>OU538807.1:20000-5020000 GCA_912999815.1 Campaea margaritaria | reverse complement strand
AAAAGATGACGCAAAATGTATATTTATATTTGACAAAATGTGATAATTAATTAATTTCGAACAGAAGTTCGTCCATTAATTGTATTAGAATATATTTACATTTCAGAGCCGATCGTGACTGTACTTATATAGACGGCCCCAAAAACACGCAACGATACGTTTAGTGGGAGGCACACAAAGATAGTAGTGGCGGGCGCCGTTTTTAACACTTTCACTGCTAAGTCGATTTGCTTGTCTAGACACGGGTGCGCGCACTCCAGTGTTTTCCCATGCAACAAACACAAGTTGTTTTCCCGCACTCGCGGAAAGTTATGCAAAACACGACAGTTGTGTTCTCAGCACTGAAGGTGTTAACACATACTGTTATGTTCAATTAAGGAACTGTTCACTGTTCTGAACGCGGCTTCTATCTGTTCTATCTAAAATGACAGTACTGTGTATGCAAATTTTTCGAATTTATAGGTATTAACCCCAGTTACTAACTGCATTTAAATGTATTGATGGTAGTTTTGTTCTTTCGCTTACGTAGGTGAACTATTTATTATCACAGATCTGAAAGCTTGTAGTTTTTATTATTCATACATAATCAGCGTTCATAATATTATTGTATTAAGTGTTGAAATCAAGCAACAAAGAGTGGTTCCAGACTAGGGGACGCCATTACTCGATCTTATTATTAAAACATGAAATACATAAAATATTGAAGCTTTTACTGAAACAGCCACTAAAGAAATATTTGTTTTATGAAACCGGCATATGACGCGATTTCAGCATAATTTACAAACCAAGACCTGTCCTTTCCCTAGTCTGGAGCATCTCTTATTCTGTGAACTAAAGACATTAGGTCGAAAAATTAAATATTGAACTTGAAAACATCGTTTTATTTCCAAATTACATTCACATTCAAACCAACAGCCGTAACATGAACAATTCAATTTTACAAACGAGATTTTCACATCTCACACATTCACAAACTTTACATCACATGCTATCATTGTAACATTACAGGTAAAATTAACAATTACATTTTGAGTATGAAATTAAAAATGGGCGAATGAGAGCATGTGAATGACCTTATTCTAAAATATAATTTCCTGTATTCAAAGCAAGAGTTTTCACTAATAACATGCAAGCGCTTGTCCAAAATACAATATAAATGAATAGTAAAGTATCGAAATTACACAAAAATTAATTCCATTTTTGTTGATTCACCTGTTAACCACCTTTTGAAATTCTTTATTTATAAATGTCCAACTAAACATACTAAAATAAAAAGTATAATCATTAAAAGCTTATTACAGTTGAACTAAGTCTTTCCAATGAACTGTGTATGCTATTTCGCCTGCGAAATGCGACCTAATATAGAGAAATACCGAAACTATCTCGGAAAAATTCTAATCCACTAGAGCGTTTTTTTTATGATAATAACACAACCTGACTGACAAAATTCAGGATCGATTTCGCTAAACCTTCTTGACCAGCTTAGTTCTGATTCAAACTGTATTTTCATGCATGCAATTCAAGGTTATCCCACACAGGCGTGATATAAATAAACCAATTGATACTATTGCAACACGATAATCGATTTTCTTCGTATATTTTGTATGATATCGCTATCTAACTCACAGCTACAATCATCACATTACGGTAGAAGAATCACCAATGATTGAATCATCACGGTACAATATCTCACGGCCAGGTCATAGCAGCTGTGTGCGAAAACCTTACGAATACTTAGACCAAATGATCAACGACGATTAATACTCTTGTTCCATCCTATGTATGACCCTTCTGTACTCCTCTTCTAATGCTAGGTACTGACTGGCGAGCCGGCCCTGCGTCTCGTTGAGCCCGGTCGAACTGATCGTAGCCGCATACTCTTCTGGCTTGAGGACTTTCTGAAGTTTCTTCATTTCTAACTTCTTTTTCTATGAACACAAAAGTTTAGCATAAAATATTTCGTAAACTAGTTTGTCTTCGACTGCGTCCATGCGGACTACACTTTATCGATATAAAAGTATCCTATGTCCTCCAGGGTTCAAACTATCTCCATACCCAATATCATCAAGATAGGCTCAACCGTTTAGCCGTGAAAAGGGACAGCAAACTTTCGCTTTTATAGTATTAAGGACAAGCTGCTCCGCGCGTTTTCGCCCGTAGATGAAAAGGACATCAAAATCTTCCTCGGGATCTGGCTACGTAATGTTTTAAATCGAAACCAAAATGGTTCATGATATGAATGCACAATTGATATTTGCAATTGTAATATGCAGTGAGAAAAAAAATCATAGGAATGAATCCTATTTCGATTTCAATATTACCTGGAAAGGAGCATTCAGTCTATTCTTCACATCGAGCCTGTAGTTCAGGTATGCAGTCTTATCAGATGTATTGGTGTGCTTCAGCCGCAGTATTTCGTACACGCGCCGCGCCTGTTTCTTGTTAATTTTGAACTTGTTGCATGCCTGGTTGGCCATTTCTTGTGAGAACCTGGAAGCAAGTTAGTCATCAGATTATTGAATGAACCTAATTTGCTATCACACAATTAAGGTAATCAATGAAACTAGAAAGGATGTTTATCAATAATTTCGATTCCGTAAAAGCTCTTTTCTAGTTAAATTAATGCGTCCATTTTGTCTATTAGTACAAAATTAAGTCTCATAGAAATATAAACGCAAAACATGTTGACACAGATCTCTACGCCTATTTTTATAATAAACAAAACCCTCAATCGAAAGCTAGTCTTCAGCTTTAATTTTTTTTTTAAATTAAGTTCATAATAAAACAATTACCCTATAGAAAGTTTAGCTGGTTGAAACGCCGATAAATTTTCACAGTTCTTGGCGTCCACAAAATCTCTAATCCTCTGAAAGTCTTGTGAGGGGTCTTCTACTGTCATATCCACGACGTCTTGCATTATTGTGAAATGAGAGTAGATTGCCTGAAAACAGAACATTATGTATTATCAGCTTTTATTGTAGCATTTTTTTAACTTATGAACTATTGTTATATTTAGTTATAAACCTAAAAAAGACCGGCCAAGTGCGAGTTAAACTAGCGCAAACTTGTAGGTCTTAAGAAAGCATCTAACATGATTGCTCTAACTAAAAAACAAACTTTTTCCCTATGTATATGAGACATGTTGACTTGTAAAAGTGCATAATTTTGGCCTGCTTGCAATAAATTATTTGAGTTTTGAGTTTCGAACTAGGTTAAAGGACAAACTTAACTTTGCCGTTTTAATCCCTAGACACAGTTATGGCACCAACCCCAAATAATAAGTTTGTAATAGTAAATTTCCTTTTTTCTTATTAAACTAACAACAGAAACAACTGAAGAGCGTCAAAAACAAGTCAAATCATAAGTTATACAAAAAGCACTTTCCCTATTCTCAATTTTTCCAGTCAATTTCTCAATTTTCTTCTTTTATAAACCTTGTACTGACCACAAACAAAAATCAGCCAAATCAGTCAAACTGTACGGATGATCCTCTAAACATATAGCAACAGATTTTTTATATTAATATAGATTTTGTAACATACATACCTGTATGAGATGAGCGCAGATGCCGAGTTTCCTGAACGGCGGGAGTGTGAGCACTTGAGAGATGCGCGGTCGCGAGTGGTTCGGGTACGCGTAGTAGCGGTACACCGTGGCATAGGCGGCAGTCGCATAACGGGTGCCACCCTCGCTAGACTGGTACTTTTCAAATCTAAAACATTTGTACAATCATTTGGAGTCACTAATCTACAGCTGGCTGTGGAGCCAGCTGTAGATTAGTGATTCCAACTGTGGCAGCAACCATGACCATGTCACAGCTTGCTAAGGTAATTATGGATGTGGGCAGTGACATTTAACCGTGACTCCCTCAGGAGACCCCCTGAGTGGATCACTGCGTGACATCAGGTTGTGACTCCACACACATACCCAGTCCACACTTGTTTTGCTACATGCATTTGTTACGGTCAAAAATGTGGCCCAAGCTTTAGTTTCTGTTGTTAGTCCTCACACACCACATCTTTGATTAAATCCATCCAGCATAAGTTTTATGGGACAATGTTACGCTCAAAACACTTGTGTTCTCATATACACAACAAATCTACCAAAATTATATGTAAAATTCTTAATTTTAAATCTTGGAGAACTGTTGGTAAAAACTTTAAATCGTAAAATTTAGGCTATACTTACACTGTAAAGAATGTCCATTGGTCATCATCAACATCTATGAAGGAAGCTGCATCCACATACCACAGGAGGAAGGTTTGTAACCTCTCATGGAATTTCAGGAAGCCAGGTGTGGATGTTTGGCTGTAGTATACTTCAAATGAGCGCTTGTCGCCACCATCATCTGGAAACAGAACTTCAAATAAGTAATGAAGATAATAAGACCTCTTTTGGACTGTAAGACATCTAATTGAAATTTAAATACAAAGATCAAGGAAACTCTTTGAAGTAAAAGTATGTACACTTACAAGATGTAAGCCCGAGTGGTGTTTTGATTAATCAATCCCAATGATTTTATAAGCATCTAGTAGATCCTGAGCTGTTAAGGAGGATCAGACAAGCTGGCCACTAACACTAAATGTTTCAGCCAAACTCACCACTTCAGTAGTTGGAACATTAATTTGAAATAAGAGACATTGTGGATGTTTGAACTAACAATTTGAATCAAGATTTTGTGCAGTTAAAAAAGTATGTATTTCAACCCTAAATCTATGATTTCATCTGTTTTTTTTTAATTTCAGGTTTGTATATTAAAAATGAAACTTGCAAAAAAGTATTTATTGACTGTTTGTATTTACTACATAAAACCAAAATTTCAACTGTGTTTGAATTAATAATTAGATTTTAGATACTTGTTTTTATAGCGCTTGTTTTCTCACACATAAAGAAACCTAGAAGATTAATGTAATTAATTGGTAATTGAATATAGATTTAGAACTTACATGAAGTAACAGAAAAAGCATGTAAAAGGGTTCCATGTGGGCTAAAAGATCCATCTTTTTCCAACTTCGAGACAAAGTGATCTAGATTTGTTACATATCCTGGAGCTAAGACTTTCTTCAGAGCACCCTCAACATCATCAGCTTTCATTCCATCCGATTTACTTGGTTCAATCTGTAAAAGAAGAATAAATATGTATGTTAGATTAGAGTCTGCTGTTAAAAACTTTTTACATTAGATTGAGCGAACCCAACTGAAGTGGAGGCTCTTATTATCAGAGGCCAAGAATCATATTGGGTCTTTGTGCCATCCTTGTGAGTCCTCTCTCCCCCCCCACCTTTAGTACTACCTTTGTTTACCTATTGTAATTTTTCTGTACTGTGTTTATTTTTGTTTCTGGTGTCCAATAAAGAGTTTTCTATTCTACTCTATTCTATTCTACACAATAACACAAGTATTTATAAAACCCCTAGAGTTGACATGAAGATACAGTTTATGCAAAAATATGGATACTTAAGTCCTGGAATACCACTAGGATTATTTGATCATTCTCATCATGCATGAACCTATAGTGCACAGCTCCACTTTTTACTCCTTTTTTTTAATTGGACAAAGGACTTAGGTTCTCAGTGTACTTTATTTCTTTTGTTACAATAGGCTTATATTCAAAATTTGCATTCATTAAATTGCAGAGAAGTTACTTTACAATTCTAGGTATTTTAGGTACCTAACAAACCATCATATCTGATGAGTAACTTTAGGTGTAAGTCTTTTTTTTTAATAATTAAAAATGGATTCAGAATTGTTTGTATTTTAGCCATGTCTAGGCTCAAGTGCATTTACAGAATAAATACTGAAACAAACTCACCTTTTCAGAGTATTCAATACCAAGATAGGTCTGCAAGCTGGCTGCACTGTAGTAGAGTCTGATGTGCAGGTCTGTGTAGCCGAATATGTTCTCGTTTTCTCCAAACACCTGATGACACATTTCCGGTGCGAAGCTTGCCTCATCATTCTCAAGATCATCTGTTGTTCTCACTGAAATCAAGACATTGTCAGCGAATAAATAACATAAAAAACAACAAACAAATTGAGAATGATCTGAAGTTGTTTAATTTTTACGCTGTGTCACATATCTGGCTAGACAAAAATTCTATTGCCTCTGTAATTGATCCAATTTTACTAGTCTACTAAAAGTCGCTAAAAATAAAAAGATAATTGGCATTTACTTTTTTAGTGAATATTCATTTTGACTTCTTTTATATGTTGATCATAGAACCTAGCATTCTTGCTAGACCCAGAATTCAATTTATTTATTCATTTAATTTGTAACATAATGTACCAATGGGTTACAAATATAGTGAAATGGAATGTTTGTTATCAGCATTCACATCAGATGAAGTCTCTTGGTACCTTTGTCACAAAGGCAAAGCCAGTAATATAATTTCAGTAGTCAAAGCTATCAAACGTTCTAGAAACCTATACTTATTTACTTGAATAACAACATTGTAATCTTCATTTAATTTTAGCAGCAGGAATTAAGGAGGGTAACTGTAAAAACGTTATGAACTTATGATGCACTAAGCCATTACCTAGTAGGTATGGTTAGAGGAGAATAAATAAAAAACTTAGAATGCATTCTGTCTGTACATGCAAACAAGTTGCAGGTAGGAGGCAAGGCTAACCTTTTCCATCAGGTAGGTCGACAACCCCTTTTCTAGCTATGCTTTTAACAAAGTAGGTAGCCATGTATACTTACCTAGTTTTAGCTCCAAGACCTCGTTCCCATCCACGACCAAATGGCACAATGCATCAGTCATTTTGATAAAATCTTTTGAGTTTCATCCACAGTGTAAGCCGTAATGATTCCCGCCTAAACTGGTAAACGGTCAATGAAAAACTTGCATGAATTTTCAACTTCTAAATAGACCACAATAAAAGGTTGTTGTTAGACTAGTTTCGATAGATAGTTCAAAATCAGTTGCTTGATAACGCCATCAAAGGATTAATTTGTTCACAAATTGGAAAATTAGCAAATGTGCGAGCAAATTCTCAATAGGTAAAATGAAACCGACCGAATTTCCGAATTTGATTAATTTCGATGCACGAAAAAATGACATAAGCCCGGCATCCGTCAAAATTTCAAAACTCAAATCTAATGCCAAAGTCACAATGTTTATAGTTGTCAGTTGTCAAAAAGATCTATTTCTTTTTTATTGTTTTAGGTGTAAAGACTACGCAATCTATTCCTTGTAAATTGTGAGGCAGGCATGGCAAATCAAATCTACTAGCAAGGAATAAAGGATATTTTGATTTATTATTAATTTTACACTTTATTGCATTTTAATCAAGTTATATGTAGTGATTTTAATAATTTATTCATTTAATATTTCCAAGGTAGACTGCATGATGCATTTGCCGATTTGAAGTTACAAAAAGTAGGTTGCGAACAAAGCGACATCTGTGGTTTCATTTATGTGACGTCATTATGGCCTGGTTGGGTTAGGATTGCTGGGAAATTTTTGTTAATATCTTGTATTTTAGTGTAATTTATGTTGTGCTACTTAATTTAGATTAGTAATATAAATACCTCATAGAGTACCGGTAGTTCTGGTGCCAAAAGTGATTGTTTCGACGACATTTTCTGGCGAAAATGAATCGCCATGAAGGTGGGTAATGATAATCAAAATTTGTTCGATGCTATTGTCACTGCAAATTTCATTGCGAAAAACACTGAAATAGTGACATCACAACGTAATATTGGCTTGGATTCAATGAACTTTATTGCTTTTGTATGCTGGACAAAGAGATCGATAAAAATAATAATGCATTATAAATATTGACATCGTTTCAGGAGTCAGCTGTGATTCTTGTTTGAAAAATAATTTTAGAGGACGACGATACAAATGTTTGATCTGCATCGACTACGACTTGTGCGCAGCCTGTTACGAGTCCGGCGCTACCACAAACCAGCACACTATAGAGCATCCTATGCAATGCATTCTTTCAAGGAGTGACTTTGGTAAGAACCGCTGACACACATTATAAGTGGAATGACTTTTGACTCAATGCATTCCTCTTGCAACATGACAGCAAAACCAAGCATTATTTACAAATATTAATATAATTCAAATTAGAATTAGAAATGCCTGTGAAGGCTACCAAGGTATGTACCAATTTATTTATAGTATGATAGGCATCTTGCCATGGTTTATGTGTGAACATGGAATGCCCCAAAAAAAATTAAAATATTAATAATTTTTCATAATTAAAATTATTGATAATTTAAACGAAATTTACCTTGTAACTTTTAGACATGAGTGCTTCACCTAATATTCATTTTTATCCACTGAATAGCAGAAATAGGTGGTTAATAAACAACAAACAAAAGGAAAGAAGATACCATAGATTTTAGTTTGGTTAAAAATATCTCATGTATATTATCATAATGGTGAACGAAAACATGGTGAGGAAACCCACAAACCTACTCGAGAATCATTTCAGAGGTAGGTATGCTATCCACCAATCCGGACGAGGCCCCCTTGGTGGATTATAGCCTAACCCTCCTCAAGAAAGTGAGGGGAGACCCGTGCCCAGCAGTGGGATGATATGGGTTGATGATGATGATGATATGTATATTGAATATCTATATTATTACATCTATAACAGCATAAATTGCTAGAACAGCCATAAAATAGCATAAACACATAAAATCCCAATTGAAGAATGCAAAGTAGCATTGTTTCACTTGAGAAAATGGATGAAATTGTATAATGGATGTTAACTGCCTACTACGTCTATATATAGTTTGACAAAAGAATGCCAGAGACATTTTTCAACATAGCCAGACCTTGACCTTTTTACCTGACTGCCCAAAGGAAAGTTATTACTAAAGACAGTCCTTGTAAGACCTGTGTAAATGAATATGGTGATTTGTGATTATAGTAGGAATTCATTAAACTTTTATATAGGAATTTTAGTTCAGGGCTTCAGTTCTTCAGTTCTGTAAGTTAACAAACCGCATTCTTGCAGTCAAGAAGAAAACAAGATAAATCCAAAAAGGTGAAGCTGAGAAGTCGAGATAAAATCTTGAGGCCTATTTAATTTTCCTTCCATTAGCTTCACACATACACTGCTGAAAACACAACTGCTGTGTTTTTATAACTTGCTGCGAGTGCAGGAAAACACAACTGTTGTGTTAGCGGTATGGGAAAACACAATGGTGTGTGCAGATCCGTAACCGTGGCTAGATAAGACAATCGGCTCAACAGTCAGAGTTAATATTAAAGGTATATTGAATTCTTATTTGCTTCTTCAGTGATTGTAGAAATGAAATGTATACTTTCAGATTTATATTATGGAGGAGAAGCGTTGACTCTAGAACAGCCACAAGCATACACTTGTCCGTTTTGCAACCGGATGGGGTTCACAGACACGGCTCTTATGGAGCATGTAACAGCTGAACATGCGGATACCACATTGGCAGTAAGTATGCTGTACTCTTCTATTAACTAAATGGTGAGACTACCAAGTTTGCCACACCTTTGCCAGATATTAATCCGCAAAGCAGTCGTGTGAGAACATTGCTGTGTTCCGGTGTCAAAGGCACTGTTTCCAGCAAAATTAGTGGGCATATGAGACTAGAAGCAATGTCTCAAGGTGACGAGCACAGTGCAGTGCCACACAAGATAATGCAATGCAAAGTTCTGGTTAGCACTAACTGTTAGGGGCAGGTGTAGCACTTACTATCAGGTGAACGACTTGCCCCACTCATTACAGAGACAATAAAAAATTGGACATCATTAAAACTAGATTTTAGGTAAGTCAATCTAGCAAGCTATTGTAAAATTTCAAATTATACATTGCTGATTACCAACAAATATATTTGAAGGATATTGTGCAGTATGATCATGACCTTCCCCTAAATAAGTCAAAGAAAAAAAAAAGACATAAAACTGTTTAATATATTTACCCGGTAACAGTGCCTGGTACTGTCTGGTAGATGTAAATCTCTATGCTTAGGGTTGAACTTCAAGTTACTTAGATTATTATACCAATAAAATTTTATGTGTAATATGCTGCTCTAATCTCTAATCAATCAGAACAATTTTTAAGTACTATGACAGTCAAAATCTGACTAAACATAAAAGATGATCCATTCTGTCAGCTGTTTTAGCTGTGAATTAATGTATACTCATAAAGATGTTTTGCATAATCTATCCCTCCCCCCCTCTCAGCAGGTGGTGTGCCCGGTGTGCGCTTCGATGCCGGGAGGCGAGCCGAACTTCGTCACCGACGACTTTGCTGGACACCTCACCTTAGAGCACCGGACGGGGCCCAGAGATCTCATCTCTTTTCTGATATCCTTTTCAAATATAAATAACTTTACCATTATGCCAACAATATCTCAATCAGCTATTAAATCGCATCAAAATGTATTCTTTGTAAATATAATCTGATGGCCTCTGTGGTTTAAGTGAGTGATAAGATGACTGCAAAGTGTGCGGGTTTGATGCCTGCACAGAGCAAAGATTAGCATGAACCACAGGTATTTTCTCTGAATCTAGGTATTTGGGACCACACCCCTCTTAATTCCTAATTACCTAGGTAGAGATGAACCCTGTATGAATGTGATAAGTCAAGTGTTTGAATGTTGTGAATATATATTTGTGTATGGTGTGAATGGCCATGTTAAACAATTGTGTGTTATTGCATTGTGTATGATGATAAATGTAATATAGTTCCTTAACCACTCCGCACGATGAACCTAGCGGCATCAGACACGGCGGCGTCCGGCGCTTACCACACTCTGCCCGCGGCGTCAGTCGCGCTCGTAGGACCAATATGCAATTCAGGTAAATATATGCGTGTGTGTTTGTTAGGGTGTTGGAACTAACATTATTTAAGTAACCAGGGTTACATTGTAACAGTAACTGTGTATGAAACACAGTCATTTCAACTGCATCTTGTATGTTTTACACTAACAATTAATTTTGAATTTCATAGCATTTTCTTATACTGACTACTTATAGATTTTTAAGCTGTCATCACCATCTTAAGACCTTTTCTGCTATTTCATGTAGAATAAATTGTGGAAATGAAAGAGTTAGAGCATACCGGCGAAACGCGGTTTTCGGCCTACTGGGCGTCCATTAATTTAATTATTATAGACTCAGTGCGGCGATTGGCCGTCTGTCCAAGAACTGGAAGAAAACCAAAGAGACAGGAAAAATCCATTAATAAAATTGTTGCGCTCAGCAGACATTAGCAACTATAAGCCTCCGTGGCGAAGTCGGTGACCATCCGACTGCAAAGCTTGAGGGTAAATTCTCATGTAGGGCAAGTATTTCTGTGGGCCGCAGGCTTTGATCAAATATACAATTATTTGATTGAAGACAGCAGGTATTTGTTTCGTCTACGTGGTGTGGGGCCACAGTCCTCGTAGTTCTCGATTCCCCATTTCGGATTCGGGATTTATGAGCTTGAATGTGATTAAGAAAACTTATTGGTGGATATTTCCGTTGTTGGTGGTCGGTCGTCGGGCACAGACTCCACGTAGGGCCGCGCCCCGCTCCGCTGGTATGCGCCGACTCTAAATTTAAATAAAGGTCTTACATTTTCAGCACCGGCGGCGGTATCTCGTCGCTGTCGCCGTCATCGCGCGACGCCGTGGTGGACCCCATCGCCGAGCTGCTCTCGCAGCTGTCGGGCGTGCGGCGCGCCGGCCAGCCCGGCACGCCCAGCCAGCTGCAGCAGCTACAGATGCAGCTGCAGCTCGAGCGCCAGCAGGCCACGGTGAGTCTCCGCCGCCGTCGCCGCCGTCGCGCGACGCCGTGGTGATCTCTTTAAACGTGTAAAACACGCGTAGTCACAATGTAAAGAAATAAAGCTTTGCAAGCTTTCGGCACCCCTGTAAGTTTTGATAGCGTAAAGCGTCTCGTAATTCCCTCATCTCTCCCTCCATAGGCGGCGCGGCAGCAGCTAGAGCGGCTCCCGCGGCGCGCGGGCGGAGCGAGCGCCGCGCCGGCGCCCGCGCCCCAGCCCGTGGTGGTGCAGCCGCCGCCACAACCCGAGCCCAGCGACTCGCAGTTCCTTCTCGCAGGATTTTTGGGTAACTTACGACACATTCATCCAAAAAAAATCCCTAACATCACTCGTTATAGATGTCAGGAAAGAATCTATAATAGTAAACGTGACAGGTGCTACTAAATTATAGACCGATTTAAGGTAAACTTTGAAGTGGTGGTAGCCTACTGGGAGAACGTCCGCCTTCCAATCAGAAGGTCGTGAGTTCAAATCCCAGTGCGGGCACGTACCAATGTGTTTCTGTAAAACATATATACGTAATTATCACTCGCTTTTCGGTGAAGGAAAACATCGTGAGGAAACCCACATACCTACCCGAGAATAATTTCGGAGGTAGGTATGTTATTCACCAATCCGGACCAGGCCCCCGTGGTGGATTATGGCCTAACCCTCATCACGAAAGTGAGGAGAGACCCGTGCCCAGCAGTGGGACGTTATGGGTTGATGATGATGAAGGTAAACTTGCGACATCGTTTTGTACGCTTAACCCCCCGGCGGTGCGTCCGCAGGCGGCACGGAGGAGCAGTCGACGTCGGAGACGGCGTGCCGCGCGGCGCTGCTGCGCGCGCTGATGCTGGCGTCGCTGGGGCGCGCTGTGCCCGCGGCCGCGGCGCCGGCGCCGGCCGCGCCGCCCGCGCCGCCGCGCGCGCCCGCCCCGCGCGCCGCGCAGGCGCCGCCGCCGCACGCCGTGCTGCGCGTGAAGCCGCAGCCCCGCACCAAGGTGAGCGCGCCCGCGCCGCGCGCCTCCGCCGACGAGTCGAGTTGACGCGCGCGGCGCCGGGCGCTTGACGTTTCGCGTTGTTGCAGGAGGGCGGTGGCGTGGCGCGCGGCGCGGTCGGCCGCGGCGTGGCGGAGGGCAGGTAGGGGCGGGCCCGTCGGCGCCGCTCGCACACCTCCACGCCGACGCCGTTCGGTGGACGCTTGCGTTTGTTTTGTTGCCTCCCCGAATATCGGTGTGATTTCGTTTATCGTAGACAAAAATGATAGTGATGGAATGTTTTGATCGATCGATCGACCGCGCCGCGGCCCGGCGTCGGCCGGCGCGGGGAGCGGCGGACGCGGCGAATGACCGACCGACGGCGACGCGGGCGGGCGGAGCGCCCCTCGGGACGCGAGGTCGCGCGCCCTCAGAATCTCGTCGAACTATGTGAATTGTTCTCTAGCGATGCCTAGATATATTTTATTGCGAGATGTGGCGTTAAGTCCTCTCGACTCTGCGATAGCGGGGGGAAGTGCGGCAAAATATAGGTTTCGGCGGCAGTTGTTTTGTTGAACGTGTTCGCCGGCGATTAAATAGACGAAACATTTTCATCGTTCATTTGATGCGTCCATTAGCGCTATAATATCGCCTCACTCGTTTCACGTGGTTTATGGCACCATAGTTTGAGCTTGAAATTGAAGGAGACACCGTCGGTCATTCATTGGTCACACTCCACCTTTCTCCGCGTCGGCGGTCGCGAGCCCTAATATAGTATACAAATTACGATCGTGACGCTCTGCGCTACGTTTTAATTTATTGTTAACGTCCGGAGAGGAGTCGAAATGTAAATCCGCACCGATTCGCCGCACTGTTCTGTTTGTAACGAAGGCGCGGCCGACGCTCGCGCCTCGATTGTTAACGAAGTTTGCATTAGTAAAGATATATTTTTGTTACTATAGGGACCTAGAAAACTGTAAATATTACGTCGCGTTCTCCTCTCTAAATTTGTTTTATGTTTAATATATTTCAGCTATATAAATACTACTTACCACAAATTTTCACTAGCTACTTGAACAAGTGCTTATTAGTTTGATTATTATACTCCAACATTTCAAAATGTTTGTATGTACCCTAATTAAATTCTATAATATTAAAGTGCATTTTATTGTTTACAAATAAAACCTCTATTATAGTGAAAAAACTATGTGTGGATGTTTGAAGTTTTATTTGCTACCCTCATTTTAGCTTACTCTATTTTAGACCACCAAATAATATGTAAGTAGATTATCACTACGAGCGTACCGAAATATAATTGTTTCAAGTATAGGTAATCTATCGTATTCGGTTTGATGAATAGCACACGGCAAACCGGTTTTTAAAACGGGGTTGCTGCGACAATACACAGAATGTAGGAACTTCACGCATGCTGCTAACAACCGATATAAGATTCTAGTCGATTTTACAGCAGGCAAATATTCCTCAACAGAGCAACTGGAAAACGCGCCAAACCTTCAAAAATGTAATAAACTACCTAGGTATATACCTTCTATAATAATTATTTTCTTTCTCATTCTAACGCACGTTAAATCCTATATAATCCTATAGAATCTCTATGGTGACCACGACCAAACAACACTGAACAAATTGCTTGTAAAATCGATTGTGCAACGTGATAAATAAATTTATTTTACAAGTTACATACCTAATTTATTAAAGTATAATTTTATACTCGGTATATTTATTGAAATCTAACACGTAGGTATCGTTAATATGACAACAACCTAAAGCTAGGTTCACGTTTGTCTGACGTGTCGTGTCGTGATGCGTTAGATATAGGTATCGGTTGCATACATTATTAACACAAGCCGTCACAACACACTGCATCAGAGAAATTTGAGCGTTACCATAATTATTAAATGTATGAAACCGATACCAATATCCTCTCTGATGCATCACGACACGACACGTCAGAAAAATGTGTCGGCGGCTTTACACGCCTTTCCTTATAGTACCCATCTACCTACCTACTACAATTAAGGGATGGCAAAAAAATCTGATCAACAAAAAAATCACGGTAACCATACATACCATGAACATTTGGCAAGACGTCAGACAAGGACACACTACCATAGGGAGCTCTCTCGCTCAGACTGGTTTGGCTAGCTCCACTTATTGTGGAAATAGCTACCATAATGCATGTAAATAGATCTCATTTTAGCTAGACAAAAAATATTGGTACACAGTCAAGTTCAAGTTTGTGGTCTTTGGTTGAGGTACTTTTGTTTTTTTTTTAATGCAAACAGACCGATTCATTCATTTTTCGGTTTTTGGTTCTTTCGTCTTTTTAATTTGTTCTATATATGTCTGTGGTCGATTATACCTGATAGAGATGTGAATTACCGGTTCGTCACCAGCTCTTAATTTTATTTGCGTTATTATAGCTTAACTGTTAAAATAAGACCGTTTAGTTTTTATGGTATTATATCACTGCAAAGACAATGTTTGCTATGGTTTGAGATTACGTTAAAAAATCTGGGAAACTTGTTTTAATATTGTAGTACAGTACGACATAAAAGAGTAGAAAATAAATGAGGGCGCCACTATCGCTCATATAGCAACACAGTTAGTACGACACAACAAATTTTGATACTTATATATTTTCATTTATTTTGCTCAAATATTTTATTCTTATTTATAGTTCAAATAATAACAGTTCTCTATGGCCACGCAATTGGTTCGATTGTGGTTGCTAATTCAGAAAATGTATTGCTGGCTACGCACCGTACGAACAAATTCGTTCGCACATGCAAACCACTATCGAACATCGAACACTATGTTCGTCAAACGTGGAGATCAAATCAGTACGTCACGTATGGATAGTGTTTATGCAATAAATAAACGACTACATAAATCAAAATATTTTTATTTATGAAACACATGGATGACCCATTTACACAATTATTTAAAAATAGATGACCTGTTATTTTAATAGGTCGAAATCCAAGTATTCCACACCTTCCATTAAGCTACTTGATTCTTGTGATGTACCAGCCCCTAAGTTTGTTGTATCTAATAATGTAATGTAGTTTGGAAATTCCTCAGGTCATTAGGAGTTGGAAAAGCTCGTATAGAAACTGTTCCTAACAATTTAGACATAAATTCGCTAAATCAACACTTTTCTGCATCATCTAGCATGGATGAGTCTGCTAAATTTTGTACCTTAAATCATCTCTCCAATTTTCCAGCTCCTGACCATTCTCCTTTCGTCTTTCGTCAATTTACCGCTTGTGATGTTAGGAAGAGCATGCTTTCGATTACCTCTAATGCTGTTGGAGTTGACAGTATTAGTCGGAATATGCTGATTCCTATCCTTGACCAAATACTCCCTGTCCTTTGCCATATCCTAAATTTTTCCGTCTCGAATGGTTCGTTTCCCTCTTTATGGAAGGAAGCACAAATTATTCCCTTGCCTAAAAAAGCCAATCCTAAGTCATTTTCCGAATACCGTCCCATATCTATCCTTCCATTCTTATCCAAGGTACTTGAACGTCTGGTCCATAACCAGATAAACATGTTCCTCACCAGAAACGACCTTTTGAATCCCTTCCAATCCGGTTTTCGTCCAGGACATAGCACGGTTACTGCACTAGTCAAAATAACTGACGATATTCGTCTAGGGATGGACAACGGTCAGTTAACTGTGTTGACGCTCCTGGACTTCAGTAATGCTTTCAATACTGTTGATTTCGATATCCTCCTTGCTATTCTCCGCTCCATTAACATATCTCCAACGGTGATTGACTGGTTTCATAGTTACCTGTATGGTCGCCGACAACGGGTTCGCTTCGAAGAGTCTTTTTCTTCGTGGTGTAACACCTCAGCTGGTGTACCTCAGGGTGGCGTCTTATCTCCTCTTCTTTTCGCTATCTTTATTAATTCTATCTCAAATCATCTTGCTTCGTCCTACCACCTCTATGCAGATGACCTTCAATTGTATTGTCAAGCTCATCTGAACCAATTGGCTGACGCTGTGGAAGTTATGAATCGTGACTTGTACCGAATTTCAGCATGGAGTAAAGCATACGGTCTGAAAGTTAACCCACTTAAGACACAAGTCATCATTATAGGAAGCTCTCGTATGATTAGTAGGATCGACTGGGAATCACTTCCACGAGTAGTATTTGATGGGGTTGCTATTCCATTTAGTGATACTGTCAAAAATCTGGGCGTAACAATGGACCGCTGTCTTTCCTGGAGTCCGCAGCTGGCATTCACTAGCCGTAAGATGTTTGCCTCCGCAGGTTCACTGCGCAGGCTGCGTAATTTTCTACCGACCACCACTAAGATTGCGCTTGCACAGTCACTTTTACTCCCTATTCTAGACTACGCTGATGCCTGCTATCTCGATCTTACAGAGGACCAGCTAAACAAGCTTGAGCGTCTCCAAAATTTCTGCATCAGGTTCATTTATGGCCTACGCAAATATGATCATGTCTCCGAATATCGCGCTAAACTCAAGTGGCTTCCTATTCGTCGTCGCCGGAATGCTCATATATTGTCCCTCCTCTACAGTATTCTGTTCATTCCATCTTCTCCGCGCTATCTTCGGGAACGTTTTGAGTTTCTCCACACTGCCAGCTCTGGTAGGTTGAGGTCATCAGAGAACCTAATGTTAAAAACTGCTGTCCACAGCAGCAAATTTTACAATTGTTCTTTTACAGTTGAAGCCGTACGACTGTGGAATGAGCTGCCTGTGGACATAAAGCGCACAACTTCGCTAAATGCTTTTAAAATTCGTGTCAAATCCTATTATCTTCTGAATTAATTGTCTAGTTGCTGCATATTATACATTTGTATTCGTAGGTATGTATGTTTATTAATAGTAGGTATATAATATATTTGTATTAGTATGTATGTTTATTATATTAGGGTATATATTAAGTTTATCTATTACTTTACTATGTATTTAAGTTTATTTTGTGTATATGTATCTATTTATTTATTCTATGTATATAAAGAAAGCCACCGTCCGATGTCTTAATTACTCCTCTCCGTGCATGGTTGTCTGGAAGAGATCGCTCTGAGCGATAAGACCGCCCATTGTGACACTAATTGTAAAATTTGTTTTGTTCTAGTTTTAAGTTTTCTTTGTTCTGTGGTGTTTCAATAAAGAGTTTATCTATCTATCTATCTATCTATCTATCTATCTAACTCAGCGAGTGAGCCGTCACTGTCTGATTCTGTGTCATCGTCAGTACTATCTTCACCAAGCCGAATGACTAATTCGTCTATGGCACTGTATAATGTTCTCCCACGATCATAATATTCTTTTTCAATTTTCCACCTTTCTCAATGCCTTGCTTCGCTATCCGACGTACTGTACTCTCAGAGACGTCTAAAACAATAAAAAAATTTGTATTAAAATGTAATCAAAACAAATAATATAGTTACGTTATTATTATATCAACCCTTAAAATATTTCTAACGTATTTCTCTGATACGAGGATAATATGTATAATAAACAAACTACAAATAACATCTGTAAATAAATAGAATAGAATAGAATAGAAAAACTCTTTATTGTACACCAGAAACAAAATTAAACACAGGACAGAAAAATAAATACCAAAAATAAAAAAAAATAAAAAAAAATAGTACAGTTTGTTTGATTTTTATATACATATTTTTCTTTACAAAATCTGCTGGTTTCTTGATTACATTTTTCAAAGAGTGAAATTAGCATAAATGATCAAAATGTAGCAGTCGCGCTATAACTACTATGGATTTTGTTTACTTTTGTATAACCTCAAAAAATAAGTCTAGTGTAAATATTTCACTCTTAATCACACGAATAACTGTTACCTGCATAAATTAGTAGTTTTTAACAGTATTTTGTACAATTTTCTATAGTCACTTACCAGTAAAATCAGCTGTACGTTTGTAAACATCGTCTAGCTTGGATAACAGTTTTCCGGCTTGATGTTCAGCCATACACCGCATGAATACTTTATATATTATGTCACGGGCACCGCCACGAATTACTTTGTTCATGATGACACTGTTTTCTTGTACGCAACCCGCAAATAACACAATTTAAGTAAAAATCAAGAAAAAACTCACGAAAATTAACAGTGAGTGACAGCTCTAGTACTTCTTTTCTGGTGTTGCCAGCCAGCATGACTTTTAGTTCTCAAATAATTAACTTCTACTCTTTTATGTCGCACTGTATCTGTTTGTACGTATTAATACTGTATAACACGCACATGCAAATTAAATTTGTGTTGACCTGCTAGTGACAAAATTAAATGTCAGATGACCGGGTACGCTGACAGATGTAGTCTGTGGTCGGAACACGGATGGCAGGAGAATGGGCTTGGTGCGGGTGTTGAGCCAGTGAGCCGTTGTAGTATTTCTTGTAATGATTACTTAACTTACATACAAATCAAAACAATACAATTGTTATCATAATTGTTGACGTTGGCTAAATCCACAATTCGTGTAAAACCAAAACCTAAAAAGTCGGACAGAAACTGATAAATTGGCAAAAGCTCACATAATTATCATCAACCCATATCGGCCTAGTAATGAGCACAAGTCACCCCTCATTTTCGTGAAGAAAGTAAGGCCACTATCCACGATGGGGGCTCCGTCCGGATTGGTGGATAATATAATTATCTACTTCCGAAATAATTCTGGGGTAGGTACGTGGGTTTCCTCACCATTTTTTCCTTCACTGAAAATAGAGATAATTACGCAAGAAACACATTGGTACATGGTGCCCGCACTGTCGTTTGAACTCACGACCCGCTTATACCGCGCAGATACTGAAAATGTTCTTAAAATACACTGCTATCTATAATACCGTTATTTTTCCGGTTTTTTGATATATCGTCCATCTCTATTCATGATGTCATTGTTGTTTTTGTTCATTCATTCATTCGTTCATTTTGTTTGACAACCATAGAGCGTGCTTGCTTTGTTATACTTTCTGAAAATATTCTCCCTCCAGCCGTTCTACAGTATATCATGGCTGATTCCACTGTGTCCGATTTCAGTAAATTGAAGGTAGTGGAACTACGAAAAGAATTGAAATCGCGTGGTATGTCGACCGCCGGTGATAAATCAGAACTCGTCGCTCGACTGCAATCGACTTTGACGGACGATCAAGAAGATCCCGCTGATCTTAACTTGGATTCGGATGAAATAGACTCTGATGCTGTTCTCGAAGATGAAGACGACAAAAGTCAGAATGATATTCTTGACGATGCAACTGTCGACACGCTGAACGAAGAATTGGCGCTCGCTGAGCAGCCCTCTAAACCCGCTACCGAAGAAACTAAGCCTTTACGGACCTTCAAACGGAAAATAACTTCTGAATCAGCGAAAGCTAAGACCGACGTAAAAGAACCCACAGCTAAGAAGATTGTACTAAACAGAGCGACATCAATAACGACGCCGGCGAAGCCGGCGGAAGAAGAAGAAAAAACTGAAACTAAGCCTGTTGAAGCACCTGTCGAAACTAATAAAGTGAAAATAACAGCAGAAATAGACCCTAAAACCAGGTTAGAGTTGCGAGCTAAGCGATTTGGACTTCCTGTAAAGATGAGTGACAATGAGAAGAAAGAGGCGAGGGTGAAGCGTTTTGGTCAGAATACTGCATCTGCCAACACTGCTGCTCCCAGTGGCACGCTCAGTGAAAACCTTGACAAACTGAAACAACGAGCTGACCGGTTTGGTCAGTCGGTGTCTAAGATAATGACAGTCATTGAAAATAAGGAGAAGTTGGAGAGACGTAAAGCCAAATTTGGAACTGCTTGAATGCATGCTATTTACTACCAAAATAATAATTGTGTGTGATACATTACCACTAAGCTATTATTTGATAGTGTTAAATCAAAGATGGTTTAAAGTGTATACTTAAGAAATAAATGCAATTTCAAAGATTGTCTGTTTATTTTTTTAATAATTAACACTAGACTGCTGTTTTGCTTGTCTTACCGCGGCGCGGGTCTCTGCACGCTCCAGTCTTATCCTATACAACAAACACAACAGTTGTGTTTTGCCACACTTGCCACATACACAAAGTACTAATATACTGCCTATTGTATACTACTAGGGATCTATAAAATAGGGTCAAGGGGAATAAAATCATAACATAACAAGCTCAAAATGATGGTGGCATGATGACTTTATTTATTAGCTTCATTAGGAACATTCTAGTCACACCGTTCTCCCATTAGGACAGACACTCACACATGCTTGATCCCAGCGGAAAACTGTACACCCACTCCCTGACATCCTCTATTGGTTTCTGGAACTCCAGACCAACAGGTTGTGTAGGGTCCATGCATGGAGCATTTTGTGAGGAACAAGTAACAAATTACAGTTACACTGCAGCTTATACTTTCAAATATAATAATTTACATAATTATCATTATTCATTAATTGAATTATTGCAAAAAGGCATTTGTTCAAAATCTGCAATACTTGACAGTGACTCATGTTGTTCTGCATTCTGTTCATTTATATCTGTACTTGTATTGAAATCTTGAGGAATGCAAATGGCATACTCCATGTAGGGTTCCTTATGCAAAACAGCCCATCGAGAAGCTACAGCTATATGTAAAGACTTTCTGAATGCCATGCAGTGTATGAATTTGTATTTATTGTACTGTATTCTACTGAATCCAAGCTGGGCCAATGTGTAACGCCAGCATTTCATAAACTTTGCATTTGCCCCAACATGCTTGGAGTCCGGAGTGCATATGATCAACAACCCTCCCGATTTCAGCAAACAGTAGGCTTTTTTACATGCAGATATTCTGAGCTCCGAAGTCGGAATATATTCCAGAAGAAAACTGAAAATTACAGCTTCAAAAGATTCTTGTTGCAGTTGTTTAACTTGATTGTTTTCTACTGTTGTTTGGTTGCCAACACAAACATCTAGGATGTCACATTGCAGCACAGTATCATTGGCAGGACAAAGATCTATTGCTGTTACTTCTAAAAGAGTTTCATACTCCTTAAATGGATTATAACAGCTGCCAACATCAAGAAGTTTTATTTTATTATTAAAGTTTTCTCCACATTCCAATTTTATATCAATTTTTGAAGCAATAGCTTGTTCCTTCTCATTGTAAAATAAGTACCGTTTGTTTATAAAATAATTAATGCAAAAATTTGCAGCCCAAGATATTCTAGAAGGACCTTCATTATTCTCCATCCAATGTTTGGTTGCTAATGTTTCCATAAACTTAGCATATTTTGCAAGAGTCTCTTTGTTTTGGCAATGTTCTTGCCAAGCTTTCTCTGGTCCTAGTGTAGTGGCCTTTTTTCTTAAAGATAAATGAACATCTTTGAGGTAGCTGGAGAGGATCTGGTGTTCTTTATCGGCAGATTCAATATTGTATTCTTCACACTCCATGATGTCAGCTGCTGTTGTTTGAACTTGCTTCACCAGTCTGATATTGCTCCACTTTAAGTTAATGGTGAGTGATTGCTCCCGTTCAGTTATTCAAAGAAACTGCTGCAAGAAATAGTTGTGAAGCCAAGAGCTCGAGAATGATCCTGCGATCCATTTTTCTTCACAGACTGCTATAGTACATAGTATTATGATATAAAAGTTTGAAAGCCTGAAAACGTGTTACATTCTGGAATGCAATAGAATAGATTAAATTATATAAAAATGTATGATAGGAATTGGGTACAAACGATATGATCGAGTAAAGGAAAACTTAGCAGTTTAGTAGGTTCTCTTCGGAAAAATAAAATAAAAAATAAGTAAAAAATTAGAAAACCACATCAGTTCACATCAATCAAACAAAACAAAACAAAGAGTCAAAGATAGATAGATAGTATAGTAGGCCACCCACAGACGTAATATTATAATTATTCTCTTTGCTAATGCTAGGATTATGGAAGCCGCCCTCCATGGACCATAGACGAGTGTCGATAAAATAAAATTCGCTTCCTAGCACAGAAAACATTCACACATCGTTCACTTTCTTTTTTGGGGCTGGGGATACGATGAGATTATTTTTTCAACTCGAACTAAATTGATTTTTGACTCGTGATCAACTCGATTGGCGTCTAAGTTACTTGAGTTACCTAAATTAAAATAATTCATTTTACACATAGACGATCCAGATCACACAAGTCTTGCCCATCTATTTTGGAAATAGACCTAGAACCTAACTATCAATAAAACTTTGATATGAACATACCATTGATATTTTCTTACAAACTATTGACTAACTAGTCTCGTCACGATGGGTGAACACCACAGAATCGATTTATTTATTATCGATTGAGATTCGAGAGTATCACTATAGGATGTGCCGTGCCGGTCGTGCTCTCAGCAGCTGACTGAGCTGTCGGTAATATTTCTTTTGTTTTGCTCTGCACGAATAAAAGTAGGATCATAAAAAGGTAGTTTAACCTTTTTTTTTTATTGTGCTAACTAATGTTTTCATTCATATTAATAAAACCACATCCTCATCATCCTCAATCGCCCTCAAAAGTATATTTTCACTCAAATTAATGTCAAACGAATGTTGCTTGTTTCAAATCAAAGTAGCTAGGTATTAAAATAATAACAATGAATAATAACACGGAATGGGATCCAAAACTTGATGTAGAGCAACTGATTAGTGAATGCGATGATACATTCATGCCAGTACCTGGTATTGAGTTTAAACCTCATCTGTTTATATCCAAGGTAAGCGCACGTGCGTACATAAACATTGTTTGAACCTCAATAATATTTGCTCTTTATTTTAAAATTATCTGTTTTAGGTCCGCAAACACTACATGGAACACATGATAAAATTGTTGTCAGTCAATTATGAAACGAATCAGATGCTTGTTAATAAAAACATATATCTACCCAGTGCTATTTGGAGATGTGCTAAGAATTTGGAAATGAAAGCAGCCCAGAGCTGTATGGTTGTACAGATTTACAAGAAATGTATTAAATCTATGGTAAGATACATTGGAATATTATGTAAGCAAATTGCAATCATTATTACAATAATAATTGAATCTACATATTATTATAAATAAAAGTGAAGTGAAGCTAGTAATTAAAAAAGTGTCAAAATGACATACATAGATCCTGACCCATAACTAGGATTACCAGTATCTAGGTAACACCCAGACTCCACTAATACTTGTGTTTCACACAACACTTTGCACTGTGTGGGATTTGAACCTTCAACCTCACGCTTTGCAGTGGAATCATCACCCACTTACACCACTTAATATATTTTTAGTCTTGGTAATGGCTAGAGAAAGCTGTTGATATTTTATTATGAGAGCAGTGTCTAAAACTTTGTCCAGACAAAAATAAGGTTTGCTAATTTACCATAATTCCAAACCCATAACCCAGGGGCCCAGTCTGGATTGATTGGTGGACCACATACCCACCTCGGAAACAATTCTCAGGTGTGATAGGTTTCCTCACAATGTTGATTTACTGCGAGGATAATTATATTATGTTGCTGGTTCAACTCTTAATAATATTTAGTCAATTAACTGAAAAAAACAGGCAAAAGTAATTCTGACTGAATAGGTTGTTCAAAAATAGTATTGTTTGAAATTCATTAGTTATGCCTTTGACTGTAAATTTGCGGTTCAAAATTGTTTTAACTGACACTCTTAATCACAAACTTATAACACCCTGTCGTTCTTGAATGAGCGGTTAAAAACTTCTTTTAACCGCTAGAAAATCAGTCAAAACACTTGTGACTAGTTACAATTCACATAAATATTACAAAAATCACATATATCACATATATCACAAAAATATTTATATTGCGAATTCTTTTACAACTAATGTTTGGTATTACAATCAATAGAAAGACGGAGTAAGTCTTTTGTCATCCTGTTGAAATGACTATCTTTCATATCTTTTTTTCCTAAAATTTGTGAAAAGCATTCTTCCTTTTGGTAATCCTTCTTTTTTTCCAATCTGCATGTTTTTTAATAATATTCTGTTGCATAATACTTTATATGTGCACTTCTTTGCTATTTTTATTATTTTGACAAGAAACAAATTGCGATGTTCTCTACACTAGGCTATCACTGCTATAATCATCAGTCATATTGTCATGTCACATAAAAACTCATAAAATACCTAGGTTCCAGTATGTTTTTTTTTACAATTATGCAATTTGTTTCTTGTCAGTTGTTAAGTTAACTTTAGTTGTATGTTTTTTTTCTATCCGCAAACGTTTGCTTACCATATTTAAAAAATACAGATTAATGACGTTAAAACCGACACTAAAAACGGACGTCTATACCAGAAACTATATGAATGCCTCCACAAAGAGCCCCAAGATGAAAAGAAGACGCAAACAACTGCCACTGGTGACAACTGCCAATGCTATTGCACGGACAAAAAGCGGCGCCGAAAAAGATCCAACTCCCCGAAAAAGCCTACAAAAGTGGCAGAAACACATATGGATAACGTTACACAAGTTGAAGAACCAACATCACTGCAAAACAAATCAAATGAACAAAAAATACAGGCTGTGACAAACACGCAAATGGACTGCTCAGAAAAGATCTTTTCACCCGTATTAGAGAACCAACCCTTACCTGAAAACCAAATGATGAACCACGCGCCTATGATGACACCAAATAATGCACCAGAGTCAGATGATCTCATGCTACAGTTAGAAAAAATATTTGAAGGCAATCACGATGATGACGAGCTGTTTACAAATACAATTTTTGAAGACAATTCTAAAAAAGGACTAAATGGTGCACCAAACAGTACACAAGATCCTATCATTGGTACACTTATTGAGAATCATGCGGCGCAAATAAAGTCCCTAGACGAAAGAGTTGCCACATTGACAGGATTGTTGACGAATGCTGAGACACCGCCAGCCTTAGTACAACAACAGCAGAAAGTTGTCCAAAAAAAGCAGAAACATATCAGTAAATGGCTTTGTGAGGAGTATTTCTTGAAAAGAAGTTTGTTTGAATTGTTGTATCAAATCGGTGATAATAACAGAAATAAACTTGCCAGAGTAAGTATCTTTAACATACCATGCACTGTTATGCGATTGTTACCCAGTTGACTTTCCTGTCATTTAACCATCCAAGCAGTTGCTTATGCGATTTTACCTTTTGCTTGAGTAATCATACAAATGCCATCAGTGCGCATGTGAACTATTAATGACACAATGTATAAACGCGAAAGCAACTGAAAACCTGCCTCGACAAAATAACTTCTCATTCAATAATAGTCCCCTGTATGGTTGGTATCTTCTAAATTTTACAATACAGAGGTTTTGCAGTCATTGTTTAAAACTCTACTTTGTTAGCATCACAAAATACCATGTTTCAGATAAAAGATATATACAGACAACTATTTGGCGAAGACAGTGATGATGAAGAGGAAATTTTGTCTCCGGATGAATCACCGGATTTCATCGCCAGCTGCAAGGCGCGCATCGACAGCTGGGTAATGTGTATCCTCGCGCCGTACTATACCAAAGGCCACATCAATGGCAAGATGCTCTACAAGGCAGTGGCAAGGCATCTCATTGAGCTTATTTACAAATGCAAGCAGTTTCCTAGTGAGTATCTGTGATATACAATATATAAATATTATTTCTTCCAATGTGCTTGCTTGACTAAAAATACTATCACTTTTTACTGTACTCTAACACACTATTTACTGCTACTTTGTTTTAGTTTCGTTATCTAATTTAAAAATTACAAAAAATTTACAGAAATTTTAAAAATAAATATTTAACACATGTCACACTCCTGTGCCAGCAGTATGTTTCTCTCTAGCGAACGATATAATGTCTGAATGAAGTAATTGATGGAGATATTCTATCATACACATAATAATTATAAAGCCTTTATTTCCCAAGCATTAAACATTTGCGGTGATAGCCTAGTGGGAGAACGTCCGCCTTCCAATCAGAAGGTCGTGAGTTCAAATCCCAGTGCGGGCACGTAGGTACCAATTTGTTTCCGTAAAACATATGAGCGTCATTATAACTCGCTTTTCGGTGAAGGAAAACATCGTGGGGAAACCCGAACCCTAGAATTAATTCGGAGGTAGGTATGTTATCCACCAATCAGGACCGGGCCCCCGTGCTCAGCAGTGGGACGTTATGGGTTGATGATGAGTAATGAGTGAGTAAACATTTGAGTACCAAACAGTCAACTGTTTGCTTCATTACTCCTTTTTATTGATTTACAGGTAGACATGAAGTTACAAGTTTCGTGTTGGACTTCTTGGAAAGTCGCGGCAAGATAAGCTGCGAGGCCGACTACAAGGAATTCAAAATCAACAACATTCCTGTACCTACTTATTCTATATTGTAAAATTTGACTTATATATCTAGCTTTAATCTGCGCCTTTGACTTATCTACTTACATTTATTGGCAATGTTGGGATATATAGATCTAACTATCGCCTCTATCGATAGAATAAAACTGTCTGACAACAAGAGTATATAATATGTTTAACCTGTCATGTGAAGTTCAAAAATCTTCTCGAAATATCACAAGCAGTGGCGCAGATAGAAGCTAGTTTGCAGGTGTAAGGTATTTTGTAACTGTGTGAAGATAATCTATCATACAGTGGCATTATTACTCATCCATCAGGCCGCCTATTAGAGTCACAATAAATCGCTGTCGCTGTCGTAACTAAAACGAAATGTGTATAGATTATGATGTTGGTTTATTCCCATGATCCCCACCAGGGTGTCCCCACTGGTCGCTGGTGGAGTTCGTTGTTAGTTGCAGCTTAATAAAGATCGAAATGAAATCGACCGCTCTGTCGCTCTAAAACCACACCAATGTCTCAAGCTGACGAGCGCAGTGCAGTGCCGCGCAAGATTATGCAACGTTCTTGGTGGTACTGTAACTGTTATATGAGCAAGCGTAGCGCTTACCATCAGGGAAACGACTTGCTCGTCTCTTTACAGACAAATAAGTTAATAACGTCGATTTTAAATAATTGGTTCAAGTCACAAAGTGGTCAAATTTATTTAGCCTATATGAAATTATTGTACCTGTTTTAATATTTAACTTTCTTTGCTTAGTAGATTAGTTTCGATGCTTTTTTTTTAGTGGCGTCGATTCTAAAATTGTGTGCTATAATTTCTAATACATATTATGAATGTACTATTTATTTTTTGATTAGTCAGTTTCACCCGGAATCAATACCAAGGACTTAAAGAGCAGGCCACACTGCTAATTAACTTAGGTCACATTCGTAAGGTCGTATTCGTATTTGTATTTTCAAGATCTCTCTGGCTTTGCAAAACCGAATAGCTAAGCATACACGCACAGATTTGCTCGGCGGATCTGCCTGACTGACGTGCCTGGCAGGCAAAACTGCAGATGTATGGTGAAAACAGACATCCGACGTGTATGCTCAGCTAATGTCGTCGTCGCGACGTTGTAATGTAGGAAGCAAGTGACTTAAAGAGTCCTTGGTCTTGGCCTATAGGCGGATCACCACTGCCGGCAAGGCAAACAAGGCATGGGACGGTCGCAACAAACACATGATAAATTCCACCTTATGGAAGAAGCTACTCGTAGATGTCCATTATGATTGAGAATTTATATTGATTGCCCTTCTTACTCTCTCGGTTTTAGCTATTGCCTTATTTTATTTCATGGTAGGTATAAGTTACATTTAAATGGCTGTATTAGTATTAGTGTTAGTACGTAAATTATTTCCTCTTATCTAGAAATGTTGTATTGTCTCTCTAACTTAATGTAGTCGTGACAAAACTTGCTAAACATAACCTGACTATTATTTTAGCTTCTATTTATTGGGCACCACAACCGCAAATTATACTTTTCACAATCGTGCATTGACTTTTACAACTAGCTAATGCATTACAGCTAGTTTAGTTTTATCCATTTATTTATATTGTTCTAAACACAATAGCATAGAAGAGGTAAACTAAACTTATTGTTTATTCGTAGTCGACTGAGTGTATATCATTCTCGAGATTGGAGCTGCGAGACGGAGCCCTGCTTGGAGTATTTGTGGATTCCTTCCTGAGAGCCTGTCCTCTACCCTAACCAGCCTTTATGTAAAAGAGTGTGGTCTTGGGTCGTTGGAATAATAGCTCCAGGACAATGGGGGTAGTGATAAATAACCAAACTCGAACTTATTAAGTAATTAGTATACTATAATCATAATAAGTTAGGTTTCTGAGACAAGTCATGCAATACGCATTACAACAGACAGTTCACAAAAGTTTGTAAAAATTACGTTGTATTTTAAAAATAGTAACAAACTGATTTTATTTAGCGGTTGTGGTGCCCTCTAAAATTAAGTATCTGGCTGATTATCAATTATTTACTGGACACTATAAGGTACATGCGTACGTTTTTTTTTGTTTTATAAATGTATTTTTAATGTTATCTAGAATACCAAAATTAACTACAGCATTGATTTTTACGCGATAAATAGTATCATAATTATGTCCTATTCTAGGCCCTAGTCTCTTAACCAAATTTCAAAATTTCAGCCATTTCGCCTCGAAGAGAGGACAAAAGCAAACTTACGCATTAATTATAATTATTAGTGAGAAATGAGAAGATATTTTAGTATTAAGAACAAAAGTTCAAAGTGTTGTTATAATTACTTCTCCAGGGCACTTAATTTTATAGCTTTATTATTTTTTATATGAACTAAAAACTATGGTAATGTGGAATAGTATGGATATTCCACACTACTCACAGTAAAAATGTAGACGATAAGTATTGCATGTCTTACATGTGTTATGTGTTGGCAAACAAAAAATGATTGTTTTGTTTCATATCATTTTAGGTCTATGAACCTTAATAACTTTTATATTTCTAAAATAAAACTAGTTGTATACTTACAAATTCGTTTATTATTTGTTTTAGAGTCTGCACTATCACTAGACTTACGATTGTTAGTTACTGTAAACCACGCTTTTAAAGTTTTTTGTTTAGTATTTTTCTTTTCCATTGTAACTTTTTTATTACAGTCATCTGATTTATTCCTGGAGTTGTTAACAGCAGTCGAGACTGAATGCCAGCGTAATATTGTGACTGGTCGTAAATAGGATAGGGCCGTATCTGGACTGACTTCATCAATGTCCAGCCATGCCTGGAAGAGAAAAGTGATGCTACAATAAAAATCCTGTATATCTGTGTGAACATTGTCCACGGTCTTTGCTGAAACTTAACAAGTGTTAATATTTATATATTACTATCAGTGTGAAGGCGGATCAACGGTGAATAACGCATAATAGGTTGAGCTATAAATCTATAGAATGACAAATCGATGGATTCGATGAGTCAATGAAGTCAAACAAACAAAATTCCAGGAATTTATGGGTTAATTTATTTTTCGATAACTTATCTTCAAATTTTTTTATTAGAATGAGTGACGAGACTAGCAAGTCGTTCACTTGATGGTTACGCTACGCCTGCCCATAACAGTCACAGCAGTACTCAGAACCCTGCAATGCATAATCCTGCACGGCACTGCACTGCGCTCATCACCCTGAGACATCAGCTCTAAAGTCTCATATGCCCAGTAATTCTAAACATTCTTAATCAATGAACCCATAAATTTTCAATATATGGACAGCTCACTTAGTTTTTTTTATATTATAAATAGCACCATTAAAAACAGTATTTATATTAATTTTATATTACATGTATCTGCTCCTCTGTATCAAGGACTGCCGGCATCCTGTGGTGGAGCCAACTCAGTGTGTCATTGGACTCCATAGTGATGACACTGTATGAGTAGATGATATTGCTCCCTTCCTGCCACACATTATACAGCCCTGCCATATAGAGGAGACGTATCCCGGCCCAGCTATTGTCTTTGTCATAGCTGTTGATCCAGGTTTGTTGGTCATCTACCTAGAGCAATAAGAAAATTGATCTGATGAGCTCATAGACAAGTGACGCGTACCGACATTTGAGCACCTATGAGGAACTACGGGGTCCATGGTCCTTACAAATGGATTATTCCAGGAACGCCCAGACTCGGAGCAATCACACAAATCTTAGCATCACACTTCAAATGATACAGTCAGCTCGTCAAGTCATCACCCACGAATGCTATGGAGGCCGTAGCTAATATGTATGTATACTGAAATAACTAAAATGTTAAAGAATATAATTGGGCACATTTTTCATGTAAGACTTCTAAAATTAGCATGTTCCATTGCTATGTTTATTTTTTTGGTGTATAATAAAGAGATTTCTATTCTATGTGTTGCATACCTCTATATTTTCATTCTGTGGCATGTAAATATAGTATGGTTGTTTAGATTTTGCTTGTGGGTTAGTTGTCTGCCATTCATAGAATCCTTCTGCGACTATAACACATCTGCCTCCGTTCTTGAGTAAAGGGCTGTAAAGTTTGGATTCTTTGATGGTTTCAATACGGCAGTTGTTTGTGGTCAGCTTTTGGGTTTTGTAATCACCCTGAAAAAGACAATAAGGACGAGTGATCAAGTAGGCCTAAACAAGGCCCTGGTTTCATACAAATGGTGCACCGGATTCCAAAAAAGCAGGCAGTCAGCAAACCCATTATATCACCTGTCTAAATTAGTTCCTATGATCCAAACTTATACATTTTTAAACTAAATGTATGTTTATTTCTAACGAGCAATGCCCTATACTCAGTTTGCTTTATTTTACTTGGACCAGTAGAGTTCCACTTATAAATAAAACTATAACTGTGGCAGCCCCGCAGAAGCCATAACCAAAAGTTGAAGTTGAAGTTGAAGTTGAATAAAATTATAATATTTATTAAAGAAATAAAGTAAGAAAAAAAATTGCCATACTATATAAAAACAAAACAAAACCACCGATCATTTTGTACAAATCAATCTTTGATAATAGCTACAGAACTGAACCTAATAATAAATCTTAGAGTTCTGAATTCAAATAATAGCCTGATTTCATATAAGTACCTTATGCCATGGTGGAATTACTCCCCACATCATTGGTTTGATAGCTCTTTCCTGTGCCGTGGCATGCCTATATTTGCTTGAGGAAACCAACACGGGGGTGACATCGGTAGGCGTTATGTTGTATGAAGGGGTATACTCCTTCCCAGCGTTATGTTCTGGCAACCATTCTGGTTTAATAAACTCATTGCCGCCTTGTGGTTTGTAGCTGCAAGCGCACTGGACTTGATCTATCAACAGTGATCTGTAAATTTAAGAACATATATTAGAACCTAAGAATTTGTTTAGACCTTTAGTAGGTATCTATCATAAGGTAAGTACTTATATGAATCAGGTTTATTTATGGCGATTTTTAATAATAAGGCCTAACTACTAACAACGGTAATGGTTCTGCATTAGGCGGGAGCCGCGGGGTTTCATAAAAAAAACGCCCGCGATTTCCTCGCGACAGAGCACTTGGTATGAAACCACGTACGCAGTTGACTGTTTACTTACAAACAAGTTCTTCCACACATTGGGTCTTTCTCAACCTTCGTCTATGCTCAACTCTCAACTCTCAAGTTTATTTGTTTTCTCTATTTCTTTCTTTTTGAGGGTGGGTAGCAAATATTTTTGCACAAGCGTAACGGAAGCGAAAGAAAGAAATCAATAGATCAATATTTTGAATTCTGAATTTCAAAGTTTCAAACTATCTTTTGGCGGAAAACGGAGGAGGGAGAGGAAACAGTTGGTTTACTTTTGCTTGTTTTTGATTTGAATGAAGTTTTTTTATTGGCGGCGCCTGCAACACTTGCCACAGACATAATTTATTTTACAAGCTGCTGCTGTTTCTTTGAGATGTAGTTATTTTTATAAATTAATGGCTTCGCATGATTTGATGGTCGCCAGTCTACTGTCAAGTGAGATCTTTGCATGTGTAAAGTCTGCCTAATATCTCTTAATTGTATGGTACTGGCAATACTACAAACTAGGTGTTTGACAGTTCAATTAAATGGCATAATATGTCACTGTTAAAAGTCTAAACTGACAATTTATTACTGACAAAATAAAAATATAATTCCTAAATCCATTTTTATTAACTGGTCTAATTTAATTCATATTTTACTAAAAGACCATGGGATTATAAAAATAAGTTCCATTGGTCTTATCTTTCTCTTTAATTGAAACATGTGGAAATATGTAACACGCCGTTTTAGAGATACGTTCGAGAGAAGCGCTAACCACTTCGACAAACGCCCCACGTTAAACGTCGTCAATACTACTGCAAACATAAACGAAGAAACGAAAAAACCATGTACGGGTGGAGGCCCGCCATGCCCACTGCAGGCCTGGTTCCGCCACCGAGGCTGTCAAAAAAAGAGGTTTACAAATAACCATAACACCAACAACAACAGCTGGAACTTCGAACAGCTGAACCGATCTTGGATTGGTGCCATCACATGGGTAAGACAATATTTGCAGAACTTTCTTTTAATAGCATATTGTCTGCTACAGTCAATACACTGAGTCAACACAACAAAATATTGAGGCTTGTGATGTTTTATTACAGAGCAGTGCACTGGCCCTTGGATGGTACACCAGCCAGTTAATTCATTTGAAGATTAAACATCGCCTTAGGGAGGATAACAAATGCAGCTTCAACAACCTTATATCCACATTGAAACCATATGTTAATACTGTGAACAATAGAGCACTATTTGGGAATTCCTCTATAAAACTTGAGAAGATTCTTGAAGAGTTCTCTCCTACTGTACATTTGGTAGCAAATGAACAGAGTGGAGTAAACAAACCACCTGCTACGCCCTGCAGCTCCACGACTCCTGATTCTTCAGATAGTGACTTGGGAGATGTGCTCAACTCCATTGAAAACAGACTCGGTTTGGCAGCTATTGAAAGTGGCCAACATCAAGTTGGGCTCAACTTACTAAGGTGACACTTACAGATATTTTATTTACTTATTGATTAATTCATAGTTGAAGCAGTATATAGGGTGATAATTATGTCTACATCACACATTGTTGAAAGTCACTACACAAAATTTTTCACTTTTGTAACAACTATTTAAAAAGTAGCCAGTTAGCATGTTTACCGCTGTCGTGTTTTTCATAACTTGCTGCGAGTGCGGGAAAACACAACTATTGTGTTTGCTGTATACATGGGAAAACACTATGTAGTGTGCAGAGCCACACCCGTGGCTAGATAAGAAGAGCTCAGTAGTGAAAGTGTTTAAGTTGTTTTATAAATTTGTTTCCTGAGATGGCAGGAACAACATTGTCTTGGAATTATATTCCAATTGTGGACCGCACCATTTGCTGTTTATATAACCTTTGGATACTTACTTGTATAATTGTTTGTTTTTATTTTCAAGGTCTGCAGCAAATCGTCATCATGCACCTGCTATGTTTAATTTGGGATTGTGCTATGAAATGGGATTAGGAGTTACTACAAATGAGAAAATGGTAATAAATTTATGGATTACTAACTCCACCTCGCGGTTTTACCTGCCTTGAGTATTATCCCACAGGAACCATTCATTATTATGCAGTAAAAAGTAATTCTTAGTTAATCTAAAACCTAGACTCTAGGTAATAAACTATCTGTGTGCCAAATTTCTATCAAATCCATTCAACCGTTTTTGCTTGAATGAGTAGCAAACATCCAAACATACAAACATTCACATTTATAATAATAGTAGGATATGGATTTTTAATCTGTCATAAACCATTTATTATTATTATTAATATAACAACACTAGTAAAGAAAACATTTTATCTTTAAAACTATCATAATTTAATTATGTTTTTTGATGACAGGCAATGGAGCTGTATCGTTCAGCTGCAGCACTGCAACATCCCCGAGCACTATACAATCTTGGGATTTATTATGGACAAGGAAGAGGGGGCCTTTCACGTGATCTTGAAACTGCAACTCGTTTGCTACGTCTCGCTGCAGTGCAGGGGCAAGAAGACGCCATTGAAGCACTTAAGGCTCTTGAAGTTGAAATAGAGCCTCCACGTCTCCAAATCGATGATACCTGGCTAAATCAAACGAATCCATTATTGCAAAATGACAGTATTATACCAGCACCCACCACACTTTTTGTCGAAAACGTACTTTTTGCGCCCATTCACAAGCCCAAGGCTACAGTTTACTAGTTTTCCATAAATTGCTAAGATGGTGGAGGGTTTTTTGTCACTGTTATATCGAGTTTATAATTGTGTTGTCAATCCAATGTAAGTAATTTACAAATTACTCATTAGTAACAAGAATGTGTAATCTCCTCAATATACCATTAAGGAGATGACACATTCTTGTTGCAAATGACTGAAATCATATACTAAGATAATTGCTTTTAATGTGTCAATCACTAACAAAATATGTATGGTTTTAGCAGTTGATTTTTCAAAGATACATAACAATGGGCAGAATCATTTGTGATGATGGAGCATAACAATTTGTCAAATTGTCAGGTAAGTATGTGAATAGTTGACTTGGAGAAAATTAACATAGATTTTAATGTGAATAGGATCTGACAAATCAAAAGATACATATTTTTACCAGACTGTGCCAGAAGGAAAGGTTATTTAAAATTCGTCTTGACTAAATTTGTATGACCTAACATAAGACACGATAGCAAGTACTTAAACCAACCAGTCAATTTGTATCAAAATATTGTGGATTATTTTAGGCTACAGAATGACTCCACTCTGTTGACTTTGCGATTCACGCACACAGTTTTTGTAGTGAACCCAAAATGCATTTTAGTAAACCTGTACTGTGGTCTTGAGATTTTTTTATATGAGTATACTATTATAGTTATATGATAAGTAAATCCCATTTCAGAAAAGTCCAAATAAAAATTTTGGTGTACCTATGTAGTAAATAATATAAGAGTTGCAGTGGTGGTTATTATTATTTGGCGTCGTGTAACTAATTGAAGAACAAATAAGTTTTATGTGGATGTGCCCACTTTCATTGCACTAAATAGTGATAAACAAGTTTTGTGTCGAATAATAAATAAGATTTTTATAGATGTTTATGTAACTGGTTGTTTTGCTTTGGAATTCGTCAACGTATCGAGTTATCAGCAGCAGATAGTAATGATAAGAACTTTTATTTGTAAAATAAAGTCATTAGACCTGTCTTCAGTGTTATTATTTACAAAATTTGAGAAGATTGCCAATTGATTTGATCAAAAAATTCTCCACAAAAATAATTTGTCTGCAGCTTACATACTTAAGTAGATACAGATCTGTTATGTTATGGAAGTAATTGGCTCTGATCTAAGGATAATTACTTAAATAAAAGTCAATAAAACAAAATATCTTAAATATAATTTATATTTTGTAAGACTTACCAACATGCTTACTTAAAAAATATACTTACATTACACACGGTGTCTCACGAAAAACATCTTTATTTATTTAAGAGACTATTGAACCACAACACAAGTTAAATTATGACATTATTTAGTGAGTAAATATAAAATAGTAGTTACCATAATGGTACAAAAACAAATCCCAGAACTAAGGGAATGCTTGGTATAAGTCCTTTTTTTCACGAAACTTAAATTCATCCACAATTCATCGAGATAGATGCTATCTCTCCTAAATAACGTAAAAACTAAGCACATACTAGTTTGGAACTGAGCAGTCAAGATCATAACGTTTCATAGTTACATCAACTACCGGAATACCTGAAACAGAGGGAAAATACTTTACAATAGTACCTAGTAGTTTACCTACCAGAATGGTATACACATTTGGTAGTCACGATCTAATATTGCGCAACTTATCTTAAATTATAATGTTTGGTAATGGATGACACATAAATGGATATTGTTTCATCAAATAACTACAAGTACTAATATTAGATTTTATCACATGTCATTGTGTTAATAATACTAAAATCACAATACCATGATATTAGTATTGTTCATGTACAGGAGAAACATAAATGAATTATAATTTAGAAGAGCATTGATGAAAGGATGTAAGGTGCCCAAAATACTTGGTCTAAATAGGAGCCAGCACCCAGATCACATAGCTTCCACCAAAAGTTTTTCTTAACCCCAATAATCACCCTAAATGTTTATTGTATTTGTATAATAAGCATGATACTGATACAAGATTACCATCACTTTTAGTTCTAGAAGTGATTGTATGCTCATCCATACAGACATGGATGACAAAGCGTATGAGACGCCGAGGCTCTAGTTACACACTGCGATATCGCTCATCGCTCGTGGAGGTGACCCCTAGACAGTAAACAAGGTCATAACAATATAGTTCCTATGAGCATTTTGCCATTACAAAGACCTCCACGCGCATGGAGTGACGTATTTCTCCATTGACTGTAGAGGCAGCAGAATGTTCATGAACAATTATAATATCAGTATAATCGCGTCGTATCTTTTCACACAATTATGTCGAGGCAAATGTCCATTGAAAAGCGGGCACAAAAAATTGCGATGATGCATTGGTAAAGAATATAAGCCTTGAACATAGATATTATAGGTTTTTTTTTGTGACTGAGTGACTAGACGAGCAAGTCGTTCACCTGATGGTAAGCGCCACGCCTGCTCAGAACAGTGCCCTACAGTGCCACCCAGAATCTGTTGCGGCACTGCGCTGCGCTCGTCACCCTGAGACATCAGCTCTAAAGTCTTATATGCCTAGTAATTTCGCTGGAAACTGCCCTTCAAACCGGAACACAGTAATATTTGCACACTACTGCTTGGCGGATAAATATCTGGCAAAGATACTTCCCCAGGCGGTCTCTTGCAGAAGAGGCGTCCTACTACATTATAGGACATATTTTAGAACAAATTAGAGTAACCTATAACCTGCTAGGAATTTTTCGAATTTCCTTTGAAATCGAAAACCGTGTGTTGATTTTATTTTGACTATTCGGCATTATATCAATTATCAAGTAACTCAGCTTTCATAAGACGAAAAGTATGTTTGCACGTACCTCAATATGATAGTTGCTAGTACTTTCTGGCATATTCTCGAGCGGGTGGCGCATAGCGGTCGGGGTAGGCAGCGCCAGGTGGCGGGGGCTGGTACTGCGGCGCGTAGCGAGCTTCATAGCCGGCATAACGGTCGCCACCACCGCCCCCGCCACCGCCACCGCTCGACCACGCCTCGCTGCCGCCGCCTCCGCCACCGCCGCTGCTGCCTGCACATATATATTGGTAATAAAAACAACTAGCACAAGGTATTGGTACTTCTTCAAGAAGTATAACAAGGCAACTTACTCTTGGAAGGCGCAGCGGAGTCAGGATACCGACTGGACGCGTTCCAGCTGCGCGGCTCGGGCTTGCCGGGCGGCGACGGGCGGTACGAGCGGTTGTCGCGCGACTCGTACGAGCGGCTGCAACACAGATGTGCCGCTCAAACAACCAGACAGTTTTGTATAGGACAACTGTTATAATCGTCTTCTTTGGCAGCCATAATTGTTAGCTTAACAAAAGCTTAAGTTGTTAGCTTAATAGCTAACAAACTTGCTCGAGGCTCAGACAGAACCAATATTTCAAGGTGAAGGGCAGGCAGTGCAGATAACCGAATATATTTCGTCAGGTATAATATGCGTGCCCTTGTGACCTTTTTCACAACTTAAATTTAGTTGTTCTCTAAATTCTATCATCCTGAAACTGAAGTCTACAGAAAGTCACCATCAGATTTATAAATATCCTGTCAAATTTGCAGTGTATAGTTTGTTTAGTACATACCCAGGTTCCTTGGGTCTAGTGCCAGGTGGCATCGGTTGCCTTGTGTCATCACTGGCGCCACCATTACTGGAGTATTTCATGTTGCCGGCTAAAATTCAAATGTTATATTATTTTACAGAATTACATAACATTTTCACATAGGAACTAAAGGTGCTTGTACCTATTTGTGGTTTCTTCAAAATGTTTAAGTTAATCTGTTAGCTCTAAAGTTATCGTCATCCCTTTCGTTTTCATAAGGTTGAAAAAGTGATAACAAATCATTTGGCAGAACTAAATTATTTGTAACAAGAGACAGAATTGGCACAAACGGGTTTGTTTCGTTATAGAGTAATTTGTTTAAAGTTCATAAGGGATACTCACAAGACACGTGTCGCGGCGGGTAGTCCCGCTTGTAGTCGCGGTCGCGGTCCACGCGCTTGTCGGCGCCGCGCTCGTACCCGGCCGCCAGCTCGAACCGCGGCGGCGGGGGCGCCTCAAACTGAGCGCGATTGGATGTCTGCACACACAGGAGGTAGGTATTAAGATTACGAAAATGTCTTGGAAAAAACCAATATCGTCATCAAATTAGAAGTTCGATATGTAGCCCAGAATTTTTTATGAAGTCTCTGGCACTAGTATGTTCCTACTGACACACAGGCAGACAAGACTACTTGTAGTTTCCGCTAACTATAACCTGAAAGTGTGCAAGTCGAGAGTGAATTTGTATCTTTTAGGTCGAGCATGCTCCATTGTCGATCAGGTAGTGAGGTCAAAAACCCATATGGTAATTTGACAATTAAAAAGCGGTAAGTTTTTATTGCAGGTTGCAAGTTAGTGAAAAATTAAATTTGTGAGAAAACGGGGTCGGGTCACGAGGACCTTTGCTGGAACACCTCAAATGAGGTTTGGTGACAAATTCTCTACTTAAGGGTGTGGTAACTAGCCAGGTCGACTAGTGCCCAAAGATGTTTTTCTTCAACAGAAGCTCATACACATATATTGCGGTTAGCTGGTTTCGGACGACCTGCGGCATGCGCTCCGAAGACTGAAACGAGCAATTATCGCCTCAGAGGGGTTCATAAGAGGGAAGATGCATAACGCACGGCTGTAGCTCGCATGCTTTCGAGCAAGTGTGTGTCAGTGGCGTGTGCCTTGTAGCCGCGACTCACGATGGGCGGCGGCGGCGGGCGCTTGTGTCGCTGGTCGCGCTCGTACGCCGTGTCGGGCGGTGGGCTTACCACCTTGCGGTAGCTGCTGTTCTCGTAGCCCCGCTTGCGCCGCTCCTCCTCTAGCCTGAAAAAACCGTTCTTGAGCATACGGAATCGGCTAACAAATAGCTTTGCGTGTTCCTTGAGTCCACGTTTGTGTGTCTGTGACCCATCGTTTCACCAATTAGTTAATGGTTATCTTTGTAATTTATGTATTCAACTACAACACAGCTGATGTTAAATGACCACCCTATTACTCCACCCCCCCTAATGGATTCTAAAGCTGTAGACTCGGGTGGACTTTATCTCTCGCGACATTGGACATGTAAGTCGACAGTTTCTAGGTATCGCTATTGGGCCTTCGACTGTCGTGTAGTGACGTTAACTAAGTTCCATGCGCTGCGTTTTTCTACATTAATTAAATAGAATAAGATGACTAATGATGATTGATGATTTAATTATGCAGTTAGTTAACCTTAGCTGAGCCCGTTTCAGTTCCAGTCTCTCCAATTCTAACTTCTCGCGTTCCAGACGATGCCTCTCGCGTTCTAGGCGCAGCAGCTCATTCTTTTCACGCTCAATTTTCTCTCTGCAAATAGTAACAATGGATTCGTTAAATAAGATCAGAACGTCATGTGATTGATTCCCATTAAAACTAATCAAATAGTTGATATTTTGATGAAAGTGAGATTAGTTTAATTATTGAACACGCGTCGCCTATTACGAGCGCTAGTATCAATTGCACAGCGCCGGGATTGATGTCGTCCGTTGAAGTTTGGCCTCAACTGGCAAGTCAGTACTACTAGTAGTAAGAGTAGTGTTACTAGTGAGTAGTGGTAAGTAGGTACCTCTCCGCTCGCAGTTTCTCCCGCTCGAGTGCGAGGCGGTGCTTCTCCTGCCGCTGGCGGCGCTCCCGCTCGCGCAGCGCCTCGTCAGCCGCGCGCCGCCGCCGCTCCTCCTCGCGCGCCGCGCGGGACCGCTCGCGCGCTCGCGCCACGTCGCGCTCTTTCTACAATGTTACGAGAATATGACACACCTGATAACAGCCAACCATCTCGCCTGCCTGTTGGCTGGTAGCCAAGTTTGCAGTCTGGATACAGTGGTATTTTATAGCCTAACCTAGATTGGTAAACCGTAACTCATGACTTTTCTTCATAGAATATTCATCCCCTTTAAATAAAGCGTAAAAAGTTATCAGTTATAATTATTTGTAGATGTGATCATCCCGCTGCAGGGCGGTCCCACCTTTCCGCTTTCTACTTCTCATGGTTGACAGCTTCTGTGGCTAGTGAAACAAATATATCTAAAGAAATACCTTACCCAAATCTTGTTGAATGATAACACTTCTCTAGGCGACCTCCTGCGTTCGCGACTTCGAGTGCTGCGCTTTGCCCTATCCTGTAATAAGATCTAATTTTACAATCCATCAACAAGGTAAACCAAAGAAAAATAATTTTATTCCTGATTGAAGATCTTTGGACTGAATTAACGATGTGTTCTGATCGTTTGCCGCTGCAACAAGACTAGTATTACAAAGAAGTGAAAAGCAGAATAAACAAACCTTATCAGACCGAGTTGACTTTTCACGCGTTCGCGACGTCGACCGGGTGCTTTCAGCGCCCGACGCCTCGTCGTCCTTTTTCGACTTAGCTTCTGCGCTCTTATCAGCCGATTCTTTGGTCTAACGAACGAAACAGTTTTTTCGAAATTATTAACATATCAATTTTTGCAAGAAAGTTATTACTTCATAGAATTAAACAACTGTGAGATGAGATAAGCTTGGCACTGTCGTGCTAAGCACCACAACTGCTCTTAAAAGTTACAATGGCAACTGAAAGTTTAATTTTTAAGCTTTGTAATAGTGTGCAGACCAGTCTAATCCTAAAACCATGATTCAACCAAACACCTTGGAAGCAACAACATCATCATCATCATCAACCCATATTGTCCCACTGCTGAGCACGGGTCGCCCCTCACTTTCGTGAGGAGGATTAAGCCATAATCCACCAAGGGGGTGCTGTCCAGATAGATGGATAACCTTTGAAATAATTCTCGAGTTGGTATGTGGATTTCCTCACGGTGTTTTCCTTCACCGAAAAGCGAGTGATAATTACGTACATATTATGCTTTACAGAAACACATTGGTACATGCCCACACTGGGATTTGAACTCACGTCCTCCTTGGAAGGCAAATGTTTTCCCACTAGACACTAGGAAGTGATATTGGACAGCTTACGTCTTTTTCCTTTGATTCCTCTTGGCGCTCTTTGCTGGAGTTACGCTCAGTTCGCGATGGCTGTCGGCGGGACGACGACTCCGATTCAGATTTAGCCTTCTCTACAGATATCATGCGTCCATGTAACTCTGTGAAGTAAACACAGTTTGAATTACTATTTTAGTATTTGCAATTATTATTAGTTATTAGTGATTGCAATCAGTAGGTACACTAGATTTGTTAGTTTGTGGTTGAAATGTGTGCTCATGCTATTTTATATTATAATGTTTTATAAAGCCAAAGTCAAAAATCTTCCACATTGGATTCAAGAGGCACTCATGAAAGACTCTACTGCCGCATTCGGAATACATTCAACCGAGAAGAACCGGCAAGAAATTTGTTGGCAATTTTTATTCTATCAATATTTTTAACTCTTTCACTGTTGAGACGATTTTCATGTCTAGCCACGGGTACGGCTCTGCACACTCCATAGAACAAACACGACAGTTGTGTTTTGCCGCACTCGCGGCAAGTTATGAAAAACACGACAGTTGTGTTTTCAACACTGAAGGTGTTGTTAATGTCTTACATTGATGTTACTAAAACTTTAATAAAGTACAGTAAGTATAGTAAACTATTGTAGTTCTATAATACGAAGTAATCGCCAGGAGGCACTTTCAAGTTTCTAAATAGGGCCTCTAACTTGCTCTATGGCACTTATCAAGAGCTGTATTAGTTTGTTAAAAAAATAGCTTTTGATCATCTCAATAAATGAACATAGTTAAATATTATGTGTTGTATTGTAACATACCCGTTCTATGTAAGAAATCTATGCAGTTCTCAGCATCTTGAGCAGTAGCCATTGTGACGTAGCCGTAACAGCGGGATCCTGGCGTTCGTGCGTTGGTCACCACCTTGGCTCCAATAACCTACCAACAAACGCCTGGTGACTAATCTAGACAAATAATATCATGCGAGATTTACATGACGTTATTTGGCCAATGTTTGCAAGTGAAAACTATCAGCACAAAAGATCTATAGGTCAAAACATTTGCATGTCTTTTCATTGATTTTATCTTTTGTTTTGTTTGATAAATGATGTTTTTTTACCTTGCCGTGTTTGCTGCAAAGCTGCTTCAAGTCTTTAGCGCGGGTGTCGCCTGATAGTCCACTGACCCACAGATTGCGAGCTCCACCTTCCTTATTATCATCCTTCTTTTCCTTTTTCTCGCCTTCACCATCTTTGTCTTTTTCCTCTGAAAATCAAAGATTAAATTTATACAGGAATTTTTTACACGCATGTATATAATTTTATATCATGGTGATATTATTATTTTACGTAAATGAGCTGTATGAAGTTACCTTTTAGTTCCTTGTCATTATTCTCGGTAACATCGCTGAAAAAGTTAAAAAATACATTTTATTAGTCATTCATTGAGAGTATGGAAGCTTCTTTTTACAAAGGGCAATTTTTAACACTGTCTAATTGTTATTTCAAACATTTTATAACATGTCACTTATTGATTTTGGAGACATTCAAATCTTATTGTCGAGCGTCACATAATCATCTACAAAGTTTTGCACCGCTACTCCACCCAGTCCGTAGATCACGTCGGCAGTCACGGACAATCGACGGCATTCGGCAAGCAGCACCGTCGCACGCATGTCGCAGATGCACGCGGGTTAGGAGCGCTGCACGAAGAGTATCTCGACGACGAAGCCGCACCATTTCAGTCGGTGCGCACCTCCAGAGGTGTCCTGCAGTTCCGACGATCGAAAGCGGCACCGATGGGCTGGCGACGATCCGAGCGAGGGTGTCAGCGGTCTTTGGTGCAAAACTTTGTAGAGATAACGAGCGATATTTCGAAGAATTAATCGGAGAGGATAGCAGAACGTGGGCGGGCGTCGCGACGGCAGTGCGGCGGTCACCAACCTAGTGGCGGCGGCTTCGGTGTTAGCTTCCTGCTCGTCCTGGGGCGCGACGTCGTCGGTCGGCGCGCAGTCCTCGGCGGTCGCCTCCTCGGTCTCCTCGGGGGCTTCCTCGTCGGCTGCCTCATCTACGCCAATATCATTCATCAGCCGAGTCAGCGCAGGTCGCTCGCCCCTTTGGGAGCGGCCCGCTCTGTCTCTCGCAGAATATCTTCCTACAAAGCGCGTACCACCGCTGTCGTGCCGCTACTTTCTTGTATGTTTCCTTACTTGCAGGTTGAACACATATAAATTCCTGACCTGAAAACTTGATTGGACATTAGCACCGCTGCCAGGATACGGAAAGCCATAGTAGCTCGGAGCAACTGGGTCCAGGTACATTCAAGAAACATAACTGTAGAACAGGAATTCTGGAGAGCAGCCACTTACATTACTAACACCGTAACCACAGATTGTATGTGAACTCGGAAATGTTGTGTGAGTGCAGATAATTTCCAAGTGCTGCAATTTCTAATTTTCCATGTTTGATGTAGAGTTACATGTTGTTGCAGCAAGAGTTAATGAACCAGCACTGTGCCTGTGGGTTGTACTATCATAGTTTTCTTCTCAATGCTAGTAATTTTCAATCTGGTCAGCAGCATGTCTTCAAGTGAAATGCGCCTCTAATTTGATTCATTGTTGCCATGTTTATCATCAAGGATGAATTAATTTGCCACGCAGTTAAAATTTTACAGATGTTTCATGAATGAATTCCTTTTTCTTGTTTGTCACGCACCACTTTCCGTTTATATTTTACCTATAATTGTAGTTTAGAAATGAGGGCTTACCTTTTTTGATGGGTTTAGTTGTGCTGTCCGTCTGGAAGGAAAACATAGTCATATATATAAAGCAGCTATTGCACACTTGGCTTGGCTCCAGCGAGTCAACTACAAATACTTATATTTAGCTGCATATCTGACTATCTGTGCAGTTTACAGTTTAATTTGATACAAACAGGTTCATTTGCCAAACTGACTGCATCAAGTTTGTGTTAGAGCTAATTGACAATTAGAAAAAGAAATAAAATGATATGATTATCATAAATATATTTTACTACACACCAAATTACTGCCAAGAAACTAAGTATTTACAAAACACACCTACATTATAATATTTTCTTTTCTAGTCTACTTCCATCATGTAACCGTTGGAATATCCATTTGATATGTTATCATTATGAGAGGGCAATTTAACTGTGACACTGAAGAAATAGAAACATACCTCTTCGTTAAGAAGTTCATCGTCACCTATGTCTAAGTTGATACTGTCTTCTGCATCTGTGTTATTTTCAATTTTGTGTTCATCTTCTTTTTCGAGGCAAACCTTCTTAGCTTGAGTAGCCTCGGATTCCTCCTTCGATTCCCGCTTTCTGTTAGCTTTCTCACTGTCATCAACTTCCATCTTGGCTTCTGGAGTTTCGTCTACGGTGGAGTTCTCTACCTCTGTTTGTTCGGTGTCTTCCTCTCCTGCGTCGTCCTGAACTATCATATCTTCCATAGCAGGAGTCTCTTCTGACTCCTGCTCTACGGCGCTCTCCGCCCGCTTTGCCCGTTTAGTAGGAGTCTTCGTGTCAGTCAGTTCAAATGTAATGGTCTCCGGATCTAGACCCTCCTCCTCAATGTGCTACAAAACAACAGTCATTATTATGCGCTACAGACACAACGCAATCTGCTGATTACACGTCATCAAAGCATATAACTACTGTACCGAGAGCAAGTCATTTACCTTCGATAGGCGTTGGATGAGCACACCGCGGACGCCGCTTTTATCTAGGTTACGTTTCTCTAACTCTGCCCGTAAGTCGATAACCCTAAGATCTGAGAGTCGCTTTTTAGTCGACATCGCTAGACGTTATTTTAAGACCGCAACTATTAATAACCACTTTATTTTGGAATAGATTTCAAGAAAGATGTTATTAAAATCCACACGAACATACGGTTCAATCTACAAGATGGCGGATTGTGGCGGTGAATGAAAGAAAAATGAAAAATGAAAATCAAACATGGCTGACTGTCACAAACAATACTAACGTATTGTCATGTTAAAATAAGATGTCAGTGTCAAGTCAAAACAAAAGTAAATCACAAATTATGATAGCAAAGTGTATTCGTTCATTCGATTTTAACTGACTTTAGAAAACACTTTGTTTTTTGACATTGACACTGACTGTTATTTATTTATTATTTCACCTTTTCATATTGTCAGTGTGGTCATGTGATCGATCAAGGCATCAAGGTCGTTCTTCATTTCATATTTTGTTGTGGTCTATTTGAATTTGTTGATTTTGCCAGATAATATTTACCAAATTAATCACATTTCCTTGCGTGTTCAATTGAGTAAATCTATAGTTACATTACAGTTAACTAGTTGTACCAACATCTGCTCCTCAACTACTATGGCTCAAGGTATGAATTTTACAAAATAATGTGAGTATTATTTGCATGTGCATTAGTGCTAACTGTAACTCATATTACCTACGTTTATTTTTTTCTAGATAACAAAAATTGTGACCTGGACATGACTTGTAACATACTAGACAAGTTAGTTTTAAAGCAGTTGCATTTAATGGAGGAGAAAATGCAATGCGAACTCAATATCGAGTCAAGCATCAACAATGGGACCATTCACCTGGCTAAATCTCGGTATATCATGGGCCAGAGCTCTGTGAGTACCGCTAGACTACCCACCGAGTGCAGTCCGGATTTCTCTGCTTCAACGCTTTGTGAAACGGTCGAGGAGCATGGAGTGAAACAGTTGAAAGTCATAGATAATAATGGCGTGAGTAAGACTAACCCTATTCGGTGGTTCGGCGTACTTGTGCCCCAGAACTTGCACAAAGCGCAGGGCATCTTCCAGAATACCATCAACTTTGTAGTTGAATGTGTAAATGTTCAACTTCAGATACAGAAGAACTTGAAAGATATAGACACCTTGAAAATGTATAAAACGTTAGTTCAATCTACATAAAAAAAATTGTATTTTTCAACATTTACCTGAGTGTAGAATTGTAATGACACTTGATATGTATGGTTCTTGTGCAATTGTTACGTCTTGTCCTCAAAGACCCCTTTTAGGCAATTTTTTTAACACTGCTGCTAAACCGGTTTTTACATTTAGGCACACGGTACATAATGACGGACCGTGTGTTTTCCAGCAATGGCGTGCCATCTGTGTGAGCTGCACTGTAGTAGGGCCATGGTAAACACACACATCTGTGTTTCGCCGCACAGCTGGTACGTAAGTTGTGCTAACACAACAGGTGTGTTTTTCTGCAGCCATATAAAGTTATAAAAAACAGTACATTCGTGTTTTTAGCAGTGATTGTGTTAAGGTTTGTTTGCTAAATTGCCATTTGTGTTAAACTGGTGGTTACTATTTGGCTTATTACATAATTAATGTAGCGGGTTTCTTAAAAAAGAAAATACAATATTATTATGTATCCATTGATTTATTTCAATTATGAGATGAAATGACACTAGTTAAATTAATAATAGCTGTACTGCAAAGCATTGTCTCATTTATAATATGTATATCACAAACACATAGAGCTTTATTTATAAACAAATATCAAATGTCAATTAGTACAATATTGCAGTGTGCAATTTTATTAAACGTCAGATAATTTTTTATGAATAGGGGGAATAAAGTATATGTTTTCATATTTTATTTCTTAGTAATATTCATATTCCATTACATACAATACATAATATTCCATAAAGTTGCTATAATATAGGTATGTAGTATTTGTTTGTATGTTTTCACAATTTTCTTGTGTTAATACAGTAAGTACAGTAACATTACCATTAATTTAAATATAATCACAAGTATTTTGTTTATAATATTATGTTATTACTTATTATATTACACAGTTTTTTATACAGAACGCTGGGTATTACTTATTTGGAGTTCTGTTAGAGAAGTAAATATAATGAACAGAACTCTAACAGAATTTTGCAGCGGGTCATTTTAGGTCATTGGATTATTGCAGTAGACTTTCACTTCGATTTTTTCTTTTTCATGGTTTCGTATGGTTTCGCGAAATAACGTTAACTGTGAGACGAGAGTGATTGCTACATTTCCCAGATAATAATTATGTAAAAGACATCTGCAATAAGCCAATAATGTTAACGCACCTGAAGTTAAACTGCTACAAAGCATATATCTTTCTTACACTATTTAACGGAAACAAAATGGTAGGTTATACTTTATAATTTAACTAATAATAACTACATATTAAAGACTAAAATGGTGAGAGAAACAAACAAGAACAACACTTATACAAAACTTTTTTAAAAACTTATGTATATCACCCACCAGCTATTTTATGTCTTTTTGGTAAATATCTAGGTCTATAACATAGGTCTAAGAAAATTTAAGCGAGGCTTGAACACTTATTATAAATGATTAAGTTCGTCCCTGATAAAATTACCCTGATAAAAGAAAAAATATACTAAAATTATTAAGTACAATTTCTTCATTTAATTTAAATTTTGCATTTGATTAGGTACACAAAGTGTTAAATTAATTTTACTATGAGCAAGTACAAGTAAATTATTAAAAATCTTTTAAATACAATAACAGACTTATTTGTAAAAACGTGTGAAGTGATCCATTTATTGACACATTTCAATAAATAGGTACATAATTATAATAACATATCTCAATAATACAATAATAAGTACATTAATACCTTAAATACAACATAAAGACAGTAGGTAACAGTTAAAAACAACCGCTAATAATAAGGCAACAATAAGTACAGATAAAAAAAAACTTCTCAGAGAAGTTCTTAACATCGATCGAAGACAATAAATGCAGTGATAATTTAAAAGACCTAATAGTATAAATACTGTCATCTTGTGCGTAAATAATTGTGCTTAAACAATTATAAACCGTGTTTGTGCTAATTTATTGACGCCTTGACTAGATTCACATTTAGTTGAGCTCAACATTAATTTATTGAGTCAAAAAATTACAGTTACACCGATGTTTAGTAACTATGACATTAGAAAAAACAATTTACAAGAACGTCTCTGTATCTAGAGCCATTTAACACATGGGCCCGCAACAATTATTGCTCAATTAACATATTATAAAATAGCAACTCTTCAATCTTTATTGCACTCCAAGATTTAAATACAATTTAAAAAAATATTGAAGAAGTAGGTAATTAGGCTAAATTTAAATCTTTCGGTGAATGTCATAATGAGGTATTTTCGTATAAAAGCTGGAAAAAATTTATGAACTTGACGAAAGATTTACTAACGTTACTAAATAATAATTTCTTTGGATTTTTATGTACTTACTTATTTAAACCCAAATACATAAATTCATTGACAACTGTCTAGTCGCGCTAAATAAATGCAAATGCGACCTATTCGTGCCCTTAAGTACATACCAGTCAAAAGGAGATCATCAGGTCTCGTCCACAACATAAACTTTAACATTTGTGTCGACACTCGCCCCACGGTGGGCGCCAAAATTGTCAGTTCGTCTAACATCCTAACGTGCGCTTCGGACGCGCTTATAATACATCCACTATATACAAAAATATGGAATAACATGAACACGGCGACCGAACGGCTATCTAACAACATTGCTCATGGAACTAGGTATACTATGTTAATATGCATTAATGGACGCGAACATTCATTTTGACGGTATAGCTAAGTTTTGACGCGAAGGGTCAATCAAATGTCAGTCGAACAGCTCGGTACGGTTGTAGTTAAGTAATTATTGTAAAAGATGAAATTTCAAATTCGACTCGCATATTCTCTATCGCATTCTAGTGTCGCACCATTATGGAAATTGAGAAGATTCTAATTTTATTCACTTTATTGTTCGTTCTTTAGTGTCTAATGTCTACGTAACTGGCACTGAACTGTATGAATGATCGAAGTAAGCGAACAACCGACACTCCACCTTTTGACCGGCAATATACGTCCGGTTTTTCCATCCGATAGTCAGAACCGCCATTTGTTTGAACATTCAATAGGTTCACGTCCAATACGATAAACTGATCTGACAATCGGAAACCAAATCAGTCGTATATTACCGGGCTTAAGTTTAGTCGGACTTCCTCCAACTCCACTGACTGCGGAGCCGCGAATCGCCGTCACACTCGTATAGTACTAAAACGAGATCCGTATCCGGGGCGGAAGAACGAGCTTACAAATCGAGTTTGTCGTCACGCGGGAGGCTGTCGGCTGCGAGGCAGGGCGTAGGCGCGGCGCCGGCGAGGGCGGGGGCGCGCTAGCCGGGGTCGGGGGACTGCGCGCGCCACTCGGCGCGGGTGCAGGCGCCGTCGCGCCACCACGCCTGCACGTCGCTGTAGTGCGTCGAGCGGTGCCGCCGCTCGTTGGCGTGCACCATTGCGCACACGCGGCAGAAGAAGTATGTGTTTATGAACTCGCCGGTACCCTGAAACCGATTATTGAACTTTGGCATGTCTACTTCCACAATACCTAGCATTTGCCAGATCTATGCGACGCTCATTGGACTAATAATGGCTCTATCGATCGAGGATATTCATTACACGTATCCTCCTTATCCGTATCTCCTTGCCTGTGTTATGAGTTTGAGCTGTGAATGATCTCACCTTCCACTTGAAGTACGAGTTGTAAAGGTTATCATCCTCATCCAGTCTCTTTAAATAGGCGGCGAGCTCCTTCGCCCCCGCGAACTCTTCCACGTGCACGTACGAGTTATAAGGTGCCACTGCCGCGTATTCTGAAGCGCGGGCGCCCATTACTATTGGGAGCACGTTATGCCTGAAATGGTAGCCATTCATTTAAAAACCAGTAAGTATAGAGATATAAATATGAAATAATGACGGTGGCTCAACCACCTTGCAAGACAGGCCGCCGGGATCTGGACAGAGATCTCTGTCGGTTCTCAAAAGGCAGGAAAGCCGTCGGCTTGTTTGTCATAAAAAACCTCAGATGAAGCGGGAAATTCCTGCCGCTTGGCAGCTGAGAACGAGCCCTTGAATCATGGCCGACTTTTAGCCGAGAATCTCCACCGATAGCAGTACCTAAATAGATCTTGGTAGAAGCTAGTTTCTTACTAAAAAGGAGATCCAGGTAATTTTTGAAGTGACTAAAATGTAAGTTGACTCACTGCATTCCATTGACAAAGAACTTTTCCGTGACATAGTCTCTACAATTTGAGTTTTCAAATGCTAGATAGAACTTGTATTCCTTATCGAGCATTTCCAGACAATTGGGGTCTGTGCGAGGGCAGTGGTGCGATCCGCAAGCTCCGTAAATATCCACTTGGATGAATTTGCTGAGCTGCCGCGCGTACTGCAACCGACGGTTTCTGGCGTGACAGTTTGATACAAACCACGCCACCTGAAGATTAAATAAGAATTTAAAGACCTACACTATTGAAGAGTACATATATATTTATTCTGTGCCAAGAGTAAGAAGGTCGAAATTTAATTGTTTAATGTTCCTTTATATTTATGGCTGGTAGTCTGGTAGCGCTAAGATTTCATACGTTACCTTTTTTGTCTTATTTGCAGCGTAATTCCTATCAAGCTCTTTCTCTGTAATCAGTGGGTCGTGATACACCCACCGCTCGTACGGCGCGACGATGTCGGAGTCTCGGCGGTACGTTGACGTCCAGTTGAACACGTCTAGCGACGAGGGTCGTAGAGAAGCAGTGTGGTAGGGACACTCTAGGTAATAGAGGATCCAGATCTGGAAAACATTACAATACAATTGGTAAGAAGACACCAATCGGTACACTCGTATTGGTACCTACCGAGAATTCGCGGCCAACTATTTTGCCTATTAGACACCGTGATAATGAAGAAAAAATGGAAAAAGTTACATGATCTTTCAATATTTTTACCTAGAAAGGCTTGTAAAAGAATTAAGTGTTTAATTTGACATAAAATGAACAGCATTCCACGTAACTACCAATACTTATATATGCTTAGTTACAGTAATCTTTTCACAAATATGCAATGTTGGATTGCAAATCTGACGTGGTTGACCATTTGCTACATATTGTTTCAACATTTTCTTGTTAAATAAAGTAATGACCGTAAGAGTTTTGCTTTGACTATGCAGAGGTACCTTGTCGTCAAGGTCCTCGGCTTGCATTATCTCATATTTACATATGAATGAAGCGCTTAGGAACCTACCTACTTACTTATTTAGTAATTTTTCGTTCGAAAGGATTTTATGATACAGCGATAAAATTGCTAGGACAACAAATACCTAAGTTTGGAATTGTGCATCATCGCCGTTTGAAGATTGGATTGGGTAAAAATTAAACTGTTGTACATAACACATATTTATCTTGGAAATCAAACTTCCTGCTTGTAACTATATTTCTGTCTAAGGTCGATAACATAACAATAATTATTATTAATATTTTCGCGGAATTCGAATCAGCTGATTAGATAATGCTAGGTACCTAAACAAACAAAAAGTTAAAGTAAAAAAACGTGAATTGTCTGATTAGATTTATTCGTGTCAAAGTAAGACTGCACAAATGCACTCACCTGCTTGGAAGGTCGTTTTACATTAAACGGCGTGTGATGGTCTTTGAATAGGATAGCGGCTGCTGAGTCTGCGTCTCTGGCGTCAGCAGTGAGATAGCATCGGTCTATTGGGCACTTGTTCCGGATCAACTCGGTTCGGCCGTGGGCAACCCCCCAGGCGCCAAGCCCATTTGCGAGAAGGATCTTCTTAATAGGGACGTTCTTTTCGTCTTTAGGAAGAGTGTACATCAACTGTTGGACGACTCTGGAAGGAACGGAGTAAGATATTTATTATTTAGTCTAAAAAAAAACCATGTGAATGTGTATTTTCTAAATTGGTGTATACATACCTACTAGGTACAATCAAACGTTTTCTATTCAATTTACACACATATTACAAAGGCACGAGGACGCGCGACGAGGGCGTGTGCGACCAGTTCGTTATGAATTTCACATTATTGGTTATCGTGGGTACGAGAAGAATGAGTAAGAGGGTGGTAGAGTTACCTGTCATCCCCTGGCGCGTCTTCCGGAAACAGAGCAGCGTGCGGGTCGTGCACGCGCGGCCGCTGCTCGCCGCCGCGCATGAACCACGGCCGCCGCGATATCTCGTTCTCCTCTTCCGTCATTGGCGCTTCCTCCGACTCGACGGCAATCACATTCTGGCAACGAGCGTTTGGAATGTGAATACAAACACCGGTTTCTTCAGTTTAATAAGATATATTTCAGTATTCGTAATATTTTATGATCTGGTCATGTCTTAGGAGCTACTTTTCGTGTTTATGTTCCAGTGAGAACTTTGCATTATTCTGAGATTCAGACACATCAAAACCCATTTCCACCTCCTGCTGAGCACGGGTCTCCCTCACCTGCCTTTCGTGAAGACGATTTAGCCATAATCTACCACAGGGGTCCGGTCCGGATTCGTGAATTACATAATTCACGTACCTCCGAAATCAAGATATTATTTTTTATGGATGGTTTTATTTCTTATTTGATGCGTTGGATACTGTGTGATTGAGATTTAGAAACAATAATTCATCAAAACTTTCGCATTTGTAATGTTGGCTAAAGACCTGGAGGTGTGGTTCTTCCCGTGGCGGCGGCGGCGGCGGCGGTGGCGGTGGCTGCGCACTAGACGTGGCGGCATGCGGCGCTGGCGCCAGTACGGACGGGCGTGGCAGCATCATCAGGGCCAGCGCCGTCAGCGCCAGTGGCAGCAGCAACGCCGCGCGCCGCAGCGCCCGCGCCACGTGCGCCGCCCGCACCCGCATCGCGCGTCTACCCGCCCGTAGCTGCGCAAGCACACACCTCACCCGCTCCCATTTTGTACCCCGTAAACTATCGTGCCGGAATATGTGGCATCTGAAACAAATTATTAAGTATTATTATTTGAATACGAGCCCAGTCGTAATTTTACCTATTTTCTTTCTATTATATTTCTATTCTATTCTAATTACTTCCTAAGATCGTCTCATGCTTTGTTTTGACACTTCCCAACTTATCCACGCAGCACTCTCTGCTACTGGTACTCTTGATACATTTACTTCATGTTACCCACTATGGAGTAGCATTTAACTGCCAGTAGGGAAGACAAGTACAATGAACTGACAAGAAACTTGGAGCATTCAGCATGGCTCTAACACGCTAATCCACCAATCACCCTTTAGAGAACGGCCTTTTTTCGTTCGAAGCATTACCGGTGCGATGATAATTTCGACAATGGTGAATTTCTATACCTGGGTAATTATTATATTATAACTTATAAGTAAAGTACCAACTGTGTTGGTTTACTATTTCATTTTTAAAGCTAGTTTGGATAAATTGTAGTATCTCTAGTTCTACTTTCTTTAAATCTAGTGTGTTTTTGAATTTGAGTTGAATGCCAGGCGTGCAACAGACTAGACGGGTTCTTGTCTAGGCTGACAGATACAAACCAAATAACCACTGACAGATAATTTGACAGACATATTAATTCGGTATGTAGAGCTGATACCAAGAACCAAAGTTCTTGGCTGAGATTGATGATGCTATTTGGAGTAGATAGATAGAGAGATAAATATTTATTGACACGATGTATAAAAGAGATAAATAAATGTGTGCTAGGACACATAGTAGAAGTAAAACTTAAACTAAAAAAAATATTTAAAAAATAATACTTAAGTAGGGTACTAACTACTTACTTAAAATTCATAAAAGATATTTTAAAAAATATATGAAACGTAACTCTCTCTTTACTCACTTATATGTCCCTCTCAACTTCCGTCCGCCTCGCCCGATCACTTTTTTCGTAACGCATTCACCAGCGTACTCCCCAAGTCAAGCGTGCGTAAAGAAGTTTTACTTCAAAACTATACGAAACGTAACTCTCTCTCTTTCTATCTTAACTAACTTATATCTCTCTCTAAACTTTCATTCGCCTCGCCCGAATAAGTAGACGGTTTATTTGATCAGTGAGGTTTTTTAGTTGGATCGTCCCTGTGTTGATACACATAGTGAGTGCCGGATCGCACGATTCAGTCGTCTGCGTCATTACAGCGGATCGCGATAAGTCGTGATAATAATATGGCGATCAGTTTTCACTTTATTTATGGTAGAGTAGGACGGGCCCCATTTGAAACCTCCTTCCATTTAACCTAGTCCGTGATGGTAGGTAGGAGCCAACCACAGGTGTCTACAATTATATATCCTTGGCTATGTATCATTAGAATAGAATAGAAAATACTTGATTGTACACCAGTTCAGACATATACAAGGCACTTAAAGATATTAACTTATTTAAATATTATAGTGCAATGGGTGGACCACCTATCGCTAAAAGCGATCTCTACACGATTATACAGAATAAGAAGTTTTTTGCACCCTAAACTATACAATAGATATCGCCAATTCCCACAAATTCAATAATCTATCTATGTATATAAAAATGTTATGTTGGTTTGTGTACGCTTCAAAAACTCAACAAGTTCTGCACCGATCGAGATGAAATTTAAGCATGATATATAATCCGCATCAAGGATTGTGTTTATCTATTTTTTTCATCAGTGACGTATCAGCAAATGTGCGAATGTGCCACAGCGAAGCGTAGCAGGGTACAGCTAGTTTTATATAAATAGAGCCTTTAGTACCAATTTTAATTCTGTAGATTAAGATGAATCAGATCACTTATTTTATTACATAATACGAAAAGAGCGGTCCTCTGGGAAGCGTCGTTGTCCAGACTGACCCGTGACTGTCCAGCTAAATCATTCTTGGCGCGGCCAGCAGATGGCTATAAGCAATGTGCGGCGCTGCTGATTCGATTTATTTATTTAGCAGCGGATTTTGAAATATAACCGAATATCTTATTGCTGATCCGGATTTCGGTGATTCACCCCCTGATCCGATTCCTGATGTTTAACTTTTTAATAACAATATTAATTGCTTCTTAAATTACTTGTTAGTTAATTGCTTTGTTTTCCCAGCTCGATACATGTACCTACATATTTGCTTGCATGGAAAACGCAACACTTTAGTGTTCCAATCATTAGTACTTTCCCGCAACTTTGCAGGATTCAAAAACGCAATCATCATCAACCCATAACGTCCCACTGCTGGGCACGGGTCTCTCCTCACTTTCGTGAGGAGGGTTAGGCCGTAATCCACCACGGGGGCCCAGTCCGGATTGGTGGATAACATACCTACCTCCGAAATAATTCTCGGGTAGGTATTGTGGGTTTCCTCACGATGTTTTCCTTCACCGAAAAGCGAGTGATAATTACGTACATATGTTTTACAGAAACACATTGGTACATGCCTGCACTGGGATTTGAACTCAAAAAAAACGCAATGCCAAGTAAAAATAAGTACATTACACAAGTCACTGTCCCCCAAAAAGTCCATTATAACGGGTCGTTTACATGTAACTATAACATTGACGCAGAACGCTAGAGTTTATTAAACTTGACTCTAGTTATCAAGTTAGGCATGATAGTACAGCGCTAATTTGGTCGATACCGTTTTGTCTGGTATTGTTGTCGCATACATGCTAATGGAGTAACGTTATATCTACACGTGTTTTGCATTGTGGTAAAATGGGTAGAGCCGCTTGTTTGTTTTCAATAGCGAGTAGCTTACATTCTACTGCAATGTTATGTAGAGCTACAGTTTTACATACTATTAACTATCAGTGTGCAAGAAAAGAAACTCCCCGAATGGCATTTTCATAAATTATACTTCTGAATCTACAAGCGTCCGGCGCACCTGGCGACGTTACAGTATAGCGGGGTACTAAACATTTTTTTCCAGTTTCTTAAAAGCCTAGTAAAAAATAATACTTGAGTATGTATGAAACGTGTACTAGAAATAATGGCGACTACCGCTGTCTTACTTTAACATCTATTATCTATTAGACTCTAGCGCACGTATCTAAAAGGTATGCGTGTATGGACCTCCCTATTTGGGGTGATTATATTGGCAGCACTGCTATACGTCAAACACCTCATATTTTTTTGTTTCGTTGGTATCCAAGTCTAGTACATGTTTCATTCGAGCAACATTTTAATTTTTTTTCTTATCCCGTCTTTTTTATCGTGGTGTTATATTATATTTGCTGATCACACCATTGCTAGAAACTTATTTACTTATTCACACGTGATACTTGTGTGATGTCAAGTTGACAAGTGATCCAACTAGGTACATCCTTATACTATGGATCCAACCCTATTCTGCTGTATTTATTGTTTGGCCATGGTGCGGTTTGCACATTGTGCCTTGATCAAGTTATTAAAGTTTTTACTTTTGAAAAACGGGGAAACTTGGGATAGTATTTATTTACAAGCAATGAAACGGAACTCCAATGGAAACCGGAAACGGGTGACAGGATCAGATACGTTACTAATAAGGATAATACAATGAGAAAGGTATGTAAGTAGGTTCATAAGCTGTTTACATAATATTGTTCATCCAAAGATTGTCTAGGACCTAGGATAAGACCGCCATTAAACCGATGTTTTCTGTTTTGTGTTTTTGTACTTCTTGGTGACGCTAAAGAGTTATCTATCTATGCACCCGGTACCTACTAGGTGTTTAAAAAGTATTAATATCAAGGAAGTACTTGTCTCTGCCGAGAGTGTGTAGTATGGTCATTGACAATCTTTGATATAATAGTAGGTGTGATATTATAATTATTCAGTCCCGAGAGGTTATTATCGATAACGGTACGTAGATAAGTTTAAAAAACGTTGATCGATCGGCTATCAGTACGGCGGTAGAATACATATATAAATGTACAGTTTCATGTTGCGATTGTGTGACATGGTGTGACCGATAACATTGAAAATAACCTGTTAGCCACACTTTTAGTAGTGTATTTAATTGATTTTAAATCAATTTTGCTAGCATCATGCATGATACTACAACCTAAGTGGGTACTTAGGTTGTAGTATCTTGCATTGATTAATATTTGTAACGTTATTTAAATAAAAATAAAAAGAAATATAAAAAAAAAACCAATCTTTTTAAATTCAGTTTTAAACTATAATGGCCACTTATATTACACCTAATCATTGAAAAACAGGATAATACAATCGGCACCGGAAAGGGAAAACCCGTTTTTTACAACCTAAACCCTAAATTATTGTTTATTGTCGTTGCTAGTTGCTAGTTGCTCATTAATTTTTTTAATGTAATCAACCATAAAAAATATGTTGGAGGTATGTCATGTACGTATTTACCACTCACTTTTCGGTGAAGGAAAACATCATGAGGAAACCCACATACCTACCCGAGAATGATTTCGGAGGTAGGTATGTATCCACCAATCCGGACCGGCTCCCGAGGTGGATTTTGGCCTAACCCTCCTCACGAAAGGGAAGGGTTGATGATGATGATGTCACCAAAGATTAAAAAGTCTAGTCAATGTATATAACTAAACAGTCGCCCATCCAAGTATAAGCCGCTGAGATCGGATAAGTATAAGCCAAAATTCAAAATATGCCAACGCATCGTTTTATCACAACACAACACTTGTGCATGAGGACAGTTAATAAAACCGCTAGATTATTTTACAGTTAGGTATTTTTCAATGTCATCATAGGATTAACTTGCATCGTAGTGTCTGTCGTATTGTTTTATATCGCATTGTTGATCATAATCTCTATGGATTTTCATAATAAACGGCTAATCTGACTATAGACGTCTGATTACCGTGGAAAAATAAATTACTGTAGATACTTGGATTACCTGCATATCTAACAAACGTCCAATCCAAATAATCCGACTCAAACTACACTTTGTGAAATGGCGTATAGGATAGCACATGCGTAGCGCCACGAAGCGGATGTTGCTATACTAAAAGCATGTTCAATAGGTTGTGAGACTTGCTGCGACCCATGGTATCCCCCGGCTTCGAAGTTTGACGTACCCACTTTACAAAGTTTTGGACACCCTATACTATATTATAGGGTATATAGCATAGAATAGAGATAACTCAAAGAATCACCCTTTAATTAAGTAGAGACACCGCATCGGCTGTGCCTCTGCGCTGGCATTGTTCATACTTAGAGGCAATACCCTTCCATTTTTAGTTAGGTAGATAAGTTATTAAATGATTATCTAAAACTTACGCTAACCCGATGTAACGGTTTAGTTTCATCGGGTCACGTACGTTACAATCGGCAGTTGTCATTGCGATAATAATCAACAGGACAATGAATGTGAATTTAGATCGGTTATTTTATAAATGTAGTGATTGCACGCTGTGTTATATATGGTTACGCGCTGATCATGTCGCGATAAATAGGGTTTGCACGAACAAAAATGCATATTTTTATATTTGCATTTATTATTATTAGTAGAAAAAGATAATAAAAACATATTTTCTAATTATTATAATTATTAGGTACGCACTGAAATGGTTGAACATAATTTGATGTTTGGTACAAAAATATGTGTAGTACATTTGTGTAGTATTGTAGCTTAAGGTAGAATGTATTTTATTTTATAAATATATCTCTAATTATAAGGATGATGTCATCCTAGGAGTTTAAAATATGGGAAACAGGAAATCTGAGGGTGGAGCTGGTATTGAATATACTCGTAGGCGTTTACTATCTATACCTTTTGTACTTATCAAATTTGTTTCCATGTCGAATAAATAAGGTTTTTACTGTCAGATATAATAATAAGAACCTACTTACTTTGCTATTATTTTTACTCGTTAATGATGTGCTTGTTATGATTTTTAGGGTTCCGTATCCAAAGGGTAAAACGGGACCGTATTACTAAGACTCCGCTGTTTGTCTCTCTGTCTGCCTGTCCGTTTGTCACCAGGCTGTATCTCATGAACCGTGTTAGTTAACTATATATTCACTTTAAAAATAAATAATTAAATTAAAATAAAACAAATATTTAAATTGGGCTCCCATACAACAAAGTACGGAACCCTTCGTGCGCGAGTCCGACTCAGACTTGGCCGGGTTTTTTTAACATTTGCACTGCTGTTTTGACAACCCTATAAGTGCTTAGCATGTTAGAGATGGATGTGACATTCATTTCTGATATCGCACTGAAAACTGGCAGAATAATAGTGGTCTCTACGCATCACACAATACGTAAAGGCATACATAGATGTACTCGCAGGTACATGGAACGGATTGCACATAGCTATTAGGTAAGTACCTACGTAACTCATTGGCGATTAGGAACTTTACGATCGTGTTCACAGCGTGTTCACGCGTGTATCACTTGCCCACACTGCAGACGAAAAAGCGAACTTATTCGCTTCTCATTTTGCTGACTCTTCACGTGCGTCTGGATAGGTACTGCTGGTGAAATACCTTGGTAAGGTGTGAACAGTCTGTACCGAAAATTCGAATCCGTCAGGCCGAGGTGCGCATAACACAACGCAATCTAGACGTAAACAAACCAGTGGTCCAGAACTCGAGATGGAAAACTAAACCAGCTTAAGTCCTAAAAATATATGGTCCTAAGTTGTCTCCAATGTTGAGCGTGACTGCTATCATGTGCCGAAATCGTGGAGCTTGCCAATGTGCAAGAGCCCAAATACACACGCACCCAGCCAACTACCAGCCCATATCAGTACCTACTCACAAAGAGGTTCTTGGCATAGGAGGTACCTTGAAGGAAATAACATTCTCAGAGACCGTCAGTAGATAGATAAGGATTTTTCCGAAATTGGTTTAATTGGGATCTTCTCGCGGCTTTCCTCGTACGGCTCACCCCCTGGCTGACGTGTCTGAATATCGGACTTCCTATCCGGAAAAAACAATATGAGTGGTCCTGGACGTCTGCTCATCTGATCAATCAATCATTCAATACTCCCGGCATCTATTTGAGATTGCTCAGATCGGCATAAAACGATTTGAATGTAGTAACGTACATTATATTCGAACAACGAAGGAATGGAACAGCCCACGTCTTTGCCTCAGCAGCTTCTTTGTTTCCCGACAGCAATAGTCTAGAAGTCTTCAGTATATTTTAGTCAAGCATCAGCCGCGTCTTTGGTTACCATCACATCAGGTGAGACTGCGGTCAAAATGGTCTTCAAAATAGGTCTCTACCTACTTAGCCAGTCGAATTAGGACCATCTTCATGCTCTCAAAGTAATGTAAGTATAGGTACTTACCTACCTAAATTATCATAGTACTCGTAACCTACATAAACAATCTTTTAACAAATGGCGATTTTTATTGCACGATCTTGACCTTGGAACTTGGCACGTTTTAAAACAATACGACTGGGTAGAGATATTTTTAGTATGTAGAGTTGTCTAGTTAAATTATACCAGAGTAACTTTAAATTCCGGCAGACTGTGACACAAAACCGTATTCTGACTGTACTAGTGTCCAATTGTAATAATTGCATTGGAACACTTATAGTTTTTTAGTAGCGGCCAAAATAATAAATAGTACCCTAGAAAATTGAATTCTTCAGCCCCTAACAAAATGTAAGCGAACGGGTTTGCCAGGCGAGAAAAAATAGACCTACTCACAGTTATCTACTGTTTATCTAACAGTACATAGTAACTGGATAATCCTACATAAGAATTAAAGTCCTATGTACCTATTGATGTGGACAAAAGTCTATCTATTCATATAAATCTATTCATATACATAGGTACCACAACAGTTATTGCCCACGTGTGAATAGACACAAATTAAAGCTGTTCTAACCGTACCCTCACTTCCTGTACAAAATGTTTTGTAACGTTTGTATTTTAAAATTTCATGCAATTTTTATGAGTCAATTGTGTTGATTTAACGAAGTATGATTGCTGTAAATTGCTATATTAGTATTTACTGTGAATGATTTAAATGCCATATTTCGACATCTCAATAATTTACGCCAAAAGTCCTAGTTACGACATTCGCCGTTCACATAGAAGCACTTTGCATAACTTAAAACAAATGAACAGACCGCATGCTTAAGTTTCCTTGAAAATTCTATTGTTGTAACTGTACACTGCATGTCGTTAAGGAAACGTGACATACCTACTTTTAACACTGTTTATTTCCATGAAAGTGTGAACCATTTTAGGCGTGTAAAATGTTCGTTTTCTGTACGAAAGCAACGAAAGTGCAGATTGCCAGCCTTCAAAGTCATTGCTGACCGCATTTGATCGCTACCGCGGCAGTATAGTTTATTTGCTGTCATACTTATATGGGCACATCCTTTAGTTTGAAGTGGTACTAGATACACTGTGAATAATTTCATGTGTAAAATTTGTTTGACGTGTCGTGTCGTTATGCATCAGAAAGGTATCGATTTCATACATTTAATATGGTAGCGTTCACATTTCTTCGATGCAGTGTGTTGTGACGGCTTGTGTTAAATGTATGAAACCAATACCTTTCTGATGCATCACGACACGACACGTCAGACAAATGAGAATCTAGCTTATGCCACTATCATCTATCTTCTCCAGTAACTAAATCGTCCTTGGTACAATATATATTACAAATTGATAATTGGTTACCTACTCGTAGTGCCTACGAGTAATTATCTTCAACGGCAATGTTAGAATTTTGAGTATTTAGTGCGATTGTCAAGGCACTACTTACCTACGGGGTACATAATGTACTTGTATTATACGGGCTTGTTTTTGTGTCGTTGGATTGGTGATAGTATAAGCACAGAATACTAATATGTATAGAAGGTAAGTACCTAAACGGAAAGTAAAATTTACCTTATTATATATATATATATATATATATACATATACATATATAGGTAATAATTATATTATTATTTCCCTAGCAATTGATGATTACCTATATTTAATGTGTAATGTAGGTACCTACCTAGATTGCCATTTTCGAACTTTGATTGGTAGGTACCTCATTATTCGTAATCATAGTAGGTATCATAATATATTTGCCGCACATCGCAAAGATTTGTGCGACCCACAAATACCTATTTGCTCTCAGTCTGGGTGTTTGTAGGACCATGGTCCTCGCAGTTCCTGGTTCCCTGGATGCAGGTAATCCTGGTCAGGGGGTCAGGATCTTTGTATGTGAACGTGCTTATTATTACTATTATTCACTATATTTATTTAACTTCTTAAATTTAAATTTCTTTTACAATGCTTTACAAAACTAATAAAAATACAGTCTAACTAGTAAAAATATTATAAAAGAAACTTAAACCTAGGATACCACCGGTAGCGGAGCAAGGCCCAGGCTACCGATGGTTAGGGCTGCAGAGAGAGGAACCTCCTGACAATACGCGCCGTGTCGAGGAGTACTGCCTTCTGCATCCGACCCTTAATCCAGCCGTCTAGCGAAAGCCTCTTAAGGTGTTGGTCGAGGCTCTTCGCTACAAGGCCATTCGCCGAAACAACTATCGGGACAATGATCGTTGAGTCAACGTCCCACATGGCGGTCACCTCGTGAGCCAAGTCAAGGTACTTGCTGAGCTTGTCTTTCTCGGCCTTCACGAGGTTCTCATCATGGGGGACGGTTATATCAACGAGCACTGCCCGGCGTTGGGACCGGTCTACCAGCACGATATCAGGTTTATTGGCTACAATAGTCCTGTCCGTGATGACAGAGCGGTCCCAATAGAGCAACGCACGACCATTTTCGAGAACTGGTGCTGGTGCGTACTTATAGTACGGCACTTCTAACTCGACAAGGCCATATTGAAGGGCAAGTTGCTGGTGGACAATCCTGGCTACCTGGTTGTGCCTGTGCAAGTACTCTCCGTTAGCAAGATGAGAACAACCGGAAATTATATGCCTGAGGGACTCCCCGGGACGGCGGCATGCCCGACAAATGTCGACCGTACCGTCCTTCATAATATATTTCCGATAGTTATTCGTCTTGATAACTTCGTCTGCAATTGCACAGACAAAACCCTCAGTTTCCCCAAAGAGGTCACCGAAACGTAGCCAGTTCACCGACGCGAGCAGGTCCGCATCAGGTCCTGTTAAGGCCCGATAGAACCGCCCGTGCAGCTCCTTTCCCTTCCATACTTCCTTATTATTATTATATGACTCCTGGTGTACGATCGCTGAGCCTGCTCTGCTCGGAATGTTTGGAAATAGTTCATAAACGAATCGTGTTTTCAAAAACATTTCAACCTAATTATACATCAAGAGATAAGCAAACAAACGTCTTCTCCCATTGTATTGCAGAATGTTTACTATTTAGTGGAAAGATGCTGGAATAAGTTCGTAAAGAATTTTAGCAACCGGTGATAGATAAGAACACCAAATGGCAGCTAGGTAACTTTCTTCAGTGTATTCATAAGCATGGTTACCTCCGATAGGAGTCTAGGAGCATTAGTGTTCAGTGATGGCCTCTGTCCAAGCCCTGTCAGTCCGTGACCACCGGCCGTGCCATTCGCTGGCCCCTATTTAGGTCCACTGCGGGGCTATGCACCACGGAGCGGATCAGCTCGAGTTCGTTTCATTTTGATATTTGATTGCCACGGGACTCGTCATTCGTATTGAAATGACGAGTCCCCTGGCAAACGAACTTGAGCTAATCCGCACCGTGCTGCATAGCCCCGCTGTTCAATCACAGACCAATTATAGGTACTCAACGTTCAGTGTACGAAGCATATATAAATAGGTAGTTATCTAGATGGTCTAATTTTTGGGGGTGTCTTTGTGTACTTACAAAACAAGTTCATTAAAGACAATTCCAATTCCTGGAAATCATTAGGCGCTTGTCCATTTGTGTACGTAGTTATTTAATTTCGTGGAGTAGGTATCTAGTAGGCAATTTCGGCACTAGCCCTTGATGGCACTCAATTTTAATAAAAGCCCAATCACTTTAGATCGTCCCAACATGTGGGAAAGTTAGGGTTGCCATCACCTAAATTCCAAACACTGGGCAAAGATTATAAAACCCCAGGCATTTGGTAGAAATCGAGACCTTTCCCCGGACGCTGTTGAAAATATGTTTCTTTTCATTTCTTTATATTATGTATAGCCCTTAAAATTTACAACATACTACTTACTTAATCCGCGTATTCTCCGGCCGCTTCTTGAAAACGTCGTCCGGTCGCCCCTAAAACTAGAACAAATCCGGGGAAATCCGGACGGGTGGCAGCCCTAGGAAATGTTGACATGAGGAACTCTATCAAAATTATGTTTACGAAAGAAAACTCACTTACTATATTAATTTAATAGAATGATGGTGTTTTAGAACAAGGCCTACCTCGTAGAGTGAGTCTATTGTCATCACCAATTCTTTAGGTAGTTAAGTACATACAGTTGGCGACAAAAGTGGATCAACATTTGTCCTGACTTCCAATTTAGATTTCCCTACGCTATTAAGTATTTTGCTGTCGTGTTTTGAAATTAGTCTGTGTGCGAATTAGATTCCTTTTTACTCGACTACCGAAAAGGGTGGTTATGTTTTTGTCTAGTAAAGAGCCTTGCTGTTGACTAGTTAGAGTCAGAATCCGAATGGTTTACGATTAGGTGGCATTTTTGTGTAGGGTCTATCTACAGAAAAATAATTACTAGGGATGTCCAAAACAAAAGGAGAGACATCACAGTTAGCAAAAGTTTCTGCACTTTCAATTTGTTTATTCAGTAAGTTTTGCCGCTGACGGTATATCTGCTGTCCAAGAAGTTTTAAATTCAAATACACAAGTCAGTGTCCTAGATTGCAAATTGATTGGTCGTAAAGAATTGCTGCTGGCAGAAGTAGGCATATCGCATATTGGAACAATAAAAATATGATCTTTCAACATACCTACTGTGAGTAGAGAAGCCGACAAGGTACGAGTATAGACCGCACTGCCAGAATATGCCTAACATCTTTAGTTGATACTTTAAATGTTTCAAGTCTTTAGTAGAGTGCTTCGAATCAGTTCAACTAGAAAGACAAGTGCTTTAGTAGGTACATCGAAATTCTATGTCCCCCTCATAAATTATAATAATGTACCTACTAAAATACCTACTTACTTCCAAGAAAAAGGAACCACCTTACCCGTTTTTACCCTGGCCACATCGCCACAAGCATTAGGGTAGGGACACTCTATACATAAATATGGTCCTCATTGTGAGTTCACGCGATACCTACTCGGTATCGTGATCCTGTTATTGATGGTAAGTAAGTTCATATTATTGACAGATTTCAAAATGTTTTGAAATCTTGCCGCGGCCGGCTGTAATGTGACATGCGACAGATGGACGAAAATTTATGATTACAGGATATAAAAATAGTATTTCGGGGCAGATATTTGGTATCCTTGTTATTTACCTGTCGTATTTATAAACAATCATTGCCTTACTATCATGTCATTGGCAACATTATGCTGATGATCTCTGTATTTACAACAGTATGTAAATAAATAATTTTAATGATGCATCGAAACTGCAAACTGACTTATTATCGCCCTTGATGAGGATGATCGGCTCGTATGAGGATTACGAAGCATTTACCAACGTAAATGCTTTGTTATGCGAGTATTAAGTCTCATTCGTAAATCTCATAAATTTCTATTATATTACCTACTCGTTCCAGGGTGAAGATGTCACAAGTAAGAATTTTGAGAAAAGTACTTACAAATATACATTTTTATTTTCGATTCAAATATAAATAAGCGAAAAAACACAAGCACCGATGCTATAATATGATCCAGATGTTGATGTGTGTTTGAACAATTGGGTGTATTTCTAGTCAGCGTTCTACTATAAATATCTCAGATCACCACGTTTAATTCAGAGTTTTCATTGATTACTTAAGAATATAAAACTTGATCTTTATAAATGGTATTAAGATTTTGGTGTCTGTTTTATAATTTTTTTTTCTCTCAAACCCGGAATCCCGGGATTAAGCCTAAAACATCCCGTATTCCCGGGATTGTATTCTCTACATAGAATTTTGCTAAAAACTAAATCACTCTACTAAAGACTTAAATAATGTAAATCGGCTTTTACGGTCACTTCTTTGGTATACTAAAAGAACTGCTTTCTGTGTTCGTCATTTATTGTTGTTCTTTAATTCACTTAACACTGTGGGTAGAGGCTAAAGTAACATTAGCATGAGTTCTAGGGCCAATTTTTGAATTATACCAGGCATTCAAATGGTTGATTCTCACCGATTTCTTATAGTTAATTGGCCATTTTGGTAAAATTTGTCACCCGGTGAGATTGAAAATTCTATGCCCGGTGTTCGTCACTAGTTCGACGCTGTCAGTATCAACTAAAATTGTGTAAAAATAAACACAAATACCCTATTGTGCGGTTGTAGAAAGTATAAATAAACTGAAGGGTTCAGATTTCTTTTAGAATATCAAGAACCGCATTGATTTTTTTTATCTATATAATCCTCACAATTTCGTGATGTACTTATCTACCAAACTTATAAATATTATTCAATCTGTCATTTCGTATCTTAATACTAAACATTACAAGCGCACAGTGAACCGATTAAATCTAATCTCACCGAATTTAATCTTAGGATTGTAATTACAATAGGCAGGTATGTCAATTGAATAAAAAGTGATTCAAACTTGTTGAGTGATTCAAGCTTGTCTAGTGAGATGTTAAAATAAAGTCCTATATTACCTATAGGTATTTATAAAATAAGTGAATAAATATTTAAGTACGAGTAACGTACCTACCTATTCCCAACTTTCTTGGACTTCTGATATTTTATAAAACTTGTAGGCCGCACTAAAAAATTCTTAGCATAAATAATAATAATTAGGCGGCACGATCACATACATAGATCCTGGCCCCTAATTAGGATAAAACAAATACATTCTTAGAGATTGCAAATAATATCCTCACTTCTCATAGCTATTGTCATAAAATCTTTATAAACAAGAGAAGACGAAAAATAGTCTCCTGGGAACCAAAACTTTTCGTGTACTTTTGTGACGCAATAAATTAATTAAAATATTGAACTTAATAAAAAATAATTTTGCATAGTTATTGTTTTCCTATCCTCTTCATTATTATCATCATCAACCTATATCCACCCGCTGCTGAGTACGAGTTTCCCCTCACTTTCACGAGGAGGATTTAAGCCAAACCCACGAGGGCCGGGCATAAATTGGTGGATTTGACTTTTGAAATAATAGGTTTTCTTGATTTAGGTATTCCTACACCGAAAAGCATGTGATAATTTCGTCTACAATCAGTCTGGTAAAAACGTATCAGTGCGGTCCTCACTTGGATTTGCATTAAGGACCTTCTCCCTGGAAGGTGGATGTTTTCCCAGTAGGCCAGTCAGTGAACGCACTAAAAAGTACATACGCTTGTAATAAAAGTACTTTTATCGATTCCTTATCGTCACGCTCGTACGGCATTTTCATGGCGGTCTCGAATTTAAATTAGATTTGGTCTTATCTAAATAAATGTACTTGAATGTGTGGGTGTGATAATGATAACGTTCAGTAACAAGTGCTAAGCTTTACACGATTATAGTAATACATTGAATAAAAAACGGCCTTCTAATAATAAAAAAAAAAATTGTCCTGGTCCCACAAATGCCGACAGAGCAAACACAGGTTTTCACAAATATTCAATCTGCGCCGGAATCGAACCCGCAATCTCACGCTTCGCAGTGAACTTATCACATGTATATCACACTTATGAACTTATCTATCAATGAATATTTACTTCGGTATTCTTATATATTTTCCTATCGGTATTTTCGGGTATTTCTATTTATAAACTAAAAATTGTAAATTAGATAAATATATTTATAAACATATTTGTATAATTTTAACGGCAAAATTTCCCACTTTTCCTCGATGTTAAATTCAACTGTTTACAATTTTTTGTCATGCTGTGTACCTAAACATATTGGGGGACACTATGCAGTTCAAAATTTTTTTACCTGTTTGATGTTAGCAGTATACTGAGAGATTTCTGTCACGTGTGCATATATAAGTAAATACCGTACCGCTAGAGAGTGGAACTCCTTGCCGGAGTCTGTTTCCCGATAGTTACAACCTGGGAGTTTGCAAGTCACTAGGGAATAGGTTACTTCTAGGTAAGCGTGCACCATTGTAGACCACATTGTCATTTATCGTCAGGTGCGATAGTGGTCAAACGCGAAAAAAATCTATATATATAAAAATGTTATGTTAGTTTGTGTACGCTTCAAAAACTCTAAAAGTTCTGCACCAATCGAGCTGAAATTTTAGCATGATATATAATCCGCGTCAAGGATTGTTTTTATCTATTTTTTTCATCAGTAACATATCAGCGAATGTGCGAATGTGCCACAGCGAAGCGTGGCAGGGTACAGCTAGTTATTAATACAAAACAAAACAATTATAGAGTAAATTTTTATGAATTTCATGGGACTAGATACCTAGGTACCCTGGAGCAACAACTAGGACAATATGCGTCTGAAAGTTAACAAATAAGAAAATAATCATTTAAGGCTGCTCTAAAACAATTCTAGCGATATAAAATATGGTCAATGCTAGGTAAACACAAAATAAAAAGAAACAATATTTTTCTTATAATCGAATAAATAATTGAAAATTAGCTACAATCACTATTAGTTATTCGATGGTGTGAGTTGGTTTGTAATATTTTATATTGTTGCAGAAAGTAGGTAGGTAGATAATTTATGTGGCGTAGAATACATTTAGTTCACACGACAACTAAGTAAAGATTTATAGTACATACTAGAATTTTTTTGGGACTTTCATAAAGGGGCCAACCACTTTATTATGTAGGTCCTTTCCTACACAACATAAAGAGAGACACACCAGCATATGCCCACAGGTAGAGAAAGGACTCTAAGTTAGAACATTTTTAAAAATTCATAAATATCAAACTATCGATGTGTAAACAATTTATCTTTACTATATCGCCGTCATTCGAGGGTTTCTGATCAAATATTATTTGGTTAGTAAAATATGGGTTGATAACGTTACGAACCCCAATAAAATCAGCTCCGTCAGGATACGAAGGGAGTTAGTCGAACTTGCGCACTATATTTATTAATCTTTCTATAGGTACCTCCCTTGCCTATCCACCCCGACTGTCTTAAAAATACTAAAAACTAAATACTAAATCAATGTACCTAACTCAGATAAAGTAGTTTTTAAGATTATGTGTTAAAATTGCCGGATTTACGATATAGTGTTTCTAATATTAAGATAAACATTTTTATTGGCTAAATTCAATACTCACATGAAAATTCCGCACCTTTTCACGGAAAGCACTAAACGTAAGTATTTAAACTGAAGAGTTTATGTTATTTAATCGAAAATAATGTTGCACAAGGAAGTTCCGATTATGACACAGTTTTCGTCGATTTGAGCGGGTGTGTGGCTGGCGCGTCGATATGCGCGCTGTCGCGTTCGGTTGCGTCTGGCGTATTGGCGACGTGCGCCGGTTGCGCGCGCAAATGCCGCCCTGCCCTTCGCGTCGTCGCCGCCGCGTACCGCACTCTACCCGCATTGATGGACGTAGACGTGTGACAGACGCACTCTCGCATCTCGCCACCTACACTATAGCATAGACTATAACCTGCCGACTATCCTTGCCCCACGTGTGTGATATATCTATTATGTAGTACCGTTGCTGTCTCTGCATCCGTAAGTGATGTGGGTCGCGGGCAACTGTTTGTCGCAGACATACTGGCACATTGGTTCAACTTTATTTGTTATGCATGGTTTGCTTTATTAGCCTAGTAATTGCTCTTGCATTGATACCAAAGAGCTTAGAAAGTTAAGACCAACGAATAAGGGGTGGGGGTGGCTGTCAAGATCAGTTATTGTTATGTTATGGTTGCCCACTAAGTAGATAGGATTCCTTGTATCCAAGGCATCAGGAACTACAAGGGTCCCACAAAAACCCAAACTCAGAGCAAATACTTATCCATGTTCACACATATACCTAGGTGCTCGGAGGCAACGTGACATCTCGCGGTCGGTTTATCACCAACGCGCCGGCAGAAACAAACTATGACGCGCGGGGCTGTCTTTAGAATTGACAATTAGGAAGAAGGAATATACTAGGAAACCCGAAAATAATGTAGGCACCTACGCCTAAGTAGGTAGTAGTTAAGTATACCTGCAGCTGTGTCAACAAAACCTAATGTAAACGTCATGAACGTGTGAGGTATGAGAACGTGTGAGGTTCTATAAAAGACAACCAAATGCTCCTGAACCTCGTGACATTTTCAGTAGGTAGTTCTAATCAAGAAATGTACCAAAACAAGCTAAGCAAGTTTATTTATATGAGATGAAATAGAGAAAGATTCAAGAGTACTAGGCAAATATTAACACGTTCACTGCTGAAAACACAACTGTCGTGTTTTTCACAACTTGCCACGAGTAAGGCAAAATACAAATGTTGTGTTTGTTGTATGGGAAAACACTATGGCGCGTGCAGAGCCGCACCCGTGGCTAGACTGACTGCTGAGCCGTTTTGGCTCAAATTTGGCTCAAAAAATCTCTAGGTAGGTACCTAGAGATTTTTTTTAATCCATTGGGATATCTAATCGCATGAATTCACGTTGGTCCATGAGTTCACAACGTTCCCATTTTTTATGTCGAGACCATGAATTCCCACTATAGCCACGAACTCTACTTACACGTTACCGTTATAAAACGGGCGGCGCAGCGCTACTAATTAGCACTTTTGAATCGAAATATCTTCTTGATTGCACAAGATTCGGCGGATGGACTAGTTCCGCGCGTCCAGTTTGTTTGTATTAGTGTTTATTTTTAACACAAAGGGTATTGGATGCGTGAAATGCTCCCTGCTGTCACTTACAGAAATCAACGACAGCCGTGCATTTTTCACGCTCATTCCGTAACCGCTTTGCGTATTAACTGCCACAGAATATTAAATACGTAGTACTACTCTACCTACTAGTGTGCCACTAGACACGCAACAAAGGTTGCTCATCATGAGTTGCAGCAGCATCAACAATTTGTTTAGCAACGTGTTGAGCTCAACTTCATTTATTTCATTTTACAATGTTTGGATGGATGTTTGATTAGGTCAATCTTGCGAGTATGCTGCCCATTTGCTATTGAAATTTTGCATGCCTGTTAAGTTTTGATGAAAAATATGAGCGAGATGGTCTGTTGATAGAAACTATAGTAAAGATAGACAACGGTTGTTTCTGCTATGGTCGTACTATTAACGATAGTGCCTAACATCAGATTGATGATGTTTGGGCTCATTTTAACCAAACGAATAGGTGAATAAAGCCTTGCCCGGAAATATATTTATCAACATTTTGTTTTAAGTTAATTTCATAGGTATACTTAGAAGTCAAACAAGCGATGTGGGGTAAAAGAATTAGGTATATTCTATTGGCTATATTCTTTGTACTTTGTTGAGCAGTAGGTTACATAGTTATTCGTCAATTACCCAATGGACACGCCTCGTGTCGAGGCGGGCGATAATGGGTGTTTTATTTAACCAGGATTAGATATGCTTCGCAACTAGCTATTATTGCATTTTTCAATCTTTCATATCGCCCGGAGTAAGATAAAGCGGCCGACGATAGCTCGATATTTAATTCTCGACTTATGACTAAACTGGCGCCCGTTATGATATTGTAATCAGATAAAACGAGCTTAGTAGGTAGACTAAGGCTAAGTAGGTACTTCGGTCGGAAAATATTCTTACGAAAACTGAAAAAGCGGCAGCGTAAAGATGCGACCGACTTTTTTGACAGGTGACCGATTCCTTTGACAAGGACTGGGTAACGGAAGAAAGAAATCGTCAGGTTATTTTAAAATGTTGGTGCAGATTAAGATTTATATTTTTAAATGAAGACATCATAACTAATTAAAATTAGGTATTTAGATTCAAGATCAAAAACCATGAGTAGGTAATTAGCTTTATTGCTCTAGGACCTTAGTTTCCAAAGTGGTCCAGGTGATCCCCAGGGGTCCACGAGAGACTCGACTAAGGTCTACGTTGGCGTGACAAAAAATAATATATCTTAAGAAATAAATAGGAATATGGTAGAAATGTAGCTGCAGGGGGTCTACGAGAGGGGTAGGGGGTCTATGAGAAAAAAACGTCTAGAAACTTCTGCTCTAGGACCTAGGATATAATAATTATTAATGCAGATATGGGCCGTGCTGAGTTAAGTCTAAGAGCGAGATCTCTATAAAGCTGAGCTTTGGATCGGGACTCATGCCGCCATATTAACACGTTCAATGCTGAAAACACAACTGTTGTGTTTGTTGTATGGGAAAACACTAAGGCACGTGCAGAGCCGCACCCGTGGTTAAACAAGTAGAACGGCTCAGCAGTCAGTGTTAACGTAGAATCCAAGTCAGCTACCAAGAAACTAGAGTTTATGGTCATGTTCACGAAAATGTCTGCTTGCGGCGGCTGTGTAACGGGTTGCTCCCCTGCCTCAAATATGGCGAGGGGGTGATGGCTGGTACACAAATCATACTCGTGAGCGGGTGCTCAAGTCTCGTAACTCATAAGTTATGTTCATTACAGCTTTTGTTTGTCTTTATTTATTTCTTTTGTAAAATTGTTTTTATAGACATTTTATTGGCACTTGTAAATATGATGTAATAATTAATTGTTATTAATTAGAACAGATTATTCAAGTAAAACTTCTTTACGCACTCATGACTTGGGGAGTAAGCTGGTGAATGCGTTACGAAAAATGTGATCGGGCGAGGCGAACGGAAGTTGAGAGGGAGATATAAGTTAGTGAAGATAGAAAGAGAGAGTAACGTTTCGTATATTTTTTGAGTTGAAGCTTTACTTTTACTATGTGTCCCAGCACATTTCGTTTTTTTTTATGTATATTGTGGCACAAAAAAATATATATCCCCAAAGTTTCTTGGTGCTATCTTCTCAGACGGGCGCATTTCCGATGCAATGGAATTAAAGGAGTTTCCTTTACCTGTGCGAGATTCAGGCACTAATCACCACTAGAAAGGGAAATTTCCGTTTTCAAACTCAAACCATAAATAAATCATTACTTTAGTAGATCATATTAGATCTTTTATTTTTCTCTACGTATATGAGACTTATGTGTTTGATTTGTAAAAGTGCATTATCTTGCCTACTTGCAATAAATGATGAGTTATGCCACGGCAGATGAGTAACGTCTTGACATGATATCAAGTATATAACAGTCTATTTGTATTGGAATGCTATTAAAAAAGACAATGAGATAAATTACAGCTTTTAATCCCCCAAATTACATTGAATTACAGAAACTTTTACCCTTAATAACAGCTTCACTAAGATCAGAATTAAGAAAATTGTGCAAAGTTGACTAAACATATTTCATATTTAATTTTAGGGCATAAGACTAAGAGCTTATTTACCTCAGAAACCTTATTTAATCTTCCTAGGATTATGAATATTTTCTAATAATGCAAGAGCAACAGAATCTAAATGTACTAATTTAATTAAAGTAATTCACAAGTACTTACTAGAAGCGCATAGTAAAATATGTGAAAAGAATGTAGTGTTTACAGAATATAAATACATATCTAAGTTGACACTAAGTAAACACTTCATCTTAAAGTACCATCACAAGTTTGTCTGCATCTCTGCACAACAATTTAGAACTCACATTCTAGAATTTTATTTAAGTGCCCATACCCATAGACATTACTTATGTTACACACACATAAAATTATTTACTCAAAAGTAAACTGTTGTATTCATGCATTGCTGAATACTTCATAAATGTTTGCACCCAGCAATTTCAGTTTATCATTAAGAATCAGTTGTTGTGTTAGTAATTCTGGAATGTTAGTATTGCCCTTGCAATTGTCTTTTACTATGAGTTTGTTTATTACGGGCAGAAGCTTTACAAAATGGATTTCCACTCTGTTCACATCTACAAACGAGGAAGCCGCTGCGGTGTTGAGAGCGCCTTCTGTTATAATATGGTCCTCGACTTCCAGGTGGTTCTTATTCATAGGTGTGGCATTGTTCACAAATAAGTTAGCCACCTCATCAATGACAAGTGAAAAGCAATGGCTCACAGATGACGTAGCAATCGCCGTCACTTCATCACTCTCTAGAATATCCATTGTCTCTTTGACAATAGTATCCAGTTTGGCTTCGATTTTAGACTGGCCAACCAAGTAATGGACCATCTTCCTAACAGGGTCTCCTGATAAAGTATCTCTGCATAGAATGGTTTGGATGGACCAGAACATTTGTTCGATATCCTGAAGGGTAACTTTAGATTTCAGAGATACTCCTTCAACTACTTTAGTGACTGCCAGCTCGATCTGATTGACTAAGTCTTGCACACCACTTCCAATAAAATGGTGGCAAAGAGATAGGTATTTGGTTTGCAACTCAGTGTCTACAAGAGGGTCGTTCTGATGGGCCGTGTCGCGATACAAGTAGCCTCCAATAACATTGAGTTGGATTCTCAGGGTCACATGCAATATGCACAAGGCGTACACTAACACACAGAGGCGAGTGAAAATCAATATCTTCAGTTGCTCCCACAGTGACAATTTATCTTTAGGATCTTCACGCAACTTTATTACTATTTCCTCTGTGTTTAGTATATTCAAAATGCTTTCTGACACAATTTTTGAGAGTGACAGTATAGTTTGATTGAATGTTCGTTCAGTGCCTTCAAAGTGTTGTCGTTTGCGGGTCATTTCAAAAAATTTTATTCCTTCCTTTTCTTGCCATTGTCGCAGCTTCTTTTGGGCGTAGCTGGACAGGAAGTACAGCCCCCCAACTACCGCTCCGGTTATAACAAACTTCCTTCGGTGACGATACAAAAAGTCTCTGATGGTGGAGAACATGTTTGCAGCCTTTTTAATGACTATATTTACTGGAAATCTAGTGGCGCGTCTGAGCGGTACTTGGTGGTGTTCATAAGACGTTTAGTGATGAACGTTGTGGCGTCAATGAACCGTTCTACACAGTTCATAATGCACACCTCAGTCTTGGAGTCCAGCCGCGTGGACGGCCGCCCCATGCAAGTTTCCCAGCATGTGTCCGTGAGCCCGTGAACAAGCACCTGGAATGCAGAATAAATACTCTATAAAATTCAGGTATTCATAGCACTTTCAGTAAAGGTCCACCACTGCATGCACTATGAGCTTATTTTCTTTTTATTATCAATGTTGTATTAGTTCAAAGGTCAACAAATATATAAAATTTTATTAATGGAAGATTGATAAAGTAAAATGACTACAAACAATGTGTGGAATTTTCAATGAGAAATCGATAGATAGTGTTAAACGAAGGTCATTGCTGATATGATATTAGCAATTAAAATAAATCGATGAGAAAATATAGATATTTTCTCGAGTAGGTTTACTAACCTGAAATCGTTGTTTCTGCGTTTCGTTAAGAATGAAGTTTTGTAACTGTGGGTCAACAGTTTCGTTTTCAGTCATAATATATTAAAATATTCGTACAAAACTGATTTTGTAATTAAATTAAAAGGGTGCCACTTATTTACAGGAATCGTTGCGACATGAGTTACCAAAATATCCAATTAAAACCAATTCAATCAATCCAGAATCCAGAAAACGTCAAAAAGAACGAACGAAGCTGCTCATTTCAGTGTTACCAGCTCTCAAAAACATTTACTCCTAAAAGTAGGACAAAAAATCCCTAAAATAAATACAAAACAATATTACTTAAAAATTTCCCTATTTTTTTAATAAAAACTTATTAGAGATAAGTTAGCTGTAAGGCAGACCTACATAATGCACACGTGGGCCACATACGCCGATCTGGATGCGTCGAAGCGCATACTCTTTGTATGGTAACTAGTTGTTTAGTAGCGAAATCAAAGACAACTTGACCAATAATTCTTGTGGACCATTCTTAAAATTAATAATAAAAGCCATTATAGGTTTTGTATCATTTACTCTAGCGTAAGCTCTATTATTAGCCTTTTACCTTCTTTCAATAGCTTGTTCGTATTCTGAGCCTTTGCCTATTTCAACAGTTTTCACTTTTCACTGCTTTCTAAAGTGCTGTGTCATCTGTGATAATTCAACAGCTGATTACTTGATTAAAATATGAAATGTCTATCTGTCTGTCACTGTCAATGTCACGCAAGCACGAACGAAATTCGAAAAAGTGGAGTCATTGCCTTACGAGCTTTTATTTTAATTTTGAATACATACTAGTTAAAACTTTATAGAAATGTCTCAGCATATTTGGAAGTTTTTAAACAACAATGATTTGAGTGGTTACACTCTCATCGTGCCGAGTGTCGCTGTTGGAAACGTCGGGCAGTTGTCCTGCGATCTTCTCATCTCCTCATTGAATATGACAAAAACAGCTGTAGTACACAGCCCGGCGTTTATTCCTGTGCTTGGTTACGATCCGTATGACCTTAAATCCACATCTCTCTCGGGCAGCTGTGATGTTTACCAGTGCAATGTTAAAAAGTTGCTTGTGCTGCAGTTGCGAGCACCACTTGTTCATAAATATGCTAAAACATTTTTGAATGAGGTAGTGGAGCAGTTCAGAGGAAAGAATATACAGGATATAATTGTACTTACGAGCAGTTTCGCTTATGAGAAGAAACACATCCTAACCTCAGCTTTTAGGTACATAGCCAGTAATGTATCACCACACAAAAGCAGGGTTATGGAATTAAACTGGCAGGAACACGAATCGCCAGCAAGCGAAGTGAGGATACCTGGAGGAGGTTTTGGTGCGATGCTCTATGAGCTTTGTAGTGAGAAGTCAGTTCCTTGTCTAGTTTTGTACAAGTATTGCTCGGAAGGTGACAATATTCCAGATGCTTATGAAATGATTTATTACTTGAACAGCATTTTACCATTATTCGGAGAGAATGCAGATCTTTTAGCCAAGTTGGTTCAACCGGTTTCTTGGAAGCTTTTGTTTGGAAGACCGCCACCACAGAGTATTTACTGATTAAAGATATTTTTTTTGTTTACTTATTTTTTTTAAATGTTTGATAAGGCCTTTATATGAATAAATTAATAATACTTATTGATATTTAAAACATGATTACAATGGTTTATTGTCATTACTCCCACCAGGCATTACAACAAACATTTTTTCAATGCCCTTATAAAATAAAACAAATAAGATAATAGATATTTACACCACCAGTGGGGCTATGCAGCATGGTGCGGATCAGCTCGAGTTAGTTTAATTTTGACGTTTGATTGCCACGGGGCTCGTCATTTGTATTGAAATAGGATAGTTTAAAATAATAATTTGATAGAAATTGATTCCACCCAATGTAATCAAATCATGGTCTAACTCTAACTAGATACAATATTATGTATTTTTGCTGCATTGTTTTTTAGTAACACTTGATTACCTATTGAATGTAAGATTCCCAATAATACCAACAACGAAACGAAATAAAAAGAAATCCAAGAAAAACTGGAAACTGTAGCTACTAACCTCACTGTAAGCTCCATAGATGGCACTAGTTGTACCGAAAACACTAAAGCTACAACTCTGCATTTTTAATTTACCGTAACATCAGTAATTCAAAAACATTAAAAGTAATTATATTTTCTCTAAATACCTACTTATTTAATCATTATTTTATTTTATTTTATTATCAAAGGAGTTTTCCTTATCGGCTAGGTACAATTAAAAAAATATGATTTCAAGTATGGAAGGCCAATAAGGAATTTTTACAATCATACCTACATATTATTGGTATACTGTACGAGTATTAATTAATTATGTATTATATAACGCTATTACTTCTAAATAAATATCCTTGCATTACTATTAAGTAGGTATTCTGTGCCCCTAACTCCACAAGTAGCTAGGTAGATAGGCACCTATGTAGGTAGACAGTTTATCTTAACATGCGCTTATGACAAGAGGCAAGCACGTTAATTACGAACTTAGAAGCTTACCCAAACGGCAGTTGGCTGTAGTTTTGGCAAAAGACACAAGTTTGCGTTATGTGGGCGACTGCTGCGTTTGAATGACGGCCTGGCGGCTAACCGCAGTGGAAACGGGCAGAATAGGGAGATCGTAGAGTTTATATGGCAGTGTTGGTTGTCCATATTATCTAGCGGTAAGTATAGATCAAAGTCAAAGTACTAGACCCAAAGATACACAAGTATTCCATCGAAAACCATCCATCGTAGTAGTATTCTATCGAAAAATGTTTTTTACTGTCCATCCAAAGGTTGTCTGGAAGAAATCGCTTTCAGCGATAAGACCGCCCATTGTACTACCCTTGTTTACCTATTGTAATTCTTCTGTATTGTGTTTATTTTTGTTTCTGGTGTACAATAAAGAGTTTTTCTATTCTTTCTATTCTATTCCATTTCACTTCACCCTATAAGGATTTGTAATTTTCATAGTTAATATAATCCTGCGTTATTTTTCGTAAATCCATATCCAAAAAGAAAAAAAGATACTAAATAAGGTATATCTTTAACTACACTCACCCTTATTCTCGTACAATAATATGTGACGCAATTAAAATAATTTCGACCACCTGGCACACGTTTTAACCACTCGTTTTACACTCGTGCAAAGCTTTGAGCTTCCAGCTACTACCAAGTACCAACAAAAAGTCCACATCCTATTTGCGCCTCGACCTATTAAAACAAAACCGGCGCCGCCGTTTTATTTACCCTCCGCAGTCGTACGTGCTTGAATACCACGGGGACGGTTCAACACAAACTGCAATCACCGGAACACGTAACAATAGCTAAATTGTAAACCATCGAAGAAACAGTTCCATAGGTAGATCAGGAACCGCTTTCACCACCAACACGGTTATTATCTTTCTCTACTTACCTATAAAAATTGTTTCCACGCTTATTTTTAAATCCTTGGTTTGGATCCATAAAGAAGGAAGGCAACTCATCTGAATAATATGCAATTTTCATCACAGCTGGCTGGCTAAGTGGTGCTGCGACTGACTTAAGCTCTGAGATAGAGTACCCAACTACCTAGTAAGGACCTAGAGAGCTATAATGGTCGTTCAGTCACCACCGGTTACTGGACCAACCGACCTGGACCTGGTAGACGGGACCGAGTCCTGCGCACTTACAATTCCTTTGTACGGTTAGCTAAGTGGCACGAGAATAACTTCCGCACACAAACCCAGAGTTACGTGAGTCACCGAAATCCGCTCGCCCAGGTAGATTCTGTTGAGAGAAGCAACAATATTGCGCACAATATTTCACCTCCAACACAAGCAATCCTCGACGGCTGTACATACCGAACCCTATTGTCAACTCTCCCTGTAACAAGCAACACAGTCAACACACGGCATTTTGTAACAAACGCAATTAGGTACGTCGGAGCCGGGCGGAGCTCACAATTGAACAGTTGCTATTATCTCTGCTGCATGTAGGTCGGTACCTATACCTATTAAAATTAAAGACTGACATAACGTTATGGGGCATTTTGTTGCAGCTAAAAGGCAATCATGCTAGTTAGAATTTGACCTAATTTAGGTAAGTAGTACACTGACTAGTTCTAGTTTCTAGTCCTATCGATCCCTTAATACAAGTAGGTACAAGGTCAATGCTGTTAGATAGATATACCTACTTCATTATGTACACCAAAATAATACAATAAAATCAATATAATGTATAGTTGTATGTATACGTCTTTACTATCCTTTCTACATTAGGTAGTTCTTTAAAGCTGCGCCCCGCGGTTTCACCCGCGTAGTTCCCGATTTGTCCCACGGGAATATACCATGGGGATAAAAATTACCCTATTACTCTATCTTGGTTATAAACTATCTGTGTTCCAAATTTCATTCGAATCCGTTCAGTAGTTTTTGCGTGAAAGAGGAACAAACATCCATCCATCCATTCTCACAAACTTTCGCATTTATAATATCAGTAGGAAGTAGGGATGGTATAAGTAGGGATTACACTTATAAGTTGTGAGCATTGACTATTAACACTTTCACTGCTGAGCCGATTTGCTTGTCTAGCCACGGGTGCGGCTCTGCACACTCCATAGTGTTTTCCCATACAACAAACACAACAGTTGTGTTTTCCCGCGCTCGCGGCAAGTTATGAAAAACACGACAGTTGTGTTCTCAGCACTGAACGTGTTAATCTTTGGTTGTGAATACATAAACCTACCATGGAAAATAGTCTCATTTCCGTATCATCGGTGCCTACCAATTTATTAATTAGTTACAGATAGTTAATGTATTAATTAGTTACAGATTTACAACTTGTAATTATATAGGTACGTGTACTTAGTAAGTAGGTAGCTACCGCCTCGGTATAATGTTTTGTTTCTCCTCCATGTGCGGTTTTGAATTATTGCCTTAATTAGTACGATAATGAGCACATGTGAAATGTAATTCATACTGGTTAAGAGATACAAATATGTAGGAATATGTTAAATAAAGTAGGTACCATTTGCTGTTACAGTAGTTTTAAATAACAAGGATACGGATTCCCTTCGAGTAGGTAGGTACTTAGTCAAGAAATTCGTATTTTCATCAAAATTGAACGCGTCCCATCAATTTCTAGTACATTTGTCCATTTTGCAGCTGCTATGCAGCCATATTTCTTCTACCAACGATTCATATTTACGTCGGCACACCGCAATGAAATTTTACTTTACGACTATCCCAGCTTTCACAATTATTTCATGCTTTCAGCGGTAAAAGTCACTAAAACTAATTAGGATAAACTATGGGCTGGCAAATAAGTCTGGCATCGTAGAACCTTCGAATTAACCTGTATATAATTATATTTTTAAGGCAATCTGACTGTCTGTTCTAGGCGCTGAACGCATGAAGATTAGAAAACAGAACTACTATATAAAGATAAAATTATTTCTCACACAATCTGCGAGACGGGCTGTAGCGCAAAAAAATGTTAGCGTCCTTAAGAAAACAAATATTAAAACGTATGGATAAATTAATTTTCCTGGTGTTAATTAAAACAAAAATGAAATTAAGCCACATTCTAATTAAATGTTACACGTTGCGACCTTGATTTCGGTCTACATTTCCATCTAATTTGGCACCCTAACTTTTCACAGAGGGTTGCGATCCCTCCCTGTATATACCTACACACCCTTATATATATATATATATTTTATTTAGATTACGCATACGTAAAAACGTTGGTTCTATTCAGGTAATATTATCATATTTAATGGTCCCACTTTCCATATAAAATAGTCTTTTAAACGTAAAAATAGGTTAGTGCTGGTAATACTTAACATTTTTATATCTGCAATCTCTTTCTATTGGCGGTTAAAACTAAGAAACGACTCTCCATTAGGAATTAATTCCATAAAATGGATTTGTTTATATTCAAACTTCCATTTTATTTGCATAACTTTTTATTTTAAGTGGATTATAAAGTTACGAATCTAGATAAAAGTGCTACGGGAGTGGACCTTAAATCTTCATATCGTAGCGATAAATGGTGGGGTAGGTGTAGTAGTTAAAAAATGTGACTAGATAGAGATGAATAAATAAGGTGGTCCGTTTCTGTTATGGCGGGAAATTTAAATTTCAAACAGTTTTTTAGTATTTAGAGCTACACCGCGTTAAGTAAAGGATTTCCACCGACACCGCGCCAACGCCTGCCAACGCCCAGTTTCCGCCCAGAGTTTGGTTCTCTCTAACAACATGGATGATTGGATTCTCATGGTTTGTTGAAACTATTTGGATAGATAGATAAACTTACCCGTTGGCAGTGGCACTCTTAGAAACACTAGGTAACTGACTAGCAATTACGTATCATATTATCATTTATGGTACTAACTTTGAATAACAAAATCGTTTGATGCCCAATCCTACAACCATAACCCTCCTTAATCCCGTGTCATTTAACAGAAGATTCTAACAAGACATGAAATAAAATCGGGATACAGTTATGCACGCTCTTGTATCTAAAGATACTCAAACGAAGTCTCATAAATTTAATAATTATTCTATATCTAACATACTTAGTACACGGATCAGGGTTATCCATAAACTCTACCTGATTTTCATCCAATTTTAATCTGACAAATCCACCTTAGAAAAACGTCTTGTTCCGGAGACGATAAAAAATAGCGGGCATTATAAACGCGGCAAAATAAAGCGTATGTCGAGTGCTTTGGGAGGCTGTGGATGGGCCCCGCAGTGCGAGCTAAAGTGTTATAAATCGCGTGTTATCGCGGCCCAGCAATAACTACTTTATGACGCCATAAAGACAACGTAACGTTATCTATCACGCTGTACAGTGGAGCGAGGGCTTTATATGCGATCGCAAAATATGCTTCCCTTTCGAAAAGATCGCTGTGAAGAGTATAGCACAATTTTACGACTTGTAGTGAAAAATATATTCTTTATTTTTCCCTGGATCCATTTTATTTCAACCTTGTAGACGTTGAAGTACAGCATTAACTTGTAGGTTGATTGGTCACGGATCCAGCCATGCCTCAATTAAAAATATGTTGTCTCTGTAAATAACGCATATAAGAGATTAAAGGATAATTTGTCCTAGCCTGAGTATAATGGAGTAGAGATTTACTTACCAAGCCGTGGAGCTTTTTACGTGTACTCCTATGCCATTGCTATTTGTCACTGCTTTAATAATATTCTGTAAAATTAAATGTATGTTTTGGCGGTTTAAGGGAGATCTTTCCATACTAATAATATTTTAATGACGGTAGAAACATATGATGAGATATCTGCACTAAATGTAATTGAAATCAAATTTATTCGTAGTTTTAATGAAGTTCGGTACGCAGTGGTAGGTACAGATTTTAAATGAATCTTCTGAGCTGCAAAATTACTATATGGTAAAGAGTATTATGGTATTATGATATCTGAATAATGTAGAGTACCTACTATAATATATGGGACGTGTGTTAACAATATTTCATTAGATGAGACTGCAGAGTTATCCGTATGTGACTTTCTAATGTATAGTGAAAGAGTTTTCAATATTCGAAGATTACTAACCTCTTACAAACGTTACCTCCTTATATATATATTATAGCATAGCCACATCATACACATAAACACTTAATTACAAGAGTATTAAGAAGGTATAATAATTCAGATGTGTGCGACAAGTACGGCGTTCTTAACATTGGATTAACCGTGGTGGTACCGTGACGTCTTATTTTTTATGTTGCTGCCCTTTTCAACTTAACCTGGGTCCAGGTTAGGTTAAGTCACGGTACGATTATGCGACGCGGTTCAGTTTAGGTCTTCATTTGAATCGCTATAAGATGTCATGGTATGCCTCCAGCTAATGTATTGATTAGTTCATTGTATTAGTTGCAGATACGAGTAGAGGGGCTTTAATATAGCCAATTATTATCTTAGATGTAATATTAGTGTATACGCACCATGCGTAGCAAATATATGTTTACCCGTGAAACGAATGAACGTATAATAAATATGTTACGGTACACGTGTTTTTAATATTTCTATGTTAGTTGGTAGCTCGATCTACGTAAGCAGGTAAGTTAATCTTTTCGGCAGCTTATATGTTTCCACTTGTTTCCTTGTCCCTCACATTTCTCGAATGTCTCAAGAGAATTGAGGAAAGTGCGTCACCAACGTGAGTTATATGAACTCATTCGCTCCTTTCATGAACGTTAGCCAAACGGAGGATTTGTAAGAGCAAAATCCCTTATGCATTTGAAAAGGCAATTTGCCAATACAAGGCTATTAGTATTCATCTTGCTTCCCTCTATCCGGCATTCCCGGTGCGATTAGATTGCCATCTAGTTTGATATGGTAGGAGATTAGATTTGAGAATCGGCTATACGGCTGGAATATTGGTCGAAAATTAAGATCTACAGATTATCAACGAGTCGTGATCAACGTGATCTAAAGAGTTTATCTATCTGTCTATCAACGGTCACGGATTTAGTTGTTCATATTTATAGATCTGAAAACTCTGATGAAATCAAATTCCAAAAAAAAAAAACAAGAATTAGGATAAATCATATATATATATGCAAACATTTGCTTAAAACCATAGTGTAGAGTCGTAGATACGGATTAATAGTTGCTTACACTTTTATTTTTGTTCTTAAGATCCCATATGCGTCTAAAAATAACGAAATTAAGACCATTCTAATATATCTCTTGACTTACTTCTACTTGCCTACTGGTAATGTTGGAATTATGTCGCTCCAGTTACATAAATCATCCATAACAATGTTTGTTTGCAACCGCCGCTTTCTCTCGTAACTTTTGAAGACACTCATCATTCCAAGAAAATAAGTCGCTCTCATTTATAACGAGACACTCGCGAGGCACAAGTCATAACTGAACAATCGCGCAAAGAGGTAGGTAAATTGATTTGTTAAACTTGACATTGATGTAAACATCTTATCTTACTAAACTCGTATATGTCTATATATATAAAAAAATGTTGTGTTGGTTTGTGTACGCTTCAAAAACTCAAAAAGTTCTGCACCGATCGAGCTGAAATTTTAGCATGACATATAATCCGCATCAAGGATTGTTTTTATCTATTTTTTTCATCAGTGACATATCAGCGAATGTGCGAATGTGCCACAGCGAAGCGTGCCAGGGTACAGCTAGTATATTATTAATACAAAAGTGCGTTGGTTGGTTTGTCCTTTATATTTACGCGTCAACGGATGGACGTGTTTTTGACTGACTTCAAAAAAAGGAGGGGGTTCTCAATTCGACTGCATTTTTTTTAAGTTTTATTTCGATTTTATTTTGTGAGTAAATAGGTACATATTTTAAAGCCGACGCCATACGTGCAAAGACATTTTTGAAATATTTCAAGTCACACGTGTACCTACTTAAAAAAAATACCTACCTTTATTATGTAAATTTTTAAAGGCGTGCCTGAAACAAGTTATTAGTGCCTCAAATTGCTCCATTTGAAACATGGGACGATATGTCTCTATGGGATATGTGAAACCATACGGTATTGATAAGGTTTTATGTAAAATTATCCCTATATCATACAAGGAGTTTTTTTAATCCAGCACCTATTTGTTCAAGTATGCTCCACCAAATCACACACCGATTTTATTGAACGAACAACTCACGATCCGAATGTTAGGCGATTTATTTTCACAATATCCGTCTGCTAGGAATATTCACAACATTACTAAAGGGTTTATTGCTGTAAAAGGGTCGCTTGTTTACCGAGTCTGGGGGTCAGAGGGAGCGTGGGTGCGAGGGGCAGGGTGAAGTCTTCATTTTTGAACAAAGGGTTAAAAACGCTATCGCGTGCCAGCCGACGGGTAGGCTCGAATCAATTATATGCCGTCCATTTTACATTCCCCATCCCAGATCCATTTGCAGAAATATAATGGCAGGTGCAATTGCTGCCGCGTCACTGATATGCGACATAGAATAGAAGGGAGTGGCTGTAAGCCTGTGACTTCTTACAGCCTGAGAGACATTTTAAAAACGCGTTGTCCACGCCACGTTAGTTAGTTTTAGAATAATTAAGACGACAGGCAGTAAATATACTAACTTTGGTAGTAACTTGGGGCTCGCAGTCGCGTTCGTTTGCACTTTCGAACTGAAATAAATCAATGGTTGGTAATTGGTTCGCTGAGTTCTGCCGACGGCGTCGCCTGGTTACGCTACGACCGGATGACTGCGCTGATTGGATTTTACGAGTATAATCCTATTGTTTCATTTTATTTATTCATTGAGCTGGTTTCTGTTATTGTCTGCTCTAGTTAGCCAACCTTATACACGATATGAAGGTATGTGAGCAGCGCAGGACTAATATTAATTTTGGGGTGATGACAATTGGCGTGAGGAATTATAACGATTTGCATTTGCTATTCCGTACTCATAGATGCTTGCATACCTACCGCAGGCGTACCGCGGTCAAAGTTAACGATAATTTTGTTCGGGAATTAGAACAGACAGAATTTAAACCTTTGATACATAATATCAAATTGACATAATGTGGAGAAGGTGGAGGCGGTAGTGGTGGCGGCATGTGAGATATACTCCCAGTGGAGAGATTTATATTAAGGGGCTCTGCCCTTCCACAGACAAACATAAGTTTCTCCAACAATAAATAGTTCAAGATGAGAAGTCATTCGCTTCATGAAACCTACCCAATCCCCCGAAACTTTAAATCGTCCTATATATACTCGTACCTACACAACTATGTGCAGCTATGTACAGTCAGCAAAAAGATTTACTGAACATGTCCAAGTTTTTAACTAATTATTGCGCGTGTTAAATAGGTACTTAAATTGGAAGTTTATCTTTTGAACTTTTATCGCTAACTGTACGTTTATGCCAACGTATGTAGCCTATCATCTCGCTTTTTCCATAAATGACGAAACCATTAAGCAGCGTTATTGATACAAAGTAGCAGTCTCCGTGAATCAAACGACATGAATATTTCTTTTGTGACGATCCCAATTGAGAATTTATTAGCCAGCCAACAAAAGTGCGTCAAGACGGGCTTTTAGATACGGTCGATTTTCAAGCATCGTTACAGCTACGTTACGTTTCGGTCCCTACCATAGATAACTTAAAAAGTTTTATACAATACAGATAGTATTAGACTTCAAAACAAAATTCTAAAATAAAAATGTGGGTTCGTGTTTATGTATAGTTTGCAAATTAACAGCGTGATTGAGTCTGCGGTTTCCGATAGTAACAACCTTGGGAGTCTTCAAGTCACGAGTGAATAGGTTACTTGTAGGTAAGCTTGGATCATCGTAGAACGCATCGTCGCTTAACTTCAGGTGAGGTAGTGGTCAAACGCGACCCTAATAATAAAAAAAATTAAAAGTTAATAATTTTATACCAAAAACTTTGTGATATTCATACCCAGTAAATGTCAATATGTCGGTACGTTTCTGAAATCTTGTACCTAAACGACAAGATCCTTATAAAATCATTCCCTTGCCATTTCCATCTAACCTTTGAGCCCCTTGTGATGCGGTTATAACCGAGCGACGTAACTACCCGACTGATAGATTGGTGGTAGAGGTGCGCCGAGTGCGAATTTGGCGATCAATCGAGTGATAAATTCGTGCAATTTATCGTGAAATTGCTCGATATGGCAACGCTAACTTTTAATATCGACGTATCGCCGCTGCGCGTTCGGGTGTAAAAGCCCGGTTCTATATCATTACTCTAGATAACATTTTCGGCCATGTATTACACAAGTACCATATAGATTTACGTAATCGACTATGTGTAAATCATATGTTATTTATTATCGGAAAAAAGTATCAGATAAATGTTTGTCTCTAGTCAAGCAGGCAATTCACTGAAGCCGATACGACTCGGGAATAACCATTTCATATTGTTAAGCTCGCTCTATGTAAAATAAAAGAAAATGTTCATGAAATTACACACACTAGCCAAATGGCGTACCAACGAATTACGGTTAAATGTACAAATAACCAACACCCGTAAAAGTTATCATAATGCTTTCCTTTATTACGGCCTTTATTATATACTTTTTACGACGAACGCTGAGCAAGTCGACCGTGCTCCGTTTTTTTTTTCATTTAAATTGGGGACAATTTTCCTAGAAAGAAAAATATAAGCACAGAGAATAAAAGAACATATTTTTTGCGCAGGTAAATAAAATGCTTTCTTAAAATGGGTAAGTAGGAAAGCTCATTCACATTCATGATCTTTTTTATAGAAATGCGTAACTTCTTGTCAAAATAACAACGTTAAAAGAAACCGAGGCCGCCTTTGTACGATACGTTAAAATGAAATAAAAAGCTGAATTTTGCAAAGCTCGCTTAGTATAAATTCGTCACGATTCAATTGATTGAACGACAAACTGTCCGTTGTTCCAGCCGGACTATTTTGTGTCGCCGAAATTATAGTTATATACAGTGATTTTTGACGCTGGCTGTGCGTAGGACCTACTACTAGGTACGAACAGTCAGCGGCAAAAATAACTGAACATTTCCTAGCCTAAAATATTAAAATATGAGCAGTATGATGAAATTCGAAGTTTTTCAATACACTTACCTACCTTTTATTTCGGTGGTTTTCGTCATCAGCGCGCACTTTAATTTGCTATAATGGGCGGCCCTGAGCGTTGGCACTGCTCAACCAGTTTTCCCGAGCCACGGCATGTGCTGCGAATTAATCACAATAAGGCTTTGAGCATAGTATTTTTAGTATAGTGCAATAAAATAACTATTATGATTTTACCTTCTGAAAAATTCAATAAGCTGATCTACAGATTTTAGATATGCACAGTTATTAAAAACACTTTATTAAAATGGCGTCGTTTGTTTTTAATAGAAAACTGTAACGGTAAGTATGCTTTATTTTAGTGGTAATATCAAGCTTAAAACTTTTTGCAAAATTAAAAAAGCCAAGCTAAACAGTGTTGACCTCAATGCAGGACGTCGACCTGAGTGCAAATTTGGCCGACCGCACCATCTTGGACCATAAAGTGACCAAATGGCTGAAGAGTCGTAAAAGTAAATGCTGACTGTCAAGTTGCTGAAACAAAGAAGATTCATTGATAAAATAAAATCTTTGACTTAAATTCGCAAAATAGGGATGTCTCCTTTCTAATAATAATAAGCATGTATGTAGGTACCAACGTTTGTACCTAGATCTCGGTATAGGGTGATATACTCGTAGGTCAATTTACTCTTTCCTGGAGGCCTACCATCACGTTTTATAGCGATTCAGTTGAGGACCTAAACTGAATGGCTTATTAGGGACTCAATTTAGGTTCCTGCCATTTTCAACCTAAACTATATCCAGTTTAGGTTGAAAATGGCAGCAACATAAAAATAAGACGTCACGGTACGATTATGCGACGCGGTTCAGTTTAGGTCTTCAATTGAATCGCTATAAGATGTCATGGTATGCCTCCTGGTCTTTTTCCAAAATCTAGACTAGAATAGAATAGAAAATACTTTATTGTACACTAATACAAAATAATAATTTGTAATATCTATGTCACGTATACACGTACGTTCTTTTTTCATTAAGCTGAGGATTTACTAATTTCGAACTTTCTAGAGCCAACTCGTCGAATCATTAGAGTTGCAAGCGTGGCGCGGAGAAACTGGGTTAAATTTTGCCAGTGAATTGAGGTTAAATGGTTAATACAAAGCTTGCCGTGTATTGCGGACTCCTCATAGGAAAATGCCACAGTGTAGCTGTAGCCTGATAAATATTTACATGATATTGAGAAGATCTTCATTACTGATTACTCAGTTTCTGTCCTTTGTCCTATTAATCTAAATGTGAAATAAGGGTTTCCTATCCTACCTACGACATCTTTGATAAATAATTGTCAATAAATGATCAATTATTTTGTATTGGTCTGGCTTATGAAGTTCCCACAGCTGGGTTACGTAATTCACAAAGAATGAGAGATCGTCAGCATCTGCAACGGCGTCTGCGTCGATTTGGCGTTGCCGTAGGTAAAAGTCGCGGGCAAAATCTAAATAGAAGAATCCACAATTTCTGAATTGTGCATTATGTTTCTGAAACGCGTTGTTTTCAGCTTCAATTGAATGTAAGCTCTAAGTGAATCCCTTAAGCGACCCTAGCTACAAAGATCAATGTTTCGGCTTGTAAAAGTCTGTCTTCTGTACATACTATGGCTTAGTGATTGCGTTAGTTGGCAACCCGGGGCCCGGTCGCAGCCACCTCTCTACTGATTAAACCGTTTGCGCTGATTACGACTCTAGTACGTATATTAAACTTGCTTTCACCGCTCATTTACATTTGTAGCGAGACGCTTAGGTTTAACATGGTTTTGAAAAGTTTAAAGAAATTATTATAATTTATTGAGAAAACCTACTTATGTGCAAGGTAATTTTTTTTGTTATTATTCCGTAGCAACTTATAATAAGTACAAACTTGCGATTGTCCATATAATATGAGATTGAATCATAATAAAACTGCCTGCCTCCCGATATGACGTTATTTAGTGACGAACTACATTTTGAGTGTGCTGGTTGATATTTTTTTGTACAGTGCGAACTAAAAATCGATTCTTAGATAGTTTTCAGTGGCTGCTTTGTATGTTTGCGTCACTGATAGAATAGAATAGAATAGAAAACTCTTTTTTGTACACCAAAAAATAAAAAAATTACAATAGGTAAACAAGGGTAGTGAATGGGCGGTCTTATCGCTGAAAGCGATATCTTTCAGACAACCTTTGGATGGACGGTAACAAAAATTGAAACACTGATTTCTTTTATTTATTGTTTTTTAGCTTTTGTCATATCGCGTGGAACCTGTTTCATGATTTCGATATTCTACGAACGATTCATTACGGAATACTATAAGTAATAGAATTAAACAAAGTAGATATATTATTGAGTTTGCAGCTGGTTACAATTTGGTATTTTATTCGTCCATAATAAAGCGAACGTGCGCTGAAATGTTAAAACCGTGCCAGGAATTCATTTATACATTTTATATAATAAATAAATTGTTTTTGGAACATCAATCTAACTGCAAACATCCGCCATTTGCTTATTATACCAGCCTGTTTAATTTCAGTAAATTACGGCTTCCGCTACTAAGGGCTGTGCTAATAATGTTAAATTAGCTTAGTTATAAAGATGAACGACCTCGATGGCGATTTGAGTGGCAGAATGTAATCAAACAGCCTGCCAGCTGCAATTGGCCCTCGAATGTTAAAGTAACAAGATGCTTTAAATCATCTTATTATTTAAATATATCAATCCAATAACAATATGCGATTACACACACTACACTAGACACTTACTATACTCGTACGTACACTAGAGATGCTGTTTATCCTGTCGTACCACCAAGGAGAGGTATTGGTAATGGAAGAAAGACCTCATGTGTGACAGAATTAGAATTTTTACCTTTATTTGACTGAGTAATGAGACGAGCAAGTCGTTCACCTGATGGTAAGCGCTACGCGTACAATACGAATATATAGGTAGCTACTGTCTTTGTAAACTCACATAGTGTTTACTTTGTCAATTAAGTACCTGTAATTGATTTAGCAAAAATAAACAATCTATCTATTTGTAAAAAAATGTTATGTTGGTTTGTATACGCTTCAAAAACTCAAAAAATACTGCACCGATCGAGCTGAAATTTTAGCATGATATATAATCCGCATCAAGGATTGTTTTTATCTATTTTTTTCATCAGTGACATATCAGCGAATGTGAATGTGCCTCAGCGAAGCGTGGCAGGGCACAGCTAGTACTGGATAAATCAATATGCGATAATTTCATCAAACACCTGGTTACATTTTATTAAACATACTTACTTTAAAAACGTGAATCTAATGGAGCACACTTCAGTTTTTACATTATAATTACCCGCCTCAGTAAAGCATCCTGCGTTTGAGCCCCGCTCCCGCTGAGCAAAACATCGATACTCGATGAAACAAAGCGACGACGGAAAGCGACAAAGGAACTCATAAACTTTGACGCGTAATCATCGTCACGGCCAGTGGTTTTCATCGTTTTGTAACAACACTGCTTACCGTTCAATAATTTTACACGGTTCGACGTCACCGACACGACCCAGACTGGTTTGAAGTGTCGGTCGTAAGTTAGTCGTGTCCGCTTGGCTGGCTACCACATTTAAGAAGAAAATATATTGCCACACTCTTTTTGGTGTTCTGACAGCAGTTCTTGAGAGCCAGTTCAACTCATAATTTTAACACATACAAAAATTGTATGACAGGACTGATTTTTCCGCCACGGCCCATGAGTGACTTATCTTTTACCTCACGTTCTTGTGTCCCAGAAAATAATTCAGTGAGTGAGTCGTGCCGCGCTTTGTGAAGGGCACCGTCTGAGCGCCCGGACCGGAGTGCCCGTCGCTCCGGCGGCAGCGAGGCCGTGAGTGACACCAGTAATTATGCGGCGCTCCGTCATGGCCCGTCTCGGCTCGTGGCAAACTTTTAATTGAACTGATGAAACTGTTTTTAGCCTTCCATTCTGCTAAATCTCGAACAGACGGACATTTTTATGATGTCGATGGAATGACATATCGCTGCATGTTTTGGTTTATTCTGTAGCGATGGTCTGATCGCTTTTGTTTTAGCATATACTAGCTGCGCGCCGCGGTTTCTCCCGCATAGTTTCCGTTCCCGTGGGAATACGGAGATAAAATTAACCTATGTTACTCGCCGACAATGTAGCCTAGATGAATATTTTACGTAGTTTTAATGGGGAAAGCGTAACAAAAAAACAAGCTCACATCGCATTTATCATATAAGTTAGGATTTCAAACGCCATTTTTATTTGAGAAGCGGCTTCAATTTGTAGAGTTTTCGGGGAAATTTATCATAGATATATAGATATATTTCTACCAATTAATGTTCTGAAATAAATAATATCGGTACATGTAGTTAGCAAATTAAAATATGGTTCTAACTAACCTACTAACTAACTGGTTGGTTATAACTAAGTTACAATATAACACGTGTATACTACCGATTGGTTGAAAAAGTAATATCAATTCCGAAACAATAGTATTTTGATCCTTTTTGTATTTATTTTCACCCAACAAGCCACAAGCATATTTTTTGCTTATTCCAGAGTAGGAGCAGTCCACCGCGAATGCAATCGCTATGTTGGACAAACATTTTTGCTTCTGTTCCGTAGGTAATTTTACGAGCCGCTTGTAATTAACATTCTGCGGTATTCTGACTGAACCAAGTTTTATTTATTTAAAAAAGTTTTTAAAACCCTGGGGTTCCCCGAAAGAAAATAATTATAATTTAAAAAAAAATACGTTTTTCTTCAGTCTTTCATCTACATAATTTTGACTGTTCGCTACATAATTTCTTTCATTTCCTTGTATTAGGGACTTGGGATTTAACCATTTCCAAGCACATTTCTATCGTTCGTTCCGTTTACATGGTGGGGGTCGGGCCCGACCTCCACGGCGCTCAGTTCGGCTTCCGCCACGGCCGGTCGACCCTGGACGCCATCGCCCGGGTTCGTGACCTCGCCGAGGAGGCGGTCGCCCAGGGTGAGGTGGTGCTGGCAGTGTCACTCGACATTGCCAACGCCTTTAACACCTTGCCCTGGGAGACGATCCTGGAGGCGTTGCGGTTCCACGGCATCCCACGGTACCTCCGGGATATCGTGTCGGATTATTTCGTTGACAGGGGTATTGTTTTTCCCGCGCAGGACAACTGGACGAGGCGACGGATGTCGTGCGGTGTTCCACAGGGGTCGGTCCTCGGGCCCCTCCTGTGGAACATCGGATACGACTGGGTGCTCCGCGGTGCGACCCTCCGAGGTGTCGGCGTCACCTGTTACGCCGACGACACCTTGGTCACCGCCCGCGGAGCCACCCATAGAGAGGCGTCGGTGCTGGCCACGGCCGGCGTTGCGCAGGTGGTCCGGAGGATCCGGGCTCTCGGCCTGGAGGTGGCTCTCGGCAAATCCGAGGCCCTCTTTTTTCATGGTCCTCGGAGGGCGCCGCCTCCAGGGTCGACGATCATGGTGGGAGGAGCCGCGATAGCCGTCGAGCCGACAATGCGGTACCTGGGCGTCGTGCTCGACGGCCGGTGGAAGTTCACCGAGCACTTCCGACGACTTGCGCCGAAAGTCGTCGCCTTCGCCGGAGTGCTCGGCAGGCTCCTCCCCAACCTCGGGGGACCGAGCGTGGCGTGCCGCCGCCTCTACTGCGGTGTGGTGCGCTCAAAGGCGCTCTACGGAGCGCCGATATGGGCAGACGCCCTGAGCGCTCAGAACAAGGCGTTGCTGCGACGTCCGCAGCGCGCCATAGCGCTCAGGGCGACCCGGGCGTACTGCACCGTCTCGTTCGAGGCGGCGTGCGTCCTGGCTGGCACGCCACCTTGGGACCTCGACGCCGAGGCCCAGGCGCTGGTATACCTGCGCAACGCCGAGGCCAAGCGGACTGGTGTCCGGCCCCCTCCGGAGGTGGTCAACCGATGGAGACAGCAGGCGAACGATGACCTCCTCCGGAGGTGGTCGGAGAGGCTTGAGAGCCCGACGGCTGGCCACGAGCTGGTGGCCGCCATCCGGCCCGAGCTCGCCCAGTGGCTGGGGCGCAGGCACGGTACGCTGACGTACCACCTGGCGCAGATCCTGTCAGGACATGGTTGTTTTGGCAGGTACCTGTTCCGGGTGGTGCGTCGGGAGCCAACACCTGCGTGCCACCACTGTGGCGGAGCCGACGACACGGCGCAGCACACCCGCGCCGTGTGTCCCGCCTGGGCGGAGCAGCGCGCCGCCCTGGCGGCAGTGATCGGCGGGGACCTCTCGCTGCCGGCCATCATTCGCAAGATGGTCGGCAGCCCAGAGGCTTGGGAGGCGGTGGTGGCATACGCCGAGCGCGTAGTGCCCGAGAAGGAGACGGCGGAAAGGGCGCGGGAGGACGATGTCCTCTCGCTCCCGATCCGCCGCCGCCGGCCAGGTCGCAGGAGGCTGGCGTATGCCCACCACCTGCCACCATAACGGGGACTAGGGGCGGAGGATCGGGGGATCCTTCGCCCCACCACATAGTCCCGAGGCGAGATGCGCTCTGTGATGTTCTCCAGAGCGCATCCATCCTAGGCGAGGCCGAGTGCCCCTAGAGGCGCGTCCGCGGCAGTCGCCCGGACGTCCGCAGGGGTGGTCGTGGAAGCGCAATCGCGAGCCCGCGGCCACCCCAACATGCGGAGAGAGAACATCCCGGGGGTTTTTAGTGGGTACACCCAGTCAGCGCGCATCAGTAGGATGCGCGCTGACGGGGGACCCCCACATAACCATCCGGCCTCCCCCAAGGCCGGTGGTATCAATAAGGTAATTTCCCCCCGGGCAACAAAAAAAAAAAAAAAAAAAAAAAAAAAAGGGACTTGGGATTTAACCATTTCCAAGCACATTTCTATCGTTCCGTTCTTAACATTTTGTAAAGGTTAAGTGCGCTTACTTAATTCCTCTTTTAAGGGCCTAGGGGTAAAAGTCAATGCGCCAGCCCTCTAGATCCAGTTGAGAAATATGCAATAAATATGTATGAAGGGAGACAAGTAAAATTTTTCATAAATTTCATTCAATATGACGACCTTTTCCATAGAGCTTTCGAGATATGTAAATTGTTTGTTCTTTCTCAGAAAAAAATTCTGCGTTTAGCGACTTGTGAGTACTTAATCCATTTTAAAATACCTATATTTTTTTGTCTATACTTAACTAATATTTGTAATTTGTCTATACTTAGTTTCCTTGGAACTTAGAGCATAAAAGTAACTACTCATATGCATGTATTTAACATTAATAGAGCCGTATAAACAGTTCCTTTGTAAAAAGACTGGCTTTATTTTCAATATAGTACTTACCAACATTGTAATATAAGCGTCATTATTGCATAAAAATGTAGTTTCAAGCTATACTATAAAATATTTTACAGCAGCAGCGCACAGCAACAATGTCACGTGCCATTTATGGAAGGAGCGATGCGAGCCATTCGAAGTGTTCACTGAAATATTACTCGAGACCTCTCGTGTTATATTTTTAAACTTTAACCAATTTCATAGAATCTTCCTTTATCATATCCAGCGCGGCTAAACGTTTTGGACGTGTTCCAGAGGTAAATTGAATGTTTTTGTGCTACTTTTGACTTTGGACTGTTCATCTCTCTTAATTGAACTGAGGACCTTGTTCACGGACTACTCGTAAAGTCTAAAGTAGTCCGATCACCAGTTTGACACCAGTAAATTTGCGTAGTACAGTAACAGAAGTGGTAGCAAATAGTCAAAATTTTATAGAGTGAAGATAAAAAGTAATCGTAGTTCAAGTAAAATCACCTTAGAAATTGGAGCTTTAAATAAAACCTGCGTTAGGAAGTAGATTGAACTGCAGATATTTCCGTGAATACGTCTTACTGTAATCATCTAAAACCCCCTTTGCGCCGCATCCACGTCAGTTTGCAGACGTATTCACGTCAAAACATTATTATTATAAACAGGACTGGATTTACTGAGAAATATAAGGTAAAGGTTCTGTTGCAGATAGGATTTGTAAACACAAAAGATTTTTTTCGATAGATTCTTAAATTCAAATATAGTAAGGTCATATACGATACAGTACGCAACAGTGCACAGGGCAGTGGATACGTCTCGCACAGGACCGGAATAAGTGGCGTGAAAGAGAGGAGGCCTGTACCCAACAGTTGGTTGATACGGGCTGAGATGATGATGATGATGAAGGTCATATACTCACGTTGGACTGTTTCTCTGCTTATCTACTCTCCATCATACATCGGCACGTATTTACACGATAATTCCTGATTAATAGCTATGTCCATTTTGTCTAAACGGCCCCATGTAAGGGTCCGCAGCTCGTCCGTAACAATTATTTATCTGCCACTTGACCGGACGTTGCAAATTAATGTTATCAGTGCGTGCAGAAAGATAACGCCTTGGGGACAGATAGGGGGAAAATAGCCTGGCGTTTTCCGTATTTGCTTATCTCTTCGCAGTAAAGTTAGTTGAGCAAAATTCTTTGTAGAACAGTCGTGTTTACACAACTTATATGGGTACAAAATCCGTAAGTCTTACCTTTAAATTCGTTATACTATTTGAAGACACATTCAGAAGAAATACAGTCAAAATGTCCGTGAAAGCCTCTGAAAACAAAAACAAATATTTGAATTGACTCGGTAAATTGGAAGTTAGGATATGTACCATTAACATATTTGTATCGCTTGAGGTTTTAACTTTGGTTGCAACGTCACCGGCTTGGGGTCCAGAGGATGAGGTCATACCTACATCTTACATCATCGAGTTTTCTGAAGTGGTCTCGCATCGGGCCTAAACTACTGAATAATACATATGGACGCACAGCATTGGGATTGATCGCGCACCATCACGAATATAGCAATTAACGAGAGCAGCTCCTAATGAACATCATTACGGATATTTGTGCAGATAGATAATGCATCGGGGACGCCAGTGGCGCGGGGAAATTGCCAATTAATGTGTCCACCGGCGAAATACCCCTTAAGCCACTTGTCCACTGGGGACTAAGCTAAAACACTGTATATATACAATTAAATGTCTCTGAACACATTCCGATGTGCAATAGTTATTTCGCTAACAGAAACAAAAAGTTATTTATCTTTGATTTTGCTAATCATTTTCTTTTCATGTCTAGCGCAAAGTAAACTACAATGGTCAGACATAATTACAATTTATTTGTCAAACACCCTTTATCAAAGCTAATCAAATGATTAGCAGTGCTTTATAACTACGCAAAAGGCAAAGGAGGTCATTTTTTTGCATGAATATGGATCTATACAACATCTGATGTCAGACTAATTCATGTCATACATCCTGACTTTAGCTATAGCTTTGTTTCGCTCTGGGTGGGCATCCAGCTTCACATAGGGTTGGATTGCCGTGGATTAGGCTTAGAGCATACGCTTCTAGAGGTTAGTTAATGGCTTGTTCAGTCAAAGCTAGACTTTGTACAACCCAACATGGACTGCCGGGACGTACTTGTACAAATACGATAAGCTTTCTATGTTTACGGTTCTGATACTGGGTATAGATACTCTATTTTACTAAGAATAATTAACCCAGGATGTAGGATGTGAGAGCGGCAGATCTTACGCATACCAAAACACGTGTGTGTGCATGTAACGACAATCATAGTCAAACGAGATCCTAGGTCCTTGAGTCACACGGATTTCGTAGGATTGTAAGTTGGCCAGCCTCTGGTGTCAGAGTCTGTCAGGCCATCCAAGGCGTCTGACGTGGCGTGATGACTGCTATAAATAGTAGAATATCTGCAACTGTAGATCGTGGTTTGTTTACCTTAAGATTGCGCGGTGTGGTGGGCTGTTTTAAATTTAAATTGAAACAAAATCTCGCTCCGATTATGTCAGGGTTTTTGTTTCGATAAAAATAAATCGCAGCAAAGGCGGCTAACACACAACTCGAAACGATAATACCTTAAATATTGATTTTAATTAGTAAATATTACTGCAGGCTATTCATTTTTATACTGTGTAATTTATTACAAATTGCAAATGATAGACAAAAGCTGAAAATGCGTTGAAAAATGAGTTGAGAATGCGGCGATAATTGGCTTAGCTATAATTTATAACATTTTTTTATGCACATTTGTTTTATTTCTACAATAATAATTTACTGGTGATATCTGGGTCTGCACCATAGAAATATTATTTACAAGATATACTTTACATTTTTGGTTAGAAGTCCGTAAAAACTTTTTGATGATTAATAGAGCTGATGGTTAAGCTTAATATATCTACAGTTTGTTTTCGATCATAGTGGTAACAAGCACATATACCTACAAACTTTCGCATTTATAATATAAAGAATTTTTAAGTTTGATATTGTTTTGTTCGTTGTGTCTTCAGCCTAAAGGAATCTCGGGCACCTCTGTCGGAGATAAGATTTGTTCGTTTCTTTCCTCTTCTCTGAATACATTATTCTTATTTGTAAATGATTATTTCTTTTCGTTCCATCCCTCGGAGATAAGGGTCGTGACTGGTTTATTTCTTGTGCAAGGTTTATGTGCGTACCTTTTAGTTATAGAGGATATGTAATACTGGTTTTTTTCTCATTTAACTGTTATTTTATACCCGTTTATATAAAAAAATCGTAGCTACAAAACTACCCGTTTCGTTTTTTTTTTCATCTTTATTTGTCAGTCTACCGTTGTGTCTAGGGTAAATCATTGCTTAAGGTCAAGCTAGCAAATTGCTTTTAAGAAGTCTTACTTTAAAAAATATTTTTTTTTCTTAGCTAAGAATGTTTATTAATATAAACTTTATATTACTTTATATTAACGACTCTACAGTTGTTAATGTATTCATGGTACATCGTGAAAATAGATATTTTGAATATTTTCCTAGGTGATTTTGCAGTTAGTAAAATATTTTAATTAAATCGTATCCATATCTATTCATCATCATCATCATCAACCCATAACGTCCCACTGCTGGGCACGGGTCTCTCCTCACTTTCTTGAGGAGGGTTAGGCCATATTCCACCACGGGGGCCCAGTCCGGATTGGTGGATAACATACCTACCTCCGAAATAATTCTCGGGTAGGTATGTGGGTTTCCTCACGATGTTTTCCTTCACCGAAAAGCGAGTGATAATTACGTACATATGTTTTTACAGAAACACATTGGTACGTGCCCGCACTGGGATTTGAACTCACGACCTTCTGATTGGAAGGCGGACGTTCTCCCACTAGGCTATCACCGCTTATTCAATATTATTGGTAGGCAAATAAAAAAAATGATTTTTTATGTAAAATTATTAAAAAGTATTTAATTACTTTTTTTTATTTAATTAAACTAAGGAAATAAAGTAATTCATGATCTAATACACTAATTTTGAGAACATTTCATTTTATTAAGTAGGTATATCGTCAGGTAGATTTAATTGGTTTACCATCGACCTTTGAGTGCCTGCCTATTAATTGTGACTAATTTGATTTGACCTTTCGCTGACCTTCTAGTAGAAGATGTAACCTAGCTTCATAGATGACCTAGATATTTATTTGACAAAGGTTACATATTATGTACAATCAGGCTCATTTTTTATGTAAACGAGTGATCATCTATATGCTAAATAGAATTCCTCTGTATTTAAAGAATTTGAAATTATAAGCAATATGGTTTCACAAAGATCCAAATGAACGGTGCATAAAGAACGAATGAAAAGAACGAACGAACGAAGCTGTTTAAAATACTAAATAAAATAAATAATGAACAACTCTATAAGTAGTTTAAGGCATACTATTCAAATATATAAATATATTACAAATATATAATAATAATAGTTTGTCTGTTATAATAGCTGTACGCAGGTGCAGCTTTGTTACTCTAATTAAGGGGATGAATGAACACGAACGAAACATTAATCTACTGTACAGTGGAGTTATCTAGTGACTGGCAAGCTTGCTTTGTTCACTCGCCTGCGCCTGGTGTATCGTATATCTTAATTAACGCACTGTCAGATACATATTCCTTGTTATAGGACTGAGATGAGATGAGCAAGTCGACTGTCTGATTGCAAGGACTATGTTTTTTCATAACTCTTAATACAAATGTTGCGTTTAACATTAATTTTTTTTAGTAGTATCTCTCGCACTATGGAGTTAAAAACTTAGTTTACTCATGTTATCTCTGACATAACATTTCAAAGCCAGCAAAAACAAGACATAACAATGCTATAGGAGGTTTTTTCTCTTTTATGAATAAGGGTAAAATACTTCTTTACCGGTATTTCGCGCTAACAATCATTTACCGTCTAAATCATCGTCTATGTAACAAAAGAAAAAGTAACAAATAAAAAATGAAATCCTTCATCGAACGTTGCTCTCAGCGTTTTGCAGCATCCCAGATGAGAGATGCGCGAAAATCCAGCGCTACGGTGTCTACGGCAGTTAGCTACAGGCCGTAGCAGCGGTGCTACGCTGTAGCCGCGCCGCTACGAACTCTACGCGGTTGGGTAAACACGTGCGCGAACTCGTATATTTTAATGAGATTTTGTTACACGGATTTCTATTAGATACGGTATTTTTATACAGTGTTCCTTTATATACGGTTTCTTTTCTATTTATTATCTTATTCTATTGAATGTATAAGTAAAATATATATGAATATAGTTTTCTCTATCTAATAGGTTTTTCGCGGTAATCGTGCGGTTACGTTGGTTTGTTAAGTTTTGTTAAATTTTGTTAAAACTTACAGCACGGATTGATGATGGAACAATGTTTCTAACTTTTGCAGTTGTATTTATAAGTGGGATGGCCTTACTACAGAAATAATTCTCGTCGTTAGTTTTTTATGTATATATTCTGCGTTCCATGGTTTCACCCGTGTGGAAAATGTAAAAGCATTTATAATTATCCTAGTTGTTATTTCGGGAAATAAACGATCATACGAAATTTCATGAAAATCCGTTCTGCTAATCCACCTCGGGGACCCAGTCCGGATGGGTGGAAACATTAAAAATAAAATAAAAAAAAATATAAACAAAATATTTGAAGAATTACTTGCAGTGGATAATCATTAGACTGAAAAAAAACTCAACAAATTTTAACATCATTCGTAAATTTACATTTTTAGGCTTTGGAATAACAAAGTAATTCTACCAGTGATATTAATTGGATCAAAATTAATTAAAATTAAATAGTAGGCAAATTAAATATAGATATTTTATAATTAAGTCATTATATGAATTTTAATTTTTTCACTTACTGATACACGTATTTTTTTACAAAATTATGTGCCTGAACTGACCTAAATAAAATTATAATAGCTATTATTATTACTACCAAAGATAATACATAATCACTATTATGACATCTCATCACTTTTCTATTCACACAATATTTAACTCCACAGTTTTACCACAGTCTAACAATATACTACTTGCAACATATTAGGCTGTGGTTATCCCATACATTAATTATTACATTTTCACAACGATGACGCAATCTAAAATTGATAATCCGAACCAAAAAGGAAACTTAGTAACGTTGAACCATTTTTCCAGTCGACTGTACCTACATGTGAACTGGCAAAACGTGATTATAACCGTTATTAATTACCGCTTTTATTTATAGCGCGTTATTAATTAAACAGTGCTAATTATTTAGTACGGAAAAAGATAAAAATAATTATGTCACTTCCTTTTTTTGCCTCATTACGACGACCGGTCCTCTTTACCTTTTTTTGACGTGACGTCTAATAAATCCATGAACGCCGGCTGCATGCACGAAAATGTTGACACATTGTCCCTTTACGCTCATTGTACGCTTGCGCTGCAACTATCTCTCTTCTCTTCTTGACAGGTTAAATATTCTTGCATTTTCAAAATCTGATTACTACTATAATTTCAAGTATTTATTCTTTTATTATTAAAAAATGATTCAATTTTATTCATAAAAGTACGCATTCATTTCATCAATGTTTTGTTATGACGTTGTCACGTTAAACTATCGTCGGTAAACCAACTTTACAGAAAAGCAATTTTCATTATTTTTTTTATATTTTTTATATTTGACTGTGTGACGAGACGAGCAAGTCGTTCACCTGTTCACTCGGTCTTCGTTTCTTGTGTGCGTTACTTTTAATTACTTAGTAACCGAGCCCCGCGGTTCCACCCGCGTTGGATACTGTCCCACATGAACTGTTATTTTTTACAGACTACTAAAGTATGTTATATTCTATTCGGGGAGCTAAACTATCTAGATACCAAATATTATTAAAATCAGTTGAGCCGTTTCGGAGCCTATTCGGGAGAAACTTTCAGACAGACAGACAGATAGACATGCTTTCTAAATACGGTCATAAATGATTAGGCATCGATTAAGTACCAGTATTTACCTTAATTTTAACATTTATTTCTAATTCACAGATAGACACTTCAATATTATTATTGGTACTCATATAGACTAGCACGCCCCGGATTACCACTTATCCCGGGCTTATCCGACAAATATCGCATTAGATAATTTGCAGACAATGTTTCTAATTAATAAATATGACTAATTTTCCTCGTAGATAAGTTTGTCTATAGGTGGAAAGCAAATTAAAATCCCTATTGCAGTTTCTGAGTTAACAAAGACAGACGCGGCAGGAGACTTGATTCTAAATTATGTAGTAATGTAGTTATCTAACTTGCATCAAAATATACATGATAGACTAGTTGTAAACCGCGAGTTTGTTTGCCTGTTTTGATACCGGGGGGGTGGGTCACCACGTACTTATTCTTATTCCATGCAGTTCATTTTAAGGCCTTAAATTGAACCATCATTAAATGAAATTCTTCAATCAGTAAATCTATCCGTACTTTATTCTACATAACCTTAACCACGCTATATATTATTTAAATTGGCTTACTTGGAAGCCCAAAAGTATACAAAACCGGTTTCCTGAAAACATAACATATATTTTGACAGTGGGGGCGAGTAAATAACGAGTCGCTTCCGGTATTCGGTATATTTCTTTGGGAGTTCTATTCCCTTCCGTCATTACATAGAAATATGTACGGAAGACTTCTTTAAATATACTTTTGAAAAGTAGCTTTGCGGTTTGGCTGACAACAATAGTCCCGCATAACTTGCGTATTTATCTCCGAATCAGTGGGTCACATAAGCCTATCTATTCATAGAAATTTAAACTTTGTAGCTTTTCGTAGCTTTGCAAAAGATATGTCATGTTAAAATGAATATTTTTAAAAGTAACAAGCTATTATTTCTACAATAATACTATAAAATCTGGGCAGGACAGATAGTTGGACAAACGAACGCGTGTAACCATAGCTGCTAGCCGTACCTAAGGCGTCCCTCTTATTAAATTTTGTCTACGGAATCGTAATTATGTTAATTAGTCTGATTTCATTTGTTTTGATTACTTTTGTTTCTTCTCAACACTGTATTTATAAAGTAGTTATCGTGCCCCGTGGGTTCACCCGTGTGAGCAAAAAGTGTTCTATGTATTATATACTAGCTGCGCCCCGCGGTTTTACCCGCGTAGTTCCTGTTCCCGCGGGAATATGAGAATAAAATATAGTCTATGTTACTCACTGTCAATGTAGCTTTCCATTAGTGAAATAATTTTTTAAATGGGTGCAGTGGTTTAGCCGAAACCTTACATATTTCCATACATACTTTCATCCCCTATATTTGTTTTACCCCCTCAAGGGTAAATTTTTACAAACTTTGAATGCCAAATTTATTTATATCTAATCATAAGCCTAAAAAATAGCTTCTAGCTTCAAAATGAATCAAGCTTCTAGCTTCAAAATGACGAAACTTCCATACAAACTTTCATCCCCTATTTCAAACCCCTACAATGCTTTTTTCGCATTAAGAAGTACCCTATGTCATTTCGTAGGCTCTAGACTATGTCTGTACCAAATTTCATTTCAATCGGTTCAGTAGTTTAGGCGTGAAAGAGCAACTGACAGACAGAGTTACTGTCGCATTTATAATAGAAGTAAGGAAGGATTTATTGGACTTCAAATAATTTTCCTTCTAGTCGTGTTTACCCTAATCATAGAGACGTAATTACAATACTATATTATTGTAAAAGTTTAGTACTGGACTAGAGTGTAATAAACCATTACAAGTACTCGCATAAACTTGGTAATTAACAAACAGTAAATAGTGACTTGAAGAAGTTTTATGATGTATTCTCCGACGTTCATGAGCATTATTGCTCTGCTGGTTATGGACGTGAGGACTGGCGCGCTGGAGCAGGGTGAGTTTTGTTATAAAGCATATGTTTGTGACATGGCCATGCCTCATCACTTTCATCATCAACCCATATCGGCCCACTGCTGAGTATGGGTCTTCGCTCACTTTCGTGAGGAGGGTTAGGTCTTAGGGGCCCAGTACGGATTGGATAACATACCTACCTCCGAAATAATTCTTGGGTAGGTATAGAATAGAATAGAATAGAAAAACTCTTTATTGTACACCAGAAACAAAAATAAACACAGTACAGAAGAATTACAATAGGTAAGCAAGGCTAGGTAGGTGGGTAGGTAGGGTAGGTGGGTAGGTAGGGTAGGTGGGTAGGTAGGGTAGGTGGGTAGGTAGGGTAGATATGTAGCTCTCCTCACGATTATTTCCTTCACCAAAAAGCGAGTGATATTACGTATACATGTTTGGTACGTGCCCGCACTGGGATTTGAACTCACGACGTTCTCCTTGGAAGGCGGACGTTCTCCCACTAGGCTATCACCGCTATATCCCTAATTGTACGAGTCTGTTCTAAGAACCGGTTTAATTTATATCTGCACTTTGATCTTATAGATTTATATCGATAGCAATATAATAGGCTGACTTGACACTGATGCAATCAATAATTAATTAACTATCCAGATTATATAATCTTAAGCCACAGTCTAATTATTTCATCCTTATAATGTAGAAATAGAAAACCATCGTACAAAGAAACTAAGTTTATTTAGAGCATCGGGATAAGATTTCACTTACTGGCGAAATAATTAGTTTGAGGTTCGAATTGCTATGGAGATTTTCATCTCATTCATACACATTAGACATATATTAAACTTTACCGTATTATAAGCTAACAGACTGTGCGGTGCGGTGGTGGGTGCTGTGCTGCATGTGATGCAAACAAATACAAGTGTATTATATTAATATGATACGTAATGACTACTGAAAAGACTAAGGGCAACTAGCGCCATGAATTAACGAACAACAAATTATTACTTTTTTATTAAATATAAATATTACACACGTAGGTTGAGAGATAAATTTTATTCGAACCCCGTATTGTGTCACGTTTTTTTGTTCTTGTTATGTAAAATTGTATTTGGGTTACCGTATACATTCTTAAATGAAACATTTAAGCCATAAATAAATCCTACAATACGATCACGATTTTCAATTAAAATTTTCCACGTCTATTTCCATTCACGTGAAACAGATGAATAAGTTATTTCGTTCTATTTCAAAACAAATATAAAATTCACGCAGTAACTTTGCCAAAACAAAATACAGAGCGAGGTCCGCGGTCGAATGGACGGACGGACCCATATCAAAGGGCATTTATTAAACTTTCGTTTGTGATTTCGAAAAGAAAATTAGCGTAAAATAGCTTTTTACCGCGCTGTCCAACTTTCCGATACTTTTATGACCGGACTTAGTTTGAAAGTTAATAAATGGATTAATGGAACGAGCTCTGAAATTAAAATTTCTGAACTAGTTGACTTGAGTCTAACTCAAAAAGGAGCTAGCTAGATATTTTTCAAGTTTCACAAACTCGTGAATTTCACTGTAATAAAAGGGCGCGAGAAAAGGTTCTAAGAAATTTGAGAATTTTCTTCGTGTTAGTAAAAATGTACTAAAGAAAGGTAAATCTAATTACCACTGCTTTTTGATTCAAAAAGCTGAAAACATTACCTATGCCACGCCTTCTTTTTTCATTCGTGATATGTACCTAGGTACGGTACCAGGCAGAAGCTGAAAATTTATCGATGCTGAACACGTGGTTTCGAATAATCTTGAGATGTCTGGGACACCTAGTTATAAAAAGTATTAAGCTCTCTCGTTTTTTTCATCATTATAAACATAACACATAATTTTAAATCGAAAACAACAAAAGACATCTGCTTCTGGTGTTAATGCTTAGCTGTTTAATATAGGTCCTTATTGCGTACACTCGGCACGAATCGTTCCAAGTTAGATATGGGTGGAGTTGGGGCCACAACGCGCTCGCGTTAGTGGTGCCTTGTGCCACTGAGCTCGATTGTCGCTCCAACTTCTGACTTCCAAGAGTTATGAAACGACCGCCCGAAACAATTAAACACTTGTATTTATTTGTAATTGTCAACTGTTGTTTCTAACCGGAGAACATGGGCGGAGTGCCAGCTATAACATCAAACAAAGTTTACAACGTCATGTTTAGATGTTATGTATTAAATATTCGTAGCTTACCGAAGTAATTCGCAGTATTACTTATTATTTCGTAGCTCCGTCGCACTTTTTCACTAGTTTGTCTACTTTTGAAAAGCGCAAAATCACACTTTGTTAATCATTCAAAAATAATCCATTTATCTCCCAAATGCAGACAGAAACAAGCACCGAATTCTTGCGGCATTGAAACCAGTTGGCTAAAACAGAGACGTAAATAAACAACCCGATCTTGCAGTTCGAGTAAACACGATCATTTGTCAGCCCCACTACATTTACTAAATAAGTCTCTTACCTACTTACAGTGCTCTGTAATATTACTAAGGGAGAAATATTATTAAGGGAGTAAATGTAATTTTCATTTTCCCTTGCAGATGTCCAGCCTCACCGCTGCCACCAGTGCTCACCCACCAACGGCACCGCGTGCGAGGTGGCGCAGGGCTGGCTGACTGCCACCTGTCCCGGCGCTCGGCCTTATTGTGCCACCGTTGCAGCTGCCCCAGGTGAGCTATACAAGCATTGAATAATGAGAAAAATCTATAACAACGGATACTTTTTTTTGATTGAGTAACAAGACGAGCAAGTTGTTCGCCCGATGGTAAGCATCACGCCTGCCCATAACAATTACAGTGCCAACCAGAATATTGCATTGTATAATCTTGCGCGGCACTGCACTGCGCTCGTAACCCTGAGACATCGGTTCTAAGGTTTTAAATGCCTAGCAATTTCGCTGAAAACAGTGCCCTTCAAACCGGAACACAATATTGTTTGCACTCTACTGCTTGGCGGCTGAATATCTGGCAAGGGTGTGGTACTTCCCCAGGCGGTCTCTTGCAGAAGAGGCCTCCCAATACAAACTACTACTTATTTACTAGGAAAACGTGTGATGAAACCCGAGGAGCTAGAATGTCCTTAGGAATCTCCTCATGATTCGATTGATTAGCTGGTAGGTATAAGTTCGGAGACGAGAGTCTCATCTGCATTGATCATCGCAGGTAGCGAAACGGTTTCTCTATCGAGATTCTTCTTCTCTCGATAGCGTTTGATCAATGAAAGTGCAGAAAAGTTCTCGTGGCGCCTCGAGGAACAACTCACGTGACAGAACTTTCTGCGCTTTCATTGGTCAAACGCTCTTAACAGAGAACAGTCTATCGATTGAGCAACCACTATGTTAACTCTGCAGCTGACTATCATAATCATCAATATCCAGAAGTGCCACAGCTCTGTGTTACCTCTCTCTGTTCATTGTTGTCATTCCATCAATGCTAGTCCTCCTCTTTCACACTTCTTGTTGATCTTTCGATATTTCCAAATATATCGTAGTAGAGTTGTAAAATCGCGCACAAATTCCGTTTACATCGTAAATCTTTCAATGTCAATAAACCATTTATTGAATAATCGGATTCAACGAAATGAGATGCTTTGACATTCACAGGATAATAAATTACGATCCTTCAAATGAAGCCGTAAATCTAATAATGAAGATTAACATTCCAGTTTGATATGAACAGTGGTTAAGTAGTTAATAACGGAATTGTAAAGTCTCGCACACATTAAGCGGCGACGGCGAACAGCGAATGTTCTGCCTATTTTACCATTTTATACGTGCGTTTGCTTGTCTTCACTGTTATCATCAGCAGCAGACTGAGGCCACACTATGTTTAATGTGTAATTGACAATTAGAACACGATAAATAGACATCCTTGTTCAGTTCTTGCTTGCTATCAAGGCATCTAAATAGGTTTCCTTGCGTTCCGTTCGCTCGTGTATTCATCACTTAGCTATCGCTTGCTCTCTTCGTTTAGTTTGTACAAGCCTTAATAATCCACCGACGCTTTATGTTCACCGTAATTACATACATTTATTACCAGAATTCCCGGACGCTTATAAATAACAAGTTATAACAGGGAACGTATTTTTTCTACAGAATAAACAACGTTATTAATAACACGTTATTCTCTCGCTCCGTTATCATATCAACTATTTTGTCACGGCTGATTTTTCTATATAGAAAGGAAAACTCGCAAGTACCTACTAAGCTTTAATTATCTAGGTTTGCTGGTAAATATGTTATGCGATTTAGAAACCTTCCAACATATAATTTTCACTCCACATTATCTGATATTAGGTAGATATCAGGTTCACAAGCTTATTGTTTCCTTTTAATTCAGAAAACAAATGCTGGAGATTTGTAAACATTAAACAGTGGTGTTTGTTTTCAGATTTCGCGACGTCGCTGGGGTGCTCGGCGGCCACCGAAGCCTCCTGTTCATTAACGCTCTCGCCAAGACAAACACTTGAGCTGACCTGTATTTGCGCCGGCCAACTCTGCAATGCGCCTTTCTCTCCTAAACTGCGAAATGAACTGCTCAATTTTTCAACGCCGAATGCAAACGACAGTGCGCTCACTGAAGCGTTCTTTAAACTATCCAACTTCGCTAACGTCTCAGAAAGTGCTCTTTATAAAGCGATAACCGTCGATGCGACGACCATAATGCTGGCAAGAAACTCTTCCGAAGTAACAACTTTGTCATCTGTTACGGAGAGCAACTCGAAACGCCACTCAGAAATAATTCCGCGTGCTGAAGCTTTGAAGCAGCAGGCTACAGTTCCGTCTGATGATGACGAAGACGAGGGTGAAGGCAGTGGGACTTACGAAGACTCCAGATCTCACATCCAGAGTCACTCCGCTTCCGCACCGGCAGCACCAAGCTCCTTCTTACCAGCCGAGGAGAATAAAGCCGTTCAGCTCTTTTCAAGCCTTCTCCTTCCACCTTTACTGTTCATTTACACAGTAGTCTAAAAATCTTATATTACAAATGAATATTGAAGTATAGAGTATACTCTAGGTGAAAAGTCCCATTCTATCTACTATAAGAGATATTGATTATCCAGAGAATTTAATTAGTGTCGACCTATTGGGAACAAATAAGTACGTACATTATGATAGATGACCTTAATTTTATCGGTTTATGAGACTTCTTGGCAATTGCTTTCTTTATAAATCTTTTTCATTAAGTAAAGAGATATCTGTAGCGGTTTTGATAATGAAATAGACTCCCCAAGTGTTCATATTTTTATGTAATTTGTGATACCTTCACTAGATCCTACCTATACTACGTGCCAAAATAGGTACACTTGTAAATGTAAATAAATCCATTTAAGGAACGCGCGAGAGTGTGAGAACCAGTCTTAAGATATTTAGGTCCTTAGATTTTCAAATCAGATTTTTATAGATAGTTATTCAACATTTGTAAAGATAAGCCCGCTAAGATAATATCACTGAAAGAACTTAACTACTTTTCGCTAAAACGATATATTTTATTTATGCACGTTGAATAATTTTGTAATAGAATAATTAATTATAATAATATTAATTAATAAATATTAATGTATTGTAATTAATTAATACCAGCAGTGCCCAGCAGTGGAACGTTATGGGTCGATGATGAATTAATTAATATTAATTATAACTTGTCTTCTAAAAACCAATCAATTCAATCACTTTCCTAGATTAATATTTATAAAATTAAATATTTTTTGCATTCATATAGCACTGTATGGGAAATTGGGAAAATGATTATATCACTGGCTAAATGTCCATTTGTAGTAATATAATTACATAAATTCATTTAGTATATAGTCAATTAACTATAATTATATCACGATCGTTTGATTGTCAAAACGAAATGTTGTGATTTAATAAATAAAGAAATAACAAACAATGTATTGATGCCTTTATTTTTCTTTTACTATAATGCATCTTATTATACTAACAAGTTAGCGAAGCATGTTACAAACATAAAATCTATTCATAGTTATTAAAGCACATTTAAGATCAACAAAAGGGCAAAATCAAAGAACCTAAATGAAAATGTTTTACTATAGATTTGTGCAAATATTAAACAACTAGCTGCGCCCCGCGGTTTCACCCGTGTAGCTCCTGTTCCCGCGGGAATAAACAAATAACAAACAAAAGTCTAAAAAATATATTCAAGCTTCTAGCTTCAAAAATGACGTTACTTCCATACAAACTTTCATCCCCTATTTCAAACCCTTAGAATGCTTTTTTCGCGATATAAAGTACCCAATGTCCTTTCCTAGGCTCTAGACTATCGCTGTACCAAATTTCATTTCAATCGGTTCAGTAGTTTAGGCGTGAAAGAGCAACAGACAGACAAACAGACAGAATCACTTTCGCATTTATAATATTAAAAGTAGGAAGTAGGGATTTTCTATCATGTGCGCCCCTTTATGTACCCTCAGATGAAATAGCCACCAACTGCTTCAAGCAGCGACATTGTCCATAGACAGGTCTAATTTCCTGACGACGCGATACAGTGCTCAATGTTTCAAAGGGCCTATTTTCATCAGTATTATCAAGGTATTTTCTGATAGAAAAGTTAAAATGCTGACATGCTATTTTCAGCCATATTTCTATGAAACTTCGCTTTGAAAGGATATTTTTTTGTAAAATAATCTTCGTTATAAAGTTCGGATTTTAACCGCTGCAAGACAATAGAGGGTGAGTAAGAAAGAAAAACAGCGTGAAAAAGGCAGTTGATACTAAAGAATTTTAATTAGATATATTATACAGCTACTCGTTTTTTTAATTTCTCATCTTTGCGAATCATATTACGTTGAATAGCTAGATTTTGTATATTGAGCAAAGCCGATAAAGAAATGGCAAAGAAACCACTGACATTTCTATATTATGATGTACCTCCCTTTGATGATGCTTGTGATCGAAACATACCTATTCATAAAGCGGAGGAAACTCTGATCTACATAATTTGATTTCTGTTGCTTCGGTACAACAGATAATCCTTTTGCAAACACGGCAGCTAAAGCCAGTATTACCTTTAAATTAAATTCCTGAGACCATTGAACATTTCTTGTAATACCTTCGGCATTATACGCATCGCCGCTTTATTGTATTCGTTTGTATTCAAAGGTGCGGATTGAGAGCATCCTATTGTTTTGTATCTCTTTTATAAGCGAATATAGCAGTCAGACTCTGTTCATTTTTTTCTTTTCTACATCATACTTACTCATCGAGTACTTCAAAGGGAACTAATTTAACTCCACGATTAAAATGTTCATTTTGTTTAGGGTCGGTCATCCGTACCGGGGGTTTGTCTCCGACTCGTAATATAAAACGGGCCGCTGTCCGTAGTGCAAGTACGGGACCTCTGCCTCCTGTGCGAGTGGCTGAGGACTTTATTAGTGTGAGAGCTATTCCAATTTTCGAGTGTCTGCTCAGCAGCCTGTCTATTAATTTTGCAAATAAGCCGGACGAACGTAATGAAATTCTTCCATGGGGACGAGAACTGGCTATTTATTTTTGCTTATATTAATGACAATAAAGGAAAATACTTGAGGAAAACCTTATTTTCAAATTTCCTGCTCCAGAGAACCAATAATCATGGACACTGTCATCGGGGATGCTGTCGTCTAATTATTAAATTTAAGGAAATAGCACGAGAGTACTTATGTCTTTTATTTTACTGTTAACCTTTCTAACATGGTATTCTACGCTGTTCATAAGTGGGACACTAATTCCGGTATATATGCCTGTGAATGTTATAGGCATTTCATTTCGACTGTCTGCAGCTTAAATGTTTATTGTTCGCCGCTAATACAGTTGATTACAAGCCCGTCGATTAAATTAAGTAGATTATCGCGCTCTGCTGGCAAGTACAGTCGTACAATGAAGGGTTCAGCAAAGCATTGGTATAATGGAGATAATACAGACTGTTGGAGGGAGACAAAGCGTGGATTATGGCGACAACAGCAGCCTCTGGGTTTAGTATCCATGGTTCTGGAAGCTCTTGTTGAACGAAATTAGGACACACTATCTCTATCTATACAAGACTGGGCATTTACGTTTTTTACAATATTAATAGAGGTACATGAGTACTTTAGTTGTTTTGATTTATTATTGGGTTATACATTAGCGTTTGACGAGTTCCGTGACGGAAGTTGGTGATGCCGACTGCGAAGCTTGACGTTGGGGGTTCGATTTCCGTGAGTAGGCCATTACCGCAAACACTATCAACATGATTAATCACCATTCATAACGATGGTTTCGTATCAGAGGATGAATGTTATGTTACAACTTTGTGACTCAGGACATGTCTGTTTTCAACGATGTTCACGTGTTTTATGTCTGTTTTGGTTCCAAAGAATTTACCGGGCATATGAGACTTTAGAGCCGATGTCTCAGGGTGTCGAGCGCAGTGTAGTGCCGCGCAGGATTATGCAATGCAGGGTTCTGGGTGGTGCTGTGACTGTTATGGGCAGGCGTAGCGCTTTCCAATCGGTGAACGACTTGATCGGCTCGTCACTCAGTAAAAAAAAAATATGTATTTTTTTGCCCCATTTCGGGCGCCAATACCTCGAAAAAATAAGTTTGTTAAAAATTTACAGGTCTCACCTTAATTCTGGCCTCTCGTAGTTTCACTCCTGATTTGCTCCCGAGTTCACGACTTGTTACTTTAATGAAAAATCAAATCCTATTAACAAGTTCGGCAAACGGTACCAAACCTGATTTGGAATTCAGCGTCGACATTGTTTTCTGGAGTTTTCGCAGCGTTCGAGTTTCCCTAGTTATGATTTAGAGCATTGTGCTACGGACACACTTAGGCGAGCAATGCGACTGGGGTGCAGGAAGAAAATATTCAATAGTCTTCGACATCTTCAACAGTTTCCACCTTTCTTCAGGTGACGTGGAGCACCACACATATGTTACAGCAACACAAACTACAGTTATATTTCTAGTCTGCAACTGTGACTATCACTGTAAGGGTCATCAGCGGAAGCGTATAAATAACTTGAAGTTTTATAGCTTCTTTATTGTACACATAGAGCATAATATATAAAAAAGACTTTTATTTGAAAATTAGCTGTACCCTGCCACGCTTCGCTGTGGCACATTCGCTGATATGTCACTGATGAAAAAAATAGATAAAAACAATCCTTGATGCGGATTATATATCATGCTAAAATTTCAGCTCGATCAGTGCAGAACTTTTTGAGTTTTTGAAGCGTACACAAACCAACATAACATTTTTCTATATATAGATAGATTTGCGACGCGCAGAACCTCCTTTAACGGATGAAAATATCAATTTGTGTTTGTTTCAATATAGATACGAGTCACTCGCTGGGTTACCAAAGGCTAAATCATGTTTTATAGCGTTGGTACTTTAAAGTTTCGGAATCGCCGAGGTCGCTGAAGTGTGTCCGACGCTTGGAGCATTACTCGCGGTCGGGAGGAACAATGCGGGGAACTTCTTTCATCGCATCGCTGGGCACTTTATACGGTGCCTGTTCGCACCACTGCCGTTCTTATATTTTTAAGCCCTGCTATTGAAATTTCTTGTTATTTTCCATAAATATCTTAAGAAGATGCTTATAAATCTATTCAGTGAATAAAGTATTGTTTGTTACGAAACATAAGAGGATGAAGTCGTGGTCTGAATTTTTTTCTTCATTTTGATTGTACTGACCCTAAAGTACAATCAGTGTGAGTGTGAGTGAATGGACACGGGATGGAAGTCATGGAAGTCGATCGATAGCGCGAGGGCGTACTATAATATATCGCCTGCTAGTATATTGACGATTAGGGAATAAAGAACAAACCCTATTAGAATGTATCATAAACAAAACATTCAAGAACAATTACTTTAACATCGTACAGAATTAAACGCTTGGGATGAGACAGGTCTACTACCCGGAAACTTGTAAACTACGGGTCGCACTCGGTAGGGTTACATGAGGTCTAGAAATAATGAAATAGTCGCTTTACTGCGGTTCGCGGATAGTTGCTGGGGACGGTGACCGAACTATAATCGACCTCATGACTCCACGTGCCGTTTCCTGCCTCTACAAGCGCTAAACTTCCTACACTGATTTGTTAGCCTTTGCATACTAATAAAACAATTTACTTATAATTCAGTATTTCTTTAATTATTATTTTCCATCCAACAGATTTATAATATATTATATAAGGATTCCCACCATTTTTGAAAAACTGGCGTGACCTGCTAGATTTTCAGGATTGACATCTTTGAAAAAAAGGTTACAGCCCGATGCTGCTTTATCTATTTAATATTAGTTTTACATTCGGCCTTAGTACGCAGAATAGCTAGAAAACTGGATGGATAAGTGATTCTAACCTATATGCTCAGTTCCAAGTGATTTTGATTGATTTCACTAACTAAATCGAACTAAAATACATATAATTTATCTACACTACCTAATGTCTTACAACAAGTGATGAATTTCTATCATCATGTGAGACGGCGATGCAGTAAAATTATCGTTCGAACTACAGAGATATAATATTTCTGTGGTGAGAACCATTGAGCAGTGGCACCAATTCGCCAGCCCGCGGGTTCTCGAGGGGTATTTGCTCTCCGTCTGTACTAGAAACGTACAAGCTTTACCATGGACAAACCGAAGGAGGTTAGGGCGGCAGGTTGAACCCTCTTTCTGAAATGTATATTTCTATTTGTAAAAAACGATCGTCTGATTTTTTTCAACCTCCAATCGGATTTGTCGAAAACCAGATGCATTTGGTGGCGTCCCCCATTAATCAAATCCTGGCTACGTTCCGAAGCTGTAGACAGGGCCAGCCCTCTCTCGCCCGAGGCTCTCGGAAAGCTGACTGATGTAATAATTCCCCCGCAAACGAACTCATGCTTCCAAGACGGCTGGGCCCTGCGGCATTGCGCTAGGACCCGTACCGAAAACGATTTGTGTTTTATTCGTCGTAAGGGGAATCCGATGTCAGGGCTGGAGGACTTGTAATCTTCTAAATTTTTAAGACATTTTCAAAAATATTTATGTACTTGGAATGTATAACCGTTCCCAATCCAGTTTTGCCCCGAAATGTAATTAGTAAAATTATTCATGGCGAGTGTCAGCTTCACTGACAAAGTCTTCGAACTCTTGTTTCATACCCAAAGAAATAAACTCCGATTAGGTTTTACACTTAGCATTTAGAGAAAAATCTAGGTCGCCGCCTCCACGTACCGCGACGCAGCGGGTGGTACCGTGTGAGATCGGTGTAAACGTATTAGCATTATATTGTTGCTCTGTTATTCAACTGAAATGCGGGTATTGTGTTATTTGATTACAAGACACACCGATAAAACCATTAGACGAGGATCACTAGGTATCTGATACACAAGAAATTCAATACATGGACCTATGGGTTCAGGGTCTGCGGTGGATAAGATACGAGAGGACAAGGAAACGGATTCGGTACCAAATATTCTCTTTTTGCTTCTAAATTATCATATATATAGACCGATAATTATTATGTTTTGTCTTTGTATTATTAAGAGTTAACCATAACTGTGGACGAACTATAATCCACTATAATAGATGACAAAATAAAGAAACTAATTCTTACATAATCAATGATCAATGATATTTTATGTATATACAAAATACATTAAAGTAATGTATCGTGTGGGTAAGAGCTATTTTCCCAGCTTGATAATGCCGCGAACAGGCGTGAACGCGAATGGTTTTCGCATCGTTCGTGATGCATGATAGATGGGTAAACTTTTTAAAGCTTTTGCTAGGTTTACAAGTATAGTACGGGTATTTTCTCCGTAAATTCCCGCAAGCGTAGAGCGGACAATACAATACCGTATCTACATTTATAACTTCAACAAAGTAGAGTGTCAAAATTAAGCAAAAAAACCAACACTAACAAATTCAAGTATTAGAGGGACAATAAGCTGAAAGAAATGAAAAAAACATTTTCGAATTATCCCACCGGGTCAACGGTAAACGCTACTGTAAAATTACAGTGTACCACGACCCGCGGGAATATAGAAATGCAAATGCGAGTTTCAGTCTGTTACGAGTAGAATTTTTTATTTCATTTTGCAGTGTGAACCAGCATCGGTGTGTTTTGCCGTGTCGAGGGCTACCACTTTCTTTAGTGAATCTAAAACTTCATATATGGTGTCAATACAAATAAGTGTGAGCTCAAAATACATACAACACGACCCTTCCTAAATGATTGAAACAAATATTGCTTGATATCAAACAGCTGCCGTACTAAATATATTGGCAGTAAAAAAAGGAAGAGCACGATGTAATTATTTGACCCGGCACATTTTTGAACCTTCTATAAAACGAGATCCCTATAAACTAATACCATACTTGATAGTGGAGCCAGCCCTATACAGAGCGGACTGCGATTGTTACCCGCTGCTAACACGCTTCAGAATAAAGTATTTACGCCGAAACTGAGTTACCAGGTCTACAAAAATCCTACAAAATTTCCAAGCGTCATAAAGAGCACGGATTTCCCTTGTACGTATTATATAAGGATGCTTTATACTCTAGCTATTCGTATCGATATTGTAACGATTAATAATTGATAATTAAAATCGTCATCGTAACCGCAGCTTAATAATTATCCATAGTTTGAACAGTTTAGATCTTTTTTCATAATAAAACTCTAGCGAATTCAATTTTGTGTAATTCCTGCTGCAACTCAAATGGGTGGCAGATATTGTTTTATGGCTGATTTTAACTGAGAAATCATAATCATCGTTTTGTAGTGGCCTCTTTTGCAATAGACCGCCTGGGGAAGTACCACACACCTTTGCCAGATATTTATCCGCCAAGCAGTAGTGCGAAAACAATACTGTGTACCGGTTTGAAGGGAACTGTTTCCATTGAAACTACTGGCCATATGACACTTTAGGAACAATGTCTTAGGGTGACGAGCACAGTGACGTGCGGCGCAAGATTATACAATGCAAACTTCTTGGTGGCACTGTTACTGTTATGGGCAGGTGTAGCGCTTACTATCAGGTGAACGACTTACCCGTTTGGTTACTCAAATAAAAAAAAATCTAATATACACATAAAATAGGATAATGTAACACGTGGCTCCAAAAATAATGGCTGCTGAAATCCAGTGGAGCAAGAACGATTAGTTCCTTTCAGATTAACCAGTTAAAGTTAACTAAAAGTTGGCGCAAGTTTGGCTCAATGCCTCACCTGCGCATGTCTCGGGCGCCAATTAGTGACGCCGGACTTTTGTTCCTTATAAATTAATTCTACTGCAGAGGTTTATCGCTGGAGTTTATGCAGGAGACTTCTGAAGGTGAGTAAATAAAAGTTGCGGAAAGATAATAGTTGCATTCATTTGCTAACTTACTTTTGATCTCGCAATGTTCAACTTGGAAATGTTCTAATTAGCGCTGTAATCCATCATTTTTACGTGAATTTTTCGTCATCACCCTATTATTTTACCTCGACGATATCAGAGGAGAGAGAATGTGATTTTTTTTCAGCTAGTATTTGCAATAGCTACATTAGTATTCTGTCCGTCCAAGCCTGAGAAGTGAACACCACTTATACCTCCTCGATCAGACTGTAATCTGAGAAGCGCTCGGAAGCAGTCAATAGACCACTGGAGACGATCTATATCGCATTGATGTATCCTAGCATCTACAGCAGTGCAGCCCTTCCATACTCGTATTATACAGGGTGTCCCACGGATATGCCACATGGAGGAAAAGTACCTTGAATATTATAGATGGAACATTTCACTGAAAGAAGACATTATTTGAATTTAAAAAACAATTTAAACTGCATTCATAGATATTTAAATAATTACATGGTTGAACCATTGATTATTATTTTTCTCGTGTAACGGGTTCGATTCCCGGTTCAACCATTCAAACTCCAATTAACGAGGGCATAACTATAATTGTATTTGTGGCATAAACATAATTATTAAAAGTTTAATATCATAAATAAGTTTATGGATGAAAATAATATTTTGAACCACTGGAACTGGGTCAAAATTTACTCCCAAGATTTGACCTAAATAAACATCCATTCGTAATAACATACCTCAGGAAGTTTCAGTAAATAAAACAAAGCCGATCTCTAAAATGAGGAGAATCGAAGTCGAGGAACATAAGAGCAGAATAGCAGGCTAATTTAACCTTAAAAATACCTTAATGTAACTCATTTAATATGCCGATGATTTAAGGATATTTTTAAAACATATTTTCCTTATTCCTACCGCCTGAGCGATTCCAATGATGTTCCAATTACTGCGAATAACCAAACGTGAAAGCCCACGATTTCACTGGCAACATCGTTCGACCAACGACGATTTAGTTGCTGCGAGCCCAATGAAATCAATATAATATTCATTTCTGAGTATCGAATCAGAAATTTTATTAATCAAAAATAGATGATTTAAACTGGGTTATAAGTCTGATAACTATAATTAGTCTTAGGTACTTCTTTGCAACCTATATTCGTTTTGACAATCTCGTTTGACTTGTAGGTAAATAGTTCAAGCACCTTTTGTCTTCTTCTCTCGTCACTACATAATAATATAGGTAGGTACGTATTATTATATCAAACTTTTTATTTGAATCATCTATCATTTAACATAGAGTCCGAGCTACCAGCACAAGTGCATTTCCGTTAATCCCATCATCATTTTTCGTCTGAAAAGGAAACGCATATCCTTGTTGAGTGCCTTTTGAAGGCTACCGTAAGCCGTCTCGGCGTCTCAGCGCTAAGTAGAAGCGTTGAAACTTGGAGTGCTCTCCAGCCAGTCTTTATAATGCTCTACTAATCGCACTGAGGCGTTACTAATTTTTGCCGACTTTTATTGCGTTAATTTAAAAGATGCGATGCGACGCGACGCCGAAAGTAAACATTACATTGTTTCACTTAGCGTGGTATTCATCAATATTTAATTATTAGTTAATCAACAGCCGTCTATACAGGTTTAAACGTTGTAAAAAGGGATGAAAAATTGAGGAACTCCAGCTTAAAAATGTATGTCTCTACGACAACCGACGAAATATTTTCTTACAAAAACGGTCAATCATCGTTTGTAAAAGTTTATAAATTCGGCTTAGTATTTTGTGTCAGTGCGTGCAGTAAACGTCAATTATACGTAAAAAATGTTGTGTGACGTTAAAGCTAGATTTACATTTGTCTGACGTGTCGTGTCGTGATGCATCAGATAGGTATCGGTTTCATACATTTACACAAGCCGCCACAACACACTGCATCAGAGAAATGTAAATGCTACCATATTAAATGTATGAAACCGATACCCTTTCTGATGCATCACGACACGACACGTCAGACAAATGTGTCGGCACGATATCGCGTCGTACGTTCTAAAAAGATACAAGTCCCACTATATCCTTGAACAACGTCTGATGACTCCGAGTGTTTACTTCCCGGGACCACTGTGTACTCAATAAACACAGGCTCACTTATTACGAGTGTCTTACTGTCAAGGCTCGTTCAGGTTGGGATGCCTCCTCCGTGCATGTATTTTTGAAAATTTGTGGGTCGGTTGAAACCTTTTTGGTAAAACAGATATTTTTCCAACGTTTGCTTTAAAAGCTGATCTATCTGTGAAACTACGGCAAAACCGTAGTTCAAAAAATCCTCACACAAATGATATATTGTACACGTTTGAAATAGGTATACACATTACCGTGTGTCTAATAGGTACATGTGGCTGTTGATTCGAAGCATCCAATCAATGGTTATTGGGGCTCCCTAAATACATTATGTTTGATGTGTCGCATCCGAAAAATTCCTCGCGGCAGTCGGCTTTCCCCCTCTGATTGCCTTTTTTATTGCTTACATTTCGCACCATATTTTATTTCCTCGCCTCCTTTTTGTGGTAATTATTAATCTCGAGATTAAACCAGTTGGGTGTTAGAGAACCGGAGAACTGGTTAAACAAATAAATCTTCCCGAAACCTGATTAAACTTTTAACGGCGTCTACTCGACGAGACTTAGTTCTGTACTATTTATTCTGTGACGTAGTGCCTAATGGACGGACGCTCGAAAAAGTATCCACGAAGATACTGGTCACAGAACACCCTATGATTAAAAAATAATCTCATTTTTAACGGATCGCTCTGCTCAAGACAATAACAATTGTTAGCGCAATAGAATTGCTCGACATTTGCACACTGCTCCCAAAATAGGAACATCGGACAGAATATATTTTTTTATCAATCCGAAATCTACATAACAGGTTTAAAAAGATTGTAGACGTAATTTAATAAACACGCTATCTTTGTGCGCCAAGTTATAAACTCAAGTAAAGGCTCAAGTTATTGCGTGAAGAAGATGGAACTGAACACAGAACTATCCAACTTGCACCATTATTGAGGATCGGAGAACTGGGAAGCGGTTCCCGCTTCAAGAACGTGATAAAGCTCGTAGTTGCGGTTTGAAAGCTCGACCTAAATACTAATTAGGCAGCCTTTCTGCAGTTTGTTTGAAAGAAGCAAATAGGACGTATTTATACCAGTTCTAGACTTGAACAACATTTATTAAATAATAACCTTCGTAAACATCATTGTAGCAAAAACTTCAGAGGAATGAGGTAGAAATACTTACCCAAAAATATATTTTCGTTTTCTGCTAAAGTTACTCAAAAGAATAAAGTCTAATATCAGCTTAACTTATATAAAAATAAACACACTAAAATACAGATACGAAGCGTTAAAACTTTACGGAAGTAAAAAAGCTTTCGTGTAACGTCGAGGTTTCAAAGAGCTTATAGTATAAAAACCAAGTGTAGGATTGAAAACTTCTGACGTAGGTAGGTAGTTTGCTAGAGATATGAATATAAAATAAGCTTTATGACGGTGGTAAAACGAGCTGTTTTGGCGCTTGTAAATTTTACATGTCAGAGAAGATTGGATATCATTTTATTTCTAAACATTCTTGTTATTTTAATAAATTGGCCTGATACCTTTGTGAATGTTGGTTTTTCAAACGTCTGAAGTAAAGCTGTATGTGAAGGTTTAAGTCGAGGCGCTCTCTACATATGTTTATCAGAAAACAAATCTAATAAGCGGAAAAAGGCAATATTTCTAAAGAAAAGTGTCGTCATTTCCGAAATAATTTACAGGAATTTGAGCTAAAATCTGTAACTCTTTTTGTTTAACAATACCTGTTAGTAACAAATGAAATCATTTCACGCACCGCCTAGTTACGAAACATTATTTCCCAGTTCTTTAGTGAAAATGCGAAGAATAATACTAAAGTATTGAGGGCGACCGTTGTAAAGCAAAGCTTGTAGCGCAGGTGCGGTGGGATTCCAGCTGGGATCCTAACTGCATTATACTTGCGCGTCCACATCCCACATTTTTCATATCTATAGCGCTCTAGGATCCACAGGCAGTGGCAGTAATATAATGTAAATGGTTTTCAGTTTTATGTTTATGTACGTTGTGTTTATTTAAGATTTACCGTGTTCAATAAGAATTATTTTATTCTTATATTCTTATATTCTTTATTGTACACATAAAAAAAGGCATTTTTACAGAAAATTTTGTAGTAATCTAATGTACAAAGGCGAGCTTAACCCTATGAAGAGTTATTGTATTGTTTATTGTATTGTAGTACTAATTTCGAACAGAAAACTGTCAAGTTGACATAGTTTGAAGAGTGAACTTTAAAGCGGAAACGGAACAGAAAGTGAAGCAAGCTACCAGCGCTTGTTGCCCTTTCGCCCGTAAACTCAGGTACTTCAGGTTACAATGAAGCGTGTTCTGTACAGAAAGTTGTGCCTCTCGACAGGAATAGTCAGATTGTTATGTTATTTATATTGCGCTGCGTAGCTTTTTTCAGGCGAACAATGAAGAAAAGTATTCTATGTATTGTTCCAGTCCAGAATCTAAAGTAAGTATTGTATCTGAGTAATATGATGATGCTAGCAGCGCCCCGTGGTTTTACCCATGATAGCAATTATCCCACAGGAACCGACAGTTTTTGAGGGATAAAAAGAATCCTATGTTCTTTTCTAGGACTCAAAGTGCCAATATATCAATTTTCATCAAAATCCGTTCAGCCTATAATAATATTAGTGAGACATAAGTGAGATAGCGACTATTATTATCTCACTGTTACATAATGTGCCACGTGGCCAGATATTCATCCGCCAAGCAGTAGTATGCAAACATTACTGTGGTCCGGTTTGAAAGGCGAAAATTTCCAGCGAAATTACTGGGAAAATGAGACTTTAGAGCCGATATCTCAGGGTGACGAGCGCAGTGCAGGGCCGCGCAGGATTATGAAATAGTGTTCTGGGTGGTGCTGTAACTGTTATGGACAGGCGTAGCGCTTACCATCAGTTGAACGACTTGCTCATCTGGTCACTGAGTCCAATAAAAAAAAAACAGTTTCATCGAAATCTGTTATCGAGTTGAATGGCAACAAATACCATGGTGTGTACATCATATCATGTATCGGTCATATGAGCAGGATTTCTACCAGGTTTTACTCTCAGTTAAACTGGAAAAGGAGTTTCCAGTGTGAAACCAGTCGCCTAGAACCTACTAATTCGCACTCTCGACGTTTAAATATGCTCGTTGAACCTCGCTGTTGGCATTGAAAGCAGGCATGGCATAAAATAGGAAACGTTTTCTAGAATCATGCACATTTTGAAAGCTAAAAGCAGGCAAGGTCGAGAGCAGGTGCGAAATATTCCCATCTGTCGAGAGATATTACAAATAGGTAGGTATTACATCTCCCTCAGGATCCTGGAAATTATACTACAACCTAGTAGCGCTTTCATACCCATTGCTAAATATAGGAGGTGTGTTCAGCTTTCCCTAAGCTGGGTAATTAAGAATTCAAAATGGAGTTCTACGTGCCTGGATCTTTTTGGGATCACGGTCTCTGTAGAATGACCCAATCTAAATACGGGGGATATTAAAGGTCAGGATCAGGACTACGTGCACGCTATCTTTGGAAGTTTACATAAATTAAAATTTGAAATGCGTGGCAACACGTTTCTATAAATGACGGTAGACGGAAAAATTAAAATCTTATTGATAGAGCGACGAAACGACAATAGTGTACCGTAGCATGGCGTAGGTATTAGGTACTACGTACGAGATAATTATCTACGGTGATACGAGAAAAAGTCGAAAAAAAAAAAACTACATTAAACAAGCGTGTTATTGGCATGGAAAGATCCATAAAATAAAAAAATACTACGAAACAAATGAAAGCTAGAAATGTAAACACACCCGCCACCACCTCTCCAAATAATTTCTATGCAACATTATGATAACTAATACGAATATTGAATAACTTATAACCAATCAACGCTGTATAATAATATCTACAGCTACGTTTTTAGAGTATTAATTTCGCCGGCAAATATCGTAACGAAATCAATGCAAAATTAATTTTGTGGCCTGACAACAACGACAAATCGATGAACATTTTCGCTCTCATTAAGCCGCCGTCTGATTGCTTTCACGGTGTCCATTACAATGAAAATTGATATTGTTACCCTCACAATAAAATGTTATTTATGCCGTACAATTGTTTTTTTTTTTCAGATAAACATTTGAGAGAGGCCGCCCTGTATTTCTCATTCAATACTTAAAAACTCAAGTATCGATGATAGAAAAAAAAGTACTGGTCAAGTCTACTCTACGTAAATATATATGTCACTGAAAGAATAGCGTCTTTTGACTCGCGCCTGCAAAGTAACTGTCGATTTTTTGCACACTGTAAGAGATATATAAATAGGTATATACTGTCAGCACTTTGGGAACATTGCATTCTCCATGCATGGTTGGCTGGATGAGAGCTTCGATTCCCATACAGAGCAAACATTTGTGTGAACCCACAAGCATTTGATCTGAGTCTGGGTATTGGCAGGACCATGGTCCTCGTAGTTTGTGATTCCCTAGATACGGTGAATCCTAGTTAGGGTTTAGGATCGTGACACGCTGTTTTTCATTTTAGGCTATGTATGATTTAGAAAGTATTACATCACTGAAAACACGTCCAAGGGCTATTAATCTTACAAGGAAGGCGTTTCATAAGTGAACATGTGAACGTAAAGTCATCTTCAACATCAATCACTTCTCAACCACCGCTGCGCCATCGCGCAACGCATATTAAATTTAATTTTCTACGGAAAATAAATTAAATCACTTATATTCAAGTCACGGAATCTATCTGTCTTATAATAGAGTAGTATAGATTGTAAAGGAGTAAGACGTAAAATAGAGGACAAAGATTTATTTAAAAAAACCGGCCAAGTGCAAGTCGGATTCGCGCACGAAGGGTTCCGTACCTTGTTGTATGGGAGCCCCCCTTAAACATTAATTTTATTTTAATGTAATTATTTATTTTTAAAGTGGATTTATAATTAAATATTCTGTGAATATTTTAAGCGTCTACCTGTGCCATTATCAATATCAAGCAAAAATAAGCAAAAAAAAAATCACATTTGTTCTATAGGAGCCCCCTTTAATATTAAATTTATTCTTAGTTTTGGTATTTGTTGTTAACGCGGCCACAGAAATACATCATCTGTGAAAATTTCAACTGTCTAACTATTACGGTTCATGAGATACAGCCTGGTGACAGACGGACAGACAGACATACTGCGGAGCCATAGTAATAGGGTCCCGTTTTACCCTTTGGGTACGGAACCCTAAAAACAGACCAATGAAACGGGGCGTGTGCGAGACCGCGCGGCGTTGTAATTTTTTTTATAAATTTTGTACATTTTGATAGCGCCGCGCGGCGCTGTCACTTTGGTAAAAATGTCACGCATTCATTCATCAACTAACACGCCACACTGCATCGAAACTGAATCTAATGGGGCATTTTGGACACATCCCTCGCGTTATCTTATAACCGACTATATGTTACCATGAAAATCTGTCATAGTAATTTTTATACCGAATATAACGTAAAACAAAAAATTACAACTTAAAATGGACTTACTTAAACACTTATAAACCCCTTTTTAAGAAATTTATCGGGACCACCCTTAGTTGTAACTTTCAAATAAAAATAAATCATCAAATCAAAATGGAGAACCCAAATTCTAAATTCTAATAGATATGCAATTTTTCTGAGAATATTTCCCTATTATGTTGTTTTTAGTTCCAACAGCAGTAACAGCTATCCAGAGCAAGTCCCAAAAAGCTAAACTTAAATGAACCGGCCCAATTATATGGTCCACACTGGCGCTGTGCCAAAAATCTAGATTGGTTCTAGAACTCTAAGCTGTTGGGTTTGGTCTTGATATTTTTACTATAAAAAAGGATAAAAATACACGCTTGAATGTGTTTTTTTATCATTTAATAACAACTTACATGAATTGAAAACTCGTTATTCAGGTGATTCGCGAATTGTGTTTGTAAGTAATAATGAAACCCATTTTTGTCTTATAATAAACATGAACACATCTAATACCACAATAAATCACTAATTCACTACATAATTATATATGAAAAAAGTCCCTTGCCTCTGCAGGCGTCTGCTTAAATCAAAAGTTTTTTTTTTATTTGACTTAGTGATGAGACGAGCAAGTTGTTCGCCTGATGGTACGCTTGCCCATAACATTTACAGTGCCACCCAGAACTTTGCATTGCATAACTTAGCGCGGCACTGCACTGCACTAGTCACCCTGAGACATCGGCTCTAAAATCTCATATGCCCAGTAATGTGTGTTGTTAAATGAAAATAATTGCAGTTGAGGTGTGGATGTGGCATGTTAGTAACAAAACACACTTCATTCCACACCTTCCCCATCTTAACATCAACAACCTACATGTATCAAATCCTCCTAAAATCACCTCCTGATATATTGTCGCCATTCCCCAATGCTTTACCCTTTAGCGAGCATTCCCGAAGCGTCCCTTTTTTGCGCTCCATCCCGACAGATTAGGTAATACTTAGTAAGCCGATGCCCTCATCACGACGGGTGACAGGCGACGCCGAAACAATTCTCCGACTGAGCTCGCCATTACGTGTAGCCAGATAACGTATCGAACCTTATTGATGGTGGACATATATGGCTGAATGGATTCCATGTTGGTTTTTGTCATGGTGTTATTTCTGCGGAATTTCGTAGATCTTTGGTCGTTTGCAACTGCAGGTGTTGTGTATTTATAAAGAAGAATTCACTAAGCATTTGGTAATCCTGATTTACGCAATTTGTAGTCTCTTCGTAGGCCGCCGAATCAGTCTTCGTTGTCCGTAACGTTGTAGTCGCAATTTTTTCGTAGAGTCTTACATTTATTTATTTACTTATTTAGCACACAATAGAAATGAACAAGGAGTACTAAATGCTAAGTAGCATTAAAAAAGAAAAATATGTTTAAAAGATATTTATGATAAGATATTTTATTATAATACAACGAAATATGTTCTTGTTATCCGCAGTCTTGCAGGGCATGAATGTTTGCACTATAATAATGGACTATTTAAAAACCTTAAGCAAGTTGTAAATCTTCGATAGTCTACTCAAAAAATAAAAAATGTCACGAATCCATATTACAAGAAAGCTTTGTGTGAAGCAGCCCGTAAAGTGCTTCTATCAAAAGGTCCCCGTCATCAAAGAAATCTTGCATGAACATAACGAGCCGGAAAAGTGTCTTCCCCAAGTTAAATGTTAACAAACTAGAGACAAAAAGTATTTCAATATCTCGTCCGTCGCCCTTTCAAACAAAAATCTCGTAATATTTTTTGTTTGCCCGCCGAGGCCCGCTAAACTTTCACTTTCCCTTTAGCGAAATTCAAGTCATCGTTGTTTCCGAAAAGAAACGCAATTTGGCGGGAAAAATAATCATTCTGCCAACTTTCTTTGTTTACTTAACCTAACATGGAGTAAAACCGGGTACTGAATTATACAATTACCCATAACCGAATTGAATTTGGTTTTTATTAACTTAATTCCGATTGCATGAACTTAGTAAAGTAAGTTTATTTCTATTCGAAATACGTAATTTTGGCAATTTTGTAGATTTACTGTTTCGTGGTTTTGTGGAATTGCCAGTGTTATTTACTTATTTGCCGCCAATATTAAATTCACAGCTGGGACCATCTAGATATGTCTCATGGACTGATGCTAACAAGAACAGTTCTACGAGTATACTTAGATACCTCGCAGTACTGTATTAAGATCTGCAAGGATTTTGTTCTATTGGCAAGCGTTTGACCACTCTGGTGTTAACACTTTGACTCCTGAGCCGTTTTGCTTTTCGATACGGCTCTGCACGCTCCATAGTGTTTTCCCATACAACAAACACAACAGTTGTGTTTTGCCGTACTCGTGGCAAGTTGTGAAAAACACGACAGTTGTGTTCTCAGCAGTGAAAGTGTTATGTGATGGTGAGATCGAAGACTGAAAACAAGATAAACCTAGAAAGAGACTAACTCTTAGGTTTGGTGTCGGAATTTACCGAGAGTCACTTGTTAACAGGTTTTCGTACACTTTTGTTTTTTTTAAGTGAGTACACAGCGTAGCTGCGTTGGTTTCTATTTGCGACTATTTGTCTATTATAGGGTGATAGCGAGTGCAGACCCATTATTGAAAGCAAACAGCGTTCAACTCATAATCCTCAGGCAGAGAGCGAAGTCATGTGCACGATTGCTGTGTACTATTTGAAAACTCCGAAATAAACGAAATTGGTTTTGTTTGGTTAGGTTTGCGTATCACTATACCTATTAGTTTTTCTTTTAAATATTACTTAAAATTCTTCTAGAATTGGACGTGCTTATAAAACTTTAAGATGTAATGATTAACTAAATGTAACTGATAAAAAATATTGATGAAGCGGATGGTACTTATATACACAAAAAAGATTTTTCTAATTAGCAACACGGCTTAGCTGCCATACCATAGCAACCAACTTCACATTCGGAATAACATTTGTTGTCTTTAAGGTTAACGTTTATTCAGGTAGAAAAATCCAGATAGGAGTCTGGAATATTTTTCTAAAAGGATTTTTTCTAATTGATGGATGGTCTTTGCGAGAGCGAGGTTTTTGCCTTGTCTAGTCCTAATGTGTGTCGTAAATTATATCTGCTCCACCAAGTTCGTTGGTGATGCTACAACGTTCTATTGTTTACGAAATTACTGGGCGATGGAGACTTTAGATCCAATTTCTTAGGACGACGAGCGCAGTGCAGTGCCGCGCAAGATTATGCAATGCAAAGTTCTGGGTAGCACGTAACTGTTATGGGCAGGCGAAGCGCTTACCGTCAGGTGGACGACGTGCTCGTGCCCAGTGAAATAAATAAAAAAATTATGGGAGCGGTATAGCAGTAGCTTTCAATTGCCCATGCCAACTTCGGTTGGTATGCACCTTAACAATACATCTAATTTTGCGATTTGAAGATCTACAATAATTTGTACATTTGTAATTTGTACGTACCAATGTGTTTCTTGTAAAACATATGTACGTAATTATCACTCGCTTTTCGGTGAAGGAAAACATCGTGAGGAAACACACATACCTACCCGAGAATTATTTCGGAAGTAGTTAAGTGGTCCACCAATCCGGATCTGGCCCCCGTGGCGGACTATGGGCTAACCCTTCTCACGAAAGTGAGGAGAGACCCGTGCTCAGCAGTGGGACGTTATGGGTTGTTGATGATGATGATGCCAATAATTTGATATTATTTCCTTGTTTAAGTAAGTCCCCCTGATAAGGGTTGTTTTTATTTGAAACGTGCTATGATCGTAGGTACAACAGCATGCACTAACCATATTCCATATTCCAAGAGCACTCCAATTTATCCTTCTGCACTATTTAATCAATGCATCTTTCATTCACAGCCGCATGCATCGGTGCAGCCACGCTTGGGCAGAGCCGGCGGTATGGCGCAGCAATTCCGCAAAAAGCCTGGCTGAATAAGTGAACGCCTTTTGCCGTCCTCGGTGGAACGTAAAATATAGCTTTGCATTCTATTACGTCAGGTGGTAAGCTCTTTGTACGGAGTAGGCGGAGTTGCTCTGGGCCTTGCCAGGGACTATAAATCTACTGTAGACATCCACATGAAGAAACAACTCCTGTAAAGTCTGGTATTAAGCTAGGTTCCATCTCATTAAGATATTTGACATTTATCGCAAGGTTTTCATTTATTTTTTGACTGAGTGCCAGAGGCTTCTGTGTTTTCCGTATCAGGCAGATGACGCACATTCATCGATGTAGGCCTACACTAGAATATAATAGAATAGAAAATACTTTAATGTACACCACAATATATAGTCGTGACCGGTTGTGTTGCTGCTTGCTGCGTAAATGATCGCACTACTGGGAGTAATTTCTAGATTTCATTACGTACTTACCGAATTAATATGTGCCAATCCATACATTGTGTACCAAGGGAAATTAGAAATCGTGGAAATATTTAATAGAAATTACATCGTTAGTCTGGTAAGTATTGAGACCTTTGCTTGTTTGCATTGCTTTACCTAAAAAGGTCTGGTGTACATGTATTATTTGAGAATCCAACTCGTTTTCCTAATTAAACAGACGAATATTATGAATCGACCTCAATCTATCAACTAAGATATTCTTCAATGTTATTATAACTGCCAGCAGAATAGCCTTTTCCCTCGGCACATCTCAACTCAGCCTTATGAAAGGAAATATTGCTTCAAATCGGTTGGCAGGTGACCTGCGCGCCGATTAATCTGGCAAACAATACCCCCTCCCAGACAGGGCAACGCATTCAATCGCACATAATTGTGTTTGCAATTGGAAATCGCTCAGATCAATTTGTAGGGGACTTGACGTGGACGGAATACGTTTAACCTCCCATTTCGTAGAGCTGAATATTTTCAATTTTGTCACTCCTTGTTTCATATTCTTTACGAGTGTTTTTCTTTCGGATATTAGGTGTGTCGAGGAGACAGTTTATATACATTTCACGTCACAACGTGCCCATTTGTAATATATAGCCTGGGCCGTTATTCGCTATGACCTGTTAGACTTGTAACGGGCTCGTTTTGAAATGTCAATTGAACTGTCAAAATATCGTGCAGGAAACTAGCGGGCTTCAAGTGCGTTTCGAGAAGTTTTGAGGTTTAAAAAAGTTTAAAGTGTGTTATCATAGCACGCGTTTTTGGCAAGGAATATCATGTGGTATAGCGAATAAGGGCCCTGGGTAGGAACATTGTTAAACTAGTCTACAAATTGGGATTGAATAGAGGACTAGAATTTCCAAACTAATGGCGTGCACGTGTCGCTATGCTGTAACTATTTGGCACATTGTTGGCGGCATTACCCGAGCTGTAGCGTCGAGTTATGGACCAATTGTGACGAGGTAGCCGGCGGCGCAGCTGTTTGCGGCTGCCACGTCTCGTCCTTATTAACTTTGACCCCCGTTGTACATTAACCGCATCGGTGGGACGCAAACACCCTTAATTTAACGGCCCGCCTCCCCGCCTCTCTAATCCCGCATAACATAGTAGCTGGAACGTTTCCCAGATTTATTAACCGGCCTCTTCACTCATATGAATTACTTGACGCCGGGAACGGCGCGACAAGAGGCTGCCATATTTCACGGTTATTAATAAAGTTTAAACGTACGCTCGCCGCATCTTTTGTGAGTGCCGCAATCAAATATATTGCGTTTGCAGCGCTGAAATAATACGCTGAACGATTTCACGTGATAAATGTCCTGAATTTCCAGTGTGCGGGGACCGGGCGCGGGTGGCGCGGCCGCGGCGGTGAAGCGGACGCGTCGATTGACGAACACACAACGACGCTGCGTCGATTATTTATGTTTTTCTCCGGCTACATTTATTGTAGTCGGTGTTCTCAATTTATTTTGTTGCCGGGGGACCTTTTTGAATAGGCAATGTGGCGTATAAATTTCTCTCGCCCCTCGAGGACCGTAGGCTCGGGTGTCTCCGTTAAAAGGTGCTACGAATTAATTTTACCTGACATCAAGGCCGCCGGCGACGGAATACGTTCGCTCATAATGAGATGGCTCTGTAAACATGTTCAGCGCTGAACAAAGTGAGTACCTGTTTAATTATGCATATGGTGCCGTCTATCAAGCGCGCTCGAGTTTCACATGCCATTTAGATCTGCTACGCTTCCCGCTCGATACCTTCTTACCCTTATGGTTGTTTATTTATTATCGTCATCATCAACTCATAACGTCCCACTGCTGAGCACAGGTCTCCCCTCAATTTCATACATTTCTTTTCTCATTCTTATTTTTGTATTTCGCCGAGTGGCGAAACGAGCAAGTCGTTCACCTGATGGTAAGCGCTACGCTTGCCCATAACAGTCACAACACCACCCAGTACGCATTTATTATTATGCATATATACAATAAGTAAACATATCATCATACTTATAATATGTAAGTATTTTCCAATAAATACGACTTAAGCGGTAACATTGGTGGCGAGGACGCCAGGCACGCAACTAAAGCTTAAATGTTGCCATCACCGAAAGGCGAAATCTAATTGAGCAGAAGTTGTTTGCTCCGTTTATGACTGGCACAATACCTTTCCTAGAATACCAAGCAATGTATAAAGTAACGCAACATTCAACAATTTTCGCAAGAAGTCTGGCAATTCCAATATTTGCAGACAGAAATTACTCCATTGAATTTTGCACTCTCCCAAAGCTTGCTAACATATCAATGCAAAACTGAATTTCTAGGAACTAAGAATACCTACCATATTGCTTACGTGCGTTAAACTGTGTTGCAAGGATAGTTGAGCTAGCTTTTCTCGTTGAGGCCGAAATGTATCGAGCATGGATTAAAGTTTCAAAGCTTTGAATTCAACGATGCCTCGATTGGCATTTGATTGTTGCAGAGCTATGTGGAGTTTTGTTTTGCTGGCAGCCATATTAAGTTATCCTACCTTATGTACTCGTATAAGGAGAGATATGAATGTACATATCTCTCAAATATCTATTTAACAACATAAGGTCAAATCATCAATCATTATTAAGGATCATCGTCCACATCCAGAGTATTTCTCAGAGGACCTTGATCCGTTGGCCAAGTGCGGTCGACGATATAACATACATACTATTTTAATTTTCTAGTAGTTTCTGTGAAACTTCAATCGAATCAAATGGCACCGAGCACTTACATATATATATCCAGGTAAATATTGAAGATAATCGAAAAAAAATATCGATTCTCAATAAAAACATAGCGAGAAAACAGAAATCTAACCAAAGCTTTTTCCTATTGTAATAAACGGTTATAGTTATACCGCAGTAATAAGATACTATGTATACTCACGATCTTATAAGTCCAAACTACGCCAACGGAGAATCGTTTTGACAATGTTCATATCACTTCTTTTTCTCTCAACGGTATGCTGTTCAGCTCGTTTTCTTCCAACCGTGCGCAAACCACATAACCCAGACACATAACCGCAGACAGCACGCTTCATAATTGAATTTTGCCGTGTCTCATCGTATCTTCGCCAGTACCGCCACCCAATTACTACAAGAATTGCCTATCCTTGCAGATGAAACAGGTAGGTAGATATATAAATTTACCAGCAATATCACGTGTTTCTAATTCCCAACATGTAGGTGTGTAGGTGCTCGCATTGCCCTACTGGTCGAAGAGGTCTGGCTCGCTGCCAACAGCCACGAGCACCCGATTTGTTAGTCCATCGACACAGATACCTCGAAATTTATTTTCCTGAGCCTTAGAGTGGAGGAACACTAACATGAGTTATTATTGCCTATATATGCCTAATTTCTATCATAGATCTTACGTTTTTGCGCGCTTTTGACTCCTCTCGACAGTATAATTGCCTAATTACAGAGTATAAAACCAGAACTGCTTGAAATTATTTTTCTTGAAATTGAATTTAGTGCGTAGGTATAGCTACAAAACCAGTGACTCCACTCCTTTCTTTTAGATAACTTTTTAATCAATTATTAAACAAGCTCCACCATTTCTTTGTGCCTGAAATTCTGGCAGGCAAGAGGCGTTTCATGAATCATTCAGAGGTCTGTCACTCGGTTCCTGAGATTCCCTTGAATAATTGATTCCTATCCACTCAAGATTATTGTTATTGTCAACCCGCATGAAACTTCACTTAGGAACCTTCGGAAGTTACCTACACATTTAGACAAACAAAGACACGTGTAACATGGACATTACCATGACCGATACAATTATTAATTTTCATCATCATCATCGTCAACCCATAACGTCCCACTGCTGGGCACGGGTCTCTCCTCACTGTCGTGAGGAGGGTTAGGCCATAATCCATCACGGAGGCCCAGTCCGGATTGGTGGATAACATACCTACGTCCGAAATAATTCTCGGGTAGGTATGTGGGTTTCCTCACGATGTTTTTCCTTCGGTGAAAAGCGAGTGATAATTACGTACATATGTTTTACAGAAACACATTGGTACGTGCCCGCACTGGGATTTGAACTCACGACCTTCTGATTGGAAGGCGGACGTTCTCCCACTAGGCTACCACCGCTTAATTTCCATGCCAATTATTATAAATAAGGTACTTTCTTTCTCTCTAGATTTCGTGACTAGGTAACTCCGTTTCATAAATCACATATAGGTATATATAATATAGAACAAACCTACAAAGAGCCAAGTTGTTTTGGTATTCGGAGTTGAGTGGGAGACATCACTTCGCTCGGTCAATTAAACTAATTTTGAATTCATTGTCACTTCATTTCTCGGCGTCAGCGACGTGGCACCCCGGGTTCATTCATAAATATCTTATCTTTCATCATACTCACCTCAACTCAGTTTAAACTTAGCTCAACTGAGCAATTTTAAATTAACCTACCGGTACAGTACTCCCTGGTTTGAATAATTCAATGGACGATACCTATCCGGAACGGAATGCAATCAAAACTTTGGCGAGGTGGGATACACTTTACATAGACTCTAACTCGAAGGCGGGAAGTTGGGCGAGATATCATGCGATGGCTAATTACGCGGAAATCCAGTCAAGAGGTTAAGAGTTCTAAGTAACGCCGTTCTGGCGACTAGGCTGGAAAATACTTGGTTTCCGGCTCGGTCGCCGGCGATTGCGGGAATAATATTTCCTTTCTACGTTAATTAAAATAAAATGAGGATATTTTTATTTTTACGAGTCGCTTCACCGGGAGACTTTCGGTCACAGAACATTACTCCTAGCGGTGCTTTCGGCTGTGGTTGTAAGTGAGATAACAAATAAAATAAGCCACAACACGTTGGTGCCATCTCATCTTTCAGAGACAAAAATTCGGGCTGGTGAACAAAGTCGATGACCACAAGTGGCGCAAGTATGTGAACCTAGATAGGGGGGTAACGTGTTTTTGCCGTTTTGGGTTGAAACTTTGGGTCCGTGGGGGCCGGGGACGGTCACAATTTTTTTCGGAACTTGGCAAAACGTTTGTTGGAGGCGACGTGAGATCAAAATTTTGGCTCCTATTTACGCCAAAAAATCAGCATGACTCAGCGTGGTTATACAGCCAGCATTCTGAGCACTTTCCCCTCCACCAAAGGTCATTTAGATTTTTTAGTTGTAGATATAGGTAAGTTTAATTTTTCCCTGACTATCTGTTTTATAAGTTTTTTCATATAAATACGTATTTACACCTAAGGTAGGTAATTCTGTTCTTTCAGACCAAGGGAATAAGTCTCTATCAAAAGAAGCTTAGTTGAAAATACTTAACAATGAACCGTTACATCCTTTCTACAAACAAAAGCGAGTTAAACACACTATACAGTGAAACAACCCTCTGATTTGGACAAGATAAAAGCCTTGTCAGAGCTTGTCACAGCTACAATAGGACGAGCTGACAAAGCCGACTGGCTCGGCCAGAAATTGTTAAAGTTGACTGAATTTTGAGGATTAATAAACAGAAATGGTTATTGTTACCACACTGACCATAACGCCCGACGGCGCGAACCTCGGGAACGAAACGCGAAAACGCAAAGTTGTAGCGAAATCCAAAAATCTTGAAATACCATCAGAATAAACTAAGTAGAATTAGTTCAACATAAGATATTGCATTTGCAATTTTGCGTACGTTTTGACAGATGCTGTTGCAATTAGTTGACTGAAATTGATTGCAACATAGATACATTCTTGTCCGTTGTTTTTATTATTATAAAATAATATACTTACCCATTTGCCTTTAGTCAACACTCGGCAGTGCTTAAAGAAATATAATAGTTTCCAGCACGGCTGGCTGGGGCCACAAAACAAAGAGGTGAACACCAAGCTCACCACAGAGCCAAAGAGCGATTGCGGAAGTTTGCCGAACTCCGAAGATTACGTGGCTAATTTGATCGCGCGACCAATTTCCGCGGGAAGTTGCGAGGCGTGAACAACACAAGTGAGATTAAATTTTATCCTATTTACTTTTTCCAAGAAAAAAAGATTAAAGTGAATTTTTTGTTACGCTTATAGAGGGTTTCTAATGATTAAACCAAATCAGAAGATAACGCATAAATGCACACAGCATTTATAGGGATATATACTTAGTTACCTAGAGGCTACCCGTTGCGACATGGTAATTTTTATTTTTTTTGTAAGTTTTGGTTAGTTGAAACAGCAGTACAGACTGTAAAAATAAATTTCCGGAAAAATAAATAACGGAATGGACATTTTATTATTATATCGTGATTACTTTTCCGGGAAAGGCGCTTCGCCTGGCAGGTGTCAGTTGGATTTAGCCGACAACTGTGTGGACCACTGTAAATGTTTTTACCTGGATTTGCCGTGAATGACTAAGCACTATTATCTTAATAAATACATTCTCGTAATTTAAGTTCACTTCCACACTTTCGTTTTTTGGACGGAAACTCATCGAGAAATTAGGAACGATGTCTCCTTTGATGAACTATATTTTAGAATAGTTCTTACCTAAGCATTAGAACGGGGACTTTTAGCAAGTCTGCTAGAAAGTGAAGCATTATAAGCAGTCACAATTTAATTTTTATATTGAGGTAGAGTAACATGACGTGTTTCTTTTCGCCGCAGAAGTTTAGGCAAATACCCTACCGCAATATGACACCAAATGAAACTACCAACAACTTTTTACCACTTACCCTTCTCGACGATACCCGCGCGACAAGACGCTGGATAAAATTCACTCACACATAAAATATTGATACAATTCAGGAAAGTTTTTATTAAAATTCAGAAAGGGACAGGTCCCATGCGATCTGACGGATGTCTACGAAGCTCGTATAAAATGTATAACCAAGTTTTAGGAGGTAATTGATCGGAAACCCAGCCTCAAATTGAGGTCCTGTGACCTTGTGTTTTTATTTATTTTATCTAATAAATCCTGTATATTTGGGACGGTATATTTGTATTAGGTGATTTGAATATATTATTTAGGTTTATTTGCTCCAGGCTTGGGCTGACTTTTATTATCAACCTATTTATATTTGCAGCTAGAACTAGGGAAATCAAATTGCACTTGGTGAGAGTATCGAGGAAGATACTGAAAACATCTTCTGCTGAAATGATTATAACTTCCGATTTCGTTCCACATACCTAAACTAGATTTTCTCCAACAAATTTTCAAAATAAACTTTTACGTTATTACTTTTTTCTTACATAAAACGTGCTATCTGTTACGTTGATGTAAGGACGTCAGTAAGTTAAATTATTACCACGATGATACGATAAATAAACCGTGTTTTCGTGGGTTTTCCTCATCGGTTAGAGACGAGTTTTCCTCCGGGAAACATCGCTCTTGGCAAGGTTATTTAATTTCATTTACATCACACGCGAGAATGTCGAAAGGTAGGTAAATAAAGATACTTGTACAGCTTGAGTGGAATGGTTGTGGGATTCGTTTATGTACATACCTAATAAAAATTATTAGTCTAATAAAACGTAGAAATAGGTTAATATGCTTCTTATATGTTAGGTCGCTATAAAAGGTCATGCTACGCATCTATCATCGTCCTGTCAGCTTAAGAACATGGCTTCATGTCACGTACCTAACTGCTTTACTAAAATTACAAGCTTGCAGTTTTCACTTAAACTAAAATAATTTAAGTATACTTCCGTAGGCTGGCTAATCCGATCACTAAGTTTCAATCAAAAAAGCTCATCTCAAAACATGTTTTCTTTTTCGTGTTGATTATTTATCAATTATTGTTCAAACACCAAGGCGTAGAAGTAAATATATTCTTCTACAAGCTCGAAAGATTTAAGTACTCAGTCTAGATGTAACCAGGAGGCATACCATGACATCTTATAGCGATTCAATTGAAGACCTAAACTGAACCGCGTCGCATAATCGTACCGTGATATCTTATTTTTTATGTTGCTGCCATTTTCAACCTAAACTGGATCCAATTAAGGTTGAAAATGGCAGGCTCCTAAATTGAGTCCCTAATAAGCCATTTTCAACCTAAACTATATACTATATACTAAGACGTCGCGGTACGATTATGCGACGCGGCTCAGTTTAGGTCCTCAACTGAATCGCTATAAGACGTCATGGTAGGCCCCCAGATGTTGCTTATATTATATCCATCAGAGGGCCCGGTTCTAATCGAATCGGATTGCCGGTTCCGTTGTATGGAAATGATTGGAACTGAAAACGTTTATTCCTAGCCAAATATTAGTTGATATTCTAACACTAGCTCTTAGTTATTTATTATAGTCGAAAAGTTAAAAAAAATATCCAGCGACTAAATACCGAATCGAGGCTCCTGTTAAATATTGAGTCAACATTTCAAGGAGGCAGTTACCTATTTAAGAGGCTTTATTTAAAAGTTAGCTAATTACACTCTCAATTAGAATGTCTGTTGAATATTTCTAGCTACATAATAAAGTTAGTACTTAGTCATCGGTTGACAAAGTCAAGGTATGTTGTAACGTCTTTGAAACTTTTTGTTGTCACTAATTAGTAAAGCTGATGAAGTCGGTAAAACACTGAAAAGGTTCGCAAATAGTTACCTGTTACTATTAATATAAATAGAGAAAATGAATAGATTGAATTTTTGCGAATAAATCCGAAATTTTACGAGCAAGCTCAAACCGAATATTCGGCGAAAAATTTTGGCAGCACTAGTATTATCTATTCAAAGGCTAAGTTTATGTACTTGCCTACCTATCTTATCTGTCTTCCCTAGTATTTTCAAAGGCTTGCAAGTTGGATCGGGCCAGTCGTTCCCAGTTATCGCCGTAATCCTTCTGTCTGTCGTCGAATGGATTACGGTATCGGATATCTGTCAGTGTTGATACTGTCTGATTATCGGGTAAATTGTCATCTATTAAAAAACAGTAAAGGAAAAAAGTCGGTACTTACAAAATAATTTGGTTTAGAAGACTTAAATTATGCTACCAACTGAGCTCGCTGTAACATTTTTGCAAATGGCGCCTGTCTGTGTAAGTAGATAACATATATCTTACGTTTACACATCTTGGTATAACTATTGATTGAATTGCAATACCGTCTTAGCTTAGAATCGGACATAACATCTATAGTGTTAAAAAAACTGTTTTTATGCGGCGCACCGGCATAGGCTATCAGACAGGCGAGTTTGTTGGGAAAATGTCTTCAAAAATCGATATAAAGAAGTACCACTGTGAAAAAAGTCACGAGTAATAACTAAGGATAGCTAATAAGTGTAGTGGGAGGCCTCTTGTGCAAGAGACCGCCTGGGGAAGTACCACACCTTTGCCAGATATTCATCCGCCAAGCAGTTGTGTGCAAACATTACTGTGTTCCGGTTTGAAGGGCACTGTTTCCAGCAAAATTACTGGGCATTATGAGACTCTAGAGTCGATGTCAAGTTTATGAAATGCAAAGTTCTGGGTGGCACTGTAACTGCTATGGGCAGGCTTAGCGCTTACCATCAGGTGAACGACTGTCTCGTATCGTCACTCAGGCAAAAAAAAGAATGAAAAAAGTGTTTTTGGTCCTTACTGTGATCACGCCAGCTTTCAGTAACCGACCAAGCGCCCGGCAACACGACACGACGTCTCGCAACCATGGTGCATTTAAAATTAATTACTGTAGCCTCGAAGCCTGCTATAGATAATCTTATTTACAACGGTTAAACGAGTTACTATTAGCTTCTTGTCCTTCTTGTTTTCAGATACGGTGGATAAATAATGTTACGAGGTTATTCTCTATAAAGTAAAATTTCTGTGATTTCTATGGGCACTTACTAAAAGGTGATTACGACCGCTCATCTTGAGATTTAGTTGTATGAAATAATAAGTGGAGGTTTACACAAGAGTAGTAGATATTGGGGGATCTTGGCACGGATTTGTAGATATAGGTTTGTGAATAGGGTGCGACGGGGAATCTCTTCTGTTATTGACCTTAACTTTCGCAGGTAAAGTTTAAACATAACTGTAGATATATTTTTTTTAAATTGGAACAAATATTGTTTATCTAAAGCGTCAGAAGCGACAGCTCCAAAGGCCTTCAAAGGATCATGACCGATTTAATTGTAATTATCTTGCAATCGCCTAATCTTAGAGGCTATAAATAATTTATTACCATCTCAAACTTATTCCACAACTTAGAAACATCCTTACTAGCTTAATCAAGTAAAATTCTCCAAGCACTACTGTAACCGACCGACCGAGGTACCAGGGTTCATCAAGGTGAGTGTTCCTCCGTTACCTTACCCTTTTTTACCTTACAAAGTACAACAAAAACTTGCAAAAGCGAAACAGGTCACAGTGAAAGGGCACTTTGCTCTTATGCGAAGATAGTACTAACATAGCTGACGTAAGTGACATCCTGTGAGCCTGTGACATACAAACGAAGACATAGGACCTACCTCCCGTGTTATCTAGCACTTGTGTAGGAAGAGATAAGGGACGTATTGGGCAAGGTGTTCCAAGATAAAAATTTGGCAGTAGTAGATTCTTGATTTGGAATTTTGAGGTCCGTACTGAAGGGGGGAGGTTTGTCGAGGTTGGTTTTGGAGCACAGAATTGTTTGGCTAGCTCTCACAAACCTAACATACTGACGCTGTAGTGGTTCAATGTATGAACCATGCTGATGAACCAATGATGCTGAGCTATACCAAATTAGAGAGAGATTTGTATAAACGGAAAATGGAATTGGGTATAATGCACTTTAGTAGAAACATCTTCCTAAGCTGTGTAGGACCTTTCTTTTCCTCGGAATTTCGAACGCATCCTACCCTATAGCAGACAGAAAGGTCTTTGACATCAGACCATTAGATATTGTTTCAACATTAAATAAGTTATCATGAGATTTGTGATCTAATAGAAAAAGCTCTACCGCAGTCTATTTCAAGTGATAATCGAGTCGATCTCATAACTTTTGACATCAAAGCACCTTATGAAGCAGTGCCGCTTGCTCCTAGACTCCATGTTGAGTGACAAGGTCTCGCGCGGAATGTCGGATGTCCTGCCTCACTGCAGGACGCTCTATGACGCTGGACCATTACTCATTGTCTTGGCATTGAATAGCTTGACGTGTATGAATCACGGGATTTGTGATCTGGTAGAAGAACGGGAATATGGGGTGGCCTATAAACCGAAAATATAATAGTAAAACTCATTCGTATTTCCCGTGCAGTGATACGTGGGATTTCTCATAAATTCGAAGAAACTACAACCGCTATTAGCATTGGCGTTTTGTTTATTGAATGGGCTTACGTTTTACCATAAGACAAACGACAAGCATTTCGATGACTAAAAAAGCCTGATGTAAGAGATAGATTTGTACCTAAGCAATTTAATGAAACGAATTTCAATACACGAACTGTAATGATTGAACCACCAGTAAGCCACAGCTTAGACTTACACGTCACATTAGCTATTATTGAACTATCGACTGAACACTGAACCTATTTGCAACTTCAGCTAGCACTGACTCGGCTCAAGTTGTAGATCTTTAATGCTCTCCACCATATTCACTAACTAATTAAACACGTATTTCAGTGTTCCAAGTTTCCAAAGGGACAGAGCCAACAGGATTTAACTCTAAATTAGAAACGCAGAATAAACACGAGTTGCTATGTCAGCGTACAGAATAATCGCTAGTTACTACGTGTCTGAGGCATAGAATAAATACTAGTTAGTACATGTGAGGGTTTATTGTGGATTCCAAGCAGGTGTGTTAGGTCAGGATGTTCAGACACAAATCAGCTTGACATTAGCGGGTGTGCCACGTACCGTGCGCCACCGGAACGGATAAGGGCCCGGCCCGAGAATGTATGATCCTGGCGGGTTAAGGAAATTATGGGAACTTTTTTTAGGTCGCGGCTTCAACCGCACTTCAGATTTATTATGTTGATCTTTATTGTCAGAAACATATCTACCCTCGAGCGCGGCTTCATTGTACATATACTTTACCCATACCTTCTTCCTTAGTATTCACTTAAGGCAATGTATATTTTATATTATAGTATGTAAATTAAATGTATATTTTACATTATAATATTGCTTTTCCTTTCACAGTTTTTGTTTTCTTGCTTCATGGTAAAGAGAATAAGCTCAAAAACTTTTACACATCTCCTTTTCAGCAAAAATCACAAATTTCCATAAGAAAAAGCATGGTTAAATCATTGAAAACTGAGGGTAATCAAAGTTCCTACTTTCACATCTTTCCGGAGCACGATGCCAAGAATATTGTTGCAAAACTTTTAAAGTGGCACATTACATATTATTAAACCCTGTCTAAATATTAAATTAATTAAAAAAATAACTTTTCTTGAACGTAGCAAGCAGCTTTACCAAAGTACTTCTAAATCTTTGAACAGAGGCGTTCCAAATGTCGTAAAAAATTTAAGACAATCTCTTAGACATTTTAAGGAAGGTGAAGGAAAAGACATAAAAATAAAGGGACGTGGCAGCTTGTAATAAACCTAAGAGGACAACAGTTTGTCTTAAAATTTTAATCAAATGTGGACAAGAACGATTTAACTACCGCGGTTAAATCCTTCTAGAATGTGGACCTTCAACCACTTCCCTCAAGTAGGTAGGCCAGTTACAGTCACGATTTGGACATGTTATCAAGGAGAGTGATAGATTTGTTTGTTTTGGGCAGCCATCTAGGTGAAATGATAGAATCAACGCGACAGATCCAACCCCTATTAAATATTTAGTTAAAAATGTGATCTAAATATTTTTTTAATATAATAATTGAGCATAACTCATAAATAAAAATGAATTATTGGCCTAGCAGGTCTTTGAATAGGTGTATTTTTTTTTAAATTGATTTATTTGATACCTTACTCGATGTTATTGGTAATTTTTTGCTGTATTGGAAATCCAATATGATGGATGTGAGCCTCCATATTGGATTTATTGACACTTCTTCACCGTGGGAGTATTCAATTCGACAAACTGCAGTTTTTTATAAAAAAATATATAATTTATAAAAACAAATAATTGTGCTAATAACATAGGTGATATTTACTGTGTTGTAAATAATTATAATGAGTTAAATCACGTTTTTGACACATTACCTAATAACGTAATGTTACAAATGTTGACAAAATATGCTCTTGGTAAAAGCTCCATTATTCACTATTCCGTACACTGCAGGCGGACCCCTAATTCCCTTTCTTTGCCCATTCCCTAATGATTGCTAATGGCCGCGCAATTTACTATGTTCTCGTGTTGTATTTTGCAGAGCCAGCTTTGAAAAAATGTGTTTATTTATAACATGTATTATACTATAAAAAAAATTGACCACATTCAATTGTTCCATTGATATTGGCCCATAACCGCACATGGCCGCTACTATCGCATGTGCATATTGTGCATCTAGATGCCGCGAGAAGTTTCAATATTTAATCATATTAAGTTAACATCTTTAATCATATCTAAGTCGATACCTAATTCTTATGAGAACTGTATCTTAAACCTGAATATCACCCTCGTTAGGTACGCAGGGGATAGGAGTAAGTGGCTTTTTAGTAGCTTACAAAACTTGCTAGGCAGGCGACAGAATAGTTACTTATGCAATCGCTTGGTCGCTCGAGCGACAGGACAGTTGGTAATTCAACAAATTTTTCCGCGTCAGTGACCGGGCATACAGGCGTGATAAGAAGCTTGAAGTTTATCCACATAGCTAAAAGCCGGAGCACAATATGATATTGACTCGCCGCGGAGATGGGTCGATCTGCATCCGATCATATGATTCGATCTTAACCCTGAGGAATCCTGTCGCTCCATCAAGTGTTATTTATAGTGCTTGGACGTAGGGTCACCAGAGGGGAATAAGTGGGCCGCTGCAATTACGCACGCTTGGTCGATGGAAGTTCACGGCCGATACAATCTGCTGCGCACAAGACCGCACGGCGCACACCCTTCTGACGTAGGGTTATATTTTAAAACTGACAAGAAGCATAAATAACTGTGGTTAATGGAACTACCGAGGCCCGCCCAACCACAATAAATAAATTAGAATATGAATAATAAAAATAAATAGTAACTGTTTTTTAAGCGTGTTAGTACATAAAATGTTTATAATCATTTAGTTGCATATAGCCCAGATATGTGTGTACTCTATAAATTAAGTTATACATATAATGTGTCAATTTCTAAAGTCTAAATTCTTCGAAAATAGTTGGGCGATTCGTCAGGTTTGTAAGTCGGCTCTCCATCTTCATTGTAGGCGAAGGCTTTCGACGCTGGAGTCGCGATTAATGACTCTATTTGTATGGATTTGTTACCCGCAGAATGTGCACCTCGTTTAAAGGGGTTTGTTATTGAGAACGAAATAAATATTTATGATAGTCCAAAGCGGATATGGAAAAACTAGTCCTGACCTGATATTTATTTGAGACCAATATAGAATATTTTTGCGTATAGGTATTAGGTATATTCTGAATCTATTCTTATACATTTTTTTAAAGATGAATTATAATATCAATATCACTCTTAACTGGCAGCTCTATTAACTTTAAAAATAACACCAAATTAAATATAATTGATCAATTACATTCTACACATAATAAGTTTTTTTTAAAATACCTGAAAGTACAAATAAGAGCACATAACCTACAGCAGGCAGTGGCTAAAAGAGGCTTTGTGCGAAAGTAGGTCGCAGCATCGGCCTGCAATGCGGTGCGCTGCTCGTCATAACCAGGGGCGCATCACAATCGCCGGCAACCTAACTACCCTATAGAATATATCAACTTTATGTGTATTCTGTCGTGACAGTGACTCAAGTGAGAGAAAATCAATAAAGCTTGTTATAGGTTGAAATTGTATGGGTCGTCACCAGCACTGTGGCAACCACCGCCCATATTAAATATACCTTAAGGTATAAAAGTAGTTCTATATTTTCTTACAAACTCAAAACTGGAATATCAACTATATGTATATTAGTATATATTATTCATTACATTAGAATGGCGCCCAACGTGAGGCATCAAAGTTTGATATTGTAACAATTAACACACTTAATGCGAACAATATCCAAAATAATTCTTTAAAGTGGGAGTAGTTAGCAGCAGTTGCTCGCCAAATAAAACGTGAAAATAATTTATTTGAAAATAAATTACTTTCACTTATTATTTGGCGCCCAACGTGGGGCCTAGTAATGCATATTATTCAATGGAGATTTATAAACGTTAATAAATTCCCATGATAAACGTGACATCACTTAGTCTGACTCTGTTCATATGCCAAAATGAATCTTTTATATGACCGGTAGGCGTATGATGAAAGTAGAGGTAAAATGATTGCTGCCGTCAACTGCCGAGTTACGTTCGTCTACTTTATCAATATACAATACGATTCCATAAAATATGTAAAGCTTATCTCGGAGCTGTTGCGGTCCAAATACAATTGAAGAGATAGTAAGTGCTTGCCCATAATAATTGCAGTCAATGTGCTATAGCCCATCCATCTACCGTCCATCTACGATATCATTATTCTTCTTATTTGTTTGCAGCGTGAAATTAGCCATATCCTTTATATCTGAATATCATCATCCATTTTTGTAGAAAGATTCATAACGTTGACGTTGAACATAAATCAATAATATCTCACTTAAATATTAAAATTCAGCGTGTGGAAACAAAGCTTCCCCATTGTGTATAGTTAGGGCTGGCAACCGACTCTTCTCTTCTCTTCTTTCCAAAAGTGTTTTAGGTAGGAACAGCACTCGAAGAATTTCCATGGGAATCCCATGAGGAATCCAGCTAGGGCTCAAATATTAAGGATAATTTGTAATGTTTAGTTACGAGATAATCTGAAATTTCGTCGATCTTCGCGCTGCGTATTTAGTTAGAACATCATTAACTTTATACTCCAACTACCGCTGTGACCAAACGCGTCCGTGTTTATAATGGTAACGACTAACGATAGGACAGGCGTTAGGACCCCTCAATAATAAAATATTGCCTACGTCTTGTTAAGGTAGAATTATTAGATGAGGCCATTTTTAACGAAACCGTGTCAGCCAGGTTACAAAGCCCTCCTTCAAGATACCTATGCCTCTTCAAGCTATACAATATAAGTGGCGCAGGCAACCCTGTCGCCTATGTCGTACGCCGCTAGGTAATCTATTTCCTTGAGTGTTTATTCATGCTCCAATTTATTGTCGCTATACGATCGTATTTTCTAAAGCGACCTTATTTTCTTAGAAACATGTTTTATGTGCGGGACAACCACTGGGAAAATGGCGAATGGATGTCTCTGCGTAAATAAGGCCTTTATAGCGGTTAAATTAAATATGGATTGGCTATAGACTGATAAACTGGTTGTTTTAAGTTGAGAACTGGGATTTACAGAACTTTGTAGTGGGAGGCCTTTTCTGCAAGAGACCGCCTGGGGAAGTAACCTTTGCCAGATATTCATCCGACAAGCAGTAGTGTGCAAGCATTATTGTGTTCCGGTTTGAAGGGCACTGTTTCCAGTGAAATTACTGAGCATATGAGACTTTAGAGCCGATGCCTTAGGGTGACGAGCGCAGTGCAGTGCCGCGCAGGATTATGCAATGCAAAGTTCTGGGTGGCACTGTAACTGTTATGGGTAGGCGTAGCGCTTACCATCAGGTTGACTTGGCCGTCTCGTCACTCAGTCAAAAATCTGGTAACTTTTATTGCATCACAATATTATACACTGATCTGTGCCATTGTTATCAATTGCATTTTAACACTTTCACTGCTGAGCCAATTTTCTTGGCTAGCCACGGGTGTGGATCTGCACACACCATAGTGCTTTCCCATACAGCTAACATCGCAGTTGTGTTTTCCCGCCCTCGCGGCAAGTTATGAAAAACACCACAGCTGTGTTTTCAACAGTAAACGTGTTAAAGAAACGCCTCTCAAATAGGAATTATTGCTTACTATATTTTAATAGTTGTTATCTTGTATTAGACACCTAAGCTTTAATGACTGCAAACTGGTGTCAAACGACCTGAAGTCTAGATAAGGTTACAGTTACAACTTATGTTTTTTTTATCCCAAATATATACTTTATCCACCAATACGGACTGGGCCCCCGTGGTGGATTATAGCCTAACCCTCCTCACGAAAGTGAGGAGAGACCCGTGCCCAGCAGTGGGACGTTATGGGTTGATGATGATGATGATATACATTATATTAGTCAGTACCTACTTTATCTTTCCATTAATTAAAGGATTGTTTATAGGTATAATCTATAATCTGACCTATAAAATGACATTGAATTTTTGTACAAAGAATACTTATATTTGGCATGGCTGGTAAGTATAATAAATCTCCTTAAATGAAAATGTAGGCTCGGATTAGTTAAACGACTTGGAAAACTAAATTTCAGTCAGAATAACATAAAGGAGATTGTTCTAGTTAACGTCCTGTCTTGTTTAATAGAAAATTATACCTAACACTGTTAATATATTAGGTAACTACATTTAATTATTGCTTGGAAACATCTTAGAGTGGAATAAAATCTAGAAATTTACTGTAAGTAGAAAACATCACAACACTAATAGTTTTTTTTGCATTATTCGTCTATGTCGTATCGCGGTTTTCACTAAAAATAGAATTCATAATCAAGAAGCAAATAGGAACATGCAAGATTAGAATTTGCCTTTGCAATAGTAACTATGTAAATTACAGTTAACATCATTTATACTCAGAGTTATGAAATTATTGCATGCATTGAAAAACTTGGTGTTTGCACGTGAAACTGTCATTTTAAATCGCCACCGCCACGTGTCGTCCACGGTCCGTTTGTACACTAATTGAAATCATGGCGTAATTACTTCTTACCCGTGTAACTCAATTGACCTAAATGCAAGTTGTACATAATTAAACACTTCGAGCCAGTTCAACCGGCTCGGGTATTGATGTTGCCTCCAATTGCTTGATCCAATATGCATTGAATTTATGTTCTGTCGCATAATTGGAGCTACATGATACATGTGGTGGATTTACTACCTAACTGAAGATTGCCTATAACTTCCTATAGGTACATCCTTCTCTAAATTTATTTCAAACGATTCAAGATACGCTTTCTAATGAAGGCTTTTAGTTTGTAGCCTGTTGAAATAATAGATTGGTTGGTAACAAGAATTCATTAATAAGAACGGTACATTTTTTTAATTATCTACGAATTATTATAGTAATTGTAAAAACTGTGCTATGGATAGCATGGATTTGAATATTTTCTGCAAAGCTAGTTAACGCTACATAAATCAAAATTTCAACTGAAAATCAGATGAACATCATAAACGGAAATCTATCGAACTGGATTTGAAAAATCGTTGTTATATTGGCATAGTGAGTGAGAATGAACTGTACAATAAATTTAACACCGGCATTATTTAATTCAGTATACTGAAATCATAGCTTTATTTCGTCAATTGTAAATATACATATAAGTGAGGGGAGACCCGTGCTCAGCAGTGGGACGATATGGGTTGTTGATGATAATGATGATGATGATGAAGTATATAATATGTACATATTATATAAATTGTCTATATATACAACCTATGTACGCCAAGTAAATCGCCGCGCGCTGTAGGGCAGCTTAATCAGAATAATAAATTAAATGTTCAAACACTTTGTAACTATTAAATCGAAGATTAAAATAATAGAACATTACTGTCATTATTTATTCGAAAATAACCGTTAGTAAATTGTGTTTGCTCGTGACACTAATCTAACTATAGAAATAATTGAAATACAAATTGTCCGCGGCCACATGAGTGATTTGTCTATAGATTTTACTTGTTTAACGATTTTATAGGTTAAAAGGAAATTGTAAAGCCTGGTAGAGACTGTAGACAGAGTTCATTTATAAAGTTAATGCTAGCACAGAGCATCCGCGCTGGACGTAACATACAGTGTGAATGAGCCGTGTCTCTGAAACAGGAAAGGCATACAGAAACTTTTCTATTTGTTTCTAAGCACCTATTGCGATTATATTATGACCCGACCATCCGATAAAAAGATAGTTTTACATACGAACAAAACATGCAGCATTGAGTTCCTTTTTTGATTTCGGGTAATTTCATTCAGAGTGTATTGCGGTTTTGTATCTGCTACGAAAACGAATTAAATGTCAGTACCGTAAATGTGTAGGTGGGGTGGTGAGTTTGGTTCTGTAGGTAAGAAAAAAAAAGAATTTCCAATTTCATAACAAATGTTTGTTCGTACCCAGGTTTATAGTATTAACTAAAAAAGTAGAAACGATTTTCAAAACACACAAAACTAAATTGTTTTTTACAGGAGGTAGTATATAACTTATTAAACCATAACCAAGTGTGCACGGTGCTTTACCTGTGCTACGTAATAAAGACTTCAGGCGGCCAGCTCGACCGCGGCCACGGCGTAGTCCGCGCGTTAACGTCGCGACGACACGCGTCCATTCATAAAGAAAATATATCGTCCACCTCAACATAAAAAAAAAATACATCCGCAAACAAACAAACACATTTATGTAATAGTGTGCTCGCAAATAAACACCAATGTAAAATATAAAACTTATGTGATTAAAATGGATTCAAGATTAGCAAAGTTCTGCCGGAGTATTCTCGTCTCGAGCATTGCGGTATTCATTTTCCTAAGTGGTAAGTAGAAGTGGCATCATTCTGGCTAACTTTTGCAGACTTTCATGTGTCTACGGACTAAGTTTAGTGATAAATGTTCGCGGAGAGACTTAATTTTTTGATGTGATGTTATTAGAAAAGTTTAGCGCTTAAATCTTGTTTACGTTCATAGCTAGTTATAAATCAATACCTCATCGTAAATATATGGTACGTAGATATATTATTTATCAGTAGTAAGAAGATTATATTAATTAGGGTAATTCTTTTGCTACCGATTTGAAGAAATGACTTTTCTATTCTACCTCTAGAATTGATTCATGATAAGGCTTCAGGATTTCCGCGCATTGCTTTTTAAATTTTGTAATTAAACTGTTATATAAATAACCGTAAAAGTATCACCTATTTTATTTGGAATTGTTCAAAAATGTATATATTCAAATATACTTATGTACCAGTTGTTAGGTATGCAGCAAATTCTTTTTCTATAAGAAGATATGAATAATAATTTAATACTTGAACATTCAAGAGACAAAATAAAAATTTGTTACTAACAGCTTTTGAGTATAATGGGGACGATAAAAATAGACGCAAGTATTCAGGCCCTCAATGACGTCATGGGATTCATTGATTCGGGGAAAGTACGTGTAGACTTTATTACATTATAGGTACATTCTAAAATATTGAGCTTAGAAAGATTACGTACTTGACTTGTGATGGCCCATTTAATATTTCGATGTGAGATAGTAAACAGGTTTGTAGAGTTAGATACTGTAATATAACATAAGTACCTACTAAGATACCCATAAGTGTGTCTGAAAACTGGAAGACTTCCAGTGAAACCGCATGCTAAAACATGCCTAATAATTTGATATACTTAGTGTAGAAAGCAGATCCATTATCGTTTTCAGTAATCTTTAGCAATGTAGAAAATGAAGTAGGTACGCATGCATAATTAGACAATAATGTACTTACTTACCTCCTAAGACAAACAGTACACGTCAGCTCATTCCATTAAACTCATTAATAATACCTACATAAAGACAAAGACATTTGCTGATATATACTCATGAGTAATAAATAGCGACCTAATATATATTCGATCCTATTAAAAGAATTAAGCGAATGCATACGTAAAGAAGGTCGCATTAATAATAACAACATAATAATAGCTTCAACGACGGACCCCATATTTCTCGCTAAAAAGTAACCGACGTTGTCTGATTAAATATGCATATGGCTGCCCGTGGACGTAGCCAGGGTAGTGGGGAGAGAGAGACATAATATACGACAGTACTCCTTAAAAAAACAGTTGAAAATTTGGTTCACGTCGAAGTGGGGGTGTCGACTTAAATCCCTGTGCACGCCCAGTCTGTTGTAGGTTTCAACTTGATCCGCCTTCGTTACATCCGGAAGAGTAGGTATATGGTAAATATCCCCTTTCTAATCTTAATATAAAATTATAACCACCGTTCACTCTTGACTACAACTTCAGTAATGCAGTGACATTGGCCTTAAGGCTACTCTGCCTGCGCTGCCTTGCTTTAAGCCTGAGTAGCCTGCCCAAATGCATTTAATAAATATCTCAGTGGGACAAAAAGCCCCTTCCCTAAGTACGCCCACGTTGTCCCGGTTGCCTTTCGTAGGTGAACCTATCATCAGGTATTCGGAGTAATTTACAGCGGCCTTCGTCGCAGACGTTCGCTCCCATGGAACAAACAGTCAACGGTTGCTGTTTGTTTTTCTTTAATTCCCTTTCGCGTCGCTCCACAAAGGTTTTGGGGAAGGAAGTAGGAAAATGTGAGGGCATGTGACCCACTTGTATGATTAGACATAAATGTAGCTATGGAATTGAGGGACATCAACAAAGTTTATGGGCAGGCCTAATTAGAAGTTACGTAATTTAAAAAACGACTTCAATAGGATGAAACTGGGGGAGTGGTATATTTTTGGTTACGAAAAGAGAACTGCAATGGCACTGAAAACAAAAAATAAAAAGTTGCGCTCATAAAGGCACGCGTACGCTCTCACACGGTCTGTGATGGCAATGGAGGCCTGCACGGCTGCTGACCTCGTCGCTACTTGTCGTTTTTTGTTCGTGCCCTTTGATGAACTATACCAATCAGAGTTCGTGCCTCTAAATTAGGAAGGTACCGGCGTATTGGTGCGACATATTGTGAAGAAGAAATGTAGAATTAGTATTAGCATATTTTCCGAAAATCTATAGATTTCTAACAAATCCAATAAGCAGGTACCTAGTTACGACTGCAAAATCCCAAATGCATGCCTCGTTTAGGAACTGAAACGTAAACTATTCAGTGTCCCAATTCCAATTATTAGAGTTGGAACTAATTGATTATTATCGAACTGGCGGCCGGTTGAATCATACACTAATCACGAGCGTCCAATTAAACGACGCGAGCAAACAGCTTACTGCAAACATGCTGCAACATACCGTGAACAGTATTTATCACCGGAGATATAAATGTGTAATTGCGGATGCGAATGGAGAGATCGTTTGTTTACGCTCAGAGCTCGTTTGATATAGAGGTAAAGTGGGCAAATAGGTACCTATCCAACGCCGCGCAGAGGCCCCACGGCTGAAGGGCCTTATATTTATTCCTCAGAATGCCTAGGCAACCTAATTTAATTTGATGCTGAATTATGAATAGGGCTTGGGATCACATGTCTGACATAAGTGAAATATTTTATTTTCCTTTGTTCGCACTGTTTGCGCGACACACTATATTAAAATCTCTTTTCTTTATTCATATTGCTTGATATATTGTTAATAAAACATAAATCCCCCCCCCCCCCCCCCCCCCATTAACCGGGCCCCCTTGGTGGATTATGACCTAACCCTTCTCACGAAAGTGAAGGGGACCCGTGCTCAGCAGTGGGACGATATGGGTTATGGGTTGATGGTGATGATGACGAAGAAAATATATTCAGGTTAATTTAAAAAAAAGGTAGGTACTTTTAGGAGGTGAAAAGAAAGGGAGACCTTCTGAGACTTGCATATCCTAAGGTCCGAGTCCAGTGTCGCCCTTCTGCGGATCCTGTATTTATGACGATGTATGACTTCTTTTTTTTTATTTGACTGAGTGATGAAAGCGCTACGCCTACCCATAACAGTCACAGCACCACCCAGAATGCTGCATTGCATAATCCTGCGTGGCACCCTGGCTCGTCACCCTGAAACATCGCCTCAAAAGTCTCATATGCCCAGTAATTTCACTGGAAACAGTGCCCTTCAAACCGGAATACCGGAACCGGTGGATAGAAGTAATTTGATGCGCTGATTAGTTTTATTTAGTTGGCAGCAGATTTTGAAATATTACTGTATTTTTCATTGTTTTTCTGATTCTACCTATGATCCGATTCGCTTCGGTTACTAGATCTAGGAGGTTTGTGCATTTTTGTATGACAAAGAACCTAACCTACCTAACATACGTTACTGGGTCATGTGGCTAAATGTCCCTATGGCGATCCAACTTTTTAGTATAACGGACACTTCAAATACAGCCTGTATCCCGGTATCGCTTATATTCTCCCGTGCGTAACATATCAACACTTCTCCGCCCGTCGCCAGCTGCACATGTAAATAAATAATAGCGCGCCGCAGCCCCAAAATGCTGAGTCCACCGTGTTCATTGCTGCTTGAATTACTTACTAGTTTTCGGAAACGGACGTAGGTTGGACGTGTTGACTCTCTGGGAACTATACCTACATATTTTCCATTCCAATAAACTTATTTCTGGATATCTAGCAGGATTGATCGAGATCTTACTGCCTGACACTGCAAACGGGCGCAAAAGTCTGCATAAAAGTTCACTTCCTTCCATAAATTAACTACCCAGCCAGTAGGTACCATAATAGAAAGTGAATTTTAAGAACTTATAAACTAGATATTTCTATTTCTATCTATATATATAAAAATGTTATGTTGGTTTGTGTACGCTTCAAAAACTCAAAAAGTTCTGCACCGATCGAGCTGAAATTTCAGCATGATATATAATCCGCATCAAGGATTGTTTTTATCTATTTTTTTCATCAGTGACATATCAGCGAATGTGCGAATGTGCCACAGCGAAGCGTGGCAGGGCACAGCTATTAATCTATAATTTCAAATACTCTCTCAACTTTTTCATTGATTTTAGCACGTCGGCTTCATCTAGCGATTAAAATCATAATTAGATAATTTACTTAAGTAAAAGTTTCTAGGCCCATAAATTAAATCAGCATATTATATTTTCCAGTCCCAGCTACAGGCGATGAAGACACGCGGTGCTACTGGTGCGGTCCCCTCGCGGACCAGGTGCACCGCAGCCAGCGCGCGCCGTCCTGCGACGCCTTTGACCTCGACCAGCACCGCACCGTCTGCGACAAGGGATACACCCACTGCGCTATCGTCGCTACTTCACCACGTTAGTATCAATATAGTACTATATTTCTTCTGTGGTATGGTTACAAGGATACTCACTCCACTATCGCCGATACTTAACCGCGAGCCGTCGACGCGACTCAAAACAAGATTCGCTGCGCCCGCACTTGCGTGCTGACTTTCAATTTGGAAATCACTGATACTTCTTTATTAGTTATTGCTTATGTCTGTCAAGTATCAAAAAACAACTAAACCACGTCAAGGTATATTTATTATATCAACTAATAAAACGATGGTCTTAAGAGTGTTGGTTCCATTATAGATCGCAACGTAATATTGTAGCAGTTTCGTGAATTGTCTGACACCAGAAATACTCATCATCAGCCGGAAGACGTCCACTACTGACTGAACATAGGCCTCCCCCAATGAACTCCACAACGAGCGGTTGCAAGCTGTTCGCATGCAGCAGCTCCCGGCGACTCGCACCACTTCTTCGGTCCACCTCGTGAGGGGCATCCTACGCTATATTCTCCCGTCGGCGGTCGCCCCTCGAAAACATTTTCTTCCCTAACGGTTGTCAGTTCTACGAGCTGAGCTACGTGGCCTGCCCACTGCCACTTCAACTTCATAATTCTAAGAGCTATGTCGGTGACTTTAGTTCTTCTGCGGAAACTCATACTAAGTACTCACTTTTACACTTATCCGGCTGTCGTAAAACGCTGAGGTGGCGGAACCGAGAGCTCAATAGTAGGATATTTTTAGAGTAAGGCAAGACAGTGTATTTCCCTAATTACAATCTAGCTTCATTTCATTTGATTATTTAAATAATGTTTCTTTCGCAGCGTACGCTGAATCGAGACTATGTGTGAAATTCTACCAAGACGAATGCTATTCCCTGTACTGCAACTCCACCAGGACGTGGCGGATGGTGTGCGCGTGCCGGGGCGACCTCTGCAACGGGCGGCCCACCGACCGGGAAACCAAGGCGTTCGCAGCCATACCCAGGACCCTCGCCACTAGCCGCGCCAAACGAACTCTCATATCTGGCTTCAACAGCGTCAAAACTAAAGCCCCGGCCGACAACAACACTATCATCATAATAAACAACACAACAGGACATGATATCACCCTAAATAATCTTCAAAACGATCAACCTTCAGACCTAACAGAAAATACCAGTACGGCTCATGCTATCCATTCATCCAAACGCTTTGAAGATAACATTATTATTGAACATGGAACTATTATGAACATTGAGAGTAGCATCACTCATGCTTACGTTAGTAAAGCTGACAACGACAATAAACTGCATAGTACACCTACAATGGCCGCAACCCCTACTACGGAAGTCCAACTTGATAATGCTAAAATGGATAAACCAACGACTCCTATTCTAGAGTTCTCAACATTAGGGAAGATCTTCGAAGAAACGCATGGATCTGACGCCACGTCCATGAAACCAACAAGGATTGTAGAAGAAACAGTAGTTCCCAACAGTGCCCTACCTATGAAACTACCACCAGCAGAGGCTTTGCAACAAAATGTCACTCCGACAAAAGCAATGGAACTTACCACTGTACCTAATATAATAATAACCACCGAGAGTAATCACATGATAGACACAACGACGCACTCTACAAAAATTGATAATATGTCGAAGGAAAATGTTGGAGCACAAAACGTAGCCTACCTAATCATATTTCTGATTACTTTCCTTATTCACTATTGTCTTTAAGTAATGTTTACATGAAGGTTATGTAAATTTTCAGCTACCAATTGGCATCGATCTCTAAAACAAAGCTTTAATTAATGTTAACTGTTAATGTAGACATAGCAATTGTGATATTAGTGTGTAGATGTACCATTGTACATAGTTTAGTGTTTCCTAAAATTGGCTTTTAAACAGCACAAAAATTAAAAACAGCACAAAAAGTTCCTAGTTTTATTTTATACTTACTAATTTCATTCAAACATAAAATCATAATCCTTAGATATTTGCCTACACTGTGGCTTAGTTTCTAAGCTCTTAGCTCCTTGGGCATACGCTTCTCTTATGTCGGATTCAAAAGGCTTTGCAAACTTTTGTTTTTTGGGCACTGGCCCGTAATAATCGTACGTTGGTGGAGGTGCTACTTCGGCACCACTGGGCTGATTCAACCAATTATCAGTTGCACTTCTTTCCTCTGCACTCTCATCGTCACTTAGCTCGTTGACAATAGGCGCTGGTTCCTGAGCTTTGACGAAATTTTTATACCTGACCTCTTTTCTAATAGTATACAGAGTCGGTCTCACTTCTGTGGTACCAACTGATGATCTAGTCTCGTCAACATTCTGTTTCTTAGAAGAGAAATACAAGCCTTTCTGCTCATTAAGGTCCCCCATCTCTGGTGGTGGAGGCAGTGGAGCTATAGGCCTTACGTCAGCCCAACTTTTCGCTGCCGCAGTGTCGACAACTTTACCGCGATCATCGAATGCGTGATTTGATTTACTATGCTCAATTTTGCTAGATGATGCTTTGGGGGGTGCAAATTCGTCAATCCTCTTATCTCTTTGCTGGTCGACGTATTCCTCTTGAGTCATTTGCCTAAACTTCTTGATTTTCTCATGCACACCTGCCTTGCCAAGATCCCACTCCCTGATGTAGGCTTCGCGTAACTTCTGTCTCTCTTTTTCCAGTTCTTCCTTCTTTTTATTTTCTTCTTCTTTAGCCTTTGTGTCTGCTTCATCTCTTTGCTGCGTCAGAAACTCGAGGAGGTGTGCAGTGAAATCTTTTGTAGTATCTGAAAAAAAAAGCAGTAAACATTTACTATATCTAGTTAGTATTAATATATCTAGTCATTTACTAAAAGATCTATACCTTCAGGCTCTTCGGGAGGTAAGCCAGCCCTCATCCTCTGCCTCGCTCGAGCCGCTTTGACCCTGGCTGCCATGATCTCTTCTCGCTTCTTCCGTTGTTCTTCAGCTTGCTTCTGCGCATCTAGCGTGGCCTTGCGCTCTTTGATGAGCTCTTCCATCTGTTTCTGTCGCTCTGTCTCATCAGTACTGAATGCGTAGTAACCGACGCCGTGGATTCTCGCCTCTGGAAAATTTTACGAAGTCCAAATATAGTCAAGAATTATAGTCAACAACTCTTCTGCAAGAGTCAACCTTTGCCAGAGGGAACACCTTTGCCAGATTTTATCCGCCAAGCAGTAGTGTGAAAACAATACTGTGTTCTGGTTTGAAGGGCACTGTTTCCAGCGAAATTACTGGGCATACGCGACTTTAGAACCAATGTCTCAGGGTAACGAGCGCATTGCGGTGCCGCGCATGATTTTGTAATGGAAAAAAGCTATCCTAGCCAAGATCTTATGAGTTACGATCTTTGATTCGAAAAGATGAAGAATACACTGGAAGAAGAATAAAATGGACACTCCACGCGCAAATCAGTTTTCCCGCAATCGCCAATTAGCGGGCCCGTTTGGAATATACCAGAATTAATAGGATACAAACCATCAAACAACAAATCCTGATAGTGAATATCCTTGTCTTTAGCGAGGAGTTCTCTTTCTTTGCCTTCCCATTTCTCCCGTAATGATTGCAGGTAGTCGTTTGTAGTTTGTACCAACAGCGGTTTCTCTTTCACTGGCTCCTGTAAAATTACCACATTTATAGAAAAAGCTAAAAGAGGCTGCTAGATAGAAACACATGATGATAAATTTGAGTGGTGTTTTGTGTCAATAGTGTTATCTCATCATCATCAACCCATATCAGCCATGCTCTTGACTCGTGGCTATGATTTTTAGAACCAAATATATCCTCCGAATCCACACCTTGCCAAAATGACTACATTTTACCTGACTTTCAGGTGGCTGGGGGTCAGCTGAGCTCTCTTCTCGACTGGAATCATTAAACATAGTCCTCACGAGGTCTTTATCTTTCTGCTTGAACATATCCAAGTCCGATTTGTGGCATTTTCTTGTTCTCCCAAGACAATCTGTAAACTCAATCCTGGAAAAGAAAACATGAGGATTACACTTACTGGAAAAACAGCCCTAACATAAACCTTCCTTTTGCATTTGGCATAGTTGGATAAAAAGAAACATGTACTCCGTTACAGATTTAAAACAGTATAGATTATTACCATTCATTTGCATCGTTTTCATTATCACCACTTGCCCTTACGTCTTCACTTTTATCAACGTCTGGTGCATGTTGGACCAGTTCCTTGACCACCTCATGTTTCTTAGTGTTGAAGTCTACCAGAAACCTGCCAGCAAGCTCTGAATTTCCAGCGCTGTCTGCTAGATGATCATACAGCTCTGCCTTCTTTTCAAGCGCCAACCTGAAAAAATATAGCCATTCATGATAAAAACAATATAATATTTTTACATTATCAATGCATCATTGTGGCTCAATATCATGTTCACTGCTAAAAACACAGACTACAGTGTAGCTCACACAGACGGCACACCATTGCTGGAAAACACACACGGTCCATAACGGTGCTCAGATGTAAAAACCTGTTCGACAGTCAACATGTTAAAGGTGTGATCTTAATAGTGTGATAATGTGTTAACATAATACCTACCCTGACTAGGACATGAAGCATTATGTAATTCTCTAATATGTATGGATGTCACTGTGAACTGAGTAACCATTATGTACTTCAATGGATTTTATAGATTGGCTGATATACGTATATACTAGAGTAGATGAGTTCTAAGGTGGAGACTGGATGACATGCAGAAAACGGCTGGTAAAGACTGAAAGAGGAAAGCCAAAGGTCAGTCTCAGCGGTATTCACTAGGAGGCTCACATCGAACAATGGACATTTATAGATTGATGATGATGACATACTTACTTTGATTTCCTGCAAGCTTCTAGTTCTTCTGTGTCCACAGCCTTGAGGCCATCTTTGAATGTCTTCTTTTCTTTATTCTCCGTCTTATCACTGACACTCGCTTTTGCCGATGGAGGTTTGTGGTTCTCAATCCTGTTCTCATATAGTTGTTTCTTTTCGTGTACCTCTTCCTGCTTTTTCATAAGCTCTGCCTTCAAACTTAATAGCTGTAAAATTGATTGGGGTAGTATTAGTATAGAATTTAAAATGGTTTATTGTCCATGTCCACTAGTACAAAGTTGTACAGTAGTTGTTGTTTGTTGTTGGTTAATGTAAATATTGGGTCAAGAAACATGTCAAAGGCAATATTCTTCATATTTCCTCCTCAGTAAAAACAGTTAATGGCCGTTCAGCTGTTGGGGTGTGAAGAGAGGACAACACACAATTGCACAAACACAAAATTATGTAATAGACAAAATAATGCCATGTTTAGATACTTACGGACGACTTGTTGAACAAGATCTTCTTGGATGATTGCACATTCATTTTTAAATCCCATTAGAATATTGAACCTGGAATAAAAATATTTTATTTGTATTATACAACCAGTTTTTTAGTACAGTTATTTAGGTATACAATGCGGAGTCAATCAACGAATGAGTTAAAGAAATGGGTGAGGTTTAAGGTTTATTTCTGTGGTTTACCTAAATTCAGACTTGTGAGAGTGGTGAGATTTGCGTGAATATTATTAAGTAATAACATCAGAAATAATAAACGTACCTACTTGACGAGTGTACCAGCAGTGTGGAGCGGACTCTAGGCAGGTAATAGTAAATCACTAAATTATCTATAAAATGACCATGGCGACAGATATTTAGATGATTTTTGAAAACAAGAAGTCAAGAAACCACTGATTCATTGAATATCACTGATAATTTTATTATTAATAAGTTAGGTGATAGAAGAAAACAGAATTATATTGTGTTTGTTCTGTGAGCCAGGGTCTCCAGATGAAGTTAATCAAATTTCCCCATAGGACTAAAAAAAATCCCCAAAACAATACTATTTAGGCAAGTTTTCCGGCAAATATATTGAAACTACACATTTATATTTACTATTTATTTAATTTGACATTTATATTGCAGTAAGACATTAATAGAGCCAGCATAACCACATTTGTTCAGATAATTCTGATAAAAACTTAAGTGCTTTAATTATTGTATTTTTTTTAATTTGTCTATAACAAATTTAATGTGCCTCACCAGTGCCAGTGCCACGCAATCAACAATCAATCAATCAGTCGTGCAGGTGAACACAGTGGAAACGTCTTTCTGTCTCTCTCATTTCTCGCACCTTAGCCAATAAAATCACGGATGGATGAAATAATTATTCATCAAATTGTGAGGGATGGTAAAAAATTTAAAAATAAAAATAATGTTTTAAAAATAGTAATAAAAATAGATTAATCTAGCACATGAAAAGCAAAGCTAGCAACACTGCGTGACAGCTTCCTTTCTGTCAACTTCTGCCACAGAGTAGGATGATGTGATGCTGTCAAAATTGACACATCTTATCCCACCGATATTATAAAAAAAAGAATTAAATCTCGTATACTTTAAAAAGTAGGATGGTGTTCAATACCCTAAAGTCTGTCTGTACTTCTGTGGTACATGAAAACTGACTGAAGTTGGTTATCAGGCAAGCCAACCTCGTAAATTAACAAAAATGTTCTTGTTTTGGCTTACGTGGAACCTGTTGCTAATTTCAGATTAATCTGGCAGACTTCCATCTCACTGGCCGTGACGACAGAAATTTTTACACAACGACAAAGGCAGAACCTTTTGTGTACAAGCAAAACTGTTCTATAACTAACTAACGGTTAATCATAATAAACCCAAAGTTTATCAACGCAACACGAGTTACTCAATCATTCTAGTGAACTAAGTTTGTGAAATCAAAATGTCAACTCCTGCCAGAAGACGCCTGATGAGAGATTTTAAACGGTACGTAATTCTAGAAAACCTTCTGAAAGCACAATACACGTCATGCCTGAATCTCTTGAAAATCAGATTGTTCACAACTGGGACACCTTTGTCCTGGGTTCTTGTGCTGATTCATCAAATTACATCACTATCCTTTCAATCGATTTCTATTCTGCTCTAAAATTCCATTTTATGATAGTCAGAACCTACTTGGCTGCAGGCGTCTTATAAAAATCCAAAGATAGGCCAATGATGTATCCAACTACGTCACTAAATACAAGTTGTTGCTATTCAGATCTAGGTTATCCAAATAGACTACTTTTCTAACAAAAGAAAATGTTCACAGACATACGCGGCAGCTTTTGATATCGTTTTTTCATAGTACAGTTATTCAGTGAATGCTAATGTTGGATCATGACCTTGGCTAGAAGTTGTTGCCTAAATAACCTTTGTATTGTACATAATGACTAATTATTATTAATATTACCACTGTTGGTTCTTCTAACTTGTAGCAACTAATGGTTTATTGATTGTAACAATATGTTGTTTCTGCAGCTTACAAGAAGACCCGCCTACCGGTGTGTCCGGTGCTCCCACTGACAACAACATTATGATCTGGAATGCTGTGATATTCGGACCTCATGACACCCCATTTGAGGATGGCACATTCAAACTTACGATAGAATTTACAGAGGAATACCCCAACAAACCTCCAACAGTGAGATTTGTATCCAAAATGTTTCACCCAAATGTTTATGCCGATGGTGGCATTTGCTTAGACATCCTTCAGAACAGATGGAGTCCCACATATGATGTTTCTGCGATTTTAACATCTATACAGGTAATTATGGCTACCTATTTATTTAGTATACTAGGTTTTAGAGTAACATTAGTATTGTCATTGTAAACTGGATTTTGACATGCCTAATACATGGTAAGTATCCTAATTTCATTGAGCTATGAATGATGAAATTATCCATCATATATCAAATTATTAACTAATATTTTAATAGCAAGTGATTCATAATTGCTGCTATCACCTGGCCCCCTTATTAATATTTGCCTTACAAGAATTGCAATATAGTTGTTAAAAACTTGATATGGGTGAGAATTATGTATTAATTCAGCTGTTCTACAAAGTAAAGCTTTTAATAAGTAATAGAATGTTCATTGTTGCACTATCACTAAAGGTCAAAACATGGCCTACATCACAATTTTACGTGACTACTCGTCTCACAGCTGTGTGAATGATGACTAATACATGTTTTATTTGTTTTTCAGTCATTATTAAGTGATCCAAACCCTAACTCCCCAGCGAATTCAATGGCAGCACAGCTTTATAAGGAGAACCGACGAGAGTACGAGAAACGGGTTAAAGCATGTGTAGAACAATCATTTATTGACTAGCACGGCACCGGACAGTTCACAGTCATGTATGCACTAGAGCTGCCGTCAACAACAGCCAATACCTCCTCACTGATTCATTGGGACGAATGTGTAAATTTATGTTTAAAGAATACTGTGTTCGCTCACACTAAACATAAATTGGAGATGTTGCTAACAACATGAACTTACCAATTCTGGGCACCTGGTTAGTTATTAATAAGTTTCATATGGAAATATGTAATCATCATTGAAAATTTAATTGAAAGCATTCATTTCCATATATACCATTTATTGTGTGGATATGTCAAACCTCGAAATCATTTATTGTAAGTAGGCAAATATATTGCACTTTTACAGTAAAGTATCTGTTCATAACATGCTCTTATGTAATAATTCACCATTTTATTTAGTAAATAAATGTAGTAAAATGTCGTATTTGTTCAGTGGATACATTTAAAATGAAATGGAGGATTAATAATATAGCTTATAAAAACTAAAAAAATACTTTGGATTTTCACATAATAATTAGAACTCATAAAAACAAACTACTTGAGCCAAAGCTCAATATTATTGATTTGACAAGTGGGTGAAAAGTGTATTGAAATAATTGCTTACAAAGTTACAGGATGAACTAAAGAAAGTATTAAAAATAGACAATGTTTTAATGAAATGTATATTCACAATTGAATTTTTGTACCTAAATAGACAATAATGCAAGCTACTCAGATAATATCTGTTTTCAATCATTTTCATCTTGCCTATGTCTAATACATTACTGAAAGAAACTTGTCTCAAAATACCTATATTAACATTTTGAGCTACTTAACTATTAATCTATGTGAAGTTAGCTAAGCCTGCTGCACCATGTTTTATGTAAGAATTATAAATAACCTAACACAGAAACCTGCCTTCCCAAAGCATAGTTATGGGTGTGGCCATCTACGTTTTTTCTGTTTTCAATTTCTAACATTTAGTTAAGATTGTTAAAACCTCTTTCTTAAACATAAAACAATATTATATCTTATGTATATAACTATTTCCTACTTTTAATTAATATTTTCCGTATACAACAATGTTTACCTAAAATAGTACAAGTGTTTTTGTTGATTAAATACGTATTCCATTTTTACTAAATAATTAAGCTATCCGATTATTATCAAACAATGTCTACGTTTTCTAATCTGCTGCACAAAATTCTTGACAAAATGTTCGCATTTGGCAAATCCACTGTAGGCACAGTCCCAATGAATATATTTGAAATGTGTAGCAGTTTCCTCGTTTTTTTACATACTAAGAAATGTCTTATGTGCTCCAAGACATTTTACATTGATGTGTAATATTTTGTCTTCTAGTAAAATATTATTTTTGGTTTTACAAAAGTGTTTTTATTTATCCTACCCGCCGTTAATACTTGATTGGGGAAATAAAAATGATAAATGTAAGAAAATAATCAATGTATTAGAAAAGTATAATTTTACATTCACCACTATAAAATGTAATGCTCTAATTACTACATACATACTTAACTCCCTATCCCACAATTGAGCATCTCCATTCTTGGGTTGTTTGGTTTCTTGCACCAGAGTAGGTCGAGACCGGTACGCCATGCCATTAGACGCCCAGAATTACTCATATTTACATAATTTCAACCACCATGACTGGGGTGAAATCTCATTAGCTATTTTTATTCTTGTGATACTGAGTTAATAAGCTCTTTTTAGAAACTTACAAGATTTCACCGATAGTTCACATCATACCTAGCTCATAATCATATTATACAGCTAAATAGTATATAAATAATTACTTAGCAATCAAAACGTTTTTCGGATCATCAACACTTTGATTACATCAAGATTCTATAAATTAAAAACCCTATTTATATGGACATCAAAGTAACGATTCTATATTTATAGACTTAATAAAATCAGACATTATAGAAAATTACAATAAAACATCTTTCACATTAATAAGGAAAAATCTCAAATACATCTATATATAAATATAATTATATTTGTTGTAAGTAGACACCACTTTGTGTTTGCTAACAAATACTTGTCACCTGGTTTTTAGGACTTCTTTCAGTTTGTAATATAAAAGTTCCATACACACCATCGCATCTTCTGCACTGTCATGGCCGTTTACAGAGTTTTGAATAATTTTCTTCAAATGCTCAGAGGACAAATTTCTCAAAGCTCTTTTGTAGGGAGGACCCATCTTGTGAGGGAACAAGACGCTTGTGTCCACAACAGTATTATGAATAAGTTTCAAGGCCTTGAAATCAGATTCTAAGCTGTGCCCAACTAATATAGTTTTACTATTAAACATTGTTAAAAGAGTGGCCTGTACGTCTAATAGGGTGGTTTTTACATTTTGCATTTGTTCTTCAGTGATGCCAGAATACCTCGTGTTGTAGTCAATGATAGGATGTAACGGCTTTATGAGAGTCTCATAAACGACTTTGCATGAAGAGTTTATAACAGTGACTCTGGTCAGGTCGAGTCCTTGAGTGGTGTAACACATTTCACAATCTAATGAATAAACACCATAGTCATCCATCACTCTGTCTGGTGGCAATGTTTTCACATAACCTTTCAAATTTTCAAAATCTACATATTCATAGACATGACACGGAGCTATTACACATCCATCAGAGGAACCGTCTTGGCTGCAGCATTGATATTTGGCTTCACCTCTTACCCTGTATAATCTGTTAGGGTGATATATACATTCCTCTTGGACGGTTGCAAAGCCTCTTTTATTAATGGTATAATCTTTTTGACATCTACAACAAGTTCTAATGTAACCTTTTGGCTTCTGTTTATTTTGACCATGAATAATAATAGCCCTTCCCTTTTCCCCGCTAGGATGAGGCATAGGAAACCCATTACTTTGCAATTGCTCCTCAGTGAGTATCCACTTCGAAATGTTCTTATAAAATTTGGCTCCTGTAAACTCTATAGAAGTAACATCAACTTTTCTGTTTTTGATTTCAATACTCCAAGAGTTTGATAAGCTGGATGAACCTTCTTGAACCGAGCCAGTATTGGATTTCTTCACCCCATTACATTCGAGTAACTCCTTTCTCAGTCTACTCACTGCCATTACAGCTGAATTTTTATATATTTGTACAGTAGAACATTTCTTACTAGTATTAAGCTCCTCATGTTGAGCCCTAGCATAGGCATCTGTTGCGCTGATGTATAATTTTAGGCATTCATCTATCATCTTATTTAAATATATCGATCTTACATTTGCTGGTATTTTCGATGCAAGAGGTTCTAAAACTCCAGGTCTGTCTATTATTTTTTCGTTTGGTACATGTGCCACTCTTAATACTCCTTTTTTTACAGTCTGACAGATGGTAGAGCTTGTAGAAGGTTCATTAATAGCTTTAGATTGAAGTGTCATTGTCTTCTTAGCATTCAACATAGTTGAAGCATAAGGAACATGTGCAATGCGAATCTTGGAACTACTAGGGGTTGCGGTAGGATATGCATTTAAATTTTCATTATTTATTGGTGGGGTCGGTGCCGGGGGTTGTCTTGAATTGTGGAATTCTCTTACTTTAGCTAATCTCTCTCCCATAGCTTGAGCTGCATTTATTTTGAAATCAGGTCTTATTGGAGCTTTGGCTATGATTTTAACATTAGTATCAGTAGTCCTAGAAACTCTTTTTTTAGTTGGAATATATTCTACTCTATCGTCTTCTGTTTGATGAATTTGTTCTGCATCCTTAGCCTTAACTATAGGGACATATTCTTCGAAAATTCTTTTGCACTCCTTTGTGATTGTGTCTTCGTCAGCATCTGATATATCATAATCATCATCTACTTGGCCATTTCCTTCAATATTGAAGTCATCGTCATTGTCTGATAAATTACTTTTAGATGATGTTTTAACTTTGTGCTTATCTTTATCATGTTTAGAGCTTTTGTGACTTTTTTCCTTGCTTCTTTTGTCTTTACTTCTTGAATCACTTTTGGAAATCTTTGCTTCAGAATGTTTTTCAGATTTTTTAGATGAGCTCTGCTTAGACTGCTTATGGCCATCATCTGAACTTTTAGAACTATGTTTCTTCTTATCACTAGAGTGTCGGTCTTTGCTATCTTTTCGTTCCTTCTCCCTGTCCTTGCTATAGCTTTTGTGACTTGATTTCTTATCACTATGTTTATGCTTATTGTCTTTCTTGTCTTTGTTTTCTGTTGAAGATTTATCTTTTTTATCTGATTTACTTTTATGATGAGATTTGTGCAACTTTTCCTTTTCATTTTTTGAAGCTTCACCATTCTTAGTTTTGCTGTTAGAGATGTGAGGTTTAGAATGTTTTTGAGTTGCATCTTTCTTTTTCTTCTCAAGCTTAGTTTCTTCTACAGTTTTCTCTTCATCCAATATCTGATCTAATATATCAAATTCTGGTCCGAGATCATCTAACCCATTCAGATCATTAGATACTTTTGTTTTCTTGGCATCTGGTTCATCTTCATCACTTGAGAAACAAGGAGCTAAAAAGCGTGGAGTGGGTTGATATGTGACTGCTGATTTAATATGTTTTGTAGATACCTTAGCAGGTTTATACTCCAAAATCTTATTTTTGCTAGCAGTGTTCTCAGATGATGGAACATAGTTTCTCTTCTTAGATGTGTCTTGAGTGGTTGGATCTGGTGTGTACTTTTGCAATTCTTTCTCTACTCCAGGGAGATACGTCTCATTTGATTCAACAGTGCCGGTGGGTGTGTATTTATCGTTGGGAATATTTTCCGTAGAACCCGGCGTATATTGTAAGGGCGGAGGTATATAAATGAATGGCTTTGAAGATCCATTTGTATCCACAGGCCTCTTTATGGGTACACTAGCTGGTTTTCTAGGTGTGTACGGGACCGGTATGTGTCGTTTTCTCTGCTCACTAGTATCTTCGTTAGTTTCAGCGTCAGTACTGATGATTTTTTTGAGTTCTGCTATTGGTGTAGGATTATATGTGGCCTTAGATGTTGACAGGGCAGTACTCGATTTATTGGGGTCATCGATGGTGTCAACCGACGAAGTTTGAGTTGAACCAACTGCTGCTGAAGCCTCTGTCTGTTTAAGAACCCTCTGTACAGCTGCAGACACTAACTTCTGTAAGATCGCCCCACTGTCAATAGCTTCATGAGCTGTGCTCTGTAAATCTTTCTTGGCATGACGAAAATGACAATAAGGTCTATCACATGGACCATTCTCATAGAAAGGACAATTAATTCCATTGAAATAACCAGTCGATGGAAGCATTTTCTATTAATGTAAGCTACATTGAAATTATAAAAACAAATTCAATGATTAAAAAGATGAATGAAACATGAATATATCGGTGATGAACGTCAAAACGTATTACACAGACTAAAATTAAACCACAGAGGCACAGACTGAGTAGATACAAACCCTTAAAAACTTTCAATACTATAGACTATACAAACACTTTTTGATTACCTGCCGAGCCGAGAATGACAATTGATAGGAAAAGACGGTACTGTGATGGTGGGTACAGACCAACCGAACATAAGCGAGCGAATGGTCACCAATTGGTGGCCACCGAACGGTACAGTACACGCTCGTTTTCGCTGTTGTGTCCACACCAAACGAACGCATGCAGAGTTCGGCGAATCACGCCGAACTAGTGATGTGTCGTTACCATACGGATTAATAACCAAACTATCAAAACCGTGCGATTATTGTAGTAGGTAACAACTATACGATAATAGTGGATTGTACCACAAGGGAACAAAATAATGTAATTACGGCGAGAGCGATTTTTGAATCCAGAGCGAAGCGAAGGATTCTATAGTAGAAGTAGTAGAAGTCAAAGTACTTCGCTCGAGCTTAAATAATTTTGTTACCGTGTGGTACACGATACTTTTCATCCCAAGCTATGAGAAAATATTCATCATACGAGAAAAAATCTTTTGACGTGACGTCTAATAAATCGATGAACGCCGGTATGTAGCCGAAAAAGTTGACACATTGTCCCGTTACGCTCATTGTACGCTTGTGCCGCATCTATCTCTCTTCTCTTCTTGACAGGTTAATTATTCTTGCATTTTAGAAATTTGAGTGCTTTAATTTAATTTAATAAAAAGTAACAAAAAGAAAACAAAATTTTAATACCATCATACGAAAAAAAATAAAAAAATATAAATATATAATAAAAAAAAAGTGAATAATATTTTAGAAAACAAAATAAAAGAAAAGCAAATAATATATTTATTTATAATTAATTTTTATTTTGTTTGGCAATAAATTTCCTTTTTATTGATTCATTCATTTATATTATTACCACTCTTTATTGAAAAAACTCTAAAAATGAAGTGCCCGGGAATGACCCACTTTGCTCGCACTTATCCAGAAGCAAAATGTCTCTTTTCGAATACATGGGATTAAAACTTTATTTCGTGTTTTTCAATTAGTCGTGACATTTAACATATATTGCATTAATTTGCTTGAACAAATGAAGACAACTGTTTATTTGAGTTGTCAAATTCAACTGAACATATTATTGTAGCCTATGGAGTATAGCCCTCCTACTCGCACGCATCAAAACGCTCTATCTGGCTTATTCACTTTCTCCAGCTACGTTGACAACTTCAAGTAGATACTTTATAGTTAGCGGCGATTTATTATAGCGTTCTGACAACAACTATGGTTTCTTATCGTAGGTACATATCAAGTGAGTGAACAAAAGTGAAAAATTATCGTTTTGAAAAATAGATTAGGTAGTAATGCTTTAGTTGAATAACGACTTGTTGTTTCACATCACTAGCTGCTACTAGGTATAATATCCATCGTCTATGCCTGTTTGAGATCAATGTTAGTCATCGTAGTTCACATGCCACCCGCTAGATGGCTCCGTCAAATGAGCCGTCCCGCCTACCTAAGGTCGTTTTAAGTAGCGTTCAAGATAATTGTAAAGTGCGTTCATAAACCTTCGTATTAGAAAATACAAATTATTTTCTCAAGTAAACGGAGTATTATTTTGGGGGATACCAGGGCGACAACATAAGATAGATTACCTGGTCAAGTAGGGGCACTTGACCACGTAATCTATCTTATGTTTGATGCGTATGAATTATTGATTTGATTACATACACAATGAATATTAAAGTCAGTCATTTGTAATTAACAAATGAAAACAAACCTTTTATATTTAGGCTACCTAGATACTATGGATAGTAGAGCCATGCATGCTAGATGCGAATAGAATAACTAATCAAAAAGTTCGTCAATCAAAAACATCAAAAATTCTGGTGGTTTACATTTTCCCTAAACTAATCCTTATGTACCTCCTAAACGCGTGGACCGATTTACATGATTCAAATGGATAAAATAATTTTAGACCTATTCCTTTCATTTGACACCAAAATCATTAAGATATCACCACAAACAAAAAATCGTATTTTCAGGTTGCTCTCGTAATTATATAGGTAACTATTATAATAATTATTATAATATCCCACTGCCACAGCCTAAGTTTCTGCTTATACAGCTCTATGACCATCAGCAGTTTTGAGTTAGGCCATTCCATAGAGTTTATAGTAAGCTGAGATTTATTATAGCGTTGTGATACCAACTATGGTTTCGTTTCGTACATAACAAGTGAAAAAGTGAAATATATCGTTTTGAAAAATAGATAGTAATGACTTGAATAACGACTGATTTTTGATTCACATCACTAGCTGCTACTAGTCACACCGTTGCAGTGGGTACAGACCAACCGAACATAAGCGAACGAATGGCCATCAATTGGTGGCCACCGATCGGTACCGTACTCGCTCACTTTCGCTGTTGTGTCCACACCAAACGAACGCATGCAGAGTTGGGCGAACCACGGCGAACTAGTGATGTGTCGTTACCATACGGCTTAATAACCAAACGATTTGAAACGATTATTATGCTGGGTACAGACCAAGCGAACATAAGGGAGCGAATGCCTCAGAACGAATGCAAAAACTAGTGTGGACGTCCTGGCGAGAGCGAGCGAACCCAAACGGTGGCTTTCGCTAGCCCTGGCTTGCCTTCGGCCGTGCTCCTGCTGGGTACAGACCAAGCGAGCACGCGCGAGTGAATGCCACCGAGCGAATACAAAATACTGGTGTGGACGTCCTGGCGAAAGCGAGCGAAACCAAACGGTGGCTTCCGCTAGCCCTCGCTTGCCTGCGGCCGTGCTCCGACCGGTTGTCGGTACATCAAAGAAAAATGGAACGTACGAACGAGCGCGGTGTGTACGGACAGGCGAATGCTCATTCTGTCGCGACGGTTGCACTGAACGGACGTGTCGTGTTCACAATAATTTTGATTTTTATACTACGATCGCGATGGAATGGCCTAACTCAAAACTGCTGATGCTCATAAATGATAGATGCTGATGTATAAAAGCAGAAACCTAGGTTACAGGGCCTAGTCAGTGGGATATAATATAATAATTACGAGAGCAACTTGAAAATACGCTTTTTTGTTTGTTGAGATATCTTAATGATTTTGGTGTCAAATCAAAGGACTAGGTCTAAAACCATTTTATCCATTTGAATCATGTATATCGGTACACGCGTTTAGGAGATACTTAAGGATTAATTTGGAGGAAATATAAATCACCAGATTTTTTTATGTTATTGTTTTACGAACTTTTTAATAATAATTAGTACCTATCTAGCATGTATGGCTCTACTATCCATAGCATCTAGGTAACCTAAATATTAAAAGTTTGTTTTCATTTGTTAATTACAAATGACTAGTAGCAGCTAGTGATGTGAAAAAACAACCAGTCGTTATTCAAATAAAGCATTACTATCAATTTTTCAAAACGATATCTTTCACTTTTTCACTCACTTGTTAATGTACGAAACGGAACCATAGTTGTTATCAAACATTTGTGTGTTATATTTGCTGACGATGCAACTATTTACATGAGTAAATTAAACCTAAGTCCGAATGAGTTTGAAATAGAAATTAACAAATCTATCGAAGCAGTTGTGAGCTGGTTAGAAAATTTAAATCTAAATGTAAATGTTGATAAAACGAAATTAATAGAATTTAGAAATTATAGACTAAAATCATTACCGTTAAATGTTCTTGTTAAAAAAACAAAAGTCGATATTGTTACAGAAACCAATTTTATTGGAGTTACTATAGACACAAATTAAATTGGAAATCTCACATTTCTAAATTTAACACAAAACTTTCTCAATACATATATGCTGTTTCAATACTAAAAAACGTATCATCAAAAAAAATTGCTATAAACACGTATTATGATTACGTTTATCCTCTTTTAAGCTATGGGATTATATTTTGGGGTAATTCTGTAGAAGTAGAAACTACTTTTCTACTTAAAAAAAGATGTCTAAGATGTATATTTAATTTAAATAGTACTGAAACACTTCGTAATGTTTTCATAGAGAATAACTTCCTTACACTTACTTGTATTTATATCTATCAAATTAGTATATTTGTCGAAAGCAATTACGAGTACTTTTATAAAACAAAATCCAACCGATCCGAAATTCTAAGGACCAAATACAAGCATAATATTTAAATACTTCAGGCCAATAACACGTTGTATCATAAGAGCTCTTACTTCACAGCTATTAAAGTTCATAACAATCTACCTCTTGACGTTAAGATGCAAAGTGGACCAGATTTTAACAAAAAGTTAAAATTTTGGTTGCTAACGCAAAGTTTTTATAATTTAAAAGAATACTTTTCTATATAATAACTACTTTTTTAAATTCCTAACAATTTATTTAAAATATGGTTAATTGTTTTGTTTTCCAATTTTATCTAGTGTATAAGTAAGTTAATTATTGTGCGCCCGAAATGGGCAAATTGTTGAAACTTCTTATTGTAATAACAACAGCATAATGTACACAATTTATACAATAAAAATATTCTGATTCTGATTCTGATATCACAACGCTATAATAAATCTCAGTTTACTATAAACTCTATGGAATGGCCTTACTCAAAACTGTAGACTCATAGAGCTGTTTAAGCAGAAATCTAGGCTGTGGCAGTGAGATATAATAATTATTATAATAGGTACCTATATAATTACGAGAGCAACCTGAAAATACGATTTTTTGTTTGTGGCGATATCTTAATGATTTTGATGTCAAATAAAAGGAATAGGTCTAAAACCATTTTATCCATTTGAATTATGTAAATCGGTCCACGCGTTTAGGAGATACATATGGATTAGTTTAAGGAAAATGTAAACCACCAGAATTTTTGATGTTTTTGTTTGACGAACTTTTTGATTATTTATTCTATTCGCATTTAGCATGTATGGCTCTACTATCCCTAGTATCTAGGTAGCCTAAATATAAAATTTCACTAGTTCAGTTGAATTTGACAACTGGAATAAACAGCGGTCTTGATTTGTTCTAGCAATCGCAGAAATGCAATATAAATATCATGATAGGTGTACACGAAGAAAAGTTTAATAACGTATAGTTACCGACTATAATAATCGTTTCAAATCGTTTGGTTATTAAGCCGTATGGTAACGACACATCACTAGTTCGCCGTGGTTCGCCCAACTCTGCATGCGTTCGTTTGGTGTGGACACAACAGCGAAAGTGAGCGAGTACGGTACCGATCGGTGGCCACCAATTGATGGCCATTCGTTCGCTTATGTTCGGTTGGTCTGTACCCACTGCAACGGTGTGACTAGTAGCAGCTAGTGATGTGAATCAAAAATCAGTCGTTATTCAAGTCATTACTATCTATTTTTCAAAACGATATATTTCACTTTTTCACTTGTTATGTACGAAACGAAACCATAGTTGGTATCACAACGCTATAATAAATCTCAGTTAACTATAAACTCTATGGAATGGCCTAACTCAAAACTGCTGATGGTCATAGAGCTGTATAAGCAGAAACTTAGGCTGTGGCAGTGGGATATTATAATAATTATTATAATAGTTACCTATATAATTACGAGAGCAACCTGAAAATACGATTTTTTGTTTGTGGTGATATCTTAATGATTTTGGTGTCAAATGAAAGGAATAGGTCTAAAATTATTTTATCCATTTGAATCATGTAAATCGGTCCACGCGTTTAGGAGGTACATAAGGATTAGTTTAGGGAAAATGTAAACCACCAGAATTTTTGATGTTTTTGATTGACGAACTTTTTGATTAGTTATTCTATTCGCATCTAGCATGCATGGCTCTACTATCCATAGTATCTAGGTAGCCTAAATATAAAAGGTTTGTTTTCATTTGTTAATTACAAATGACTGACTTTAATATTCATTGTGTATGTAATCAAATCAATAATTCATACGCATCAAACATAAGATAGATTACGTGGTCAAGTGCCCCTACTTGACCACGTAATCTATCTTATGTTGTCGCCCTGGTATCCCCCAAAATAATACTCCGTTTACTTGAGAAAATAATTTGTATTTTCTAATACGAAGGTTTATGAACGCACTTTACAATTATCTTGAACGCTACTTAAAACGACCTTAGGTAGGCGGGACGGCTCATTTGACGGAGCCATCTAGCGGGTGGCATGTGAACTACGATGACTAACATTGATCTCAAACAGGCATAGACGATGGATATTATACCTAGTAGCAGCTAGTGATGTGAAACAACAAGTCGTTATTCAACTAAAGCATTACTACCTAATCTATTATTCAAAACGATAATTTTTCACTTTTGTTCACTCACTTGATATGTACCTACGATAAGAAACCATAGTTGTTGTCAGAACGCTATAATAAATCGCCGCTAACTATAAAGTATCTACTTGAAGTTGTCAACGTAGCTGGAGAAAGTGAATAAGCCAGATAGAGCGTTTTGATGCGTGCGAGTAGGAGGGCTATACTCCATAGGCTACAATAATATGTTCAGTTGAATTTGACAACTCAAATAAACAGTTGTCTTCATTTGTTCAAGCAAATTAATGCAATATATGTTAAATGTCACGACTAATTGAAAAACACGAAAGAAAGTTTTAATCCCATGTATTCGAAAAGAGACATTTTGCTTCTGGATAAGTGCGAGCAAAGTGGGTCATTCCCGGGCACTTCATTTTTAGAGTTTTTTCAATAAAGAGTGGTAATAATATAAATGAATGAATCAATAAAAAGGAAATTTATTGCCAAAAAAAATAAAAAAAATAATTATAAATAAATATTTTATTTGCTTTTCTTTTATTTTGTTTTCTAAAATATTATTCACTTTTTTTTTATTATATATTTATATTTTTTTATTTTTTTTTCGTATGATGGTATTAAAATTTTGTTTTCTTTTTGTTACTTTTTATTAAATTAAATTAAAGTACTCAAATTTCTAAAATGCAAGAATAATTAACCTGTCAAGAAGAGAAGAGAGATAGATGCGGCACAAGCGTACAATGAGCGTAACGGGACAATGTGTCAACTTTTTCGGCTGCATACCGGCGTTCATCGATTTATTAGACGTTGTCACGTCAAAAGATTTTTTCTCGTATGATGAATATTTTCTCATAGCTTGGGATGAAAAGTATCGTGTACCACACGGTAGCAAAATTATTTAAGCTCGAGCGAAGTACTTTGACTTCTACTACTTCTACTATAGAATCCTTCGCTTCGCTCTGGATTCAAAAATCGCTCTCGCCGTAATTACATTATTTTGTTCCCTTGTGGTACAATCCACTATTATCGTATAGTTGTTACCTACTACAATAATCGCACGGTTTTGATAGTTTGGTTATTAATCCGTATGGTAACGACACATCACTAGTTCGGCGTGATTCGCCGAACTCTGCATGCGTTCGTTTGGTGTGGACACAACAGCGAAAACGAGCGTGTACTGTACCGTTCGGTGGCCACCAATTGGTGACCATTCGCTCGCTTATGTTCGGTTGGTCTGTACCCACCATCAGAGAGACGTCTATCTGTATCTGGCAACATTAGACAGAAGTCAGATATGACAGCATTCAAAACAACAAGGATTTTTTCTAACTTAGAACGCTGTTGTTTGCTTTGAAGCGATTGGCAAAACACAGCCTTGAAATTATTTTATTGCGGCAAAGGTTATTGCAATAGAAGTTTCACAATAACAGGTAATGGTACTTACTAATGGTTAACTGGCGTTACCACATGACGATCTCATAACTATGGAGTTATTTGTTAAACTTTTACGTGTCTGTCCTCGTTCAATAAGAGATTTAGCTAAAGTTGTTACAGATTGTTTTGATAGATTGATAAGTGTATTTCAATATTTGTATCCAGATTTTGGTGACGATTAAATCCCGAGATGTTGGAACAAGTCGTGGAAGATTACGCGGCGTATTTCAAACTGGATATACTTAATTCTGGATTTCAAACTGTTCAAGATGTCGTTGATAACATGCTGATAAGGCTTGAAGAGTTGACCAGTGTGTTGGAAATTATCAAGTTAAAAAACAGCGAATGTGCTTTGTCTGTATCAGAAGACATTAGTAAATATCGGACCGAGATTACTATTCTATCGAAAAAAATTGATACACTGACCCATGTAATAACAAAGCTGCAGAATAACATAGACTGCCTGGAGAAGCAAGTTGAAAAAGCAGAAAACGATTTTGGAATTAACAATGAGAATAAAATTAAAAGTTTACTGTTGCCTTTCTTGAAGAGAAATAGTAGTACACCAGTTGCTCCAGTCTTGCAGTTTGAAAGGTTGCACTTTGAAAGTGTTTTGGACCACTTTGAAGATAATACCATAGAATAAATTATAATAGTACTGTACATACTGATTTCTGATAATATTGTATTATAAACATTGTGGAATAGGTACTTTTAAACTTATGGTATAATAAGTATAGATAATTTGACAATCAGGTACTTACACCTACTATAATTTCCACTATTTAGTTAACACATTTACTGCTGAAAACACAACTGTAGCATTTTTCATAACTTGCTGCGAGTGCTGGAAAACATAACTGTTGTGTTTGTTGTATGGGAAAACACGATGGAATGTGCAGAGCCGCACCTGTGGCGAGACACGTAAATCGTCTCAGCAGTGAATGCTGCTTTACATATCCTTATTATTTATTTTAGTATTTAATATCTTCAGACACATTCCTAGACTATAACAAACTACATTGTGCCTTAAATATTATAAAATAAAACTGCATAGTACCTAGTTGTCTGAAGAAGTTATTAATTATGTAACATGGGAATATGGTAATAAAATAATAAAGTACTAAAGACAATTTTATTCAAATTTTAAATCAATGTTATAGCATCAATTTATTCTTATTCCCTACCAATCTAACCATAAAAATAGAATGAGGTAGTGAACTGATAAGCAGTGATCTCTCTCAGTAGATGACTATCCAAGACTGAGATGCTAATGCTCATTATCATGAAAAGTTTGCTCATAATTAAAATGAAATCTTTCTGAGCACACTCTACTGTTGTTTGGTTAAAATTGGTTCAGCTCGAGTAAGGGAGCAAAAGAGATAGTCGATGCTTCACTGCTATACTTGCTCAGCAAACATTACATGAGAGAACATGACGCATCAGTCGTATTATTATTAAACATTTTGTACTACCATAGGAATCAAGGATGGTGCAGACAAACTTTTTTGTCTGTCATAATATATCACAACTACAAATTACACAGTCCTGAGACACTAAGTACCAAATACATTAATTTTGATTCAAGTACAGAAGGTTAAGGGATTTTCATCCCCTCAAAGCCTGTTCAGTTATGAGACAAACCTAGTCCACCACAAGGAAGATATAGGATGCAGGTTCACCTTAGACTGAGCTTCAAACTTAAAAATAACACTTATAAATCTATATAAGAATGTGAACATTAAAAGTAATTAAATATTATACTGATTACTTGGTTCCGGTTGAACCAAAACCTCCTTCGGCTCTCTTTGTTTCCGATAAATTTGTGACTTCTTGCAAAACCGGATAGTAGATTTTCTCGCATATGAGCTGAGCAATCCTATCGCCTTTCTTAACTTCAAAATCTGTATCGGAGTGGTTAAACAAAACAACACCAACATTGCCCCTGTAATCTTCATCGATTACTCCAGCTGGAACAAATAACATCTCAACCTTGATAACAAAATAAAACTTTGTGATAGGGCCTTCTTGAGTTCTACATAGAGATGTACAAATGAAAGACCACCTACTGGGACAATAATTACTTTGACACAGGTAAGCTGTAATTTTATAATATGTTTAACATTTCAATTGAACTATAATAAAGCCTCACAATGGTTCACAATGTTGCCCTCACAACGGAGGGCAACATTGTGAACCATTTCAAATCCCGTTTAAAAATGTGAAAGTTTGTATATTGGTCTCTAAACAAGGCTGCAATGGCTTAATGGATTTCAAGAGAATTTGATATGAATAGACAATTGTTTTAGTTTTTGAAATAACACATGGGATACTTTTAATCCCATTAAAATCAGTGGTTTCTGTGGGATAGTAGTCTACCAACTGAACGACAGCTAGTTGTTAAACAGAATCAAAGTGTGTTGATAATAAGATTAATCTACAAAATTAAAGGAAGACCAAAGCCCAATTATTGTTTTAGTTATTTGGTAGAAATTAATGAATGAATCAATTAATTGAAAATAATATAGTTGTGTTAGTAGAGACAACATCAAACCTTGAACAGAGATAGTGAATAGAGAAATACGCAGTATGAAGGTACACAAGTGTACTTCAGAGAAACACATACAGGATGGACACATATAAGGTTATTTTTAGGATTCCTCACCTCCTACATCAATAAAGTTCTTCACAGCTAATCCTGAGCGCGGCGCCACTCTGCCGTAGCAACCAGTAGGTAATTCAACTTGCAAATCCGTTTTCACCAGCTCTTTCCCACGAGCTGGGACAACGTAATCGTAGGCACTAAAATAAATTGTAGAAAAAAATTTATAGATCTGTTCTTTTAAACTCGTCTACGATATATTAATACGAATCACTTAGGTAAATAATCTCACCTCCTTATATCGAATCCAGCTGCCTTCTCCGAACCCTTCATCGGTGGAAACGCATTTGCACTCAAGCGTGTGAATTTCAAAGCGGTAGCAGTGGAAGTCATAGTGAATAGTTTTAAAATACTGGTGATTACACTGGTAATCTTGATTGTTTGATTGGACTGGGTTAAATGTAGAAATTCAACCAATTTTTCACAAAAAATATAACTAAAACTCTAAAACAGTACCGGTGCAAGGAAAGGTCCACCGAAAAGTCAGAAGTTGGCGCGAAAAGACAGTTTTGCGGGTTGCCAGTTGCCCGATCGATAGCTCTATTTGGCTGTAAGAAAAGAATGACTGCCGCACAGACTAAGAGCCTGCGCGCACTGCCTTGCGTTTTCAAAACGCAATTTCTGTAAAGTTTGGAGTATATTCCTTGGTATGGAGTGTCACAGAAGAGCGCGCACTGCGGTGAAACAAACGCATGCGGTAGAGTCACCGCAGCCAACAGGCTGCAAATTTTGTTTTGTATCGTATGGAGAACACACTCAGGGGAGCAGTATACAAGTTATTCTATGGCCGGCAGTCAGTACACAACACACACACGAGTCGGCATACGGCAAGTGGTAACTATCTGCATCGCCACAAGTGATAGTGTGAAGTTTGGAGGGCATTTTAAATTTGTGTACATTCGAAATAGTTCGCCTGAACTCGGCAGCAACATTAGCAGTAAAACAGAAAAGTATGTCAACTGGACTCTACACTCTAGAGAGCCACGGGACTGAAATACCTACTCTAGCCGCATATGCACGGTTATCCCTATTTCTAAGTTTTACAGTTTACCTTTTCTTTCCCTCTGTACTATGTTAATAATGTAATTATAAAATTGAGCCGTAGCGGGACGCCTGACATTATTATGTGAAACATCGAAACTATTTTGTATAGAAAATGTGCATGAAAGAATGGTTGAATTATTATAGAAAATGGCATGGTAAAAAATAAATTTCAGTCAGTCAGTCAGTCAGTTATCCATTAAGCCAGCCGGTGATTAAGTCATTAGGCCATTGTGTAATTATGCCATTAATGCATTAGTTGTGTAATGCAAGGTTCTGGGTGGTGCTGTGACTGTTATGGGCAGGTTATCGCTTACTATCAGGTGAACGCCTTGCTCGTCTCGTCACTCAATGAAATAAAAAGAAACATTAAGTAATATTAGGGAATTATATAACTCAGTCAGTAATACACATCACTCATAATCTAAAACAAAAAAGTTGAAAACGTTATTGACACTAATCAAAACTACTTAACGTCACATTTTCGGCTTCCCGCCAAAACCCCGTGTAGCTATCTTCCGTCAAACAAACGTCAACTGTCAATGAGAAGATTATCTAGGCCCCAAAACAGAGCGGCAAATTTGTACAAAAATTATTGTAAAGATAACATTTTTTGATACTTGAGTATTATTTATTATACATTTTTAATCTTTGAAAAGTAACACAGGACAACACGAATTTCGGCTCTGACCACAGGGTACATTATTTCGATATATAATATAATTAAATGATAAATATAATAATGACCTGAAAAAGTTTGCTGTTGTATCCAGGAGGATGGTTGATCAATATAAAACAATTTATAGTTCAAATTTTTATTTATTCTTAAGTCGAAAAAAATACATTTATAAGTAGTTTTTATTAACTTTTACTATCATAAAATTATCATATTACAAAATAATGGAAAAAGGTTCACTTTTAAGTTTATATAAGTACTTTCTATCAGCAAGCCCCAAATGTAGTCCCTCATCATATTTTCGTAATATTGGCCCTGATAACGTTGTTCGAAGTCCATGTTATCTAGATGGAAACGTTTTCCTTGTTCTTCTGAGTACACCCCCATGATTTTTCAAATGTATAACATATACATGAGCATGCGGCATATTTTATGTACTTTTAGAGACATTCTGCAACCCATATTTATTAAGTCTTCTAACATGGTATGTTATTATCATCAACATACCATTACATAACACGTATGTTATATATGTCATCACCTAGCTCTCGGTAATTTTCCTAATTAATTATTCCATCAAAATCCAGAAACTACTTCTTCAAACCAATTTCAACATTTTTTTTTGAGAACTTATATGTAATTTTAGAAAAAAAAATATTGATATTAAAGTTATTATTATAACTACTACAATGGCAAACTTTCTATAGAATATAGAATAGAAAAATAATAAAATACGGAATAAAATAATAGAACAAATACCGTAATTAATAATATATAATTATTTTATTAAATGAGCTTTGATTCCTTCAATAAAATTAATATATTCCAATTTTTTTACTTTTCACATCTATGACGTACAAACTTCAGAAGAAGTAGAGTTTGGCTAGCAAAAATGAAATAGGAAAAATATAAGAATATTAAAAAAAAATGCATTGTTTATCGATGGGTAACTAATAAGTATTTTGCTAATAACTGACCTTAAACAGTAAACCACCGTCCCATCTCATTGTTTCTCTTCTCCATGCGTGGTTGTATGCAAGAGATCACTCTCAGCGATAAGACCGTCCATTGTGAGACTTATTGTTAAATTTCATTTGTTTTAGTTTTTAAGTTTTCTTTGTTTTATGGTGTTTCAATAAAGGGTTTATATATCTATCTATCTTAATACTATTTTTTTAATACCTACCTAATAATAATAATGCCAATTTTTATAAGTCAATATTTATATTTCAATAAAATTATACCTATCTAATAAATAATACTATTTATACGTTAGTATAATAAAGTACATTAATAAATAACTAATGTTAACATCCAACATTTACAAAATGAATACTACACCAAATTACAAGGCTATTACTTTTAAAACGTGCTTCCTATCACTACAATAAAGTTAGGAATGGGTGCGTCATTTGTTGCCTCTACACTTATATTATAAGTTGCGGTTTCCGAATTCCATCCCAATATACAAAAAAAGCATCTACCTGCTACAAAAAGGTCTCAGAGATTAGGACACAATACGGATTGCAGAGATTATCACGTTCTAATATAAAAAATGGTCCATAGCCCCATACGAAAAGTCGTAGAGTGATACTTGACGATCAATATTTTGAATTACGCGACAAGGAAGCTAACACCAAAGTGTAACCCCGCTCTTATTCGAAACAAGCGAGTGTTTCCATTAGTAGATGCAGACCGACACACAACATGTGGCAAAGGTCCTTACCCAGTAAAAAACTGTTCCAATGCGAGGCGTTTCGTGCATTACTGTGATTCATTCGGGTGAGCCCCCAAGAAGGGGAGTTTGTCCATTTTTATATTTACATCGAGTCCCTCGCGACATGCGCGGCGTCTCTCCGCCAGTCTCGCTACTACAGTTTCACGCACGTACACCAGCGCAATGAAACTCATGTAAATAATACTACTACGGTGATATTTACGCGCGAATTGTTATTTTTAAACGTTCGACATGCAGTGAGAGTTTTGTGAATGTAAATTAACGTAAAAAATACCAAAATTTAAGTGAAAATAAGTGAGAAAAGTGTCTCAGTTGTACCGCTTCGATCCAAGTCTGAGGAAATGCCACCCGTTCTCAATGTGCCTATTTCAGGAAGCGTTTCAGCAAGGAACTTTTCGTTCTCATAACTTACGCTAGAGGTCAGTATGGACATATATGAAACTTTTTGTATAACAATTTAAAAAGTGGTTTAATGGTTAAGTGAAGTAGCATGCATAATAATATCTAAAGTTCAATCACCGACAAGCTTCCCTCTATCATCCCTTCTCCGCCCTTTACGCATGATCGACCGGAGTTTTGGGGTTCCCTTTGTAGTATAGGGTAGGGTGCGATAAAATACGCGTGCATGTATAGATAGGTAGCTCTCGTACTGTTGTGAGCGTGAGTGAGTACTTGCCGGGTTCGGTGGTGTTAGTGTGTGGATGTAGGACGAGTGATACAAGTACCTATACAATGCAATGCAGACTGGCTTACTTGAAAGATGCAGAGACGATTTTATTAGTTAGTTATACTTATAATTATTATTATGTGAAGGGGTACTTAGTGGGCATATTGTGTTTAATTATATAGGGACATACACGATTAGTTGATAAATAACAGATGAATGTGCTTACAAAACAGAATGGAAAGAAATGAGTTTTTATAGTTGGAAGTTTATTATTAAAATGACTTTATCTATGTAGGTACGTTGTGTTTCTAAGTAGGTTGGTACCTATGAAATGGAATAAAAAACTTATCAAGTATCAAGTCTCTTCGAGTGCCTTGTTCCTCGTAGGTATCATTTATCTAAATAGTCTTACCACTTGCATATTTAAATCTTTTATATGTTTTCCTAATACATTATTTTAGAGCAAATGTTTTTTATAAGAATTTAACCCAATTTTATCGAATAATTTAATATCATTGCATATTGTCATGTCATGGATCATGTTATGTAGTTACCTAGATATGATTAAAAACGCCCATCACCTAGGTACAGAAACAAGGAATATTATAAACAGCGCTAAAACATTGGTACATAATGTACGTAGGTACCAGCTAGATTTAAATAGTACGCAAAGTAAAATTATTACGAGAGAAAATATATATATATATATTCCAGCAATATACATAAATCATGAACATTTAAAATAACAGTGATGTCCATTAAAACTATTTAGGTTAAATTTTCAAATGAATAACCAATTAGATTAATTGATTCTGCATCACACGCGTTGTCATTCAAATTAAAATATTTTCGGGATATCTATCGTTCACCTTGTAGACTACCATTTATTTCCCATACACGGCCATCATGACATTTTACTAAAATATTATTATGTATATTATGTAAGATCGCCGAATCCTAATTCAACGATTCGTCTTCAGGTGAAAATTTTATTAGTCATGTAAAATAAATCAATAATGAGGTAATCAAAATAAATAGGTAATTTAGGTAACTTAGATACATTTTAATGATAACTTATTATTCAAAAATTCAAAGTACCGCATTATTGTATCATATTACCATACATAGTATACATACTTCAATGATGAACTACCATCGTAGTAGCATTCCCCGCGCCCCTATGATCGCGCAGTTTTTTGATAAGACTTATAAAAAATCAACATTTATCGACGAAAATAAGAGAAACGTCCATCTTTCTAAATATAGATTATCTAGTAGAGTAGCGAGTGTGTAAAGATAATTATGTTTGTTTTCATAGGTTTAATACTGCCGACCGGTCCGAATTATTCGTCGCGATTGGTTCAAAATCCATAACTGGCCCCCGAGAGCCAGGTGTCGTTCACACCGCGGCCTCGCGCCTCGTCTCGTTAATCACTCGTGTTCGCTATTGTTAAAGCGCGCCGAACAGCCATCTTTGTCAAATTACGGCAACTCAAATCTTTAGTTCGTGTTTGTGTGTTTAAAATCTAATCAAATGTAACTAAACAAAAATGTCGCGGGAATGACGCGTTGTGCGGCGGAATCGAGTGTATCGCTACGTTCTCTTTTGTTTCACGATTAGCTGACGCTAGCTATGTTCGGCCGTTGAATGGAAGCGTAACGCGATTACGGCGCTAACAACCAGTCGACCATTAAAATGATGGATGATGTCGTCTTTTGCAAAAACAGTGCAGAGTGTTAGTTTTAGTGAATTTTGTGACGGGTGCTGTTAGTGTTTATGTTTGGGCGTAAATGCGGTGGAAACTGCGTCGTAATCGGCAAAACACATTGCTTAGATGAGTGAAATGGCGATGCGGAGCGCGCGGGCCCGAGCATGCGCGCCAGTTTCCTCACGATCGCTCGGAACGCACTGAGTGTCCTACGTTTACGTGCATATCAAAATGGGAAGGTCGAGATTCCCAGGGAAACCTCTCAAGTTTCAAAACAGAAAGCGAATCAGCGTCCTATCGGGGACTGTTTACCATGAGACTGCTTCAGAGAGTCATCCGCCCGCCCGCGGCAATGCTTCTAATGATTTTGCTGGGGAACAAGAGGTAAACCTTGTTTTGTGCTACTGTGTGCCCTCAGTGGACCAAATTGATCGAAAATAATGGTGAACATACGGAAATGTTTTGTTTACGTAACAACTACACGGATTACGAGGCGCTAATCGTTAGTAGCATCATGTATGTCGTATCTACGTACTAAACGTAATTTGACATTTGTGTGTTCCATTTTGATGTCAACAAAATGTTCTTTGTATGGACAGCATTATGTTTTGCGACCCTCTGTTAGGCCTGTCTCAGCATTAAACCCATTAATGAATCCCTTCTCAGTAGTTTTGTAAACAAAACCGTGAAAACATCCTTGAGTTGCAAACATAACCTCATATTTATCTGAGTTCTTTTGTCTTTCATTGACAAATCTTAACGCAATCTCAAGGTAACAATTGGAGCTATGATTTGAGGACTTTCTTTTCAATTTGATAGCCTGTTACTTCATAATAATAGCTAAATCTGTATATCAATGCTATTAATATGACGAGTTTTATATCTTGTTAATGGTGTAAAGTGTTTCTACTTTAAAACTGTAGTGATTGTTACTAGTAAGTACTAACAAGATATGTTAAATGTTTTAGAACAAGAACAACAAACCAGTAAAAAAAAACTATTATTCATTAAAAGTTGCCGAAGTAGCATAAATGACCCCATCTCTGTTTCTTAACTTTCATACTCAGTGCCGGATTAAGCAAGAGTGGGGCCCATAGCAAATTATTTCAAAGAGCCCTTGATCTACTATGGTTTCATTAGTATAAAGTGGTAAAAAAAACAATTGTATTAGTAGGAAAAGTTGTAACATTTCACATTTTTGTGACATCAAGTAAACTCAATATACTTACCACATCTTATTAAGTTCCACTCAAAAAATTGCACTCAGGCAGATATGAGTGGGTTTAAATATACGGGGCCCCCTTTCGCTCAGGGCCTGTATCCATTGCTACTATTGCTATGTGGTTAATCCGCCACTGTTCATACTTAAAAAAAAAAGAAAGCAAATTACCTACTTCATATTGCCTTCGTCTTCAATAGGTCAGCAATAGAGCCTCTGTCACTAGCCATTTCTTCTATGTATCAATGAAGTTGTATTAGCTACAATTAGAGGGCTAAATGACCTTTTCTAATCATAATCTGTTCTGTAGCATAGTGTTTTATTCTAAACTGATAAATCCATCCCTCATAATAGATATCTCTTAATAGGAAATTATTTCTACAAAAATATGATTCAAAATACATTACTGGAAATTCAAATACCATAAAACTACCATAAACAACGCCTTGAGGGTTGAACGGCAAGTTATACTAGAATTAAGTACTATTGTAAATTCATCATTGTTATTAGAGAATGTGTATATATATATATATATATATATATATATATATATATACATTCTCTAATAATATATATATATATATATATATATATATATTTTATTTATATATTATTATTATTTAGATATATAATATATATCAAAGTCAATGCAAGAAGTATGAAAACTTGTATGAATAATTTAATATGTGACAGTTTGTAGTAAAATACACTTGTAATTTTCAGGAGGAAGAGAAGAAAGAAAATAATAATGAAAATGAGACAAACAAGAACAGTGAAAACAAAGTCTCAGATATATTAAACAATAAACCAGACAACACGGACAGAGGCAATACTGATTCATCAAAATCTCCAGTGAGAACCAGATCGCAGAACAAAATGGAACCAACTAAAGGTGATAAACCTAAACCAGTGAAAAAAACGGTAACATTTGGCACAGTGGAGAGCTGTGAAGATATCTTTTTCCCACTGAAGAAGATACCTACAAAACACCATGCTCCACTCGTGCCTATCATCAAAAAGAAGTCAGCATTGAAACAGACCGAATACTCTACATTTCACAGTATTCTCAAACCTGCAAAACTAACAGATTTAAGCTCAAAATCTTCATCAGAATATCAAGAGGGCTATCAAAGAAAGAACTTGAATCCTCTGTCCAAGCCTATGAACAAATTCTCTCAATTTAGTGAAAGCCGTTGCATGTCTCCCCCTCCAAGGAATGTGTCACCAGTGGAAAAAGATAGTGGTAGCTCTGCAAAGTTTGTTTTGCCTATGAGAAGTGTACACTCCTCCCGAGTTATCAAGCCAAACAAAAAATTCATAGATGGTGAGGAACAATCTGCCACATGCAGTATAACAACTGGCAAGGTTCTTAAAAAACCAAAACTAAAGAGAATAGTATTTAACAACCTACATGATGACGATGAGACACCTGATGAGGAAGATCTTGATAAGTACATAATTGAAAAAGATAAGGAGAAACAGTTGATAAAATCATCAAATTTATTCAAGGACAAGACTATGACAAATTCGTTTACTGCGCTAGGTACTGGGCCAAGAAAGCCTGTACACGATTTGTTTTCCTTTGAGAAGGAGCCTGAGTACCCTCAGGATGAGAATTCCAACTTGGAAAGTTTGGAAAATGGCAAGAATGAAACGTGTAAAGAAGATAGGACAGGGCATGCTATGCGTAAGCTGATGGACATATCGGACGCAAGCAGTTCGAGTAGTACAAGTAGTGGATCAGGATCTGAAGAGAGTTGGGACAGTGATAGCCCTGAAGGCAGTGGAGGTGAAGAGGAGAAACCACCACCTCCGAGTCCTGAGAAAGACAAGACCTCAGCTTCACAACTGCTTAGAGGCAAGGTTATCATCAGAGAAGCAAGGTTGCAGTTAGCCACTCCCACTGCTCCTACTGGCTTAGATGGCCCTTTTACAGCTACATCATCATCACGTAAGCTTTAAATTCTATACTGTCAACGTGATGATTGTTAATCTACAAAACTTACTTTGAAAAAACCTATAAATGAACTTGCGATAATGAGTTTTAATAACTTTTTGTTGTTGTGCTATCTATATAAATTTCTGTATATCTTTCAGCAACCAACACACCACCAACAACAGTGACATGTGGAGTCTGTGGTGCAGTAAGGTTCTACAGATTTGTGAAACAAGCTCGGAAATTTGGAATATATTCTTGTGAATCTTGCCGAAAATTCATTTCCAAAATGTTGAAGAAAGAAAAGCTATCTCACAAATCTGGTATTGTCCAGATGGAATGTTTGAAGGGAGAAGGTAGAAGTAAATTTCGCTTTTTTACATTATTATCAAGTTGAGTCTTTCCAAAACTAAATATGTAATTTTTACAGGTAGCTGCAATGTGCCACCAATAGTTAGATCCCAGCAGTGGAAGTTGCTACGTTGTACAAACAAAGCTCGGTGTCCCGCTTGCTGGCTAAAGATGTGTCTGAAAGCCTTCCAAGTCCCACCAAATATAAGAGCCGGTTTGACAGCCATGCTTCCTCCATATATGCGGTCAAGTTCGAAGCCAGTGTGCTCACTGACTCCGGCAAACCCATTGAGAATAACAAGTCAGCCAACAACACCCCAACCGGTGTTTGCTGTACCTACCACCAATGAGAGTGACAATAAAATCTTTGGAGCATTGAAACCAGCAAAGAAAATTGAGAAATCTGAGGAAATTGAAAAAGTAGAGGTAAGAACACGATTTTTACCTCTTGTTAAATAAAAATTCGATGTGTTTTTAATAATTATGATCTAATGTATATTTTAACTATGTTTACAGGAGAAACCATCGAAAGTTCCTCCCGTCACAACCGACGAACCTACTAAAGAGGATTTCAGTGCCAACAGAAAGCGTCAGTTGACGCGAGTAAAAGTGCGTAAAAAAGACAAGAATGACAAAATCGAAAAGATTGAAAAGGTTGAAATTGTTGAAAAGATCGAAAAGATTGAAAAGATCGAAAAGATCGAAAAGATTGAAAAGATCGAAAAGACTGATGCCAAGCAAGTTGAAGATCCAAAACGCCAGAAAGTGGAACTCAAAGGGCCAAGAGTTAAGCATGTCTGTAGAAGTGCGTCTATTGTCTTGGGACAACCAATCGCTACATTCCCCACACTTGAAGAGAAAGAGAAACAAGATAAATCTGTTTCTATGGATGATGAAAATGCTCTGGTGCCTGTCATCGTCATAGTCAAGAATGTAGAGACTCCTGACTTGCCTCGTGAAAATGATGTGGATGAGAACAAGCTTCCGATGACGTCAGAGCCTCCAGGCATAAAAGAACCTGAAGAAGAAACACCCATAGAAGTCAAGAAGAGGAAGATAGAGGCTTCTGTCAAAGTTCAAAACAAAGCTGAGTCGAGTGAAGATGAAACCATTATGGATCTTGTGCCAAGGAAGCCTGTTTACAAACCATTTACTAACATCACTAATGTACGTCTTACTCAACAATTGAGCTCTTTAGTAGTACATAGTATTTTTAATAATATATATAATTTTCTACATCTTTAGGTTCGTGGCCGTTCTCAAAAATGTGGTCAGAATCGTCCAGAATTGATTTGCGTCGACTTCTGGGAGAGCTACGACCCGGATGAAGTGTGCAGTTCAGGATTCGGACTCATAGGAGCCGGGCCGTTCACCGTCGCGAAACTCTGTTTTCTTTGCGGAAGCGCCGGGAGAGAAAAGGTAATGAATATAAAATCTTATCTAGAAGCACAGACAGACCTAATGTTTTTCTAAATAAAACCGAATCTACACAGAAGCAATATGTGATGGGTGCTTGCAAAAGTCAAAAGTTTTAAAAGCTTGTCTCGTCAAATACATTATTGTGTGTATCATTTAGGGAATTCATCGAACCATCCGAAAAGGAATCGGTACCGTTCTATGGCAATTTCTCCTTTACGGGCCGTAAGGATCGATCATCCGATGCGTACATATGCTGCAAAATTCCGAAAACTATTTATGGTTTGCACAATGTTGCGTACTCGTCGTCATCGTCTCGTGTGGTCACATGTTCTATCTTCATAACCGCTGACGTGTCGTACAGATGCTGTCGTGCTCGAGCTGCTGCGAGTGGTACCACAGCTGGTGCGCGGAGGAGGCGGCGGGCGGCGGCGCGTGGACGTGCGCGCGGTGCGTGGCGTGCGCCGCGTGCGCGCGCGCCGCCGCCCGCCTGCGCTGCCGGGCCTGCGCGCGCCACTACCACGCCGCCTGCCTGCCCGCCGCGCCGCCTGACCACCGCAGCGACTGGCCGCAGGTATGACTATTCATCTAATATTTATTGTGGAAAGCACAGATTAACTGAACAAACGGATAAAGCGGAACACGGGAGGCACGGCCCAAAACCGACTCGGGTTTGTACTAGCTTTGTCATTTTGTGTTTGCTTTGTGGGCCTCGCTCCCGTCGCTCTGTCTGTTTGTTCTGTTAATCTGTGGTGGAAAGTAATACTATATTTCAGACTGTTAAATCTATTCCTTATGAAAGATATTCATACTCTGGATATCTTGAAAATGTAAAAAAGAGTTAGTATGAATATTTTAACTATCTCCACCCTTACCTAGGCGTCAACCGCGTGAATAATGATGAAAATGTTGCCAAGTGTTGTTCTGGTTAGCCAATACAGAATAAATCACATTGGTGTTGTAATTTGGTAACACACACTTTCGCACTTAAATTGATGCGATTTCTTCCTAAAGGTTCATGTATAATAGCTGATATGATAGCTATTGTTTCCCGCATTCCAGATCTGCAGCTCGTGCTTGAAGTGCAAGAGTTGCGACAGCAGCCGCGTGAGCAAATTTGTTGGCAGCCTGCCGTTCTGCGGGCCTTGCTTCAAGCTACGCCAGAAGGGTAACTACTGCCCGCTCTGTCAGGCCTGCTACAGGGACAATGACTTTGATAGCAAGGTAAGTTTGCATTTGGATCTCATTAGTACTAAATGTACTAGTGTACAATAAATTATTACTAGTCTACCTACATATATATAAAAATTAGTCTTTTCCCCTTGGTCACGCTATAACTTGAGAACGACTTAACCGATTTGGATTTTTTTGATGGAAAACTTCCAACATTTTGGAAAATCGGAAAAATTGGGAAAAACGCTGCTTTTTTTTAGTGTAATTTTTTTTACTCACAATCTTTAGTTGCTTATTTTCGTGTGTGACATGGTCTATTTTTAAACTGGGAAATGCAGAGTACTTGCGGAAAACTGGAATAATGCGGGTGAAACCACGGGGCGCAGCTTGTAACAAATAAATGAGAATCTTATCAGTTTGTTCTTTTCACTAATTTCAGATGATGGAGTGTGGCTGGTGTGGCAGATGGGTGCACGCAAGTTGCGAAGGCCTCTCTGGCGAAGGATATCAACTATTATCTGCATTACCGCCATCTATCGAGTACATTTGCTGCAAATGCATGCCCAACGATCCACCTTGGCGGAAAATGCTCACAGAACACCTGAAGGGAAGATTGTTACACCTACTCAAGCTACTAGCTAAAAATAAGAAAGCTTGCGCACTTTTAAAGTTGACTCCACATAAGAATACTCCTGTTCCTAACAAGCCGTACAGGCTGATGTCGCCACAGGCAATCAGGAAGTTGCATTTCGATGCATCCGATGATACTATGAAGAACACGACCGAGACCAAAGTCTACAGGAACATGTCGAGAGGGCGACGTAACGGCCCCAACAAATTAGAAGATCCGAGCACCTCAAATGTGTGGCATTGCTCGTCACTACTCAATGACGTCGAACTACAAAAGGAGATGCCACACACATCCCACAAAGTCGTCAATCTGCAAGTGCCGTTAATGCAAAACAAGGAGATATGTTTCTCAACAGGTCTTTATGATAATAAAACAGAGTTCGACACGCCATGTGTCGAAGTTCACGAAAATAATCCACCACAAAACAAGAATGAAAAGGCGACGACGATGTTGCCTACTTCTGTTCACGTCGATAAGTACGAGCCGATATCTGATGACGATGAGCCAATTAAGAGTTTTCCACAAGCAAGAAGTGAGCAAGATCTGAGTCCAGCCGTTGTGAGACAGCAATTACCGCCCATCTTTGAAAACGACGATGACATCAGCAGATTAGTGTCACCCTCACTGCTAGACATCAAGAAAAGAGTAAACAGCGATGAGTATGTTTCATTAAAGGATTTCAATCATGACATGAAAGAGGTAATTGACAACACATCTAGTTTTGATCTCAAAGCTATTTACAAGGAAGTATTCTCAGAAACATTCCCATGGTTTGACTGTGTCAATAACTGTTTACAACCTAACCTCGAAGTTGAAGGCGAAAATGACGACACTGAATCTCTAAAAGATGTCGACATGACCGACAATAAGAATATCAAAAATGTTGTCAAGTCTGTTGAAAAACCATTTGATCAAATCGTTCCGAAACTGGAACTCGATGGAGAGAAATTAGAAGAAGAATTACTAGAGTTTTATCCTGTCGTGGATTCGCGAATCTGTATCCTGTGTAAATCCGTCGGAGACGGTTCACCTGCAATGGAAGGTCGCCTTCTTTACTGCGGCCAGAATGACTGGATCCACGCAAACTGTGCTCTGTGGTCGGCCGAAGTCTTTGAAGAAATCGACGGATCATTGCAGAATGTTCACTCGGCAATCTCAAGAGGGAAAATGATCAAGTGCGCAACATGCGAAATAAAAGGTGCGAGCGTAGGATGCTGCGCCAAAAACTGCAGTGAAACTTACCATTACGCATGCGCTAGAAAAGTAAGCTGCGCGTTCATGGATGACAAAAGAGTGTTTTGTCCAGCGCATGGAAAAGATGTACCTAAGAAGAGTCTCCAAAAAGATGCCGACTTCGAACTTACACGCCCAGTGTATGTAGAGCTAGACAAAAAGAAGAAGCGCTACAGTGAAATCAACAAAGTCCAGTTCATTTTGGGATCGCTCACAGTTCACAGTCTCGGAAAAATAGTGCCATCAGTGTCTGACTATGAAGACTTCTTAATGCCAGTTGATTTTTCGTGCACTCGACTGTTTTGGTCCTGTAAGAAGCCTTCTAAAATAGTGAGATACACAATCAAGACAAAGTTAATATTGGCTGAGCCCATGCCTGGATTTGACTTCGGCGTCAATATAACTGTGGATCATAGTATGGACATACATGTTGTGGATAGGGTTATGGCAGAAATTGGAGCCTGGCATGAAAACATTGTGTCCGGGTCAGGAAAATCTGCTTTCAACTTATTAAAAAGCGACAAATCGCCAGTAAAATTTGGAAATGCAGTGACTCTGGAGGAGCTTGCTGTGAAACAAGTGGTAGAACACTTACTTGAAAATGTGTGCAAGCAAGAACAAGATGATGATGAACCTCAGAACACAGCTGATCTATTACCACCCGAGGTAAAAGATGCCATTTTCGAAGACCTTAATCACGATCTTCTAGATGGAATATCGATGCAAGACATCTTCCAAGATTTAAAGAACGAATTCTATTGCGCCATGAGTCAAAGCGACGACAAGAGCAATGACAAGGTGGATTTGCGGTCCACCGATTTTATTGACGAACTATTAAATGCCAGATTCGAGTCTGGAAGCAAAGAGTTGAAGAGAAGCAAATCCGAAATGCTTTTACAAAGTCATAGCTTGAAGACGTTAACAACCGGACGCGGACAGCAGAGGTCCAGCAGTTGGAATAACAAATTCGAGTCAAGTTTACTGTCATCTACAATAAAGAGAAAAATGGGGAAAACATCATCTGTGACTGGCAAACTAAGCCCAATTCAAAAACTACCATTGGTAGAAACTTCGCTAGATTCAGTTAAAGAGGAACCAGTTAATATTGACGAAAAAGCAAAGGAGGTCTCTGGTAACAGCAGCACAATATGTGATGAAGCTCCACACACTTCCGGTATCAATTACCGTACGACATCGCCGAAACAAAAAGATGAGTCAGAAGCTGAGAAGACGGACAAAACTGAAGGCTATTATACTGATGTCATTGATTTCTACACCAAGATCCAGTGCAGTCCTATATCACAACTCGATGGTGCGGCTGATTGGTCCAGCTCCGAAAGTAACTGCAGCTCCCGACCGAACAGCCCACACGACGATAACGATTTCACGCCCATTCAGCAATTGGATGGTGCCGAAGACAATCACCCTGGAAATGACAATAATGGTCAATCTAGCCAATTCATGTATCGCGCCAGTGGAACTGAGAGCTATACTGTGACTTTTGCTGGTAATTCTATCAGTGGCCAACCAGAACTAGTAATGAGACCATTAGGTGACAATTGTCAAACTCCAAATATTGAACAACCAGTGAGATGTGATAGGTGCCAATGCACTTATCGCAACAAAGAATCTTACGATAGGCACGTTCCATCATGTGACATGATATCCACCAGTGAAAGTGAGAGTGAAAATCCTAAATCACCAGAAAATAGAACATTAACAACATTACAAAATGCATTCGGAAATGCTTTCGCTCAGCCTATGATCATCCACGCGGGAGTCGTCAGTGGCACTGAAAATACCATAAAAGCAGAGGGGATTTCCACCAGAAGAACATCGATAAATACCAGACAGATCACTATCAACGGCACAATCGTCGAAACGCCATCTCCAGGCCCTTCAAATGAAGTTACGATGACTATTACAGAGCAAATGAAATCTGGAACCGTAATCTTCGATCAGAGCAAGACGACTAATGTACAAGTCTCTGCAAACCAGCAAGTGATGTCATCGCCACAAATTGTTGTCACGCCACAAATGCTATTGCCTCCTAAAACAAGTACTGCGGGTGGGCACAAAATGATGACACCGCAGTTAATAACACAGTCGGGTCTTTTACCTTACAATATATGCGTTAAACCAGGAAACGGTGGTGCAAATATTCAACATGTCCAAAGTAGTGACATGGCCCAACTGTTGTCGGGGTCAGGAGGAATACAAGTTATTTCATCAAACTCTAATCAAATGCTTACTCTGCCATCAAATCATCAAGGCAACATCCAAATGATTCAGGCCAAGAATCAAGTTACAAATTTCCCAAATATGGCTAGCGCCTCGTCAATTGCGCTACCAGTCAATTCAATTCAAGGAATGCCTAACACTTCGATCATACAAAACATCCAGCCTATGATGCGGCCACAGCTTCAAGGCAATCCCACAATTGTGGTTCCCGCTATGACAACACAGAGATTAACATCACCTAATACACATAAGCATCAAATAATTATGTCTGCCACTCATAAATCGCCTAAAAAGCAGCCTCAGCCAGTGCAACCTAAACCTATATTCCAAGCTGCCAACAGAAGTAGAGGACGCCCGATGCCCAAACCTACTACAATCAAGAGACATACAAAACTAGAAAAGACATACACAACAATTAACCAGCCTCTTGGGCCAGGAAACACTGTTATCCAGCTACAAACTAACAACCAAAATGGACAGCCATCGATTATAGTGCAACCAGTAGCCAATCAGAACATCATGTCTTATGTGGAGGCGCTGTCCCAGCAACAAAATCAAAACATGCAGTATATTGCGACAATTGCACAACCAGGAGACTTCAAAACGGGTCCGACTCAGTTTATATCTCAAAGCGGCCTCATGCCTCAGACATTCCAAATACAACAAACAGAAAATGGTGGACTAGTCGCCGTACCAAGTGGCGGAATCCCTGTACTACTGCCCCAAGGAAATGTCGGCATCTTACCTCAAGCATTACAGCAAGGAGCCACGATCTTGCCTCAAGGCACCATACAGACTCAAGGAATAATATCACAAGGTCCCAATGGACATACTATTCTACCACAGACTCTTCAGAATGGAGCTACAATTATACCCTCAGGGTCTACTCTTCTGCCCAACAACACCCTGCAAACAGGAGCGACTGTTGTGCCGCAAAGTGGAATCGGCAATGGCCAGACCACCATAATTCCAAATACATTACAAACTCAAGGCAACACACTCATTACCTCTGGTCCTCTGTTGCCACAATTTTGTAATGACCAAGTTCTACTGGGATCGACGCCGACTTTAGAAATGGTCACGGACCAATCTGGATGCATGTACTTGACTACCCAACCAGTTTATTACGGATTGGAAACTATTGTACAAAACACAGTTATGTCATCTCAACAGTTTGTCTCGACTGCGATGCAAGGAGTTCTTGCCCAAAATAGTAGTTTTTCTGCCACAACTACCCAAGTGTTCCAAGCTAGCAAGATTGAACCTATTGTGGAAGTGCCGACGGGATACGTAGTCGTCAATAACGTCGGAGATACTGTTGCAGCATCGACGCCAAACGTGGTCACAGCTCAGACTGTTCAATCGTCACCACCGTCTATGAAGACCGTAAAGACCACTGTACCGAATTTGACGTTACAACCACTACCCGACAAATCTAACAATAGACAGACGCCTAAAGTGATGCAAATGAGCCAATCTCCAATGATGGGGTCGCAGCCTGGTCCTACTATAATAACTGGTAGACAGAGTGTCAACCCTATAACATCTCAGATACACAGCATGACGTTATCAAGTGGATCTCAGACTATGCACAGGAACATATCAAAACCGACCATTGTATCTATGTCTCCGAGCGTAACTCTCGTATCGTCAACCGGACAACCAATAATGGCGATTTCTCAATCAATCCCTAACTCGATCAACTCGTTTTCAATGCAAAATATCCCATTGTCGCAGCCAATAGTATCCAGTTCCATTGCTCCCTCGGCCAACAAGAATAACATGAAAATGGAAAACTCCCACGTAATCGAAATAAGTGGAAACTTGCAAGACCCTTCAAACTCTTCGAGTGTACCCACAATAAGCGTGACTCAGAGCACAAAGTCTCCAACGCCTTGGAAGCAAGTTCATATACCAATAAGTAACATGCCTACGGAAAATAAAATGGACATGCAAAATATACAAATGAAGTCAAATAATATCAACACTATGAATATGCAAAATAACGCTCCTCCATTAAGAAATCTCGCTCATAATGAACCTGACAAAGCCAATCAGAACTGTTTGATATCAGTTTCTAACAATGGAAATGCGATGCCTGGAATCAATTTGCATTCACATCAATTTGAGTCTACCATGAATGTTAGCCATCACTCTACATCTCATTCGACATCAAATAATGTTATACAAATCCAGTCTGGAAACATTTATCCACCTTCTTCGGCTATGAATAGCAATTTCGATGCAGATACAACATTGAAGTTGAGCAAAATTAATGCTCTTTCAAAAGCTGAAGGTGGACACCTAAATTTTTCTCAAGAAATCATGGCATCCCATTCTCAACAACATGTGAACAATGACAAAGCTTTCCAGAACATGGGAAATACAGATAATAAGCATTCAGACAATATGAACAATCAAATGAATATCCACAAATTAAATAGCTGCCAAATGGCTGGCAGCTCGGCCAATACTCCCGCTATCAGCATTGGCCCACACGGTGTGATGCGTCCGCCGATGCAAAACACTCCAAATACAATATCAGTGCCGAACAATCAAAATCAAATGTGCTCAATTCCGAATAGTACAAATCATGGTCAAATACAAATATTGAATTCTGGAAATAATTCAATGCAAAACATGAACTTATCATGTCAAGAGACAACCAATAACAGGTTGAATATTACCGTCACAAGCGACAACAATATGCAATCCAACCAGGCACATGATATAACAAATACTTCTTTAAGTACGACAAACATGCCGCATGGCAACATGCAGATAGTGTCCCAGGAAAACAATCATTTATCGACACCTAATCAGATCCACATAATGAATGGCCAAATTCAACATAATCGTCAAATCGAAACCAACAACCAAATGCCACAAATGAATCAGGGCACGCCTGGAAGGCCTTTCCACGATAACTTAATTGGTGTGCAGCAGAATCACAACCAAAGTATGCATTCGAACCGAACCACTTCCGATAATACAAACCTGATGAACCAATCAATGAACATGCACAACTTGCAAAATAATAATCTCAACATCAATAGGCCCGATTTGAGTGACCTCAATCATATGCATATGCAACAATCTATGTCCAATACAAATATGCAAAACAACCGCATGATGATGGATAGTCTACAGTGTCATAGCATGAATAATATGAGCCACACCATGCACCCTAACAGATCCATGGACAACATGCACAACACGCAGCTTCACAGCATGCAGCAAATGAACCATCACATGAGCAATAATAATCGGAACCAGATGGAGAACAACATGCATATTAACCAACAAATGTCGATGCAGCAAAACAGGCAGCTTGAAAATCTGGGAATGCATCACCAACATCAAATGTCCAATGTGATGCAGATGCAGAATAATCGGCAGCACATCGACAATAACGTCATGGGCATGCACCAGCATCTTCCTAACCAAATGCATAACCGCCAATCAATGGACAATAGTATGCATATGCATCATATGCCCGGCAACGCTTCAACCATGAGCTTGGGCAATCAAATGGATAGCTCGGGCGCGATGCCAAATATGCACGGCAACAGATACGATAATAACTCGATGTCGGTGCAAAATATGACCTCGATAAATCAACTTCAAAACAACAGAAATTCAATGGATCATAATTCAATGATACAGCACCAAATGAGCAATATTGCGTCCATGAATAATATGACGATGCACAACAACCTGAATAATTCTATGCAAATGGGAAATGCTAGTCATCAAGCCATGAACAACACAATAATGCATAATATCCCTGATATCAAAAACGAAATTCAAAACTCTTGCAGCGGAAGTTGCCCTAACAACGGTGCCCAATTTTCCAATAACCCAAATACTATGGAACTTTGTTCCAATATGAACCCCAACACCATACATATGGGAACAGGAAATATGATGCATGGCATGAATATAAACAACTCCAACATGTCTAACAACATGATGATGAACTCCGTCAGTAACAGCACCATGTACGGCGCTAACTCCCAAAACAATTTGAGCAGCCATGATATGCTAATGAATTGCTCAAATACTGCAGATCACAGTGTAAACAATCTAATGCCGAGTAATACTCACATGATAATGAATAATTCACAGCCTCATGGCACAAACAATCAAAATCAAATTTTAGGCAATCAAGTGCCTACCAATACTCAAATCAACATTAACAGCTGCAGTATGAACAGCAACAACTCATCACAAAACCATACTATTGCTAATCTAGATAATCAAGTAAATAGAAGTATGGCTGTAAATGAACCTCCGAAATTCCCCCAAGAACCGATGAGAAGCAAAAATATAATGGGGCCACCTCCAAATATTCCCATGGCGAGTATACCGAGCAATGATTGCGCTAAAGTGAATGTTGTAAATGACAAGCAAAGTCATACAATTTCGCTCAATAGCCAACATGGGTTCATGCAAATGAATGCTCAAAATAACAATAGATCTATAAACTTACCAGAAAGAAACAGAATGGGCAATGCAAACTTGGAGAATACCGTCAACCAGCATGTACCACAACAACACAATATTCGGGTTGTCACTAACAACACCAATAATAATGTGAGTGGGATAAACACTGATTCACTAACATTCCAACAGAAGAGTGAAAACAGCGGGACCATGATAAACGTGCCATTCCAGGCCATACCTAATAGTGCACCGATGAATATCAATGTTAACTCCAGCAATAACACTGTCAACATTACGGTTCAGAATAATTTGGTTGATCCGAAGATAGCTTCAAAAGCTGCTGCTGATCTGAACTTTCCTATTCAAACAAATACCATTCTAACGCCACAAAACTTACCACAGAGTAATAATACCAACTTGATTGCAAACCAAAGTAACAGTAGCAGCATGATCTGCATACCTGTTCCACAGAATAATACAATCAATTTGCCGACCCAAAACAGCACCAGCATAAGTTTACCTAAAGCACCTCCTACCCAACAATCGGGGATTCCAACTAACGTCGTAAACCCCTTGTCAATGAGGCCTACTAACAGAGTATTACCACTTCATAGAGATGGTCAAAGCAAATCCGCTAAGACATGTGGAACATCAAAAACTGCGCCAACCGCAGCGCCAAAAACCAGACCTACGAGCCATGATATGCCCGATCTAAATATAAAAGACGAAACCATCGACAGTGACCTGGAAAAGGCCATAGAAGAATCCAAAAGAATTATGGAGTTGGAGCGAGTAAAGCGGGAAAAGGAAGAGAGGGATGCTGCACAGGCAATTCAACTATCAGCTGAAATTCAACAGGCAAATACTAGCACTGCTCCAGATCCAGAGACCATAAGAGCCAGTGAATCAGTTGACACTACTTCTAAAATGACATCATTGCCAAGTTTGGATGTAGAAATGATAGATATTGAACCGCCAAAAGTGTTGGTAGAGAAAGACCCGAATAGAACTCTCGCTGCTACGAAAACATCTAACGCTCCTTCAAAGGTCATGAAAAGACCACTATCAGATAAAAAGTCCGATGGCGAAGCGGTCATTACTAAGAAGCAGAGTAAAATAGCTAAAGGTCAAGAAAACAAGCCGGTGGCTCCCAAGCCTGCGCCGGAGCCGCCCAAAGACGACGGCCCTAAGTTAATATACGAAGTGACTTCGGAAGATGGTTTTAACTACACTTCATCATCTTTGACTGACTTATGGGCTAAAGTTGTAGAGGCAGTTCAAAATGCACGAAAGGCGTCCGGCCTTCCGTTGATTCAGTACAATCTGCCATCAAGTTTATCTGGAGCACATTTACTGGGACTAAATAACAACGCACTACGATATCTCATCGAGCAGCTGCCTGGGGTATGTCATGACATAAATTATCCAGATTGTAGCGAAGTTTTCACTGTCAAAATTAGTGTCTACATTTTCCTTTTTTGTTTTCAGGCAAGTCGCTGCACTAAGTACAAGATACGACAAGGCCGCCAGCTGAACAGTTGGGATAACGACTTGGATTTGAGTGAAGGGTTCAAGGAGAGCCTGTGGGGCAGCGCCCGCACTGGACCCGTTTCAAGGAAACCTAACCATGACATGTTTAGCTGGATGGCCTCGCCTTTCAGAGAGGAGCCGCCACCATGCGGCGGACAAGACGGAGAAAGTTCAATTTCAAGGTATGAGCTGTTTAAAATTTGCGTGCATTTAGAAGTCTCATCTTCGCGATGGTAAAATATTGTTTTTTTTTTTAATTTCAGACGGTTAGCCACTTTACCACCGGCCATGAGATTCAGACAGCTAAAGGAGACATCTAAAGCGTCTGTTGGAGTATACAGATCACACATACACGGACGTGGACTATTCTGTAAACGAGAAATTGAAGAAGGTATGATTAATCATGAAAAAAATATCGTTCTGTCTGCATTTATTGCCCACTCGTACATTTTACGTAAATAACATTGCACTGATTAGTGTCCTAAATTTTTCACATAATTATGGAACAAAATTGCTAAATGTTATACTCATCTTTAGTTAAATAAGAACATCCTATTTCTATTAAGGGTAGGCAATGCCCCTGGCGTTGCATTAGTCCATAGGCGGCGGTGACCACTTAACATCAGGTAGACCGCATGCCTGATTACCACCTATTTTTCATTAAAAAAAACTTGTGTGTGCATTCTTGTCTACATTGGTGCTTAAGTTCATAATCAACTCAATTTCCAGGCGACATGGTAATAGAGTATGCCGGCGAAGTAATTCGAGCGGTTCTCGCCGACCAGCGTGAGAAGAAGTACGAGGCCATGAGCGGGCGGCGCGGCGTCGGCGGCTGCTACATGTTCCGGATCGACGACAATCTAGTGGTGGACGCGACTCTCAAGGGCAACGCCGCCAGGTTCATCAACCACTCGTGCGATGTAAGTTGGTTCCTCTTTATACTTTTGAGCTTAGTATCGAGATTTTGGCATCCATTTTTCGCGAAATTTGTCACAGCCTTGTTGACAGAGTTGCGGCACTCTTAGAGTTGCGTACGCTCTTCCCTTAGAGCTTGTGAACTTGTCTTCGCATGTTTCTGAGGGCATCTTGCAAACGGTGACGAACTTGTTTTTTTTTTGTTTTATGTAGACTATTGAAGTTAGAGTCAACGTTATGGAATCTGGGTTGTGCATGTTGTGATGCTGATGATGCTCTTGTTGAGGTGACGATGCTGACATTTACTTTTCTCTCCGCAGCCCAACTGCTATTCGCGCGTCGTCGACATTCATGGACACAAACACATTCTAATCTTCGCCCTTCGCCGGATCACCGTAGGCGAAGAGCTTACTTACGACTACAAATTCCCATTCGAAGAGGTCAAGATACCGTGCACTTGCGGCGCTAAGAAATGCCGCAAGTACCTGAATTGAACACCCAAGCTATTACGTGAGTGATATGTGTCAATTACGCTTGTAGGGATAAGCACGGAAAGCAATCATGCAAATTATTACATTAACTGTTACGGCGTTACTCCTTAAATTGTAGTATTGAAAACGGTTATGTAAAAGGATTTTCTTATAGCATAATGAATAGAAGTACATTACTGATTTAGACGTTAGATACTATTTTAGACATTATGACGGCTTTGAACATAGCGATAACGGAAGCGCACTGGTTTTGGCAATCGATGGATCTCCTGTGAATTCTAATGAGCGTATTTAGAATTTATGCGTGGGGAAATGAATGTTGAGAATGAAATACTGGGTCGAGCACAATTACGTGTACATAATTATTTATCTATGACAGTGAGTCTAATTCACATATCGCGTTACTCCCACCTTGTATTGAAATGTTCCGTTCCACTATAGGGCACTTCCGCGGATGAAAGTGCGTCCGTGGACTCGGTTTGTCTCCGTACTGGGGTTCACTAGGGCTGCCCTCGCAGAATCGAAAGTGCGTGGACACATTGAGAAGTTTACTTGAATCTTGTTATGATCTCTTTCTTGAATCTGCCCAGTGTTAGCGTTGTTGGATTGTATAATAATTTTGAATTAATTTTACTTAAAATTCTTATTTTGATATATAGGTTTATACAATTTTTGTAAATATTTTTAGTTAAGTACGTTGTTTTTGTAATATGGATAGTTGACGGTTCGCGAACGGCTTAAGTGTTAACCTGTGGTACACTAAAATCGATGTGATATGGTACGCCCCGGTTCCGGGATTGAGAACGGTTAGTGCGTAGGTAGTGTACATTTGTTCCTCATTATGTTCTTATTTCTCTTCACTTGTGATCAGTTAAGTCTCGACTAGCTTAGCGCGTACGTGTAAATAAAGAGGTAAGACGTTAATTAATTGAAATATTATTAGTACATTCGAAAAAAGGGTAGCAAAGTTACGAGTACAATGTTACTTTTTGGTAATTTTAACGTGTATAGTGAAAATGTAAATAAGAGGAATTATCTGTCATAATAATTGAGTTTAAACGACAAATCGTTTTTTTTTTGTAGTCATAGTGGTAGGTTGTACTTTATAGAGTATATTTTATTGTGTATATAATAAGTTATTGAAATGTGCGCAGCGAGGGAAGTTCGAGGAGGTGTACGGGGGGGGGGGGGGGGGGGTACAGAACAATAACATAATATACGAAAAGTGGGGGTATATGTATCGCACACATGCAATTTTACGCGTTCAAAGAGAAAACGTAAGCTAGATCCTTTAGGGCAGAAACTGCATTACGCGAGCGCTCGTCAGGTTATAATACAAGGGGCTCCGTCGGGAGGACAGGCGCGGGAGTCTTTTGTACGATACAGCTCGGGCGTCCGCGTAACGCAGTTTCGGCTCTTAGAAGCGTACGATACGCATGCACGTATCGAAAATGTCTACGTATGAATTAAATAAATCAATAACGCGTCACGATCACATGCAAAGATCCTGAACCCTATCTAGGATCTAGAAGGTATTATCTCCACTGTTTGTATATTGCGTACAGAAATCCCAGTAACAGCACATTCGAACGACTCCCACTAAATGTATGTTATAACATAAAAATGCACATTGTTAGCTTTAATACAATCAGCACAGCTTGTGTTTTAATTGACAATACTTTGATTAATCTAATCGATTGCCGTCGTTTCAATTGATTTACATAATTTAGTAGCATTTTATCCCGTCTAGCATTTATAGACTGAGTTACGCGCATCACAGGATTAAAATCATCACAGTTATCAGCTCCGCAGCTTCTAATCACGTCTCTACTACTTATATTCACAATTTTATATTTTAGTAATAGAATAATTTAGATGCAGAAACGTTAGTATAAATTCTGAAGGAAATATTGTAATTTGTTACTGTGTCTATTTAATGCAGTATTAAAGTAACTTAATATGTGTCCCAAGTATTTCGTACTTCGTAGATAAATCAATAGACAGATTAAAATAGTTCATAATAATATATGTCACTAGTATTATTATCGTACAATGTATGACCGAACAATATGCACTAGATTTTCAATATTCTATTAGTTTACTGAAATAGTTTTTACATTGTTGTAATAACATATCATTGAATATTAGTTGCATCAATATTATATTCAATGTTTATATATAAAACTATAATAATTGTGTCCTTGTGTACAAATGCAGTATAATTAGAATCTTTGTTTCACAACTCTTGCACTGAGACTTTGTAATCTAGATTTCTTCATAATAGTCATAGTAGACTTCTACTAATAACACTTCACTATTTCAAAATATTCCTGTCCATTACAATAAACTTATGTAATTAAGTCTTTTTTAAATTCAGTGGAATATTGAAGTGCAACTTATGGTAACTATAAAAGACACTGGCAGAATAGTTTGGGTCGTTTGTCGTATCACTTTAGTAAAATTATACGCTTTATTTTAATCTTGGGAAACCTTATCTTTGGAAAATCTGCGATGCACATATAATTCCCGACGAGAAATATAGCATGACAAGTATATTATAGAAGAGAATAGATTTTTGCTGAAATTACATATGAATCGATTTTTCTTCCGCAATGCTATACGTCTTGCCGGGTATTCTATTCGATGAGTCCCTATAGATCTATTACACCTACTCCATCGTACTAGAAAAGAACAGAGACGGATATATGTCCTCTTTTTCGCCTTTCAATTGGCAGGTCGAGACAAACGCCCAACTTAGATTAATGTATGTGTATAGTATAAAGTGATATATTGTTGTATCACGGTACTGTGATGACTGCGTTCCCATCAATAAATTAATGTGTTATTTGGGATGACACCATTCAGAAATTTGGAGGTGTCTGTAGACTAGTCTAATCAGTTATAGTGTTACATACGGGGTGTAAGTGACATCGCGACGATAAAAACACGTGCGTTCCTATAATATTAAAATAAGAATCTTGTTATGTATACTGTTATGAATTCGCCAGCTAAAATATAAAAAATTCGATTCATGTGTTAACCATTTGCACGGCATCTTTATAACACAAGGTTCAATATCGTGATGTCAGTTACAGCCTGTTTTTTTATTAATGCTGCGACCACACTAACGGGTTTCCACGAATATTAATGTTGTCATAGTGTTGTAGTAAAAATTAAAAAGCGCAGGGAATAGCTCGCGCTTTGACACTCTTTCAAGACGAATATTCGCCGAAGAACGCTACTGTGACCGCAGTGCATGATGTGGACTTAGCCATAACAGGACAAGCCATTCTTTTTAATGAATAAAAGGTTGTTATATTTTGTTTACATTTGATACGAGAGTTAGTTGAAGTTATAGTTTACATCGAGTTACGATAATAAAATACAAAGTACAGGTAATTTTAATCCAATATCGAGTAATTATTAACATCTATTTTAAATGTTAGTTTAACGTCGTCGTAAGATTAACACAAATTTCCTTTTCCTCTCTCCTAATCGTTTCCCGTATGTTTTTTTTCGTAGCCCTCTATGTGAGTTTTGTTCTATGAGAAAAGAGACATAATTTATTTATCAAACACGAAGTTATGCCCTTTTTCTACTAGCTACAAGAATTCAAATTGATTGTGGATTATATAATTTTTATAAAGGGTTCATGGCGCTCGTTGACTCGTTTTGTAAACGTGAATAAATGCTTTAAAATGTACCCACATGTGCATTTTGTTAGTCCTGTCTTACAAAAGATTGAGTTAATATAAAATGAAATGAAATGAAATATCAAAAGACCAAATCACAAAGTGATGAATCAATGTTGAGTTAATTTTATTTACTTAAGTGTATGCATCTGCTCTTGATATTATTTGTGTTAAAAATAATCATGCTTTTATTTTTAATGTACACAATGCCATTTTGCCTAATGTTATTATAAATTATATGAATGCTTTAAAAGCACCAATTTTACAATGCATAGTTCTATGACCTGTCTTATACATTTTATTACTTTATTTATTTCTATCATTATTTTGTATTGTGGTAAATTTTACCAAAAATAAAATTACTAAAATGTGCTTTATGTATTGTTTCATTTAGTGGGTCCTCATTACATATTGTATTTATAAGTTATTATTAGTTTTATAAGAACTATTAGGTGATCTGTGGTTTGTCGTTATGGTTCATGTATTAGTTCACCGGGAAAATACCTTAGGACGAATATTTTGATAGGTTGTGTACCGTGGGTAGTAAATAGGAAGATGGCGATGGTGGGGCCATGGCGGGCCATCTACTATTTGCATACATACCTAGACAAAAGAATGGAAATACCTTGCTTCAAACAACACTTATTTCGCCAATAAGAAGATGCGAAAGTTTTGATAAAAAATCGTTACGACGCCCAAATCCCAGCCCAGCCGCGTTCCTGGCCGTTTTCACGTGAGTAGGTATACAAAGACTCAAAATCTGGTTGGAATAGTTAGCTAGGGGCACTTCCTAACTACAATAATCAAAGAGAAAATAAAACCGTTAGAATACTTACAAAAACTTTATTAACTAAATTTGTATGGCCAGCGCCCAGACGTTGACAATGCAGTACATGTACTTGTTCTCCCAGCGCACCGTGCAGGCGCCGTCCGTGGCCGTGTCCCAGAAGTACGCGGCCGCCGTGTGGATGCCCGCGCCGTTCTTCTGAGTTATTGTCAACCGCACTACAACAGAGAGGCACACGTTTGTTACCTCCGATGGGTTCATCTTCTGACACCGGTCGTGGACCAACTAAATTATAATAGAGCTTATTAGAGATAGGAAGTTAGGATATAGAGTACTTAATAAGAGACGAAAGCTCCGGCCTCCATACATTCATATAAGTTATAGCAGTTGCTGTAGCGCGAGCAAGGGCCAGCGCAGATAGAAGAAACTGGGATGACTGCTCTTTGCAAGAAGTCTGTATGGACGCCCTACCAATCCTTCTTTTTCACGTCACATAGGGACTTCGCGACATAATAACGTATCGTATATACGGTTGTCTTCTATTTTATTCTACATCGTTCATCATCTCTATTAGTTTTCCCTACAGAGTTTTTTTAAACATACATACAGTCAGAAAGAGAGATGTAAGAGTTTTTTAATATCTATAAAATCAATGTGCCACTCACGGAGATATTTAAAAGGCTTGTTTAGTTTGTTAAGCCTTGACAACGTTTTATCCGTGATAATGGCGATCCACTGCGGGCACCGGGAGTGGCTATACATGTTGCCCCCGAGGCACAATTCGATGTTGTCTCGCACTATCTTCTGCACCTCTTCTACGCTGAATACTAAATCCTATAGGTACGAAATTTTTTCTTTCGTTTAAATCAATGGTAAGAATAAAAAAATTAAAACGTACGCACTGTTAATACTGTTGAAGCCACGCCCCCTTGGACCGTGGATTACAAAACGTTTAAATCCGTCAATAATATCGCGATATCGTCCAGACCATCAATAACTCATCAATACTGGATCACGATACCGAGTATCGCGTGATATTATTGATAGTGTGATAGGCCTCAGATCCTCATGATTTTGGTTTTTATATGGGCGTCAGCTTTGTGTGTATAGATTTGGTATAGATAGATACTTACTCGGCAAGAATGATGTTGTCGTCCGTCGTATGTGTGTGGAATTAAGTGGCAGTATTGGCAGTTGAGACTGAGTAACTCTTGTAAGCAATGGATGATACTTAGTATTGAGCGAGATATTGATTGGAAGGTCCCGAGCTGGGAATAAATCTATACCATTGCTACCACGGCACTAAGTTAGCTTCTATTCTAACATACTTAGTGAAATTTTGAAAACAAACCTCCTCATCGTCATCCGGTGGTGGTGCTGCCATTAGGTTTTAAATTACTATTATTTATTTATTTATTCTGTAAGTAAGTATACCTAAATATTACTTAAATTTCTTTTGTCGCGTTGATTGTATTTGACAAAAAGACAAGAATTGTTTATGTATAGATAGGTACCTACACCGCGCACCGGTACAGACCTACTTATATTGTTGTGATTTTGTAAGGTAGGTATGAAAAAGGTTCAGTAACCAAGAATAACATGTCAAAATACGTTTATTTAACTAGGTGCAATCCTATTACATGAGCTTTCCAAAACATAGCCTTATTCTAGTTTCTAGATAGCACCTATACAGAAAATGCAGATTCTGCATTAGGTACCTATACTGGTAAAATTGGATTTTCTAAACTTACTAATAAAAAACTGTAACTGAGCCGTGTACTACACCCATGGATCAGTATAAATATACATTAACTATATTTTTTTTTAAATAACTGAGGTTCGGCTAACCGGCTGAACCAAAAAATATGTTTTTAGAACTTTTGTCTGCCTGTTTCTATGCTTGTTAGGTACCGCATACCTCGTAAAATACTAGAGGGTCGTCCATCCGCGCTCAACGTTGCTTAACTTCAATAGAATAGAATAGAAAACTCTTTATTGTACACCGGAAACAAAAATAAACACAGTACAGAAGAATTACAATAGGTAAACAAGGGTAGTACAATGGGCGGTCTTATCACTGAAAGCGATGTTCAGATTCAATGTTTGGATGCGAGCCTGTACCTATGTTTCAGGGGCTATGGACATAGCATTGGTGACTGTTTGGAGTTTCTAAAAACTATATCGCAAGTCATTATAACGTTACAACGTCATAGTCCACGCGTTCGCTAAAAAGCTAGTCATCAATTTATACTTCTAGATACCATCACAGAATACAATAATAATACATAGTACTTAATGCTAAGCCGCTGATTTAGTAATTTTTTTTTACTATTTACTACATTACATTATTATCTGTGGTCTGTTTTGTTATGTCGCTGTCGGTCCTGTGTTCCTCCGAACACAGATTTCATATTTAACTACTTTGGTATTCTGTGGTTCCGAAGTTCCGAACACAAGACAAATGACTTATGATTTTGCTTAGGACTAAATGCAGCTTGTCTCTTTACTTTCCTACCCACTATTTATATCGATTCTTGTTGACATCGGTTATCCCTTGATGAATTGATGATTAAAGGAACTAGCGGCGATAGTAACACTGCTGTGCTAAATACTAAAAATTGCGTTTCTCAGTAAGAAGGCACCCGCCTTTTTTATATGTTCAACTATGAACTTATTATAAATTTTTAAAAACAAATTATAAAGTAGTTGCTCAAAATATACGTTTCAAGCTTTAATTTTTTTTAATTCATGTTGTAAAGTAGAATTATTGTTTTGAAATTACCATCCGTTTTCAGCTGTTATTTAGATGATTTTCTACTTTTTAGTTGCTTTTTAGTTTAGTGAGGTAGGCAACACTAATTCTCACATCCTAGTTTGCTCGCAGGTTTATTTTCTTTTTATTGTGATTTGGTATGTTTGTATCGTATTTCTTCGAGTTTTACCTTAGAATAAAGATTCAGAGAGGCTAAAGTGTTTGTGAAATATGTCCTAGACGGATTCGTGTTGTGGCTTTTTGGGATTCATGGAGCTGAAGGTCTGGGTCGAAGGGATACAAAGGATAGTTTGTGGGGTCACAGAGACAACCACTTGTCAGGTCAGTGTTGAAACTCCCATAATTAAACTATTGACATGGCTTCAGGGTATGGAAATGTGGTTTCACTTTTGTGATGCTACTTTCTCATAATTGTTTGTTTTGTTTTATTAGGATGTAGTTTTCGCATTGGCTCATGCCACTGGAAAAGTGGGCAGATTCACACTGATTGAGAGGTGGCGAAATAATGAAAGACTGCTAGCACCTCAAGAGTATCCCCTCAAGGTAACATATCTCTTTCTTTCAGTGTAAAAAACTCAGTTAAAACCAGAGTACTCATAGAATTAGCTTTTTTAATTTATTGGTATAATTTTTAGATTCTAATGAAATGGGGCGAGTATTCAAATGACATACAGTTCATCCTGAGGCGGTCTGACCCCGGTAACAGCCAGAAACCCTTGCAACCTGCCAATAACTCCAAATCGCCTGTTGGAAATGGGTTTGTAACATTATATTCCATCCATGTGCTTACTAAAACTATGCTTTGCACACATATAGTGATTTCACCCTGGAAGTACACAGATACCGATAACATTATAGAAGGACCACCTATAACGCAGTAAGCAATATTATTTGTAAGGGCATACTGCTGTGTATTTTGTTGTTTTTTTTATATACAGTTTTTTTTTAATTTAACTTTTCTGATCCCACTGCTAGGCAAAGTTCTCCGCCATCTCCTTCCAATGATCTCGCTCTATTACTTTATGTGGCCAGTTGTTCAAGAAAGTATCCAAACCGTCTAGCCACCGCTTTCTGAGCCATTTTCTCTTTTATTTCATTGAAGATTTAGTGATTTACCATCAATATTGCCATAAATTAATATACATTACATTATTTTGTACAGAAATTAATCCTGCCTGTTTTATATACTAACTCAGATTAAATAACAGAAAGTAATAGAACTTTCCTGTACCAAATACAGACTTACTCATGTTTATTCACTTTAAAGGTATCTCCTGTTTAAAGTCCATTATGTTCATTTCATCAAAAGTCTGTATAAAGTCTATTCACTTTGACTAATTTCCTAGGTAGGTACTTACAGCATTTTAACATGTAGTTTCTTAGAAGTGTCATGATTCACACTTTAAAATCCAAACTGGTACTTAATTAAAGGAAGTTGAGTCATACAATCTCCACAGATAGATATAAAAAACTATTTATAACATTGAAGGCTGCAAAGTCCATGAAGTCAAGTTGGAACTTGTGTTTTAAGATGACTAATAACTTTTACTTAATGAGTAGTAACTTCATAAGTTAATAAATCATTATGCAACTAAACTGATAGATATAGGCGTATACAAGGTCCAATTAAGACTCCTAATTACCATAATGGGATATTACGGCACCATAGTCTGCATACATAAATATAGTCACACCTTTCTTCTGTTGGGTTAGGCAGAGACTACATCTTTCCACATGCTATGATCCCAGCAAAAGCAGTACACCAACTCCTTGTCACTACTGATGACTGGTCATAGTTTACAAATACTAGAAAACCAAATTCATAATGAAAATCCTTCATATAAGTTTATATCGGATATATTATGTACATCAGAACTATATTGACATAAGATTAACACATTAACTGCTGAAAACAGAACTGTTGTGTTTTTGTAACTCACCGTGGAGTACAAGAAAACACAACTGTTGTGTTAGCGGTGTGGGAAAACACAATGGTGTGTGCAGATCCGTGACCGTGGCTAGACAAGAAAATCGGCTCAGCAGTTAAAGTGTTAAAATAACAACTAATAATATTAACTCATTTTTTAGGAGTCATAACACCTCAAATCCGAATATCCTAGAGCAGAGCTCACCTCACCGTTTAAACTCGACTTCCCCTTATAACAACAATGTAAATACATCACCTGGAAACCCTGTTGGGGTGGTAAAAGGGGTGCAACAAGGGAAGGCTCCAGAATCCGACAGTCCTGTCATGAAAGACGTTCCACCATACAGGTATGTTAACTGATAACATAATGGGCCAAGAAGCTCACAATTTGCGGCTATTATGAATGATTACTACTTACTTAAAATTACTTATTCACTCTTGACTCTAGTTTATAACTGGCTTCGATCCGCGGTTTCACCCGCGTTGAGAATTATCCCTTTAGATCCGTTAATTATTTTATTACGGGGTAAAAAGTATCCTATGTGTTAATCCAGGCTATATACCATCAGTGTTCCAAATTTAATCTAAATCCGTTCGGTATTTATTGCGTGAAAGAGGTAACAAACATCCATCATCCATTCATCCGTAGTCAAAAACTTTCGCGTTTATAATATTATTAGGATAGGAATAAGTAGGATAAACTTAGTTAACACCAGGTGAGATAGTGCTCAAACGCTAGCCTATAATAAAAATAAAAACAAATCAACAGTACTAAATTTGTATGTAGAAAATAGAAATGTAGTTAAAATTAAAGGGCCATGGCCAGCAATGCCAGTTATTTGTATTAATGTACAAAATGTCATAAGCATGATGCAATGCTACAGGATGTGGTTGCATTGGCATTTATATAGTGTTAAATGTTAACATAACGACTAATGCATAATCAACATTTATCTATTAGATTGTGCTAAATTCAGAACCTGTATGAATATGAATGTATGTTCTCACAAGTTCGCATCTGCCTTTTTCACAGAAGAGATAGTAAAATGCCCGGGCCTACTTAACACATTGTTTACAATAAATAATAAATATCGACTCACAATCACACTATTTCCTGTACCTATGGAATCAGGAACTAATAGAATCATTGGTCCCACAAATATAAAGCAAATTTACTTGTGGTTCACACACAATATTGGTTCTTACTGTAGAATAAGAAATAGAAACTATAGACGACGTGTCTAGCTACTTTTTATAATTGTATTTGTTCCATCCGTGTAGAGAACCACCGCCCCCATACCGGTCGCCGCCCCCGCCATCGCAAGCGCTCCGGAAGTCCCCCAACCGCACCCGCGGTCGGTCCAACATGTCACCTGTCAACTTACCTGAAGACAACCCCGAGAACCGTAACCCTGAGGCAGTCAGCTACAACACACAGTACAGGGAGCTGGTGTCGTTAGTCAACTACCAGCGGGAGAAGCTGTCGAGTCAGCAAGGGGACCTTATAAAGGTAATTAGTCACTTTACCAGACATTAATTAGTTGATTATTAGTTCATCTGTTGAGATAACACGTTCTTGTCGTAAGTCTGTGCTATTTTCATTCCCTGCTCGACGTAGGCTTCTTTTAGTGAACGCTACTGAGTCTGATCTTGGCTCTCCTCATCCAGTCTCCGCCAGCAGTTTTCCGCAAGTCGCTCCACCTGCCGGCGGGCGTCCTATACTACGTTTGCCTAAAAGTGGTCTCACTCTATCCCATTCATCAGTCTTATTATAATTTATGTTAGTTAGTCTGTTTACCCAAACTTGTCTTTTTTTGGGTCACTTGGCTAGTTACCTGAAGATAACCGAGAGAGTTGCAACTCTGAGGCAGTTGGCTAAACATTGAGTCAGAGTTTTTTAAGTGCCCCTAACAAATTAACGCCAGAGGATTCCAATTCAAGATCAACTGATAGATGTGTCGTTTACATCATATAGGACTAAGTGCGCCTCGCGGTTTCAACCACGATAACTGTTATCCCACGGGAACCGTTCATTTTTACAGGATAAAAGTATCCTTGTAGAACCAAGGGCTAGGCTCTAATCTAGGGCTTAAAGTATCTGTATACTGAATTTCATCCAAATCCGTTCAGCTGTTTTGGCGAGAAGAGGGAACAGACACACACATACACACAAACTTTCGCATTTATAATATTAGTGAGATTATTTACAGTACGATGCTGAAATCGGCTACTGGGAAAACAAAGGCCGGGAGCAGGAGCGCCAGGTAGAGTTGCTTCAGCAACAGATCAACTCTGCCGACAGTCAGCTCCGGATTAGCACTGAACAGGTGAGGCCTCAGGGTTACCAGAGCGCCGCGATAATATAACGTGCAGCGGTGGCGACCAGATACGTTCCATCCATGCTTTGCTACGTCGTTGGTCAATTGTAGAATTCGGCATTAACACTTTCACTGCTGATCCGATTTGCTTGTCTAGCCACGGGTGCGGCTCTGCACAGACCACAGTGTTTTTCCATACAACAAACACAACAGTTGTGTTTTCCCGCGCTCGCGGCAAGTTACGAAAAACACGACAGTTATGTTTTCTACACTGAACGTGTTAACAGTATATTGAAGAGATAACAGGCTCTTGATGCATAATGAGAGAAATATCATTCTAGAACTGAATCACAAACGTATTATCTACCAACAGGTGCAAGCATTAACCTACATAGAAGAAGAGAGTGACATAGTGAAGCAGAACGAGAAAACGTTAAAATCTGAGATAGTGCTGGTGCGATCCAAACTGGCCAACTGCGAGACTGAGTTACTGCAATGCAAGAACAAGATACGAAGACTAATGGAGGATATACACAATGAGCAGAGAATAGTGAGCAGTCGACAGCAGGAAAATAGGTGAGAATATTCTATGCAGTACAATGATTGTATCTGCCGATAGTTACTACCTGGGATTCTCCAAGTCTCGAATCAATGGGTTACTTTTAAGTAAGTGTTTACTATGGTAGACCGCATTGTCACTTCACATTAGGTGAGATAGTGATCAAACCAATTTTATAATTTAAAAAAAGTAGTAGTAATCTATAACTATAATAAAATTGGAGTATCTGTATGTGATATCAAAATAAATGCCAATATTTACATGTAAACTTGTATTTATATGATGCATATTCATAACCATTTTTAGAATTTTTGTCAGTCTGTCTGTAGAAGTTGTATATGCTTGTGTCCAAATATAAAATGCTCACACTGTTGATCATTAACAGTAAAATTAACGACATCAATTCCATTCTAACGCCTTTCTAATCCACCGCACACTAATTACGGCGTTTAAAGTAAATTCTCAAACAAATCTGTGTGCATTACAATTAGGGGCACGCGAAGTAGGTGCGCCTTGATGTGGGAAAATTGCTTCGAATATAATCTTTATAAAGATCAAGTTGAGAAATATCTCACGCTTTTTAGATCTATTTATATTTTGCCATGTCTTTGAGATGGCGGTGTGGTGTAGTTAAAGTGGTAGGCCTCTTCTGCAAGAGACCACATGGGGAACACATCTTTGCCAGATCTTCATCCGCCAAGCAGTAGTGTGAAAGCAACACTGTGTTCCGATTTGAAGGGCACTGTTTCCAGTGACATTACTGGGCGCATGAGACTTTAGAACCATTGTCTCAGGGTGACGAGCGCATTGCAGTGCCGCGTAAGATTATGCAATTCAAAGTTGTGGGTGGCACTGTAACTGTTATGGCCAGACGTAGCATTTACCATCAGGTGAACGACAGGCTCGTCTCGTTACTCAGTTCAATAAGACAATAAGGATATGTGTGTGTGTGTGTGTTTCTGCATTTACATACATGTATGTTCCTCTGTAAAATGTAAAAGTTTTAGTTTCTTCTGTTAGTAGCTAATAATAATAATACCGAATACTACAATAGTAAAAGCGTAGGAAACAAACAAATTAACCATTCACTTTCTGTCATAAAATATCGTTTGGCTGTTTAGTATAAAATTAAATTAATAAAAAAGGCTTATGTTTCTCAAAATTGGTCTTTAAGTAATGATTACAATAGAATTGTCTTCCCATGTCTCATTCATTTGATTAAACCAGCAGCGCTCCGCGGTTTCACTTGCGCTGACCATTATCCCATACGAATCGCGGCTACATTTCCACGGGATATAATGTGGCTTATGTCCCTCTCCAGCCTTTTATATATCTCTATGTAAATAAAATTAGATGCGTAAAAGAAGGACAAATCAACAAACACACATGCTCTATTATAACTGGATGACGGGTAGAAAATGCTACTTAGCATTAAGCACTCCTTGTACTCCATTTGTGTGCTAAAGAATAAATAAATATAATATTAGTTACATACGAGACATTCTAGATATTTAAGGGATCAATCCATAAACAAACTCTTGTAAGATCACAGTTCGTTCGGGTTCGAAAGATGTGCCTGCGAGGCCAAACAGCGCGCCGTCAATATAACTAAGGAACTTTACATAACTCCAGTCAGTCACCAGTTATTTATATAATATGTTGTGTTTCCAGGCAGGCCCTGGAGCGATCAATGCTCGCTGAAGTGGACACGTTGCAAAGTCAGATACAGCAAGCGAAGCATGCCACCGAAATCAACCATTTGACAGCTGAAAATTTGAAACGGGAGGTAAGCGTCGGCCATGTCATCGTATCGTGAGTCAATGACCAATTAATAATCGTCAATCTCTACGTAAGCCGAGTAAGCGGTGGTAGCCTAGTGGGAGAACGTCCGCCTTCTAATGAAAGGGTCGGAGTTTAAATCCCCGGCACCAATGCGTTTCTTGTAAAACATATATTCTTCCCTAGATACAGGGAATCCTAGTTAGGGGTTCAAGATTTGTGTATGTGATCGTGAATGTCATGTGATGCCTTTTTTCAGGTTGGCGTTTTAGAAAATGCAATAATGGAGAAGAAGCGTCAGGTAGAAAGACTTGTTCAAGAGATGAAGGAAGCCAACCTTCAGAGCTTGACGGGCAGCATGGACGAACTACGGCATCCATTGGATGGTAAGTCTTTAAAATCCTCTGTACATTGGAAAAGTTTTAATAACTTAAATGACATAAGGTCTATTTTTCAAATAGCTATCTTCAATGACTCAGGCTGTAAGGTCCGTTTGAAAACATTTAACCAGATAAATTTACAAACGCTTTTTTTAGCTATTTTGCTGAGGTAAGCTGGGTTCGTTATATAACTTGTAGCGGCATTTATTTGTTGTACATATTATTATATGTAGTTTTATAACATTTTTGACTCTATCATTAAATAAAAAATAAATATGTGGGTGATTAAAAACCTTATATTTGAATTTGGTTCAAAATGTACTATTCTAAAAAAAATTGTACTCGTCAATCTGTATCCTAAAAAATCCAAGAGATCTGAGATGATATCGAAAACGCGCAAGGCTTCTTCTTTATTGATTAATCCTTTCTATTAATTATATCAGATGTGCCACTTACGTTCCGATCGCATAAAACTTTCACATGTCTCGAGTATTTCACTTTCCCACTGTTTGGTGAAAGCTCATCTTAAATAAATGATTGTGTTTTTAATCACAGCTTTAAAAAAAATCTGTTGTTCTAAACTTCATTCGCTAGAGTGAGAAACTTTTGATACGTAGGAATTAGGTGTGCGTGAATAAACGTAAAATTGTCTATGTGCGGATAATTAAAAAAAAAAAATGTAATAAGGCCAAACTACACGGGAAGTTCTCCCGCCGCGGGAAACCGCAATAGATAGAATAGAATAGAATAGAAAACTCTTTATTGTACACCAGAAACAAAATTAAACACAGTACAGAAAAATTACAATAGGTAAACAAGGGTAGTACAATGGGCGGTCTTATCGCTGAAAGCGATTTCTTCCAGACAACCTTTGGATGGACAGTAAAAAACATTTTTCGATAGTAGGGTGGGTGGCGTACTTACAGTATTTAACAGTCACAATACATTTAATACTTATGTTTTAATAATACACATACACACTATACTCAATAAATAATGAATAATAATAATAATAGTACAATAATAATAATATACACATATTTATAATATACTACACACATGATTATAATAAAATATATACACTATTTAGATATGTACATAAATAATGTTTATAAACCATAGTTTTGAACACTGGGAGGGATTTAGCTTGCCTGATAGGCACAATTACACAATAGATAGATACAATTTAATAAGAAAGTTGTCTATAACGCGAGAACCGCCCGTGTAGTATGGCCCTACAATTTCATATTAGATTGTATTTAGCGTGGTTCAGGAGCAGATTTCCGCGGCGGTAGTACCGTCGGTGTGGTTATATGGGCCATAACATTAATGTTGTTTTTTTTAATCATTTTCAGGGTTATGCAAAGCAGGTAGCGCGCGGAGAATCATAGGGTCACCCCGGCAGCTCGAGAACGCAGCGCCGACGAATAAGAATCCCCATGGAGTTTGGGTATAAAATACTTGGGGGCTTGTTGGAGCTTGTGCACATACTGGACGTGATTAGATAGTGACTGTTAAAGATATATTTCAAGAAACCTACCCAGAGCGGTTGCACACTAGTAGTCACGTGTACATACAGAAAATCGTGTCTGTGTGCGCACTTAAAACGATGTATGTACCTCCCTTGATAACAATCATAGATGAACGGACTTAGTTTAATTACCTGTACTAAATTGGGTCGGTGTATCGGAATACAGTACAGAGTGGATTATCCAAAATAATAACACTATACTGGAATCAAATTGGAAAATCATCAAAAATGTAATTCATGTTAGAAACAGTATTTAACAATTTCGTTTCTTCACTTCAATATTCTTAGGCTTTCACTAGTAGCACATATTATATAATATGTAGTCCTTAGTGACATATAAAAGTACATAGAATTGGTAGAAATATGACCCACGCTAAAAGTACACAGTTAGATTTATTTCACATGCTGTCGGTTCGCCCCCAGCTTGATTGAAATGTCGGACACAACATGCGCACACTTCTTAAATATCGGTGACTGTTTGATCCTCGATAGTTGGGGCAAAATAGGCAGTTTGTGGATGTAACTAGCTGATATTGCGGTATTGCATTTTTATGGATTAGATGGCCGAAAATGTCTCACCATCGTTGCCATGCCATTATAGACAAAACGGCCTTCTCAGTAGATCCAATAGGTTCATTCGTGATAAAACGAATGTGTAATACATATGGGCACAGTCACAATTATTTAACACTGACCGCTGAGCCGATTTTCTTGTCCTTGTGTATAAAAAACACAACAGTTGTGCTTTCAGCAGTGAACGTGTTTAAACATAAATACTCTTGTAACTAGTTGGTTGATGCTTCTAAGTATTTATGTTTCGCAGATTATGTGCATAGGCTATTTAAATATAGTAATTTATGAAGTTCCACCTATATAACTCGAATATTTCTATTAGATAAATCATTTATAGACTTTGATTCAACTTTCACGATATTAAAGAATTTTATATAACTTTTAGTGAGTATACATAGATAATATAATATTAGCATGTATTTGTGTTCAATTTAGTGTCATATTTAAATTTTAACGTCACAAATTAGAGTGTTATTTAATTTAGTAATTTTTTTTACAAAATTGAAGTGTACTTAAAAAAATTGGCCTAATATTTTTATTTTGACACAGAGTATTATGTATCTTGCCGTATAGTTACTGTTTTATAATGACAGTATTTATTAGCTTATTAAAATTATTCGAGTTCGTGTCAAAAAATAGTACAAAAATGTTTGATTTTTAAATTGTTAGAAAACAAATGCATTTGTATAATTTATATTTTAGTTGAATATTGCGGGAATAACATTGTAAAACCTCAATACAGGCTGCTACAATTAAGGTATCAATATGATTGCTAAATGTATACTTTAAGTTAGTTACAATTTAAAACATTGGGCGTTACATCTGTACTTGTAACTTTTCAAACTGATGTAGGCACTAACACGAGGATATAAGCGAGAATTCACATGACAGTATTTTTCTATCATAAAATTATGCGACCTTTATGCGCGCGAGTAGACACGTGCCTTGTAAAGACACTATGTAGCTTGCAAGTACATAATTATTAACATTGTACCAATGGTGTGCCAATTGATTAGCGGTGGTAGTCTAGTGGGAGAACGTCCGCCTTCCACAGTGAAGCTAGCGTGTTCAAGTCCCAGTGCAGGTACCAATCATAGTAAGTAATAAGCACTCGCTATCCGTTGAAGGAAAACAACGTGAGGAAACCCACATAACTACCCGAGAATTATTTTGGAGGTAGGTATGTTATTCAACAATCCGGACCGGGCTCCCGTGGTGGATAATTGCCTAATCCTCCTCACGAAAGTGAGCGTGCTCAGCAGTGGAACTATAGGGGTTGATCACAAATGGTGTGCCATCTGAAGATATAATGGCATTTATTGCATGAAAGCTACTACCTTGTGTATTCTTGCCTAATCAGGGAATATGTATTTACTATATAAAACACGGTAAATGTCATGTTTCTAATGTTATTCTTGTGTTAGTAGGATACATTATATTAAACAACGCTACGTATTAGTGTATAACTCAAAAACTAATCGAATTACAAATATATGTATTATTTATTATGTCCATACAGATAATACATAGAGTATATACTAACACGTAGTTTGGTTAAATATCTTAGTTACGCCCCGCATTTCTCTCTATTTCAGAATCTTAGGTACTGAGTACTATTCTATAACAATATTATCCTGATAATAAAGATTGTTCTATGATTCGCAATATAGATATAATTAATAATAATAATGTTCTAGTCGAAAATATAAGCCATTGCAATATTTTATAAACCATTATGTTAAATGAACTTCTAACATTTCAGATGACTTGGCATTTATGTAATTCAAATGATGTGCTATTAAGTACTTGTATGGATTGTTTATTTTAAAATTAGGATTGTTTTTAAAATTATAGTTTATTATTACTTCACATGGTTACTAATAGTATTTAGAAGATTTGTGTGTATAGATCATTCATATTGGAATAAAGCCATATATATAAAAATATGTTTTATTTTGTACTGGGTGCAGAGGCAGGCACTAACGTTGGTGGTTGGATTAAAATGCACCTTATATCTTCATTTGTATGATCTAGTATTAATGGACGAGGTCTTGAGGTTATAGGAAAAGGGATCCAGGTTACCACTACTAGAACAAGCGGTTTGGGAGTTGTTGCAGTCAATGGACTTTATAATAAAAAACAACTTTTATTAATGAATCCTTATATTCAATATAACTTATTCAAATAGTACGAAATTATATGTTTTAAACAGCTATCATAAAGAATTCTCTCTATACAATAGATGCCGTAAATGCGCATGACTACGCTGTACTTTTATTATTTGACTATGAAAAAAATATATTTACATCTTTCTTACAAAACAACTTGAAAATTATCTTCCTTGTTGGAGATTCTTCTAAGAAATATTACTGTAGTAAACAGGCACTGCTTACATCGAGTCAAATGAAATCAATTAGTCCTTTCTATAAAATTTAAAATCACATTTCAATACTTGAAAGTGTTAGGGGGAATCTTGCTCCCGCTTAGACTGAAATGAGTGGATATCGGCTTCCCAATGTAAGTACAAGTAGTAATTAATTATTCCTATATATATATTATTTTATGTTGAAAATACTGTTAAACAGGCGCGGTTCAAATCTTTGTGTTATTGGAGAGACAAATACTTATTCAGTTTCTGTTGGCTGGTATACCAAATTCCAAATTTCCGATTCCTACCAATGGAATCCTTTAGTGTAGCATTTTATTTGATTGATTGGAGGAGAACCAGATTGGATTTGATTCAGTAGGGCTAGAGTTGCACGCCATATTATAATAACAAATCTGTGGAACTTAGATAATAATAAAAAAATAGTATGTGCATGTGGCTTCACGAAATCAGTATTTTGTTTCACTCTTTTTCCAAGAAGTGATAACAAGAGCGGAAAGTAACATTATCTGGCAGAGATCGCTTTAAGCGATAAAACCGCCCATTGTACCTAGGTATTATTAACTTCTGTTTTTTTTTCTTCTCTGTGTCATTCTTGGTGATTTTAATGATTTAATCATTAGCTGCAAGCTAAGGCTTTACACTTTATATTACTTAAGTGATGTAAAGTAAGGATCTAATTTGGTGAGATCCTATTTATCTCTCCATAGACATAATGTTGTTATATCTAAAATATATATTTTTTACTGTATCAAGTGCTTGGAATCATCAGTGTTTGTTTGAAGCACATGAAGACCAAGCCATAACCATTAGAGTGTCACCACATCAGGTCCCACAGAATCAAATCCAAATTGTATACAAGAAACAATTTTACTGTTTCTTAATATCCACTCATTTAAGCCTCCTCCGTTTCCCCGCAGGCTATGCTTTCTCCTCCTTTTCTCTGTTATACCGTTCTAGCTCCTTCAGGAACTGTCCTTTAGGTTTCATTACGTTGGGCCGGTCGCCGCGGCATTTAGGACAGAACCACTTTCCTTTAGGCTTCGTAGAGAGTGACACACAAGAGAAGTGGAACCACTCGATGGGGCAGAGGTCGTTGTCGCATAATATCATCTCGCCGAAGGATATCTGGTCGCAGAGGCAGTACCGCGGCTCGTCGGGGTCGATGGGGTCGACCTCCTCTGTCGGCGTTTCCGAACGTTGCGCTGCTTGGCGGGCTTTGCGTTTCTTCTTCTTGCCTATCACTGTGAAAGTGTCAATTAATTAGTGAGTGTACAGTTTATAAAAACCATCCTCAGAGCAGAGGGCTAGTAAAATGTTGAAAAGCTCAGGTCATTCACGAGCCAATCAGTGACCGGGAAAATTACGAAGGTAATGCCCTTAAGCCATCAACATTTCCATTGACAGTCTTTTGTGCAGCAGCATAAAGGGGAGAGGGGAGAAGGATAGGGAGGGGGTTTTTCCTCACCTTTCTTGTGAGTAGTGTTGTGTGTATGCCTCTCGCTGTCCCTTTCGCTGGAGTCGGCGCCATCTGTCGCAGCGCCCGTCGTGGCTCGTGCACGTCGTGGGCGTTTTGACCACCGTTCACCTAGAATACCATAAGTTGCTTTAAAGTGTTATTAATACCCAAATGACACGCAAGGTCACGCAAAAAGGGCCGATTGACGGCCTAATTGCGGAAAAGAGCCCGCTCAGCACCAAGTATCCAAATGACAATTAAGTATTTGTAGAAAAGAACCTTGTGAACCACTCTTTTGCTAAGGAAATGATATTTTTCCTATTTTAACATGCAATGCAATTTAAAATGCAATAACATGCAATTCATCAATTTACTCATTTTCTTACCGCCAGATTTGTCTTTCTCAGCTTTTTCCTTTTCCTTCTCAGTGTTCCGTTCGGGTGGTGGTGCCGGTGTGGTGTGCTGCTGCGGTGCCTGTACGACTGGCGTTTCTTTCTCTCTTACTGGCTCTGGCACTGGAACTGGTTCTTCTTTTGCATTGCCATTTGTGTTTACGTCTAGGCAGGCAACTGGAAATTAAAAAGTTTTTGTTAGTTGTTAAGGCCAATAACACCGTAGGCTTAGCGTGTTTACCATCAAAAACAGCGTAACTTAACCACAGACTTAACAGGTGAGACACAGACTTAAAACAACTGTCATGTTTTTCATAACTTGCAGTGAGTTCGGGAAAACACAACTGTTCTGTTTGTTGAATGGGAAAACACTGGAGTGTGCAGATCCTCACCCATGGCTATACCAGAAAATCAGCTCACCATTGAAAGTGTTAGTGGAATTAATAATTGCAATGTTTCTTTTTATTGATTAAACTCACATAATTGTTTACGATCACCATCAAGTGACCTCTGCTTGTTATCAATAAGGTCTTGCAGTATCTGCACAAGTTGTAGCTTCTCGTCTCCGATCTCTTGAGCTGCGATTAGCACAGTCTGCAAACGTAGAGCTGCACGGCTGCGGCGCCGCTCTTCTGTGTTTGTGCCTATGCATATCGCCAGGTGCTTCTCTGCTTCTCGGACATATTCTGTGAAAAATTTATTGCTTGATGCAGGGCTTGCATACAGTACATCATAAAGTTTTGAACGTAACTTTACAATTTGTTCCAGGTTTAGAAGCACTACATATTGTAAAGTAAAGTCCTCCACCATGTCTGTCTGTTCACTGTGGTTATCACCTATAGTGTGCAACATACATACCAATTTGAACTGAGTGTGATTTTGGGGAAATATTGTTTTCTTTCGATTTTTTTCATCTTTTGGATAGTAGTATATAGGCATCAGCAAAATGCTGTGTCAACAGAAATGGCTTACAACTGTAAATTGGTCAGGTTATTACCAATTCTAACGTTGTTTAGTCACTTTAAATGAAACAAGTAAGGGTTATGGTTTGTTAGAAGTGATGAGCTTTTTATAGAAACGAGGACTGAGCAGCAAACTTGTGGAATAGATGTTATTTTGGTCCTCAATTATTAAAGATTCGTTAACTGTAGCTATGTATGCATACGTAATGAAGTAGAAAGGCAAACGTCAACACACGATTTTTAAAGCTGTTTTTCAGAATATTTCTAACTCATTAGACAGAAAAGGCTTCGTCAAAGCTATGTTAGACTTATGATCTAGTTACTGGAAGAGAATTACCTCTGTAAGTCACGTCAAGCTCTCGCATACGCGATAAATGTCGCTGCAAATCGTTCGGCAGGTTTTCCACACAATCCAAGTAGTTCTCAACGTATGTCGCCGAGAGCAACGCTTCAGACGCTGTTTGATTCAACATGGTCACTATTTGAACACAATTTTCATTATGATAGTGAGAGAAAACTTTATAAAATTACTTCGAAAGCAATAACAACTTCGCTAGATTTAACAACCCGTCAAAGCATCATGACAGTTCGAAAACAGGATTTGAGTTTATTTGCTGTCTGTTCAAGTCTGTTGACGTTTTACTTTCTATAGCTTGAAATATATTCTTTAATTAATACTAGGTATATAAATTAATTAAAAATAATTCATTTCACATTAAGCTAATAACAATGACAATAAACAATGAACTATTTTTTGAAAAATAATTAAAGGATTCTAATTGTCGGAAAAATGTTTTTGAACGAAGCATTCCTCGACTTTTTTGTAAAGTTTCGACCTTGCCTGTTTTTGGCATTTATCCAGTGTCCGTTTTGGATAAAAATGGTAAAATAGCAAAGATCACAAATAAATTAGTTAAATGCATCGATGAACATACACAAAAAAATACATACAGACGAACATAGAACCTCCTCCTTTTTGGAAGTCGGCTAAGAATGGCGCGTCCCAATCAGTCTGACAGTTAGAAGTATAATAAAGTCACCGTCAGTGTCACTTTATGTCACGACTCACGATCTACTCCGAACTCCGAAGTCCGATCTAATAAAGCGGTGAAAGATTTTTTACCCACACACAAATTTGTGGTTTTATCGAAACTTCCAGAGTTTTGGACTATTTTGTAGAGACCATCAGTAGGCACGTTTGTATCCGAAAAGTGAGGATCCACACTTCATGTATAAAATAACACATTTGAGAAAAAAACAAAATTATGAACAACACTTATATAAATATTATTCGGTTTTCCCCAAAATTTTGCTCGGCTATCAGCATTACGAAGAGCCCGTTTCGGCAGTTCCACATATCCCGCCTGATCTATCCCTACTGGTAGGGAAGAATGGATTTTTTCCACTTATTTCTACTAGTTTCATGGATGTTTGATGTCTTGACTTGAATTGATTTGATTTGATTTGAACATTGGTGGTTTCTTCTAGAACATACCTACTAAAATAGTGTTGCAATTATGCAACACTATGTAGGTAGAGCATACCTATAACTTAGTCACCCATATAAATAAATGTTTTAGCCTACGATAAATTAAATGTGTTTTATTTTGGGTTCTTGTTTACTTCCTACATCTATCAGTCTATCATAAGATCCAGTTATTGGTTTGTGTGATGCAGCCTGATTGCAAATATTCATCCTCCAAGCAGTACCTACTGTGTTACGGTTTGAAGGGCAGTTTCCAGCGAAATTACTGGGCATCTAAGACGTTAGACACGAGGTCGCAGCGTGACGAGCGCAGTGCATTGCCATAATGGATAGTTCTGGGTGGCACTGTAGCTGTTATGGGCAGGCGTGGCGCTTATTATCACCAGGTGAACGACTTGCTTGTCTCGTTACTTAGTAATATTTAAAAAAAAACCAGCCAGATGGATCTACGTCATTGTCAGAGTTGCAAGAACGTAGATGAGATCGGCGCAGCACCGGAACGAGTGGCGTGGTAAGGAACAGGCCTATGTCTTGCAGGGGATCGATACGGGGTCATATTATTATGATGAAGATGGTGCTAAGGTCATCGTGTGACCTTTGTCACATACATATTTCTCCTAGGTACACACAGGAAATGCTCTGTTAAGATATATATATCTTTTTTAGCGACTAAACAAAGGAACTTATGATCATAATAATAAGCAAATTGCGGCCTACAAGCCTACACCTACAGATAGCTCCCACGCCGAGGTGTATTATAAAATACCGCAGTATGCGATATAAACTCAACCTTACTAGCTATTTTACTCAATATTTTCTTCTCAATTGACATCCTTCATCTTGACTTATTAGTTTGATTAGTTCGGAAGCGGTAAACGGCTTTGTTTTCGCGCAATAATATAAATTGTTTGTGTAATTTAATTAGCTGGTTATTTGTTTTCGTGAAGTGCTTCTAATGTCGTCAACGCTGATTTTCGTGGGGCTGCCTGAGGACTCGAAAAGCTCTATAACAAGGTAGGTAAACAAAACTTTAGGCATAGATTTTTTATCCGTTAATTGTGAAATAAGTAGTGAATTTCGCAAAACATCAATAATATCCAGTAGTTAAACTTAGTAGGTACCCAACCCTTGAAAATATAAGAAAACTACGTTTGAGGTAAGCACTTATTCTCTTCGTTTCATTCAGGTATAATTGTTTACATAGGTACACACATGCAGTATGTATTTACCCGTCTATACCAAAATTGGAACTATAAAGAAAATAATTTTAAACTTGTCTATTAGCATAAATTAAGTACTGCTGTTGGTCTTCCAAATGAATAAATAAATAAATAAATATTATGTTAAAGTAACTCAGTAGAAAAATAATGGATTTAATTTTCTTGTATTATTGATTGAAGCTGATAAAGCTATTTTCATAAACATTGTCCTGATTTAGAAGCTTATTCATTCGTCTGCAAGGTTAGTAAGTAATTCAAAGCGACGGAATTACAAGTTTAAGCCAACGGATTATTGGATTATAGGTGGAAGCGTTAAGTGAGTGTATTACTTGCGTAGTTAGTTACGATACCTCTGATGGCTCTGAGCAAGTCCTATAAGGCAAGTAATCCTAATTGAGCATTTATACACGTGTAGCAAGGTATTCCATGGAATTAACTACATAATAAAAGCTAACATGGTAAAATATAAATAAATAATGCGCCACGATCACATTTATATATCCTTACCCCTAACTAGGACTACCAGTATCTAGGGAATCAGGAACTACTGGGGCCATGGTTTTACAAACATTCAGAGCAAATGTCTGTGGTCCACACAAATGTTAGCCCTGTTAGGGTATTGAACCCGCAACCTAACGGTTTGCAGTAAGCTCATCACCCACTTCAGCCGCGGAAACCGTCCCTTTATAATCGTCGGAACTTATAAGCTTTTTGTGTTTTTTTCCCTGATAAGTTTAGTTTTCTATCTTCTTTAATACATATTTTTTGGACATAGATGCTGGGCTACCTAACAGTGAAAACCGCATCACAATCCGTTCATTCGTTTTTAAGTATGCGAAAACACACACCATTTATAAAAAGAAACAAATGTCGTATTCTTGTTCAGTAGCCTTATTTAAATCTCCTAGTTTTTTTAACATGTATATCTTCAATTTACAGACTGTTCGTCTGTTTGCTGTCTGCTTTATTATAAGTTTAGTTTACAAGTTGCACCCGCGGTTTCGCCCGCGTTGAATATTGTCCCACAGGAACCGTTAATTTTTACTGGACAAATAGTAACCTATGTGTTATTCGAGGACCTTAAATATCTATATTCTAATTTCATTAAACTCCATTCAACCTTTCCTGCGCGAAGAGAGGACAAATACACAAACAAACGCACACACTTTCGCATTTATAATATTTATGTGATTTCATCACATCGAATTGAATGTCGATTGTTTTTCTTTCATTCTTTCATTATTTCTATCAAAATCCGTTCATCCGTTCCGTGTTGAAAAGATAACAAACACACAGACAAACTTTTGCATTTATAATGTTAGTGGGATGGAAGTAATTGAAGATGTAGGCTGCCTGGTCCAGATTTATTCCACAGGGCGTGGGTGGCGAAGCGCCTTGAGACTCCAATTAAGGACGCGGACAACCTTGTTTGTGCCCGAATGGTTTCTTTGCTCAAATTAGGAGTTATTGACTGTGTGTAAAGCTGCAATTCCATTAGCTTTGAACAATGGTGGCCTGATATTGTAAATTTCGGCGGCATGTGTAAATTTTACCAAGTCATTATATTAACACTAATTTTTAACACTGGTATCATTTAGGGTGCTATTTTGCTTTGTAAGCTTAAGTAGGTACATTAAGTTTCATAACAATGCAGTGTAATAGGTATACCTACCTACCTATTATGATGTCATTAGAAATCTCTAGAACTTCATACGTGGATTCGCAAGAAGCCCTTGGAGGCTTTTTTTTTATTTGACTGAGTGACGAGACTAGCAAGTCGTTCACCTGATGGTAAGCTCTAGGCCTGCCCATAACAGTTACAGTGTCACCTAGAACTTTGCATTGCATAATCCTGCGCGGTACTGCACTGCGCTCGTCACCCTGAGACATCGGCTCTATAGTCTCATAAGCCCAGTAATTTCGCCCTTCAAACCGGAACACAGACAGGTCCAGACGATGGAAAGTTTCGTCCGAAATCCTTGGCAATTTCAAAGCGTGTTCTTAGCTTTTTTATCCGACTTCTTAGAAGGATTGTTATGTTTTTACCACTACACAAATATGCAGCTTAATACGAAAACAAAGCAAAATATTCGCGGCCTTGAGAATTATGCACTCCTAATTAAGTACTGCCGCCATTTCGCAGTTGTTTACGCGTTTTGTGCCCGTTTTGGTTTGAACGTAGAGCAGATTGTGACCTAATGAGTCATTTTGTCTCAGTTCTCATGTGGACAAAGACAATACCAAGACGTCAGGTCAAAAGGGGTTTATCCCACCTACCTATATATTAATACCTATATATTGTAATTATCACTCTCTTTTCGGTGAAGGAAAACATCGTGAGGAAATCCACATACCTACCCGAGAATTATTTCGGAGCTAGGTATGTTATCCACCAATCCGGACTGGGCCCCCGTGGTGGATTATGGCCTAACCCTCCTCACGAAAGTGAGAAGAGACCCGTGCCCAGCAGTGGGACGTTATGGGTAGATGATGATGATGATGACCTATATACTTTTTTTTATTTTCGGATGTATTTGGTGAACACTAAATTAATGAATCGATAGAATAGATATCATCTAGGTTGATAAGTATATTAATTTGCTCAATCATCTATCTAAGTATAACAAATAGGCCAAAGCCCAAACCATTAGAAATAAGACATTTGAGCAGCATTGCACTGAGTATCACAGATATAGTAAGTATTATTACAGAAGTCCTGTCATTTCCATGCCTGAACTAAAGGACGTAATCATCAGTGTTTTTAATACCCTCGCCATATGGCATTCAATCCTCCGCCTAATAGGATTAGGGGCTCAGACAGGACTGCGGTAACAGGATACCGAAACCTTACATCGCCAGGATTTGTAATGCAACGCAATGCACTTCGGTGAACGGTGCACTTTTATGTCAGAAGTGGTGGCAAGACTGCCCGATCATGCGAGACGATTAAAAACAACGATGAAAAACAAAGTACTAATTCCAAAGTCAAATTGCCTTTTAACTTGACGGAAAACTATAAATTTAACCCGAGCTTTGAGCTTGAATGGAATATACGAGTAGACCTATAATTTCATACGCAAACGATACAATTCTATTGTTTTAGCGCTGCTTTTGGTTCCAATGTAGCATTGAACGACCGCGTCGAATTGTCAAAGGGAGAACCATTGTCCCAAGACCACCGGAGTAAGCAAGACGCGGTGGTTTTAATTTTAATATATGTCTAGGACCGTCTCTATATCTTTGTAAATATATCGATATAAATATAACTTGCAAAAATAATTGATCTGGATATAGTGTCAGCCAGATTTTCGGTTACGATCTTTGGGAAAACACATGGCGAATAAAATTATTTTCTTTTTGCATAATGATTATATTTTATAATAGAAGTATACGCGTAGGTAAGATCAAATTGCTAAAAAACTTTGACCATTTGGTAGACAGTCACGCACGAGTAGACCGCTCCGGCACAGTGGCTCCTACGCCCTCGCGGAAGCTGCTATTAGGACATGACTACATGCTTGACTACCTCTAATCTTTGCGACTTATGTCGCCCTGGTACTTTCAATTGACTTTAAAGAAACATTATTAATTCTTACTAACTACGCGATCGAAGTGTGTTGCCCTGGTACTTCTCTCATAGATTGATCATGTTGAATTCTTACTGCCGGCTGCCTCACTATTTTTCCTGTTTCTATTGTCACTATATTGAAGAGAAGACATTGAATTTGATGAATGAACACACACGAGTAAAGATGCAAATGACGTGATAATTATAATGAAGTTGACTTTATGATTTATTTGATTCGCTAGAACACTTTGAATCTTCAAACTTCGTAGACAGCCGTCACGCACGAGCAATGATGAGACAATGGAAGCTGTATGCTATTACCTGTGTATTATTACCATTATCACAGTCTAATAATAAATCCTCTATTATTACTGTATTACATGCTCGAGTGCTTACTTCACTTTTCCTATCAAATAGGTACTTATTTGTGTCGACTTAAGGAATATTCAACATCAAAAACTTCAATTCGTAGGAGGTAGCATTAGGTAATTATCCAATACATCGTTTCTGACGACAACATTGAAAGAGCTTTCAAAAAATGGCCTTTCCTTGATATTTAGTAACAGTTTCTATCCTTCCTTCAACCCACAATCTATCAACCTCCTGTCATTCAAACAGTTACCTACATTCATTGTAAAAGCGCATCGCCTGTTCCGTCGAATGTTCTTTTGATTGTCCGATATTTGTTCCGTCTCGGTTACGACATCTGTTAATTAGAGGTTTAATACACAATGGATATAAAGACAGATAGTGTCAATTAGTGGGCCCGAACCGACACGATAAAGACACGCTTCGTTTACAGTCGTGTCAGTACTGAAGGTTGTATTTTCTTTCGCGCTTTAAGTCTTCAGTCAATTTATAGTGGCAGCTTGCTCAAACAAAATAAAGCTATTATAAAAATTCTAAATAAATTGTGTCGGTATGGTAGAGTGAGTGTATTTAATTTTGCGAAGATATACTCGTGGAGTAAAATGGCTTTAAGGGGGAATGCTGGATAAAAATGATAAAGGCGGATGCTATTGATTGCTTATCTTACTGAGGCTTGGTTTCTACAGAAACTGTCAAATTGGTGTTTAGTTTCGGCTTGTACTTACTAATAAGAAATACTGTGGTTTCAATCCATTATTCAGAGAAGAATTGATTTAAATTGGTGTGATAAACGATATTGAAAATATGACTATAATCAAATGACATAATGACGTACTTCGTGGATAAAAGTTAATTAATGACAATCAACGGAGAATATATTATATTTCCTTGAAAGTTGATAACTGTCTCGTAGGTATACCTACCATCAGAACCGGTGATGCAGGGCCAGTGTTTATTTCGGCCCATAGGGAACAAATTGGTATGTGGAACTATCAAATTAAGGAAAGGTTTATAGTGTACAAATTGTTTGTTATTTTTATTGTCTATTGGCATGTAATGTTTGTTGTGAGAGTAATGGTGATGGAAGTGCTTTTATATTGTTTATGATTTTATGCTTCGTTCTGGCAACACTTATAAATTTGTTGGAAAAACAAGCCCCGTATTCTTTTTTTGTTATTGTGTGTCATACGATAAATCTTCGACCACTATCTTAAGTACTGTCAGTTTATCTAGATTAGTGTGTTCCAGTGATTTGGTCCGTACTCGTCTTCAAAATGTATTGGCAGTCTTTGAGAGCCAGTTTCATTACCTGATATAAAAGAGCCCTCAATATTACGAGAATTAATTCAACTAAACTTAATTCATTGTAACACTACAAGCAAACGTCAGATTGTGTATCAAAGTAACTCACATTATTTGACGCTTTCCTAGGTCTTACATTGTAAGCGAACAATTTTGCGCTTGTCTTGTTTGCAACGGAACTCAGATGTGAGGGTTGTGTGTGGCGAAATACATTTTAGTGCCGTGTCAAAATTAGAACGCGCGACTTTTCAAGCTGGTGCCGAATCGGTTCTTTTTTTAGAACAGTGAGATTACTTAGTTCAAGCGTCATGGTGGGTCTAGGTTAGGTAGCTATTTAATGCGACATGATACTGTAGACTCTACCGGCGGCATCACAGAATAACAACGAGTTGGTAGCGGCTTTCACTTGATCTCTAATTAATTAATTGCAGTGCTCTAGCACGACCACTCGGTGATAACTGCTTCAGTGGAATTAAACACTGTAAAAGTAGATATAGCGCGATTTGCAGCCATTGATAGTAATTGTTTGCGACTCGACTTGGGTGACTTTTAAATCGACTTTAGAATTAATGTTTCATTTTCCTTTTAGCATTATATTCTGCAAATACTGATTATTTAAGGCCTGTTCCACTGTGTGTGACCGTTTCCAGCGAAATTATTGGGCATATGAGACTTTAGAGCCAATGCCTCAAAGTGACGTGCACAGTGCAGTGCCGCGCAGGATTATGCAATGCAGGGTTCTGGATGGTGCTGTGACTGTTATGGGCAGGCGTAGCGCTTACCACCAGGTGAACAACTTGCTGGTCTCGTCACTCAGTCAAATAATAAAAAGAGTTATAATTATACCTGCCTAATATTGACTATGTAAATTTATATTTATTACTGTATTTTTTTTAATTTGCTAAGTGAATACTTAATTTAGTATTCCTGTTTTCCCGATCGTTATTGCTTCGGACTTCAGACATAATAATATCTGAGAGAAATTTAAATTTCTAACATCAGATAAGAAAATTAAGTAAATATCGACCGACAGCAAGAATCGCGGTCGCTTTGAGTTCGAGGATTTCTTTGTTTCTCTGCATCTCTTTGTTCACAAATCTGTCACGTCATCGTTATTATAAAGAGATATCATGCACTAAATGGATAAATAATGACCGCATGAAATAACTGGCACTTTCACATGAAGCGTCTGATTATAATGTTTGGCACGCTATTAAATAATGAGGTATAATGGGTGCTGGTGCTACAGTAGTCACCTCTAGCCTCTAGTCGCATTGCCTCTCATTTTTGATCGTTTTGGTAATGTTAGGTGTGCTACCACAAACTATGAATACGTTTAGTGCAGCCCCGATCGGAAGAGCATAGAAGATTCCGATCTCTCCACATTTTAGTAAGTGACAGGCGTGTCGAGATGTTTAGATAATGATCGAATGAATCAACTCGGATTCATTTAAATTCGACTGCGAGAGAAAATCATCGACGGCTATCGAGATATTTCAACAATCGAATAAAACATCTCGGACTTGCCCATTGCTAATTTTGAAGTGACTTTCTGCTGTTGCTGTAAGTTTAGGCCGATAAAGTGTATAGGCACTTGTTGGCAGTGAATTGGAAAAGTTTTTTTCGAAAAGCAAAAGTGCGTCCACGGTTGGACAGGCAGGGTAATGGCCAAGTTTCGCCTCTAATGAGCTGTAATGCCAAAGCTTCCATGCTCGACGCCCGCGGCTTCACTCCCGTCTGTTACTATTACCAGCTCACCGTTCCGCTAATACACGATTATTTCGTTCTCTTGTAAATTGATTCAAAGTATCGCCTTTGAAGTTTAATAGTTATCGGCTTTGTGGATTTGATTCACCTAGAATATTTTGCCTTTCTGTTGGTTTGCTATGAATGGCAACAGTTGCGTACTGAAAAGAAATCTATAGACTTCCATGATTATCCTTTCAAAGATATTGGAAATATCTTGATCCCCCCTAATCTAGGGTAGATTAGGAGGGATCAAGACATTTCCAATATCTTTCCCCATTCATCCATCAGTACCCCATTCACAAGTGTCGGAAAATTTTTGTTCTGACGAATTCATTTCCGATCCGACACATTCGAAAAACGTTATTCACAATTACTATCAGAAAGTTGTTTTTCGAATGTGTCGGATCGGAAATGAATTCGTCAGAACAAAAATTATCCAACACTTGTGAATAAGGGTACAGTTATCCTTCCTCTCTCTCCTCAGAATCCCCTCCGTGACCAAGATAGAAGTCAAACATATCAACATTGCTCACTTGGAGGACTCCGGAGTCAATACCTGTGAAATTATTGAGCATGGGTGAGCGTTGTATATGCAGTGTACTAGAGTCCATCAACATCTGTGGACACGTTGAGCATGAGTGAGAACTGGCGTTCCTTAGCCTCTCGGGAAATGGGACAGGATCTTATCAAGCTTCGGCAAACTTACGTTATTAACCTTGGAGTGTCAACACTTGTCTACATTTGAGCATGGGTCAGTTCAGTACTGAGCGCCATGGGGTGTGTGAGTATGGTGTATTGAAACGTAAGCCCATCTTATCAAGGGGAATACACGGCACAGTTAGGCTTTGTATGATTGTCTCCGTTTTATTTGATGTAGGAAGGCACGGCATCACTGTTGTAGTACGGTGCAGCACTAACCTATTACGAAAATATGCTGCACGACAAGCACGTTTCAAATGCATTGCAAAAATGTAGGTTTTATAGTTTCCATAAAAGTAAACAAACGGAAACCAGTATCTATCCAGCAGCTTTACTATCTTTTATTGTTATAGTGCACAGTAAAGCTGAGAGATTTTACAGCATCGGTTTTACAGTACGCCCCCGCAGCCGCGTCCGCAAACTGCTAAGAATATCTTAAATGTTTTTATAGATGCGATGTAATAACTGGATGGTTGTGTCTTAAAATACTTAATGGTTGTGTGACGAGAAGAGCAAGTCGTTCGGCTTATGGTAAGTGCAACGCCTGCCTATAACAGTTACAGCGCCACCCAGAACTTTGCATTACATAATAATGCGCGGGACTGCATAGCGCTCGTCGGCTCTAAGGTCTCATATGCCCAGTAATTTCGCTGGAAACAGTGTCCTTCAAACCGGAACACAGTAATGTTTGCACACTACAGCTTGGCGTATGAATATCTGGCAAAGGTCTCTTGCAGAAGAGGCCTCCCACTACAAAGTTCAGGCTCCAGTGCATTTGTGATATGACTTTGTCTAGGTGCGGTCTGAGATTTTAGTCGCAGTTATTTCATGAAGGTAAAATGCGACAGAACAATAATGCGAAGCCAAAACATAAAAGTGTCATTTTATTGAAAACCCTTACAGAAAACATCAACTTTTCCATTAATTAGTTGTCTTACTTAATGGTTTAACTTTCTCGTTTGCCGATCTGTAAGTAAGTAGGTTACCTTTAGCTTAATTCCCTTAGCTTCTAATGTATGTGACATTGTTCGAAGCACAATGCTGGCCCGGCTCCGCCTGGCACGGAGGCGGCTGCTGAGCCGATTTCGATGCGATCGATAAAACAAATATATAATGTGCGTGATTGATGGTCCGCACACAAAACGCGAAGTTGTTTATTGTCGCGAATGAGCACGCTCGACTTCGGTTTTTTAGCCTTTTCAGTGAAGCGCGCCCGTATTGGGATTATTGGGGTTAGTGTGTTATTGAACTGTTCATCAACATTTGAGCATATGCTAATCATCGCTCGACCTGAATTTGCATATCGCTCATTTGCAACAATAACGTGTTATCTCATTTTTTTTCTCATATTTTTTTCGTGCTAACTCTTCTGGTTATTTGCACTGTGCGCCATGTAACAGGACCTTCAAGACCAAATTTGGCTTTACCAGCCACCTACGCTCTCACCTCCGTAGCTAACAAGGATCGCCGTTGACGGATACGACAAGGAGGACATCATCATCTCATTTTCAACACGTTGAGGTGATAACACGATGTTGAAGCAAATGGGTGATATACTTACACTGCTTTATTCACCGTGAAAATAGGTTAATTGTCATATAATCCACATAATATGGTTGGTTTGTGGTGTGGTTTATTGTCCACATTTATAATCCGAACTGCGAAGGAATGGAACACCTTACCAGCGTCTATGTTTCCCGAAAACTATAATCTGAAAGTCTTCAAGTCGTGAGTGAATAGGTATCTTCTTGGCAAGCATGCTCCATCATTGACCGTGTCGATACTTACCACCAGATGAGACCGCGGTCGAATGCTTGCCTATTATGCAATAAAAAAAACCCCCAAATCTGTCCTGCCTTGGGGGATTATGAAATCTTAGCTAATTTGTATAGTATAATCAATCTCAGCGGCATAAGCTAGAAACAATTACCAGTCTTAGTAACTATTTGCGCCCATGTACCTAGGTACGTATAGGGTATCGTGTGTGGTCGGCTTCAGGGTTAAATAGATGTAAAGTCAAACGATAATGTCAAACGGTCTTTCTAATTGCATCATCTCACCGGAGATAGGCAATAAAAACCGTCGTAAGATCTAACAGCAGCTTGCGGCTTAGCTTTAGGACCGAGTAACCTAAACATTACGGTACATTTTGAACGAAATTTAAAAACGATGTAGGTTTAATTAGAAATATACAACATATCCTTTTGATATATAGGATGCCATTGCCTTTTATTCTAGGTCGTACGTGCCCAATAACAGTCGAATATTTATGGTTATTTATCGTTTCTGTTTTGTTTTCCGTTTTTTCGTCGTGTTTGTTTTCCGTTTTTTTAAGATAGTTTTCACTTATTTTCGCTAATATGTAGGAATGTATTATGTTGGTGTGTACTTAGATGCCTTCATAACGGTGATTTATATAAGTATTTTTCTGTTGTCGGAAAAAAATAATTTTACGTCAAAAGCTTAGGGTACAGTCATTAGCATAAGTTACTGAATATGTCCTGACAACCAATTCAACTTTACACACGTAAAATATAAATATTTTGCATAAAATAAGTCAAAAATTTGTATACGTCCAGCAGTTTTCGTTGCTGGCAACATGAGCAATAGGAATAATATACCGTTACATTCGTAGTTTTCAATCCTTGCCTACAAGCAGCTCGCTGCTAGCGCTTTGCAGTGGGTAGTAATTGAATAATTCCTTCCTGCATTAAAAAGTAGATGTTAATGCATTGAGAGTGAGAGTTGATCGTAATCATCGCGGTATCCCAGGATGGCGGTAACGTCAGCACTGGCTGATCTCGGGACGTTACCGTCATCCTGATCGTAAGTACTGACTTACGATGACGGCAGGTTAGTAAGAATATCTTTTTATCTTATATCTTTAAATGAGCAATTCTTGTATATATATATATAATAATTGGAATCTCGGAATCGGCTCCAACGATTTTCATGAAATTTAGTATATAGGGGGTTTCGGGGGCGATAAATCGATCTAGCTAGGAATCATTATTAGAAAATGTCATAAAAAAAAATACCGAGCAAAGCTCGGTCATCCAGGTACTTTTATTTAATTGAGTAACGACACGAGCAAATCGTTCACCTGATGGTAAGCACTACGCCTGCCCATAACAGTTACTGTGCCATCCAGAGCTTTACATTGCATTATCTTGAGCGGCAGTGCATTGCGCTCGTCACCGGAACACAGTGATGTTTTCATAGTATTCTTCGGCAGATGAATACCTAGCAAAGGTATTCTTTAGATGGACTCTTGCGGAAGAGACCTAGGTATTTAGGGACTCGAAAGTAAAAGGTAAGGAAGAGACCTTTATTGAGATTTCGGTAGATGACAGTTGTGCTTTTAACACCTCAAAAACCAGCAATTTTTGCTTTTTTAAAATTTTTAAATAAAGAGTTTGAGATAATATTATTATCTATATATATAAAAATGTTATGTTGGTTTGTGTACGCTTCAAAAACTCAAAAAGTTCTGCACCGATCGAGCTGACATTTTAGCATGATATATAATGCGCATCAAGGATTGTTTTTATCTATTTTTTTCATCAGTGACATATCAGCGAATGTGCCACAGCGAAGCGTGGCAGGGTACAGCTTGTTGTCTATAAAGTAGCGCGGGAAAGTCAGCGGGAGAGTGCGACACGCACTCAGTAGATTTTTTTTAATGAAACTTACACAATAGTAATCGCTTCAGTAGTATGTAGTAGTAATCGCTTTTCGGCGTAGAAAAATATCGTAAGGAAACCCACACGTTTTGTGTAGAGGTTTTTGTGTAGTGAGTAGACCAAAACACGCGCAGGAGTCACGGCTTTCCATCAACCATCAACGTTTCCCCAGTAAATCCCAATCAAATAACCAGCCAGCAAACGGCAGAGCTGTAGCGTCTGGCCTTTACTGATTTATTGACCGCTCTTATCTAAACGCTGTGACATGCCACTAAATAACACGAGTCGGGGAGCTTCCACCGACGTGGTCAGACGTCAACAGTCGATGGGGAATTAATGGTAGGTTTCTGATAGCCGGATACTTACGTCGGCTTACATTGTGGCAGTTGTACAGTCAGCTGCTTTTGTCGCTGAACGTGTGTGAAATTGAGATCCCAAATGTAGTTTACTGACTGTACTTTGAATTTAGCTTTACCTACACGTAAAATATGTCAAAATATACCGCAGCATAGTCAAGTTGATTTTTGAAGTAAAATTTCTTTACGCACGGTGTACTTGGGAAATAGGCTGGTGAATGCGTTACGAATAGTGTGATCGGGCGAGGCGAACAGAAGTTGAGAGGGAGATATAAGTTAGTGAAGATAGAAAGAGAGAGAGAGAGTTACGTTTCGTATATCTTTAACACATTTTTTTTTAATTTTTTTTTCGTGATATTTTTTAGTTGAAGTTTCGTTTTTACACATGTTCAGCACTATTTGTCGCTAGCTGTACTACCTAAGTACACACTTAAAAGGAATAGGACGAAACAATGAATGAAAACTTTTACATTTTCAACTTCAGTGGTTTGTCCCATTATTGGGCCGAACGTGCAGCGGATGAAACACTGCATGAGCCATTTGTGATTGCGGGTAGTTGTCTGTATATACAACAACGGTAACAGATTTAATGATTCTAAGTTCGAAGGTGGATTTTCGTGCTACAGGGGGTCTGGGCGGGGGAGCGTTCTCACGGGAAATGCGCGGGCGCAGACGTCTCGTAAATGCATCACAGTCGAATTGTTCATGTCATAAGTTTGCCTTTTCATATCGAAGCTAAGGGGTGTCAACTTCTACAGCTCATATAAGTTGGCATTGGATTAAATTGAAGTAATATATCGTAATACTAGCTGCGCACCGCAGTTACGCACGCGCAGACTTTTATCCCACATGAACCTTTATTGTTTGCGGGATAGAAAGTATCCCATGGTTTACTCCAGAACCTAAAGTATATGCGCACTAAAAAGTTCTTGTAAAATATTTTTTTAATGCTTCCATTTTAAATTCATTTAAAATCTGACTCAATGAATTATTAGTGGATATATGTGGAAAAGTATCCCCCCTAGTAGAAATAAGTGAAAAAAAAATCCATTCTTCCCTACCAGTAGGGATAGATCAGTAGGTATATGTGGAACTGCCGTAAATTTCTTCAATATCTATTCAGCTATTTCGGAGTGAAGATGTAACAAATACACACACACACATAAACTTTCGCATTTATAATATTAGTGAGAACATTTTTAAGGAATTGTGCGAGGTTCTGGTCTCCGACTAACCTTGACTCTTGGGAGTTACTGGACTGGAGGGCGACTGAAAAAGGCGTAGAGGCATAGGCACTGCCGGCGTCCGTAACTTATGTTGTCTGGGATAAAGCTTTGAGCCCTTCTTGTAAAAGATACGAGTACACACACAAACCTATATAGTGGTCTCTGTTTTCTGCGACATAGTGTGTAGCTTTTACACTTATCAAAGTAGACACAATGTTTTGTTCAATTTAAGTATTACACTTAGCAGTATGCGCCAGCCCTACTGATTGATAAATGTGCGTTTAATCGAGAAAGCAATTATGTTTCATCATTCATCATCGACTCTTGAATCGATAGAGGATAAAATGCCTAGGAGTCGATAGGGATTAAATTACTAGTTCCTTCCTAGTTTAAATCATAAATAAAGCTAGAGAGTATAAAATTAATGAAAAGTTTACGGTGTATAGTTAGTTACCTCTAAATAACTAACGATTAGTCAAAAATGACGAATGAATTAAAGCGATGTTAGTTAAATAATAATTAATGATGGAATAAGTGAAGAGACGAGCATGTCGTTCACCTGATGGTATACTCTACACCTACCCATAACAGTTACAGTATCACCCAGAACTTTGCATTGTATAATCCTGCGCGGCAATGCACTGCGCTCGTCACCATGATAAATCAGCTCTAAAGTCTCATACGCCTAGTAATTTCACTGGAAACAGTGCACTTCAAACCGAAACACAGTATTGTTTACTACTGCTTGGCGGATGAATATCTGGCAAAGGTGTGGTACTTCCCCAGACTGTCTCTTGCAGACGAGGCCTCCCACTTCTAATAATCAATAATCGATCAATATTATTCAATAATCGATCCCCTGATCAAAGTATATATTAAATCACTAATACAATTCGCAAAGGTCTTAGAATTTCTAATATCAAGTAGTAGTATAATGACAATTGAACTTGTCATTATACTACTACTTGAGATTTTAGCTGATATCGCTCCATTAATACCAATCCGCAGCTACCTCGATCTCTTTGTCTTCGGGCTGCTATTATTGGTACCTCTCAGTGTCAGCTATTCATCTCTTCGCGCGTGACGTCACGACCTCGGTGGAACAAGTGCACTGGACAACACAATTTGTAAATCACCCCTTCTGGCCGGTAAATAAATAGAAATGTTAGGGCAACATCGCTGGTTTATGAACCATTGCGTTTTTATTGCGTCCATCGAACTCTGCTGAAATAGCGTTTAACGAATGAAACCTGTTCGTCAGCATATCAGCGTAAATCATCATCGCTTAACTCGAATGACTAGAAATCTGCTAACTGCTGTAATCCATCAATCCGGAGCAAGTCCCTGTGTGGTCCTTCTCACGAAAGTGAGGTAAGAGAGCCGTGCTCAGCATTGGGCGTATATGGCTTGTGAAAACAGTGATGATGATGATGAACCTCGGGAAGTAAAATCGGGAACACTGAAATTGGCCTCGGGAAAGACGAGAGCAGTCCCGTGCGCTCGTGGACTAAATCCATACCATAGTCAACGAAGTCACTATAGCCACGTACGTCGTCGAAAGTTGGAGTGAATGGTGAAATATAGTCATCATGGTAACATGATGTGGCCATGAGCACGACTCCCTGTATTGAAGAAACGACGCAAGGAACCTTGATAGTTATTAAAGTCGTTAATAACAATAGACGGAGTGTAAAATCCAGGACAAACCGCTCTCACCTCCTGGTGGGATTCCTGTTTGCAGCCTGCAATGTATGCCAAACGTTTGGAGACAGTCGCATGGCAGCCTAAAGTCGAGTGCCAGATGATTGGGCGCGCCTGGAGCGATGGTCTGCAGTGACCGCCACGTGCAGCACTGGTCACGATGATAATCGCTACTATAAACTACTAACAGATCTTTGAGATTTATTTCTATAACGCCTGATGGTAATGCTGTAGCATTTCTATAAAGCTCTATGAAAAAATACAAATTGCCGGTAGGATAAGATTTTTCGAATGATTTTTTGTTATGGCTTTGCTGTTAATATGACGTCCACTTTTCAAGTAAAAATTTTAAGGACTAAAATTAATTTAATAAAACCTATATTTCACAAGAAGAATCTAATACAATGGAAAATACTTTAGTGGACACCAGTTCAGAAATTCACAAGGTACGTACGAAGTAGCTCAAGTTTCAACAACACCATATTTGCGGTTTCTGGCTATAATTTGTAGGGATCAGTTTACATCAACAATCAATTTATGTTACTCAAAGAGGTTTATGTATTGGACCTCATTTAACAATAAATAATTGGAATGTACATAATATAAAGACTAGTAACTAATACAGAAGTTGTTCTCCTTGATTGAGCCTAAGGGGTTCTCAAAGCAATAAACTGAAGCACCCGATTTACCGGTCGGATGGCAGATTAGATAATAAATTGACAGATTGGTCTGGGTGGACTAATACGATGAGTTATTGCCTGAGGACTAGACAAGACTGGGAGCTAGGCGGTGGAGATGTGGTTATAAATACATGGCATAGAATATAGAAGCTAGTTTATTAGATTTGAACGAGATTGTACGTTGTTATTTTAACAGAATGCGTCATTTTATAGGGATCCTTTTTTAAAAAGATGTAGGTAATAAGTATTTCAGTTCAGTTCAGTACGTGCCTGCACTGGGATTTGAACTCACGACCTTCTAAATGGAAGGCGGACGTTATCCCACTAGGCTACCACCGCTATGTATGTGATAGTGATGCGTAATTTATTTATATACCTACCAGATACATAATATAAAAAATTCAAAGTCATATTAATATCTGTCAAAGAGCGAATCGGTGGTTGTACTTCTGCGTAATTGAAAGTGCGGGAATGCTCTCTTGACCTCTGCTTCGGTCAATCCAATTGGCGACACTCGATATTTATACGATTAACTTTCTTTGTGAGGAGTTGATGTAGCTCCTTATTCATGCTACTACCCTGGTAGTGATATTTAATTGTGATATGGTGTGCGAAGATTATTATAGGTTTAAATGAACGGCTTTATATCTAAAGTCGAACATGTCGCTGATTAGCGACAAGAAAGTGTTATCTCACTTTCAACATGTTGAGGAGATAGCACGGTCTTGTCGCAAATGAACGGTATCTGCTAAGAGGTCCTTATTCTGTACTGTGTTTATTTTTGGTGTACAATAAAGAGTTTTCTGTTCTATTCTATGCATGGAATTGCAAGTAAACTAGTGGTTTGGCTGACAATTACTTTTTTTAAATTGTAGCGTAAATGAATGCTATCTATGGTCAATATAGAGTTCAACTTATTGTCATTTTATTGATACTATAATACATAATATTATAGTTTTTAGCAGTGAAGAGATAAAGGAAAGTTTTGCTTGTAAAATTTCTTCCTGCTTGATCAGTTTTCTATCGGACCTTAGCCAGCTTACGTACGTGTTTTAGCTGTGGCACCAACTTGTGGTATCTTTGCTGGTTTTACTATTGCCTGGACATCAAACCTTTCAGCAAATATTAGCGGTTTTCCCTTTGATGCATAATTATTATGCATGCTATCTGGTTCGCTATCTGTTTATTACCGATCTCTCTTATAGGATACAACCTTATTAGTGGACCCGTAAGTAGGTAATTTAAGCTATAAACTGATAATTTGAAACCTCGATAAGTACCATTCAAAAATTTGATAAATAACTATGTAGGTACTTAGGAAGTTTCAATGTATACTATCAAAATTACTGACATCCGGGTTACACCATACACTTGAAACAGTATACAGAAGGTACTGTAAAGGAATTTATAGTTTTACACTGGTTATCCACTAATACTGAATTTTAACTGTGGTCGTCAACATTTTTTTTTTTACTTCGAAAAATGAATATATAGGAGTACTCAAGGAGCTAACACACAAATTGCGGTATAAGAGAAGAAAAACATTAATCCTAGCTAGAGGAAGAATAAAAACGTTATAAGTATGGATAAAGAGATATCTAGAAAAGAGTTTGCATGGCGAGAAAGTAATTCGACAGAGTTAGGATATGACTATTGCGGTTTTATACAATGCCATAATTATATTACGGCTATAGTTTTCTACAATGTATGACAGGTGTCTGCATAGTTGTTTCTCCTACTGTACACTCACACTATAAAATTGACCATAGGAATGCAACAAACCCTACGGTCACGTGGTAACTCGAGCCTAATCTCCGCCCTACGGTGGAATAATGAAAGCTTGTCATTCGGTAATTACACGCCCCGTTCCAATTGTAGGGCTATTTGGAAAAGTGCCTTTAACAGGAAACACCTGATTGGAATGAACAGTGTGTAAATACCTTGGGTAATTGTTAAGAAGTAGAGTACATTATTGTGTTCTGATGGCGTGTTGTGTGCACAGTCAGTAAGTTATATCAATTACGTCGAGCATTTTTGTTGATGACTTTAATTTTGTTCTAAAATTATGTTACTAATAAATTTAATTGGTCGACTTTTTTTTAAATATTTGTCCCATTATTGTGCCTATTGAGCGTGAGACGAACGAAATGCTGAATGACTCAATAGCAATAAGTGAAGTGATGACTGATCACTGATCGTGAGGAAACCCACATACCTACCCGAGAATTATTTTGGAAGTAGGTAGGTGATCCGCCAATCCGGATCTGGCCCCCTTGGTGGATTATGGCCTAACCCTCCTCGCGAAAGTGAGGGGAGACCCGTGCCCAGCAGTGGGACGATATGGGTTGATGATGATGATGATGATGGTTCAAAAGTCATGACCAAAAGGGTTCTAAGTCTGGTGGTTTGAAAAGCTATGGCAATTACGGTTCCCGTTTCCCTAGATACAGAGAATCTTAGTAATGATTCTATGTATCTTATCTTGACGCGTTATTATTATGGACCAAGTATTACTTGCAGAGTCGCTGCATAAAATCAATTGACCTATAGCTAGCTAAAGCAACTCGAGTCTTTCAGAAGAACAATGCTACTTGTATGACCAGCCGGCAACATTACGTAACTGGCCCGCCTCCGCTAATGAAAAGGAGTATTTAACTAAAGGGAAACTTAACAATCGTTTAACGAGCTCTATTTGAGCACTGCACTTTCTTAAACAGTTTAAACCAGTGTTTCAGAGCTTACGGAACAATGCCCGATTGTATACTAGAATGGTAGCCCCAGTTTTACAGTTCACGAATGGTGTAGTTAGTTGTAGATGCTACGTCAAAGGCTAATTGTATTGTTAGGAATTTTACAAACGGCGTCGTCTCTTCCGTCGCGTCGTCGGCATTTAATACGGCATTTTACAAGCGCTCGCTGTTTTACAAAATCAACAATTGTAGAATTTTATCCAAATTTAGTCTATATCACTGAGTCTCGGCGGAGCTTGACTTTCGGGGCATCTGATATGAGTTTGTTAGGTTTTTGGTCTCATGCACTTAGAAACTAGCGGAGAAACGGACGAGGCCGTTTGTAAATGTTATAAAAACGACCTATAGATCTTAATACGGTTTTTTAGACCTGAAAATGTTGAAATAGAGCTAGATTAAGCCCTAAAAATACTAAATTGGCAACACTGCAGGTAACAATTGACAATCGCAATTGACCGTTTCGGAGATTCTTTAAATAATGATGTCATATCAAGTGAGTTATGTCTACTGTCTTTCCGTCGAGGGATGTCCGCGGGGTCAGTGACCCGACCGCGTGCGCTTATGCATTGTTCCGCGAATGCACCCGCGGACCGCGGGGTAGCGGGGGAGGTCGGGGAAGAGATGACGGACGGACGGATTATCTATTTTTGAAATGTTGAGAAATATCCAGGAAGCTGCGTTGCTCTCGATTTCGCAATGGTTTGTTACCGGTTATGACAGCTATTAGCTGATGTGTGAGGGAGGAGCGCTCTGCAGTTTGTCGGTATTGTGTACCTTAATGTACTACTTATTTAATTAGGTAGGTTAAAGCGAGTGCAGCTGAGCGGCAGCTTATGCGCTTTGCAACCCAACCTAGGTTAGAAGCCGCGGCGCCGCAACTACTTTCTAGAGATAAGTGATGATTTCAACCGATGCATGTTCCAAAGGGTTGTGACCAGTGGTTCCATATCAGTTCAAATGCCACGTCAGTTAGAGGCCCCTGGGCGGCCTAACAAACAAAGGCCAGCAATGCCGGCACTAGGACCTTCTTCGACAAACTAACAAAGACAGCACATCAGCAGCTTACATGTTTTGTAAAGCTGTTATTTATAGCCGTATTTGGCTTGATACTACCACCAATTTGTCTTATCCATTCAATACATAAACCATGTTACATTATCACATACGAGCACAAATGGAAATATTTCGGTACTTCGGTATTACAAAAGCAGTAACACGCGTGTCTATTAGTCGATTACAGTTCATTTGACTACATGCAAGGTTCTTACAACTGCCCACCTTGTCGTAACAAGAAATACTATCGTTCTTTGAGCTGGTGAACGAAGTGGCGGAATAGATAATCTGACAGGGTATTAAGGTGATCTGGGTGATTCCACGTGCAGGCAAGGCGGTGATCAATCTTCCGGTACTCGAGTTTCGACACCATGTCTGATGGATAATGGGTTCTACTTAAATACTACGGAGTACGTAATGCGGAATGTGTGTAATTTTGTTTTAAAATAGAAAACGAATTCTTACCTATATAGAATATCGATTAACATGGATGGCTACTTCCCATAGTTTCACACCCCATTGTTGTAATTGGCTGCGGCCGTTTCTATTGAATAAATAATTAAATAAATTTAAAAAAAAATTATGCCACTTTGTCATATAACACATTAATGTGAATGTTATATATACTGTTTTGCTAAAAGTATATAGAGCACTTTTTATATTTCACCAACATCATACAGAGAAAGTTAAGAGAAACTATTAACACAAAACACGTTAAAAATTAAAAAAAATTACAAGCATCTTTGTAAATACACAGGGCATTCAACTGAATTCAATGAAGAATCGAAGGATTCACATTAAATTGTAGCTGCTACTGGACACAAATCATCATAATCTATACTCAGAGTCTTTGGTAAAGGATGGCCGGCGGCTGGGTCCTTGCCGTAACGAACCTCTTTGATTTATAGGCTTAGTTACCTGGGTACCTAGCTTCTGTCTGCGACTTTGAACACACAAGCTAGTAGAATTGACAACTGGAATATTTTGTTTCAAGAAGTTTACTATTCGTCCCACTAATGTCATAAGCCCCGCAACACTCCCAACAGCCCCGCAACACCCCCAACAGCCCCGCACACCGCAACGGCTAAAGGGATTTGGATGAAATTTAGTGTGGAGATATATAGTGGATTAACACATGAGATTCTTATATCCTGGAAATCGTGAGTGAAACTGCAAGGAACATCTGGTGTTGAGATATATCTGTCCTGACTCCTGATTATTATGTTGGGCCCATGACGACTAAAATCCACTATTTGATATTTTTGATTTATTTCCCATTTGATTTAGAGCGCCAGAACAAACTGCTAAAAGCGGGAACAAAAAAATGGAACAGTTTTGACGAAACTTTCAAATTTAATGTTAAATATATACTCGTAGTTATAAATAACATTCCACGATAGCCGCAGTTTTCAACTTTCCCGTATAAACCTTATCAAAATCATATTACAGGTTTTTGCTTGTCTGTGAAAAAACACAATTGAAAACAAATCGAATAGCGTCGGTGTCTACAAACTTAATTTTTCGAAATTTTTGCATTCCTCCGTCACTTAAAGTCCTTAAAGTTATATGTATAGATATTTTACCATCCTTTAATTTAGGCGGGAAGCAAAAGAGACAGAAACCTGTAGCTCAATTAACTAAAGTGGATAATCTTATTAAGTTAGATTAAGCTTAAATTGCAGCAATCAATATTGCTTGATGGAATGCAGACAGATGGTAATTGATGGACTTAGTTACACGGTTGTAACTTAGATTAACTGCTGGCCTTACTTAGATACACGTCTTTCAGACTTTTAATGTACCATTAAACACATTAGTGCGTCTATCTAAGTTTATGTGTACTTAGTCCATAAAACTGTCTTCAAGTCACGAGTGAATAGGTTCCTTCTAGGTAAGCGTGTACCATCGTAGACCACATTGTCACTTACCATCAGGTGAGATATTGGTCAAACGCGAACCTATATATTAATAAAAATAGAATCTGTTACAGAGTTATTGCTTTGTATTGAGGATAGAATCGAAACCTAACTTTGGAGCTCAGCTACCAACATTTGATATTGGTTAAAAATGTTCTTCCCCTCTCACGAAAACAACAAGCACTAAAATACCTATTATATTACGGCTATTACCGTGTTTGTTTCTGTATACATTGCTTCTGCATTCATGTAGTGTTTGTATTTGATCAAAAACACTAGTATCATCACCAGCGTGTATTCGTCCACTGCTCGACGTAGGTCTCTTCTAGTGAACGCCACTGAACCCGTAAGTCGTCACTCCATCTAGCCGGCGGGCGTCCTACGCGGTCTCCAATCTAGAACTCGTCGACCCCATCGGTTATCGTATTTTCAAGATATGTTGTCAGCCCACTGCCACTTCAGCATGCTAATCCTTTGAGCTATGCCAATTACTTTAAAACAAACAGTTACAAACGTTAAAAAATAAAATACCTAAGAAAAATGCTATATTGTGCAGACTATCTATCCAGTCTGTGGCTATTAATGAATTGTGCAAGTTGGTATCTTTTTGATCGTTATTGGTTTACCCGAAGAGCATACAGCTTCTCGAATTTCAGTGCAGTAGCCACTTGGAGAAAAGTAAGGGGACGAAAGTGAGTGGAGACCCGTGCTCAGCAGTGGGACGATATGGACTGGTCATGATGATCATGAGGCACTTGGAGTCGGATAGTTTAATAAAGAACTAAGGTTACCACGGATAAAACACGGTGTCATTGTCAAGAGACCAATAACCTAGGAACTGGGGCGATTTATGATAATACTCAATTAGGTACTGAACGTTTCATAGAACGCTGATTATACATTCAAATTAATCTCTAGTATTTTTATTGCATACTGGTGGCGGTCGGTGAAGATGAATCGCCACCCGATGCACATGAATGGGTATTGATCTTTTTATATCGGGTTTAACTGGGTCGAGTGTGGTTAGATGTGGTTTCACGCATCCATGATTAATAACCATTACTCATGTTTTTGAATATGCAAAAAGGGTGATTGTGCACTGGACCGGACAATTAGATCGGCCGAAAATAGCAATGTTGTTTTGGTGTCGTGTGTCCTAAATACTACTATCGTAAGCGATATTATAAATGGGAAATGAGGTGGAAATATGATAATGAGTTGGTTTGTAAATATGGTATTAAGGTGCTACGTTTCATTTATGGCGGGAAATGCAAATTATCTCTACAGAATATCGTAAAGTATAATCTTCTACTGTCGCAAATTCCATTATCATTTAAATTAGTTACCCGGTTGAGAACCAAGAACGAAAAAACTCTTTGAAATTTAAATTTCCCGGCATAAGCGAAACGGTTCACCTTTACTTCTAAATTAAGTTTGCTGGTATTGTTTGCATCAATTTTTGTTGATCTACATTTTCTAACATTTCTTTTTTCCGTTTGTTGCTTTACTGTGTTGTGTTTCTTTTTAGTGTACATTAAAGATATAGTACCTGGATGACCGAGCTTTGCTCGGTATTTTTTTTTATAACGTTTTCTAAAAATGATTCCTAGCTAGATCGATTTATCGCCCCCAAAACCCCCTATATACTAAATTTCATGAAAATCGTTGGAGCCGATTCCCAGATTCCAATTATTATATATATATATATATATATACAAGAATTGCTCATTTAAAGATATAAGATAAGAGGTATATTCTGTTCTATTTTTGCTTTCATACTCGATGTGTTTACACTATTAACTCTATAGCCACTCACTCTAATAATTCATCTTCTTTACATTCTCATTTCTTTTTACAGGTAAGTGTTATCTACTAGAGCACTGCAGTGCCAGCAGCTACTGTAAGTGATCGTTTTAATAAATCAATACTAATTTGAAAGAAGATTTACTGCGGTAGAACGAATGGCCTCTGGATTCATGGGAACAAGCCATGTTAATATTTCAGTGTTAGGCCGGTTTCAGTGCTCGACCGACCGTCGGTGCGTACGTCGGTCGCGCTTGTCATTTGTATGAAAATGAAACAATATACGCGTGCGTACGGGCGGTCGAGCACTGTCACGACTTGTCAATTTTCATACAAATGACAAGCGCGACCGACGTACGCACCGACGCGACGGTCGGTCGAGCACTAAAACCGGCCTTATAGCAAAACATTTCTTAGAAGGACGGTTTCGTCAATTTCCTAGTGGAGACTATGTAGCTGCCATCATTAGTTAGATATCCGATAAAGGAACTTTTAACCTGTACTTTCGACCTGTTACTAGATTAGGTCATGTCAAAGACCCCTTCTGTGAAAGTGAGCATTGACTATTCTTTGTTTCTTTGAAAAATGAATTCCGAGACCTCGCACTAGACTTACTATCCCAGTGATGGTCAGAATCTGCAATGTAAAGAATTTAGTAAGCCTAATCACACTCATAACTATAAACTCGAATGTTTGTGTGTTTGTTTGTCCTCTCTTCGCGCCGGATCGGCTGATCGTATTTGGACGAAAGGATACTTAAGTCTCGGAAATTTTATCCCGTAAAAAACAGTACGCGCATGATTCAGCAGGGTGTAGCTACTAACTAAATATGTTTAGCTAGAGCTTACACTAGAATCTCACAATCAAGGGGAACGGTTTCGCAGAACCGTAAGTCTTGGTTTCTTACAGATGAATTCGAACGCGAATTTCCATGTTCTTGGGTTAATGGCTTGAAGCTTGTTTGCATGTTCCAGTTGCTGGATTGATCAGTGGAACGTGACGCTAGAAACTGAATGCAAATAACGTTAAACTAGGTTTCCCAAAGAAGAATCTATCCATAGTTTTTGTAAATTTTTGGATGTTACGCTTATTTCGTCTAAACTTTGTGTATCAACGGACAAAAACTGAAGTTGTTGTTTTACCTGCACGTAAAATGATTAATTTTCATAGAAAATTTAGTCTCTGTTTAACAGTTTGTGTGTTAATGTGAAACACAGGAGATGAAATATTAAACAGATTTGTTTTGTTTTTGTTTGATAATCTTTTTCTAGAGTTTAGTCTGATTTCACCAAGGACACGAAAGGATCTAACGTAGGAAAGTTTATTTTTCAAGAACAATATAGGTTGTAGATGTCAGGCGATAACCCAATCAAATAAACTCCTAGACATTCTAAATTTACTTGTTTATCTATTGCGAGTGCTACCTTTGCAACTGGACACTGGAATCAAAGACTGGAACGATCCAAACTGATCTAATTTCTGGGCCCGTTCTCGGATCCACTAGGAAGTATACCGTCCTATTTATGCCGATTCTATTCTCGCCCTTTGTTGCTCAGTTTATTTCTGTTTACGTCTAGTTTCGAAACTTTACGACCGCAACCAAGATGCGCCTGCGTTGCAACAGTCCAACCACAGATAACACAAGAGTTTCTAGTGCCTCGTACAAGATTAGGCACCAGTTAATATGATATAGATACAGATTATGTAGTGGTATCTACAGTTCAAGTTATTAACGGACGCCCGGGGCGATGCCACAGCTTAGCGTTATGTTATTAGGAACCAGAAGTACTGTTTAGGATTGTAATTTATCACCGAGATTGGGGTTACGTCCGTCTGCCTGTTAGATAGTGCATCGTGGAAATACTACTGTAAGATTTTTAGCAAGAATTGTGATGTTGCAATTCCTGATAGCGTGTACCTAACGTACCAATCTAGCTAACGTGCCTATCTATTTGCTCTCGGGTCCTATGAGATTTACCTATGCTTACACCAGAATAAGTAGACTTTTTAACGTAGACGATTATATAAATAGAAGATTATAAAAATGGGGGATAATAATAACGCTTTCTAATTAACTAAAAAAGGTAGTCTCATAAGACTATGTTTTTTCGTTTTTGTTACTTCACAACGAAATCATGTCTCCGGGATTTTTGTATCGATTTGAATGATTTAGATCTCTACACTGGTGTCAAATAAATTTCCTAATTTACTCGTATAAATAGTTCAGTAGTTTTTAGTAAATCTTGAAAGTAAAAAGCTATATATTGCATCCACATAGATAATTGGGATTTTCGAGATCACCTCCACAAAAACTTTATCTCAGTGTAGGTAGATAGTCATATATGTTAGATATGATGAACTTTATAAGCATATTATAGGTATATTAACCCCGTGCTCAGCAGTGGGGCCGATATGGGTTGATGATGACGATGATATATATCGATTCCCTCCTTCTCTAGTCGTGTGATCACTGCTATGCATCGAGATGACCTCGACCTATCTTACCCTCCCTATCTGGTGCCACGTGTGGCGGTCCTTGGCACAGTGGATGGCATCGCTCGGCTTGGTATCCAGCTGTTCGGACACCTGATCGGACCATCTTTTTGGGCTTCAACCTCTTGGCAGAAGCCAAGAAGCAAGAATTGCAAGAACAGCTAGAATAGCAAGAATGCGAGAATTCTTTCGATTCAAGAATTGCTTACTACAATCCCTGTCAACAGGAGCTTTTCAAGGTTAATATATAAATTAGCATTAAGTAAAAATGAATATGACTAAGGAATTTCCTTGTGATTGGATGGTGTTACGACAGTCGTATTGTAAAGTTAAACCTCGATGAGTAATGGGTTCGATTAATGGATGTTTATAGTGGCCAATTTGCAGCCGCGTTTGTTGCTAGTGTTGTCTTAATTTGTTTTACAATAGGGTTGCCTGAGATACGAAAAAATGCAGTGCTTACTTACGTGTAAAAATATTGCAATTGAATTATGCAAATAAATTTTAGGTACGATTAAAACTTCATTCGGTTCCACTTTAATGGTTTGACGAGGAAATGAAATGAGTAAAATGAAAAAATGCTACGTGTTTTGGTAAATTTAAATATACAGACACGGATCAAACAACCACTTATCAAGTGTATCTTCAATAAAAAGTTCATTAATTCCATTTCTCTACCGACCATCGTCTCAACATTACAAAATTAACACCCCATCCAGTACAGACAAATTGCCCCGCATAACACGTCCTATAATCCGTAGAATTCGTGACCGGAATTCCAGCGCGTGTCATCCCTATTCGTTAATGGCTATACATCAATAAGATTAAGGTTTCGCCTCGCACGGGAGCGAGTGTCTGACCCCTGACTAGTTCCCACATTTGAGTCTAGAGAGGCGTTAGAAAGCTAACGCCCAACTCTTATTGAAATCTGATAGGACGGGAGCACGTGGGCGATTTCATTACTGGTGTTTTTCCAGGCTATATCTTGATATTATGTTCTATGTCGCTCCGGTAGAAAGCTTACTTTACTATGAATGAAACTATGAGTTTAAGACTCTAGTTTAAATTAACCCAGCTTGATCATCTTGATCACTGAACCGTGAAGACGTTCTGTGCTGCTTTCAGCCAATTTGGGTCATGTTTTGACTATACTTATTTTTATAATATTTTGCGATTGTTACAGTACCCAGTACAAGTGCTTTTTGTATAATACATAAAAGTTAGGCTGCGTAAATGAAAAAAAATCTAAATTCGAAATGTATACACTGCTAATGATATATTTATCATGGTTGCAAGTATCTAATATTTCAGCACTGCCATCGTAATAAACACCATTACGGATGAATAAATATGCATCCCGTTTTTAGTGTTTTATTTTCAGTGCTAAAACCCGTGTTCGTTTAAAAAATATAATCATGTTATTATTTTATTTGTTCCGAACGTGGGTTAGTTACTCCGTCATGTAACAAAACAGAGCAGGCGCTCCCGCATTACGAGGTTGCAATCGCTTGGGACTCTAAATGAAGTGTCGTGATTTTTGTCGATAACGTCCAGGATTTGATTAATCGACGCGTCGCATTTCGGTATCGCGATGTCGATTGGAGGAGCTACACTATTCATTATAAACATTTTGTTTAGAGATGGAGAAAATTTGGTATGGATTAATTAACAAGTATTCTATGGTATGGTACAGTTCCATCAACTTCTGTAGTCGAGGTAAGGTGCCACGAAAGTGCTCGAACAAGCACTAACAGCAAACTTTAGCGAAATTATTACCAAGCAACCAACCAACGACCAACATTAAGGCTTCATAAGCTTTTTTGGTCAACGCTAAAGTTATGGAATATCTTTATTGGCGAAGATGCCAACGTCATTCTCTGTTTTGTATCCTTCAGTCCGGTTCCGCACTTTCAAGCCGTAATTTTCATTAGTAACACCCTGCAGTTACGCCTACGCCCGCCCCGGTGGTGGTTTTACTTCGGCTACTTCCCATAGGTCCACAGCTATGTTTTTTGTCAATATTAAAAATAAAACCTATATAATTATTATTCAATTCGTCAAAAATGAATAATTATGCTACGATTTCATAAAGAACAGGCCACATCAAAGTAGTTAAAATCAAGAAAAATAAACCATTTCTGAGAGGAGGAAAGAAATTACCACGACTAAAGATTTTTTTGTGATTATTATCTCCGTAAATATTAGTTGTTTATCTCGATCTATTATTCTTTTATGTAAATACCGGCGGACTTTCGTTCTTGCGAAATTGCTTCGTGTTTCATAACTGCGATTATAACTCGATGAAATGAAACAAGAGTCGAATCAATGTTCGTATTATTCAGCATTATAATTTTGTAGTCTAAAGGCCTGTCTCCATCAAGGGAAAGTTTTTAATTTTGTCGTCGGAATAAAAGTTAAATGTTCCACCCAACAAATCTTCTGTGATTTAAAATGTTGATGTAAACAGAAGGCGACAACGTTTCTATGGTGGGTCGCACACTATAGAGAATTTTTATGTTAGAAGATAATGTTTCGTTTTAGAAATGTTTGATGTGGACAGAATGTCGTCTCCATAAAATCGTCTTATGGTGAATTTGTGAAATGTTATCAGCACCTATGGGGATCCACCTTTATTTTCCTGCCATAGGTACCTTCTGCGGTACGTGATTGCAGATTTCATTACCTTTCTATTCTCATGCAATTTGTGTTGGATGAAAGGCGGTTGTTTATCGGATAGCTGATACCTACTCGTACGTGGAGCAATAGTTGTGAGTTAGTTTTCTCTATAATAGTTCCTCAGATAATAAATTTTAATAAATTTGAATTAAGAATATTGATTTTTTTTTTAATAAATATAAATTAATAATAATGTAAAAAAGAAAAAAATGTTTTATTTTAGAAAAAAACGTGGGGTGATTTTTAGGATATTATCGAAATGATAATCCTTCTTCTCATGTCTTTTCTTCTCAGTCAATGAAATATTTATAACCATGCCCATGCCTGTTTTTTTTTATGGCTTCAATTAAACATCGCTGTCAATTGGACAGTTAAAATTGATCGTGTGTGGTATAATGATATGTAGATGCTTCTTTTTCTTTCTTCCTCTTGGACTCCAATCATGACACCTCTAACTTTTGTTTCTTTGATTGAATTTGAGGCAAGTTTACTTCCGTTCTCCGACGGCTTGAAAGTTCAAATTAGATTGGAAATTGAATTACGGGTAGCTCCGTGTGGATGGCCGATTTGATTAAAATTGACACCGTTTGGATACCCAATCTGACAACACACAATTTAATTGACAATCAAATTGCGTCGAGGGATAGACTTGATCTTATTGAAGGAGCGATTTTAATAATAATTGCATCTACTAAAATTCGCGTAAAATGTGTGATTTACGAGCAGGTCGGCGCAGCGCACACTGTTTATGCTCGTAATGGTTTCAGTAATGAAGTAGTTGAAAACGATTTGTGAGGTGTCTAAGTTTCCACTGCGGCCGGGTTCGCTTTAAGAACCTGTAAATTACGAGATAGTAAAACCATCAGATAGGAAGGCTGGTGTTCCATAGTCTTGGACCCAGGAGCAAAGGTGTGATAATCTAATGTATATATATAAAAATCTATGTATGGATGTTTGTTTGTTACCACTTAGTGCTGAAACAGCAGGTCGGATTTTAATGAAATTTGGTATTATAGTCGTACATAGTGCTTTAGCTCCTGGAAAAACTGAATTTTCATCATCATCATCATCATTCACAGATTATAATTATAGTCTACGCGGACGAAGCCGAAGGCGCAGCTAATCTATATCTAGCTATATTTAACGTTAATTGGCTAGTACGTCTGTCTGTTGCGTTTTGGCATCACGTAAAAACTACTGAGTCGATTGCAATGTGGTTTTCACTGTTTGGTAGCTTAGAATCTGACTTGCTCAATGGTGTACACGACCATCAAAATCCAACAAGTATAAGCTGAGCTATTGATAAAATACACTTTATAGGCGGCGCGCTGGTACAAACTTGCTTTGATGGAAAACTATCGATATAAAAAGGCGGTGGTGGCCTAGTGGGAAAATATCCGCCTTCCAAGAAGAAGGGCGGGAGTTCAAATCCCAGTGCGGGCACGTACCAATGTGTTTCTGTAAAAATCATATGTACGTAATTATCACTCGCTTTTCGGTGAAGGATAACATCATGAGGAAACCCACATGCCTACCCGAGAATTATTTCGGAGGTGATCCACCAATCCGGACCGGGCCCCCGCGATGGATTATGGCCTTACCTTCCTCACGAAAGTGAGGGGAGACCCGTGCCCAGCAGTGGGACGATATGGGTTGATGATGACGATGATGATGATATAAAAAAAATACCACCGTGAACGAAGTCGCAGGTAACAGTTAGTATATAGATAACTGTTAGGGCAGTCATAACAAAACTCGGCCATGTTAACGCGGTAAGACTAGAGGCAAAGTGAAATTCACGATAAACAATTTAAAATTTTATTACTCGCCATAGAATTAATGCGACCAAACACATTCTGTCTCTATAATTAACGCAGCTGTAATATTGACTGTTAAGTGAAATGTGCCGTTAAGGTTTATTCAAGAGGAATGAGTTTGACAAGGAAAAGCTCTTATACAAGCCATCATAGCTCGGCACAACAGCCTTCAGTTAAATGAACACCGTTATTGCTGAATTTGATCGATAAATCAATTTTACTTGATAGATATTGCAACCAAAGCAATCCTTCTAGCGTGTTTGTGTTTGTCCATTAAAACTGGATGCAGTTTAGGTTGAAAGTGGCAGCAACATAAAAAATAAGACGTCACGGTACGATTATGCGACGCGGTTCAGTTAGGTCTTCAATTGAATCGCTATAAGATGTCATGGTAGGCCTCCAGTCCTTATAATAAATGTAAATTGTTGTTTAATATGGTTAAAGCTTATTTGAAACTTCTTCCGAACTTCATTTACTTTTGCATCAGAATTACTGAAGTTCGGATGGAAGTCATACAATCACATTCCGGTGAAATAACTGTTTCAGATTATAGCGTCATCTCCGTTACTGCAGCACATCATCTCATGTAAAGGTTCCATTGCACCATTCACATACAGTCTTTACTAAAGGCGGGTATCCTAAAATTTAACGACCTTCGATTCTTGAGTCGAAAGCTGTTAATAGCATACCTATACCGAAGAAATATACATTTTTTTAATAACCCATATCGTCCCACTGCTGAGTACAGGTCTCCCCTCACTTTCGTGAGGAGGGTTAGGGAATAATCCACCACGGGGGCCCAGTCCAGATTGGTGGATAAAATACCTACCTCTGAAATAATTCTCGGGAAGGTATGCGAACCCTCACGATGTTTTCCTTCGCCGAAAAGCGAGTGATAATTACGTACATATGGCTGAACAGAAACACAATGGTAGATAGATACGTCCTTCTCCTTGGAAGGCGGACGTTCTCCCAATAAGCTACCACCGCTTGAAGCAAGTAAGTTAATAGGAAAAAGCGGTAAAATTTTGATCTAATATGCATCATGTGTGAATGCACCATAAAAGCTCTAGCATCTACGTGTAGTGTAACAGGGGAATTGCTCATGGAATGGAAAATAAAATAACATTATTTGCATAGCAGTACATCCAACGTTACTTGTGCAAACTTACCGATTCGTTATACTATTATATTCAGATATTTGCTTCGATTTCCAACCATATCGAAATGCTATAAGCTGAGAATAAGAACAAGCTATAGAAGGAACATTAAAGGCAACAGCTATCTCATAGCTGTCTTATTCACATCTAGTAATTCAGTGTACACGAGAGTGAGTGAAACAGAAAACTTTCCATGGTTGGTTGGTTGGTTGGTTTTTATTACATCCAGCATGGTCCACAATATGGCTTGAAAGTTTTGTGGACGGTTTGTTGAACAAAGTAAGTGAACCAGTTGCCGAATTAGTATGGATTCCATTATTTAAGTAAATCTTCCTTAACAACTTTGTAAGGCGTGTCGGCAGTTTGAGCGTTTTGTTTTCAATAACTCCATTCTCTATCGTAGAAACGTTGGATGGTTTAGCTTTATAATTAATTGGCGTTTTCTTTTTTGCTTTTTGCTGGATGGTTTATGATTAGTGTTGTTACGTAAAAATTTACAGTGATAGGGTTGTCATATCTGTTTTATTTCTACTCCATGGTGAATTTGATATTTTCTTGCATTCTAAAGTTTTATACGGACATTCAGGGTAGGAAATTCGCATATAATACGTAGTAGAGGCAAGAAATGAATTTCAGAATCTATTGGATCTATGAGGTTTATATTTAATTGTTCTTCTGGCAACCACGAATTTGATTAAAAGATACGTTGCCGTCGGGGCCTTAGCTAGATATTTTGCTTGTGCTTTTGAATGTAATTATTCTGCTGGAGTCGGATTAAGATCAAGTTTAATTTGTGAAAGTGATGGAACGAAGTAGTTTATCAGCCAAGTGTCAGGTAGAAGGTGTTATAGTTATTATTTGCAGAGGATGTTTACATTTTGTTTAAAATAAGCATCTGTACAAATAATAAATGGAAACAATAGAACTACTCATAGAAGGTAGGTACCACCTCCACCTACCTAGGTGGAGTGACGAAAACGGCTGATAGAGACTGGATGAGGAGGTGTCTACATCGAGAAGTGAATAAATGTATGCTGATGCTGATGCTGATAATAATGATGATGACTATCATCATCATCATCATCAACCCATAACGTCCCACTGCTGGGCACGGGTCTCTCCTCACTTTCGTGAGGAGGGGTTAGGCCATAATCCGCCACGGGCCCCAGTCCGGATTGGTGGATAACATACCTACCTCCGAAATAATTCTCGGGTAGGTATGTGGGTTTCCTCACGATGTTTTCCTTCACCGAAAAGCGAGTGTTAATTACGCACATATGTTTTACAGAAACACATTGGTACGTGCCCGCATTGGGATTTGAACTCACGACCTTCTGATTGGAAGGCGGTCGTTCTCCCACTAGGCTACCACCGCTTACGATAAATATACCTACCATGAAAGGACCAGATTGAAATTCCAGATAAATAGCACAAGACCACAAAAGCAGAAAAATGTCGGGAGGTTTTTACCCACCAGGCAGTGATGGGACATTGCCCACAGACTAAAAATAAAACACAGCAAAACAGGCATTATTTAAACAGTAATAAGTTTCCTTTGGACCGTTCAGGCACGAAACCCTGAAACTGGAACATGATAAACTTGCTAATTCCTCTTATCGACAGCAGACATCAGCTGCAGGCGCTTCGGTACTTCTGACCCCAATAAATATTTCATCGATTGTCGTTACATTATGAACAGATAGCTAGAACAGACCCTAATACCAACTGGATCCGATTCGATTCGCTGACATTTGAGATACGATTCAAGAAGGCGGTTTTAGGAAGGATCCCAGGATACAATCGCACTTGCTTTTCCACAAACCACGATTTTTGGAGTCTCTGAAAAAAAATAACAAAACGATGCTATGCACGGCATTGTCTTATTTATGCATAAATTCAATTGAGATATGTAAGATATATATTATACCTGGCTCACATTGGAAAAGTTTAAGCATATGGGTATAGAGATAATGTTTTTAGGTCTGCTATTAACACAGACTTCATATTCTTCCAAAAATTAATAATATTAATATTTAATCAGTTAGAAATCCTGTTTGCTTTATTCGGCTTACATAAATAATGTCTCATGCTTTCGGCTTATCTCTAAATCTGAAATAAACAATTTATTTTATTAATTATATACCACAGATTGATTCTTGAGTTATAATATGAATTTGGGATCGTATCGGATGCAGTGGGTACATAAAGTTGTAGGTACACTGTACCCGTACCTATCTGCGATCGATTGATCGCGCCCGATCGCTTCTTATCGATGATATCGCTCCACGTAAACATTTGGACGTACGACTGCGTGTCTATGGTAGGGCTGCCACTAGCTGGGCCTTTTGATATTCGCGGGATATTTTATGATAATTTTATTGTCCAATTGGTGTATTTCTATAGTGCGAATAATTTATTGCAAATTCAATGCAATTTATTTATGGATCACGACAGGCCATCGCCACTCTATTATTTAGTACCTATTTACGCTTTCACGGCTATGACTAGGGTCTTCTCTTAGATAGAGTCGAATACTTGCGCTAGATATTAGGATTATTCTAAATAACTCGAAAGTTAGACACGCAATTTGCTAAGCTGAAATATAAACGGAGGAAACTGAGTTATGAAATTTATGTAAGTTTGTAAATCACAGGTAGTTTTGCCGATTACCAGAGTATACTAAATAGTACATTGCTTAACATATAATAGCATCAATGCCATCTGGTTTTGACATATTAAAAGCTAAAGTGTTCATAAGTAGTGCCCCTAATCTCCTCACGAAATCCTATTGTGTCGCATTTCACGCCGGGCACTGCGCCCGCGCCGCAGCGCCGCGCCCGCCGCGCCGCCGACCGTGCGTCGCGCCGGGCGCGTTCGAAAGCGCGGCCCTTGCAAGAATGCGATTAAAAAATAATAAAACACGATTACACTTTTTAAACATCACAATTTTTTGATGGAACTGGATTTTCCAGATTAACTCAGGAAGCCCTACAATTAAATCCGCTGTGTTCATTCAATTTCGGCGTTTTAAACAAGGACGTGTCCAGGAGTTCTAAATTATAATGTTTAAATATTCTGAACTTTTAATAATTGAGGAACTGAAATATATTTGCGTCTCTTCTCTGCCCACTCCAGAACATTATTTGTGTTTAATTAACATTATAGAAATGTCACCCTTTTCGTCCCTATTCAACTTTCATAAGCTTCTGGTGTAGGTAACTGTAGAAAATAATGTATTACATTCCTCGGATTTGTCCTATCATTATTCTATCCGTCTTTCATGGTAGATGTTTCAATCAGTGTGACCTTTCAAACAGTCCACAATCAACCTATAAGTTGCAATGTCTACAAAATAAATATCAAAAGGAATTTCAAATCATGCGTACAATACCAAGAACCCACTGCGCACTGTCATCCTCATCACCTTTCCCTATGACACCTTTCACTAACCTGTCTAATATCTTCACTGTCTCTTGACTATCTTGTCTTTGTTGATTAATGTTTGTTATACGCTGGCACCTCGTTGACGAGTAGTCAACCAGTTTTACTACCGTATTGTTTTGTAGCGTTGAAATTATTGCTGCTCACATGGTTGAAATACTGGGTGCCTAAATGTACGTTTGAATGGGAGCGATTTTGGAGTTTTATCACTTTTTTTGAAAGTTCTTGAGTGATAATGATGAAAACGTAACACTTATAATCAGTTAGTTCCGTAATCTAACAAGAAATACTACCCTTTAGTTACTACCCTAAGTTTATCCAGTCCACTGGCGTTTCAGTCGATCCGACCACCCGTTTTTTTTTCTTTCGATTGAGTGACGAGACGGGCCTGGGGCCTTACCGTGAACAGTTAAATCCATCCAGTTTAAGGCCTTAAACTGAACTACCCTGCTAACTGTCACCACCAATATTGCTCAGCGTTCATAAGTCGCCCAGAGACATTTACTCAAAGAGATCGGAACAATTTTTTTGAGTTTATTTAGCTCCATCTCATTCTCTTTCTCTCTCATTCTCTGCAGTCTATTTTTGAGTGACGTCACGTCACGTTTGTCATTTATGAGTGTATGGTGCCAATCTAGGCCGTTCAGTTTAATGCCTTAAACTGAACAGCATGGAATAAGAATAAGTACGTGGTGATACCCCTGATGGTAAACACTACGCCTGCTCATGACAGTTACGGTGCCACCCAGAACTTTGCATTGCATAATCCTGCGCGGCACTGCACCGCGCTCGTCATTCATAAAAAGAGAAAATTGGAAAAGTTGCTCGGAAAATTGAAAAATTTGGGAAAAACAAGGTGTTTTTTCGATGTGATTTTTGTATGAACTCAAGGTTTGACATATGCTTTAGTTTTTTTTTTGCTTTCTTCGGTTATTTATTTTCAAGTGTGCCATGGGCTGTTTATAAACCGGGAAATACGGAGTTCTTGTGGGAAAACTGTAATTACGCGGGTGCAGTTAGTACTATATATAGGAGTACTAAGGCTTATAAATGACACACAAAGAAGTAAGTTGCTACAAGCTAAAAAAATAACAAATTCAATTTACGTTGAAGAATTCATTTCGATTCCATGAACCATTTCAAGATTTATGATCGAAATCGGGTAATGCGTCTTCGTAGAATATGTAATTGCAATGTAGAATTCAATATTCTACCAATAAATTATTATAAATGAAAGCTATTTTTATCAATTACTTTCATCTCTGTATTTATCATCAATTCGTTGCAAAAATATGTTATTAAGAGTAATTGTGATTTATCATAAGCTTGTAGTTTTTGAAGGCGTAAATCACTCGAGGCGATTTTGAAGTAGGTTTTAGGCTGACATATTTTTCATTTTATTTGTTGGTTGGTACTATTATTTGAGTATAATCAAGTTTTTTTGCTATAGAGATAGCGCCCAAGCTTCCAATTTTTTTTTAAATTGTCTTTATTTCCTTATCTAAAACTTAAAAGTACACATGTATTTAATTAGGCTCAAAACTTTCCTTACATCAAAGGTTTATAACTTCTTAGCAAGACTGATTTGAGCACTTAGAAACCTTAAGTTAATGAGTGCCTTGATACTGTATAAATAACAAAAATTCCACTGGAACGAGAAAAATCACTACTTCGATTCAGTTAAGTAGAAAATAGCCCAGGAGTCTTATTACGTAACTCGAGTTAAAATCAATTGCAATCAATTTATTCCCTCATCGCGCTGCTGGGCGATATATATATCTTTTTAGGGTTCTGTACCCAAAGGGTAAAACGGGACCCTATTACTAAGACACCGCTGTCTGTCTGTCTGTCCGTCTGTCTCATGAACCGTGATAGTTACACTGTTGATTTAAACATCGATTTCTTTGTTTTTACGAGCTTTTGTTATACTTATACTATGGTAGTTTATTAGCTTGGATGTTTTTTAGGAAAAAGTTTGCAAGTCAATATTTTGATCCTGTTTCCGTTGTTTAAACTTTGTTGAGTTGTAACTTTGCAAGCCTGTCAAGTTCCAATAACAACACTATGCTATGATGACAGCGAGCTGGTCAAACGCCACTACCACGCTATTTTCCGTCTCTATCATCGCATGAGACGGTTAATGGACAATGGGAATACTCACAGACTTACTATATAGATCGCCGACGGTTTTGACTCGATCTGGTTGCAGTAAAAAATATACTGAATACATTTTTTTGTAAAAGCTTGTCTAGATTAAATAATTATTATTTTGACACAATATTGTTGTTTTGCGTACGTTTTGACAGGTACTATTGCAATCAGTCGAATGATATCTATTGCAACAACAGTTACGTAATGGCTCTAAGAATTCTTAGTAACTACCTAAGTTACAATTAGATAATTTCAAAAGGTAGAACGGAATCGGAAGGTAGAGCTATCTCGTTGCAGTTAATTTAATCTTAATTATTATTACATTGTGTATCTTAAGTGGAATCGTTGCTACCGCATTAAATAATGTTTTTAACACAAGTTTAATAAAATAGGAAAATGCAGCCTTGGATTTAGTATTTGAAATACCCACGTATAATGTTCAAGTGAAATAACGGGTAAAAAAGGCAATAGGTACAGTGTTGCAAAGAATTTGCAATGCAAGTTGGGCGAATCTGCAATAATTGTGGGTTAACATGGCGCTTACCATCAGACAACTGCATCTCAGCTTTTCATTCTAAAGATATTAGCACATTCATTGGAGGAATCCACAAAATCAATTATTTAGTTCAAACTGGAACATACAGAGTAACTCAGTTTTTTTCAATTTGTTCTGTCTATAATAACTAAAATAACGTGTAAGATCTAAGCGTGAATGCAACATAATATCGAGGATGTGGTCGGCGCGCCGGCAAAGTTTCATATCTCAATAATTGCAGGAAACTTGGAAATTGCTTTTAATGTCGGTGCCTAACTTTTACATGAGCTTGACGGATGGAAATTACATGACTCTGCATTTTTACAATATCCGCATTGTGGGAAATGTACATACCTATATTATACGTAACACAAATTCATTTTATTGCAATCAAATGATAGATCTTACCATAATAGTTTACGAAAGTTTTTTTTTCGACAACAAAATTATGACGCTAACTATTGGCTAATGTACGCGTCTTGTGTCTACAATCCACCAATAGAAAGTGGTCGAGAAAATCCTAAAAACCTTTTTCGTATTATATTTCTTCAATGTCCTTGATAACAAAATTCTATAAAAAAAACAAAACCATGGAGCAATGGGCAGCACCCTCCTTGTAGACCACATCTTTGCATTGTAGGTGAGATCAGTGAGATAGACAGCAAAAATCTTTTTACAAAGATAAAAACGAAATACCACGAAACACCCGTTAAATCTGACGACAATGTTCCCAAGAAAAATGAGCGATCGCCTAGATCCTTATCGCTAGTTAGATTGGGCCCAGCCTCTCGACTTATGTTTCCACTTAATCCATTTAGATAACCATCTAATAAAACAATCCGATTAATGCTTTTAGAAACGTCGATTAAGCAAACATTGAGTTATCGATATAAATTAAAGTTGTCGATTTACGGTTCTTTGTTTGCGCTTCGGTTTTACGATTTCATTTAAATTTTTATTAAGATACTATTATCTAAGAGCTTCAGACCGCCATGTGACTATATTTTGGCACCTACTAATTAAGTCTTTTTAAAGAGATTTTGCCGTTTATTCCTGAAATTTCGATGACACGTCTAAGCTATCATCGTGTAGGTAATTTGCCATTAATAAAACAACATCACGTAACTATTTTGAAGTATCAAGTGTAGAAGTCGAGTATTTCCGAAGCACTGGTAGACCAGTGCTTCGGAAATACTCGACTACCTCTGCCTAGATCGACCCTCTACCCTCCACCTCGATTACCTCTAGGTAATGGAGTGTCCTTTTCCTGTGCGAGATTCAGGCAAGAATTACCACTTGAAAGGGAAATTTCCTTTTTCAAACTCAAACCATAATCAGTAAATCATTAGTTTAGTAGATCATATTTGATTTATTTTTCTCCATAAATATGAAGTATTTGACTTATAATATGTGAGTTCTGATTAAAAATAATTAATATTAACCAGCACGGACCAAACTACAAAAAAAAAACACATCGAAATCTGGTTTAAAAAAAAGGCCAGCAAACAAAATAATTATTCCTTTTACGTCCACCACAATAACCGCCGCACCTTACGAAATGGAAATCAATTGCCGGCTGTGTAACAACAATTCGTTTTCTATTACAAAAGTAGGTCACCATTAAATAAAGGGCACGCTCCATGCCAAAGATGACGAGCTACAATTTTGATAAGACAGATGGAAACAGACGAAAACCCATTGCGTTGCGCAATCTGGGTGGTTATCAGAAAGTCAGTGTTGCTAGTTTGTCACTTCAAAACTGCTGGAAACTCGTATTCGTCCCATTTTCGTTTCGACGTATTTGTGCACAAATTTTACAAATATTGTAAATTTGAGTTTGTGAGTTTGGATGTTTGGTCTTCAATTTTGCTTTACGATGGTTCAATGGATTTGGGTGACATTAGGTATATAGATAGCTTATCTAATATCTTGCACGCGAATTCGTACAGTTGCTTGTATTTCAATAACCCCTTTATTTTTAATAAGCATGGCTAACAAAAAAATACGAAATATGTGCTGGGACACAAAGTACTTAGAAGTAAAATTCAAGTAAAAAATATTTCAAAAAAAGTCACAAAACATATTAAAAAAAAATTATGAAACGTAACTCTCTATCTTTCCATCGTCAACAACTTATATCTCCCTCTGAATTTCCGTTCGCCTCACCCGATCACCTTTTCCGTAACGCATTCACCAGATTACTCCCCAAGTCAAGCGTGCGTCAATAAATTTTACTTCAAAAAGCTTTTTGTGAGAAAACGTGCAGGTAAAGTGCGTGCGAGTAATTGATACTTAACTAGTTAAATATACTGGTAACATTGCAGAAAGTTGTGTTTCCTTCGCTGAAAGGTTAGGTTGCGACACGAACTGTCTCCACGGCTTATCTGTCGAATTAGGAAAGCGGGGAACAAGTCGTTTTAGATGAGAACTTGAAGATTATAAAATTATTAAGTTAGTCGTGGTTGGTATATTTACTTACTTATGCATCACACTACGCGGGTGGTTTTCCCGCTGCGCCGCGGGAATTCGCTCCTGAACTCATTAGAACATTACCGAAGAAAGAAACCTTAAAACAATACACGTAAAAACACGATTCACGAACAACAAACAATCCAACAGCAAGCAACCACAACTTGTGTCTTACGTACTTAAGATTAAATACTAATTTACAAGACTTCAGTACATATTCTAGTAATAGGATGGTATTCTCAAAGGTCAAATATGGACACGAGAAATAAGATCCATGAACAATTTCTAATAAGCACCTATACTGTTAAAGTTGAAGATATCCACCGTAATTCACACATGTATCCAGTTCATAATAAATAACCTGACACTTTCCTCTTCAATACAGAATGCAATTAATTAAAGCGCACTGTGAAAATGTAAATTGCAATTGCAGTTCCCAGTGCCATCGTCTGATATATGGCGAGTGATTTAGGTAAGCTCATTACAACAATACGGGAGAATGTTCACGTGCCAAACTATGATAAACAATAAGTTTTACGTTTATTGGCATTGCAGTGTAATCTGCTTGCAGGGCTTAGGCGCAGAATGGTAATTTTTCAAAATGGTTTATACGTACATAAGTCTGACAAGGAATAATTCCCAAAAAATCCCATAATTTATTGTAAGTAGGCAAAAATAATGCTCTTTTACAAGTCATATACATATTTTATAGAAAAAAAAACATATATGCTCTACTAAACTAATGATTATTAGATGATTTATTTATGGTTTGAGTTTAAAAAATTACATTTCCCTTTCCAGTGGTGACTCATGCCTGAATCTCGCACAGAAAAAGGAAACTCCATTAACTATACCAGAGCTTCGGGAATACGGCCGTAAGAGAAGATAGAAACTCAATAATAATAGAAACTCTACGGGAATGTATTTTTTTGAGTTTTCGTCATTCATTTTTAAATTACTAACAATACAAATGTTCAATTCTCGAGATGGCTAATTTTTGTAGTAGTAGGCAGAAGAGAAGAAGAAAAAGAGAAGTAGAAGAAGACTCTTCTGCTTCTCTTTTTCTTCTCTTGCAGACGCAAGAGACCGCCTGGGAAAGTACCCCACACCTTTGCCAGATATTCATACACCAAGCAAATATGGAAAAAAAATGTGTTTCGGTTTGAAGGGCATTGTCGTAGTTCTATCTATTCTGTGGCATTGTTTTCAGTGAAATTACTCGGCATACAAGGCTTTAGAACCATTGTCTCAGGGTGACGGGCGCAGTGCAGTGCCGTGCAATATTATGCAATGCAAAGTTCTGGTTGGCACTGTAACTATTATGGGCAGGTGTAGCGCTTATCATCACGTGAACGACAAGCTAGTCTCGTTAAACCGTCAAAAAAAAAATCTATAAAGGACCAATTACCAAAATACGCATTTCACATAAGCTATTGCTATATCTATTAGTAGAACCTATAGAACCCAAAATGCCCCTAACCATAAGTCTATTTAGATGACTAATGGATTAAGACAATTAAAAGCGGGACTTGAAACGATTCTGGAATATTGTTTTAAAGCAGAAACAATTATAATGTAGCTGCTCCAGTATTGGTATTGATTTATTTCTTCTTTATGCGTCTGGCAGAAGTTTATCGCTCGTTAAGTTTATCGAATATACCTATCTAGCAATTAACTTTCTATTAGGAAATGTACGAGTACTTACATTTGTGTGAATTAGAGTTATTTGTTCTGAGTCTTAGGAATTTTAGTCAGAGGTCAGGATAATAATGTAAATGATCGTGATACGTTATTATTATATCGTTATAGGTGACGCGCATTATGGATCATTTCTACAAATCGAGGCAATTGTCACGAAAAGTACGTAAAAAATGTTGTCCAGCATTACGAACGTTTGAATTACGTACCTTCCATTCCATTACGTCTAAAGAGAAATGCATTGCATAACTCCTCCGGACTAATATTTGAAAAAAAAAAGAAATAATGCATAGGCATTAGCTGTGCTTCCATGGCCGTTGTAAATGACAGAGAATAAGCTTTGTTAAAATGACTCGGTTCGACTTTTACACGTAACAAGGCCGAGTATACGCTACCGATTGTTGGCTAGTTTTCTTTCAGTTTCTATTTTCTTCAAAACAAATTTGGCCCTAATTTTACGAGGATCGGCGTGAGTTCTCAGCGTAAGCTACGTTTGTGAATAGACGAAATCATGCACTATTCTTAAGCCTAGGTACTGTCCAGGAAAACTACAACCCAACCGTTCTCTCGGCGCGAGAGCTATCTATCGTGGTATCGGACGAATACAAAATTATATAAATTGCTTCTTGTAATACGCGACCGGCAACCGCCTCTCGACTCCGTTATGGTTTAGTCGTGAACAATTATAGGGAAATACGATTTTTATTATGATTAAAGTGCATTCACAGATTGAGATACGATATATTCGTAAGGTCGAAAGGTTTGAGGCTGCTAATAACAGGGGGCCTACCATGACCTCTTATAGCGATTCAATTGAAGACCTAAACTGAACCGCGTCGCATAATCGTACCGTGACGTCTTATTTTTTATGTTGCTGCCATTTTCAACCTAAACTGGATATAGTTTAGGTTGAAAATGGCTTATTAGCGGCTCAATTTAGGTTCCTGCCATTTTCGACCTTAACTGCATCCAGTTTAGGTTGAAAATGGCAGCAACATAAAAAATAAGACGTCACGGTACGATTATGCGACGCGGCTCAGTTTAGGTCCTCAACTGAATCGCTATAAGACGTCATGGTAGGCCACCAGGTCTTTGAAATATTGCAGTGAGTCACGCTCTCTAAAAGTGAGACAAGCATTCGTTTGTAGTCGCAAACTGCATAATTGAAGCATGTCTTACCATAGTCTCTAATCAACGATACTGATAATGCTAATTAATAGATACGTATACCTATGTTTAATATAGATCTAACGGACATCTCTCACATTGATCGAATAACTTATCTAACGAGTTCTTAATTTCGGATGCATTTTTACCATCGGTATTCCGAGCAACTCAATTAAAAAGAATACCAAAAAATCTTTCGATACATACACCATACAAAATCTGAACTATTATTTGAATGCAATTCCATTTCAGTTTATAATCGGACAACTATACGTCCATTTTACGCCACCCATAAACTGAAGTTTACAAATATTTAAACAATGGTTAAATTGAAAATAGTGTAGCAATACCAACTCAACATTTACCTAATCAATGATATTTATAGTTTATCAGTGAAGACTGCCCAATTTTGAATCACATTTCTGGGAATCCAATGTCATGCATTCACAGGTGACTGGAGCGCATTATCAATGAAAGCTATTTATATCTTCATATGTAAATTTTTAACGCAACATGCTTTAACGCTTAATTAACCATCATCAGGTAGCTTCTACATGTCATCGCTTCTAACGCCTGATTAATAATACATCACAACAAGATAGGTATGTAACTAGTTAACGATATTAGCAACGCTTCCGTAAACTGCGCGTGCGTGTGACAATCTCATTATCGGCCCATAGGTGAGTTGGCTAAAACATGTCTGGAATAAGTCTGTATGCCTATTAAAAGGGTTTGCGTTGATCATAGTGATTGTGACTGGTTGGGAGTATTCTGGATGGTTTTTAATATTAATTCGATTGGTTAAGCTATGCTGAGATCACGACGAATTGAAAACAGATAAAACAAACCTTAACTGAAATAATTTTATTAATTATATATTATGTGATGTGAGATTATCTATATATATATATAAAAATGTTATGTTGGTTTGTGTACGCTTCAAAAACTCAAAAAGTTCTGCACCGATCGAGCTGAAATTATAGCATGATATATAATCCGCATCAAGGATTGTTTTTATCGATTTTTTTCATCAGTAACATATCAGCGAATGTGCGAATCTGCCACAGCGAAGCGTGGCAGGGTACAGCTAGTTTTAAAATATATCTCTTGGGTACTGCATCTACTCTGCTTCTTTTTATTTCAATGCAGATATTAACCATGCTCTTCTTATAACTAGGTTATTTAGTACATTATAGATATAATAATTATGTTAAATTGTAAAGAAAAAAATATGGTCTAGGCTATTTCTAACGTTTTTTTTTAAAGACAGGGTGTTATTTTCTAGAAATTGTATCAGTGTCTACGATATAAAACTTACATGAATTCAATTGTAAGTTAGTTTTGAGGCTGGTCTCCAGAATACGTGCTCCAGCTGCTACCATCGTGGCAGCAGCGCGTACGCGCATTAATAAGCGACATAAGAGCCGTGTTACAGGCGATTAATGTGCAATATCTCATCGAAAGCGATGAACACCGGCCGATAATTTACAATTGCTATTATCTGAATGAAGGCTCTATACCGTTTCTCAAGTGTTTAGTTAAGGCTCTCTCGTCAGAAGGGTACTTTCTAAAGGACACTCCTCCCTCACGGCTTGCTTTAAAAATCAGATAAATATATATTCGAATTTACAATATTTGGATTTATGTTTTTTTTCTTCTAATTATTATTGTTGTTGCTTTAAAAAACTTTTTAACAGGGTGCTATTTTTTTATTAATGGTGCATCTTCTACCAAACGGCTTTTTAATGGGGTCAATTACGAACTTATCAAAGGGCAAAAGAAAATGTTGTAATTTTCCTTTTGTCGTAAAACAAAAGTGTTTCAGTTAATAATAACCACACCCTGTGATATATTGTGGGCAAGAAGAATAAAAGAAAACTTCGCTGGAATCAAACATGAATTAAAATTGAAAAACACATAACATTACTTCTAGCGCAGTCGTGTAAATACCAACCCGCTTGATTTATGAAAGGCAAATCGGAAGACACCGAAAGTATTACAATCAAAATTGGCTTCAAATTATGATCAAGCGGCTCGGACAATACTTGAGCAAGATTGCATAACAGATTTCTCCCGTTCCGAAATTAACCGTAAATCCGATTACGAGCAAAAGTGTTCAACTAATAATGTACATAAAGGCCATTGAAAGCTTTATTTAGATTAATTCAAGTTGATTAATGAAGAGTGGTGAAAGTGTAGTCGCCACGGAAATGGCGTCTTTGTTTAACGCGCCAATTTCTTCGGTATTAGCGCTACGCTTACTGTTTAATTTTTTATAGAGGCATTTTTAATTAATGCTCTCATCGCTTCGTTCTGATATGCCTTTTTGGGGAAAGTTTGTGTTCCGTACAAGCCTTCGTTGCTTTGGCTTAATAAATTGAAGCATGTTATATTACCGGATAACAATAAAATTGGTGAACATGGAATTTCAATTCCTGAAATTTCTGAACTTATCGATGTTAAATTTTTTGAGATATTTTGGGTTTTGTTGCTGAAGACTTACCTGATAGAATACCTGTATTTTTTGTAGTACTATTAACATGATGTGTACAAAACCACAGTCCATCTCAGAGAACAATGGTTCAAACATCGACACTGAGAAAAAAAATGGGTACCAGGTGTAACCGTTTCTCGAAATTCTTGTACTTCGGTATTAAACTAACTATTAAACTAAACTAAACAGTTTAGAGCCTATAAAATTAAATCTAAGCGTATATCTAATGCTTGAGCTTTAGATATACGTTTAGGTTATATAGTAAGTATTTAATTTGTTTTATAAACATTTTGAAGCGGTGGTAGCCTAGTGGGAGAACGTCCGCATTCCAATCAGAAGGTTCATTCAAATCGTGAGTTCAAATCCCAGTGCAGGCACGTACCAATGTGTTTCTTGTAAAACATATGTACGTTATTATCACACGCTTTTCGGTGAAGGAAAACATCGTGAGGAAACCTAATACCTACTCGAGAATTATTTCGGAGGTAGGTCGGAGGAGGTAGGTAGGTGATCCACCAATCCGGATCTGGCCCCCGTGGTGGATTATGGCCTAACCCTCCTTTTCAGCACGCATCCTAGTGATGCGCCTGACGGGGTTTACCCACTAAAAACTCCGGGGTGTTCTCCTCTCCGCATGTTGGGGTGGTTACTGTATCGCTAATCGCGCTTCCGCGACCACCCCTGTTGGCCTAACCCTCCTTTTTTTTTTGCCCGGGGGAAATGACCTTATTCATACTTCCGACCTCGGGGAGGCCGGCTAGTTATGTGGGGCTCCCCCGCCAGCACGCATCTACTGACGCGCCTGACGGGGTGTACCCACTAAAAAACCCCGGGGTGTTCTCCTCTCCGCATGTTGGGGTGGTCACGGGCTCGCGATTGCGCTTCCGCGACCACCCCTGCGGACGTCCGGGCGACTGCCGCGGACACGCCTCTAGGGGCACTCGACCTCGCCTAGGTTGGATGCGCTCTGGAGAACACTTCAGAGCGCATCTCGCCTCGGGACTATGTGGTGGGGCGTTGGATCCCCCGATCCGCGACCCCTAGTCCCTGTTATGGTGGCAGGTGGTGGGCATACGCCAGCCTCCTGCGACCTGGCCTGCGGCGGCGGATCGGGAGCGAGAGGATGTCATCCTCCCGCGCCCTTTCCGCCGTCTCCTTCTCGTGCACCACGCGCTCGGCGTATGCCACCACCGCCTCCCAAGCCTCTGGGCTGCCGACCATCTTGCGAATGATGGCTGGCAGTGAGAGGTCATCGCCGATGACTGGCCTAACCCTCCTCACGTAAGTGAGGGGAGACCCGTGCTCAGCAGTGGTGCGTAATGGGTTGATGATGATGATGATGATGATTATTAACATTTTTATTATTATATATTTCCCCAAAGCGGTGGTAGCCTTGTGGGCTTGTAAAGCATATGTATTTTATAATCATTCGCTTTTCGGTAAAAGAAACCATCGTGAGGAAACCCACATTATGTACATACTTGAGAATTATTTCGGAGGTAAGTATATCCGTCAAAAGACAAAAGACGGCGCGGCAGGCCCAGGCGGAGGTGGCGGGACGAGCTTGACTCCTTTTGCTGCGACTGGACCACTAAAGCTCTCAACCGCGAGGAATGGAAAGAAGGGAAGAGAGGCCTTTGCTCTGCAGTGGGATAAGCACGGCTAATAATAATAATATTAATAATCTGGCCCCCGTGGTGAATTATGGCCTAATCCCCCCACAAAAGTGAGAGGAGACCCGTGCTCAGCAGTGGGACGATGATATGGTTTGATGACGATGATGATGATATTTCCCCACCATTTCCTTATTGTGCTGTAGAAATTTCATCTAAACCATTACACAGTTGATACGAGAAATCTAACTTTGGCTAGTATTTTAGTAGTGCTAGTATTTGTGTTGGAATCCGGTCCCGTTTTGGTCCGATTAGACGACACTACAATGGCAATAGCGGATTGAAAACGGCTGTATCAAAACGGTATAATAAAATATGTAATTTATACTTACATTGGAAAGTGGAAGCGATTTGTGGCATGTGGGTCACTGTACCGCACATTATGATTATGATGCCGTTTATGAAAAAAAAACTGTCTTTTTGTGCTGTACGGAGAAGTGCATTTTGTTTGTGATGTGGCCGGGTTCTGTACATTTGAAGTTAGTTCGAACAAAAACTGTCCTGAGTTCATGTTAAAATGCTTTTTGACACTGCTGGGGTTCGTTAAAATGTATTACAGCAGTAATTAATATAACTTTTAGTACTAAGTACTTAAATTAGCATTACAGCATTACAGTACACACACACACATATAATATATATATACATACATACATATGTGTGTAGATTACAGTGTAGTAGTAAGTTATTCTTCTTGTTAGTAAATAATTAAATCACGTTCACCGCTGAAAACACAACTGTGGTATTTTTCATAACTTGCCGCTAGTACGGGAAAACATAATTGTGGTGTTAGCTGTATGGGAAAATACAACGGTGTGTGCAGATCCGTACCCGTGGCTAGACAAGAAAATCGGCTCAGCAGTCAAAGTGTTAATCGAGTTGAAACAACACTGCAAGCCAACGGAACATTACTATTAACTGTTTTTAATAGTAATGTTCCGTAAGGGGTTATTAAAAAGCGCTCTCAAAGTGCGAAAAATAGAAGAGGATCTCTAAAAAGGTATAGTTAGATGCACCACAACAGAGCATTACCTCGGAGCGTCGCGACGGCCAATTTCAACATTACGCTCAACCCATCTGTCATTAGCCCGCATTTTGGGACATTTCACGAACCGTTAGTGGTCCAAACTCCATTGTCTGCTTGACAAATACGCTTACATGCATTGTTTGCTTATGAAATGTGGTTTTAACTGATTGCGATACATATCTAACAATAACTTTACTGACTTGTGATATGCGACGTAAATATTCGAGAGATTTAGTTTAGTAGAGCTGTACGTAGGTGCGGGTCCTCTGACTATATAGAAGAGGTTGATAGTTGAGCTCATGTTTCCTTATCGCTGTACTGAGACGTCAATTAACTGTTAAGTAGCATTAAGTAATTATTGTTTCTAAATGGATTTTGATAGGATTTAGCGCTAATTAGTGTTAATTGACGTGTTTCTATACGGCAGCCAGTCAGTAAATTGATACCGGAAGTTAACGTAAGGGACGTATGTCTGATTAGTTACAATTTCCGTTGCTCAGAATCTTATTAACCACGATTTGTTGCCGCTTCAGATGGTGGGTGGAAGATAGAGCCGATGCAGGGACGGTTAGAGTCAATCTCTTATCTCAGTCTTAAAAGTAAAAACAAAAAAACGTGAAAGTCATAAATTACCCTCAAAAATATCAACCGCTTTCTAAGATTTCTGATTTTTTCACCAAAACGTGAAATTACTTACTTGGTCTCTAGTGTTCCGGCCTAGAAAAAATCTAGATCAATTACACGATCCATTGTTTGCTCAGATGACTGACGCCACTTTTCCCGCCTGAACTGCTGTCATTGTCAACGAACAAGTGTCATGGCCGCCGGTTAATGATGCTCCTGAATCCGCGCAATTAGAGTAAATCGGAGCTTAGCAGTAATTTGAGCGAATTTCCCGTGTTTAACGCACCATGTTTACTTTCTTTTCGACGGCGAAGAGATTAAACAGACTGTAAATGCTGAGGGCAATTTGAATGTCGAAGACAATAGGGTCTTTTTTGGTTTTCACGAACTGCGTATAATGACTATTGAAGACCGTGAATGCTAGAATACTTTCGAAAAGCCTGAGCAATCAGACTAATCATTCGTGCAATTCGTGCCTTTCGTGGATTTCTCTCAGACATTCAGATTGTCGGAACCTGAAATGTTTAATGCTAATCTGCAACGATTGAAAGGAAGGCATTTCCTTTGCATACTGGAGTTACCCAATATTTTTACAGGTATTCATTCAAGCGGTGATTGCCTAACGTCGTTGAAGGAACATCCGCCTTCCAAGGCTCTGGAAGCCTCGACCCGACCCTCTGGTCGTGAGTTTAAAACCCAGTGCGGGCATGTACCAATGTGTTTCTTGTAAACCCATTTGTACACACGTAATTATCACTCGCTTTTCAGTGAAGGAAAACATCGTGAGGAAACCCACATACATACCCGAGAATTATTTCGGAGGCAGGTATGTTATCCACCAATACGGACCGAGGCCTCCGTAGTGGATTATGGCTTTGTCCTCTTCACGAAAGTGAGGGGAGACCCGTGCTCAGCAGTGGGCCGATATGGGGAGATAATGAAAAAAAAAAAATTCAGTCCTTGTTCAAATATTTGGTGCAGCTTCTTGCTCACGATTGTCTTTAGTTATTTATTGGACACTAAGTTTTTCATGTAGAATTTCGCGTGTCACTTTCATCAGTTAACAAGTAGGACCGAATGTTGACTCATCACAGCTTTATGTCATTAGTTAGCCGGGCTACTGTCGGGAGATTCCTTCAATTAGTTCCAAACTTTATTGCCATGACTATTAAAGTGATAATTGTGTGAAAATTAATTATTTAATTAAACGAATTGTACATCTATGTATCTGAGTACAACTTTGTACATTCAATGTCTTTTAATTTCACTTTATAATTAATTAGTCTCGACTTTCTGGTCTAGTAGCTTTGTTGCGGTCTGACGGAACGGATATATTAAGATAATGCTTAGATAAATCATAAAGTACATGTTACAGCATTGGATTGCGATGCGAGCTTACACTTGTGTGATTTAATTATTTCCTCAAAGTATTCTGTTCCGTGTTTATGTATTTGCAATCCAAGTTCAAACTTTATATTTCCATCTTTAAAAAAAAAAGAATAAAATAAATATTTTAGGGGGCTCCCATACATGGTGGAATCATTCTGAAAATAGACTACCGTTCTTAATTTTAAAGTCTTCGAATGAACTAAAGTTTAAACAAATCACAGAGTAGTACAGAACTACAGACATGCCAGAAATATGAACCCATATTCTGGTTTGCATTTGGTTAAAAAAATCAAGTAAATATTAAGTATATAAAGGTTTGAATAGCTCATTTGTAGGGACGCGTCTGTAATAGGTACTGCGATTGCAAGTCATATTTATGAATTCGAACAATGCAAATGAACTCGGCGAGCTCTTCAATGCGATTGATGCTTTGCACCGCATGTTGCGATTTTTATTAATGCTTGAAGATGACGGCGATGACTTGCGGCCTCTTTGTGCTGGGTAAAAGTATTTTTGCACCTTTACTCTGAGCTTTAATATCAGGCTTTTTAAGTTATTTACTCTTCATCTAAGGCTAGAGTTATTTGTACAATAATTAGAGTTGGAATTTTTTTGGTAATTATCATGTTCGATGTCTTACAAACAGAACTTCCTAAGAGACGTCATTGTTGCCAGCCATCCTCGTCCATCGCGTAGTGAAAAAGAAAAGCTTAAGGACAATGTCGGGTAGTGAAATTGGCCACAACTATCAAAATCGCTAAAAGTCTCGAAAGGCGAGAAGTCTCCAATTTTCAAAACACTAGTCTGTTAATTTTGCAGTTTGTAGTGTTTCTAGTGTAGAAGCGTTGTTGCGTGTGTTTGCACCATTCGTTGTGCCCATGCTCGACGCGGTATCTCGGGCCACGCTGTTGTCAGTACAGACGTGTGCATAACTCAATGGGAAAAGTGAGTGAATAATGCATTGATGGTAGCGAACGTAGTTACTAGGCCTCCTTTGTTATTGTGTGTTGAATTTTTTCTTTTGTTTTTTTGTAGTATGAATGGGCCAGCCGGTAGTACGTACCTCCATCTAAATCGAGGACGTTTTAGAGAAAGGCTAAGTCAAATGACCGGCAAGCATGTATAAAGGGACTCATGAAAGTGGAAGAAGCGAAAAAGGTGTGTCAGGTTCATAGCATGTGGAAAGATGTAGTCTCTGACTATTAAAACGGGAAAAAGACGACTGTTGTTCGGAACACATTTACAATAAAATTTTGAAAAAATCGTCAGTCAATTAGCTGGTAAAAATTCGTTTTGCACTCCGTTTTGACAGTTAGCGAAATTCTATTAGCGTGGAATCAAACTGGTTCGTCCATCGAAACGGAAGACCGCTACTGGCGACCCTGTAAATAGACGATAATGACTTTACAGTGTTACCTACAGCACCTACTAAAACTATAAAATATTCTGCGCCTGTGGTTCAAACTACTGCGCATTTACAAGACATGGTCGCGTGTGTTAAGACCATTTGTCGAAGCCATGCTCAGAGCACTATCTCAAACTCGCGTAAGTCAATATGAGTACTAGATAAGTCATGTATGGATGCTTGTTTATGCAGAACGCTTTGAGTATAGCACTATATTTTCACAAAATTAATTTAAATCTGGTACAGTCCTACAGTACATTTCCTTGCTTCCAATTGGCTTTACGCACGCTAAATTTGTTCTGAATACCTACTAACATTTTGTGTAGAGTAGCAATTAAAAGCTTCCGCACGTTCAGCCACTTTTACCGTTGACTGTTTAATTTAGCGTATTTTATATTTCTAAATCCTGGATAGTACTAAGTCTTACAATTCGTCTACGAAATAATACAAATGTAGTGATCAACTCTGTCTATTTCATTTAATAATTTGAGTAAAATTTTATAATAGTTAATTTAAATCTGATTTAGAGATTGTTTTGGTGCCATTTTACCTTCTTCTTTGATTGACATTCAATTAATACTTCTTATAGAAAAGCACTATTTAAAAAAACAGCAGCATTTATTCATGTCACTTTCGCCTCCAACTGTACATGTACCCAACCTGTGTACCGAACATTTGCAGTTGTTATTGGTACCCTCCATTATTGTTGTTAATTTGTATCGCCTCTGTACATCGCGTATTTAGAACGGTGCGAGTACATTCTCTAGGGCTCGAGTTCACCAATGCACAAACCGTGCTTAAACCACAGTTAACGTAAAGTTTATCATACATTTTCTTAGTGAACTGTGGTTTAAGCACGGTTCGAACGTTGTAGCGCTCTTCTCTCGGCCACAGTACTTATAGATTAGGTAATGGGACCACGCCTGATTGTGTTACAAGCTTGTTCCCGCCCCATCTTGATAGTGTTGCACTAATTTATCGATATTAGTTCGATTATTTGCTATTGGTATCGATTTAGATTGTTTCGAATAAACGTTGTGGTAATGTTTGGTAATAAACACCGGAAGGCATTATGAAGATTTTGCAGAACTTGCCAGAAGTCACTTATGTATCTACAGTCGTGAGATATTTAAGGCGAAGAAAAGAGCGAATTAGTTTGAGGAATTTGTAAAGTTAGATACGTCAATATTGACTTTTAGTTCTAAATTCTAACTGTATTTTATTCAAAAGTATATTAGTGTTCTGATTTAAACAAAATACCCACTTATGCATTCATAAAAAAAATGAATTTATTCAGAGGTAGGTTGGTGGATACCAATCCGGACCGGGCCCCCGTGGTGGATTATGGCGTGGTGGATATATTATAATAATAGATGTATAATTCTTTCACAAATGTAAAGCTACATGATCAGCGAGTAACTTAGGTTATATTTTATCACCCCACGGATTATTCCCACGGAAACGCGGCTACGCGGGAGAAACCGCGTGGCGCAGCTAGTTAAAAAATAAATTGCAGCCTTACCTACGCCACCGTAAACCTATAAAACTATACTGACGTGCATTACACCACTCATTGTACGCAGCCGTGGGCTTTCTAATAACAGACTTTAACCATGCCATATGTTACCGTATTTGAAGCTTGAGTCCGTTTAAAAAGTACCTAATTGCTGGAAAATGATAGCGGCAATAAATTGAGTAATTGATAATTAACTGTGTGATTACAAGGGCGCTGCTTGTGGGCCCGGGAACTACGAGTAGTACCCACCTGTGCGTGTGGTAAAATACTTCAGCCATTTAGTTAGATTTACTTGTATTTTATTGGAAACGTTGATTTTAACGTAATGCAATATTTATTATTGTCAATTGCTGGACAAAAACTTACGTAAGCTAAAGTCAATATAATTGTTTGATCTTATATCAGAATTATACTCGTATCAATCATAAGCAAAACGGAAAGGTAGAATTTGACTTTTAACGCTGTGTAACAACTTAAAAAGTGTATCTGGAATGGTATTCCCATAGTCGCGAGCTCAAATACTATGTTCAGTATAATTATGTAAATGAGTAAATAATAAATGAGTTATTTTAGTGTGTGTTCAATTTCTATGTGTGGACCTCAAAACATTACTAGAAAAGAATTCAACGCGTGCCTAACTTTTACCACTTCGGTGCTTTGTTATTTTCTTTGCACCGATGGAACTTTAATCTCTTGTATGTGTCATTTACAGAGGCAATAGATTTTAAATTAATGTGCAGCCGGATCAGTGACTAAGGATTCTAGAAGTTAAAGGTATTTGTTTCTGTTCGGCCTGAACTTTATAGGAAATAGCTAGACCAGATCGGTTCGAAGCTGGGATGAATGGCGTAAGAGGGAGGAGGCTTATGTCCTGCAGTGGGTGGATGAGCTGTCTATGATGACGATGATGGCCAGAAAAGTATCCTCTGTTATCTTATGTGTCTACTAGCTGTGCCCTGCCACGCGTCGCTGTGGCACATTCGAAAAAAAACATAAAAACAGTCCTTGATGCGGATTCTATATCATGCTAAAATTTCAGCTCGATCGGTGCAGAACTTTTTGAGTTTTTGAAGCGTACACAAACCAACATAAATTTTTTATATATATAGATAGACTAGTAATTTCACATCATCAACACTTGCAGTTTATTAGAATTCGAGATTCTTCTGCTAAATCACCCACTTGTAAAATGCAACGAGAAAGTGATTGCGAGACGGCATGTTGTTTATAATCAGAAATCTCTCGCACATCCGATTGCTGTTTACTTCCGACCACAGAGCATTGTTAGGTGGTTGCCACCAGTTTTTGCCGTCTGACGGTCGTTAGCGGTTTCGCGGTCCGACGGACCCGTGGCGGAAAATCACCTAAGGTCTGCGCAGATTTGCGGAGAAAATGAATTTTTTTAATCTCTCTAATATTGTAAATGCGTAAGTTTGTGTATTTGTCATGTCTTTACGCCGAAACGGTCGAACGGATTTTGATGAAATTTGGTGTATACATACCTTAGGTCCTGGAATAGAACATAGAATACTTATTATCCTGTAAAAATAAACGGTTCCTGTGGGGTAACTGCTAACGCTGCTAGAATAGAATAGAATAGAATAGAAAAACTCTTTATTGTACACCAGAAACAAAAATAAACACAGTACAGAAGAATTACAATATGTAAACAAGGGTAGTACAATGGGTGGTCTTATTGCTGAAAGCGATTTCTTCCAGACAACCTTTGGATGGACAGTAAAAAACATTTTTCGATAGTAGGGTGGGTGGCGTACTTACAGTACTAGAATAATACATTAAAAGTATTCAATTTAAATTTTAAGACAGCTGTATGTTATGGGAGCTGTAGATTTTTTTTTATGAGTAATATGACTAGTACGCAGTATCCTGTGTATATTCAGTTCTTGTGTTAATGACGTGTGTTCATCTCGTGCTAGTAAGTAGCCATTAAGTCATTAGTCATAAGTCATAACCAAGGCAATCAAACGGTTTTTTAAATTTAGTGCAGAACTGAAGATAGATTTCCAGTTACTGTCAAAACATAATGGCTTAAACTTATCTGAAGTCACTGTATATGACAATGAATTTCATATCTACTACAATAATCGTTTTTTTTTTTCATTTTACTTGGCTTTTTTTAATAGCAATTCCGGGCTTTTGAGGCAGGGCACTTGAGCAGGCATCTGAATAGGTTTCCGATTGTCAGGTGACAAACTGTGACATCAGGGACCAGCCAGCACCTTGTAGCGGAAATCACTACACCAACTCCCTGGTCCTGGTTTCTGGAACTTCAGACCAATAGGCTGTGTAGGGTCCATGCGTGGTGGTGTCACATCCTTTCCACCTGATCCCATTCAGACAAAGAACATCAATCCGTCTTTTACTCATCGTCTCACATATTTCCTCAATCTTATCGTTCATGCCTCTTCTAACATTCATCGTAAAAAGTGGCTTTCTGTATCCCAGTCTTCGTTCCCTCGGCTTCAAATTATTTATTACTCTCAAATAGGTTTTGTGGGTTTTTTTTCGCTTCACAGTGACATAATAGGACATAATTTCTATGTGACTGTAAAGCGAAAAAAACCCCTCACAAGGATTAGATAGATAGATAGATAAACTCTTTATTGAAAAACCACAGAACAAAGAAAACTAAGGATAGGATTCCTTGTATCTAAGGATTCAGGAAGTTAGAACTACGAGGATCAGGAAATAAAAAAAAACTTATAGAATTAAAAATCTTATTATTAATCTGTTTAACACAATATGATAATATGCAAAGTCCTTTACAGATATGTAAATTTCTAGACAAGCAGAAAGCAAATTGAATATGAACTTTCGTTTGTGGTGAAATTTTAATGTACCAGTAATCCAAGCTCGGGTTCGAAAGCGGTGGGAAAAGGCCTTATCACTGGTCGATAGGCCGCTTCCATTGTGAAGCCAGATTGGAGGATGCAATATGGAATTACCAGCAGATTGGATTAGCTCTGATCTCTCGACTAAATCTGAATTCGTGAAAAGAGCGAGCGGCGGAAATAAAGGCGCATGATGCGAAATAGTAAGTTACCTGTTCTTATTATGTCTACAACGTAGTGACTATAAGCATAGGATAAACGCGTCTCGCCTTCGTATAAGGGCCTTTATCCACAACTATTACAAATTTATCATCGCCTGTCCGATACAGCATGGCCCATACAAATATGAAAATATAGCTTCGGTCGTCGGAGATTACGTGGACATACGACCATAGAAATGCATAAGCTGCCAAATCGAACCAAATGGTTAAGCAGACAAAGGCTTTGCTGTGGCACTATGACAAAGTCCAACACGGCAAAACATTTACTTATTTCGAATCTTTATTCCTATCCCCGTACTTTTAGTAGATAATACTAGTCAGCAAAATAATAGATTTGATAGATACAATGCCGTTCCTGGTTTCCTGTTTATGGAATATACAAATTGTATAACATTATTACGCATGGATACATGGATGGATGGATGGATCCATTCGTAGCTGTAGGTTTTGAAAATAAGTAAGCAAGAGCTGTGGATTTTGGAAGTTTTTTTACTGTTATAATGCATTTTATTGAAGTGACACCTCTAATGCGACATCCACAAATGTTGCGTTAAACGTTAAACGCTCTTGGGGAGGAGGTGGGGTGTACGAGGTCCCAAAAAAGCCCCCCAAATCAAACAAGATCGAGGTGCAAAATATGAGAGTATAATCAAAAAAACTTAAAATTAGCCGCCGTTTTTTTCTTCGCTGCCTGTCTTAAATGGTTCAGACAACAGTTCATTGTGACACCAAAAACTCCCAAAGCGAGACAATTGCCTCAATAACTCAAGTTGTTTTGACAATCGATTTTCACTGTTGAATAATCTCAGACAATGTTCTCTGACAACACAACGACATTGTAGCTATTGATGCATTCACGGAGAAGATGCGTTACCTGCTTAAATTCTAAACATAATTATTAGGTTGCCACCTAATAAAACTATAAGCATATTTATCTCATTTATTAAGTATTTGCAGTCTACGTTCTAAAAACAGGGTATTTTATAGCAGGTTCCTAGAGTAGGGTTCAATAGTTTAGCAAAGTATTAATGTGGGTCCGTTGGACTCTATTTTGTGTATTATCTAACGTGGAAAGTTCTGTAATGTGTCTTTGAAAGAATTCCAGTTAGCCAAAGATGTAAATCCTCTAAGTGTGGGCTAACTTTATTAAGTCCTCCTCAGTTTTATGACCATACCATAGTCTGTATTGGGATAGTCGAGTTATGATGGTCAATTATGCTACCTGGTGAGTATGTTATGCATAGTCGTGAATAAATTAAGGGTCGCGCGGTTTCTAATTTACTTACTTTGAAGTTTGAAAACCTCGCGAGGAAACCCATAATATACCCGAGAATTATTTCGGAGGTATGTGAGCAATAAATCCGGATCAGGTTTCTATGGTGTATTATGGCCTAATACTCCTCGCGATAGTGAGGAGAGACCCGTGCTCAGCAGTGGGCCGATATGGGTTGATGATGATAGTTTGTAGGTTGCATTTATTCGAATTAATGTTGATTTTATTCTATTTTTAACAGACTTATTGTGGTTTATGTATTATTTATTTACACCGCCAACCTTTGACGCTCCATCGCTTCTCTCCGTACAAAGGTTGACGGAAGAGATTGTTTTTAGCGTTAAGTCCGCCCATTTTATACTATATATTTCAATATGTTCTATTCTATAAATACCTTGTGTATATCTGAAATGCTGTACAATTTTTTTTTCTTTCTTACAAGAAAATATATTCTAGTTTCATATATTAGTAAAAGGTTCAGTAGTAAATCAAGAATAACTATATATTATATAACATAGCACGGAGTACTAGGTTAAAGTCCATGTACAATCAGAAGCACAAAGCTTTCAAGTTAAACTAAATGTAGACATTTTATGAACAAATAATTATAATTAATTGGTCAATAACACCACATGATTAACGTAACGTAAGTGCTATTGCATTTGAAGTAATTTACGAGAGAGAAGTTATAATTCTCCAGTTTCATTAGAAGCAGTTAAAAGCCTATCAAAAAGTTTTTTTATAAATTAAAGTTATGGCGAAATTTCACCACAAATGGGAACTGTAATTAATTTCACACGCAAAAGTTTATAACTGGTTTGTAGTTTAGTGAAATATCACGCCAAAAGTTTGGCTATAACGCAGCCTAATAATAAATTAGCCTTTATGTTGTGGGCTATAACGTGCCATTTTGTGTTCTCCATAAAACTCCCAGGAAGTTTTAGTAAGACATCTTGACTTGACTACTGGTTACTGACTAACTGTGACTAGACATTTTGACTATTTTTAACAGTTGTATGTTAACACGTTCACTGCATAAAACACAACTGTCGTGTTTTTCATAACTTGCCACGAGTACGGCAAAACACAACTGTTGTATTTGTTGTATGGGAAAACACTATGGCGCGTGCAGAGTCGCACCCGTGGCTAGACAAGCAAAACGGCTCAGTAGTCAAAGTGTTAAATAAGCAATAGTATAAAGTTTATTTATGAAATGTCCTTAAAATAATATACAATACTATAAAATATACGAACCTGTCAAAACTTCTGCGCAAAACACGAGAATAATCTATAATTTAATTCCACTCCATCTAAAGGTTGCCTGGAAGAAATTGCGTAGAGCGATAAGGCCGCCCAATTTTATAGTGTTCAATAAATAATTATTGTAGGTATTGTATTGTAATAATTTTGCGAGAGTAGAGATATATGAGAAGTAAGCCAAGTAAGTAATATATATGGTAAGTAATATTTAGTAACTTTTGTCACAAACTGTACTCAGTACTAACGCACGTCCATAAATAAAAGTACGTAAGTACCCTTTCCTGTCATATTATATAAGACGATCACTCTTACCAGTATGTGAAAAGGTCTTTTATTCAGCTCTCCATTAGACTGTCTTCGCTTTCTTCAAGGCTCGACGACAGGTCTCAACCGCTTCTGACATCTTCCCAGCGCCGCGGCAATGTGTATTTTTTAAAGCTATTTAAAACCTTTGTTGATTGAATGAGAGAGTCCTATTCAAATATAGTGTAACATTGATAATCTGGACTAGCAAAAACCCGAGCCAAGATGTAGTGAGTATGCCTATTTACATGCAATGGCAATAGCAATGGCTTGCAATTTTTCATTAGTTTGTTTGTTCGTCTCTTCTTAGCGCACGTTCATCCAATTGTATTGAAATTAAACGTAAAAGATTTAGAGATTTCTTGAAAATTAATTTTAATCGTGTAAAGATAATAATTCAATAACATTTTTTACTACTACTATACTAAAATTTACATTAAAAACATTGTAATAATAATTATTCTTCCATGAAGATGTCTAAAATAATAAGCACGTCTTGAAAGCAATGGAGGTAAGCGCTTAGGGCAGCCTACGGCTGGCTCTTTATGCCTCCACTGGCGAAGTGGTGTTTCTCCGGATTATAGCAAACAGTAGATTAACGGGTGTCCTTATTATCAACGCTCTACTGTAACACCATTGTTCTTGTTAAAAATGGGACTCATTTCATCGCAACCGCATCGCGGTTGTGAGCTGTCATGGGAAATGTCAACCGAACTGTCAAGCCGACAGACTGAGTTGAATAGTTGACATAGGGAAAAAAAGCTTTTAAATTTTCCACAACACTTTCACAACGAAATTGCTTACTTCTCCATTTCTGTAGGTCAGACAACAAAACGTAGCTATAGTATCGACGATAAAGCTAACTAAATAAAAATAGCTGATTATAGATATGATTTCTACATTATCATAATATAGCCTGATGGAGTATTTGCCATAACCTCTTCGAGGAGGTCTGAACCTAAAATGTGCGCGCGACATTTGAGAGCTGATGATGTAGGGTACAAAATGTATGTCACAAAAATAGGACAGCATTGACCAAGCCACATTTGTTTGAAAAAAAAAACAAAATTCTTACTGTACCCGTTCATTGTTTAACCTCCGTTTGTACGTACAATCCACAAACAATTGTTTTTTCATTCTTACATAAATTACGCAAAGAAACAGCAAGTGAGAGTCGCCTGCGCGTACTTATGCTCCTAAATGACAAGAGCTATGACGACAGTGACAGGTACTTTAGTTGACAAAACGTTTTTGTGTATATACTATGTACCACGTACTATGTACTACGTACTATGTACTATGTACTATGTACCATGTACCATGTACCATGTACCATGTACCATGTACCATGTACCATGTACCATGTACCATGTACCATGTACCATGTACCATGTACTATGTACTATGTACAATGTACCATGTACCATGTACTATGTACTACGTACTATTTACAACGAAAAGTATATTATTTTTGCCTACTTGGAATAAATGATCCGATACTTTTGCTGATTTTATAAAGTTTTTATTTTTAAATTGGCTTTGAGAGCAGTGCGAGCCGGCCAGTTGAGCCAGAGTCAAAGACATTTTTGTAAAGTTAGGGTGTTTAGATATTACAATTACCAGAGAAAATAGAGTTCCCACGTCATACTATCAGTTATTCGAGTTATATGGTCGAGCCACAGAGTATAAACAGAAAGATAAGTCTTAAAACTACTACAAAGCGTCGTGCGCACGCATTAAAGATAACGTCACAATGTGTCCCTGCCTACCATACCGCAGCACGTGGGAAATTTATCGCGTGTACAACTGCCTTAATGAATAGATATCCTTATTCAGTTATTTATTTTGTTTCAGATATGAGTTCGAAAATAGTTCATGGACTCTGAAATAGAACTCTTACCATAATAGCTCTTGTTACGGTTCAAAAAAGCTGCGAGCTTCCATCTGTCAATCGTGACTTGAATGAAAGATCGAAGGAATAGTGTATAGTTGTATACTAATCGAGAATTTAATGACGAAAAAACCGTAGATGATACATAAAAATTTTTTTGTGGCTTTGCAAAGTCTATCTTAAGACAATCAAATGGCATGGATGAAGCAAGCAGCTAATGTTAACATGCCAAGTATAAAGGATCGTGCGCACGCGTTGCGATAACGTCATCGTCGCGCCTTCCCTGCTCTACACACTGTGTTATTTAATCTGTGTCGCACTTTGCTGGGATGTGTTTATTTATTATGGCGTTGAAATGCGCCGCTAAAAGCACGTGCGTTTTTGTGTATCGGTTTCTTTCACTTGTTATTTTTTTGTCTTGTCAATACTTCGATAGCGGTACTGGGTTTGTGGTTATAAACACAGCATGATCCTTTTTGGGCCCATAATTTATATGCATTATTTTTTTATTTGACTGAGTGACGAGACCTGATGGTAAGCGCTACGCCAGCCCACAACAGACACAGCACCACCCAGAACCCTGCATTGCATAATCCTGAGCGGGCACTGCACTGCGCTCGTCGCCCTGAGACATCGGCTCTAAAGTCTCATATGCCCAGTAATTTCGCTGGAAACAGTGCCCTTCAAACCGGAAAACAGTAATGTTTGCACACTCCTGCTTGACCTTTTGCAGAAGAGGCCTCCCATTACTAAAAAATAGGAAATCTTGACTGTCGAAAATGTTTGTGTTGGGTACTTAGGGTAAAGCGTATATCGCACTTCTGTCGATGTGAATGCGGCTTTACAAACCATTTGTTTTCACTTCGGCAAATTAAGACTCACTCTATATTATCACTGTATCTACCATGTTGTTTATGTAACTGTTGAAATTGTGCAACACGCACTTCCTATGTTGCCAGTGTGGTGGTGTTGCCATATGGTGGCCTATCTCTTACCTTTGACTGCGTCTGTTTTAATTTTTTGACGGAAATGATTGGAACCGGCACACGCAGGTATTTGCTTACAGTTGCCTGTTATCTATATACGGAAGGAGAAGGTAAACACAGAGTTCTGTGTAAGCTGTGAACACGGGCATTGCAGTGCTGCATCTCTGGCAAGGGCTTTTGAAATTTTGATTCCACTTCGGAACAGTGTCTCTATTGTGTCTAAACATAAAAATATCTACAGATACTACAGGTAGGTACCAATGTTTGATTGTTTTTCCTGTGTATGTGTATTTATATCAATAATTTGTCCCGCTTCTTTATTTCTCATGAAAACTTGATAAGTTAGTTTTATGTATGATGCTCAAATTGGCAAATATATACCTAAATAAATAATACTGTTTGGAGCAATAAAATAACTGAGGACATATTACAATGCAAGGTATATCTGCCCTTATTACTGCTTTATAAGTGTTGACTTCGAGTCCTTTACTATATTGATAAAAAAGCAAACAAGCCAAGCAGTAGTGTGCAAACATTACTGTGTTTCGATTTGAAGGGCATTGTTTCCAGCGAAATTACCGGGCACAATTATGAGACTTTAGAGCCGATGTCTCAGGGTGACGAGCGCAGTGCAGTGCTGCGCAGGATTATGCAATGCAGTGTTCTGGGTGGTGCTGTGACTGTTATGGACTGGATTAGCGCTTACCATCAGGTGAAGGACTTGCTCGTCTCGTCACTCAGTCAAATAAGAAAAAAAAAATGCAATATTCGTCGCCGAAAAAAAATCTTTCTCACACTATTTTCTTTAACATATTTTATTGGAGCAACTTCGGTGTCTCTAAAGAAAGTACTTTTTAATCCATAAACCCTAGCTCACCAATCCCACGAGCATATTCTCTGTCTATAAAAATCCACGCTGGTAACTTCTATGGAAGCGGCCGACGTTGAAAGGGCGTTTTCAGCTGTTTACAACCGATGGAAGTAATACTGAAACTGCCTTCGGAGTCCGTACCAAAATAGACTTGTTTGGTGCGCTATGCAATGGGGTGAGGTTTGATCAAAGACAAGACTGATGGTAGACAGGTGAGAGTGATTTTAACGTTACCATTAGCTAGTCTTATAATTTGGTGAATATACATTCGTCAATTCCATTATCAAGAAGGGCACGTGTCGATAAATTTAAAAAAACCGGCCAAGTGCGAGTAGCACTCGCGCCCGAAGGGTTCCGTACTTCGTTGTATGGTCACTTAAATATTTATTTTATTCTGACAGCGAAGTCTTAGTAATAGGGTCCCGTTTTACCCTTTGGGTACGGAACCCAAAAAAAATATCAGTCATACTCGTACGTTCCTCCTGCGTGTAAATACTGTACATTCAGTGGTAAATACAGGTGACTGTTTCTAGTCAAGCTTATAATCAATGACCAAGCAGAATAGTCACAAAAATCTGCAAACTGGAAATATGGTTGAGAGGAATGAGCGGACACATTTCTGTTAATAATGACTACCTATACCTAAATTTGACGCTAGATATCTAATACTTTCTCTGCTAGTGTGATTTATCAGAATGATGATCAAAAACTTGAACAAACATCAGACTAAGCTTAGGCTACACGGCAACATTTCGTTTAGCGGTTAGTTGAGATCATTATTATAACTTGATTGAGATAACCGGGACAATTTCCAGTCAGTGAGATATGCGCCATGAAGCAGCCAGACTAGTAGAGACTATAATTAATTTAACTCAGACTACAACTACGTAGAATCCGACAGTTCCACATATCCCTACAGGTCTATCCCTACTGGTAGGGAAATTATTTTTTTTCCACCTATTACTACTAGGGGGGAAACGTGGAATTTTTTCTTCCATGTATTTCTACTATGGTCAAGTACAAATAGGAAGAACAATCAAAAGTAATAAATAAAAAACGAATTAGGTTTATCTTATTGTATATGTTTTGAATTTAATAATCGATATAACAAGTCTAATAAGAATTCTAAAACTAAAAGGTTCAGGACAAATGTTAAAAGTTCCATCTATAAAGAAAACTTTCCCATCAGCTAATAATTCATTAGAACTTTCATCACCAAATATTAAAATTAGATTAACATTGAAGATGTACTCAGCAAACAGGAAAAAGCAGACAACATTTTTGAAATTTTCGATATGATGATGCTTATTTCTGGATTGATTATAACAGTGGATATAAGTGGAAAAGTATCCCTCCTAGTAGTAATAGGTGGAAAAAAAAAACTATTCTTCCCTACCAGTAGGGATAGATCAGTAGGGATATGTGGAACTGCCGGAGAATAGGACTTATAAATCTTAAGGACAAGAGCGCAGAAAAATAAAAAATAAAGCTGGCACGTACATTACTGTCTCTAGTAAAAGGTAAACAACCCACTCGAACACACAAGACTACTCCTCCTTATCGCTTAAATCACCAAAGATCTGAAAAAGAACGCATTGAGTCCAATAAGTGAGATTGATCAAAGCAAATTGAATGCAATGTCTCGAACAATACTGTTGTATAATACTAAACTTCATTATGGCAAGCCGTGATGAAAAACTGGAACACCAAGATTTATAAGCCTTTTTTCAGGTCGTGTCGGAACAATACTCGTTGTAGTCTTTCGCTGTCATTTCATGAAATACTGCCTAGTATTTTATCTCGTTAGGGGTGATTCACACGGGTCCCGTTATGTCCCACTTGTTAACTTGGGACCGGTATTGTATCAGTGAAGACTGGCCTTAAAACGGACGACTTTGGGAAGAGCGTCATGTTTGTTTTTTTTCCTTGTTGCAATAATTGAAGTTGGAAGAACCAGATATTTCAATTGTGTTTGATAGGGAAATACGAACCCATGTGGATTTATGGTTTATTTTTAGTACATAATAAGGTTTAAAGCTATGAATAATTTCCGTTTATAAATTGTTTTGTTCCCTGAATTTTGAAGTTAATCGTTTGGTTATTTAGTATCAACCAAAGTTAATAAAATAGATAAGCATAGCTATTACCTATTAAGCACTTATCGTTGATTAAACGGTAAAGGACATTAAATGTAATTTTATTGTTCTTGGTATTTCAGTGCATAATTCATTTTCTCGATGATGAACCGATCAAGACATACCTAATGATTTGAAAATTTTAATCGTAGCCCCTTCATCGACCTGCATACTAAACTACAATATAAAGTTTTCCCTAAATGCTATCTTAGAGTACATTTTCTTGTACACGCATCCCTTACTCAAGCATCAATTCAAGTTATGTCAATCATCAACATCTGTTTTTAAAAGGGGAGCACGCGTTTGTTTTCAAATAACCTGTTTTAACCCATCTGGCGCATATGACGTCACGTCACACATATGGCAACGTGGCACGTGTGGTCAGGTATGGCGCTAAGTGGGGTCCAGCATGAGTTGGAAGGATTCACCCGCATTGAGTTGAATTTTAATTTTGGTTTTAAGGTTTTTATTAAATTGATGTTTTCATTCTTATTTGTTAATTTAAAATGAATTAATTTTAAAGAATAGAATAGAATAGAAAATACTTTATTGTACACCAGTTCAGATATACACAAGGTACATGAAGAATAGAACTATACTTAATGAAGTGGTTTCCAATTCTGTTATTGGTGGTACATAAAATACAAACACATGTCGCTACCATGTACTAGTATTTGGCACTAGTATGATTATTGATTAATTAATTATACAGTAGTTGAGTAACTGTATAGTTACGTATTAAAAAAGGCTCAATCCCAACTCACTTTTAATTAAGGCTCCACATATTGCTATCGCAATACTACGAAATCACGCTCGCATTTCACATGGGCTTCAATCTCTTTGTCCCAAAAGGAATCAGCATCTCATCCCTGAAAAAAGTCTCTTTGATACCACACTTTCTTTGTAAACGGTACAGTATACTACCGGGCTAATCTACTAGATGTAAATGAACTGCAACTCAAAATCAATTCGCTCTCTTGACGCGGAACACATCGCTGCTCCAATACGAAAATAGGTCCGCTTCGTACCCTTTGTGTCAAAGGATCCATTCCAGCATCCAATCCTGAAAAAAGTCGCTTCCGCAGCCGCGCCGGCGGCGGCGCATGCGCGGCGGAGGGTGCCAGCCATCGACTCGGACTTAAACCAGGGTGCTACACCGCGCGCGACAGTCAGCTGACGGCATCCAACCCAACCGCACGCCTCCACTCACTCTCCGCGACCCGAACCGCGCAGTGACCGCGACTTGTGTTTTATTGAAAGAAAAGTTTCAAAAAGAAAATGGCCACCTACGCCCAATTCAAGCACGTCGAGCTTTACAAGATCGGCCATGGAAAGAACAGGTGAGTGGGCGAGGGATGCTGCGATCTTTGTTTGGGGAAAGGTCAGGGGTTGCGCAGAATACCCCTATTCGTCATATCATCGTCGTTTTTAATGAGAATTTTGATTTTTTAACGGTGTTGATTCGATTATCGCTCTTTATTTCGGTACCATGTCTTTTAAAATAGATAGTTGTTTCAAATAAAAATGTATAATATCGTAATTTCTAATTAATAATATGCATAATTGCACATGCGCATTTATGATCTTCCCGGAAGTTCATTTTTTCATAACTCACCTAAATTTTGTACGGATATCTTTAAATCTCCCTACATTTTTTATCGTGGTCGTAAAATGTAACTTTCAGTAAGCAGTGCATTGAACTCTCCTGAAGTCTGAAGTCTAGGTAGAGCCAGCGGCACGCACCGCCTTTGATAAAATCTCTATAAAATTCGGTAGGGACCTAGAGTTCTTTGATCTTTACATACATATTTTTTAAATTGTGTTTTTGGTTGGAAAAATCTTTTATTATGTATGTAAAAGGTTTGCGTTTCATGAAATATGGCTAAGAAAAAAATTTTTGAATGTGTACCACCTATGTAATACAAATATTCAGAAATTGTTCATTTCTATTTATAATAAATTTAAGCATAATTTAAATAAATAACATATTATCTACCCTATTTCTTAAAATTTATAATAATGCATTATGATTATGTACATATTATAATATGTCTTTACGTATGGACGTACGTTTTGTCTATACGATTTTTCTATTTTCTGAAAATTAATTTCGAAGAAAATATTTCTAAGAGAAGTAAGGATAATATTACGATAGGTATTAGAAATGCCATAAATAAACTTATTCAAATGTAAAAATCTATCGGATAACCATTACATAAAGAAAGATCTAGTGAAAGGGTCGAATCTAATAAAATTTGATCTAAATCCTGTGAGATTATAATTTAAATAACATAATTAACTATTTATAACATAAATTAGCTGTTTATTACATAGATAATGGCGATGTTAATATATTTATTCGACATTTATGGTATAAGGAAGGAACCGACGCATAAATATCGTAATAAATAAAATAGGAATAAGCTCCGAGAAAAGACATAAACGACCAGCGAAAACTAACAGAGATATCATATTTTTATTTATGTATCGGGCATTGTCCTTTACTCTGATTATTAACATTAAAAAAACGAATCTTCCGTTACCCTTTCCCGGAAACAATCCACGACTTTTATTTCAGATCTTCAAGTGGATATTTCGATCAGACTAGATATAAATTGTTTTCCTCGGATATCCAGATTTCCAGTTTGTATTCTGACATGATTAAAATTAATCATAACCGAATTTATTTTCATTACCGATTTGATATTTCACGTAATGTTCTGAAAAATATCGTACCCACATAATGATCTCAGAAGCCAATTCATTAATAGTTCTAACAAATTATTAAGGATACTTAATTACTTACTTATAAATATAACTGAATACTCTTATATTTTTTTTAGGTTTGAGATATCTTTGTTTTTCACAAGATATTATTTGTAATGTATATTTTCAAAGCAACCCGTTAAACTTGGAGCTATAAGCGTTAGTTTCTATTCCAGATTTAATCACCATTGTAGTAGGTAATCTCTTATAACCTCGAAAAAAAGAACGATACATTTATATCGCCAGAAATAGATGTACGCATTATCGACTAAATAGCAAGTATGAAGGTACAATGTCACATAAACTTGAGCATGATATGGTTAATTTAATACCTATGCAATGCAACAAAAATGTGGTGATTTCTGCGTAAAACAATCGCTAGTATCAATACTTTCATTACTTTATACTTTTAAAGTCTAATCTACTTTGACTCTACTACGTCATAAACATAAGTAAGGTAAAAATCCCGTGCGTGCGGGAAACCAGCCAAACACGCCAGTAATACGAAATTCAGAACGAAATTTCGTACAATCCGTATTCTATTCGCAGTAAATTCAAACATTGCCATGTATTCGCAATAAAATCATGTCACGCTACCATTACGTTAGCGAGTTACAGTTTCGGGCGTGCATTGCTAAAATTTTATAACAATATCGAAACATTTTCGGTGATAAAACTGTGTGTAAATCTGGGCATGCGAGGCGAGGCGGGGACATGAAAAATCACGCGAACGTAATTCCGCCGCCCAGACTGGCCCTATTACCGACTTTTGGATTTATGCGGCCTTTTTTCTTGAATAAATATGGTTCAGTTAATAGGATTATGAGAATATAGCAACTGTTGTAGATCCGGAGGGGCTTGAGGAATCTGTCTTGTTATTTTATTACCAGAATAGGCCTGCGTTTCTCATTTGTATGAGATGAGCTCGAAGCCTAGCGATACTGAAAATAAATTACCGCATTTATTTAGATAATTTAGTAAACCTTTTTTTAGCCAACCAACCATACTTAAAAAGTATTGCCGTAGGTAATAGTAAATAGTCCACAAAACATTTCTCCAATGTTAGTACAAAACCTGTTTATTTCACTGAACCTATAAATTATTTTAAGCATTATATTATCTGAACTTACAAAATAAATTCTATAAATAAGAGCTCCGAGACGCTATAATGTATACAATTAGCATGCATAATTACAATGTAATTAATACTCTAATTATTTTACAAATTAATTGCGTACACACCCCACAACAAGATTACATTTTTAATTGTCGGCGTGAAAGATGAAATTAATTCAAGACATGGGCTTTGAAAGATCTTAAGTTTTTAAAATTATTTGACTATTTTTATTCATTTAAATTATCGCGGATAATTAAGGCATGTCACATTTAAAAGCAAGTATTCTACCTTTGAAATAAATATTGTTAGTATTTAGCTTTGAAATAAATATAGTAGACAGTCATGACGATATTTTTATCCAATTTATAATCATCATCATCATCATCATTATCAACCCATATCGTCCCACTGCTGAGCACGGGTCTTACGGGGATTAGGCTATAATTTATAATAGGTACAAGGTACACTCAATAGGTACAATAGTGTTTCTGCGAAACATTTCAACGTTTATCTTTGCTTACTATCACTAATTCAGTACACATGAATTTATCGTCACTTCCTGTTCTACTTCTGAAATCTATAATTTTCCCGGAAAGTTATATAAGCAAAGGTTACAGGGCGGTCGCTGGGGCTGCCTCGCGTGCCAATAGCCCTCATTTGCATTCCCATAGGAAGTGTGTGATTCCAAAAGCGGACAGACAGACGCGTTCGGACACCTTGCCTTGCTGTCCACCGACCTTGGGACAACCCTGATGTATGTTAAGGTTCTTACAAAGACGGAATCTTTGTCGTAACTCCGGAAATTACAGCCCTGATTTAAGTTTAGTATGGGGGTTATTAGGGAAACGGCCTTAATAAAAAGGAGTTCTAACACATTTTAAGGGGTGTGAAATTGGTGTATAATTACTCGGTGATTTATATGCGTTACGTGCACATACCTCACATATTCTATGATGTGAATCAATTTAGTTCCATAATAAGGCTTTAAGTCTTGTCAACTCTTTAACACATTACCTACGTAACATATAAAACAAGTTTCAACTGAAGAAATGAACAGAATGACTTACTTACAGTTAATGAAAATTTAGTACAGTACCACCATAGATGTGTTCTTTAGATTTAATTATAAATTACTTGTGTATTTGCAAATTGAAATCTATTGCTCAGTACAAAGGGAATAAATCAGCAAGAATTATGTGTTAATTCTCGCACCTCGCGCTTGGGAACCCCACTTATATTATAAATGCGAAAGTTTGCGTGTGTGTTTGTGTGGTTGTTCCATTATCAAGCTTCAACGGCTAAACGGATTGAGATGAAATTTGGCTTGGAGCTAGATAGTAACACATAAGATATTTTTTGTCTCGATAATCACGGGTGAAATTGAGGGGAACAGCTAGTATTTAATATATGTCTGTAATAAAGCTTTTTATAGTTTTTTTACGCCCTGGGGCGGTAAATATAGTTTATGTGTTTGGTAAAGGGTGGTCGAGCTCATTAGGAGTGATTATAAGTACAAATGTTTATACATTTTTAGTTTAGAATATTAGTCTATATTAAGCACTTTTGCTTACTTAATAAACAAAGGGGAGGGGACTGCTTTTTAATCCTTCCAAACATTTATTCCAACTCTGAAATCTATTAATATAAAATTTAAAAAAAACTATAAAAAGAGCGGTTGTCGTAGTCAAGCGGCAGGGTTCGAAGCCTCGACCTCGCACTAATGACGTACTTTCATGAGTTATGTGCGGTTTTCTATATCTCCTTGCTTCGGAGGGCATATTTAGCTTTCTTTGGTTATTTGGTTAAGTCTCGGCGGTAGTCAATCGATAAAGAGAAAACCTGACCACCTCATTTCATAAACAAACTATTAAATCACAAAATAGCCTAATGAAGATATTATGTCAAGAAAATTATATTGAAATAGCTTACCAATATTTATTGAAGTGGACGCGAAGTCTCCGCAACAAAGTCGCGGGCAATAGCGATAGCTGGTCCCATATCAATAGGGCTAGACTTTATGGTGTCCGTTACAGGGTTCCCTTAATGGGTGCTAAGGTGGCGTGTATTTATCGACCTGCTGTGTTAAGCGATATATCGCTTGTCAAGGAGCTGACGTATCGACTGCTAGATAGGTATACCCCAGGGTAAATGTACGCACATTGACATTGTCTAGGAACGATTAATTTCCTACATACTAAATAACTGTCCTAGATAGATTGATATAGAGATAACTCTTTATTGACACCAAAATGTATCAAAAAGAGAAGAAAAAAACATAACTTAGTAACAGGTAAAATGGGCGGTCTTATCGTTTTAAGGGATCTCTACCAGACAACCGATGTTATATAGCCTTAGAGGGAGCGCAATCTTAATTTTAATTTCAATAATCAAATGAGACTTGCGTGTTTCCGCTCTAACATACATGTAAGGTCTATAAAACCTTGTTTAATGTAACAAAATTAAGCAAACGACAGTAAGAAACTCCACCTGAGTGGAAGCACGCGCTGTTTGTTGCTAAGAAGCCCCAAGACAACGTGCAACGACATATAGATGCGTTAAATCGATAACACCAGTTTTTGTCTCATATCTAGCGATGGTAGTATTCAAACATCGATGTAATCGCAGCAAAAAGTAGAGCTGCACGGCCGCATTCGTGCTATAATCGATGGATTGATAAAAACAAGCAATCGATTCTGTGCCACTGGGACCGTTGGAGACACGCGTTTTGATGTCAATGATGTAGTGATAAAGCAATATTTTTCGTTTAATCGACACTCACCGACTCCTATCTATAATCTGTAGGCGGTATTGTTTATTATATCTGTTAGACAGCTGGAGTCAGAGAATTTTGAGATGACAATAAACAATGTAGGCTTTCGATTGTGTTTTTTCAGGATCTCAAGTTTGAAATAAAAATGCAGGCTTTTTAAAAATGCAACGAAGGCAAAAATAACTGTATATATCTACCGCTGCGCTGTGTATGCACTGGGTAAATAAAGCAATTAACACGGTACTTTTCTAACGCAATTCCATGTTTATTTATCATAGCATCGTTTGCTGAATATTTATTACGTTTATTATATGCCTTTTGTAGTACGAAAAAATGCCCATTTACTGGAAACAAGGTCGTTTGTTGCGTGTAGTCGCGAAATTTGTTAGGAAGCGGGTGGACTTGAGTTACCGAATCGGTTTAATGCCGTGACATTCGTGATGTTACGCAAAATTTATGAAAATTAATGAAAAAAACGACGGGTTATGATTTACGACGTTTAGATTAGGTTGGGTTAAATGGCAATGATAGGGGTTTAAATTTTTCGGTTGAAACGCGAATGTCTAAGTTTATTGGTACTCACTGTGTTATATACGACTATTAAACTACACACCTACACGTGCAAATCGGTGCAATAAGTGAAATATGTAGGTACATAAGAGTATACATCCTGGGTGTGATGTTAGCGTCAATTTAAATGATGCTATATAGAAAGATATGCCCTAAAATCAGAACAGCTTATCTTCGAAGCTACCATTACACAATTAACAGTAAAATGTATATGTTACTAACGTCTTTAGATTGAAATGCGTTCATCAGCTTTACTAACAACCTCTCGCCTGCAATACAATTTTTCTCACATAACCGTTCGATTTCTCACTTTTTAATAGAAATCACTTATGAAAATGATGAGGCATAAAATGCGGACGGATTCCTTAATGGAAATATAGGTGTTAGTTGATTAATTCAATTGCTTTGACACTCGAGAGCGCTGCGCTATGTCGTGGTCATAAATGGCGTTGAAGAATTCCACGGCAATGGTTACGACCTGGACTTTCTCCCGACATCCATCATGTAGGGAACGTGCTAGTGGTACAATGAGCTTTTTATGATTTCACTCATAAAAAGCCCTTAAAGACGTCGGGATTTAAGCTGTCGACCCATTATGCGACGCAAGGAAATTATCAACACACGCCAGCCCATAATGATGCGCTTAAACTTTCGGATCTTTACGTTTGTTTGCTGACGGTTATTTTATTCGCTATTAATCCAAATAGGAATCATCAAGCGCCCATTAAGCCGTAATAAACTTTGCAATTTCTCATAGCTATAAAAGCGTTATAGTTATAAATCATAGCTGATATATTCAAGCTCGACTTAACTGTTATCTTGGTTCCGAATTAAATGAGAGATGGTAGAATCGAGATTTTTTTTTAACTGTATCGATGTTGGTTTGTTAAGGATCGACACTTTGCCAATGATTTTACACATCGATTATTCGATAATGTCTCCAATAAACAACAAGTTACAGTGGTGTGAAATTGAGATGTTTAATCTCGGAGAAAGCACTAATCAAAGTACTCTCAGTGGTAACCCTGCTTATTACAACAAGTATCGGCACTCGATTTAACAGCAGATAAGGCTAACCTCGTTAGTGATCATAGGTTAGGGAATCAAGCTTGGACATTACTACCTAATTTGTTTTAATAGGTAAACCCACTTTATAGCCTTAAGGACATTATTACTACAACTCTTCTATGAGTATATTCCACTCTCGAATTATTCTAAACATACATAAAGATATGTTGTATTGAGAATGTATTTATTGCTTGTAAAATTTAGATAGATAGAGATCGATAATTTGATACAGGGCCCTTCCTTATTTTTTATTTATTATCTAAAAATTTCAGCTAAGATAAGTAAGGCTAATAAAAAATCGTTTTCCTAACCAGTGCGTATCACTTGCGTTTTCATTAAACCTCATTCATTAAACCTCATAACAATGACCTACATACTGAAAATATTTCTAAAACAAAACATGGCCACAGAGAATTTAACAAAAATTAAAAAAAAAACACCAACAAGGCGCCAACAGACGAGATCGAGATGACGCGAAGCGCATCGCCTATCCGTTATGCGCTGGCGTCAGTTTTTAGAGTTCCTTCCTTGTTTGTGTGCAATTATTTTGTAGTTAATGTCGATGAGGACAACGACCCGTGGATTGCACTGTGGTTGGCTAGTCCACGGGTTTTAGCACATTAAAATGTTATCGAAATATTTGTCAAGCTCTTACGTTGGTACCTGAAAAATTATCAAAACTATGTTTATTAGGCAATTAAGTAGGAACTATTATGTAATTCTATAGCGTTGAATCAGAATTCTTAAAATTAATATAAAGTTGCTTTATGCTATGTTCGAATTTCATCGGGTTTTGTTAATTTACTAGTCCTCTACCACTCCCTAAGTTAAGAATTTTCATTGTAAGTGTATGCAAGCACCGGTACGCCTATTAACAAAAACTCTCGAGTGAATAAATTAGCAATCCATATCATTAGGCACGTTTTCAAACTTGAAAACTGCAGAGGAAAAGTTCAAATTCTAATGGACAGCGGAGGTTTCCACGCTCATCATGAATAAATTGTATCGACAATCGATGTATCGTAGGTATGCGGTAGGTATATAAACCTTTATGAGTACGATACTTTACGAGCGTAACAAGACTTGAGAATACAAATAAGCTTTTATGTCGGACCTAAAATTAAATATAGATGGGACAGAACCTATTCCCGCGGAGCTTAACCCTCGCTTACCAACGTACATTTTTTATCGCCTCGCGATTACTGTCCTCCCGTTAAGCCGCACGCGCTTTGCCGACTGCTCGGTGGAAATCACTGGAATCTATCCATGATAAATTACCTTCTACGGTAACAGAGCACAAAAACAAACATCAACCTTAATCACCGCTAATAAAGCTCAATCTGCCGCAACAGTTAACGATTGTAACAGTGCGATTATGTACAAGCAATTAAACTTAGCGTTACTATCTTTCTGTACATTGTTTACGGTTTTGTACTTATTTAATGTCATATCTTAAGGGTAATTTATAGTGGAGAAATCTTTTAACACTAGATAGGTGCTGAATATGATGATGATGATGAAAAGTGTCGTGCGTATTATTCAAAACCTAAAATGTAAATTATTTATGCCGAAAATTAAAAAAAAAGTGATGATTATGATTCATCATCAACCCATAACGTCCCACTGCTGGGCACGGGTCTGGTGGATTATAATTAATGTCAATGCATTATATGATGACACTGGACTTCATATTTGAGATCATTTATTATGAGATTAGATAAATTGGAGATCTTAATTGACTTATTTTTTATTTTTCTCTATGTTTATATAAGATTTAATTTTTTGACTTGTAAAAGTGCAATATTTTTGCCTACTCACAATAAATGATTTGAGTTTTGAGTTTCGTACAGAATTGTTTCTTCATTTGAAATTCTTTCTTTTTCTGTTTCTTTCTTTCTTTTCCTTTTTCACAAGTGTCGGAAAGTATTTGAATCCGATTCCGAAGAATTCATTCCCGATCCGACGCATTCGAAAAACGCTATTGCCAATTTCTATCGGAGAGTCGTTTTAAGAATGCGTCGGATCGGTAATGAATTCGTCAGAATCTGATTCGAAATTTTCTGACGCTTGTGAATTCTGACGTCCCACGTACAGAAAATTGCAATTTGTGGGATGTGGAGTGATTACCACTTTCTAATAGCAAATCTATGATGTAGGCCGGTAGCTAACAGTTGTGCAGCGGTATCGGTGATCAACATCTGATTGAAACATAAAATTTTTATGACTTTTATTGGAATTATTGGAAATGTTTATACGGCTCTGTGAATCTATCGTAATGTGACCAAACGTTGAACGAAGATAAATTAAGAGTGGATCAAGTTTTTCATACAATATTCTAAAGAAGAAAATATTTCTCATATCTAAATAAATAAGATAATATAGAAATATATAGTTTTAATTCCGCCAATTTTTAATTTACGACACGTACTTCGTCTCTGCATGAGACATCCTCGCCGAGCGCTAGCAAGAGACTCTCTCTCTCTTGCTAGCGCTCGGCGAGTCAACAGCACCTGAGGATGTCTCGTGCAGAGACGAAACACGTGTCGTAAATTAAAAATTGGCGGAATTAAAACTATATATTTACTATTTACTTTTTTTTTTTTTTTTTTTACATTTTTTTTTGTTTTTATTTTTTATTTTTTTTCATTTTTTCTATATTATCTTATTGATTATGGATTTCCGCAAAATAACGCCTGATTCTATTAACTATCATATCTAAATAAGTTTTCAATTCATCGCAAAAGTTTACTACTTTGTGAGCTTAAGTGTGCTTGGAAATGAGAACAACTTCAGTGACTATTGACGTTGACTGTACCTACTACTTTTCAGATGAAATGGTTAAACTTGAATATCAAGTCATTGTGATCCTTAAATAGCTGAGATTTTCTGATAAGAGCACCTTTCTTTAACACCTCGGTCTTCTCAACCGGTGTACAAAGGCTTAGTATAGATAGCATAAAGCTGGTCTAGATATTTACCGAGTGTTTCAGAATAATGAGCTATTGTGAGAGCGTTTCTGTTTGTTCGGACATGCAGTAGAATGCAGTCAGTTAGATTGGCGTTTAGACTAGTAACCTTTGTTAAGTTAGACGCATTATTTTTGTCGTATTTATTTTTTCTATCATATTTGTGTCAGTGTGGGTATCAGAGTTGCAGTATCGGTATAAGATTTCTTTTTTCCTTTCAATGTAACGTTCATAACCCTACCCTATTGTGTCTTTCATTGGAATAATAACGATTTATAAGGTAGCAAAATTCAGTAATATTTTAAATTTACGAGAATAAACCAATATTAAATTTAATATTCATTAAGTTTACTATACATTTAAACACCTCTATACATCCATTGTATTGGTTGATAATGATATGAAGGCACCTACAGACATCTATAGTTTAAAGAGCATTTATATTAAAGAGTTTAAATAACCGGATTCTGAATGCAATTTCTTGAGAAGAATCGACATGCAAAGTCTGTATGGTGCAATAATGTTTTTTTCTTATTAATTTTACCTCATAACAAGGAAAACTATTTCAATCAAGGTCTGGGTTATTGTACACACCATAGTCGTAAATACCTTTCAACATAACGGTGATTTACGTTGCATGCTTCATGTACCTATTTATCGTATAAAAGAATTTTCCCTTTGGGACTACTATATCTATTTGTAAGCAACATACACTATTCAGACAATACACTGGTTTATGTATGAAACATACAATGTACAAAAGTCAGCAGTTTTTGAAATAAATGACTGTTTCAAAAACAACAGTTTCTAAAAAAGGTTTCTGAAAAAGTCCGAGTTTTGAAACATTTCATTCTACATTTCATTTAAAATTAGAACTTAGATTAGCTCAAAGTATAATGGCTCGTAAAGGGCCAATTATTTGATCCCCGGTTATACTAATTGTACTTAGTACTGTCAACAATCAAGTTAGTACTCGTTTAAGTGATATCAAACATTCAACAACAATCAAGCATTAATTCAATATGTAATTTTTTAATGAACATATGGTTTTTAAAAATCGACCATATGTGTCACTGTCAGTAAATAAAAAAAAAAACTTTTTCTTATTTGAACCATGTTATTCCCAGCAAATGTCAATTTATTCAACACTGACTTTATTAAAAATGCATGGTATTTTTTTCGCTTTTTCCTACATTTCAATAACTGTGAGCGCATGCGTGCGTTTATCAGCATGTTTCAGATTCCAATTTAGATGCAGGCTTTGTTGTCGTCACACTGTTGTTTGGAGTCGTTTGTCGTGTATACACGGCTTATTATTTGGTCGCAATTTCATTTTACCGTTTTAATGAATGTTTGGTATGTTGTTTTATGTTTTCAAGTTAAGGTGAAACGTTTCGCATATGGCGGGAAGAAATAATTTCAAACATTCCACCTTAACATTAACACGTTCACTGCTGACCGTTTTTCTTTTTTTAGCACTTTTGCTAATCTTCACACAACGTGTGTGTTTAATAGCACTGGCGTTGTGTCGTAACTAAACTGAATCAGCAGTGCGGACGCACATAACTGTGGTGATATATATGTCAATACAGCAGTGTGGGTTCGCAAACCAGGCGTGTTTTCGCTTGCCGTAACAAAATAAAAAACACAGCTGTCGTGTTTCTCACAACTTGGCGCGAGTGCGGCAAAACACAACTGGTGTGTTTGTTGTATGGGGAAACAATATGGCGCGTGCCGAGCCTCACCCGTGGCTACACAAGCAAAACGTGTCAGCAGTCTAAGCGCACCGAACCGACCCCATCAATGCTCCACTACTAGTGACCACTTTTCAGTGCTCTCTAATGATTTATGCAAGTTCAGCGAACTTATCTACAAAGGGCTTCGGTAGGGCATCGGAGTAACGCGATGATTTACTGCTATCCATAGTTGTAAATCTTGGGAAGAAAGTTTTTACGAGACTCGCGATCAAGACTTTTTCTTTACGTATCTTCTATGACTTGAATAGTAATGGATAGCAGTGGAGGCAGTCCATTTTTAACCGTCTATTTTTTTAGTCGTATCTGTGGAGGCAAATTTATATTATGGAAATAATCTTTTTAATAGAAATTAAAAGTCTATTTTCGACTTTATATTGCATGAAAACCTAACGTAATTAAAGGTGAAATTTGACTAAATTGCATGTGAAGTACCATACATACGTACAAAGAATAATTACCACCATGCACGAAGAAAATGTTACATAGATAAAAAAAACATTCCATCATAAGCTTGTTTATTTAGATGTATTGTATGTAGCTAGAGTATTTGCTCATCTACAAATGAAAAAAATGTATAATTGGTGTTTGCACAAAACTTTGAACAAAGCACTTAGAATCCCCACAGCATTCTCTTAGCTAATTTAGTACGTGTTGACAAATTCTCTCAAATATTTTAATACCCTACAAACCGGCCAAGCTTGCGTACTCTCTATGTGCATATACATATATAATGCCCTTTCACAGTAAAATATTCGGGCCTTTCTTTCACTTTACCTACGAAATTTATCATGACGCCTTCCTGTGGTAAAGTACTAAACTAAACTAAGAGATACAGTAGATAAGTACCCTGTCTCTTCAAATAAATTCCAAAAGTTCCTTCTCGAAACAATTGAAAGAGGGGAAAGTGAGTTCAGTACAATAAAGTATCAAATTTGATACATAGATGAAAAACTGGCAGACAGCAGCAGTGTTTTGCAGAATTTCAGCAGTGAGACAATGCAGGTCTTACACGAACCAACGAAAAAGCGCTGCGCTTATTCACCGTTCAGCCTTTAAAGCTACAAGTGCGCTTGCGCAGGTAAATTACGATCGGCGCGCAGATTAACTAGGCCACAGTAGAAACACAAAAGTAAGTTGTAGTGCGATACCTCTTCTGCAAGAGACCGACTGGGGAAGTACCACACCTTTGCCAGATATTCATCCACCAAGCAGTAGTGTGCAACCAATACTGTGTTCCGGTTTAAAAGGCATTTTTTCCAACCAAAATTACTGGACATTTGAGACTTTACAGTCGATGTCTCAGGGTGAAGAACGCAGTGCAGTGCCCTGCGGGATTATGCAATTCAGGGTTCTGGGTGACTGGGTGGTGCTGTGACTTTTATAGGCAGGCGTAGCGCTTACCATCAGGTGAACGACATGCTCATATCGTCACACAGTCCAATTAAAAAAAACATAACTAACTTTTCTGAATGTAATAGAACAGAAAACTCTTTTCAGTACGCAAAAAAATAAATAAAAACAGTACCGAAACTTGTTCCAAAAATTGTTGTTGTTTGAAATTGTTTGTTGTTGGAAATTGTTGTTGTTGTTTGTGTTGTTGTTGAATCTGTTTCTACTACGCCTGCGCTTATTACAGGTGAGTTGTGCGCGTATCAGTCGCGTACATCACGCGCGACAGTTAGATCGATGGGCCCGATGCGCTCGCCAAATGATGGTGCATTTCCTTTCTTGCGACCAAAAGCAAACGTTCAAAAGTTTGATGGATACGTTTATTTCCGATTGATCAGTTATCAGCAAACCTGCTTAATCAAATTCGTATAAAGTTATTTATTTGAACAAGAAGTTAGTGAGAAAACCCATTTAAATTCGTCATCATCATAATATCAGCTCGTATCGATCCACTGCTGGACCTAGACCTCTTTGTTAGGACACCACTATTTCTTGTTCTGCGCCAATCAATTAAAATTAGAACTTCTAAAATTATATTTGTAATGTCAAAATAAGATGTTCAATTTAAAATTGGAACTTATTTATAGTGACAATTAACTAACATAAATAGAAACATAAGAAGGTCCTACTATAAAGTTTCGAATCAATTCCCCAATTAAACTCGTCTCCAAAATAAACCCGATGAAGATTTATGGCCAACAATTAAAGCAATAATCCTTAAAATCAGCCATGATTCAGTTTACTCCAAGAGTTATAATTACACCACTTAAGATTATGTGATCTGCAAGGTCTCTTAAAACAGTGTCAATCTTTTGTTGAAAAAAAAAATGGCAAATTGTTTAATCGCCACCAATTTAACAATTGACCGACTTCCTACTAGAAATTGTTTTGTCATTTCGGGGAATTGCCGTGAGTAACCCCGCTGACTAACAATAAATAATAACGCTTTGTTCTTGTACAAGAATTAAAAAAAAATTGAAGCAAATTACACCTCAATGTGTCAAGACTCTCAAGACTAACTGTAAAGGCTCGATTCATAGACAATAAACCTTTTAGTACTTTCAAAATGTTATGAACGATCATTGTCAGTAGCTGAGCGGTTTCATCTCTGAGATTAGAATCAGTTAAACTCTCATTTTTCATGACGCACGACAGGTTTTTATTCTTTGTTTGGTCACAGGCGGGCCGCTTCTTTTTCTTTGCTCTTTTTATCTAGAGCTGTCAACTGATATTTTGATTCATTGCCTATCGGAAGTGTAGACGTGTTTGTTTAAAGAAAAGCCTGAAACGACTTAACACCTTCAGTGCTGAGAACACAGCTGTCGTGTTTCTCACAACATGGCGCGAGTGCGGCAAAACACAACTGGTGTGTTTGTTGTATGGGAAAACACTATGGAGCGTGCAGAGCCGCACCCGTGGCTAGACAAGTAAAACGGCTCAGCAGTCAAAGTGTTATCATCTCAAGTAATGCTATTAGGCTACTAACACACGAGAGCTAAGTACACGTTTCGTTCAATGGGTTCTTAGTTCCAGACCACTGGACGGAACGGATATGACAACATATATGAATATAACTGACTTATTTGATCAGATGTACATACTGATCGTGTCTTTTTACAGGGAAGATTGCGTGTTGAATCGATTTAGGTGTGTGTGTTGTCGTGAAAAACACGATACAGAAGTAAGTCACTGGAAATACTTAATTTTTTTTTATTTGACTGTTTGATGGGACGAGCAAGTCATCTGCTGGTAATTGCTACGCCTGCCTATAACAGTTGCAGTGCCATCCAGAACTTTGCATTGCATTAACCTGCGCGGCATTGCACTGCGCTTGTTACCTTGAGACATCAGCTCTAAAGTCTCATATGCCCAGTAATTTCGCTGGAGACAATGCCGCTCAAACCGGAACACAGTGATACACACTACTGCTTGGCGGGTGAATATCTGGTAAAGGTGTGGTTAGAAGTTCTAACTGAACTGTATCTCTAAAATTGAGATAGTACCTTAAAAGTGTGGTCATAAAGTGTATTTAAAGATATGTACTTATATTTTTTACAGTTTTAGAGATACAGGATGTGCGCCGCGCCCTATCCAATGAATGCAAATATCTCATAGGATTCGAAAGGCCGTCATTGTCTGCGATGACGGCTCATTGGGTATTTAATGACCCCTGAAGTAATCTAAAGCCATTCCCCTTTGTTTTTCGTACTTTGAAAATGATATAAATTAAAGTATATTTATGCATCTTCTTTGTTCAGTTTAGGACTTGTTTAGACTCATTTCGATCTTACGATCTGGCTTGTCGGTATGATAAAATAAATGTCATCACATTTGGAATATCATCATAATTAAAGTAGTAAAATAACAACTTATAAATAAAAACTTTCTCCGCAAGCGTAGGCTGTTCTGTACATAACATCTCAAGGATTATAAGCCCGATTATTTTAATCGCGGCATTCACTTGAATAAATTAAGAGTAGAGCAAGCAAATTTTAATAATATAAATAATAACTGTTTAAGGTATGATCGCTTTGGAGTGTTCAGAAACTTCACTGTAATCAAGGTCTTATGAGTTGAAGAAGAGAGAAGACACTGCACCCACAAACGCATATGAAAAAAGTATTTTTAAAATATTTTTCGAAAATACTAATATAGATTTTTTTTTAAATTTATTTGTGGCATTGGTGCTTAATTTCACCGTAGCCAAGGTCTTACGAGTTAAAGAAGAGAGAAGAAGACAGTGCACCCACAAATACACATGAAAAAAATATTTTAAAAATATTGTCGCAAATACAAATAGTTGTTTTTTTTTAATTTATATATTATTTAATAAAAAAAAGTAAAAAATAATTTAAAAACAAATATTTTTTTGAAACCGCCTCGTTCTGTAGTTGTTTATCTATAAGACTTACAATGCTGGTTAGCTTTCATTGATACTGGATCCCAATGTCGTCGCGACGCTCGACACGGACTACTATTATTTATTCTGTGACACAGGCTTGTAACATAATCTCACCGTAATTGGACACCCGGGACGGTAGAGCGAATTTTACTCGCAGTCCTATCGCATAGTTCGATTACAAGTGATCATTTACTGCGTCTTGTAGTATATTTCCAAGTCCGGTAATTTCATATCAATTTTGTTATTCGGTTTGCTAATAAATAACACCCATAATGATCATTAGTGGATGTTTAGCTAGCCTTAATTATTATACTTCTCTCAAAATTATTCACAATGACAACAGCCTCTTTCTAATCAACGATCTTTAACAATTGTTTATCAAATATATTGGCGTTACCTTTACCTATAAGTTTATCTTTCCGCAAAACACAAGTCATTATTTCTTCAAGAATATCAGTTTTAAGTTCTTCAACATTATTCTAATAGTTATGAGATGTGAAATAGAAATGAACCTGTTTGTGCTTAAGCGTTTATCTAGCGTCATTCGGAATACCTACTCCATGTAGCGCTCAGTTAAATACCCTGCTTAACGTCAAGGTGTCTGCCATTTACAATTTCCATATTATCGGTTCGAATGCTAATTATAATATCAGCACATGTTCCCCTTTCTATGCATTGCATATTGCATTTAGAAATGAATGTGAAAATATGATCGGCACCGGAACGATGCGGCGGCGTCGCTTGTACTAGAATATGTTAAAATATGCGCGTGCGCCTTGTTGAGAATTGATATTGTATTTTTTACGGTTAATGCATGTATGTAAACTTGTTACTGAGATAGGTGTTCATTAAAATCTTAGTGTTTTCTTATAAGACCGTTATGAAAATGTTTGGTTTGTTTAAGCAATTTCTGGGTTCATGTAGAAGTAGGCTTTTATAAACGGTTTTTAAGAATTTCATCATCATCATCAGCCCACACTCGTCCACTGCTGGACGTAGGCCTCTCCCAATGACGCCACTGAGCCCGATCTTCGACTTTCCTCCTCCAGTCCTTGCCAGCCGTCTTCCGCAAGTCGTCACTTCACCTTGCCGACGAGCGTCCTCTACGTTTGGCGAGTTTTTTTTCTACGTTTTTTTGTTTAAGAATTTGATCTAGGTTTATCCAGAGTTCCTGATTCTCTAGATATAGTGAATTTTAATTAAGGGTCCAGATCTAGTATGTACTTATGTTAATTATTGTGGCTCACCATTTTTAATTTTATTTTATGATAAATTAAGGTAAAGTTTCGGTCGCATCTGCACATATAATTATTCAAAATATTTGCATCCGTTGGAATATTGGAATTTTCTCATCCGAGTTTATTGTCATGGTCATAAGTTCTATGGTTTTGAAGAAGTTAAATCTGGATATGATTTTGAAATTAAATGAAATTTAATTTAGAATGCGAATCGATTGACTTTCCTACATGAAAACGACAACATTAACAAATAAATACAATCAACACTATAGAACCACATTGAAAGTAGAAAAAATAACATTCTATGAAATAGAAATATCACCCAAGAACAATCTTGTCCAGTGATTGACAGGCGAATGTAAAACGACGTGATTGCATTCATTCATAACACTTGCAAAGGCAGAATTGCTAATATTTTATAAACTTTCTCTCGAAAATTGATGTTTTAACGTCATTATGTTGATGCGTCATTCGTATATATAAAAATATAGTATAGCCAATGCCGTCTGTCTGTCACACGTTTATGCCGTGTCATGTTTTGAACAGATATGTTCAATTTTATATTTTCGCTTTCGCATTTAAATTGCTATATTTTATACGGAGACATTTATGTATACCAGTTAGTGTAAATTATTGCATAGTCTTGTTGCTGAAGACATGTGGTAGGTGCCTATGTTTGGTAAAATAAACGATTTGATTTGTTTATTTTATTAAAGTTTTCTATAACTTTTTAAATTTTATTAGAATTTACTAAATGCCTTACTGACTAAAACTTGGTGAGTACTAAGTATGCTTTTTACTTATTTAAAGCAGAGTTGTGACACGAGTAGGTTGTTCACCTGACGGTAAGCGCCATGCTTGCTAAAAGCCGTTGCTGTACTAGATTTTGAAATCTGTGTAGACATTCACTAAAATATATTTATATTATGAATTCGAAAATATGTTGAAAAATGTCTTAAAATTACAATTTACCTTAGGAATATTACCTTGCCAATTTAAACATATTACCATCAACAATATATGGTACGTACACTATACACATATGAAATCTTTGAGTATATATGTAAAAAACATTTATGACTTTTTTTATTGTTTGTTTATTGGGTAAAGTTGGCTAAGACAGTTATCAAGTTTTACTTCTCCAACGTTAACAGAAATGTTGGATGGGTACTTGCATTTCTCCATCTTTCCCGTATCCAATTCATTGCTCATTCAATCAAGACGTAGATAATAAATTGATTGTCCGTTATTACCTCAGCGACGCCCACGCATCAATTTGTTGATAAACAATTATCTCAAATGAAAGGGCTTTGTTTGTTTAGCTCTTACGTACCGTATAATTTTAACGGTAAATTCAATGAAAATTCGTAGATTGGTAATCTCCATTACGTAGGTACAAACCAATGCCAAATCTTCCTGAGATGTTTCAAAATGTAGGCAGCTGCAATACAAGGTAAATAAATTTAAATACCTTTATTGAAAATTCTAAATAACTCTATAGAATTAATTACCTACGTGAATAAACACCAATCCTTCATTCTAAAAAAAAGTAACACACGAAGAAACTCAAGCTTGCGAAAAAAATGAACAATTTCACATTTTCAATTTTGCTCCAAAACTCAATACTTTTTAACCGTGTTTCAAAGAAGAGGTACGAAATTGAATGTCAAAAGCTAAAATGTCTAAGGGTGAAATGTCTAAATTTAAAATATCTTAATACTAAATGTTTAACGGTTTAAAAAGGAAAGGTGAAAATGTCTTATAATAAAATGTCGAATGGTCAGAAATAAGAAGTTTAACCTTTACGGGTATGGGGGATATCCTTTGACTGCATTTAAATAAATTTAAATTTCCCTCATATGCATTTTATAGTATGTGTCATCGAATGGAGGGGCTTGATAAATTTAATATGTAGTAGGTGTACAGCTACCTGATCTAGCCATTTTAAAGACATTTGCAAGTATAAGTGGTGCTTGGTCTCGAGTAGAGTATGGATAGACGACATAATATTATGTCAGTCGTTAGGAAATGATTATGATTTATTGCTATCCGTTCTGTCATGATAACTTCAACGGTAAATTAATTCCATCTCTACAGATCAAAATTACCAGGCGCGAAATCAGGGAAGAAAGGAATGGTCCAGTTGCCCTTAAAAATTAAATAAGTTGAAACAATTGGGAGTACCGTTTTGAAGGTGATTTAGTTACACTTACAATTTTAGATTTTTGTTGATATTGTGCGCCTATGTAATAAGAGGAATTTACTTACGTATCAGGTCTATGTTCAGCGTCACCTTTATTACAAATTAATCATTATTTGTGTTTATTTTATCTGTGAATTCATAGCTTGCAATTGCAAAATATTTCCAGCCCGTTACAGAGCATCTTTGTTAAATATTTTTCATAGATATTAAATATTATTCATAGTTAAAATTGCCATTACGAGTATATCAGAAGTTTACGTTATCCACTTTCTGTGGTAACGTAATTATTGGTAAACGTTCAACGAATCAAAATCTATATATCCCAGCTTCAGAAACTAACCCTGCTCACGGACAATACTTAAAGCCCTAGCCCCCGCTGCTTCATCTAGCACGCAAACTTTATTGAACAATGTGTTCGGCGGGCGGTACTGCAATTTGCTTTATAGCCCCATTGAGCACAGACTATGAATGGCCCGCCTCCCCCGGCCTTACGCCTCCCCTGTTCTACCTTGTTGCACTATAACATAATAGGGTTGAATGGAGTCTGGTGTGTATAATTTTCTGCTCATAGTGCATTATTCGCTTGAAATATTATTATGGAACTTTGACTTATTTGTAAGCAGTAAAGTAGATGTAAAGACGTACAGAAGTTGGAGTTGTTTTTGCGTAGCTCGATTCAGATAAAAAGAGAAATATAGGGACCACTCAATTAATCCAAAATTTAAAAAAAAACATCTGTAACTATTTTATTACCGACTGATCTGTGAATAAACTTTTATTAAGGGTTTATTTATGTTCACTATTAGAGATCCGTTATTGAATAAGGAAACCGACCACTTATCTTTTCATTTGACTCCCGCTGAAAGAAAGGAAATGCTACGGTTTTCTGAAAGATATATAAAAACTATGAATAGGTACTAGGAAGAAGGTTTGAATAGGCACGGTATATTAATCATTTGAGAGAGCTTTTAGTAAGTCTCTTATATTACCTATTTAGATGGAATTATGAATGAAACGATTAACCCTTAGACAGAAGGGAAGTCCCTTGTGTTCATAATGGAAATATGTATTACCTTTTCTACGTTACTCGACTGAGGTTGATTGAAACTATTCATTAGTTCCCTCCTATCCAGTTACCTACTTTTGAATAAAATGTAAAACAAAGTTATATCATTCATAAAGTTCATAAGAAAACTGAGTTTTACATTTCGAATTTACATATTATCATACTATTATGACCAACATTTAAATTATGCGGAACACCACATGTTGGTTAAAGTAGGTAACTTTAAATTTTGTTTATTTTATTCTAAGTGGCGATGACGGAGCGTGGAGCTTTGCTATGAGTAATTGGTATTTTGATTGCATTCATTAAAAAACAATATTTTTCATTCAACATGCTTGATAAATGATTTGAAAATAAATGGCTTTAATTTTCAATTGCGGAGCTTATTCATTTTAGTAGGAAACAAAAGTTCATTAGTGCATTATTTTCTTTGGAGTAATGAAAAAAAACGACATGTGAAATTTCGTATTGTTCATCACAATTATTGAACAAAGGAGTTGAGTTAATGCATGTAAAGTCTTTGTTTGAATTTGCCTGTTCATTATTCCATTCAACTCAAAATGCTGCAATAAAAAGTGTTGATTTTTTTCGCGAAATGAAGCCAAATTTTATCAATATTTCCGTACAAAGAATTTTTCCATTAAGATATTTTTTGGTGATCATTATATACAGATGTGTTCAAATATCATATTTAGCAGAATAAATACTTTTAAATTAAGTATAAAATTCGTATAGAATCAGTATCAGTATTTAAATACGGCAAATTATGGTATATTTACTAAAGTGATATAATCATGTATCAAATTAATTTATAATAAAGGACGAGATCTCACATCTTAAAGTTAATCCTTCTCATTCCTGTATATGATCTGTTCAAACACATTACCTACTGACTGAATATTATTATTTTGTGTGGATGAAAAGAACAATGTAACGCTGTCAGTCATATATTATTATGTGATAGCCAATTTGTGTTCATCGGCCGATGCACTTCCATAAAACACGCTCTGCTGATCTCGAAGGGCCAAAATAAATCAAAATTCAACATTTTTTCATAAACTTAGTCTCGATGCCATAAAGTTTAAATTGGCTTATACTATTTTGCGTATAAATCTTCTTTGTAAGGTAGAGAATCCATCAACATTTCCAACGGAAGAGGCCTATTACATGGGAAATAACTATCGTATAACAAACTAAAGGTGACGTTAATCTATGCAAATATGTCGATCTTCCATCTATCGTATTGTTTTAGTTCACTTCTTGTCTTTGTAAAAGCCAAAAAAACCTTATGTTTTGTAGAGATGGTTGAATAGCCATTTACAGCAAAAACATTGGCTTCGAGTTTACCAGGTCGTGAAATCAGAAATATGTTTATTTCATTTTATTTACTATCGTCTTCCTCAATTTATACTTTCGTTAATCATTTTATATGCGTCGTGGATACATCCATTAAAATTTGTTTACACATAAACGTATATATTTCGCTTCGATCATTTCTCATGTCAAACTTTTCACACGTATCTTTCAACAAAATATTATTTATGGCAGACATAACTGAGAGGAAAGGGCTTTTTATTTTCTCTATCCAACCTTTGACCGGTTCAACACTCGCGGAGTGAATAATTTGTAAGCATTAACGATGTATGTTTATGATTTAAGTTTTATTGATGATCCGTTTTCTCTTTACAGGTAAGCATCAATCAATACCGGAAACCTATTGAGTAATTAATGCAGAGTGGGTAAGGTTTCTGACATATTTTATGAACATTAGCATTAATTGCTTATCTGTGATTTCATTATCTCATCTTGTTAATAGCCTACTATTAAGAGTAAACCTTATATAAAATAGAGTTTCTAAAAATAGCAATGTAATCTTCATCAAACCAATCTAAGATTTATAGCTTGATATATATTTTTCAAAGCCATAAAAACGGTATTTGATTACTAGTAAGTAATGGTACAAGTTTAATACAAAGTAATGGTGCGACTTGGCACATGCGTAGGAGTGGGTTCACTTCAATTTATACCTTGATTATCCTGATTTTATCCCGACATAAAATATCAAGCATATGAAAATGCGAATTATGCGCGTTCAAGTTGTATTTATAGAAAATATGATTTATAGTATAATATTTAATATCAGAAATTCAGTTGAGTTACGTCAAAGGCTTCCTCAGGGTAGTAGACTTGGACCTAAGCTTTTTAAAATATATGATCAATTTATTTAAAAGGATGACAAGCCTACCATGTCAGACTGAAACAAGTTAAATATTTCAATAACCTTATACAAGAAATAAAACAATCCATCACACTAACACTAACAAGCTTTGATTTTTTTTTCTTAATTTTTTAACAATGGGGTAACAATTCTCCAACAGATGTGTACCAGGAGATCATATCAGCACAGAGATTTGCATATATCAACATATTATGCATAAATAATGTAGTATAATACCGCATATGCCTCGGAACGGATTGACGTACGATCAGATACGACTACAGCGTCATGATACGTGCTGCATTGATTTCGTACGGCTTATTAAGGTGTTTTGTACTCGAATCGGTCTGTCACGGATAGTTTATTTGGAGCTTTTACTATTGCAATGGATTATGATGATTCATGTGAAAGTGAGTCCTTATTATGTTTCTTTGAAAGAGATTACCGACGAAAGTGAAAGGGCATTTGCAAATTGCTGCCTAATTAGATGTAAAGCCGATTTATGTATCATGGCATACAATTGTAGTAGTTGAATGTTATTGGAAGTTGGCATCGGAAGAAATCAGTTATTAGTTCATACTCCATCGTCGCCGTATCTTCGCTTATCAGTAAGTGCGGCTGTGATCCTGTAAACTGTTCAGTTGATTGTTAGTCAAAATGGAACTGCTCAAAATAAATTGTGTTCAATTACTTACTACTTTTTATCTTTAACCAAGCGTATAGAATAAAATAAAGATAGTATTAGAAGAAAGTGAAAATACTGATAAGTTTAGCGCCTCATCACACCGCGGGAGAGCTGGCTAGGTGTCAACATTGTATCCGATTATGCTATGATTATTTCAAGCATGCTGGGTTTTCACGATAATGGTACTGACTGAGGATATTTATTGAAATTGTTAAACGAATTATTTATTAATACGATTGACAATTGTTATTATGTCACTGGTTTTCCTCACCTTCCTTGTTTAATTTAGTCATATAGTATTTAAATTATAGATTATTTCAGTTTTGCACCTGTTGAATATTGACGTATATATATGCATGAAATAATATTGGGAAAATACATTGTGAACAGTAATAATTATAATAATAGATCCTCATGCTTATTTATATATTTTCATTCATTTAACTTCAGAAATGAGCTACGTGAAAAGTTTATTCATGAATAATTGTGATATTTTTACGCCAATTTAGCTACTGACTCATGTTCTCTTTTTTTTTTTCAAATTATTGATCTCGTATTGGCAAGTATCGTGCCAACTGAGCCTTGACGATATTAAAGTGAAATATTTACTTCCAGCTACATATTTACATTACGAACAGCACCAGTAACAGTAACTGTTATGGCCGACCACCCGCAGCCTCAGTGGTATCCATTCAGTGGGTCTCTAGAAAGTCTTTTAATAAAACATGTAAATTCTCTAAGCTATGTTAAACATTCTTATGGGTAACCATTTTCCCACTGGTTTATATGGAATTTTAACTCAATGCATTCTGCAAACGATTTCAACTATGATACGAGCGTTTTGCATAGTAATGATGAAAATTTAATATACTATAAAATTAATTACGGCAATATGAAAATACATTTTGATTCTTCATCGTCATTATGAGCTTTAATCACTTCTAGGACACAGGCCTCTCTCGCGAGGGATGGGATTAATTTAGCGTGTGTCACCATGTTCTTAAATAACTTGAATTAGGTGGTCTTGGATATGCCGATAGCCTTACGAGATTCTCCTTCACTTAAAACAATGGCTTTGTAATTATTGCTTCACCTACTGATCCCTCTTCAGCAATAATAGCGGACTGTGCTTTATTGTTACCCATTATATTTTTTAAACCAGCTTTCCATTCATGATCTGTTATAGTGTTGTTGTATTCGACGTGTATAGATTCATTTCCACTAACACTTTTCACCATTAACAACCATCCCGTATCATCTACCCAGAAATATTTGCATCGACTGCGCTTTCCAACGGTGAAGTAACTAACCTATTGGGAATATCAAGTCAACGCATACAATAGACCTTTATTATTAGCTTCTTAATATATAACTTGGTCACGTATAAATGGCATCCTTTACAACGAACTAACGGGTTTATTACTATTTTAGTTAAGTATTAAGGTCGATAAAATTTTGACGCCCTTTCACTTATTGTTCGCAGAATTTGGTTCAGTAGGTCCTTCTTTAGAAATTGTAATTGAGTGTCTTTATGTGTTTAGGTATATTGTGTGGCACTTTTCGTACGTCTTTTGTGGCTTTAATAGAGTTTTGAATGAGGACGGAATTACGGATTTACCGAAGTTAAAAGCTTATTATTATTGTAAGAAAATAACAACTAAAAGTTTTAAATCTGTGAGATCTGAAATATCTGGTAACATTATGACTTTATACCGTAATTACACTACAATTTGAGTAGTGTCAAGAGAATTTAAAGGGTTTGTTTATTTTCATAGTCTCGGGGTTATAGTTTTGATGTCATTTAAAGACCAACTGTATACAATTACCTCCTTATTCATAAAACGTTATCGAACGTCACATAGTACTGCGCAGCACAAAACAGTACTGCGAAATGGTATTAAACGTCACGTAACTTTTTATGTTCAAGGGGTTACAATACATTCATATAAAAATAGTACGTATTTGATTAACCATCCAATGATATTTGGTATTATTGGTCAATACTTTAGAAGTGGGATTGAACGCGATGAAGGAAAAAACCACGATAATCGTAGAAGTTGTAAAGCGTAGTCCGTTCATTATGTAACAGTTCAGTGACATTGTAGTATTGACAATGACATTAGGACATTTCGGTTGCTTCCCAGTCAGTAGTAATAATAGGTTGTTGCGCAACTGTCCGTTAACCTCTGATATTTTCATTGATTCGGTGCTTTGTTCACATCCCTCAGTAGTATATCGACTTTATCATTTGGTATAAGTACGATATTCGGCAGTTCCACATATCCCTACTGATCTATCCCTACTGGTAGGGAAGAATGGATTTTTTTCCACCTATTACTACTAGGGGGGAAACGTGGACATTTTTCTTCCACGTGTTTCTACTATAATCAAGTACAAACAGGATCAAAAATAAAAAGAAAAAAATTAACAAAGGAATAAGGTTTATTTTATTGTATAGACTTTGAATTTAATAATTGGTAAAACTAGTCTAATAAGAACACAAAAAATAAAAGGTTCAGGACAAAATTTGGTATAGCTTATATTATAGCATTGGATGTTTCTTTAGAAATGTGTCAAAACATTAAAGTTACCCAATAAATTATACCGTATCCTACACTTCTTAGTGCCCGCTAACGAGCCAGTTATGCTACTAATCTTGTGTGAGTACTTATCTCGGTAAACTTCTTAAGTCTGTTTTAGAAATATAATTCTCATCATAATAATACGAGAACCGATATAAAAATATTACTTTGCATGTTAACAAGGTCTGCATCGTGGTTAGCTAATTTTCTATCTCGATAACTTGGGAGTTCTCCATCATTAAATGTTTCAGTTATATCATGTTTTACTGATCACTTTTGAAATTATGCTACATCTAACAAACTTTAATATGTTCATATGTAATTTATATCGATAAGGGTCTGCTGTTCATTTCCTTTAATAAAATCTTAACGTGGCATTAACTTGTTGCATTCTTTTACTCGTTGGAAAACTAGTAATTTTATCATTATCACCCCGTACTATCAGGGTGAAGCAGGCACACTGTATTAAGTAATGCTAGTGATGGTCCCAGGCGCCATCTGACATCGATACATAAATCGATCTCATGATTCGATTCGATCACAGTAATTATATCACAGGCGATCGCGCACTTAATATCATAACTTCCGATAATTATCAACACACCGCCGCTTGTTATTAAGGAAAATTGATTTGGTTGATATTTAGTCCGCAATCGGTAATGCCGTTTTCTAATAGCATGCTACGATTATACGGAATCGATAGGCAGCAACAAGGCCCGCGTCATTATGCAACTAGTAGTTATATGCTTCAGAGCGTTTTCAGACTTATTTTGCGCTCAAGTGGCATAGAATAATTGCAGTGTCCGTTCAAACTTTCAGACTTGGTTTCTACAAGTACTTACACTCTAAAAGGTATAACGAATTTCTCTCTTTTCCCTCATCCAAGTATACATTCCATAAGAGCACAAAGTACGTACCTACATAAAGTACACCAAGTCAGCACTCGTCTCGACCCAATTAGGTTGGACGTTCGATTCCGAGCCATTGCACAATCTGCGGAACTGCCAACGCCGGATTACAGCTCATCCCATTACTGGATCTCATTGCCGATTGCACGTTCTGTAAAAACTCCCACGTAATCTGCGGCGCAGTGATAAAGAACCAGCCGTGATGAAGCCGCTAACTGGGCTGACAACGGACGTCACGTCCGCGGACGATATCGGCCGACGACTGTGGTAAGTCTGCGGCTATCACGATCCGACTCCGACTCGCAGCTTATTGCCAATCACGGCCCACCATTAGCTGGGCTTCTAATAAAGATATAAATTACGAAAAGTTAATTAAAACGCTTATCTGCCCGCGGACGCGATCTGGGCTGGCGCCGGTCGATTATTTAGAAAATTGAACGATTTATTGGTGAAACTGAGGAGAACATCTGTTAGGAGCTGATTGATTTAGTGGACGGTCGAATGGAGTGTCTTTTTCGATTGTTAATTTATATTTGGGTTTGTGAGCGCACAAGGTAATTCCAGGGCGTCAGCTTCCATTTTAAAATTTTCCTTTGTGTCTAGTACGTGCCTAACATTATTTTTAACCGTGATATTTAGTTTTCCCTAGTAGGCAGACAAGAACACAATGGGATTCGTGAGTTGTGTATCATTTGTATAAATATAATCATGGTCCCGGAACATTCTGGTGAATCTTTGTCAATTAACAGCTCTACTGTTGTATGAAACACATCCAGAAAGTTTGTTTTTCGGTGTTGCATCTGTTCACACATACCCGGAAGTCCATACACAATGGCCATCAACAACGTTGTCATTGCATACAATATGACTGTGATGCGAGTGGTGGCGTGATGCGCGCGCGCATCCAAATGGGTACAATTCTCACGGGGACTGTGGCTTTATCTATTCTATGACTGTGGCCAATAGCTTTAGCCAGTTGTATGCAGTCTAGACGGTAACGTCACCTGGGAACGATTGAAAGGAAATCACGTAGTGATTTCACTATATTCGTAAGATTTCTTTTTATAGGAGTAGATGACCCGCCATCTAAAATCAAGGGAAACATTGGTCATTTGCGAACCTATCGATATTATATATGAATAATAAAATTCAAGTGTCTGTCTGTGCATTCAAAATAAATGGCAAAAAGTGAAAACATGCCTAATCCATAAATTACCGTTTTAACTGATTTCATTAGAATTTATGTCTGTCTGTCCTGAATAGGCTCCGAAACGGCTCAATGGATTTCAGTGATATTTGATACGTAGATACTTTAGGTTAGGCACTAGAATTGAATAACATAAAAATTAACGGTTCCAGTGGGATAATATCCAACGTAGGTGAAACCGCGGGGCTCAGATAGTTCAAAATAAAATGATAAGAAAAATAAAACAAGTTAAATAAATTACAAATGTCTCACATTGTATTATCCGAGTAGAAAAATCAATCAGAATTCCCTTTGGGAATAGAAATAATACAATTTTCTCATTTAGTCGATCATCAACCATGGAAATAACACGAACTTAACAAGTCCAAATAACGAAATGCCACAGCATGATGCAAGCATAAGTATACCATCCGAATAAGGCATTACCTTATTTCTGGTAATGACTACAGCTCAAATAACTCATTTGTATCGTTAACATAGGCGCAGGGAACATTACTTAGCACGTAATGTGCGAATCGTGACGTCTCACGTCAGGTTGACCAGTGAGACTTCAGACCTAATGAATAATAACCATGGGATTACCACGCTCGCTGCACCAATCACCGATGTGGCAACGGTGAAAGGCAATAGGGATCCCTTGCAAAATAGCGCATCGATGCTATAATTAAAGCGTTTCGCTTCGGAACTGCGACTTGGACGTTATGAAACCCGAAGATTGCTGCTACATTGTTCGCCCTTTCAGAATTTGCATCGAAACTTGGATCGCTGTTGAGTTGAACCATGCAGACAACACTATCGGATAGTCTGATTAGCATAGCTTTCAAACTATGTATGTCCGAGGCACTTTCGGGTAAAAGTGTTATTCCAATGCCATGTAGAAGCATTCACGCCATTTAATTCTGAGGGAATGGTGATGCGCACAAACCTTCGAGGTTCAGATGTACTTTAACAGTATTGAGACAAATGTAATTTAAAGGGAAATGTGCTTGGAACAGACGTAATAATCTGCACCGATATCCAATTTAAACCTATGGCTTCACTTTGCCTTCTGTACGCGAGTTCCATAAATAGGTTCTTGTTAATTTTCTAGCTTCAACATGTCTTGATATTCTCCAACATGCTTACATTTGCATTGATAATTAAGCATAGTTAGCGTTAAAAATCGCTGATCATGTCCTTACTTTACTAGATTGACAGACAGATAGATAAACTCTTTATTGAAACACCACAGAAAACGGAAAACTTAAAAACTAAAACAAATGAAATTTAACAATTAGTGTCACAATGGGTGGCTAGGTTTTCGCACGCAAAAATATCAAGAGCATAGTTAATTTAAAGTTTGTGTTCTGTTTTGACTGTACTGGTTTAGGTTATAACATCTGGTGGACACATGTCCCGTCCCCGTCTTCCAGAAAGCTCCATCTTATCTCGAATTAAACCAAGCCAATGGTTGTTTTACTCTTCTGCGAAACTGAACACTTCCGCTGTGGAATGGTGTTCAGCAACTTTGAAGTCATACAAACCTAAGGCAATCTCATAAACTCAGAAGTCCACGTTAAAACAAAAGAACAAAACATAACACATTAAACATTATGTAATGAGGAACTGGATTTTTATAATCGTAAGGTTTATTTAACATTTGTGTCATGAGTCTGGCGTCAGATTTGGTCAGTCTTCTCAAGAGGTAGTAGGTACATTGAATCAGAATGCATTACCTACAGCGTTGTTTACATAATCCCATGCGTCTCGCTATAATTAGTCTAACGACAACTAATGCAACTCTTTTAGTTCTTATTTCTGTTAATTTAAGGTTAAATTTTGTCTACTTGCCTTCTGTCTAAAGTTTCGTCTAGTTCTAGTCTATTTCTGAAAGTGTTGTCGACCCCTGCGTATTGCATATGGCGGTTCTTCCGCTACTAAACATTTACGGTGTTTGACTTAAACTAAACTGAGAAATGTAAATATTTTGCGTTGGTAATTTTAGATTTTAAGGTATTCATAAGATAATTCTTCTTTGTGATCGGACTCGCCATAAATTAAATTAGTAGGAAACTATATGCTAGTAATAATTACTAATAAATGTATGTAAAAAATAAATAATAAATGTGTGCAAGTATGTAAGACTGGTCACCACAGCCATAACCTATAGATGCCTAATTATGACCTGATGATATGATGACTTAAACGTAGAGTCAATCAAAAATCAATTATATACATGAAAACTATTCATAGTACAACTTAATGAAGGTAAACCATACACGCGTGTGGCTTTCTACAAAAATTCAAACAAAACAGTCGATTCATCAAACTAACAAAAAGACGTTGAGAAAAAATGCCGAAAACTGACAGGTACCTAACCTATGTCGACCTCGCGTAGTCAAAACTTTCACGTGTCTACCTTTTTTTTACAATAAACCCGGAATTGGAACTCTTGCTTCGAGAAAAATACCTTGAGTGATTCGAGAAAATAACGTGAGTGGCGGGAGATCGTGCATCTTAATTTCTTGGCAGTAAAATTGAATTCCAAAGTGAATAGACCAATCAGAATTTCATAGATGCGAAAAGGTACACTTATTGTACGATTCCGATAAGATTCGTTGGACACGGATAGTCGACTAGCACTCGTGGGATGTTGTGTCTAACCACTCCATCGGAGTTCGGACAACTCGGAGGTTATTATAAATAATGCATCACGGTTATATTAGTTTCTAAAGCTTTATGAATATTAGATGGTCGGTCCCAGATCCAACGCTAGTTATGCTTTACCAAAAGTTTAAGAAAGGGTTAGTATACGAGAAGTATCGTGTACTCTGTGCCATCGAACGTTCAAAACTTGCATATTCCAATAAAGAAAAGTTACGTGCTGATTTCGATGCCGCTGCTCCAGAATGATCAAGAAAAACATTGTGAGGAAACTGGCATGTCCAAGAACATAATAATGCTTGGATATGTGACTTCCCCCAACATGATCCGGGCCATCGCAATGGATTATGGCCCATTATTTCTCATTATATAGGAGGGTCTTTTTTACTGCAATAGAAAAGTTGCGATGGAATAGAATAGAATAGAAAAACTCTTTATTGTACACCAGAAACAAAATTAAACACAGTACAGAAGAATTACAATAGGTAAACAAGGGTAGTACAATGGGCGTTCTTATCGCTGAAAGCGATTTCTTCCAGACAACCTTTGGATGGACAGTAAAAAACATTTTTTGGATTTTTTTCATTTCATGGTTTCATGGAGTGAGTGATTGAGTTTTTTTTTTTATTAAAACCTTCTAGATCTTACCTTTATGAAGATTAATAAAGTGCATACTACCTTTAGAGTATTTGGTGTGAAGTTGTTTAAGTGCACGCGTTCAAAATCATTCTCGGTTCATATTAAAAATTCCTCATCCGCTAATAGATACCTCACCACACATTATCTTTCTATCTTTTACCTCGTATTATTCTATTATTATCTTGCACCAAACACATGGTTCACCGTTCACCGTTTCATTAATCCGCGGTTAGTGGTCCGCCGAAGCGGAACCAATCTGCTTTTTCAACGGCTATCGCTAACGGTGTGATAGGCGGCGGTATGTATCGTATTACTGGTGTCGATGGACACATTCTTTTATTAGAAACTGCAATTAAAGCGCCGTGATCGATGTGTGATTTACGCCTTATGCTTGTCGAGATTTATCAAGATAATCGTTGTGCCTTTTTGTTTTTATTTTGATTTTGTGTGAGTATTACGCTAGTGCATTGTCTTTAGTTTATAATTAATAATTACCAACTGTCCTAATTCTAATTATATTGCACACGGTTTCGATAGTGGTAATGACTCTACACATTTATAGCACTTGCTAAAATATGACTAGTGTCTTTATTGTGAATTCTGTCACTAACAAAATAAAGTCAGTATATAATAATAAAAGATAGATAAACTCTTTATTGAAACACCACAGATTAAAAAAAAAAACTATGACAAAACAAATTTTACAATTAGTGTCACAATGGGCGGTCTCTAATGGGTCTATAATTTTTGATACATTTCATAGTACAGATGTTTGATATATTCGCATCATTAAAAGCCCAATTATGAGATTTACAGTCCAATAAGTCTAACGTAGGATCTTCTTCAGTAGCTGCTCTAGGTCCGCATTATAATCCTGGAAATACCATCTCGAAACTTTGAATTCAGGCTTCACATGGCAAAAACAAGCAGTAATCAATCAAATCTCGAACACCCTCCAGTGACTAAAACAAAACATTCAAATCCTGAACAAATTAGGTTGTCAACAGCCCGAAACACCCCTGCCCTCGCCACCGACCCAAACTGAACCTTCTATACTTTATTTATAGTGGTCTATGTCTGTGGCCGAATGCTGATGCAAGCTGTTAACTCAAAAACCCGAGACAAAAGGGGCCGGAGACAGATTATTATTAATTTGTCTGCGGGGTTACAAGAAGACGTCAGGACTACGTTACGTCATTCTATTGGGGAAGACTTTGTTAGTTACGTTTAGACTTGTTTATTACATGAGAGTAATGTGAAGCGGCTGTAGCCTGGTGGGAGAACGTCTCCCTTCCAAGGAGAAGGTCGGTTCAAATCCCAGCGCGGGCACGTAGCAATGTGTTTCTCTAAAGCATATGTAGGTAATTATCACTCGCTTTTCGGTGAAGGAAAACATCGTGAAGAAACCCACGTACCTACCCGGGAATTATTTTGGAGGTAGGTATGTCATCCACCAATCCGGATCGGGCCCCCGTGGTGGATTTTGGCCTAACCCTCCTCAAGAAAGTGAGGGGAGAGCCGCGCTCAGCAGTGGGACGATATGGGTTGATGATGATGACGAAGATGACGATGATAATGAATAAGCACACTCTCACTGATTTTAGTTATAAGTAACGAGGTAGTGCAGTGAACGAGAAAAGTAGCTTACCATGTAAAACTTGTAAAATAAAAAAAAACTTGCTATTCAACGTGGAAATGCAGCCAGTGTTCTTGGCACCATGCCTCATGGCACCCCTTTTGTTAGATTTTTAAGTTTTAGTTTTAATTCGTTTTCCTTTTATTTAGATTGTTATTTAAGTTGTGTCAATAAATTCTTGTTTTATTTGTAATTTCACCTACAGAGTCATTGACTCTGTACACTGTAAGTTTAACCTGAAAAGTTGATCATTGGACCAACGTTGAGTTTTGCACCATTTTTTTAACAATCATTAGAAGGGAATTTATTTACAGTTAAGATATTAATTAGCGATTAACATCGTGTTCGAACGAGATCAAAATAATGTACAATAAAAATGTTTCAATTAAAAATAACAAATAATGAATGGCCAATCGCACAAATGACAGATATTTCCTTTTACACGTATTTTAATAAAAAAAATAAAAGGCAATGATTCAGTCGCCATAGTTATGGCAAGGAATAAATAATAGTAGGTAGGTATTATGGACCGACAAAGTGACATAACCGCAGAATTTGTTTTTTACCAATCATGTCCGCTCCAGTGGTCGAAGCAAAGTGCTTTCTAAGATAAACAAAATAGTTACGCAACTGACACCAAATAACTATGACACTTGGCAAATAAGAACAATAATAGAAAGGAAAAGGCCGTATTAAGTTAGTATTATTTATAAACCTAACATATACTTCGAAACACAAAACATCGAAAACCCAGAAAACACGCGTCTCTTTGGTATCAAACTTTTCTACTTATTAACTAACACAAGTAAATGAGAGAAAGCATACACAATAAAACCACGTATTTATAACATCCCTTCATTTTTGGGGTGACATTTCAAAGCGAGGCTCTTCAACGCCTACAACAAAAAGGCAAACGCAAAGCCACTCCAGCCGACATTAAAAACGAAATTAAATTAACAGATGCCACCATTGTAACCTTGAGTGACATTCCTGCCAAAAACGGGGACAGCCTGCGAGCTCCAACCATTTAAAAGTAACCGTATATTTTTACGATTGTCGTTCACATGCACCAAAATAATGATGGAACCACATTTATCGATAAAACGCGTGTAGCCACGGCCCTACCGTGCCTGGCATCGCGCTCGCCGCAGCTGAAAAACCGCCCTGAAAAATCACGAACCCTTTGCATGTTCTGAAAGAGATATTGGAAGTAGAAATGTCAAATGTATAAGTTTATTCGACGAGAAATGTGCCAGTGGTTTGCCATTTTCAGTTGAAGGTTTTGTTTGCTTGGTGGTGGGTAGAGTTTGTATGTCGCTGTCGAGGTTTGTTGTGGGTTATTGTTTTCTTTTTTTGCTATGGAAAGTTTTCGCAACAACAAGGTTCAGCTTGTTTTTCAAATTATAATGAATCAATGAATGTTTTCTTGATGGGGTTTGTTGGGTGGCCTCGATGGTACGACATGGTGATAAGCGGACAACGAAACGTGAAGTAACAGATTCGATTCCTGCAAAAGGCAAATCTTTGTGTGAATTAAAAGATTAGCTGTATAATCCTTGTAGTTCCCGATTCCCGAGACATGGGAGGTCAGTTGGGAGGCAGCATCTACGTTTGTGATCATGAGGCGTTATTTAATTGAAACTGCTGCTTTATATACTTTTGTAATCATTGCTAGGAGTTCTAGGAGTTTCAGTTCAAAATCCTAAAATTAGGATTTTTTCTGATAAGACTGGGTATTGCTTACTTAAACCCGATAACTAAGTCAAGCTTGGCACTAGGACCGAAGAGCTGGTTAAGGTAACCAGCCAGGGCCAGGGGCGGTAGGTCAGGCGGCGGTAGGTCAGGGGAACTTACGCCAGAGCACCATCAAAGTATACAGAAGATTATCTCGTCATTGATAACAAACCTCCACTCATTTAAATCATGCCATCATCATCATCAGCCGGAAGATGTCCACCGCTGAACATAGGCCTCTGCATAGACCAGCCGGAAGACGTCCACCGCTGAACATAGGCCCCTGCATAGACCGCCACAACGAGCGGTTGCTAGCTATTCGCAAACATTTTTATCATGTCAACTCTATAAACACGAATTATTTTTCGAGAAAGGAACTAAACAGTTTACGTAATTGGTATTTATCTAATTTGTGAATCTATTCACTAATTTGGCTATCATGACTTGACGGACATCCTTACGACTTGCTTCATTCATTAAATTTACTAGGGACCCCCCGCGGTTAACCGTTCAGAATACCATTAACAAATACACGATTGTATAAGAAATATACTACGTAACCAAACTTCTTGAGACTCCGCTCAGTATTGAAATGTCTTCGTCGTATTTATAAAATAATTTTGAGGCAATCTTTTGTAATTCGAACAGCTGAATAACTATAAAGTGAAATTTAAACATTTCTGGGTAAATCCTTCAATAGTTTCGTTCGCATTCGTAAATTTAAACTGTTTTAACAGTTGTAGTTAATAAAAGCCATCGTTTAAATATGTTTCACAACAAATTACTCATTTGGAAACATTGTTACGGGGAGATATTATGGCCTACGAACTTACTTGGGAAATCCGTCGATGGCCTCTCGGGTGTGTAATCAGCGCTGTCTTCGGGTTAGATGGGGAATGATGGTGCACAGAGATATATCCATAGGACGCCGATGGGGCGGTTTCTTCTGATCCCGTATCACCTTCCTCCGGGATAGAGGTGTGATCAGGCAATCCACACTACACTTAATCCTGGAGCTCGTCTCCGAGGATGGGAATGGCGTCCACGAAATGGAGCTACCGGTGAAAGCTCAAAACACCGCGACGCGACAAGTGCTCGCACGCGCATTTGAAGGACGACTGACTTCCGGTTGGCCAACCCAAAGTCGTGGGCCATAATAATCTCGTACCAACACAAAATATTAAGCGGAATAGTCTTTGTGTAGTTACGTTCGAAAACACTCAAAATAAAAAGAAAAGAAATCTGTTTCAGTACGAAACATGCCGCTCACCTTAAAAGACTGTAAGTTCTTTTAACACGAAAACTCAATGAACAGAAAGTTATTCAATATATAAACTTAAACTTGATCTAAGGTTGTTGTAAACAACTAGTATAGGTAATTAAAACTTAGGAACTAATTTTACGAATTCGTAAACAATAATCATTCTAAAGGCAGTTTACAAATTTTTACGATCGCTCGTTTGAATAGACTCTTGCCCGTTTGCAAAGTCACAACTCGCACCTTATTATCGGAGCCCGGATGGAGTGTATGAACACGAGCAAGTTTCCATTGGAGTGGTGGAAGATTATCGTCGCATACCACAACAATGTCGCCTACACAGATAGGAGCACCGCGGTCCTTATACCATTTGCCCTGTTTCAAGGTTTGATAATTCAAAGCACATTGAACAGAGTCATTTTTTAAAAACTCGTACGAATCTCTCAAATAGTTATGACAACCCTGGAAGTTCTTTCCGCAATCAGAGTAAATGTCGCTGCACAAACCTCTGCGCGATGTAAATCGGCGCAGGGCTGCTAAGAACGCCTCAGTAGATAGCTCCGATACGAGCTCCAAGTGTATAGCCTTCACACTCATACACACGAACACGGCGACATAACATTTGATGATTTTAGCATTACGAACCCTATTAGCTCGCATGTAAAACGGGCCCGCGTAATCAACAGCTGTTTTCATGAATGGGCGCTCGGGTCGCAGCCGGACCGCTGGGAGCGGCGCCATCGCAGGCTGTAGACGTACCGGACGCACACGGAAGCAGCGCACACAACGAAAGATTTGTTTACGTATTATATCTCGGCTAGATAAAATCCAATATTTTTGTAAAAGTAAATATTGAACGGCTTGAGTGCCCGCATGAAGATGCGTAATATGGGCATCGTCAATTATTAAAATCGTAAGAGGGTGTTTTTTGGGTAAAATTAATTGATGTTTTGACTCGTACGACAAAAGGGATTTATGTAGACGTCCGGAGACTCGCAAAAAACTCGAATCATCGATAAACGGATTAAGACGTCTCAATTGGTTTGAGGGCGGTTTACCCTGTGAAATGTTTCCAAAATCTTTATGAAACACTTGGTGTTGCACTAAATAAATGAAACGATTAAACGTGAGTTTATACTCGTGGACTGTGATGTAACTAAGATAGGAACTCTTTTCCTTGTTGACGCGCGATTTAAGAATATAGTAAAAGCGAAAAATATAAGAAGTAATTCTCAATAGTTTACTCAAGGTTGAAAACTGGTTTATGACCTCAACATCGTCGATCAGCGTAGCTGATGCAGACGCGACCGGTGGATTACGTTTCTCCTCACCAGTGCTAGGGATACTTTTAAATACTGGCCACGCAGTAGGATCCTCACGGAGCCATGCGGGGCCGTGAAACCACATGTCGTTCTGTAAGAATGTGGAGGGTAAAAGTCCCCTTGAGTCCCTTATTTTGGTTTGATGGTCATGTTCCATGGGAGCAAAGGGCACCTCTTCCCGCCGCTCACCATGAACCTCTGGCGCCTGAACCGCGGCGAGTATCGCCGGCGAGTTACTGTGCCATTTACGTAGTTCAAACCCAAGTGATTTGCAAATACCTAACAATTGCTGTTGTAATACCAGAGCGTGTGATTCATCGCTCGCGCCCGTGACCACATCGTCGACGAACACTTGGTCGGTTAAAACCTTTGCCGCTAGGGGAAAATTAGATGCTTCGTCACAAGCCAATTGCTTAATGGTACGAAGAGCTAAGTAAGGGGAAGTGCTCACACCAAATGTTACCGTCCGCAGACGATAATCACGGAGGGGTTCATCGGGCGACGTACGCCACAGAATGCGTTGCAAGTCCCTATCAGATTCTTGTACTAGTATATTTCTATACATTTGTTTAAGATAGTCCTGCAAGCACGCGTGAGACTCAATTTTAAGACTCGGGTTCCGTTGTAAACGTTGCTCTAATTTATGGAACCGAGCGAGGACAATATCTCGTGATTCACCTAGGGGCGTAGCATCAGGTTTACGTGGTAAAGCTACTGTGTATCGTCCCGTGACGTCACGATAGTGTGAGCGTTCAAATATGGATTCACATAGACGTTCCTCGGGGGTGAGTGCCTTCACCTCAGGCACTGACTCCAGTTTCCAGAATCGTTTCAAGTCGCCGTCATCGGATAATGAGCTAAAACAAGCTTGAACTGAGGATGGAGTCAAAGAGTTGAACGCTATTTTTCCCAACAACAAATAACCGAAAACGCTGTTCATAGCGATCGGCGAACCGGGCGAACCCGTTATTACGTTTCCTAAAATTATGTGAGATAGTACATCTGCACCTAACAACATCTCCACCGGCTGTGGAGTGTGAAACAAAGGATCGGCTAAATTTAAATTTTGAATGTGTGCCCACCCCATATGAGGCAGTGGTACACTAGGCATTTTAGGAATAAGTTTCGGCAATACTAAAACTTCAATAGGTATAGAAGGTTGAAGTTCATTTCTCGGGGTTATGCAACACGAAATCTTTCCTTTTGGTCGTACCGGTTTGGTGTCACCTATCCCGTAAACAGGTACATTCGCATAACAACGCTTTATACCTAGCCGCTGTGCGCACGATTCCGTCATGAACGAAGCCTGGCTTCCCGTATCGATAAGACACCGGACAGTCGAACGCTTTTCATTACCTACACATACATCGACGAGTGCGGTCGAAAGCAACACAGTATTTGTCGTGCCAAAAGGAGCATTGGACGACGCGCAATTAATTTGTGTCGCTTGACTCGCGGACATAGCGTGCTGAGTACAGGTGCTCGGAATGTTCTCTTCCCGTTCCTCCGTGAGCGGTAAAGAAACACTTCTCTCACTCGCACGGCTAGTATCACCTTCAGAAGTAAAGTGAATCAATGTATGATGACGTTTTTCACACGAACGACAAACAAAACTCGACTTGCATTGAGAAACGTTATGACCTTTGCCTAAACAATTGAAGCAAACATCTTTATTTTTGATAAATGCATACCTATTGCTTGGTGACAAATTCAAAAACTTATTACATTTTCTTAATGGATGCTGAGCATCGCAACATACACAATTCTGATTCTTGCGCGTATTGACAGAAGGTTGAGAATCGCTCGCACCCTGAGTCGAAGTGTGGCTGGCCACGCCGGCAGCCAACGCTCGACGGAACGTTGGAGCGACGTACTCTTTCCTCTGACTACCTACATTTTGAATCTTTCTACTGCCAGATTCAACTATTTCGCTGGCGGTTAATTCTCGTTCTAAAAACTCGATTAACAAGTCGACGTTGGGTACATCGGATGGTTTATGCAATGATAACTCGAATCGCATACGAATGGAAGTAGGTATTTTACGTAGTAAAATATTCAACAACAAAAAACTCCACTGATTTGTAGGAAAATGCATTACTTGTAACGCTTTTATATTCTCATGGTAAATATTCAACAAATTACGCACACTTTGATTTGATTTCTCGGCACAGGATTGAATATCCAGAATACGATCAATATGTTGAGAAGCTATGACTCGTTTGTTCTCATATCTTGAAATTAAAATATCTAACGCGACGGTATAATTTTCGTCCGTGATAGGTATCGATTTTATTAAGTTATAGGGCTCGTTTTTCAAGGTAAGAAGGAGATACCTAAACTTCTCGCTATCTGTGTAGGCGTCATTATTATCAACCATGGAGCGAAATAGGTCATAAAATGGTGGCCAATCGGTCAATTCTCCCCCGAATGACGGCAACGGAAGATTCGGTAACCTACTACAGCAACCCCCGTGAGTCGGTTGTATTGTATTGTTAAAGGAAACTCGACTCATGCGCCTACACTCCTCATCGTTTTTCTTCAGAACTTCGACATGGCTGACAATTGCGTAATAAATATCATTGAATTGAGTTCGAATACGTAACTGTTCCTCTCGGTCAAATGTTGACAATTTCATTTGTGACTTCTCAATTTTAGTTTGCAATTTAAGGAATTTTCTGTGAATAGAAAGAATATCTTTTGCTCGCGCTTTAAATTGCTGTTCATTGAGTTCGTAAAACTCTAAAGTACGTTTGACGTCGTCAAGTATAACTTCTCTTTCGAAAATATCTTGTTCCGCCATTTTTAATGGACACGTAATGTCGCACACAAAAAATCAAAATCGGCAAAATCAAGATGAAAAATGGGAAATATTGTCGGGACGCGTAACGCCGCTACGACAAACACTAAAATATACTCGGATGGTTTCCAAAAATGGGAAAATATGCACTAATAACGGGATTTGGACAACGTGACTACAGCAAAGAAAATCCGCAGATCCGGCTCGAACGGATCAAAAATGTTACGGGGAGATATTATGGCCTACGAACTTACTTGGGAAATCCGTCGATGGCCTCTCGGGTGTGTAATCAGCGCTGTCTTCGGGTTAGATGGGGAATGATGGTGCACAGAGATATATCCATAGGACGCCGATGGGGCGGTTTCTTCTGATCCCGTATCACCTTCCTCCGGGATAGAGGTGTGATCAGGCAATCCACACTACACTTAATCCTGGAGCTCGTCTCCGAGGATGGGAATGGCGTCCACGAAATGGAGCTACCGGTGAAAGCTCAAAACACCGCGACGCGACAAGTGCTCGCACGCGCATTTGAAGGACGACTGACTTCCGGTTGGCCAACCCAAAGTCGTGGGCCATAATAATCTCGTACCAACACAAAATATTAAGCGGAATAGTCTTTGTGTAGTTACGTTCGAAAACACTCAAAATAAAAAGAAAAGAAATCTGTTTCAGTACGAAACAAACATTGAAGCGTGTCTTTTGCGTAACTGGGTTTTGTATTGTTTTTTTTATACTCTTGGCATGTTTTTTATGTTCCATTTGCATTTGAGAAGTTTTTCATAATAGAAATATCTTCGGTGATATATCTATTTGAAATATTTAAGAGTATTACGTAGTTGTATTGAGGACTTGTTATATTTTCCAAATCTGTTGGGTTAATACTTTGGAGAGGTAAGGGTATGGGTCATGAATTCATAACATAATTCATTAACCCATCACGTTGGTTCGGTGCGGTTGCAATACAATACAACTTACAACAACAACAATAAGAACTACAGTAGAAGTAGTAGTGTTCAAACTTACAAGTAAGTTCCCGATTTAGGGACCGCAAGTAATCTCAATTAACACTTTGACTGCTGAGCCGATTTTCTTGTCTAGCCACGGTTACGGATCTGCATACGCCGTTGTATTTTCCCGTACCGCTAACACAACAGTTGTTTTCCCGTACTCGCGGCAAGTTATAAAAAACACAACAGTCGTGTTTTCAGCAGTGAACGTGTTAATACTCTATAAATTCTATAACCAGTTCTGCCTCTGTGTGTGTTTAATGTCAGCTGCATTGCGCTGGACATGGTCTTAAATCTGAACAGCACTCAGTGCCAAGCGATCCATCACTAGTGGCCTTAGAGTAAATGCCATGAATATCACCGTAGTAGAGTTTATGTAACGGCCTAGGGTTAAACTTGCGGTACAACTGTGGATTTTAGAGGACATTTTACTAAGTTTATAATGAGTTACAGACTGCCGTTTGATACGTCATTCGTCGTTCTTTTGTTGTCTAACTGCCGTACTTTGGATGTCAATTAACATAAATAAAAAGATCTATGGCTTGATTAACGTTGATTGATTTTCGCTACATGCAAGAGCTAGACAATAATATACTTAGAAACAAACTTAAAATGGCGAGGTAAGTAAAACCTACAATAGAAACAGATATTAGGCAGATGTTGAGCTTTGATATCAGACTCTTGGAGTTTCAAATCCTTGGCAACAAACTTTAATCTTGTTTAGAAATGTTCACACAGAGATAGAAGAAATATAGGTACTTTCTACTTCTAGGGGTTTATATAAGACAAATGAAACTTCCGAGACGCCATAAAGGTGGTACTAAGCTTAGAACTATGCTTTCTGTAGATAATTTGCACTTATTAATGTAGGTAATACCCTAGAGTTACCCACAAAGCTGCTCAGCACGTACCTAAGTTTCAATGCTAAAACAACACTATGTAACGTATAATCCTGCGTTGAGACAGCCCTACTTTGATGTACTTAGCTTGTCGTGAAAAGAGCATCGCATTACTGAAACTAAAGGTCACATTACCCCTTAAAAGCTTAGTACAGTGTAAACAGTTTTCAAGCTCACGTTAAACTACAACCGCAAACCATAAATTTACATTGTGTTAAAATGCTGGAGCGATTTATATAAATGTTTGCTATGCATTTTAAAAGATTAAGCTATTACACGACAAAGTCATTTTGCTGCACGACAATGTTTGTCCGCACGTCGCAAAACCGGTACAAACGTACCTAAAAACTCTTAAATTTGATGTCCTACCGCACCCGCCGTATTTTCCAGATATCGCTCCTTAAGATTACCATTCGTTTCGTTCGATGGCTTAGAGTCTGTCTGAGCAGAAGTTCACTTCTTACGAAAGTGCTAAAAATGGGTCGATTCGTCGATTGCATCAGAAGACGAGGCGTTCTTCCGACATGGTATTGATACCCTGTCGGAAAGATGGTCAAAAGTAGTAGAAAGCGATGGGCAATACTTTCATTGGTGTATTTTTTTTATTCATTAAAAAAACACTACGTTTTAATTCCGACACCTAATAAATAGTTCTTACATCAATTATTTCTCTCAAAAGTACTTGCTACATAGCGTTATAGATAGTCTTCGAAATGTACAATTAGAGAACGAAATTTAGGCCTCTTTAAGCAGTCTGTAGGTTTTCATCAATAACCCTCAATATATTTGACTCCGACCTTCAAGATTAGAAAAAGAACTATGGACTTTCAACCCAGTTTCTGTATAAGTGACATCTTTGTTGTTTACTCAGTACAATTTGAAGGAACCCCATCTCCCGAAATGTCACAAGCTTATGTACTCAGTACATTTGCTATGGTCACGATGTATGTAAGTCACTTCGAATGTTTCTGGGACGCAAACAAGACTTAAAGCGTTGACTGGTGCGATCGTGTTGTTGACCTACTTCAAGAAATGAGGATATGGACTGACGGAACTGACGGACAGACGGACGCACGACATGGAAGAATGAGTTGATGGTACGGGAAGTAGGGTTATAGTATTTTTTGAAGAACCTGTGTTGTGAAATGTTTGGTATCATTTCATTACTGCCTAGCCCGCATTAGTCCTGTTACTTGACTGCATGACGAGACGAGCAACTCGTTCACCTGATGGTAAGCACTACGCCTGCCCACAACAGCAACAACACCACCCAGAACTCTGCATAGCATAATCCTGCGTGGCACTGCACTGCGCTCGTTGCCCTGAGACATCGACTCTTAAGTCTCATATGCCCAGTAAATCAAGTAGCCCAATCTCTGTAAAACCTTTAATCTTGCTAGTATGTTATTTGAGGCTGATAATAATAATAAAAGAACAGGATATCTCTTTTTGCCATTGTTTTCCTCCATGTTATGGACACCATAGATCTACGACTCGATTTCCATACAGCGATTTTTTTTTCGTAAACTTAAAAAAATATATTCGTAAATTATCCCATACTAAGTAAAATATCACCCCGAGAGGCGCTTTAATAACGATTTTGTGATACCAAAAACATTCGTCGCACCTTGGGCAGCAGGCAGGTAGACTGCATATTGGCAGTCTCAAATATTACCAAACTCTATATAGCCCAAAAAGTATTGGCAGTATCAGACAACCATTCTAAATCCCCAACCGGTGCCAGCTCGGTCACGCAAATCACTGTCCGTCTACCTAATTTTAATTTCACACTTTCCAATCTAAAAAAAAAAACGGTACGTCGTAATCAATGATTGTCTAGATCGGCTTCCGTTCGATAGTATCGAGAAGATAACTCGATTTTTTGCAACTACGGCAATTGAATATGAGTGAGTACATCGAACAATGGTCTTTGTATTGCAATCGGGTTTCGTTTGCATCTCACAATTAGGGCTGCCAACACGTAGTATATTTTTAGTTGACTGAGGCGAATCGGATCAGGGAGTGAATCGGACCACTAATAAGAAATACGGTCATCTTTCAAACTCCGCGGTTAACATGAAACCAATCAGCGCAACACATTGCTTCTATCCAACTGGACGCGCCGAGAATGATTTAGTTTGATATTTCCTCACGGGTCAGTCTGGGCGACGCGACGCTTCCCAGAGGACAGCACTTTTCGCAAAAAGTGATCCGAATCGCCTCGGTCTACTATATTGAATACTTTATTAAGAAATGAGCAATAGTGCTTCTTACCTCATCCTCTTTCTTATTCTATGTGTAAACATATAGTACCTGGATGACCGAGCTTTGCTCGGTACTTTTTTTTATGACATTTTCTAAAAATGATTCCTAGGTAGATCGATTTATCGCCCCGAAACCCCCTATATACTAAATTTCATGAAAATCGTTGGAGCCGATTCCGAGATTCCAATTATATATATACAAGAATTGCTCATTTAAAGATATAAGATAAATAGCTGTTAAAAAAATCCCAAATGCAACTTAACTAAACCCCATCTAACAAGCCACTGCTGCTTGCTAATGGGTAAAAGTTGAGAAAATCTGGCACGTTGCATGGAAATGTCCGAAATAAAAGATAGCATGTTGTTCGTGTTTATTACCTCTCTTTCAACAGTTTGATGATGTTCCATAAAGTTAAAATGCTTATAAAAATATTCATAAAATATACCTATGTTTTGTTTTTATATATTATGTTAGGTGTCACCCCTAAGCACAATGGTCGATATGGAGAGATCTGTAATCCCATTATCGTATCGAAGTCGGATCTGGAAAATGAACTGTCGGGAAATGTAGGTAACAATAATCTTAAATCAAATCAGACGCTTCGGATCACAATACAACATTATGTATACAATAGGTTTGTTTATTTGCCTACGGGAATCACTTTGTACATTTTTATGCAAGTTTCGTTCATGATATTGTTCTTTCAAAGGGATACATTACTTATAAGGCATTCTACCTTCTAGTGAAAATGTTAAATCAATCAAAAATGCCCTTATTTAGACTCTTAACTGATGCAAAATCGAGATCCAATCTTTTTTCCCGTTCACGTAATTGGGTCGTTTCGATCGTATACCTGGGTTATTCCTTATTTTCTTCTAACGGCATTACTTTGTCTTAAAGTTTCGAGACAAAATCTCTTTTCGGTCATCGGCTTGCATTTTTTTTTTTACCGTCCGGCTGGTATTTGGAGCGCGACGGTGGTGTACCGTTTCTTTATGCCCAGTGGCTGCTTACCTGATGATTAGACGGTGACCAACCGAGCGGGACGACGTATAAGCTTATCGTAATTAGCAATGTGTGATAGCTATCTATTCATTAGAGATGGGTGGTGAAGTGGAGAAAATTGTAGGAAGAGATTGGTGATGGATGTAGAAATATGGAATCATTGTACTTTGTGCTGAATCGTTTGACACTGCACTGCGCTCGTCACCTAGAGACATATTATTTCCTTCTCATTGATCGCCGTTGATTGCACAAATATGGTAGTTGTAGTGGTGGAAAATACAGTCGGCCGCAGAAGTCACTGAACGTTTCCAAACTTTCAATTTACTTATCTACGTAAAATTTTAGTATTTTGCGTGCGTTATGATATGACAAATTGAAAGTGATTTAAAAATTCTTACGCTGAGTGTACTTAATTGTTTCTTGACATTTGTTTCGCCAATCGTACTAATAGGTAATTATAGTTTAGTAAAGGTATCTTATTAAAACACACTTAACAAATTGCTTCATCCGACTCTACAAAATGATTACCTCTGGAAAATCTTAATATTTATGTGAAAGCGTTATAAATATAATTATATACCTGTATAATATAAAAGCTCTAATCTATGTTTTTCTCTTTTCCAGGTATGTAACACACACTGCCATAGTGTTGTTAACTATTTCTGTAGGTATGGTAAAAGCAAGGACTGAAAATGGAGGATAATTAACGGTATTTAACTGGTTGACTGGGATACCGTTATTTCAGCTTTTCATTGGTAAGTTATGTAAGTTTTATAACTTCGGTATTACCTACTGACAACGTTAAAAGTCGCAAATCAGAGACATTGTAGCCTACGCATAGATTTAACCAGGCTGACGTAAGCGGCTCACCCTAATATACAAACGTAAATGCTGTAATACAATTAATATACTAACGGCTAGAGTCTAGAACATTAGTTAATTTTACCTAAAGATTCAGTATGTTGGTGTCCTTGTCATTTGCGTAGTGCCAGATAGAGACAACTATAGACATAATCTGCTATCAAAGTTGACAAACGTTCCAGAAACCGATATCTTGTATTTTTAGGTTACTTAGCCCTCTTGCAGGCGAGGTATGCGTAATAAAACTATTTCGGTATGTAGAAAGTGTCAGTAGTGTCACACGGTAAGTGTCATTATTCCATAAAAATGTCGGAAATGTAGGCTGTGGGAGAGTCGAGCCTTATAAACCAACAGTTACTATACTTAAAACAAACTTTTTATAATGCATTAATTTCATGCCTGATGGTTTGTTTATACATTTTCACTATAGACAAACAGATTCCGAATTAGTACCCCTCTATTAATTACAGGATTAAATTATTAAATTGTGTACTTAAAAGTTCAATAAGGAAATAGATAGGTGAAAGTCAAATTTTTGACTCGTTGCTTCTAAGAAAAGTTAACTAATTATTATCTCATTGCTTTAACAATAATAATTGATTTAATGCAGAGAGCGATAATTTATCTCACTCTTTAAATGTTCCTAAAATGCAAAACTTGCGACCGTTTTCTAGGACGTTTGTTAACTTTGACAACTGATTAAGCTCCTTGCTGTCCTTGTCATTAGCTTTGTGCCAGATAGAGAAAACGATAGACTTAATCTGCGTAACTAGGAACGCTTAAACCTAGAACAGTCAAAACACCAACAAGGAAAGAGGAAAGCAAATAATCCCAGAATTGGCGAGACTAAACAGCATGAACAAAACGCAATTTTTAGAACAAGCAAGACTAATGCGGCGTCTAAATTCTAATATAATTCTCTATAGCGACTGAAAGCAATAAGTTTGTCGTGGTAAATGGCCAAGTCGTTTAATTTGCGATAGCACAGCGGTAGGCTTTACTCTAACCTATAAATAAACCAAGGACCACGGTTCTTCCGACATAGACGGCCACGAATGGGTTAATTGTCGATAAAGTGTAGGTGGCTTCGATGAATTTTCTTCGTAAGTTAGTACTGGTAATGGTCCTTTTTGGCTTTATTTGAGTGACCTTCAATAAAAATGGGCATGATCTCTACTTGATACCTTCATACTTGGTTACAATTAGGACATTGACAAATTGTAATAATGATGTAACGTAAGTAACAAGTGAAGAACAAAGGAACAATTGAAAATGGAGAATACTTAACTTTTTTTTTAGATTTTCTGTAATAAGTAGCCGTTTTTGCTTGATTGCTTTACAAACATCCGAACTTTCAAATTTATAATACTAGTAGGAATAATAGCATTTATTTTACCCAAGAAAAAAAACGCCAACTTAAATCACCTATTTAAAGGGAATTGGGAACTACGAGGACCATGGACCTACAACACCCAGACTCAGAGCAAAGATTTGTGGGTCAAACAAATGTTTACCTCACCTTAAAAAAAGCATTGCGCGTTTAAACTGGAAACAAAGACAAGACACGTTTAGCTACTTTTGAGGCCGACTGTACAGGCTCTCCTGAACCACTTGTTTAACAGCAAAGATAATCGTTCGAACATGAATGCTACTTAGTTGATTGATGATGACTCCATTATGATGATTATCGTATCATTTGTCTCGTTTATGCTCGACGTATTGATGTTCCCACGTTTATGTTCGAGATGGTACATAGGTACAATACATTTGCTAATCTGTCTATGATGCAAGTAGGTAATTTTTAGTTGTAAAAATTATTGATGGTAGCTCTCTGTAATTTTATTACAATTCGACAAGTCTATTTTTGCCTTTACTTTTTAACTCCACGTACTCTATATAGGTGTCTTCTAGGCAAGCCTGCTCCATCGTCGACCGTGTCGTCACGTCACTTACCACCGGGTGAGACTGCGGTCAAATACTTTCCTATACTGCAATAAAAAAATAGATAGGTATGATATCTAAAAGTTATCGCATCAAGCCTTTTTAACTAGACATTAAATTTTTCTTTCCAACTGTATCTAGTTTTATTACAAAAATACGGGCTGGGTCGATCGCATGGGTTCTAACAGTAATAAACCATTGCTCCACCATTCAATTTCCGCAACTTCATGCAAAGCTTTCCCCATCACGTCCAGTGGCACAGGTCATCGTAGTGTGCACCCGCAAACCCGCAAATTCATCGGGCACGCAGTTATTGTGCAATTTGCAGCAATTCCAACCAACGTGTCTGATGTTCCCACGTTTTTACATCTATGCGGATTGGTTAACGGTTAAACAATATTATGAAGAACTAGTCGTAGCGTGATGTTATATAGCCTATATACCTTCCTCGACAACACAAAAATATTTTTTCAATTCCAACCAGTAGTTCCTGAGATCCTAGCGTTCAAACAAACAAACAAACAAACTCTTCAGCTTTATATATTGGTATAGATATATAGATAGTGTAGCCTCTACAGTAAGACTAGTGTCGCGAGCATTTTATTTTATTAAATTATACACTCTCCAAGATTTTAGTAGCTTTCGTACATCACAGTTGTAGGTAGACAGACCGCAACATGTTAATCACATCAGGCCAGAGGTGGGCCACGAACGTGCCAAGCTGTCGACACTCGCGAATTAGACGCTACGTGTTATAATTCCATGGGAATTTGACGTAGCTCACGTAATTTGCATTTGAAAGCTAGAAAGTTCTTACTGAAGCTTTAAAAAAGCGGACGTCACCTTTTACATTCGGAACACTTTGTCTAACTCTTGAGACAGAGAGTATTTCAAGTTCTCTACACAATTATTAATTGCTCTTACGTGCAATATTATATGGAGTGGGATGCCTCTTCTGCAAGAGACCGCCTGGGGAAGTACCACAGTTTTGCCAGATATTCACCCGCCAAGCAGTAGTGTGCAAACATTGCTGTGTTCCGGTTTGGGGGGCACGATTTCCAGTGAAATTACTGGGCATATGAGACTTTAGAGCGGATGTCTCAGGGTGACGAGCGCAGTGCAGGTCCGCGCAGAATCATGCAAAGCAAAGTCCTGGGTGATACTGTATCTGTTGTGGACAGGCATAGCGCTTACCATCAGGTAAACGACGCGCTCGCCTCGTCACCCAATCAAATAAAAAAAAATGTATTAAAAAGAAAAACGATCACCTAAACCTGTATCTAACCGTTATATGAACTAAAGTTAATCAAAGACTTGAACATTGTTTTGTGAAGATAAGGATCATTGTATTGTATCTATATATTCGATATGTTTCTATCGGATCCTAAGGGATGGAATTGGAGCTGAAAATAAAATATATCAGTACAAAGTAGTTATTTATACGCTTGTCCCAATAAATTGCAACAAAAGGCGATTTACACTGTTATCCCTTAAATCTATACTCAGGTCTACTGATAGTCACCAGGTAGCTACATTAAAATTGAGATTTACACTCAACCGACGTCTTGCTAGATTTAATGATACGTTCAAGCTTTAAGCGGAGTTTAAATTAGATTCCAAGATTTAATTAGTTGTTTAGTAAATAAGGAAACCATCTTAATCTACAGCTAAATAGCTTTACTGAAATTATATTTCCTGCTAAATAATAACAATAATTAGACGACTCTACTCAATCCCTGGTAATATTCCAATATTTATTGACGCACGCCAAATGCGCACAAAATGGCGGTGACGGTTAATGTGAAATAAAAAAAAATATATAAATGTTAGAGGAGACATGAAATATAAGATTGAGGAGGTATGCGAGATGATGAGTAAAAGACGGATTAATGTTCTTTGTGTGCATGAGACCAGGTGGAAAGGATGTGACACCAAAACGCATGGACCCTACACCGCCTATTGTACTGGAGTTCCAGAAACCAGTAAAGGGTGTCAGGGAGTTGGTGTACTGCTTTCCGCTGGGATCGTTGCATGTGAAAAAAGGCGTGTCTATTTTTACCTATATAATGTATTCCCATAAATTACTATAAATAGCGTGGCTATTCTGTGGATAATTTGCATAATCAAGATATTATTAATGATAATTAAATCGATTTTATATTCCAAAATAATGTATTGGGTTTCATAATTGGTTTTGACAACTTCCAAGCCTATCAATTAGATGTATTACGTGCGTTACAATAAAGTATATTATTGAAACTTTTCGATACATTCTTACAACTTTCCAAAGACGATAGAATCTATGGAATTAGATCACTGGTTCCGGAGATAATATAACGCAAACACACGTAGGTACTATGTGGTGGGAAAAATAAATTAACATTTATGTGCTATAGATCATTTAATAAGTACAACCAAACATATGCTTTCTCTACTCTCCGCAGCCCATACCTTACGCTTACCACTAATGATACACTTACATCAGCTTATACAACAGGATTAAACCAGTAATTAATCAACCACAAGAGAGTAACACAAATTTGGGTTAATTAGTTAAGTTAATGAAGACGTTCAATCATCGCTGACTTTCATGTGTAATGTACTCGTATGACGTTCAGTTACATGAAACAATATAGACAGGCGCACTTTTGTAACAGTTAGAGTAATTGTTATATTATACGGCAGATATATTGTTTACTAAGAAATGGGTCCATCCCGAATCGCTCTAGGAAATTTAAATTGCTTTAATTAAAATTAGAATTAAGTGTCCGTTAAGCATAAGTAGAGGCCTGTCTGAAATAGGCCGCAGACTTGTTGTAGTGCTGGGGTCTTCTACAACAGTCCGCCTGGGGATGTATTGAATAGGTCGAATGAAATGTTTACATTTCTATCTCGATTGACCACTTCACTTCTCAACTACTGACAGCGGATATAATTGATGAATAATCGACTAATTAAATGCGACAAGAACCTAACCCCTCGGGCTTTCTATTATCGTTTCGACAACCTGGCTGTCACTTTTTACAACCATCGGAAGCGATTTAATTTAATTAAACACTATTTTAGCCACAACCGTATCAATTAGTGTCACGATCGGGTCGCATAAAAATAAAATCGATTCTCGATCGGTCGACTTGGACGTATCTTGAATGATCTCGATTATTCAGCTGCCCACGCAATTGTTGTACGGACAGTAAAGTAAGTAATTACCGATCGTTATTTAGGCACGCGCAAGAAAACACATGTGAACGCTTTGCAACCTTTTCGCGAACAAGAAATGTTGACGTTTCTTAAAATGCTGCAGTAAAATAGTATTTTTTTATTTTGAGACGGTACTAACGTTATTTGTATCTAGAGTCGGCTGCGTTGAGTCAGTTCAGTATCAATTTGAATTAACTTATCAAGGAATTCAGTTTGTTTGAAGGTAAATTGTCGGTAAGGAAGATAGTCCTTGGCATCGATTTTTGTTGCCGTTTGAGGATTTCAAACAATTAGGCGTATGCCTTTGTTCAAATCGCCAATTTATCAATTGCGAAATGAGAACTCTATCACACCCACTTTGCCTTTAGTGGACTATTGTGGTGGGAGGCCTCTTCTGCAAGAGACCGCCTGGGGAAATACCACATCTTTGCCAGATATTCATCCGCCAAGCCGTAGTGTGCTTACATTACTGTGTTCTGGTTTGAAGGGCATTGTTTCCAGCGAAATTACTGGGCATATGACACTTTAGAGCCGATGTCTCAGGGTGACGAGCGCAGTGCAGTGCCACGCAGGATTTTGCTATGCAGGGTTCTAGGTGGTGCTGTTATGGGCAGGCGTAGCGCTTACCATCAGGTGAACAACTTGCTCGTCTCGTTTCTTAGTCATTTAAAAAAAATGTAATTAGGTAATTTTTTGTTTTGTTTAAAGGCCTGACAGATTCGTAAACAACACCAAATACATGTCGCATCTTAGGCCTGACGGTGACTGAAGCAGCATTTTCTAAAAATATGAAAGAGTTTTTACTTTAAAAACTATGAAAAGATGCTCTTGTGAACCAGGTCAATTTTACGGCTCAGGTTTCTAGCGTAGCGTCAAGCCCCTTATCTGCGCTTACCAGTCTCGCCACGCTCCGCTTTGCCCTGCACGCCGCACTTAGCGATGCTTGTCAACACTTAAAAGGCCAGGCAAGAAGATTTTCATAAATATGTAGTATCACGATGCATCCTTGCGAGGGTCTCTGTAAATTGAAACATGATGCACCTTTTTGCTGGGTTACACCATAGAATAGAAAGTTACGCAATTGTAGGTTCTGCGTTTTGTGCTAACGTTTATAGATTTAGGTCTTTCGCTTTCTAGACTTTATAGAGCCCTTTTTCACGAGCTTTTATCTTACTTGAAATGCTTGTATGTTATGTTCGGGTCAAATCTTGCTACGGAATTTTAAAGCAGTTATCCTCCACCACTTGAGATGAAGTTTTGCATGCCTATCAAGGTCTGGTGACAATACAATATGATGGAGATGGAAGGTAGACAATGGAACTCCTCAGTGAATAACAGTAGATTGATGGTGTTTGGGCTCATTTTGATCGACTTGCAGTGCCGAATAAGTATTGTTATAACAGCTTGTCTGGGAAATATATTTTTACATAAAACTTATTTCATATTTTCTGCATTAGGTTTAGAACTATAGTTTTGCAGGCGTCACATTTGCTACGACAATTGAGATGATTATGTAGTGGCAAAACACGCGCGTATATTCTTGGTCAGTACCACGTTACAATATAGACTTAAACGAATAGTGAACAGTTTATTACAAGGACACTGTGTTTACTGGTTCTCATTTTACAAGAAAATTGGGGAAGTGTAGTTTTCTTGCCTCTAGAAATTAACTATTTAGATACTTCCTACAACAGCTGAAGTAGGTATACATTATATTGCCAATCGTTTATGTTCACATAGTGAGAGAGCTCTACCCTCGAGGGTGCTGACAGAGTTGGCGAGTTGCCATCGTGTGATATGCGGTTATTGATTGATAGCTGCCCAGAAGGGCCTTAGCTCGAGGTATATTGAATCTGTGTTCTAACTTTTGGCAGAGCCTCATGTTAACGTCTTTATTGAAAACTCAATGACTGACTATAGCTGGCATTTAGTATTATATACAGGGTGTCCCACTGATATGCCACCTGGAGGGAAAGTACCTTGAATATTGTAGATGGAACATTTACTTAAAGAAGACAATATTTGAATTTAAACTGCATTCATAGATATTTAAATAATTACATGGTTGAACCGGGAATCGAACCCGTTACACGAGAAAAATAATCTTCCTGTAGCTTTATCATACTGATCGGAAGGCTTCATTATAAGGATTATTTTTTGCTAAATAACATGGTGTCGGAAATAAAAGGAAGGCCATGAATTTGAACTGAAGATATTAAGTTTCGAAGACAAATAAATATGATATGACAGTGACAGCGAGTTGATCTGATGATAGAGATGGAAGGTAAAAAGAAATAGTTTTTGACGAAGTGTCGGGGTTATGTCGCAGCGGGATTCCGCCATTGACTCCTGTCATCATAGAATAGAATAGAATAGAATAGAATAGAAAAACTCTTTATTGTACACCAGAAACAAAAATAAACACAGTACAGAAGAATTACAATAGGTAAACAAGGTTGCAATAGGTCATAATGTTCTCAACTGAGCCGTCTCGTCTAAGCTTGCTAGTAATCAGTGAAGTGATAGTGGAAATGTAATGACTTGTAATGATTTTATAAATCGCTGTATTTCCTGACGGTTTTCATGAGGTGATGCGCCAACTGCTGAGTGTGAGGTTGCGGGTTCGATTGCCGCACAGGAAAAATATTTCTGTGATCCGGCATTTGCTCAGAATATTTATAGAACCATGAACCATGATTCTAGATACAGAAGGATTCCTAGTTAATCTGTGTAATATGACTGTGAACAATGTTTTTTGGTGCTACCTTCTCTGACGGCCGTATTTCCGAAGCACTGGTAGAGTTAATGGAGTTTCCTTTACCTGTGCGAGATTCAGGCATTATAAAAAAAAACTCCAGCACACCTGACTCATTAACCTAAAAAACCATTACAGTGTAGAAGAAAGTATTTTACTAAGAACTGTGAAAAAAAATGTAAATTGACAGGTATTTATAGCGTGGTTAGATCACCGTTCGTGTAACCGATCGCTTCAAAATGATGCATTTGATTATTCAACCAATTAGATTAGTTTAACATACAACTAATAGCGTCCATTACTCTTTTAGATATTAGTCGCGGTCCAGTGATTATTTATAATTGACAGCGGATATGCAGTTTTTTATAGAAAGTGGTTGAATATTATCGGCTCGCTCTCTACCGATTTCAATATTTTTTAATTTGTTGAATTACTTATGAGTACTTACAGATGTGTGTAATTGGGTCGAAAAGGACTTTCTATTCAATTTTTAGACGCTTCTTAGACAAGGTTGGCAAACGGTTTCAACTCACTTGATACTTAAGTTTTTTATGAATGAAAAATTAACAGCTTAACTACAATATTATAAGGTAACTTAAAAGTAAAATATAGAAGGCCAATTACAAGTTTTCACAATTATTACTATTGTTATAAAAACCACTACGGGCCCTGCAAAATAATACATTATCCAATATTTATTAACTATTTTTATAATCTCTAGGCGACTCTACGCAGATATTATCACACTAATATTATAAATGAGAAAGTTTGTGTGTTAGTGTGTTTGTCTTTTCTTCACACCGAAATGGCTGAACAGATTTTGATGAAATTGAGTATATACATACATACTTTAAGTCCTGGACTTTAAGGGTTCCTGTGGGATAAACTAATTTCCAGCTTCCTTCACAACGGATCAAGGGCTATATATGAAATTTTGTAAATAGATACTTCAGGTCCTGCATTACAACATAGGCTACTTTTTATCCCGTAAAATTTCACAGTTCCTGTGGGACAGTCTACCGCGGGTGAAACCGCGGGGCGCTGCTAGTTGATTAATAACGATAGCCACCTTACACCTACACTCCAATTAAAAGTAAAACTCAAACTGCGGTCGTACTATCTAATCGCTGACCATCTCACTCATAAACTATGTATCCATACTGCACAAAATAAACATTGAATAAACCCATTAGAACCGCCTACCCAAGTTTAAGCCACCTACACTCCGCGCAACCAAGTCGCTTAACCACCAGTACAATACCGTCGATGTTTGTAATCTATCCACGAAAACGCCTGTTTGTGCACCGATGTACATCATACCATTGAAATTAAAAAAAACATAGGTAGGAGGTTACTCGTAGACGCCTACCAGACGACGTTGGTGTTGAGGCCAATGAACTGTTCCGTGATTAGGCTATATAACTAGATCTTTTTTGATTGGATTTAAAGCCTTTTATAGAACGATTTTTGTCGAGCTTGTAGTCCTCGAGAGATTTGAAGGCTAAATGGACATCACCCTGTGGATTGGAAAAGCAAAATATTATGATATCATTTTGAGGTATAGTTATTTAATAAACGCAGTAAGTGGAATATAAAAGACAAACTTAAATTCACAAAGGTTAATAAAGAGGATATTGTATTGAGGGACTTTGTCAAATTTCTTTTTCAAGCGTCATCCAGAACCTTTGTGCTAAAATTAGATTATGATTTTTAATTACAACTTTCAAACCTGCGTAATTAAGGCGAGAATATTCTTGAAAATACCTTTATAAGTGTAGCCAGAAATACGTCAAAGAAATATTACTTTCCTATTTCTGGGGTGGAAATTAGACGAGGGTCCTTGAACCCGCCCCTAACCTACGTCGCGCTTGAAATGTTCGTTACCTCACCCAAGGCGAAATGAAGAATGTAATACTGTTTTAATTACAGTATGGGCGATAGACGACTTGCAGAGTCTGAGGGACAAAATTGTATAGAATAGAAAAAAACAAACGTAGCAACAAGCGTAGCGCTTGCATAGTGTCTAATTATTGTTAGCAACGGGATATACACTAATATATCCCAATGCTGAGTCAAAGTTTAGCATGACTGCGCTCAGAATGAAATTCAGAATGGTGCCCACCAAACATTCAGCGAAATTCGTATTAAGACACGACAGAGTAAAGGCCGCTCCTCCTTAAATGTTTGTCTGAGGAGGCAGCTGGCCTCTTAAGGAGGAACGTTTCACATTTAATAATAATATTTAATAATCATAACAATAATAAATGGTGGTACCCTATGTTTAAGATTCTCAACCAACATCTTAAGAGGCTTGACGGCTGGATTAAGCGTCGGATGCAGAACGCAGTTCTCTTCGACACGGCGCGTATTGTCAGGAGGTTCCTCTCTCTGCAGCCCTAACCATTGGTAGCCTGGGCCTTGCCCCAACATTTTGAAATAATAACTGTCAAATCGTTTTTGCGCTTCTACATTTCAATGAATATGTTTCACTCGCCCTTACTGCGTGTTACCTATATAATGAAAGCGATGTTAGTGTGCTGTAACCGTAAGTCATTTAACTTCGTAGGTAGGTAATTTAGTAGGTTACACTACACATGTTTTACACGTGTTCATAAATTGCTGTGCGCTAAGTATTTTGTGACTCGGTCCTGCTTTTATGCGGAAATAATGAAAGTTTTACAAAGTATAGGCTGTACAGTAGATGTTATATTTTTCCAATTAGCATTTAGATGATTGTTGTTACATAATTAACCGGGAGGTATTTTTAATTGATTCTCATATTGTAGTCTTCTAGATTACGGCTAGATTATTTTTATCATCTTCATAATTTACCCATAAAGGTGTACATTTTCAGTACCCGTTGAGGTGATTTAACAAGAATAATTTCCCTTCATGGACGTTGTTTCACTTATTTTTTTTGTTAAATATTTTAGTTCAAAATACAAGTGTTAATACGTAAGGCTACATTGAAATTCTATCAAACTCTACGTTATCATAATCAAACCTTATGAAAACTAAAAGGACAGCTATAACTTAACACGTTCAGTGCTGAAAACACAACTGTCGTGTTTTTCTCAACTTGCCGCGAGTACGGGAAAACATAACTGTTGTGTTTATTGTATGGGAAAACACTATGTAGTGTGCAGAGCCGCACCCGTGGCTAGACAAGCAAATCGGCTCAGCAGTGAAAGTGTTAAGGGCTGTTATTCTAGTTTATGTCAAATAAACATGTATCATTATTTCCTAATTAAATCTTCTTCCGCAATTGATGTTCAATTCCAGAACTAATTAGGGTACAGGCAGTTATATGGTCCAATAGTTACTTCTTTATGGTTAGTAGGCTTCCAGGAAAATGCCAACATGTGTCACTCCACCTACGCAGAGAAACCCAAACCACAGAACTAATAGTTCTAACCTAAATTCACGTGAATTCAGTTCCTACGGCACATTAACTTCAACATTACATTGAACTACCAAGAGATTTGTCTTTATCGACCAGAATTATCCAATTATGTAGATTCTAATTTCTATTATATGTAAATCAGGGCTGTGTTTAGATTTATATCGGGTTGATTACATTAACATCTCATGTTTTACAATTGTTGGTACTTTCGCTTTAATGTTGGTATTAATATTTTCAATTAACAAATGTTAAAATGTATCCTATAGATAGGAAACAAAGACGCTTTGTTGAGGGATTCAAACATGACATTTCAAACATTCAGTGAGCTTAAATCTCAACCTTCTGCCTTTCGAAATAGAATGTTGCTCGGCAAAATTTGACGGTAGGTGTAAGTTTGTGAGATTTCGAAGCAGGTGCAAAATAAGAAAAGTATGAAGGAGCACGAGTACAACAAAGCATGGTAGCCGTCTAACTTAACACCTGGTTGCCTTTATGAGGAGGGTAAACTCCGACTTGCTTTTGTTTCGAGCCGACCCTCTTTCTTTGATGAACAAAGAGCTATCCTGAAATACGAAGTCTTAAGTAAAGAAGACCGGCTATGAATCATCTTTGATAATAAGTGATGAATCATGAATCGATGGCGATGCGTAAGAGTCAAATCCAGGGTTTGATATAAGTCTAGAATAGGTCAAATGTAACTTTTTTATCTTCAATCTAGCCCAGTTCCACTATTTGGACTGATTTATTACATTTTAGGAAACGCCTTCTAACTGGGCTATGAATCACTAGAGTCGCCGCCTCAAGTGTTAGGGGTGACGAGGAATTTCAGTAACACCTTGAACTGCTTAATCGATTCAAGTGGTCAACACTTCAAGGTTTAGATTAGACCTAACATAAAATGTGCCTACTATTAAGTAGAACTGAAACCACCGATTATTAGGTACCACATTTTTATTTATACAGCGTTTCGGTACAATACGAGTATATCCTGCTCTTATTACAGGAGTGCTAGTATTATGCGTAGGGATATGATAGTTCAAATTCACCTGATGGTGCACCACCCAGAACACTGCTTTGCATAATCCTGCGCGGCACTGCACTGCGCTCGTCACCCTGAGACAGCGGCTCTAAAGTCTCATATGCCCAGTAATTACACTGGAAACAATGCCCTTCAAACCGGAACACAGTAATGTTTGCACACTACTGCTTGGTGGATGAATATCTGGCATAGGTGTTTCTACCTAGATGTAGAAACGCCCAGAATACATATTATATCCTTACACATAACTATATTTCATAGGCATTACCCCAACACTTGTGTGGGGAAAAACGTTAAGGTGCAGGCAAAAAGAAATGCCGAAACCCGGGATTGAACCGGGGACCTTTAGATCTTCAGTCTAACGCTCTCCCAACTGAGCTATTTCGGCTATAATTATCACAGTCAAAACACTAGGTCTTATCTGATAACGCTCATAAAGTAGGTAATTGACGCTGATTTTCATAGCAAGCACACTCACTCTTATCTACTTCAATACTGGGTATATGGAATTGAGATATTGCGTAGCTACTTGATTATCATTTGTGAGATTATTTATGTTATAAGTATTTGACCTAAAGATATGTTAGCCTCGACAACAACAAAAGCTCAAGTTGACGCCCAAATGAAAGTTACGAATGAAAGGTGAAAGAAAATAAGAATAGATGTAATTGGATCTTCGTAGGAATGTGTAATTTCATCCAATTGGTTTTTTTGACGCCGGACCAGTTGATACTCCGTATGGAGACAGTGACAGTAACATAACTTCTGATATTTGGGGGCAATGCAACCGCATGCATATTATTATTATGGTTAGTAGGATGGGTTATCAATAAAAAACAGAATTCAGTTTTTTTAGTAGGTATAGAAGTCAAAAGTTCGTTTAAACTCATTGAAAGTAATTTTCTTTTGTATCACGGCTACTCGACATGCTCGTGATGTCTCAAGTTCCGTGTAAACACTATAAATATAAAGTCGGGGTAGATGGAATCGGTATGCTAAGTCTATTCTAAGTAAATGATTAGGACTGGCTATAATATTCATAACTAGCTGCGCCCCGCGGTTTCACCCGCGTAGTTCCTGTTCCCGCGGGAATATGGGGATAAAAATAGCTTTCATACAAACTTTCATCCCCTATTTCAAACCCTTACAATTCTTTTATCGCATTAAAAAGTACCCTATATCCTTTCTCAGGCTCTAGACTAACTCTGTGCCAAATTTCATTTCAATCGGTTCAGTAGTTTGGGCGTGAAAGAGCAACAGAGTTACTTTCGCATTTATAATATAAGTAAGGATAATTAATGACATTTCAAACCATCGCGACAAAACTTATGTTTCAATATTTTTTATAGAGATACGTGTGTTTTAACTATTGTCAGTTTTGTAGTAAGTTGGACTTCTGTTTTTGTTTATAGTGGTCGTAACACAGAGAGTTGTAAGCTCGCAATGCCTTTGTCGACAAGAATCAAAGCGCAAGGTGATGATTGTTTGAAATTGGTCAATTATTTATCGAACCTCTATTTAATTCAAGTTTCAATTTTAGTTTAATGAAAGTGAGAGGATCTATTATGACGGGATTGACAAAGGAGTTGCGTAACAGTTACGAAATTGACTTATTTTTCCCAAGAACAACAAAAGAAAAAAGTGCCAGTGCCGTGAATGGTGTCTAGATTAGTATGCTTCTTTTATCTTTTTATGTTGTAAACATATAGATAATTATACCTTTGAAAAAAACGCACATTTATTTAAATAGCGCATTGAGATAGTTAATAGAATCAGGCGTTATTTTGCGGAAATCCATAATCAATAAGATAATATGGAAATATATAGTTTTAATTCCGCCTAAGTTGTCTGATGAATGTATGATAGGACTTTGTTGGATGACGTAACCCCTATGACAGATCTATCCGTTTAAAAATCTAAATCCCTACGCAACCCTTAATTTATCTGAAGACCGAAACAACCCTGACGTGTCCCCCGTACTTAAATTGACCTAACGTAAAATAAATAGACACGGCCTCCGGCCTTATCTACTTATTTTACTCCTACCTATCTACCTACACAGAAAAAAAAAAAAAAAAAGATTGAAAACTGAAAACCCTGATTTACTCCTTCCCAAATTCCCATCAAACATCGACTGACAGCAATACGACACGTGTTTCGTCTCTGCACGAGACAGTCTCTGCTCGCCGAGCGCTAGCAAGAGAGCTCTCTTGCTAGCGCTTGGCGAGTCAACAGCACCTGAGGATGCATATATATGTATATATATATAGGACCATATATATGTATATATATATATTTCGTTCGCTATGATTTGAAATCGTCTAATTGTGGGTACTTATACTGCCACTAAGAAGTTTCAAACAAAACAGCCTCTCACAACGGTTGAAACATCGAATGAATAAAAGTGTAAAATAAAAAGTGACACAAAATATATATATTTCCTGAGATTCAAAATTGTTCTCATACTTAATTAAAATAATTTTAACACAAGGCTCAATTGACAAATGAAAATGCATTGCTCGACTAACAGCTGAGTTCGAGCTCTGAAGGGGTATGCTGACACCAGACCTGTGAGCTCAGCACTTTTCTGTGTAGACTACTACACAGAACAGTGCTGAGCTTACCCAATTGCAAAGCAGCGTTACTGGATGTAATACCAGGTTGTTTCGGACTGTCTGACCAGTTTTCGTGGGTCATGTTATCGTGAATCTTCTAGGATAGTTTCGTATTTTTTTCTAAATATATAATATTGGCATAGAAACTATTTTTATTAAGTATTATTATTTATTATTATCTCCAATCGAAATCTCCGAAGAATAATTGCCAACAGTGAAACGCATATGCTCCATTACAATGACATTTTACACCTGGCTCTTTTTATGTGTATATTCTGTGGCTAATAGACAAAACGCATCAATTTACGCATCTGTGCCGGAAGAGTGAAGTGCATCGTGTTGTGTCACTCCAACGGTCAGTTCGAAATCCACACGCGCCGCATCGCACATGCTCCGCTCCGCGACGACGTAATTTAACATTAAACGTGTCGTGTTTTCATCCCCCGCATTTATTATAATAGGAATCTCGTTTGTCGAACTCACCCCCGCTCGCTTGTGTAAACAAACCGCAACGATAGTGCAGTGACGTGATTTCACGTGTGCCGGCCGGCAAAACGGAACTGTGGGTGATAACTTGGACGGACAGTAGCTGGAGACGGACCCCCTTGAGGTGCTAGATTGGTACGTAGTCTTTTTCCGCATTTTTATACACATAATTACTGCTACCCCTCGACAACCTCAGGAGACCATCCGATTCCCGGCTGAAACAGCCCGTATTTTCACTGAGGCCAGCCCGCACCCCCCCGCAGTGTAGGAAAGCAAATTTTCTACCATTTTATGGTCCTTCAGCAACCGGATTCTCCGTGAAAATTAGCTGTTTCTAACAAACATTTCAAGTTAGACACCCCCGCCATTTTTTTTTTTTGCCCTTGTTAGTGCGCACGCGTCATATTGCCATCCGCTAAAATCTCTTCGAAACTTTAATATTTTTAACTAAAAACACTAACTACGCTCCTATAACAACCGCATTATATTTATTTCCGCATATTTCGCTAAAAACTTAACCTACATAAGCGTATTTCAATTTCAATATCTCTGTACACCACTACGAACAATAGGTACATACCTACATAATAATGGCCGCGAATGAACAGAAGTTGAAATTGTTAGAATCTCAACGGGAATTATTTTTCCAACGCCTACAAACAATTTACGACTATTCATGTTGCGATTTAAAAGATCCAGAAGCCCTGGATAATTTTCTATGCTCCATTGAAAGTTTAGAAGACGTAAGAACTAACTTCCAATCAACCGCGAAAGAATACAATATAACCTTGTTGAAAATAGATAAAGAAAGTGTACCTGACTCTCAAAGCTGGTTATCATTCGAAGACATGTATTGCCGCATTAAACGTAAATTATCCATGTTTACACCGCCAAAAGCAGAATTTAAACCTACCCCCGCTAAATCTTTAATTAGGTTAGCGCCGATAGAAATGCCAGAATTTAATGGAGATCGGCTTCAGTGGCCATTGTTTTATGCCACATTCCATAACGCTGTACATTTAAATGCATCTTTAACTAATACCGAAAGAATGTATTATTTGGTTGGTAGACTAAGTGGTAAAGCCAAATCCATCTGCACAGGTATTGTTCCTTGCGCCGAAAACTACAACGCGATTTATAGCGCGCTTATATCGAAATACGAAGATAAACGCAGTCTAGCCGTTACATACCTAGATCAGATGTTCTCTCTTAAACCGATCGCTTCCGCAACCGCCAGTAACCTTGAATCTTTCATAGATCAATTCGCCAATGCCTACTTAGCATTGAATAACTTAAACATACCTGATCTATGCGACTTTGTTATGTCTTACACCCTTTTGCAAAAGTTAGACAAAGAGTCCGCGCGGTTATTTGAAATGGAGAATCGAGGTGTAGAATTACCTAACTTAAACGGGTTAATTTCATTTGTCCGCGACCGCGTAAAGGTCCTCACTCGTACTGGTGACCAATCGGGTTCTAAGACCCAGAATACAATTGCATCAAAAACTAATGTACGTTCTTTTATTGTAAACAACAACACCGCTAACAAATGTTCTTTGTGTGAACAACCTGATCACAGTAATCTCTATTTATGTTCGACCTTTAGAAAACTGTCGCCCCGCGAACGTTTCAAGTTCATCAAAAGTTGTAACGCCTGTATTAATTGCCTTAGTAAAACACACACCGCTCAATCTTGCAAATCCATAAACACATGTAAACAATGTCAACAAAAACATCACAGTATGTTACATTTTCTTGAATCCGATTATGCAAACCCGCATTCCTTATCGTCGAAGCTCGATACAAATACCTCCCGCTGTAGTGAGGGAGCTAACGGAAGGGAAAATTCACGTAACTCGACTTCTTCTAAGTCAGACGATAGAACCTTATCACTTTGCAGTATGAATACCTACTCGCATGCTAGTCACGGGCGGAAATCACAAAATGTACTACTAGGTACAGCCCTCGCTGACGTAAAATCAAATGATGGATCTGTTAGGAAAGTTCGTTTTTTGATCGATAATGGTTCTCAAAACCATTTTATAACAAAGCAGGCCTGCAAACAGTTGGGTCTCCGTGTCTTTAATGATTCCAGTAATCAATCGGTAATGGGAATAGGTCACACCTCCCAGCCTATATCAGGCATTACTGACCTAACATTGTACTCACGCCTTGATCCGAACTTTTGCTTGAAGATTCAACCGCTAGTCATTAAAACAATCTCTGGAGATTTACCGAGCTGTTCTCTAAACACTTCCGCGGTCACGCACCTTTATGACCTACCGCTCGCCGACCCGCATTTTTACGCGCCCGGACCCATCGACGTTTTATTGGGTTCCGAGGTCTTTGTCGAAATCTTGCGGCCTGGAAAATCGCTGGGCCCTGCAGGACAACCTGACGCGTTAGAAACCGCCTTTGGATATATAGTAATGGGGTCCACGGCCTCAGTGCCCGCCGATAATCATAAACCCGCACATAATCAAACTCACCGCGCGTTCTTTACATCGAGTGACGAGTCAATTGAGGCTTTAGTTACTAAATTTTGGCAGCTCGAGTCGGTACCTACACAAAAACATATGTCGACAGCTGACCAAGAATGTGAACATTTCTATGTTTCTAATACGCACCGCGACGTTAATTCAGGACGTTATGTAACCGCATTGCCATTTTCGAAATCCCCGCACTTGTTAGGAGATTCCTTGACGACAGCCATGCGCCGTTATTCTTATCTTGATCATAAATTCCAGACTAACAAAACATTAAAGAGCGAATACGACAAGGTAATGACGGATTATTTAAAAGGTGGTATTGTTTCCCCCGCTCCCGCTTTGAACACCGATAACAAATATTATGTAATCCCTCATCATGGAGTCTGCCGACCAGAAAAGCCGCTACGACTTGTATGTGACCCTAGCGCGAAGTCAAGCACTCAAGTAGCTTTAAACGACATTCTACACTCGGGGCCAAACTTACAGGCAGATTTAACCGCAATCATTTTAAAATTCAGACTTTCTCCCGCTCAACTGTTGAGTCATCCGCTATGGCTCCACGGTCCGCCCTGGGCACGTGACGATCTACGTACGTGGCCTATTAATCGCTTCACCTTCGACTCCACAGCTGATGAAAAGCTGTTGGAAATCAAAAAACGCGCTAATGTTTTCATCACCACCGATGAACAACCGCAATTTCTATGCACGCTTGCTAAGAAAGTATCGTCTTGGTCCAAGCTTCTCCGCATTATAGTATATTTATACCGCTTCTTAGGAAAAATTCCGCGTTCTAATAGAATCGAACTTTCACACTTACAATATGCAGAAAATATTATTGTAAAATCTCTTCAACAACAATATTTCAAAGACGATATAAACGCCCTCTCAAACAATCGCAAGGTTTCAAAATCGCTAATCCCGCTTTCACCATTTTTAAAAAATGATTTGCTTCGCACCGGGGGACGTTTAGAAAAATCTTCGCTTTGTTTTGACGCTAAACATCCGATATTGCTTCCTAAAAAGGCTCATATCGTTAACATTTTAATAGATTATTATCACCGCAAATATTTACATGCCGGACCACATTTATTACTATCTTTGTTGAGACAAAAATTCTGGATAATTTCCGGACGCACTACAGTAAAACAACGCTTTCGACTTTGTAATAAATGTTTTAAAGTAAATCCCCGTAATGAGGCGCCTTTCATGGCACCCCTCCCCGCTTCTCGCGTCACCGAGGCTAAACCATTCTTACGAACGGGCGTCGACTACGCTGGTCCAATAAACATATTGATAAGCAGATACCGCGGTGCCCGCAAAGAAAAGGCATATATCTGTTTGTTTACATGTTTAGTGACGCGCGCCGTTCATTTGGAATTGGCAGTAGACTTGAGTACGGACTCATTTTTCCGCGCTTTCCGTCGATTCATCTCGAGGCGTTCCAATTGTCTGGAGTTGTTCTCAGACAATGGTGGAAACTTCTTAGGCGCTAAAGCCCAGCTGGACGAGTTGAATGGCTTTCTCAAATCCAAGGCCTTTTGTGATTCCTTCGCTGAGGAAACGATATCTCAAGGCATATCTTGGCATTTGAACCCGCCCAGTGCACCTCATTTCGGTGGCATTTGGGAAACTAACGTCCGCAGTGTAAAGTTGATTTTAAAGCGCGTGATCGGTGATGTTCTGCTTACTTATGAGGAGCTGCTTACCGTATTAACTCAAGTTGAATCGCTTCTCAACAGTCGTCCGCTAACCGCTGTTTTAAGTTCTGACCCCGCAGAGCCCAAGGCACTTTGTCCTTCTGACTTTCTGACTATGGGTCCGCTTGAGTCATTTCATGATGACTCACGTTACAAACCTACATTGACAGATTTAGTCCGCAGTAAACATTTGACTGACCAGGTTGTTCAGAGATATTGGAATCGTTGGAGACAAGAATATCTTAATACCCTGCAAACACGCGCCAAATGGAATACTAAGTCTAATCCGGTGACTAAAGGAGCTGTCGTTGTGCTAAAAACTGAAAATTCACCACCGTTACAATGGCCTTTAGGCATAGTAGAGGATATACATCCTTCATCTGACGGAATCGTCAGAGTGGTAACGGTGCGCACTAAGAATGGTACCTATGTTCGCCCTGTTGTAAAACTATGTGTTTTACCTTCTCAATAACCTACATTCTTAACCCCTCCCCGCATTTTTCACCCGCAATTTTAGTCATAGTTTATTTTATCTTTCAAGTTTTCCTATCTTTTATTAGACGGATTACTTCCGCATCCGCTTCCGCATCCTTAGACATTAGATAACACAATTTAGGTGATCATTCTCTCTTTGTTGGTTCAGGAGTCTTCTTTAACTCCTGAAGGCCGGGGGGATGGCTCTTTTTATGTGTATATTCTGTGGCTAATAGACGCATCAATTTACGCATCTGTGCCGGAAGAGTGAAGTGCATCGTGTTGTGTCACTCCAACGGTCAGTTCGAAATCCACACGCGCCGCATCGCACATGCTCCGCTCCGCGACGACGTAATTTAACATTAAACGTGTCGTGTTTTCATCCCCCGCATTTATTATAATAGGAATCTCGTTTGTCGAACTCACCCCCGCTCGCTTGTGTAAACAAACCGCAACGATAGTGCAGTGACGTGATTTCACGTGTGCCGGCCGGCAAAACGGAACTGTGGGTGATAACTTGGACGGACAGTAGCTGGAGACGGACCCCCTTGAGGTGCTAGATTGGTACGTAGTCTTTTTCCGCATTTTTATACACATAATTACTGCTACCCCTCGACAACCTCAGGAGACCATCCGATTCCCGGCTGAAACAGCCCGTATTTTCACTGAGGCCAGCCCGCACCCCCCCGCAGTGTAGGAAAGCAAATTTTCTACCAACACCAGCTTGTAATTCCACCGTGTCTAGATAAGAAACCGTCGTAAATCTCCACAAAACATTTCTACGAATATTGCAGGGCTGTACCTACAAAGTAGATTTACTTGTTACGGTTGGAATAAACCTTACCCACAAGCAATCAGCGTCAAAGGAAACCCTCGTACGGAATCAATAACCAAGCGCATTTTATCTGACCGCAGTTCGTTCTACAAATCAACCATGCAAATTGGCTCATTTTTTATTCAGTCTCAAAGGACTAACCACAGAGAACTTAAAACACGTTGAAGTGACGTAGAGAATAATAACAACTGATACGTACCTAACGCGCTCAGTTTGAACTGTCAATTGAACTGTCAAAATAGCGTGAGAGAAGCTAGCGCGTTACGAGAAGATTTAAAATAAAAAAATAAACATTTAATTAATAAAACTAAAAAAAGTTTAAAGTGCATTGTGACATCACGAGTTTTCAGCAAGGAATCTCATATGGCATAGGGAATAAAGACCCACAACTAACATAAATAGTAAGTTGATAAAAACAAAAGAGGCACGATGCATTTGCGTGTAACCGTACCCATGTAGTGAAATACATTCACGGGATTAAGATGAAAGAAGTAAGTAGTAAAGATACTGAATTTATGACCAATGTCTTGGAAGGTATCAACAGTGTAATTATTATTATACGACGTCGTATAATAATTAGCACTGATATCTTCCAAAAACATCGAACAGTATGAAGGCTATATTTTATTGACGACGTTAAATTCAAAATGGGCGAGAAAGTGCATAAACTGATTAACATATTATTATGATAAGCACTTAAAATTTAAAGCAATTAAGTAAGCCTAATTGCTTTAAATTATAAGTGGTCGATCGCTTTAGTGTAAGGCGAATATTACACGTTTAATCTTTCATCGGTTCAATCAAATCGTTCCGTCTTGTCGGCAGCAAAAGATCTGAAATAAAGATCCGATAAAATCCGTATTTCACAAATTGAACGTATAGGTAATGTCTGCCTTACATGATAAGGATGAAATTTGAGACAGTATTTACGGACAACATCAGAGTTAATTACACCTCAAAAGGACTCAGTATACGGCAGTTTGTCACTGGCGCCGTTAAATTTAAATTACGCGAGAAAGTGGTCGATCGCTGCTCTGTATAACAGCGTAATGTATTGCCTTTCATTAGAAAACGAAGAGCGGTTTTCTCCTGTCGTTCCGCGTATGATAAAGTTACGGGGTCTCTCATTACGCGTGGATATCGTTACGGCCGCATTGGCGGCGTTTGTGGTGCGCCGATGTAGAGGCCTAGGACTTGTTAAACGCCAGACTGATGAAGTGTGAAGCAGTGATTCGGCGACGGACGGCGACTAGCTGCGACTTGCTTGTCTCGTTATTTAGCAACATAATAGTAATAATAAAAGGTGCTATTTAAACAGACCTACTTATACCTGTGCTTGCACACGACAGAATTTTGAAAGACCGGCCGGCGGTTCTCAGACTCAGATCCGTGCAGATTCTCGCACATTTTCAGACAGCCCTATAGATTCCATCTTCCAAAGTGCGTGATCTAACCAGCTGTATTTAATAACCATGCATTACCCGCTGGCTACTTAAGATATCGCAGTGCAGTTCAACATCGTTCGACGCTCCATTTAACCAGCGAGGCTGTCCTCTCAGCCATCTCGACTCGATCAATGTCGCATGTTTATAATAAACCCTAGAAGTAATTACTCGCATTTATACAGCCCACGCAGTGAACTCTAGGCGACCGCTTCTTACTAACGAGACTGGTCTAAAGACTGGGATGAACAAGCTAAGGAATTGAGTCTCATATTTCAGAACGTACGCTTTGAATTAGATGCAAAGTTACGGGAAATTTTTGGAGCGAAGCAGTAATGTCTAATAAAAGTTACCAAAAATATAGGACAGTAAGCGACATAAGTTGAAAACTTCCCATTTAACTTTAATTACTCGTAGTGATGAAAAATATTTAAATTATGAGTAAAATAGTAAATTAAAAAATTGGACATGTTTAGAAACCTTTGTCCCTGTCTAACCTGTGTCCTCCGTTTTTTAAAGAAATCAACATCGTAAAATAATAAAGCTACAAAAACTTCGAGGTCTTGACTACTGAAGACTCAAGTCACAAGTTCACGCTATCACAGCATTTCACAAGAACAAATTATTGTATTTAAATCACACACCTACTGCAGGCAAGTCACCCCCTCGTCAATATCTCTTTTCGGAACACGGAATCTATTACAATCTACCTATGGTTTTCACCCTAAAAGAAATGCTTATTTTAAACAGCACTATATATAGCACTATATCTACATACATAATGAACGCTCTCCATCCCACGGGATCCGCTTCCACGCACCTCTATCAGTCAATATTACTCGCCCAAATGTAATAGACAAACGGGTCAGTATGAACCTTCATAGTCGGTTGTCTTTTGTTTTGGTCGCGTAGTATGGGAACAGTCTAACTGTACCCTGTCGGTGGTTGGGAGCCATGATCGTTGTTGCGTGTAGCGCAAGCGCAGCCTCCGCAACGTATATCACAATTAAACAATTAACTCTCACGCACTTTCCTTCGAACTAATTATAGAAGAGCCAGCGAGACGTTAGGTTCGTTTTAAATATTTATAATTAAGTACGTTTATGCTGCGTTACTGGATGCACGTGTGTTTATAACACCGTTGTACGCTGTTATTGAACCGAAACCGTTCCAGCAAATTCATAGTTTTGATTGTGTTTATAAAAGTCGTTGCAAATAGTCATGAGTGGTCGGGACCGTGGTGTCGAGGCGGTGGTGGGGTGGGTACAGCTTACCTGTTACCCTATTTTCCGCGCATAAGTATACCACGCCAGGGCTGTCAATCAGGAAATCAGGATAATTATATTATCGGTGGCTCGCGGTCTCGCTCAGAGCGGGTTGGGGTGATGACGTGTACTTTACGCAATTTTCTCCAAGCCCTGAGGGCTGGCACGCGCTACGCTGTGCAGGCGACCCCCTCCGGCTTTACAGATAGGCACATTAGTGCATGCTTAAATGTATCGTGCAGCAGCCCTAGTGTTTAGAATAGGCAGTAATGTGGTAATGCGTCCGGTCGTAGTTCCCGTTTTGCTATCGGATCATCTGGAAACATCACATGCACTAACATTACCGTATGTAATGTAACTGTTCAGTAAAGCACTGAGATAGAACTGGTAATGAGTTATGGATAAATAGGATGGATTTGAATTTATTGAGTACTGGATATCTATTACCATAGCAATCGGTAGTTGAGTAAATCCCGTTTAGTTGGAGGATTAAACTTTGCCAGTTAGCTAGACTAATTAAATTAGACCTAATGAAGAAAACGGCAATTTGTGTAATCTTCCAATATGGGAAATTCCATTTTGAGAACAAAATTACTTCTCTGGAATATTTAAATTAGCAAGCTTTTGTTAAGCTTTCATTTTGTTTTTTTCTTAAACTAAACCATAGTGGTTTTCTTACCTACAAAGAAACATGAAAATTTATGAACCGGCATACAATTTCCTTTCTACTCGTATAAGAAATTGCTATCAGAGGAAGATAGTATATTTCCCTCGGAGAATAGTATCCTTTCAATAAGGTTTTTACTCGGAACTGGGACCGGAAGCCGCAGAGGCGTTGTATCGATTCATTTGTGACGACGTCGACTGTCGTGTTTATGTTAGGCCAGTTGTGTTCAGGGAACAATAGGGAGATAGGTAGACATCGGTAGCTACTGTAGGTAGGTGCTTGTAGAGATAGTGAAATCATCTTTTGCCATTAGTTCAGGAGTAAGCATGGAAAAGGAAAATCGAAAGAGGCATAGGAAAGTGTTTTGAAAGTAACATGATTTGGTAGGTTTCTATTACGTATCTATTTTCAAAACGTTTGTTTTTCATGGAAACTTTATTCGTCTTGCAAAATTGTTTAACAACGAATATAAATAGCACATAATATAGATGCTTTAGTGTTTTTTGGCCCAAAATTTTTGACTGTTTTGACAGCGGTGTTAATGTATTTTTATTTTTAAAGTTTTTATTCGGATGAAAAGTTTTCATAACCAACTGAATTAAGTTTGGTGCTGTAACCAGGATCAAACCCAAATTGAGAAATAGGTAAATATGTCCGCGATACATAATAAAGACAAGAGATTGAAATTATAATTTTATAATAAACATTCGTCAATATTACAATGAATCTACTTACAAACCAACAATCAATAAGTCATTAATTACCTGTCGATAGTGCATTTCCGAATAGTTTAATATTCCAGGTATAATTGTATATCTGCCAAGTTAAAACATTGCTATCATCCAACTTATCAGCATTGCAATCTAGATCTCTTTAATTGAAAACGCATTTGAATATAAATGGTTGAACATAAAGAAATCCTAGCCAATACTGCAATCGCCATTATATCTTTTATATTATTTACTGAGTAACAAGAAGAGCAGGTCATAAGGCTGATAGTTAATGCCACGCCTGCCTATAACAGCTGCAGTGCCACCCAGAACTCTATTTTTAATTATACAATCCGCCCACAGCGACTCAATCGCTACCATAAAAACAGTTAACTTATCACAATATATTAATTCCCTGTAGGTTGTCGCAGATGCACTAGATTGTACCTTAGATAAGGGTCTACTTATAAACCGCGTATTTGCCGCGGAGGCAAACGTTATCTCTACATCTCGTTGGATTAACTACCTCGATTTGCCAACCGTGCGAGCGGTTTGATGGGATTGGAATTCATTTGGAATGGGATTAATTTAGGCTAGCAGTTATAAAACGCATTTACTGTGCAGGTCGTGCATAGTTGAGTCCTTAAGTTTTAGCACAAAGTAAGTAATAGGTAGGATAATCAGCGACCACAGGAGCTAACTTCTAACTTTGCTTCACGCACTCGCAGTAAGAAAGTTTGAAAATGTTGAGCAACTCTTTTAGCCGGATTGGTCAAGGTTTGGAAATGGTTTCTGCAAAATACGAGTATGTATCTAGCCTACCCACATTCGATGATGGTGAAGATGATAGGATCGAAGATCTTTCATCTTCAATCCAACGGACCCTAATACGCAATGCTAATTATGGCGTACGATGCCTTGTATCATTAAAAAAACATATTAACGACATACAAGTAATGACATTGTTTTTAATACAGTAACGTATGTATTACTTCCGGTCAAGATGACATTTCAATTAAACCACCAAATAATAAAAATGTTAATATACCCAATCTGGACGCCCATATTTATTTAACTGCCCAAATTAAACCGCACGAAACAGTATGAACACATAAATAAACATCAAACTTTATTCACTTCAGAACGGTTAACAAAAACAAATATCTACATATAACAGAGGTTGGGCATATAAAAAGTAAAAGTTGAAAAGTTACGAACGAACTGATTGGACATTTCACTGGTTATGACAACAAACAGGAATAAAGATTGAAGGAAATTTTTCGGCTTAGGAATATTTATAAGGCAAAGCTAATGAAAATGTAACCTATGTATTTTACTTCAGCTTCTACGTTAAAAAAATTAAACATAATACTTCTTTCGACCAATTAAGTAGCATTGTTTCGTTTCCAATCGTGACTATAAATTAATTATTGTATCACAGAAATGTTTAGAGTTACGTGTGGTCTAGATGGAACCCTTTCACTCTAGTAACGTTCCTAAGCCTTATTTCTTCGGATTAGTTGATTAATACTTAATCAATCACAGATAATATCTACGGGTATACGTAGGTTTATAAACATACTGTGATGGTGCTATTTCAGATGCTCTTCCTAGAATTCTAGACTATGTCGGAAGTGCTTTCAGTAATTTAACTAGTGGTAAATTACCTGGCGGTCTAGAGTTAGTTCTAAATGAAAAAAAAATATAATAAAATCTTTTCTAAAAATATTCTTTTAATTTTTCGGTTGACTGACACTGATTCAAAATCCAAAATGCTTAGATCCATTAGTAACATTCAGCTTTTGTTATTATGATTCGGTCAAGCCCGCTTCCTATTGATTTGTGGTCAGCAACGTCCAGGGGAAATGACCTGTGCCCCTTTCAAAACCGGAAGTCAGTCCCCTGCCAGGTATAATGATGTCCATGCGTGTCTGTGGGGATAGAATTACTTATTGGTATTAAAATTTAATGCATTTGATGCTTTCTTGTATCGCGTTTCGCTTGTTTGCTAGGAAGTTTGCGTTGGTTTAATATCCCCGAGGTTTTGACCAGAGGGGGATATGTAGAGTAATATAATCCCTCTAGGGGAAAAGATTATTCAAGCCCTTTGTAAAAGGAGCAACCGATTGTGATGGCTTATTTATTTTTGTATTCAAATTTAACTTTTAGCAAAACATTGAATAAAATTAGGGACATAAAAGTACTAGAGACTTTTTCGGAACTGCGGATATAGATTATTATTATGATTAGTGAAAAACATGTGAAGCGAAATTGAAGTTTGGCTAACCATATGAACCAAATAATTTCCATAAATTTTGTCCATATCTAAGTAGATATTATTAGAATGAATGAATTATGAATGAACGATAATTTATGGTCGTAACGTATATTTTTAGTCTATATAAACATTTTGCTACATTCATGAAAATCATTTAATGTTTTGCTTTTCTTCTTTCCAGGGTGCCAAATGCGCCTAAGAGCTGCATCGGCGAAATCTTCAACTCGGACGCAACCGACGGGGGCAGCCCTATGAAAAACGGCGCAGCCCGCCCGCGCGCCGTGCGTGACACCCCGACTCGCCCGCGCGACACTCACTCCCGGCTTTTCGGCCAGGTACGGGTACGTGACAATCCTGGAATCTTCCAGAAGTTTATCAGTTACGGTGATGGGTACGGCTTAGTTGAGACTTGCTTAATCACGCACACAGTGAATAGATAGATAAACTCTTTATTGAAACTTTGAACTATTCTTCTTTTTTTTCTCTTTTATAGAACTCTTTTTTAATATTTTTTTTTTATTCTTTGTTTTTCTTTTTTTTTTTTATTTCCTTCTGTTATATAATTTTCGCACCATATTTTCTTTCTTTGACTGTTATGGGCAGGCGTAGCGCTTACCATCAGGTGAAGACTCGCTCGTCTCGTCACTCAAACAAATCAAAAAACATCACTTAGACAGGTGAAGTTCTTAGCTCAATAGGTACTCCTAGCGGCGACGCCTAATCGTCTCCAGTCACGAAAGTCTACCCAATTCCAGCCTAGAAATTTTAAATGATCTAGGTACTTGAATTAAACACTGGCCGTAGCTTTAAGTAGGCATTATCAATGGCGTAGAACTTTATGAAGTACGGTAGATATAGGCAGACGCTGCATTGCAGTGTTGCCGACGTTTATTAGCATGTCTGTTGGCGCCCAAACTGGTACAAAATGTTTTAGTGCCAAGAACAATTTAATGCTTTAATTTATAAGGTTTGATTACAATAAGCTTTTGTTGAAAAATATTCATTGCTCCAGACAACTTTTATGAAATACATAATCGATGCTGCAAGCTGATCAAAATCAGCGCAAGGTCTTAGTCTACTGTTAGTGACTGAGGAGTTCCATTGTCGACCTTCCGCCTCTGTCATCAAATCAGCTGGTTATCACATCAATATTGTAGAATAGAATAGAAAACTCTTTAGCGTACACATAAAAAAAAACACAGTACAGAAAAATTACAAAAGGTAAACAAGGGTAGTAAGCGGTCTTATCGCTTAAAGTGATTGGTTTCAGACAACTTTTGGATGTACAGTAAAAAACATTTTCCGATAGTAGGGCGGGAGGCGTACTTACATTATTTTATAGGTAAACACTATACATTAAATACTTACGTTATAATAATAGACATATGTACACACTATACCTAATAAATGAAAAAATATATTGTATCGTCATTAGAACATGATGTGCAAAACTGCCTATAATTAAGTGATTCGTCCCATGCTACTTAGCTAGTCGTTAGCTTTTTATTAGATCGATAAAGCAATCATATAATTGGATTACCGAGCTCTACCTTGCCTATCTAACTTCTTGCATACGTAACATCATAATAATATTAATAATTCTTCTTACATCTCGTTCACATATTTTTCCGACTTCTCTATAAAGAAGGAAGTAAAAAAGTTTTGCTGCGCTCACATCCTCAATATCCATTAGATCGAAAGTAAGCCCATTTTTCAAGGAAATGGAAAGCTCGTTTGTTAAGGGGAAACCAGGGCAGGGGAAGACAAACGATATGTAATCAACAATCCTTGCCCCGAAACAGCGGTTTTTGTTGCTTTTTGTTCCTTGGCTACCCGCGGGTAGATTGCCAAGTCCGCCAGTCTAAGTTAATAACTAAGTATCTACTAGGTACCTAGTACGAGGGTGAATCAAAAAGTTCTTAGAAGTGCATATACATGAAACCTTTTTGGATCAAGTTCGATATTCAAATTAAAGAGTGTCTATCACACTATATTTATGCAGACTGTCACTTGTTTTTGTCAGTTCGTTCGCATGTAATAAATTTTTTTGTGCAACGAGTTGCTAAAAAGTCAAAATTATGGATAAAAGTGAGTTACGTGCGGTGATAAAATATCTCAGTTTGAAAAAAATGTCTACGAAGGAAATTTTTTTGGACATTCAGCTGACATTAGGGGGTGATGCTGTACCCTATTCTACGGTTGCGTACTGGGTGGCTGAATTTAAAAGAGGTAGATCAAGCTGTAAAGATGAACCGCGTCCTGGGCGGCCTTCAACCTCCGTTACAGAAGAAAATGTCAAAAAGGTTGAGAATCTGGTTTTGGAAGACAGAAGAATGACTATAAAACATATAGCTGAGATCCTAAAGATATCTTTTGGTAGCGTTCAATCCATTTTAATTGATTCACTGGGGTTCAAAAAAGTGTCTGCAAGATGGGTGCCACGAATGTTAACCGACGAAAACAAAAAGCGACGTTTGGAAATTTCCAAGCGTAATCTCGAAATGTTCCAGCGTGATTCGGATAATTTTTGCCGTCGTCTTGTCACCATGGATGAAACGTGGGTCCACCATTTTGATCCTGAAACTAAAAGACAAAGCATGTCTTGGAAACGACCATCCTCTCCATCCATTAAGAAATTTCGAGTTGCTCCTACCGCTGGCAAAGTTATGGCCTCTGTGTTCTGGGATAGTGAAGGAATCCTTTTTATTGATTACATGCCAAAAGGCCAGACGATTACTGGACCCTATTATGCAAATTTAATCCCGAAAGTGCGTGAAGCGAAAGAAAAACGTCGTGGAAAACTGTCGTTGGGCGTGTTGTTCCTTCAAGATAACGCTCCTGCTCATCGATCGGAAGTTGCGCTCAACGCAATCCGCTGTGCTGGCTTCAATCTCCTTGACCACCCACCATATTCTCCGGACTTAGCCCCAAGTGATTTTCACTTATTTCCAAAATTAAAAGAGGAAATTCGTGGAACAAAATTTCACGATAATGACGCGGTTATAGCTGCCGTAGAGGACTTTTTCGAGAGTCAAGAAAATAATTTTTTTTCACAAGGAATAAGGAAGTTAGAAACGCGTTATTCTAAATGCATTGCATTGGAGGGAGATTATGTAGAAAAATAAAATATTATTATTTAAATCTTTGCATTTTTTAATATTGATTCCAAGAATTTTTTGATTCACCCTCGTATGTACTAGGTATCTAAGTATCTTGTAAAATTTGTTTTGTTCTAGTTTTTAAGTTTTCTTTGTTCTGTGGTGTTTCAATAAAGAGTTTATCTATCTACTCTAATACATATTGTTATGAGATACCCTAAGGGTGGTTGGTTAAAAATAATAAGACTTGGCTTTACATCATATCCCAGAAATTTAACTCAGAATTTTAGCGACAAAGTCCTTTCAATAAACAAAAAAAAACTCAGAATTGATTACAGTAAGGGTCTCAAACTTGTAATTTTTTTTACATTCATGTTTTGATGAGATTAATACAGCTATACTTTTTTTAACGGGAGTTTTTTTAAATTTGAAATTTCAATGCTGAACTCGTGATTCTCTTAAATATAAATTCCAATCAGAAAATAACAGTGACCTTATCATCCTCACGTAAGTGAGGTGAGACCCGAGCTCAGCAGTGGGCTCATATATGATGATGATGCGACGATACTAACAGATACATTCCCGTGCTTCCAGGCCGGTAACTCCTCCGTGGCTCCGCTGGTGACGGACACCATCCGCAGCAACATCCAGTTCGGAGAGGGAGAGGCCAACGGCCACTCTCCCAAGTACAACGGCAGCGCGCATTCCACGCCCAGCAGAGGTGAGACGGAGCCCGCGGACCACTGTGAGTCGATATGTTGTAGGCACGGTACTCGCACGGATACGCAGTCGGGTGGAGACGGTAGGCGTGGTGGAATGGATACAGAGACGCGATTAGGACGTAGACTACAGAGAGACGTGGTCAGGGTTAAGAGCTACTGATTCGTTTTATAACGGCCTAAAACGGACTGGCCACATTTTAAAATAAGGGCAGTCCATATCGTGACAGCTACGTCACCTGTTTTTACTAAAGTTGATAATTATAATCTGACTCTGAACTAAGAGTTTAGGAGGTCTGTACCAGTTTGGTAGGTATATGACAAGTCAGAAAAGTTAGAGCAATGTAGCAATTCAAATGTCCAAACAATCGGAAATGTCAAAAACTATCCCTTGTGTTAAATATGTGAAAATTATAAAAATAATTACAGCAACTGCTACCATTCAAAACAAAATAACCTAGTAAACGATTCTTATACCTCCATACGTAAATGGAAACATACTTAACTGTTATAAATGCGTCTCAAATTGTTAGGTAAGTATCTTTAATCTCTGCAACATTAGATCTCGAGAACAATCTCGCGAAAGTCAACACTCCATCAAGCGATATCATCACTCACTTGAGCGGATTACCGTTGCCGTCTGTCTCAGCGTTAATGAACAAGAAGTCTTAATCTCGCGTTAGAAAGCAGCGGAACAGCTCTGAAATACGAGTATGTCCTCTGTAAAGCCGGAACACAGCTCTTAAAATGTTGTGGCGTATTCGGAATTCAGAGCCTACACGGCGCAATGATACAATACTTACACGCGCCACTGTTATGACACACTTAAGAGAGCATATTTGCAAGTTTAATGAAGATTTAGTTACAATAAACTTAAATGTGGCGTATTCAAAATTGAGAGCCTAGACGGCGCGGCGCAAAGAGAATAATTTTCGCACGCGCCACTGTTAAGACACTTAATGAGAGCATTTTTGCAAGTTTATTAAATATTTAATAGTTACAATAAACTTTGGTTCAACATCAACATAGGTACGTCTTTTCAACATTATCGTGTGGTTACAAAATACCACTGAATCATTAAAACTATCATCAATTTGTTGCAGTTCAATGCTCTGATACAGAATCACTCAGAATAGCGCAAACGGAGCGAAATAAAAAACGGAAACGTCTCTGAAACTGTCTCGAAGACTGTCCATTCCATTCTGCGTTTCTAGAGATTCTACACGCAAAATTGACGAGTTTTTGCCATTTTGCGTGTGAATTTCAACCGTATTCCATCCACATATTTGGCACTCGTGCACGCTATAATATCGACGCTTCATACTTACAATCTTACAAATAATTTATACCCTATACCGAGAGAGGACAGATAATAAATGAAATCGAGTGTTCAACAAGCGATTGGACAACTTTTGTTTTGTCACTACTTCTTCGTTTCCTTGGTTATTTAGTAACTACTTTTTGGGTTGTTGAAGATGCAGTCTATGTATCTTAGATAACACGGGACTTTTTCAAATCATATGGAAATTTTAATAGTAGGTGACGTAGTAGAACAAAAATTTGTTCAGTAAGTTATTCTTAGCACGTCGTTTCATTTATTGTCAAGATATCGTCTCTCTCTTTTCTCTAACAAATAATAATATATTTAATATATACTTACAATAATTAAAACAATTTACTTAACAAGTTAACACGGTGTTACAAACATTTCCTAAATTATCCTCATGCTTTGCTTAAAATGAAGCATGATTACAAAATATATTAAAAACAACTTAACCATGACTTAACATTGAAAGTAGCAATCGAGATACATTATTACCCATTTTACGAATGTTAGACAGAATGAAAAAAGTTATGATACTTTATAGGAAAAATCCAAAAAATCACGATTGTAACTAACGGAGCCAAAGTTTCATAATTTTCAGAATCTAAAATTCTATAGTCAAAGAAAAAAGAACGCTAATGATCAATAAAATAGAAAAAATTGCAAAGTATTTCTATGGCAACAAAATTGGCTCAAGGAATATCATGTCGATTTTTGCAAGCGTTTATTGGCCAGTGATTTCGTCCTACTTAACAATGACGCCTGAAACTTTGGCTCCAAAATGGCGTAGTTCGAATGACAACCGTTTATTCTGTGAATGGTCAGCAACATACACGCCTCCGAAGCGGAATCCTGTGACAGGCGACGGAGTGCGCGTGCCGCCGCCGCGCCGCCGCCACCCGGCCGCCAGCCTGCGAGGTGCCGACTCCTATGACCCCTATGAAGAAGACCTCATAAACCCCCAACCCACCCACAGATACTTCACACGCGACTGGCCCCCGCAACCCGCTAATTACTACGTCGAATCGACGACCAGACCCGCGCTCAATATCAGACACACTCCTTACACTCTTCTCGGTTTGAAAACCGACAATCCAGAAATGTGTCATCCAGTCATAGACCCTAACTCCATGTCCCCTCAACTAGTGCTCGATCGGCATTGGCCTCCGTTTCCCGCTCAGCATTACCTCGAACCTTCCGAGCACAAGATACCGTACCATCCTCTCCCGCCGTACGCTTTCGTAGGCATGACTTCTGCTCTCGGCGAAAGACCTAAGCCAGACTATAAGTACAACCCAATTCCAGCTCTGGACGGGCCGATAGACCCGTTCCTCATAGCTAATACTGATCCTCCGCCGACGTTGTACAGATACGAGAGAGATGGGCCTATTCCCGATTTGACTCCATTAGAGACTTCTCTAATCCCAGGGCCTCACACGCTTACTGGATTCCCTCCAATCTTCCACAAACACGTCCCCGGGTATTTGTTTAATCCGAATCGGCATGCTGAAGACTTCAACCAAAAGACGTACTATGTAGATTATGTCCGTCGCAGGGAGATGGGTGGGTGTTCAATTTAGACTGAAGGAATGCAGCACCAGAAAATCCGAAGGGCTTCTTGCAATTTTTGATTTGCTTATGAAAGAACATTACAACGATTCCTTCATGTCATTGAATTAAGCACTCACAATGTTTTATTATTTGCTGCAGTGTTGAAGAATATTCTTAGATTTGTTTACTTCTAGAAGTTATTGAGATTAAATGTTTATCCGAGCTTGTTTATATTATATTCTGCTTCTTGTATCGTTGTCGTATTGTGTATCTTTGATGTAAAATATTTCATATTTCTTCTATCGCACGCCTCCTTCTCTATTCTATAAACCTTTGTAGGTAGCTTCAGGTTGTAGATAATTTGATGTAAATTAATGACTTAAGCTATTACTGTTGAAAGATAATTTCGTCATTATTTTTCTCTCATAGATAACTTAGAATTCAAATGTAATCGTGATTTATTTTAGGTAAAGTTTAGTCGTTTGCATGAATCCTTCCATCGTTGTTTAGTGCGGGTTCCAAGAACCTTTTCTTTCCTTGATATGAGAATTGTCAAAAATCTGATGAACAATTAATGTAGATTTAATTACAACTTATGTATACTTTTATAATATGACAGTATTGGATGATGGAATTTTGACAAATCTTTCTCATGTATCATCGTTAAGCTCATCGGGAACTGCTCGACGACACGTATAACTTGTAGAGTTCCATTGAGACTTTAACTAGAATCATCTCCTACTTTCCATCATATTTATTTTATAATGTATAATTTTATTTGACGTGTTTTATTTTAAAACATTACAGAAGGGAATCCGATCACCGGTGACGGGTACAAGTCGATGAACGGGCAGATCAACACGGTTACTTCGATAAATGGTAGCAGCCTGATCAACAGCTGTAGCAGCCGCGTGCCGCCTGGCGGTTACTCATCCGGGCTCTGGTAGACTAACCCCTCCACCGCGCCGTTCACCCACCACACAACCGCGCTATATAAAAAGCGACGACCACGCCACGGCAATGTCATTCGCCGTCCGACCTCCGGCACGCGCGGACCTACAATACTTTGAGCTAGCGAGCTTCGCAACAGCCCAGAGTATTGTCAGTCCCTATTTAATGCATTTATATCCTATAATTTTGTAATACTAAAGCGTAGAATTCGGCAAAAATTTAGTAAAGTGCACACGACACTTAGTCCATTAAATTCCGATATGGTATATGTTGTTAATCAAATCCTTAGCCTTTCCCAGTAACAGTTTCATTCGTATAATTTATAGAATAGTATTATAGATATTTTTGTAATAGTAATTATTCGATAATTGTAAAGACGTCAGTGTGTCTATTTGAAATCATGAGTGGACGCTGAAACTAAGCGCGTATACCTGTAAAATGTTTCAGTGATGGTTTGAAATGAATATACTGATTTAATTATAAGATCTTGAAAATGTACTCTTTCACACTTGTACGAATATGTTATTAACCCATTGATATTGTGAATTAGGAGTGAGGAAACGTATCAGCAATATACCAAAACGAATAGTGCCTTTATCGGTGTTGAGGTTGGAATTCTTAAAGAATCGGGTATGTTTGAAGGTAGGCATTCTGTGTAGCTACAGAAAACGTACAGTTAAAAGTGATTATATATCTATATTTGACGGTATAGAAATAGTAATCATAAGGCACTCTGGCTAAATGATACAATAAAAAGAATTAAACATTTTAATATAACATTTTAACCTTAATATTTCAACATTAAGTAATCTAAACTCGTTTGTTGAATTTCATTTAATATATCTTAATATTTAAATAGAGGGTTTATAGATTGCATTTATTTTGTCTTTTTATACAAGTTTTATTTCTTTTTAGTTTATTTACTACAAGTTTAGTATGAGGTTGTGTTTTGTCTGACGGGTTAGGGGTTCCTTGAACATTTTTGATAGAACTTTAAACCTTATCTGCACCTAAAGTTAGTTCTTTTTGTGTACCTTTGGCGTAAGGAAACAAACCCGTCAGACAGAACATAGCCCTAAAATAAAAGCGGAATTGAATTTTGGTCCATTATCTGTTAACAATGTCTTCGACGGACCATAGAGATCTTAGAGATATACCTAACTTCTAGATTTAGCTTTAGGCATATCATCTTTGTAAAAACGTTTTCATAATTCTAACGAGGTATCGCATAATCACAGGCCTAACTGTAACAAATGTTAATAGATAATAACCATTATTTCAAATAAAGTTTTTTTATTATTTATTGATGTTTTCATTGTATTTGAATAACTTGTTACCACCATAAAGTAAGTTCTGGAGGCCTACCATGACATCTTATAGCGATTCAGTTGAGGACCTAAACTGAACCGCGTCGCATAATCGTACCGTGACGTTTTATTTTTTATGTGGCTGTCATTTTCAACCTAAACTGGATCCAGTTTAATTGAATCGCTATAAGAGGTCATGGTATGCCTCCTGGTCAGCGCCCTAATCACAAAATAAATTAGATTTATACAACTTATATCTAATTTAATTACTGTCTTCGCTCACTAGAAACCACTACCTGACACCTTTATCTTCTTCTTCTCTATTGCCTCTCCTCGTCTTCTCTTGTAGGGTGGCCGGTGATTCTATCTCAAAGGTTACTGGTCCGTCGTTTTGTATACTAACTTGCATGTAGGCTCCAAACTCTCCGTCTAAAACGAGTTTAGTCTAGGGTTAAGCGATGCCGATTCCTACCTCGAGTCCATATGAATATGGCTTTAGAAAGGGACTAGTATAGCTTGGAATTAACCATTGTCGGTTCACATGAATAAAGTCTTGCAAGGAGGCTGGTTAAGCTTGGGGTTACGTGATGATGACAACTGATGTTTATAATGACTGTATAAGGTAAATAGCTGTTATGTAGCATTAAAATGACATAGCCCTTGTCCATATTTAGCATAGCAAGTACGGTGACATGCTCATTGTCACAGAAACAGAAGTGAACCCACTTTAATGTAGACATGGATTAGTGACAAAGATTTCTTACATCTTGTCAAAGTCCAATAATAATCCAATGAGTTTGGTCATTTTCTTACCTTTAATTTTTTCAGGAATATAAGCATCTTTCAGCATTTGCAGAAAATTTTCATAGAATTCTTTAGATTTTTCTGCTGGCATTGACTTGTGGAAGTCTGGTTTATTCCCCTGAAAATGATTATGAATATAAAATGATGATGTAATTATATGTTAAATGACAGATTATCATAATGCCCTGCTTGCTTTTTTTTTCCTTATTAACTTACTTTCCATGTATTGCATAAGGTAAATTGACTGACACACAGTAATTCAAATTGTTTTTCAACCACACTTCTCTTCCACTTTTTGTTTTCATCCTCAAATAACTTGATATTTAGTATTTTTCGAACTCTGAAACAGATTGTGATGACTAGGTTTAATGTATAAATCAATTGACATATAAAAATATAGAAAATGTCAAGGCTAAGGAGCTGTGTATCTGAAGCAGTTGAAGTCGACAAATGCCCTCCATTTCCTGACCTCCCAACCCTCAACTTATCCCCTGACACACCAACCCGGCTCTCTCACCCCGGCAGACTCCCGACCTCCTGAGATTGAGGTCACTGACACCGAGGTCACGCTTAATGACTTTAAGGATACCCGCTGAGGTTATACTTTTGCATAATTACATATCCCACCCTGGTTTTAGCATTGTTTTTTTTAGTCTACTTTTATTAGAATCTCGTATACCTAGTATAGTATAGGTTACAATACTTTGACTGGTGTTTCTTGGTTATTTATCAATTTTTTCAACTCTATTGATATTTAACGTATGAAACTGTATGTTTATATCTAATATCAGAAAAAAAAGAACAGCTGTAGTATTTAGTTGCGTGGTGTAATCTGATAACTTACATATATTCCATATCCTTTTGGGTGTCGGTACTGGATATGCCGATCAGTACACAGAGGCCTTGTTCTATACTGCTTATGGTTTCACCATTCACTGACCAGGAAGAAAAAATCTAGTTAGACATGGGTATTCTGTGGCTATTAATGTGTAAGGTGGATGTTAACTAAGCTGCATCAGCTATCAGACACAACCCAGAAGTCTATAGTGACTTTAACATCGCCAAGATAAATGCATTCTGTTTAAAATGTTGTAAAAATGAGGAGTTAGTAGAATAAACCCATAACCTTAAATATATGAATAAGAACTGAAAGGAAACAGTAAAATTAAGTTACCGGCCACATTAGCTTTCATAACTCTTTGAATTAATGCTTTCATTTTGATGTTTATTCCTAAAACTAGCCACGAAATTCTTTAATTTGGGTTTATTTTGAATTGAATATAGAGATTTTCTATTTCTTTTCCAGATATAAATATGCCACAAACAGCTGCTGGCTGACTCTTACAGTGCTGACACTGACACTGACAGCTAATTGATTGAATTGCCTTTTTCATTTATGGCAACATTCATTTTTATCTATGCTACAAATACCGGTAGAAAACTGAAACACCACAAAGTACTGCTACTCGATACAAGATGGCAGCAGTAAAAACGATGCTAATGATAGATGTACCATGTAGTGTTTTACCTCACCGATAGATGGCGTAGACTGGCATAAATAATATTAATGATTGAAAACGATCACTACGTGAGTTTTAAAGTTTCTTTTTCTCTCACTTTCAGTACTTCATAAAGGCACCACGTTACTACCTACTTAATGACACTATCGTAATCGCAACGCATCATATTACAGGTGTCTAAATAAATTAAGTGCGTACCTACTAGGTGGATAGGTAATTACTAATTAAATTAAGTAGTGCAAGTCACAGACATAATGACATCCATAGACATAAGTGGTGACGCCCACTTTAAAGTGCATTTCCTCATTGACCTATTCTAGCGCGTGTAACAAGGTCATTTCGTGGTCATTCCCCTCATTACGAAGCTAACGAACACATCAAGTAGGTACCTGCCTAGTAGACATACATTATTAAATCAGACACGGGCGATAAAAACATATTGCGAAAAGGATTATTTGCGGATCGGAGCATTTGAGACATTGCATCGTGACCATTTGGGAATGGGATATTTTTTTAATTAACGCATGATTTGTCATAGAAAGCTTGCTCACCAGTGCGCCGCTTGGGGTAAATCATGTTACCTAGGCTATCTTCTTACCCTTAACACTATAATATAATTCTAGGTGCTCGCCTATATCTACCTTACAATAGGTTGTTTCATAGAACCTGTTCTGTGGGTTGTTCCCAGAGATCCACAGCCCATTGTTCTCGAAAAATAAACTTTTATTCATTAGTTCGGCCGACGCGACGTCTACGACAATAAATTATTAAGATTAAAGTAATATTTTCCTTCTCATTATGTCTATGCATGAGTTTACCGTTCTGTATGGTCAGCATCTTCTGCATATATTCTTATGAATTAAGTAGGTACCCTATACCCTATACCTACCCAATTGCCTATTCCAATTATTGTCAGGCAATGAGTAGGAAATCTGGCATTCAATTCCAAATTCGTAGGTACATATTAAATTAGGTACAAACAACGTGACTAAAGATAGGTATTTATTAATCGTTGACGTAAATGGGTGCGACTAGTTCTTATTTAAAGGCTTTGGCCAAGTTTGACAACAAGATTCGACACTACCTACTACCATAGTGGATGGCGCCTGTTGTGTTCACTAATCTAGGGCTTGGGTTTAAAGTAAAACAACCAGATTATCAGTAAGTAGGCACACGCTCAGAGGAGACGACCGCCCGCTCTGAATGACAGATTGGGAATGAGGAGAGGCGCCACTGTCGATTGTGTGCCTACATTTATTTGTATATCACAGCGCCTATCCAACTTTAGTTTTGTGGTTTTATGTCAATATTCTAACTCAACTCTATTTACGCGAAAACTAAAATATTAATAGGCATCAATTAATTAGATTAGTTTAGTAGGTAATAGCACCGATTTGAGTATGTAATGTGAAGAAAAAAAGTTAGACTTTTTGCATCGATTATTAATATAATCTATGTTAAAGTTATAAAATAAATAAAAATATCTATATTTTTTTCAAAAACCCCGAATTATATTTCATTATAATCATAATCTATGGTTTATTAGTTCGATAGATTCAACCATTACATTGGTGGACAGTCAACTTACTACTTAACTGGCAAATATTTGTCCAAACAATAATAAGGATTTAACTTGCATAGTTTCGCAATTTAAACTCGCCAGACTTTAGAGACGACAGTCAAAAACAAAACTGTGTATAAATATCATCAAATTAAAATGTATAAATACCTACCCACATAAGCCTGTGCGTGCGCACCAGACGTCACGTGCGTCGAACACGTGCCGATTTCACGAAATACAATACAGTGGTACCAATTCACTCGTGACCAATTTTTGAACAGGATAGTGAAGCTTACTTCGCACTTGGCGAGTGATAGCCATAGGACTGCCTATACATAAGTAGTACGTACTGACCAAAAAGCGTTCGGATTACTGTTCACGTGCGGTCAAGTGGAGTTAGTATGATAATTTAGTGAGCATTGTGACCATTTGTAGTAGTTTTCTGCTAATTGATAATATTTTTTTTTTCTAGGAGATAAAAAGTTTTTTTTTTTAATCTGTGATTGTATAAAGCCGCCGACACATTTGTCTGGCGTGATGCATCAGAAAGGGTATCGGTTTCACATAGCGTTCACATTTCTCCGATGCAGTGTGTTGTGACGGCTTGTGTAAATGTATGAAACCGATACCTATTTGATGCATCTTGACACGACACGTCAGAGAAATGTGAACCTTTTTTTTTTTTTTTTTTTCCCGGGGAAATGCATTATGCATACCACCCGCCCCCCCCACTAAAACCCCGGGGTTGGTGTTCTCCTCTCCGCATTATGGAGGTGGTTACGGGTTCGAACGGCGCTTCCGCGACCACCTTTGCGGGCGCCCTCCCGGGCTCGCCACGTGAGGCTTGGGCCTCTTTCTCCGCTGGGTGCGTCCCGGAACACACGGGCCGCACCTCAGCTCGGGACTTCTAACTTGGGCGTTGGACCCCCGATCCGCGGCCCAAAAGTCCCCGTTATTGGTCCCTCGCTGTGCCCTCTGCTGATCAGAGGGACACGCGAAGGACCTCTTCTCGCCAGGTTATTTGCTACGGCCACCAATTCCCCTAGGAGAATTGCTGACCGAACCCCAGGGTGCACCGGCCCAGCTGCTGCCCTTCCCTCCGGATGCAACGCATCAAGAGGGACGAACAACAGCCGGGCACTCGTGGAGGTTACCTGGCCCGCACCCCAGAGAAATGTGAACCTAGCTTATGTCTACTCGACTTAAAAAATAGAACAAAATGGATTAGCTCGACTAAAGAGTTCACAAATCATTGGACTAAATTTTAAAGTTTGCACTTAATTACTACTAAATCACTCGCTACTCCACTAAATTACTCGACCAAATGCGAACCAGGCATAAGAGAATTTAACGAATGAAGAAAAACGACCCATGGAATCATGGAAATGATTATCGAACGCTGCGCAGTGCTTGATTCAGCGTAATTGTTTTGTTTGTTAGCTCCAGTATCGGTCAGTGACACTAGTATTCTAGGGACATTGTAAACCGCAGATAAAAGGAGAGCAAGCAATTAGATGGGTACGTAAGTAGGTGGGTGAGCTGTAGATAGGCGCTATTTATATCAACTTTTGATGTAATGCTAGTCAGTACTTCATCATCATCATCTTTATCAACAACCCTTATTGTCCCACAGCTGGGGCCCAATTCTATAAAATAACTAACCTATCAATTGTGTGTCGGTAGTGTCTTAATAGGATAGTCATTGATATTTGTTATTCTATAAATTATTATTTTTGCTAGCCACACTGAAAACTATTGTACTGCCACACAACAGCTACACCACAGGCACACAATCGACACACTACTGAGACACCACTGGGACACCATTGGAGTTTTCGCAGAATGCCAAATTTGCAACAGTGGCAATATAATGCCTGTAGTGTGTCGATAGTATGTCAATGGCGTGTTGTTTTACTCTAAGTTATAGAATTGGGCCCCTGAGCACGGGTCCCTGAGCACGGGTCCCTGAGCACGTGAGGAGGATAATATCTTGAATAAGGGATAATAAACTCAAACAAACGAATTATAATAGTAAGTGATTATCCCACTTCCAAAAACAATATTTATATAATTATAATTAATAAAAAAAAATGTTTTTGGAAGGGCGATAATTCTACTAATTGTATCGAATAGCCAGGAGTCACGTTTGTTCACAACGTGTAACGAGCGGAAGTGAAAACTCGAGTGCACACTTCCGTATACAAACTGCATACAAGACTATGCATACAAGATAAGCTTATGTCTTGAATAAAGGGCGTTGCAGACCATACCTAACCTACCTATAAATCATCATCATCAACCCATAACGTCTCACTGCTGGGCACGGGTCTCTCCTCACTTTCGTGAGGAGGGTAAGGCCATAATCCACCACGGGGGCCCAGTCCGGACTGGTGGATAACATACCTACCTCCGAAATAATTCTCGGGTAGGTATGTGGGTTTCCTCACGATGTTTTCCTTCAGCGAAAAGCGAGTGATAATTACGTACATATGTTTTACAGAAACACATAAATGCACAGTAAATTTTATTTTGATTATGTTGATGCCTATATGGTCTTATTTGGATTGCTCCACGTGACCACTGACCAGTTAGGTTAGTTAGGCTATACATAATAATATGAGTATATATAAAAATTAATGTTCGTATGTTTGTCCTCTATGCATGCCTAAACCATTGGTCAGATTGTGATAAAACTTTGATAGAGTCTTCTGAGGACGCACACGAAGATTTCTTACCTAAAAAATAAAGTTTTAGGTAATATTTTTCAAGCTGCTCAGTATGAATCCAAACACCATCAATCTACTGTTAGTCACCGAGTAGTTCCGTGTCCGGCTTTATCATCAGATCAGCTCGCTGTCACCATCATATTGTGTTGTCATCGTGCAAAATTTCAACTCAATTCACCAACGAGAACTGGGTCAAAATTAACTTGCAAGATTTGTCTGGAACATAATATGGTGTATGGTGCATACATAATACAAACTATAAGCAACATTGCAAATTTATTAAAAGCTTGTAAAAACACTCTTTTACTGTATATGACTGACTATCCGGATACAGCTAGTTAAAAGTATAAATGTAGGAAACCGATTTACAAGAAAGCAGAATGTGTACTGACTTTAACGACATGAGTCAGTTCCTATACTGTCTTGCTTACACTGTGCATCTGTACATCTATGTCGTAGCATTCGTAGCACTATATTTATTGGTCTAATTTCCGGTAGAAAAATTGAACTTAAAGCTCTACAATACTTATTTGACTGTGTGACGAGACGAGCAAGTCGTTTACCTGATGGTAAGCGCTACGCCTGCCCATAACAGTTATAACGTCACCCACAACTTTGCCTTGCATAATCTTGAACGGCATTGCCCACTGTTGGTTCTAAGCTAAAGTTATTGCATGCATGGATCTCAATAAAAATAATATATGTACTTTTAAACTTTCAAACAGTTTTTTCTCAATATTCATTAATAGGGTCATTCCCCGTTTATTTGCCTGTGCCCTTCAAATGAAACTTTAAAACCAATGCCTTAGCACTTGCAATGCAAAATTCGGGGTGGCACTGCAACTGTTATATCGAAACGGCAAACGACTTGTTTGTGTCGCTACTCAGTAACCTAAAAAAACACGCGACATACTTATAGCGTATTGAAAACACACACAAATGCGTCATCTAAATTAATTCGTTTTATGATGAAACGATAAATAAAAATAAACATTTAAGTGGTAACCCTAAGTAGATACGGACGCACCCACGTGACCAGGATCGATGTTTTTTTCACAACATGATAATTTGTAAAAGCGGGTAAACAAACCAGTAACGTGCCCACGCCACGTGTCAAAGGCTTATGGGTTTTTATTATGTTATGAAGTGGGTGAGGTGAAAAACAATAAAAACCGTTTTTGCAAATACGCACGCACGCTTGACTTGGGGAGTAAGCTGGTGAATGCGTTACGAAAAATGTGATCGGGCGTGGCGAACGGAAGTTGAGAGGGAGATATAAGTTAGTGAAGATAGAAAGAGAGTTACGTTTTGTATATTTAAAAAAAATATCTCTTATGATTTTTTTTTGTGAATTATTTTTTATGAAATTAATTGTTAGTTTATTTATTTATTTATTTATTTATTTATTTATTTATTTATATAATTAAAACGGTTTATACCAATTACATTAATTATTTACATATAGCAGTAAAATACAGTACACAATTTCACACAATCATTCATTCTTCTCACAATAATCCAAACACTCCGACAAGATACTCTTCCATCCATCCGCAAACAAATCACAGTCTGGATTGGCAGCCAGGAGAGCGTTGAGTGCGGAGAGGGAGCGCGGGATGGGCGACTTCTGTCGCGCTACGGTACGACACCATGGGACGGCAAAAAACCGGTGTTTTCTACTACATCGGTAGTTGTTAGGGACATTGAACTGACACAGCACATCATGCAGATCTGGCGCATCAACCTGTCCTCGCAAAATTTTGCACATTACTGCAAGCTGTTGTCTTTCCCGTCTGACTTCCAACGAATTATATCCTAGGCAACCCAGGAGAAATTTAGTGGGATACAAATATGGATAGTATCCATTCAGACGCTTGTACAGATATCTCAAAAAAGCCTTCTGTACCTTCTCGAGCATCAGAGAATATTTGCTCTCGTGCGGGTTCCATACACACATGGCACTTTCCATTTTGCTGCGAACCAAAGCCCCGAAAATTAACCGTATTACACTGTGGTTGTGAAAATCGTTAGAATTTCTGAGGATGAAACCCAAGCGCCTATATGACTCTTTGGCCAACGTGACTATGTGGTCGTGAAAAGTTAACTTGCGATCGAATGTGACTCCCAGGTCTTTCATGACAAACGATCGGGTTACACTATTGCCACTTATTTTATAATCGTAACTTATTGGATGCCACATTCGACCAAAAGTCATTGCGTAGCATTTGGCAGCATTGAACTCCATTCCATTCTCCTGACTCCAAAGATAAATAGCATCGATGTCTTGCTGCAGAGCAATGCAGTCAGCATCAGACTTCACCTCTGTGAAGAGTTTGAGGTCGTCAGCGTACAGTAAGCATTGGGAGTATTTCAAGACAGTAGGAAGGTCGTTCACCATTAACAGAAATAGGAGAGGTCCCAGTATCGAACCCTGATTTACTCCGGAACGCGTGTGATATGGTTTAGACTCATATAAACCGAGCCTAACAAACTGCTGGCGGTCACGGAGATAGTCCGCAAGAAGTCGGAGAAGTCCCGGGGCAAAGCCTATGATGCTAAGTTTTGCCAGAAGTATGTCATTATTAACCCTATCAAACGCCTTCCGGAAGTCAAAATACAGCACATCCACTTGTGAGCCTCTGTCTAATCTGGTTGATATAAACTCAACAAGTGTCAAGAGATTAGATTCCACGGATCTCTGTGGTCGGAAGCCATGTTGCTCGGTACAAAGGTATTTATCCACCTGTGCGAGTATGTGTTTGTGGATAATGCTTTCAAATACCTTTGCAGGAGACGATAGAACAGCAATAGGTCGATATTCTTCTACATTTGACTTATCAGAGCACTTAGGTATTGGGGTGACTCTCGTCGATTTCCATTGAGACGGGTAATGTCCAGTCTTCAATGCCAAATTAAAAATGTGACAAAGGGGAATACAAAAGCGTTTCTTTGCTTGCTTGAGAACTGTTGGGGGAATGCTATCTGGTCCTGTAGAGCTACTAGACTTTAATTTATTTATTCCGTATATTACGTCACGGGGAGTGATGCTAAAAACGTTAACATAATTACTGTTAGAACTCTTATCCTGGTGGTATGCTATATTAGAGTCAAGCAGAGGTATGTCAGGCAAAAACACACTAGCAAAGAAGATGGCAAAAGCTTCCGCAGCATCCCTACCCGAAAAAGTTTGTAGTTAGTTGGTTAGTGGTTAGTTAGTTGTAGTTTTACTTCTACTATATGTCTTAATTCTACTTTGTGTATACTATATGAATGTTCTATTCATCCGCCAAAAGGTAGTGTAAAAACAATACTGTGTTCCAGTTTGAAGGGCAGTGTCTCCAGCGAAATTACTGGACATATGAGACTTTAGCACCAATGTCTCAGGGTGACGAGGCAGTGCCGCTCAAGATTATTCAATGCAAAGTTCTGTTGCACTGGAACTGTTATAGGCAGCGCTTACTATCAGGTGAACGAATTGCTCTTCTCGTTACTCTATCAAATAAAAAAAAGTATTATAATTATAAACTATCGAATAATGTGACCAGTAGTAGCCCTGTCAAAACGAAAGGCTGATGCGGCCACGTGACCATTATCTAAGGTCATCGCATCCTCGCGATTCGCGATTCGATAGTTATTTGGCAACGTATGCTTGGGATAACTCGCGTTAGACATAATACATTTTATTGTTTTATCAAGGACGATTTTATTAGAACAGTTGGAAGTAGATAAGTTATTATTACTGTTCTTATAACGTAATATCACGTGTACTTAAGTACAAACTCATCATTTAACTATAACTTTTGAGGGTTTTTTGGGATACCGAAAATGTGTTATGTTGATTTATATAGGTCTTGGAATAATACATAATAATATAGTATCACCGTCCTCATCATCACCGTCATACACCGCTTGGCATCATAGTCATCGCAGCATAGTCAAAAACTAGAACAAAATAGAATAGAATAGAAAACTCTCTATTGTACACCGAAGAAATAAACAGTACAGATAAATTACAATAGCTAAACAAGGGTAGTACAACGGGCGGTCTTATTAATGAAAGCCAATTCTTCCAGATAACCTTTTGGATAGACCATTTTATAAGCACTATACGTTATAATATTTTCGTTATAGTAATACACATATAACACACATAAAATATATATTTATATAATAATAAAAAAAAAAAACAAATATTTTTTGTTGCTACTCAGAACTCCTTCATTTATTAACCGATATGTTTTTTTGAAGTAAAACTTCTTTATGCACACTTGACTTGGGGAGTAAGCTGGTGAATGCGTTACGAAAAATGTGATCGGGCGAGCCGAACGGAAGTTGAGAGGGAGATATAAGTAAGTGCAGCTAGAAAGAGAGAGAAAAAAAGTTACGTTTCGTATATTTTTTAAATGTCTTTTATGATTTTATTTTATTTTTTTTGTTTAAGTTTTATTTATTTGCAAGATAAATATATGATAGGGGTCAGGATCTATGAAATTAATGAAGCGTTAAAAAACAAAAAAGAAATAATAAAGTGCGTAGGTAGGAAATACGTAATCGGAGGTTTCCGCCACGTGGGCCAACCCAAGAAAACGAGGAAGTTTCCGGTGATTAGCGATACGCCTCCACGTGCCTCGTGACTTATATTTATAGGGTGAATAATTTCCTGTTATCCTTATCACGCTCTACATTGTAAGAAATTAGAAGAGTACAGCTTCAATCAGTAGCGTAGCGTGCCTTGGAGGGGGGCCCTGTATCAAAATTAATTGGGGGCCCCAAATGAAGGGTAAAGATTTCTAACAAAAGAAACAACTGACTTTTGTCATATCTGAAGTGAAAACTCTATAGGCACGTATGACAGTCTTTTTATATGTTACTAGACTACCTAATTGACAATTTAGATCGAATGAACCCAAAAACGTGCGTGACGCGGCAAAAACATTGAATCTTAAAAACTAAATTTACGTTTAAATCATTTAAATATTTTATTAACAGAACTTAAAAAAGCAATACTAAGATAACCTAAATATAAAACTAAAACTAAACCATAGAAATCAATTTAATTTTAACCTTAAATAATGAATTTAATTCCTAAATAAACCCAAGTATACACATTTTCGATAGGTCGTATAAATAGTAGATATAATTTACAAAAAAACAAATATAGATGGATAATAATTTAATATAGGAATATTGATGTGATCGTAATGCGTTCATAATTTATTTATTTATTTGGGTCAGTATAATACAACATAATTATAATTCTTAGTCAGCATCAAAACAATGGATAGATGGATGAAAATGGATAGATATCAAATATATTAAATAATTATTAATATTATATTAAATTTTTGAAATATAAGAATTAGAAAATGTAGATATATATAGTTTTAATTCCGCCTAAGTTGTCAGATGAATGTATGAAATATACTCAAATACATATAATTACAAAAATAAAAAACAAATTGGCTTGTGACCAAATTTCACTTATTATGCTCTGAAGTAAAAATATTCATACAGGTATGACAAATTTGCACTTGTTTTTTTGTGACCAAATTACACTGTGACCAAAAAGTTTTAACTGTATGTATAATATGCATTCATAAATTTTAATGTAAAGTTAGACATGTAGGTAGGTACTTACGAGTGACAACATTCGAGTAGGTATAGGTATCTAATTAATTTTGTTCGAGTCACTCACGTGTTTTCAAATTGTCAAAATTAGAAAACCTAATTAGGAGCCGCAGAAGAGGCCAAGCGGCGCAGATACGTAACGCTATCTAGCGACTACATATTTGTGCCGCTTGGCTTCGAAACTTTTAGTCCAATCGGAACCAGCAAAATTTTGAAAGAGGTTTATAAGAAAAAGTCTGGGAACCTCTGTTCTAAAGGGTGTGAAAAGGTGTGCTTCAGTTTCTATTCTAATCGTTATGTCTTAAACTATAATGTGCTGCATTATAATAGGTAATACATAATTATTTTCACCAGTGGATTGTTTTCTCCATTCGTCCTGTCCTTTTGTTACAACAATGTACAACGTGCAATGTGAGTGCAAAGTGTGACTTTAACAGACGTCATACGAGCAGTGACAGTATGGGTAGGTACTGTATGCATTTTATTTTAAGGATTTGGCTTGACACATTTTGTTCTGAAATTTATTAATCAAGGTTTTTGTTGTAGTGGGAGGCCTCTTCTGCAAGAGAGCACGCGGAAAAGATTTTTCAGATATTAATATTTCCCAGATATTTTCTGGGTATATGAGACTTTAGAGCCGATGTCTCGGGGTGACGAGCGCGGTGTAGTGCCGCGCAGGATAAACAAAGTTCGGGGTGGCACTGTAATTGTTATGGACAGCCGTATCGGTTACCATCAGGTGAACGATTTGCTCGTCTCGTCACAATCAAATATTTACAGTAACAAAGACATAATGCCAATAAATGTGTCCTTACTGCTGTGTGTATGTACTTGATTACACGTTGCCGTGTGAGCACGTGGGAAGGTACGTGTTGTCTGTTTTCTTTAACTTTCACAACATAATACGTATTTATATCATTTCACTTTGACGCCGCTGACGGAATAAAAGACGAAAACAACATTCGCAATTTCATTGAAAAAAAAAGTGTAGTTTAAAACATTATAGCTTCCCACCTTCGATCATGGATACCTTCCCATTAAAGACCGTTCGTTCCGTTAATCGATCAAGCAAATCACCTCAGTCGTTACTAAATACGTTTCTAAAACAATCAAACCAATAGACAAAGAGTCAGAAAGAAACCATTTGAAAAAGGTACATACCTACTTGACCTTTACTGATTTATTTGAACAAAATCAAGGAACGACCCGTAGAGCCACGTGGAACGTGAACTTTTGTTTGTTCAGAAATAATATTTATAAGTACTAAGTCTAATTTGCACGTTATTCGATACCTGCCCGAGGAAGTAGTACCTACAGGGGAAAACATAAAAATATTTGTTTTTCCCTCAGCGTTAATTTCGCGATAGCCGTTTATTAGAACAATCGGGCAACGTGGTTTCATTTTACCTTGGCGTTTTGTTGCTCATATTACGAAAATTGATTAGTCCATTTTCTCAAATCATTTATTGTAAATAGGCTAGAATATTGCACTTTTCAAAAACGTCAAAAAAAAAACAATCTCAAAATAGAAAAAAAAACCGCACGTGACATCGGAACATCGCAACAAGTGTATGTATATTGCAGTGGGAGGCCTCTTCTGCAAGAGACCGCTTGGGGAAGCCACACCTTTGCCAGATGTTCATCCGCCAAGCACTAGTGTGCAAACATTACTGTGTTTCGGTTTGAAGGGCACTGTTTCCGGCGAAATTACTGGGCATATGAGACTTTAGAGCCGATGTTTCAGGGTGACGATCTCAGGGCGCAGTGCGGTGCAGCGCAAGATTATGCAATGCAGTGTTCTGGGTGGTGCTGTGTATGTTAGTATGTAGTATGTCTGTCGTTATGGTGAAGAGTTAGCTTTTAAAAGCTAAGTATTACTGTACGAAATTAACGAAATGTGAAAGCTGAATGTAGTGAAATAGTAATGCTGGTGAAAAACTTCACCCCTACTGACGAAAAAGAAGGGAAAAGAAACAGAGAAGAAGTACAACCTCATCCATCCTTCTTCCTTTGAAAGAACTAAGTATACAGGTGTACAATAAAATATTTTCTATTCTATTCCATTTAAGTTTTTTTTTTTAAATGGAACTGCTTTCAGCGATAAGACCGCCCATTGTACTACCCTTGTTTACCTATTGTAATTCTTCTGTACTGTGTTTATTTTTGTTTCTGGTGTACAATAAAGAGTTTTCTATTCTATTCTATTCTGTGTTCAAGTACACAAATTCGCTATCAATTACACGGGTATTAATTACACGGGTTTTGTGTTATCGTTTCTAATATTTTATCTCAAATATATTTACAAAAAAAAAACTGCACGTGGAACTTGACTCAGACAATGAGATAACAGGAGCACGTGGCCTGATTGGTGCCAAAATTCGTGTAAATATATTTGTCAAAGTTATAAATAGGTATTGTAGATAAGATGGTAGGTAGGTCGTAGGTAATTAGGCGGTAGTAGCCTAGTGGGAGAACGACTGTAGTTCGACCAATGATAAACAACAAAAGTTTCAAACGAGAGAACAAATTGATAGACCTAAAGCCAGACAGAAACACTTTCACAAAGGTTAAGTAAGCTCTCGACTTGAGTCACGTCTGAGTACATTGCGAGCGCCGCTAACAAGCAATAACGGCTTAACAGGGTCGTCACTCACGTTGGATGGACACGTGTCTTCAACCGACAGTCAAGCGTCACGCATAACCCTGGCACCAATGAGGCCTGGCACAGTTCGGAGTAGTACAACGGCTGCAACTGACTACGGTTTTGTACCTTGTCATAGTCTGTTAATATATATTAAAGTTAAAGGGTCAACAGTCATTTTTATATGGATAAGGTTCTAAGATGTATGATAATTATACAGTTGATCATTTGTTTCTATGCACGGAGTAATCGTATTGAAGTTAATTAATTTGAATACATGTGCAGTATAATTGTAGCGAAAAGGATGAGGTAGGTAGTGCGTTTTGGTTGCCATTTGTCTGGTGGTGCGGTGATGGAATGGTGACGCAGGAATCAGGTCATGCAGCTTATGCACACTCCCTCCTATTCAAACTATTTCAAACGTCACGACCTACTTCCTTTCCAGCTACAGCGTTTGGCCCTTCTACTAATAAAATGATGCAATCAATATTATTATTCTACATTACAGCAAATAAACAAATAAGTACTACAGTTTCAATGCCTTCCACAATAGCCTCATTAAGGCCTTTAACATAATATAGTTACTACTATTTATAGTAACTACAAGCTGTGCCCGCGACTTCGTTTGCGATTACAAATATTTAAATGCATATCTCCTGAACTATGCAATATAAAAATTCCTGTTTTACACCTTTACTTTCGTTGAAATCTGATTAGCGGTTTCAGAGCCTTTTCGAGACAAGCTTTAGGATAGTCCGAAAAATTCTAAGACCATTCTTCATTTTTATGATTGGGCATCGTAAATCCTGACTAGCCTCTGTGGTGGTGTGGCCTAATTCTTCTCACGAAAGTGAGGAGAAACCCCTGCTCAGCAGTCTTTGGAAATAGGTTGATGATGAGGCTCGTGATAGCTGTATTTACTTTGCATTTATTTTGAAATCACAGACAGACACTTCAATTTTTTTATTGGTACTAGCTGTACCCTGGCACGCTTCACTGTGGCACATTCCCACATTCTCTGATATGTCACTGATGAAAAAAATAGATAAAAACAATCCTTGATGCGGATTATATGTCATGCTGAAATTTCATCTCGATCGGTGCAGAACTTTTTAAAGCGTACACAAACCAACATAACATTTATATATATATAGATATAATAGATCGAATAGCCCTGACTGCGAGTGCGGGTGCACAGCGAGTATTTTGGTGTCATGGCTGTGAGACACGTGAACCACCAACGCACGTGTTTCGCGTCCCACATTCATGTATATCAGCTTAAGCGATAAGACTGCCCATTGTACCTTTTATTAAGTTACGTTTTTTTTCTCTCTGAGCGCGTACCATCAGTTGAGCGACTTGCTCGTCTCGTTAATCAGTCAAATAAAATAAAAATTGCTGTGGATTTCCCCATCTATAGATCTTTGTATCCAGCTGTTGACATTAGTAGGATCACATAATTGGACTTTTTTGGAATTGGCCCCTGGATCTCTTCCCCATCACCTTTTCTGTCACTATTAATTTCTACAGGTCGTCGGAGGGCTTCCGGGGAATGTGCCCAAAATACTCTTTATAGGCAAAGGAATAAAACATAGAATACTTTTTATCCCCTAAAAATTAACGGTTCCAATGGTTTTAAAGATCCACATTTAAAACTGACATCACAAGCTGACACTGCAAAACCACAAGCTTTTCTAAGTTCGCCCGCGTGACACTCGAGGGACTATTATGCGCAGACAGCACTTTCCATGAAGCTCTTATCATATAAGCAGTGAAAATATAATCCAAGTGAGCTGCACCCAATAACGCTCGTGGCCACGTGAGTAAGCGGGGCACGTGGCTACCGACCTAGTTACATCACAGAAGGCATATAGTACTGCATACAGAACGGACACTCTCCACCCCCCGCGATCAGCTTCCCCGCACCTCTGCCCGCGATCAGAGCATTTGGAAGGTCAGTCAAAATTACACGCCCAAATAACAAATGACAAACGGGTTAGCATATAAGCGCGTTGTCTTTTGTTTTGGTCGCAGCGCGTGAAGAAACGTCATTAATGTGCGGAGTTATCAAATCATCTTTTGTATGGAATGTCCAGGGTGTGGTTACGGGGTCGGCGCCCGGCACATTGCAACTCGTCCTACGCTGCCGCCGTGGCGGCACCAACAACGGAAATAGAACTTAATTCAACAAAAATACTATAATTCAACTTAGATAAGCGGTGGTAGCCTAGTTGGAGACGCCCGCCTTCCAAGGAGAAGGACATGAGTTCAAATCCCAGTGAAACAACATCGATCGGGATCATCTTGATGTTCAGCAGTGAGCGTATGATTATGTACAGAAGGGGGAAAGAAGAGGCACATGTCTGATAAGAAAAATGCTCCATCGCCTAATCTATCTCCTGACGTCATTTTGAAGACTACCACGCAATCTGTGCTATAAATTTGGCTGCGTCGCAACGTGACGTAAGTATACTTTAGTCAATTGGGCACGTGTTATCACAATTGAGAAAATGTGAGGACAGAATAACTGATAGCTATAAATGTTATAATATATAATGAAGATACTAATATATTACACTTAACCTGTATTTATAGGACCGGAGCAGACCGGGAGTTAAAGACGGGATTGGGCTGGCGATGGTGAAAATCTTTTAATATACAATACAATTTTTTTTTTAATTGAACATCATAAAGTTTAATTAGACATAGTACAATAAGAAATCAATAAATAGGTGGTACAATAGGCGGCCTTATCGCTTAAAGCAATTTCTTCCAGGCAACCTTTGAATGGACAGGAATAGTCTTAGATGTGGCGGCTTGTGATGGTAAAACTCGAAATAAAACATAGAATAACATTAATTATACACATATTATTATACACTTACTTATTATATACTACTATTGTAAACTTTAGTAATCTTGTACATTAAAAATTACCCAGTCTAAAACCGAAAATAAAAAAAAAAAACTGCTTAAACTTTAAATTTCCAACCATAAGTAAAACGTATCAACTTAAAATTAATATTGACTAGGTGTTTACTAAAGCCGATGGGCAACTGCTGTACTCTTCTGAATCTATGTTTATAAACCAGTCAGAACTCATGTATTCTTTATTAGTTCCCACATCGGTTACCACGTGATATCGATCCGTATTATTCGGATTGAATCGACACGTGAAGCTATCCAGCTTTAAATAATAGAATACAATACAATACCTACGTAACAACGAATTAAATGATGAATGGAGAGAATGAACTGTAAGCACTGCTGACGTAACTATGGTTATGATATGAGTTATATGTTACTGACACTAATGTAAATTAACCAGTAATCACACCAATAGCTAACCACTTAAATAACTCAAAACTCACACCATTTGTTGATCGCAGGCAACTTAACACTTTCACTGCTGAGCCGATTTGCTTGTCTAGTCACGGGTGCGGATCTGTGCACTCCATAGTGTTTTTCCATACAACAAACACAACAGTTGTGTTTTCCCGCATTCGCGGCTAGTTATGAAAAACACGACAATTGTGTTGTCAGCACTGAAAGTGTTCTGTCTCAAGAAATAAAAATTAATTCAAATATGATCGACTAAACTAATGATTAACTGATTATGGTTTGAGTAAGGAAATTTCCCTTTCAAGTGGTATTTCATGCCTTAATCTCGCACGGGAAAAGAAAACTCCATTAACTCTACCAGTGCTTCGGAAATACGCCCGTCAGAGTACCGAGGAACTCTATGGGATGTATTTTTGCCACATAAGGTACGAATATAATAATAATCTATTCTAATGACAACCATAATCGCGTATTTAAAACCATACCTACGACTTTTTATATTACGGCAACATATTAGTAATTAGGGAACACGCACATTTTTGTGTATAGACTATTATAAAAGGAACCTTCCTAATTCAATTTAATTGAAACAGCCCCCAATATTTGGTGCTTTAAAAAAAGAATGTATTTATCTTTACAGTGGCTGATACGTATTTCTCAATCCGGCAGAAATGTCACGTGCTCAAAAAGGCGCAGCATAATAAATAGAGTGCTTAAAAATAAGTCGAATGTTTCTCAATGGTTTGTACTGTTTTCCATGCCGTGAAATATTAAAAATTAAAAGGTACAAAAATGTAATTAACAGCAATGTGCCGCCCAACGTGATCGGCCATGTGCCGCTGTGCAGTTTGGTGCTGTACCCGGAACGTGACAGCCAGGGCTGTCGCTGTTTCCTTGTTGACTTCGTAATTTTTTTTAATACTTATTATGTTTTTTCGTATGTGTATCGGTGAAATAACCATCTACAAGGGTCAAATTTTAATTTTGTTATTGGTCCCAGTGGTAGAGGAGACTCTCATCCTTCTCACGAAAGTGAGGGGAGACCCACCCGTGCTCAGCTGTGGGACGATATGGGTTGATGATGATCTGAGTTATTTTTTTAAACTTTAGTTTTAGTTCTCCCCACGTAAGTGAGGAGAGACCCGTGCCCAGCAGTGGGACGTTATGGGTTGATAATGATGATTTAGTTTTATTATTGTATTTTATTTTATTTGATTGTTGTTTTCATAAGTTGCCTTAAGTAAATGATATATGTTACATGTAAAGCCTATATACGTATTGGTTAATGCGCACGAGTGTGGGCAAATGATGCTAACTAAAAACACTTGCCATTTAGTGTTCTCTCCCAAATTCCCAGGGAGGTTCAGTAGAGCCACTTTACTGAATTCTTTCGATTACTGCGACTTGACTAGTTTACTGACTGGGGCTCGATATTTTGGCTACGTACTCACAAGTATTATTACTTTATTTGTAAGTATTCCAAATTGGCTTAGTACTAGTAATACCCAGAAAACAAAATCAACCAACCATAGACAACCAACCACACCGTGCAACCATAGAGAATGTAAAATCATTGTAAATTCAGATCAGACTTGTGCAACGTGAGCAGGGTCAGATCAGATCATAATGAATACAGGTATATTTCCAAACTGAGCGTTTAAAAACGCAGACAATTTGATATTCATATTTTGAGAGCACGTGCGGGTAAATGTGTTCGGTTTCAGATGGTGGTCGTTGAATTATGATATGAATGAATTTATGTTTATGAACAAGCTTAGATTTGAATGAAGGCCGCTTTAATTCGAATGATATTTTATGTATTAGAGAAGGGTCTTAAAAAGGAATGAAAATTTGGATGTTGTGACGATAACTATTTGTGATTATTAAATTATTATGATATAGATATTATTATGATTTAGAGGAACACGACATGCGGAAAAATGATTAAAAGTAAAAAAAATAAAAAATTATAATCTATTATGTTTGATTCAAAAAACGCCGCCATGTTGGATACCTAACACCCACATGTTTTTGAGAAATTTATACAAAATACCTGAATTTTATTTACTTACGAAATCCTAAGCCCTTTTTTCAAGTTTATTCTCTGTTGTCCTTTATAGTGACTTCGTGTGTGTGTCAAATGTGACGCCATCGGTTAGTACTTATTTGTTTAAAAGCTACCATGTCATAGCGGGTGTATTCGGAATCTTACTGGTTTAGAACCAATAAAGCAAAAAATTTGAAAAAAAAAACACAAAAATCAGTAAAGCAAAAAGTCCTGGCTTACAACAATATGTATTAATGAAAACAAGGTCTAGAAGCTTTCTTTTTACAGTCGAAGAAAGTCAGTAGCCCTAGGATCTTCTAGTTTTACTATTACTTAACATCACAGAATTTGTATTGTACTATTGAACAAAAGATTAAGTAATTAAGTTTGTACATAAATCGCAATGTGTATTGTATAACTATGTCTAGAGTGAACGGCGTTTAAGTCAGTTTAAACCAGGGGTTTCTCTGTTACCCGAAAACTTTCAGATTATCTGAAAGTTTTCAAGTCGAGAGTGAATAGGTATCTTCTAGGCAAGCATGCTTCATCCTCGACCATGTCGACATTTACCAGCAGGTGAGACTGCGGTCAAATGCTTGCCTATTCTGCCATAAAAAAAGGTTCACAGACTTTTTGAGTTAAAACTTCTTTACGCACACTTGACTTTGGGAGTAAGCTGGTGAATGCGTTACGCGAAAATTGTTATCAGGCGAGGCGAGCGGAAGTTGAGAGGGAACTATTAGTTAGCGAAGATAGAAAGAGAGAGAGAATTTATTTCGTATGTCCCAGCACACATTTAGTTTTTTTTTTAACATAGAGCACTTTAAAAATTTAGCTGGTTCTGGTGGACCCCCTGCAGCTACATTTATACCATACTCTTTCAGACAACCATGCATGGAGAAGAGTGACGAGAAGATCGAATGGTGAACGGAGGATGGGAGTATTTGTTTGGACACCATGACACCCACAGACTTGTAATGACCGTACCTAAATTGTTCACTCGAAGGTACGGCTACCATAACCCAAATTGCCAACAAAATCGTTACTTTTCCCTGGACACCGTTAAAATTATTTAAAAATATTTTTTTCTTTTTTTTTACTGGGTGACGGACGAGACTGGCGTGCCGTTCACCTGATGGTAACTTTGCATTGCATAATCTTGGGCGGCACTGCGCTGCGCTCGTCACCCTGCGACGTTGGTTCTAAAGTCATATATGCCCAGTAATTTCGCTGGACACACTGCCCTTCAAATCGGCGGCCCTTCAAATAGTAATGTTTGCACACTGCTTGGCGGACGAATATCTGGCCAAGGTGGTACTTCCCCAGACGGTCTCTTGCAGAAGAGGCCTCCCACTACAATATTTAGCTAGACAGACACACTGTTCCAACTGCTCAATTATTGCTTCACCACGACGATTCGCCTTTGGCTTACTCCGTGATACAGAAATAGATTCTACTCAGCTCAGATCACGTGTACTGTTGTTTTTAATTATAATTATTTTGTTCGGAAGGTTGTTGTCGTAAGTTTGTTTTTTCACGCGATCTCTTACACAACCTTAGAGCAAACGCCCGTACCAGTTTACACAAATATTTGCCACGTGCGGTAGTCGAACACTCGATTTCAGATTTACAGTTACCCTGAGATCAACTTTAAATTGTACACTTGAAGAAGCTCTGCAAATGTGCCTGTGACATACATCATACACGCTACTATAGAGTTACAATTTCAATAAAGAGTTTATCAATCTGTCTTCTCTACCCGCCAAAACAAGATTCTCATAAATTAATATTCGAACAATTATAAACAGCATAGCAATTTGGTTCCTAAAGGAGGCTCCAACGGGTACCAACTTTGCTTCCGGCAGACGTAAATCTACCGACCATAGCACTGCAGCTGTCAAACGTAACTTTTACAAACTGTCAAAACAAAAGCAGCTTTTGTTTGTTTTTTTTTTTCATTACAGACCTTTAAAGTGGCGTTATCTATGACTCAAGAGCATTCTGCGATAGGCGGGACATTAGGCGAGCGATAGATAGTTTTTCGTAATATGATTTCTGGCGATATTTTGCGACCGATCGCGAGTGATTGCTGTCGCTGTGTCACTGCAAAGTTTTACCTAATCAAGCAGCCAGCAGCGAGTGCCGCGTGGCAACGCTCGTCGGGGCACGTTGCGAGCGGAGCATTGTCGCCAACGTGACTTCCCTGGCCACGATGATGGAGGTGATTGCGTCACAATACGTGTTGTATCCGTGTTGCAACATTTTCGTTTTGAACGGGAAAAAGTTAGAGCCTCGTGGTCGGTGCAAGTGTTTCTCAGATACACGTGACGAATGTGACGATTATCCCTCTTTTTTGGTATTCAGTTAAATAAAATTTAAAATTCTACTGCCCTGTTTGCTTTTTTTTTTATTTCATTGAGTGACGAGACGAGTAAGTCATTCACCTGATGGTAAGCGCGGCACTGCACTGCGCTCGTCTGAGACATCGGCTTTAAAGACTCATATGCACAGTAATTTCGCTACTTCCGTTTTTTACTTATTAATAGGTGGATAGGTGGTATCGCTTAGCTGTTCCGATGCTCCGATGCTGTAGCAGTGACGTGTGCGATGCAACGTGCCCTGACCTATCCTAACTTGGTGCAATGGCGGAGCAAATGCGATTCAGTGCTTTATTTAGTTCTAAGGTAGGTATATATTTGATTGTGTATAAACGTGTACATATTATAGAACACAATTAACTATAAACGCGAGGAAGGAAAATTGCAAAATGTCACTAATAAATATAAATGCGTAAGTTTGTGTGTTTGTCCTCTCTCCACGCTGAAACTATACTAGTATAAAAATACTTTAATTCCTGGAATAGACCGAAAAACACTACTTATCTTGTAAAAATCAACGGTTCCCGTGGGATATTGTGAAACCCAGGTGAAACCGCGGTGCGCTGCTAGTAAAAACAACTGTAGAGCGTTTTACTTAAGTACCCTAGGGAAGCCTATGAAAACAATGGAAGGGCAATATAATTAAATTCCGATTTATTAACTAAAGCAAACTGTGGCTCTATCACCAACAACTACAAAAGAACGGAAGAGAAATTACCATAGATAATAATTAACTGAGTATACAAAATTATACAATCGTTCAATTCGTTCGTTCCAGGAAATAAACTCCACGTACTACAGTATTCAGTGGCACAAAGGAATACTGCACGTTTTTACGCCAGCAACCGTCAATAACTATTACCTAATCTGTGAACGCTCACATTGTACCGCACACATAACCACAGAATAAATAGCAGTAAATATATTACATGGCCGCAAAGTTGATGGACTCAGAACTACGCACGGCCCAACATGCTACGTACCTATTTGTCCCAATACGTATCAGTGATGTAGATTAGTCATCAGTTAGTATGGAGAGCGGATACAGATTAGTGGTCAGTTAGTAGGTAATTGTCACAGATTGCTGAACAGCTAGTGTTTGTAGGCGCAGAACGTGCATGACTCACGTACCACGTTTGTGAGCCCGGACGTCGCACAACGTGCGTCTACATCGAGCTACGAAGCGCTACGGGCTTGTAGAGAGGGCGTAGCAATACAATATTTGCATAGTTAATAGTTATATTGGATTGTTTATTTGTATGATTTGTATAATTTTGTTATTCTCCTCGCGAAAGTGAGGAGCAGTGAGACGATATGGGTCGATGATGATAGTTCTAAACTTTTAATATTTCTGCTACTTTTTATCCGACTGCACCAGAAGGAGGGTTATGTTTTTCAGAAATATGTATGTATTTTAAAACTTATTTTATTAAATAGAAAGGAGAACTTTAAAAAAAATATTGTAATTTGTTGTAAATAAGTAATGAAATAAGCGTTATAAAAAACCTTAAAAATGCAGTTTGGTTAAAACTTCCTGAGTAAATAAAACGAAGCTTCTGGCATACTATAATATAATATAATAATAAACATATACCAACCTGAACACCTTTTTTCATTTTTATATACTTACCCACGTAATGTAAAACAGAATAATAAATGTGTACATGAAAAAAATAAAAAAGTCTGTCCTTATGTCTCTATATTATAATTTATATCGCAACACGTGTTCATATTACCACATCCAACCTTTAGTAGGTCGGTGTAGGAGAGATAGTGCGCTCGAGCAATCGCCGAGCTGCGACACGTGGGCTCCCATGCGATCGACTGCTATCAACAACACTGAGCTGCCACCTGTGGGTGAATCTCCCCGGAAATGTGGGTATCTTTGGGACTCAATGGTAGAATCTCCCGGGAAATAGAAGTAATGTTGTAATAACTAAAATGTGTCAAGTGACTGTCATATGTAAGCTGATTGGGATTTTATTCCACTGCCTTTTTTTTAATTTGACTGAGCGACGAGACGAGTAAGTCTTTCACCTGATGGTAAGCGCTACGCCTGCCCATAACAGTCACAGCACCACCCACAATGCATTGCATGCATAATCCTGCGCGGCACTGCACTGCGCTCGTCACCCTGCTCTAAGCTCTTCTACTAATTTCTTACGCTTTTCTACTCTTTAGTGTTTTATTGTAATAATTAATTTATCACTTCTAGTGAAACCGTGGGTAAATAAACAAACGACCGGTTTATATAATAAAAAAAATCACCATCTCAGTTTATGTTCGTGTGGGTGGCACATCATCGTGCCCACGAACAATCGCCAGCAGAAAGCACGTGGCTTACCATGCGACTGAGCAGTCAAGGTTGGGTTGCTAGCACGACTGGGAAAAATTGCCCAGAACTGAGGGAAATATTAGGGGTAAGACTCGCACATCCATGGTACTATTTCAGCTCTAGATTCCTACCTAGTAAGAATAACTGTCGTTCTTTGTTTAAAATACATCTGTCAATAACATTTGCCAATTTTATTTTTTATCCATGTATGGAATAATGCACCCATCTCTGGGACGGCTCAACTAAATATCAGCTCCATAGAAAACCGCTCCAAAAATCTTATTAGCTGCAATGCGCTTGTGAAGGCTAGACTTCAAAGCTTTGAGCATCATCGCAAAGCTGTCAGTTTGTCGGTTTTCTCGAAGATACGTTTCGATGTACGGTACGGTGTGGTACGGTGGAGCTGCACAACTTGATTCCTCCATCCCCCTTCCACCATGGGACAACAGACGTACAGAAACGTGGCATTCGAACATGGTTGACATTCTTCCGATCCATACAAAACGATTTGTACTTTTTTATTCAGAACAGCGAAGGAATGCAACGCCTTACCAGCGTCTTCGTTTCCCGATAACTATAATCTGGAAGTCTTCAAGTCAAGTGTGCATAGGTATCTTCTAGCTAAAGATGGTCCACCGTCGACCGCGTCGAGAATTACCATCAGGTGAGACTGCGCTAAAACACTTGGCTCTAAAGCAATTTGAAAAAGGAAAAGAAGTATAAAATATATTTAAAAAAAATAGGGATAACTCATTCTACAGAGTGGTAACACCACTTTCCGTTTCAATGCGCAAAGCTACTGATACAGGCGACACGATTTCAGTTTCCTTGCATTCGATATTCAAACCAGCAAGCAGAAAACAGCTCGGAGTTAGCTAGTCACTTCTCGTTCGGAAGTCGAGACGCTCGCACGCACTAGTCAGTAGCGCGAAATTTATTCCAAATTCAAACTAAGAACTGAAAAGTTTTTTTTGAAACTCAACTGTATTGAGTTTTGCTGAGTAGTGTTTGTGATCATTGTGTTTCTAAATACAAATATGTGTCAGGTGAAGCGTTCGAAAAAACTGAAGAAAGGTGTGTATGTTCTTTTTTATTTTATTATTTTCTTTTTGAATAATTGATTTGTTTATATATTTATTTTTATAGTTTCCGTAAATATTTTGCTTCTGTTTTTGTTCTTCAACTGTTTTAAATTTAACTAGTGATTGAAATGTGTTTAAAAAAAATGATGTCGTTTCCTAGAGGTAATAAAGCCTTATTTTAATATTGACCACGATAATAGTGAAATTATTATTAATCTATGCATCTACCTCCTTCTGATTATTTCAGCAAATTCGATGGAGGTGTTTGAAATAGCTCCCAGATAATTAATGTTATAATAAAATTTTATTATAAGTAGGTATTGTATTTATAGAAACTAGACGCACAGATATTAGTCAACGTAGAACTGACCTGCCCCAAGATTCTATACTACTGATGCATCACATCGCAAGCACTATTAAATACTTATACTCTATTATAGTATTAATACTGGCCATTATATTTATTATACCATGTTTTTTTTCCTTTCGATAATACAATGGCCTTTATTAGCGGCTATACAAACGACAAACGAAGTAAAATACATTGTTAACCGACTTCAAAAAAAGGAGGAGGTTCTCAATTCAACTGTATTTTTTTTGTATTAAAAGTAAATATAGTCAATGAATAAAACTTACTAAGTACCATTTTCGAGTGCTTTTGCAAAAAAATAAGTGGATTAAAAAAACTATGATTATTTATTTTTTGTTGAGTTGGAAGTTGACTATTCGTAACTAAGTATATTTATTATTATTTCCCATAATATATTAATAATTGTGACTATAATTTTTGATAATGAGTTTAAAATTGACATGCCGTTCTTGTTATTATTCTAAATACAATTAAAAAAATACGAAAAAGAAACTCTGGTATCGATTTTAAAAGCACTGAACTGTTTAAAATCACTCTTTAAGCCGTCCCGAGTTAAAGGAAGGGGGAAAAATATTAATACAATTTCGTGATTTAGGAAAGTCCAAATTGACCAGTACTAAATGCAATGATGTCATCTCATTAGAACTATTATGAAGTCGTATTTTCCTTTGTATTATTGACAAAATTCAATGAAATGACGTTTAATGTGAATTATTGGAAAAGGAACAATTTAACTAACTATACCAATAATGTATTAGTAATTTATTTGTTTTTAAAATTATTAATGTTAAGCAAAATATTTTCATTGAGTTATTATTTATTCGATAAATACCTTAATCGGTCACTTTGTCTGGGTGAAAATATAGGTATATTAAGATTAGACTACCTGATATTTTTTACTCATTAGATAGATAGATAGATAAACTCTTTATTGAAACACCACAGAACAAAGAAAACTTAAAACTAGAACAAAACAAATTTTACAATTAGTGTCACAATTGGCGGTCTTATCGCTCAGAGCGATCACTTCCAGACAACCATGCACGGAGAGGAGTAAATAGGACATCGGACGGTGGCTTTCCTTATATACATAGAATAAAATAAATAAATAAATAGATAGATATTATACACAAAATAAACTTAAATACATAGTAACATAATAGATAAACTTAATATATACCATAATATAATAAACATACATACAATACAAATGTATAATATGCAGCAACTAGAAAATTAATTCAAACGATAATAAGAATTAACACGACTTTTAAATGCATTTAGGGAAGTTGTGCGCATTTTTAAATAGTTAAAAAAATAACGCCTCTTATAGACACGATCAACAATTAATTGTTCAAAAAAACATTACGCTTTTCATATCAAATATAATAATACAAGTCAAATACACTTCTGTGTGAAAAATTCCTTTTTTTCCCGTGAAAAAATTATAAAGCAAACAAAGTTGTTTACTTTACACTATGCGAGTAATGAGTCAAAGGTCAAGCGTCAAGGTCAATAAGCAGGATAGTCCGGCCCTGGATCTTCCGGGATTTTCGATTTTCCGAGGGCAATAACTTTTCCCAGAAAACGAGCGTAGTTATAAAAATTTAAGCTTAAGTCATAAGATTCTTTATAGACATGAAATGTGTATTGGTTTTCGGCCAGGGTCCATACATTTTTGGCCACCATTCTTTTAGTTTAATCCTGCCGTGTATATTTCTTCACTTCTCAACCCTATGAAAATTAAAGGGATAGCTTTAGATCTGTCAATTGTTATTTAATTTAGTTTGTTAAAGCAGAATTACGTGTCAGCTGTATGACCTATTCTCACAGAACTTCATGCATGAGGCTATGTTTCATTCTTTTTCTTTGTTGTGTTAACTTCTGCGTGTCAACTATTACACTCTGCTCTGGTCGAATCAGATATCAATGTGTCATTTCGATGGTGCATATATAAGCATTTTTCTTTGCCATTTTGCATCCTTCCAACTACACCTGTTGCTTGTTAATTTCCTTATCAAGTACTTATTAACGTAACGGCCTCGTGACTGGAACTGCAAGTAAATTGTTCAATCCACGATTCGTCTCACATGATGCGTATCAGAAGGCTGGAGATTCGAGTTCCTTCACCTCTGGTTACGTCACTTGCTTTGTTCTTACTCCGTTTTTGCGTTTTGCCAATAGCAACTTCAGTACGTTGGGATAAGGTTGAATAAAACAGCAGTAATTATTGGTTTATAAGACCTACTAACTGGACTGTCTACCCAAGTACTTGAGTTGAATGCAGTCTGTCGTAGGAAAATATATTCTTACTTATAAAGTTTTAGCCTTGATGCGCTTTAGTCATGAGTAGCAATCTGTGGCAGACTTTCATTTGATATTTTAAACTTCGAATAATATTTATTACTAGCTGTACCCTGCCACGCTTCGTTGTGGCACATTCGCACATTCTCTGATATGTCACTGATGAAAAAAATAGATAAAAACAATCCTTGATGCGGATTATATATCATGCTAAAATTTCAACTCGATCGGTGCAGAACTTTTTGAGTTTTTGAAGCGTACACAAACCAACATATCATTTTTATATATAAAGATGAGGTACAATTAAATAAACACCTTTATTGTATAGAGCTATACATACTTATAGTTCAAAAAGACTATCCTGATCTGAAAATAAACTTAAAAAATAATAAACTCATTTAAACCAACACGCACATAGTTTAATAACCGTCACTTAATACATGAACAAGATATTGTATTACACCCTGCCAATAATTCAAACCGAAAAAAAAAACTATCAACCAAATAGGTCGAATATTCAACATGAGAATTAAAAATAAACTGGTTAGGAATTCGCAAACAACAATAAGGTAGCGGACAATGCAAACTGTTTACTAACAAACCCCTAGTAACAGCCAGTCGTCAATAGGAAAGGCACGTGGACATGCATGGATGCGCATGTCTGCAGTGACAGGGGTGAGATATAAATATACCCTACAAAACACACATGACATAACCGCGGGCCACCCACCCGCGGCAGTGTCGCGCTATCCGTGCTACCAGACGGTCGGCCCGCGTGCTTAAAAACCTTTCACCGACTGTGGGTAACAAATTTAAAAAGGTAACATTCGATTTTTAAAAATCCCCTGCTTTTGTGAACTGCTCATTGTTAGCTGTCAAAATTCCCGCGCTTATCTTGACCCTATTTTGATGCCTTGTGCATGGACTCCACAGGCTACTACGATAGATACTTTGTACTTGTCTGCTTTCCATTGCGAGGCCTTGTGTGGCAATATGGACGGATCGATTGACTGCCTACGTACCTGTTTATTGTTCTCGGAATATTTAGTATTTGGAAGGGTATATATTAGGTGTACGATTTACCTAATAATAATGTTTCCGATTTGCGAGTCCTTTAAATTTATTTTCGTTAAAAAGTTTTACGCGTAATACATTTCAGGGTCTTTGACACTTACATTTTATAAATATTTTATTTAACAAGTTATTTGCTTCGGTATCCACTATCAAATCGGAATTTCGTAAGTGGAATAAAATTTAAAAGGGACACATTACGAAATGCATTTACATCAATTTTGCAATTTAAATTGGTTTGTATCGTCTTATTGTTGTTCTAATCAATTAAATTTTACACATGAAAATAGCTAAATACATAAATGACTTACAAATTATTGTTTCAATAGAATACTTTATTATTCATGTTTCTTTTTACCCGAATACTGGGAGGAAAAGAAGAGCTGTATCTTTTAGGCTGTTCCTAGGTTACTAAAGTTCCAATATTATAACTACTACAACTTAAAAATACTAGACTCGAATACAAAACCCTCTCCTATATTGTAATGATAATATTTTTAAACGCTCTGTAAATATTGCGAAATAAAGAAAAAAATACGAGCTCTTAAATTCTACACTTTGCTAAGTAGGTACCAAAATTCTAGCTTTAAATCAATCTTAAATATGAAACCTCTATCTGAATACTATCGATCTACAACGTGTACATTTTATAATAAAGCGCTTTCTTTTCCCCTTCCTATTTTATATAACTTCATTAGCGACGGCCTTACAATATCATACTGTAATTATTAATAATAGACCGGACGAACCCTAAATAATAATAAGAACGCGTCACGATAACATACATAGATCCTGAACCCTAACTAGGATGCCCTGTGTCTAAGGAATCAGAAACTACGAGAACCATGGTCCCACAAACAGCCAGATTAGAGCAAATATTTGTGGTTCACACTTCACCCTCTTTTTCACCCTCACCCTCGTCTAGACTGGCGGCTTTCCATGTGTGTGTGTCTGCAGAATTTATTGATGTTTGTCGGTCGATCGAGGATGGGGCGACGCCATGGGGAATGATAATGAGTCGCAAATTACACTCTGTACCGTCTTTGTACTTGTTTGTATCGTTATAGTTGAATTAAAAACTTTTTGAGCATACACAAACGAACAACTTGCCTGTCTGGTGCCTCAAAAAAAAAAAAACTTTTTTCAATAATTTTAAAGAAAATTGCTTTTTTTTGAGCATAGGCATTTTCTTAAATCTAAACCAATTAATTAATAAAATAATTAAACACGCAGAGCGTTGTAGAATATTAATTCTAGTCTAGACTATGAAAAAACGTAAGAAACCAAAACTTTTAAAAACGGAGATAGGGTAATAGAAAACTTATCTAAATAGGTCTATAAATGTATTTTCACCAAACGGCTTTTTAGGTAGATAGTTTTACCATTTATTAGTAAAATGTCATTTGACAGTTAGATAGATAGATAGACTCTTTATTGAAACACCACAGAACAAAGAAAACTTAAAAACTAGAACAAAACAAGTTTAACAATTAGTGTCACAATGGGCGGTCACAATTGTACACAATTTAATTCCAAGGACATCCAAGAAATGTATGTACGTTTTTAGGATTTCTTAACCACTTTCTAATTGTTATGTCTTTCATAATTAAACACCAACTGGGCCGTGCCTAGAGGGTGCATTAGCAGGTAGGCATTTTTTTTAAATCTAAACCAATTAATTAATTAAACACGCAGAATAACTAGTTAACAAACAAGACACGCATGTGCACGTGCGTTGTAGTACAAGCCACGTGCCTAAAACAGCTACCATGGTGCTAACTCACTATTTCCAAACGAACGTCACGCGTCTGCCATCAGACTTATATAAAGCTTCGAGTATACTGTTTACTAATAAAAAACTCCACGTGCTATTTAACGACGAAACGACACGTGCCTCGTTATACAAGTCTTACCTTCCACCAGGGCCGGATTAACCCTATTGGCGCTCCTAGGCAATGCAATTCTCGGGGCCCCTTTACATTTCCCTTTACTTTTCGGGGGCCCTTTTCTTACTTTTAAAAATATTTTTTTTCTATTACAAAAGACGAGTCGATCACCAACCAAGAAACTCGTCGAGTTTTGAAAAGAAGAAGGTATAATATTGGGGAAGCTTACAAACTCTTAAAAAAAAAAATTGTTAGAGGAAACGTTTTTTTTTCTTTGTGCATGGCCCGCATCGGCCGCACCGACTAGGCCCCCGTGGGCCCCTAGTCGCTGCAGGGCCCCTAGGCTGTTGCCTAATCCACCTTATTGATAACCCGGGTCTGCCTTCTATAATAGCATCGCTCGTCTTTATGAAATACTGCTTCAACTGTGTCTTCCTGTGCGCCATCTTTCAGGATGTATAATTGTATAGCTTCTTATATTGACGACAAAATGATCAATCGGTGAGTATTCTAGCTTTATCTAGCATCGCTAGAGACTTTACTGTGGTAGAGCTTTCGACTCATTGTTAAAAAAAACGCACAAAAACTTTCGTGATTTTTTTCTCGATGTAATGTGATATAGATTTTCTTTGCGCTTTCATTGGTCAAATATTCTCGACAGCTCGATCGAGAAACCGCTACGCGAACTCAAGCTAGCGAGTTCGCGTAGCGGTTTCTAGCGGCAATTGCTGATAGCATTAAATTTCCAATACGCAATGTAATAAATTCTCTCCTTTTTCACGAATAACCATCACGTGGCCTGCTTACGTAATGTTTGTGTTCATGTGAGCATATGAGCATGACTAATAAAAATAATATTACGAGCTATAACTTGATCGTTGTCTCATCAGCTTTAGGGTTTTGTTTAGTAAAAGACGTGATTTTATGTTTTGCTCTATAGCCACTGTGCCTAAAATGTTGTCACGTGTCTAAAAATCGAGTATTGGTACTTCGTTTAAATCGATTTGCTTACTTGTGACTTGATCACCTATTCCACAGCCACCTCTGCACGATGACGTATTCTGTGCTTTAACTCTATAAACATTGTAATAAAAACCAAAAATACTTAGGTTCATGTTGCCTCTATTTTTAGGGAATTATGTAAAAATTCCCTTGAAAAGTATCGTTTGTTAATTATGTAATCATTTTTATGTAGCTAATTTGGCAAGGTGTGATTCTAAACTAATCGATATTTATGTACGCAGAAATTTTATGTCTGGATCGCTAAAGCATTCAAAATCATGTATCCTTAAGTTCTATCATTAAAATTACAAACTGCCACTTGACGTTTATGAAGAAAAAACAAAAGATTGATATACGTAACCGTTTAATACGGCAGAGTATAAGTAAAAACTTTTATGATAATAGTAAAGTCGCTACGCAACACTAGTCAAAAGTCAGTCTAGACTAGTCAAAAGGCAAAATATATCTGATCAATGACTTTTAATACCGCAGCAAAATAAGTATGTATCTACATTCTACATTTTATATTGCTTTGTCTTTCTCTCACAAAGCAACCTGCACGAGATGTAAAAATCAATAAAGATATGGTAGATAGAGGGCTGGAGAGAGTGACATAGACTACTTTTTAAACCCGGTTTTTTTTTCGGGTCCTGTGGGAATACTTATATGGTTAACGCGGTTGAACCGTGATTCAAATAGATATGATAAAAGAACACGGCGGCGCGGCGTCTGTCGCATCGATTTTCAGACCACTTTCTGACTTAAAACAAAGCTTTGCGCTCTTACTTGTTAAAATTCCCTGTGCAAGCCACGCGGCGACGTCACGTGGCTTCATTACGCGCATCGTCGTTTCGTTGCCCGGTTTTTGAACGCACGCCTGCAACAACGTGACTGGCTCATTATGCAAACTCTTTGTTCTGAAGAAGTGTCTAAAAAAACTTAGTAGTTGGGCGACAAGGTTGTTTTTCACAACGTCCCGCTGCTTTATATTTTGATCAGTTGGGTAACATTAATTTGCTTTTGTTGCTTTTTCGTTTATTGAACTTACTTCAATAGGAGGCAGATATTTAATACCTAGTTGATAAGTAATTTGTCCTTTTGTGATTAAATTCTTCTGTTCAATACTCAAGTATCGTAAGTAGGCAATAATTAAGCACCTTTACGAGTCCAACAATTTAGTCTCATAATAATACAAAGAGAAGAACTTGAGATTTTTTTGTTTGTTTGTGAAATGAGGTAGTGCCAGCCTGTGGTATAACTTTGAAGCCGGTCAATACATCTTGAAGATTGAAGTGATTAATAGAAAATTATTTTTTATAGTTTAGAATCAGAATATATCCGGGAATACAACAAACATTACACTGACAACGTACAAACAAAATTCAGGAAACGCAATAAGGTGTTTGGAAACAGCCGTGCGTATGACAAATCTAGTTAAGTTGTTTGAATGGGGAGAGCTCAAATTAATTTAACCTTCATTCGGTAGTCTGGGAACCGATTGTTAAATATTACCGCGTGACAAAATGGCCGACTCGTACTGATTTCTAGGAAATCGGCCATTTTGTTTAAATCTTGTCACCCGGTGAGATTAAAAAATCTACTCCCTGATAATTATAATCTTATGCTATTCTAATTTTAAATACAAAATAGGTATATTCCCAACGGGCCCACTAACCGGCCCACTAGTCCCCACTAGTGGGGCGCTGGTATTTTTTTTCCCAGTGGCCCCACTAGAATATTTGTGGGAACGCTTTCTTACTAGACAAAAATATATGTTTTCAACAACTAAATGAAAATAATAAGTCAATTCAGGATACTAATTATTTAAAATGTTGATAGAAATCGCTAACTCCCTACACACTGCTCTGACGCCATAAGCTTGGGTAGTCTAACAACTTAACTACACTATTATACATTCAGCATCCCATTTCAATAATGGAAGTCTAGATAAAGATATTTGTATATGGGTCGAGTTCACGGTACCTGGCCTTTCCCACATGGCTGCACTTGAATAATTAAATTGTATCTCAGTCCGTCACAGTATAATATTAAGTTCCGTTGTTTGGATAGTTTGTTTTCAAAGAGATTGCTTCTGAATTACTCGTATATAATGACTTGTTTGGCTAACTTAAATGTAACACGGAGAACATTGGGCCAATTATTGTTTCATCAATAAGTAAGCTAATAGTTGTTACTATAACAATAGGCGATCTGTATAAACAAAGTTAACTTCTCCATACATTTTATTTTGGCGTCTACTAAAAAGGGTAAAACAAGAAAACCGCGAAGCAGGCGTAGCGCTTACCACTAGGTGAACGACAAGCTCGTCTCGTTATCGGTAAAATACAAAAGTTATAATTAATTTCGGTGCCACAGAAAATTATTAACTCTATACTCATTTTGCTCTGAGTTATTCAATAAATTGGTTACAATTTTCCTCTAATATACCTAAATATAAATGATTGGACAGTCTCCGATATTATTCGAGGGCTTCATTATTCGTTTCGCTTTGTTCACCCCGAGGGAATTTGAAAACATCGTCGAAGCTTTCTTAACAATGAATGAATACTTCGTTTGGTTTCACACAAAAAGGATATTTTAATAGAAATTCTTTAATTACGTTTCATGCTTTTAAAAATTAAATATTTACTTTTACTTTATGTAAGATGTTATTTGAGTGTAGGAATATGAATATGTACAGTTTTAATCTTCGTTAAAAACGGTAGAAGCAGTATTCTCATTTAACTTATTATAGTATCTAGACTACTTCTTCGGGATAGGTATAAAAAACATTTTAATTTTACTAGTTCTCCCAAAAATAATATCGGTGCGAGCTCTTCACGATATGATACCGTCATTACATAGGTCACAAATCACAACGCCCCCAAAATGCCATCGAACCTTCACTAACCAACATGTTTCCTTCTTTGCAGGGTCTAAAGTAACCCAACTGCGTGAGGCCAGGCGCAACATACGTATCCAAAGAATGACTCCTTCACCGGTCACCAGTGAAGATTACCGCCACATACCCATACCACAAATGTTAGACAAGGCAGCCCAGAACAAACTCATCCTCGAGCTCGCGTGGAAAACGGTCGCCTTGATGCAGAAGAATAAAGTCATCCAACAGAAGATCTTAGATCTGCAAAAGGAAACATCGGAATTTGTAGCAAGTGTGATGAATAATCCAGAGAAGCGGCAGCATTACATGGCTCAGCTGCACGCCCAAGCGGCTGCCCAAGCCCAGCATGCGTTGATGATGGAACAATGCTGCAACCATACCCTGATGATCATCAAAACGGAATCTAACATCTGAATGAGTGGATGTAGTGATTCGCTGAGGTTGGAAGTTAAAAGTGTTTGTAAAAATCTGAATATTGTTGATTTTTTGTCACATTTTCAGCCTACTAATTTTGTGTGTTCATTTTTGAGTCTGTGCTTACGGGGCGGATGGTTTCCATTGGCTCTTACCGCAACTCTTAGATGGTTTCTTTCCCGTGAAGCTAAGTTAGGATCTCAATTTTTTAATGTTTTGTAAAAATTTCTGTGACAACAAAGCGTTCTGAAGTTCTCTTAGTAGCTAGGTACCCACTTTTTAGTACTTTTGAGCACTCGAAAATATTTATTATAATATAGTCCTTATGCTGTCTCTAGTAAATTGAATTATGGGCTTTTCAGAACCTTGTTGCAGGAAATCGATGCTATTTTCGATTTTGAAATTGAATGAAGCTAAGGCAACTTTAACATATTAACTTGTTGTGACATGGTGGTAAATAGGCCTGTATTTCAGTCGTAGCTGTGCAAGATTATTTAGTAGTAAATTAATCTAATTGTAAAGAACATAAATGTTAAACTTATTAGCAATTAAGGTATACGCTGGATGATTGGCATGACTTATATTAATTGATAGAATGGGCCGTTACTTTGGGAATCCATTCCTTTTAAAAACTCGACATAAAATGATGTAGCTTTTCCGTCAAATACACTTATCAAGAGTTATGATATTGCAAAAAATCAGCACTCTCACTTATAAATCTTATAATTAAATATTGAATTAGTATAACCGCTAATTTAAATGAAAAAAAAAAACAGATTAATAGACAATCAACTTTCTATTTGCACTGAGTTTTTCATTATTCGTGATTGAATTTTGACAACAATGACGTATTTTCACATCTCATCAAAGCCCAGATGGATGTAAACTTTCTTGTAAATACAATGCTAATAAATAATTATGCGTAATATGAAAATGGTATCATTTAACATATTAACGCATTTACTTGACAACAAATCACCCTTATTGTCACTATAAAATTTAATTAGTTCACATCATTGCTTCACAGTGAACATCTGGACATGTAATAGATATTTTTTCGTAGCATTGCAGTCGCATCTAATGAAACATCGGTGACTTAGTCTCTGAGCTTCGCTCGCGTATCAGAGATCAGTTTAATTAACAGATGCGTTGGTTTTTAGTTGGAAAGGTAGAACTAATTTATTGACGCTTTAGCAAAGTTTCGCAATAGAAAAGTTTACCTTTTCCCGTACTACGCGTATTCATTGGATATATAAGATTAGACCGATAAGTGGATACATAATATAGAATTACGAAGTCCATGTTCGTACAACTCTCGAAGTTATTTATACTTATCTTTAAATATTGGTTTTTCACCATCCAGCAATAATAATACTGCAGTGTCTTATTCAGAACGTTGTGGTAGTGACCTATCCTTGGTATTTTAGGGGTAAGTCTTGTATTAAATGTTATATTTAGGAGAGGCTGTTAGAGGATATCTTTGTACCATTGTGATTTAAAAGCATCGATACAGTGCAAAGCACCGATTCTTAATTTTACGACATAATTTCTATGATAGAGTTTTGTTCATTTTTGACTTTGTGTCGCATGAAAAACAATGGTTATTATTAATAAATAAATCTCTAACATTAAAAAATTCTACCAATATCTTAATTACTTCAATAGTATCTAAATGGATAAAAACCATTTGAATTAATGAAAAAGGTAATGTTTGACAATCTATTTGCCATGTCTGTATCTTCAATGGTACGAAGATAAAAGAGAATGAGGTAAAATAAATACTCTTAATTATTGTAAATTTAAAGTAAATTATAGTTTCTATTTATCCAAATTTTTTTAAGCATGGTTTATACGATTGACACGAATCACCATGACAAGCGAGACCCCGCGATAACCTTACGCTATAGAGTTTCAGAACTATTGCGTTATCTGTGGTTTCGTGTTTAGTCGTGTAAACTAAGCTTTAATTATTAAGATTGCATTTATATCTAGTTTAATTATACGTTTGCACAGATCTACCAAACACTGTGTTCATTTGACTGTACGTAATAAACAGTTACTTTCAGTTTTAATTACATTTAAACTTATGTAGTTGATTCCTTACAGTGTTCGCCTTACCATTTTTAAATGTATTTCAAGGAGAAAACAATACCCAGCACGGTGCTGCGTCACAAGCCATAAGTGCCATGGTGCCTAGCACAGGGCGCAGACCATGAGGGGCGCATTAATGACCATAAAGAGCGCAAAAAGGGACAGTTATAGAAGCTGGGCGCATAAAAGGATTTAGGGCACTTTGTAAGATTCGGCGGCAAGTCTTGCTTCACCGTATTGATTGTTTAACCAATAAGAAAATGTGAAATTTTAAACTAAGGCTGCCATTGGTCACCGTATTCGGTATCGTTTTTCTCTTTTTAAATTGAACCAGTTTGAATAAGTTCAAAAGTATTTAAACATTTTAATGTAAGTGTTAATTATTGAGTCGTGTTATTTTTTCTTAATAAGTTTTCATGTATGACGCAGTGAGTTGTTATTTATAATTATTATGTGAGCTTGGTGTGTCCGTACCTTACACCTCAATTTCATGGCTTGTTAGTTTTAATAAGACTTTTGAAAAATACACTAGTCTTTCCCAAATTTACGTTGTTTTATTCAAAATTAATCCACTTGATAGAACGTCTATAAGCATATTTCAACTAGGTAGGCCTGGCCTACCTATCCATTTGGTAATATTATAAATATGTAGAGTTTGTGAGTTTGTTAGCTTGTGAATTGCCAGGAGATAATCTCCGGAACTACTGATCTGAATGTGAAAATATTTTCACTGATAGAAAGTTAAATTATCCTTGGGTACTATCATTACAGGGTATGTTTTATGCTGTGAAGACACGGAGTTTTTTTTTAAGAATATAGAGTCGCAAACTAGCTGACGGCCTGTCTGATGGTAAACGGTTACCGCTGCCTATCCACTCAGGACCTGCAACACTCAGGGCTTTTTCAACGCGTTGCCTACTCTCTAGAGCTGTTTTCACCCTTCTCTTGAAGAAACCCACATTATACTTCTCCGGAAAAACTTAATATGGTAGCTCAGTCCACATTCTGCAGGTGTGAGGCAGAAAACATCGCGAAACAAGGAACAGTGCGGGAATTCCACAAATCCACTATAAAAAGATGAATAGATATAATATCCACCATATTTCTTTATGCGGGAAAACGGAAATCTCAAAAGTGAAAATCTATAGAACTTCTGGGCACCGATGTTTTAATCTCATGGGCACAATGGCCGATATTCTATAAGAAATCGCCGTTGACATTTGTCACCTAGTGGGATTCAAAATCGACCCCTTCTCTTGTAGAAAGCTACACTATTACCAAGTGACGTAGGGTATCTCGTTCCAGGAAAATGAAAAGTTTCTGCAGGATGATTTGAAGGCAGGAGATTTTAACCGCGGGGTGGCGCGGTGGAGTGCAAGTAGTAGCTACCTAGTAAGTATAATTATTATGGTATGCTGCATCTTCGACTATCTACATAATTTCGTCTTTTACCTAACTAACAGATCTTATAATGTATTTAGGTACTTTATTAGGCTAGGTACCTAACTACTCATTAAATAAATAAAAGTCTACGTTCCAGATTAATTTAGAAGTCAGAACTATTTTCTTGATTTTTGCTTGTTCTTAGTAAGCGCCATCTATGGTCGAGTAGTTGAACGAATTTCTGAATTTTCTCGTAACCAAAACCAAACAACCACAGAATTAATATAGTAGCTTTACATTAATGCTGCCATCTATTGTTGGGTAGCTAAAGTATAATTTAATTATATTACCATTCAAACCGCTCTCCATAGTTCGTTCTATATTTCATAGATGACTCTCTATGTAAATTTATTACAATTTTCTTAATAATTTAAATACCTGAGCCCAGCTGCTGTTTCACCCTTGTTCAGTATAATCCCACAGGAGGATCAAATCGAGAAGACAGTTTTCTATCAAGGCCCTGTAGCCTATGTATCGGTGCACCGCCTATTGAACGATTTTAGGGTTCCGTAACTCAAAACGGAAAAAGGAATCCTTATAGAATAACGTAGTCTGTCTGTCTGTCTCTAAAGACGTTTTTTCCCTGCGCTACAAATGTTTACCTTGTGCGGGGACCCGCGACCTCACGCCATGCTTGTGTTAGCAACATTTATTTTAAAATGCAGTTAGGAAGTATTTAAATAGCCACATTATCGAAAAGCTTCTGACAATCTCAGATAATTACATAAAACTACTTGTCTTCTACAAAGGCCGTGTATGAAGGCTAAGTAAGCGTATGCGTCTTAAAACTTGAATAAATAAAAATAAATACATTGATTAGATAATATAATAAATGAGTTGGAATGCGAAGTTTGTTTTAGGTGAACGAACGTTAAAGAAACTTCCATTCGGGTGTTAATGCATTTGTGGATACGGTTGGTAGGTCGCTTCTATATTTATCAGCATCTGTATGTACGGTGCACGAATCTTGACCTTTCTGGTTCCCTGACCAAGGTTTCTGAAGGTCTGATAATAGAGACAAAAGGTAGACAACGGAACTCCTCAGTGATCGACAGCGTTTTGGATCATTTTTGGTCTGAAAATAGAGACAGAAGATAAACATCGGAACTCCTTAGTGATTTTTTTTCAGTTAAGCTGTACCAAATACGTAGGTATATTTAGGCTTGTCCAGAAAAAAATATATTTTAATACAAAACTTATTTATTAATACGGGTAGAATGGTTGGTGTGGAACACTAAGTTTGATTGTAGAGATTTGAGTCAGTTCCCTGCAATCGAATCTAGTCACTGAGGCGTTTCTTTGAGAGACGGACTGCATCATGAGATTAGATAGAATAGAATAGAAAACTCTTTATTGTACACCAGAAATAAAAATAAACACAGTACAGAAAAATAACAGCTAATAACTGTCATTGGAGTACGTTATAATATTATAGTGACAGCGATCTCATTTGATGATAGAGTTGGATTATATTGTCATCGAAACTTCTCAGACATACATAATGTGAACTTAACTGACGAACCGAACTTGGGTCAAATTGGCCTGGCAAGATTTGACCTAAACACAATCGTCTATACTTATATCTACCATCGTCATCATCCGCAACCCTTATCCTCCCACTGCTGGGCACAGGCCTCTCCTTTACCATGCCATTTGCCTCGGTCCTGTGCTAGTCAGATCTAGGTTAGACCCGCGATCGTAGTTCCATAGTCAACCCATCTTGGACCTGGACGACCGACGCTTCCCTGCTTCGGCCACCACTCAGTTACCGCCTTACTCCACCTGTCGTCACTAAGCCTGGCCTTACATCTATATGAAATGATATATATGAAATACTAACTAGCACAGCGAGTTCAATAAAATCATGTGAAAATGTAAAGTTCGTTGAAAGCTCATACGGGTGGTGCATCGAACTATCAAAACCTGTATTTGTGAGAACCGAATTGGATATCCGAGCCTGCAGTAAAATGATTATAGGCTTTTTCACCTATGATGCCAATTAGATATCTAACAAAAGGATGTCTATAAAATGAGCGTATCGATTTTAATATGTGTGAATCAAATTTATTTGTTTTTAATGGATTCCTGAAAAAACTCAATATTCGGGTTGTTCTAAAACTGTATCTCCTACGACTATTTAAGTTTACAATTAATACAAAACATTATCATATTTTTTTGTCAATGTTTGATGTTTTCATATCAAACAAGATAATGTTAAAAAACACAACTGTTGTGTTTTCAGCAGTGAACGTGTTAATAATACGAAATAAAACTACATATTGCATACGTATGCACGCGTATAATATTAAAAAACGCATTGGCACGGCACATATCGTGTTTATAGACATAACTGAATACGAATGACGCGTTATGCTCTCTCTTGTAACGCTCGCCGAGCGATTATAGCAGTGACGCGTTGGCTATATCTCTCTCGCTCCCTTTGTCAACTTGGGCCGACTTTACCCAAACGAGCGTTACATAGCCGAGTGTGCCGGCACAGTCTCATTCAATACCCACAAAACAAAAATCTCAGCGCGCCTAAAGAAGTTTCCGCTTCAAAAAAACAACACAACCTTAATGTAAAAACCATGTGAAAACCTAAACATTTTTTGCATTTTGAAAGTTGTTTTAGTTGATGTAAAAAACCGGTCGGAACTTAGCAGTAGGTATACCTATAGCAGCACCGAAAATGGAATTTTTCATAACTGTAGAACTAGAAATCCATTCGCACGTCACTCGACCGGCCCTATACCACAGTTTAGATAAGTATCTCTATACATCGTGCTCGCCAACGCACAGGCTAGCAAGTTGATCGGCTACACTATAAGAATGACCCTCCTAACGGCCTCATCATAGAATCATCAGACTAATCACGAAGCGGAGACAGCATGGCCAGGCGATCCAACTCAGTGCTGTCGGGTCTATCCAATCACACGTACGTTCGTGCAGCGATCAAACTGCCTATTATCGGGACGCGGGACGAGTGACTTACTTTGCAGGTTAAAAAAACGTCTTTATATTAAAACCTTCTTTTTAGCAACAGGAAGTTAGTGCGATGATTACGTAAGTAGCTGAAATAAAGTGCTAAAAATGTAACTGACCACGCTGAGACAGTTTGCCGGCCAGCTTGTTTATAAGAACCATACAATGCCTATGGCTGTGTATTGCATAATGTTGTTAAATCGTGAATTTAGTAACGTTTTGTATAAATATATGGGTTTAGATTATTTGTGGATATTCATGACTACATTCCCTAATCATTGATGCTTAATTACGACTGATTTTGTCATCGGAGAAAGTATATCTTTTGTTTTTTTTTTTAAAGCCATACCTTTGGATCATTCTAATAAATCATTTAATGAGGGGTCCAAGCGCTTACAATAACAAGGTCTTGGCTCTATGTGCTTATTGTCATCTCTACTGTCTTTACTGTCCCAACTAAACCTAAGGTTTTTTTTTAATAACTCTACGTAGAGCCACGAATTTTACGAGACATGAAATGCTTGTGTTTGTCGACAACAATATATTTTAATTCCATGTTATATGCGAGTTGATGTCACGACATCCTTACTTTTCTGCAAAAATTAACGTCTTACCTAACCTTTACTTCAGTCGGGTAATAATAAAAGAATAGAAAGTAATATAATTAGCCTTACTTATGTTAATTCTACATCAAACTTGTCACCTTGAGTTATTTTAACAGTAGCAATTTTCCATTAATGTCATCGTACTCTTATTAATAAAATTTCAATTGACAGACACACGTTCGCATTGATTGACTGGAATAGCTCTATTTAGGCCTATGTCGAGGTTTATGTCCAAAATAAAAAAAATATAACTCATGAATGGTGTCTACGAAACTCATTCAATACTAATAATTGTAAACTGTACTATAGGTAATTATGTTATTATGTATTTATGATTGTACTCATTATACAGGTATGTTTTTTATTTATTTATTTATAAAAAAAGGTCCGTCAGATCTTTTTTTGATGCTCCTCTCCATGCATGGTTGTCTGGAAGAGATCGCTCTAGTGATAAGGCCGCCCACTGTAACACTAATTGCTAAATTTGATTTGTTTTAGTTTTTAAGTTCTCTTTGTTCTGCGGCGTTTCAATAAAGAGTTTATCTATCTATCTAACTGTCAAATGACAATTTACTAATAAATGGTAAAATACTCGACGGAATAACATTAATTCCTTGGAAAATGAGGCGGCCCCGGGGCCTTTATTCGCTATGCCACATTAGAAGCCTTGCCGTAAACACGTGATGTCATAAGCTCAAAAAATTTCGAAATGCGTCTTAATGCGTCTAGATTCTCGAATGTTTTTTTGACAGTTCAAAATGAGCGTGTTACGGTGGTCATGGCGAATAGCCGCCCTGGCGTGGGATGCTACTCGTCTAGACACTCTTGCTACGCCCATCTTCTCCTCAATAGGTGAAAATATAGTACCTTCGATAGTGTACCTCGATACTACGTATTTGAACCTTTTGTTGCTGGGACGGCTGACCCTAGGGCCATGGGGACCAGTAGTCCATCGAATTTATAAAAACTTATATGGGCGTCTCATCGAAGCAACATGTGACCATTTTTTTAATACCTATTCGTTGATGCCCGAATAAGGTTCTTATTAAGAGAAAAATTGGAAAAATAGCCCGGAAAATTTGGGAAAAACGTAAGGTACTTTTTTCTAGGTGTTTTTATACGAACTCACGGTTTGACATTTGTTTTTACTCCTGTTGTTTTCGCGATCTTCAGTTGTTTATTTTCATGTGTGACATGGACTATTTTTAACCAGGAAAATGCAGAGTTCTTGCTGGCAAATTGGATTACGTGGATGAAACTGGGTTGCAGCTACTTCATCGATAAAAAGCTTTCAGCCATTGCCTATACTGTTGACTTTTGATCGTCCACACGAACAAGATCCTTGCAATACTGGCACACGTCTAAACTATTTCTTTGATAGAATGATTAATTATAATCATTATTTAATTTACACATTATCTAATGAACGTGTCTGGGTACAGAACACATAATAGTAGCCTAGGATACACTTTTTGTCTTCGTAAAAAAGGAAGTTGAGCTGTGATCCGCGAAACGCCACGGGTCGATGCGGTGCAAGATAAGATTGAGTTATAATTAAGCGATCTGATAATTATACGGGCAATGGTACCTAGTTCCTACCTAAGAAAAGGTTTATACATATGCTTTTTCTTGAAAATATCTCTATTTCGATGAAGATTATGACACAGATTATTATATACAGTTTTTTTTGATAAACCTGTAGTTTGTTGTTCTTTTTCATTGTGTTACGATTTAGGTTAAGTTAATTAAAAAAAACGGATAAAAAAAAATCTAAAATTAAACCTTCATAATTTAATAAACCGCTACCAGTTGGGAACGTTCCCATAATGCTGGCAGCATTGCTACGTTGTAAGGCAATGCTTAGTCTTTGGGCAAAATATAGGCCAGAATTTTGGCCACGTGTTGCTTCGACCAGACGCCCAGATAGGTCTTTAAAACTTTGATGGGCTCGTGGTCTTATTTCATTTGTTAAAATGAATAATTATAATGACAAGCCTATATTGACAGGTGGAAATATAAGAGCAAGCGCACATTGGGCCACTAGACGCACTAGACGCCAGTTGGCGCCACAAGCTGTTGACGGAATTTTTCATACATTTTGAACGGTATCGGCGCACACTCTGCGTTTGAGTGGCTGAGCTAGGCCACCAGTGGCCGTTTTTATAAATTCAATGTACGCCAGCTCTTACAGTATTAGTCGATTGGACGTCGAAGTTTTACAATACTCTGATAACTCAATTGAAGGCTCATTAGACGCTCATTAATATAATTAGTCGTTACGAAATCGACATTTCAGTTTCTGGTACACAAATTATTTATAAGAATCTGATATTTATTTTTGTCATAGGGTCAAACGTCCAGTCTACGGTGTGTTTTTACTCTCATAGAATTTTTCCGACAATTTTGTTAAAGTTCAAACTAAACAACTTTTTTAACCAAGGCCTGGGTAAAAAAGTGCAAAACGCCCCTATAATTTAAAATATGCGTCAGTATACCGCAAAAAGTGAATTAATTGGGAAGTTTTGTAGTGTTTTAAATCGCCATCATGTTTTTGGTCGCTTGGGCAATTTTAAAAAGAGTTCCATTGTTCTATTTAATTAAACTCACGTAAAGGACGACAAAGGCAAGGAAGTTTATGTAATGTCAGTGCCGGTTTTTTTTTAATGTACTCTAATTTGGGTGGTTTAAAAAGCAAGATTATTAAATGGCATTTAGAAAAGGCTGTGCCATTAATGATTCACGCGAGTCTAATTTAAACGAGCAAAAATGCTCCGCCAAAATTATAAGAATATAGATCTTTGTGTAATCTAATGTCGCCAAATTTATGCAATACTTTGGAAAGAACACAAAAAACCAATTATAAATTCACAATGTCAAATGCGTCATTTTCCAAAAAAAGGTATCGCACTTCGTCTGTTAAATAAACTAGCTTTTGCCTGCGACACTGTATCAAAATTGGCGCAGTATTTTTAATTACTTAATGCGGTGCATGCAGACAGACACACCATCCAATAATTTCAATATGATAGTAAAAAAGCCTTATGTTATAAAAGTTACTACTCTCTGTCATTACTTACAAGATTATCTCATTGTTAGGTTTTAAAAACAGTGGCGCCAGTCAGTCTGGCTGGTCCAGGCAATTCTACAAAAACTAGATTCATTAATTTGGCAGTCGCAAGATATAGGTACACAGCCACTAATAAAACTGTTATCGGAACAAAAAAGGTGTAGATAAAATCTATAATTCAGAAATAACTGGAACTGACTAGAAAATAAACAATATCTTGGCGCTCATCAAACAGGAATCTGTTAAAGCTATTGAAAATTATTAAAACCCATACAAATAATCGAATGAGCGTGGCCGTGTCTTCATAACCTGTATATTTAAGGAGGCACTATATCATCTACCTTAAAGCTTAATTTAAAAACTTAAGTTTTATCATTCTTTGCAAGGATCAAATTAGATATTTTTCTGTACTTTTAGCTTTACACGCTTTATCAGCTTTCCTACAGAAATAATTTGATTCCGGTATAACAAGAACAAAAAAAATTACCGTTTCAGCATATTTCGTGACACGAACAAGATAAAATGAAATATTTAATTTTTCTAGGTGCTAAATGATAATATATTTATAATAAAGCAGTAAACGACAAAAACCCCATTAACCATGTACTTGTATATTCTTATATTTACTGAGAATCAGTTTTTGTAAAAGAAAAATGGATTTTGTCTGCCTGTTTGTTTTCGCACCACATATAAACTATATGTTAGAACTGATTGTAATACGGCCTTCACTATTGGGCAGTTTACAACCTAGATATTGTAATGATATTTGAACATTCTAAATCAAACGAGTAGAAAACGAGATTATGATAAAGAAACTGTTTGTAGGTTGAGTGAGCTGGTACTGACCGTCGCCCTTCTGTAGGAAATGTTAAACTGCCTTCTAATAACAATATAAAAACCTTAGACTATGAACAAGCTATAGAAGGAAGATTAAAAGCAATAGCTGTTTCACAGCTATCTTATTCACATTTAGCAATACAGCGTGCACGAAAATGAGTGAAACAGAAAAGAAAGCCTCGCATTGCTTTTATTATTTCAAGTATGGTCCACAAAATTGATTAGTCAGATTGTATTTGAGGCTATCTATTTGTTATTAAATTATGTCATGGCTTGAAAACCTCGGTTTCGTCTCGGTTTTCGTGGACGGTTTCATGTACAACTAGTGAAAAGTTACCAAATTAGTACGGATTCCCTTTACTTTAGTTAAACTTCCTTGATAAAAATAAATCCACCGTGTACGAAGTCACCAGCTACAGCAAGTTAATGAAATAAGCGTTGTTCAAATTAATTATAATAGGTACATAAATTAATGTTATTATTGGGAGATTTGATTAGAAGGGTCGGTAGTAGGTGAATAAAATAAAAATAAAAATTAAGATTGGGCCTTCCTCATTAATAAAATTAATATATTAAAAGCCAAGTTCAGGGTTATGTTGATGTAGGCCTATTATCATTAGGCCTATAGGAAATAAAATTACAGTATACTTTATAAACATTGTAATAAATTATTATTGTTGCTATTTCTGGCAATACAAATTATTTATTAATTAATTAAACATTTTTATTATTTTGTTTTTTTATTCCATTGTTTTTTTTTTGTTTTGTTTAGGAGTTTAGCAATTTCACATCATTCGAATATGGTGATTCTATCGTCTACTAAACCTTATCCTAAATTGTATGCCTAAACCATTGTCTATGCCTAATTATATATAATTTATAAGGGTTTTATTTTTTGCAACTTATATAAGGAATCCTAAAAAATATATCTTATCACAGTAATTAAATTGTGGTAATTTCTCTAAGAAATCAGCATTCGACATCTAAACATTCGATTATAATTTAATTTGTCACGTATTATTTTAATTGCGAATAATATAATAATAACAATTAAATTTAAAGAAACGGAGCATTGAAAGATATTATATTCATAAACATTCATAATATAAAAATATAAAAAAATGTTCTTATTTTTGTTTTGCTTTTTTTCTTATTTGAATTGTTTTAAACAAACACCTACCAATTATAGTTATACCAATAATAATGAAAGATTATTTTGAGATCACTTTGATAGCTGTCCAAATCATTCAAAGTAAATATAATAGTTCAACAACTCATCTACCTTAATTTTAAGAAGCTCAATAATGTTATCAAAGGATTGCCTGGAAGAAATTGCTTTTAGCGATAAGGCCGCCCATTGTACCACCTGTTTATGAAATGTTTATTATGCTGTGTCTACTGAAACTTTATGGTGTTCAATAAAGAATTATTGTACTGTATTTTCATATTGTTGTTTAAGCATCACTGCATTCCTTAACTTTGGGAGATTAATTAAAATAAATAAATAAAATAAAAATAACGTCATAAAATGAATTTAAAACACACAATGTCTGACAAGGTTGTAAGAACTACGATTAATAAAGTAAAGTGATATTTTACTTCCCTTTACACGGTACGAGATTATTATTAGTTTTATAGAGTAAATTTGCAAGCTTCATTTATTAGGCATTACATGCATTGTTATTTAATTTTTTGTATCATGCATGCATAATCGCACGTGTTTCTGCAAATGAAAAAACTTATTTTTAATAAAAAAAAACTGTGAACTAAAACAAATAACCCAAAAGCACACAAAAAGACAAAATAACATAAAAATAAAAGCCCGCGAAAAGCCGCGAGGATGCAAGTAATTTCGGCGAAGACCGACTGACCGACTGACCGTTTAGACCGGATAAGAATATCTTTTAGGCATTGATTTAGAAACGGTTTAGGCTTTTATTAGATATAAATAAATTATTATGACATTAAAAATTACCATTAGGGGGTGAAATAAAAATAGGGGATGAAAGTTTGTATGGAAATAATATGTAAGGTTTCTGCTAAACCACTGCACCGATTTTAAAAATTCTTTCTATAACGGAAAGCTATTTTAGCGACCAATTATCAGCGAGTAACATAGGTTATATTTTATCCCCGTATTCCTACAGGGACGGGACCTACGCGGGTGAAACCGCGGGGAGCAACTAGTTTCACATAATAGCCTACTCATAAAGACACCTTAATGTGTCTGGAGGATTTCTCAATTAAATCATCCATTAAAAGTAGGTAATTATTAAGTGGATGACTAAAAGATAGTTAATTGCTCAATCCATTTCACCAAATTAATAAAGTTTATTTTCTATTGCATAATATTTCAATGATGCATGCTTTTTAGATCTATAAAATATATTATTATTTTTAATTGGACAGCAAATTGGTATTGCCTTGTTAGGTTAGGTTTAGTTTAGTTTAATTTAAATCCCGGTTTTTAGTTTGTTTGAATAGTAATGAATAGTTTGCGTTCTTAAATAAATGAATTAAAACTGGTTCCTTTCATAGTATTTTTGTAATAAAATACACATTAAGAAAAAAACCCCAAAAAATCACACAATACACACACATACAAAATGTGCACGATAAATGACGGAAATAGAACATGTTTAGAGTTTTCGTATTTAAATACTTACTTAAAGCACAATTATATTATTACATTGTAGACTATATTTAGTTTTCATAACAACACCAATATAATTTCGTGACTAAAAATATGAAATGTGTTTTTTGTGTATCTATTGAATCTTAATTCGGAACTGTTCATGGTAATCAACTAAAATATAACGGATCAAGTTTAACCAACGATAGGTAAAAAACTTATTATCGTATAATATAAAGGTCGTCGCCGACTGATCGTAGGCGTTCCCCCTCCGTATTCCGTAACATGTAAACGGACTTAGCAGTCTTTCATCGTCGGTAAAAATACCCGAGGCTACATCTAAGTTAGAACCGGTTTCACTATTCCACATTCCTTAAATTGGGCTCATTACTTGTATCTGCTCAGAACTGGATTACACCTACGAGGAATAGAAACTTTTGTTAGAAAAGTTACTAATTAACATAATAGCTCTAACGTTATTTAGATATTAAAAAAAAAAATAGAAAAGAAGAATCAGAGATCATAGGTGTCAGAATAAAAAACAGCCGATCGATCGCATAAAAAATCGATCATCCATTTCAATCGATCGAGGGCATCCGCAAAAACAAAAAGCTTCAAATAGCAATGACGGACACTAGTTGCATGGTTTGTAAATGAATATAGCTATAAGACCGCCCATCGTAGTTTCTACGTTATATCTAGATATTGTTCATTGATGAGTTTTCAACATAAATGTATAGTAAAACACGTTTAATAATCATCATCCGGTTCTGGGTGGTGCTGTGAATGTTATGGGCAGGCGTAGCGCTTACCATCAGGTGAACGACTTGCTCGTCTTTGCTCTTAGGCTATTAAAAAAAACATCAACTTATAACGTCCCACTGCTGAGCACGGGTCTCCCCTCACTTTCGTGAGGAGGGTTAGGCCGTAATCCACCACGGGGGCCCGGTCCGGTTTGGTGGATAACATACCTACCTCCGAAATAATTCTCGGGTAGGTATATGTGGGTTTCCTCACGATGTTTTCCTATTTCTGTATTGTATTAAACAAAAAACAACCCTCGAATCAATTCACAGAAGAAGGAAGTAAAGTAACTAAAATAAAATTATTCGCTGTCATAATAAATTATACTACACCATAAATTGGTCTCTAGGTATACACTTATTATAAAACTAAACGATTTCCCGAAAGAAGGCCCTTTTATGACCTAAATGAATATTCCGATTATTTAAGCTCATAATAATGTTAATCGGTCCTGTTATAAACTCAGTTTATTGTTTACCATCAAAGTGTAGTGACGTCCTAAACTCTTGTGCAATAGAGAAGAATTAATCGTAGTGCTAAGTTAATATCGAATAATACCTAATCGAATAATATCGCTGAAATCGTTTAGTGAATTTATAACAAAGTCTAAATTATTTTTACATATTCATTAAGGTTGTGACGGCAGCTGAATTTTACTTTCAAGTTTTTTACTTTTAATCAAAGGTAGGTCGGATTTATAAGTAGCTCTACATATCGTTCCGCCAACACAATAGTACTTGATAGCATTCCTATTCTGGACTTATCTGCTTTACCACCTTTGACCACATCGTCACTTAAAACCAGGATTCTGGTCAAGCACTAGCTTCCAACTTACGAGCATAACTAGATATAACATGAAAAGCATTGAGGAGTATTTTTTCAATTCATAAGTTCGTCGCACCATCTTCAACCCACGCCATCTGCGTTTGGGTGTTTAATAAACACATCAAAAATATAAAACCCACATGGTAATACCCTGCAATATCAGCAACACATAAATCATCACTCAGTAACTCAATCACGAATAATAAAAAACTAAGTTATGCAATTTTCAATGTGTCGGAATAATACCTGTACGCTTTTATACGCATATTTGCATATTAGACGTGTAACCTTACCGCCTTATCGAATTACAGGCGGTTGCGATCTTGTTTCGCTTACTATATACATTATTTTTGTCATTTGGGTACTTATTATTTTGTAATAATGTATCATTAAAATAAACCCGTGACTTAAAAAAGGGCAAGTGCGAGTCGGACTCGCGCACGGAAGGTTCCGTACTCTGTTGTATGAGAGCCCCCCCTTAAATATGAATTTTATTTTCATTTAATGATGTATGTGATATTATAATTAAATGTTCTGTCAATAGTTCATGCGTCTACCTGTTGCCGTGATCAATATCGAGCAAAAACGAGCAAATAAATCACCCTTTGGGAATCCCCTTAAATATTAATTTTATTTTGTTTTTTAGTATTTGTTGTTATAGAGGCAACGGTCGTATTATAATCTGTAAAAAAATAAATTTGTTTAACTATCACGGTTCTTGAGATACAGCTGGTTGTGCATATTCCTCTCAGTTAAATATTCTGTTATTAACATAAATAGATGGATAAACTCTTTATTCTTCTCAAAGCAAAGAGACAACATAGGTATAGGCACAGATCAACCAAACCTTTTGCTATAAGTTAAAAAAACCACACATTACTTCACAAGTTCATTAACACTGTACTGTCTGTCTGTATTTTTTGCTCTCAATCTGAGTTTATGGAACCGTGGTCCTTTTAGTTCTTGATTATTTATCATCAGGAACCCATATCCGCGTACTGCTGAGCACGGGTCTCCTCTCAAATTCGTGAGGAGTATAGCGATAAGCCACCACGGGGGGGAGTGTAGTGCACTTTGTAGTGGGACGCCTCTTCTGCAAGTGGCCGCCTGGGGAAGTCACCTTTGCCAGATATTCATCCGCCAAGCAGTAGTGTGCAAACATTACCGTGTTCCGGTTTGAATGACATGTTTCCAGTGAAATTACTGGGCATATGAGACTTTAGAGCCGATGTCTCAAGGTGACGAACGCAGTACAGCGCCGCGCAGGATTATGCAATGCAGTGTTCTGGGTGGTGCTGTGACTGTTATGGGCAGGCGTAGCGTTCACCATCAGGTGAACGGCTTGATCGTCTCGTCACTAAGTCAAATTTAAAAAAAAAACGGAGGCTATATGTAATGGTGACGCGTTGTGATTACACGTTGTTACATGATCCCACACGCTTAGCTCTGCAGACGATTTGGTTAATACGATATGTAAGGATAGACACGCGTTCAACAACTAACTTCCTTTTAAACCATCAATTAAAATTTACGTCGGCGCCCATGCCAAAAATATTTGCAGCGACGCATGAATGCACACTATAATTTCTGTCACATTCAATTCAACACCTACATGCTCTGGTTCCTTTGGTTTTTTTTGAGGAACAGCACTGCAAAATATGGTGTAAAGTTTTTCATCGCATCGTTTTTGAATTCGATGTTTCAGAGTGACGAGCGCAGTGCAGTGCCGCGCAGGATTATGCAATGTAGGGTTCTAGGTGGTGCTGTGACTGCTATGGGCAGGCGTAGCGCTTACCATCAGGTGAACGACATGCTCGTCTCGTCACTCAGTCAAATAAACAAAATGTTTTAGCTGGGACACATAGTAGAATTAAAACAAAAACTAAACATTATTTCACAAAAAATAATTTATATTTAAAAAAATATACGAAACGTAACTCCATTCCATCATCATTCTCCCTCTCAACTTCCGTTCGCCTCGCCCAATCACATTTTTCGTAACGCATTCACCAGCTTACTCCCCCAAGTCAAGCGTGCGTAAAGAAGTTTAACTTCAAAAAATAGATAGTTTAGCTGAATTTTAACACACAAAACGCTCTTTTGCTTCAGGACGTATTATCTTACGTTCAACACGTTAACGATATAACGTTCTTGTCACAAATGAGTAAAACCATGTTTTCAACTCTCATCGCCTACGCAAAGAGTAGAATATGGTACAGCAACAAAAAAATTAATTACATATAATTATATGTTGCGAAAATATGTATTGCGCTATAAATTTAATTTAACATATGACGCATTTGTTATTTTTTAATTTTACTGAGTTGTGAGACGAGCAAGTCGTTCCGCTGATGGTGAGCACCACGGCTGCAAATAACAGTTACAATGCCACTCAGACTTTGCGTCGCTAAATCTTGCGGGCAATTCACTGCTCTTGTCACTCTAAGACATTGGTTTTAAAATCTCTTAAGTCCAGCGATTTGGCTGGAATTATAATGATATTATAAAAATTAGGTATTTTATTGATATGAACAGTCAAAAATACAACAGTCTGTATGTATAGTGAGTTGGTAGTTAATTCAAAAGTACCTAAAACCGACGAGCATGGATAAAAGTGGAAGAACCTAAAGATGTTGGTCAGGATCGTAGTGTGTGGAAAGATTAGTCTCTGTCTACCCCAACGGTAAAAAGGCTTGATTGTTTGTGTGTATGTATAATTACGTGTATGTATGTATGTATGAACATCTGTAAATCTATTACGTTAGCCGTAGTTATTTTGTATCGGTGTATTAGTGACAAAAATCTCACAACGTTCTCTTCCGTTCGGCAACACCGAGCACAATGGCGGAACAACAGAGTCATATTCCATACAACTTTCATACAAATATTAAAGCAAGCCACTGGCCGACGGACTCTGTAGCGTAGGAAGACGTTCAGGACGCGATAGTCTCTTTTGTATTTTTTATTATCCATCCACCTACGAGTGTTTGAAACTGATTCTTTAACGACGACAACCGGTCATAGAATCCTACAGTAATACGTTGATACTTGAGTAAATTTTAGACGCTGTTTTCTTTAACTAACTCAAAGTTCGCACTTTATCCGCAAATTTACGGATTTACCCTGACAAATAGATCGAGAATTTGAATTCCTAGGGTTCCCACTGCTAAAATGGTTAGTAGGCCCGATGGGAATACGAATTCCCAGCGTCTCCATAAACAACCCTAGTGGGAACTGTGGGAAAAATAATTTCCAGAGTCCCCAGTCCCCACTGTTGGGCCAGTTAGTGGGCACTTTAGGATACCGGCTTTTACACAGTAATTTTCATCAAATTCGTTACAACTGTTATGATGAACGCCATTCCAAATATTTACCTAAATAAGAATTTCTAATTAAATTGCATGTAACTTGGCAATTAATTTGGCCACGTGGTTCTGCTAGCGGTTTTTTAATTTGCAATAATCATTAAAAAAAAACTATCTCATTATTTAGACTTCAGATTACTCCTCTGCTTTATTAGTATTTACAAAACTCCATAGTCCATATCATGTATTCATCAAACCGTACCTAGTTAATTAAAAAAAAGCATCTTTAGCATTTTAGATTTCAGCTCTGACCTACTTTCAATTCCATACCAAAAAGTATAAGCGCATAAAGTGCGTAAGGTTAAAAGTGCATATCAAATCAAATTAACAAAAAGTCATTGCTCCACAATAACAAGTCAACAGTGCAGTGTGGTGTTATTACAACAATAATCTTTATGACCGAACAATGAATAAATCAACAGTGCGCTAGAGATTGCTTCGGTGAGAACCAAGTGTCGTTGAGTGTGCATCGGATCTTGTATCATGTCGACCGCCGAGAAACGCAAGCCGATCGGAAGGGCCAGAGTTATTTTGTCACAGGTAAGTTATTTTTGTTACTTTTACAGCTTTTTAAAGTAATACTTCTTCAATTGGGGAGTTAGCTGGCGAATGCGTGACGAGAGCGTTACGAGAAGTGTTTTATTTTATTTTATTTTTTACTAGCTGACCCGGCGAACTTTGTTCCGCCTTAATGTCAATAAATAAGCAGATTTTTTTTTTATTGGAAAAAATACAAAAAAAATTAAATTTCTACATCAATCATTCATAATTATTTCTGTATTTTAGTACATAGGTTGCTCTTCATTTAAGTACCTTGTGATACACGACATTTTTTGTTTTATTATCAGGCGCAAAAACAAACAACGCAGATGGTCTTCCGACCCGTGAACATGCCACGTATAATTGACCATGGGAAAAACATGAATGTTCTAGATTTAAACCACAAACTTTTAAGGATTGGCCTTGTGATTTGTTGATGGTCATGGCAAATGCAAGACGTATCGGAAATTGAAGTCTTTTAAATTCAAACGGCATATCGGTTGGGATCATCGGTATCCTCGGAATGAGAACTTGCTCACCTTTGAATTTTCCTATCATTATCGTAGCGTAAATTACATTGTTCATCAATTTTCTAACCACCAAACGCGTACCGTTGCACAGTTTTTTCGACCGTTGTCATCTGGTGATCGACGCCGATACAGCGGATAACCATCATTGCCAGTGACAGTCTCCGCCGTTAATTTCCGTGGATATCGTTTAGAGCACTTTCCATCGACCATGCAAGGTGATTGGGGATTGATGGCACCACACGGTCCATGAATCATATTAGTAGTAACAACATCATGTAGGTCTGGATCGACTTCATAATCAGGAATCTCAGCACATATGATATCATCTATTTGGTCAGGCTGAATTCTTTCCACTAACCAAATAAGAATGTGTGCGTGCGGCAGGCCTCGCTTTTGCCATTCGATTGAATACATCCAGCATCGAGTATCTCCAAAGACGCGTTGTTTAACAATAAAGTTCATCAGGGACCGAATTTTTTGCCTGAATATACGTGCTGTGATGTCGTGTCTATCACTTGATGTTTGTCCGGGAAGCAGCAATTGAGTAATTTCTATCCATTTTGGATTACAGGTAAAAGTAATAAAGAGATCGGGCCGACCGTAATGACGAACATATGTCATTGCATCTTGTGCATATTCATGCATATGACGTGGACTACCAATGTATGTCGCCGGCAGAATAGTTAATCGACCAATATTAGCTGCATTTCCTTCAGTATTAACTGCATCACGTAAATGGATGTACTCCTCAGAACGCAGTTTGGCTTGGTTTAACCTAATGAATGTTAAACGTTCCGTTTCTATTTTTACATACATGTCAACGCAATACTGCTGAAACAATCGACGAAACCGCAGCAAATAGTTGTCAGCATTTTGACGAATCATCAAACGATATGCGTAATAATTCATTGAGCTAACTTTCTTTGTAGTTTCTTCACCTGAAATTAAAAATTTGATAATTAACCATTTCAAAGGCAAATTTTAAAGGCAAACAATACAGACATTAACCATTTTTTTAATAAGCATTATTTTAAATCAGTGTCTTTCACAAATAAATGAAATAAATTATGATACTGATACTCACCATTCAATGGATTTTTCATTTTAATATTAAAATAATATCCATCTTCTCCTTGCCAAAACATCAGCGGGTATTGCAATGTGTCATATGATCGATGAGTTTCAGATATTTGTTGCAGTTGCCCAGTATCGCGACGTGTAAGCACAATATCGCGTTTTTCCAATTGTTCACCAACAATCAGGATGGCAACTTCGTCTACTGTTGGAGCATTAAATGTCCTTTCGTGTGTTCCAGATGGTCGTTTATCTGCTTTGATAACAACTTTATAGTCATCACTTGGCATGCGCTCTAAAGCACTCTTAAACAACCTGACCAACGCATGATGTTCATGAAGCAGACACTGCAAGTCTTGAAGAATTGCTCGCTTCATTCCTGCATTGATCTCTAGGCGTCGATCAAGTTGTTCTTCCATGTTGCCCATGAAATATATTTGTAAAAATTTATTCTGTGTATCTTCGAAAGGTAGTAATGATCCAATTCGATGATGAATCTGTCCTTGTATCTACAAAATAAAAACCAGACAGTATTAACTGGGTTATAAACACTTTTTTCGGTGGGAGAGTAGAGTTCAGAATTAGCAAATATACTACATAGGTACCAATAGATAAAGTAAGTTATTCTTTAACTACATTCTATATAAGTACAAAAATAAATACCTTAAATGTCGGATTAAATCCCCGTTCTTCGATAATATCTGCCCCAAATGACGTCATCTGGAAACAACCATTGTATTTTTGAGTATTTGCAAGAAAGTGGCGTGATTCTTGTGTTTCGCCACAAAGCAATGAATACAATGGCTCAGGTGGCGGAGTCAACAATGGCAATTTCACTTTACCATTAAGGCAGCATAATCCAGGCGTTTCTCCGGAAAACTTTAATGCACCACAATACTCGCAAACTACGTCCATTTGCCCAATGCAAACGCTAGGATGCAAGCTGTAATCATTGCTGCAATCGTATTGAAACGCTGCTCGATTCAAATCAGCACTTGATAAATATCTTGTTCTGCGTCGCAAATTATCTATTTGTTGACCTCTGTTGTTCGCTCGACGATTCTGCATTGCCAACCGAGCTGTTTCACGGGCTGCTTCACTTTGCTCTCGTGATTGAGAAGCACGAAGTCGAGCCATACTATCGCGGCGCTGTTCACGTGCAATTTCTTGTTCTTCTTCAGTCCTTTCATTTGCAGTATTTCGTATTCTTCTTGCATCACGGCTTTGTCGGGAAAGATTCGATCGTCTTGGTCGCGGCATTATTAATTAAACTTCACTTCACCTAAAAACTTAAATTTTTAACCATACCGAGTTTTATAGTTCACTTCACTGTTTATACGAATGGGCAATTGGGCAATAATGTTAATTATTTATTTAATAGAAATAGTTTTATTATTGATTTCTTACAAATATCAAATAGTCATCCATACGTCATTACATAGCTGTCATTATACGTCAATTTTGTTATTCCAAGTCTGATTCTTTTTTGTTATACCACGTTTTATAGTGACTGACGTTACATGTCAAGTCACACGGGAATGATGTCGAACGGGATAAAAAGTATCCTATGTCCTTCTCCTGGCTCTAAACTACCTTCCTGCCAATTTTCAGCTAAATCGGTTCAGCCGTTCTTGAGTTATAAGTGAAGTAACTAACACGACTTTCTTTTATATATATAGATTTGACGGGGTGACGAGACGAGCAAGTCGTTCAGCTGATGGCAAGCGCTACGCCTGCCTATAACAGTTACACTGCCATCCAAAACTTTGCATAACATAATGCTGTGTGGCAGTGGACTGCGCTCGTCACCCTAAGAGATCAGCTCTAAAGTCTCATATGCCCAGTAATTTCGCTGGAAACAATGCCCTTCAAACCGGAACACAGTGTGAGGCGGGCGAGGCGAATGGAACTTGAGAAGGAGATATAAGTTAGTGAAGACAGAAACAGAGAGAGAGTTACGTTTCGTATATTACTATAGGGGCAAGAGAGAGATGTGTAAGCACACATTTTTTTTCTTTTTCTCTCATAACCAGTTACGTGGAGCTAAAGAAGTTTTAGTTCATTTTATCACATCAGTCGATCGATCCTGAACCCTGACTAAGAATTTCTGTATCTAGGAACAAACACCCAGGCTCAGATTAAATATTTATAAGTCACGCTAATCTTTACTCTGTGTGGGAACTGAAGCTGCAACCTTATTCTTCGCTGTCGGATTAGCACCATATCATTAGACCATCGCACTGACAGAATAATGTATTACATCCGTGCATTTTTATTTCTATAGCAATAAGGCAAATGTCATACGGAGCTGCCAGTGCGACCGGAGTCAATGACACTAATTTTTTGTAATCAAAGATTTAAGAAAAAATGGCGTCATTGCCTCCAAAATCAATTAAGCAAATATAAAAAAATATAAAATAGATAAATCTATACTGTAAAAATGAAATGTTGTCAAGGTATTTATTTGCATGTAAAACTTTTGATATTTTTTGACATTAATAAACCACACCGCTGGCATCATCCACCACCTATCACTATCGCTTATTCTTATCATCCCATATCATCTATTCTTTAGCCGTTAAAAGTCTCGCCACAAAAGGTGTATGGTATCGATACTGAGAACAGTTACTAATATCGATAATATTATAAATGCGAAAGTGTGTGTGTGTGTGTGTGTGTGTTTGTTCCCTCTTCACGCCGAAACGGTTGAACGGACTTTGACGAAAATTTGTAACACACACATTAGGTCCTGGAATAGAACACAGGATAAGCGGGTAAAACCGCAGGGCGCTGCTAGTGACTAATTATCATACTAAATTAAAAAGTAAATATATTAACATACTTATTATCTATCAATTACCTATTTAATTAAGTATGTCCAGTCTCGACAAAAAGTAGTTTAAATTTATCTATACGTACCTATTTAACCATAACCAAAACCAAAAACCAAACCAAAAACCGAAATTTGGAAGTCAAAAATCAGCTTAAAGTCCATAATACTAAAAGCGGTCGCTGTTTATGTGCTATAAAGATTATAAAAAGTAACATGATTAAATTTACTACCTCAAAGCTGTTCACTACAGAATTTTCCACAAAAAAAACACATAATAAAGGTACTAATTTATTTAATACTAGTTTATGACCAGTTTGAACCAATAAATTCTAACAAACTATAAATGTACAGGTAAGTGAAAAAACTTACGGTACCAATATTTATAACGTTGATTGATTACTAATGATCGGTTTTTTATTAACTTTACTTCATTCATAATATTTATTTTTGTCATAAATGATGGTGATAAGCATTCATAGGCCCCGTGTTCATGGCATTAGTTTTGAGATGAGCAAAAAGTTTTTGTAAATGCTAACGCCATTATTCAAAAAAAGTTATCAAACGTCAGTTAGTGCGCAGTACAATTTGTAGTGCATAATTTTGTCCTGTCAAGAAGAGAAGAGAGATAGATGCGGCGCAAGCGTACAATGAGCGTAACGGGACAATGAGCGTTACGGGACAATGTGCCAACTTTTTCGTGCATGCAGGCGGCGTAAATCGATTTATTAGACGTTGTCACGTCAAAATGCTGTAGTGTCTGCCCACCGCAACGGAAAAAGGTGTTACTGTACGTAATTATGTGTAGATGTTACATAACATAAGCAACATAAAAACGACATAACATAAAAAATTAAAAGGGATCATCACATTTAGATGAATTTTTGCCATCAACTTTGACCCGAGCTGATGGATCAAGAATTAATAGTCGATCGTAGCACTTTGTACACTACACGTTGAGTTTTAAGATCTATGACTTAACATTCTTAAAACTAATATATGCCGCGATAAGATTTGATTATTGTTTAAATAAACAATTTTCATATGAAAAACGTGCATTGGACAACTCCTTGTGCAATTTATTTGTCACCACTTGATTATTTGAATGATAATTTGGTGCGGATGACTATTCAAATGGCGAGATCTACTTAGCACAAATATAATACTAATTTAAAAGTTTAATTAATGAAATAAGTTAGATCTTAGGATTTGATAAATAAAAGGCGAAATAAAGCTATCTACATCCTGTTTGAATCTGTGTGCACTTAAAATTGGCGCAATTAAGCTAGATCTTATATGAAAATTATATTGGTCATTATTGTCATTTAGGCCAATCTTACACGGTAGCATTCGTCGCCGCAGTCATCAGATTTTGTCCCATCTGTACTTAGACGTCGCGTCGTCTCTGCCGATTTTGTTAAGATATTCACCCGCCAAGTAGTAGTGTGCAAACATTACTGTTTTCCGGTTTGAAGGGCACTGTTTCCAGCGAAATTACTAGGCACATGAGACTTTAGAGCCGATGTCTCAGGGTTACGAGCGCAGTGCAGTGCCGCGCAGGATTATGCAATGCAGTGTTCTGGGTGGCGCTGTGACTGTTATGGCCAGGCACAGCGCTTACCATCAGGTGAACAACTTGCTAGTCTGTGAGTGACTACTCAGTCAAATGTAAACAAAATTATACCGTTAGCTTAAAGGGCAATGGAGTGCGCCATGCTCGGCATAAAGCTAGGAACTCTTTTTCCCTCTCTTTGTCGCAGATGATATGACGTGCTGAGATTTCACTGGCCTATCGGCACATTTCATTGGGTCCTATGAAATAGGTACTAAATTATTTTCTCTTGCAATGTCGTTATCACAGAAATTACGCACAATACCTAAATGTCGATAAGTGGCGATTCGTAAGGTCACCGACACGACAAATTGTTCCAATTTGGAACACACTAGGGCTGTACAAATATCAAAATGGAAGCTTTACCTATTGATGCTTTCAGAAAACAAATATCAAAGCGTTTTTACTAAGATCACAAAATAAGCCTAAACACCATCAATCTACGGTAGATTGTCACTGTGGAACTTCGTTGTTCTACTTCTACAGTATGTTCCGTCTCTACCATCAGATCAGCTGACTGGCATCGTAATATTATACAAAACACTCCATACAAAAGCTTATTTAACAACTCACACATGTAAATTACGTTTGTAAACGCGCCATATGCGTGTGTGAGTACTCAAAGATAGTACGCGAACAAAACAAAAGACAATCCGCCTTTATGAAGGTTCATACAATCCGTTTTTCTGTTACATTTGGGCGTGTAATACTGAAGGCCCCCTAATCGTCCTTCCAATTGTGAGTAGAGGTGCGGGGAAGCGCTTAGCGCGTGGTAATGTCCATTCTGTATGTTCTAAATACTATATTCCTTCTGTGACTGAGCCAATTTCTAGACATACATCGATCCATACATCCATACTTAGAGCTAAAAGGCAAAGTGAAATAAAATAAATCTGTAGAAAAAAAGGGCCGTAATATATTGAAGACAGTGGTAACCCTAATCATACCTATTCATGATCATACATGCCCGTAGGTACCTTATGTAGAGCATAGGCCTATTGACAACATCCGCGTACATTAATTACCATTTTGTTTTGTTAGTTCCAATAAATAGGAAGAGGAATCCGACCACCAATAAGTCTCTTGATCAATTATTCGTCCTTCCTTATGCTTTAGGAACATTTTGTAATAGGCCTATTATACATTATTACGAGATAATTAAGAATAGGTAAGACGCATGTCACACAGCACCGCTAGCCGCTGCGGTGCGCGGTTCAGCCGATCACTATGACGAGTCTTTACACAATACATAATAATGGACAAAGTATACATTCATCCGTATCACCGCGGACAAAGTCGTAGGCGTCGCTTAGTGCTTGAAAGTGCGACAAACAGACAGACATCGTTTGATTTATATACTGAATAAATATCTAAAAGAATACAACATTTGAAATCCGCCTCATCAATTCCGCGTACCGCGGTGGTGCCGTGTGAGTTTCGCCTAAATTATTATAGCTTCCACTTAAAGTTGATAATAACTTTATTAATTGCGAGAGTTGTGTGAGCATGAAAAAAAAGTGCATAAGTGCGAGTTAGACATCGCGAAATGAGTGTTCCGTAGGTATATAGGGCAGTAACTGGAAGCATCTCTTCAAAAAAGCAATATAACGATCATCTCCCTTTTTAACCCCCGACGGCAAAACGACGACGGGGTATTATAAGTTTGACGTCTCTCTCTCTCTCTCGCTCGCTCTCTCTCTGTGAGTGTGTTCGTGTGAGGGTTTATTTGTGTGTTAGTTGTGTGTCTGTGGTGGCATCGTAACTCCCGAACGGATGAGCCGATTTTCATTTTGTTTTTTTTTTGTTTGAAATGTGCATCCGTTAATAAAAGCTTTTATTTAACTTTACATATTATTATATGTCCTGACATTTTGCAAGTCAAATTAGTCCTAGTTGGCGTTGTTGAATTGCTTGTCAAGTTCCGATGACAATACGCCCTTCAAAGAAGATAGCATCAATAAACTATACGGGGGTGTCATTTTTAAGCCACATAAAGTACACACTAAAAATAATCTAATCTAATGACAATATTATATTGAGCAGTTTAGTTCTGGCAGACTTTACCTAAAATCGTGGTTCCTTTTACATTTTGTGTCGGAACACTAAAAAGCCATTTACGATATGAAGATCGTTAGTATTCAAGCTTCTAATTAAGCGTGTCTGATGAAACTGTAAAATGCAAATTAACTATATTTTTGTTTTTATAAAACGATTAATAGCTATTGGAGAATTTCTAGTTACATACTCGTAGGTGTAGTGTAGTAATACCGTCGAAACGGCTGAACGGAATTTGATGAAATTTGGTGTGGAGATACATACGTACTACATACTACGTTGGTTACTAAATAATATAGTTTTTATCCTGGGAATTACGGTTAAAATTGCAGGGAACAGCTTTTTTAAAGCAACGAAACGAGCAAGTCGTCAATGTTATGGTAAGCGCCACGCCTGGCCATAACATTTACAGTGTCACACTGAGCTTTCATTGCAAAATTATGCGCGGCAGTGCGCTCGTCACCTTCTGATATTGATTTTAAAGTCTCATATTGTTGAGTGCAGTTGTGTCAGAAAAAAATGTTATCTTTCTTCTTTCTTTCTTTCTTTCCTTCTTCTTTCTTCTGATTTCGCTGACCAAATAGTGTTCTATAACCAATATCTTCAACTGAACCTCATTGGGGTTCCTGTTCATTAACTTTGTCATAAACAATTATAAGTACAGAAAGGTTCTCTTTGTCTCCAGGTCCTGGCATGCCTCGCTCTGGACTTCCTTCTCATCGGACTGGGCATGTCCATCAGCTTCGTCACCATGGTGCTACCCGAAGTGCTGGACGCTAAGGAAGGACTCTCGATCAACAAGAAGGAAGCTTCCTGGTTTGGTGAGCCACTAAATCTAATATAAATAAAAGATTTAATAATATTATTTATCCCACAGGAACCGTTCATTTTTATGGGATAAAAAGTATCCTATGTTCTATTCGAGGACCTAAAGTGTCTTTATAATAAACATCTCCGATCTCATCATCCGTTCAGCCGATATGAGTGAACACACACACACACACACTTTCGCACTTGAAATCATAACTTGACACTGGCTAAATGCACTGATCGTGCGAAGCCAACACAAAAGAAAGAAAAAAGTTCCAAACCAATAAGTTTTGTGAGGGAATTTTGGGGGGAAACCGAAAATATGACGTTATTGTTATTGTATTTTTTTTTTCTCGAACTTGTGTATAGATCTTCGACTCTGGTTAAATGCACTAATCAAGCGGAGTCAAAATGAAAAAAAAGTATTTGGTGAGTTTTAGGTTTTTTAAGTCATATTTTGTGCATTCAGCTAGTGTCTATTATTCATAGTTTTTGTTAAAAATTAGAAAAATATTCTGCATAACGAGTCCCAGTCAGTTAGATGGTCAGTCAATCAAATACATTAATATAAAAAATGAATAAAAAGATTATCTCCTTAAAAAATACATCAAAGGCTGTGGTCGATTACTGCACCGGAACAAACATGCAAGCAAAATAATACAGACCCGCAAACTAATCATTACAACATATCATTATAACGTAAACAATTCGAGGAAAGTCCACAAAAACAGTCAATGTTGTTTAGTTTGGAAACAGGCACAAGGGAAATACATTTGCATTCTAAAGCGTAAGACAAATCAATACAGCGCGCCGCAGCTATCTGCGGCTCGACGTTGCTTTGAAACATTTTGTATGAACAGGGCATCGAGTGACGTACAGCGCGCCGCATGCTGCACGCCGCGCCTCTTATAACTGGCTTGCCGCTCGTACAGCGCGCCGCATACCGCATGCCGCAAGAGACGCGACTCTTCTATCTGACTTGCCGCTTAGACAACATTTGATTGCATTTTGTAATGATAAATTATGTAAACCTTATTTTAACGTAAGCTTCTTACTATGCATCATATTTATTTAAGATTTAGATAAATGATTATTTAGTTAAATCATTGTTGAGTACAGTACAAATAGGTACAAAACATTTATTTATACCACAAATACTTATAAATGTACTGGTAAAGTATATTTTATGTATACTACTGTACTATACTTACGTATGTACGTATGTATAGTAATTCTATGTAATAAATAGAATATTTGTTAAAATAAAACTTCGATGAACGATACATATATAACGGCGATTTATAAAGGGATTTATAGTAATTTTACAATGTGTTGCACAACGCGGCGCAAAAAAAAAGCGCGGAAGTTACGTTCCGTTTCAGCTAGCTAGTATAGAGAAAGAAGCGTTTCGTTACACTCAAATTATGTTTATATCCTAAAATATTACTACTATGCTACTGGTATCTATGTGTATCTTGCTAGTAGTCCCTTTTCATTTGAAGAAAGTGTTTGTATAAAACAACCAATTACTAAAATCAACATTGTAAAGAAAGCTTGTAACAATATGAACTATAAATGTGTGAGAAGCAAAATCATTAGCATCAGTGGAAATGATGGGTCTAGTTAATGGCAATTAATTTTATAGGTTTGGCGCTTATCTTGAATTACAAAACGGTAGAGCTGTTTTTAAAAATCTGTATTATATAAGTATGTAACTTTTAACACCACATCATTTAAAAATAAAATACTTTTCGATAGTTTTTTTTTAATTTTCATTGTATTAATAAATAAGTTTAAGTAAGTCTCATATGACCAGTAACTTCGCTGGAAACAGAACCTTTCAAACTAGAATACAGTATTGTTTGCACACTACTGCTTGGCGGATCAATGACAGATAACAATTTTTTTGAGTGGGTATGGCATGCTTGTACCTTGGGTAAACTTTAACATAATGCCAACGCTGACGTCATCGCCGGCAGATCAAGGTCAATCATATTAATTGAAAAATATTCGGAACTAGCGATTCTTTTTCAATAAAAGCTGTTATCGAGGGACTCTATACCTCGAAATGGTTTTGCAATCACAATCTAAAAAATGCCCGTCACATTCGTTAAATAATTATAATACTTAATAAGACAAATATGTTCACACGTTGATTGATAGTAATAAAAAAGTTGTTTTTCAACCATTATGTAATTTAGATGTACTTGTAGGTGGATAACATAACATAAAATATGCAGGTATTTGAAGGCGTAACCGTGTGGAATAAGAAATTAACTTATACTTATCTGTCACTAGCTACGCTCCGCGGTTTCACCAGCGAAATTCCAGGTTTCCCATTGTAACTCTGCATTTCCCAGGTTAAAAATCACCTTGTTACGTAGGAAATCACCCTAAGACATTGGGTCTGAAGTCTCATATGCTCAGTAATTTCGCTGGAAACAGTGCCTTTCAAGCCGGAACACAGTCATTTCTGCACACTACTGCTTATGTATGGCCCCACTACTGTACGGCCTACATTATTTTTGATCAGCTAACAACTCATAGTTCAAGCTTTTTTATACAGTTTTGAATAAAGTAATTCGTATTCAGAATCATCTATACAGTTTTTTTCGAAATAGCATAATAAATGTTAACGTCCAAAATATTTTTTAATGACATTTTGGTTTCATCATATTAATAAATAACAATCTTTTTAGAATTTTGAATCCGCTTTTATGTTAAAATTTGCTAAATGTTATTTGCTTACCCCCAAAAAAGTATATAATTGGACAACTTTATTTTAAAGAAGTCAAAATATATTCTGAGTCAATAAAATAAATATTCAATATGAATAAATTTAGTTTACTGATAAAACATTGTATTTTTTTTTCAAAATTAGTCATTTCTATATCGTATTTAGTTTTGTATCGCGAGAACATGATAATCTACTTAACCCACTTTAATAAAATCGGACTTAGGTCCTGGAAGTGTCCTAAGAATTGATATATTATTTTCATTGATACAACACCTGAATCAATAATTTTGCATCTCATCATTTTAATGGTTATCATCAATTTTTTTTTACTATTTCTTTCTGTACATAATTCAAGCCGTTCCTCTGATATAATAATATAATCATCTTTCATGAAGATTGTCATCATCATAATCTCTAACCTATATCCAGCAGTGAACTATTTAGTCCTCTATTGAACATAGACTTCTCCTGATGCACGATCTTACCCGATGTTCATTAGCTTGCGCTTTATATATGTTTGTTTGGGTGTGTGCGTGCGTGCGTGTGTGTGTGTGTGTGTGTGTGTGTGTTACACGACGTATATTAGTTCCTATGTTACTTTTACAAGGTATATCACTGTCATCAACAACACAGCCTACTGTATTTCTTCTGAATCATCATCATCATCCTTACCTTACATTCCCATCACTGGGACTGGTTATACCTTAACTACTACAGACTGTTTATCCATGCTCGCTTCGTGCAGTTTGATGGGTGCATCAATTCCTTTATTTCTTGTTTTAAACGTTTTGTTGCCCAATGTCTAAACGAAATTTCATCGATGTTTGCTGTAACAAGTTTGATATAATTCGACTACACTAGAAACTAGAACCTTATCAGTGTGCATCTTCCTTAATTATTAAAATCAAAACAGTTCTTAATTAAATATTGTTCTAGCATATTAATTTATTGTGGCCATCCACACTATCTGATCTGATAGCAAAATGAGATCACAATAAAGTATGCCACCGCTATTTATTTCCATTTTATCTTCTTTATTTGTTTAACAGCATTCTTTTCGGCTTGACCTTTCAAGATTTGTATTAATTTTAATAATTTGTGTGTGAAAATGACACTAATCACGGATTCTTAAGTTTTTAAAATATAGTATTCACAAATTTATAATTATTAATACAGCTCATCTACTAAATCAGGCGACGAATCCATAAAAGACATATGACCTTTATTGTGTTATGTATGCCTATTTGCACGAATCTGCACACTTTAACTTTAAATTTCAGCTAATGTAGAATGCAGCAAGATGATAAATAGAATAGAATAAAAATAGAATAGAAAAACTCTTTATTGTACACCAGAAACAGAATTAAACACAGTACAGAAGAATTACAATAGGTAAACAAGGGTAGTGCAATATTAAGGAATCCTTACTTTATATTATAAATGCGAAAGTAACTCTGTCTGTTGCTCTTTCACGCCTGAACTACTGAACCGATTGAAATGAAATTTGGTACAGAAATAGTCTAGAGCCTAGGGAAGGACATAGGCTACTTTATATCGCAAAAAATGCATTGTAAGGGTTTGAAATAGGGGATGAAAGTTTGTATGGAAGTATCGTCATTTTTGAAGCTAGAAGCTTGAAATTTATTTTTTAGGCTTTTGATTGGATATAAATAAATTTGACATTCAAAGTTTGTAAAACTTTACCCTTGAGGGGTAAAATAAATATAGGGGATGAAAGTATGTATAGGAATATGTAAAGTTTCGGCTTAACCACTGCACCGATTTAAAAAAATATTTCTCTAATGGAAATCTACATTGACAGCGAGTAACATAGGCTATATTTTATCCCCATATTCCTGCGGGAACAGGAACTACGCGGGTGAAACCGCGGGGCACAGCTAGTATAATAGTATAACTGTTTTCATAATTCCTGCCGCAGACGTACCTGCCTAGTTTGAACAGGTGCTTCGCAATACCATGGGAGATGCGCCCAGATAGAATTATGTACCAGATTTTTTACATCTCATTGACAATATAAAGCCACCGTCCGATGTCCTAATTACTCCTCTTCGTGCATGGTTGTCTGGAAGAGATCGCTCTGAGCGATAAGACCGCCCATTGTGACACTAATTGTAAAATTTGTTTTGTTCTAGTTTTTTTCTTTGTTCTGTGGTGTTTCAATAAAGAGTTTATCTATCTATCTATCTTATATAAAAAACCTAACATACATTAGCTTTTTCCCAATTAAAATAAACATTAGGTACTTACAAATATATTCAAGGGATTCTTTCACTACAAATTACACTTAAAATGTAGGATCCAAACTTTTCTCATAAATTTTGAGCATTCCTTAGTTAAATTAAGCTATGGATGAAAATGGGTCTTTATACTTAAAACCCCAGTAATATATGTATCTAATAAGTTTGCGTGTGTCTCTGTGTGTGCTCTCTTCATGCCGTAGTTATTTGAAGTCCTGGAGTCATTGATAATTATGATTTATTAATTGTGTACCATTATTATTATTATTATTTAATATTTTATTGCACAGATTAACTAACTAGTACAAATGGCGGACTTAACGCTAAGAGCATTTTCTACCAGTCAACCACCCATAGTGAAGGAGATTAAGTAGGATTATTGATCGAAGCCTAGAGTAACACATATGATATTGAATATCCCGTACAAATTAACGGTGCCTGTGGTGTGGTGGGATAATAATACTTAACGCGGCTGGAACCTCGGGGTCCAGCTAGAACTTAATAACAAGAACATTTTGTTTCAGGAAGCGTGGCCTTCTTGTGTCAACCACTGGGCAGCATCTTCTCCGGTCCTCTACTCGATTGCTTCGGGCGAAAGAAAGCTCTATTCCTAGTGAACATACCACATCTTATCGCGTGGATCCTGATGTACTCAGCCTGGAATGTGCCTTCGCTTTTCATAGCCAACGCCTTGCTGGGCATCGGGACCGGTATCATGGAAGCGCCATCCGTCACTTATGTTGGAGAAGTCAGGTAGTACAAAGCGTGACTTTTTTAATCAATTCAGATTGGGGTCAAAACTCAAAACTCAAATCATTAATTGCAAGTAGCATTAATAGTGTCATCAAAGGTCAAAGCTTCTATTGTACATACAAATGAAAAAAATAATCATAGAGATGGGCTTATGAGATAAACGAATCCGTAACCCGTTCAGTGTATGGTTCTTGTGAGTCAGTCGCATTCTAGGCTTTGAGTGTGTGTATCCTCTTGCTAAGTCATCAGATGACAAAGTGGTCAAACCATAGCAATAAAAAATATATAAGAAAAAGATGTTTCTCATCTATACTAATATATAAAACTAAAGAGTTTGTTTGTTTGTTTGTTTGAACGCTAGGTTCTCAGGAACTACTGGTCCGAATTGAACAATTCTTTTTGTGTTGAATACTCCATTTATCGAGGAAGGTTATATAAAACTACGCTACGACTAATAGGAGCGGACCATCAACGAAAAATGTGGCAAAAACGGGGAAAATATATTGCTTTTAAGAGTGTTATTGCGGGTAAACTTGAATTATGTGGGTGAAACCCCGAGGCGCAGCTAGTATTATATATTTGTTATCTATCGAAAAACGTTAGTTTTTTTTATTATAATGATACACGTGTCATCGTTTTCGGCACATCATTTATATTGAAATGAGCATACCAAAGACCCTTAATTCCTTAACTAATCACTTGATAAGATCAATATCAAAAGATACTACTTTTAACTTGAAACTTCGACAACGGTCAAAATAAGAAACATGGTTGATTGTTTACGATTGATTAACATAACATTATAATAGAAATCGATCTTGCTTATCAGATATTAGATATTAAAACATTTACAGCCATTGAGTTAAAAGCATTTTTAGACACAGACACAACTGTTTTTCTGTGGCATATCCAGTATAACCACTAAAACTATTTACTGGCAACTTATGAAATTATAAAATATAAATTGTTTCCAGTGACCCTTCAATCCGTGGGATCTTGACGACACTCACCAATGGGTTTACATCAACTGGCATGTTCGTAGCTTACCTGCTCGGGACAGTGCTGCCGTGGCGGCAAGCGGCGCTTGTGTCCCTCACTGTCCCGCTAGCGACCATGGTGCTAGTGCTGTTTGTAAGTACATGATCAATTATAAGACGTTTTCAAAAAGTTTCACGTGTTGCTCGGGACAGTGCTGCCGTGGCGGCAAGCGGCGCTCGTGTCGCTCTCTGTCCCGCTAACGACCATGGTGCTAGTGCTCTCTGTAACTAAATACATAGTCTATTACACAACGTTCTCAAATAGTTTCACTTCTGCTGGAATGTTCTAGTGCAGGCAGTTAAGGCAGGTTTATATTCAGACAGTGACTGTTGACAGCGTCGCTGTCACGTCAGTGCTGGCGTGGTTGTGACTTCGCGTAAAGAAATTAATTATGGCAGTCCAGTGCTGCTGAATGGTATAAGAATATGTTTAATAAAACCTCAACCACGACCAATTCAATTGTAATTGGGCGCCCGAAAAAATCTTTCCGCATCCATCTCAAAGCTTAATGTAAAAAAGTAGGTGTGAACACGAAATTAATAGTAATAAAAAAATAAATAAACGATGTCCATATTTCGTCATAATAAACTATGCTGATATTATTATTACAGTAAAAGCTCCAACAAATGTGTTACACGAAACCTGTTCATTGAATTACGAAACAAAAATAAAAGATCGGACTGATAAAGAAAAAAAATAGAATTCTAATGAGCGTCACCTCGTCAAGAGTCGGACGATCCGGTTTTAGGTACCTGTATCGGACAGCGAAGGGAAATAAAACTGAATAGATAAATCCGTCCTCTGTGGTTATCTATGGCCGTTCATAATACCCGATATTACGACAGTTTCTAATGTTATCCGAATTTATATCGCATTTCGATGAGCATCTTGTCCATCTTGAGGTCATCAATTCCATTAAAGATCGTAAGTGTCTATAATTTCTGACACTTACCTTTAACTTACCCATACTATTATGACTGGCCTACATTATTTTAGTTTTTAGTAGAGTGCTTTAGTTCAACTAGAAAAGCGAGTGCTTTAGAATGGACTAGAAGGGAAAACTCTTGATTATACACCGTAAATAAACACAATACATAAAAATAGCATTAGGTAAACATAGGGTAGTACCATGGACGGTCATATCGCCTTAGTGCATAGAATCGTACTAAAATAAGTAACTTTTACACGTTTCAACTACAGCACTCTTCTAAAGCACTCTACTAAAGACGAGCGTAATGTAAACCAACCAGCTTTTATTTCCGTTTTTGAAACGCTGTGTTTATGCTTGGCATAGGCTACCTGACAATATGACACAGAATTTTCGTAATAATTCGAATAAGTTAAAAAAAAATCTACAAGCCAAAAAACTTGTGAAAAGTTGCCTGGAAAATTGGAAAACTTGGGAAAAACTAAAAGTGTTTTTTCTACGTGATTTTTGTATGAACTCACGATTCAAACGATGAATATGAGATTGAGGTCTGTTTTATTTTCATTTTGTTTGTGCTTTTCACTTGTTTCTATTGTTAGTTTATCGCTTTACTATTTCCAAGTCACGCGGGCTTTTCTTTTACATGGGAAAACTGGAATTACAGAGATGAAACTACGGGGCGCCGATAGTATTATACAGGGTGTCCCATGGATATGCCACATGGAGATAAAGTACCTTGAATATTGTAGATGGAACATTTTATTGAAAGAGGACATTATTTGAATTTAAAAACTATTTAAACTGCATTCATAGATATTTAAATAATTACGTGGTTGAACCGGGAATCGAACCCGTTACGCGACAAAAATAATCACCCTGTAGCTTTATCATACCGATTGAAAGGCTTCTTTATAAGGATTATTTTTTGCTAAATAACATGGTGTCGGAAAAAAGGAAGGCCATGAATTTTAACAGTTTAAATTGTTTTTTAAATTCAAATAATGTCTTCTTTCAGTAAAATGTTCTATCTACAATATTCAAGGTACTTTCCCTCCATGTGGCATATCAGTGGGACATCCTGTATATAGATAAAAATCAACATGATATTCAATCTAGACTAAACTGGTTGCAATCGCACGGTGGCAAATTGATTTGACATAATAATATGATAAGTATCTATTTAGAACTCAAAATGATTAATTACATTTTAACACATAGTACCTGCTGAGCTTACCCAAGTATGATTTATTATTGTGAAGTTTAAATTATTAAGTAAGATAACGTTCAACTTATTTAATATGCAGCCTTTTTTAATAATATAACATAGTATGAGAATTAATGTGTGGGGTTCAAAACTTTTTCGAAAGAATAATGGAGTAGGTAATCTTTGGTAACAATTTATTCTGCGTGTCGAATAAGCGGTTATGTTTTCACTATGTAGGAAAAAAATGGCCGGCCCCTTAAGTTTAGTTATAGTGAGTTTACCGGTCACAACGAACGTGTTCAAGAAATGCTACTAAAGTTATGTGACATTTGTGGGAGTACTACGATTATGATATTAAAATATTCCATAATATTATTATACTGATTATAATATGACGGAATATTATTTATAGAGTTATAAAAACCAATAATTAAGCTACTAACTCAAAGTAACTCATTATATTTTATTAACGATGTGATCAAAGCTTTATCAAGCTCGAAATTACTGGTAGGTATGTCAAGCAGCAATTTCAGGTTTTATAAGATCTTGAATTATTTAAGGTTTTTTTTATATGCTTATGTATTGCTAATATATTTTTGCGAGTTAATAAAACACAAATGTTGTTGAAATAATATTATGCACAAAAAATATGGCGTCTAGTTTTCGAGTTGATGCCTACCTAATTTTATTTTGCCAGTATTTTTATTATGCTGACTGTTTCCTATTGTAAAATTAATAATCTGTAAATTTATCAATATAATTAATTGAATATTGAGTATATATTATATATATAGATAATAAATACAGATAAATTAATGAAAAAGAATAGTTATCAAGTTAAGGTGAAATTATAAGGAGTTTTAATAAAAACCTAAATGTGAATTGTTTTAGGTTCCAGAAACTCCAATATGGCTGATATCGAAGGGTCGCCAAAAAGAGGCAATGCAGTCCCTCTGTCGGCTCCGAGGCTGGGCACAACCGGAGGACGTCCAGGAAGAATTCAACCAGCTTCTCAAATACAACGAAGCCATACACCAGTGCGTCGTCTGCCTCAAGGAAGGGAAGGTTATAGAGCCCTGCACCCACGAAAGCAGTAACGTCTTCAAAAGGACAGTCTGGAAGTTCAAGAACGTCTTCTTCGTAAAGGAAACTATGAGGCCGTTTATATTGGTCATGGCATATTTTCTCTTCCATACAATGAGCGGTCTATCACCAGTTCGACCCAACATGGTCAACATTTGTAAGGCTCTAGGCATGAAATACGACCCAAAGGCAATAGTGGTAAGATTCCTATTACATAATTTTTTTCTACGTTGTCATTCTTGGAACCACAGAGGTCGCGTTACCAACCTTTGCGGCGGTTTTTATATAACTACGGAAAACTACTATTATATTGTAGTGTAGGCCTATAATTTAATGTGCCTAGAAATACATTATTTTAACGATGCAGCGTAATTTGATTAGATCACCTTCATTGTAACAAAATAATAGCTGTGCAGATTTCATTTTGCAAATAAAATATCAAAATAAATATACCCATGACTTGCAAGTTTGCTGAAATTCCTTGGGCCACTCTTAAAATCAAGAATATTATGTATAACATTACAATACTTAAAAAAGAGGTCGTTAATTTCTTGATATGATCACGATTTCAAGGCTAAAATTAACAATGATGTTGGTGTAGTTCTAATCTGAATTATAGATAGGTATTAATGTAATAAGCTAGTACTTAGAGGAAAAAAACCAATGTGTCAAACCATGTTAGGTAATATTCAATTATTTTACCTAGTTTTGAGAACAATGATGCTCCATACCATAGTAACCTTAGTTCGATACAATATGAAAACTAACCGATATCTTGTTTGGTAAAAAATATGTTAAAATAAAATTAAAATATTTATGAGTTAGGAATGGTTCCAAAAATAACGCATACACTTAAACAAATTATGATTTAATAACTTACTACCTTCGTAGGTATGTATGCCACTATACATAATATTAACATAATTTTAAAAGTTCTGTTCATTGCCACCATGCTTGTAATTCTTTACAGTTAAAGCAAGAGGTATTTCTAAAAATAAATTCTATCAAATGGAGATTATGTTGCTGAATTGATAGCCTACACATTAAAATAATGTTGAATTATTTTATTTAAATAACTTAAAAAAACAATGATAACATATAATTAAAAAGCAAACTAAAACTATACCTACTAACTTAAACTAAAACTTAAAAATCTAACAAAAGAGGGGTGTCCATGAGGCATGGTGCCAAGAACACAGGCTGCATTTCCACGTTGAATAGCAATAGCTATTTCCTGTGCGAGATATGAGCCAGTGCTCTTGTCACATAATTAAAAAAAAATTAACTACTAATTTTGACCAACTACTATGTATCTATTGACGACGTCTCTACGCGCTCGTAGAGGCCTCTTACTCGAAAGATGCTCTATTTTCAGCCAAGTCACTTTCCATTATGAATGCAGATTTACGATCAACAAACGCTCCAAGTTAATTATTTATGCTTTACGTATTTTCATGTAAATGTTTCATACTAAGATTATACTGCAAATTTTAACTAACACTACTTTCAGGTCATAGTCGGCGCCGTCTTCATCTTTATGAGCCTAATTTCCGCCACCATCGTCAAATTCACCGGAAAGAGGAAGCTGGTTCTCGGCTCTCTCCTGGGCAGCGCATTCTGCAGCCTCAGCATCAGTATCTACTCTGCCACGAACCTGGCTCCTGAGGTGTTCTCCTATGAAGCTCATACCTTCCCCAATAAAAGAGAAATACTACCGGTTGCACTGTTTCTGGGAATGGTGTGCTTCTATGCCCTTGGGATACCCTGGGTGCTTCTGTCGGAGGTATTTCCTTTTAGGTAAGTCATCAAGACAGGTTTTGGTAAAAATATGATCTAATAATCGGTTCTGTAGTTTTTACCTGATCCGAAAAAAATAGACAGACCGAGACGGGCAGACAGTTCAAAAATGTTATGTTCTTGTTCAGTGGCCTATTTTAAGTCCTCTAGACTGATGTTCTTTTTTAATTTTCTTTAATATATTTATGAACTTTATAGTTACAAATTAATTAATAGTTATTTTCCTTTCGACTCGTTGTATAGTCATAATTATTTGTTTACTTACTTCACTCAAATCACTTCCTAATAAAACATTATATCCCAACCACCCATTGCGACACTAATTATTGCAAGTTGTTTTGTTCAAGTTTTCTTTGTTCTGTGGTGTTTCAATAAAGAGTTTATCTATCTATGTATATCCCCTGCAACACTGGCATTGTAGACATACTCGATAAAGAATAGCCAATCGCATATTGTGTACATAAGCTTAATGTTCTTGAATATTTCTTTCCTAATAGTCCTTCCTCCCAATTGATAACCAATAATTTTCTTTTCCAGGAGTCGAGGCATGGCCACCGGCATGGCAGCCGCCCTAAGCTACACCATCTTCTTCATCGCATCCAAGACCAACTACAACATGGAAGCTGCCTTCCACCTCAGCGGTACTTACGCCATCTACGCCTGCTTCGGCTTTATTGGAACAATCTACCTCTACTTCTTCCTACCTGAGACTGAAAAGAAAACCTTAGTAGAAATCGAAGCCTTCTACAAAGGTGACCAACTGGTCTTCGCCGATGATTGCTTCATCAAGTTATTTAAGAAAAAGACAACTGTAAGTGATGCGGATAAACCTATGCTAGTCAATGGTAAGGAGAACAGAGCATAATTTTAGAAATATTTGTACAAATTTCAAAAAGTATACTATGATTAAATTGTTAAGCTAAATGGAAGCTGTTTTAGATAAAAATGGTCAGTGTAATGTAGTTAAAATTTGCTGTTAATGTTAAAAGTCAATTGACACCAGATTCCTTAAAATAAAAAGTTGTAATAGGTATATTGCTAGCTGTGACGTGTTGCGTATGATCGCTCGAAGACTGGAAGTGCAGGTCCTGCACTCGCTGTCTTACTCAGTGCAGGTCCATAGTAAGAGACGAAAGATAGAGACTGCGCTGTGATTGGCCGTCTCGATCATGTGTCTCACTCACTAAGCACCCGTGCTAGTCTGTGACTCACAGACTATTCCCATAGTGAGGTAATCTGTACTGTGGTGTGTGGTGGGAGACTTTCAGCTATTTCGATTTTGTTAGAGAAAATATCCGAAAACGGTAAGCCTGTTTATGTCGTTTCAACATCAATATCAGATAACGCGACATCTTCTAGATGCACTATTATAATGTCAGAAAAAAACGTTATTCCGACATTCTAATGGCCATACTACATGGGTAGTCCTCCCGCTATACACAACTTTGATATTAAATTGTATCTAGTGAGGTTAAAAGAGAGTATTCCCGCGGCGATTGAACCGTCCGTTTAGTATGGCCTTAAATATACTAGATTAACTTTTAATAATTTGTTCATTACATATTATAAGATTTCTTTTGACAGGAGTAATAAATATAGATTAGCGCTAATACCTAATAAGATAATAGAAGTGGTCTATTCCAGAATATAATGATTATTAAGCTTATAATGGGACCAAACAATGCATAATAACTTAAGTAGCTCAAATTGGAATAGTGAGTGTTTTGGATTTAATTTAAGTGGTACTTGTGTAAGTTTTATAATACTTAATGAACTTGAAAGTCGTGTTACATGTGCTGTCCTGTTGACTATAGTAATCTGGTCTTTGTTTAGGTATATTTGTTTCAACTACTTTAAATTTAATTAATTTTTTTTTATTTAATAAATTTAATTTTATCATGAACTCGTTTTGTTAAGCAATGTAACTTCGAAAGTACGTTTTCTATAAGTTGGTTCGTACTCGTATATACCATGTTATCTGTTTTTTGTACAAAAAATTTGATACCTTCCTATTTTAGATATTGAATAGATTATAAGTTTTAAAGCTGCCAATAACTTGCCATGATTAAAATGTCAGAGAGTTAGATTATTAGTTAACGTTTTATAAAATTAAAAATCGTTTTTGTGATCTATAAGTTTTATTTCTACGATACCACTGTCTTTTATTGAAAATATATTTTGACCATGCATTTTAATCCAATAACTGTTTTGCAAATTGATGGTAAGTTTTAAAATGAATAAATTAGCTCAGATATTTTGTGCCGTCAGTAATATTAGTAATAACATCGACTCAGGAATTAGAAAAGTTAGAATATCTACAAGAAAACCCAACAAGTCTGTATTCGCTAATACTCACAGTCGTATTAATTAATTCAACTTGACTTGATTTAATCTAAAAATGACTGAGTAGCAGCGAATCATTACTTATTGTTCTTTCTTCTATAATATTCTGATTTATCTTCTTTGCTCTTTAGTATTCTAAAGAAGTCCCTCGTTTCCCCACGAGCTGTTGTCAACCAAGTATTAGGCCTTCCACAGGCAGAGCAGCTTTTTGCTGTCTTTTTAGTAAGTATTAGCTTTTGAGGTCTGAAACCATGCTCAAGATATTCATCGTCACTGGGAGATTCTGCGTACATATTGCTTCCAACAACAGGTGTTTGCTCGTGGGTAGTCGATATTGTTGTAGATTCAGTTGCTGTTTCAACGTCACAATCATTATTTCCGAAATCTGAAAACATAACATCTGTCAAACATGGTGATTAGATTAAAATGTTTGTCTTGAACGTAAAATTTCAAAAGTGTAAAGATGGATAATTTCTATTACTACTATGTAAGATGTTGGAGTGAATTAAAACGGATAGGCTGTTATTAACAAATTTATTCCTATCTACTTGAAAAAATGTAGAAGTAAGTTTCTTATTTATAAATTTAAAAATCACAATCACAAAATTTATTATATAATTTTGAATTAGAATGACAAATGGAAGAAGACTAAACGACAGGATAATAGAAATAGACAGATAAATAAAACATACAGTGTTTTAAACTTACTTATAATATCACACAAAAATTACATTAAAAATATTATACATCTTACTAACGTCAATATCTTCGTAGCTTCCGCTGCCTGCGTTTAGCTTTAGTCGTCAACCACGTAGAAGGACGCTCGCAATTTTTCGATTTACATGGCATTGGATACCACCATGAATTATTAGGAGTTGTTTTCAGTTTCAATCTGATAGGGTCGAAATCACTTTCACTGGACATAATTTGGACAATATCTGCCAATGTCTCGTTGGAATAATTATGGTCAGACGCGATATCATGCAAGTCTCCATATTCGTTTGGGCTTGTAACTGTTGGCTGATTTTCGACTATACCCTCAAGATCTCCTTCTTCATGTATTATCTTTTTCGAAGTTATTTTGTATGGTGTAGTGTGTATAATATGTGCCTTAGTTTTTACAGGTATTGCGGGGTTACTGGATTTTATTGTTGTATAAATTTGTGTAGTGGTATCTATACTGTTTACAATGTTTGGGGTCGTAAAACTATATGGCACTTTTGTTTCCGTTGTCGTTTCCCATGTATTTGGTCTTTGACAGTCTAAGCACATTGTTGTTGCCGTCGGTGCAGTGGAAGTTGTCTGCAAAATTGACGAATCTTTAGTGTGGTCTGGTGTGGAGTCCTCCATCGTGGTATCACTCATATCGCTTTGGGACCAAATGATATAAAGCTCGTCTTTTTTCGTCGTTGTCTCCCAAGTCCTTGGTCTTTGGCAGTCTGTGCAACTTTTAATTTTCTTTAGTCTTTCCTTAGATGCTGTGGAGCTCGTCTGGAAAATTGTTGAAGTAATATTTTTAATTGCTGTACTTCCAGTTACAAGTGTCGCTGGTTCTTTAGTGCTATCGTTAGTACTAGGTGATCTACTATTAGTTGTTACCACAAATGGACCCGGTTTGGTCGTGGTTTCGATAGTCCTATGTGAGGTATTTACTGTAGGAAATGCAACTGTTGGTTCGGTCGTGTTTTCTATTTCGCTAAATGGACTATTTGTAATAGATTCCATAATCGGTATCGATTCCATAGTACTATCAACTTTAATAGATTCGTGCTTGGTCGCATAAGTTTCCATAGGTATAAATACGTCCTCTATAGGATAAATAAGATTGTTAATAATATTTTCTGTGGTAGTTTCCCAAGTTTTAGGTCTTTCGCAACATACTGTAGTTTTCTTTGTTGTTTCCATAGGTGCAGTAAAAGCGGTCAACAAAACTGTTGAAGTCTTTTTTCTAAGTTTTGTACTCCTAGTAGGAAACGTCACGGATTTTGACGTGCTACTGATAGAACTAGGTGAGCTAACTATTGTGGGTACTATAAGTGATACTAGGTTTGTCGTTCTTTTAGTATTACTAGATGGAACCTTTGTAGTAGATACCACAATCGGCATCGTCGTGGTATTAACAGCAGTACTCGGATTCGTCGTTGTATAAGTTTCTTTGGATACCGATTCATCCTCAATAGGATATATAATTACATAGTTTATATCTTCTGTGGTAGTTTCCCATGTTTTTGGTCTTTCACAACATCCAGTAAATCTTTTAGGGTATTTAACTGCAGTTATTTCTGTTGTTACTTTTTTACTTACATTAGTTTCAGTTGTTGTTGGTGGAAACGAGATAGTCGAAATGGTTGTTGTTATTTGAGTCAGTTGTAAGGTGGGTGAAGTCGTTAATACTCCTGTATTAATTTCCGGAAGCGATGTTATTTCTCTAGCCCTTTCCATCACAGTTGTAGGGCTTGCACTCGTCTTTAAAGTTGATATTATGGTTAATTTTGTAGTATCAGAAGTACTTACTGGTGTAGTTTCTGGGCTTGATTTAATAGTAGAAGAGGTTACAGTCGTAGTTGTAGAAGTACTTTTACTAGTGGTTGGTTTAGCACTTGAACTATTGGATGTTGTAGAAGGAGTCATAATTGTCATTGTAGTTGGACATGTCACAGTTGGACATATAACGTTCGGTATATTTGGACACGTAACAGGTTTTGTAGTTGGACATGTAACAGATTCTGTTGCAATACTTGAAGTAGTTGTAGATGGAGCCTCGCTAGATATTGTAGTCGGGCTTGTACTAGTTCTAGTAGAAGTACGAGCACTAGTTGTAGTTGTTGAGTTTGTACTAATTCTAGTAGTAGTAAGTGCACTCGTGGTGGTTGTAGTACGTGCACTAGGTGTAGTAGTATTTGCACTTGTCGCTTTAGTAGTGGTTGCACTGCTTCGAAGATAAGGAGTTGTAGTTATGGTTGTAGAGGGAGTTGTAGTAGAAAGACTTGGACTACTTGTTTTCGTAGGACATTTACAAAATGTTGTAGTAGAACTTTTACTAACACATGTTGTAGGCATAGCTGGGACTCGCGCTTCTATACTATTTTCAGCGATTAATGTAATTTCCTCCTGTATTCCAGCTATTTGGGTGAGAGGTTTAGCATTGGTTGTTGCTACAGTGGATGCTGCTTCGAGATCTGACGTCATACAATAGAGGATATAGGTTTCTTGGTATCCTGAAATAATGTTCAAGGTTAATTATTTACCTCCGCCAAACTGAGAATGTCCACTGATATTTTATAAGAGCTATGGCCATGTTTAATTATATTGTCTGCATAACTTTAAAGTTCCTGAATTTATTGCTCAAACTATGACAATTAATAATTCTTATCTAGCCATAGGTACTACTAGTACAAATTCTGAAGTTCTAGGTAAGTGTAGACAACAAACAACACATTGTAATTTAAATTTCTTGTTTACGCCTACATCTTTCAGCATTGCAATTACACTAATACTTTTAATACCTAACAATTTAACTCAATTTATTATTTATTATTATTTTTTATTTATTACCATTAGGTGAAAATGATATTATAATTATCTCCAATCCAGTCACTTTACTGTCTAGTGGATCTATAAATATCTCTAATAAATACATTAACATGTTCAGTGCTGAAAACAACCGTATCACAAGTTGCCGCGAGTACGGGAAAACACAACTGTTGTGTTTGTTGTATGAGAAAACACTATGGAGTGTGCAGAGCAAATCGGCTAGACAAGCAAATCGGCTCAGCAGTGAAAGCATTAATATATTTTAATGTCGACTTTTAATTATAGCAATATAACGTTAAAAACTGACAGTTAAAAAAAATATTACTTATTTGTAGTTTAATTACTTTTAAATCTATTTTTATTTAACCTATACTGTCCTATTGCTGGGCAAAGATCTCCCTTCACATGTCGCGATGATTCAAGCAAAGATGTATCAAAATTTGTTTTCAACAAGCATTTCAAAATAATGAACATGTGTGTAGATAGATATAATAAGTATGTACATAGCTCCCCGCTGAAACTGAACGAACGTGACAGTCCAAGCTATTGCCATTGGCTACTTTGTTTCTTCCACATATTCTTTATTAGCAATAACTTGAACGTTTTGCAGTAAAATGTAATTTACGAGGGCTAGGAGTTAAACCAGATAAAACCAACTTTTACTGCTTCTAAACAATTTATTTTAAAACGGGCTTGTTCAACAACTGAAATCTTGCCGACCGCCCGAGCATGTGCTGGATGCTCTTGTGGTGTATTCTGAAATTTAAAACATAGAATACTTTAGTGCTGTAATGTTGGTTTCACTGGTATACTCAAAACCCCACAATTTAAAAAAATAACCCCTTAAATTGCCCCTTCTTCCTAAATTGGAAACAGGTCCTTATTCAATTGTATACCTACTAGCTGTTGTAGTGGTAGGCCTCTTCTGCAAGAGACCGCCTGGGGAAACACCACACCGTGACCAGATATTCATCCGCCAAGCAATAGTGTGTAAACAATACAGTGTTCCGGTTTGAAAGGCACTGTTTCCAGCGAAATTACTGAGCATGTGAGACTTTAGAACCAATGTCTAAGGGTGACGAGCCCGGTGCAGTGCCGCGAAAGGGTATGCAATGCAAAGTTCTGGGTGGCACTGTAATAAAAGTATTGCTCGTCTCTTTACTCAGTCAAATATAGATAAAAAATGGTAATATTAGAAAGTATGATGAAACCCGTGCTCAGCAGCGTGCAGATATGAGTTGCGATGATGCTGATATGGTGGTAAGTGTCGACACGGTCGATGGTGGAGCATGCTTGCCTAGAAGATACCAGGACCAGGATACTGATTGGATGAACTCAGACGTTACTTTACACATAAAGATGAAATATTAAGTAGCATAATTCCGTTAATTAATATCCACTTACTTGGCGGTGTGGATGTGTGTGTTTGTTTGTGTATGTGAGTGTAAATGTGTGTGTCACACATCGCAATCCAAAAAGAGTGCAATTTCTGCTCAATACGACAATGTTTGATCACTAATAGATGCAAACACAATATAGCTTAAGCAGGTATTCAGCATGGATGGTTGCTGGTAAGAATTCAGACTTGGCTTGCTTTCAATGAACCGCATTTCTTTGTATCTCTATCTCTTTCTGCTGCTTAAAAACATAATTCACTAGAACGAGAAACACTGCTAGCTACCAACCGCACTCACGCATAAGAAGATGTAGCTCCGTTTGCTTCAGTGGAATCCAAGCGAAATGAGACTTCTCCAACTTTCATTGAAGGGGTAACTCTTCCTCGTATTATAAAGGAGGTACTCACTAGTGTTATAGTCACAGTTGTACTCGTACATGTCACACTGGTCGAGGAAGGTCCTCCGACTGCAGCCGTCGGGAGTGGAAGCGCAGACCAAGCGGTTGTCGTGGATGCAGGTCGTCGCCATGTTGCAGTAGTTTACCGGCTAAAAGGTGAGAGATATGAAAAATTGTATAATCTTAGTCATGAAACAACCACAGTAATACAGAATAGAATAGAATATGTTTATAAGAAGAAACAAAAAAAAAACAAAAAACAAAAAAAATAAAAAAAAAACAATACAATACAATATATCTATATTGAATACCATGAAGCTGAAGTAGACACAGTACAATAAACATTTAATAAACAGTTAACATTTAATAGGTGCCTAGCAGTGGGACGTTATGAGTTGTTGATGATTTAATAGGTGTTTGTAGGACAGTAATAGTGTTTGTACCGTGTGTCTGATTCCCTAGAAAGAGAGAATTCTAGTTATAGGTCAGGATTTATGTGATCGTGACGCGGTATAATTTTTTAATTATTATTATTATTTTTTATATATATATAATAATAAAAAAAAAATAAAAAATTATATATATATATAGTAAATGCCCGCAAATTTAGTCTAAAGAAAATGAAGTGGGTTTTCTCACTAATTTGGATGGCTACTTTCACAGTGTCGTTGTGTTTGTGCCTTTACTAACCTTACTGACCACTTAAGTAGGATAGAAACTAAGTAGAGACTATTGTGGTTAGAGGTGTAAAGTGAGCTTCAAAAGCCATTTCCTTAAACAGTGAGGCAAAGGCAATCCTGACCATAATCATCTATAATCTGACCTTAAATATGACGAAGCCAATGCAACGTCTGTCTCTAATGAGGTAAACTTCCGAGGTCATTGTCCACACCACCTAATATAGGTTAATCTGAGTATGCTGGACTGCCTTTTAACACGACAGATGGATTAGAAACTCTAAGCTGTGTATCAATATAATTGTGCTATGTATTTTTATTAAAACGTACAACGTTTATATCAAAACTTAGACGCTCGTCTAAGTTGTCAGCGTCGACGTCAATATTGCCGTCTCCTTTAATATTGCTGTCGGCGTTTGAGTCGACATTGCCGTCAGCATTGACGTTGACGCCAGTGTCACCCACTGCTGGCTTTAAATCAGTAGTTGCTTAAATTCGCAGGTAAAAATGTGGATAAGAATGGCGCGAGTATGGAACGCGATCAGCAGGGGTCAATCTGCTTGAACGTCATTGCAAGATGTCTAAAAGGGCAAATTATGAAGCTGACGATGAATAAAAAACTCACAATCACAGAGATGCCTACTTGAAACTGTTAGAATAAAATTGTTGCTTACGAAAGCCAAATGCTGTTCAGTCCGACTGACCAAGGACGACACTGAAACAAAATAAAATTAAAAATGAAGTGGTACTATATTTTGGAATACAATTTGTTAAGAAAAAAATCTTACACAGTAAAAAAACAAAATACATTTTCCGACCACTTCTACATGTTCATACATTTATAAATGACGTAAATGCGTGTCGTTGAGATTGCAAGCTACACGAATACATATCATTTTATAGTTTTACAATAACAGTAAAAGTTACCAGAGTTTTAATTTAAATAAAATGCCTACCTACCTAATAATAATCTATAATTGATTCATGTACTATATTCATTCGGTTAAGAAACTGCTTAATTTATTGAACTAAATTAGATTAACAATTAAGTATGCATATTAACAAAAATATATATATATATGTATTATGTTACTAGATGCCTTAAGTTACTAGATATCGTAGACAGAGATTATTCATCTGTTGTTAAAGCTTTGTAACTCATAAACCAACATCTTTATTGAGTTGAGATTCACTTTATCTAAAGAACTTAATTATCAAGAAGGCTCTTGATTGCATGTTGTAAAAAGTAGGTTAATGTTCTAAATATATTATTTGTTGACTTTTATTGTCAGTTTCTGGACCGCTAATTTAAATAGTATATAATTCTTGGAATTAAAACACTGACTTCAATTAGATATACAAGTAAAAAAAATAATTAATGAACCGATTTTGATGAAAATTCTATGGGAGCAATCTGAAAGTATATCGTTTCAAATCGGTCCTTAGATGAAGCGAGTTTTGAGGTAACAAACATAAAAAAATACCACCTAATTAAGAACCTCTTACTTTTTTGTAGTCGGTTAAACAATATAACTATCGCTACAGACAACATAATAGTTCTTAAAAATTTCGCTCAGTTCTAAGCCTTATTGTTAGCACACCTGAATTTATGGGACGAAATTACTGAAATAGAAATGTGTTTGTTCTTAATTCAGCGATTCGTCCCTTTGGGACGAAAGGGTCTTAGGATAAAACGATAAACTAACCCGTTTAATGTGATTGTGATTTAATCACGTTCCTAAAATAACGAATTGCAAAGTAACTTTATTTCGGATATGCGAATTTCGTATAGCCGGCTCCCTGGAATACGATGTAAAAATTATCATTTTTTTTTGTCATTAGTCATTGCCATAGAAAAATCTCGTCAGAAGTGTCTTATTTTATGTGTTTCTGTAGCTAAAAGCATCGTCATATTCTCGCCTTCATTAGACATGGACGCAATAAGTATACAAAGTGTCTGTGCTCGTTATTATTCCAAATACACGTGAACTCATCACGTTTTTTGACAATAAAGTTGCATACATAGCTGGAATAGCAGGTTTCGATTGAGGAAAAATGTTGCTGTTCTTACTCTGACGTAATTTGACTAGTTTGGTCAACAAGCGGGTCCGAAAAAAGAAAATTAGATAATGAAAAGTTTTTAAAGATATGGATATTCTTTTTATTATATTGCGGTATACTTACAAGAAGTAAACCTTTATAGACTGTTCAAATTAATATCGTCCATGTTGAGTAGGTTTATTATTTTGTTTATTTTTGTTATCATGACTAATATTATTTGCACTGAGCAGGAATCGATACTGCAACCTCACACTTCACATTAGGTTCATCGCCAACTCGAATATACTAGTATGGTCGTAACTTTAGTTAAGGTAGTAATTATAATTAGATTTAGACCAGATGTCCTAAACTATAATTATAACGAATGCATATGATTTTAAATATTAAATAATATAATCCTGTGTAGTACCTATTCCTAAACTCTTTACAGTGGTCACGACGACATGATGGTAAGTATGTAGGTATGTTATTATATGAATTTATTTCAAGTTTGTCTCAAGGTTTTTCTTTTATCCTCGCATCTTAGCTCACTTTGAAACGCTTTGGCTCAGTTCACACGTAACTTGTCTGCATACAAAATGTCGTTTTTATAAAAACATGCATCAGTGCACATAATTACTTTATAGTATTTCTGTGAAACTTAAACAAAAATAAAATAAAAAATATATAAAAAAAAAACTTCTAATCAATTGTTAAGTACTTTAATAATTTGCTTTATTAATTTTATTATAACTTAGCTTATTAATCAAACTATTTTTTTATCAAGTTATTTAAAAGCCGTAATGGTTTACAAGTTGGGGGATAGTTTTACTACTTCGAGATTAAGAGCGATTGCGGCACAAGTGAGTCATTTTATAACTTATCTATGTACCTTATCACTAGCTCAAACTTAGGCCGGCTTTACCAATACTTGAACGGTGGTTAAAACATAATTAACCAGCAGAATGTATGTCAAAATCAGAGGTCGTTCAAATGTTGATAAACTCACTTTATGTGACATATCGACCGATTAAAATTAAATGACCCCGTAGATGTTTCACACTTATTTCTCAATTTGCAGAACTAATATTAATTTTGTACTAAGTAAGGAACAATAAATTAATAATATACTTAATACGTGTCTTTTTAACCGACTTTGGAAAAGAGGAGGCTTTGAATGCGTGTTGTATTTTTTTTTTATGTGAGAGTTCCGTCGGAATGCACCGTGAGCAGAATGCATTTTTTTTGTCAAGCTATTTTTTTTACGAGGGCGCGATGACCTCTTTTGAAAATAATTGGCAGGAACTAGCCCAAGATCGAGACAAGTGGAAAGAATTAGGGAGACCTTTGCCCAGCAGTGGGACAATACAGGTTTAAAAAAAAAAGTCATTTATCAAACGATTTGCAACGGATACACTTTCTAATCCCATAGATATTTAATCAAAATAGGTTACCTATATGTAGTTTTTTTTTTTGTTTTTACTTCAAAGAATAATTCGTTCTAAAGAAAGGCCAAGTCAAAAGAAAACGGGGAATCCCCTAATGTGATTAAATCAGCAATTATAATTAAATTTTATTTTTTGTTGGTGTGTTTCTAACTATATCTTACTAGACTTAATAGTTTTTTTTATGACCTTAATTAATGACGCAAGTGCACTGACCTAGCTAAATAACCACGAAGATATAGTGACGCCCAAATAATTTTGATCAAATTGCAATAATAAGCTAAAGGTACAAACAGACCGGGATAATGGGGAGCCACTGTCTACGTCATTCTGTTTCATTTCTCAGTCATTCTTCTTTTATTTTTTAAGTATAAATAAATAAAAAAATGCATCTACGTCATATTACATTCATGTTGTTTTTGTATTAAGCATTATCATATTCCATTTTTTTTTTGCATAAGATATTTTGATACACGCCTACACCGCTCTCTCCTTCACTATGAGTGGTGACTGGTAGAAAATGCTCCTAGCGTTAAGTCCGCCATTTGTACTAGTTAGTTAATTTGTGCAATAAAGTATTAAATAAATAAATAAATAATATACTTTAATTCCGACCCTAAATATAGTATCCTGTAGGTATCAAGGGAATAAGAAACTACGAGGACAAGAAACACATTGGTACGTGCCCGCACTAGGATTCTCTCTGAACTCACGACCCTCTTCTGGCGGACGTTCTCCCACCTGGCTACCAACACTTTTTCCCTTCACTAAGCTGTAATCTTTTTTTTTGTATAGTGTGTAGCAATAATGTCTCCGAACATGTTACTGCTGGATATTGGGATGGCGATCAGTTTCCCCACCATCGCTGTACCTGACATGCTGCATTCCACCACGGACTTGTCCCTGAACGACGTCCAGGCCTCCTGGTTTGGTAAGTAATATAGTCAGTCTCAGAAGTAGCTCTCAGAGGAGTCCTGATTTCCAACCTACCAAATTTTATATTTATATTTGATTGGACGACATCTTTAAATATTTTCAGGCCGACCGTAAGTACCAATTTAAAAATTAAGTGCGAGTCGGACCAGAACCAGTTCAGGCTTTTACAAATCTGTATTTCAAAAACTTATGAACGTACCTTGTTCAGAACAATTTTCGTTAAGTATCTATTAGGTGCTAGCTTTCTTTGAAACTCTTTCTTCTTCCTCTTATCTAAGAGCCTGAATCATATCTGTGAAGTAATCGCCACCATTCCCTATCTAGATTCAATGCCTTGACTTCCCTTTACGACATGACATTTGAATTCTCCTTTCTCTGATCTGTAAATGCCCTTCCAGTTCTGCCTCTCCCTCTCTTCCCTTCTGCTGTTTCTTCTATGATGGTTTTTGTTAAGTTCTCATATCATAAATGTGGCAAAAAATCTTTATTTTTCACATTTGTATCGTCACTAGTATGTATCTTTCGAGGTAATGAATATCAAATACGTTCCATATCTACCCAGGCGTGAGAAATTTTGTATTCATGCTTTTATAACCCATTATTTACGTTAATCTGTCAGTTGAAGTTGTCAAGAGGAGTCAAGACTAGTTTTTCCGGTAATTACCTTTTGTTTCAGTTATTGTCTCGGTACACGAATACGGCCTTTATACTTCTGTTACCATGTATTTTATGCATGTAAATAAGGTTGCCTGAAAGATATTGCCGTATCGCAATAAGGCCGACCATTGTACCTTTACTTTTGTCATTCTGTATTTTACGTATTCTGTGTTTTATCTTAAATCTTTAAATGAGCAATTCTTGTATATATATATATATGTATATATAATAATTGGAATACCGCGAATAATTGGAAAGAGTTCGCCCAATATAGTCAAGTTGAGAAGTCCAGGAGTGCAGTGGGCCTCTTTCAACATGACTTACATTTCAGGAAGTCTCTCCTACCTCACGCAGCCTTTTGGTGCCATCATGTCCGGGCCCATCGTGGATTATTTTGGCCGCAAAAAGGCCAGCTTCATTGTCAACATCCCCCACCTGCTGGCTTGGATCCTGATGTACTACGCGCCCAATCTACCTTCCATCTTCTTAGCCAATGGCTTGTTGGGGATTGGAACTGGGCTTATGGAAGCGCCGATCTTCGCTTATGTTGGTGAAGTTAGGTAAATTGTGGTCTTGTCTTTTTTAATACGAAGTTGTTTATTCTTTTTACTTTGTGACAGTTCACACATGTGCAGATACTAAGTTCATATTTTTAATTTATTATTGTTTATTATATTTTATGTGTTAAATTTACGACGATTTCTGTGTTTTTCTTTTTATTTGAGTGAGTGACGAGCCGAGCAAGTCGTTCACCTTATAGTAAGCCCATAACAGTCACAGCACCACCCAGAACCCTGCATTGCATAATCCTGCGCGGCACTGCACTGCGTTCGTCACCCTTTTTTTTTTTTTTTTTTTTGCCCGGGGGAATGAACCTTATTCATACCTCGACCTCGGGGGAGGCCGGTTGGTTATGTGGGGCTCCCCCGCCAGCGCGCATCCTAGGGATGCGCCTGACTGGGTGTACCCACTAAAAACCCCGGGGTGTTCTCCTCTCCGCATGTTGGGTTGGACGCGGGCTCGCGATTGCGCTTCCGCGACCACCCCTGCGGACGTCCGGGCGACTGCCTCGGACCCTCCTCTAGGGGCACTCGGCCTCGCCTAGGTTGGATGCGCTCTGGAGAACACCTCAGAGCGCATCTCGCCTCGGGACTATGTGGTGGGGCGTTGGATCCCCCGATCCTCCGCCTTTAGCCCCTGTTATGGTGGCAGGTGGTGGGCATACGCCAGCCTCCTGCGACCTGGCCTGCGGCGGCGGATCGGGAGCGAGAGGATGTCATCCTCCCGCGCCCTTTCCGCCGTCTCCTTTTCGTGGCGTTCGTCACCCTGAGACATCGGCTCTAAAGTCTCATATGCCCAGTAATTGTGAAACTGGGTCAAGCAGTACCTGTATTTTGTAAAACTTTATATGATACCATTTATCCTGGGGAATAATAATTGTTCCTTGGTAAAACGATGACAATTCAATAAAGCCACTGAAGTAAAATGTATTATTTGAAAGATTAACCGAATATCTGCATCTCAAGAGCATTTGACGTCGGAAATATACCTCTTGATAATTTTATCGATAAACAAGATCTCGATAAATCCGGTATCAAGTACCTATACTGTCATACAGAATTTGAATTTTGTAAAACATGCGTTTTTTTTTAAATGAAGGTCAAGTACTGGATGAAGTGGCTCAAATAAGTGGCAATAGCCGGATGCATCAGCATTTAAGTTATTGTTCACTTTAAATAGATATATTTAATATTCAGTAGGTAATACTAGACTACGCAGAAAAACACAATGTTGCGCTTCATAATCTTGTGCTGGTTTAATATCGTATCAATACTCTCGCTCTTTATTTACCATTTATCCATCGTAACGTATTTCAATTTAATTAATTGAGGCATTGTTGTCACTTGTTATTTTTCAGCGAACCTTCGATAAGAGGGGCCCTGACCGTAGCAACGCAATGTTTCCTGGCCATAGGTATCCTGACGATGTACTTCTTGGGAACAGTGGTGTATTGGAGACAAGCTGCGCTGATCTCTTTAGCTGCTCCTATCACTGCTATGCTGCTGATCCTGCTTGTAAGTACCATTTTCGTGATATGTTTCCACCATTATCCCCAATGGACCGGTCTTGGTTGAAACGTGATGGTGATAGAATTAGTCACATGAAATATAATGATCAAATCAAAAATTTTTATTCGCGTGGGCCCCAAGATAACTGATTCTACCAGCATATTCAGAATACGCCCAACCGAGAAGAACTGGCAATAATCTCTACGGTTAGAAACAAAGTGAAAGTGTAGCTGCTCGGGGTACGCCGCAAATTCTTTACATCATAGTAAGGAACAATTCATGAAGACTGATGTCTCACGCTCTTTTTTCTTCATACGTTTACAGGTGCCAGAAACTCCCGTGTGGCTTCTATCCCAAGGGAGATCAGAAGAAGCAATGAAGTCTCTCCGAAATCTCCGAGGATGGACCACAGAAGAGAACGTCAAAGAAGAGTTCGACAAGCTGGTCGTTCACTCCAGGAATCTACACCGGTGTGTGCTCTGCTGCGAGAATGAGGACCAGAGTAACATGAAGATTGTGGAGAGCAATGAGTGTGAGCACGCGAAAATGAATCCTGTAATCAGGTACTGAAAATACTGTTTTGTAACTAGCTATGAGCAGAAAAAAATATTTTTACCCCAGATAACTTTATTTAGTGTAGTGGAGACGCAGCCAAGATGAGATTCTACAGGTAATCTAGGATATCAAGAAAACTCCTTGGACCAAATTCGTACAGATCATCGATGCTAACAAGCTTCTTGTACATGGTGCATTCTTATACGATCTCAAAATTTTGAGTTTGAACCCGATGCCCCCAATTTGAAATGGACTTGGTAAAATAAATATTCTTTGGTTTCATTTCTAAGTATGAGAGAATAATAACTACCTGTTTTCAGATTCTGGCAGAAGTTCAACTTAGTGATGCTGTGCAAAGAGACGATGCGGCCCCTGACTCTCATTTTGATGTACTTCCTCTTCTTCGTGATGAGCGGCCTTACCCCCATCAGGCCAAACATGGTGAACATTTGCGGTGCATTTGGCATGAATGATGACAGCAAGAATATTGTGGTATGCACTTATCTGTTATTAACATAACACACTGTGTTGTTAATTCAATAGATTTTCTCCGAAGATTCATCAAAATCGTTGCTTTCACAGTTCATGGTAGGCGTGATCACGTTCCTAGCTGCAATCATCGTGGTCTTCCTCATCAAGTTAACAGGGAAGCGGAAGATGGGTATCACTGTGATGCTCGGGACTGGTCTCTCTTGCCTGGCCCTCAGTATGTATGCGAAGTACTACCTCCCTGAGACGGTGTTCTCGTACGACCCGACCACATTTCCTGAGAAGAAGAGCGTGTGGCCACTGGTTTATATCTACGCGCTGGCACTGTTTACTGGTTCTAATGTGTCCTGGGTCCTGTTGGGGGAAGTGTTCCCTTTCAGGTAAGAATTTGAACAGTTACAGAGTCCTCAAATCTCATCGACGCTTAACGTGCCCCCCCCCCCCCCCCCCTCCAAGCAAGGAGAAAAAAGAAATCCGGAAAGTCCATGAAGCGGGGCCGTAGATCGAACCGGGTGTCATTGAATTGCCAAGCTACAAGTTACCGCTCGTCCCCTTTATTTTGTAACACTTTCTTTTTGTCACCCCTCAGGAGTCGAGCTTCATCCCAAGGCTTTGCAGCTGCCTTCAACTACATCGTCACCTTCATCGGAGCTAAAACTCTCATAACCTTGGAAATTAATTTCCATCTGTGGGGGACCTTTGCAGTCTATGCTGGATTCGGCTTCATCGGCACAGTATACCTGTACTTTTCCATGCCGGAAACCGAAGGAGTTCCATTGGCTGAGATCGAGAACTTCTACAATGGGGAGTTCAGGACCTTTGCTGATGATCCCTTCATTAATGTTTTTAAGAAGTGTAAGAAAGATAAGTAATTAGAGGTGTAGGTGAACCAATTTGATAGCGTGAGTATCGTAATTAGAAACGGGATATTTCGGCACCATTGCAACCGTCATCATCTGGTATGGGAACTCAAAACTAATGTTATAAATCCCTTTACAACTGCTGATACTAATCTTAGTGATCATGTAACTATAAAACCTTATTATAATATAAGTGGTTAATCTAACTGTGATGAAAATTGAGTAGAAACTGCTGTTATAATGTAGCTTTATAAGGCATTGAGATCAAATTTAAATTAGTAATTCTAGTGTACCAAAAACCTTATCGTATCTATAAAGGACGAATAGAAATCTGTTACTCTTAAAATCTCTATAAGTTCCACTTGTTATTTCTACTTATAGCAAACAAATTAAATGTACAGTCGGCCTCAGAAGTATCTGAATTTATTCTAAGTTTGAAACTAATTTTACACTCGTAAAAACTTTTTGTTTATAGACTACATCATTAAATGTATGTTCAAATATTTTGAGAGCCTTATGCTCCCATGCTAAGTAATATTCCCAATTTAATGATCAAACTTGCATTTATTTTGACAATTCTATCTTTTGATTTTGCGTTGTGAGTTATAGATCTGAAAGCGAGGGAGGGCGGAATTTTTTAAGAGCTACCAACCTTAAAAAATAAAGAAGGTTAAAATAATGAATAAACAAGATAAGAAATTAGAAAAACATTGTTAAGATATATGTACAAATAACATTATTCAGGTTAATGCACTACGATCTTTACACTAGACATATTTCAGACGATGCGTTAGTATGTTCTTGAGATTAGATAAAAACCTTTATATTTATATAGATAAACGATAAAATCATTTAAAATGTCATGGCTTTATCCGTTGACATCTATGCGTAACTTCGACGACTAAAGGACAAGGTATCTGTAACATAACGTATAGATACGAGTATATGCTTGAAAAAACGACACTCCAACTGCCTGATTACGTAAAGTTTTCAGTACCAAAGCGACAGCAATAATTATGTGATTGGTCGCATAATGACACTAGAATCACGGAAGCCCCGCTTGTCGCAGAATATACTTAGAAAGCGCCACTAGCGACATGATTCCAAAAGACGGAAACTTTGTTTGGCAGGTATAAAAAGTGACGTTTGACATCCATGATTGCAAGATTTGTGCCTGTCGCATGCCCTTCATAAGATAAGTCATAAGGCAGTCCGTCCTCATGGACGTAAAGTCTCTTAAAAACTTTTAAAATATCAGATTAGAAATCCTGGATAGCTGCTAAGAAACATTTAGTATTAGGTATTTTACTGTAGCTATTAGATTAAATTAGATATTTGCTCATTTTACCAATCATTTTAAATAATGCGTAACATCACATTAATTATTAATTCACTTTATCACATCTATTGTTATAAGAACGTAGGTATAATGATTAACTAATGCTTTTTAATATTATTAAGACGACTAAATAATAATGCCAATTCAATATTATACTAAAGTTAAAGAAATAATTGAAAAGGACCCACTTCTGCCTATTGTAAAATATTTTAACGAGTGAACCTAGTTTTAATTTTAAGCAGTTTATTTATTTTGATTATGAACTGTGGAACTTTAGTAAATCTCACTTTAAATATATTATATCATTCACCTAATTTCCTTTTCAACTCCTATTAAATATTATGACAACCAGTTTCCACAACGTGGCTCGGCCGAAAATCGTGTAACTGTAGGTAAACGTTCGCAGAATATTAAAGACGATTTAACAAACTAATTGCTAATAAGAATGTTAATTAATTCCTTCACCACTAAAACCCTCATGAAAAAAAGCGATTACGATGGGGGCATGAACTTGATGCGTAGATCAAGACAAAGCTCTAGACTGGAAAATTTGGAAGGAAATACAAGATACTTTTGTCCAGCAGTGGGAACAATTCAGACTGATAGTGACAATATTAATTATAATATAACACCGTTTTCTGTAGAGAAAATTCAGCTAGACTTTTAGCTGAATTGGGTTCTGTGCAAGCCTTAACTAAGTCGCAAAAGGCAGGCTCAGAAATATGTGACAATATAAAGGTACATTTACTTAAGTAAATGATTAACGCATGCATTTTATTAGGTACACCTACATCTGTCTTATCTCTAATTACTTCCACTTAAGGTACAGTAATAAGAGATGAATTTCAAAATAAACATCGTTCATTGCTCTGAAATTTAAGATAAGTGCGTACCTTTCATATTAGTCAGGCTCTGTCTTTATATCAACAAGCCGCTACCATGGCGCAGTGGTAAAATACGTATATCTACTCAAGTAGCATGAAATATGGGATTTGATTTCCGCTATGGGTAATTTTTCTAGTTAGGTTCAAATACTGATTTTCATGGCGTATATTTCTCTTTATACAGGCATTCTTATTTAGGGATTTATGCATGTTACTTACTAAAGAGACGAAGAAGTCGTTCACCTGATGGTAAGCTTCCTGTCCGTAACAACTACAGTGTCACCCAAACCTTTACATTACAACATCTTGATCGGTACTACATTGCGCTCGTCACCCTGAGACATTGCTTCTAAGGTCTCATATAGTACCCAGTAGTTTCACCGGAAACAATTGAACTAGTCATGATCTTCCTTTAATTTCTGACACTATGTCACCGCCCATTGTGACACTAATTGTAAAATTTGTTTTGTTCTAGTTTTAAAGTTTTCTTTGTTCTGTGGTGTTTCAATAAAGAGTTTATCTATCTATCTATCTATCTATCTATCTATGTTATTTAGCAAAAAATAATCCTAATGATGAAGCCTTTCGATCGGTATGATAAAGCTACAGGTTGATTATTTTTTCGTGTAACGGTTTCGATTCCCGGTTCAACCATGTAATTATTTAAATATCTATGAATGCATTAATTTTTTTTTATATTCAAATAACGTCTTCTTTCAGTAAAATGTTCCATCTACAATATTCAAGGTACTTTTCCTCCATGTGGCATATTCGTGAGACACTCTGTATATTATATTAATTGATTGTAGAAAGTGTGTTTGTTAGTTTGTCCGCCTTTCCCGCAGCAGTGCAATGGAGCAAAATGTACACTCAAAAATGACCACCAACCAAAATTAGCTTTCGATGACCAAATTTCACACACACGCACTCATGGTTTCTTTCGAATCCTACCAATATTATAAATGCGAAAGTTTGTGAGTATGGATGCATGTTTGTTACTCTTTCACGCAAAAACTACTAAACGGATTTGGATGAAATTTGGAACAAATATAGTTTATAAGCTGGATTAACACATAGGGTACATTTTATCCCATGAAAATGAATAGTTCTTGCGCGATAATACTTAACGCGGGTGAAACCCCAGGGCGCAGCTAGTGCAATAATAAATATTAATACAGGTGTTTGTGCCTATGCTCTGCGTGTAACCAATTAAACTGTTACCAAAATTTCGTAATCCTACGGATCGACTAGAAATCGATTACCACAGGCTATATTCATATCCAAAAATATAGGGTTCCCGCGGCACAATAGTCAACGCGAAACCGCGGGGCGTAGCTAGTAGTCTATATATTTATAGATACAAAACATAATTAAAATTCGTCGTATCGTTTTATTTTTTTTTAACAAACTAACAAGCAAACCGCCCAAACTTCCTGTTTTACAACTTTTACAACTTTTTCTTTTTTATTATTATACATAAGGTGGTTCGTTTCTACTATGGCGGGAAATTTAAATTTCAAACAGTTTTTTCATTTTTAGAGCTACACCGGATCACTAATATAAACGAGGTTGTATTTCGCGCCAACCGTAAATCATTGTTTTCGTTTTTATGTTGAAATATTTAGCAGGAAATTTAAATTTCCCGCCATAACAGAAACGAACCACCTTAATCATGTTATTAAGATGTTTTCCTCTAAATAAAGGCACGGCATAAGGTATCTACACGTGATTACCTACAGCCATAAAAATAACTCATCAACACACTGCATTTGCATATTTAAAAGAACACAAAAGGATATTTCATAACCAATTTACGCTTAGATAGCCTTAACGTTAGCATTTCATATCAGTCCATTTACAACGGCTTGGCGGAATGGAGCACCCGTCATTGCTTTAAGCAGGTTAAGAAAAATAAATAAGGTTTCAAATATTTTGACAAATACCTACCTTCAATTAAAATGTTATTTTAAATAGTGAACGCGAATTGACAGTGTTTTGTTCGTTTTGGGTTTGTTTTCTTGAAACTTTCAATATGGTGCACAAACTGCAGATAGAAGAAGTTGCGCCGACTGTTACCCGAATAAGGTCAATAACCTCACAGGTAAGTCATTTTCAACATATTTAATTCGGTTCAAATTTAAATTTGATAGTACTATAATTATTATTCCAAAAGTCCTGAATTGTCAGAATCAGAGATCAAGTCTTGCCCGATGTCCAAAAAAGAAGTAAGGAAAACATTGTTTATTGCGAATTATTATTCAGTACTAAAAACCAGACCAAATGAAGCCGTCTGTCGCGTCGTGTATTTTTTGTGAGGTAAACCAATTTTTTTCTTTTTTTTATTAATACTAAGCGCAGCAACCAATGGATTAAAAACTAAACTATACTATCAATTTAAATTGACCAAGCGCCGAGACAATACCAATAGGAATTATGCAATGTAACTCGATACGTAATTCGATCATCATACAATGGTTTACCTCTGCAATTTACTGACTACGCTTGATGTAAACCAACCTTGGTTACATGTTTTTTGAGTTAAATGCGTTTTTAATTCCACGTAAAACAAACTTTTCTGATCTGTTGTGGTTTTCTATTATTGTCCATTGTATTCTTTTTAACATTCTGTGTTCAAAGTATGTTTTAATTATTAATTTAATAAATAAATTAACAATTTTTATCGGTTGGAGAATGAGCCTAGTAAAAATAAAGTAGGTAGTACCCTGTATTGTACAACAAACGAAAACTTAAATAAAAACCTAGAATTAAATATTTTTCGCGACGCAAGAATAAGAAAAGAACCTTAAGCATAATTAACATTCAATAAACCAACCGTTAAATTTGACGGTAACATTGAGTTATGAATACTAAGAAGGACACTTAAAATCTTTCCATTCATGGCTGGCGCCACAAAGAACCATACATTTCATAAACATCCAATAAGTACTGACAAGCGTATGAACGATTAGATTATATCATTGCTATGATTGACGTCTATTTTAGCTGCTAAACTATAGTCGCCTAACGACTTACTAAATGATTTGAAATACCCTTAACAAGGTCCAAGAAATAAATTTAGATGGTCTACTTAATTAATGTTGTCATATTGCATTAGTATCTACTTACTAATTGTTATTTGACAGTCTTCGCAACGTAAGTAGGCGATGAGGCGACTGAGAAGCCTGCGGTTACGAGTTCGATTCCCGCGCAGTGGTTATACCTAGTTTTATGATCCGCAGGCAAAACAGTTGTAAATGCTACAATAATTACTATAGCATTAATAAATTTAACGTTTATTTTCATGTTTTATTTATAATATATGCCCTTCACCGTGTATTTTATTCAAACGTATTTTTTTAGTTTTGCTTACGTATCTTGTAAATTGAATATCCTCTAGCTACATGTTACTCTCAGCAACTCACCTGTAACGATGTTGCAAACCAAGATACATTTAAATTTGTCATATCCACGTATAATATATATTGTACTTACGCAAGTAAAACGTATAAGATTACGCAGCTACGAAAGTTTGCAGCTTTGCAGTTTCACCACAAAACCCCACGATCTGCAAAAAGAAGCCGGGAGCATCACCTTGTTTAACGTATTCTCCTTTACGGATTCTTCTTGGTCATGTAAATTTTTCAGCCATTGTACCTTGATTTGAGAATCCCTGCCTTTGAGAACCGCATTCCCTAATTGGCTCGGCAAAGACCATAGTCCGGGAACAAGAGGTAGGTTGAAAAACAGCGCTGCATGCGCATAAAAATGTGTACGCAGCACAAGTTGAATTTACCCCTTTTGCCTTGATTTTATCTATAATCATTTAAATTAAGAATAGAATAGAATAGAAAACTCTTTATTGTACACCAGAATCAAAAATAAACACAGTACAGAAGATTTGCTATAGGTCAACCGGGGTAGTACAATGGGCGGTCAATGGGCCAATGGGTGGGTGGGTTAAGTTAAGTTGTTTTTGTTTGCAGCTAATAGCATGCATGGCTCCGAACCTGCTGCTTCTGGACCTTGGAATGGCGATCAGCTTCGTTACGATTGCATTGCCGGATCTCCTTCACGCTTCGGAGGGCTTGTCGCTAAACGAAACGCAGGCGTCCTGGTTCGGTGAGTCGATTCTAAATACCGAATCAGTAGTTTTCGTAAAGCGGTCTCAAACCGTGTTTCTTCCCACACAGACGCTCGTAAACTTTAAGACCATGCTTGCGTTGTACTTGGGACCGGAAAGGACTATTTTATGAGTATTATGTATTTTACCACAGATAGAACATAAATTAATAGCAAGGGTAAAAAAGCCCCCTGCTTTTTACCATAAAATTAATTATGTTTCTACTTTTTAATGCTAAGCTAATGGGTTGCTAAGCGTGTTTTTAGTTTTTTTAACTATAATTTTTATTATTTTATTTTTTTATTTTTTTTTGTGTTGACATTAGTCCTTGATAAGTGTGCATTTATTTTTTATTTTGTTTAGTTTATTATTGTATTTTCATAAGTTCCAACTTTCAAGCACAGTCTTTTAAAAGCACTTATAAGTAAATATAATTTTACAAGATTATTCCTACACTGCAGTGCTGACAATATAAAATGTAAGTCTTCTGTTGTACTATACTGTTTTAATTACATAATAATTCTTCCTAATAAAATTAAAGATAACACAAAAGATAGAAATATTTGAGAAAGTGCTAATTTTTTGCATGACGATAAGAGCACTTCAAATATAATCTTAGGAAATAATGATAAGAACCACGTAGACGTCGCGACGCTCAGGTTAGAGTCTCGGTCCTGCGTTGGAAATAGGGCAGTGCGAGCGATTCCCAGGCTTAGGGCGCACAACCTAAGGGGACGCAGAAATAAGATTAAAGCACCCAAAAGGGTGCAGTTACTGATGCTTAGATTGGGTACTTAAACGACTAGTTATAGCATTGTTTTACCAGCTAGGGCCGTTATTTGTTACCAGAACTTTTTCAGAAGTTTTAAGGTTCAAAATATGCTTAAAGCGCGCTGTGATATCACGCGTTTTCAAAACAAATCATTTATTGCAAGTAGGCAAAAATATCCCACTTTTACTATTCAAAAACTTAAGTCTCAACGTAGAGTAAAATAAAAAATAAGTTAGAATATAAATCAGAATATTTCGGTAAGGAATCTCATGGCAATAAGAGCCTAGAATAGGAAATGTATTTTAACCATAAGCTGAAAAACTAAAGACAAACAAAAAAACGACGATGCTCTGCAAGCTCCTTAATTACTTCGATTCAATCCGAAGATAATGCTATTTGTTCATCTCCTTAAATAAACTTTTTGAGATATCTTTATTTCACTTTATTATCGAGATATTCTTTACAAATTTTGAAAAGTTTCTTTGAAAGTGCAAACGTAATAAAGATTAGGTCTACAAACAATGTTATTCTGCATGACAAGTGCCTACGAGTACCGTTGCAAAAAAGTCCCCCGATGATGATGTAATTTATGTAAATGTCATAATTGTGTTTTGACTTAAATACGTGTCTAATCTTATTTTTCCTTCTTTGTTAGTGTTTACAAACATTAGACCAGGCATTATGTATATGATACTACACACCAGAGAGACTTAGAGGATTTTCCATTCAATTAAGTTAATAATTAATTAACGATCTTATTTTGAAGATAAATTGTTTTTTTAAGATCATTTTAAAGCAGCTAATAGAATGATATATATTGAATGTCAACCAAATATCTAATGAAGGTTAAAAATCATGATATTGAGACTGATGAGCCTCCACAACAGAATGCCTAAAGAATGTACCTACAAGTAATTTTCTCATCATCACCCATAACGTCCCATTGCTGGGCAGGGGTCTCCCCTCACTTTCGTGAGGAGGATTAGGCCATAATCCACCACGGGGGCCAGATCCGGATTGGTGGATCACATACCTACCTCCGAAATCATTCTTGGGTAGGTATGTGGGTTTCCTCACGAAGTTTTCCTTCACCGAAAAGCGAGTGATAATTACGTACATATGTTTTACAAGAAACACATTGGTACGTGCCTGCACTGGGATTTGAACTCACGACCTTCTGCTTGGAAGGTGGACGTTCTCCCACTAGGCTACCACCGCTTACTGCAATTACCTCAACTATGTTTTAATTTAAGTTTTTCTTTTTCATATTGTTATTATTTTTCTTATTCTTTTCATTGTTTTAAATTGTCACCAATAATATTCTTGCCCATCGAGCACCCATGGTAAATGATATGTACGTCGTACTTGTCGTTTTCAGAATTAAGCCCTACTAGCTGCGCTCCGCGGTTTCACCCGCATAGTTCTCGTTTCCGTGGGAATACAGGGATAAAATATAGCCTATGTTACTTGCTGATAATGTAGCTTTCCATTGGTGAAAGAATTTTTAAAATCGGCAGAGTGGTTTAGGCGTGACAATATAAAAAACAAATAAACAAACCCACATTAGCATTTATAATATTAGATAGGATTAGAATATTACACTAATTAAATTATGTGTGATTTGTATAAATAAATAAAAACTTTTCCTATTCCAGGCAGTCTTTCCTACCTGACGCAACCTTTGGGGGCTATTATATCCGGCCCTATAGTAGACTACTTGGGACGAAAGAAGGCCAACTTCCTGGTGAACATCCCCCACCTGATAGCCTGGGTCCTGATGTACTACGCGTGGAACATTCCTTCGCTGTTCATAGCCAATGGACTCCTGGGGCTTGGGACCGGTGTGATGGAAGCTCCAATTAATTCCTATGTAGGGGAAATTAGGTAAGGTTTGAGTCTACTTCTTCAGTCGACCAACCAGACATGATGATTGAAAGCACTATGACGGCTTTTGTGGCCTAAGAGGGTAACGAGCCGACTGCACACTGAAGTTACAGGTTCGGTTCCCACACAGGGAAAACATTATCTGAGCCGCCATTACTCTGAGTCTGAGAATTTATATGACCATGACCCTCGTAGTGCCTGATTTTTTATTTCTTCTAAGATTCAATTTTTAAATGGTTTTGGATCTTCATTTGGAATTTTATTACTTTACAAACATGTACTTGGCATTGTGACAAAGGACCATTTCTTTTTATTTAAGTCGTCTATCAAAATACTGTAATCGAGTGTCAAAGTTTACACGGATCTTCTCGTCTCGTGACTCTAAAGTAAAACCACAGTTAAAAAACCGCGGCCCGCATTTAGTGATAAAATATATCCTTAATAATAGGTGCTTAACCTAAGTTCCTACTGCGTGCCGCCTAGAGTTGATTTTAATCAAAATATAGTCTAATCTGCCAATAGATAATAGATTTCGTAATATTGGTCTATCGTATTTAGGTCAAAGTCATTTATGTTATTATACTATTCGTTTTCTATTTTGATGTCGTCTTAATCTTCTCCCGATGATTCATTCTTTATAACAAAAACTAGACTTCAATCAATTTTCTCTTGTTTTTTAAATAAAACAGAATTAATAAAAGTCGCTTCGCAAATCTCGGGGATATGAAAATATAGAATAGAATAGAAAAACTCTTTATTGTACACCAGAAACAAAAATAAACACAGTACAGAAGAATTACAATAGGAAGAATTATAATATAGTGAATAAAAGGGCCATAATCTTAGCTTTTATTTAACTAGCAATGTTTGCATTTTTATTTGTTCGGGTCGAACCTTAGAAATCTTGACCCGTTGTTAAACAAAGTTGAAATTTTGCATGCCTGTCAAGTTCCATTGTTGTTGGGACGCTAAACGAGAAAAATGGCATATCTCATACAAATTCAGCAGAGAGATGGCAAACATCCCTCATTCATTCATCCTCGTTCATTCTCCTTTTATGAAATGTGAAAAATGTAACAAACTTGGCGCTTTATACAGTTACAGCGAATCCTAGTTAGAAGTCAGAACCTTTGTATATGATCGTGACCCGTAAAAACAAAAACATAAAATCCCAACAATGGTTTGTAAATTCCAGTGAGCCGTCGGTCCGTGGCGCCCTATGCACGGTGACGCAACTGTTCACCTCAGTGGGCATCCTCCTCATGTATTTCCTGGGAAAGGTCGTGGACTGGCGGAAGGCTGCGCTGATCTGTCTCACTGTGCCCATCTGCTCTATGCTTCTGGTGCTGCTGGTGAGGTCACGATTTCTAGCATTTGACCAATGGCTGTGGACGAACGCAGTTCAGTGCTGCGCACGATTTTGTTATACAAAGTTCTGGGTAGGCATTCAGCTGTTATGGACAAGCATGGTGCTTACCATCATATGAACAATTTGCTTGTCTCGTTGTTTTAAAAAACTTCAACGTTAAATTTAAACCATAAACTACCTCTTTGCCGATTCGACATCGAGGCCTGTGTCTAACCCTTCATAAAAAAAACACAAAACCTTGGAATAAAGTTCTAATCCCGACAGGCAACATTACTCATAGATAGACACCTATCCTATGCCCACAAGTAAAATCACATCCACTATCCACAAAATCACATTCATTTTTCCTCTTCAAGGTTCCAGAAACCCCGGTGTGGTTGCTCTCCCAGGGACGGGAGAAAGAGGCCCTCAAGTCCCTCTGCTACCTCCGAGGGTGGACATCTACAGAAAACGTCCAGGACGAATACGACAAGTTGGTGGTTTACTCGAGGAACCATCAACGCTGCGTCATCTGCGAGAAGGCCGACTGCTTGGATAAGGAATGTGAACATTATAAGATAAACCCAATTAGAAGGTTAGTTATTTCAGTAGTTATACTTTCTATCCTGTCGATGATTCAACTTTTAGAATAATGATAAGTCTGAAAGTAAATCTCAGATTCAGCTGAGCCTAGGTCTTAGTTGAAACAACGTTCTATGTAATAGAATTAGCAAACCTTTTAAATATTTTTCTAAATTTGCGACGCGAAATTGCAAGATATTCAAAATCAGGACTAAAATTAGATTAACAGCCAATAAAGAAAATATTCTCATAGGCCTATATGAATTCCAAAACCAAATGGCCTTGGATACAATCAATGAAACCTATTTTCCTCAAAACAAACGCAGCAGCTAACTTCCGGTTTTGACTAAAGGTCACTAAAATGTAATCTTTATGGGTAACCTTGACAGTATCTTCAAGGTGGTTGGATTTGTCCGCGGTGTTTATTTCAGTTTCGGTTAAATGATAAGATACTTCTGATAAAATTTCAATAACTACTTTGGTTACTGTATATTAATATGTAGTGATTTGTAATTTTCGACAAAAAAAACTAGCCATCGTTATTATAATACTAGAAGAAGAGAAATCGAATCGTGATGAAGAAAAAAAAATCGTGGTTAAACTCTTATTTTTAAATATAAAAGAAAAGCCATGTTTCAGTAAAGGAAGCAATTTTCATTGTTTAACATACTTTCACTCCAACTCCTGTTGGTTTTTTCCACCCTAAACGTACTGTGCCTTAAGTAGGTATTATATAATAACTGCAAAAGTTTGTTTGTTTGTCCCATCTTCACGCTGCAACGGCTGAACGAATATTGATGAAATTTTGTATACTTAGCACAGTTATTTTTGGTTCTAGAATAACACTTAGGACACTTTTTATTCCGAATAAATGGACTGTTCCTGGGAAATTTATAATACCTATCCTTACGTAGTCAACTTCTTCCAGGTTCATCCTAAAGTTCAACATAATCATGCTGTGCAAGGAGACCCTAAGGCCTTTGACCCTCGTGATGATGTACTTCATGTTTTTCGTGATGAGCGGTCTCACTCCCATCCGCCCAAATATGAGGAACGTCTGCGGCGCTTTTGGCATGGCTGATGATCCGAAGAATATCATAGTAAGTGGACTTTATTTGTAATAGGACAAGTATTTTTCAATATGTAAGTTAATTCAACAGAAGAATGTTCAGTCTGTCCTTCTGTTCCTCTAGCTTAACCAATGCCGTGAGAACATCATCAATTTCTTCAACAACCTTTTAAGCTCTATGGAGTAAATTTCTTTGTAAAAACTTAATGATACTGTTCTTACAGCCCACGGCCTCAAGAAGAGTGTCGTGGAATAGATCTTTTTTTATAGTAGTAGTATATTGACAGTTATCGTAGTCTAGACATTTAGGGTACGCCGAATTTTCAATCAACCCAATCAATGATTACTCAAAAAACTGTTCTCATCTTTCTATTCCAGCTCATGGTTGGCCTGATCACATTCATTACATCTATCTTCATCATCGGCATCATCAAGCTGGTCGGGAAACGGAAGCTGGGCATCGTCTCCATGCTTGGAACAGCTATATCCTGCACCCTTCTCAGTGTCTACGCGAGGCTGCACCTAGCTAAAACGGTGTTCTCGTATGATACGACCACCTTTCCTGAAGAGACGAGCGTGGTGCCGTTGGTGTTCTTCTACATCTTGGCTGTTTTCTCCGGGTTTAACTTGGCTTGGGTGATACTTGGAGAAGTGTTTCCGTTCAGGTGAGATACCTTTTCGTAATATCTATACGTACTTGTAATAAACCAGTGAAACATGAAAAGTTTGGACATTGAAAACCTTTATAAAGATATTTCTCAAGAAAACTTACAATAACCTACTGAACCAGAATATTCCATTTTCATTTTAAGGATACGCGTTTGTTAGCGCTTCACATAAAACCACCAAACCGATTGTAATGTGACTTAAAAACCCAATGAAAAAAAGCTGAGTTTAAAAGAAAATTACTAAAATACCGTGGTTGACGTAATGACTGTCGTGAGGAATCGACTTCTATTGTCGATATGAAAAAATACTACCGTGAGAAAAGTTAGAGTTACGACGTTACAGCTTTAATATTTGTAAATGTGTGAGTAATAATAAATAATGAGTGATGAATTGACGATTTATCGAGCATTCTTATCAGAGCAAAACTTTTAACTGTCTCAACATACGTCAGATCATACGTCAGACCAATGCGTGATAAATACACTTAATTTATCACGCTTTCAGTAATAACACAGATATGCATACTATTAGATAACCAAAGGGGCACATTGATGTCAGGTTACAAAGGTCATGCATTGACAAAATAATGAACATTACTTATCCGAATTTATATGTAATTCTCTCCTACATACATTTATACTTATGACTCTTGAAATTCATTTGGATACAGCTGCAAGTCGATCGTGTTCTTTTTCAGGAGTCGTGCATCATCTCAAGGCATCGCAGCAGCTTGGAACTATATCGTGATGTTTTTGGGATCGAAGACTTTTATAGATTTGGAAATCCACTTTAGCCTGTGGGGAGCTTTCGCAGTGTACGCCGCCTTTGGATTTGTCGGCACGATATATCTATATTTCTTTATGCCAGAAACCGAAGGAAAGTCACTCCAAGAAATCGAATCGTACTACAACGGTAGATTTAGAATATTCGCCGATGACCCAGTCGTCAACTATTTCAAGAGGTTCAAGAAAAAGTCGTAGATGTTAATTGTAGAATAAGAAAACAAGTTGTATCGTGTAAAAATAAATTATTTTAATGTCTGTAAGTATCAACTACTCGTTTTACTTACAAAGCTCTATACGAAACTTAAAGCTAATGAGTATGAGTAAGTGTGGATAGCTATGATCCTGGAGCAGTTCTAAAAGACAAGCAGATACTTAAGATAATTATAAAATTACTTAAAAGTTGATAATTAGACTTTATCACAATAAAATTATGTTCCGAATCCAAATGAAGTCGTACAAATATTTTTATCAAGAACAAAGTTTTCTCAAAGTCCACGCTAGAAGTGCAAAGTATTGCGTTGCACACTGTTTCAATTCCGTAAATTCTTATCGGAAAGGCCAATTGAAATATAGATATGTTATCTCCCGAAGGCAAGCGAGCTTATTTAATGCTTACCAAGTTTTTATTAATTTCATCTATTTCCATGAGATTGATAACGCTACCTGGAGTTATGCACACATTCACGAGTATGCACGTATCACAAACATAAGTAAGGCTCGTCCACCTTTGTGAGGTAAAACCTCTGTAGCCGTGGATTTGGTTACATACAGTCACTTACAGAATATTAATAAAGCGCTGGTAAAATAGCAATAACAGGATCATATTATTTAGTATTCTCCTATGAGATAGGATCTTCAATCACCGCCATAAACAGTGGCACTACTGTTTTCAAATCCCACAAAATGGCTACAAACGGCCTGTCCAATTTTAAAACTAAGGATGGCTCGTCGTTGGACAGGGCGACCACAGCGAAGGCTGTCGCACCTGCCGCCGAACCTCCTTCCTCATCAATGGTCAAAACCGCTGAATGGACCGCGGATGATACTTGAGGGGTATATGTGTTATACCTTCCCAGGTTTGACAGTCCTGAGTTCTGTTCGAAGACCTTAGTTATGCCCAACTGAAAATATGAAAAAAAAATATTATGAGTTCCCAAGCTGGCCGCTGATACAAGAATTAAAATTAGAAAAAAACAAAAGCTGAAGGAATTAGCGATAATTATAGAACATCAATTTTTAAATGTATCTAAAGAAAATTTGGTTACGGCCAGGACTAGGGCTGGCGTTAGCGTTTCTTTAAGAAGCATGGCGAAGAATTTCGGAGATGTTGGTATTTGTTATGGTACCTCAATACCTGATACAAATGCCGAGTACAAAAATCTTATACAAGTACGTGGTAACAATATTCAGACTGTAACCAATTTAGACTTGCAATCATTTTAATTTTAGAAATTATTCGTAAATACTCTTCAGAGATTGGTGGATCCCTTTCTTAGTATAGAAAATATATAGAATCCTAAACCACGCATAGCAGCAGTAAAAACATTTTAGGCAGCTAACAGGTGACTAACAGGTGTTAATTAAATTAAATGAAATAACTGCTACTTACTTGTATCAACACGGGTGTGAGATTCGTGTCCGCTCTGATCGTGAACTTGGGTATTGACATTTGCACTTCTAATGGTCTCATGTTCAAGTAGCTCTCTAGCCGAGAACGGGTTAGCAGTCCATAAGCATCGTGGGCGTTTGATAGAGTCGACGGTCGTATCAACATCAATGAGTATTCTTCACGCTGAAAAACAAAATGAGTTGTTGTTGAAACATGTGTTGAGAGGAAATGGGGCCATATATTCTTCCTACTAATATTATAAATGCGAAAGTTTGTGCGAATGGGTGGATGGATGTTTGTTCCTCTTTCACGCAAAAACTGATGAACGGATTCGAATGAAATTTGGAACACACATAGTTTATAACCAGGATTGAGTAATAGGGTACTTTTTATACCGATAATATGTTCCCGTGGGACTAAATGGGAACTACGCGGGTGAAACCGTGGGGCGCAGCTATATTTTCTAATTCTTTAGACACAGTAAATGATGACTGTGATCATGATGCGTTTTTAACCTTTAGTCATCTGCAAATCGAGAGTGAATAGTAATCTCCTAGATGTTCTAGACAAGCATGCTCCATATTCTGCCAAAAACGTTATGCTTTCGTTTCGGTGTTGCTTGCACTCTGAGACCGGCTACTTCGATTGAAACTGTGTGGTACCATGATTACCCAGATTTTGGTGCACTGGATGTTTAAGGATACATATATTGAAACGTCACTCTTTAGCACATGATATGGTTTCTTCCCAGGCTGTAATTCCGTAGGATATTAATTACCTCAAAGGGCAGCGAGATTACTGTGGAGTCAGTCTCGGGATCAACCCCTGCTCTGATGTTTCGTCGGCTTTGCATGAAGTGAACACTTTTCCTTGTGTTGTCACTGAGGTAGAAGGTATCAAGTTTGGTCGCCGACGCTCGGAAGGGAATCTGCCAAAGACCCTTGAAGTAAATCGCGTTAACTAAAACCATCTGCGTGTTTGCTGCTATTGATTCTGAAAACGTAATGAATAGCATAAATAAATGCAAGTTACCTACTTAGGTTCCTCGGGTCAAAGGTCTTCATATATCTTTTAATGTTAGGTGGTTTCACAATTTGAAGACGGTTAATTCAAGAGCTAACGGTTATAATTTATCGTCAGAAGACAAATCGATTGTAGGTCGAAGGTAATTCCAAACCGACTTGTAACTTTTTAAATACTTGGCGACCAATGTATTCGGAAAATAAACCATTTCATGTTCCTATAGTTTTTTTGAGAACTTTTGCTTTTGAATTGGCAGACGAATGCAATTCTTTAAATTACCTGGACCTAAGATTTTAGGAATTTTATGGTCGGTCTTGGAAGACACCCAGTCATTGATGTCGCTGGCAGCTTGTTCAGTGTTTCCGAAGGAGATCGAGGTCACGTCACTGCCAAAATCCCTTTGGGCGACGGTCCTGAACTTGGAGTTGAGCTCGAAGGCATCAGCCAAGAATATGTTGTTAGCTGATCTGAGGATGTTTCGAGAATTGCGAATCTGAAAGATATGCAAACAATCCTATTATAGTACCTGATGATGGGGTCTGGATTTTTTCTCAAAGCGTAGGTATTCATCACAATGATATTATAAATGCGAAATTTTGTATGTGTGTGTGTGTGTGTGTGTTTGTTCCTTCTTCACGCTGAAACGGCTGAACGAATTTTGATAAAATGTAGTATACAATTGCTTTAGGTCCGTCACTAGGACCGCTAATTTTTACGAGATACAAAGTGTCCTATTCCAGGACCGACGCGTCTATACTAAATTTCATCAACATTTGTTAAGTCGCTTCAGCGTGAAGAGGGAACAAACACTCGAACACATACACACACACTGTCACATTTATTATATGTATAATATTAGTGAGATCGCCTCTGTTACAACATTTGCAGGCTTCCCTTGCATCGTTTTTTTTTTAGTTTTTTTTTCTCGAGTCCGACTGAGATAATTGGTGTACAACACAATACGAACAAGTCTTCCCAATGCCCGTTTTAAAGTCCTTTTAGAATTTGCTGCTGGCTCATGATATTATATTACAAATAAAAATATATTTATTGACATCAATTAATTTTACAAGTTCGTGTTATTCAAAAAAAGTTTAAAAGAGTGGTTAATATGTAAAGTCCACTATAGTCTTAACGAATTCTTTGATAATGTCTAACTTAGAACTATGTTTCTAATAATTGTTAAAAAAATATATATTGTACATCCGAAATGGATATAGACTGTTGCTACATAAATAATTTGAAGATCTTTATACACACAGTTTTATACGATAAAATTAAAAAAAAAAAAGAATCCATGGGCTCCCGAACCGGTGGCTATTATTCTAAAATTACAATTATTTATCTATGAAAATTAATTGAAACCTTTAACCCGTTGGTGTTGAGTTGGAAAGCAAACAAATGGCTGCTCGGTAACCACCACTTTTTTGTCAATTAACATTAGTTGACCTTGGAAATAGAAATCCACCTCCATTGCGTTTTTTTTTTTAATTTCACACATTAAATTGTATACAGACGCTATCTCACGAGGTGGTGTATCAAGGCAGGTTGCCGTAACGGAATGAGGAAAACCACAAAATTATTCGAAGAGTTCGCAAATTATCAAGAATTCAACTGACGGAGTTCTTAGCTTTAACTACCCAACTATAAAATAAGGAGAATCATAAGCAACCAAGTATTGAGAACAAAAAAACTGGGACTTTCAGTTTGTTTCACTTAAACAACATTTGGGACATTCCCCTGCCCAAACCGGACAAATTCATCCGGAACCTACTGAAAATTACAATTTTGTTCAAAATAGTGCAACACCGCCTCCATGTTGGATATACTATAATATCTGTTGAATAGCCAGCCTACGTAAATCTTAAATATCTTCTACCGAGCTGCATTACCTATCGCTCTTCAATACGCAGGTGGAGCAGGATAGCATTTCGAAAATAAAAGCTTAGTAGATACCTCTCTTGCAGCATCTCCACCTATATTTATAGCAGGCATTAAAACCTTAAATCAGTTTGCGGACGAACACATACTTCTAAATTCCGGGTCTGATTTTTATAAGCTGCGGCTGACTGCTGAGGGTCCATTTGCAGAGCGTCGGAGATCTGTTGCAGTGCCTCACCCGTGGCGCCTTGCTGCACCAACGAGAGCAATGTAGCTACGGAGTACGGAGACACTACTAAATTGCCTTGCCTCTGTATTAGCGATTTCTGCAAAGAAACAATAACGCGTCACGATCACATCCTGATCCCCTGTAGGTATCTAGAATCAATAACTACGAGGACCATGGTCCTACAAACACTCAGACTCGAACTGCGATCTCACGCTTTGCAGTAGGCTCATCACCAACATCATCATCATCATCAACCCATAACGTCCCACTGCTGGGCACGGGTCTCCCTCACTTTCGTGAGGAGGATTAGGCCATAATCCACCACGGGGGCCAGATCCGGATTGGTGGATCACATACCTACCTCCGAAATCATTCTCGGGTAGGTATGTGGGTTTCCTCACGAAGTTTTCCTTCACCGAAAAGCGAGTGATAATTACGTACATATGTTTTACAAGAAACACATTGGTACGTGCCTGCACTGGGATTTGCACTCACGACCTTCTGCTTGGAAGGTGGACGTTCTCCCACTAGGCTACCACCGCTTTCGGTATGTATCACTAACATACTCCACGGAAACTCTCGAACACTGCTTATGATGATGTCATTGTATAGATCTATGCAATCTATCCATTACTGGACAACTACGAGGGTGAATCAAAAAATTCTTGGAATCAATATTAAATAATGCAAAGATTTAAATAATAATATTTTATTTTTCTACATAATCTCCCTCCAATGCAATGCATTTAGAATAACGCGTTTCTAACTTCCTTATTCCTTGTGAAAAAAAATTATTTTCTTGACTCTCGAAAAAGTCCTCTACGGCAGCTATAGCCGCGTCATTATCGTGAAATTTTGTTCCACGAATTTCCTCTTTTAATTTTGGAAATAAGTGAAAATCACTTGGGGCTAAGTCCGGAGAATATGGTGGGTGGTCAAGGAGATTGAAGCCAGCACAGCGGATTGCGTTGAGCGCAACTTCCGATCGATGAGCAGGAGCGTTATCTTGAAGGAACAACACGCCCAACGACAGTTTTCCACGACGTTTTTCTTTAATCGCTTCACGCACTTTCGGGATTAAATTTGCATAATAGGGTCCAGTAATCGTCTGGCCTTTTGGCATGTAATCAATAAAAAGGATTCCTTCACTATCCCAGAACACAGAGGCCATAACTTTGCCAGCGGTAGGAGCAACTCGAAATTTCTTAATGGATGGAGAGGATGGTCGTTTCCAAGACATGCTTTGTCTTTTAGTTTCAGGATCAAAATGGTGGACCCACGTTTCATCCATGGTGACAAGACGACGGCAAAAATTATCCGAATCACGCTGGAACATTTCGAGATTACGCTTGGAAATTTCCAAACGTCGCTTTTTGTTTTCGTCGGTTAACATTCGTGGCACCCATCTTGCAGACACTTTTTTGAACCCCAGTGAATCAATTAAAATGGATTGAACGCTACCAAAAGATATCTTTAGGATCTCAGCTATATGTTTTATAGTCATTCTTCTGTCTTCCAAAACCAGATTCTCAACCTTTTTGACATTTTCTTCTGTAACGGAGGTTGAAGGCCGCCCAGAACGCGGGTCATCTTTACAGCTTGATCTACCTCTTTTAAATTCAGCCACCCAGTACGCAACCGTAGAATAGGGTACAGCATCACCCCCTAATGTCTGCTGAATGTCCAAAAAAATTTCCTTCGTAGACATTTTTTTCAAACTGAGATTTTTTATCACCGCACGTAACTCACTTTTATCCATAATTTTGACTTTTTAGCAACTCGTTGCACAAAAAAATTTATTACATGCGAACGAACTGACAAAAACAAGTGACAGTCTGCATAAATATAGTGTGATAGACACTCTTTAATTTGAATATCGAACTTGATCCAAAAAGGTTTCATATATATGCACTTCTAAGAACTTTTTGATTCACCCTCGTACGTAGCTTCTGACTCCCATTAACTGTCCTGTGAAGTACCTACTACATTGAAGCAAAATATATGAAACGTGAAAGTACAGTGAAAACAATAAGATAGGTATCGATTGACAAAATAACTATTGACATGATAATGTTTCTTCACTTGGATGAAATGAAAATCTCCCTCGCCTTTGTAGTAGTCGCGCATAAGCTACATATGTTTGTAAACCGGTTACTTGAAGCAGACATATGAATGTCTATTTTAGTAACACCGTAGGTATAGTGTTTACTGTACCAAGCAGCTATTGGAAGCAGTTTTGTACATGTTACCTACAACAAGTACGCATCTCGAGATAATCTTCTTGATCCGAAAAAGGAGGAACGCCTGTTCGACAGAGATGCAGTGATAATTGTTGAGGACATCAGGAGAACTAATGTGTGAGAGTATATTTCTTGGTAACCTGTATGAGGGTACCAATGGGCTGTGAATCTGTATTAACAAGCGACTCCGACCTTTTGTGTGATTACTCGATTAAACATAGAGTAGGTCTGTACCTATTTCCAGTAAAATGTCATGATGTCATGATCAAGTAGAATTGATGATAAACAAAAACACCAATTATTCTGGAATTCATGTTGCGTCATAAAGAAAAATTATTGCTACTAAGAAACTGATGAAATTCACGTCGTGTACTGTACAGTGACTAATGCTTTCGACCGTATCCGCCCTTCCCCCGACTAGATATCGGCGCCATCTTAGCCCGAAAAGGGAAAACCCAGATAAACCATTAAATGAACAAAATAACTAATATTTCCTTATTATCATACTAACTGTGTACTTATCCTACTTGTAAATAACCAAGACTCTTCAAGATTAATTTTAATTGTTTAATTAGCTTGACCAGGAAAATAACACCCGAGTGTGGTTGCTAAATTAAGTAGATATAGGTTCAAGCTTTTATATATTTATCTCAGTGATTAGTCATAATAATAATAATCATAGATCGGACCCCAAACTAGGACTCCCTGTATCTAGGGAATTAGAAACTACGAGGACCGTGGTCCTACAAAGATTTTGAGGAAATATTTGTGGTTGAAACAAATCTTGGGGAATCATCCTGTGTGTTCGTTTCGTTGTGAACTTCAGTTGACTGGTAGCTCGGTTTGATAAACTTACATTACCAATAGGTACGCTTTTTAATAAACACTTCTCTGGAAAAATATATTATTCAACAAAACCTATCGCGTATTTCATTAACCATGGTACATAATATTGTAGTTCTAAATATAACTCACCCTCATTAAGTTCAGACTGAAGTCTGTCAACGCAGTTGTGGTTGCATCGAACTCAATCCTTGGTCTCAAATGGAAAGGTAAAGGTCGGTATTCATCATCCAACTTTTTGTTGGGCAGATTTGGATATACTGGTGGCTGGCTTGTTTTAACATCTTTTACCCCATTTTTATCAAATTTTCTTGAGGGTTGAGCCTCATTAAATCTATTTGCTGGAGCCACAGCTGGTCCAAATGTTGAGGGTTGAGGAACAACATTCGGACCAGTTATTGCGCTTTGACCAAAATATTGGTCATATGGATATTGAGATGGATGTTGCCTATTGATAGGCTGCAGTATAGTAGTTGGGCCAACTTGGCGGTCGGTTTTTCTACTTTCATTCTGTATAGAGTCGGGAAATTTTATTAGTTCTGGATTCAACACGTCATGGCGATAATATGGCGTCTGCGATATACCCTGACCATTTACACTCAGTATAAATCCGCCAACAAGGAAACCTGAAATGGAACAAAAACTTACTTTAGATAGGTAGATGAACTCTTTATTGAAACACCACAGAACAAAGAAAACTTAAAAACTATAACAAACAGATTTAGCAATTAGTGTCACACTGGGCGGTCTTATGGCTCAGATCGGTCTCTTAAGATCGATCTCTCGAGTGCAAGTAAACACAACTATTGTGTTTGTTGTATGGGAAAACACTATGGAGTATGCATAGCTGCACCTGTGGCTAGACATGAAAATTGGCTCAGCAGTCAAAGTGTTAAAACTTAATAGAGGTACACATCTTAGTTTTTATATTAGTTATTCAGAATGCGTAAAAAAAAATCGAATATAATCCTAAAGACCGTTAGTGTTGGCCTTCTCACATAAACACGCTATCTGATGAGGTTACTTTAAATTCATTGGAGATAAGTTTATTGTGACAACTACGAAGTTTAAACTTACATAAAAACAAAAGAGGCTCCATGTTTCACAAACACACGAAAATCAGTCTTAACAAATCACAGTCCGTTAGTTTACTTCTAAAATATGATTCCGAAGAGAGTTTAATAGTGAACTGCCACTTTTAACCGCGTTTTATTTTTAAATACAAAACATACATGTTGTCTGGTCTGCGACCATAGGAGCAATGCAACGTCGGGTTGACCGTACCCAAGACTTCAATAACGAAGAGGCACATATCAACATTTGCCAATTAAAAAAGTACTTTGAACTGAAGAACATAAGACACTATGTCTCGTGAAGGGATGTTTGTATACAAGATCATAAATAGTATATACGGACGTGTTATGCGTCGTTGTGGTTTTTCCACAAATAACTGGACTTGTGTTCTGTTTGTGTAGTATAGTTTCTGACAGGGTATAAAGAGGTTTTACCCGTCGCTCATCGATGCTAAAAAAATAAGACAATTCGTATTCAGAAAAATAATTATTCGTTAATTTGTTATGTACTTCAAAGATTATTTTAAGATCACGGCCACCGGCCATTATGTGTGCTACCTTTTTCTTGACAATGTTTCAACCGAGTTTTTGGTTGAAATATTGTGGTTACAGGGTTAGCTGCTTTTTTTGACTGAGTGACGAGACGAGCAAGTCGTTCAATGGTGGTAAGTGCTACGCCTGCCCATAACAGTCACAGCACCACCCAGAACCCTGCATTGCATAAACCTGCGCGGGACTGCACTGCGCCCGTCACCCTGAGACATCAGCTCTAAAGCCTCATATGCCAGTAATTTCACTGGAGACAATGCCCTAGATAAAATACCTAGATGCCTAGCAATAGATTGAGATGACAATTTATCAATTTCTTAGTCCTTTATTAACCTTGAAGATTGATCAGAGTAGGCATTAATCACTAGTCTTGGTCACAAGATCTCATAAAACCTTTATTAGATATATTTAGTTTTCAGACTGAAAGAACAAACTATTTTATTTATTTGATTGAGTAGCGAGACGTGCAAGTCTTACTTATCCTACTAATATTATAAATGTGAAAGTTTGTGAGGATGGATGGAAGTTTGTTACTCTTTAACGCAAAAACTACTGTTCGGATTTGGATGAAATTTTGCACACGGTTACTTTATTACCTGAATTAAGACATGGGATATTTTTATCTCGTAAATATAACAGTTCCTGAGGGATATTCAACGTGGGTGAAACTATTCTTCTCAAACTTTGTTATACGAACCCGTTTCCACATCATTGTATTAATTATTGTACATATTTTTATAATTATTCAACACACTTTTTGTAATAATATTCCCATTAAATAAATAATTAAATTATCCACTTATAATAAAAACGCACATGTTGCTAAAATTCCGAAAAGAGTAACCTAAAGTTCACAATCTAAAATTTTATTTTAGGAAAATTATCTTTAACAAATTTAAGTTTATCATTATAATCTTAAATTAGTTAAATGATAATCTTATTAGAGGGTGGGTATTAACGATGTAATTAATAAAACAATAATAAAAGAAATACTTAATTTTTTTAATGATATCATAATTATTTTGCCCTTTTTCCTGTATTTGACTTATTTTAACTTACTATTTTAAAGTCCTTACATTACTGACTTAACAATAACACACTGCCTAAAAGATATGAGCTGTCTTCTAATAGAAATTTTCTTTTATTATATAGGCATTAGGCAACCCATTAAGATAAGTTTTTTCGAAAATGAACCCTGATGGGGGTGAAGAGTTAATTTAAATGATTAAACGACACAACCGAAGCCATAGCCTGAAGCTCATTAACATCTAATTAAATAAAAACTGAAATTTGTAGGAACAACACCACTTACGAAGTCTAATATTATGCAAGTCACAATCGTATAGGTCATAATTATTCGTTAATTTATTGAAGGGAAAGTTAGATGAAGTATGCAGAAGCTATGATACCAAAAGATTGGAACTAGCAATGAAAATTAGATCAGATTTGTATGTCACAGTATGAATTGTATCACACGCTATTCAACAAAACGCCTAGCCAATTTGCAGAGCTTCAAGGCGGTTTGTAAGCGTGAATTCTTTAATTTGCCTGTGGCTTTGTAGGTAGATTGTTATTTTTATATTAGATAATAGGTACAATAATAATTGAAAATGTTCGAATATGTCGTCATGTTAATTAAACGTGCAAGTCAATAAGCCGGAAGTGGCAATTGTATTTACTAATTTCAATTATTTTCAACTCACATTGTCAATAGCTTTTTTCTTTAAACATTTTTCAGGATTCTGAATAAGCACATACACACACACACTTAATATTGAAAACTGAGCTTCTCCTTCCTCTTGGCATGCCTGCAGTCAGTCGCAGCCAGTTGTCCTGATGCGTGACTGACTCTCTGAGCGATATAGTACGGGGGGTCTCCATAATGTTCCAGTGGCGTCTTGTAGTCATAACTGGATGCGGATATGGTGCGAACTGCTCTACGCAGGATGAAGCCCACGCCACTCAAGCTTGAAGTCTTCTTCTCCGCTGCTTGGTACCTGGCAAAGAAACAAGAAGAGTGAAACTTGATGTTTACTCGTATGTTGTCGGCAAATTGTATGATCTGGCATTTCGCAAGCGGCGCGGCGTCGTCATTTTAAAAACGCTTGCTGATTTTGAAAAGCAGCCATTTTTGATTAGAGTTAAAATTATTTCTATTACACCTAGTTTAGGCAAGCCAAACTTCCATGTCATAGGTTTGTTAGCTTAATTTTTCTTCAGTTTGCCTATTATGCGTTTAGTAAGCATTTACAAGTAGACGACACCGTTTGTCAAATTCAGGATTAGGCATACAATATGCCGATGACATAATATCGCAACCGATGGGGTGGGCAAGTTCTAGAGTGGTAGGTGGTGAACAACTTGCGAAATAATGCTGTCGGAGACTGAGTGGGAAGAGCCGAAGATCAGGTTCGGTGGCGTTCACTAAGAGAGGCGTACGTTGACCGGCTGACGCGTCATGATGATGATGATTTATTTTGCAGCCGTGATTGCACGTTTTGCTTTGGTAACAGCATTCTCTGAAGTTGCATTTTAATTGAGCCGTACTGCGATTGATTAATAATTGCATTTAATTTGATAAGATTGGCCGTTCAGGTCATAGTGTTATTCCAAGAACTGAAGTGTTTCTAAGAATATCAAATTCTATCGAAAACTGATCAGCCGTTAAAGAACAGAGTGGTTACAAACTCTTAAGCATAGTAAACACTCGTATTTATAACATTGTTAAGAATTTAGATTAAGGTTTAACTATGGCCAATGAGATATTTTAACGAAAGGAAATGTCGGAGCTAGGGTGGAATAGTTTACCGGCAGCTTTCTCTTTTATGGTGAGTGATTAAGTTAGTTTCTAGGTTTATTATTATTATTCAATGAGGTTAATCAGATTTTAATTAATATATACATTATAATTTAAAAACAGATTATATTGTTTTTTTTTTCCAAGTCATACTTTTTTAGAAGAACTGTTTATGATATTTAGATCTGGTTTTTATAAACTATACAAATTGTTAAAGTGCCTCAATTGCTTAGATTAAACCTATCTAGGATCTGGGGAAGTACGCATGGCTCACATCTGGTTAATTCAACTGACCTTTAATTCAATCGCTTCCATTGGAAACAAAACACTGCTTCCACCATTTTGCTATTTTAGTTTTTCATAAGATCTTTAATTAGGTATTTATAAGAATATTTTAGTATGGGCAGTTGATGCGCTTACCATTAGGTGAACGACGTGCATGTCTCGTTACTGACACGACATTTCGTATTTAAAAGGTAGGTATAATCAATGCATTTCGAAATTTCCAAAACTATAATACCCAAGAAATTTTTGACGATATTATGTTGTGTCGTCAAATGTTGTGATTGAGATACGAGGTCTGTGGCCATAATGATCATTGCTAAATAGGTAATGTGCTTCTGAGAAAGAATAATTACAAATTCAAGCACTAAAACTGAATAAAATAAGAGTGAAACAAATATGGGAATTCTGCATTGCTTAAAGTTAGAGAAGACAATTACTTTACGTGCAAAGTTTTTTTTTTCAGTTTAGCCGACTTCGTAGGAACCAAAAAGGCACTACGCTAATAATTCTTTGAACCAAAAAAACGACTTCAAATGGAATTGCTAATAAACTTACACCACTGAAAAGTCACAGAAAAGCAAAATATACGCAATTTCGGTTGCTTGCATGACATATTTTGACGTGACAACGTCTAATTAATCGATAAACGCCGGCTGCATGCACTAAAAAGTTGTCACATTGTCAACGTTGTACGCTTGCACCGCATCTATCTCTCTTCTCTTCTTGACAGGTTAATAATTCTTGGATTTTAAAAATCTGATTACTAGTATAATTTCAAGTATTCATTATTTATTATTAAAAAATCATTCAATTTTATTGAAAGAAATTGAAACTTAATATTAACTTACACTGGGCAACACGTTAGGCGCATTGTCAAGTCTGCCTTCCCCAAAAGCAGGAGAGCATTCCTCACTGCAGCAGCTGCAATAACTGAAGGAAACTCTTCGCTCAACTCCTTATGCACTATCAGGGCGCACATGCATATAAAAGTGGCAGCCACCTCGATCTCGCCAGGATGGTTCGGATCGCACCACCAGGACATGTAAGTGATGAACTCTTGTGGTACAACTGGTTGCATGGGGAATTTCTGGAAATATATCATACATTTGGGTGCTAAATATTAAGACGTGGTTAGAAATAGCTGGTCATTTATAAAAACAGTCTAGTAGGTGTTTAGAATATCGGTAATAACATTTCTTTAACAAATTCCAAATAATCTTATTTTTACTAAAATCCCGCACAACTTTATCAAGACATTTTTATGAATTATAAAGATTTTCGTGTGACGATAGTGATCTTTGTCATTTATCCCCACCAATCGCTCCCAAAAACAATCCCACGTAATCTATTCTTCCTTTTATGGGGATAAAGGAATTTTATTTTCCACATATTCCTCCAAAGGAGAACTTCTCCGCCTGTTCCCGCCACTTTGTAAGTAGTCCCTCAAGCAGTTCTATCTAACTACAAGTGTTCTGAGACATTCAATACCACAACAAAAAGAAAACAAACCAGTCTTTCTAGAATAGCCTTTTCAGCTGCCACTAACTTGTCGCCTGTGAAAGCGAAGCCAGAGCAACGGATCAGTCTCTTAGCGGGCACCACGGGACCATAAAGCTTCTGGGCTATCCAGTAGCAAGCCGAGGCTATTAGCTGGAGCTTGTCGATGGCAACGCGACCAGTGCCGAGGATAGAGTCGAAGTACCAGCAGGCGGATTGGACGACCGCTGGATTGCCTGGACCCTGAAAAATATAATAGCTTTGTGAACGGTTTTGAAAACAGAACAAGTGAACAACTAGTGGCATGTTACCAATTTAATATGGGTTCTAATTTCTTTAGTAACTCTTCACTACTCGTTATGTTTCTTTTTTTTTCTCTTTTTAGGTAATCTTTGTAGTTTTTTATATGTCAACTATTGACCACTATCTCAGGTAAACAGTGAGCCTACAATGGGCTGTCTCTCAAGGACCGCTGCTGAAACTGCTGGATACAAGACTAGGGACAAACTTTCTTCTAGTGCTAGTTGAGGTACTTACATTAACTTTATTAAGCCAATTGACTATACAAGCTCGGGTGATGGTGGCAGTTCTCGGAACGTCCAGGGGCTTCCTCTCGACTGCCAGTAGATATTCGAATATGTCGCGGGAGAATTCTCGGGTCATGCAACTCATGTACGCCTTTTCCCCTAAAATATTGAAGTCTATAATATTGAAATCTTTATGCTTTCAAAACATGTAAAAGCTACAGAGAATACGATTTTCAGTGTTTAGTAGCATATGATATAGATTTTACATTTTAACCTAATGATATGAAACCTTGCTATTGATGAAAGCTATAACCTGCGTGCAAGCAGTTGTAGGCTTTCAAAGCCAAAAAATAAATAAAAAAAAAAAATATATGTCCTAATAAAATAATCACCATCATCATCAACCCATAACGTCCCACTGCTGGGCACGGGTCTCTCCTCACTTTCGTGAGGAGGGTTAGGCCATATTCCACCACGGGGGCCAAGTCCGGATTGGTGGATAACATACCTACCTCCGAAATAATTCTCGGGTAGGTATGTGGGTTTCCTCACGATGTGTTCCTTTACCGAAAAGCGAATGATAATTACGTACATATGTTTTTACAGAAACAGATTTGGTACGTGCCCGCACTGGGATTTGAACTCACGACCTTCTGATTGGAAGGCGGACGTTCTCCCACTAGGCTACCACCGCTAATAACCGTTAATAAAATAATACTATACTGTAAATAAAGTACTGGAATTTCGCTAATACCAACTATCTCGACTAGTTAACTGGCCTGAGACAATATCTTATATACAAGCTCCCATAATTGTGTTTTCTCATAAACATAATAAGTAACAAAATTTATTCTACAGCTCTACATCAGATATACTTATTAAGGAAAATATCAAATCAACGGAGGATGGAAGCCTGACTACCTTGAATCTATACAATTGCATAATTCATAAGTACAAATGTGTCAAGAAAATAATTATTATGCAAGTTTGTAGAAGTACCCAGGTTGGACGGGATGTGTATTGCATTATAATTACAAAAGGTACCTATTCCTAAGCCAAGCAATTATCAATTTACAAAGTTAAGTCGATACCATTCTCAACCCGTTGATATATCCCTTCGTCCCAGTTTGCTGCCAACGACGAATGTACGTATTATTCCATTGTGGTTATGATCAAATTAAAAGAAGAAGAAAAAACTGAAGAAGTGTCATTTGACTACCAATTTCATGTTGTATAAAGAAATAAGTAACCAATCACAGTATTGGTATATATAATAGTATTGGTATTGGTAGAATATACTTACAATAATCCGGAGACTTCAATTTCTCTTGCAACCCGCTAAACTCTAACCGCCTTTTTACTTTTTCATCTGCCCTTTTCTCTTGCTTCACTACGGGTGATAGACCTTGCAGCTCCCGGCTGTGCGGCCTCTTAAGACTCCTTTTTATATTCCTCACTCCCTTATGCTCTATAGATTGGATTGACGGCGTAATAGCGATGGGAGCTTCGCCAAGGCAGTTCTGCTCATTCTCGTACTTGGCCTCTTTTCTTTCACCTTCAGCTGTATTGTTTATACCGTCATTTTGGATTGTTTTTTCATCGTGTTCATTATATACCTTGTAATCCCAATGTGATGGTTCTATATTTAGGGCTTTTGGACGGACGGTGACAAATCTCGTATCGATCTTTAGGACTTTTTTCTTCGTTACCACTCTCTCCTGACTTTGAAGTTGACTGGAACTTGCACTTGCGACATTTTCGTGTTGTTTGCTTATAGTTTTTAGAGGATGTCTCACGATTTCTTCTTTGTCTGTTTTTGTCTTTAACAGGTGCTTTGGTAAAGCTGGTAGCGGGTCTACGGGCAGAGGAATTCTGGTAATCGGTTTCAAGCGGTGAACATTTTCTTTATTAGACTCCATTTGACCAACGTTTTTATAAAACAAATAGAACACATTAACACACATGCGGCTACGACCAGCGTGACCGTTGAAATGTAAAGTATTATGTGGAGATTAGAAAAAAGTTTCGATTATGCTTTCAAATTCACATATACCCTCGTTTTTAAAAAATCAATAAACAGTATTTGGCAACGTTCCATTTTATTCAATAATATAATTTGATACTCTTCTAGTTGTTTTGAAAAAATTAAACAAGTGTTTTCATTTTAAATCAATAATTTAATCTTAAACATATCACAAAATATAATCAATAATAAATAATAACTTAACTAACTTATAACTAAGCAGTGTACTTTTTCTTTATCAAATGCGTCTGGATGTTAAGATTTCTAACATGGCAGAAATAAATTTACTGGGTAGATTTACAGAAATAAGTGGGCAGTCAAGGCTAGTTAATGAACGGTATTTTCTACAATGTAAAACGATAAAACGCATCAATCAAAATCTAAGAAAGTCACATCATTTTGCATTTTAAAATTAGAATGAATTGTAAAAACTTTATATTTAAAAATATGTTCCTAAAGTGTTGAGCCTAAAAAAATCTTAGCGGCTTATTACCATACAAAGAAGTTAAAAATACTTGTTCATAAGGAGTTATCGATGGCCAGTATTATTACACCAAGCTATTGATCTAAAATAGTTTCATTCAATGTCATGTCGATATTTAGTTTTAGAACTCAAGCGGGTACTTCTTTTCGGCCAGTCATTGAAAGAGTTGAAATAAGTCTTTATACTAAAGTGGTGGGTTGTTCCGGGTCGACGATTTTGCCGCCCACAACTATGAGGTTGTCCAAAACATCAACGATGAAGAAGAAGAAGGGATGCTCGACATTGAAGCGACGAGGTGCCTTGTCTTGGGACAGAGGCAAGTTCTTGCTTTGTTCTTGTACGGTGTTACCAGCTGTGAAATAAAAATATATTACTAGTTACATACTGTTTTTAAACATAGTATAGTAGAGGAGGAAAATAATGTTTGGTCAGTGGAAATAAAAGTCAGAACAAATACAGCTAAATCGTAATGTTGAGCTGTGAAAAACATTGCTCAAATCATAATTCGCATGAAGGTAAGAGCCATGGCACCTAACCTGATAGCTGTAATACCATCACCCCCAAGAAAGCCATGTAAACTTAATAGTCAAGATATTGCCTTCAATTTACTACCGACTCGATACAATTATCCTGTCAATGTAACGACCGATCTTAGCCCTACATTTGCTCTGAGTGCTTGTGCGACCACATTCTTCGTAGTTCCTGATTGCCTAGATACAGGGATACTTAGTTAGGTGTCAAGATCTGTGAATGCGTTAGAGACGTTATAGTAATCAAGGTCTTACCTGTAAGCTCAGTGGCTTCGGAGTCAGAATTATCGACCCTGACAGCGACGTGCTGCACAAGTTCTTGAACGAACAGACCCTCGTCTGAAGACACGCCGGACAGGTCAGCGTCGCGGGTGAAAATGCTGCTTACACCGAACTGTGGAGAAAGGTATCAGGAGATAGTGAGACCTTATTATCTGAATAGATAACCATTTGAACACTGCCTCGTTAAAGGTAAACGATGATGCGATCGACGGTGGAGCAATAGAGGTGATAGTGGATATCTTAGATGACCTACTATTTTCACATTCTGGTCTAAAATAAAGCTTGAAAGAAACACTTCACATGGAAAGAAAGATAATACGAGTAACGTCTGACCGGAATACAAGTCTAGAAATATGGCCATCTAAGAGGCTAGTGAGGCCGTATCAAAATTAATGGAAAGTAGTAAAAATAGAAAGAATAACAATCACACTCTTCAAGTATATTAACAGCATATAAAGCTAGATCCAGAAGAGTTTAATGCACCCAAGCATAATCGTCTAGAAAGATTTTATTAAAGTAGGTGTACTACATACCTTAGCCAAAGCCGCAATGGGTTTGGTAGTGGTCTCCACGTAGAAGGAAGGTATCGACACCTGAACCTCTTCCTCCCGAAGCATATCCTGGATGTCGCAGAGCGGGGCGGCGGGCAGGTCGGCCGCGAGACGTGTCAGCCCGTCGCGAGAACGAGGCACCACCACGAGCAGCGCGTAACGGCCACCCTGAGGAATAATCATAATATATATTCGGATTTTTAGTTTTTTTATTTGACTCAGTAACGAGACGAGCAATTCATTGGCCTTATGGTAAGTGCTATGCCTGGCCATAACAGTTACAGTGCCACCTAGAACTTTGCATTGCATAATCTTACGCGGCACTGCACTGCGCTTGTCACCCTGAGACATCGGTTCTAAAGTCTCATATGCGTAGCAATTTCGCTGGAAACAGTCCCCTTCAAACTGGAATACGGTATTGTTTTTACACTACTGCTTGCTGAATATCTAACAAAGGTGGTACTTCCCCAGGCAGTGTCTTGCAGAAGAGGCCATTACAAACACCATTACAAACTGACTGAGGAGACTGAACGAATTTTGATGGAATTGAAGTGGATCCGCTGGAATAATACCCAAGGTATACTGAAACCTCTGAAGTTAGCCTTCAGTAATTGTCATATCACGGATTTTAATTATTGATCATTAGCCTGCTATTGTCTACACTAGTGCACGAACGGGCGCAGTGCTATACAATTATATAAATTACATTGCTGTATGGCAAAAATCCACGAGAACGAAAACAGCGATATAGAAATAGATCTAAGTGAAAACATTATTAAACTTACATTATAAGGCAGCTCAATGGCCTCACTGTCTAGTCCTGGCAGGAACGCTGTCTTGAAAGTTCCCTTGGTTTTCATCAATGGCACCTGTTTCTTCTCTGAGCTGGACTTGTAGAACAGCCCTGGCTCCACCAGGTCGAAAGGTTTCTTCCATGAGCCACGGAAGTACATGCCGTTGAAGATTATCATCAGGGAGTTGGATACTGATTCTGGAATAGAGAACGAAGAATTTCAACTGGATCTCAGATAAGTTATTGTGACAAATTAAGATTTTGGGTCTATTTTAGATTAAACAATTTATTTAACTAGGTACACGTTTGTGTCGATTTAGGTTAATGCGGCTCTTTTGAAAAGGTGAACGACAATAATGGAATAAACCTAGGTAAGATTGTTTCTACCTAGAATGACACTACAATTGCTATGAGCAGAGTTTCCATCGGACGAAGGATCGAATCGTCTCACTCAGATAATACAAAGGAAAAACATATTGCTTTAAATTAATTAATTGCCTTAACCATTTTATCTGTACTTTAGTGGCATAAAATTATATAAGGAAACACGATCCTGTTGCATGGAATCAACATTATTTAGTTTACATTGCATATGAGGCCAATACCTATTTGTAGTTTGTTGATGCTTCTTATTACCCAGACTGTTCAAATCAAAGTTCAAGAGCCTCTAACTTTGTACCTATAGCTAATGGATTTACAAAACACGTTATTTTGCATTCCAACTACAATAAAGCAAAAAATACTGTTCATTTTCAATTCCATTAGCAAACGTACTCAGAAGTATTTCAAGATTGGAAATATTTTGCGAATATTAATTTTAATTAATTTGTAGTTATGGTAGCCAATTTAAACACTTACTAGAAGTAGATTTTTTGCCAACGCTGTTAACAGAAAGGCTTGAAGAGATATCATTCTTATCTTGCAAGGTTCTAAGGCTCCTTGCATGATTTCTCGCTTCAACGGCCACCATAGTTTCCTCTTCATCAGTTGACTCTTCCTTCTTCGAATATGTCTTAACTAATTTAATTTTTTCTTTAATATTCTTTGCTGGTTTGTATTCAATCTGAGAAACATCCACTTTCTCAGGAGTGTCTTCAACGGCGAAGCTAATGTATTTCTCAGTCTCTTTAGGAGGCAAAAGCTCAGGGATGTCATCAAACTTACTGTCGTCTTGTTTCTTATTAGATTCATCGACCGCATATTCTGTGCCAACATTAGGTTCTTCACCATCATGATTAGCAGCATCATCGACATTATGATCGGAATTGTACTTCTCAACCGATCGCACGTCAGTCAAGTAGTAGTCTTCTAATATTTTCTTGTAATCTTCATTGATGGTGTAGTTTTTGTAAACATAGAAGAAGTTCTTTAGTTCTGGCTGATTGAATTTGTACTCGTTCTTGTTTTTCAGCCTTTCCATGATGTAGCGGTATGTTTTTCTGGTAAGAGCTGGGTCTGATGGGAGATGTAGGGCTGAGACCAGTTGTTCCCTTGTGTCGCCTTTGGCTCCTTCAGCGAGGATCGCCAGGATTGCAGAGTAGCCTAGCGGAGAGAAGGCAATGTTTTTGTTGTCATCGATGTAACCCTAGAAAATAAAACGAATAAATTAGTTATGCATAAGAGAAAGTGGAGATAGGAAAGTGCTAAACTTGAAACAGATATCCAGCGATGATTTATAGTTTTAAGTGGCTAATTCACAGAGTCGCTAATACTAGCTTTGGATATGTTTAACAACTTTCTCAGCCCGAAAGTGCAGCTAATCGCATGAAACTCTCGTCTAGATTTACGACTTGTTTCTCGAGCGAGCTGTTTAAAATAGTAGGTCAGTATGTTATGTTGTATATCATATTAGTATACGTGCAGTGAATGCATTTTGATAAAATCTATTTATTTATTTAATGTTGTCTAGTATCAGTTAGTTATTGTCCAGAAACTTAGCCCTTGTTCTGAAAACTTCATAAAACTACGTAAAACGAATTGAACCTCCGTAAAAAGGACACCTTGATAAGTATAGTTACGATCGAAAATGATTGCCTTTTTCAAGCTCTTCGTGAACTCTTACCTGGAAGATAGCCGTGGAGAGTTCATTGGTAGCTTCTCCAACAAAGCTGGTGGTCTGCTTGCTCCGACCCTGCCGCAGCCATCTGGCACTGCTCAGCCCGATGCTCAGGAAAAGCACTGGAATCAACATAAATAACTTATTTGTATAGTTGTCATCTTTATAACAAAGATGGACGCTGATGGCGTCCCTAGATTTGTCCATACGAGAAATAGGAACTTTTTGGTTTTGAATTCATATACAAAAGAAAGCTTTAACTTATTATTATGTATTTCATTTAATTAGAATGCAATATAATATTCTGTATCAAAGCCTAATCTTTGCATTGTGATCTTAGGGTCTTTGTTTGCGTATTATGGTCTCATAGAAACAGTGAAAATCCGACTTGAAACGATTCCAACAACTGTTTATTGACCCAGCATCTTTGAATAAACAGTAGCCAAGCCGGTCAGGATTAACTTTTTAATGAACCATCAGGACTATCAGATCGCAAACCTGTTGGTCGAAAACAACACGGCATGACCGAATGACCGGCGCCTGAACAAGGTCATGGGACGACACACATATAAGTTCTATAATTCCGGACGGTATAGCGGCGCCGCCAGCGTCGGCGCCGACGCCACGACTTTTATGATTTTAACCTTAATCGATACAAACTCCTCATGTTTAGGCATTATATTAAGTAGAATATCCATGACTTTATTCAGGGTATTCTTTTTTACATCGGTATCCATTAAAACACCCACCAATGCTCAATTTCTATGCAATAGATGTGGTAAAGGACATAATTTTTTAAAGTCATCCTCCTAGTTTCCAAACAGTGAGAAAGGCATTGCAATTTGTGTAATTTTTCGTGATGTGAAGCTTCCTAAAACCAGTACATATCGATTGGGAGTAGTAACGGATGTGGGTCGCGGGGCTAACGGTTTACAATGCATGTACACGTCTGCCAACTGTTGAAGGATGTTATCGATAATATCCTTGTATCGATTACATTGAAGGTAGTATCGATTGAAACGGGTTACCTATGGATGCGGGTCGCGGCAATGGGCCCAGTTAACGGTCCTATAGCTGCTTGTTTACTAGTCCAAGTGTTGAAAAATGTCCGGTACTAAAACACCTAAACGAAACTAATAAAGTCCTTGGGTCGATTATATTTTTTCGTTTATACTGTAAATTTTTGTCGAAATGTGATGTCAAAATTCAACTTTCAGAAACAGAAAGGGGAAGAATATTACTCTTAGAACGATGCTGGCACTTATAATCGATAACAATAATCCTCGTATCGATTGTTTTTTGTATCGATAAGCCAAGTTTCGGATTTGGGTCCAGTTAACGGTAAAATTGCATGTTTACTGTACCTAACTGTTGAAGGGTGTTCGCTTATTTATGAACATTGCAGTGACATTGTGAGTAATGACTGCATGATTGAGGTCAGTGGTCGATTGAGAATTGTTTTTTCTTTATAAATTTGTTGTCTCTCGATTAAGCTCGTTTAACTCGATTTTAACATCCATATAGCACGCAAAATGTGTTTTTCGTAAATATGTACGCAAATATCGCTTACTTTTCGGTGAAGAAAAATACCGTGAGAAAATCCACATACCTACCCGAGTATTCTTTTAAGGGTAGGTATCCACCAATCTGAACCGGGCCCCCGAGGTGGATTATGGCCTAACCCTCCTCACGAAAGTGAGGGTACACCCTTGCTTTGCAGTGGGACGATATGGGTTGATGATAATAATTATTTAATAAGTAATCGTTTTTTTTAACGTACTTATTCAATGGATCCTAGCAGCTAGCCACCTTGTCACTTTATCTTCTACTTAGGGAAAAAAGCATATAATTTGCTAGACTTCACATATGTTATGTAATGTACCTATTCCACAAGGCATGTTCATTATTTTCTGTAAACGCAGTTGTGCACTTTCCGAAGAATGTCAAAAGAAAACATTTTAGAAGAAAAAGTCGCCGTAAATACCGCCTTAATAGCAGTGCATTACCAGCCGCGGCGGACCTCATCATGGTAACTAATTGATTGTGATTGCAGTGGGCTGGTCGCTGGTCACAGTGAGCCTGCCTCGGTCATGGACGGCTGCAGTGCCAATGCACTGTGACTACTGTTAGTAGAATGTCGTGTTAATAGTTCTTATCTTTACTTATCTACTTAAGTGGGAACATGATCGTCGCCTGTAACGGGTTAGACTTTAGAGCATTTTGGTCACAATGTAATTTTTATTTCTGAAAATGAAATGGGTTGTTTTTGGCCCTTTGCTAATAACTTTTACAAAGTTCAATTGTCTATTGTATTCGTTTAAACTGTTGAGGGAATGAACAATAAAATTTTGAGTTTATGACCATAGTCGAAATACCAGTGACGAATGATTATGATTACGCATACAAGCTTAATATTCATTTAAAAAACAATGATAAAGACTAACTATGGGAATTAGACGATGCTGCTATAACCGTATGGAATAAAAAAAACTACTCCATAAAATAATATTCAAAGTTATTTATGTTCCTACGTAAATATTCAAATTCTTGGGTTGCCTGACCAATAACAAGGCTCCAAACTCACTAAACCATACAACTTTACGTTGCAATCTTCGACATATTTCATACAATTGATGCTCCACAGAATTAAAACAACAAAAATGAATTTCCATTCTTCCTCAGCCCACTGCAGATATTTACAACGCTGTAAGGCGCGTCTGAATGCCGTTCATAGAGTTCCAATAGAATGGTTCTTGCCAATAAAGTAAAGCACGAGAGCGGTGAACGTACCTTGCTGACCTTACTACGCTATTGTGCTCTCGCGTGTGTACCGTCAACAAAAAAGATCGGTATCTATGGAAAGTAGAAAATTTCATTTTTACTACCGTGAATGTTTTTAATGTTTTGTCTTTTAATTAGCGTGAAATGGAACCGCGGAAGAATAGCTTTTGCGACTGTTTCGGAGACAATTATTGTGAATACATCCCACAATGGTTGGAACATGACATGAGAGAAGAAGAACGATTTTTATGCAGATTTAAAAAACCCAACAAACATTGTGACTGCATTTGATACAAAAAGTGTTTTCTTGAACGTTGTACCGTCACATAACAACGCTATATGGATTGCAACCAAACTGAATCTTATATTGGATAAGTAATATTTGGGTACTAATCTGTTGAAATTCTACTTAGTTTCTTCACCCACTTTAGCCATATGAAAAAAATCCTTTACCAGTGCTAAAATATCCAATGCTACAAATGTCTAGGTGAGTTTGGAGGTCTTTTTTAGGAACACACTTTTGACAGGTGATGTACAGGGTGTTAATACTAATTAACTTCTCCGCTCCGATATCCGTCAGCGTTCTATAGTCACGTGAGGTGATCTCAACTTTCAAACCTCCTGTAGTGCGCACGGAATTGTTGGACGTCCCCTCTCAGATAGATAGATACATAGATAGATAGATAAACTCTTTATTGAAACACCACATCATCACCATCACCATTATCAAACCGTATCGTCCCACTTTATGGGTCTCCCCTCACTTTTGTGAAGAGGATAAGGCTATCCACTACGGGGGCCCGTTTCAGCTTGATGGATAACATACCTACCTACATACCGACTGACAATAACAGCGTTGTAGGAACATAGGATTTCGTTGCATGCACTATTCCAACGGTACCCAGTTCTCTACTAACAGTGTCTATAAGTGCATACCGCTTGGGAAAGTAATTGAACACGGCGCAGTCACACGGTGGAAAATGTTCAAACTAGCTGGACCTTAACGGATATGCCAACAAGTTATCCCATTTGTCGCGATATTGCGTGTGTAATTACCTATATGTGTGTATTCATGGTGGAATATTTCTTCCATTTCAACAGTCATCGAAACATCCGCATGTTTTAATTGAGACAGATTTAAATCATATGGTTATAAATACAATCAATTTTATAGAGAATAGCTACCTATTGCTATTTAACGTACATAATGCAGCCAGCGTTTTTGGCACCATGGCTCATGGACATCCACTTTAAGTACTAGTGAGGGCAAAATTATAATATTTGTACGAAGTTGACCCAAATATGATAGAACACGATCGACCTATTGTTGTTCGAGTATTGTGCTACATTGTAGAAGTTTCTTGGCCGATGAAAACACCACATTTTATTCTATAATCTATGCCAATTATTGGATAAACCCTCAGTTAGTCACATACAATCTACAAAACACGGGGGCTTCTTTTTTGTAATTTCTATAAATACAACGCTACATGGAGATATAAGTTATTAGGAGGCATATGTAACACAATAACATTGAATAATACATTATACAAGACAAGAAGACATCGGATCCCGTATAATTAAACTCAAGTGGCGATGGGTAGGACACTTGGCAAAATGTGGCGATGGCAGGTGGAGTAAGTCCCTGACAGAATGGTGGCCACGTGTGGGTAAGCGCAGCCGCGGAAGACCGATACAACGGTGGGTCGACGACATAAAAATGTTGTTGGGTAATGCATGGACCAGATCGGCCCAAAGCCGGGATGAATGGCGTAAGAGGGAGGAGGCTTATGCCCTGCAGTGGGTTGGATGAGCTGCATATGATGATGATGAATACATTATAAACATAATTTCATTTTAAATAATGATGTATAATTTTGTCATTATATTAAATGCAAACAGATGCTTATCTAACAGTGAGTTTGCCAATGATGCGCCGCAGATAATGCAGTATGGCGTACATAATGATAGTGGAAAAAATATGTAATTACCTCTGTTTGTTTGTATTTTAATAACTAAGTTATATGCTCGACCTTCGTTTTTTTTCTACGACCTTGACTTGTTCTGTAAATTTATTCTGAATACTGATTCAAATTTATTGCAATGATATTTTGTTATGGTTAAACTAGGTATACCTTATATTTAAATTATTATTATAGCCCCCGTGGTGGATTATGGCCTAACCCTCCTCACGAAAGTGAGGGGAGACCCGTGCTCAGCAGTGGGACAATATAGGTTGATGATGATGATGATAGTTGTTTTATTTAGTTTTTAGTGTGCAATGAGGTTTTACTATAATTCTAGTCTATTATATTTGGAACTGTAATTAACATTGCCAATAATTTTTTTTTCAATGTCTAATTAATTCTGATTTCGATAATTTCTGATATACTTTATCAGTAGATATCTATTAACATTAAACCTCTATAAACAGTTGGTTAATATGTATATTCATATATCAACTACGAGTTTTAATGATGGTGAAGATAATGAAACATTACCTCTTAGCTATAGCTTTCAGGAACTAGGGTGATGATCAGAAACAGATGTTGTCTAACAAAATATTATTATTTATCCTATAGCATATAATCAATTATTATATCCTAGCATTTTATCGATGCTAACTGCATAGTAGTATTCCCATAAACACATTCGAAGCGGACGGATGTGGGCACACAGCAAACATCTTTGAAATTTCAATGAACTTACTTGTAAGCGCCGGTCAAAGATTAAAGCAAAAGAATAAAACAAAATTGCACATTGCTTGTAAATAAATATGCGTTATAAATTTATTATGCATATTTTTCGCAGATTATTATTTAATAGATTACCTATCTACTATAAAGGTATTGTTTTATTTCAAACTTTGTCTTCTAACAGGTGATTTCGAAAACATATAAATGATAGAAACTTATTTAATAACATTACGGGCGCGCGCGCGCTTTAATTTCATTATTAACTAGCTGTACCCTGCCACGCTTCGCTATGTCACTGATGAAAAAAATAGATAAAAACAATCCTTGATGCGGATTATATATCGTGCTAAAATTTCAGCTCGATCGATGCGGAACTTTATGAGTTTTGAAGCGTACACAAACCAACATAACATTTTATATATATAGAAACTAGCTGTACCCTGCCACGCTTCGCTGTGGCACATTCGCTGATATGTCACTGATGAAAAAAATTTATAAAAACAATCCTTGATGCGGATTATATATCATGCTAAAAATTCAGCTCGATCGATGCAGAACTTTTTGAGTTTTTGAAGCGTACACAAACCAACATAACATGTTTATATATATAGATATAGGTACATATTGAATACTTATTATTAAACTGCATACCAATTTTACTGGATATATTGACATACCGACCGGAACACAGTAATATTGGCACACTACTGCTTGGCAGACTCCTCAAGTATGTACGCATCAGTTACGATCATACAATAATACCTAATTCAATTCCGAAGGATGAGCTCATCGTCACTTGACGTTAGGTAATGCACGTAAATAGACTGTCCTCATATTTAATTTTATTAACCGTGACCCCGAGCTTGCTTGATTTTTTTTAATACTTCAACGTGAAGAATTGACAGGTGATTTTTTAATTGTGTAGCGTAGCCTGTGTCGCGCATGCTTAGCGCCCATTTCCAGTATGCCTATGATATCGGTTCAATTAAATATTGATCCAATTTAATTTGAGACGAAATGCTGCGTTGTGATATTTGTAACTCACCTAAAAAGTGCAGGCGCATTTTCGAGAATTCCGGTCACCTCTTGAAATCTGTAACAAACCACTTCATTTTTAAAATGATAAAGAGTTTTTTCTTTTGCATTATTTTCGGCCAGACTTGCTTAAATCAAGCAATTTTTCTATACCTTATTAGTAGCGTGGTATTTCTTTTCTGTTCCCATTAGGTATGATAAATAAAATTATCTGAAAACAGTGCTGAAACCCACTAGTAATAAGTAAATCAAAAGATTATGACTCTGAAGATTATGAATATCTACACAGGTAAATATATCGTGGTTTTTCTGAACCACTAGCTTCTACCCGTGCCTTCGTTCACGTTCAACGTTTAAGTTCATATCAATTGGAGGAACGACGCGCGAAAAAAAAATCGACTCGTACGACACTCAATGTACTTACTACATTAAAGGTTGGTTACATGATTGATTTGTCAGTGCCAACAACAACTGTACAAAGTTTCAACTCAAACGGTTGAACGATGCAAGAGTGCTTTTAAGACGAGCAAACATACATTTTTTTTTTATTGATATGTTAAAATTAATGATAATCCGATTTTTTTTATTTAATCAATTAAGTGTATAGGTACTTAAATATACTTGAACTTATACGGTATTATTAAATACGCTTAGCATGTATTGTAAGTATGTTAATTGGCTTACATTTGTTCATTTAAGTAAACATTATCAACTTGGCATAATATCTACCACAGAATACTTAATAGCACAGAAGTAATAAACATCTGATGCTTTTTTGGGCCACGAAATTATGTGAATGCACGTAATATTTGTCCATATTTATTTAATATTTATTAAAAAACCCAATAAAGAAATTATGCGAATGGGAATTTAATAGAAATACGAGAGTTAGGTGTGTGAAGACTCATAGATAAGAATTTAATTTAAATAGAACATTTTTTTAGTTTGAGAAGCGAATTTTTTTTAACTAGAAGCGTAACTTCTATTTAATTTTACATGACTTTTAATTAATTTACTTGATAATAAAAACATAATTTGTCAGATTAGAATTGAAAACTCGAGTTTAAATGACACAAAATAACAGCTGTTAATAGGTACACAAACTATTCAGAGTCAAAACATTTTACTAAAATACAATAATTTCAACGTTAAATTTCAACTAATAAAAGCGTTACCATAAAGGCCGGTCCGTTAAATTGTCCATAACAAAGTTTGACCTACATTTTACTAAATGTCAACGGCCAGCTTAAATTACTTACTTACACTCTTATATCTGGCCACTGGCAACACAGAAGCACAAATTAAAACTAAAACACTTACTTTAGAAAAAAAAGTTAAATGTCAATAAAAGCGCGGGAAGTGCACGGCCGCGCAAGCGCAATACTGGCTAGAGAGTGACGAGCGCGGAAACCGTGGCGCTTATATCTAGACATTAAACAGTTATGTTTGTAGAAGCTACGCAATGTACAGAGCTGGCTTCTGTGCGGTATGTCTTGAGATTTTGGTCTGTTTACGCCCTTATTAGGTTTTGTTTGGTTTACGATATTTTGGACTGCGTCAAATATGAAAGGGTTCCTGTTATCTGCACGTCTATACTAATTACTAACCTTCTTAGTGCGATCGCTACAAAGAAAGGCTAAAAGAGAAAAAAAGAAAAACAAAGAGTTATCCTCAAATCAGTTTTACTAAAGTAAATAGAATCCATACTAAATTGTCAACACACCACTAGTTGTTCACTTGTTTTGTTCACCAAATTGTTCACAAAGCTTTCTAGCAATGTGACTTAATTTGATAGCAAATAGACAATCCCAAACACAACCTGAGTAATCTATCTTGTTGGACCATACTTACTTGAAATAATGAAACCACGGGAAGTTTTCTGTTCCACTCACTCTCGTGTAAGCTGTATTACTAGATGTGAATAAGAGAGCTGTTACACAGCTTATGCTCTTAATTTTCTCAAATAATTCGTACTCAGTAATATTCTTACGAGTAATTAACTAATTTATTCTGGCAGTAATTTTACCGCTTTTAATTTGGCTAATTATAATACACATGAAGTTTCCCAATACGATATCAAACAATTAACTAAGTTCACAACAAATGTCATGGAAATATTTGGGGAACGTAAACCATGAGATTAACCTGTAATAGGTAGATAAGTTTGCGGGAGCGCGAAGTTTTATAAAAAAACTAATTTTAATTTTAATTCGAAATTTAATCGATTTTATTTAACTTAGAAACTATTTGAGAACGACTGCAAAGAATCAGATTTACGAATCGACTGACTAACTAAATGAAATGCCATAGGGCCTTAGATGCTAACTCTTAAAGATAGCGATTCGCAGAATCGCAGGAAGTTGCATTCGCCCACGCCTTTCTCGCTACTGAGTCGCTAAGTGCTGACTGTTGTTATGACTCGGCTGGGCAGCTGCAACATAACTCCTCCCTCCTCAAGTGCGAAATTATCGGGTTCCACAGAGATTGATGTTGGGTTCCGATAATTTTGCAAACGGTTAAAAATACGATAAGCTATAAAACTAATTATAATTAACACAATTAATACGTAAAATACAATGGTACACACGCTTAGGGTAACACTTTCAACACTGTATGCTTTTGGCACTATTACACTTTCACTGTCGGCTTGAGCCCGCAGGAGGTTGATCAATTGACGTGTTTCCCCCAAACTGATTCCTTTTATATTAATAGGTTTCAGATTGGTTATGTTCTCTGGTTTAAATTCTGGAACTGCAGTTATTGGTGTTATCTCGAATCGGATATTTTCAGCTAAGGTCTTTCTGTAGAACAGTCTATATTTTGATAGGTGTATGACACACTCCTTCTTGGTAGTAATGATGTATGTTCCTTGCAACGATTTCCGGATCTCCTCGTTTCCACATCTTTCCATTAAGACTGTGGGATTTCGGCAAAATACAGTCCAGCTGTCAAGGGTTATGCGTTGTACTTTGATATTTTCTATCTCGACGGTATAAGGAGTACACTGGTCAAGGTTTGTCTGGAAGGTCATCAGCTGTTCCTCACATGAAGGGCCGGTGAACGGAACTACATTTTCCTCGGAACAAAGGAAACTGTCGTCGGCAGCTACTCGTTGACACGGCGTGGTGACCGGCAAGAATTTCCAACCTTTCACCATTAGGTAAGGGGATTCAGGGAATACAATTAGAGTTTTATTTATGGAATCATTGAAAATTGGAATAGGATATAATTTGTAATAATTGTAGACTTCTTTTTCTACTAGTGGAACTTCTAATATGAATGATATTTGGCTTTTCTTAATATATGCTTTAACAGTAATTATTCTTTCTAATTTTAACATATTTTCCTCAGAGGCTTCGTACATTAAATTATCAACCCTTTCTATAGATTTAAGTAAACTTAGCAATTCTGTTGTATTAACAATTGATTGGTGTAGTACTGATACCTTACTAAAGGCTAAAGCGGTTTCTATTTCATTTAACGTTGTATAGGTGGTTGTAAAAACATTTATAAACATGTCAAACATGCTTAACACATAAGAAGTGTATAGGCAATTATTTTGTCTATCGCTGACGGCTTTAGCAAAATCTTCAATTCTTTTAAGTCTTTTATTTAATGTTTCTAAATTGTCCTGTAAGGTGTCCGTGCTATTCACAAGGCTGTCAAACACTTTTGTTACTAAAGTTATTTTCTTATCTGTCGAAATCTGCTTAGCTTGGATTTGTGAAATGAGGGAATCATAGCGCACAGCGTCTTGGCTGTCTAGGTTACCCGAAATTAATTTTATTAACGAACCAAGTGGATCTACTAAGCCTCTTTTCACTTTGTGTGAGGGAAACAATTGCCTGAATTTATAAATCGTGTTGCTACGTAAGTTCTCGAACTGTGTTCGTATTCCCAAGAATTCGTTAATGTAATCCGTTCTTTTATCAATAATCTTGGTAAACACATCATATTGTGTAACATGAAAATCCAGATCATTGGCTATGCCGCTTAAATCTAAAACCTTTATAATAATCCATTGATCCTCTTGATTGTAGGCATTTCCTTGTCTAATTGGTAATATGCCCGGGTTGTCCTTAATCTTTTGCAGATGAAGGGCCTGGTTTGGAATGACGAGGGTCATCACGACCAAGCACCACCTGTGGAGGACGTTTAATATTTTTAACGGCCACTTTAGTGTCTCGGTTACCTATCTGTACCTGTGCTACGTTTCTTTCGATCGATCCTTTGGCTACTGCTTTATTGTAACGGGGTTTGTCCTTACTCTTCCTTTTATTTACGTCCTTTGTAAATATTACCTTTCCTTCCTCTAACTCTATTACATCTTTTTCTCCTTGCCTTTCTCTAAGCTTTCGTTTATTCTCTAACATTTTATTGGATATGAATTGATACAGTACTTTAGTACGTTTAGCGTGATCTTTTAAAAGCTGTTGGGTGTATTCTTTCTCGAATTCTCCATCAAAGACTTTATTAGCATCCGTATGTCCGAATACAATTTCAAAAGGGGTTAATTCCGTAATTGAGTGAATTGTGTTGTTGTAGGCCATTATAGAGTAAATCATGATTGACGCGGCGTCGGTACATTTTTGGTCATATTTAGCTAGTCTGTAAATTTCGATTAAGGTAGAGTGGAATCTCTCCACAATGCCTGTAGAGTTAGGGTTGTTTGGCGTGCAAATATGGAGTTCAATTTTGTACATAGATGTAAGCTCTCTGATAAGCTCATTATTGAATTCGCTTCCGGGGTCACTACTAATCTTTTTAGGTATACCATACATTGAAAAGTATTTTATCAGAGCACGCACTACCTCACCTGTGGATTTGTTTGAAATTTCAATGGCTTGTCCGAATTTGCTGAAGGCGCATACTATGGTCAAATAACATCGGCTATCTATTGTAAAAAGGTCAATGAACAATTCTTGGAACGGTGCATCTTGCGTTTGAGTTAATTGAATTGTCGGTTTGAGAGGTTTTCTATCATACTTCATCTTTTGGCAACTTTCGCAACTATTAATAACCGCTGATATCATTTCCTGCATATTATTCCAATAGTAATTTCTTTTGATTCTAAGCATTGTTTCTTTAATCCCTCTGTGAACTGTTTTACCTTCATGATGTTTTAAAACTATCGCTTTCTGTTCTCTCTCATCCTCTATGTAAACTACTCTCTCAGTGCATTCAAGAAACTCTACTGTACCTTCTTTAAATAGCTGTATAATTATTCTATTGAAATCTTTCCTGTGCTGCTCGCTTTCAAAGTAAATAAAGTATTTCAATTTTGGTTTAATGTATTCTTTCAAAAATTGTTTAATCAAATCTTCATTATTAATCGGCATAAATACTTGTAGAACCTTTTGTTTATCGCGGGATAGATCTTGAACTTGAATATCATTGTTATACCACTCGAAGAGTAGTATCTGATTTGGCTTGGTGTCAATTGCCTCATTCAGGATGGGAATACCCTTAGACTCTAGGTCATTCGTAGAGTGAACTGTTTCCGTACCGCTAGACGGCAAGGGGAAAGGCACTTCCGCAGATTCAGGTCGGTCATAAATGTCAATGTCACTGTTAGAAATTGTCCTAGATATGTCGCTGTCAGTTAAGGTCTCGACGCTATCTCTAATTAATTTAGGTTTGTTTGTTAGATCGACCATTTCGTCAATAAGGTCTTGGCAGTGTTTTTCTAATTTCTTATCAACGTTGACTTTCATGGATACGTCATCAGCGTCGCCAATTGCATTTAATTTTATTCGTGATAATGCATCAGCGTTTGTGTTCTGTTTGCCATTTTTGTAAATTATTTTAAAATCGTATTCTTGTAGACGCAAGCGCCAGCGGGTTAATTTACTGTTAGGCTCTTTTAGTGAGTATAGCCAAGCTAAGGGACGGTGGTCGGTGAAGATCGAAAAGGTATTACCGTAAAGGTATGGGCGGAAATGTTTCACTGCCCAAATTATGGCAAGAAGTTCGCGTTCTATGGTGCTATAGCGCATTTCGGTTTCACTGAGAGTACGGCTAGCATAAGCAATAGGCTTATCGCTTCCTACACTTCCTTGAGACAGGACGGCGCCTAAGGCAACGTTGGATGCGTCTGTCGTAAGTATGTAGGGCTTACTTTGGTCTGGGAATTGTAAAAGCGGTGCGTTTGTGAGAATTTCTTTGCATCTCTGGAAAGCGTCAATATATTTCTGATCAATTACTATTTTATTGCGTTTCTTTAGGCATGAAGTTAATGGTTGAGTAATTTTCGCAAAGTCCTTTATAAAGCGTCTGTAATAACCGATTAGTCCAAGAAAGCTTTTAATTTCTGTAGTTGTCTTTGGGAGAGGGTAGTTTAGTATGGAGTTAATTTTGTCGTCGTTTGGTTTGAGTCCGTTCTCTGTGATCGTGTGTCCTAAGTATAAAACTTCTTTTCTCAAAAATTCCGACTTGTCTAACTGCACTTTTAGGTTTGTTGCTCTCAGTCTGTCAAAAACTGTCCGTAAGTCGTTTAAATGTTCTTGTAAGCTGGTGCTATAGATGATTATATCATCCATGTATACTAGACAGTGTAGCCCTTGTAGTCCTCTCAGGACATTGTCCATTGTTCGTTGAAAAGTCGCTGGAGCGGTTTTTAGACCAAAAGGCATTCTTAAAAATTCGTAATGTCCAGCTTCGGTGCTGAACGCGGTTTTCTGTGAGTCGTTTTTCTCTATCTCAATTTGATGGAAGCCGTTGGCAAGGTCAAGAGTAGAGAAATATTTGCTTTTACCTAATTTGTCGAATAAGTCAGTGATATTTGGTAATGGATATTTGTCGTCTATTGTAATGTCATTAAGTCGTCTGTAGTCAATTACCATGCGGTATTTGACTTCACCTGAAGCGTCCATTTTCTTGGGCACTAGGTGTACGGGTGCATTCCAAGGAGAATACGATTCCTGAATAACGTTATTTTTAAGTAGTTTCTCGACTTGGGATTTTATTTCGGCAGCTTGTGCCGGTGCCTGGCGGTATGGCCTAACATAAATTGGGTCTTCGTTTTTCGTCCTAATTGAGTGTTTCACTTGGTTTGTAAATGTCAAGGGAACTTGTTCGCAATAAAAGATGTCTTTATATTCTTTACAAAGTTGTGAAATGCATGTCCTCTCCTCGTCATTCATGTGGTCAAGTCGTAGTCGGTGTAAATTGTCTCGTAGCATCGAGTCAATATCGAGGTCTATCATTTCTACGTCAGTACTGTTGACCTTACTAGTATTGGCGTTAAATTTGCAAGCTTTAGCAGGGGTGGTAAGTGTTAAGGTCATTGGAGTTTCTAAGGTATTTTGGATTACCGTTGTGGCGTACCCATTTTTGCAAGTAACAATGGCACTTGGCATTCGCACGCCTTCACAAAACCGTGTGAAATTCAAAATAGCTTCGCCAGCGTACAAATCCGTGGGAATTTTAACACGTTGTTCTGAACGGGGCGCTAATTCGATCACATGATCTGTCGTATAAACGATGGGCAAGGTGACGTTGTTAGTGACGAGCTTTAAATGTTTCAAATCAATGACCGCTTGTAATTGCACTAGCAAATCATTTCCGATAAGCCCGTCATAGCGTTTATCTACGTCATAGAGATAGAATTTATGACAACCGCTGTCATTAAATGAGGGCAGCAATGGAATTTGGATAACCTTATCATGATTACTGGACGCATGTGTACTAATCACAGTAAAAGGTTCATGGTAAATATCGGACATGAAGAATTGATACGCCTTGTCCGGTTTGATAAAGGATCGCGTACTACCTGTATCAATCATGAACTTCCCGTCTACCTCTGGTATGTATACGTATGGCAGTTTTAATTTGACGTCACAGTTTATATTGATTACTTCACGTTCCCTACCGTGGAGGCCAGTATGTGAAAATTTTCAACACACTCAGGATCGTCACTTTCATTGTTGATTTCCTGAATCTCATTAACTACGTCACTTACTTCCGCCTGGTAGTAACCTTCAGGCTCATAACAGTCGTAGTAATAATTTTCCTGATATTCGTAGGGATTCGGATAATACTGGTCATAGAACTGATTTTCATTTAATTCAATTTCATTAAGGCGAAAACCCTGTTGTTGTGGTTTCGCGGGGGCTGCAGTTCGCATAGATACGTCCGTGTTCTCATTAGGGTTGGGTTTGGCAAATGCCTGGGGTGGTCTATAACCGAACTGGGGCTGGTTGAACTGTGGGCGATAACCTAGAGGTTGAGGTCGCATGCCAAACTGTTGCGGTTGCTGAGACGTCCTATACGGTTGCATTTGCGTCCCAAACTGTTGGGGGCGCATACTACCCTGGGGTGTAAGCTGAGGCTTATAACCAAATTGTTGTGGGCCATTAAATCTATAGCCTTGATTTTTAAATTGTGGCACACCATGTTGGTAATTATTTGGTATACCGAAATTATAACGCGGGGGTGTAAACTGTCCCGGCCTAAAGCCTAATGCGGTGGTTGGTGTTGGTTGTATAGCACCAAACCTGAAAGGTGCGCTGGGCGAGGATTGCGCCTGTGGCTTATTGGAGTTAAGCCCCATTTTGTTACGCTGAGTAAACTGTTCATGGAAGTCTACTTCTTCTAGAACGATTCGTAGAGCACTTTCAAGAGTATCTGGCGATTTTAATCTCACAATCCGTACTAAGTTTTCGGGCAGGTTATACAGGAACACATTTAGAGAAGTGTGGTTGTAAATTGTTTTCTTACTGCGTTTAATTTCTTCGTCAGGCAATTGGTTCACTTTGGAAAGCAAAACAGAGCGTACGGCTTGAATTCGGTTACAAAATTCTAAGTAGTTTTCATTATTTTTAATTTTTAAAGTTTCTAATTCGATAGCAATACATTGCTCGCTTCGAGGGTCCCCAAAATGCTGAATTAGCAACTCTCTCAAGTCTCCCCAAGTTTGAATATCCTCTCTTTCACTAGCAAGAGCCGCAGCTTCATCTATTAGCCTGCTTGTAATGGAGTGCATAACGTACGTGTCCTGTTCTTCCCCATGACCTCTATACTTAGTAATTATATATTCACTTTTTCGCAAAAATAGATTTAACTGTCTTTTGTCACCTCCGAACAAAGGAATTAATTTAAGCATCTCACTCGGGATGATGCGGATAGACGTCATTTTGAACTCTATAACTATCACTCTTATCTAAAATTCTAAATTTAAACCGTAAAAATTTAGATTTACGTGACTTAATTTAACACACACAGAAATTCATGAATAAAAATAAAACACACAAAAATTCATGTAAAAGAAACAAAAAGACATGTAAAATACACAAAAATACATGTAGAAAAGCCAAATACGTTATGGTGGAAAAGGTTCGATTCCAAAAATAACAAAGGTGTGGGAAGGATGGTGAAAAGTTGTACTCACCAGCCAGTCACCATTCTCGTACCCGGAACTCGTCAGATTTATTTGGTTCGAGGATTACCGTGTAGCGCGATTTACCGATTTATTTAACTCAGTTAACGCACTAACTTATGCCACTCGCGAATACCAAGTTTTTCAAATTTTGATGATTTAATTTTAACACTGGCGTACTTTCGCGATGGCAATCAACTGGTAATCCTACCGGCTGCGCCAGATAAGTTTGCGGGAGCGCGAAGTTTTATAAAAAAACTAATTTTAATTTTAATTCGAAATTTAATCGATTTTATTTAACTTAGAAACTATTTGAGAACGACTGCAAAGAATCAGATTTACGAATCGACTGACTAACTAAATGAAATGCCATAGGGCCTTAGATGCTAACTCTTAAAGATAGCGATTCGCAGAATCGCAGGAAGTTGCATTCGCCCACGCCTTTCTCGCTACTGAGTCGCTAAGTGCTGACTGTTGTTATGACTCGGCTGGGCAGCTGCAACATAACTAGGTACTTGAGGCCACGTCACATGTTTATCTGTTTATTATAGCAGTAAGTGCGTATTTATTCAATAATACGTGACAGTGGAACCAAGTTGGTTCGACCAGTAACTACTAATAAAAAATCTAAGTAAATCTCATGCATTGAACTGTTAAGCTACTTTTTACCTGACTGCGCCAGGGGGGTTATCTATTCTCATGCTTCTGTATGTTTATATAAATATTTTATTTTTCACCCTGTATAGTAGGTACTGAGATAGGTTCGGAATATATTTAATTGAACAACATAAAATGCGTTTAGTCATTCAATGAAATCTAATAAGTAGAAATACTTAGTTTTATATCCTTACATTTTTATTTTATGACTATTTTACGATTAGGGAGGTAAAATATTCTAAAATAAAAAAATTAAATATTCGACTACAAAAAAATCATGTGTGTAATGGAGCGTAGCTTAAACTTGAATTTAATCGCTAGTATCTAGGTTCCCTGCTATAGAACAAAAGTTTTTTTTTTTAATTTTTACCATTGTATCTGAATCTTGTTAGGTCTACGAAATCCCGTGATACCGCTCCCGCGAAATCAATAACTGCATTACAAAAGAAAATGGCGAATCTAGCGAGGTGCCACTTATCTGAAGAGGTGCCTCTCTTCAGCAATAATTTAATGTTCTAACTCATAAATCTCATATCTGTATAAATTGAAATATGTTACGATGTGCTGGGTGAGAATTTTATCAATTTCTATTAACTTTCGAATAAAAACAAACAACTCTGGTTTGATAAAATGCTAATTTATTTATTTCATTATAGATTTATTTAATCGTTAAGTTGTTTTTTACACCGTGATTATAATTAAATAGTTACCTATCTATATCATATTTTACGGAAACAAAATTAAAAATCTGGTCAATAATTATGAGACTTTAGAGCCGATGTTTCAGGGTGACGAGCGCAGTGCAGTGACGCGCTAGATTATGCAAAGCTCTGGGTGGCACTGTAACTGTTATAGGCATGCGTAGCGCTTGCCATCAGGCGAACGACTTGCACGTATCGTCAATCAGTCAATTTAAAAAAAAATTGCAAGACTTAAAGTTGTTAGATAGAAGTATAGAAGTAAGTCGATGTTCATCAAATAGGTGAGATAGCCATAGCCGAATTGTCTAATACATTCGGACGTGTAATTTTGACAGCCTCTCAATTGGCCCTCCGATGGCGGGTTCAGGAGTAGGAAAAATGAGAATGAGACGGAGAAATGCCATTCTGTACGTTTACATACTATGTCTTTTGTGACTTTACTTTAGCTAGATATGTCTAAAGAAACAATGCAGTTAGGTTTCTGAGAAGAGCGCTGTTTATGGCGAGAGGAATGCAACAGGACCGGTCGGCAGGTAATCGGCTATCAAACGCTTTGTTTTGCCGTTTCGAGATATCTCGTTATATCTCGAGTTTACGAGATTAGCTGTGTTTGAGGATGTGTTTGCTTGTCTCACCGACAGTTATGGGTATGTTTACGTATTGTAGTATGTACATTTGAATTCTCTCATATGCCCAGTAGTTTCACTAGAAAAAGAGCCCTAAAAACCGGAACACAGTAATGTTTTCACACTACTGCTTGGCGGATGAATATTTGGCAAAGGCAAGCGGTCTCTTGCAGAAGAGGCCTCCCACTACAAATGCTACAAATGCTATCGAGGAACCGTTACCAGATCTTAAAGGGTTTTCAATGTAAGATCATTCGAATGTTACTTTTTATATGCAAATAAAATGCCGGTTTTACGCGACTCGTGTAAAGAACGTTCAACATTAACTGGGTCGATTCCGTGGCAGTGCGTCCTGCTTCGCCTTAATTTGGTCATAGGAACCTGTTTTAGTGTGCGTCTTCGATGACTTTCATCAGTGATGCCTGACTGAAAGAGTGCGCCTCTAACTACCACTACTGCTTATGCCAAAGACTACTTGTCAAGCATTGAAACCATGACACAATTTAATAACAAATAGAGAACCCCAATGACAACCTGACCAATCTATCTTGTGGACCTCCTTGCAATAATAAGAACCATGAGAAGTGTTCTGTTTCACTCACTCTCGTGTACGCTGTATTACCAGATGCGAATAAGAGAGCTGTGAGACAGCTGCTGCCTTTTTAATTTTTCTTTTATATCTTGTTCTTATTCTAAAGGTTTACACATACTCGATTAACACTTTAAAGCCGTGTATTGGTCTATACTACACAAAGCATTATAATTTTAGAATTTATTTAGAAAATGTTTGTTTTTCATATTAAACTCTTGTTTAACATTATCTTTAATGTTGTCAAAAATGACAATGATTTGTGTAGTGAGTAGACCAAAGCTCGCGCAGGAAACACCTCAAAGGTTCCCCGAGCCGGTCAACTGCGATTGTCAATAGTTATTGTTACATGCAAAGCTCCCAAATTAGCTTTTTTAGAATTTCCATAAAAAAATCAAATCCACGTAAAGATCCAAAATTGATCCTGAACTCTTAATGTAGGCAAGATAATTCTGTAATGTTAATCTATCGATGACATTTTACGATGCATCAAATAAATGAATAAAATTGGCGTAATCTAACTAAAAACCTAATAAACCTGCTAGAGAAGAAAGTTTTAACACTCTGTTTCCATTTGCAATGTTAAGACAACTGGTTTGATCAAAATTGGAGCAACAAAAATAAACAGTTGCTAAATCTAATCAAATATTTCGTGACCACTTTTATTTTGTTTTTCGTTCCATTTATCGAAGCCTTTTAATTTATTTCTAAGTATACCTTAGTTAGTTACTTTTACTAGGAAATAGACAGTAGTCCACTCTAGCAACTGCCATGTTGTTACCGCCAAGCAGTAGTGTGCAATGCAAACATTATCGTGTTCTAATTTGAAGGGCAATCTATCTATTTATCTATATGAATCTGTAAATGCCGCACGCTTACGATGTACAAAGTCTTACTTTTATTACATGAATCCCAATACTATTCCCAGCGTCTCCAGTAACATTCTTAGTGAGGATTCTGGGAAAAATAGTTCCCACAGTCCCCACAAATAGGTCAGTTAATGGGCCCGTTGGGAATATAGCTTTGTCAATTGACGTCTCTGAAATGACAGTTTGAACCACTGAAAGATTTAAAACACTTAGATCATTTTAATGTGTAAAGGAATTGGTTATTATAACATTATTAACAATTCGTATAAGTGATGGCTGAAAAAAATGTGACAAAACAACAGTTATAATATTTTTTTCTAAAAACATTCTACTGTTTTTGGTAAAAGCTTTCCATTCGACGTCTCTTTTGGCTTCACATTACTGGACTGGACTGTCGTCGGCGCTGTCTTGGGAGTTTCGTCCACTACTGGAAGTTTTACTGGAACTAGAACTGCAAGAAACAATGTATAGTATTATAGTTTTTTCAGTTATGCAGTCGACACCATAGCATAGGGATTTGCATAGAGCAATGATTTTATACATACAAACATATAGGCACGCCTTTTTCCCGTTGGGATAGGCAGAGATTACATCTTTCCACATGCTACGATCCCAGCGGAAAGCAGTACACCAACTCCCTGACTCCCTCTACTGGTTTTTGGAACTCCAGTCTAATAGCCTATGTAAGGTCCATGCGTGGTGGTGTCACATCATTTCCGCCTGGTCTCTTTCTCACATTCTCTTCATGTGCACGTTCCTATATAGTTCTTGACCACTGTAGACCACGAGCGTTATGGTCTTCCAAACATCCTAACTCAGTGCAAAACCACATGGTTCACAAAAATAATTACTCTGTGCGGGAATCGAACCCACAGCTTCACAATTTGCAATAGAATCACCGCCACCTTACGCCACGGAGGCCACTAAAATAATCCTAGACTATAACTGACATAATTCATAATTCCTCTTCGAATGGTCCCCAACAGCGAGCTAAATGAAAGCTAATAAGACGGGACCATCTGCTGATAATATCCAATTAAGATTATAATAAGAAGCATGTTATTATTGTTTGCACGAAATGCATCCTTACCATTAGGAACATTTTCGATAACCTTTGGCTCTTCAATCTTGCCCTCAAACAGCACAATTCCATTCTCATTGTCCATTATGAAGAACAAGAAGGGTCTATCCACTTTGACTAGAATTTCACCGGTGTACATCAAAGGCACCGCCACAGCAGCTGATGCTGCAGCAGCCACTGTTCCGACCTCGTCGACAGACATGAAGACTTTGTGGTAAAAGCTGTTCACATGAGGACCAGTGCCTTCGAAGATTCTGGAGAGATTGGCTTTGTTGGAGAACAGGCTGGTGATACGTGTCTGTAATCGAGAAGTACTAGAGTTATTATGGAGTCCACGAAAGTTGCAATTTTACAATTTTAATTGACAAGAAATTCATTTCACAGCAAAAAGGCTTAATGGTATTGTACCGTAATCGGCAGTAGTCTAAATCTAATCGAATCGACAAGTAGCTTATCCTGAATAGTTCAAAAATTTTAATTACGATGCGAGATGATTTCTTCGGATTACTTCATCTTTCTAAATCGTTTAGCTGGTATCGCGTGTTAATTCTTCTTACATGATGATATAACTTACTTTTCTCAAGGCTTCAACCAGATCCTCACTATAGTTGACCGTGAATCTCGGCAGGAGCAGTGCGACGTCCTTAGTGCGCCACAAGTCTCTTATTCTCTGTATACCAACGAACGGCAGATCTCTGATTAAGGTCTCGATACCGTCTTTGAAGATGGGTACTAGAAGAACCATCGAATAGCGCTTGCCCTGTAAAAAATATATATATTGTAATAATTAACATTACAATAAACTTCTAGCCTATTGGCGCATGATATGTTATTATGTTCGCGAATTTACGTGATGGTGAGAGGATATCCTCCACACATCATCACATGAAAATTATATGTTTAAAAAACCAAAAACCCGACTACGACCAATAACTGGTAGCGTTAAATTCTCAACCACAATAAAATTTATAGGCAAATGATATATTTAGAATAGAATAACAAAACTGAAACACAGCTTAGACTAGTGCTGAAAATAATGTTTTTATCTCACCGAGTGACAAAATTTCACCAAAATAGCCAATTTCCTTTAGAAATTCGGTGAGAATCGGCCATTTTATCACTCCAAGCAATTCAAAAAGCAGTCGTTTTGAGCTAAAATGCATTCAATGATCCTAATTTTTTTTAACGCATCACTATTACGTACATTGAAACATGACCCCTAACTAAGATCCGTATCAAGAGAATCAGAAACATCGAGAACCATACTCCCACAAAAACCTGATACAGAGCAAACCTGACCTGTGGCCACACAAATTTTTGTCCTGAGCGAGAGTCTTACCCGCAACTAAGGTCTATAATGATTAAAAACATACATTATGTCATTAAGCACATTTGTGTTTGCATCTACCTCATACGGAAGCACTACGGCATGTGCTCCCAAGTCTTCCACACGCGCGTAGAGTAACTTGGCTTCCAAATCCATCATGGGAACCATGGTGCATTCTCCATCGCGGTAGAAACACCTGCTCTTTGTCTCTTCAGGGTTGAAGGCGTGATGCCAAGTGCTTTTGAAGAAGAGAGCATTGGCGATGATTAAGTCGGTCCGCAGAGACACGTGAGCTGCAATCAATAGGTATTTTATTACAATGTTTATTTTTCTGTCTATATTCTTCTAATCACCTTATTTTTTTTATGATCACTCGCTGAAACTCGTGAGAAAACCCACATGCCCACCCGATAATTATTTCGGAGGTTGTTATGTTATCCACCAATCTTTACCGGGCCCTCATGGTAGATTATGGCCTAAAGGGAGGTGAGGGGGGCCTCACAAAAGTGAAGGGAGATTCGGGCTCAGCAGTAGGACGAAATGGATTGATGAGGATGAGTTTCTAATATATAAACAACGTACTCGGTAATATGATAAAAAAAAATGTTATAAATGTTGTTGTAAATGTTTTTTACTGTCTATCCAAAGGTTGTCTCGGAAGAAATCGCTTCCAGCTATTAGACCGCCCGTTGTACCCTTGTTTACCTATTGTAATTTTTTTGGTACTGTGTTTATTTTTGTTTCTGGTGTACAATAAAGAGTTTTCTATTCTATTCTATTCTATCATACTAGGCCCTGGAATAACAGAAAGTAGTAAGTATAATAAAACTACGGTCTTACCAGGCTCCACAATAAAGGGTATAAGTCCGTGCGTGTTCCTACTGATCCAGCTGTTAATGCCTGCAGCAGCTGCACTGGGGTCGTTGAAGTCGAGACTGGTCACCTCAGAAAGGTATATCAGTTTCACATCTGACTCATATTTCGGGTTCAACTTGAACTTTTTTGATACAAATATTCCGTTTGCGTTATGTATAACGGCTGTGGTGTTTGCCTGTAATGGATGTAAGAGCAAAAATTATATGAGATGGACGTAGGTAACTTTTTTTTTGTGAACAAGGTGCAATTTTGCTTTTATTTGGTTATTTACAGCAAATACCTTACGCAATAACTTACATTCAAGGCATTCAGATATAAATTTAACTGCTCTCTCAACTCATCTTTTTCCAAGGAAAACCTCAATGCTTCTTTTATTTCTCGTTCAGTGGTCCCTACTGCGCCTGCCAGTATCATTGCCAGTGTAGACTTGATACTGGCTGGTGAGATCATAACATTTCCTTTTTTATCCTCTGCGGCGGCACGGAGAAGTTCCATATCGAAAAAGTTTAGACGCGAATTCAACTTTTGGTCATAACTGTTGTGGCAGTCTAGGTTTTGGAAGCTGATGAAGAGAACAGCTGTGAAGTAAAAACACACAAATTAGTCAAATAACCTTTAAATTATCTGGTGTATCTGACACGCTTTAATTAGTTTAGCAACAAAACAGAGATGACTTTTCTTTTAGTCAATTAAGAAAACACTCAGAGTTGTATGGTAGCCTGTTATGTCATGTATGTCATGTATGTATTTCAGAATTTAAATTTTTTTAGACATTCAAGTTGTTATTCATCGTGGTTTGAAAATTAAATTGTTCACCATTGCTGAAAAACGTTTGGGTTCTGTTTATTGCATTTTTCATGAGTTTCTTCGCAACTATAAACCTTTCTATATTTTGACAAGAAAATAAAAAGACTGAGACTTAGATTGTATTTCAACACCATAATTATCATAATTGTACTGGCTCCAAAATTGTGGCCCAGCAAAGCCATACCTAAATTTTTTTGTCTATGCATAATGTATTCATGAGTGAGGTCAACAAAAATTAAATTAAAAAAATCGAAGTGCCAAAACTTATTAATAATAACTCTGGGCTGATTCATAGAAATATTAACAGGAAAACTAGCTACGTTCCGCAGTTTACCTCGTAGAATGACTATTTTTATCCTGGAAAGTAGGTATCATAGGCGCATAATAGCCTCCATTTATCAAAGATATCACATGTTTTTTCTCGTAGCGGTAGGCCTGTTCTGCGGGAGTTCTCCTGGGGAAGTACCAGATATTCATCCCCCAAGCAGTATCGTGCAAACATAGCTGTGTTCTGTTTAGAATGGTACTGCTTTCAGGAAAAATACTACGCGTATGAGACTGTAGGACCAATGTCTCAGGGTGACGAGCGCAGAGCAAGCCGCGCAGTTTATGCAATGCAAAGTTCTGGGTCGCACTGAAAGCATCAAGTGACAAACTGTCTCATTTCTCAGTAATATAAAAAAGTCTGTCCAGCCATGACGTCACTGAAGAACAAACTTCGAAACAACACCCGATGTTCCTATCCTTAATACCAAACCTTATACTGGTAGATAAATTGTAAATTCTCAATAGTCTAATGGTGGATGGGTACTTACCTAATGAAGTTATTAGCCTCATTTTAGCCACAAACTCGCAGTGGCGTCCAAATTGTAACAAAACAAAAACAAGCTACGTGACTACACGTACACGTCTGCTGCCGAAGACGTCGTGTGAGGTAATGACACAGATTATCATATGAGTAGCGGTAGCAGGCTAGTGGCGGTGGTGAGCGGCCCGGAGCGGTGGTGGCCACAAAAAAATGACCGGTTACATTTGGCACGTCACGTCTAATCTACACCGATTAATAACATTGAAGTGTCGCTCTGTAATTTCAAAACAAATGCCAAAATTGGAAACTGCTATTTATGCGACGCCAAATCATACATTGCACTTCTTCTTTTTCTTTTCTCACTATATGTGGAGGCTCGTAAATGGCTTTCCTTAGTTTTTTTTGAGTCAACTTCTCATATCTGTAAGCCCCCCTGATATATACTAAAATAAAATAAATTACCGGTTTTAAAAGCTTTGTCCAAAATTGTGGCAACTCCTCAGAAACCTCGAAATGAGAACCACCTCCTTTTTTGAAGTCGGTTAAAAACGGAAGTTGAAAAATGTCAGTCTGTCTGTCTGAAAGTTATTGTAAAGGTTTCAAAACGGCTCAATAGATTTCTATAAAAATTACAGATTTTATAACAGGTATCTTAACTTAAATTTTCATGTGATTTTTTCGATTTTTGCTGTGTGATAGATTAGAATCTGCCTTAAAAAATATATACTCACGTTGAATGTAAATCTAACAACGAGAAACCGAAAAATAAGCTTATGGGCAGCCGGGGGTACCTGGCATTAGCCACCAGGCTATTGTAGGAAACGTTTCTCTAGTAAGATCATATCGATATAAAAAAAAATACAACCGCAAACGAAGTCGCGGATAAAAGCTAGTAGGTACCTACTATAAAGATATTTAAAGCTAAGTGGTCAGTTTTGAGTAAATATTTAAATAATTTGCAAACTAAGAGCCAGCAAACTTTAGCGCTGACCTTCGCTGAAGAGATTAATAGATTCTAAATATGTAGTGGTTTCCCCAGAATTGACTATCAAAACACTAATATTTTGGCTTAGGTATAAGCTTAACGATCTAGCCAAAGGACCTTGCACGCTCATTACCCCCCTTCTGTGTAAGATACACGACCGACTATTAGTCTCATCATCAACCCATATTGGCCCACTGCTGAGCACGGGTCTCTCTTCACTTTAGTGGGAAAAATTAGGCCATAATCCACCACGGGGGTCTGGTCCGGATCGATGGATAACATAACTCCGAAATAATTATCGGATAGGTGTGGGTTTTTTTCACGGTGTTTTTCTTCACGGAAAAGCGAGTTATAATGACGTACATATGTTTTACAAGAATCACATACATTCGCATTTATAATATTAGAGTGAATAAAAAAACGCAAAAATCAATCACAAATCGTTATGAATCGTTATTTGATTAAATGTGGTTCAATAAGGAAAAGGAAACTCACCAACATTGCATTTTGGAAATCACGAAACAGTCATACATAATTCTCCGTTCGTGATATTTATTGCATGGTCTTATATTATTATATCACAATTCAATGCTTTGCAACGGAAAAAGATCTTTTTACGGTAAATTATTATGAGCGCATTACAATGATATTAACGATTCTGTCAGAAAAGTGCGACAAGTAATTAAAGTTTTATATTTAATTATTGTTATTTAAGCTGTATCAATAAAAATCTATTTTCAGTTTAGTTAAAAAAAATTGTATGTATTATTGCTGAGTTTGTTATTTAATGTCAGGTAATGAATAAAAACTTCGATGATAGCATTAAATAGCTTATATTTATAATATAATAAGTTATTATACATACTTCAATCACTTTGAGATACATCTAGGCGGTTTATTATTATATCCTCAACCTGGAGGCATAGCGATTCAATTGAAGACCTAAACTGAACTGCGTCGCATAATCGTACCGTGACGTCTTATTTTTTATGTTGCTGTCATTTTCAACCTAAACTGGATCCAGTTTAGGTTGAAAATGGCTTATTAGCGACTCAATTTAGGTTGCTACCATTTTCAACCTAAGCTGGATCTTCAAATGAATCGCTATAAGATGCCATGGTAGGCCTCCTGACGTTCGTATTGACGGTCGTCCGTAACTATCGCTAAAAACAGCGCGGACGCGGTCAGTGTTACCACCTGTTACTAAATACACACACGGTTTTCTTAGCGATCGTAGTATGGCCGACGGCAGTACTGACCGTCAGATTAAGGCTATACTTAAGGCATAACAAAAAGGGGGTCGGAAACTTTGCCGGTAAACAGCAGCTGTCTGGTCGACTCGTCTTGGACGAAGAAGAAGAAGGGCCTGTTGACGTTGATATTTGCCGTCTCTTCGCCGGCGGTCCCTGGTTTATGAAAGAATAAAGCATTGATTATATTTCTTGGATCACCAAGGGAAAGGGAACTGTATAGAGAGGTGGCGGGAAACCAAAAATGAGACGTTGATTTGAATGTTTATTACTGAAACATCCTGTGAATCATCGATCACTTTACTGAATCGTGACGTTGATTGCGACTTGACTAGGCTACCGACTTCCTGACTGATTGGTAGGAGACACTTTGAAACAAAAACAAAAAAATATTCCATTTCTCCTTCAATTTAATAGTAGGTATTACTTATCTTCGATGTGCACGATTTTACGGTCTACCGATCCAATTTTAACGTATAAAATTATAGTTCAAAATGTTTGTTTTATCCTATCAAATGATTTGTTGTCACTTTTCAACCTTATGAAAACAAATGGGATAGCAATAACTTTAGAACTGTCAAACTAAATGAAAGATTAGTTCGTGCCAACATAATTGGTACCATAGAACAGAATAGAAATACTTAATTGTACACCAGCTTAGAAAAATAATACACATGGTAAGTAGGAGCTCAAATAATAAAATTAAAAAAAAGAACAAGTAAAAAAAACTTATTAACATTTATTCGAAAACGTACCAGTAGGTGAAAATGCCACGTTTCCCAGCTCATCGACATCGAGTCTAGACCGCTGCACCACCTTCGACACACTCAGCCGTGGGACTGAGGGCCCTCGAGCGACGCCCGGGAAAGAAGCCATGGTGCTGTCAAACGCTGTGGTAACTCCTAACTGTAACAATAAGTCATAAGTACCTCACCTTTGCCGGATATTCAGCCGCCAAGCAGTAATGTGCCAATATTACTGTGTTCCGGTTTGAAGGGCACTGTTTCCAGCGAAATTACTGGGCATATTTGACTTAGATCCGATGTCTCGGGATGACGAGCGCAGTGCAGTGCCGCGCAAGATTATGCAATTCAAAGTTCTGTGTGGCAGTGTAACTGTTATGGGCAGGCGTAGCGCTTACCATCGGGTGGACGAATTGCTCGTGTCGTCGCTCATTCAAATATAAAAAAAAGATAGGATCAAACATACATAGACTGATAAACACAATACCTTCCTTTGCGTCGCTGAGTCAGGTAAAAAGAAAGCATACATTAGGAAAATCGGTTCCATAATTATTTTACCTCCTTAAGAACTCCGCTGAGTTCCAAAACATGATCGTACTTGAACTTCGGAAATGTCAAGTTAACTAGTTGTTCGTCCATGTTGAACAGTTCTGAACGCAAGTCACTCAGATTATCGAACACTCGAGATAAATCGTCCAAGATAGCTGGCACTATGATGTACATAGCGAATTTCTTACCCTGGAAAGCAACAAAACCCCAATAAGTCTTAAAAGAATAGTCTTATTAGTTGTGCGGCTTCTTCTGCAAGAGACCGCCTGGGCAAGTACACCTTTGCCAGATATTCATCCGCCAAGTAGTAGTGTGCAAACTGTTACTGTGTTCTGGTTTGAAGGGAAATTACTGGGCATATGGGACTTTAGAGGCGATGTCTCAGCTGACGAGCGCAGTGCATCTCCACGCAGGATTGTGCAATGCAGGGTTTTGGGTGGTGCTGTGACTGTTAGTGCAGGCATAGCGCTTACCATCAGGTGAACGACTTGCACATCTCGCCAATCAGTCAAATAAAAAAAAATTATATTATCCTGACAAAGCTGAGCGCTGACATCATCAAACGATAACACGCCTACAAAGCACTCAGCAATCATCCGGACTTAAGGCGCTGACAAAAGCATAATTTGTCAGAAAAACATATAATTAATTAAATATCGTATGGTTTAAAATTACTTTGATTCCGAAACATGTTTAGAGAAAACAGCTAGATTGAAAAAAATACAGAGTACTAACCTCTTGAATAAAGTTTCCTACCAAAGACAATTCATAATTTAGGGAAGAATGTTAATGTAACCGATAAAACTTCTAAAAAATATTAAAAAATTGCGAATTGCGTTCAAACTTTTTAATTAAACACCTGCACCTTAACCGACCTCTATGAGGCTTCTGCCCCGCCGTGGCAGTAGCCAATTACTGGTCCAAAACGATCTAGCCGTGGATCATCGACACGACGAAGAAAGACGAAGAATTAAACAGAGTTCCACATTCCAAAGTCATTTCGTCACTGTTATTTAGTGCGCTGGAATGACCCACTTTATTCGCACTTATCGAGGAGGCAGTTTTCGAACAGATGGGATGAAAACGATAATTTACCCTATATGGCATCCTTAAGATTTGCGCACCGAACTTGTTCGACAGCGTATAGTAGAAGTTATCCACGACATTCATGAACGGGACAACGAGCTGTTTGTTGGCTGATACGTAAAAAACCCCGACCTTCGTGGCAATGGGAGGAAACTGGCGGAGCCAGCTGCCTTTTAAGTAAAGGGTGTTCAGAATCAGCATCACCGAGTTGCGGACGTGATCTGGAATGGTTATAAAGAGATAAAATATACGACGGCAAACAGTTTGTATTCAGGTTTCAAGTAAAACCATAATATGTGATGCTTCCAAATATGCCTTCCAAATTCCAAATATATTGCAAACTAGCTGTACCCAGCCACGTTTTGCTGTGGCACATTCGCACATTCGCTGATATGACACTTATGAAAAAAATAGATAAAAACAATCCTTGATGCGGATTATCATGCTAAAATTTCAGCTCGATCGGTGCAGAACTTTTTGAGTTTTTGAAGCGTACACAAACCAACATATCATTTTATATATATAGATGTGCATCCACCGAACAATTAAATTAATACACTTTGACATTTTTTTTTTACCTTTTTTATTGTGTTCAATAAAGAATTATTGTATTGCATTGTGGTATTGTACCTTTTTATATACATACACATTATTTTTTTATATGTTTGATTAATCTCTTTTTTTTATACGGTGAAATGCATTGGGCATTATGGGCATTATGGGGGGTGGTTATGTGAGACTCCCCCGCCAGAACGCGTTCTGACGGGGTTTACCCACTAAAACCCCGGGGTGTTCTCCTCTCCGCATTATGGAGGTGGTCGCGGGTTCGCTCGGCGCTTCCGCAACCACCTCTGCGGGCACTCTTTCGGGCTCGCCTCGTTCTCCGCTGGGTGCGTCCCGGAACACATGGGCCGCACCTCAGCTCGGGACTTCTAGACTTGGGCGTTGGACCCCCCGATCCGCGGCCCAAAAGTCCCCGTTATTGGTCCCTCGCTGTGCCCTCTGCTGATCAGAGGGACACGCGAAGGACCTCCTCTCGCCAGGTTATTTGCTACGGCCACCAATTCCCCTAGGAGAATTGCTGACCGAACCCCAGGGTGCACCGTCCCAGCTGCTGCCCGTCCCTCCGGATGCAACGCATCAAGAGAGACGAACAACAGCCGGGCACTCGTGGAGGTTACCTGGCCCGCACCCCTGATTAATCTCTGCCTATTCCTACGGTAGAAAGGCGTGACTGTTCTTATGTGTACTCGTATTATGTTTATTTTGTTCGTAATTGATGGTTTTGTTATTTGTAAATAACGTGTTAATTAATCACGTCTTTTGACTACCTTGTTTTTGAGATAGGAACTTTGGAAAATAAAAAATAACGTTTGACCTTCATTGACTGCCGCAGATATCTTCCCATGAGTGATGTTGGAAACCCATCCATTGATTTGCTGTGACGCTGTAGCGGGTTCAGATAAATCCAATCTAAGGAGCTCAGTCTTGTAAAATGTACTTGCAATCGCATTAAACCGCTCACGTGGTTTGACATCCGGGCTAATGTAGATACGGCTGCCGAGGTTAATAGTGCGTTGTGGGGATGATTCTTCCTGTAAAGCAAATTAAATAGAGCAAATTATATTCAAAACACGGTGAGGTACTCTCGCACATTTGTGCTCTGTAACCATATATGGTTAAAAGGTATACCTTTTAACACTTTGACTGCTGAGCCGTTTTGCTTATCTAGCCACAGGTGCGGCTCTGCACGCTCCATAGTGTTTTCCCATACAACAAACACAACAGTTGTGTTTTGCCGCACTCGCGGCAAAGTTGTGAAAAGCACGACAGTTGTGTTCTCAGCACTGAACGTGTTAATGAGATTATTTGGATCGCATGCCAGTAGCGTAGAAACGGATTTATAAAAAAAATTTAAAGCGTTTCTGATGAAGGATCATTAAAGTTAAAAACTTCAATGATAGGGCACTACTTATGGTGTCCGCCTGGCTAATAGCTACAACCTCAAGTTAAGCATCGTTCTCTGAGCTTCTACTGAGGTTTTCCGGCAGCCTTCCATGAGAGCCAGTTCTGCTTTAGGTTTTGCATGGAAGATAGATATGGTAGCCATTAAAGTATTATAAAAAACTTACATTCAATGAATTTACAATGGTATGGTATTTCCTCCTGAGAATTCTCCTGTCGATATCAAAGCCAAGAGCAGTTATCAGCTCTACCTGAGTAGCTCCTGTCGCGGCCTCTGCGAGAATACATAAAGCTAACTTTACGCCTAGAGGTGATAGAACAAAATTCTCCCTGGACGATGCTAGACGCTGAAAATAAGTGACAAATATAAAAATGTTACAATGTGAAAGGAATGATCATTTATAAAAGAGGGACCAATATGAGAGAAGAAACATTGTGTAACAAACATTCTGACCGGTCGACAATTTATTTAGGACATTTCAAAGTTTTGGCTTTGAAACCATTTACATTTAATTATATTAGACATTTTTCCGTTAGCCATTTTAACATTTGACATCTGAATACGTACCTGGTAAGGTTCAATCCCGTACCGTAGGTAAGATTTAATCTTACTAGAGTTCATATCAAGTCTTCAGGTAGGGGACCGTCCATTAATCATGTGAGGCTTGAAAGGGGGGGGGAGCTCATGTAGCAAAAATCCCGAAATATCACAAGGGGGAGACGGGTGTAGTAAGATATGACGTGTAAAGATAATATTGTAAAAAATTGTACGTACTAAGTTTTCGAGATAAGTAAAAACAAGTTAGAAAATATACACTTTTATCTTACCTTTGTAATCACCCAATCGAAACGGTCATAGTCTATAGAAGAAGGTATGAACTCATCAACTAGGGAATTTTCCTGGCCTCCATTAACTATAAGATTTGCGAAGAAAATAGCGGCTGTAAAATGAAAACTACTGTAGATTCTCAATTAAGGTTAAAGATGCAAATAATATAATATCAAATTAACTCACCAACTAAAAACACACAACACATTCTGGCCATCTTGGCTACAAACAAGGAAAACCAAGAAATTTATAAAAAGCAAGTTCTGTAAACAAGTTATGTTGATAGTATAGTCGCTGTAGACTTTGGTTTATGTACGGACATGCCCTGCGATGTTCGGATCGTGACTGACTTTGCGATATGCCTGGCAAGTTTATACATACTTAGTATACCTACTCGTCACTAACTATACTTAATCCTATACAAAAACTAAGAAACTTCTTCGAGACGGAATACCAACCTCCTGTATACTCTTTGGTTGTACGTACGTTACTTAACTTGGGTACGAGTAAGTAAGGTACAATAAGGTTGGGGTGCGGGCCAGGTAACCTCCACGAGTGCCCGGCTGTTGTTCGTCCCTCTTGATGCGTTGCATCCGGAGGGAAGGGCAGCAGCTGGGACGGTGCACCCTGGGGTTCGGTCAGCAATTCTCCTAGGGGAATTGGTGGCCGTAGCAAATAACCTGGCGAGAAGAGGTCCTTCGCGTGTCCCTCTGATCAGCAGAGGGCACAGCGAGGGACCAATAACGGGGACTTTTGGGCCGCGGATCGGGGGTCCAACGCCCAAGTTAGAAGTCCCGAGCTGAGGTGCGGCCCGTGTGTTCCGGGACGCACCCAGCGGAGAAAGAGGCCCAAGCCTCACGTGGCGAGCCCGGGAGGGCGCCCGCAGAGGTGGTCGCGGAAGCGCCGTGCGAACCCGTGACCACCTCCATAATGCGGAGAGGAGAACACCCCGGGGTTTTAGTGGGTAAACCCCGCCAGACCAGCTGGCGGGGGAGTCCCACATAACCACCCCCCCGCCCCCGGGGGCCAGGTGGTATGCCTAATGCATTTCCCCGGGAAAAAAAAAAAAAAAAAAAAAAAAAAAAAAAGGTACAATAAGGTACCTATAAAAGTATTCTTGGGAAGCTGGAGCGCTGAAAAACGTTGATTTTATGTTTTACTCATGGTTAAGGTTTTTTTCGTGTGGCAATGTTTAATATTTTGCTTTCGGTGGAAGCAAATGATATAAATCCAAAAAGCGCGCCATTTCGCGTTAGCTAGTAAATCGTCCACATGTTTATTGAATCGTGACGTTGACTATGTGACTTGACTAGACTACTGATCCCTGACTAACTAGGACTCGACTTTTTGACTATTTTAACCAAGACATGAAATAGTTTTTTGCCGGTTCTCGTAAAAAGGTTAACTTTCATGAATGCCGTATTGAGGTTAAAGTGAATAAAAGTTTTGACTTTACATTGTAAGACTGGCTAAATGCACAAAATGTGCGAAGCCACAACATAAAACAAATAGGTAGGTACATATTCTAATGACTTCTTGACCTTTTAGTTATCAATGTAGGGTGCGTGATAACCGCGAGTTCGCAATAGTTTTACTGATTATAGGGTAGTGTTTAACCGAACTTAACCTCTATTATTACTCCTGATTGTAAAAGCGTAAATAGTTATGTGGTAGGTATAGGGCAGCTTAAAGCCGCTCAGCGAGCTATGCTCGAAGTTTCTCTGAAGGACAGCATCCGTAATGAGGTGATCCGACAGAGAACCAAGGAAACCGACATAGCTCAAAGGTTTAGCAAGCTGAAGTGCCAATGGGCCGGTCGCATCTCTAAAAAACTGACAACCGATGGGGTAGACGAGTTCTAAAGTGGAGACCGCGTTTGGGCAAACGTAGTGTAGGACGCCCGCCGGCAAGGTGGAGTGACGACTTGCGAACGACAGCTGGCAAGGACTGGATGAGGAAAGGAAAGTGGCGTTCATTGGGAGAGGCCTACCATCCAGCAGTGGACGAGTGTGGGCTGATGATGATGAGGTATTGGGTATAACACGCTAGATCATTTACCCTATTAGAGTTATCGAAGAACACATTTACGACAGGAACGTCTTAACTCACATTCAACATGTTCAGTAAATAACTCGTTATGATGAGCAACATGTACGCATACAGGGAGAACGCCCCAGTACTTGCCGACAAAAATAAATGAAGGTAGATACACAATTTTTTACAGCGGAAACTTTTGGAGGTAAATCAAAAACACTTCTGTTAGGTACCGTATAAAAAGTTACTAACATTTTTATTACAAATAAGTATAATTGTTCACTCAATTCAATCACTTTCTAAAAACTTGTTAAGATAGTTTAAAGGCGCCGTCCACAAGCGCGGGGTCGGAAACTCTGCCGGTGAACAGAAGTTGTCTGGTGGTCTCGTCTTGAATGAATAGTAGGAAAGGTCGGTTCGCGTTTATCTCGAAGCTGCTGGCCGTCTCCTCGCCGAATTTGTTCACTAGAGATATTTCTGTAGGCAAAAGAAACAAATATTAATCATCTGGGTGCACCGATAGGCCGTGATATCTCGGTGCGGGTACGTACCAATGTGCTTCTTCTAAAAACATCATAACATCAACCCATATCAATGTACTGCTGAGCACGGTTATCCCCTCACTATCGTGAGCAGGGTTAGGCCATAATCCACCACGGGGGCCTGGTCTGGATTTGTGGATAACAGACCTACCCCCGAAATAATTCTCGGGTATATAAGATAGATAGATTAACTCTTTATTGAAACACCAACAAAACTTAAAAACTAGAACAAAACCAGTTTAACAATTAGTGTCACAATGGGCGACCTTTGGGTAAGTATGTGGTTTTATGCAATGCAAAGTTCTGGGTGGCACTGTAACCGTTATGGGCAGGCCTTTGTGGTTATGGTGGTTATCATCAAATGTGAACGACGTGCTCGTCTCGTTGCACAGTAACATGAAAAAAAACTAAGATCGGATCAGTGGCGTTCACTGTGAGGCCACATCGAGCAGTGACTTATAAAACTTACCAGTAGCGGAATACGCAATGCTTCCGAGCTCGTTGACTTCGATGCCTGATCTTTGCAGCACCTTCGACACCCTCAGCCGCTGGTGCAGAAGCTGGCCTCGAGAAATCCCGGGGAATGACGCTGTGTCTTCGAACGCTTGCCGGACCCCCAACTATAATTATTGACTGGTTAGAAACAGGAAACATCGTGAAGAAACTCACATTTCCGAGAATTATTTCGGAGGTATTTGATTGACCAATCTGTAATAATAATAATTGAAATAATAACTAGAATCACCAGCCCGCTGGTCGAACGACCTTGTCAAGTTAGTCGGAAGGCAGTGGATACGTCTCGCACAGGACCGGAATAAGTGGCGTGAAAGAGAGGAGGCCTATACCCAGCAGTGGGCTGATATGGGCTGAGATGATGAACTAGAACTAGGTACAGCTTTAAAACATATTTCTCGTATTTAAGTATCATAAAAATATATTCTAAATTTAGATTTTTTTGATAACTATATAAGTAGCAAACTCAATTTGGCAGGCGTTTCGCTGTGGATAAACGCGTTTAAGACAGATAAGTAACCATTTTAAACAAACAGATAATTTTGCGCTCGATTCGCTCACTCTAATATCCTACTGCTTCTACCGTAAAAATAGGCAAGTGCTATTTTACTCATTCTGTTATTTTACGCCTCATATGCCTCCAAACATAGGCACCAAGTGTTCTCTAATTCCCTTAGTCTGGTATAGATTTACCTCTTTCAGAACTCCGTCCAATTGCGATGTATACTCGAACTTGAACCTAGGGAGCGTCACATCGACTAGACGCTCGTATAAGTTGTCCAACTCCAGTCGAAGGTCGCTTAGGCTGTTCAGAACTCGAGGTAGACCGGTCAGTGAATTTGGCACTATGATGTACATGGCGAATTTGTTGCCCTGGAAACAAAATTATCATGAAATGTTCTCGAATGGCATGTCTATTAAGCATTTTCAGCGAGTGTTATCCAATTTTAATTGATTTGGATTGCAAGCAAAATTAATCCAATTTTAATTCCTTAAATGTTTCCTTTGCATAAATTAAAGCATTCATGAGCAGGTGTTACTGTTATGTCAAATTATTATTATTTTTGTTTTAATAGAATTGGACTCCTCACAAAAGCTAGAGGAGACCCGTGCTCAGCAGTGGGCCAATATAGGTTGATTATGATGATGATGATGGATAAAATTGGTGGTAAACAAGCACGCGGTCAACCTCGTGGTAAGTGGTTACCGCCGCCTATGGATATCTGCAACACCAGGGGTATTGCCGGTGTGTTGTCTACCCTTATGGTGGAACCTTGTGGTGGTACACATGTTGCAGTTACGTTAAAGAAACGAACGCGTAAACCGGGTTGAATGCGTTTTCCACGTATCTACAATAAGTGTCTCGCCCGCCGGCAAGTTGAAGTGATGACTCTCGGAAAACGGCTGGCAGAAACTGGATGAAAAGAGCCGAAGATCGAAAAGCAGAATGTTTGTATATGATTGAAAATCTCTTCGGAGCATAGATACAGGTATTTAGTACTAGATTTTTTCTAAGATACCAAAGCCCCCCTAAAACTTACCCTGTAAGGCATTCTCAAGATCTTCGCGTCGAATTTAGCCGACTCCGCGAAGAAGAAGTTCCCCTTAACGTTCATGAAGTCGATGCTGCTCTGCTTCTTGGGAGACACGTAGAAGGGTCCGGCCTTGGTGGCGTTGGGAGCGAACTGGTGGCGCCAGCTACCCTTGAAGTACAGGGTGTTGAGGATCAACACTACCATGTTGCGGACATCCTCTGGAATGGAGATAACGTGCCTCAGTATAACAAAAATGTTTTACTCATTTATTAATTATTACTAGCTACGTCCTGCGATTTTACTACGATTTATCTATATCCACATTATATCCCACAAGAAACTTATTTTTTAACGGGGCAAAATGTATCCTATGTGGTAATCCAACTGATAACCTATATATGTAACAAGTTTCATTCAAACATTGAGTAACAAACATCCAAAAATTCTAAATATCCAAACATACAAACATTCAAATTTCTAATATTAATAATTTAGGGTCATTCCCAGTTGTCACCCCCTTAAATGTCCCCAGACGTGACAACTGGGAATTATTTTTAGAATGCATCTGAATTGTCACCACTGGTGACGTTCACGGTTGACAAATGGGAATTATTGGAAGACAACAACAGATCTGAAACTAATTAAAATTTTATTTTTTTGTTGTTAATTGTTAACAACAGAATGGCATTTATAGGTCATTTACTTGTATAATTAGTCATTATTCCGACCTTCTATCATTACTATTATAGTTTTATCATTAGGTAAGTAGTTACTATGACAACCGAACGGTTTTATTGCCGTGACTATAACCGGAAAACTAAAACAATGGCTTGCCGATTAAAGAAATAGTTGACTAATTATTATGCTGTTTCCCACTGTGACTATGAGGCATCAATGGGTAAACATCAAGATGACAAATATACATAAGAACTAGCCTAGGAAGAATATATAGAAAGGCTCTAATATTCTTTTTTAAAGTAATTACAAGCAATCCTAGGTGATACTACCTAACCCATCCACACTACCAGACGCGCTGCACATAATAATACGCGGAATATTTGGTTTTCAATTCGCCGTTTAAGGGGTTAACACTTTGACTGCTGAGCTTGACTAGCCACGGGTGCGGCTCTGCACGCTCCATAGCGTTTTCCCATACAAAAAACACAACAGTTGTGTTTTGCCGCACTCGTGGCAAGTTGTGAAAAACACGCAGTTGTGTTCTCAGCACTGAACGTGTTAAGCTTCTTTATTTGTAATTTATTTTTAGCCTTGAATGTCCCACTACCGGGCAAATTTAATTTAGCTAATGGATTCTCTAAGACAGCTTTTTTGTCTCCTGCTTATATTTATAAATGTGAAAGAATGTTTTTTTAGATGATTGTTAATCAATCACACAAAAACAACCGAACGGATTTTGATGAAATTTGGCACACAGATAGCTCATTACCTGTATCTAACACGTAGAATAAATTTCATCCCATCAAAATTCAGTTGCCAGTATTAATTATTTTTTTTTTCATTTTGTCCTATCATACATTCATCAGACAACTTAAACTATATATTTCTATATTGTCATATTAATTTTCATCCCGTAAAGAGTGACTGTTCCTCTGGGATCATACTCAAAGTGGGTGAAACCAGGGGCCCCGATATACGAATACCTACCTTTAATAGCGAGTGTACACGCATACGAAGGGGTAAGTAGACTGTAACAATAACAATGTTCTTCCTGTGTAGTGTTGTGACTGAACAAATAGTCAATTAATTCGTCATGACCTCATACATAAATGTTAATGTTTACATTTAACTATCTTCTCCCCGCGGCTTCAAACTTCAAACGCTTTTACTATGATATAAGATAACAATGATGATGATGATGATGAAACGTTTTCTTTAGAATAGAATAGAATAGAAAACTCTTTATTGTACACCAGAAACAAAAATAAACACAGTACAGAATAATTACAATAGGTAAACAAGGGTAGTACAATGGGCGGTCTTATCGCTGAAAGCGATTTCTTCCAGACAACCGAAACGTTTTCCATAAACGTTTTCTTTATGTTATTTAAAGTCTTATTATCATTATACTCGTACCAAATTGCGTCAAAATCCGTTCAGGCGCTTCGGTGCAGACACAACAAACTTTTGATTCTATGTATTACATTATATTATTATTTATTATATATATTACTAGCTGCGCCCCGCGGTTTCACCCGCGTAGTTCCTGTTCCCGCGGGAATATGGGGATAAAATATAGCCTTTGTTACTCGCTGTCAATGTAGCTTTCCATTAGTAAAATAATCTTTTAAATCGGTGCAGTGGTTTAGCCGAAACCTTACATATTTCCATACATACTTTCATCCCCTATATTTATTTTACCCCTCAAGGGTAAATTTTTACAAACTTTGAATGCTAAAGTTATTTATATCTAATCAAAACCCTAAAAAATAAATTTCAAGCTTCTAGCTTCAAACATGACAAAACTTCCATACAAACTTTCATCCCCTATTTCAAACCCTTACAATGCTTTTTTCGCGTTAAAAAGTACCCTATGTCCTTTCCTAGGCTCTAGACTATCTCTGTACCAAATTTAATTTCAATCGGTTCAGTAGTTTAGGCGTGAAAGAGCAACAGACAGACAGAATTACTTTCGCATTTATAATATAAGTAAGGATAGGGAAGTAGGGATTATATTATATTATATGTTATTATATTATACTACATTCATGTTGTTTTTGTATTATGTAACCATTATTATTTTCCATTTTTTTTTTGCATAAGATATTTTGATGCACGCCTACACCCCTCTCTCCTTCACTATGGGTGGCTGACTGGTAGAAAATGCTCTTAGCGTTAAGTCCGCCATTTGTACTAGTTAGTTAATCTGTGCAATAAAGTATTAAATAAAAAAATAAACAAACATACATACATACAAAGTTTTGCATTTATTATATAAGTGGAATATGAAAAATGGATGACGTATACGTTGGATCACTATCGCAAACTGTTTTGTAAACCGTGCCGTCTATCTAATATCAGGATTATATCGATGTTTTAAGCATTAACATTTTTACAGCGTTTTACCAGAACAACATTTTTTTTTATCGTACCACGAATATATTTATAGAACCTGAGAACTCCCTGTATCTAGGGAATCAGGAACGAGGATTATGGCCCTACAAACTCCTAGACTCAGATCAGATATTTGTGGTTCACACAAATATTGGCCCTTATTGTTAAATTACCTTCATTGACTAGGTCAGGGATCCTTCCATGGGTGATGTTGGAGACCCATCCGTTGATTTCCCTGGATGCCACAACGGAATCGTAGAAGTTGATACTCTTTAGGTCAGTCTTGTAAAACTCCTGCGCGATCGCTGCGAACCGCTGGCGAGGCTGCGCGTTGTTCCCCACATAGATGCGGCTGCCGAGATTTAGAATATATTCCGGAGATTCTTTCTGTAAAAGAAGCAGCAGTTTATTTAGCTGATGAAGCATCAGTTTTTATCTCAGAAACAGTGGTTGAATGTAAGAAAACAAAAAACGAAAACGCGTGAGGCTCACGTGAGCCTGGCTGTCTGATAGTTTTGCAAAGAAATGCAGAGAAAAAAATGAATCTGTTGGGTTGTTCCCAGACATCCTTAGGACGTAGGCCTTTCCTAGTGAGCCCTATCCTTGGCTCTCTGTCCAGTCTTCCACAGCCGTTTTCTGCAAGTTGTCACTCCACCTTGCCGGCGGGCGTCTTACACGTTAAACTTTACGTCTGGCCCATCAAGATCTCGCGATCAATTAGTTGTGATGTGTAAGATCCTACAAGGGAAAGTGGATGCCCCAGATTTGAATTCCGAGCTGTGTAGGTTATTCGTCCCTAATAACTACCTCGGCTGCCGAAAACATAGACTGTTGGCTGTCCCGGCATGCCGTACTGTTGCCCGATCAAGATCCCCCATACCACGATCCCTCAAAGCGCTCAACGCCCTCCTGGACGTCAGCCCAACATTTGATCTGTTTGCGGACCAATGGCAGGTGATTTTGACAGAATGTCTGAAGTACTGTGAGATGAATGCATGCTAGTTGTTTCTATTTATAATTTATTGGTTTTTATTTTATTTTATATTTTTCACTTATTTGATTTTAATTTTTCTTTGGATTATGATTTTAGTTTGCCATTGTAATTATACCTGCTAATTGATGTAAATGGTTATACCGTATCAACTATTTTGTTAATAAATAAATAAATAAATAAAATAATCAGTACTTACCTTCAAAGACTCGACGATTGTAGAGAATTTTGTTCTGACCACTTTTCTATCTAAATCGAAGCCAAGAACTGATGCCAACTCGGCCTGAGTGGGCCCTGTGGCTGCTTCTGCGAGGATAGCCAGGACCAACTTTAAGCCAAGGGGTGACAGGAGGAAATTCTCATTGGATGATGATGCTACGCGCTGGAAAGTATAACAGGACTTTTAATTATTGGGTAACTTTGAATATTTACTGTTGCGTATGGGTAGTGTAGATAAAAGAAAAAATTACAGCAATTTGCGTTGATTAATCCCTAATTTGTAATTAGATAAACACTAAACTGCCAGATAAATTGTAAATTTTTACGTACATAGTCTTTATTGATAATATTAATAGCTCAAACTCACGGGTTAATTTATGTATTTACATTATAGGAATTAATAGACGCAAATTGCTGCAATTTCGTCTTTCAACTCCAATACACAATAGGTACATAGGTAAGTAATTTTTGCTACTTTCGAAACGGTATTTTTAATCAGAACACTTTCCAAAATAACGTTGAATTTCAATTGTACGTATAATCGCATACGTTACCAGTAGGTATTATGACTACCACCACCCTAGAATATCAACAAAATAATGTGAATTGACTTTTGAACTTGATATAAACGAAAAAAAAATTACTTATATTAGCTGCGCCCTTCGTTTTCTTATTTTACTGCTTTATAAACTTTTCTCCCTATTTCACCCTTAGCAGTAGATTGTTGGGATAGAAACCACCCTAAACCTAGTGTATTTTCGCACTCAAGTTTATTTAATTCCGTTCAACTGTATGCGAGTATTATGCATGTGTTTAGATTAAGACGCGTAATTAAAAAACTAAGAAATATTTTATGTATTATAAGCTGACAGGTAGGACCTTCTTTTTATCACGCTGGTGACTAAGTTACCTTTGTAAGAGTCCAGTCGAACCCATCATAGTCTATAGTCGACTGGGTGAATGCATCGTCCGTGTCCCAATAGTCCGGGTCGACTAGGGTTCCATTCTCTGGGGTGACAGCCTTAGCCTGCACGTTCGAGGCCGCTCCATCGAAGTCTTGGGCATATCCAAACACTTCAAACAGGGTGTGGGGGTCTATCCTGCTATCTGCTCTTGCGATTGTCAGGAGAAGAGGAACTGAGGAATAAAAAAAATATTAAGTACTAAGCACTTAGTGCAGGGCTGTAAAATTTGGCCAATAAAGAAGAGGGATACCTATGTCCTGCAATGGGTCAATAAAGACCGAAAATGATGATGATGCCTTAGTAGCTAATTAAAAACTTACTGCTACCTACATACGTAGATCGTGTCACTACGATTTGAGTTTAGAGTTTCCACCTCTAAAATTTGGCAACCAGGACAAGACGCGTGAATACCCCGAATCTTAGAGCCCAGAACCCGGACATGTCAACGGGTTTTTTTAAACCAAGCCAGTGTAAACAGTTGAAAATGTCATAAAGCGCCTTTTTACTTATTTTCAGACCTTAAAATTAAATTTAGCCATTATCTATCATCATTTTTAATTTATAGGCCTGGACTACAAGTGAAGCCCCGGTCGGACGCTCCCCGGATGCCCTCTCAGCTAGGACAAGTCGGCCGGACGGGTGGCAACTCTATTTGGGATCCTAGTTCCCGATCTCTACTCTCTAATTCTCTCTCTCTCTATCTCTACTTCCAGATAAGATAAGCAGTAAACAGGTAGAGACTACCTAGGTACTTATTTATATCAAATCCTAATTCTAGGAGATGAGAACAATACAATAGTGCGCTTTAGTCGGCTATACATACTTACCTATACTGTGATAAAAGTACCTAGGGAGAATAGGCTATTGATAAATTTAACCTAGTGGAGAGAGATATATTGTTCAAATTTCCACAGACTAATGACTTTAGTTTATGTGTACGTCAAAGAGGGGTGATTAAGTAGGCGTTTCTTCTAGGAAACTCGTTGTACAATTAAATTGGTTTGTTGTAGGTATTGATGACTCGAGTCTAATTACCTACCTACCAATCTACCAAGGGGCATTCTCAAGCAAAAACTGCTACCCGCAACTAAAACTGCCACCCTCAACTCAAAACTGCCATATTCAACAAAAACTGCCGACATCAAGATAAACTGCCACCCACAACTCAAAACTGCCACCCTCAACTAAAACTGCCACCCTCAAATAAAACTGCCACCCCAAAATAAAAACCTATCATGTAGGTAATAGGTACCTTTGTAAACAGAAGTAGTACCTATGTATATACTTAATGTTAAATTTATGAATACTTAGAATTTACTTGTTGTTACATCTTATTTTGAAAAGGTTTATAGTTTATACCCTTTACCCATTACCTATTATGAATATAGACTATGAATTTTCCCTGACTGAATAAGGATGTACCTAGTTATAACATGGTTATACTAAATAGTAAATACCTACAGCACCATAACGGTAGATAATTGTTAAAAAAAAAACTGCCACTATTTGTGCAAAGAATCGAATTGAATAGAAAATACTTTATTGTACGCCAGATTAAAATACACAAGGTAAATGGAATTTAATTAAATCTGTAGAAAAATGGACGGACATATCGCTAAAGGCGATCTCTTCCAGTCAAACTTTGGATAGTGCGAAGCAATGGAAAGGTTGTCGGTGTAAATAATGAATACCTAAATACATATAAATAATTATATAAATATTTATTGGTAAACCTACATAAATAAAAATTAGGTATGATCGGGTGTAAATTAAAAAAAAAGTAAATGTTCCTACTAAATAAAATATAGAATTTGTACCAACATAAATATCTAATTATAATTCTCCAGAGCACGGTAACCTTTGATAGCCTATTGATTATGCTCGCCCTAATCGGTATGTTACGGTTACGAGTAGGTATTATATTTTTTTATATATCTACCACTTATTTCCTATCAATACACCCCAGATTAATAAACCTTTGATTGAAGTGCAAATCGCCCCACTGCCGGAGTAACAAATTCGCACCTATTCCCACCACAGACAAAATACAATACGAAATACTTATTATTTACTTGTGTAAGTATGCAGCATGAAACCCTTATTTAATTCCTATATCGAACTTTATAATCAGTTTCATTCCCAAAATAAATACCACTTTGGAATTTCAATCAAGATCATTGTCCTTTTAACATTGAAACTTGCCATCGTTACAAATTGTAAAACCTACCTATACCTTGTTGTTGGAACCTAGGCTTGACTCAAGGAATTTAAGTAATCTACATACTACATAGATACCTACATCTTAACCAGTGACATGGTTAAAATAAATTACCATTAAATTCTGAAATGAAAATTTTGAAGAAACCCATTGACGTTAAAATACAGGCTAATATCTACTTTTCTTGTCTAGGATAAGTAAGCGCTTCATTTGAACCTTGGCTCAGATACTTCATTGATGATGTGATGACGATTGTTTATTACAATAATTGATACCCACCGAGATTACGGACAGCAACGCTGTCACGAAACCAGTCTGACCCTTTAAACAAGGATATAATCAAAGGTCTGACTAATAAATAAGAAGCTATTTTCCCGAGAGCAGCAAATCTAATGCTTCATAATTATGCTCTTTTGAAAACTGACAGGTTAACTATCTACAAACCAAATGCGGGCCCTGCCGAAATCCAAATTTAGTACGTAAACAAATCAAAATTTAGACTCAGTTTCGAAGACCACGTCTCTTTGTCACTGTCATTTTCAGGGGACTCACACTACGACTTTGGGTGAATCATTAGTTAACTGAGCAATGGCAGCTAAGTCAAGTGCTGTGGCAAAGTTAAATGCTGACATTAAAGCTAATAAGTTATTAAGTCCGTTATTAGTAATAACTAAAAACTGATTATAGTTATGGTATGACGGAGGCGTCTACGAACGAGAACAGGACAAGTTAAAGAATGAAGCGCAAATCTGACATTCAGACTTCCCTACACTTATTAAAATTCTTACCTACTTACGTATTATATGGTCGTAGCATGAAATAAAAAGAACTTACCAACAAAAAACACAAAACACATTCTCAGAGTCATCTTGGCCACAAATAAGGAAAACCCACAAATAATAAAAAAGGGAAGTTCAAGGCAAATAAAGACCCGGACGGACAAGCTATGCAAACGAGTTATACTGATAGCATTTGGCACCAATACGCTAGAGCCGCCACAAATATATATTTTATTTTATCATGATAGGCGTCCGCTCGGCTTAAAGATCAGATCGCGACTGCCGTCGAGGCGAGGACTGTTGACCATAACATAATGAAGGAAGGTTCATAACGACCGGTTTGCGGTTATGACCGTGGGCAAAGTAGTGTCTTGGTCTTGACTCTTGTTCGTCATTCGCGAAGTGGGTATTTTTAATCCAGGCTTTAATGCGTAGACCATCTCAAGAGACCACTTCCCTCTTTTTTATTTATAAATATGTACGCGTTGAATACTATCTCACCAGATATGTGACAATGCGGTCTAGGATGATGCACCTAGAAGTAACCCATTTATTCCAGCCTTGGAGACTCCCAGTTTGTGACTGTCAGGAAACACTCATGCAAGAAGTTCCACTCCTTTTCGTTAGGGTACCCCTTAGGAGCCATACTTACTTACGCACTACAATTTAGAAAACCTTGAGCTTAATATCTGAAAAGGCTATAGAAGCAACAGGAAGCCGCAAATCGAAAGTAACTTTCTCAGGTTAACATTAATCATCAGCTGCCTTTGGTCACATCTTCAGACGGTTCTTTAATGAAGCGACCGCAAGACTGGTCAATCGAACTCGGTGACGTGTTTAGGACATGTTGTCAGCTGACATGCTAATTTTGATGGTGCAAATGTAGCAAGATTGGCAATGTAGCTTCTAGTTGTAAAAGCAGACATTTTAGAGCTGCATAACCCCGCGAACAGCCATCACGACAAACCTAACAGACCGGTTTTTCGTACAGCAATGGGTAAATAATAATATTGTTAACCACAAGACGTAATTACCTATAATGAATTATCGTCGGTTTTCCCCAAAGAAGTGATGACTTGATGAGCCGTTTACTTACGTTCCTTGCAGACACAACATTTGCTTAACAATGTTTACATTAATTGAAAAGGTGTCAACCTTGTAGTGGGAGGCCTCTTCTGCAAGAGACCGCCCGGGAAGTACCACACCTTTGCCAGATATTCATCCGCTAAGCAGTGGTGTGCAAACATTACTGTGATCCGGTTTGAAGGGCACTGTTTCCAGCGAAATAACTGGGCATATGATACTTTAGAGCCGATGTCTTAGGGTGACGAGCGCAGCGCAGGGCCGCGCAGGATTATTCAATGTAAAGTTCTGGGTGGCACTGTAACCGTTATGGGCAGGCGTAGTGCTTACCATTAGATGAACGACTTGCGCGGCTCGTCACTCAGTAAATAATAAAAAATAAACATCGTATGGAATTCATGGAAAACGAATATGTATTTGGTATTATAGGAACTGTGGGTATCACACACCCTAAGTCATGTATACAGCATAGAAAATCACCACACACTCGGTGGTCTAATGCGTATTTCAAACGCAAAGCACGTCTGTTGTTTGTTTGCCCTAACTACGTACATACACTTAATAATAAGTTCAAATAGTTCTAATGAACACCGAAACAAGTCCACGTTATGTTTTCCTTATTATTCTAATAATATGGAGTCATTAAAAAATCTAAGAAATAGAACGTACTCTGCGAGCCTTATCCAGAAGGATAATCGTAATATTATCAGTTTTATAAAGGCATTCTCTTTAGTAGATAAGTACGAAGTATTATCAAACCAGCTGAGCCCCGGAGGGTCATCCGTGTTAAGTATTATTTCATGGGAACCATAAAATTTTACGGGATAAAAAGTATCCTATTTATTAATCCAGGTAATAAACTATCTGTGTTCCAAATTTCATTCAATTCCGTTCTGTAGTTTTTGCATAAAAGAGTAACAAACATCCATGCATCCTTACACAGTTTTACATTTATAGGATTAGCTACGCCCGTCGGTTTCACCCGCGTAGTTCCCGTTCCCGTGGAAATACGAGGATAAAATATAGCCTATCTTACTCACTGATTATGTAGCTTTACATTGGTAAAATAATTTTTAAAATCAGTTTAGTGGTTTAGGCGTGAAAGCGTAACAAACAAACAAACTCACATTCGCCCTTACGATATTAGTAGGATAGGATTCTGCCACTGAGAACTGTACCAAATTAAATACCAAATTTCATTACGTAAATGTATTTTCCCACTTGCCCATTAATAAATAAAACAAAAACTCCCTTATTCCTAAATAGGTATGTAACGTTTCATAAAATTACGCACTGCAATGTTGTACTGCGCAGTCCTAAGTGACGTTCGAACTTTTTATGAATAAGGAGGTACCTAAGTATATAACAAAATGGGCGTTTTAATAATTTCCCGTAGTACGGCACAACGCGGCTATAAATGCCATGGCAAAGGCAGCCTGTGTCTGAGCACCAGAGGACGCTAACATCTCAGTTTTGTTACTGCATGACGCATTATGATGTGTTTTCTCAATTAATTCGTATAACATCGTGTCGTGCCGTAACCACAGAAAATATAAGGTAACCATAGTGCGGTTAATTACGAAAACATCCAATTATATCAAATTAATACATAATAATTTCAATGACAATATATAATATCAAACGTAAGCCTTTACGTGCTGAAAATGTAACTATTATTTACAAATAAATGAAATTGTTAAAACTGGGAAGACATCGAGGGGTCGACACGGTAAAATTGGGATTCCTGTAATCGTCAACTTTTTTTAACTTTAAAAGCTTTTATAAAACCGCTGTTCCTAAACTGTAGTGATATTATAACCTTCGCACGACACTCACTGTGTTAGTTAACTATATACCCCCCCCCCCCCATTGGTGATACGTGGCTTTAGACTACCACTCCCTCCTTTGTAGGTACTAGAATCTTAAAAAATTTCGATTATCATTTTTATTTAAATAAAAATAAATACGTGTTATCTTACTACACCCCCCTCCCCTTGTGATATTTCGTTATTTTGTGTTTTTTTGCTCCCCCCCCCCCCCCCCCCCCCCTTCAAGCCTCACAAGATAAATGGACGATCCCTAAGTAGAATTAATATTTAGTTAGGATAGCAGGTACATTATATTATGGCCAATAAACAAGGTACGGTTTAAAATGCGATATTCACTTCTCTTCGCAATATCATAATGTTATTTTGTTACGGCCGACACGCATGTGATGTTACACATGGTACATACATACATACGGACGTCTAATTACAGTATACCAATTAATCAAGTACATTTACTGCATTTACTTAATAAAAACAACTCTTAGCACTATTGAATGGCGCCTTCGTGAATAAGAACAAGCTATAGAAGGAAAATTGAAGGCAATAGCTGTCTCACAGCTCTCTTATTCGCATCTAGTAATACAGCGTTTTTATTGTTTCAAGTATGGGTAACAAGATAGATTGGTCAGGTCTTTAGGTTTGTCTATTTGCTACTAAATTATGTCATGGCGCCATAGCTCCGTGGACGGTTTGGTGAACAAAACAAGTGAACAACTAATGACAAGTTGACAACTTGGTGTAGATTCCATTTAGTAGTGGTCGGCCTCTTCTGCAAGAGACCGCCAGGGGAGTACCACAGCTTTGCCAAATATTCACCCGCCAAGCAGTAGTGTTACGCAATACTGTGTTCCGGTTTGAAGGTCATTGTTTCCATCGAAATTACTGGGTGTATTAGACTTTAGACCGATGTCTCAGGGTGACGAGCGCAGTGCAGTGCCACGCAAGATTATGCAATGCAAAGTTCTGTGTGGCACTGTAACTGTTAGGGGCAGGCGTAGCGCTTACCATCAGGTGGACGACTTGCACGTCTCGTTACGTAAAACTTCTTTGGCTCGAGAATGCGACTTGCCAAAACCTGACAAGCTATGCAAGTATAGAATAGTAAAATTCTCTAGGGGTCATGGGTTCTTTTCAGACAGTTTCATTTTTAACCGCTAGAGGCGCTAGGATCGCCTATTCTAGGTATTTGGTCATGGGTTGCAAAACTATAACTTAAATACTACATTAAACAATAAATTGCAATTTTTATTCCATTTCATGAAAATAAAATAACACTGACAAGATAAAAACGTTAAACAATTTACCAAACAAATTTAAAAAATAATTCAATAATTTCTAGTTCCCCTTATTTAATTGTATTATGGACTACAACACCTTAGTGTTTTATTGCATTTTATTATCAACAATTTCTTATAATTTAATGGAAATTATTATTTAGTCACAAGTTATGTTATGGACGTTCTCTGTGTTAGATTCACTGCTTGAGTGCTCGTGAATAAAACGGTTAACACCCAGAAGTGAAGGCAAATCTGAAACAACAACATATAATGTTTTCTCAATCATATTTTTACATTAGTAAAATCATTTTGAACGGGGTATTTACTATGTATTTATATACATAAACATAATATATGGTGAATGTACGGATCCGGTGGGATGTTGTTTGTTGGATGAGATAACTTCCAGCTTCTTACAAGTGCTTTCCATCTATGAGTGAGCCCGAATCGCGCGCCAGCTTAACACGTTCACTGCTGAAAACACAGCTGTTGTGTTTTTTAGACCTTGTCGCGACTACGGGAAATCACATCTGTTGTGCTAGCGCAGCTTGCGTGCCGACTGTGTAGCGAAACACACACGTGTGTTTAACGCGGCGCTACAACAGAGTGGCTCACACAGACGGCACGCCATTCCTGGAAAACACACGGTCCGTACCGGTGCCTTAATGTTAAAACCGGTTCAGCAGTCAACGTTTAAAGGTGGTACGTTTTGCTTATGGCGGGAAATTTAAATACCAAACAGTTTTTTTCGTTTTTGAAGCTAGACAGGCGTTTGTTTGAGGCTATTGTCTACCCAAAACCTAAAAAACATGTCTACGAGACAAAAAAGTTTGGGGACCACTGTTCTAAGATAAGTCAACCATAACACGTTCCTTTGTCGTGACAGTACACTTACCATGTAAAGGATGACAAATATCCTGAGCACGGGGTGGCGCCGGATCACAGCGGCAATTCTGTGCGACATGACGTTGACGCACGAGTCAGGCCGCCGCGCCCGTGGCTCCCTCTGTACGTTGACTACACTATGTGCGTCCTTTGAGCGGTTGGATATTTGCGACTTCAATTTTGACTGCAAAAACAAATGTATTGTTTAACTCTTTCGATCGCCGAACTATGGTATACAATTATTTGAGGGGGCGTTTTCAAATATATTATATCGATAAATCTACCCCTTTACAACGATTTTTTAACTTTAAAAAACACAAAAAACTAAAGACATAAAAATGAAACTAGTATTCTTCGAACGTTAGAAAATCACTGTAGCGAACATCATAGGAATTTAAGCGATGATTATGGAATTACAGACTAAAAAAACAGGAAAACATGAAATTCCTTAAAAAAATCTTTTTTTTACTTGGTTCATATACTTAATTCAACCGATTTGGTACCAATAACTCACCTCTAGCTTATCCAGCTGTATCCTAAACATATTATTTTCAGCCATCAGTCTGTCCACCTTCGTTTGTCTCTGTACCAGTGACTCGGTCAAGTAATGTATCTTCTCGTTCTCTATGGACTCATCACGGGACACAGTGTAATCTGCCACGTTCAGAGCGCTGGTGTCTGGTGTCTTGACAGAGGATGCCGTCTCTCGGAGGAGGTTCAACTCGGACTCCTTGTCGCGTAACGCCGTGCGGAGGCTGGCGATCGTTTGACCTGACTCGATTTGTGCCATTTTAAGTTCCTAGAACAAACAGTACAATAATGGGTACAGGGTTTAGGTGCAGGAAGTCCTTTTTTTTTTTATTTTACCGAGTGACGAGACGAGCAAATCGTTCACCTGTTAAGTGCTACGCCTGCCTGTAACAGTTACAGTGCCGCCCAGAAATTTGCATTGCATAATCCTTTATGGGATTCCTAACCCTAAAAAACGTCGTTTATAAAATAATCATAGTTCCGACTCGATCCACAGATGGCGCTGATACAAAAAATAAATAAAATGAACAAAAGAATTAAAATAAGATTACTGAATATGAACTTGTGTTTGGTGTAATGATTTTTGAAATAACCAATGTTGTTATAAAACTTACCTTAGTGATGACAAAGCACTGGGCTTCGACTTTGTTCCTAGCAGCGCGTTCGTCCTTCAATGCGTCTCTCAGTGCGGCCACCACCTTCTCCGCTGCCATATGGCGGCTCTCCACCTGCCCTAGATACAGTTTCATTGCGTCGCATTCCTTGCGAACGACGCCCACTGCTTCGGAGAGCTCGTCCCGTTCTTGTCTAAAAATGTTTAGTAAAGATTTTTCTCTAGCATGTATTGGGGAGTTCGGAGACATTGTTGGGATGAATGTGTTGCTTACGCATTCTATAGTCTGTAGTGGGAGGCCTCTTCTGCAAGAGACCGCCTGGGGAAGTACCACACCTTTGCCAGATACTCATCCACCAAGCAGTAGTGTACAAACATTACTGTGTTCCGGTTTGTAGGGTACTTTTCCAGCGAAATTACTGGGCATATTATGAGACTTTAGAGCCAATGTCTCAGGGTGACGAGCGCAGTGCAGTGCCGCAGGATTATGCAATGCAGGGTTCTGGGTGATGCTGTGACTGTTATGGGCAGGCGTAGCGCTTACCATCAGGTGAACGACTTGCTCGTGTCGTCACTCAGTCAAATAAAAAAAAAACTCATCTGACTGACTTTAGTAGAATTAAAGTGAAAGGACATAATAAATAGCGCAATAACATGGCGCTGATGCCACTGGCTCCTGAAACACAGTTTAGACTAGTTCAGATTCAAAACGAAGCTGTAAATTACTATATTTCAACGTTACGGGCATCATAAAAAACAACTTTTTGGATAAAATACTCACTTCAAGCTATCCACCTGCTTAACTAAAACCTTTGCATCAGCATGATTCATGCCGTCTTGCAACGCCTTGATCTCATTGTCTTTTGCAAATAGCATGCTTTTAACCCTCAACTTGTATGTTTCCCAATCGTTCTCTAGCCTGTGGCATTCTCCGTTGGCCTTTTCTAAATTGCTCTGTAACTCTATAATAGCCGATTGGGCGTGCCGAAGTTCAGTCTCTAATTTGTGCTGTGCTGAATCTTGCTCTTCTGCCTGTTTTGTTAGATCTTTTACCCTGAAAATCGAATTTATACTTTTTATCTTAATGTTTTTTTTTTAATCTTTTTATATTATAGTCAATTTAATTCCGCTAAGCTAATTCCATCATCGAACAACCAGACACACGGCTCTGCACCACCGTTACATGGTGGACAGTCCATGCTTACACATGAAGCGTGTTTTCTTGTCTAGGCACAGTTACGGATCTGCACACAGTGTTGTGTTTTCCCATACTGCTAACCCAACAGTTGTGTTTTCCAGTACTCGCGGCAAGTTATAAAAAACACAGCAGTTGTGTTTTCAGCATCAATTGTGTTAACTAAGACTTTTACCTTTCTTCCAAATCATTATTGGTTTTAATCAATCTCTGTTTATCGCTTTGATAATTTTGCTCCAAATGCGCTACTTCATTTATTTTTGACTTTAATAAATTCAACTGTGACGATAAGGACGCATTGTCTAGACTTGCTTTGTGGTTCAAAAGTTCATAATCTTCTAGTTTATAGTGTGTTTGGCTAAGTTCTGAAACAGAAACAATTAGCTTGAAAATTTCATTAAAAATTAAACTTAAATAAATATGTTCAATTCAATATTAAATACGGATAATATGTAACAGGCAATATCTAAAGATTGACACTTTGAACTTTTTGTAGATTTGGTGACTGGCACAAGGTGTACAGAAGTGAAATTCACAGGAACATCAAAACAGCGCATACAATGAAATTCGATTCAAAATAGACCTTATTTACAGGTAGAGCCCACATTTGCGCTGGATTGCCAGTCCATCATATTGTATCGAATTTCTGCATACTATCATATTCTGTTTTATATCTGTATATAAATAAGGTTTATTGTGGATATCATTACAACATGTATTGAACTCATCATTTGTGTATTGTAAATTAATAGCCATATAAAATGCACATAACTTCGGCAAAATATATTTTTATTATTAGCATTGTCAGGGTAATAATTCTACATGCACAACGTCATTTCCCCACAACATATTATATTATCGAAAATATTTCTAAATACCTTTGCCCTCTTCTGCCATCCTCAGCTTGTCAAGCAATTCCGACACTTCTTTATACACATAACTAAGTTCATTTCTAAGCAGGGCATTCTCAACATCTACATTTTCCACTTGGAAGGCTCCGTTGCTATCACTGTTTATTATTTCTATATCAGGTGGTAGACTATATCCTAAAAAGACATAACATTTAAGAGGCTTATTCTAGAAATCGCCTGCAACTTTTCCCAGAATTCCCATTGAAGTGCAATGTTTTTCTTTCTTATAATTAGCAAATTAGTAGTATAATAGTAGTAGCTGCACTCCATGGTTTCACTCGCGTTTAGTGTTATTCCACAGGAAACTTCAATTTTTACAGGATAAGAAGTATCCTATGTGGTAATCCAGGTAAAAAGCTATATATGTGCCAAATTTCATCCAAATCCATTCGGTAGTTTTCGTGTGTAAGAGTAACAAACATCCGTCCATCGATCCATCCTCACAAATTTTCACATTTATAATATTAGTCGGAAGTAGGATAAGATAGGGCATTGTTGTAGAGCTATAAATATGACACAATGTCCATAAAATAGATAGGTGGGTTAGGTAAAAAGCCCAGAGATTTAAGGTAACTTATGTACAAAGAATCAGATTGAGAATTGATTGTCGAAGTCAGTTAAAAGTAAAACGTTGGAAAAATCCACTTACTTCTCTGCCTATGGTTACGTAGTTCCAATTCACTATCACCATGGAATTCGCCAACCATTGTCTTTGGGCATTTATTCAAATGAAACTGTGGTGTTTTGAGCCTCGTTGGAGACTTTCTAAAGTTTGCGCCATGTCTTTCCAAGTGTGTAGGACTGTCTGAACCATTGTTGTATACAGGGCGAGACGGAGTGAGAACTATCTTCCTAACCGGCGACATTGAAGATCTAGTTTCAGCAACTGATACCACTGGTGTCTTTTTTCGGACTATTTGGCCTCGAAGCTTTTGCCCTCTATTGACATCTTGATGCGAGTGGTCGCAAATATCAGGTTTTGGTTTTTTCACATTATGATTTCTGATAGCTGCGCCCGTCTGCTCGTCTAAGTTGTTCAGAAGATGTTCTGCCCTGCCGGCGAGTTCCGCAAACCATGACATTTGGGAATGTTATAAACCTGAAAAAATGTTGTTAATTTAATAGGATAGCTTAGTTTGGCAGAGGCTGATGATCTCTTTATTTGTTTTTTAGTCAGGTACTTTTATTCATTTATTGGTTCTGTTTCCACATGTACTTTGTTAGTTTTTAACACATTCACTGCTATAAACACAACTGTGGTGTTTTTCATAACTTGCTGTGAGTGCGGGAAAACACAACTGTGGTGTTAGCTGTATGGGAAAGCCACACCCGCAGCTAGACAGGAAAATCGACTCAGCAGTCAGTGTTAAGTTAAACAAGTTTCTTGCCATTACTGACGTTAGTTCACTCAGTATATATGTATAGATTTAGACGTATATGAGGGGGTTCATGTTGGATGGTCCAATACCATATTCAAATGACGTAAGCTGTTTTATCTAGATCAACAGTATACCTTGCAGTTGGCTCAGCCGTGTAATATGTGGCTAATGACGATGGTTTCATTGACATCACAGACAACTTAGACGGCTTGAGACGATTTTTTCTGGAATGGATATGAAAACAAGTATGTAAGCACAATAATAATTAAAGGTAATGATAAACTTCGAAAAACATTCATTGTAAAGAACCCTGTGGCTACTGTGGCGGCAGGCGAAATGTGTCGTGGTTTTCGTGGCGGGACCACACGAATTTCGTCAAATCAAAATAATGTTGGTGTACCTACTTTTAGATTGCGAAACCAAAACACACAGTGAAGTGAAAACATCATCACTCATTAGTATTCATTTATTTTATTTGTATACATTCCATTCCATTGATTATTAAAAACTTCTAATCACAGAACACTAATATCCTGACGGACTCCTATTATTATAAGAAACTTTCAATGTCATACGTTACCATTTAAAAATCATGTAAACATGAATGGGCCAAAAATAAATAAATAATCAGATATTTTGTTGTACAAAAACAATTTCATTTCAATTTCCTTGCCATTCCCTTCAGTCAGTCTGTCTGTCTGTCAGTTCAGTCAGTCACCACTCACCAGTGTGCGAAACTGAAAATGACAATGACAGATAGAGGTGAAGAGAAGGTGGTTACAACAAAAACATTTTTTTTTTCAGCTTTGGCTTCGCGTGTTTTGTAAAATTAACCCAATATAGATCCAAAAAGAAAAAAACTAAATATAAATTCTACAAAAAGCCTTTTAATTAACATCTCGTTAATTAAAAGTCGTCGGGAGGAGCTATATTTTTAAAATGGCTCGTTAATACTGCACTTTAGTTTAAGGAAAACCAGACTATGATGGTGGGTACAGACCAACCGAACATAAGCAAGCGAATGGTCACCAATTGGTGGCCACCGAACGGTACAGTACACGCTCGTTTTCGCTGTTGTGTCCACACCAAACGAACGCATGCAGAGTTCGGCGAATCACGCCGAACTAGTGATGTGTCGTTACCATACGGATTAATAACCAAACTATCAAAACCGTGCGATTATTGTAGTAGGTAACAACTATACGATAATAGTGGATTGTACCACAAGGGAACAAAATAATGTAATTACGGCGAGAGCGATTTTTGAATCCAGAGCGAAGCGAAGGATTCTATAGTAGAAGTAGTAGAAGTCAAAGTACTTCGCTCGAGCTTAAATAATTTTGCTACCGTGTGGTACACGATACTTTTCATCCCAAGCTATGAGAAAATATTCATCATACGAGAAAAAATCTTTTGACGTGACAACGTCTAATAAATCGATGAACGCCGGTATGCAGCCGAAAAAGTTGACACATTGTCCCGTTACGCTCATTGTACGCTTGTGCCGCATCTATCTCTCTTCTCTTCTTGACAGGTTAATTATTCTTGCATTTTAGAAATTTGAGTACTTTAATTTAATTTAATAAAAAGTAACAAAAAGAAAACAAAATTTTAATACCATACGAAAAAAAAATGAAAAAATATAAATATATAATAAAAAAAAAGTGAATAATATTTTAGAAAACAAAATAAAAGAAAAGCAAATAAAATATTTATTTATAATTAATTTTTATTTTTTTTGGCAATAAATTTCCTTTTTATTGATTCATTCATTTATATTATTACCACTCTTTATTGAAAAAACTCTAAAAATGAAGTGCCCGGGAATGACCCACTTTGCTCGCACTTATCCAGAAGCAAAATGTCTCTTTTCGAATACATGGGATTAAAACTTTCTTTCGTGTTTTTCAATTAGTCGTGACATTTAACATATATTGCATTAATTTGCTTGAACAAATGAAGACAACTGTTTATTTGAGTTGTCAAATTCAACTGAACATATTATTGTAGCCTATGGAGTATAGCCCTCCTACTCGCACGCATCAAAACGCTCTATCTGGCTTATTCACTTTCTCCAGCTACGTTGACAACTTCAAGTAGATACTTTATAGTTAGCGGCGATTTATTATAGCGTTCTGACAACAACTATGGTTTCTTATCGTAGGTACATATCAAGTGAGTGAACAAAAGTGAAAAATCATCGTTTTGAAAAATAGATTAGGTAGTAATGCTTTAGTTGAATAACGACTTGTTGTTTCACATCACTAGCTGCTACTAGGTATAATATCCATCGTCTATGCCTGTTTGAGATCAATGTTAGTCATCGTAGTTCACATGCCACCCGCTAGATGGCTCCGTCAAATGAGCCGTCCCGCCTACCTAAGGTCGTTTTAAGTAGCGTTCAAGATAATTGTAAAGTGCGTTCATAAACCTTCGTATTAGAAAATACAAATTATTTTCTCAAGTAAACGGAGTATTATTTTGGGGGATACCAGGGCGACAACATAAGATAGATTACGTGGTCAAGTAGGGGCACTTGACCACGTAATCTATCTTATGTTTGATGCGTATGAATTAAAATGATAATAAAATGCTAGATTTAATTATAACAAACATACCAAATGTTGAAGTCACCAATAGCATAGATATTTTAACGAAATTAGATGATAAACACCCCAGTTTGTTGTTAAGCCTACCACTAACAATTGTAACTAACAGCCGTCCACAAGCCCGCAATGTTTACAATTTTTTTAAGGGTGACTATGAAAGTATTGTATCTGATTTACTAAGTGTGGACTGGTGGGAAGAGCTCGGCACTTGTGAGAATGTTGATGTAATGGTGACTGTATTTTATGATAGTTTGCAAGTAGTAATAGATAAATATGTCCCTAAACGAAATTCCAACAACAAACCTAAATTCCCTGCTTGGTTTAGTAAACCATTAACCAAACTACTCAAAGAAAAGGAAAAGATCCGTAAAAGATTTAAAACTTACAAGAACCCTCGTGACTATTATGAATACCAAATATTGAGAGACCGTTGTCACAAGCTATATGATGGATGCTTTAAAAAATACAAAGACACAATAGAATCAGGTATCTCCAAGGGGCCAAAACCTTTCTGGAGCTATATTAAAAATAAGAGAAGTGTTCTAAACGCCTTGCCTGCAAAGATGAAGTTAGATAACACAGTCGCCCAAACAAACCCTGACATTGCTAACTTATTTGCCACACATTTCTCATCTGTATACACACCTAGTTCTGTTTCTGATACACCCGATAACCAAATAGTACCAAATTCCGACAACTACCTAGCTAAGCTAAATTTTGCAGAGTCCGAAACACGTAAACTAATTTCAAATATCGACCCCCAGAAGGGCTCTGGTTGTGATAACATTCCCCCTCTATTTGTAAAACGATGCATTAATGCTATTACACTTCCATTGACAATTATATTTAATCGATCCATGGATGACGGAATTTTTCCTTCTGAATGGAAAAAGGCTCGCATCGTACCAGTGTTTAAGAAAGGAGACCATAACAGCGTCAAGAACTATCGGCCTATATCTATTCTCAGTTGTTTCTCTAAGCTATTTGAATCTCTTATATGCCCCCTGTTGTATAAACATGTAGACAATGCTTTGACCGACTCCCAACATGGATTTCGGCATGGTCGATCTGTTCAAACTAACTTAATCACTTTCGTCTCGGACATATCTCTAACTGTTGACAATGGGGGTGAAGTAGATGTGGCCTACCTCGACTTCAGCAGTGCATTTGATAAGGTAGACCACAGAATTCTCTTGCAAAAGTTATCGCAATACGGTATCGGTGGATCCTTGCTTAAATGGTTTGAATCGTACCTTTCGAAAAGACCTCAACTAGTCGCCGTTAACAATTCCGAATCTAAATTTTATTTAGCTGAGTCCGGTGTCCCACAAGGATCCCATCTGGGTCCGACTCTTTTCCTATTATTTATAAATGATATCTCACAACATATACATCACTGCAAAATGTCCTTATTTGCCGATGACATTAAAATATACAAAAACATTAACTCTCAATTAGACTCCCTCCATTTACAAAAAGATATAAATTCCATTTTAAACTGGTGCCTCTCAAATAGAATGTTTCTTAATGTCAATAAAAGTTTTTTTATAAAATTTACCCGGAAAAAGAAGGCCCTTGTTTCTACATATAAATGTGGCACCACACAACTAACAGAAGTCCAAGAAATTCGCGACCTAGGTGTGATATTGGACAGCAAACTCAATTTTATATCTCACACAAACAACGTCGTATCCAAAAGCGCTCAGATGATAGGGTTTATAAAACGCAACAGTCGTGGATTTAAACCAGGAACGAAACTATTATTATATAAGGCATTAGTGCGCAGCCACACCGAATACGCGAGCATCATTTGGAGCCCATTTTACAGCGTACACTCCCAACGTATTGAAAGTCTACAGCGTGCTTTTACCAGATATCTAGCTTTTCAAACTCCCACTTTTTCACATAGACATCCTTATAACCAGCGACTCGAGAAGTTCAAATTAACTAATCTAAGTGACCGACGAAAATGTATTGACATGTGTTTTTTGCATAAAGTCGTAAATGGCAAAATCAACGTCAGCGAAATAATTGAGAAATTCCCTCTTTATGTTCCTCACAAATATCCACGAAACCCTATTCGCAATATATTTCACACTCCTTTTTCTCGCACAAACCTAGGTCTACAAAACCCCTCAACTCGTATCTGCAACGAATACAATGAACTAGCCAACAAATTACCTGATCTCGATGTTTTCCATGACTCTCTACCTAGCTTCAAGCGCAAAGTTCTAACCCACTTCAGTCCATACTTACAAAGACCTCCAGAAGACTAATATGACTAATATGTTTAATTTAAGTTTTTCTTTATTTTATTTTATTTGTAATTAACAAAAATTTAAATTCTTTTTTTCATTAATTTTCTTATTTTCCTTATTATTGTTTAAACTACGTACTCATATTGAAACTTGTATTTTGCTCATCGAGCACCCACGGTGAATGTTATGTACGCCGTACTTGTCGTACACATCAGAATTGTACCTTGTCCTTACTCATCTAATTATGTATTAATGTGTACGATGTGGCTGTGCTATATTAATAAATAAATAAATAAATAAATTATTGATTTGATTACATACACAATGAATATTAAAGTCAGTCATTTGTAATTAACAAATGAAAACAAACCTTTTATATTTAAGCTACCTAGATACTATGGATAGTAGAGCCATGCATGCTAGATGCGAATAGAATAACTAATCAAAAAGTTCGTCAATCAAAAACATCAAAAATTCTGGTGGTTTACATTTTCCCTAAACTAATCCTTATGTACCTCCTAAACGCGTGGACCGATTTACATGATTCAAATGGATAAAATAATTTTAGACCTATTCCTTTCATTTGTCACCAAAATCATTAAGATATCACCACAAACAAAAAATCGTATTTTCAGGTTGCTCTCGTAATTATATAGGTAACTATTATAATAATTATTATAATATCCCACTGCCACAGCCTAAGTTTCTGCTTATACAGCTCTATGACCATCAGCAGTTTTGAGTTAGGCCATTCCATAGAGTTTATAGTTAACTGAGATTTATTATAGCGTTGTGATACCAACTATGGTTTCGTTTCGTACATAACAAGTGAAAAAGTGAAATATATCGTTTTGAAAAATAGATAGTAATGACTTGAATAACGACTGATTTTTGATTCACATCACTAGCTGCTACTAGTCACACCGTTGCAGTGGGTACAGACCAACCGAACATAAGCGAACGAATGGCCATCAATTGGTGGCCACCGATCGGTACCGTACTCGCTCACTTTCGCTGTTGTGTCCACACCAAACGAACGCATGCAGAGTTGGGCGAACCACGGCGAACTAGTGATGTGTCGTTACCATACGGCTTAATAACCAAACGATTTGAAACGATTATTATAGTCGGTAACTATACGTTATTAAACTTTTCTTCGTGTACACCTATCATGATATTTATATTGCATTTCTGCGATTGCTAGAACAAATCAAGACCGCTGTTTATTCCAGTTGTCAAATTCAACTGAACTAGTGAAATTTTATATTTAGGCTACCTAGATACTAGGGATAGTAGAGCCATACATGCTAAATGCGAATAGAATAACTAATCAAAAAGTTCGTCAAACAAAAACATCAAAAATTCTGGTGGTTTACATTTTCCTTAAACTAATCCATATGTATCTCCTAAACGCGTGGACCGATTTACATAATTCAAATGGATAAAATGGTTTTAGACCTATTCCTTTTATTTGACATCAAAATCATTAAGATATCGCCACAAACAAAAAATCGTATTTTCAGGTTGCTCTCGTAATTATATAGGTACCTATTATAATAATTATTATATCTCACTGCCACAGCCTAGATTTCTGCTTAAACAGCTCTATGAGTCTACAGTTTTGAGTTAGGCCATTCCATAGAGTTTATAGTAAACTGAGATTTATTATAGCGTTGTGATATCAGAATCAGAATCAGAATATTTTTATTGTATAAATTGTGTACATTATGCTGTTGTTATTACAATAAGAAGTTTCAACAATTTCCCATTTCGGGCGCACAATAATTAACTTACTTATACACTAGATAAAATTGGAAAACAAAACAATTAACCATATTTTAAATAAATTGTTAGGAATTTAAAAAAGTAGTTATTATATAGAAAAGTATTCTTTTAAATTATAAAAACTTTGCGTTAGCAACCAAAATTTTAACTTTTTGTTGAAATCTGGTCCACTTTGCATCTTAACGTCAAGAGGTAGATTGTTATGAACTTTAATAGCTGTGAAGTAAGAGCTCTTATGATACAACGTGTTATTGGCCTGAAGTATTTAAATATTATGCTTGTATTTGGTCCTTAGAATTTCGGATCGGTTGGATTTTGTTTTATAAAAGTACTCGTAATTTCTTTCGCAAATATACTAATTTGATAGATATAAATACAAGTAAGTGTAAGGAAGTTATTCTCTATGAAAACATTACGAAGTGTTTCAGTACTATTTAAATTAAATATACATCTTAGACATCTTTTTTGAAGTAGAAAAGTAGTTTCTACTTCTACAGAATTACCCCAAAATATAATCCCATAGCTTAAAAGAGGATAAACGTAATCATAATACGTGTTTATAGCAATTTTTTTTGATGATACGTTTTTTAGTATTGAAACAGCATATATGTATTGAGAAAGTTTTGTGTTAAATTTAGAAATGTGAGATTTCCAATTTAATTTGTGTCTATAGTAACTCCAATAAAATTGGTTTCTGTAACAATATCGACTTTTGTTTTTTTAACAAGAACATTTAACGGTAATGATTTTTGTCTATAATTTCTAAATTCTATTTTTTTCGTTTTATCAACATTTAAATTTAGATTTAAATTTTCTAACCAGCTCACAACTGCTTCGATAGATTTGTTAATTTCTATTTCAAACTCATTCGGACTTAGGTTTAATTTACTCATGTAAATAGTTGCATCGTCAGCAAATATAACACACAAATGTTTGATAACAACTATGGTTCCGTTTCGTACATTAACAAGTGAGTGAAAAAGTGAAAGATATCGTTTTGAAAAATTGATAGTAATGCTTTATTTGAATAACGACTGGTTGTTTTTTCACATCACTAGCTGCTATTAGTCATTTGTAATTAACAAATGAAAACAAACTTTTAATATTTAGGTTACCTAGATGCTATGGATAGTAGAGCCATACATGCTAGATAGGTACTAATTATTATTAAAAAGTTCGTAAAACAATAACATAAAAAAATCTGGTGATTTATATTTCCTCCAAATTAATCCTTAAGTATCTCCTAAACACGTGTACCGATATACATGATTCAAATGGATAAAATGGTTTTAGACCTAGTCCTTTGATTTGACACCAAAATCATTAAGATATCTCAACAAACAAAAAAGCGTATTTTCAAGTTGCTCTCGTAATTATTATATTATATCCCACTGACTAGGCCCTGTAACCTAGGTTTCTGCTTTTATACATCAGCATCTATCATTTATGAGCATCAGCAGTTTTGAGTTAGGCCATTCCATCGCGATCGTAGTATAAAAATCAAAATTATTGTGAACACGACACGTCCGTTCAGTGCAACCGTCGCGACAGAATGAGCATTCGCCTGTCCGTACACACCGCGCTCGTTCGTACGTTCCATTTTTCTTTGATGTACCGACAACCGGTCGGAGCACGGCCGCAGGCAAGCGAGGGCTAGCGGAAGCCACCGTTTGGTTTCGCTCGCTTTCGCCAGGACGTCCACACCAGTATTTTGTATTCGCTCAGTGGCATTCACTCGCGCGTGCTCGCTTGGTCTGTACCCAGCAGGAGCACGGCCGAAGGCAAGCCAGGGCTAGCGAAAGCCACCGTTTGGGTTCGCTCGCTCTCGCCAGGACGTCCACACTAGTTTTTGCATTCGTTCTGAGGCATTCGCTCCCTTATGTTCGCTTGGTCTGTACCCAGCATGACGTACGGCATATGTTCCAGCAGCGGCAGCACTGTTCCAGAGGGAAACGCTCAGTATTGTACTTGATACGTAAATCTCCTTATAATCGATAATAACAGCGAATACTCAAGGCCCTTCTTCGCCAAAAAAGATCTAAGTTTACCCTAAACTATAAGGAGAATAAACATAAAGAGGAATAGTCAGACATATTTAAAAAAAAATAGGACGATTCATTTGAACAGTCAGTATAAAATGCCCTAAAATACTGAAATCTAGTCTGTGGCAGACGGTAATTCCGATTTTTACATTACGTTAGTACGATTACTATGATAACACTGAACAACTCTGATATGCTATGAGAGAATTGGGGAAACTATGTTTGATTCCTTAATTTTGTGAAGTACCGTAAAAGCAAATTTGGTTTATTTTGTAATAAATCATGGACTTTGAAAGTCCCGACGTAGCCAAAGATTTTCCGGGCTTGTATGCTTCGGAAAGTGGGAGAAAAAGCAATGAAAGTGATTGTAAGTCCATTTACATCTGGATATAGAGCTATTACAATTTTTAATTGAAGCCAATGTTTATTCCTTTTCTCTTACCCATTGTTTTGTTGATTATATATGTCTTAGTTGTGGATTAATTTATTAATTACGTGCCAATTCATTACCTCATTCAGTTACATAAACAAGTAAAACCACACAACAAACTGTATAATTATATGTACATTTTATTCCTCTTGTCCAAAAAAAGTATGTACACGTACAGCTCGATACTAATAAATTGGACTAGCTACTCATCAACGGTGTAAAACAGGCTTTTCTAATTACAAATATTCAATCCTTTTTCTCAAAATTAGTCATAGAAGTGAAGTGAAAATCAAGTCATTAATTTTCACTGTCACAATACCACATTCTCTATGGCAGAAATTGTATTAATGTTATGTATGATGCTAGAAAAAACTGTATAGAGCGACTCTATGAATCTAATCCGTTGTGCGTCACACAAAATAATATTTTCTTTAACTTGCTTGAAGTAATATCCTGCTGTTTTGGTCTATACACTACACAAATCATATTTTGTTGATATACACATTACATCTCCTGCTCCGCTGTTTGAACAGAAATAAAATTTTCATCAACAAAAATGTGTATCGGTAGTTGTGTAGAGAGGTCTTTGTGTTGTGTTAGACCGAAACATGCGTAGGAAACACACTTTTAGCTGGGCAGTGAACAAGTAAATAAGGCTGCTCATTGGTGCCTTTATTTAGTCATTCTTTTGTATTTAAGTCGTATATCTTTAAGCACAATAAAGAGTTGTTAGTCTTTTTTTATTTAGGGACTTTGAACAATCTAATGATTCCAATAGTCCCATAGTATTGCATGATTAATATCTATTATAAATTCTTTAATAATAAGTATGTGGATGGATAGAGCGTCTTAGATGCATCAGATGTTTCTACAGCTAAGATGTTAATGTTGTTTCCTATCTGTACTATAAATAGGGATTTGGGGCAACTGTTTCTCAAACCCATTTATTATTTTCTTTTTTAAGTCAGTGATGGTGGTGACCACGAGAAACCAAGCAAGAAGGACTTGTTAGGAAGGCGGAAAGAAAAGAAGGAGAAAAAAGATAGAGGGTATGCAGCACTTGAAGGAGAAAGCTCTCCCGAAGAGGACACTGATACCAAGTTTGTATTTATTATAATTTTATTTAATAATTAACTTGTGACAATCACATACATAGATCCTGACACCTAACTTAGATTCTGTGTATTTAGAGAATCGGTAACAACAAGAACCATGACCACACAATTACCTAGACTCAATAGCAAATATCTGTGGTTCCCATAAATATCATGTGTGAGGGATTTGAATTTGTAAAAACACACTTTGCAGCCGGCTTATCACCAACTTATGCCCCAGAGGGTGTCAAAGATATATTGTATTGCTTTAGTTGTTCACATATCAGAAATGCATTGCCAACCCAGTTTTCATCAACCAGATTTTCAAGGATCTGCTGAAGCTTATTGATTTGCCGTTGCAGTTGCAAATGTCTCGATTTTTTATGAGGCATTTATGATCTCTTGCAATGCCTCTCTACTATTGGTTGGCCCTGTCAGCTTTAGATATATCTCCCTGTTTCTTGCCAGACAAACTTGCATATGTCTGAGAAAACTATTTTTTCTCTCCTCGATGATCCAAATTAACTATAAAGTCAGTTATTAATAAGATTTATTTACCAACAGAAGTCCGTCAAAATCAAAGAAGACAAAGTCGTTCAAATTCCCAACAAAGAGCAAAGAAAAGCGCGAAAAGTCCCGAGACAAAGAGAAAGTTTTAGAAGATGCGGTGAAACAAAGGGAGCTCACTGAAAAAGAGAAAAAGAAAGAAAGAGAAAGGGAAAAAGAACGAGAGAGAGAAAAGAAGGAGAAAGAAAAGCGAGAGAAACTGAGAGAAAAAGATAAGGTAGGAATATTTTATACTATTGGCATTAATTGGGTATTGGTTTGTTGAGATATAAATGTAGTTATTAATTATTCAGAACCAACTATAACACCATTGTAGTATGCTAGTAAGCACCAATGCAATGTAATGATGACAACAAAACATTATTTATTAACTTATTTAGTATTATGTAAACATTAAGCAGCGGTAGCTCAGTGGGAAAATGTCTGTCTACAAGGAGTGGGTCATGAGTTCAAATACCAGTGAGGGCAAATACCAACGTTTTTCTTGTAAAACATACCAAGCCAAGAGAGCCAACCGTCGTACAAAAAATTTCACTTGATGACTCACACAGGCTACCATAATTTGAAATACCGTAATTTTCATAATTTGAATATTGTTCATGGCTCTGAAAACAAACGCCAAGTTAGTTGGGTACATTTTCGCGCTTGAGTGAACCTTTGAATAATTTTCACCGGTGCGCGGTATACCTATTAAATGTTCAGTCACACACTCTAACCTTGGATCAACATTTGAAACGGCCACGCTTTGCGCACTTTATTCAGTTCTATCTTGGAAACGAGACATGCATCACTGGCGTAGCGTATTCATGAAGGTATTGTTTGTTTCACGTGAATTCGCTTATCGTTATAATCTCGATTACAGAAAATCCGTGGTTCTGATGTATTTTCGTGCGTGTTTTGTTTGTGCGTGTTTTGAAGAGGGTAGATTCGTCTGATTCGTTTTTGTCATGTGAATATCGCAACAGTGAAGCAATACGGTGATGTTAACAAAGTCCTAATCCAATTAGGTATGTTTTAATAGTTTGCAAGTCTTCATGTCTCACGAGTGCATACTTTTTTTTGGTTCTAAGTAGCGAGACGAGCAATACGTTGAGACAAGAAATACTGTTTTTTGGTACGACGGCGAGACGAGTAAGTCTTTCACCTGATGGTAAGCGCTACGCCTGCCTATAACAGTTACAGTGCCAACCAGAATTTGCATTGCAAAATCCTTCGCGGCACTGCGCCGCGCTCGTCACCCTGAGACATTGGCTCTAAAGTCTCATGCCCAGTAATTTCGCTGGAAACAGTGCCCTTCAAACCGGAACACAGTATTTTTTGCACACTACTGCTTAGCGGATGAATATCTGGCAAAGGTGTGGTACTTCCCCAGGCGGTCTCTTGCGGAAGAGGCTTCACACTTAGGTAATACTTATACACGATTTTGACAACAAATCTTTTACTGCACCTAAATCGGACAAACACAAAGTGGTCTTAGTTCTGACGTTTCAGTACAGACTTCAGACTCCGATTCCAGACACTATTTTGACACATCTACCTGACCATCAAAGTAGGTAGGTATGCCATAGTTGGGAATAATTATGACAGTCAGTGCGGCAAGTACACGCACTCTGGTGCGGTGACAAAACAAAATTCTTGACCTACTGCCGACTGGGGGCGTAACTAGCCAATCGTCGGAAAAGACGTCACCTTAAGTTTGTGCGATTTTATGTCCCTTGATTTGAAGTTCCTATGATCCATGGTTATAAATTTCAGGTGGTTCTTCCGTCCCAGCGATATACACTTTCAACTTTTCTGATTCGTCCCTCATTTTTAGAACGGCAGTCTGATATAGAAACTGGTGTATTCATTGGAACTGCGCTTTTCAAACTTTTTCAAGTCTTCCATCGTAATACCTATATTTATTACTATTCCAATATTTCCAATAGCACACTAAAACATTTGAATCAGTTAGCGCTATCGAGGTTTGTTTATTTCTTTGTTCAATGACACGTGTTCTAAGGAATTGCGACGGAGTGTAGGTAACGTCGCGTGTTACGGACAGCCTGTAGAAACAACAGTTATGTAATGGCTTACAATAAACTTTTCGGTGATCTTTAACATATTGACGTACATTGTACATAACGGTAGCTAATGACATGAAGTTAGATTATAGAAATATATTAGATGAAGCGGAAGAAAAAAGTTGCTTAAGTAAAGGTTGGCCTTTAGAATAGAATAGAATAGAAAAACTCTTTATTGTACACCAGAAACAAAATTAAACACAGTACAGAAAAATTACCATAGGTAAACAAGGGTAGTACAATGGGCGGTCTTATCGCTGAAAGCGATTTCTTCCAGACAACCTTTGGATGGACAGTAAAAAACATTTTCGATAGTAGGATGGGTTGCGTACTTACAGTATTTAACAGTCACAATACATTTAATACTTTAATACGTAAGAGTTGTATTTCTCACTCTAACTACCTACGTTTTTGTGTACCTAAAAAGGATAGCTAGGGAAAATGCGGTTTATTGTGACCACACACCGATCCACCGACAATAGATCGATCACTTTCAAGTTTTGTAAAGTACGATGTTTTCCCCATTACAGGAAAAAGAAGAAAAAGCTAAATTCAAGCTTGAATCGAAGGAGAAACTCAAAGATGAAAAGAAGGATAAGACCAAAGACAAAGAAAAGGAAAAGGTGAAGGACAAAGACAAGGAGAAGGTCAAAGAAAAAGATAAGGACAAAAAGGACAGGAAGCTGACCAAAGTGCCTTCGACGGTCACCGCTGGTGTGCCATTTGAGGAGATATTTACTTTGGGAGGTCAGTTTATTTAACTTGTTTATTAATGGAGTCAACATTGCTTCAAAATTGTCGTGGTTTGGTCATTATCTTTGTATTCGGGTAAGTGCATAGTAAGGAAACTAACACAATATAATTTAAGTGGCAACAAGAGGTCCAATGTAATATAGTATAATTTAGGCGTCAATAAGCCGCGGCAAATGTAGCGTTGACACATTAACTAAAATGTGTTTGTTCCAAACAGGGGTTGTTAGGGTGTCTATAATATGGTTACGAAAGAAAGAAATATCCGGAACCAAAATCTGGGTTACGTATATCAAGCGGCTCAACTACTTTAACAGTTCATCACTCTTAATGACATTCATTCTACATGAGATTCATGTGTATTGATTTTCGGCTATGTATGAAACATTTAAAGATTTTTGTTTTCATAACCAGCCACTAAACTTTTTTTTAATTTGACTGAGCAATGAGGCGGGCGAGTCGTTCACCTAATGGTGAACAGTGCCACCTAGAACTTTACATTGCATAATCTTGCGCGGCACTGCACTGCGCTCGTCACCCTGAGACAGCGTTTCTAAAGTCTCATGTACACAGGTAATTTCGCTGGAAACTGCTCATGCTGCTAGATGCGCTAGAGATGCTAGAGTCGTCTGATTCAAGTTCATAGAAGTGTACCATTACTAGGCTTTATTACAAGGTTTTATTAAGTCGTTAATTTCTTTGTCACTCGGTTTCTTGTCAATTTGATGTAGACCGATCATTAATTTAGAGCTGTCGAATATTTGAGGTTAGCTTACGGCAGCAGAATCAGCATCATTACATGAATGTTTGTTAAGGTCAAATCAAGTTCAATTTAACCCCTTTTCCGTCTTTCAATTGAGTCGCTAAAATGTTTTTACTCAATAAAAATATTCCACTTTCTAATACCTACTCAGTCTGCTTATCAAAAGATAAGAGTTATTAAAAACAGGACCTGTTTTGACAGCGTTCAATATTATTATCTCATGTCAAATGTTGATAAATAGCTAACCAAAACTTTACTATATTTTGGTCGGTAACCGATGTTTTTTCTCAGATGTAATGTCACTGTCAGTCATTTGTTAGTACATTTTATTGTTAATTATTTGACTGAGCTACGAGACGAGCATGTCGTTCACCTGATGGTAAAAGCTACGCCTGCCGATACCAGTTACAGTGCCACCCAGAATGTTGCATTGTATAATCTTGAGCGGCACTGCACTGCGCTCGTTACCCTGAGACATCGGTTCTAAAGTATCATATGCCCAGTAATTCAAAATTACTATACTTATATTATTATTATTATTATTATTCACTATATTCATTTAACTTCTTAAATTTAAATTTCTTTTACAATGCTTTACAAAACTAATAAAAATACAGTCTAACTAGTAAAAATATTATAAAAGAAACTTAAACCTAGGATACCACCGGTAGCGGAGCAAGGCCCAGGCTACCGATGGTTAGGGCTGCAGAGAGAGGAACCTCCTGACAATACGCGCCGTGTCGAGGAGTACTGCCTTCTGCATCCGACCCTTAATCCAGCCGTCTAGCGAAAGCCTCTTAAGGTGTTGGTCGAGGCTCTTCGCTACAAGGCCATTCGCCGAAACAACTATCGGGACAATGATCGTTGAGTCAACGTCCCACATGGCGGTCACCTCGTGAGCCAAGTCAAGGTACTTGCTGAGCTTGTCTTTCTCGGCCTTCACGAGGTTCTCATCATGGGGGACGGTTATATCAACGAGCACTGCCCGGCGTTGGGACCGGTCTACCAGCACGATATCAGGTTTATTGGCTACAATAGTCCTGTCCGTGATGACAGAGCGGTCCCAATAGAGCAACGCACGACCATTTTCGAGAACTGGTGCTGGTGCGTACTTATAGTACGGCACTTCTAACTCGACAAGGCCATATTGAAGGGCAAGTTGCTGGTGGACAATCCTGGCTACCTGGTTGTGCCTGTGCAAGTACTCTCCGTTAGCAAGATGAGAACAACCGGAAATTATATGCCTGAGGGACTCCCCGGGACGGCGGCATGCTCGACAAATGTCGACCGTACCATCCTTCATAATATATTTCCGATAGTTATTCGTCTTGATAACTTCGTCTGCAATTGCACAGACAAAACCCTCAGTTTCCCCAAAGAGGTCACCGAAACGTAGCCAGTTCACCGACGCGAGCAGGTCCACATCAGGTCCTGTTAAGGCCCGATAGAACCGCCCGTGCAGCTCCTTTCCCTTCCATACGTCCTTGCGGTCATCGGTGCTCAACACTGATGGTTTTCGCCAGTTCCCGTTTGCCAAGGAGAGCGGTGTGAGGGTTTTATCAACAACCACCACATCACGATGCATCCCACACTCGGTGTTCAGAAAATATTCCCTCAGACTGCACACTTCGCGGTTATGGAGGTTCTTGGCATTTAAAAAGCCACGACCCCCCCACTTCCGCGGAATGTACAGTCTCATAACAGACGAACGTGGGTGGAGCATGCGATGCAATGTGAGTTGTTGGCGGACTCTTCTATCCAGGGCGTCTAGCTCAGTTTGAGTCCACCTTAGTATGCCAAAGGAGTATGTGAGCAGAGGCATCACCCAACCGTTGAAGGCGCGCGCCCTGTTGCCACCAGACAAATGACTATTAAGTACTTTTGTCAGGCGACAAAAGAAACGCTCCTTCACCGACTGCTTTATATCCCTGTCCACAATACCCAATGACTCTGACATACCAAGGTATTTGTATGTTTCGGCTTCAGAGAGAGACCTGAGAGACAATGACTCAGAAAGTTGCAAATTCGAGGAATTTACTACTTTTCCCCGCTGCACATGCATGACCGCACACTTATCTACACCGAATTCCATATTGATGGACTTACTGAATTCTTCTGTAATGTTCAGTAACTTCATCAAGTCAAAACGCTTCGGTGCAAACAACTTGAGATCATCCATGTACAGCAGATGAGAAATTATCTCACCCTCTCTCCGCAGTCGGTAGCCTAATCCTGAATTCTGCAACAGGGTACTGAGAGGATTCAGGGCCAAACAAAACCACAAAGGACTCAAACTGTCACCCTGAAAAATGCCTCGCTCTATCCTTATAAAGTCTTGCGGGCCAAAGACGCTGTCTCCACCACCTGGCTGACGAAGTACCGTGCTCCACTGCCCCATACATGTCCTTAAGAATGATCTCAGAGTTGTGTCAATTTTATACAACTCTAAGATCCTCACCAGCCATGAATGAGGCACCGAATCGTAGGCCTTCTTATAGTCAACCCAGGCAGTAGAAAGAGCTCCCTTTTTCCGCCGGACTTGTTGGCAAATGGTCATATCTATGAGGAGGAGTTCTTTAGTACCACGGGACCCAACCCTGCATCCATTCTGAGCAGGGGCCAAAATGTTGTTCGCAATAATGTGCGAATTAATTTTTGTTCTCAGAATAGATGTAAGGAGCTTGTACATAGTGGGTAAGCACGTTATGGGTCTATAGTTCTTAGCTTCCGTGGTACTACCAGATTTAAAGAGAAGTGTGGTGGACCCAGTGGTCATGAAACTAGGGAGGGAACCAAGCTCAATGGCTTCCTGGAATTGCATTGCCAAACATGAATGCGAAGATCGAATCCATTTTATCCAAAAGTTTTGCAATCCATCCGGCCCAGGACTTTTCCAGTTCTGAGCCGTTTGGATCGCATATCTAACGTCTATGGGGCTGATAGAAACAGCCTCCATAGATTCGATGGGATCACATGCACGCTCCACAATGTTCATCCAATCACCCTCCGTATGTTCAACGGGCACCGACCAAATGCCACGCCAAAAGTTAATCATGGCAGTTACATCCGGCAGCTGTCCGTCATCCATACGTTGGCCAGTTACCTCCCAGTTTCTATACACCTTCCTTTGGTCACTTTGGAAAAGGCGATTCTGGCAATATCTATTCACACGTTCTCTGTAGCGACGAATACGGTTTGCCCACGCATAAACTTTCTGCTTCAAGAAGTCAATGCGTTCTGTGACACAGGTCATGTAGTTCCGGGGCCTAATATCGGTTCCAGCAAAGGCCTGGTTCACAAAACGCATGACACGGGGCCGGTTGTTACCTCGGCTGAAACAGACTAGCTTTGCAATGAGTGTTCTATACGTATCTATACGCCGCTGGATCCGTACTTGCCAAGCTGGGGCATGACCTAACGTTCGCGGTACCTGTTCAGTATCCGGAAACTTGACACGAGCCACGCGACACACCGCAATAGCCCCACAATAAAGGATCGAGTGGGTATCGATTAAATCCTTGCTAGTCTGTAGATACGGAGCCAGCAAAGCGTCCAAAGCTCCCATTAACGCTAAGTTACGTCTATGAGTAGGCACACGTGGCAGTCGTGGCCTAGAGTCAGATGTGAACCGATATTGCCGAATAGCATCCTCCAAAGTCCTCCTCAGTTGCTCAGTAACCTGGCTCATATTACCACACTCTCCATCAACAACTTCGGTATCTACCCGCGACGCAACCGGTGTCGAGGTTATAACCGGTCCCGGAATCGATGGCGTCTCGGGCAGGTCCCGCCCCGAGGTTGAAGTTGTGGAAACAGGTAGCGCTTCCAGGCGTAGCCGATCAAGTGTAGACTGTTCCATCAATTTGCACCGATGGATAGCCCGCACTTGATCCGACAGTCGTTGGGCGGATACGGCAACGGTTGGCTCGAGAGTCTGGAACAGAGACAGCATTCGATTACGGTACGCTGTCAGGTTAGTTCCCCCCTCTGTAGCTCCGTAATACGCGCGCATGCAACTCGTGTTAATTGTTGTGGTCCATTTCATGCGTTGCGCCTTGCTGCTGGTAGCGGGGGCTGGGCGCGGAGCTAATTGCCCCACAGGCCCCAAGCGTGCCGGCAGCGGTGGTCGCCCACGCCGCACAGGTCTTGGCGGCGACGGAGGCGACGGCGGTCCGCTCACATCGCTCGTGTCCGGAGGAGTCCCGTACTCACTCTCTGACGACGTGGATTTTGGAGACGATGGAGCGGATTGTGATGATAAATGCGCATTTGTCGCCGCTTTACTTCTCGTAAACATCCCATCATTTTCATTTCACAAATTATAATGAATAATTTAAAATAAATCTGGAAAATTCACGTGTCATCGTGACAGCGGTCAAATTTTTTTTTTTTTTTTTTTTTTTTTATTATTATTATTATTTATTAGGTATTTATTAGCTTAAATGTATTTAAAAAGAGGGAGAAATTGATACCCGATAAATATCGAAGAAGATTCAGATATCCGACTGAAAGCAATGCCCACACCCGAAATTCGATATCTACCATCCCATCCCATAATATCTATATACAACACAGACGCGCGAAAAACAAATTCAGGTCGACTGACGAACGCGTTATGCAAATGTAAACACAAAGTCAGCTGATAACTACTCCGGCACATTTTATGGTGCCTCCACACATTCACGACCACGGGTGAATAAAGCCGAGCACGGGCTTCAAATTTCATCCTTAACATGTGGAATTAAAGTCCAATTACCACTAACCACAGGTATTTGCTCTGAGTCTGGACCTAGTAGTTCCCTAGATAAAGGGAACCCTAATTCTAGATCTATGTTTGTCACTGTGACGCTTTATTGAAGTAAAACTTCTTTACGTACGCTTAACTTGTGGAGTAAGCTGGTGAATGCGTTACGAAAAGTGTGATCGGGCGAAGTTAAGACGTAAATAAAAAGATTAAATAAAAATGATAAAAAAAATATAAAAATTCAATCAAATAAAAATTAATAAAAATGAGCTAATAGAAAGAAGTTTTAATTCAGTCGTGTGGTATAAACCACTCGTTTTTTTTAATTTATTTGTATACATACGTCCGTGATGGGCGAATGTGTAGAGGCGCCATGTCATTCTGCACTATGCTACCCGATAGCTCGCTTTATCTCTGCGCACAAATAAAACAAATTCTTTTAAAGGCGTGCAAGATAACAAACACAAATATATCAACCTTAAATAGGTGGTCGTATTTGAGAGTCGCTATTTCTCTTCATATTTTCGTGTGTTGAAGAACGAAGTGACAATTAGTTATTTTAAAATGAATCCGTTTGCTAATGGTTTCACTATCGATGGTAAGTGTTTTTACTTGCTATTATAGACAAATAGAAATAGTTGAAGTCCTTAGTAGTATTCCTGTGCAAAATTTCATCATCATTGATTCAGCCACCGATGAAAATTCCACAGAAACAACCCACATTTCACTTGTGAGTGGGTGTGAATGTGTGTGTGTTTGTTTGTTTGTTTGTTCTGTCTTCATGCCGAAAAGTCTAAAAGGAATTTAATGAAATTTGTCATATAGATACTTTAGGTCCTGGGATAGAACATAGGATACTTACTATCCCGTAAAAATTAACGGTTCCTGTGGGATAACAGTAGTCGGGGGCGCTGCTAGTAATACATATATTTGTCAGATTAGAGAGATTAAGAGAAAAGTTGACGATAGTTGCGTTGAGTTGATTAAGAGTTTATTGTTTCAGTGGCGCTCCCCATATTCGGCGTCCCGCTGCAACAATCGGTGGAGCGCTCGAGATGCCACGACGACACCGCCCTGCCGCTTGTCGTTAGAGACAGCATCGACTATTTACAGGTACCTTTTTATTCTACAGAGTAAAGAGACGAGGTGGTCGTTCACTTGAATGTAGACTCCACGCCTGTTTGTAAACTCTGCAGGGCGGCCATCCTTTTTTATTCCTTTTCTTAAAGAGCACCGTTAAGGCGCACCTTAATCTTATTACAATGTAGCCTTGAATATTGCTTATAAGTATATTTCATTTTAACAATTTGAATATGTCTTTAACACTTTCACTGCAGAGCCGATTTGCTTGTCTAGCCATAGCACACTCCATAGTGTTTTCCCATGCAACAAACACAACAGTTGTGTTTTCCCGCACTCGCGGTAAGGTATGAAAAACACGACAGTTGTGTTCTCTGCACTGAAGGTGTTGACTTAGAATATGTCCAATAGCATTTGTCTTATTGTCTCTATTAAGGGGTAGACACTTTTTTGCGTGTTCTTTATAGGCAGCAATTGTACTACATTACTTTAACTCACTAATTACTATGCATATGAGACTGAGCCGATGTCTCAGGGTGATGAGCGCAGTGCAGTGTCGCACAGGATTATGCAATGCAAAGATCTGGGTGGCACTGTAACTGTCATGGGCAGGGGCTTATCATCGGGTGAACGGTTTGCTCGTCTCGACACTCAATCAAATAAAAAAAATAAACATTACTTGAACTCACTAACACGAAGCACTAACTCCAACGGTTTTGTTCTTTTGAGTCTTCTCCCTATGTCTGTGTGGTCGAGGAGCTGGATTGTAGTGCCCTGCACTTAGGGGCATTGCCAGACGCACTTACCCTTATTACACCGAACTTTTTAACTTCTCATTTTATTTAGTTGTTTTTAAATATTTAAATTAAATATGAACTGCCTTAGTTAATAGAATCAGGCGTTATTTTGCGGAAATCCATAATCAATAAGATAATATAGAAATATATAGTTTTAATTCCGCCAATTTTTAATTTACGACACGTGTTTCGTCTCTGCACGAGACATCCTCAGGTGCTGTTGACTCGCCGAGCGCTAGCGAGCGCTCGGCGAGTCAACAGCACCTGAGGATGAAGGAAGGAGAAACACGTCGTAAATTAAAAATTGGCGGAATTAAAACTACATATTTCTATATATCTTATTTATGAACTGCCTTATTTTCACAGGCTCACGGTCTAAAGTCCAACCAGATCTACCGCACGGAGCCGGACAAGATAAAGCTGCAGCAGCTGCGCAAACTGTTCACCGACAGAGGGCCCACGTTCCCTTACCACTGGGACGTGCCGGTCGCGTGTTCTATGCTCAAAGTGTACATCAGGTAACTGTCCTGATGGATAACATACGTACCTCTGAAATAATTATCGGACAGGTATGTGGGTTTCCTTCGCCGAAAAGCGAGTGATACCCACGTACATATGTTTTACAATAAATACATTGGTGCCTGCACTGGGATTTGTGCGGTTTCGAGCTATTCACTAATCCCTAATGTAATCATTCGTTTCTTTCAGTGAACTGCCCGAATCGATCCTAACTCAGGAGCTTCACGGCCAATTCGAGCAAGCCACGGCTATCGCGGAGCCCCAACGCGAAGCCGCCATGCTGGCTCTCATCGGCAAGCTACCAGCTTCCAACTATAGCCTCGTCGGGTGGCTGATGAGGCACTTTGAAAGCGTTGTAGCGAACGAACAGGTATAACAAGGGTCCCTTTGAGACGTCCCGATTGGTGCTTTAAATTGCGTTACGTTTCACGCAAAATTGTTCGCAATTATCTTCGGATAAAGATTATAATAGGTTGATATGGAGGCATCACACATCGATTTTTATGTTTTTTTTTATTTTACTGAGTAGCGAGACGACCAAGTCGTTCGTGGTAAGCGCTACGCGCTACGCCTGACCATAACATTAACAGTGCCACCCAGAACTTTGCATTGTATAATCTGGCGTTGCACTGCACTGGGCTCGTCACCCTGAGACAATGGTTCTAAAGTCTCATATCCCATATATTATAAAGAAGATATAACGCAGGAAGAGAAATGAAGTTTAAAAGCTGAAACAAAGTAAAGAGCATGTTCTTATTGTCCTTTTGCAGGCAAATCACGCGAGCATACAAACGGTGATGGCAGCCATGGGGCCGGCGCTCAACATTTCGCTGAACCTGCTCACTTACCTCGTCACCAAGTCGGAGAAGCTGTTCCCAGATGTCCAGCTTACCAAGTGAGTCACCGTTGCCACATCCCCGACACTTCATGCAAAAGCTGACTTGAAATCTCACACATAAACGCCCACCATCCAAGGAGAGGGTCGTGAGTTCAAATCTCAATGCGGGAACGTACCAATGTTTTTCGTGTAAAACATAAAATATGGGTGTCATTATCCCTTTTCGGTGAAGAAAAACAGAACCCTGAGAAAAATTTCGAAGGTATGTTATCCACCAATCCGAACCGAGCCCCCTTGGTGGAAATGGCCTTATCCTGCTCACAAAAGTTAGGAGAGATCCAAACTCAGCAGTAGGCCGATATGGGTTGATGATGATGATGATGACATGCACCAAACGCAACCAAACAAAAAGTTACAAGACAACAATAGACACGAATGAAGTTTCATACAAACTCGTTTGTCTATTGTCATTTGGGCGTGTAATATTACAAAAATTCAAAATACATCTTTATATTCGTAATAAGGTCGTTGTAAAATATTTGTTTTCTCACTTTTTCTTTTATTTATTTATCTTTACAGATACGTGCCCCCGCTTCCGAACATACCGGCCGACTTCCCCGAGTCGGCGGTGGAGATAAGTGCCGAGCTCCGCAAGCAGGAGTCCCTCCTCAACCAGATACACGCGGAGATGCACGCCGGGTTCATAACGCCGGCCCGGGACCACCAGCTGTGGGAGGCGCAGAGGATCGTCACGCAGTTGAAGGTACAAACCTCACAAGTCTGTGTTTCCCGACAGTTACCACCTGGGAGACTTCAAGTCACGACTGAATAGGTTACTTTTATTTAAGCGTGCACCATTGTAGAACGCATTGTCACTTAACATCAGGTGAGATAGTGGACAAAAACAAACTTATTTTTCTATTAAAAAAAAATGGGTCTCCAAATAAACTTGGACGGATCGGTTGAAAGTTATAATTATACTCTATGGCCTTAATTCTCAAAGTGGTCCAAGTGGACCCCCGGTGGGACCACGGAAGACGAGACGGGGGTCTACGTTGTCGTGACAAAAAATAATAATAAATAGGAATATGGTAAAAATGTAGCTGCAGGGGTCCACCGGAACCAACTAAATTTTGAAAGTGGTCTATGAGAAAAGAAGTCTGGAAACATCTGCTCTACAGTATGGACGCACCACGCATCTGACCTCAAAATACCAACAAGCTATAGAAAGAAGATTACAAGGCTACAGCTGTCTTAAAGCTCTCTTATTCATATCTAGTAATACAGCGTACATGAGAGTGAGTGGAACAGAAAACATCCCTCGATTTTCATTTCAAGTATAGTGTCGCACAAGATTATGTAGGTGATCTACTTGTCTATTTGCTACTAAATTGTGTTATGACTGGAAAGGTTTGTGGAATGAGAAACATTGAAATTTTGGCGGCTTTTTTTTTCAATTTGTCATCTTAACGAAATAGGTTAAGGTTACGAGCATTGAAAACATGAGTACAGAGCTATTGGTTTTCCTTATTAATATAAATGTAAATTCAAGTTGTTATTAATATAATAATATCTAGTCATTATTATGATTAATTAATTACGCGTTTATTCTGTTATAAAAAATATTTACCACATATTATGTTTGTGTTAGTTGCCATATATATTAATAAACCTATGCATATTATTGTCATTTTGTATAATATTCGGGGAAACAGAACCGGCTTTAATATTTCGTTATTTATATAAATCCTGTAAATGAATAGTGGTTGAATATCATACATTTACCAACTGCTACGATCCCAGCGAAAAGCAGTACACCAACTCCCTGACACCCTCTACTCTCTACTGGTTTCTGGATCTCCAGACCAAAAGGCTGTGTAAGGTCCACGCATGGTGTCACATCATTTGCGCTTGGTCCCATTCAAAATGCATTCATTTACACGAGTCTAAATTAAATTAATTGTCTTTACAGAGAAAACTTCGCTCCGTCCAGAAATCGAGCGACCCCCACGGTCTGTCGCAACAGCAGCCGTCTATGGAAGAAAAGCAGGACGATGATTTTTCTCGACGGAGCTCGCAAACAACCGAAGTGAACCAAACAGACACCGAACTCAAGTCGCCAAACGACGCATTCCAAGACATAGAATCGCCTAAAGCACTCGATACCTTCGAACCGAGTTTCCCAAAAGCAGAAGCCGCTTTTGAACCAAGCTTTCCAAAAGTGGACCCAGCTTTTGAACCTACCTTCCCTAAAGTGCCAGAAGCGCCTTTCGAGCCGAGCTTCGTCAATCTGCCAGAACCTTCCTTCGAGCCAACGTTCGCGAAGTTACCTGTCACCGAACCCGTATTCGAACCGATCTTCGACGCGGAATTCGAAGACAATTTCGATTTCAAAACAGAATCGAAAGTGACGCCCGACCACGAAATTCCACCAGCAGAACCGGTAAAAGAAAAACCCAAATTCACAGAAAAAGAACTAAAAATACTACGATTGGAACTCGAAAATGCCGAATATTTACAATTAAAATCGCTACTCCAAGCGAAAATCAACTCTGAACAGTTCGAAATCGTTAAACTTAGAAGTCACGTCGCTTTGAAAAACAAGCAGGAATGTCTACAAAGCAAGGAAAATAAGGAAAACCTGACTCCGGAAGACCAAGAGCTGAAGCACAGACTGATAAAGGAAAACGGCGTTTTGGAGCAAAAGAGACTGAACTTGATCAACCAGATATTCCAAGAGAGAGTTGCTTGCATTCAACTGAAGATAGAACTAGCTATGAAGGAAATATTGTCGAAGTCTTAGATTTGTGCTGGAAAGCCTTGGATTTGGCATGTATTTGACTAATGCAGTCTAGATTGCCTAGACAGCCAAGCATTTGCACTCGTAAGTGAAGAAGTGCTTACTATAACCATATGCGAGCGTAGAATCGGCTTTAACCCGTCAGTTAGTATAGACGAGTTCATTTTAATCCAGTTACCGAGGTGACATTTTGCACGGCTGTCAAGTTCCAATGACCTGGGAGTCTTCACTTCACTGAATAGGTTGCTTCTAGGTAAGCGTGCACCAGCGTAGACCGCATTGTCACTTACCATCGGGTTACCAGTAGTGATCAAAATCGAACCTATTTATTAATAAATAAATGAGAATAGATTATTGACCGTTGATCTGATGCTAGAAACGGAAGGTAGACCGGAACAGTAGATTAATGGTGCTTGGGCTTATTTTAATAAGCTTGTAGTACCGAATATTTTATTAAAGCTTGTGAATAAAAGTCTTTCCAAGAGGTAATTGCCAGTATAAAGAAATACTGAATAGTGTAGTGTAGTGTAATACATGATCACTAATACTTGCAATGTACTCACTGTCAAAAGTTTATTTACCACAGATAGTTTTTATATTGAGAAAATAAAAAATCAACCTTGCCACGGCAATTTGTTTTAGCCGCGTTACGGTCTCGTCTAGTATAAATCCTGACCCCTAACTAGAATTCCTTTTATCTGGGGAATTGCGAGGACCATGGTCCCACAAACATCCAATCCTTACTTATATTATAAATGCGAAAGTAACTCTGTCTGTCTGCTTCTCTTTCACGCCTAAACTACTGAACCGATTGAAATGAAATTTGGTACAGAGGTAGTCTAGAGCCTGAGAAAGGACATAGGGTACTTTTTAATGCGATAAAAGCATTGTAAGGGTTTGAAATAGGGGTTGAAAGTTTGTATGGAAGTTTCGTAATTTTTGAAGCTAGAAGATTGAAATTTATGTCTTAGGCTTTTGATTAGATATACATAAATATGACATTCAATTTGTAAAAATTTTACCCTTGATGGGGTAAAGTAAAAATAGGGGATGAAAGTTTGTATGGAAATATGTAAGGTTTCGGCTAAACCACTGCACCGATTTAAAAAAATATTTCCCTAATGGAAAGCTACATTGACAGCGAGTAACATAGGCTATTTTTATCCCCATATTCCCGCGTGAAATATTTCATTGATATTGAATATATTGCAAGTTGATGTTTATTAGATATTTAAATGGTCGTATCTCTCTATTAATTGTGATATGTCTTAAGTAACTTTAAGTTAGTCCTTATTTATGAGTTATACATATTTTAGCATTTTAAACAATTTGTGAGAAATTGTGAGAGACAACTAGTAATCCTGTATATATATTGAAATCAATGTGATTGCTTTTGTTTTTCTAGGAGTTATGAAATCAGGAGCTTTTTGAATATAACGACATTGAATCCTATATGAACTAAATAAAACATTCTTTACTTTACTTTTACTCGATTTTATGTCTATTTTAGTTAACAACTATAACAAACGCATATTTATTCAAATATTAAAAATAATATAATATTAATATATTAATATTAATTGAATTATTATTTAATATTATTATATAATATTTATATGTTGTTTTATTAAACTCGAATGTAATAATTAAAAAGTGAAAGAAAAGAACGTAAGTGAGGAGAGACCCGTGCCCAGCAGTGGGACGTTATGGGTTGATAATGATGAATAATTAAAATGAACATTGTAATAGCGGAATACTAAAACTTCAATGTTATATGCTAACGAAAAATCATTAAACGATATTCAGTTAATGTTTTCTTATTTGTTTTTTAAGTTGGGTTTGTTACTGGTGTTGTGGGGCCGTGATCTCCGTAGTTCCTGATTCCTTAGATACAGGAAATCCTCATTAGTAGTATCAAATTAAAATTATCGTATAATTAACATAACCCTCTCTTTGGGGCGTCGGGTAATTACCTCTAACTACGCATACGTGAAATTAGATAGAATAGAAAACATGAAAAAGCAAACATACTGGAAATATATTAAGGTTGTACAACGGGCGGCCTTATCGCTTATAGCGATTTCTACCAGACAACCTTTGATTGGACAGAAAAACATTTGGAAATAAAATAATATACAATTAAATATTAATATCCTTTCCATAATAGATACCTATGAAGAATTGAGCAAGTCAATTGCGTAATCATAGCGATATCGAAACCTTATCATTATTTATCAATTATTGATTTGATTGATAACCACTTGCTAACCTCTCTTCATTCTATAGGTTTCTCAATAACTCCAACTTGAATTATCTACTTGTTTAAGGAAATATAATGTTTCTTCCTACTAATGATGTTATTGCAAAAACTTCCTGAAGCTATGAGGCGAATCTAAGACAACAGAATTACTTACCATAATTCAAATGAGTACCTATCTGGACTTGATTGACTTCAATAGCGAATTAAATAAGTAGTACTACTTTCACTATAGAAACAAAATCTAGAGCAGATATGGGCAACCTTTAAAAAGTGACGGGCTAACTTGTGGATGATAACAGAAGTCGCGGGCCGTAGTATATTTATATAAAACTTTCAACATGCAATATTCACTGCATGTATACAGCGCAATCTTATACACAAAAATCGCACAAAACAAGCAGCGAAAAGTATCTTTATGTCGTTTTATTTTAATATTTAGCACTCTTTCATTGGCGTACTTTGTTTGAGGCGCGCGAATTCAAAATATTTTGTGAGCCACGTGCCCCGCATCCGGCCCGCGGGCCGAGCATTGCCCATGTATGATCTAGAGTCCGCGCCATAAAAAAGTCCTGCAGACGCAGCGCTGCAGACGCGAGACAATAATTCCAGCTCACTAAATAGGTAGCTAGTCTGGGTAACTCCTGATCTTACTTAAACGTATAAATCGAGAAAATAAAAAAAAGGGAGAGTATCTTGGGAGCTTGTTCCAGACGTTGACTGAGAAAACGTAGGTACTTCTTAACACGTTCACTGGTGAAAACACTACTGTGTGTGCAGATCCGTGACCGTGGCTAGAGAAGACAATCGCCTCAGCAACCAAAGTGTTAATTTTAGTTCCTAGTTTTGCTGAGCGTTTTCTTTTGTGGCCTTGTTTATACGTAGAATTTGGAGTACAGTTGTGATCGACAACAATCCAAATCATCGTCACTATTGTATAGATAGGTAGGTATCAAACTATTCGAGCTTTCATCTAATCCAACCCCATTTTAGGCCACCTACTTACGTAATATTTTTAGAATAATTGCTGGATTCAATCATCGAACCTATTGTAAAACCGGATACTCGGTTGCGTGTCCGTTTTTACAAGCAAATCGTATTGATTCATTTATATTCATGATTGAGGTTCCGAAACTAATCGCACTTATTCAAGTGATAGGTAACTAAGGTTCACCTGTGAGTCAGGAATTGCTTCAGAACTTCAATGGCGACGCCCGTGCCCTTATGGTGTGGCCAGGAACATAATTAAAACTATTGTAGTAGAAGGCCTGCAAGAAACCGCCTGGGGAAGTACCATTGTCAGATATTCATCCGCTAAGCAGTAGTATGCAAACATTACTGTGTTCCGGTTTGAAAGGTATGTTTCCAGCGAAATCACTGAGCATTTATGAGACTTAATGACTTCGATTTTAGAACCAATCTTTTTTACCAATCTCAAATGACTATGTCTTATGTGTCATTCATAGTCAATATGTGTCATGGTGGGGAGTAACTGTTAACGGGAAGCTCGGCATAAACAATGGGAAATATCGTCTTGTTTTATAGGCCTCGCCACTTCTTCATCGACATCAACTAAGTAAGTAGATATTTCTTCAAACTTTATCCCTTTTTTTAACTGGGTGACGAGACGAGCAAGTCGTTCACCTGATGGTAAGCGCTACGCCTGCCCATAACAGTTACAGTGCCACCCAGAACTTTGCATCTTCACCTCTACTTCATGCCAACCCCCCTCACTCTTTGACCACTGTTTTCCATAGACTAGTAGATAGACAGGTAGATAAACTCTTTATTGAAACACCACAGAACAAAGAAAACTTAAAAACTAAAACAAATGAAATTTAACAATTAGGGTCACAATAGGCGGTCTTGTCGCTGAGAGCGATCTCTTCCTGACAACCATGCATGGAGAGGAGCAACAAAAAGATCGGACGATGGTTTACTAGCCACATCATGGAATTGTATCCTTGTCCTTCCTGCAATGTAAGTAATTATAGGTCTACCCTGGCTTTCTGGTCTTCAAGTCCGCAATATCATTACAGATTACCTTCTGCAATGTGGTTCCTGTAGGTGGTTAAGACAAGTCATCGACTGCTTACAATTTACGTGACCTTACCTACTACATTTTAATTTCGCTCTGCGCTCGTCAAAAGTAGGTCTCCTTTAGGTCAAGTTGTATACGTAACTGTGTCAGAATGCTGACGTCAAAAGGCACGTTGACCATCTGGTGTCTAGATTGGCAGTACTTGCTTATCAGTCTTATTAATAAGTAGCTATACCTACTTACTATCCAGTATTTATGAAGTAAACTTGCAAATTAATAAGAATAGCTATCACCATTTATTAATCCAACTTTATATTATTGAAAAACTTGGGATTTCCATCGATATAATTATGACAAAAGTAATTCATAATTACAATAATTATTATTCCTATAATTTACCTTCCTATTTCCTAACACAATTGTATTTATTATCAAGTTCGCCATAACTGTTGGCAGTAGGTAAGGGTAGCTACATACTGACTAGGTAAGGTTTTACAATCATTGTAAGTATTTATTTAGTTTACCTACTGCCAAAGTAAAGATAAGAACTCTTGAGACGTTCCTGACACTTCAGTATTCATCTATATATAATAAGTCAGCTAATATGTTTTAGGTAGTATAAGTATACCTACCTACTTATGTAGGAGTTAGCTGTTATGCCCACATGCTTCTTCCCCTTATTAAGGACTACTTACATAAAGTATACAAATGTTACCCATCTCTAGTAAATTCAGCCTTATGTACCTACTAGACAATGTTTCAGTTTCAAAGTTTACTTTCAAACATCTGTAGAGCGGTATCTACATAAGTCATAAAACACCTATGTAATGTGTGTCAAGGGAACTAGTAAATGCCGTGCAACCACACTGAGCTTTGTTCTGTTAAAATTCAGGATTCAGTGATACACACCGTGACCTCTGAAAATCCTGAATCTTGTTTAATGCTTCTAGATGTAATCGTCCATATTTGATCTGTGACTGCAATCATCAAGGTGTCCGTCCTTATCTTGTAGGTTAGTAGGTAGGTACATGTTATAGATAATTATGTATAGGCAACCTAGCCCTCCTTACCTTACTCAGTATTTTATCATTTATCAACTGGCATCGACACAAATTGCCTTTGAGCGATTTTATAGCTTATTAGCTAAGTGCTACCAACATACAGGCACACATTGTTTGATCCATTTTGACATGACTACGTAGTTTTCTTCTAAATTAAACTAACAATTACTTAATATTTGAATAAGGACAGTTACTGTCCTTATTCAAATGTATAAATAATTAGTAGGTACTTAATAGTTAATTTCAAAACCGTAATTATTGGACTTTATTTGATCTTACTTTACCAAAGTATCACAACTCTAGAAGAACCGACAAGAAACTGTTAGGAATTAGGATTATATGGACCTTCCAATTTATCTATCGGCTATCGATTTTTAGCAAAGATTATAAAGCCTTAGTCAATGGTTTTCAGGATCCAAAAGGGAAGTAAGCATATTAGTAATCTAGGTACGTATTTAATCCGAGTATTTATAAAGGTGGATAAACAGTTGATAACCTGTGAAAATGGTGCCTCAGAAATTGGAAAACATCTTGAGGTTACGAGATCGGTTATTTACCTCTATCATATCTGCATTGATGATAGCGACTGTTATTTTAAAATAAAATTATTATCCGGTTTATGTAGGTAGGTAGGTAATTTTTGATTGGCCGGTTGGTTCTGGTGTTTTGTGGTTAGTACTGAACCCATAGAGGCCTACGGGTACATTAGTCAACAATATAATAGTACACAATCACACAAAAGGAGTCGCGCTACGCATTGACAAAAAATGCAAAGGAATAACAGGCCATGAAGTAAAAATATAATGGACTATTCAGTAATACCGGTGTGGGCGGCCATGGTCAGATGCCATGGTCATTGGTCTCACAAAGTAAGGCCAAACCCCAAATTCGAATGCAAATCGTGAATGAGATCACCGTATCACTTTTCGATTATGTGTGATATTTGCAATAGCAACCTACTCCTACATTTTTGGTGGGTTTAGTCAGCATTCAAATGAATGATTGCTATTCATGACGAAACACTTGAGATATGTGAGACGGAAAATGTTGCCATTTTGGGAAATCAAGGAAGACCACATGTTCGTTGATAGAATTGGTATATGTCGATTTGTTGAGAGATGCGGTTGTCAAACTGAAAATGTGGGTTGGAAGGAAAGGAAGGAAGAAGGAAGGAATGGAGACTGGAAACCTTACAGTAGCCTATAACCTGGTGCACCTCCTATTTCGTGGTCAGAGGCGTAGCGTCGGGCTTTTGCAAGAGCTTTTTGAGATGGGTAGGCAGAGATGCTTCCTTTCTCCAATACACCAGTTCATGCTTAATACCATTATAAATATAGGCGATGAGAACATGCTTTAGAAAAGTAGATAACATTTTGAATTCATAAAAACATTAAAACATAAATTAAAATTAAAAAACAATATGCATCAAATTAAATAATGTCAAAATAAAAATAAAATTTTGAATAATGAAATGTAAAGATGTAGAATTAAAATTTACGGTAAAACCACAGAATAATCTTTTAACCTTTTTACATCCAATGTGTATTCAGGAAAACTGTTTTATAATAATCACAGAAAGGATGATGATTTATCTGATACAACAAAAGAAAAAGATTGGCTCGAAGAACCACCATTTGAACACAACAAATAAATCGACCATCTATACAAATCACCATTAATTATTTGAAGACGCACATGGCAACGTCATACATAAGAATTTTATTTAGGGTCTCCTATTTCGGTTTACTAAAACGAGGCTAGAATCAGCCGGACTGTATTTTCCATTTTTAGCAAATTACTTACTTAAAGTAGGCTATTAATAAGAGGGTAGAGACACAGAAAACCAATATTTTATTATTATTACTGACTTTTCTAACCACACTTGAGTGCTTGTGCTCATATATTTTAAAACTAATTAAGTAAGTAGTGTACATAAGTAACAATTCAATCAGTCTAAAAGACAGAGGTGAAATAAACTCATCGATTTTCTGTCACTATTTATCTACGTAACACGGTAACACTATAAAGTAGGTAGATAATTAACAGATAGGGACCGGACTATACTTGCCTAATGTAACTTTATATGTTCGGTGCATTTACGTAAATGTCGATACAACAATATTTTCGAAATAAGTGGAAGAAAAATATCCACGTTTCCCCACTAGTATAGTAATAGGTGGAAAAAACACATTCTTCCCTACCAGTAGGGTTAAATAAGTTGAGATATGTGGAACTGCCGATATTTTAATCGGTCGAAAACAAAATCGATCGGCAAATTGTTTATGCAACAATAAAGCTATGTGGGCGCAAAAATGCGAAAGGTAGAGACTAAGCTACCGTTCCATCTGCCTATTAAACAACCTATAACCCGCAAAAATACACTTTACTTGTGTAAATGTTGCTTGCAACAATGTCGATAAACACCTACATAAATAAAAACGGCAAAATTATTTTAATTTAATTATTTATTTTTAAAGTGAATATATAATTCAATATTGGGTTAATATTTCAAGCGTCTACTGTTGCCGTTATCAATATCGAGCAAACGCGAGCAAAACAATCACGTTCGTTGTATGGAAGTCCCCTTAATTTTTTTTTTTAGTTATTGTGAAATACATCATCTATGAAAATTTCAACTGTCTAACTATCACGGTTCTTGCGATATAGTCTGGTGACAGACGGACAGACAGACAGACAGACAGACAGACAGACAGACAGACAGACAGCGAAGTCTTAGTCATAGAGTCCCGTTTTACCCTCTGGGTACAGAACCCTTATTACTACAAATGCCAACCCATTTAATCTAAGCCTGTTATCAAACCAAGCCATGTCCATAAGAGTCCTAGGCTGCCTGCTTTCAGATATTAAATATATATTAAGCAAATCAAAATATCGATGGTGTCAGAATCTAGCTCTTCGCCTACACGTGGTCCTATCGACAGGTTCTGGTGACTATTTGTATGCTAATACAATTGATTTGATACCGTTGTTGGAAAGGAGAGTGCATGTTTTAGAAATAGTAGCACAGAATTAATAATATGGTATGGTAGGACGTACCTAGGTAGCTATGTGATCCGTGTATTGGAGTCGCTTGCATTGCGGGGTCAATCGTATGGGAGCTCTAAGCAAAGTAGCTTCGTCAATTCTTTCTTCTTCTCTCACTGCTAGGAGTGATAGGTAGAGATAAGATCTCTCTATCAGGACTCTATCTTGGTCATATCTTTTTCGACTCTCATAGAGCATCACGAATTATAACTAGGAATGTTTATTCTCTAAATCGCTGTAGAATTTTAATAGTTATCTCGTCTGGAGCGGTTGTGTAGCACGTGACGGGGGGAATTTTTTGTTTGATAAATAAAATTCTACTAATGAACACACCGGGTGGCAAGTTCTCGACTAAATATGTCTTCTGTCGGCGGCCCAACTAATGTTTATTGAATATTTACCTAAACATAAGACCTAGACTAAACATAGAGCTAAACAGTATAATATATAATAATTAATTACTACTTATAGTTTGATATTCCTATTTTACAAAACAACACGTGTCTATATTATGTTGTTAATTTATCTAGTTGATTCGGATAATGCCAGAAATGGAAGTGAACCGAATTGAAACATCTGGGTTTGATACAGAAAAGAAAAGGTTTATTTATAGCCTCATGTGGCTCACCGAATAAATGAACCAATTCATTAGACGAAAATACGCGGCTTACCTAGTTAACTGAAATAGTATGGTAGAGGTTAGTGTTGGTTACTTGGACTGGGCGACTACCACATAATTCGACGAAACTTATACTCATACCTACCTAAATACGTAAAATACGTAGTTACTATGCAAATGCTGGAAAAACACTAATAATAACCACAAAGATGCAATACATTGACTGTCGTTTTACATAGTAAGTAGACCTCATGAGAAGATAGGAGATGTGCATAAAGGGGAGAAGGATGTTACCAGCAATGGGTCGATTGGAGTCGAAGGTGATGGGTAAGCTTAGTACCACGCCCACCCATAACAATTGACAGTGCTGATAAGAAATCGAAAAATGTGACGTTGATGATTTTGACTTCGTGTAATATACAATATCTAAGTATTCATTAACATGCACGAGTGTAGGCCAATGAAAACACAAAGACGTATAATTTCGTGTTCTCTCCAAAACTGTCCAAGAAATTAACTCAAATCATGCAAGCAGGCAAAAATATTCCACTTTTGCAAGTCAAAAATTTAAGTATTTTCAAACGACTTCATAAAAGGTGGAGGTTATCAATTCGTCTGTATTTTTTATGTTTGTTATTTATTACATAGAGAAAAATAAAAATTAAGTCAAAATATGATCTACTTAATTGATTGTTCAGTAAAGCACACACCACTTAGTTGATTAGTTAGATAGGTTGTACTGACTACTGATTGAGTTACTACAATATTATGACTATTGTACTTGACAACAAATTGAATTATTATAATAGTTGACACTGGCTAAGTCCAGAGATCTTGCGAAGCAAAAATATTAAAAAGAAAATTGCAGTGCGACCCAGTACTTTGACTTGGGTTGGGAAGTCTTCCTCAGCGCTGCACTACGCTGGTCACGCTGAAACATACAATCATTTCACTGGCTAGTGTTCTCCGAACCAGAACACAGTAATGTTTACACAGCAGGCAGTTACTTTATGTGATAATATTTAGAACATGACTTAAATGAGAGAAACCACTTTTAAGTTCTCTTAAAAAATTCACATGAAGCAAACTCAAGCAAAATCAGCATATGAATATAAATGAATTTCGTATGGAGACCGTGTCTAATAGCATGCTAAATTACCAAACTGGTAACAATGCGATGGTATGTGGGAGGAAGAAGTTATTTATGAGAAACATTTTTTGGTCATTATAGAGTGGATGGGTCAACTCACCTGATGCTATAGGTACGTGGCTACTGATCAATATTCGAACCAGTAGTGAAGCGTCTTTATTATGAAGGTATGAATATTCTAAAATAATCTATGGGAGTCCTAAAACACCGACCATGGAAGGTTTATGCTTCGTAACTGATTGTTTCATCAAAAAATGTTATATAAAGAAACAGCTATCAATGCGATAGAAATCCGCACATATAAATTACTAGAATAAGACCACAAGACATTGGTACTGAGTCGAGGATCGCACCCGTAGTTGTTGGGTTGCAAAGCGCACAAATTACCGCTCTTCAACTATTTCATACCAATAATATAAATTTAGTCACTCTGCTATAGCCGCATGCGGCTTGGATGACAACTGCATGAAGTTTGGGGGGTAATATAATAAGTTATTCTATGACGCAGGTAAGCCAATAATTTTACATACACTTACGTAAATACAACGTGAAAAGCTTACAAAGTAAAATGATAAATTCATTTCGGATCTACATTTAGTCCACTGGCCATTTCCGAGTTCCACAACAAAGATCAAATTTAGAAAGTCGAGTGCTATTTCTATGCTTCCGTTTTGATTCCGCAATATTGATTGCAATCAAAAAAACTATTTGGGAATGAAGTAACATTACAAAGCGTTTAGTTAAGTAGGTGTCTCATTATAGACAAAATCATTTGTGGACAATGTCCACAGTGCAGTTTGTGTAGACTCTACACGATATTGCACTTAAATGACGATGCTAAATTGTTTTATTGGCTCCATACATCCACCATCCATGCCCTATTTCTTCCTTACATAGGTAAAACGACAGAGATCGAGATCTGTGTAGGTATTTTTTTTTATTAGACTGAGTGACGAGACGAGCAAGTCGTTCACCTGATGGTAAGCGCTACGCCTACCCATAACAGTCACAGCACCACCCTGCATTGCATAATCCTGGGCGGCACTGCACTGCGCTCGTCACCCTGAGAAATCGGCTCTCAAGTCTCATATGCCCAGTATTTTCACAGGAAACAATGCCCTTCAAACCGGAACATAGTAATGCTTGGCGGATGAATATCTGGCAAAGGTGTGGTACTTCCCCAGGCGGTCTCTTGCAAAAGAGGCCTCCCACTACTAAAACCTAAGGTACAACTAAGCGGCTTCTTCCTCTACTTATTTGAGCTCGGCGTTTGTTAAAATGATATTTTGATATTAACTGATTGGACCCGTTTTTGTCTCGTAAATAATTATCTCATGGATAATGTAAGTATATCAAGTATTTAGTATATATTATAAGCTCTACCTCGGCGCAAATAAAAACGGAAATATGTTTTGTGCACTGCACTGACTGGCGGTACCTTGACACCAATAACCAATATAATGTAGATCTGTTAGTAGGAGTGCCGAATGCAGTTCTATAATCACCCTAATGCCCTTGTACTATTACTTACTCTCTGCTAATGTGTTTGAACAATTTGAGGTCTGCAAACTTTATAAATTAGCTTCCTAATAAGAAATAAAATGAACAGAAGTTATGCCAATGTGGTAGATAGTGATACGTAGATAAATTCTTTATTGAACACCAGATTAAAGATAAATTACAATTATTGTAGGTGTGTAAGTTACCTGAATGTGATATGACTAACTCTATGTTTCAGTTTACACTCAATATTTTCTCTAATATAACTAAGTAAGTAGATAGTGATATAACTATACGGACGTGCAGTTATCGGTAACTGAGCACGTGTCGGCAATTATTGTCATCGTAGCATGTCCGCACATCCTGTACCAATAACAATCGGTTGCATCGCATCAATCAGAAGCGCTCGCTTCTCGCTTCGGCTACATCTCTAATCACCGTCGATTTTCGACTAACGGTTCATTGAGCACAAAATAACCGAGAAAGATATGAAAATACATGCCGATTTCAACTTTAACTCAACGCAGCACTATTTATAATAGCAACTACGCCCAGCAGTCGGTATCTTGCAACATCGAGGCTTAGACGTTTCCACAATATTTCGTTGTTTGTGAGAACAGAGCCGCGTTCACTACACAATTGACTAATCGCCGCGAATCGGCCTAAAAAGTTGGCCCGTCTAAATATTGACGCGTTTAATACGGAATTAGCATTCTGTAAGGATCAACAATGAGGCGTTCCGGTGTATTTGGGACATTTGTATTAATATTCATTATATAATGAGGCGTTCGCCGATAGCCGAGTGCGGCCGCGGCGCGCTTTCACTCGGTGCGCTATTAATTACGTACGCGATTGTGTTCAGTCAGTTATATTTATTCAACTGGTTCGACTGCTGAAAGATAAAGAAATAGTTAAAGTGGCGCGGGACGCGACGCCCGTATCTTATCGCTTCCACTCTATTGATCAGTCACATATCGCGAACGGCCCGCCTTATACGGACGACCGGACCACCTTTTATTGTCCAATTTAACGTGCAGACGCGTACCGAAGGCGCGATGTTACCGGTGAAGTCATAATGTGCGCTCGACCGAAATAGAAATAACAGTGTTTACAGGAAAATAGTATCAATAACATTGTGTTGTGGTTTGTTATCGGACGGATATGACGGCTAAATCGCCTACAATGAGTGTGAAGTCGCGGGAGATCATCGGAGAGGAGCAGTTCAGTCAGCGGCGCGAAGTGTTCGACAAGCACGACACTGTGTTCCTGCCGCCGGCCTCGCCCACCGCCCTCGCGCCGGCGACCGACGTCGAGCCCATCATCACGTCTAACCACGGCAAGACGACGTCCAACTTCAAACGCAACGCGCCGGCGTACTCCAGCATGCGGGAGTCACGCACCGAGGAGCAGATAGACTTCCGTCCGAGGAAGTACTCGGACAACTTCTATTCCGACCTGAACCAGAGCGACGATGTCGACTACCGACGCACCATGACCGAGCGCACCCGCCGCCTCTCCAAAATGAGGAGGGACTTCATGACGTCTAACTTGCACGAGCCCGGTGCCGGCACTCCCTTCACTCGCGCCGGGACGCGAGCCTCGCTGCCCGCTAAAAGCCTCTCGCCAAACTCTCCTGTATTGAAATACAAAATTGAGAGCCCCAATCTGTTCAAATTTCCGTTCGCCGAGCCGTATTCAACGCCGACGCCGACGCGCAAAGTTCGACTGGAATTAGGTCCCTCTGAAGTGGACGGTGGCAAGGAGAATGAAGACCCTGATAGGACGCGGCATCAGAGTTTGCCGAGCAATAACAACAACACATCCAAAATCGATCAGCAAAAGTTGTTTGAGGAGTTGGTGAAGCGGTACTCGCCGCAGCGTAAGCCGATCGATTGGACACTGCCGCCGACTAAGCCCAAAAGCCCCAGGGTTATCGGTACCATCCCGAAATCCGTCGATAGTCTTGAGAGCGGCGAAAAGAAACAAATTCAAGACAAAAGCGAAAAACCCGGCGACGACGACGTGTTCGAGCAGAAAGAAAACGATACGAGACCTAATTCCGTGAAAAACGATACAGACCCTGATAAGAAAGCCGAAGAAAACACGCCTCAAACCGAAGTTGTGCGAAACGGTCCTAAAAGTCTAGACAAAACAGACGATTCGAAAACCTCCCTGGCCGAGTTGGACGAGAAAAACGACCAAGTGCCTGAGCTAGGAAAATTCCAGAGACAACTGAGCAGAGAATCCGCTAAGAAGGCAAACGTAGACCACGACCACGTCGTGGACTTGTCCATTCCAGCGCTTATAAAGAAAATGACTGAAGAAGGCGACGATTTAGAAAACCATTCGAAAGAAACTAAGAAAGTCAAAAGAAAGAGGAGTTTCCTGGACAAACTATTAGGTCGTAATAAGAAGGATAAATAATTACATTGCAGTCAGTGATAATGCAGTTGCGAATGTTGCGAACCTGCCAAAGATTATAATCAAGGTTGTTGAAGTGTTGACGTCGCCGTTTGTAATCTTTTCGATAAAAGATAGAAGGGGTAGTGCCTAATCTATTGACGAATAATTTTATTTTTGTTAGTATTATTTATGAGAATAATTAAGGCCAGTTCTTTCATATGTTTTTTTTTTATCTTAATGCATTGGTTGGGTTATCACTAGCTGATAAAGTAAGTGCCATGTGACACTCCTTATCGCTAATTTGTAAGTAAAGGTTTCAGAAACAAAGTATAAAAAAAGTAAGTAGTTTTTGAAAAGTGACTAACATGTAATATAGTTCATGGCGAGAAGATGGCACGTCGAGTTTAAAATATGTAACTAGGTTGACCTTTATAAAGGGCCATACTGCCATGGCCATATTGGAATGGAGGCCTTTTTACGTCGCTCGTTCTGTGATATATATAATTAACAATTGCAATTATCAAGAGAATACATTATTTCACAGCAGTCCTAGTAAATGATATGGAATTTATTTCAAATGTCATTATTTTTTAATATAATGAAACTATAGCTAATTTTAATTTTTTTTAGAGAATTCAAACTTAATGGGGGCAATGAAAATCAAAGTCTCTAGGAACTCAGTAATTCTACTCTAGGACTCGCAATCCTTTTTTTTTTCGACTGGTGTAAGTCGTAGTTGTGTCGACGGCTTTGTAACAATATTGTTATGCTCTACAGCTTTATGAAATTCAATGTTCTTTCCACAGAAACTATAACAATCAGCTGTGATCATTTTTTATGGAAAGTGAATTTCGTTTAATGATGCAGGATAAAAAAATATAAGCCGTCCATAGGCGACACGGTGAAACAGTCCATGCAGCACAGGTCTTGCATTCTTCTTTCTAATGTGCCAATTTTTTTGCCAGTCACTGTATTTCATATTTTGCACTGTATTTATTCAATATACCGTATACAATAATTATAACATATTTTAAAATGTTATTTTGTTGATGAACGGGTTTGCTGTTTCCCTTGTTACCCATAATCTATTTATTAAACTCTGTACATCGAGGAAACTTCCTTGTATTCCATATTTTTTAATATTAATTTTATTATGAACAGGTTAATGCGCTAGTGGGATACAAAACCAAATATGTTGCTTAATAAATGTTATTTTTACAAAATATTTGGCTTTTCATTTATCTAACGAAACAACAACGTAGCGTCAACTAAATAACTATATTGAAATAATTAAATATTTTATCACATAAATAAAACAAATTAATCAGATATCTTTATAATTTGTGGCAAAAAGAAGAAAACAACGCGTTGAATATATATTTGGATTTCTTATCAACCACTACAAATAAAAACAATAGCGAAAAATACATAATTATAACTAACGCGTCAAGATCACATACATAAATCCAGACTAGGGAACCAGGATGACGACCATGGTCCCACAGACGTCTGTGCCGTGTTTAACACACATTTTCCCTGTGCGGGAATCGAATCTGCGATCTCACGCTTCGCATTCGCCTATTACCTGCAGGCCGCCATATCTCACGTAAGATTATTTCATAAAAGTATTTATCAATATTTATCGCGATAGCTCGTTGCGACTATGTGGCGTAATCCTATCACTATGTTATATTCATCGAAACACCGTTAGCCTGTTAAATACATAACCCTTCCTCTGTTTCGCCGTGTTCGAGTAAAAAGTATTTATGAACGTTTATGAACAAAGACTGTTGCTGTATACTTTATGATAATTATGGAAAATAGTACGTTATTTAAAAAGTATTAACCAAAGTATCTAAGAAAATATATTTACCTACTTTACCTATACCACATAGAAAACACATTAAAACTATTTGGTCTAGATTTAAAATAAGCTACTTAACAAAAACATATCATCCTGTTTGATTTCGCATCACAAAAATGGCTGAATCAATTATAATGCGATTTTCACGGTTTTGTTGAACAGAATCTGACTTACAAAACTGGCATAAGTTGTCTAAAATACAATGAGAACGCGAACTATTGATAAATATACAGGTCGACCGTCGGCCTGATAAAAGCGTGTTACATTTTGTTTTTTGGATTACCGTCGTCCATCTGAATAAAGCTGGTCGCTAATTTGTTTCAATTACATTTCAGAGCACAATACAAAGGAAAGAACTACATTATGAAAAACTCAAAAATAACATTGTTAATAATTTAAAGCACTCTGTATACAATGTATTCGGTAATGAGTGGATATTCCTGCAGGTGCGTGTGGGAGGCGTCAAGGTCGAGTAGAAAAAAAAATGTACCCAAGCAGCATGTTACTGACGAATTTATTTAAAAAACTTAAGGATATTCCTACTCTTCCTCACATAATTGAGTCCTTTTTTTTCTTCTCATAACTGGACACCCTGTATATTAGTTAAATTTACCGAGATCCAAAGAAAAGTAATCGGATGCAGGTTACCTCGATCAGGCTTACCTAGTGAGGTAGCCGACATGTTTTTGGTTAGAATTAAATACTTTCCGCTGCAATATTTATAAATTTACCTAACCTATTTTCATTAAAACATTTATTTTTTAAGATAATAAATAGTGTTTGTATATTTTGCAGTATTTAACAATTCTTTTCGTTTTTTTTAGTTCATAGCCGCGTCGTCTATTTTTTGCCACAAACTACAAGTGTCAGAAACTCTACATCGAGTTTACAAATTACAGAAAAAAAATAGGAACTTATCCTTGAAAACACAATCACAATCTGAAATGATTCATCAGAACAAAAATACATTACAATCGCGGTTTTATAGCTAGGAATCTTTAGAACAACATTTATGTCATTGTAAACTTTAGGTCATTGGAATAGAGTACAATTTCATAGAAAAATAGATTGCTAATTGTCTATAGGTATCTATGCATAAGCGGTACGTAATTGGACAAGGTTGGCTGAAATCTACAGGGTCCGAAGTCGATGCAATGATCCTGATGAAAAGAAACAAACAAATGACGGAAGGCGGAATCATTCTTGCTCAGGCGTTTTTAGGCGCTCGTAAATTTGGTATAGTCTGAGATTATCTTCCGCTTCCAATAGTTAAGCAACTAGCCCAGTAGCACACACACCGTTGGGTGAACGTTTAATGACACAACATTTGAGCGCTGTCTTGGAATGTTAAAATCCGTTCACTGCTGAAAACACAGCGGTTGTGTTTTTTATAACTTGCCGCGAGTACGGGAAAACACACCTGTTGTTAGCGCAGCCTACGTGCCGGCTGTGTGGCGATACACAGACGTGTGTTTAACGCGGCGCTACTACAGTGCGGCTCACACAGACGGCACGCCATTGCTGGAAAACACACACGTTCTGTAACGGTGTCCAAATGTAAAAACCGGTTCAGCAGTCAACTTCAAGGGTCATTACAAACGTCGGTCGCCCATTACTCTCACTATGTGCGTGAATTTAGCAAACGCACTGACCGCTTCCGCACAGTTTTCATAGCGATAGCCACGGACGACAGTACTGACAGTCAGGATAAGGCTAAAAGAGGCCTTACGAGGTTATTTATTGCATCAAGTTGCATCGCCTTGCAGGACAAGTAGATTATAATCCATTTCTTATACAATGATTTACTTCAAATATCACAAGCTACTACATGTAGGTACTTATATACTATCTCAATCAATCTAATCTACTGATAATAAATAATAAGTCACATAGATTGACCAGATATTGTATAGAGTTAACATATTTTACAGAAACTTGCATAATCGTTTAATACAGTTTACAAGCCGTAGTGTGAAAACATTACTGTGTTCCAGACTGAAGGGCACTGTTTCCAGCTAAATTACTGGGCATATGAGACTTGGAGCTGATGTCTCAGGGTTTGAGTTTTAAGTTAAATATGGACATATTTTTTTCTAAAATAATGTGTCACAATCAGATACACAGATCCTGACTCCTAATTGGGATTTCCTAGATCTAGGGAATCAGGAACTAAGAGGACCATGGTCCCCCGACAACCAGTCTTGGAGCAAACATTTGTGGTGTATACAAATCTTTGCCCAGTGCGGGAATCGAACCAGCACCTGCACGTTTCGCAGTCGGCTCATCACCCACTTACGCCACGGAGACCGTCAATATTAATCTACCCTCAACTTTCCTCTTCATCAGGGTCGATCCTCCGCAGAGCTGCTTCTAGAGCGAACAGGTGTTTGTCGGCAACATGAGGAGCTAGCTGCCTCATTGCTGATGCGAGGTTGTAGACATACTCCTTGTTGGGGCCGCTTGGACCGCGGCAGCTCAGCACTTGAGCTGCTATGTCTTTTATTTCGGCTGGCCCTGGAATATGTTAAGGAATTGTTTTATATGTAGGCAGGAAGTATGACTGTATTGTACTTAATTATTAGTATTAGACGGCCTCTATGGCGTAAGAGGGTGATGAGCGGACTGCAAAGCGTGAGGTTATGTGTTCGATTCCCGCTCAGGGCAAAGATTTGTGTGAGCTACATGACTTATTTGCTTAGAGTCTGGGTGTTTTGGGGGCCATGGCCTATTTAGGGGTCAGAATCTATAATGAGACATATCTATATGGTGAGCATGACGCGTTATGCTATTTAAATATTACTAGCTTTTGCTCGTGCCCTTTTAGCCCTCTTCACGAAAGCAAGGGGAGACCCGTGCTCAGTAGTGGGACGATATGGGTTGATCACCATGATTATCATCGATCCTCAATAAATGTTGAAAATTTCAAATTTTGCAGACGTCTTGAAATTGGACATGTTAACTTGGAAAGATTTCACAACATAAATAGTTGCTTAGATCAAGTTAATAAAACTGTTACAATAATTACACATGTGACTTTAAGGCACAAAACATGACCTGGAAGTGTTAATTTCCTAACAAAACATACTTACTTGTTACTAGTTAGGTAGTAATGCTATATTAGGTTATGGTTAACACTTGCCGTGTTGAGAGGCTAGTTAGCACATACATGTGTGACGTAAACTCACTTAGATACTGTCCTAAAAGAATCTGTGCTGGAAGTTGGTCATATTGCCATTCTTTGTAAATAATATCTATATGAAAAGAGGATGTACCACTCGCAAATTTATATGATTTTGCATTTTTGTGAGCTATTTGTTATTTTGTCGCCTCTATCAATTAATATCGTTTTTTTTTAACAAAATGGTCTTCTTATTAAAGGAATTAAGAATAAATTTTACGAAATCTAGTTAGGTACATTAACATTTTCAGTCACTAACTTATGGCCTAGTCTAATTTCGTTTTGGTTTGCACTTTATTTTGGGACACACTGTATAATAAACTAAGTAATTATAAATGATTTGCATGAATGTATGCAATTCAGATTTGTATTGTATTTTGTTTACATAATATACATAATCTATGTGTGTATGTTCCCTAAGGACTCCAAAGTGACTAGACCGATTTTGATGAAATAGTCAGGCTATCTTCATATTAGCCCAGCAGGTGATCTTATGAAGTTTAGTGGCAATTGGATCAAGTTTCTTTTTCTACTTTATATGGCATTGAAACATGTCAAGTACAGCTAGTAATTTTGTACATATTAATAAGTATAATAAATGGCAGTCTAGCAAAATAAGCAGTTTATAAATACCAATAACAGTAAAAGCTGTCTCTCAAATCATAAATTAACCTTTAACTCACCCGCATAAGATTCATTCTCCTCAGTCGCAACATACAGCGTCAGCTCAAATGGCTCTATACAGCTTTCATAGGGATGAAAAATCACAGTTTTCTTTGAATATCCATTCTTTTCTCTGAAGTCCAAGTGTTTGGTGACTTCATCTATGTCTTCTGCCCTGATTTTGTATGCTACACCCCATACTTCACTGGTTGTATCATCACTGGGAATTAGAGTTACTACTCGGCCAGGCTGGAAACAAGACCACAGACAAGTGTAGAATATCAAAATTATTAAAAAACAGTCTAACCTCTAAGCAATGTTTATTGTCCTAACAAGAAGGATTAAATCTCAATTTAGGTACTCATTATCTAGTCATATCGTCCCACTGCTGAGCATGGGTCTCCCCTCACTTTCATGAAGAGGATTAGGCTATAATCCACCACGGGGGCCCGGTCGGAATTGGTGGACATATACAGACCGCCGAAATAATTTTTGGGTAGGCATGTGGGTTCCCTCACTATGTTTTCCTTCACCGAAAACATATCGGATAAATAAAACATATGGGGTAAAATTGAAAACTGTTGACCGCTAGGAGTATGAGTGTTAGTTTACGTATGTTCTCATGACGCTATAGAGTTCTTACCTTTTCGGGAACTCCTCTGTGATCGATGCTATGTTGGTAAAACCTCCGTAGGTAACCCTTGATGTATCCAACCGCTTTCAACTCATATTGGAAGTCCACTTTCCACACCAAGGACCCATAGCCAAAAACCCACATATTTCTAACTAAACTGTAAATCATTTACGCCCTAAAAATCACTAGAATTTAACAATTTCATTCATCATTTTCAATTATTATTTTCGCAAGAAAAATTCTTCATCAGCTGACTGACTGCTGACCTGACAACAGGGTCTCCAGATGAAGTTTATGAAATTTTCCCCATAGGATACAATAATTCCCCGAAATAATACTATTAAATGGCAAATTTTCCCTAGATTTATAATCGAAACTACATATTAATTGAACAAAAACATTAATTGAACAAGAACATGAAAAACATCAATTGTACCAGCAGAAATTACATTAATGCAGATAATTCTGATAAAGGTGCAAGTGCACTTTCATAAAGTTTTTTTATAGGCCCTCGCCAGTGCCCAGCAGTCCACAACCAATAACTATTCCAGGTGAGCAATGTGGAAATGATTTTCGATTTGTCTTTTGATCGCAATTTATGCAACAAACCACGCATCAATGAAAAAAAATCACCAAATTTTAACGTCTTAGCAGGTACTGAAATTTTCTTCTCCAAGAATTCCCCAAGGATCCCAAAAGTTCCACAAAATGTACCCAAAAGTTCCACAAAAATTATATTTTCCCCCAAAATAGCGAAAAAATCCCCAATCTGGTGACCCTGCCTGACAAAATTTTCCAGATTTTCCTGTCTGCCTGGCAGACACTATTGACAATTGCTTGACAGTGACAGTATGTACTATACTCAAGAGTGAAATGCACAAACAGTGCTGCCATTGATTCTGAACAGAAAACCAAGAATTATAAACTACCTATAAAAAATATAAATTTCATTTTCTTTTGGTAGGTTCTACAGCTTTGTATGCTTTTTGCGCGTTATATTTAAAACAAATAAACACGTAAACAATCACAATACAGTCAACATTCAATGCATAGAGCAATGGACCTAAATACTATGTCTAAATCTGACTTTAGCTCTTTTAAGCTAAGCTGGTAAAAGTGGTAACAGTCTGTCACTCATCAATCATCACTGATGAACCATCACAGAATCAATAATTACAATTTTTTTTTAGCTATGGTTATGGCGGGAAACCGAGAGACTGATTTGTATTTTTTCTTTATTCGTGTATATAATATTTGTAAAGCACACAGTATGCGTATTTATCTAATTTTCATTATGTATACATAATATTGTTACTATAATGTCAAAATGCTCTCAACTGCTTGATCATTAAATAGGTGTTTCTTTTGACTTCCGTTCGGACTTATATCATGTCAATCACCACTATTCAAAAAGTTTACAACTTTTTAGATTGCTCTTTGCAAAAAGCTATCATCTTTGGTTGGCTATCATTCATTTACGTGTCAAACAGTACTAAGTATATTTTTTGGTGTCAAAGGACAACATTTTTTTTATCGAAAGAAAGTTTTCCAGCTTTCCAAAATTCTGCAATAAAGATAGAATGTAGACCTTTCAGTTAGTTCTAACAAAATAATGTTGCTATCCGGAAACAAGTCCACACGGCAATAATACCACCCGAAGAAACACCCCGAAGCATGCTAATAATAATTTCATAATTTAGTACAGAGGGTCCCAAACTTTATTTCTCATAGACCACTTTCAAAATTTAACTGGTTCCGGTGGACCCCCTGCAGCTACATTTATACCATATTCCGATTTATTTCCTATCATATACCTATTATTTTTTGTCACGCCAACGTAAACCCACGTCAAGTCTTCCGTGGACCCCTGGGGGTCCACCTGGACCAATTTGCGAACTAAGGATTTCAAAGAATGATCATTCTTCCGAAGACCGGTTAGCAAACAGCAGTTAAAGCAGCTACGCAAATAAGTACAATTAAGTAACTTTAGTTTAAATGTCTAGGATAGCTCGAAAATTGTGTGACGAAATTGTGGAGCCTCCTCTGAAGAGTCTCAGATATGGAGATTTTCCAATAAGTTCACCAAGCAAATGCGTTAGCCAGTTTTCAAATGAAAACTCAACAAAACTGAAGAAAGCTACCCGATCTGTCTTAATTGAAAAAAAGCGACAAATCATTAATATTCCCTCAAAAGATCTAAGCAAAAGCAAAATTGAGTTCGCAAACGAACAGACACTGCTAAATAAATCATATGTTAATAGAGCAGTAAACACTTTGGTCACTGGAACACTGCGATGTGACAACAACTGTGTGACAGTGGTCCGCAAGCGTGACGATAAATGCAGTTGCAAATGCGGGAACAAGCGTCTCAATTCCAAATCGAGTGTTAAGCAAGTACAGACATTCAACAAACCTATATTTTATGACAAAGCTTGCACCCAGTGTGTTGAAACATCGACTTGTGGCACACAATTTTTAGAAAAGCTGGGAAGCGCGGGAAACTCTCAAAACAATATCAAATATGGCATTATGAAACCAGCTCGAGACATCAGACAAATATTCCTAAGACAGGCAGGCTTGCTGAAGCCGCCAGACTTGAGAAATTCGGATTTGAGACATCCATACTGGAACGATTCAAAGACAGATTCAGATTTGACAAAACCGGACCTAGGAAATTTAGACTTGGGAAATTCGTACCAGAGAAATTCGAACTTAAGAACTTCAGACTTGATAAATTCAGGATTGAGAAATACAAACTTGAGAAATTCAGACAAGCAGGCAGATTTAGGAACTGCGCATATTAACGATTTTGACAGATCCACAATATATAACTACATGGGAGCTAGGCGTTGGGCCTTGTCCCAATATCACCCATCGAAAGGGCCAGATTTCTAAATTATTTTTCTTTATTGCAGTGTACCGAGTGTGATAATAAGCTTCATAGTACAAACATTCACACTTTAGGCAGATAGACGTAGGACACAGACGAGCATAGGTATATCTACATAATTATGATTTTGACAGATCCATAATTTATAAGTTAAATTATGCACTGTTATGGGCGGATCTATAATTTTTTTTTCCTAAAGCTTTATGATTTTATTAACTTTTGAATATAGTTTTTAATCATTACAGATTTAATGTGGCTTTAACTTAATCAGTAGGTAATCCAGTCCGGTACCTAGTTTAAGTAATTGTACTGGAGAAAAAACGAATATTTGTGGTAGTCCGTAAAGCAAAACGCTAAAGCTCGAGCTATGAGGATTTCACGAATCGGTTATCCGGAAAGCCCCTTCGAAGTAGCTCAATTTGATTGGGGGGATTTCCAGAAAAAAAAACTGAATACTCCCTCGAGGGAAACGGCCTAGGGGGATTTCCGGAATAATCCATTTTTACATTTTGGACATCGATGCGATAATATCGCCGTGATAGAAGTGGGAAAAGACACGGGACCCATTATCGAAATAACGGTAGTAGCTTTGCAGCATTAGACTGCAGATAGTAAAAGAATAATTAATTAAAAAACGTTTATTTCTAGACCACTTTAATAATACTCCATACAAAATTAGTGCTTTTATCTGGTTCCTAAAATAATAATTGAATATATTGCTTGGTTTTTTAGTTCATCCTTGATTACCATAATATTTGAACACGTTAATAGAATTGTTTGTACATAATTTGGGTAAGGACGCCTAATTTTGGCAGAGAACTTGACAAAAAAGCCAATAAGCAAGGTGTTTTCCCCTTTTGGACTAGGAAACATAAAACGTTGGGTGTTTACTTGGGGCTTTATTCATAAAATATTATTGCTGCGCAGTACAATATTTTAGTGTACAATTTTATTAAATGTCACAACTTTTTATGAATAACGGGGTTAGTTCTTCTTTACTATTGTTTCCTAGTTACTTCTGGAAAACTGCCAAATGGTGATTCAATGCAAGGCAGTTAAGGCAAAGTAATATGATAATATAGAAGAGTATAATTGATTTATACCATTACTGTCACCATTGAGTTTGTTACATATCTACAAATAGCAAAAGTTTTATGTTGTATCCTACGCAACATGAAGTGTTAAAGGCTGATCCTGCCTTATAAATACATGAAGCCTCCTACCTATGGCTTCATCACAAGTAGGCAATGTTAATGGGTTGGTGTCTTATTACTCTAATGCCACTTACAGGAGTCTATGAAACCATACATTAATATAATATATGAGGAGTTTGGGAACAGAAGCCGATAAATCCATTTTACAACCTGTTGTTTTTTCTTTTTTCTTCTAGGCATATATCTCATACATCACTTAGATTGCAGGAAATCTTGTTAAAAACCTACTAAATAAGGCACTAAAGATGGGCTGCCGGAACTAAACCCGACAAATATCTAAATTTTTAATGATTTATGTTTATGGTTTTATCGTGACATATTTTAATTAGGCAAGAAACATAACTATTCATAATGTTAATCATTCTTGTGTTTTCTGTGGAAATATAAAAAGTGGATTTATCGGGTTTTGTTCCGGAACTCCTCATATGTACTAAATATTTTCAAATATAAATATCATAGAAAGACATTATGATAAACTTTATTGCCAAGTTTTTTTTGAACACTTCTACTTTGATACTATTTTAGAAACAATTTAATACTAATGGTATGTAATGAACGACAATTTTATTTAAATTCGTAAAGAAACATTTTTCCTAACATTTATATGCAATGCAAAACATGCAATTATGAAAAAGGCAAGCACACCATTTATAGAATGGACATAATGAATATTTTCTCGAATAGACTAACTAATAGGGTCAACTGTCATTGTACCAAGTAGAACTTTTATATAATTCCAAATTTGTCTCGTGAAGTGTTCTTTGCACTATGTCTCTAACGTCAGCAGTTGCTTGGTGCTGTTGCTGGCGCAGATACAGCAGGGCTCACAAATTCTGTTGAGCTGGACTTGCCGGTGGCGGCTGGGCCTCCAAATTCTTGATAAGTTGTGCCAACCAGTGCTTCGTAGAATTATCCTCTTGCAAACATGCTGTAAATGTGGCATCCCTCAACTGATCTGGAAGACACTGCCTCAAAGCCTCGCGAGCCCTCGGGTTATCGGACAGACGTAGGTAACATCGTACAACATGCTTCAACAGACGGGCAGACGGATCTTTGGCTAGAGACAGGACCATTTTCCCTAATATCATAGCCACATGTGAGAATCGGTCATATGTCTGGCAAATGTAACATAAGCCACTGTCATCAAGCAAAATCTTCTGCAGGATGAATGTAGCCACGGTCTTTGAAAGTTCAGATCCATTTTCCATTATGCGCAGGCAGAGGGGGATTATTTCAGTTGTAAGTAGGAACGTTATCACTTCTTGTTCATCAGTTTTGACTAAAGCTCCAATAACTCCGAGACTGGTGAGGCGTAGGTACTCGAAGGGACGCGTTTTCGAAACCGTGTGTAGGAACGGGTATAAAAATAGCGGCACGTGGGCTTGGAGGAACGCGGAGCGAGTCTCCGGGTGGGAGGCGACGCACTGCATGAGAGCCAAAGCGTTACACACTCGATTGCTTTGGTGAGCCGTAAGCGTCGGTGGTATCATAGCCACATAGATGTTAGTAATCTCCTGGAGAAGTGCTGCTATTGTGCCAAAGCTATGCCAGAGCATGGGCGCCAAATCCGGTACCACCTCGCGTTTCTTACTCAACTCTAGAAGAGCATTTTCCCGTAAGTCCGGGCTACAAAGTTCCTGTATCCATTGATAAATCTTGTCTCTGTCTACCGCAGATTGTATATTCGCCGGGCTCGGCTGTGCACTCATGTTAATCATTGAACTATGTTTCTTAGGATTTGGCTCTCGTTTTGAGAAATACACGTATGCTGTTCCGGCGCACAACTTTTATGCCTTACTTTCCATGACTCTTTTTGTATGAGTATAAACTTTATATAACTTTAGTTTTATAATCAAATTGGGCAAAATTTGCAGATATTTTTACGAATTGATGAAATAAATCACACGAAATACAGCGTCGGATAATACACAATTGATTGAGTAACGTTGACATATAACTATAAATGACAATGACTTTGACGTCTTTTTTTTTAAATACGTATCAGAGTACGCAATACGCATAAAGATAAGTATAAATAATTATGTAGAGTATAAAGCTTTACCCTTTTTAGATCTTAGTCTTTAAGATCTTTAGCTTTACCGTATAAAGTATAAACAAATGCAGCAAGATGATAAAAAAGAAACCCTAAAAATATACAATGTCGTAACCTGTATAAAACTCCTAAAAACATCGAATAAGGTATTCCCCACTTTACAGAATCGTGACATTGATTGTGATTTGACTCGACTTCCTGATTAGATTTGACGTTATAATATCGGTTTTTATTTTTATTATGAAACTTGACATATCGATACTCTGGCGGAATGCATAAATTATGCGAAGCCGAAAATTAAGTCCTAATACACATTTCTAATTACACTACCTACACTACACCTACAGGCCAGCTGTCTATCAGGCTGTCAAATAAAAGTTAGAAACAGCTTGCTTGCTTTCGCTTGCAGGCAGTGTTTTTAGATTGTTTCCGTTTATTCTAGTAGTAAAATTATTTAGTGTCTTCTCTGAACCTTATATTTTGTACATAAACTATATTGGCTACTATATGGTGCTTCTTAGATCGATTCGGAGTATGTGAAAGTGTTGAACGGTGGCATTTAGAAATCTGCAGCCCACATCACTGGTTGGTACTATATAACTTTATTATTAATTAATCTACATTAATAATCTTGTTGGAAAATATATTTAAGCCTATTTGTTACACATTTAATTGTTCAGCCTTGTACTAAATTCAGTCCATTATGTAGGTACCCTAGTTGAATCATCTCCCTGACGCCATGTCTGCCTATAATTAACTATAATAAACAAACTGGGCCCCGATTACCTTGTTTATTACACGCAGGATACTGGGAACTATTATGGCGACCAGATGTGTCTATGAGTCAAGACCAGTTTGGTGTTCTAACATTAATAAAATCCATAATCAAGCTTAATTGTGGGATGTCTACATTTAAATAAATGTCTTTGAAGAAATGAGCCTACATCTAGTGGCAGGATTACTTGAAAATATTCTAGATTGATGCCATGTTTAATTTAAAACATACAAAACAAAGAACATAATAGATGTAAAGGCAGTAGCAGCATTTTAATATTAGTAGGTATGTATTATCTCAGTGTACTAAGTACAAATTTTAATAAAGTTGGTTTAAGGAAATCCAGATGGTTGGCAACCCTGGTTATAATTCACTAAAAAGGCTAACTATCACAAGGTTAATAGCGGAGTTACATTAGCCGTGCCATTTATAAATGCCATGTTTAGCGGGCACAAATGTCAGATTCTGGCATTTGAACTGGGAACAATAGAAGTAAACAAATGAAGAAGTCTCAACAGTGTGATTCAGTTTTCTTTTTTAATTATTGGACGTAGTTAAATGAGAAGGATCCGGTCTACACAAAGTCACTTTTGAGATATTGTCATTTGAAGTTAAAAACGTATTAACATGCCCATAGAGGTTAGTTGGTTCCGATGTTGATAGACAATAAAACCAGCTGCTCTTTCTTATTTTTTCTAGAACCATGGAGGTGTCACACACATTGACACTGAACGAGACAGCTCTGCAACAGCTGCCGGACGATAAAAAGCCACACTTCATATTTGAATGGCTTAGATTCCTTGACAAAGTTCTGGTGGCTGCTGGAAAGGTAAATTAATCCTGGAACATATATTTTTACCATCCGTTTACTAGGGCTTCACCTAAGTTGACTATTATCCTTTGAGATTAATACTATTACGTTTTTCTGAGTTTTCTTCACCCAGTGTTGAAAGATTAGTGGATTAATTTTCGTCGGCATCCATTCTGCTCAATCTGTGTGCGAATTAGACCTGTTTTGTCATGTATAAAATATATACTCATTTTAACAAGTTGACTGTTGAACTGGTTTATTTTTTAGGCACTTTTGTTAATCTTCACATAACCTGTGTGTTTACTAGCACTGGTGTTGTGTCATATCTAAACTCAATCAGCTGTGCAGGTGCACACAACTGTTGGGTAATGTTAAATGTTTTGATTCGAAATTATTTTCTAGGCTGACATCAAAAGCTGCCAACAGAAGTTAGTGGCCCAACTAGTGAACCTCCTCCGTGAGAACCTCGGGTCACCGGCACGTCGGTTGCTGGCACGATGCCTGGCCACTTTGTTCTCAGTAGGGGACACCTTTCTTCTCTTTGACACCGTCAACAAGTGCAATGACATCATCAAAGTAAAGGATGACTCGCCGTCTTACTTGCCCACTAGATTGTAAGTTGGAATTATACTTATTTTTAGAATTTTGCAGTAGATTTGTATAATCCGCAGTATTACAAAGCAGTGTTGACTTACAACACTATGATTCTAGGGAATCTATCTATCTCTATGAGGATCATGGTCCCACAAACACCCAAACTCGGAACTAATACTTGTGGTTAAAACACGCTTTGTTTGCTCATTACTAACATAATTATGCCACAGAGGCTGTAAAATTTAGTAAATGACCTCGGAGAAAACTTTACTTTTGGGAAATAGAGTCAATTAAGCCCAAAAAATGTCTGTCATTATGTTAAATAAAAAAATGATTTTTTAGGGCGGCAATATGTTGTTTGGGCGGTATGTACGAGAAACTTGGCAGGATGATGGGCAGATCATATGAGGAGACGGTGACAACCCTGGTCAGATCATTGAAGAGTTCCGAGTCGCAGACGAGGCTTGAGATTATGAACACGCTTGAAAAGATATGCGTAGGCATGGGCACTGCCGCTCCCGCAGCCGTGCGCGAAGTGTCGCGGGCGGCGCGCACCGCCCTCATGTCCGACCGAGCGCCGCCGGTGCGCGCGGCCGCCGCCCACACCCTGCGCCACATCCTGCCGCTGATAAAGCTGGTGCCGGCCGACCTGGACGCCATCGCCGCGGCGTGCTTGCGGGCGGCACATCCTAGCGACTATACACTCAGGTGGGTTGACTAACTGCTAGTAGTTATATATCACTTCCAGACACAATGGGATGCTACCAGGGCTGCCCCAAACCCGAGCTTCTGAGCACTAGAGATGCGCATAGTTTCAGCATGACCACATGAAAGCTATCCACTCGTGCTTCGGCGAACATTCCAGCAGCAGCAGCATAAAAGCATTATTGTGTTAAACATACCTTTCTGCAACACCCGTTTATACCATCACCCTGATACCCTTGTGTAGAAAGATGTGCAAATTGCTCTGAAAAGAGTTTATTTAAGTTCTTTAAGCAACAAATGATTCAGCGAGCAATCATATTCACTTATAATATAAGGTTCCATTTTATAACAGATGTGCAATTGCCGATCTATTGGGAACACTGATTGCCACAACCCAAGCCGGTGAAGTTAACAATCTGAACAACAAGAAATTGAGTGCACAATCCGGTATGTAAATTAATTACTTTTGGTGGAGTGTGTTTGGACTGTCTGGATGCACAAATAGTGTAATACCATAAAGAAAATATTATTTTTTAAATCCCAAAATGATGATTTACCTCTACCACAACAAATGATAAGATGCGTAGGCAATTAAGTGTATTGGACACAAATGCCTAGAACCATTCACTCGCAACTTGGAAGACTCACAGATACTTTACCGAGCCAAGCATGCTCTCAAAGTGGGACAAATTGGGACTAAATGTATATTTATTCGACGATTTCTTGTGTGCCTTTGGTCCATTCTTCATCTTTATTACATTCATGTAAAAAGCTATAAAGTAAAGACCGTTGTGAATGGAAATTTAGCAATCACAATCCCAGATTCTTTAGAAATTAATTTTGCTATTGACCATGTTTCAGTACAACAAAACAAAAAAGACCCACCCAAGAATGTAGTATCACTAGACGAGGCCCTGAACCTGTTAATGGGTGCATTTCTGAGAGGAGGCACGTCTTTCCTCAAGGGGGAGATCATCAAATCCGGCTCTGGGGTCAACAGGGAAGTTCGCGTCTGTGTTACTAATGTAAGTAATAATAATTATTACCCAGCATAAATAATTAATAATAATTAGTGTATAAGCGCTGATTACGAGACGTCACACCCTTCATGACGATGTCCTTGCTTAGCAACAAAGTCCTTTAAATAAATAAAAAAGAAAGATTGGCCACACCCTGGATACTCCATACAAATAACTGACTTGACATTTCACACTTATAAATGGTGTTTGTTCACATTACATGCATCTGTTAGTACTCTTCAAACAAAACAAAAGGTTTGTTGTGTTTTATCATTTATGTATGTCATATTGACTGACCTCCTCAAGTTCCTCCGGATTGCGGGCATAGGTACGAAGAAGTAACTCAAACTCAAATAATTTATAGTAAATAGGCAAAATATTGCACTTTTACACGTCAAAAAAAATAATATCTTATACATAAGTATAGAAATTAAAAAAAAAAAATTCAAATTATTATGATTTACGAAACTAATTATGGTTTGAGTTAGAAAAAGGATATTTCCCTTTCAAGTGGTGACTCATGCCTGAATTTCGCACAGGAAAAAGAAAACTCCATTGACTCTACCAGTGCTTCGGAAATACGCCCGGTAGATCACAGGGGTGGAGTATCAATTCATTGTGTAGTACTAATGTCTTCTGTGGCTAGGCCTAAAGTCTCTTGATAGTCTGTCGATAACCCATCAATCTATTTGCATGCCGGTCACAATCCAATGGTATGGTGGCACATAAGTATATGCTATAATTCTAGGTGTTCCTAATTCCTTAGATACAGGAAATCTTAGTTAGAGATCAACATAATATGTACACGTCATTATCTTTATATTTACAGGCGTATGTGGTGTTCGTACAAAACATGGGCGGTGTGTGGTTAGAGAGGAACATGACTACATTCCTGAACCACGTGTTAGACTTGGTGGCTAACCCTAAAGCGGCCAGCTCTCACGTCGACGCTGTGTATTCTAGGTAAGTGTTCTAGGTGACTGTACATATTATAACAGCAGGCGGGAGAGACGCGATGCGTTCGATAAGCCTTATTTGTTTACGAGTAGAGAATAAAATACGTCGACAAAGAACGACGGAGTCGGACGGATCTGCTCTGGTCTCAAGAACATAAAAAATGAAAGCACTCATACTGGGCTATCGTAGTGGATTACACGTCACGCTCTTACAAAAACACTTATGTCCCGGCAATGGGAATGTTGAAGATGAAGTCTAATTCACAATATTAGTTAATTTTCAATAGAATCAGGCGATGACTTGGTAAAAATCTATGTTCGAAAAAAATTTCTAATGTTCGATTCGCCAAAAAGTTGGGACTAACATAACCTTAGTAACTTGCACGGTAATTGACTCCATATCTAAATTATTTACAAGTTAAACCACTCCTTCATTCTGAAAATTTAAAAGAAAATCCTGCTAAGATACCTCGAACAAATAACCCAATATACGTAATTAAAATCTCCCGTTTCAGAAAATGCATCAACTACATATTGCGCAACACCCTCGGTAAGATGCTTGGCGAAAAGGCACAATCCTCAGCGTGTCGGGAGATCATACAGATTGTCATCAAACAGATGAACAGCATCGACTTCAACCCAGAAAATGCTAAGGATTGTAATCAGGTAAGTACTCCTTTTTTTAACCGACTGCGCGATGCAAATGTTGGTATTGTGTTTATCGGCCTATGTATTTATGTTTGTTCCTTTGTGGCTCTTTAAAGACCCAACGCGCGGGCTGAATTTGATCTATATACTAAATTTTATCAAGATCCGTTTAGCTTTTTTGCCGTGAAGAGAGGACAAATACACAAACACAAACTTTTGCATATATTATATTAGTAAGATCGACCCAAAGAAACGCAAAATTGAGAAAAAAACAGATACAACAACATCATTTTCAGTTTCCAACAAAACTTCTTTTTGTTCCGTCTACTCAATAATTAATTTAATTCCTCAGGAGACCCTGTTCAGCCAGCATCTACTAGTATGCGCTTTGATGGAAGCCGGGGAACTGGCATTGCAGCTGGGAACATCAGTACAGAATCTCGTATCGGATACCTCTCTGAACATGGTCGATGCTATTTGTACGGTGAGTACTTAATGCTAACGGCATGCTAGCTAGACTTAGTGTGCATCAGGGATGATTTATATAATTCTACTCTATTGGACCGCACACCCCTAGCTCTGCAAACAAAATATCTGTCGGTTGTGGTGGGGGTTGGGGGGGACGGAGACCGATTAAAATGTTTGGGGGTCGCAAATTTACAACCGTTACCTTTACAAGCGATTTTAAAAGTCACAAAAGCATTCAAAGTATGTGCTACACTCCAAGTAAACTTTAGCAATCCTACCTAAAATTCTGACCATAAAATAATTTAATTTCGAAAAAAAAAAAGTTATGGTCTTTCGTAAAGATTATTTATTTATTTATTTATTAAATTAAAAACGAACAGCATAGAGATGCTGATATGTCTACATCACGTGGTGTTGAAAGTAACTTCACATAATTGTTTACTTTTGTAACAATGATTTATTGGTTCGTAGTCAGTTATCAAGTTTGGTTTTAAAGGTGTTGAGAGAGGTGTTAGAAACAACATGGACCGGAATAAATTCCAATTATGGACCACTCTGCTACTGAGAAAGTGGTGGGCAGTATCTAGACTAGTGTTCCTTGGTGCACGAAGCAGATTACAGAGAAAAAATTACCAAAATGTGTCTATACACAGGTATTGGAGCATCCATGCGTGGCGGCGAGGCTGGCGGCGGCGTGGTGCATCCGCTGCATATGCGTGGCGCTACCTTCACAAATAACTCCAATGCTGGACAAGTGCGTGGATGCTTTGGACGCTGCCAGGCCCACCCCGCATCACATTTCTGGTAATTGTCTACTTGTAATAAAACGGTAACGAACTAGAAGTCTGTAAGTACATACAAGATATAAAAAAATGAACTAGTAATTGCACCTTTAGTTATAAGATATTTTTGCTTTTACTTTTATGTCTTGGAGTGCAATAAAGAGTTGTTACCTTATGTTATATCAATGAACCGGCGACGGCCCCGTTTGCAGGTTACTCGGCAGCCCTGGCGGCGACGCTGGGCGCGGTGCGGTTGTCGCCGCTGGGCGCGCCGCACGGCCGCGGCAAGGTGGCCTTCAACGCGGCCGAGCAGCTGCTGCGCTCGGCCGGCCAGAGCAGCCGCCTCACCGCCGCCAGGACCAACGCTGGCTGGCTCATTGTCGGCGCCATCTGTACTCTAGGCAAGTGATTTTACAAACGAACTAAATCAAAAAGACAAACTAGACAAGCTAAAATACGTATTCCGTACTGTCAGTCGTGCGAGCTGATCAAAATGAGTCCAAACACCAACAAACTACTGTGTTAGACATAGAAGTTCCGTTGTCTACCCCTCTCTCTCCATCTTCAGACCATATTATTGTATTGTCATCAGAACTTGACAGGCATGTAAAATTTCATCTCAATTTTGTGAGAATGATTAGGCCTTAATCCGTCACGGAGCGGGGGCCCGGTCCGGATTGGCGGATAACATACCTACCTCCGAAATAATTCTCGGGTAGGTTAGGTATATGTCCTCACGACCCTCTCCTTGGAAGGCGGACTATCACCGCTTTCACTATGGTATACTATTGCGTATATGAATTTATAAAATAAATATTTAATTAAATGAGTTGTTCGTTGTTCAGGCGTCCCTGTTGTACGCGGATTACTGCCCCGAATGCTGTTGTTATGGAGGAACAGCTTCCCGCGCTCGGCCAAGGAACTCGAGTCGGAGAAGAATAGAGGAGACGCTTTTACTTGGCAGGTCAGTAGTACATACACTATTAACACTTTCACCGCTGAAAACGTAACTGTTGTGTTCTTTATAACTTGCAGCGAGTACGGGAAAACAACGGTGGGTGCAGATCCGTAACCGTGGCTAGACAAGAAAACTCTCAGGCTCAACTCTCGGCTCAGCAGTTTAGTTCAAGTGTTAAAGGTCGATTACTAATATGGATATTTAATAAGTATCTATAATTTTAGAAATTGAAATCATAATAATTTAATAAACAGAACCAGTCTCTCTTCAGTGTCTCTTCTTTATTTATTTTTATATTACGGCATCCGTGGCGTTAGTAGGTGATGAGCCGACTGCGAAGCGTGAGGTTGCTGGTTCGATTGCCGCACACGGTAAAGATTTGTGTGTAGCGTAGTCATTGGTTCCCTAGACACAGGGAATCCTAGTTAGGGGTAAGGATCTATGTATTTGATCGTGACGCGTTATCTATTTGTTTTAATTTTTTAATTTTTACAGGTAACACTAGAAGGTCGCGCCGGTGCATTGTCAGCTCTTCACAGTTTACTTATCCACTGTCCGTCTTTAGTCAACAACGAAGACACAGCGAAGCGCCTTTGCCAGCCCATAGATGGCGCGATAGCTGTGCTTACTAAGTAAGTTTTGCTTTAAAACATTTTACTCAAAATGCCTCTTGATTTTTCAATGCAGGGTATAGAAAATCGGTGTTATTTTCAGATTTCTCAATTATTATAATATCGCAAATTATGTTTATACAAGCGTCAACGTGTTCGATAACGTATACGAGTGGTGGTAAAATGATACCAACTCAACAACCGTGTCATTTCGTGTATGCTCTAAAACTTCCAAGAAGTTTCAGTAACACACCCACCAATTAACTGAATCGTAACTTTGACTAGGCTACCCACTTACAGAGACTTGATATTTTGAAATTAAAAATCTTGAATATTTTAAATATTCATAATTGTTGTCAGTACTTTTGTGATGTTTTCTTAAATACTTTTGAGTCATTTTTATAATGGTTGTCAGTACTTTTGTGACGTTATAATAACAGCCATTATAAAAGGTTACAAAAGTACTGACAATCATTATGAGAATATCACAAAAGTACTCACATACAATATTAAAATGTCAGAGAAGTACTGACAACCATTCAATGCACTAATAATGCGGAGCAAAACGAAAAAAAAGTTAACCGTCATCATTCTTCTCGTTGCAGTGTGACGAGCGTGGTGCGCAGCTACGGCGGCGCGCTGAAGGCGCCGGCGGCGCTGCTGCGCCTGCGCCTGTACCAGGCGTGCGCCGCGCTCGGCGCCGGCGCGGCGCCCGCGGCGCCCCTGCTGCGCCTGCTGGCGGCCGAGCTGGCCGGCTCAGCGGACCCGGCGGCCGGGAACGTCGCCACTGGTATGACAATAAATAAATAACGTGTCCCGGTCACGTGCATACACCCGGATGCCTGACTAGGATTCCCGACACTTCACGCTTTCCTTCCTCAGGTATGCTGAGAAGCGCGATGCATCCTCGAGACACCATCTTGTTAGGTGAAGAGGGATGGATCTATGACACCGACCATGCGGATATCGAAGAACAGGTATACTTATTTATCTTTAAATTTTTAAAGTGCTTTGTCTGTTATGGGCAGGCGTAGCGCTTACCATCAGTTGAACGACTTGCTCGTGGCGTCAGTCAGTGAAATAAAAAAAAAACTTAAATTTCAGTTAACAGTGTAACGAAAACCTAATACGACTTATGGTTAAAGTCACAAGCTCACACAGAATCACTCTTCGCTGAGCATCAGTCTCGTTCGCATCTAGAGTGCAGTGTGTCTCGCTCCAGCGCAGGACGTCTCTAAATGAGAGAAAAGGATAGAGCGATTTTGTTCCGTGTGTCTTCAATCCTTTCTTCTACCATCGACTGACCAGTATACCCCGACCCCGCAGCTCATATCCCCGCTGAGCGCTCGTGGGTCCGGCGCGCTGGAGCACGAGCCGTGCTGCCTGTACCGCGGCCACGGCGGCGCGCAGCCGCTGGGCGTCGCCGTCATCGACGCCTCCGTAGCGCTGTTTCCGCAGATATTCGCTAGAGCCGCTAATAAACACCGGTGAGTTACAGGACTGTCGAGGGAAGTTTTGCGAGCGTGTGTGTGTGCGTGCATGCGTGCGTGTGTAAAGAGATAGAGAGACAGAGAAGGAGAGAGAGTATGTTGAGAGCGAAAGATTGTGTGTGTGTGTTTGCCAGATATTCATGCTTCAAGCAGTAGTGTGCAAACATATGTAAGATCGGTTTGAAGGGTACTGTTTCCAGCATAATTATTGGGTTTACTATAATACTTTAGAGCTAGCGTCTCAAGATAACGGAAGCAGTGCAGTGTCGCGCAATATTTTGCAATGTTAAATTCTGGGTCGCGTTGCAATTGTTATGGGCAGGCTGTTGTCATTAAGTAAACAACCTCGTCGTGTTATTCAGTACTATAAAAAAAAAAAAACATCTTATACTTTCTACAGATAACTTAATGGAGCTGTAACTTACGAGCACAATTTCTTCCAGACAACAAATGCTGGAACACTTCGCCGAGTGCATTAAGATGTCCAAAGCGGCGCGCCAGGAAGCGATACAACTGAACATCTACACCGCCCTGTTACTCGCCTTGCGAGTGCTGGCTGAGCAGAAGAGCTCGCTTGGGCAGGAACCCGTCAAGAACATAGCCGTAGAGCTTGTTATAGTAAGTGTATTATCTCAGACTATACTAAATATACGAGCGCCTAAAGACGCCCGATCAAGAATGATTCCGCCTTCTGCCATTTGAAACGTGTTAACACTGACTGCTGAGCCGTTCTGCTTGTCTAGCCACGGGTGCGGCTCTGCACGCTCCGTAGTGTTTTCCCATACAACAAACACCACAGTTGTGTTCTCAGCACTGGAGGCATACCATGACATCTTCAATTGAAGATCTAAATTGAACCGCGTCGCATAATCGTACCGTAAGGTCTCATTTTTTATGTTGCTGCCATTTTGAACCTTAAAATGATCCATTTTAGGTTGTAAATGGCAGCAGAGGTTATGGTATGCCTCCCGAACGCGTTAATGTGCCAACACGTTTAACCAAAGTGACTTGGTGCAGGGCGGGCTGTCGGCCGGCAGCGCGGCGGTGCGCGCGGCCGCCGCGGCGTGCGCGGGCCGCCTGTGCGCCTGCGTCGCCGAGCCCGACAGCCAGGCGCTCGCCGAGAGGGTGGTCGCGCTCGCGCGCTCCGCCGCTAGCAGGTGAGTGGCCCGGTGCAGGGCGGGCTGTCGGCCGGCAGCGCGGCGGTGCGCGCGGCCGCCGCGGCGTGCGCGGGCCGCCTGTGCGCCTGCGTCGCCGAGCCCGACAGCCAGGCGCTCGCCGAGAGGGTGGTCGCGCTCGCGCGCTCCGCCGCTAGCAGGTGAGTGGCCCGGTGCAGGGCGGGCTGTCGGCCGGCAGCGCGGCGGTGCGCGCGGCCGCCGCGGCGTGCGCGGGCCGCCTGTGCGCCTGCGTCGCCGAGCCCGACAGCCAGGCGCTCGCCGAGAGGGTGGTCGCGCTCGCGCGCTCCGCCGCTAGCAGGTGAGTGGCCCGGTGCAGGGCGGGCTGTCGGCCGGCAGCGCGGCGGTGCGCGCGGCCGCCGCGGCGTGCGCGGGCCGCCTGTGCGCCTGCGTCGCCGAGCCCGACAGCCAGGCGCTCGCCGAGAGGGTGGTCGCGCTCGCGCGCTCCGCCGCTAGCAGGTGAGTGGCCCGGTGCAGGGCGGGCTGTCGGCCGGCAGCGCGGCGGTGCGCGCGGCCGCCGCGGCGTGCGCGGGCCGCCTGTGCGCCTGCGTCGCCGAGCCCGACAGCCAGGCGCTCGCCGAGAGGGTGGTCGCGCTCGCGCGCTCCGCCGCTAGCAGGTGAGTGGCCCGGTGCAGGGCGGGCTGTCGGCCGGCAGCGCGGCGGTGCGCGCGGCCGCCGCGGCGTGCGCGGGCCGCCTGTGCGCCTGCGTCGCCGAGCCCGACAGCCAGGCGCTCGCCGAGAGGGTGGTCGCGCTCGCGCGCTCCGCCGCTAGCAGGTGAGTGGCCCGGTGCAGGGCGGGCTGTCGGCCGGCAGCGCGGCGGTGCGCGCGGCCGCCGCGGCGTGCGCGGGCCGCCTGTGCGCCTGCGTCGCCGAGCCCGACAGCCAGGCGCTCGCCGAGAGGGTGGTCGCGCTCGCGCGCTCCGCCGCTAGCAGGTGAGTGGCCCGGTGCAGGGCGGGCTGTCGGCCGGCAGCGCGGCGGTGCGCGCGGCCGCCGCGGCGTGCGCGGGCCGCCTGTGCGCCTGCGTCGCCGAGCCCGACAGCCAGGCGCTCGCCGAGAGGGTGGTCGCGCTCGCGCGCTCCGCCGCTAGCAGGTGAGTGGCCCGGTGCAGGGCGGGCTGTCGGCCGGCAGCGCGGCGGTGCGCGCGGCCGCCGCGGCGTGCGCGGGCCGCCTGTGCGCCTGCGTCGCCGAGCCCGACAGCCAGGCGCTCGCCGAGAGGGTGGTCGCGCTCGCGCGCTCCGCCGCTAGCAGGTGAGTGGCCCGGTGCAGGGCGGGCTGTCGGCCGGCAGCGCGGCGGTGCGCGCGGCCGCCGCGGCGTGCGCGGGCCGCCTGTGCGCCTGCGTCGCCGAGCCCGACAGCCAGGCGCTCGCCGAGAGGGTGGTCGCGCTCGCGCGCTCCGCCGCTAGCAGGTGAGTGGCCCGGTGCAGGGCGGGCTGTCGGCCGGCAGCGCGGCGGTGCGCGCGGCCGCCGCGGCGTGCGCGGGCCGCCTGTGCGCCTGCGTCGCCGAGCCCGACAGCCAGGCGCTCGCCGAGAGGGTGGTCGCGCTCGCGCGCTCCGCCGCTAGCAGGTAAGCTGGACGGGGCCGCTAGTCGCATACGCCACTTTTTTTTTTAAGTAAAACTCCTTAACGTACGCTTGACTTGGGGAGTGAGCTGCTGAAAGCGTTACGAAAAATGTGACTGGGCGAAGCTAATGGAAGTTGAGAGGTAAATTAGATTAGTAAAGTAAAGTAGGGGGTAGGGGACAGGTGACAGGTGACAGATGACAGATGACGACGTCGTTGGGGGTACCATCGGGTTATGTTGGATTTTTACCCATTAAAACCCTTCCGTTGGCCTTACTCTGAGCCATTAGCAGATGGCCCTGCAATCTCTGAAAGGACGCACTAGTACGCGCATAGGCCACCTAGACTCGTTACGCGCTCGTTTTGAATTAAGTTATTGATTTGTAGAAGTGTAATATTTTTGCCTGCTTGCAATAATGATTTGAGTCTTAAACTTTGAACTGTTAAAGTTAATAGCGTGCGAGAAACTAGCGCGTTCCGAGAAGCTTAAAGGTACAAACTAAGTTTAAAGCGTGTTATGATATCACGTGTTTTTGGCAAGGAATCTCATGTGGCATATCGAATAAATTCCCAGAACATTGTTCTTGCACGATCAACTGTTACTATGTCTATAAATAATTACGAGAGCCGTCTATTTCGCGCGATTATATGTCAACAGTGGATGTCTTCGATGATGTCTGCTAGCCCCACCCCATCTTGCCCCATCTTGCCAGAGGACTGTTCACGAGGGGTTTTAATGGGTTCGAGTCCCACACCACCCCCTCCGTCACCCTGTGGTATTTCCACCCCCCAAAAAAGAAATCTGTATTCGAACTACGGCTTCAGATATTTATTTGTTAGACTTTATAATGGTTTGTTTTCCACCTTCAGGCCAGTTAAAGCGGCGGCGGCAGCGGCAGTGGGTGCCGTTCAAAGGGCGCGGGGAGCTGCATCCAGCGCCGCGGCATTGCCGGTGTTGAGGGCACTGGCGCAGGATAACTCGTCTGTTGAACTGCAGGTTAGTGCAGTGCAGTTACTGACAAAAATATGATTTATGGTGTAGTGATACACGGCAATGTTTGATAGTTGGAAAATACAGTATTATAAAGATTGGTTTGTGTTACTTATTAAAATTTTATGGTGTTATTTTCATTACGATATGCAGCATTTAAAAAGATAGCTAAGCACATTTTCCGATTAATTTCCTATTTTAGGGTTGTCTGCTATCGAAAAATAAGATTTTAATATAGTACAGCCAAGAGAAACAAAGAATCTATCAGAAGGGACTAGAATTACTAAAAATGCTACTATTTGTGTAAGTTTTGTAAATTTCTAGGTGTGGTCGCTCCACGCTCTGTCGGTCCTCGCGGACGCCTCGGGCCCCATGTTCCGCAGCCACGTGGACTCCACCTTGAACTTGGCGCTGAAGTTACTGTTCACCTCCCCGCCTTACTTGGAAGAGTTGCATAGGAGCATCGGGCGGCTCCTGTCGGCTCTAATCACGGTCGTCGGCCCGGAGTTACAAGGTACCTTTACATGCTTTATGCCCGTTTTTACTAAACGTAGGTATTGCGAAAATTAACACTTAAATAGTCAATGTCGACGCGGACGAAGTCGCGGGCAGAAGCCAGTCATTGATAATAAGAAAATACTATTTATATATTTATTACCAATAATAGCTGATACGGTATAACCATTTACATCAATTATTCCATATTATTTACAAGTATTATTAGAATGTCAAAACAAAATTTAATATTAAATTGTCATATCGAAAGAAAAATAAAAATCAACTATAATTATGCTGGCATAGGCCATAGCTGATGTCTCAGGGTGACGAGCGCAATGCAATGCCGCGCAAGATTATGCAATGCAGTGCTCTGGGTGGTACTGTGACTGCTATAGGCAGGCGTAGCGTTTACCATCAGGTGAGCGACATGCTCGTCTTGTCACTCAGTAAAAAAAAACTCAGTTTCTATGTGTGCACGCCAGTGTCCGTACATACAGCATTACGGACGATTACTCCTGCGCCTGCCTGCGCCAGTCGGAACAATATGCTTGCGGACTGCGCAGTAACGCTCCCAGTCCGTTCCGCAGTGACGGCGGTGGGGCGGTTCGCGTGCGCGTGCGCGGCGCTGGCGGAGTGCGGCGGCGGCGCCGGCGCGCGCGCGGAGGCGCTGGGCTGCCTGCAGCAGCTGCAGATGTTCGCGCCGGACCACATCAACCTGCACACGCTGGTGCCGCAGCTCTGTGTCAGTGTAGCCTTCTATGTCTTCTTTTTTTAAGGCGGGAAATGCCTCTAGCTCCCCTCCGCCGCGGCGGTGACGGAGCAGGCCTGCAGCAGCAACTCGGGACCAGTCCACGGCGCGAGTTCTTTTCCTCTCTGGAACTTTGAACGGGATAATTCTTTTTTATCCATTTCATTTTAAAGAAGAACTACAAATCGCTTTTTAAATCCCAGACATACGAAGGGACAGATAATAGAATACACTCCATTTAAAAATAATGTTTTAGTCGCTTAATAATATTAATGACATTATAGAAAGACCTGTCAAGTTCGGAGCTGACGGTGCGCCGCGCGGCGCTGTGCTGCCTCCGCCAGCTGTCGCAGAAGGAGGCGGCCGACGTGTGCCGCCACGCCATGCTGGCCAGGGACCACGTACCGGCCAAGCCTTACTGTGGTGAGTGACCTGTCGTTAACCCGTCGACTGTCTCAAATGTTTACTGTCTTTGGATTTGTTTCAACTGAACGCCGGACACTAGAGGACTTAATAACTTCCCTTGTCTGTTAAATTCACGCAAAGTGCTGGTTTTTTCTGTTTTTTTTTAATAATACTAAATAACGAGGCGAACACTTTGTTAATGTAAAGGTAAGCGCCACTTCTGTCCATAACAGTTGTAGTGTCTCCCCGAAATTTCTGTCGTTGGTTCTAAAGCCACCGCCCTGTAACTTAACAAAAAACAGTAGTACCTTTTAAACCGGATCACTGTAATTTTACACACTATATTGCTTGGCAGATGTATTTATTTATTTATTCTTTAGTACACAAATGGAGTACAAGGAGTACTTAATGCTAAGTAGCATTTTCTACCAGTCATCCTGAAGGTGTAACTGAAATGGTGGTGGTCTGGCAAAACGAGAGAGCAGAGAAAAATATATTTAAAAGATATTTAGTGTTAGAATATTTTATCTGGCAAAGAGGTAAAAAAACTAAAACTCAAGTATATAAAATTAGGTTAAATATCCACCTCTTAACTATGCAGCTTATCTTCTCTCCCACAGGTGTAGTAATCACAGAGACGGGTCTGCCGGGCGCGCTGTTCGCATATCTCGATATCGAAAGAGACGAGAGTGCGTTGTCGCACGCAAGGGACACGTTAACTTGCTGTTTGCTCGCCGCGGCCTCTTCTGCTGCTCTCAAGCACTGGCTGGCATTGGCGAAGCGAGTGCTCACTATAAGGCTGGGTAAGCATTTGAATACCGCACTAGTTGCATCCCGAGGTTATGCCTGCGTAATTCCCGGAAAATAATTGCATTTTCCGGGGATTAAGCAGCTGATTTCACTAGGGAATGGTGTAGTTTTCATCAAGCCATATCGTTCCGCTGCTGAGCACGGGTCTCCCTTCACTTTCGGAAGGATTAGGCCATAATCCAACACGGAGGCCCGGTCCGGATTAGTGGATATATTGCACTTATTAAACGTTTTTTAGTTGAAATATCTCTCTAAAACAAAGTAATTATTCGAATAAAAAGTTAACACCTTGAGTGCTGAAAACACAACCGTGGTGTTTCTCATAACTTGCCGTGAGTACGGGAAACACACAACAGTGGTGTCAGTCGGCTCAACAGTCAAAGTGTTACTTGTCTTGCCACGGGTGCGGCTCTGCACGCTCCACAGTGTTTTCCCACACAACAGTTGTGTTCTCAGCACTGAAGGTGTTAAATGCATGTCCCTGGTTGTATTTCCCAGAGGACAGCAACAATCCCGAGACGGATTTCGAGGCGGAAGGCGACGACGACCAGGCGGAGTTCCACGCCGACACGGACACCTCCACGCACCCCGCCGTGCAAGCGCGCTGGCCGACTAGGGTAACGACTTCTGACTAAGCTAACGTTTCAATTTTTTTTTGACTGATTGACGAGCCGAGCAGGTCTTTCATCTGATGGTAAGCGCTACTCCTACGCCTACCCCTAACAGTTACAGTGCCACTCAGAACGTTGCATTGCATAATCCTGCGCGGCACTGCACTGCACTCGTCACCCTGGGACATCGGCTCTAAAGTCTTATATGTCTAGTAATTTCGCTGGAAACAGTGCCCTTCAAACCGGAAGACGGCAATGTTTGCACACTACTGCTTGGCGGATAAATATCTGGCAAAGAAATATCTTCCCCAGGCGGTCACTTGCAGAAGAGGCCTCCAACGCAATCATGAATGAATAGAATAGAAAATGCTTAGTTAAGTTTGCTTAGCCTTTTGTGATTTTCTAGTGGCACAATGATGCTACTAATCAATCGGGACTTGGCGATAGAACATAATAATTTTATACCACTTTCAGGTATTTGCAATGGAGTGCATACAGAAAATAATGGGCGCGTGCGAAGCTATTAACGATGGCGCGCATTTCGACCTCGTTAAAGCCAAGGAGAAGCAAAGCATCGACCCTAACGGTCAGTATCTGACTTTATTTCCACACATATGTTAAATGCATCAATCAATACAACCACACACCCTCACTCACACTCTAAACTATAATACACAAAGTCACATGCGCGCATTGGGTTTGTTTTACTCACAAAATTTCTTTAACAAATTATGGAATTATATAAGTATGGCAGTGTTTTATAACGCGGGGGTTGCTACCCCCTGGGGGTCGAGAAGCCTCTTTAAGGGGGTTGCGAAGCTTCTGCAGTAAAAAAGACAATAAAGTTTAAAAATATTTATTTATGAAAATGTTAACTAAAGGACATAAACATTTGGATCAAATGTGATTAGTGTGCAGAGCCGCACCCGTGGCTAGACAAGAAAACCGGCTCAGCAGTCAAAGTGTTAAACATTTTGTTCATGATTGATGAAACAGGTGTTTGTCCGAGTTGCAGGTGACTACCTGTCGCTGCACCTGTCCGAGCTGGTGCGCATGGCGTTCGTGGGCGCCACGGGCGAGTCGGACGCGCTGCGCCTGTGCGGCCTGCGCACGCTGCAGGTGCTCATCCAGCAGTTCGCGCGGGCGCCCGAGCCGGACTTCCCCGGCCACCTGCTGCTGGAGCAGTATCAGGCACAGGTCGGTTTTGGTTCGTTACACGTTCGCTGCTGAGCAGGCGCACACCTGCTGTGATACAATTGACAATACAGCAGTACGGACTCGCACGCCAGTAGTGTTTTCGCTTGCTGTAAAATTTTAAAAATGCAGACGTGTGTTTTCAGCAGAGAACGATGCCGCACGGGCTTTATAATAAATGAAACCATTGTTTGCCGCAGGTGGGCGCGGCGGTGAGGCCGGCGTTCTCGGGCGACACCGCCTCGCACGTGACGGCGGCTGCCTGCGACGTCTGCTCCGCCTGGATCGGCTGCGGCGTCGCCAGGGATATCAACGATCTGCGACGGTCTCTATACATACCTAGAATAGAATATCATTTATTCACGAAAATAGAATGTGTAATGAAATTACGGTCTTAAAATATTTAATTTCTTCTATTTTGTCACACAGTGACATGTGATTTATTTACATAGTAGTAGATATCCAACCAAGATATAGATAGATAGATAAATAGATAGATAGATAGCTCTTTATTGGCACTAACAAATCTATACTAATACTAGCTGTACCATGCCACGCTTCGCTGTGGCACATTCGCTGATATGTCACTGATGAAAAAAATAGATAAAAACAATCCTTGATGCGGATTATATATCATGCTAAAATTTCAGCTCGATCGGTGCAGAACTTTTTGAGTTTTTGAAGCGTACACAAACCAACATAACATTTTTATATATATAGATATAAAGCTGAAGAGTTTGTTTGTTTGAACGCTAGGATCTCAAGAACTACTGGTCCGAATTCTTTTTTTGTTGAATAGTTCATTTATCGAGGAACGTTATAGTATATATAACATCACGCTACGACCAATAGGAGCGGAACATCAATGAAGAATGTGGCAAAAACGGGGAAAATATATTACTTTTAAGAGAGTTGTTGCGGGAAAACTTGAATTATGCGGGTGAAACCGCGGGGCGCAGCTAGTACAAAATAAAGCATAAGTTATTTTATCACGGGATAAAAAGTATCCCATGATCTATTTCAGGACCTTAAGAATACGTTACCATTATGAATTACATGAAAATCTGTGCAGCCGTTTCGGTTTAAATAGAGGACATACACACAGACACACAAACTTTCAGCTAAACCTAAAAAAATTAGCTATCTGTCTAAATATCTGTATATTGCAAATATTAGAATAGAATAGAAAACTCTTTATTGTACACCAGAAACAAAAATAAACACAGTACAGAAGAATTACAATAGTTAATATACAATAAAATATTGTTGAGGATTAATTGTGTTAGCTGTTAAATTATACTTTAACTGAACCAGTAAATATGGTTTTAGAATTTTTGTTACCTGTATGCTAAAAAAGTACTGGACGGATTGTGATGTAATTTCTGGTGGTTGGCAGCTTTGGTTTCAAAATGTTTGTGTTTTAATTTAATTAATTATATGTTTCTGTATATTGATTGACTACTGATTTCATTATGTCAGGGTTCATCAACTGCTGGTCTCGAGCTTGGATAAATTGAACACTAAGGGCAACACTACGCTGATCTACAATGAAAGTATGGCAACATTGGAGAAATTGTCCATTTTGAAGGCTTGGGCTGAGGTAAGAACTCTTAATAATTATAATGGTCAAATCAGTGAAAACCTAGTGGGGAGAACGTCCGCCTTCCAAACAGAGGGTTACGGGTTAAATCCTTATGCAGGCGCGTACCAATGCTTTTTATTAAAACCATGTATGGATATGTAATCACTCGCTTTTCGGAGTAGGAAAACATCGTGAGGAAATCCCCGTAACCGTATATTTCAGAGGCATGTGATCCACCAATCCGGATCACGCAATCCTGGTGAATCATGGCCTAATCCTGCTCACGAAAGTGAAATAAAACTCGTGCTCGGCAGTGGGTCGATATGGGTTGATGATGATGATGATTTAATATATTTCCAGGTATATATAGTGGCTATGGTAAGCAACGGCAGCGCCCCCGGCAGCTACGTGAAACAACTGGACACGAAGCCGTTCAACAACCGAGCGGAGCTGGCCAAGTGGCGCAACCAGTTGTTGCAAAACAACAACCAGATCGACAACGCAGCGGACACCCCCGAGGAGGAGGAGTATGGGGAGTTTGAGTGCAAGGGGGAGAGTTTGCTCAAGTTGGTCGAGCCAGAGTTGGAGAGTTTGGGGGAGAATTGGATAGCGGCTCTGAAGGACCATGCTCTGCTCAGTTTGCCACCAGGTTGGTGTGTTTTTTTGATGTGAAATTCTAAGGGTCGCGTCCGATCTAACGCGCGCGAGATGTCAAATGTATGGCGTCGTTTCCTAGCGCCGTCGCAGGAGCCGCGTTCCACGGAAGGCCACCTTTAGCGGGAGAAAAAGTTGAGAAGAACAACAGAAGCTACATTAATTTAATTATATACTAGCTGGACCCCCAGTTTTGTTCGCGGGATTGTTGATTTTCCCGCAGCTCTGCATTTTCCCTGGATAATACGCTACCTCTAGGAACCAAGGATAATGTAGCTTCCTATTAGTGAAAGAATTTTCCGGATCGGATTAGTAGTTCTAGATATACACAACCAAAAGCTAGCAAGCTAGCATATCCCCATTCGAAGACATGCGGCGCCCATTGACCTGCAATGAGCCAGCGCGGTGGATTATTGCCCGTTCCCCACTGAGATAAGGCCTGTGACACAACAAAATAATTATAAAAATATATATATATATATATTATATATATGATGTGTGAATAAATAATATGAATAATTTGAAATTAAACAAATGAAGAAAAAAAACTTAGCTGGTGTGATGAACGTTTCTGTTCCAGAATTCGCGTCCCAGTTGCCTCACGGGGGCGGCGCGTTCTACTCGGCGGAGACGGCGGAGGCGTCCCGGGTGCACTACGCGAACGCGTGGCCCTCGCTGCTGTACGCCGCGTCGCTTCGGTTCAACGCGAACATTCACGAAGTACCCGCCAACGGCAACGGCAACGGTAATGCAAACAACACTACCTCCCCTCTGAGCTTTCATTGGTTTTCATTTTTACAGGATTAAAAAGTATTCAATGTGTCAATCCAGATAATAAATAAACTTTAAGTGTGCCTATTGCGCAGCATAGTTCTGGGTGTCACTTTAACTGTCATGGGATAACGTAGCGCTTACCGTCACGTGAATGACTTGCTCGTGTCGTTATACAGTGTAATAAAAATTAAATTAAATATCATCCTAATCTGTTTCAATCTTCAAATTCAAACTTTCACATTTATAATATAACCAGGATTAGTAGGATGGTGGGAAAAGCAACTAGCTTCGCAGCGGTTTCACATGCGTTGTTTCCTCAAGTTTCTTCAAGTATAATAAAACCTGAATTTTTATTTTTCAGAAAAATCCGAAACAAATCTAGATAATAGATCAACTAAGACTGACAATGGAAATTTCGAATTCTTTGAGCCTGTGGACGAGAGATTCCACCTATTATTTGGTAAGTATCGTCAAGAAAACACTGTTTTTCATCATCATTATCATCATTATTATCATCAATTTCTCAGTCACTAACAGTAAATTTGGTGTTTGAACTTGTTTTGATCCAAATACGTGTTTCATAAAAGATTGTATTTCTTTCACAAATACATATATACTAGCTGTACCCGCCACGCTTCGCTGTGGCACATTCGCACATTCGCTGATATGTCACTGATGAAAAAATAGATAAAAACAATCCTTTATGCGGATTATATATCATGCTAAAATTTCAGCTCGATCGGTGCAGAACTTTTTGAGTTTTTGAAGCGTACACAAACCAACATAACATTTTTATATATATAGATTTTTTCTTATAAATAAATGATCCAAGTCTCACATGCTCGGGAATTCTAAGCCATCTCTTTAATTTGTCTGTCTCTTTTTAGGTACTTGTATGGAAGCATTGTGCGCTCAACGCGATATGAGTGTGGAAAATTCATTATCCGTTTTGCTATCGTTGGTAACGCTTCTCGATGCACCCGAGAACAGAGCTCGACTCTTGAAAGACAGGTCAGTACAGGAGCCCTACCATGACGTCTTATAGCGATTCAATTGAAGACCTAAACTGAACCGCGTCGCATAATCGTACCGTGACGTTTTATTTTTTATGTTGCTGCCATTTTCAACCTAAACCGGATCCAATTAAGGTTGAAAATGGCAGGAACCTAAATTGAGTCCCTAATAAGCCATTTTCAACCTAAACTATATCCAGTTTAGGTTGAAAATGGCAGCAACGTAAAATATAAGACGTCACTGTACGATAATACGACGCGGCTCAGTTTAGGTCCTCAACTGAATCGCTATAAGACGTCATGGTAAGCCTCCAGGATTAGGTACTTTGAACTTTAACCTTGTGCCATTTCTTGACTTCGTGTAATGTTCTACATGCCTTGTGTGTGGCTGGGCTCCACCTAAACTCCGGAAATCAGACATAATTTTGATTATAAAACTCTACAATTGTTGAGCTTTGTAAAATGACGAATTATACAATTAGCCAACTATATAATAATATACAAAATTCATTGAATATGTTGCTAATTATACTCCTAAAGCCGTATTTAGCCTTACACTAAATTTAGCCTTTGACGTTAGTATTGACCCTTAGGATAACTCTAAATACGGCCTAAAGTGGACCAATTATTTTGTAACCTACAGGTCATTAGCTATAGAACTGTGTCAGATGATCCACCGCACCGCTCTGACTCAAGAAAGCACAGAGGCATTGCTGCTCGCCGCCGATGTACTCAAACTGGTCATCGACGCGGCGCGGGAACAGCTACACGCGAACATGCACGCTAAAATTAAAGGTAATTAAGTGCTAGATTTGTTTGGCAAGGTTGCTTGTAGTGTCACGTATAAAGTGGTGGTACGTAATAAAGACTAAATTTCAACTTTGATTTAAGTGTCAATTCGAGATTCAATCTAAGCGGTCATTATAGAATCCAGATAAGCAGATGATTCAGAACCTTTCGATACCTCTCATATACTCAACCTCTACTTAAACGATTCGAGAGTAGTCGAAATCGAATCGATTCTGCTAGTCGATTGTCCTGATTAGCTCGCAAATAGAAGTTTCGATACGAGGTAATATCGAATCGAATAGATTTCGTTTCTCATCGAAAAGCTCTCACAGATTCTTTTCTACAGAACTAGCACCAAACGAAGCAACGGACGCCGCTATCCCTCCCTCAGTCCTCGAAGTCGTCCACACCCTGGGCGAGGGGGGCCCCACGGGCGACCTTCCCCCCGGGAAGTCCCTCGTCTTCTCATGCCTGGAGGTCTGCCTGTGTCTCCTTGTGAGAAGACTGCCAGCTCTCAGCCCCCTGAAGCAGGAAGGGACCGTGGGAGTGATAGGAGTTCCGAAGGGGTTAGGAGTTCATGGCGATACGCTGCTGGTAAAGAGCTTGTCTGCCATGTCTGATTTGCTGTCTCTGACAAGCCCGCAAGGTGAGTTCAAGCCAAGATTCTACTTAGTTAAATTGAAAACGATAAAACCACGAAAAAAACGATAAATACCAGTTGGTATTTACACAAAAAATTCTATAAAGGAGACATTCCAAAAAAATATAGATGTTGGGCTAGCACTGTGGAAAATATGTTAACCTCTTTTCTATAATTTACAATTTTTAAAATTTTTTGACAACTTTAAAGGTGAATGTCTTTAATCACAATCAATTATTTACTATTTTCATTTAAAGTAAATTATATTGAAAAATTATAACAATCACTGAAAACTCGGAAACATGTCGACATCGCACAAGAAAATAACGACTCCAAGTCAAACCGTCACGAAACCTATTACTGTCAACGTCATCAAAATCTATCTGTCAAAATAACTGTCACGGCCGCCCTTATTTTTTTTATTGTAATCGCACATATGGTCTTATACGTAATTTGTAGACGATTTAAACAGCGTCTGTGTTCTGCGGAAGATATTTACGTTGATGGCTACAATATATAGACACGGGAACGACAAGCTCGACCGCACCGCGTGCAGATGTGACATGCAGTCGCGTTACGCCGTTAAGCTCAGAATGAAAGCCTCCTTCGGTTCATTGCAGGCGCCCTGTCGATCCTCCCCACGGTGCTGTTCCTGGCGCTGGAGATCCTGCGCGTGAGCAAGGGCGCGCCCACGCTGGCGGAGGCGGGCGTGCTGCTGCTGGAGCGCGCGGCGGAGTGCGCGGCCGTGCGCGTGCAGCGGGACACGCGCGCCGCGCACGCGCGCCTGCTGCAGAGCGCGCTGGCGAGCCTCGTCGACAGAGTCAAGAGTGGTCAGTCGCGAGAAACACTAAGGGGACACAGGATACAGTGAGAAACAGAGAGGAGAGGGAGATGAAACAGTGAGGAAAGAGAGAAGAGAGGAGATAGGAGATAGAGAGATGAAAGAGAGGAGAGGGAAGAGATAGATGAGAGAGGAGAGATGTGAGAGATATAGAGGAGAGAGAGGATAGAGAGAGAGGGGGGAGAGAGATAGGACATAAATAGAGAGGAGAGAGAGAGAGGGGGGGAGATAGATAAACTCCGAGTATAGTTCTCTGGAGTCCCTTTCGCTTTTATAATATTAAGACTTGCCCTTCCTAGATGACCCGGATCAAAGGATCGAGGCCGTGACGGGCGCACGCGGCATGGCCGTGGTGCTGAGTCGCGCCGAGCCGGCGCCTCCGCTGCACTATCCTTGCATCAACCACTTCCGCCACTGTCTCGAGACTGATGACAACGAGGTATGTTCTAAACTTCTCTCCACTAGGGTTACAAGTTTGTTAGCTCTTAAACCTATCCAAAATCTGTCGGAATCGGCGCATTTGAGAACTTGATTTACAACTATAACACGGCTCAATAATGATCACGTTTGAAACTTCAATGACAAGGGATGATGTAGTTACTTTTTTTTTTTTATTTGACTGAGTAACGAAACGAGCAATTCGTTCAGCTGATGGTAAGCTCTACGCCTGTCCATAAGTTACAGTGCCCTTCAAAACTTTGCATTGCATAATCTCGCGCGGCTACTGTTTGGTATAGATAGTACTGGCGGAGTACTTCCCCAGGCGGCCTCTTGCAACAGAGGCCTACCCTACAATGATTGGAGTTCCTCCGCCTCGTTCCTAGGTGTTCGCGTCCTGCTGCTCCGTGCTGCGCAACGTGTGGTCCCGCCACGCCTCGCCGCAGTGCGTGTCGTGGTGGGCGCGCGGGCTGGCCGCCAGGGTGGTCGCGCGCGCCGTGGCCGCCCGCAGGCCCGTGGACATGGCGCACACCAGGGCGGCCATCGCGGCCCTCACCGCGCTGGACGAGCTGGTCAACGCCGCCCCGGACTCTGCGCGTGAGTACTGCCTCGCAGTGTGCTCTCCTCACATCTCAACTCGCAACGTCGACTCTCAGTACCACATATCACCTTAACTGTACATTCAATTTACTAATTCTAAGCAGTATTGTTGGAAATTTACGTGCATAGCTATTATGCTTGTAATGAGACGTTAACTAATTAACTGTTACATGCCGCTTTACAGAGGATGGTCCGAAAGGTAAGCCATTTTATGTACTGCTAGTAAGACTGGAAAATAATAAATTTTTTTTTTTTATTCTCGTCTTATTTTTGACGAGGTAGTTTCCGATATTGGAGGATATTGTAAGTATTTTGGGATCGCATTTTAAATATTGCAATATCGGCTGTTCGTGTATGATATTGGTGTTCGTTTTCGCTAACATGCACGAGTGTGGGCGAATAAACAATATCACCAAAACTCCTAAAAAGAGTCAGTAAAACTTTCGCCATTTTACTGAATTTTGACTCAACTACTGACTGGGAGTCGACATTTAGACAAAACAAACGAATATTTTTGTATAAAACTCGACCCTGACTACATGCATTCACTTTCGAGCGAAGCCATACCATAAAAAAACAATGAATTCCAGGCATCCAGATGCTGTGGCTGCTGGTCCCGATCGTGATCTCGTACCTCCGCGCGGCGCCGGAGCTGCCGCGCGCGGCGCCGCACGCGCGCGCGCTGCACGAGTTCGCGCTGCACTGGCTCTCCCGCGTCGGCCCGCAGCACCCGCAGGTCTCCTCGCGCCGCCTCACGCGCACTCGCGCCTCTGCGGACCGACCGACCGCGTCCTGCACGCGATCACACGCAGACCGATTACCTTTGGTTCTCACGAAGCTTTGCTCAGCGCGCGATTCCAATGCGCGCCGCATGAGTTCTAATAGTAGATTGTATCACAAGGGAACAAAATAATGTATTTACGGCGACAGCGATTTTTGAATCCAGAGCGAAGCGAAGGATTCTATAATAGAATCCCGAGCGTAGCGAGGGGTTCTAGAGTAGAATCCTAAGCGTAGCGAGGGAGTCAAAGTACTTCGCTCGAGCTTAAATAATTTTTGTTACCGTGTGGTACACGATACTTTTCATCCCAAGCTATGAGAAAAGTTCATCATACGAGAAAAAAATTTTTTGACGTGTCAACGTCTAATGAATGCACGAAAAAGTTGACACATTGTCCCGTAACGCTCATTGTACGCCTGCGCCGCATCTATCTCTCTTCTCTTGACAGGTTAATTATTCTTACAATTTAAAAATCTGATTACTAGTACAATTTCAAGTATTTATTCTTTTATTATTAAAAAATGATTCATCTTTATTCATAAAAGTATGCAATCACTTCATCAATGTTATGTTACGACGTTGTCACTTTAAAATATCGTCTGTAAACCAACTTTACGGACAACCAATTTTTTTAAATTTGGATAGCCAATGCCGCGTCGCCACGCGCTATTTTTTTTATTGCCGGCTGGACTTTATTGAAGCGAATTGGGTTCAAACTTTTTAATTAATCAGTGTTCCAAATTCAAAACTCATTTCGTCACTGTTATTAAGTGCGCGGAAAAGACCCACTTTGCTCGCACTTATCGAGGAGCAAAATGCCTCTTTTCGAATACATGGGATGAAAAGTCTATTTGTATCACCATCATTGTCCGGAAGACGTCCACTGCTGAACGTAGGCCACTCTCATAGAACGCCACAACGAGCCGTTGTTAGCTGTTCGTATCCAACACTCCCCATGACTCGCACCAGGTCGTCGGTCCATCTTTTGTACGTCTTCCGATCCGTGGTCCCCACTCCACAATGTCACGTGGTCACAACATTCCATTTTAGATCTGCCTCATTACAGTTCTTATATCGCAATGAAACCCCAAGCGTATCTCGTAGAGCAACTTCTACCAACTTAAATAAATATTCGGTTCAGAACTTTTAACCAAGTTTGCAGTTCATGTGGCACTGCATCTGTTACGTTACGGGTAGGCGTGACTTTAAATTAATGGACTGTTTATCTCTTTCTAGGAATTCAAAACGATGATGGCGCAATCGTCTGAACTGCGCAACAAGCTAGAAAGCGCAGTGAAAGCGAGCCAAGCCAGCGCGCGCGGCGGCCGCCAGGCCAACCGGCCCGTCTTCCAACAGCAGACTAGACCCACCATACAACTCAAGACAGACTTCAGCGACTTCAGATAAAATGTACATGAATTAAAGCAAAATTAAAGCTCTTTGACTACGTCTAAATTAGTTCATACTGAGTCAAAACACACTTTGTCTCCATCAAAATTATTTTCTAATGAGTCATAACTGTCATAAGACATTGACACCGCTAAAATTTAATTAAGTCAAAGACAATGATAATAAATGACGTATTATTTATTTATATTGAGTCTCAAGATTCTTTAATTATGGCTAAATTTGTTTATACTGTGTCAAAAGACACCCACAACGTTAAAACAAGTTAATTGTGAGTCAAAACATATTTTGATTACGACTAAATTAGTTCATACTGAGTCAAATACACTTTGACAAAGTCTCTGCCTGATACCTACGATGCTAATCCTAAACAAGCAGATTCATAATTTATTTATTGTTCAAATCCTGACTTAGCTTTAAATATGTGTGTATACGTAACTTATGGCCCACAAAATAGATCGGTGCTGATAAAGCATAATTATTTTTATATATCTAAACATTGAATAATTAAGCACATAATGGTAGCCATTGATGTTGGCGCAAACTAAACTAAAACTTAATTTGACAGCTCTAAATTTATTGCCATCTCTTTTGTTTTTACTAAGTTGAAAAGAGACGACAAATCATATACGACGACAGGAAATAAAAAAATTTAGTCTTGTTTTTAACAACGGAATTGGCACTATTACCTACATATAAGCTAAGCTAACTGTAGACTTGGCAACGTACGATATGATGTCTTATAGAATATTTAAGTAAGGAATCGACTAATAAAAAAAAACTTGTAGTATTAAATTTATTAAAATAGTGATCAGTTTCATTAGGATTTCTTTGTAACGCCGTTAATTGAAATTACACCCTCGGTATTAATGACAGAATAAACGTAGGCCACCTTTTTTACATGATCTTGGACTATCAGGGGTCAAATATTATTAACCTTATATCTCACTCCGGACACTTCATACAAATAACTGATTTGACATTTCACACATATAAATGACGTTTGTACACGCGCCAAATGCGTGTGTAAGCACCCAAAGTAACTACGCGACCAAAACAAAAGACAAGTAGTATGAAGGTTCACACTTGCGGTGGCGGTTCTAGGTGGTCTATATTCATTTGTTATTAGGCGTGTAATATTGAGTGGCCTCCCGATTTCCCTCCGGATTGCGGGTAGAGGTGCGAGGAAGCAGATCGCGGGGGGTGGAGTGTCCATTCTATATGTCTTCTGTGTTTATATCCCAGTGTTTTATCATTCCACCAATGTAATTTATTTTATTACTGATTGCTTTTCAGTTATTAAATAAGACAAAACATTTTTACTTTAATATTTTTATTGCATTACAACAAATATAGTTTACATAATTTATCTTAGTAATATTATCAATAAGTGACCTAATGTGTAGTTAGCATTTCGTAAAATTAGAAAGGGTTCCTATTTATCGATCAATAGCAATATTTTATAGAGAAATGCGAAGCATTCTAATCTTTGAAGAGCACACTTTTAGAATTATAATAGAAATAGCGAAAGAAATCTCGATGTTAAATGAAACCACGTGTTAGTTCAGTAACGATAACTGAAAAGCAGGAAACAAAAATAATATGTTGCTATTTTCGGGACAAAACGTGTTTTTGGGAATATTTTTATACAAAATGTACGTAGTTCTTTAAAATAAAATATTGCCAGTATCATAAACGAACTAAATTTTAAAATTCCAATTAACCTACAGAATTAGCTTACGAATATTTTATTTATTTAAATTTAATTGATTTATTTTAATTATTGACGTAAATATTTGATTTATAAATAAAAACTATATCCAAAAAAATAATTCAGGTTTTCAAAATGTAACATCGTGGTTCAAGATACACTTGGTGTCATATCTATAATATAGGTTTAAGAAATTGTATTAAAATGAAATTAAAGCTTAATTAGCAACGTTTAAAGTTATCGAAATTAGCGATTTTAGAAGCGAATGAGAATATTTTATCGAATGTTGAATTCCTGTGATAAGAATTATATCAAAATTACTCCGTTTGCCAAATTATATATTTTATAATCAAATAATTACTGCCTTTTCATACTTCCAATTTAAAAGAGGCTAATTATCTTCTGAAAATTTCTGTATTTTTTTATTTTTCTTTTGAATTTCACGAAGCGCCTATTTATTATAAGACTTTTTAAATTATAAGTTTTATTTTTTTAAGCTTCATGAAATTCAGAGAGGAGTGTTTTACCTATTGATATTTATTTAGTTTTAAGTTTCCAGTCAATAATCTTGTATTTTAACATTCGTTCAATAAAGAAAAGATTAATCATAAACTTGATTTTTTATTTCAGTCCTTGTTAGGCTACGACAATGTTAAGTAAAGCTAATTAAGGTATTCTACAAAAAAATGCTTCAATTAAATGCTTGCCTATACCGAAATAATAACAAAAAAAACTCTTATGATAGATTGTTTTTTGTGTTTCAGCTGAACCGATTTGTATGCAATTTGTTCTATCTCCTATAACTCCACTATTAGATATTGATTTTGAAAATGTCTATTTTGCAATAAGAAGGGTGAAGTGTTTAGGAGGGAAGCTGTACAGCAGCGTGTGGGTGAAAACAAAGAATTTGTATTTAAAAAAATTAATTTATTTCGTTATTTTGGTGTCCTCAACTGAACGTTTAACTTATTCTAATTGCTATTATTCCCCGTAGGATTTTCTTCAGTAGCTTCTAACATTTTTTTCGATTTTCCTGCAAAAGAAAACATGTTTTTAAAATCCTCAGTCTGAATTGGGTAAATATTACTTGCTTTTTTAACCTTAACACGTTGACCGTTTTTACATTTAGGCACCGGTACGGACCACGTGTGTTTTCCAGCACACAGACGTGTGTGTTTCGCCACACAGCCGGCACGAAAGCTGCGCACAAAACAGGTGTGTTTTCCCGCACCCGCGTAAATTTATAAAAATAACGTCTATGTTTTCAACAGTGAACGTATTAATTAGATGGTAGCGCCCTCTGTATATGGAAAGCCTTGTAGGCTCTAGGTAATTACTTCTGGCGTGCACTGGCGGCAGTGTGGCGACAGTCAAGTACCCGGTGTGTCCGGGAGTGCTGGGTGGCCACGCTCCCACCACGTAGCTGGTCTCGCTGTTCGGCTTCTCATCCACGGGCCTTTCCGAACTCTGAAACAAATGAATTCATGTTTAACACAACTGTGGTGTTAGCTGTATGGGAAAACACTGCGGTGTGTGCAGAGCCGCACCCGTGACTAGACAAGAAAATCGGTTCCGCAGTCAAAGTATCTCACTATCTCACTATCTCACTAATTATTATTAATAGAAAGTTTGTGTTTGAACTCTCTTCACGCCGAAACCGCTGAATGGATTTTGATGAAATTTAGTACTTATAGATACTTTAGCTTGTATCGCTATCAGCGATAAGACCGCCCATTGTACTACCCTTGTTTACCTATTGTAATTCTTCTGTACTGTGTTTATTTTTGTTTCTGGTGTACAATAAAGACTTTTCGATTCTATTCTATTCTATTCTTCTGGAATAGAAGTCTGCCTTTCATCTCGTAAACATTTAAGGTTCCTGTGAGATAATAGTTAACGCGGATGATTTATAAAATAACAAAAGAAGACCAAGATTCGATAAGCTATGCCATGATCGTCGTATTTCCGTAGAGAACTAGGATCAATCGATCCATCCTCTTTTCTTTTACGTGTGTAATCCTAGTAATAGGACTATGTAGGCAGGGAAAAGTACACCTAAGTATAACTTGTCCTGCATTTGGGTATAGTGGAACCTAAGTTTCGTAACTTGCATAGACAGAAAATCCTAATAAAAGGGACATATAAATGAGATCGTTGGGTTTTACACTATATGACTTCACAATTAGAATCTATTATTTAGTGTTGTCTCTTAATTCTTGAACTGACTCGTGTATCCTTATTTGGAAGGGTTAGGTTAGACCATATTAAAAACTACGATTTTTAGTAAATTCGACTGTATTCGATTCTTTACTTCAAAGAATTATTATTTTAGTGCGAAAGGGGAACTAATCAGTCATGAAGCAGATGCGTAAACCGACATTGAGGCTTCACTCATCAACCGCTAATTACGGCTGATTACGAGAGCGCTAATGGCCGGCTGGCTAAACGGCGACGTCAGAGATCAACGCCTGCCGAACCGACGTGCTTGATGGGACGGGCAGTCGCAGCCAGAAGGGAATCATGCATTCAGAGTATTTCTAATCTTTCCAAAACAATAGAAACTAAGTAATTAAGTAGTAGGAGGCTCCTTCTGCAAGAGACCGCCTGGCAGTAGTGTGCAAACGTTGCTGTGTTCCGGTTTGAAGGGCATGGTTTCCAGTGAAATTACTGCCGATGTCTTAGGGTGACGAGCGCAGTGCAGTGCCGCGCAGGATTATCCAATGCAGGGTTCTGGATGGTGTTGTGACTGTTATTGGACAGGCGTAGCGCTTACCATCAGGTAAACGTCTTGCTCGTCTCCTCACTCAGTCAAATAAAAAAAGAAGAAAGTATTTTCAATCTTCGATGTTTTGAACCATTAGCACACTATCCAAATAATTGATTTGACATTTCACACATATAAATAAATGGCATTTGTATATTCCCCAAAACAAAAGACAACCCTAGTATGAAGGTTTATACTAACCCGTATGTCTATTGTAATTTGGGCGTGTAATATTGATCGACCTCCCGATTTCCCCCCGGATTGCGGGTGCGGGGAAGTGGCTCACGTGGGACGGAGTGTCAATTCTGTATGTAGAACTATATGTCTTCTGTGCCATTGTGCTGTGATATGTCAGAGCACAATATGTCTGTCTCATACGACAAAACGACGAATAATGCATCAAAAGCAAGTTACATAAAAGCTTTTCGGATGGCTGCGATGTTTTACGTTCACAACGATACAGCAAGGGGGTCAGGGCGCGGATCGCAATTATCGATGTCACGGCTCGCGGCGTGTCCTTCAACAAACATAATCTCAAATAATTCAATACAGCGCCTACGTTTTATGGGAAATCGGCGTGCGCGCAACTTTAGATTGTGGGTTATTATCCGCATTAACACCTGCAGCGGCGGACTGGATTAAGACATTGTGAATTTGGTGTTGCGACAGAAATAAGTATCAAGTTTGTGGAAATTAATTTAGTTTAGTTTAGAGGTGGAGATCGCTTTAGCAACGAGATTGCTTAGTGCGGGTTGGGGTTTTGTATTTAAATTTTGGGAGTGCCGCTCGGGTGTTGTCAAAGTAATCTAAAAATACAATAATGTAAGTACGCCATATTATGACTTTTAAAAGTCATAAATTCAAATTTCATGTAGAACGAGGTAATTATAGACCTATTTTTTTTTTATTTGTCTTAGCGACGAGTCGAGCAATGTTATTCACTTGATGGTAAGCGCTATGGCTGCCCATAACAGTTATAGTGCCAACCAGAACCAAAAAAAAGATAAGAGCGAGAATTGATACCGACCAGGTACTTTGAGTTTAGAAAAAAATTCTTTAATGAACTGAAAATATAAACAATTCATTATGTGTGTCACAGATAAATTTTTTTTTGTTTGATGAACCATTTAGTACGTCCCAACACTTTTCCTCAACAGCCAACACCTCGACAAACTACCTATAACCACAATTAAAACGAAAAAGAAGCCAATACCCAATACCATATACATAATAATATAACCAACGTGTTTTTATCGCGGATTCATGTACCCTGTCGCCATAACTGTCCGAGTGTGATAAACAACCGGACAGACGATTTAGACGTTTATACGAGTGGGACAAATAAAAGGGAATAAATAAAAAAGCGAGATAATCAGAAATGCGTCGGTAGCGGTGGAAGGCCTTGTTCGAGATAGGGAACACGCGAGTTGTGAGTAGGCCTATATCTTGGATGGTTTTTTTTTTATTGCAGTATAGCCAAGCATTTGACCGCAGTCTCACCTGATGGTAAGCGTCGACGCGGTCGGCGGTGTAGCAATCATTTTTATTTGACCGAGTGACGAGACGAGCAATTCGTTCACTATGGTGGTAAGCGCTACGCCTGCCCATAACAGTCACAGCACCACCCAGAACACTGAATTGCACAATCCTGCGCGGCACTCCACTGCGCTCGTCACCCTGAGACATCGGCTCTAAAGTCTCATATGCCTAGTAATTTCACTGGAAACAATGATCTTCAAACCGGAACACAGTAATGTTTGCACACTACTGCTTGGCGGATGAATATCTGGCAAAGGTGTGGTACTTCCCCAGACGGCCTCTTGCAGAAGAGGCCTCCTACTATTCCCATGTTGAATTAAGAGCACCAAGGTCACCGTCCAAGTTCATATTGCGGTCTGCAGCCACCACGCCGGTAATGTCGGGGTTAAATTAGTGTAATCTTCACCACAACTCTGTCAAGGTTCCTAATTACCGCACAGATTAGCTAGTAATCGTTTCTAGGTGTATTCAAGATTAGTATGCATGTGTTTTGGATACAACGCCAGTAAGGTTTCATTTCAGATCAACGCTTCAAATGCTTAGATGTGCTTCGGAAGATTTTTGTCATGCGCGATTTTTGTCAATTACTTAGTATGCATGGGACATATCAAATGTGTTGTTAAATGTATTAAATGACCAATGTGTTTCTGTAAAGCATATGTACGTAATTATCACTCGCTTTTCGGTGAAGGAAAACATCGTGAGGAAACCCTCATGCCTACAAGAGAATTATGTCAGAGGTAGGTATCCATCAATCCGGATCGGGCTTCCTTGGTCGATTATGGCCTAACTCTCCTCACGAAAGTGAGGGGAGACCCGTGTTCGGCAGTGGGACGATATGGGTTGATAATGATCATGATGATGGGACATATTGCGAATTCGCAAACTTGTACACCTAATTCTTAATTATAATCAACACCGCGCCGCCGCCGTCGCTTTCAAAGCTATAAACCAGGGTGACGAGCGCAGTGCAGTGCCGCGCAGGATTATGCAATGCAGAGTTCTGGGTGCCACTGTAACTGTTATGGGCAGCCGTAGCGCTTACCATCAGGTGAACGAACGACTTGCTCGTCTCGTCACTCAAACAAATAAAAAAAAAAAACACCGCCAATTAGTTTTTGTAGTATATGTATACAGTGTACACCGACAAAAATGATGATGAAATTCCCATTTGAACGATCTCCCGAATTATAACTAATGATCGTATTTCAAGTTTCGACATTAACCTGATATTTAAAATACAGCGCAAGCTCACAGCTGCATCGCACAGCATTTAGCAATCGCTGCACTAAATGAGGGAGGACATCGCGCTCTGTGATCACGCTGGGCGCCACCGGTATCCGCCCTGTCATTTCAACGCATTCCTCTCGATGGCTCAAATCGAGCCGCCAATGGACGTGGCGAAATACTGCGATTGTTTCATTACGTCTGTGGTTGAGATGACACTTCTTAACTATTGGTATTATGAATTATCATTATTCTTTGCTTCGTTGTATGACTAAATGAGAATGCTAACTTGTATTATGACTTGAGGAAAGGCGGCAGTACTTGATGTTGATGATATTCACATATCGTAAATATAATCTTATAGTAAGTTAGACCTCGAAGGATTCAATTTCTTGTTTCTATCCAGTCTTTTTTTAGATATCCTTATTGGCTAATCCAACAATCTCACAAAAAATTGACGGAAACTAGAATATCTATTTGAGGAAGTTAAATGATTTCTCCACTGTAAAAGAAATACGTAACTAATGTAATCTTATAAAAGTAACCTATCTACCCCCCGCGCGCGCTCCGCTACCTCATACAATGTGATCGGATATTTTTTGTTGGCCGCCTAATGTCAATCCGGCATCGTTACCTGTAGTTCCGCGAAGACAATCTACTTAAAGCATCACAAATTGATGTAGAGGGGTCTTCGACACCCGCCGACGACCACATTTCGGCACGGGCCAACCAGCCAGTAATTATTTTAAGTGTCAATAAATAATAAAGTTGGCCGCTCGCTGAGTGCTCGTCCATCTCCTTTATCTCAATTCTTAATGCGCCTCTTTGGTTGTCGTTCTTTTTTCTAATTTTATTTTTCTTGTTCGTTTGTGGAGTTTACATTCTGTGTTGACAGTGCGGAGGTTTTATGTTTTAATCCGGACTTTATGGGCGTTTAATCGGCATTAGAAAACGTTTTTGTTGGTGTTATAAAAAGATTTTATCTGTTTTATGTTGTTTCAGGGAGGTAAGAGGTACAGTTACTATTGATAAAACGGTTTTTAATATTTAATAGTTGATGCATTAAAGTAATGAATTCGAGGCTATTAAAGTTGGGATTAATAGAGCGATCTAAATAAGAGTAAATGTAATAAATCATAAGTGTAACAAGTGGGGTCTATTTTGTTTGTGATGGCGGGGTCCATCGATCACGGGCGCGCTCGCTATGGATTTATGTTACGTAATTGCGGAGTGCGCGCGCGCACGCGGCTGTGCGAGTGTGTCCGACATTACGTTTTTCATGTTAATGCCTTGATATCTCTGTTAATGCACTGAGAAATTGTATGTTTATTATTGTACGCGATTGCGGCAAATTGAACAATTATTTGGACATGATTTACGAAACGTCTCTCCTTGTAGATAAATGGGCAGTAAGCGAGCTTTTACGTCTTATAAGATGGCGGGGTCTATCAATTCAGAGATTTACTATCCAATTGTTTCTCTTGCTTTCTCAATGAGTAATAAACTGAAAATATGTGGTCTAATAAAATTGCCATTTCGGTTTTTACGAACAGTACCTAATGGGGCTCAATATTTGTGTATACGGAAGAAAAGCAAACGACCTCATTTTATATTATTTTATTTCTATTGGGTATTAGAACTCGCTATTCAGGTATCCTGATACCACCAATGGCGGCGATGGGGATTTAAAACTTTTACATTGCCACCAGAGAGGATGGAACTGGTGGTGGCAATTAGGAATAGATCATACTACCAACAAAAAATTGGAGAATTAAAATATTTCAAACAGAGCGTCCCGAAAATTATACAGGTCAATGAAACAATTTAATCTACTATAATTTTTGTTGGTCCTTCGAGCCGGAGTGTTACTACTAAATTTTTTGGTCCTTCGATCCGGCGCTCTACATAGCGGTTTCTACGAGATCGGCACGGTTCCGCAGATTTATCGTAAATCAATCGAGCTATTACGCCGCCATCTGTCAGCATCGAGAGTCCATGAATCACAGCAGATATATTGTGGCCCGGATAAATAGTATCTTTACGAGGTACAGATTTTGCATAAAGTCCATGTTTATATGGTGCAAAAAAGTTGATAATTCGAACTAACAGTTAAGTTAAATAAGAAATGGACATAGTACCTAACCTTCTATCGTTAACTGTAGGTAAGTTTTTAAACCAACATGGTCACTTACATTAATACAAACACATGGTAAATATCTCGTTTTTAACATAATTTTTATATTGACCTTTCCTTTTAATCATTGTGCCTTGAAATGGGCCGCTTTGGCGGAAACACCGTGACAATACGACTATCCAACTAGACTGACGATCTATTCCATTCTAATCTAGATCAGGGTGCATCGGATGGTTCTTCGAATAATTGGAATCCATTTATTAAATGTCATATTCTAGAATAGAATAGAAAACTCTTTATTGTACACCAGAAACAAAAATAAACACAGTACAGAAAAATTACAATAGGTAAACAAGGGTAGTACAATGGGCGGTCTTATCGCTGAAAGGGATTTCTTCCAGACAACCTTTGGATGGACAGTAAAAAACATTTTTCGATAGTAGGGTGGGTGGCGTACGTTTGCAGTAATTAATAAACACGATAAGTTATAATAATACAAATACACACTATAATTAATAAAAAATAAAAAATAATCATAATATACATATATTTATGATATACTACAAACATCATTATAATATAATATATAATATATATATATATATATATATATCGCTTTCAGCGATAAGACCGCCCATTGTACTACTCTTGCTTACCTATTGTAATTTTTCTGTACTGTGTTTAATTTTGTTTCTGGTGTACAATAAAGAGTTTTCTATTCTATTCTATTCTATATATACTATTCAGGTACATAAATAATGTTTATAAACCATAGTATTATTCCACACAGCTATTACAGTCTATCCGAACAGCTGTTCCAATCTAGCTAGGTTGGATGGAGTGCCTTACAAACGAAATATAGGAATCGACGAAAGAATAAAACTGGGCTTATGCCTACAGTCGCTATATTACAGGGTGCTTGTTTAATTTACTGTAATCGTTACAGTAAATTACACATCACACAACCACCACCGATACTTCACGCCCTCCTGTATCTGATGGTATTTCGGCTTCCGAAATGACATTCCAGTGATCGCGGCGAAACCGGCTACCAGATATCGGTGACATGAGTAATCTTTGTGATGACCACATGTTTCTGTTGATACGGGATAGTTACATATGAAAATGTATCATCTCGTGTCACTTTACATAGTATCTTAGGAAAAAGGCAAATCAATGCAACGCGGCGTGGGGCGCGGCAGTGTCACTTTGATACATTTTGACAGCGCCGCTAGATAGATCGATAGATAACTCTATATTGACACTAACAAGCACAAAATAAAGCAAAAAAAAAAACTACTCAATAAAATATATACCTTAATAATTCATTATTTAATTTATCAGATATTCATCCGCCAAGCAGTAGTGTGCAAACATTACTGTGTTCCAGTTTGAAGGGCATTGTTTCCAACGAAATTACTGGGCATATGAAACTTGAAAGCCGACGTTTTGGGGTGACGAGCGCAGTGCAGTGCCACGCAGGATTATGCAATGCAGGGTTCTGGGTGGTGCTGTGACTGTTATGGGCAGGCGTAGCGCTTACCATCAGGAGAAAGACTAGCTCGTCTCGTCACTCAGTCAAATAAAAAAAAAATACATTCATTCATTATTATTTTGACGCGTTATTTATTATTATTATTAATGGAAATTAACTTTTGCAATTTATCCTAAGCTTGTCCCTTTTTCCCAGTGGGCATGGTCACAGGCAGCAGTGACACGCGCTATCTCGGCGCCCGAGACGGATCACTCTTGGCCGCGTAATGAGCCGGTATTAAAAATTACACCGTGTCAATGCCTGCTTAAAAGGGCTCTTAAGGCGCGGTCACTTTTGACGGCTACAGCTACTATTACTCACGTTTTTAGGAATAATTCGGCAAAAATTTCGAAAAGTGAAATAAAAATAATTAATTTGAATAAGAGTGGGTTCTGGTTACAAGTTGCATAGGTCCATCTATTTTGCCTTCTGTTTTGATAGCCTCCGTGGTGTAGTGGGTGGCGATCTGACTGCGAAGCGGGAGGGTTCAATTCCCGGACAAGGCATAAATTTGTAGCACCACTGTCCTCGTTGTTCCTAGTTCCCCAAATACAGGGAATCTTAGTTAGGGGGCAGGATATTTGTATGAGAGAGTGACACATAAAAAAAAATATTTGGTAGAGAAAAAAAGAGAACTTAATACCATTTATCAAAAATTACAGACCTTGCAATTGAGTAAAATAAGCACTATACTCTCATTATTCAAAATGAAGCTAAAGCGTCCACAATGTCGTGTTTTACACGTCCTTACACTTCAGTTAAGAAAAGGTTTGATTAATTTCGGTTGCAACTGCGCATCAACCTTAACGATTAACCACTTTCTGATCAATATCTATGTATAACTACACTAGCTGCGCTTCGCGGTTTCACTCGCGTTAACACACAGGAACCGTTAATTTATGAGGGATAATAAGTATCCCATATTCTATTCCAGGATTTAAGACAAATTGAATCAAAATCCGTTCAGCCGTTGGGGCTTGAAAAAAGGAATAACAAACAAACAAACACAAATGTTCCCATTCATGATAGTGTGATAAACATATAATTATATCTACTACAACTATCCACATAAAATACGTTGGGTGTGTTTTAAAAAATATATATCACAGCAATTATTGCAATAACAGGTGGCAAGGTGATCTAATTCAATAATTGTACGTTAGATGTGAATTAAGACATATTTTTTTTGCTGTAAACTCTGTTTTACAATCTTTAATTAAATACAGATGTAAGGATTATTGGTCAGATATCGTAGACTCATTATAAATGCATAAGTTGTAGCGTTTTCTCATTTGTTGTAATTATAATACTTACTGTTTAATCAATACTGTTTAACTATAATTTTGAAGAATTAGTTCTAACAATTTGATAACATAAATTAATGTTACTTCTTTTTTCATCTATCTATTAATCACTTATACGTTAGTGTAACGTTTCTTACTATTTTAAATGTATAATATAACCCAGCCTTTCCCTCCTCTATCTATTCTATTGTCAGAACAAGCATTGTAGAAATTCATAAATTGATATGTTAAATGTTATTAATAAGCTTGCATTTACAAGCTTACTTGCTCTACCTTATCTGTCAGATAACATTTAACAGCAACATGTGAAACAGAACTTAGCATTAATCACTTGCGACCGTTTCAGCTGTCGCAGAACCGATTTATTTTTTTATTTCTTCAATCAACGTCTTATCTACAACGTAATTAATTAATCAGTGTAGATTGTTACAATTTCAATTAGGGTACAATCACGTGTCGTAAAATCGAATCACTAGATCTTAACTGCAATTAGATAAAGTGAGGACGGTGTTGTGCAATTCGTTGAACTTGGCTTTGAAGCGATGTTTGTATAGAATAGAATAAACACTCATACTAATTTTTAACTCTTTCTATTTCCTCTTTTTTATTTGACTGAGTGAAGAGACTAGCAAGTCGTTCAGCTGATGATAAAGGCCTGCCCATTACATATGCATATTTTTCTCTTCTCTCTTTATTACTCTCTTATATCAATAATCTTTATTCACACGGACCCAAGAGGGGACTCGTGAAGGTTAACTTCTTCAACCACCAGATTCTGAATACGCCGAGAAAAACCGACAACAAACTCAACGGCAAATATCTTTTCAAAACAAGTCGCTGATACGAAATTGTTTTTATAAAAAAAAAACTATGCATAGTAATAAGAAGTAGAGATTCATTTAAGTGCAGTTAAGTGCAGAGCAGAGAGGAGCTTCGGATGTTTACGTGTTAGTTTAACTTATGGTAAATTTCAAAGGGTTGCCACATACCAGTATTTGTCACATACTTCCAAGTTTTCAAAATGAAATTCAGGGCCTTCGCTCTATAAACTTGTTTCTTTCCTTTTATATTTATTTAATGAACATACAAATAATGATAGTATGTTATTTCGACAGCCCTATTTCAAGCCGAGTTGTTCCCTTGCGTTAACTTAATAAACAAAAATAATAAATCTATTTAATTTCGACAGCCCTATTTAGACCCCCCATCGAATCGATAATCGTATTACGAAGCGATTGATCGACTATCACTCGATTGGTAATAAGTACCGTACTTTCACTCGAGTGTGAATGTCAAATCCCCATGACATTATCAGACTGATTAAGTTCGATTCGATTTTAAAATCGATTTTTAATCCGGCGATGTTTTGTATCGATTTAAATCCTTTTAGTTACGGCCATTGGGTATAGTTGTGTGTTTGTTTTGTTGTTAATAGGTATTAGTAGGGATATAAAATGCATTGGTTACAGTTTATTGAATTAAAGACAGGAAAAACTCCATTTTTAAATCGTATGTAGGTATATCGTAACGCATTTTTTTCGTAATGCATTCACCAGCATACTCCTCAAGTTAAGCGTGCGTAAAGAAGTTTTACATCAATAAAAACTTTTTAGATTGAAGTTTTTCTCAAACTAGCTGACTGGCCATCTGGGCATGTCGAATGCCCGCGAAAATGCCGACACGTTCGCTTCTCAGAGGATCTGTGAATGAGTCGGCGCGGTCACGCAGGCGTATTGTTACGATTTTTTGTCGGATCGCGGCTCTCCTTCCGTGTCGAGGGTCGCATGGCCGCGCGTGTCCGTTGCACTCAGTTCAGTTCCCATGAAGAAGGTTGAAATCGGTAGGTAGACCTTTTTCCTAGCGTACTAAAAAAACAACTGCATGTGTAAAAATAACATGTTCACCTATTCCTGAATCTGCCTGTTTTTACCTATTTCATTCAAGTCTCTAAGCTTACTACAAAAATCAAAATGGATATTTTTTTTGTATATTACGTAGTTGACCTATTCCTAGAACATTGAGCTGAATTGTGTCACAAGAAAAATGCACATATATTGAACCTGTGTATTTAAGAAAAGGCAGATTCTACAGAACCAACACAAAGACATAATAAACAAATCTTACAACAAAAATTCTGATTTAATAGATTTTATTGAATTTTCAATAGGTGCAGTAGTAGACGTGACGTATTACTTTGCTCGTGCCGTTCACGTCAATGGAATCGCGCCAGGTTGCCGATCGTCATTACATCGTGACCCGATGTCGTTCATCGGTCACGATGTCAGCTCACCATTATTCACTTCTGAATGAACCGCAACACTTAACCCATCTACAGGAAGAAAGACATAAGCACCAAATAAAAGATAAATGCTTAAGCCTTTTCTGGACTGGCAGGTATCAGTTAACTCGTCGAAAAGAGACGTAACTTTCGTACTTGCGACGGGACTTACGCCCTTCTTACATTAGATTTTTTTGTGGGGGAAGGAGCTCAATAAAATCTATCTTTTTATAGGAAAATGTAGAAAATAACCGTGAAAATAACACTTTTAAGTAATTCTTTGTTAACCGTGAGATCACGATTTGAAGTGATTTCAGAGGTTTTGTTTATTTTGAGAAATTTCTGTGATATTTCAGTGTTACTAATTGCGTATTCTTCAAATTGTGGTTGCAAAATAGGAGAAGATATTTAAGTTTTCTTTTTCATGTACTAAACTCAAAACTCAAATCATTTATTGTAAATAGGCAAAATAAGTAACTAAGTACAGTCAGCGTTAGGAGTAAGGATAGGTATAAAAGCTAGACTTGATTACCTACTTTTCTCTCTCTGGCAACAGACCCGGTCCATGCTGCTAATGTGTTGTCACATCCTTATTTCTTTTCTCCACTCCTCTCAGTAACAGAGTTATCTATGGCCCAGCCTCGTTGTTGAATTTATCTCATATTAACTCCCCACTAGGTATTACAAGAACGCAATAAATCTAAACTTAGGTAACACTGAACGCTAGCAATGGTCTAAAAACTAAAGCACAGATTAAGAAACTGGCCGTATAATATTAATCCGGCGCTTGGGGGCCGATCAGAGACAATGGTGGCCAAATGAGTTCATTTATATGACTTGTGCAACGCATTGATGCTTTGTTTTAACACGGATCTACAATACGTGTTGAAATATTGTAGTACTGTTCCGCTTTAACACAGTGGAGGGCAGTACCTTGGTTAAACTTCGGGCTGAAACTGCGTTCGCGGGCGCCCGTGCGTTTTTATACAAAAGACGCCCCCGCGCGTGTCTACGCGACGGAGCCCTTTGTGTGAAACCAGCCCTTTTAAAACAATAGCTGCGCCTGCAGTCGCTCGCATAATCCAATTTCCCGCAGAAAATCTATACGTCACTCGGAAATAGTGTATCTTTCTATAAGTGAAATATTTTTTAGGTTTGATTAAGTAGTTTCAGATATCATAATCACCTTTCTCAATAGGAATTCTGTTTTTCCAGGAATAAAACATAGCTGTTAGCACTCAAGGATAATTTAATTTTCTATTAGTAAGATATTTTTTAGAATCAGATCTAGAATTCCGGAGGTTACTCGCAACTGAACCTACCTTTAAGTATACCTACTTCTTTATAATATTAGTGTAGAATTGATGATAATGATAAAATATTTATTGACATCATTATTATTCTTGTTTCCAAAAGTAGTATTAAAAATGAAACTTTGTATGTTTGACGCATTATGGAAAGGTACCTTTAAATTCCAAGGATACCCAAGAACTAAACAGTACTGTCATCAACGTTTTTAGGATTTCTTTAACATTTATATTTATTATGAACTCATTGGGTTAAAAATCTAGTGAGCTTCAATACTGCCTACGAGAGTATACTGTAACAGCCAAGGTCCGACTGGCAATCGATAAAAGGGGTTTTGGGAGGTCAAGTACGTACTTAATGTACTGAAGTGCCTTTTGTACATGTTTTAATTAATGTATTTAATGAAGATATTAATGAAATTGACAAATCGTATTCGCTCATGCTTTACAACTGAGAAATGAAGACATCTGAATCGAAGCTGAAAGTAGGGTTACTAAAGTTAACATTCACTTAAAATTAAGACATTAAATATAAACAAACGCAAGTACTTAATAACATAGAATACTTTCTAATAACAAAGCAGATTCTAGCGCAAGTACGTACTAGGTTACTTTGGTTACTTGGTACTGAACACGTGTTCAGTACCCGCACTTACAGTTCTAATCACAACTATTGTTTGCTTAAAGTTTCTTTTCACATAATTATTTGGATGAAAGTCTAAACAAAGGTTTGATTAAGATGCTTTTATTTCGCGTATATCTTTATATACGCGAAATGAATTTGAATGAGATTTTAATTGATTAATTAAAACTTGAATTAAAATCTGACGTTTTTACGAGATGCAAACAGACAGACACCGTTCTTTAGAAAATGTTATACTCTTATTTAGAACCTTAGAATTATGGTACCGTATCGGTATAAGCCCAAACATGGCGCCTTGTGCAACTGCGCATACGCATGAGCGGGGTGTCACAGCGGCGCATTCAATAACAGATAACGCTATCAGTGGACGCTGCAAGTTAATAGATTACAGAGATGTAAAAAAACTTGCCACAATATCGTGTCGTGAGAGCCAGGGAGACATACTTTATATGAGCCCACCACAAACACGTATAAATATAATAAAAAAATAAAAAAGGCTTTAATTAAAAAAAATATTCTTCATCAAATAGAAAAGAGCTGACGCTTTTCAAACGGCTAAAGTGATTTTCTTGAATCATAGCTAAGAACACTCTCGACCGAGTCACCTTTCAACCAAGATCATCATCATTAACCCATATCGTCCCACAGCTGGACACGGGTCTCCCCTCACTTTCGTGAGGAGGGTTAGGCCATAATTCACCACGGGGGCCAGATCCGGATTGGTCGATCACCTACCTACCTCCGAAATAATTCTCGGGTAGGTATGTGGGCTTCCTCACGATGTTATCCTTCAACCAAGATAAAATATACTAAATCTAAATCAGTTCATCCAATTTATCCGTACCATTTTTTACGTTACTTTATAACGAGAAGAGTAAATCGTTCGCCTGATAGTAAGCGCCTCTCCTGCTCATAACAGTAGCAGTGCTACCCAGAACTTTCCATTACAAAATCTTGTGCGGCACTGCACTGCGCTCGTCACCTTGAGACATCATTTCTAAAGTTTGATGCTTAGTAGTTTCGCTGGAAACTGTGCCCTTTAAACCGGGTCACAGTAATGTTTGCACACTGCTGCTTGGCGGATAAATATCTGGCGGACTCTTGCAGAAGAGACCTACCACTATACCTTTTAATAACCCCAGCTATTTGCTCAGTCTGGGCATTTGTGAAACCATAACTCCAGATACTTAGAATCTACTTAGGATCCTAGTTACGACACGACCTAAGACGATGGTGATTAAATATATTAGTATAGGCTTGGTCCTACATTTTGCACCATCCCCAAATACAAGAGACAATGGGTACGAGCGGTTACTAGATCGGGGTCGGGGCGGGTCACGAGCCGCGGTTGGGGTCACGAGCTTGCAGCTCGGAAAGCTTGCGCGAAATCTGTGAAGTTTTATGCCGAGGGTTCGTGGATACGCTTGTTATGGAAGCCAAAAATAAGGTGTGAACTCGTACGTGTTTCTGTTTTAATTGGTTTGAAACAACGTAGCTTTCTAGTTAGGGTCTGAAAAGGAATGGGTATAACAACAGATGGTTATACAATTGTGGGCGATAGACTTTTTTTGTGTAAATTAGTTTATTTTTCTTTTATATTGTAAACTTTTGGAATGTCAGTAAGAACGGAGATATTTTCGATTGCTGAAAATATATAAAATCGAAAAGACAAATATAGTTTCGTATCTTATACATTTGGTCCTTCGAGCCACATGTATCTATCTTTAGCTTTGTATATTGGTATATATACCAAGCTACAGATAGATGTTTGTTCCAGCCTCTTTTTATAAGCTCTTTAATTAGTATGAATGGATGTTTTGGACCAATCTTGAATGTCAATTCCTGCTCATATTTTGCATGCCTGTCAAATTCCAATGCCAATACAATATTATGGTGATATTGAGCTTAAAGGCGTTAATTTGATGTGAGAGACGGAAGAAGATAATGGAACTCCTTAGTGTTGTTTCTGCAAAATTAGGAACAGGCCCCTAGGCTTGCCTAGATTTCGCTACACAAAAGACACCCTACGCAACATCACTTGATTAATTTACCACAGCTTTCAGTGTTGGACCACTCCATTACAGTCGCCGAAGTAACTGGCACGTGTCATTTCGTCAAATCGCTGGCCACTTTCATGTCGTGATACAAGGATATTGCGGCTATGTAACTTCTGTCCGGTCGGGCCCACTAACGCCATTGTCGCGAACGCACTCAGGGCGGGGGATGTTCCCCCTGGATGCAGCGTCGTCTGCTAACTTCAAGTTGACAGGCTATTGATATGTTAACTTTATTATTACTTTAGCGAGACGAGTAAGTCGTTCGTCTGATAGTAAGCATCACGGCTGCCTGTAACAGTTGCAGTGATATCCAGAATTTTGGACTTTATGCGAAATATAGCAAGTATTCAGGCCTTATTAGGAATGAGTTTAACGAGCATGCAATATTAGTTGAATTTCATTTAGAGCATGACGTATTGCCAGTGAGAAGGGGCCAGGCGTACAGCTGCAAGCTATAATTATCAGGTACAATCATGCGTCTTTCATATACTCGTCAATGGACAATATTTGATCGCAGTTGTCGCGTCTTGGCCGAGACCTACGACTCCACATTGTTTCTGGGGCCCCCAAGATCACGTCCTGAGTACATCCACCTCCATTGTTCCCGTGCGGACAGACAATCAATCACAATTACGGATGTAGTGCTTAATCATATTTATTCGTTTAATTAATTTAATGCGCCCAAGGCCCGCTGCTGTATTGTTTCATTAACTCTTGTATTGTTGTAATTAAAGCTTACAACACTGTTCAGTCAGTCTTAAGGGATTAGAGGAACATTATAAAATAATTTGTATTTCTATAGTAAGCCAAGTTCCAAGATTAAATCCTAGAATAGGCAGTTACACTTCAAAATAACAATTTTTTTTATCATACGTATTTCCATTGGTCACTGATCTGTCCCTACCTTGATTGGTACTCTTTTAAGCTCAGTAATGTAAACGTATCTTTATGAATCCCAGGATGGACACTTTATAATAAAGCTGACTGTAGCAAGATCTAACTTCTAGCTAAGAACGAACAGTCTGTGGTATTTCCAATACCAAAACGAATAAATTTCCACAAGTAGGGGGCTGTCACGGCACCACTGATAGTCGATTAACTCGTATCTTCATTAAGCTATTTCTCAGGTATTTCATATAATTATTGGATACAAAGTTGGCTGTGATACAGGTCATAAATTGACGACAATGTATGTTACATTACATAAGTTAACAGTGTAACTGGAATCAATTGAAGTTAATGTTATAAAAGTTATGAAATTGCTTCGTCTGGGTTTTTTCTTTGAGTATTTTGAAGATGTTTGTTCAGTCAGAACTAGTTTTGCAGGCTTCTCTTCTGTTACATGCAGTTCAGACTTCGCAGCACGTTTCTTCTTTCCAATGAACGTGATAAACTTGTCGTTCAATCTAGTTTCTACTGTTCAACTGAATCTTGTAAGTGCAAGAGAAGAGCTTCGTGAAGCTCTTGTATGCGCATCTATGAATCCCAAATACTCTGGCGCGCCCTGGGCAGCTCTTGCCTACGATCCTGTCATTACCATGCTTCAACCAAAGCTCATGATAACATCTCACCGCACAATGGTTGAAACATCGTCACGACCGTGTTTCAAGATTACTGGCGCAGTGCCTTGCTGCACCTGATTCTGGGTGGCGCTGTAGCTGTTATGAGTCATAAGAACCACAGTCAGCTCGTCTCGTACTAAATAACTCTAAAAAAAACACGAAAGAAGGACGGGAGTTGTTATAAAGTTAGTTAGTTGTTAAGATCGTTGACATTAAAACCGAAAAAAATATGTAGGTATTAAACGTAGAATTGTGTCGTGTGGTACTTATTACAGAGATCAATAATATAATTATGCTTTAGGAAATAAGCCCTCCGAAAGCAATTTATAAGCGGGCTCCAAAGTCTAATGAAGATTTCACATCGCACCATATTGTAGCCGCAACAAGTGACATGCAACAAAAGGCAACGATGTAAACAACACGTGTGACAGGTAACAAAACGTAACAGAGTGTCACAATAAATCGAGGAGGAAAATAAAGCATTTCGCGCCGTTTTCTAGGCCGACTGAAGCGGTGTACGGATCGGGTGCAGTGTGAATGCAGTGGACCAGGTCCTTAGAAACGAGTGAGTTTTATTTACGCACACATTGTTGATGTAGAGCGTTGGATAATAGAGCTATGTTGGCTATGCGAGAATCGCGATGACGGAACTCCGTGGAACAGTTTTTTGTCTTTTGACATGGTTATTGTTAGTCCGTATATTTCTTAATTTTTTTATCTTATAAGTACCTATTTAGTTTTGCAGTATCTGGAACGTATAATTATCAGGATTTCAACTTCGTCCTGTTTACTTTTTTTTAAATTTCATTTGGCTATATGTTTAATCCCTAGTTAAACTAAAAGTCAAAATGGCATTTGTTAGTTAGTTAACTAGTGTTTTAATAATCGGCCCTGAGCTCATCATATCGCTATTATCGCGTCTGACAGTACATCTATGGCATCAGCAACGCATAATCAAAAACCTCATGGTTATGGACCATGACAAGAACCATGGTCTTCGTAGTTCAAGATTCCCTAAATACAGGGAATTAAAGAGGAATAAAAAACAAAAAAAATTGGGGTAAAAAGACGTAATTTTCGAAAATGCAGCAACTTTGCCTACTGTCTCCACAGATACACTGTTGCGACGCTGTTCGGCTCAGGGCACCATCTTGATACCGTTCGTGGGAACACTCCACTCCCTAGAACTAATTTATTGCCTAGAGCTGAACTACATGCGAGTGACGACTCTATTCCTCTGTGTATCGTAAATCCAGGCAAATGAGAGGGCGAAATCAGAAGGTGCCGGTGACAGGTCGAGACTGAGTTATATGGATTGAGGTTGCGGTTTTGAATACTTAGGTTAGAGGTGAGAAGGCTTTGGTGTGGGGTAATGCTTTTGTTTCTTGTAGTTACGGATATAACGATTTATTATGGAAGGACTCTTCTGCAAGAGACGCCAAGCAGTAGTGTGCAAACAATACTGTGTTCCGGTTTAAAGGGCATATTTTCCAGCGAAATTACTGGGCATATGAGACTTTAGAACCGATGTTCAAGGTGACGAGCGCAGTGCAGTGCTGCACAAGATTATGCAATGCAAAGTTCTGAATGACACTGTAACTGATATGGGCAGGCGTATCGCTTACCATCAGGTGAACGACCTGCTCGTCTCGTCATCAGTCAAATAAATATAAAATGTGGGGCAGAGAAAAATAAGCCATGTGGACCTAGAGGTAGGTACATAAAAATGGTGTTTTCATTTCAATGCGGATCAATTCATAAATGACTAGCTGTGCCCCGCGGTTTCACCCGCGTAGTTCCTGTTCCCGCAGGAATATGGGGATAAAATATGGCCTATGTTACTCGCTGTCAATGTAGCTTTCCATTAGAGAAAATTAAGCCAAAAATTTACATATTCCTATACATACTTTCATCCCCTATATTTATTTTACCCCTCAACGGTAAAGTTTTACAAACTTTGAATGTCAAATTTATTTATATCTAATCAAAAGCCTAAAAAATAAATTTCAAGCTTCTAGCTTCAAAAATGACGATACTTCCATACAAACTTTCATCCCCTATTTCAAACCCTTACAATGCATTTTTTGCGATACAAAGTAGCCTATGTCCTTCCCTAGGCTCTAGACTATTTCTGTACCAAATTTCATTTCATTTCCTGAACTACTGAACCGATGTTCAGTAGTTCAGACGTGAAAGAGCAACAGACAGAGTTACTTTCGCATTTATAATATAAAAAGTAAGGAAGTAAGGATAAATGAGTCCGCTTAACTTTTATATAAAAATAACAGCTGTGACAGACAGACTGATGAAAAGGTGAGTGATTTTGTGAGTTAAACCTTTGCCTTTTGAGAATATAATTCTAAAAACACTTATCAATAGCAGCGTTGCTATCAATCAAACAAGACAGCATTTGTTTTTAAAACATTGCTTAAATTACTGCAGTCGAATTTCCGAACTTCAGAGATATTGACATTTTGTTAAAATAAAATCAACACCATACTTAATTGGGTAATACACTTTATACACTCAAAGAGATATACACGTAGACAGCGCATAATAGAGCTTTTCGCTACACATGAACGAGAGGGCACGAAAACCCAACCACAACTGTTTCTACCTCTTGTCACTTTCCTTTCACTTTCAGCGTGCGCATCACTAGCTAGTTAGGGATGTTCCAAACTATGTCGAAACTCCTGCCACGTCTGCATTGTGTAAATGATAAATTTCACGTAAGATATTATAGTACTTTACATACAGAATGGACACTCCACCCCGCGCGATCCGGTTCCCCGCACCTCTATCCGCAATGCGGAGGCCAATAGAGAGGCTGTCAATACTACACGATGTAATAGACAAACTGGTTAGCATGAACCTTCATAATTGTCTTTTAGCGCCTTATCGCAATTGTCTTTTGACAATTATTTTGGCCGCGTAGTGTGGTTTGAGTACATGTACACAGGCATTTGGCGCAAATACGTTATTTTTAACACGTTCACTGCTGAAAACACAACTGTTGTGTTTTTTATAGCTTGCCGCAAGTACGGGAAAACACAACTAATGTGTCGGGAAAACACAAGCGTGTGTGCAAATCCATAACTGTGGCTATACAAGAAAATCGGCTCAGCAGTCAAAGTGTTAAGTTTGAGTTGTCAAGTGAGGTTTTGTATGGAGTGTCCTGGGTGTGACGTCGCCAGAATTCGTGAGTCATTTACCACGTTCGTTATTTATTTACGCCAGTAGTTGGAGCGGTTTGACTCAGTTTAACGGTTAATCTGATTTACCGCCGAGGATGATACATGGAATGATGCATGGCACACTGTCAGAGCATTGCGCAAATGCTGGGAAGGGTATATAATTAATTATGGGTAAATTTACCTGAGGTTCGTTTAGAGGCTTAAAAGTTTGGCGAATTGAATTCATATTTACTACAAAAGAACAGGCCCAGTTTCCTTGTGACCACTGTCAATGTTTTGACAGAAACGTCAAGGTATCTCAAAATTATATTTTGATACTAGCTGCGCCCGCGTGGGCTGTTTATCCTACAGGAACCGATTTTTTAGGAGATATAAAGTACTCCATTTTCTATTCCAGGACTTTAAGTATATAGATACCAAAATCCGTTAACACAAAAACGATTAACGCAAAGACATCAAACGTTGATACAAATACAACCGGAACTAAGACAAAATACAGAATCGATTTACAGACGCTGAATCGGATCAAATGGCATTTCTACATTCGCATTTCCGTGTGCTGAATGGGGATAGGACATTTTCACACTGGAGAGATAGACACTAGATCAAGCTAGATGTTTAATTTTATTTATAGTGTAAGTTATCTCGTTTTTAGAAAGTGAAAATGAATTATGCTGTCAGTATTGAAAATTTAGACCTGCTACAGTTATGATTTCATAGTGGTAAAATATTTTATTTAGCGGAAAATATGTTTACTTTTTAGGATAATGTTTCTTTTTCTGTACTGTCCCACTGCTGGGCAAAGGATCAATTAAAAATAATATTAAGTCAATGAAAAAATAAGTGGTCATCCATCCAAGCACTGACCGCGTCCAATGTTACATAACCTCGGTTATTGTACCAAACCCGTATAATATAAACATCTATAGACAGTCCCTAATAGAGTTTCAGCAAGCCATATGACGTCATACATCGGGATAGTCCACGCTTACGAAGTCGCGTGTAAAAGCTAGGTCCTCATATAGTACTTAACGTGCGACTTTTATGTTTATGTCTACACTTTTAGAAAGGTCATATTTAATTTATCTGACAGGTGTAAAGCCAACCTACCTCCCGTGTCTGACATGCTAGTTTTTGGACGTTATATTTAATCTAGTTAGATTTGAACAGGACCAAGAGGCCGAAGCCCGCTACGTGGGTCTGACCAGGTGTCACATCACCTAAGAATGCCAGTAAAATGCGGCACTCCACACTGCTGAAGATCGGAACAGATGTAGACAATTTAAGGACACAGTTCGAAAGAGTCACGATCCTCAAATGAGGGAACGATTGAGGAGGAAGAAGATTTGAACTCCTATCTCCCATTACCTAAGTTGACCAATGAGGACTCGTCTTTAGTTATAGGAATCATGAACGCCACGCGGTTTGATTCGCGCGTGTTGCGTGTCATTGATGTTAGCGTATATTTACGCAGTCCTAAGCACAGCAGACACAGAAAAGTAAGTTAACTTTTTTGAAAGGCACCAAACACGGCTTGTATGTCTGGCGTAGCCATAGGCACTAGAATAATTACTGTTCATGTTTGCGTGCTAGGGTTCTGTGGTACAGGCGTGCATAATTAGATGTCGCGTTTGGTACCATTCTATGAAGATGACATACTTCCATGTTTCTGCTATAGCACTAGGTCCACACAACCTCACATACCAACACAAGATGCGTCTGGAAACATGGAACATTTACAAGAGTGCTCTTACACGGTCTCTACAGGGAATGTAACTTCAATAAATTCTAGAGATAGTTTAGGCTTGAACTCTTATAATTTTATTTACAGCAGTGGGCGAATATGGGTTGACGATAATGTAGATAATGGAAATATAAAAACAAAAAACGCACTACACCAACAAATGTTTGTGTACTAAGTTGATACATAAAAATCCCTTCAATTAAATTAAATAACCGGATAATTATTATGACAACATTAAACTCTGTGTATGTCACAATTAAAATATTCCAATTGAGAGATCTACAGATAATTCGAAGATAACAAGTAGTTCAATCAAGAAACATAAAACCATGGAAAAGACATGAGTATTAAACCTACAAGCGTCACACATACGATTGCGTGGCCATGGACAAACATAAATACTGACTGTCCATATTTTACGAATAATAGCAATCATACATTCGATTTATATATATGAGACCAGCCAGTGTGTCTGTTTATTGAAGATATTTTTTTTTAAATAGTCCACGTTCTAATTAATATATATATATATATATATATATATTTATTGCATATTGTAGGAAAACGTATGCTAAAATTGTTCTAAAAACAACAGTGTCTAGTTAAGTAAGACTCAGAATTTTTAATATTTATTAAAAGTAGGCAATATAAAGCACTTTTACAAGTCAAAATCTTCAAGTTAATATGACTGACTACATTAATATTAACTAAGTAATTGAATAAAGTTTTAGTTTGAAAAAAATACTAAATATTTTCATGACTTACCTATAACGAAGTCGCGGGCAAAAGCTAGGTCCTCATATAGTACCTATCGTGCGACTCGACGATCTCGTACGAATATAGTCCTCGTAATTCCAGATTCCCTAGATACAGAGGATTAGGGCCTATCTATGTGATCGTGACGCATTAGTAATGACCGGCCCAAGCTACAGACAGAGTCGCAGGCAAATATAGTATCAGATATAATAAGACCCAATTTTATTATCAGGAAATAAATACGTCAGGTGTAAACGTTAAAGTTATGGCCTCGCAATAAAGAAATATAATAGTCTTATATTCAATCATACAATATTATTATATATAATTTATTTTTGTTAAAATTACAGGTGTTCGGATACACTGTGACTTTGATTTACCTACGCGCAGATAGTGTGATTAACAGACAGTGTTTGCGATAGGAATAATTTGTAGCTTCTGTGATTCGCCGTGTCCGTCCTGCTTTGCTATTTTGCAATGGTTAACTTACTAAGCGCAGACGGCTTTGTATATCTATGATTGTTATTGGTGTTAATTTATAAATTATTGTTTTAGCGATAAGCTTTTGTGTGTTGTGTTAGTTGATGTTTCATGTTGATAATTAAAAGTGCAATTGTTGATTCGAGATTTTTAGGTCGTGAATAAAGATCTAAATATGTTTTGTGCTATAGAAGAATTACCTAAGTTGTGTTTTGAGTTTCGACCTTTGAGCCGATTTTCCCATCAAATATTTTCTATGCTTTCTATTGTTTGCTAGTTTTTACCGGATTACGGCAAAGCAAAAAGCAGTTATAATTTTGACCGGTGTGTTCATCTGATCCCTTGTAACTTAGTTATCAACAGTGTCACGGAAATACCGTCACATTTTGCGTGGCAGTTGTAAAGTCATATCCCCAATATAAACAAGTAATTTTCTGAAGTAACCAGGCTACACAGAACTGACTCAGTTATTGAAATTGAAGATCATATTTAAAACAAAATCCCCCACATTTTAACTATAGACGGACTCCTTCTATTTCTAATTAGAAGATTCTAAAAGCAACGCACTGAAGCAAGGCTGTAATGAAACACTTACTGAGGGCTGTACACGAATTACTAAGGCCAGGGTAATTAATAGCTATTACAAAAACGGTTCATTAAGGAGTGCGGGGATGTACGGAACTATTTATATGGGACACACATCTCGAAATCGAAGAAATTGAGGGAAACTCTCCTAGTTAATTAACTTTCTTAGTATAATAGTAGCAGCTGGAAATGGTGCAAATTAAGAAGAAAAAAGAAAAATAACGAATTGACCTATATATTACTTATATATATATATATATATTACGTTAAATAATAATACCCAATCCCCAATATCCCCAATGGTGGATTATGGCCTAAAACTCTCCACAAAAATAGGGGGACCCGAGCTCAGCAGTGGGCCGATATGTGTTAATGACGATGATGATGGAATATTATATAGAATTTCTTTACAAGCCCCATACCTCCTAGCAATCCAGACATCAGCAAGCACTAACAGGGTCAAAATAGAGTTAGTCTAAAGATGGTGTTGCATGGCAATGTTTACTGCTATTCTTCAAGAAAAACGGTGTAGATTCAGCGCTGAATAAAAGATGTCGCCAGTATTTGACGTTTAGATGTCCCGATTTGGGGCTTTTCCACAGAGAGACTGCGAAATCAGCGCATTTCCCACGTAGATAGTCAAAAGTTATAAGAGTAGTGTAAAGGGTTTAAACGCATTTGTTAGGTGCACTGCTGGGTAAAGCCGCGACTTTTTTAAACTTCTTTGATAGATTAATAAGCGATCTGACACATACGGTGCAATGCGTGGCAATCTGTAATGAATCAGCGTTATTATTATGAAGCAGATTGTGTACGCGATACGTTCTACGATTGCTATATCAATTATTCAGTGCAACAAAGAATAAATTAACTCAAAAAATTACTCTTGACTAAAATAAGTCCGACTATTTCCACAACACTACTTGAAGGCCAGCAACCACAGGCTGTATTAAGGTATCTGATTGAGACGAGCAGATCCAATATATCTCTTCGAGCGTTAATAGCAGCCAAGCATCGAGTGGCCTATTATTTTGTCAATGGCGAATTTATAGATTGCTTTGTGTAACGGTGAAACGGCGGGCCCTCGAGAGGCGTTCGGTGATATATTTCTGGATTTATTGTGGGAAATTATTTAATTACAGGTGCTATAATGGTATACTGTTGTGTAATTGAATGGCGTTAAGGTTACAAGGGGCCTGTAGTCGGGTAAAGGTTGCTACGCTTTGAGTCCGTTTTCAGCTGATTACGAGCTTTGTGATTTTAGTATTTCCTGTATCTAGCGAATCAGACGAGGGTCATGCTATAGTAATCTTTATTGGTAATGACATCAAGGGGGCTTAAGAAATAGCTCAGTAACTTGTGAATGCTATTACTGCCTATCTAGCCATCAAGTAATAAAACTATTTGAAGTCAAACACACCACATTTAGAACAGCTGGGTAGAAGAAAACAACGTGGCGGAAGGTTGGAATTTTATATACGGGTTTGACTCTACTCTAGCCGTTTTCTTGGACTGCTTCTTTTGGCACATTTACAACTATAATTGTGATTTATGCCATTTTTAGGGTTTCGTATCTTAAAAGGAAAACTTAGAGGATGTATCTCTTAGTTGTTCGTCTGACTGACTATTTCTCACTCTCTCTTGCTCTTTCTTTTTGTCGTGTATGCCGAAAACTCTTTAACCATTCTTCGAAAACATTTTCGAATCCGTCAAATCAGCTGTTGAAGTACAAACAAAACCTGTTCCAAGAAACTAAACTCATTCATAACAGTTCAAACAAGATCCTGTTGATACACAACCTTTACCTCTTGTTTACTCCAATACGTCCGACACTACATTACCTATCCTGCGCTTGTAAATTCAGTTTTCGCCTGGGAACCGTTCAAAAGACCATTTTATTTAGGGCAGGGATTGTTCTCACAACTGTTATTGTCCTACTGATCGACCGATAACAGCTAACTAAAGGTTATCCGTGTTTTAGAACAATTTGATGGTAAAGCATAGTTGTGAATAGAGATCTTAACGAGTTAGAGTTACTGGACTGCCTGTTGTGATTAGGGCTGCTATCACCAAAATCGCCGACAGAGGAATATGTATTTTAAAATCTGGTCGTATTTTTTTTTTTATTTGACTGAGTGACCAGACCAGCAAGTCGTTCACCTGATGGTAAGCACTACGCCTGCCCATAACAGACACAGCACCACCCAGAACCCTGTATTGCATAATCCTGCGCGGCACGGCACTGAGCTCGTCACCCTGAGACATTCGTTCCAAAGTCTCATGTGCCCAGTGATTTCGCTGGAAACAGTGCCCTTCAAACCGGAACACAGTAATGTTTGCACACTACTTCATCATCAACCCAGAACGTCCCACTGCTGGGCACGGGTCTCCTAACTTTCGTGAGGAGGATTAGGCCATAATCCACCACGGGGACCAGATCCGGATTGGTGGATCACTACTCGGGGGATGAATATCTGGCAAAAATATTTCCCCAGGCAGTCTCTTGCAGAAGAGGCCAATTACTACAGAACCTTTACCGACCACGGTTACAGAGATGGAGTTGCCGGAAGTGCAGTATGCTCTATTTCACATTAAAAGCTGGCTAGTGGATAAGTTTGGACAATAATGACAGATCTTCACTTAATGTCACTCCCATTTGTATGCAAGTGCCTATATGGCGTTCATCTACTAAATAACACCTCTTTAATAATCTTAATCCCTTAATTACGATCTAAACGAGCGTCCATCCTAATTTAGATAAGCCATTATTTAAGGTAATGATTTATACGTGTATGTGTGCAGACGCAGCTGCGGCCGGCGGAACAAAGGTATGGTTTCCTTTCCCACATTACTTAGAGAAATGACTGATAGACGCAAACGCTGTTATTATGTGCGTTCAATGTGTCGTCACTGTGAGATTGTTCGAGATTACCTCGCCGAGATGAAGCTTTTGAATGAGCTATTGGAGGATTGGAATGTTTCTTTTTGTTTTGTGTTAGGTTGGTATTTTATCATCATTTCGAGTCCGCGTCTGTTCACGGCCTTTCTTCATATTTTATAAGTAGGTATGTTACTGTTATTCCTGTAGTTTCGCGTTAACTGTGCCTTTGCTTAAAGGAAATCACAGAATACAAAGAAAAAAGAACGTTAGGCTTTTGTTACCTTAGCTTTCGGTTTGCATTAAGATGTCGGTTTGTTCGGAAGGTTACTTTTCGCTGCCATCATCAATGAATACATAAAAAAACCGTACAATTTGTTTTTCTTTAATCGGTTCTAATTATTTAAAGTGTATAAGGAGTATCTTCATCCGTTATCATTAAGTGAGTGAGTTCACGCGAGGGGTTAATTGTCGTCCCTTTTTCAGACTCAAACCATTATCAGTTACTCGTTATGTAAGTTGTTCATATTTGGTCAATTTTTAATTTTCTCTATGTACACGAGCCTCAAGTGTTTGATTTTTATTATTTTTGCCTACTTACTTACTCTGAGCACTTATCAGGCCAGCAAATCCATAATAAAATTCACATGAAACTGAATTGAACTAATCAACGAATCAAAAAATAAACTGAATCAAATTCAACCTTCATCTAGAAAGCTATCGCAGCCGCAACCTTCACAGCACCAAGAATCTCCAATCGGCCATCGATACATCATCGATAAAACCAAACTGACTCTATCAGGCGACTGTCAGCTCCACAATGCAATGGTACCGGGGTGTCATTCTGCCACAACAAAAACTCATGTTGAATTGTAGACGTCAGAAGGCGGATGTCAGCTCAGAGATTATCAGGCGGCGTTGGCGCAGACTAAAGGAGAATCAAATATTAAACTATGATGTCTATATTGTGGTTAATTGATGTGGCAGATGCATTACGAGGCATAAGATACGAGGAAATTTAATTCATATACGTTTGAGGCGAGTCAATTTATAGATGGAGATGGTTAGTTGTGCCACATAATCAAAAGCGTGCATTGCACAGATTCTTGCCAAAAGATGAACGTTCACTATCTTATTTAATAGTTAAATACTCCAATTAATTATAAATCATAGCTGTGATAGTCCAGTGGGAGAACGTCCGCCTTCCAAGGAGTGGGTCATGATCTCAAAACCCAGAGCGGGCATGTACTTATGTGCTTCTTGTAAAAACATATGTGCGTAATTATCACTCGTTTTTCGGTGAAGGAAAACATCGTGAGGATAGCTGAGAATTATTTCGAAGGTAGTTATGGTATCCACCAATCTGGACCGGGCTCTCATGGTGGATTATGGCCTAATCCTCCTGACAAAAGTGAGGGGAGACCTGTGCTCAGCGGTGGGCCGATATGGGTTGATGATGATAATGTCTATCACAGGTTTCTGGTTTGTATAGGAACTATAGGAAAACACATTACGGCCATAAAACGAGATCTCGCTTCGTAAGTCGATTTTTTTCTTTCTAAACCAACCAATCAACCAAAACCTCAACCAATTTAATTGATTAAGCGATTGATTAAGCAAAGTTACTTCATTTAAAGTAGTTAACACAGTTTCCTAAACAATTAATGGCAGTGGTTATTCAAATAAATCGCGTTTAATTTCTCGCTCTAGCCACAGTGTTTGATATACAGTGTGTAATCTCTATAAAAGCGGTCGGTTTGACTCACACACACATGCACGCAAGTTTTCTAGTAAATACTAATGACTTTAGAGTTATCACATTAAGTTTAATCACTGACATAAGAATTGGCACCAATATAACTTTTTTCCTTGAGGAATATTTCTACTACGATTAGGCCGCGAGGGCAGCAAAGTGTTTATTTTGGCCATCGACCATTATAGTTGTTCGTCTGTCTCTACGCATTCTGCCGGGGCTACAGGGACGCTCACCCACTCTTCCGCAGGCTCGAAGGACCAATATCACACTAACGTAACTCCTCGTGCCTTATATCCAGACACAGTAAGATTTTATTGTTGGATCCTGGCAGGGTTTTTGACAAAACATACCGACTGGTTAAGGTGCGAAAGCCACCCGCCGCTCGCTTCCATACTGTGTCCATAATTACTGCGTGGTGGCGGCGCGTGCGCAGCTCGATAGGATCTAATCGAGGGATCGGGACGCGACTCATTGTCGCTGTCGCCGGCCGCGTGTCCAAACACTGTTGCGGTTGTATCCAGCGACCACTCGAGATAGACCCTTGATTTCATTATGCAGGTTCGATAGAGAGTTTCGTTACTGGCAAACTCAGGAAAACACTTATGCCTATCAGTTCTCTACAAGTCATACGACTGATTTGTGACCACCTTAGAATTATTACTGGGCATATGAGACTTCTGAGCCGATATCTCGGCTCATGTGACGAGCGCAGTGTAGTGCCGCGCAGGATTATGCAATAAAGTGATCTGGACGGTGCTTAGAATGTTATGGGCAGGCGCAGCGCTTACCATCAGGCGAATGACTTGCTCGTCTCCTCACTCAGTCAATTAAAATTTTTTTTTAAGTGTACGTATGGTCTTATCGAACAATTTTTTATCACTTTCAAACGTTATAAAAACGAAGGAATGACTTTATTCATGTCATAATTATTTAGTTGTGAATAGGACTCTATTATTAGGACATTTAGTTTATCCTGGAGACCTGCATCTTGCTATATTCTTCTGTATTTGTAGGTTAGTCGACTGAGGCCCTTCTGAAACGGTTTTATGTCAAGCTCATAAAAGGTCTTAATCATGTCAGACATTGCTGTTGGGCGCTATTTAGCCTTAGATATCCTGACGGTCAGTACTGACGTCGGTCGTCCGTAGCTATTGCTATGACGCAATGCGTTAATAAATGCACGTACGGAATTCATAGGATAATGTAACTAATATAATAAATGGGAAAGTTTGTGTTTGTCCTCTCTTCACGCCTAAACGACTGAACGGATTTTGATGAAATTTAGCACAGAGATACTTTAGGTCCTGGGATAGAACATAGGATATTTTAATACCCGTAAAAATTAACGGTTTCTGTAGGATAATAGTTAACGGGGATGACACCACGAGGCGCTGCTAGTACTATTTTTTTTAAATTAATTGCGGCCTTAGTCTAAATTTTTTTAATTATCTCCAAGAATACAAAAGTCCAATAGCCTGTAGAAACAATTCACGATACGACTGTGGCACAGAGGCGGAGAAGCCAGAAACCAACAATCACTAGCGACGTTTCCTGTTCTTGATAATATATTTCCATACGAGCCAGGCCAATAAGTGAATCATTAATCTGTCCTCGGCAGACAAACTGCAATTCAAACAACAAGTAAATTTAGGGCAGTGTAACACGATCCATGCAGTCGCGCGTGTGATGCAACAAATCTGTCGTACACATGCGGAATAGTAAGGATGAGGTGCTGGAGAATCGGTTTAGTTATCGATTTTTAAATTTCTTTTATCGATTAGTTATTTGTACTGATGATTTGCATATTAAAATTATAACCTACACCATTATAATTATAGTTGATAGAACTATAAAAATAATTATACCGAGTTAAAATATTATGCAAATAAACGTGTTTTAAGTATATAAAATTTGTTTCGTAGGAGTTTGGTATACTGAATAATCGATACTAATCACCGATACAAAAATGTAAGGATTAGGTCAATTCATTATTATTATTAACACTAATGGCGATTTCTTTTTATGTGCATTTTTCATACGACTTTAACAAATTTAACAGAAATGCGACAGTTTCCGTGGCGTAAGCCTGATGATGAGCCGATTGCCAAGCGTCAGATTTTGGGTTCGAATCCTGCGCATGACAAATATTTGTGTGAACCACAAGTGTATCTCCAAGTCTGAGTATTTATGGATCCTCGTAGTTCGTGATTCCCTAGATACAGGGAATCTAAGTTAGGGACAGGATCTGTGTAAGCGATCATAACGATTTTTGGATTGATAATCGAATGTATATATATATAGCATCGATAAAACCCCTAGGTACTTGGACATCCCTACCAGATTGATCGAGAGCTGCGCCAGCGACAGGCATGGCGAAAGGATGCGCTTGCGCCGTGAAATCGCTCGTTACGTGCTCTTGTACGGAGATGTGGAGCTCTCTGCAACTATTTAACTTTTGGTCTCGTGGAAAATTGGAGTAGATTTATCTTGGACAACCAGTAAGGTAGAGGCCAATATTTTCATTGTTGTTTCCAGTTTCGAGTTTGTACTTCGGTTAAGTTTTACAGGCAGAGATAAATATAAGTTGAACTTGTGTTTCAGTCTGAGCATCGTGGCTCCCAAACCAAAACCCAATTTGGATTTAGTTTTTTTTTTGTAAGATGATTTGAGATAAGTAATATAATTTTTATTTTTTCAGACGAGAGCAGAATGCACCCGGATATATGGGCTAGAATTCCTACAGACTGGAAGTTTCTAAACAGTCGTAGACGTCTATGCCGTCCTCGGAGACGGTTGCGCGACGACCTGGACTCTTTTGAAAATGATTGGAAGGAACTAGCCTTGGAACGAGACAAGTGGAAAAAATCGGGGTAGACCTTTGCCCAGCAATGGGACACTACAGCTAAGATAACAAAAAGGTGATTTGATCGAATTTCATTTTTGCTTAGGCGGTTGAAGATCATCAACTTTTTCTAGTTAAAGAAGGATTTGTTTTAAATTTTAACATATAGACTTATACTACTTTCACCTTTAACCCGTGGTCGTTACTTTCCTTTGCCACTTACAGTAGAAATTCCATTCTTTGTCCGCCAAACACATAGGTACATATATTATGTAGCTACATACATTTCTACTTTGTCGTCAAATCATTATACGCTTCATAAGGACCGCTCGCACCTAAGATAAGGCTTGACCATAAGTGATAACGCTATTAAACTCGCGTGATTTGCTATTATATCTTTCTAACGCACACTAGGGCCTCGTTTACAGCTAAACGGCCAATGGGACCTTATTTGGACCTCTTTGGTACCCAAAATGTATCTACAGCAGGGCTTGATCTTGATGCTGGACGAAAGGTCAGGGAACTGTTGAATTCTAAGCAGAGTTGTCATAAACTTAGTCTTGGTATGAGTATAAATATACATAGAATAGAATTGAATTAAAATACGTCAAAGGTTGACGACAAAACGGCCGAACGGATTTTTATATAAAATTTTGTAATACAGATACAGGTAGGTCCTGGAAAAGAACATAGGATACTTTTTATCCCGTAAACATTGAAGGTTCCTATGGGACAATAGTTAACGCGGGCGATACCACGGGGCGCTGCCAGTATTTAATAATTCCCTACCGTCATATCGAAGGACCTTTTCTTGTCTCTTGATCAAAAGCTATAAATAAACTCTTTCTTTATTAAAACACCGCAGAACAAAGAAAAGTTAGAAGCTAGTTTACGGATTGAGCATTTGATAAAGCTAAATCTACAAATATTGAATACTAACTCCCGAAAAACGCGCGTGTGTTCAAAAGCACCAACATAACGAAACTCCACAAGCTTTACATCAGCGTTCAGATACTAGATTACCACTATCGATATATCCACGTCCAGCCACAGAGCTGTAGGCATTACATACGGATAGGTTGGGACCGTTATCCGCCGCGATATTTTGTAAACGCAGGCTTTGACGCTTATCGATTCAGAAGTTGTCGATTATCGACAATCGTCGATTGATTAGGCAATTTGTGCATTTGGGTGACTTTGATGGATATGTTTTCATTAATAAATAGTTTGAGGGTTGTGTTTAGTTTAGTTGTTTGGTAGATTTTACAGGGAATAATGGACTCACAAATTATTATTGCAGTTAAAGCGATAATAGTCCATACTTTATCGTTCCAACCGTATAACAAAATTGAGCTTTGACCCAAAATAAATAAAAGTTATATTCGTACCAGTCGTAGTAAACAATCGAACGATTATTTTTAAATAAATTTAAAAAAGAAAAGGTTCTCAATACAGCAGCTTTTTTTAGCATGTTATCTTACATGTACGGGATTTTTGCACCAACTTAAATATGTTTTTTAATAAATATAGCAGACCATGATAGTCGGTCACCTACAAATTGCAGTTCAGTATTTTATTTAATATATTAATTAAAATTTATGGGTTCGAAGAATTATTTAGATTAATGATAGGCTTGAACAGAGTAACTAAAATTTCTATCTAAATAAAAAAAAACCCAAATTAAAACCAACTATTAAAGCAGGACGAAGGATGAAGCAATTTTAGTTTCAAAAGGCATCATCCACATTTCATTACATTAGCTAAGTAAGCAACTAATGTTACGGAAATGTATATAGATAGTGATGGTGGTGATAATCCTTACTTCCTTATCCTTACTTTATATTATAAATGCGAAAGTAACTCTGTCTGTCTGTTGCTCTTTCACGTCTAAACTACTGAACCCATTGAAATTAAATTTGGTACAGAGATAGTCTAGAGCCAAGGAAAGGACATAGGGTACTTTTTATCGAGAAAAAAGCATTGTAGGGGTTGAAATAGGGGATGAAAGTTTGTATGGAAGTTTCGTCATTTTTGAAGCTAGAAGGTTGTAATTTATTATTTAGGCTTTTGATTAGATATAAATAAATTTGGCATTTTAAATTTTTAAACGTTTACCCTTGAGGGGGTAAAATAAATATAGGGGATGAAAGTATGTATAGAAATATTTAAGGTTTCGGCTTAACCACTGCACCGATTTAAAAAAGATATTTCACTATTGGAAAGCTACATTGACAGCGAGTAAAATAGGCTATATTTTATCCCCATATTTCCGCGGGAACAGGAACTACGCGGGTGAAACCGCGGGGCGCAGCTAGTGTTTAATATAGACCCAGTATATTTTATGGATAGCCCAAAAAGGGGTTCCATGCCATAAAAACGCCCGACTCTCCCGTAGGTAAGTAGCACGGCCCTAATATACAGACTGAGCGTAGGTACTCCAGCGTATTTGGATTTTAGAAGCAAGCTACCTTTTAAAAAGCTCTTGAGATTTTCCCACGGGTCCTAAGCAAGTCTGAAAGCCTTTGTGGCTAGACTCGCTCCGTATGCAAAATCATTTTATCGATATATTCGAGGAATTTTGAAGGCTTTCACCGTTACATAGAAGGGTACAGGTAAAGTTTTGCATACAAGATTGTTGCTTGTAAGATGTTGCATTTCAAAGCATTCTGATTTTTTTAATGTGAAAATATTTATTTTTTTGTGACAAAAGCCTTGATACCTTGTAGGTACGGGAATTTTATAACAATTTGATTTGTAAATGGTTTAGATGACATTGTTTCGCAAGATAATTTGGTTCCAACAAATATTGTTTGCCGTGTGGTACTCGTATAATATAAAAAAAAAGACGGTGCATTAGACCACAAGACTGAACTATAACTTCGCTACGAGAGAAAGAGAATGTGTGCTCGCACCTCTCTCTCTTGCCCCTAACAGTAATATACGAAACGTAACTCTCTCTCTTTCTATCTTCACTAACTTATATCTCCCTCTCAACTTCATTGATCACACTTTTCGTAACGCGTTCACCAGCTTACTCCCCAAGTCAAGCGTGCGTAAAGAAGTTTTACTTCAAAAATAATTATAATGTCTCTTTTGCTGAGTTCGTGGTGAAATATGAGTTAAACAATCGAGAAAACAATAGATATCGATATGGTCACATCACTTTGCTACCGTCCGCGAAACGTGACCGCCCGCGACAAACGGCGCGCGTGACGTTTCCGAACGCGAGTCGATATGTCGCCGATATCGTTCTACCCTCATCGCACAAATATCAACTCTATTACTTACCAAATAGAAGCATATTTGATTTATTAGTATCCCATATTTCAGGATGTCCTGCATTTTTCTGATGTGAACTTTACGTCTTCAGAATAGAATACAAAATAAAATATCACGAGATTGTTACTTCAGAGTTCCTTACATATTTTAGTCCCTTGTTAATATGAGCTTTATGAATAAGCTGTTGAAGTTTGATTATCTAGGAGAGGGATAAATTGTGGTTTTCAATTATTTAATATTCCTCGTTATCATTAGGATAGCAGCATTTGTAACTTCATTTTCATAAATGTGAGAAGATGAATGGCTTGGTGGAAAACAATTGAAGGATCTTTTAGGCTATTGAATGCATTGTAGTGTAGCGTATAGAGCACACCCATAACCACATTAAAATATATTCGAAGAAATTCTAAAAGTAAGACTATATAACTTTTAAGATTTCTTGACAAAAAAGGCAGCACTTGAGTCTAGTAATAAATTATTAAAAAAAAAAATGTTATTACGGCTCCTTAAGCGTTTCGTCCCACAGCCCGTTCGGCCTAACAATGGGACGAAACATACTGCAGAAACCTTACCTCTGCTTTCTCTACACGAATAGTTACTTCTATGCATATAAAATTAACGTCACAAAAAAAAGAAGATCGTTGGAAAATAAATATTAAATGCAAATATAATATTTGCTCCGAATGAATAGATGGTAAAACAGGCGCGCAAGTACAGTTGGTACCATTGATTCTCAGCCAATTTAGATATGCCGCCGTACATCGGTACCGCTTATAATTGGGCATCCTCCGATTGCGAAACGCTCACGTACTGATTGAATAAGGTCATACGTCTCCTCTTTTCACATTGATCCGCGTAGATTAAACTCCGTGTAACCTGGGCAGGGTTACCATATTATGTATTAAAGTGAAGATTCGTTCAAAATCTTTAAATTTTAAGTATATATATGGTAGCACAGAGGCATGTGGCACAATTAAATTAACGCCGCACGGGTAACAGGACTTTTAAAAATTCTAGGCAACACTGCAACAGCAAGAGCGAAAATAGAATAAGACGTTGTATTTAAAGATTAATGCCTAGTAATTTCGCTGAAAACAGTGCTCTTCAAATCTGGACATAATAATGCACACAACTGCTTGGCTGTTGAATCACTCGCTAACCGCAAAAGTCTCCAAAATAATGTAACCCCCACCATAGACTCTACGTTCCCAACCAGACTCTAGCAAAAGACGCTTAGCTCTTCAAAATGTTTATGTCCCAGGAAATTTTACAATATGGTGCCCCTTCTCACTCGAAAGTGCATAGGATTCTAAGGCTCTAAACCGCCAGTCTTTGTGAGGAGTCTCCGTGTTTCGAATTAAATGAGATAAACGATGGATCGGTTACGGTTTATAGATTGATTGATGTAAATTGATCGGCTATCGAAAGGTGCATTTGACGGTGGGAGTATTTTGCTGCAATAAACGCCAAAGGCAACGCATGTTAAAAATGAGAGTAGCTGAGATACTGTTATTGAAAAGGCTAAAGCGTATGAGTGTGTTTCAAAAACATTTTGCATATGTGTGCGTTCTAATCTATTAAAAATCTGCATCAAGGAAGTCATACATATCGTGATACAAAGATATGTAAATTATAAATTCTGTCCAAGTCCTCTGTGTCTACTTTATTTCATTAGAAGTAGTATCTTTTAAAAAGAGTTCCTCATTGAGCTGTTCTAGCGTCACCTAGTTTCATTCCTTGACAATGTTTTCTTACTTATACGCTACTGTTTAGATAATGTACAGGGTAATTAAATGTAATAGCTTCCGATTTGTTTAATTAGATTCACTGGAAAGGTATTTCGAATATTATAAGTTGACATTATTACATTATTTTAGGTATGTAAACGTTTGATATTCAGAAAAAAGCTCGATATCTGATGTCCCTATAATTTGTATCAAAGTAATCGGTGCCGAAGAAATCTCTTTGGGACATCTGGTACCATTGACATCTAGTCCGGCACAAAATTGAATGAAAAAACATGCGCAGTCCTTTAACTTGATTGAGTAGAAATATTGAATAGTGTAGGAGCATATTGGTCGAGTGATTCTGTCAATTACCTATCGGCTCGTTAGCTGTGATCGATCCGAGATCGGTGCAGCCTCGTAACTTGTATTAGTTAATGTTTGTGAGGTCAGCAGTGCTTATTTTATGCAAGTCAGACGGAGTAGAGAATCCAGATATACTATTACTAAAGCAATAGAGGACAATAATGACGAAAAATCGGTCTAGGAGAGATTTCAAATAAGTTTGTCAACAAAATTATACATTTTTTGATAGTATCTGTCCATCTGTTTGTTTTTGCAGTAACCGATTGCTATGCAATTTTGACAATTCGAAAGCTTAAAGTCTGACTGAAAATTTATGTAGCATCTAATGCTAACCAGGTGTCGAGTTCTTGATAAAAAAACCTTGTCGATGCACACCGATACACACCTGCCACACTTATCATAGAAACTTACCTTAGTCTTCAGAAAAGATAGATCTCTTACGGGCACCGTTCGTCTATTGACCTTAATCTCTGTCTGCAGGACCTCCATGGTGGAGACATCAGTGAACCCATACTCTTGAAGGGCTAAGCAGGTGCGTTGTACTTGCTCGATGCACGGTGAGAAAGAACAGAATCTACCACCTGTGGACAAGGAGTATCCTAATTTTTTTTTTGTACGAATTTCCTTGTGGTGTAGTTTTTGCAAGTTTGCAGTTTCAAATCAGACAACAAATTAAATTTCGTAAAAATAAATTATGATGATGTTTCAAAGATTATAGAATGGGTCTGTAAATTAATTCCAGATGCAGCTGGTAGAGACCTGGAGAGGTTATGATTGAAATAGTTACAAAAAGGAACAGTTTAGCTCTCCAAGGTGCGACGGAAGTTTCGAGACTCTTTAGATAGATAAACTCTTTATTGAAACACCACAGAACAAAGAAAACTTAAAAACTAGAACAAAACAAGATAAGAGACTTGAAGAGGTTCATTTTGCAACACATTTTTGTGTGCTGGTGCAGTCATAATCGCTTATTAATCATTTATTATGAAACCAATTCTATAGAAGAAGTTCTACCGATCAGACCTAAGTAATGAGCCCGCCGGGGTTAAACTTTCAGTAACTGCCCGGCCCGTTTCCTTATCATTTATTATCAAATCTCGCCAAGAATTCAACTCCTACGTACCTAAGGCACCTTAACCTCGCATTTATCTTCTGGCACATCAATTGGTAATCAGTGATTAATTAACTTTAATTAAACATAGGGCCCGGAGAGTCCGGAGATAGCTAGCGGGTCCGAAGTCAATCTTTGATCGACACGAGAGCTTCGTAGAATCTGCATAATGAGTGATAGTAAGCACTTTGTCGCAATCAATATTCTGTGATAATGTAATATTTACTGTGAGTTTTGAGAAAATGCTAAGTTTTGTTATTGGGACAATGCACTTGCAAAATTCATTCTTGTTTATTTTCAACGAAATTTTGTGCATATTGAGAATAATGAATATCTCCCCAGTCTGCACCTTGTATGTACTCCTTAATTAGTAATTTTTAATACAGCAAATAAAACAACACGGCGCAATCGATCGTTTGTAGCAGTTTTTGATAAACTATAGATAAATTTAAATGTTAATAAGAGCAATCTCTAGTATTCGGCACAACCTGGATCGACTGACATTATTAATGACTGAACTAAAAACAAATACAGCTCTGTTATAAATTCCATTTTTTCAATTCTCCTTTTAGGTGATAAAAGCCCTTGCAACAGCATAATAATTTCATTAATCGATGCAAGTACAGAACACCGAGCGGTCGTATTACATCTATGCTCCGGTTATATCACACAGGCACGCGATACACTTAAAAAATGGACCGATTTAAAATTCGACCCCCGCTGCGATGCGCCCGCGCCGCTCAGATTGGCAGAGTGAGTGACGTCCGCTGTCCTTATTGGTCGATAAGATGTGACAGATAACAACCGCCGGCTCACATAAAAGACAACGTCTCTCCCGTAACGTTTCGACTTGTAAAAATTTCCGTATCTGCACGCTATCAGTAACTATCACATGGGAAAGAAAACATCTGTCGACGTACCAAAAAGACTAGAGCATTATGAAGTGGTAGAAGGTTGTTTTATTTGAATTGTGTAAGAGGTTGATAGCCCCCGGCGCGTTTCAAACATCGTTAGTCGGTCCGACGGGTCCTGACACGGGCGTCCGATCCTTTCGGACGCTATAGTCTACCATTGTGATACGGGGCACAATACACGATGCTCGATAATGTGGCGGGTTTTTGAAGGCCGTATCTTTCATCTCTGATGCACAAATTGAAAGTTTACTGTTATGTGACCCGCGCTGAGGGAATTAAAGATCTGTTGGAACAGGCATATACGGTGTATAATCTTTTAAACAGACGCCTAACGTGGATTAAAACTAATATCAATCGAGCTGATAGTGTCACTCCTGTCCATATCAATTGCTGTGCAATTCAAAACGTCGACTTAGAGAATTGAGAGCTGTAGCACTATCCTTTGCTCGGTCATCTTGGGCATCAGTTCGTAGTCCCATCCATAGGCTGAGAAAACTGCAACTGCCTTTAAATTCACTTGTCTAGTTGTTCAAACGCGATTGAACATTTTTCCTATGTATCGCTGCAGCTTCAAAACACTCTAGGGCCACTGAAACAAAGCCGTAAGTGTACTGTGAAGTTAACAATAAGGTTAGTCATCATCCGTTGCGACAGAGCCTCTGGGTCAGGGCACTGGAATGCCGCCTAATTGACAGATTGCTGAGGACGTGGACCCGATGTGTCCTGTCGCGTTAGCCTTCGGTGAAACTTGCTATGGTTAGGATTAACCGAAATTGTCGCTTGAGTTTTGATGAAGTGGGCTAGGCTGGAGTTCGCCAACATTTCAACGATGATTAAACATGCAAAATGTATGAAGTAACTGTGGGTTTACTAGGGCTTTAACATTGGTGAACACACTACTGCCTTACACTTTTCTCTTGAGTCTCTTACATCCTGATCACTTTTTTTCTTAATGAAAGTCCAATATGACCGATCATCACGCTTTTCCAGAAAGAAAGCACTGGTAGTAAGGAATCTTCCACTATCTGTAAAGAATGGCATCTTAGCGCACTCTTCGCAGATTTATATAAAATTTCGGCGCAAAGTACTCCGTGTTATGGAGAGATTTTCACCATATTCGATTTCGTTTTCCGTTAGTTCTTTACAGAGTCTAAGCATCCTTGCGCTAAAATTACAGAATAATATGACTTGTAGAGCATTATATTATTGAACATTGTTTATTCTTATTAGGTCACCGACAGAGCAGCGTCAACAATCGTATTGCAGAGCTATTGTATCACGATGACTAGATGGTGTACGCAGATTTCAAATAGGTACCTAATCTAATTCAGTGTTACATTTTGTAACATTATAAGTGTCCGTTACGTAACAAGCCTTTGTGCCGTAAATACTTCCATTCAATCACTTTGTTGGTACCACGACGAGTAGAGATGAGTGCAACATCGATACAAATAATGACGCTCAAGAATCACACATCTATGATGTTGTTAAGGATAGTTCTTTATCAAAATCCTTTGCATAATGGGAAACAGGAATTGAGAGCCATAACTTCATCACACCTAAGCAATCAAAACAATCCACATGCCTACTTTTGAAATTTTACTAAAGACATTTCTCCCGTGGCGAGAATGGAATTCGCATAGACAGAGATTGGAGTTGCTTTGTCTAATCCCTTTCAGAATATTATTTTTGACCATGTTTTGGAAAAAATCTCTAAAATCTTCAAAATGACTTTTCATAAGTTAGCAGGAGAAACAGAAAAGGAATTCGGGTGAATAACATGTACGGAAACTTGAGTGATTACTTACTTTGTCAGTACTTAGAGTGCAGTGTGGTATGCATAAGATTTTACCAGGACAAGAATTAATTAGTTTCAACCTAAATGAAAAACAGTCTACGTTGATTCGTAAAACATAGAAGTTAAAGAACTCGGTCTTTATTCCCCCCTGGAATCTAATGGGAATTTGTGGAAGGAAGTTCTATCGATACGTTTCTCTGCAGCACTGTCGCGTACAGCTGGAGGTATGACAATGGCGTCGAGTCGCGTCACTAACAATACTGGACAAGCCATTGATGTATTAGCGTAGATAACGCGGTGAAATCACACGTGTGCTGCACTATATTGGATGAACAGTAAAGAATTTAAGTCCTTTTCGAGAAGACTTTGATAGGTTCGGCCAAAATGCTTGAGATCGTTGCAGCAATGTCTGAACTTGTCCTAATCTATCGTCGGATTTTTATAGGTATAGAAATCAATAAATGTTACGATTTGGATGTAGATTTCTAGGGCAGATACAGCATGGATATGGTAGGTGGTATATAGTATGGTAGGATGATGGGATGATGGTGATTTTCTTTGATCTGTCTTTCGATAAAGAGTTGGTCTATTTATGAAGCTTGTGAATTGCATTTGTCATAACATCGGGCCCCTATTGCAAACTATATCTTATTATCTCCTATATTATAAGAACTAAGTTTCTTCTTTATTCTTAACATAAGGAAAATTAGTTGCAGTCCAACGTAAACTGGATGTTATCTAACAGTCACTATTTGTGTCCATCACAAACATTTGTTTGCTGATTCTTGTGTGACCAGCTTCTCATAGTTTCCGAAGCTCAAAAAACATGGATTCCTAGTTTGAAATCAGCGAACTTCTTTAATAGATCTTTGAATTATAGAACAGGTTGTCACCACGTACTTATTCTTATTCAATGCAGTTCACTTTAAGGCCTTAAACTAAACGGCCTAGATTGACACCACACACTCATAAATGACAAACGTGACGTCACTCAAATTTAGACTGCAGAGAATGATAGGGACAGAGAATAAGATGGAGCTATATAAACTCCCATAAATGCAAACAAATTGTTACGATCTCTTTGGATAAATGTCTTTGGTCGACTTATGAACGCTGAACGATATTGGTGGTGACAGTTAGCAGGGCAGTTCAGTATAAGGCATTAAACTGGCTGGATTTAACTGTTCGTGGTGAGGCCACAGTACTGGTAACCTGTGGGGCTGTAACGAATTCAGGGATACATTCTTTACTGGCATGTACTGTAGGTGCAACATGCCCTCCACAGCGTAATGAGGTCGTACGCTGCGCTCAGACGGTATTGTTCTTTAGATTAACCGATTAATTATTTTTGGTGAGCAATATTACTCCGTAATCTAATCTGGGTTATCTGTGCTCATTCATTTTTAGATAGAAACCGGTCTTAGTGGATGTTTACCCTTAGGAAGCATGAGTAGAAGTGAAAGTGGAGCAGTTCTTTGTTAGCAAATAGCACACAATTTTTCGAGTCCTTGCATTTTTTCAATGATCATTAGGTTATCTACAGCTACCAGTCATAAGAAGATTAGTTGGTATATGGAGATCGTAACCTGACTGACTGATCAACTAACGAAGGGGCAGCAAAGAAACGAAGTAAAATTTTGTAAATCATCACTAAAAATTATTCCATACATTGAAGTCATAGACTTTTTTCTTGAATTCTTCCTATAGGTCCATAATTTTGTTCCCAGCCAGATTCACGGTATTTTGTTTAGGCTTTTTTATACCTACTTAGTTATCTTGTTTCTTTCAGAAGGCTTATAGCACATACCTACCATACACGAGGTCATACATTTTGATTTCCTCTTACAGCCGCGTTGGTAAATTCCTCATACATCATAGATGAGGTCATATATTTTTCGTTTCTAGCTGATCCTGACCCTGAATGGGTTGCGCAAGAGTTTATTTCAATGAAATTGTAGTTTGTGCCTTCTGCTGAAAAAATAAAGAATATGTGCAAAATTACTGGCAGCAGTTGAAAACGCAAGAGCCAACGCTCTATTTGGCATATATTTTTTGGTATATTGGAAAATTCCTCACATACCATACACCAGGTCATACATTTTCCGTTCCTCATACCGCGTGTGGCGTAGGGCGTCGTCGCCGGGGTGGCCGCGCATGCGTCGGCCCCGCCCTCGCTCGAGGCGCGCCGGCAAGACCGTACCGAAACACTAGGGTTACCAGACCTTAGGCAATAAGGATAATCTATGCCAATAATAAAATTAAAGTGTCTATTTTTAGAGGAACGTGACGAGCCAGTCGTTCACCTGATGATAAGCGACACGCCTGCCCATAACAGATACAGTACCACCAGAGACAACTTGAACCATCCTGAACTGCACAGTTCAGGGTGGTTCAAGTTGTCTCCACCTGCTCTGATCTTCACCTTTGTGCATTTCTACATTGACGGACATTTCTAGGTTTTGTGACCCTTGTTTAGACCAAGGTTTTGGATGGTTTTGGATGTCCATGGCATAAGACCAAGAGGTCTTATGCCATGGACCTGCACCAGAGTCTCCTGTTTGCAGGAAGTGTAGGAATGTTAGGAATCTTTGATATATGTAAATATTATTATGTATACACACTGAATTTGGGTAACTGTTTTTTTCTTTCTATACTTCCGTGTATGGTTTCGTCCAGTGTTGCTGTGACCAATGGCTTTGTTTTTCCTTTATTGCCACAGTTTCCGTGTTTGCATGGTAACCCTACACAACAATGATAAACACCGCCTTTAAGCCAAATGTTGTAATTTAATGTAAACAATCCTGGGAAATGGCTGAATTGTGCTGTCAGGTGTACAAACAAACATATTCCGTTCGTAATTTATCTGCATTAGATTATTTTATCTTAGGAATCACTGAAGGAGAACAAATTGTTTCATTTAATTTGAATGGTTAATAGATAGAGACGAGCAAGTCGTTCGTCTGATGGTCACCTGATGACGTCAGCCCATAACCGTGCCATCCAGAACTTAGCATTGTATAATCTTGCGCGGCACTGCACTGCGCTCGTCACCCCGGGGCATTAGTTCTAAATTCCATATGCCCAGTGATTTCGCCGAGTACGGTGTCTTGTGTCGAATGGTCAGAACATTTTAAAACAATGATTTTTTGTCGTTTGAACTATTTGAGATAGCACTACTTTAGGGCGAAATTAGAAACTTAAAAGAAATCTCTACTATACATCATTTGTGAGCGCACCATTCGACATATTTTCTACATTTTCTCACAGATGCGCATATTGCAATATAACACAAGTAAATATTTATAGCAGCACCTCCCCTGGTTTATCTAAATCAGTGCAGTGCGGTATGGAGCTATCTGGCGAGCGGGGCTCCATCTGCTGGCATTAGACTCGACGCACACGGACGGATTATTGGAATAAGTTTGGATATTATAGAACAGTACTCTTTTCGTTCATCATAACCATTTTATCTGTCGCCTGCTAGACTGCTTTTGTGACGCCATACGCCAAATAGAGCGTTGGCTCTTGCGTTTTCAACTGCTGCCTGTCATTTTGCACATATTCTTTATTTTTTTAACAGAAGGCACAATCTACAATTTCATTGAAATAAACTCTTGCGCAACCCATTTAAAAAATATATAGCAGATGGAACAAATTGGATACTAGATACCAAAGAATACGATCCCCTAAAACCAGATGAAGATATTTAAAGAAGACCAAATAGAACCATAGTTTCAACTGACACATAGTGGCAGCGAAGTTAGGGTTTAAACAGTTAACACGAAGACCACCATTAATGCCGAATAATGCATCTCAGAAAGGAATAAATAATAACAACCGAATAGCAGAAGGGCCTCATCCCTTCGATTAATAACTGGGCAGTGTGCACCACAACTCACAGCTAATGATACACTGATTAACAATATTCGGGGTAGATAGCAGTGAGTTACTCGCGGGCGGGGCAGCTCCGATGTTAGATTGCAAGCGAGTATTTATGTTCACCTCTACACATTAAAGCTTATCCGACACTAAATATGCCATTATTATATGCGAAACAAATAATGCGAGTGCCTTCGAATTTTATATTTGTCGATTTATGAGAGTGGTGTGGGGAGGAGTGAGGATTTGAGAAAGTCGAGATCACGGGTTAGATGGTCTTGGTACCGGACAGTTATGTCTTGCAGACGGGGCGGGTATTTAATCGCTGACGGTCAGATTAATGCAGGTTTGGCGTATTTCCGTTGTCCCCTATGCCATGTCTCCGTCACGGGGACAGCGGGACGTGATTACTTTCCCGGATTTCTTTCCCGTTGTCTCCGTAACGTAGATTCGGGAACGGGGACAACGGGAATTTTGAGTATTTTAGATACTGACCGCGGGTATTAAGTTTTTATGAACTGATACAAGATATACGCACAAGATCGAAGTAACGAAGGAGTTGCTAGTAGTGGATGGATAGGGAGCGAGCCTGCCCATCAACAGTTGCAATGCAACTCAGTTAAAGTTTGAATTGAAGTCTTGCAAACTGGACTAGATGAAAATACAAAAACACTCTCAATTTTGAAATGAAAAGTTGCGCGCTGGAACAGCAAACAGTGTTGTATTACTAATTCTGAGTGGATCTACAATTGAAATGGTAGAGCATATTGCTAGATTCGCTCAAAAGTCGAAAACGACCCCCCAAACGATCGCCCAAAATTATTTCACGTTTGCTTAGATATAATATCGGCCACATCACGCGTGTCCCAAGTTTGTTAAAACAGAATAAAGGCCAATTTATAAATTCGTCTGCGACACGAGCGTCATTAATTATGTTGCTGACTGGGTGGCTGAGAAAAGCTTACTCCACTCATTTTGCTATCATCGTCATCATCCGCTGTCCTTTTCACTCCTTCGCCAGTGTCTTCAAACTCTGCGAAAAGTTTTAAAACAACAGCTTGGGCTTATTATCCTTAAATCGAGTCGTGTGTTTTGCGTTATAAAGTTTAATTTGCGTTGGTGGGGTTTAATTTTTGTGATGTATGGGTTTGGGTGAGGTATCCGTGTCTCTTTCTATTGTTTTGCTCGGCAGCCTCCCCGGCGTTAATGTTGTTATCTGGAGCCCGAACGCAGCCACCTCTTCGTATATTTCTTTATCTTGTCCCCTTTTCGCTTTTTCTTTTTTATACATTTGCTAATTTCGAAAATGAGAAGGCTGAGGCGATGGCATCTTCCTGATCGTAGATTTAGGCTCCGTCGCATTAATAAAATTAACGAATGCAGTTTAAATTAATTGAGCCCCCGCTGTTCCCAGTATAGCGGCGTTATCCTGGATCGCATACCTTCCTGGTAATAGTTCTTCTCTGTTTTCTTGGATATTTATTAGCCTATAGTTTCCTTTTTGAGAATTTCCTCATAGGTCATGAAATACCTAATTAAGTATTTACGGCTCAAAAATATACGAAGAATTTTCGATCTTGTCAATCAATAGATAGCGTGATGATAAAATACACAATCATTAGAGCTCGGTAGTCAGCACCAGGTTAACAAAATGAAGAGTTGAAAACTTACCTATCCTAAAAACAGATATACCAATAGGAGTGAGACCGAGTACAAACCAATAAAGTATTTTACAAGTGATACAAGAATGTATCGCAATCTACGCGCCGGATCGCCTGGTGCTTTAACTTTATAAATACTTCGCTATTTATTTCTGGGAATCGGCCAGTTCGGATCAATGTGGCACAGTACGCTTATCTGGACAGTACCGAAGGTTTACAAGTTTTGTTATTACGATTTGACGCCAAGGTTAAGAGGAAAAAAGTCTGACGACGATGACTTGAATCCACGGAGTCTTTTTTATCGATAGACCATAATTTACCTCGGATTTGAATCTGGTCGTAGGCATTTTGAACAACTTGGAGTAAACTGAAAAAAAATAGTATCAGACAATCCGAGTTCAACTGTTCAGTTCTTACTTATCTTATTACTGATCTTATGGCAGGCGTGTTTTTCACCATGATGTGAACGACCGGCTCGTCTCGTATCTCAGTAAGATAAATAAAACTTAATTAATCCAATACATTTCCGAATAACGACTTCATCTGCGTAGTTATGTGATTTGTTGAGACTTCAACTACTGTTCTGTAGTGTAAATGTGGGCTGGATCCCGGCCTTTCGAGATAGGCATCCTTAGAGCTTAAATACGAGAAAAAGTCCTAATCGCAGGTCAATGATCAGAGCAATTAATGTGAGTAAACGATAGATATTGCACTACATTATGAGCATTTAAACCTGATATATTTAATGACTGCAATATGTATACATCAGCTTGAATGTGACTCGCTTTGATATTTTTCTCGTCAGTTGGGTGGCTTCCAGAACGATAAATAGAGAAAATAAGAACAGACTTTTGCAAAGCGTTGCGGACATTCGCATTCGGTTGAAGTTCAGGTTTGATTGAACAAAGTCTGCCTGTTCGACGCTAGACAGCGAGTAGTCACACGATATGCTCAAAATCAAGACACCATCCGCATACATATAGCTAATTTGCGACAAAACCGTGTTATCTGCTTAACATGTTGAATGTGAGATAACACGTTCTAGATGCCGTGTTTACTCTTGGTGATAAAACGTTATCTACCTATCACGAGATCCATTTCCATATCTGTACTGTCTACAGCATTTGTTTCTTTGGCATACGGACTGTTCATATAATGAATGCAAAAAAAAAAACAAAATAGACGTTGAAATATAAGGTCGCCAACTGTCAAATTAACTAAGCTGACATGAACGTAAGTCCAGTCTGCCACGTAGGTCGGGTGGAATCGACGGAACGAATGTCTTCGTATGAACACGATTTAGTCTCAAACGCACCTCGACGCATTCACACCAGCTCAATTTCTCCTTGGCAATAAATAACGTCCTTCTAATTACAGCACCGTATTCCGTTTAAGCGTTGACTTTGTGCGTATATGGAGGGCCGAGTTGTCGCATGCAACACGCGCCTTGTCGCGTCGCTACCGTGCGGTGGCGAGCAAAAATACGACGCGTGAAATAAACGCGACATTTAGTTGAGAGAAAGTAGCAACCTGGGACCAAATCGTCACTTAAACTGGGTAAGATACTGGTCAAACATTTTTCTATAAAGAATAAAACCAATGTCTCAAGGTGACGAGCGCAGTACGGTGTCGCGCAAGAGTACGCAATAATAAATTCTGGGTGGCACTGTAACTGTTATAGGGAGGGCGTGACGCTTACCGTGCGGTGAGGTCATTTACCTCATCTTTGTTGCAGTATAATATAGTAGAGTTGCATAAAAATACCCTAAATCAGTAAAAAAATAATTTGCTCGTTGTAAGTATGAGCGGTGGCAGCCAAGTGGGAGAACGTCCGCCTTCCAAGGAGTGGGTCGTGAGTTCTAATCCCAGTGCAGGCACGTACCAATGTGTTTCTTGTTAAACAAATGTACGTAAATAATACTCGTATTTCAGTGAAGGAAAATATTGTGAGGAATCATTCCACATACCTATCCAAGAATTATTTCGGAGATAGATCCGGAAACTCCGAAATCAGTTACCCGGAACGGGCCCCCGTGGTGGATTATGGCGTAATCCTCCTTACGAAAGTGAGGGCAGACCCGTAGTTAGCAGTGGGTGATATGGGTTCATGATGAATTATGGGAAAGACCTACTTAATCTTAAAGTACCTACCAGTTACTAACGAGTGCCCTAAATTAAGCTAGTCACACCTACACACTTCAAAACATACTGATCAAGATTTATATTAACCGCAAATATCATTGGGGCAAGAATTTAATCGCTCCAGGAAACCACGATAAATAGCTTCGAAGCAACTCTCTCAACTCTTCGTTATAATTACGTACTTTGTCACAATTAACGTTTATTAACCCCTTTATTACTTTGAGACATTATAAATTGATTTTTATTGCGATAAAGAGCTTAAATGTAAATGCAATTGTAAAGTTGCGTCTACGATTTCGTAGCACGTTTTCGTGCGTACTAAAGACATCAACGCGCACACAAACAACTACGAAACGCAAATCATAGATCATTCATTCCATTATTGTCATTAGCTCCAATCGCTTAATATAGGTTTTCCTAACCGAATGGACTTCCGAGTAAAACCCCCTTTAAATCAATAGGGACGTGCCAATGGCTAAGAGCCGTAACGGATATGGTAGTAAAACTCATTCACACGTTCGTCAACAGGTGCCTTATTAAAAACGCACCGATCTCGATACTTGAATCGATTCATTCGATTCCCGACTCGATTTATCGGTTGGTATCGCCGTGTGTCAGTAAGGACATGACTTAGAAAAGGCGAGTCATAAGCCTTTCCGAATTTCGCATGACTGAAGCAGCGTTTCTATTATACAGGCACCGCAACCGCAAGTTGCAAATAGTTATTCGATGCAAACTCCTGCCTGACATAAACTCATCAAACTGCATGCCAGTAAAGAAACAACTAGGAAATGCTGTTTGGAAATAGTTCACTGAGTTATATGAGTGCTATTCTAAGCCCACCTAGCATTCACGCAATTTGTCTATTATTCTTTGCTATTGCAACGATTAACTTCCAACCATTGTTGGAAGTCATCCACACTGCAACGCAAACAGTACGTTATGCTAAAACCATCATCATCATGAAATTTTTAATCTATCAAGATAGATATATAGACATATGAACTCTTTAGGCTCTTTTTTTTCTTTTGTTAATTTTTTTATGTTTTCGAGGATAATTATTTGAGAAAATCTGTATACAAACTTTACTAAGTAAACGTAAAGACAATGAAGCGATGTAGTTCTTACTGTCGACCATCTGTATAGATGATCTCGATTCAAATTAATATCGGCAGTTGCGTATACAGGCAGGATTTAGGTCATATCGATATTCAAATCGTGTCCCATTTTGCGAGTTATTTCTTATGTTAGGCTTCAGCGGCGTATGATTTACTCACCGTCGATAGGCTATTAATTGATTATTAATAGGTTCCGAACGACGTTTACATGTTTATAGGAAATTCAAGTAAACTTTGAGTTTTATATTAATTCAGTTTGAATTTCGCAGACATGGCAGTTTATTGGCTATTAGCTATTTTGACTTTGTAATGTTAACAAATTGTATGCATTGGCGGACTGGGGTCCGGTGGATCCGGTGGACTGGTGGATCAGATAGGTCAAGAAATATTAATTTAATGTGAGTTGGATTCTGTGGTAAAGTATTTACGGTGCTGTGTCAATATACTATACAGCGTTGATTAAAATTACCTGCTTCATGGTGGCCAATAAGAATATTATTATTTTTCTGACTAATCCTTGTCAGTAAACAGTCTTAATAATTATATTCCGGGAAATAAGAAACCAAACGTTCTTTCCAAACGTCATAAGACGACGTGCTATGCATAATGGCATAACCTTTAATACCGTGTAAAATAATTTAAACCACATTTGACTGTGGAATTATTATACTCATTGAGTAAATCGCCATGTCTGCGAGACAATAGATTATAGACTTTTTGCTAAAAGACGCAAAACAGCCGCATGAGATATACGATCGTTTGGATAGTTTGACTGGGAGATTTTAACCGAACACCAAAGGTTAGCAACGTTCTCAGAGGCAAACACTCGGATGGGTGACCGTTTAGTGGAGCTCTTCCGTGCTTTGGAACCTTAAACTGTCGATCCCGGTGGTTATCAATTGAAAGCAGTAGTAGTATGCGACACGACCCGTTTCTTAGTTAGTAAAACCTTCTTTAATTAGTAAAACTTTTTGTACCAGCCGAACGAAACGAGAACAAAAGAAGTTCTCTCTTTTTTCGGCTTCAAATTTCTTATACTTTTTAACCTAAGCTTTCAGACTAATAAATTAATTTTATCTTGCGAATATCCTAGTTTCATTCGAAGAAGACCTGCGTCTTTTACAGCAGTCGTTTAGGCGGTCATGGTAAACTCTCGCCACATCATTCGAGATCTATCGAGTTCCACCCGTACTCGTGATTATAGAATAACTGATCGTATTTATCTAAGCATATCCCCCTATATCCCTTGTAAAGGAATCTAAACCACCTGTTTGACCGTGGGAAGGTTCCCTAATTACCTCTCGGGTAACGAGTCCAATTCGCGAGTGCGTGCCAGCGCCAGCGCCGCTCTCACGCACGCATTGTCTTCAGTAATTGCCGATCCTGTTCAATTTGCTGGATTTGTTGCTGCCCGCACTGTGATTCCTTTAAGTGGCCACTTTCAGTCTACTATTTATTGAGTCTAACTGTTGGTGTTTGTTGGCGCTCTAGTGGGGAGCGGTTTAGTAGGTATGTAATGGAAAAAAAAAACTGTTTAGTGTTGGCTTTAAATGACGATCTTGCTTGTCGTGAAACGAGGAGAAACTTCTATTTGGAACCTGCAATAGTGTCGCCTTGGGAAGTACCACACCTTTACCAGATATTCAACTTCCAAGTAGTAATGTGCCATCATTATTGTGTTCCAGTTTGAAGGGCATGGTTTCAAGCAAAATTACGGAGCATATGAAACTTTAGAACCAATGTCTCAGAGTGACGTGCGCAGTACAGTGCCGCGCAAGATTTTGTAACGGAAAGTTCTGAGTAGCGCTGTAGCTGTTATGGGCAGGCGTGGCTTATCATCAACTGAACGACTTGCTTGTCCCGTTACATAGTAACATAAAAAGGGGCCATGTAAAAAAAATACGTGACGCGGAACGGTACTGCTATTTGCTTTAGTCCTTCGTATATGAACGGAGACTTTCTCAATAGCGTCGCAGAGGCAGCTATTTATAAAAATAATTTCGTTAAAGAAAGACTGCAAAAATAAATGACGAACCAAACAAAACACGAGACACAGCACTCTTAAACTTAGCCTAAAGCGTCTCTAGGTGCAGCATCTTTTAATTTCGCAACTTTCCTAGATATTATAACAATCATACCACCATATTGGCTGTTCGGTGCATAGGTGCGCAACTCTGCGCAAGCGCAGGGCGGAACTGCCCCAGGCGGCTGATGAAGACATCACGCGAGCGCGCCAATTGATTAGTCGCGCGACAGCCTTTGGAGCGCGCGGACGTGTTATTATTATGCAACGTTAGACACGCGTCCCGGTTACGATTATACTGAAAACACTGGGGCATATTTACGTCGTTTTTAAGTAGGCATTTATCTATTACTTTTACTTGACTGGGACTATTTTCACTTGAGGATAACAAACTTTTTAATACATTTGTATTATTGTAGTTCAACCTCCTTTTTGTAGATGCACTTGATTTGAGTTTACAGGGTAGTTTTAGGATTCAGTTTTGTTCATATTTAAATCAGTCTCAATATGGAGGAATTAGGTAAGGATTTAAGTTAACGAGAATCTATCATGATAGATAGATAGATAAACTCTTTATTGAAACACCACATAACAAAGAAAACTTAAAACTCATGAATCATTATAACAAAAGATATTACAGGGCATATGAGACTTCAGAGCCGATGTCTCAGGGTGACGAGCGCAGTGCAGTTCCGCGCAGGATTATGCAATGCAATGTTCTGGGTGGCACTGTAACTGTTACGAACAGGCGTAGCCCTTACCATCGGGTGAACGACTAACTCGCCTCGTCAGTCAGTCCAATAAAAAATAAATACTAAAGTAAATGATCACATCAAACGATATTTTAAGTACCGATGAAGCTTTTTCTAAATTGAAGTTTCAATGTAACTTTCTGACGTATCTATATTCTAATTTCTCTTAAGGAATCGAATGAACGCTGAATGGCTCGATAACGGAACTGTAACAGAGTTCCATTCAATACACTACTAAACTCAGAATTAACGATATTCTCTATACTACTACTGCGCCCATGGCTTCCCCCACAATCTAAGTAAAATTGTGTTTCAGAGTATTATGACCGGAATATTTTGATGAGCCTTTACTACACTTGCTTATAATATACATTACATTGTAAACATCGGTATTTAACGAGGTATTAGTAAAATTAGATGTAGTAGAAGGCTTACGATACCAAATGTTTAAAATTTTGCTAATCGATATTATTCATCGCTATTCATTATCAATACATAACTACCTTTTCAGAAGTGCTAGGCCTCTTCTGCAAGAGACCGCCTAAGGAAGTACCGCACCATTGCCAGGTATTCATCCGCCAAGCACTAGTGTGAAAACATTACTGGGTTCCGTTTTGAAGGGCACTGTTTCCAGCGAAATTACTGGGTATATGAGACTTTAGAACCGTTGTTCAGGGTGACGAGCGCAGTCCAGTGCCGCGCAAGATTATGCAATACTAAGTCCTGGGTGACATTGTAATTGTTATAGGCAGGCGTATCGCTTACCATCAGGTGACCGAGTTGCTCGTCTCGTTACTCATTCAAATAAAAATAAAAAACCTACCGATCCTAAATTACTGCAGTAAAAAGTCCAGAATATAAAATACACTAAATGCAAACCTTATCTTACACCGTGACAATATTTACACAAACAAACAAACAAACTAATCTGCAATACGACTTTCGTATAACTCGCGGATCCGACGGCACCGGCCCTTTAATCGAGCCAATTCAAATAGTAACTTATAGCACAAATTAAGAGCTCTAATCGATAGAAACACGCATTACGGGATGGAGGATGGAGGTAGAAATCATGTCAAGTTTGCGGGACTGAAATGGGATAATCAATCGTGTAATTAAGCCTTAAGATGCTACGTTATATATCTTGCAGAGCGATAATTAAGGGAATTATGTGGGATCCTGGGATTCTATTGACTTGTATACTTGTATACTTGTATACTTGCATACAATTCGTGAGTTAAAATCCCAGTGCGGGCACGTACCAATGTGTTTCTGTAAAAGCATATTTAAGTAATAACCACTCGCTTTTCGGTGAAGGAAAACATCTTGAGGTAACCCACATACCTACCCGAGAATTATTTCGGAGGTAGGTATGTATCCACCAATACGGACCGGGCCAGCGTGGTGGATTAGGGCCTAACCCTCCTCACGAAAGTGAGGGGAGACCCTTGCTCAGCAGTGGGACGATATGGGTTGATGATAGTAATAGAATGTAGGGAATTTGTATATGGAATACAATTAAAAAAAAATGCTTTCCGTTTTTACCGGACTGCGCCAGAAGGACGGTTATGTTTTCAATTGTTTGTATTTTCTAATAGAAATTGCCATTCGTTTGACAAAGCACACCATTTTAGGTACGTTGTCAACGTATGGGAGGTTTTCGGACTACCAATATCTATGTATAGGATTAGATTATCTGTGGAACATGTCTGTTTTCAACTATTTTGTGAACTTGATTAGTTGTAGTGGTGTCTGTATTAGCTGTATTAGTTAGGTAATAAAGACATTTCTTCCTTGTTTTAGGTAACTTATAAGGTGAAGACATCGATCGCAACTATTTCAACTAACGATTAGCAACCGCTTCTTGATGTAGCAACTTCGACAACCTTTACAGCGATGTTTATTCCCACACAGACATCAATTCATAACGAATAACAACAGGTAACAATTAGTAGGGCCACCACCTACTAGCCTTTCGGTTTGAGAGGTTCGGTTATAGTTAGTTCAGTATAGTTTTTTCAGGTGTACTTGTTATGTGTAGGGCACATCTTATTTCCAAAGTATAACCAAAAATCTTGCGCTTTGTTTTTGTTATTACTTGTCCAAATCTTACTTATATTATAAATGCGAAAGTTTGTGTGTATTGATGAAATTCAGTATATAGATACTTTAGGTCCTGTAATAGAACAAGGGATATTTTTTAGTCCATAAAAATGAACGGTTCTTGTGGGATAATAGTTAACGCGGGAGAAACCGAAGGGCGCTGCTAGTATTAAACAATTGATCAACAAATTAAGAGACGCGTATTAATATCATCCATCACATCAGCCCATTTTCGAAGATGGGCGAAAACGGTGCAACAAATAATTTGAATTTGAATATGAATATTTACAAAACGCATGGTGAGCTTTGTAATACCTTCGTAGTACTGTATTTGTTTGTACATTGGTGTGGTACACTGAGTTTCGCAGTACTATATTTACATTTTATAATCATTACAATAAAATGAACCACTTCCCTAATCCTCGCCCTTTCAATCTTCTCTTATTTGTCCTAGATTTGTGTAACGTATGGTGAGCCCGCAAGTCATAGCGTGCCTAGATGCATTTCTGCGCGGCTCGAAACCCTAGCGCTCGAGGCGAATTGTTTAAAAACATCTAGCATCCCGTATTAATTGCGAACATAAATGAATTTAATGCGGTGCATTAGCTTAGACACTTAGAGTAGTAAATCTAATTTTATTTTCATATTTTACAACCTTTTATTCAACTAACTGTGTTATTATGAAGGGATGTTTAGTTCAAACCTTGCAAGTCAATTTCGACCCAGTTCCTATTGCTCAATTGAGTCAAAGTTTTGCATGCCTGTAAATGTTGCATGCTAAGCGGTGGTAGCCTAGTGGGAGAACGTTCGCCTTCCTTTCGTGAGTTCAAATCCCAGTGCGGGCACGTACCAATGTGTTTCTTGTAAAACATAATTGTACGCAATTACCACTCGCTTTTCGGGAAGAAAAACATCGTGAGGAAACCCACATGCCCGAGAATTATTTTGGAGGTATGTGAGCAAGCATCCGTACCGAATAGAATAAATACTTTAAATTACAGTTGACTGTAACATAATCAAATGTAACCTAAGTTATTTAAAGCGAATCGATGTCGTGAATTAAATGTATTCCATAAATTTAGCGAAAACAAAATTTGAGTTTGTAGTTGGTTCTAATTCGTTAAGTTTTACGCTTAGATAATAAATTGTGTTTTTCGTCCATGTTTACCCGACCATTTGTTGGTTCGTTATTGATTGAATTCAAATTAATATAGTTGATGTAAATAGGTAGGTACTTACATAAAGTTATGAAATTTGATTAATAAAATAAACTAGCGATAAAATTCATGACAATGATAACAGTAATGTTAAACAAAATTATCATAATCATAATTTTCTTGTTAATATCAATTTCATTTTAATAACATTATAATAATTAGATTTACTTTGTACAACTACTATGATAAAAAAGAATACTTACAATTCGAAGCTTACTATGGAAATTAAACCAAAAAATTAAAAAAAAAGGTGGTTGGTGAAAATGGTCTATGTTATCCGTGGTCACCCCGTAGATCTTGGAACAGCATGGTCTTCAAACAATGCCATCGAAGACTATGTAGGTATTAATCTATTGGATAGCGAATTCTATCGACCTTCGGTAGGTCTTGCTTTGGATTTAATTAAGAGACTTGAATGAATGCTAATCATTACTTGGTAAACCATAGGATGCTCTATAATGTCCTATATTATGGGAACTACGTCGTCCATGGAATTACGATTAAAATATTTATATCACAAGTAAAATAAAGATCAAAGGATTTTAACGAGAAAAATGGTCGTATTTCACCGCATATGTACAGCTTTGCCGTTAAATAAATCCACTTGCAAAAGGACCGTGTTTATAAGCAATAATAAACAAGCAATAGGTATAAATTACTTCACTAGACAGCCGGTACAGCACAGTTTTATTATCCAGGCAGTACCTAATCTTCAGCATTTTTTGGAGAGGCTTTAAGTATAGGTGAATCAAGTTTAGGGAGTCAGGGTTTCTTTTTATACTTTTGAGGTGACCATAAAATTGTATTATCCTGATAACTAATGCGTTGAGTTTCATAAGCTTTCATGAGAACCTTCTTAGGGTCCACGAGGAAAAAGGTATTTGAGTTTAAGTTGCCGTAATTGTAGTGCGCAAGCCTATTTCGCCGATTCTAAGTGGATTAGGTACCCTAACATCAGCGTATCGGAATGGAGTGTTTGTCTAACTCTAAAGTACTGAATTTTAGTGCTCAAACCGTTTTAGCTCCAACCGTCCACGCATATTGAAACTAAATCATTCCAACGTGACGCGAGAATATCGGAAAATACAAATAACCGACCTAATGAAGGCTGATTAAAAACTGATTTATCATTTTTAAATTATGTATCCGGCTTGCCAGTTGTTGGTTAATTGTTGTTTGATTTAGCTATCACGCTTTCATGCCTTGAGATAGATTGGATCTCAGATTGCTATCGGGTTAGGTCCAGCTATGCGATGGTGACGTGATTAAAAGGCTTGCTAACAATGTGACAGGTACGATTTTAGTTCCCGTTTGGATTGTTTAACTCCAACTGTCGATTAAGGTATTGTATTAGTATCAATGTAGACCGCTTTACATTGCAATCGAGATCCACAACATAGTTGCAAGTTGCAAGAAAAACAACCGTGATTATTTACTAGGGATGGGTTTTCGCTTAACAGCTGGATTCAGTTCGTAAAGCAGCTAGCAGTAATCGAATGCAGAAAGCTAAATATTCATCTCAGATAAATGTTTGGTGTCTATGATGGTGAGGTCTATGTTATTGGTATAATGGTATAATTACTTTACCTTCCTTATTCAACTAGCATTGCGATCAGCGGCTATCTTTTATCTATAAAGAACTCTTTCTCAATCATTTTGCATAGCATAAGATAACCGCAAATGAAGTCGCGGAGATCACTGCTAACGTAACGTACGTAACGTAACGTAAGTACGAGTAACTTTTATATAGTTGCCTTACATTACCAATGGCGTTTTTTTCTCAATTTAAATCACACATATATCGCCTTCAGAATAACACACGCTCAAGGCGTATGTTACGCAACGATCGAGTAGGTATTATGTTAACAATGGTCCTAATCATATCATATGTCGAAATCGTCTCGCCATTGTCAGAGGAAAGCATTGAGAGCAGACACTCAATAGGTATTTGAGGGCGTGTAATTCTTCAACAGCTTAGATTGTACGTGGATTTAGTTCGGTTGTGGATGTAGCGACCAATGTTCCAGAATATGACGCTCAGTTTCAATGTCGACTTGAGTATAGATTTCAGTATAATATATTTCTATGGATTTTCACTCAAGTCGAGATTCAATCTGATCATCTTCAACGGAACGGGTCATGAGCAATCTATTTTTAACACTTTCACTGCTGAGCCGATTTGCTTGTCTAGCCACGGGTGCGGCTCTGCACACTCCATAGTGTTTTCCCATACAACAAACACAACAGTTTACCAATTCAATGTCTATAGAACGTGGAATACACAGGCTCTCATATGCACAGTAACCTAGCTGGGTGCAGTGCGAATGTACAGGCAGCATCAAAAGTAAATTATGATCAGACAAGTTCCAAAATCCATAACGGGTTAACATTTAGTACATTAAATACTTATAATAATTATTTTCATTATAAAATAATTTCTTCATAATTACATAACACCCTCCTCTATTCCTCTAGTCAACAAGAGTCAGTGACGGACAAGAAGCTATGACTTTTTTAAGAAATTATACAATATTGACAATAATTATTACAAGCGTTTAATGCACTGAATACCGGTTATGATTATTGAAACTTGTCTGACCATCATTTATTTTTCATGTTGACTGTACTTATGGCGCAGAAGGCATAACAATAAAACGCTATAGTTTTAGGTACAACGTAACCAGTTCCAACTGGTCTTGAATGTGGATCAATACACAATGTCAGCTGTATGACCAAACCACGCGGGCTTTGCTTGAATTCCAAATGTTTATGCTATCCCTACAAATTTAGAGCAGAAGCATTTATATTTGTAGGCACACGTATTAATCTTGTTAAAATTAGCCAGTAAAATAATGCTTTCAACAAAAAATGTACCTCAAAAATATTTTATAACTACTTATCTTTTTTTTTTATTTATCTTACTTATCCCATTTGAAGGTCTATCTTTTCATATGATTATTATAGTGGAAGATCTCTTCTGCAAGAGTCTGCCTGGAGAAGTACCACGCCTTTGCCAGATATTCATCCGGCAACCAGTAGTGTGCAATACATACTGTGTTCCGGTTTTAAGGGCACTGTTTCCAGCGAAATCACTGGGCAAATAAGACTTTAGAACCAATGTCTCAGGGTGACGACAGTGCAGTGCCGCGCAAAATTATGCAAAGCAAATTACCGAGTATCACTGTAACTGTTAAGGGCAGGCGTAGCGCTTACCATCAGGTGAAAAAGAATCAATGAAATCGGTTCAAAATTTCTGGAAATATTACGGTAACAAACAATAAAACCGGCTTTGAATTTTAAAACGACTTTAATTTCTTAAGGTACGAGTATGGGCAGATATCCATCGCTCCATGCTTCGTAGAGTACGTAAAACCATCGGTTTCAGGTATCAATCAATAGCATTCGTAAAACCACAAAAGGCCCTTGGTTGCCTACCAAACACTGACACTAGAGCCATCGAAAAAAAAAATAAAAAAGATCCTTCTCCTTTCAAAAGTGTGGTAAAAAATGTTTGGACATCCGGTCACCTTGACTGCCGCATTAGCTAATTGTTACCATTACTGGTCACATTGGACCGACGGGGCGCCTTTCTCTCTTTGACCCTTTGCCTTGACTCGGCGCGCCCGTGGTATGCCGGCACACGTCACTGCGTCAACGTCATGCGTGCTCGATATTCTGAGGGTAGCTAGGTATATAAATAAACTGTTAATTGAAGCCCAGACTGAAGATATTTTAAATGGCAAGCCAGTAAGTATATTATGTCGAGACACGAGACTGGAAATAAAAAGCGATAGCTACGGATGACCGACGTCAGCGCTGATCGGCAGGTTAACAATAAATTCACGGCGTACTAGGACTCAATCGGCACGGAGTCGAAGCGTTTGCTTTTGCATTTGCCATTTGGCAGAATGTAAAAAATATCAAAATGTAAACCTGCTTGGTTCACTACATATAATATATCTCATCATCATCATCATCAACCCATATCGTCCCACTGCTGAGCATGGGTCTCCCTTCACTTTCGTGAGGAGGGAGGGAAGATATCTAAAAAATTTCATTATACAACGTCTTTTTTCATTAATTATTAAGTACCAATGTAACCAATAATAAAAAAAAATACTTATTAACAAATCACACTGTGCGCGCAATGATTGTCGTAACAGCCACGTTTGAGCGCGCACGGATATAGACTTTATTTCACAAAGATTTCGATACAACTTTGAACCGACCAACATTAAGCTGCTAATTTGAGAGCTGACTTCACCTTAAAGTACTTTGATTTGTTTATTCTATTTCAAACATAGCCTAGGAATTTATATAATTAATGCAATCAACTAATACAGCATAGAGGTTAGTATAGACGTAGTAATTTTATGTAGCGTCATAAATAATGATAGTAGCTAATGCACTGCAGATGTTAACGGCAGTGCATTAACACTGCTAACTGCCATTCAAGAATTTGTACTACATTAATTTAAGTTTATGTAATATGAGCTCTAGGGCCTAGAAGTTCTTATGCGAATCTGATCGAAGTATCAAGCGCAGGCCACACCACGCGCAAAGCCAATTTAACTAAGCTATGTGAGCTTATATATCTGAGTTCACATCGAAATCTATAGATGTATAGTGATGCGCAGCCAGTCGAAGTTGAGATACAAAAAGACGCAAAGCTACGACGTACGCTAAGTTCGTCCCGCTCACGGTGTGGCCTGCGCTTTATGATTCCATAGGAACACTATGTAACAATGATTCCTAAGTTTTCTAATCAATCATTTAAAAGCCTTTGGTGAGTTGACAACTTCGTCTTCTCCCGTGACAATGATTCAACTATAGCGACCTGAGATTGGACGTTTTAGTTGAAAGGCCGTAGTTACAGAATTAGTCACATAGACTGCCATTAAGCAGTCTGTCTAGACGCCTAGAGCGCACCGGACGTTTTTAGAATTATAGACATCATATTATTAAAACGCCATTCACGGAGGCACCTGAATTTACCATCTGACCACAGACGATTGATTTTTTCAACGAAAATGATTTTCACTATGTTAGAATATTTAATTTACAATGCACTTAGAGTAAAGACTGTTAGGTTTTTGATGGATCGTTGGTGCCTGAAGTAGTTCCAAACTGTATCACAGGCACCACTGCCCTCTGTAAGGATTTGACTAAGACAAAGTGAGAAAATGCGCATGTGAGTACGTGTAGTTGTGTAGATGTGATAATGGGTGTGTGTGAAATAAATTTCAAACTTGTCAATGAAATCGTTTCCAAGCTCCAGCTTTAAACCATTTTCGGAGATACAATCTGGATCAATCGATTGAATTCGGCCCGGGTTGCATACATATTCAAGCTTCGACTTTATATTGATTTATGTAACTAATAGACTGATATATTGATTGGAATTCAATTCACTCGACCGGCCCCGTGCTCCGTTGTAATTCGGTTAGCCAAACAAAACGCTGTATTAGTCATACGCACTATTGTCCATAGCTGTCGTTCCAGGCGCTTTATCTTAATTGAGTGCAATTTGATTTAGTGGCGCAACTGATTACCAACTTACGTTTGCTATAGCACAACTGCTATCCGTACTTACTGTATCAACAGTGAACACTTCCGCAACAGCATTCGTAAGTTTGTTTTTGGGTAGCACGTGCCGGGGTCGTAAGGCACTTGTAAAAGTAATTTTTAATCCATTGTAATCCTTAACACTTCGGCATAGGTGTCGAATATTGTTTCGTAGGTGAATTACTGAGCTTGTTATAGTGCATTGTGTGAGCAACGCCTGAGGGGACAAGTTATGTCATACAAGTATTTCATGTACGCGTCTAGCGGTAGAAAAGTAACAAGGATACGAGATCTCTATCAAGCCGTATGGAATTTGATTGAAGTACAGAAGTTATTTGAATAAGCGAATGGATTCAATGAATTGTAATAAGCAGATTACGATTTGATTTAGTTTTTGCAGACGGCTTTGTTTGCTTGCAAATACATTCATTTTAGTAGTAGTATTTAATTCGGAATTATAAAACATGAAAATAATCGACAAAATAGACGTGAAGACGAGTCGAAACTCAATTAACACGTGCATTGCTGAAAACACAACAGTCGTGTTTTTAGTATATTGGCGCGAGTGCGAGAAAACACAACTGTTGTGTTTGTTGTATGGGAAAACACTATAGAGTGTGCAGAGCCGCACTTGAGGGTAGACAAGGAAATCGGCTCAGCAGTGAAAGTGTTAAGACTTAACTTTCTTTGCAGGTCAGACTTATAATACTTTTTTTTTAAAGAAATAAGTGAATCCTGCTGACCTTATAAATAGGATATCTTGTACATCTACGAAATCAGGACCTACGTAAATGTTGGCCCCACAAATACCTAGACTTATCAATCTGAGTGTTTATGGGCCCATTATAAGATACAGCGTGTGTCAGTTGGCCAGTGGCCAACGATATTTGATCTGGCTAATTTCTGTGGCTCACACAAATATGTGTCCTGTGCGGGAATTGAGTCCGCAACCTCGCGCTTTGTAGGCGGCTCATCACTAACAAACACAACGGAGGCTAAAAAATTTTCAGATAAAAACAATGTGACTTCCACCAAGCTACACTGGATAAACGTAATGGATTACTGTATCGTCGATACTTTCTCTATTAGAGAAGGACTGTGACCCAAAGTGCTCAATTAGAAAAGTGCCCGTTATATATGAGAACTGCCTTTTATGACAAATCCACGTTGTGAACCTTATTGTAAAGTGCACATTTCATATCGAGTATATTTTCTATACTGAACCTGTAGAAACATAAATGATGACTGATAAACACTGTTACAAAAGGTAATAGGTATAAAGAAAGATTTTTACGGATATGGGTACTTAGTACTTACATTGTGAAATATACAGAAAAACCATTAGACCCTTGTTTCATAATCATCATCGACAACCCATAACGTCCCACTGCTGGGCAAGGATCTCCCCTCACTTTCGTGAGGAGGATTAGGCCATAATCCACCGCAGGGGCCAGATCCGGATTTGTGGATCACAGACCTACCTCCGAAATAATTCTCGGGTAGGTATGTGGGTTTCATCACGATGTTTTCCTTCACCGAAAAGCGAGTGATAATTACGTACATATGTTTTTACAAGAAAAACATTGGTAAGTGCCTGCACTAGGATTTGAACTCACGAACTTCTGCTTGGAAGGCGGACGTTCTCCAACTAGGCTACCACCGCTTCCCTTGTTTACCTATTGTAATTTTACTGTACTGTGTTTTTTTTTAATGTACTATATAGAGTTTTCTATTCTATTCTATTCTATTAGACTTGTAAGATTCTGGTTCCCTGATCGTTATCGGCACAGCTAGCAAATGAAACGTGTCAGCGTATAAATTTATCAAGATTTGATAAGATTTGTATCCTTGTCAGCTCCTAGCCGCATATTAACGAATGGAAATGAGCTACCCGCTGTTTGGCTTGATGAATCATTGATATCTCGACATTTCGTCTGTGGTGACCAGATGGCTGGAAGCTGGTTCTACAAGCGCTGGTTATGTGAATAGGCTTCCGGGATGGATTCCTTATCATTTGCATTACGACATTAATTTGTCTTGCGTGCAATTTTTGAAGGTATTACCGAAGCCATATCTGTAATCGGTTTAAAATAATCGGAGAACTACCACAATATTCCACGAACGATATTGATTCGTGGTCAAATACCTTATTACTCAGCCATGATCGTTCCACAGATGCAGGGCAAAGGCTAAGCATAAACGCACCGATTGGCCCGGTGGATCTGCCTGACAGACGTGCCTGGCAAGCGAAACTGCTGGTGTATGGTGAAAACAGACACGGATTTGCCTGTTATACACCAGCAGTTTTGGCTGCCAGGAACGTCTGTTAGGCAGATCTACCGGGCAAATCTGTGCGTGTATGCTTAGCTAAAAGCCTCGCTACCCTTCTTCCATTCCTCTCGGCACATATACTTCTGCGGCCAGTCCTTTCAGAAGACGTACAGTTCGTCCCGCATTCTCTTTCTCGTCGTATAAAACGAACAAGTGTGTTTTTCTCTTTTACTGTACTAACGGGCAGTGGACGAATTAGGACGTGGCCGCGATAATTAGAATATAACGATAAGCTGATTATTTATTTCTATATTTTTTATCGTTTTGTGTGTTTGAAGCCCTGATACACCCCTAGCTATATAAATCGCATAAGGATAGTTTTGGACACTATCAAAATTGGTATATCCACGATGAACACTATCATATATAGTTTGAGCTTGAAAACCAAAACAAACACATATTTAGGTATATACAAGTATTGAGATTCATTACTTTTGTATTACTGGCAATTAAACATGATATAATTGACTTGCTTTAACATATTCGATAAAACAACCGTCTGACTTCATAATAAACAAGCTAAAATAGATAAATCTAATAAATAACCATGTGTAATGTAAGCTGATGACGTTACGCAAAGCACTTTTATTGGAAACACGCTTTAACAAGATACATAACAAGTGCTTAATGTCAAAATTACCATAACCTTTGACTCCCTTGTCACAGCAAATAATTCTTCCAATGCCCTAGCTATTTCGGGAAGAAAATAATTTCTTATTTGCGACAAGGTACTGTATGTATTGAAGTGTAGTTGAATATACAACGTATAATTCAACGTAAGGTCAGGGATTAACCTAAACCTTAAAGATTAGGGTCTGCGCACACGATCTCTTTCCGAGATACTTAACTCTATAGACGCCATACTTACATACTTTTTTGTAGTCGTAATAGCTAGCATATTATATGACATAGTTATCTGCACCGCCATGAGAAGTCTTCGTATTGTTGATGACTGTCGATATTTTTTGGCCCAAATGTGAAGTTTAAGTCATCCAAATAGCGTTAACTTTGTGATTATTATCGTTAATTTCGCCAGTCTTGACGTAGTACGGCACGATTGACGACTATGCGTCTGTTGTTTGACGTAGCTAACGCCGCGTGTGTACTATGCATTACCCCGATGCGAGATTCATTAATCAATCTATCGGCGGTGTTAATGCTAATCAAATTAAATGCTTCGTTAAGATATTAGATAAGTTTTGATGGGTTTCCGAGGTGGTGGTAATTGGTCGATGGTTTATGCGGACATGAGCAGGTGTGAGGCATCTGTGAGGTGTAATTTACTGTGAGATAGATAAGGCTATTGCGGATTAGAAGTGTGTACTTAGGATTTAATTGGACTGACCTTTGGTAACTAAGCGTGGTTTTATATTGTATTATTTTATATTATATTGGATCGCTCTGAAAGCTTTAAATAGACTGAGCGCTTTCACTATCATCCATCACTCACCAACTATGATGAGAGAATAGTTCAGCCCATCATTGGATGAATTTGCGATACGAAAAAAAGCCAATCTGTGCTAAAATCAAAATGAAATACCTAAATCTTTATTAACCTACACTTAAAATACAAAAAGACGAGCAACCAAAATTATTTATTATACATAAAATAAAACGAAAATTAGTTCAAACAATCCCACAGTTCCTTAAGTACCCGCAATCTAAAGAGTTACAAATGTGTTACAGCAAAACACGACATGTCTAGAACTTGGAGTCTGTTTCACAAGTTACAGTTAAATTTTACTTGTTAAAGTTAACAAATTGTTTTAAGTCTATGAACGATATCTTTAAAGTGCACGTGTTGTACATCAGGCTGAATAGACACATTCGATAAAGTTACTAAAACTGTTCTTATAATTACATGAACCTATCTTTCTGGATTAAGTAATTTTCTTCACAAATATTAATAAAACATAACTGTGAATTCACCTATCCGGACTCTATGATAGATCTCTGTGGTGAATTATGACCTATCAATCCACCTCACCGATAGTGAAGTTAGACTGTAAATACACCAATTACTTTCCTAATAGTTAGATATTTTTTATTAGGCACTTTTAAAACAGTCCCCAAGTAATAAGACTCCTCTTCCATGGTGGTCCCATGGGTAAAGAGCGGAACTCTAATAAGACAGCCCTTTTGCTTACCTGTCTAGGTCTAGACATTATCTTTCGGTGAAAAATAGCAGCCTTTGTGCCGCCCTGAATGCAATGACCACGACTTAATGGCGAAGTACTTGGTTATTAAAAACGAAAGAGATTGATCGTGTCTATTTGGTTTTAGGTTTACTATCTACCATGAAGGTTGCTCGATTAGAGCTGATTGGTGACACAATCCTGAATCACTTTTTTCTAATAGATAGAGTAAAATTAGTGTCTGGAGTTGATTAACCTAACAGAAGGGTATCATTGTCATACGCCGCAAGTTCTCTTTCAAAAGAATTCCCAATATATCACACCCGTGTAACAGTAAGACCCGATGGGATGAAAATTCCCAACGAGTCACGCTAGGACTCGTTGGGAATCCACCGCTATTTCGCATTCTGCATTGTCTACCATCGCAAAGTTCTAGTCTCTTCTAACCAAAAAGCTTCTAGAAAAGTCCAAGATCCATGTTCCAACGATTATACGGACTGACTGACTACATCCGAAAATGATTCATAGCTCCAATCGGTCATCCTAAGTTTTTCAATACAAGACTATAGAACTGACCGCAGAGACATACAATGTCCTACATTTCTCATACATTTAAATTACATTGTTCCTATTGTGATCCTGGCCGGCTCTGTTGGATGGTCCATTTGTTAATGGGACATATTTGGACAAGAGATGACGCGAGATTTATAAGGGTTAAAGTATTATATTCTCAAAGTGTGAGTTTTTTTTTGTTAATGGATTTTGGGAGAAGGAGGCCTATGGTCAGAAAGCCTCCCCAGTATAACATGTTCTATAGTAAGTAAACTATGGTATTTAGGCGTTCTTGGCTGTGACTTAAGGGTAACTACTTAAGGGTATTATTATGAGATTTTTAACATCAAAATACCCTTCAGCGCATTGTGATTTTTAATTTATTTCTGATCAAATACAAACAATAAGGAAATAACAGCTTTATTTACAGAACTTAAAAAACAATAATTAGATAAAATGAAATAGAAAACTAAAACTTAAAAATCTAACAATCTTTTGTCCTTTTTGTCCATTACTGTCCATGACGCATGGTGCCAAGAACTCTGGCTGCAGTTCCACGCTGAATAGCAATAGCTATTCTCTGTGCGAGAAATGACTCAGCCCTCTTGTCACCAGCGGCGTCAACTAATCGAGGAAATAATTGCTATATAAGTACATATACTGTGGTATGTACGCGTTGTTATTTACGGAGGCCTGGCGCCGACATTTAACTGCAAATAAAAAAATCGGCAATCCCTGATTAGGGATTTTTTATAGCGTCAAATTCTCAATTGGCTTGTCAAGGGTTTTATTAGAATAGCGGCTGAACCCAACTGAAATATCGACCGATCGTTTAGTCTCTCGTGTGTGATTACCTTAAGTCGAAAAATCACCTTTATGGGCAAAAAAAATAAAGTCAATTTTACACACTCACATTTACTTAAGGGTTTAAGTGATTACTATGGTAATAGATATTACGTCGGTACCCATACGTACTATTACTCTAGCACGCAATTGCTTGTTACATCAGTTAAGTCTAGGACACTGTTCCACCAGCTCTATCAATCCATCTGTTGTCTTCTCACAAGTAAACGATACCAGACGCTGGATGTACATTATCGACGATGGCTTTTTGCAACAGCAAATTTATAAGACAGAAGACACGTTCGCCTTGCGACATACGAACTAACCACATATTAGCAACGTCCCATCAAAGTTTCATACCCCTTTACAACTCTGTCATATTATAATTTCTTCTAAGCCTAAGAGCTACTTGAATGAATGTATCTTTTACTTATAGTGACAGAGTGCTAAGGTGGAAATATTTTTGTATAGTTGACTCTACACACGAATATATGAAAACTATAATTTATTACACTCAACATTACAACAACCGCAGATTACGTTTATTTGCCTGATATTTTATACGCAATATATAATTCAGAATTTAGTATAGTAGATACTTGTTCTGATTTACAAATATATAATAATATGGCAGTGGGAAATTTGTTTGTACATCGGGAAATATTACTTTCGAATCGAAATTACCCATATATTATATTTATATCAGTGATGTGCGCAGTATAGTGCCATGCAAGATTTTATTAACTAAAATTCTAACTTCAATTCTAATGGGCAGATGTTGTGTTTATTATCAGACGAACGACCTGCTCCTCTAATCACTTATATTGAAATGTTACCTTAGTGAAAACATTATTTAAAATAGAAAACTCTTTATTGTACACCAAAAAAATAAACCACGTACAGAATAATTACAATAGGTATTGAAGTCGGTTAACAAGGGTAGTACAATGTAGTTGTATTATTTCGATAGAATAGAATAGAATAGAACAGAATAGAATAGAATGGAAAATACTTTTTTGTACACCAGTTCAGATATACACAAGGTACATAGGGAATAGAACTTATTGAAATATGGTACAATGGGCGGATTTATCGCTGAAAGCCATCTCTTTCAGTCAACCTTTGGATGGAGCGTCACAGGCATATATTATTATTATTAGCCGTGATTATCCCACTGCAGGGCAAAGGCCTCTCTTCCCTCTTTCCATTCGTCACAGGCATACAGCGTATATTAATATATAAGCGAATAGACCCGAACACTTTAAAATCAAGGGTAATTCGTTTTAGAACGACGGATTTGGATTGCCAATTGTCATAGATCGCAACTTATATTTAGGAACTAAATCCACAAAGTTGGCTTAACAATTGGAACGGATAATTGGATAATTACTTTCAAGGATAAATAACTGTTACTGTGTAGTTGGTAGCATTGTAAGCAACGCAGATGCGTATCTTACTTATAACTATTTGGACCAATTAGGCAAAGGACTTAGGGGCGTCAAGCATTGAAAGAGGGATGATTTTAATATGAGCAAATAAATAGAATATAATATATTGAATCATAATCATAACCACGTACATAGATCTTGCCTCACCTTTGGCTAGAAATCCCTCTATTTAATAGGTATGTGTAATAGTACCCTTATTTCGGACTCATTCTTTGTATACTAACTCATACCAACCATTTTTGAATAATTATAATATGCATTTTCTTTTTTTTCTTTGTTTAACGTGTTTGACAACTTTGACCACTTCGTCACACAGAGACCAATTAAACGCCCATAAAAACACTAACCCGAGAATTAATTCGCTGGGATGTTAGCCACGAATCCGGATCGGACCCCCGTGACCGCCTAACCCTCCTCATGAAAGTGAGGGGAGACCCGTGCTCAGCTCGGGCCGATATGGGTTGATAATGAAACAATTAAAACTGGCAGTTGTCTTGTCTGTGAGGCATTGTGGTCCTACACAAAAACCGTAGTGTACACGATGAAGATACACAAAAAAAAACTTACAGACGAACATAGAACCTCTTCCTTTTTGGAAGTCGGTTAAAAATAGATGACGCATGGAATAATCACAGACTAGGTAGAGATACGTATGGATTGATAGAGAGTGATTTCGATACCCTCAACAATTGAGGTCAAATCTCAAACTATGCCTACAAATAGAAATCATAGGCCCCAGCTGCGCAGCCGCAGCGAAAGGAGCATAATATTTCAGTGTCAAGCGAAACCTCCTATGTGCTCTAAATAACAGGTGTCTGAATTATGACAGGTTAATAATAGTAATAGTTACACCGATGGATATCGGTTAAATATTGACATGATCTATTCATTATTGTTGAGTCATACCGACTTTCTTGTGCAAATATTCGTATATCCGCGCGTTCATTCAATCATTTCAGCAGATACAAAGAAACTCCTTGCGGAATCTTGCTGCAGCAGTCTTTAAGAGCCAGTCGTATCTAGACATAGAGAGTTTGCTTCGACCATTAGTATTTTAGAAACGGTATATTTACCATGCATTATGTTCCTTTGGTCTAGAGTCTAGAGTTCCAGAAACCAGTAGGGTGTCCGGTAGTTGGTGTACTGCTTTCCGCTGGGATTGTAGCATGTGGAAAGATGTAATCTCTGCCTATCCCAACGGGAGAAAGGCGCGACTATATCGCTTTCAGCGATAAGACCGCCCATTGTACTACCCTTGTTTACCTATTGTAATTCTTCTGTACTGTGTTTATTTTTATTTCTGGTGTACAATAAAGAGTTTTTCTATTCTATTCTATTCTATTCTATATGTATGTTTCTTTATTAAGGTGGTACGTTTATGGAGGGAAATTTAAATTATAAGTAGATTTTTGGTTTTTGGTGCTAGACCGGGTGACTAATATAAATGATAATGCAATTTGTGACGGTAATAAGATCATTCTTTACGATATTCTGTAAAGTTATTTAACAAATTTAATATGCACTAGATTACTCAAATAAGCCAATTAACCGTTAAACTGACTACTGAAGTGTTTATTGGCTTATTTGAGAAATCAGGTGCATATGTGCTAAATATTTCACTGAAATAATGTGCAAAATAGTCTAAGATTATCGCAAATTCCATTTTCATTTAAATTAGTTACCCGTTCTAGCTCTTAAAACGAAAAAAATTTTTGATATTCAAATTACCGCCATATGCGAAACGTTTCACCTTAACAAACAAGATGCTTTAAATGTAGCTCTGTATTTTTGTGAAGTTGTTCGTGTATTTTATAAGTGGTGTAAATACATACAACAAAGCAATTTTTTTTAATTCTATTCTTTTCTTAAACACCTATTGTTGAATACGATGTTAGTTTAAAACCTTAGAACCCTTGACTATTTCGTCACTTAAGATCGTCAGATATAATGGTGAAACGCAAGCTTTGTTTTTCTATACTTATGTATAAGATATTTTTTTTGATGTGTAAAAGTGCAATATTTTGCCTATTTACAATAAATTATTTGAGTTTTGAGTTTTATAAAATTAAACTTTTTGTACATAGATAGAGCATAAAGGTACTCTACTAGTCATAAAAGCAATAAGTTCAAGGCTTTTAGTCAACATTAAATAGGTCATAACTGTCAAATAAGTTGATAAAAATTAATTAGTACGAATTTTAATTTCGAAAAATATATTTCTACTATTTTAACCGCTATATTTTTGCCAACCCTAAACGATTCGAGTGCAAGGGTTCAACCACTTTCAAATCCACACAAATCTATTCACAATTCGCTATCAACTCAAATCCAGATTAATGAATGGAAACGAATAACTTACGGGGGGATCTGAATAATCGACGCCGAGTAATCAGATTGTAATCGATTTCTCGATTTATAAGGATCACCCGCGTTTCCCGCTACATACGGGGTTCGGTTGCATTACAAACAGTATGTCAGTAACTCAACTTTACACAAATGATTCAGTTTGATGCGATAAAGCTACTGACAAAAAAAGCTGAAAAGACTTTAGCTGCCTTTTTTAATGTTTTTGCTGTTTCTTTAATTCTGGTAAGGGCAGGTGTAGCACTTACCACCAGGTGAATGAGATGCTCGTCTCGCTACTCAGTTAATTGATTGATTTTATCAAGGAATAAACCGTTACGGTGGCTGAAGCGACGCAGTGAACCTATGAACAGTCTGCTATCGACAGCACACTTTGTGTGAACGTATTATAAAGACGTCTAAGAGGTTGATTATGTTTCATTTTTTTTTTTAAATCCTACATACTACTAAGCATTGCGCTTTTCAAAGCATGTGTTTAAAACGCCTTATCGCCGACTATCTGTGAAGACTCATAAGCGTAGATGGTTTGTTACGAGATGCCTTACTGATACACAACTTTACTGTGACGCTTTATCTTGATAATGTGGGATAAATCTATGATGTTGTTTCAAGTGTTGTGCAGTGTTTTATTGACTGCCATTCGACTGGAAGTGGAACGGCTAAATTGTGATAATTGCTAATTTGGTTCCATGACAGGAAATACTAAAGACCTATTCAATTAACATATGTAGGGTAATCAACAAACCAATCACATCATGCGGTATCACATTGTGAGTACTGGGTAGATTTACGGTTGTTTCTGAATAAAGAAATATATATAATTAATAAATAAATTGCTTATTTAATTATGTAAACCTTGTGGTTCCAAGTTTTATACCATGGATTTGTAGTTTTGAACTGATGCGCCAACACTGATTATATGGAACCGGGACCGAATCGGCGCCGTCCTAACGTAGTGGTATCTAGAGACCCTGGTTCAGAATACACATACGTCAAATATCTAGATTTATTTGTCTATCACTAACCTTGTTCTTTTATAACGGCAACTGCATGTGGTACTCCAATCCAAGGGCTGGGAAGGTCAAGGAATACGGCATCGGCTTTCCCCTTTAAGTCATCACTGAAACCATCAGCCAGGACGTCCCTGTGTTTTGCCTAAAAATTAAATTAGCTTCTACATGCTTGTATATACTTCCATGTATAATATGTATATGCATTTATTTCCGCTCCATTTCAATGGCTGAGTTGATATTGATAGGTGTAGATGGAATCTTATACAATCTTACACTTTATTAAAGTACAAAATATGCTTTAGACACATGCGTCCCGTGCAGGCAGGTGGTGGCTGAACGGTAACTTCGACACTGTGATCGATTCTCAGTCCCACACCAATGGCTTCTCTTAACTTTTATATGATGGTTATGAGTTATGTGCAGATTTCTATCGCTCCGAGTGCATGTTAAGAAGTCGGTAGTGGCTGCTATAGATTAATAGCGATTATTAAGTCACATTAGAGGCATTTGGGCGGCTTGACAAATTATCTTATTCAAATAACAAACTTAGGAAAAGGTACTATATCTATCGTAAGTACTTACGGTAACAAAGTCACCCAGCCCATGTGAAGCAAATTCTTCTCTTGCCACGTTAGATCTGTGCTCGTGGAAGTCAAATGTGTGGACGTGGCCATGTGGTCTCACACGGCGTATGAGAGCATGAGTGAGAGAACCACTACCAGTTCCTGTTAAAAAATATACTGTTCTTGAACATAGCTTGGGTTGGCTAAAGCTAGCTACCACACATATAACCAGTTTCTGAAATGTTAACGTTTAGCTGTTGCAGTCAAATTTTAAACTAAACAGAATTAATTATTTTACATAATTGTGAGACTGGGTAATGATAGTTGGAAGTTTTTTGAGCAATGCACTAAATTCCAAAAAAATTTACATTTTGTGTTTTGTAATAGGTACCAATATTTTACGACTTTCAACTACTTATTAATAAGCAACCACTGGAACTTATTTGCGATGCCAGTACAATATCAATTAGCTAATTTGTGACAAGAATGTGTTATCTCCTCAATATAGCGTTAAGGAATATTTTCCTTAATGGTATATTATTATATAATCATTGTTACTGACTTATGGTAGTAAGTACCTACTACATTATAAAACTAAACAGTGATACCCATCTAGGTGATGATGGGTCAGGGTTAAGGTATTAGATAACTAACCTGCTTCAATAACAACACATCCCGGGACCAAGTCGAGTTGCAATATAATCATACTAATGTCCGGAGTGTAAATTATTTGAGTACGATGGGGCAGCGTCAGGGACCACAACTCTGGAGTAGGTTGTAAAACATGTCCCCAGCCTTTGGATAGTTCCACCTAGAAAATAAAAAGTTAGGAAAATAATAGGTAAAGTTTTGTTATTTTTTCAGATCTGGCAAAGATAACGAAAAATCTGACAAGAACTGACTGGTTTTTAAAAAAGACCTGATTGTAAATAAAGAAAAACCACTTGCCCGGCTTCCATAATCAGCGCCAATAAGGTTTCTAACCTTCAAAGCACCGTAAGGTGTTTGAAAAACATTTTCCATCTTTTCACCTTTTTTGTTCTTAATCTCAAGCTGCACATCTAATGCGTACAGGTTGTTGCTCAAGTACAGAATCACTGTATCACCCTCGTCAATCTTGTTTTTGTAATTTCTAAAACTCATTTTCAAGTCTTTACAAAACTTTGTAAAGTTGTAAACAAACAATACCAAATTTGGAGGCTTGAGAGGGGAGGAAAGCGCGCGGGAGGGAATGTGAATTTTGACAATGACAGCTTTATTGACTGACTGGCGCTTTACGTTTCATTTCACAGAATCCGCTGCGATATATTGTTATACTAGTAAACAAAATATTTATCTTGTTTTAATTTTAACACAATTGTATTTCGGAGATTGTTTCAATGAAACTAAAATAAAATATAAATGCAATTTTTTTTAAACTCACTATAGATGTACTCGAATCTTAAAGTGAAATATAGGAAAATTACGAAACGTAAAAGCAAGCAGGTTTTCATCGTTGTTTAAAAACTATACTGTTCATAATATTATAGATCCAAACCATATACCGAATCATTGTACAGATTATATTTTTCATAATATTTAGGACCACTCACAGAGCAGAAAAACGACAGTGATATGATTTCTTCAAAGCAAATTTTTTTTAAAAGTTCCTTTTGGTGACATAAAACATACTGACATTACTGACTAAATTTGACGTCTGGCTACAGGCAGTGGCTGCTGAGCTGACACCGACAGTGGAAAATGACTGTGTTGTGTTGCTAAAAACTATAAATCACTTAGTTGTGAATCAAAGATGCAGTTAAACTTGTCATTAACTCAAATATGCTGTGTTTTTATCTAGACCACTTATAAATATTATAGTTTTGACACGAAAATGGTGACAATGGACGCGTCGAAGATCACCAGTAAAACTAGCTCACTGAAGGCTTTGATTCTCAAAGCTTGGAGGGAACGATGGACGGATATCCAATGGGGCATCAATATCAAGACGATCCTACCAAGAGGGGTAAGCGGTGACTTATACAACTTAGCAGACTGCATTCTACAACAAGCTATGGTTGGATGCGGCGCGAACCAGCTAGTAATCTCATATCTAAAACACTCGTTAGCGTCACATTTGGTTTCGTACGCCGCTGTTCTGCAAAGAATATCCAAATTCGACGCCTTTCACAAGCCTCACTGCGTTATCAGTCTCTTAGAGTTCTTGGAAAGTTTTCTGGACAGCATCACATGCAGAGGGAAACTAGAAGAAGAAGTGTTAGCGAATGCTGTGTCAGCGATAATTCTGTGGCTTCTGCAGGTGTACCATTACTCGCTCAGTAAGTACCCTTCGTCTAATCCTATTCAAAGCCAAGAATTGCTAGAAAAGTCTTCATTGTTGCTGAATTCAGTTGTCAGCACAGATTTCCTACTGGCTATGTTTTACTTAGCCAAACAGCACGATCCAGAAGAATACAGCGAAGTGACAAAGAAGTGTAAGGAGATTCAGGCCTTCATGATGATGAGTACACAGTTCAAGGCGCCTGTTACTATTCATGAGACATTGCAAAAGATTTGCAGTATGGATATAGATAAAATTGCTCCACTGAATACCAAACCTGATCCAGTAACACATTGTCTACAAGCGATGGTGGCTATAAATGTCCTAGCCAATCCTAGCGCCGATAAGCAACAGCTTGCTAGTGAGTTCCTCATGGTTCGACGAATAAAAGGATATCCACTGCCTAGGCTGTACAGTGAACTTATAAGGGCATGCTTTATATCACTCAACGACTCCAGTAAAGATGCTTCAAAGCAAGCTTTATGGGCTGCATTTACTTTCTTGAAAATACCTCAAGTAATGCACTACATTCACAATATGTGTGGCACGACAAATACAGAAACTGAATATTCTATTGAACTGGTTGAAGCGTTTGAAAAACTATTGCAAGCTGCCCCATTGCTCGATATTGTAGACACCAAAAATTCTTGCAACAGTGTGGTATCATTATTAGAACCCCTTGTGAAATTGAATGTGGTATCGGAAAGCCATCTAGCATATTTTAGACAGAAGAGAGAAACTAAAGACAGCAAACTGCTGCAGAAACTGGAACCAACTGGTCTTCAAGGATCTGTACCCTCTTTTATCACCCGAGCGGAGTCCACTTTAGCGGGCATCTTGAAAACTATGGGTGGAGATTTCCACAAAACTCAAGAGTCGTTATATGCAATGCTTTGCCAAATAGTTGTTGGCGGTACAACTTTAGACACAATTCTAGCAGTTGCCACTGTTGAAGGGAAGTTGAAATTGTTTGTCTCGAGACTTTTGAAGTTCAATGAATTTGCACTAATAGCTGCTGCTGAAAAGGGTGCACCACAATCTAAGGTCTACATATTTGATATTTCATTCTTGATTCTCTGCTCAATAGTACAGGACTATGGCCCAGAAGCAGTTCTTGAAGAAAATGGAGACTCATTCTTTGAAAAGTGGGTTTGTGACTGTATGGCACACAAAGGCCACTACAAATCGCCAGATCAAATATTACAAAAGTCTGACCCTCAACTAGTGGACTTTTTCCTTCATCTCCTGTGCGCCCCAGACTTTGACTTCAAAAATGCAAATATGAAACCACAAGACCTATGTATGAATGTCAGTGGTGCTATCAAAGAGATCTTATTTGCATGGGAACAGGGTTCGCTTTCTGCTGCTGATGTGAAGAAGATGTTGGATTCTTTAAGACAGAAAATGGCATCATTAGCTGTATGTGCTTCAGTGTGGCTTTGTTCCTACATCAATGTAGTCCATCAAGATGCTTTCTTGAAACCTCTCAATATGGTTCAACAGTTTTTGACACCATTGACAGAATTAGAATCACAAATCGACAACTTCAAGGAGCGATCAATCCTAATGTGTCAAATTATAAGAAAAATGCAGCATGACATCCACCCACCACCTGTCCCGAAAAACAAACCACTTTCACTGTCCCACATCATCGTTTCTCGTCAGCCAATCTTGGAGCAGCTGCAAGCTGTTTGGGAAGATATCAGAAACAGAGGATACCTCCACATTGATTCAACACATGTAATTGAGACTCTATTGGACACTACTGGACCCATATGGTTTGTAACAAATTTGGTGAAAGAAACTCTCAAGTTTAGATATCAGGAAGACCTTGATAGATCTGCGGATGTTGTTCTTGCAATGTTCCATTTGGATATACAGAAATGCACCAGAGCCTTGATATTGCATGTTTTACCACAATATTTGTACAATGCGAAGCTGATTGAAGAGCTTGTGGAACCACAGTGCGCTTTATTGGCTAAACTGTCTGTCTACTGTATTTATGCTGCTCTTGAATATAGCAACTCTAATAAAGCTCACGGCTCCAGAAAACGAGCTCATGACGAGTCAGATGATTTGGATGCCCTGTGTTCCAGTAGCAAAATAAGGAGACTCAATGATAACACTTCTGAATCAAGCATGTACTATTCTCAAGGCTCTAATGTTCCCGGTGGCGCAGCTTTGAGGGAACCTCTAAATTCTTCATTAGAAACTTTATTTAAATCATTTTCACAACTGGCTGGTAAGAATGGTAATGTGACACCTCAAACGCACTTCATTCTTCAATTTTTGGTGTATGTTGTCCAGTGTGGCCATGAAAGAGCTCAGTTAGTCCTTCAAAAGATGCCTAGTGAACTAGTGCCAACTTTGATTAAGGCACTCCCAGACAGCTTCAATATTAGCTTGATCCTCAGATTGTATGATTTGTCAACTACATATGGCAGGAAAGATACCGCCAGAGATTTGTGTCTTTTAAGAAATATGAGACTAAGGCCTGATTAAAAGTTAAACTGTTTGCTAAAACTGGAATATTATATAATTGAGATGCAATTTTGATAAGTTTAAGAATAAACTATTACTTACTAAACTGTAGATTTTATTCATTCAAACCTGAGATAATATTGAAATAGGAAAATAAAACAAATTTATTCAAGGTTGTAATATTTACTTTTCAAAATCAATCAACAAAGATCATAAATTAATATTATGATAGAACACTGGTATTCAGTGAAATTATACACAGCTAAAAATATTTTTTGTACAATTATCTTACAAAATAAAAGTGGACGGAATCATTTTATAGGATTTTTAGGAAGATATCTTAATTGCTATTAGGAAGAAATGATAAACTGTACTTAAGGCCAGATACCCTGATAATAATCGCCAATTTACAAATACATCTTACAAATTTTACATTTTTGTTATTCAGTACCAAAACTCTCTGAACATTAATTATCCAAAATTTGAACTTACTAGTCTACATATTTTTTGTGTTTTGGTGCGTAAAATTTATTTGGTAGCATATGTCCAGTAACTTTTGTCGCCGACTGTATCTATTAGAGGAGGTTTCACTGGGAAGAGGCGCAAAATAGCTATTAAAATGGATATCAGTAAATAGGCTATTGGACTACTTGGCAAATGCTTTTATTCTATTTATTTCATTCTCTCACCAGTTTATTTTTATTACCTCAAATTGTCCCGTTTTTGTAAAAATCTAGTTAAAAATTTTCGATTTTACGTTTTTTTGTTGAGATTTTTGTATACTTTACTTAAAGTGTAAAACTGCTCACTACAACTAGTAGTTTTACTAAGTAGTCTGTCAGGATATCTACAATCCGGGATCATTTTCAATACAGTTAAAAGCCTATTGTAGAATGCAATAATTTCTCACACATATGAGGTTGGCGTTAAAAACAGTTGCAATAGTTGTTTAGCTACCGCCGAGGCCGACTGTACCTAAATTTGGTTTGAGAAGGACGGATCAAGATTTCTTATACACCTACAATAACCCCAGCTTGGGTTTGGATTATACATCTAACATTTACACAAAAAATAATACATTATTCGTATACAGAAAAACGAACTAATCACATTACATGTGAAAAATTTGCATTTATACATAATAACATTTTGTACAAAATACTTGGATATGTTTACAAAGTACTTAACAATTACTTTATTTACTAGCACTTAACAAAATATATTTACACACATAGATCACAGGAGAGTTCCAGAGCTTTTTAAATATGTTTATTAGATAATAATCTACGTATAATGCAATGTAATGCAATGGGGTAACAAAATATTTATTTAGGTTTAAAAAAACTTGATGTAAGCTAAGGCTATAATGCAGGTTTTTTTGCGTCTGGTGAATTTGGGTGTGGACGATCTGCAACAAAGAAATTTAAATGAGCACAAAATATTATAAAATTTCTAAGTATACTTACTTTAACCTTAAAAGTATCTTATCATGTCCATACTTTCCTAAACTAAAAAAAAAAAAACATTTTGTAGTGTACAAAATTAAATTATAATATAAACTTTTCAGCTAGGTACTTCTGAGGCCGACTGTACCACATTTTAAGTAAGTTATTATTAAGAACCTTATTATAGGTATGTTAATAAGGTCGCGTATTCCTTTCACACTAGCTAACAAATTACAAATCTAGTAAGCGGTAGATATTTTTAAGGGTATCAGAGAACCCTGAATCGGTCGTTAGCAAAATATTGTTTGAAATTCTATATGGCTAAAGGAGAAATGTTTGTAATAGATTGAATTCAGCTGGTGAAACTTACCTATCTGCCTTCTAAGCGCCTCTCCCTCCCTAGCATTGTACGCCGGCGGTGGATTACTGACCCTCATGGATAAACTTAATCTATTAGGATTGCAATTCTCGTCTGAGTTCTCTGCGGTACTAGCGAACGATGTCCTCGGACCTCTATTCCACGTCTGCTGGTAGGAACTTTCTGTGGTTACTGTGTTACATCTATTGTTAGTATGAGGAACGTATTGCTCTGGTGACCAGTCGAACACAAATGTATGACTATAGTTATGCGTGTACGCAGTAGGCGTCCCTGACGGCGTTGGCGGCGTGGTCGTCACGTAAGGACTCAAGTCTTGGTGGCAAACGTCAGGAACTTTTTGCAACGCGGATTCGGACCACGTGGGACTAGGATTCCATTGGTCAATTTCAGTTTCTGCTATGTTGAAGTTCTTAGATCCCGGTCGTCTGCTCGCTATGGACCCCCCAGACACAGCCACCAGCGTGTCTCCTGACGTGATCGTCGACGGCGTGCAGCTCGGAGAGATAGTGACTGGGGTGTTTGTTTTTTCGTCTGAGCTTTTCCCTTTCCGTTTAGCGTTAGGCTGGATCCTCGTATCCTCTATCCGAATATTGTGGTACCTGGAACAGGAATCTAAAGTTAAACATGCGGAATAACTATGTTGCCACTTGCTTGGATGGTCACGGACAAAAACTGGACAATAGGCTCAAGTGTGTCCGCATTCTTCTAATTAAATGATCGACACTCCAAGGTTGTATCAGAAGATGGCATTGGATGTGCAATTCAGCAATTAAATTCTAATTATGTTAGACCCGGAATCGGATTGTTCGCTTATCAAATTATGTTACCTGTTTTCCTGTAATGAGACTGAGTAGTCGACAGGTCCGTTATCTGGTCTTTCGTAAGCGTAGTGCATTGGAGCTAAGTGTGGCGGGACGTGGGTTATGTGCGGCTGGAGTCCAGGGTTTGGCATCATGACTGGCTGGTTGCCGTTGATGCAGACTGGTGGAGCTGGTGTATACTGCATGGTTGGAGGGTACACCTGGACGTCAGGTGGTGGAGGTCCGTACATTCTTGTAGCGGCTTCGTACGCCAGGCCGTAATGGAGTTTGGATTGGACCGCGTAGTAATGATACAACCAGGGGTTTGCCTTCATCACTGTCGCTTCTTGTTCACTGTTGACAAAAGATTTTCAGTTATTTTTTGTTATAGACAAGGTAATTGTATTTCAAGATAATAGGTAGGTTACATAGATTGTAGAATGTTGCCCATCTGATATCCTTTTAGGACTTATATAAGTACATAACTATAAACTATAATACAATGTATTTTAGGTGGTCTCCTGTATTGCTTAAAATGCTGATGGGATAGCCTTTTATTGTAAAGAATCGGCGACTATGTTACAAGGGAAACCCATTACTAAGAACCGTGAATAGGGTATAATAAAATTTAATGTTTATTTACTTTCAATTTGGAAGCATCTTTCAGTTTAAATACCTACTTGTAGCTGTCAGGGTCTTTAGGAATATACTTAGTAGACCGAGGCGATCACAAATAAGAAATTAGGTCATATTTCAAAATCTTATCTAAATTAAACCAATCAGCGCTTCTATCCACCTGGTCGCGCTGAGAATGATTTAGCTTGACATTACCTCACGGTCAGTCTGGAAAACGCTTCTCGGAGAATCGCTCTCTTCTTAAAAACTGATCCAAATCGCCTCGGCCCAGTATATAATATCATCTATAAAGTCTAATACACACTATATCGCTGGCACGAGCCGTCAGTTTATACCGTTCGGGCTTTTCGCTTTAATAAAAAGCTGACAAGACTCCGGCATGCGGTCTCCAAGACCGCGGAATATCCCGGCGGCCGTTCCGGCTTCACAGTATGTATAGGGGTTGCATAGCCTAGCACTAGATCCATTAGACATTGCCTGCACTAGGTACATGAGGTACTTTACTATCCACATTAGCTTCGTTTCTACATTTCCACAGATTATTCCTAACACTACAAAGGGGACATTAACACAAACTGCGATAAGTGCAAGGTGCCTGCGCGTATTGAATTTGTACCCAATGTAACCTTTAACGGGCTGAGTCGAGCCAACCTTTAGATAGTGGATGCGGGGAAATGTCACATAGTTGGACTCAGCCCTGGACCTACATAGGTACTGTGAGGAGCAAAGTCTTAGGAATTCATGGCGATTTAGTGGTTACCGGGCTGAAAATCTGAGACGCACTTAACATATTCAATAGGTAGGACCTCGGTATTACTGAGTCAGTAAATAAGTAGGTATAGGTACCTACATAAAAATCTAAAACTATCAAATGTAGCCGTCGCTCATGTATTTAAAATGGCCTTAGTTAGGTAGAGAAGAATTGACGCCGCGTATCTTTTTTAACCGAAACAAGTTTCGCTTATCGTACCTACGTTTTGGTATCACATACCTACCTACTACCTAGATACTTAATCATTGTTAATTAATCTTAAGTGCTTCTTAAAGTTTGCTCAAAAAGAAAAACGAAGGAGCTTACTTAACGCTTTACGAAGGGGCTTTCTAACCGACTGTACGTCAAAGTTAAGATAGGTTGGAGGTGGACAAATCGCTGTAGGCTGTTAACATTCGCATTATGAAAGCGCGATATCTGCCGGCCGCGACTCAAAGGGCGAGAGGACAGGGAGTACTGAGGCGGTTATCCTGATGTTTACACACGTACCATTTGTTAACTTGACCTTCAGTTGTTTTAAATGCAACACGGACTTAGATAAACTTATTTAGTTAATTAGGAATTGTGGTGGTTCGGTACCAGTGGCTTAGGTACATATCCAGAAGCTACGGAAGCTTTCACGGTGGTAGCTTTATAAGAGATCCTAACGATTAATAGACAAATCTGAAAAGACCCATATTCGATTGTGGATTGTTTGGTGATGGTTATTGTAAAATGGATTGACACTTGCCTTACGTATTGTGGGGAGGGAACGTATCTTGAGGCAGAAATGGTTTTATCAGACAACCGAATCTTTTATGATGCGCCTCTAAACACAATGCTAAAGCCTGTTAATCTTTGCCTAATACAATCTTGCTTAATAAATAATAGATTCCGGGTCGTAATTATGCAGATTTATGCAGTATTGACTCTTTAGATCCTCACACTTGTCCAGTCCGTTTAACTTGTATCGTTATTAATAATGCAGCACATGGTGCAGCGAACGTCAACAAATTGTCAACGTGTTTCCCGCCCACATCATGTCCAAGAGATTTATGCGTTCGTTCCAGGGTTGTCTCGAAGGTGTGGCCTTTCGAGTACCTACAGAATTAATGCAAGCAATGCATTTAATTATAGCCTTACTGATAACGCATTGAGTTGGTTCGGAGGCGATAATTTGTTGAACTTTGACAGCTGGGTCATTTAATTTCTATGGTAATAGGACAGTAGGCTAGTTGAGAGGGTTTATGAGACGGCTTACAAGGTTGCTAATCAAAATTACGATCTATAACAATTACATTAATTATTAAGTGCAGAATATTCTAATAGATTACAGTCGAAACTGTTGTCTATTGATATATGAATTAAGTTGCGTTTTGTGCCGAGGCTACCCTGAGTAGATAATGGAGTATTTGAGAGCCATTCCCAACTTGATAAGGCGTGATAATGGCACCTACCTACCTAACTTGTAAGTCCCTATCATGAATCATAAGCGGCAAAATAGACCCACGACTTACTTAGTGACTTAATTCAAATTAACATGAGATATTATAAGCTCGATCCTCTTTCATATTAAGCTTATTCATTTTAACCAGGAAGATCTGGTAAATAATTATGTAACTCGAATCGGTATCTACTACTAAAATAGGTAGTACCAAATGTACCACACAACCCTACAGCGAAACCTGCGCGGACGCACAAATTGGCCTCTTGGTGGGAAACCGAGAACGTACGGATACGATATTTCCATTAACTCGGTTATGCATAACAAGCGCCGGATTATGGAGCAAAAAATCCAACTAGAACGCTGGGGAACCTTGAAAATTATCTACATCTAGTATGAACGTAGTCAGGCAGGGGGCTTATACATTCGGAGCTTCGCTTCCTCGCTTTCATATTTATGAATTTTGCGTAATCAACTCGGCCCAAATCGGCCATAATGGAGTTCATACTCCGAGAGAAAACTTCAGACCCGTTCAGTGTTAGAAAAGTAATAGGACAATATTTTTTACAATCCACGATTTATCAATAATTGGTCAACCAAACCCATTTCTAACTTCCCAAAATAAAATGTTATCCGTCCAGAGGTCAACACTTCGAACATGAGATGGACACAGCCCTCTTATTTTACAAGGCTTTGCCCCTTCCCCCCTAAAACAGTACCCAAGTACGTCCACGTCTGGGATAAATCTTAGACTTGTAAAGCTCTAGACGAAGTCTGGCCTAATAAGGCAGCTAATACGTGGCTTGTTTGTCTGGAATGATTGGCCTGTATGGTATTTTTTTGATTGTTTACAACCTATCAATTATCCACTTAGTTACAAAGGATCTGCAGGAGATATGAAAGATTTAAAATTCTTAGTTCCGCCTTAAGAATACCTGTGAACTTAGTTAGGTATATTTGTAAGTAAGTAGATAGTAACTATACTATAACTATTACTAATTTCAGAACTCACCTAAGTCCTGTCCAAACATTTCTTTGAACGGAGGCTTGATACGTGGTAAATAACTAATTTTAATTTAGTTGAAGAAGATAGAGTGCTTAATCTCAAAGCATCTAGCCCCATTTTTCTCAAATCAGAAAAGACACGAAAAAGCTCTAATACCGGTAACTTTCAGTTAGGTTATTAAAAATCAACAGTCTTTCCTAAATCCTTACGTTCCAGTACCTATGGTGTACAGTACGTAACATAAGTTGAGTTGGTTGTGCAAGAGCATCAACGCAAAGCGTTACAAATGGTGCAATCTCGTGAACAATAAGGCGAGCTAGTGAGCAGAGCTAGAGAGCGATTTATAGCCACTATGCCTATCGTATCGTAACCTACAAGAGACAAGTTGATCTAGAAGATGAACCAACTTTTTTCTCTCTTGTTAAACTAAAGAGTTGCCAATATCATCAAAGGGACTCCTCTTCCCACTGGAGGTGATTCTGGGTGCACCAAACGACCAAACTAAAATTAAAGTTGATAGCTATTACATTATTGCAGTCACTTTCGAATGTAAAGTAAAGGGATGGCTATAAATTTAAAGCTGTTATTTTGTATTATTTATGTCATCATCATCATCAACCCATAACGTCCCACTGCTGGGCACGGGTCTCTCCTCACATTCGTGAGGCGGGTAAGGCCATATTCCACCACGGGGGCCCAGCCCGGATTGGTGGATAACATACCTACCTCCGAAATAATTCTCGGGTAGGTATGTGGGTTTCCTCACGATGTTTTCCTTCACCGAAAAGCGAGTGATAATTACGTACATATGTTTTACAGAAACACATTGATACGTGCCCGCACTGGGATTTGAACTCACGACCTTCTGATTGGAAGGCGGACGTTCTCCCACTAGGCTACCACCGCTTCGCTTCGCCATTATTTATGTAGATTGTTCTTTATTACTAATCTATAGATATCCGTCCAATGCGGACCACGGGTCTCATCTTAATTCCCTAAGGAGGGTTAGCTCGTAATCTAACAGTTAGCTAGCTAACTATTAATCTATCATCATCATTGCATGGCAAGCCTTATCTCAGAGAGTTAAACAACACTTTTGATATCTGTTCGTTCATAACTTGCACTGGACTTTATAAATTCAGACAAAAGCTTCCAGTGGCCACTCACCGCCCTTTGTGCCGTGGATTGTTAGGTCAACTAGTTTGTCACCCACACGACCTACATCATAAAGACTGAAATAGGCGAGTGCATTCAAATTCATTTAGATCCGCTATCTCGGACAGTTGTATAGTTTCCTACTTATGTACGTAATCTTCTAACTTAACTAGGTGCCTACTCTGAGTACGAGTAGATGAGTATTCCTTTATGCTTTTTAATGATTTTAAAATAAGTTGACAGGTAGGAGTTTAATAGAAAGGCACCTATAGCTAAGCCTTTAGGTAACATAATAATTATTGAAAAATAAAAAGAAATCTCCAACAAAAAAAAATAAGAAGAGAAGAGACATTGGGGTAGGCAGAGAAAAGAAAAGAACAAAAAGAAAGAAAAAAAAGAAAAGACCTCAATGACAGAAAGGCGTGAACAGTCACGCCTTTACATACAGATGTATGTGTGTATTTTCAGGCAGATTGGAAAATGTAAAGTTATAAGAGCTGCGCCAAACGCTAAAGCAAATTGCGCAACGACTCCCATGCCAAATAGCTACAATAGGTATACCGTGAGTAGCTTATAAACTTTAGTCAACCACAACCTCGCTCGCATATCTGGCTCCAAGATAACTCATAGCAACAAACGAGGTCTTTCATACCAGACAGCAAGGCATAATGATTTTGTTAACACCGATTAGTATCTGCTGCCCCTAATCTGGCACCGAATGCGGTATTCAATTCAAAGTTCCAGACAATAGAAAGTAAGGGAATGGTTAATATAAACTAGGTGTGCAATAGTGCCCATTTGTTAGCCAACTGGCTATGTAAATGTAAAATGCAAAAGATAGGGTCAAATGGTGAAATAAAATGGAATACCTATTGAGAGCTTATGGTGTCAGGTTTGCGGAAGAAAACCTCTGAACGTTGCTTTGTAAGAAGATATTAAAATAATAGCGAACATTCCTGCTTGAGTAGGAAGTTTGATCTTTGGTTTAGCATTAGTTAGGTAGGTCTACTTATTTGGAAAATGGATTTACAGATACCTATACTGTCTTACGACATTCTATGATGCTTGTTACGTGTACACGAGTGTGTGTGTGAGCTCACACTCGACGCATGACGCGCACACAGACACGCTTATTTACTCGTATCATGCCCTACTACATCCTGAGCTGAATGGTCTTCATGTGATAGAGACAAAGTTTTAGGGTCTACGTTCGTCTTAGGTCTACGCTAGTTAAATTTCTCTACTGAATCAAGACTATAACTGCACAAATCTCCTAAAGATTTATCGGCATGTACAAACTATCAAAAATTTGCCATTTTTCGCGCATTTCCTCCATAAAATATGGCCAAGTGTAGCCAACTGCATCGATCAAGCGCGGCGCTTGTTAGACACCGTTTCTCACATAACAACAATAGCTCTCTGCAGGCATATTTCAAGGCGTCCCGATAGCTACATCGGTCGGTAGATCGGTTCCAAGCGGCGCACAGAGTCTATAAATCACCCTTTACAATATTTATTCTCTGAGGAATAACTGTGGGATCTCTATGGTGTAAAGGTGATCGAGTTCCTAGTTTACTTGGTTGTAGTTCCTAGTTAGGATCCGATCAGTTGACGCAACCTGTGTGAAATGTGAGTTTTTGAATATATGTTTATTCGAAGAAATTCTTTCCTAATACGGTACCTAAAATTTGTTCGGGTTACCTATATTTTTACAATAACTTTGGTACATGTTCGAAAATGGCAACACAAAGCACCATTAATTATAATAAAATGTCTAAGAAAATAAAAATTGTTGTTCTAATTATTAGGACTTTGAAATAACTGTAAACAACTTTTATTGAAAAGTACTAATGGCATTGCAGACTAAAACAATTGAAAATATAAAATTCCTCGCAATTTCACTTTTTAATTTTTCTAACGTAATACAGAAACAAATCCGTTACTACTTTTTTGTATTGTATTTACAGCTCATTTCATTCTGTAAAAGAGAGCGTCCTTCTTCTGCAAGGTCGCTAAAATTTCCCATTCGTAAACCATGATCACATAGTAAGGGCCGTGTTTACGCGAGAGGCGTTCGTCTCCGCCGTCATCTACCATTGATATCTCAATGGGGAAGTCTGTAAGTGACCGCTTTAAGTTATGGCTCGGTAATTTTTCAAAGTCCGCCGCGCCGTGGGTCCGCCTGGCTATCGTTGGGTTTAATAGTGCTGGCTTAGTGCCAATTAGTAGACGGGCAAGCGGTTTGGTAACCGGCTGTTGTGGATGAGTTTCAACGAGGGTTTCGAATGTTTAGATAGGCCTGGTTATTGGTTTTGTTCTGTATATAATGTATAGTTTATCTCTATTCATTTTCTAGATATGCTTAACACTAAGACTGCTGAGCCGATTTTCTTGTCTAGCCACGGTTACGGATCTCAAACCGTTGTGTTGTCCCGTACTGCTAATACAACAGTTGTAATTCAGCAGTGAGCGTGAGAAATATCTTTTTTCTAATCTGAAAGTCCTGAATGTGTTAATAGGTATCTTCTAGGCGAGCATCCTTCACCGTCGACTTTTACCATCAGGCCAGACTGCATTTAAATGCTTACCTATGTTGCGATAAAATAAAAACTTTCTTTACCAAGAGGTACTAACGAATCATTTAGCAACTCAGCTTTGGATCGCATGTCGAAAATTTTTTTGCTTACACCAAATTAATTATCTACCTTTTCCCTACATATCGACGCTAGAAAGCGTAAACGCTGTAACCTTGAAACGCAAAATTTTTCACCAAACTTTTTTTTTGTTGAAAAAAAATCATAACTCAATATCTACTCGACCTAAAAACGTAAATTTTGGATATTTGGTGTGTTACATACAAAGCTACAATACTGCTACCTTGGTTATATCCTAAAGTTCCTAGGGGACGTTGAAATGTGGGTTTGTTTCCAAATATGTAAAAAAAGTATTTTCGGGTCGGTCAAAGGGTTACAGCGTTTACGCTTTCTAGCGTCGATATAATGTTTGTAAGAGAGGATAATTTCAATTATTACCGTTTGTTAAATGCAGTTATAAAAAAACATATTTAAAATACCATCTAAATAAGACCTAAATTTATAGGCTAACCTTTTTATAGCGTATATATTTTGTTTCAACGGTGACGGCTCGCCGCGTGCGTTCCTGGAGTGTCTTTCATACAAAAGACATCAACGCGCTCATTTCATACACTTGAATGTGTATGGCACACTTGCCTAGTTGCTTTTCGAGCTGATCTAAAAGTTCCCCTTTATTTTATACGTAATCAAAGTAACTAAAGTTCAAAAAACAAAATCTTGTTTCAAATAAATAATTTTTTTTTTTGACAGAATTTTTGTTGATTCAGGTAAATTTAGGTCCGATTGTTTGATCACCAGGCTAACTAACTAATGGTAAAAATAAATGGAGAAATAACTATCTATACTTCTTGTTATTTGTATTTTAGTTTTTATATAATCTTAAGACAATCATCATTCGTAGGGAATGGGTTTTCTTGTAATTGTGGCCCAATAATGCTTAACTTAAGATATAAGTTTTAATCAATAAATATTTGTAGAGATACATATTTATTGGTCCAAAGTAGTTTCATGCCCGTCAATAATTTGCATAACTAAAGGCATATTGAAGTCATTAATCAAACTGTGATTTGATAACATTTAATAACCATAAAGCATAGGTGATTATTGTATCATGATAGAAAGATAGATAGATAACTCTTTATTGACACCAAAATGTATAAAACACAGAGATTAAAAAAAAAACATAACTTTAAAAATAAGTACGATAAGCGGTCTTATCACTTAAAGCGATCTCTGCCAGTCAACCTTTGGTTGGACAAGATAAAGAGCAGGAATAGGGTATAATTATATCATGCTGAAATTGCTTGACTTTTGGTGTAAAAAATAAATTAAGTTGGATTTCTGAGCATAATTTAAATGTTGGGTGCAAGTACTACCGACCACTAAACTAATCTATATATAACTATAATAGATATCCTTCCCTTTTCAAACTCAATCCATAACCAGTTACTCATTAGTTTAATTGATCATATTTTTTTTATTTTTTACCAGATATTCATCCGCCAAGCACTAGTGTGCAAACATTATTGTGTTCCGGTTTGAAAGTGGCTGTTTCCAGCGAAATTACTGGGCCTATGAGACTTTAGAGCCGATGTCTCAGGGTGACGAGCGCGGTCTAGTTCCGCGCAAGATTATGCAATGCAAAATTCTGGGTGGCACTGTAACTGATATGGGCAGGCGTAGCGCTTATCATCAGCTGAACGACTTGCTCGTCTCGTCACTCAGTGTAATAAAAAAAAACTTTTAATTTAAAATAACCTAAAAAAATATGCATCCGAAGTAGCTTAACCAGTGGCATACTGCCTCTACCAAAATATCATAATAGGACAAAGTAAATATCAAAGATTATGCATTCAGTTGCTAAGCAGTTACTTATAACTATTGTAATAAAATTACTTACCATTATCATATTAACAGTGATTTAAGAACGTCTATTTATTAAGACTGCGCCATTCTAATCGCATTGATAATGCTAATGTGGTGCAACGTTTCCCGTTTAGATACTATATTAATTTTAGTAAGTAACAGCCATAGGTTCAGTTATAATAATATGATATTAAGTTAGAAATCTCTTCCCAAACTTCCTTTGATTTGGAAGAAGTGCTAATGGCACGGCACTTCCAAACTATTGATCCCAAAAGCTCCATAAACTAGTTCCAAAGGCCTCCAAATTAATGTTCGGTACCCTAAAGAAATAGTTCTTTAGATAATCTGATAAAATAAAGCTTTTTATCTTAGACTTGAACCTAGATAAACACCTACTTTAATTCAAAATCAGCAACACAAGAAATCTAAGTACCTATGAATATGAGGTATATCTTAATGAGCATGTAGTATGTACCTACGCGTACTAACTTTAGTAATTCCCACTTCTTATAGAGCTAAAAGATATTGAGGCAAAATTATTAAGGCTTTCAAAGAATGCAGTTCTATTATCAGAGCAAATTTGTTTTTCGAACCAATTGACTTCGTATAATTCACGCCCTACTATATTAATAATAGAGATGTAGTCGATATTATTCATTCTAAAGTTATTAAATTAACAGCTTTAGCTATTTAACGATTTGGTATTATGAGTTTCAGAGCAGTTTAATTTGCAGGCTGTAATTAAGCTAGTTATACTATAATTAAAGCTGGTGAGACAACAACCTTAATACAAACAGGAATTACTTAATAGCCAATTATTGGTAGTCTAGGTAGTGTCATAACTTATTTTACGAGTACTATTATTTCTAGTATATCCCTAATTGCGGCATGGTCTTCTGAAGGTAGAGAAAGATTCGTATTTGCTTTACACTAGCAATAGGCAACCCTGAAATATTTAGACAAAATCGCTTTCAGCGCAAAATCACAATCGAGTCTTCGACTGAAACATCGAGATGGTTTAAAAGTGTTTCGAGTCGACTATCGGTGTTGACTGTCGCGATCTCCACTCACTCTCTTTAAACTCGAAAGCATCGTAGTCGTTGGCACCGACCGCGCTTATTGCCTTTCGGATATTTAGAACGACTCGGATTCACTTAAATTCGAACGAGAAAGAAATCATAGAGAACCATCGAGATATCTGAAATAATCGACTATAACATCTTCGGACTCCCCATCGCGTCTTTAATCCTATCATGAAGGAGCGCTGTTACTCCGATTGGAGTACGATTTGGAAAATGCACTAACTGACTAAGATACGTACTTCAGCACCTGGTAGGTCAGGTCGCCGTGAGTTCTCCAGTTTGTCTTTGAGCTACCTATGCAATGTAGGAGCACTGCTACTCTAATTGACGAGTGCAAATACTGACTGTGATACGTACCTCAAGACCTGGTTGGTGCAAACAATGACGGGCCGCTGCGAGTTCTCCAGGTTGTCTTTGAGCTGCATCACGGTGTGAACCCAGAGGAACTGCCCCGAACGTCGCTGCAACCGCAATAGCGCGATGCAGGACCGCTCTTGTTCCGACTGGGTTACTGTTGAGATAAGATAATAGATTAGGTAAGGCATTGGTCACTAAGCGCATAGTCAGTCGCCGAATGTGAGCGAGCGCAGGTATAGTTTTCGATATATTTTTAAAATTGCGTATCAAATTTATTCAGACTTCATTACACGAACACATCAAATTATTCTTACTACCTACAGCATAATTCATTTGTTTCTAAATTGCAATATTGTCAAATGAAGTAAACTTAGGTTCATGAGTCAAACTTCTAACAAAACGTGTACCGTTTTGTTAGAAGTTACATTAATAATCTACAGCATCATCATTATCATCATCAATCCTCATCGGCGTACTGCTGAGCACGTGTCTCCCATCACTTTCGTGAGGAGGATTAGGCCATAATTCACCACGGGGCGGATAACAGAACCAACCAATTCCTGAAAGTAGGTTTTACTATAAAAAGTATATACCTATGGCTAATCTAAGTCGATGCCGTGATATGATAATAGATTTAATACCTGAGATAATCCGGTAGTTTATGATCCTATTAGTTTACAATAAAAATTGTTTGATAAAACACTTAAAGCCTCTCCTCAAATATAATAAACACCCGCCACCTGTTCCAACTGATTGAACAAACAATAATAAACCTAAAGACACTTTAATAATAGCTCGATTATCGTCATAATTACTCTGACTTGTCTACAAAGCCATAAACGACTAACGCTTGAATTTTAATTACCACTCTCTCTCTTTAACTTTAAAGTTGAATATTGTAAGCTGCTCTTACACAAGGTGTTTCAATTTGACAATGGTGTGATAATAGTTATTCACAGATCCAAGTACGGTAAGGTCTATCATAGTGTTTCCCTTTTATGGTGGTCGAATCAATGTCCATCTAATCGTCATAAATGGTTAGTTTGTCTGGCTGTTCCGTGGATGGGATGACTTTAACAAGGTCTAATAATAAAGGTAAACATGATACAAAAACTTAATAATGGAGAGTTGTATTTGAAGTCGGGTTTCTTTTTTTTATTTACTAAGCTTAGGATCGCAAGTGTAAATAGCTATTCATGGTTGATTTTATTACCTACAAGCTTGATTTAGGTTTAAAGAAATTTATTCTCAAAAAGACTACAATAGTCACATAAATGAGAACAAGTATATCCCTTATAATTGGCTATTCTTTATTTATAAACGTTACTAATAGTTCAAATCAGGTTTTTTCAACAACGAAATTGGAAAGTTGCGCGAAAACTTGGAAAACTTGGAAAAAAACTGTAAGTGCTTTTTTCTTTGTATGATTTTTGTATGAAGCCACGGCTTGATATTAATTTGTTTATTTTTTTTGCTATCTTCAGTTGTTTATTTTCGTGTGTGACATGGGCGGTTTATAAGCTGGAAAATGCAAGGCGTAGCCAATTATGGATTTAATCGAAACTTAAGAGGTTAGTACATAGGAATAGCAAAATGCGAAACCACTCCGATATCCAGCTTCATTTAAATACCAACAAAGTAAAACTTACAAATACAAATACTTAAATGCAATTTACATGTTGACCTGTCAATATCACGACACACACTTGATTTATTAACAACCTATACAATGGTAATTAAAATGTACCATACATAAATTACACGATCGAATGTAAAATAATCAGATGTAGAGTCAATAGCTTCGAGAATCAAATGCTTGAGTCGTAATTAATGTCCGGATCTAGAAAAGCTCAGAATTTGCTGTTTTCTTTGAGAAATAACTACCAAGGGAAAGGAAAACCCGTTTTTGTTGAAAAATATAAGTTTTTCAGATAAGCTAATAAGCTCATTAGTTTACGAATTCAGTAGGTACTGTGAACGATCAAATTGATCTCCAACGCCATGAATCAATTTAATTTTAATTACTGAGAGAATATCTCTACTTTTCTTCTCATCAAATTTTCACCTCGCTGTCACCATAATTGTGTATTGTCTTCGAAACTTGACAGGCATGATAAACATCCCGTTTTTAACATTAATAATTCTAATTTTCACTTTAGTTCCATATTTTATTTATTTACAGCTTATTTACACACGCAAATAAACAACTAAAATAGCGAAAAGGTAAAACCAAATGTCAAGCCGTGACTCCACTCAAAGAGAAAAGCACTTTCCGTTTTTTTCAAATTTTCGCTAAGTTTTCACATTTTTTTTAGAAAAACCTAATCGGGACAATTTTGAACATTTATAACAAAAAATAGCCAAACCGGTTAAGTCGTTCTCAAGTTATGGCATGACCAAGGGAAATAGGGATTAATTTTAATATATTAAATATAGGTTAACTTAGCCCGTTTTGACTACTACGAATTAAACAGAATAACATCAGACAGTTTTTATACTGAAAAGAATTCAATAGCCCAGTCTGTAAAGCCACGAACCGGCAGCTTAAATAAATATATCTACCATGTTGGGTTGCTAAGGACTCTAGGTGGTAACTTGCGTTAATTGTATGCTCCGCTAGTGGTCATTAAATAGGCATTCTAAGAGCAGGTAGGTGGTCAGGACATCCGTGAGGCACAATGTATTCATAAAATGTAGATTTAACTTCGATAAACCCACGGCCGCCTTGTGTAACTTGATGCGAATTACATAACTTAACTTAGTTTGTTATGTGGGTCATTTGAAACCTCAGCCTGAATACTTGTAGTAAGTTATTTAGGAATATTTTTATAGAGAACCGAATTGTATATATTTCTTTGTTTTTGGTCATGATTTGTTGACGGTTTGTTCGGATTTGACTTTTGAGAAGAAACCACAGAAATCTTTTTTCTATAATTAAAGGTACTCGTAAGAGAGGAGATTTCTATTTTTTTTTTGTAGTGGGAAGTCTCTTCTGCAAGAGACCGCCTGGGAAAGTACCACACATTTGCCAGATATTCATCCGCCAAGCAGTAATGTGCAAACATTATTTTGTTTCGGTTTGAAGGGCACTGTTTCCAGCGAAATTACTGTGCATATGAGACTTTAGAGCCGATGTCTCAGGGTGACGAGCGCTTTGCAGTGCCGCGCAGGATTATGCAATGCATAGTTCTGAGTGGCACTGTAATTCTTATGGCCAGGCGTTGCGTTTATCATCGGATGTATGACTTGCTAGTCTCGTCACTCAGTCAAATAATAAAAAAAATAAAAAAAAAACAGCTGTGATTCCAAAAAAAAAAACATTACGATCGTTGTCTAGCTGAAAAACTCTATCATCGCTATACCTATTCTAATCAGAAAAGCCCTAGAAACGATTTAATTATTATCAGCATATTGTAAAACTAAGTTAAAGTACTTAAGTACTATAACTTAAAGCTTAAGCCCTTCCCACATTACTGCTTGCCATGCTAAACTGAATAAAGTTCATGCATAACCAGTGTCTAATAAAGCTAGCAATATTCTTATCTGGATAGAAATCAAGAATAAATTCATGAAGCACTACGACAAAGAATTAAAATGAATTTTAATATCTACTAAGATAATCTAAGTTAGGTTTAATTGAAATAATGTGACAGTCATCACGGAGCGCGACCGAGTTATTATCATTGGGTTTGAAAGCTACGAATTCATTAACATGTTAGTTAAGTTATATTCAAGTTAATGTTTATGTTGGAATTACTTTGTTATTCTGCGTTTTGATGATTTCAATTAGATTTCCTTTTTCAAACTCAAACCACAATTAGTATTTAGTTTTGTGTATATATTTTTTTGTATATATGTACCTATTTGAGACTTAAGTGTTTGACATGTAAAAGTGTATTATTTTTGCCTTTTTACAAAAAAAATATTTTTATTTACACAACGAAAATAACAATATGTAAATAAAATTAAATAGAAAACTAAAACAACTAACTATTTAGAATAAATGATATGACTTTTGAGTTTTATAGTCTGACCACTTAGCGGCTAAAACGGCTTAACGGGTTTTGATGAATTTTGGACTTGGGATACTTTTTATTCTCTTTTCTTTTCTTTTTGGGATCTTTTTCTTCTTGGGATTTCTCATCGCATAACGCACAAGGCGGGTGAGCAGCGAGGCGCAGCTAGTCGATTATAATTCTAAGTAGTTGCGACCATAACCCATTTTTCTCCTACAAACTAATTCACTAAAAGCCACAGGTAGCTGTATCTACCAAAAATTTACGATATCTTTCATCCGATATCCGTAAAGGTTACAAATTAGATGCTATTTATCTGTCTCTATGATACAGCCATAATTTTTGTGATCAAATAAACCTAATACCTATTCTATCAAAACCGCAAAAAAACGAATAACATACACTTAGTATTATAAAGGTCACCGCACACGAACGTAATAGAACCGTCCTTGTCATTATCGATTATCGAATCATTCGAATGATGACTCGATTGCAAGCCGAGTCCGATTTGAATCCCACAAATTATTCCTACGAGCTTACAAAGTAGTTTCAAACGTATTTTGTTTCGTATAAAGTCGGTATTGGTAAGGAGATGTAGTTAGGAGAGTAATGAGGGTTAATGTCAGGCGGTTATTTCTGCAATGTTTACTGTTGGTTTTATATTCGAGAAGAGATTGACTAGCTTTGATTGTGGTCGGTAACTTGGGCTTTTCTAGGTGCTTTGCTTATGTGTTTTATATAAGGCTTTTATTGATATCTGTCTTAAGGTTGTGCAAAGTACTTATTACCACAATTATTATATCTACCATTTACCTACAAATTAGTATAAGTAGCTACTTTTAATATAGGTACCTACTTATATTAAAAGTAGCTACTCAGTTTTAAACTGTCATGGTTACGGATGATAGTTGTTACTGTGTAAACATGTAATATGTGCCTACTAGAGACTATTTATCGAATTATCGATTGCGATTATAACAATCGTAACGTAGGTAATACGAGTAAGCCTGTGTGGGGGAAACCTTAGACACTATTATAAGCAGGATGTCTAGTTTATTATTTTTATTATTATTATTAGCCGTGATTATCCCACTGCAGGGCAAGGGCCTCTCTTCTCTCTTTCCATTCCTCGCGGTTGAGAGCTTTAGTGGTCCAGTCGTTACAATGTTTAGTTTACCAGTTTGTATTTCATTCCGAGTTAATTCGTTAAAATAATTAGTACGTACTAAAAACGTACAGAGAGAAAAGGTCTCTACATAATGAATATTTCTTTGGTTTCAATTATTATTTTCAAAAGCAAGTCACTGCAACTAATGCGGCGAATGATTACTACCATCATTTACCTTCACATTATTATTCGAATATTATATCTATTGTAAACTGTAATTTCCATAAGTTTTCATTCTAGTAGACGATGATAATCGCTCACGTAGTAAAGCTTTGTTCACACACGACAGTCACGTTGCAACTTTCTCTGACGTGTGAGATTGACGTTAACTCTAAAATAATAATAGTGCCACTATAGTACCTTGTCCCAGAAAGTATTTTCACATATACGTCTCTGCTTAAGGGGACAGATACCTATAATTAATGCGATAAAGTGTCTAATTGTTTAAGATTTATCTATGATGTGGTAATGTAGGAAAGTATAAAAATATTTTTACTTTTCATTAGTTTGACACAAGAGTTGAAAAAGTTTAGGAGCATAAATTCCAATTCTGAAAATGGCCAATTTTCAAAATAATGAATTCTCAGAATAACCAATTCTCATAATGACCCAATTTCAAAATGGCCACTGATTAAAAATTACGAAATGTCAACAAAAACAACATTGTCTGACTCTCAGAGCTCTAAATCCTCTTCGTATTCAGTTATAGTGACAAAGAGCGTAAGTGTTCATCCGTGGTTTGAGCTAAATGCAGTCACATTGCTTTAGGTTATCAACAAATCGCACGAGATGACGATAAACATGAAATAACGCTGTGTATAGTTAGTTAATTTTAAAATAGTTTTTATATTTTATTAAATTTTTTTTTATTTTGAATTTTATACTTAGGTGTACTTTTTTATGTACCTAGCAGAAAATTAGCTTTCCACTAGGGGTTACAACTATACTTTTGCACAGTAATAGGTACACTTTACAAATAGAACATTACATGAAACTGGTAGATCTAGTTCGATAGTGAGTTACTACATAAAATATCTAAAATCTAAATTGCCAAGTTAGTAACTTAATCACCAAGCCTACTTGTAAGTTGTAAGATATTTTATACAGCGCTATCTGAGAGTTAGTGCCTAAATTATTTTAGTTCCCACGATTTCTAGGGCATTAGAGTAAATCTGGGTATAGTCTAGACTATTAATCAATAACAATAGATGGTCTGGGCTGTACTTAAATCCTATTTAGAGTTATTTAGATTAACGGCTTTGCGTAGTCGTCAATAGTTGGATATCAAGTCATAGCAAGGAACGTTTTAATTTTACACTTAGGTGTACCTACGTGTACCTATATTATACCTATAATGAAAGGGTATTTAATGAATTCTAATTGGCATTAGGCTCTGGTAAAACCAATCAAAAGTAATTATTTAATGCTGGTTGATAGTCATTTGATGTCTTTGACTAGGTAGGTACAGCATTAGGGTGGTAGGTTATAAGTGGCTCCAAATTATGCTAGTCAACAAGGTCTAAAACGTGTTATTTCTTGATAAAGCTCCTAAAAATATGAGCAAAACTTAGCTCATTCGATCCGGAATGACGTCTAGAAAACTGTCTCGAGGATTTTTAGCAGATAAAAAGATGACAAAAACATGGTATCTAGTTTTTCGTGAATAATTCAAAACTATTAATACATATTTATGATTTTTTAGAAAAGAGGAGGGAATTTCAAATAAGAAAGTTCTTACTCCCAGAAGTCCCAGAACTAAATGGTTCGTTTAATATTACACGCGGTGCTGCTCTCCAGTTCTGTTCAATATTCTATTGTCTTTTGTGTAAAAATTTTGATTAATACATATTTTCAGTCATTTATGAAAAATAAATAGGCCAGTCTTTTAACCTAATCTACTACTGATGTTTCAACAACTATAAATTTCAAAATTTTGTATAATGTTTTACAAATTTCGAATGAAATTTTCCGAGCTTCGCAAAGTTCTGCAATAAGAGTTAAATTGATCTTGATAGCTGATGATAATTCTTACCAACTAAAAAAACCCTTGAATTAATTCCTCGCCATATTGTAATCTGAGAAAAAAAGCTTATTTAGCCATACTCACTTAACCTGTGTTTGCTTTGAGCTTCCTTACAGCAGTCAGGGTGCAGGAGGTGGTACCAGCTGACCCCGTGCAGGGAACTCCTCTCCCATCCCAGGTGCCACTCGCTACTGGACAAACAAGAGGAACACGTTAGTGGTGATGCTGGAATAAATAGTATACATTGTGATGATGATGATGATGATATAAACCTTGCCATAACTATTTTAGCATTAGGTATCATTAGTCGACAGTAGGGCTTTATTCATGACTAGCTGCGCCCTGCGGTTTTACCCGCGTTGAGTATTATCTCAAAACCGTTAATTTTTACGAGACAAAAAGCATTCCATTAATTAATTAATAAACTATCTGTGTGCCAAATTACATTAAAATCTGTTATGTACTGTTTGCGTGAAAGAGTAACAAACTTCCATCCACCCTCACAAACTTTCACATTTATAATATTAAAAAGTAGGAACAGGATACCTACTTATTATCAGAGTCACAATTATTAACTGAAAGCTAACTTCTGAAAAACTATGTTTCCTAAAAAATCTTTTGCAGGTTTATCAAACCAATTCAAAAGAAACTGAGACTTGAAATGCGATGCGCCAAAGTTGATGCAATTATATCAAAACAAGTAGGCCATTAGGTCACAGTTACATCTGAAACCGTCCTAGAATATCAAATGAATGATCGCAGTCAATGTTGATCCAAAAACAGAAACAAAAGAATTCGCAACACCAGTCTGAACACTTGCACTGATACTCATTGCTAATAGTACAATGGCAGTGGCTATCAAACACGCACGACTTATAAAATCAGGAAGAATCAAGTTGAAATCAAAAGTGAGTTGCTTTCAAAGTCATTCTTTCGCCAAGGCCGCAGCAATGATTAATAATGAATATGACCCCATCCGTATGTTTGTACTTGTCAAGTTTACATTAATAATGTTTATTGTGATATGTAACGAACTGGATTAGTTTTGTATACAGGTCTTTATGGCAGGAGATTAAATGAAGTGATTAAAAAAGTGGCAATCAAATGCCACTTGGCAGGGTTGTGTAAGTTATGTTTGAACAAAGTGCATCCGGAATCGAAATTAAGCAAACACGAAAACTAATTATGTATAGTTGCAATGATAATCATTTTATTAAATGCTGATGGTTATCAGTTTCTACAGACGAGGATTTAGCAGGATGTTTTATTAAATAGATTTCTTCTGCAAAAGTCTACCTATGAAAGTCGAAAGAGGAAACCTTTACTATAATTAATTAACAGTTAATCAGTAGAGTGCAAAGATTCCAGCTAAATTACTGGGCATTTACAATGTCTCAGGGTGACGAGCGCAGTGCCAAGATTTTGTAATCAAAGCTCAGGATGGCACTGCAATAATAATAAAATTGTTTTGCGTGGGCGGGGGCGCTTACCATCAGATGAAGGACCAGACCTTCTCATCACTTAGTTGTACAAACATTATTTTAAATTGGTTTTTCTATTAATTCAAGTTTGGTAAGAGTAAGTAAAGCAAAAAGAATGTGTTGCTTTTTCAGCCCAAACCTCTGCTTGATATTACCTTTGGATAGATACGTCACATAGAAACCTAATGCATCTATTAGATAAATGAGAAAATCTATTTGAAAGAGTATTATTTTCTGGTGAGGTAAACGAGCGGTGGTAGCCTAGTGCGAGAACGTCCGCCTTCCAATCAGAAGGTCCTGAGTTCAAATCCCAGTGCAGGCACGTACCAATGTGTTTCTGTAAAAACATATTATGCACGTAATTATCACTCGCTTTTCGGCGAAGGAAAACATCGTGAGGAAACCCACATACCTATCGGAGAATTATTTCGGAGGTAGGTAAGTTATCCACCAATCCAGACCAGGCTCCGTGGTGGATAATGGCCTAACCCTCCTCACGAAAGTGAGGGGAGCACCGTGCTCAGCAGTGGAACGTTCTGGATTGATGATGATGACGATGATGAGGTAAACCTTTTCATAAATGTTTTGAAACTTTCTGAATGTTTATTGATATATATACTTAGGATCTTCAATGACGAATCTTTGGTTGTTTTATCAACAGTCACAAATATATTCGGCTAAGGATTGTACTGTATACAAGAGTAGGTTAAATAACTATGATAAACTAACACAGAGACAAAGGTGTGCCCATGACCTACTTCATAGGAAAACTCTTTAGGTACTCTATCTAGTAACTTATTATTCAACGTACAGTCGAAAACAAATGCAAATACCTAAGATTAACATTGAAATTTCCGGAGTGCTGCAATTTGTTTCTTAACACATAGAAGTAAGGTAGACACTCCGAAAACGAAGCAACAATAACTCATAGGTAATGATGGAGTAATGACTACTTGAAATGAAGATGTTTGGAATAAAGACATTGTTAAAATATTGTCATTATTAAGGGTCATTAAATCAATGTCAAGATTTTAAGTTGGGGCCTTTTCGCTGCATTTGTATTGCCTAGTATAAATCTATATATACAAAAATGTTATGTTGGTTTGTGTACACTTCAAAAACTCAAAAAGTTCTGCACCGATCGAGCTGAAATTTTAGTGTGATTTATAATCCGCATCAAGGATTGTTTTTATCAATTTTTTTCATGAGTGACATATCAGCGAATGTGCGAATGTGCCACAGCGAAGCGTGGCAGGGTACAGCTAGTAATTTAAAAAAATCAATGATGTATTTTAATAAATTATAAATAATAAAATGTTTTCTTATCTTATTCTTTATATGTTAGCATTTGTCCCCTAAATCACTTGTTGTTAAGTGATCGAAAGTAATATCTAAACACGCTTAGCCTTGAATGGGATTAACTGTCAAAGACTGCTTCCGAAACACCCCAATAGTGATCTGACGACAGATTCTGATTAAGGGTCTTTTTATTTGACTGAGCAACGAGACGAGCAAGTCGTTCACCTGATGGTAAGCGCTACGCCTGCTCATAACAGTCACAGTGCCACCCAGAACTTTGGATTGCATAATCATGCGCGGAACTGCACTGCGCTGGTCACCTTGAGACATCGATTCTAAAGTCTCATATGCCCAGAAATTTTGTCAGAAAAAGTGCCAAACCCGGACGGATGAAAACCCTAGAAATACCTACCTATATTTAAAAAATCTGAACACATGACATCGCATAAAGTAATGAAGACAACAGTAATGTTTACGAGGCGCACATGCGATATAATATTATGGACAATGAGACACACGGCTGCGCGTGATCCGACTCAGATGCAAATCATAGCTTAGTATAAAGGTGAGTGTATATGCAATGATAATGATTTTGCTAATTATTAATAACTAGCTGTGCCCCGCGGTTTCACCCGCGTAGTTCCTGTTCCCGCAGGAATATGGGGATAAAATATAGCCTATGTTACTCGCTGTCAATGTAGCTTTCCATTAGAGAAAATTAAGCCGAAACTTTACATATTCCTATACATATATATATACATACATACATACTTTCATCCCCTATATTTATTTTACCCCTCAAGGGTAAAGTTTTACAAACTTTGAATGTCAAATTTATTTATATCTAATCAAAAGCCTAAAAAATAAATTTCAAGCTTCTAGCTTCAACGATACTTCCATACAAACTTTCATCCCCTATTTCAAACCCTTACAATGCATTTATTGCGATAAAAAGTAGCCTATGTCCTTCCCTAGGCTCTAGATTATTTCTGTACCAAATTCCATTTCAATCGGTTCAGTAGTTCAGGCGTGAAAGAGCAACAGACAGAGTTACTTTCGCATTTATAATATAAGTAAGGATTATTGTATTTTACTCGCTTTTCGGTGAAGGAAAATATCGCGAGGAAACCCAAATACCTACCCGAGAATTATTTCGGAGGTAGGTATGTCATCCACCAATCCGGACCGGGCCCCCGAGGTGTATTATGGACTCAACCTCCTCACGAAAGTGAGGGGAGACCCGTGCTCCGTGGGACGGTATGGGTTGTTGACGAGATGATGATGATCGTTTTTTAAAATGATAATTTATATTTTATAGATTTTTGGCTAATTTTCTCAAGTTTTGTATTGAAATTAGTTAAGTATATATATATGATATGGGATTGAGTCTGGCCGTAACAGACAAACAGATATTGATTTACTAACAGATATTTTAGACTAAAATTCAATAATTTTCAAATTAAATCAATAAAAAACTTATACATTGTAAGTAAAGTTTACCTTGATACATTTATATTTTTTATCTTATTTATTGTGGTATATTACAATAAAAAAAAATACCCATTTATCGATCGATATTAATAACGCGGAAAAAATACTAAAGCTTAGGCTACAGTGTACACTATACTTAACATATCAACCCTGACAGAAGCTTGTAAGTTGTCATTGTATGCAAACATGGTGAAGAGTGCTTACATCACATATCAACTCGATACCGGAAAATATATAAATATCGATAAAAACAATTGAAATATCGATAATAAACATAATCGAACTTGTGACTCGAAAATCAATATGATGTTGATAGATTTTATGGATTTAGCTTCCTGAATACGAAATGGTTTAATGCCACGTTATTGTATAATTATTTTTGTATTAAAGACCTATTATAGGGCTTTATTCTTAAAAAAATATCTAATGTCACTTAGTTTGCGCAGTATAATATTGTAGTGCCTGATTTTATTTAAAATCACACACTTAACGTTTAAAATAGTATATAGGAATATAAAATCTATCGGACATCGATCGAAGAAAATGTTATTTACGAAAGCGATTTTTTCCAAACTACCTTAGAATTAGCTTCTAAGATTTCTGGCTTGTTCTATATTTAATCACAGTAAATGTATTTCCATTTCCTGCCTATATTATGCGCACAAATCTTTTGTCTCCATTTTTCCGTCACTTCGTAAACATACGGCTTTTGATTCAGTACCATTTTGAAAAGGCTCTGCGGCTGGTACAAGATAGATGACCAGCCGTACAACATAAATAAAACATTTTCCACTTCAAATATTCAGCCTTTTCCATAAATCCAACATTAAAACTTGGCAGCTGCATAAAATTCCTGATTGTAACTTTATTTGTGAGTCCGCAAGTGACAAACTCATCTGACTGCTGTTTTCCATTTCATGTACAGTCTGTCTCAAAATTAAACCAATTCGAGAGCAACACAAATGAGAGCAATTGTTGGATCATCTAGTTGAAACATCATAATTCATAGTTCATTCCCTTTTCATGATTTAACCTGCGTCTGCGATATTTATAGATCCCTTCTAAAATATTTGGAGCGTGGAATAAAAAGAAAGAGCACCAAGGAGTTCATTACCAAAGCGTTACCAGCGTTAACGCAGGTATCGTATCTTTCTTACGATACTAATTCGTTTATTATCTCGTCAATTGAAGCCCTATTCACCTTCCAGAAGGTTTTGTTCTATTTAACTAAGAGGAATTAAGTTAGCTAGCCTGTTCGCACACCGATTTTATTCTTTAAAAGGACCATTGGAATGGTCAAACGAAAGTTTTGTTCTGTCCGAAACTAAAATTCTTCGTTAAGACATTCAATTGTTTCTTCCACATAACGATATTTTCGTCAGTTTTGTACAACTATGTAATGTAACATGCATTGTCCTAACTAGAGGAACGACAAACTCAACCAAACGCCGAGATGCAAAGTGACAAGTGTCAAATAATGCCTACACCCTATTCGGACACAATTAATGTGTACCTTTGCGGTGTCACAGTCACAGCACCTTCGTTCTTCAAGTAGCTTCTATTTTGCTTCAACTGTAGTCTTATTTCATGTAGCTTATTATGTGTTGTCATTGAGAGCGGCTCGGTGACGAGTGCATGAATATGAATCGGTTTCAATAGAGACGTTGTCATGCGATGGACAGTAGCTCAGCGACAGCTACGCATCAATAAGTATTGTTTATTGTTTGCTGAGACTGCCGAGCCTTGAACCAGTGGTGTATGGGATTTGCATAGAGGGAAATGACAGTTTGTTTACTGGTTTGATTGTTCTGTGTCAGGTAGATGTCGTCAATGTTGTTTTCAATATCGGTGATGTCATGTTTGGGGATTAGAAGAGTGGTTTTGCTTCAGAAAGATGTGAAAATGTTGCTATGTCTAATCTGTGTGTTCAAGCTTTCTTTAGTAATTGGCCCTGTAGAAGCACCAGAGTTCAGAAGCCAAACAAACCCACTTAACATCTCACTAATATTATAAAGGCGAAAGTTTTTGTTTATGTGTTTGTCCTCTGTTCACGCCGAAACGGCTTAACGCATTTTGATGAAATTTTGTACAGCAATTCTTTAGGTTCTGGAATAGAACATAGAATACTTTTTATCCTGTAAAAATTAACAATTCCTGTGGAATAATTGTATAACAGCGTTGGTCAGCTCCATTGCAGCTTGGTATCGTGTAAAACTAAGCTAAGTCTGGCGTCGTGCCAATTAGAGCGTGAAAGAAGAAGTAACACTTTCAACTTACTTAGTGTCAATATGTAAAATCTTCATATCACAAGCATGTACAGTGGTGAAGACATTGGTGGCGCCGTGCACGACGCACTCCCGCGTCTCGGGCATGGCGAGCGGCGTGCACACTGCGAGGAACACGGGCTCGTTCCTGCTGCACAGCGGGAGGTACGACACGTAGTGCCCTCGAACTAACACCACCTGTGGAAGAAGTAATACGTTTATATAGGATATGTAATTAATAAGGACAGACAGTAAAGGAATATGAAAGGTGAAGGAAAACGTGGAAAACTGCTATAGCCGAGAACTCAACGTAAGGATATGATGACATGCAAAAAAATATCTTTGTGGGTTATTTTAAAAGACTGTTTGGGATAATGTCTTGGAATAGTGGACTGACCATGAATGTTTAAGAGAGATTGATCAATCTGTGACGTATATTTTCTCTGTAAGTATTAGTTTTTACGTCCATAGCAACATTGTAGATCACGTGTTATTGAATTTTATCACCAAATACTATGGTTATAGGTTCCAAAATTACAAATTTGATCTTATTTAAATAGGAGGTTAGATCTTTACAATATCGTAGTAGTATCTATTCTGTGATATTATGCTAGTAAGAATTTAAATCGACCGCACCAGAAAATAAAACATATTTCTATGAACCAATACTCTAGCTCCGTTTTAAATTGAAATTCCTAACTTACACCATTTACATACAAGGTCAGATTCTATCTCACCAGCTGAACGACATTTGATGCCTTTGCCATTAAACTCTGACCCAGAAAGCTGTACCGGCGGTACTTCATAAGTAGGCGTGGCGCTTTGACATTCTTTAGTATAGCTTTGTAATAGACTGGGTTCGACACATCAACAATATCGAATAGATTCGGTACTGTACATAATCGATTTTATATTTTTCTATGTAATTTTTTAAACCCTGTTGTTCCACTGCTGGACAAAGTTCTACCCCGGTTGCTTCCACTTCTGTAACTTATTTGAAACTCTAATTAGGATTTCAAACAACCAAATTCTGTCATTTTTATAATTATTACCTTGTATTACCAAGAACAAGCAGATACCTTTCTATCCAATTTTCACTAAGTTCCACTACACTTGGAATCTGTTAAATGGTTCCGTTATCACTTATCAATACTAATATATAATGCTTAAGTTTGTTTGTTTGAACCCTACAATCTCAGAAACTACTGGTTCGAATTGAAGAATTCTTTATGTGTTGAATCATTAATATAACACAATTATATTTTAAAGTATTTTATCCCGGGTTTTACAAATAAAATTGAGTTCGGGCTCATCATATTCAATCGAGACATGATAGGCGGGCTATACATAATAAAAGCTCACCAAAATATGGAAACACATTCTAAATTTGCCAGTTGAGATCCGCTATCAACCGATAGTTAACAGTCGTTTATATTCAAATCGTTCACATCGTTTTTCTTAATAGCACAAAACGTATTCCCGAGATCCATGCTACTGACAGCCAGTGAGTATTCATAGTCTATGATATCGATTGATTCACAGGTCACCCGTTCACTTAGCATCCTCGATCCGGATCCGTCTGACCTTGGGCAATGTATTTTACTGTAGTATTGTCCTGTTGAAAACTATAGCCCGCTTGCATAAATGAGTATACTAATGCTATTTAAACGTCTATAAATATAACTCGTAAATACACAGACAAAAGTTAATAATAACTCTAATAACGTTTGATAGCATAATAGACATCGATATGCACGTTATAAATTGTATTCTGTCAATTTATTACACATTTATAAACACTTTTGAAGACTTAAATTTAGGTTAGGTTAGAGGGGAAAACGGTGATAAATTCGGTATCTATACACAATATCATTTAAAATTATGTTGATCAAGAGGCAAACTTAACTGGACTTGTCTAAAACATGCAAATCTTTAACTTTACGATGTTTGACTTGGGATTTGAAATAGATTCATTTATATTATGTTAATTGAAGTGAATGTTGTGGAATGGTTATTTATTGAACTGTCTTTGTATAGCCGATGAATAAATGAAGTAGTTCGATAAGGTCAAATGCTGGGTCATATAATAATCAAGCGATTAAATATGATTTAATTCTTAATATAATCTTGTGTTCCCCAATAAAATGAAATTATGTGGAATTAAAAATGCCTTACATAAACTTTTTAAAATCAAAATGAATCAAATCTGATTTCATCATCACTGTCAACCCATATCGTCCTAATGCTTAGCATGGGTCTCCCGCACTTTCGTGAGGAGGGTTTAGGCCCGGATATAATAGGCCATAATCCACAACGGAGGCCCGGTCTAGATTGATGGATAACAAACATACATTTGAAATAATTCTCGGGTAGGTATGTGAACTTTCTCACGATGTTTTCCTTCACCGAAAAGCGAGTGATAATAACGTACATATGCTTCACAGAAACACATTGGTACGTGCCCGCACTGGGATTTAGTTGAGGAATTGTAATATAATTTAAATCACGCCTAAAGAATTGTATAGGCTAGATTATATCACCGGGGTATTAATAGAGTGTCTCGTAATAACTATTGTAAGACAAAGTTTCAATGCATTTTTATTAATGTCATTATGCTAAGTGTTAGTAGGAAATCTGAGTATTGAGTAAGGTTAAAGCGGTAGATCCTGGTTACTCATCGCTTAAAAAAATAAAAAAAAAAAACAGGAGGAAAAGTATTTATGTACCACATTCTCGTAGGATAACTTCGAATCAATTTTTTTTAATGCAGTAAGTATAGGCAAGCATTTGACCACGTTCACTTGATGGTAAGTATCGACGTGCGTATAAAACAGTATAGTATTTTTAAGATAAATTGTAGGTACCATCACAGTCTAAAATAGTCTATCGAGAATTATATAGTTAATCTACGATAACAATTATACATGTCTCTTCAACTTTATGATCAAAAGATTTTATATAATTTTCACTAATAGTATAGCTGATTTTCAAGCCAAACTCAAGTTACAAACATTACTGTGTTCCGGTTTGAAGGGCAGTGTTTCCAGCGAAATTACTGGGCATATGAGACTTTAGAGCCTATGTCTCAGGATGACGAGCGCAGTGCAGTGCCGCGCAAGATGATGCAATGCAGAATTCTGGGTGGCGCTGTAACTTTTATGGGCAGGCGTAGCGCTTACCACCAGGTGAACGACTTGCTCGTCTCGTCAATCAGTCGAATAAATAAAAAGTTTACAATACATTTCTACTTTGAAGATCACTTAGCTATTTAGATATTATCATCCTTTGTACTATTTACTTATAAGGATATATGAGAGGCTTCTATATTTTTCGAGAAAGACCTCAGACGTTCGTTCTCACAAAGATTATGAGCTAGAAGTGACACGTCGCCGAGGCCCGCCCACTAATGTACTGTAATGACGACAGATTAACCGGATATGCCGTAGATTAGCGCCGGGATTACTGGTACGCCCAAACATATGCCACAGTGGATCGTGGTACAAATTGGAAGATATTAGGGATTAATAATACACTAGGGACGAAACCCAAAAAAAAAAATAACGCATCTCAACCAACTAAGACTCCCTGGACTAACTAGGATTCCCTGTATCTAGGGAATCAGGAACTACGAGAACCATCAATACCATGATCCTACAAACATCCAATCAGGAGAGATTATTTCGGAGGTTTGATAACTACCAATCCGGACCGGGGTTTTAATGCCACCTCTTTACTATCGCAGCGGTTTCATCAGGTTCAGATTCTTCATTTCACAATCTAACCAAATCCGTCTGCACCTTTCGACTCTTCAGAACGACAGCACCGCAGTAATCAATCGTGACTTATTATCTATTATAGAACCAGAACACATCGCGGATAGAGTCATGAGGTGAACAATACAGCACTTTCTAACCTTACCACAAGTAAGGCACACCACACACTGGAGACTTAACGGCCGTTAGTCTAATGTGTATTGGCTTACCGATAAACTATGACATCTGCTGTCTTCTGTTAAGTGCTGATATGGCTTGCTGGAGAAGAAGCTTCTAAGCGGTGAGATATAATAGTTCCTGCCTTCTTATCTAACTTCTGTTTTCGATATAATCAATCAAGAATACTGTCTTTTTATGGGCAAAAACACATCATTTCAACTTAAAACTCAATTCATTTATTACAAATAGGCAAAATAATGCACTTTTACAAGTCAAATTCATAGAGAAAAACAAAAAAATAAATTAATTATAATCTTCTAAACTTAACTGTATGGTTTGAGTTTGAAAAAGGACATTTCCCCGACGGCACTGAATATAGGATCCGTTAAAATCAAACCAACAGTTTTCAACATTTTATTTCGATTATGTCATATTACTATCTTCCGAGTAAAGTCCAAGACTAAACAATCAGTCAATACTCAGTCTTCATTGTGCGCCGAGCCTTAGAATACGAGACCCTTAAGCCACAGTTTAGTTAAGAGTTACTTCAAGATTAAACTTCCGTCGTGACCCGTCCTCTGGCCAGTTTAACTTTGTCCCTGACATGAGCATGATTCCTTGATAGTGTAATTAGGTTACAGCTTTGACAGAGGCAGTGTTATGCTGGTCGTCTGATTAGGCTTTGAGATGTCAATTATTGTGACAATGGAACAGGCTGCCCACGTGCCGCTATGACTAAGATTATGAGATATTAAATTGATTTGCGAGTGGTTTGCTTGAAGGCAATTGCTAGAGTTAAGAATATTTTACCTATTAGGTAACTTATCAGCGTCGCGCATTCTTTGATATCTTTTCAATTTTATTGACCATATTTCCTTTAAAGAATTGTATGTACTTTTTACCCGGCGATCAATAAGCTTTCATGATGAGAGGTTTTATGTCGATATACTTATGTTATAAAGATTAATGCCATCACAACAATTACCACCACTGGTACTGGTAACCAAACGCCAATTAACACTAAATAAACTGAACTCTCTGTCTATACAAATGTTACATTGACGTTTATGAATGCGTCTGAAAATTTCTGAAATCTTTTGTTAATATAACCCTATAGAAAAAAAGCCATGTCCAGTATCTCGTCACACCATTACCATGTAACTCGGACGAACAACACAGTTCTTGCCAATTAGCTAAAGTTCTAGAAATGCCAATAGCAAAATCGTGGGTGCCATTGCACTGCCACCTTCAAACATAAATTTTCCGTTTCACGACGCTAGTAATTTCACTGACTACAACTATTTATCTAGAATATTCATAAATTGAATCTGAGAACGATCCAATTTTCAATGTTATCAACGCGATTCGCTATTATTGAGTCATCATTAATATTACATTTCACTATTATTTCCACAGGAGACAGCATTTGCTTAAGATATTGTTCCGATATCAAATCGGTTCTGTTTCGTTTTATTATGGGGGAGCCATTAGATTTGACGCGGTTATCAGTGCTTTTAGTGCTTCCACTTTATGAGTTCGAATAGGTACGACGATAGTATTGTAAATGTTTGGAATTTTGCGAGAAAAATATTAAATATGGTTTTTATGGTTCGGCTAGGCTACAATCTTTGATTATATCATAACAGGAAAACCAATAGATTACTATGAAGGTATATTTTGAGGAATAACATATTTAGCAAATGTTTATGCCAGTAGTAGCGACGACTTACATTATATAGCTTTTCTTTTTAAAAATGATCTAGGATATTAATCTGAAATAAAAAATATATAGAAAAACGAGAAAATCTCGACGGAAGTTCCCTCGAAAGTGTATTCAGTCCTTAGATTTTGAAGCCGACTTCAGAACTCTTGCTCTACATGCTGAGCTTACCACATTCTCAACTCACCAGCTTCACACATAACCTCAGCTCTTTCTTAACCATCACTATTATTTACAGTCCTAAAATTTCCTTTAGTTTAAAACAACCTTGAACTCTACACACCAAATTACACCCTAATAAAGCGGACTCAAAAACCATTATCACATGCAAATGGGCCGTAAAAGCTAAATCCACGGCCACGTGGCAAGTACTATTGATTATTCTGTGTCGTGGGTCCAATACTACACAGAATACCAACGAGTTTGTGTCGTGATTGACCGCTCGTGCCTCACCGTTATGAAGGATCACACGAAAGAGAAAAAAAGGTGTAGAGGTGTGTTTGTGACGTCACGATTCGTGACTGCGTGACTCTCCTGACCAGCTGCTGGGTAACAGTTGACTGCGGTGTCAATAAACTTGGGATAGGTAGGAGTTTCAATATTTTATTTGTAAGATGTAATTCAAAGTTGACTGCTTCGGTAGTGTAAGTGGATGGTGGATGAGCCGACTGCAAATCGCGAGGTAGCGGGTTACAGAGGTGTTTTTTTTTATATACGACTGAGTGACGAGATGTGCAAGTCTTATCTAAAACTTTATATTTGATAGAAAACGCCCTGAAAATATTAAACTTTGTCATAGGAAGTATTTCTAAAAAAAAAAAGTTCCAAACTCCATCGTTTGCCGTCGTCAAGCCACTACAATCAATTCAATACACCAATCTGGATATAGCCCCTTGGTGGATTATACCCTAATCTACCTCACGAAAGTGAAGGGAGACCCGTGCTTCAGGAGCAGGACGATATGGGTTGATGATGATGATGAAACTACTACAACCGCCCCGTTCCTGTTACAATTCGTGCCACTTCCAACAAGCTGTGATTTCCATAAGACGTAAGCACTGTAAACAAAGACCAACCAGCTCTGAAGACCATTTTTCAAAGGACCTACTTAATCCGCATCGCACTTGCACCACAATAATGCCTTATGCAAATACCTACATCTTAATATAGAGAGCGCCCGCGGTTTTGTTATTACAATCAGACGTATTTACATTTCATAAATAAATGTATCTTTTGCACTAACGACGGAACGCCGAGGTTTTTGCAGCGAACGAACTGTGTAACTGCTATAAGGCGAGGCCTTCCTGTGGAAACGAGAAAGAGACAGTGTTTTTTTTTTTAATTTGACTGTGCGACGAGACTTGCAAGACGTTCACCCGATGGTAAGCGCTACGCCTGCCCATAACAGTCACAGCACCGCCCAGAACCCTGCATTGCACAATCCTGCGCGGCACTGCACTGCGCCCGTCACCGTAAGACATTAGCTTTAAACTCTCATATGCCCACTAATTACGCTGGAAACAATGCCCTCCAAACCGGAACACAGTAATGTTTGCACACTACTACTTGGCTGATGAATATCTAGCAAAGGTGTGGGCCCAGGCGGCCTCTTGCAGAAGAGGCCTCCCGCTTTAACTTCCTCGTTGTGTACCATCAGCTCACCAGATGATGCGGTGGAATATGGTATGCGAAGTGTTGAGGATAGTTGTAATTTTTGTGTCTTATTAGACTGTAGGTCAACCAGACCAACAGTTAAACCAACCTTTGAAGCTGCATTGCTTCTCTACATTCAAAATTTTGTTCCATATTGGGGGAACCGATAAAAAAGATCGTTAGCGTATTGTACACGCACAAATATATACTGTAACTAGCTGTACCCTGCCACGCTTCACTGTGGCACATTCTCTGATAGTCACTGATGAAAAAAATAGATAAAAACAATCCTTGATGCGGATTATATATCATGCTAAAATTTCAGCTCGATCGGTGCAGAACTTTTTGAGTTTTTGAAGCTTACACAAACCAACATAACATTTATATATATATATAGATTAGGCAAATAATAACACAAAAGATACTAAGGTCACTAAATAATTACTACAAGTTCACAATAAGTACAGCAACCTATGATTTAGACCACACATCGAATCCGTATTCTACTAAATTACTCCAAACGAGTGGCATCTCCGTTTCTGCTGCAGTTTCGACCATAGATATTAAGGGAATAGAATAAGTCACATTGTCTAAATCATACGAAACAAATCTTGATATTGTTTGTACCTTAGATTACATCATTTGAGCAGTTTTGAGATGGGAATTGTAAGTTGATAGCTTCGACGTATTTTTGAAGTCAACTGTGGCGTAACCGAAATGAAATTTTAGGACTTAATTGTATCCACCAACTTAAATTGGGCAGTGTGGTGGATGACCCGTCCTCTTTCTCTGAGAGAAGGCCTGTTTGCAGCAGTGGAAACATCATACGGCTGTTGATGATGATGATGAATGACGTAATAAAGCTTTTTGCGTTTCTTTATTGATTTGATATGTGCATACGGAAGCATAGAAAAACAAAAGCAGCAGCCTGCATTAGGAACTCTCATAATTTCGGGCACGCATTGACGATTAACTCGCGTTATCTATTCACTCTAAATCTGAGACAAAACTTTCTAACGTAATTTGATTGAGTGTGTGCTGCATATTGCTACCCTGCAATTTCAATAATTAATTCATGTTATAACTACCATCAATTTGCTCAGAAGCGGTTCATAGTTCATGGTTTTATGCAATGTTTTGAGCAATTCTTTTTAATTGGGCGCTTGTAATCAGTAAATTGATGGGTACGCTATTTAATTTCACTTGAGAGGTGTCTGGAGAGGTAGTGATGTGGTATGATCGATGGAGTATCTTACTGACAATGTGAAATATTAAGCCTATCTGTCATGGAGGTGTTGTAAACGCTACCATTAGATAGGAGTTATGAATTAAACAAGGTGTAGGCGTGATTTTATCTGTTTTTAACTGTTGATAGGGACGCTTATGTCAAGGGTAAAGGTGTTCGGGTTAAGGTAAATTTTAATTATTTCACTGAATTATTTCAATGATTACTTAGTGAAACTAAGCTTCGGAGCGTATACCTACTTCACTTGTTTTAAAGATTTCATCTTGCAGCTTTCGCTTGCACATTCCGAATAAATGCTATCCTTTTTCTTTTAATGCTATCCAAAAAGATAGTCTATTCCTATAGAAAATGACTAATCTAAGTAGAATTGCTTTGTTTCGCTTCACAAGCCAGCGGTGAAGATTTCTACATATTATTTTCATAACTAATCATTTATGATTTCTCCATATCATCACGACAATAACTTACTGAATATATACATGCAAAGATAATGATAGAAACAATTCACCCACATTTCTCTATACTATTCCTAAGTCATCACCTAGATAAGCGTTTTTTCTGCGATTCCATTTTTACTATACATACCTAAAAATCTATTAAAACACTAGCCTTAGCTGCTATTTAATTTAAATATACAGCATTATCGTGCGAGAGAAATTCGCTCATGAAATTAGCGCCTAATATCTTTTGAATTCCCACCGATACGTACCTTTATCAATTATCACAAAGCTCATGTAGGTATCACCAAAATACTCGAGCAAAAACTCAGAGACATATCATTTGGTATTCTCACGAACACCATAAAAGTAAAGTAACGATCATTACAAGAAACCTTATGAACTGACACGTAGGTATATTAATTCCAATAATGACCATCAGAACGATGCTTCTTTCGTCACAGAGTATAGAAAACATCAAATATATATAATTAGGGGTATCTGTAAACTACGGTAATTGTGATTCGTATTCTTTAATTACGACGCCGGTATAGAAGGTTGCGATAAAGCTTCGGACTTACCTAAGCGTCTAACGCGACTGCGAGGCAAAAAGGACTGCCGCTTGATTTATGTTCATTAATTTTGTTAATAGAAGGCGGCTCGATGGTACGACTGGAAAATCCGTGTTATACTCGTACCTACGTTAAATTTGCAAGAGTTGTGGTAGTATACATATAATTGTGGAAAGGTTTGCAAAATTGAATTAAGTATTTTCCTACTTTCGATGGAACTGATTATGTACTCTTATTTTCTACACATAAAAAAAAACTAATAACACGATGAAGATACAAATAGTAATTAAGTTGACTGTTTTCACTTTTTTTTTTGGTCTCGTATTTTGAACACTAAACAGTTTTAGTAATTTGTTTCTACATTCTGCTGTATAGATGAAGTAGGGAAGGACTAGCGCGAGCTCCATTCGGAGAACTAGCTGTAGTTGGTGCAAGACAGACTGAAGTGGTGGCTCTTATTATTTTGGAGACTAAGACTCATTTTGGGTCAAGCCGCCATCCTAGTCAGTTAGTTTCTCATTTCGGGTAGTTACCGATACCAATAAAGTAGTCGATACCCTTTTTTATTTGACTGAGTGACGAGACGAGCCAGTCGTTCACCCGATGGTAAGCGTTACGCCTGTCCATAACAGTTACAGCGCCATCCAGAACTTTGCATTGCATAATCTTGCGCGGCACTGCACTGCGCTCGTCACCCTGATACATCGGCTCTAAAGTCTCATATAGTCGTTTAGGTATGTCCAAACTTTGACTTGTGGTTTTACTTCTTGAGAAATAGTTTGTTTGAAGGTAATCAATCAGTAAGTAACTGATAGTTTTTGATAGTCAATGTTATGTGTCACAGTTCAGTCGCTGTCAAGGCAATGAACAGTTTTGTCGGTCACGATTTGGATTTCTATTTTTAATCTTCACATCTCTTGTTTAAGTGTTTTGAGGCGGTCTGTCTATAGTGTGTAATATCTATTAGCTTTTTTGTTCAATTAGCTAGTTGTTAAAAAATACTGCAGTAGTGAGTGACCTCTATATCTATTTTTATAGCACCTTTTTTGGACTTATGCAGTCAGTTTTTTTTTAATGTAATTTAGTATGGTGAGAAGAAACCTCTTCTTCAGATGGTCGTCAGTTTGAAATTTTCAACCGACATTTTTGCTTTGATTAAATTTAAGTATGGTACGTTTATTTGAGGTGGTCAAGCTGAATTTTCTCAAGTGCAATGATATCCAAAACTTTAAAATATTGCTGTAGATACTGCACTGGGTCAGTTACCAATACGCATCCGTTTATGCAGATAGTTTCGCTGGTTTCTCACTTTCTTTTTGTGAAAATACTTGATTAGTCATCTAACTTTTGTGTCTATTCTCCTTTTAAAATTAGGTGGATACCTACCTACTAAATATTTTGGTGTAGGATCGTGTATTTTTTTTAATTTTTGTTTCGGCTTATAAATTTAAGAGTAGGATAATATATAATTTTAATTCATTTAGATTTATAGCACTGTGTTTGTCCACATATTTTTTTCTTTTCATTTTAAGATGCATTTTTTTGAATAAACTTAGTTAGTTTTATAGATAAATAGTCGATTATATAAAGCAACAAATCAAATTAATAATTATTAGTATCAGAACTAGTGTTAAAACTTAGCTAGTTCTAAGTAATCTAGTGCCAAACCTAAGCGCTATTAATAAAGATCCGATTGATTTACGATTCGAGATAAATTATAATAATCAAGTTAAGAAGATAAATACTTATTTTATGACAAATGATTATCAAGATTTCAGTTCTTAGTAAAACTAGCGATTTACATCTAAGCACTAACGAATCCACTGGATGCCATTCTCTGTAACAAATATAAGTGTGTACAGCATTTTTTTTATGTTACTAAGTAACGAGACGAGCAAGCCATTCACGTAATGGTAAGCGCCTCGCCTGTCCACAAAAGTTAAAGTGTCACCAAGAATTTTCCATTACAAAATCCTGTGCGTCACTGCACTGCGCTCGCCACCCTGGGACATCGGCTCTAAAGTCTCATATGGTCAGTAATTTTGCTGGAGACAGTGCCCTTCAAACCGTAACATACTAATGTTTGCACACTACTATTTGGCGGGTGAATACTTGGCAAAGGTCTGGTACTTCCGACTGGTGTGATCCCTCCATTCATGGCGGTCATTGGAAGCGTAATATACCATTGATTTTCATATCAGCCCCACGGTAGTATGGAAAGCTGCCGGTATCCTTTGATTATATTTCAGACTAGCTGCGCCCCACGGTTTCACCCGCGTAGTTTCCGTTTTGTCCCACGGGAACATACTATCGGGATAAAAAGTACCCTATTACTCAATTCTGGTTATAAACCATCTGTGTTCCAAATTTCATTCGAATCCGTTCAAACATCCATCTATCAATTCTCACAAACTTTCGCATTTATAATATTAGTAGGATATTCTGAAGTTTCCTTACCTAAATCCCAGTTTTAAACCCTCAATGTCAACGTCTTTAACCCTAACTACAATTCCCTGCATCTAAGGAGTAACGAAATAGGAAGGCTATGTAGTCTTATATAAATACAGACTAAATAACCGTGGTTCATACAAATATTCGCCCTGAGCGGTAATCGAATTCACAACCATAGGTTTCGCAGTCGGGTCTCCGGCAACTACCACGCCGGCTGCTATAATTGGTGTCAACTGTCTGGTTTACTTACAAAAAGGTTTTTTTCTACACATTCCATGAACCTCTCCTCGATGGCTCTTAATCAAAACCACGGATGGCAATTAAAACTATCGATTTCAAAACTTGCACTCGAAACAATATTAACAATTTAACAAAATACTGACCTATTACGATTTAAAGAAGACCGATGACGAACCGCTGAATGTGTGGTTAATATCCAACCTTTCATATTTATTTATTTGCTTTACCTTCAAGCTCATATGGCTTAACAAGAATATCTTTACCAACTCTGAAGTACATCATGACTTTTGAGTTCAACGCCGCAAGGTATAAATCAGCTCAGCTTTCAATGGTAACGCGTCTAGAATAAAGTTGTCAAGTCATACAAAAGAATACATAAAAAGTGTGTGTAAAAGTGAGTCTGTAAATCAGTGAATGAATGTATTGATGACTTCTTGATGACTTGTTGAAAATGAACGGAGTATTGTGTTGTATGGGGTATTAGGTCGAGTGTTTTTCCTATTAATGCTCATTGGTGCAGAAGATAATGTTTTTTAAATCTCTAGACTTTGGTGTAGGTATAAATCTCTACACCAAAATAAAGTGATATATTCTGACATCTTTATTGTTGCTACACCTATAAAAAAAGTAAATTTGATGCCACTCTAAAATAGAATCAAAAAACTTAAAACTGACTGAAAAAAATTGGTTGTCTGTAAAGTTGGTTCTCGGACGATATTTTAACGTGGCAATGTCATAACAAAACATTGATGAAGTGCTTGCATACTTTTATGAATAAAATTGAATCATTTTTCAATAATAAAAGAATAAATACTTGAAATTATACTAGTAATTAGATTTTTAAAATGCAAGATAAATTAACCTGTCAAGAAGAGAGGAGATATAGATGCGGCGCAAGCGTACAATAAGCGTAACGGGACAATGCGTCAACTTTTTCGTGCGTTCAGCCGGGGTTGATCAATTTATTAGACGTTGTCATGTTAAAAATTAATGAAGTACAAACTATTTATCCAATTTCATAAAATGTTTGTATTTGGACTATGTTCTTACAAATAGACAAATAGTTTCGATAAAAAAAAACGCGTATTCGACACTGCACATCCTCTACTATGTAGTAGAGGATGTGTAGTGTCGAATCCTCCTCTGAGACTGGGTGTTTGTAAAGCCACGGTCCACGTAGCTCCTAATTCCTTAGGTGCAATGCGACGTTTTGGGTGGCACTGTAACTGCTATGGGCAAGCGTAGTGCTTGCCATCCAGTGGTTACGTTATCTTATATCTTTAAATGAGCAATTCTTGTATATATATATATATAATAATTGGAATCTCGGAATCGGCTCCAACGATTTTCATGAAATTTAATTAAATTTAAAAATAAATTAAAATTTTAAATTTAATTTGGGAGTTTCGGGGGCGATAAATCGATCTAGCTACGAATCATTTTTAGAAAATGTAATTTTATTCGTTCTTTTTATAAAAAAAAAAATACCGAGCAAAGCTCGGTCATCCAGGTACTTAATAATAATTTAATTATTATGACATTTTTATTGTTGCTAACATCGATTAAAAAAACTTAAAACTGATTAAAAAAAATTATACAGTACAAAAATTACATTACATTACCATTATGTGCTTGTCTCGTTCCTCAGTCAAATAAAAAGGAATACAGGGAATTCTACCTGATTAGAATTCCCTCTTTTTTTGACCCCTGGATCAGTATACATGTACCTATGTGATCCTGACGCGTTATTTTTTTTAATACTTAAGACTGGATTTGAATGCCATCATTTTACTGTAGTAGGTTAGTAGTATATCTTCGTTATTAACACAGATTCCTACAAGTAAATAGGCATCTAAACAGACAGATTATAGATACTGTTGCAAGAGATCGCGCGGAATGTTTTGCTGTGGAACTATTCGAGCCATTATTGTAATGTGGAATACGTTACATACTGGAACTGATCGGTACCGACAGCAGCCGAAAGTAGAGCACGGTCGAACATTATCTATTGGGTGCGACATATGGTTTGGAATCTCTTTCTTTTGACTTTAGTATACAGCAAGGACTTTTTATTTCCATTATGGGGGCAAAGGTGGGCAAAGGGAATAATCCAAACTCTGCAAGCACAAATTTTAATGTGAGTACCTAACGGACGGCATTTTATGAATATTGACAAAAATGAGTTGATAGACGGGTTTTTTGGAGACGTATGTGTAAGAATTTGGCATTACAAAGTCTATCAGTGCACTAAACCTTAGTTATCGTGAAACATTCGTTATGAAGATCATCTATCTTAAAAGGAAAGAACCCTTATAAAATCACTCATGTCCCTGATCGTCTGTTTAAAGTCTCATCAGTCCAGTAATTTTGTTAATTACATCGCCATTCAAACCAAAATACGTAAGCGTATTTGCACAATTGGTGGCACAAAAATTGGCAAAGCGGGATCGCTTCCCTACATGATAAGTACAGTCATCTAGAGAAGAATAATGCTTGTCACTTATTCGTCTGTCGGTACACAGCGGAGCATACATTTTAAGTAGTTACACAAGCTTCTTTTGTCATTGTATAATGATGCTCAACGTTTCTGATGTTTTGTGTATTGGAATGTACTGCGATTATAGCCCATGTGCCACACAGAAATAGATTACCCATACATTAACTACAAAACAAACAAAATTACACTCTAAACCGAGACGTGGAAGATAACATTTTGAATGGTAATTATCATGTTTAATTTTTTCCAATGATTATGTGATCGATGAATTTGGTGACTTTGCTGTGAGTTAATTTTGAGTCTGTAATTGATGGGGAGAAAGCGAATGATCTGATTAATTGCATTTTTTATTGATATTAGGAATGGAAATGGAATTCAGACCTCGTGCTTTGCGTAGCATTGGTGGTAGGACTATTATGCAGGTGAATGAAATAAGGCGAGTTTGAGATACAGGCCTACGAAGTCACGTGTATAGATACTGTAGTAACAAAAAGAAGGATGTCTGGAAACACCATATCTGCTCTTCCTCGAAAATAATTCAATAAATCCCGGGCGTTCTGCACCACTCGCAGATTAATCTTTATTATAAAATTGTTGGTACTTATGAAATAATACGTCCATTAGAACGATATCAAGTAAGCTGTATGTCAGTTTCGTGACTTCCATAGCCATTAGTAGAGCTTGCAAAACGTTTAAGCTCAATTGGTTACAAGCGAAACTTGGAAAATGCTTTTGTGATATCAGCTTGGAGTGAAAACTCGCAAACGCTTGAGCAATGTTCGTTAATTTATGTTGTACGTAAGTGCATTAGCTTTGCGGCCGCAGGTCTAGTTGTGATGGTTTCGGTATAGTAGATATCCCACAACATAACCTGAAAACATCACTTTTATGCACGACAAGTAAGAACTTCGTCACAAGCAATACAATGTGTCTCTCTTTGTTTTGTCCAAAAACTATAGGCAAATAGAATCGTCATCATGTAATTTATTTATTTCATGTATTACACAGATGGGATAGCTAGTACAAAAGGCGGACTTAACGCTACAAGCACTTTCTACCAGTCAACCACCCGTAGTAAAACAAGTAAGGTTAATAAGTAAGTACGTCCACACAGGCGTGCATCAAAGTTACCATAATATTAAGAGAAGAAAATGTTTCTGTGTTTACTGAAAACTATAATGTGAGATAAACACTAGTCTTCAAGTCGAGAATGAATCTTCTAGGCAAGCATGCTCCATTCTCGACCGTGTCGACACTTACCACTAGGTGAGAATGCGGTCAAATGCTTGCCTATTCTGCAAAAAAAAAGTTTCTTTCTACGCCAAAGACAATACAAAAGTAGCTGTCATCAAAATTAAAAGTGTCAATCAGTAATAAACAAAACTGTATCACAAAAAGTAAAGAACACCAGATAAAACTGTAAAATGATAGAATTATTATACCTTTTAACAATATTAAATATCCAAAGCATGCTTTGCACAATCGACGTCGGTGTTAAGGAATACGAATACCTATCTCACCATTTGACCGCCGAAGAATGTCGCCTACTATTCTGCTCTTTGCATTTCCCATCCTATGACCTTCCGAAAAGCTTAAAAGCTGCAACGGCAAAAGTACCTAAAGCAAAATCTTGCTTAAAGCTCCTACTTCAATGGGATAAAGGCAAGCTTAAACAGGAAGGCAGAGGGAAAACCCACGATGTTGCAGAAAGACGCCTACGGCAATTAGGAAGGTATGACTTATCGGAATGGTTGAACAAGAAAGTGTTCTATCATCTATCGAAGAAAGCGAAACAAGCCCTGAATACGTCCTTCAGTAACCACACAGATGCGGTTAGATATAAGAAATATAAACGAACAAAATCACCCACACCCGAATGGACGATTTACGATTCAATACTGTGGACCGTTTCTGGTATATTATTTTCTGTGTCAGTGGCCATTTTCCTACGAATAGCATTCGTTTGTACGAGCAGAAAAACTAAGCAGAAAAGAGAAGAGATTTTGGATTTGCTAAGCTATGGATCAGACAGCGATCAAGAGACGATCTACGATTGTGTTTTAAACAAGAACGTGTGTAAAGATGTCGGAGATAATAAAGATGGCTTATGATAATGACTATAATGGTTATTTGCAATACTTAGATACTTGGGATTGTTGACTAAGCGTTTTGCTTTCACATTCCTCGGTGAAATAATGTGGTGCTGTATCTTAGTTGTTGTGTTTCTTCGTCGTTTTTGTAGATAAAACTGCTTATAGCTTGTGAATTATTACTGTATGTATTAAGACATAAACTGATGATCTCAGCCAGTGGTGTAGTGTATATGTTAGAAGCCTTTAGATACGTCACATGATTGGCGTATGATGCAAAGTTATTAATCGTGTTTTGACCACCAATATATAGCTCGGGGATGGGAGAGATTTGTCCCAATGACAGGAGGCAAAGAATTGCTCTATAATGTACTCCGATAGGCTCGTCTAGTTCACAAGACAAAGTTTGTACCTGGGTGGGAGACCTCTTCTGCAAGAGACCGCCTGGGGAACCTTTGCCAGATATTCAACCGACAAGCAGTAGTGCAAACATTACTCTGTTCCGTCATGAAGGGCACTGTTATTAAACGGCCGCGCTGGATTATGCAATGCAAAGTTGTAGGTGGCACTGTAACTGAACTGTATCAGGTGAACAACTTACTCGTCTTGTCACTCAGTCAAATAAAAAAAAACAACATTGTTAATTACCTCCCGGTGCAAATCAAGCTAAATCCGTACACTAACAAGGTCCGTAAGACTACGCACAGACATCAGCCGTGTCATCAGGCGGCCGCCGATAAGCCTCATTAGCTGGTAACTCCATCACTGATTGCTGCCCGGTGTACTACTGACTGCCATGAACCTAAGAAAGGACAGCACGGAGCTAGTTCCGAAAGTGAAGCACCCAGTTAATGCCGGCACGCTCGTATACATAAGCCGTTCGTGAAGCTTCTCATCGTGTTAAACAGAATGATATCCCAATTATTTCAATAAATCTGATGACGTTACGCACGATAGTTGCTGTCATATATAAATTGCAGAAGGTTTTCTTTTTCGAAAGTGGTTGTATAGCCTTACCACACTCACACGCATATGCCATTGCTATGCTTCAAATACTTATTTGAAATACTTCAAATTCTTCTTCACGCTGTCCTTATTTTTATAGGTTCATGCTGACTGGTGCTTGGTAGTTGATAGCGGATATAGGAACCTTAGGATTAATTTACATCTAGTCTGTGTTAAGCCTAAAGGTGTGTTTCGTGGTTTCTGTTTCTTTGGAAAAACTAAGCACATTTATAACTTCCGTGTATTAGTTTTTTTCGATTAAACGTTTCTGTCTCCGTATCAATGTTTCAACTATAATGATCTTACTAAGGCAGGCTGCTACGGTTGAAATATCGTTAATCATGTCAAGATGTAGAGATATGGGATAATTGCAAGATGGCGTCTCGATTACAATCGAGGAAATAGCGATTCTTAGTAATCACACATCATAATAGTGTTGTGTTTGTTGTGGACGTGAAATCTACATGTAGTATCAAGTTCCAAACTACTTTACTCTGACTTTTATTTGCATTAATATAATGTCCATAGTCCCAGCTGCTGTATTTAGTAGCATCGTATTTCTTAGATAGTGTACGTACGGAGTTTGGAGTTAGGCCATACACATACAATAATATTCAACAATTCAATGCAAGCGATCTGCTTGGTGTAAATTTTCGATGAGGCGACTGCGCAACGTATAATTGCGGATTCAATTCCCGCAAACAGCAAATAATATTTGTGTAAACAGGTGTTTGGTCTTAGTCTAGGTGTTTGTGGAACTACGGCCCTCGTCGTTCCTGACGCCGTACAATAATGAAATTCCTAGTTAGAGGTCAACATTTTAGCCGTATCCTGATGTAGGCGTTATTAGCTATTAAAATTATTTATTCATCATCATCATCAGCCCATACCGTTCCATTGCTGAGCACGGGTCTTTCATAAGTATCGTGAGGGGAATTAGGACATAATCTACTACGAGGCCCCGGTCCGGATTGGTGCATAACATACTTACCTCTGAAATAATTCTCGGATAGGTATGTGAATTTCCTCACCGTCGTTTTGTTGTTAATTATTAATTATAAAAAAATAAAATGTTTTGAATTATTCTTTGTTTTGATCTACCAATCTGTACTCGGACTACGTGGTGGATTAAGGCTTAATCCTACTCAGTATGGGTTGATGTAAAGTGATTATTAATTTGAGTGAGCAAGTTTTGCAGAACAAGGCAATTTACCACTGATACCAGAATTTGTCGAGCGATCGATATGTCTCTGGCAACTACCCACTTTCTACAGTTAGGTGCATGTAAACCGGCAAATCACCCTTCATTACTTACACAAGCGCAGGCGCACGTGCGCGTTCGTTATTAATCGCGCACAGTGACTATTCTAATTGCTGACATTAGTTATTTCCAAGTGTTTTAACGCCACTCCGCTGTATCTGGTCCGCCACTTAGTGAGGTGGGTGTTGCGGTGCATAATTTTAATGCAATAAGGTGGTTGATTTTTACTATTAGTCTTTTGCTATGAGACAGATGGTTGCTGTTTATTTGTCAAGGATTTATGGTTCGGATTTTACAGCTGGGGTGCCAGCAATTTACGATCTAGTCGTCAGAATACGTATTTGCCTAATTTTCTTCTCCAGAATGCCGCAGGTTCCATCAACTTTCGGTCACATTATTAGCGTAAGCTTATGTAAAAGTTCTACCTAGATCAATAATATAATAATAACGCGTCACGATCACGTACGTAACTAGGATTCCCTGTATTTAGGCAATCAGGAACTACGCATACTTTTACCTTTTGTTTTTTCTAGAGGTTTAGATATTTGAGTATGAATTAAGGGGAAATGCAAATTCTCATGGTCATACTGGTGGTATGGCAAAATAGTATGACTACAAGGAAATAGTAGTCCTAATCCTTTGACTGAGTAACGAGACGAGCAGGTCGTTCACCTGATGGTAAGCGCTACGCCTGCCCTTAACAGTTACAGCTCCACCTAGAACGTTGCATTGCATAATCTTGCACTTCACTGCGCTCGTCACCTTGAGACATTAATATATGCCCAGTATTTCGCTGAAAACGGTGCCCTTCAAACCGAAACACAGTATTTCTTGCTCACTACTGCTTGCCGCTACAACCGACACACTAGTAGCTAACAGTAAATGCATAACTAGTTTACATTTGACCCGTCTATAAAGGCGTTTAAATACCGTAAACCAAGGCAATGAGCCGTGCACAATCACACTAATAAGGTCTTTCCGTCCAAGATCCGGATTCCCACGCCATTTGCCGGCTAGACGGGCACATCTCTAATAAATCGCCGGCTCGATGGTGAGCTTGATAACTCTGATTAGCGATGATCAAGATTGTTTTATTGCTTCGGCTGTTCATAATTACTGGAGCCGGCAAACAACTCGGCCTGAGATGGCACTGCGGAACATGCAGGGAGTATTTTGGTGAGAATTAGATAGGTATTGATATTTAATTCTATGTATATACTTAAGGAGCGGTGGTAGCCTAGTGGGAGAACGTCCGCCTTCCAATCAGAAGGTCGTGAGTTCAAATCCCAGTGCGGGCACGTACCAATGTGTTTCTGTAAAACATATGTACGTAATTATCACTGACTTTTCGGTGAAGGAAAACATGGTGAGGAAACCCACATACCTACCCGAGAATTATTTCGGAGGTAGGTATGTTATCCATCAATCCGGACTGGGCCCCCGTGGTGGATTATGGCCTAACCCTCCTCACGAAAGTGAGGAGAGACCCGTGCCCAGCAGTGGGACGTTATGGGTTGATGATGATGATGATGATGTATATACTTATCGGACCGGGCTGCCGTGATGGATTATGGCCTAATCCTCTTCACGAAAGTGAGGGGAGACCCGTGCCCAGCAGTGGGCCGATATAAGCTGACGATGATGATGATGATATTAAACTTACCTACAGGTTTAGCCAATCAGTCGAGAGTACCTTATTTTAAAAAGAGTAGTATATCTTGATATATTGGCTTATTTATGTTTACAAACACACAGTCACGCCTTTTTCCGGTTGGTATAGGAATAATGATAACGGGTATTTAAGTTTGGAAATGAAGGTTTGGCATAGTGGGATTGTGGCGTATGGGAATAGTGATTTTTTTTTATTCACACGGGTCCCCAAAGAGCACTCATGGAAGTAAAAACCACCACGGACACTACCGCTGGATTCGAGTCTATGCCTTTTTCTCTCATAGCATTGCTTTGTGCAGTATATTTAACATCTGTGCTGACCATTAAACTAATACGGAAAGCGTTTTATAAAAGGATTGAAATTTACGTGTATCCAATTAATAAAAAAAACTAAACGTGCGCTGGGACACATAGCAGAAGTAAAACTTTAACTAAAAGATTAATATTCATAAAAAAAAAAAAATTAATAAAGAGATTTTATAAAATATACGAAACGTAACCCTCTCTCTTTCTATCTTCACTAACTTATATCTCCCTCTCAACTTCCGTTCGCCCGATCACACTTCTCGTAACGTATTCACCAGCTTACTCCCCAAGTCAAGCGTGCGTAAACAAGATTTACAACAAAAAACTTTTAGAAAAAGTGAAATATTATAATAAGAGTTGAACCGTTAACACAGATCTATCAACTCTACAAGTGTTCCACCAACCAGATACGTTAGTACCTAATTCTTCTTCACTAAGTGTCATTAGCTTGCTTAGTATGAAAATCAAGATCTACGAGAACTATATTCCATGGTGAATAATCTTACCATGATTCTCGGCTAGTTTGTATAAACAGCGATATGTGTGAGCCTTCAATTACGCGGTTAATAGCCGTGCCCGACCGCGACTGCGTCGAAGCCTATCGATTTGTCAGTCTGTCAGTAGTGGGGTACCCACTTTACACCTTCAAGCTTGCAACGTACTGTGAGCGATGCGAAAATTAATCTTTTTACGATGTTGAATATTCTTCATTCTTTATTTTTTCTTCTTTCTATATTCTTCTTGATTTTTTCATCGTATCGATTATATTTAATTGAGTTCGTTGCTAAAAGTATTGAAATCTGAACTGTTTTCGGGTCGTTATCGTATAAATTACTATTTGGCTAAGACCTGCATTAATAAGTTTCATAAGTACGCACCTAGTGTATGATTTTGTCGGGTCCTTCGTGGGTCTACAGCCCATTATTGACAAAAAAAAACAAACTTTCATATGTTTGTTTCCAGGTAATCCACGAGTCATCGCTCAAAACGGTAAGTTACGAACAATGTCCAGATAACTTGAACATCATTTTTAGCAGCTGCAAGTAGCATCGCCTGCCTTAACCCAGTGAAGACAATCCCATTCAAATATTTAATATTTCACTTAATCATCTCGAAAGCGAACTTGTTAATTATGCTCCCATCGATTACGTCCCGAATAATTCAACCGTTGCGTCAACACTTTGACTGACAACACCATTTTTAATTCAAATGCTAGTTTAAATTTAAAATGAATTATTCACCTTTTGAAGATTATTGAAAGTGCTTTATAGAACCGGACAAGGTGATGGGTTTTAATTATTTTTTAGAATGTAGTTGTCAGTTTTCTATATTGAGTTCACAGTGTGTGATCGCAAATGTGTATAAATCTTCATCGTTATTCCAGATACGAATTGGAAATGAAGATTTCAATTTATTTTGTACTCGGAGCTGCAAATTGCAACAAAATTACCTCACAAAAAAATTATTAATGATATGTAAATTGAATTACTTTAGGTATAAGCAATCTTTTTTATTAAAACAGATCATTGTATGAAAAAGTTTCTGAAAACTTGATATAGAGGTGGGAAATGCTATGTAGAGAAAGTTTTGCAGCTTTTTATGTTCAAAACCTTTGTCTCTATACATAAATTGCTGTCATACATTTCAGGAAACATAGAAATATTAAAAAAAGCTTTCTCATTGACGCGAATTTTTATTTTTTTTCCCCTTCTTAAAAATGTAGAACGTCACATAATGATTAACTATGCTTATAAGTTTCACGAAGAATCAATGACCAAAGAATATAAAAAAAAAACGAACTAGTATTATGTAAGACATAAGGCATCAGTATCAGTTATTGTGGGAAACTGTGACAAGCAGTAGTCAAGTATCACTTTGACTGCTGAGCCGATTTTCTTGTCTAGCCACGGTTACGGATCTGCACACACCGTTGTGTTTTCCCGTACCGCTAACACAACAGTTGTGTTTAAAGCAGTGAACGTACTTTACATGATTTAAGTAGACTGATGATAATAAATATTAAGATTAAGAATATCAGTGTATATTTTACGAAGACTTCATTTTGGAGTTTTTGGATATGGTCTTCCACTCGCGCTGTGTCGGTTGCTATAAATTCGATCGAAATCCTTACCTTCTGATCACCAAACCGCATCTGCCGCCTCGCGTTCCTCGCTACATTCATCCTGCAGAGAAACACCCTATCTTCTCCATCAGTGGGTGCCCTGGACAGCTCAGTCCGGACTGATTGCTGGTCTTGCTTGTCTATCACATCGTAGACGCTGTCTCCATGGATGAGAAGATCTTCCTGTGGAAGAAGGAAAAATATTTTAGCGTTCTTCTTCGTGTTAGTTTGGGGGGTCTGTTCCAGTCTCATAAGTTATGGTCTCGGTTTCTCATAAGTTATGGTCATTACAGATTGACCAACTTGTGAGCATTAAGGCAGTCTAGCTGCCCATGGTTTGAATCGATTAAATTAAAATTGATTCGTACGATTTTTAAACCTGCACTTATACGAATCGCAAGGATCTATTTAAAACGTTACGGAGAGTTTTTTTTTCTTGCATCAGTATCTAAGGGAAAAAGTGGATACGGTCCATAGTATTGGACATTTTGGGACCATCTACGTTTGTTTCCCCAAGTTAATGTGGAGTCTTTAAAATACCAATCCTGTGAAAATATGAGAGCCTTTTATAAAAAAACGGGCAAATTCAAGCTTCCGCCAAATTATAAATCACACTGTCAAACATTATGTTCAAATAAAACTTAAAAAACATGCTGTAGGTTTACAAAAACAAATGAAGATGGACAATTTATGGTCAACGACAACACAGCTATAATAGTAACATTTCCATCCATTCATAATTCCAACAAAGACGTCGAGATAAAGGTAAACGGCAAACACTAAAGGTGCCGCGGCCGCGATTAAAATAATACACCTTGCGGTCTGCGAGCTGATGAAAATGTCTGCGCAATCAAGGTAAGTATACGTCTGTTTAAAAACAAAAGCGTTGGCTTAGCTCGCGGTGGCTGGTGACGGAACCGGCGCAATTAGCATTCCGCAGCCCTTTCCTTTGTGAGAGAAAGAATGAGAAATTAAGACTTACTTTACTTTACAATAGTGTTTTCATTGAAAACGGAATAATAACGAATGACAAACAATAGTAGATTTTATCACAAGGGAACAAAATAATGTATTTATGGCGAGAGCGATTTTTTGAATCCAGAGCGAAGCGAAGGATTCTTTATTAGAATCCTGAGTGTAGCGAGGGATTCTAGAGTAGAATCCTAAGCGTAGCGAGGGAGTCAAAGTACTTCGCTCGAGATTAAATAATTTCGTTACCGTGTGGTACACGATACTTTTCATCCCAAGCTATGAGAAAAATACATCGTACGAGAAAAAAATCTTTTGACGTGACAACGTCTAATAAATCGATGAACGCCGGCTGTATGCACAAAAAAGTTGACACATTGTCTCGTAACGCTCATTGTCCCGTTACGCTCATTGTACGGTTGCGCCGCATCTATGTCTCTTCTCTTCTTGACAGGTTAATTATTTTTGCATTTTATAAACTCTTAACGTTTACTCTTGGAATAAATCTTACAATTGCAATAACACTCAAATTACAGTTTGTTTCGAGAATAAGCCTACTGTTCTGGACCAGTCTTGATGTAACAAAGGCTTTGTTCACAGATATCTACTACCAGTCTACAATTTATGAAATTACCTTGTTGTACCAACATTGAATTATACCCCATAATTATGATTTTATAACGTTGTAACCCCTCTACTTCTTGACCCTAGGTCCGACAGGGTCAATATTGTTGTTTAATTTTCTTTACTTTGTGCATAAACAAATTTCAATTAACCTAGGACTGGTTTAATAACTTTAATTAAATCATATTTCTTGGTAGAGCAAAGGAAACTCTCTTGAAGATTGCAAGTAACGCTGTAGGAATTAGGGTTGACAGTTTAGCATTTGTCTGTAAAACTTTGTTGAATTAACGATGAGAGCTAGTGCATTTATTATTAAAATAAAACAGTCTACAATAAAAAAATAATGAGAGAAATATATCAATCAACGTTAATTTGCAAATGGGAACAAATATCTAACTCTTATTATAGGATCAATTTGAGAATATTCAAATGGGCGTGGCTGTGGGTAAACGAAGAACAAAATTGCTCCAAAATTCGTCGGTACGTATAATACGATTCATGCAAAAAAGAGACCTATTCTTGTTTGTTTTTCTGAATTTAAAGGGATCGCCACCATAACTTTGCTCATCGCCACAGTTAACTGGAATACTATTAATTAAATTACACCATATTTTTTGACAACTGTTGTTTGTTTAGGGTCGCGTGGCAGCCCTGCGTCTGACGTCATTCGTCCGCCCCGCCCACCTGTCGCGCGCCCTCCGTTAAGACATAATTGCGCACGCGCCGCTCCGCCGCCGCCCACGCGTCGCCCGTGGGGCCGAAGGAAATGTGGGAAAAGTATATTAAACTAGTAGAATCCACGAGTTTTTATTAGAACATTTAATTCATTTGCTAAGGTACAAATAACTAAGATGGATCCTGCGACGGTAATCATACTATAAATGAAGACTAAGAATATATCGTTATTTTTTATTTTATAAATATTGCTGATGCCACCGTAGGTACACACCTTAAGCAATTGGGATCAGAAACAGTTCTGCACTTTTTTTGTTTCCTGAAGTTCTTTGTCAATGATACCATCAGAAGCAGGAATACAGTAGATGAGCTTTTAGTATTACCAGTTTTCTACTCCAAGAACCTAGGCAAAAAAGAACTATAAAAAGTAAGACGAAGCCAATATTGGTTGAAGCACAGGTATTTGAATGCTTATGAGTCTGTTTGTTCATGAGACGACCCTAGTAGTTCTTGATATACAGGGAATCCTAGCGGATCAAGATCTTTGTATGCGATAGTGACGCGCTAATAATTTACATAATGCATTATGTTATAGTATACTTTTGTAATTTTTAATGGGCCAGTCGGTAGGGGTCGACGACGGCGAATGTACCTCGATAAAATCGAGGATGTGCTAAAGAAAGGCCACGTCAAAAGTAACTAAGAAAATAACCGGCAAAAAGAGACTTATGAAACTGGAAAAAGCGAAAGAGGTGTGTCAGGATCATAGCATGTGGAAAGATGTGGTCTCTGCTTGCCCCAACGGGACAAAGGCGTGACTATATGTATGTGTGTTTTACAACGAGGTGAACCTCCTGCCTGGTTTCTTGTTTCATATACTTGCAAAGGTTTAATAAAACGCATAGAATTTTATTATTAGTCCTGGACAACATAGACCAGACCACCCACAAAAATTAGTGCTGGCTACACAGCGCGGTGTAATGCTAGAAAGTGAAAGACGCAATGTACCTTTAATATAATTGCTGAAGGCGAGACCGCCCCTCGCCCAATGGTGAGCGCAATTCATGCAAATAATATTATGTCTGTTAGCGTCTCGGTAATTGTGGGGATAGAAATGTTACTTTAGTTAGCGTAAAATTGTACGTTAAAGTTGTTTCAAATTGTTTAGTAACTTGTTGTTGATTTTGGAAATAGAAAACCCTTACAAACTGTTTTAGAGAAATCCGTCTAAACTTATTTTGGTTTGCATTATGTCATAGTGTAGACTAAACTTCTCTGTAATTCTTTTAGCGGCTTCCTTCTATAGAAAAAAACTGTATAAGATATTCCAAATCCAGTACAGAATCAACCCAAATTCGAACCAGTTACAAAATATAGAAACAGCTAACATCTTAAAACAGCTTAAGATATAATATATTACAGAGACAATTAAAATTCCGACCTGTAAAAAAAAACATGTTTTGCAAATTATTAGCTTTCGCTATTAATTTAAATCCGCAAACAATTAATCATTTGTAAAATTAATTAATCTAAAACGACATTTAACTTAAAGCGGCTGCTGCAAGTAAAGGGTAGGTTCATAAATCAATGTGCAAGTTACTTCGTGACGTAATTCACTTAACAAAGTTACGCTGGTGCATAAGTATAGCTGTTTTGTAAGTGAAATCGTGGTGGTAATATTTTAGCACATAATTTAACGTCAAATGCCCAATAGTTGGGAATTTATTGACGCTGGTGGCGATTGTAGCATAGTTGATAGACTCAGGCGTTAGGTATTTTACTGAAATTCATGTTTAAAAAATTATTATCGTCAAGCAGTAGAGGACTAAAAGGTTTATTCGCAAAATGTAGTTCGTATATAGATGAAATTATGAGTTAAAATAGTCTAGATAGTACTAAAATAAGCTAATAAACAAAAATGTAACTGTTTTAGAAAATGGTATTGTGATTATGATAAATTCTGTTTTTTTTTTGCATCACTTAAAAAATTACTGGATAGATGTCATGTAGTATTCAATGTTCTGGTAGCTAAAAATTTGGCTTGTGCAATGCTATAATTATGTTTATTACATGTAAACCCGACCATACACCGTAGAAGCTGAGCTATTGATAAAAAAACTGTTCGTTGGAAGCGCCTCTTCGTAAGGCTAACGCGAGACCAAATACAAGCTTCTCTGCAAGACTATAATATTTCAACAAAAAGCTTTTTCAATACGATTCTGTTTCAAGACAAACTTTGTGCCGTCTTCGCGGTGGGCCATAGAATTTATCTGGATCTTTTGAATCATAGTTTCTCAACAGTTTGGTTATTTTCGATTGATTCTACGGAGTATTGTTGATTCACCGTTACCCGCTACAGATTGGGAGATAGCGAAATGATTGCTCTACTCGTTTCGATTGTTAGCTATTTGGAATTGAATTTGTTAAGGTTTTCCTCTGTTGGCTATTAATTAGTTTTGTGCTATTGCTTTGTATTATTTGTTTCCAACGAAATTGCTGGCCATATGAGATTTTAGAGCCGATGTCTTAGGGTGACGAGCGTAGAGCAGTGCCGCGCAGGATTATGCAATGCAGTGTTCTGGGTGGTGCTGTGACTGTTATAGGCCAGCGTAGCGCTTATCATCAGGTAAACGACTAGCTCATCTCGTCACCCAGTCAAATTAAAAAAAAATCGGGGATGGCTTTTATTTTCCACGTTTTATTAGTTTTGCTCAAAAGCATTTGATTTTAGGAAAGCATAAGAATCATCCAAGTAAAAACCGTATTCTTCTAACGCAATTTAATGACTTTTGCCCCAAAATTTTCCACTATTGACTCTTTTGGTATTTGTAATTGAATATCAACTGCATTAATTTTAAACGGTTTGTCATAAAAATGAGTGGATTAGGGCTCAGGTCGTTTGTTTGATGGCAAACGACAGGTCTAGTCCCACATTCGACATTATAGGAAAAATGTGTAATTGAGAAAGTTTGTCCTAAACGTTACTAGTGAGAAAGGATTAAATACCTAGATCTTTGCTCCCAGTGGAGAGAAAGGGAATTTCGAAAACAGTATTGAGAAATTAGTCTCAAGGCTTCTCGTTAAGAGCTTAAAGCTTTGACAGGGCAACACTTAATGTAATTATTGTATGCTCTAATTTTCCACCATCATTTATCATTCTACACTTGCTTAAGTATTAACATGTTTATACTGTATGTCTATTATAGTCATACATTTTGTATGGAAGTTATGGTCAGTTCCTGATTAAAGAATTTAGACAGTCGTGTCGGAATCCTGTGATAACGGCAGACAGTTTACATGTTACTACTACACTATTATGAGACGAGTTACTTACTCCCAAGAGAGTGTGAGAGAGAGAGTGAGTGAGAGTGCATGCTCACTCCCCCTCACGAAGAGAAAGAAAACGCAGTTGTATCCATAAATCTTCGTAAAAAAAAACCAGTATTTGTAACTCATTTACACTGACGTGCAATATTTCACAATGACCGTTGAACTTTCTTTTAACTAATGTTAGACGAATGTTGAACAAACAAGCAAACAGGCCTCCGGATATGTAGATTAATGACTCACAAACCGATGCACTGCTTTATAATTGTGATACAAATGATGTTGAGTCCGAATTGATTGATTAGTTGTGCTTTCTAGCATTGATACTGTGAACACCTTTCTACGTAGCGTCTACGGTGTTAGAGTAGTCAGAAATGTATCTACAATAAAATCTATACTTACTAGCAGTAAGGGATTAAACCCACGCACTCGAGATTATTTCGGAGTTATGTGATTCACCAATTCGAACCGAGCCCCGTGGTGGATTATGGCCTAAGCCACCTCACAAAAGTTAGGGGTTACCCGTGCTTAGATGTGGGTGGATGAATATAGATTGATAATAATTATGATAGGATTAAAGATCACCATTATTAATAATCCATAGGAGCTAGAATTCTTAAAACAGAACTCATTCGTTTCTATGATTTTTATGCTTTACGGTTCAAATTGCTGTAATTTTGAAATTGCGTTAGTGTGTTTTGGTTCAGAGTTCAGCTGTTGAAGACATTTTCAGTTATTAAATAGGTGTAAAATATCAAAAGTCTGCGATCAATCTTCAAGCACATTTATATTCAATCCATTGGATAAGTAAGTTATTGCTAACCTTTGATTGAATCGAACAATCGATCGATAACAACAATAACGACACATCATCTGCGTCTGTGCAGACATTTCAGCACTTGCAAAGGGCATTTGTACAATGGCGGCTGGTTCTGCGTGTGCTGGGATAAAAATTGCAGCGCGCACGTTTGTGTTTATCCAGTTGCTGCATTTTACTACTGGATCGTCGCATCTGTCTGTCTGTCTATTTAGAAATAGGTTTCAGCACATAGTTCTTTTTATTGGCATTCGTTTTTCCGCAAAACTTTGTCACTTTTCGGGATTCAAATATTAGAGTTTGTTTTAGATTAAAAGCGAGGAATTCACTGAAATGGATTTTATAGTTTGTTAACCATTCGTTTTGGCTTTGCAGTAATGTAGTAAAAAACAGTAAATATAAAAAAAAAAAACTGCTAACTGCTAACTGCCTGGTGCAATCGGGAATTTATGTTAAATAAAATGTACCGTGGGTTGATTTAAAACTGAGCTTATAAGTTGAGCACAGGAGGCCTACCATGACGTCTTATAGCGATTCAGTTCAGGACCTAAACTGAGCCGCGTCGCATAATCGTACCGTGACGTCTTATTTTTTAAGTTGCTACAATTTTCAACCTAAACTGGATCTAGTTAAGGTTGAAAATGGTAGCAAACTATTTTGAGTCGCTAATAAGCCATTTTCAGCCTAAACTATATCCAGTTTAGGTTGAAAATGGCAGCAACATAAAAAATAATACGTCACGGTACGATTATGCGACGCGGCTCAGTTTAGGTCCTCAATTGAATCGCTATAAGACGTCATGGTAAGCCTCCTGATTTGATTAGGTTTCCAGAAAATGGCAGTTACTGGCAAGATACACTGGATGGATATAAACAAACCATCACTATAGTTATTGCCACAGGCATAGGCGCGGTATGAACCATTCCTTACTTGGCCCTACCGATTTATCCTGAGCCCCCCTGTGTCTTGTCTTTTAAGGCATAATGGATGGAAGAGGGGGTTTCGCATCAATTTCAGAGGTCTAACCGAGTGGTTAATAGTTCAGAGCTTCAATATATCGGCACAGTGGTTAGTGCGACGAAAAGCCATTGTCTATGAGATTATCATTACATTGTTCGGTATGCATATTGAATTGTGCGTTCTCTATTGTCTATGGTTTGGCTTTCAGCGCCGTGTGTGGTTTTAGACTTTGGGGGAGGAAAATGATGTTATTGTCTATTCTCTTAGATGTTTAAGATTGATGGTAAATTAGAAAGCGCAGTGCTTAGAGGGTCTATTTTCATCATCATCATCAAGCCATATCGTCCCACTGCTGAGCACGGGACGTAAAGACGGTTAGGCCATAATCCACCACGGAGGCCCGGTTCCCCTGGGCCCCGGGTGGGAGAGGGTCTTTTTAAGGGTTAATTAATACTTCCGGATGGGGACTGGTGGAGTTAGTTAACTTTTACGAGTCTTGGGCCCCATGTAAATAAAGGTAGGTAGGTAAGTACTTCAAATATTAATTATTTGTTGTTTTTTGGCATTATTGTTTGGACAAAAACTTATCTTAAAATTAATAACGATTGGTTCGTGAATCGAGCAGAGATGTTTTTAACTTTACTAAGATAGTACTAAGGACGCGGTTTTGCTAAGCACCGCTTATCTATCATGCACATAGTTTCGAGCATGGCTCTTCAGTATCATCTCTATAGGATCTGCCATTTGAAGCATTAGAATGATGCCATCCGGGTGTGAAGATACCAATTATCTTGTATATAAACATTTCATAATAAATTACAAGCAAAAGCACTGTTAAAGACACACCCACGCACCAATTTGATCTTATAAACGGGGTATTAAATCTCGGCATTGTTTTTAACTGGATATTTGGATTAAGTACTTACTGCCTCTATTCTTATCATTAATCTTAATTGCAGAATACAATAAAATATTAGGTTGGTCGCTGTCATTGCGAATTGGACTGTATTTTGTGGAGTTAGGGTTTGGTTTTGTGTTTTTGTGGGATAATAATAGCATAGATCATTATATCGGGTCCATAAGAACGGTATCGTGGGAATTCTAGCGATCGATGAGTTATGGAACTGGTATTGATGTGCTTTGAAGTATCGGAGTTTTGGAGCCGGATGTGAAGAGTAATCAAACATGAACGGAACTGTACGTTGTCAGGATATGGACACTTAGGAAACGGTACTCGCTTAAACTTACTGGAACTTGCATGAAGTAGTATTGATTTTTAAAACAAAATTGTATTTTGGTTCAGAATGTAGTGGTTAAATTGTATGGATAAAGAACTAGGATAGTCTTATTTTTTCCATAACTAAATTTTAACTATTTGGGTTAATCCTAGTCTGCCACTATAGCAGTTAGAAAGAAAAGTGCCACTTGGACACCAACACATAGAGCTAAGAAAAGAAAATAGAAAGAGGTAACTGATTATTAGTTGGACCATATTTGACTAAATATTACTTAAAAAAAATGCAACATCTCTCATCTCTCCCGGGGTAACGTGAAAAAATGTATGCCAAAATCTTTGAAAAAGAAAGATTTTGAAATAAATTGTTGAAATACCTTATTGATACTAGCTAAATGCAAACAATATGCTAATCGCTACGCTTGCCACGCTAACAGTCGGTCTGACCCACCGCTTTAGATGTTTCCAAGGAAGTTTTACTAAAGCAAAAGGAATCCATACTAAATTGACCACTTGTCACTAGTTGTTTACTTGTTTTGCTCACTCAAACGTCCACAAAGCTTTCTGGCCAAGACTCAATTTGGTACCAAATATATAACCCCCAAAGACAACCTGACCCACCAATCCGGACCGGGCCCCCGTGGAGGATTATGGCCTAACCCTCCTCACGAAAGTGAGGAGAGACCCGTGCCCAGCAGTGGGACGTTATGGGTTGACAATGATGAAAAGACAACCTGACCAATCTATTTTGTACACCATACTTGGAATTATAAAAACAATGGGAAGTTTTCTGTTTCCCTCACTCTCGCATACGCTTTATTACTAGATGTGAATAAGAGAGCTGTGCGTCAACTGTTGCCTTTAATCTGCCTTCTATCGCTTGTTCTTATTCTGAGGATGTTTCACATCTATAAAACGCCCGAAGCATGGCTACAAAATGTTTGTCTATCTCGATGGCTGTCATTACAATCAAAACACAATCATCGGCGCTTTGGAGCGAAATGATACGAATATACCTCTAGATAAGATAAGAGACTGGTTGTGGTTTACATGAGTCACGGCTGTGTGGGTAGAGATTCTATCCTACTTCCTTATTATTATTATCAGTAAATCGTCCCACTGCTGGGCAAATGTAGTTCCTCCTTCCATGACTTCCGGTCTATTGCTACTATTGGCCAATCCTTTCTGTAGGAATTCAGTTCGTCACCACCTTCGCCGGGTCGACCACGTTGACTTTTGATCGAGCTGAAACCTAATCAGTGGTGATTTTGGCTCACAGCTGGTCCCATCTTACTTCCTATCCTGCTAATGAGTTCCGCGATTTCAACTGCAGATGAAATTCCCTTGTAAATAAGTACATAACGCGTCATGATCACATCTAGACTCAAAACCAATACCTGGAGGCCTACCATGACGTCTTATAGCGATTCAGTTGAGGACCTAAACTGAGCCGCGTCGCATAATCGTACCGTGACGTCTTATTTTTTATGTTGCTGTCATTTTCAACCTAAACTGGATTCAGTTTAGGCTGAAAATTGCAGCAACCTAAATTGAGTCGCTAATAAGCCAATCTCAACCTAAACTGGATCCAGTTTAGGCTGAAAATGGCAGCAACATAAAAAATAAGACGTCACGGTACGATTATGCGATGCGGTTCAGTTTAGGTCTTCAATTGAATCGCTATAAGAGGTCATGGTATGCCTCCTGTCTGCGGTTCATATAAATGTTTTGGCCCTATGCAGGAATCGAACCCGCAGCCTCAGTGAGTATCTCGGAAAACTGCAGGTTTTGCAAAAAACAGGTTACGTGTATGCACAGCCGCTGCCGGTGTACAGATTAGGTGAAAATGCACATTTTTTAAGTGTAAAATAGAATAGAATAGAAAACTCTTTATTGTACACAAAAAAAAAACACAGTTCAGAAAAATCACAATAGGTAAACAAGGGTAGTACAATAGGCGGTCTTATCGCTGAAAGCAAGTAAGCGATTATATTACTGAAAAAAGAACTTCTACAAAACAAACCAGATATATTTCTCCTATTGTACAGACATTGTTGTAACAGACTAACTGAGAATTACCTCCAAGTACCATACCGTAATAGAAATACTCATAATCCCTCCGACCTTACAAGGAAATTATAGAGCATCTATTGAGACAAGGTAGTAAAGTGGCAGTTGTGATTGCACCTATTAATCATAATTTGAAGATATTGACTGGTATCATTACGTGGCAATGCAGCGGCGAGGCAGTGTTGTTCACACGAGACCGCCAAAACTGAAGTACAGGGTGTGCCAGCTCATTCGAGATATGGTGGCCAAGCGGTAACTTACGCGCTGGCAAGATAGATAGATAGATAGATAGATAGATAGATAAACTCTTTATTGAAACACCACATAACAAAGAAAACTTAAAAAACTAGAACAAAACAAATTTTACAATTAGTGTCACAATGGGCGGTCTTATCGCTCAGAGCGATCTCTTCCAGACAACCATGCACGGAGAGGAGTAATTATGTCAACGGACGGTGGCTTTTTTTGGTGTGGCAAGTGGCCACACCTAGTTCTATCTTTGAGCAGTCGTACACTAGTCTCCACTGCCATAGTCTGACAGTGCTGTTTTGTTTATTTTGTTACAATATCCCCTCTTTTAGCTTCAGATTAGGGGTAGAGCACAACCCATGTATTGACTAATCATATTTTACTTCCGAGTTTCATTTTTGGCCTAACTAAGCTCACAGCTTAAAATGTATAGTTCCGATTCAATTGTACCGATCCCAAACATTATAGCACCCCCTGTAGGAGCGGTCGGCGGGCGCAGGCGCGGCACACAATAAAACGCAGTGATTAATTTAACCGCGGCGCGCACTAACGAGGAACTATTTGGGGTCAGACGCGGTACGATTTGTATCCGAACTGTTCCGGACCCACCGCGAGGTGCGGAAAACTGTTCTACTTTGTCGAAACACTGAAAAATGTTGACTATTTAATTATTTCTGCGTGCTTTTGCCATCGTGCCCTGAGCTCGGCTATTTTGGCCCTGGATATGGATTAAGTGGACGTTTTCGCTAATCTTTTTATTGTAGAAGATATATATATATATATATATATATATATATATATATATATATATATATATATAGTACGACATACCTAACGATCGATTTATTATAAAACCTGAAGGTTCCTGTCTAGCACTACCGGCGTAGAAAACTTATAGTATATTATACTCTACTTCATCCAAGTGCGTCGTTGGAACTTCCAGAATTTATACGTCGATTTTATATTATAGTTTCCTTTCACCTGTATGATTCCTGTTTACCCGCGGGACTTTTGAATATTCCCGGTATGGAACATTAGAAATTTACATTCCTCTCACCATCTCTCATCATCAAGAATTTTCAGATTCGGGTCAGAAGATCCAGAGTTTCACGATGCTCAAAAAAAATGCAATGCAAAGATTCGCTGAATCAATTAAACATCATTATCAGCTGGAAGACGTCCACTGCTGAACATAGGCCGCACCCATTACATAGGCCTAGCGCAAAAAAAATAGCATTATAACACACAAATAACATGTTCACTAAAAATAATTTACCATTGAATGTCCCAGGTATTCCGCTGCATTATCCGATATGTACAATAGTTTTCCGTTTTGCGTCATCATCATCAAGAACCCGTTCATTGCCTGAGGACAAGTTAAAAAAAATGTTAGGTAGGTACTTTATAAAAATTAAGTGTGTAAACATTACTATGTTACCATTTTAAACCGATTGGTCCTTGAAATCTACAGAGCAATCTTTGAGTTCTCTCATCCTCAGTTTAATTCAAGGCGGAGGCCTCTTCTGCAAGAGACCGCCTGGAGAAGTACCACATCTTTGCCAGATATTCATCCGCCAAGCAGTAGGGTGCAAACATTACTGTGTTCCGGTTTGTAGGGCACTGTTTCCAGCGAAATTACTAGGCATATGAGACTTTAGAGCCGATGTCTCAGGGTGACGAGCGCAGTGCAGTGCTGCGCAGGATTGTGTTTTGCAAAGTTCTGGATGGCACTGGAACTATTATGGGCAGGCGTACCACTTACTATCAAGTGAACGACTTGCTTGTCTCGTCACTCAGTCAAAAATATAAAATGTATAGTTGAGGCGAGCTAAGAGTTAACTCATCGGAAATTCGCGATCGCAAAGTGAACTAAGGCACCTCTGTATGCGACCAAAACGTATTCTTGTATGAGTACAATTCCATTTCCTGTGTACAGAATCAAGTTATTATTCCATTTTCCAAGCTTAAGTTAGAATGAAAGCTTTACTGCTTAGTAACATTAGGAAGGCGTTAACTGTGCCGCACAATGCAGTGCTCTACTTGCCGTCCTGTCGCACAGTGCCCGCGAAACGCCTAAATTATGAAGCGAATAAATTAAACGCAACAATCGCGTACGAAACGCAGCACAATCGTAAGCGAATCGCAGCGCAATCGTACATTTGTCGCATTTGTATGAACCCAGTTGGTATTTCCTCAAGACCGAGGACTGAATAAACTGAAAATTTCGGTAAAACAAAAAGCGCAAGATTATTGTATAGTTCATTAAATTTTTTGTTACTGGTGGTGATGATACACGCAGGTCGTTCGCCTATTGGTATATGAGACTGCTTAAATATATTGCATTGCCATCCAGAATATTAAATCATTCAATCACCACCTCTCAATACATATTACCTGAAAGAAAACGATTAATAGCACTTAAGTATTCTTGTTCTAATCTCTTGTCTTTTGCAATTAGGTGCTCCCTGTAGCGGTCTTTGGGATAGTGGATGGCATGGCAGAACCTTAAGTAGATTTTTTTTTCTTTATTTTCTAGGCGAGTGTTTAACCACAATCTCACCTGATGGGAAGCGACGATACTTGTGTTTTATTGTTTTTTTTTTTTTATGGATAGCTGTCCTATGTTATTCATGCACGCATGTCACAACAGTTTTGTTTTTACGATACAGAATTTTCTACGTAAAAGTTGTATCTGTAGATCAGATACCGATATCTGTACCGCTTTCGGTCCTCACTGGGGGGAAATTAGTTCAGAGCCGCATTGTTGCAAGGAATGCCTTATAACTGTGACTGTTAGAGTATTAAGCATATCTTAACTAACTGTAGGTGGTATATAAATTAGATAGGTGGCTGTGGTAGCGTTGAATTTAGTCTGTTCCTCTTTGGTTTCCAAACCATTTAGCAATTGTTTTGGGTATATATAAAAGGTCTTAGGGAAGTTTAGAAAAGTTGTGGTATATAAACAAACTCCACTGTCGTGAACTTCAAGAGAAATTTTATTGGAGAGAGTTTATTTCGACGGAATGAGCGGTAGATCTTTGGGAATAACCCACCTTAGAAATCTGAATTATTTTAAATATTTAAGCAATTACAAAATATGTAAAGATTGTTTTGTATGTTTTGAAAAACTTTAGTACTTTAACAACAAAATATGAAAACCCGCAGAGCTTTATAGTAATTAACATAGAATCTTGAGTAATAACTTCTACTGTATGATTAAAAACCCCTAGCTTGAAGTTAATGAGCGGTTACAACTAACCACTCCCCATAACTTGAACCACTATTTAATCTACATCTGTCCTTTTCTTCCTCAAGCTAAATTCATAAGAAAACAAGAGATAGAAAAATGTATTAGTTACGTAAAAGACGTAAAAAGTAGATCTAAATAAGCGTGGGAAATACTTTGTGAACAATACAAGAGGCTGTTTAAATTGATGGTTTGTTAATGAAGTTTTTTTATTCAATCAAGTGTCCATGAGCAGGCCTCTCCTCTGATGGTAATCAAAATCCATGCATATAACAGCTGCATACCTTTATATAATAATTCCACCTTCTTGGAGCATTTGCATCTCAAAACAATTTTGGCAAACCCCTATCCGGGTGTTACGGCAAATGTTGTTATGGGCTTACCATCAGGTGAACGACTTGCTCGTCTCATCACTCAGCCAAATAAAATAATTAGGCTTCAAAAAAATTGTAAAATATACAGATGATGAGGTGATGTTTGGCGTTTGTGATGTATGTGCGTGCGTGCGTGTGTGTGTGCGTTCGTGTGTGAGTGCGTGCGTGCGTGCATTCGTGCGTGCGTGTGTGTGTGTGTACTTGACAGCAGATACTGTTTTCAACTATCCAGATAGTACCTCCACAGCCAAGTTTCGTTACTTGATACAAAAATGTTGATACTGACCTTAGAGAATCCGAAGTTTGGTGTGTTAGATTGCTGTTGGTTTATGTCAAAGCGCTTGAAAACTGAAACAAAAAGAAACATGTAGTTAGCAAGTACATAAAAGAGACATGGCGTCGAGGAAAGACTGCCACCGACTATTGCTGATTAAACGATCGATTTTGTTTGTTAGATTTGATAGTTCCACGATATGGAAACCAATATATGAATTGTAGAAAACACGTCCGTATGTCAACACCTTAATATATACCCAATACTCGAACAATCGACAATTTAGAGGGAGTTCTCTCGATGTAACTATATGGATATCTATTCAAAAGTATCTCTATTCTCGCGAAGCACCAGATATTATTATACCAGTCGTATGTTCATTTATATTTGATTCAGAGCTTTGATTAAATAACTTTTGCAGGCCTTATAAAACGTCGCTGATTGGCCTTATTAAGAAGATTTATTACCTATGGCAGCTCAAAATCAAATTACAATTGCATTTTGATATATATACCGGTTAGCTGTCGTTGACAATGCCGCTAATTACTAACCTGAAGGCATCGTTAAATAGCAATATTTTGTTACACAACCCAATTTAAATCGCCATAATTCAAAGACAATCCATCAAAAAAATCGATTAGCTTATCGAACACTAAACTGTTTTGACACACCACTCCCGCCCACGGGTGAAGCCACCATTATAAAAGCGATGTCATTGCGCACTTACGGGACAAACATAATTCGTAATTAATCGATTCTATCTATCGATACTTTCTCGTCGATAAACAATAACCAAAGCGGGCAGTCGATAGTATCGATAAGATATGGAATAATTCTCGTTTCTAATGGGCCCGCCGCGGTGTAAAGGGGATTTACACTTTCTAAAGTGTATCGAAATGGGTTGTGTGGAGGATGGATCGGAATACTGATAACTCACGGCGGTTGCCTAAGTCACAGGAGTGATTGAGCACAAACCTTTAAAACAGTTGCTAAGGATAGAATCGCAGTCTGTCTCCATATAGAGCGCTATTGACAAAAAAATATCACGTCTCGGTCCCAAACGTACATTCTGACCCCTAACTAGGATTCTCTGTATCTAGGGAATCAGGAATTACAAGGACCATGGTCCCATAAACACCCAGACTCAGAGCAAAAACATTTGGGACACACAAATATTTGCCCTGCGCGGGAATCGAACTCACAACGCTTCGCAGTTGGCTCATCACCTACTTACGCCATAATGGCCGTCAATTGAGTTCGATTCGATGCTTCGGCTCAATTTCATTAGTTTCTAACTCCTGGCCTAAACGGAGACTTGATTGCTACGACGTCTATCAAATTCATTTCAAATTGATAAACTTACTGACTCGAACTAAACAGCGCTTTTTACGGAATCAAGCGGCTGGATTTCAATTGCCTACTTACCTAAACCTTCCCACTGCTGGGTATAGATTTCTCTTTTACCATGCCATTCGCCTCGATCTTGTGCCGATCGGATAAATAAATAATACTTCATTCAACTGGATGAATATTGTTGTGACCATACAAGCGGTGGCATATCAGATGCGGTTCTGGCATTGATTACGTAATTACAAAATACATTTAGTATGAAAAGAGTACGAAGGCTGAGGTGGACCGACGACCTACGAGGTGCGAGTCACGGGAAGTCGCTGGATAACCGTTCGTTGTGGCGTTCTATAGGGAAGGCCTATGTTCAGAATCAGAATCAGAATCAGAATATTTTTATTGTATAAATTGTGTACATTATGCTGTTGTTACTACAATAAGAAGTTTCAACAATTTGCCCATTTCGGGCGCACAATAATTAACTTACTTATACACTAGATAAAATTGGAAAACAAAACAATTAACCATATTTTAAATAAATTGTTAGGAATTTAACAGAATTCAACAGTGGATGTTAATGAAGATGATGATGATGAAGGCTGAGTCCTAACTGTACACTATACCGTACTGTAACGATAATAATAGGACATCCTAATTATATTATCTTATCTTACTAATCATTTCCCGTTTGTTTGTTTGTAACGCCTCGCCTCGCCTTCACGCCTCAATCACTAAATCTATTTTAAGAATTCTTTCACCAATGGAAAGCTACATTATCAGCGAGTAACAAAAGCTGTATTTTATCCCACCAAAACGGGAACTATGCAAGTGAAACCGCAGGGCTCAGTTAGTAGTAGTAGAATACGATCCTGTCACAATCTCCCAACGGTGAAAATAGTCACACTTGAGAAAAAAAGATCTCACAATTATTTGCCTTCGAACTGTCACACTTGACTGGGTATATCCCAAAAAGGCTTCGCACGACCATCCAGCCGTAGAACTTTGTACGACCTAGGATTGTTCCGAGTTCTTTTAGGACCTATTTCCTTTAGTAATTGCCTATACCATTTGCATAAGTGAAGTTTCTCTTCACGGCATCCATAAATGGAGAGGAAAAAGACATAGCTTCTGTCTGATGTTAGGAAAAATACGTGAGATTCAAACGTTTTTCAACCAAATGACACAGGACTGCAAATATAAAAAATCTAAATGTACTGTTAATTAACTGTTGACTATCGCAATCTACCTTCTCAGAACTTTCAAAAGTAATAAAAGATATTTAATTTTTTAGGATATGATTTTCTAAGCTGTGACTTTTAGTCACGTCCCACCGCGTATTTAATTATCTCCGCCAATGTTTTCCGTGTAAACATTAAGTTTAATGTGACTTAATAATTCGTGGCACTGCGAGACTGCTAGACAAATGGTCGCCACATTAGGGTGCTATGTCCCAAGTGAGCGGGCAAGCGAAGACGAAAACCAAGCGATATAATAATGTAGCGTTTCAAATGATAAGATTTCTGCTCTTTAAAAAAATATCATGTATATTCAAAAGTTTTTTTTCAAGTCTATCTAACTCTATCTTTAACTACGCTCTGTTTTGATTCTCTCCTTAGAAAAAATATTATCTTTCTGAAAGAAAGCTTTTATATCGAAAAGTGCACATAATTATTGTTTCTACGTAATAAGCCATAAATGTAAGCTATTTTAGCTTTTTGTTGTAAAATGTAGATCTTGTTTGTACAAACTTACACATAACTCTACATCGTGAAGCAAAAATTAGTAAAAACTTTAACAGGGAAATTACTCACAAATTACAACGTTTTTTTACAACTAGTGTTATTTAATCGAATTCCTGCCTGTGTAAATAAAATTACCGCATCGCATAGCATCTCCTCCCACTTTCACGTAAGACATCAAGCAAAGCTTTACTAACTATTACTAAATCCGTGGTGCTCTGTCCAAACAAATGTACCTAGCATTAGAATCAGTTAGTGCGGCCGCGCTCACTATTTACCCCGACTCTGAGTAATGCCTCAGGCGAGCGGCTATTATATTGATATTAGTGAGGATCTAGTGAGTTTTTAAAGGAGTACCTACCTACGAATGCGAAATGGGTATTAATGGTTCGGATTTAAATGACTGTGTTTGGTCTAAATGTAACGTTTTTGATTTTAACTGTTGCATTTATTTAGTGGTATCTTTTTGTAGCTATTTCTTTTATAAACTAACTACTGACTACTACGTACAACAGTTAGACAACCTACACACTATTACAGGTTCATATGTAACCCAAGTCTTTTCACCCATCAGTTGTAGCGTTGTGGCGATTTTATGTCATTTTAAAATAGGGGCATTTAATTCCTTTGTATTTTCAGTCTGGTTACTGAAGGCACTAACTTCTATATTATTCGATAATATATATATATAAAAATGTTATGTTGGTTTGTGTACGCTTCAAAAACTCAAAAAGTTCTGCACCGATCGAGCTGAAATTTTAGAATAGAATAGAATAGAAAAACTCTTTATTGTACACCAGAAACAAAGCATGATATATTATCCACATCAAGGATTTAAACAGCATCTATGATATATAAAAGACACTGACGTTGACTGTACAAAGTATAAAAGAGATTTAAAGTAGAAACTCCCGCCTCTACGAACTAACTGGGCGCAAGTCACAACTAAAATGCCTCGTAGCTCCCAATCCTTCAATCCGTCCACAAAGCATTATTAAAAAGACCAGGAATGGGCCGAGTAGCGCGGTGGCCAGATGGGCCGATACATACATTAGGACCTAACGAACATCTCAATTTAGAACCACCTGCCTAGCTCGAAGCAGGAATGCAGTGTTAAAATTGAGACGTATTTATTTCCAGGAAGGATTGCGTCAATATTCTTGAAGTAAAACTTCTTTACGCACGCTTCACTCGGGGAGTAAGCTGGAGAATGCGTGACAGCGTTACTAAAAGTGTGATCGGGCGAGGCGAACTGAAGGTATAAGTTAGTGAAGATAGAAAGAAAGAGAATTACGTTTCGTATATTACTGTAGGGGCAAGAGAGAGAAGTGCGAGCACACATTTTCTTCCTCTCTTTCTCTAAGTCCTACTTCTGTCCTGTGGTTTAGAGCACACTCTTTTTTTTAACTTTTGTTTTTAAAGTTACTAAGTAACGAGACGAGCAACTCATTCACCTTATAGTCAACGCCACGCCTGCCCATAACAGCTACAGTGCCAAACAGAATTTATCATAACCAAATCTTGTGACACTGCACTGCGCTCGTCACCCTGAGACATCCATTGCGACTTTGTTATGAATAATTGTTGATAAAAGTGACACTGTAATGTGTTTTTATTGTCTGTTAGCGTCGTGGCTGGATGGATTTTGGCGACATTAGAATTAGGTGTAACTTGGAACATAGAATAAGTAATTTAAATGATTTTCTACGCGGGTGAAGCGGCCGGGCGCATCTTAGTTTCCAAATCTGAGAAAGTATATATTTCACATAGGTGACTTCGTTTGAGACGCTGTTAATGTTAAAGCATCTCTCCTGCCGTTTTGATTTACACACTACACAAAAACCTCTTCACAAAACTTTGTAATTTTTGACAACTTGATATGAAAATTATTTTGTTTGACATGAAAATATCAAACACTGTCATAAATGACAACGTTTTGTGTAGAGGTTTTAGTGTAGTGTGTAGACCAAAATAGCGGGAGACTCGCCTTTTAACTATCAATTAACACGTTCACTGCTGAAAACACATTTGTGGTGTTTTTTATAACTTGCCGCGAGTACGGGAAAACACAACTATTGTGTTTGTTGTATGGGAAAACACTATGGAGTGTGCAGAGCCGCACCCGTGGCTAGACAAAAAATCGGCTCAGAAGTGAAAGTGTTAAGCAGCACCACAAATAACATAATAATTTTTACGCAGAACTGTCAACTTCATCTTTTTTATTCAGCAACTAGACACTGTTATTTGAATAAAACCTACTTAGAGTGTATTAAACAGAGATGCTAAGTAATAGCACGGTGCCTAGATATTGATTAGTTAGCGGCTAGCGTGCGCAAGCGCATTTCAAAACGATCACTAGACAACCGCTAATTAATTCAACCGACGATTTTAGCCGCAGGTTAATCAGCAATCAATGCGGATTATTAAACTGGGTTATTTTAACGAAGTTATTTTGAGCACTAGATTAATCCTATTATAAATGTGATGTGTATTATTCAATTACGCAAAACAGCTGGACGAATTGAGAAGCTTTTTATCCGTTAAAATTATCGATATGGGAATACTATACGCAGGTGAAACCGCGGGGCGACACTACCTCATTCGACAAACAAATTGTCTCATAAACACGAATTCAATTCCCAAGAGTTTATTAAAAGATCGCAACTTCAAGGCGGGGCATATCATCTAAAGAAATTAATATTTAAGGCTATTTCACACGTGTGGATGCGTGACAAGCTAATTAGGGTGGCCCGTGTGAATCGGTAATCGGTGGAGTCGCAGATGTGTACGTGACCTTAGATATTGCATAATGGAAAATATTTGGAGGTCACAATATATGAGCTTGAGCATACTATCTGCGAACCGCAGGTTTACTCGCATTGACTAGTAACCCTTAGGAACTGTTAGTTCTGACGGGATAAACAGTATCATAATGCGTTATTTTAGGATCCAAAGTATCTACTAAATTGCATCAAAATCTGTGTAGCCGATTTGCCATGAAGATGGAACAAAACACACAAACTTTCGCATTTTTAATGCTGGTTGTTCCCGCCGTTTCTCCTGCAATTCTCGTGATAAAAAAGTATCTTATATTTAATTCCAGAATACTATTTATCTCCACACCAAATTACATCCAAATCCGTTCAGCAATTGCGGCGTGAAGTGAAGACAAACACACACACAAACTTTTGCATTTATAATATTAGTGGGATTTTAATTATTGCGTTGTGCTTTCCATTATGCAAACGGTGCTAACGTTCTCTGCGTTATTTTGACGATTATATTGTAATTTGTCAAGAAAAAACAGAAAACATGGACACTTTAATCGATAGGTGCGGACATCGGAATCGATTGCCCCTATAAATGCGGGTCATTCGATTTATAAATCAAGTCGGAAATCGATTTCAACAAGTGGCTATTAATTAACTTGTAGTTTGATCGGGAATTAGATAGAGTTACCGTTGGGCGGGACCCTGATATATGGGACCTGTGGATAAAGGCGCATGTCCACTGTATTACTACGTGTGTTGAAAGGTGCTAATATGTAGCTACGTAAATCTAATATTTGTGAAGAACGTTACATATAGAAAGCGGTGATCATGAAATATCAAAAATTAGATTAACAGCATTGTCAATTAGGCAATTGAAAAATAGTTTCAAATACAATTCAGATATATGAATACCCAGTATTTCTAAAATGCATTTAAAACCTCATTACTGACAAGCTCATTACAGATATTCTACATTACATTGGCAAGATTATATTCGTATAATATAATCGATTCTTGTAGTATAATTCGGATATTATTTCGTGATTATATCATTTAATCTACTCTATTCTAAGAGATATGCAAACAGATTTATGACATCTAAGACAGATTGATGTCGAACCAGGGTCCAGTTTTGGTAGTTTTCCACATACATACCTATAAAGTCGATGTATTTTTATGATTTTCGACATAATACGTGTAATAATAATTACCGTTAATTTAGTGATATCTCGTGTATTTTACATCAATTACTAATTATAAAAATAAAATCATTACTGTTTATCTATTTTTGTTGAAAAACCTTAAAGCTTTCAATAAATTTCAAAGTCAGTGGACACCCACCTTAACATTTCCCACATGTAACACCACAAGTAGGCACACAGCTCCACACACTGCATTGGTCAAAACAAGAGGTGTTAAAATGGTGAAACTCTACCACGATACTTTTATGATTTTAATTATAGGCCGTCTTAGTACTGACTTGGGCATCTTCGGAAAATGGGATGCAAAGCGGCAATTATGTGTTACCAACTTACAACATAGAAACACCTGTGGTATCTCTATTAGTGATAGTGTGCGTCGAAGTTGTAGTAGGTATTTTTACGCATTTAGAATTACTGGGCATTATGAGACTTTATAGATCAATATTCGTTATTTTATTTTATTTCGTTTTAAACAGTTTAACTGAACAGGCAGTAATGCTAATCCTTACATCCTTACATATATTATAAATGCGAAAGTAACTCTGTCTGTCTGTTGCTCTTTCACGCCTAAACTACTGAACCGATTGAAATGAAATTTGATACAGAGATAGTCTAGATAGTCTAGATAGAAAGGACATAGGGTACTTTATAATGCGATAAAAGCATTGTAAGGGTTTGAAATAGGAGATGCTAGCTAGAAGCTTCAAATTTATTTTTTACGCTTTTGATTATATATAAATAAATATGACATTTTACGCGGGAACTACGCGGGTGAAACCGCGGGGCGCAGCTAGTAATATTTAGTTTATCTTTTATTAGTTGTTCAATCATCATCCTCATCATCAACGCATATTTTCGCACTGCTGAGCACGGGTCTCCCCTCACTTTCGTGGGGAGGGTCAGGCCATAATTAACCACGCGGGCCCGGTCCGAATTGGTGGATAACATATTTCTTCACGATGTTTTACTTCACCGAAAAGCGAGTGATAATAAAGTACATACGGTTTTCACATTAACACATTGATACGTGCCCGCACTGGGATAGATAATTAATTAAAATATTCCCCCTCCCCAGGAGCGTTAAACGTTTAATGCAACCTTGTTGGAAGTCGCATTAGAAGTTTCACTTCAATAAATATTACGCGTTCCTTATAATTAAGTGTGTATTATAAAGAAGGCAAAAACTGGCACCGTTCTTAGCCGACAGTATTATAGACTTTGAACTTCAGATAGTCAATCATTTCATAATCAAAATACAATTTGTATAATTTATATTAACACACACGTTATATCAAATCATGGTCACTCACAATTTCGATAAATCATTCTTTCTGCGACCACGCAGATTAGCTGTCGAATATGACAAACAAAAATTGCAAAATTATGAATGAAGTATTTCCTTTACATTAATATATCTGTCAATAATTCAGATTCAACGATAGAGTCATCAATGTTCGTTATCGATATTGGAAATATGCCAAGTGCAGGTCATTTGTCGATGGTCATGGGCTTGCGAAATAAGTTAACTGCTGTTTTTTTAAATCGACGTCGCTCGCGGCAGTTTGGGAAGAGATAGGGCGGGAACAGAGACATAAGAGAGTCTGTGGTTCAGGATCGCACTGTTTGGGAGCCTTGGGTCACTGCTGAGCTTAGGCTATATCCACCATGGGGGCCCGGACCGAATTAGTGGATCACTTACCTTCGAAATAAATTTAAACTTTTATATTAATACCAGACAATACCTAACCATAGTTTGCAGATAAAAAAAACATGATACAGGTACTCATTTGTTACTTAGAAATAATTGCTATATTAACCAAACCTTGGCCTTCGAATAGACAATAGCTTAACTCTAAGCTATCATTTATTGGTAGTCAAAAACTAAAAATTGGTTTCAATTCAATTATTTATAATAATCAGGTATATACCCATCACAACTCTGATAGCTTTTCGTACTGCTATACATTCTGTGGTAATACATAATAGGTGTCTTACTTTAGGAATTATTATTTATGGGTCATATTTATAACCATAGAGTTCATACGTCGCAGGTTATGTAACAAAATTTATTCTTATGAGAAAAATAGTCGACGCTAATAATAGAAATGCAGAAGCCAAAACGTGTACATATTGAAGATATAGATATTAAAAATAAATTATCAATGAGACTTCTAATAAGCCACTTAAAGTACTTACACTTAATGACATTTTTTTTCCTTTTTTATTTAACGTTAATGGTTTGCTTAGAGATTAGATCTTCCGTCAATTCTCATTTCTCCTATTCTATATCCAATCTGACAACTTAACTTAATTCAAGCTATTTATATTTCCAATTCTTCATGTTAGCTACTTAAACAAAAATCCTGGTGTCATTTTTTAAATTGTTGTCTGCCTGTCTGTTCTAAAAAAATACAGAACGCCTTGAAATGAGGTTTCATTGTTTGGTGATGATAATAGGACCTTCCATAGTTAATTAAAAGATTCCAACATTTTCATTCCGGTGGCGCTAATAAAAGCATACAATCTTTAAAAAAAAATAGTGCGTGGAGTCCCACCGCGTGGAAGAAGTCATCATCATCATCAACCCATAACGTCCCACTGCTGGGCACGGGTCTCTCCTCACTTTCGTGAGGAGGGTAAGGCCATAAAGAAGAAGCGAAAAAAAGAAGAAGAAGAAAGAAGAAGAAGGGCGTGGAAGAAGTGACACTTCGTAATCTGGATATGAAAATAGGAAGGAGTAGAAATTGATTTTTAGTGAAATCATGTTGTTTCTTTTGCTTACAATTCACAATTGATCGCGTCTTTTAATTATCATTATTCAAACGCAACAGTGCTTTCATACCCCCTCCATTGTAGCGTTAAACGTTTAACGCAACCTTGTTGGAAGTCGCATTAGAAGTTTCACTTCAAAAACCATCGTGGAGGAAGTTGCGGTATCTGCCAGTACCTATAGTAATGTACCTACATATTATTACTATTATACGCGGACCATCGCATCCTATTGTAAAGGTAGTGATGGAATCATCGCCACTACCGGTTCTAGTGACCTTTTGATACCAAAGTAAACTTTTTTTTTATTAAAACAATTGAAAGTGAGACCGAGTACTTGGTTTTAAGGTCAAGTTGCACCTTACTGTACGATACAAGGATTGATAAATGGATTTTATGCTTGCTTAAATACAATTTTGAAATTGGTATTCGTTTGGTATAGTTAGCAACATAACTTCATGATAAAGATTTTTTTATTAACGTGTCCCACTGCTGGGCAAAGGTCTCCCCCGATTCTTTCCACTTTTCTCAAGTTTACCTTAACAAAATACGATACATCATTATTTTATTGCATTATTCGATGATAATTAAAACAAAATTACTAGACACCATAACCCATTAAAATTACTTTACGTAAAAATATAAGCAAAATAATTGTGTACTTAACAACCTATTTACTACTATATTTTTTCGGATTTATACTATGTCATGTTAAAATTGGTCCTCCTGTAAAATAGACTACATTTTTTTTAATTCTCGTTAATAACTGACAATGACTTTGACAGATATCAAAAAAATTTTAGGTAAAGGTGCAGTCACATTGTCGCGGTGTCGGAGGCTAAATTATTTGACTTTTCTATCGTGTTACGTTAAATATCTTTATCTGATAGCTTGTTGTAGTAACGTCAGCTATCAGTATTCAGTAGTTTTTAATACAAAAAATAAACATTAAGTTTTTCTTCTCTAACCAATCAGTAATATGGACCTCAGAAATAAATAATTCACTGTAGGAACTTTTTTTTTAGTTCTGGAAGACCTTGTTTAGTTCTTTTTTACTGGCATAATGCTTTTATCAAGCCAAATGGAGTAGTTTTTGTTTAACACTATGAAATAAAATGTAGGTAGGTAGATAAGTACATGCAATTTTTTATTCAGTTACGCTGGTAGGTTGTTTATAATAAATCAATGTGTTTAGACAGCTATTAAGTTCCTGATAGCACAAATAATTACTCACCAGATTCTATTAATAGTACATCAGCTAGTTTTCTTGCATTTAAACCCACAAATACATAAATAATACTGACCAACGGCTCAATGACTTCGAAATAATGGACTAACACTATTTGATGCCTGAAAATCATACTGGCAGTGACATTGAAAAAATTAAGTTTTTTTTTCTTTAAGAACTGATGAAGTTTGGCCATTCAGGTAGTAGAGACCTAATTTTTTAAATCCAAAAGAATTTCTTATTGGAGTTACTATTATGTTTTAATGAAAAGCATTGAAAGTATTTTGTCAAAGTTCCAAACGCCATTTTTCGTTAACTTCGAACCTAACCTTCTAACCTTTAGAGGGCTGTATTGGGTATGGATGGCAAATTTGGGCCGCTTGAGATTTGATTTTTTCTATAATATTTACAAATATTAACATCATAGATAAACCTAAAATCAGTAGCGTTGATAACATAGATATTAAAACAAAGATAAGAACATTGAAGACATCATTGATAAACTTATCCAGCAACAAAAGAACAAAGTGATATTAAATTCCGTGTACACAATTAACGTCAAACGTCTTTCATCGATTCGAATCGGTCTTTTATCGAATCGTAAACGCATGTCGTAATCGATTGTAATAGTCGATTCTGAATAATAATTTTTGACCTTACCCAAGGCGCTAATTGTTTAGAATAGCTTACTGACAATTAATTTAATAATGAATGTTGTAAAACTGTTATGTGTGGTTGTAAAATAGGGACTACTGGACCTTAAGAGGTCATTGTTGAAATATAAAATCGATTTTAACCAATTTAGGAAGGTTGTTACGATTAAGATTATTCATATAGGGTACCTAATCGAATAGAATAATTGTGGAAGTGTGTTTATAGCTTTTGTTTGTTAATTAATGGATTGTTAACAATAAAATTAATAGTTTATCCGTGTTCGTTATTGTATCGTTAAACATAGCGTTGAAGGCCCACAATTTCCCACAGCTGGGGTTCGGGCCTCCTGGACATATGGAGATAGAGTATGGACCACAATGTCCCACGATTGTCCAGATCAGTCCCACAATTTTATTTTAAATAATCATCGATGCAGAGTCTTTATCTACTATTTATAGTTTAAAACACAAAGTTACGGACAATCGATTAACACTCGTAAAAACTCGTTTTCTTAAGTTAACTGTCCTCTCTCACCTTGTCTAAAAATTAATTCTTATGGTAAGAGTTGCTTCTATGGTTTAATCGATTGTCCGTAACTTTGACCTTTTTATTCAATCAGACTAGAGCCTAAAAGCTAGTAAAGTTTAAAAGCTACCGTTAGCCACCACTATTAAATATAATTCAGTACATGTCCACAGGTAATTTTATTATTTTTAAAGAATTAGCAATCACTTACCTATGCACATAAAATGTATATCCAGACCTTTAACTAGGAGTCCGTGTATCTAGAGAAGCAGAAACCACGATGACCATGTTCCCACAAACACCGAGAATGAGAATCTGTGGCTGACACAAATTTTTGCCCTATGCGGGAATCGAACTCGCAACCTCGTGCTTAGCAATCGGCTCATCACCCACTACGCCGCGGAGGTTGTCACGGAGGCAGGCATTCACCACATACTTTATTCTCACTAAGTACATATGGTACTTTATACTGTACATAGAGGTGTTTTTGCAATTTCTAAGAATCATTCCAAGGTCCAATCCGATACAGACATAAAGTTAGAACAACTGTGTTTATTAAAGTAATATTCAATTGTAAAACATTACGTGTAATGATAGTGAACGAACTCTGCCATAAATCTTTCTATGCGTACGCTACGGACGTAAAGGTTGCACGGTACTGAAAGATGCGACGCTTAGCGATATAATATATCTTATGAAAACTTTTTTACTTTAATAAACGAATCGTTGTTTTTAATGATTAAGTAGGTACATCTATATATATAAAAATGTTATGTTGGTTTGTGAACGCTTCAAAAACTCAAAAAGTTCTGCACCGATCGAGCTGAAATTTTAGCATGATATATAGTCCGCATCAAGGATTGTTTTTATCTATTTTTTTCAGCAGTGACATATCAGCGAATGTGCGAATGTGCCACAGCGAAGCGTGGCAGGGCACAGCTAGTTATATATAAAAAAGGAGAAACTTATTATGAACTAAAACAGTCTAAAGATGTAACATTAGTTGGTGGCCAATCGTCCATATATGTATAAATTTACGTACTGATGTTCAGTTAAAAATCAAGAACTAATCATTTTAAGTACAAATAACAGAACTTGATTTTTTAAAGGTATGACTAATTTTGTCTAAAGCAAATTCCTAATTTGCAGTTCAGAAAGTGACTGGGAAACAAATGGACCTTTTAAGGGTCCAAAAAATGTTCATAAATGTTTTCGAAAAAAATAGTTAAACTAATACAAAAACAAAAAAAGCTACCTTATTAGTTTAAAATCTTATCCTATTTCTTTTCCACTGCAGTCATCTTCATTTATTTTTCGTGAACTTTTTTTCGCTATCAGTGGTCACCTACCCTAAGTCTACCAGTCGAGCTTGCGTGAAACCTTGACCCACACCGAGGCTTACATGTAAACCGATACTACGACTACCTTATTATATAACTACTGTTATAAACTTATAATAAAGCTACGAGAGAGGTTGTAAAGTCCTGTTTATAGTATTGTTTGGTGTTATTGCAAATTATTATACGAGTATATGCAAAGATACAAAAGATCCTAGTTTTTTTTTTATTCATACCCAATTTTTTTTAGCGTTCATTTGACACTTTGCCCATACTAGAAACGTCAAATGAACCATATAAATGTTCATTGGAGTTCATAGTACAGCTGCTGATTTTTTTTTGTTCATAAAATTTGTGTAGGCTTATACACTGTTGGAAAAGAAGGAATAAGGAGAAGAAAGGATAAGATGAATAGAGGGAATAGAATACAGGGAATTCTAGTTAGGGGTCAGGATCCGTGTATGTAATCGTGACGCGCTATTTATTTATTGAAATGTGCTTGGATTATTAATTGCCGTTCCCAAATAAGCTGCACAGGTATGATATGTAACGCCGCATATATCACTGAAATGCGTAAGGCAGCGTATCGTATACCCAATACATGCGTGTATACGTTAATCTAATTAGCGTCCAAGCGGCCGTGTCACATTAACATTAATTTGAATTTTAAATCATGCAGAAAATTACTTAGTGTCTCGTTGCAGACTTGGCGACAGGTGTTGATAGGTGGACGTTTTACTAATCCTACTAATATTATAAATGCGAAAGTTTGTGAGAATGGATGGATGTTTGTTCATCTTTCACGCAAAATCTACTGTACGGAATCGAATGAAATTTGGAACACAGATAGTTTATAGCCAGGATTGAGTTATAGGGTACTTTTAATCTCGATAGTATTTTCCCGTGGGACAAAACGGGAACTACGCAGGGGTAACCGCGGTGCGCAGCTAGTATATTCTAATCCGGGATAAACGAAGATTGTGTACCAGTCAGATTGTGAAGTATGGTTTTACATACGAGTAGGCATTTACGCGATACGAGAGACTTAAGTTTTTTGAAATATCAGACAGATTAGAAATATTCTAATAATTTTTTTATTGGTTGTTTATAAAGTCCGCAACACACAGCGGCGTATGGCCACGGTTACGTAAACTATATCATACAAAAATTAAATTTTCAGATGTACCTACGTTTGTCGTTAGTTCAAAAAATCTTAGCCGTGGCTGTGGTCATGTGGTGCTATATGTGGCAAGCTTAACATAGATTTATATAACTTAAGCGTAAGCGCAACGCGTGGTCGTAACAATTTATCTGGGTTTTGTAATAAGAAGACTCTCGAAAATACTTTAAATTTTAAAAATGAGGATGCAGTTTTCTCATAAAAACTGTGTCAATAAAGTTTTAATTTAAATTCAAAATACTTGGTTAGTTGTAGTTAAAACTCCGGGTTAGTTAAAGCAAGTTCAAGTAGGTAGAGTCGGCTTGGGGTGCAGGCCAGGTAACCTCCACGAGTGCCCGGCTGTTGTTCGTCCCTCTTGATGCGTTGCATCCGGAGGAAGGGCAGCAGCTGGGACGGTGCACCCTGGGGTTCGGTCAGCAATTCTCCTAGGGGAATTGGTGGCCGTAGCAAATAACCTGGCGGGAAGAGGTCCTTCGCGTGTCCCCTTGATCAGCAGGGGACACAGTGAAGGACCACAACGGGGACTTTTGGGCCGCGGATCGAGGGGTCAAACGCCCAAGTCAGAAGTCCCGAGCTGAGGTGCGGCCCGTGTGTTCCGGGACGCACCCAGCGGAGAAAGAGGCCCAAGCCTCACGTGCCGAGCCCGAGAGGGCCGGGTGCCGTGAGGTGGTCGCGGAAGCGCCGTTCGTACCCGTGGCCACCTCCACAATGCGGAGAGGAGAACACCCCGGGGTTTTAGTGGGTAAATCCAGTCAGACCGCGTTCTAGCGGGGAAGTCCCACATAACTCCCCCCCCCCCCCCCCCGGGGCTGGGGTGGTTTGCCTAATGAAATTCCCCGGGAAAAAAAAGGTAGAGTCGGCTTCAAAAGTATTTGAACAGATCCTGACGAAAAAAAGGTACGACATGTTTCATTCAACGATCATCCTATTTTACGACAAAAAAAATTACGTGTGTAAAATTATATTGGATATTGGAACACGTCTTCTGAGGCTGACTGTACAAGTATAAGTAACAGGTAAATAAATGTGTATCCGAACTAAAGTTAACATAAATAATTACCGTTCTGATTTATCGGGGTCAACAAATAGACTTTAACGTATTCTCACTAACTATTCGACCTATTTTATACGTACCTCAGTTAAATATTCAAGGGACAAGCAGAACATAATTTGCTACCTACAAGTAACAAGTACAAACAAGTACAAGTGCTAACAAGTACAAACGGTAACAACTAAGTACAAGAAACAGAGAGGTAGGTAATTATTTCTAATTACGGGTATGGAGGCGTATATACAGTTGTCTGTGTTCATTTACTATACTTAAAAGGTCAAACTTGCAGGTTCCTGGTTTTGTGTTTTGTGGCTATGTTCAGAGAACCCTATTGATCACTGGACTTAGAACTGCATTGATAATGTAGTTCTAAATTTGAAGTAATGCAATTTTTTTTTATTTATTCATTTGGTGCACAAAACAAATTACAATCGTTGTAACTTATGAGTTAATTAAAGTAGTTAATTTTGCCGACAAAGATTTTTTTCTTTCATTTGTGAAATACGTATCAAAATGAGAACAACCAAATAATCTTGAGTCGTTCACTGAGGAGTTCCGTTGTCTACCTTCCATCTCTATTGCTAAATCAGTGCCTATCACAATTTCAGATCCTAGATCTATGATCACAATAATATTGTGGTGAATTGTATTGTCATCAGAACTTGACATGTCATGGAGAATTTTAACAACGGAACTGATAAAAAAATTGACTTGCAAAATTTGTTGTAAACGTTTGTTTAGGATATGGTCAAGAAATGTAAAGATTATTGCCATGACATCTTTGCTGAATCACCGTTATGAAAATACCCACTGCGATAAATCTATATATATATAAATGTTATGTGTGGATTCTGTTGTCCAATGACGGTAGGCTAAAAAGAATAGGCATTACCGTAGACAATACCTAGGTACTAGTGGCATGAGGTATACGGTATACGTATCTATATATATAAAAATGTTATGTTGGTTTGTGAACGCTTCAAAAACTCAAAAAGTTCTGCACCGATCGAGCTGAAATTTTAGCATGATATATAATCCGCATCAAGGATTGTTTTTATCTATTTTTTTCAGCAGTGACATATCAGCGAATGTGCGAATGTGCCACAGCGAAGCGTGCCAGGGTACCGCTAGTTCTAGATTAAAAATAGATGACTCTACGTGTTTAGTCCAAGCAAAATAGCGCAGCAATTATGTCTGATTACTTAGCAATTGCAAACGAATAAACAATGCGTCGATAATGACCCGCTAAGTGTTTTCTGGCTCGCCCCTTGCGGTGCCAGCGTAATGATACGGCGATGCGCGCGGCTGCATCACGACGTCTGCAAACGGTTAGGTATTTGCTTAGCTTTTGTTTCTTTCATGTCCATGTCTATGAGTCTCTATGACTATGACTATGTTTAGTCTATGAGTCGAATATATATGTATTATATGTCCATTTAAAAAGGCTGGAATTCATCTGTATCAACGGGGGTTAAGCCCTAGAATGTATGCCAATTTTGAGTCGATTGGGGTTCTTACAAAACATTTCAGACATACTTAAATGTCTAGTTGGTGATTCAAATATCTGCTGAGTAGAGTTTAAGTTAAAGGCCTGACTGATTTAGTTAGTAAATCAGTTACATGACAGCGCCTAAAGCGATGGTGGAAACATGAAATTTGCATTTTCCATGGTATTCTTTTGGAATATAATAAAAATACGATATTATGGTGGCAATGCTATTTTTTAGGTTCGTACGCGCTCACCATCAGGTAAACATAGGTTTAAATAGTGATAGGTCTCTTCTGAAAGAGTCCGCTTGGGGAAGTACTACACATTTGCCAGATATTCGTCCGCCAAGAACTAGTGTGCAAACATTACTGTGTTCCAATTTGAAGGGCACTGTTTCCAGCGAAATACCTGGGCATATCAGACTTTAGAACCATGTCTCAGGGTGACGAGCGCAGTGCAGTACTGCTACAAATTCTGGGTGGCAATAGTTGTTCTGGACAGGCGTGGCGCTTACCATCAGGTGAACAACCTGTTCGTATCGTTACTTAGTAACATAAAAAAGGTGAACACAAACAATCTTAGTCTCAAAAGTTATACAAAATAAAATAATTTGTTGGCACCGATCAACTTTTCATCGTAAGAAAATTTAGGAAAAACGGGAAACAATTCACGAGTGAATAGGTTACTTCTAGGTAAGCGTGCACCATCGTAGACCACATTGTCACTTACGATCAGGTGAGATAGTTGTCAAACGCGAACTTAATTATTATTAAAAAAAAAATTACTACTGAGAACCTCACACAATTTTGTAAATCGTTAAAGGCACATTGTTTCAGCCAAAACATTTCACTCTAATGGAGCATCCAGCACAGATTTATAGTGTAGGTTTAATCTACCTAGTTCTAAGTTGTAAACGATCACTTAGCGCTGTTATCGCTGCATCCGTCTAGAGTCCAGACTCCAGAAGTTTGCGGGTACCGCCGCGCTCCAATTCAATATTTCATCTGCCTGGATTTATAGGGTTTGATTATGGGGGCAAATGGAAAATATGGGGGGATTGGTAATACCTAGGGGTCTGAATTAGTGTTGATTAAGGCTCTCTTCCAAGGATAAGGTCGTGAGTTCATATCCCAGTGCGGGCACGTACCAATGTGTTCCTTCTAAAACATATGTACGTAATTATCACTTGGTTTTCGGTAAAGGAAACAATCCTGAGGAAACTCTCATATCTACAGAAGAATTACAGAGAATTTATCCAATAATCCGGATCTGGGCGAAGTGGTGGATTATGGCCTTATCCTCCTCACGAAAATGAGGGGAGAACCGTGCTCAGCAGTAGCCCGATATAGGTTGATGGTAATGATAGTGAAGGCTCTGAGGACTTTAATTCGCTAGGAAGCATTTCAAGGAGTCTTTGGCCCACCCAAATTTAATCATCCGTTTGATGGTAGTTAATAACTACCTAGTAATTAGATCATGCGTGAACTTTATTTACTGTTGACTAATAACTAATAACTAACTACTATAAATCAAAACTAACTTACTTAAACTTACCTAAGTAACTAACTCAAGTTATTTAGGTGGCGATCTGGAAATTTTTCAAATTCATATTCATTCATATTCATCATTGTTCTGTTTCCATGTTAGGTATTTCTTAAAGTACAAAAGAGATTGCTGCAAATGTTGCCACTTCAATTATTATAATTCAGCTGAGAACTGATCCAAATTTCCAAATATACAATTACACAAAACACTCTTAAACTAAAAATAGGTTATCCATTGATTTATTCCTTACAAAATCAGGTTTGCATACAAAATGATCAAAAGCAAGAGTACAATGCTTTACAACCCCCCATTACAACCTTAACAACAAAACTAAAGCCGTTTGCAAACCGATCTGCCACTTTCGAAATAATTACGTAAGATACGAAGTTCCCATGGAGGTATGCAAAAATTGTTGAGAACATTCCTTCGGGAATATGCGTGTTCGATAATTCCCGATGTAATGTCGGCGTTTAAGCAGCGGCATTGGGCTTCGTGTAATGAACGCCTAAATGTGCTGCGACGGTGGAGCGGGTGCTTTATGTCGTTTGGCTAATTGCTTTATTATAATGAAGCATGCTCTACTTTTAATAGCATTAGCTTAACTTTTTTTTAATGTGAGCAACATTTGTATGCCCAAGATAAGAACATTATTGACATTAATAAATATTGTTGATGTACACAATAATTCATACAGAGGGGCAGGCATGGCGCTTACCATCACGTGTCATGACGTTTCATTAAAGGGTAACGTTAAAAAAAAAACTAATTGGAAAAATTAAAAAATATTCTTGTCTAAGTCATTACTTTAAGATTTTGTTTAAAAAAAGTTAAAAAGTTAAGTAAATTAATTCAGAATTATGCGGAAAAAAATATCATTTATAATTTTTGGCGAAGTAATGCATGGAGAGAATATAGTATTCCGGAAATTATAATTGTGGAACACGACTATGAACAAGATTATAATTCGAATCGACTCTGAATAAAACAACAAAATGGTAAACAGTAGAAGTCGAAAACGATCATAACAGAGAAATGAAATGCAAACTTAGTTTCCCACGATAGCTAACAATCGGACTTTTATCGAGTTGGAACCTATTCTTTATCGATTATTCGTTATGACTCGATTATCGTTTATCGATTGGAGATTACGTCAGTCGAGTTCTTTTAGCTGTTATTCATAATAACTAGACGGTTTTAAAAATTTAAATTTTATAATGGTTATTTTGTGATATTTTTACAAAGGCTGTGGTTGACTATTTCGTAACTGGTGCACAATAGAATATTTTCTATTTTATTTTATTCTATTAACATAAAAGCTTTAAGACAAATTTCGTCGGTTTTCTTTTTCGAGACAAATCTATCAAATAAATTTCAAATAGGTTGATATGCTGTTAAAAATATCTTAAGCGTTATATATTGTATGAACGAATTATTTAAATGTTTTTTATGAGTTTGCTAATATGGTATAAATATGCATGATTATTATTACTTTAGTGTTTAATCTTCAAGACAGACAGATTTATCTATAATTTTACACTCTGCGTTATTTTAATCTGGATTTTAATGTTTTTTATCTTAATCACAGCTTTTAAACACTTCGTTGTATGAATAATTAATAGGTAGTATACTAAAATATTAATATTTTCATATGTTTGACCATCATGCTTTTAAAAATGCAGTGTTATGCGCATAAATTATTAATTTAACGGTTGTTAATGCGTTTCCTATGGCATTATAATATTAACGATAATGGACGTTTAAACCATTGATGACTATCTCATTTAAATATTGCATTCAAGCATTGAATTTGCAAGTCCAAAAATATACACGTTTGTGTGATTTATGAATGTTAAACCTAATTATTATTGCATAAAGCGTGAATATGCACAATTGCACATTGCATTGTATAAGTTTTTTTTTTTAATTTTATGTATTTGGCGATAATATTGTTCAAAATAGAATAGAATATAATAATATATTTTTACCAGCCTGTTTTTTCCCACCTTTTAATAAAATTTTTTAAACATTTACTTAATACCTGAGAAATTTTCGATTAAGCTATGAACTATTTTAACAAAAATATATTAAATCGTTATTTTTATATCGTTACTCATAATCATTTCAAAGATTTCTAAATCAGAATAAGGATGCAAAGAGAAAAAATGTGCAATACTCGGATTCAAACGAGCTTTTATTCTGAGTCTGGAATGCCAGATAATGAAGCTTACACGTTTTCAGGTTATAATGGGCAGGGTTCCGTAGATAAAGATGACCTAGAAAAAAAGTATATTTTTATTCCAATGACAGCAATGTTCGTAATTTGTAATTGCATCAGAATTATTATTGTGGCAACATAAAAATCATATTTCTATGAGAAAGCTATTAGTTATGAACACCCAGGATTTGTTTCACAATAAAATTTATTCAAAACAAAAAACAAATTTAAATACCTAATAATTCGCATCAAATCGATTACTGCAATCGGATTCCGGATTTCTTACGGCATGTGAACCTCGTGCTCGTGACACGGTCGACGCGGGTTCGACTCCCTGCAGGCACCATTAGGCTCAATAACCATCAGTCGGTAGCCGAGGCCAGGACCGCTAATTTTCTCTAATTTTCCTATCAAAACCGATACGCCATTGTTTTTTTTTTCTTAAGTCCGGTAGCGGAGTAACTGTTCCGATCGTGAGAACATCGATTCGAGTTACGTAAATTATCGGTTTAACGTTTTTTTCCGAAGGCTGGGCTGATCTTTGCGTGCATGTGAGCCGACCTTGTGGTAATGCGCCAAATTGAGCTTGAAGGATTCTCAAGCTTTTATGCATTTAGTTATATCGTATAGTGTTATTGAAAATAGTTACAAGGTCGCTAAATGCGCATCTGACCGTGAAGTTATGTGATGTTGGATTAAAGATATTGCGCATTTTGTAAATATTCACATACACACCAAGAAGATAAGCAGTTGGTAAATTGCATTGCATGGTATGTCATTTTTCTATGTTAAGGAGATTACTACGTTCAATATACTGTTAAGGAGATAACACGTTTTTGTCACAAATGAAAGAAAAAATATTTATTCTGACACAACTGTACAGTGTACACTAAAACAAAAGAGCGACTAGTTCTACTGACGATTTTTCAACGTGGTGGTTCCGATGTTTCGTACGTAAATAGGTAAAAAGGTACAACACATAGGGCGGTAGCGTTAGCGATACAAACTTCCATATAAGAAGCGTTACATTAAGCTAAGATAGGCTGTCAGCGTATTTCACACATGTTAGATATTAATTCTCGCACGGTTTGTTGAGTGGCAAAGATGTGTCAGAGACGGTTCGCCACAGCGACTGGTTACGAGCTCCTTGCGAGGCGAGAAATTGCCGGAAGGTTAAGGTTTAATGTGACAGCTAGCTGAAGCAAAATACTTGTGTAGGTGTAATTGCGTTATGTATGGGGCAAGATGGTGAATGCTAGCGCGACCCCATCATTCCCCAGCTCGGTGGAGGACTTTTCACAGGTGTTTTATTAGGTTCGAGCACTATACAGCCCCCTCCGTCATCAGGAAAGAGCGATGGTATTTTCCTCTTGAAAAATATATGTCTGGGGATATTTATGGAATAAAGCCTCAAAATATTTAGACGCGGTGCTCTGCAGTTATCCCTCATTCGTTTATTAGAAATGTTCACTAGAATGCTTTTAACAAATTTTAATTCATCACTTCTATTTTAGCACAGACATAGCATAGCAAACCTTGAGAGGCTGATGTATTCAAATGTTCATTAGTGAATGTTATAACAATAATAACTATTTACTATTAATAGTTAATGGCGAAAACTAAATGATGTAGAATCAACATTCAGCTCAAGATTTCATCAGATAAAAAATATAATATAATTATGGTAAAAGTAAAGTAAGCCTTGTAAGTTCGAAACTTATTTCAATTTGATAATTTAGGGTGTTTTCATCAAACTGAGAATACTTTCTTTAAATTGGCGCAGTCAGCAGGATACAAAATTAGACTTGCACCAAAATTAACTGTTAAGACTCGTGCTGATTAAAACGTTAAAAAACATTTCAGAAACATATGTTATAAGTCTGATTTTGTTAATTATTAAGTTTATTTGTTACTAACCTTGTTGGAAATAATTTGATTTTCTCACGTAGACGCAGACCAAAGCCATGAGTTGGAGCTGCGAGAGCCTCTGTCTGGTAGATGGGGGGAGTGGGAGGAGGTCCCGAAGGTTGGCAATCTCTGCGTTGATGAGGTCTCGACGGAGCTTGCTCGCGCCTTTCGTTGACTTTCCCTGGTCGAACCTGGGAAGAGGAGATGTAATATTAGAATAACACGTTTAGAAAATTAGGTACCAACATCATTACACCGAGATTGAATGGCTGTTTCGTCTTATATGAAGTTTATTGTAAGTCACATTTACATAGTTCAACGTGTCTGAATATCAATTTACGGTTACTCACTACTGAATTATGAACTGAATTGCGCGTGTCTAAACCTTTATATATTGCAAATTAAGTAATGTTCAGATGATTTCATCACCACCTGTATCAATCTGATATACCTTCACACACTTTAACTGTATAAATTTATAATTAGATTTTTTTATACTAAAGAGATACAAAGAGGTTGTTCAACTGTTGTATGCAGTAGTTAATTGTATAATGTAGTAAAAACAAACATCTTAATTATTTTAACTAGACCGTAAAATTTTCAGTTAATATCCTGGATTCATACATCGACACAAAAAAGCTTGCCAGACCGCAAATCCGTAAAAAGCTTGCACCAATTAAGTCAATAGAAGAAGTTATAAATCTTTGAAACGATCAATCAAAAGCAATTATATGTATGTCATAAAATCAAATCAATGCGATTGCACAATAAATAGGTATATCAGAAATGCCTATACTGTAACATTAAAAACACACAACCATTAGTTAACACAGATTTTTTATACATAGTAATAGAATTAACGACAATTCAATTATGTTGTTAACAAAGTATTTTAATGTTCTTATAAAAATTTGTTCCACATCTATATCCTAGTGGCACAGTATATCACGCATGCAGTATCGTTGCTTTGCACTAAAATGACGGGAGTGGGAAAGCTGGTTCAATGAATAAAAAAATATTAAATAGGGATGGGCGTTGTCCGCATAATTAGTTTTGACGTTTTGATATTGGGAGAGCCCAAATTTCAACGAATTTTAAACAGGTTAGTAATAAATAGGGCAATAATTTTAATGGAGTAGGTCATCGTCTTGCCTTTGTCGAATTAAATTTGATTTTAATGTGTTTGAAAATGTACTGCAATGCTTATTTGTACCAGAATATTTTTGGTAGGTGTGTATGTGTGCAAATACCTCATTACAGTCTAAATATCTATATTCGCTTAACTCGCTCAGTGTTTAGGGATTAAAATTAACTGAAGATCACGTTAACTTTCTTGGTTTAAATTTTCATTTGCAGATAGTTTAGATACTGACTTTAGTTACATAGCTTTAACATGTAGTTGCAAACGGTTTTGGCCATTTGTATCTATTATTCGGAATGGATATTCAATTATTATTATTTTTTATGCGAATTACACATAAATGCGGAATAATGCCTAAATATGAACCTCACCTTGAAATAAAGTAATATATAAAGTCTATTTAAGAATATCTATTAAACAGTTGAAACTTTATCGGTGTAGCACTTTGTAATATTTTGTAGGTATGATAAATTGTGGCTTTGAAATTATTATTTTGACAAAGTATCAAGGTGTTTGCTAGGACTTTTGTCTTTGATAAAAATTTTAAGTTATCAAAAGGCAATCAACTTTTAAGGTTATGTGATGCTGATTGCAATTAATGCATATTTTAAACATAAAAATCAAAGCATAACAATTAATAATTTTTACAAACAATATTATTTTTTTATGTTTAAGTAATCGACGATTATTAATCAAATTGCGTGTATTTAAACTTTGGCCTACTTCTGAGAATTGGCTGATTCCCAAAACCCGTGTTTACTATATTTTGAATTTTGTACGCGATTTTTAATATGGGATGCGTAAAGGTAAATTATAATTCCAATTTATGGAACTTGTTACTTGTGGAATTGGTTTCGAACTAAAAAAAAAGTCAGTCAGTCCTTTTATTATCAGTCATAAAACTTTCTTATAATGATATAGGTATTCTAGTTTTTGTTAGTTATACTTATGAGATAGGTTAGGGCAATTCAAAAAACACAGAAAACAACAGACGAACAAACACGCACGCACGCAAGCGCGTTTAGTACAGACGGGCAGAAGTGACATCATATCATAGCTAAGTTGTAGGCATTCTCAAGCTTAAGTTCAAAGGTGATGCTGCAACCAGGATCCCATCAGTAGAATAACAAGGGCCGTACAGATGCAGACGGACAGGCGGGCTGGGTCGCAGTTCAACCTATGTATGCAGATTTTCAGCTATACCATGCGTGAGCCACGAGTTGACGAGAATTGGTGCTGGTGACATAATATCTTGTTTTATTTTATTCTGATATGAAAATGACTATTTAAAGTCACTTTGTTTTTATTTGACTGAGTAACGAGACGAGCAAGTCATTCACTTGATGGTAAGCGCGACGCCTACCGAAAATAGTACTTTACAGTCCAGTAGTAACATAAGTGTAAAAAGTTTAAAGGTTTACAAATAATTTAGGATAAACTGTTCATGACAAATTGTGTAATTTATTGACTTATATTGTAGGAAGATTAAAAATTCATCAGGCCTGCTATTGTTTAGAAGTTTTATTTATAAACCATGTTTACAATTTATAATTTATTGCTGCTGTTTTTGTTAGTATGTGCTATAAAACACAAAAAAACTATTTTGATCCATTGATAAATCGAGTTTCATTGTGGAAATTTATAACTATTTATTGTGAGTTAATCGTCAAGTCATTTCTGATTCAGCGGTTATTAATTTTATTGAGTGATTGATATTTATGGACGCGCAATCAGACCCTTTATTGTTGAGAAGTTACAATATGAGTTTGTAAATTAATAATCTTTTTATAATAGTAAGACAAAAATAATTTCGTAGCTGTTTGAATACCCTTCTATTTACATATTGTTAAGTTTTTTTTTTAATATTAAATAAATAATGTGTCATGATCACAAACATTGATCCTGACCCCTAACTAGGATTCCCTGTATCTCTTGCCACCATTTCTCTTAAGTAGCTGACCTCTGCTTAGACAAGAACGTGTTATCTCCTCAACGTGTCGAACGTGAGATAACACGTTCTTTTTGCAAATGGGCGATATTTATTCAAGCAGGGGTCCCCTAAGAGAAATGGTAGTAAATGGACAAAACCTTTCACAGAATGGCCGTCTAGGGAAGCTAGGAGACCAGTAGGCAGACCATCAGGTAAATCGATAGACGATACTAATAGAGTTCAGGGCAGTAGTTAGATACGATCGGCGAACGGCTTGAAAAAGTGCTGTGTTGAGGAATAGCACTTAATCCAGCAGTGGATCGATAAGATGATGATGATGATTATGATATAATTACAAGGCACTGCTATCAACGTTCAGTAGCACCGTCTTAAAACACCATACCCTGTTTTACCATTAAAAATAGGTAAAATAGAAACTTTCATGATTTTGATGTAATCCTAGGGTTCTTTATAAGAACTGTTCATTCGGTATTATTTGTTAGCGCCAAAGAAAAAAATAGTCCCTGGCGTCAGTCACAGCTGTGCTACTTAGAACTTTAAAACGCAAAGCTTTGAGGTTATTAGAAAAAGACAGCATCTATTCATTATCCTTTCAAGAGACCAATTTTGTTCGTCCTCACTGCATACATCCAGGCTTTGAGCATTACTTGACGAATGGTTATATTATCGTTATTAATAACTTAAGTTAACTTAAGTTTAGTTCTTAAGCTGACAAGCTTCGTTTAACTTAACTGTTGAGGGTGAACTTAAGTTCACTACCTTAAAGCTGAAGTTCTAATTTTTTTTTTTTTTGAATGCTCGTTAGCTTTAATTAATTCACGGGATTTTCTATGTTTTAAAATGTTTGAAGTGATTGTGATAGTTTTTAAAATTACGAAGCGATTACATAGGTATTAAAAAGTTATTTCAGGGTTGCAAGTATATAATGGGGTTATTTTATCTAATATTTATCATTATTATTTAGGTACCCAAGCAGAACTTATAAATTGAGATTGAAATATGAAATATGTTGTGAGGAGCGCATTTACCATAAACATTGCGTCCAGAACAGGCGTTCAGGCTTAAAATTAATTCAATTATGAGGCCATAATTGAATTAATTTTAAGCCGAAAAATACGAAACGGAAGTAAAATTAAGCTTCTTTAAAATGAAAAAAATAAGTTTGGAAAAATATAGAGCAAAGGAAAAGATAAAAAAGATGTGAAACTATCAAAAAAGATAAAGGTAAGCAAGTATATCTATGTATGCAAGTATATCTACTTACAGGTTAGTCCATACGTAATGCAAGGTCCGTGTTGCGCATGCAACCGATACGCTGTTGCGGTTTCTAAGCTATCCTTTGCCTTTGGCCTAAGAGTATAAGAAACGCGTTAAAAACAATACCTTTACATCACACCGTAGCAGTCCTAGATTAGCCTATAAGCCATTTAAGAAATTGCTTAGGACATCCCGTCGGGGGCATCAGAGACGCCCCCAGACAAAAATTACAAAATCCGCGCGTTGAAGTTCTCGTTCACGTTTGGTTTGGTCGCAGTCTGACCTCACTTCCGCTCTCCCCCTCCCCCCCTCATTGTGCTGGTTGACTTTCACAAATAATCCTGGTAGAAAAGCTAGAGCAGTTCAATCCTCTAGTGGTCAGATAAGGGGATCTTAGTGAAATAATCAGGATACGTGGTCCATGTCATGCCTAAAGCTAAACAAAATGGGTGTGTAATAATACTAACAGTGTACACACGCGAGAAGTGAAACTATTCCTTATTATTGCGACGTCATTCGTTTGGTAATCATCATGGCACGTGATGGTTGAGTGTAACAAAAAAACTGTGACGATGTCTATAAAATTTCTCCCATACGTCGATAAAGCTTTTACTTCATGCCTGCCGGCTTCCGCTCTCGCTCATATTTTAGGCCACATTTACACTGATATTGGAAAATTGACTAAATTATTAGCCGCCTTTGTAACGGCTGGCGGCGTGGGAAAACGGCGGGGTTTTCACTTGTCGATAATGACGGTGTGGCTGAAACGCTGCACAACATGTTGCCTAATTGTTTGCAGTGTTGAATTGTGGCAGGTTTATCTGCATTGAAATTCACTTCCAATCTTGATCCAAGTTTAATATTGATTTTTATCCAATATGTTTAATATGTTTTCTAATATGAAGCTTGTGATTCCATTGTGTGGAATTCCATTGTATCAGCATTTTATTTATGAAGAAGTAGTTTATTTGTTGAGGTGGTTTATTATTTCAGAGGTAGGTATTTTATCTACCAATCCAGACCGGGCCCCCGTGGTGGATTATGGCCTAACTCATGAAAGATGCCTAAACGTAAAACACTTACCACTTACACGTATTTTACCACTACTAAACTGGATTTTTTCCCGTACCTTTAAGATTAAAAATTGTTGCCTAATTTCTATCTCGGAGTTCTGGCATCTTTGAAAGCCAGTTCTATTCTAGTTTAGGTATATTTATCACCTTAGACTATAAAATTAAAAAAAAAACTTCTAAAGAAATTTTATAGTCTGTTCTCTTCCTCTATACATGAATAAAGAATATATAGTCTGTGGTCTACCCTATTTCCGCTAGGCATCTGAATACCGTTCGCTTATAACAAACAAAGTTGCCAGTTGGTCCGGATCTGCAAATTGATAAAATTAAATGGTAACACTGCCCCAGTTACTTCCACTTTAAGAATCCAACAAAGTAAAGCAGCTAACAGACCTAGCTCGTCTAAATTGGTCTTTGTGCCGTGTATTTTCGTTACACTAACGAAACTCGTGAAGATGCCCTTATATAAAATGGGTAACCGTCCGTCGGTGGCGGTAATTCTTCTCTTTCCCACGACCGCGCGAATGTTTGACTGACGTTTTGAGTTCGAACTTTTTATGTTTAGGATTTGAGTTTTTTTAATAGTGCAGTCTTCGTCAGTTTCTTATTCATATTTGATTAATTTGTCACCGTAAACATTTAACATCTTGTTATCAATGGATGATTATTTTATTATGTCTAGAATCGTGTACCTACCACCCGGTGAGATAGTAGTTAAACGCGAACCTTAATTAGATATTAAATCTAAAATATATTGGATGTACTTATATTGCTTTTCCAGATTAATAATTCGTGTAGATACGTATCATACTTTTAATATGTGTATTAGATTGCACTAGTATTCATTTGTTATTTGAGATTTGATTTTATTTCTATTTTATTTTTATGTTGTGATATTTGTTTTCTCATACCTATAATTCTTTGTAATGATTTTTTTAATAATTGTTTAACTAGTTAGTGTAATAATTGGCCAAGGCCGTAATAATTAATATATTTTAATAAATAAATAAATACTTATCTAAGGTTTTATTACTTTAGTGCGTAAGTTACATGAGTTTATATTAACTTGTAGCTTACAAAAACATAATGTATGAGCTTTTCTCAACCAAAATCGATTTTATTGTTACAATAATGTCTTACAAGAAAACATCCAATTTGCAACTCCATCGCGTGTTTCGCTTCATGATCTCAATAACAGATCCACAAACCGTTCAATCATTCAATTGCGAATGAACGACTCTCTCACTCATTAATTTCCTTCACTCTATTGATCATTGAAAATTCCGCAGCAAACCTTATTCTCCTTTTGAAGCTTAAAAAATTCCTGTATTTATTGTAAATGGCAACTTTTTCGAAGAAGTTTTTTCTCCTTCCGAATGTAGGACATCACGGTAAGTCACTAAAGTGGAATTGCTTTTGAATGGTATTTATACGTAATTGCTTTCAAAAAATCTGACGTTTTCGTAACAATCGAATTGTTAAGCTGTCAATAAAACTTTCTTTTTTTGACAATAAGATCACGAGAATGAATGTTTTGGTCGAGTCAAAAAAATTGGATCCGGTTGGATTTGAAAAGACTTTTTTTCATAATTTATCACAAAAGAATTAAACTTAAATGAAGTGACAATGAATAAAAGAAAATAAATAATTAATGCATTACAATCGCATGCTTAAATACATAGATCTCTAATTACATACCTAATTATAAATTACTCCCTATTCCTACATCTTCAAATACAAGACTTGATACAGATAGTATTAAAAAAAAATATTACGGTATATTGTTGTTTTTTTAATTTAACACTCGCAAAAGGAAAACTACGTCATCAGAACCAGAAGAAAATCTTTTTTTCTACAAAACCTGAGATTAAAAGGTATAATAAGCGACAATAGCTTTTCTGATGAAAAATGTTCGAATATTGCGGTAAGTACATTGAAAGATCGGTACAGCGACTTTCATTACTGACTATACTAAAGAACACTAATCTTCGTATGTGTTCCTATACCCTAGGGGTCCAGTTTAGTGCTCTTTCCACGCCCGGCCAATAAAATTGTTCCCTAGAGGAGCTCTATCATAATCAACTTGTAACGTTGCGATCCAATGATAGTGTCTATAAGGTTAGGGCCTTCCTGAGAGGTTGGCGACCTTTTCCGGTATATTTTTGGACTATTTATCAAAGCACAATAATGTTAAAGTTGAATTTTAAGTTAAAGAAGTCAAATTTAAAGTTAAAGTTAAGTTTTGCCAGATATTTTATTATATACTAGATATTCTTTTATATCTATTGTATACTAGCTATTGCACGCGACTTTGGCAGCGGAGAAAAAAAACTACACCCGTGCTCAGCAGTGGGACGATATGGGTTGATGATGATGATGATGAATTTATTTTATTCAATTATCAAGCCGTTGATTGTTAAATTAGTAAGAGATCGCTATATCGTAAAAGCGATCATTTATACTTTTTTAACATTCTGTCAATGGTATACAAATAGGGACTAGAATTTCGGGAAACAAAATCAAGAGATATAAAACATTATTTCCAACTCACTTGAAAACTTTTAACCTAGCATGCAATTTTCTCTGGAAACAGTGACACGATCTTTAAGAACCTTCCAAGAAGCTTCAATTAGTCTTCGTAAACTAAACCAAAGTGTATCATTAACCGACCCACCAAAGCAATTCTAATTCATAGTTCTAATTAAAACGACGACCCGTATCATTACTCTCTAGTCGAGTCTACCCGGAGTGTCGGACACTCGCAACACACTGCGACACCGCTCTAGCTCTACGGTGTCGATGTCCCGCACTGTCCCCAGTAATTAGTGCATGCAAATGTAGTGCTAATGAGACGCTATTGTCCCCTAGCTACAGAATACTCAACAGTTACTATTAGGGTCACAGATTATTAAGCAGTTTGTCCGTGCGTTGACCGAAGCTTGACCGGAGGAATTTTGCGTTAATTTGTGTTTACAAGTCAACACATTGACTGGACAATGCCTTCAGGCGATAGGGGCTTGGTTCATTCATCTCAGCTGTGTGTTTAAAGCAACGTTTTATTTAATAGCCATTTTAATGCAAGCTCTAACATCTGTTGTTTTTGTGTATTTATTTTTATTACTACATAAGTATGGGTTAAGTTTAAACAATTCTGGGGCAAGATGGTGAACGATAGCGTGACTCCATGTCGCCAACCTAATTTTATAATTAAACAATTACTGACTGAAAACAAAATTAAAAAAAAACACATCTGAAGCTATTGGCTGGTATAGATGGCCCTTAATGAGAAACTAACGTTCAAAGCCCTTATTTTCAGACAAACATCACATAAACTTTACTACAATCATTACGAAAGCATTTGCTTACATTGCTGTCCACATAAAACATACCACCTCATTATTTTCACTTAACCTCGACGGATACCTAGCGTTTAATCGAAGATTAAAATGAACTGTCAAGAAATGAACACCGAGGCGCCTGAGTCGGTTATTTAAACACTGGTTCTGGTACTATACCGATGGGATTTTAATTGTTTTTCACGCTCATTTAGTGGTAATTGAAATAAATCTGCTGTTTAGCTGTTTATTTTGCTCGACAGTGTATTGATTTGTTGATTTATGTAGTGTTTAATATTTGTAGTGTTTAAAATAGCCTACATGCTATCGTATGTTATGTTGTTTTTGACTCGGACACCGCGTTCGAGTTTGCAACAGTTTGTTACGTTAATAACACTTGGTCACTTTTAGACGAACATTACATTTTTTAGTCCTTTTTAATGACTTTATAGTGAACTCTAAAAATAAGAATAGCGAACAGAATATTACCTACTAACTAGGTAAACTTGAGATTTTCACACAAATAGACAAGAGTTATTATTTTAATAAATAAGGTCCTATAAACATTTATATTAATAAAAGAAGAGGATAGAAGTAAAATCACATTTGGAAGAAATGTGTAGTTTGAGAAACAATAATCTAGACAACAATATAACGCTTAGCAGTCTAATTCGAACTAATATTTCGTTCTTTACCTAGGTTTCAAGTAATTTTCTCCGGAAAAAAATCATTCATATTGGAAATTATGTATGTAGTAAGATAGATATTTTCCTAGATACAGCTTCATTAAAACTTGACAACTTTATGAATAGGAAACTGTCAAGCGGTTCCTACATATTTATGCCGTTTATGTTGTCAAATGAGATGTGTACCACAGATTTATATACCTGCCATAATTGCCAGCAATGCCAGCACATTCTATTGTGGCTGGCGACCTTGAATGCGTGATGATTAGGAAGTGAACAGTGCCAGCTTCTAGGAAGTCATTAGTTTGATTTTATGGGAATCCTTGTTTCTATGATAATAAGTTCTTTTCTCTGCTGAATTATATTTCGTCACTTCTAGGTACCTATCGCTGGAAGTGTCGAAGATACCAGACTCCTCTTTTATTTCTCGAAGAATTCCATAACTTTTTGGCGAAAATCTTTTTACGGGTAAACTTTGTCGACTTTTGTATTTAAATACTACAGAACAAAGAATAAGTTAGAACAAAAATGAACTTTAAAGTTGGTGTCACAATTGATGGTCTTATCTATCAAAGTAGGTAATCACGTCCAGACAAGCGTCCCCGAATACATAGAAAATTCTCAACTGTAGCTTCTCAAATTTGAAAGTCAGAATAATTATATTTAGCGACTTTTCTCACTGACTGTCCTTTACCCACCCGGAAGCCAACTCTAAAATAGAGCGCTGTTTTTTCTAGACTAGCGGTTTAACTAAAGTGCCTATTTATTACTGTTCCTGATGAACTTCCTATCAAATCTAACCTCTGGATTTATTAACAGACCTCGTAAGATATCTAGCAATATCTCCGACCTGATTTAAGCCCTAACAGCTAAGTACGTGCGATATCGAACACGGTTGTATTCGACTGCTAGATTTAATGTAGTCAACGATATTGCATCTTTGCGATTTATTGCGATGCGATGCGGCCGTGGGAAGGACCGCTGCGGGGTTTGATTGTACGTACAAAAAGAAGTGTGCGCTCTACAATAATGCTTAGGAAGTTACGTTCTATATAGAAGAAAAAAAAAGTGCCAAGTCCAAACTGCGCCAGCTCTTTTGTAGTGAGAGGCCTCTTCTGCAAGAGACCGCCTGGGCAAGTACACCTTTGCCAGATATTCATCCGCCGAGCAGTAGTGTGCAAACATTACTGTGTTCCGGTTTGTAGGACATTGTTTACAGCGAAATTACTGGGCATATGAGACTTTAGAGCCGATGTCTCAGAGTCACGAGCGCAGTGCAGTGCCGCGCAGGATTATGCAAATGCAGGGTTCTGGGTGGCGCTGTAACTGTTACGGGAAGGCGTAGCGCTTACCATCAGGTGAACGATTTGCTCGTCTCGTCATTGGGTAAAAAAAAAACCTTTCCTATATTCTTCTCATTAGTTGACTACCTCCCAGTTCGTAAACTCAAATTTCCTAATACTTCAATTCACAGTTTGTACGCCAATAGGTACAATAAAGTTCAAATTCGCATTGAAATTTAAATTATGTCTGTGTTAGGCATAATTAAAATTTTACTAGAAAATTATAGCATTAGGATCCGTCTATATCGCACTCTCATTAATTAACCTAATCAAATTATATTTGTAAACGAGTATAAATAACACTGAACCAAATATAAGTTGAAAAATATCTTGCACTTGAAAAGGGGGAAAATATTATTCACCCCTCATTTATGATTTATCTACTTGACTGCACTAGATAGAGTGAGAGAACAATATTTCCCCGATCAAAGGTACAAGTTCTACTTTGCATATTTCCTTTCTGAATGTATCATAGCTTATGCTCACTTCACGGCACTATATTCGGCACTATTCCATACTTAAATCCCACACTTTACAGTCTATTGTTTTACTTAGCTGCTAATTCCACCACATTGTACAAGCTAGGAGTCTTCAAACCACTAGTGAATAGGTTACTTCTAAGTAAACGTGCACCATTGTCAACCATTGCATTGTCACCTAACATCAGTTGAGATAGTGGTCAAACGCGAACCTATAAACACATTTAAAAAAACTATAACTCACACCCACTACCGGCACTCCATTCTCTCAGAAGCATTAAAACTTTAGACAAAAACTTATTTATGCCCCGATAAAACGTAAAAACAATGCTGCCACTATTATAGTGCGTCTTCAGGCCGCTCACAAAAAGCCGCCGGTCTGTAGAAACGGATCTTTCAATTAAGACCGGCTCAGGCAATGATTGATCCATCAATAAGTACATAAATCCATTAAGGCAATACGCATGCCTGTTAATTGTGTATTTCTGCGGCTGTCAGTAATGCCTCTTGGGTTCTGTAACGTTAGGGTGACCATACACGGAGATGCTTCCGCGATTGGATTGGCGGCTGATCTGAGGACTCGGACACACTGGAGCGAAAGATGCAATACAATCGTTGTTGGCAAACAATGATCAAACGTTGACAAACGTGTCGTTTACTATTGGGAGAACGACCTGCTTGTCTTGATAATTAGTAAGATATATCTACATGTTTAATTGTCAATCCGTGCTCAGCATTAATTCTTGAAGTTTTTTTCAGTTTCAAGTACATTGAGTTGATGAACAAAAATGTATTATTACTTATTAACTTATTGATCACTGATTTTGATCAGCTTGCAATATTATTCTTTTTTTTTGTCACAATCACATACATAGATCCTGATCGCTAACTAAGACTCCTTGTTTTTTGATCTACAGAATATCGAATACCTATTTAAATAAAACTGGTCTAAATTGTATTTTATGGTCCAGTATTGGTAATTAACATAATAATTGGTTTAACATAAAAGTGTCATATAAAAAATTGCTAGGTATAAACATGAGTCTGTACGTTGTATGCTGAATAAAATGACTCGCTATCCTACGAGTATATAAATATCGCTATGCCTTTTTTTTATCTAACAAAGGACCTATTGCATGTAATCAAACATCTTACAAATTCTAAGTTTAATATATTAATGTACAAGACGTAACGTGAGCCTGGTTAGTGATGTGATGAGGTCCCGTGTATAAACGCCCTTACTGCTGTTAATGCCATTGAAGATGAAACGAAGGCACCGGGTATTTAAAAGCATCGTTCTATTTCCGGATTTAAATGACGTTGACGTTTCTGGCTTTAATTTCTTAAATTAAATTATTAATTTAGGTAAGTGCTTCGTAAATCTGAGCTCGTTCCCAAAGGTACACAGCCTCAAAAATTAAACTACGATACATACATTACTTCCCCTGATATTTACAACGATTTAAATTAAAAAAGATGCCATGAATCTAATAACGAAATAATTCAACAATTTGTTAATTACATATGGATTTTTGATCGAAGATTACATATACACATATTTACAGTCACGCCTTTCACCCGTTGGGATAGGCAAAGACTAGGTACATATTTCCACATGCTACAATCTCATCGGAAAGCAGTATACCAACAACCTACTGGTTTCTGGATCTTCAGACCAATAGACTGTGTAGGGTAGGTTGCGTGGTGGTGTCACATCCTTTCCGCCTGATCTCATTCACACAAAGAACATCAATCCGCATTTTACATAATCCGTTTTTGTCTTGTGTTAATTACATTGCTAATTTATATGTTACCCAGTAACAATTGAACAAATTAATTATATAGTTGTTGTCTCTAAATTTATAAATATGTGTGGAGCATATCTCCCATATTTATAATATTAATCTAATCCAATAACTTTACAATTATTCATTTTTTTTGTGATATATACTTTAGATTTCGCAATCCATCCAAACTTAAAAGGCTACATATAAACTTCACTAAAATCACACTTAGACATTTTAATTACATCAGAATTCATATTACGCAAACCTGAGAAGTTTTTAAATTCACCTCTCATACATTTCAAAGTGATTGACAATGCATTAGGAGTAGCTTTCCGAGTTTTTTTTACTGGATCGTATACTTAATATTTGGAGCGGGGTAAAGGTCAGTAAGCGAGAGCACGTTGGCTATAAATTATCGACATACTACCTACTTGTACATTTTTTTGGAAGTATATTTTATAGCTAAAATATCATACCAACTCAAATGTTGTTTGACGTTGTCGTGAATTTGAGGAGGAGCTTATATTATGAAAGTTTAGTTTTCGACAACTAAGGGTAGATACAAGCTCTATTTTTATTAATTTCATCAAAGTAAATATGTTTTATGGGAATCGATTACAATACCTACACAATGAACCTAATAAAGCCCATTATAAGATATCGATTTGATATCCATCAAAGGCAGAAACAATACAAAACCCTGCTACAATATTTAAAACAAGTTACCAAATAAATCCTTATAAAAACAAAACGGTTATTAACAAACAATTGAAGCGCTATTAAAATTATAAGGCAAGTGCGGATACCTAACATCCACACCAAACAAAAGTGGATATTTATTTAGTATCAAGCCACTACAAAAGGAGACACATTTTTTGCACCAATTAGTACATAATGTCAAGACCTTTGCAGTCACTTACTATAATGGTTGATGGATCTCCCAACACAAGATTCATTGATGATATAAAATCTGCCTCTTAGATAATAAGCTTACGTAATTATGTGACAAACAAGTAATGGCTAAGGACACTGGCAGGTAATCCAGTACAATACACAGTTTAAATTAGTGTGTTAAACGCTTAGTTAGTCATTTAGACTTAGTGAAGTTTTCCAAAGCAGTGGTGGTTTAGTGGGAGAACGTCCGCCTTCCAAGGAAAGGGCCGCGAGTGCGAGCACGCACCAATGCATTTCTTTTTTCATTTCAATAAGGAACACATCTTTTATATGAATTAATAGTCTATAATATTGTGTAGGCCAGTGTACATAACCATAATTATGCAACCCAACTTTACACTCCCAACCAAAATTAATACACCATCGATCCACCAACTAAATTAACGCGTGTACGCGTGTGTATTCTACCTTCAAAATGAATGCCTACGGTTCCATTATGAGTTTTAATGAGTTTATCTCTAACACAAAGGTTTAATTAGATCCCGCTTCATTACCATACGATTGTGTCAAAACAGACGGAGCTTGGATGTCCAACTGTCATCTAAATGTCAAAGATGTCAGTGGATGTACCATCGGATTGGGTAATGTACGGGTGGGGAGAAAAGTTACTTTGGGAAGTTTTTATAACTTGTCGACTTGTTTTTGTACAAAATTTATTAAAATGTATTAATGTTGCTTACAGCCTCTGTTGATGGTATGTAACAATATGATTGGATTAAAATATTTATATTGTAAAAATAGGACTAAAATATTTAAAACAAATCATAAATCATTTTTTAAGTACCTAGCTAGGCAATAACATACCACTTTTACAATTCGAACACTTAAATCTCTCATAAACTATCTATTAGAGATTTCTAAAGACACTGACACCTAATTTTATTTTAATCATGCATTATTGTGATTACAAAACTATCACGAAATATCACCAAAATAATACAATCCTAATTATTAAAAATACAGTTTCCTATTTCTTTCTTTTTAGCACTCTCAGACTCTAAAAGTATTTTTTTTTAATGTAACTTTATAATTGCAACACTTTTTCTCATACCTGTACTAAGTTATAAATTCTTTGATATCCCTTCATGTACACTTGTGGACAACAAACCTGCGCTGATCGGCTTATGTCGCGACATCAGCTATCTACGTCTGTTCGACATCCACGTGCCGGATTTATAATGTTGGTACAGTAGAGGAAATAATATATAGTATATCTACCTACATATTTACTTAATAAATAAATATATAAGTGAAAGGTGTTCAAAAATATTTTAGCGTCGTCTACGTATGATGCTGCTAATTTGTTATGCAATGTTTGCAAAATATTAAGTAGTATATTGTACCTACTCGGTTAAGAGGAAGATGATACTGGCTTATTAACACGCCAACATGTAAAATATCCCTAAAAAGTCGATGAAAAAATAAAGTAAAAGACATAAAAAGAAATAATATTTGCAAAAGTAAAATTTGAAATCTAAAATTACATATGATTTTGGTATGTTTTTTAGTAATTTGACCTTTATTGATGACTTATTTATTTGTTTCTAAAGCTTTGTTCTATACGAATTTCAACCTTTTACCACTAGAAACTTTATAGGAAGACCTTAGTTTTGCAGAAGTTTTAAATGTTTTTTTTTATTTGTTATAAAGGAATCTAAAAATATGGATTGTCAGATAATATGCATGTGTAGCCAAAGCCATTGATAAATTTATTTATTATACTTTTGTCCCCTCCCTATCTAATTGCTTCCCCAACTGTACCATGCGACATCTGATTGTACACTTATTTGTTACAGCTAGGTGCATGATTAATGGTACACTGATGCAACGTAACGGAGCTTGGCTTTGAACCGTTTTGGAAGCTCGAGGTCCGATTTGATCGGATGATTATAATTCGGAAACTTAAACTTTGTCACACTTTTTTTTTTAATTTAAAAAATGTTATATCAATATATAGCTGAACGCCTGCACTAATTACTCTTCTCTTTTCTTTTTATATATAGATTTATCATCTCTGAAAACAATGAAGGAATAAATCGTGAGGAAAAGGGTATGTCCAAGAAGCGCAAAATTGAAAGACATGTGCCATCCTCCAACCTGCATTGAGTCGGCATAATCTCCGTCTCGCTTTGAGAAGTCTGGACCCAGCTGTGGGAAGGGAACTTACCTAATAAGCTTATGATGGTGATAATATCGATGATGAACTGACGAGAAGCAAATGTCATTCGCCTAACTAATGCATAGACTATGTGTTACGGGGAGATATTATGGCCTACGAACTTACTTGGGAAATCCGTCGATGGCCTCTCGGGTGTGTAATCAGCGCTGTCTTCGGGTTAGATGGGGGATGATGGTGCACAGAGATATATCCATAGGACGCCGATGGGGCGGTTTCTTCTGATCCCGTATCACCTTCCTCCGGGATAGAGGTGTGATCAGGCAATCCACACTACACTTAATCCTGGAGCTCGTCTCCGAGGATGGGAATGGCGTCCACGAAATGGAGCTACCGGTGAAAGCTCAAAACACCGCGATGCGACAAGTGCTCGCACGCGCATTTGAAGGACGACTACTTTCGGTTGGCCAACCCAAAGTCGTGGGCCATAATAATCTCGTACCAACACAAAATATTAAGCGGAATAGTCTTTGTGTAGTTACGTTCGAAAACACTCAAAATAAAAAGAAAAGAAATCTGTTTCAGTACGAAACATGCCGCTCACCTTAAAAGACTGTAAGTTCTTTTAACACGAAAACTCAATGAACAGAAAGTTATTCAATCTATAAACTTAAACTTGATCTAAGGTTGTTGTAAACAACTAGTATAGGTAATTAAAACTTAGGAACTAATTTTACGAATTCGTAAACAATAATCATTCTAAAGGAAGTTTACAAATTTTTACGATCGCTCGTTTGAATAGACTCTTGCCCGTTTGCAAAGTCACAACTCGCACCTTATTATCGGAGCCCGGATGGAGTGTATGAACACGAGCAAGTTTCCATTGGAGTGGTGGAAGATTATCGTCGCATACCACAACAATGTCGCCTACACAGATAGGAGCACCGCGGTCCTTATACCATTTGCCCTGTTTCAAGGTTTGATAATTCAAAGCACATTGAACAGAGTCATTTTTTAAAAACTCGTACGAATCTCTCAAATAGTTATGACAACCCTGGAAGTTCTTTCCGCAATCAGAGTAAATGTCGCTGCACAAACCTCTGCGCGATGTAAATCGGCGCAGGGCTGCTAAGAACGCCTCAGTAGATAGCTCCGATACGAGCTCCAAGTGTATAGCCTTCACACTCATACACACGAACACGGCGACATAACATTTGATGATTTTAGCATTACGAACCCTATTAGCTCGCATGTAAAACGGGCCCGCGTAATCAACAGCTGTTTTCATGAATGGGCGCTCGGGTCGCAGCCGGACCGCTGGGAGCGGCGCCATCGCAGGCTGTAGACGTATCGGACGCACACGGAAGCGGCGCACACAACGAAAGATTTGTTTACGTATTATATCTCGGCTAGATAAAATCGCATATTTTGGTAAAGGTAAATATTGAACGGCTTGAGTGCCCGCATGAAGATGCGTAATATGGGCATCGTCAATTATTAAAATCGTAAGAGGGTGTTTTTTGGGTAAAATTAATTGATGTTTTGACTCGTACGACAAAAGGGATTTATGTAGACGTCCGGAGACTCGCAAAAAACTCGAATCATCGATAAACGGATTAAGACGTCTCAATTGGTTTGAGGGCGGTATACCCTGTGAAATGTTTTCAAAATCTTTATGAAACACTTGGTGTTGCACTAAATAAATGAAACGATTAAACGTGAGTTTATACTCGTGGACTGTGATGTAACTAAGATAGGAACTCTTTTCCTTGTTGACGCGAGATTTAAGAATATTGTAAAAGCGAAAAATATAAGAAGTTATTCTCAATAGTTTACTCAAGGTTGAAAACTGGTTTATGACCTCAACATCGTCGATCAGCGTAGCTGATGCAGACGCGACCGGTTGATTACGTTTCTCCTCACCAGTGCTAGGGATACTTTTAAATACTGGCCACGCAGTAGGATCCTCACGGAGCCATGCTGGGCCGTGAAACCACATGTCGTTCTGTAAGAATGTGGAGGGTAAAAGTCCCCTTGAGTCCCTTATTTTGGTTTGATGGTCATGTTCCATGGGAGCAAAGGGCACCTCTTCCCGCCGCTCACCATGAACCTCTGGCGCCTGAACCGCGGCGAGTATCGCCGGCGAGTTACTGTGCCATTTACGTAGTTCAAACCCAAGTGATTTGCAAATACCTAACAATTGCTGTTGTAATACCAGAGCGTGTGATTCATCGCTCGCGCCCGCGACCACATCGTCGACGAACACTTGGTCGGTTAAAACCTTTGCCGCTAGGGGAAAATTAGATGCTTCGTCACAAGCCAATTGCTTAATGGTACGAAGAGCTAAGTAAGGGGAAGTGCTCACACCAAATGTTACCGTCCGCAGACGATAATCACGGAGGGGTTCATCGGGCGACGTACGCCACAGAATGCGTTGCAAGTCCCTATCAGATTCTTGTACTAGTATATTTCTATACATTTGTTTAATATAGTCCTGCAAGCACGCGTGAGACTCAATTTTAAGACTCGGGTTCCGTTGTAAACGTTGCTCTAATTTATGGAACCGAGCGAGAGCAATATCTCGTGATTCACCTAGGGGCGTAGCATCAGGTTTACGTGGTAAAGCTACTGTGTATCGTCCCGTGACGTCACGATAGTGTGAGCGTTCAAATATGGATTCACATAGACGTTCCTCGGGGGTGAGTGCCTTCACCTCAGGCACTGACTCCAGTTCCCAGAATCGTTTCAAGTCGCCGTCATCGGATAATGAGCTAAAACAAGCTTGAACTGAGGATGGAGTCAAAGAGTTGAACGCTATTTTTCCCAACAACAAATAACCGAAAACGCTGTTCATAGCGATCGGCGAACCGGGCGAACCCGTTATTACGTTTCCTAAAATTATGTGAGATAGTACATCTGCACCTAACAACATCTCCACCGGCTGTGGAGTGTGAAACAAAGGATCGGCTAAATTTAAATTTTGAATGTGTGCCCACCCCATACGAGGCAGTGGTACACTAGGCATTTTAGGAATAAGTTTCGGCAATACTAAAACTTCAATCGGTATAGAAGGTTGAAGTTCATTTCTCGGAGTTATGCAACACGAAATCTTTTCTTTTGGTCGTACCGGTTTGGTGTCACCTATCCCGTAAACAGGTACATTCGCATAACAACGCTTTATACCTAGCCGCTGTGCGCACGATTCCGTCATGAACGAAGCCTGGCTTCCCGTATCGATAAGACACCGGACAGTCGAACGCTTTTCATTACCTACACATACATCGATGAGTGCGGTCGAAAGCAACACAGTATTTGTTGTGCCAAAAGGAGCATTGAACGACGCGCAATTAATTTGTGTCGCTTGACTCGCGGACATAGCGTGCTGAGTACAGGTGCTCGGAATGTTCTCTTCCCGTTCCTCCGTGAGCGGTAAAGAAACACTTCTCTCACTCGCACGGCTAGTATCACCTTCAGAAGTAAAGTGAATCAATGTATGATGACGTTTTTTACACGAACGACAAACAAAACTCGACTTGCATTGAGAAACGTTATGACCTTTGTGTAAACAATTGAAACAAACATCTTTATTTTTGATAAACGCATACCTATTGCTTGGTGACAAATTCAAAAACTTATTACATTTTGTTAATGGATGTTGAGCATCGCAACATACACAATTCTGGTTCTTGCGCGTATTGACAGAAGGTTGAGAATCGCTCGCACCCTGAGTCGAAGTGCGGCTGGCCACGCCGGCAGCCAACGCTCGACGGAACGTTGGAGCGACGTACTCTTTCCTCTGACTACCTACATTTTGAATATTTCTACTGCCAGATTCAACTATTTCGCTGGCGGTTAATTCTCGTTCTAAAAACTCGATTAACAAGTCGACGTTGGGTACATCGGATGGTTTATGCAATGTTAACTCGAATCGCATCCGAATGGAAGTAGGTATTTTACGTAGTAAAATATTCAACAACAAAAAACTCCACTGATTTGTAGGAAAATGCATTACTTGTAACGCTTTTATATTCTCATGGTAAATATTCAACAAATTACGCACACTTTGATTTGATTTCTCGGCACAGGATTGAATATCCAGAATACGATCAATATGTTGAGAAGCTATGACTCGTTTGTTCTCATATCTTGAAATTAAAATATCTAACGCGACGGTATAATTTTCGTCCGTGATAGGTATCGATTTTATTAAGTTATAGGGCTCGTTTTTCAAGGTAAGAAGGAGATACCTAAACTTCTCGTTATCTGTGTAGGCGTCATTATTATCAACCATGGAGCGAAATAGGTCATAAAATGGTGGCCAATCGGTCAATTCTCCCCCGAATGACGGCAACGGAAGATTCGGTAACCTACTACTACAACCCCCGTGAGTCGGTTGTATTGTATTGTTAAAGGAAACTCGACTCATGCGCCTACACTCCTCATCGTTTTTCTTCAGAACTTCGACATGGCTGACAATTGCGTAATAAATATCATTGAATTGACTTCGAATACGTAACTGTTCCTCTCGGTCAAATGTCGACAATTTCATTTGTGACTTCTCAATTTTAGTTTGCAATTTAAGGAATTTTCTCTGAATAGAAAGAATATCTTTTGCTCGCGCTTTAAATTGCTGTTCATTGAGTTCGTAAAACTCTAAAGTACGTTTGACTTCGTCAAGTATAACTTCTCTTTCGAAAATATCTTGTTCCGCCATTTTTAATGGACACGTAATGTCGCACACAAAAAATCAAAAATCGGCAAAATCAAGATGAAAACTGGGAAATATTGTCGGGACGCGTAACGCCGCTACGACAAACACTAAAATATACTCGGATGGTTTCCAAAAATGGGAAAATATGCACTAATAACGGGATTTGGACAACGTGACTACAGCAAAGAAAATCCGCAGATCCGGCTCGAACGGATCAAAAATGTTACGGGGAGATATTATGGCCTACGAACTTACTTGGGAAATCCGTCGATGGCCTCTCGGGTGTGTAATCAGCGCTGTCTTCGGGTTAGATGGGGGATGATGGTGCACAGAGATATATCCATAGGACGCCGATGGGGCGGTTTCTTCTGATCCCGTATCACCTTCCTCCGGGATAGAGGTGTGATCAGGCAATCCACACTACACTTAATCCTGGAGCTCGTCTCCGAGGATGGGAATGGCGTCCACGAAATGGAGCTACCGGTGAAAGCTCAAAACACCGCGATGCGACAAGTGCTCGCACGCGCATTTGAAGGACGACTACTTTCGGTTGGCCAACCCAAAGTCGTGGGCCATAATAATCTCGTACCAACACAAAATATTAAGCGGAATAGTCTTTGTGTAGTTACGTTCGAAAACACTCAAAATAAAAAGAAAAGAAATCTGTTTCAGTACGAAACACTATGTTATCCACCAATCAGGACCAGGCCCCCATGGGAGATTAAGTGGGCTGAAGTGGGTTGATAATGATAGACTATGCGGCTCTTCTGGGTTTATACTTTTTCGTACCACGTGGCATAGTCCAAACGAGCATCTCTAACTACTTACTATACGCCTGAGGAAACAAATCGTCTTCTTAACCAAAATTTCGCCCTAACCCTTCCTACATTTACAACTGTACAGGTCTGTTGTACTGAGCGACATGTTACAACTTGGGAATCTTCAAGTCACGTGTGAATAGGTTGCTTCTAGGTAAGCGTGCACCATCGTAGACCGCATTGTCACTTAACATCAGGTGAGATAGTGGGAAAACGCGAACTTATTTATAGATAGATAAAATCTTTATTGAAACACCACAGAACGAAGTAAACTTAAAAAACTAAAACAAACATACTTAACAATTAGTGTCGCAATGGGTGGTCTTATCGCTCAAAGCGATCTATTCTAGGCAACCATGCATGGAGAGGAATAACGAGACAGATATTGGGTAGTAGTTATGAATAATACAAAAAAAAACATGTTACTGGACCTTTAAAACAAAATTTGGGTTTGTGAATAATTAACGCTCTCACCCCCGGAGCTAGCAAAGTTCACCGATAACAGATACATCAATTAGGTCATCATCATCACATATCATCATCATCATCATCATCATCATCATCATCATCATCATCATCTCAGCCCGTATCAACCCACTGTTGGGGATAGGCCTCCTCTCCTTCACTCTACTTATCAGCACACACTTGAAGAATATACTTAGTGGGTACTTAACATAAGTACATGAAATCGAATGTAAATCACCCAATCCATAATTTTCCATCACTTTTAACACCAATTTTCAAAATGTATGTCGTCTGTAATTTATAGAAGTTCTTAAAAATTTTATTCTAGCTCTGTTTTTGTAAAATGTGCTCTAAAAAGGTTCGAGTAAGATACATTTTGAGAGTACAACAATGAAATTACCGCTTTTTGGACAGAGCCAATAACATAAGAGCAAGTCATCTTTCGGTCTAATATAAATAGCTTGCATTAGACGAAGTCTACTGGGTGGATGGTTAGTTTACGTACAGTGCAGTGCAAAGAAAATGTCTCCACAAAAACTATCTAGGATTTTCTTTTATGCAGTATAGGCAAGCATTTGACCGCATTCTCACCTGGTGGCAAGCATCGATACGGTCGAGGATAAAAATTAGATTATTCAAGTCTTGTTTCCATATACACAAATACTTATTTAGATCTGATTTGTTTGACTGATTTGATATTGAGAATAATATATTGTTTATCATGTCACATGTTAAAAAGACTAATTAATTATTTTCTTTATTATGTGAATCATGCTTCGTAAATCAACTTAAACAACTGATGCTCGCTTACAAAAAAATAATGACAAGGGTGAGTCGTCTTTCCTAAATTCATGTCTTCTTTTTTTACCATCTGATTAATATTAGAATACCTAGTAAATAGAATAAAAAGTACCTTAAAGAGTCTAGGTATCTATAATGTTATTTTTCTGTCACAAATATGTGTGTTTTCGGTGAAGTAAAATATTGTGAGGAATCTTTCTTTTACATATAATATATCTCAAAATTCAACCTTTCCATGGTCTTCTCGAAATGTCCGGCACTGTATTGGTAAAGGCTGTAATGGTCTTACGCGCATTACGTTATTTTGACGGGTTACGGAACAAAAAAACGTAAAAACATTCAAGTTATGCCAAGAACGTTGTCTACAATGCCACTTAGAGTTAACGACTTGAAGGTTAACTATTTATTTAATGGATGTATTTGAATTTGGAACACACTTATTTTTTTTTAGGAATTTGGCAATGGTGGAAAATGATTTATGCTCAACATTGCATTTTATAATTTTTTCTTCAGATCATGCATGTCTTATTGGTGAATTATGTAGCAACACAATATATTTTATTTTTATACTTGGGGATTTAAAATCAATATACATACAGTTAAAATATATACATTTTAGTCAATTGTTTAGGTCTAGGGTGTGCTAAAATGATTGAAAGGGATTTTACAAATCACTCTCAATTTTTCAAATGACTTCAGCTGTTACGTAAAAAAATTACACACAACTTTGAACCAATTAGCATTATTTCGTTTCCAACCGCCACTCTATCAATTTCACAGTCAATTTTTGGAGTTCTGTAGTCTGTGTCCATATTGTACCCTTTTGAAGTTTCTAAACTAGTTAACCAATAGGAAAATCACGTTAAGAAAAAGTATGTTATACCTACTTTATTTAGGCAACGAATACAGATATAAATTTGAAGTTTTTTTTAGGTTAACATATATTTTTATAATCACTTAACTTATTTTCTGAGATTCATAGAATAAGATTTACTGCTATAAATGCCATAACTGAAAAAAAATGTCTAAAGCTACAAACACACACTACAAACACCCATCACACACCACCACCGCAACAGCCACCACAGCTACTAAAGTCTTTGCATTAAGGAATCCCACGTTCACAGCCACACCTCGCACTTGGCCAGTTGCACATTTACTTTAGATATTAGCTACAGTAACCATGACACTATACGTCACGATCCAACCTCAATGGCGCCGCCGTCAAAATATAAAAAAGCTCTAAAAAGCAAAGCAAACAAAACTCAAATAGTATCAATATTGCGGAGCTGTGACGTTGCAATATGGACTCTGAATATTATGTTACGTATTGTCAAAATGCTCGAGCTAATTGCTCTAAATAGAGTGGAAGAAGTAACTATTTAAAGTTGCGGTGGACTGTACATAGTGATACCGAAGTTGGTTAGAGTGTAGCACGTCATGAAAAGTGTGAAATGCGAAACGTCATTTTTTAACACACTCTTCGGTTTTCGCGGGATGCCTACTGAAAATGTGACGTTCATGTTAAATTCTTTCTCGAACTTGTAATTTGTGAATGTGCACGTCAGTAACAAATACCAAACACATATAATTTTGTTTTTTTGTTCAAAGCTGCCAAGGGAGTTTTAAATTTTTTAGATGGTTATAGCTTAGAATTCACATTGGAAAACCCTAATAGTCAAATTCAAGAATTTATTAATCCTTTTTTGACAGTTAATTTAAGCCTATTTTAAAACGTTTGTTACGCTGTTAATACGGATTACTGAAATAAGCAAAACGAAATAAAATAAAATTAACCAAACAAATAATTTAATTGACATTTTAAACATTAACTATTTTAAACAATGTAACGCTAGAAAAAAAACTTACGCCATCTAGTTTCAAAACTTGAAAAGCTCTTGTTACCTACCTAGAACTTCGATTTGAAAACTATAGTGCGGTCGTCATTGGCACATAAATTTGTTTTTTTACTGACTACAATTCCTTTCAAACCGGAAGATAAACATAACTATATATGAACACTACTTATTAACGGTCAAATATCTAGGAAAAATGTAGAGCCTTCCAAAAATCAATTGCCACAATTTTTAAGCTATTATTTTATGAAACCAGTTTATAGGTAATAAAAATACAACAGTCCTTGATCTCTTTCACAAGACCAAGTAATACCTTACGTCATCGATTTGACCTACATAGACGAAACGTAGAACCTTCCAAAAATTGGTTTCCAAGGAATCCTACGCGTGAATTAAACTACATTTAGATTGTTTCATATGTAACGGTCGTCGGCACGTGACAGAGTCACGAAGTGGTCGGCATCGTAAGTGACGTCGGTAGATTGGAATCGGTAAGTCACGACATTGTCTTGATGTATCCAGTCATCATCACATATAGTACTATTAAGCCAACTTACTAGTGCTTGCGGTGAAATGAAGCAACCACGATTTTCAATACAAGTTTGACAGCTCAGCGAAGACGGTAGCGCCACAGCTAAAGTACGGAGTGTGTCGATTGGTGCACGTATGTACGCAACTATTTCGTAGTAAATTTAGAAACAGTTTCTGGAAGTAAATTGTGACGTTTTGTGGTTCTTAACACTTAAGCAAATGCTGGTACGTAGGAGAGTAAAAAGATTGGACTCAAAGCGTGTCTAGCCTATGCTAAATGTAGTCTAAAGAGCACTCTCTTTGACTACATTTTGACTGAGTAGTCATCAACATTATCAGTTTATTACTTTCCCACTGCTGAGAGAGAAGATAGACCACGATGCATTGGGCCAGGATCCAATGCAGATTAGTGGATGTGTCATGTCCTTCAGTTTTGATGTTCTGGCACATGTCGCGCTGCTTGAGTGTTTTCAAAAAGTGCTTGTGCTTTCGATGATACAGTCAGATAACTTTCAAGACTTTCTTTTGGGCTTATGTGAACAAAAAATTTTGAGTTTCAGTCTGGTTTTTTTACCTGTATTATGCTAAACTGAATCGGGACCGATGTTTAGCACTAAACATTGATAAACTGTGTACTCATGTGTACCTATATCTTATCTTATATCTTTAAATGAGCAATTCTTGTATATCTAAATATAATTGGAATCTCGGAATCGGCTCCAACCATTTTCATGAAATTTAGTATATAGGGGGTTTCGGGGGCGATAAATCGATCTAGCTAGGAATCATTTTTAGAAAATGTCATAAAAAAAAACATTTTTTTTCTACATATATTTAAAACAAAAAAAATGTGTAAATGATGGTTCTCCTTACCTGGTGAACATGATGGCAGCTCGGCGTGCGGTCGGTGACGGAGATGGTGACAGGCACGCTCTGGTCGGCGTCCCCCCGCGCCACGCCCGTTGTCATCATTAACGCAAGGTCACCGCACCGGCCTTCACCTCACTCACGACCTGGGAATCAGAAGAATAATCTTTTCAAAACTCAAATCATTTACTGCAAGTCGCCAAAAATAATGCATTTGAACAAGTCAAACAATTAACACTCATATACATAGAGAAAAAAAAACAATTATAATCTACTAAACTAATTATACGTAATTATCACTCGCTTTTCGGTGAAGGAAAACGTCGTGAGGAAACCCACATACCTACCCGAGAATTATTTCGGAGGTAGGTATAGAATAGAATAGAATAGAAAAACTCTTTATTGTACACCAGAAACAAAAATAAACACAGTACAGAAAAATTACAATAGGTAAACAAGGGTAGTACAATGGGCGGTCTTATCGCTGAAAGCGATTTCTTCCAGACAACCTTTGGATGGACAGTAAAAAACATTTTTCGATAGTAGGGTGGGTGGCGTATGTTATCGACCAATCCGGACTTGGCCCCCGTGGTGGATCATGGCCTAACCCTCCTCACGAAAGTGAGAAGAGACCCGTGCCGTGAAGAGACGTTATGGGTTGTTGATGATGATGAAACTAATTATGGTTTGAGTTTGAAAAAGGACATTTCCCTTTCAAACGGTGATTCATATCTGGCTCTCGCACAGGAAAAAGAAACCCTAGTAACTTTACCAGTACTTTAGACTTAGTATAGATATAATGTTATGGCTGTCTTCGTGGACCCGCATTTTTCGGTAGCTGCATCCTTTTCTGTCACTCAGAAATGTAATCAGTTAGAGAGAGAGAGTAACACTGATGCTAATTGACCGGATCTAGAGTCATCGGAGAAGCTGATACATAAATAGTGATATCTAAAAGGATTTTTTTTAGAATATGTTGATGTTTGGAAAAGCGCAGCATTCACATGAGTGCTAAATAGCAAAGGACGAAGGTCAATTCATTTGAAAAGCTTTTGTTAACAATGCAATGAGTTCATTGTATATTATGGCTTAAAAAAAAAAGAAGTATGACTAAAATTAAAAAAATGACATCGCCGTAGAGTTTCTTGGTGCTATCTTCTCTAACGGGCGTATTTCCGAAGCACTGGTAGAGTCAATGGAGTTTTCCTTTTCCTGTGCGAGACTCAGGCATGAGTCACCACTTGAAAGGGAAATATCCTTTTTCTAACTCAAACCATAATTAGATAATAATCATTAGTTTCGTAGATCATAAAATTTGACTTATTTTTTTTGTATTTCTATACTTATGTATAAGATATTTTTTTTTTTGACGTGTAAAAGTGCAATATTTTGCCTATTTACAATAAATGATTTGAGTTTGAGTTTGAGTTTGAACATGGTGGGTGGTGATCAACCTACCACATTTATATTTTCGTTTTTGGAACAAGAAAAAACATTTAAAAGGTTTTTGGCAGGTAGTTATGTTTGCTGCAAATGTTTACTTTCGTATTTAACCGGTGGAAATAACGCGGTGGTGACCAAATTATTACTGAAGCTCTTTACAACTTGGTGGCACTTTATTTAGAAGTATCTTCGGATCTGCACCAGTGATCAATAAGCCATGTTATTTGCTATCGCTTCAAAGGATAAAGGAAACATGCTTCCTATCCTACTAATATTATAAATGTGAAAGTTTGTGAGGACGGATGGATGTTTGTTACTCTTTTACGCCAAAATTGCTGAACGGATTTGGATGACATTTGGTACACAGTAGGTATATTACCTGGATTACCACATGGGATACTTTTATCCCGAAAAAATTAACGGTTCCCATGAGGTAATACTCAATGCGGGTGCAACCGCGGGACGTAGCTAGCACGTGACATTATATTTACGTAACTAGCTGTACCCTGCCACGTTTCGCTGTGGCACATTCGCACATTCGGTGATATGTTACTGATGAAAAAAATAGACAAAAACAATCTTTGATGCGGATTATATATCATGCTAAAATTTCAACTCGATCGGTGCAGAACTTTTTGAGTTTTTGAAGCTTACACAAACCAACATAACATTTTTATATATATAGATACGTATACCGTATACCTCATGCCACTAGTACCTAGGTATTGTCTACGGTAATGCCTATTCTTTTTAGCCTACCGTCATTGGACAACAGAAGCCAAACTATATTTCCAAACCGCCACAATGCAAAGCATGCGGTAGAAAACAATAACGGTGTGCTAAGTATCCATAAATTACCATTCCAAAGCAGGCTACGCCAATCATCGGCAGTTGCTTGGGAAAAAAATGCCCAAAATGGTCATGGGTGGAGCAATAATTAACGTCTGGGTACCGAGTTGCCTATCTGTTTTGAATAATCATTGGCACTTTCTTATAAGGTATGCCGAGGGTAAGGTGGAGACAGAACGGTAATAAAACGTTAATGAGTTATTTGCCGTTTACGTTTCGACGAATGGGCGATAGGTGGGCGATGGGTGTCATACAACTCAGATTAATGTAGGCAGGTGTCTTTTTTATCATTGATTTCTTAAGTTTTTTTCTCTCCTTTGCTATTAATTAGACAAAAAAAGTTGCAAGCGTACTATTTTCATTTGGGTGGATGATTTTTGACATTGATCTTTAACTGTTAATCATCATCATCATCTACCCATATCGTCCCACTGCTGAGCACGGGTCTCCCCCTACTGTCATGAGGAGGATTAGGCCATTATCCACCGTGGGAGCCCGGTCCAGATTGGTGGATAAAATACCTACCTACGAAATAATACTCGTGTAGGTATGTGGATTTACTCACGATGTTTTCCTTCACCGAAAAACGAGTGATAATTATATACATAATTAATATAAGAAACATATCGGTACGTGCATACATTGGGATTTGAACACACGACCCTCTCCTTATAAGGCGGACGTTCTCCCACTAAGCTATCACCGCTTTTTAACCAACAATGATTTACTGTGTTCCGGTTTGAAGGGCATTGTTTCCAGCGAAATTACTGGTATATGAGACATGGATGTCTCAGGGTGACGAGCGCAGAGCAGTGCCGCGCAGGATTATGCAATGCAGGGTTCTGGGTGGTGCTGTGACTGCTATCGGCAGGCGTAGTGCTTACCATCATGTGAACGAATTCCTTGTCTCGTCACACGGTCAAATAAAAAAAAAAACTTAAAACTATGCAATCTGCATGTTTCTGCTCAATCATTGGATTTGTTTTGTTCGTATTACAAACACACGAATATATTTTTTTATTAGAATAGAATTATCAATACTTTTTTTACATGAACTTCATTTTGCTATGGAAGCAATTTTTCAGACATGGTATAACTTAATCAAATGCTAGCGAGACGCACCTTAAAGTATTCAAAACGACACAATACTAAATTACAATTTAATTGCGTCTATAAATAAATGACGCTAAACATTACCTGTCCATCTGAGTCTCCTCACCATACTTGAAATACCAACAAGTAATGATTCATCTACATTACTGGCCAATAAACAACCCACACCCTATATAATGTTCACTTTCAAAGTCATGTTCTCATGTGACTTTTTCCCAGAGAGCAAATTATAGTTTTCAATGCACCATTAATTTTGGCCCAAAGTGTATAAGCACGCGTATTTAAGTGATTACGTCCCCTTTCGGTCAGTGATTGGACATTACTCAGTGTATAATTTTGTATGGCATTATTTGTAAAGTTGATATTAGGTAGAGGCTTGTTAACATATTGATGGTGGTTACAACATGTTTTTTTTATTTGATTGAGTGACGAGAAGAGCAAGTCTTTCATCTGGTGGTAAGCGCTACGCCTACTCATAACAGTTACAGTGTCACCCAAAACTTTGCTTTGTATAATCCTGCGCGGCATTGCACTGCGCTCGTCACCCTGAGACATCGGCTCTAAAGTCTCATATGCCCAGTAATTGCGCTGGAAACAGCTCCCTTCAAACCGGAACACAGTAATGTTCGCACACTACTGCTTGGCGGATGAATATTTGGCAAAGGTGTGGTCCTTCCCCAGGCGGACTCTTGCCGAAGAGGCCGACCACTACTAACATTGATATGGAGTGGAAATGTGGTGTCACAGATGTGAAGAATGTGACAGAATGTGAAGAACGAAACCTTGTTGCGGGCTTCTTTTTTTTCTTTAGACTAATTGCATTGGTGGGGGTTTTGGCGGAAAACAGAAAATTTTGTATTTTTGTTGAAAGTTGTATTTTTTTAATTTTTACTCCAACTTGTATTTATTCTTATGTTAATGTATAATATTGGTGGAATATCAACCATTAAGGGTTCGTGTATCTAGGGAATACCTTATAACAAGGCAATCAAGAACTATGAGGACCATGGTCTTACAAAACCCAGACTCAGAGCAAATACTTAAGGTTCATAAGTATTTTCCCGGTGTTGGAATCGAACCCGCAACCTCACGTATCACAGTCAGCTCAATACCCACTTACGCCATTGAGGCCATATTTTTTTATTTGCTTTAGTAATCTGCGTCAGTTGTCTTTTGAGACGTTAATCATATTTATATGGTCAACAGTTCAAACCCAGCCTCGTACAAGGATTTCCTTATGCCTTCGGTTTGGTTCTTTGCAAATACGGAATCTAGAATTCCTTTCATATTACATAGCATAATCCAATATCTAGGATACTTCTCAAAATGCGATTCCATTACTAACTGCGCCCTGCGTTTTTACTCGATGTTTTCATGTTTTATGATAAAGTTTGACACCCCATTTCCCTCTTATAAGGGTAGATTTTGTGATAAAAACTACTATACATACTACCGTCCCAAAGTATAATAATTTTTTATACAATTTATATTTAAATGCGTTTGCCGTAATTGAGTAAAAAAACAGATGGCAAAAATCTATTTCTATATTGTAACAGCGCATCGCAACTGCGTTGAGCGAAAGCTGTAATCCTCTTCACTATGCAATGCAACCCACAATCCCATGGGAACTTTTAAAAAAGACAATCCACCTAAAGAAACAATATGAGAAACTGATACTGTATCCAGCAAATCGAACAAAACAAATACTACAGTAGTCTATTATGGTAATCACCTGTCCTTTTTCAACTCGCCGCTACAGAAAGGGATGGAGACAGTGGTTGAAATGTCGTAGGTCATTAGGTCCTTGCCATGTAGGGCTTGCAATATGCCAATAAGGCAGGAGCCGTGACTGCAATGGTATGGCAACAATAGGTTAGGATTTAAGGCAGTGCTGGCGCCCGATGACTTTGATAAAGATAGGATTGGAAGTGAAATTAATTGTAATAGGGAAAGTTGTTGAATTGGGGATATCAGGTTGGTTGGCGAGGATGGGATCATTTATTTATTCCCATCGTCATCACTGTCGTGAGGAGGGTTAGGCCATATTCCACTACGGGGGCCCGTTCCGGATTGGTGGATAACATACCTCCGAAATAATTCTCGGGTAGGTATGAGGGTTTCCTCACGATGTTTTCCTTCGCCGAAAAGCGAGTGATAATTACGTACATAAATATGTTTTACAAGAAACACATTGGTAGGCACGTGCCCGCACTGTGGTTTGAATTTGAACACCCAATTCTCTCCTTGGCAGGCCTGCCTGATTACAGGGAAACTTAGTTACGGGTCAGGATCCATGTATGTGATAGGGACGCGTTATTATTGTTTATTCAAAAATAATTCCTAACTCTCCCTTTACGTCACGTCAAATCCTATTAACCAAACTACATCAAAATTATCATTTCTCTACAAAATTCATTAACAAAGTTGACTGAACTTCACCATTTAATGATAGCACCACCAAAAACGGTACCGTAGAAATTAATAACCGTAAGAAAACACTGGTTTGTCATACAAAAGTCATCCAGAATGTCGATTCGAATTATGATAAGGTCGGAATTAGTTCTGGTAGAGCATAATGGCCTGCGATTAGATTTTGTGGGTTGGTGGAGGTGAGAAATGGAGAGTGCTTTGGATGTGGCAGTTGGATGGACTGCTGGGTGTTTGTAAACCCAAAAAAAAAATTATATCCTATGCCTATCGCCCAATGCCTACGACCTTATAAAAGTTTGTAATTGTAGATTTGTATCATATTTGTGAGATTCGTCTTTTTTTCATAGGTGTCGTAGCAATCGATCCATAGTTTAGGCAGTAATTAGTGCCTACGGAACATGCGCCAATACATCGAACCGTATCTATTATCGCATGGCAAGTCTACGCAGTTATGTGATTTTATTGATGTTTACCAGATAACCAGAAACACTTCTACACACTTTGACTCTCAACAATGGTGGATCCGGCGTGCATTCGGCTTGCCGGGCAAACGCCGGTACGTCTAAAGCAAATGTACATGCCCATATACTTCCCCACCGGCTACATACCGGCTACATACGGCTACCCGGCACCGGCTACCCGGAAGCCGGACAATTTACGCCGGTATGTGTGAAAGATTACGTACATGCCCATACACTTCGCCGGGTACCAGGCGCTGGCTAAGCGGCAGCCGGAACGTGTAAAAAGGCACTTGCCGTCAAACTGCGCATCCACTAAAGTGCATTTCCACACTCCATGTTCCTAGAAGGTCGGTGAATGATGCGGTGCATCTCAGATGAGGTCCACACAAATCGACTCGTTCTGATAAGCCATAGTAACTGGAACGTAGCGGAGACAAAGAGGTTTCAACGTAGGGAGGTAGAAGCTATTAATTTGTTTTTAAATGTAGGCGTTAGTAGGTTATTTCGGAGGTAGGTATGTTATCCACCAATCCAAACCGGGCCCCCGTGGTGGCTATGGCCTAACCCTCGTCACGAAAGGGAAAGGAAGCCCGTGCTCAGCTGTGGGACGATATGGGTTGATGATGATTATGATGACTAGGTTTGGTAATATTACTTATTATATCTAATAGATGTATTAAATATATTTTGTCTAAATCCAATGGCTTCAGCGAAATAAGGCTTATACTCGATGTACCCAACAGTGGATAGAGTAAGGCTGAAGATAATGCTGACGATGATGAAGGTATTACATGCTCTTCTCTGTAATATTGCAAAGACAGTGTCTGAGTACTGTTATAAATTTATATCTTCATAAATTCATTCCTATTACCACTGCAAAAGAATAACAAATTTGACAAAAAATACTGTAACGATCATAAATCAATTGAATCAACAAGCAAGCTTTAAAGGTTAAACACATTTACCTTTTAAAATACCTCAAAAACGACACCCAAAACAAATGAGATCCGTTTAAACAAAGACCACCTGCACCCCCGGTAAGTGAACGCTAAACGGTGGTGTTAATTTGACCACTACCTTACCTTGCCACGGTGGAAGTCAGTGACTAAGATACAGGCAATGAGCTTGCGTTTTAGTGCAATGCGTTACAAATATAACTTTGGATTTAACGCTTCAATCCAATTATTTTGATTTCTAGATAAAGGAATAAACATTTCCATTCACTTCCATATTTTTTTGTAATTTTTGCATGTGAATTTGTTAGTGTTTTTTTTTTTAATTTTATTTTGGTATAACTACCAATATTTTTGCTTCTGCTCATCTTGCAAACGGAGAAGTGGCAAAGGTACAAGGTTGACAACTTTTTTAAGATTGTGTAAAACTATAATAATAGAGAAAGTAACTAAATTTTGTAATAAATCATACTTTTTGACCGATTTTAAATATATTACATATAAAATTTTAAGGAAAATATGAATGGACTCATAATGCCTATGATCATAATTAACAGTAAGTACCAAAATAGTTTCATTAATCTAATGGAACTTAATCTATCGATAGCATAATCTAAAAACTTTTACTTTATTCTTTTTACGTTATAAATACTGTAATTATACTGTGTAAATTCATGAACAAAGAAATTATAATAGTAATAATAATAATCATATTAGAGCACACTTATAGCTATCGATAATATAGCAAGTTAAGGTACTGTGATCAAAGTTTATAGTTCTTTTACCCTCATCTCAATTTTCAACCTTAAGACAAAGGCTCAAGATTCATGTAAGGGTGACATTGATTCACGATTCGATGGTTGTACTAAAATAAGTAGAGGGTGCCTTGTGTTACCCCGTCAAGAAACATGCTAATGTGGGTGTTAAAAATAGGCTGGGGGGAGGGGGGATATTTAAGGTGCGTACACACTGTTAGGATATTTTGGATAATTTCGTTAATTGAAAAATGAGACAGTGCATATTTTTAAATCATATTTCAGGCAAAAATAAAAGGCAATGATAAAATTCACGCCAAAGTATCTAACTGAGGTAAACCTACTAATGTTTTATTTGAAGGTTTTGTTTGAGGTTTGACAATATCCCATACAAACTTGAGACTTTAGAGTCGATGTCTCAGGGTGACGAGCGCAGTGCATTGCCGCGCAGGATTATGAACTGCAGTGTTCTAGGTGGTGCTGTGACTGTTATGGTCAGGCATATCGTTTACCATCAGGTGAATGACTTTCACGTCTCGTCACTCAGTTAAATAAAAAAAAAAACAAAGGTTTTTCGTGATGACAACGGACGAATTTTGGGTTCAATTTGTTTCTTTTTACGAACCTTTTATTACAAAAATATTTAAGATCACTCGTGAAGAATCAAAAAAGTTATAACGTAATTGATTAAAAAAATATTTTAACTAGTCCTTTTTTTTACAAAGAACGCACTAAATATTACCTATCTGAAAGTAAAATTTAAGTGTTTATCTATACCGATAGTAAAATTTAAGTGTACGTCTGCGTTTTCAAAATAAATGACTTAATTTTAGTTGATAATTGTTATGTATACGATGCCTTATAGTAAAAAGCCGATTTGAGAATGTGTGTCTGTCTGTATATCTGAAAGAATCTCTTGAATAAGCTTCGAAAAGTTATCCGTATGTTATCCACCAATCTGTATGGTGCCCCGTGGTGGATTATGGCCTAACGCTCCCCACGAGAGTGAGGGGAGATCCGTGCTCAACAGTGGGCCGATATGGGCCGATATACGAAAATCCTACTATTATTATAAATGCGAAAGTTTTTGAGAATGAATGGATGGATATTTGTTCCTCTTTCACGCAAAAACTACTGAACGGATTCGAATGAAATTTGGAAAACAGATAGTTTATAACCAGGAATGAGTAATAGGGTACTCGATAGTATGTTCCTGTGGGACAAAACGGGAACTACGCGGGTGAAACTTCGGGGCGCAGCTAGTTTAAATATTAATGTTCATTTGTGTTTCTTTTCATATATTGCAATTTAAAGATTTGTAAGCGCGAACAAAATCACCGGTACAACTAGTTAATAAATAAAAAATACATTATATTATACATCCAAATTGCGCATTTTGATTACAAACAACTTTTCAATTCGATTAGTCACAGAACTTCGATGAGTAAACATCCTAGTTGGGAATCAAATCCTGTTCCAACGATATTTTCCCATACACAAATAAATATAACCGTCGATGAGCTAACCGTTGATTAAAATTACGAGATCATTGGTATTAACAATATTAATACAGGTACGTAATTACAGCTATTGCTCATAATCACCTACATAAAACGATGTTAACTTAACCTGTTACCATTTTTATGGCGAAGATTATACGCTGTTTGGGGCTAATTTTAATTAATAAGATAACGGTAAAGTGCTTTAATTTTATATTAGGAGGTACCTATTATAAAAGTGCAATAGGTTTTTTTTTTAACATACAACTGTCTTTCCTGGTTTTGTCTACGATGATGCGGGCTTACTTCTACCTAGAAGTAACCTATTCACTCGTGATTTGAAGACTTCCTGGGCCCTTATTTGCTATGCCACGTGAGATTCCTTACCGAAAACGCGTGATGTCACAACGGGGTACTTATTTTAAACCTTAAATCTACTCAGTCATGTAAAAAAAAGCAAGGAGTTCCAACGGGTTTGTATTTAACGGCCTTAAACTGAAGTTCATACGTATTTGAACAGTCGTTTAAAACTTTGCATAAGATGCCAGTTTGAAGTTAACCAATGATTAACCGAAATTACCGCTTCGTCGGAGATGGCTTTAAATGTATGAGATTATCGATTCAAAACTGTAATCGGATCGACGTCAGTTTTTTTTTACTTCTGGTATTGTAGAACTGAGCTGTAACCATACAAAAATAACAAACAATAATATTGTTTCCCGTCTCCAGCTTTCTAATATAATCACGCAAAAGCCACATAAAAGTTTACTCATTTAATTGATTTCATTTACAACAATAGCTTATTTTGCAAACACAACTTGCAACAACGTAATTATTTCAAAAATAGCTACTGACGGTCGATAGACCGACTCATTGTGATGCATCAGAGAAAAGAAATCACATGGATGCATTCAAGGAAACAAAAACAAAGAAAAAAAAAGAAAACGAGATGCGCTCGCGTACGCCAAGATCTCGGTCAGGCGGGAGTCGACTTCTTTTGTTTCGAACTTCGAATCAGCCAGGCTCTTGAATCTAGATGCTGTTTTCGAATTTATTTTTTTCTTTTTCTCCCTATGGCTTTTTCTTTATTGTCTCAGTGCGACTGTGTACAAAAAAAGTAAAAACCCGGTGGCTTATGGCTCCCCATTGATATGCGACGTTCGAATTGAAATTTAAATATTTGCTTGCGCGAATATTCGACGGGTTTTCATCTTGAGGCATTCGGCATTGTTTCTTAAACATCTGTGTTTCTATCTTAATATTTTTATGTTAAAGAGTGTGTTGGCGCTGCATTGCTGATGCAAAGTTTTGCCGCGCTTTAAATTTTATCGTAAAACTTGTAACGGATTTTATTTTTGGGTTTTTATTATATACAATATTTTCGTTTTTAATTATCTAATGACGCAATTGTCTGCTTGAGGTACATACGTATGCAGCATTTAATATTGCGAAAAATATTAACCTTTATCTCATACACTCGCTTTGCAGATGTTTGGTATATTATGACGAAAACAATTAAATGAGAGCTAATAGCACAGTGTAGGTAAATAATACGTACAATTAGTTAGGCTGTGCCAATACGTTGTTACTTTGTTAGTGACAGTAATTTTACTTTAGCCAAGACCAAAACATTACAAATTAAAAATAAATTTATTTCTCTATGCATTGTTCTGTAAGACTAATCTAGTCTTGTCTTACTATGTAAGTGTTTGAACACAGCATGGTATTAAATCTTATTATAGGCAATACGTATTCTTTTATAGTCCCAACTAAAGCTCTAAAACCAGTGTCCTTCACGTGTCACAAGTCTAGTTAGACACGGCATCTCCATTCAAACTAACTTATACATTTTGTCTGTCTTTCGTCACCCATTCAACTATAAAAAACCATTTGTTCATTATTTATGACTGGCATTTATCAAAATCAAAAAGTACAGACCGAGTGGAACCACTTTTACGCTATTTTGACGTACCAAGGTTGCGTTCCGAGTTGAAATGTCAAATTGCGAGAAATGTAGCATGACTGACGGGGCTAGAAAAAAGGTGCTCGCTTCTCGCTCCGGCCTAAAGTCGATTTGGTGGACCAAGATTGGTGACTCAATGGTTTTCTAACTGGGAGTGACAGGGACATTGTGTTCTGGGAAAGGTCACGTTCTTATCTGAGAGGTTACGGCCAAAGCAAGCTCATTTTTTATAGTATACCTTTACAATCTATGAGTTGCAGTGAAATATTGACATTGGTTTGATTTGTTTAAAAATATTGACAGGTTCTTTTTGCAGTGATAGGATTTTGCTTAGGAGGATCTGCTTTCGAATTCGCTTCTAGGATCTCCTAGATACGAATTCAGAAGCGTATAAAAATCATCTGATTTTTATCATTTATATTATTTGACACTCCAAATATTCCAAATATTGTTAACTCTTTTTACTCAAACTCTCTTTATTGACTTACTCTTTTTATTGTTTCAAACTTTCATCAACTAAAAACCCAATCCGAGACAATCTCGGAGCGGAACTTCTTGCCTGAGTCCGTGTTTCCCAATAGTTATAACCTGGGAGTTTTCAATTCACAAGGAAATCGGTTACTTCTTGGTAAGCGTGAACCATCGTAGACCGCATCGTTGCTTAACATCAAGTAAGATAGTGGTCAAACGTGAGCCTATTAATTAATAAAAAAAACGAAATGTGTGCTGGGACACATAGTCGAAGTATGACTTCAACAAAAAATTATTAAAAAAAAATATGTAAAATATATTTTCATAAAACATTAAAAAAATATTTGAAACGAAATTCTGTCTCTTTCTATCTTTACTAACTTATATCTCCCTCTAAACTTCCCTTCGCCTCGCTCGATCACATTTTTAGTAACACATTCACCAGCTTACCCCCCAAGTTAAGCGTAAAGAAGTTATACTTAAAAAAAATAAACTTTCCACCAGTCCTTTCCATAAACTTTACTTCAATCCATCTCCGGTCCACGTATTTAACGTAAACCGTCGCTTCCAATTAAAAAACTAGTCATGGACCATGCCCAGCGATCGGAACCGTTCCGAATAAATATCGGATGGACCTTTGACCCGTCCGTGGAACGCAATTAAATTTCTTTGGTCCATATTTTAGATACGAGCCGGACCGTCATGTGCGATGTGATGTTATCGTTTTATATTTATATTATAACATAATATTGCAATAATTATGTGATCAGAGTTTTTTTTTTGTATGTTACTGAGTAGTCGAGCAGTCGATCACCTGGCGTTGAGCATCACACCTGCCATCAACAGTAGGTAACAGAATTTCATAATTACGTATTTTGTGTGGATCTCAGACCATCAGATCTCAGATCTCACCATCATCATCAACTCATATCACCCTACTAATCACCACGGGTCTCCCTCAATTCCGTGAGGTGGGTTACGCCATAATCCACCACGGGGGCCCAGTACCGTCCAAAAAATGACTTGCGTTGCAGAAATAGCTCGCACGCCAAGTACCAACAACACATTGTAATTCTTCTGTACTGTGTTTATTAATGTTTCTGGTGTACAATAAAGAGTTTTTCTATTCTATTCTACTCTATTGTTCACGCAATTTAGAATTGAATTCAGCGCAGATATATATTTCTGTTATAGAGATATGGTTCTGCTGGAGATTACATGAATATTGAAATTAATTTGAAAAGTTTTTTGATAACGTAACTGTTTGATACAATCTCACCTGATGAGAAACAATGAAATAACGAAGACGAAGGACGCTTGCCAGAAGATATTTCTCTCGACTTGAACAAACCTAGGCTAAAAATGTATGTGGTAAAGTAAACATTTGGCGTACTACCTACGTGGCTGTACGAATAAACTGGAAATTTTCAAGTCGAAAGTGAATAGGTAACTTCTAGGCAAGCATGCTCTGCCATCGACCGCGTCGTCGCTTACCAGCAGATGACACTGCGGTCAAATGCCTGTCTATATCTAGTCGCAATAAAAACAAGCTGGTTAGGTTTATCAAGTGTGGTCAGAACTTTAAGTGATGTCTAGAATTAGAGATTGATCGTGTAGAGATTGATTAATTAGTTATTATTTTGGGTTGACGTGTCTGGGTGGTTTAGTGAATGTACTTGCTGTTTTTAATGTGATTTTATTCTCATTTTTTCTTGTAAATTGATTAATGATGATGGCTAAGTTTGGTATGATGTTGTTTTATTTAGTGGTGTTGGTGGTCAAATAGTTGTTATACTGACCTAATTTGTTAAACTGCACACGGAAGCAATTCAAAAATTAAACTAGGGGAGAAATTTAGTCCCCTTTTATGTTAAAAACACAAGTAGTTTTTAAGCGTTTGTTGATATTAACAAAAAAAATTAAAATCATGCTGTCTCAACTTTTCGAGCCATTCAGCGAAGAATTAAAATAATGTATAAAGATGCATTAAAATCCAAAGATCAAAGCAAGAGGCAAATATTTGTATGACATTTGTATTTGCTCTTAGCCTGCGTGTTTGTAAGACCATGGTATTCGTAGTTCCTGCTTCCCCAGACACAAGCCGTCTTATTATCGTTGAAGGTCTAAACATAAGTTTGCACCTAAACTTGACTTTAGACCCGAATTAGAGAAAAAATGGTATTCGCGTCACAAGTTTAAGCCCAAACCTTGGTTTTTCGCTAAACCATTTCGTTTCAATTTTCTTTTTTATTGCTATGTTTATACTAATGAGTAGAACGGAACTTATGAATGAACAGTTTTGTTAAAGAATAAAGGAGACATCTTATTTAAATGTTATCTGTGGTTAGTCTCGACTTTTGTCTAGTCTCGACACCGTAATACCAAAAATGATTAGACCGGAACTAAACAAGAGTTTTCCATAAGCCAGAACTTTGAAAACCAAGGTTTAGACCTTCAACGATAATAAGGCGGAAGGAATCCCAGTTAGGGGTTAGGATCTATCTATGTAATCTTGACGTGTTTATATTTAACTTAATAAATATTCAGAAAAATTAAATATGTCAATATCAGTTTATTTATATGTCCGGTAAGCTAGTAAATGATTGAAAGCACATTACAAGCATTGAAACAAAATCAAATCGATTCCGTAAAGGGAGTCGGTGCTATACCAAGAATAACCTTACGGAACCGAAAAAGTCTACAAAAACGCACTCGATGCGTCATTTATTTGACCTATTAAACAAGCAAAAACTCAAAGAATAGAGTACCTACCTACTTCATTTGAGTATTGTGTAGGTACCAAGTTGAGATTTCTGTGTTTTTTTTACCTCAATTAGGCGGGCACATTATCTATTATTTATCACTAATGGAGGAAAAAACTTGAATTATGTTTGGGGAGGTGTTGATGTGACCGTTTGTAGTACCGATTGTCTTCTGTGAATGCAATCAGAAATACTATTTTTGAATATTATCGAGTGACAGCCGGTAAAAACTAAAATGAAAAAAAAATATAAGATGACATTCGAAAACCTCAGGGGTGGATTTTTGAATCTCATTCGGTGACAAAAATTTTCCAATATGACCGATTTCCTTTAAGACATTGGTGAGAATCGGCAATTTGGTCACCCGGTGAGATTCAAAAATGGGCACCATGAGTCTAGTTTGGCTCCACTCGTCTTAGTAGTTCTTTCAGTAGTGTTTACGCGAATAATTTCATTGCGCCACATTTAAGGGAGAATTTAAACTCGGCACTTTACATAGCTACTAAATGATAGAAGGACTATGTCAAGGATGATCTAAGGAAAATAGGTGATATAACGTCTTGGAGACAGAAGGTCAGAAATGGAAATGGAACTGCTTGAAGGCCAAGACCTACTAAGGGTTGTAGTGGTGTAGGAAGTAAGTAAGTACAGATACACTGTGGTCAGTAGCGTTGAAGATGACCATCGGTGGTCACGACGTGACGTGACGTGACGTGACGTGACGTGGTCATTGGTGGTGACGACTTATCATCAGGCCCGCATGCTTGTTTGCCAACTATTAAAAAAAAAATAATACCTATAATATCACTAATGATGCATGCGAAATTTTATGTGCATGTGCCAAAATTGTGCTTGTCTTCTCGTCACGCCGCAACGTCTGAACGGATCTTGATGCAATTTGGCATGAAGGTACGTGGATTAACACATAGGATACTTTTATCCCGTAAAATAGCTTCTTGTGTGATAATAGTCAATGCGGAGGAAACCGTGGCATGCAGCTAGTTTTAGTTACAGTCTAGTTTACATAGGTAAGAATGAGTACTTGATGCTTTCATTTGTGAATCTCAGCGAAAATCTTGACTAACTCAAAAGACCGTTGGATTAAAAAATACGGAATTACAGAACCTGCAAACTTTTGCGACTGTACCTTGTTAGACATGCATGTTTTTTTTTTTAAATACGGGCTATGGAAATTGTACGTTCATTACACAACTGCTGTAGGATTTGTTGAAGTCTATGGAAAATTGGTATAATTATTATGGATAAGTGTGTGCTTTAACTGCGGCAGCCAATCAGCTGAAACGCTTCGAAAATTGCAGTTACTTCGATGGTCTGAGATTTGAATTAAAAGTCTTAAAAATACTGAGAATACTGAAATTCCTAATCTTTCAAAGTATAGCCAGTGGACATAAAACATAAATTTACCGACAGAAAACATGTGATTAAAGTTTCTTCAATCAGTGGGTAAACGCAATTATAGTAATAGTAACAAAGAAAAGTAAAAATGACAAATAACTTACCAGTTCAAAAGAGTTAAACAATCCTCTATTCAATTTCTTTCCACGTGCTTACAAAAAATACAAAAAAGAATTCGGCGCAAATGCACTACTATTTTTGGACAAATCCAACAGTTCACACCTTTTAAGTTCACACATGTAACGAGTCAAAAATTCACGCCCTCGTAACCAATAAAAGAAAATTAGTCAGACCTAGAGAATCAGTTAGCACAGAATTCGGAACACTGAAAGCAAATACGCAGGTACCTTTATATCTTCGCTTCTGAATGTCACAAACAAATACCAACTGAAATCGAATCTGTCAACACAATGTCAAAATTAAAAGTTTACGTTTCGAACTGGTCGATCATACGTTTCATTTAAAAAAGATATAGGGTTAACCAATGGGCGGCGGGCGGTCCGAATTTGAATTCGGAGCTGTCAACGCGGTTTTGACAGGTCGCGTGTCCGGGGCACGCGCGAGTCGTGTGAGCGTGCTATGCGCGCGGGCATCGACGCCACACTGCGTTCGCGCGCTTTTCGACCTACGAAACCTTCGCCCGCAGCCTCCGGCTCTCTATAGGATGTATTAGAATTGTCGATTATTCTAAAAGATTTTCTCACGGCAAGGACTAAGGCGATATGTAGATCGCTCTGTTGACGGCGTAACGGTCCAAAACATCATCGATGACTGATGTTGATGATTCGAGTTAAGCGCCTTTTTTGATTTTGACGGGTGTTACTGGTTAGTATTTTTTTAAGCGGGATTATTCTATAAATGAACGCTCGGTTTACAGACCGTGGTGAATCGTTGCCAGCTCTTTTTGAGTGGTTCGTGTGTGGAGATCGGATTGAAAGTGAAACCACTTAGATACAATGAGAAGTTATACAAGTATCATACAAAAGTAATCCATGTTTGACACGACTTTGTAGAGCTTGCTCTATGTTGGGTAAACATAACATAGGAGGACATTTAAAAAATGGCTCATTTTTGTCTATGTCATTAGTGCTGCAAGTTTTTATAGTATTTATAAATTTTCTAAAACATATTTTTCGTTATAATTATCTTGTAAAAATACCTAAACAATGAAATAATAAATAGTAGGTACATAATATAAAAATATTAATCCTGTGTTATGTCATTGTCCCAATGTTCCGAAGTACAAAAGACATCAACGCGCTACTGTCAAAGGGACAAATTTCTTATATTTCATACAATCACGTGGGCCATGACCATTTTCTCTAAAACTCACTTATCTAAAGTATGAAATGTGAAATCGATTTTAAAATTAAAATAATTTTCTATTGTTGTATTTTTTCGCATTTCATCAGCAGAAATACGAAGCAATTTGAAAAACTAACAAAGTGTTTAGACCGAACCTGTAAAAAAAATTACACCATTATGGAAATTAGACGCCTGATAATAAACAGCCTTGATAATTTTACAAGGTTTGCGTCACAAGCTGTCAACATTCAATTGATGAAAAAAAAATGAGAGAGCGAGACGAAAGTATTTCTCTCATCCAGCCGCGTTGTCGCTTCAACTTTAAACACAACAGCCGTCATGGATCACTGCGAAACTCTGCCCATAACCAAACCACACCGACAAACTACATTCATCTCTGTCTTACACGTGCGTTTGCCTTTTCCAAAACGCCAAGAGCAGGATAGGAGATGCGATGGTTTTTTTGAAGTGAATTGTTGAGGTTTTTTGTGAAATATAGATCAACTTTAAAATAATGTGTCGTTGACCTGAGATCCGGTTAATGGGAGCGATTTGCAGAAATGTGAAAAAAGACTACGTATTTAAGAATAGTAAAGTTGTTTATAAGTTTTTTTTTATCATTTTCAGTTTTTACTTGCTCTTGCAGAGATGCAATTCTTTTGTGTTGCTAAATTGGTGCCGAAACGTTGGTAATTCCGTATTTAAGCCTCGATAAATGCGGGGTGATTGATATAAACAGTATTTTTATTTTATTTTAGAATCCTGAATCACTTTTTTGGACGTCATTTTCCATGTCAGGGATACGAATGCACTCAAAAATAGCTTTTCTATATTTTACCTTGCATTTATGTATTTATTGTAAGCGTCGTACTAATTCTGTTTATAATTTTTCTTACATTTTCGTATAATAATACAACGCCTATACATACTAACATAGATACTGATCCCTATCTAGAATTCCCTTTATTTACAGCATCAGGAACTACCAGGACCATGGTCCTACAAACACCCAGACTCAGAGCAAATATTTGTGGTTTTTTCTTTTTATTTGACTTAGTGGTGAGACCAGCAAGTCGTTTACCTGATGGTTCACACAAATCTTTACCCTGTGCGGGAATTGAACCCATAACCTTAAGCTTCGCAGTCGGCTCATCACCCACTTACGGCGCGGAGGCCGTCAATAATAATGCAATGGTTTTAAAAATTTTTCTGTTCAAAAGTAAACGACTTTTGATGTTGACTGTACGTCGTCGGTACCGTAACTATTTTCGGTATGCCAGGAATCTATTCATCCGCCAAGCAGTAGTGTGCAAAAATTACTGTGTTACGGTTTAAAGGCCGCTGTTTCCAGTGAAATTACTAGGCATATGACACTTTAGAGCCGATGTCTTGGGGTGACGAGCGCAGTGCAGTACCGCGAAGGATTATGCAATGCCAGGTTCTGGGTGGTGAATGACTTACGCGTCTCGTCACTAAGTCAAATTAAAAAAAAATGTGTGCTGGGAGACATAGTAGAAGTAAAACTTCAATTAAAAATTATTTAAAAAAAAAAAACATAAAAGATGTTTAAAAAATATACGAAACTTCACTCTCTCTCTTTCTATCTTCACTAACTTATATGTAGCTCTCAACTTCCGTTCGCCTATCCCAATCACATTTTTCGTAACGCATTCAGCAGCTCACTCCCGAAGTCAAGCGTGCGTAGAAAAGTATTACTTCAAAAACGTTTCCTTCAGATGTTGAGTGTCGTCGGTACGGTAAATATTTTCGGTATGCCGGGAATCTGGACCACGCAGTCACACTCCACCAACGGCCAGAAATGTATTCCTGCGACCACAGCTTAATTAATTTCACGCCGCCTTTGAAGGAACTTTTTACCTTGATGATGGTTTAATTGAGGTAATTCTTGGAATGTTATTTGGAACATTCTTTAACTCTTCTCGAGAGATTCTAAGCTTTATGGAAGAACTAGCTGTGCCCGTGGTGTCGTTTGCAATTAGAAATATTTATGAACATATCTCCTGGGGCCTCACCACAAACAGCTAAATCCATCCAGTTTAAGGCCTTAAACTGAACTGTCCTGCTAACTGTCACCACCAATATGGCTCAGCGTTCATAAGTCGAGCAGAGACATTTATCCAAAGAGATCGGAATAATTTATATGGGAGTTTATATAGTTCCATTTCATTCTCTTCCTCTCTCATTCTCTGCAGTCTATTTTTGAGTGATGTCACGTCACGTTAGTCATTTATGAGTGTGTGGTGCCAATCTATGCCGTTCAGTATAAGGCCTTAAAATTAACTGCATGGGATAAGAATAAGTACGTGGTGACCCCCCTGAAGCCAGCAAGATATCGAAATAAAACTAACATGCAATCATTGTTTTGATTCTTAATTATTTTTTTAAATCCGTTAAGCCATTTCGGAGGCTATTCAAGACAAACTTTCAGAGAGACAAACAAACGTAAAAACGGTCATGTATGATTAATTGATAAGGTATTGTATAATATAATAACAGTTTTCACTTGAATTTTGCCAATTATTTTAAAATCACATATAATATTATGCAAACAAAATGTCTTCCAAAACCGGTGATAGAAACAGATAACTTGAACAATTAGTACGTTCTAGCTTTGAAAGAAAGAGGGGAAAAGTGGCCATAGTTTTAAAGCCATTTATTTACATTCCTAATAACCAATTAACCCCACGATTTCAGTCGCTAGGTTTCGACTGCCATATAATAGTGAATAACCTTTAACAAAGGTATATTATGGTGGTTATTTAGCCCCACTTCCCCCTAACCCTATCTCGGCCGCAGTAAATCTGTTCTAAGCACGAAGCTACAAATTACGCGCCATATCGCTGTATTGGCGAGTGATATGGGTATCGGTTGCTATGGCAACCGTGAGAAGCAAAGGTCATTGCAATGCTACCGACCTCAAGTCACCTACAGGTTGCACTGTTTTATATAGATCTTCTACGATAGTATGTCCTGTTCTTTACAAAGTTCCAATAAGTGGTTTTGAAGTGGGGGGCTCTTCTGCTAGAGTCTGCCTGGGGAAGTACCAAATGCCAAATATTCATCCGGTAAGCAGTAGTGTGCAAACATTACTGTATTCCGGCTTGAAGGGCACTGGTTCTAGTGAAATTACTGGATATTTAAGACTTTGAACCTGATTTTTCAGGTTGACGAGCGCAGTGCAGTGCCGCGCATGATTTCGTAATGGAATTATCTGACACTGTTAAATTGACACTTTGTATGAAAAAATACAGCAGCGATATCTAGGGTTAACAAGGTGACTTTCATTGAGAAAATTCTGGAATTTCTAAAAAAGGAGCAAGATTCGTTGGTCGGGTATTTCTCTTATAGACAGGTACTTATTAAGTGATAGGGTGATGATTATATTGTCTGTTTGTTACAGTTCAGTTGGTTAAAGCAGTCTCCGACGCCGTCAAGCCGCTCCTGGTGCTGAGCTGATGCCGTAATTAAGTAGACTGCGAATTATCATCAGCGTAGAGCAGTAGAACTAATGCCATCGAGGGTACCACAAAAATTCGCCATATTACATTACTTCGAAACTGTATACCATTTAAATAACAAAAAAGTTTTTTATCACCAAAAAGCAAGCTTCCGAAATTCCATTCATGCTCTCGCGTACCTAAATAAATCGATGCAACGCAACCATTACGTGGTCACAAGAAAACCATTGGAACTTGATCTTTACCATTCCTTCTGGCTGTAGAGAAAGGTTGAAGTGGCAGAGGTGAGTTTAGGTTGGTGATTACAATCAGAAAAAGGATGGTCAATTGTAAAGGGTAAAATAGGCGATTGAACCGTTACCGCTGTGTAAGAATTCTCTGAATAGTTGAATACCTTTGGTTCTGTGCCTGTGGTAGATTTGACCATCTGTGTTTTAGGGTAATATCTATAGCTAACTTAAACTTTTGGGTAAGTTAAAAGACATAAATAGTTAACTATAAATTTCCCCTAAAAAATTGGGTAATAACTCTAGCTACAGTTTCCATCACTAGGTCATAACTAACTACGTTTCGGGTAAAATTTTAAAGTTAATAAAACTTACAGACATCGCGGCAAATTTCTATAGCAAAACAGTCGAGATATAAATATTTTATTGAGTAATATCAGCGTAGTATAGAAATATACATGTATAAATCTTAGCATTTTTTTTTTTCAGAAAAAAAAAAGTTTAATTTTATTTTTTTCTGTGACTATTTTGATTATAGAACTTAAAAACCAATTGTTATACAAAATTAAAACTAAAACTTAAAAACGTAACAAAAGGAGGTGTCTATTATTTTGCTACATTTTGTTTTTTTATTATTACTTACGATAAAAAAATTATTCTATTCCATTGTGTACCATATAAAAATACCACCGGTATGTTTTTTTACAAAAGGCAAGCAGGGAGGAAATGGAAAGTGGGCTAGTCTGCGTAACGCGAGATTCCTGCGTACGCGCCGCTATGCGCGATTCGATCGGCTAGTGTTGGGAACGTCGAAGATATTAAGAAGAAATGAAGTGATAGAGTAGTTTAATCCAAGTATCAAGCCATGGAAAAAAAAAAGAAAAAAAAAACAAACAGAAAAAGAAAAAAAGACTACTGAGATAAATATCACCGTTATTATTTTTTTCGGACATTAAAAGTGGTGTCAAAACTCCCCTCTATTCCCTTCCAAACCAATATTTGTTATTATTGAAAGATTGTTAAAAAATTACTTATTTTCCTTAAATAAATTTCATTTCATTTTTAACAAAAATCTTCGAACCCCTTTATTCATACTCAATGGTTTTCACAACACAGTTGTCTAATGTTCTTCTACCATATTCACGTCCTATTAGTAAAACGGTGCACACGCGCTATAATAGTTTTTTGACGTGAGAACGTCTAATAAATCGATGAACGTCGGCTGCATGCACAAAAAATTTGACACATTGCCCATAACGCTCATTGTCCCGTTACGCTCATTGTACGCTTGCGCCGCATCTATCTCTCTTCTCTTCTTGACAAGTTAATGATTATTGCATTTTAAAAATGTGATTACTAGTATAATTTCTAGTATTTATTCTTTTATTATTAAAAAATGATTCAATTTTATTCATAAAAGTATGAAATCATTTTATCATTGTTTTGTTACGATGTTGTCACGTTAAAATATCACCCGTAAACCAACTTTACAGAAAACTATTATTTTTTTGGTTTATCGATATGTTTAAACCCCATATTGTTTCTACAGCACTAGTTTCCTCGTATGTTTTATTGGAGCGCATGCAATGCGTCGAATACCTTCGTATAAAACAATCCAGTCCGCGTAATGCACCCGTTCTGATATTACCCGATTACTTTATGGGATATTGGATGAGATATAAAATAGCTTATGGCGTATTGAGAATGCACGGGATTAATTTTGACAAATATATTTGAGAGTGAATCTTTTCTTACCAGGAAGATTTGTCTCTACCTAACCCATTCCTGAATAGCAAATAGGATTATGAGTGCATCTAATTATGACATCAGTGTACATTGTTACTCTATATGTATTGACATTTTAATATTCAGTAACTCATAAAAAATCTAACACAATAAGGCCAATACTATATCTTTCCGATACAATATTTCAAGCAAATAGTACCGAAGCCCGTACCCTAGCCGTGCAACTGAGCAAAACCCTAAAAAAAACAATTGTCGACAAAGTAAACACTCCCATAGTATCTAGAGCCCCTGATGAAGTAAAAAAATTGCAGCCGCAGTCTTCTGCCATAGAGCATAGGGCTACTCAAAACATGGCCCGCGACACCCCTGACATGGGACATTGTTATTTCATTAACCACAGACCATGCATAACTATCTCCTGCAACGAGCCGACATGGTGAAATTACTGACATTACTGGACGTAAGAACCACCTTGAAACTGCCCGGCGCGGATGGCCGCAAGACTGGCAACACTGGCAAGTGAGACACACGTGTGGTCATTTCTTCAAACAGATCTGTACTTCTTTCTAAAGTTAACATAACAGCATTCATTGTAACCAATGCTATCAAAGTAGGTGTGTTTCACCTTTGAGTATTATAGTGGTAATCCAAGTGAAAAACTATCTGAGTGCCAAATTCCATCCAAATCCGTTCAGTATTTTTTCCGTGAAAGAGTAACAAACATCCACACAATCTTTTATTCTCGCAAACTTTCACATTTATATTTATAATAAATTTGGAACGATAGGGTTTTCTCAAACTTGTGTTTATTGATAATAACCATAATTGTGACAGTAACTACTAATTGAACTTCAAGAGGTAAATAATAAAGGTAAAGATGCAATTATTGGCATTATTTATGCCAGGCATCTTTCAGGATTTTTTTCTCACAAAGACGCATGCATACCCTAACAACGAGTATATTTTTATGACGGTTCCGATTCCAGTGTTAGATTTAGTTAACTTTCACTGTGCCTTCTTGGGCCTCAAGTGAATGAAGATTTTTAAGGTTAAATTTGAGAGCATAAAACACAGGACCCTCATGATACATCCCGTTCCAATAAGTTTAGAAAGAATAAAAAACATAAAAATACAGACGAACTGATAACCTTCTCCTTTTTTGAAGTTGATTAAAAAGAAAGACTTTCATACCACGAAAATCTACGTTTATGTTTTGGAACCTTTGGATGAATAAATCACTTTTTGAAGATATTCCTTGTTTTCTGTTTTCTACGGCCATGTGTATTGAACTAAAGGGGAACGTGGCGCTATAGGTAAGTTAACTAAAGTATGGGAGGGCGCGACTAACGTCGTTAACCTCAAACAACATGTCTATTGAAACTTTAGCGAACGACTCTCCTTATGGGAACGTTCCCTCAGTGATATTAAAGTGCTATTAGGTCGATTCGTTCTCGAGTATGATTATTATGCTAACAGTATCTATATTTGGAATGTACATATAAACAGTATACCTATAATACTATACAACCTTTTGATACAAACTCGTTCAGCTGTCACTAAAATTAGAGACAGTCATCATTATCATCATCAGCCAGAAGACGTCCACTTCTGAACATACCTAGGCCTCCCCCATGGAACGCCACAACGAGCAGTTGCTAGCTGTTCGCATCCAGTGACTCCGAGAGACTCTCACCAGATTCTCGGTCCACCTCGTGGACGGCGTCCTACGCTACGTCTTCCGGTCAGTGGTCGCCACTAGAGAACCTTTCTTCCTCAACGGTTGAGACAATAAACATACTTATTTGACATAATCCTACATGATTTTGTTTTTATTTAACTGAGTTACGATGCGAGCAGGTCGGTCACCTGATGGTGAGCGCTACCCCTGCCCATAACAGTTACAGCGCCACCTAGGACTTAGCATTGCATAATCTTACGCGGCGCTGCACTGCGCTCGTCACCCTGAGACATCGGTTAACACTTTATCTGTTAAACAGTCATTAGAATACAGGCAGCTGTTGTGTGTCTCATAATAATACATGACAATTTTTTTTCTAATCACGACGCTACTCAGAAGTCCTAACCCAAAAAAAAAACATTATCCAGCCATTAAATCACAGACTATCATCATATTACCGAAACAGCAAAAAGCTTGCTTCGAACGTTTGATAAAACTGAGATACGATAGTTTGTCAAACTAGCGACCATATCACCCACATTTGAAACCATAAACTAGTCTACCGAAAACGTTCGCGCCGAGAATCGAACCCGGGCGGCCTCGTTATGGATCTAATGAGTGGCGCGCCACTTTATTAGCTGTGCAAAAACAACGCCGGCTGACTCCTGCGCACCATGCATCTTGTATGAGGCACCCGGCGAGCGCGGCCCGATTCTGATTTTTAATAAAGTTTATTTTAGTACCGATTTCAAAAAGTTCTTAGGTAACAAACATGAAAAAAAAACAGTCCAATTGAGAACCTCGTCCGTTTTTTAAGTCCGTTAAAAAGAAGGAGTTTCTCATCATCGGCCCATATCGGCCCACTGCTCAGCATGGGTCTCCCCTCATTTTCGTTCAGAGGATTGGCCTTAATCCACCACGGGATCAAATTGGTGGATAACATACCTACGGAGGTTCTCAATTCTGTTGTTTTTTTTTATGTTTTTCAGAACTCCGTTCTTTAGTCTTTTATCAACTAATTTGTAATTTAAAAAAAAAACATTTTTTTCTTCTGAATAGTCACCTAGAAATTTTATCAAAATCGGCTTAGTAGTTTGATTTACAACAAAAATAACTGGATAAAATATTTTATGTCGTCCAAGTATAACCGAAATTGCGTAGTTTGCTTTCCTGTGACTCTTCGGTGGTGTTTATTTGAAGTCAGATGTATTTTTTTTAATTAGTTATTTATACTTTTTATCATATTATATGCTAGCATAGCACTGCGCAGTACCGCGCAATTTAGTAACCAAAGTTCTGGGTGGCTTTGCAGTTGTTACGGACAGTCCTGGCGCTTCCCATCAGATAAACGAATGCGGTGTCTATCCATTTTACTGTATTATAATCATATTTTTAATTCTTTCAGACTTTCTAAACCTCTTTTATTGTTTAGTAAATATAAAGAAATATAGCCAAGATTGACAAAAAAGTCCATTACAGGTTAGATTTGTCACACTGATAGCCAGTTCGATCCAAACCAGTATTGGTTCTAAAATCAACCTCAAGTTTACTTCAAAGTTATTTGTTTTAGAAGTATCCAGAATAATCCACCGCCCCGGTGTGAGCCCGCTCGTTTGGCGACGATGTATAGCGCATTGTAGCTCAACAAATTGATTGGACGCGACACAGGACGCCGCCTCACCGCCTGTCACTTCGTCACTCCATACGCGTAAAATATCGCAAACTTACTTTACCACACACACTTATTATATTTCAAAACAAACTTAAACTTTATCAGCTGGATATAGAGGTTTACGCTGCGCAATTCAACAGCACAGCTAAAGTGGTCGAGCGACCAATTTTAATTTGCAGTCAGCAAAATAAGTTTACATCCAGATTTTTATAAGGTTCGCTTAGTTAGAAAGTCTTGGAACTGTGGATGGAGTGCAAAAGGTTGTTGGTTTTCACATGTCAATAAAATCAAGAACAAGTGTAAGCCGTAACGGAATTTTATGCTTTAGAAAAAAGTGTTGCGAACTTTTATTGAAGAGCGTGGTAAGAGGTGGCAAGTTGATTTAAATTTTGAACGAACAAGCCACAGACACACACACATACAAACACACGCACATATAAGTCAAAAACCTCGTCGTTTATGCGTCGGAGGTTAAAAATGTGTCAAAGTGACTGCACCGCGCTGTACGCTGCACGCCGCACGCCGCGCTTCATTGTTCTGCCTTACGCCTACTGCACTCGTAACGTCGTAGTTCTGAAGCCAATGAAGGCTGCAGCGTCCATGGCTCCGCCGCGCGGATAGGCGGCGTCACGGTTTAGATATTGATTTTAACTTTGACGGCCTCCGTGGCGTAAGTGGGTGATGAGCCGACTGCAAAGCGTTAGGTTGCGGATTCGATTTCCGCACAGGGCAAAGATTTGCGTGACCCAGTAATATTTGCTCAAAGTCAGGGTGTTTGTAGGACCATGGTCCTCATAATTCCTGATTCCCTAGATACAGGGAATCCTGGTTAGGGGTCAGGATTTATGTATGAAATCGTGATAAGAAAACAGCTTGTAACTTCCGCGTACAAAGTTCCAATAGCAGTTGAAGATTGAAAACAAAACCTATAAGAAGAAACCATTTTCTCATAACCCTAACAAACATACACAGTAAACGATAAACTTAATAAGTTTATTACATTCTACATGCAAAACAATGTAAAAAGACAAACTACTGAACAATGGTAGCGAGTGCATTCAATAAATACTAAAACAAAGAGATGCGATGGAAAATGATCAGGATTGTTAGGTTATTTATGCGAGTCGAACTGGGGATCGAACCCGCGACCTTTGGCTACCGTGCCGGCTTTGGTGGTCTGTTGAGGTTGTTCGCAACATCTTGAATGTTAACTTTACTGTCGAGACACTGGGCCGTGGGGACCAGGAGCCCATCAAACTTATAAAGACCTATCTGGGCGCCTGGTCGAAGCCACACGTGACCAAAATGCTGGCCTATATTTTGTCCAAAGACTAAGCATTGGCATACAACATGGCATTGCTGCCAGGATTATGGGAATGTTGCCGACTGTTTTTGTCAATTTTTTGATAATGTTTTTTATTATAATTTTATTTTTCTTTGCAATAAACTTATTTACTATACAAAAGCCAGTAGAATAGAACCTAACAACCTCCAACCACCAAGGAACCACCTACCGCTGCGGTACTGGGTGTTCTTCATAATTTTACTGTAATAATATAATTATTCAGCATTCAGCTGGGATGGGCAGCGTTCGGGAAGTTAGACGATGTGCTCAGGGACCGAAAAATGCCGCAATGTCTAAAAACCCGTCTCTACAACCAATGTGTCTTGCCCACGATGACCTATGGTGCCGAAACGTGGACGTTCACCAAGGAGACTGTGCACAAAATGCGAGTCGCACAACGGGCCATGGAGCGTGCCATGTTAGGCAGCAGGTTAAGCGACAGAGTTCGAAATACGGAGATCCGAAGAAGAACTAAAGTGGAAGACATCGGATCCCGTATAATTAAACTCAAGTGGCGATGGGCAGGACACTTGGCAAGATGTGGCGATGGCAGGTGGAGTAAGTCCCTGACAGAATGGTGGCCACGTGTGGGTAAGCGCAGCCGCGGAAGACCGATACAACGGTGGGTCGACGACATAAAAATGTTGTTGGGTAATGCATGGACCAGATCGGCCCAAAGCCGGGATGAATGGCGTAAGAGGGAGGAGGCTTATGCCCTGCAGTGGGTTGGATGAGCTGCATATGATGATGATGAATATAATTATTCACATTTTTTTATTAATTTGGGGCATTTTGTCCACAATGGTCTGCTTTATAATCTGACAAATATTACTTACTAGCTAGATCGTTTGAATTATAGATGATTCTAAAAGTGAAATATTCTGTTTGTTTCTCAATCTTTTGTTAGTTTTAAGCAATGCATGCCTACGCGGTAAACAACTATATTACGTATGTTTGCGCTACCTTTAAACAATAAATAGTCTACAATAACAGTAATCTGTATATTTCAGACATCCTCAACACCATTTTCATAATCAACACAGTACTTCTTCCATTCCCACAATGCACAATGTATGGAAGAAACCGCGCTCTCATTTTCAATTTCATACAGCCCCAATAAAGCACGGGATCAGTAATTTATATCAATGCAACGCGGAGGAACAGCAAAATATAAACAGTATGGACAAAACTTGCTTAGAAGATAAATACTTGAGTCAATTAACGAATATGTAACTATAAGTCTACAAATCGAATCATACCAAAAATACTGGTCTTAATGAGCCTCAAGAGAACATTCCTGAAAGTTAACTAACCCTACCCTACTCTTTTCTTTAAATTTATAATAGGGAGTGTTCTGAAGAACTGTGTAAACTCAGTCTACCATCAAGATCTTACCACTGTACATTTCGACATCGCGAAAAAGCTCACCCACATGTGTAGAGTGCATGTGTGGAAGTCCCGCACTGTCCGTTTTTTGCGACGTTTTCTGCCTCACACCTGCAGAATATGGACTGAGCTACCATCATACGTTTTTCAAGAGAAATATAATGTGGGGCTCTTCAAGAGAAGGGCGAAAAGAGCTCTAGGGAGTAGGCAACGCATCGACAACGCCCTCGAGCTCTCCAGGTGTCCCCATAGACAGTTTATTTGGCATTATATCATATAAAAAATCTAACACTTCTACCGCATTCGGAGTAACATCCATTCGAATAGAGCCGTTAAATTTAAATGGTCCCATGGTCCTCGTAGTTCCCAAGCCTCTAGATACAGGGGCTCCTAGTTAGAGGTCACTTTCTACATATTAATATGTGACGTGGTATTAACTTTTTCTAAATGAGTCATTTCGCCGCATCTTACAAAGTACCCTTACTGACTGTCCACTGTACTGTACTGGAATTCAACGCAGGCCCTAAAGGGGTATGTGCGATACGCAGCTAATCTAATCTATTGTTCGAACTCGGATAATAAATACAAAGTAAATTATGCTAGCCCTCAAGCCTGGGTACTGATTAGAGGGAATAATATTTGAACTCATTCTCGCTAATGCTCACCGTAGACGCCGTTCCATAATACTTATTTGATTTCAATTCAACATTTTATTGGTAAGTTAGTTAGTTTTATTGCTTATTTCATAAATATCAAATTTATTTTACAATTAAGAATATAGTACTTTATCACTGGTTGGTTCATTAATTTATTATTTAGGTAACGTCAATTAATTGTCTCAATATTCTAGCCTTACTATCTTACTTTCTACTCTAATTATGTAATAAGAATATTTAATATAATATCTTCATCATCATTATCAACCCATAACGTCCCACTGCTGGGCACGAGTCTCTCCTCACTTTCGTGAGGAGGGTTAGGCCATAATCCACCATAGGGGCCCAGTCCGGATTGGTGGATCACATACCTACCTCCGAAATAATTCTCGGGTAGGTTTCCTCACGATGTTTTCCTTCACCGAAAAGCGAGTGATAATTACGTACATATGTTTATTTTTACAGAAACACAAGGGTACGTGCCTGCACTGGGATTTGAACTCACGACCTTCTGATTGAAAGGCGGACGTTCTCCCACTAGGCTACCACCGCTTCAATAAATATAATATACTAGATTTAAAATAAAACATAATTAGGCTCAGAGTAATTCATATACCTAGCTAAATAAAAGGTACAATGGGCGGTCTTATCTCTTAAAGTTATATCTACTAGACAACCTTTGGATGGACCAGATAGAGAGATGGAATAGAAAGTCCGTATATTGATACACACATTAATAGTAAATTTTTATCACTTTATCTCGTAACTGGAAAGATCGCTAAGCGACATACATTTAGCCACACAATGTACAAGAGGAGCACAATAAATTAATTTACATTATAATTTTTAATAAAAAATAAAGTTTTAATTAAAATTCAAGATCCCTAATCAAGATACGCGCTACTTAGCAGTACAGGTACCAGTGACGTTATGACTTCGCAAAGCCCATTAACTGAATTTGCATTTTGTCGACGACAAACAAACGATAATAAATTAGCAATTCTGAAGGCTTCTCAACACTAAATCAATAGAGTACACGCAAGGTACACGCATGATCTTTTAACGCCGGACTCGGTTTATGATAAAACAACGCGACTCAGTTAATTCTGGAATAGGAACGACTACGATACGACCGAAATCCTGATGTATTCGAAGCGAAAAAAATCCGTCATCATCATCATCATCAACCCATAGCGGCCCAGTGCTGAGCACGGGTCTCCCCTTGACTTTCGTGAGGAGGATTAGGCCATAATTTACCTAGGGGGCCCGGATTGGTGAATAACACACCTCGGAAATAAATCCCGGGTAAGTACGTGGGTTTCCTCACGAGGTTTTCTTTCACCGGATAGCGAGTACATATATTTTAACACCTTCAGTGCTGAGAGCACAACTGTCGTTTTTTTCACAACTTGCCGCGAGTGCGGCAAAACACAGCTGTTGTGTTTGTTGTATGGGAAAACACTGGAGCGTGCAGAGCCGCACCCGTGGCAAGACAAGCAAATCGGCTCAGCAGTCAAAGTGTTAATGCTTATCTATTAAGTAGGTACACTTAATATAATGTCGGCTCACTCTATCCTTAAATATCGTTTGCATTAGCATTTCTTGAGTGATCATCATCATCAACAACCCATAACGTCCCACTGCTGGGCAAGGGTCTCCCCTCACTTTCGTGAGGAGGATTAGGCCATAATCCACCACGGGGGCCAGATCCGGATTGGTGGATCACATACCTACCTCCGAAATAATTCTTGGGTAGGTATGTAGGTTTCCTCACGATGTTTTCCTTCACCGAAAAGCCAGTGATAATTACGTACATATGTTTTACAAAAAACACATTGGTACGTGCCCGCACTGGGATTTGAACTCACGACCTTCTGATTGGAAGGCGGACGTTCTCCCACTAGGCTACCACCGCTAGTGATGTTGAGATCTATTTTATTTGAGTCGTCAGAACTCGAACTTAAATTAAGAGCATAAGGTGACTTTATGCCATTACTTTGAATCTGCTTATTTCAACTAGTTTATTAAGTCGGAGATTGATCGATACCAATCCAAGCACACCATACTCCAAACTCATGAATACTCATTTATAACAAGAAAACGTTATTAAAACAACAATAGATTCATGCAGTTGATATCACTGGCTATAGATGACTATCGCGGTGAATAATTACTGATTCCTGTTAAATATTGTTGCCGGTATTCTAATAAATATATTATTAACTAGCTGTACCCTGCCACGCTTCGCTGTGGCACATTCGCACGATATGTCACTCATGAAGAAAATAGATAAAAACAATCCTTGATGCGGATTATATATCATGCTAAAGTTTCAGCTCGATCGGTGCAGAACTTTTTGAGTTTTTGAAGCGTACACAAACCAACATAAAGTTTTTATATATCGACGCTAGAAAGCGAAAACGCTGTAACCCTTTGACCAACCCGAAAACACTTTTTTACATATTTGGAAACAAACCCACATTTCAACGTCCCCCAGGAACTTTAGGATATAACCAAGGTAGCAGTATTGTAGCTTTGTATGTAACACACGAAATATCCAAAATTTACGTTTTTAGGTCGAGTAGTTATTGAGTTATGATTATTTTTCAACAAAAAAAAAAGTTTGGTGAACAATTTTGCGTTTCAAGGTTACAGCGTTTACGCTTTCTAGCGTCGATATATAGATTCGAATATTTATTAGAATGCCTAGGTATTCTTAACAACTCTTGTCAGTCCATGGTCCTCGTAGCCCTTGGTTCTCTATATACAGAGAATCCTAGTTAGGGGTAAGGGTCTATGTGATCGTAGGTATGTGATCGTAACACGTTATTTGTCTTTATGAGACACACGAAATTGCATGCACTTGCCTTGGGTTAAAATCCGCCTAAATAGAAGCAGGCCTCACCAGTTAGGTCGATAGATCTCGCATCAGTTTTTAACTAGAATATCTTTTAACTCACTTTTTTCATAAAACTAAACATTTAGACATTTTACAGAGTGGCTGGATTATAAGCGTTGCTAGTAACACAGTGTTTTAATATCTTAGAACCCTGTAATATACGCCAATTAATGTATAAATGATATTTGTGATATCCAGTGAATATACAGATTAATAGCCATTGGTAGGTATTAAGCAGAAACTAGTTAGATTTTCTAGTAAATGATGCTTGTATTATTAAGTTGTTTCTGATAACATTAATCGTAGATAAGTTATAATTACACACATGAGTTATGGACACAAAGATTTTATATGCCTTGTAATGGCAAATCATGGATATCTCTTTAATCTTCTGCTTAATTTATTTCTTGAAGGAACTTGGAAATTCGTTCTTGGGCCATAATTGTAATTGCACCGATAAATAAATCAGTATATAACAAATAAATAATATAGTAGTTCACTGGTAAAAAAATCTGTACGCCATTCCGGAGTTTTTGCTCTTCTACAAAAGACCACCTGGGAAAGCAGATCACCTTTGCCAGATATTTATCCACCAAGCAGTAGTGTGCAAATATTACTGTATTCCGGTTTGAAGGGCACCACTGTTTTCAACAAAATTACTGGGCATATGAGACTTTAGAGTCAATGTCTCTGGACAACGAGCGCACTGCAGTGCCGTGCAAGATTATGCAATGCAGAGTTCGTGGTTTGCCGAGAGATTCTACAAATAAATAAAACCTTACAACTAGGCACTTATCACTCTATCAAATTTGTAGTACCGAGTGTTTTCCCGTGATTTATTTTCCAAGAAAGTTATAGCTTCGTAGCAATTACTCTAATGTCCAAAAGGAAAACCTATAATATAATAGAGTGGTTGTTATTTATTTCACAATAAAATACACGGTGTCATTTTCCACGTAGTTTACGTCTGGTTAATTCAGAGGAAATAATGGCCGGAAAAACCATGGACGCATCTGGGCTTCAATTTAACTTTTCCTTGTATTGGGTGATGCTTTTCATAGGTACTTTATTATAGGTATTTTATTCATAATCTGTGAACATTATCATATCCTTACGTTTTTAGGGATGGTACCCAAGCAGTTGGCAGACCCATGGTGGATAGTGGATGGTTGGTTTATTGGTAGAGATCCGAAAAAAAATAACAAACCTTAATACTTAGAAAAAAAAATGAGAATAACCAAAATTGTACATGGCGGGTTCAAAAATCTAAAAATAGTTGGAAATTATGTATATTGTTATGTACATTGGACACTGGGTTTGTGGCTTTGTGCATTGGTCTGGAGTTCCGGAACCAGTAGAGTTATATGCATTTCTTATTAATTTCCAACGAAGTCGAACAGCTGCTACAGTTGTATGGAAAATCAAAATTGAAATAATTACGTTCCCAAAAAAACCATCGGAACAGTAAATCTTAACAGTTCCCTTTTAAAATCAAAGATCGATCACCATTACGGAGCCCCTCCCGAAATTTCTCAAGGCAAAATGCACCGTGAAATTATTACAAGCCGCAGACATAAACAAATAGCAAATTGTTGCAAAAAGACCACAACCACAGCCGGAGATCGCCCAGATTGAAACGTTCCTTCATAAATCGACCACGTGCCTTTACCTTTAAACCTTTAAGATTTGTAACAACCCGTTCACACTATATCAGAGCATCTTAATCCAGATCCAGTGTGGATAACGGAGATGAAAATTCATACAAATTGAATTTAAGTTTTTCGTATCCCAAAAACCCGTAAGTCAAACCACATAGTAGAATACTTATAATACCGGTCAAAATAACAACCCTCCTTTTCTTAGTCCCTCCTGTCCTTATACTCCTAACTTTATAATCGTATAAATGCGAATGTGAGTTTGTTTGTATGTTTGTTACGCTTTTACGCCTAAACCAGTAAACCGATTGGAAAAATTATTTCACTAATGGAAAGCTACACTATCAGCAAGTAACATATGTTATATATTTATCTTTAAAAACCCACAGGAATGGGAACTACGCGGGTGAAATCGCGGGGCGTAGCTAGCATATAATAAAAATTACTCAAATATTGTTAACTAGCTGTCCTATCCTATATATATATATATAAGGATAAGGATAAGTAAGGATAAGGATTATCAACTATCAATCTCGTACAGAGCACGTCGTATGCACCAATTTAATTTGCACATAATGTAACACAGACAAAACCAACACGCGGTAGTTCTGAAACGTATGACCCGAGCTGGTAACATCACGGTAAAGGCAACTCGGGACACTCTTCCTGCGTTCGACCCTTGCCTTGCACAATTGTTCCATCTCGACGGCTACGTCGGACAACTATATGAAGGGTTGATTTGTCCTGGGGTCCTTCCAACTTTCCATATGAACCACTCGCCATAGTGTAAAAGCTCCGTAGCCTCAAGAATTGCTTAAGAACATAAAAACACCGCCGCGGGTAATAAATTATAACAACATAAACACCCAATATTCGAGCGAGCTTGAACAGAAAATAAAAAGATGGCAGGTGCCAGTCGCGATGGTAGATTTCCTTCTAATTTCGAATTACGCGAACATTGTAATTCTTATTTTGCAAAGCTTGTGTTGTCATATAATCTATGAAAAAATATTAAATGTTGAAAAGTGGAGGTGTTAACGCTTGAGATTAATAGTAAATTTTAAAGTGGCTTAATGGTATTTCACAGGGTCTTGAGCTTTTTGTTCTTTTGGATTAATGTTCTATTTTCTATTCTACTGTCTATTAAGATAACTCTGTATGTGTAAAAACATAGGATTAATTTTATATATAGACATAACTTCTATGTATCTAACGAGACAAACAAGTCGTTCACCTGATGGTAAGCTCTAAGCCTGACCATATCAGTTAAAGAGCCAGCAAGAATTTTGCACTGCATAATCTTGTGTGACACTGCACTGCGCTCGTTGCATTGCATTTCATTGCACACTATCAAAGATTACATAAAAAGTCATCTACCAGTTTTTTCATGGTTTATTACGCCCACGTGTACTTTAAAAGAGAAATCTACCTACACTGTAATGAGTAACAAAACAACGCGATAAATATAAACTTAAACAGGTGTTATAATTGATGTTTCAAAGCTAAAAGGGTGACCTTAAATGGTTGGCTAATTTCTTTTGGCTTTGTGCGGCCGTATCATAATTTGTATGGCTAATAACAAATATGTTTTGTGCGAGCAACTACAACTGAAGACAGTTTGAGATAGAGGAATATTTCTATTGGATTTGTGGACCTGCCAAATTGCTCAAAATATCCAACATGCAGGCTATTAGAACTGTAAAAAGTACTAAAAAGGTAGCCTGTAATTTTTTTAAACTCTACCAGTTTTAGTAAAACGTCTGAAAAACTTGGAATAAGAGTAAAAGGTTCATATTTTAAGCTGTAAACAAATTTATTTTTTTAGTTTTTTCATAGTTAAGATTTGACGTAAGGACATCCATCCATCTCCACCTGGACGTTAACCGAAAAGTCAGTCTTTGTTATGTTGTAGTGTGAATGTGAACTTAGAATAACACGGCATAAATATTTAACTTTAAAAAAAAACAAAGAAAATTAAAATTAAGAAGAAGTTTAAATAGTCGTTTCTAATGCGGGTAGACAACGCACCGGCAATGCCCCTGGCAATGCAGATATTATGTCCATAGGCGGCGGTGACCACTTACTATGGGGTGGGCCGCATGATGACTGCCAACTATTTTTATCATAAAAAAAACTTTTTTGGGTAGTTATAGCCAAAATTTGTTCTATAACCGTAACTGTATGTCGGTCCGTAAGTCACAGCTATTTTACTTAGAGACACCTGACACAGTTGCCATTTGACAGATATTCCTCAGTAAAGTTGCTTACAATGTGCACCACTGTGTATTTTCCGTGCTATTTCTTATAACAAAACCAAAGGTTAGTTTACAAGTTTACAACGGATCTACAAGTAAATCTCGACACAATAAACTGGGGCCGACTGCGCCATAAAATGGAGTGTCTCACAACGTCTTAGTTAGCCATTTATTTATGTGTTCGAAAAAGTTACCAGCCGAGGTGTTGTGGATTGTGGCTCCAACGACACATAATTCAAGACTTCTACTCGATGCTGGGCAATTTCGATATTGCAGAGATGATCTCACTAATATTATAAATGCGATAGTTTGTGTGTTTGTCCTCTCTTCACACGCCGAAACGGCTTAACGGATTTTGATAAAATATAGTATATTATTATAGATGCTATAATAGGTCCTGGATAAGAATTTAAGATACTTTTTATCCCGTCAAAACTGACGGTTCCTGTGGGATATTTGCAATCGCTGGTGAAACCGCGAGGCGCAGCTGGTGTTAAATACATTATATGTCCCAAACTTAACTATAAAAAAACCCTAATGCCTTGATTCTTATTTTATGGTTGGTTTTTTTCTGTTTTCCTGGTTACTGATTCCTGCCTGGACTAATTTCAGTTCTAAATACACTATTCTTCCCAATGCACATAAACATCATTTTTCTCAAAAAATGTGCAAGGAAAAAAATCAATAACATTTTTGGCTTATTTTTTTTTTATTTTATTTCTACGTCTTTTGTTACGAAGTTACAATTCCAACAAGCTTACGCTCCTAACAGGCAGTCTAGTCATGTTAAAGAAATTCGGCTATTACTTACAAATAACAATTACTCTACGCGCTACTATTGTCAGCTTAATTGTTACACGAGATTAGATATCTCAAGATATATCGTTCAATCTACTATGAATTACTAAGACACAGAGTGGGTAACTTAGACCTAACTTAGATTAATTTGGTATCTATTTGAGACGAAACTAAGTTGTTCGTTACTTAGCTTAGGAATGCTAACGTACCGAAACACGACGTTCTATTTCCGCACAGAGTAAAGGTTTGTGTGAACCACACTGGGTCTGGGTGTTTGTAGGTTACCGGTCCTCGTACTCCCTTTTTCCCTTTTTCACAGGAAAGCCTAGGAGCCAACCCCTACGATCGGGTACGATCCCAAGATCGTACCCGATATTTTTAGCATTTTTAGTATATTTAGCATTTAGAAACCGATATATTCAGAACAGTGAAAATTCTACTTAGATGGTATGAGTTAAGTTAGTTCAAACTAAGCTGCATTTGCAGTGGACATAGTGCTTTACTAACAAACAGCTGTTAATTAAACAACACCTGGTTCGATTAATCATTTTAATATTGTTTCGGGGTTAAGTTTCGCAGTTACCCTGTATAATTGTTGGTTCCAGTATCGAATTTTGTGATTATGTGTTTTCGTTATTTTATTTCTCATTCTATGTTGTTTAGACTATCATCATCATCGTCATCATCATCATCATAATCATCATCATCACCCCACATCCACCCGCCGCTGAACACGGATCTCCTCTCACTTTTGAGAGGAGGATTAGGTCATCATCCACCACGATGGCCACGTCCGGATTGGCGGATTGTACCTCTGAAATTATTCTCGGGCATTTGGCTTATTTTTTTTACACGGTTTATTTTAGTTTTTAATACTGTCAGGAGAAGGTTTTTATCAAAGAAAAAAATAAGAAAGTTGCCGGCAAAATTGGAAAATTTGAAAAAAACTGATAATGTTTTATTCTGTGACATTGTTGTATGAACTCACGATTTGACATTTGTGTTTTTGCAATCTGCAGCTAGATGGGGTAGACGAGTTCTAGAGTGGAGACCGCGTTTGGGCAAACGTAGTGTAGGACGCCGCCGGTGAAGTGACGACTTGCGGAAGACGGCTGGCAAGGACTGGATGAGGAGAGCCGAAGATTGGGCTCAGTAGCGTTCATCGGGAGAGGCCTTCGTCCAGCAGTGAATGAGTATGGGCCGATGATGATGATGAATCTGCAGCTATTCATTAGTAACATAGTGGTTTTTGATCCGGGAATGCAGACTTATTGCGGGAAAACTGAAATTTTGCGTGTGAAACCGCAGGGCGCAGCTAGTAATAAATATATTGTTAACGGAAACTCATATTTAGGTACAGTGTCGAACACACACCCAGTATCCAATTAAAGTTATCACTTGATAATATAATACCTAGTGACCCTAGTGTATCAAATTCAAAGCGCCCGACAGCAGTTCTAGCACTAGACTGGAATCTAGAATTCTAGACCATACAACTAGGTATTTAGTCACTGAACTATGCCCTGCTGAGGCTGAGTTATGGTTAGGCCTTTGATGTAGACTGAAATGTCAAAAGGACACAGATAAAATAGTCGCTATAACCACAGATAACGCGTATCTTCGATTGGAACGTGTGAAGTGAACGTACAGTATCTAATTATGAAATCTAGTAAAAATAAAATATTGAATAGGTTACTTCTAGAAAAGCCTGCACCATTATACACCGCATTGCCACTTAACATCAGGTGAGAAAGGTGTTAAAGCCTCTTATTCAACCATTCCAAATTAAAACCTTCCCGCCCTTTCATTCGTTCCCATTATGGACGTTCAGTCCTTTCTACACATTCACTCTACCAATCCCTTTCATTCTTTGACACTCTTCCAAAACTCTAACGAACCGACACGGTGCGTCGCTCCATCAAAAACATGAAATAAAATATAATCAGTGAATAACCATCAGTGTACCATCAACAATTAGCAAAAGGGGGCCCCCAACGACGCCTCCAAAGGAAGTTAAGTGCCGACCACCGGTGAGTTTTTTTCCAACCAATTTTCCTCTTCATAACCTCAACAACCCCTAGATACAGTCCACTCGTCTTAACATCATTTTTGGTCCTCGTCGAACCGGATTTCGACTTAGAATCGGTTTCCTATGCTCAAATCGTAAACTCGTTTCAACTTGTGAAAATTTTAGCGTCATCAAGCCGCCATATTTGCACACAACAACCAAATTGCAAAACCTATAATTCGAATTATTAGCATCATATCAACATATCGATCACAACGCATATCATATTTTGTGTTTAATTCATCAAACAAACTCAGTCATTCATTTTGTGTGAGGAACTTTGCAAAAAGTTGGTGTAAAAATACCTACACTTTGTATTTCACCGATCTGCGCACACGCGCTGGAGTTTAGGTAGGTTGGAAGTATTGACCTGTGTTCGTTCTGTGGGTGAGTCCAACTTCATATCGTGTCATTGGGAGAGTCCATTTAATCAAAACATTTGTGTTCGTGTATTCAATTTTGTGAAATTGAACATTAATTATCATTTCAATCGTTGTTTTATGTGTAACATGCGACACTTAATAATAACAGCTTATCGTGATAAATCATTAAACAATTGTGTTAATACTTACGTGTAACATACAGCGCCTAAGTAACTCAAGCAAAGATTGTGTTTGTTTGTGTGCCGACAAATTGCGTTTGTGTGCCGGCAATACGAACAAACCGAATCAAATTCGTCGATGTTCGTTCGATCATTTCATACGGTCATTCTCATAGTGTTTATGCTGTGACTTTTGACAAACAAGTGACAGTTTCGTGTTCGTTTCTGTTTGAAAACTATCAAACTTTCGTAAAGTGTGTTTTATAAAAGTTTGCGCGATAATAAGTTAAGTTTAGGCGTAAAATTTCTGCTAAAAGTGATAACAACTATCAAATTTCAAAATGAGTGAGACCGTGATTGCGCATTGGGAGTCGAAACGCAGCCTGTCGCACAAGCGGCTCAGCGATGCACTTTTGTGTGCACGTAATTGTGAATCCGAACCGAAACTTATAACGCGGTTAGAGACATGGTGTTCCCGTTTAGACATTATCTTGGAGGGCTTTAACGATGCCCACATCAATTTGGTTTGTGAATTACAAAAGGCCGGTGTAGATGATAAAGAGTTGCAAGGGCAGTCCGTGTTCCAAGAGCAAGCTGATGACATGTATTTCGAAGTACTCGAAGCAAAACGTAAATACTTGAAAGAATCAAAAGTGGAGTTCGCTTCTCCTTCTCAACCGTGTCATCAACCCAAGCCAAAGACTAAACTTCCACCGATTAAATTACCTACATTCACAGGTGAGTTCAAAGATTTTCCGGGGTACATTGACCTCTTTAACACACTTGTTCATCAGCGAACAGATTTAACAAACATAGAAAAGTTTCAATACCTAATCACAACATTGTCCGGGGAACCCATAAATATAATTCGTGCTTTTCATGTGTCTGAGGCTAATTATATGAGCGCTTATGAAGCTTTAGTGAATCGATACAACAACAAAAGGTATTTAGCATTCATGTGTTGGGAACAAATTAATAATTTAAAGGCCATGCCTTCTGGTTCAGCCCAGAGCTTGCGGAACTTGCTTGATGTCTACGGTGAAAACATAGCGATGCTTAGTTCACTGGGATTACCAACTTCAGAATGGAACTTTGTGTTATTTCATTCATTGTTAACAAAATTAGATAAAGCATCTCGTGAAGCCTTTGAGTTGTCTAGCACAGGCAAAGATTTCCCAAGCTTTAATGAATTAAAATCATTTTTACTAGACCGATGCAGTGCACTAGAACGCTCATTATTCTCAAATGAGAATAACAAATCAGTAGTTCAGCAACAAAATAATTATCATAACAAGCGTGTGAATTCAACCAATCAACCAAAGTCAACACCAACAATGCTTTTGGTTCAATCAAACAATCAATCATGTGTTTTGTGTAAAGAAAGCCATGCTCTTTACTCATGTCCAAACTTCTTATCAAAGACCCCACAAGAAAGGTCTCAAGTGATTAAACAATTCAAATTGTGCTTCAATTGTTTGCGTTCCAATCATATAACAACAAATTGCAACTCAACTCACTCATGCAAGACATGCAATCAGCGACATAACAGTCTGTTGCATTTTCCTAAGAGGACAGAGACTGGTGGTCCTGTCAACCCCCAACATAAACAAGCAAGTGCTGCTTACCATCAAACATCTTCGTCATCCTACTCTAATGTCAAGGAAGGTGTGATCACTCCAGTTACATCATTGTCAAATATGTCTTCAGGTTCATCATCAGGTAGTCATTTTGTCATGCTTGCGACTGCAGAGGTGGAGGTAAAGGATGGCCAAGGTACTTTCCAAAAGGTGCGCATCCTGCTGGACCCAGGAAGTCAAAGTCACATTATTACCAAAACATGTGCCCGTCGTTTAGGCTTGTCCCAATACAAGACTCAAACACCTATGTCTGGAATTGGTGAGGTTCCTGCATGTTCTACAAGCAAAGTGTTTCTGGAAATTAGACCAGTTGGAAAAGTGGAACCCACATTCACAACGGAAGCAGTGACTTTAGACAAAATTTGTGGTAACATGCCCACCCATCCGGTGAATGTTCAAAACTTTGAACACTTAGCAAATCTGAAACTAGCTGATGAAAATTACCATTCTTCTCGTCCGGTGGATATCCTCATTGGTGGTGAGATATTCCCACAAATTTTAATACCAGGAAAAATTGACGGTGGACATCATGCTGCGACGGCTATCAATACAATATTTGGATTTATTCTTATGGGAAAAACGTTGACAAATTCATCATTCCCCACTCCTTTATCAATCAATCATGTGTCAGTGGACACCAACCTGGACATTGCGGTTCAGAAATTTTGGGAGTTAGACAACATACCTACTGGAGATAACAAGCAATCTCACTCCGTGGAAGATATTCAATGTGAAGATATATTTCAATCAACTCATAAACGGGATGTTGCTGGGCGATACATCGTTAACTTGCCCTTTCGTGATCAATCACCACCATCATTTGAAAAATCATTCAGAAAACTTAACCCATTTTTGGATCAAAATCACATTTTGCGGGTGGGGGGTAGGCTCTCTCAGTCAGATCTTAGCTACGAATCAAAACACCCAGCTTTGCTTCCTCGCAAGCATCGTTTGACACAACTTATCATTCAGTGTACTCACAACGAAAATTTTCATCCTGGTTTACAAACAATGCAGTTCTTACTACTTCAAAATTTTTGGATTTTGTCTCCAAGACGAGCAATTCGTCAAGTTTTATCAAATTGTTACCGTTGTTTTCGTGTAATGCCCCATAATTTTGAACCTGAAATGGCAGATTTGCCACGTTCTCGTGTTACTCAGATCAAAGCATTCCAGTCTGTAGGTTGTGACTACGCTGGACCGTTTAACATAACTTTTCAACGTTATCGTGGTACGCGTTCTGTGAAGGCGTATCTGTGCTTATTTGTGTGCTTCGCTACCAAAGCAGTACATTTAGAACTTGCTTCTGACCTATCAACAGAAGCATTTTTAGCTGCCCTACGCAGGTTTGTAGCAAGACGTGGTCGGTGTAATGTGATCCACAGCGATTGTGGTTCGAATTTTAAGGGCGCACAGTCGCAACTGATAGACCTCATGCGCGCCGCGTGTGAAACGGAGCGTATTGAGTTTAAATTCAACCCACCAGGAGCACCTCACTTCGGAGGACTTTGGGAGGCGGGTGTTAAGTCCGTAAAAACACATTTGTATCGCGTTGTTGGCACACAAATTCTAACGTATGAGGAACTTAACACGCTTTTGACTCAAGTGGAGTCAATCCTGAACACAAGGCCCCTCTGTCCACTTAGCTCAGATCCTTCAGATGTTTCAGTTTTAACCCCAGGACATTTCTTAACATTAGCGCCTCTCACAACAGTGCCATCTCTTGATTATTCCAACATAAGCATGAACAGACTTACACGGTGGCAACTGTTGCAAAAAATGCACCAAGACTTTTGGTCTCGGTGGCATAGTGAGTATCTTACCACTTTATCACAGCGATTGAAATGGACTAAAGCATCACCTCCAGTAAACATTGATCAACTCGTTATCATAAAAAATGAAACTACTCACCCACTGCGATGGCATTTTGGTAGAATAATTAAACTACATCCTGGGCGTGACGGTATCCCTCGATCTGCCTCAGTCAGGACTGCACAAGGTGTTTTCGATCGACCTCTTGTGAAGTTGTGTCCTCTACCAAATAATGACTAGTTTGTGTAGACATCATTTCATAATTTTTTTTAATTTTTATTATTATTTTTGTGTGTGAAAATATAGCAATTATTCATTAAGTTCATTTCAAAACAGATCATTAAATCATAATAACACTTGACATCATTTTATAACAATTATCATATGTCAAGATTTTTGCATTGGTGGTTGTGAACAAATTTTAATGTGTTTTAGACTTTTCTGTCTCATCAATTCGCCAGCGGGGGGGAAGATAAATGTTAAAGCCTCTTATTCAACCATTCCAAATTAAAACCTTCCCGCCCTTTCATTCGTTCCCATTATGGACGTTCAGTCCTTTCTACACATTCACTCTACCAATCCCTTTCATTCTTTGACACTCTTCCAAAACTCTAACGAACCGACACGGTGCGTCGCTCCATCAAAAACATGAAATAAAATATAATCAGTGAATAACCATCAGTGTACCATCAACAATTAGCAAAAGGGGGCCCCCAACGACGCCTCCAAAGGAAGTTAAGTGCCGACCACCGGTGAGTTTTTTTCCAACCAATTTTCCTCTTCATAACCTCAACAACCCCTAGATACAGTCCACTCGTCTTAACAAAAGGGGTCAAACGGCAACCTATTTATTAATAAACAAAAGTATAAAACTCCCATTCTGGAGACATAAAACCAGTGGCGTAGCGTGTCTTGGAGGGGCTCTGTATCAAAATTAGTTGGGGGCCCAAATGAAAAGTAAAGATTTCTCACAAAAGAAACAAAAATGCTTAACCAGGGAAAAAAGAGATTGATTTTATGGCTTTAATCATTTCAGAAGTTAGAACTGTATAGGCACGTATGACAGTTTTTTTTATACGTTTCTTTCTCAAGAACCACGAGATTAAGTGACATTGTGGATAACATTCAACAAATTTTTGCTTACACACGTTTGGGTCCCTGTAGCCCGGGGGCCCCGTATCATTGATACGGCTGATACGGCACTAGCTACGCCCCTGCATAAAACTGACGACTCATTGCCCACAAGTTTAAACCACGCAAACATTTATTTTCCCTATTAAGTGCTCATAAATTAGCAAAGTGCACTAAAGCACTACTCAAGTTAATTAACAATTTCAACACCTCGCTATCTAGCGGCTAGTTTGGCTCGGAACAGCGTTCATTAGGTAATGAGTAGGTGTTGGGAGACGCAATTTGCATTAATGGCAATATTTGACAATATTGAACGAGAATTAACGTATTTAGAATACATAAAATAAATAAAGACGAATATATTCAACAAAATTGGTAATGTCAAAGTTAATTTTAATTACTGATTTCTTATTTAGGTATAACTTTACTATCGATTGACATTTCCACGTGCGTAGAGACTGGAATAACAAATTTATGCCTTGTTTTAACAATTACACGGCAAATTTTTCAACTCTTTTTTTTCGTGGCCCTTTCAAAAATCATTGTGATTGCATAATTAAATTTAATAATTATTATTAATATATATAACGCCACAGATGGAATTTTTTGGTTGTACATACTGGTCATTCAAATAACCAGCCAGATGATACTACATTCTTGATGCATAAAAAGCTCTAAGCATTTTGAAATCCCAAATTTATAATTAAATTCATTTAAACAAAAATCACGTCATCATTCGGTAATTTAACACCTGTTAAGTTATTTTACCTACACGGATCTAATAGCTGATGCAAATGTCTGATCTCCATTAATTAATGCAGATATCCATTACCTTAAACGCTTTACGGGGCCCATTCTTCATCTGTTAGCTTTCAAATACCATACATAACATTCTTGAGCTTTGCCACGTTCTTGCGCAAATCTGAAGTTACCTGGCGGAAATATAAAAGTATTAATATTTCAAATTATTTATTGTTTTTGCCACATGTACATAAGTCTTAAAAACCAGTATTTATTTATTTTTACAATCATCCATTAATTCATTCATTCATTCACTCATTCATTTATTTATTCATTCATTCATTTTTTCACTCATCCATTCATTCATTCATTCGTTATTCATCGATCCATTCATCCATGCATTCATTAACTCATTCGTTCGTTCGCTCACTCACTCACCCAACCCATTGTTATGAACGAACTTGAAAAATTATGTCTTTGATTAATTGTCTACTGCTGCGTATAGTTCTAGAGTCTTCACCACGTTGGTTGGTATTTGCGACAGGCCACAACCGGGCGCACACTAAATTAAGACATAACCCAGTAGGCTTTGTCTCTAAAACGTGACCTAGCAAGACATAACTAGGGTGTACGTACGTACAGTCGACATGACAATGTTGAGAGCAAATTTTTATATACATAAAAACATATTTAAGGCTACTGGTAAACATTAAATTGATACAATATACATTTATTTGTTTCAAAAGAAATACTTCAAGCCTAAAAAAAGACAAAAATCTCGAAGGCATAGCTAAATTTCATTTTAGAGTTGGTCCAGGGCCGGATTCACCGTGGTAGGTTAGAATAGAGGCTTAAAGCAGGAGTGAACTATTTGGTGAGCAGTTACCTACATAGAACCTTATTTTAATGAGAATTCTCGAACACATAGCGCGTTCTTCCCAGCAGTACTACTTTAGATATGAAGCAGCTACACCGAGCGCAGGGAACCAAACAATTTTATGTCACAATGACGATGCTATCGAATGTGCAAATGCGGCTCAAACTGGATGTCCAGGGGACACCAACACTTATGTTCGATTTTTCAGTTAGTTACGTTCTTACACTCTTCGTAAACTTTTTTGGGATATGACCTTTTCCAACATTGAACAGGTTGTTGCCATAGTACTCCCGCTAAAGAATTCTGTACTAAATATAGAATAAAATTGTTTCCTGCCTTTTTTGTCAGTTGTTGTTTAGAATGTATGTATGTAATGTATGAATTAATATATATTTTTTTTAGATTAGTAAGCGATGAAGAATGTGCTTATATGACCCACCAGATCACTTAATAATCAGAGAAAAAACAGGATTTGGTTTTCATGACCTATTGACTGTTAGCTACGTTCTTCACTGTAAACTTACTCATAGCTTTATCAGTATATAAGTTGAATCTATCTACAAAAACACAAAACGTATTCAACTTAAACAATGTTGCCCACCCCTGCGTTCTCAAGCACACTCTATTAAAATAACGAAACAGAATCCGTGCCCGACTTATGCCAGAAAAAGCTACTGCCAATAATATTGTTTCATTTCGAATACCAACTTAATTAAGCCTTCTTTCAATGAAGATGTTACTTTGTAAAATAAAAGGGTAAATACTACCACATATCAGTCCAAGTGGCTGTTATAAAATTTTATTGCGACAACGTTAGCAGGGTTAGGGTTTTTGCATTTATAAAATCAATTCGGAATGACGTTCAACCAGTTCTGGATAGTTTATTGTTACTTTCGATCAAAACTAATAAAAATAACTAAGATCTCTATTTAGGATTCTCTACGTTATAAATAGTCAGGAACTAAGACGAACTTCGTCCGAACTCAAATCATAATCTGTTAATGATTGGTTTAGTAGAGCTATGTTTGTTTTTTTTTTTCTACTTTCTTCTTTCTTTTACTTGAAAAAGTGCATAATTTTTGCCTGCATGCAATAAATAATTTGAGTTTTGAGTTTTGCTACCATAACACCAAAACAAACAAAAAACTTTATTTTTTCATAACGAGAATCGTATACCAATTATATTATGAACTAACCCAATCAAATTCTTCACCACGAGACAAAATTATAAGAAGGCCAACAGTACTTATTATAAAACATAACCCTCTATTGAGCAGTCGGGTAAAAAGTAATTCAGTCAAGAGAAATAAAAACAATTACGCAATTTTACAAGCAATGAATTTTTATTATTATTTGATACAAAAGTTCGATGAAATTTGTATGTGTATTGGTTTGTTTTTGTGTTGTTTATATGAACATTTCTCTAACAAAAATTATTTCTTACCATCAGGTGAACGACTTGCTCATCTCGTCACCTAATCTAATAACAAAATAAATAAAAAAAAATGTAGTCTTACTTGTCCCTACCCTTATCAAAAGAGGTCAATTGCAATTCTTCAGTAGTCCCCAAACAGACTCAGTCATAACAATTGCCCTTTAAACAGGCCTACGTCTGAACCATAAAATTTTATTGTACGGGACCACTTAGCCCGTGACGTGTACTCGCTTGGAAACAGAGGCACTTAGCCCTAATAGTTGAACCGTTATAGTAAATACTGAATTGATTTTATACCCACATGGAATATTGAACTTGATGTTATGTCAAATGAATAAAAATTTGTTGCTTCACAGCAATAATAGAAGAGATGCATTTGATATATAAAACTTACGACTTTTTAACCGACTTAAAAACAGAGGAGGGTTTCAACTTGTCTTGTTTTGTTACCTCAGGACGCCGTCATTTATCAACCAACTAATTATTTTTTTATTTGAAACATAGTAATTTTATATTGGGTCCCTAGAATTTCATCAAGATGGGTTGGATATTTTGGTTGCCTTCATAAGTCGACCAGAGACATTTAGCCAAAGAGATCGGAACAATTTGTTTGCATTTATGAGAGTTTATAAAGCTCCATCTCATTCTCTTTCTCTCTCATTCTCTGCAGTCTATTTTTAAGTGACGTTACGTCACGTTTGTCATTCATGAGTGTAGTGCCAATCTAGCCCGTTCAGTTTAAGGCCTTAAAATGAACTGCATGGAATAAGAATAAGTACGTGGTGACCCCCCTGATATATCGAGCCCGTTGGCTATTCAATAGATTATAAAACATGGATAGATAGATACATAACCTCTTCATTGAAACACCACAGAACTAAGAAAACTTAATTACTAGAACAAAGCTAAAACAATTAGCAAGACGGAAGCTCACATTCTTCCTACTGTACTGATTTCATCTTTCCAGTATACTTATGTTACGTAAATTGCTTTAAGGAAGCTTGCTCACACCTATTGCATGTAACAGATAATTGTTTACTAGAGATAGATAACCCAACACTGCTTCACACTTAAGCCCCTTATTAATTTGGTAGTTAAATAAACAACGGTGAAACCCTCGGTTGGCAATTAAGTGATCATTATCGTATTAATTAATACAAACGACTTTGATGCAAATAGCATTCGGGATGTTTGTTATTTCAAGCTATACTGAAATACGTAACATAGTTGCGGTATGAAAATAAATAACTTTTATTAATTGACCTAAGTAAAATAAAAATAAATTAACAACGCGTCACCATCAGACACATAGATCCTCGCTTATGATTCTCTGGGTGCCTGTTATTTGTTATTGGAATCAAATTTACTTAAAGCGGTAGTGGCGTTTACCATCAGGAAAACGACTCGCTATTTAACTATTATACTAAATAGCTAATTAATTATTAAACCTATCTATTATCTTTAAAACTATTCGTCTCTTCTGGCTTAAAAAAAATTAGGAAGATTTTAAAATAATTTAGAATTTCTTTGACTAGAGCTTTGATTTTTTGATCTCTATATCTGTGCTCAAAACGAAAGAGTTCTGCATAAAAATAGTCTCACCTGATGTTCGCATTATTGGCAATATAATTACGACCAATATTTATATCATATCTTGTGCGATATACTTTCCAAGATCACTTTACGTGGAGTCAATTTCAGCCATGAATCGAAGACGTACCTACACGTTAATATTTTACAAACCCACAATTTTAGCTCCAAATAGGCTAACCTCAGTTCCACTACTAAACAATATAAATTGCAATAACACAATCCTATTACAATAACATTCGAGATTGCCCTCCTGTCGGCGCACAATCTGGTGGAGATGATTGGACCATGATTGTAGATTTATAAGCTCAAATTCCTTATAAACTATACGCAATTGTGGAGCTATTTGGAATAAGGAGCTGGCTGGAGCAGCTTATTGTACTTTATATAATACATTTATGATATCATTTCAAAACGAATAACGTAAAATGGAAGCTCGTTATTTGGTAGAAAATTAAGATTATAATCATCAGCATCATCATCAGGCTCTATTCGCCCAACTGCTCTACGAGGCCTATCTTTGTGAACGCCACTGAATCTGATCTTCGGCTCTCCTTATCCAGTCTCTGCCAGCTGGTTTCGAAAGTCGCCGCTCAACTCTTCTACTCAATCGGTTGTCAGTTCTTCAGGAGATGTGACGGTCCTACTGCAATTTCAATTTGCTAATCCGTAAAGAAAATGATAGGTAATGGTAATGTTTAATTATAATACATCATCTCCGTTCGTTGTTTTTTTAGGATCAAGAAAACAAATCTCAACAGGAGTAGCAGACGTTGGAACCAAGTCTGATCAAACGGGATTGGGTGAATCACGTCAGTATATAAACGTCAAAGCTCAAACGCATACTTCATCGATTAAATTTCTTCAACAGGAATATTTTGATGCAACCACGTATCAAGTACTCTGGCTTCCACGACCGTCACTTCGCGGAATCGCTAACCATTTTTCCATCTTTTAGTTAAGGCCCATCTCAAACAATAACCTGCTGTTAGGTGATTATTATTTCACGGTACTCAGCTCAAGTGCCTGTCGAGTGTGGCCCGAACGTACGGCCCATTGGGGCGATTACGGTCGTAACGAGGTGTTCAGGCCGCTCTCTAATAAAGCGGGCCCAGGGTTGAAAACAGGACCTGGAGTTAAAGTCCGGACTTTTCGGCTTAAAATCTTAACACCCTGACTTTATACAAGATCGGATTGGATGTCTCAGCGTGACGAGCGCAGTGCAATGCCCCGAAAGATTTTGCAATGCAAAGTTCTGGGTGGCATAGTGCTTACTATCAGGTAAACGATTCGCTCGTCTCGTCACTCAGTCAAATACAAAAAAAAACATAATTTACAGATATCGGCTAGTCGTTAGCCGGATGCCGCTCCAACTCCGGACAATCTGAAGTGGGCGCAAGCCTAAGCGAACCAAATGTAAGCGATCCGATGTGTAGGGTCTCATTCGTGAAATGGGTAAAGAGATTTTATTATGTGCCATCAGTGATGATCTGTTATTAGGAAGATGGACGTGTTCCATGTTTCCGCACAACAGCTTAATAATAACTGTGTTCGTATCATAAAGAGAAGAGGACATGCTGAAAACCACAGCCTACTAAATAATACTATCATAGTTGCGGCGGGTGAAACCGTGGGGCGCTGTTAGTGGTAAACATAAGCCATCAATGTCTCCCAGAGAGAATGTGGATCGTGTAGGAGCAATTTCGGTTATTTAATGTCAAAAGTTAATCCGGAATTGCATAAGTCTTCATGCAGATTATTACGAAAGTTTTCTTCGTCATAATGAAACTCTGCTTCTAGCAGAGATGGTCAACTTCTCGAAATGTAAAATCTGGATACAAAACAGTATTTTTTTAAAATTTCATTTCTATAAAATAGGTTCTATGTTTCTAGGTTTTTGCTATAAAAGGTCGGTCAAATGACAGCTAGTCTCTCAGCTAGACTCATTTAATCCTCAGAAAAAAGTTTAACACTAAATCATTTAGCAAACGAAACCTTTTTGTGGCAATGCGTGTCTCGCTTACTCTGCCAACTCTTTTTTTCTTTTTTGCCATCCCCAGTAACAAATAAGGTGCAGAAATGTTAGACATTACTAGTGCCTGTGCAATGATACTGCCAAGATACTTCGCAGTACAGTAATAGGTCTGTCAAGTGTTTGAGGAGCACCGTTGTTTATTTTCGCATTCCTGGAACGGCATAGAGGATTTATTTTTGTAAGGATACGGCCTACTTATAGTGTAGTGACCTGGGTGACCTTTCACTTTACCGGACACTTTTTATGTTTTCGATTTACACGATTATTGCATAAAGCCAAAGTTAAGTATTATTATATTTCAAATTATTCAATAAAATAGTCTGTTAACAGTCTAGTTAAGGTGGTACGTTTTACGTATGGTGGTAAATTCAAATTTCAAGCCATACATTTAAGTTTATTTTTTTTCTTATCTACTTACTATTGTCGCAAATTCCATCATCATTTAAATTAGTTAGCCGGTCTAGGGCCAATAAAGAAAAAAAAGTTAAAAAAAATAATTTTTTACCATATGTGAAACCAATCACCGTTACTTGCGGGGTCCTCTCCAAAACTACCCAGAAGTTTTTATATAGCATCCGCTACTTTACTGAATAGTGACGTTGATTGTGACTTCTGGATGGAACTCGATATTTTGACAAAAAAAAATTTAAAACTATACTTGACACGGGCGGACTGCACAAATCAATCGAAGCCAAAACCTAAAAACAATGAATTTTTTTAAGTATATTGGCAGTCGCCATCTATCGAGCAAGTGAGAACTATTCGGTACTATTACCGCAGCCTAACAAAATTACCTACTATTGATTTTTATATTTGTCATTGAACCGCTCAAGGCTCAAGGTTTCACTCTGTCTGTAAGTAAAGTAACCTCTGATAAATGCAACTCACATCTGGCCAGCAAAAGCAACAAGCCGTTTAACACATTCAAAGTCAACACCTCAGCGATATCCACGCTTCACGCTTGACAAGCAATTAAATAATGCTCCGAGTGCTTACTAAATTCAATATTGTAAGCGAACTCTTTCAGATCTATGAGCTTTATGATACTAGAAGTACTAAGGTATCTTATTTCAAATCGAGTTTAGTTACGAGTTGAAATCGAGTTCCTCTTCTCAACAGTTTTACTGTCCGCGTACCTATCCCTTTATGAACTCGTTTTTGTCTAAAATTATTTATTAGTTAGTGGGTTAACTAAATAATTAATGTTAGCAGGTTTTTGATACAGTTTTAAACATATATTTCTTTTGTATTATAGAATAAGATGCAAGAACGCTTGAGAAGCGAACGCGGAGTAGTGCGTGCTATGTGTGGGATTTTTAAATTAATAATGTATCTTCTTGTTATAAGTTATAATAATTTAATAAAAAAATATCATCGATACGTTACTTTTAAATATAAATAATTATATAGCAATGCTTCTTACAAAACTCGATCCGATAAAAGCGAACAACAATCGTAAACCAATGGCACCTACCTCAAATGCAATTCAAGAACAGTTGTATCGTATGTAACTGAACACCCTTTGTTTTCCCAGACAGTTCCCACAGCTGGGCTAATTGAGTGTCGGCTCAACAAAATATCGTGTTCGCACTCCATTTTTGCATCACTTTATAAGCGGTTGAAGCCGCAAATCAAGGACCGATTTCCGTGTAATAGTTTTTGTCCGGGTGTTTTTGGGACCACGGTCTTCGTAGTTCTTGATTTCCTTGATATACGAACCCATGATTAATTTTACTGACTAATGAGATGATCAAGTCGTTCACCTGATGGTAAACAACGCCTATCCATAACAGATACAGTTCCACCCAGGAATTTGATTCGCATAATCTTTTGCGGCACTGCACTGTGCTCGAAACCCTGAGACATACATTCTTAAGTTTCCTATGTCCAGTAATTTTACTGGAAACAATACCCATCAAGTTAGGGATTAAATATTTATTTATTCATTTATGTTTATGAATGTCGTATTTTTTTTAAATATCCCGATATTTTTAGGTAATTCAGTCCTTGCCTTATAAGCGGTGGGTGCAAAGAGAACAAAAGCCATAGTTTAGTGCTCGGGGAAAGGCAGTTCGGTCTTCTTAGACTTATGGCAGCTTGTTTGTTACCTATGACCTTTTTGTTACCTTGTCTTGAAAGTTATTCTTGTCACCCTTGTCTTTAGGAAAACTTTAAGAAAGTTTTAAGAAAACTGAAATATAAAAATGTTTTTTTACAAAAATCGCCCCATAAATAATCGATTTGACATTTCGATTTGTCAACATCATTGCATTGATGTTGCGTGTTCTGCTCAGTGCTCATGTTAGATGAATTTTTATTTTTTTTACATTTAATTTTTTTATCCTCTGCTACAAGAAAACTCTGCATACTTTCATAATTAATACGATTAAAATTTACGAATTTTATAGCTAATTATACTTGACACGCATCAACACAATCTTGACGGTGGTGGTAGCCATATATATATGCCTTACTCGTCTCGTCAATCAGCCAAATAAAAAATATAAAAAACGACAACCTACCTTGAACTTATATCTGGATCTGTTGCTAGCCTCATGTCACAGTCGCCGCGTCATATCTATAAAATCTAATAAACACGATTCGCTAAAGTAAAAGTAATAATTAACCCTAAAACTCCGTTAACTCCTAATCTAACCCCTTAACATCAAACATTAGTTACCTCCAAATGACAGGATCGCATAATTCACATCAAACGAACCATTAGATCAAAATGCCGGGCTAGTTTCAAAGAGAAAGCTTTTGGCTTTGCTCTCACATCAGTTATATCTTGCGAAAACTCCATAAAATACCTTTTCAAGATAAATTAGACTTTATTACGGAGGGATAAAGGTTAGTTTGAGATGGATTGAGGTAATTTTCAGGGCGACAGGACTGAATTTATCAATTTGGGAAGGGGCAGTGACGGATTCGTTTTTATAAAGAAATGCCCCTTGTGCCATGAGTCGGTCACAGAAAGAGGTCCCATGCTATGTCTATGCAAATCCGACTCTATTGCTATTGCCCCCCCCCCCCCCCCCACCTGAGTACCTATTTACTTAAATCTGATGATTAACATAGACAATAATAGCAATTATGGTCATCCTACTATAGGCTAAAGGTACAGCGTTGTAGAGGGCAACTTATAGATTTCCCTCAATTCTAAAATATTTTAAGCTCAATTCATAGCAGCACCGACATTACATGCCAATACACTGCTGACTTACTTGGCTTTCTTAGCAAAAGCATAATAATAGAAATTGCTAAGAATTCTTTTGGCGTATCAACCCTTCAGCAGCAAATTATGTATCGAAAGAACCTTAGAGCGATATAAAATGATTTTTCATTTTATATTTTTTTTAAAGTGTTCCTATTAATTTGGGGCCCCAATAACCCTTAATGCGCTCCCACCAAAGGTTGTTCATGCTTCGCTATTAACACGTTAACTCCGTGTCAGCATCGTTGCTAAACATTAAGTTATGGAGGCTTCACCGCTGTCGACGGTGCCCCTGTGGCTCCGATGAGCTTACAACAGCTTGATTTTACTTGCAATAAATCAATATCATATAATAATAATAATATATCAATATCACTCTATATCATATAGAAACTAGACATATCTGGCTTGAAATATAGGAAATTAAGTTAACAGGTTCACTGCTGAACCGTTTTACTTTTTGAATCTTTTGCGAATCTTCACACAACGTGTGTGTTTACTGTTAACTGGCGTTGTGTCGTAACTAAACTCAAGCTGTGCGGATGCACACAACTGCTGTGATAAACTTGTCAATACAGCAGTGCGGGTTCGCGTGTTCGCGTGCGGGCGTGTTTTCGCTTGCCGTAAAATTATAAAAACACAGACGTGTGTGCTTTCAGCAGTGAACGTGTTAAAATCATTATTAGACACATTACGTTGTGACTATTACAGATTCCTTCTTCTTATATTCTTTATTGCACATACATTTAGGAACATATTTACAGAATAGGTACACAGGAAAAAGAAATAAACAAAGGCGAGCTCCCTATAAAGAGTTCTCTTCCAGTAAACCCTTGAAGAAAGAGAGCATTTAGAAATTTTCTTCTTCTTTTTAACTGACTTCAAAAAAAGGGGGGGTAGCGTATACCAATAATAACTTTTTTATTCGTTTTTCAGGGTATGTTGTGCCTTTTTGATCTTTTTTAGGTCGGTTGACAGTATTTTATTAGTTCTTTTATACTTTTATCTGCGTGTAGTTTTGTGTGTGGTTCACCACCTCACCGGTTCTTCGAGTATTGGGGCGTTATGCACTGCTGGGTGGACCCTTACGCACTATATTTAAACCGTGGACGATGTGAAATTCCCAAGATTTCTTTCAAACAGATGTTTCAACCAGATACTAAGCTAAATATATTATTATATTAAAAATCAAAGACATTATAGTTTATCGTGTCTTTAATTAACAGTAGACTTTTACAAGAAGTTCGTGAGGACATCTAGCCAAATATTACATTTATGGCGTTTTTCACAAATTATTTAAAACCTAAATCACATAATTAACAGATTATTTTCATAAGATTGATCTATTATATTTTTAACTATTCGTTGAATTCAAAGTGTATACATATACATAACTAATATTTCCATAGACATAAAAATTTAAATATATTATTAATATAATTATTATTGTTTCAAGAGAAATTTCTTACATATCTACAAATATATAATCTATCCAATATAAGGGCCAATTCCAATAAACAGTTTGTGGAATCATATGTGGAATCATATGGTCATCAATATAACTTTTTTAATAAGTTCACTGAGAAGAAAACTTGACAGCCCTAGAAGTATAGCTGTCCCTTTCATTTTTATTGGCTTTATAAGGACAGCAATAATTTAAAAGCTATTTGATTCGAGTTTAGTTTGGTGGACCAAGCGACATTTATTTAAAAAAAAAATGTTGTTTATTGGAACTGGCCTTTAAACAATTGAAGAAGAAGTCTATCTATATATATTATCGTCAATCTTATCCCTTCCGGGGCTAAACGCAAGATACTTATTAGAAAATATTTCAAGACAGCTAGCTAAATAATAAAATTGACTTTAGATTGCTATATCACTCAATTCCGTAAGCCTACTATGGATTCGATGGTCAACATTTTTACCTTCTTTTTTTTTAGATGACAATTGTTGCTTAAGAAATACACCGTTTAAGTACAAAAGTAAAGTTAATTTTCTATTTCACTGCGAAAAAAGCTAACATGTGTATGATGCATTTTATACTGTACCATCATAACACACGCCCTAGGTACGTAAGATTAGATCTTAATAACAGCTATTTAAAGCTTAAAGTAAACTCTTTTTATTTAAACATTTATAATCACAAAGAGCTTTAAAATCGTCTCGTTTAAATGTAATTTTGGGGCAATTATTAAAAACTTCTATGGTAGAAATAATAAACTTAAAGCCTCTATTTGTCAAAGATAGCCTATCAGGCATGCTAATAAATTATTTAACTAAGCTGTTTTAATACAATTTAAATATTATAATTTACTAAAAAATACTTATATTGTTTGCATTACATTAATAGAGTAATATAACTTAGGCCGCTTAATTTCAATTGAGTATAGTATGACTTTTCAATTTTTGAACATTTTTAAACACATTTTAATACATTAATTATATTGAAAATACCTCAATAGAAAATCGTAGAGTTTCAATATTATTATGAGAGAATACGTATTACATGACAATTATTATGACACTAATATTTTAAATTATTTATATCATACTAATGTTTATTATATTTCCATCTATTTATATAACTGTAACAGTATGTTTTCTATATATTTGACACAACCAAAAGCTAATATTCGTTTTATTACGCGTTCTGCTAGTTTTAGTATAGATTTAATTAAATATTAAATATTCATTATAAATTTTCATTCATAACTAATCATAAATTTTAATTGATCACCTTTTCTTTTTGGTGTTGGGTGGTGAATTACATATATTTTCCTGAAAAAGACATATCATTTAATATTAAAAGGAACATAATTAAAATCAAATTACCATAATTTTCAATTCCTGGACTTTAATTGAAACAAAAACGTTTGTATAAAGAATATGATAAAATATTGTTGAAATATAAAATTGTGATAAAGTGTTAAAAGTTGTGGATGTATAGGTTGTGTTCATAAAAAGGTGTGCATGAAAATGTCTAGCTACGAAGACTAAAAGTTTTGTGAAGGTGTATCCAAATCTACTCAAATATACATGATGTTAAACGTAGATAAACTTTGATACTGTTTTCATAAAAGCAAGCAGAAAATATGCTGTTACTTTTTAAATATTAAATCAATGGAAATAACGTATCCTTCTGTGAATGAGACATTAATAGCTTGCTTAAACATGTAGGTAAGTATTGTAAAACATGAAATGTGTTAGTTTAATTGGAACTGTTAAATAATAATGTTGAAAACTTAACCAGTACGTAATACTTACCGATTTCAAGTACACTCGTCCGTTATCCCTTCGTAGAAGATTTCAGCCAAAAGCGATAGGTGGAGAATTGGAAAAAATCTGAGCAGATATACTTTACAAATACCAATATTTCTGTCACTTTATAATATAGCCTTAATAGAAAGGTCACTCATGATTTTTTAAATTTGAATCGAGCTCAGATTTTTTTCGATGCTCGGAAATATCCAACATAAGCCATACCCATTCAGTCACATTTCAGCTCACAACATAGTACGATACAATACTGATATACACATAGCTTTAAACTCTTTATTAACAAACACCATGATCAGGAAATGCGGCATCGCCATAGTAATTGATAGAAAAAACACAAGAAGTAATAACAATATTTGATTTTGTTCTGGCATTTCCAGGTCATTTCAGAGATCATGAGTAGTTGGAAGCTATACGTGTATCACCCCCTAAACTCAGAAGGCAATTCAGAACCTAGCGATAACTCAATTTTTGATCGATTCAGTTAGATATCATTCGAATTAACACATTTTTTATTCACAATAGTCGAACTATGAACTTATCGAATCGAAAACTACTAATAATGCTATTCACACCGCTGATTTATCGAACGTCCGATTATTTTCTTCGGAAACTTATCGTGTCATGCTGTTTTGTACTGAAATCGACAGTATTAGAAATTAGGTCAATTTCATTTGAGTCAAGGAAAATTTTATCTACGATACGATAGTGGTATCGATTCGAATCCATGGAGTTCTGAAAAGTTCTGAACCGCCTAGCTGTATATAAGCATCTCATGCAGAAAAGTAGAAGAGGTCACAGTCTACGACTTACAGCGGTTATTAACAGCTGGAATAGTGTGATTGCCCGCTGGCTCTATGGCAGGAGTCGGCGCGGGCGTTCCACGATATCGAACTAACCAAACATTTGTTTAATGTTATCACCTGCAAACAGCCAAGCAGAAATATGCCCCGAAGCGTCTAGTCTACGCTACCCTTGCTAAGTTTGCTTTGGTGGGTAGGCTGTGATCTAGCGTGGACGTCAACGAAATGCCACACTCCGTGAAACCCAGGACAAAGATGGACCAATTTTTTAAATTAATTAATAGGTTTGCGTTTGACCACTATCTGACTTAATAGTAAGCGACAATGTGGTCTACGATGGCACACGCTTACCTAGAAGTAACCTAATCACTCGTGCCTTTAAGACTCCCAGGTTATAACTATCAGGAAACACAGACTAAGGCAAGGAGTTCCACTCCTCACCTAAGTCTGTCTGTCAGATTTATGTCCCAACATTTAAATAACATAAGATACTAAAACAAAAGAAGAGCCTCATGAAGCTTATGCTTGTATGAAGACAACTTTTAATTTTGTATTATATAAATAAAAGCACATTTACAAGGACATTGCTGTCTACCGGTTTCAAGGGCACTGCTTCGAGCGAAATTACTGGGCATATGAGACTTTAGAGTCGATGTCTCAGGGGGACGAGCGTAGTGCAGTGCCGCGCAAGATAATGCAATGCAAAGTTCAGGGTGGCACTGTAACTGTTATGGGCAGGCGTAGCGTTTACCATTAGGTGAACAACTAGCTCGTCTCCACACTCAGTCAAACGAAAAAAACTCAGGAGGCAGTCAATAAAAGAGATTCAGTCTTTTAATGTCAGTCAGGAAAAAGTGTCTCACATTGATAGAAATATCATTATCGGTAGAGCATTTTAATTTAAAGAATAACAACCATATTATTGTTAATTATTTTCAAACCCTTCCCAAGCGTTGGCCTTTCATTACATCCACGCCCGATCCACATAGACCAAAAACATTAGATAGACTAGAACCTAGGACAGATTCTACACAGATTTCTCTAACGATTCCAAGCGTAGGACAGTTGAAGAATTTCGAAGAACAACAACGGCATCCAGTTAAAGATAGCGTGTCTAAACGTAGTAACTTCACGATTCTAAATAAACATATAACATTAACACAGACATCGATAGTACAGATAGATACAACTAAACGGCCAATTAGAATTCTGTACAATTTAACAGCGAGAAAGTCGAAAAATTTCAACATTTTAGTCAAATAGGTTGCTAATTTGGTAGTTGCTCTAAGCATCACTTGACAACATCGATTAATAAGGGTAAATGGTTTTGCGACTTACCAAACAGAAGTCCTATTATCACGATTCCAATCACACCCATTATTATCATCATCTGGAACATTCCAATCATTCTAATTACACCACCGATAATTAAAATCATTTACAAAGTTTTTAACTTAAGAATATCCAAACACATCTTAAAAGTGCATAGTTTAAACTAAAACTTACATAAAATTAGACACAATAATAATTCCACTAATACACACATTTCTTTTATTATGCTGTCACTTTTAGGCTAAGTTTACTAGAACTGTACATTTACATTATTATTATCAAATTTAAAAAAAATGAAATAGATAAAAAAAATCGCTATCACTGTGATAATGCAGCTGGGAGTGTCTTTAGCTTAAATCTTGTATGGAAATTTTGACCCACTTTCTATTATTTGATTGAATTGAAAATTGCAAGCTGATTGTCATATTCAAATGTCAATATTATGGTGACAGTGAGCTGATCATCAGATAGAGATGGAAGGTAGACGACGGAACTCCCCAATGTTAAACAGAACATTGATGAACTTTGGGCTCAAAAATCTTTCTGTAAAAATATGTTTTCGATAATTTTTTTTAGATATTGGATATATTGGAGATGATGGCCTAATGTTTTCCTGACTAAAACAAAATTTTTTTACCTTTAAATTTTGTAACCAGAACTTGTTCTTCAAGCTCTTTGCCTGCTGCTCAAACTGTGACGCACCTTGCTGCAGAGCATCTGAAAAAGAAGCAATCATTTGTCAGGTTTTTGTCAAATCATTTTGCTCTTTAATGATTCTTTCGTAAGGCTTACCTGCTCTATCATCCAGCTCAGACAGTTTCTCATCCCTCACTAGCACCTTCTCAACATTGGTCTTCATTATGTCCACAACCTAAAATTTTACCAGAAATAACTTTAGTGTTCCAAGAAGTATCAGTAAATAAATTTAAAACCGCAGTAGTAGTTCTAGAGATCAGCTCGACAAACCAATACTATTTATTTTCTTTACAATTTTAAAAAGGAGAGAAGAGAATAATAAGCAAAGAAGAAGAAGATACCTCATCGACTTGAGCTTGCGTTTGCTGCAGTCGCCTTTGCGCAGCGATTTGCTGCGGCGTACGAGGGCCTCCGATGATCTCGCCATCTGGCCCAGTTTGAGGCTCCGCTGGGGCCAATCCTCCTGGAGGTCCGCCTGCTTCAGCCCTGGAAAGCAATATAAAGGTAAATATAGTAGAACATCATTATAAAATATCTACTATTTTTTGTGCTCCAAGACATACAAGTAAAATGTAAAAAAAGAAAACTCTAATCTCTAATCTTAATTATCTGTTTGGTCAAGTCTACAGATGCCAGCGGGAAATATTCGGAAACATTCGAAAGTATTCCTGAAAAAGGCAAAAAGGATCAAATTCAACTCGAACAACGGGAACTGGGTCAAAATCGTAAAAAGAATTCATAACAATTCCCTATCACTAGCTAATGGATATAGTGGCCAAGAACCAACCTTCACCTATCGATTAATATGACCATGTGAAACCGTCACTTGCATCGCATGTGACTCCATTATGCCTGCATTTATAATGGCATAATTCTATGGCAAATCCAGAGGTCGTAGCAGTAGGTACCAACGGTAATCGATAAAAACGTGGCGTTTTGCCAAATGACGTCACAATTGGGCCAGAACTTTGCGGTAGAGAATGCGATAAAAGGTGTTTTGGTGTTATTTAAATGAGAAATAGGTACTGTTGAGCACGTAAACAGCCAACGTATTTAGGTATTAATTTGATTAAATTCAGAGCCAAATCATTACTAACAGCAGTGCGAGTTACTTGTAATTGAGTTACTTCCTAATCATTGTTATGAATGGAAAAACGTTCTATAACTCTTTTCACTCGGAAGATAAAAACCTTAACATGATATTTAACTGTACTACTATTAGACGCATGTTTTATTTTTGACGGAACAAATTTATTTATTTATTAAAATTATCATAATGTTTTTTTATATCCAATTATAGTATTCCAAATGGTTTGCGGGCTGTCTAAAAGTATTTAGTTAGTTGTACGTAATGATAGTTATAGACATTCGTTATAATGAGCTTAAACTCTTTAAAAAAACTAATTTCTGATATTTAAAAGCACCTGTTCCGTCCGATCTTTTTGTTGCTCCACTCCATGCATGGTTGTCTGGAAAAGATCGCTATCATCTATAAGACCGCCCATTGTGACACTTATTGTTTAATTTGTTTTAGTTTTTAAGTTTTCATTGTTCTGTGGTGTTTCAATAAACAGTTTATCTATATATCTATTCAGAAATCATTATTCAATTCAATTCAGCTTAACATTTTCTTCTTCGAAAATCCCGTGGAACTTTCTAATCAAAAAGTTAAACACCAATGTTCGACTTATCTTCAAAAATTAAGGATATTCATAAAAACTTACATGCCCTATTTACCCCCTAAGGGAAAAATCATGAAATTTGTTTACAGTTTATCCTCACGTAATAATAGAAATAATCTCCCCAATTAGCTTCAGCAATTTTGGCTCTGCATTCATTGATTAATTAGTAATTCTACCAGAATAATAGTTTTTTAAAGGCAGTATATATATAGCTTACTAACGTCAGTTTGTCTGTTCCATTAGCTGTCTCCATTTTGAACACGAAATATCAAATACTACATTGAATTAATCAAATCAATTTTATATTCAATATTTTGTCCCGTCGTTTGACAGTCGTCACATCCTACGAGTAAACGCCCACAATCTATGCAGAGGCGTTGCAGTAAATTGTTTCAAATGGAATTTCAATATCACCCAACGTCCTGGAAAACAATTTGGGACAGCAAACGAATTTACATACGGGTTTTGGGATTATTCATCGAATCGAAGCCGAATTCTAAATAATTTGATGCGCATCGAAAACTTTTGTGGTTTCATTTATAATGCCGTAACTTATAATAAAGCCTCTAAATAACATCAAACTGATATTTTATTAGAACTAGAATGTATTTTTTACGCGTAAAAAATACATCTGCGACTCAATCCCAAATCCATACACAAAAAGCGAAACATCGAATCTAGAAACGCACAGAAACAAATTGTACAGCAAAAATGAATTTAAAAACCTAAATAAAAACTTTTTACTCACATTTTACTTTCTCCGAAGCAGGTTCAGATGACGAGTAGCACTACGATGGAATTATTTGAGTGTAATTGACTTGTTTGAGGATTAAGGGTTTGGGACTGGAGCTTCCTGGCGTTGCGTTCTGCGGCAAAGCGCGACTGGCCAGCCCGCAGTGAAGTCGAGCACACAACGGTTTACTGAAAGCTCGGAGAGAGCTTTTATTTGCCGACTTCTAAAAAGTGAGAGATTTTCATTTTGACACATTTATTTATTTTTATGTGTAATTTTAAATTGTTACAAGTTTCTCATTAGTAAATGGATTATAAAACTCAATTGGTAACGGAGAACTTTGACTTTGCAACTAAACAGTATGAGTATTATTGAATTTATTTTTCAAATATTATGATGTTGCTCTTGGTTAGTATTACATTTGTTTTTGTCAATGAGTAGATTGTCATTTATATTGTACCGTACCACAATACGTTACGTAGTTGATCTCTATATTAACATGATAGTAATACCAAGTTAGTAATAAGTATAGAAGCTCATTGTAAATCTTAAAAACAAATTTTACATGATTAAATTTATACAATATTAAACATTATTAAATTTATACAATTATTAAACTTTTTTGAATACTTGTCGACGCGTCAGTACCCACCCCTACGCAATACGCATGCGCGACGCAGCACCGACATCGATTGCCACTCGTGGGGTAGGTCCGGATTTCAGCGCACGTCTCAATGGAAACCATGAATGTAATCGTTACTCAGGTATAAGTATAGAGGAGTCATTATTTTTAGGCAAGATACGATGAGCTAAAAAAATATGAGTGAGTTTATATAGCAGCAAGGATACGTCTCCCGTAATCTGTCTAATAGAGGAAGGTAGGGCTAGATGGTGGTAGTTCTTAAGGTCAGATCTTCCATCTCGCCCTCCCTTCCTCTATGTCAAACCTTTGGAAAGGTTTAGCAGCAGTCTTTGAAAGCCAGTCCTATTCTAGTGTTTACGAAGTAAAAATCAAATTTAAGAAGAATAACTTGGGGTCCTAAGAGGGCACTCCTGAAAGTTCATTGACTTTACCACTGGATTTAGGAAACATCCAATCGAGAAGAAACAGCAAGAAAGACAGCAAGAGAGAGAGAGAGTGAAGGAAATTAATAATATACCACCTACGGTGAAACCAGGAAAATAAATTGTTATGTTCGATATCAATACGTCACAGTCATTTTATGGAAATTAGCTATGGGGCTACCTACCCTCTGCGGATTTTCACATATTTCTCTAGGGTTTTTTTCCGGGATAAAATAACAATTACCCCTATATTGTATGTATAGGGTAAGTAACTGTTTTTGCCAATATTTTGTAACCTTAATTCGTTCCTTTTACAATTATAAAGTTAAAAGTCAAAGTATTAATTGTGATAAAGCATTTTAAAAGTTAAGCATTAAATTAAACCTCATTTGTAACGAACTTTTACATTTAGGTGTATTAGTAATTCGTGTAGTACACTTTTGAAATGTCAACGTAGCTCTTAAGAGCTTTTTGTCGCCCCTAAAACGTTAAAGTTGTTAACCTAAATAACTTTTAACGTCATTAGGGTTGGCAGATACAATAAAACTTGTGTGGCCAATTTGGAAGTAGCATTTTCTAAGCGAGCCTGACTAAAAAAATTTTCAATAATCTCACTAATATTATAAATGCGGAAGTTTCTGTGTTAGTGTATTCGTCTCATTATCTTCGTTGTGTCTCGTTTTCTTGTCTTGTTTTTCGATGTTTATTTGTTTGTTCTTATGTGCAGTTGTGTCAGGATATTTTTTTTCTTTTCTGTCTTTACGCCAAAAGGGCTGAATGGATTTTGATGGAATTTTGTATACCTATAGATATTTTAGGTCCTGAAATAAAACAAAGGATGTTTACTGTCCCGTAAAAAGAAACGCTTCCTGTGTGGAAACCGCGGGCCGCTGCTAGTTTTATAAATGCAAACGTTTGTGAGTTTATCTCTTCACGCTGATACAGTTGAACGGATTTTGATGAAATATAGTACTTATGACATATTTTACATCTTGGAAAAGAATATAGGATACTGTCTATCCAGTTAAAATTACATTACTGTTCTACGGTTTGAAGGGCATTGTTTCCAGCGAAATTAAATTATTGGATGAGACTTTAGAGCCAATGTCTCAGGGTGACGACCGCAGTGCAGTGCCGCGTAGGATTATGTAATGCAGGGTTCTGGGTGGTGCTGTGACTGTTATGGGCAGGCGTAGCGTTTACCATCAGGTGAACGACTTGCTCGTCTCGTCACTCAGTCAAATTAAAAAAAAAAACGGTTTTTGTGGGATTATTGTTAATGCGGGTGAAACCGCGGGGTGCTGCTAGCGTTCAATAATATTGTACACCCTTAGGTTTTAAGGTTCCCGGATATTCTAGTTTTCTTACGTTTTCCGTCATCAGTTTGAGCGACGGAAAATCCGCATTGTAGCATATTATTGGCACAGATCCAAGGCTCGAGGCCGTGCGATTGAAAACACAGATAAGTTAGATTCACATTTTTAGGTTCTCCGGTGTTGACGGTTACCTTTCTTTTTTAAGATTACGCAATGTAAAGTTGTAGGTGGCACTGTTACTGTTTTGGGCAGGCGTAGCATCTACCATCAGGTAAACGGCCTATACGTAAAAAAGACGATATTAATTACTTGTCATTCTATAATGTCGGTTTGATGCAAGCGCTTCTAGATATATAGCTCTCCCACAATCACAAAGTGAATTTAAGCCTATCAACATTATTAAATGTTAAGTGATCGCTTAACCTTTCTCGAAGCCACCTAGTTGCTTGTAAATACAAGAGCAGCCGCTTAATGCTTGTTCTACATGTGAATGGACAATAAAACAATGTTCTCTTATAAATACGATGGAAAGAATAATGTGGATGTGCTCGAAAATTGGCCATACTATTTTTTTTTTCAATAAATGGGTTCTCGTTTTACTACTACCTCACCTGATGGTAAGTGACAATGCTATTTACTATGGTGCACGCTTACCCAGAAGTAACCTAATTCCCTCGTGTCATGAAGAGTCCCAGGTTGTAACTATCGGGAAACACAGACTTAGGCAAGAAGTCTGGTAAGAATAATTAATGTGAGGGAGGATCGTCCTATAATAAAATCTGCACACAATCATAGGTACTTGGCATACGAAAAAAAATTGAGATTCCAGTTATTTTCGGAAACGCGGTATAAATTTAATATATTTGAGCAATGAATCTCAGTAAATCAATGTTTTTCATAATCTCCATTCATTTCGACAGTATTTTTCTACACTTTCAACTTGCTTCTAACTCGTCGACTTATCTACACATCTCTACCATATGATAAATACATTAAATATAAATTTTATAAGGCCATTAAAATTAGGGCGGTCGAGCCGCGAGCAAATTGTTCGTAGCGTCGGCGCGGGCGCACAAAGACCGCCGACTAATCAATTGCCTCTAGATCGGCCCGCGCCGAACCACCGGTGCGCACCGGTGGGAAGCACAGGTAACTCCAAAATTAAGGTTTCATTTCTTTCTTCTGAGTAGGTAATACGTGGAGTGATAAGAATTAGTTCAAATGTAGGTACCACTTTTTGACCACGCCACGCCACGCATGGCTCTTTATATTGTAAGCATATGGATTTAGAGTGGCCACTTACAATATCCGACGACCTGGTGCGAGTCATGGGGAGCCGCTGGATGCAAACAACTAGAAACCGCTCACTGTGGCGTTGTTTGGGGGTCTTTGTTCTGCAGTGGACGTCTTCCAGCTGATGACGATGACGATGACTCACAATATTTAGGTTAGATGTAGTCACAATGTTTAGTTATCATTGTAATTAGGGTACATTGCTGTCAAATTGTTTTTTTTTTGAACACCAGACTGTCAGGAAAAATCAGTCCCTAAACTTATACTTTAAAAAGATCTAAAAAGAAATTTAATATAAACAAATTTTACGGATTGCCATGACAAAATAGAAGCTCATTTTGCTTCGCAAAATCTATGACCAAAAATTTGTTGATAGTTATCAAAGGTGTAGTTACACTACTCTCTCTCCAGCGGGTCGGTCACACAGCACTCCAGCTCGAGTCTTCATTTATTTTATTAGCGTACCTCAAGGCATCGTTACTCAACGCTTTAATACGTTTATTTATTTCTAATGCAATTATTTATTTCAGCCAAGCTTTTAATTGCTCCAACTTGAGGATTTACGAGGACCCTACGTGGTGGAGATTTGCAAGACAAATAAGCAAGGCAAAGGTACGTTTAATAATTATTTAAAGGGGAATGGAGAAGACTTATCATGGGCATCAGCAACGAGTGATCAAAATGATGGCTTATAGTTTTATTTTTTTATTTAACTGAGTAACGTGGTGACCTTGTCGTTCACCTGATGGTAAGCGCTACGCCTGCTCATAACAGATACAGTGCCACCCAGGACTTTGCATAGCATACTCGTCACCCTGAGACATCGGCTTTAAAGTCTCATATGCCTAGAAATTTAGCTCGAAACAGTGCCCTTCAAACGGGTACACAGTAATGTTTTCATACTACGGTGTTTCTTTTTTTTTTGTCTTGTTGGCTTTATCCAAAAGCAAACATTATTATTTATCATGGTAAAGCTATCAGCATTTTGAGAACGTCGTCGCCTAGTTCATGTCGTTTTGTAAATAATGTTTACAATTTACTGCAAAATAATGTTTAAGCAAACCAAGTTACGTTTATCTTTCAATTAAGCATATCTCGAGACGTAACACAGTATAGAGTAGAAAATATTTTATACAGTATTTACCTGAAGTAAAGATATTTTACGTACATATTTCATAGACATAGCAAATTCCATCCAACACAAATTCCGCCTTACCAAAACTCGTTAGTAATGGTAAACTTAACTAACTATCAGTTATTCTATGGCAAAGGTATTTTCAAAGAATTCCGAGGTACAGAATACTGAGAGTACAACTTCGCTAGTCGCTATAGAATGCCCAGTAGTCACATTTTGACCATAACTATTCCATTTTGGAAACTATGTTCTGGATAATATCCTAGATTCGTCCACCTATTGAGGATATCGCAAGTATGAATAAAATACAAATATATTCATTGACATCAATTCATTTTACAAGTTCGTGTTGAATCCATAGACTCCCGAACTAGCGTAAGTTGTGTTTCAGGAACCAATAATAAGGACCAATAACAGGAAGGAATAACATTTTTAATTATCCATATAAGTATCGCGGCTCGCTTTTGTGACCATTCCGATCAATAAACAGTAACGTTGACTGTCAAAATGAAATACACTATTTTCGGGTTATTCAACTGTCGTAAGTTAACCTCATAGGGCACTAACCCGTCGATAAAAGCTATTACAATGGAATTAGCCTACATTTTATAATTATTTTTTACAACCATACTTACTAGATTGAAAGCTAATTTCAAACCTTGTCTAATGACGGAGATCCCAAAACAAATGCCAGCTAACCACAACATGTTTGTAAAGGTCCAAATATTTCCGAGGTACAGGCTGTAAGTACCCGAGGTCAAGTCATAAGGCAGGTGCCCAGCGGCCACATTCTGGCCACAATTATTCCACTTTAGCTGCAACTAGGCGCGGTAAACACACCCCAGCTTTGTCCACTGAGTTAGCGAGCCCCGGCTAAGTGCTGTCCGATCCTTGTAAATTTGTAAGGTTAACAAGATGACGCTCTGTTTACTAGGTTCGTTATGGTGCAAGGAGCTAGCGCCTCGGTCTGGTGCTTTGGGGTAAGGGTTAGGATGAAGGCGGATGTATTTTTTTTCTTTTCGAGTCAATGATCTCATAAGATAATATAAGATAACAACTCTTTATTGCACTCCAAGACATACAAGCAAAAGTAAAAACATCTTATAACTAATGGTACAATCGGCGGCCTTATTGCTAAACAGCAATCTCTTCCAGACAACCTTCATCATCATTAACCTTCATGGGTTCATCATTGTCAACCCATATCGTCCCACTGGTGAGCACGGGTCTCCCCTCACTTTTGTAATTGATTTGTTAGTCTTTAAGCGGTCGAGTAGCAGTCTCAACACATAATTAATGTGTAATGTTTTATTTTCACTATTTTTGTAACATTTTAGGTTGGTTAGAACTAAGTTTTATCAATTCTTTGCTTTAAGGATTAATAATCAATATAACGTAGAATGCTTTTGACAAGTGGCACAGACGTGCGTGTACATTTCAGAGGTGTAGTTAATATTTTCCACATATTTTTAGTCTGTGCCTTGCACCACTTAACTAACTTAGGTTATGTACCTGTGACTCGGCCTAGATTTACTTTTCATTAAGTTCGTCACACATAGTTTAATTTAATTTTAATTCATCAAGCCTAGACACAAACACCGCCGAGCAAGAATTAATTTATGCTACAGCAAACATTAAAATATAATCAAAACTAAGCATTATCTCATAAGCCGTTATGAGTAGTTACCTACCTAGTTAAGCTATACAGTTAATTTATTAATGTGTTTTTTTTTTATATAGTATTATTATAACGCCATCGCATCGTCTGGCTTTCTATTCAAAAATATATAACCTTTTTATTGGTTTGTAATATTTACAAAACCGTATTAGAATGTAGGTTTCTATCGCTTACAGCCACTACAAATTGAAATGAGACAAGTTTTTCACAGCAGATTCGTAACCAGTGTCCGAGGTTAGGACTGATCACAGTTTCGATGATAGTAACTACGAGATTTTGTCGTAAATGGTCATAGATTAGTCCTCAGTTAGTAGAGTTTTTTGTCACCAAAGTCGGTGTTTGAGTGAGAATTCGGCATTTCCGAAAGCTGCATTATCACGTAGACGTTAAACGGGCGGCTGTGCGCGCGCCGACATCTGACCAAACAAACGCATGGACCACGAAACTGTAGCATGTTTGGAATATTCTAAAATACATAGACTGATAAACACAAAACCTTCCTTTGCGTCGCGCAATCATTTAAAAAGTGCGGGATCATGTACCTAATAAGTCAAAGGTTTCGTTTCCATTTGCTTAAACTGTACTCTACTAAATTTGGAGATAAGACATTGGCAGGATCTCTTTACTATCTCTTATGCTTTATTCCAATGAAACCACCTAAATATCTTAACCTTTACACAGTTATATATATACGTCTACAGCAGAAACAGGTCCTTATCGTAAATTGACCAAAGACAAATAACGAAAAAAATAATACGGTGTATACCCACTCAGGCAATCTATAGACATTGTAGGGCATAGCTACAGATAGTTCTCCTTGATTCCTTACAGTTATATCAAGGTCTATAGACCTCCCATAAAATCGACACCAGAAACAAATGACCTCCTGCCCATGACAAACGCAACGCTTTAGAAGAATGTGCTATATAAACAGTATAATAACTTTACTTTTTTTTGTAAAACACAAGTACACAAGTACGGCTTGTATTTTTTTTTCTAATATTTCGCCAACAGTTCATTAGATAGACCATTACTACACTAGGTCGCGTCACACCTCAAGCGATCTTTAGGCATTATTTTCTCGAAACCAATCTTTACGCAGCTCACTCTTACATACAATTGACCCTTCGCTCATCGGAAAACGTATCTCCTAAACTAGTATCACTTCCTCGTTCAACTTCTTGCTACTCTGAAAATTACGTTTCTGTGTTTGGAAGTTTCCCGTAATATAATCCTGTAAAAAGGTGAACTGACTCTCGATGAGTAGTGTAGCGCAGTAGTAATGTTTCTCGCTCTAGCAGACAACTTTTCTAAGCGACAAAAAGAGATACAGCTTCGATAAAATCCGAATCCTTTACTTCTTAAGCCAACATAGTCACTAATACAAGAAATAGCATTAGAAATGGGATATTTTCTATGTATTGTATTTCGTTTACATAGAGTCTCATTTCGGCATTTTCGAGTTCGCGTGTAAACAGTTTACTTGGAGGAAGCTTTCCTTACTGCTTACAAACTGTATTGTAAACGAAACCTATTGAAGATCTAAATCGTTATAAATCCTTTCATATCGTTTAAATAGTATTCCTATTCATTTGTAACTGAACATTAAGGCTGACTTTCAGTGTATTGTGATAAGATTGCACTGTATTAATGTTTGTGATAATGATAACGATGGCTATCGCAATGCCAATAGTGTTTTGTGGTGCCCTTTGAATTTCTTGGTACTGTGGTATGATAGGAAATATATTTATTGATATGATGTTTGTGTAATTTATGTATGTACCTGATATTTTATTTGCTCCAAGTCTTAGGGTTAGAATTTATGTATCATTGTAACGAGTTTTTTTTTTTTTTACTACCCGAAGGCCTAGATTTTTTTTTACATATTCGTCGTACCACTGGATGCTCGCTCAAATATTATAATTTTCCGCACATACTCCTATCGCGTGAGTGATTATCGCTCTCGGTTCTTTATAATTTCCTGAAGCAATACATTGTAGTTCCATAGGCGACTGTCTTATCGCCTATGCAACTAAATTATCTGGCAAAAGTTCAATATAAAATAGACCCTATTTATAGTAGAAATAGTATGCACGAGCTCGTTGGCAGATTTGACGAGCGATAGACGGACAAGCGCGGGCGTCAATTGCTCTTGCAACATCTACCCGCAAATAGATAGACTTATTTTATATTGAACTCTTTGCGATAGTTCCCGTTTCATTGTAATGTGAATAGTTAAGTACTCTAATTTAAATGCACGTAGTATCCATAGCTAAGTCGAGCGTCTCTATAAAGATAATGTGCCAACAATGCCCAATTAATGACGGGCCGATACTGGCCGGCTGCGTCGAAGTGTTCATTGTTCAGAGCAGCTTTAACAACTTGTTCAGGATAGATGAGCTATGGAAGCTTAACAGTCGATTAAACTGGGCCTGTAGTTATAAGTAATAGCAAGTAGCGGTATTAACCATTCAGTTTGGTTTAAAGTTATCAAGTGAGCAGAAATTAGCAGAAGTTAAGTTAGAAAGTGTCTAGTGCTGGAATTAGAGCCCTGGCTGCGTAATTACATAATTATTTTTTTTTGTTTTTTTTTCCCGGGGAAATGCATTGGGCATTCCGGGGGGACTCCCCCGCCAGCTGGTCTGGCGGGGTTTACCCACTAAAACCCCGGAGTGTTCTCCTCTCCGCATTATGGAGGTGGTTACGGGTTCGCACGGCGCTTCCGCGACCACCTCTGCGGGCGCCCTCCCGGGCTCGCCACGTGAGGCTTGGGCCTCTTTCTCCGCTGGCTGCGTCCCGGAACACACGGGCCGCACCTCAGCTTAGGACTTCTAACTTGGGCGTTGGACCCCCGATCCGCGGTCCAAAAGTCCCCGTTATTGGTCCCTCGCTGTGCCCTCTGCTGATCAGAGGGACACGCGAAGGACCTCTTCTCGCCAGGTTATTTGCTACGGCCACCAATTCCTCTAGGAGAATTGCTGACCGAACCCCAGGGTGCACCGGCCCAGCTGCTGCCCTTCCCTCCGGATGCAACGCATCAAGAGGGACGAACAACAGCCGGGCACTCGTGGAGGTTACCTGGCCCGCACCCCGGCTGCGTAATTACAAACCCAATTGCAACTAAGAGCATACTCTCTCTGAGGATGCTCTGTACTGTTATAAGGTTTGTGTCCAAAAAGTTTTTTTTTAATAACTTTTCTTCTTCTTTAAAAATAAACACTGGGTTATAAAAAAGAAACTTACTAAGAGACATTAAGTAAGAGGTTAAGAGGTGTAAGGCAAATCAAAGCAGCCCGCGTGCAGTGCGGGGCGCTGTCACTTTGATACATTTTCTATGGAAAGGGTGCCAAGTGACGTAATGCAGCGCGTCGCATGCCGCACGCCGCGCCGCTTTAGTGTGGCTTGCTGCTAGCGTGTAAGTTTCGCTTCCTTCTTAGCTTTCTGAACTAAATTACTGCGTCTAAGTTGGCTTCTACGCATCTCTTTCTGTCTTTTACAAGCAGAGGACTTTAACAACCAAAGACCCAAAAACTTAAAAAAAAAAAACTAAATGCCTACGCGCTACAGACGCTCTGTGTTACAGTAGAATTGAGTAGCAGCAGCAGCACAAAATTTAGCTGTCTGAGTAGCATGGGGTTTGTAATTACGCATCCCGGCTCAGGTCAAAAGCCATCGTTATTCCTTAACCAGACCGATCGTCTAACCAGCACGGCAAACATCAAACAGAAGCCCACATCAACCACTAGGCTCTGTATGCGCAAACATATCACTGGACTGTTTGACGTCACTGCCATGTTACATATTCTCAGAATTGCTTATGCAAATACTTGTTATGCCTCTGTTGAAGGCACGTGGAGAAGAGGTCTTTGGTCAAACTCAATTTAGAGCATATTGAATGTTTTGTGGATAGAGGTTTTTTTTTTATTTGACCGAGTTACCAGTCGAGCTAGTCGTTAGATAGAATAGATAAATTCTTTACTGAAACACCACAGAACGAAGAAAACAATGAAATTTAACAATTAGTGTCACAATTGGCGGTCTTATCGCTGAGAGCGATCTCCGTGTCACCTGATGGTAAGCGCTACGCCTGCCTATAACAGTTACAGTGCCATCCATAACTTTGCATAACACGATCGTGCGCGGCACTGCACTGCGCTCGTCACACTGAGACATCGGTATTATTAGTACTATTTATTTTTCTCTATGTATAAGTTAGACTAAAGTTTTTTATAGACTCAGGTTTTTGCAAAAGTGCAATATTTTTGCCTACTTGCAATAAATGAATTGAGTTTTGAGTTTGAGTTTCATTGTATAGCAATATTTGTTATCTGTGCGACATAACCCTCTTATCACCAGCGCCTTCAACCGACTTAGGAGGGCCATAAAATTAAACTCAAATAAAAGAATTGGCGTAACATTTAACTTATACTTATAATATCAGGGGTAATGTTGAAAATAATGCATTTTAAAGTCTTTCCTAAATCGACAAAAGAACATATAAAAAAATAATACTCTTATGAAACTGTTATCTCCCCAATTGCTCAGCTGCAGCCGCTTCGTACTTGCAAACATCCATTTTGACATGACGATATTCTGAAAGATGAAAACGTAGCTACAATAAGTGTTCAGGAATTTTGATTACCATTATAACGTTTTGAATTACGCGCAGGATCAGAAAAAGGAACATGAGATGACAAGAACGCGCGTTACAAGACAGGAACTGTTTCAAGTTGCATCACATCCATGATTCCCAAGACATGCAGGGCATCCTTGTGCAGCCAGAATTAAGGTTCCGCTACGTTAATAACGCTAATAGAACACTAGAACTTTCTGAAGATACGTACTTCCCCACTTGGTCTCATGCAGAAGAGGCATCCCACTACTTCTGTGTAGCTAGGACGCGGTAGGCATTATCAAAATGAGATTTCGATTATTGGACCTATGTAGGGCACCAATTCATAATATCATTTCAGCTGGCTTATATTATTACCATAATAGTTTCGCGTCAAGATCACATTCATAAATCCTGAACCCTAACTAGGCTTCCCTGTATCTAAGGAATCAGGAACTATAAGGATCATGGTCCTACAAACATCCAAACTCAGGCCAAATATTTGTGGTTCACACAAATTTTGGCCCTGTGCAGGAATATAACCCGCAACCTCCCGCGTCGCAGTCAGCTCATTGCCCACTAGGCCACGGAAGCCGATTCAATCAAAAGATCCCATTTCAAGACACGAAGATTTTTTATTTACGCTTGTCAGAGGCAGAGATAAACTTTGGACAACGTACGTTTCTTCTCATCGCAGTTATACTCATAAAGGTCACAGTTATCGTTGAACATCCGAGTGATACCGAGAGAGTCCTGTCCACAGATCGGCACGAAGTCATGCTGGCACTGGTCTGACATTTTGCAGAAGTTTATCACCTGGAGATATAGGAACATGTATAGGTGTTAGTCAACTTTTTTATTTACAACTAGCTGTACCCTGCCACGCTTCGCTGTGGCACATTCGCTGATATGTCACTGATGTAAAAAATAGATAAAAACAATCCTTGATGCGGATTATATATCATGCTAAAATTTCAGCTCGATCGGTGCAGAACTTTTTGAGTTTTTGAAGCGTACACAAACCAACATAACATTTTTCATATATAGATGTTAACGACTGAACAAAGTTAACCGATGATCCTTGTATCCCAAACCCAAATGGCACTATCTTCTTACTCATTGGAAAGCCTGTACGAAATAAATATTCTAAGAAAAAAACGAGTATGCTTTAGACCACACAATTTTTCATTTTTTCATACTTACATTTTTACTTTTTTTATTTTATCGATACATCATTTAATATTATTTATTATTTACCTCTCAACTTCCATTCGCCTCGCCCATCACATTTTTTGTAACGCATTCACCAGCTTACTCCCCAAGTCAAGCGTACGTATAAAAGATTTACTTAAAAAATCTGAAAGCCTTATAATTAAATCTCACCGGTTCTAAAGGGAAGAAGTAATCTTCTGCTTCTATTTCCACGTGGGCCCATACTTCTGCTGCTAGACCTAAAAATATTAAACCTGAAACAATTACAATTTGGTATTTGTTTAAAGGAGTGCAACGGACTTGCACCAAAAAAACCAATGTTAAAAATTCATTAATGTTGATAGCAGAAATTACTTCTTTGTAAACGTTACACGTTTGTGATACCATGACTTTAAGTGACTATAATATTTCCAAATGCTACCATCCTGAAACACCTCTTTCGCTTCTTCCACTTTCATGAGTCTCTTCATACATGCTTGCCGGATGTTAACACTTTGACTGCTGAGCTTTTTGCTTGTCTAGTCACGGGTGCGGCGCTGCACGCGCCATAGTGTTTTCCCATACAACAAACACAACAGTTGTGTTGTTGTTGTGGCAAGTTATGAAAAATACTACAGTTGTGTTTTCAGCAGTGAACGTGTTAAGTACTTTTACATGGCCTTTCTTTCTTCAATTAATAAGAAAATAAACGGTTTGAAGACTGATTGACCGGATGGGGAAATGATTTAAATATCTATCGGTACAAAGCATTTACCACCGCAAATGAAGAAATATTATTATGAGACTTACTGGTAAATACTTTTCTAAATATCATCACAACACAGGCACTTCCCCCGATGGCCCACAATGGTCTAGTTTTGCTACACCATCTTTGTTTACTTGTGAAACCTAAACTATGCTGATAGAAGAGGATATTGTGACAATCAGGGGATTGTTTTGGAAATCGCGATATAGCTTACAATAGACTTTGTGATGAAAACTAATGAGATCAAGCAAGGGTTTTCAATTTGTGCAAATTAAGTCAATAACTTTTCTACCTTGGAATTAGGAACATAAAAGAAAGTCTTCATAATCAAATCATCAAACAGGAACTAGGACCAAATATTACCGACAAGATTTGTTTTTACTGGCAAGATTTCCAAGTTGCATCACAGCTGATAGTTGCTGGTGGTTGCTGTTGCTGGTGCGATAAGTCCGCCTATTGTACTATATTTATTTGGCTACTGTATATTTATATGTACTATATTTATACAGCTGGTGTACAATAAAGTATTTTCTATTCTATTCTAGTTTATTTAAAACTAGAATAGAATAGAAAAAACTACGCTTGTCATTTTTAAATTATAGAGACTGAAATTAGACATCGGACTAATACGCTTTTAATTGATGGTATTTTTGGATAAATTTTAATGTATCAACTTAGCTTGTTTTGTATTGTTAAATCTAATTAGATAGATAGAATTTAGGAAGAGGGTCCAAACTTTGTCCATGCCAAAGTTCATCAAGATCGCTTCAGCCGTTTGGTTGTGAAAAGGCCAAGGAACCAAACAGACAAAGTAACTCACAAAAACAAATAACGTGTCAAAATCACATACCTAGATTTCCCCAAAATAGTATCCCCTGTATATGGGGAATCAGGAACTACGAGGGCCATGGTCCGACAAACTCCTAAAGCAAATACCTGTACCTGTGTTACTTTCGCCTTTTTTAAGGATTACCGAAATGTTACAGCCCTGTTCTTCCTGCAACAGATATGTACAAACAAGCCTCGCTACGGAGTACGATGCCACAGTATACAACTATTCAAATATCCGTAAACTGTGTATTATTATCGTTTGTATTCACACCTCTGGCACGCTCTAACTACAATGGGGTCTCTAGGCCTGGTTCTCCGTAAGTTCACTTGAGTCTTATATTACTGGAGTTATTCAGTTTCAAGGCGTATCAAGCCTACTAGTCAAACTGTCATTTTAGTCGTCATAAGCATCACCATCAACGCATATCCGTTACGCAGACGCGTTGATATCTTATCTATTTGTTTCAGTCGTAATGTTACTTCATGCGCATTTTCTAAACTGTCACATTCCGTTCTACGCATCGACACCATCTGTAAGTCTTTCTGTACTGTTTCTTAGAGAATTTCGGTATTATTAAGGCTTTGATTTATTTATTTTTGTATCAATTAGTAATTACTTTATGATTATTTAGTAATTGTTTAACTTCGTTTTTATTATCTCGCTTTCTTCTGCCTGTTTGTTTGTCTGTTCGGTAGAAATTATTCAAACAATTTTATACAAATTTCCAGATGAGTTAAAAACTTAAATGAAACCTTAAATATGCCTCAGAACTGCAATGAGGTATCAATTAAAAATCAGATAATAATTATTTAATCAATCAATATAATTATGTACTTTTATCGTTCCACTACTGAGAAAAGGTCTCCGTATTCCCGTTTAGACATTACCATTATTTTCTTTTTATATTTTTTCCATGAGAGATAATCACCCCCCCACTACCCCACATTATCTCTCTCTCTCTCTCTCCAAAATTTTGCACGCCTGATTAGGCAAAACATGTTTGTACATTTACCTAGAATTTTATAAGATCTTGCATGCATTGTTATTTAATTACTGTACCTATGCATGTAATCGCACGTGTTTATGCAAATAAATGAATCTTTATCTTTATCCATATTTTCCTTTTATGAATATGAATTTTGACTCAATCAATTTTTAATTTTTCCCATGATTATAGAACAAAATCGAACAGTTTTGTATGCTGGCCGACTCCTGCCTCCACGACACTATCCCGATTTGTGGCAAGATGGGAGACTTGCAACGGACCTTTTTGGACCTCTGCGATTTGCTCGAATATGCCTGCGATACTAATGAGTGTAAGTTTTCTTTTTTTTTTTCTTCTTTGGCCATGGTGCGTTTGGCACATTGTGCCATTATCAATTAGTTACTATTTTGAGAGACTCCGTGGCATTTGGTGAGGAGCTGTCTGCGAAGTTTAGTAGCGTTTTTTCTTATTGGTAAATAGGTTCGCGTTTGAAGCACTATCTACCTGTTGTCAAGTGACAATGCGGTCTATGATGGCACACGCTAGAAATAACTTATTCACTCGTGACTTGAAGACTCAATTCAAATCGGGTTCTAATAATACACCTAGTGTTATTTGAACCCGATTTGAATTAGATATAACCCGATTTAGATATTTTTTTAATTTAGCTTTAAAAATTAGTAAAGAAAAGACACGAGAACAAAAGTTTTCCATTAATGTAAGAAACAGTGTAACTTACACTATGCAGAGTCTAACACGCACTTCACCACTTATTTTCGGTAATTATAAATTATTATTTCGTTTTTTTTTTTTTTCAGTTTATCTTCATGTAGATGACACGGCTGGCTGTCCCTTATTCAAAGACGTTAAAAAAGGATAAAACATTTTATTCTACACCCAATACAACTATTAATATCTTGTAAACCATATGTCTACGACGAAGCAGACGCGCAACTTTTTACGCAAAAAAACATTAACTTAAATATGTGTTTAAGTATCATTACCGTAATATGCTTCAACCTGACCCGATATCGAGGAAGTAAGACAGCTAAATACAGCTTATGTAGAGTTAAAAAGAGAGGGAAGACCTAGAGGTTGACTGGGTAACAGGTTGTATGGCAGTGTATAGCGAATGCAGTAACGTACCGACCGGGATCTTGATACGGTAACAAAATGTTAATCGCCGATTAATCTCTGGTTAAGTAAAGGTTGGAATTTATTTTCAGTTCATGAGTTGGCGATACATGTGCTTATTATTATAAGAAGTAGGAACATTACGTTTTGCAAATTTTATTATAAGAGTCTTTGATGTGGAATATATTTAAGAAAAAGCTATGTTAAAGCTAAGGTTGCATTTTAAAGAATTTGCTTATGAAGTTTTGTCTTATGGACTAAAGTCTCAACGAGCATCTATTGTTATTTTCTTTAAATTAGATTAATATTTAAATTCGTTTTGTATGAATATAGCTACGCCATATTATCTACAAACTGGGTGTAAAAACATCGGTATATTGATTGTGTGTTTCTTCCCAAATCATTGACATGAACTTACTTGCATGTTGTTTGAAAATTAAAGTTTAATAAGTATACGATTTAGGATAATTTTTTTATAAAAATGACAGATAACACTTTTAGACAGACATGTATTTTACAGAAACCCACGAACTCTAAAATAAAACCATAAAGTACAGATTAGATATAACGGACACTAATGTACCTACTGTAAATATTTATATGATTACAATATATTTTTCAACTTAATAATTATTAAGCCATATCGATAAACGTCAAACTAAACACCACTTAACCGCATCTATCAATCATAAGCCCCGCAATTAAAAAGTTAACCGTATTCTGTAAAACCGGCCCTGGTACGTCCGTGAGAAAGCTACAATTTGAACAAGCCATAATTAGCGAGTGGGGCATTAAATCACGGGTAAGGTGGGAGGGGGGACCCGGGACCGCAGTGATCCGGCCCTGGAGGTCAGACGGGAACAGGTGGAGATGGAAGGTCAAGGACTTGATAGATTCAAGTATAAAGAATTGATTTGTTGAAGAAGGAGTCTTAAAAAGGTTGCTTTATTTTTAAGGGCTGGTTGATTGATCAGTCAGGGTCTTAAGGAGTGATGCGAACTTACTTGATCGATTTATACCCTTGTTATCGCCTTAATACGAAAACGTCGTGGGGAAACCAGAGGTATGTGATCCACCAAACCGGACCGGGCCATGGTGGGTGATGGCCTAATCCTCCTCACGAATGAGTTGTGATGATACTGATGAACACCTAAATTGACAATTCATGAATAAACTAGTTTTTGAGAGACGCCTGGAGTAATTGAAAACAAGCATTGGTCAGTCAAGTAGGTATCTAATGCTAACAGTTACAGTGCCACCCAAAACTTTGCATTGCATAATCCTGCGCGGCGCTGCACTGCGCTCGTCACCCTGAGACATCGGCTCTGAAGTCTCATATGCCCATTAATTTTGCTGGAAACAGTGCCCTCCAAACCGGAACATAGTAACACAATAAATGTCACAATAATAATGCACTATTTCAAGAAATACAACACTCAGACAACCAAATAATTATACAGTCCATTAAGATTTCTGCTTTCCGTACAACCCATGCGTGCAGGTACCTAAATACCTCTACGTCTCGACTATACTTACCTCTTTTAAAGTAAATCACACTTGCACTGCCGTCGCCGGTTTACAAGCGAACAGGTAAACAGGGCTGGCAATCCGGCCATCTGACCACCACGCCCTACGACCTCAGGTGTAGCCAGGGCTGTCCAAAATCGTAAGCAATTTCCTTATTTTTTTTTTAATTGTAACAATGAAAAAATAAAATATAGATGTACTTATTGCAATTGTAATTATTTTACAATGTTTTTAAGTAACATTGTCAACTTAAACCGAACACATGCATAATAATATAGTCAATATCCCGTTTCCAAAGACATTACTGTTTACATATTATTAATTTAATTCATTACGTAATTAATTGGCAAGATAGGTAATTTATAATTTATAACATGATACAATAGTCGGAACAGAGGCAAAACTAAATTGAGCTGACATTAGAGCAAAGATAGATCCCAACCCAATACGTTAATAGCTGCGAAGACTATTCATACTATCTCATTAAGCCCAATTTCCAAAATCCCATAAGGTAGCAATTTCTCATCAGTTCCCACAACATTCAGCATTAATTTCAGAGAAGCCATACCAATCCCCAAATGAGAGAGATACTTATAAAAGAAATCAACTAGTGAATCATCTAAGCGGTAAAGCATTAAGTAGGCGCTTTTTCTCCGAAATACTATAGCCTTCAATCTTGAATGATCAGACCCTAATAGCTCGTAATCCTAATTCCTCGCTTTATAATCTTTCAATTTAAAAAAAACAAATAAAAGTTGCTCGAAATTGTTCGAGGCGCAACCCTATCTTTAAAAAGGCATCGCCAGAAAACTCAGTTCTGCTTGGCGAGGATTAAAGATTATGTGCTATAAAAATATCCTTCGGAACAAGAATAGGGTTGGTACTCACGGAACTCTTATGCAAGGCAAAAATCTGAACATAATATTTGTAGCGTTTCACATAAAGTGGCACTGTTCCATTCATAAACTGAAAGCATGCAACATTTGACATAGGTGGAAAAAAACTGCCGTGTGAACGTAGCCTATGTTGCAAATGACTTACTGAATTTCCGTTTTTTTTTTAATTTGTAGAAACTCTCCTGCCAAGATACAATATAAAGTAGGTTGTAGGTACTATAGTACATTTTTCGAAGACGTCTTGGCTGTCGACAAGTTATGCAACACGTTTCAAACCTCTGTGGGGTTAGATCTTAAGAAAAGGGTTTGGTTCCGAAAAAATAAGCATTGGTGGCCAGTCCTTAACACTTTAGTGAAAATCGGTGAATTTAATTTTTAATAACAAATTGACCCACCCCGGGTTCTTCTAGTCGGAATTAATTTTGGAGGTGGGTGAATAAATTCTTATTTTTATTTGAGACAAATTTTTTTGTAGATATAGGACCACGCCACGGCGGTGACTGAGGGGAGATGTGGGACTCGAACCCACTCAAAACCCCCCCGTGAGTAGTCTTCCGATGTAATGGGGCAAGATGGAGCCGCGCTAGCATTCACCATCTTACCTTGGTTGTTATAAAAATCTTAAGACAACAACCTTCGACCCAGCACGTCCCGATGCGATCTCTACGACGTATTTAGTCTCAAATGATGAATAAACGAGTGCACCCTTGTTCCGTACCGTCAAAGGAGATTCCTAGTACAGAACTAGGTACAGGCGTCTAGAAAAATAAAAGTAGGTTTGTCCAGATTTCTATTTCATGCAGACCGCTTACCTCTCGACGTAGTAGTGATACGTGTGTCTGAGTGAATGTCGTGACTGAAAGGACAGCTTACACACACCAAAACAACGTAAATGTACGTTACACCAATCATAGACAGAATGACTTCGTGAAATAGAGCATCTGATTTCAAAATATTATTAAAATTATAAAACTTTTACTAGGCGACGGGTTAAATACTTTGTGGTGAGGAAATTTCTTTGAAAATAAAAAAAAAAGTTCTTCTAGTTGTAAGCAGATGACGCTGAACCAACAATTGGACGCCATAAAGTGTATTTATTTTTACCGCCGGAAGCTTGATTGAAACCCCCTAAATCAAAGCACACAAAATTCTATTTCTTTCCCAATTTCAGCAATACAATTGCGAATCTTTTTCACACTTATGTTAAACACGCAATATAACATAAACATGATATGTGCTAAAAATGTTATTTTAGCCATATTTCAGGTGTTAAACAGAATTCAGATACGTCTACATTTATTAAGTTTATACTAAATTTTATGATACTGAATCTAGTATGTCATAAATACTCAAACACAGTGAATTTTTAATTTAAGAATTTTTGATTTAATTTAAGAATTTAGTGATGAGACTAGTAGGTCATGTAAAAGAAGAAAATAATTGGAAGATCATTTCAGGTATCAGTTCTGCTGAACCAACAAAATTATTTTTAAATTATTTATTGTTAGCCCCAAAATTACTAATTGAAATGTTGTAAAAATGCCACAGTAGAAATACAAAAATGACCTAACACATCGTTTCGTCAACTTATTGAAAATTCAGGTCAGAAAAATTAAGGTTTTCTTTTGCGGATTGTCGCTTTCCGTAGGAGTAAGGAGTCACATTTCGAAAAACACTGAAAAGGCATTTCGTTCTCGACAGTCCAATCCGACTGATGGTAATCGTCCTAATAACTGCCGGTGCCTTTGTCTATTGTTTACATTAGGGTGGCACAGGTTGGGCAGTCGGGACTACGTGGAGCCGCCACAGGTTAGGCACCAGTTGATACTACGTGGGTCCTATAGAGCCTCAACACACGGAGACTGTTGCGGTCACGTTAACGAAACGCGCAGTTCCAACGTACGATCCGCATTTTTTATCATGATTTTCGAGAGTATTTATGGTAATACCAAACACATTAAGTAGGCACCAGGTCTGATAGCGCAGATTAGATTAAAACTAAGTTTGACAGTTCATAAAGATTTAATTAAAAATTAAATCATAATTTTGATAAGAGTAAACTGAAATATAAATTTATTTCTGAAAACAAAATTGACACCATCTTTGCTATTATTGTGCTGTATTTGGTGGAAAAAGCCATAGGGCGGTGCTTCTGGCTTTTAGTAGTCGACAAATTTCTTAGAAGTGGTTATACTTACTACAAAATTTAAGTGATTCAAGTTCTCGTTCCATATTGTCAAAGCAGTGCGTTATGCTCATCTTTCATAGAATCACATCACCGCATTTATCTTACCACTTCCCACTTGTAGATAATACGAGCTATGCAATGCATGATTTCTGCGGCGGCTGTATCACGAGAAACGCACGACAACCGTTGCGATAAAAACTGTCCATGTGTAAAGGCTCTTAGTGACCAGTCAGTACGTGGTTTCGGCGTCACGCCGGTCCCTTTGGCAGACCTCCCTGCTGTTAGCGGTAACTACGTCGTCATGCTGCCGCGGATTATACAGAGTGATTGGGGTCTGTTAATTAAGAAATAGAAACCACTCAATAACTAATCGAAATAAATTTGATGTCGAACACAGCAACTACTACAGTTTCTGTGTTCCAGTTGGCCAAATTACTTAGCAAATGAGACTTTAGGACCGCTGTCTCAGGGTGACGAGCGCAGTGCAGTGCCGCACAAGATTTTGTAGTGGAAAGTTCTGGGTGGCACTGTAGCTGTTATGGATAGGCGACATTACCATCAATCACGTGAACGACTGCTTGTCTCGTTACATCATCATTATCATCAACCCATATCGTCCTACTGCTGAGCACGGGTCTCCCCTCACTTTCGTGAGGAGGGTTAGGCCTTAATCCACCACGGTGGCTCGGTCCAGATTAGTGGATAACATACCTCCTCTGAAATAATTCTCGGGTAGGTATGAGGGTTTCCTCACAATGTTATGTTGTTTTCCAGCAATGGCGTGGCGTCTGTGTTAGCGCCGCGTTAAACACACACCTCTGTGTTTCTCCGGCCGGCACGTAAGCTGCGCTAACACAATAGGTGTGTTTTCCCGTACTCGAGGCAAGTTATAAAAAATACAACGCCTGTGTTTTCAGCAGTGAACGTGTTAATAGACAGAACCCTGACATCCTAGCTGGTCGCATCCCCCTGTATAAAGCCAGGGGTGCGCACGCGCCGCCGTTTAGGCAGCACGTGAGTGGTGTGCTAATGAGATCGCCGCCGCTTGATACCGCGATTGATGCGCCGCGCTTTCAAACTTTTCTATTAATTTAATTATGAAATAAATGATAACTGAAAAAAATTCAGCATGATGAACAGGGCTAATAGCTAAGCCCTACAAATCCAGTGGCTATAGGCTCGTTCAAGTATTTTTAGAGATTTCTGATTATTTCTATCCACATGACGCGCCGAGAATGATTTAGCTTGACATTACCTCACGGGTCAGTTTAGACGACGCTTCCCAGAGGACCGCTGTTTTTGTAAAAAGTTATTGGAATCGCCTCGATTTACATAATTCAGAATCAAGGCAAATAAATATCGAAAAATGTTTTTTACTGTCCATCCAAAGGTTGTCTGGAAGAAATCGCTTTCAGCAATAAGACCGTCCATTGTACTACCCTTGTTTACCTATTGTAATTTTTCTGTACTGTGTTTAATTTTGTTTCTGGTGTACAATAAAGAGTTTTCTATTCTATTCTATTCTATTCTATTCTATAGAATAGAAAAACTCTTTATTGAACACCAGAAACAAAAATAAACACAGTACAGAAGAATTACAATAGGTAAACAAGGGTAGTACAATGGGCGGTCTTATTGCTGAAAGCGATTTCTTCCAGACAACCTTTGGATGGACAGTAAAAAACCTTTTTCGATATACCCTATAGCTATAGTTAGTTTTAGTGACATCAATGTATTATTATTATGTGTGTGTGCCTTTCAAGGAGAAGAGCGTGAGTTCAAATCCCAGTACGGGCACGTACCATTGTATTTCTGTAAAAGCATATTAAAATGATGTACGTAATTATAACTCGCTATTCGGTGAAGGAAAACATCGAGGAAATCCATATATTTCGGAGGTAGGTATGTTATCCACCAATCCGGAGCGGGCCCCCGTGGTGGAATATGGCCTAACCCTCCTCACGAAAGTGAGAGGAGACCTGTGCTCAGCAGTGGGACTATATGGGTTGATGATGATGATGACATTAAGAACACAGATTGAAAAGAAATTACCAATGAGCTTCTTGCCGGTTCTTCTCGATTGAAAGTTTTCCGAATCCAATGGTAGAATTAGTGAACTTTCGAACTGTCTTGTCTTTGAGAAGTGCCGAGTTCAATTTTACATTGTAACTGGCACCCCTGTGCTCGCGCCGGTTAGCTGATTGATCCGCCGCCTGATCAAAATATTGTCGCCCAGGTGGCTGGGCGGCACTCGACGGCTCCCTTTGAACGTATCGGAAGGATATAACGGGACATTAAAATATCATCAGACTATTGTTGTTTTTTTAAGTGAAACTTTTTATCGACATGGGAGAAATTTTATAGCAATAGTCACACGTCGACCGCCACGTAAGAGTTGATATTTAGACATGAAGGTTTGTTGAAAGAAGTTCCGAGCAAGTAGTGTGCAAACATTACTGTCCGGTTTGAAGGGCACTACTTCCAGCAAAATTTATTGGGCATTTTAGACTTCAGAGCCGATGTCTCAGGGTGACGAGCGCAGTGCAGTGCCGCGCAGGCTTATACAACGCAAAGTTCTGTAAATGTTATGAGCAGGCGTAGCTCTTACCATCAGGTGAACCACCTGCTCATCTCGTCACTCAGTCAAATAATAATTAAAATAAAGGAGGTTCATAACTAAATATTTCGCCACCTGATGTCGCCTGAAGACAATTTCAAACTCCCAAATAAATCAAGCGATGGAAGGTTTAGGTTTAACTTGGGCGTATACCCCGCGGGCTGCTGCCAAGTTACGCAGATAACCACTGTAATCTGCAATCTGGCCTTAATATGAGAACAAGGGTATTAGGCCTTAAGAAATGACCATGGGAAATACTAATGCCCGTATTCAAGAACACTACTTGATACTTAAGTGATTGCTTGGCTCACAGATTACATAATAGTGTCTATTGATTTTCATTCCAAAATGTAAAAAACTGACAAACGCTGTGCGTTTCCTTTTTTTAAAGCGTAACTTTTTTATAGACTATTAAGTTTTTTTTTAGCATACGGCCGCCCGCGCCGTCACCTAAGAGTTGATACTTTGACATGAAGGTTTACTGAAAAAGTTTGAAATAAGACAAAGAGTTCATACACACATTTATATACGTAGAAATACAAGAATAAGAGAATAAAATGACAAAAAACAACGTCACATTTTCGGCTTCCCGCCCTGAAAAAGAGATAAATTTAAAAAACAACGCATTTGGAGCTTATGTTATAATATATCGGTACGCCGTCCAATATAATAAAAGTTGCTGTCTGTTCACATAAATATTCAATTTAATTACAAAAAATATCACTCGACAGAACTTAAATAACAATAATTAGGTAAATAAAATTAAATTGAAAACGAACAGTAAAACTTCAAAATCTAACAAACGAAGTGTCCATGATGCGTTGTGCAAAAAAAAACTAATTTAATTGCAAAAAATATTTTACCAGTCAATAATATTCGACAGTAAATAGGTATTATCAATGACTACAAATAGCGTATACCTATATATGTATGTCAAGTACATAAATCTACATTGTAGCCGCAGATTCAGTCATCAACTATTTACCTACTCAATTATGAGCAGCGCCAGACACGTTCCAGATAAACAGGTAACGCGCAAATGCCAATAGTATTTATAAAATTGATAAACCATCGATAAATAGCAAGCAGCCGCAAGAAAAACGCAACATAATTATAGAGTTACCTCTCCACCCTACCTTATTACACCATCGGTACCCTTCACCTGCTGTCAAGCATCACGCATCGCATACATAGTCCTATATCTAGTGTAAAACGAATCTCGACTCAACTGTCCGTCATTATAATGTAATTAACGACAGCCTGCGCCGCCCGCCTATACGCCAAAACAGCACTCAACGCAAATCCACACTTATTACGACAATATCAATAACTGTCATTGCCTCCAATCATTATACTTTCGTCTCGTTTACTCGAACAACGCGTAATTACGTTGCGTACATCTCTTTCGAACTCATTAATCTGAAGCAATGTGAGCAAGTACGGGCTCTTTCTGTTCCTTTCGCTCGAAACCGCTAAAGCCTTCACGGGAAACGTTACGAGTAAGTCTATCCGTCTCTTTCTCGCTCGTCATCGATGCTGAAAATTAAGTTGCATTTCAATTTTCTTTTTCTTTTTTTAATTAAACGATAGCTCCTTTAGAAATGACACTTTAAAAATGTTGAAGTTTTTTCGGATTTAGAACGGTCCCCACCACGCGAAGGGATTCGAAGAGGCGCGGGCGCGTGTTTGCCGAACAAAAAAGAAAATAAGGCTCGCGGGAAAGAGAGGCTTAGTAGCTTTTTATAGTCGTTGTCCCGATGCGCTCGCGCACGGAAGTATCGGAGCTTCAGGATCGAGCCTTAATCTCATTCTAATAAAAAGCTCACGCATAAATTGACGCGCTGTCATTAGATTCGAATTTAGAAGTGGTTTTTTTTTCATAATGTTTTTGAGACTTTGTGTGAGGTTGTATAGGTGTTGAATAATGTTAGACACGTGCTCTTTATGGTTCTTTTTATGGTTGCTATATGACATTAATTTTGTGAAGTTATGTGTTAAAGGGCTGTTTCTTTTATTGAGTTATCATTAGGACCTGTACGTTCAAGCTGTGTGGTCGTGTTTATTTGGTTAACATTATTTTTTTAACAATGGATTGATAATTTGTGTTCAAGTTTAGTGGTCAATTTTATATTAGTTGAGAATTTTTACTTCATTTGGGCAAAATGTTTCTAAGGTAAGTTTTTTGTTACTCATTTTGCATTTAACTATTTATTTTTAACTTATGGTCGAGTACCTAAAATTTAAAAAAATATTTTAAAATGTTTCAAAATTAATGTCCTTAATTTTTTTTAATATTTAAAAATGAGCCGCCGCGACCGTACAAATATACCGTACCGTACCGACCGTACAAATTCAGAAATAGTAGATTGAAGGACTATTATTTCATTTCATTCTTTATTAGAGCAATTAGCAAACAAATAATAAAGGCACTTCCCGTTTTTAAAAACGATTTTTAAATAAGCAAATATAAGAAATAATGCATAGCAAAGTTCTGTGTCTCTTGCATAAGAGGTCTCCCACTACACTGTCATATCTTATTTATTTATTTCTAAATACATAGAAATGTCAAAAAAACATACGTTTTTGTTATACCGAGTGACATGTTTACAAAAATTCGTCGAGTGACGTAATAGGGTTATGTTTTTTTCTTCTTTCTATATTATGCAACCCTAAAACCAATCCAGACCGGGCCCCGTGGTGGATTAAGTCCCAATCCTCCTCACGCAAGTGAGCCGAGACCCGTGCTCATCAGTGGGCGGATATGGGCTGTAATAATACGATCTACAAACCTTAATTAATAAAAAAAAATCTTTTTAGCAATAATATACTCATTTTTCTGTGAAGGAAAACCTCGTCAGAAACTATAACCGAGAATTATTTCAGAGGTGTGTATCCATCAATTCGAATTGGGCCCATGTGGTGAATTATGTTCCAATCCTTCTCACAAAAGTGAGGGGAGACCCGTGCTCAGCAATGGGACAAAATGAGCTGATGATAATAATATGTCCTAATTGACGCGTTTATAATTTCAAACGTTATTAACAAGCGCACTAATTTTCATTGTTCTTGTTCACCACATTTTTTTGTAAAGGAAATGTTTTAAAATTATTTATTTTATTAATATTACCTAAGTGTTGTATCATATTTAAAAAAATAAGAAAGTTATTGTTTACAATTTTGGACATCCGGAATGGATAGACTGTTCTTTCTGAATAAACATATTTTACCATCTTTGTATCACCGCTCAATAAATATATTTCTGATTATGTATTCGATTCATAATCAGAGCGAATGAAACTAATTCCAAATGCCACCAATGACCATAGTGCATGAAATATACCAATGTTTCTTTCCAAAATCACGTTCCAACTATCTGAAATTCGTGATCACTATCCCGCATGCTGAAGTGCTAATCAACTACGCAGTCCTACAAATGCGCAAATGTCACATTCATAAACTAGACTCTATTACATGGACATAAACATTACAAAGTTTATCTTTGGATTGTAACAAACTTATATAACTCTATAGATAGCCAACCTTGTACAAAAATACGTATTGAAGTAAGAAATTAAATGTTTCGTAGCTATTTATATTTAGTTTTCTGATTCTGAAATGTCACGAATTTTGATTTGCTTCCTTGTAGGGATATAAATGCCGTTCTTTAAAAGCTTTTGGCCTTTTGAAAGATGTAAGAATCTAATAGTAAAGTAATAATCCCGCTTGGGGAAGTCCCACACTTTTGCCAGATATTCATATGCCAAGCAGTAGTGTGCAAACGTTATTGTGTTCCGGTTTGAAGGGCACTGTTTCCAGCGAAACTGCTAGGCATAATTAATATGATACTTTAGAAGTCTCAGGGAGATGAGCGCAGTTTAGTGCCGCACAAGATTCCGTAATGGAAAATTCTGTATAGAGCTGTAGCTATTATGCGCAGGCGTGGCGCTTGCCATCAGCTAAACGATTTGCTCGTCTCGTTACTTAATACCATTTTTAAAAAACTATGACTTAAAGATAGCTTATTCCTAACACATCTAAACGCATTAACCTTACTTACTACGTCAGAATTTTACGGTTTAAAATGTAGATTCACCGTGAAATGTCCACGTCTTGTATGTACGGAATGTCGGTTTTTGTGTTACTCCTAGAGAACCATTAGATAACTATAAAAGCGTACAAAACGCACGTTACGAACGCTCGTTTTTGAAGTGAATTTTTTTATTGACATATGGGAGAAATTTTATAGCAATGGTTAAATTTTTCCGTCACGCTCGACTGTCACGTAATAGTTGACACTTTGACATAAAGTTTTATTGTAAGAAGTTTGAAATAAGACAAAGAGTTCGGGAGTAAGAGATCCTCATAGAGCATAACAAAGGTTTGAAAAGGTTCTGTATTGACATCTCTTCTCAGGTCTCAGTTTGACCACAGACTCAAAAGAGTATTTCATGAGAGTTATTTTCTACTTTCATTTTGCCTTGACGAGGCCTCGACATATAATGTTGACGGGTCATAACGAGAGACAATTATGAAGGAAAAGTTTCATTTCTTACGTGTGTACACTATTACACACACCCTATTTTTATTACTGAACTAGCCTGTACCCTGCCACGCTTCGCTGTGGCACATTCGCACATTCGCTGATATGTCACTCACTGATGAAAAAAATTTATAAAAACAATCCTTAATGCTGATTATATATCATGCTAAAATTTCAACTCGATCGGTGCAGAACTTTTTGAGTTTTTGAAGCGTACACAAACCAACATAACATTTTTATATATATAGATAGATAGGCAAATATTTGACCGCAGTCTGATCTGATGGTAAGTGAAGACGTGATCCACGGTGGAGCATAGTCTAGAAGATATTACCCACCGCCCATTGTACTACCCTTGTTTACCTATTGTAATTTTTCTGTACTTTGTTTATTTTTGTTTCTGGTGTACAATAAAGAGTTTTTCTATTCTATTCTATTCTATTCTATATCTTAATCACTCTTGACTGGAAACCTTTCAAATAAAAAAGGGAAATAAAAACGCTGGTAAAATGTTCCACGCCTTTTGCATTCATTAGGTACTTCTAGGAGTAGAATATGCGAACCGTACAAAACTGTATGCCATAGCTACGAATAAGTGTAATAGCTTATTAACCTCAAAAAAGATTAATTAAAAAAAAACCTCACAATAACCCTTATCTGAATTTTTTATCTGAATCTTGAAGACTTGGTTTTACTTATATTTAACGGTGAGCGTTTTTGACGCTTGGTCTAAATTTGGCCGTAACCCCGAGTAGTCACCATAACCTATCATACCGGTGCATTCTCGATTGGATGACCGTAAAAAATACGGTTCGGAATTCGCCTGTAAATGAAATGGCTGTATGTAGCTATTGTTAAAAGGTAATCAGGTAGTGTTACGGGGAGATATTATGGCCTACGAACTTACTTGGGAAATCCGTCGATGGCCTCTCGGGTGTGTAATCAGCGCTGTCTTCGGGTTAGATGGGGAATGATGGTGCACAGAGATATATCCATAGGACGCCGATGGGGCGGTTTCTTCTGATCCCGTATCACCTTCCTCCGGGATAGAGGTGTGATCAGGCAATCCACACTACACTTAATCCTGGAGCTCGTCTCCGAGGATGGGAATGGCGTCCACGAAATGGAGCTACCGGTGAAAGCTCAAAACACCGCGACGCGACAAGTGCTCGCACGCGCATTTGAAGGACGACTGACTTTTCGTTTGGCCAACCCAAAGTCGTGGGCCATAATAATCTCGTACCAACACAAAATATTAAGCGGAATAGTCTTTGTGTAGTTACGTTCGAAAATACTCAAAATAAAAAGAAAAGAAATCTGTTTCAGTACGAAACATGCCGCTCACCTTAAAAGACTGTAAGTTCTTTTAACACGAAAACTCAATGAACAGAAAGTTATTCAATCTATAAACTTAAACTTGATCTAAGGTTGTTGTAAACAACTAGTATAGGTAATTAAAACTTAGGAACTAATTTTACGAATTCGTAAACAATAATCATTCTAAAGGCAGTTTACAATATTTACGATCGCTCGTTTGAATAGACTCTTGCCCGTTTGCAAAGTCACAACCCGGATGGAGTGTATGAACACGAGCAAGTTTCCATTGGAGTGGTGGAAGATTATCGTCGCATACCACAACAATGTCGCCTACACAGATAGGAGCACCGCGGTCCTTATACCATTTGCCCTGTTTCAAGGTTTGATAATTCAAAGCACATTGAACAGAGTCATTTTTCAAAAACTCGTACGAATCTCTCAAATAGTTATGACAACCCTGGAAGTTCTTTCCGCAATCAGAGTAAATGTCGCTGCACAAACCTCTGCGCGATGTAAATCGGCGCAGGGCTGCTAAGAACGCCTCAGTAGATAGCTCCGATACGAGCTCCAAGTGTATAGCCTTCACACTCATGCACACGAACACGGCGACATAACATTTGATGATTTTAGCATTACGAACCTTATTAGCTCGCACGTAAAACGGGCCCGCGTAATCAACAGCTGTTTTCATGAATGGGCGCTCGGGTCGCAGCCGGACCGCTGGGAGCGGCGCCATCGCAGGCTGTAGACGTATCGGACGCACACGGAAGCGGCGCACACAACGAAAGATTTGTTTACGTATTATATCTCGGCTAGATAAAATCGCATATTTTTGTAAAGGTAAATATTGAACGGCTTGAGTGCCCGCATGAAGATGCGTAATATGGGCATCGTCAATTATTAAAATCGTAAGAGGGTGTTTTTTGGGTAAAATTAATTGATGTTTTGACTCGTACGACAAAAGGGATTTATGTAGACGTCCGGAGACTCGCAAAAAACTCGAATCATCGATAAACGGATTAAGACGTCTCAATTGGTTTGAGGGCGGTTTACCCTGTGAAATGTTTTCAAAATCTTTGTGAAACACTTGGTGTTGCACTAAATAAATGAAACGATTAAGCGTGAGTTTATACTCGTGGACTGTGATGTAACTAAGATAGGAACTCTTTTCCTTGTTGACGCGCGATTTAAGAATATAGTACAAGCGAAAAATATAAGAAGTAATTCTCAATAGTTTACTCAAGGTTGAAAACTGGTTTATGACCTCAACATCGTCGATCAGCGTAGCTGATGCAGACGCGACCGGTGGATTACGTTTCTCCTCACCAGTGCTAGGGATACTTTTAAATACTGGCCACGCAGTAGGATCCTCACGGAGCCATGCGGGGCCGTGAAACCACATGTCGTTCTGTAAGAATGTGGAGGGTAAAAGTCCCCTTGAGTCCCTTATTTTGGTTTGATGGTCATGTTCCATGGGAGCAAAGGGCACCTCTTCCCGCCGCTCACCATGAACCTCTGGCGCCTGAACCGCGGCGAGTATCGCCGGCGAGTTACTGTGCCATTTACGTAGTTCAAACCCAAGTGATTTGCAAATACCTAACAATTGCTGTTGTAATACCAGAGCGTGTGATTCATCGCTCGCGCCCGCGACCACATCGTCGACGAACACTTGGTCGGTTAAAACCTTTGCCGCTAGGGGAAAATTAGATGCTTCGTCACAAGCCAATTGCTTAATGGTACGAAGAGCTAAGGAAGGGGAAGTGCTCACACCAAATGTTACCGTCCGCAGACGATAATCACGGAGGGGTTCATCGGGCGACGTACGCCACAGAATGCGTTGCAAGTCCCTATCAGATTCTTGTACTAGTATATTTCTATACATTTGTTTAATATAGTCCTGCAAGCACGCGTGAGACTCAATTTTAAGACTCGGGTTCCGTTGTAAACGTTGCTCTAATTTATGAAACCGAGCGAGGACCCTATCTCGTGATTCACCTAGGGGCGTAGCATCAGGTTTACGTGGTAAAGCTACTGTGTATCGTCCCGTGACGTCACGATAGTGTGAGCGTTCAAATATGGATTCACATAGACGTTCCTCGGGGGTGAGTGCCTTCACCTCAGGCACTGACTCCAGTTCCCAGAATCGTTTCAAGTCGCCGTCATCGGATAATGAGCTAAAACAAGCTTGAACTGAGGATGGAGTCAAAGAGTTGAACGCTATTTTTCCCAACAACAAATAACCGAAAACGCTGTTCATAGCGATCGGCGAACCGGGCGAACCCGTTATTACGTTTCCTAAAATTATGTGAGATAGTACATCTGCACCTAACAACATCTCCACCGGCTGTGGAGTGTGAAACAAAGGATCGGCTAAATTTAAATTTTGAATGTGTGCCCACCCCATACGAGGCAGTGGTACACTAGGCATTTTAGGAATAAGTTTCGGCAATACTAAAACTTCAATCGGTATAGAAGGTTGAAGTTCATTTCTCGGAGTTATGCAACACGAAATCTTTTCTTTTGGTCGTACCGGTTTGGTGTCACCTATCCCGTAAACAGGTACATTCGCATAACAACGCTTTATACCTAGCCGCTGTGCGCACGATTCCGTCATGAACGAAGCCTGGCTTCCCGTATCGATAAGACACCGGACAGTCGAACGCTTTTCATTACCTACACATACATCGATGAGTGCGGTCGAAAGCAACACAGTATTTGTTGTGCCAAAAGGAGCATTGAACGACGCGCAATTAATTTGTGTCGCTTGACTCGCGGACATAGCGTGCTGAGTACAGGTGCTCGGAATGTTCTCTTCCCGTTCCTCCGTGAGCGGTAAAGAAACACTTCTCTCACTCGCACGGCTAGTATCACCTTCAGAAGTAAAGTGAATCAATGTATGATGACGTTTTTTACACGAACGACAAACAAAACTCGACTTGCATTGAGAAACGTTATGACCTTTGTGTAAACAATTGAAACAAACATCTTTATTTTTGATAAACGCATACCTATTGCTTGGTGACAAATTCAAAAACTTATTACATTTTGTTAATGGATGTTGAGCATCGCAACATACACAATTCTGGTTCTTGCGCGTATTGACAGAAGGTTGAGAATCGCTCGCACCCTGAGTCGAAGTGCGGCTGGCCACGCCGGCAGCCAACGCTCGACGGAACGTTGGAGCGACGTACTCTTTCCTCTGACTACCTACATTTTGAATATTTCTACTGCCAGATTCAACTATTTCGCTGGCGGTTAATTCTCGTTCTAAAAACTCGATTAACAAGTCGACGTTGGGTACATCGGATGGTTTATGCAATGTTAACTCGAATCGCATCCGAATGGAAGTAGGTATTTTACGTAGTAAAATATTCAACAACAAAAAACTCCACTGATTTGTAGGAAAATGCATTACTTGTAACGCTTTTATATTCTCATGGTAAATATTCAACAAATTACGCACACTTTGATTTGATTTCTCGGCACAGGATTGAATATCCAGAATACGATCAATATGTTGAGAAGCTATGACTCGTTTGTTCTCATATCTTGAAATTAAAATATCTAACGCGACGGTATAATTTTCGTCCGTGATAGGTATCGATTTTATTAAGTTATAGGGCTCGTTTTTCAAGGTAAGAAGGAGATACCTAAACTTCTCGTTATCTGTGTAGGCGTCATTATTATCAACCATGGAGCGAAATAGGTCATAAAATGGTGGCCAATCGGTCAATTCTCCCCCGAATGACGGCAACGGAAGATTCGGTAACCTACTACTACAACCCCCGTGAGTCGGTTGTATTGTATTGTTAAAGGAAACTCGACTCATGCGCCTACACTCCTCATCGTTTTTCTTCAGAACTTCGACATGGCTGACAATTGCGTAATAAATATCATTGAATTGAGTTCGAATACGTAACTGTTCCTCTCGGTCAAATGTTGACAATTTCATTTGTGACTTCTCAATTTTAGTTTGCAATTTAAGGAATTTTCTCTGAATAGAAAGAATATCTTTTGCTCGCGCTTTAAATTGCTGTTCATTGAGTTCGTAAAACTCTAAAGTACGTTTGACGTCGTCAAGTATAACTTCTCTTTCGAAAATATCTTGTTCCGCCATTTTTAATGGACACGTAATGTCGCACACAAAAAATCAAAAATCGGCAAAATCAAGATGAAAAATGGGAAATATTGTCGGGACGCGTAACGCCGCTACGACAAACACTAAAATATACTCGGATGGTTTCCAAAAATGGGAAAATATGCACTAATAACGGGATTTGGACAACGTGACTACAGCAAAGAAAATCCGCAGATCCGGCTCGAACGGATCAAAAATGTTACGGGGAGATATTATGGCCTACGAACTTACTTGGGAAATCCGTCGATGGCCTCTCGGGTGTGTAATCAGCGCTGTCTTCGGGTTAGATGGGGAATGATGGTGCACAGAGATATATCCATAGGACGCCGATGGGGCGGTTTCTTCTGATCCCGTATCACCTTCCTCCGGGATAGAGGTGTGATCAGGCAATCCACACTACACTTAATCCTGGAGCTCGTCTCCGAGGATGGGAATGGCGTCCACGAAATGGAGCTACCGGTGAAAGCTCAAAACACCGCGACGCGACAAGTGCTCGCACGCGCATTTGAAGGACGACTGACTTTTCGTTTGGCCAACCCAAAGTCGTGGGCCATAATAATCTCGTACCAACACAAAATATTAAGCGGAATAGTCTTTGTGTAGTTACGTTCGAAAATACTCAAAATAAAAAGAAAAGAAATCTGTTTCAGTACGAAACAGGTAGAACTTTTGGTGAGGAGTTGATTTGTTAGACTGTTAACTGTTAGTTGGATTGAAAGGAAGGCATGATGGGTTATTTAAAGAATCAATGAATTAACGTGTTTGCTTTGTGAAATTATATTTATACTCCGAGTAACTTGGCTCTATAAAGGCATCATTATAAGTTCTTAGTGGGTGTATCCTGATAATTAAATATTTCGGGATTAATGTAAGATTATCCATTTTTATTCATCAACCCATTTCGTCGCACTGCTGGACATGGGTCTCCCCTTACTTTCGTGAGGAAGGTTAGGTCCTAACCCAGCAAGGGGGCCCGGTTTGGATTGTTGGATACCATACCTATCTCCAAAATTATTCTCGATGAGGTACGTGGGTTTCCTCACGCTGTTTCCCTCCACCGAAAAACGAGTGACAATTCCGTTCATATGCTTGCTTCATTTTTATATATTAATAATATTTAGTTGATTATGATTTAAAATGTAAAAGTGAGGGAACTCACATGTTCGGGAATTATTTCGGAACCACCAATCCAGACCGGGCCTCCATGGTGGATTATGGCTTAATCCTGCCCACGAAAATGAGGGGAAGCCCGTGCTCAACAGCGGGCCGATATGTGTTGAAGATGATAATGACGATACTAAATGCCATTTAATTTACAAATTTTAATTTGGCATACCTTAGAAGCTATAAACATTAAGCGCGCCTAATTAACCGATCACATTACAAACCACTTTAAATCAACCCGCCACCTTCAACCCATATCATATTTCTAATAGCTGTCAATACATAAAAAAGCCGTAGGAAGTGTCTTTCCGCCTGCGTTGCATGTTAACATGCGTATACACAGGCCGGTCGGCACGCACGCGCGGCGCTTTTATCTTCTGGGCAGTCCTTCCGAGCTTTTGTAGCAGAGGTGCTCAAACTTTGACATAGCAAGCTGTAAGGTGTTCCTTAACGATTTAAGGCGCCCTTTTTACATATCAAGCTGTAAAGAGTTCCTAGTTCTTTATTGACTGTAGTAGATCTTTATTGACACCAAGATTTTTAAAACAGAGAGAAAAAAACATAACTTAATAGTAGATCCTTTGGATGGACCAGATAGAGAGCAGGAATAGGGTTGTGTCGGATAACATCAGTCAGTGTTGCTTGCTACCCCCCAAAAAGTATATAAGTTCTAAGTACATTACATTAAACATTAAAGAGACGTACAATATGACACAATATCTACTTTAGAAAGTCACACAATGTAACAGATCAAAATATCTACTTTAGAAATGCGAGAATTTCGTTATTTTTCTGTTATATTAATAAAATAGCAAGTGTCGATAGGGATCTTTTAGGGAAAATCTTAAAAATGGTCTGTGATCGTTTACTACCGTTATACGAACAGTCGATCATATAAATTTGCCAGAGGAAGTAAACGTGATTATGCGTGGTCCTTTGATTAGATCGTTTATGTACAAAAAGGCGAAAAGATTGAGCATCTCAGTGTTTCGCCCTTTTTTATTTGTTCCACTGATTAGATTTTTTGTTGTTGATCGTTAAGCATTATTGTGGGAACAGGAGAGATGATTGTGGCCTGTCGCGCTGTTATTAATTTGATTGAACCGTATTGAATGATTGTTTGTTTTGTGGTTTTAGGGTTATTGATTGGTTGGGAAAATTGTGGCTTTTAGAAATGTTTTAGCTGCGTTCTGGAGAAGAGCAGTTTGAAACAATAATGAAAAGATAAGTGATTATGATGACCTCCTTGTCGTATTCGGTAACGGTGGCATTTTCGTTTTACTTGTTAGCTTGCACCGTGATATGGCTCGCTAGACCGAAAGTCGCTTAAATGAGCGATTAGATATGCTGCAGTGGAACTAACACTGTTTTATGTGTAATCGTAAAATGATGATAAAAATGTTTATCATGGGGAGACATATATTTTTAAGTTCCTATTACAGCTCAATAACTAAACTGCCTGTAATTACCCTTCAAATCAGAATACAGTGAACTTGCTCCAGGACGATTCATACAAGATAGGAATGTTGTCGAATATTTCTTTTGAAGATTTTAATTTAATGTTTAAATAATTTTTTTTAAATCTTTTTTCGTTGAAGTTTACTTCGGCTGTGTGTCCCGGCACACATTTCATTTTTTTTTTTGTAGTTATTGTGCCACTTAGTTACGACGTCAAACCTTCACACTAGTCCGACAAAGCACAAGATTTTCACCATCTGTGATGATGACAGTCTTCAGCAAATTCATACTCTTCAACTGATCAGTCGAATCGTTTAGCAGCTAGTCGGCTTCGTTCCCCAGGTACAATATGGTAATCTTTACAAGAACGCCGCACCTGTTCGGACTCCGGAACACCGTATCCGCGCATTGTCTATCTCCTAGAAAACATTAGTTTATAGTAGGGAAATAGAGAACTTGGTAGACATTATTCAAACGTTTGTAGACACCGGGAAGTTTGTGGGAAGAAATTATAGCTAATTTAAATGAGTTTTCCTATGAAGTCTGCCGTTGAGTGTTCTTTTGATCAATGAGACAGTATTTCTGTTAATAAAATAAACGTTCAACATTTATTTAAAAAAATGTACTATATATAATACCTATTATATAATTTCAAAGTGTGTTTGTTGGTTTTTTTTTTTCACACAGCAACGAAGCACATTGACTTTTTTTTTTATACTAATATAGAAAAAGTTTACAGCATGTCAGCTAAAAAGTGACATTGGTAACTTTTTATCCTGGAAAATTGTGCAGTTTAGTTTAAGTAATAAAAATCAACGCGGGTGAAACTGCAAGCCGCAGCTAGTATAATACAACAGTGTTTTTTTTTTAATAATTACTTAAATAAAAAACCTAATCTATTTACAAAATACAGAAGATAATGAAAAATCAAGAAAAAACCAACTTGGGACCTCTTTGTTATTCTAGTCTATTAAAGACAATCATTATCCTCAATAGCCCATATCATCCCACGGCTGAGCACGTTAGGCCATAATCCACCACGGGGGCCCAGCACAAAAAAAGGCAAGCATGCGTAAAATACAGATACACTCACAAAATCATGACGGTACAGTAATCAGTTCTCAATAAATATTTAGACTAAGTTTTCCTCTAACCAGATTCGAACCAACAAAATCAACGAAAGGCGCCAGCAAGATGCGGCGAGACCTCATCAACGCAGAGATCTCCAACCTGCGAGACCTCCTCCCCCTCCCCCCATCCACCAGGCAGAGGCTCTCGCAGCTGCAGCTCATGGCCCTGGTCTGCGTCTACGTGAGGAAGATGAACTACTTTCAACAAGGTGGGTAATATTGCTATAGAAGCCAAATATCTTCTTCAGTATGTTAATATCACACTAATATTGACTGACTGAGGTTGACTGGAAGAGATTGTTTTTAGCGCTAAGGCCGCGCATTGTGCCTTTTTTTTAGTTTGTTATATTGATTTGTTATTTGTTGTATTTGTGGTGTTATATTGGTGAACAGTAAAGTTTTTCTATCCTATACAGTTCTAATATTATTAATGCGAAAGTTTAAGTATGTGTGTTTGTTTGTTGATCCTCTGTTCACGCCGCAATGGCTGAATTGATAAAACTTTGGTATATAGATTCCTTAAATAGAACATTGGATACTTTATATTCTGCTAAAGTAACGGAATTACAGTACTTATATACGCGAGTGAAACCGTGGCGCGCATCTAGTAGTTCTGTATTTTTAATCGTTTTTTTTATTCAATTCATTGACAAGATGACCAGGCTTATTATCTGATGGTAAGCGTCACAGGCTGCTATAACTAACTGCAATGCCATCCTGAACTTTACTTTTAAAAGTTAAAAGGTAACAAACATTAAAAAAATACAGTCAAATTGAAAACCTCCTTCTTTTTTCAAGTCGGTTAAAAATCTAGCGTGGCGCTGCATTATGACCTTAGTTGTTTAGGTGTTACAATATGTCCAGAAATTTGACTAGAATTAGTACCCTTTATGCACTGCGTAGAACTGTATTTACTCTATGATGCTGCACGTATATAAATAGTAAATCGCCCATGGAAAAAAATTAAAAAATAATACTGCTAACAAAGTGGCGGGAAACGCAGACTCATGAGTAAATACGTAAAAATATATACTAACAGGCGGTTTGAAGGTGCGTCATAAACGTTAAGCACCGATAAAATTTTGTGTTACGATTACTGTAACAAAATGTAACAAAACAGAGGCAGCGGATGCGCTTCACGGTTTCATACATTGACAAAAAAAACATGTCCGCTGAGTATCCGTAAAGATGCTTATAGTTATCACAGACATTTCCATCAGAATGGAGCATCTTCCGATTGGGATGGCCACAGAACTCACGCTCGTGCGTATCTCTTGCATTCATCCTTAAAAACAAATCGTTCGACCATCTTCATTTCCATGTTTTCTCCCAAAGTTTCTCATGCTCCAAATATTTACCAACCGCATCACGTCCCAGCCACCCTTATCCTAGGATCTCGTGCTCTCACATTTTCTCGTCTCCAAACTTTTAGTATACTCACCTTCGGTCACGAAATAGCATATTAAGACGTTTAAAATGCATTTAGCTCGCTATCTTATCTCTAGTTGCTATTACTTCACCCATAACTCCGTCTTTCTTTCCGTTTTAGTGTTCAAGAGTCACGACTTCAGCTATCAGTATCAAGAGCAGGCGACTCCTACACCCAATATCGGATTTTCAAAGGTAAATATGGCGTTTTTCAAGTTTATGCGTGCTCGCCGTGAAAAAGTAAAATGTGTGGGGCCTTGTAACAAGCGTCTAGGACGCACTTTACTTTAGCGCTGTAGGCTGCGTTAATTATGAAATCTTAAGCTACGACATAAAGTTGTTTTTAGCCCAATGTTGTTTGTCGTTGCACCATCGGACGAAGAATTGTTAATGCATGCAAAGCTTGCCTGAAAGAAATAGCTGTTTAGGCAACAAAGCCGCCTATAGCTGTAATGGAGTTTTTATTTTATGACTTTGTTTACACGACACCACTCTTCCTAAGACCTTTTGTGGCGATGTTTTCGGTGCAAGGAAAAGATAGATAAACTCTTTATTGAAACACCACAGAACAAAGAAAACTTAAAAACTAGAACAAAACAAATTTAAAACTAACGCTTAGTTAAATTATTTTTCATACTTAGATATTTATGTAATGAAAGATACGCGCTTTTTACCTATACATTAAACCTTGGATAATAATGCTTACTGATATAATTGTTTTTCAGGCAATGAACGGGTTTATGATGATGATGACTCAGAATGGGAAACTGTTGTATATATCTGAAAATGCTGCGGAATATTTAGGACATTCAATGGTGAGTTTCCATCCTAATTTCTACCATCGTAGTAACATAGTAGCTTGTTACTCAATTATGAATAGATTGGATAACTGGACGGATTTTAATGAAATTTGACCCATAAATAGACTATAATAATGGTGGTAGCATTAGCAAAAAAAAACTAAAAAATTGTGCCGTCAAAGGTTATATTATTTGAAAGACAAATATTATCAATAATGATGGTAACGATAATGGTAATAATCCTAACTTATGTAGTTTTCTAATGAAAACTAAATTACTGCATGAAAAGCTACGTTTTGGTATCGCTAAATATAAAACTTATATTAAAATTGATTTTTAGGAAGATTTATTAATACACGGAGACAGTGTATACGACATTATAGACAGACAGGACCACCAAACGGTCCAGATGGAGTTGAACAGGGGCGGCGACGGAGAGACTGAAAACATACCAAAGAATAGGCATTTCTTCTGTAGAATGAACGTATCGAGAAACGCAAGGAGGCAGATGAGATTTGGGGACCAAAAAGTAAGTATTATTTTCTAAAAGTGTATTTGGTTAATAACTGTTTTATCTTAGAACCGGATATTAACCTAAAAGAACACGTTCAGTTGATACATCATTGTGTAAGGTCCAGGCCTTTTCTGTCATTACTGTGCATGCCGCCTGGCTATCTATACGATATCTTGTTGTTATCTCTCATATTATAATCTTGTTTGTTTGATCTTGGTACCTATGTTGGTTTCATCCGCCAAGCAGTAGTGTGCAAACATTAATGTGTTCCGGTTTGAAGGGCACTGGTTCTAGTGAAATTACTGGGCATATGAGACTTAAGAACCAATGTCTCAGGGTGACGAGCGCAGTGCAGTGCCACGCAAGATTATGAAATGCATAGTTCTTAAGATTTTGAGTAACTTCGGGATTGGTTCGTATCTTTGTTGCGGAGGTTACGGACCAAAGAGAATATAATACTACGCTATTTACGGACTATCCACATTGAAAAGATCATCCACCATAGAGTCAGCTACAAAAGTAAATGAATCATCAACAACCCATCTCGTCCCACTGCTGAGCACGCGTCTCTCCTCACTTTCGTGGGGAGGATTAGGCCATACTCCATTACGGTGCCAGATCCGGATTGGTAGATCACATACCTACCTCTGAAATAATTCTCGTAGATATGCGGGACTGTGGGTGAATGAATACAATTGCCTGTTGAAGAAATTGAAGGTGTCCACTATAACATAGTGTTATATTCTATTTGGTGTCCAATGTCCATCATATTCAGGTGGACATGTCTATCATCTTCAGCTACACAAGACATGTTGGTGCTTGTACCTCGCTGGGAAAGTGGTTCTTACAATAGTTCATGACAACACAATGGTTTTTTTTTTTGCACTGATAACACTTTCAATATCCTCCAGGTAGTATTAGTTCGAGGGCACTACGTGTCGTACCTGCCGCTGTGCAGCAGGAACGAGCCCGTGTTCCTCGGCGTGTGCACGCCGCTCGCCATGCCCGAGACGCGCGAGTGCGTGGTGCACGGCGCCACCAATGTCTTCACAACCGTGCACGCTATGGACATGAAAATATTGCACGTTGATCCTAAGTAAGATGCTAGCATACTCGTATCAATCAATAGTGCTCTTTGACTATGGCTATTGGCATTTTATTATTATGGCGTAGTACGATTATTTTTCAAGAATTAAAAAAAAATTTGAACATTATTGAAAATGTAACCGTGCTATTGGTGAAACTCGGAACAAAATCAGTTTAATATAGTTTCCAACCGAAATTGACAAGAGCCGTGATTGGCGACGTTCTTTTAGAAGACTAGCGTAGCCTAGCCTTATACTAGCAGATAAAATGAATCCTGAACTCATATGTTGTGTCTCGAAAAAGAAAGAAATTAGCTTTTTAAGTTCGCCTTTTTATGCGTCTGTCTTTTGTTTCAGCGGTGAATGGTATTTAGGATGGAAGAAATCAGAATTGTTAGACGTGTCCTGGTATCAACTAATGCATTGGGACAGCTTACGAGAAGCGCAGAGCAAACATAGGTTAAGTAAGTGAAACCTATTATGTACTTATCCTTCACAGCATTACTTCACTCACTGGATACACTTAAATGGATGTACTGGGTACTTACTACATCTAGGCAAGTGTTAATGCAAGAATATGGGTGCAAGTGTGTACCCATTCATTTGGACGTACTAGGTGAGAAAACAGTAACTAGACTTTGTATACAACAGAACAGCAAAAGTCGCAGGTTCACTTGATGGTAACCTGTGCCACCTTGACCTATCTATGGAAATATAATTTTTAGCGGCACTGCACTGCGCTTATCAATATGAAATTGGGTCTTGTTTGCAAAAAAATGGACCTGCGAAACCCGCGTTCTGTGTGCGATTTAGACCGGTTTTTATTCAGCAAATAATATTTAAATTCGTAAAACTTTAACATTGCAGGCGTCGTAATAGTCGTAATAAAGCTGCGTAATGTGGCATGATGTGTCGCTGTTCTTAGAGCTCCAGGTAACAACGTATCATTTTGTTACAGTAACACAATCAGAGCAGGACAAATGCTGCATACTGCTGATGAAGCTGCAACAAAGGAGCGGTCAGTTCATATGGGTACACGTGGTGTTGCAGGTCAAAGATGCAGCTGACACGCCGAGACAGTTCATAGTTGCTACTAATCAAGTTTTAAGGTAGTTATTTAATAAGTTTTTTAAAGTATTCATTAAGTAACTTTAAGCTGACTGCTGATGTTTTCACTATTTCAATATCTGGTGACTTCGTAGCCTGAGAACCCAAGGTTAAGATAGTATTGAAACCGGATAACAGCGTAGAAGTTTGTCTATATACTTTTGATTAGAGTTCGGGTTTGTTTTATCACCTTTGACCACATCGTCGCCAAATTGGCCATTGACACTAGATGAAATAGAGTTTGAAGGTTGATTAATCCTTAAAAATGGAAATTAAAAGAATAATTGAAAAATGAAATTAGAATGAATTATCGAAATCGGTCCAGCCGATCACGCGTGTTTCCGTAACTGCCGTAGAAATATGTTTTTTTTTTACATACACAGATATAGAAGATAGTATTTCGAGTGTATGATAATCCTCGTCTTTGTCGACAGTGAAGAAGAAGCCTCAATAATGATCGCAAACGCTTGGCTCTACCAATACTACGGCTACCAGAACCAGCCCTGCGGGATCCTCGACCCTCGATGTCAGAAGTTCTTCCGCAGAGACCAGTGCTACCAGGACCCTTACCAGGAATACTACGTAGAGAACCAGGAGCCAGATTACAGTGGTTACCAGGTCGCTCCATACGTCCCGAAGGTGGATGAGTATGGATGCGAAAGAGTGTATAGTGAGAGAGGACCGGTGGATTATTCGACGCATTCACCTCAGTCGACGATAAGCGAAGAAAGGTGAGTGATATAAGATATCTATACTTGCTATTTACCATTTTACCGTCTAATAGTGACAGTAAATGTTACTTGATCGAAACGACAACAACGAATATATATACTGCTGTTGACTGTTATCCCCCATTCATATATACGGGATAAAAGTATTCTGTTTTCTTCCAGGACCTATTTGATAAATATTTATTGACAGAACTTAAATAACAAAATAAATAAAAGGAAAACTAACTAAAACTTAATAAGCGGTAATTAAGGTCAAGCGGTGGTAGCCTAGTGGGAGAACGTCCGCCTTCCAAGCAGAAGGTCCTGAGTTCAAATCCCAGTGCAGTCACGTACCAATGTGTTTCTTGTAAAAACATATGTACGTAATTATCACTCGCTTTTCGGTGAAGGAAAACATCGTGAGAAAACCCACATACCTACCCGAGAATTATTATTCGGAGGTAGGTATGTGATCCACCAATCCGGATCTGGCTCCCGTGTCAGATTATGGCCTAATCCTCCTCACGAAAGTGAGGGGAGACCCGTGCCCAGCAGTGGGACGTTATGGGTTGTTGATGATGATGATGATGAACTAAAACTTAAACTTAAAAATATAAAAAGAGGGTGTCCATGAGGCATGGTGCCAAGAACACTGGCTGCATTTCCACGTAGCAATAGCTATTCTCTGTGCGAGAAATGAGCCAGCCCCCTTGTCACCAGCGGCGTCGACTAAACGAGGAAATAATTGCTTAAAAATCTGTTCAGACATTTTGCCTTGAAGAAAGAACAAAGACACACACACACACATAAACGAGCCCCCTTTTTACACGCTTTTTATTAGCTTCACCTGTATGTATGTATGTTTGTAACCGACTTCTTTGGGCGCGATTTTGACCCACTTTAAACGGCCAGATTTCGTTTAAACTTTGTAGATTTATTGAGGACCGATGACAATACACTAATTTGATAAAATTATTCCATTTTTCAATTTGCAAAATATGTTTTTTTTTTTAATCCGCTTTTACCTGTAACTACTTAGGTAAACATAACGTGATCCTTCAACGTAATTTTCACCAACTACAAGGCATCTGAATAACTTGAAAATTTGCACACGTATCGAGGACCGATGCCATTACAATAATTACAAAACTTTAACCTAGGATCATCTTCTTTCTATTTATCTAGTAAATATTGATTCGATTCGCGAAAATTTAATAAGATCTGTATAGAAGCGGCGACAACTTCCGTGGTACTTCTTAGGAATGAGCGAGGCTCCATTACCGGCAGGTTTATCCTTTCTCCACACAGTAAGTCATAAAAACACAAATCTAAATGTAGTAAATAAGTACCAGCAAAATTCAATTTCCATACTGAGTGTATACTCAAACAAATTACTTCTAAAAACAAACAACCTGCAACGACAAGGTCACCCATACAATTTGTATGTGTCGAGTGGACGCGCGTAGGAATATAAATAAGAAAATCATCGCAGTCCGTCCGTTCACGTAATTTGACACCTTTCATTACCATATTGTAGCCTCAGTTTACCAATTTAGCTTTGCACTCACTTAGCCCTTATAACGTTAGTATAAAGTTTGAAATGGTTATTGCTATTTGAATGGTGGTTGATGTTAACCAAACGCGAAGTTGAAACTGAAAAGGGGTAAACTACTTTTGTGGGATAGTTCATTTGTTTTTGATTTGACAGTTGTTAATAAAGCTATGTTCTTTTCATTAGTATGAGATTGTCATAGGGATACTTCAAGTTGTAGGTTTGAAAGCAGTTCACTGCAAAAAGAAATGAGCATGAGCTTACGATGAAGGGAAATTTCATTAAAATCTCCATACAAAAGCACTGACTTTATAGAAACTGCAAATTTTAAAATCTGGTTGGCCACGCCATATTTATAACAAGAGCTTTTCTAAAGATATCTTAGCTGATAATTGCCGTCAAAAAGAAGGTGAAATGGAGATAAAGCTCAACGTCTATACAAAATTATAGTGACTATTCTAACTGTTTCTGAAGTAAAACTTCTGTGAAGGGAGAGAGCGTTACGAAAAGTGTGATCGATGAAGTTGAGAGTGAAGAAGAGAGTGAGTGAGTGTCTTATTATTAAGTTAAGTTAGTGAAGATAGAAAGAGAGAAAGAGTTACACATTTTCTTTCTCTTTATCTCTCATAGCGAAGTTTGGCTTCAGTCGTGTGGTCTGAAGCACAGTCGTTTTTTGTCCTCAGATCTCCTCTCCACTACGATCCGCCTCCTGAGATAGTGGTGAACAGTAACATGTACATGTACCCTCACCATGGCAAGCGGGAATACTACGAACAGTATCCCAGAGTCAACTACCATATACAGGAGCCTTGCTCCAGTGGAGTACTTGAAGGTAAGATTGCATGAACACCCAATTTAGGGATCGAACCTCTCGTCTATGCCAAAGGGTAACCTAATCGGGTCCAAGCCGAGTTTCCTAAATATCAACTCCACCTGTTCCAGCTAGACCCAGTCACAGCTTTCTCCAATAAGTAGGTACCTGAACACAATATTCTTAAATAGTAAACCAAAAAACAAGTAACAAAAAGATTCAATTTGTATCAATTAGATAGAACGGTTGTTTGAGATTCAATATTGTCAACGTAGTTCACCTAAAATTCGCTAGATGGCTCCGTCAAACGAGTAACGATTCCTACATCGCGGTGACAAGCTTTCCGCCCAAGACACGTTCCACCTACCCAAGGTCGTTTTAAAGGTGCGTTCGGAATAATAAAACCTTGAATATCATATTCCCCCTTTGTCAAACAAACCTTTGATTTCTAAAAAACGAGGATTTTGTTTGAAGAGTTGACTCGGGATATAAAAAAAACATATTTCCAATCAGATTTATTTTCTCATAGAATAGAAAACATAAAGTATGGAGGTATTCAGCCACTTTTGAGGTCGGCCATACTATTGACAATAGAGGTGTTATTGCTATAATAATATACTTACCTCAATCCGGTGCCAAAAATTTAATCATCTTCAGATACTTTGCGAGGTCGATGGTTGGCCTGAAATTACCCATAACAAAAAAAAGGAGTTCCTACACATCAACCAGTTGAGCTGAAAACTACTGCCCTTCAATATGGATTCTGTCTACAATCTTCCTAATTGAAAAGCTACTACTGGTCTAAGGATATTTCGTGCACTTCTAAACCAAACTTCTTCCCCACAGGTATAGAATACCCAAGTCCGAAGCGCATGCGGCTAGCTCCCCCTTCTCTGACCCTCGAAGACGACGGCATGGAACGGTGGAATCCCAGTCCCCCCTGGTCTGACTCCGCCCTGAAGATGCAGGAGTACGCCCAGAGGTTTACATACAACCACATGGCAGCAATACCCCCTGGGGAAAGGGCTTGTGTCACATAGTAAAATAGACCCCCTCTCTGTTCCATTAGTTTATTCTCAGATCTCCTACACTAGGTTTTATGAACGTTTCTCAATATTAAAAAAAAAACAGACCATAAGATAAACAACCTTTCATAAGAGCAGTCACGGCGCTTACTATCAGCTGATTGACATGCTCGTCTTATTACTCTGTTTGCTTCAGAAAATAACTTACCAATTGTGAATTTAACTTGTCTAAGTAACTTTATTGAAACTATTGTATTAAAGAATGGCGATTTCTTTTCCTATTTCTATGCATTTACAAATTATTTACCTAGTCTATAACGTTAGTTATAGTCTTCATAGCTCAAGTTATAAGAATTTACAGTATTCTATTCGTAAGTATTATGCGTAACTTAAGTATTAGTAACTTAACTCTAACTTAAACTAAGTTAAGCAATGGAAAACGGTTCCGTCCAAATAGCTGCATTGCATTCCAAAGGAATAATTTTATGTCTTTGTAAATATTATTATATCTATTATTATTATATCCCTGTACATATTAATATTAAGATTATTCTATTATAATAAAGGTTTAATAAATAAATTAATAATTTGTATTAAATTACTTGTTTTCTTTCCTTTTACCTTTCATGATCGATCAAAGAATAACTTAATATGATTTAGATAAAAATCAGTTTCGTTGTCTACTAGCTTTTAAAGTAACTTGACAGCTTGCGTTATAACTTAACTTAAGCTTAGTTTTCAGTCAACGTTCTAACATAACAGTATTGCACAATAAAACGTAATTATACAAATGTACACTGAACATATGCAAACTAAAACGACACACCCGTATCCATTTCAATCCTTAAATTACGCTGATGATTATTGACTAAAGCTTGCTTTAGACGCACGCTCTTTCACGCTTTCAAATCTTATGAATCACGCGTGAAAGCTCGTCGCAGTAAAATCGGGGTTCCTCGCAGTTCCATCGCAGTAAAAAAATACTATTATAATAAGTAAATGGTACTATTATAATACGTACATGTCAAACAGATTTTCCTTGATATTAGAGAAGTGTTATAAAATGTTTTTACATTCAAGTCGTTTATATTTCTTTGTAGTATATTCTGTATTGAATTAATAATGTATTTTTTGTACCTCTCCCATATAAAAGTCGTCAGGCTCCGCAAAATTTTCTTTGCAACGAAATTGCTACTTCAATTTTCGTGAAACATTTCTTTAGTAATGCATAACTTGATGTTGTCAAGAAAAATGTATGTATACGTAATACAATGATAAAATTATCTGCTTTATCATAATTATAACTCTTCAGCGGTAAAAGATTATTGTCCAGAATCGAAACAAAATTGCATTACCTATCATCTGCTCAAGACCGTGCGTACAAAACCACGTAACCACGAGCGATTTTAATGGCTCCCATTAACCGATCACCGTAAATACAATTGCATTTATACATTGCATTGCATAAGTTTCAAGAACCATATTTAAATGTCTAATGCGTGCTAGATACATTAGGAAACAACCATCGAACCTCTTAATAGATGTAATGCGCTTACAGCACACCGTTCTAGGAAGAGCCCTGTATTGTTACCGCTACTCTCTGAAAGGTTTCCTGTGAGGTGTGGCCGAAGGAGGAAGGGAAGGTCGAGATATGCTGGTTGCGCATTAGCTGTCAATCAGGCAAAAGCTAAGCCCGATAGATTGTGGTACAAGTGTAAGGTTGAAGCGGTAAAAACGTTAGATCTACACATAATCCGCAGATTGAAAGTGTGAGAGAAACAAAATTATGCTCTGAGTCGCTTAGCATAGACAAAATAAAAATATGCCACATAAACCCTTTATTTTTAAGCTAGCGCTTAATGCCTAGTGTTAAGTTATGATGAGGTAAAATAATATAATTGCTGGAACACCCTGATAAACTTGTGAATTATCTGCTTATGTTGTTAGCTAACCAGGTGGACAATAATGTCGAACCTACGTGTGTTTAATGAAAACATATTTTGAAACCATGGTGGTAGGGCACTTTATTGTCTATTTCTAACCAAAAATCCGGCACAAAGCCATGTAGGGAATTACCATATTGGCCCATCAATAAAAGAAGAGAAGAAAGAAAGAGAAAGAAGGAGAAGATAATTTTCATTAATTATCATATGTATGGTAGTGTGGAAAGGATGTGACGCCACGCGTGAACCCGACACAGCCAATTGGTCTGGTGTTCCAGAAACAAGTAGAGGAAGTCAGGGAGGTACTGCTTTCCGCTGGGACCGTAGCATGTGGAAAGATGTAGTCTCTGCTTATCCCAACGGGAGAAAGGAGTGACTGGATGTATGTATGTATATATGAATGATAGTCTGTAAGGTACATGTGATATGGTTTTAGATGTATATTTTAGCGTTAGGTACTATCGAGCGCAGGATTATGCAATGCACTGACACTGTGTGACACTGTAACTGTTATGGGCAAGCGTAGCGCTTACCATCAGGTGAACGACTTGCTCGTCCCGTTACTCATTTAAATTTTTAAAAAAAGCTTTTGTTCAGCCCGCTCGAATTCTGTGCCATAGAGCTCAAAAGCTCCAGTAAAACTCAAATCAATTGTTATTTCACTCCCGCCCGGCTGCCTGCAACTATGATGAATTATTGATGGCTGGAGTATACGTGATGCTTTACCCTTTCTGATCCTGCACTGCAAAGGTACATTTGTTGTGGAGCAAAGGGGTCACTTATAAAAGGAAGTTGGCAAAGAAAAAACAAAATCTTCTTGAGATTTATGATATACTATATGCGAGTTCCAAACCTTAGTGATGCGTAAGTCATTTTTCTGATGGTAATTATATCAAATCATTTCATATCAGCCCACTGCTGGGCAAGGATCTCACTCGCTTCACTTTCGTGAGAAGGATTGGCATATAATCTAGCATGGGGGCCCGGCCCGGATTGATCGATCTCAATACTCTGAAATATCATATTCTACTAGTTTTAGTTTTCTATTTAATTTTATCTAATTATTCTTTTTTATGGCCTAATCCGCCTCACGGAAGTGAGGGGAGACCCGTGCTCAGCAGTGGGGCCTTATGAGTTGATGATTCCTTTTTAATTATTTTTTTTCAATTACTTGTTAGTTATGTAAATAAAATTTCAAAATCCTACTAATATTATAAATGTGAAAGCTTGTGAAGATGGGTGGATTTTTGTTACTCTTTCACGCATAAACTACTGAACGGATTTGGATGAAATTTGGCATATGGATAATTTATGACCTGCATTAACACATAAGATACTTTTTATTCCAGAAACATTAACGGTTCTTTTGGAATAACACTAAATGCTGGTGAAACCACGGGGCGCAGCTAGTGATTATATAACTCTAATATTATTTCGCCTTTAATTTTTGTACCGTGCTATATTGACTTACTGCGTCCTAAGATCATGAAGATCTAGGTGACATGTTCATTTATAGAATCTATAATTATTTGCTTGTGCGTATTTCTTGATGTTATGATGTGTTATGATTAATGATTGAAGTAAACATTTACTTATAGTTCTGATAACAAAACGTTCAGAACATGAAAAGAGGGAATACCAACTGATAACAGTTAACCTTTCACGGTTGATCTTATAATATACTATCTGCGCCCCGCGGTTTCACTCCCATTGGGTATTATGCTATGGGAACAATGAGTATTATCCAATATTTTTACGGGATAAAAATTATCCTATGTGTTAATTCAGGTAATAAACTATGTGTTACAAATTTCATACAAATCCGTTCAGAAATTTTTGCGTAAAATAGTAACAAACATCCATCCATCCTCACAAACTTTCACATTTAAAATATTAGTAAGATAGGAGATATGATAAAATAGGAAGTAGGGAAGGATTTTCTATAAAATAATCAATTCAACATTAAGATAACTACCATCATCTTATGTGCTATGAAAAGTAACATAAATATGAAAGCACAAGATGAAATGATCGAGTAGAAAGCAGCTGGCAGTAACTTAATGCAGAGCTAAAGAACGCGTATGGAAACCTCAGTCAGCAACATGTTACTAGTAGCGTTGTGCAATGTACTCAAAGCATTCCAGGGGACTCACCACGAACAGTTAAATCCATCCAGTTTAATGCCTTAAACTGAACTGCCCTGTTAACTGTCACCATCATATTGCTCAGCGTTCATAAGTCGATCAGAGACATTTATCTAAAGAGATCGGAACAATTTGTTTGCATTTATGGGAGTTTATATAACTCCATCTCATTCTCTTTCTCTATCATTCTCTGCAGTCTATTTTTGAGTGACGTCACGTCACGTTTGTCATTTATGAGTGTGTGGTGCCAATCTAGGCCGTTCAGTTTAAAGCTTTAAAATGAATTGCATGGAATAAGAATAAGTACAAAAAAAGTAGTAAATCTACATAAGGAACTTGAAATAAGAGTCTACTACTGGCTAAAGCTTATTTACTAACTGTTCTACTACAAGCGCAATTTCCCAGAAAACCTAGCCTAGACCAATTAAAGCCCAACGTAAACAATGCAGTGGCAATACAGCATAGCGCATCGCCATTCTAGTGCCGCGTTGATTCGCATTAGTAGCTCGTTAGTGGGAAACAAATTAATAAATTATACTACGATAAGTATTTCCGATCACATCCGTCGTGGGAACGGACGATTTGAAGCTGGTAGCTGAGGAGCGTTTGTTTGAGCCAGTGAAGATTAGGCCAGCAGTGTTGTCCACTTGTCTTTGATTCCTCTTTGAATTTTATTATGATCAGTTTTGTTTATTTGTATTTGATTCGTTTTTGATTTTCATCACTATCAGTATTGTTTGTTCAGTATTGTTGTATTGTGATTGTTTGTATTTGATTCATCTTCAACGTTTAGTTTCGACCTTGATTTTTGATTAGGCAAAATGCACCATATAAAACATATTGTTCTTAAAAATTCTTACTTCTGTGGTGGTTTTTATAGTAAAGGACAATTTATGAGTTAATCGTATTTGAACATGCTTTATTGTCATTTCTGAACTATTTACTTCAAGTTAATGTTGCATCAAATCAAGAAAACGTTTTATAGACTACTATCATATTTAAACCTTCACTTTTGTAAATCCATACCTATCAATGATTGACCCTTATTTTATATGAATTAACACTAAATTAAAAGTAACCATTCCAGCAACTATCTTCAGTAGTTAGATCTACTTAAATAAACCCTAATGTATTTAAACTGATCGTAAACACCTCAAACACCCCGTACGACGTAAATACAAATGCTGCAAAATTAATTTGACATTTGAGTATCTCAATGCATTCTCATGCACCGAAAAAAGTCAGAAAACCACTAAATCTTAGTTGCATATACCTTTGCCAAGGATTTTAAGCAAAATGATTTAAAAAAATAGCACGTGTTGACGTGAAAACACTAAAAACCCAAACACATTGGGTCCCACGTAAGAGTTTGACATATTTATCGACGAAGACGATTGCAGATTTTCTAATCGAAAACCGAAAATAATTTGAATGGTTTTGGATATTCGAAAGATGGATGATATTCCCACGAGAGACGTTGGACGAGCGGTAGCCTGTGCGCTTAGCAATACAACGCCACCAGGTTTGAACCTCAGTCACGCATCTATGCCTATTTTCACTGGGAGCCGATTTCTATCGCTCCGTTACGTCGGTCTCGGTTGTGGTTGAACTATTGGGCGGTCTGATCAGCTCAGACAGTAGATGCTATCATTTAACTAACAGCAAACTAGATATTCTTATATCAAATGAAACTTAATTAGCTGCCCATCTTGACTTTCTAGACATCATCATAATCAACCCATATGGGCTCACTGCTGAGCACGAGTCTCCCCTTACTTTCGTGAGGAGGACTGGGCCATAATCCACCACGGAGACCAAGTCAGGATTGGCGGATAACATACCTACCTCCGAAATAATTCCTTCACCGAAAAGCGAGTAACTATGTTCATATGTTTTTTACAAGAAACACATTGGTACGTGCCTGCACTGAGATTTAAACTCACGCCTGTTCTTAGAGTGCGTATGTTCTCCAACTAGGCTACCACCGCTAGCATTGCTTAGCATTGCAGAAAATCTCTTCCAAACCACCTCTTTGGATGCTTCGACAGCTATCCTTGATAGCTAGTTCTATGGGTTTATCATTTTAACCAGCTCGCTACTTAACATCAGAAGACCAATAGTGGTCAAACGATAGTTCCTAAAATGATACTAATCGCATTAAATTTATTTTTAATTTTAGTTAATTTTTTCAGAAAGAATATTCTACCACGAAAGTTTTAAAGTGATCCAACGCCCGAATACAATATCAAGGCAACTTAATTATTACTTACTGCCATATAATCTACTTCAAAAGTAGGCAGGTACCTGTTATCTCATGCATTATCTTTACTGAGCCTATTAAAACAATCTACTAGCTATTAAACTCACATAAATATCATGGTAACTCCCAAAGGCCGAGCGAGCACTTACTCAAAAGTGTCAGATAAAAATGCATTAAAATGCACTTTACGACAAAAACGTACGATATGCGCGATAAATATTCATGCTAATACACATCCTGGATTCCGTTGAAAAAGGAAAATAACAACGCGGTTAGATTATTTCATACCCTATAGCCATTGCGTGGACGTATCTAGGCACATGACGTGGGGGGGCTCGGCCCTTTGCCGAAGAATGCTGTTTTTGTTGAAAAGGTATTCAATGACTTCATAGATCTTAACTAGTAGTTAGATTATTTTTGTATGTGCTAAGCGGAATTTGAAGACTATCACTAATCAAAAACTTTTGTACTAGGTAATGTAGGTAGGTAATCGACCAATACAAAGCAGTCCTCCGAGGGCCTAATCCTCTTCACGAAAGTGAGAAGAGATCGTCAGTAGTGGGCCGATATGGGTTGATAATGATCATGATGAATTGGTAATACTCGCGTTTTTTATTCTCTTGGATATGACCAATTTATTTGTAACAATATGTCAGTAATATAAACAGTATTACTTAAAGTTCCACATAATTTATATTAATGCCTACTGTTTTTTTTAACTGCACTCAAAATACTGCACAATTACTTTTACTCCGTTTCTGACGTTTTTTCGTGCAATAACGACATCTTATTTTATTGATATTTTAAAAATGAACGATTAGCCGTATTATGAAGGGTTAAGGTGAAGTTATAGTCTCCGGCCCTACCCCTTACTTGAGTACGTCCACCCTTCAATGATATTATGCATCACCTTAGAGATTAACCGTCAATGGATTCGCGATAAACCTAACGCTGCATAATATTTTTCCGCATAATATTTCTCTATGGGAAAAAAGCAATAAATATGCAAAGTAGGTGACAGGATTTTGCCTTTTCCTGTCTGCGTTTCCGCAAAATTCTCTATGGACATTGCGAAAGTTTTTTAGATCCTACTTATATCACTGAGTATTTAATGGTAGGTGTAACTATAAGCTCATATTTATAAGCTTTGGATGGTTTGTGTCATCATCATCATAATTGATTATGATCAATCTATATCGGCCCGTTGCTGAACACGGGTCTCCCTCCACTTTCTTGGGGTGGAGGAGTTTTTCGGGAAGAGGTTTGTGTATTTATTGAACTTTCTGGAATTATTGACAAAAATACTTGTAAACTGTTATTCGACTATTATATTTCTGTCTAGATATGTATTTTTTTTTTAAATTAGACTGAGTGATGAGACTAGTAAGTCATTTACCTGATGCTAAGCGCTACGCCTGCCCATAACAGTTACAGTGCCACTCAGAACTTTGCATTGCATAATCTAGCGCGGCACTGCACTGCGTTCGTCACACTGAGACATCGGCCTAAAGTCTCATATGCCTAGTAATTTCGCTGGAAACAGTGCCCTTCAAACCGGAACACAGTAATGTTTGCACACTAATGATAATCAAACCTTACTCTAATTATTTTTTCATTTAAGTACAAATCCGCGGGGAAACAGTGGTACGATGAAACACACCTAAGTAAAATACCATAATTATTATAATTTGGGTGCAAAAATGCAGCGATGGTCACCACTTACGGTTAATATTGAATACTAAGTGTTCCACCATCAAAGCGACAGCGATTCCTTTATTCGTGTTAATCGAAATGACTGGATATTGAAAACAATCGACAGGGTAGCACGACTTAGTATGGATTATAGTGGTGGGCTTTTGATATATCGATAAATGTTTTTTTCATCGTCAATAAACAAGCTTTTCTCGCTAGTCTTTGGTTGTGGAGTAGAAAGCGTAGGTGACTTGAGTATACAATGTCGATAAAAAAGTTTAATTCTGGTTTCAAAACAGAGGAATTAGTGCGTGATTGTTTTTTATGAAAGGCAAGATCTGAGTACCAGCAGAAGTTTGAAAAATACTGAAGAGTTTACTGGGGAAGAAAGCATTTCTTAGTTAATATAAAAAATGCTTGCGTAAATTTTTTTATAAGCTAATTTTAGGCTTAAATTAAACAGTTGAATAGATTTTAAATCAACATAGGTATAGTAGTCTGTCAAATTGGCAGAAGACCGGGAAACAATTTAAAGTAGTTGTATTTTTTTTAACTCGAGCTGGACATTTTTACATGTTCTTTAGTGACATTTACGGATGTTGCCCTTAAATGTGTTGGTTCTTAGTTACATGTAAGTACGGTGTCGCTTTGGAAACACCTGTTAAGGCACTGTACATTGAAATAAATAAATAAATAAATAAACTCAGTATAATTATACTTAGACCATCTTTAATGTCCGCGACTGACATCAGCGTAACATAAGAAACGCCATCATCGATATAACCATCGATACTTCCCATCACTCGAATCCATACACACGCACGATTTCGATGTCTTTTGCCACGTGTGCGCCGGGTAACACGACAGCGGCTTACACCCTGAATCTCTAATCAGTTCATATTAATATTCGATTTTACCCTTTCTAATTCTAATCGTTTTGACGCACGCTCTTTACACGTGCCGAGTACGCGGCTGAATTCAAATCGATCATTTCTTTTTTCCTTATCGAATTGAAAAACAAAGGGATGTACATTCGATTACGATACAAGGATTATGTCGATGTGTTTTCAACCGATGTCAATCATTGCCAACATTTCAATCTGTTACTCTTGACGGCCTCCGTGGTGTTAGTGGGTTTGCCGACTGCGAAGCGTGAAGTTGGTGGTTCGATTCACGCACATGGCAAAAATATGTGTGAACCACTAGTATTTTCTCCGAGTCTGGGTGTTTGTAGGACCATGGTCCTCGTAGTTGCTGATTCCATAGACCCAGTGAAATCTATGCCTACCTAATGCTAATAGGAAGTCTACCGCTATCAAATTAAAAAAAATTTAGAGCAACTAAACACCATACCTCCTTATTCCCCTAAATTAAAACAAAAGCCCATAAAACTTCCATTGCATGTCTCGATCTAGATTAAGAAAAATAAATTTAGTAAATTAATTTCCTTTTTCAGCCTTCAAATGTGTTAGGTACTTTTGCTAGTTTTCGCCCGCGGATCTGTCAGCTACAATTACTCCAAATCAAAACCTACTCGGTTGTAGTAGTTAGAGTAACTGACATCGACTATAGAATAGAATAGAATAGAATAGAATAGAATAGAATAGAATAGAAAATACTTTATTGATTATTGTACACCAGTAATAAAACTAGCTGTGCCCTGCCACGCTTCGCTGTGGCACATTCGCACATTCGCTGATATGTCACTGATGAAAAAAATAGATAAAAACAATCCTTGATGCGGATTATATATCATGCTAAAATTTCAGCTCGATCGGTGCAGAACTTGTTGAGTTTTGAAGCGTACACAAACCAACATAACATTTTTATATATATAGATATCCAGAGTAAAAATACAATAAAATAAAAACCTAAAAAATAGTTGATACAATTTTTATTGTATTTTAACGGGAACCTGAAAATATGACCTTTGCCAGATATTCAGCCGCCAAGCAGTAGTGTGCAAACATTAATGTGTTCCGGTTTAAAGGGCACTGTTTCCAGCTAAATAACTGGTCATATGAGATTTTAGAGCCGATGTCTCAGGGTGACGAGTGCAGTGCATTGCCGCGCAGAATTATGCAATACAACGTTCTGGGTGGCACTGTAACTGTTATGGGCAGGCATAGCACTTACCATCAGGTGAACGACTTGCTCGTCTCTTTACTCAGTCAAATAAAAAAAAAGTCTACTAATTTAACGATAAGCTGACTGACTGGGCCTCAGCGTGTTGGTCTTTTTTAATAAAAAAAGTTATAATATATTAAACTTGACATTAGCTACGTGCTTAAATCCTGCTTAACATACACACACAAAATGTGAGTTACATACATACACTTTCGCATAGGATTATTATTTAGGTAATGTACCTACGTAAGAGTAGTAAAAATTATAATGTAGACTTATTTTACACATTATGTTGACAATGAGATCGTGGGAACAGGTGAGGCGCGTGGGCTTATAATCTAATCAGGATCGTAAAAAACATTACGTGGTATTTTCACTTTAAATGGCATTGTGTCTGTTGCGAATTGAATGCCTTTTTTGTTTTCGACAAAGAGGAAAAATTAGCTTGTTTTAATAAAAACCGAGTTTCACAAAAAATTCTGATACAAAGCGAAAGTTTGGTCTGTTGTCAAATGTGTCTCGCTTAATTATGCCGTCTGTTAATTAAAAGAATTTACAAGCAAATAAACTTTGCTTAAGGACATATTGTAGGTCCGAATCTTCAAGATAGTTTTTTTTATTCTCGTCAGGAAAACATTTGACCGAAATCTCACCCGATGGTAAGTGCCAGCGCCGTCGATGGTGGAGCATGCTCGCCTAGAAGGTACCTGTTCACTCTCGAAGATGTATTATAATATCTCGTCATTTTGAAACTTTGATACTAGTAGCGCCATCTAGCGAATAATGCACTAATCAGAGCTTTCACAAACATTCAGTTTACCCTACTCTCACTTGGAGCGTAGAAAACCTTCTGCTATCCAATGTATATTTTAACCCAGTAAATTATAGATGGCGACAGTGTTCAATAATACTAAACAGTGAGCGTAAAGCTACTAGTTTATTACGTAAGCAATAATTCTAATATAGTATACAATAATCGTAGTAGAAATTGTAAAGGTATAATTATCTACATGATTAACACGAGAACCTTTAACTTTATTTTATATAGCTTTTAGCTAAACAAGTAATTACACTGTGATAGTTGATTAAGTATATTTATTTGAATTTCCTCCAACCTGATAAGAGCCTTGTTTCCATAGATCCACAGCCCATAGTTGTCTAAAAAATAAACTGGAAGTTAATACACACGACATCCACGACAATGTGGATGTTGGTGCACGTTACTTTCCAATTGTCGTGTTATTTTTTTGAACCCTGGTGTCAGTTCCATTCTTGGCATGAAGTGTAACACCATCAGCACGATGGGTCCTTAGTGTAGCGCGCGCGGTGGTGACGCGTGCGATAGATTGCCATTCAAACTTATCGCCAAATTCAGCATGGTACTTCTTCTTTGTATCGCAAACTTCTTTTTTTACGACAGTGTACCCTGAAAGATGTATAAAAGTCAGTTACTGTTGAGCGTCATTTGACTGAGTGACGAGACGAGCAAGTCGTTCACCTGATGGTAAGCGGTCCGCCTACCCATAACAGTTACAGTGCCACCCAAAACTTTGCATTGCATAATCTTACGCGGCATTGTACTGTACTCTGAGACAACTGCTCTAAAGTCTCATATGCCCAGTAATTTCGCTGGAAACAGTGCCCTTCAAACCAGAGCACAGTAATGTTTGCACACTACTGCTTGGCGGATGAATATCTAATCACACCGTTTGCGGCGTGGGCTATTGAACCACTTGGGAGTCATTGGACTGAAAGAATTATGAAGAAACGAGCTGTGCCCCGCGGTTTCACGGTAATTTTACGGGATAAAAAGTATTCTTTATGTTAATTCAGGTAATAAACTATCTGTGTGATAGATCGCATTTAAATCCGTTCTATAGTTTTTGCGTGAAAGAGTAACAAACATCCACCCATCCTCACAAACTTTCACATTTATAATATTAGTAGGATAGGATTTTGTATATACTTATTATTTAGACCCTCTAAAAATAATTAGGATTATTTTCATCACCATAGCGGGTAAAGCCGCGAGGCATCTAGCTATAGAAGAGTACTTACTTCCAGATGTTTTGCAGTTAGCTTTATACATCGTACATATATCTTCGAAATAAGCTATTTCTGTCGTCTCATCATCGTATCCACAGACCATCCCATTAGGCTTACAAGACCTTTGCAACCAGCATTGGAATTGGGAATACTAGAAAAACTTAAAAGCTTACATTACGAAGAATCAAAAGTAAATATCTTCGCGCTCCTGAAGATAATTTGTTGTATAAACAATTTATTGTTGTTTTTTTTTTTATTAAATAGTAAAATAATACAACACCATCTTACCTTATCTTCCCCTGGCTTGGAATAATTGTCAATCGGAGCTATGAGCAACACCACTGTAAAAAGATATAATGCTTAAAAAGGAAAACATAATCCTTTTCCAGACAATATTTTATAAAATATTTATTCATCGCAAAAAAAAACTGATCAAAATGCCCATAAATCATCATTCTTCAGTTAGATACTGAGCAGTTCCGTTCTCTACCTTCCGTATCTATAATCAGATCACCTTGCTGCCATCACATTCAACTCAATAGCCGAACGGGAACTGGGTTCAAATTGGCTTGCAAGATTGGAAATGTAGACAAAACTATCAATTATAATGTACTGGCTAGAAACTGCACTGAGTACATAAAAGGCAAGTGTGGATACGTATCTGTAAATTTTTATTAACTAGCAAGAGTTGTAAGACCTTAAATAGTCAATAAACCTTAAAGAGTTGTAAGACCTTAAAAAGTCAAAGTAAAAATTACCAGGAAAAAGTACTGAAAACCAAAATCTCTTACCAAATATACTGAAAGCGCGTAAAGACATTTTTAAATAACACTCATCAAAGCTTGTTGGACTAATAGAAATAATAGGCTCATTTTACGCCTTCTTATAAATTAAAATGAATAATAAAAACATTAAAATGTATCGTTAACTGCCTAATTAAATACGAAAACCACTATTCCGGTTGTGTGAAGAAGTGTATAACTAAATTTAAAAAAATGTATGTAGACACTTTTTTTTCTAAATACGATAGTGTATTGTATTCTTGTTACATATATTTAAGGTAAAGGATGCCCTTTTCATTTATATTTCAGTTAAAAAATAATTGCAATAATATTTTTTTTTTTTAAAACAGTTTAATAACGTTAGCAAGCTTAATTTTCTGCTTCGACACCAGCGGATATGCGAGGTACTCCATCACGTATTCGGTTTCAAACTTCTTGGAGTCGCAGGGCAACAGTGGAATGATGAAATATACTGAAACGTATAATTTTTCAATGGACAGTAATATTATTTACAAAAACATGGTTAGGAAGCTATTTTATAAATCCACCAACGGGCTCTATCATCGAACCCTCGTCTCTTGGTGTATTGAATAGAAGCCAACACAACAAACAAGCCCACAACAAAAAATCTAAATTATAGAGATAGATAGCTCAACTCTTACGGAAACACCACAAGTTGTAGGCCTCTTAGTAGAAGTAGACTGAGGGCGCTGCTAGTTAAGAATGAATCAACTTATATTTGAGATCAAGAAATTACTTAGTGTGCCCACTTATTTTTCAATAAATCAATATTTTATGTTATTGGGACGTGGGAACTTTAGCGACTGGGCCCTTCGATTTGTCGGACATATAAACTCGGACAAATAAATGTGAAAATAAACAACAAAAAGACTTACGGAAGCGGACAAATTATATTTCCTTTCTCTCCGCCAGCTTTGTTCCCACCATTAGTAAGTTAGAAGCAAATAAAATAGAGTAATCTCTTACAATTTTCCTTTTTGCAGTTGGTTATGTACACATCACACTTGTCGTTGAAGAGAGATAGGTCACTAGTGACCTGGTCGTAGGCACACACTTTCAGTCCACTACGTTTGCAGGTCTTTACTTTTGAGCATTGATATTGGGAAAAGACGTCGAGGAATTTGTTCGGGATTTTTTCGATTGCTCTTCCCTTAAAGAGAGTTCATAAAAGTAAAAAAAAAATAGTTTTCATATATAAATACTTATTTATACTTTTCCTGGCAAGCTTATAATTCTTTGAAACTAAAAACCGACTTCAAATGGATTAACTAATAAACATCACTGAAAATTCACAGGAAAACAAAATACGCAATTTCGTTTGCTTGTATGTCATAATTTTTTAAGTTATTTCTATCTAAAAACCAAATCATTTAATTGATTTTGATGAAATTTCTTTCGGGACAATATAATTATAATATAATAATTATATACTTCCAAATAATAACAAAATCAAAATTGGTTGATAAATGACACAGTTCAGGGGTAACAAACATGAAAATACATCAGATCCACAACCCATTGTTATTAGAAAATAAACTTTATAATAGGTAGGGATCGGATAAGATTCCTCAGAGTAATAGATTACTTCTGTTGTAAAAGGGAGAATTTATTAAGCTGTGATGAAACTATGCTGGTTCTTACCCTATCACCGACGACCTTGGAGTTAACGCTGATTAACGTTAAAACTAAAAAAACTGAAAATAATTTAAACATACTGAATATTATTGAACAATTAATAAACACACAGTGCCAGACGTACAGTGCTAAATTTCGACAATCAACGGAAACTGGGGCTAAGTTGACTTCCAAGATTTGACAACAAACATCCATCTATCGATACTAACATACTAATAAAAGCTTATTAAAATCACTTACCAAACGTTCTAAAAAAAATATGTAAAGACATTTTAAAATTTCCAAAAGATAAGTTTCCTAGTAAATATTATAGAACATTAAATTTTATTGTGGCAACACATTTTACAATTGAGTAGACGCAGTTATATAATTTATTGCATATTTACCCGAATCTTGAAAATAATTAAACAGTTAATTAACTAACGCAACCATAATTACTTTATGATAAAAATTCAGATAAAATTATATTTAGAAAAATACCTCGTATTTTTTTTTTCGCTTTAAAATAATAGTTAAATGTAATTGTTTGGATGTTAGTTTGTTACCCAATCACTCCAAAACGGCTGAACAGATTTTAATGGAATTTTGAACAGAAAAACACGCTGATCACGTAAACCATCATGTGTCTTTTTAGCGATTTACGTCGGGGTATAAACGTATAGTTTTATAAATAAATCTACGAAAACCACTACAATAATCTAAACGTAAAGACAATAGTGCCAATTCTATTGTTACAAACTAGTTTTAAATTTAATTTAGTCCTGTCAAAAGATTTGTAATTACTTTCAGACCTTATGAGAACGAAAGGGATGGCAATCTTTATTTTAGTGTGTGCCAACAGAATTGTACCAATGCCACTTGTGTTTTTATATTTCGAAACTTACCATAGTGCCATCTAGCAAACCCTCCTTACACCCTACTAAACACAAAGCTACCAAACAAAACCTTCGTAAAGCCTACATACGGAATGATGTTAACGTGCCTCGTTAAGTTACCAACTAACATCATAGATGGCATGACAAGCCAGGCCAGCACAGCCAGAACACTATTCTAATAGGAAAGGACGACAGGATCAAAACTGATCAAAACTACAAAATGCAATGGTGTTACTTAACTACCATGATATACATACCTACGTTTCAATTACTTACTTCATAGTACATTTAGAGATATATTTTTTTTATTTAATATGTTGAACTAACTAAGCAACAAGAATAAGCTTATAAAGCAAATAGACTTATTTAATATCTTGTAAACATGCTATAAATTCGTGAAACTTTAATTTTCTTATTCGAAAGATTTTAAGTTGTTAAGACAGTGGTCCCAATGTTATTGTATTATTAGTTTTGATTTTGTTTCAGTCCTGTCAAATGCTTTGCTATCACATTTCAACTTTATGAAAACGAGAGGGACAGCAATAATTTTACAGCTGTCAAATTTAGTTTTAGTTTAATTTGTGCCAACTGAATTGGTACCGTACATAGTGTGTTTATAATAGCAATATTATTATTCAGCGTCTTCTTGCTTTTCTCCATCAGTATCCTGCTTCTCAATTTTAGTTCCATTACTATCGTAGTCCTCCTCCCGTTCTTCTTCCTCGTGCAAGAGTTTTGGGAATGCGTGGAACGCATCCGAAATGGCTGACCAGTCGAATTCAGCTCCATACTGTTTTTGGAACACCTTTGAAGCGTCACATGCTTTCATTTGTACCACAATGAACACTGAAATGTATTGTCGTTGGGTTAAGTTAGATATTATCATTGTCTCTGGTGCTTACCATCATGTGAACGACTCGCTCGTCTCGTCCACTGTTGCTAGGGTAAGAGAAATTACTTACTACTCACTCTTAAGCAGTTCGCTCTATATACACTACATCTGTCATCAAAAACTGTGAAGTTGCCTTTCTTCTCGTCAAAGGCGCATACTTCCTCCATGTTAGGTTTGCAATGTCTCTCCTTCCAGCATTGATGTCGGGTAAACTGCCTCAGGGTGCGTTCAAAAATCTACATTAAAATGAGTGATAGAAACATTATTTAAGATAAAATAAATACGACAAATAAAATTAAATCAGTCGTTTATCTATCTATATAACAGTAGTAGGTTTATGTAAAGACTAGCTGCGCCCTGCTGTTTCACACCCATAATTTTAGTTTTCCCGCCTTAACTCTGCATTCTCGGATCAAAAACCACTATGTTACTAAAGAATTGCTGCAGATTCATCATCATTATCATCATCAGCCCACATTCGTCCACTGCTGGACGTAGGCCTCTCCCAATGAACGCCACTGAGCCCGATATTCGGGTTTCCTCGTCCAGTCCTTTCCAGCCGTCTTCCGCAAGTCGTCAATCCACCGGCGGCGTCTTACACTACATTTACCCAAACGCGGTCTCCACTCTAGAACTCGTCTACCCCATCGAGCTACAAATTGCAAAAACACATATGTCAAATCGTGAGTTCCTACAACAATCTCAGAGAATAAAACATATTCAGTTTATTCCAAATTTTCCAATTTTGTGGTCAACTTTCTTAATTTTTTCTTTCATAAAAACCTTCTCCTGACAGTAATAAAAACTTAAATAAAGCGTGTAAAAAAAGAAGCGCGGCTCAGACACATGGTTGTCTGAGCCGCGCGCTATATGTAGGTAAAATAATTATTAAAATAAAGTTAAGTTTATAATTTAAAAAAAAATCTAGTGACGTGTTCGGTATCGCGACCTCGTCAAAATTGAGAAGACCAACTACCACCAATCTACTGTTCTGGTAGTCACTGAGAAGTTCCGTTGTCCAACTTCCGTTTCCATCATCAAGATCCTGTCAGGATAATCAGGTCCTCAGAGTGAAACCCTTACCTTATCTTCTGCTGTCATAGAATAAACGCTTGTTACAGCTAAAACCAACGCTGAAAAGGATTTCTAGCTGATGAATTGATGGTAGAAGAAAAATATTAATTTTACTCATTCAAGTTTATATAGTGTCGTTGTTTAAACCACTGTATTGCCAGTTCTTCTGGAGTGAATGTATTCTAAGTCCAGTGGTACGGTCAATTTAATTTCATGAGTGCCCTTGGGGCAAATGTAATCACATGTTTTTTTTTTATTTTGTATATTTATGTGGTTGAGCTGAAATGTCTTGGTGATCGACAAGATTTAACTGCCACAGTGGTGTTTAGGAAACTAATCTTCTAAAATCTAAATTTTAGTAATTTTATTTACATATGAAAAATTAATCTCGTCTTCAGATTCAAATGATTTTTAGCCAAGTTTCACTCTCAATAATTCAAAGTTATGGCAAACAGAATTGGATTGACTACTAGGAAAATAAATTTTATTCATTCTTTATTAGATTTCGATACCCTAAAAACTGGGATAAGAGAAAATATCACTGAAGACAAAACAAATTCAGAGAGACTATGTGGAAGTTTGTGGATACCTACCTGTTTCTAAGTTCTATGAGAGGAATTCATAATTTTCCAATATCAGTTAATAATATTTGAAAATTATTTATCTAGACTCATGTTGAGTCTAAAATGGATTCAAAAATAATATATCTCACCAAATATACTGAAGGTGTGTAAAATCATCATAAAATATCAATCAGCTATGGAATAAAAGGCGCATTTCACGCTGTTTAAAAATTAATGAAACCTAATCGTGATATGCGTCATGCGTACTGAAATCGGAAACTAATTATTTAGTTAATTAACCTAATCTATGCCTCTGTGAAGGATTTTTTAAGTAAATTTACTAAGCAGTTTTGGAGAGAAAACGAAGTTTACCTCTTTTATTATTCAAATTGTAGATAGCATAGAGATAATACAAACAAATTTTCCGTTTCCTGCCAAAAACCTTCTTCCTTTTAATTATTTTCTTTCGTCTATCTTTTTTTTTAAACCAATATCTATTCTCATTCGGAAAAGAGGTCAGAAATTAAAATCCAAAAATCATTATAAACATATTTAATGTCTCTTGCGTGTTTTCAGTTTAAGGCATGCTGTTTCATTTGTAACCATAAAATCTGAAAGTTAAATATATAATTAAACTTCTTAACATATTAATCCTGGTTGCTTTATTCAAACTTATCAAGAAAAGTAGGTATATTTTACAAAAATAAATTTATTTCTTTGAAAAACTAACCCCTTAGGCTTAGAACTCACGCTGCGGTTTTCTCTTGCGCCCGCAAACAAGTAAAGTAGAATTCCATGCTGATTGAAATCGAACTTTCAACACTGACGGCTCGGTTTTCGCCAATTGCGGAAGTAGACAGTGCCTTCCGCACTTGGTTTGAAACAAAATACAATCGTATGTCTTGCGAATTCCACAAAGGCTTTTAGGGCGTCTTGAAGCAAAAACTTTTGGGACGTGTGAGTTTAAAAAAAACCGGATGTTGAAAAAACCGCGTCGTGAGTTCGCGATATAACCTAACTTTACTAACTATCATTATGTCTGCAGTTTTGTTTAAACGCGTCGCATTCGCTGTGAAACCATTTGGTCATCTTCCTTCTTCGATCCCTCGCGCAGACTCTGCTGTCCGAAGAATGGCAGTACTTGGTACGCCAGCACCAGTACTCGTTGATGACAGATAATAGCCCTGGATGAGCAGTAGTGGTTGTCTTTACCTGGATACAAATCAAATTTCAGTCAAGTGATTACCTTGCGCCTTGATATGATTGGTTACCTACTCCAAAATTATCGTAAATGTTTCAGGTTAGACGATAAACCTTTATCTTTCAAGTCTAGTACTTAGTTTACAATTGCAATAGTCGATAGTCTTCCTAAAATTCAATACCTAATTAGATAAATTGGTAATTCTTAACAGATATTTCCGTGAATTGAAAGTTACCCAAAATGATATCGCTACTGAGACAGGTGATCTACTACAGATAGTAAGCAACATTCCGTAAAGAAATCTTTACATTACCGATGAGAAGTAATATTTGATTACTACCTGGAAATTCTATAGAAATTGAAATTATTAAAAATATCAACGTTTTAATAAAAAGTTTTCATATGGTTGAAAAGGCTTTATTCCTTTTCAATTCGAAATCGTAAATTAGCTTTTCTTATTTTGACTTAATGTCTCCTTTTATGTTTAAGTTCTTGAATCGGCGCCATTGCAGAAAATTCTTCTTCCGCTTCGCCATCTAGCGTAATATCTTCTTTTATTTCGTCATTATTCATCGTAACATCGTCTTTAATTGAGGAATCTTCTTGGTTTGGCGCCTCTAACTGTCCTCTTACTGCAGCATTTTCTTGGTTTACCAAATCTTCTGCTTCATCATTTAACGTAATATCCCCTTTTACTTCATCATTATCTATTGTGACCTCCCCTTTGATTCCAGGTTTTTTTCGGTTTGATGCTCTGTCCGTGGTATCGTATTCTTCTTGATTTGGCGCCTCTAACTCTTCTCCTACAGGAGCGTCTTGATTAATCAAACCTTCTTCTACTTCATCGTCTAGGGTGATCTCTCCTTTTACTTCATCATTATCCATCGTAACCTCTCCATTGATTCCGGGTTCTTCTAGGTGTGTTAATTTGTCCGTTTCTTCGTTTCCTTCTGGATTTGGTGCCTCTAACTCTTCTTCTACAGCAGCGTCTTGATTTATCAAACCTTCTTCTACTTTATCGTCTAGGGTGATCTCTCCTTTTACTTCATCATTATCCATCGTAACCTCTCCTTTGATTCCGGGTTCTTCTACGTGTGTTGTTTCGTCCGTGTTTTCGTGTTCTTCTTGATTTGGCACCTCTAAATCTCCGCTTACTGCAGCATCTTCATTTATCAAGCCATCTTCTGCTTGATCGTCTAGCGTAATCTCCCCTTTTACTTCATCATTATCCATCGTAACCTCTCCTTTAATTCCGGGTTCTTCTAGGTTGGATGTTTCGTCCATGTTATCACGATGTTCTTGATTGGCACTCCCCTTGATACGGTTATCTCCTTCAGCATCAATAGGTGGCAAATGATCACATTTTCTTATCGCCGTCTTTGCGTAATCTGTCAATATTTTAAGGTAAACATGAATCATTGAAATTTAAAAGCAGGAAAGATATTACAGCTTTTTGGCAACTCAAAGAGAATAGAACTTAATCTTCTCGTTTTATGAGTAGCTTCTGGTGTTTACGTACCTGTACCTCTGAGGCAATTGTACTCCATAATATCACATGAGTCGTAAAACCGGCGCAAATTTCCCTTTCCGTCCACCCCGCACTTCTCATGCGCATTGTGGATGCAGATCTTTGCATCGTAGCAGGTCTGTAACAAGGTTTAGTTTTTTATTTACTCTGGGCACGAGCTTTATCCGGTTGAAAACGAGCAATCGTAAAATTTGTTACTGTGGACAGCAGTCTTTACCATTAGGTTCTCTGATGACCTCAACCTACCAGAGCTCATAACATAAAAGAGAGTGTGGAGGAACTCAAAACGTTCCTGAAGATAGCGCGGGAAGAGGGAACGAACAGAATACTGTAGAGAAGGGACAGTATATGAGCATTCCGACGACGACGAATAGGAAGCCACTGTAAATAGACTTTATTATTATAATTAATAAATAATTTTTAAAACTCCGACTTATCCTATTTAGATTCTTCATAGAAATATGCACATATTATTTATTCTTTAGCACATTAGAAATGTACGAGGAGTACTTAGGAGCATTCTCCACCAGTCATCCTAGAGGTGCAGTTAAAATGGTACACTTTTCAAAAACTTAACCAAATAATTATGTAACTTAATATCAGAATTATAATATATAAAATAATTACAAAATCAGCAAAATCTTTAGTGATGGTTGTACACACCCCAATATAAATTAAGTTTTTTTTTTTATTCATTCATATAATATAGTCATCTTCAACCAAATTACCTTATTACGTATGCGATTCATACAGTCGCCCAAACATACAAGACACAGCAGAAGCACCCCTGAAAAGGAAAAACAAGAAAAATACAAATAAGAAAATACTTTGTTACATTTTTGCAATATCAATAAATTCAAATAATTCACCGAACGATAAGCTGGTGTTCATGTTGAGAACTCTTGCGTAACAATATAAATATAAAAACTACATGTAAAATGTTTCGATGTTGTAATATAAAACCAACTAAAGGCTGTTTCAATGTGACGATGGTTAAATCTAGATGGAAAATTAACTAGGGTTTAAAATTACCAAATGAACCCGCTAGCTCAAAAAAGCCAGAGGCGTTGATTTATCGTTTTGTCTACTTACTTATTAAGTGCTATAACGCCCGCCGTATTAAGTCGTAATTTTAGTTATTTTACTAACGATAAAGTGTACCCTTAATGTTCAGATAAAAAAGTTAAACAACACTTAAATCATTTATTGCAAGTAGGCAAAAAAGTGCACTTTTAAAAGTCAAACAAGTTAAATCAATTCTCATATTCATACAGAGAATTTAAACATGATCATCATATCTGATTTACTTTTATTTTTTAGGTTTTCTTTTTGGTCTAAACTAATGAGTAACTGATTCTCGTTAGACTTTGAAGGAAATTTCCCTTTCAAGCGGTGATCCAAGACTGAATCTCGCACAGGAAAGGGAAACTCCCTTAACTCTACCAGTGCTTCGGAACACTACATTTAGTCTGGTTTATACTTGTCTTTCAGTCTGCCAGAGCTAAATGGTATAACCTGGGTCCAAGAAGGTTGAAATAAGGCATGGCATTTTGCTAAGCCTCAATGCAGTGTTGGTAATTATATAATAATAGCTCACCGGTTATGTTTTTATGGTAACATTTTTAATAAATTATGAATGAACAAGTGCGACATGGAAGTAGAAAAAGAGAGATTAAATATTAATATTATTATTATCAGGCATGCTCGTCCCACTGCAGGGCAAAAGCCTCCCTACCCTCCTACCATTCCTCTCGGCTCACAGACTTCTGCGGCCAGTCCTTCCAGAAGACGTCGAGGTTAACTAGGTTAAAAATAAACTATTTAGCATATCAAAAGCCGTCAATGAGAACAAACCCTACAGTTCGTTCCCTCCATAACATCAAAATCTGTATACTCGTAGATAAAGCGCTCTTAAACAATTTCTGTTTGGATGAAAACGCTCGATAAGGTAATACCTCTTGAAATGGATTCGAGCAAATTGGTTATTGTGTCTATTTTCACAATATTTCTGGCGAATATTTGCGAATGCAAAAAAAAAGTAAGCTGATTGAATTTAAGCTGTTTTTTTTTTGCTAAACCTATTAAATTTTCGTGTAAGTATTAGAAAATAACATTGTGTTCAGTTATTTAACTAAACAATTTTTATTTTTAGGGGTGTATAGATGCGTCTGTTTGCCCGCATAATGGTAAAAGGAAATGTGGTTTGAACCCCAAGACTCGAGAAGTCAGGTGGTTCTTAGACAAATGTGACATTCTAGAATTCAATTGCGAATACAAAACAGGTATATATCTTTTGTAAAACATAAAGTTCCAAGTAACATGGGCACTGTCTATTACATAACAATTTAACAGTCATACTGCAATCTAAACAAATTATTATATAAATGTTTAATTTAAGATTTTCATTAATAAAAAAAAACGCTACCAAACAACAAAGATGAAAACAGTTTAGCATTTCGATACGCGATTAAAAGTAATTTGAGTCGCGTGTTAAAATGCAGAATACTTTGTTTAAAATGCACATCATTCAAAGGATAAACGAGTATTCATATCCACTTATAAACTACCACGTCCTTAATTAATTTACAGAATTCGAGGCCGTATCAAAACATAAATGTCGCCACGTCCCTCCATTATGAGTGTTTACAAAACAACCTATACTATGCACGATATTCCTAGAGCTTCGGGAAGTTTATGCAAATTCCTAGACTAGACAATAGCTGTAGATTTTGTACACAATTAAGCAGAGCAGTCATTCGCGTTGGGTCTGCCAGAGACACCAGTTTGCCGAGAATTATGTCGAACGGAATTGTTACAGGTAAGTACCTAAATTCTGTCTTATTCAGCAATAGTTATGTAACGTTTAATAAAATTGCGCACAAAAATATTGTACTGCGCAGTACTATAACTTTTATGAATAAGGGATTAACTCTAAAGAAACGAAGTGCGTCATTTACTGCAGACTTCTAGGTCACACGCTTATGAAAATGGGCAGAAACCTGTTTAAATCTGATGCAATCAACTTTATTATTCATCATCATCATCATCAAACCATATCGTCCCACTGCTGAGCACTGGTCTCTCCCACTTTCTTGAGGAGGTTTAAGCCATAATCCACCACGATGGCCCGGTACGGATTGGTGGATAACATACGTACCTCCGAAATATTTCTCGGGTAGGTATGGTTTTATATGGGATAGGTAGGGTTTCGTCACGATGTTTTCCTTTACCAAAAAGCGAGTGATAATTACGTATAGGTTTACTGTAACATATTGGTACGTGCCCGCACTGGGATTGCTTAATATCATAATAAAGTCAATGTCAGATTAGAGAGCAGCATACTATATTCCTTGGTCAAGGTGAAACTAAATAAAACTGGAGTTTCTATTAATTTGAATGTACCTATTCCTTTATTTCTAGTGGTCCTGTTGATGTGTTTCGTCACAGCTGTAAGCACCCACGGCCCTCCCAGAGAACGGGATAATGAAGACATCGCTATGGGGAGGAAGGTAAAAAAAGTAATGAGGTCTTACTTTCTAATTTCTATACTTTAGGTACCTAACACCTTTTAGCATCTATCAGAATCATATAGATGACGTTGAGGCCTCATGTCTAATCTCTAATGTATTTGTTATACATATCATAGTAAAACTATTTCTTGAAGTCGCTAATCTACGCTTTCTCTCTATTCAGATTACGAGGGAACATAAAAGAAACCAAAAGGTTTCTTTTATGTTCATTAATCCTTTTCAAAAACTTGTGTAAACCATGAAGATCAAATTTGATTTGCGATCATACATTTCCTTTCAAAATACTAAACTGATTGGTCGACTTAGAAATTGCGATAATGACTCCATTATGTTCCAGATGGGTCCAAAATGGTGCAGCATGGCGAAGGTGTGCAACCACGACCGTATCCCGATCTGCGGCGTCAGCCACGCCGGCGACGTCATGGGCTTCCGAGATCTCTGTGATATGTTCGACTACAACTGTATTAGGAGGAGAAGTATGTTCGGTTTCCTGTTCTTCCTCTTCTTTCTTCTCTCCTTTCTTTGTGTTCGTGAACTTTTTCAATCTACTTTATTTAGTGTCAAGTGGATGTAATGAAGTGACGCCTTTAATAATAAATCCTGGGGCTTCACCACGAACAGTTAAATCCATCCAGTTTAAGGCCTTAAACTGAACTGCATGGAATAAGAATATGTTAAGTACGTGGTTACCCGTACGCCTATTCTCAAGTGTCGGAATGTTTTCGAATTCGATTCCAACAATTTCATTCCCCATTCGACGGATTCAAAAATTATTCACAATTACTATCGTAAAGTCGTTTTTCGAATGCATCGGATCGGAGAGAGTGAAGGTGTCCATAGACAATGGCGCGGCGACGCTAGTGATCTGGTTCGCGCTATCCCACTAGCGACCGGCGACCTACAGAGTAAGAAACATGTACTAAGTACTAAAGCTTAAATAAACAGTATGTTCTATAAATAACAAAATAAAAATTCGGTTCATCTGTTCAGGTTTTACGATGACACACACAGATACACACACACACACACGTCAAACTTATAACACTCCGTCGTTTCTGCGTGGGGGGTTAACAATGTAGTGGGCGGTCGCGAAAGGCTATCGCCATCGCCATAACAGTACAGCGATCAATAAATGAGTAAACAAGAGCAGCTTGCAACGACTGCCAGGCGTCAGTACGTCGGTCGACGCACTTCTCGAACAAACACGTAACGGCAACGCAGTTCTATGACGTCATCCACTCAAGTGTTCCCTGCGGGGGTTGATTGCAGAGAACCATTTCAAAGATAAATTTACGTAAAGGTATTGGACAGGTATAAGATTTTCGCAGCTACGGAGAAAAGCAAGCTAACCTTGCTTTAATTTTTTTTTATTTGACTAGTAACGAGACGAGCAAGTCGTTCACCTGATGGTAAGCGCTACGCCTGCACAGTCACAGCATCAACCAAGAACACTGCATAGCATAATCCTGCGCGGCACTGCACTGCGCTCGTCACCCTGAGACATCGGGTCTAAAATCTCATATGCCCACTAATTTCGCTGGAAACAATGCCCTTCAAGCCGGAACACAGTAATTTTTGCACTGCCCTTATTGACTGTCTCATGTTTCAGATTACAAGCAAACTGCCTGTCCTGAAGACAAGACAATCCTGACTGTCTCTCGCCGCCCCACCAACACTTACTACGATGACTAGCTCACTGTCCACGTACTAACTAACTAATTATTTAACTGTTTTAAATGTATCTCTGTATTGTATAATGCATGCTTCAATATTTAGCAATAAAGGATAGCTCTAGTGGATATTTAATTTTAGTTTTATTGCAATAATGAAACAGATGATGGTACGATGCAGTTTTTCATCCGAGTACTGCATAATAGTAAATTTCTAAGTAGACACCTATCGAGGATTCAGCCAAGAATCATACCTACTGATAAATAAGGCTTATACTTACTGAGCAAAATCTCTAGTTTTTTGATAAGCGCAAAAAGCATGTAAATGAAACATAATAATTGGTTGCCTTCTATAAAATATATATTTTATATCTAATGGCTTCAATCACGATTACAAGGTAATCTTGATTACAGCTGCATACCACAGTGGCAATTAATAAAAGAATTACCTAACAAAAAGTATAGTTTTTTTTCCCGTGGTGGATTATGGCCTAACCCTCCTCACGAAAGTGAAGGGAGACCCTTGCTCGGCAGTGGGACGATATTGGATGATGAGATGAGAGAGATGATGAAGTTTTTTTGGACACTGACTCCTTGGCTTACTTTCTTACTATAATTGAGGAGGCTTGTAAATGGCTTTTCTTAGTTTTTTTTAAAGTCAACTTCTTTGTAATGATAGCTGTAACCTACCCTAATACAATAAAATAAATAAATAAATAAAGAATAATAGAGGGTAGTTTATACCATAGTTATGTTTACCCCGGCAAGAACACACTTCACGTTCACCATCGCTTTGCGCATAGCAAACCACCAGAACTTCTTGCATTGAATTACACGCAGGCGTTAAACTTGGCCATAAAGAGTCGACTCCGTTTTGCCATAATATCCCAGCGACTATAAATTTGTTCAAAGAAGTGAGAAGACTTGATAAAGTACCATAAAGTTATTTCAGTACATGCCGACTACTGTGAGAATACTCGTAGAATAGATTCGAAATATCAGCACAAAAAAAAACTAAATGTTCCGTTGTACACTATACGGTGGTGTACTGTGGTGTGTAGACTGGATACTGGGTATTATAGCTTAGAGCGACTACTTCCTGACAACCTTTGGATGGACAGTAACAAACTGAAAAACAGTATGGTCGGTGGCATACTTATAGGATTTATAACTACAAGAGTGAAAATAATAACAATTTCTATGGTACAGGTTAAAAGTCTTTGGGTTCAGGTTTTAGAGAGAACCCGAATACGTAATATAGTTCATTTTGTATTTCTTTTTTCACAAAACTGTTTGTATTTGTAATATTCTGTTATCTCCAATAGATTCAGAACAGCATCGACCAATACACCGAATCGTGATGTTAGCCGAGTCTTGAAGTAACTACTCTCTAACTCTAGGACTAGACCAAACATAACAAAAACAATCATCGAATTCGGATCAAGTTCCATAATTCCGAAGCCCAGTCTATTCAATCAACAAACTTCCTGTTATTCTATTCTTGAACAATACAGGAGATAGAGGCTAGTTATACAAATGCCTGTTAAATTTTAACTGCTGGTTATATTTTATAGGTTAATTTTCAAATATGCCATGTGGTACTGCAGTTTCAATTTGGAGTGATCTGTTACAATAATTGCACGTAAAAAAATACAAAACTATTTTACTATCGTGTGGATAAGGGTTGTAGATTAATGTTTACCCGACTAAGCCAAAGTAGGGTTCTAAGTTTAACAATGTAAGACTGTAAAATTTAGGGATATAAGTAAGTCAACCCGCTCTCTCCTAGTGCCGAATCTACTAGTCCTATATTGACAAATAATGAGGCACCTACCTATAATAACTTTTGGTAAAAAAAATATCTGTGGACGAGACGTACTCCAACACTTACACATAAATTCGGAATTAAAAGGAATGCAGCCTGTCTACAAAATCAAAAAGATCACCCGAATTATAACTTTCCAATAAAAAAATTAAATGATTCCATCTAAACATTCAAGAACCTTTTCTGTAAAGTAAAGTACAGACAAAATAAGGCATTCTTTTAGAACTATAACTAATTGTATAGTACTTACAAGTTTTGTGTAAGTTGGCAGGTACATTGATAGGTCGGTAGATCGGTCAGCATCGAGCAACTGATACAAAACACGAAGACTTATTCAGCAGTTGTGAAACAGCCCTAATGTCTGAATGGAATTATTACATAGCTTATGAACAACAATGCCTACAGTGCAGTGTTCTATTGATTAGAAAATTGATTTCAACCGAGAATAGCAACAGTGATGTGGCCTGAAAAGCAATTATTTGCCGTTATGACGTGTGTAGTACTAGCGAATTGTCATATCGTTGTAGATAGAAAGCATTTGGTACGTATTTTTGTTCGTAAAATACACTGTAATAAGTTACTGCACATACATTTATTGTTGAAAATATTAATTACCAGAAACGCTACTGCAAGCTGATCAAAATTAGCTTTAAACCTACTGTTGGTCTCCGAAAATAAAATAGTCAAAGTTGAGTCCCAGTTAGTCAGTAGTGTAGTTAAGTAGCAGTCAATGTCACGATTCAGTGTAACGGTGGGTAAACTTCCTGGGCAGTTAATTTTGGAGATTAATTACACGTCCTGTTTTTCGTGTTTCAACCCACGAAGAAACGCAATGGGTATTCATTCAACGACGTTACATTTTTTTTGACTGTGTGAAGAGACTAGCAAGTCAGGTGAACGACTATTACTAAGAGTATTGTATCAGGTGATGGTAAGCGCTACGCCTGTACATAGCAGTTACAGTGTCACCCAAAACATCGCATTGCATAATCTTGCAAAAACCCGACATTCTATTTTATAGTGGACTGTTGTAATTTATTTTTTTACAGTCAGAGCTGAAGAAGGCGTGTGAACATGCCTACACCTGTTTCCACGACATCGTGATAGTTTGCGGGAAATCTGTCAACGAGGCTAGAACGTTCCTGGACCTTTGTGATCTGTATGAATATTCCTGCGAATATAATATGGGTAGGCGCATCCTCGTATTAATATTTCAGACGTCCTATTTTTTTAAGTTACCACTCCAGTCAAACAATTCAGCGTTAACCAGCACTTTGCATTGCATAATATTGGGCGGCACTGCACTGCGCTCGTCAGCCTCTTTAAAAAGCAAAGCACTTTAAAAGTCAAATACTTAAAAGTCTGTAGAGAAAATAAAAATATATTATTCAACTAAACTAATGAATTACTGATTACGGTTTGAGTTTGAACAAGCATATTTCCCTTTCAAGTATAGATTCATTACTGAATCTCGCACAGGAAAAGGAAACTCCAAACTCTACGCTTCGGAAATAACCCCGTCAGAGAAGATTGCTCCGAGACTCTACGGAGATGTAATTTTTTTTTCCAATTTTCGTTTTAGTCTCTTACTTCCAGTAACAAAATGACCTTTTTTTTTTAATTATCACAGTCCCTTTTTTCAGTATTCAGACACGTCAAGGAAGAAGTTGGTGTATGTCCGAATCAAAAGGAACTGGGAATCGGTGTTGGATAAAGAACAAATAGTCACATCTTTAAATAGGATTTAAGTATCTTATTCTTATTTTTAAACTAAGGACTTATATTTTATTCGGTCCGCAAGACGACACTAGGGTGAAATCTGAAAATTAAAATTAATGTACTTCTATAGATACATTAAATAATGATCTGAGCAAAAAAATTAATTTAATGAAATCAAATTTAAGACTACCTATAGAATAATTGATAATTTGTTTTCGTTGAAGAAAATTTTGCAGTAACAGAAATTTCAAAAGGCATAACCCTCCTTTGGGAGTCGGGTAAGAATCAGGACTAGTAACGATAAAATTATAGCTCTCAATCCGATTTCCAAAAAGGAAGATAATGTTAAGATTAAAATAGGATCCATTATTAAAAGCAATTTGGAGTCAACATGGTTGGATGCTCAACCAAATTAGCCAAAATGGTAACACGCATTGGTACTAAAAGCAAAATAAGCGCCTTCTTCTGTATCTTCTAGCAAGCATGCTCCACCATCGACCGTGTCGACACTTACCACCAGGTGAGACTACGGTCAATGCTTGCCTACTCTGCAATAAAAATGGGCAACACCCTTAAAGGTCCTATTGAATGACTAATTATTGTGCTCACCATATCCCCAATCGCAGTTGGTTTGAAGCATGTGACAAATAGAGTTAAACTTGGTGGATAATCCGTAGGTTTTATCAAATCCACAGACAGAGATCGAGGTCTTATCATTGCAAAGATTGGCGATGGAGCACCATTGGTTGGCTTTTCCCTTTTCTGGCAATCCCGGAACATCTTCTAAAACGTCTTGGGAAGAACGCCTTGTGTTCTGAACAGAAAAATCTTTATGGAAACTAGACTTTATATCGCTTTTGTATTTGTATTTAACACGTTCACTGGTGAAAACACACACGTCTAAGTTTTTATAATTTTACCCGCACTGCTGTATTGACAATTTGATCACACCGGTTGTGTGCGTACGCACAGCTGTTTGAGTTTAGTTATGACACAAAACAACGCCAGTAAACGGTAAAGATACACGATGTGTGAAGATTCGCAAAACAGACAAAAAAAAGTAAAACGGTTCAGCAGTGAACGTGTAACTCTATCAAAGTTAGATGTTTGTACTTCTTTTATTGTTTAGACTAATGATAATTTTGAAAACGAAAATAAATGTTTATAAGTATGATAAACTTATAAAATAACCTCTCAATAATTGTCTATAGATAAGTATTTATTACACTTTTACGTAGGTTAATGGTAAACGTTTTAATCGACTTCAAAAAACGATAAGTTTCACAATTCGGTTGTATTTTTCTCTTATCTTTGTTACCTCAGAATTCCATCATTTATCAATTGATTTGGAAAACCCTTTCTTTATTTGAATGGATATACTTCCAGATTAGCCCCATAGAAATTTCATCAAAATCGGTTTAGTAGTTTGGTTTCAAAATCAAAAGAACTGGAAAAAATATGTAATGCAAGTAACCGAAATTGCGTATACGGAGTCGTTTTTTTGTAAAAAAATCGTATGGCAAGCCTTATACTACATAATACCTATAGGTGGTACAAATTTTGTAAATGCTTCTGTATTAATATAAAATAACCAACCACCTACAGTAGGTAGGCATGTGTTTTATTAAAAACCCAAAGCAATATAAAAACGCGATCGTCCAAGAATGTGAGGTAAGGGTATGCTATTCCCTAAAGGGAAACTGATATCACAGCAAAACAATCTTTATTCCTTCTGTTTAACATTCAAAATTGCACAGGTTTCACTTTAGGGAATCACATAGCACTTACCTCAGTCGACGATATCACGTCCAAAATAGGCTGGAGTTGATTTTTAATCTCATTCGATATTATATCACCAAATAACTTTCCATATCTACGTATATTCATTCCAAATCTTACTATAGATACTAGAGACGGGTCTTTTTTAGGAATTGCCGTGGTGCTGGTCGTGTTAATTTCTGCTGCGCTGCTTCTACGGTTCTGAAGGAATACTTCGACTTTATCTGTCTTCTCAGATTTATTTAGACGTAGATTGAAATAATCCATCATCTTCTTCAATAGCTCTTCATTCTTTTCATACTTCGTTAGTATTTCTTCTAACACTTGACCTTGTTGAGTCAATTTCTTCTGTATCAAATTGTTTAAGTCTTTGCTTGCTAGCTCCTGTTTTTTTGTGATCTGGTGAAAGTTGAAACCTCTATCAATTGTTTTTTTATTGTAATTTGAGTCAAAATATAGTAAATCGATCTTACCACTTGGCTTAAAGGTGGACCCAAAATATCGTTCAGGGTCGTTGTTGGCAATTGGTATGAAGGTACAATGAAGAGAAACATATTCAAAGCTAAAACAAATACGATAGAATTTTATTTTGGTCCTATAGAGTAAAAATGGTATTACACTTCTGTATACTAAGGTAATAGGTACCTAAACAAAATATAAAATTGAGTGAACTCCAGCAAGATGAAGTATTTATGAGAAGAAAATTATTTTGATTAAATATTACCAATAGCTATGAGCTCCATGGTGGCCTGTTGCAAAAGGGTGAATTGGCGCGTCTTCTCGCTTATAGCGGTAGTAATTGGCTACTGCAACTGTGTAGTTTCGATACTTAAGCCTCTCCAAAAATACTTTTGACCTCTGAACAAAATTTCTAAATTTATTAATTCGATGAATCACAAGTCAGGATAAATAATGAGAAAGAACAAATAAAAGCTATGTCTATTATAATATAATACTTGGATTATACAAATTAAATGTATGTACAAGGTGAAGTCAAATTATTTTGTAACTTATAAAGTAAATGATGAGTAGGTAGTATGATTATTGGGTTAGTTAATTTTAGACGGAAAAGGCGCGTGATACTTTTTGACAATATAATTATGACCTTACTCTTTCTATAACAGTCTCATGGTATCTTAATAGCTATCAAAGTGCACGTTTCACAATCGACAATATGTTAATCCGCGTCGTACCGGTAACTAGGCTTTTTATGGTGTTGAAAATTGACAGTAATCGCAATTTGATGGCAATTCTTGCATCACAAAGCTATGAACAAACAGCACTGATGGCATAGTAAAGAAGCAGGCAAAGCGTATTGGGGCCTTTTTGCACGACGGCGCGAATTGACCCAGTGCTCTTTTTAAATAGGGCATTTTGCACCACGTTCGACCCGCGGGGTGAAACTTCCAAATGTGTTTTTTCAATTGGATTCGTGCATTGGCAGCTTATACTGTAAGTAGACGATTTTCACCACCAGTTGGTCAGTCTGTCAGTCCAGTTGTGGCAGTGTCAAGTTGAACCACGTTATCTCACTACCGACACTACAGCCTAATTACTTCCCATTGTAGAAGTTTCCACACAATTTTCACTATAGAACATCACCATCAGAACTTGTAAAAAAGAATCCGTCAAAAGAAAATAACATAAAAGTGAAAAATTGTGGATTAAGAAAATTTGCCATATATTTTTAGGTCTACAATCATTGGCTTGAGTTGAACTTGACGTAAGCGTTAGTAAATATGTCCATACTATCAATATTTTTCCACATCCACCTGACCTTTACGAATAATTCTGTTTCTGGCAAAAGGTTACTGGCCGTAATGTTCTTTTTTCATGCTTCTTAGAATATCCATTTCAGAATTTATTATATTTTCTTATTCATAAAAACGAGACGAGGTCATTGCTTCTGAATTGTAAAAAAGCTCGCCAGGTTAATCCAATTTGGGGATTACGACTTAAAGTCCTGCGATTTGAATTGAATAAATTCCTGCAATCTTTAGTTTTATAATGTAAACTTGTAGCATTATGTAGATAGGTAAGTGTTTATATTATAATAAAACCGATGTGTGTTTGTATGTCCCCTATGGACAAATGACTATGGTGGACTTCAAAGCAGCTGGACCGATATTCATGAAACTAGTAGGGTCTTCAGAGGAGGGTTTCCTTTCCTGAAATACTAAAAAAAGTAGAAGAAAAACACTCATTTTTTATATGGCATTGCAACGCATGCGGGTACAGCTAGTATTGTATTATATTATTTGAATTTATTTGTTTTCTCATCCCTGCTTGCAATTTTCTGGCAGAAAATTTCCTTTACGTTCATAATTTTATACTTTAGTGTTTATAATAGTTCAAAGAGTAAACTTCGCATGGCATGGAAAAGTAGGCAAATACAGCCAACGTGAAGGTTTTCAATGAAAGTATCAAGATGACTTCATCCTGCACTACTCTTTGATATGATTTATAGTTATTAAGCTCCGTGATTGAATTACGGGCTTTGATAAGCCTCTTTGAGGACGTAATAAAGGAATTTACACGCCTGTCTATTAAAATTCAATAAAATATCGTCTATCAAATTGCGAAGATTGCGTAGAACAAGGTTATGATATATTTATGTCTCAAAAATTTTAAATTATGAATGATAAAATAAATTTAAAAGAATCTTAGTATCTATATAATTACTTTTTTGTTGAAATACATAAAGTCAATTAAGAATTTTAATGTTTCGATTAGTGAAGTATTTTGTCGGTTACCATTAAGCATTCGAAACATAATATTGGTCGTATTTCTTTTAAAATTTCATGATTTTTATTTTATTGCCTTTCCCAAAATCACATCAAATCAAAATTATATTGCTATAGTTACTACAAAGATTTAAATAATCCATATGACAGACAGACGTTACATTTTACGAGTATAGAAAAAAGAGTCCGATAATTTACATAATTACGCTTCCTTATAACTTTTTTCATAAACAAAAACTGTATTAGACTTTTAACTAGAACTTACTTATCACAAGTCAAGATTAAGTTATAAAATCACGATTCCTACATACAATATATTTTATTGAAGTGATAAAAATGAAGTGTTTTATTCATTCTCAATGTAATGTCGAAAGAAGTAAACCATAAAATATAAACAATATTATTGTATTATGACGCGTCGCTATGTTGATTGTATTGGGTAAATATATAAAAATAATTTTATATACTTAGATATTTTGAATTGGTGTTTAATATTTTATCCATAATTTTCAGTTATGATTCCCTACATAGCGTATGTGAATTGTCATAGCGAATCAATGAAGGTAAGTAAAGTTAATTAGATTTTAATTTATTCTAGAAAGTATGTCCTGTTGAAATAGTTGGGTACTTTATGTTGTACATATTATTCAAAACTAAGAAATAATCCTACTAACATTAGATATGTTTGGATGTTTGTAACTCAATCACGCTAAATTGACTGAACGGATTTGGATGAAATTTGGCGCACAAATCGTTTATTGCCTACTGAATCAACGTAGGATAATTTTTATCCCATAAATTTTAACGTTTCTGAGGGAAATACACAGCAGCAGGCTTATTATTAAATAAACATATGTTCTGTTGCGATTGATTTGACAAACTTCTAGATTTTATTCCTGAACAATTAAATTATTTATAGAATGAAGAAGAATGCAAGATAGCAGACCTTTGCGTCCACGATAAAGTCCCGATGTGCGGCATCGATTCCTGCGGAGAAATGCGTACATTCATCGACACTTGTGACATGCATGAATTCAATTGTGACAGCAAAAAAGGTATCTAACTTTTAAAGTTCTACCTAAATTAAACGGTCTTCTCAGACAAGAACAGTCACGCATTGAAGCATTCCACATTCATTAGCACAGCTTGCATTTGTTGTTGGAGCTAGACGGGCCATACTTTTCTTGAAATGTAGCTGCAATTGTGTGGTCGGCAACATTGCCAGCGATTATGGGCGGTCGATGCAAACGAACGCGAAAGCTTGACCGCGGGACGAGTGACCAGCTTCTGTCTGCGACGACCCTAAGACCTCGTCACACTTAACGAGTATCTAGAGTGACGAGACTGTAAATGTTACTAGGCCGAGAGCCTATTTTAAATCGACTACGAGTAGAAGTGATCATACTAAACAAGCACTTCGATAGTGCACTCTACTCGTATGCTCTATAACAATGGTAGCAGATTCGGCCTCCGTGGCTTAGTGGGTTGTGAGCTGATTACTAAGCGTGAGGTTGCGGAATCGATTCCCACACAGGGCAAAAATGTACCGCAGCTATTTGCTCTGAGTCTGGGTGTCTGTAGGACCATAGTCCTCATAGTTCCTAATTCCCTAGATACAGTGAATCCTATGGTTCAGGATCTATGTATGTGATTTGGCGCCTTATTAATTCATTGTTAAGGAGGCTCGTTTATTTATTTATTTTTTCAGATTTCAAACAACGCCCTATCCACGAGTGTTGGGTGACATGCAAGAGAGGAAGATCTTTCAAGAAACCAGAGTATAGGACTGATTGTAACCTTAATAACAAACAAAACAGATTGTAACTATCAAAAATTAAACTAATTAACCAATGAAAGATATTTTATGTGTATTTTACGTGTCGATCCTGATCTATCCTGATAATAAAGACGATAGGATGAAGAATTGTCTTGAGTAGGAGTACGCCTGAAAAAGTACCACTCGTTTGGCAGATATTCTAGCAGATGAGCGAAGCGCAATGCCCTGCAAAATTCCTCAGTTATGGGTGGCACTGCAATGCAATGAGTAAACGTGATGTTTACTATGGCGTGGAAAAAATTCTGGAATACAACTTTATGACATTAGAGTCTAGACAAATATAATATAATAAATGCGAAAGTTTGTCCTCTCTTCCCGACGAAACGGCCGAACGAATTTTGATGAAATTTAGTACACAAACACTTTAGATCCTGGAATATAATGGATACTTTTTATCCCGTAAAAATGTACGGTTCTCGTGAGAAATTGGTCGACGCGAGTGAACGCGAAGCGCTGCTCGTATTAAATATAACCTAGCATTCAAACGTGAGAGTTTTTCTATTCTATTCTATTCTATTCTAAATCTATATTGAGAGTTAACTTCGCTAGTCTAAACACCGATATCGGTACGAGTCTTTGGTAACAGCTCTACTTATGCAGTAAAACTGCAACAGAAAGCTAATTCCACAAGAATATTTACTACCTCGTAAAACTAAATGTTATTTCTAAATTGCAAAAGGCTATCGGTTCGTCGCGGTCGGTGCTGTATTTCAAAACTATGAAATATTTGCTAACTTCGCTTTAAACTATGTAGCGAGAGTTTTGCCAATGATGTTGAAGCGAACACTGTTACTGATTATAACTACGTTGGGATACTGTCACGCTCACGTGGAAAGTGCTAAGGTAATTGATAAACGCTGAAATCATCAGTTTGACGGCTTATTGACATATTTGAGCGATACAGTGCATTAGTGCTAAATATTTCAACATAAAAATGAAAAGAATGATTTACGGTTGGCGCGAAATACAGTCTCGGTCATATTAGTGACCCGGTTTAGCTCTAAAAACGAAAAAACTGTATGAAATTTAAATTTCCCGCCATAACAGAAACGAACCACCTAAAAAAGAACAGCTTTTTTTCCAGCTGGCTGAAGAATGCAAAATAGCTGACATCTGCAAGCACGATCAAGTGCCGATGTGTGGTATGGACTCCTGCGGGGAGATGAGGACCTTCATAGATACCTGTGATATGCATGAATTTAACTGCGACAGCAAGAAAGGTAAAACTAAAAACCAGAGCTTACGGAAACACGGTATCTGTACCAATATTGCTGACATTCCACCAATCCGCACAAAACGATTTACATCGTCAATTATGTTTTTTTTTTTATTTGACTATGTATCGACACTAGCCAGTCATTCACCTGATGGTAAGCGCTACGCCTGCGTATAACAGTTACAGTGCCACCAATAACTTTGCACTTGCCATTACAAAATCTTGTGCGGCACTGCACTGCGCTCGTCACCCTGAGATCGGCCCTAAAGTTTCATATGTCCAGTAATTTCGCTGGAAACAGTGTCCTTTAAACCGGAACAATCGTTTTAACACTTAGCGAATGAATATCTGGCAAGTGTGGTACTTCCCCAGACAGTTTCTTCTAGAAGAAGTCTCTCACTACAATTAATATTATGTGTTGTAGCAAATATATGTTATTATTTGTTAAAATAACATAATTAAAATAACCTAATGAACCATGTCTATAAATATCTTGTAGTTCGTAAAAACATTCAAGTTGCGAGATTTCCAAGCTTTATACGAAATACAGAGACAATAACCTTACTGAGAATATCACTTTTAGGGTTCCATAGCCAAACGGCCAAAACGGAACACTTACAAAATCGTCATGTCAGTCCGTATGTGACAGCCATTCTTCTTGGAGAATATTGTGCCTACATAGTTGAAATTGAACAGAAGGGTATGAGGTCCGCAAGTCGTTGACATTTTGGCACTATCAAATTATTAAACACACAATTAAAAATTTAAAAGCATCTGTTTCGAAATTAATGGCCAATCTTAACGAAAATAGTTCCGAATGAGATACGTTAAGTTCAGAACCCTACTTTGCGTGGTCCGACCTGTACTTGGCCGGTTTTTTCTAACTACCGTTGAGTCATTCACGTCATTTGCTCAGCCGCTCTCGTACCTACCCTTGAGTTCAAATCCAATTTACCCAGACCCTTCGACATAAAGGATTGACTAAAAGAATCGGGCGACGGACTGAGCTCAAGCATAAATAGGCATCGACGCCGCGGCGCCGCGCCGTAGACATAACTAGCTGAACTCCGCTGTTTCACCCGCGTTGACTACAATCCCACAGGAATCGTAAATTTTGAAGGGATAATAAGTATTGAGGCCTAATTTATCAATATACCAAATATCTTTCAAATCCGTTCAGACGCCTTTTCGGGGCAAACTTTTAGACATACAGACAGACAAAAATCTAAAAACGGTCACTGATTCAATCAGGCATCTTAGAAATAGTAGTTTACATTTAAATTTTGTCATTTATTTTGAAATCACAGATAGAAACTTTCATTTTATCATTGGTATAGATTCAGATTAGGGTTTGTTCCCGGGAATTCTCGTCCCGGGAATTCCCGGGAAATCGGTCGGTCTCGTACCCGGGAAATTCAGCTCGAGAAAAGTCGAGACATCGAGAAGTTTAAATAAACATTTTTACGCTTAGCTTTCTTTGTAAATGCGAGGCGGCAGCGGCATCCTTTGACAAAATTCCATTAAAAAAGCCTTGATTGATTTAGATAGCTCATTTAAATGGAAGGAGGAAAATCCTATACTACAAAAATTGCGGTTGATATTGACGCCAACTAAACTTGCAGTTGAAGCATTGAGCAGACAAGATGCCAATTTACTAACTGCAGAGGCTATAACAGATGTGTTGCTAAAACAATTAGAAAGTATCGACGACCCTTTGGCTCTTCAGTTAGTAGAATCTCTTAAAATGAAAATATCAGATCGTCGGAATACACCTCTAATATCGCTGCTACGCTACCTAAACAGCCCCGATAATTTTATTCTCAAAAAGAGTGCTTATTTTACCGATAATAGCAAGACATTTTTAATTGGATACGCTGAAGACTTATTCAATCGTCTATACCCCACTGTCCCCACTACTACAGAACCTTCGACAGGAAATAATTCAGAAGTTGTCGAAGCAGGCGTAAGCGAATCAGAAACTGAACAAGGCAGCTTTGCAGCTCAATTAGAGAGAGCAATAAAAGGTGTTTCGAGAAATGGTGAATCAACTAATGCTGTGGTGCTTTCCAAATCAATTATAAAAAAAGAGTTTTTGCTATTTGAAAAAACAGGCAAGAGGACCCCTAATCTGGAAACACTATACAAAGCATTAATTTCAGTCAAGCCGACTTCAACAGAAAATGAAAGGGTATTTTCCATATCGGGAAATGTGGTCAGTAATATTAGGAGCCGGCTGTCTGATAAATCTATTAATGCTTTGGTTTATCTTAAGGCATATTTCATAAGAATTAATAAGCAGGCTTAAAGACAGTTATATTTTTCGTATTAATAGTAGATAGATATCTCTTATTTAATTACATTAAAACTGCCAAAAATTGTGATACCATACCACCCACATAGTGAGATTAGTGAGTGATCTTTAGTTATGATGAGAAAAATTATGATTGTTTTTAGTTAAGTAAGATGTTTGTTTTAAGCTGATTGTTAACAGAGATTTTGTTTTTTATTAAAGATTAGTGAGATTAGTTATAATAAAAAGAAGTATGATTGTTTTTAGGTAAGATGTTTGTTTTAAGCTGATTGTTAACAGAGATTTTGTTTTTTATTACAGATTAGTGAGATGAGATTAGTTATGATAAGGAGAAGAAGTATGATTGTTTTTAGTTAGCAATTTTGTTTTGAGCTGATTTTTTATTGAGAACTTGTTTTTTTTGTTAAAAATTATGTTGATTTTTTTCATGTTAAATAAACACAGTTAAATTAAAGACTCTTTTTATTAATTAAACAAAAATTTAGACGTATTTTATTTTTTCTCGACAACCCGAGAAGACCCGAGAAATCAGGCTCGAGAAGTCTCGACACCCGAGAACTAAAAAACCTCGAGAAATCGGAAACCCTAATTCAGATACCCACGCAGCTTTATTCCAAAGGCTATAGTTTATTGAAATAGCAAAAATTCCGAGGATTGTTTGTATAATTTCGCGGGATATCGAGGGCTTTCGCCCACGCTTCTGAGAAAAGCTGTTTTCAATTTTCTCTCCAGTTGTGGTTATAATGAGGCTCTGTCTGCCAGTGGTGTTTATTTGTTTCGATGCCAGTTTTTCTCATCTCGGTAACCAACGGGTTGTTTGTGGAAATTATTTTCCTATTGGGAAAACATTTAATTGGGTCCTCGTGCGACCTGGGATTTTACTAGCTGATATGATAATTTCTCTAAATTGACGACTTAATTTAATTTGAATCTATTTAATCATTGTGTTTGGGTTTATTTTGTTGTGTGTTTTATCAATTGTTTTTGGTTTTATCGCAAGTTTATATGATTCAAAAATAGTGGCAATGTATTTTGTTTTGTCAAGACGTTCACCAAAAAAGTATGTTAATTGAACGTGTCGTATTTACCAATTTAATGTTGACCCCGCGTAATAGTTCTTCTTTCTTTTAACTTAATATAGTAAATTGTAATTATCAACTAATTAATTATTAGCTTACTCCACTTTGCTTAGTTTGACGTTGACTGCAATTACTGACTGCCTGTCTGACAGGGACTTAACATTTGGCCTATAGTAATTATTAAAAGCTTGACCAGTGTCAAGCTTTTAATAATTACTATAGGCCAAATGTTCACTATAGGTAAAATGTGGCTTCGTAATATTAGTGTATTTAGGCCAGTGCCTAAATACACTAATATTACGAAGCCAACCATAAAAAACCTTTTTTTTTTTCAGATTTTGAACAAAAACCTGTTCACGAATGTTGGGTAACTTGCAAAAGGGGGAGGAGTTTCAAAAAACCTGCCTACGGTACTGACTGTGACAAAACAAATCTCGTATAAAACACATATTTTATTAACACTTATTTTTTTTAATAAAATAAATATTTACAAAGCGAAACAATAACTTACACCTTGTACTTATTGTTCGAGATCACAGATTTACTGTTTTTTTTACACTAGGCTACTTAAAGTAAAAATTTACTTTAACTTAGTGAATAAACCGGTTTACTTCCTAGATTAAGTATATAAATTTCAAAACTACTTAAAAAACTAACACAATAATGAAACAAAAGTTAAGTATCTTAAACGGTACCAAGTTCATAAAAATTTGATAAATTTAACTTAGCTGTACAAAATTAATAACAAAAATTGTAAAAAACTTAATGCTATAAGATATCTCAAAACATAAAAATATCAAGTTATACTTAGTATTAACGGTGACGACATGAACTTAAATTATCTTAATAAAAGTATTAATTACATAGAAATGCTCAAATGAATTAATTATTTTAAATTATTCAAAATGCTTATTAAATAACCTTATCAAAATTAACTATATTTACATAAGGCCTACCTCGCTAATAGTAGATACATGTAATCAATCGTTCACAAAACCTTTTATCTAATCAAATAGGCTAACTTTAATCCTAACTTAAACCTGGTTGTTAAATTCGTCCAGTTGTGAGAAATGGATAGAATTATTAATAAGTAATTTAAACCAAGGGGATGCCAAACAAAAACGGTAGAATGGTGATGTGGCACCCCTTTCTGATTTATATGGAAAATTAAACAGGGGAAGTCAAGCAACGAACGGAAACGGAGCCGTGACGCAGTGACGGAACGGGGCGGGGCTGAAGCCATCTGAAGTCAACAATAACATGTTCCGTGTCGTCACCACACAAGAAAATATAGTACGTACTACATACCATCACTGAAACAATGTATGTGTACTAGACTAGTAGAGAACCCTTCTCATGTTAACGTAGAGATACGGGGTACTCAATACTTTTATGGGTAACGCTGCTAATCCGACCGCTTCATCGTCATTTACGAAAATAATATAAACCCAAGATACAATGAGAGGTACAAGGACAACTTCAATTAAGCTTTAAATGTTGAAAATAGTAAGCGCTGCGAGGTTTCTAGCGGTCAAATTGCTGACAATAAAATCATTGTCATTTTAGTAATCATCTAAGATATTAGTTGAGCTCTTTGACGAACAGGAAATTTCCTTGAATATAAATTTTGGTTCTCCAAGACTCAGACCTAAGCTCAGCTCAACTTGGGGCAACATTTGACGTTTGCTAAAACGATATATACACCAAACAGACGTTAAGCTCAGACTGAAGCAGAGTTTAAATTGGGCCTACTAACTAACTTATCAATCAAATTTCGCTGGTTAGTGACGATCCAAAAAGCCGGCGTTCTTCACAATGTGATAGATGTTCTCTCTTGGAATTTTATCGGCTTCCCTCTCGACCACTTGCATTTCCTTGTTGGTGAACCAGGACTCCTTAGCGAGGCCTTCGGCGATAGCAGGGTTGTCGTAGAAATCTCTGGATTTTAGTAATTCTCTGTAGGAAAAGAAAAATTTCATATAATTTTTTTTTAAGTTGGTACGTAGGAAAATTTTCTATTGATACGGAATAATGGAGTAATAATAAGTGGTAGCCTAGTGGGAGAACATCCGCCTTCCAATCAGAATTTTGTGAGTTCAAATCCCAGTGCGGGCACGTACCAATGTGTTTCTGTAAAAAACATATGTACGTAATTATCACTCGCTTTTCGGTGAAGGAAAACATCGTGAGGAAACCCACATACCTACCCGAGAATTATTTCGGAGGTAGGTATGTTATCCACCAATCCGGACGGAGCCCCCGTGGTGGATTATGGCGTAACCCTCCTCACGAAAGTGAGGAGAGACCCGTGCCCAGCAGTGGGACGTTATGGGTTGATGATTATTAGGAGAAAAAAATGTTCATGAGACTTGGGAAAAATCTCATCAAAGATGTTACCTAACCTTGGTAATTATTTGTTGGCAGAGGTGAAGGCACATAAGAAGTCTCTCAGCAAACCAGTGCACGCACGCACGAAGCGTCTGTTACGAAATAATTTGCAAATAACAAGTCATGAGAGTAAGATTTTTTAAATCTCATTATTCGGTTTACACACTACGTACTCTTGTGACATGCAAATAAAAACCATTGAAGAATTACTACTTTTTAAAGTAAATATATGTTGTTAATTTGACTGAGTGACGAGACGAGCAAGTCGTTCACCTGATGGTAAGCGCTACGCCTGCCCATAACAGTTACAGTGCCACCCGTAACTTTGCTTTGCATAATCCTGCGCAGCACTGCACTGTGCTCGTCACCCTGAGACATCGGTTCTAAAGTATCATATGCCCAGTAATTCAGCTCGATACAGTGCCCTTCATAGCGGAACACAGTCATGTTTAGACACTCCTGCTTGACGGATGAATATCTGGCAACCGTGTAGGACTTCCTCAGAAGAGGCCTACCAAATGAAACATACATGAGATGAATAGAGACGGCTTTACCTGGGAAGGAGAGCCTCACTGGCAGCATTCAGTTCCACAGACGGGTGGGGGTGTACAGCTGACACTGTGTTGGCGTACTGTATGCCGAGGGGAGCCAGGGGTTGAGCAAACACTAATCCCGGCCTGGCCTGGCAGACGGCTAGAAGGGCCGCGATGATGATAATGCAGCGCATTTTGATCTGGAACTTTATATTTGCGTTGTTAGAGTAGGATTCAAAATGTAAGGTGGGTGCGCGAGATCGTGAGTCACTATAAAGATGTATGGATTTTTGTAAACTTTGACAATAGATTTAATCTATTTCTTTCTTTGTCTAGCACTAAACAAAAGACAAAGACAGCAATGCTTAATCTGTGTTAAAACGTTGCCGGATCAAACCGAGTTTAATCGTCGTTCTCAGTAACATCAAAACTTTTGTTTAGTATTAGCGATAGTTGACTTCTTAGATATTGGTACTAAAACTAACAAAATGTGTTAATTTAATATTGTGTGAGTAAATTATACAGAATATAACTAGCTGCGTCCGCGGTTTTACCCGCGAAAACGATCATGTTACAAGATAAAAAGTATTTTAAGTGGTATTCCAGGACCTAACATATCTGTATACTAAATTTCATCAACATCCGCTCAGCCCTTTCAGCTTGCAGAGAGAACACACACACACACACTTTTGCCTCTATTGTACTGAATATATTAGGTACTAGTAAAAGGTTGAAGTTTTATTGCCTAGACTAGAAACATTGACTTAGCCCATTTAATTCAGGAGGTACCTACTTAACATTTCTTGATGAGGTTGACTTTGTAACTTGATAACATTATTATCTGCTCTCATATTAAGTAACATCTTATTAAGATCTTAATTAAATCACATTCATTTAAAGCATTTTAATGACCCATTCCTTCTGTCATTCGGTGGTCAACTCTTGATCAGCTAAAATCGAACATAATGAATTGCTTTTGTTAAAATTGACGAATACTATCCTATCCTACTAATATTATAAACGAATGAAAGTTTTTCAGGATGGATAGATAGATGTTTGTTCTTGACTCTTCCACGCAAAAACTACTGAACAGATTTTGATAAAATTTGGTACATATGTATAGTTTATTACCTGGATTGCCACATAGAATATTTTTAATCCCATAATATGCAGTTTTTATAATACATATTATGTTTTTGATGGCATCACATTTGAGTAGTGCTAATTTAGTTGTAACGCCTCATAAAATCGATAATTTCATCAAAATCGAATTACTTCTACGGAGCTTAGGGGTTACAAATACACTCGGTTACTAAACAATTATATGCCACTAACTCGAATTCAATAAGTGCTTTTTAAATTACCAACAGTACCCCGCTGTTTCGTCCGCTTTTATTATTATCCCACAGGAACCGCAATTTTGTACGGCATAAAAAGTATTCTTTGTTCTATTCCAGGACCTTAAGGATCGACATAGATAATTTCATCAAAATCCATTCAGCCGTTTCCACGTGAAGAAAGGACAAACACACGAACGCACCAACTTTCGCATATATAATATCAATTTAAAATTTCATCAGGTCACGATGCAAATTCCACATTACTAAACATCAGTTTGACTTCCAACATTGCAAAAATGGCGTATCAATCCACACAACAACCACAAACCAAGTAAATAAAAACACCACAGTCACAGGCATAGCAGTTAGTTGTCTTTAAAAAAATCACAAATGACAAATACAGACAATAAGCGCTCCTATTAACAGCCACAACAAATCCCGTTTCCGTATAAATCACAGCACTTACGTTAGATTCACGGTCACTTCACTAAATAACGTAGTATCTTGAGCGGTTGATCGCTTCAATAGACTGCGCGGGCGCACAATCACCGAGCAATATATATGAGGTGCTTGAGCAAGTAACCTTCTGCATCTTCCGGGACCACTGTATTCTTTGGATGGGATCGGCAATACTTCCTGGTGTACGTATTTAAGTATGAGCAATTAGTTTGGCGAACTTTAATTGCCCTTTGCTAATATTTTAGTTGTCAAACTGGTAGTAGTTAAAATTGGAGCAGCCAATTATTAATCATTACTGACTTTTAAGACTGTCCTAAAAAAATATGCTTACTGGAGAATAGAAATACAGCGAAAAAGGAGTTTTTTACAAGTTTGACAAAGCTTTTAAAAGCAAGTGACTCAAAAAATATCAAGTTATCTATTAGTTCCTCTATTTAGTTAGAAATTCAGGAACTACGAGGCCTAATGGCTTTAGATGCTTTTTATGGACGCACAGTTTGAGGATATAAATTAAGTGTAATTTGGTCACACGCAATCTTTATTATGTACATTTATATGGATACATTTCGGCATATAACTAAATCCACTGGTATTTACCTAAATATATCGATGTTTTATATTTTATAATTGACCTGCTTAAATATAGATACGTTACTAAAACTTAAGATTAATGATCAAGTTATAAATGCATTACATTATAAATGAATACTTAATAGATACCAGCTACAATGTAGGCAGGTACCCACAGTTAAGTCTGTGGTTCGCCTTGCCATATTAACCGCATTCAGACGCGGGCGCGGGTTCGATTTCCGCTCCTGAACCACACAGCTTCCGTGCAAACGATTGTCAATATGTCAATATCAGGGACAATCTATGTACCAAGGAATATTTCCCTTTCACCCAACTCCAAGTGTAGGCTTATCTTGATCCCCGATTTTTTTACCTGAATTAAGCCCCGAATCAGCAAAGATTGGTACGAGTATTACAAGTGTCCGGCTTAAGTGTGGCTAAGTGTTAAGTGTGCGGTAAGTGTGGCTTATCATTAAAATCTGGATGTTGAAGTAAAACTTGACTGAAACCGAAAGGGCCACTACAGGGGTTCCGCCGACATTATTTTAATATTGGCTAGAAAATTACGAAGTTCATCGGCGTCCAATGATTGTTGTTGCGTTCAAATACCTTGAACTTTCGTGCAAAATTTAGTTGAACATAACCATAAAACACGTCAATCTAACGGATGTTTTGCCAAGATAAACCTGTTACGTTTATCGACAGCGGTTATTGCTCATTATCTGCGAACGGAAGCGGTATTCAGAAGCGGAAATGAACAGAACCGCCGGCAGCGAGCCGAGCCCGGAATAAACCGCTTTTCAACCAATTTCAAGCTAAGATACTATGTTTATTTAGGCAGTTTATGACGAAAAAGATTATGCTTAAGTACCTACCTTTCATGCAAACAGTGAACGTCCTGTGATGGGAAACGCAATATACCTAAGGGGCAATTGCTGCTTTATCTACAACTTTGAAAAGCGCTACACTGCTTGCATTCTTCTTTACTAGACAAAACTTTAACGTAAATTTGATAGATAGATAGATAGTTTTCATTGAAACACCACAGAACAAAGAAAACTTAAAAACTAGAACAAAACAAGTTTAACAATGACAATATGTTTTTTATTCGTATATTATTCAAGGAGTTGTGTTATCATGATTAATTCTACCCACATCACTGTTACGGCTTTGCTAGCTTAAAAGAAAAGATTTTACTCAGGCTTCAATCATGTATGACTGTCCACTCGGACCAAATTATACGTCTGACGACTAATGTCCATTATTAAGTCAATGTTGGACGTCCTTGCATACCGGCCAGCTAGTAAACATTGTATCCACACTAATTGCTTTATTATTTACCCACTGCCACGTCACAGTCATGTGATGAAGTGCATTCACAGAACCCACCGGGGAATCTAGTTCAAGGCTGCGCACCACAGGTTAATAAAGAGTTAAAAAGGTAAGAAATAGTACAGTGAACGCCGAAATTTGATGTGTGTTCATTATCAGTTAAATGTTACTGTTTTTAATCATCTCTATGCCTAAATCTGTTAGATCTTTGTTGGGTTAGGTTATTTTCGTTACCAAGGCAAGGTGGTGACTGCTGATTGCTCACAAGGAGTTTAGTGGATTCGAATCCTCCCCCTCTTCCAGCCCCGTGGCAGAGGGTAGGTGACGGCGTTTTCCACCTAAAAGTTATTATTTTTAATTAGCCACGTTGTGTTTGTGTAACCATTGCACACTGAGATGTATATTGGTTTCGTTGAAAGATCGTGGTGCCCATTGATGACCGTGATTAACCGATAGACTATAGAACAGGCATAGTGTTTCTTACTATTTTCACAATATGCGTGAACATACTCGTACAGACGAGGACTTGGCTTCATACGTTTGTTGCAGACGATTTCAGCAGCATCTGTATTCTGCTGAAGACACTTGATAGCAATAAAGACCAACATGGCAGCGACAAGCTCCACCACACCTTGTCAATTGAATCAGAATCAGAATGCGCTGTAATCACGATATACATAAAAACAAAAAAGATTTTGCTAAAAATATCTATTTTCCGGACAAGCTTTTACAAAATACTTATTCAGCACTGCAAGCCGGTCAAAATGAGCGCAAACAACTGTTAGTCACTGAGGAGTTCCGTTGTCTACCTTCCGTCTATATCATCAGATAAGCTCGTTGTCACTATAATATTGTACTGTCATCAGAATCTGACAGGCATTCAAGATTTCATCTCAATCGGGTAAACTGCTTTAAAATTCACTTGCAAGATTTGACCTGAACATACAAACAGTGTACGTTTAATAAAAGCTTATCAAGAAATGTTCAAACTCGACCACTAAATTAAAAAAGAGAGTGAATAGGTATCTTCTAGGCAAGCATGCCCCTTTCTTTTTTTTTTTTTTTTTTTGCCCGGGGGAATGAACCTTATTCATACCTCGACCTCGGGGGAGGCCGGTTGGTTATGTGGGGCTCCCCCGCCAGTGCGCATCCTAGGGATGCGCCTGACTGGGTGTACCCACTAAAAACCCCGGGGTGTTCTCCTCTCCGCATGTTGGGGTGGACGCGGGCTCACGATTGCGCTTCCGCGACCACCCCTGCAGGCAAGCATGCCCCTTTTTTTTTTTTTTTTTTTTTTTTTTTTTACCCGGGGAAATGCATTAGGCATACCACCCGGCCCCGGGGGGGGGGGGCGAGGTGGTTATGTGGGACTCCCCCGCCAGCTGGTCTGGCGGGGTTTACCCACTAAAACCCCGGGGTATTCTCCTCTCCGCATTATGGAGGTGGTCACGGGTTCGCACGGCGCTTACGCGACCACCTCTGCGGGCGCCCTCCCGGGCTCGCCACGTGAGGCTTGGGCCTCTTTCTCCGCTGGGTGCGTCCCGGAACACACGGGCCGCACCTCAGCTCGGGACTTCTAACTTGGGCGTTGGACCCCCGATCCGCGGCCCAAAAGTCCCCGTTATTGGTCCCTTGCTGTGCCCTCTGCTGATCAGAGGGACACGCGAAGGACCTCTTCTCGCCAGGTTATTTGCTACGGCCACCAATTCCCCTAGGAGAATTGCTGACCGAACCCCAGGGTGCACCGGCCCAGCTGCTGCCCTTCCCTCCGGATGCAACGCATCAAGAGGGACGAACAACAGCCGGGCACTCGTGGAGGTTACCTGGCCCGCACCCCAGGCAAGCATGCCCCATCCTCGACCGTGTCGACACTTACTAACTGCGGTCAAATGCTTGCTTATTCTGCAATAAAAAAAAAAATTGTAGTAGAATATTAGATTTTTTTTTACCCATTAAATGGGTAACGTTCCCAAAATGCAGGCTGCATTCCCATCTTTGGTATTGGTGTTTGGTGTTCCTAAATTTCTACTTTTATAGTTTCTCCCAACAATTTATAATTAACTGTCATAGTTAGACTGTTGAACCTTCACGTTATCTAAAAGTTTGATGTGAACAAAGGTATTTCTGCCCAATTATCATTGTATCGCACCTGTTACCTAAACAGGGTTCCGGACCTAACTCTTACCATGTCCCAGGACTATTTTAATTACCTAGTGGCTGTCTACCCCTTCAAGTTTCGTAGAATTAGCTAGGGTTGGCTGTCTGGCTGATATATCTATACCTATTTCAGAATATTTTTTCTTATTTCTTATATTCTTATATTCTTTATTGTACACAAAAAAAAAAGCATGTTTACAGAAAATTTTTGTAGTAATCTAATGTACGAAGGCGAGCCCTATGAAGAGTTTTCTTCCAGCAAACCCTTGAGGAAAGAGAGCATTCAGTCGAGTGTGTAGGTATTTTAATATTCTTTTTCTAATTTTTATTCAAATTTTTTCTTGTATTTTGTTTTTAGCATTTTATTAAAAACTAGCAACGCCCCGCGGTTTTACCCGCTTAGATTAATTTCCCACGGGAACCGTTAATTTTCACGGGATGTATTTTCCTATGTTCTATTCCAAGACCTAAAGTATCTGTATACTAAATTTCATCAAAATCCGTTCAGTCGTGTCGGTGTTAAAAGAGGATAAACATAGACTTTCGCATTCATTATATTAATCATCATCAACCCATATCGTCCCACTGCTGAGCACGGGTCTCCCCTCACTTTCGTGAAGAGATGCATATTAGTAAGTATAACATTTTCATAAACTTTTAGTATATTTCAAACTGCTTTCAAATTCCTTCCAATTAATGATGTGTTAACCCTCTTCGAGTTCAGCTTTAACGTCTTCAATTATCCATTTAATTTACATTGTATAAACATATTACGCTCTTGTTACTTGTTCATGCCCACATCCGTTCCTTAGATCATATAACAAAGGATGTATAAACTTGTGTGTAAGAATTGAAATATGCGTTCCTGGGTCGAAGTAACTTCCCTCTGGCGTAGATGAGCTTTCTAAAGCTATCTTGTTAAACATAAATCTATAAGAAAATGGGAGCTCACCTTTGTTATTTTGTTTGTAATAGTAAAATTTTATACCCATAGATTATGTGAAATCATTTTCAATAGAGAACTTCAATTTTAAATTTCAGTCGTGAAAGCTATAAAAGGTCTGTAAAAGTCTATAGGTACATTGAAGATGGTCTCAAAAAATGGTTTAGGAAACGTAAAATAGGCTAACAAGGTAAAACAAAAAAATATTTTATTTGAAATGTAGTCTGTAGATCTTTGTTGTTGCATCTAGTAAAAAACACTAAACTGATTACCGTACGGTTTTCACTGTTTGCTAGCTCAGAATTTTACCTATCCAATGGTGTACATGATATATAAATCCAACAAATAAACATAGAGCTAACCAAACAACTGCTTGGAGTTGGTTTCAAAACTTACCATCATGTACCAAATGCGACAGCATCCATTAGTAACTGTATGATCCTCCCACATTTAAATAGGAATTACCTAAACAATCTACTCTTGAATGAGTACTTGACGAATAAATAAGAGATTCCGACAATCTAGGCTAGGCTCGGGTAAGCGCAAAGTTCATCGAGGCGATGCAAGCTAAGTAGGTTTAGGACGAAACTCATTTGCTTAGTTAGCTAAGATGTAAACTTCTTGTTCAAACACTCCCACTCACTCAATGTTAGAGCGCAGAGTGGATGGTAGAGACAGATAAATATACCAGTGCCCCCATTCGTCTATGGTTATTTATTATGGTGGTCCGTTTAAAAATTTATCTGCAGGCTTGGACGCTACTTCCTCCCCGTGGCATAATAAGCTTGTTCCAGTGGCATACTGCCAACGAACTTGACCTAAAGTTGGTGTCATTTTGTTGACAAACTGATCTAAGTTGCTCAAGACAACGTAAACAATACACATGTCCAATTGAGCAACGCCGCGCTTGCTTGTATACTAAAGAAATATTTCACATTCTACTCCCAATTGCGTATTGCGAAAAAAATTACATCACCAAAGTCCATTATCGGTAAATGCATAAATGTTTTCATTAATATCGCCAATTGATTGCAAGAAATCGATTTATGGTAAATTAACTTTTATTAAGAAAGCTGGTATTGCCATAAGTTGACTCGTAGTTGAATGGAGTGTGATCGATGACTATTAAAAAAAGCAAACTTTAAAAGTATGCAAAACATTTATTAAACAAAAAAAGATCAAATTCACGCACTAATTAATATCAGAACATCATTTTGACTCACCTCGGCGTTTCGATCAAGTTACATTGACCGTGGTCACGAGAAGACCCGTTTTGTTCTAGTAAATAATAATATGAATTCAATACAAGCTTAAAAACTTGTAGTATACAAGACATTTAACATTCATTCCTTTGAATACCATACTTGTGCAAGACAATGAAATAGTTCACTATTCCCTTCACTATTATTTCAAAATCAATACAGAAAATTGCAAAGGGCCATGCCATCACAGCTACCAGTTACAAATCATAGATAGAACTCAGAAACCCGGTTGCATCGTCTGTGAATATTTCGCACAATTACTCGGCTGGTTATACTATAATTTGAATCTTGAATGCACCATTACTCATACCTCTAGAATTCACAGACAAATTTAGATTGTAGAGCTTAACAATTTCGAATTTAATTTAGAACAATTTGATTTTGCAATTGATAATGCAACTAGAAAATCGAAAGACAGTAAAGCAAAGACTGGCAAGAAAATGATAAACAAACATAAAGATTTATATAGCTTATTACTAACTGCGCCCCGCGGTTTCACCCGCGTAGTCTCGTGTTGGTCTCACCGGAACATACTATCGGGATAAAAAGTACTCTATTACTCAACTCTGGTTATAAACTATCTGTGTTCCAAATTTAATTGAAATCCGTTGAGTAGTTTTTGCGTGAAAAAGGAACAAACATCCATCCATTCTCACAAACTTTCGCATTTATAATATTAGTAGGATTTAGTCAGGGTCATCCAATTTTTTTCGGTTAGAAATCCGTGCACTGAATACATAAAACAAAGTCCTCCAAACAAGCAATTACAATACAACTCAGTACACACAGTACAGTTCTGGGTAGCACTGTAACTGTTATGGGCAGTCTTAGCGCTTATCACCAGGTGAACGACTTGCCGAATAAACGACAGTTGCCATTTTGATACCATTTTACGTCATACTCCAATAATGTAGATACGATAGAATACTGACTAAAGTACGACATCATTCGTTATAGCGGAGCGAAGTAGGGTTCTTCCGGATCTGGTAGTTCCGGAACCTTTCTGCGATTGCAATAAGGTCACTTATTTCAACCTTCGTTTCTAATATAGATAAATGCAATAGCTCTAAAGTTCTACGACTTGTAAGATGCTATATTTATAAGCAACTCATTGACCTCCAAGCAGGTCGCTGAACTATCAAAACTTTTAGCGTTTATCCTTGATCGAAACATTTAGGTTGCTTTAAGTCTATGAGGCACCACCTCCATGATTGTAACGCGGCGATGTTATCGCTGTGCCATTATAACGAAACTATACCTACAAATAAAATAAAAAATGTTTACCTTGAAGATGTATTACCAAAAATGGTGTATGGATTTAAACTAAGTACCTTGGGCCCATTTTTGACTAATTCTTAAAGGGTCATTTTGGTGAAAAGAGTCATGAGAGAGCCTAATGAGATTCAAAAATCGCCCCCTGAACCAAAATATAACATTTTTGAAAATGCTGTTAGATTTTCTTGTTATCGCATCAAGTAAAAACTACTGAACCGATTGTAATACTGATTTCACTGGTTGATATCTTTGTATCTGATTGCCGTCTACGTCGAACGTTCGAAATACCTCGCTAAAAACGATATGTGACGTCACCGTAAGGAACCTTTCCGTGAATCCTAAACATGTTGGTTCTAAACTTTTACTGGGACCGAACACTATTCGTCGACATATCAATAGTACGATGGTTCATTGCTTCCAAGCCTTATTTGACCGATATAATGTAGCGCTCACAAGGCGATCCGCCGCCATAAATAATCTATATATTTATCTATATAACAAATAGAAATAATCACCGCATCGAAGCAATTACTTGACGATAAAACGGAATTGTCGCGATTCCGGCCTCCAGCTCCGTGGCGAAGCATGAGGTTGCAGGCTCTGTCCCACACAGATTTGTGGGTCACACAAATCTATGCTCTGAATTTGGGTGTTTATAAGACCATGGTTCTCGTAGTCAGGAATGATTCCTTAGATACAGGGAATCCTAGTTAAGGGTCAGGATGTGATCGTGATGCGTTACTAAGTTATGTTTTCTTTTTTAATTTATTCGGTATTAAAGGTGCCTTATGCTGACGTAGGTTAGATAATAGATTACTTACATAGTTTAAGATAGTGACCTCGGAGTCTGCAAATGAAGCAGAAATACATACGCTTGAAGTTTGAAGGTTCGTTACTTCGCACGAGACTGCGATCGGATCTCTTTTGTCAAGAAGACCTTTAGCCTTGGAATGTAGACAAATTGTTTTATTTCTATAGTCATCTAACAATGCAATGTCAGTGTATCAGATTTGAGTTTTAATTGCATTTTAAACTGCGGGATCTTTTATAACTACTAGATTATCTATCTAAATGTCATGTTTTGTCATAATATTTAAAGATAGCAATCATTTTTCTCGATCTGAAGCAAGCGCAGGTATGTTCTCATCATCGTCAAACCATATTGTCTCACTGCTGCTCACGAGTCTCCCCTCACTTTCGTGAGGAGGATTAGGCCATAATCCACCACGGGGCCCGGTCCGGATTGATGAATAGCTTACCTCTGAAATAATTCTCGGGTAGGTACGTGGGTTTCCTCACGATGTTTTTCCTTCACCGAAAAGCGAATGATAATTACGTACATATTATGCTTTACAGGAACACATTGATACATGCCCGCACTGGGGTTTGAATTCACGTCCTTCTCTTTGGAAGGCGGACGTTTTCTCACTAGACTACCACCGCTGTTGTTCTATTCACTACAAATTGCGAAGGAATTTATCAAAAATCGACTCCTCATAGGATGAACACGAAAATTATTGAACGCGTTAAATCCGTTAGTTGATTAAATTGCATGATGTAAACACATTAAAGAATAATTATTATTTAGGCATGTATTTAGTAAAGAATTTAAAAGAAAATGATTTATTGTTATATTAGCAATGTCCTGCCAATATGTTGCCACGCGATCCCATGTACTTTACTCTATGCACGCGATCAGAGGCACGGGTAAATAGCTCATAAACTTCTAAAATATTGGCAATTTTATTTTACTGTCTACGTTTTGTAATTCATCGTCCACAGACCATATAGTAGATTTCACTTAAGATAAAGCCATTAGAAAATCTATATCAATGATTCCTTAAAAAAACAAATAGTTAGTCAACATAAAAGACTATACCAAATTGCTGTCAATATGCTTTCCGAATACAAACCTACTATTTCTGTAACTCTTTCTATTCCCAGGTGGGAAATGAGTTGTGGCTCTTAACAATTTGACTCTTTCGCCAAATCGTTCTCTTAGTATTTGGTAGAAGTCTCTTGTTTCGCCCTTGGCTGTCGTCTCCCAAGTAACCGGTCTGTTACATCCTTCACCATATCCCGTATCTTGGCACTTCACATTTGGAACTGATTCCGTAACTGTATGTGGTATAGTATTTTTATTGAGATCTGTTATTTGACTTTCTGTGGTTGTAGATTCTCTTGTAGTAGTTGTCGGCACAGTTTGTTTAGTGGTGGTTGTTGCTTCCGTTGTTGTTGGTGTGGTTGTAGTAGTAGTTGGTGCTGTTGTTGTGGTTGATGCCGTTGTTGTTGTCAATGCTTTTGTGGTTGTTGTTATCGCTTTTGTTGTAGTAGTAGGTAGTGTGATTGTGGTTGATGTTGTTGTTGTTGTTGGTTTGTTTGTGGTTGTTGCTGGTGTTGTTGTAGTAGTAGTAGTTGATAGTGTGGTTATGGTTGATGCTGTTGTTGCTGTTGGTGCTTTAGTAGTTGTTGTTGGTGTTGGTGTTGTTATTGTAGTAGTAGTTGGTACTGTGATTGTGGTTAATGCTGTTGTTGTTGTTGGTGATTTTGTGGTTGTTTTAGTTGCAGTTGGCGTTTCATTAGTTACAGTTGTAGATGAACTTGTTATAATTGGAACAGTTATAGGTGGAACATTTCTTGAGCAGTTGTGGCTTACTGGAGTAACTGGTGATGTGATTTCTGTTGTTTTTGTAGTTGTTGTAGTAGGTTCTGTGGTAGTACTAGTAGGTACTGTAGTGGTAGTCGTAGGTTTTGTAGTAGTTGCTGTGGGTTCTATAGTGGTTGTTGTAATTTCAGTTGTAGGCGAACTTTGTGTAATTGGAATTGTAACGGGTGGAATATTTCTTGAGCAGCTATGCCTCACCGGAGTTACTGATGACGTGATTACTGTTGTTTTTGTGTCAGTTGTGGTTGTAGGTTGTGCGGTACTAATGGTAGTTGTTGTTTCAGTAGTTGTTGTTATTGTTGTAGGTGTTGTAGCAGCTTCACTTGTTGTACTTGTTTCACACGCTGAATTTTCGGCTCTCTCATAACCTGAAGATTTAAGTAATTTTATTGTTTTATCAGATCTTTTAAGTCTACTGTATAAAACTATTTCTTTTATATACAAACCTTTTTCGTTATCACAGTTGTATTCATGCCTATGGCAATCATCATCAAATTGTATTGAATCCAAGTTGGTTTCGTCTTTCCCACATTCCGGAACCCAAGTGTGGTTACAAATATCAGCAAGTAAACATTCACTTGGGGGCTATAACATTTTAAGTAAGTTTGTATGATTGTCAGCTATCATAAAAGAGTTAATTTATGGATTCGTTTCCATTGTGGCTAACCAAAGAAATCTTACCGGAATAAAATGTTGGATCGAAGACCTCAGAGTTATCACAGCTGAAACCAGTAAACATTATGATAAAAAAAAATATACAAGATCCTACAATTTTCGTTCTCAAACTACTTAATAAGCCATCGAGTTGTAAAACGGACCATAATTCTGTAAACTAAACACACCTAAATAGATTTTTATCGGCCCCATGATAGGTAACACACATTAATGTGTTTTACGAGTACGTCCCTATCAATAAAATTTTCTTCAACCGAGAACAATCGCTTTCGATTCGCTTGCATGGAGTTCATAAAAAAAAAACTATATAAACGAGCGATTACGAAGTTTATTGCAGAAAATCTGAGTCTTGAGACTCGTCTGGAAGAAACCTTTTGATGATTTTCTGCATTAGTTTCCCATTTTTAATGACTGTCATTTTTTTGAGCACCATTGTACGTCTGTTTGTTGACTGTTTCAACACCTTACTGCTGGTCCGTGGCATCAACTTCTTTTTCCTATGCGTGCTCATGATCTGGGTACTATGCATTTTATTTTTCTTTGCATGTGGAGTATATCTTCTTACACCGTGAAACATAATTGCTGGTAAATTCGGTCTGGTAGTTCCGGGGTAGTAAAACGTTGTGTGAACATGTTTGTGAGGTAATGTTGGTGCATAGATCAGCTTTCTGCCTTCGAGGACGTATTTGTAGTTACCCCTCCGATTGTAACCGACAGTAATGGTCGGACAAGGGCTGTATTCGAAGCATGAAGAGTAATTGAGTAGTTCGTAGCCTGGAATCAATAGAAAGTTGTATAGAAACTACAATATCATTATGCTGCTCCGCGCCATACCAAATGGTTTGCTTTACTTTGTATATTTAAGAAGAATTTAAGAATTACCATAACCAGCCACGGCGTCTCGGTGTAATGTGTATTCTAAACATATGTCTTGACGTGTAGTGCAATATTTTGCCTATTTACAATAAATGATTTGAGTTTTGAGTTTTGTCTGGTCACAGGCAGGCTTGCCTTACCTGCCACCATGTTATTCTATTTCAGAGCATACGTTGAAACGTTGACACGACAGAAGTTACTATCCTAGAAGCACTCACTTCTGTTGTTGTCGCAGTTGAACTCGTACATGTCGCATTCGTCGATGAAGAGCTTCTTCTTGTGCTCAGAAGCGTTGTCGAAGCCGCACTCTGGGATCCATGTATGGTTGCATAAGTCAGCTAGAACGCAGCTGTCGACTGGCTGAAGATGAAAAGTATAACCGCTACAGCCATAACAGCTACAGTGCCGCTCAGAATTTCCATTACAAAATCTTTTGCGGCACTGCACTGCGCTCGTCATCCCGAGATATCGGTTCTTAAGTCTCATATGCCTAGTAATTTCGCTGGGAACAGTGCCCTTCAAACCGGAACGAAATCTTTTTCACTTAATGTGTAATCGGAATCTTGTGCGGTACTAAACTGCGCTCATCACCCCGAGACTTCAGTTCTAAAGTCTCAAATGAATTATGCCCAGTAATTTCGCTGGAAACAGCCCTTCAAACCGAAAGACAGTAATTTTTGCACACTACTGCTTGACGAATATCTGGCAAAGGTGTGTACTTCCCCAGGCGGACTTTTGCAGAAGAGGCCTACCACTACAAACAGATGCTCTCATTCACCCACATGCATTAACAAATTTAAGGCTTACCCAAATAAAATGTTCCCAAGTTGAATAGGGGTTGAAAATTGCGACTGAAACCAATATGCCAATAACATAACTTAGTCTACACATTATTATTTAACTTTATTATCACATCATATAATAGTTTTACTAACTTATTTTATTTGTTGAAAATAATATTTTGTTCTGCTAACATTTTTACGATGAAAACGCGCGTGTATTGGGAAACTTTCTATTGTACAAAACTAGTGCAAAAAACGTAACTCAGCTTATTCATGTTCAAGAGAGTTCGTTTCTGCTCCATCGCACGACGGAACGATAAAAAAAATCAACCAAAAAATATAATAATTGAAAACATTAACTTGGGAAGATTTGGCTGGTAAAATTTTTATGGACCCCGACTATTGGTCGAAGTTCGAAGATTTAACCCTCGAAAAAGACTAGAGTCACCCCTGAAAAGATATCGTAAGGTTGATAATCATAATTACTAGTGTTAGGCAATATACTGGCAATGCCCGGTATTGCAAATGGGCCAGTAAACTTACCATCAAGTGGGCTGCCAGCTTGTTTGCGACAGTAAAAAGTTTCTTGTGATAGTGTTAGTGACTATCATCTCGTGGAACCGTGTTCGTATTTTCTTGTTCCATGTGCTTTTGGGCTCTTAAGCCCACGTCAGCGGAAGGATCATCTACGATTATCACAGGCCTTGCTGTTATAGGTGATGCTGCTGTTGAAGCCTGTGCTTCTGTTCTTAATGGTGCTTCTGATCTAACGCTTCTGTCGTTGTCGGTGCTTCTCTTTTTTTTTTGGAGGAGTTAGTTTTCTCTTTTTTCTCTTTTTTGTCTGTACACTATACATTGAGGATTAAGGACAAACCTGATTGAGAACATGTTTCATTAATTAATTTGGATAAAATAGTTGGAACAATAATAATCCTTTTTTTACATATGGATTTCCTGACAATCGTCTAAAAATACCAGTTTCTGATGGTATTGTGGTTGAGATTAACCCATCAGATGTTGCTTCCCCTGTCACTGTCGTATAAGATTTTGTTGTTGATAATATTTTCGCAGTTAACATTTCAATTAAATTTGATGTTATTTTAGTTGTTGACATATGCAATTTATTTGACACTTCTGTGGATGTCGATGGTTTGGTATCAGTGGACACTTCTAATACATCCACTGTGGATAATATATCTGGTACATGTGTTGGTTTCAATATTTCTGTAACATTTGACACATCTGCTGTTGTTGTCCCTTCCACTGTGAATAATTCTGTTATTGCTAATGTTTGGCTTGAGTTCAGAAGTTTTGTTGTGTTCAAAGCTGTTAAGTATGTAGCTCTTTCTGTTGAATTTTGTACTTCTGTTATTGTAGTTAACTGTGTTTCCGGCAAATGCAGAATGTCTGCCAAAGTGACGTTAGCGGCAAGTACTATATTGTCCGCTGCAGATTGTGTATCACTTTCTGTAGTGGTTTCTAGGATACTCAAAACTTCTGTTAAATGAAATGCAGCTGCTGCTGTTGTGTTTTTTATTACAGTTTGTGGTGCTTTGTCCATTGATAAATCTGTACCAGTAGCCGTTTTTGTTGAATTCATCGCCACTGCTGTTGTCGTAGCTTGTGATACATCTTCTGCAGCTAATTCTGTTATAATTGGCATTTTGGTGATGTTAAGAACTTTTGTAATACTCATTTTCGCAATTTCATTGCCTGATGCACTTTCTGATCCACTTGATGTAGAATGTTCTGTAATAACTAGCGTTGCAGTGGTGTTTAAAACTTTAGTTAAATTAGAATCGGCAGCTGCTGTCGTTGTATAGTATGTTGCAGTTTTTGATTTAGTTTTTAGACTTAATTCCGTTGTTATTGGAGTGTTGACGGTGTTTAAAACTGCCGTTATATTTGAGTTATTAGTGGTTGTCGTTACATTATCTGTGACAGATCCTGTATATAGCTCTGTTGTAAGTGGCGTTTCTGTGGTGTTCAGCACTTCTATGAAATTTAACTCTGCTGCTGTCGTTGTATTGCCTGTGGCAGCTTTTGTATTGCGTGACAATTTTGTTATATCTGATCTTTTTGTGGTGTCCGAAACTTCTGTCAAATTCGACTCCGCTATTAAAGTTGTATTGCCGGTGGTAGTTTCTAATTCAGGTTCTATAGATAGTTCCGTCATAAGTGAAAATTCCGTGGTGTCTAGAACTTCTGTAGAATTCAGCTCGGTTACTGTTGTTGTATTGCTTATGGTAGTGTATAAATAATTTTCTGTGTATAATTCTGTTATATCTGACCTTTCTGATGTGTGCAGAAATTCTGTCAATTCCAACTCGGTTACGGTAGCATTATTGCCTGTTATATTGCCTTTACCAGTTTCTAAATCATTTCCTGTAGATATTTCTATTATAAGAGGAGTTTCTGTGGACTTAAGACCTTCTAACAAATTCAACTTAGCTGTTGTTGTTGTGTTGTCTGTTACAGTTTGTGATTTAGTATTTGTGGCTAATTCTTTAAAATATCTTGGTTCTGCCGTATTCTGAACTTTCGGTAAATTTGTTCCAGCTGCTGTGTTGGTTTTATCTGCTATAGTTTCTGGAATTCCTGTTAAATTTGACGCTGCTACAGTTGTCATCTTTTCCGTTGTAAATTGTTCTGCTGCGGTTGTTTGGATTTTCTTTATAGTCATAGCTTTTGTTTTTGTTGGTGCTACTGTTGACTGTTGATTTTTTGTCGTATGTGCTGCTGTGGTTTTTTTAATCTTCTTTGCAGTCATAGCTTCTGTTTTTGTTTTTGGATTTTTTAATGTATTCGAAGTATTAGTTATATGTTCTGCTGTGATTATTCGGTCTTTCTTTGTAGTCGTAGCTTTTATCAAAGTTAATGTTGTTTTTGAATTTTTATAAGCAGGCAAAGCTGTAGTTATATATGTTCCTGAGGTTGTTGGCGCTTTCTTTGTAGTTGTAGCTTTTATTGTTGTAGGTATTAGTGTCGTCCTTGGATATTTTGTCGCTGTTGTATGTGCTACTTCAATTTTAGGGACTTTATTTAAAGTCGTAGCTTTCATTGCAGTTGCGATTGTGGTCTTTGTATTTTTCATCGTGGTGGAAGCTATTATATTATGTGCTGATACGTTCGCTGGGACTTTCTTTACTTTAGTAGCTTTTGTTGTTGTTGGTTCTAGTGTGGTCTTTAGATTTTTCATCGTAATGGAAGCTGTTGTCTGTTGTGCTGATACGGCTAATGGGACTTTTTTTGTAGCAGTAGCTGCAGTTGTTGATGGTGCTACTGTTGTTTTTAAATTTTTTTTCGCCATCGATGTTTTAGTTGTTTCTGTTGTTGTAGTTTTTTTGGCTTTCATTATTGTTGTTGCTGGTTCTGTTGTAGTCAAAGCTTTAATTTTATGTGGTACTAAGATATTGGGAGCTTTCATTGTAGTCGTAGGTTTTGTCGTTAGTGATACTAATATTATCTTTGGATTTTTCGTTGTAGCCAAAGCCGCTGACGTTATAAAGGCTGTTTTTGTATTCGTAGCTTTTACTTTTGTTGGCGTTAGTGTTGTGCTTGAATTTTGCGTGGAAGTCAAAATAGCAGTTTTAACCAAAACTTCTGGTGAATAAACCGCTTCAGTAGTTAATGAATTTTCTATTGTATTGTTTGATTCTATCACTGCGATCGATTCTGAAATTATTACCGATAGTGTTTCTGTAATGTTAGAAACTTCTGTCATGTTTGCTACCTGTCGTGTTTCTATCGCTTCGGTCTTATTTTCTGATTCTATCACTGCTGATGATTTCGTTTCTACCGATGATGTTTCGATTGCAGTAGAAACTACTGTTATGTTTTCTGTCCTTGGTGTTTCTGTCACTTCTGTCGTAGTTTCTGATTCTGTCACTGTGAATAATTCTGTAATTACTGATGGTGTTTTTGCTGTAATCAAAACCACTGTTATATTTTCTACCTCTTCTGTTTCTGTCGCATCAGTCGTACTTTCTGATTTGATTATTGTGGATGATTCTTTTACAAACAATGGTATGTTGGTTGTATTAAAAACTTTTGTTACGTAGGCCTTCACGTTTGTTGTATTTTCTAATTTTAACACTGTGGTTGCTTCTGTAACTGCCTTTGGAATCTTTGTACTGATAGAACCTTCCTTTAAGTCTGCCACTTGTGTTGTTGCTGTCGTTTTGGTTGTATATTCTGATTCTATCACTGTCAACGATTCTGTAACTAGTGATTGTGTTTCAGAACTATTCAAAACTTTTGTTATGTTTGCCGCCTCTGCCGTCTCTGCCATTGCTATCACATTTGTTGTATTTTCTAATTCAAATATTGTAAACAATTCTATAACTGCTGTCGATGTTTCTGTAATGTTAGGATTTTCCGTTATGTGCGTTTCTTCTGTTTCTGTTGTAGCTTCAATTGCATTTTTTAATTCTGTTGGTGTATATTGATCTTTAAATACAGATGGTGTTCCGATTGTATTAACTTCTGTCATGTTTGCTACGTCTGTTGTTGCTATCACATTTTTTGTATTTTCTAATTTTAGCACTGTGGATGATTTTGCTTGTGTTTCCATATTAGAACCTTCCGTTATGTTTGCCACTTCTGGTGTTACTGTCGATTCAATTGTAATTTCTAATTCTGTCACTGTTGACAATTCTGTGACTGTCGATAGTGCTACAATTGTATTAAAAACTTCTTTTTTGTTTGTCACTTGTGCTGTTGCCGTCTTACTTGTTGTATTTTCTAATTCTAGCACTTTGGACAATTCTGTAACTGCTGATGATTTTTCTGCGATATTAAAACCTTCCGTTGTGACTGCCGCCTCTGCAGTTGCTGTCGCTTCAGTTGCAGTTTCTAATTCTGTGACTACCGATAGTATTGCGGTTGAATTAGGAACTTCTGTGGTGTATGCCATCTCTGCTATTCCTGTCATGTTTACTGTTTTTTCTAATTCTAGCACACTGGACGATTTGTGAACTGCCGTTGGTGTTTCTGCGATGTTATGACCTTCCGTTGTGATAGCCGCCACTGCTATTGCTGTCGTTTCAGATGCATTTTCTAATTCTGTTACTGTCATTGATTCTGTGGCTACCGATAGTGTGGCGGTTGTATTAGAAACTTTTGTCATATTTGCCAATTCTGCTGTTACTATTATATTTGTTGTATTTTCTAATTCTATCACTTTGGATGATTCTGTAACTATCGTTGGTGTTTCTGTTGTATCAGAACCTTTTGCTCTATTTGTCACTTCTACTTTTACTGTCGCTTCCGCTGTCTCTTCTAATTCTGTCACCGTCGGTGGTGCTTTAGTTGTACTAAGAACTTCTTTTATGTTTGCCACTTCTGCGGTTGCCGTCATATTTGTTGTATTTTCTAATTCCAGCACTGTGGACATTTCTGTAACGGCTGCTAATGTTTCTGCGGTATCAGGTCCATCTGTTGTGACTGCCAGTTCTGCTTTTGTTGTCGCTTCAGTTCTGTTATCCGTCATTGTCGAGGGTGTTTTGTTTGTATTAGGAATTTCTGTGATGTATGCTACCTCTGTTGTTGCTATCATATTTGTTGTATTTTCTGATTCTATCATTTTGAATGTTTCTGTAACTCCCTTTTTTATTTCTGCTGTGTTAGAACCGTCCGTTGTAACAGTCACCTCTGCTTTTATTGTAGCTTCGGTTGTTCTTTCTAATTCTGTAACTATCGATAATTCTGTGACTTGCGATGGTGCTTCGGATGTATTCAAATCTTCTTTTATGTTTACCACTTCTGCGGTTGCCGTTATATTTGTTATTTTTTCTAATTCAAGCATTGCGGATGTTTTTGTAAATGCCATTGATGTTCCTGAGAGCTTAGAACTTTCCGGTGTGACTGCCACCTCTGCGTTTGCTGTCGCTTCAGTTGTATTTTCTAATTCTGTCACTGCCGATGGTTTTGCTATGGGTGTTAGTGTTTTCTTCGTCACTCGGATCTCTTGCTCGGTTGCTCTTGTGGTCGGTTTCTTTGTTGTAGTCGAAGCTTTATTTGTTGTTTTTGCTGTTATTTTTTTTGTAGCTATAGTTTTAGTTGATTTTCTTGTTGTCGGTGATATTATCGTAGTCAAAACTGTAGTTGTTGTTGGTGTTAGTGTTTTATTTGTAGCTACAGTGTTATGTGATGTTTTTGCTGTCGGTGCTTTTGTGTTAGTTGTAGTTAGGGTTAGCGTATTTTTCGAAGCTACAGTTTTATGAGATGGTTTTGATGTCAATGCTTTAGTTCTAGTCAAGGCTTTATTTGTTATTAGTGCTGGTGTTTGCTTTGTTGTTACAGTTTTAAGAGATGCTTTTGCTGTCGGTGCTTTTGCTTCAGTGGTTGTTAAAGCTAGTATTTTCTTCGAAGCTACAGTTTTGTGAGATCTTTTTGTTTTATGTGCTGGTATTTTCTTCGTAGTTACAGATTTTTGAGATGCTTTTGTTGTAGTTGAAGTTTTAGCTGTTTTAGATGCTAGTGTTTTCTTTGTAACTACAGATATATGAGATAATTTTGTTCTCGGTGCCTTTGTTGTAGTCGGGGCCTTAGTTGTTATTGACGCTAGTGTTTTCTTCGTAGCTACAGTTATATGAGATGCTTTTGTTGCCAGTGGTCTTGCTGAAGTCGAAACTTTAGTTGTTAATGGTGCAAGTGTTTTCTTCGTGCTTACAGTTTTATGAGATCCTTTTGTTGTCGGTGCTTTAGCTGTAGTCGAGACTTTAGTTGTTAATGGTGCAAGTGTTTTCTTCGTGCTTACAGTTTTATGAGATCCTTTTGTTGTCGGTGCTTTAGCTGTAGTCGAGACTTTAGTTGTTAATGGTGCAAGTGTTTTCTTCGTGCTTATAGTTTTAGGAGATCCTTTTGTTGTCGGTGCTTTAGCTGTAGTCGAGACTTTAGTTAGTAATGGTGCAAGTGTTTTCTTCGTGCTTACAGTTTTATGAGATCCTTTTGTTGTCGGTGCTTTAGCTGTAGTCGAGACTTTAGTTGGTAATGGTGCAAGTGTTTTCTTCGTGCTTACAGTTTTATGAGATCCTTTTGTTGTCGGTGCTTTAGCTGTAGTGGAGACTTTAGTTGTTAATGGTGCAAGTGTTTTCTTCGTGCTTACAGGTTTAGGAGATCCTTTTGTTGTCGGTGCTTTAACTGTAGTCGAGACTTTAGTTGTTAATGGAGCAAGTGTTTTCTTCGTGCTTACAGGTTTAGGAGATCTATTTGTTGTCGGTGCTTTAACTGTAGTCGAGACTTTAGTTGTTAATGGAGCAAGTGTTTTCTTCGTGCTTACAGGTTTAGGAGATCTATTTGTTGTCGGTGCTTTAACTGTAGTCGAGACTTTAGTTGCTAATGGTTCAAGTGTTTTCTTCGTGCTTACAGTTTTATGAGATCCTTTTGTTGTCGGTGCTTTAGCTGTAGTGGAGACTTTAGTTGCTAATGGTGCAAGTGTTTTCTTCGCGCTTACAGTCTTTGTTTTTATTGTAGTTAAAGTTTTAACTGTTGTGGTCGCTAGTATTTTTTTATTATCTAGAATTTTATCGGATGTTTTTGTTTTCGGTGCGTTTGTTGTATTCAAAACTTTAGTCGTGATTGGCGCTAGTATTTTCGTCGTAGCTACAGTGCTATGTGATGCTTTTGTCGTTTGTGCTTTTGTTACAGTTGAGACTTTAGTTGTTGATGGTGCTAGTGTTTTCTTTGTAGCTACAGTTTTATGAGACGGTTTGGTTGTCGGTGCTTTTGTTGTTATTGTTGTAGCATTACCTCTAATTGATTCTAATGTCGAATTCGGAGCTACTATTGTATTTGATGCTGTGCTTACTGAATCTTTTGTTGTTACTGTATCTTCAGCTGCAGTTGATGTTGGTCTTGTATTTGGAACTACTATCGTATTTGATGTTGTGTTTGTTGATACTTCTGTTGCAGTTTTAACTTCAGCTAAAGTTGATGCTAATATTATAATTGAAATCTCTGTCGTATCTGATGCTATGCTGGTCGGTTCTTTTGTTTTAGTTTTAGCTTCAGCTGTAACTGATGATAGTGTTGTATTTGGAGCTAATGACGTATGCAACGATGTGTTTCTTGATTCTTTTGTTCTCGTCGTAGCTTCAGCTGTAGTTGATGCTACTGTAGTACTTGGAGATACGATGTCTTGGAGATACGGAGATGTCGTATTTAAAGCTGTACTTGTTGATTCAATTGTTTTTATGGTTTCAACTTCAGCTGTAGTTGATGATAGTTTTGCATTTGGAGCTACTGTCATATTCAACGCTGCGGTTGTTAATTTTTTTGATGTAGTTGTAGCTTCAGCTGTGGTTGATGCTAGTGTAGTACTTAGGGATACAGTCGCATTTAATGCTGTACTTGTTGATTCAATTGTTGTTATGGTTTCATGTTCAGCTGTAGTTGATGATAGTGTTGTGTTTGGAGCAACTGTCACATTCAACGCTGCGCTTGTTAATTCTTTTGATGAAGTTGTAGCCTCAGCTGTGGTTGATGCTAGTGTAGTACTTGAAGATACTGTCGCATTTAATGCTGTACTTGTTGATTCAATTGTTGGTATGGTTTCATGTTCAGCTGTAGTTGATGATAGGGTTGTATTTGGAGGTACTGTCACATTCAACCCTGCGGTTGTTAATTCTTTTGATGTAGTTGTAGCTTCAGCTGTAGTTGATGCTAGTGTAGTACTTGGGGATACTGTCGCATTTAATGCTGTACTTGTTAATTCAATTGTTGTTATGGTTTCAATTTCTGATGTAGTTGATGATAGTGTTGTACTTTGAGTTAATTTCGTATTCAATGGTGTGCTTGGTAATTCTTTTATTGCAGTTATGGCATTATCTGCGGTTGATGCTAGTGTAGTACTTGCAGATACTGTCGTATTTAATGTTGTGCTCGTTGATTCTTTCAATGTGGTTGTAGCTGCAGCTGTGGTTAATGCTACTGTAGTACTTGGTGATACTGTCGCATTTGATACTGTACTTGTTGATTCAATTGTTGTTATGGTTTCAAATTCAGCTGTAGTTGATGATAGTGTTGCATTTGGAGCTACTGTCATATTGAACGCTGCGGTTGTTAATTCTTTTGATGTAGTTGTAGCTTCAGCTGTGGTTGACGCTAGTGTAGTACTTGGAGATACTGTCGTATTTAATGATGTACTTGTTGATTCAATTGTTGTTGTGGTTTCAACTTCAGCTGTTGTTGGTGATAGTGTTGTATTTGGAGCTACTGTCGCATTCAACGTTGCACTTGTTAATTTTTTTGATGTAGTTGTAGCTTCAGCTGTGGTTGATGCTAGTGTAGTACTTAGGGATACAGTCGCATTTAATGCTGTACTTGTTGATTCAATTGTTGTTATGGTTTCATGTTCAGCTGTAATTGATGATAGTGTTGTGTTTGGAGCAACTGTCACATTCAACCCTGCGGTTGTTAATTCTTTTGATGTAGTTGTAGCTTCAGCTGTAGTTGATGCTAGTGTAGTACTTGGGGATACTGTCGCATTTAATGCTGTGCTTGTTGATTCAATTGTTGTTATGGTTTCAAATTCAGCTGTAGTTGATGATAGTGTTGCATTTGGAGCTACTGTCATATTGAACGCTGCGGTTGTTAATTCTTTTGATGTAGTTGTAGCTTCAGCTGTGGTTGACGCTAGTGTAGTACTTGGAGATACTGTCGTATTTAAAGCAGTACTTGTTGATTCAATTGTTTTTGTGGTTTCAACTTCAGCTGTAGTTGATGATAGTTTTGCATTTGGAGCTACTGTCATATTCAACGCTGCCGTTGTTAATTCTTTTGATGTAGTTGTAGCTTCAGCTGTGGTTGATGCTAGTTTAGTACTTAGAGATACCGTCGCATTTAATGCTGTACTTGGGGATACTGTCGCATTTAACGCTGTACTTGTTGATTCAATTGTTGGTATGGTTTCATGTTCAGCTGTAGTTGATGATAGGGTTGTATTTGGAGCAACTATCACATTTAACCCTGCGGTTGTTAATTCTTTTGATGTAGTTGTAGCTTCAGCTGTAGTTGATGCTAGTGTAGTACTTGGAGATACTGTCGTATTTAAAGCTGTACTTGTTGATTCAATTGTTTTTGTGGTTTCAACTTCAGCTGTAGTTGATGATAGTTTTGCATTTGGAGCAACTGTCACATTCAACGCTGCGCTTGTTAATTCTTTTGATGAAGTTGTAGCCTCAGCTGTGGTTGATGCTAGTGTAGTACTTGAAGATACTGTCGCATTTAACGCTGTACTTGGGGATACTGTCGCATTTAACGCTGTACTTGTTGATTCAATTGTTGTTATGGTTTCAAATTCAGCTGTAGTTGATGATAGTGTTGCATTTGGAGCTACTGTCATATTGAACGCTGCGGTTGTTAATTCTTTTGATGTAGTTGTAGCTTCAGCTGTAGTTGATGCTAGTGTAGTACTTGGAGATACTGTCGTATTTAAAGCTGTACTTGTTGATTCAATTGTTTTTGTGGTTTCAACTTCAGCTGTAGTTGATGATAGTTTTGCATTTGGAGCTACTGTCATATTCAACGCTGCGGTTGTTAATTTTTTTGATGTAGTTGTAGCTTCAGCTGTGGTTGATGCTAGTGTAGTACTTAGGGATACAGTCGCATTTAATGCTGTACTTGTTGATTCAATTGTTGTTATGGTTTCATGTTCAGCTGTAGTTGATGATAGTGTTGTGTTTGGAGCTACTGTCACATTCAACGCTGCGCTTGTTAATTCTTTTGATGAAGTTGTAGCCTCAGCTGTGGTTGATGCTAGTGTAGTACTTGAAGATACTGTCGCATTTAACGCTGTACTTGTTAATTCAATTGTTGGTATGGTTTCATGTTCAGCTGTAGTTGATGATAGGGTTGTATTTGGAGCTACTGTCACTTTCAACCCTGCGGTTGTTAATTCTTTTGATGTAGTTGTAGCTTTAGCTGTGCTTAATGCTAGTGTAGCACTTGGGTACACTGTTGCATTTAATACTGTACTTGTTGATTCTATTGTTGTTATGGTTTCAAATTCATCTGTAGTTGATGATATTGTTGCATTTGGAGCTACTGTCATATTGAACGCTGCGGTTGTTAATTCTTTTGATGTAGTTGTAGCTTCAGCCGTGGTTGACGCTAGTGTAGTACTTGGAGATTGTTAGCGCGGCAGCTAAGCTGTATAGGCTGAGCGCGCCTCCAATGGCGGGGGAAGGATGGCTGGTAGAAGAGTAGTACAAAGGAACTTAGCGACTAACCTGGTCTCCATGCAACTGCAATCACCTCGGTTCGGGTCCGTCTCCAAGCTGCTTGTTCCTTCAGGATGTTATGACGTTCGATGTAGTGGACTGTATTTTAGGCGGTTGGTGCGTGTCGGCAAGGAGCGTTTACGCGGCGGGTTTATAGCGGGTGTTGTTTATATTTGCGCGTCGAATTCACGTGGACCACCGCAGAGGAGCAGCAGATCCAGTACTTTGGATTCGGCGAGAGCGGCAGCCGCGAAGGACGAGGGTCGATCGCAGACTACTTGCGGCGGCAAGCAGTTTTCTCGTGGATACCACGATATGAGCGACAGAGATAGTCGCCAAGAAATGATAGGAATAGGAAGGTAGGAAGGTATTATGAGTGCCAATGTAAGTGGCGCGAACATTTGCCCCCGGCCTAAAAACCATTGGTTTTTAAAAGAAAGCGGGAAATAAAAAAAATAAAAATAAGAGTTAAACTCTTAAGCAGTCAACGGGTTAAATATAACATAGCGGTTGACCGGGGAGCAAGGGGTTAAATTATTGGGTAGGTAAGATACATAAACGGACGACGGGTCTCTGGTAGACGCCGGTCGCCGTTTTTACTGACGCTACTCGACAGATGCCATCGCCGCCGACATGAGTGGCCACGACGACGCCGAGAGGCCAGGATAGCGGGGGAATATTATCAGTGATAATAAGAACAATAGAACCTATTGTAATGGGATTCGAAGGTGTATTCCATTTTCCTCTAGATTGAAGTAAGTGAAGATATTCCAACTTCCACCGTTTGGAAAATGATCGTACCATTTGATCCAATAAAGCGTACCGTTTCAATAAGTGTCCAGGTTCATCGGGAACCGTGCAAGCGGGTAAATGCTTCAGCGGTGCGATCATTAAGAAATGTGAAGCACTCAGCGCGGTCGGCTCAGACGGATCTTCGCTCAATAACGTTATAGGACGAGAATTGATAACGCATTCTATCTGTGTGAGTACGGTTAACATTTTTTCATAGGTGAGTAACTGTGAACCGATCGTTTTATGAAGATGACTTTTAAACGCTTTCACATATATTTCATAATTCCCCCCGAAGTGAGGACTTCGCGGTGGATTGAATTTCCAGTGTATGCGATTAGCTGATAACTCATCTGAGATAGACTTATTATATTCGTCGGAATTTAAAAGATCCGTTAACGCATTTTTCGCATTTTTAACGCATTCCGTTAACGCAGAGATGGGAAGGGAGTCAAGGAGCGCGGGTGAGTTACTAGCCCATTTGACGAGATCGAAGCCCCCGGCCTTGAGCAACTCGCGGAGATCGTCTCTGAGTTGTAAACAAGCAGACAGAGTAGGCATGGAGTAGCACACGTCGTCCATGTATGTGTTGTCGCTGATAAGAGATGCTGCGAGTGGGAAGCGGGCACCGTCGGCGGCGCACAGCTGTCGCAACACTCGCATCGCAAGGAACGGACTGCTACGTAGACCAAAACAAACGCGGTTGAATTGGTAGGTATCAAGCGGAAAAACGGGATCGAATCGATACAGGAATTTTTGATATTTGCGGTGGTCCTCATTTATCAAAATTTGTAGGTACATCTGTTTAATATCGGATGTAAAAGCGATTGGGTAGTGGCGGAAATCCAAGAGGATTGTAAAAAGATCGTTTTGTAAATTATCCCCGGTATATAAAACTTGATTCAAGGAGAGGCCTGAGTCAGTTTCAGCACTGGCGTCCATCACCATACGCCATCGAGTTGTTGTTTTTTGTAGTCTCGCAATGGCGTGGTGTGGCACGTAATATCCAGTAAAAGGACTATCATTGTCGATCAGTGAAATGTAACCCTTCTGAATGTACTCTTTGATTATAGCATCGTACTCTAAGCGCAGAGCAGGTGTCGCGGCGAGCTTACGTTCGAGATACATGAAGCGTTTTTTAGCGATAGGGTAAGAATTACCCAGAGAGGTCGCGGGATCGCGGGAGAAAGGTAACGCTACAGAATAGCGTCCCGTAGGATCGCGGGAAACGTTATTTGTAAAAATGCGTTTACATTCTATAGCGTCTGGGCTCAAAGTCGGCGTGCATTGCACCTCTTCAAGCTGCCAGAAGCGTTGGACAAGATTATCTAAACGTGGTCCTTCCGTAAAGGTACAGAGGGAAATATGAGAGCGGCGTCTATCTTCAACCAAGGGGTCAGTGATAGAAACAACGGTTCCAATATGAGCGGGCGTAACATGAGCGGGAGTAACATGAGCGGGAGTAACGGGAGCGGTCCCGATTACGATAAAACCAAAAATGGTTTCAAAAGCGGTTGGAGTACCAGGCGGACCAGCGGCGCGGCCTGATAGCAATATTTCAGAAAAGAGCGGCGCGCCTATAAGTATGTCGATCTCGGAAGGCGAAGCGAAACTGTCGTCTGCCAGAGGCAGGCAGTTCAGGTATGAAAGGCAGGATACGTCAATTTTCACTGCCGGTAAATTGTCTGTTATGCGGTCGATAACATAGGCGTCAATTGCAATAAAATTATCATTTAGGCGGGAAGATAAAGTAGCAGAAACTGCTCCCTTGATTGGGTTAGATGCGGAACCTATCCCTTTAACAACGGTGTTCGTCACCTTATTGCATTTTAAATTTAATTTAGCGCAACATTTTGAAGTTAAAAAGTTACTTTGGGAAGCCGAATCAATTAAGGCGCGTACTACATGGCGGCGACCATTTAAATCCGTAGCATAAACTTGTACGGTTCCCAGTAAACAAGTAGTGTCATTAGGCTGCGAAGCGGGGCGTATATTACACAGCGACACCTGTTGTTGTGATGACTGATAAGCAGTTGTAGGTAAGTTCGTCAGCTGAGCGCTAGCGGAGCCCGCGACGGGCGGCGGCGATGCCGAAGGCGGCATGTGATCCCCGGCGGCGGAGAAGTTGCCAGTTCGCGCGCGCGGAGGCGGCGCGTGCGCCTGTGACGGAGCGCTAGGGTACGGGCGATTGTCTTCACGGGAAGATGATACTTTGCGGCATAACATAGAATGATGTTTACATCCACAATAACGGCAATTAAATTTAGAATTGCAAGCAGTATTTATATGCGTAGTGCTTAGACAATTAGTGCAACCTTTGCTTTGTTTTACAAAAGTGTACCTGTCGTCGATAGAAAGCTTATCAAATACAGGGCATCTATATAAGTTAGCGTGATCGGCTTGTTTGCAAAGCGGACAGTGAGTGACGCATGATGCTGCAAAAGACTGCGTAGACCTTGCAGTACGCGGCCTGTTATCACTGCGGCTAAGAGAATCGGTCGTAGTGCGTTCCAATATTTTGCTTTGTTCGCGGATGAATTTTAAAAGTTCATTGTATGTAGGCATAGATTTACCTCGCATGTGCATTTCAAACGACCGTGCAGTACTTGAATCTATTTTCTTCAAAGCGAGCGATAGTAAAATAAAATCAGACATGTTATCGAGCTTGAGAGACTTCAAACTTGACACAGCCGTGCAGAATTTATCTAGGAATAATTCTAAGTTTTTATTCGTCGCGGTGTTAAAAGATTTAAAATCAAGCATTTGATCAAGATAAGCGGAGGCTAGGTTACGTTTGTCGTTATACTTATCGACGAGCGTCTGCCATATGATCGGATAATTATCAGCGTTAGGTACGATACCAGAACAAACTGCAAGGGCCCGGCCTGACAATTTATTAATTAAATATTGGACGCGTTCGTGATCAGTGAGATCGGGATTTTCGTGAATCGTGCGTTTGAATGACTCATAAAATATCCTCCAGGTCATCGGATCTCCATTGAAGACCATCAAATCGAGTTCAGGAATTCTGATAGATTTACGTTGCGGGGCAACATTGAAATCAGCGGTTTTTAAAGGCGGGTTAAGTTTATTATAAACAAACTGACAACGGCAAAACATATCTTCGAAGACGTTTATAGATTGGTAGTTTACCGTGTACGAAGCGTTGAGAGTCAACTCGGTGACATTTAATTTGTTCACAATTTCATTGAAATCGGAGCGTAAACGGTCTAACGAGATCATTCCACATAGAAATAAATCTTTCTCAGTATCATCAGTGAAAGCCTTTAAAGATCGGTTAAAAATATCTTGTAAGCGGGAAAATATAATGTCACGTTTACCTATCAAGGTCAAACGTTCGACCTGTAACGTATCGAGCGCCTTTGCGTCCTCGTATACTTCACTATCTTTGTCTTTTGAACGAGTAGCCATAGCCATCTTAACAAAGTATAAAAAAACTAGATAAAGTATGAAATTCCTAACTTACTGCAACTGCCTACAGCATTTACCTGCCGCGCGCGCGGCGTATTGAATACCCACGCGGAGACGCACGGGCGGTCGTTAGGAATACCTTCACTTTTTAATAAAAATTAAGAATTACGGAAAAATCGTTATTTTTACTATTTAGGAATGCGGAATACACGAAATAAGTATATAATAGCGTAGTAGGATAGTACAGGGTACTATCTGAACTGTAATTGCGGGCGGGAACACGATAATTATAGGAAATTATCGTTGGTAAAAATACCAATATAAAATTGCGGGCGGTTATAAAGAGGACTATATGAGGCCTAAGAGGGGCCAGAGAATAGCGGGAGGACCAGAGAAGATCCGGCGGCGGAGGACCAACAATATGTTAGCGCGGCAGCTAAGCTGTATAGGCTGAGCGCGCCTCCAATGGCGGGGGAAGGATGGCTGGTAGAAGAGTAGTACAAAGGAACTTAGCGACTAACCTGGTCTCCATGCAACTGCAATCACCTCGGTTCGGGTCCGTCTCCAAGCTGCTTGTTCCTTCAGGATGTTATGACGTTCGATGTAGTGGACTGTATTTTAGGCGGTTGGTGCGTGTCGGCAAGGAGCGTTTACGCGGCGGGTTTATAGCGGGTGTTGTTTATATTTGCGCGTCGAATTCACGTGGACCACCGCAGAGGAGCAGCAGATCCAGTACTTTGGATTCGGCGAGAGCGGCAGCCGCGAAGGACGAGGGTCGATCGCAGACTACTTGCGGCGGCAAGCAGTTTTCTCGTGGATACCACGATATGAGCGACAGAGATAGTCGCCAAGAAATGATAGGAATAGGAAGGTAGGAAGGTATTATGAGTGCCAATGTAAGTGGCGCGAACAGAGATACTGTTGTATTTAATGATGTACTTGTTGATTCAATTGTTGTTGTGGTTTCAACTTCAGCTGTAGTTGGTGATAGTGTTGTATTTGGAGCTACTGTCACATTCAACGTTGCACTTGTTAATTTTTTTGATGTAGTTGTAGCTTCAGCTGTGGTTGATGCTAGTGTTGTATTTGGAGCTACTGTCACATTCAACGTTGCACTTGTTGATTCGATTGTAGTTGTTTTAACTTTAGCTGTAGTTGATGATAGTGTTGTATTTGGAGGTACTGTCATATTCAACGCTGTGCTTGTTAATTCTTCTGTTGTAGTTGTAGCTTCAGCTGTGGTTAATGCTAGTGTAGCACTTGGGTACACTGTTGCATTTAATACTGTACTTGTTGATTCTATTGTTGTTATGGTTTCAACTTCAGCTGTAGTTGATGATACTGTTGTATTTTGAGTTAATGTCGTATTCAATGTTGTGCTTGTTAATTCTTTCATTTTAGTTGTAGCTTCAGCTGCAGTCGATGCTAATGTAGTACTTAGAGATACTGTCGTATTTAATGATGTGCTCGTTGTAGGGGCTATAGCTGCAGGTGTAATTGATCTAAACGTTATGTTAGTCTCTGCAGTATTTGATGCAGTGGTTATTATCGCTTCTGATTGGGTGGAAGCTTTAATTGCAGTTGGCACTATGGTTGTAACTAGAGCTTCTGTAATACTTGATTCTGCAGTTATTGCTGGTGTTATACTGGTAGTGTCTGTTGCATGTGTTGATGTGGTTGTTAGTATTTCTGTTATACTTCGAGCATCAGTTGTAGTAGTTGTTAAAGTAACAGCAGGAGATAATGTTTTTACTTCAGCATTTGGTCGACCAGTTCTTGAACAATTATTATTAGTTGATTTGATGACACTTGGTGTAATAACCACAGTGGTAGTTGTAGGAACAGTTGTTGATGATATTGTAAGAGAAACTGTAGTTGTTGGAGTTGTAATGGTTGTTGTTAGGGTAGTAGAAGTGGTCGTAGTAGTCATAGTAGGAATAGTAGTTGAAGCGGTTGTAGTAGAAGCTGTAGTTGTTGGAGTTGTAATGGTTGTTGTTGGGGTCGTAGTAGTAGTCGTGGGAATTGTAGTAGTAGTAGAAGGAACTGTAGTTGTTGTTGTTGCTGATACCGTTGTCGTTGTAGAAGCTTCCTTTGGAGATTGTGCTTGAGTGTCAGGTCGACGTGTTCTTGAACAATTATGGTTGAATGACTTAGGGTTCAAGGAATTTATAACGGTTGAAGTGGTAATAGTTGACTTCGGAGTATGAGCAGTACTTACAGTAGATGTTGGAGCTATTGTAGTAGTTGCCGTCATTACAGGGCCTGCTGTAGTTCCTACGCTCGTCGTTATCTTGTCACACTCCGACATTTCAACTTTGTTATAATCTGGAAAAAAATATGATTCTCAATTACATTCTTCTTCTTCGTCGTGTCGATGATCCACGGCATGAATTGATTACATTTAAATTGATTTTTATCCAATTTTTTTCTGCTTTTATGATTTTTTATTAATATAATAGTTTTGTATAAAAGTGTATTATTGAATGCAAACCTTTTTTGTAATCGCAGTTGTATTCAAGCCTGTCGCATTCATCGATAAATATTCTAATGTCTGAATCATTATTTTCTTTTCCACAATCCTGGATCCAAGTATGGTTGCATAATTTAGCCAGAAAGCATGCGTCGGGTGGCTACAAAATTGTAAGTACCAGGAATTAGCTCAATTGGATTTTCTTTATATATAATTTTGTAATTCACTGTCACAAGTTCACATTTATCCATCAACTCACTGCTGTGCACGGGCTTCACATAAAATTCATGATCTAAAGCTGGGTCCACATGAGTAACCGTAACCGAGGCATGTCACTGGACTTGCTACGCTAAATACGGACGAGGCTTGTGACATTTTACCGCGACCCCTCAGGAGGCCCCTAAGTGGAACGCTGCGTGTCATTAGGTAATGACTCACGGATCAGGGTTATGGACACAGTCACAGATGTGAACCCAGCTCAATGTTCTTTTGTTGTTCCTTTTTAAAATATAAAACTTACCGGAACATAGTGTTGAATAGTGCTCAATGACATAAACACTGCAAAACAAAATATTGACTAAAAAATTATGGTATTTAAAATGTTGTAATATATATGCAAAATAATCTTTCTTACATATCAGGCCGCCAACCACTCGTATTGTGAAATCAATCATGTTTTCTTAGCTTCATAACAATAACTTTTAACTACGACACTAGAATAGAGGTTTATTGCAAACACAATAACACGCATTATTCATTTTACGTCATCTATCAATTTAACATTATCAACCACTGCAAGAAACTCTTTGTAATATTTCTTTAGGCGAAAAACAGTATAAGGCTGCGCGGAGCTGTCATCTAAAGCATAACAGAACCAAAGTTTATCAAAATCCATTCAGCCATTGCGGCGTGACTAACAAACAATCGAACACTCACAAACTTTCGCTTTTATAATATAACTGTGACTATAGTAGTGTCGACGGATCTAGGCAAACATGAACACGGGCCCTAGAAAAGTTTGCACATACACAGTTACGAAGAAATGTTTTAATGTGACTTGCCTTTTTCTCAGTAGGTGGGAAATAATAAACTCTGCCATTTGTACTAGTTAGTTAATTTGTGCAATAAAGTATTAAATAAATTAATAAATGGTGGGAAATGCCAGGCGACCAACCCTAACTGTCCAAATCCTAACTCGCATCCAAAATACGAATACTGTGACGCTTTATGCGGCTAACTTCACGATTGCCTAGATAAATCGACACTATTATAGGTACCTAGTTACAAAAGTTAACATACTTTACGTATGAAAATAAATAAATAATTTTGTATATTCCCCAGCCTCATTATTCTATGTCAAGGACCGGAAACTGTAGCACAGCGGAAGTGGCACAGTGGTGCAGCGGTGATGTAGAGTCAATGTCGGCGCGAGGCAAACGGGTTCGGTTCCTAAGAATGTGTGATGCAATTTGGCTGGCTTAACTTGATTTATGTTTGTTATTTAATGCTGTTCAAAGCTTAGGTATTTCTAGAAGATTCAAGCGATTTAGAAGTAATTTAATACACATAATGTTCAATTACCACATGCGCAAGGCTTTATTAACTTTTATGTTAACGTTTCATACAAAACAGACGTGGCTCGTTAAATATTTTCTTAGCTGTGACGTGACGCATAAAACAAACATGTCTGCCATTATGGATTCAAGACTGTTTTATAAATTATATAATTAATATTACTTCCCTGTTTCTTTCCGTGTGTTTTCCGTTAAACGTTTTGCATTTTATACCTAAATACTTATGTATTTTGTAACTTATTGAAAATTAAAATAGGATGCATTTAACATTTGAGCTCTACTAAAAATGTAAAATTAATTCATTTCCATTTACGATAAATATAATACGATCTATTTTTCGCCTTATATATGGCGCGTGGCATGACCTACTATGGTATGACGTCATGCAGCGCGCTGCAACTCTTCGATATGGCTTGCTGCTAATGTGACCTGAAAAACTCTGGCACCGGCACGACACTACCTCATCCGTGAAACAATTAGAAGAAATAGAAATTTAATACAAAATATATTTTATAGGGTTAGAGATTCTAAAAAACATTGATAATAATATTGGGTGGTAAAGTTTTTAAGGAAAACCGCAAGTGAAACCGTGATAAGTGCATCTAAGTGCAATTTTCCCACAACAAACTTATTGCCAAAAGTTTAACGGTTCATTTCATAATAAACGTTAAATCCTTTCTTGAGTTGGCAATCATCCAGTGCAAGTTGTAACATCTGGTAACCGCTACTTGGCTCTTGTCCATTTTCCCACGGTACGTGCATTAAATCTCGTTTAAAAAATAAAAATGAAACCGACTCCGAGTATGCAATTTCGGTTATTTGGAGGAAATATTTTTTCCATTTATTTTGATTTACAGTTATTTATTTTCAGTAGGTACGTAATTAATTACCACTCGCTTTTCGGTGAAGGAAACATCGTGAGGAAACCCATATACCTACCTACCCGAGAATTATTTCAGAGGTAGGTATGTTATCCACCAACCGGACCGAGTCCCCGTGGTGGATTATAGCCTCACGCTCCTCACGAAAGTGAAAAAGACCCTTGCTTAGCAGTGGGTTAATGATAATTTTGATTTAACAACCAAACTAATAAACCGATTTTGATGAAATTTCTTCTCCATCTGAAAGTAGCTATAATTATAATGTACAGTATGGCGAGTGTTCACCTAATCCTTCTGATAGGTACTCGTCCCAATTCACACAATTAATGGGAAACCCCAAAGCGACCAGTTTTTAGCTGTAAAGCCTCGACAGGAAAACGTTTTCCAATTTAAAAAGAACCCTTTTCTAAGAGCAACGTTCTGTATAGGGCTTCCACCCACGCGCATTTGTACACGTGACGCAAAACAAAGGGATACAAACATGCGCTAAATCCCAATCAAATAATATGATACGGCTTAAAGTTAAGGCTTTAGGTTCTAATATTAACAACAATAATTCAATATTAACCAGATTAAAGTAAATTAGGGCAAGTAGAGTCGCCGTGGCGAGCATGTCTCGTCATTACGTAACACCCACGTACCGACTCGAATTGATTTTTGTTAGCGTCCAACTGTAACAATACGCATGCGCTGATAACTTCACGCACACACCCCTAGCTATCGCCCCTACACAGGCACAAACCTCATTTTATCGCAAACGCAATTCTCAACTCAACCCCGTCAGTATAAGTGTGAATTTCGTGACGCAAATTCGATTGATATTTTTAGACAATACGTGCCTATTACTGCTTGTATAGACGCGCCCTCTTCCATACAAATTGGGAAACTCAGTCGCGGAAGGTTTTCCACTTCTGTCCATAATTTCTGAAAATTCACATTTAGCACCACAATCTCGTCTTTATCCTACACGAGGCGGGTTAGAATTCATATCTGTGTTCACTATAAAGCAGTGGCGAAGGCTTTCGTGGTGTTACTAAAAATAGACTCCGATATAGGTACTAGGGAATTTTAGTGAAGCTTTCCATTCATAAATTACATTCATTTGGTTTTGGGCAGTGAAGTAAAACAGTCGGGGGCGTCTTTGCGATTAAATTGTGAAGCAGCTGTTGACTATCGGAGTCGCGTGTGATCGATAAACCCTCGATCAAGGGGTTCTTCGCCGAAGAAGCCAACCAAAGGAAAGGAACATGTAAGTTGTAATGGAATGCTATTAACTATTAAAGCTATAGATGTTTAAACATGAAGCATTTCCATTAAACATTCATGCCATCACTTACACGATTGAATTTGCATGCCTGATAGAAGTATAAGTACATTCCTTTACGTATTCATGTTTGAATATGGTTTTTTTACCATAGATATTCTAGTTGCTTCAGCTAGTTTTCCCATACCACTGTTCCTTATCGATTGGCTTATGTTAGAGACTAGAAACCCCATTTGCTACGTAAAATATTAGAAGAATTTGTGCTGTTGAGCTGGAGAAATGTTTGGAATTGGATTTTCCGTGAATAACACGATACTGGGTAGATTTTCGACGATAGCATGTACTTAATTGCCTTTACAGACGACTAAAATACGTAATTTTGTTACAATACTTGCCTGTTTACTAGATGCAAAGTCTGAAAAAACAAAATCAATATTTGTTGTGTAATTATTGCATCGAAAAGGTGACTTATGCTAAACTTATTCATAGATAAAGAAAATCATTATCATTAGCCTGTTCTGTGTTATTCATTAATCATTCATTAGATCAGCTGAAAAACATACCTAATTCTAAAGAAAAAAGACATACTTATTCTGGTTTTTTAGACAGTTGAACATCACGTCCGACAGACTACAAAATCTAGACTCATCATCATGTGGTGTAGTTAACATTAGATTTCTTTTGTGAATACGTTTTTTAAGGTAGCGAAGGTAGAAAAGTACCGACATAGTAACTTTCGAGGGCTATACAATTGAGTTGTGTACAAACATACTCAATTACATAGTACTCAGTGTCCGTACCAACTTATTACCTCTCGTAGCTTAGATCTCCCAATCAAAACCATCCCCATTGAATTAGGTACGAATCTAATGGTAGAGTCATTCAACCTTCAATATTTAATTTTATCATCAAGCTATAATAACAAAAGTAACAATAGTTAGGCACCTACTTTATATTGTAAAAGGACAACCCCTGTCACAGTAATTTTACTCCAAATTCCGTTCTTGGCCAATTAAACTATTATATATCCCATTGCAACATGGTACGATATTAAATACGGGAATTAACAATCAGCTACGTTGCTTAAAAAGCCTATTAAAGTTTGAAACCACGAGTAAACTCAGAATGAGGGTACATTGCGATGCGGGCTGACATAATCGATGTTTCGACATTGGAGAACAACGGAATACAAATTGTGTTCGCTTTTTAGGGTTTCGGAACGTTATTATTAGATATATGTGTCTCTCTGTCCATATTTTAATCCTTTAGTAAATAGTTTACAATCATGCAACATGAAACCATGAGTTGTTTTGTATTTTCGTTGTTTTGTCCGTATGTGACAACGTCTAATAAATCGATGAACGCCAGCTACATGCACGTAAAAGTTGACTCATTGTCCCGTTACGCTCATTGTACGCTTGCGCCGCATCTATCTGTCTTCTCTTCTTGACAGGTTAATTATTCTTGCATTTTAAAAATCTGATTACTAGTATAATTTCAAGTATTTTTCTTCTAAATTTGATATGAGTCGAATAATCTATATTTTCTCTCTGACTCTCAATAATTTCTAGACAGTAATAGACAAACTAATTTGTGTGTGTAACTTTAGAACCCCGTGCGGTAGACCGACTCTCACTTGGCTAGTATTATTTCGTCTAGACAGTTTTTGAATGTTTTAGTACAGTTGGCAAACTGCCAGTACTTATCTATTTTAGTATTTTCTCTTTTATTCCATTCATGGAATTAGGTTCAGGATTAACATAACAAGTGGTCTGAACTGGCTTCTTAATAAAAAAATCCCGAACAATAGACAATTGAATTTTGTAAAGGTGGCAAATATTCAATGCCTTTTTGTACAGGTTAATTATTTAATTACATACATATCTATGAGTGTGCTAACTGGAACTGTTAATATCAAGTTTCGTTTTCATGATTTTTGTGATTCTCAAAAAAACAGGTACATCTATATATATAAAAATTTTATGTTGGTTTGTGTACGCTTCAAAAACTAAAAAAGTCCTGCACCGATCGAGCTGACATTTTAGCATAATATATAATCCGCATCAAGGATTGTATTTATCTATTTTTTCATCAGTGACTGCCACAGCGAAGCGTGGCAGGGTACAGCTAGTAATATATAAATTGTAAATGGAATAATACTTACTTATTAACATGGCTTTGGTTTATGATAAGTTGGTATGTATACTAATATATAAAGCTGAAGAGTTTGTTTGTTTGTTTGAACGCTAGGATCTCAGAAATGAATTATGTGGGTGAAACCGCAGGGCGCAGCTAGTCTAATATAAAGTACGAGCATATCTACTTTGGTACTTACTTTCGACACGTTATTTCTTTCTAAAAGAGATAATTGCGTAAATAACTGTGTGTGTTCACCTAATTTGAAGAAATCTTTATCAATTTATGAAAAAATATCAGCTCCATTATCTATCTACAAAAACATTAGGTACTTCGAGGCTTTTTGTACTTTGTCTTTAGAGCCGATGTCTCAGGGTGACGAGCGCAGTGCAGTGCCGCGCAGGATTATGCAATGCATGGTTCGAGGTAGTGCTGTGACTGTTATGAGCAGGCGTAGCGCTTACCATCAGGCGAACGACTTGCTCAACTCGTCACTCAGTTAAATAAAAAAATAAAAACTTACGTGTTTATCTTTGCCAATAAATTTACAGCCACGGAGGGGTCGTCCAATCCAATTTCATTCTATAGGACTGGCGCGGAATTAAAAAGAAAGCGTATATTCGATAAAAGATACTTTTTTATCTTATTTTATTAAATCACTGTACAAGCATATAAAGGGGCCCCTTTTCAAGTTACAAGACAAAAGTGGGACCCTAATAGTGAGAGTTAGCCGAGTAAAACGTTTTATTAAACTTTGCGTTGGCTTCGGAAACCCTGACGCGTATTATGGTTGCATTCCTCGGGTTTTATTATTAAAGCTAACGTCTCTTTGTAATAAGGATTTACTTTCTAATAGACTATAAGAAAATATAATACACCTTTACCAACCAACACCAACTAAGAACTTCTTAAATGACCTAAGAAGCTTTCGAAATACGCTGATCAGAGTGACTAAGCTAAACCACAGACATAAGTTTAAATAGACGATCAATATCGTCTAAATAAACTCTCACTTTGACTTTGAACCCCATTATAGGCTAAACGACTTCAAAATAGAAGGAGACACGCGATGAAATCGTCTGTATTTTTTTTTCTTACCTCAGAACTTTCGACTCGGTGAACCGATTTTGATGATTCATTTTTTTTACAAATCATCTACCTAACGATTTATAACTATCTTAGGTAGTTAAGAACAGTCCTTAATAAAAAAAAGTAAAAACCTACCACCGGCGTCTTAGTTTCCATTAACTTTTTAAAACATTAACCTGGTGAAAAATTTTGTTAATAATCTGATTTAGGACTCCCTCGGCACAATCTGTGAAATAGCATAAAATGTTATCCGTTATAACAATGAAACCCACGCACGGGAGCGTAACAAGGTATAGGAACGTGGGTGGAGTAGTCAGAACGCCGAATTCTAAATAGGGAAACTTAGATAGCCGGTGGGAAAAAAGACAAAACAGAAATGCATTAAAAATAACTACTACGCCATCTTGGATGGACCGCCATATTGGATTTAGAATGATGTCACACACCATATCGTGCATTGCTATCCAAACTAAACGTGTATACAAAATTTCAGCTCAATCGGTTAAAGATATCTACTTCAAAATTGAGTTCAAACATTCCACCGTAACAAACATACTTACATACGCACAGGGCAAGTTAAATAAAAGCTTTTAAAAAGGTTGGAAGAAGCGCCCGGATACAAAAAAAAATAGGACCGCGAATTCAAATTCCCAGTTACACATAATTTGATTTCAATTGGAATTTATTTATTTCAGGAATTCAATAAGAAACCATATAAACGTCCAATTCTCAATTAAAAATGTAGGCAGAAACGTGAACCTCAATTACGGTTACCTAGAAATTGATTTCAAATGGCGCTTTAATTTCAGGAATCCAATAAGAAGCCGTAACAAAACAATCATTGAGTTATTCAACCCCCTACAACCCGCCCTGACTACGCCCGTGCCCACGTGGGCGTTTAGCTAGCATAGACCGTTCACGTAATAAAAATAATGAGACACAATTAGGTACCACTGAACATTGTACCTCTGTTAAATGTTAATAAAATGCCAGGGTTCAAATAAGATGGCAACCCACGCTTTGTGCTAAGTTTTCGCAGATGTGTGTGTTGAGTGTTGACCTTTTTTGTGCTGAATTTTTCATTTACGTAAGTAATTAGGAAAGTTTCAGATAGAAAAATTCAATTAAAGTTACAATCTTTTTTTTTTAATACCGCACTATTTATGTATACATACCCATGTGAATGAAGTAAATAGATTACTGTATTATGTAGCAAATTTAAATCTATCTATATATATATAAAAATGTTATGTTGGTTTGTGTAAGCTTCAAAAACTCAAAAAGTTCTGCACCGATCGAGCTGAAATTTTAGCATGATATATAATTCGCATCAAGGATTGTTTTTATCTATTTTTTTCATCAGTGACATATCAGCGAAAGTGCCACAGCGAAGCGGGGCAGGGTACAGCTAGTACAATATATAACAAATACGAATATACTTAGGGTCTATGAGTAAGGAAGAAACCTTCCTTATGATATTACCTTTCTATTATAGTGACCACGAGGTAATATTTACACCCTATTGAAACAGCGATAAAACGGATATTCAGAGGTCGCAAGTTCAACCCCGATCCGTAGCCAAATATTTCGTTTCTTGAACTTAATTTAAATTCACGTCGTCACGCTACACTTACTGACTAACCACGTACATGTATGTATACATGTACTACTTGTACATGTACATAGGTACATATAATTAAATACACGTCTAATTATTCCTGTAGTCATTAATTTTTAGCCAAGTACCGAAGTCTACACATATAGTACACAGGTGTATCTCTATCTGATACCGAAGCGCAGATCATTAAAGTTCAACTATCTCTCTAGAGAGTCTACCGTTTCGTAGATAGGTGGGTATTCAGAAATTAGATAAGTAGACGTAGTGACAAATGTAGAGAAAAGGATACTTAGATGGTGTTAGCGCGGCAGCTAAGCTGTATAGGCTGAGCGCGCCTCCAATGGCGGGGGAAGGATGGCTGGTAGAAGAGTAGTACAAAGGAACTTGGCGACTAACCTGGTCTCCATGCAACTGCAATCACCTCGGTTCGGGTCCGTCTCCAAGCTGCTTGTTCCTTCAGGATGTTATGACGTTCGATGTAGTGGACTGTATTTTTGGCGGTTGGTGCGTGTCGGCAAGGAGCGTTTACGCGGCGGGTTTATAGCGGGTTTTGTTTATATTTTCGCGTCGAATTCACGTGGACCACCACAGAGGAGCAGCAGATCCAGTACTTTGGATTCGGCGAGAGCGGCAGCCGCGAAGGACGAGGGTCGATCGCAGACTACTTGCGGCGGCAAGCAGTTTTCTCGTGGATACCACGATATGAGCGACAGAGATAGTCGCCAAGAAATGATAGGAATAGGAAGGTAGGAAGGTATTATGAGTGCCAATGTAAGTGGCGCGAACATTTGCCCCCGGCCTAAAAACCATTGGTTTTTAAAAGAAAGCGGGAAATAAAAAAAATAAAAATAAGAGTTAAACTCTAAAGCGGTCAACGGGTTAAATATAACATAGCGGTTGACCGGGGAGCAAGGGGTTAAATTATTGGGTAGGTAAGATACATAAACGGACGACGGGTCTCTGGTAGACGCCGGTCGCCGTTTTTACTGACGCTACTCGACAGATGCCATCGCCGCCGACATGAGTGGCCACGACGACGCCGAGAGGCCAGGATAGCGGGGGAATATTATCAGTGATAATAAGAACAATAGAACCTATTGTAATGGGATTCGAAGGTGTATTCCATTTTCCTCTAGATTGAAGTAAGTGAAGATATTCCAACTTCCACCGTTTGGAAAATGATTGTACCATTTGATCCAATAAAGCGTACCGTTTCAATAAGTGTCCAGGTTCATCGGGAACCGTGCAAGCGGGTAAATGCTTCAGCGGTGCGGTCATTAAGAAATGTGAAGCACTCAGCGCGGTCGGCTCAGACGGATCTTCGCTCAATAACGTTATAGGACGAGAATTGATAACGCATTCTATCTGTGTGAGTACGGTTAACATTTTTTCATAGGTGAGTAACTGTGAACCGATCGTTTTATGAAGATGACTTTTAAACGCTTTCACATATATTTCATAATTCCCCCCGAAGTGAGGACTTCGCGGTGGATTGAATTTCCAGTGTATGCGATTAGCTGATAACTCATCTGAGATAGACTTATTATATTCGTCGGAATTTAAAAGATCCGTTAACGCATTTTTCGCATTTTTAACGCATTCCGTTAACGCAGAGATGGGAAGGGAGTCAAGGAGCGCGGGTGAGTTACTAGCCCATTTGACGAGATCGAAGCCCCCGGCCTTGAGCAACTCGCGGAGATCGTCTCTGAGTTGTAAACAAGCAGACAGAGTAGGCATGGAGTAGCACACGTCGTCCATGTATGTGTTGTCGCTGATAAGAGATGCTGCGAGTGGGAAGCGGGCACCGTCGGCGGCGCACAGCTGTCGCAACACTCGCATTGCAAGGAACGGACTGCTACGTAGACCAAAACAAACGCGGTTGAATTGGTAGGTATCAAGCGGAAAAACGGGATCGAATCGATACAGGAATTTTTGATATTTGCGGTGGTCCCTATTTATCAAAATTTGTAGGTACATCTGTTTAATATCTGATGTAAAAGCGATTGGGTAGAGGCGGAAATCCAAGAGGATTGTAAAAAGATCGTTTTGTAAATCATCCCCGGTATATAAAACTTGATTCAAGGAGAGGCCTGAGTCAGTTTCAGCACTGGCGTCCATCACCATACGCCATCGAGTTGTTGTTTTTTGTAGTCTCGCAATGGCGTGGTGTGGCACGTAATATCCAGTAAAAGGACTATCATTGTCGATCAGTGAAATGTAACCCTTCTGAATGTACTCTTTGATTATAGCATCGTACTCTAAGCGCAGAGCAGGTATCGCGGCGAGCTTACGTTCGAGATACATGAAGCGTTTTTTAGCGATAGGGTAAGAATTACCCAGAGAGGTCGCGGGATCGCGGGAGAAAGGTAACGCTACAGAATAGCGTCCCGTAGGATCGCGGGAAACGTTATTTGTAAAAATGCGTTCACATTCTATAGCGTCTGGGCTCAAAGTCGGCGTGCATTGCACCTCTTCAAGCTGCCAGAAGCGTTGGACAAGATTATCTAAACGTGGTCCTTCCGTAAAGGTACAGAGGGAAATATGAGAGCGGCATCTATCTTCAACCAAGGGGTCAGTGATAGAAACAACGGTTTCAATATGAGCGGGCGTAACATGAGCGGGAGTAACATGAGCGGGAGTAACGGGAGCGGTCCCGATTACGATAAAACCAAAAATGGTTTCAAAAGCGGTTGGAGTACCAGGCGGACCAGCGGCGCGGCCTGATAGCAATATTTCAGAAAAGAGCGGCGCGCCTATAAGTATGTCGATCTCGGAAGGCGAAGCGAAACTGTCGTCTGCCAGAGGCAGGCAGTTCAGGTATGAAAGGCAGGATACGTCAATTTTCACTGCCGGTAAATTGTCTGTTATGCGGTCGATAACATAGGCGTCAATTGCAATAAAATTATCATTTAGGCGGGAAGACAAAGTAGCAGAAACTGCTCCCTTGATTGGGTTAGATGCGGAACCTATCCCTTTAACAACGGTGTTCGTCACCTTATTGCATTTTAAATTTAATTTAGCGCAACATTTTGAAGTTAAAAAGTTACTTTGGGAAGCCGAATCAATTAAGGCGCGTACTACATGGCGGCGACCATTTAAATCCGTAGCATAAACTTGTACGGTTCCCAGTAAACAAGTAGTGTCATTAGGCTGCGAAGCGGGGCGTATATTACACAGCGACACCTGTTGTTGTGATGACTGATAAGCAGTTGTAGGTAAGTTCGTCAGCTGAGCGCTAGCGGAGCCCGCGACGGGCGGCGGCGATGCCGAAGGCGGCATGTGATCCCCGGCGGCGGAGAAGTTGCCAGTTCGCGCGCGCGGAGGCGGCGCGTGCGCCTGTGACGGAGCGCTAGGGTACGGGCGATTGTCTTCACGGGAAGATGATACTTTGCGGCATAACATAGAATGATGTTTACATCCACAATAACGGCAATTAAATTTAGAATTGCAAGCAGTATTTATATGCGTAGTGCTTAGACAATTAGTGCAACCTTTGCTTTGTTTTACAAAAGTGTACCTGTCGTCGATAGAAAGCTTATCAAATGCAGGGCATCTATATAAGTTAGCGTGATCGGCTTGTTTGCAAAGCGGACAGTGAGTGACGCATGATGCTGCAAAAGACTGCGTAGACCTTGCAGTACGCGGCCTGTTATCACTGCGGCTAAGAGAATCGGTCGTAGTGCGTTCCAATATTTTGCTTTGTTCGCGGATGAATTTTAAAAGTTCATTGTATGTAGGCATAGATTTACCTCGCATGTGCATTTCAAACGACCGTGCAGTACTTGAATCTATTTTCTTCAAAGCGAGCGATAGTAAAATAAAATCAGACATGTTATCGAGCTTGAGAGACTTCAAACTTGACACAGCCGTGCAGAATTTATCTAGGAATAATTCTAAGTTTTTATTCGTCGCGGTGTTAAAAGATTTAAAATCAAGCATTTGATCAAGATAAGCGGAGGCTAGGTTACGTTTGTCGTTATACCTATCGACGAGCGTCTGCCATATGATCGGATAATTATCACCGTTAGGTACGATACCAGAACAAACTGCAAGGGCCCGGCCTGACAATTTATTAATTAAATATTGGACGCGTTCGTGATCAGTGAGATCGGGATTTTCGTGAATCGTGCGTTTGAATGACTCATAAAATATTCTCCAGGTCATCGGATCTCCATTGAAGACCATCAAATCGAGTTCAGGAATTCTGATAGATTTACGTTGCGGGGCAACATTGAAATCAGCGGTTTTTAAAGGCGGGTTAAGTTTATTATAAACAAACTGACAACGGCAAAACATATCTTCGAAGACGTTTATAGATTGGTAGTTTACCGTGTACGAAGCGTTGAGACTCAACTCGGTGACATTTAATTTGTTCACAATTTCATTGAAATCGGAGCGTAAACGGTCTAACGAGATCATTCCACATAGAAATAAATCTTTCTCAGTATCATCAGTGAAAGCCTTTAAAGATCGGTTAAAAATATCTTGTAAGCGGGAAAATATAATGTCACGTTTACCTATCAAGGTCAAACGTTCGACCTGTAACGTATCGAGCGCCTTTGCGTCCTCGTATACTTCACTATCTTTGTCTTTTGAACGAGTAGCCATAGCCATCTTAACAAAGTATAAAAAAACTAGATAAAGTATGAAATTCCTAACTTACTGCAACTGCCTACAGCATTTACCTGCCGCGCGCGCGGCGTATTGAATACCCACGTGGAGACGCACGGGCGGTCGTTAGGAATACCTTCACTTTTTAATAAAAATTAAGAATTACGGAAAAATCGTTATTTTTACTATTTAGGAATGCGGAATACACGAAATAAGTATATAATAGCGTAGTAGGATAGTACAGGGTACTATCTGAACTGTAATTGCGGGCGGGAACACGATAATTATAGGAAATTATCGTTGGTAAAAATACCAATATAAAATTGCGGGCGGTTATGAAGAGGACTATATGAGGCCTAAGAGGGGCCAGAGAATAGCGGGAGGACCAAAGAAGATCCGGCGGCGGAGGACCAACAATATGTTAGCGCGGCAGCTAAGCTGTATAGGCTGAGCGCGCCTCCAATGGCGGGGGAAGGATGGCTGGTAGAAGAGTAGTACAAAGGAACTTGGCGACTAACCTGGTCTCCATGCAACTGCAATCACCTCGGTTCGGGTCCGTCTCCAAGCTGCTTGTTCCTTCAGGATGTTATGACGTTCGATGTAGTGGACTGTATTTTTGGCGGTTGGTGCGTGTCGGCAAGGAGCGTTTACGCGGCGGGTTTATAGCGGGTTTTGTTTATATTTTCGCGTCGAATTCACGTGGACCACCACAGAGGAGCAGCAGATCCAGTACTTTGGATTCGGCGAGAGCGGCAGCCGCGAAGGACGAGGGTCGATCGCAGACTACTTGCGGCGGCAAGCAGTTTTCTCGTGGATACCACGATATGAGCGACAGAGATAGTCGCCAAGAAATGATAGGAATAGGAAGGTAGGAAGGTATTATGAGTGCCAATGTAAGTGGCGCGAACAGATGGTTTGGACGAATATGGATCGAGTACGAATGGGCAAGCCGATAGGGGTCGACGTAGGCGAACATATCACGATGAAATCGAGAACGTTCTAAAGACAGGCCATGTCAAAAGTACTTGCGAGCATGATGACAGGGCTCATGAAAGTGGAAGAAGCGAAAGAGGTGTATCAGGGCCGTAGCATGCGGAAAGATTTCGTCTCTGCTTCCCCCATGGGAGAAAAGCGTGACTTTATGCATGTAGATATATATGTAGAAATAAAACTATAACCGGTCAGTAGCCAGCTATATCTACTCATACCCGTGCCAGCATAAATCAAGTTAATCGGGTCACTAGATATTTGATCCGCACATCACCGCTACACTCGAGGCGTCCTTCCAATATAGCTGGCTATTTGAGATGAGACCTTCTATTGATAAGTATATATCTACAAGCTTAGGTATATGATACGATAGCCGCGACAGCAATGGCCTCGTGCGTGGTTGTTGGCTCGTTTGTTAAGCTAATGGAATGGTTAGAGGTTGTTTATTCAGGAACGCTAGTTTTTCATAGTAGGATATAGTGTCTAGCGTCTACCTACTATCTACCTCTACTATTACTCTTGCTGGTGTTTTATACGTTACTATCTATAAGCCAGTGACTGTTTCGGTCCAGTGCTGGACTGTTTTACCTATCCTTTTGAAATTATCCATAGAATAGAAAAACTCTTTATAAGATATTAGATGTTCTTTTTATTTCTCTTTATTCTTTTTTTTTCTTTTTTTTCCACAAGACATTGACATAATAGAAGAGCTACGAAATACGAAATTAAATCAATAAATTTAGGAACAATTGGACCTAAACAAACAGTCAATTAAGCTAACACTATGAGTTTGGAAAGTATTGATAAAGACCAAAAAGATGAATTTTAATTTTACTGGTCATCTTCGTCATGACAGTATTTAATTTATCATATCAACTTATTATCATGACAGTCAACGGGGATGAAGCCGCGCGGAGCAGTTGGTACCTAATCAATTATTTCAGAGATAACTTCGTTTACTTACCAGCTGATTCTATATTATCATAACCTACTTTTAAAAAGATGAAAGTACAAAAGGCTTCGAGGCTTTACCGCTTTTATTACGAAACCAGCCAGAAAAGTTTAGGAAAACCTTTGGCAGTTTCATTGAAAACTTTAGTGATACTCTTTGAGTATTTCAACAGAACGTAGGTACCTATTATTTACCTACTGCTGAATTATTTCGCCGTCTTGCAAGACTGGTTCCGTGTTTTTTATCCAATATTCTCGCAATGTTTCCGAATCAACCGATGCTGTTGCTAAATTAATTAAATTTGGTAGCTAAACGAATCAAATTACTTACCCCAATGTGACGCTAATTTCATCCATTATAATGATTTCGCGACGTAAATAAGTAAATGATAACGACATAAGTCAAGTACATAAGGATGTTACCACCGCAATCGATCGATCATCGATAGACGGTAGAATATAATTATAATAATCAGTAAATAGTAGATCACATTTGTTTTATTTTTTATTTTTCTCTATGTATATGAGACTTAAGTGTTTGACTTGTATGTAAAAGTGCATTATTTTTGCCTATTTTAAATAAATGATTTGAGTTTAGAATGAGATCAGTCGACGTTGATCGACAGTTACACTAGCCGAAGCTATCGATCGACGTCGGTGAATTGCGTCGATCGACGATCGATTAATGAGTGTCGTAACACCCTAACAGTCCTAATAGTGATGTCAATTTCTATATTGGGTACTTACCTTTACAGTTTATACACTAACTGTCAGTGAGCTGAATCCATAAGCTTGTCATGGTCTATAGATGTGTTTTGTGCAGTAAGTACCTATAGTTGGCTACATGGACGTATTCTGCAGTAGTTAGGCAATGAAGGCTACAAAAAACTTCTACCACAGTTCACCTAATACTTAATTCTTACGCAATTACCACTATACTAGAGATAAGGCCCTAACTAGCCCTTTTATAATTAGGTTACGATTGACAGTTGATGTTATGAGGTAATTGTTGTCGACAGGGCGACTGAAGGAGGTTTGGCGCCAGGCGGTGACAATGGCGATATGCCGATTGGAGGTCCGAAAACACCGCAGCAGGTTGCAGCTCAGCGACGCTTGCAGCAGACACAGGCGCAAGTCGATGAGGTAAGGACTAAGGAGCCCTGGCAGATGAAGAAAACCTAATTTGAATGCGTAGCCCAATTTTCGCATATGGAGATATTTTTGTGTGAACTCCAGGTATTTGCTCTGAGTCAGGGTGTTAATGCTGCTATGTCCGCGTAGTTCCTGATTCTCTAGATTCAGGGAATCCTATTTAAAGGGTCCGGATCCATGATTATGATCGTGACGTATAACAAAGTGCATCTACGTTTTTTTAAGTGCTCTTACGTAACTTATTTAAAGGTACTCTGCTATTTTGTACTCTTAAATCTGCACGTGTTTTTGCAGTATTTCTGTTTTACGAAATGCTTCGTTGAATACGGGCTCGGTAACCCAATACGAAACCTCTTTGAGTTGATAAAAGCAAACTCAATTCAAAAGGGTACAATCTCACCTCCTTTATGGATTGGACACATTTTCTTTACTTATCACGGTATCAAAATCAAATACACATTTCCTTTTATAAAAACCATCAAACGTAGACAGAGGTCTATGCCATCAAAGGAAACGATTACCGTAGCGATATTGGCCTGCCAAGTAGACTGAAGGCGACTGAAGAAATAAGGCGTCCGGGTCGAAAATATGGAAATAGAAGAAATCGCTTATCTGCGACATAGAATTGGACGTGCTATCTCACTTTCAACAGTTGAGGAAATATTTTAATGAAAACTGACTGCGCCCCGAGGACCCGCCGAGTTCTAGTTCTCCATCAACTTCGACAGGCCATTTCAGGGGTCGGTGTTAGAAATAAAAAGTCTATATCCCACCTCAAATAAAAATCGATGTCTACTTTTGTACAGAACAGCCGCTTTGGTGTAATTATGTACCAAATAAAATTAGCGTTTATTAAATCAGTAGAAAGTAGGATGGTATATTGATGTTTTTCGTTTCTTGGTTCATTTTATTTGTGTTTACTGTTTAATTACCAAACGACTAGAAATCCTCAATAAGGATTAGGTACTCAATTAGGTACGAGTAAGCTTGATAGTATTCTAACACTAAATATCTTTTAAATATACTTTTCTCTGCTCTCTCGTTTTGCCACACCACCACCATTTCAGTTACACCTCCAGGATGACTGGTAGAAAATGCTACTTAGCATTAAGTACTCCTTGTACTCCATCAGTGTGCTAAAGGATAAATAAATAAATATTACATTGTTACATCGCTCAGAGTAAAGATTTCGTGTTACATTATTCGAGAACGCTGTTGAAAAAGTTAGCAGTAAAAGGGTAATATTATACGGTATACGAAATGAGATGTTTACGAAAGGGAATGTAGCCTAACATACGACAGTATCATTTACAATCGCAGAAAAGGTAGGCGCCATATTTAACTTTTACAGTAACATACACTACAGCTTATTCCCATAGGACTTTCTGGTCTACGGCTTTGTTTAAATAAGCCATTATTATTGTAGGTTTCTTTGTTCTGTGGTAGTTCAATAAAAAGTTTATCTATCTATGTACTGTATAGTTCTACTTACATATTTAGCTATTTATTTATTTTTTTAATTACACGGCCGTGGCTAATTACAATAATTAATAAAATGACATAAAATTATTCAAATTAGTTAAAACATCAGAAATAATATAATAAGTCCAAAGACATAGAAAATTTATAATGATGAGAGGATGGAAATATACATTCACAAAGTCCTCTCATACAAATCCAAGAATTCAGACAATATCACTTTCCATTCATCCGCAAACACATCGCAGTCAGGTGATGCATGCAGGGTGGCATTGAACATGAATACCACAGTACGTTCTACATCAACATTCAAAATCTTAAGGTTTTACGGGTGTTCTTGATAATATTCTACACATATTTAGTTGTTTCATTCACACATTGTAGGCTAATTTCAAGGACAATGGAGGTTTTAAGCGTTAATATTATAAACTTGCTCAGTCACGTCTTCTACCAGCATAAACAGATTAAAGGCCATATATCCATATCCTACCTTTTGTTATAACTATATTATTATACTATAATGGGTGTGTAAATGATGTCATAGTGAGTGTGAATACCATACTGAAACGTCTTCGGGGAATGGGATGACTCACTTTCAGGGACGACTTCTCTTAATAAGGTTGGGTCTTTAATAGTTTTACCATAGAATAAATAATGGTACTAAGGCACAGACGATAAGTACATAAAAATGTAGTACTTCATACAGAATGGACACTCCACCCCGTGCGATCCGGTTCCCCGCATCTCTACCCGCAATCGGGAGTATTCGGGAGGCTGTCAATATTACACGCCCAAATAAAATAGTATGATTTGAACCTTCATATCTTCATAGTAGCGGCTTGTCATTTGTTTGGTCGCGTCGTATCTTTGAGTACTTACTTACACACGCATTTGGCGCGCGTAGAAATGTCATTTATATGCATGAGCTGTCCAATCAGCTTTTGTATGGAGTGTCCAGAGTATTACTATGTTGTTACATTAGAATTTATACCGGCACCTATTTTTAAACCAATTGTGATTATGGTTCGGATGATTCTTTTGATTTTGATTCAGTAGTTTTCTAACAAATTAATTAGGTAATTAAAATCGGGTTTTGTATATTTACACTTAATTACTACTAAGTTTATTCATTTACAACATTTCGGTTGAAATAGTAGAAAAAATAACATCAATAAAAGTATAAAATAGGCAAGTTATTAAATACACAAGTTATTAGTGTCACGCAACGTTTAGTATAATAAATATTGAGGCAGATTTTTTTTTACCCTATTTCTGGAATGGATTTCTGGTGACTCAGATCTGAGTTTTCGATTGATTGACATTGCCGATCTTTTATACATTTCTTTTGACGCAAGAATGTGAAAAGGGCTGAAGATAGAATAAAGTCTACGATATGTCTACGATATTTTTTGTGACACGCTCGCATTCTCTCACTTTATTTTTTGAATGTTACAGGTTGTCGACATAATGAAGACAAATGTCGAAAAGGTGTTGGAGCGAGATCAAAAGCTCTCAGAACTTGATGACAGAGCAGGTACGTCTCTAGCATATTACTAGCTAGAATATAAAGATTATTTTTAAAGTTTAATAATAATAGTGGCAGTTGCTACCAAAACGGTTCCAGCAATGCCACATTGTTTATCTAAATAACTTAAGCGATACTTATTATTTAGCTATGTTTTTTTTAATGTTTTTTTTGCTTTATTTTGTACTTGTTAGTGTCAATAAAGTGTTTATAATCTATCTTGTGATTTTATCGTTTTTCAGATGCACTACAACAAGGGGCTTCTCAGTTTGAGCAGCAAGCTGGCAAACTGAAAAGCAAATTCTGGCTTCAGAATCTAAAGGTAATGAAAATAAGTTTCTTACATTCTCGTTCTGTTTTGCTAATAAATGCTTTATGATAATAGGACTATATCTAAAGAGACAAAGGAAAAATAATAGTGTATTCTCAGTCATTTTCTTATGTCTCCATAGACTCAATAAATTAACCACTGAAAAACTTACGTGAATTTTGAAATAGGTGGTAGCCTAGTGGGCGAACGTCTGCCTTCCAAGGCGAAGGTCGTGAGTTCAAATCCCTGTGCGGCCACGTACCAATGTGTTTCTGTAAAGCATATGTACTTAATTATCACTTGATTTTCGGTGAAGGAAAACATCGTGAGGAAACCCACATACCTACCCGAGAGTTATTTCAGAGGTCGGTACGTTATCCACCAATCCTATGTGATTGGATTGAGGTGTGGATCCTGTGTGAGGTGGATTATGGCCTAACCCTCCTGACGAAAGTGAGGGGAGACCAGTGCTCAGCAGTGGGACGATATGGGTTGATGAACTGGATGATGATGATGATGATGCCATTATACTTTTCAGGTTCTAACCTTTTTGCAATATCCCTTTTCAGATGATGATAATCGCAGCCGTTATTGGCATCATTATCTTGGCCCTCATCATCGGTGAGTATCACTAATAAATCATGACGATCTTTCTGTTATTTCGTTATACATTTGGTTCTTAGACTAATAACATCATTATTTTCCACATTTTCAGCCAACTGTGTGTGAACAAGTTTTGGTAACCGACGTTTGATTTAGCAGTTACTTGTTATAATAATATTAAAATAGTATCTAACGTATGTTGTCATTTTATTTTGATTACGTTATGGTATTAAGCCTATTTCGGTAAGTGGGCATCTCGTTACGTTATCGATGTTGGTGGTGTTGGCTTTGTCTGTTCTTGTCACTATGTGTCTATCTCTACGAATATTTTCATGTAACTACGAATCTTCTAGTTCGTCATATAAGTCGACACTCATATAAGTGACTTTATCTGCGATTTCTGTCGAATCGTCAGTACTCAATTCAACTTTGATAATTTTATATGCAAAATTAATAAAGGGTAAAATATCTACAGTACCTAATGTTGCACAAACACACACTCACGCACACATGTTTACATCAAATAGAGTTCACAAGTCACTAATATGAATCCACAACTTATATACGATTATAGCTTTGTTTGCAAATGACTATTTAATTGTGTTCTTGTGTTTGGGATTGCTCTATACCAAATTACTAACCCACAAATTGTGAATTACTGAATAATTAGTAATGGTTATTAAATTGCTTGATTTTCAATTTAACTCTACTAAATCCAAGAATGTGATGCTTGTCCCGGAACCCCGAATATAGTTTGCTTTAAGTATAACGATGACGCCTTACTAAATAATGAAAAGCAGTAAGACCGCTTTCATACAGTGCCGTAAATAGGGGGTGCCAGCGGAGTCCGGGCTCAGGGCGCAGACCCTGGGGGGCGCAGAAATAACCATTCCAGCCAACCAATAGGGCGTATAAAAGACTAGTTACGGCACTGCTTTTATAACACAGATTCGAGCTTACTAAATGTTATAAAATCAGTATATATTATGATACAATGCTTACAATGCTTTTAAAAAACAGGACCTGAATATTAATATGTGAGTCTCTGTATGAACTTCCATGAAGAAATTCAATCTCAGTCATTTATTCAAACTTGTCCCAGAAAATACCTATTTCAATTGTATATACTTACTCGTAAATTTACATTGAAAAAAAACACTTGATACTCATTATTATCAAAGAACTGTTTTATTATCTAACGGTCAAAGGTGTCGTTGATAAAATGGCAAAAGAGAATAGTTAAACGCATGTTTCTAAGATTGATTGACAACCCCCTCTATATGTCACAAAATTTCTTTATCTACTGTGTTGTCGTTTGAATTCAAATGTTGATACACTCAAACGTTCCGTCCGTACAACTTTTTATTTTCCATTGTATATTATATCGTTTCTTTTTGTATGTGGCGTGTAAAATATATATTTATCTTGTTAACAAATGTGTTGATGTTTTAGGTCTGTAAACCTTTTTGACCAAAGGATTGAAGCCGAGGTGAATATTTATAACAAAAAATAGTAGTGATTTCATTTAGAAGATTGCAATTGGCAATGATAACATTGGCAATGACAATGCTTGCCGAATTTTAGTCAGGAATGATCCAGTAATTATGTTCAAAAATGCTGCTCCGCTTTCCATCCAAGAATCCGGTCCATGGGTCTTTAGAAGCTGGGCGTTTGTTATAGTTCGTAGTGGGAGGCCGTCTGAGGAAGTACCATACTTTTGCCAGATATTCATCCGCCAAGTAGCAGTGTGCAACCATTACTGTGTTCCGATTTGAAGGGCACTGTTTTCAGTGAAATTACTGGGCATATATGAGACTTTAGAGCCGATGTCTCAGGGTGACGAGCGCAGTGCAGCGCCGTGCTGGATTATGCAATGCAAAGTTCAGGTTGGCACTGTAACTGTTACTGTTGTGCTCCTGCCCAGCAGCGCTTACCATCAGTTGAACGACTTACTCGTCTCGCGCTTGGGCTGGCTCTTCGGCTTTCCTCATTAAGTCCCTATCATCCAGTCCCTACCAGCCTGACCCAATTCATTACCTATATTTATTGAAAAATTCTCGGGTATATAGATTTCGAGGTTCTCGCCCAGATGCTCATGGTCCATATCTGTTACGTTTCAGGTACCTCCCTCAAACAATAACTGCCTTCAACTGCAACCGGCTTCAGGAAACCCTTCTACGTAAACATTTGTAACACGTTTTTCTTTAGAAATTAGTGTTGTTATTACTATACATACCTAAATGTCCTATGGATGGATAATATCACGTATAATATATCTGAATGTTTCTGCCTCCAATGTATATTCTTATCAAAATATACCTAAAGTAGTTTTCGAAATCACAAGTCTTAAGACATGATTTCTTTTATATCAATGGCTCTGTAAAACTCTAAATAGCCTGAAAATAGCGTATTTTTAGATGATCTTATTTTGTTACAAAAATATCACGAAATTCGATACCTATTTGCTAACTTTTTAGATAAGGCTTATTATAAAACCTTTTTTGGAAAATGTACACCGGATCATCGTTGTTTATTTTTGTAAATGGACCAAATTTCCTAATACATATTTTATTTATTTTGTACCAAAATGTACCATTCCTATTTTTTGTATAACTTTTAATTTAGGTAGGACAAGTTGTTGATCAATTTATTTGTTACTGTCCGAAATTTAGGAAATATTTACTTACAACAAACTTAGAAACATTTATAGACTTTGTGACGCAGCTAACGCTTTTTACTTTACATAATAAATTCACTTAAAGAATTAATTTTGCTATATCTGTGCATGTTTTGAGACTATTCTAACTTTACACCAATATGTTTGCAATTTACTAGTAGCTTTGTATAAATGTGTTTAACCACCTATCTATGATGCATAACCGTGATTAATGTGAAACGAAGAATTGTTAAAAATTGTTGTTTGTTCCCAACTAAACTAGATTTTAATGCCTAGGTAAGTGTTTGTGCTGTTTTTCCTTTTTTATTACCTACAATAACTAACTGGCCAATGTTTTGAAACATGTAATCTTGTCTAATATTGAAGCTACGTTTTACGTGTGTGTACCGTATGTAAACAGCTTTGTAGTTAGAAATTGTAAATTCACAAATAGGTATTTAATAGGTGTTTTGAAATAGCAATTTGTTATAAAGAAATGTTAGACGTAAATGTTCTGAATATTGGAAAATTGGCCGGTTTTGTATTCCATCATTATAGATGCGTTCTTTTGAATAATATATGCATAAGAAATCGCATTTCTGACACCCAGTCATATCGCTCAACAAGAACGTGTTATCTTTTAATATATTGAGGATATCACACGTTCTTGTTGGAAATGAGCGATATACTGCATGTGAGTGGAACGATTTTTTATAGAAATATAAAGCACGTTCGTTAGTAATGTTGTTGAAAGTTTAGGAAGCGTAGGATTAAGTTTATCTAGGTTTTAAGGGATGGGTATATCGAGTTTACTAACATGTAGGTACAAGGCACGTTTTTAATCCATGGTTTCAATGTAGACTAGAGCTTTTCAAAATAGATTAGTGAACCATTTAAGAGGGCCTATGTTTAATATCCGGCAAAATTGGGAATGTACCTACTTACCTGATAACAACAGTTATAGGTACATGTTAATAAACTTGATTGTACTCGCTTTAGTTTTTGAGGCAAGATTATTTGGGGTCTTATTAATATTATGTGGTATCTAGGTATTCAATCCTCTAAGTATCTAATTTTTTTTAACATTATTGATGAAAAGTTTAAATATTTTATTGTTTTATATTATTTTAAAAAAAAATTTTTTTTTTTTACTAAAGAAATTTATTTTTTTCTCGATAATTATTTTTATTTTACTATCAATTAATCCATTTGATTTTACCGTTGAACAACTAATTGTTACTTACGCAAATATGAAAATAATCACATCGGTACATTTTAATGCATAAATTTTCTAGATCACGCCTTGGGGTGTGTAGACTGTGTAGTCTAGGTATACTTACCTACTTACTTTATTCTTATAATATTACGAATGTACCTATTTACTTTTAATCTTGTGTCAAAAACTAAGGTTACAACAATTCACTGTAAGGTATGATGAATACAAAATACACCAGAAATATATAGATATATAATTATATAAACATTAGACGTAATTATAAGTCATCCTCATATGAAATATTATGTTTTCGCTTATTATTTAATTATGTCTACCTTTTTAAATCATCCCCATCTTTGACCAAGATAGACAAGTAACATAATTACTTCACGGGAATTCAGGATTTTCATTCTCCGTAGATCTTATGCAAATTATCAATTAATATTGGATTAAATTCCAGTTTAAAATAAAAAAAACAATTTATTAGGTCATTTTCATTAAAAATAGAAGTGAGAAAATTTTGAAATCAAACAACATTGCTGAGTCCATATTTTGTGTTTTTTTTTTTTCTAGATTATCATAATCTCCGAAATTATTTTATCCGATAATATTTAGATATAATGTTAGTTTGGTACAATATACCTACAATATTACGAAATTACAGTAAATGGCTATTTCAGGGAATAGACTATACTTATTCAAATACATAGTGGAATGATTACGAAAATATAATAACCAAACAACTGTTTAAAATTGTTTCAATTGGTTATTATTATATCAAAAACATTATCAATCATCAATTATGATGTAGCGTGTTTGCAAGAAAGATGCTAGAATCATTTAGAAATTATTATTATTGTGACGCCTAAATTTTTATTCTTTAGCTGCTTTTATTTAAGTTCCATAATAATATTAACCTAAGTTTCACCTAGTCATAGGTATATGTACTTACCTACTTCTGTAGGTAATAATATGTAGAAACCATATGAATACTTATCATTTAGATTAGAAGAATGAAAAATTATATCACTGTAATCACCGAGTTTTAAGAAAAGTTATATAAACTTACCTACGCATGTATGTAATGTATTTATTGTAATAATTATTGCTTCACTGAAATAAAGCAACTTTAATACCAAAACTATCGTTTCTTTCCTATTGCCTATACTCGTATTACAATTTTATTGATCGACCGGGAACAAGGTAGTTACTTAACAGCCTACCTTATTCTAGTTATATTAATAACTAGCTGTGGCACATTCGCACATTCGCTGATATGTCACTGATGAAAAAAATAGATAAAAACAATCCTTGATGCGGATTATATATCATGATAAAATTTCAGCTCTATCGGTGCAGAACTTTTTGAGTTTTTGAAGCGTACACAAACCAACATAACATTTTTATATATATAGAAAGATGGTTAAAACTTTCAAAGTTTTCGTAAATTCAAATTTGGCGCCTTTTTTTTTCAATTGGGCATTGAATAGTCTTGTTTCATCTATATGTCAACTTCAACATTTTTGAAGGCTGTCTATTACGCTCTCTAGCTATCAGTCAATTCTGTCATACAGTATAGGGCTGCCAGTGTAGATCCCGTAGCTCGATTTCAGATCTTTATGCGGCTCCGCCAATACTTACTTTTTTTTTTACTTAGTAACGAGACGAGCCAGTCGTTCAACTGATAGTAAGCGCTCGTCACCCTGACTGTACAACCCATATCGTCCCACTTCTGAGCACGGGTCTCCTCTCACTTCCGTGAGGACCGTTAAGCCATATCTACCACGGGGCCTGATTCGGATTGATGGATAACATACCTCCAAAATAAATTTCAATACGAATTACGAGTCCCGTGGCAATCAAACGTCAAAATGAAACAAACTCGAGCTGATCCGCACCGTGCTGCATAGCCTCGCTGATCGATTTCTCAATTTTCTCCCATACATGTACAAATTTACTTTAACAAATTTATTTTAAAATTAGTTACTCGGTACTTTCACGTTTGACTGCTGGCACTGGCACCACTGCTGGTGCCGCTGTCACTGTCAGTGTCCTGTCAACATTCTGTGCGCTCGTGTATTTACAGTATTGTTCTAAAGAAATAGTATTAGATAAATTACTTTGCGTATAAATTTACATGCGGATTTGTGGAATCATGTAACAACTACACGTTCTTCTAGTTTGGTAATTACGGTAAGGGCTCATTCCAATAACTGTTGCACAATATTGATAACACTCAGCTGTACGTACACCGGGCCAATATGTATACAAAAGCTAATTAGTTTCCTTTAAAACCAGTGAAATATTGTTATCTGCCTGCTCATTCACACGTTCAAACGACAGTCGGCTCTAGTTCTGTAGTTTTAAATATCTCTATAATGTTATACAGAAAACAGAAGTATCTATCGTCGGCTTCAATATGATCGAGCTACCTCGCATTACAAGAGCACTGAGAGCTCACACGCAGCTTGATAAGCCTCGCTGCTTGAAGCGGGCAGTTGATCCTGCTAAGCTACTCTTGAAGAACAAAAACTTACAAAGGTAAAAATATCAGAAGTTAAAAAACTAAAGTTAGTTAGTTTAGTTGAAACTACTATCCTAATTTAACACCTTAACTGCTGAAAACAAAACTGTGTGTTAGCTGTATCGGAAAACACAATGGTGTGTGCAGATCCATACCCATGGCTAGACAAGAAGCGGCTCAGCAGTCAAAGTGTTAACTTTTCTTGTGCAATCGGTGATGATTATGATCCAAAAATTAAAGTGGAAGCAGAGTTTGGATATGTCCCAGAATTAATAAGCTAACTTTTGTAAGAAGTATTGATGCAACTACAGTATCAACTTAGAGGAATTCCCTACTTTAGAATAAATATTGTGTGTTCTTGACATGATCAATGTTTCGATACTAAAAACAGGTTCAAGTTCTAAGTCACACTATAACTGTTATGGGCAGGCATAGTGCTTACCATCAGGTGAATGACTTGCTCATCTCATTACACACATTACACACACTAAATTAATTTGAAATAATTCCAGGTTTAAATCCTTAGCCGATATACAAACATACATCAAACAAAATGAGTCCAACTGTACTGATCTACTCAAACTCTTTGCTCAACTCAAGGAGGCATGCAACCTCCTTACTGGCGAGCAATCGGATGAAGTTATTGAAGATGCAACAGTTCTGTGTCTGAGGATGTTTATAGACCAGGATATTGTCATGCTGAAGCATCTCTCACAGTTACGGCAGTTGTTTGGGACAGTTCAGTCTTCTACCGCTAACAAGATTTGTGAGGTAACTGCTACCTTCATATACAATGTTTTATTATAGTGTGGAGTGTACCTATAGACACACATTGCCAACTAAAAACAACTTCACTAGGTGAAATCTAGTATCTTAAATTTGTTAGCAAATGTTACTAACAGTGACTATAGATTTCTACTTCAAAACAGTCACATAAATAGCCCCTTTTTATGTGGAAAAGCGTAACTTAAATGCTGGTTTTAGTCACAAGTGCTGTAAAATTGTATACAATACTCATTACTTAAGTTGTCTATTAATGCACAGTGTTAATTAGCTACTTAAGTCGCAGATATCGTAATATACTAATAGTCAACTACATAGCTATACTGAATGAACAATGGCTATTTTTCGAAGGCACGTGATCTACCAATTTGAACTGGGAAGTTGTGGTGGCTCTTAACCTCGGCACAAAAGTGATGTGAGACCCATGCTCAGCAATGGGGCGATTTGTGTTGATGTTATGATAATGATGATGGCTTTAATGATAGTATTCATGATAAACACATTTTCAGATCGTAACAAACATTTCGAATGAAATAACCGAAGACACTAAAGACTATATCCGCAAAGAAGCAAGCGAATCAAACAAGGAGAATGTGAAGCTATGGGGCGACCACATTCAATGCCACTATATTCCATATAAACCGGGTAGGAAACCACTGGCTAACTTGCGGACTAAACCGGCTACTGCCAGTGCGTTTGTCACAGATTTCTCTATGAAGTATAACGAACAGGGTGCACAGAACAGTTTGAATAGTCAAGCTGTTAAACCAGTGCAGGAATCTAAGGTAAATTATCAATGTTTAAATTGTTCAAGTACTAGTTAGGAGTCAGGATCTAAGGGATCTGAAAAACTGAAACTGGCTGGAAACAAACCTAGAAAATATATTTTTTTTCTCTTAATAATAACAGGGGCAGTTAAAAATAATACTCACTAGCATCGCTCCATGTTTTTACCCACAGAAACCGTTAGTTTTTACAATATAAAAAGTATCCCATGTTAAATTCCAGGGCCCAAAATATATGCATACTTAATTTTTCAATTAATTTTAAAAATCCGTTCAGCCGTTTCGGCGTGAAAAGAGGACAATTACAGAAACACAAACTTTCGTATTTATAATTAGTGAGATCTGGGCACTTAAAAAAAATAGGTGCATAATATGATTTTAAACATGTCTGGTGACCATATGGCCGACTAAATCATCTGTGACTGTGACGTTTCAGCCAAAGTAGCAATATCTCTGCACGAAGAGTAAAAAAAACTAAAAATCAAAAAAATTATCATCAAAGTTCAGAAGTAATTGTGTGGGAACAAATATCAGTTCGACAATCTAGTACTCTCATCAGTTAAGAATTAAACTATTTTTATTTGTACTCAAATCCCAAATTATTTTCCAGTTCAGCAAAACCTGGCTAGAAACGAGAGTGATAGATCTCTACGAGAACACTTCAGGCATTTCCAGTGCTGACATACTCCAGTCCATCATAACCTTCCTCAACTCACCGAGGAGCAATGACGAGCTGCAGAATGATCTGTTTGACTTGCTGGGATTCGAAGAGTTTGAGTTCATTCAGGAGATGTTGGTACATAGACAGGAGATTACTGATAGTTTAAGAGCACCGCCTCCACCGCAACCTACGATTGCTGAAAGTGAGTATAACATTACCCTAGATGTGTTGACTGTAAACCGAAGATGTCTCTTTGTTGATTTTGTGTACTTTTTTCTTCAACTTGTGATCTTCTTGTATATATGTGTTTGTTAACATATACTAATGTGACCATTACTAACTCAACTATACTGACTCAAGTAACATACCATTTCATGCTCTCTCCCTGAAGTCGAAGAAAGTTTCAGTAAATCAACCACTACTTTACTGAATCGTGATGTTGACTGATTTGACTCGATACCACTGAATGCCTGATCGACTATATAGTTTAGCATTCGGACCATTTTAACAAAATATCACAATATTTGACACTGGCTATATGCAAAAATTGCATAGAGCTAAAACGAAAAAAAATACATTCCTGCCCATAACAGTTGCAGTGCCATCCTGAGCTTTCCATTGCAAAATCTTCTGGCATTGCCCTTGTCATTCTGAGAGTTTTATGTTAAGTACTTTTTATAATTTCTCATGTCCCCAGTTGCCTCTGCACTTTTGCCGGAGAACAAAATGCCCCAGTACTTGTGCCAAGTGTCAGTGCAATCGGAACAGGACAAGATGCTCGCTAAGCTCGTCAGGAAAGAAGAGAAGAAGGCAAAGAATTCCAAGAAGATAGAAGAAGAAGATAACGAGCCAGAGATTAATATTGCGCAGATGAGGGCTAGAAGGTAATAAGAACCATGAAAATATGCTATATAGCTGAATAAAATTGAGAATGGAATTAAAGTTTCTTGTTGATTTTCTCGAGGAGTAGTATTGTGACCATTTTAATTGTCAATAAAGTAGTAAATAAATTAATAATCGTAAGTATATCTAATTCGAATTTGCTCTACGCCCTTTTACAAAAAAAAAGTTCTTCAACACACTATCGCCATCTATGATTTGGTTTAAGAAGTAGTTAACCTAAGCATTAGGATAAAGATTAGATAAGAAAAAAAACAGTGTGCTTTAGACCACACGACTAAAGTAAAACTTCGCTCTAAGTGAAAGAGAGAAAGAAAATGTGTGCTCGCACCTCTCTCTCTTGCCCCTACAGTAATATACGAAACCTAACTCTATATTTCTATCTTCACTAACTTATATCTCTTTCTCAACTTCATCGATCACACTTTTCGTAATGCTCTCGTCACGCATTCACCAGCTTACTCCCCAAGTCAAGCGTGCATAAAGAAGTTTTACTTCAAAAACAAAAGACAGTATAGTTCTCAAATCGAATGATTACCAACTTTCAGATTAACAGAGCTATCGAAACCTGTGGTACCCTTCTCTACGACTAGATCAGCGCAAAACATCGACCCGGTACTACAGAAGATATCTTACTTCCAGACAAAAGTTCACTACCCTAACGTCTATGACTCTTCCCTGGATGCCAAAAATGCAGCTGGTAAGTTAGACTATGGTCTTTATCTTCCAAGTCATAGAGTTGAGTAAAAATTCACGGTTTGTTGTTGTAACTTTTTTCTTCTAGGTTTCGTCTCCGGCTTAAAATTGGTCCTACCAGATAATGTTCAAAGGAAAGACACTAAGGAGTATGAAGAAGTGATACTGCCTAAAAACGATGCACCACCTTTAGAAGTCGGCAGTAAACGGGTGCCAGTTTCAGATTTGGATGAGGTAAGTCACAACCACCCACCGTCCTTCTTTATACAGCTGAATAATGAGATGAGCCGGTTGTTTGGCTGGTGCAATGATGGCAATCCTCATCAGAGCTACACCAAATTTGTATGAGACCAACTTAAAGTCACTACATACCTTTAAAATTAAAAAATAACTGTCGGTAATGGATCTCATAAGGCTGAGATATCCAGTAGACCCGTTTTTGGAGAAGTACCCGTCCAACCAAAAATCCCCGACAACACAAAAAAAAACTATTAAGTCACACAACCTGTATATAAAGTTTCGTTCAGATCGCTTCAAAATGCGACCTGTAGAGTAGTCCTCTATGCCAGTAATACAATAAAAAAGAAAAATTTTAAATAAAAAAAAAGAGATAAAGCTTTTATCTATCTATCTATCTATAATACTTATGTATCATTTCTCTTACAGATCGGCCAGATGGCATTCGAAAACATCAAAGAGCTCAACCGCATCCAATCGGTAGTGTTCCAAACTGCCTACAACACTAATGAAAACCTCCTGATTTGTGCGCCGACCGGTGCGGGTAAAACTAACATAGCGCTGCTGACGGTGGTGCATCAAATCAAACAGCACATAGAGAATAATGTCATTATGAGGAACAAATTCAAGGTACGATATTATATTTCACTAGCTGCGCCTCCAGTTCCAGTTTTACCGCAAGTGCACCGCATTTCCCAGGTTAAAAACAGCCCATGTCACACACGAAAATGAAGAACTAAAGATCGCGAATAAAACAAAAGTAAAAACAAATGTCCAGCCAAAAGAAAGAAAGAAAGAAAGAAAGAAAGAAAGAAAGAACGAAAGAAAGAAAGAAAAAAGCACTTTCAGTTTTTACCAAATTTTTCAACTTTCTCAAATTTTTTTTAGTAATAACCTGCATGGATTTATTAGGAACATTTTAAAACAATAGTAGCCAACTCGGCATATTTGAGTGATGTTGTTTGTAAATGCGGTGTCAGAGTAAGTCAAGCAGCTTGATGGATTCTGACGTGGCTTAATGATAGCCATTGATGGCCATAGCTGTTGTTTATCGAATAAGGCAGTGTCACAGTTTGCCAGGCCGCCCATAGCATAACGACTGCTATCTATCTTAAGTGAGACTGACAACTTAACGTGCTCTCCGATGTGTGATTGAAATCCCCATATGACTTACGAGAAGTCATAAACCGAGATTCAAACCCAGTGCAGTTGGATTGCAAAGGTCTCAAGTTATCACTCTGCCACCATTTTTCCTTAGCTGATGAGAAATAAATACCTTTACATACAATTATGTCGCCTTTTAGATCATCTACATAGCGCCAATGAAAGCGCTAGCCTCCGAGATGACGGCGAGCTTCGGCCGCCGACTCCGCAACCTCGGCATTGTAGTCAAAGAGCTCACGGGGGACATGAAGCTCACCAAGACTGAAGTGCAGCAGACGCAGATGATAGTCACCACGCCGGAGAAGTGGGATGTCGTCACTAGAAAGGGGGCTAGTAAGTGAAATGAAAATTAAAACTATAATTGCGGTGTTGTGTTCTTTGACCTCGTCGTACAATGGACTGCAACCTCCTTAGTTATAGATATTAGACGGTTTATTTTGTAGCGCCAAGGAGGTAAGTAAGTGAAAAAAAAAAATTACCCAATTTTTTAATCACAATAGAGGTGATTGTGTCCCTAATACTAAAGACTGGTTGTAAGCTCCTTAATAACAGATATTAGAAATTTTAGTCTAAAGCGCCACCTACTGACAGTTATTGGCAACTGACAATTACAAACTTTAGTTCCAGTATCAACTCTGATACACACTTATATGCAGATACACAAATACACACCCACGTATTAATCTTTACACCGTTCATTTGCGACTATAACGTGATATCTCCTCAATATACTGTTAGGACATAACACGTTCTTGTGGCAAATGAGCGACATGACCTTATTGATTCTTTCAGCTGACACAGAACTAGCCTCAATTGTGAAACTCATAATCATTGATGAAGTTCACTTACTCCACGGTGATCGAGGCCCCATCGTAGAGGCGATCGTAGCACGCACGCTACGGCAGATCGAGTCTACGCAGAACATGATCAGGATCGTAGGCCTGTCTGCTACGCTGCCTAATTATATCGACGTTGCAAGGTTAGATTCAACTCTAACATGATTAACATAAGTATGAAAGTGGTCTGATTTTAGCGTATCGCCTGGAGAGACGATCGTATCACGAACGCTGCTAGGTGAAATTAAACTCTAATGTAATTAAAATAGATTCCTATGCAGTTGATATTAGCACGCATCAATGCGAGATGCCTGCGCGCGTGACGTCATTACTTTTGCTTAACGAAATAACACCATTTGTAGTAAGGACTAAAGTTTAAATTTGAATGAAGTCTTATTCCTAATGTCCTTCCAGATTCCTACGCGTAAACCCTAACATTGGTCTGTTTTTCTTCGACTCGCGCTTCCGTCCCGTGCCTTTAGAACAGCAGTTCATTGGCGTCAAGGACACTGGCAGTGGTGGTGGAGCACATCTGAGACAGGTGAGAAATTTGCGCCTTATGTCGTTAGGATTATGGTTCATAATAATCATTCTTTGTTTGAACAAGTGAAGTGAAGTAATTGACGGCTTCCGTGGTGTTAGTTGATGATGAGCGGACTGCGAAGCTTGAGGTTGCGAGTTCGATTTCCGCACAGGGCAAAACTTGTGTAAACCCCAAATATTTGCTCTGCGTCTGGGTGTTGTTTTGGAAACATGCTCCTCATAGTTCCTGGTTCCCTAGATATAGAACAGGAGATCCTAGTAGAGGATCAGGGTCCTAGTAAAGAATATATCCCTCACTGAAGAACGTTGACTGCTGAAACGTTTTTTTTTTTGCCACTTTAACGAATCTTCACACATCATGTGTGTATACTGTTAACTGGCGTTGCGTCGTAACTAAACTGAATCAGCTGTGCGGACGCACACAACTGGCGTGATAAAATTGTTAGCAGTGCGGGTTCGTACGACAGGCGTGTTTTCGCTTGCCGTAACTTTATAGAAAACACAAACGTGTGTGTTTTCACGAAACGTCGCAAAACGAGCAATATGTAAGAGATGACGCGTTTATCCATTTATTCCAGATACAACAAATGAACGAAATATGTTACGACAAAGCCATCGATATGGTCCAAAAGGGCCATCAGGTCATGGTATTCGTCCACGCTCGGAACGCGACCCACAATACAGCTATGGTGTTAAAAGAGTTAGCCCAGAAGAAGGGTCACCTCAAATACTTCGAGCCGGAGGATTCTGGCGCGTTCCTGAAGGCGAAAAAAGCTATTGGGAGCAGCCCTAATAAGGTTCTGGCTGAGCTGTTTGCGAGTGGGTTTGCGTGCCACCATGCCGGTATGCTTCGGAGTGATAGGTGAGGTATTTAGTCTATAATAAATATGTATAATAGATATTTTTAGATAATTAATGGTAAGTTGAGGAAACCCGAGAATTAATTCGGAGGTAGGTGTGTTATCCACCAATCCGGACCGGGCCCCCGTGGTGGATATGGCGTAACTCTCCTCACAAAAAAGTAAGACGAGATCTCAGCAGTGCGACGATTTGGGTTGTTGATGAAGATGAATGGTAACTTGGCCTTGGTCAAAGAAAAAGTATCCTATCGATCAGTTCTGATTTCTGCAGTTTCGATCTCTTTCGATTTAATGTAACTGCGAAATTACTGGGCATATGAAACTTTAGAACCGATGTCTCAGGGCGACGAGCGCAGTGCAGTGCCGCTCAAGACTTTGTAATGGAAAGTTCTGGGTGACACTTACCATCACGTGAACGACTTGCTCGTCGCGTTATATAGTGACATTAAAAAGAATTAGCGATGTATTGTATTGTATATGCTTTCAGCGATAAGACCGCCCATTGTACTACCCTTGTTTACCTATTGTAAATTTTCTGTGCTGTATTTTTTAATAAATAGTTTTTTATTCTATTCTATATTATTTTTACAGGAATATGGTGGAGAAGTTCTTCGCAGATGGTTTAACTAAAGTATTGGTTTGTACTTCGACACTGGCTTGGGGTGTTAACTTGCCCGCTCATGCTGTCATTATAAGGGTAAGTTTAATTTAGACATACCGAATAGCGTAGGATCTCTAAGGCTAAAAAACAACTTAATGTCCAACACTATATTTTAACATTGTAACCAGATTATTTATTGCAAGTAGACAAAAATATTGCACTTTTACAAGTCAAAAACTTAACACGTTCACTGTTGAGAAACATGCTGTAGTGTTTTTCATAACTTGTCCCTAGTGCGGGAAAACACAACTGCTGTGTTTGTTGTATAGGAAAACAGTATGGCGCGTGCAGAGCCGCACTCGTGACTAGACAAGCAAATCGGCTCAGCAGTGAATGTGTTAAGTCTATCCCATTATCAATCTGGAGACCTTCCACAGGGTACGGAAATCTACGACCAAGCGCACGGCACGTTCGTCGACCTGTCCATACTGGACGTGCTGCAAATATTCGGCCGCGCGGGCCGGCCGCAGTTCGACACCGCGGGCACCGGCATCATCATCACCGCGCACGACAAGCTCACCCACTACCTCAAATCTATGACCAATCAGTTCCCGATCGAGAGCAACTTTATCAACTTGCTGGCGGATAATTTGAACGCCGAGGTGAGACTTCAATAAATCAAGAAAGTTTGATATATTATCTGTGGAATGGGCACGCACCTGATTCTGGAAATACACAATTCTGTCCGTTAAAGCGGGGGTGGTGGGGACGGGAAACACACATCACGCTAGTGATTGCGAAAAACGAAGACTGATTGTAATGGTCTGAGATCCCGAGTTTGCTGCCGTTAGGCGAACAGTCGGTCATGTAACTTTAGCTGGGGGGGGGGAGGCAAAACGGTTCCTGTGGTATAATAGTCAATGCGGGTGAAACTGCGTGGCGCAGCTAGTAATTTATACGTACTTATAAAATATTAAACTTTTTTGTAGTTAATAATAATAATTCATACAGTACGGGGTAATGAAACCTTTTTATTTTCAGGTCGCACTAGGAACTGTTACGAACTTAGACGAAGCAGTCGAGTGGCTCAGCTACACCTATCTCTTCGTTAGAATGAGAATCAATCCACAAGTGAGTTCTGTTTTGTTTTTTAATATGCCTAGACTATATGCGCGCATCAATTTTAGGCACTGGCAAAATTCCAGGACATACAAGTGAAGTTAAATAAGAGTTTTTTTTAAATATATTTTAATAATACAGTTGTTTATTCAACTATCTAAATATGCTGGATGGTGTGAGGCTTAAAAAAAAGAGGTTTAAGAGCGCAGCGCAAAATTATTAAACTAAATCTCTTGGTAACACTGCAGGTGACCTGGGAGTCTCTAATTCAAGAGTGATTAGGTTACTTATAGGTAAGCGCGCACCATCGTAGACCGCCTCGTCACTTAACATCCGGTGAGGTAGTGATCAAACGCGAACCTAATTATTTATAAAAAAAAAGTAGGGCAGGCGTGGCGCGTACCATCAACCGTAAGACTTAACACGTTCGCTGCTGAAAACACACACGTCTGTGTTTTTATAATTTTACAGCAAACGAAAACACGTCTAGCGTACGAACCCGCGCTGCTGCATTGTCAATTTTATCACACAGCTGATTGAGTTTAGTTACGACGCAACGCCATTAAACAGTATTAGTTAAAGCCATTAAAGTAAAACGTTTTGTTATTTCAGGTGTATGGGCTATCATACAGCGATGTCCAAGACGAGCCAATGCTCGAAACTAAACGCAGGGAGTTGATTACGGCAGCGGCGATGCAACTCGACAAAACGCAAATGATACGGTTCAACGAACGGACGGGCGATCTCAATGTCACAGGTAAACCCAACCCGCCAACTGTCGAATGCACAGACCCCGTACAAAATTTTGTTGGTAGAATAGAACAGATAAATAAGTTTTATCCTACTGATATTATAAATGTACCCGTCAGCCTCATTGACCGTTTCTAAGTAATTATATTAAAGCTATATATTTTATATTCAACGTAAAACAGTGTAGTGTGTAGTCTTTGTAGTGGTAGGCCTCTTCTGCAAGAGACCGCCTGGGGAAGTATATACCTTTGCCAGGTATTCATCCGCCAAGCAGTAGTGTTCAAACAACACCGTGTTCCGGTTTGTAAGGCACTGTTTCTAGCGAAATTACTGAGCATATTATGAGACTTTAAAAACGATGTCGCATAGAGACGGGCGCAGTGCAGTGCCGCGCAAGATTATTTAAAGCAAAGTTCTGGGTGGCACTATAACTGTTATGGGTAGGCGTAGCGCTTACCATCAGGTGAACGACTGATCGTCTCGCTACTCAGTCAAATAAATGTATTACAGATCTCGGTCGAACCGCCAGCCACTACTACATCACCAGCGAAACCATGGAGGTTTTCAATACGATGGTGCGCAAATCTATGACGCAGGGATATGTTCTGGAAATGCTGACCAGGTGTTCTGACTTCCAACAGTTAAAAGTAAGTACCCTACAGTGTACGATTTCGCTTCAATCTTGGCACATTAGAATGTTTAACACTTTGACTGCTGAGCCGATTTTCTTGTCTAGCCACGGGTGCTGCTCTGCACTCACCACAACTGTGAACGTGCTTAGAGAAACGTAATATAGTGCGTCGAAAAAAAATATTAAACGCGTCGCCACACGTTCGCTTCTCTGTCTGTATCCAACAGTGGAAACATATTGCTCACAATGGAGATAACACGTTGTTGACGCAAACGAGTGACATTGGCTGATGAAATTCATTTCTCAGGTCCGTAAAGAAGAACTGACAGAACTTTGGAGCCTCAAAGACGAGTTCTGCGAGCTACGTATAGAAGATCCACCGGAAGATTTACATTGGAAGATCAACATTCTGCTGCAGACTTACCTTTCAAGAGGGAGGGTTAATGCGTCTTCGTTGCAATCCGATTTGAACTATATTAGTCAGGTGAGTGCGGTAGGAAATCCAGTGGCTGAGGATTTTCGGAGGTATGTGTTCCACCATTTCGATCCACCCTGTGCTGAATTATGCCCTAATCCTCCTCACGACAGTGAGGGGAGACCCGTGCTCAGCAATGGGTCGATATGGGTTTATGATGAGTGTAGTAACATTTTCTTTAGGTCTTTCAACTCTTGTGGATGGCTTTCAGTTGGTTGCTTATAAATGTTATGCTTGATAGTATCTATGCGTTAACTAAAATCAAATAAGTAAGATGGTCAATAAGACCGTCTTTTGTTTGGAATATTTCATTGTATTTTACTCCTCTTTGAACTGTAGTTTTCTATTATACATGTTATTGTTGCAAATAAATTAATTCTTCTCCATCTGTCTTCACAGAACGCGGTCAGAATAGTCCGAGCGCTTTTCGAAATCACCCTCCGCAAAAACAACGCGTACATGGCCGCCATTTATCTCAAAATAGCGAAAATGTTCGAGCTCCAACAATGGGAATTCTACAGCGACATGCGACAGTTCAACTGCTTCAACATGGACACACTCAAACACATCGAGTATCCGATGCTGAAGCCGGATCAGATCCGAGATATGGATTGGAAGGAGCTAGGTAAAATTTGTTTTGCTAATATTTATGTTACTGATACTGCAAGCGGTGGTCGCCTAGTGGGAGAACCTCTGCCTTCTAAGGAGAAGGTCATGAGTTCAAATCCCAGTGCGGGCACGTACCGATGTGTTCTTGTAAAACATAATATGTTTTACTATGTAAACAGTAAACACACATGCTGTGTGCTGATTCGCAAAAGTGGCAAAAAAACTTTTCAGCAGGCAACGTGTTAAGTTCTGCTGTTGGCCTTCCAAATGAATTAATCAATAAATACTTTTTACTTTATTACGGCAGGTGATCTAATTCGGAACCCGAAGAACGCCCGCCACTTAAAGAAGTGCGCCGACGAATTCCCCTTACTAGAAATGGAGGCGAGCCTGCACCCGATCACGAGAACCGTGTTAAGGATACGACTGACGATCACGCCCAATTTCAAGTGAGTTTTTTTTTTCTATTTGCCAGACTATTTTTGTCTTTATTAACGTGTCATCACATACATAGATCCAGATTTCTAAAAAAATCCCTGTATCTAGGGACTCATGAATCACGGAGGGTCATTGGTCCCAAAAACACTAACCCCCTTATTCATAAAAAAGTTATGTGACGCTTCATAAAATCGCGCACTACAATTTTGTACTGCGCAGTACTAAGTGAAGTTCGATAACTTTTTATAAATAAGGGGTTAAAAATAAGAATAATACACCTCTTATGTTATATGCCTCTGATATAAGGTTTCAAAGTAACATGAGACTTTAGAACCAATGTTGCAGGGTGACGATCGCAATGCAGTGCCGCGCAAGATATGTCAGGTTCTGGTTAGAACTGTAACTGGTATGGGCAGGCCTAGCGCTTACTATGAGGTGAACGACTTGATCGTCTGATTACTACACAAACAAATTAAAAAAAAAATTGTATGGTCAGCAACAAATGCCTTAAAAAATCCCGCAAAACCCTTGTGGTTTAGAAATATTTAACGTACGCGGGAATCGAATCACACAAGCAACCACACGCTTCGTACTCGCCTCAAGACCAACTTATCCCATGGAGGCCGTTAAATATAATATTACTCTATTTACAAGGTTTACAATTGACGAGTTCTAGAGTAGAGACCGCGTGTAGGCAAACGTAGTGTAGGACGCCGCCGGCAGGTGGAGCGACTACTTGTGGTGAACGGCTGGCGGAGAGCTGAAGATTGGGCTCAGTGCCGTTCACTGGGAGATGCCTACGTCGAGCAATGAAGAATATAGGCTGGTGATGATGATGATGATGATGATGATGATGATGATGATGACGATGATGAATGTTTCAGGTGGAACGACAAGTACCACGGAAAAGCGCCGGAAGCCTTTTGGGTTTGGGTGGAGGACCCCGATACAGACATCATGTATTATCATGAATACTTCCTCATCACTAAGAAACAGGTATTTTTTATTTTTTATTTTGTTAGTTACTGAATGTTGATCCGACTCAAGCTAGTGAAGAATTATTTTACCGTCTAATTGGGAATATTGTATATATAGCCTTTGATTTGCATATTCGTGTATCGATAAGGTATATCTGGCATACAATCGCCAATTTTAGTGATTCGGGACCTTTTTGTAGCAACATACAATTTTTTTTTGTTTGTACCTATTTGTTTCTTAGTCTATATATATAAAAATGTTATGTTGGTTTGTGTACGCTTCAAAAACTCAAAAAGTTCTGCATCGATCGAGCTGAAATTTTAGCATGATATATAATCCGCATCAAGGATTGTTTTTATCTATTTTTTTCATCAGTGACATATCACAACGAAGCGTGGCAGGGCACAGCTAGTATTTTTAAATAAAGTAATCTTTGTTATTTTTGTAGTCCATTTTTATATTTTTTCTGAAATCCAAACCAAATAATTATATTATCTACTGAAAAGACTATGCATTGTTTTCGAACTAAAGCAAACTGCCGGATTCACCAGTGCGGTTCCACCAATTCGAAACAATTTAAATTTACAGGTTATCACAAACGAACCGCAAGAGCTAATTATCACGATACCAATCGCGGAACCATTGCCGCCTCAGTACTACATCAGGGCGACGTCAGAAAGGTAAACCAGCAATGTAAATCGAGGCTACTATTTCTATAGAAAAACCAACGAACGACTGAGCGACTTGTTCGTCTCGTTACAGTTATATATTATTGCGCACTGTGCAGTGCCGCGCAAGATTATGCAATGCAAAGTTCTGGATAGCACTGTAAAGTTTATGGGCAGGCGTAGTGCTTACCATTGGGTTAACGACATGCTCGTCTCGTAAAAAATATAAAAAATAAATTTTAGCCATGCTAATTTATTTCGATTTTATTTCTGCTGAACTAAAATTCCATCTTTTTTGCAGGTGGCTCGGCTCAGAAAGCGTTTTGCCCTTGACATTCCAACATCTTATCTTGCCTGAAACGCATCCACCGCACACAGGTAAATGTCAAACACCATCTGTTTTTTTCACGTTTTTTTTTAAGTACAAACTAGGGTAAATTATTTAATAAATCTTAGTAGGGTTTTTATCTTTTTAGAAAAGTTAAGAGACATTCGTTTGTTTTAAAAATATTACCCTTCTTCCTTCTTCCTTTTCGTCTTTTTTCCTGTTTATCTTGTCTGTCTTTCTCCTTTAAGCTGCTTAAATATTTTTTTTTATTTCGTTTTTATCGTTTTTTTTAACATACTTTTATTTATTTTTCTATCGATTCGAATTCGACTTGCTCATCTCGTCACTTAGTAACATTTAAAAAAACATGCGCTACACTGCGCTTGTTACCTGGTACAGTCGTTTTTAAATCTCATGTCGAAACCGCAACACAAGTACAGTTTCCACACTACCACTTACAGGTTTAATGTTAGGAAGACCCCCGCCAAAATAAGTACATACCTAATAAAATGAGTTTGTCCATTTCAGACCTGCTCGAACTGCAACCCCTCCCAGTGGCGGCGCTCAACAACCCCTCGTACGAGATGCTGTACAACTTCAGCCACTTCAACCCCATACAGAGCCAGATATTCCACTGCCTGTACCACACTGACAGTAATGTACTGCTGGGAGCGCCCACCGGCTCGGGCAAGACGATCGTGGCCGAGGTCGCCATGTTTCGAGTTTTCAACCAGTACCCTGGATGCAAGGTTGGACAACATACCACCCCTGTACTACCCCTTGTTACTTTAATACCCCTTTTCACCATTTTCATTGTTCTCATACGGTGATTTTTACCCCAAATATCTAGGATAAGTGACACTTAGAGTACCATATTCTTGACATGTTTTCTTTGTATGAGTAAGCCGAAGCGGCGTTCACTAGGAGAACCCTACGTCGAGTAGCGGACGAAATATATGGTCTAATGATGATGATGAGGATGAGAAAATTGGTTTGTGGTTTTCTTCCAGTCTTTCGAAGTATTTGCATTAGGGGTATGAAAATAAAGTTAACACGTTCACTGCTGAACCGTTTTACTTTTTTTGGCTCTTTTGCTAATTTTCACACAGCGTGAGTTTAATGTTTACTGGCGTTGTGTCGTAACTAAACTCTGTCAGCAGTGCGGGCGCAAACTACTAGTGTGATAAAATTGCAAATACAGCAGTGCGGGTTCGCACGCCAGGCGTGTTTTCGCTTGCTGTAAAATTAAAAAAACAGAGACTTGTGTGTTTTTTGCGGTGAACGTGTGTGTTAAGGTGCAGCATTGCTAACTAGAAAATTTCATTGGTATAGTCTGACTGAGGGACTGAGACTTATTGTCATTATTTTTAGGTGATCTACATAGCTCCACTCAAGGCTTTGGTCAAAGAAAGGATAAAGGACTGGAAAGTGCGGTTCGAGCAGAGACTCGGAAAGAAAGTCGTTGAATTGACGGGTAAATACAAATCATTCATTACAAAGCACCATTACAAAGTATAGATTTAAAGAGACTTTTGGTTTTGTCTCGATTAAGTATTTTCAGTATTATGGTCGCGGAACTTTGATAAATACGAGTTGATTGACGGCCTCCGTGCCGTAAGTGGGTGATAAGCCGGCTGCGAAGCGTGAGGTTGCGGGTTCAATTCCCGCACAGGGCAAATATTTGTGTGGATCACAAATATTTGGGTGTGAGTTTTTGGGCCTGTTTCAAAATTCTGGGTGGCACTGTAACTGCTATGGGCAGGCGTAGCGTCTACTATCAGGTGAACGACTTGCTCGTCTCGTCACTCAGTCAAATAAAAGGACTGTAGGACTGTAAGACCATGGTCCTCATAGTTCCTGATCTCTTAAATACAGGGAGTCCTAGTTAGGGCTCAAGATTTATATTATGCATGTGATACTGACGCGTATTAATACTTATTTGAAAATATTTAGGTGACGTCACCCCCGACATCCGAGCAATAAGAAACTCGCATGTCATAGTGACAACTCCGGAGAAGTGGGACGGGATCAGTCGATCGTGGCAAACGCGGAACTACGTGCGAGACGTGGCCCTGATAGTCATTGACGAAATACATCTGCTGGGTGAAGATAGAGGGCCAGTGTTGGAAGTCATCGTTTCAAGGTAATATGGACTCTGTTCTATAGACATAACGCTGAAAAAGTGATAGACAGTTATCGTCCTATCTGGGAAAATTCATTTATTATAAAAGTTGAGACTACGAGCTACATTCTTCAAAAAACACGCCACGTTGCCTAGTCGGGCGCCGGGATTAGTCTAAACATTCTGGACTTTCTGTAACAGGGTTTAAGATCTATTTTTATAAACAGAAAAGCAGATGTTATATAGATATTTTTATCTTAAAGCAAAAACCTAGTTCAAGTCTTCGACAAAGTTAAAGTTCGCAAAGACTTACAACAAAAGTTTACTGGATTTAAAATTATGGTTGCATATTTACAAAGTACATTGGTTTGTTTAAAAACGCATAACCTACAATATTTCCTGGCCAGAACGAATTTCATCGAATCTCACACATCGAGGAGACTGCGCATCATCGGCCTGTCAACGGCCCTCGCTAACGCCAAAGATCTGGCCAACTGGCTCAACATTGGAGAGATAGGCCTGTACAACTTCCGGCCGTCAGTTCGGCCTGTGCCTTTGGAGGTAAGTTCCATTGGCTGATATATTTTTGGGGACCAGGGAGTGGAGATAGTGAAGCGTCCCGTGGTCCCTCAATTGCTTCGCTTCTTTGATAGGTGAGGTGAGTCCGGCGATAGCGAAACGCGCAGGTGGGTAAAGCAGCGGTATATTGTCACACGTTAAACAAACACAAGTAATGGAGCGGGAGTATGTAACATGTAATTAACCGAACAGCATTAAATACGCATCATAGCTGATGTTAGTGCGCATAGTGCGTGAGCGCCGTGTGCGATGTCTGGGCGGGAAGTATCCATAGACAATCGCGCGGACACTAGTGATGTGGGTCGGCGCTATCCAACCAGTGTTGTAGCGTCGACCCACAGAATATAAAATATGTACTAAGATAACTACATGATATAAAATAAAGGAGGCGGTCGTGAAGGGATATCACGATCGCCACATATTAAGGCTCTTAATTTGATATATTAATTTATACACACTTATCCAGCCTTGAATGAAAATAATCAAGTGGGTGATTCGGATGCTTTCGATACTACCAGTCATCAATCGATTCGATTTGATAGGCGTAGTCATTTAATGGCAGCAACATAGTGTCAAGTCAATAACATAATTAATCTATGTATTTCAACTTGCACAATAAAATTCAACAAAACATCATTAAAATGAAAATTTAAATGCATCTGCTAAACAAAAACGACAACAGAAAAAGTCTGTTCAACCGGACACTTTTTATATATTTCGATTCGATGCATTTTTAATCCACAGTAATCGAAGCGAAGACGAACATGTCGATATCGATCTCGAATCGAAAAGAGACGTCATACTGTCATGACAACTTGTCACGTTGTTCTTAGGCGACTTTTTACCTGTAAGCTATGTGTTCCAAGCTGTTTGTTTTTAAACATAAGTATTAAATGTATTGTGACTGTTAAATACTGTAAGTACGCCACCCACCCTACTATCGAAAAATGTTTTTTACTGTCCATCCAAAGGTTGTCTGGAAGAAATCGCTTTCAGCGATAAGACCGCCCATTGTACTACCCTTGTTTACTTATTGTAATTTTTCTGTACTGTGTTTAATTTTGTTTCTGGTGTACAATAAAGAGTTTTCTATTCTATTCTATTCTATTCCAGGTGCACATATCGGGGCACCCGGGGCGGCACTACTGCCCCCGCATGTTGTCTATGAACAAGCCGACGTTCCAAGCGATTCGCACGCACTCTCCGTGCGCGCCCACACTCGTGTTCGTCTCCAGCCGACGCCAGACTAGGTAATCGTCGTCATCGTCTACCTATATCGTCCCACTTGTCTCCCCTCACTTTCGTGGAGCACGGGCCTCCCCTCGCGAGAAGGGTTAGGCCGTAATCCACCACGGGGGCCAGATCGGGATTAGTGGATCACACACCTACCTCCGAAATAATTATCGGGTAGGTGTGTGAATTTCCTCACGATGTTTTCCTTAATCGAAAAACCAATGATAATTACGTACATACGTTTACGACATACAAGACACAAATTGGTACGTGCCCGCACTAGGATTTGAACCCACGACCTTCTACTTGGAAGGTGGACGTTCTTCCACTAGGCTACCAACGGTTAGACTTACGATTGTTGCGAAAAAAATCTACTCAACAACGGTTTTTACAAAATCAGACGGTTGATTACCTTCACACGCGTATTCATCGATTCCAAACTCATTTCCAGATTGACAGCACTCGACTTAATCGCATACTTAGCAGCCGAAGACAACCCGAAGCAATGGCTCCACATGCGAGAATCTGAAATGGAACTGATATTGTCGAACATTCGAGAGTCGAACTTGAAACTGACTCTCGCGTTCGGCATCGGAATACACCACGCGGGTTTGCACGAGCGAGACAGGAATACTGTTGAGGAGCTGTTCATTAATCAGAAGATACAGGTAAGGGACTTTTATCTAGTTATTTTTTTAGGTTTTAGCGTTGCACTTTTTGTGCATTTAGGTCGTATTTAGACATTCCAGTACTGACGTCGGTCGTCCGTAGCTCACAACAATACAAAACAACAATTAAGATAACAATCAATAAAACGAAACAACAATCTTTTTTTTCGTTTTCGGTCTGCACGATTAGTGCATTTGGCCAGTGCGAAGTATTTCAAATTTTCTGAGGTTTTTAAACTCTCCGACTACGGAACTAAAGTAATCTAGTAAAAGTCACGATCTAGTTAAGTGGTGGATGCTTTAATGAGTCTTCTTTGGACAGAACACGAAATGGTACATTTTTTGTATTTCTATCATTTTCCCACACTCGTACACGTTAACGAACACTTAATGGATAATACTCCACTAGTATAAAACACAAGATTAAGAAAAAAAAATTACAAAAACAACGTCGCATTTTCGGTTGACCGCCTAAACTCCCTAATTATTGTTTTTCCTCTGACTTAAAAGTCAGGGTCATCAAAACAATTGATCGCTGACCAACTCAACTTACCATTTCATTCTCAGGTTCTCATCTGCACGGCAACCCTAGCCTGGGGCGTGAACTTCCCCGCCCACTTGGTCGTCATCAAGGGCACCGAGTATTTCGACGGCAAACAGAAACGATACGTCGACATGCCCATCACAGATGTGCTACAAATGATGGGAAGAGCTGGCCGGCCTCAGGTAAGGGGAACTTAACCTTATTGCTGTGTGGGAGGGTTGAAAGTAAAAAAAACAATATTATACCTTCTAGTAGATTATGCCATTGAAAGTTCGGGTGATCAGACGAACGACTTGCTCGTCTCGTTACTTAGTTACGTAAAAAAACTTTTGGTATTTTTAGTCTTCATTAACGCATATTCTAAATTCTTCACTTTTGCGTAATTTATTGTTCGGGCAAAGCGCATTCTTAACAGGTTCACTGCTTTACTGTTACTTTAACACTTTGAGTGCTGAGCCGATTTACTTGTCTAGCCACGGTTACGGATCTGCAAACACCGTTGTGTTTTTCCATACAGCTAACACAACAGTTGTGTTTTCCCGTACTTGCGGCAAGTTATGAAAAACACGACAGTTGTGTTTTCAGCACTGAAGGTGTTAAGTAGGTAAGGACTTATTTATCAACAATTTTCAGTATGACAACGAAGGAGTGGCGGTGGTTCTAGTTCACGACCAGAAGAAGAACTTCTACAAGAAGTTCCTGTACGAGCCGTTCCCCGTGGAGTCCAGCCTCCTAAGCGTGTTGCCAGACCACCTGAACGCGGAAATTGTAGCTGGTACTGCTATTTTAACATTTACTAGTACACATAGCTATTCTATGTTCTATTCCTGGGCCTAAAGTATATTTTAAGCAAACAAGCTGCGTCCCGCGGTTTCACCCGCGTAATTCCAGTTCTTGGGTAATACGTGGACCAGATCGGCCCAAAGCCGGGATGAACGGCGTAAGAGGGAGGAGGCTTGTGCCCTGCAGTGGGTTGGATGAGCTGCATATGATGATGATGAAGAAAAAGTAATATTGCGAGCTTTATACCAAAATCATACAAAGAAAAAAATAACTTTCATTTTTCCCTAATTGTCCAATATTCCTGGATTGTTTGTTTTTTTTTTCTTTCTGGTAACCTAGTCGGAACTTTTACGAATATTTTAAAGCAATAAATGACCAAACCAGTTAATTTTTTATAGAAATAGATTTCAGTAAATTCCGTTCAGTCGTTGCGGCGTGAAGCTAGGACAAACAAACACATAAAAACATTCACATTTATAATATTCATCATCTACCCGACTCTCTTTCCCCTCCCCCTCCCCTCTCCCCTCACTTTCACTTTCACGCCCCCGATCCGGAATGGTGGATAACGTACCTGCCTCCTAAATAGTTCTCGGCTCTCCGAAATAGTTAAGCGAAAAGCGAGTGATAATTGCGCGCATATGTTTTTACAACACATTGGTACGCGCTCGCACTTGGATTCGAAGTCACTGCCCTCTTCTTGGAAGGCGGACGTTCTCCCACTCAGCTACCACCGCTTATCATATTTATAGTATTAGTGTGATTATTATCCAATTCCAGGCACAGTACAAACCAAACAAGACATCCTAGACTACATGACGTGGACCTACTTCTTCCGTCGGCTGCTGAAGAACCCTTCCTACTACAACCTAGAGAGCGTGGAGCCGCAAGACGTCAACTACTTCCTGTCTAACTTGGTGCAAACGTCGCTGGACTCGTTGGCCAATGCTAATTGTGTTGAGATTGAAGAGGTGAGGCCTTTGCATCTGCTGCACTAGCTCCGCCCCGCGGCGTTCTACGTTGTTGAAAGTTACGTTAAATCCGTCCTCAAAAGCCAGGGTACGTGTTGGCGAAAACCGAAGCAGAATCGGTTCAGTAGTTTCTGATATATTTATGGACAGATTAGATTAAAAATATGAGTTAATCACGCCCTGCCCGGACCACTTCATTACCTACTTAGTTATACGAAATAAGCTGGTTTGAAAACACACACATATAAATGCCGTTTTCATCCCATCTATTCGAAAAGAGGCCTTTGCCTCCTCAATAAGTGCGAACAAAGTGGATCATTCCAGCGCACTTCATAACAGTGACGAAATGAGTTTTGAATTTGTAACACTGTTTAATTAAAGAGTTTGAACGCAATTCGCTTCAATAAAGTCCTGGCCGGCAATAAAAAAAACAGCGCGTGCCGACGCGGCATTGACTATTCAAATTTTAAAAAAAGATTTTTTTCGTATGTTGAATTTTTATTTTAAAGCATAGTGTAAGACACGAGACCAAACATATTTAACCACGAGCGAATTACTTTGAGTCCTTCGCTTCGCTCTGGATTAAAAAAATCGCTGTCGCTCTAAATACATTATTTTGTTCCCTTGTGATACAATCTGCTGTTCTGATCTGCCAGGACCAACGCACGGTGCGCAGCACTTGGATGGGCCGCATCGCGTCGTACTACTACCTGTCGCACAAGACCATGGCGCTCTTCGGCGCGCGCCTGCACGGCGGCGCCGGCGCCGAGGGCCTGCTGCGCCTGCTGGCCGACAGCGAGGAGTACGCCACGCTGCCCGTGCGCCACAACGAGGACGTGCTCAACGGGTGCGTGCTCAACATTCACTGCTGAGCCGACTTGCTTGTCTAGCCACGGGTGCGGCTCTGCACGCGCCATACTGTTTTCCCATACAACAAACACAACAGTTGTGTTTTTAGCAGTGAACGTGTTAACCCATATCGGCTCACTGCTGAGCACGGATCTTCCTCACTTTTGTGAGAAAGATTAGGCCATAATCCACCACGGGGCCCGGTCCGGAATGGTGGATCTCACTTGACACCAAAACATCTGAACAAATTTTGATGAAATTTAGTATACAGATACTGTAGGTCCTGGAATAGAACATAGGATACCTTTTGTAGGTAATTATATAGTATAATGCCGTTCCAGCGAGCTGTCCCAGCAGTGCCGGCTGGCGGTGGACGCGCTGAGCCTGGACTCGTCGCACACGAAGGCCTTCCTGCTGCTGCAGGCGCACATGTCGCGCCTGGCGCTGCCCAACACGGACTACCTCACCGACACCAAGTCCGTGCTCGACCAGGCCATCAGGATCATCCAAGTCAGGACCTCCAATTATACTTTTAAGCCGTTCCATCATCGAATCGTTCCACCTGGGGAAGGACTATACCTTTGCCAAATATTCATCCGCCAAGCAGTTGTGTAAATTACTGTTCCGGTTGTGAGCGGGCATAGCGCTTACCATCGGGTGAACGACTTGCTCGTCTCGTCACTCAGCCAATTTTTTTTTAATAAATGCCCCGGTAACATACGGTAAAGAGTCTCGTCACCGGGCGCCTGTGCTGACGTGCGCCGTCCCCAGGCGATGCTGGACACGGCGGCGGAGCGCGGCTGGCTGGCGGCGGCGCTGGGCTGCCAGGAGCTGCTGCAGGCGGTGGTGCAGGCGCGCTGGCCGCCCGACTCGCCGCTCACCACGCTGCCGCACGTGGACCCCCACCACCTCTACCTGTTCACGCAACTGGCCAAGGTAACGGCAGAAACAACTGCTAATAACTGCCCTAAGTAAACTAGGAACAACTGGCTAAGGTAACATCTAGAAATTTGCCAAGATAATTTCTAGAAACTACTGGTCAAGTTAAGGTAACGGGCTTTAGGCGGCCATATAGATAGATATATAGATACTTTAACCCGGTATAAAACAAGGAATATCTACTTTCATCATTAATTTATCAAAATGGTTATAATTATATCAGGAGACAAGAAAGCCGTGCGACACTCTAAACGGACTGAAGGTGACGTGCATGAAGAACTATGAAACCCTGGCCAAGCATATGCGAAGAGAGTTCGATGAAAACCAGATTGAACAGATACATAGGGTAAGTTCCTTGAATGACGGGGTCTGTGGCGTAGGTCCACTGCGAAGGGTCGGGTTGCGGGTTCCATTCCTGCACAGTGCAAAGACTTTTTTGTAGCGGTATGGCTCTTCTTCAAGAGTCCGTATGTAGGTATGTACCATACCTTTGCCAGGTAATCATCCGCCGAGCACTGTGCAAACATTACTGTGTTCCGGTTTGAAGGGCAGTTTCCAGCAGAATTACTGGGCATGTGAGACTTTAGAAGCTGTTTGTATGACCATGGTTGTGTTGTTGGTTGTAGGACCAAGGGTCAGAGATTTTGACAGATATTTATTATAATTTCCGCAGGCAATAAGCGACCTACCGACCATAGACATTAAACTGCAAATCCGCGGTGTCTGGTTCGACTGCGACAACGAGACAGACAAGCGAGTGCCACAGCCGCAGCCCAGAGATCAATGGATCCCGCTGCACGCTGACCAGGTAAACTACTTCTCACGTCTCGATGTCACTCCCCGGACACTCCACACAAATAAGCTGACTTGACAACTCACACATACATGACGTTTGTGCACACGTTGAATGTATGTGTAAGTAAGTACACAACTACTACGCGACTAAAACAAAAGACGACCCGCTATATACTTCCAAAGTTTGTGTCATTTACTCAGGTGCTGGGCCTCGGAACAATCAGTCTGAAGATATTTTGCTAGCTGGCTAGTGAGATTGTCCTCTTTCAAACTCAAACCATAATTAGATAATCACAAGTTTAATAGGTAATATTTTAACTTATTTTTTACTAGCTGCGCCCCGCGGTTTCACCCGCGTAGTTCCTGTTCCCGCGGGAATATGGGGATAAAAATAGCCTATGTTACTCGCTGTCAATGTAGCTTTCATACAAACTTTCATCCCCTATTTCAAACCCTTACAATTCTTTTATCGCATTAAAAAGTACCCTATGTCCTTTCTCAGGCTCTATCTCTGTACAAAATTTCGTTTCAATCGGTTCAGTAGTTTAGGCGTGAAAGAGCAACAGACAGAGTTACTTTCGCATTTATAATATAATTTTTTATTTTTCTCTATGTCTATGAGACTTGAGTTTTTGACTTGTAAAAGTGCAATATTTTTATCTACTCGCAATAAATTAATTGAGTTTTTTTTTGCTCCTAGTTTTACTTAAAAGAGTCAGATAATAATTGATATCTACTTCAATTGTTTCCAGGAATACACCCTGCTGATCGACATGAACCGTCGAGGTGGCAACCCTAACAACGTCTTCTGTCCGCGCTTCCCTCGCGGCAAGAACGAGGGCTGGATCCTCACTCTTGGAACCGTGGACAATGTAGAGCTTCATGCGTTGAAAAGAGTGCCACCCAGGGGCAACTCTCAGATCACCTTCTACACACCTTCGCATACAGGTAAGGACGTATCTACTGTGGTTGACCTCTTCTGGAAAATACTCAAGCTTTGCCAGATATTCATCCACCAAGCAGTAGTGTGCAAACATTACTCAAAACTCAAATCACATTTATTGCAAGTAGGCAAAAATATGCACTTTTACAAATCAACCACTTAAGTCTCATTTAAGTACATAGAGAAAAATAAAACATGAATCAGATATGATCAACTAAACTAATGTGGAATAATGATGAGATTATAGTTTGAGCTAGAAAAATGAAATTAAAAAAACTATACTTATTTGATATTTCTACCTTGCAATGCAGTTTTGCCAACAAAATTATACTCGGTTTTTTCCAGGTCGCATAATCTACACTCTATACATAATGAGTGACAGCTATATGGGCCTGGATCAACAGTACGACCTGCAAGCTGAAATCATGGATCCGTTACCGCAAGAAAACATGGAGAAAGTATATGATAATATGAATAAAACCATCATCGAGTGAAATTCAAAGGGAAATTGTTATTGAAAATATAAAATTAAATACATATTAGTACCTACACAGCACAAAGTGCTAGTGATTCTTGAAAATTTATTCACATGGGCCCTAAAAGGGCATTTTTAAATACCAGTCTTTAAAAACATAGTATCAGTGGTCCCGGAATATCATAATAGGAATTGTTCAGAAAAATGTTGGTGACACTAATGTCTTTCAATGCTCTGTAACTATTATGTAACTAAGTACTATTAATTTATTTATTATGAATAAAACCTTTTATCCCTACTTTGCTTTATTATATTGTCAGGAAATAATTATTTAACAAATCATCATCATCATCACAAGCAACTCAATCATCCCACTGCAGGGCATAAGCCTCCTTCCTCTTACGCCATTCATCCCAGTTCTAAACCAATCTAATCCAGGTCTCAGGACAAAGAGGGACAGATTAGACAAAGAGGTACATAAAATACTTGCTGTAATGGTACCTGCCTGATAATGGTGCCTGCCTGGATTAATTTAGAATATTAAAAAAAAAAACGAAATAGGTACAAATAAATTTAATATCGAATTCAAACAGTGATTAATATGATTTCTTATATTATATTATGTACATCTGTACAAAAATTCACAAGCTATAAATTTTAATTAATAGTTTAACATTAGTCTCCTGTCCTAGTTTGGCAATTATAATCACTCTTAGATTTACACTACATAGTCCAAAGCTAGTCTGATAATCTAATAACCCTACTGCAACTATGCAACCCTCTATTTATAATTAACAACCTTTATTTACATAGATCTGTTATGGACAAGCAAAGCACTTACCATCAGGTGAACAACATGATTGCATCGTTACAAAGAAATAAAAAAAAAATTGTACAGTGCTAAGTCTCCTCAATAGAGGTAGCATGTCCTTGCCGCAATGGGCGAAGTGTGGTTCAATAACTTTTTATGAAAAAATGGGTTAAAATTAGAGCTAAAGCTATTCTTTTTTAAGAATATAAATTAGACAGTTTGCCCCTACTGAAAAATTTAAAGCATTTACAGTTTGTATCAATGGCCAGACTGTAGATCTGCAATCTTACAAGTTGATAAATTCACATTTGTTTTTCTCCTAGCCTGTTGACATTAGACCTAACATGCAGTAACTACAGTAGCGACCTAGAAAGATAAGAAATGCTTGTACTAAACAGTATTTTATATAAATCAAGATCAGAAATAGTTACGTTGATTTATAATTCTAACAGAAATCCAGTTAGAAATTATTACATATAGGCTTTTAACTTTTAACAATAATTACAAAATAATATTTTTTCTTAATAATATTAGATAATTTCAACATATCAGCTAGATATGAAACCAACATTCCCTTTTTAGAGAAAAAGTTTTAAAGAAAAAACGGGGCAAAAAACAATGTTATAAAAAGGGACTGTTGGTGAAATCTAGGATCAAAAAGCTAACTTAGATGAAGAAGCTCTATGAATTTCACACAGCACATTATTAATTATGGCATTTATTTACTCCCTTGAGTAATGCATGGTCCATCTATAAAAAAATCAATTCACATAACTCGTACCCGAAACTAAGTAGACTCTACTCTTTGGTAGGAACTAAAAAAGAAGTTTTTAAACTGTCACCAACTGATTCATATAATATGAACTAGGAACACTCAAACAATGTCATATATTGTCGGAGTGTTGGCATTATGTTATTTACTCTTTTTCTGTTCATATTCTATGGCTCTGGCCTCTGAAACAATTTGCCTCTCCCGCCGTAAGATTCCGTCTAGCTGCTCTGTAAATGCATCGAAGGAAAATTTTGTTTCAAATCTTTTTAAGCCAGCATCGCCCAGCCTCTCGCACAAATCTGGATTTTCTATCAACTTATGCATGGCATTGGCAAAAGCTTTGCTGTTAGGCTCGCACAAGAACCCCGTTACTTCATTGACAACCGTCTCGGTAGGCCCTCCGCTGTTGACAGCAATCACAGGCTTGCGGTAATACATCGCCTCTAACGGGACTATACCAAAATGCTCATTTGATGGAGTGTAAACAAGAGCTTTGCAATTGTATAGGAGTGAAACTTTCTCAATGTCTTTAGGTGATTTCATGAATGTGACTTTGTCTTCAATGTCTAGTTCGGCAGCTAAGTCGGTGAGCTCCATGTAGTGCTCCATATTTTCCAAGTTGATTGGGTCAAAGCCTCCAGCCATTATCAAATGTACTCTGCTCCAGTCGGCTTCACTCACAATGTGTTTCAAATATTCCAACGCTTTGAGTGCCAATGCCAAATTCTTTTTCCTCTCATACCTATTTATTGACAAGAAAATAAACTTGTCAGTCCCTACAGGGACAACCTCTTTCAACGGCTTTGGTACTGTTGACTTGAAAAACTCTGTGTTGATCGATGGATAGCAGATGTCGGGTACATCTGTGATTTTTTGGAAAGCATCCTGGTACACTCGAGCCGTATATTTACTGTTCACTAGGACTTTATCAGCCAGAGCCGTAGTCAACTCCTCTAACCAGTTCAAAGGTGCTCTGTACAGCTTTTTGAGAATACCACCTTGAGAAGTCAACAGCTTGTCAGGATGGTGGCAGTAAAATAGAACTCTAAAGGGTCCCCTAGCGAGTTTCAAGAATGGAATGCATAGAGATATCAAATCTGTAAATATCAGGGTCGGTTCTTCAGCAGGAATGATGTACCAAGCCATGTAAACCGCTGCATACACCATGCGGACGTATGCACAGACCGCTTTGAATCTACCGAAGATAGAACGTGGTATCCAATCCCCGACAACTGTTACGGGAAACGTGCCGTCTCTAGTTTCAGCAAAACAGTGCGTAGGGTCATGGTGATTCGTGTAGAAGGAGACTTCGTGGCCTTTCCTTTTGAAGGCCAATGCGGCATCAACAACTAATCGTTCTGCTCCGCCGATACCCAAGTCTGGGTGTAGGAATAATATCTTTACCATATTCACCGCTGATACAATATCTACACTCGTGTGTTATATTAACACCACAAAATGTAGTAAATTCATTCAATTCAGAAAAAAACCGCACAAGAATACGCAAGGCGTAAACACTAAGCAATGACTAAACAATGAAAATATTGCTGATCGATACTATTGGGTAGACATTTTAAATCATCTTTAGCCATTGGCTCCCGGTAGGCACCTACTACTTTTTGATTGGCTCACCTACTGCGAGGGACCGACTTTCGACAAGGTCACGGCAGTGACGTTTTTGACATTAGAGATGAAGTAAATGTAAGGTTTTAGTCGATTACTAGAACACAACGAAAATTATTGATCGATTATCGATTTTCACTATCGATGCTTAGCAGCAGAAGGCAAAGAACGCAATAAATACTACATAACGACCTAAAAAAGAAAGAACTGCATTCCTGCCATTTAAAATTAGACTTTTATTTAGTTAAAATAATCAATAAACACCTTCATGTTGATGTTGCAACCAATGTGTCCTGGAAAGACTTGTTTTGATCCAACATCAGACAGGATTACCCAGGAATTAACTAACCAATGTGTGCCAGACGTTTTTAGAATTAAAATTATAGGGAGTAGGGAGGAATTCATTTATTAAAACATAACTGAACAACCCAAAGTCGCTAATTTAAAATAGAATACAACAGAGCAAGATTAAAAAAACAATTTATTTAAATGCTTTTTGATCACACACTTAATCAGAATGAGATTACTATTAAGCATACAAATTACAATTCACCTTTTCTCTCAATTTTTACGAGGTCAACGTGGAATGTGAGAGTAGCAGACTTTGGAATCTTTGGTGGAGCTCCAGCTTCTCCGTAAGCTAGTTCTGGGGGGATGACTAGTTTTCTCTGTTCACCTTCGCACATTCCCATTAGACCCTGGTCCCAGCCTTTAATAACTTGCCCTGCACCTAGAGTAAAAGTTAAAGGTTGGCCTCTGGGGATGGAGCTGTCAAATTCCGTTCCATCATTCAATGTTCCCTGAAAACATTTTTAAAATATTAAATTAAAGTCGATTTTACGTATTCATATGGGCTTGAAGAGGATAGCAGAAGAAACTAGATTGTAATGACGTATTTCAAATTCATTCAATATCACACGCTTTTTGGTGAAGGAAGACATAATGAAGAAATTAATTTTGTACAAAATTGGTTAGATTTATGTGACCAACCAATCCATTTCATGGACCCTTTGTGGATTACGACCTAATCCTCCTCACAAGTGAGGTAAGACCCATGCTCAACAGTGGGCCGATATGAATTAATTTTAGTCTCATATCAAATTTCACATCTAAAAATTGTTAAATTTACTATATTATGTGAAATGATGGCGAATCTGTTTATTAACGTCTATCGTGTTACAGAATGAGAAAGTTATGAGGTGGGCATTATATGTAAATATCAATATTATTTGAAAAATTCACGAAATGGTGCTGAAATATTAATTGAATGCCTGAAAACCTTACCGTGTAGTGCATGTGAAGGAGGTCACCCTTCCGGCTTTTGATTGGGCATTCAGTAGCCCTTTTCTTCACACCAATTTGCAATTTCTTAGGGGTTGAGCTGCCCACCACAACGTAAGATATGACGCTCATTAGCACAATCACAAAGATTAGGACCTTGCTTAGAGTCAAAAGGGCGGTATTCATGATGATGTTATTATTCAAGAAATTAGAAATCAATAGAAATCTTCAAGACCAAAGGATGTACAAAGTGAGAATATAATACTAGAGTAAATTCCTCCTACATTACAGGTGTAATCAAATAGACGTACACTGACACTGACTCGCTGTCCGTCATCGATTTTCTGCAAGCTGCAATAAACAGTGTTGTACTGTAATGTTATCACAAAAATCAGTAAAATACGGAGGATAATTCAGACTGTGACAGACATGGTCTAAATTGCCGTTTTTAATTACTAAATTACTGTATGTAATTGTTATTATATTTATTTTAATAAGACTATTTTTAGTTGGATTCTTCTCCGTAAAGTTTACCGTTTTAGGTCTTTTTAAACGAAGAAGGACCTTCAGAGTCGCATTCACTCATAAAATCGATTGTTATTATAAATCACAAACCCTGAATATCTATATCTATTATCTATATCTATACCTAATATATAAAGCTGAAGAGTTTGTTTGTTTGAACGCTACGATCTCAGGAACTTCGAATTGAACAATTCTTTTTGTGTTGAATAGTCCATTTATCGAGGAAGGTTATAGGATATATAAGATCACGCTACGACCAGTAGAAGTCTTCTAGTAGAATATAAATTACGAAAGAGCCCTAGATTAATCCTACTCGACTTGTAGGTAAAACAATTTACGCTAGTAGAAGTATTTGCTCATTTGCAAAATTGCAAGCTTTTCGTTTATTTTTAAACAACGACGAAAGAGATGGCACCATGATAATATGAAGTTAGAACTATATGTTTGTATGCGAGATTTCTCAGGCTGTAATCTTTTCTTTGAAATAGGTACCTGTACTTTTTGTTTTATTTCAATACGAATATCACAATATAGGTGATACGGAAATGAAAGGAGGTCCATATTTCGTGTATATGAAAATCGTGGATTGCCGTTATTATACGGAAATTTCCGTAACAATACAACACTGGCTGCAAAGAAAGAGCGACTTTTTCAGTCCAGCCACAGACTATTTTGTAGTCAAGTTCAGTCTGTCGAAATTCTGACTTTGTCTTATATTACAAATACAAAGTCTGTGGTCGCAAGTCGGTCTTGCCACTATAGTTTTAGTTCAACATTGTCAGTACTAAAAAATTATAATTGTATATAATTATTCTAGCTGTTTTTTTGCGAAGACACTATTCTTCAACACTTTTTTTGACAATTTTACATTTTAATTTTTTAATTTTGATGTTTTGGCTTTGCGTTTTTAACCAAATTCAAGACGTCCGACATGAAAATTTGCACAAGTATTGAAGACCAATGACAATTCAAAATTAATTAAACTGGCCAAATGCGAGTCGACTCGCGCATGGAAGGTTCCTTATTTTGTTATATGGGAGCCCCATTAAATATTATTTTTATTCTGTGTTTTTGTATTAGAATGAGAGAGAGTTACGTTTCGTATATTTTTTAAAATTTATATTATGATTTTTTTGTTTTTTTTTTTTAAATATTTTTTGTTGTAGTTTTACTTTTACAATGGGTCCCAGCAGACATTTCGTTTTTTGTGGTTGTTCTTATCTTGCTAACGGAGAGTACTTACACACTCACAACCAAGTAGCCAGGATCATCCACCACCAACTTGCTCTTTAATATGGCCTTCTCGAGTCAAAAGTGCCGAGCAGTACGCTTCAGCACCAGTTCTCAAAAATGCTCGTGCGTTGCTCTATTGGGACCACTCCGTCATCACGGCAGGACTATTGTAGCCAATAAGCCTGACATCGTGCTGGTAGACTAGTCCCAACGCCGAGCAGTGCTCGTCGACATCACCATATCCAATGATGAGAACCTCGTGAAGTCGAGAAGGACAAGCACAGCAAGTAAAACGGTCACTTTGGCCGCCGCCGTGTAATGGGCACAGAACCACAGAATAGATAGTACTACGTAAAGAAGCTTCACTTCGCGCAACAATTTATAGAAATAGTGACTCTTGCTACTAAGCAACAAAGAGCAATTCAGGTCGCATAAAACATACCTAGCTACCGCCATATTAACCTAACCGTTGCCGCTCTCTTCTTAGGCGTAACTCTGTCGCTGTCTGGCGCGGAATGACGACAGGTTTTGCGCACGGGCCGTTTTTTCAATAAAGGAATATTCTTATTATATCTCCAAACCGCGTGGACCGATTTACATGATTAAAACGTATAAAATAGTTTCAGATCTAAACCTTTCGTTTGACACCAAAATCGTCAAAATATCTCAGCAAACAAAAAATCACATTTTTCAAGTTGCTCTCGTAATCGTATAAAAATGCATAATAATTCTTTTTACGTATTTTTATGGTTATTAAAACAATTACAATTTGACACATCCGTCAAACGATTCTTGTTGTTTATTACGCGAGCCGCGTGTCAACCGCGTGTGCGGCTGCGCCAGCGCAGCTCGAAATTTGTAGGTATAAATCGCTGTAGATACGGCGGAGTGGTGGAGGCCTGACAGAACACTATTACTTCTAACGAAGGTAATAGGTATGAATTTCGCGCGCTGTGCGTCGCCCTCAGAAAGCTTAAAGATACGTACAGTACGTAGAATAGAATAGAATAGAATAGAATAGAATAGAAAACTCTTTATTGTACACCAGAAACAAAAATAAACACAGTACAGAAAAATTACAATAGTTAAACAAGGGTAGTACAATGGGCGGTCTTATCGCTGAAAGCGATTTCTTCCAGACATCCTTTGGATGGACAGTTAAAAACATTTTTCGTTAGTAGGGTGGGTGGCGTACGTTTGCAGTAATTAATAAACACGATACGGTAGTACGTAGTACTATCTATTCTGTGCGAGCGAGTACGGTACCGTTCGGTGGCCACCAATTGGTGACCATTCGCTCGCTAATGTTCGGTTGGTCTGTACCCACCATCAGAAGAAAATGTTCGAGCGCCATGTGCTGACTGTTGTTATGACGCGGCTGGGCAGCTGTAACATAACTACCTACTAAATAATAAGTATACAATTTAATTATATTAATTATTATACAATTTAATTGAAGCAAGTAGTAAATGCAATCTGTAATTCCCTATATTTATTATGTTTGTAACCAATCAACTAATAAATTTCCGTAATCCCCATCAAACATCCCCCCTGGTGGAAACCAATGAGTGCAAGCGTCTGAGAATACTAATACTTACCTAAATATAACAAATTCTTGTTTTAACTTATACTTATTTAATTAGAGTTACTTAATCGTGTTAATACTTTGACCACGGGTGCGGCTCTGCACGCGCCATAGTGTTTTTCCATACAACAAACACAGCAGTTGTGTTTTGCCGTACTCGTGGCAAGTTATGAAAAACACGACAGTTGTGTTTTCAGCAGTGAATATGTTAATAAATTAAATACTGTGCCTTCCTCCTTAACCCGGGCTCAGGACCGGCACCATGAATGTTGAGTAAACATTTATGTGGCGGAGTTACACAGTCATTCGTCCCATATATACCGTCTCACTCGAACAAGGTCATACATATTTCATACACCAAGCGTAACGCATGCAAAATATACACAATAATTATACTTAATACATAGAGCCACGCCGAAGCTAGTGCAAGCTGAACGCGCTAAAAGCTGAAAAAAACATGCATTAATAATGAAGCGCGCCCATGGTTGGGTAACTTGCGTTGTAACTGCCACATCCTGATCAGCTAGAATCTGTAACTGTTATATGTTGTAGAAACACCCTAACAATTTAGATATTATTTGCAACATTGATTTAATTATGTACGAGGGCTGCACTAAAAGTATCGGGAATGGAATATATCCACTGTTCCTGTCATATTAAAATCTTTTTAATTGAAAACTCCTTGGTTTTAAAAATCGAATACCATTTATTTATTTAAAAAAAGATTATCGGTCTTGTCACAAGGTTTTGTCAAATTGGTTTAGTCGTTGAGAAAATGAACACGTCAGAACGCATCTCGCCTCGGGACTATGTGGCAGGGCGTTGGATCCCCCGATCCGCGGCTCCTAGTCCCTGTTATGGTGGCAGGTCGTGGACGTGGACGCAGGTGGTGGCTCTGGCAATCGCCGTCCGGAGCGTCGCGCACGAGGCTCTGTATGTGGCGTACAGCTCCTGCTCCCGTTCCTCATTCCGGATTCGTCTCCGCCGGCTCCTTGTGTACTGGCGGCGCGCCGCAACGCAAGCTTTCTGCAGCTCGCGGAGCTCCGGGCACCACCAGTACAGTTTACGACGTGGCGGGACTGGCCCCGCCCTGGGCATGGACGCGTCGCAGACGCGGGTCAGAGCACTGACGAGCTGCTCTGCCGCGGCGTCCACGTCCTCTACCGCGTGGTCGGGACCAGAACCCGCCACCCAAGCCTCAACGATGGCCGCCTCCATCGCGAACTCGCCGTCCAACTGCCTCAGGGACCAGCGCGTCCCCTGACCAGCAGGGGCCCGGGCCACCACTCCTGGTGTGGACAAAGAACGGTTAATGCAGAATGGTATGCTAGCATTTGTTTGCCACAGGTCGTTTCTGAACTCCGTAAAGAGAACTGCAACCGCCGCATCATCCTCCATCACGACAATGCGAGTTCTCACACCGCGCACAGAACAAAAGAGTTTTTAGAGCAAGAAAACATAGAATTATTAGACCATACGCCGTACAGCCCCGACCTAAGCCCTAATGATTTCTATACTTTCCCTAAAATAAAGAATAAATTGCGTGGACAGAGATTTTCATCACCTGAAGAAGCTGTGGACGCCTACAAAACGGCCATTTTGGAGACAACTTCCGAATGGAATGGTAGCTTCAATGATTGGTTCCATCGCATGGAAAAATGTGTAAAATTTCGCGGAGAATACTTCGAAAAGCAATAAATACATTTTTAAATAGTAATGTTCTGTCACTTCCCTGATTCCCGAAATTTTCAGTGCCTCCCTCGTACAAAATTATTTATTTAAAGCAATCCACCTCAAATACTTTGCCGCTCTGAAAATCACAACGAGAATATAAAAATGTAAGAGGATCACAATTTTCAATCTTCAACCCCTGCTTTTCAAGACATTGTTTGCGAAATCTATCTTTACAAGTTACGCATTCTAACAAATCTTTAAGATTACCAGTTTCACGACAATGGCAATATACTATTGCAAAACACTGGTTAATGGGTCTAGAAGAGACTTGTCTACTATAACTACACGGGAACTCTTTTAAACATCGCGAGCTAAGAGAGTGCAGCAAATGTTCCCGCATTCTATGACATACAAAATGTGCAGTGCTAGGGTCCTTAGCAGAGCAAATCATTTTGGCGAATGCTATGGCGAATAAACCACAGTTGTGTGAGTTTGTCTGTTTTTGGACGTCGTGAATTTTAACATGAATCATTGTTATTTCTTTGTGAAGTCGAACTAAACTACTAGCGATGGAAATGATTTCAGGGGTGATTTATTTGCTAAGAGAATCATATAAATCAAGAACCAAAATATTGTTTCTGATATGGCCCGAAATACAATTCCAGTGGTTACCATTAACTTGACAAATTTGAACAAATGGTATTGGGCAAGGTTTAAACATCGGGGGAACGGCAGAAGCAAAGATTGGATTTTGTAATCCTCCCACGTCTGTATGTTCACTTTTAATAAGAGTAGATGCTGAGTTGATAATCTCGTCATCTAACCACGCGTTACTGGTTAGTATTTTACTGTGATTTGGATTGAAAGGAATGTCATCGCAAATATTAGCACTAATTCTATCAACAGTGATATGCTGGACAGAGTTTAAGCAATGTTTGTTACGAGATTCTTTTCGTATAACATTGAAATAATCCGTAATGCGTAATAACGACGTTCTGAAGGTTTTGGAGCTCGACGCCTTTGCCCAATAGCAGTAAGTTTACTGCGACCTGGACCTTTAGCTCTTATAGAAATAGGCAACTTGTGGATTGTCTGTAATTTGTCAGTAATGGGTGTCTGGACGCTATTTTTATTCGGATGGGATTTTATGCTATAGATGGGACTAGCTAACTGGATGTTTTGTCTGTCTGTAGTCGGCGCCTGAACACAGGACTTATTTGATTCTTTATCTGTACAAGGGAGAGGAGAATCGGCTTTAACATCTACATTTGATACGTGACCTGACCATTGCTGTACTAAATTCTGAATTACGCCTATTCTATAACCATATTCAGAAGTTTCTGAGGTTTTCAGAATTTCTAGTAAAGTGTTGCAGACCAGTTTGCTCTCTAGAAATCTTTCAGTCTCTTGGTTGCATGGTAACTGTGAGAATTTTAGAGCCAACGTGGAAAATGGGCAACGACACTGCAATGGTTTCTAAATAATGGGACTTGGTCCATCTTTGAGGAACTAGCGCCTCATCAAAAATATCTCTGTTGAGATATACCCATAGTGCAAATATATGAGAACAAGGCAAATTGTATCTGACGAAATAGCTACAATTGCACGAAACAGGTGTGGTAAGAGCAGCGCGGTGGGGAGGAATAGTTACCGTATAACAGCCAAGATCCGGTCGTCTGCTAATTGTATTTTCGCCTTGTCCTCCAACACCTTCAGATATCTGACTAATTATCTGTTTGTAAGCAAAATATGTAGTGGTCTTTGAAACGCGGTCTGTGATAGCTAATGGAATATCAGTGAAAGTGCAGTTACGGTAAGAGGCGTCTTTAAAGGCAGCAGTGAAAAATTTATCTAACATATTTAGCAAATGCGATTTTAAGCTACTGTAAAAGTCATCAAGGGCTGCGTACTTTTTGATGGACTGCTTTAGCTTCTGATTTAAAGACTCTAATCTGTTGTTTGTGGAATCCCCCAAGTTAAAAGTAGACATACGACTAAACATTGTCCAAGAATCTCTACATGAGTGCCATCTGGTCAAAAACCTGTCGATATTATATGTTATACTTTACAAATAAAGTAACACTATCTTTAATCAGTTCTGTAGAGTCCTTGGTTTTGGTTATAAAAGTATGTGAATCCGGATTCACATGTACACGTGGTACAATATAATCTAGACTCCGTAACCCCTTGTTGGTGGAATACTGTTGGAAAGTATTCTTATCAACTGGGTGTCCACAGTGTTCAACAACTAACGATTTAATAAGGAAAGCTTTATGTTTCGTACTCTATGAAATGAGGATATGAGCTGGGCAGTCTATTTTTGCGCTTTTCTGGAGAGGACGCAATCCCGACGAACTACTTTGGTGATAACCATTGTGAGCACAAACAAAGCGAACACTTTGATAACCTAATTCGGTAGGCAAGTTAGTGTTGCTCTGTTTGTTATAGGTGGGTATAGTTCTAGAATTGCCAGCGACAAACACAGGACTGTGGGTGGCCCTTACAAATTTTTCATAATTGTCAGCAAAATCATTCCAAGAAGCAAATGTCATACCTTCGACAATGAGCGATGCGATACCCACATCTACAAATAAAAATAAACATGCTTTAAAAACAACATGCAACCTCATGCGTTAGTGTTTGCCTTTTTAATTGCCCCCTTATTTCGTAAAAAAAACTGGTGTGCTAGCTCTATGCAATTTAGTATGGATTTGACAGGTGTTGTGACAATCAGGACACAGTTATAGCGAATATAGTGCTGAAATAAGGTGAAACCAATCAACTGCACTTCTTTCGGAATAAGGGGGCTGATTTTTTCGCCAAATAATTTATTTTTGAAATGCCTATAAAATCTGCCTTATACCTAACCAATCTAACCAAAGCACCTAGTTAGGCATAATCATAACTAAATGAATTATCTCTAGACAGTTTTGATGTGGGTTAAATCGATAAGTTGTTGTACAATTTTTATGAGTTCATAAATGTCAGTAGGTAGGTATGTAAAGTGAAAGGAAGTTTGTCTGTAGCTGCTGTATCTTCCATAAAAAATGGGAACTGATAGGGCTGAATGGGTATTGATAAAATTCGGTGTTCCTACTATGTTTATTAATAATACTGCAGCTATCTTGGAAGGTTAATTCAGTATTATCGTAAATGTTGTAAGATAATTTAAATAGTTATATTGTTTTACATTAATTTTGGAGAACAATCAGCAACAAAGTCAATGAACGTCTGGAATATAATATTGTTCTGTTTGGAGTTTAGAACCATATAAACCACCTATTCATATCTTGTGTAGTAGGTACCTACTGGCTGCATTTATAAGATTGTCCTTTCATACTCTAAGATAAAAAGTTAATTGAAGCGTTATAATTATAAAACTCAAATCATTTATTGTAAATAGGCAAAATATTGCACTTTTACACATCAAAAATAATATCTTATACATAAGTATAAAAAAACAAAAATATAATAAGTCAAAATATTATGATCTACGAAACCAATGATTATTATCTAATTATGGTTTGAGTTTGAAAAAGGATATTTCCTTTCCAAGTGGTGACTCATGCCTGAATCTCGCATAGGAAAAGGAAAACTCCATTGACTCTAGCAGTGCTTCGGAAATACGCCCGTTAGAGAAGATAGCACCAAGAAAATCTACAGGGAATTTTGCTCTATAAGAAATTTTGCTCTGTTAAAGTAACATGCGGTATTACGTTTAAAGTAAAACAGAAATAAAATTGTAAAATGCATTATGAAAAAAAAGAAAAAATACAAAAGAAAATATTTGTTTGGTTCCTTGTTGTAGTATGTATAATATTATGTCTAAGTATTTTTTCTTTTTTAACAAATGCATGATAGACACTGTTGTCACAGTAATATTTCAAATAATAAGCTTACCATGCTCTGTAGAAAGATCAGGAATACCCTGTAAAAAAGACATAATACATTTAGTTTATAATACAACACTTTCTACTTTTGACATACCTATTGTATATTTATATATATGTTTAGAAAACTCACAAATGTTTAAGATACCTCTTATAAAAAACTATAATAATATATCTGTGATCCCAATATATGGGCAATGCCTACTTTAGGATAATTAGCTGATTATAATTATCTATCCAATACAACCTATGTTTATTATATTTATCCTAGTAAGAATTGAACATGAAATTGTGTTTATTTATTTATTTAACACATTCACTGTTGAACCGGTTTACTTGTGCAAATCATCACATAAAGTATATGTTTACTGTTTAATGGCGTTGTGTCATAACTAAACTCAATCAGCAGTGCGGGCGCACACAACTGGTGTGATAAAATTGACAATACAGCAATGTGGGTTTGCGCACCAGGCGTGTTTTCACTTGCTGTAAAATTGTAAAAACATGTGTTTTCAGCAATGAACTTGTCAACATTTTGACTGCGGAGCCGATTTGCTTGTCTAGCCACAGGTGGGGCTCTGCACACTCCTTAGTGTTTTTCCAAACAACAACAGCAGTGGGAGGCCTCTTCTGCAAGTGGCCACCTGGGGAAGTACCACACCTTTGCCAGATATTCATCCGCCAAGCAGTAGTGTACAAACATTACTGTGTTCTGGTTTGAAGGGCATTGTTTTTGCAGTGAAATTACTGGGCATATGAGACTTTAGAGTCGATGTCTCAGGGTGACAAGCGCAGTGCTGCGCCGCAAAGGATTCTGCAATGCAGTGTTCTGGGTGGTGCTGTGACTATTATGGACAGGCGTAGCGCTTACCATCAAGTAAACGACTTGCTCGTCTCAATTATATAATAACTTATCAGCAATACATTGTATAGACAAGTGATCACTAACTGATAACCAAGAGATGGACTGAGGCCTTCTGGGCGGTCATGGGCGGTCTGACAACACCTAATTATACTTACCGAAGGAACCAAGTTTGGATACCTACTATTGGAATAAAACACTCCATGGAATATTGATTTTTGTTTACATGCATGAAGTAACTATTTATCAATTTCCCACTAAGATTAAATTCTATAAATTATAGCAAAAAACAACACTAAGATTTTTTTGAACCTGCAGAAAACTTGAATAATATTACAAAGTCTGCATGCAATGGCATACACCAATGCCTTTGCGAACTTTGAGTAAATTCTAGAACAACCATTTAATAGTTTCAAATTTATTGGATGTGAAGTTAGACATAAAATACTGCACAATAGCAAATCAGGGCGTAGAGCATAAAAGAGTTAAGTCCTGTGCACAGTAAGCTTGCAGCACCTTTTGTAGCTGCTATTAAGTTTGCGTATCTACCTACTTTAAACTGCAACGAGGCTTTATTTATTTCAGATTCAATAGCAGCATATCCCACAACAAATGCCATATTATTGTATACAAAAGCTCAGGATCTTCGGGAACAACCCCTGCAGTTGCAAGCTACCTACATATCAACAGTAACAAAAAACAAATAAAATTAATGGGTCATAATTAAAAAGATCCTGTTCCTATACTAGGATTCCTCGTATCTAGGGAATCAGGAAATGAGTAGGATAAAAGCAGTAGTTAACATAGACACTTCATTTAGTTGTTTTCAGTGTGTGTTTTCAGCAGTCAACGTGTTAAGTAGCAACATTAGCAACAAGTCATGGTCGCACACCCAAAAATCTGCAAACCACTTTTGCAGCAACCGTTAGGAAAACTCTAAAGCAAGTAAGTAGGTAGGTAACTCACGATTGATTTCGGGAGGGACATCACAGAATCATGTGAATATTGACGTTGGTGATAAAGTAATGAAACGATAACAGCATCTGCAACAACTTGAAACTTATCTTGATTGCGCAATGCAAGCTGCAAGTTGTTTAACGGTTTTGAAAAAGTCACAGACAAACTATCTAAATATGTACGATCAACAGATAATACAATTTCAATGCGATGTTCATTCCCATAAAAGATTTCCATTCCCGTGGTTACGTAGGCCTTATTATTATTATTATTACTATTATTATTTTTCTGTGGTAGCTGTGGATGAATAGTTATATTATATATAATGCGGCCGTTTTTTTGAAGGATTTTAGGTCTATTGCTTGTTTAAGTAAATGTTAGAATTTTAATGCATATCAACTTTGCAGCATATAAACTTTGCTATATCGTTTACATAGTGGAGTGTTTTGTGTATTGGTGATATCATTAGTACCATAGAGAAAAACGCCATTAAAGTAAACCACGGTCTACGCAGTTACAATTCAGGCTTTCAGTTATTTGTAAAAACTTTTTTTCTGATTTCGGTATCACATGATATAACTTCTTAGCTCTTTTCCAAATAGTTTTGGCAACATTGGCTTGTAATGTCAGACTAAAGTTAAAGACTGAACGAACTGAACTGAACTTTAAAGAAGGCCAGCAACCAACCAGCCAAAAACAAAATACAGAACCGCGACGCGACCGCTTAGAAAATAAATAAATGAATATATCAAAATGAGTACAAAAAGAAATCCAATTGATAAATATAAGAGGTTTCTCTTTAATCGGTCGAACACAAATGCAGCATTTGTTGAGTATGTTGAAAATACAGTAGCGGCTGAAGAACTAGCGGCAAACTACTGTTTTCATAAGATTATGGTGAGTATTCGTTATGTTTTCACAACTCCGTGTCTGTGAAACACAAAAACATCAGAAAATTTCCCCTCATAGCGTAAGCATGACTTAAACTCCGTTATGAACAGACTTGTGGACCGGCTATATACAGCTGATGTCCGAACTAATTGTTTCGACTCCCAACTGCACCTTATACCTTGCCAAGCACTACTTAGGTCGTAGAACTCAGCTAGGTAGGGCACTGACGCCCTGCTTGTGTACCTATTGTGCAGTTCCCGTACCAGGATCAACTAATCCAAATCGTCCCAACTCATCCGTCACCCAAACAACCTATGCGATTGAAACATCATTCACACTCTTATTTTTCAGGTACATAATTGGAAATGCGATAATGATATCTTATTTGACACATTAACGGAGTATTTCTCTGCCGCAGTCATACCTGTAAACGTCACCACTCAAAGAGACATCACCTCCTTCTATACAAGCAACATGTCTTTTGTCCTTAGGGTAATGCGCCAAGATTTCATGTTTCCATATCAAAGAAGTATGTATAACATAGATGTTTTGTTTAATGAAAAATCGTCAACGGAATTATTAAAAAACGACATTGAAATAGAAGATGTGGTCTCCAATGTAATAACTAGAAGGTTTGATTACAAGCAGATGTTGGACCTGTCTAATATAAGCTGTGACGAAGGTACCTTTTGCTCATTTACGACAAGAATGTGTTAACACGTTGACTGTTGAAGACACACACATTTCATCTGAAAACAAACACACAATTTTACGCCAAGCGAAAACACTACTGGAGTGTGTATTGTATTGTCAATTTTATCACAAAAATTATGTACACCTGCACTGCTGATTGATATTAGTTATGACACAACACCAGTAAATAGTAAACACCATTATTGTGTGAAGATTCGCAAAAGTGCCAAAGAAAATAAAACGATTCAGCAGTGAACGTGTTAATAAATAAATGACTTTCAAGTACTTTTGCATTCATTACATTAGTGCGATTTCTAAATTATTACATTAAGGTTGAATTTTTATTAAAACATCTACTATTTATATTGGCATCTTTGTTCAATCTAGCATAAAGTCATTAGGCTCAGAACTTGTAGTGACTAATATTTTATTGTGTTCCAGAATTTGTGAAAAAAAATATATTTTTCTACAAAGTGTCCCTTTTGGCAAATTTCAAAACACTGATGTTAAAAATAGGGAAGGATACAAAGTCGCTGAACCTAAGCAACAATAAATTAAGGTAATATAGTGAATCTAGTCAATAAAAAACTTAATGATAGAAGCTATACCTACTCATGCCCTGCATTGGGTCAAATGAGCTGTCTATGACGATGATGATACGTAGTTAACACGTTCAGTGCTGAAAACACAGTTGTGTTCGTGTCATGTTTTTCATAACTTGCTGCGAGTGCAGGAAAACTCAACTGTTGTGTTTGTTGTATGGGAAAACGCTATGGATTGTGCAGAGCCGCACCCGTGGCTAGACAAAAAAATCGGCTCAGTAGTGTAAGTGTTAAGGCTTACTTATCTTCTTTTCTTAGGTTTTCACGGGCTTGATTATGTAATATGTTACAATCCAATATAAGCAAGTGATTGATACAACAGCTGTCGAATCGCTCATATTGCATTATTGAGACAACTGCATATGCCACCGATCAATCTCCATCGTGTACCTTCCACTCTATCCACGCAACACTGGCAAAATTGTGGCAGAAGACATAACCAAAAGTTCAAGTTGAAGTGACAACTGCATTCCGTTGATTACAATAATGTTACAGAGTAGCTTAACAGACATTAAAATGAATAAAACTTTCTTTTTCAGCCAACCACCTTTGGACGTTATGAACTTCTTCATAAAAGGAGACCTGACTGAGATAAACTTAAGTCACAACAATGTAAGTTGTTGAACTATTTTTTATTATTTTGATGTTACTCAGTAACAAGATGAGAATAGCTAACTTGCCCATAATAGCTACAGTGCCACCCAGAACTTTCCATTACAAAATCTTGAATGGCACTGCACTGCGATCTTGACCCTGAGACATTGGTTCTAATGTCTCATATTATGCCCATTAATTTCATTAGAAACAGTGCCATTGAAACCACCAGAACACAATTGTTTTCACACTACTGCTTGGCGGATCTGCTTAGAGTATCTCAAGGCACAATCGCTTATATTATGAACTCTCTTTCTTTTTGATTAACCTGATAAACCGAAATAGCTTACAAAAATATAAACGTCATATAAAAGACGAAAAAAGGAAATCTGCTGCCAAATTTCATGCAAATCCGTTCAGTACTTTTTGTGTAAAACAATAACATATGTACCTACTGTGAAGAAAAGTTCATAATCATTTCTATTGTTATAGATCAATTCAATCTCAGAGCTAGTTCGTGTCAGCAGTAAGATAGAGAAGCTTTGGTTGGAAGGCAATCCGCTATGTGAAGAAAGTGATCCGTCCATGTATGTTAAACACATCACCATGAAGTTCCCAAGGCTAGTTCAACTGGTACAGTATAAGCCCAGCAATATTATCAGACTGGGCTCGTTTTTCACTATCAATATTATTGATGGTCCTAATATTGTGATATTATTATGAATAATATTATCGAGGAAGTAATCATAATATTGACATCCGTACTACGTAGAGATGAAAAAAATAGATAAAAACAATCCTTGATGCAGATTATATATCATGTTAAAATTTCAGCTCGATCTGTGCAGAACTTTTTGAGTTTTTGAAGCGTTATCAAACCGACATAACATTTTTATATATATATAGGTTGCATAACTTCTTTCAGGACGGTTTGACACTGAACAAATTCGGCCCAGGATTCCCATTCAATAGAAACTTTCTGTGCGATCCCTCTAAGTGGAGTATGTTGATTGTGGAGAAGTTCCTATTACTATACTTCTCTCACTACGACACGATGCCCAGGACCAAGAATATTGACAAATTTTATGACCCCTCTAGCCTCATGACATTCACATGTGGATTTACTGGTAAGCAATTATATTTTCCCGTGAAATGAGGATGTCCCTCCTAAGCTAAGGGTTGCCAGTTTATTCCAGTGTGCATGTACCAGTATATTTCTTTTAACATATTATATACATTATAAACCTCTGCGAGACCTAATATTTAGGGTTCCGAACTCAAAGGGACCCTATTACTAAGACCGCTGTCTGTCTGTCTGCATCTATCTGTCTGTCCATGTGTCACCAGGCTCTATCTCATGAACCATAACTTTCTCTATTTGTCACTACATCTTCCGTTCCAAATCATTCAAAATAATTATTTTAGTACTTAGGCAGAATTAAAACTATATATTTCTACATTTTCTTATTGATTATGGATTTCCGCAAAATAACGCCTGATTCTATTAACTATAATTATAACAATTTCTATCTACATTTTAGACGCTGAAGCAGCACTGATGCCTCCATACGCGCGTTATTCCCAAAACATACTAAAACCGAGCAAAAATCAGTTATTGTTGAACCACAACCAGACTTGCCGAGATAAGCATGGATTTCTGACAATGCTGGCACAGTTCCCGAGATCCTTACATGATCCTTCCACTTTTACAGTTGATGTGTTGTGGCACGATGTAAGTACAAATATAACAAGATATAAAAAAATATATAATCTAAAGTGGTAGAGAATTTAATCCTCTACAATATTTCTATAAATACAAATAGCATAAAACACTTAAGAAACGGGATATTGCCAATAGTAATGTAAAAAATCTATTTTTTTGACCTTAGATATTGAAATATCTGAGGTTGCGGACACCCTACGATAAGTACGTTTTGAGACAAGATTTAGGGTGCCTAAATAAAGGTTTATACAAGTTTGTAACTATTATAGCAAGGTTATAAACTATCACTCATTCTGAGGTGAAACCCTAATTGGCCTGCACCAATATGTCTAACAATACAGTTGAAGATTTCTTTTTAGTGTTTCATATCTCAAAAGGAGAAAAGAACCCTTATAGGATCACTTTGTTGTCCATCTGTCTTGCCTGTCTGTCAAGACCTCTTTTCTCAGGAATGCGTAGAGGTATCAATTTAATATTTATAAAATATACCCGGGTCTACAGCCTCTTACAGCTGTGAAAAAATGAAGCTCGTAAGGCAATGCGTTCAAAAAATATAACCGTTTATTGTTATATATTTTAACTTATTCCGCGATTTCACAATGCAATCAAAACCTATAGGGTACTTCTAAACCTTTACTATTACCTAAAGTGTTAAGTCCCAAGTGAACAGGCTACTTCTAGGTAAGCGTGCATCGTAGACCGCATTGTCACTTAACATCAGGTGAGATAGTGGTCAAACACGAACCTTAACATAAAAACCTAGAATCATGAAACCTTGCTAGAACCAATGTCTGCACATGTAAAGAAAAAAATCTGAAAACCGTAAATATGTAGTTTAACGACAAAATAAAGCGAAAAACCATAGAACTGATGCGCCACGCCATGCCACGCCTTCGTTTCTCGTCTTCCAAATGGTAACCAATAGAAATCTTTCCAGAAAAGAACTCTCATCCTAGTAGTGGACGGATTGTTCAAGGACCTGGACGCGCCGGAAAATCAGCCGCGCGTACTCCGATTCCGACGTAATTTCGTGTTCAACATCTACCGGGACGGTCTCAACACCATGTATCATATCCAGCACGAGATGTTCTACGTAGGGATGCCTACACCGGCGCAGTCGGCAAACAGCTTCAAGGTAGACTCGCAAACTAGCCAGATACTTATCCGCCAAGCAATAGTGTGAATACTGTGTTCCAGTTTGAAGGGCACTGTTTCCAGCTAATTACTGGGCATTTCTTATTTCTATTTTTCTATTTACGGGCAAGATCGACGGAAATCCTTGTACTAGCCAATCTATTATTTGAAAAACTTTTGCTTATTAATGAAATGGTTTTTTTTAATTATTTTCCAGCACCCCATTAGAAATTTCAATACGTTGGAGCTGATAAATCCTGACCCCGACGACTCTGAAACGATTCTGAAAATATTCTGCCATGTCAGTTTGCTGAAAAGGGAAGAGGCTGAAAAGTTAGTATCAAGTGTGACTGTTAAATTGTAAATGTTAACACGTTCACTGCTGAAAACACAGACGTTGTGTTTTGTATAACTTTATGCGGGTGCGGGAAAACACACCTGGTGTGTTAGCACAGCTTACGTGCCGGCTGTGCGGCGAAACAAACGTGTCTGTGTTCCAACATATTGATACGTCCCCGCACTGGGATTCAAAATCAATACTGCTTGGAAGACGGTCGGTCTTTAACAGTAGCGCCTAAATCAATTACTGGGAACAGTTATAAATACTACTCATTTATTTATGTACACATTTTAATACATGTTTTTTTTTATTGCAGGCGGCTTAAACGGCATAATTGGGACCTACAACAGTCGCTACAAGAAGTAATATCACATGTCACGAAAGATATGATCAGTCGGGACCTATTCGTCGAAGAAGAAGACTTTTCAGACACGTCTTCTCTAATTGACGACGAAATGGTAGATTAATAAATTACCTTTTGAAAAAAGTTTGTGTTTTTTTAATGTACGACCCATCATCAACCCATTACGTCCCACTGCTGGGCAAGGGCCTTACGACTACGTGCCTCTGATTACTAGACTAGTGTGCGAAGCATAAAATCGATTTATTTAAGACGAAATACAATTGACTAAATAAGAAAATTAACGTAGTCTGCGATCTGGCAGCACGTTATTGTCATCTATGGTTTGTTGTTCATTCTTCTGTGTCATTATTGATTAACTGTCTGTAAAAAAACAAAACAAAAAGGTTTCTCTGGCTGGCATTCGTTCATTCATACGTTGTTTTGCAAAAATTGCTGTGCTAGACGGAGTTTCTTCCTAAATCGTTGAACCTTCTTTCATACGTTTATTGTTAAATTTAATGCAATCAAGTAACTCCATCGGGCAAAATCTTAACATGCCGACAGTAGGCCAGGTCAACCAAGGTGCCATTCAATTCGCTAACAACCCGTCGCAAAGTCCACAGTTGCAGTCAGGGACGATCCAGGGCTCTCCGTCGCAGCACAGCCCCATGGGCACGCAATCGCAGGCCGCTAAAAGCGGTGCTATAACCGTAGATCCGACTTCTCAAGTAAGTAGGAACCTATTTAATACAAACGTCTTCTGTATTTTACTTTATCCGCGCGGACAGTGAATCGCGGTATAAATCCTCCTGTCTTTCGTTACCTTCGGTTCAAACGATATCCATATCAAATTTTATAGAGATCTGTTCAGCCATTTTAAACAAACATACAAAGAGGGGGACAGTTATTTTCGGAGCAGGATATGGCCTCAATTGGTTAAATCATTTCGTGCTTGCCAGCGTTTGATAAGTCAGTGTATTTGAAGTTGAATGGTCAGTAATTTATTTATTCATTTGGAAGTCCAACAGCAGAACTTATACTAATAGACAATTTTATAGAAATAGAGTGCCATATTTAGAGGTCCTCACCGCTAATGATCAACATCATTTGACACTAATGAGATTGAGTGTAGATTGATACTGTATTTATGAGTATTTATTGGACTTTCGAACTATTGTACAAATGTTGCAGCTGCTGAGCCGTCCGCGTCTTCAAGAATTGGTCCGTGAGGTAGACCCAACTGTGCAGCTTGATGAGGAGGTGGAAGAGATGCTGCTCCAACTGGCTGACGACTTCATCGACACCACACTAAACTCTGCGTGTGCTTTGGCCAAGCATCGGCACGCTTCCAATGTGGACCTTAGAGATGTGCAGCTGCATTTGGGTAACCAATTTTTTCAAATTCTTCCAATGAACTGCAGATTGGTTCAAGCCTGAAACTTCTGTCCAATTGGACAATAAGCAGTATGGTGTATGGCCTACATAACACTCACACTGCCCTTGGTTCATTTGCATTTGCCTTTGAATGATTTGCACTCAAATAAATTTGCTGGGCAGTGAACATGTTAACCTATTTACTGCCCTAAAGCTGAGCAAAGATGTCCATTTTCTTTCATGAAATTAGACCGTCTGCTACATCTGTCCAACCTACATAATTCTTTATTTGTTTCATTTTATGCAGTAGACAAGATAGTGTTAGCTTTTTTACAACTAGCATCGTGGACCGAGCTTGGATAAAAAGTGAGATAATGTCAAATTCAGCTAGATGTCCATATTATTTTGTACTAGGTTTTCGCTCTATCTGTGGTAGGTTTTCAGGACATCACAACTTTCCGACTCTTCGCTTTTATAATATTTGTAGGATTTGGATGAAGATGGTTTGCATTATGAAAAGCTATGTAATTTTTTTTTATTTTTAGAACGTCAATGGAACATGTGGATTCCAGGCTTTGGCAACGATGAACTGAGACCCTACAAGCGTGCTTTAGTCACTGAAGCCCACCGACAGCGCATGGCTCTGATAAGGAAGACTATCAAGAAATATTAGTTGTCAACTTTCTAAATATGCAATGACAAAAGTTGGATTTGACACATGGATTATGTTCATAGATAATTACTACTTTGACTATGTTCATAGATGGTTTATCATCATCATCATCCCGTGATCATCAATATCGTGATGAGGATTAGGCCATAATCCACCATGGGGCCTAGTCTGGACTGGTGGATAACATAACCTCTGAAATACTTCACTTACATGGATTTTGTACATAGAAAGTGACTACATGAACTATGTTTGTACTACTCAAGGTTACATGGACATTATGGACAATTTAGTTTTCGTTTTTACTGAACTCTTTGATCCAAGATTAAGGTGTAAAGACAATTTTTCTGGATCATGAGTGTATTTTAAACAGCTTTATGTAAGTTTGAACAAACGTGTTGGCCACATTTATTTCGTTTGTTTGAAGGTAAAAATTATTTGTTATGATTGTAAAGTTTAATTTAAGTGAATGTGAAAGATTAACACTTTGACTGCAGAGCCGATTTTCATGTCTAGCCACGGGTACGGATTTGCAGACAGCACGCCATTGCTGGAAAACACATTCCGTACCGGTGTCTAAATATAAAAACTGGTCCAGCAGTCAATGTGTTGAAATGAAGTAACATTTCCAAATTTCTAGTAAATATTTACCTAGTTGAATAGCGGTTCTTACCAACTTATATTATCTAACAATATTTACATTAAGTGTTTCACTCGTAGCCACCTATTCTGACCTATGACACCAAATTAGCATAGTAAAAAGAGGAAACTAAGTTATGTTTATAAATCTGTACCAAATCCAGTATATTGCGCGTGTGCGGACGATAAAGAACTCACAGAGACAATTAGTCTTACTGGCGCTAACCACTGCCGCCCAAATCATTGGTCTTGTGTATGTGTTGTGTGTATAGCACGCACACCAACAAGCTTTAGTACCGTTTTATGAAGATTACTTACTTTTCAGTTTCTACTGTGAACTTAGTAAAAGTATTTTAAGTGCCTGACTCGTAGCTATTTTCAGCGATTTAATAAAAATAAAGGAATTTTTATCTAATCCATACTGCATTAAGCAACATATTTTTATATTACAATTCAAATTCAAACGCCAATACATGTTTAGTTCTATTTAAGTTTAGATAATAAAACGATTGTTATTATAGTTTAGTTTAAGATAATAATTTTTCCATCTGAATATATAATCTCCGTAGAAAATTAAACAACTTTTTTGCACACCATTTAATTTTAATTTACTTAATGAAAACGATTACGATTGTGATACATGACGCATACTCACTTCCATAATTAATTAAAATCACATTAAAAATCACAAAATCGTAAATAAAATTAAGTCACAATGTCATAAATAAATATTGAATAGGTACAGTAAAATACCTAACAGAATACTGTTTAATGACAAATCACAGACATATGGTTGGATACACACACACATACAGACACATTGTTATATTCATTTTAAAGAGAATAATAAAGTGGTCAATTATAAACTAGTAACGTTTACTGTAACCAAAAACTACACTTTACAGGTTTACAGTACTAGATAAATCAAAATTACTGTAGAAATACGGTATAATTGAATCTCCAGCTATCGTCACTCTATTTTTCATGAATTTGGAATGTAGATGTAATTCATATAACCAGATACGAATATAATTCCGAATATCACTGCTATTACATAGATAATACTGTATAATTATATGTATGCCACAAGCAAACTATGTAAGATATATATATAAGAAAAGCTACTGAACAGAAACTAGAAGGGATGTTGACCACTGTACCTTCCATATTTGTTGTAGTCAACAATGGTACAATAGGATTCAAAGTATGAAATTAGGTCCAAGACGCTGCGCAGAAGCAAATCTTAGATGGGCGCAGGGCTTTACAGTCGACACCTACGTGAAGCCGCGAGTGTCATAAATATTAAGTAGACACGCGACGGGTTAAGTTTGCGTGCTTATTATAAAGTTTCACTAATCACTTACAGTGAGTGGCTAAACTAACTAAAACCTAAGTCATGGCCACGCCACGTTTTGTTTTCGTCACATGAAACCGTGGTCGTCACGGTTGGGGACATTGATTACTCCCATCTGTATATCAGTACCATATTTTTACGGATAGATGCATAACACTACTTACATGAAATATCGGCTAAATAACAATTTTACGTACACATAGAAAGTAAAATCTACTTAACAATGGAGGGCTACTTGTCTACATAAAATTTTTTTGTTCAGCAATATTGCTACTTTTTTTTCTACATCGGTTTTTTTAACCTGCTCCAACCATCACTAGATGTCAAAAGGGCGAGGCTGTAATCAAAATGTCTATTGCATTGAGACCTCATACACATAATCTTCATACAAAGATATCTTACGAAGCTATGAAGATGTAGTGGCCAAAAAAGCTTGTCTAATTTCGCCTATAACTTAGGCCTCACATTCCTTCTTGTCTGGTATGTATAGATGGTCAGAGGGGTACACTTTCTGCCATTGAAGCAGTTTCGACTTGATCGCCACTGGTTTCTGAAAAAAAAAAAACACGAGTTTACGTTTGACTGCTGAGCCGATTTGCTTGTCTAGCCACGGGTAACTCCATGTTTTCCCATACAACAAAAACAAGAGTTGTGTTTTCCCGCACTCGCGGCAAGTTATGAAAACCACGACAGTTGCGTGTAGAATCAGTGCCATTCAGACAGGAACACCACAGCGTTCCTGTGAGATATTTGCACACTGCTGCTTGGCGGATGAATATCTGGCAAAGGTAAAAGATCATACAAAATGTCTACCACATAATTCACATTCTATTTCAGTGCATCAAATCCTGTCTGCATACAAATAAGCTAATACGCATAAATAATATATAAAGAAGACGCAATAACAGATAACAAACAAGACGTAATAAGATACTAAAACACAGCTTTCAAGTTATAAACCGGTTTTGCTCTTGACCATTGAACTCGACGTGCAAGTTTGTCTAACTGTTAAAGAGAGCGGCACACAATTTCGGCACCTCGTCTCAAGGTTCCATGGTGTAATGGTTAGCACTCTGGACTTTGAATCCAGCGATCCGAGTTCAAATCTCGGTGGAACCTATAACTTTTTGTACTCGCGATATTTTTAACGAATCGAATCGAATCAAAACAAAACGTCACGCGTTCAAGATTATTTTTACGTATCATATCAGACGCATTAAATTATTTCCTAAAGTATCAGATTATTTGGCTATCATTCGGCGTTCGATCAACTAACGCACGATATCTAGACACCACAAAGCTGGCAAATTTTGATCTACAAGATTGCAACGGATAAACAAAACTAGTGACATCATAATAATTCAAATAAAAACACACGTTCTATTCGTTGAAAAAATTAATCATCAAACTCGTGAAATTCCTGCGCTCCTAAGAAAATCAGAAATGCGTTAAAATATAGAAAATAATATGTGATACGTCGAAGATAAATAATACATTATTTTTAGTTACAAATATTTTTGTTTAATTAAAAATTAATTTGTGAATCAAATAACATACGTTCAAAAACATCACCTTGAGGCACTCCTGTGAAAATTGTTCTTTGTAACTGTTTAGTTAGCTGATACCCTGTCTTGTATTTATTTATAGTGTTTTATCTTAAAGATTTAACAGCCTTAATAAAAGTAATAAACCACAGTTGGCCCTTTATTGCTATAATAACAATATGAAATGCTTTTGATATTACTATCGAATTTTAATAACCTTCTGCTACTGAATTTTGGTTTCTGGGTATACTAGTGTATTTCTATACCATTCCTGTACACATTTCATAAAATAAACAAAATTTTACCTTGGTTTTTGAAGTCATTGGCAGTAAAAATTAGTCACAAAAATTAATGAACAGTTGTCAAAATAAAACCTTATGGAATCTATTGGATTTTGGATCTCGTCGCTGTGCCTTGAATATTAAGGAGAGCTGAATAGCTTTATTAAGATGACTTCACACATCCTCTACCGTCGAATTTGTCGACCGCATCATTGTTTTGCAACGCGCTCTTACGAGGAAATGGTCAAAATGTGTTCCTATCCCGAAGCACCATACCATAGACTAATATTAAAGAAAGTACACGTAAAGTCAGGGCCTGATTAACCTTAGGCTAATTAGGTTGCAGCCTAGGGCGCGAGGATCGGGGGGGGGGGGGGGGGGGGGGCTGAAATCGTGTCTTCGTATGCACTATTAATCTAGCAGCTCTACCCTACATTTTTCAACTCGACCGAGATAATTGGGGGGGGGGGTGTCCCTCATAATAAGCCTTGGGCGGTGAACTCTTGATCAGTCGCTGCGTAAAGTGCCTCCGTTTCTAAAAGTTATCGTCACTGCTGAATATAGAGCCCCCATAGAATGCCACAACGAGCTGTAGCTAGCTGTTCACATCGAGCAGGTCCCTACATTATTTCACTATTATCATAATTTTCTGCAAGTGACGTAGAAAATTTAAGAATTGAAATGACCATTTGAGTCAACGACAATGAGAGTCATATTTTATCTTGACAACACAAGTTCACATAAAGAAAGCCAAGAGATTAATTAAGCTTTCATGTCATCGTATATTTTTTTTGGCATACATCTTGGCAATACATCCAAGATTGAAACTATCTCTCAAGCGGATTCTTAGAATATTCCGTCAGCATTCTAGGAGCAATGCCAAAATATTATCAAGTTCAAAGACATGAGTAATTATATCATTATGATGAGTATTATTACTCCGTAATGAACGTTCGTGGTCTGACAATTGAATTTTCCTTGCGAAATAATTAAATATTCTCTAGAATACTATGTTTGCCTTACAATTCACCTCACTATTTATATTTATGAATACAGAATAAAGGTTTTTAACGCCGATAGAAACCCTGTTTTCCCGTAAAGGCATTTTATTTACAATTCCTACAGTAACTAGAGGAAAATATTAGTTGAAGTGGAATTCATTGAAAATTATGTGAAATGATCATTCAATGTTAAGGTAGCGTCGGCTGAACTTATGAAAACACTTCAATAAAGTTTAATAGGAAATAACACACCTTTAGATTCACTGGAAACCGAGTAAAAAGATGATTCATGCAATTTTGGGTAAGGAAAACGATAATTCTTAGTTGTATATTGTTTGTGAATTCTTATTATAATTACCACTCAGTATTTCTCATACGTTGTCGTGGCAAATATCTAATGCTGAATCCAATATGTTTCGGATACAAATAAAAATAGCTTTAATCTAGGGAGTTTTAATTTAGATCGTACAAAAGTATCCTTAATCACTCTAAAAGTAACTAGTCAAGATAAGCAAATAGATGATGTAATTGACCAACTAATTGCACATACGTAATGAGTTACGTATAAAATTGATTGAGATAAGTAGTCAGCACGACAAAATAACTTAGTTAAGTACGCTAACACTTGCATGATAAAATACGCACCGTATTTGATCGAATTCTAGAGCCGTAACATAAACGCGGCTACCAATTGAGTAAATTTTACCTTACCACATGTAACCATGATATTTTTAGCTTCGACAGTCTGAAAATTTCAATGCGCATATTCGACGTCGATGGATTGTACGGAAATTCAGTAAAATAGGTACCTACAGATTTATCAATTTTATTCAATAGATAAGATAGTGAAAAAGTACTGTCGCTTAACAATGCAAATACTGAATAGGCATCCTTTGTTTGAAAACCAGTGTCGATATGGTTGGGAATTCTCGTGACTTTACCACAATAGCCTTGGACAGTGAGTAATTGGGACGATATTGTATGAATTACGAAGTGCTTCACTTTGGGTATTACCTATTTGATTGTAGGAAAACATCGATACTTCACCATGAATACCACCATAGCATTAACACTTTCACTGCTGAAAACAACACTGTTTACCACGGTTGCACACACCGTTATGTTTTCCCATACCGCAAACACCACAGTTGTGTTTTTTGTAACTTGGCGCGAGTACGGGAAAACACTACTGTGGTGTTAGCGGTACAGGAAAACACAACGATGTGTGCAGATCCGTAACCGTGGCTAGACAAGAAAATCGGCTCAGCAATCTAAGTGTTAACGAATGCTTACAATCGATAAAAAGAACCGACGCGATGCCTTGATTTAAAATGTTAAATTATACCACAGTATAAATGCAATATACAGCAGTATAAATGGAAAACGACAAAATAACCACGTTAAGCGGAAATTGTCCTTTTCTGTGTATTTTTATATTCTTATCATATATACCAATATAATTTATGTTTAAAATAATAAGTTTTGTACATTTTTAAATTAGTTCACGTAGGTAAACCTATAATACAGCTTCATTGAGTAAAAACGTGGTTCCAACTAAACACGTCGACCTACATTTTATCGAAGTCGATAAGTCAGGCTGCTCGTCTGCTTACACAGGTAACTGTTATCTGTTTTAACCGAACTAACCTATTTTCCTTATTTCTTAACTCTTTCAGAAATAGAAATGAGAACCTGTATTTTTTTCGTTTAGGCGTATAAGCTCAGAATACTAATTATATGGGTAAGGTATACTTTAACATCATAATAATCAACCTATATCGTCTCACTGCTGAGCACGGGTCTCCACCACGAGGACCTTGGGTAGATATGTGGGTTTCCTCAAGATGTATTCCTTCACCAAAAAGAGTGTTAACTGTGTACATGTGTTTAGGGTAGACTTTCCTAGTAACTAGAATCAGACGAGCACAGAAAGAGGAAGAAAAAATCATGCGAGTAGGTAAGGAATAATTTTAACTCAATTTACATCGATTGCACTCTGCTTACGCATTTTCGTAACAGTAAACACAGTAGATAATATCTAATATAAAAGTAGGTATCTCAAAGGTTTATGCAAGCCAAAATATACGGAAATATCGATTTCCTATTCAGCGGTTCAGCAAACAATATTAGGTAACGAGTAACGAAAAACTGAATTAGTGAAGGTCGAACGGACGTTCGATAATACATTTTTATTAATTTAACATAAATTACTCGCTGCGATAAGTAACATCCTATAAATACTTAACTTTACAGTAGTCAAAAAGTGCATATTTTGCAAAGTGCTCATTTTGAGAAAAAAGTGCCAGTTATGAAAAGTGCACCTATTGTCGAATGTACGTATTGCCAAAGTGCACATTTTGACCCGAACCCTTAGCTACTAATGAAATATTTCGTAAATGGTAACAACTAGTGGACTCAGTAATTTATTTAAATTTAACTGACTCGCAAAATACCGCCATTTGAACTTCTGAACCGTAAATAAATAATTCAAATTTACTATTTACAATGACTTGTTTATGGACTATTCCTTACCTGCTTTAATGTAATTGTGACTGAGTCAATGTTCTAGTTTATATACTTATGGAATATTATGCGAAATGTAATTAAACTAAGGAATATTTAAAAAATCAAAATGTATAATAGTTTTGTTCGATACCCGCACAGTGCAAAGATTTGTAGGACCACAGTTCTCGTAATCTAATTCTTTAGATACAGGGACTCCTAGTTAAGGCTCAGGATCTCAATACGTGGCCGTAACGCATTATGGCGGCATTACAACAATATTTCATAACATTTCTCAATAAAATAACTAATTTCGTAACACTTGCACTAGTGCCAAAATATGAAAGAACTAACTCATAGCAATAAAATAAAGTTATTTCAAAGAACAATCCTGATATATACATATTATAATTATTACGTATGAGTGATAAATATTCAAGAATAGATGAAATAATAGTGATAATGCTGATAACAGATCACGTAACGAATAAGAACACGTTGTCAAAGTATTAGCTTCATTAGAGATGTCGTGCAAATCACACTTGTTATAAACATCGCAGGTTTTCCTTCTAATAAGGAAGTTCGAAGCTTGTCTGTCATAATGTAGGAAGATAGACCACCTGGGGAAGTACCACACATTAGCCAGATTCATCCGCCAAGCAGTGGTGTGCAAACATTACTGTATTCCGGTTTGAAGGGCATTGTTTCGAGCGCAATTACTGGGAATATGAGACTTTAGAACCGATGTCTCAGGGTCACGAGTGCAGTGCAGTGCCAGGATTATGGAATGCAAATTTCTGGATGGCACTGTAACTGTTATGGGCAGGCCATATTACCATCAGGTGAACGACTTGCTCGTCTCGTCTCTCAGACAAATAAAAAAAAACATTTGCCAAGCAGTAGTGTGAAAACGATAGTGTGTTCCGGTTTGAAAGGCACTGATTAACAACAGGAACTGGGGCGAAATAGACAAGCATAGATACATCCATATCCAAGATATAACCATCCATCCATACTAACTGAGTTAAATAAAAGTTTGTAAAATAAAATAAACAAAATGTTGAGATGCAGTGTCGTAAAATTATTTTTACGCTGTTTGTTGGAAATAGAAGAGTCATAAGCATAAGAATCTTGGAATTTTGTTATTTTTAGTTTCAGGGAAACGGAAAAAGATCAGCAGATAAAAGCAAAAAATAATAATGTTTCCCCAACACTAGATTAAAAACTGAAGAGAAACAAATCAAAAATGTCGCATTCAATGCCCTCGATAAATATGCAGTTAAGAAAAAAAAGTTAATTAATTTTGCTTTCAAACACGGTCATATAGCTTAAACTTAGCTAAAGAGACGATAAGATTTTAAAAAAGGCGAACATAGTTCTCAATCAAAGAAAAGAATGAAACCAAGAAAAAGGAAGTAAGAAAGAAAAATAATAGACAGAGAAGCAGCCTCTCTAAGCATCTTGCAGCTTACCTTTGCAATGAGCTTGCCATCATCACCGATGAGGAACTCCTCGAATCCGAAGACGAGCGGCGACGCGTTACCCAAGTGGAAGATCCTGGACGACGTCTCACGAGTCACTCTGAATTCTATGGTCTTCGCCATAAGGACGTTCGTGATCATGTAAACCGACTTCTTGCCTTTGAGATCTGGAAAGAAAGGATATTATTGGTACCAGTTCTATTGACACTTAACTTAAAGAAAATTGAACAGCTCTTCGACATTCTACGTTATGTGTATCTCTTTCGTTTTCTTATGAAATGAAAGTGACAACATATCGTTAGCAGAACTAAACTTACAAAAAACAACAGTCAGTCATGCAGTCAGTAGTCTAGCCAAGTCGCAGTCAACGTCACGATTCAGTTAAGTGGTGGAACTTGCTGGTCAATTTTGGAAAGAACGCAAAATTACACGTGTTTTGTGTTTGTATCATTTGCCTGATACTCGTGTACGTTAAATATTCTAAGCATTTACGCACGAAGAGTATAACCTGTTTATGATAATCAATACAGAAACAATAACATCGTCCAGTCTCGGATAGTTTAGACGTAGAACGTTTCATTCACAAATTATCATATCAAACTAGTTTGTATCTGGGCCGTTATTCGCTATTCGCGCTTCGAGAAATTTCAAAGTTCGTAAAAACGCGATATGACATCACGCGTTTTTGTCAAGGAGTCTCAATATGCGGCACACCCTAAAGATTATAAAGTCGGCCTTGGGGATTATAAATCCTTACGGGCTCCAATGGCCAGGCTTCATAGTCGTTGGGCATAGCGAACAAGGGCGCAGAATTGGTTTGAACAACAAACCTTTGTTGTTCATATCCAAGTAGACGTTGTTCACGAGTTCTTTCCCTTTAGGAACAGCGTACTTATTGAAGTTCACCATGATGACTCTCACTTTGTTCTTGATCGATTCGTCTTGCAGTGTGATCTGGAATTTGTTATCGATATTTATAAATAGAAGATCGATGTTTGCGGCTCACGTGGACTAAATATTTGCACGTTGAATGCCATCAGGCACGTACGCATTTCCTGTTAGAGTTAGTAGATTACCTACCTACATTAAAGTGCTTTATACATTTATGAATTATTATTAACTGTTGAAATTTTCATTGATAAAATGAGAAGTGTTAACTTAAAGGGGGGCGTGGCGTTTGGCGTCAATGGCGGTCTCGTTAGGTAATCGTTTAATATATATAAAAGAAAAAAATCTGCGTCAAAGCGTCAAGATACATTCGACTTTTACAGAATCAGGGTGTCAACTGTCCATAGGCCATCCCACTGTTTCGCCATTTAGTCCGGTCTAAAGTCAATCTTGGCCACATTATTCTTGCTTGAAACAACTGTATTTGAGTTAGTTACAATGTTGGTGTCAGCAGACATGGTGGTCAGCATTCCGTCAAGGTAAATAGGATGTACTTACAACTTCTACTGAGTATTACCACATAGAGGAAAAGAATAGACAACTCTTTATTGTACACCATAAATAGCCACCATAAAGAAAAACAAACACTCATACACAGTGTACAGAGTAGAGAGAGAGAGTAGTAGTCAGAATAAAACTTCATAGGTAGATAGAACTGCTGTTTCTCAACACACTATCTAATATCAGAAATCAATATTTTCTTGGATACGATGATTCATTCGTGCAAGAAACTTCGAGTATCAATGAAACACGGTAAATATTTACCAATTAAGTGGGTGATAATACTTTGATAATGATACGGATAGCTGTGTTGGTAACCTTCTTTTTATCTAGAATACACAAGAGGTTTATGATACAGTATGGGGACATCTAGATTACGGGACTGGCCAAACAGTCCTATGGATCTACCAAGATAGACAGCTATAAGTCTTTTGTAGAATATTCAGGTAACCTATTATGAAATGCATGTTTGGTACTGCTAGCTGTTCAAAATTAGTCCACATGTGGAGCGTTTTCCTATCCACTCTTGTCAACAGATAGGAGACTCCTGTTGAGGATCACAGTCGCACATATAGGCCACAGAAGCATTCCTGTATATGCCATATAAGGGGTCCCAGAAAAACACAGTTCGGTTGTAGCTTGTGAGAGGTAATTAGGGGTCAGTATCTACATGTGCGATCAACTGATCATGACATGTTTTTTATTGTTTTTATTTCTTAAGAGTCCATCAGAACAATTTTGTGGAAGCCATGCACTTTTTTCCAATGTAAAAAGCAAGCTATGTCATTCTACTGTTTACTTATGAAGGTGCGTAAGCTGGTCATGTTTATTTCAACTAATTATGTATACAGGTTTGTATTTGTCCTTTTGTTTTCTATTTCTACTGGTAGTGGTGTCTTTTGTCTTTGAGACAATGATAATAGGTTTGCTTGTTATTGTGATTAGCATACCTAGTTTAGTATTTAATTACCAACATGGTTAGTATTGTGCTATGTAATTTAAATGTTTATGTTGCAACTAACAATATGATACTAATTATTGTTATAAAAAAATTATTAACACATTCACTGGTGAAAACACACACATCTGTTTATTTTTGATAGTTTTACGGCAACCAAAAACATGCCTGGTGTGTGAACCCGCACTGCTATATTGTCAATTTTATCACACCAGTTGTGTGCCCACACTGCTGATTGAGTTTAGTTACGACACAACGCCGGTAAATGATAAACACTCACATTGAAGTGTGAAGATTCACAAAAGGGCCAAAAAAAGTAAAACAAATCAGCAGTGAGTGTCAATATAGCCTAAGCATGTGCTGAACACTACAACAACAATTACCATGCTCAGTGTCGAACCCTAGACGTAAATACTACGATTTTGTTCATTTAGTTTAGTTTTTTCTACAATTGTGTATCTAAAGATACCCAAATGGTTTTACAGTGTATATTGTGTGCGTTTTCTTTGCTCTGTGGTGTTTCAATAAAGAGTTTATCCATCTGTCTATCTATCTATCGAAAATTATGGCGCCAAGGGTGTTTAAAATCTATTGTGTTTAGAAATTAGAGTTAAAATCTAGATGAAAATACTATGATTCATTCTTCAATAATATATACTAAGTTTTGTATATATTGTAGTTATGGTTTTGGTAAAATAATAATACCAAAAGTAATGTCTAAAATTATGATATGGACCATTATTATCTAATACTCAGCTCATCTAGAAAAATAAGTTTTTCAACGTTAACCATTTGTATTTTCATTCATGAATTTAATTTAAGTTTTATACAAAGTGAACTAGGTTTTGCGATTAGTGTTACAATAATTATTATAGACTTTGATTAAACCATCTGATTATAGTAATACATAGTTTTCTATTGACAGTTAATTATTTAAATAATACAGCCAGCATGCATGTATACTACCTAAGGCATCGATGAGAATATAATCACTAGGTATATTAGTCATGTACAGGAGTTCCAGATGAGCACAGGTCAAGGGCAAAGCTTTACGGATTATGTCTGCTTTGGCATACAAATATCTTGTGCAATTGTTACGAAACTGCAGTCTAGAAAGTAGTTACAAAAAAGAAACTTACTTTTACGCTTTCGTGGGGGAATTTGAACTCTACGTCTTGAAAGTCATCCTGCTCTAACCATTTCACGTATTCTGCTTTTGATTTCTCTCTATTAACATTTTTGCTAAGCTCGCCAAGTGGCGTGAACATTTTCCCGTTCGTTTCCTTCTCATTCTGGACGAACAGAGATGTGACTTTATACAAATCAGCCTCCGTTATGTGAGGGATGCAAACTAACTGGCTACTGCCGATTTCAATCTCAATCTCTTCCCTGATGAATGGCCACGCATCCTCCAATTTCAACGACTTGAGGTTTTCTAAGCTCACATCCTTGCGGATCTCGTGGGAGTACAAAGATTTCACAAATACTTTCAGCTTCTTAGGCATATTTGAAAAGTTTCAATCACAGGTCTCGATTTCACAACAAAAATAAACGTTTGCACGGCACAGTTGTCAAAAGACGACTAAAGTTTAAAAAAAACAAATCGACCAACCAAAACCAACTAGATTTACTAGACTAGTAAAGAAAGAGAAGGAGAACAATCAATACCCCTACATTGCACAAGTGGGAGTGAAATGGGTGACGGATGGCTGTTGACTGTAGGCTGTAGGTGTTACCACCACATGTTTTTTCACTTCCCGGAAAATCACTGGCTTTTTGCGTGCTTCGCGAGCCGCCCGCCGCGCGCCACTTCGGCGAATGATATCATGAAAATATAATTCTATAAATCCAATTAATTTATATGTAGGTATATTTCCTTACGTATATTTCAGGAAACGATATTTTTAACTACCCCATTTAGTTATTTAATATATTTTAGTGCTTATAACAGTTTATTAATTATTGCTTCACTAGTTTATCTAGGTAAGTAAGTAAACAAGTTTTTTTATTTTACTAGGTAACGAGACGAGCAAGTCGTTCACCTGATGGTAAGCGTCACGGTTGTCCATAACAGTTACTGTGCCATCTAGAAATTGCTATTACAAAATCTTGTGCGCCACTGCAGTGCGCTTGTCACCCTGAGACATCGGTTATAAAGCCACATAATATGCCCAGTATTGCCCAGTAATTTCGATGGAAATAGCGCCCTTCAAACCGGAACACAGTAATGTATAGAGTAAAGTAATACATCGACAGTAATGCTTGTACATACTGCTTAGCGGATGAATATCTGGTAAAGGCGTGGGACTACGCTGGGGCGGACTCTTACAGAAGAGACCACTATAAATTAATTAATCCCTATCCCTACTTTATATCCTTACTTCCTTACTTCCTTACTTTACTTTACTTTATATTATAAATGCGAAAGTAACTCTATCTGTCTGTCTGTCTGTTGCTCTTTCACGCCTAAACTACTGAATCGATTTAAATTAAATTTAGTACAGAGATAGTCTAGAGCCCGAGAAAGGACATAGGCTACTTTTTAATGCGAAATAAGAATTATAAGGGGTTGAAATAGGGGATGAAGGTTAGTATGAAAGTTTCGTCATTTTTGAAGCTAAGAGTTTCTCACTTATTTTTTTGGCTTTTGCTTAGATATAACATTCAAACAAATATAACATTCAAATTTTGTAAAAAATGTACCCTTCATGGGGCAAAATAAAAGTCAGGGATGAAAGTTTGTATAGAAATAATATGTAAGGTTTCGCCTAAACCACTGCACCGATTTTAAAAATTCTTTCTCTAATGGAGAGCTACATTATCAGCGAGTAACTTTGGCTAGATTTTATTCCCGTGTTCCCATGGAAACGGGAACTACGCGGGTAAAATAAATTATGCGGTGTATCCACGTCCACTTCATTATTCTTTTCTATAAAACTATTTTGTTTTGCTATTAACAGCGAAGCAAATTTTTATCTTGTTTATAATCGCTAGTAGGTACAAAATATTAGAGAGGGATAAATGGTGATGATGACGAAGTAGATCACGGCATCATTATGTACCAGTCACAGACCAGCTGTGTACACGTCACGTTGTGGCCACGCGATTCACACGCGGCCGCGCCGTTGCGTCGCGTGCTACTGCATGCAAGCTGCACGACTCTATCCAGACGGTCATAGACTTATAGTTCGTGAGCTAGTGCGACATATATTACTATTTATTACTTCTGTGGATGAGAGTTTGGTGGGTGTTTTTACGTTGACTGTATTTTTGAGCAGAGGTACCCTTGACCTTTCCTGATGTAAACTTACATAAATATACAGTTAGTTTGCTACTCTCACTACAAAAGTATTTTCATCAACAATCGTCTATAGATACGTCCAAACTATCAATTTAGGATTCTAATTGCCTTTTTTATTACCTGGGGAATGCATTACGCATACCACCAGACCCGGGTGGTTATGTGGGACTCCCTCGAGCTAGTCTGACGGGTATACCCACTAAACCCCAGGGTGTTCCACCGGGACCACCTATTTCAAACCCTTACAATGCATTTTTTGCAATAAAAAGTAGCCTATGTCCTTCCCTAGGCTCTAGACTATTTCTGTACCGAATTTCATTTCAATCGGTTCAGTAGTTCAGGCGTGAAAGAGCAACAGACAGAGTTACTTTCGCATTTATAATATAAGTAAGGAAGTAAGGATTGGTGACTACGAGTGTCATAAAATCTCTTATCCAGTAAATAAAAGAGTGAGGTTCATTCGTAATTTGGTAAATAAAGATCTCCTGTACTACATAATAGGAATCTCGCCAATTTTTTTTTCATTAACAATAAATTTAAGTACGTCATTTTGCTAATTAGGTATGCGAAATGTAAACGGCAACGACTTCCCCCGTGCTATCTCATAATTAATCCATGTGACGTCTAGTATGGTAATAAATATAAGTAGGTATTGTGATAAGAACATATTTATTATTATTGTTACGAGACCGCACTCAGTATTAGAATACAAACAGCTTATATCAAAGTTTATTAACTTGATAAACTTTGATCACTTTTGTAGACATGTCTGCGAGTTATCTCTTTACGAATCATATATTGCAATGCAATTAGCATTGCACTTAAAAACAGAATAGGTAAAAACTAAATTCACGTTTTAGAACATTTTTATCAACCTTTTAAGCTTTAGCAACAATGATTGTTTGGAACATCAATATGAATTTAATGTTAGGTAGTTGAATATGCTTTATTGCAAATGCTTTATTGTATATTAATTTACAAAATCATATACAAAGTATTTGTGTTACTTACATACAAATAAATTTAAAAATGCATAATAATTAAGTAATAAATAATAATACAGCATAGGGTACCTAATTACCTATTCTTAGTTAGTATTTTATGAACTGGTAACATTATGGGCTACCTCGGCTACGGCATTCATCCCTATCTATATAATTATACATTATCCTTAGGTAAACTAGAATAATACTAGAATAGAATAGAAAGCTCTTTCTTTTACACCAGAATAACACAATATAGATACAACCAAAAGGTCCTTTCTAATAAGGGCTGCCCTGCGGCGGCAATGCCTCTGGCGTTGCAGATGCCCTTAAATTTAATGTAGGTACAATCGGCTAAATAGTTACCTACCTAACATACCTGCCTAAACCTATTTATTCTGTGCCTATAGTCCTAAACACTGAACGAAACTGTACTATTTTAGCGAAAATGTATTCATGAAGATAATACTAACTACATATTTATTATATACTTTAGCACACAAAAAAATGTAGGTACAAAAAGGAATGAAATTCATAAGTTTCTTTGTCGATAATTTGATTTATCCATTTTAGTACTAGATAGGTACCTATTTAAAATAATGTTTGTAATGCTCTACACAAATAAAACTTAAATTATGTTAGTAACCGTGCCGACACGCATGTTTTCCGTGCCTTGAAGGCCGGGTAAGGACGAGAGAGAGCGGGGCGAGGGGAGTGCTTCCAGATCTCGGGTCACGTGGTCAGGCGTGGATGCCCGAACTGCCATCCGTCAGATCCGGGATATCCGGGACCGCCCTATTTACGTTCCGTCACAGTTCCGTGTTACACCATATATTTTGATCATGTGTAAAATGGACTAGGTTAGGGATGAAACCATAAGCCCTATTGTAAAATATTTCCCCCAGGATAGACCCTTTGTTGACTGCCCGACTGCTGACCTATTCTTTAATATAAATTTAATTTTATTCCTCCTGGACATTTTGTACTTGCTACTCAAGTACTATGGATTTTAAATAATAAAACCAACCACTAGCGATAATTATTAAAATTTAAATTTTATTCAAAGATAAATAAAATAAAATAGACGCAATACACGACATAGTTTGAGATACATCAGATGATTTAACAAATATAGTAATTGATATTATTTTCTAGTAGTAAATTGGTTCTGGAATGTACAACAGATATAAACAAATGTTTAGTTCAAGATCTCCAATAGTAATAATGAGTTTTATAATAATTATTCCATCATGATAGTAAAAGCAATAAAGTATATGAATTACTTATCTAAAAAAAACTTAAATCTAAGCTGTTTTAAAAATTGTACCCCTCAAGGGTCGAAAAAATATAACAAAAGGGGTGTACTACACCAACCTTCTTCCTACAACTGTGCTGTGGTGAAATAGTAAAAATACGCGAGTGGAAGGCCACATGCGCACTAAGAGGATAACCATGTAAAGGACAGCCATTCGGCTCGCTGTTGCAATGCAAGCACAAACTATCGGCATAGTGTGTATAGCAATTGATTGTCCGGCTGTCCGGCAAACCGTATGGTGCATTAGTACCCTTAGCGGGATGTGGGCGCTCAACTAACATTATGTATTATAAAGAAATATTATGAAAATCTTTAGCTACACATGCAAAGCCGAGGGTATGCTAGTTTCTTTAATGATACAGTGTTACCAAGTGCTAGTGCTAATAATTACAGTTTTATAATTGCTTTTAAAGCTAAGCCTCAATAAATAGTATGCTTATAATAATCATCTTTAATTATACTGCATAAATTGCACAGAGAAGTCAGCTAAATTAATTGAAATTTATAGTTGACAGACATGAACTGTGTAATTTTTTTAAACTTTTATTTGACTGTTTAGGAATATCAGATCCGTTTTCAGTAGTGGACTGATATGGGTTGATGATGATGAGCTTTTTAAGCTTATGAGTCAGATCTCAGGATATAAGATACCAAAGTAAGATAAGTTTACCAAAACTTATTTTACAGCATTTTCTACATAAGAACATAGAGAGAAGAGAAGCAAGAGATCAAGTCCAGCCCCTTCAAAGGGACGATTATGTGAAAGAGAAGTGATAGGTTAATTTTGAATTTTTTTTTTTGAGACATTAGGTCACTTATGCGTAGCCATGTCAGCAACACAGGTACTCTCTTTTTTATCTTTTAGCTGAAGGGGGTAAGTAGTTTAAGAAAAAACAACCTAGAGATCTATAACTTCCGAAAACATTCCTACTTATAAGGTTTCAAGCAACTGAAGTAGCCGACTTCACAATATAGCTTTATACAACAATGAAATATTATTCAGGCAAAATTAAGTGCTTTCCTAATATTTACTAGGCAAAAACGGGAGTAATCCATCTAACCAGTCCAATCTCCTCGTAATCACAGTCAATGTAACTAATGTAGATTGAAAGATTGAGGCTCTCTAAAAGATATTTTGATATAAATCTGTGTATGAATTAGACCCTTTTTTGCATTGTAAATAATACAGTTTGTGACAGTTTAACACTTTCGACTGCTGAGACGATTTTCTTGTCTACCCACAGGTGCAGCACTGCATCCACCGTAGTGAACACCATAGAAAACACAGTTGTGTTTTCTCGCACTTGCGGCAAGTTATGAAAAACACCACAGTTGTGTTTTCAGCAGTGAACGTGTTAAGGACTTCTCTTCAAATATTATTTCTTGTGTACATTTGGTGTAGTAGATTGAAACACAGACGAAGCTGACATGAGATTCTCAATGTACTGTCCTAAAACCTGGTTTTCTGAGCGCAGTTTCAAATTTTCCTCTTTCACCGAGTCCACTCTTTGTGAGAGATCTGAAAAAAAAATTTAAGCAATTTATAATTAATACAAAGAGTAAGAAAAATAAGTTCCTATGAAAAAAGTATGACAGATGAGGTGATCCCATACAGTAAACTAATATACCTTCTTAATAAGGCAGTTTTTTTTTTTAGAAATATTAATGAGGGTTAATGTAGAAACTCTTAATACCAAAATATGGATAAAGGAAACTTGATGGATGGGAAAAAATTGATAATTTGTGGATACAAATGATTATTGTAAAGAAATATGTAGGCTAAACAGATTTTTGACGAGTTCATCACCATTGTTACACTATTCTATAGACACTGACCTAGGAGACAAAAGAGTTCAGTATACAAAAAAATCTAGCAGAGCTTACCATCCAAAGTGTTCTGTAGCTCCAAAACCTGTGATATAAGGCGGGCTTTTTCTTCCTGCTCGTCGATGCCGGAGTCCGGTTCGAAGCTAGGGGGCCCGTTCAGGCCAGGGCTGGACGATCCACCAGTATACGAGCTGGGTAATGAGTCCATTGAACGACCGTGGTCCAAACGATTGTTGTCGAGTTCGTCATTGATTATAACCTGTGGATCGTCATCCGCTAAAGGAATGTTATCGTCGTTGCACTTCTGCATCATTGACGACATGAATTATGTAGAATTTAGCAGAAAACTATGAAAAAGAGGACAATAAATAATCGATTTTTGATCAGTCTATTTGACGTGACGTGACCCAGTTTGACAGACAGACTGGCAGATCACAGAAACAGATGTATGTTTAAACCTACATATACCTATTCTATGGCGTTTACAAATATTGATTTGATTCATGAAGGCAAGAAAAGAACGAACAATATATTAAACAGAAAATAGATTTGAGATTTTCCTACTGTAATGATTTATTGTCACAACATAAATAACAATAATTGAGTAAATAAAAAACTAACTAAAACTTAAAAATCAAACAAAAGAGGAAACCGATACCTTTTTGATGCATCACGACACAACACGTCAGACAAATGTGAATCTAGCTTAATCATATATTATCGTATGATTTGATTGAAACGAAAGAAAGAATTGACATCTGATCTGACTGACATTGACAAATAGATACGTTTAGGTATATCTAGGTTCTTCTTTCCTCGTTGGAAATGTTTTGAGTTATTTGTATTTGCTGCTAAAAACTGAGTAAATATATTTCGATATTAGAGAAAAGATATGGCGTTAGCAATAAGAAAATCCACAAGTGATATATTGGCTGCCTCAAAATGGTTCATGAGAAGAGGTTAGAAAATACCGCACAGAATTCTTATTTTCCTTTTATTTTAATTGTCCATACCTCAATTATGTTATAATTATCATTATTGCACTTATTTTAGTCTCTATTTTAATGTTTTAGACTGCCGCGCATTATCAACACTGCCAGAAAAAGCTGAAAATGTTCAGGAAGTTGCTGCTAAGAGGTCTACCCGGCGTAGACCAAAAACCAACCCTCTATTGGAGTATAGACACGCTTATCCTGAGTTTCTCCCAGACCCCAACCCTAAATGGAGGAATAGCCTTCGCGAGAAACTGGAACGGGCTGATATGCTGAAAAGAAGGAGCCAAATCGATATTCCCGAGTTTTATGTTGGTATGTCTCAGTAAATTAGAATATCAGCTTCAAAAAAGTTTTCATTTAATTACTAAAATCACTTGTCCTATGTGAGAGAGTGCACTCTCTCTACTGAGTTCATAGCAAACCAGCATATGAGTTGTGGTGACTCATTCTTAAGTTTATTTGATAGAGCGGCATATAATCTGGCTTCTGCCTGACATTAAAAAGTCACTGCTGCCTATAGACACCTGCAACACTTGGGGTGTTGTTAATGTGTGCCTACTCTCTGAAAATGATAGTTTAGTGGTTAAACCACTAGCAGATCCTTGCGATTTTACCCGCATAGACTAATACCATTGATTTTGAAGGCCTAAAAAGTATCCTATGTTCTATTCCAAGACTTAAAGTAGCCATATACTGAATTTCATCAAAAGCAGCATGAAAAGAGAACAACAACACCCATTTTTGCATTTGTAGTATTCATCAATCAATCATCATCAACCCATAACATCCCACTGTTGAGCACGGGTGTCCCCTCACTTTAGCAAGGACGTTTAGGCCATTATCCACCACGGGGGCCCGGTCCGGATTGGTGGTTAACCCTCCCCCTAACCCTACCTCTGAAATTATTCTCGGATAGGTATGTGGGTTTCTTCACAAAGTTTTCCTTAACAGAAAAGCAAGTGATACATATTATACTTTTTACAGAAACAGTTTGTTACGTGCCCTCACTAAGATTTAAACTCACATCCTTCTCATTGGCTACCACCGCTTTGTAATATTAGTGTAATTTAATTGCAATTCCAATTCATTAACTTGTTCCAGGGTCAATTCTTGCAGTGGTAGTAGCCGACCAACATGCACAGGGCAAGACCAATAAGTTTGTCGGCATCTGCATAGAGAGGAAGGGTTGTGGTCTGCGCGCCGAGTTCACTTTACGAAATGTTATTGATCATCAGGGCATTGAGGTGAATATATAATTATGTTGCACTTGGTTTAACACATAGACACTTGATTGGTTTGGTTCAAAGAGCCATCTTAAAAAGAATCGTCCTAAGCCTTCCTATACATACACCTATAACTCAACTGGTCAGTTGCAGTTGGCTCCATGTAACAGAACCTCCAAGACAAAATTTTGTCACAGATGACTGATACGTCCAGCATAACATCATAATCATCTTACTTACTGGACATGCTCTCATGGAATGGTTATATTTGTGCTGTTAAGAAGCCTTTATTATGCAATACAACCAACTTGCCTTGTGACTCAATTATGTGGAATATAATGTTAAAGCAATCTGCATGGCATGACACTTGAGGAGTAGATAAGTAATTTTTTATAGAGGCATTTAAGTACTTAGTCAAGTCAATATTAGAAATGAAATATGTGCTATTGAGATTTTTTTTTGATAAAACTTTCAAGTCTCGTTAAGTTAAGTCAGTGGAGGCTGTGTTTGGGCAAACATAGTGTAGGATGCCCGCCGGCAAGGTGGAGTGATCACTTGCGGAAGACGGCTGGCAAGGACTGGATGAGGAAACCCGAAGATCGGGCTCAGGGGCGTTCATTGGGAGAGGCCTACGTCCAGCAGTGGACAAGTGTGGGCTGATGATGATGATGAGGTCTTGTTAATAAGTAACAAAAACTATACTCTTAACTTTAAAATGCTTAACACTTTCACTGCTGAACTGATTTTCTTGTCTAGCCACGGGTGCTGCACTGCACACTCCATAGTGTTTTATATGTCAATGAACAAACACAACTGTTGTGTTTTCAGCACTGAACATATTAATTTTGATTGTAGACTATTCCCTTACCTCTTACCTTAAAATCTTATCTACTATATATTAGATTAAAATCCAGATTGTTTAACACTTCCAGATCAAATACAATATGTACGACCCCACCATACACACGATCCAAGTGCTCCGCCTTGAGAAACGGCTGGACGATAAGCTGTTATATCTCAGAGATGCACTTCCGGAATATTGCACCTTTCCTCTGGATATGGACCCGGAAATACTGCCGGAAGGTACAGAAGTGCCGGTGAATCCAGTTCAGGTAATGCCTTTTGTATTTATATGTATTGATTTTGTGCTCTAACATAATTTTCACTATGTCATCCAGAATTACAGTTAGTAATGGATGATAAATAATTGTCTCGCAACTGCAAGTGAGATTTATAATAGGTCAAATCTAAATCCATCTTAATAGTATCTAATGCAATGGAAAACTACAATTTTTATAGTACATCAAAATGGTGGCGATGTTGTTCGCCACCTGACGTTACATTTACTGGGGTAAAAAAGGGGGTTGAAAAGTGGGCTACAGAAAGCCACTTCAAAATTAATGTTACAGAAGGCATGAAAGTTAAGATTAAGGAAGATTGCGAGATGATGAATAAAAGAGAGATTGATGTTCTTTGTGTGAATGAGGCCAGGCGGCAAAGATGTGACACCACCATGCATGGACCCTACACAGCCTATTGGTCTGGAGTTCCTATCCCAAGTTGAAAAGGGTGTAATTGTATTAATGAAATAGATTCATACATACATATGTATGAATCTATCTACCTGTGAATTTAACATGTTCACTGCTGAAAACACAACTGTCGTGTTTTTCATAACTTGCCATGAGTACAGCAAAACACAACTGTTGTGTTTGTTGTATGGGGAAACGCTATGGCGCGTGCAGAGCCGCATCCGTGGCTAGAAAAGCAAAACGGCTCAGCATTCAAAGTGTTAAAGTGCTCTTCATATTCTGTTTTCAGGTAAAACTAAAACCCAGGCCTTGGTTAGAGCGATGGGAGAGACAGGAGCTAAAAGGGGTTTCGAACATCGAGATACATTTAAAAGAGAAAGATCGTGTAAGAAGAGAGCTGAGGGCCACACCGTGGGAGAAATACGACTTGATGAAGCAGTACAGGTGAGAAAAAGTCAGCTGGTAGCCTCACAGATCAAAAAGTTTTCTTAGTTTCCTATGAGAATGAAGAACTACATTCCCAGAAAAGTTTTTATCAATATTATTTTTATATTTTATTTTACTACACAACATGCCTTATACAAAGGCAAAAGATGGTTTAATAGCAAGAACCAGATCCATAATAATTGAGCATGCTCCGTCTTTGGCCAAATTGTTACCATCAAGTGTCATCGCAGTCAAATGCTATCTTGAAAAAAAAATATACTTGCTAGTCTCACACACGTTGACAGACTTATTGAGAACATATTTTGACATTTCATATGCCAAACGAATTTAGTCTCAGGCAAGCTGCGAATCAACCTTTTTAAGCCACTGTATTATTTTTCCAGAAAAACTATACCAATAGAGGACCAAACAGAAATTTGGGCAGAAGTTAATCGCCAGCTTGAACAAATGCAGTTGTCCCGCAAGAAGATGTCGAGAAAACGAACTTTTACCGCGCCTAAAACGCAGCTTGGTTGATTATTGTCTATTTTATGTAACCGTGTAATGGATGGATTTCATTGCACTACCAAAACCTGCTTTAGACAAGCTGCTGCATTGGACACCATACATTATAGTAGTCAACCTTATCACATAATTGCGTATTTGAGAGGTTTACATTAAAAGGTAAGACTTGCAGACAATTATTATTATAGTGAATAGTCAGTAACATTTAATTTTGTCTGGGCTAAAGTGTAGTCTGTAAACCTTTTTTAAGCATGCAATTATGTATGCCCTATGTAAGTATAGTTTCGTAGTGAATAAATATATATAATTGATAAATAGTTTTATTAATTACTTTTTAAGTCTACCCTACTTAACTTACTCTGAAAATTACGATTATATTTAAACGTGGTTTATTTATTTTAGGAGTTATAATTAAATTTTAGCTTTTTATTCCGTCATTTATTTTTTTCTACTTAGCATTGTGTTGTCTGTTATGACTTGGGTTCGATGGAAAATGCACAATTCTTACGAAGCCAAAACTTAAAAAAGTATGTACTACAGACAATGACATTTACTTGCTTTGCTTGACGTTGACTGATGTCATTTTCATCTAACTAAATATTGTAATCGAATCGAGTTAGGTAGACGAATCATTTTATTAATCGATTATTCACATCACTATTTCATACACAATAATTTGTAATGTAAAGCAAAATATATTTTATCGTAAACCAATAAGTTTGCTTTTTATTTGAGTATACTTTGCGTGCGTTGCGTTGCATGCGTGCATCAAATCAAGGCCCAACCCAACCAAACCAACCAACCAAGGGCGGTTTACCACGAGCGAGGGCGAAGAGGGGGGAAGTAAGTTTAGTCGGTGCGGTGTTCTTTGATGCAATTTTTGTACTCCATACAATAAGTAAAGAAATACACGTGAAAAACTTAAGCCATTGTATGAAACTAGTGCTCAATTGTGTTATTCTTGTGTTGTGCTTTGTTATTGTGACGAACTACTAAGCGGATTTAGCGGATAACCCGCCCGGTCCACCTGTTACCGGGTAAGTTACTATGTTTTGTTTTAAATTCCTAATAGCGTAAAACAATTGAAGGCACAATGCAGTGAAACCATAAAGCAGCTGTTATCTGTAATTACTAAACCCGTTAGAAATTGTTACGGTGTTGTATAAAGTTTTGTGTGAATGAACTTGTTTTGTAAAATTGCAGTGCAGCCTTGAGTCGATCGATTTTGTGCGTCACTCACTGCCTGCAGCTGTGGTCAATAATTTTGTATCGTGAGGTCAATGTGTTTATATTTGCCTAACTGTAAAAGTACTTACTATCAACGATTATTCTGGGCAGGCAGGGCTACCCAAAAATAACTGCAGAGCTAACAAAGCAGTCTGATTAGATTCTTAAAAGGTTCTTACCCAATCACTTTCAAAAGTCAGTTAAAAAACCAGATTTTATTTTTTACAAACAAATTAAAAATATATTCTTACCTATGGTTAGGTTTAGAGTAGGTATACGGAGCTTTTCTGCCTATTGTAAATACACACATTATAAGTTTATAAGTACTACCAACAATAATTAATTATTAAAAAAAAAACTATTTGATTTTACCGCTGCATCTGTCAGTTTGTATTTTTGACCTAACCATAAAGAACTGACGGTATTTTCATTTGGTCTTTATTAATAATTGACCACCTGATTTAAAAAAAAAAACCTAATAATAGTTCATGAATATACAGCCATAGTTACTGCTAACCGTCCAAACCTGAAGCAGGTTGTTAATACATACATTATTTAGCAAAACAATTCAGATCTACATCCTGAATAACTTCATTTATTTAATTCCAGTGTTATCCTTAGAAGACAGTGCTGTCAAAACTCCAGTTCCCTCCTGCAAGTCCCAAGTATCCCGAAGCCTCAAGAATCCTTTCCCCTGCACCTCCAGCATGTTTTGTTTTTAAAGCTGATCTTAATAAGTACCTATTCTAAATACATGTGTAAATAAAGTATAATTCAATTTTTTTTATGGACCCTGGTTGGAATACCTAGTTTCTAGGTAGTTTTATTAATGGCTTTATTGTATTACACAAGGAGGAAGAATCTGGCGAAGCTATTTAATAATAATTAACTTATTTATGATTTATAATAATCATCGCCCAGCCCAAATCACAAATGCTATGAACTTTGAGAGGAAGTTTCTGTTACAGTACACGTGTGAGATAAAAGGGTAAGGGTAAGGGTCTGCTTTCTGCTGGGATCGTAGCATGTGAAAATATGTAGTCTCTACTTATCCCAATGGAAGAAAGACGTGACCGTATGTATGTGTAAGATAAAATGCAAAATTCATCCCCCAAACGGGTTATATTACGCTAAGAACAAAAGTTACACCCAAGGAATGCGTGAGTCTGATGTGACCCAGCAATGACTATAACTTTCATAATTCCCACTACGTAACGTAATGTGCAGTCAGTGCAAAGTAATTAGCGCAAATGAGGAATATACTGCGGTGGATGTTGTGAAATATGTTGATTTAGAGTTGCGATGAAAATTTACCCAAAGTGTTACCATTAAGGGTTAATTTAATGTTATGTGACATATTGTTTTCAAATCTGACGTGCCTCACGACGGGACTCGAGCAAATTTCGTGAACGCCTTACCCTGCGCGGTTAGATCAGGAGTCCATCTGTAAATAACGCGTCACGATCACATGCATAGATCCTAACCCCTAAGGGGTCATCCATAGAGTACGTCACACAAATTTCGTGATTTTTTGACACCTCTCCCGTCCTTGTCATAAATTTTGATCATAAATTTGTGAGATCCCTCCTCCCCAGTGTGACGTCACATATTTTGCAATTTTACATCTAGGAATTGTTAAAATAAAACAGCAGTTACGAAATTAGTTTTATTTGGCATTCTATCAGATGTATTAGTTATTGACATGTGACGTCACTTAACTTGGCGTCACAAAACTTAGGATCCCTACTACCCTTGTCACATAAAGTTACACTTCGTCGAGCCCCCCTTAACGTGTGCCGTACTTTATGGATGGTCCGAGAGATTGCCCGTGTCTAGGGAATCAGAGAATGTGTGTGAGTGTCTAGGGAATAGAGGATCATGCTGCCACAATTACCCGAATTTAGAGCAAATGCCTGTGGTATACACATTACAGAAATCTTTGTCACTTACACAACGAAGGCCGCCAGGCTTTGATCAAAGCTATACTCAAAGCACCTACAGACAGTAAGGTAAAGTTCTCAGTTTTAGGATACGGTTTACAAAATAATGATCGAAACGAAGCGTCCGTTTTCCCACGCAACGTTACCACCTACTATACCTAATCAAGTTAAAAAATATATGTGCTGCTTTTAACTTTTTTCTGACTCTAAACCCGTGATTGAACAGCAGATTAAGGTCAGGCTGTCACCATTTCGGTGTAACGTTGCACTTAGTTACCCCACGTGTTGCGGTTCAAAGGTCACTGACCGATAATCCAATCGCGAGGAAACGCTTTTCAATTACGTTACAAGCCTACAAACTAATGCAATTAGATAACACATCTTCTATTTACATTTACATCGTATCTTTAACGTAGATTTTAATCCATTATAAAATTAATTCGAGACCTAAATGTAACCAAGTCTTTAAACCCTTCGATGCCTATAGGCTTACCTTTGCCCTTAGGCTTAGCTTTACCTTTTTCCTTACCCACCTACGATTGCGAATTATCTACGAGTTTCATATTCACAAATATCTATACGGTCTATAATACCTAATCTATTCTTGTACCAATTTGCTGCTTTCGCTTGATTGAGTGTGAAATTTTTAAGCTTAAAAAACATTTTTCCATATCTTCTATGTACCTAGGTTTGTAAATATTTCGTACTGCAAGCTGATAAAAATGAGCCTAAACACCGTTGGCCTATTCACTTCGCGGTCGCCATAATAATTGTATTGCCATCGTTGCCTGGTGTCAGTCAACTGATGCTCATTGACACGAAAAATTACCAGTCAATTAAATTAGAAGACGAGAACTGGGTCAAAACTGAATCACAAAGTTGGAGTCAGACAAACATCTACTCACATCACAGCCTAACAAATTCATCCACACTGTGCTAACACGAGATAAAAAAACTTACAAAAAGAAAACCTCTGTCGCGGCTTTCGTAAAGCTTCCTAATAAAATAGGTAGGTAAGCGCTTGTCACTTTATTTTGATGTAACACGTGGTTCTTACGACACCGGAAGATGACAATAAAAACAACATGGCGTCGTAAAACGATGCGCCTGAGTACATCACCTGATTGAGGAGTCACTAAACTTGAAGGTGTTGTGCAAGCAATAAAGCTTTCGAGCTATAGATAAAAATAATCTACAGAAGTTTAGCTGTTTTGGGTGTTAGGGCTATAATTATGATCAGTAGGCGAAAAATAATTCGATTGATTGTGCAGTAGTAAGCGGTGGTAGCCTATTGCGAGAACGCCTGCCTTCCAAGGAGATGGACGTGAGTTCAAATCCGAGTGCGGGCACGTACCAATGTTTTTCTGTAAAAAGCATAATTATATGTACGTAACTATCACTCGCTTTTCAGTGAAGGAAAATATCGTGAGGAAACCCACATAACTACCCAAGAATTATTTCGGAGGTCGGTACGTTATCCACCAATCCGGTCTAGGCCCCCGTGGTGGAGCCTAAAGCTAGGTTCACATTTGTCTGACGTGTCGTGTCGTGATGCATCAGATAGGTAAAGGTTTCATACATTTACACAAGCCGTCACAACACCGTGCATCAGAGAAATGTGAACGCTACCATATTAAATGTATGAAACCGATACCTTTTCTGATGCATCACGACACGACACGTCAGACAAATGTGTCGATGGCTTTACCCTAAACATCATCAATGTTTGTTATCTCCAATGTTAATCCAGATACGAAGCAATAAAAATTACTTTAATAGACCGCTTATCAGCTGATAGAGTTCAACTTGTGAGGTTTGTAGGTTAAGTAGGTAGAGGTGCCTACTTCCTACGAAAGTAGTATCGCCATTCAATATCAACAGGTCAGCGACCTTTCCGCCGGTAATAGTCCATTTAGAAATTATCCGATGTGCTGTAGTGTATCTAACTGTACCACTTTCTCAACTTTAATTGCTCGCCTTTTCTAGTGTTCACAACTTTACACTGGCAGTTCTTCCGTATCATTATCTAGATTTAAGCTATTTCCCATTCCTCTTTCACTGGATAGATAAGAGTACAATACAATTTTACACCACTTTAGGTCAACTGTTAAAAGAGTGCAAAAAGTTCTGTTTCCGCCCGGGATCGAACCGGGGGCCTTGTGCGTGTGAAGCACACGTGATAACCGCTACACTACGGAAACTATACTAGCAAGCAACGAAATTGCTTTACAGACTCTGAGCAACATAGGTTGGTAAATCTAGTTAAGACATCCAGTTCCCAATCTAGAGCAATCAATGCAGATTAGAACTTACAAATATTCGTAGGTACTGTGTATTACCACAAGAATATTGTAGAAGCACACAATTATATTCGTTCATTAGAGAACCAACTGCTTCAGATAATTTCAGCACTAGTTAACGGAAAACAAGGAAATAACACAGTTAAAGTATACATAATATCCAGCTATCTACTTTGGTATTACATATAATAACAAACGAAGACTCTTGTAACTTTTATAACAATATAGAATAACAACGAACCCAACCACAGGCAACTAATCTCGAGCCGCATTATGCAAGTACAACCAAACAACAAAACAGCTAATTGCAACAAAGGCTGTCCGTAAACAAAAGGATGATCTTGGGGCAATTGATCGAAGTGTTGACTCACTGCCACAAAGGGCGCCAGCACGCGATGTCATGCTGGCTGGTAAGAGGCTGCTACGATAAAGAAAAAATGCAATTGAAAAGCATGTCATTTTTTTATGTGTTTGGGCTTTGCACGATTTTTGCATGTAGCCGGCCAGTGTCAAGTGTTCAGTAATCAAAACGTCAGTCAGAAGTCGCAACGTCACGATCCCATAAAGTGGTAGAAGCTGTACTGAAGCTTTGCGTGTTTTGGAGAAAGCACAAAACGTCGTTGGGTCCTGTAAACCTGGATGAAATACAGGGTTGCATGGTGAATGCCGTATTCGGCAAAGATATGTTTACTGTGTGTCGACGCAAATATGCCGAACCGATCGATGAGATGTTTGCCGAAATCTGCACCAACGTATTTTTTTAACGATGTAGACACGGCTTTATGGATGTACCCTTTTGAGGCCTTTGATCGTACTTCTTAGTAAATGACTGTTATTACCACTTCTTTAATTTAATAAAGTTTAATAAAGTACCTTGTTATAATTTCGTAATGAGACGGGCACGTGTGAGCCCTCGCATGTTGCCTGGCCGTAAATATTGTAACTTTAGGGATTATAATCTTCAGGGGTAACTTTTATTAGGGGTGTAGGGTTTCATTGACCTTTTAAGGCGTTTCCTGGCCCTTACACATTCAATTAGATTTTATAGTGTGCACGTTGCTTTGTTTTGTTTGTGTAGCATGTGGTAAATTATATAAACCAACTAGCTGCGCCCCGCGGTTTCACCCGAGTAATTCCCGTTTCGTCCAACGGGAACATACTATCGGGATAAAAAGTACTCTAATACTCAAACCTGGTTATAAACCTGGTTATAACAAATTCCATTTGAATCCGTTCAGTAGTTTTTCCGTGAAAGAGGAGCTAACATCTATCCATCCATTCTCACAAACTTTCGCATTCATAATATTAGTAGGATGGGCGGTTAAGTTGACCAAAAACTTTTGGGTCTAGCACTACATTTGGGTCAAAAGATACTAAATTAGGTTGCTTTTTGAATACCCTTAGTATACTATTGAAGCGGTTATGTGAATTAATCCGATCAAATCAATTTTATTGTTTCTCAATGCGTTGCCATTGAATTCCCGCTGGCGATTATTGTGACGTTCTTTCCGATCGATGTTGGGCAACTGTAAATAAACTGCTCATTGAATGTCAGATAATCGAGGCCACAAAATGAAGTTTAATCTCCTATTGTTATTGTTAAATCTGTAATCTTCGTCTAACTTCCTTGTTTCCGAACAGTTTTCGTGTAAATAAATTAATTAATCAGGTCAAGTAATTCCAAATTATATCACTGTAAGCTAGTTGTATACGTACCTAAGTCAAGTAAATACTATAATTGAATGATGAAGATGTTATTATTAAAATTAATAAATCAGAAACCTCTGATGCAGCTACCAATAGCCAATTTCTAAGCTATCTATCCAATCCAAGACATCACTATCGCTTTGCATTTTCGTTTAAATGTACTCTCTGCCGTAAACACTACACAATTAAATGCAGTAAGTAGGTTTTTTACTTAGATAAAATAAAGTTTTACCCAGGTACTTTAACCGAATTATCTTCAATACTAATAAGAGTAGGCAATGCCCCAGGCATTGTACATGTCCATAGGCGGCGGTGACCACTTATTATCGGGTAGGCCGCATGCTTGTTTGCCTGTTTTATAAATAAACCCAAGAAATTAGAAGTGTTCCAATCTCAAACTTCCTTCATCTGCACAAGGTAAATAAAATATTTCTAATAAAATATTTTCGAGATAGACGCTGAGATGAAAAAAAAATCGTAGTCCATTGTAATATTCTTCGTATCTTCTTTTCCAGTCTTTTCTTTTTCATAATTCTTGAGAGTTGGGCAAGGTAAGATTATTATATTACTTACTTGAAGCATACAACATAAAACATAACTTATGTTGGTTGGGAAGGCCTTACTGCAGTTACATTACCTGAGAGCCAGAGATCTGATATCGGTCACGACTTCCCTGCTTTCTACGTTCCTTTAAAGGGCGGACCTTTCCTATGGCGTAGTTATCACATGTGCTAGAATGCCTGCTTGTTGTTCTGAGCTAGTTTTGGTAGGCCACATTTAGTTTTAGCATAACACGACAAGAATTTCATGTCCGTGAATATTATTGTGCGTAAATTACAGACAAAGTTAACAGAGTTAGTAGGTCGTTGTTTGGGCAGCTTGAATTCCATCTCTTCTTATTTAGCTTCAAGAGATAATTCCCTGCTAACCAAATAACTCAGATTATAACTAAGTTACTCATATGACTGCTAACTTTAGGCATTATCAATCCCTGTTAAGAACTTAGTATCCTTCTCTTCAATTCACTGGGTAAGTACACAAGATATAATAAATATCACTTCTAAATATAAGTAGCAATAGCTTCTCGAGATATTTTCAATCAGAAATAAACACTTCATCTTATTTGCCATTGTTTTCAATCATAATCCATTTGCACTGCCATTCAATACCCTTATCTTAACGCCCGATAAAGTTGTTCTTAACGTTTCTACGCCAAGGCCAGTGTTGGAAATTGATGATATTTGAGTGGTTCCTTATAATTCTAATAAGGCCTTTCAGACCTCAGACTTCTGGTCCCGGTTGCTAGATGTGATTAAAGCGTAGCTGTCGCTATCATTTAATTTCTAGCTGAGGTAACCTTTATACATTCTGGACATTTTTTTTTACCTGGGGAAGTGCATCCGCATACCACTCGACCCAAGAGTAGAACCGGATAGTTATGTGGGACCCCCGCCAGCTAGCCTGACTAGTATACCCACTAAAACCCCAGGGTGTTCCACCGGGACGCCTATTGTCGGGGCTACGGGTACGTAGAACGTCTTCCGCGGCCCCGACGGAATTCTCATCATCATCTTGTTGGAATAGAATAGAATAGAATAAAATTTATTGCATAGAACTGTGTACATGTAAAGGTCTTAATAAGTCTCAACAGTAATATCCATTATGGACGTACAATGGATAAAGGAGTCCAATGACGTGAAATTGAGCATAGAAATGTAACTTCCACTCTCGTCTCCGTGTTTCAACCATCGCCTTGAGATGGGGTGATTTGGTTGAAACATCGTGATGACAGATAAGCCATCTAGATTGCGAGCAGTCTATGTTGGAGAAACTAGGAGTGCGTCTCTATTTGTGACTGAAACAAAGTTTGAAAGAACTTTGCTCAGAGCTAGAAGCGGGTTTCGATGCCGACTGGAGACACCTTTTGGCAAGCTGTGTGGTAGCTTGTAGTAACAGTGGAGCTGATGAGATACTCTAACGGCCTAGTTAGTGGTTTCCAGCGCTCGACACAAGCCGCTCTCGTCACGGCACTTTCACTGATTCGCCACATCAGGGTGTGTGGAAATTGACAACCATTGCTGATGGAAAATGGAAAATGTATTACAAGCTGGCAACACAAAATAACTAATATTACGAGTGCAACGTAAATACTACGAGACTACCATGCAGTTAGTCATCGATGCATAAAGAAAAAGCTGCTAGTGCCAGAATTTTTATTTGGTTTTCCTTTTGGAATCAACCTAGGATCTTTCTGGATCATACCATTTATCGAAAATAGACCGAAATATTTGAACTCTTCCATAATATTTTGGTCCTTAACAGTCTAGGACGATAAAGACAAGTGAGTGTATTCTTTGAGTTAAGCTCCATGCTGGAATCGGATTAATCATTGAGTGTTAATATTCGATACTTCATTGCGGAAGTATCTGTCGTCACCGCAAACTCCATTCCAAAAACAAACAAACAGAGGAAGTATCGAAAATGAACGTCAAAATTAACCATCTACTTTCAGCAGCTGACATTATGCGAATGATTGTTTCGGTGAAATGTCATTCGAAGAACAGAATTTTTCTACCAACAGATATTCGGAAACCCGTTTTTTCAGTGAATCGTAGTGCGATGAAATATGCATTATCAAAGCTTGCTTACGTTCATGAAATAATGATCCATATTCAATGTCAAGAACTCAAGACTAAGCAATACACAAAATTCCTTACCATAAACAAACAGAAGTGCAATTCTACTAACGCCATTACCAATTCCGTAGCGTGTCGATCGATTTGAGCCATAGTTCTCACGATGAGTCAGCAATACATTTCCAGTATAAGTAGACACTTATCGTTTACTCTTTAATTTAAAAGTTTTGAAATAGAAAAGTTGAAAACTAGTGATGGTATAGCATTGTACACTTGATAATAACTGATCGCGGCCTATATATTTATAGTTTTGAAGTAGGCGGAAGGAACGTAGGACGGCCCTCCAAGAGGTGGATTGAGGACCTAGTGAGTCGCGATGAACTACAGGGTGTCAACAGCCTGTAACCGCTTGGTGTGTCGTCATGATGAGTTTGTTCAGCAGTGGACGTCTTCCGGCTGATAACGATACAGTAGGTAAAAAAGCGACTGTCCTGTAGATCGTATTATTTTTGAGGATTCACCCAATTCCAATTTTGTCAACAATTCCGCTAAACTTACCCACATCTTTACCGGTATGTTTCGTTTTATTTACCATCGTCTATCATCGACCCGTCTTGGAAGTTCTACGACTGTTTCATTATCATCAACAGCCTTGGTTTTCTAATTACAGAAACTACATTATGGGCCGTATTGGGGCTCCCTAAGTATAATTATATGAGCCTATTTCGGTTACCGTTTAATGAGTTTCGAGGATGTCTAACACGGTAAACTAAACGTTAGTTGCTTTCTACATACTTTGGTGGTTTTAATTTGTTACACCATATTCAATCAAAAGTTGAATTGCTACTCGTAACATCACTGTGAGAGGTCTACGAAAATTGGTCGCCTGATGCTTTAAGAAGTCATGCTTGACTTGGCTCCACGGGAGTCCTCGTCGGACCAGCTGTTTCCAGATAGTGTACACAAGGTTAATAATAATTGCTTGTTGGGCATCACAAATAGGCAAGATTTGATATGGAGAAACGTTTAGGTTACTCAATGTGTTTTTATTAAATATTTTGTAATGGCGAGGAACTCCCGCGTGGAACCTTTTATTATGAGCAGCTATTGTATAAATATTTATTTATTGTTTGTATAATTCGACTGACTTTCATATGTGAGGTTTGGGGTATGGCCGAAGTGAAGATGGAAGTGGGAGATTCTTTCATTCGGGACAAATACAAAAAAAAAATGATAAGATTCTAAACAGAACAGTTGAAAACTTCAGAAAACGTGCAACAACGGCTTTTCCAATATTATGATTCCATTAACACTAAATGACTTCGAACAATCAAAATTCCAAACACAATCTTACGTTACTAATCAGCATGATGTTTAGACATTACAAGTCTACAAGCTGACGCTGTGAGCGCGAGTGTTTAGAATTCCGTAACTGTTTTGTAAACAATGCTGACCTTGTTAGATCTCGGGATGGAAGCAATCTCCCGTGTCTGCGAAACTATTGGGCAAATGAACACAATCATCCTAATTAAGTCGACCGCGTTCGATAATTCTATCGAGAGACCGCGAATAAACGCTTGCTTATTCTGGATAAAAATAACCTATCTCTAACTCTTCTATTATCCAGAGACCCAGCAGTGGGTAGAGTAGGTACTAGAGTTGGCTGTAATCGAAAGGCTTTCTATTTAGATTCACTCTCATTTATCGCGGCTTGATGTAAAAATAAAACCTATAATGTGCCCGCGTTACCTGCACGTTGAGCGAATGACGATTCTCCTCTTTGGGTGGCAATAGCGGAATATTGGGCTAAAAATATTTAACATGTCGCGTAGACACTGAACTATCGAATCGACGAAGAAGAATAAATTAGAGAAATATGAGGACTTACAAAACTCAAATAGTTACTACTTGCGGTCACCACCTAGGTACTACATCTTTTAGAAAACTGCAAACGACGAAGCAAGAGAAAAGAGAGGAAACCTAACTAATGAACATGAACAGAATTCACGATTTGCTAGCAATATTCACAGTTGTGCCAATATTGTACCAATTAAAACTAACCAGCGAGATTGACAGAGGAAAGTAACCGGTCATAGCGGCGAAAGTGAGTTCGTTAGTTTTGAATAAATCAAGAATTGGCAACGTAAACATTGTGTGATCGATTCGCGTGTCGATCTCAATGGTTTTACCATAATTTACCGAACTCAAAGGTGAGACGAATGTAACTAATGGTGATTTAAACACTTGAGACATTACTTGCATGCATCTTGGACAATACAACCTACCACAGAACATAAAATAATCTTAAGATTAGTAATCTGATCATTAAGTGTCATTACGGTGCAATCCAATAAAATAACTAATAACCGGCCAACTGCGTGTTCGATCACGCATCTCGAGGATCCGTAGTTTATTTGTATTTAATTTATTTGTTATTCAATAATAGGATATAATATAACTACTACGGCACTGTCCCGTAACTATAGTGCAAAAAACAGTCTAAGTATTCTTTATAATCTGTCAAGTGCGTCACAAAAGCACACCTACAAAAGGCTGTTCCACCGAAGCACTTAACAACTATTTCTAAGATTGCTATTCTCATAAAACGATAAGTAAGCACCTACATAAATAAAAAGAAAAATTACCTAACAAAAACGGAAAAAATCTTGTGTTTCGGTTCTAGTAATTTATAATTGTTTCAAAAACGCAGCGAGACGATAACCACATGTATTTGCTCTGCCTATCCTATCTCCTCTTATAGTGTTCCACAGTTCTACTTATATTAATTTGTTTTAAGGGTTCCATTTTCAGATAACTGAGACGCTATCTCTAGTTCTCAAGCTCCACCTAAATCGTGACTTGATAAAAAATGAAGTATAATTAGGATAGTTGGAAGAATTTGATGCATTCTTTACTGTGTGTCGGTCATTAGGTAAATTGGGTTAAGGCTTGTAGGAAAACTATTATCTTATTCTATAGTCATGGTCATTGACCGCGGTTAAAATTGAGTCTATGAGAAGATGCACGACGACACGAAGGTAATCTTTAATTTTACCCGACGGCTCCAGGGCTCGGCTCGAGGGTATGTTTTGCTATTTTTTTATTCGGCAGGTAGGTCTGTATGCAATTGAAATATATACTTCTTGAATGTCCTAGAAATTAAATTTAATGCCTAAATAAAAAAAATATAAAATGACGGATATCTGGGAACAACCGATTCCAAGCACAGAATAGTTATTTTAAATACGAGCGTGGGCGTGTGAGCGTGAGGGTGACGAGCGCAATGAAGTGCCGCGCAGGATAATGCAATGCAGTGTTCTGGGTGGTGCTGTGACTGTTATGGGCAGGCGTAGCGCAACCAGGCAAATAAAAAAAAAAGTGTTACACTTACCTAGCTAAATATAGTAGACCGAGGTGATTCGGATCACGACGACTGAAGACATTTGACATACGAATAGAGCGGTCGTCTGGGAAGCGTCGCCCAGGCTGACCCCTGAGGTAATGTCAAGCTAAGTCATTCTCGGCGCGGCCAGGTGGATAGAAGCATTGTGTTTCATTTTTTGTGTTTATTTGTTTTGTTTGCTTTCATTTAGATAGCCTCGGATTTTGAAACACGACCGCATGTCTTGATTCTCCCTCTGATCCGATTCGCATCGGTCTATTATAATTATTATCTACTTAACTCGCTATTTCAAGGCACTCTTCTGATAAAATTAATTCTAAGCAATGAAAATATTTGTACCTACTTCAAAAGGTGATTTTAACAGCTAAACTAAGATATGAACTATTACAGTTAATAGTGTTAAGTTGGCGCAAAACAGAACCTACTTTACGGGATTATAATAAAACTTTCCAAACACTTCCATTATTAGACTATTTGTAAAGGATTTCTAATAGCATTATCCCTCTAGTTAGAAAAAAAAAAAAGTTTCTTTATTAGTAGGAAGAAAAGAGTTTTCAATTCTATTCTCGAGTTTTGTTGGACTGGTGTTTAAGGTAGAATCCTCCCCAAGTGGTGATTTTGAATCTATGTCTATGATACTAAAAACGTCCGGCGTACCATGAACAGGTGGACTAGACAGGTACATAATCGCAATCTACATGGCTAATCCTGTGACCACAATGTTTCTAACCCCCCCCCCCCCCCCCCACTAAACTTCCCGCAAGAGGGAACGCTAGGGCTATAATTCTACCTCATTTGGGAAGTGAAAACAACAGCTAGTAGCTGAAAATACTGTAGCCGATAACAACGCTATACGAAAAAATCTGTGGACGAAGTCTGATAATACTCCTTCAATTCACAGCCACGCCGGTTCTCATTTCTGACTGATAATTCACAGGACACACCTACCCGTATGTCGTTATCAGGGTCCACAATCAGAGGGGTCCTGTTTGGCCCCTTTACGTGCTGCGTGATTATAATGTCTGTTGTTATTTGGGGCTAGTGTGTGGTCGAGAGGATGTTAGATTGTTTTGTTTGGTTAGTCTGATGGGGAATTTGTTATTAGAGAAACAAAACGAAGTTTGAAAATTTTAAAATCAAATGACAAATACACTAATGACTGTGCGTATGTTATGTAATGTCTATGTTAGCATTAGGTGCGCTTTTTGGCAATTACTTATTTGGATACAATACAGGAGGGTCCGAGAGAGAGCGCGACGTCACATTCGCAAATTGTGACGATGTCCCAAAAAGTAGCATTCCCATAATGTCCAATTCTCAATTGATCCTATTTTCAGAAAGTCCCATTATGCATGGCGTGGCATACATGGGAAATGTGGCGTTTTATATATGGGAGATGATTGGTACAAAAATGACGTTGATAAACGTTTTTTACCAGTTTCAATTATATTTTGAATGTAATTATTTCGCTTCGAAATCTCAACCGATTCCTCTGACAACTTGAAAATAACTTCGGGAGCATCTACTACTCACTGATAGTTCCTGGGGAAAAAGAAAAAAAAAAAACACTTAAAATCTGTTGACAAAAACGATATTCCGAAAAAATGAAAAAAAATCCCATAGGAAATCTGCTGATAAAACCGCTGGATACAGTTGGGAATTGAAATAATATTTTCCCTTTGCACGATATTATAATATGCCCATTGTTAAACATGTTAATTAGGCACAAAGGTGACTGTCCTCCGCAGAATTTATTCAAATCAAATACATAACTTAGATAACTTAAAGAAAAGAGATACAGACCTACTTAAATGGCAAACCCCACATTGTTTGCACAGCTGTTTAGTTTCGCTGTCGGCAGTGAAAACAATACTTCTTGTACGTGCTATTTTCATTTTCTTCTGTTCCTTATGTTTGAAGTTGCCCTCTTTGGTACGGTTGCCAAACTTTTAGGCAGTTGGTTAAACAGCATCATTCATTTTAGTTTCACAATGGACGAAAGGATGTCTTCTCTCATGACTTCAGATTTTACGGTAATAGCGAATTATCTAAATTTTTGGTAAATATCTTAAACTTGCAGCGCCTTACGGTTTCACCCGCGATAGCTAATATCCCACAGTAAACGTTAATTTTTACGGGATAAAAAGTATTCTATGTTCTATTCCAGAACCTACAGGATCCATATATATGTATTAAATTTCATTAAAATCTGTTCAGCTGTTTAGGCGTGAAGAGAGGACAAATACACTATCTTTCGCATTCAAGATTGTAATAGGTATGCCAAAGCTTCTGACACATTAAATATTTTTTGAAAATTCGTGTTATGTAAGTATCGGATTCAGTATTTTAAGGCGAAAACGACACAGCAACCAAAACAGTTTTCTTAGTCTGTGTATTTGACTATTATTATGTGCGAGGTGGCTAACTGGCTATCGCCGGCGGTCAGGTCAAAGTACAATATATTATCATACTAGTTTTACGCATATCTATAAAACCACATGGATAGATAATAATAATATGGAACTTAAAATAATTTTCCCATTCAAAATCACATGGAGATTCTGTTTTATTGTTTTCTCAGCTTTCCCATTGACCTCGGCATTTGTGTTACTGGGGTACATACGATATATCATGCTGCTTTATGGTCGTCATTTTGACGCCGGCCGGCCTTTGTGGCGGCTGTGAAGTCTTACCAGCTTTCTACTAATATGCTAATCTTCTATGTTCCTGTACGTTTATTGCTTGCCAATTGTTAGATTCCTCTTTCTATGATAAACATCTCACTAACATCACAAATGACTAATATTATAAATACGAAAGATTGTGTATATGTGTGTGTGTGTTTGTTCTCTCTTTACGCCGCAACGGCTGAACGGATTTGGATGAAATTAGGACACCGAAGAGATAGTATCCTGGTTTAACACATAAGACAGTTTTAATCCTGGAAATCTCGCATGCAATCACGGGAACAGCTAGCAATCTAATAATATGTACACGGGGCCTTAGACAAAGAGACTACATACCGGTGAAGTCAGTAGGCACATACTTACTCAGTTAAAGATGCAAAGTTAAAAAAATCACGCGAAGGAAATTAAGAGCATCAACAAAAGACGAATAGACACGAAATCCAATCATTTTGGTCCATAACAGCTCCAAGTCATGAAGTAACGCCGGTAATTGACAGCACGTTCGCATCTGTGCTCCATTCATGCCCATCAGACGGCCACCCATTCGTTTCGCTCCACAACTCCACGTAACCCCATCCCATTCAAACTCACAATTACACTCAAAACGTTCCACTATTGTGTACTCCACGTAACTAGTAACTACCGTAAACGTAACGTAACCCGAACGAACCGTTGTTATAGGTAACGTAAATGACAATGTTAACGGGATGCCGACTTGTAAATTGCATCGGTCTTAGACCCACCGGTTTCGAATGAACCTTAAAATTACCGAAAGTACTGTTGCATTATGTATTTAGCCCGACAGTTACTCGGTTCTTATGTTAATAGCGATTTACTTGCATTCCGGACAAAATATTTCTATTCAACTATGGGAACAACACAAATCTCGAATTTATTGATTATCTACGACATCGATTTATGCCATTTTAACAGTTATTTAAACTGTTATATGCCCTTTGGTTTATGGGAATCGTTTCACACCTGGACGTGAGGTATTGGTTATTAAATTTTCATGCTATTGGTGTATCAAATAGTGTTATACTGGCATGGGATTTATGTTTCTACAACTCCCGTGACACGCAGTCTAAAAATGGACCTTCTACCGTTACAAGTTAAATGAGATTTTAATCTAAAGGGCATGACCCACTTTTAACTATTTAGGGCTATCGATTTGATATGTAAATAGATGTTTTAGTAGGGCCTACATTAACCCACTCAGTTATAGCAAATACTGTTATAACTGGACAGGTTTTTATGATCTTACTGGATTTGACCCATTGAAAATAAGGTCATAGAAAGAGAATCAGTATTTTTAGACTATAAAACTGTCCGAATTAGAACCAACTCCGATACCATACATAGTAACCTACATCGAAAGCCAAGTTCACTGTTCTGGCCATGTCACGACGGACGTTTCCAATACCGCACGAATTTGTACACCATTAATAACTTTCCAACTGATTCAAAAGTTATTCCCTGCCTATCGTAATTAAGATCTAAAACCCCACCAGGGAGATCTCCCTAGCATTTAAGATAAAGACCTAAAGTATCCGAAGCTAGCTCCTAAAGCTTTGCTATAGCCTCGTGTGGTGCAATGAGCGTTAGTTGTTACGGCAATTACCGTTTTATACGGCTATTCTTATGTCTTTAGCGATAACTTTATATGGCAAATCGTTTCGCACTACAAATTAATTTCAATGGCTTTATTCTGTTTAAATCCATCTTCATAATATTTGTCAGTGAGCTTATGTAGAGATCTATAATAATGAATTACATTTCACCTAGCATTTGAAGCCGTATTTCTAGATGGTATAATGCAATATTTTGATTTAGATTGTCAACATAAAACAAATTTTCTATGGCCGTTTATTTCTCCGGGATCTGTTTCTTAGTTCTTTGCTTATTGTATGACAAACTATCTATAAGTATAAAAACTATGGGTAAAGTAAAGGTAAGTACATACGCCAATCTTTCACATTTCAATTTCTCTAGTACAGCACCACAAGTGGCACTTACGGCAGTTACCTAGATTTTACCATAAAATACGGCAGTACTTCTCATTCCACCAGCTCTTAACAACTACGAATTAAGTGTGGTACTATACGATACGAGCCTTATTAAAGGTTATAGCCTATAGCAGTACAGTTATAAACACGAAATTGAACCGCTCTGTTGGAAGTTAGAACCCTTCTATTGAAAGCCACGATTGAGCTAATTGACTACATTTAGTGACAATTGCTGTAATTGGTAGGAAATGTCTTGGGAACGTAAATAAAGGATGGATTTTTCGTGTTCATTTTTGTGTAGGGAAGTATTTGACTATAGTCTCACTTATCCACATCTGACCGCTGTAAGAATTTGAACATAGGTGGTTTAATTCCAAGTTGACAGAATCGCTCGTTTCAAAGTATTCCATTCCATGACAAACAAGGCTATCCTTTCGTAGATGTAACAAGAATATGCTGCTTGGTTGTAATTTCCGCTACTAAACCTCTTTATATCATTGAATGATAACAATATCCATAAAGGAATATTTATAGCGACTTAACTGTTTTCTATCACAATTGCACGTACGAAAACTAATTTACGATTCCACGATAATGAAACACCGTAAGGTATTTCTTGTAAGAGGTGTATTCAATTCCTTATCGGAGGATTTAACGGATTGCTTATGGCCCACACGTTATCACTTATCTTATTATTACTAGCTGCCCCCTGCTGCTTGACTTCTATTGTAGTGTAAGAGGCCGCTCTAAAAATTTAGCAATAATGGCGAAACATTTAGCATTCCTAATTATTTGAGTTTACACAAAGTACTCAGAGAAACAAAGGCTTATAGAAAGCTGATCCATTCAAATTGCAACACTAACCTCAGCCCGAGGAGACATCGTGACCGTTTCGCTGTTCACTGGCCGATTTGCGAGGTTCACACTGACCGATTGCCCGAGGGCTCAGCAAACATGTCAAGTCTGACTGGACAGTGTAGGACAGGGCCTAAGTTTCTTACGAAAACTTGCAACCGATGATCCCCTGATCATGGTCCTCGTCATCAGTTACAGGGAATGTAAAGGATCAGGATCTATGAATATCGTTGTGAGGTGTGACAGGATTATCATTAACAGCTCATGCTCCGGATTCTATCCCTTACAGTCCCCTGTCATGCCTTTCATCCAGTTTGGACCGATAATTAGTAGAAATAGATTGGAACAATCCCTGCCGCAGTTACAACATATTTAGAATGCGTAGATTAGTAGAATGCTAATGATGAATTTTGGTTCTTCCTCAAATCAAAAATGATTATCTTTCACGGTAAAAACTGTTTGTTTCATAACAAATAGAGATTGATAGAAATAGCAGTCGTAGCTTCATACCTCTCATTACCATCATTGAGAGCTTAAGTCTTCCCCTTCTTATGCCAATGAGACAGATACCATATACTCGGCAATCATAAATCAATAAAATTGAGCCAATTTTTACTAGGCAATATCAATCAATCATGTCTTCATGTTCACAGGATATATCGTGAAGTAAGATACTGAGAAGAGAAGTGTTTTCTCCCAATAAAGATAAACTGGACATTTACGACTGAAAGCTTAGGAAAGGCACCCGCTTTCTGGGACCACCAGGTAATGGCACGATAGGCGATAAACTGCAATCTGCAACTGAAATGGTGATTGTGATTGATGGGAAAGCTAGCAAAGGGTTTTGTTATGGATGTTATGATGCTAGTCTTGGTATACAAATATAAGAACAGTCTAGAGTACGTAGAGACGGGAGCGTTAGCAAACTACCGAAGTGTCGTGAAAGTTGATTGACCAAAATACTATCCTTGTTAGCACAAAAATACTGGCACGTTATTTTACTTATTGCTAACGGTTTGTCAGATAAAAATCGTAAATAAACATTTTCTCTAGAAACATCCTTCAATAAATATATTTTGCCTTATGCCATAATATTATATGGTGGTTTTAGTTTATCCACTTATTGTAACATTATTTCTTAACACTTTCACTGCTGAGCCGATTTTCTTGTCTAGCACGGGTGCGGCTCTGCACACTCCATAGTGTTTTCCCATACAGCAAACACAACAGTTGTATTTCCCGCACTCGCGGCAAGTTATAAAAAACACGACACTTGTGTTTTCAGCACTGAAGGTGTCAACCGACTTTAAGAAAGGAGGAGGTTCTCAAATCGTGGATTTTTTGTATGTTTGTTATCTCAGAACTCCGTCATTTATTAACCGATTCGTGTTCTATTATCTTTACTTGCATAATGTAATAAAATAACCAATAGCTAATTTTGTCATTTAAGTAAAGCTTGTTTTCCCATTTCCTATCTATACCTCATGCAAATTTATCTGCGCTATGGAACCTAGAGATACCAAGATCGAGCTGGTTTTATCGAAGCCTTCGATCAGCGATTGGTCATGCACTTTGCATTGACCCCTATACGACCATAGCTTGTTCCTGTATAAAGGTAACTTTTCAGAAATAACGAGGGCTAGGGTCTTACGAAGAGTGGAAAATATTTATGTTATCTGCTGAATTTTTCATCATTTCGACCAATGTTTTTCTTCAAACTACAAAAAGTAGATACTTGAAATTTGGTTTAAAGTTTCATACATTTGAGGAAAAGTTATTTGTTGGTTGTGGTAGTTGTTCGGTATCTTTTTGATGTACAACAATCAGCTTTCTATTTTATTGGTCCCTTAACGCGTTCACTGCTGAAAACACGGCAAGCGGCAAGTTTAATCACACCAGTTGTATGCGCCCGCACTGCTGATTGAGTTTAGCTACGACACAACGCCAATAAACAGCAAACACAAGTGTGAAGATTCACAAAAGAGCCAAAAAAAGTAAAACAGTTCAGCTGTGAACGTGTTAAAGGTCCGACTCACTCAAAATCCAAATAGGTCACGCATCAGTGATATCCCTGAAGTCACGGGTGTCCGGCGACGGTAACCGCTTTCCCTGAGGCGGGCCGTCTGCTTGTTTGTGCATTTCAAATAGCTTCACATAAACTACTAATGAGATTGTAACGGTACCAATACTACCAATATGCAGTTTGCGGCAGCCAGGACTGCCTTCTTAATTACTCCACTCTATGATTTAGCACGGAATAGGGCACCAATTGGAGCTTGCCAACGGTAATCAGACGCCGATGTGGGGTAAATACTGGTCTAGACTAAATTGTTGTTAGTGCTGATAGAGGAGAAATGTGCGCAAATTCAATCAATATTAGACCATTTCCCAAGTTTATTAGAAAATGAAACGAACAGCGGTGGCGGTGAGGGTTGAGGCAAGAGCTCGTGACTTATTATAGGATCAAAATGGGGACGGCATATTTATGATACGGTTACGCCCTTGGCGCAAATTAGGTAGAAACAAGTAGATACATATGTTGCGAGATGATGACACGTTTGTTATCGCTCGCTAATTGGTCAGAGACTTGAAATTGCTGTGTCTGCCCCGATAACTTCTTAGATTATCTGCTTCACAGACCTTAGACTTATATGTGATGTTTCACTGTATTAACATTTTGGCAGATCTGTTAGAATTCTAGAGAAGTTAGAATTCTATAAGGTCTCTCCTGATGGACAAACCACCACCGGTCTAGGACCGTAGCTTAATGTACTGAGCTGCATTAAACAGGGGTATTGATTGCGGTAAGTTGGAAAATTCAGTTCGCTAGTGGAAAGTTGGAATGTGTTTAGCTTCATTTATTTGTCACGTGATATGGACAGGATTTTCCGATAAAAATCTGATAAATTTAGTATTAGTGCTGGTCTTTCTATGATAAGCACATTGACGCTTGTTTCGAGGCCATGTTCGGGTGCTATAAGTCAATTTAAATACATATCAACTTATACCTGTAGAAAACCTGGGGAAGTACCACCCACACCTTTGTCAGAAATTCATCCGGCAAGTAGTATGTGAAAATAGTACTGTGTTCCGGTTTGAAGGACACTGTTTCCAATGAACTTACTGGGCATATGAGACTTTAGAGCCGATGTTTTAAAGTGACGAGCGCAGTGCAGTGCCGCGCATGATTATGCAATGCAAAGTTCTAGGTGGCGCTGTGAACTTGCTCGTCTCGTATCTCAGTAAAATACTAAAAGAGACAAGAGTAGGCTCCCCAAGTAAAACGAGTTGTAAAAATGGTAATTAAGAGGGCTATGAAACCTTTGATGTTCTTCTCGGCTTAACGTATTAGCGATGTCACATCCGCCATCTTATTTCCAACTCAAAGCTTGTAAACTTTAAGCTATTATTCTAATCAAAATATCTATGTAGTTAACTGAAAACATAGTTTAAGGAATGCTTTCGTGTTTATTCTCGTAGATATTAGTTAGGGAGAAATAACTTTGCGGCAAATTAATAAAACACATAAAAGGAGATACTGAAATAACCTCGTGTCTGGCGTTGAGCCAACTTCGGGCACCGCTTTGATTAGAACGCGCGTCTAGGGAGACCTTAAGTGGACGGCTGTAAAAACTTAGAAATATCGGATTGATATGGATAAACCGGTTCCGTGTAGACTGGGCGTGTAAATTCCATTAATTGTTGAGGTCATTTTTATTAGTACGAAGCCCAACTTAACAAGATTAGAGTATACTTGTTGCGCCCAAGTTGCGCTACTGTTTAGATGGTCTTAAAACTCATATTAAAAACAACAATGCACCTTGTCTATTGCTGGGTCGATTGAATTTGATTTTCTTTTCACTCCCGTTAGGATATTACTGGTTTATGTTATAGGAATAATGGGATCATCATCGTGGGATTCCTGGGGGAATCCTAGCTAGGGATTAGAAATTATTAGCATTCACCATATGAAGTTATGTACTAAATCTTCAAATGTTACAAACTTGACAGTTGCAGTTTGCATAGGCTTCGTAAATAACAGTAATCTCCGCGACACCGACAAGTTGTCAGATCTTCTAAGTGCATTCTTCAACCTTTTTCTTGCAACTGTTTTAGGAGTTAAAATGAGCGGATATCCATCGACGGATGTGACCGCTACAACACCACAGATTAAATAACAGTTCAGTGACACAACTCTTGATTTATCCCCGTTTGGACCATCTGAGTTATGTGACCGTTTGTTACTTGTATGCAGTGGTAGACTGTGGCATTGACAGAGAAAATGATTAGACGCGAAGTTCATAATTTACACTTCGATTTCCGGATTTCACAGCCCAGTTCTAATTGAATACCAATTTATTTGATAGGAACATTAATTATCTAATCTGTTTTAATTTTGTTTTAGGTAACAGATTTGTGCAAACGCAAAAGGTCTTTTTCTAGGTAAGTTCCCATAGCGAATCACATTAAATCGCAGTCTAAGTCATGATTCAGTAAAGTGGTGGATGTTTTGCTGAAACTTTGTTGGGTGTTTTGGGGAGATCACGAAAATAAACATCACGTCAAAAATTCCAGCTAGAATAATTCCTGTTTAGTTTTGAATGACTCACAGTAAATGATTGCCACTGAACCGTGGAAGCCGTCTGCACTCTTCAACCATGGTTCAGTGGTCAGGAGTTACACGTGACGGGAGAAAGCGGCGTGTGGTTGATAGGAATCATTTCATTTATTAGTTGTAACTTGTAACATACGTAATACATATTGTGTAAGACCTTTTTTGGAATATTTAGTACAGAATAATATGATATTAGTGAATGAAGGTGTAGATAGTACATCAGTAATACAGTCATAGTGTTCATGTTGTTATGTTGTTAGGCTACGAGATCTTCACTAATGAGCTTTTACAAAACCATAACAGCTTATTGATAAATAGAATTTATGATAAGTGAAAAGTTCAAAACAAAACAAAAACTTAAATAAGTATTTACATTTAAATAGAAAGTTAGGCAACCAAATAAATTTTACTTATAAGAACCTCTCTGTAACCATGATTCATTATTACTCGTAGAACTGCAGTCAATGCGGCTTGCGGCTGACGTAACAGGCTGAAAATATCTCCTTGCCCTTTACATAAAGAACTATTACTTACTTCCAGTGGGCTAGATATTTTCATTACTGTAGCCGTAACAAGGCAGATTAATGTTTAACTAACTGAATAACTAGATTCCTTGAAAGAGGTGAACTTATTTTATTAGACACTAGAACACACGTTTACTTAGTTTTTTTTGTTTCGTACTGGCATGATCAAATTCAATGCTTTTAGATGATGACAGTGTCAAACTAATAAAATCTTTCAATGCAGTTCTTGGTTTCCCACCAAAACCGTAAGTATGACCATAGAGCTTAAATTTCTTACTGGTGAAGTTTTTTTATGTTTTGTTTTGGCTATGAACGATTAGTGCAATTAGCCTGTGTCAAATACAATCTGTGGCATTTAGAGAGGTGAAGTTCGGGAAAAGTTTTCTGCTTCGTACGGCTTAACCATTCGGGTAGTTGTATTATTGACATCTCAATGTAACTTTCAGCACTGCCCGGAAGAACTATTAGGTTATTTGTGCTGTGACTGAACTTTCAGCATTGTACTGCAGACAGAAGCTTTATTTCCTCTTAGTACCGGTATAATATGTGAAAAATGTAAAACCTATAATTTTCGTCGTTTCCATTGGACGAATTGAGACACACCATTTGAGTGACACATCTCCAAAAAATCCGTGCTTCCTCTGCCCTTAATCTACTGACAAAGATGAATGTCTCCCAGTTAACTTTCGAGATAGAATGAAGGAATTAACCAATCTATGACCATTAGACCGTTTTGTCGCAAAGACAATACTCGTGGCCTTGTAGATCTAAATATAGCGAGTTCGATGGCCCGCCTCGAACCGAATTAAGATAAATTCCTTATTGTGTTAGGTAGGTATAAATTTATTTAGGTAGGCACTCGATAAATAATACAAATATGCATAGTGCTTGAGCAGTATGTGAGATTAAAGATTTTGTGATGTCCGTCTGAAGTTCAGAATCTGAAAGACCTTCTTGAAGTAAAACTTCTTTACGCACGGGGTTGACTTGGGGAATAAGCTGGTGAAAGCGTTACGAAAAATGTGTTTGGGCGAGGCGAACGGAAGTTGAGAGGGAGATATAAAGTTAGTGAAGATAGAAAGAGAGAGTTACATTTCGTAAATTTATTAAAATATCTTTTATGTAAATTATTATAATTTTTTAATTTTTTTTTTAGTTGTAGTTTCAATTCTACCATGTGACGATGAGGTCGTTATAAAAGTTAAATGACAAGCATGCAAACTATTTTTACTATTACACTAACTTAAACGGCGAATAAATCAAAGCACTTTATTACGCCATCATCATTATTCCCAACGGAAAGTACCTAAAACCAATCAAAACAAAACCTAAACCCTTTGTCAAAGGCATAATACACTCACCAGCTGTCTTTAACGAACTCCTATTTTACAAACGTCAGCTGCGAACAAAAACAACAATGCTCAACACCCAAACCCTAACAAAGACCAATTATGCGCACTACCGGCCTAAACAAGAGCGCATGAATATGGATGCAGTACCTACCTACCTTCCTAATGCTTCCTAAACGTAGGCGCTTGATTATGATGTAATTGTAAGCCAAGTTGAAGCGGATCAGGTCACTGTAGGTGGTGGATATGGTATTGTGGTCTCTTTGTAACGAATGAGAATATGGAGAGAACATGATATCATATTCCGAGCTGCCTGTATTGGGTTGAGTGGTTCTCTACTTATCTTATCTTGCATTATCTTCCTTACGCTGTCTATTCCGCAATTCATTATTATAGTAAACAGTTTAAATTAAACAGATTACTGTAACGAAACACTTATGAAATTTTAAAATTATAGTTAGTTATTGGGACCGCTGACAAAATAATTATTCAAGCATCCCCTAGGCATGATTTAAAAGTAAGAGTGGGATTCATTTGTAGTTTCTGATACACCGAATTCACTTCACAGTTGATCGAAATACGATTAAAACCTTCTTCGAAAAACTGGAGGAACCGTCTTCATTTGCAACCTGGTTAAAGCATCGACCTCTTTCAAACTGATCCTAGTAAAAACTCCTACAGCTCGCAAAGAGCTGCTATTTCTCCAAAACGCTGGCTCTAGCAGTTTGTCTCATCTGTTACCCCTAGTTTCTTACTCTTGCGGACATGTCCCCAAACCGCATGACACGAGCGTGGGCAAGGCTGCACTCGGCTGCAACTGGCGAAGTAGGCGATGATGCCATTGTTGTCAGTGGAAGTCGTTGACACACATGTGTGTTCTCGTTCTGAAGTGTTTTATGGACTAAGAATTATGGTAACTGCCGTTATAGTGGTGTCTGCAGTGCGCTATGGCGTAACTTCTGTGCTTCGACTTGGAATATATTTTACCTGAGACACTGCGATAAGACGTAATCGTGAAATTAAGAACTCTCTAGATATTGTTTTGAAAAATAGGAAAAGTATAAATCTACAACTCGGTCAATAAAAACAAAAATCTGACTATTGAAGTCCAGTATACTACAGGTAGCAAAATCTAAATTAAAAACAGGATACTTAGCACTTCTTTTCAGTTTCCGGTACCTATCATAGTTGCTCCATGATCGCTTGTAATAGGGTCATAATACTTCTGAACCTCTTATTTGTATGTATACATCAAGCCTATTTTAATAGATTATGATATGAGAAGTAGCCTTTCCCATAACAAGTTCACTTCACGTGCGACTTACGGCATGACGGCGAGTGAATTTCCTCAAATCATAGAAATTATAAGAATAGCATTCATTGAATCTTAGATGTCAATTAACATGATTAAGGTTACAGCTCAAAATATTTGCTTGCCTGATCAATAGGAATCCTTAGAAACCTGAGCTAAGCTCGCCGGCGTTACATGCGCCATTTGACTCCGTAGAGACGGTGCATTTAAACTGCAATGCGCTATCTCGCTGCATTTACTGAGAATTATCTGTTATGCTGAGTTGTATAAGAAAAAAATTCTTCGGTAATGACGTGAAAAATTACTTTTCCATGCACAAGTTCTGTTTTCATCACAAAAATACAAGTGGGTAGCTAATAATTAGCATGTGGCGATATAGATCAGGAAATAGATGCAGCATTATGTGTGAGGGCAATCATAACATCGATTTCAACAGTATTTATGAGCCCGTCATGTCCTACCCAACTGCAAGGAAAGATCCCCCTTCCTTTTTTCCATTTCTCATTCTTCTCTCCTAGTCTGAGCTGTGTTTAATCAATTCTTCTAGTAGGAGTCCAACAGATCGTCTGAGCCTACCACGCTGCCTTTTGACGATAATCGATATCAATTCATCTTCATCTACATGACAAATAAATCATGTCCATGATAACCTTCGTAGAATCTTCCAATAACCCTTTTACTATGATACAAAATTACAGCGCAACATATAAACAAAAAACTCACCAAGCGGTCAGTCAAGTCAAACCACATATAGGACAAAAAGGGCGGGCGGGAAACAACACTGATGGCCGGAGCAAAAAGTAGATTAACTCCTTTTCCCATAGATCAGTGGCAATGAAATTGAAAATTGAAATCAATGACGGGCACCGTGATATTATGGGAATACTCGTCTTCGAAGTTATTAGTGCAGTGATGCGGAAAGTAATTTAATGGAAATATGGTGCACCTTCTCTTCACAGTGTTGAATTTATTATAAACGAGAGTGGCCAGATGAGCCACGTTTATTTGATGGCAAGCGCCCATCCAAACTGCGTAGCACTGAATTGCGATCGTCACCCTTAAACATAGCTTTCTTTTTTGTTTCTGGGTGCCAATTTGAACTAGATCCAGTGCTCTTCAAATCGGAATACAGTACAACTGGGCAAAGAGCTTGCGTGTGTGAGTATGCTGGAATAGGTTTTTTGGCGAAATTGAAAGAGACCTTTGAAAACACGAATCATTAATGGAACCTATTACCACCGACACCGATACCTTCATCAGTGTACTAACCTGATACTTAACTAGAGATCTCCATTACAGATTGGACACATCTCACATATTATATTATAAAGAGAGGGTCTGTGTTGGTTTCTTACACAAATGAAAACAAGAATTTACGAAAAGGATTTAGACTAGAATCGGTTAACGTTTTTAATTGGACATCCTTATCTGTCAGTGTCTATGTCACTGGATATATGAAACCCTAGATAAGGGACAGAATATAATAGAATAGAAAACTCTTTATTGTACACCTAAAAACAAAACCCAGTACAGAAAAATCCATCAAGTTCAAAATGATCTAATGCAAGTGAAGTCGCTGCGACATGCTAGCATCAAATAAATTGGATTCTGCGATGGCCTTTATTAATTAAATATACGGACAAAATTAATTAACGTACGGCTATAAGTCATAAATTCAATTAACAGGAAATGTTTCATAAATGATTGAAAATGTAGTGAAATGGTCAGGTAGGTCGGAAAGGAGACTGGTGCAATGAGTTATGAGTGTTTACAGAATGGTAACTTACTATCTGTGATTTATTCAAAAGTAATCTTTATTCCACTAATATTTGTCATCATAGTTTTATTCAGAGGTGGGATCCCTAAGTGATGTTATTGAAGAAAGAGCTGGAGTCGGAAGAGACCACTTGACGAAAAGCGTAAGACCAGTTCAAAACCAGAATTGACTATTTCGATTTAATGTATCACTCACAGTAACTTGCCCTTGCCCTTGCCTTGCCCTTAACCCTTACAACATCTTGGTTAACATCTTGCTTATGTAGCAAGATGCTATTTCATCAAAATGTCCGTTAAGGCAAGCTCACATATTTATGATAGATCGGTTATGCAAACGAGCACAAAGCCTAGATCGAGCAGCATTCCTGGCGAGTCTGGGCTGGAATTAAACGTGGCCCAAGCCACGGAATAACTCATAGCACCTCTGATATTCGTAGATGCGGTCATGCAGACAGGATTGTAAAATTGACCATATTAAAGTTTTTTGTATAGATTTTTAGTTAGAAAAAAACACTTTTGTTCGGTAGAGAGTTATAATTCTTTCACACAGGGTAATTAGTTGGCCAGTACACTAAGAACTTATGTAAATAAATGCTAGAATGCTAAATTAACTGAGAAAACACTTGAAATCAAATAACAGTATATGTGAAGCGTGTGAGAGTCGACGCGTGAGAGCCCTTTTTCCTCCGTTTTCCTCTTCGGATGATGCGAGAACGGGCGGGATATCGCGAACTGACCAATCACAGACGCGGAGGAGTTGGCTGACGCCATTCCCCCCCTCGCGTCCCTACTTCTATCCTACCCCTTCCGGTGCGTCATTAGCTCACTAATAATTGCAGAAGTCTTTATACTGACTAGGTAATTTCTTACCGCGGCGCGCGGGACGTTTGAATTTAGAAGGCATTGCGATAGACTCCCCCTCTAGTACAGGAGGACGACCTCGTTCCTGGGCTAGATTTTGAATAGCATGCTGTTTCGGACGTCCGCGGTGTCGCTTGGGTATAATAGGAGACGGCAGAGCCTCATCATCGTTACCGGATTCCACAAATGGCGTCAGATCTTGGGTGTGATACTTTCCTAGACTATCTTCAGGATTTCCGCCTATTGGAGCGATGATGTAGGTTGTAGGACTAACTTTCTTCTTTACCAAATATGGTCCATCCCGTTTCGGGGTAAATTTTGCGGTGAGACCTTTACTTGCGTTGCTTAGCACGTGGGACTTGAGTAAAACCTTGTCACCTACCTCATAGTTGTGTCCCTGTCGACGCGACTGGTCGGCAACGGCTTTGGACTTATCCTGTTGCTCTTCGACTCGTTCTCGAACGGCAGACAGCGATGAAATAAATGACCTGAGATAGGGAGTGATTTGTGGGACGAAGTTTTCCTTGTCCAGAATGGCTCTCAAATCGTGCTGGGTCTCTGAAGGAGACCTCATGTTTCTCCCGAACATCAAAAATGCAGGAGTAGTGCCAGTAGTCCGGCAAACTGCACTATTCATTGCATACCGAACCACTGCAAGTTTCTTAGGCCATGAAAAATGGTCATTTTCGACTAAGTAGCTGAGCTGCATCTTCAAATCACGGTTCTTTCGTTCCGCAGGATTTGCAGCTGGATGATAGAGCGGTACTAAACTTTGTTTAATACCTAAAATATACATACATTGTTGCATGACTGCTCCAACGAACTGCGCACCATTATCCGACAGTACCCGACGTGGCAGACAATACCTTAGGAAGTATTCCTCGATGAGGGTGTGCGCGCAGGCCTCAGCGGTCGCTTCCCGAAGGGCATATAATTCCACCCAGCGTGTGGCTGTATCCTCTACAAGCAAGACCCATCTCTCACCTTGCTCACCTTCAGGTAATGGACCGAATAAGTCGATAGCCAACACTTCATTACGTTGGTTTAGTACTGGGGTCTGCAGCAGTCCAGGGGGTTTCTCATTTGTGGGTTTATATCTTTGACAAACCGTGCATGCTTTAACGAAATCAGAAATAACTCTTCTCATTCCTGGAAAATAATATAGCTGAGAGATCTTAAGGTACGTACGATGTATTCCAGGGTGTCCAGCAAGTGGAGAGTTATGGCACTCATTCAGGATCTCTGACCTGAGGCTGATAGGTAGGACGAGCTGCGGAGCTTCGCTATCTGAATCAGGGTTGAACCTGTAAAGTACTCCCTGGTCCATCAGGTATCCCCTCTCTGTCCATCGTCGGGAGGAGACCTCGTCGAAACCCTCCAGGTCTTTAGTGATCTTCTCTACTTCTGGATCGGCGAGTTGCTCACGTCGTAGTTCTGCAGGACTCTTAGATGATATCATACGGTGAGGAGGTACGGCTATAGGAATGTGCTCACCTGTATCGATACTGTGCTCGTTAAAAGGTGTTGGCGCTCCCCTTGGCCGGAAGATGTCCGCATGTTCAGGCAAGAGTTGCGCCAGCGAGCGTCGGTCAGGTGGTTGTAGCTGCATACCTTTATCCTCTCTTATTATATTTGTGTACGCACATGAAGTTCTCAGTGAATCTGGTTCAAGTCGCAACTTGTGTTGGATGCGCTTACCATCAATGAAATACCAGCATTCCTGAGAAAAATCAATAACTACCTTTGCTGCAAGTAAAAAGTCAATTCCTAGCAAGGTTTCATTGTTACATGCCTCGGGCAGTATTAGAAAAGGAGTCTTAATCGCTTTCCTATCTAGCTGCACTTCTAGTGTGGTCAATAGAACGTCAACTTCGCGTGCATTCCCGTCCGCCAGTTTAATCACTCTACGTGCCGGTTGTAAGGGATGGCCTTGACGCACGAGAAGGTTGTACAAGGTATGGCCCGCAATAGATTGTTTCGCGCCGGTATCCATAAGAGCGGTCCCGTTAAAACCTAAAATCTCGATGTTAAAAATCGGTCGCCGAATGTTTCGAGTAGACGGAACGAAAGAGCTCTCACAGGCGGTTGCAGACATTGCATCGTTATTGCTTTTAATACATGATATACCTTTGGTACATTTCTCCTCACTTATACATGTCACATCACTAGTGCATGTCCCCTCACTAGAGCGTGTCACCTCACTAGTAGGTGACGCATCACTAGCGCGTATCCCCTCACTAATACATAACATAATATTATTAGCGCCTGTGACCTCAGAAGTACCACACAGGTCACTTCTAGAAACATTTTCAGTACATAGGTTTTCAACATTTTCATCATTACAATAAAAATCCAAATTATTAAAAACAGAATTATCAATCTGTCGTGCAGATGGGCGACTGGCAATTGTCCCATCGACCTCATCGTTGTAGGCGATTTTGTCTGCCGCGGAAATTAACCTTCGATAATTTTTGTCAGACGAGGTGAATGAACCTTTGCGGGTCGCCGCATCGGACACGGCGGGGGATGCATTGTAATGAGTCTTATTTCTACGTGACCTAGACACAGGATTATTTATGAAATAATTATCCCTAAGAACATTATCGTCGGTCGGAACAGTGGTTGAAGTTAAGCTACTGTTTTGTAGAGACGTATCTGAGTCCATACTATAAAAACACTGATTTGTGTTGCACCGATTACAGTTATCGCGCGTTACATTTTTAGCACCACATTTATAACAAGACGCCGGCACTAGCACTGAGTTATTAGTAGTGTCAGTGGACTCACCCTTATCCGCTAACTTACGGCACTGTTCACGTTGATGTCCGTAGTGCTTACAATACACGCAGAAAGGTCGCGGCAGGTTCGGCGACGCGCGGGGTTGCTCGCCTCGCGATGTCGGAGCTGCGGTGACGGTCGAGGGGCGAAGCGCCCGTCCCGTGTGTTGTGGCGGCGCTATCGGCTGCGGCGGCGGCGCGGGCGGCGCGGGCGACGAAGCGCGAGGCGCGAGCGCGGCTCGCTGCGGCTGTTGCGTTGTAAAGCGTTGCGTTCGCTGCGGTGTAAAGCGCTGCGCTTGCTGAGTTGAACACTGCGATGTACGTGTCGCGTAGTATATTTCTTCTTCAATGGAGTCTTCAATGCTACGAGCTTTTATAAGAAGTACGGAAAAGCTGTTGCATTCTTCTCGGAGCAATCTTTTGCGTATGCGTGTGTCTAGTAAACCGTAAACCATATCTAACTGCACTTTAATCGTCAAGTCGTTGATAGGTAATCTAGACATTAGAGCTCTACACTTAGCGACGAAGATATCGGTTTTCTCAACTCCTTGTTCCATACGGAACAGTTCCTGGTAGATTCGAAACTCTGGACGCCGGTCACCGTAGGCGCTGCGAAGCCGGTCAATGACCTCACTCCACGAAGTGACTTCGTTTTTAACACTAAGCCACCAAGTCGCCGCGGATGCCGTCAGCATCATAGACATACCACGTACTGCGTTGTCGCTGGAGATGTTCGTGCAGTCTTTGTAGCTTTCTATAGCGTCGATAAAAGCTTCTACCGATTCTGATGGTTCCCCGGAAAAACGAGCGTTGCATGAAGCGAAGTTGCCTGGGGTCATCGGAATTTGAACTGGAGAGTTGGACGGCGGGCGCTCCAGAACGCGATCGAAAAGCCGTTCGAGGGCTTCGTTCTGGGTGCGCTGAAGTGTGGCCATCATGGTGACCACCGTCGACGCCGGAACCTGCTCTTCGTGCTCTTCATCTTCGTTGGCGTCGGCGAAAGCGTCGGATTGGCGCCTAGATTGCCGACGCGTGCGCGGCATTGTTGATAAGCAACGAATTGAAGTTACACGAATATAAAAGTCACTGTCTACGCGTTCACTTTACTGTTGAGTAGTTAATTAACGTTTTCACTTGCACTTAGGTACAGTTCTAAGGCGTGCACTTGGCCCTTTAGTTGGGTCGCCATCTTTCGTATCGATTTTTAGTTAGAAAAAAACACTTTTGTTCGGTAGAGAGTTATAATTCTTTCACACAGGGTAATTAGTTGGCCAGTACACTAAGAACTTATGTAAATAAATGCTAGAATGCTAAATTAACTGAGAAAACACTTGAAATCAAATAACAGTATATGTGAAGCGTGTGAGAGTCGACGCGTGAGAGCCCTTTTTCCTCCGTTTTCCTCTTCGGATGATGCGAGAACGGGCGGGATATCGCGAACTGACCAATCACAGACGCGGAGGAGTTGGCTGACGCCATTCCCCCCCTCGCGTCCCTACTTCTATCCTACCCCTTCCGGTGCGTCATTAGCTCACTAATAATTGCAGAAGTCTTTATACTGACTAGGTAATTTCTTACCGCGGCGCGCGGGACGTTTGAATTTAGAAGGCATTGCGATAAGTTGCTAATACTACGCAGGGGCACGCTAACAAGTTGCTAATACACGTTGATGGATTATGCTCAAGTTGGCTGCAATCAGTATTCTGCAACAGAACAAATAATAGTACAGGTTTCTGTTTTAATTTTGTAACTGGATTTACTGTTAATATCGTTGTTAGTGTAAAACTTATATCGAATTCAAAAAATTGCGTTTCATTTCCACGATCATTGAAAAACTCCCTTTAATAATTAGGATAACATTTTATACAAAAACTGCGTTTTTAAACGTAGATATCATCATCTATGAGGCCGGCGACAACGCATGTTCATCACAATACTTATCGCACTTCCGAACAACTGGTTTCATTGCACGCTTCAAAATACGATTATCGGCGTCCAGGCGCATAAATTGTATATGTTATCGTTTAGCCTACCATAAATAGAGATTTACATAATACCGGGCCATGTTTTGATTCGAATTTCACCGGAGAAAGCTACGGGGAACGGTTGACGGAAAACAGTATGTGTATAGTAGTATACTTAATTTAAGGGTCTGTATTCAAAACCGTTGTTTTTTTTTATTAAAATTTAACCACAGTCTTGCTTGATGGTAAGCGTCAATGCAGTCAAGGGAGGAGCACGCAGATTTAGAAGATACCTATCCAATATATTGTTGTGGAGAAGATTAAATAATATAATGGGCAACATCGAAGTAAACCTAGAAAGCGATATCGGGACGATCTCGATGCCTTACAAAGTTTCATATAGGTGCTAAATAAGATCTGTATAAAAAAATCTAGATTCAAGCACTGTAGTACAACACCACCATGATAACATAATCATATTGTATTAGTCCTTTGGTATCTGTAAATATTTGAAATTTCGCCAATCTTCGCCCGATCATCTTTGGAAACCTCTTTGCATTTATCGAATCTTCGTATTTAGAACAAAATAAACTCAAAATCTTTTAGGACTTAAACAGCTTAGGCTCCAAGGACTTAACCTCCCTTAATATTGACTAGTCAGGCCTCCGTGAATACTAAGTCCATAAAATGATTACCAATTGAGTATTGGCAGTTCTGAATATAATCTGACTTAGCTTCCGAGCCTTGTACACACAACTGCTAAATGTTCTGTGGCTTAGACAGGAAAACGCAAATGCGTTATTTGTGCCCATTCCCCCAGTAAGTAATGTCCCTTTCAAGAGGTTATTGACGATATGACAGAGCTTAAAATATTGCAGAAACAGTAGCCAATGATTTATGGGAAGCTAGAAATGTGCGGGAACGTTTCATGCGTGTATCTGGAGTTGTACTAACGGAGAAAGTGTCCTGGATAAAGACGAACATAAACATAATGTCACTTAATATCATAATGCCCGAATTTTACATACATAACGTATCTAATACAATTATATAAGTAGAGCAAAAATCAGAAACATGGCAGGGAATCCATGGAATTATAAATGGATCACAAACTAGATGCTAGGTCGAAGTCTTTAACTAGAGATGGTTACTAATACATACTAAGAGTTAAGTATATTCCCATTGAGTATATCTGCAACGAGCTGCACATTATAGCTGCTGTTACCATTTGAATTCCATACCGATTATCTTGCGTCTCAAACTGCCTTAAATAGGTATAAGTGACCTGAACCACATTTCCACTGTCATGTTGGAAACTGACAATCACGCTGTCACTTTATAAGAAGCCGCCTCCAAAAACACATCAGCAAACATTTGTCTCAATAAGGAAAGTAACAGTAACTCCGTAAAAGGAACTGAAATGCAGATCGGAGATAAAAGCATAGGAAGTGGTACTGGTCGTACTAATATAATCAAATATTCGCTTTCAAACGACCCACGCGCATTGTCTAAAGACATGCTCTAAGAGTTATTAGTTCTAACCTAAGACATGGCTTAAGACTTATTAGTTCTAGCTGCGAGCGCTTTCTCGGCTTAAACTGTTGGATGACCAATTGGACGATACTTAACTGTTGCACATTGTTGATTGACTACGTATTTCGTGTACAAAGGAATATGACAAGACATTAGCATCCACAAAAAAGACTTAGTACTGCTTCTTCTTGGTGAAGATGACTTTGCTGCAGTCTTGACATTCAGTTCAGAATTCTACTGATTCAAAAACATCTCCCTAAGCCCTTCAAAATGTAGTAGCTCAGTTTATATAAAGTTTTGACGCATGGCTTTTACAGTAGGTAAGTATAAAAGAATAGCCACCATTAAAATCTATAGAATTGAGCTTCTGCTTAAAAAAGCATTGCAATGAAAACAAATTCGAGGCCGCGCTTTTAAGGTATTAAGCACTTAATCCAATAAGCGATAGGTTAATGGTAAAATTGACTGTCCTCATATCTCAAGTAGGCAAACGTGGGTTCATGTTGAAAAATGCGCTTTTCTTGTACAGTTAAAATTGGCATCATTAACTTGGTCATGGAGCATTAGGTTACTAATAGTCCTTTCCTATCATCATCATCATCGAGCCATATCGGCCCACTGCTGAACACGGGTCTCCCCTCGTATTCGAGAGGAGGATTAGGCTATAATCTATATTTTCCTATATTTGCTCTAAATCTTTCTTATTAAACTTATTTCTAGATTGCCCAATGTTTCCAACGAGTATGTAGGAGTATTCTGTGGTAGGAGTGAATAATTTGACACCACATCAATTGTTCAGCCTCCAAGCTTCTTCAATGGCGTTTCACAATGTAAGATAAAAATCATTTGGTCAAGGGCATCTTATATCTGATTACAACTGTGGGTACAAAATTAGCAGCAGGTACTTTAAGCGAAAGCTTCAAATGTGTGTTTTAAATGATAATTTAATTTGCATGATTTGGGGCTGTCTAGTCGCCGACTATATTTGTCCATGCGAAATGTTTCTTCACTGTTTGCTGTTGTCGTTACCGTATTTATGGTGTAATTTAACCATACACGTACAGCCATTGGGATTTTATCATATTATCCTTACAAAGTTTACATAACACATAAAGCACAGCGATAGATATGAGAACTTTCGATTCTTATTGCGAAAGTAACTCGTGATAATATCTCTCATTTTGACAGCGTATTAACTTGCTAACCCATGGCTGGCCATTGCCGCTTATCTATCAAAATCGTGTGCGGCTCATCTTTGCAGAGTGTGGAGGACTCCAGTAGAGAATCTTACGACGTATGTCTTGTTCTGACAGAGAGCGTATGTCAATAATATTGTTCGTGTCAATAGTTCGATGCTGCTTCTCTGCTACGCTGCTACTGACCTTTTATGTTTGCTTGAGCGTAGATTTGTATCAAGATCTCTACTCTATACAAACTCGATTCCCGATGCAAACTGAGCGTCACTTAGTCCGGCATGGTGTCTTTCCATTGTGCGTGTTTTGTGGGCACATTTTGTTTAAAGATCCACTTTTTTAAACATACTTACATAATTAGATTCAGGCTGGCTACAAAACATCAACAGACAATATTGGGAATGCCTTGGTTTTTCGGTGGTATTCACTTCCGCATTTCGCAGTTTGAATTCCTCGATTGATTGCGATAAATTGTACCACCGAGTTTTGATTGACAGGGCCCTTCTGCCCATTTAATTTATGCACTGTGTCATCGCTGAAGTTCTTACATTACCCAGGAGGCATGAATCGTGGGAGTGATACAACTAAACCGTTGTTAGAACTTATCTAGACGTATGAGAAAGGACTGGTTAGATTAGGATCCGATGAAAGCTACACTGATGTAACTCCGCCTTTAGCGCTCAACAGTTTAGTGTTGCCAGGAAGGAAGGTAACTTAAAAAGTGCCAAATTTTTTTTTAAAGTTCTTTTATCTAAATAGCTTTGGTAATTTTTGTAAAAGGAAAAATAAACGCTTTTCCACTAATGATGAAATTGAAAATGTAAATTATAAAAGATAGCCTTACGTCTATAGTAAGTAACATATATTTTATTTAGTTTATTATGCAAATGGAAATATTCATAAAGCGATTATAAAATAACGCTGCACGTGTGAAATCTTGTTTATTGCCATAAAACTACGCGTTTGCCAAATTATGTTAAATAAGCAGAAAATCTATTTCGAATGAGTCTTCTTTCTTCATTCATTTTTATCGGTTGCCTAAATCGCAAAACAAACGTAAATTTCATTCATAAACATGTTATATTACATGTACACTTTTTTTATTACATTTACATTTACTTACATTAGATGATTAGACTATTTAAACTATTGTTATGTCACACTATTTGCCTCTAAGTAACATGTTGGTTGGCATAAGTAATCAATTTCATATCTATGTTTCTCCCATCATGTTGAAATCTCATATCATTACGAATCAATTTTGCACTCAAAAACCACCGCAAAACACGAACAGAATTCCAATCTCACCTTTATTACAATAGCCGTAAAGACGTTTACGCAGTTAAATTTTCGGTAGTCAAAGTCACGAAAAAGATGGCGGAATATGTAGCTGTCATATTTACTCGCGCAAACTGTCACTTTCGTGTTGTGTATCCGTCAAAAATGAAAACGATCGCGGTTATTCGAAAGTGGTATCGAAAAGTATATGTACGTTCGTATGGTATTGTAATCAATAAGAATAATAAGTTATTGTAATGTTAATTTCTATAGCAATATAAATGTACAGTGGATAACCAGTCAACTCACCCAACACTAAAGATTTCTTCTTGAGATTGTTAGCTACCGAGGCGGCCACAAGTGACTTCAAGGTTTTTAACAAAGTTTTCTTCTATGGAAGCTCATGCATGCCCTGCGGCTTGCGATTTTAAGTCTGAACCAACTGAGCTGTCAAAACCTCATAATTATTGACAATCAACTATTTATTGTTCATTCAGACTCTGCGCCCACAAATGCAAGTGTCACTTTGTAAATGTCATAAATACGTTGACAGATGCACTTCTTTTTTTTACCGCGTGCCATGTTGTCGTTACTTATCAATAAGACTTTACCACGCAATATAAATCATTAAACATAGTACCTATATGATCATAATGAACATTAATGGTCTCCTACTAACTAATCATTTAGCAGTACTTACATATAAGAGTTATATTAAGGGAGTCACTAATCCTTAGCCATAAGTCATTAGAGAAGTAAAGAATGTCAATAAAATTCTATAGCTTTATGCTGCAAATTAACTAGCTCTTTTCTGAAGCCAAGCCACGTAGTTAATTCTAGTCACGGATAAGGTTGAGATGGTGAATTCATAATTGAACGTAACGATCAATATAGAGTTCGATGACTTGATGCAAAAATGATCAAATAGGCAAAGGTGTAAAAGAATAGAAACACAATTGATTCAATTGTTCTTTAGGAACCGACCAGCTGTTTTTATTCATTCCTGAGAAATAAGAATAACTCTCTTTTGTTTTAATTTATTTTGTGTCAATAGATTGTTCATTTTTCATCTGTGGCAGAACTGAATTTGAAATGTGAGTTAATGTGTGGGTTATTTATTCTGTGGTTCGGGGCACTGCATGCTGATTGGCTAATTTTGGTATCACCAGCTTCTATCTTACTCGTACAGCAAAAGGCCGGCTTACTTTATTTTGGTGGGGTTTCATTGAAAACCAAAATTAAATCTGATTCTATTTGATTTTAGTTGAAAGACAAGTAGAATCGTACTAAGCGGGTAACGTTCATACGCACTCTACTAAATACTAGAATAATCTAAACCCGCCAACCAACTTTGATGGCAACCAGGGTTAGCTGTTATCGGAGTTAGGCAATCTGGCAGATGTACATTTAGTTCAATACCCGACTGTGCCAGAGAAAGGGCTATGTATTTTTGGTTGAGGAAAATCGGTCCATTTTTTACTCTTATGTAGACTATCAATTTTATTGTGCTATGTCCAAATTAGTCCAGTTTTCCAGTCCTTTTGAATGGAATTGATGACTCCAGTGATCAGGCCATTTCCTTTGGTTTGTCAGTTTGACGCATCATTATCGCCTTTCTTTGCTTTTCGTCTCGTGATCTCGTCTATTTCGGGAAGAATGTCCAAGTAAGTGTCGGGTCTTGGTATGTGGGGAATTTGTTGTGACTTGAGTGAATTCGTTTTGGGATACACAGCTTCCTTTAAGATCCGTTAGGTTAAATACTTAAAAGGGAAGAAAAACAGGAGATGACAGAAGTGTAGTGTGGGTATAGCCCCTTTGACGAAACATCTCATTATTCCTTTGTGTTCGTAAAATTTTCTTAATCACAAATGTCCTTCGCTACATTTGACGAGAGCATATCATACAATTTCTGGTACTCGAGTATGTTTTCTATAACTATTGGTGGCGGTAATGGTATCTTTTTTACATTTGTTTTTTCTTTGGGAGGTTGGTCGGAACCAGATCCTTGTTGTGGGGAAAGTGTCGTATTAAATTTAATGATGTACTTATCGATAAGATGCATCATTACAAAAAAAAACACAAATGTACGTTAAATGTTAAAATATATAACGATCTAAGATTAGTTAAGAGATTGTAATATTAATATATGATACTTACTTTAGAATTTAATTTAGTTACAAATGGACTTTTTCAATAAACATGACAAAATGTCCCTAGTTACAGTGGTATTTTCATTGCTTTATTTTCATTCAATTCAATTGCATTTCAAAAACGCCATAATTACGGAGGTCTCATAAAAACTACAGCCGCAAAGAATTCAAATTACTATGTGGTGCAATGGCTGCAATCAAAGAAACCATGCTATTAGATAAATCAACAAAAATGTTAATGATGTTTTTTTAACACAGCCCGAGAATACGGAAAGAAGGCGGGAAGCCGCCATCTTTTTAAACTATATTTTTTTAATTTAACTTTTTATTTGACACGTTCGGTTTGGACGCGGAAGCCATGCAGCCAACAGCTAATTGGCGACGAGAAATTCAGTGGAAACGTCGGCAGTTTTAAAATCTCTCGCAATGATTGATTAAGTTTCGGCGATAATTTTAGTTAATGCATGCTGTTAGCATCAATCTTTCACGGACTGCGATTATTTATTTTTATAATGTTTTAATAAATAATTTATTTTCGGCTTAATATGCCTATCTATTCTTGATTTAACTGCTATTAATTTGGTCCCTTCAAGCTGATTCTGTAGATTCAAATTCTCAATCGTTTTTACCAATGATTAATGTACACAGCCACGTCCAAAGCCTTCGCAATTTCATTTTCCGTCGTAACTAAACATCTAAACAACTAGTCGTGATAATAAATTATCCAAACAAAGGGAATGTTGATTATATCATGATTGTAATAGGTTAATCACATTTCATAGTTTGACCTCTCAAAGGGATGAGTAAAGTTAATTTATTACACTAAATGCAAACGTCAATCATTTATTTTAGTCCTACAATTTTATTTAGTCAATGGTTAGTTTTGGAACTTCAGATGGATTATTGAAATATAGGATACATACCTACCTGTGTAGTAGTGCACGGTATCGACTGCTACGAAGCTGCCTTTTTGGTATCACAAATTCAGTTTAGACTTTCTTTAGTAAGATCGTGTTGCATAAATGTAAACGTTTTGATACGTTTCGTGTTACGACCGAAATAAAACATTGGAATGTTTATCTGATACATTTATGCAACGCGATATAATATTAACGACGGGGCGCCGGAATTATATTTTTGGACGCGGAAATCAGCATCCTGTTCAGGTATAAGCTGGTATCTTTTTTTGGAGGCGACAGCCAATATTCCTATCAAGAAGATTGCCGATCGCACTATGTCAAACTGTGGAACCTATAAAAATGGCACAACGAGCAAACCGCTCCATGGCCACAAAGATGAAAAAGAAAAAAAAAACTATAGAACCTTCTGATCCAACTTCAATTGTTTTCCAAGATCTAGTAAGTGCTAGTGAGCAACTGCAAATGGATGAAGCTAGTTCTAGCGTCCGCTGCCTCATAAATTCTTGAAATGTGCTAAGCTGCACAAACGGCGAAAGTAGTTCTCCAAGCTGCTTCTGTATTCCACATCTAACAAAAGTCTCAGAAGTTAACTGGTTCGGAAAGCACGAGGAGATTTATGCCACTTCAGCAAGATTTAAAGAGGCGCCACTTTGAAACGAAGCGTGCGTTATGTAACTTCGAACGCGCCAAACTCCCTGCTCTGTTTTATATCTTCCGCATTCCTTAATTGATTCTATTTCTGTGTTAATTCTCTTTTATGGGATAGTTACGATTATGTTTATTTCAATAAACACATATATTTACAGCTTCCCGTGATCAACTTGAATACTTTGGCCTAATTCTTTAGACGGATGGACAAAAAACGATGGACATATTTTACGCGGTGGGTGAATTGATGTCTGATATCTCTTTTTATTATGACTGTGAAAGTTATTCTTTTATCTATTTCAATATGTTCTAAGTTCTGAAGATGCTTTATTGCTTTAGAGGAATATTTTTTATTGAAGCTTGTTAAATCTGAACATAGAAATTTATTACCATACTTAATATTGGTGATAGATTATATTTGAAGGGTAAAATGTTTAATTTTAAAGGGTTACTGAATGGTGTTTTCTGGGATTGATTTATTAGACAGCTGCATGTTATTAAGAACATATATGTGATGGATTTATTAAGTGTTAATACATCTTTGAGTCCTCTGATGTAGGTACAGGATGATTTTTTTCTAAGTAGACTTGGACAGCCAAAATTATTAGGAAAATTATTCTGTCTAGTTTTCGTTTTAAATGACATAGGGCTCAAGACTACTTTCAGCATTTTTCGTCTATCATCGAAGTCTTATATTTAGCTATCCACGCTGGCTTGTAAGAATCACTCTGTACATAAAACGAGTAAGTTATACATATAGCTACGTACTATACGTTACTTAGGTTATTTTAAATTGCAGTGTAACCCAAACGACAGTGTTGAAATATGATGTAAGTATATATACTCATAAATAATATTGATATACGTTAATAATAGAACTAAAATATTTATCTCCAAAGTAAAAGTGATTTATGTCAAAGATAAATCAAAAGCAAATAAGACATACCTAGCTAGGTAATTCAAATTATTTAGATTATGATCTTGAATCGCGCAATACTTCCTTTTATTGTTTTATGTAACACCTAAAAACATAATATGTTATGTCCTAAGTCACCTAAAGGAAGTTCATAGAATCAGGCGTTACTTTGCGGAAATCCACAATCAATAAGAATATAAGTAGTATATAGTTTTAATTCCGCCTAAGTTGTCAGGTGAATGTATGATAGGACTTTGTTGGATGACCTAACCTTTATGGTAAATCTTTACGTTTAAAACTATATATTTCTTCATTTTCTTATTCACCTAAAGATATTTAACTGGGCCAATGTTTCTACAAAACATTAATATAGGCTTGTAATATAGACATTTCAATGTCTATATTAACACACAAGCCCCCTAAAAAGATTTTACTGGGGCAATGATTCACATAAACCTTTATGGTAAATCTTTCCGTTTAAAACTATATATTTCTACATTTTCTTATTCACCTAAAGATATTTTACTGGGGCAATGTTTCACATATTATTTCTCACTTGGCATACTTTATTCATATATTTTTGCAATCTTTTATGAGATATAAACTTCTAAAATCGTATATTTTCGTGAAATCTAGGTTGTACAACTATGGTCACTGGTGGACATATACGTTCTTAAGGTATTTCTTTACACAGTTTCGTATTATTATTATAATTATGTCTATGGGAAAATTAGTCAACCGTCTACAAGTCGACCTGAAATAAAGATACACATACATAATAAAGATTTACATATTAAATAGGAAAGTCCTAACTATAATTTTGTTGTATAATGTTTTTCCTATTTTTTCGCAATATAATAATAGAAATGGTCCGAGATTAAGAGGCAGACCACCTGCCCGGTGGTCAGACGACATCAGTAAGGTTGCAGGGAGGTAGTGGATTCGTCTGGCGCAGGACCGAAGAGAATGGCGTGCACATTATAGTGGGTTGAAATAGAGATGGGTTCACAGCCCATTAGTACCGTAAAATATCCAAAGATCCACAGACCTATGCGTTTATAAAAAAGGAAAAATAAAGAAAAAAAAAATAGAAAATGAAAAAAATTATAAATTATTTCATTTGACTTTGATTTGGAGTGATAATATCGAAGACCATAACGATACGAAGTTGGGCCCTTAATCGCACGTTATTTTGACAGTTCAAAGCGTGCTCGTTACGTTTCTAGATGGTCATAGCGAATAACAGCCTATTTACGGTGCTTTACCGAATCTACCCTAATGTTAGGTATGTGCAGCTCACGAACCAAGTGCTAGGTGATGCTTGTCTATGCCTGTGCTTGTCAAAGAAGGCATAATGTTATGGTAACCCAAAAAAAAAAAGTTTACGAAATACGTCCGCCTTCTTACGACTTCCTCCTTACTGTTTGACAGATCATATCCACCATTTTTGTTTTTCGATGACGTCACCTGCCGCCTGATTCCGCAAAGAGTGCGGTTGGGTTCGGTTCGAGTATCTATAGATTAAAAATGTATGAATTTGACAGGTGTCGTGGCAATCAAGCAATCACAACTTAGGCAAGTAGTTAGTACTGAATATGGGCCAAAATATCGACAGCATCATACGAAATCAAGCGGCTGGGAGGTATCCTTTCCATATCTGCCTTGTCCTCGGATACTGACCATGAACATTCATCTTATTCGATTTCAAATAGCCAAGCTCTCGAAAGCGGCCTAACTGCCGCGCAGGATCCCTCGAGGCAGCAACCGATAACTGCCGATAAGCTGCATTGTTTCTAACTAGTTGATTTTACCGTAGGTAATTGTTCTATACGACGTGAATAGGAACCGAGTTTCTACAATTAACATTGTGGAAATAGTGATGTTGGTATTGTCGTAGATAAAGGCTTACCTTAGCATTATACAATACAAACTTATTACTAGGTACATATAATAGAATAGTTGTACACCAAAAATAAACACAGTACAAAATAATTACATCAAGTAAAAAAGGTTAGTACAATGGTAGGTCGGTATTCTATTTTTTTATTTAATGAATTTGTGTTCAGCGTGAAACTGCAGTACGGTCTACCGCTACGAAAATGATTACGGCAAGACTAGACTAATAGGTTTGTACGTAGTTGTAAAATCGTTGATCGAAACACTTGGAAAAGAGAAAGAGAAGCTTTTTCAGAAGTGGGATGCTCTAGGCTTATAATATTAGTCGGTACTCGCTTTTTGGGGATTTATTATGTTCCATCTCATTGAGGGACTCAAAAATATATTTGTTCCGTTGCGGGGCTTCTCCGATTTTAGATCAGTCTTTAAACAGGCGTAACCTCAAATTAACGTTTACTTTTCTCCCACAGTTCTTCCTGCAGGCCTAAAAAGGCCACATTGTATGAATCATAATATGATCCTAATATGATTCACCATAAAAATCGTAAAATGGCCACTTATTGGACAATTCATAATATGATTCATTTACAATTCATATTGAGCAATTCACCTACTTGACAGTTTTGTATGGAAGTTCGTAAAATGGTACACTAAATATGAATTGCTTAAGTGTCAAATAGCAGAGTTATAAGAAGTTACTCGGGAGCAACATCTTACAATTCATATTGAAATTATTTATGAAAAATAAGTTAATAATGAAAGATTTAGGTCTCTATGCTAACTTTATTGCGCACGCGCATGCTATGGAGAGCGTATTATATCGGCGGAGAAGTTTAGCTTTAAGGAATATGGAGCTAGCATTTGAAATGCCAGATTACGAGTTTGTTGGGTTATTCAGACTGAATAAAAGTGTGTGTCGCGACCTCATACATGAGCTGGAGCCTTATTTACCCACCAAACGAGGTGGAATAAGTACCATTTCCAAGGTAAGTGATATAATCGTGATTTTGTAAAATGACAATTCAATTTCCCAATGAATATAAAACGTCCTCATAACTGAGTTTCATTTATCGTTATATTTCATTATCTAGTTCTCTCAATACCAAAATTTTTGTTTTAGGTTTTAAGTGCATTCATACCAAGTGCATAGGAGCCAGTGCACACAACAAGATGCACCAAGTGTCCAACTGTGCGAGGGCTGTGACAGTAGCTCTAACTAAATAATAACCATTTTAGAAGCAAATAGATTATTCATTTTCCACAAACTCGGGAGAAACGAAATAACATTAAACATGGGTAAGTTAGAATAAATTTCCTTTATATACCTACTAATGGAAAGCTATTAATTTGCAAAATACACACATTTACCGACGCCTATGTATCATTGTTGACAATTGCAAGGAAACCTACCTATCTAGTATTTAAAATTTACGAGTTTATATTTTTCAGGATTTTACCAAGTTTAGTATGCCTGGCGTTTTAGGCTGTGTCGATGGGACCCACATAGCTAAAGCCTGCAGAATACGAGGAGAGGTTTTTTAACCGGAAACGGTATCACTCTCTAAATACTCAAAGAGTAAGTACCTACCTGCAAACATGTAAACCCTATTCGCCTCTGAAATGTTTTTAATGTTCATTACTAGATGCCAACCTAATAAAGTACATTAATAGTATTTTTATTTTGTAATGGGAATTAAACTATGGAAATAGTTCAAGATAAATAATAGAATAAAATAGAAAATTCTTTATTGTTAAACAAAAATACACACAATACAAGATACAATGGGACCTCAAACCACTGTTGACCACAATTATATAAAATATGAATTACAGAAATATGAACAATAATAGCATGGTTTTCATTCTAGATATGTGACTCTGACTTAACCATGATTAATTTGTCTGGAGTCACCATCCGTTGAAGTCCCACATGGAGCAACTTCACCAGGCTGAAAATAAATGTGTGGTTCTTAGGTTGGTATCTACACAATAATAAAATTATATAAAACATTTGTAATTATTTAGGTAGATAATTACGTTTGTGAAATTTTATGTTTCAGATGACACACACTGCAACTGAAGCTGCCTCAAGACGTAATGATGCTGGAGAAGCAGTGAGAAACGCTCTTGTAGAGAGGCTTAGGTCAGCACGGTGATTTAGTTTTAAGTGTTTTTTTTTGTTTTCTTATAAATATTGATTTGATTGTTTAAGTCTTAAATATAATAAAGTTTTTATGAAATATATACCTTGCTTTTATTGAGGTACACTATGTTGAGATAGAAATCTCTCAGCTTCATCCGCAAGCCACCCAAGATTCTGTCCAATCAGATGAAGAGCGCTAGCACTGGCAGCATCGGCTGCAGCTCTCTGCATTTCCACCTGTGACAGAATCCTCTGAGTTTCATCTTATGGAGCCAATGGGCGACCTAAAACAATTAGTTTATTATTATTTTAATGTTTTCGTTTTTGTTGAACCCGATCACTCAGAATTGAGCAAGATAGCCACCTCTTGCCAGTGGTGGGAAGATTCTGCTCTTCCCCGAGCACTATTATTTGTAACCCCGAGCCCTCAAGGTACTCCAGCAGAATACTCCACTGAGCCTCCGACACTCTAGCTGCACACCTTTCCATTCCTACGAAATTGATGTATTTATATCTTTGCACTACGGTTGATTCACGAAGGTAAAATATTCGATAAAGCTACTTACTTTGAATACTTACTTAAAGGTCCAACTCGTACGAAATACACACAGAAAATACTGAATGTTAACAACTTGGTCCATAGAAACCCCTCCATCAAAACTATCGGTAAACATTTTTTCCAGAGTAAAATACAAAAACTATAGTAAAAAATCCACTTATAGGTATAATTTTCCACTTATAGGATTAATTTTCGATAAGATAAGTGTTTCCAAATTCCAAAGCAAGTGGGACTGGGAATGTTTTGTTTATTGTGACAGATTTTTTTTCTAAGATTTTACCTTGACACCCAACTTGTTGCCAGTCGAAAACAATTCATTTGTATTTCTTTGATGTTTTTTTACTTCGGGGATATAATTTTAATAGTTTTGATGTTTATTAGTTGTATTTAATAGAATTAGGTGTCATAAACGCAAAACCTCAACAAATAGCTTCTTCAATTAAAAATAAACATAAAAAATATTAACCCGTAAACATGGTTTGATGTTACGGTTAAATTTTTTTTCGTATGGTAACATTTACGCCTAATATGATTCTGCTTAGGAGATGAATTGAGTATGATTCACCAAAATATGTGACTATTTTACAAACAAGTAGTAGTATTGCTACGAATTCATACTATGAATTGGATTTAGATGAATTGCTCAAAGTGGCCTTTTTAGGCCCCCTGTTCTCTTATCAGACAAGTACCTTTTGCACCGGGCCAGCGACCCCAACACCCACATAGATACGTTCTTTCACCGATAATGTATCCTATTATCCGCTAATGCTGTTGAATGCCTTACATTTGTAGCTAACGGTCTCATCCTTTGTGGCTACGGGACAACTTTCGATTTCTACTGACTTGATTGATAATGTATTATGTACTTTCAAAAAACGGTTTTGCTTTCTTTGGCGTGTACAAAATGTTGTTTGGATCCCGTTAACACCTTGCTCTGGGTTAGATCCATTTACTAGAACTGCGTTCAGTTTAAATCTCAACGTGGGAGAAGAGCATCGATTGCTATGAAGAACTTTGCATTGCATAATCCTGCCCGGCGCTGCACTGCGCTCGTCACCCTGAGACATCGGCTCTAAAGTCTCATATGCCCAGTAATTTAGCTGGAAAAAAATCTTCAGTCACGAAATCGCTTCGTATACCTAATTGAATGTCAATAGCAAATCGCTTAGCACGAGTTGGTCCAAGAAAAAAAAAGCAGCGGAGTACGCGCTCAGCGTGAGCCCAAACACCGAGACGAATTTTACAAGGTATCCATGGAACGATGGACAGTCGGCGACAAAAGTGACCGTATAATGTCTTAATTTCCAATTTAGTCATGTCTTTATGGTCAAGTAGTAAGCACTGAAAACTGTGGGGACGCGGTGAGTGCGTTAGTAAATGAACGCAAGGTTTTCATAGCAATAGCTACGACCGTACATGTCAGTACTGGCCGTCAGCATATGCCTTAATTCCTAACAATGATAGTGAAATAGAGAATTAAATTTGTGGTCATATTCAGCGGCTATTGTCGCTGACTGTACCTATCGTTATGGTAAAAGGTTGCAGAACTAATCACTTGAAACGTATTGGTTGTTACGTGAATCCTATTACTTGGGTGACCACTTTCTAGGAAGTTTTAATTATGCGAGCTACAATAGGTAAACCAGAATGTTATTCTATGCTAATCCGTGTGAACAGGCTACTAGATATTATTATATTCTGCTGCAAGAATATGATAGCGCAGAGTTAAAAACATCATTGCTGCAAACTATGCTCCTGTGACAGGAAGAACCTTCGGCTAAGCTATCTGATAGGTACTCATAACTCTGATAAAAAAATGATTATCAAAATATAATTCCGATGCAATATGGATGGAACCACCACTCAAACTCATTAAAGCTTCAAAATGGCGTTCCAAAGGTCAACATAATCAATGTAATTAACAGCAACTGATACCAGCAAACTTATTCTTGAACAAAATTGGAACATATTGGTATTGAAATTGTGTCGTTCGTTGGAACCGTAGGTAATAACTCAGTACCACAAAACTACAATCGGAATCTGTTTAGAACTTTGCTCGAAAGTATGCCTGCAGCTCTGACAGTGACATTTCTCCATCACTGTCATAAATTTCAAAGTGCAAGCTTGATGGTTCTTGACCCTCGTATTTGAATACCATTCCGCCATTCATACCTTCGAGTGTCACAACGCAATTCAACTCGAGTAACCTTCAGTACCCTACCTGTCACTTATGTCATCAATTCATCATGCAATAGCCATACGCCATAAGATGTCAAACATGTCAAGTGTGACATGTTGTCCCCAATAAGATCCTATCTGACTATCTGTTGGATTAGCATACTCACCGAGATACTGGTGTAATAGCTGTATCACGATTGAATTAATCAAACGTTTAATAAATGTCATTGCATGTATGAAGAGCTTTTTTGCTTATTTGACTGGCTGACGAAGTGGGCAAGTCGTTCCTGATGGTAAGCGCCACGCCTGCCCATAACAGTTACAGTGCCACCCTGAACCATGCACTGCACAATCGTCACCCTGAGACATCGGCTCTAAAACCTTATATGACCGGTAATTTCACTGGAAACAGTATCCTTCAAATCGGAACACAGTAATGTTTGCACATTACTGTTTGGTTTAGGCTGTATCTTGCTTAAAATAATACTTAGATACCTTGATTATTGTTATCCGCCTTTGATTAAGGGTTTCGTATCCAATCGAGTATAAAAAGAATGGCTAGAGCCAAAGATCGGGCTCAGTGGCATTCACATGGAACGACCTACCCGCCAGTGTGTTAATATAGGCTGATGATGACGACAATGATGGCCTCCATTGCGTTAGTGGGTGATGGATGTGTCAGGTGAAGCATGTGGTTGCTGGTTCGATTCCCGCACAGGGCTAAGATTTGTGTGAACCACAGGTATTTGCTCTGAGTCTGTGCGTTTGTGGAACTATGGTCCTCTTAGTTCCTGATTTCCTAGACAGCGAATCCTAGGGATTATGCCGGAGATCCCCTAGGCTGTCCCCCTCGAGGGGAATTTCCCAGGAAATCGAGCTACCTCGAGGGGGATTTCCGAAAAACAGATTCCGAAAATCCCCCCCATAGCTCGAGCATTAGCGTTTTACTTTACGGACTTGCACAAATAGCCACGGATTTTTTATTTGATTCAAGATCGATTTCCCGTCAACACAGTCCAAATCGCGACCAAAGCTAATAACATTATTAATCTTGTTACAGATTTGCAGTGAATCGAAACATGTAAGTAAGCTATTGTTGTCACACAACAAACAATGAAGTAATAAACTCGATCCGCCTCGCTTTGCGACACATTTTACGATTATGAAATAGTTTGCCGAACGGGTAGGAGAGGTAGCGAGCGGTACTTCCAGATAAGGTGCTTTAATAAAACTGCAAGTTAAGATAACTGCTTTAAAAGTAAATGTACAAATTAAAACGAACGAATAAACGGGAGACAAAGTTAAAAGCTTTTATTGAATTTTACGCTATCACGGGAACAAAATAACTTGCCGTTCGTAGTTTTAATTCATTACAGATTAGAAGCCTACAGACGTTTACTTGTCGGTGTTATTAGATCATAACAATTTACAATTTTCGTATTGTTTAGGACATAGTTTTAAAAATTAAAAATTATTTCCAAGCAAGCCAAGCACAATACCTTTCTACAAATGACCCAAAGCTCCCCTTCTAAGATAGTATAGAATAGAGTCACAATCGTACAAACATATTGCATTTGTTTGATGTAGTAAAAATTGGGAACGTTGAAATGTGATAAGTAAAAGGGATTTGGGATTTCGTAATTCCACATATTACAAGTAGGTCGTTCTAAAACGCGCGTGGTCTGTTTCGAAAACCTCATTTCTTCATGGTAGGTGGTATCTAATCTCTTCTTTCAAGCCAGCTTTAAGTACAGCCAACTGGCTGGTGTCTCTGTGAAGGGATTGTGTATTTATTTTTTTAAATTATTATTATGGTTTGTGTGACAGAAATTACGGGGTTACGGGGTCATATCCATAAGCTTTTGTTTATAGCCCGTTTTTAGATGGGGCATTATTTCTATTTTTGTTCGAAGGAAAAACCTGTCTCCGAAGAGTTTGTTATCATTATATTTGTAAAATTAGTTAAAAAGAATACCAACATTGTCTGTTATATACATCGATCTCAATATATCGAATTATTCACGAACGAACCAACACAGAAACACAAGTTCTTAACCCTTCAAATTTACCTTTATAAGTTTTTGCCATATTAAAATTTATATTCCGTAAGCGGTTTATAAGCGGTGGTAGCCTAGTGGGAGAACGTCCGCCTCCCAATCAGAAGGTCGTGAGTTCAAATCCCAATGCGGGCACGTACCAATGTGTTTCTGTAAAACATATGTACGTAATTATCACTCGCTTTTCGGCGAAGGAAAACATCGTGAGGAAACCCTATAATATATATATAATACCTACCCGCTACCCGAGAATTATTTCGGAGGTAGGTATGTTATCCACCAATCCGGACTGGGCCACCGTGGTGGATTATGGCCTAACCCTCCTCACGAAAGTGAGGAGAGACCCGTGCCCAGCAGTGGGACGTTATGGGTTGATGATGATGATGATGATGATGATTCCGTAAGAAGACTTAAGACGCGTAACGCAAAAATATAAATAATCTAAAGTATAAAATGAAATATACACTTTATTATTAATTATGAGTACGCTGTGTGACTATTTTGAATAAAAACTCAATATATCGTAAAATATCTTATGACATGTAGAATATTAACATGGTTATTAATAGAAAAACCTAGGCTTATGTGGATAGCCTTGTCGCCGGCAGTCTTGGACCAGATGGCATCCATTTATACGTATAATACATTTAAATATAGTCATATTCTATACATTTTTACACCAACCATCCTTTAAAACGGGTAGAATTACTGCAACCGGTTCGCAGAAAAACTAGCTGCCGTGGTTGACTGGATGTATGAATATTCATACTAGACACAGGCCTCTGCTGTCAATGAATTTCCTAGTGTAGAATTAAATTTTAAAAACAAGATATTTTTACATAATATATTTTTTATCTAGGAAACAAAGTTCATATTTAAATTTATCTACTTCACATTCCTTTGATAATCGTAAACCATTTTGAATATCACTAAATATTATACCTATTGAAATATTTTTTTATTTCACCTTTATGTACGTCGATTGACATTACATTAGTTATTCCATGCTAGAATAAAAACAAACCTACTAACACCATCTGCTCATTTTTTCGTATAAAAAGTCACATCCATTATAAGCTTTTGCCACAATCAACAAAAAGAAAAAATGCAACACATTGTCATGTTCACCTTTAATTCACAGACCTTATGTACCATTGTCAGCTGATGATTAACCACTCAAACCGTAGAAGATTATCACCTGCACATGTAAAGTAATTATTTTTAGCCTGTCTGTTGGTATTTGGGTTAAAATGGTAACTGACACATTGTGCTATCAGCATTTATTAACCCTGCCAGCACCTTGTGCATAAAAATTCCATGCGCATGTCATTAGGTATGCACACGCTACAAAAGCCACGGCTCCCTAACCCTTAAAACCATGACCTTGGTCTAAAAAAGCCCAGCGGTACAAATACGGTCATCAGCTGTCATATCCACCTGCACACTGTCACACATGGCGTGTGAAAATTTTAAATGCTAGCAGATGCTGGCATATGATAGGTTTGGTATGTAGGCATCTAGTTTTTATAATGATTATGTATGAGTGAGCATGGTCGTAAATTTTAATGACGTGGATATGTTTAATTATCTATTAAGTATTTGTAATGAAGAAGAGGACCTTATTGTAGTTTTATTGTTGGCTGTAGTTGTTTAGAAGCGGCCAAATAAGAGAAATGGGAGCTACGTATCTTGCTGTTTTATTTTTTAGTTCCTCGCAAGTAAACCCTCTGTAAACCCTCAGATTCGTGTGTTTTAACACTTTCACTGCTAATCCGATTTTCTCGTCTAGCCACGGGTGCGGCTCTGCACACTCCATAGTATTTTCCCATACAACAAACACAACTGTTGTGTTTCCCGCACTCGTGTCAAGTTATGAAAAACACGACAATTGTGTTTACAGCTCTGAATGTGTTAAATGAGTTATTTATTGCTTAAATTATATTTGTGCGTTGAGATATGTCATTTGCACGTACAGACCGGTCTTCATCTTTTTATCATTAAGAAAGAATGAAAGAAAATTGATCATGATCCTATTATGTATTTATTAGGCGTTGATAGCAATATAAATAGAAAACTCTTCATTGTACACAAAAATGACAATAGGTAAACAAGGGTAGTACAATGGGCGGTGTTTTCGCTGAAAGCAATTACTTCCGGACAAGCTTAGGATGGACAGTAAAAAAATTTTTCGATAGTAGAAAAATACTTACATCATTTTATAAAACCTATACATTAAATACTTACGTACTACGCCTCCTCCATACCAGATAGCACCATAGCTTTCCACTCGATCACAAGGCTGCACCACTTTCTTCTCCATACCGTCGAGTGCTTACACCATCAATGACGCACCGACAGAACAAAGAGCTCCAAACCAGGCCATCATCATTCACACGATTGTCCTAATTCAGCACCGACCGGAAGATATTCAAGAAAATTGGTAAGATCTTGATTTTAGTGCATTCTGTTCGAATTCTCCGATGCGGTTGAATTGAGCCGATCTTTATCGGCCATTTTTTACTTTCACGAGTTTTTACTGGTTATTCCGGAAGTATTGGATGAATGTATCCTCGAAATTAATGTTTTGGTCGATAATGTTAAGGTTATTATGACTCTCATTGTAAGTTGATTGAACTAATCACATTACACATCTACTAACCATATAGACAATGCATTTTGAAAGTATCTGATGCTGATATCAACAATTTGAAAAATGAGTTCCCTATTCTAACACTTTTAATAGAAAATGTATAAATGAAAAGCTATCCGAGATATTTTAGTCCTCGTAGTGCCGGATTCTCTAGGTACAGGAAATCGTAATGGAGGATCAGAACTATCGAATAATTTTAGATATTACAAACTAACCACGATCCCAAGAGATTAAAAGGCTATCCTATTCGTTGTAAAGCAACAGGTCTGCTAAAGTTCACTCCATTTTCATCAAAATTGTTCTTGCATATAAAGAAACCAACAAGAAATGCTAGTTTACAGTATAGCATAGAAGTAGTGACCTATCGCCGTCGGCACCGTTATAAGTAATCAAACAATGAACTATTGCAGTAATTGAGTTACGGTTCAATTATTTCCAATACATTTCACAGAACAATGGACTGACCAAAGTAACGCTAATGGAGCCATGTATTTTCTTAGTTAGCTTTTAATCTTGTGCCTTTATAAAAGCCATGAATAATCTACTTCGAATCATGTTACCTAGAGCCTAAACATATTGTTATCATCGACTATTTATCTTTTATTCTAAAGGTTACTCGGCTGATCATTGCGTGTCTTGTCATCAAGGTTTATCAAGAGCGACCGTGTTTTGCAACCCTTGGATTTATGACACCCACGACACCTGGGTGCCAATTAGTATGGCGCCTTCTTCTCCACCACAGATGCGTCCGCGGTGAACTATTGTGCCTAACCTCAAAGACTTCTGTGTTCTTCTGATATGCGGAGAAGGAAGGCCCTAATCAAACATACCGTACTGCTGTTTACCGCTCAGTCATCCCGCTTAGTTACCGGCGTGATAATAACAGTACAGATCTCTTTTGGAACATAAGTGAGGGCTTAGTTGTGGTCTATACTTACGCAGGAAGCTTGGTGTCTCGTTGACCACTTGATTTGTGTTATTTCACCCCGCTTACAATGTGAGAGAGATATTTAAAGGGACCATTAAATTTTGCTTTAGTACTGTTTCTTTATCATTCATCATCATCATCAGCAAAGTCTACCCACTGCTGGTTATGAGCCTCTTTTCGCTGTTGTCGCGCTTTGCAATCGTGTTAGACATGGATGACACTTCATCTATGTTTTTCTCTCCTCATCAATCCAACGCGCCGTTTTTTTAACTTATTGGTTATTTCAGTTAATAATCTATAGTAGCTGAAAGCTCACCATGCAGCTTAACAAGTTGACTGCTGAAAACGCAGACGTTTGTGTTTTTTATAACAGTACGCGAGTGCGGGCAAACACACCTGTTGTGTTAGCGCAGTTTACGAGCTAGCTCTGCGGCGAAATACAGACGTGTGTATTTAACGCGGCGCTACTACTACTACAGTGTGACTCAAACAGACGGCACGCCCGTGCTGGAAAACACATACGGTGTGTGCAGATTCTTAACGGTGCCCAAATGTAAAAACCGGTTCAGCAGTGTTAACAGTGTTCAACGTGTTAAGAATTGTAGTCATAAACCATTAAAGTTTTTAATTTGTCATGTTGTTATTGGTTATTAATATTACCTAGTTTATAACCACCCGGACATTAAATTCTTCTGATTTCAACCTACTTATCTGACGGCCCTTCTTTATTGGAGAAATAACCATCAATCAGTTTTACGTGTATCTCTAAAATTCAGTTCTAAACCTCAATGTCAGATGCACCGTTAATTCAACCAGTAGGACCATTATTAATCATAAATTATAAGAATACAATATCGTCTCAAATTGTGTTATAAATCAATAATTTATTGTTATTACGGTACTTACTTAATAAATAACTAGCAATGAAACCTTGACCTCGGGTTGTGTGTAGGCGCAAGTTTCACACGGCAGGATGCCAACGTAATCTACGGTTTGTTGGTAAACATAGACCTACTAATTGTAGCCGGTAGGAAATGCTAGCAGCTTTTTCCTCTAGGTTCTCGCAAATTTAACCTACTCTTAAACTGTAATAAGGCTGGGTTTAGATCTGGCGCAAATGATATAGGTAATTATGGGGAAAAGCTTGTCCTATATTTTGACAGACCTTGTAACATTCAATTATTCTCAAAATCTCCACTAGCCCCCGCAAAAGTGAATTTTGGGATCATCTGATGGATCTCATTTCAACAAATGAGATGATAGCACTTTTTCTTCTAGACGCTTTTTTAACAGATTGAAAGCTCCTGCGCCTTTGACATTAAAGATAATTTACCTTTATGCTTGATAATAAATATATTTAACATACGATTTTGTGTAGAAAAGTTGTTTTTATTATCGGATGCCTACGGCAAAACTAGTACAATTTATATGGAATGTATCAAGCAGTAACTATCCTGTCCTGCAGGACGATGGTTGACAATTACTGACGGTATCTATACTTATGGATACAAAGCAGTAATTTTAAAATTACCGATCTGTTGATAGTCATCGGTAACATAGAATGTAGTCAGCTCACGGTACTTGCGACTAGCTACCGAAGCGACTTTACCGTGCGACCAAATTAAAACGCAAGCACTCTTGGATTCGTCGGTTGTATTTGACAATCTTTGATCGTATAGGTATTCCCTTTTATAAACGATCGGAAGTGTTTCAAAACTTAAGAGCACCGGAATCATAAACAATATTAAAGATTAAAATTTATTTCGTCTTCTCACATATCTTTATTCTTTTCATCCGAATTACTTTACAAGGATTTTGCGGTACGTAACCTCTTTAAAAAATTACCAATTTCATGAAAGCGAGAGACTACTGTTTATAAATCAATGAAAATAAACATTTTATTTCTGTTTCTAAGTTTGTCATTTGCAATACGTGCGACACTTGCGACCAAGTCGTCAGTGTACGTTCACGTATAAGACGTCTTTCCATGCCCGGTTACAACGTTGCGCTAATCGCTGGTTACTGCATGATGTTATCAATGGAGGCTCGATTGAGCGAGTCAGCATCTGTAATTAGCGACGTTCCCATGTCACTGGCAATCTGTGTCTTTGACTCTATTCGGTTAGTGTACTCAAGTAATTGCTCACTGAAGTATAAGACAGCTTCTATTACTTGTGACTGATATATTATTTTATCATGTTTGATGGCTTGCTTCACGATTTGTGGTTACGTACTATTGATTAAAAGACGGAATGAGGAGAGATGAAGTTGGGACTCAGTGGCGTTCACTGGGAGAGGTCTTATGTTGAACAGTGGACGAATGATGATGATGATATTTAATTGTTTCTTGTTTAGGTTTCGCACATCATTGGAATCGTGATATTTACCATTTATAATATTTGTTTTGAATTCTTGATGTTTCGTCACCGTTGCAAGCGTCATGATGACGAATAAACTGATCTTGAGAGTGGGTTGTTATTAAGGTCAGACGTATCGATCTACCCCCGTTCCTTCTTTTACTTTTTCCGTCTTTCTTTCTTCCTTATATGTGGTAAATATCCAGTTTTTAATGTTAGTACTATTGCTGCATTTTAACGAATAAATTGTGTTGATTTTTTGTTACTTATTTTTACGTTTTCTTCAACTTTTTATATAACAGCTTGTAATGCATCTGCGTCAAGTGGTGACTCTGGTGAACTTTTGTCATATCTCAAGTTTTTTATAAGCCTTGTTTTGACATTTCATTGATAATACCTTTTCACAAATTAGACGCTTAATGGTTCCGTGTAAAACATTACCATGATTTATGTTCTTACAAGTGGCTGTTAAAGCAGAAACACATTGCGGCACATGGCCGTGGTACGTATTGAACTAAAAACTAACAACGACGTGTCTGATATCTTCATTTTTTGTGTTGGTTTGTCGCACGAGGTAATGCCGGTCGGTCAGGGCGTCCGAGAGCTTTTATCGTGGCTTAACGACTGCTATCATTGATAACAACCGGAGACCGACAGGTTAACGTGCCCTCTGGACCTCGGAGTGATGGGAATTCGCACATAACTTATGAAAAGTTATTGGAAACGAAACATTGGGTTCGATCCTTGTTGGGTTGCAAACGCACAAGTTTGGTAACTTGCCACCGCCGCCAGCACTAGCACCACCATTTTGTGTGAAAATGTGCGCTGCAGTCGGTGACCAGCTTTACTACTACTCCATTAAAAATTTTGACTAGTTTCTTCTAACCTATTACACTGCTATTACTGCGAATCTTCACACAAATGACTTTCAATAATTAGCAGCGACAGATGCTCTTGTATTTTACATACTTAGGGTACAAACTGACCGGGTTAGGCACGGGGCGGAGTATGTAACGAATGATACAAATGAAAAGCTACTGACCTGGCTTTTTCCATGTATTCTCATTTGTCTCTGTGACGGTACCTTTGTCTGTTTGCGAATTTACGTCTCTTCATCAGCATCGTCATCACAACTCGTTATAATATCCGCGCACTGATAAGCTCGGGTCTCGCTTCACTTTCCTGAGGTGGATTACGTCATAATCCATCACGTGAGCCCGGCCTGGATTGATGGTTGCGTACGTTGTTTATTTGATCCCCGTTTTTATCCATAAAGACTAGTTCTGTTAACATTACCAGCGATTTCCATGACCAGACCCATGACTATAAATGGAGGTTCCAGTCGCTATGACGCCTCGGGCTTAAAATCTGCATACTCTTTAATTAAAATTGCTATGCTGATCGTCTATGGGAGTGCGGTCTAAGTGAGGAACTTATGTATGAATTTGATTTCAATGTTAGAATCTTCATCACTGTCCTCATCATCAGCCATTTTTGCGTGAATCCTGGATCTTGAATCTCCCTAGACCGCCGATATGTAATGTGTAAACATAGTTCAATTTGTCATTTTCTTCTTAGTAGAAACGTCGAAAGAAGAAGATTTTGCTATTACTATGCGGATCAGAAGTGCGATGATCCGTTTTTGTCTCGTAAATGTGAATTTAATTCACGATAGTTTAAGAACTTCTACCATCGGCCTATTTCTTTTTACAGTTTTAATCCGACTGCGCCAGAAGAAGGATTTTGTAGTCGCAATATCCATAAAAGCTAATATTTCTAATATTGAAATGATTTATACTTGCTTATCTACTATAAGTATTTACCATGTGTATAACATTCAGCAATCAGTCTTATTTTTACTTCCACATTAATAAAATTAAAAGTCAAGCAATTGAGAAGTGATTTTAAAATTTTAACTAAATCTTATTAGTCCATCGTTCTATTTGACCTCGACTCTTCTATTTACTTCATGGCGCTGTATTTGACCGAATCGACCATTTAAATGCCCATCTTTAAAACCTTAACAAACATTTACTCTCATAATATGTTTGCTTTTGATTCCTGCTTTAATATTTAAACTGCCTTTGTCCTCACCAATAGTAGATTATTTGTATGGGACTTCTTCCTAAATGTATGCTTCGGTTTCGTTTTTTTACCTGCGTTAGTTGATCTGGGTCTTTTGTTTATATCTGCTAGAATCTCTTTCTTCCTGGAAATGTGTCAGTGTGAGGACTGCTTACCTATTTTTTTCTCTCTATCCTTGACTCGTGTCTTTTTACACGGCTTCTCTTCTTGTTCTGGCTTCTTCTTGTCTTTGACCTTGGGATCTGCTTTCTAGCATATCTACATGTTAAATTTCGTATTTCTCACAATTTTTGCGTGTTCTTCTTTAATATATTTGATCTCGCCAATATTGTATTTTGGAAACCTTTTCAGTGTTTCTTATCTCGCAATGCGTTATTCTCTTGAACCACAGAATGCATTATTGGTCACAGCATACGATGTTTTTATGTCAAACTAGTTTGTGTTTATCCATGATACGCTTCACCAGTTTACTTTATACTCGTATTACTAATGTATGTTACCTGTATTTTTATTTCATTTATAGGCTACTGCATTTTATAATCCCTTGAGATATTTAACGTCATTTTTATTACAGTTTTAATTGCTGTCCGGACAACAAATTATACAAGCTGCCTTTTTATTAAAATTGATGGTTATCTTTTTATTTTCATTGGGATTCTTGGTTTGGTTGGTTTGTTGGTGTCTCTTAGTCACTATCTTTACGATGTTAGCTTAAAGATAAATTTCCTTTCTGATATATTATAGTGTTAATTCTAAGAAAGTCCTTAAACTGGGTTTTATCATTAAAAATATTAAGTCATTGTTTGAAAAGGTAGTGAAGTATATCCTGATGTTAATTTAAAATACTTTTTCTAAAATCTAAAAGTGTATCATTCTATCTTGAGGTTTAGAGTTATTGTATCTGCCTTACATCAGAATGTGGGTTAAATCTACATTTACATCGTAGAGACCGTCAAATGTGTTGTTAGCTTACGGCGAGAATCTTACCGTGAACATTTTTATTGCATGATCTAATGTTACGCTACAGTGATATTTTCTAGAACCTGTCGTAATGTGGATTGATGATACGATTTATCAGGCTTCAATCGTAATAATTTGGTTATCTTTAGCTATCGTCTGCGTCAGTATCGACGAGTCCCCGTCCGCCGCGTAATCGTTGTGTGCATATGAATGTCATATCATGAGAGCCTTGTCCAGGTGTCTTGCCCATGTATGTAACCTGCAAATTTATTTGCAACTTTGTAAGCCTTCTAATTTAAAAGTTTCCTTCGTTTAAAGCTCCGCGTTAAGTTAGCAGCTGTCTCGACTCGGCTGGGTAAAAGTTTGAAGTCCGCCGAAGCCGAGGGTTTGCGTTGCGCGTCGACGCCTCAGTTTGCTAGCGCTGCCCGCGCAGCTCACTCGTGTCTATAACCCCTCGACGCTCTTCGAAACGAATTTGGAACGGCTCCGACCGGTAAAGTCGGCCTGACCGTCGCTTCTGAACAGTGAACATTTCTGCGACCGTCAAATTTCGCATTGCGATTTGGACGTGCTATTGCTTCACCCTGTTACGGTGCAGTCTTAACAGATAACTGTGAAGGAACGTGTGCTCTATGCGCTGCGAAGTCAGCGGTGCCAGTGCTTTCAGTGTTGTGGTAACGAGTGTGTGTTTAGTGAAAAGTGCTAATATCGACGTGTGGTTCGAGACTTGTGATACGTTTCACTGAACGCGAGACAAAAAGTGGTTTTGTGATCGAGTTCATGTGACTACCGGAGTATTGATGCGCTGTGCTTTCCCCCTGTCCACTTGATTGATGGTAAGTCATTCACTCCTATTAGAATTGAGTAGCTCCTAGTACCATTAAAAGTTAATATTCCAAGTGATTATTAACACGTCTGCGTAAGTTCTAGAGAACTGCGTGATATGAAATCATATTCAACTTGCATGAGTAAAGGTATACGACACGTATCCTCTGAACGTAATTAATTCAATGACAACCCGCAGCGTGGAATTCCGTAAAAGGTTACTCAAGGCGTAATCGTCGCTACCCGTTCCCGCGCACAGACGCAACTTAAAGTTTCAACACTGACATTGAATTAAACGATAAAGAAGAAAGTGACATGAAAAACATTATTAACTAACTGGCACGCATATTCATCACGGCAGAACTCGAGACCGTAAAGCTTAAGATTTGAAATTAATTAATAGAAATGGCAGAGTGAATCGACAATTTGAAGCGTCGATAGTAGGTCGGGTTTATTAATTGCAAATCAGTGCGAACAAGTGGGCCCGCCATTGTATGCGAAATAAACTGGAACTTGAGAATTCCGTTCACTTTTTTCTAGCAAGACGGACACTGATAACTTTGCGTACAAAGGCTGATCGGTATCCGCTTCAAAAACGCCAAAATAGATTAAATGGAGAAAGTTCTATAGGTTAACTCTAGGTTAAACATTTTGAATATCCAAGCACAGTAATTTATCTAAGCAGTACAAATCGCCTTTTGTTTCCAGCCACTAGACTGCAAACTGCCCTGTCGCTGCCTCAGAATTTATGGCTTAAGACAGTGCCCTAGAGAGTTTGACCTAGGTTTAGATTGAATTTCTAAGCTTAAACAGTCACATCGGTAACCATTTGTGCTCCCACCGTGACCTTTCCGTCACGAACTGAGTAAAATATTGAGGATCGTGAGTTTCAATTGTTGATTTAATGATATATTTGTTGTTGTAATGACGCTATTGCTCACCGAGACTGGGAATTCACTTTCTTGAACATTATTATTTAGAGGATAATCAGTCAAGGTTCTCAGATGCAAGATCGCTATAGATATCAAGGTTTGTGCTTCTAAAGCATTACTGTCAGTGCTTTTACATAAGTAAACTAAAGCATTGTCTTTCACGTTACTTGTTTCTTTACGAAAATCATTGATTGTAAGGCGTATCGTATCATAATGCATTATGTATTCCACAGTTAGACCGTCGGTCACGAACGCTTTTGATCCACACCCGACTCATTGCTGTGTATTGTCGTTTACCTTTTATTTTGTTTGAACATCGGCTTAACTATCATTGCATCTCTCTTTGTTTATCTTTAAACGTATAAATATAATTCTAACGTTTTCTCCCAAAGTTATTTATTTATACAATATTTACCTATTACTTTATATCAAAAATCAATCGATAATTTCACATTTAATTGGAACGTTTATTAAAGCCTTCGAAACTGCAACTAGTCCAAGGTTATTAACTCTTTTAATTTCTAATTCAAATTTAATATTCATTATTACTTCCTTTCAAGGTATCTTTGATAACGCCAATAGCCACTTTTTACTTTTATAAGATAGCTTCTGCAGTTTCTAAGTGTCAGTAACATCAAAATTATTTCTTAGTCGGGAACTGTTACTCAGTTTAATAAAATGTACCTGTTTCTATTGCAATTGTGTCCCGTGTCCCGTTACAGTATATTTATTGCCAAATTAATTAAATGCATTTTAACAGCTTCTGTTTCTATTTACCACATCATTAATTTGATCAATATCATAATAATATAACTAGAATTATGCATTGTTTACAATTATTGACTGCAGTTTGTTTGTTTGCGTTTGTTTTAACATTTGTATAATAAGAAGAAATTGGATTTTATACATTATTATTATTATTTGATTAATATCTATTATTATTAAAAACACGGAACCGGCCTTACGACCACTAACTAATGGCTACACGAGCGTCGTAATGACATCGACATTAGGTTGATGTAATAAATAAGCTTCAATAAAATTTAAATGTCCATTAAATTATAATAACCGTGTCAGTGATATTCGAGCTAGATGTGGCAATGTATGCTAAGATATTATTTTAATATTATTTGCGTCTCATTCATTAACACGTTCACTGGCGAAAACACGCCTGGCGTGCGAACCCGCACGGCTGTTTTGACAATATTATCACAACAGTTGTGTGGGCCCGTACTGCTGATTGAGTTTAGTTACGACATAACACCAGTAAACAGTAAACACACAAGTTGTGCGAAGATTCGCATGAGCTTGTTGTTGGAGCAAGTTGTTCCTAATTGATGTCCGGAAATTGTAGAACTTGACCCAATAAATTTATCATAACATTATTAAAATAAAGATAACCGGATTTGATAAAGCTGCACTAAAACTGGTCCAATATTTTGATATCAAATGAGCATTATTGAGCAAGAATTATTGAAGTTGTACCGGAATCAAGTTCATCAATGATTGTGATTCGATTTATAATATTGGTCGTATGGCGCTCCCTTGCGAGACCCCAGCTACTTTTGATCCCTCTCGTAAAAGTCACGCCTCGCTATATATCCTGGTACGCCCCTCGCATGCTCGCTTTTATCATAATTACAGGGACTCGTCGCTTAGAAATCGATGAACAGTGTTTATGTTGATTTTATTACGATCGACAACATCGAAAGCTTGTTCACGATCAGTTGCATCTATGACATGTTTCTTACTACATTTATTGAATGATGGAAATCATAAATCTATATCAAAACCATTTCATGTTATACGCATTTGTTTATAGTATTTCTGCTCCTAATAAAAAAAGTCACTAGATGCACATGATCAAATTCCGAGTCTGTATCGATGCTCGATTCATTGCACCGCCTGTGATGAATTTAAATGCGTCAAGCTAACTAATCTCGAGACAAAAACTATCAGAGAACGGCTTCCAGTTACTTAACACAATCGTAATACCCCACGGAGCGAGACTGAAGATTTTCATACTAATTGCTGCGCTTGCGCAATAGAGGATGCTACTATAGGACCACTAAGATCTACTTCCCTCATTTCTGTGATTTTTTTACTATAGTTATAGAGTAATTAACTTAGTGACTTTGAATTTTTAACGCGTTTTGGCAGTTGACTATGCAAATTGCTTGACAGTACCAACCAGCTTGCATATTAATTTGATGTGCTAGTTTTTCTCTCTATCATACTGTTCTGTTATTTGTTTACCTAATTGGTTTGGTGGGTATCTAGGTTTATGACAGTGCCATCACTTTATGCGATGCTTCTAATCTTTATTGGCATCGTATCCTCGAAATCCTGTGCTCGAGTCACGCACGGGACGTCCGCTCTCGAGGTAGTCATCGATGCGAATGCACCGCGATGCCATTGGCTAAACTAAAGTTCAACAGTCCCTTTTCCGGTGCGTGTGCGCAACCATGTAGTCACAGCTTTAGTTTAGTTGCGAATTTGAATTCGAGGCCTTCCTAAAACAGAAAAAAGTCGTCTTTGTTTTAACTTTATTTCGTGACCGTTTGTGATTCCATGCGTAAAATAGGTTGACCTTGAGCAGAAATAATTTAATCCTGATTGTTTTATAAATAACTACTCAAGAAATCTACAGAGATTCAAGTTGTTAAAAGATTACGGAAGATGATGTTTCAATCAAAATATGAATGCTTACCTTCTTTGGTGTTGGGAGTTCTAGGAATCGTTAAATTGAAGAAATCACTTCTCCCATATAAGCCAACGGATGTCCGTTGGTGTGATTGCAGCGACTAGATTTAAATGATCTACGAGTCAATGAATCATCGCCACGAGTGCCACAACCAGTGTTACAAGGAAGCTTATCATTCTCTGCTGCTGTGTTTAAAACAGCCGTTCTATAGCGTTCTGATTACTATTGTAAATGTTTACAGTCAAGCTCTTTACCTAGATTACGTCTTGTAAGTTCAAATCATTTATTACTTAACCAAAGTCGTTTTAACAGTCATATAGTGAAATCGAGTTACAGCTACTACAGTTAGTAGATTGTTATTAAGTTTATGAATTTTATCTCAACTTAATCTATTCGCATAATCGTGAATATCGACGCGAATGTTATTAATTCTAACTCGGTTGGCCAAGAGATTGTCGTCTTGAGTCTTGGCCAGTTCTTAGGCGCCGTGGGTTTAATCAAATCGGTCGTAATTATATGCAATTAGTTACACTGGTCGGCGTGGATAACAATAAAAGTCTAGGAGCGTGAGAGATTTTTGTTATTCAGTGTTATATCACAGTTGGCTTAATTTAGGGCTTTGAGGCGATGACCCCTCTGCTAGTTAAGTGAATGTTTCGAATAATAAGATCGCTTGATTTTTTTATATTATTTCTATTCCTTTATTATTGTAGTCTTTAGAATTCGGGTTGTGAAAAATGTGTCAATTTACGCATTTTATATCTGAATCAATTCCCAGTTTTTCTTTGATTTGGTACATAAGGTTCATTGGTATTTTAATTTCTGTAAATTATAATATGAGAATGCAATTATATTTCTTTTTAAAAAGGTCGTTTGGGATATAAATTAAAAGGGTCAAAGTAATATTAATAACGCGTCACAATCACACACATAGATCCTGACCCCTAACCAGGATTCCCTGTATCCAGGGAATCAGGAACTATGAGGACCATGGTCCCACAAACACCCAGATTCAGAGCAAATACATGTGGTTCACACAAATTTTTGCCCTGCGCGGGAATTAAAACCTCACGCTTCGCAGTCGTCTCGTCACCGAGGAGGCCGTCTAAATCTAAGCAAGCATTTTGTTCAAGCCAAAGAAATATGGAATTATTAACTAACGATAGATTACGTTGACCCGAAAAATAGATAGCCCTCACACAATCTAAATAATTAGACCATAAAATTAAAGGGAAAGCGCTTGGCTGCAACACCTTGACAATGACCGACCAACTTGATTTCTTACAAGTCTATCACCACTCAATAAACTTTCTGACTATTCAACGCACCTTTCATTCATTAGCAGAACAACTTAGTCATTATCTAAAATTGTGTTTCTTTTTGTTTTATCTCACCGATTAAATCAATTTGAAGCCCTTGGGGGTCAATTGGTAAGAGCGGACTAGGTTCACTTTCATCCATAATGAATGTGGGCTCAGCTAAAGTATCTTTTACATTTATGTAGTCTGTAGATTGGCCTGTGTAATCGACTTTAACGACATTTGAAGACAGATTCTAATTAGAAACCTTGTGATCATCAATCTTATATGGAGCTTTTAAATAAGTGTCTCCGTATTTCTCCATAGTATTCATCACCACTCACAATTATAGCTACATCTCACTCACAGTTATTTAATTTTGAGTTGGCTTCGTTCGTTGTACCTTTTTATTTATTTATATAAACGGTAAACCACCGTCCGATCTTTTTGTTGCTCCTCTCCATGCACGGTTGTGTGGAAGAGATCGCTCTCAGCGATTAGACCGCCCACTGTGATACTAATTGTTAAATATGATTTGTTTTAGTTTTTAAGTTTTCTTTGTTCTGTGGTGTTTCAATGAAGAGTTTGTCTGTCTATTTTCGAGTCAGTGGTGATTTTATTTTTATGTGTCTATGTTTCAATGGAATGAGTATTTCGAATTCATACAGTTATTAGAACCCATCTGATATGTAGTTTTGGTTCTTCTTCTTTTCGAGTCAAAGGTCGATGTATCGATGTAGTTTTGGTTGAAAAGTTGTTGACACAGGAGGCACCAATTTTTATGTGTGATGAAAACTAGTTTGTTTACAAACTCTGCCAATGCTAAACACCTAAGCGTATCACGTTAGAAAGCGTTGGTAGTTAGACCTAGATTTGTGTTTAATGATTATAGACAAGAGGTGTACCTTGCAGATTTCTTCTTGCACATAGCGATTGACTTTTACCCGTGATATAGTTCATTAGAATTAGAAATCATCTTCACATTATAATCAATCATTCGCACCTCTCAGATATTGTCACTATGTTATCAATAATACTTGGTAAAATTAATATTTCATATAACATCATTTAGAGTTATAATAAAATTATTACAAACAGGATGTTTTCGTTGTTGAAATTTAGGTATTTTAGCTATAGCCATAACACTTATTATTAGCCCTTCTTATTCCTTGTAATTATCCTGTTTATTGCATTAATTTTAGCTTTTTCCTGATAAATCTTTCATGTTATTGTTAAGTGAGAGTAGATGGAACTTAGTTCAGATGCTTTACAGTTATTAACCTGTAATTAGATACCGTCGCACGCGGTGGTATATGCTTGTCTATCTTTATATCTCAATTCTCTTATTTACGTAACGTACGAGTGAACTGTAATGTGGTATTACCGTCTTTTCTTGTTTTAACGTCTGCTTGTATTTTTATATGTGTTTTATTGTTAACTTGGCCTGCTTTGTTTTAAGTGCTTGCAATGAAAACCTTTACGTTTCTGTTGTCTTTGGTTTTGTTGTTTTCATATATCAGTTGTTACGTATTGTCAAGTGTATTAATTGGATATCTATTGGTTTAGGTATGTAGTTTAAAAGGATTTTTATAATTTATCAATTACAATTACGATATTTATTTAGAATCTAATCATTCATTTACGCTATCAGTCGTTTACGCAATAAAGAATTTTTGGAATTTTATCTTGCAAGGTCGGTTTTAATTCAATCGTGCGGTTAACAGTTTAGGAAGATATGTTGTAAATAAAATATTGACAAAACGTGAGACCATCTCAAGTTACTTTGATTTTAACTGTTTCTATCTCATCATCAACCCATAACGTCCCACTGCTGGGCACGGGTCTCTCCTCACTTTCGCGAGGAGGGTTAGGCCATATTCCACCACGGGGGCCAAGTCCGGATTGGTGGATAACATACCTACCTCCGAAATAATTCTCGGGTAGGTATGTGGGTTTCTTCACGATGTTTTCCTTCACTGAAATTGATAATTACGTACATATGTTTTATAGAAACACATTGGTACGTGCCCGCACTGGAATTTGAACTCACCATGATGTTTCTATTTACTATTGGTAAACTCTACGCTAATATTCCAATAGGCTGTACATGGGCCTTGTGTTAAAGGAACGTTTTACTGTCCTTTGTTTAATTTTTCTTTATTTAAAGTTAAAGTAAACCTAATGATAGCAAGGAGACCGGATCTTCGGAAGGTTATTCAAGAGTCTAACGCTCTTCGGGAGAGCAATACACATAAGCCACCCGTATCCGCTCTTTATTAAGTTTTCCCTCTTTAAAGAACCTATCGAGGAAGTCCTTATTCATACTACTGTTGCGTCGTTACCTGTACAACATAAAGTACTTAAAATGCTTTATAAATTAACAACAATATTGCATTCGTTTTTTTCCTTGTAATAAAAAATAATATTTGTTTATTTTTTAATTTTGCATTGTGCATTTTTCATGCCAATTTATCTGCAATTCTGGATACCTATTTCAGATTTTTTGTGGCATATAATGACAAGTTTGTTTAATATGAAAATGGTTCTGTCAAATGATTTGTTGTCACTTTTCAACCTTATGAAAGCGAAAGGGATGGAAATAATTAATCTTTAGATTAGGTTGTGCTGACATGATTGCTATCATTATCAGCAAGCATTACCTAAGCTGCCTAACGCTAATATTGGCGCTCGTATACGTTGGTGTTAGCGACGCACAGCTAATAAAAAAAAGATGTGACTACTTTACTAATGTAATGTCAAAGGGAGCGCGCGGGGTGCGAACTGAGGCGCGGGGAGACCTCCCGCCGGGGCAGTAGTAGTGGTCGAATCGCCTCATACGCACGTCGCGCATTGCCCTTTTTGAACATATGTAACTACCCACAAACTTCAGAAAAATATAAGCTCAAGTCGTACGCAAACTCGGTGTTTTACTGCGGGTTTTTTACCCTTGTCGCCTACAGTTGGCTTTACCTAGTTCATTCCATACTAGTAAATAGGTACTCGATTCATAACAAGCCCTTTTCACACGTTCGTCAGTACTTCACCAAGTCCAAGCTTGTCTGTTCCATACTGGTTTTCCGTACCACTCCTTGTACTATTAACGTCTTTTCTCGTATCAGTATTGACAACTGGTATCATGTTGTCAAATATCACAGGCTTAATTGCTAGGCGTTTACTAGGAACGGTACTTTTATTGAGTTTACTGCAATGTTTGATTGCTAGTGTTGGGTTTGTGTTAACGTGTCATAGTTGGCTATTAGTGTCTGTGTCTGCTGTTTACTGTTGATTGATCTAATCACTGTTTATCTCAGCGGTGGTCAGTTAAATTTAGTTTGTTCAGATTTTAATAGTCAAATTCGTACTCTTACCCGTATCGTGTCATTTTGATTCCTAGGATTGGGAATTTTAGTTAAGAGTTAGGAATTTAGGATTCCAGTGATCGTGATGAGCTCTTTATTTATCGACGTTGATAAAGGTTTATTTTTATCTAAATATAATGTTTTTTATATCATCGTAGTATGTATACTCGGGTTAATGAATCATGACTGTCCACCGAATATTTATTTAACCCGTTATAAATTGTTGAGTGTCGGAATCATCTTAACAACCATTTAAATCCAGTGATGTCTTAATTCTACATACCTGTTGGCATACTATCCGTTGACATAGTAAAGTACCGGTTAATCCGTCTGTGTGGAATCACTAATTACTGTCTATTAGCTGGCATTAACAGATAGGGGTGTATTTAACTATCGATAAATTGTTTCACCTTACCAATCTTATAATCAACTGGGTTATTCAAGATCGTCGATGCATTTACTGCCATGAAAATGGTTTTGTTACATAATATTTTAGATAATACAAATTATTGAACAAAACATAAGTTATTTCTAACTTTAATTCTAAAATAAGATTGTTAGTTGAAGAAGATGTGTAAAGATGTCACGGAAGAATATACTCCTCCACGAAAAGCTTTTCATTACTTTAAATAGATATTTCAGTAAAGTAACGTGTGATGCTACCAACTATTTTAGAATGTAAACTTAACCATAGCATACGAATGATATTATGAATCGATGTTTTCTTTATGGGTCAAATAAATCTATATGATTAGGCATACAGAATCGATTTAAAGATGCACTAGAGTGCTATAGACCGTGAACTAGTGTTTTGGTTGATCACTCAATTGTAAACAAATATCGTTTCGTGATAGTTAACAATTTTGTAGGCTATAATTATATAGGTTTCTTTGCGTGTCGGGCCGAATAAGCGTTTACCGCTTTCAGCGATTTAGGTTGTCAATGTGATATACTAAAAAAACTATTTTGGTGAAATTTTTGACAGAGAATACTTAATATTATGATGTGACCATATCAAAATATTCGGCTCGCAAATCGATACGATTTTTTTTTTTAATTACCTGATCTGAATGCTGCCTTTTTCACTTTGAGTTCATGTTCTCCTAGTCGCATTTATCTGTCAACGACTATATTCTTATGCTTTTCATTCCTATGCATTAGTAACTCAAGATCGGGATATAAGACCGTGCCATCTGCATTTTCAGACTTGCGCATAAGTGCTATAAAATTACTTAATCGCCTTAAATCAATATTTTGTGTGCATAATTCTATATTCATTTACACAGTACTTACCACTTCACCAACGCAACCTGTCATGAACGGTTCGTAGTCAGCACTTACATTCATATCTGCATCTAGCGGTCCACCGTTCTAATTGAAGATTTGTGTGGTCATTCCAACTGGTTTGTCAAGTAAGGTGCTTCTAGGAAGCGTAGGTTTGTGCGTTTGTTTATCTTGACATATAGATTTATGAATGTATTGGTGAGCTGTACATTGAGCTCAATAGTTTTTTGTTTTTTTGTTAAAGGTATATTATTTGGATAGTTTCCGGTTCACGTACAAGATAGGTGATTATTTATTACGGCACTGTATAGCAATATATGTCTGCTATCTTTAATTTGTGACTTAGTATATTATTTTTGTAGTTTTATTTAATTTGTTTGGGAACAGTAACCAACTATATATTTGTGGTTATAGAACACATTTGGTTGGTTCTTGAGATACGGTTGACTTAACTACGCGTAGACATCCAATTAGTAAACAAGACTATGTGTTTCTTCATCACGAGCCTTCAGGAATTCTTGTTCATTAACTTGATCTAGAGACGTGATACTCGTAGCTGATTCTATGTCGATTAGATGCTTGTCATCGGATGCTATAAGGAGTGAACTGGCAACATTACTAGCAGACTTCGCAGCATACTTGGCATAATTTGAAATCAGAATTGCCATGTCACGATTAAAAACCAGTAGCACGGGAAAGCTTGGGAACTGCTGCGGGAAATAGGAAAAAGCGACGTTAATAATAACTAAATTGATAAATCTTGAGATTGACAACTAAATATTCAATTACGTTGACGTTTATTCAATTTAAACTAGTCGTTAAGACAACTGGTTTATTAATTAGAAAGATCTTTCCAATTCGATCCGAACGTGGTTTTCTAATGTAATCTAAATAACCTTTCGCCATTATTGCAAACAGAAGTGTGGCAACTTTAATAGCTCTCCTCTGGCTAAATGCTGAGAGTCTGCTTGCTTCATGTTGATTATTGTAAAGATTTGCTTGATTTACGACGTCTTAGTTGATGTTTTTCTTCATTTAATTATGCTTTTTATATTTCATTTCGTTACATCTCAACTCAACTGTATTCATTGTCAAGTCATATGTTACGTATTTATCTTCATCTAAGTAATCCTTATCGTTTCCTCGAAAAAGCCTTACTTCATCACCTTGACTTTAATCTTTTAAGGCCGTTCTCTCTTTATCAGTATTATTTGTCACCCCAAGTATAACATGTCCTTTCCAACACTCAAAACTTTAAAGAGAAAGGTACAAATATCAAATTATAGTCCTATTGTTTAACTCGGTGGTCGACTCGACCTCAGCTTGACCATAAATAGACTCTAAACTTGTTCTGGCATGAATGGCCACCAGTTTTTTTTTCTCGTTTGGCCGTGGTAGAGCCTCATTCAAATGAACAGCTGGCGATAGCTCCTCAGAATATGGACACAGTTTTAATGTATGGATCTCAGTATGAAATAGATTACTGATGTTAGGTTAGGTTATGATTGTATTTTAATTGATAATGAGTGGTGTATGTTATTTTGGTGCTGTTAATATTCTATTAAGTTTCACGTTAAGTACTGTCTTAGTAGTTAGTAGAGCAAAAAACTCACCAGTTTGAGAAGTGAAATTGAAAGATTTTAATTAGACTACAGTAGATACATTTAGAGCGCTAAGTATTAATTGTGCAAACACAGCGCACATCGCAGCTGTGAGCAGAGTTACAACGGGCGCCGATCGCATAACCTCATTTTTAAATTTTGATTATTTAATAACTCGAGGAAGGTGGACAGTGTCGAACTAGCTATTTTTTTTCACATGGATTTTTGGATGTCTGGGTCTTTGTCAGGTCAAAATTTGCAAGGAAATTTCGACCTAGTTTGCGCTGTTCAATTAAGTTGGAATTTTGCATGCCTGTAAAGTTCCAATGACATACGGTGACAGCGAGCCGATCTGATGATATTGAAGACAGGTAGACAATAGAACTCCTCAGTGACTCCCAGTAGATTAATGGCTTTTGGGCTAATTGATTTATGGGCTAATTTGGGATAATTAAACTAATGGCTTTTGCTACCATCGCAGCCCTCATATCAACCACCGTCAGATCCGATTCAAAAACATCACTAACACCCCCCCCCCCCCCTCCCCCCATTGTGACACTAATTGTTAAATTTAATTTGTTAAAGTTTTTAAGTTTTCTTTGTTCTGTGGTGTTTCAATAAAGAGTTTATCTATCTATCTAACACCTGATTTGTAAAGTGCAGTTCAAGAACATATCACTGTCTCGGTTCGCATTACTGTGATGTCATTGACTCATTGTGCCAAACGGTACATACTATAAAGTATGTAGGTAGATACTTTGACAATGGCGGGAGAATATACCATTGTTTTAACATTCCGTTAAGGTCCGTTGAGAAGAGCTGGTCCTCTGTCTTTTGTCAATATTTGATTAACATGTTGAAAGGGAGTTTTTAAGTTATTGACATTACGGTCAATTCATCACCTAAATTCTATATTTCTTCTATATTTTCCGTTATGCTAACTTAACTAAACTATGTTTGTTTTACATTGCTTTTCAATACATATTGTTATACGTAGATTTAGTTTACCATTTGTTTTGCGTTGTATGACATTTCAATACAATGTTCCTTGTTCATGTTCCTGTTTTGATGCTATTGTAACTGTTTAGGTCGGTTCTCTTGTTTTTCTTACATTACTACCTAACACTGTTTTGTGATTAGCTTTGTTACTACTTCCTTGAATTTAATTAACGTCTATTGTTCTTATAGGTTCGTTTTCACTTATTTTTATAATCAACGCCTTGTTACCTTTATTTTGTTATGGTTTATTAATAATGGTGTTCATTTGTTTTACAGGTAAGTTACAAGCTTGATCGATCAGCCGTCAAGACGAAATTATGATGTAAGTAGTTGTAACCTACTTTTCAGGACCACCTTTGTTGTGAACAAGGACGTTTAGTTACAGACCTTACGGCTTGGGAATATGGTCCTATATAAGTCTACGCTGTGTCGGATGTTATTACAAAGTTGTAATTATGCCTTAATAACGTTAATAAAGTTGAGGCAAAGTACTGGGTTTGTCGTCTTACCTCACGTGGAGAATATAAAAGAAAATTATTAGCGGGACTTGGTAACCGTGCTATATCTTTTTCCGCATCGTCAGTTTACATAAGCTAATTCTGAACCGTGATCGCTCGTTGGCACAGTTCGACTTTAGAACTGGTCCATTTCAGAATTGGTTCTTCAGAGAATGGTTCATTATGAGATTTGGTCTTTTTGAGACTCATGGCGTTTTGAGAATTGGTCTTTTTGCCCCTAAACCAGAGGTTTCCAGGTAATTTCTCACCCCACGTTCAAAATTTAGCTGGTTCCGGTGGACCCCCTCCACCGGAACCAGCTAAATTTTGAACTACAGCTACTACATTTCTATCATATTCCTATTTATTTCCTACCATATATTATTTTTTTTCACGCCAAAGTAGACCCCCGTCGATTCTCCCGTAGACCCTTGGGGGTCCACCTGGACCACTTTGGAAACTAAGGATCTAAACCGATTACCAAAGTGAAGTAACGGCTCACACTCAGATGGATGGTTGTATACGATCGATTGATAGCAGTCCAGAAAACAGCACTTCCTCATTCAAGTTCGTCATCATAAGAGCTACTACCTGAATTATTGATCGCTGTCATAAAAGTGGAACATATTATTATTTATAATGGCCAGTAGTTTTCTAGCCTGAAGAATCAGATTTTATAATTAGATAATAAAGACATATGATTCTGATTTTAATTAGTCTGTCGCTGGGGTTCGGTATTTCGTTCGCAATAAGGCCAGTAACATTTTAGGCTCAGCAAGCTTGCCTTCGATCACATCGCCTAACTCATCACCAGGTGACGTAGTGGTCAAATGCCAGAGAAAAATAATCTTTATCATCGTACCATTCTTATCTCATTATCTCATCCGTTTGACATTTACATAAAGAAAATCGATTGCATTTTCAAGAAATATTTTTTCTTGCATCTCTGATGTATCTATAATGTACCTTAACTCTATAACAGATAATTGTACAGCATGCAAAACTTCAAAGCTAAAGTTAAAAGAGTCCTTTCTAATTAGGATAGGCAAGGCACCGGCAATGCCCTCGGCGCGGCGTTGCAGAAGTCGTGGCGTGGCGGTGACCACTTACCATCAGGTATGATAAGTGTTCTTAAGTGGTAAGTATCATGCTTGTTTGCCACCTATTTTATAAAAAAAACTAAGACGGTAGAAAAGAAAACGTTTCGTTCTACAATAAACATCACGTGCGGAAAATTACCGTCACTTTTCTCGAAGAAAACGGTCTTCCAGGAAGGCGCAGTGAAGTTACACAGTTTGATGGAATCGCTTGCGCTTGCGCGTGATTATTACTGCGCATTATTACTATATATTTTGACTTAATATTATAATGAAATAAGTTGTGTAGGATATAGTATTAAAGGTATAACCCTTGATAGGTAATCTAGTTCCTACCGGCCTGGCTACCATCTAGCAAAAAGTCTGCATTCAAGCCCCGTCAAGGGTTTTCCTTCCTTCCTTTGTGAATATTCTTCTTTTTTCGTGAATCGACACTGTCAGTTTCACCTGTCAGGTAAAACAAAAAATTATTTCACCAATGAAAAATCACAGGCTTGAGAAAACAAAACAATCCTACTTGACAAAATGAAGTAGTCGTGACATTATCGGTTTCCCACCCAAACTCTCAATGTATTTTTTTTCTTTGTGGCCATCGTGCAGCCTGGATATGTTGTGCCATTTCAAGCTCCTAAGGTTTATGACAGACCAATTTAAGGTGCCGTCACTGATACACATTTTTGTATGAAAAAGGCTTCGAGTGACATCATGCAGCGCGCCGCCTCTTTCGTCTGGCTTGCCGCTAAAACCTATATCTATACTTCTATACTAATATATAAAGCTGAAGAGTTTGTTTGTTTGAACGCTAGGATCTCCGAAACTACTGGTTGGAATTGAAAAATTCTTTTTGTGTTGAATACTCCATTTATTGAGGAAGGTTATAGGCTCTATAACATCACGCTACGACCAATAAGAGCGGAGCATCAATGAAGAATGGGCAAAAACGGGGAAATGTATTGCTTAAAAGAGAGTTATTGCGGGAAAACTTGAATTATGCGGGTGAAACCGCGGGGCTCAGCTAGTAATTTATAATGTTGTCGCAATAAATGTTACTGGCAGCCAATAATGACTTATCCCAGCCAGCACCATCGCGTCTAATCGACCGCGGCCATCTGCACCGGTATTCAACAGCGAAAGTTATTCCGTTCTGAATAATTTTCGCAAAGACATTGTTCACAGCTTGATACTCCTTCTTTGGCAACACCTTATTGTTGTTCTAACGCATATTTCTAGTAAAACTCACACGATGGTGTATCTTAGGCTGCGGAAGATAGAGTTCATATTCACCTGGCTAAGAACCAGGGGTAAAGCGATAATGACAATGGTCCCCAATCGATAATATCAGAACTTTCCAACCGATATTATTCAATAAGGGTTTTTGAACTGTAACAAACTTTCGGTTTTTACTGTGGCGGTGAATTTAATCGGTTTGTTACGTTAATTGTTATTATAAACAGGTTTAAGAGGTACTTATAAATTATGACTTATCTTAAACTGTTTTCTCTTGTGTAAAAAAATTTAATAAAATGACACATTAAATGACTATACTTTAACTTACTTTTTCTCTTAATATGTTCGCGTTCATTAAGCTTTCGGAAACCGGAGAAAAAGCAAATATTTAACGGAAAAGCAGGTTGACATGCCTGTGACGAACGTGTGTGACAGAGTTATTTCGAATAAAACTCTGGTAAAATATCGTTTAAAAGTTCCTTTTCACTTTACGTACGAAGCAAAATGTTTAATTTACAAAATAAGCTATGAATTTTTCGATAAGAATTTTTGTAACATCTCACTAATATTACAAAAGCGAAAGTTTGTGTGTTTGTGCGTCTGTCCTCTCTTCACGCCGAAACAGCTGAACGGATTTTCATGCAACTTGGTATAAAGATACTTTAGGTCCTGGAATAGAATATAGCATACATTTTATTCCGTAATAATTAACGGTTCCCGTGGGATATTAGTTGCCGCAGGTAAAACAGCGGGGCGCTGCTAGTGTCAAATAAATGTCAAAAATTTAATACACGTTTAGTAAAAATGACTGTATTGTATTAACACTTTGACTGCTGAGCCGGTTTTCTTGTCTAGCCACGGGTACGGATCTGCACACATCGTAGTGATTTCCCATACAGCTAACACCACAGATGTGTTTTCCCGCACTCGCGGCAAGTTAGGAAAAACACCATAGTTGTGTTTTCTTTAGTGAATGCGAACAGCGCGCAAACATTATAGTTTATCAATGCTCTGATAGAAATTCTTCTATAACATGGCCTCAGAAATAACAGAGATCATCCTAATCTTAATCTAATAACCAACAAAAAACCATCTAACCTAGATTTCGTCAATGTAGATAAGAATTAAGGCAATATAAACATTATTGTGAGCATAATTAGGAATCATGTTGATTGGCATAAGTGGCACATCAGTGTCTGTCGCGTAAAAGAAACAACATTTGTTAGCAATTGAAGACAATAGTATATAAAACTCTTTACAATAATAATTAACAAACATAAAAAAGAAAACAACCGAATTGAGAACCCCCTTCTTTTTGAAGTCTGTTAAAATCCAGAATTAACGTCACAATTTCGGTTCCCGCTAAAACTACAAAGAATAATTGATTTCTTGTACCCATTACTCTGACAATGGGAGGTTACGTTGAAAGTTTGATTAATACACTCTTTGGTGCTTCAAGTTTCATTGTTTAATTAAAAATAATTGTTAATAACGGTAATTAACTTCTTAAGCAGTCAATAGAGGTCTTTTGCAGATCAATTACTTTCTTATTGACCTCGAATAGAAAGAATTATTTGTGTACAATTACACTACACGAGCAGGTCGATCTCTTGATGGATTTTAAACGTCTTATTTCTAAAATTTATGTTCTCGCAAAACTTCCCACTTGCAAATTGTCTCGCTGTCGCAAAAGGTCCCATTCTGACAATGTCAACTTCTCAAAAGGTCCTATTATCACAAAGTCAAATTCTCAAAAGCCTCATTCTCACAACACCAAATTCTCATAAGGTTTCTTCTCACAAAATCAAATGCTCAAAAGATGCCATTCTCACAACGTCAAATTCTCAAAAGGTCCCTTCTCACAATGACATATTCTCAAATGGTCCCATCGCATAATGTCTCATCCTCGCGATCTCTACCATGCAAGCGAATCAAAATTAAGGAGCTACTTGGACCCAAGGTGTAGTTTTTTTATATACCTAGCACCATATATGTCAAGGCTTCTATGATCGCTCTACCATCAGCTGCCGTAAAAGCTGATCCGATGGCCTTACTCTACAGGATTTATTGACTTGCCTTAATTTATTGTTCTCACCTTATCTTAATCTTGTTTACTCTACTTGCGATTTACAACTCCATACGAGTTCGAAAGAAATACACAATTTTTTTTTGGTAGATCTAATGGTAGAGCCGATGAGTGCTGGCTGGATATACTTTTGTACTATTCTAAATGCGTTGTTGAAGTAAAATCAGAGAGAAAGATATGATGATACTTATATAAGAATCAAATGTCTATGGTAGAGTTTTGGCAGATTTTGGTAATATAGTGTTTCAGAAAATTTCTATAAAAGTGAACAAACGCATTCCTAATACACAGTCTATGCAACTATGAATTAACTACTTTTATTAAATGTGATGGAAACAATTGGTAGAATTGTGACGCTACCAAGCTGATACTATATCTTTTTGAATGTAGACCATTGCCAAATGTTTTCTAGATATATTATAAACCACTAGCTTTACTAGTAGACTCTACAATTCGATTGCTTACTCTACCAATGTCTATAAGACTAGTAGAGGTAACTAGGCAATAGTAACCTATATTCTTATCTGCCGTAGTGTCGCAATGTGTAGGGTAAATGTTCTCACGACCGTTTGTTGAATTGATTTCGTCGGTTGGTCTAGATTAGGAACTCTTTTTGCAGTCCTTTTTGTGCAAAGAGTATCGATTTATATCAAATCGATAAAGTAGTACGTACGTTACTGAAGTAACTGTCATTACCGATTAGTAGAGTGGGTTAAAACTTAGAGAGTAGCTTAATCCTACTTACTCTTACTTATTCTTCTACGTTATTTAGTGTATGGAGTTGGTTGAGACGTTTCATGACGTTTGTAGAATCAATTTGGTCGATTGGTCTAGATTAGGAACGCTTTTTGCAGTCCTTTTTGTGCAAAGAGTATCGATTTATATTAAATCGATAAAGTAGTACATACGTTATTGAAATTACTGTCATTACCTATTAGTAGAGTGGGCAGAGACTAGCTTACTCCTACTTATTCTTCTACGTTATTTAATGTGTTGGAGTTAGTTGAGACGTTCTCACGACGTTTGTAGAATCGATTTCGTAGATTGTACTCGATTAGTGACGGTTGGTTTTGCATTCGTTTTTGTGTGAAGTGTTTATTAATAGATTAAGTTCGGAGGTCGTAGATCTTTTATACGCGTGTTTTACGAGTATGTCACGCTTAAGAAGTTTTTGCTCACACTTTTTTCTTTTCAAAATTTTTTTTCTCGTTATCCTAAGACGCATGTTAAAGTATGTCAGCAAATGCTTAATTATCACGTGACCTTTTGCCTTGCTATCTTTCAAGATTAATCTTTGTTTTGATGTCCATAAAGTCTCCGTCTTCAAGGATTAAAAAGATTCTCACCCTGAAGCCATTCCAACGGGAACTCAGCATTATTGTAAATCACAATAAGTGTCAGGGGCCTCTAGGTTCGAAAGTACTAAAGATAGGGCGGCCATAACCCAAGCTGTAAGTGATCAGGTTTGTTTATATCCCGCTCTTTCCTTAATGGCGTCGAAGATTCCATTTTATGTGCTGTGATGATCTACGCTTATGATAAATGTATCTATACAAGTAATAAAGCTGTAAAAGACAAAAAGTCTGTACATTGAAGAATATAAATTCTATTGTAATTCTTCTGTACTATGTTTATTTTTGTTTCTGGTGTACAATAAAGAGTTTTCTATTCTATTCTATTCTATTTTATGAAAAGAAACTGTCTAGGATTCACAATAAGGTACTGAACAAGAATGACATATTTTTATACAGTTTATACAGTGTCTGTATTTTTGTTTTCGCATCATGGAAAATGACAACGGATTATAATGGGGTTTTCACCGTTTGTTAGCTTAGAATCTGACTTTATTAATGATATATTACACTAGCAGCGCCAAGCGGTTTTATCTGTGGTAACTGTTATACCACAGGAACCGTAAATTTTTACGGAACAAAAATTATTCCGAGTTCTATTCCAGGAACCAATGTATCTGTATACTTCATTTCATCAAAATCCGTTCAGCCGTTCCGGTATGAAGAGAGGACAAATGCACACAAAATTTGGCCTTTATTATATTAGTGAGATTTGAATCCAACCAGTGGCAACTGAGCCATAATAAAAACTTTTGGCGGCGCGCCGGTATAGACTAGACTACACTAGGCTTTGGTTGGAAACTCTCTTAAAATAGCAATAAAAAAAAAGAAACACCATGGACAAAGCCGCGGCTGATATTTCGAATCCCTTGTGGCCGAGAATTTCTCTCGAATGCGAACGCGTGCGTTCGCACTTAATATTGTATCTCGCTCTATCCAACGACTCTTCCAACGAAAGAAAGGGATAAAGCTACAGAAAATGCGATAATGTGCAAGCAGATGGAGACCAGCCCTATTCTCTAATTCCACACTACCCATAATTAGCACTTCGCAATTTACGCGATCCGTTTTCATCTCACAAAGCTAGTCATTATAGTCATAAGGCTATTTATATTTACGTTAACGATTGGGTCGTTCAACTGAGTTTAAGTTTAGCTATTGTAAAGTGAACGTCTGACTCAAATTTACTTTCAGTTCATCATAGTACTGCGATTATGATAAAAACTTAGGCCTAGGTAAAGGCGTGATATACACTTGTTTCAGTAATCAATCTTGATTAGGCTTTTTTGTCCAATGCATACATACATACAGCTTCTCCTTTTTCCCGTTGGATAAGCAGAGACTGCATCTTTACAAATGCTACGATCCCAGCGGAAAGCAGTACACCAACTCACTGACGGGTGTCAGTGAGTTGGTGTACTGCTTTCCGCTGGGTTCTACTGCTTTCTGGAACTCCAGACCAATAGGCTGTGTAGAGTTCACGCGTGGTGGTTGCACATCCTTTCCGCCCGGTCTCATTCACACAGATATTTTGTCAAATATGTATGTAATAATCCCAAAAGTCACGTTCAAAGTTAAGGAATAACGGTGACGAGTACCTTACTAAGCAAGTCTTTCCGTTTAGCAGCGATCTCCAGCAAACAATCTTTAGGTGTACATGGTAGAAATAAAAGACAGCAATGTGAACAAAACTACCAGTGGAGATCTATCATCATCATCGGCCCACACTCGTCCACTGCTGGACGTAGGCCTCTCCCAATGAACGCCACTGAGCCCGATCTTCGGCTCTCCTCATCCAGTCCTTACCAGCCGTTTTCCGCAAGTCTTCACTCCACCTTTCCGGCGGGCGTCCTACACCTATACGCGGAGATCTATGTCACATCTCAAATGTAATCCGTGCGATATGGTCATGTACCTTACTCTCTCTTACGATCTATCAACAGGTGGCGATGATAGGTTCATACGAGTACTACCCATACTGATAAGGAAGTATCAATTAGAAACAAAACCATGTGTGTTGAACTCATAAACGCTGGAGCTATATAGAAACTGGTAAAGCCACTGGCCGCACTAACGCCAGTAAACTAGACTCCGATCCGGTTATTGACTGACTATATAGCGTAAAATATGATAGCGTAAAAGTAGAATTGAATTCTACTAATATTACTATCAGTTTTTTTTATTTGTCTGTGTTACGAGACGACGCAGTCGTTTGCCTGATGGTAAACGCTACGCCTGCTCATGACAGTTAGAGTGCCACCCTGAACTTAGCATTGCATAACCTTGTGCGGCAGCTCACTGCGCTCGTCATCCTGTGACATGGGCTGTAAAGTCTCATAGGCCCAGCAATTTCGCTGGAAACCGTGTCTTCAAACCGGAACATAGTATTGTTTTCACGCTACTGCTTGGCGAATGATCTACTTCCCCAGGCGATCTCTTCCAGAAGAGGCCTACCCACTAAAAAAATACACTACAAGAAATGCAAAGTATGTGTGTTTGATCCATCTCAGCTCCATAGCAGCTGCATGGATTTTTTAGGCAAAGTTCCCAAAATGTTGGAAGCATTGCCGCGTGGTGTGATTATCGAGTTATCAAAAAACATGGAAATATGGCTGATATGGAAATTCGGCCAAACACTAAACATTTTGACACTCATGTTTTGCCATTGAGTTGAGGAAACCCCACGCATGAAGTTCTCCTTATTCAAGTCAACAATAGCTCTCCGGAATACAATAAACGACGTCACAGAACAGTTTCTACGTGAAATATGAGGCTTCATGAGCTTCGTAACCAAGTATTCACCAATATGAGATTCAGATTAGAAGAGTGTTTATGCAGAAATGGAAAACATTTATATTTATTACAACCACCATTTTATTTTTGTTTCTTACCTAGAAGTAGTTTATTTTACTTATATTGTTTAAATTTGTTATCTATGAAGTGAATAATTTTTGGTTATCAACTGTGTTTCGGTTTTGTATATCGTTCTGTTCTATTTTTTCTTTTAAAGTTGCATCCATTAGTGGCAGCTTGATTGGTGTTTTAGTATTAATTATGTCTATTATTTTAAGTTTACTATAAACCGTTTGTACTATAATACAAATAAAATAACGTCGACGCTCTGAACTTATCGCTTGCGTACCATGGCTCGTATGAAGTTCCAAGCGCGATAAATAACTCCTATCGTAGAACATACATATATGGTCATACACTTACAAATACAAGACCTACCTTAGTCAGGGACCGCGCCCATAAAGTTTATTGCACAAATATTAGTCATAATTCTAAGAAAGAAAACTGTATCACACTAGAAATCATTGTAGTTTGACCTGCCATGTCTTTGTTTGGTGTTGAGAGAGTGGATAATGACGTATTGTAAGCTTTCTACACAAGCGCGCACATTCTACAAAGATATGTCGGGATAACTAAAGCCCTTGTAAACTGTAACATCGAATCTACAGTCAAAAATTCTTAGAATCAAGTGAACAGAATTAAAGATTGCTTTTTCATTTTCTCATGGTCATCTGATGATGACCATGAGAAAATGAAAAAGCAATCTTAATGATGATTCATTAGGAACACAATTTAGCCTTGATTATGGCTTATAGACCATGTAGTTTAAGGTTTTAAAATATCACCTGAATATAAGATTTGATTTTATTTTCTACAAATCCTGTTAATCTTTGCTTTCGTATTTGACGTGGTGGCCTTCTCTTTTATGGGTTCTATTACGCTCAAAGAAATATCGACTAACTTATCATTTTTCCTATTCAAGGTGCGAAATGAATCGATCATCGGTAATAACCTCATTCTCTCGATTTTCTTTACACAAATCGATTTAGTTAGATCGTTCTCTCTCGTAAAATTGTTTGAATCGACGGCTTTCTTTCTCAATTGCCTATTTATTACCGACCTCCTTATCTAAACTGTTTTGCGTAGGTTGTACAATCTGTACCTACATAGTGGGATTTTTACTAACTTTTACTTTCTTTAAACATGCATGTCTTATCAGTTTAAATGCTTCGTTTTACGTATTGAACTATTTAAATAGCCATTAAAATCTTAGTTACTGCAATAAGTTCTGCCGCTGGCGTAGAAAAGTCCATCTTATTAAATGTATCGTAGTCAGTCATTACCATAAACATAAGTCCACATTCCCCATAAGTCCATCATCACAGAAAAAGCGTGGGTTTAATGTGAAACGAAAATGTTTGATGTCCATTTCCCGGTTATTACTGAGATTATAAAATTGTTATGGTGTTTGCATGTTATATAATTCCTTGCGTTGCAAAGTTCTCGGGGGCTGATCTGCCCACATTTATTGTTTCTTGCTTTTCCCTTTTCTTTGCTGCGATTTTAGTGATTTAATTTATGTTAGGGCAGATGACATCGTCCGAATACTTGGTCATATATGGGGAGAGGAAACCTCACGACTATGATTATGAAAAATAGGTTAGTAAATTTTGACCCCGTTTCCGTTGTTCAATTGAGTTGAAATTTGGCATACAATAAAATAGTTACAATACAATATTGGGCATTCTTTAGACGATTCTGCTGTTAGAAATTTAAGACCTTAAAGTCAAAGTCAAAGTGTTTATTTTAAGTACGCAACATAATTATACGAGTAGCCCTTTATAAGCCAAACTATAAAATCTCATGAACAATGATAAAAGTACTCAGAAAAATATGAACACCCTTCTGGTTCTACCAGTGCTTAGGAAATACGGCTGTAAAAATATATAGATAGCTTTATAGATAAACTCATTTACCTCACTCATACTGGGCATAATTGAGACTATAGAGCCGATGTCTCAGGATGACGAGCGCATGCACTGCGCTCGTGCAAAATCCTGCGCAGCACTGCAGTGCTGCGCAGGATTTTGCAATGCTGGGTTCTGAGCGGCGCTGTATCTGTTATGGGCAGGCGTAGCGCTTACCATTAGATGAACGACCTGCTCGTCTCGTCGATCGGTCAAAAGAAAAAAACTTTATTGAAACACCACAGAACAAAGAAAAACTAGATCAAAACAAATTTAACAATTAGTGTCACAATGGGCAGTCTTATCGCTCCGAGCGTTCTCTTCCAGACAACCATGCACGGAGAGGAGTAACGAGGAAAGGTATAAGAAGATAGCTATGAACATAACTTCTTCCAGATGCAATGTCATTATCTACCTAGTACCTACATTATTTAATAGGCTAGTATTTATGTCAAGTTAAATAATAGTTGTGAAATAATTACGCACCGTTCCGCTGTCTCAATCAGTCCTCAGCCTAGTATACCTAGGCTTAAAGTAATAACGCAATTATTTCTTCTAAAGTAAAGACCGGATAGTGGTAACTAAACCTGTGACTTAACACTTACCTGTTCTCGAATAGTCCCCGATTTAGTATTATTAGTCTACTTGTAGCGGCAATTATTTGTTATACTATGGAAATAAAGCTATCCAGTGTCTTGTTGGTACAGTCAGGGACGAAAGTAACTCCACATATCTAACCACGCATCGTGTTAGTATTTTCGCATATAAATCTAAACTGTATTGATTAATGTCAATCACTGTACATAATCATAGTATTGCTGTAAACAATATTTTAACACGTTCGCTGCTGAACCGTTTTATTTTTTCGGCACTTTTGCGTATCTTCCCATAACGTGTGTGTTTACTGTGTATACTGATAATTAAACTCCTCAATGACTAACAGTACTGTACAGTAGTGATGGTTTTTGGGTCGTATCACCAAATAACATCTTTTCTTCTTCTTCTTCTCTCGTGGAGACCGAATCCTAATTTATATTATAAAAGCGAATGTGAGTTTGTTTGTTTGTTACGCTATCAAGCCTAAACCACTAAACCGATTTTAAAAATTCTTTCGCCAATGGAAAGCTACATTATCAGCGAGTAACATAGGGTATATTTTATCCCCGTATTCCCAGGGGAACGGGAACTATGTGGGAAAAACTGCGGGGCGCTGCCACTTTAGCTAATTCATAATAATTTATAAAAATCCTATTTGGAAAACCATTCAATTCTTTTGCATTCTTGGAAATTCTCAAACCTCTGGTGGGGACAACTTGGAGGAGATTATTTTAGCACACTATTATTGGCCGTAAATGGCACTAGACTATCTTAACTTCCACGAAGCTTCGTAATCATAGCTCATAAACACTCATAATTTTATTAAGTTTTCCTGCTTGACCTATAACATTACTTAATACTTTTGCACGCTGCAAGCTAGGCTTTAGCCAGGGAACAGCGTGAACTTTAGGCCGTGGTGAAAGAAACGGGTGACAGGTTAAGACCGAGCAAGCTTTATGGCTGTAAACGAAAATAGGGATTTTAGTGCGGTTGGTTCAAGTTATAAGACAATTCGGCATTGAATAAAACAAAATTGTATAGAGCTTTTTTCTCAGTAAAACTTATTTTAGAAAGGGCCAGAATACCCTTCGTAAACTACTCCAACTGAAAACGAAATAATTACCGGGCATATGAGACTTTAGAACCGATGTCTCAGGATGAGCGCAGTGCAGTGCCGCGCAAGATTACCCAATGCAAAGTTCTAAGTGGCACTGTAACTGTTATGGGCTGGCGTAGCGTTTACCATCAGGTGAACTACTTGCTCGTTTCATCACTCTGTCAAATAAAAAATAAAGGGAAGGGGTTCATATTTAGCTGATCGCTCGAAGTTGGTCAAAACAATAATAATTGAACTAAATCAAAGCTGTTGATTTCAGAGAAGTTGATTTATGTATAATCGTGAGTTTGGGGTGTGAAATGTCAGTGGTATTTGCTGAGAAGCGTTGCGAGTTGTTGAAATTGGTTGAATTGTTTTCGAGAGGCGGAAGAGGTGACAGAGGTGTGTCAGGATCGTAGCATGTGGAAAGATGTAATCTCCGCCTTCCCCAACGGGAAAAAGGCGTGACTTTATGTATGTTAATAATAGTTTGGAATATTTACTTAATCATAGAGTAGGGACGCTAAACAAGCTAAATGAATCCGATTGCGTTAAGATCGCGGGAGCGCCCGGGGACCTGCACTATCGCGTAACAGGTGATAACGGCGCTTTCACTTAAGACACCCGGGGGCTTATTAGAATTGCAGTGTTTGCATTGCAATTTGCAAATAGTGTTACTTCGTTATAAACTGAACTAACTAACCAGGATGGCGCAATGACCCAAGACTACTGTACGATATTAAGAACCGTTACTTCGGCCTGTCTGGTGCCACCTCCTGCCAGTCCTCCGGCTGGAGCTCGTTCAAGTCTTCATCATCTACTTCCTTATGGGTAAATAAATTATATAATGTACTTAAGTCATGGGTCTGATTGTCATAGAATTGTCGACACGTGGGAACAACCCATTTAAGTAGTACTCGACTTATATTATACAAATGTAAACGTATGTATGTGATTAATTAATTACGCATGTGTATTTGTTATCAAGCTCAGCTCTCTGACTGAACGGATTTTGATTGAATTCATTTCATAAATATCGCAGTTCAAATTCTTTTCTTTAGTTGAAATTAGGTTCTCTGATAAAGAACTCTCTATTGTATTTTTTAATTATATCATTTTTTAGAATTTATTTGTACCTAAGGATTTCTGGTCTTTTTTCTTGTCATTTTATTTTTTTTATAACTACATATTTTCATGATGTCCTTTTGGAACGTTCACACATTATACTCGTAACCATATTAGGTGATAACGACGCTTTCACTTACGATATGCCTCGGGCTTATTGGAATTGCAGTGCAATTGAAATGCAATTGCATTTCTGTTATTGGCTAAGTGGTTGGTGCTACCAGCCAGGTAATTCTGGGTATAAAAGGTTACGATTTTATTTCCGATATTTGTATTATATTTCTTTCAATATTTTTATATAAGGTCTATAGTCATTTTTTTAAGTCAGAATTGTACTGTTGTCTTTATGGAATCGTAACGTTATTCCAAGATTATAAGTGTTCATTGAAATTTGATACTCATTCATAATTTCTTGCGTTCGATTCCACTTTATACCATTTTCCGTTTCGCAGTTTGATTGTGTAACATTGCTTTCTTGTGTTAAAAGTGTATTTAAAACTCGCTGTTTTATTTTCGTCATCATCATATCCACCCTCGCCTGAGTCTCCCCTCACCTTCGTGAGATGACCACCATGATTGATTACCATGAGTGATTAGTCTACCACTATGTTGGTTGATCTGGATTGATCACATACCTCCGAAATAATTCTCGTGTATGTGGGTTTCCTCACGATGTTTTCCTTCACCGAAAAGCGAGCGATAGTTACGTACAGTATTTTAATAAACGATTTTCAGCGGTTTTTCTAAAACATTAGTTCGAACTACGTTTACGTTTGAAAAAATAAACATTACGTAACGCATTGCCTTGAAGGGTTAATTCAGTACGTAACTGTTTTGTAAGGCTTCATTGCATACGCTTAGAATCAACCGCATGTACCTTTCTGGCACGTAATAAGTTCTTATTAGCATGTAACGTGCCTACATGATTGAAATAAGATCATGAAATTTTCCATCACATACCTGATCGAAGCGTGGAAGATTCTGTGGTAGAAGCAAAGAAGAAGATTTTTTTTATTATTGAAGTTAAATTTCTTTACGCACGCTTGACTTGGGGGGTAAGCTAGTGAATGCGTTACGAAAAATGTGATCGGGCGAGGCGAACGGAAGTTGAGAGGGAGATATAAGTTAGTGAAGATAGAGAGAGAGTTGCGTTTCGTATATTTAAAAAAAATCTTTTAAGAAATTGTTTATGAAATTAGTTTTTTTTTTTTAATATTTTTGTTGAAGTTTTACTTCTACTATGTGTCCCAGCACACATTTCGTTTTTTTTATTATATAAGTATAATTTTAATTTTTTTTCAATGGCGATCAATGGAAAAAATGTTACCAGGATAGCATAGAACATAAGGAATTGGTAGTTTCTGCTGTCCAAGACGATATTTTATGTTAGCGTTGTATCTAGATTTTATATACATCTTTTTTCACTAATTACTGACCAGAATCTTAATTTTACTTTAGATTGGATTAAGATCGTTTACTACAATCGAGTTTTTAGTCACCGGTGTTAAAACTTGATTATTATAACAGCGAGCAAACTCTTTCTCAACACATAATCGGAAATTCGATATCGAGACCCACGAGTGCGTACCTAAAATTGCATAAAATGTTGTCGCCGCCCAGCGCCATCTACAGGAATGCCTGCGAAGCGCTAACATCACTCGGTATCGTCGATGCTACGTCGAAGCAATCGAGAATTAGTTGCTCAATTGACTTCAAGTTTTTAAAATAAAAGTGTAGAGGAAGGGGAGGTCGCTGTGCCGCCATTGGCCAACGGATATCGGCCGTTGGAAAATGGTGGGGCAACGCTACTTTTTCGGTTTATAAGAGAGGAGTGTGAGTTGTGAAGGTTACTTTGATCGTGTCCAGAACGTAAGCTATATCGTTGCTCTGTAAATAATCTAACATTTCCTAAGTTTGTAAAATTATTCGGATAAGTATGTAAATTTATAATGATACAATATATGTTCGGAATTTATATTTAATCCATCTGCTTGTTTCATTTAAGAATCTATTACATCAGAAGTGGAAGTGAATACCACGCCACCATGCCGCGAAGCCGTAAACGCGCAAAAAAGCGTACGAGTAGACGAACTCCTACCAGTTCATCTAGCTCTGTGCGAACACCAAGCCCCACGAAGTCAAGATCTTCATCGTCAAGCAGTGACACGGAAAGACGACGTAAGAAAGTAAGGCGCACAGGACGTGCGTCACCCGCAGTAAGTCAGAATGTAATACTTTCTTCAGTGATTCCGGAATTTGACCCTTTAGTGGACGATATACAAATGTGGATTAATGTAGTTGAAGCTAATACCCGCGCTTTTGGGTGGTCGGATCGTGTTGTTAAGTATCAAGCTTTGCAAAAATTGCATAATACCGCTAAAACATGGTACGATTCATTGCAAAAAAACGAAACACGATGGACCACGTGGAAATGGAAACATTGGCGGAATACGTTGATAGATACCTTTCAAGTTCATCGTAATATGTACAGTATGCTAAAAGAGATGATGCAGGTTAAGCCTAGTGAAAGTCAATCTTTATACGAATTCTATTTCGAGCAGAAAGGTCGCATAGATAGATTGAGGTTATCTTTTTCGGAACAAGACGTAATATCAATCATTGTAGGTTCAATTGGTGACAAAAACATCTGTACTGCAGCAGAAGCTGGTAATTTTCGATATTGTGACGAATTAGCTTCATTTTTACATGGCAAATGCTATTCTGCTGCTGAACAGAAGCCTGTGACCAAACAAAACAGTATAAACTCAAGACACATCTCTCGATCGTTGCCTTTTAACCATTTTGAAAAGAAAGTCGATACATCTATCAACGTGGAACCGTCTTCAAGTGGCTCATTCCATCAGATTGTATCTTGTTTTCGCTGTGGCGAAGTTGGTCACAAAAAGACTAGCTGTACTTATAAAGACAATGTCAAATGTCACGCCTGTAGTAGATTTGGTCATTTAGAGCTTGCATGTAGGTCAAAGTCAAAGGCAAAAGTCGAGAAAGATGCTGAGGTCAAAGTAATAGATACACCTAATACTAAAGACAAGTTTTATAAAAACATTGACATAAATGGCTGTAAACGTCAAGCTTTCGTTGATATGGGAAGTGGATGCTCTCTTATCACATCTGATTTGACCAAGGAATTGAAACTTACACCTTTTCGATTAAATGAACCAGTCTTGTTAACAGGTTTTAAAACTGATTCGTGTTCACAAGTCACCCAAGGAGTTACAGTAAGTCTTAAAATTGATGATGCTCTCCTTAATGTAATTATGTACATTTTTGACGACTTGTCAGGGTGCCCAATATTGATAGGTAGGAATTTCACTGAGGATAAAAGTTTAATGTATACACGGGTAGGAAATAGCCTAATTTTTCGTCCAGTTACTAGCGAGCAAGTAGCTTTGATAGAGGCTTCCATGGTTAACTGTAATTCAGTCGAGCATATTTCACAACTAAACGAAATATTTGCAAAATACCCTAGAGTCATTGCGAAAGATTTGAAGAGCTTAAGTCAGACGTCATGTGTAGAGTTAGACATTGAACTAACCACAAATAAACCTATCTATCGTCGTCCATATCGCATGTCCGAGTCGGAAAAGAATATGACTCGTGAGATAGTAGACGAGCTTTTGAAGAATGGCATCATTAGAGATAGTTGTTCGCCATATGCTAGCCCAGTGTTGCTAGTTGATAAACCAAATGGTGAAAAGCGATTATGCGTCGATTATCGAGCTTTAAATAAAGTAACCGTAAAGGAAAAATATCCTATGCCTATTGTCGAGGATTTGATAGATAAATTACGCGGATGTAAATATTTTACTTCACTAGACTTAAAAAGTACACATTAATGTCAACAACAGCTCAATTCCAAAGACTGCATTCATAACATGGCCATTATGAGTTTTTGAGGTTTTAAAAAAGGAGTTAACGGAAAACGCTTTATTGCTAATTTTTGATCCCAAATTACCGGTGGTTTTATATACTGATGCTAGTCGGGAGGGAGTAGGGTGTATCTTGACTCAAGTTACCGAGCAAGGGGAAAGACCAATATATTTTTATAGTAGACAAACCACAAACGAAGAAAAGAAATACCATTCGTTTGAGTTAGAATTTTTGGCAATTGTGATGGGCCTACAGAAGTTTCGCCATATTCTGTTAGGGTCCTTCTTTAAAATTATTACAGACTGCAATGCTGTTAGATATACGATACAGAAACAGGAAATTAATTCGCGTATAGGTAGGTGGGTTTTACTCACTCAAGAATTTACTTTTGACATCATACACCGCCCAGGAGCCCAAATGCAACATGTTGATGCGCTTAGTAGAAATCCGGTATCAAATCAAACTCTTCCCGAATCAAATGAAAGTGTGATGGCTATAACTGAAGGTGATTGGTTGCTGTCTGTACAATCACAAGATTCTAGTATATGTAGTATTAGGGAGGTATTAGAGTCAGGAGATGCCGAGCTCAACAAAAAAATATTTAATGAGTACGAATTGTTAGGTAACAAAGTGTATCGCAGAACCGAATATGGGAGACGGTGGGTTGTCCCAAAACAATGTATTTGGCAAGTGATTAGAGCAAATCATGATGATCAAGGTCATTTTGCTGTGGATAAATCTGTCGAACGTATTAAATCTATGTATTGGTTCCCTAAAATAAAGAAGATAGTCTCAAAGTACATAAAAAACTGTCTAAATTGCATATACATGAAGAATGTCCACGGCAAAAAGGAAGGGAAACTGTATTCTATACCCAAATACGTTAGACCTCATCATACCTTGCATATTGACCATTTGGGTCCATTCGTGAAAACTACTCAGCAAAACGTTTATTTACTAGTGACAGTAGATTCTTTTACAAAATTCGTGTTTATATCGCCTGTTCGTAGCACAAAAAGTCATGTTGTCATTAACGAACTTAACAAAATCTTTAAATTATTTGGCAATCCAACAAGACTAATTTGTGATGCGGGTAGTGCATTTACATCTCACATGTTTGTTAAATATTGTAAAGTCAAAAACATACGTCAACATATCATAGCGACAGGACTACCACGATCTAACGGTCAAGTAGAACGCTTCAATAGGACGATTCTTGAAGCATTGCGAAGTATGGGTGCCAGCACAGATAATAACAAATGGGATTCACATATCACAAGTATCCAACATGGTATTAACAGTACCATAAACAAAACCACTGCGGCAGTACCTAGTGAGGTATTTTTTGGATACAGGCTTAAAACTGACTCGGATAAACTTGTTGATAGTGAAGATAAGCTCGTTGACGTAACTGCACTACGGAACAGTGTCGGCGAACATATTAAGGCTAACGCTGACAAACAAAAAGACTCATTCGATTCTAGACGTAAGGAAGCACGAAAGTACAATGTTGGCGATTTGGTAGTAATGAAAATACCTAGCCAGTCTAATGATGGACAAAGTACCAAACTACTACCAGTATTTAAAGGCCCATTCCAAATTACCGAAGTCTTGGGACATGATCGTTATAAGGTGACTGATATGCGTGGCGCTGAAAGAACTTCAAAGCGTTATGAAGGAACAACTTGCGCTGAAAACATGAAGCCTTGGATACGACTCCCTGATTTTGAATAGTCGGTACATGTAGGAATGACATGGATGTTGTCAGGCACTATAGAATAATCATACTATAATATTAATCTGTAACTAGCTGCCTTTATTTAATTCGAATTTGTTAAAGTGGCTGTCTTTCCGTAACAAAATATTTATTTAATAATCTGTCAAGTCTATTTGCTTCGAACAGTTATTGGTATTTAGCAGAAATGGGTTCCTACATAATGTAAAGGCTGTCATGACATTGCGATTCTGAAACCATTACATTATAATTCAGACATGGTGGTGAATTGTACCTAGGGTTGGCCTAAGGCATCGCCTAGAGAAAGCTACATGTCCTGATTTGATACTGACCGACGATGGAACAGTTGAAAGTCCTTATTGCAATACCAATAATGTTTTATGGCAACCTTTATCTGCTGGCCGTTGATGGAATAGCAGATTTAGGTACACAAATCACGTATAAAATGAAATCTGTTAAAATTGAAAATGATACTGAATATTGGTTACAAATAATAGAACGAATGTTTTGAAATGTTAAATAAGGTTTTATTAACATAATATTAAAATTGTTCTCAGCAACTACACCAGACTGAGACGTTAGCCGAGGACGACTACGTGAGCAGGAGGGCCGGATGTTGTCGCCGCCCAGCGCCATCTACAGGAATGCCTGCGAAGCGCTAACATCACTCGGTATCGTCGATGCTACGTCGAAGCAATCGAGAATTAGTTGCTCAATTGACTTCAAGTTTTTAAAATAAAAGTGTAGAGGAAGGGGAGGTCGCTGTGCCGCCATTGGCCAACGGATATCGGCCGTTGGAAAATGGTGGGGCAACGCTACTTTTTCGGTTTATAAGAGAGGAGTGTGAGTTGTGAAGGTTACTTTGATCGTGTCCAGAACGTAAGCTATATCGTTGCTCTGTAAATAATCTAACATTTCCTAAGTTTGTAAAATTATTCGGATAAGTATGTAAATTTATAATGATACAATATATGTTCGGAATTTATATTTAATCCATCTGCTTGTTTCATTTAAGAATCTATTACAAAAAGTAATTAAATTATACGCAAGAATTCACAAGAAACAGAAGTCAAGTGAGTTTTGATAATTCTGTTACACTTTCGAAAATTTTGCATATACTCGGACTTCCGTTTTGCAGTTTATTGGCCTAATAAAACGTTTCTAAATGCAGAATTTTAATGAATTCTTCGTGCGCGTTGTTTTCAATTTGTTTTGCAGGTAACGTTTTACCTCTAAAGCTGGTTAAAATTGATAAATTGAGAGATAAACATTTCCTAATAACCTCATTCCACGAAAAAGATAACCTCCTCGTATATTCAGAATCCCGATTGAAACGACACTTCTTGATGTTATGCGACGAGAACTATTTTCATGAATATAAATACGATTTAGAGTTGATATTTTAGCCAATATTAATATAACAACTTATAAAAATATAAGCCTTCATACAGACGTAACACAAAACCGGATAGTAGAACCTTCATCACCCTGGAACGTTTATAAATATCGCAGCCGGCGCCGGCGCGGAAATGTGAATCATAAGAAACAAACCTATAGTGGCTTGCACACCTACATTCGGAATGCAACAAATATTATTTAATAATGTAGGTTTTTAATAAAATTTATTAAGAGATAGGATTGAGTTGTAATAGCATAATAAAACAAATATCGCAATAGAAGAGTTGGATTTTGAGAAACAAAAGTCTAATTAACATATTACGTTCATCATGGGTATCTACCCAAATATCTATCAGATCTATCAGATCTATTAGATCTCTGAGTAAGTACTTGTAGATAAAAAAAAGAAAAATAATACATTGACACAAGAAAAACCAATCACAAATGATCATTATAATAAGAAACTCAATCTCGTCTCCTTCTAAAACAACTCCGCAATAACCATTATAGTAGCGCTGCAGTTTAAAAGACAGATCTTACTCAAAGATGGTAGTTAAATTCAGAATCTTTACGCACTTCTTATTTAATGATGACGATCTTCCTCCTTGCCCACCACCAAACACCATCGATTAACTTCATCAAGCGTCATTACAGGCGCACATAATAAAACTTTTATTTATACGTCCAGAGGTCGTTAGAGATAATGAATCCGTGATGAATGACCGTGAGTTTATAGATGTTCGTTTAGAAAGCCAGCCGGAAGTAGCTAAATGCCACCATAGTTGCTGGAAAGGAGCTGTATCAATCAAATGTTTCATTACTTAATGTTTGTTTAATTTCTTGTATTTATGAGGGTGTGCTTAAATTATTAAACTTACAACTGAACTCTCCGGTTTTACCCGTGTGGATTATATTATAACCAAAGGAATATTTGACTATTTTAATACATACATATTTAATTCCATCAATATCCGTTCCATCTATCGTTTCAACGTTTTCTGCTTGGTTATCGTTAACAATACAACCAGACACAAATTTCAGCATTTATAATATTAGTAAGTTGTTATGTAATTTTAATTATTAATCTTTTATGATTGGGTTTTTTCTTATTAGTGTCTTCTTTTGTTACAGGTAAATGTCACGTCTATTCAAATTATGTAAGGCGAGCTGAGAGGGAACAGTGTAAGTTTATCCTAATCATCAGTCTTTCTCCACCCACTATTGAATATAGCAATCCTTGTTGGAAAATGACGATTAATTTCCAAATTTACGTACTTAGTGTTGTTTTCTTTTGTAAAGTAGATTATAAAAGCTCAATCAAATTAAAAAATTAATGCCCCCCTTGCGCCATTTGTCTAGATTAACCCGATGTCATCCTCATTTTTTATCTACCCACCTTTTTTATATCACTGACTCATCAAGTCTTCACAAGCTGGTGGTATGTGAAGTTTCCGATGCTTCAATCTTGAAGAATAAAAATAAACATTGATTATAATCATTCCAAAAACTTTGATATTACAAGTAGAGGCTCCACGATAACATGACCCGCGACAACCCTTAACCGTTTAGTTTACCTTAGTGTTCTATTAAGTCCCAGATCGTATTTTAATTCTGTTATTTCGTTGAAGGCTTATAATACAAAAGAATTTAAAATATATTTATTAAATGTCAATTAATTTCTAAGATCAATGAATTCGTCCAGATTCTTGATTCTAAGCCAATCTGACCTACTAATCTATAAAAACCTAAACATTTGTAAACATAAAACACCTTAAGTCACACTTAACGAAAGAAACCAAACAAAAGACAATAGAACGTCGTGCAAAGAGTGCAAACGACGCGAGACGACCTTCGCTGCGCAGGCGCCGATGAGGTAATAACGAGATAGACCCAACGTGATAGACCTCATACCCACTAAGATTGAGGACATCGCAGAACGAGAATCTGAATATTTTGGTCCCATAGAGAAATTTTACAGAACACCCGCAGCGCAATGATATAATACCTACATAAAATACCTGAAGGTCATTAAAGCGTTAATTGACTTAGTATTGGTGGGTTTTACCTTTACCAGCGTTAGGTAACCAAATAATCGAATCGCAACCGAGATCTAGATGTGGTCTAATTGAACTGAAATTTTAAATACGATTTATTGTTATCGATCCTGAGACGAAAAAGGCCTCAGATGATGCAAGGTTTAAGTTAGATAATAGCGATAGGAAATTTCATAAGTAAATTAACAATCAAATTAGATTTTATGAAGGTGTCAATTAACTAGTGTTGGTAGAAAATTGGAAGATTACTCAAGAACACGTCATAAAAGAGACTGTTGATACGTAATATGTTGTGATAGTTGACTTAACTGTCTAGCTGATTCAATTAAAGATCATCTCGAATAGAATATTGATTGGAATTTTTATTCGGTTTTATAGGAAATGTCTAGAACCACGCTCATGTAAATTGCTACCAATTTCTATTGGACCGGGTGATGGCTTCCGACTTAGCTAGAAGAAGCAAGTCTTTTGCATGTAAATTTTCATATTTTTTAATCATTCTCTAAATTTTGTATGATGGATTAAGCTTACTATGATGATTCTAGGATCATTGGTGTTTGTATGTCATTACCACCATCTCTGGTATAATGGATTAATTTCTCATTATCTATATAACGTTTTGTTCTTATACCCCTGTGTGTGCATCATTGCTTTCTCATCGTGCATTCTCTGCCACAAATACCTAATTTTATTCTGCGTTTCACGGAACTGTATGAGAAACATGGCAATGAGAAATTGGACGAAGAAAGGTGTTGATAACACTGCATCTTTGGCATTGTTCTAATATATCCGCTTCACACCTTCCGCAGTATTGTGTTCTTAATCCGCTATATTACTGATACATTTTCCGTTGTCTGTAGCTTCTTGGTGTTCATATACACTAAAAACTCCTTTTTCTAAAGGCATCTCACAGGCTAGCGCGATCCTTCGGATTCGTCTACAAACATAATTTTAATAAAAAATGTACCTACTCTTTAATATATAACATTTTAAGGTGGTCAGTCAACTTACCGGCAAAGTTTAAAAATGATAATAATACAATAAAATCATGAAACGTGTAACTACCGAAATGCACGAACGGACAGATGATTCATGCTAAAGAAGCAGGGATGTTATGAAATACTCGTAACACAATGAAATTTGCAATATGAGTGAATGAAAAAAAACACTGAAGTGGAAAGTGAAAATGAATTATTAGTTTATGGTAGTCATTTATAAGTAAACAGTACCAACTGTGTTCAAGCTATTCCTCGGGATTTACCAAGGCACCAATTTGAAGCTACTAACTAATTTGAAGCTGATAATAAAAAATAATTATTATGTTATATCAACAATTGCGTGATGGGTTTCAATAAATACACTGTAATTTCTCTCGATTCATATGTATCGAACAATTCATTATACACATAATCATAGTGGCGCAAGTTTTTCTGTGGGAAAAACAAGATGGCCGCCAAGCGTTCCGTTTTGCGCGGTAGTAGTGTCCTTCGTGAATTTTTAATGCTCCTGCGTTATTTGGCATTCCCCGCCTTGAGTCGAGTAACGGCATATGCCTAGATCGATAGTGTAGAACGATGTTCGAACGCACCAACACCACAGAATGAATGGCCAAGAAGATGGAACTGTTTAGAATAGGTCTGGGATGGAGGAATAAAAGCAATCAACAACCGAGATTGTATTACGTATCCGTAACTTAGAGGTTCACGAACGGTGATACAACTTGAAAACAAATTCGATCAAAAAAATTACTGAAAAAGAATGAATTATCTATCCATCTATTTACACGTATCTATATATTCAGCCTATCAATCGCGTTAAAAATCAAGAAAAGTGGATGAGTTTTTCCATATTCTATGAAAAAAAAATTGTACCTGGGCAAAGGTCAAATGAATCCGATTTTAATTTTCATTTGTGTTACATAATACGGGTGCTGGTCAGACTTTTTTTATTAAAGTAAAATATACGTGTGTAAATCGTTTGTCAACGTGTTTTTGTCTGTCATTTAGATGCAGGAAACTTTTTGTATCTTCATCCGTGACATGTTTTACTGTCGCAAAACATAATGTTACGTTTTGGGCTTTTGACTTATTATATCTGAAAAGAAAAAATAGATAACCGTGCAAATCTTGGTCAAACTATTAATTCAGATGAGTTTATAATAGTTATAGCAGTAAACCGATTAAATGGAACAGAAAAACACGCCACAACAAAAACGGACAAATCACTTGAAATAATATTTACAAATTCATTGTTTGTGGTTTCCGCGTACGCAATGATAATCAATGATAATGCGTGATAAACAAACGAAGAAATAAATCAGGCTTAATGACTGAAATTAAATTCAATGGTAATGCCATAAGCAAGTAATTAAAATTTGTTTTTAACTGAATGCCCAACAAGCCATAGCATAATGCTTCCCGGCTTGTATGTTTAATATTCTGAGCTAATGCAAATATAATTAATCATAACAATTATGATTGTAGTAAATGATATTTGGCAAATAGAGAAGTATCTTTCAAAAATGCAAAAGGTAAACACAGAGACAGAGATAGTACATAAAATACTAATAGACATCCCAACGTTCCCATTTATTTGATTAGTACGAATATTTTCCTTTACAATTGAATATAAAATAAGGACATAAATATGGTAATTGTATGGTTTCATGTCATTCATTAACATTCAAACAGAATGCACAAATTAAGTGTAAAGTGTTGATGTCCATGCATTTATTCAGTTACCGCTACTCGCTCTAAAAACTCTCTATACAAACGGAATTTTATGTTTCCACCCGACGATTGCGCCGGCGCCGCCGTATCAGATGTCTTTTGTGTTCACTCTTCTGACTTGCCGACATTTGATATCTCAGACTTGTAAACTGTCAGATACGTAAAAAGTTGTCTATTTTGGCTTTCTGTTAATTAGGTACCATTATCTTTAACTGTGACTTCTTCAATGTGTGCTATGTGTGTTTTCTTCTCTGTGTTTTATACGCCTTGGTGTCAATGAGGAGTTATCTCTCTATGTGTGTATTCTGGTAAAAAAATGTTGGATATTTTTTTTTATCATTATTACCGGCTAGTTCTTGTCGCTGTTGCAAATAGGCCATTTCAGACGCGCCTTTTTTGCTGTTGTAATTTTAAATTACCATTTGGATCATTTGCTCATCTCGCTGGTGGTCTACCTAATTTTACCTACACTTCTTTAGTTTATTTTCCAAACTAATAATAGAACTGTTGCTTTCAGATGTTAAGTTTAACCCACACACTGCGTTCATGCAGAGTTTTATCAACTCATTCAATGTGATTTTTTATTACGCGACCTCAACCTTGAATTATTGTTGCATTGCGCCTCGTTTCTTAATTTACATCCTTTTTACTTATTTCAAACTAAGGTCTTAACGTTATAAATAGTATGATTCAATATGATTCAACCCGCATTTATTCTAAACCGATTAGTTAAATAAACCAGTTTCGAGATCAAATATTACGTTCGATGTCGTTCTTGAAATGTCCTTACCAAGAATTTCTGATGACACATACGTAAAGCATGCATGAAGCAACCATCTAACCGAACGTGTTTGAAGTCGAAGAATTAAATACAATGGGTAATTTAGTCCATTGACGACACTGCCGATGTCAGTTTTCCAATAAACCTATTCCTACCGCTATAATTATTGTGAAGTCTTGAATAAGAATTCAAGGCGACCCGGCTGCGCTAGACCTTTCAAGAAAAAAATTGGTAGTGTACAAAATATTTTGTATCCTTACATTACATTCAGGCCTACTTGAAAATTGGCGTGATAGTTGAGTCTCAAGTAATGATAATCACAACATATCTAATAATCACAATAGACAATGAGATGCTGTTGCTCAAGTTAGATCGTACTGAGATTCTAAGGCCGAGATTAATCTATATTTCTTAGCCAAAACACACGCTAAAAATACCTTAATATTGTTTAAAATCTCAACCTAACTAATTTCGATCTAAGTAATCCGGAACTTACACACGAGCCCAAGGCTACTATGGTAGGCGAAATGTAATGTAATTTCTTAATGATGATTGTAGTAGTTGTCATAAGTCAGAATCATTAAATTCCGTCTTATGATATGACATAACATCAGAATGTTAATTTTAGAAGATGTTGATATATCGAATAATTTGTGTTGGTTGATGAAGAAATAAAATGCAGAGGTTAAATTGTCAAAATCTTAATACGAATGGTCTGTTGTCGATGATATCGTTCTGGACAGATTACAAAACTGGTCAGCGAGGAATCATCCACCGGCCATTTATTGCAACTTACTGTTAGGTAAATGTTGCAATGCAACACTGATGAACTGTACCACAATAAGCTGTTTATAAAGTTCCTGCAGTAACCGAGGTAATGGCAAATTCCGTGAAAGCGGCACAGTGGTAATGGGCAAATGGGTCTACATGATAATGTTATAGTTCCTTGTCACCGTAAATATTCCGCTAATTCTGTCATTAACTAAAGAAACGTCGAGATTTATTCAAAATGGAAAGGTTCTAGAGAGACAGGTATTATGGATTGTTGATTTAACAACGGATCATGGTCCGTGCAGATTGTTAAATCCACTTCACGGCTGTTTGCTGATTTGAAGATTTGTGTTCGTGAATTATTCGTTTTCTTAAAAAAAAAAAAATCTATTAGGAAACTATTCTTATGTTTTATTTACTTTAATTCCTAGTACAGATTTTTAATTGTTCTTGACAAAAGATACGACTGGTTAAAGGAAAACTAATACTGTGGCACATTTAAACTATATTTTATTTTGAAAAATCTGTCAAACAGTATTTAGTCTCAGATTATTTTTTTAATTGTTATGTGTGACATCTCGTTTATTGATATCAAAATAATGTTCATTAAGTCATCATAATTTTGAAACTATATTTTATTACCTTACCAGCAACGCAAATAAAAGATTTACCACACATTACGAGCTTAACACCCGAACGGAATATCGAACCACCATGGTGTGAACCACGTATGACTCATATGGTGCGTGGGACCCATTCATAATACCCATGAGCTTCATAATATACATATTCATGGTTTTAATAGCAACTTCAGTTAAAATATCAATCGAATGTGTCGTATCGCCTGTATGATGGGTTACACTCGTTACCATCTGTATATCAATCTCAGACTTCACCGATTAAAGAACTGTGTGGAACTTAATCGAATAAATAGTGTTGATCAGGCTGATCTAATGTTTATGAGATGTTGGCAATCTCATCATCAGCCGGAAGACCTCCATCGCTGAACATAGGCGCCCCCATAGAACCACAACGATCGCTTGCTAGCGGTTCGCATCAAGCGGCTCCCCGCGACTCGCACCAAGTCGTCAGTCCACCTAGTGGGGGGCCGTCCTATGCGCTACGTGTTCCAGTCCGTGGTCGCCACTTCAAAAACCTTTCTCCCTCAAGTTTCCCAACGGTTATCGGTTCTGCCAGCTACATGGCCTGCCCAATTCAATTTGCTAATGCTTACTGCTACGTCAATCTTGTTCTTCTGATGATTACGGTAAGCAATCCGCGTCTGCGGTCGATGGACTTCTTAAATATTATCATTATTAATATATGCCATACGTAGATCTTTATTAACTTGAAACTGAGCATAATTTATTTCATTGTATTTATTTCTGTGGTCTAAATTGTAGTAGAATTGTTTAATTCATTTTTCATTTACAAACCGAAAAATAGTATTACATACCTTTGTGATTTCTGCTTTGTGGTTGTATTATTTGTCTTCTCCTAAACTGTTTCATTTCTTCGAAATCTGCTATCAACACTTCTTTGAAACATTAACAAGCATCGTATTATTGTATCAGTTCGACTCACTTTCTTAGAATGTGTTTATTCTTGGGTTTGTCTGATCTTATCAAGAAGGCGGTCGGGTTAGGTTGCAAGTGTATCCCAAACTTGTTGCTTTTTATGCCCATTTAATTATTTTCTTTCTTTTTTTTTGTAACATAATGTAGCTTTTTCACCTGTTACTCTTCTAATTCTTTGACATTCTAAACTAGGATACGTTTTCGATGTATTACGACACGCCAAGTTCATCAAACAATATTTTTCTCACCATAGTCTGCACCTTGTTAATAGGTATGATAACTAACCAGTAATTTACTATTCGTACCAATATAAAAGTCTTAAAATATACCCTTTTATTGCACACCATATTAAAATAGAACAATCAATATAAATGGTTAAACGTTTTCAATACACAATCAATCATCATTGTTCTAGCCATTACCTAACAAACAGTGTTACAGAACAATTGTGTAATATTGACATTAATCCACTGTGTTTTAGAACAATTTATCACGCACGCACACGTGCTGTTAATGTTTCAATTTAACTATCATTAATTTTGTTGACACATAGTGTGTATAACTGACGTTTTAGGAGTGATTGGCAGGTGACACGCTCTGAATAGTATTATATTTTCTAATCTAAATAATCTAATCTGAAATGGGGCAGTCTGACTAAGAATTAAAACTACCGCACGTAACCCATAGCGTTAGCAAGTTAAAATAGTAATTGTATTGAGTCAATACTATTACTAATATTAAGCTGTTCTACTAGTTTATTTGAAGTGAAATAGAGGAATTAGTGGTCAAGCCGAATGTCATCGGCGAGATAAAGGCACATAGGCTTCGCTGGTTCGATCACGGAACATCGGGACATCGGAGTGTCCGACGCGGGGTCGGTCGTCCCAGGTACGGCTGGAGAGATGAAGTAGGAAGGACTGGCAGGAGGTGACGCAAGACAGACCGAAGTGGCAGCTCTTATTATCGGAGACCAAGACTCAATTTAGTCAGTTAGTTCCTAGTTTATCTGCCGCTAAATTTAATACCGTTTTAGTACTTGTGTCTTGTCTCATTGTTGCTAATAATGTCAGTACAACTAAAGTTAAGTTAGCTTCTGTCAAGCGGACAAAGTTTATAGCTGTCCAATTAGTTTTAATCCTTGGGCTAACAGAATTGAGACTATCGTAACAGTAATGACGTGCATTAGATGATAGCTACGGCCGCTACAGCCAGGAATTAACTGGTGCAGGTTGATTCGGATAAACTTAAATACGTTCGACAACTCTTTTCGCTGTTAACTCCTTTCAAACTCTTAATAGCGTCTTTTCCGGAGAGGCGCTGAACCCCCCCTTTACGGGCGCACAACTCGATTACCATTAACAATCGATTTGTAATCTAAAGCATAAAATAATTTAGTATTCGGCAGGCTCGCGTGCCGGTGGCGATTGTCGCGAATAAAATGATCGTGGAATTTGCCAGAACTATTTGTAGGAACTAAATTGGTGTAAGAATTTAGTGTCGTGGTTGGAATAAAGTTTTTAGTTTACGTTATAAACCGTCGGTTCTCGCTGTAATGGAATTAGATACCATTATAAATCCTCAACTTATATATATCGTGCTGACAGAAATATAGTGTCACGTTATAAAACAACAGGAGATCCAATTTTGTTTTGTATAACTTTGCCGATGTATGTTATATGAGATTTAAATTTAATTTTAAGGGCTTTGAATATAATGGTTGGATAACATACAAAATAGCTTTGCAGTTGCCTTATCTTGGATTTCATTAGCAAAGATTTATCATCGTAGCTTTAACTTTTCGTTTTCATAGCGGTGGTAGCGTAGTGGGAGATCGTCCGCCTTCCAAGAAGAGGGTTGTGAGTTCTAATCCCGGTGCAGGCACGTACCAAAGTGCGTTTCTTGTAAAACATATGTACGTTATATTAATTTGTTTTTCGGTAAAGGGAAACATCATGAGGATACCCACTTTCTTCCCGAGAATTATTTCGGTGGTAGGTATGTTATCCGGGACCGGGCCCCTGTGGTGGATTATGGCCTAATCCTCCTCACGAAAGCGAGGGGAGATCCGTGCTCAGCAGTGGGCCAATTGGGGTGATGATGATGATGATAGCATTTATTCGTTACTCATTCATGTTTTTTGTTTGTTTGTTTGTTTTTGTTTGTTTGTTGGTTTGGCTTTGTATTGCAGCAGAATCTAACTGCTCAATCCATTTAGTTCCCTAACTAGACCTTGGAGGCCATAAACTAAACTAGAAAGCTTATTTAAATACCATCGCGTGATAGAGTTGAACGTAGTAAAACTGTGACCATAATTCAACCGTACGCTAGGGGTCGCCGCCCCTCGTCCGTAAATTGTGAGTTTCCGAAATATATTGGTTTTCTGGTGTCACGAATGTCTACTGTGGCAAAACTTACGACAAAATAGGGTATAACCATATACTAGAAGGTGTCTCTTGGGACTCGTACTTTTCCATTTTCATTCGAAGTAGAAGAAACGAGGAATGTTCACGATTATCTCTTATGAAATTCTGGATACAAACCTTATTTTTGACAGAAGTTTTTAACTTTCGCGAACTGAATAAAGCCATTCAGCACGTGCATGCCTACAAGAAGATACCTCATCCCTCTTGAACCGCAGTGCAGACCTCTCTCTCTCTGATTGAAATTCATCATCATCAACCCATATCGTCCCACTGCTGAGCACGGGTCTCCCCTCACTTTCGTGAGGAGGATTAGGCCATAATCCACCACAGGGGCCAGATCCGGATTGGTGGATCACATACCTACCTCCGAAATTGAAATTCAATTATAAAATCAAATCATCAAAATTATACCAGCCGTCCTTGTCCTTGCTGTAACAATTATCTCGCTTCCTTCATTTGTTTATTTATTAATTCCTTCTCTATGCATATCTTTAACAATAAATAGTTCTGATAAACGAGTAAATCTAATAGTCGAAAGAAAGCGAACCCTAAAAGTATCGTATTTGAATCTACAAATAGTGCTTTCTCATTTCATTCATTCATTCATGACCCCTGTGTTCGTAGCTAATAGAATTTCGACCATAGACGCCAAAATAATGGTAAACACTCCAAGTCACGCTCGACCCTACAACTTTTCACTTCCACGGCAACATCAACCTTAAAACTATAAGCTACAAGAACTTCATTAGTCTGCAAAGTATACTTGTTGATATTTTTATCATAGTTTTCTAGTAGCGCCCTTTAATAATGTTCAATGTTATTCAAACATTTTCTTTTGACACTTTCGTTTCTTTATTGACATGTGAAAGAAATCAAAAGTGATTATGAAAGTAGCTAGTTCATTCAATATAGATATCTTGTTTTATTTGACTGGGTGACGAGACGAGCAAGTCGTTTACCTGATGGTAAGCGCTCCGCCTGCCCATAACAGTTACAGTGCCACCTAGAACTTTGCATTGTTTAATCCTGCGCGGCACTGCACTGCGCTCGTCACCCTGAGACATAGGCTCTAAAGTCTTATATGCCCGGCAATTTCGCTGAAAACAGTGTCCTTCAAACCGGAACACAGTACTGTTTGCACACTACTGCTTGGCGGATGAATATCTGGCAAATATCGATTTGGAACTGTTGTTTCTTCTTTAGCATTAGTTTATTGATTTATGAATAATAATTCTTATCACGATATTATAATTACGTGAAAACATTTCTCCTTATCTTATCTTTATTTTTGTTTCATAGAAAATGTTACGTTTACCTATCACACCACCGGTGCTGATCGATTTCTCATACATAACCCTATGCGAGTATTCATCCACTATGTTATTATGACAAGCAACTTAACTATTCGGCCCGCCGAACACATAGATTGATAAACCGAGATTGAAGAACGCAAACTTATTAACGAAAGTGAAAATGAATCACGAGATGACGTTGATAAATGCATACAACTAATATTTTGGACATGACATAATGTCTGTCACGTTATGTTATGAATTTGATCCGATGCATTCGAAGTACTTCGAAGTACCATGAAACTGACGCATTGAAAGTGAAATTAAGATGTAATCGCAATGAAATGAAATTGACTTTTACAAATTAGAATCGCTTCGAAAAGAATAATGTACTATGTAGTTTGTAACAGTTGATATCCACTAGAGGTCGTGCAAATTATTTACAGAAAAGGAAAAAAAAACTTATATGATTTCAACGGAAAATGTCACTGTCACTTCAATGGCAATGTTTGTTAGATAGAACACTGCTAAGGTGGCTAGACATTTGGTCGATCTCTACGTTGGTTCATAGTCAACGGCGAAGCCGCGAGCTGTTATAAACCTACGATAATAATATTGTAGCATTAAAAAAAAAAAGAGTGACGAAAACTGAAAAAATTACATCCCCGTAGAGTTTCTTTTTCTCTGACGGGCGTATTCCCGAAGCACTGGTAGAGTAAATGGAGTTTCCTTTTCCTGTGCGAGATTCAGGCATAAGTCAGTCACCACTTGAAATGGAAATGCCCACTTTCAAACTCAAACAATAATCAGTTAATTTATAGTTTAGTAGATCATATTTGAATTATTTTGTATTTATCTCTATATATACGAGACTTAACACTTTGACTGCTGAGTCGTTTTACTTGTTTAGCCACGGGTGCGGCTCTGCACGCTCCATAGTGTTTTCCCATACAACAAACACAACAGTTGTGTTATGCCGCACTTGCTGCAAGTTGTGAAAAACACGACAGTTGTGTTCTCAGCACTGAAGGTGTTAAGTGTCCGACTTGTATAAGTGCATTATTTTTGCCTACTTGCAGTGAATGATTTGAGTTTGGAGATTTTTTATTAGACCATCTACATTTTATGGAATAAAAAAAAAGACGTAATCCCACAAAATATTTCTATGAACGATGGTGATACTGGAGGCCTCTGAATCCCATTACACTTGGGGCGTGTCATCACATTCCTGATGGAAAAAAACGGGGGTTTTTGTCCCGCCGCCGGACAGGATTCGTCTTGCTTCACAAGTGTTACTCAGACTCTCTGGACCGTTGATTGTCTATGAATACAGGGTGATATTTATTTATCGCGGACGAACTCGACGCTTCGAAACTTCAGCATCTTAATGTTAAAGATCGTCTTTCGATTGCCAATCTTCATTATTCCATTAAGCCATTAATTATTTTTATTAAGCCTTCTTTCATTGAAGATTATGAGAAATACTCGTAATATATAAAATTTAAGAATAACAGTGGTTGAAACGACACACAGTTAGCATCTGTCTAGTAGCAGTGCAGTGCCGCTCAAGATTATGTAATGCAAAGTTCTGGGTGGCACTGTAACTGTAATGGGCAGGCGTAGCGCTTACCATCAGGTGAACGAGTTGCTCGTCTCGTCACTCAGTCAAAGAAAAAAAAATATGAAAAGCATCTTGGTAGATGGATTGAATGATTCGTACACAAGTAATTTTTTATTTGAAGAAAATATTGTATTGCAAGAATGAAACGAATTTAAAGGCTTCGAAGTAGACCGTATAAATAACAAAAGTAATGTCACAAATCTAAGTTTATTTAACTATTACAAAGATAAGGAGTAAATATTTGTACCCATAAATCTTCGCTGGCTCGTATCAACCACTTGTATTATTTGACATAGTTTTGACTATCTAAACGGCCATCTTAATTGATTTAAAACGTTCATGGTTTATGATCGAAAGTTTTATTAGGTACTATAACAATACCCCTATTTACCTACTCTCATTTTATGTATAAGCACGACCAATAAAATATGGTTTCTATGCCTTTAGCAAGTTGATTTCGATCAGTGAAAGTGATTTGTCAGGCGTCAAGGAAAGGTCGTTTTGGTAAGCTCAATTCACTGGTGTTTGCGTATGTAAAATAGATTTTGAGTGTTTTTTAACTTATTGTTGGTCTAACATCATTATGTATAATAGTTAAATAACAAATACATTCCACAAATATCGTTGTTCCAACAATATCCGTTTGTTTAGCTCTTTTGTTCGGTGGTACAAAAGTTTACAAAAATGAACTGTGTGTGTTAAACTGTTTCGGTCGAAATCTTAGGAGATAATGCTATCTTCTGTTTTGGTTTTGAGACCAAACTTGGGCCAAGATTTTATAACGCCTGAACTGATTTAGATGCGCCATTTTTGTGAATGCAACTTTTGATGGGTGCAATGGATGGAAATGGAGCAAACCATCAATTCCATAGTATCATCATCATCAACATCCGCAGTCTTTATCCTCCCACCGCTGGGCATAGGCCTCTCCTTTACCATTTACTTTACTCTTTACCATTTTACCATGCCATTTGCCTCGGTCCTGTTCCAGACATAGTGTGCACTGGACATATAGCGAATGGGACGACTTGGGACTGGGGTACTCTCCATTTGAGACTCTGATATTATGAGACCGGGACCATTTAAAAAACGGAAATTACGAAAAGGTGACCATTTGAAAATGGGATATTATGCGAATGAGACGAACCATAAACAGACGTTTCGATAAAGATAAAATTGTAACCACCTGTATATACACAGTAAGTTTTGAAGCATCCTGTCGTGATATCCTTTCGAACCGAGATAATTGCACCATTGTGAGTGCGTGAGTAGACTCGATACAGATACTATTCGATCGAGATCCGATTCGATACGCGAAAGGTCAGGTTCACTTGTGAGGGCTGAGCAACAGGTTGATGGGTTTTTTTATACTTGTTCTTGGTTTGTAGTCCACCATACTTGTATCGTTTTCCTTCCTAGAGCTCTTCTTTCCCAGAGCTGAGGTTCCCAGACTTTTTCTCTCATACACTTTCAAAATTTAGCTGGTTCCGGTGGGCCCCCTGCAGCTACATTTCTACCTTATTCCTATTTATTTCCTATATACTATTTTATGTTACTCCAACGTAGACCCCCGTCGAGTCTCTCGTGGACCCCTGGGGGTCCACCTTGACCAGTTTGGGAACTAAGGGTTTAGACTCTAGAATTCTATGTTTCAGCGATAAAGTTGAAAATGGAGGAAAGCTTGTCATTGAAATTATATCGCTTAAGCATGAATTGCCCCTTGTTTTGTAGATCCAAACAAAAGCCATGTTACTCAAAACCGTTGGGGCCTTTAATACATAAATCAAAATTATACTCCCCCATACAAATTGCCCCATATTGCTGATTTTTATCGGATTTTTTTGGCGAACCACTCTCTTATTATTTTGTGATTATTCGGAGAAATATTGTTGAATTATTAGTACTATTAAGTATACTGTGGTGCAGGCTAATGTTTGTCCAATCGAATTGAGAACGAGGCTGGCTCTTAAGAATGGCTTCGGGAACTTCTCTATAGGCATTTGGAGATATATTTTATACACTATAGTAACCTGAGGTACCACTAAGGTTCTTTCATGCACATTTTGTATGGTTACCTGGTTTGGAACCCACGCCCGTCGCGACAGAAAACTCAGAGCGGAGCAATCAGCACTACAACACTGCATTCAGAATTTATTAGGTACCTTATTATACATCTTATAATATGATAACAATCAGTAGAACAGCTTCTCTTTGTCCAACCTCTTGTTACCTACACAACATTACAAAATAATTAGTTCATTACATTGCTAATGTAATGAATTTCACTTTTAATTATTCAATAGCGGATGTATTATCTCACGTTATTAACGCACTTTCTCTCCGATTAGTTAACCATTGTGTCTTTTTGGTAAAATATTATTTTTTTAACAAGTAGCTTGTTATGCTAATCATTGACGTGCGATCTTGACGGAGGTGGAAACCAGCGACCAGTCTTCTGACATGTTCCTGTGTGTATTGATAGCAATCGGTTGATACGCTGTTCCGCTCAGAATCTGACAGTAGTATTTATTACTGGCAACGGGAAATTTACCATACCATGTATTGTTTGTTTTGAATTCCGGATGTGTGTTCGAAGGCAGGTTCTAAAGTTTTTAGACAACATGACACTTAGATTAGTTTTATCATTGGAAATGGGATATTTACCATGTATCGTAATGCATAAAGGCATATTATGTATAGCGTTCTTGATATTTCAGCACCATTGCAAATGTCATGGGCACGAGTAATCTGATGTTTTTGCAATTGGATCGTTATTAGGGCAGACGTATCGGTCTCCCTGTTTCATTCCGCTTTTTTTTCTGCGCCTGCACTACGCAAATATCGGCAACTCAAACAAACCTAATACATGGTAAATAGCCCATTTCCAATGATATTACCAATGTAAGGTAAAAGACAGATCAATGCGTGCCGCGCGGCGCTGTTACATTGATACATTTTGCACATTATGACAGCGCCGCGCGACGCTGTCACTTTAACGAAAATGCATCAAAGTGACAGCGCCGCGCGGCGTACGGCGCTGAGGGATCATGGCAGTTTAAAACTTAAGAATCGACATTGAACAATAGTGAACCTGTGTTGTTATGTTTGATAGCCACCAATCATCATTAAATCTAAGCAATCAACGATAGTCCCAGCGGAATATCAGTGCTGGTTGTTTATGACCGAGAAACCGCTAGTTCCATCAAATCTTTAGAACTGCCTTAGCATTCCACTGCACACAACACTGCGTTTCAATGGAATCAGATTATACACCTGTCGTGTTACTTACTACTATGTGACGGTTAGTGTAGAACTTTATGAGAACTTGGGTAAGCATAATGAATCATATTGTATTCTTCGAAGTATCGCGGTAAAATCACGTCTTATTGTTGTGGATGTGATGGGAATGAAACTTGTCGTGGTACACACACGGGCGTTTAGGTTGGCAAACTTTTAAAGTAGATTACTAAACATTTTTGGGAAATTAATGAACTTTTTAGTTTTCAATTATTTTGTTTTACAAGCTTTCATTTAACTTGCAAAGTTTGTACGTCTGTTTGGGTGAAATCTTTAAAGTGAGTTTTAATGCAGTCTTCCTCAACCGATTGTGTTAAAATTTTGCATGTCTGGCAAGTTCTGATGACAATACAATATTATGGTGATAATGACGGAAGGTAGACAACGGAACTCCTCGGTGACTAACAGTAGATTGATGGTGTTTGGACTAATTTTGAACGGCTTGCAGTGCCAAATAAGTATTTTATAAAAGCTCGTCTCTGTGTAGGATAATTTGTAAAGACAAACACACAGCCAGACAGACAGGATAAAATGTGTAAAGACGTCAAATGTGAAAAGTATGTTACAAAAATGTGAAAATATTAAATCTTTTTGTGCTTGAATTCCTCGGCTATCAATTAAATTGTTAGTTGATCAAAAACACCGTGTGTTCATTCATATTTCTGGGTCATTTTGATTGATGTTGGCAGACTCAAATTATAATTTGCAAAATACTTACTTTTTATTTATCTGCCACGTTAAAGTTCCTTTATTATACAGGAACGTTTAAATATCTATAAAAAAACTATTCCATATTGATTTTTTATGTAGACGTTGGTTGGTTGCCTCCACAGTAAAACTTCTAGTTCCTACCTCAGAACCTATCGGTTTTCGATCTTTTCTTAAACAAATTAAACTTCCTCATTGCTGGGCGAAAGTTCCAGATTAATTTTAACTTTTTGCATTGTTTCTCCAAGACTCACACGGTGTGATTTTGATTAATAACGTATTTGCTTTCATGCGGTCGGAATTTAAACAACTCATTCATCTTTTATCTGACATCGTGTTTACTTTTACTTCTTTGTTGTAATTCAAGAATGGCGAAATTAATGGAAGAATGCACGAACAGTTTTGTATCTCACCTTTTAATCTTAGTTCTTGACTATTAAATGAAACGAAAATAGCTTGTTGAATGCGTGTGAAAAGTGTTGTTATTTAAAACCAATCGTAATCGTGTTTCTTTTACTACTAGTAGATATATTGTCGATACATTTGGTCGTGAATAGGAACTCTTAACGATCTTGAGGATGAGAGGATATTGGTCTTTAATAGGAACTAGACAAGCGCTAAGTCTATTGGGACCTGACTAAACGTTAGATGGAAGCGACATTTGACTAAAATGCTGCCAGAATTCTGAGCATATTCGGCTTCGCCCAAGATATTTTCGATTTTTATCTTAAATTAAAGTGGCAATTCTTAGATCTCTTCTCTGAACCTTATTCTCAAAATCCTCGTTGAATTAACTATCCTAGGCAGTAACTACAGAGCAATAGTGCTTGTTACCTACTTCCAGAAGCTAACTGCCTATCCACATTCACCGTTGTTGATCTCAGTACAGGTAAATAATAGGCACTTACTCGTACCAATAAAGGCAGATTATATTGTCTCACAATACCAGGTCGAGGCCAATTTGACCCCTGTCATGTGCTTAAAAACCTGTGTAAAGGTAGATGGAGAAATGTGGCTTGCAGCTTGGTTCATGCTTAGGTGAAAACGGGGCTATTCATGTGTTAGGCATAAGTAGATATAGTGACAGGGCAAGCGGCTGCGTCCGCTGCCGGTACCTAACGTCAGTCGAATACAGGACCCGTAATAGTAAACATGTGTCTCATTGCCGCCACCCTGAGCCCTTAGAACTAACATTGGCGACGAGGACGTTCCTAGCGTGTGTTTTAGAAGTGAAAGTTTGCGATGTCGAAGATATCTGTTGGTAATTTGTGCACTTACAATCACGAAGTTCAAGAGTGGCAAATATACAAGGATAGGTTAGAACAATGGTTCCTTGCAAACGATATAGACGCCGACGAAAAAGGACAGATTAAGCGCAGAGCCATACTCGTGAGCAGTTTATCCGAAAATACCTACAGATTAGTTCGTGATTTAGCACTGCCATCGAACATCACAATATTGAGCTATGCACACCTGGTCAAGTTATTAGATGCACATTTTAGACCGACTAAGTGCGGGTTCGCGGAGAGATACATGTTTCACAGTTCGACTCAACTTGCTAACGAAACACAGACGGAGTGGGCAGCTAGGGTGAGGAGTCTTGCTGCTGGGTGCGACTTTCCGGCCACGATGCTACATGAAGCTTTACGTGACCGGTTCGTGCTTGGCATGTCACCGGGACCAGAGAGAGACAAGCTCTTCACAATGGACATGTCGGAACTATCGCTAAGCGACGCGATACAAACAGCAGAAGCTATCCGCTGTGCTCGGCTTGGATCAGCGCAATCAGCAGCCACGCCAGCACACGGCTCCACGTTGCTAAAAATGGCGTCGGCGCCCGCACAAGCGTGCGCGCGCGATAATGCGACAAGTTCTGCTTCTTCAACGCGTTCCCGTGACCCTTCGCTTTGTTGTGTGGCCTGCGGATTCCGAGGCCATGATGTGTCTACTTGCAAGTTTGTGAAATATAAGTGTGCCTTGTGTGGTGTCGTAGGGCATCTACGAAGAGTGTGTCCTAAAAAGTGCGTTAAACACAACTTCATCGAGTGTAGCAACAATAACGATGAGGTAGTAAACGAGGACGACGGTGAGTTCATTATCGCTAACATTCAAACAGTTAACGGGGAACCCATGCACGAGTCTGTTCTTGTTGGGGGCTTCCATGTAAACTTTGAATTAGATTGCGGTTCACCAATCACGATTATTCCACAGAGGTTATTTCGACAAAAATTTTCAACACATCAACTCTGTCCGAGTAAACTGTTCTTAAATGCTTATAATGGAACTAGTATCAAGGTTCTTGGATTTTTAAAGTTGACCGTAACATATAATTTAAAGTCACACGAATTAGATGTGTATGTCGCTGAGTCGGAGGGAGTCCCATTATTAGGCCGTGATTTTTTTGCTAAGTTTAATTTGCAAATATCAATGATAAACTCTTGTACATTAATTGATGAGTTTTCACAGAAATATCCACAGCTGTTTTCCGATAAGCTTGGCTGTTATAAAGGCACAAAAGTTAGTCTAACGTTAAAAGATGATGTAAAACCAATATTTTATAAGGCGAGACCTATACCTTTTGCATTGCGGGAAAGAGTGGAGCACGAGATTAATAGACTGGTGAGTGTAGGTATCCTATTGGCGGTTAACTTCTCAGAGTATGCCAGTCCGGTTGTACCCGTCTTGAAGCACGACGGGAACATTCGTCTTTGTGCAGACTTCTCAGTCACTCTAAATAAACAGCTGGTTGTTGATAAATACCCCCTCCCTCGTGTAGAGGAGCTGTTTGCGAGGCTTTATGGCGGTCAAAAATTCTCAAAACTAGACTTATCACAAGCTTACGCACAATTAAGATTGGATGAATCATCACAAATGCTAACATGTATTAATACGCATAAAGGGTTATTTAAGTTCACCAGATTAGTTTATGGTTTGTCGAGCGCTGCAGCCATATTTCAAAAAACCATAGAAACTATTTTATCCGGATTAGACGGCGTCTTAATATTCCAAGATGACATTCTGATCACTGCAAATTGTGATATTTTACACAAAACTAGACTTCACGAAGTATTTACAAGATTAGAGAACGCTGGATTAGTCCTGCAGAAAGATAAATGTACCCTTTACCAAGAATCAGTATCGTACTTAGGCTTTGTTGTTGACAAGAACGGTATTCACAAGTGCCCCGATAAAATTAAAGCCATAAAAAACGCTAAAATACCAACGAATGTTTCCGAACTGAAGTCGTTCCTAGGGCTAGTCAATTATTACAGGAGTTTTGTGAAGAACGCATCTTCCATATTGAGTCCGTTGCACAGTTTGCTGCAGAAAAATACTCCTTGGCATTGGGAAACAAAGCATGAAAACGCAGCGATGTTCATAAAACAAGAGTTAAGTTCAGATGAAACGTTAGCACATTTCAATCCAGAAGCGAAAATCATACTCACGGTAGATGCGTCACCAACAGGCTTAGGGGCAATTTTGTCACAATTTGATAGTGGTATCGAGAAACCATTGGCATACGCCTCCCGATCGCTGACTAAACCGGAAAAAAGTTATAGCCAAATCCAAAAGGAAGCCACAGCAATCATCTTCGGGGTACGTAAGTTTCACCAGTATCTGTATGGTCGTTCTACTCCATTTATTCTAAGAACCGACCACAAACCCCTTTTATCAATTTTTAGTCCCGACAAAGCAGTACCGGAAGTAACAGCAAACAGATTGCAACGCTATGCCATTTACTTAAACTCGTATAATTACACAATTGAATATGTTAGCAGCGCGCAAAATGCGGCCGATTTCTTTAGCAGATCAACGACCGATACATCATCAGCTGACGCTGATGACTCATGCTTAGATAAGGCAACTTATATGAACTTTGTATTTGGACCGACATCAACACAATTTATAAGTCTCGATAAAATAATTGAAGCTACTAAAAAGGACCGGAACTTGTCGCGAGTCTGCGAATTTGTTTCAAAAGGTTGGCCATCCAAACTAATAGATAAAGACTTAAAACCCTACTATTCCTGTCGTCAGGAATTATCAATAGAAAAGTTGTGTTTATTAAGAGGACATAAAATGATTATTCCATCCTCCTGTCGTAAACAGTTATTGATTGAGCTACATGCAGGGCACTTAGGAACTTATAAAATGAAGTCCGAGGCGCGAAATAGGTATTGGTGGCCACGAATGTCTACAGAAATAGATAACCACGTAGCAGAGTGCGAAACATGTGCGAAAGCGAGACCCAGCCCGCCTCGCGCACCCCTCGCGCCCTTTTTTTTTTTTTTTTTTTTTTTTTTTTTTTGCCCGGGGAAAGATTACCTTATTGATACCATCGGCCTCGGGGGAGGCCGGCTGGTTATGTGGGGGTCCCCCGTCAGCGCGCATCCTAGTGATGCGCGCTGACTGGGTGTACCCACTAAAAAACCCCGGGGTGTTCTCCGCATCGCGTGTTGGGGTGGTCGCGGGCTTACTGTTCTGCTCCGCGGCCACCCCTGCGGTCGTCCAGGCACCGCCTTGGACCCGTCCCTGAGGCCCTTGGCCTCGTCCGTGTTGGATGCGTTCTGGAGAACACTGCAGAGCGCATCTCGACCCGGGGCTAGTTGGTTGGGTCTTGGATTCCCCCGATCCGCGACCCCTAGCCCCTGTTATGGCGGAGGATGGAGGGTGTAAACGGCCCTCCATCCTCCTTTCTCCCACTGCAGCGGGAGCTGCAGTTCCGCTCGGGTGAGCGGCCAGCCGGCGGGTGGTGGCTTAATGCCCACCGTTTGTGAGCCAGTCCGCCATTTGGCGCAGGAGTGGAGTGTCCTGCGCCTTGGCGGTCTGGCTGGCTGTCTCCGGTGGGAGGACGGGGACAGGAGTGTCCCCCGTCTGGTCGACTGTCTCCGGAGGGGGGACAGCCGTTTCCATCATGTCGCCGCCCCCCTGAGTTTGGGGGGGGGCGCTTGCCGCTGCCACTCGGGCGGCGGGGGGTCTTCCGGGTTTGGGTGGGTCGCATCGTTTGCTCCCCACCCGATGGTCCGCCGGTTTATTGGCGGCTGCGCAAAGCGAGCACTTTGGCGCAGCCGCAGTACATTTGGACGCCCTGTGGCCGGGTTGACCGCAGCGGTAGCATTGGTCGCTGCGATCAACCTCTGCAGTGCACTGAGCCTGCACGTGCCCTTTGTGCAGGCATCGGTGACACTGCATCGGCCTGGGCTCGAGGAGCCTCACCTGCGCCGACGTCCACCCCACCGTGAGGCGTCTGCCCTCTGCCAAACGCTTGGCAGCGGCGATCGGGCATCGCACCCACACGGTGGAGGAGCCGCGGGAGTCGCGGCGAGGCTCCCCTGCCCTTACCGCGGCCACAGGGCACCCTCCTCCCTTGGCGACGGCGGCGACGATCTCCGCGGCGGCGACGGAATCGTCCAGGCCGGAAATGCGCAGGTCCGCACATTTCTCCGGCCTGGACACCTTCACCGTCTCCGGGTCCAGCACCTCTCGTAGTTTCCGGGCGAAGGTGTCCGCCTTCTCGCCGCTCGTCGCCCCGGGTACCTCCAGTATGCGGCCTCCGGTTAGCGCCTTCTTAAACCGGAGGCCCTGTATGTTGCAGGAGGCCAGGTCCACCTTGCTCCTGGCCTCCGCAAACACCTCGGCGTATGTCACGCCCCTCTCCAAGGCCCCCGGCTGCAGCGTGAGTACCACAGCCGAGGACTTGGGCGGGCGCAACCTCTCCGGGGCCGGTCGGCCGCGCGGCTTTGCGGTCTTGGCGGCTTTGGCACCGCCTGGTGCTGGGGCCTTGGGTTTGGCGCCCCGTTTCACCACCGTCGACCACTTTTCGCCAGTTGCCGACGGGGGGGGGCGCGGAGCCGTCTTCTTTTGTATTGGGGGAGGGGCCGCGGCTGCCGTTTCGGCAGCGGCCTTTGCCTTTTTCCCCTTTCCCTTCCTCCCTTCCTTCTTTCCGGGCTTCTGGGGCTCTGGAGGTTTTGGCTCCGAGGGGGCCGTCCCCGGGAGCGACGATCCAGGCCCGGGCGGGGGGTCAGCCGCGGTGGCGGAGCTCGCCCTGTCCGCCGCCAGCGGCGGGCGCAGACGCTTCCCCGGCAGGAGACGCTCTTCCAGCTCTCTCATCCGCGCGCCCATCATGCTACCCACCTGCAGCATGATGGAGCGCGTGAGCTGCTCCTCGCTCTTCCTTCCGCGAGGTCGGGCTTTCTCTGGTGAGGCTTCTCTGGGGGCGGGGCCCCTAATCGCCTCCGCCCTCTCCTTCCGGAACTCTGCCCGGAGGTCCGCCAGTTCCTTGCGGATTTCGGCCAGGTCCCGCTGCAGGCGGGCGTTCTCCGCCTGCAGTTTGGCCGTCTCTTCTGTGGTGGTCCTGACGTGTAGGGCCTCCACCGCGACCCTAATCGACGCCGCCGACTCCTTAAGTGCCCGAACGACCGTGCCCTTAAGGTTGGAGGACTTGGTGGCCATCTCCACTATGACGCCGACGTCGTCGAGAACCCTCTGGTGAAGGGCAGCGGCCGTTCGGGGGTCACTTGCGTCTGGTAGTCCCAGGGCCGTTCTTGAGACGGTGGCCTCCTTGGCCATGTTCTGTAGGCGCTCCTCGTTTTTGCGGAGCATCGCCTCTCTCTTTTCTCGCCGGAGCTCCGCCACGCGGAGAAAGGTCGGGGTCCCCGGCAACGGCGACTCCGGTCTTATCCGGTCGCCGTCATAGGAAGAGACCGAGCCCGACCGCCCGGGCCGCCTCTTCCTCTCTCCTCCGGTCCTTTCCGGTGCCAATGTTAGGCCGCTGGTATCAGAGTCAGTGTCGTCTGAGTCACGTACACGTTTCTCTCCCTTCCCCTCGGGTGCGCCGAAGCTCACCTCCGACTCCGTGTCGGAGAGGTCGGCCATCCACTCCGAGGAGGGTGTGGGGCAACGTGGTAAGACGACGCGCGCCTCCTTCCTCATCTTCGCCTTAACCGCCCTCGTGCTACTACGGAGGCGGTCGGCGAGAGTCTCCTTAACTTCCGCGTTAGCGGCAATCTCAGTGTCCAGTTTCATGCCAGGGTCGATAAGAGAGCTAGAGCTCCCACAACGGTTGTTGCCCCCCCCAGAATACGAGGGGCAGACCGGCTCGAGTGAGCCGGTGAAGGATTCTCCGCCACTGTGAGTGGCGGTACCTTCCTGGGGTATATTGTTCTTTTTGCAACTCGTCATGTTTTTTGGCAGTTTAAAGGCTTGACGGCCTGGGGTTGGTGCCCTTGGGACCGGGTCTCCCCCCGGCCATGCATCCCATAGGCGGGCACCGGGACCGTAGGATTAGGGTGAGAATGAGCAGACACACAAGAAGAAACACAAACAAACAAACAAAACAAGAGGAAAGAAGAACAAGCAAATATACACACAAACAAACAAACAATCAAAACAAAATCAAACACACGAAGAAAAACAACAAACAAAGAAAGAAAGAAGAAAACACACATTAACCTAGAAAAAACACACATTGAAAATGATGAAGATGATGATGATGATGGTGATGGTGATGGGTGATGGTGATGATGATGAGGATGATCCGGGATGGGGCCCCCGCAAAGCAAAAGCTTTGCGAAAGCCTTCATCCCGTTCTATCTCGTCCGCGAGCCCCTATACCGTGTAAACACGGTAGAGGGACCCGCGACCGAGACCGCGGCGCCCGGGGTTTCAGTTACGTCTATTCCAGAGGGGATTAGACCAAGAACAGGCAGCAACCACGTGAAGGATGACCCCGGACTTGCCTTGGGAGATCTTAGCGACCTGCGCTCCTTCCCAAAGCCGACGCCTCCCCACTCACCACGGGGTGAATGAGGAAGGCCTGGATTCAGGCATCTAGTGATGGATGAACCCAGACCCGCCCACCCCTCGCGCCCTGGCCGTACCCGCCGCAACCGTGGTATCGCGTTCATTTAGACTTCTTAGGACCAATTAACAACCGAACTTACCTACTAATTGTAGATGCCTATTCTAAATGGATAGAATGTTTTGATGTGTCATCAGGGTATGGTACTGGAGTTGTCATTGAAAAACTGTGCGAAGTAATGTCCAGGTTTGGCCTTTTTCATACAATTTGCTCAGATAATGGGTCTTCCTTCGTTTCGGATGTCTTTAGACAATTTTGTAGCAAGAACAGTATTGTGCATGTGACGTCACCAACCTACAACCCGATAAGCAACGGCCAGGCAGAAAGCAACGTTAAAATAATTAAGAAGGCAATCAAAAACATTGTCCTATTGGGAACCAATCAACGTGACTTAAACACAAAATTGAACGAATTTTTATTTAACTATAGAAACTCAACTCACAGCACTACAAATAAATCGCCAGCCGAACTCTTATTTGGTCGTAAGTTAAGAAGTCGTTTGGATCTAATTGACGTCAACAAACCCTCACCATGTGATGCTACACTCGATGCTTTTGTGAAAGAGAAACAGTGCTTGCAATCTAGATACTACAGCGGCAAACGAAATTTAACGTTTCATGTAAACGAAATAGTGTTAGTAAAAGTGTATAAAATGCAAAAACCAGTGTGGGTTAAAGGAACTATAATCAAACAGATCGGCAAGACATTGTACCTTGTACAAATATTAGAATCTGGCGCCTCTTTGAAGAAGCATATAAATCAACTCTTGAAATTAAAAGGGGAGAAGTGGTACGGCTTAGAACGTTCGACCTCAAGCGACGACGAGATATCGACTCTGCCGCCGGTCATATTGCAGCCAGCAGCGTCTGCGGCGCCGCCAGCGCCCGCGCCCGCGCCACCCACGGCGCCCGTGCCGGAGGTCGCGCCCGCGACGGATCTAGCTCCACAGCCGCACTCGTCCCACGAACCAGCCCCTACTACGGTTAATGTGACCCCTCAAAAGCGCACTCGTACCAGAGTCGACTATAAGAGATTCTTTAAGTAAACTTTATTCTTAGTTTAATCATAATGTATATATGAAGTTCTTTGAATGTACTTACCAACACTTATGATTCTGTAATGAACTACATCAAGGGTTTTCTATTTCATTGTTTATATTATTAGCTAAAGGTGGAGGGATGTTAGGCATAAGTAGATATAGTGACAGGGCAAGCGGCTGCGTCCGCTGCCGGTACCTAACGTCAGTCGAATACAGGACCCGTAATAGTAAACATGTGTCTCATTGCCGCCACCCTGAGCCCTTAGAACTAACATCATGTACAAACATCCTCTGTCCCCTTATTGTTGAGGATTATTACTTCCAACTACGTCCACAGGTTGTCGCCACCTGCTCCGATCTTCGACTTTGTCGGGTGACAAGTTGACTCTCATATTTAGGTGCTGTGACGCATGGTCAGACCAGCGTTTCGTTTCTCTTGGTCTTTTGCCTACAAGCTAATTACATTTCTATCGAAAAAGTTTTTTATACTGCCTGCTTAGTTTTACTGTTCCCTGTCAAATGCGGATTTTACGCATCGATCGCAAAGGGTACCGTAGGTATATATAAAAATTCTATAAATATTATTTTAGTATCCATTCACCGCAAGTACACGTAATCGGGGTGTAAGACGAAGACCGCAAACTGCATTGCTCCATAATCTACCTCAAGAAAGCGGAAATTTGCACTGATATTATTTGAATATTATCGATTTTTAGGATACCTACCTGTTGAGCATTAAAACAAAGAGTTTGAAAGCTATGATCGGAATCTTACTTTACCGGTCTTTAAGAAAAGCGAAAGTTATTAATTTGTTTATACTTACTACATTTTACCAAACAAAAATCCATTATGGTTTTATTTTTTTAACAGTCAATCTGCTGTTTGTTTTTATCCATTCAGACTTCCTGTTTTGACTTTATAAATGAAATATGAGATACTCGAAGACCTAATAATATGTATGAGGGAATCAAAACTTGGTCAAGTGCGTGTCAAGTTACGCATAAAGAATGAGTTTCCGTACCCATTTCAATAACACAAGCTTATTATCATAAACGAAAATCATAGACTTCAATATTATTTTTTTTACGTTTTATTGATGTCCAAATGAGTGTCCAGTGGCTAAAACTGAGCAATATTGCTAAGCGTTATTGCGTGTTGGCACGCTCACAATACTAGGTACTACTGTAATTTAATGTGCTTTATGTAATTTCTTTTTTTTTAGTCTTATTCGTATCCCAATCATTATCATCAACCCATGTCTTCGCACAGCAGAGCACGGGTCTCGTGTATAAAAAAGTCTATCGTAAATAACCGTGAAACAATAAACAGCAACAAAAAAATATGTGATTAAGTCTCTGAAGCAAAACGCTAATGCTTGAGCTATGAGGGGGATTTCAAGAATCTGTTTTCCGATAATCCCCCTCGAAGAGCTCGAATTTAATCAGGGGGATTTTCGGAAATCTCCCTCGAGGAGATCGGCCTAGGGGGATTTCCGGAATAATCCAATAAAAAAAGATCTTTTTAACATGTCCCTTCTGTTCTTTTCCAGGATCAGCTCTCAAAGATCAACAAGCACGAAGCAGACGAGACACACTACCAAAATGTGACCACCGACATAACGACCAAAACAAAAAACAACCCTCGAATTCATGAATCAATGATTACATGATTATTATTTATTATTTACTTATTTATATAAACGAATCTAGTCGCAATAGCACTTTGTTATAACACTTTTAAAGTAAGTCCAAAAGAAACTATGAAAAGAATGAACTAAAAGGGGGAACTAAAGCAGATAACTAAAGAAAATAATTAAAGAAGAGAAGTAAAGAATAGATAAATTAACTAATTGAATAAGAGAAGAGCTAAAGGATTTGATTTTGAAGTACAAAGAATAAAGAAAATACAGACAGTACAAACGACTCAAGGGAGCGCTAATATCGATTTAACAAATAAATCGATTATCTAGAAGTTCCCGAGAAAAACACCAAAATGTCTACAAGTAAGTATTAATCATCGTTATTTTGTCCTCGATTATAATGATTGATTTTTAAAATTGACATGAATATCTTAATAATTGACCATTGTCTTGCTGCTCCTATAGCTACGGATTAAATTATACACAGGTATGTCAAAGCAGAAACTCTTTCATAAATCATTTTCCGTATCATATATTTAGAATTTATTATTATCATTGAAATCATATTTTTTTTTTGTAAACTATACTTTCTTGAGAAGCTTTTATATGACTTACATTTCGATTCGAGATCGACTTCGACAAGTTCATCGTCGATTCGACTATCTGTATTAAAAATGTATCGAATCGAATGATATCTAACCGCATCGATCGATAACTGAGGTATCGAAAGGTTCTTTACTAGTTTTGTTTGAAATAAAAAAAAACATAAAGGATATTTAAAATAATGTACGAAACGTACCTCTATTTTACTGTCTTCACTAACTTATATATCCCTCTCAACTTCCGTTCGCCTCGCCCGATCACATTTTTCGTAACACATTCACCAGCTTACTCCCCAATTCAAAAGTGCGTAAAGAAGTTTTACTTCAGAAAAGTTCAGTCAGTGGTGAAATAGTCTGTTCTGTCACTAATTTACGATTCTTCGCAATGTTCCAGGCTTCGAACTATCAGCGATGAAGAGCAGTTTCTCGTTGTCCTCACTGAGAAGTGCGCAGGCGCCGCCTGGCAGCCACTGCGAGCAGCTCGAGCGGCCGTACCACAGTCTCACGAAGAAAAGGTATGCCGCTGTATACTTTGCGAACTGTTTACTAACAATATAAAAGTTAATAGGCCTCTTCTGTAAGAGTCCGCTTGAGGAAGCCACATCTTTGCCAGTTATTCATCCCCCAAACACAATTACTGTGTTCCGGTTGGAAGAAATAACTGAGCATTACGAGACTTAAGAACCATTCTCAGGGCGACGAACGCAGTGCTGTGCTGCCTAAGATGCTGCAATGCAAAGTTTTAGGTGGCACTTTAACTATTATGGGCAGGCATAGCGCTTACGATCAAGCGAACAACCTGCCCGTTACGTTACTCAGTAACATAAAAAAGTATAATATTGTACACTCCGATTTTTTTGCAATATTAATGATACGGCCAAAGCTTTAATTGATTCAAAGTCCATACTCCATACCAAATTTTATCTAGATCCATTAAGTCTTTTAACCGTGAATAGGGAGCAAAGTGACAGCGTTATTTACGCTTTAGTTATAAGAATGGGCAAAGGTGGTAATCATGGTACTCCAAAATATGGTAGATATGTCTCTGTAACAATGTTTGTGGTGGTTCCAGGAAGGAGCCATGCCGCGAGGCCTGGCGCCGGAGCTGGGGCTCGGCGGCGAGCGGCGGCAGCGCCGGCGACGACCTGTGGCCGCTGCTGCAGCATCATTACGACTACATCATGGACAACCAGATCATCGACACTTGTAGGGTAAGATATCTACTTCTATTACTTTCAATAAAAACAAATATCAATAACTTTGCAAATAATTATATTATTGAGAAACGAAATGACTCATTTTTTTGGGTTTACACCATTTGCCCACACACGAAGAACAAAATTTTGATAAATAAATGCAAAATCAAGCACTAAACATTGTCACCTATACTATATTATATTATGTATTGTATTGCTGCGCTATTTCTTCAAAACAGAATTTTTTTTAAAAGAGTAATTCATAGAACCACTAGTTGTTTACTGGTGTGTGTGCCTGCCTGCGTGCGTGCGTGCGAGCGTGCGTGCGTGCGTGCTTGCGTGCTTGCGTACGTGTGTGTGACGTTAAAGTCTACAGCATGACTGTAATACCGTTGAATTTTTCTACTATGGCTACGCTATTCATTGTGTAATTTTTTTTCTTTTTGCTTTTCCAGGAAGCAAACGGCGAGTTGCTATCAAACAACTCATCAGCGTTGCACGCCGGTCCGCGTCTGCTGAACCCTAACTCCGGGTTCAACCGCCAGTGGTCGCTGAGTCAGCTGATAGCGGAGTTCAACGAACTCTGCCAGTGGCTCACGCACGTCCAGGAGGAGATATATTCTAGTCCAGAGAAAGTTTCCTGTAGGAAGCTGAGAATGGTAAGGGGAACAAGGTTACAATGCTCGAGAGATTGGTCTACTCGTACGAAGCCCCATTTAGTAATAACCACGCTTGTTTTTTTCCAGACGCGCATGACTGAGCTGCTGTCGGTGGAGCCGCGACGTGCGCAGTTCATAGAGCAGGGCTCCGCCATACTCGACCGCATCCCTGAAGCCAGCGCTGAGGTGAGCTTGTTTACTCTGCTACTTTTATTTTTAACCAACACACAGTCGACAGTTCAGTTGAATTGTTGTCAGTTCTCTATTTTGGGATACGAATCAGCCTGTCATTCTTTTGACGAGTAACGAGTGGGACACGATAAAGAACTGATTCGATTCGATTCTATTAGATGACGTTATCGTATCGAAAGTTTGATATTCAAGCTGTTCAGGATATTCGATCGAATTCGATTTCGATTACCAGGTCGTTCCTCTGATGTTAAGCTTGAAAGAAGAAGGAAAAGAAAACTTAATTACACCACTGCATAAAACAACAACCGCGTACACATCGAACAGCAAGACAAGAAAATGACACAAAGATGATAGTCTAATTGGAGTGCCGCCATCTGCTATTATTGCAAAACCATGCCTGGCACTGCTCGTCAGCATTATGCTCAGTAATGTAGCTGGAAACTGCCCTTCAAATCGCAACTCAGTACTGTTTATACACTACAGCTTGGCGGATGAATATCTGGCAAAGGTTTGCTATTTACCCACTCTGGCTATTGGCGAAGAGACCTCCCAATCCTACCATACAGGGATCATAGTTAGGGTCAAGATCTAAGTTTACGATCGCGACACGTTATTTATTAATATTTCATCGAATTCCAGGTGACGTGGCGGATAGAGCATTTGAACGTGAAGTGGGAAGGTCTCCGGTTGCTACTTAGCCCGATACAACAAAATCGCGATGGAGAAAGCTCAGATACAGTTGGTTAGTCAAATTCAAATGTAATCATTTATTGCATCATATAGGTACCTTCCATAAAGTACTTTGCACGTTAAGAGAGGGGAGGGGGTCGAGAAAGTGTGACCTTATGTGACAAGGGGTGGGAGGGGTCCTAAGTGACGTTGCATTTCAAAATCTAAGCTATCAAAGTGTTAAAATGTCAAATAAAACGAATTTTGAAACTGCTGTTTCAAATTAATAATTTCTAGATGTAAAATTGCAAAATATACGATTTCATACTAGGGAGGGGAGGCCTTATAAATGTGATTACTTGGGGTATCTTCTTGTCCCTCAAAATTGATCGCTTTTAATTGCATCGAATAACGCACACGAGAGACTTAAAGTAACGCGTTCAAAAAGGGATTAGCTCACAGAAGTCTTCGGGGATTTTTGTCCACTGAGGGCAAAAGGCCCTCGTATCCGCAAGCTTATTATTAACACTTTGACTGCTGAGCCGTTTTGCTTGTCTAGCCACGGATGCAGCTCGGCACGCGCCATAGTGTTTTCCCATACAATAAACACAACAGTTGTGTTTTGCCGTACTCGTGGCAAGTTATGAAAAACACGATAGTTGTTTTTAGCAGTGAACGTGTTAACCAACTTCAAAAACAAGGAGGAGGTTCTCAATTCGCCTGTATTTTTTTTTTATGTTACTTACCTCTCAACTTTCGACTGGGTGAACCGATTTTGATGATTCTTTAATGATTTCTCTAATGATTGTTCTGGCAATAAAAGATTTTTAATATACCTACACTTATACTTCAGACACAGCCCATGAGTTGCGCTGTCTGCGTCGCTGGCTGCACTGCATGGAGGGTCGACTGCCACCGCCGTCGCTTGCCGCCGCGCGCTCTGCCTCCTACCACGAGCTCTTGCGCAAGTTGAGAGAACATAAGGTAAGATTAACCTTATAATTGTCACGATAAAGCAATAAAACTTACCGACATGTATACGATATCGGTTTGCTTTTTTTTTTTACTAAATCGCCAGTGGCGCCAGACGGATGGCAAAGGAACTACACTACACATCTTGTTGTACCTCTACTACGGAGTTCTGTATGCGACCACTAGATGGCAGTATTAGCAATATTCGAGATCCGAGTTATAATAAAATTAAATTTTTTGTTGTAAATAAAAGCATGATCAATCAATCTCGAATGAGATAGTGGCGTTCTCAAGTATCAGAGTTTATCAGACCACCCAATTGCCTCTGACCTGACATAACTAACAACCAAAACCGGGACCCGTCTAGCGATAATGCTAATGGCATTTAACAGTTACCCATCCATAATTATAATGGCAGCTGGGGACTTTGCTTAACTTTGGTGATCACTTAGAATACCTCAGTTATATTAGAACAACGAAAGTTTAAGAAGAAACTTAGTATTTGGATTTGTAGCATATTTCCTTTGCAAGGCATACAAATGATTGACAGCTGGTGGGAAGATAAAGAAGCCGGTAAGAAAGGTAAGTTTATTTTATTATATTTTAGAAAGATTTTAACCTTATTTTTCTCCTTACCATTATTTATTTTGCACCTCCAAGATGACTGGTTGCAACTAACCATAAATTATTAAGAAATTACTATGATTTTATGTGGTCTATATTAGAATTTATAGCTATCATACCATACCATAGAAATATTCTGTAATATATTTTTCAAAATCAGTGGATACCCGCCATGTATTTTTTTTGTTATAATTCTAAAACAAATTACGGCTTTGTAATTAGTTTTTTCCGTCATCATTTTAATTGAAAACATTAAAAAAAAGATTACATAAATGAAAATAAAAAAAAATAAAAAAAGAAAAAAAAAAGAAGGGAAAGGGTGAGGTTTCTATATTCTAGTTAAAGGGTTGATTAAATCTATAATATATTTTCTCTTCTTCTTTTTAATATCGATTTCTGTAACGCATGATCCAATCAACAACTCTTACCTACCAAAACTGGACAATACATTAATCATATTTCTATCACGACTATTCTCGCTTCACTTCCTAATCACAACAAGGAATAAACAAAGCCAAACAAAACCGAGGTAAGGGTCACCACCGATCATTGTCTAACAGATCCGAGCTTGACTTATGGCAGCCCGTCAATTTTACTGCCACTTTCTAGGTGATCAGGGTTGCCCGTAAAAAGAAAGAAATAGTAACCATCGATCACAATACCTGATTGAAATATTAAAAGAGAAAAGTTATCTGGTTTGCGTAGGTTGCACGTTAAACATGGTGAGATTTTATTATTATTATTCACATATTTATTTTACTTCTTAAATTTAATTTTTTTTACAAAACTTTCACAATACTAATAAAAATACAGTCAACTAAAAATATTATAAAAGAAACTTAAACCTAGGATACCACCGGTAGCGGAGCAAGGCCCAGGCTGATTATCCCACTGCAGGGCAAAAGTCTCTCTTCCCTCTGTCCATTCCTCGCGGTTGAGAGCTTTAGTGGTCCAGTCGTTGCAAAAGGAGTCAAGCTCGTCCCGCCGTCTCCGCCTGGGCCTGCCGCGCCGTCTTTTGACGTTCTGTGGCATCCACATTGTCGTGGTTTGGGCCGTCCGACATTCGACAGATGTGACCAGCCCAGTTCCAGTTCCAGGGTGAGATTTTAGTAAATAAAAATGGAATAGCGATAGAAGTCATTATAATAGATACAATTAGGATTAGTACAACGTTTCTTGGGATACAATAAAAAAAATTGTGCCTGGAGTCCCTCCGCGCGGAAGAAGTGAAACTTCGTAATGTGGAAATTAAATTAGGAAGGGGTAGAAATTGATTTTTAGTGAAATCATATTGTTTCTTTATGACAAACTTTATTAACATTGCTTACAATTCACAATTGATCGCATCTTTTAAATTTCATTTTCGAGTGGAGATATATCCAAATCTATAACATTTACAATGGGATTATGATAACTAAAGCGCGTTGAACGTTTAACGCAACAGTGCTTTCATACCCCCTCCATGGTAGCGTTAAACGTTTAACGCAACCTTGTTGGAATCGCATTAGAAGTTTCACTTCAATAATACTGCTTTTTAATGGTCGGGTAAAAATGGATGTGTGTGTAAAATTAATGTGTATCTACTTGCATTATTATGAGATTTTACCAAGCTCAGTAGGTACGGTATTTTAGCGAAACGTGGACCATCTTTTCTTAAACTTTTTCAGAAAAACCTACTGAAATTACTAGGCATATGAGACTTTAGAGCCGACGTATCAACGTGACAAGCGCAGTGCATTGCCGCGCTAGATTATGCAATGCAAAGTTCTGGATGGCACTGCAACTGTTATGGGCAGGCGTAGCGCTTACCATCTGGTGAACGGCTTGCTCGTTTCGTCACTCAGTCAATTATAAAAAAAATCTGCCAAATAAATGAGTTGAAACCTTTTTCGACTCATTTATTTGGTAGGGAAAATGTATGACCAACATCTCATCATAAATATAACTTAATCTGCACGATTGCAGAAATTAAACTGATAATGTCACATCATATAATTACTGTCGCGTATCAGGCTTATCGTATCATCTGTTTGAAAGTGCTCGAAGTAAGAAAACGGCGAAGCAGTATTTATACTGTTGATTAATGAATGTATCACGAAGTCAGATCGGTTAACATCAGAAGCCGCTTTCGCTGCCTCGGGCGGAATCGGAAATGATCGGATTATTTGAATAAGAAACACGTGAGCTTGCTTATTTTAGACCGAATAGGATTTGCAATTATTATGAAGTATTTCTACCATAGACTTAGAGATAGAAGTTTAATTTCGCTTACTGGCAGAGTTTGAGGAAAAATTACAATAACATCGATCCAAATCTTGTAATACGGTTATCTTATCATTGTTAATTACTTCGGGAATTTATTCTGTGCAAATAGGTATCATAGACAGGAAATATAAGCGCCACTGCACTATGCATGACCAAAGGAAGTTTCAATAAAGATAGCACCACCTTACTGAATCGTGACGATGAATGCGACTCGACTCTACTGACGATTTCAAATAAAAGTTTGATATTTTATAATATTTGACACTGACTGAATGTATAAATGGTAAGAACCCAAAAAAAAAACATTTTTATACCAGCTCAGAATAAGAACAATCTATAGAAGGAAGATTAAAGGCAACAAACAGCTGTCTCGCAGCTCTCTTATTCACATCTAGTAATACAGTATACTCGAGAGTGAGTAAAACAGAAAACTTTTCAGAGTTTTTATTATTTCAAATATGACCACAAGATAGATTAGTCAGGTTGTATTTGCTACTAAATTATGTCTAGGCTGGAAAGTTTTGCGGACCTTAGTGAACAACTAAATAATTAGTGACAAGTTGCCAATTTATTATGGATTCCTTTTACATAAGTAAAACTTCCTTGTAAATCAGAAACGTTATACGTCCGTGGTACAAATCAATCGTGGCTAAATGCACAAATCATGCGAAGCTAAAACAAAAAGAAAATGAATCGTGCGGAAGTCTTTCATGTCTTTGTTTCGATGCGGCGTGACGTCACGCGTGAAGATGAACATCTTGATCTTTGATACACGCGGAGAAAGTGGTCTTGATACTTGTAATCATAGGTTTTTATGCCGGATGGAATGATTAATCAAAATATAAGGTTATCAAAAAATAAATAAACATATACACTCCCTCTCTTAAACGATATACACGATCATATAAATGTATTGATACGGACCCTTAGCTAATAATTTATTAATTTACTTTTATCACTTATTAATTAGTATCTTATACAAAATAAAGCCCGTGCCGACAATCCGGTGCTAAATCTTTTAAAACGTGACAAATTACCATTCTTTCATATAAAAAAAATATTCTTAAAACAACTAGAACCAACAATCACTAATATCAATTAAAATAGACACACAATGTGTTTTCTTGAAAGACAATGTTTTTAACACATTTTACGTTTTAAAGAGAATTTTGAAAAAATCTCGACTTGAGTAATTTTCGTTCAAAGCATGCGATAGCTCGTCATTCCTTCAAGCTTTAACTCCATTATCACTAACTTGACCTTGCTTCAACGCATTCAGATCTTTTCTTCCCAAAGCTGTCTGAATCTCGGCAAAAGTCCTGCCCTTCGTCTCAGGTACGAAGTAAAGTATAACTAGACAGACGATTACGCAGACAACTGCGAATGTGTAGTACGTCGCTGGTGCTCCTATGGAATTGGTCAACCCTGGGAAGAACAAGGACAAGAAGAAGTTGCAGAATCCAGACACGAAGACGCCGCTGGTTACGCCATAAGCACGTATTGGTCCTTCGAACAGTTCCGCCACCAGCATCCAGAAAAGAGATCCCATGCCTGAAAAAAAGAAGTGATTAGACTGACAACAAAGAAGTAGAAAGAAAGAAAAGAAAGAAGTAGAAAGAAAGAAAGAAAGAAAGAATTAGACATAAACCGCTCTAATTCACGCACAAACTAATATCAAAATATCCTTTTGACAAACTTCGATTTTTCGAATAAGTTACAAAAAACGTCGACGTTTCCGAAAGATTCAAAATTTCAACATTGTAATTATTTGTCGAATGAGGTCGTGATGGCCTCTGATATTAGTGTTGGTCAGGTTGACCATGGGTCTCATGAGACTTCACGACTGGCTATCAATCAATAACAACGGAAACCGACCATTATCTTCCGAATCACAAAAAACTTCATAATGATTTGTCTAGTTTTGTTGGATAGGGTCCTTGATTCAGATACCTCATCATCAGCATCATCAACCCATATCGGGCCACTGCTGAGCACAGGAGGCCTACCATGACGTCTTATAGCGATTCAGTTCAGGACCTAAACTGAGCCGCGTCGCATAATCGTACCGTGACGTCTTATTTTTAATGTTGCTGCCATTTTCAACCTAAACTGGATCCAGTTAAGGTTGAAAATGGTAGCAACCTAAATTGAGTCGCTAATAAGCCATTTTCAACCTAACCTATATCCAGTTTAGGTTGAAAATGGCAGCAACATAAAAAATAATACGTCACGGTACGATTATGCAACGCGGCTCAGTTTAGGTCCTGAACTGAATCGCTATAAGACGTCATGGTAGGCCTCCAGGTCTCCCCTCACTGTCGTGGGGAGGATTAGGCATTATTACACCACGCTTCTAATTATACATACCTGCGTTAAATCCAAAAATAATAATTATGATCGATATAAGAGGGAAATAGTTCAGGAATCCAGTGATTTCACGTCCACCGTCCAAAAAGATGAAGAATGTTCCGAGACCAACCTATAACAAAAACCATACTTTGTACATAAACAGTTTATTTCTAATTAATTTATTATTTAGCTGCGGTTTCCTCGTTTTCTATAGTATAACTCTTATCGGAGAGAATTTTGAAACAATAAAAACCCTACGTTACAATCGCAAATCAAATTATTTTAGAACCAAATTATGTCAAAATTCGTACAGCTGGTTTTACATGATTGAGTGACAAGCAAAGTTATAAATAAACCTTTACATTAACTATTAGGATTAGTAAGATAAGAAGCAGAATAACTATTACTAACCGGCGTCTGATCAAAGAAAAACGTGACCAATACTCTGACCTCTATTTAGGACCAAGATTAAGGATTGCCATACCTACAACGTGATAATTTCTGAGTAAAAACCAATCGCTATATGAGGATACGAGTTACTGCGACCCGTAACTTCAAATCAAACGTGACAAAACAGCTCATGAAGGTTACCTATTCCTATTAGTAGTGGCTTGTTAGATTTCAATATTGTCGTTTTGTTAACAGTTCACACTACAGGTTTGAATAAATAGTCACCGTGGTGGAGCCACTGGAGTAACCACGTGGCCTACCACCTCAAGTTAAATACGAGCAATATCTGTCACCTCGCCCAAAAATAAAACAATTCTACGTACCATCCCAATACACATTCCAATCAGGGTGGAACAGAGAATAGGCTTCCTTCCAAATCGATCAGTCAGCAGAAACGTACAGAGACAAGCTACCAGCTGAATCACTCCAATGATCAGAGAAGACAGTTCCGAGCTGACACTGGTCTGCGTAGCTTCAAATATAGTTTGTAAATAGAAGTTTACTGCATTGTAGCCGTTAAATATCAGTCCCATGCTTAAGAAGATGACCAGGACAAAAGTCTTTATTACAACACGATCCTTCAGAAGTGCCCATTTGTCTACACCTGAATCTGTAGAGGTAGCAAACTCTTTGATTTCTTCGTGAGCTAACTCTTCTGTGCCGTGTAGAAGAGTAAGGACTTCAATAGCGTCTTGCGTGTGCCCTGAAAATAAGGAAACAGGTTTTAAATGAATTTAAACAAAAGAAAAGAAATAACATACATCTACAGCTCTTACAGGTCAAGTGACCGCTAGAGCTATGCTCTTGAATCGATTGCATAGTAAAGGAAATCAGCCTTTTTTGGCCTGGGTGGCAGTGTTTTCGATACAGCCAAAAAAAACATAATTATGTTCGTCTGTACTTTTCACCAGTACTCTTTCAATTTGGTTATGTTACGAGTCACGGCAAGTGTACAGCTGAAACTTATTTACCTTTGAAATACAAGTAGTACGGCGTTTCAGGTATGAAAAGCAACGGAATAAACGTGACAGCTACTATACAAATCATCGTCACGTTTATGGCTAGATATGACACGTAGGGTCCAACTGCGAACATAATCATCATGCCTACTGCCGACATTATTTGCATTAAAGTACCGGAGGCACCTCTGATTTCTTTCTGGAATAAACAAAAGTTAGTTAGTAAAGTCTTAGGCTCACGGAGTAATATGCGAGAATTACAAAGCTAGAAAACGTTGACTGCAGAACCGGATTTTACATTTGGTCATCGGTACGGACCGTGTGTGTTTTCCAGCAATGGCGTGCCGTCTGTGCGAGCCGCACTGTAATAGCGCCGCGTTAAACACACACGTCTGTTTCGTTGCACAGCTGGCGCGTAATCTGCGCTAACACAACAGGTGTGTTTACCCGCACTCGCGTAACGTTCTAAAAAACACAAACGTCTGTGTTTTCAACAGTGAACGTGTTAATGCTTGGCATGCAAAATCATTTTGTTTCTCAATTAGCCTGCAATGGCTTAGTTTGTAGACTATTTGACTCTTTTATTTAGTAGACAGTAAATAAAAGCACTTGTCTATTTTTAAAAACATCCAGTCTTAATGTTAATAGTAGTAGGAGTTAGTAGTGAAAGTAGGATTTTTGGGTTAAATAATTATTAAATTAAATAATAATTGAAAAATACTTACCCCAGCTACTTCGGCAACGTACATAGGCACTATAACCATTGTTAGCAGATCTGTGATGCCAGCGAGCGATCTTGCGAGGAGAACCATCCACACTTCCGTCGCAAAAACCTTTATGAAACAAGTAAGCAGTCTAGGAATATATATGAGTAGGTGCAGTGTCTTCCTTCCTAGGAGGTTCATAATTGGACCCATAGCTAAAAACGCTGCAACCAAAAATTACGTGGTTTTTAATATTCTGTTGACAGTTTCATACTTTCACTGCTGACCCGATTTACTTGTTTAGCCACGGGTGCGGCTCTGCACACTCCATAGTTTTTCCCATACAACAAACACAACGGTTGTGTTTTCTCGCATTTGCGGCATGTTATGAAAAACACGACAGTTGTGTTTTCAGCAGCGAATATGATAAATATACACTAGTTAGTTTGTTACCTAGAGTTCCAGCTAGGGCGTTGGCAGAAACTATCCATGCCTCTTCATTTTCCGTGGGCGGTGCCGATAATATCGTTTGATTTTCGGCTCTGAATTTGACCAGCATTGGAGATGCCCATACTACGCTTAGCCCCAGGTTTACCACGCTGAGATTTGCTGAAAACAAAAGTAAATGGTTTTAAATAATGCTACAACATCCCGCCTGCCGCGATTTTTGGAGTAATTCATGATTCCAATTTACTATTTGACGAACACGTAGTATATAATATTGTAACAAGGACATCTTACCATTAGAATTTGTAATGAAAAGTTGTGCAGCTTACAAGTTATTATATTTAAGTTATCTTCATCATGTGTTTTTATTTTTTTGTCCTGCCTTTCGATAAGTAACGTTGATCGCTGTTGTGTGCAGTTGTGTCAGAATAAATGTTTTTTTCTTTCTTTCTAATAAAGCCAAAATATTTAAATTTCCATTTTGTACTTTCGAGAAGTGTGTAGGAAAACGCGTCACAGTGTAGATAGAACCCTTGGGACGATAAGTACCTATGTCATGCGAATTGAGCACACCCAGTAGAATAAATAAAATTCTTTCCACCTACTTCCGCTCTCTAAAAGTCGTGAATGACAATGCTGACTCAACATCCTAACACATCTCAAGATTGTGTCAAACTCGATTGATTGCTCCGATTTTTTTAGATAATATCAAACGAATGCCCCATACAAAACCTATCAGGCTAGTAAATAAAACAGTGAACACAAACTAGGTATAAACAAAACTTGTATTTATGAAGGACGAGCAAACACTTCAATAGATTGAGTAGACTTGAGATAGATCTATCGTGTTCAAGTATGATTATGGCGTTTTGTTGTTATTAATAAATTTTACTGTGGCTACCAAATAAAAAAAAACATAATTGTATTATCAATTCAACAAAATATATAATTACAAGGCCTATGCCATTTTGTAGTGGTAGACTGTACCACACCTTTGCGAGATATTCATCCGCCAAGCAGTAGAGTGCAAACATTACTGTGTTCCGGTTTGAAGGGCACTGTTTCCAGCGAAATTACAAGGCATATGAGACTATAGAACCGATGTCTCAGGGTGACGAGCGCAGTATCGCACTAGATTTTTTAAGGGAAAGTTCTGGGTGAGACTGTAGCTTTTATAGGCAGGCTTGGCGCTTACCATTTGGTGAACGACTTGCTCGTCTCATTACTTAGTAATATAAAAAAACGAGGCATATTACAGCGACCCTGCACGCGCCGTCCGGCTTTACTACCCGATTAGCAAGTCGATTTTGATGCCTTACCACATTTGCTTAAAAAAATACAATAGGTAAAAATTGCAAATAGGTTACGATATAAACTGACCAATTAAAACAACTGCATACTGTCTGTGCACCGGGTTATTGAATAACTTCCACATCTTATTTTATTTTATTTTTTATTTTTACACAATGTCCCGCAATGATATACAAGAAACTGGAGACAAAATAAATCTGTTTCATATATATGACTTTGATACCTATTAAAGATAACCATCGATAGTTAGATAACCAATCAGGGAATAATATGTTTAACTCCGTCGTTGGAGTTCCGTACAGCAAAAGCAAAGCGGAACTTACAAAATCACTGTCGTCTATGACGGACTTTCTATACTACTTTATTAAAAATTCGGGGTTGTAGGTTGGTAGTTTTATTATAAGTGTTTTCATCACAATGCATAGTCCTTATTAAATAGTACAAAATACAATCCATAATCATGTATTTAGGAAAACATCGTGAGGAAACCCACATACCTACCCGACAATTATTTCGGAGGTAGGTATGTGATCCACCAATCCGGATTAGGCCTCCGTGATGGATTATGGCCTAATCCTCCTTACGAAAGTGAGGGGAGATCCGTGCCCAGCAGTGGGACGTTATGGGTTGTTGATGAATCATGTATTTACCAGAAAGACTTACAAAAATATATACACAGGGGAATTGTATTACTAGGGGTTTTTATTGAAGTTACTAGCTAGGGTTTTCTTTATATTATAAGGTAGAGTTTACCCATATAGGCATAGGGATTGCGTCTTCCATAATGTTCCTTTTCTTTCATTCGTTTTACGGCTTTAGTGGGATTAAAACTGTATTTTTTCTTTGAATAATAGAACAAGTATTGCTGTACCGACCTACAATTCACCGTTTATAAGACTTCAATGGCTTTATCTGCACGAGGTTTCATGGGGTGGCCAACACCTCAATACCTACGTAACCCTGAACGCGCGAGGCCTGACTCGATCTTGACCAGTCGTATGTAATCAGGAGGAGACAAGCACCTTTATTAATTAATCGTTATTTTCGATATCTATATCGGAATATATACTAATATATAAAGCTGAAGAGTTTGTTTGGTTGAACGCGCTAATCTCAGGAACTTTTGTTCAACAAACAAGAAAAATATATCACATTCCTTTTGACTCCAACAAGAGAAATCTACTGCATTAGATAGATAGTGCATTTAGATAGTGTCCATTTTCAGTTTGGATAATAACTAGCTCGTCCCTTGGTTTCACCAGCGTAATTCCAGTTTACCACAATAAGTCTGCATTTCCCAGGTTAAAAACCACCATGTTACTTTGGGAGAGCTGAAGATCCTCAAAAAATCAAATGTCAAATCGTGAGTTCGTACAAAAATCCCAAATTTTCCAAAAATAAAACAAAATATAAATTTAGAATATAACAACCATGGATCCAATAGTTAAATCGATCTAGGTCCAGTTTAATCGCAGACGTTTCGATTCATTAATAGTCCGGTCAAATTAGACCAAAAAATAGGAGTGAAGGAAAACTGATGAATGCTTTACCGAAACTTTCTAAGGAGTGAGGAATTTTCTAAGGAGTTTCAGTCCACCACTACAAACGACGATTTGCACCAAATCCATCATGATTACGAGTATCGATGAATATCAAATGGATGATTACGAGATATTGCTAAAGTAAAATGTCATACTTATCGTGCCTATCTGAAGACCATGGTATTAGCCTTATAATGGCAGTACTCAAATCAGGAGTAGATACCTAAGGCGAGCACGCACCTTGCTCGGGAATCTCAGTATTTTCTAGATAAGTATCTTTAAACGATGATTGATGATTAAAATCATTGTGCAATGATCAGTGGTCGTGGAACTATGTCGAACTCAGTACGAAACGTCAAAATCGGAATTACATTTGGTTCCAGAGAGATCAACATAAAGGCTCATTAACAACAATTAGCTAGTCCAGTAATGCTATTTGATCGAAGAAGCAATGCCCTTGCATTGCTTCTTCGACCAAATAGCATTCTTAGCCCTGAACAGAGACGAAAAGTTGGAAGCATACCGGTGTTTTATAGGATGCATTTCGGCTTGTGCGCGTTAGAATTACACAATTGAATTCCCACCTTTATCATTCCATCATCGGAAAACCAAGCGCCACTGTGTTATGGTGAATATTTCATGATGCGTTTCTCTACAACACGTTTGATGTAACGGCAAAGAGGAATCTCTGTTTCTCGATTACAGTCTGTGAGTCCCATATCACGCACTAGTGTGTAGGTCCAAAGTTCAGAATACCACCTCGCGTTGCAATAAAAATCACGATGTAGTCTTCATGTAGCGATATGAATTAATTTTCCTGTAAGAGATTAACATACTGCAAGTCATAATTTGTCTGGCCTCAATGTCTACCACCATCGCGTGTGTTTGCTTACTCACACTTATAAAAAAAAAGATATTGAAGGATCAGAGTTCGATTCCTTGCGTTGTATAGTTGCATAATGAGGAGTTGATACTAAACCTGCAGTTATTGCGTGCTTTGTCTAAGGATTAGAAAGCGATTGAAAGCGCTTACGCATTGAACACTGATAAAACGCAAGATGAAAATTGAGGTGGAACAATGTAAAACTAGGCAAGGCAGTGGTGAAACAATATAAAACTAGCCGTTATATTAGCCAAAATTATAAAACTAGGCGTGTTACTGGTCAGACAACGTAAAATAGGCGTGATAGTGGTAAAAAATGAAAATTTAGGCCTGTTAGTGGTCATACAATGTGAAACTAGGCGAAATAGTGGTCAGACAAGGTGAAAATAGGCGAGATAGTGGACAAAAATGTAAAACTAGGCGAAATAGAGGTTAAAACGAATCTATAACCAAATCAAAAAGCTAGCTCCAAGCGTTCATTTCAATGTCTTTATTATCCCGATGTCTGTAACCAGGTCAAAGGCTTAAGATAGTGACAGTCAAAGGTTTAAGACAGTCCAACACCTATAATATACTCGTATCGCTTAGAAAGAGAAAATGCTCATTAACCGCTAAAGTCTTAACAACAAATTAACTTAATTAAGTGCCGATACAACCTTCACTGCGTTTGTTCTTTATAGTCCCCTAACATTTGCGAGGGAATTTGTCTTAAAGGTAATAAAGTTGCATTTTGTTTAACTCATTCAACAAATCATTTGGAAATTTTGTAAGCTTCATATCTCCCATATGTGAAGATTCATTCCGCCCTAGCAATTAACCATTAGTTAAAGTTCCTACTCTATTTGCTACTTGCTAGACCATAGTTATTGAAATTTAAGTCTTATTGTACATTGTATAGAGTTATTTTTTGTCAAAGTTCTCTTGCATTAAGTTTGTTGTTTCATAGAAATTTCTAAGTATTATAAACATGAGCGTATTCGGCGTTATCGCTTCGAACCGTCGATAACACGTTTCACGCTTTAGTTTTGTTAATTAATTACACTTTCACAACATTTACACCTCCAGACAATTTATTAGGCTCCCGTTCATTTGCTTTATCAAGGTTTATCTATGGGTTATTCTCGAGTGCTTTGTTGACTGGTTTTTTATATCGTGAGCTTTATGTTTGGTTAGAAAGTGATATCGTATCGGGTGTAATAAGTTTAGTACCAGGCTTTATCTTAACCATTATTGTTAGATAATGACGAATAATAACATTTATTAAGTACATACTAGATGAAGTCTGCAATTTTTTTGTTTTTCAGATATCTATATTATTTCTGATAAACTTTTATAACAAACGTATTCGGTACTGTATGTTGATTAAATGAGTCCATACACAATAAGGGCAGAAGCTGCGTTAAGCTAGATTTACATTGGTCTGACGTGTTGTGTCGTGATGCATAAGAAGGTATCGGTTTCATACATACTGTTTTCTGTTTCTGTGGCATATAAGACTAGTGCCGATGTCTCAGGCTGACGAGCGCGGTGCAGTGCCGCGCAGGATTGTGCAATGTACATTTCTGGGTGGCACTGTAACTGTTATGGGCAGGCGTAGCACTTACCGTCAGGTGAAAGACTTGCTCGTAACGTCTCTGGGTCAAATAAAAAAAAAACATAATAATGTTGTAATATGTATCTATGTATGTATGTATGTATGTATCTATTTATTTATTTATTTTATTCTATGTATATAAGGAAAGCCACCGTCCGATGTCCTAATTACTCCTCTCCGTGCATGGTTGTCTGGACGAGATCGCTCTGAGCGATAAGACCGCCCATTGTGACACTAACTGTAAAATTTGTTTTGTTCTAGTTTTTAAGTTTTCTTTGTTCTGTGGTGTTTCAATAAAGAGTTTATCTATCTATATATCTATAGTCTTGTACAGTAGCGTATCTAGCTTATTTTATGACTCACCTAGACCGTTTTTTTTAAATATATTCAATGTATTGTACAGCGTTTGTCCTTATTTATTATAAGTACAGATTAAACTTAGTCCGCCAACGAACCAGTCCATAGCTACATTAGCTGTATCTGAATCACCCATAAATCCTCAGCTCTATTCACCATTCTAAACGGCGTCTAAGATATCGCGATCAATAATAACTCATAAATCAAAAGCGTTATATAATTAAGGAACAGAACAAACCTGACAAGCTCTCAAGTTCTAATTGATGAATTAGTTTGGATAAGGGCTGATAAGAAATGAGGCGAGAATGATAGGAATGATTATGTCACTGTATAGGAAACTTATGTTCTACAAGGGATTTTTTACTTTAAATATTCTTGAAGCATTTGGCTTATAGAATACACCGACCTGTAAAATTTCAACCATAATAGTCTCAATCGTTAGTTTCCGAATAGCAATGACATACAGACAGACGGACAAACTTGACGCGAGTTTATCAGGGTTAAAATTTGGATACGAGAACTTAAAATGTAGAGATATATAATATTCGGAACCATCGTCACCAACTCCGTCAACCGCTCAGTAAGGGCACCGGTCACCCTACTTTTGCGAGGAATATTAGCCCAAAATCCACCACGAGGATTGGTGGATCACAAATCTCCGAAATAGTTCTCGGTCATGTCACGATGTTTTTCGTCACCCAAAAGCAATATATCAGACGATAAACTGACATGCATGTCATGAAGTGTCATATCTTAAGTAATGTCTGAACATTACTGTCGATGATGTCATGATTCTCAGACCACCCAGATTTCTACAACAGTTAGCGGCTGCTTCCCAAGATATAGGATTGAGGTTTAAGACCCCGGTTTGCCCTACCATAAAATCGAGAGTGGACTATTAAAAGCTAACCGACAATTACCGTGCTTCAGGGTTTTCTCGCTCCATAATTCAGGTCTTGGTTGGTTTTCGTTTGTATTTGGAATTATCGCCGCATCTAAATTGCCCCAATGGCATATTCTACGACTGGCGTATCTGTATTCTATAAACTGCTTAACTCGTTATGAGTCCTTAAGTTCAAGAATATGCCAGTGGCAGGTATTGGGAGCAAGATAAGTCGTTCCTTTAAAGGCACTTATAAGGAAACAACTGACATTAAATTGATATAAGCGTCTCCCGGAGTAGCATCATAAATCGATCCTTGTAACCCTTCATAGACTGCATCATCACAGACCAATCGGTGATGTTATCACCGCGATCTTTCAATCTAAATATCCTATCCAGCTGCACCATCCCATCCCAGACCATTTAGCCATGACAAGGCACACGATCCATGGCTGAAACTTCAAAACGAAAAAGAAGGAGCCAGTTAAACTACAGTCGGGGATCGAGCGAGGTTTTTCCATCTCTGATCCCTTGCATTTCGTTTGATCTGCAATGATTGATTGTTAAACATAATTCTGAACACTTTATATTTCAGTTCTGAGTAGTCGGGGGTCAGTGCTTCCAGACGCTCTTTGTTGTTCCATCCGGCATGTCTTAGTATTTAATATGCGTATCAGTAGACGTGCAATCAAAACGTAATTTATTATGATAATGTTGATATCGATCTATCAACTGAAATGTATCACATCATTGTTCGCATTCATGTGATGGTCCTGTATCGATTGCAAAATGTTTGTTAATCATCATCACTTCCGCTGATATAAAAACAAGTTTTGATAAATACAGGTATAAATACAGGATACATTGAATAGGTATCTTCTAGGCAAGCGTGCTTCGCCTTCTTCCACATCGTCGCTTCCTATTAGATGACGTCGTGGTTAAACGCTGGCTTATTTACGCCATCAAAAAAGGCAGGTATCCATTGTTGTCGGGCATAGAAATTATCCTTTCCTTTATGATTTACATAAATCCTGATCCGTAAGTAGAATTTCATGTATCTAGGAAATCATAAATTACAAGAATAACCTCTGAATAAAGGCAAATACTGTGGTTTAGACATATTTGTACTGCGCAGGAAACAACAACTTTCAACCTTACACTTTATGGTTGTGTCATTCAGACTAACAAACCTAAACACGTATCTATCAAAGCTATAGATTCCTTTGATAACCAGCCAAAATCCCGCCATATAAAAAAAAATTACAACTCATGCTTGAATATTGTCCGGTAAAATGATAAACAGCCAATTTATTTTAAAATAATTTTGCTCTAACCGAAATGACGTGGCATTCTTACCGTGAATTGCTTGTATTTGTTAAACATTCACCTAAAACACATAAACAATAGTGAAAAGGATATTTTTAACAATCAATGCGTCATTGTTTCGACAGTTGCTCGATCTATCCAATTGGATTTTTTACGCAATCATCGATTTGTGCAATCGGCCCTTGGCTCAGCAATTTGGCCCTATCTGATATACAAAACACGAAACTAATCATATAGATATGCCATATCTTAATCAGCATCAGTGTTTGTCTGTCTGACCCTTTGTACTACATGATTATATACAGAAAATACTACACAGTTGTTCATTGACCGATATTTAAAGGTCTACTACTTATGCCAAATTGGTTTTGTTGTCACTTCATCATGATATCCAATGTCATTTGAGATTAAATCAACTCCAATGACTCCTTATTTATCAAAAGTATAAAAAAAATACACTTTAAAAGCATAACTCTCCTCTTGGACAGTCAGGCTGTCAGGTATAAACAGCGGGGCTGTTTTGAAAGGTCCTACTTCCTATCCTACTAATATTATAAATGTGAAGGTTTGTGAGGATGTTGTAAATACTTGGCTATAGGAATTGCAGTGCCACCCAAAACTATGCACTGAAAAATCTCGCTATATTGGGCCTGGGAATCGTGATAGGTTTGTAGGAAGCTCTACTACCACATCGGATTCAGTGCTAACAGCACACAGGCATTAAACTATCCTGCATCACGCAAACGATACGAATTCGCGCTTGTTAGAAATAATATATTTTTCAGCAACAAGACTTATGCGTAATCTCATTTCTGTTATCGCATTTGTTTCACAACCGTTAAATTTGTCTAGCATAAACGTTCCAATAGGGCAAGGTCGGACCCTTTTCGATTCAATATCCGGCGGTCTATTGTGTTCGTTTCCTGTCGCTGTTGCATTAATTTACTTTTACGACGTATTAGTTTTAAATGTTGGACAGGAGGTTCCGGTAAAGTACAGATGTTCCATGTGACCTCGTGGTTAATGTTCGGTGTATGTTCAAGGTAACTCCAAGGTTTGGTAACAAATGTACGAGCACTTGGTACTGCAGGTGGATCTTTGTTGTAATAATATGTGTCAAAGCAGATTTATCTGTCACATTATAAGTTTTTCTGATGTCTATTTAATTTGATGTTTCACTTCTTCCATTATACGCTATCTTCTCTTTATATTTTACTTCAGATCTAGCTGTCGGTTTACTGTCTATAGTTTGTGTGTCCTCAATATCCTTATCAATGCTTTTAATTTCTAGCTCATTTCCGTTTCCACAAATACCACTATTTTAATAGTACTCAGTTGTCTCATTGACACCAATGTTCATTGCGTGTAATTTGCCTGTTGTACTTGTAGTGTTGACGATATTCCGTTACTTCCATAGAGTGTGGGAATTGTTGTCGTTTTTTAGATAATTCTGACTTTGGCTAGTATTGGAGTCAAAAAGCACTAGCATTCTGTCACGACTTTGCTCAAGTGCAGAACTACTCGAGTACTCGTAGTACTCGTAGAATCGCCTACAACTTGGACTAATATTAGTAGTAACTGGCAGAATTGAAGGCAAAAGACTAAGACGCCGAAGACCGAAACTTGAGTCTGATCAGGATACCTAGAAATGCTAATAAGGGTGGCACTCCACAAAGCCATACATCCGAGCCGGTGGAGACAACTTGTGGACATAGTTGGAAGGAGTCACGATCTTGAACAGTGAGAAAACGATAGAAGAGGTTCCAACCGCTGTTGGTCAAACTCTGTTTGGTCTGTCAACAACTGTTTGGTCAAACTCTGCTCGTCAGAAAATATATCCTTATCCACAAAGCTATATCATTTATTAAAAAAAATTACAAAGTAAAAAAAGTCACAGCCACGTTAAATTGTAGAATCATAGGTCTGGAAAGTCATAAAAAGCCTAGTTTCATAGTCCAGCTGCGACACGCATATGTCACTCGGACATGCTCCGTTGCCGACCAATGGTAGTTTCCGTTATAATTGCTCGTTTGGATGTGACGCAAAAATTGCGCCAGCACTGCTAGTGATTATCTTGGAGGCTTTGGTATACTGTACATGTGTAACTACAGTGGGGATCTTTGTATAAATCGGAATGAAATAGGACCATACTATATGTGCAACTGTCTTCAACACGTTGGCTGCTGAAAACACACACGTTTGTGTTTTAGTAATTTTACGGTAAGCGAAAACGCCTGGCGTGCGAACCTGCACTGCTCTATTGACCATTTTATCACAACAGTTGTGTGCGCCCGTACTGCTTGATTAAGTTTAGTTACGACGCAGTGCCAGTAAACAAACACGCGTTATGTGAAGATTCACAAAGGTACCCAAAAACTTAAAACAATTCAGCAGTCAACGTGTTTCGTTCAGATTGTTTCTCAGCGCTTTACTGACTGATTCGTCTTTGTATGAGGTAGCGCCGGCCTCTGGTGTCCAAGCTTGCCAGACCGCCCAAGGAAGGGCGCTCTGGCACTGCTGTCAATCCATAACGACCGGGACCGTGTGTCCGAAGCACAGAGCAAAGGAATACCGCTCAAGGCCCACGTCGTTGGAGAAAATTCGAACCAGGTCCAGGTGGGTTCCAAAGCGCCACCGCTTCAACTGGCTGACCTTACCTTTATAGGTTTCACCCTAGTCTGTTGGCATTAGTATTACGCTCGGCTCCTGGTGATTTATATCTCTGCATTAGGATTATGCTCGAGTTCTGCTGATGTTATCTTGATTATGCAAAAATGAGCTTTAATAAGTACTGTCATTGCTATCCTACTTCCAAGAACTAAGACTTAAATGGTAGCGATTTTTGGTGCTCCAACTATAAAACATCGCAATTTCAACTCAATTGAACAACGAAAACTGGGTCGAAAATGACTTGCAGACTTAAGACTCGCCCTGTGATTGGTAAAGTTGGTAGGGTTAGTAAAGTTTTCTATTCTATTTGATTTCTTACTGATAGCTATTCCTCTATGCTTGAGATGTAGAGTAGAGAAACTGCCTATACTTCTTGGCCAGACTTCATTGTAAACTCTTCTATGCTAATCGCCGAGCGGTCCCGTCGTGACTTCAAGATCGTTATTTTTAATTTACAAGTTCTCGCAATACGCATTACACTTATCTTAATTGCTTGAGAAATGGGCGTCTCATAAGCAGATAACAACTTGTTAAGCTTAAAGCTCACTGGATATGTTACGTCAAAGTTGTTACCGTTTTATGGAGATTTCTGTACATTCAACGGCAAAAGTTGCTGAACATATAACGCTTTATTTACTGGTTCTTATAAGACAGAGGAGACATTGCAATGGGTTGGGTTCCCGCACAGGGCAAAGATTTGTGTGAACCACAAGTATTTGCTCTGAGTCTGAGTGTTTGTAGGACCATGGTCCTTGTAGTTCCTGATTACCTAGATGAAGGAACTCCTAGTTATCAAGACGGTTACTACCGTTATTAGTTATCTTTATCGTGATGCGTTATTATTATTGTTAATGCGATGAATTTCCCCCCTCACAAAAAAGGAAGGATACGCTCTGTTGCGACGATTGCTCAGATGTTTTCATCAGAAATGTAAGATAAATAGACATGTCGCAGCGCGCCGCACCTATTCAGCGTGGCTTGCCGTATAAGTAATTCCAGTTATTAAAACTGAATAATCAAATCGTGCCAAAACATAATTATGTTTACAGACAAGCACTATCAAGGACCTACAGTCACAGAGCAGTTCCGTTGTCTACCTGTCGTCTCTACTATCAATCAAAAGCAAGAAAACTAAAGTTAAGTTTTTGGTTCTTGAACTGGATTCTACATATATTATTGCTTTATTGCTCAGATTAAATTGCTCTTACAAATGGCGGATTGATTGCTAAGAGCATTTTCTACCAGTCAGTTTATTATAGTGTCAGTTCAGTTAACACGTTCACTGCTGAAAACACAACTGTGGTGTTTTTCACTTGCCGCGGGTGCGGGAAAACACAACTGTGGTGTTTGTTGTATGGGAAAACACTCCATAGAGTGTGCAGAGCCGCACCCGAGGCTAGACAAGAAATCGGCTCAGCAGTGAAAGTGTTAAAGCTGAACTTGATGCTGTGGACAAATTAGAACGGATGAATGAGAAAAAAAATGGACTGGAATATCTTACAGGGGTTCCTTTGAAACCCTAAAGACGAATGTGGCAGTGGTATTCCACACACTAGACATAAATGCAAGTTTCACTTGTTCCCACCACCTCTGCCACCTCGGTTTGTCTGTACCTCAACGTTTCCACAGGTTATGTATTATGATTTAAGTACACTTTCATTTATTACTGACACATGAATGAACCCTTGTAGTACCGAAGTACTAAAGTTTACAAAACATAGCTTTATGACCTACGCGCAAAAACATTTGCGGAAGACCCAAAAGACAATGGACCCGGAAGACAAGACGTCACGTAGAATGTAGTATAGAAAATCGTTACTTTGTAGCCATCCACGATAACATAACTCGCGGAGGCCAGTCGAATAACCTAACAGTTCAGCTAGATCAACGTCACCACACCAACTGAGTAGTACTCATTACAAAAATTACTGTATTCCGGTTTGAAGGGCACTGCTTCCAGCGAAATAACTGGGCATATGAGACTTTAGACCTGATGTCTTAGGGTGACGAGCGCAGTGGAGTGCCGCACAGGATTATACAATGCAAAGGTCTGGGTGGCACTGTAACTATTATGGTCAGGCGTAGCGCTTACCATCAGATAAACGATTTGCTCATCTCGTCATACAATCAAATAAAAAAACAAATAAACCCATTAATTGTGGATGAACTTGCAGCGATTGAGGAGTTCCACCAAATATCTACCGGTTTCATCAGATCCTCGCCACTAGGTACCTATACCGAAATTAATGAAACAAATCAAACAATCTCAATCAATACAGATTTTGGCTTTCATAGGTTACTTCTAGGTAACCGTGCACCGTCGTAGACCGCATCGCCGTGAGATAGTGGTCCAACGCGAACCCATGTATGCTTATCGATAAAAAGTGTCCTCGTCAGAGTTCCCGTTAGCTACCTTCTATAAACAAGGAGAAAGCTCACACAGCACACTGAAAATAAATCAAAATAATTCTAGAAACTTCAGCTGTGAACACACGGCAATGAGACGATCGTGCGACAGATAGGAGCGACACTGTGTTGTTGTCACGAACCCAACACTTCGTGCGGTGAAACCAACTTTTGACTATCATATTATTGGGTAAGATATATAGACTTGCCTTCCATATACGGGTGCATCCATAGTTATTAAACGCGGCGTTTCCAGTTAGATGAAGATTGGTTGATGCAGCCAAAATTACATCTTTAAATAGGTTCCAGCGGTCCTTATCAGGACCCCACACCAACAGCACTTCTCAGCGCCACATCCAACGGCACCTTCCAGTAGTCTCGTGGATGCTGAACCATCGATACAATTACCAGGGTGAGACTGCAGTCAAAAAAAAAGAAGAAGCGTTGAAAATTGAAAGTGTCAGACTTTTTAGGAATGCGAATGCGAAAACGAAAAAAACTAATGCGAAAAAAGTGAAGGAACAATGCAAGTATTCAATTTGATAACTAAGTTTCTAAACCGAACTGGTTATTATTTCAAAAGATTAACGGTAGAAATGGGATATGCATCTACTAAAAGGTACCTTAATACAAAACACAATAAGCACAATATTATATATCGAGAACACAGCACATAATACATCGTGTCGTGAATATCCCATTTTTGACGTTCAATATATATATTTTTAGTGATATAGTTCATTTCAGCCCCATCTAACAATCCAATAGCAACTTTTACATAACTCTAGGTTATAGGGAAGTATTCTGTTAGACTGATTAGGTAGGAGTTCATTTTGACAGTTCGTTTGACCCAAATAACTCTTTAGATACTCCGATAAGTATCTATTACGTACATTCTTAGCATAGAATGATTATTTTACGATTCTCGCTACGAGTATTTGTAGCTACAGTTACTTAATTAACATATGTGTAAAGCGTTTTGGTCGCCGACAATAAAACGATGATATCTTAAACATATTTGACATTTTATAACCGTTCTTGTGGTTTTCTCGTCGAAATATTTCCATTTCTTTCACGTCTTCATAAAATACAACTGATGATATCATTTTACTCGCTTGCAGCGCTTTCTCGTGCGGTTACGTTGGTTTAAGTGAAATTTTTATTAACATCTTATTGTATTCCTGTTTTTTGAAATGCCTATTTCATGTGACACGTTATGTCATCATTGTATGCATCTTTTGAAAGTTTTGTAAACGTCATCATCATCATCATCACCCATAACGTCCCACTGCTGAGCACGGGTCTCCCCTCATTTTTTTTTTACCTACTAAATCAAAAAAGTCTGTAAAAAGCTCAGTGGCATTTTCACACATCTTACATCGTTCAAAGCTTTTATTTTCCCTAATCAATCTTTATAGAGCTTTGTTTAAGCTTTTGCCTTAGTAAAAATGTCAATCACAATGTCCTAAGTGATCGGACGAGCGATACTCTAAGTACGTTCGTTCGCTTAGCATCTTAGTAGCGTCGTATTTATTGCGGCCCCCATGTGGTTTAATGATGTCAAAAGCGATTCGGAATAATTCGGATGATCTGATAACAGCTGTAATTTTTGTTTCTTCATTTTTGCGACCTAGATTACCGATTAGCGCATTGAAAGTGGAGCGGCATAATAATATTTCTCTTTGCCATTTTTTACATACCTATAACTTATTCAAGCACTAAGTTGTTTAATAGTTAAAACTAAATGGTAAACGTCCGTTTCATAAAAGTTTTGTGTCATATTTAATAATATTTCACTAGCGTTCTGTGAACAATCAACAATATCGATAAACTACACTACAAATTACAATTCCACGAATATTTAAAGTTATCCAGCCGATATCGCCGCTGCATATCTCGTACCCCGTGGGGCAGCCGCCGGCGACGATATGAAATATTCTAGCTTTATGTTAACACCACTGAACTTTTCACTTTCTTGCTTAAGATTAGGAATTGTTTGTTCAGCAGGTGCCTGCGTGCTTCCTGGTACTGATAAAGTGTTTAGCCGATTTCTCCAAGCAATATTTTGGTCCCTATAGTTAAGGTATGCGCCAACCTGGCTCATAAACCAAGTACTAACTCAGGCTGTGTTGAAGTGTTTTTTTTTTGGATTGGCCTCGGACTCTGCGTGTCACAGGCATCTCTCTGCTTCCTAACCTGCTGAATGGTTACTACAAATTATAATGGTGAATGTATTTATTTGACGTTTTCGGTGTTGCCAATATGTTTGAGATTTCGTATCATCGTGATTTTGGTGAAACGGCAGTCTAGCGGTAAACATTTTTGAACACTTTATTCTCACTCTAAAACCAGGGACACAAAGTCACGTATCAAACCGTCAGTCGTCACGTTGCATTGCTCAATGCAGTGTTGCCAGGTACTAGGCATTTTGCAGGTTTTCACGATTACGTGGAGTTCAGAGAGGTCATTCACAATGCTGTCGGAATGCCTAGGAGCTGTATGTTTGTCCATGTTTGGGCAGTAAAATAATAAGGTAGTCTTTGGAGTCAGAGATACCAAACTTATTTCGACAAGTTATGCTTTTGGTGTACGAGATGCCAACTGTTGGAATTTCACTAAGTTAACTACAATTACAGTAATGTAGAAGAAACTAATCGCTAATTTAAAGGAAGCCATAGTTAGCATGAATAAAAATTGGATCGAAAATAGTTTATTTAATAAAACTCAAATCATTTATTATTATTATTATTTTTATTATTTATTGAGTATAGTGTGTATGTGTATTATTAAAACATAAGTATTTAATGTATAAAATACTGTAAGTACGCCACCCACCCTACTATCGAAAAATGTTTTTTACTGTCCATCCAAAGGTTGTCTGGAAGAAATCGCTTTCAGCGATAAGACCGCCCATTGTACTACCCTTGTTTACCTATTGTAATTTTTCTGTCCTGTGTTTAATTTTGTTTCTGGTGTACAATAAAGAGTTTTTCTATTCTATTTTCTATTCTATTCATTTATTGTAAATAAGCAAAATCATTGCACTTTTACAAGTCAACAATTTAAATCTCGAATCAATACACATATCATAATTAATACATAGACAAAAACAACAAAATTAAGTCAAAATATGATCTTCTAAAGTAATGATTATTTAATTATGGTTTGAGTTTGAAAAAGGACATTTCCCTTTCAAGTGGTGACACATGCCTGAATCTCGCACAGGAAAGGGAAACTCCATTAATTCTACCAGTGCTTCGGAAATACGCCAAATACGTAATTGTAAGTTTTTCCCTGTTAATAAAAGTTTATCAATCAAACAGCTTAAGGGCTATACAACAATAGCAACGTAACTCCATCATAGTTCACACCGTGTCAAGTGAAACTTCGCACCATAAAGTTCCCCAGCACCCGATGGTAAATCATAGTCGGGGGCAACTTTCCCTTAGCGTAAACATATGCATTGTTGCTTACACGACTCGTTTACTTGATCGGAACGAAAGTGTTGACGATAGAGAGATGCTCGTTTGCATTAACCGTAGCACTACTAGCCGACACCTATATCTAATGCCTTAAGGCTTAGAGCAAAAAACGTTTCAACAACCTACCTCATAAGTTACAACATAAGGCGTCATCGACTGCGACCGAATTGCAACTCCAAGTTCTCCAACAATTTCAACTGATGGGAAGCGACAATGTGGCCAAAGGTGCAGCGTGAGTCTTGGCACAAAGGGAAAAGTTCAGAGAGACTCCTAAAAAACAGAGAGAGAGAGAGCTGCATGTTGCAGAGTTGTTGTTGCAGTTGTGTTGTTAGTGTAAAAAGACCAAGTACAACATCTGATTGTTAATATGGTATTAATACGTCAAACCGATGAAAATCCGGAGCAAGCTAACAATAAACACTAAATAGAATAGTGATAAAAATCTAGCTATCTAAGAACTTATCAGCAAATAAAAATCAATTTACATCCGACTTTCAATGGACAAAACAATTTGTCAAAAACATCTCTGCCACTTTTGAAAGTATTAAAAATAGAAACGAAATCAACTTCTGATATCTGTCTAGATTGTTTTGAACAGGTTCCTCATACGTTATCTGTCATTGTAAAGCTTCTGATGAATATCTGGACTAGTTTATAAACGACGCTTTCTTTACTTTCAGTGATTTTGATCAAAAGCAATGCAGCCGGCATTAACTTGCAAACTGGTAGTGGTAGCTACTGTGTTTGTTGACCATGTTTAGAAACCACAGTAGTCTAATAAGTGGTTTATATGTATTTCAAGTGAAAACTTCTTGAGGCGCGTTGAACACTTTTGGGTGAACAAAAATCATAGAAGTCGCGTCATTGTTTTTTCCTGTTTTGTTCAGTGCATCGGCTACATTTTTCAAGTGTTAGCTGTTCAGCCAGTGTCAAGCTTTATAATATTCCAAGTTTTATTTTCCAAAATAAAGTAAAATCATCTATTCCCCGGTCAATAGCTTAAAGTGACTGGGACTCGTTATTTCATGGATTTATATTCAAGGTGCAGTCAACTTCACGAATAGTCAAGATTCAGTAAAGTGGTGGCCGCTTTACTGAAACTTCCTAGGCAGTTTGGAGATAACTCAAAATCCTTATCCTTACTTTTTATATCATAAATGCGAAAGTAACTCTGTCTGTTGCTCTTTCACGGCTAAACTACTGAACCGATTGAAATGAAATTTGGTACAGAAATAGTCTAGAGCCTAGGAAAGGACATAGGGTACTTTTTATCGCGAAAAAAATATTGTAAAGGTTTGAAATAGGGGGTGAAAGTTTGTATGGAAGTTTCGTCATTTTTAAAGATAGAAGCTTCAAATTTATATTTTAGGGTTTTGATTAGATATAAATAAATATGACATTCTACGCGAGAACTACGCGGGTGAAACCGCGGGGCGCAGCTAGTCACATATATTTTTGTGTTTTCATTATTTTCTTACACTTGTGCACTTTAACAAAAACTTACTGGTTAATAATCTAATCTTACACACGATGAAACGCAAGTTTGAGAAAAATTGCAAAACCCACGTCATATTTTTGATTTGCCATCACATTTTTGACTCAAATCCTATTTACATGTCGTTATTCCACCCTGTTTCCATAGTATTTAATTGGTTACCGGCAACTGCAATTCCTATGTCCGAGAGTACAGATGAAGAAAGTATTTATAACTTGAAAGCTTTACTACCGAAAGCAATATCATGGGAATCTTAAATATTCATCAGCAAATCTCAATAGTTCATTCATATGTCGTTTACAGACAGTAGTTCAATATTTATAACTATTGCAAAAGCTGTTAAAATGTCAATTTCGAAATGAACATATCAATAATACCTGAACACTTGTTCTGTCCTATTCATAGTGGTGGGACACACACAGCTCGAATTGTGACTCAAGCTGGTTCAGTTATAGGAATCACAAAGTCTCATTGAGTTGTATCATTTTACTGATATGAGTCAAACTTTACAAAAAAGAAAAAAAAGAGAAAAACAAGATAAAATTGAACTCTTAACGTATGTGTTAAAAATAAGGTTCTAACAGCTCTTTTCCAATCTACTTTCGCGCAGAATTCAAGCCTACAATGCCATCGATGCCATCGATCGATGCCATCGATGGCATTGTAGGCTTGAATCGGAATTGACGGCATTGATAGAATGGAATTGAGTTAAAGTTTTATCAAAACTCAATTCCATTTACATAATAATACACACACACACATCCGACATTCCCTACATCATAATTAGGGGTTGGGATCTAGGTATGTGATCCTAAAGCATTATTTAATATATGTATTATATTGTTTTTTTTTTATTTGACTGAGTGGCGAGACGAGCAAGTCGTCGATTTTTAAATCGATATGTCCTGACAGCTCTCTGGATCAATCGAACCAGCTATAAACATTCGCAATAGCCTACCACCTTTACTTGGCACCACAGGCGTGGCAATATCTCCGTCGGACAATACGACAAGAGAAACGCACGGAATCGAACCGGCACCTCGATAAATAATGCCCATGTTAATATTTCATTGACCGCCGTGACTGATGGGGGCCGCCTATGAGGAGCTTTCCTTGATGTTGTATCAGGATTATGTAATCCGGTAGGAAATGGGTGGTGATTTATGACGCTATAGGTGAGATTCATTGATCTGTTTGTTAGCAAAAAGTTTGAGTTGCGACGGTGGGCTGTGTGCCGTGATGATCTATAGTCTATAGGTGAGAGAGAAAGGTGGAGCTGTTAGCTAATGAAGGGTTTCTACGCAAAACTGTACCTTATATTATTTGACATTTGCAACACGAAATATATCTTGGATCCATTTTGATTCTCTCACAAATGTTTGTACGCTGAAAAGATAAAAAGCTCTGAGAAAAAGGTCAGACGCTCTTCATGTCTTCAGTGGACCAGAGTCTGATGTATAATGTATAACTGAATATTTTTATACGAATCTAATGTATTGTTTTATTGTTACAGGTAAGTTTTCTGAAACCGACAGTCACAAAATGGTGATTCGGGTAAGTTTATTAGTAACTTTATTTGAGTTTACTTAGACAGTATAATTTATTGAATAACGTATAATTATTATCGTTTCAATTTCTACATCATCTTCATTAATATCTATTTCCACCAAGTAACGCCGGAGTCTATCAACTTATACCCCGAAGCTACTAGTGAAATTGTGTCAGTAAAGTAAGCCATAATTATCGAGTTAAACGAAGTCCGTGTAATCCTGGCTTACTACTAATACTCGCTTTCATCCGTTAGCTTTTAACCTGACATATTATTCCTAATAGCTGTTATTACGACTGGTACAAGCAATAAGCTCGAAGACGGTTAACTGCGACTTGGTGATCCACAATCACGTTGATTCTGACCTCTAATTAGGGTTCCCTGTATCTAGGGAATTAGAAAGGCTATAGTCCCACAAGGACACAGACAAACAAATGCATTAGTAAAATTATCAGTCTAAATCGTCCCACTGCTGGGCAAAAGGACTCCCCTCCCTCCTTCCATGACTTCCGGTCTATTGCTACAACTAGTCAATCGTTTCTATATGAGTCCAGTTCGTCACGCCACTATTGCCGGGGTCGACCACGTTGTCGATTTGCTCCGCCTGGAATCCAATCGGTTGTGAATTTGGCCCACAGCTGGTCTGGCATGCGGCAAACGTGTCCGGTCCAGTCCCATTTCATGGTAAAGGCCCCAAATCTGTGTTCATCCAAACCTCACGCTGCGTAGTCTTTTTATCAACTTACGCCACGGAGGCCTTTTCCTCTGCAAATAAGTGTAGACATCGAGCCCTAATCAAATCATCAACATTGCGCTTTCCTGGCTCTTGCCTTCCACCGGCGTCACAACCCATCGCGTACTCGCCACCGTGACGCCCTGCGACACTTCGTAGTTTCGATCCGTCGCACACGACATACCCTGGAGTACTCCGATCCATTTCGATGCACACACTCCCTAATTGTAGCGGTACAAGTAAATTGACGGCTGTCAATAGCGGGCACCTGGCTTTGGATTTGCTTATTGACGTTCAACGCGAGGCTGGTTGGGATAGGTTGGGCTGTTTTGAAACAAAGCAGCAGGATGCCTTCCGGCTAGGTGGAATGCTCTCGTCGTTTGCTACCAGCTGTACTCGTAGTAAGCGTGTAGGTAGTGAGTAGTATTTGTTTATCTGTAGATTATAGTAGCTGAGCTGATCTATGAAGAGCTAATCTGATGATTAAGAAGAGCCTAAGTAATTGAGAAGTGCACACTGAACTTTAAACTGAATCACTGGATTAGGAGAGTCGAAGATCGGTGCACTAGTAGAAGCCTATGTCATAAGCTGGTGATGATGGCACTGGGACTCTAGCTGTGCTTAAGTATAAAGAGCAATGCAAGGTTCTTTTTATCAACTTGATGAGAAAAACCAAAGAAACTTGGTGTTTTGTCGTTAATTTTCGGGGCAGACCTGATTACCTTTCTCAAAACTTAAAGGTTATATAGTCTTGCCTGCTTGCTTTCGGTGCTCTTTTCCAAATCAATATTTAACCTAAGTTCACGAGACTTTACCTTAAACAAAGCACCTGTTTCAGGATTGCATCAGCTCGGAACCGATCAGACACCCACAGTTGGGCACGGATCATTTCACACAATACTTGAGATTGCGAGACGCGCCCCAGGCTGTGTCGATTACATCAGTGTCGTACTAGTTCTTGGTTTGTGGATAAATATGAATCTCTTCACCTTAAACATAGTGTAACAATGGACTCTGTGAAAAAAAAGACCTCGTAGATATTTTTACTGTCCAAAACTGTGTAGTTACAAATAATTATCGTGGTCTTAAAATTTGAAAAAGTTCCAACAGCCTGTCTATTTCGAACATACAATATTTTAAACAAGTGTAATAACATTTTACAATTATTTACAGTTAAATGCCAAAGTAGCAATAACATCTTATTAAATTCTTAAAAAATGTTATTATACCAACTTTTCTTTTTATGAAAATGATTATTTAATTCTACTAGCAATTTCACTAAAGTACAGTCCAATCTATAGCATTTACTTTTTACAAGGCTCTCACATTTTAGTACATTTTTGAAAGAATCCATTAGTAAGTTCGAAAATTTGCATTGCTCGTCTCCTTAGTTTATGCAGTGTGAGAGAAATTAAAAGTTCAAAATAAGATAGGAAATCGTGTATAATGTTACTATCGCAAGCTTGAGAATTTTCAGCCATAATTTGGAAACTACAAAGAGCAAGCGCCATAATATAGCACGTTGTCGTTTCATTTTCACACAATAATCTCGGAATGGCGAGAAATACCCTCGAGGTACACTCGGGCACCGTAACTCTTGTCTTCACTCCGCTAGAAAACGTATTGTGAATTGATTCTGCATACCAGATTATGCTTTATCTGCAAATTCGCGTACTGGTGAAATCGTTGTTGTTTTGACTATGAAATTTTACTTTGAACTTATTTTCAAAGCGGCTGGAGCCACATAAACTTTCTTGTTTCACACGAGGAAGAAATTCAATGAAAATATATACTACAACCAATTTTATCTGAAAGTTTCCTTTGGCCATCAATCGTTTTTGTTTAGTGGTCTTCTAGTTTGTTTATTCTGTTTCATTTGATTTCTTCTATGTCGTGACAAAATATATGATTTCATTCTCCTCTACTACTTTTTCATTATAATCTGCCGCAAGCTTCACAATTTATCTCCTTCGTTTCATTCAAAAAAATCTCATGATAAGATCACCTTACAGTTCATAATATCGTCGTTAATTCCCCACGTGTGGGTGCGGCGTGGGTGTTACTTGCAACACTGCAGATGCGCTCGCGCACCTCTCGGATGCTAACACTCGAGTTATGAATCGATTGTCTGCAAAGTATCTAAACAATTAGGTTTTCTAATTTATTTTAACTCGCTTCTTAGATGAAATCACAGACTGATGCATGATGTCACCAATGTTTAATAATGATCAGTTCCATTTCGTCTTTGGCATTCTTCCAAAGTAGGTATTATAAAATAATAAGCAGACTCTTTCAATAAATGAAAATCTTAATTACTCCCATCCCACTATCATTGGAATAGGATCAGGAATTTTCCAATGAAATGACAAACCAACGCTCAGGTTTCTCTATACATTATTGTTGGAGAGTGTCGACGAAAGTTAATTTTTCTATGACAGTTCAATTTATCAAAGGAACAAAATGAGCTAACGCTTCCTGATATAGTGGTAATAGTCTTTATCTTCTACATCTCTACAATGATTACCCTCGCTTCCTTATTCGCTTAGGTTTCCGTGAAGCGAATTGGACGTGGAATTATAGATTTGATGTGTGGAAATTGCTTACGTCTAATCGGTGGATTTCACTGGTGTTACATTACAACTGCTATATTGATAGTTTTGATTAGATCTGGTTATGTGATGTAACTGGAACTAACTTAGATCTTCAACTTATTAATGTTCTCTTTGTTTTTAGGATTCTGAACCTTTGGAAAATGTGTGAAAGAGAAGGGGGGTTTGCTTGTTGGACATTCTTCGCCTTACCTATCTTCATCTAATATTGGCCGATTGCGGCATGGTGTAGGAATCATGTCTTAAAATTTATTATTTATACATTAGCTGTTTTTGCATTAGATATTACTATCTCAGAGATATTAGATATTAGATATTACTATATACAACTGTTGTTGGTCTCTCATTATCCAGTTTACCTCCCTTTGTTACAAAACTTTTTCTAAGTATTTTTTACAACTTAAACCATGTTAAACCTTTGTTTTAACGCTCTCTATCGAATCTATTCTTCGCACCTATAGCTCGAATAAAATTAGATCGTAGGTAAACCACTAACTAACAGTTGCAGCTCACAATAAGTCCACGTTAGCAAGTGGCCTGTTTCAATTCGCACCTTAAATAATCAATCTACCTCACGTAAGTTCCCGCAAAGTCTAATATTAATAAACAATTTTCAGAGATAACAGGCTTTATTACCTCCTTTATGAGACGTAATTCATAAAAAATGGGTGAGATAGTATCTTAAATACTTCCTACAGTCACAAGCTTATTTACAGCGCTAAGTAAAAAGGCGTAGTCTTCATTAGGTAACTCAGCTATTTTCTCAAGGGGCTTTATCACTTTCTCCTTCTGTTTGGTTTATTTGTTAACTGGTGTTAATTATGTCCTGAAATATGATTACTCTAAGTATAGCTCTCGAACGTCCAGGATCTAGACTTCCTCATTCGCTTTAACGCCAATCTTATTTTGTCATGAAGGAAACACGCCTTTTCTCTAACATCATAAGACCATTTCACATTATAATAAAAAGTAAGTAATTTATCGTACAAATATTTAGAATTCAGAAATGTGTTTGTTGGTTAGTCCTTTTTTCACATAGGCTTGACGTGATTTTCTTGCATAGATAAATAAAGATAAATGGCATCAGATTAAAAGGCACTTTTTAAATTAGAAAATGTACGGTGCCTGTAGGATAACAGTCAACGCGAATGAAACTGCGGCCGCAGCTAGTACGTATATAAACAGACAAACATTGAAAATTAAATCCATCCCATTTACACTTCTAGGTTCTGTTCGTGTCGTTTCATTTTCACCTATTTGTTGTTACGCTTTTGGTATCTATTAAAGAAAACGTGACTTTACTACCAATACATTACTGCACTCAAGTAAAAGCCTTTAAAGTTCTGTTCAATGTTTGCCTTTTCTAAGTGCCGGGACTTTGAAACATGAACTTCCATGAGTTCCATGACATAATCGTGATAGCTCCACGATGGAAATTGAATGTTAAAGTACTTTCCCATATCGTCGTTTACCATCCATCGTACATAGTATAATGTTACCAAAACAAGCATGAATAGATTATGTTTATGACATCTGATTGCTGCCCGATAAAGTCAGCAATAGACCAGACACATACAATAGTAGAGACACTGGCCAAAGACTTGGTTATCGAAGTTAACAAATATTCCAAAAACTCTACTAAAATTGCAAATGATAGTATTCGCATTGCTGCATCGTTTGGAATACTTCTACAAAAAGTTGATTCCAATTTTGCTTGTATGGATGGAAATATTTTGAACAACACAAATCGTATCGTGTTTGTGTAGAGAAGCGTCAAACGATTTTGAATTGACAATTAGTTAAAGAAATAAGCTCATTTCAATAGAGTTGGGATCTTTACAGCTGTAATGATATCGAACTGAAAGAGCCAACGGACCATAACATTATTCTAATAGTTATTTTAATCATCCGTCCAAAATGCCCTCAGACCTAGATTCGCTTTCCACTCCCAAATAAAAGAAGTCCGGCGTTAATGCCCACGATGCCAAGGGCCGGAGTGAAAGTGCGGTGGCACATTTGGTAAAAAGCCTTTGCATTGATGGTGATCCAGATAGTGGAAGCATCAATCTTTTGAATTGTGTGATTTTTGTTCTCATTGTTAGAAAGTTTAAGCTCTATTTTTGCTTTTATTACTTCGGACTACTGCAAATGGTCATCTTTATCATTTTATCTGACAACTTCTGTTTCTGTTACTAATGTTTTTGAGTTGCTAGTCAAACTCTGCCTTGGAGAGACGTTTGTTTGATTGGCTTTGAGGAATCACATGTGAAGGAAAGATTTCGAGTGCTAATTGCAATCCTGCGTGTTATGCGTTGATTATATCATTATCTCTTCCGAATAATACTGAATAATTTGCCATTTCCTGTTATTGATCTTTTATTAAGTGGTCGTATTTAGCTAAATGATTACCAAACTCTTATGAGATCTTATTTTGAAAGTAATTTAAATAATCTAGCCTAGTCTAAATGATTTCATCATCTTAACTATCGATACGGTCTCTACCACTTACTCCCATTCCATTTCTTTCGATCGAATCGAATGCATTTCGATTGCTGCATTCGATTCAACGGTATTGATTTCTTTATTTTTTTTAATGCCGATAATGTCTTTCCGATGACAGGAGCTGACAAAACTAATGCAAGTGAAATGTTTATCGTCGGCATTGCGTAATTTTAACACGACAACTCGGCAATGGTTGAAATGTTTTTATTTTGTCCGCCGATCGATCTTTCATTTGTCACTTGTTATTTAACGGTTTCATAATGATCCGATTTGGGTTTAAACATCCTGTTCAGTGTTGACAGATACAATTTAACTAATTTATCGTAAATTTTTGCTCATTCCAGACAAAGCTAACCTATAAATATGTCTAATGTATTGTATACTGAGTGCATTTGTACGTACGTTTTAAATTTATATATTTCCTTGTCAAAGTATTTATGTATACATTATATTGATGTAATTCTGTGTTTTAGAAGTCTGTTAACATATTTTCTACGTTGACGTCTACTTTATTCTCACTTAGTTTTATTAGTTTATCTGTTACGCGTTCAATTCTGTTTCTAATTTTAGTACCTCTAACATTTCATTTTGTCGTTTTTATCTTAAACATTTGTAACGTTCCGGAGATATAGTTCTCAATTTCTGACACTGTGTGATCGATAGGTGATCTTTTTAGATAAGAACCGTGAATTGAGGCCAGTACTACACGTAAATGTGACCACTTTAGAAAAGTCGTGAGTGAGTTTTTAGACTCACGCCCCGTGTAATGGCACCTCGTAAATGCTGCTCTGGTTTTTATGCCTGCATTAATATATTAGTAGCGAGCACTGTCGGGTTAAGAATATTTTGGGACAAGAGTCCTAAGTCCTGAGTCTGGGATAAATTAGAATAAGCAGCAGTGACGTCATCAATGGCCTTGAGCTCCAAAGCCTATTATTGCATCTATCCTCGAGCTCGTGTTAATTTTAACTAGACTTCCGAGAAGTCCCGGTCTATCATCACCGTCGCTTCCTTCTCAAACAAAGTTGTCTCGCGCCACTCTCGTTCCGCTCCGACGCTCGCCGATAACAAAAATAGAAGTTCCACCCGATCGAGGAGAAAAAAGTCCTGCCAAAGCCAAATACACAAAAAAACCTAATCGGCCCATTCCTGCCCAGCTAATGTTCGGTCTTCGGAAACTATTCACAAGTTAAGTTTATCCTGCTGCGATAAGACGCGAACGACGATTGAATTACGTCCGTCTCTTTCTGTTATTTCGAGTTTTTCCTCGGTGAGGGAGATAGAGAGGTAGGGCGCCCTCCGCGTGGCGGCCGCTGCTTAGTCCGAGACGGAACCGAGCAGTTTGCGAGTCGCCGGCTCCGCGCGCGGCCGACTTACGCACACAGTTCGTGCCGCTTAAACCCACAATTTATTTTCACTCACCATACTGTTTTAAACCTTAACAACTAAAACAAGTGCCTTATTATTAATGGATGTGCCAGTGGATGCATGGAATGACCAATGAGAAGAACTGAAACCCAATGAAAAATAACTGCGTGTGGATTTATTTGATTTCAAACTAGCGTTTGTGTCCTTTTGGTATAAAGTTTGCTGTAATTGTCTTACGGTTTTTAATTTGTGCATTTCTTTGTTAACTGTATTGTCGGAGCACGTTTCTTCGGGATTGGCACGAGCCTTTAATAATAATAGTGCATGGAAACCAGTTTGCAGCGTGGTTCGGCTGCGGTTATCCTGACTTATGTATGCGGGTGCCTTTCTTCGACGAATTTCGGAGCATCTGTGGATGTTCACATCACGGGATAACATATTCATTAAACTAATCCGCGTCAGCATTATTTTCACACGTACCATTCCCATTGTTTAGCCTTATCAGTAAATTCTCCGTCTATCAATTCGTCGCATATCAAAAGAGTTCTTTTGTTTATCGCAACAGTTTCTGCATGTGTATAGATATCTTTATTTGCCTGCATTTTACCTAATCCTTTGGTTTGTCAGACAGCTCACCTTGACCGTTCAGTCGGTAACTTTCTTGTTTCGAGGTTAATCGGATCCTGAGACTTGACTCAGCTCACTAACTGCTCATATACACAGCCTGTTATGAATTGACATTTACCCGGAGACCGCCTGGCCTGGTGACTAACCTTCTTCTGTCTTATAAATAAATACTGCAGTAGCATTTTGTATACCGTTTGAAGATAAATAAAGAACTTTGTGATGGTTTCAAAGTTTGTTTATATCACTGTTGTTACTTACACTAACATATCTGGCACAATCAATGTTTATAAGATATGTGACTAAGAACCTCTGAGCCGAGTCATCGTTGAATAAAGACTAAATAACTGCCACCACTTATAAGCACCAATTAATCGCAATGAGCATGGCATAACCAACACAAACATCGTGTCATCGTGTGGAGTGGACATGCTGGCGCCGCTAATTTACTATGGCTTCGCTTCTAATTACATCTCGATACAACACTGCACTCATTTTCAACATTTACTGTCTACTAAATCACGCTCCGTCACTGTACGGCAAACTCGTTAAATCTTTCAGAATCACGAGCGTTTCCTTACCACTTGTTGCGCTTGGCTTCACTTTTAGACGTGACTTCATTGCCATGTTTTTTTCTATCCCGCGTAAACTTGCAATCTGGTTTGAAATTGCCCAATTCAGCTTTAGCAATGGATAGTTTTTTATAAATATCTCATTATGTTTCTAACCCGGCACTTCCTGTGAGTCATTGCATATTGAAATCGCGAGTGTCGTCTGTTACGTAAGAATGGCAATCGCCCAAAACCCGTCCCTCAATTTATGACTTCCATGAAAGAAATCGAAAATTAAAAACAAACTAGCAGACACTTCGTCTCCAAGTGATATAATATGTAGTCCTGTCTACGGTCGTCAAAGTAAAGCTGAAGTGATAATTACATCAATACGCCTCATGGACTTTAGGACTATAGTTAAATAATACGACGCTGTAGTGGCAATGAGTGTTTATGAATCACCTGAGGTTGAAAATCACCATTCAGCGCCTTCATCGTCTTTATTTTCATGCTTAATTAATTTCCAATTGCCATTCTACAGTTATTACAACCGGGCCTTCGTTTTAGAGCGACCAGCTTATTGGCTCTACACCGGAGTATCCATTCCCATCAGTAAAGTTTGATGAGTTTACTCCGCCATTTGCGTTGTATAAACGATCAATATTTTGCTAAACTGAAGTAATGTTCCATCCTCATTCTAAAAACATTATAAAAACTTTTTCATATTGTCCGGCAAGACGGTCTACAATTCAAAGTTTTAACGTCTTTTTATCAAGCAAATTACCCGCTTTATGATTTCGAGCGTTAAATTTATGTAGGTCGACGCTAGACCTGCACACTTTATGAGCAATTTGCGGTGTATTTGTTCTTACCCTATTTCAGCATTAGATTCTCTCGCCTTTTTCAGATTTTATAATTTAAATCTCAAACGGGCATTTTACTTTAGATACACCGTAACACAAAAGCTTACTGGTTTCGGTCGTAAAACAGCTTCTAATTCTTTATGTCCATTAATGTTAGTAAATTTTAACTTTATCAAATACATGTATTTTCTAGCATTCACTGTGCTTGTAGCGTCACCGTCTAATATTGTTAGTTCCAATTTGAGTTTTATTGCAAGGCTTTATGAGCGAGTTTTGATGCATGTTAAAGGTACCCGCATACAGTCTTTTTTTGACCGTTAAGGACAAGGTCCGTTAATGTTATTCCGATAAAAGTGTTTTACGATATTGAAATACTTGTTTTCTAATAAAATTTAACATATTCAAACTAACGTAATGTGACCCTCTTGCATGCATTGAATGCATTCTTGTATAACAAAAGGACACTACAACATTCCATGTTTTAGACGAACAAACGAAAACAAAGTGCCTTAACAAGTGTTCTTATATCAAATGAAAAGTACAAAGAATAAAATATTTTTGGAATATATTACTACATGATTTTACACTGGATTTTCGCTGCCGCCCCTGAGATGATTGTGACTTCTGGAGCTTTCTACCTTACGCGTGATGATACAGAAAATTAGGTAAGTGCCTTATGTCCTAATTCTAACATGTCCATTTCTGATCCTGCGGTTTCGTTCCTGATTCCCTTGATACAGGGAATCCTAGTTAGCCAGGATCTATGTATGAGATTGTGACCTGTCAAATGAGAGCAAGCAAGCAAGCAAGCTTTGCTGCATACTCTTAGCTATATCTTCATTGATCTTTTCTCTTTTGAATACATTTTGTATTTGGTCTAGAATACGCTTACTATATTCCTTACACACTGCTGCAATAGTGCCGTCTTCATAGAAGTTCGAGGCTGCGTCTGTGTCGTGCGTTTTTTAGTATCTGTTTGTAGTACATTTATATTACGCACACCTGCACTGATAACGTTAGCAACACGCTAGCAATATATGAAGAAGAAAACGCAGCTGTGTGGTTAGAATGCGGGACAGCGGGACGCAGTACCAGATTAACGCTGCGATATCATCGACCGGTGTTATTGCACCGGGTGTGGGGAAGCCCTTATCGTCTGGTTGAAGCCTGTAAGCTTCTTATTAGGACATTTCTACTTACTACTAAAGCCCTTTAGTTGCTATATTCCAAAGTTATAGCGGTTGTCAGGCCTATCATCAATCTTAATATACCTCACAAAACAAAACCAATTTTTCCAAATGGTCCCTATTGGCACTGACTTTCTCTCAAGATATTTGTCATAACTTTTGTATACAAAAGGGATGCCCTTATTTAGCCTAAAACTTTCTGACTGATTGGTCATTTATCTTTAGGCAGCTTTCTCTTTGTATGTATATTGAGTGTAAAAGTAACTACGGCAATGTAATAGATAGTTTCGAAAATTACGATTGCAATAACGATTAAACGATTATATTTGAATAGCCCTTGCGTTTGATTGAAATATTTAGTACAGCGCACAGCGAATGTAAACGCATGCTATGAAGCTATATCGATACTATTAGAATGGTATTGAATCGATTCTGGTAGTTGACTCACTGGCCTATTGACCTTACGTGTTTAGATTTTATTTATTGATCGGCAGATGTAATTGATGTCTATGGAAGTGGCTTTCAACCTGAACTAGATACGAGTAAATATAGATGTAAATAATATTGTTTGGTTTGTGCGATGGATTCGTTGTTAGTGTTACCTAAATTTAAGTTAATGTTTTTTATGATATCTTTTATTTCACAATTGATTTTATGCTACTACGACTAATGTCGGTTTCCCGCTAAAACTGTCTATTAATCTAATTTCACTACGAAATGGGAAACGAAAAAAATCAAAGAAATTCAAGGAATCGATCGCTACTGTCTATTCGATCATTGATCAAAAGAATTGAATTTCGGGAACGTCCGTGTCATGCGCCGACGCAGGCTGTGGCTGCGGATCCGGCCTGTTGCAACGCTCTCTTCACGCCCCACTTCCCGCCATTTTAATTGGAGTTTTGTTTTTTTTCTATTCGAATTTCGAATAGTCATTGTCGTTTTAATTCGGCCTGTTTGGACAATTGCGCTTGGGTAACAAGTAATCGATAGGAAGCTCGTTAAGGAGGACACGATACCTATTGTTAGATCGGTTCCGCTACTGAATTGACTGAAAGTAAATTTTGTTTGGTATCGGATCATGATTACGTATTCAATTTGCCTTTATAACTTCTGACATTGATTAGGCATTCTGTTAACTTCTTTACAAATTATTTCTTTCAATTTCAAAGACTTATGAAGGTTACAGTTATTTTTGATAAACGTCATCTGCGCAAAATCTAACTATAATTTGTACTAGCTGCGTATTGCGGTTTCACCCGCGTAATACCCGTTTACCTTCAGAAATCCCTCATTTTCCTTGGATAAAACATAAGCTATGAAAGAATTATCAGAACCGGATCAGTAGTTCCGGAGATTACCTTCTACAAGCTCACTAACAACATAACCTAGAAGACAGAAGAATAGATAATAGTAGAGAGTACAGACAGAATAAATACAAAAGTGTAGATAAACCTTCGAACTTACCATAATCGTTTTAGTAAACAAAGAGCTCGTTGCGTTCCCCGCTAGTTGCCGACAATTTGCGAACTAAAAAGCGTACAATGGACGAAAGTGGCATCGCATCAGTCGAAATGTAATCTAGGTACCGCTATGTTGCAGTCAGTTGTTATACAGACTAGGTCAGTTTTTGTGGACATCGCGTAGGCTCGCTTTGTCCACTACTTTATTGTTGACTTGTGCTTGAGTTGAGTGGTGACAAGATTGATGATTTGAAGAATAGCGGTTTGAATGTCACGAAAGATTTTAAGGCGATGTTATGAGGGCTATGGGTTTTAAAAGCTTTTTATTTACGCATTGGAAGCATAATAGTGATTCTCGCAGCCACAATTGACTTCTAGACTGTCAGGTCTTTTTAGCTTCAGTTGGCACAATATTTCAGTGTTGGATATGTCCTGAAGTGGAGAGCTGCCTTTTTATTCATGTTCAATATTCATCATTATCGTCATTTTCAATTATTTCTAATCCAAATTTAGTGAGGAGGATTAGGCTTTGGTCTGGATTAGTAGATCACATACCTTTGAAATAATTCTCGGTTTCCTTCCGATGTTTTTCCTTCACCGGAAAGCGACTAATCATTACGTAGTAGGTACATATTTTTACTAGAAATACAATAGTACCTGCCTGCACTGGGATTAGAACTCCAAACTTCGTTTACTTTTCGTTCACACTTCCCGGTTTGATCGTGAGTGGAATGCACATTCCAACCATTGTTCAACATTCGTCAGCGTGTCAATACATTTCCTCACTCCCTCATCTAGCTTTCTCAGGTCGTTAACCGATCTGATGTGGTTCCCGGTTTCCCATTCCTGTAACAACTGTCGAAACTTGAGTACAACAGTAAGAACAATTTAACTTTTAAATCAGTTTCATCATTAATGGCAACTGTATTGTTGAGAGAAAAGCTTAGAATACTGATCCCTAAACTTGATAGTGGGAAGGGAGAAGGGGGCAGAAGTACACCCTGAGGTACCACCCCCTCCCACTTTTTCGCCGGATAAATACATAACATTTGCAAAGTTCTGATCTGGAAGGATTTCCAGGTTAGAAAGAATTGAAGATGCAATTGGTCTCAATAATATTCACATAGTGGTTAACACTTTCAGTTTATTTAGTGACCTTATAGCAAGCATCATAGTAGTTATTTATTTAACTTTCACGTTGGAATCAAACTGTAAAGGCAACTGATTAAATATACCTACGTGAAGAGTGACATAGATAATATCGTTTATCGATTATACGCCATGTGCTCCACATGTGTGGAAAACAGGGCCAATGGAGATACACAATCTACTAATCTAGGAATTTGGACGGATAACACAGGATTATCAGTTAATACTGAATAATGTTAATTAGTGTTACTCAATACGATACAACAACTTATTATAGCTTAACGAAACGTGTTAGAGAAGTTAATCTAAATAAGGGTAAAGAAATGACAGTTGTAAGTAGTTGATGACAAATCGAAGCCCGAGCGTGAGGTTGCAGGTTCCACGGGTGAACCACGGGTAACTGTTTTGGATCTGGGTGTTTACGGGACCATGGCATGGTCCACATTGTTTCTAGAAGCAGGGAATCCAAGTTTATATTCAGGGGTCAGGATCTATCAAAACGTCACATTCTACATGAATACTATCTATTCCATGTTAGGATTTGATAGACTTGCATAGATCGCCCTTGGGTTTCTTATTTGAGATGTTCATATTTATAACTAGCTGGCTGGTTTTGTTGGTTTCTTGTCATGTTCACAGCTTTCTTGGTATCCTGCATAGACTTCTCAGTAGCTGATGTTCACACACCTTTTTATTGTACTTAATATTACTTGCAATATAGCTCATTCTGAGATGACTTACAAATATATACCTCCTTTGAGATTTCACATGTAAGTAAGAATTACCAAACATTTCGGGACTTGGAACCACAGCCCCACTAATGAGATCAAAACTTCAAACGATCGAACTTTCTTGTCTCACACAATTGATGCATCCGAAAATAGCACTTCCTGTCTACAAGTGACCCTCTTACTGAACATACGTCTGTCTCGCACTTCATTTAAAACTAATATTACGTGGCAACATCTAATATTTATAAAGAGCCTCTGCATTCTATTTACAAATCTGTGAATAACCCAGCTGAGTAAGATCTAGGACGTGATTCACTAAATCTTACATGGCAAAATAAACTATAATGCTATGAGTGTAAGGTATTATTCTAAAGATCATGTAATCTGAAAATTTTGCTATGTAGACTACGTGCGGAAATGCATATTGAAGCGATAAAATTTTTAGTGGATGTGCAGCACCGAGATATTGTTTGTAAAAACTGGAGAAATTGGGATAATTCCAATTTCAGGCATAAAGCAGAATGCTATTTTGTATTACTAATTTATTTAGTTGATATGTGTTAAGTGTTACTGTATCATTCTAATATGTTACAAACTGTTTATTAGCTAGGAAGTAATATTAGCGTCACCGTTACCAAAGCCTGCTAAAAAGCAGAACAACAGTTTTTCTACTAAAAATATTGACATTGAAGAAATGCGCATACCTATTGATTCAAGTTATATGCATGCCAAAGTACTGTTGACTGAACAAAGATTGTTCTCAAACAAATCCGCAGTTCACACAGCCTTCTGTCTCACCTTGGATAATGATTGCGTGACTTTAACTCGGTTAGCCGTAATTAAGGCTTTTGGGCCAACAAAACTGTACTGCAATTGTTAACTGCCGATTAGAGAGCATAATTTAGTAACACCTTGATGGGAATTGAGAAAGATGAAACTGAAGGAGAAAACTGGTTTAGCATTGTTGCCGCCCACTTTATAAATTCTCACTGCCATATTTTTTCTTAGAATGATGGTATTATTGATGGACCTAAAACTTTTGCAGTTATTTAATTTTTGATGCAACAGTTAAAAACAGTTTTTGCAATAAAAACATTTAATTTTGAGTTTAATCACGAGCACAAAAGATTTTATGAGTCCAAATGTACAGTTACTTTTGCACATAATAATTTTGATCATAAAGAGAATAGAGATTTGAAATTTACAACCTGAGCCCATCCGAAAGTTAACTGCAATTCTAGGTCAATAGACTCAATAACGGTACACGATAATTTGTAAACTGACACTATTTAACGTGTAAACACTACACATCACGAAAAAATCTCATTAGAAACGCGGTACATATCAGCGAAGGGCTTTCTAATTGTTCCTAATACCTTCTTCCATATTTTACAATGGGTCTATTGTTCTACAAATAGTAATTTTCTACATGTCTGGACTGTTATTGCTTTAAAAGTGTGGGCGTATTATTTTTGGTTTACAATGCCCTGTCGAGTCGATGAAGACCTCCCATTATTATCCCTTCCTTTCATTCGAGATGATATTTGACTCCTACTTTAATAGCTTTACATACATGGTTGACAGTTACAAATCTATCTCACAAATCGTCAATGGCAGCAGTATAACTCCCGTTCCCTGATTTTGTTAGGTACCCACCGATTGTAATTTAAAGTCAAACATTTTTACGGTATCATATACAACGTCAGAGATTGTCGTTCACGATTATCCTTATCTATTTTTATTTGCTCTTCGTCTCAGAGCTTGTTTACATAAATCCATCCTGTCGATGTAACGGTTAATAGTGCAGCCTGTGACAACTTAATAGTTTCCTCTGCTTTTAGAACAGGTTCAATCGCTCGCGCTTCCTGCTCGATCAAATTGTCTGTCACCTTTGTTTTTACATTCCTATTAGCTTAGTACTATAATACTTTGTTTACCTTTTACTTTGCCCAGTAAGATTTTTTTAGTTTTAATATTTTTGTGTTTGTTCATTTCGCCCGTATCAAATTTTTGGTTAGATATAAGAATGTATGATGTGAAGATGTGAGTCGATAGATATTTTGCCAAACCCGCCTTGAGTTAATTTGTGTTATATTTGTATTTCACTTCACTAGTGATTTAAATTGGATAATACTCTCGAGCTTTTCTTGATGTTCTGCCTGTCACGGTATATTGCTGGGTTATATCTTCCGATTACAGGTCTTTTCATGTCGCCTTGAGCGGACTACAATAACATAGCAGTAGATTTAATAAAAGGCGAGCTTAGAGAGAGCCACGATAAAGTGTTGGGGGCAGCGCAGCCTAGTCATTATTTTGTTAGTGATTCAAGTGAAAATACTTAGAAATTCACGATGAAATTGCTAGTTATGGATTTACGGCATGACCATTTGCAGTCGCCGTTACGCGTAACGCACTCGACGATGCTATCGTATTTCACCGTTCATGTGCGCTTTACTAACAGCTATTTATTAATATCTGGTTGCGATCACAAACTCCGTCAGCTCTTTCTACAACAATGTAAAAGCCTTGATCGATTGAACCGATTAAAACCGATGGAACCTCTATGTTGAATCTGAGTCTTGCAGTTCAATTATTTCCCACGATCATCTCTTTCATTATGTCATCGACCCATCTGGCCTTTAGTCTTCCCATATCAGGTTTGTCCACTTTTGGATTCGAATCTCCAGCACTTAGTGACACAAAAAACATAAATTTCTCGCCTAAAAAGTTTGCTCTTGCGCAAAGCAAAGCTAAAAGTTTGGCCATGATTGTAGTGAATATCGAACGTGACTCTCGCAATCCCATATGAGTTCTGTATTGGTGATTACAATACAATTGCCATACGTCTGATTGATATCCATTGTGTGATTGAATTGCATCGTGTAATCTTTTTATAGTCGTTGTGGTTGCGATTAGGCTTCGAGGAAATTAACAGTAAAAGTATACTATTGATGCCTTCTCTTACCGTATTCAATTTACGTTTAGCCTAGTAGGCCTAGTACTCTAAAATCAATCCTTAATCGTCAGCATACGTAAAAATGTTTAAAATTGGTTACAACTGTCATTGAACAGTTATTTGTCCCAATGTTTAATAGTGACACTAAATGTGCACGCGAAGTGATATAATAAAAGCCGCATTTATTCAAATTCAGATTTATTGGTATAGGACACAATATGCCCAGTAAGACAAATCGTTCGGCCATTCGACTGACGGGGTACATGCAGTTTCTCCTGATCGTTTCCTGTGATAGTCTGACCATAAAATATTCTAGACTAGGCCCCCCTCGGGCCTCCCTTACTTGATGGACGATTGTTCGCTCGAATTAGCCGTAACTCGCAACTTCAGGAACTGTTGATTGCTTTCGATGGTGTTGTGCTTAATCGTGATTTTAATTTGAGGGTGCGCTGACAGCTTTAAGCGGTTGCTGTAAAGTTATTGGTAATCTTAATTTATAAAAATGCATGATGATTTAAACAATACAATTGTGTCCTATATTTTCTTCAATGAATAAAGGACTTTCACAAGGAGCTGTCCTGAGACCGCTCTTATTCCCAGGGACGTTTTATCTGTGTTCTGATTATATCAAACGCTAACATTTCCTTGTTTTTGTTTTAATAAATTATCAAGAGCCGTTATATCAAAACAGAGCTAATGATCAGGAACTTGTAATTTCATTAATTAATCTTTTGACAGACGTTTCTCATGTCATGTCACATGTAGCGGTAAGATACTCACAGATAATTAAGTTTATCGGATTGAGTTTGAATAGGTGAGATCTTAGTTCTATGTTTAATGCCTAATTAGAAGGTACAGTAATCAGCTTGAATGGATCGTTATAATGAATGTCGGTCGTGTGGGATGCATTTAAGATTTGAAGCTTGATGCGGTGCATTGTTCTAAGTTAATGTGAATGGTCTTCAGTGTGCATGAATAGGTATTAGCTATTGAACATTATTGAGAAATTTCCATAATATATCGTTTGTGAGTGACTATGCATTTACTTTTACAAATCATTAGCTATGTGTTTCTTTTTCATACTCATAAATTAAGTCTGTTTATTTAGAATTTGTTTAGTTTGAGATTGGGTCGAGATCAAACATGTAACTTTTATTTAAGTGGTAATAACGATCCGATTCGATATGTACTGATCTAACGAAGATACTATGTTAGCAAAACGTCTAGCATCTCTTAGTTTCGAAATAATTATATTTTGGTAATAAACAATTGCTAAGAAGAAAAGATGTACTTAGCGTGACCACTAAATTTAATGTTTACCACAATATTATAGTCATTGCTGCAGTAATTTTCGTTTCATTTTTCAGTTTCACACATGACTATTGTATATTCGAGTTAATTCTACAAAGCAGTAACTAATTACTCTTCGAAGGCATTGGAAAGTCTGGATGCCAGTTTCAAACGTATGCGCATCGCATAAGATTAGATATCCCATCATTTACCGGAGAATAGAGTATACATAGGTATTCCATGCTGAGGATCTTGACTTCGGGTTAAATACTAGTACGTATGTAGTTGTAAGTACTGTTTCTTACCTGTAATATTAAATTAGACATACGTCGTGTTCAAGAGATATCCGGCTTGTGAAAACGGTACTACTTGCTTGATAGTGTATCTTCTCTTCGCAAATACATCTGTAGATAGGTAATGTAATATACTAACTCTTTAGTGTCTCTAATAATAACCTACCTCTAATTAACATGCGTTATGTAGTATGGACCAGGTGGGCCCCCGTGGTGGATTATGGCCTAATGCTCCTCACGATAGTGAGGCGAAACCCGTGCTCAGCGGTGGGGTGTAATGGGTTGCGGTTATAATGATGATGATGATATATCACTATAATTATTATTTATCTGGCGTAAAACAAATGACAAAGACATCGATGTCTTTGTTGCCAAAGTTAACGAACATTCCAGAGGCCTTCCGTAACGGACTGCTTATAAAAACCATCACACATTGTGAAACTACAACTCTTGATGTTTGACACACTTATTGGAACCCCAGAACGGAAAGCCGCTCAGCGGAACAATATACTACCACGTAAACATTCATTGAGGTTAGCAAAACTAATCAATGTATGAATCACATGCTTCTTGCAAATTGCCTATTTCGTAAAGGATTCGCCTACACAAACACATTATCAATGATTTGTAGTTTATAATTGCATCTCGTAACATAATGATCAATCCAAATAAGGGTTTATTTAGCTTCGATCACCTTCGGTTTTACCTCTCCTCACTCCTGCGGTGTCCTCGCCCATATCTTCGCCTTTGTTCTTTCGGAGATCATCCACCCGTGTTCAAGGTATTAGGATTACACCCAAGACTCCTATTAGATTTCTTCTGGTTCTCATATTTTTAAAAGCCACATTGTAACTTAAGAACCATATTATTCAATTTAAAGTGTCAGTCAGGCGCATCCTTTGTAACACGAACTTAAATGCGGATGAAGAACACGTTGAAATTAAAACTGTGTTCATTGTTATTTATGTTTATGTTAACAACGAAGCGTTACTAACACATGCGTCAGATTTGAATGATATATTAGTTTAACGCGAAGATCTATGCGATGAAATCATTAGACAGAAGGGAGTGGATGATGATATACAATGTGGCAATGCAGTCAGCACTTTAAGAACGTTACCTTATGCTAGCAACGACGTGTTAAGCTTAGGCACAGGTAAAAGTTTCCAGTTACTTGTAATATTTTAACTATTTTCTGCCCTGATTTTCAGTCTTTTGATACTATTCAAAGTATTTGTTTCAGTTGTCCTGAACTTTACAGGATATTTTTTTTTTACAAAAACTAGCGATACTATTTTCATATCTATTGTTTCGTATGCATCTCCATTTATTATCGTATGATGTCCGTTATCTTATCTCATTTTACAATGCAGTTCATGTGCATTATTATATTTTGTCACTATGCTAATAATTTTGTCTTTGTTACAGGTAAGCAAAATAAGTCGTCGTCAACACATACAAGTAAAGGTAAAATTACGCAATGAAGTTAGTTGTTTTCAAGTATCATTGGTATTTAATGTGTATCTGTATCAGAGCAAATGCTTATATTATAGAATAGAATAGAATAGAAAAACTCTTTATTGTACACCAGAAACAAAATTAAACACAGTACAGAAAAATTACAATAGGTAAAGGGTAGTACAATGGGCGTTATATTAATTGAGGAGGAGTCAAGGTGTTTGCAGGACCATGGGACCTCGCAGTTTCTGATTCTTTAGATACAGGGAATCCTAGTTGAGATATATATGTGAGTGATCGTGACGCGTAATGCTGGGTACAGACCAAGCGAACATAAGGGAGCGAATGCCTCAGAACGAATGCAAAAACTAGTGTGGACGTCCTGGCGAGAGCGAGCGAACCCAAACGGTGGCTTTCGCTAGCCCTGGCTTGCCTTCGGCCGTGCTCCTGCTGGGTACAGACCAAGCGAGCACGCGCGAGTGAATGCCACCGAGCGAATACAAAATACTGGTGTGGACGTCCTGGCGAAAGCGAGCGAAACCAAACGGTGGCTTCCGCTAGCCCTCGCTTGCCTGCGGCCGTGCTCCGACCGGTTGTCGGTACATCAAAGAAAAATGGAACGTACGAACGAGCGCGGTGTGTACGGACAGGCGAATGCTCATTCTGTCGCGACGGTTGCACTGAACGGACGTGTCGTGTTCACAAAAATTTTGATTTTTATACTACGATCGCGATGGAATGGCCTAACTCAAAACTGCTGATGCTCATAAATGATAGATGCTGATGTATAAAAGCAGAAACCTAGGTTACAGGGCCCAGTCAGTGGGATATAATATAATAATTACGAGAGCAACTTGAAAATACGCTTTTTTGTTTGTTGAGATATCTTAATGATTTTGGTGTCAAATCAAAGGACTAGGTCTAAAACCATTTTATCCATTTGAATCATGTATATCGGTACACGCGTTTAGGAGATACTTAAGGATTAATTTGGAGGAAATATAAATCACCAGATTTTTTTATGTTATTGTTTTACGAACTTTTTAATAATAATTAGTACCTATCTAGCATGTATGGCTCTACTATCCATAGCATCTAGGTAACCTAAATATTAAAAGTTTGTTTTCATTTGTTAATTACAAATGACTAGTAGCAGCTAGTGATGTGAAAAAACAACCAGTCGTTATTCAAATAAAGCATTACTATCAATTTTTCAAAACGATATCTTTCACTTTTTCACTCACTTGTTAATGTACGAAACGGAACCATAGTTGTTATCAAACATTTGTGTGTTATATTTGCTGACGATGCAACTATTTACATGAGTAAATTAAACCTAAGTCCGAATGAGTTTGAAATAGAAATTAACAAATCTATCGAAGCAGTTGTGAGCTGGTTAGAAAATTTAAATCTAAATGTAAATGTTGAAAAAACGAAATTAATAGAATTTAGAAATTATAGACAAAAATCATTACCGTTTAATGTTCTTGTTAAAAAAACAAAAGACGATATTGTTACAGAAACCAATTTTATTGGAGTTACTATAGACACAAATTAAATTGGAAATCTCACATTTCTAAATTTAACACAAAACTTTCTCAATACATATATGCTGTTTCAATACTAAAAAACGTATCATCAAAAAAAATTGCTATAAACACGTATTATGATTACGTTTATCCTCTTTTAAGCTATGGGATTATATTTTGGGGTAATTCTGTAGAAGTAGAAACTACTTTTCTACTTCAAAAAAGATGTCTAAGATGTATATTTAATTTAAATAGTACTGAAACACTTCGTAATGTTTTCATAGAGAATAACTTCCTTACACTTACTTGTATTTATATCTATCAAATTAGTATATTTGTCGAAAGCAATTACGAGTACTTTTATAAAACAAAATCCAACCGATCCGAAATTCTAAGGACCAAATACAAGCATAATATTAAAATACTTCAGGCCAATAACACGTTGTATCATAAGAGCTCTTACTTCACAGCTATTAAAGTTCATAACAATCTACCTCTTGACGTTAAGATGCAAAGTGGACCAGATTTCAACAAAAAGTTAAAATTTTGGTTGCTAACGCAAAGTTTTTATAATTTAAAAGAATACTTTTCTATATAATAACTACTTTTTTAAATTCCTAACAATTTATTTAAAATATGGTTAATTGTTTTGTTTTCCAATTTTATCTAGTGTAATTATTGTGCGCCCGAAATGGGCAAATTGTTGAAACTTCTTATTGTAATAACAACAGCATAATGTACACAATTTATACAATAAAAATATTCTGATTCTGATTCTGATATCACAACGCTATAATAAATCTCAGTTTACTATAAACTCTATGGAATGGCCTAACTCAAAACTGTAGACTCATAGAGCTGTTTAAGCAGAAATCTAGGCTGTGGCAGTGAGATATAATAATTATTATAATAGGTACCTATATAATTACGAGAGCAACCTGAAAATACGATTTTTTGTTTGTGGCGATATCTTAATGATTTTGATGTCAAATAAAAGGAATAGGTCTAAAACCATTTTATCCATTTGAATTATGTAAATCGGTCCACGCGTTTAGGAGATACATATGGATTAGTTTAAGGAAAATGTAAACCACCAGAATTTTTGATGTTTTTGTTTGACGAACTTTTTGATTAGTTATTCTATTCGCATTTAGCATGTATGGCTCTACTATCCCTAGTATCTAGGTAGCCTAAATATAAAATTTCACTAGTTCAGTTGAATTTGACAACTGGAATAAACAGCGGTCTTGATTTGTTCTAGCAATCGCAGAAATGCAATATAAATATCATGATAGGTGTACACGAAGAAAAGTTTAATAACGTATAGTTACCGACTATAATAATCGTTTCAAATCGTTTGGTTATTAAGCCGTATGGTAACGACACATCACTAGTTCGCCGTGGTTCGCCCAACTCTGCATGCGTTCGTTTGGTGTGGACACAACAGCGAAAGTGAGCGAGTACGGTACCGATCGGTGGCCACCAATTGATGGCCATTCGTTCGCTTATGTTCGGTTGGTCTGTACCCACTGCAACGGTGTGACTAGTAGCAGCTAGTGATGTGAATCAAAAATCAGTCGTTATTCAAGTCATTACTATCTATTTTTCAAAACGATATATTTCACTTTTTCACTTGTTATGTACGAAACGAAACCATAGTTGGTATCACAACGCTATAATAAATCTCAGTTAACTATAAACTCTATGGAATGGCCTAACTCAAAACTGCTGATGGTCATAGAGCTGTATAAGCAGAAACTTAGGCTGTGGCAGTGGGATATTATAATAATTATTATAATAGTTACCTATATAATTACGAGAGGAACCTGAAAATACGATTTTTTGTTTGTGGTGATATCTTAATGATTTTGGTGTCAAATGAAAGGAATAGGTCTAAAATTATTTTATCCATTTGAATCATGTAAATCGGTCCACGCGTTTAGGAGGTACATAAGGATTAGTTTAGGGAAAATGTAAACCACCAGAATTTTTGATGTTTTTGATTGACGAACTTTTTGATTAGTTATTCTATTCGCATCTAGCATGCATGGCTCTACTATCCATAGTATCTAGGTAGCCTAAATATAAAAGGTTTGTTTTCATTTGTTAATTACAAATGACTGACTTTAATATTCATTGTGTATGTAATCAAATCAATAATTCATACGCATCAAACATAAGATAGATTACGTGGTCAAGTGCCCCTACTTGACCACGTAATCTATCTTATGTTGTCGCCCTGGTATCCCCCAAAATAATACTCCGTTTACTTGAGAAAATAATTTGTATTTTCTAATACGAAGGTTTATGAACGCACTTTACAATTATCTTGAACGCTACTTAAAACGACCTTAGGTAGGCGGGACGGCTCATTTGACGGAGCCATCTAGCGGGTGGCATGTGAACTACGATGACTAACATTGATCTCAAACAGGCATAGACGATGGATATTATACCTAGTAGCAGCTAGTGATGTGAAACAACAAGTCGTTATTCAACTAAAGCATTACTACCTAATCTATTTTTCAAAACGATAATTTTTCACTTTTGTTCACTCACTTGATATGTACCTACGATAAGAAACCATAGTTGTTGTCAGAACGCTATAATAAATCGCCGCTAACTATAAAGTATCTACTTGAAGTTGTCAACGTAGCTGGAGAAAGTGAATAAGCCAGATAGAGCGTTTTGATGCGTGCGAGTAGGAGGGCTATACTCCATAGGCTACAATAATATGTTCAGTTGAATTTGACAACTCAAATAAACAGTTGTCTTCATTTGTTCAAGCAAATTAATGCAATATATGTTAAATGTCACGACTAATTGAAAAACACGAAAGAAAGTTTTAATCCCATGTATTCGAAAAGAGACATTTTGCTTCTGGATAAGTGCGAGCAAAGTGGGTCATTCCCGGGCACTTCATTTTTAGAGTTTTTTCAATAAAGAGTGGTAATAATATAAATGAATGAATCAATAAAAAGGAAATTTATTGCCAAAAAAAATAAAAATTAATTATAAATAAATATTTTATTTGCTTTTCTTTTATTTTGTTTTCTAAAATATTATTCACTTTTTTTTTATTATATATTTATATTTTTTTATTTTTTTTTCGTATGATGGTATTAAAATTTTGTTTTCTTTTTGTTAATTTTTATTAAATTAAATTAAAGTACTCAAATTTCTAAAATGCAAGAATAATTAACCTGTCAAGAAGAGAAGAGAGATAGATGCGGCACAAGCGTACAATGAGCGTAACGGGACAATGTGTCAACTTTTTCGGCTGCATACCGGCGTTCATCGATTTATTAGACGTTGTCACGTCAAAAGATTTTTTCTCGTATGATGAATATTTTCTCATAGCTTGGGATGAAAAGTATCGTGTACCACACGGTAGCAAAATTATTTAAGCTCGAGCGAAGTACTTTGACTTCTACTACTTCTACTATAGAATCCTTCGCTTCGCTCTGGATTCAAAAATCGCTCTCGCCGTAATTACATTATTTTGTTCCCTTGTGGTACAATCCACTATTATCGTATAGTTGTTACCTACTACAATAATCGCACGGTTTTGATAGTTTGGTTATTAATCCGTATGGTAACGACACATCACTAGTTCGGCGTGATTCGCCGAACTCTGCATGCGTTCGTTTGGTGTGGACACAACAGCGAAAACGAGCGTGTACTGTACCGTTCGGTGGCCACCAATTGGTGACCATTCGCTCGCTTATGTTCGGTTGGTCTGTACCCACCATAATACATCTTATAATAAGAAGGACACATTCTTATAAAGTCCTAAACTCCAAGTCAGAAGTAATCTCCCACAAAGACAAAAGTTGACCACCAACCGAACATTGACGCAGAATTATTTCTGCATTAACCCTGTTGCGACTAGTGTCTGACAATGGACATAATAGAAATGGCGATCATCGCGATTAGCCCTAATGTGTGGAAACGGCACTATTATTGAATGAATAGTTTGTAGACCGTAAACATTTTATGGGAACTGAATGTATGGAGATAACTATAGAAGCTGTACGTGTTGATTGTTGATTAATAGCTTGGCCGTGAATCGGCTCGACAGGTGCTTTACGCTTGATAGTACTAAGAGTAATCTGTACTAACGATGATGCGGATTTATTACTTTAGTTTCTACAATCTACATCATTATAATAATGATGTATGAAAAATGGCAGCAGAAAAATGTTTAAAAGAGGTTTGTTGTTTTCAACTCTTTGTTTAACCTCACGAGCAAAAAGTAAAAAGTTAATTCCATATTCGACTACATTGTCTAATTGATTGGTTTTTATTAACATGTTAGTTAGTTTTGCCATCTTAGTTAGCCGCAGATGTATCCCATTGTGTTACTATTTCCAAGATTACCAACCACTTTTGTTACCAATTTTGGCATTTGTATTGTCGATTAAATGTATTCCGCTTCCTCCTTAAAAATATTAACCGATTTAGTTATTTTTTACTGTGACATATCTTCGTCTCTTTTTCTTTGTTGTATAAAGCACCACTGATCTAATTCTTCTACGTTTCGACCTGCTCTCGATCCGACATTTGGCCCAGCATTCCGATCTGTGTACAAACAAACAGACAGTAGCATCTCTCCCACGGCACGGGGGCGGGGGTGTACTGTGTAAGGAGGGGGAAGGGGGGCGTGGGAACGCACTGCACGAACACACCATCAAACCTACATCAAACACCATCAAACGTGCCCTCGTTATCATTGTTTGTCGCGTACACTTTACTGTCAGGGTTGCTTCCTTCAGGGTTAAGGCCTGCGCAGTCTCCGGGCTTTCCACGGAGGACAAAAATACTCGAAGCTTCTATACGTGAATCCCTTTTTGTAACTGGTACTTTAAGTGCCTCGTGTGTGTTATTCGATGTAGATGTAAGAGATCTATTTTGACGGACAAAAAAGTACATCTCCGAGGACTGTCCCTTGTCTGCCCAAACGTTTAATTGGACAGCATTCATTCATGGCAGTACAAAAGCACGAAAAAGCGTAAAGTTAAATTTATATTTAAACTCATTTTACTACTTGGATCTAGACTTTCGCTCCAAGTTTACGAGCCATAATCTACCGCGCGTTGTTTATTTCATTACCAAATGCAATTAAAAGTTAACAAACTTAAAAGGTGTCGGAGACAATCTTGATGGATTATAGTAAAATAACGACTCACACATTTTCCACATCTAATTAACCAGTTTTAATTTTACCCAGCTTTCCTTTCAAGATAGGGAGTTCAATGTAATCTACAACTTTTTTAACAACATTACGAACTTGTAAAAAGCGGCCGTGGCAACCCTAGCAGTGATTTAGCTCGCCGTATGAGGCGGTGACATGTGGACCGGCAAGTTTCTGAAAAAGGCAACACTGAATTTGAAACTTGTATTCTTCGATTGAATTCTGCAGATGGTCACTGGCTATTGAAGAATGGTATATTTACGTGCAAATTCTCAGTTTGTACGAGTCTGTTGTTTTACTACTTGGAAAGTATTTTGGTGTGTCCAAATTTAGTCTTCCTCCATCAGAGAGTATCATTGCCATCTGTCTGTGGCAAGGCCGCAGGACCTGGCCGCGAAGCTGTTACAAAATTTATTGAAATAGCAACATTTGCTGGTAAGCTTACTGTAAAAAGTAAAACTGTTATCTGTCCAATGTACTTTTTTTTTGCGATACTAAAGCCCGCGGTATGCGTTTCATTAATGCGGGCAGGAAGCCCCATTAACATCAAGGAAATTAATGAATTAATGTCATCACTACATTTGACGGAGCAAGCGAGGTCTTAAATGCATGAATATGAATTAGCGTTTGTTTGTAAGTTTGTCCGATTAATATTGAAAAAAGAAACTAAACATCGCGAGGACTGTTCGGGACGTCCTATTAGTTGGTGTGAATAAAAATAGTCATATCATTATCATCAAAGAAACTTATTTCTTATAAAAACTGATTATCGAACTAAAATGGACTCTAAACGGAATCACATCTACCAGCTCTATTAATACTGAAAACCTAACTGTACCAGTCATTCCCATCAAAGAAAGACCTAGTCATCGTGTGCAGTCCTACGCATGAACATTTACTGACCAACATAACGTAAACCTTAAACGAGCGAGTCAGCGTAAACAGCGGAAACCCGTAGACACGTGTTCTGTGCCAGACCCACCCATAACTTCCTTTCGTTCCTTATTAAAGACGACTTTGGAACACGTCAAAGTGGTTCTTGCACGTTTGAAATAGGGTTAATTTTTGAAGGTTTTCTTTTAAGATTGTATAATTTAGCATGAGCTGTACTAAATACGGAACGGCGACATTGTTTCTAGTGTTTTTTGAGAAGCAACATGTTGACTACGGTGACATCTTTGATTTATTCTTTGAAGTTAATTTCTTCTTCATTAGTGTGACGACTACTGGTAATGTTACGGTTTTAATTGACGATTCTATTATTAAATTTAACCTCGGTTTAGTCAGAGATATATAGTACTACGTTTAGTTTCAATTATTTTTCTTTTAAGTATTTAAAGTTCTCGGAAGAAGCGTTCTTAAAGATTTTAAAATAAGACTTGTATGTATCTATTCAGCCCGTATCCACCCACTGCTGGGTATAGGTCTCTTCTGCTTCATGCCATTTGTTCCGGTTCTGTGCCAGTCTCATCCAGTCTATCTCGGCGTGCTTGGCGATGTCGTCCGGCCATCGGGGTGGTGGTCTGCCTCGCAGTCGTTGCGCTCCTCATGGCCACCACTTCGTTATTTCTTTCGTTCACCTTTGATTTTGGTTAAAGTAAGACCTAATTATAGTTATTTAATATACATTTTCAATATGCCTTTCAAAATATGTATAATGTATTGAAATACCATGCATACTTAGCAAATCTTGACGCGTATTAACAAACATTCATTTGATGAATACCCTAATTAAGCCAAATTAATTTATTCATAAGCATGTTCAGTATCAATTTAAAGCAATTTACATAAAAACTAATAAGGCTTTCCGTACCAAATTCATCACCTTTCACTCATCAAATCTTATATGATATATGTTATTTGGTTAATGTTGCATACAAACTTAACAACCAGTAATGGTTTGTTTCCTTCAATAAAATTTGATAAAATATGATCAAAATCGTGTTATGGCTTTGGATTACTGATGTGACGTAATCGGGTCAAGTGGTAGCATTGCCAACTGCAAAATGTTGCCATCTGCAAAATTCGTGCGCACGACTTCCTTCAAAACCGTCGGGAGATTTTGAAAGATTACGATGGATCGACTAGATAACCTATAAACTTTATTCTTGTTAGCCCGTAATCCAGAAATAGCAGATAACTGTCTGATTTGTCACAATAACAGCTATGCTGCTATACGAATAATGACTTTTACCTTAACAGTAACTTAAATAAATAGTAACATACATACTAACATCGTTACCAATTCCATTGGTACTAAATTAACTTTAGCTATACCTAACAGCTCTAAAGATATTGCCACCTCTTTTGTTTTCCTAAGGTTGAAAAGTGTCAACGAATCGATTGCCAGGACTACACTGAAAGGTAAATAGAATAATCTGCAAAAATAGAATTGGCACCATCGAATAAATATAGAAAAAGGTCTAATTGCAAACTCCTGTCCTTGAAGTATTTAGAAGCAGTAAATGTCAATGCTTGGCACCAATACTGAAATTCAGTCACCCAGATCACCACAAAGGCAGGCAATTCGATAAACTAAACATGATCTAGCAGTAAGTTTTTAGTAGCTTTCTTTATTCACAGACAGGCCAATATGACTGAAGAACTTCAAATCCCTACTTTATATTATAAATGCGAAAGTAACTCTGTCTGCCTGTTGCTCTTTCACGCCTAAACTATTGAACCGATTGAATTGAAATTTGGTACAGAAATAGTCTAGAGCCTAAGAAAGGACATAGGGTACTTTTTAATGCGAAAAAAGCATTGTAAGGGTTTGAATTAAGGGGGTGAAAGTTTGTATGGAAGTTTCGTCATTTTTGAAGCTAGAAGCTTGAAATTTATTTTTTAGGCCTTTAATTAGATATAAATAAATTTGGCATTCAAATTTTATAAGAATTTACTCTCGAGGGGGTAAAATAAATATAGGAGATGAAAGTATGTATGGAAATATGTAAGGTTTCGGCTAAAACACTGCACCGATTAAAAAAAATATTTCACTAATGGAAAGCTACATTGACAGCGAGTAACATAGACTATATGTTATCCACATATTCCCGCGGGTGAAATCGCGGGGCGCAGCTAGTATAGAATAAATAAGTACAAGTCTTGGTTGATAATGAAGTTACTGAAGATGTCTTTAACTTTTTTATATAAGCCACATAACAAATATAAGCAGATGATGATAAGTCTTGTATAGAAATTCCTGTTCTAAAGAACTTCAAACTTAGAATAAGTACAAGTCTTGGTAAATAATGAAGTTACTGAAGACGTTCACAATGTTTTTAAATTACCAATAGAACTAATGTTAGATTACATTATTGGTATGATGGTAGATTATGTTATTCCTTGTATAGAAAGACCTAACGTTTTCAAGATATGCATTTACTTTCTGGGAGTGCGTGCAGGAACGTAAATGAATTTAGCAGACGAAGGAAAGTCGCATGAGCGCTGGCATTTCTGTAAGCAACGAATTATTCATATTGACCTGGTTTTGCTGTTTATTATGGTTGGTTTTGCCCTATTTCATTCGGTTTATTTGGGAAATACTTGTAAAATTCCAATCTTTATAAGGAAGTTGCTATAACTTGCTTGAAAATCGGTTACTAAAAATAAATCGCCAAATTCTCACGTGTTAATTCCAGAAATTAAGTAATTCATTTTACGAATAAGTTTGTTCGGTTGCAGATAATATTGAAATTTCGGTGATTTCTATAAGGTAGGTCTAGTAAGATATATGTCTGCCATAAAAATAAATCTTTGTTCTTCAGAACCTTTTGTACCTTTCAGAAGCGCTATTTACGGCTCAGAAGAATCTGATGCTGCTATTTCAAATTGTAACTACAATTTCAAACCTTCGATAGACTTTACTCCCCTATCCGTTCATCACTTTCAAGTACCCCTTACAACATTCATGCTGAGTACTATGGAGTACTCAGTCCAAGGTCAGGGAATTGAAACATCTCGCAGCTTGCCATCCGTCTTCCGATTAACGCCGTCAAAGGGTCGATGACCTCGGGATGCAATATGGCGGCGGTTCGCGGTAGAAAATTGTTTTATGATAATTTCATTGTTACAAACAAGATTGATAAGTGAGAAAGAGATTATATCAATTATCTACCGAAATTGTGGATTAAAGCAACTTTTTAGAATAGCAATAATAGTTTGTCGGCATATTATGTTGAACTATGAAGATTTTCGAATTATAAACAAAGATGTGACTGATTCGTGGGCTGAAACAAATTCACCACAATGTTTCTTTTGATAGAAATAAATACAGTAAAAGTGAGAAAAGTCCTTATAAATCCTTAAAGTCCTCTCTTTGAGAAAAGTCCTTCGACTCGACTTTATTTCCCCCTAAACTCTTTTGTTTACCACCATCTTTCCCTTTGTTGACGCGTTTAACTTCATCATCTTCATCTGAATCTAACCACATTTTGAATGGTCTTCGCTTCAAAGGTATCTTGAATTTCGAACACAGAAATTCGCCCACAGATGTTTAGTTAGTCATTCCTGTTCCCAATGCCATTGTCTTCATGTACACTTCGTGTTCACTTCAACTGATTCTTGAAAGTCAAGATTTCCGCGTCAACGGAAAGTCGCCATAGATCCTTCACCAGTCATTGACCGACAGTCTACATTACCATACGGGTCGTGTTACCGACATGTACAATCGAATACTATTGTGAATGTTTTATTGAGCGGGTGTGGTCCACCCTTGGGAGTCACGCGAACACGTGAGCCTCATGGAGCTGTTGGTAAACAAGGTGTATATAAGCCCATAGATTGTGATAAGGTATAATGGTTAATGACTTTTCTGGGCTGAAAGAACTCATCTATTACTGAATAATGGAAGAAAATATGTTGTTCTACCTTCAGTGTGTTTTGTTTAGAAGCTTGATTCTAAGCTAAGAGCATAATCTGCAAAAAATGATCCACAATATCCACAGTCTGTTAGTATCCATAAAGAAAACACCAGACATTTCTTAAATCGTTAAATTTCTCAGAAAACTGCCTACACGAGAATAATAATTCAAAAAGTTCTGGAACAGTAATTTGGCAGTATTCAAAAAGATAATCCGAGTAAATCCCCAAAATAAATGCAGCGAACGAAACCAACAAATCACCAGTAAAAGAAACACAAACCCCCAAAGAAATACTGTAAACAAATAACAGGACTCCCTCTATCGATAACACGAACAAATTATCACGACGTGATTCTAGGGGGGTGGCCAGCCCTTATATAGAACAGGGTGGTGCGGTCAACGACCCCACTTCTCCAATAGAACCTCTAATTATGACCTAATTCAAAGGTTATGATGTCGTAAATATTTCGCGCCTTGGTGAAGTAAAAGCTCAGAATAACATGTTTTTACTGGGGTCTAATTTAAATTTAAACGCGTCATAATCACATACATAGATCCTGACCTCTAACTAGGATGCTATGTATCTAGGGATTTAGGAATTACGAGGCCCATTGTCCCGATTGATGAAAAATTATGTGATTAATATTTGTTAATATTAATCACATAATCTCGTAATGCGGTGGTAACCTAGTGGGAAGAAATCCCAGTGCAGGCACGTACCAATGTGTTTTTGTAAAACATATGTACGTAATTATCACTCGCTTTTCGGTGAAGGAAAACATCGTCAGGAAACCCACATATCTACCCGAGAATTATTTCGGAGGTAGGTATGTTATCCACCAATCCGGACTGGGCCCCCGTGGTGGATTATGGCCTTATCCTCCTCACGAAAGTGAGGAGAGACCCGTGCCCAGCAGTGGGACGTTATGGGTTGTTGATGATGATGATGAATATTAAAATAGTTAGGTAAATCACTATGATAAAACGGAGCATTGTCCATACATTTCCGAGCTATGTTCAAAGTTATAAATAACTTTTTTCAAGAAAACATAACATTTATCAAGATACTAAAGCTTATTAGGAACCGTATAGTAAACATCCATAATAGCAGGTCGTTAGCACTAATTAAAAGCAAGCTGCTAAAGCAGGTTATAACTACGAGTCATCAAGCGAATAATTGCCTTCAGAACATTTTTTAATAACTATTAATGCTTTTCTAGTACCTTACTCTAGGACTAATTCCTCGCGTGTTCTGGATTAATAAATTGAAATGTCAACTAGAAAAAAACACCCCAGGTCATTCACTCTGACCTTTTTAACCTTGTAACGAGAAAGGACTGTTACTTGACTTGACTAATGATTTAATAGTTGCAGCAGCTACAGCTAATTATAAAGAAGTAGATCTTAACACTGTAGAAGTAAAGTTGATTTTTGAAGTTAGGGAGACCTTAAAAACATATATTGCTGTTTAAAGTAATTAGAAAGCTCAAGAGGGCTCTTTGTTCTAGGAGGAAGAGGCATCTGAATGTGGTTCTTTCATTAGGTACTCAAAGTTCCGTTGTTTTAGTAATATCTGCTAAAACTTGGCGGAGTTTTAAAATTGAACAGTAAATGCTTCTGTTCCTAGGATCATTATTCAGTACCGTTGCATAAAATTATCTTTTGTAACCTCAACGATAAAAAAAAAAAAATCATACCTACCGGTGTGTTATTACGTAATAATTAAATTAGTCCATAATTATGTTGGTTATTAAAATCTGAACAATTACACGAATCGGTTTCTGTATGTAACAAAATAACAATTAAAATGAAAGATAATAATAACAGATATCATTCGACTGTTGATACGGAATTGATCTTTTTATATCCTTCTGCACAAGAATATTTGTGTTAAATTATTATATAGATGGATCAATAATCAATTGCAAGAATTGGATCCTTACAATTTTTATTGGTGAGATATCAATGTTAAGGTAGTATAAAAAAAATGGAAGTCAAAGTGGTGGATGCAACGTGAATGCGTAAATCTTCTCATACTAGTACTGGTTTACCTAACAAAGTGTTAGATATTAAAGCGAAAAGACCTTTTCTCAATGCAAACGACCCTTCATACGTCCGATTCAAGCTTGAGAATTCCAAAATAGACATTGTTTACCATACACCAGTTCCTGGAAAGGAAACTATACCTCCATTAGTGTTTCCTTTGGGAGCGGCCGCGGCATCACTCAGATTTCATTTATACGGAAACGTAAAATTAGATTGTCACACTGTAACATAATGTGAAGAACTATCTGAAAAATGGTGATTAGGAATTTTGGTTTTTGTATTATGTTAGAAAAGTAGCGAGAAAGAGAGACAATACATGAGCTTTAAAATTTCTCCATTTTCGGATGGATCTTGTGGGCGAATTTTCCCGCATTCCCGTGGCATTTCCCAGAATAAAGGTAGCCTCTGCTGATTTTTGAGGCTTTTGAAACTTAACGTATTTAAAACATTATTACAATACCCGGTAATTATTACGAGTTGACTCAGTTATGATTACATTTATGCAGTGCGTTCGTTATTGCTTATTGACAAAAGTGTTGCCGTGCCATTAGGGTTACCACCACGCTTTTACCTTTGAAACCCTTTTCATGTCACGTCATTTCTAACTAACACAATGATTGTATCTATGATAACGACTGACATAGAAATGTTACTATTATTTATTTTTGTTTAGCATTGCCTTGTTGGTATTCTGGAGTTATCTCATAAACATAGCAACATTTATGTTGCCTTCTCTTTCTTTTGTCTTTGCGTTCGCTTAAATTTTGCATTTAGCCAGCGTCCCGTTATAAAACTTTTAGTTTTCATAACATATTGGGAAATTTATTGTCAGTTTTGGACAGAGCACAAAATTACACCTTATTTTGAGTTTACATCATTTGCCCACACTCATGTATGTTAACGAACATTTATAGATGGTTAATATTCCACCAAGTTACATATCTCGAAGATTACGAAATTAACATTTTCAGTTTCCCACCAAAACTCACAGCTTTGAAGACTAATATCACAGCCTAACTAATAAATCCATCGGTACTACTAATACTATAATGAAAGTCCAGTTTATTTAACGCAGTGCTACAATAGCTGACCTGTTTCTCGCGCCAACAACAGGATACTGCAGACTTGCACTGTCTATTATTAGGTATTCTTAGTCATTGTTCGTTTATTTAACAATGTCACTTGCTTGTAATTTACTTAGGTTTTGTTTCAGTACTTTGAATTGTCAGTTGTCTGTTAAGTTGTTATTATTAACAGCCTGTTATGTCTTATTACTATTATTATTAAATTTTTTGAGTTATACTACGTTGTAGTGGTAGATCTTCTAATTTTTTTACAAGTCTTCCACGAACTATTTTCTTTTAATCCTTAAGAAATTAAAAATTATTATAAAAATTGGAAAAGGGGAAACAAGCTTGAGATTCTTGATTTAACCAAGTGGAATGCAGTTGTAGCTATTGCAGTCACGGGTGGATATCTCATAAAAAAATCAATTGAATAATCTAATGGGTTTTTTGTATGTATAATCTGTTACCATACATGTTATCATCGACAGAAGCACAACCTGCCTCACTAAACACAAAACATACACACAAACACACACCCCAAAAACAACAATACCTGCTCAGAACCGAAGCTAATGAACATAATTCGCATCGCCGCGTCTGGCCATCGTCTGCTTCCTGCCTTTGTTTAGAATATAGCCAAAATAAATTAGGCATCGGAGCTGCAACAACGTTATTGAACGAAGCCTTTACCTACCAATATGTAGGTATTGTATAGTAAGCACCTACGTCTTTGTTTCTCGGATACATAAAACCATTGAACTTGACTGCTGCCTAACAAGAACGTGTTCACAGCTCTTTATTGATTTTAGCTTTATTTCTTAGGCCTCTTTTTAAATTTGCATGCTTATATTTTAAATATTATGTGATAGATATCATTATAGATTAGGTTATTGTTAATATATCGTTATACGATAATGAAAGGTCGATTTAAGTAAACTTACATTATCAGGTATCTATCTACCTCAGTATGTAAGGTTGTATACGTGACCAAGCTCAGGCGTCTGACAGGGTTACCAATCATAAGAGAGTTTAGATATTAGCGTGAGCATTCAAACTCTGATAACAAATACCTTGTTTTTATTATAGTTATCTCTTTGTGAGTTAAATTCTTAAAAGCAGTGTCATTGTTTTCTTCTGTTAGAAAATCTATTAGGAGTCCCACAGGGGTCTAGTTTAGGTCCAAGCTTTAATTCTCTCTAATTTAAACATTACATAATACAAATTACTCAACAAACTTTTATAGGAGCGTAGTCGGCTTGGGAGGTTTATCTCATAATAATAATTTTGTTTATTTCCTTAATAGTTAATAAAATTCGCTAGCACGTGTAACATTCAATGCTCAAATTAACGCAGAATTCTCTACTTTAGGCCTAACAACGCCCTGAAGGCGTAAGACAATTACGAAGATTATATTTAAGCTTGGCCTTCGACAATTTAAGTACAGGTTTCTTTGTTAATTACGCTTTGGTTTTAGCGGTGATTGCTTGTTGTGTTTGATTTATTGATCTGGCGGTGCTTTCAGGTAGTGACTAGGTTCAAGTACTTAGGGCACATTGTTACCGAGGACCTTAAGGATGACGCGGATATTGAAAGGGAACGTAGGGCGCTGGCAGTTCGGGGAAATATGATCGCACGCAGGTTTGCACGCTGCTCGAGGGACGTGAAAATCACTCTTTTCAAGGCATACTGCCAGTCGTTTTACTCGAGCAGCCTCTGGGTAAACCATACTCGCCGGGCTGCCAGTGACCTACGAGTCCAATATAATGACATCTTCAGGATGTTGGTGCGGCTGCCTCGTTATTGCAGTGCATCTACGATGTTCGCTGAAGCACGTACGGACGACTTTCATGCGATCATTCGCAAGAAAGTCGCTTCCCTACTGCAGCGGGTGCGAGGCAGCCGCAATAGCATCCTGCAGATGGTTGTGTCGCGTCAGGACTGTCCCATGCAGAGCCGATGGATGCGGACTCTGATAGGGGGTAAAATTTAGGTACTAGTTATAATTTTTAAATTTAAATTTTTAATTTTAATTTTGTAATTTTTGTGATTTTCTTTATTTTTTTTTTTTTTTTTTTTATGTAATTTTATTTGATTTTTATTGTATGATTTATTTATGTTTGTATGGATTTTAAATCTGAAATAAATGATTTATTATTTATTATTAGTGGTTTAATTTCTTTCAGTGTATATATCTATATAGTTCGAATTTCTTATTTAAATTTACTAATTGTGTAATCCCAACTAATAATATTTACTTTGCCTTCGTTATTATTTAAGATATTTTAATTCTTAATCTCATTTTGTACCTAGTAATCGTTTCTGTAATTATTGCTCTTTATAATATTACAATCGGCTTTTAAATAAGCGTGGTTTGCATGGTACATATTATTATTATTTTCATGTGCTGTACATGTGTTAGTAAATAATTCAACCAATACTTGCTGTTTTTATATTGTCGTGTGGATGTTGACGTCATTCCTTGACATCAGTTGCTGTAGTACTTTGTTCATAGTTATTATTGATTTCTTTTCAAACGTCAGCACTATTCTATCAGCCGTAAATCTTACAGGCTTGACAGCAGAAGCCATTTACAACAATACACACACAAGTAGTTAGATGTTTTAGTAGTTGGATCCTTGAACTCAAAAGGACTTTTTAAATCCACGGATGTACTGAATTGAGAATAGATATACATACAGTAACCTCTTTCTCCCGTTGGGATAGGCAGAAACTGGATCCCTCCACATGCCACGGTTCCAGCAGTACACCAACTCCCTGACACCCTGATTCCCACTGATTAAGAATAGACTGCATTTTATTTCGGTAAAAAATATCTGGTTTCAAATATATTTTGTGTACTACTGTTATCTCGCGATAAGAGAAGAATACAAAACATTTTATGAAATAGTTATCTGATATCAAAATATCAGTAGGTGTTGTGGTTAGATAGTGTCAGGCGAACGTGCGTCGGCCCGATTTCATATTTTCTCCTTTTTATGTGAAATGATTAAAATTGGATTGACTTTTACGAGACTTGAGTCGATTAACATAATAAGTTAAAGGCACACCTAAGTTAATAACCTTTTTGTATTCGTAAACGTAAACTCCTATAGCTGTGTTATTTTCATGATAGAAATGACGTGTGCAGTAAATAATGCTAGAGGAGAAACTTAACTTAAGAACCCAATGAGAGATATAACGGCCGATGAAGTATCTCACAAACGACAGGACAAAGAAACAAAGGATAATTAAACGCTTGTCAGTTTGGGAATATTTTCTAAAGAAATCTTTTAAATTACTTTGTACTCATATGCAAACAGCAGACTCCGGTAAACAGTAAAGTAATCTAGCCCTACTTACATATTTGAAGTAGGATATGATTTAGTTTGGATTTTCGTAGCTTTGAAATCTCTATCTGAATTACTTATTTGTAAGCTTCAGTTTCAGTTTTCTATAGCAGTCGCGGATTTTACATTAGATGGATAGATAGATAAACTCTTTATTGAAACACCACATAACAATGAAAACTTAAAAACTAACACAAATGAAATTTAACAATATGTGGCGGCAAATAACAATAATGGGCGGTCTTAACGCGGTCATTAGGTATATTAAACTGAGTGCGCGACTTTAAAAAGTCGTATAATTCACAGTAAACCTTTAGCAAACGAATATGCGCCAACACTAGACGTAAATCAAGGGTTCACAACTTCACATATAGTCACAACTATAAAGCCGTGGGAGGCGGCACATCTGGCTCTATGAATATTATTAAACTACACATTTACACCATAAACGTACACCATGGAACGTACTAGGAGTCATTTGTAACGGTTTTACTAATTTTAGGGTGAGGGTGTTGAAAATGATTGTTAGAAGACTCAATGTTACTCGATCTGTAAACACATAAGCTCAATTGGTATTTGTATCTTTAGTAACGCTAGTGTTTACGGAAACCATACTCGTGAAGATAATGAATCAATATAGATATTAAAATTCACAGCAAAGACAGCAGAACATCTAATTTTCCTAATTTATTAATATTTGTTTTGTTTGTTCACAGGTAAGCTTCATTGAAGACAACCTCGTGTGTCTCATTGGTTTTAGCATTGTCTCCTACGATTAGATCATCATTTTCTTATATGTAAGTAAAAATAATATCTAGAATTTACGAATTAAAAGGTGACATAAAATGATCTAAAAATCAAAGACGTCGATTATCTTCTAATTAGTATTGAATTGGTTATTTTAGGTGAGTTTGTAGTATTGGGGACCCTGAGTAAGCATTGAAGTCATGCTTTAAACTAATCCAAGGTAACTAGGAGTAGAACATTAAATGTTCCATAATAATTTATTAGAACACTGTTGACAAAATGTCCATCGTAATGCTTCTGAGAATTACTACTGTAGACTTTATTCTTTATACCAACAATTACTCACTGAAGTGCTGAGACAGATCGAAGCAAAGATAAATTTCACTTCCTCTCAGCAACAGACAGCAATACACCTAAAGCTACAAGACTATAAGGTTTAATTCAATTTGTAGTTGTAGAATACGTGTGATAGGAACCGGAGTCGAAGCTATTTATTCCTGCCTCGTGTCCAATTACAATGATAATGAATAGTCTTGCTACCAGTCAGCAGTGTTTAAATAACCGTGTGTCACTAATGGCTCAGTCACACCTTGGGAAGCTCGCTGAGGTGACTGTTTTAATTAATTAGGTGGAAATGATGGTGCTGCTGAAGATATTAACGTAGACGATGCTACTGAGAAAATGAACTTGGTATTCATAAAGAAAGTAACGTTTACACAAGAAGGTCCTAATGCGCCGGGGTCACTTGTTGGTGAAAAGCTTGTGCTGCAATGAAGCGGTAATAGGTATACCGAAAACTTCACGAAAAATATACCCTTTGTATAGTTCAAAAAATGATTTTAGTTTTTTTGTTTAAAGTGTCCTTCCTTAATGTAGTTAACTAGTTACCTATTGCAATAGGTCCTTCTTGTACACCAGTCACCGGTTAATTTGACGCGGACAAATCGCATTCACTTTCTACAGTTTTGACAATTGATGGCTATAAATTATCTATGATGATTTTGATATTGATTTATTTATTATGCATGAGATATTGAAAAGAAAGCGCTGAACATTGCACGCTACGGACATCGTAAATTATTTGCTAACATGTGCTTGTAAAAGTGTTATATGATTGAATGACAGGCGTAAGATCCTTGCAAATAAGTAATCAAATTAAATTCCAAAGAAGCAATAAAATATTGCATAATCCGTCAAACTATCAGATGTCATAGAAGCTCATTAAATTCAATTGCTGATTTCCTATTACTAATCAAAATTAATTGTTTAATCATAATTTTCACAATCAAGGAACTATGTTAATACATACAATGCATAAGAAATTGGATTACGAAATGCTTTTAAATAATAATTTCAAACGAGATAGCAAGTCATTCTTGCTAATGTATGTACGTTTATATCTCCTTAAAATTATCAATGAATTTAAGTGACAAAACAGTATTTCAATAAAATGAAGCTTGACAATAACTTTCATTTGAACAATGAAATTAATCCAACACCAAACCCCTGCGGCCAAGCATTAATAAAACATTAAACGGACAAATTAAATAATTACACAGCGGTTCTAATAAATTACCACTACTGGCTACTACGATAATGCATACCAATTCAGATCAAGATTTGCCTAAAGCTATTCGTTAAGGAAAGTCCCTTATGAGAAGTAGGCACCCGTCGTCTCATCTCTTGCAATTTGCTTGTCAACCCGCAATTAGAGTCCAATAGTCTTATCCCAATTTATGAATTATTAAAGTAATGATAGTAATTGATAAGTATCGATGGAAAGTTTTTGCTTATTACAGTTTTGATTTGTAACAGGTCCGACTGGTTTGACTTTGAGTGATGTATTTGAAAGATCGCTTTGGCTTATGATGAGACATTTTGGAAATCAATTATTTCTTTCCGGCTTTAAGAATAGTTTTAAATAACTCGAAATTAGTGAGATGACGGCCTGTATTATAAAGATTCTTTCAAAATGTTCCATCAGATAAATACTATTTATGTCATTTCGTTTCTTTATATCATCATTAGCGTTAACGTTCCCTTAATTAAACTGCATGTAATTAAGTGCGTATGTCATTTAATTACATGTTTTATTTTTATTATTATTTCAATTAATATCCCAATTATCTGACACAATCTACTCACTATCTGAAGCACGAATTTAGTTAGCGTAGTGGTCAATTAAAGAATAATTACCATTTCTCTCTACGTTTTACTCAAATGAGAACGGAAACATACTATCTAAAGGGTCATCTACATCTAACACTTGTTTACTGGGTTACGCAAACGGATCCTATTGTTCAACAGATGCCTTTAAAGGTATATCTACTAGATTTTTATCTACCATTTGATTGAAATCTTTAATTCGAATCTATTAATTTTCTGTTTGTAGCTCTTCCCATTTGGAATGCAGTGAAATCTTAGGCAAAGCTATATTTTATGTGCTTATCGAAAGCTCCATAAAGTACTTCTTTTAAATGGGTTAGAAACTTAGTTGTTTGTTTTGTATACATATATCTGCGGTACTACTACATTAAAATTTATTTGCAATATATTAAATTTTATTCATTTTAATGCTACATGAGTATTTATACTGGAAAGTACTGTAGTATTTCCCTTATTAACAGAATAGCAGATAGTATTAAGGCAGTTTACACAATTAACGTCATTATTAAAACCAAGCTAAGGTTGATATTCTTCAGTAGATTACGGAATATCGTAAACTACGTATGTGCAATTCTGACATGCACCACGCATCCTACACCATAACTGTCTATTCGACATATGCTAAATTATAGTGTTCCATATTAGAATAGGTTGTTGCTAGTTTCACTTCCATTTGAATATGACTCTTAGCACCTACTTGCTAAGGTTTATTATTATAGGTTGTGTGTTAAGATGAATAGCACTGTTATCTGATGCTATCAATCTCTGACGTTGGATTGAGGTGTGTTGTTTTGTGAGAAATGACCTTTCCTATCATGTAATTATTAATTGTCGATCTTATTGTCAAGACCACATGTGTGAGATCCATTGATGTAGCTGGTGTCAGATCAATGGTGACATTAACATTATCATCATCATCATAGCGTCATCATCAACCGTCCCACTGCTGAGCACGGGTCTCCCCTAACTTTCGTGAGGAGGGTTAGGCCATAATCCACCACGGAGGCCCGGTCAGCCGGAGAGTAGCATAATTCAGACTAAAATGGTTGTCATAGTTATTGACGGTGTGAATGAGAGTGAATTACTTTTTCGAGTACAAAATATATAAGTGGAGATGTAAGAAGAAATGGTTTTTTATATCTAATAACTCCAGCATTTTAGTTGTTATCTACTTTACAACAATTGTTTGGTTCTTGAATATTTCAAAAGGAACATTGCGTGTTCAAATACATAGTTTCAGTATGGCTGCCGTGATAAAATTATGATGAACTTCACCTTGAATTAACTTCACTATCGTAAAGGTTACATTCAAAATTAAATAATGCGTGTACTAGAACGAATATAAAATAAATCGTAATTACAGCAATAGCTACCGCTTCCTGAATGGAATATAAATATCTTTATACCCAACAATTAACGGTTCTAAAAAGATTTCTCTCGTTAGTGTTTAGCGCAACGCCATTTTAATTTTTACTACCACTTTAGGTTAACAACTCAATGTACTAAATATTTTCAACAGCTAATTAATCCAGTTGCAATCACACTTCGATTAAATTCAATCATACGGATTGTGTTTTAAGTATCATAACATTATCATTCAATAAATCATTACTAAATCCACTAACAAGCGTGCAGATGTATGATGAATACATCAAAATTCGCGTTGATTAGAAAATTATGATATTTCGTCATCAAGTCTCACTACTTATTTGTAAATTGTTTTTTTTGCTATAAATAATATTGAAATCACCGTCCGATCTTTTTGTTGCACCCCTCGATGCATGGTTGTCTGGAGTAAATCGCTCTCAGCGATAAGACCGCCCATTGTGACACTAATTGTTAAATTTGATTTGTTTAAGTTTTTAACTTTTTTAAGTTCTTTGTTCTGTGGTGTTTCAATAAAGAGTTTATCTATCTATCTATATATTTCAATTTCAATACAGCTCAGTTCGTTATTTAGTTCATCTTTGCTGATCAGTGGTCACATTTGGGTTGGCTTCATTTATTTTTAGCAAATGTGTGTAAACGTCTAGCGTGGTTTACTAAAATCTTTCAGTCGGTCCAATGCTTGACCCAATTTCGACAGCGTTTTAGGAGCATGTGTCGAACATGACAAGACCGTTATATTCTGTTACAATTCTAAAATCATTGTATTCTCTGAGCTAAATAGGTCACTTGCCACCGCACAGTCGGCTGGTAAAACAATTTTTAAATTAACATCAGCTTTAGATACTAAAGACAGTGTTTACTTTGATTTAACTCGCGCGATAGCAGAAAGTTTACTGACTCTATTCACTTGAAGTGAAATTACGCTTCCGGTAGCAACAAAATAATCACTTTCATAATTGTTATCTGTTACGTTATCAATGTTCTTTTTGGTAAATAAATACATGGGGCAACATCGTAGTTTGAAGATTAAAGATCTGCCCATAATAGTTTTCGTAATTGAAAAAGCTATTTCTTTGATTGTAAACATTCATTTTAAAACCCACGTAAAAATGTGAAATATGAGTTAACAATCGAACGATTTCAACAAAGATAAAGTTTACCAATACTAGCTCAATGGTCGGACGGACAATGGCGTCGGCAATCTTCATAGATGTAAGTAGGGCATTCTATAAATTATAGCTGCGCGTGAGACGAACATTCTTTATTTCAAAGGGGCCCAAGGTCGCTGGAACCGTTCCAGATTTTTATTTTATTAATATGAGGGCTATTGGCTCAAGACCTGCTATTTTATGATCGGTTTGAAGGGCTTTCAGTTGCGGTAGTAGTTGTGATTCTTGGCGTTTATTAGAACTATCGCGACACATTAATGACGTCATTTTCTAATTCTGACTCCTCCTTTGTCAATGTGTTTTGTATCTCTCTGAACACACAGATAAATTATCATGAAAATGCCTGTTAATTGGCTTATGTTTATTTATTGTATGTCTATTATTACTTCTTATATTAGTTTGGCTATTAGGTGTTATATCATTAAAAAAATAACAATCAAACAATAGAAATCATGATCCAATCAGCCAATCATGTTGAAATTCTATCGATGCGTCATATTATTCTTTCATATTTTAATTTTCCATTTGGTAAGCTTAAGTAATTCGTTGATTGAATCATTTGTATGCTGATTTTCCATTTAGTTGCTTAAATTTTACAAATCACCAAAGAGGATAACCTGATTGATCATAGTCAAAATTATTGCTCACACACATTCTGGTTTTTCGTTATTTGGTATTTAAAAGTGCCTATTTTCAGTTTATCCGCTGTCCAACTTGATAGTTCTCAAAGTTATCCTGCATCAATAACTTTGTTTCCATCATTTCGATTCCGTTCCAGTTCACATTCAACATCGCTTTCCTCTATACTTAAAGAATTAGCTACCACTTTACCACTTACAAGTTCAACCTTGCAATTATCCCCTGAACATTGCAGTACATCCTCCATTACTGGTACTGGAAAGCTGTTCCATACAGTAACCCCTAGCTTCCGTCTGTGGTGGTGAAAGTGACTGTCCACCTTTCGTGATGGATTAAGGTTCGATGCTAACACCTGGTCGGAATCGAAACTATAATGCGTTGAATACATTGGCGTGTATTATGAATATGATGATTTATCACTAATGTCAAAATTATGTGACAGTTTTAACAGTTTGTTATGCTCGATCGAAATCTATCGAATTTCTTGAAAATTATGTTGTCCATGTTTATGCGCCCACGATACTTAACGTTTACAATAAAACCTTGTAAATAGGCATAATTATGTATTTAATTTAGCATAATCCCTACTAAATCGTTATAACTCAATCGAATATTTTTGGAAAATTTTGTTTATTCATGCATTAGTAAGAAAAGTTTTTCTATTGGGCCATAAAAAACTGTTATCGTTAATCTATTAGCCAATTTACACGACGAATTTATTAATTTCTCGTATTAATATATTTCCTACCTCCGCCTTATAGAAAATAATATTATTTGAGCTGTTATTTAATAGTAATAAGAATATCAGCTAGAAACTAAAGCCTGATTGAAAAGCAAATCTTACTTTTATTCATCATTTTTAATCGATAGTAAGTCACATTTGACCCCCGATCGCTGGTTACGCTCTAATCTGTGTTTGATGGAGATGGATTACTGATTCGTGCATACCATTTAGTGTCTATAAGTTTTATAACCCTTATGCAATGACAGATCGATATGTTCTCATGATGGTTTGCAATCGGTGATCTATCAATGTATTTGGAAAGTGTATTGTGACGTCTTGAAGCCTTGCCTAAATCAATGCATAGTATTCGTCGAGTTTTTTAGCATTATTGGTGGGACGGTCGTGTTTAGTAGTTGTTTGATTGTTTTATTAAGGTATCACATCATAATCTTCACTGTCATTACCTTCATCATCTTCTATGATCACTTGATCACATTACATTTGTCTATCACTGTATTTAGTGATTCAACAACTTTTCTGTAGAATCTTTTGACCTTAGCAAGGCACTACTGTCTAATAAACACTGTCAGTAAAGTGGCGGTTTCCATTAAAGTTTCAATAGTTCCATTTTACTGCTTCTACATATTGGTCTATCTACGCATAGATGCAATTAATGGCTATCAAATCAGATTTCTCTAACGAGACAGATGCGTTAACAGTGATGCTATTAGAAACAAAGCATCACACGCACATCACAGATCAAAGGTACCAGTCACTTCGTAGGCAATATCCGTAATTGTTTCCCCATAACACCATACTTAACCCTTGACCTCTGTTAAAATATCATTTGGCTGTCTCATTAAAGGCAGGAATGAAAAATTTGAGTTTTGTACCAGTGAGGAACTTTCTCTTTGAAATCACTTCGATCGACAGTACATTACAAACGTAATATATAATTGATTGAATGTTAATCGTTGATGTTTAACATTTAACATTTTTTGTTAGTAAATCACGCAACCATAGCGCTTAGCTTAGCTTTGTTGAACAGACAGGCAGACTATTGAGGTTGAATCTGTAATCTCAACGTGCAAATATTTATTACGAAATTCAAACTCATATTAGAAATGTTGTAGCCATTACCTAGAAAACATTTTTAAAGTCCAAGTGGGACGATTTTTTGGAGCGGATTGGCATAAACCCCATCGTAAGTCCCATTCCTTAGTATGTTTATCACGATCGACCGCATTTTCTCCTAACACCAGTAATAGTGGTCAAGTTCCTATAAAGTGTTTAAAAATATCAGGTTCATGTCATTATGAAATAGGTCTCTGAAACATTTCGTTCGTCACCTTGAACTGTAATGTCGTCTTTAAATGTATGCTGTGAATTGAGGCTGTGGAAAAAGTGCCAAAACATGACCATCAAGAGGTCGCAAACATTTTTGGTACCCATTAGCGTTCAGGCCTCTACAAAATTTTGCAGGACCCGGAGATTCATCGGCATTCAACTTTTGGATGTCAGGAGCTTTAGCGTTATCTTCAAACGTGTACCTATTTTTGGTGAATTTATTGTGTTCATATCCCGTCATCATGAATTTATTAGCATTTACATAATGTCTCAATCATATATTTTTAAAGTTTAATTTTAAAATGTTACCTACTTGTATTGCAATTAAATCTTGAAATTTATAAATGCATAACTGCTTATAACTTTCTTTTCATGTTTGTACTTTGCGTAACATCAATAAAAATAATGTTTTGTTTAATTAACTTAACGTTTATGATGTATAATGCCCAGTTAAGTATATTTATGTAATCGGCTTATGGATTTTTATGTTTTTCAATTATATCATTTGCATAATTATGTGAAAAGAACCGCAACTTCTGACTACGGCTGCAAACGATAATTATGAACTTGGACATTTCTAATTTATGTACTCTATGCATAATAATATGCCAAATTGATTGTTGGATTAAGGAACAAATTAGACGCTGGTCTATATTTTAGAAATTTTTATTTTTTATCGAATTGGAATCTTAATTTTTATTTCATTTTAGCTGTAATAGAAGATTATCTTTACAAGTTTATTAAAATTAAAAAAAGCTCAGAGTGAAAAAAATACGTAACCAACATTACTAATATCTCACATTGCCCAATCAAAGACAAATCAATATAATTCGCAAGTATGGTGAAATAATACTAACATTCAACTCTTTAGACATTAAGATTGATGATTTTAATTGCATAGAATTAACTCTAGATGATGCCACAGAGGTCATAATACTTTTGAACGCTTGACCTTAAAATAACAATAAAATAATTTTACTGTATCATTTGTCAAAAGAATTCAGCACAAAGCGAAATAGTTAGAGCTGTAAAATTCGTGGCCACTTTTTGTGGCGACCTCTAGTGGCTAAACAAAGAATAGTTTTGGGAGAACGGTTACAACCACGCCAAGTATAAAAGCTTTTAGCAACATAATATTTTATAAAAATGGCCAAAAGATAATACTTATAGATAAAACTCTCGTAAAAGAAGAATTAAAATCAGATAAAGTAAAGACTGTCGGCGTAAGAAAATATGTAAACGAAGTTTGCATAATAAAGTAAATTAATAATGTCTCAAATTCCCAGTTTCCAAATAAATAATCATTGTTTATATAACAGAACAGAATTTATGAAATAACAGATAAAAATCTGAAAGCGTACAGAAATGTGATATTGGTATAAATTTATGACAAACAATATGATATTTCGCAAACAAAAGATTAGAAAGCCGGCTTTTTGTTGATATTAATCTAAAATCAGTGGAACAATAAGATGACCACGATTGTTTCCGACTTTCACAATATTAAGAATGTCACAAGCGGCGAAACAAATTATTTTAAGTCCTCTTAATTTCAAGCCATGCTTTGTGTTTTTGAAAATTTCCTAATAATCTGTCCAGTCGTAATTTAGAGCCGATAGTTATGTAATTGTATAAAAAAAAATATTATAGAAGGTTTAATTTCATCACATTATTATTATAGTCGGAATCAAAGTTAACAATAATTAAATTTCGACAGACAGAGTGACAGACTCGAATGTTATCTTGGCGTCAATTTAAATAAAAATATTTCAAAATTTAAAAACAAGTTTATTTAGGAATTACAATATAAGTTTGCCACTTAGCGACACGTTAAACTTTGATAATAATAATACTTAATAATTTGATAATAATATCTAGATATCACAGACACACTTAAGTATGCTAATAAGTTTAAAGATTCCATTGCGGGAAAAAGGCTTATGCCATTTCGCTCCAAGAAATCGTTTGACTTTGCTCCAAGAGTTTTTTTTAAATAACGACTAGTAAGAAGAACCGGCAAGAATAGCGGCCATAATAATGCAATAGCTCGGGAAATAGCACGAGCCTGTGATCCAGAAAGAATACATCAAAAAAAGTTAAATCACGCAGCTGGCGAGCAACCTTTTTAGGTCCTTTTTTATCGAAACAGGCTCAAGTTGCACAAGGTGTGACCGCACCTGCAAAAGCGTATCTTCGTGAGCCATTGCGAATAAAGTTCTATTTTGTGTGATACATTTTTGAGATGGAGTACCATTCTGCTAATGTGATTTCACTATAAATAGCAAATGAACATAGCAACTAACGTTGAAGGACGATAAACAGTTGACCAAAGAAAAAAAAATCCGTGATACAGACGCGACGGTTTTTTTCCAAGTTGAATTTGAAACTGATCAACATTATAAGGAGAACTAAGACTTAAGTTACGGTGATTTATTGACGGGGTGCGGGCCACGTAACCTCCACGAGTGCCCGGCTGTTTTTCGTCCCTCTTGATGCGTTGCATCCGGAGGGAAGGGCAGCAGCTGGGACGGTGCACCCTGGGGTTCGGTCAGCAATTCTCCTAAGGGAATTGGTGGCCGTAGCAAATAACCTGGCGAGAAGAGGTCCTTCGGGTGTCCCTCTGATCAGCAGAGGGCACAGCGAGGGACCAATAACGGGGACTTTTGGGCCGCGGATCGGGGGGTCCAACGCCCAAGTCTAGAAGTTCCGAGCTGAGGTGCGGCCCGTGTGTTCCGAGACGCACCCAGCGGAGTACGAGGCCAAAGCCTCAGGAGGCGAGCCCGAGAGGGCGGCCGCAGAGGTGGTTGCGGAAGCGCCAATCGTACCCGCGACCATCTCTATAATGCGGAGAGAATACCCCGGGGTTTTAGTGGGTAAACCCCGTCAGACCGCGTTCTGACGGGGGAGTCCCACATGACCAACCCCCCCCCCCCCCCCCCCCCCCCCGGGCCGGGTGGTATGCTGATGCATTTCCCCGGGTGAAAAAAAAAACGGTGATTTATTGACAAAATAATTAATAGCAAATCGTGAACAGTTGAGCTAGTTGATGATAGGAAACCTAGTTACATAGTTGAAATCACTAAACAATAGCTTAATTTGAAGTTAAACCAAATTATTTCAATGATCTTTTAAATCTTAAATCATGCCCGGCCACTTTGTACGTTTCAAAGTCTTTAACCTTCTAAAGTCTTTGTTAGACCTTTTTTCAAGATCATAACTAACAAAAGACGAATGCCTCAATGAATCAGTCGTGACTTCTCGCTGAATCGCCTTGCGAGCGACTCAGTCAAGTGAACATACAATTAATTACCTCTTAATTTATTAACGTCATTATGTTTAATTTCGATTATTATTTAATTGTTTTGCAACGTCCATAACAATTACTGTGTTCCCTCAGACGTGATAATCAGGATGGAGTTCTTTTCCTCATGGTGGTATAATAAGTTGCTTCACTGCAAGAGCTTTAAGAACTGTGCCACAGAATACTTAAATAATACAGGCACAGCCTAAAAAATTAGATTTTACACTGTGGTACAGTGCAACCGGTCCACAGGTGGGGTGGGGTTTCTTGACCGGGCCGGGCCTCCTTTGATCTACCACGGGCCTGGTTCTGGCTAATTTCCCTCATAAAAGTATGGTGAGATCCGTGCTCAGCAGTGGGTGGCTATTGGTTGTGATGACGATGATGAATGGGCTGTATCCACTTGATCGGGAATGAAACAAGGACATCCCCGTGGAGTTCCTTGTTGCTATTTGCTCTGATAGCCGTATTACTTGATTGACAAAGTTAGATGGTTTCTTTTCCTGTGTGAGATTCAGCAGTCAATCAGCATGTCATGAAACCTCTTCAAGCTGGAAGAGCTTCAAGTCTTTTAGCTATTGAAACGCGTCATCGGTTTTAAGTTGCCAGTTATCGTAGGACAACTGTCTAAATCACTAGCACATTTCTGTTCGACTGAGAATGCGCACTACCTTCCAATCTTTAACTTTCGTCATCCGTGTTTCTTGTTACTATGGTAAGTTAAATACCTTACTAGCAATTGCATATCACAGGTCCAATTTAGCCACTTCACTAAAAAACATGAGCTCGCGTGAGAAAAACAACCACTTATCAAATCTAATTCAACACCTGCATACAAATCAACTAACCTTCCTGACAGCATACAGTTTGACCACGTCAATCGTTAGCAGTCCTCTTTGTGCAACATGAGTGACGTTTTCTCTCCCTAGTTTTTTAAACTAATTTAGATTAAAAATTTACGACTCTTTACTCAAAATATTCGTTTGTGAAAAGGTCTTGATTATGCACAATAGTCTGTGACTTTTGTTAAACTGATTATTATTGTCTGACATTGTTGTGAAGCATCGTTACGCACCGCGGTTGGATGTGGTGCGAAACGCCCCATTACACCAATAAAAGACCCAATAGTGTCTATTTTTATTGTTTATAAAAAAGCCTAGCGTTTAATCACAATTTAAACGACGATATGGTCTGATTGAAGATGGCAAACATGCCAGACTAAGTCGAGTATGGGATTGGCTCTAAAAACGCTGACCACGCCGACCTTATACAGTTCATCCCTCCGTCGCTTCCATGCCACGACTTTGAGTGCAAAATGTATGTCACGATAGCCTCCGTAATAACGAAAGCCTTCTCAACGTGGTCACACTATACCGTAGCATACATCAAGCTGATTTGATCATGTCCACAGTTGCACAATCAAATCCATTACTCCAAAATTACAGTCATACACCATCATACAACATATGAAATGAACATGCTGGCTCATTTCGAAGGAGAAATTGAACACTTTTCAATGATTATACATATTAACAGACACGCCAAAATTATTTTATTATTATCTACGTTGCGGTATGGTAATTTGTTGGAAGTCAATTTAGTTTAAACTGTAGCGGGCCTAATACAGCCAATATTATCTCAAGAGATAACCGACTTGAAACGAATCAATTAAATGCATAATGACAACATAGACAGGAGGGTGTTTGGTAAAACGTGTGCCATAGGGTAGGGGAGGGGGGTTGAACGGCGTGTAATGTTACGACAGTCTTTATAAACCTCAATAGCCTAATCTTTTAAGATCATTTTTGTTTTTTGTGTCTTAAGGAGTATGTAGTGATGCAACTTTTTATTTAAATGGTGTAAGAAGCTTATTTTTTTTATTTGTTCGTGTCACGTTTTCCTGTTCTACTTAAATCAATAGAGAACCGGTACTGCGAAATGAAGCAAAGCCGGTATGTGCTATGGAAATGTCAATTTTTTTTTACTTTAAATTAAAAAAAAGCTAGAGATGACTCAGCTCTTTCGAATTTCTTAAAAGTTTCCTAGGTCATTAGCATCGAACGGTGTGCAACACGTAAAAAACAACTCCATAAAATACAAAAAATTAACGATCCTACAAAGACGGACGTTTCCGAGTATTTGGAAATAACTTAGATTTGTCTGATAATTATAATTAAGCATGTTTTTAAACTTTTGGGCGGCATCGTGGACTTTTTTGTAAATCTCTTTTCCTATTAATAATAAAATTTAATCACAGAAAAAAGTAGATATACATTTATTTATTTCCAATTGCAATTGTAATTTTTCCCAATTTCGTTCAAATTGCTTTTATTTATCTACCTATTTTTTCTGTGATTTCATTTTACCAAACACCCTGTATAACTTTCCGCAATACGAAGTTACAAAACCTCTGTGCATAAGGAGTTGGTACATTTTATAACCACTTACTGTCAGTCCCTATACTTGTCTTACCCCAGTCCTGTAAAATGTATATTGAGATTAATTAGAATAGTTTGAAGAGTAACTTTGCAGATCAGAAGGCATACCATGACCTCTTATAGCGTTTCAATTGAAGACCTAAACTGAACCGCGTCGCATAATCGTACCGTAACGACTTATTTTTTATGTAGAATTGAATTTTTATTTTCCATTTTAACCTTAATTGGATCCTGTTTAGGTTGAAAATGGCTTATTAGCGACTCAATTTAGGTTGCTGCCATTTTCAACCTAAATTGGATCCATTTAAGGTTGAAAATGGCAGCAACATAAAAAATAAGACGTCACGGTACGATTATGCGACGCGGTTCAGTTTAGGTCTTCAATTGAATCGCTATAAGATGTCATGGTAGGCCTCCTGTTCATTGCGTGCAACCCCTTCCGCGCATCAGTATTCCCAACTTTCGATCATTAACAACATCATCTCATATCGTGTCCCACTGTTGAGCACGGGTTTCCCCTCACTTTCACTTTCTTTGGGCCATAATCCTCCACGGAGGTCCAGTCCGAATTGGCGGATAACATACCTGCCTCCGAAATAATTCTCGTGTAGGTATGTGGGTTTCCTCACGATGTTTTCCTCCAGCTTACGATACTACCTTTAAAAAAAAAAACGGGGTTTAAATTACGATTCCTATGGAATAATAGTTAACGGTAGCTAGCCATTTATTTATCAACACTTTTTCGCAAGAAGTTTGCTCTCGTGCTACAGAAGTTCTTCTCGACTTAAGTCAACCATGTTCGTGCCCTATCTAAGTTATGTCTAAAAACAATCTTCAGTTGAATACGTAGTTATTCTTCTATAATATTTAAGGTGTATATTCAAGTAAAAATAAACGAGGTATCAGATTATTCGCCGCGCCGCTTCTGTCCCAATTACCTTATCTTTGCGGCTAGATCGAGTATCAAAATTGGTGTGAAATTGTCAAGTCCACCTTGTTTTTTTTTTCGTTTCACTGCACCGACAGTTGGCTCGTTTAATCAATGTTCAAAAGTACTTACCTAGCTAAGTTAAGCTATCTATAAATGGCGATAGATCGCTTGTATATTTTGTACGGTGCACTTTTGCTATTACAAGTTTTTGTTTAATTTACTGGGTTGATATTATATAGATGTTTGGTAAGATCTAATCTTGGAAGCAAATTGTTTTTGTTTTTGACCCATATTTTGTATTCTATAGAATCGTTACTGTGTAGAATCAAAATTAAATATTTTTATGAGCCAGTTTATTTTTTTTACTTTTCGGCAAAACAAAATACCTTAGGCACGCGGTTAGAACTCCGAAGCGCAGGTAGCTGATAATGATAACACATAGAAACTATCAACGGCACATAATTATATTCTCAGGTGACACTTCGCCTCTTTCAAAAAATTTTAAACAAAAAACAGATCAGTGCAGTGCAGCGTGCAGCGCGCCGCGCGCCGCTGTCAGTTTGATACATTTGGTAAGTACATTTAGACAGCGCAGCGTGGCGCTGTCGTTTTGATGAAAATGTTTAAAAGTGACGTTATGCGGAGCGCCGCATGGCGTCTTGCAGCGCGCTGCACCTCTTCAGTATGGCTTCCGCAAAGGCTGGCCGTACACAAACAGCTCATATAGGCGAAAATTCAACTACATATGCTATCTATGCTAGGAAAAATGTAGTTCACTATGCAGTCGCTACTTGAATCGGTATTGAACTCTTAACTGCTTCAAGCTGTTCATGTGTATGGCTGCTCCAGCAGTGTACGCTGCAATATAGTAGAAAGTACATCACATCCAAGAACTCATGTATTGAAGTATACCTACACTTGCGTTCTACATGAATTACCAAGTATATCAGTCGTAAGACGTTACATAAATAGTTCTCACTCGTAAAATCTTTATTTCCTTTTTTACATTACACAATATACAATTTGCGCGCGTGAATATACTCGTATAAATGACGGGTGTCCGCTCTAATAGGAAATATGTGGTAGAATGCGGTTTCTATTTGTCACCTTAGAATCTAGATTCATTAAACAACCTGTCACACATTTTTAAATATCTCAAGTGATTTAAAATATTATATCACTTGAGATATTTAAAAATAAGAGGCCTAACATTATGTAACTCTTTCTTCTTCTTCCTTTTTTTCCTCGTTTTTTCTTTCGTTACTGCGTCGGCTTACTCGCGAAATGAGCCAGGCATTAGGCTACTATTATAATTTTTTGTATTAGACTGACTGACGAGACACCTGATGGTTGGCGCTACGCCTACCCATAACAGTCACAGAACCACCCAAAACCCTGCATTGCATAATCCTGCGTGGCACTGCACTGCGCTTGTCACTTCGAGACATCGGCTCTAAAGTCTCATATGCCAAGTAATTTCGCTGGAAGCAATGTCCTTCAAACCGAAACACAGTACTGCTTGCACACTACTGCTTGGCGGGTGAATATCTGGTAAAGAAATCGGTGCAGTCCAGCCGTATACAACATGGGCCTTAAAGGCTAGACTAAAGGTTGACTGAGCAGTCCGGTGTATAGCTAACCTAAATTTATCTTCAAAACTAGTTCCGGTCCGGAGCAAAGTCCCCGAGCGAAATTATTTCACACATTTTACCCACAATGTTTACAGCAATCGATCTCCGATCATATGGAAATGCGTTTGCGGAGAAAGTTATTGGCAAGCACTCTTGCCTGCATAAACGCAGTGGACGTGTGTATGTGTCAATTTTTTGCAGCTGCCTTTGTAAATGTTATTGTGTCAAGTGAGAAACTCACATGAGGCGCATGATAGGTTTTATGAGGCTTTGTTACTTTGGAAAGGGATGCTTGTGAAGGTTTTTTTGGGTTGTAAAAGATTGAATGCCAATTAGCTGTATCTAAAGTCTGAGCCATATCACTGTTACGTCATGAATTTTCCCGTTGTCATCTACAACTGGGTTTCAGACAGCTATTGTTTGTCTTGTACATAGCACATGATAAATAGTATGTAGTGCTACACGCAGTAAATTTAATTTTTTACTAGCTGCCCGTCCAGGCTTCTCACGGGTTGTGTATCTAATGAAAAAATTAGACAAATACTTCCGTTTTCAGTGTGACCATGTAATGAAGCCTCGCCGACTATCTTCTGTCTTACTCACTATTCATATTAAGAGATTTTGATAATATTTCCGAAAGATTTTAAAATTATTATTTGTATAAACTTCTCCTGACAATAACGAACACAGAAGAAAGATTTATCCAATTTGGTGCAGTTGTTTAGAAGTTATGCGCGTAAAAATATTTCTGTAATTCATGTTTATTTATATATATAGATATGACTGAGTGAGCAAGTCGTTCATTTGATGTTAAACGCTACGCCTGCCCATAACAGTTACAGTGCCACCCAGAACTTTGCATCGTATAATCTTTTGTGGTTCACACAAATCCTTGTTCGCGGGAATCGAGCTTTATTCGCTATTTTAATTTAAATGACCGATGCCGTTTTAATTAAAATACTTGTAAGGATTTTAATCACGATAATGAAGCTCCAAATAATAATTAATGGGAGCACGAGCCGGAATAAGTTGTACCATAAAACTGGCAACACATTTTTTTTTCTCTGAAACCCGATACGTCTACTGAACTGGTTAAATTCTATATGGACATGTAACTAAATACGACTTGGTTCCTTAAAATTTGAGGTCTTGATCAGAACGTCAACTATATTTGCACGAAGCCCGTGTATTATGAGAAGGTAATATTGATTTACTTGGCAAAAAATGCAAGCGCACACCGTATCCTTTACAAATCTTGCCTACAAAAAGCTTGTGAAAGAGGATTTGAAATATTATCATTGTCAGCCTTTTCGAGGCTCTGCAGGGCTATGCAGCACGGTGCGGATCAGCTCGAGTTCGTTTCATTTTGACGTTTGATTGCCACGGGACTTGTCATTTCCATACGAATGACGAGTCCCGTGGTCATTCGTATGGAAATGACAAGTCCCGTGGCAATCAAACGTCAAAATGAAACGAACTCGAGCTGATCCGCACCGTGCTGCATAGCCCCCCAGTAGTGGGACCTTTAAAGAACGAGTTAAACAGGAGAAGTAAGATTCTCAAAATGTAATCCTTCTGGGCAATCAGTTTTAAACTCTTTTTCTTTCTAGGTTGATTGATTTTTTTTTCCACCTCGCTGGCTTACTGCCAGATTATTATAATAGTAACATAAAAAAACATTTTTTTTTGTTTCTGAACTTAACCTAATCAGCACATAACATGACATAATGATAGTAAGAGAAGTTATGTGTTTTTTAAGTTGTAGCGAAAACTAGGGCACTACCAAATTTCCCTTCTTTTAAAGAAGCTATAATCATTTTTGGTGTATGGCCAAAGTCGAATGCTGTATCTGGTCCTTCGGATTTCAGAGAGAAAGAGTTACCGTTTGGCACCGCTTTTGAAATTTTCCACACAATAATGACATAGTTGAAGAGGAAAATCTATTTATAACATTTATGTATTGCAAACTAAAAGAAATAGTAAATTCTGAACTGCGCTAAGGTGTTGGTAAATCATTCCACAACAAAAGCTCTTACCTACTAATATATTGCAGTCCAATGGTAATACGTGACGTAATAGATCGTGCGATCCCATTTTTTTTTTTGCACTGACAACATTGCCAAGGCTATGTCAACGACCGCAGAGTTGCCAGAAGCTGAATAAAAAATACCATTTATTTTATTAAAATTGCCTTAATTCGTCCAGTACAAACACAGGTGTGCGCAGTTTTTATTGATATCCGATCTACTTTAGTAATCTATCTTTGTAGAGTAACTAATAGATTTAATCTGACGCAAAAACGTTAATTAAGCTAAGATTGCTTGCATTTTGAACACGTAGAAGAAATCTTTAATACATAATACATGCGTATTTCGCTACAGTTAGGTTACAGTCAGTAGAAAAATCTTGGAATTGGTATCTTCAAATAAGGAAAACCTAAGTATGTTTCGAGTTTGTATAATTAAAATTCTACTGGCAACAGTAGATATCCCACCTCATTGCTATCAACAAGAAGATAAAATATGTTATGGTATTACCTATCTTCACGGTTTAGTTTTATTAATAATTTATGTATATGGTAACCTTTGTGTCCATGAACATAAAATAAAATCCGTACTGAATCCAATCGCTGTTGAGTCTGAGCGTATCGAATTCTGCAATTTTTTGCTCCTAACTTCCCAGAACAATGATGATATCTCGCAAAACTTAACCAGCACCAAACAAGAGTTTCGCCTTGAGGCCTATGATTAAATCGTTTTTATATTGCCTTTTAAGCTTAATCTATGAATCATCAAACTATATATCTTAGGTGTCGCCGATAAAGTATATTTTAACTTGACTTTGTCTGAACTAAAGTCCAGAATCATACAATTGTGTACAGTTAGTACTTATCTCTAACCATCGAATGTTTTGTATTGTTTGGTTCGAACTTGTGACCTTATAACGGGCCTGTACAATATAATTTGTGCTTATGGACTATACGTTCTAATAAGTGCATTGTTTGTTGCAGGTACGTCGTCTATCTTTCTTTGAAATACAGGTGGATGAGGCAAATATCACTTCGTGAGGTTGAGCGGAACAGCAGTTTGAGGTTCGTCGTTCTTTCACAAGTTTACAAGGGTATTAATACCCTCAGGTTTTTCATGTACATGTGTATTATCAGGCTTCTTTGATATCCCTAAAGTCATTGAAACCTTACTAGATTCATTCTAGACCGATGAACAGTCAAATTTAAATGGCACTAGATGAAACAGCGTCATGGCCTTAAATGAGTAAATGTTAAAGCTACAGCTATGTTATTTTCTTTTCAAATAGAAATTTAACGTATCTATTGAAGTCCCGCTACTAATACATTAAGAGGAGCTGCGAATCATTAGTCCGTTATAATGAAAACGTCCGGTAATGATTAATCACTAATATCCCCTTCCTATTTAAGTATTGATGGATTTGGTTCGGCCCCTTTCAATGATCCTGCATCCCTTCAAGCTATTAATTTAAAAAAAAACATTTCCTGTCTTCTTTAAATTAATGTTACGAGTACACACGAAATATGTATCCGTATATCTCTGGAGACAATATGAAATTTTTACTTCACCATAAATTTTATAATGTTCTTAGTTCCGTGGCTTGTTAGGAACAAGATAACGACATGGCTCATAAACCACGCGAAATTATAGTCTTCTATTCGATTTAATTTAATATCAGTCATATAGATTTTCTTGGTAATAAATATCGCAGAATAATTTATGCATCCAATTGATTTGGATGTTACCTTGAGTGTTGTTTAGATTTCGTATTAACGAGGACTCGTATCATCGAACATGACTTGTGATTTTCTATCGCAATCGAGATCTTCTAATGAATTAACAAAGACCTTTTGTAAGAGATGGCCCTTAGTTGCATAATCGTTTGTTACAAAATAAATGTGTTCTATTTTGTGCCTTTCGGGTCACGAGTACGAGTAGAGACAAAACGTGGATTAGTTTGAATCAGGGCTTAAATCTGTTAGGAAACCTTTAGTGAGAACGTTACTTCTTCATGTTGTAATCTGTTGTTAAGAAGGTTGTGTTATGTTCAGATGTGCTAATGAGGGCTAATGCGGTCGTGTGGGATTTTTTTTGTTTGTATTCCACATGATCACTTTTTCTTAAAGAGTTTCTTTTGTCTTAATTGTTTTTGTTACTAATTTTGTAATAGCTTAATAATCTTTTCGGAATTCTCGTAACAATTTACATGTGGTTTTTGATGCAAAACTTCTTTACGCACGCTTGACTTGTGGAGTAAGCTGGTGAATGCGTGACGAGAGCGTTACGAAAAGTGTGATCGCGCGAGGCGAATGGAAATTGAGAAGGAGAAATAAGTTAGTGAAGATAGGAAGAGAGAGTTACGTTTCGTTTATTACTGTAGGGGCAAGAGAGAGAGGTGCGAGCACACATTTTTCTCTCTTTCTCTCATAGGGAAGGTTTACTTCAGTCGTATGGTCTAATGCACACTCGTTTTTTTATGTTACTAAGTAAGAAGACAAGCCAGTCGTTCACCTGATAATAAGCACCACGCCTGCCCATTACAGCTACAGTGTCATCCATAACTTTCCATTACAAAATCTTGTGCGTCACTGCTCCGCGCTCGTCACCCTGGAACGTCGCTTCTAAAGTCTAATATGCCCAGTAATTTCGCTGGAAACAATGCCATTCAAACCGGAACACAGTAATGTTTGCACACTACTGCTTGGCGGATGAATATCTGGCTAAGGTGGTTCTACCCCAGGCGGAATCTTGCAGAAGAGACCTACCACAACAAAAAAAGTGTATCACATATTCTTACAATAAAATGTGTATATTAAAGATTGCCTGTCGTCTATATGTTGAAAATTAAATTACCATAATAGAATGCTGATATTTTCAGTGCATTCGTGGTCACGAACCGCTCAGCCTTGGCGTGCATTTATACAGCTGCATTGTGCGACATTTGTTACTGCTAAATAATGCACAGATTACCTTGATATAAGCATTGTTAAAATGATAAATGGAAAAATATATTTAGAAGCGCTAAAAAGGCACCGAAACGGAACGAGTTTAAACTAAAAAACTTCTAAAGTTGATCCGAAAAAACTGTTAACACGACAAAAAATCATTTACGGAAAAAATCTTAGCGTAAACTTTCTAGTATCAGTGCAAATGTTTACATAGTCATATTTATTGCCAAATAAGGAATGGTGCTTTGTTAATCTCAGACTATACAAGTTCTTTAGCAAAAATACTTAAACTATTTACTTCAATCAATCTTAATTAGGCAGTGCTTCGGTTAGCAAAACTTTCAACAGATATTTATTACTCATCAGAATCTTTTCACTTATTTCTTTGTTGTCCCAATTTGATCGTTTTCTAGAATCTAGCATTCAAAGTTTGCCTTGACTGACACGCTCTGTTAAATCAACCTTAGTCTATTCAGTATGACCTAGTTCGTCTCGATTATTCCTTAATCGATTGACTTTTACTATTAATTACAAATCGATTTTTCTGCTTTCACTGTCTCTTTACGATCTTAAAATTGTGAGTCGACTGTTTATGTAGTAATCTCGGTTATTTAATGAAACTCACTTAAATATTTTACTGTTTTTTAATGTAGTTGTTTTATTGCGGCTTTTATTTTGTTTATTGAATTTACAAGTACCGTTGTTGCGACTGAGCTACAAAGTACTTCCGCTGTATTCAGAAGGTCAGTATTGTGGGGGTCCTCTACAGCAGCCGCTTTGGGGTATTGTTTGTCCATCTGCTCTCGACCATTACGAAGATCGATGTAATTTGACAGATGCTCGTATATTGCTGTGTGCATGGCCTGTAATTTGAGATTTAAATTGACGGTTTTACCCGTATCTGTGTTAACAGCTACCTTTTACTTAACGATGGTTGTTAGTGTTAGTTGATTGGGATTAAACTAATTTGTCTTCTCTGACGATAGGTCGTTTAAACGCACGTTTTATTGATGGTTAGCTAGTAACTGTTGTTTACTTTCTATCTCTACTACTAAATGTATTAGACAAAGTGATAAATTTATCTAATCGGTTGGCTCATGGAGTTGGCGCGTCTATATAATTATTACATGCTTTGTGTCTTTAATTATCACTTATGAGGAATTAAAGTCTCAGACTTGTTCTACTTATAATTCGTGTAGATAGTCATGTATATGTTTGGCGGAATTAACTAAAATTCATCGTACGGTTTCAGTATAACTGTTTCTTTTGTGCTCCTTCAAATTCAGTTACTAGTCATCAACTACCTTTGTATTTCATCTGTCGAAATCATCTCCACAAATATCAACTACGTTAATCTCCATGTTAATAAAATTAAGCACGTCATCACTTTGAACTGGTTTCTCTTTATCTTTCGTAATATTTACTCTTTGTTTTTAATTACTTAATGCCAGATTATGAACTCATTCGACGGATGTTATATCACAGCTTTTAGATTCGGTAATTTCTGATCCTTTTAAGATATCAGAGAAACAATGAAAGTGAATCGTTGGGATCCGCTCGTCAAGATTTCTCGTATCTTGATCTATTGACACACTTGACTGCTACGTTTTTAGGTTATCTGCTATATTCACCTAGGTTACTTACTTTTTTTTTTCTGAACTTTTTTCTTGGCTTTTGTTAATACTATTATATTATTTTGTTCTAGGCTTTTGTTTAAATCCATTACGACATACCTAAGTCTTCATTATTCATTCTTTGAGGAACACTTTTTAAGATTTTTTTCGTTATAATTATTAGTTATGTATGTGTGTTCGATCGTGACGCATTATTTGGTTTTTGCTTAATTTGATATGGACACTAAAATTTAAAACCATACCCATTAAAAATAATACTATTATACTTTTATTGTTCTTACCCCTATAATATAATAAAGACAATCCGTGTCTATTAGTAGAATGAAGATAATTTACTACACCCCATCCCTAGGACCACAGTGTGAGCATTACAGTAGATAAAGTAATGTACAGTTTGTGCAGTAGTAGGTACTAATAGAAGGTAGTAGTGCATAAAAATCCTCAATTAAGGAGATTAAATCCTCATATGGGTAATCTCTAAATATCGAAACTGTACGTTTTGTCTTTTGTACGTTTTGTACTGGGATATTTTTCATAGCACTTCAACTAAAATATTAAAATTAATTAGCAGAGTTTGATGTTTATTACTCAACCACGCCAAAACGGCTGAACGAATGTTATTAAAATGTAGCACAAACGTAGACTTTACAAATTTACCCATTAAAGGGCGAAATAAAATGTCACAGATAACAAGAAATCCGCGGGGTGCAACAGTGTGCAAATTGATCAAAAATAAATTATGAAATACTTTTAAGTTAACCTCCTGAGTTTTCCACACTGTGGCACAGGATTCGAGTGTACATTAGATACGGGTTAAGGGGCGGATGCGCTCTCATCATTGAATTATCTGGTGCTGATTGAATGTTTGGATAGTGTTCCTTAAATGATTAAAAAAACTTAGGTGATGACAGACACATCCTTTTATGATGATGCGGAGTGTAAACAATGAACCCTTGAATGTATGGTTATGTTTTGAAAATCATTTTCGCCTACTCAAACTATAAGATACACGCACACGTGGTTTTTGATATCCAGGAGATATCATCTTAATGGCCTCTTATCCCTTTATCTTTTTGATGTCACATATTTTACATATTCGTGAAAAAATGGTTACTCATTAGTTACAATTTTTTCTAGTGGGTGGCTTATTATTTAACCAATTCGTATGCTGCTTTACTGTTTTGGCGCTTACCATCAGGTAAACGCCTAGTGAGTAGGAGGTAACTTTTACGAAATGTTTGATCCGATTTTCAAAATTCTGTCTCTAATAGGATAACTATTAGGTGAGCTGTGCTAAAAGGAAGCTATTAAATCCCGAGTGATATATTATTACCCGGGAATATGCAGATTTTCTTCGGGAAAACGGGAGTTATACGGGTGAAATTGCTGTGTGCAGCTAGTTATTTCAATTTTAGTAAGTTAAGTTTCAATGATAAAAGCAGATATGCCATGTAAAATAAGCTCAATAACTCATACTCTCTATAAATACATAGTATCGAGTTTCCGTCATCTCCCAAGTTTACGGTAGTCACGAGGGGAAAGTGGCACACACAGCCGGATAGTGTAAACAAACGAGGGTGGCCACCCGCCGGCGGGGGTTGATCCACTCGCGGGTTTTTATGTCGTTTTATTGGTTCATTGATTCGGTAAAAGCTTATAGGGAGAGGTAAACTTTAGAGACTAGGATTTGTATTTGTTGTTTTTTTGGTAATTGTGAAGTTTTTAGGAGACTGTGGGATTTTTATTGAGACCATGTTCTTAACTTATAGATGTGAGGCGCACTGCATGACGGTTTTCATACATTTTCATCTAAGTGACAGCGCCGCGCGGTGCTGTCAAAATGTATCGGACTGACAGCGCCACACGCTGCGCTGTATTGATCTGTTTTTGCCTAAGGCTCTATGGACACCGGAAATCTCAATTAGGGATCGATATTATTACCTTAGAAGCTTTAATTTACGAGTATTTATTTTTGGATTTATCGTTGAATTTGTATGTATACGCATTTTCTTAATACGGGTTGCCAGGGCAACGACATCGATATTGGGAATTGGTTTTTCTCGACGGTTTCCACAGTTAATTTCTTGAGAGATGCCTGCACAGTTTATGCATAAGAAAACCCAAATACATAATACCATTCACGGATTCTTCTGTACCGAAGCCACATCTGTGGCCCTTGGGCGGCCTAACAAACACGTATACCAGAGGCTAGTGCCACAGTAGTCTGTGGCACTACCTCATCCGACTAACAAACAAACGGATTCCATCACTACATCTTGCCAACCTGGTGTAGAAGCCTTGATAAATTGTTATTCCTCACTTATTCCATATCATCATCTGCTGAGCACGGGTCTCTCCTCACTTTCGTGAGGTAGTTAGGCCATAATGCACTACGGGGCCCGGTCCGGATTGGTGGATCACATACCTACCTCCGAAATAGTACTAGGGTTTCCTCAAGATGTTATTCCTCACTTATTCCATATATTGTTGAATCAGCTTCGTAGGTTCAAGCATTAGTCAGCACTCCACGGTATCTCTACCGCGAAGTCGTAATGAGTAACCCACCTGTTATATTAGTTCGAGTACGCGCAACATGGCGACTCGGCAAATTAACCACGGAGATTACAACGCAAGGGCTAGTAAAACGCGGTATTTGCATATTAGACACAGGTGTAGGCATTACTATGTATGAAAGTAGGAAGTGATTTATGTTCTGGAGCTTGGTCTTTGACGATATTCTGCCTTGTAGTGGAACTAGAAACTTTTTAAAAGATTATTTGTTTTGTATGGTCTATTTTTTTTTCTTTATATAAGTGAAAGAGTTTGACGGCTTCTTAGCAACGAGTACCTAATTTAAATGTTTAGTATAAATGTTTGTTTCTCAAGAACAATGGGCTCCGGGAACAAGCTATCTTCAAGCATCCAAATTGCGTTTTCAATCCTACCTTTAATCTTTTCTTTTTGCAATCTTGTTCTTTCCACCATTCTGTCGAAAACCTTAATTTTGGCATAATTTATGAATGATGTAAAAATGGTGTTCAAAATAGTTTTTAATAGTTTTAAGATTGTAGTACAGTCAACAAAAAAATCGCTGAACAGGTCCTTGCAACCAGCTTAACTTTATGCAAACAAAACTTTAAATTTTTTTACATAAATAATTTAGGTTGAAAGTTTAGTATTGTTCAGAGATTTTCGTGGCTGACTGTGCCTATTGAAAACATAATTTTTAGATATATCATAATAATCATTGTTAACGATCATATTTTTAAGTCTTTAGTGATCCATTCGTTACCCGTCTAGAACATCTCAAATCGTGTTCCGCTTCGATTTACTCCGCACCCAGATCCATTATATTTTTTACCAGCCATCATTTATATAAAATATAACCTCGGCAAAGTTTCCGCTTCCTAAGCAGAAATATACGATAGTCGTGTCGGCATGACGATGAACAGACGGGCCGACTCCCGTTCGTATTATGAGGCCGAGTGCGCACGCGCCGCCAATATATAGCATAGGATCAGATAAGACATAGAGTACTACACACAGAATGGACACTGTCCCCCCGCTGCGTCTCCGCACCTCTACCTGCAATCCGGAGGGAAATCTGGAGGTCAGACAGTTGTAGGCCTCTTCTGCAAGAGACCGCCTGGGGAAGTATATTCATCGGCCAAGCAGGGGCCCAATTCTATAACTTAGAGTAAAGCAACACGCCATTGACATACTATCGACACACTGCAGACATTATATTGCCACTGTTGCAAATTTGGCATTCTGCGAAAACTCCAATGGTGTCTCAGTGGTGTCCCAGTAGTGTGTCGATTGTGTGCCTGTGGTGTGGCTGTTGTGTGGCAGTACAATAGTTTTCAGTGTGGCTAGCAAAAATAATAATATATAGAATACCAAATGCCAATGACTATCCTATTGAGACACTACCGACACTCAATTGATAGGTTAGTTATTTTATAGAATTGGGTACCCCTGTAGTGTGAAAACTGTGGTCCGGTTTGAAGGGCATTTATGAGACTTTAGAACCGATCTCTCAGGGTGACGAGCACAGAGCAGTGTCGCAATGTCGGTGTCAGATTAGGCAATGCAAATTTCTGGATGGCATTGTAACTGTTATGGGCTGCCGTAGCGCTTACCATCATGTGAACGACTAGATCGTCTCATAAAAAAGTCAAATAAAAAAAGAGGCGTGTTTTCGCTTGTCGTAATGTTATAAAAACACACATTTGTGTTTTCCCTTCTACCATTCGGTATTGCATTACTAGATTTTCTTACTTCTCGTGGATATCATATACTTAACGGTAATTTAATTAATTTAAGGAAGTACACATTTTTGTGACGGCTCCTTAAAAGCTAATCTAAATGGCTTGTTGCATAATTCTCGTAACAGAGATACAATCTAAAATTATGATCTAATTCTGGTTTTTGCCTGTTTAATTTCGCCGCCACCATAAAGCTAATTACGGTGGTGTCAAGTCGAATGTCAGAGATCCGGTGTTACTTACCACATTCAAATGAAGCTACTACAGGTCGTATCAGCTAATCTTGAAATGTCAGCGGCTGCGCTGATAACATCGAATTTCTTATAAGTGACGCTGTTTTTAAAGTAACTGGTAATTAGACTGTTGCAACTCGAAATTTTACAGTTCTTTAAACTGTAATGCTTACTTATTTATAAACAGGGGTAATAATGAGGTCGCCTCGGTTGCATTAGTGTGAGTGTCCCCCGGATTCTCCGTATAGTGCAAGTATTATATAGATAGATAGATAACTCTTTCTCTCTTTTCTTTTTTTTCTTTTCTCTCTATTTATTTTCTGTATTCAAACATACAATGCGACGAAAACAAAAGAACTCAATAGTATGAAGGTTCATAATAATCCGATTGTCTAATAAATTTGGGTGTGGAAAATAGACAACCTCCCAATTGCCCTCCAGATTGCGGGAAACGGATCGCGCGGGGTGTAGTGTCCTTTCTCTAGATAGTACTATAGTACTACTACGAATTAGACGCTTTGCGTTTTTTCTCCATTCATAACATGTTTTGTTGAAAATGGTAAAACTTTATTGACTACACTCCCAAAAATACTAACCACGCAAGGTGCGGTTGCGAGGTGAAAATGGACAGTAATTGCAATGCCCCATAATTGCAATGCGTTGGTGGTAATGCCACTAATTCTGCTAATGAGCAAATTGTAGCGAAACGTACGGATCCTTAATTTGGGTGCATGCAATGTGTAGTTTTAAAATTACTCAATTAATGCAAACCATATTAAGTTTAATGAATGTAATGCTCTGAAACGTATTATTTAGTTCTCCATCAAGACACTAACAAATACTTGGAAAAATATAGTGTAACACGAAGGAAACCGCGAGGCGGAGCTATTTTATAATATTAGTAGTGAGATAGCGTGCTCTAATACGATAAGGAATGAATTATAATATTATAATTCTTATTGTTTATAATTAATAAACAATCAAAAGCCACGTTATTTTTCAATGCAAGAGCATTTCTTATTTAATCCCAGATTTATTATTACTTCGTGATTTAAATCTATGAGATAGGCTTTTGTTGCTAACAAACCGTCATTGCACGTATACTATGTATAATGTTGTTTCCCAAGGATCCATTCGTATGCAAATTGTCGACTAATCTAAAATCTTTCAATCACCAAGTGGACTGAGATATCTTCCTATTCTAAACGGAAGGAAAGTTCCCCGATCACGAAACTATTAAGAACGTTCTGAGCAATTTAGCAGCAGTAGAAATAATTGTCTGTCACAATCGAGGCTCTGCTGCAACTCCCAATAATTGTTTCCGTACAAACGTGATGCATAAATCGATGGATCGATTCCAGCATGAAATCTTAATTCTCCATCTCGATCATAAAATCGATTGTCATATTCTAATCCTGAACAACAATAAAATCGATCCCTTTGACATTTAAATCGATACAATGTCCCATTTGAATATAACTGTCACGAACATTACTTATGTTATTACTTTATGTTTCATCTGATTATTCGTAGACTTTGTAATGCATATATTTATTGCTGAGTTTGTAAGCTTCATTTTCGTTGTAGCTTTTATAATTGAGAAATGTTTGTGCAACATAATTACCAACTGGATTATTCTTACGAGACAAATCAAATATGATGTTTCCATCCACATCATTCACGTGGTCATTAAAATCGTCTAAAGTAAAAATATTTATTGCAACTGAAATTATAGATTCTAGAAGCAAACCGTTAAACATTTTGTCAATTTGTTTAGTTGTCGAATTCGACATTAATATCTATGGCACGATAAGTAGGGCAAGTTTCTCAGTTTGTTTTTCCTGTAGTCTCCAGTTTAATTTTGCGGCGTTCTCGTAAACATCGACTTTCACTTTACAGAACTGATCGTGTACTAGTTGTTATTGTAATTGATTGGAGGCAATATAATGTCAATCAAAGTAATGTTTTGCGTTTGAAGTAGCTGGAACAGTTCATTTGGTGTTACATGGTTCAAATCTCACCGTAGATGAAAACTATTTGAATTTATAGTCTGCACTTCTGCTGTTTTAGCATACTTACATTTTGTAGTTATTTTTTTCAAAACTTCTTCTCCGTTATCATCTTTTTCTTCTTTCTCTCTTCTCTAGACTTCATATGACGTATGTATCTATTGATATATTTTAATCGGTGCTATGAAAATCCCCTCTAGTACCTCTCTTTACATTAAGTTCCTCTTGAAAACTTTGATAATAATATTCATATCTAAATAACTACATAATCTGATTAACATGTTAACATCTTCATAGTACAAAGACAACATATCAACTTTCTCATTGTATTTAAAAAGCGCAGTTACTTTCGTATGTAGATTGCATTCCAATTCGTGATCTCCACATTAAGGCCATACCAACGCGCAGTTATGGGTTTAAATTATTCGCTCTTGCCCTTCGGCTTGATTTCTTTCCTAAGCACCTTTTTGTTTTACTTCACCTTTGGCCTTGCTTTTCACTAATACGCTTCTAATAGGCGTTTGGTTCATTAGCATCTTCTGGCAAGCCGAAAGCTTAACAAAATGATTCAGCTGGAATATTTCTCAAGTTTAGCCGACCGTGTCAATATTCAGTATCCATAATTCTCGTATATCTTCTTCATTCTTGTATATATCTTTGTTGCGCTGCTTTTGACTAATGGTATCCAGTAAATGCATAGGTGTCATTAAAAGTTATGGTCATTATAGGCTGTAGTCGTACAGTGTCACGTGAAAGTCTAAGACCTTTATCATCAGCTTTGAGCCATATCTCTTTAGCATAGAGATCAAAATTAATAGATTTAGGTAGTCACGTACCTCTAGGGCGCAAAATGACGTGATGCTCTAATGGATTAAGAGCATTAAGTGGAAGCTACGTGTTATCGATCGATATCGACGCATATCGGCTTTATGCAATGGCTGTCAGTTTCCAGAAAGGTTGGTAAAGGTCAAAACAGCGTGGTTTGAAGTGAAAAGAAAGTTTTGGGCTGGGCTATGTGGTTCATTAATTTGTCAGAATGTCTTAATATGCGTCAGTAGGCATTATATTTAAGCCGTGTTTAGAATCTATAAAATGTGCAAACGAATTGTAGAAAAAATGGTAAATAAGTAGCAATGGAAATGACCTACCCAATAATACTGACCATCCAATTATCTAAACTATCCAATTAAGTGAACTTATTTTTAGCGTAGATAGTACCCACCGCCTTCTAACCTAATATGTTAGGTACGTGGAAGTCGAATTCTCGTGTTTTTTTTATAATCAAGAGTGATTATAAAATCCACCAACATTTTTTCGTAAACGTAAAATCAATTTTCCAACGACACAATATACATTGGCAATTCTCATATTATGAGAAAGCGATGTGTTCCACAAATTCGATTCTTAAAAATCTGCAAGTTAACAAGGCACTTTGAACGCACCGCTATTCAGCGGCTTGCGAACGAAACGCTTGCGTGTTTAAATTTTACCTGTGGCGCCATCTGTTGGTTTGGATTTCAAGAATTGCTACAGTAACCATAGATTTGATTCAATACGAGGTCTGTGGCCGAAACATCCCGATAGCGGCCTGGCGAAAGATCTTTTATTTCCCGGCTCTTTTTGTTGCTCATTTTAAAACATTGAGTTAATAATGCATTTACAAGCCTGAATTTAAATATCGTGGATGTTAGTTTACTGATAGGACGAACATGAGTAACGTATTCACCTGACTGATATGGGCGTTTGATGGAAATATTTTATCTTTCGCTAATAAAGACACTCATTTCATAAACAACTCGACTTACGAGTACATCACATTTGGTATTCAAACGTCATTCACATTGAACATTTACTTCTGTAAATTGTAATTACCTATACTTATCCTTACTTGAAGTTTGATCACGTAGGTGAAGTGCATAAGATGCACATGAGATGTTAATCAAAAGATATATTAAGATTGCAATATCTCACTTTTTGGTTGCTCAGAATAAACAATATCATACCAATTTAACTATGTAATATCTTGACTAAACTGAGATGCGCCAACATATGTTAAATGTCTGCGTAATATAACATCTCTCTAAGAAAAGCCTGACAGCACACGCCTCAACTAGCTGTATCTAGTTTAACAGTTGATAAATCATAACTCTGTCCTTAATTCAGACGTCCCAGATACGGTCGACGGTCGGCACCAGCACTCCATAACCAGACTTCATGGGACTACCGATCGATATATTATCTACCGCGACTGACTTTATCGCCGCTGTGTTATCGCTTGCTTTTAAAATCGTGCGAGTTATTGGTATCTAGCGATTCGTTGCTTCTAAATGTAGGACAAATGGGACTTGGTTCCTGGTTTCCTATTTTATGTCATTAGTCATGTTTAGTGAATTTGTTGGAACAGATTTTTGTTGTTTTCCAACATAGAAATAATGTTGTATAGAATGACCATCACTAATATTAATCGCGGCAGATATCCTGAGTTGCTGACCGTTAATAGGATTGTTAGGTATGAGTCTGGGTGTTTGCAGGACCATGATCCTCGTAGTGCCTCTCTGTGTTTCACACAAATACTTGCCCTGAGCGGGAACCGCAATTGTAATCTCACACTTCGTTTTTAGTTCATCAGCAACTTCGCCATGGAGGTCACAATTATCTCACATGTCAATTATTGGTTTGTTAACATATTTGCTGTTGAAATATGAGAAGGCTTTAAGAATGTCTAGCTTATCGGAAACTTGGTGCACATTCGATACGTCTAAATTCCTCGCAATCAATAAATAGTAATTTGATATGAACATAATCTCATGTTAACTCGTACGTGTGCGGTTTCCGAGTAATTGTTGTTAATTATTGCCATGCTTTGGTGTACAAAGTAAAGTTGGCTTACAATTTGTCAAATGAGATTATTAAACGCTCCAACTTGTATCTAAAATGTGACATGAGTCAGTCCAATTGCCGTACAAATTGTGGTAATCAACTGGGCATGAGCATATTAGTTGTGAGCTACATGTTGAAGAAGAAAGATCTGCTGATAATAGCCTATCTACTTCGTTCTAGATACTTCGAAGAAATGCAACGCGGAATCGCGCGAGGGGTAAGGAATGGGACGGTCAATTCTCTTGCTTTTCTCAAGTTCCACCCCCTACTGTTGGCCATAGTTCTGTAGGGCTTTGTCAAGAACTCTTAATCGAAATATTTTGGCGAAGGAACATTTTTGGAAAGGGACATTTTGGGAAAGGGACATTAAGTACCTGGACGATTATTACAGTTGCCTATATTTTGTTGTTCTTTGCACTATGATTCTTTTAGACGATTTATCATTAGACGGTGGTTCTATTGTGTCTTGATTTTGAAATTCTTAGCAATGCCACAAATTTCGTAATGTAAATTATTAGCGTTCCAAGTTAAGTTCATAGACATTGATGAGTGATTGTTTAATGCTTGGAAGACTTTTAATTTATATCGCTCTGTGCTTTTCTTTACATAAATTGCCTTCTCCATCTTTGTTATGAGTCTAATTATATTTGTATAGTTTAGACTAGATTACCCACACTCAACAGCTTTAATTAGCCTCTGGTTTCACCGATACATTAGAATCCTATTAATTATTTGAAGGAAAGTAATTTACTACATAACTTTTGGTATGAAATGGTTCAGCATTTTAATATCTTGTTCTGATTAGATCCTTGATTAAAGCAAACCAGTTAATAAACAATATTAAACGATCTAATATTTTTACTAGAGCTCGTGGTATGACCGTTAGTTCGGCGAACAGGGTTCGGTTCTCTTGAATTGTACAAGTCTACAAGTGCTCTATTACTGATATTATTAAGTTTGCTATTGCTATCACTTGCTTTTCGGTGAAGTAAAACATAGTGAGGAAACTCACATACCTACCCGAGAATTATTTCGGAGGTAGGTATGTTATCCATCAATCCTCACGAAAGTGAGGGGAGACCCGTGCTCAGCAGTGGGTCGATATGGGTTGATGATGATGATGATAATAATATTGTACAAAGATAATTCCAATTTGTGTTACTTCTTGAAATTACTACAATTTTGGAACAAGAAAATACAGTAGCAATGTAAACTACTTAGTTCTAACTATAACAGAAACTAACTCTTCTTTTCATAGAGATGGTGACGATGCGGTGATGTCTTTAAAACTTTGCATGTCTGCGTGAAGGTTGTGCATAGTATTTTTTAATTTTAATACCAAGACCGAAGCACTTGTGATCTTGTAGTTTTTAGATAAATAGACCTCAAGTTTAGCCTCTCAACCTCAACGCATCGTCCCGTGCTAGCTAACCACAACTGCACTACTGCATGTAGGTTAATTTGTCTGCAAAGATGTGCTCCCAATTACTTCATTGGCATGTTCGAATTGTTCGCTCCCACCTTTGTATATTATCGATTACTGCAAATCGAACGAAATCGATATAGCGTTAATCGAATCGTGTTACTTCCGCAGCTGTTTAATCTAAGTCAGGTTTTCCTTTCTCTATAATGTTCTGTTGTAAAGCTGTGTATTCAAATATTGTTTATTTTATGTATAGATCATCTAAATCGTTTGTATTATCACAATTCACTGGTTTACTATAAATTATCAAGTTATCAACTTTCATTTCCTATAATTCCAGTCGCCTATTCTTTACCTCATCAACCTTTTTCACTACGCAGTGTACTATAAATATCTGTGTTATAATTTTTCTCTTGTAGCACCACTTTCTCAGCATTTCGTATTATTATTGTCGAAGTCATTTGCTAAACTATTATTGTACTTGCAAATGGGTCAATGGCACTATGATTGGACAACCAGAAACGGGTTATGTTTTTATTAAATGAATAGATTAATGAATAATGACTCACACGCGCTCGTCGGCGGTGATCTCATCTCGTTTTTTTAGTTTCACACTTCTTGTTTAGGATAAAAAACATTTCCTTAATCACAATTGGTATCATGCTTTATTACTCTGTTTTAGTTATATATCGACGCTAGAAAGCGTAAACGTTGTAACCTTGAAACGCAAAATTGTTCACCAAACTTTTTTTTTGTTGAAAAATAATCATAACTCAATATCTACTCGACCTAAAAACGTAAATTTTGGATATTTGGTGTGTTACATACAAAGCTACAATACTGCTACCTTGGTTATATCCTAAAGTTCCTAGGGGACGTTGAAATGTGGGTTTGTATCCAAATATGTAAAAAAAGTATTTTCGGGTCGGTCAAAGGGTTACAGCGTTTACGCTTTCTAGCGTCGATATTTTGGTGTTTAAAATAATTACGAATACTGATCAATTTTTATCATTTTTAACCGAATTCTTTATTTTAAAATCGAATCAACGTGAAATAGTTCACGGTAATTCTCAAAAAGTTTAACTATTACATTCTTGTTTATTTTCCTTTTGTATGTCTAGTAATTAAGTGACTTCTGATATCAGAATATGTTAGAAGGATTTGTAGAAATCTAAAGAAATGATTTCATCAGTGCGGGGCCGTGGCTTTGAACTGAGAGCCGTTGTGTTGCGAAGCACACATATTACTGCTGAGCCATCATCGCTCTACCGTTTCAATTGGATTCTGTACATCTACAGAATTATCAGATTTATTTCATATTAATAATTATTTAAAGCAATGATATTAAATAAATTATCATCGAAATTTCCAAACGTATTTGTTTAGTTCTCAAGTCCTCACTCGAAATTCAGACACCAAATCATTGAGCAAACACTTGTAATGTTTTTTATTTGAGCATTGAAGAATCATCAAACCGTGAATGTTTCTGAACAGCTGTGACTTTGCAAGGTCGGGTTTTTTATTTCCTACATGAACTACGTTCTAACTTAAATATTCCATTATGCCGTCATTGCACTTAGGTCATAGATTCGGAAGTTTAACCTTATCTAGGATTAAGGCTAGGTATACAACTAATCGAAAAGTGCATTAGCAAAGATCGTTTATTAAATTATAAGGTTTTAAATCAGAGGCCAAATCGATTTGGTAATTAGAACGTGTTTGTTCATCAGCATTGAATTCATTGTGTTTTTTCTTATCTGTAACCTTTTGGTGTAGCAAACCGAAAAAAATACATTTAAACTGTATATTTCAGATTATGTTCGTCAAAGTTACAGGTTCACTGGTAATATAGAACAAGGCTTAAATAATCATCATCAACCTTCACTCGTCCACAACACAACCTAGCCCTCCCTTAGTAAACCAATAGAACCTGATCTTCGGTTCTCCTCATCCAGGCATCGCTAGCCATGTCCTGCACTACGTTTGCCTTAACGCGGTCCCCATTCTGGAACTCGTCTACGTCTACGTCTACCGAGTAGAGTTTGCCTTAAATAATACAATCTGTAAATCAAAAAGCACTGACATTTGAATCACTTAAATCTCTACCATGAACTATGATGAAGTCTATACAGTGCATAAGTTAAGGCTCAATTTACATTGGTCGATTAATATATCAGGTAGACGTTGAAACACACAGAATGGCTCAATTTGTCTTCTTAGCTGTAAGTGCTTTCATAATTTAGAATTTCCCGCCTACTCGCCCACAGTAGGAAACTACTAAATCTCTAGAATGGCCCAACGAGATCTAAAGCATTAGTGTCTGGTACTAACGCAGTGTTTCCTTAGGAATATAGGCTATATTAAAGTCTACTTCCTCAACTGAATTAAGACAAAATGATGTGTGCTAAATCAGAAGAGTAGATGTAATTGGGACGGGGCGGCTTGATGGTGATGATTTGTACAGTAAAGCTAGATACTCTCGAATTGGTTCTGCTGAAACTTGCGGTGAAAACAAATAAGTCTCTTGATAAATCAACGTAATTTCAGAATAAAATGATAAATTCATGCCATTACAAGAAAATAGATGGTGTAAAAGTAATTCTGGGCTACGTACAATGGCGGTAACAATAACATAGCTGATATAGCTTAGACCTCACTGACAACAACCGGAGTTAATAAAATAACTCCGAATTTATTAGCGCCCTTCTTTCTTTGGAAGTAATGTCTATATGCATTTCTGTCAAATTCATTAATTTAACTACGTGTTTTGTAAGTTGTATGTTGAAAAGTATATGGTAATATAATGAAGCTGATCAAAATCAGCCCAAACAATATTAATCTTCTAATAGTTACTGAGGACTTAGCGTTATTTACCCCCCATCTCCATCATCAGATCAGCATGCTGTCACAATAATATTGTATTGTCATCGAAATATGACTAGTGTGCAAAATTTCAACATCGCAAATACGATCAAAAATAGCTTTCAATATTTAAGGAGCAAATATCCAGACGTCCATTCCGCCATGATAATAAGTAATCACAGTGTTTTAAAATAATCCCAGTAGTGCTAACTGTCCGTCTTGGCAACTAAATATTTCACATACTAATAAGAACGTGTAATTTAAAAATATTCTATAGAGTATAGATGTTACAGCTACTATTAACGACCTACTCCTCCCACTTATTACGGTCATCCATAAATTTAGAAGAGACGTTAGCAACTTATTAAATAAAGAGAATAAGCACTTAGATCTTGTTGAACCTCTAAATGTACAGTTAGTAACGGTTCCAATGAAGCACGTTGATGAAATTGTAAATTAAACGTTAGCTACCAAAACGTCTGACGATGATGTTTTCGCTTTGGAGATCAAGACGTAAGTTTCTATTAATATTCGAGTACCTGTGGAGATCAAAATAAATATTAATGAAGCGGAAAATTCATTCTCAAGCATCGGGAACGAGTTTGAGGCAGCTATTTGTGATGCTAATGCGACGTGACACATTGGTCTCACTTTCGTTGTGTGTGACTTTATTTTTAATCGTACATGGGCGTTCATAGTAGACGCTTATATTTAAGGAGTAGATTAACTTCCATCACCACTTCATTGTTCAGGAACTTCGTCCTGCAAAGACTAGGATGACAAAAATCAGAAACAGCAATTTACTATCGTTATTTTTCCTATCTTGTACTAAATTTCCGTAAACAAAATATACTTGTAATATACTATGTGTTGACTAAGACTATATTCGTTTTTATGTTGCATATTTGGCGAACTGGTGTTTGGTGGTGGAAAATTTTCTATTCCAATTCAGTCTTAACTGTAGTTGGTCTGAGTCATCGACCAACATCTCAATTTCATTGTTGCAATTCCCTATTAGCATTCGAGATGCTCGTTTCAATAACTGTCTATTACCCAACACCAAAAGCTTTAACATTAAACACATAAATATCAGCAATGCATCCAATCAGTTCGAAACGATGAATGAGTAACCCCACACGTGGGACGTGGGATGTTACTACGAGGCTTGTCGAGATCGTAAACGCATTAGTAATAAATGTGGGTAGTTGTTGATTGAATCTAATTTTATTTTTGTTTGAGGTGAACAACCCGGTGTAATGATTTGAATTTGAGGCGCTTCATTGCGGAATCGTGTAGGTGGTTTGTTATTGTCTTGTCTTACTTCACTTTCCTTAAAAACTTGATTATCTATGTTTTTATCTATGTGATTATAATGTTCGTGGTTGTCTCCAAATTGAGATTGACCACATCGTTTTTCCATAGTATGTCCACTTTCTTTAATAAGGTGGATCTAATCTTCTACTGAACGATTTATTATAACGCTAATGCTTAAATTTAAATTTTTTTACTTAATTTTATCATAATATGATTCATCTTTTCTAAGTTTAAAATAAGATTTTAATGTGATATAGTCGTCATTTTACAATTTCACCTATTTTAAAAACCGTTATGCCGGCTATTTGGCATAACATGAGTTAGTATAACAGTTTCAAATGCGATCGCCACTTGATCGTGGTATCCATTACGTTCCTAATATTTATTAGAAATTTGATGTTGTCCAAATTGGTTTGACATTATTACGTTTCTAACATTGCGATGTCATAAAACGTTTCGTAAAATTATGCTATATCATTAAGAATTCAACCTTTGTCCTTTAATGCAAACCTAATAACAATAACTACGTAGATATGATGTGGAGTATAATAAGAAATAACACAAAAGGCTGCTTGGCCAACTCTCAAGGTCCGTATGATCTCAATAGTCCGTTTACAATCTAGTCCGAGTATTACTCAGACCTCCGTCCTGTAATTACTATAATTCAACTCTTTATTCGTCTGTCAGTCATAGCTTCATAAGCCAATCGCAATTTCCTTTACCGTGTTATGCGAAGGTTGGAAACTAAAGTTAATCTTTGAATTGCACTATATCTGAAACAGCTAAAAATGCAGTAGCATTCGCTACTTTACATCGTATCTTGACATTTACAGCTTCCAACAAAGTGTTTGATTTATCGTCAGCTACTTCATCTTCTGTCTCAATAACGTCGTAACCTTTTTGTTAATGTTCAAGCTTCTTCACGTTTCTAAAGTTGTCAGGTAATTTTTTCACCCATCAATTTTGCAATTTACCGATGTTGCCAGCCGCAATACACATAATTGCAAGTTGTATAACATCTCTGCGGTCGGAACGCGTTTTGCATTTCAATGCTAACTTGGACTTTGTCGTTCCTTGATGATCACTGTCATTTACTAGCCAGTAAGCCCGCCTATATTAAGTTTTTCAAATTAATTACGTGTATTGTTGATGGATGGATGATTAATCATCTTGAATTAAGTGTTACACGACAGGTCAGGCTGGTTCTAATTTCTAATTTGTGCTAAATATTACAGAGACTTTAGAAATGTTAAACTTAATTCTAAAGTTGCCCTTTGTAATGTAAATGAATTTTTGCGCTACTCACTTGAAAGGTTCAACAAACTTGAAGTTTATACAATTGTGCTACTGTTTAAGTTTAATTCTGTCGAACAGTAACAACATCATTCCAATACAAAGCTCTATTTAGAGCTTTCATACCGCATTGTTTAAACTTACAATTCCGATGCTTGCGCCAGAGTTTGTGAACAATACAATGTCAAACGTGCATTTCTGCTTCATTTAGTAAAGAATTGTTAATAAACCCCCCAAACAGTTTTAACTCGCAAATGGAAACTGTTCAATCTCACACATACTTGAATTCTGAAGTGTTGGTAGGTTCTTGAACTCTTGTAGAGGTCAAATGTATATTTATTTTTATAACGTCGACTTTATAATTATGTTTTATGTTTCTTGTTACAGGTAAAAATCTACATGATATCTGCAAATTGGTGTTTACATAAGCTAAGGTTTGATTATCTGTATTTTATGGTTATTCGGCACTCAGCTTGCCAATTGTAACTTTAGTTTTTTTATATACATTAAGAACTTAGGGTGGCGTGTGCAGAGCAGTGCCGCGCAATCTTTTGCACCAACATTAGACTGGCACGGACCGATGTGGCTGTTACCATGTAGAAAACACGTTCTCATCTAAAAACTACTATTTTCTAATTCATCCGTTACTTTACCATGGTCAATTTTAAAGCCCTTTTCGGGATACATACATTTTCACCAATTAATTTTCTTAAATTTTCCCGACATGATCGATCACAGAACAATTAGTTATTAGTGTTATTACGTGTCCTAATTCATTCTCAAGTCTTGATACGGTATCAAGACTTTATAAGAAATATAGGACAACCGTTCACAATGAGCTAAGCGTAATTTGTTATAAGCGAAGCCTGCAGCCATTAACGTTATCAGATTAGCTCAGAACATTGCACCTAGTATTGTAGGTAGGTTGTATGCTTACCTACTCATTCTTCTTTGGAATTATGTCTCAATACTGTTTCTCGTGTAAGGTATTGTATCGAGATATTCCGAGAATTCTTGTGAGGATGTTGTAATACATAAAATACACTGCACTGTTCTTCTTTAACTCTTTGTCTGATTTGTTTTGGTTCATCGATTGGTTTTTTATTTATTGTAAGATACTGCTTTTATGTAAAGTAGGATTCAAATAGGTTGCTACCTTTATTAATATGAGCAGGTTTTCCATTTGTGCCAATGGAATTAACACCATATTATTCAGAAGTGTCAGTCGTTTTCACATTAGCCTAATCGCCTTCAATCTCTAATGGATATTGACTCGCTAAATTGTCTTCACGTTCACTATTGTTTCAAAGAGCATTAATTTTCGTCAAAACTTAAAAATCAAAACCGTTACGTAAACTGTGACGTCACGATTCTCGGACAATGACACTGTCAATAATCTCATCTCATACGTTGATGATACCTTTCTCTAGAGAGAGCTGTGTGTACTAATAAAGCGAAACTGTGTGTTTGTGAAGCAATCTTACTATGGGCTCGCATAGGATATAGCTTTCGCTTATTTGCCCAGTTAATATTATTCATGGTGTTTGTTTACGCCAGTTTTTACTGACGTTTAAGTCGTTAGTCATACTTATTATCTTTTTATTTTTGTCAACCCTAGTAATAATGTATCGATGCAGTAGCTGATGTTAATTACTTTCGGACACTAGGTGATATCCACTTAATTGATGATATTTTTTTAAATATCGATATTACAACACAGTCGCCCACCAGAGCTTGTTGGCTTGACACTAGCGCGCCGCCCACAAACGGTATTTTTTCTCAATACTTGTTTGATTTCGGTTTCACACCATTCTACAAGTCAGATTCAAAGCTACCAAACAATGAAAACCCCATAGCTATCGGTTAAGTAGTTTTTCGGTGATACGAAAACAAGCTGATAGACAATCTGACAATTCTGATAAGCTTTGTATAGATGACGGGATTTATCATAACTTTAAGGTAAGGATAAAAGAGACAGTACAATTTTAAACATGTCCTAGCTCAAAGCTTCAATAATACTCCGACAAAATTAACTATAGCTTAGGGTGAATTCCAAGAAACTGCTGTACAAAAGTGAAACTGTAAGCAAGCAATCACACAATACCCTGTCCGCAAATCACAGTAATACATCTAATGACCAGGCCCCTATGCGCTTTGCAATTTGTAACCGACTAAATTACTAACATGGATACCTCTGGGATACAGTCAAATAGAAATAGAGGCGATTTCGTCTTAAGACGAGTCCATATCTATAACCGTGACTCCGTGACCGTGCACGGTACTTGCTACGCTAAATATGGACGAGGGCTGTGACATTTTACCGCGACTCCCTCAGGAGGCCAGTGAGTGGATCGCTGCGTGACATGAAGTCGAGACTCTGTCATAATTATCATCATCATCATCATCAGCCGGAAGCCTTCTACTGCTGAACATAGGCCTCCCACATGGAAACAACGAGTGGTCACTAGCTGTTTGCATCCAACGGCTCCCCGCGAATCGTACCAGGTCGTCAGTCCACCTAGTGGGGGGCCGTCCAATGCTACGTCTTCCGGTCTACGTTTACGTGACTATGTGACCATAGCAAATACACATGACCGTCCACACTTATGTTTCGTCACGGTCACGAAATCACGGTAACGGCCGCGGTCACAAACGTGGAGCCAGCTTTAGTTTACAGTAATTACGGGTATCTAGATGACATGGTAGTGCACGGGCCAGATTTGTATCAAAGGGTTAGGCTCTCAATTGCTAGAAACCGTTGCGAAATTATTTTCGTAGTTTCTCTTCGCTGTCTGTATCCATCAGTCTGGAAGCTTTTGTCCTTGTCATAAGAAATAGAGACTTTCGTTTTCGATTTCTATTTTACCTAATGGTTCTTCTTGATGATGTATCTTTAAAATTTATTTCACCTCTCTAACTTTTTGGTCAATCTTCTACTCCAATGTTTTCGTTAATTAATACAATTTCTTGCAACATATCATTAGAACCTTATTTTTAAAATTGCTCTAAATCTTTTTCATTATTTGTACGCGGGAACGTTTCATTTTCTTAACATTAATTGTGCTTATCAGTATCAATAAATTCCAATCTACAGATGTTAATATTATCTAGCCCTTCGAAATCCACAATCTAACTTCAATGCCTTACGTAGTAAATTGCGCCATAACAGTACCCCACAATACGGGTGGCATTGTGAAACACGTGCTCAGTACTACGGTGCAGGCGCAGCTGTGCATTGCAAGGGCCCAAGTGGAGTAACCCTAATCAGTAACGTTACGATATCAGCTGCAAGTGGAATAACCCTAATCGATAGCGTTATTCTATCAGCTGTTGGTACGTTTAACGATAATAACTGCAAAAGTACCTATGAAATGCAATGACATTATTAAAAAAAAAGAATATAAACTTTCCCATTGACAAAGGGAGCAAAAGTTAAGCAGTGTTATGTTTTACGATACGAAGTCTACCCAAATAATAAAATAACAGTGAACTGTGATTTCAAAATAAATGCCAATATTTGAATGGAAACTGTCATTTGTATGATGCCTTAATAAACTTAAATTAACGTTTTTAAAATTTCCATCTGTCTATCTGTCTGAAAATATATCTCGAATAGGCTCTGAAACAGCTTAATGGATTTCAATGAAAACTTCAGGGATAACATTTTTTTTTAATCTAAACTAACCTTTTTAGATTGTAGCCTTCTTTCTTTTGTTTTCTTAGTTTTCCTAATTCTTATGCCTTAAGTCATAATGTCATGCACTATTAACCATCCACTTAAGGAGCTGCGCGAACCGTTCATTCATAGTCAAGTGCGTGAATCATAAGCTCATTATCATGTATGTAAATGAACTCTGTCTCAGTGTCTAGTGTTGCTTAATGTTCATCTATGACTGGTAATTTACTATGTTTATGTAAAATTTGTTTGGGCGTTGTTATTTCGAACATTTAAGCTAAATTTTACATACGTAAAAAAGTGCAGTGGTTGGCAGGCCTCTTTCGCGTAGGGGAGCATGACCATTTTTCAGGTATGCAAACACCAAGTAGTAGTGTGCATTACTGTATTCCAGTTTGAAATGCAATGTTTCTAGTGAACTAGGCATTATTAGACCTACGAAAACGGCTGTCAGAGACTGGATGAGACAGAAAATACTGAATATTTGTGAAATAATAATTATCAAATACCTACACAAATTGTTTTAAGTAACTAAACAGAGGGCATCTCAAATTACGAGATTTATCATCACGACGATCAACATTTCGTAAGATTCTGTGGTTAGCTTGGAGATGATTTGCAAGTTGCAAATCACGTCTTGTCAGAAAAAATCAAGTTGACTTACCAAGCGCAAATAACCTACCTAAGTATACATTTACCAGGGGGGTAACCACGTACTTATTCTTATTCCATGCAGTTCAGTTTAAAGCCTTAAAATGAACGGCCTAGATTGGCACCACACACTAATAAACGTGACAAACGTGACGTGACTTCACTCAAAAATAAACTGAAGAGAATGAGAGAAAAAAGAAAGAGATTATGCTATAACAACTCCCATAAATGCAAGCAAATCGTTACCATCTCTTTGGATAAATGTCTCTGGTCAACTTGTGAACGCTTAGCGATATTTACCTAAGGGACAAACTACTGATAATATCAAAAGCATCTATTTTGAAAATAACTGTTGAAATAACTAAATGAGACGTGTTGTTTGTTATGTTTTGTTATGACGTTGTCATGTTAAAATATCGTCCGTAAACCAACTTTACTGACAACCAATTTTTTTATAAGTTATGGCTGAGTACGACCCAGTGTCAAGTATTAAAATAAATCAACTATGTAACATATTTCATATTTTCAACGTTTTCTTTTCATCTGATTTAAATTAATCTATCATGATTATAAGCTGAAAGGCACCTTTGCAGTAGCCATGATTACAGGTAAACTTAAGATAACACACTAATGCTAGTGACCATGTAACTTAGTTACCTTTACTGACCAAATAACCAGCTTGCCTAACTTGTTCTTTACAAAGTGGCATAGCGCCTCACAAATCCTTCCTAGCAATGTTTACAAACGTAATACCACAGATTACGATCAGCGATTTCACGGTGTTCAGTCACAGTTCATTAGTTGATCCACGGGCACTTGCTTCCCACCTCTTACGTCATCGTCTTTCAAAATATCTGAAACAAAACTTTCGAGGCCTTCTAGAATATTTCTAACGCCATCGATAGTAAGAAAACAATAGTTCTAAAAACATTCCAAAAATCTATTACCGTAAAAAAAGCTACTTGACATCAGAGTTACTTTCGCATTTATAATATAAGTAAGGAAGTAAGGATTACCTCCGATCGTTCCTACCTCACAGCTAGAAACATTTCGTTTCTATAAGCACTTACTCCCATATCACCAATTACGTCATCCGATGACCTGACAGCGCAGTATCTCTCTCCAATTCACCATGCTGTGCCATGCCCAAGGCGGTTCGCAATTCTCTACGGTTGTCCGTTACCTACATCTTGGTTTTTACTTTTTATGTAACTGTTTGAATACAAAGCATTGTAGTTTCCTTTGAATGTTCTTCTAATTGATTTTGAATATTTTAGGTTAGTTGAGGTTGAACCGGAAGTCGTAAAAATTTACTCCAATAAAACCGTTAATTACTGTGTATTAATTTTCAATTCAAAAATCTCAGCAATAACTATGCCATTTATAATTAGAACTTAGCATGCTAATTTCAATAATTATACTAGACCCCGCTACATTGTAATTGAAAAGTTTTATAACATCTATTTAATTGCAAAGCACTTCATAATTATAGCCTTGTAAAATTTCTACGTCTAAATTGTAGCTTGCAACACAAACTAGTTTCCCATCATTCTCCTTTCTTTGTATAATTGTTTCTTTACGTTTTGACGGCCGTTCATACTGCTATTTTGGTAAAATCTCAGTAAATTTTAGTCGGACAGTACCAAACTTCACCCCAACCAATTTCATGCGTCGACTGTATTTTTTTAGTTTCACCAAATGAAACTAGATGTCGCTGGTACTGCGCTGCATCGCGGTGACAAGATTCTCCGGATTGCCGAGGTAGTGTTCGGGTATGTTCGGGTTTGTTAACTTTGCGCAGAGGCAATATCGTAACCAATGAGGTTAATCCGAGGTGCGATTATTGCTAGTTGAAAACTTTACCAATACCCCGCCGGGTGGACGTGAAATACCGTCCGCTATGGCAATTTTTGAACGGCCGTAAAGGCCATAATAATAACTTTGAGAACAGAAATTTGAAGCTCGGGTTCGGCCACGGATTGATGCCGCCGCCATATGTACTGGGTAGGGCGGGGGGGTGTGTGCGACCGAGTGAAGTGAATGAATGAATGTTGGAGACGCCGCAAATTTACGGCGAGAATGTGGAGCTGTATGACGTCACTTTTAAAGAACTTTTAAAGATAGAATAAAGCTCGATCGTAGTACAAAATATTTTTTTTAGATAACCAGATTGGTTTCATTTTGTTCAACGGTACTAATAAATTAATAGAACTTATTTTAATACTTACATAATTATTGGCTTTAGTAAAAAAATGTACGGATGAAAAAAAGTAGTCTGTTATCTATCACAATAAGCAGCAGTAAAAACTAAAACTGAATCTTCAGTGATAAGTAATAAGGGGCCGCCCATTAATCACGTATGTTTTTTTAGTATTTTTATTCCGCCCCCTAGTATAGTAGTAGTAGCATAGCCGTGATACGTGGTGAGGTTTAAGACTAACCCCCTCCCCCCCCATTTCACGTGTATTTTTAGTACAGTACAAAGAATCTTAATTTTTTTATAATATCTTTTTTTTAATAGTTATAATTCTTTTCAGTATACATATCGCGCGTTTGACGAAAAAATAAATACACTTGATATCTAACTACAACCCCCCCCCCCCCCCGTGATTTTTTGCGTGATTAATGGACCGTTTCTAAGATAGGTAACGGTGTTTTCATGAATATTATCAATAATGTACCTAAATTTAAATGACCCGGTAGTTTTTTAAGTGTGAGCAAGGTTACGAAATCATGTACTTTGATGATATAATAAAAGTTATTTCATGCAATCTGATTATCAATACGCTCACTTATAATTAATTGGCCTTTTAGAATGTCTAACTTCAATTGGACACTTATATGACAATGAACTAGTAAATTATATTGAAATTGATCCCAATGCAGTTGCTTTAATTTTTTTTTAATAATATTTATAGACTTAATGATACGTCAGATCGAAGAATTGTTATCACAATTGAAATTATGAATCGCTTTCATTCTATGCCGTTTCAAACATTACGTGATTTACAATCACGATGGTTACCTAATAACAAAACTTCATACACTTGTAAAGAATTAATTATATGTTCAGTTTAATTTTATACCTCACCAATAAAAAAAACTAATGAGCTCATTAACCTAACAAGCTTCAAAACTTTTATAGTGAAGTAAATGACGCGAACTTAATGATTAATTCAAGTCATACCAAAGTCGGATCTAAAGTAGGTCTCGCAGCAAATAGGTAAATACCATCTGGCGTCCTGACCTGACACCAATCTACTGACCAGCCCATTGACCAGCTCAAGAATACATCATTTATTCCATCTATGCCTTTTATAAGGCTTCAAGTGGATTAACAGTAAATTGAGACTATCTGAAGCGGTGGAATACTTGGAAATTGCGCTCTTAGCCGTCGGTTCTACGTCCGTTTTTCCTTTTGCGGTGACAACCTATATTATAACTGTGCATTGCAGATTGATTTCTCTGGCTATTGATTTATCTAACCGCTGCTCAAGCTAATACTGTTGGAGACGAAGAAACGAAGAAACACTATTGACAACATAATTGCGCCCAAGCTTGCGATTCGATTCGATACTTCTCGTATATGGAATCGGAAGAAAGTCTTAGATAATTAAATTTTCTTAGGAATCTGTGAGAGTGTCGATAGTCGCTACTCGTTTTCTTTCTTTAGAAGGTGCACGTTCTTGCTCACCTACAAGAGTCTTGGTTTTTGCTTCAAAGTCAGCAAGAGCATTGATTGATTCTCGAAATTCATTGACAGCATTCTCGAAATTGTCCACATTCAGGCCGTTTACCTTTGTAACGTTACGGTATTCATTAATAAAACTTGTCGTATTTTTGTCTGTTTCCTCAATTTGCTTACAATGTGTAGAACCTTTGTTGGAATGTAGATTGGATGGAATTTAGATTCTTTGTCTTCCGTGGTCGTCGTAAAGTGATTTAGTTCCGTGGACCTTGAAATTGATTTCTCACGAGCCGGTCACGTTGGCCGCACATTTGGCTACGCACAATAGGGCTTTTTTGTCGTAACTGCCTCTAATTTGGTTCATCTTGTTTGCCTTTGCTCATTATGGTGGAACGATTTGGGTTGATGACTGATCTGTGGCAATCTTGGTCTGCAGTGCCATTGCTTTGTTGAATAATTTAAACTTGTTGTAGTATACGTCTGACTGATAAAAAGTTTAGGGTGTCATTGATAAGTCAAAGCTTTTATCATGTTTCTTTATCAGCATATTCCTACGTTCCGTCTCCAAGACCCTTTTACCTATAACGTTGTTTTACATCCTGTCCTTTTGATTTGTCATCCATCATATGTGATTTACGACTTCCTCTACCATTGACTGCACGGAGGCATTTGCAGAAAGGCGGCCAACCGCGTGCTTTTCTGGACATTCGGCTATTTCCGTCCGGCGCTCGGTTAAATCCGTCTTTGGCGGGACGATGACTCCGCCGGCATGCGTCCACGCCTGGACCTTGACGGTTTATGACAGTGTATAATAGGCATTATTATGGGTGTTATGCAATATTGCCAAGTCAGGAAATTGCCTGCCTTCGGTGTTTATCATCTGGTGTTTTTATATGTTAACTTTTGTTTAGCTGAGAAATGATAAGTCGTTTCGTTGATGACGATTCGAATTCTTCGGAACAGTCTTATCCAATGTGCTTCACGTGCTGTTTTATCTATTTATGTGTTAATATAAACCGTTCCGTTTCCGTTTCTTTTATAGTGATAAGTATAGTGTCATTCATTAGACTCATAAATTCTGAGAAAGTTAATTCTCCAATCACCTCTTTCGCAACTGTATTAGGTGTCAGACCCTGTAAATGTCCTCAATTATTATAGATTCTGATTAAGTTATGCCCATCAAAACAACATAACTTCCGCGTAACAATCAGCATCTAGAAAGCGTTACGAGTACCTTGTTAGTCCCTTCTCTTAATTAACAACTGTTAAAACATCGGAAACCCAGCAATTATCTTGTCCAGTTTGAAATTACGAACCATATCTGGTATAGTGTAAGACAGTGTTCAAGATTCATACTAGCTGCTCAATTTTATATATTGTCTGCGAATATACCACGAAGATTTGACGTCTGACTAGATGCAATCACCGATGGAGAGGCACCACAAGAACAATAACCTTAATCTTCAAAGTAAAAGGCAATAAGGCTGTAAAATATGGTAACTGCAGTTAAGAAGCAGTGATTACAGTAGATATAGGCGATGATGATGATGAAACTAAACTTCCAGTTGTTAATATAAAGACAAAACTTACTGCTCTAGCTTAAGTACTGAACGCTACCTATTGTACTCATTATGGTATTATTCAACAAAGGTACAGAATCTGTGCCGGCTGTCAAAGATAAAACACGTCTTAATTCCAACGCCGTATTGAAGGCATTGCAATTTCGACATTGCAATTAACGCTGGAACTATCGCCAGGCAGTATTATGTGGCGTGAACTTTAATGGCTGGAGTGTTTTAGAGCAATGCTGAAAATTATAGTGGACTAATAATTGTGTTCGTAGTTCACTATTGTGTGGTGTTGCTGTGCGTGTTTGGAGTGATAAGGTGTGTCCTTGTATATAACATACTGATCGACTTCATAAACGAGTCATTCGTGAACGTTAGGTGTCATAACTCGTAGGTACTTCAAATTGAAAACAAATTTGAAATCATCATCAACCCATAACGTCCGACTGCTGGGCACGGGTCCCTCCTCACTTTCGTGAGGAGGGTTAGGCCATATTCCACCACGGGGGCCAAGTCCGGATTGGTGGATAACATACCTACCTCCGAAAAAATTCTCGGGTAGGTATGTGGGTTTCCTCACGATGTTAACCTTCACCGAAAAGCGAGTGATAATTACGTACATATGTTTTACAGAAACACATTGGTAAGTGCCTGCACTGGGATTTAAACTCACGACCTTTTGATTGGAAGGCGGACGTTCTCCCACTAGGCTACCACAGCTTACTATTTCACGGTATTTGGTTACAACTAGATATTTATAGTTTCCTATCTACAAATAATCTTATATGGACACCGCAGATAAGTAATCTGTTTTAGCTGTCAGTTTTTTATTTCTTCTACTTATCTGATATCTCTTCACATCTCCAGGCTATATATAACCACAGAGTATAAATGAATACATACCTACGTAGGTAATAAAATTCAACGAGAGGCTTTAACAAAAAACGCCTAATAGAATCGTGACTCGGGTTCGTAGCTAAATAACCACCAGCTTCCAGCTTGCGCAATGTTATCGCAAGCTGTTTTATCGAAGTACTTGATGGAGGCTCATCGTTTTTTGATCAGAGTACTTCTACATAGACTAAAGCATCCAGTAGGGTTAGCGCGACGGTTCCGTGATCGAGAGGCTTGTTCTGTCGAGAAAGCTTTTGACCAATGAAATTGCAGAAAAGTGCCATGACGTGGGCGTCGTTTTCGAAAAAGGACTCACGTAATGTATCTTTTCTGGACTTTCATTGGTTAAACGATTTGTTGAAGAGAACTCCATGTTAGCCCTGCAGCTTGTGGTGGGAGAAGCTATTTCCATATTTGCAGTGATCTTGATTTGGAATATGATTGTAGTGCTTGCTTTCAATTCTGCAGCCATAACATTTTTAGGATGATTTTAGTAATTGCATTGGAGTCAAAATCTATGTTTGCTTTTCTGTGTTAGACATCATGTCCATTGATTCTATTAGTTCAGAGCATCGGTATTATATCTGTATTTGTATTAGCAATAAACTCTTTGTTGCGCCCTCTTTATTTAACCTGTCTTTGGTTTTACTACTTGACTAGGGATTTCATTATACCCTTTACTAAATTTGGGCAATCTACTATGTCAAAAAACAATTCTCTTCCTGATTATTTTGTTGATGTTTACCATCAAGTGAAAGACATGCTCGTCTCATGACTCAGTCAAAAAAATAACATCCTGAGAAATCTCAAACGTTCTTTTGATTGAGTATTAATATTTATTTTTTGAATAAACTTAAGCACCCATATTCTAATTGAGACAAAATTTATTATCATTTACGTAGTTTCTTTTGTTAATAAATTACCTACTACTGTAAATCGTGATGGATCCGACACGATTCTCTAACCCATTGATTTTTATGAGAGGATATTCGGTAACCAATAGCTACTTCACGATTTGAACGCTTCCATTGGTAGGAACTGCAATTTCTCAGAAATAATTGTGCTTCGCGTAACCATTTTGCTAAGCATTAATAGAAAACTTTGCAAGCAGAATCTACTGACATTCTTTTACATAGCTTTTATAACGGTTTTCAATAAGAATTTTTTAATTAAAAGCCAATACAGCTGAATTAGTTGAGTTAATTCAACTAATATTATAAACAGAAGTTTTGGTGTGCCTGTGTGTGTCTGTCTTCTCCTCACGCCGCAACGGCTGAGCGAATTTTGAGTTTGCTTGGTATGTAGATACTTTACCCCTTATTTATAAAAAGTTATCGAACGTCACTTAGTACTGCGCAGTACATATTTGTAGTGCGCGATTTTATGAAACGTCACATAACTAAGGCGGTTTATGTTCTGGAATAACGGGATACTTTTTAACCCGTAACAATTAACGGGTCCTGTAAATTAATAATCAACACAGGTGAAACCTCGGAGCTCAGCTAATCTTACATACCTACAAATAGACGAGGAATAACAATATAATACCTATAAATGTTACCACAATTAAAAATTTTCAAGGTTTCTATTTTCTATGTAAGTCTATAATTTCAAATGTTGAAGTGTCCTTGTTTTGTTCATCACATTTACAAATTGACATATCACGATATGAGAAATAAATGACATCTTTAGTTTTGCATTCCGTTTTGAATGGCCTTGCCTTGACTTAAGACCTATTGGCATTAAGCGTGTCTAGTAGGTAATGGAAGGTTTCGGAGACGTGATACCTAGTGTTAAATGGGCATCTAAAGGTCCTTTAATTTTGTTTATGTTAGGATATATATTAATTGTGCTAACTAGCTTTTGTTGTTATGTAGCAAAGCTCAATCCAAAATTAAGTATCTGTAATTTTTATTTTCTTTGTCTTCAAAGAGAGAATCTACTTAGAAGTTGTTTAAAAAAAAACTGGTGAAAAATTGTAATAGCTTAAAAAAGCATACTATAAACTTAAGCGCTTCGTAATGGTAAACGTAAGCAATTTGAAATTATTCTATATTTAAAATTACCAATTAAGAAGTTAGCCATTACGGTTGGTATCCACGTTGGGCTGACCGAGAAACAAGGCGAGGCTGGTCGCTAGTAAGCCCGGATTGCCGACAAAATTATGAAATACATACAAAATAAACAAAAAATACTACTATTACCACGGAATAAATATCAGCTAATTCACAAAGAAAGTAAAGTGAGCTTCTGCAAACTATTTGCTGTCAACAAAAATCTTCAACGATGATTAAAGACTTTCTCATTCTGCTTTGCAAGTCATGGATCTCTAAACTTTGGGTTACCACGTCTCTGTTTTGAAAATGTTAATTCTCAACAAGATATTCAAACGAATCTAAAAATATCGTCGTCTTATCAACCTTATTAACATAATTTCTAACCATAAAGCTCTTAGACAGCCAATAAGGTATTATTTCTCTAAACTTTTATTTAACCCATAAAACTTTATTTTATTGCCATTATTTATATCTAGAAAGTAAAATAGTAGTTCATATAAAATTAAAATCCAATAATACTTAACACCAACGCAAATTTTAAAATATATTTTTAAAATTAAAAATTTTCACAAATATTTATTTGAAATTAAAAATATTAAACTTTCAACTTTCAAGTATTAGTCAGATTTTATAACGCTTCAAAGTTGATTTCCGTATTTTCGGGTTAAGAATATTTTGTTTATAGTCTCCCGTGGTTTCCAAATTGATATGAACCTCTAAAACTGTCATCGATGCCATGTTAAACTATTTTATGTAAAATTTATTCATAGACTCCTATTCTTCCTGGAAAAAGTGTCTTTTTAACTTTCTAATTCCCAAACCTCACAACAACTTTTTCCCATACGAATGTTTGGGACCGAACTAAATAACCACTGGACGAGCCGAATTGGATAAGGAACGAAACGGAGCGAGTAGAGAATGTAATTCTCAATGCAATCACATCCATCTCATTCTATGTAATTCGCTCATGAATGCATTATGAGCATAGATAGAATCGGCGTATTTTAATCAGTCAGTACCATTTGATTTGATATGTTGTATTTCTTTCGTTCAAAAGTTTTTCTCATTTCTTTTGGTAACCATTGGATCAACTTCTATTGGACCGAACAGGGTAATTATAAATAATTATTAACAGCTTTAACTTCAATTTTATTCATCTTTATAATGTTTTGATTCGGTAAACTACACTGTTAACTTTACTATCTTTCCCAATTAACGGCTGTAAGCAATTACCTTTATTGGTAGTTACTGGTAGTTTTTGGTAAAGTTTAATTTGAAACTTCAAATTACGAAAATTTAAGACCAATCCATTTATGACCTCTTTAATTAAGAGTCGCTCCCTTTTAACTACTTTGAAATTCCTTCTCAATTAAGTAGGAGTCAACATTTCGTTTTATTCTACTTAATTATTAACTAAACTATGATAAGTATGATTCAAAACCTCATATTACTTACGAAAACTGTATTTTTATTGTCTTTGTAAAATATAACATCCATTCAGAATGTTTGTTTGACACAGACCTGGCAATCTGGATTCTGTCTCATATTTGTTATGAAAATTGACTGGACTTCTCTTCTCAAATTTCTATAGTAAGACTGGTAACCAGTCCTACTATCTTAGAAATTCGCAAAAATAAATAAATTAAGATAACGTTTGCAGGATCATCAAAGAGCCTTTTCTTTCTGATTTTCTTTCAATACCAACCGTGGCATACAGACTGATCTCTGCTTCACTTCCACTCATTCTGTCTTCCTTCATTGTTTATGTAGATGATTTGTCGATTACATCATCAAGTATGCAGGTGCGAGTGGCCTCTATTATGCTTTATGCCTGATGAATGCGGCCGCTGCGTTCGGTCTTATAAGTGTTTTGAATACTTTCATTTGGATCTTGTTTTTTATCTGATAGGAACTTTAGAAGTACCTACCATTCTACCTTTATGGTTTATCATTTGCTGTTGTTAATGTGACTTGATATAGTTATCAGTAATTTTATTCAAAGATTCTTCTGTGGATTTGTACGTATCGTGTCTCAACGAAAGTGATTCCAAACCGGAATCAAATTCTTCAGTAGCGAAATGATACATTCAGTTTTTTTTTTAAATCCATTGGTAACCGTATCTTGTCATAAACGAACGCGTGCACTACTACCGGAGCACGTTCCGCCCTTTGTTGCTTTTTAATACACTTTTTCTCTACCTCCAAAAACGTTTCTGGCAATCTATTGTTAACTTTGATTGGCCGGTCTTCCATTAACCGCCATGCCTTATTGTGTAAAATCAAATTCGTTTTTGTAACCAGTAACAATCCTTTTTGTTACCACTACCTTCTCTCCCTTTATCGGCATTTGATGTTCTTGCGCAACGTACTTATCATTTATCGTATCGGATTCCTGATCTCCCATCGTATCGTTATTTGAACGAGTTCTATTATAAATCTTTCCAACGGTTTCATCACTGTTTTGATTAGATAGGTTGTGTATTGACGTCATATATCGGATCCAGAGTTTGAATATTTGTTTCATCATTCTTTATCGACCCGTTTGAATAGGATTAGTTTGTTATTTTGTAACTTAAGTAGCGTAAATAATCTAAGCTTCTAATGACTGAAAGTCTGCATCAGCTGTAATCTTGAAAATAAAGCTTCGATCTGTTCAATCAGCTAAAACTTCTTACCGTGTTATATTTAAAATATGTTTTATATCATCTTACTTCATTATTATAATGGTTTGTGGGCATCGAATTATCTCTGCTACGAGATTAAGTCGGCTCTGAAATTTTAAATAGGCACCATCTTTATCTAGAGAATCTTGAATCTTTCCTTCAAGACAGAAGTATCTCTTCGGATCTTCTTGTATTCTTTAAGAAACCCAAAGTATCCATACAAACTCATTTTCTTGTTCCTTAAATCACGAAGACTAAATAGCACTCTGTTGTCATTAGTTTTTTATTAATTCATATGGTTGTTCTTCTTCAGGTATTGCAGAAGGACGTGGAATGCCACAGACGAATCGTGAGCTCGGTGGTGCGGCTATGCGGCGGCGGTGACGCGGCCAAGGCTTTGGAGAGACGCTGGCACCTGCTCTATCTGAGGGCCATTGAGTGGCAGTGCCATTTGGAAGCGTGCATCGCTAGGATCGACAACCAGGTAGGTGTTGTCAGCCATTTTCATCTGACAGTTGATAGAATCAGGCGTTACTTTAGGGAAATCTATATTCATAAAGATAATGATGTCTTGGTAGCGTGTACCGCCAATAAATTCAACTAATGAAAGATAGGAATCAGATGGAAGAGGTGTCCCTAGCTAGTAACCCCTGTTTACTAACCCGTATACTTAGAAACTTTGAAAAACGAAGTTTTAATTAGTGTGACTTAACTTTTGACGGAATAAAGCAACGAGTACATAGTTATTATTCTCATTTTTATTGACATCGGTTGGTTCATTCGTAACTTGAGAAATGTCTTTACTATTTTCTCCCTTTTTGTGATGTTCATTGTGACGGCCAGAGATATTAGACAGCCACTTAGAAATCCTTGTACCGAGCTGGCTGAAAGCTGGTATTGAAAACGAAAAACTAGTACGCCTGTGCTCCGCTGCGGCGCTGCTAACACTGATATATAAACTGTGTCGGAAATCGCATCCTAGTGAAAAAAAATGATATTTCAATTTCGTATACCGTTAAAAGAAGGCAGTATTTATCGAAAGCACCGAAGAAACATCACTTTAAACCTTTATTTTTGATATTATATTGAAATGGAATGATGGAATGAACTGGAATGTTTTTTTTTCATATGCATCTCTACAATTTGTCGGTTTTCAGTATTATCGGTGTATTTTTGTCGATTAACGGCCAATCTTGGTATTTTTGCATACAAGGACCGAGTAGTCTTGGTACATGGTACGTGATATTAAAAACTAGTATGTTTACCAAGAAGTTGGCACGTCTGACATCCCTGGTGACGGCAGAGATTGTTTTATCTAAAGTATGTTACACACTACGGAGTACATCTGTTGCGTGACAATAGTTCAGTTCCTGCAATATCTACCTCATCTGTTCTTCATTCTCTACTTCGTTGACTTTCTGTGACCACTATACTGTGATTACGTTCAACAAAGTGACCAATTTAATTCAAACCTTAGAGACAGTATACATATTGGTGCTACTAAATTTCACATCCATACATACAATCTCACGTTCAAATGTCACGACTCCAATCAGAAGTTACTCTTCAATAACAGAATCAAAGCTTTTGATTGCATCAATGGTCTATGAAGTTTCTTGAACAAGTTAAACAATTTGCCATTCTGCTTTAGATACAATAGAACCTTAGCTACCATCAGTTATTATTCTTAAGTTACCTTACTGACGTAATTTACTGACTTCCCCTTACCTACCTTACTCACTTACCTTAGAGAGAGTTTACTAACATTTGAATTGTAATTTAACAAAATCGTTAAACATTATCTGGTTAACGACTAACTGTTGTTTATCTAATGGTGGTATTGTTTTTTTTTTTAAGATTTTTTTTTGTTTTCCTTCATATTTTTGAAATATTGATGGCTTCTAGCCTAAACCACTTTCGATTCATTAAGCGAAGAAGTAGTTAACATTTAAAGATGCATTAACTGCGGCAGGAATTCCTTCAACTCCAACCCGGAATACTGGCGTTATTGAATAGCTTTTCTCTTTCCCACGTTAACTAGATGAAATTTATTGCTCTTGCGTAATTTCTCGCGCAACAATGGGTGATCAGCCACCCGGCGTGTTTGCAAACATGGCCGTAGAGGGGGACCCCTGCCATTTGTGGTGTGGAGAATTAACCCTTACAAGTAAGGGCTTGAAGTGTTCGGTGGGTTTGATTTGATTATAGTTTTTCTTTTTCTAATAGGGTCAACACCTAAGGCATAGTTTAGTGTTCTTTTTTTTCATGGTTGTCAATAAGTAAACTATTATATTTATTAATAATTCTAGATTTCACGTTATCGTTATCGATAATTGTAGATGGAAGATTGTGGTTTTTAAAATTTTATAGAGCTTAATATTGTGTTTGCAATAATTTGCAATGATTACTAATTTTATTTGCGTTACCCAATTGTTTATATCTTGTAGATACGATTAAGTAGGTAGGTAAGGATATGTAATACATTTATCTATAGATTCAGGATTGCTTCTCGAACAGGGATATCTGCCCGAAAGTCACCTTTATTTGTTATTAATAAAGGTTTGTGTTTGACCACTCTCAACTGATGTTAAGTGACAACGCAGTCTACGATGGAGCCTAGAAGTAACCTATTCACTCGTGACTTAAATACTCCCAGGTTATAACTATCGGGAAACACAAGCAAGGAGTTCCACTCCTGTAAACCCACGTATGCGTATATGTTATGTACAGGTGTACAGGTTTACAGATTAAAGACATTTAAAATTTAAAAATAAGTAGGGTACTACTTAACTTTATTAATTTAAGTAAGTATTCATAAAGGAGAACATTTTACTTTAACAAAAGATTCAATTGAACTTCACCCTTCCTTCACTCGTTAAAGGGACGGATGTAATTTCGTCCCCTCCGAACGTCAATTGGCGTAAAACGTCAAGTGAAAATTAAGGGTTACCCAACAGCTTGTACCAAACTCACTTATAAAGTGAACGAAGGCTGAGACTGCAATTTGACCTCAACCGTGTTACAAATATGGTTCAATAAGTATTGACCGTAGAGTTAAGATTTACACCAAAGATACCATAACATTTTTGATATGGAGGCAAATCAAAATCAAGTAACAGTGGAATGTAAACTTAATGGCCTTTGTAACAAGGTCCATTGAGTTTATCTATAGATATTTGTATGGTCAATACAAAATAGAAATGGGGTCGTATTGCTATAAATAATAATGTATTAAATTACGTTCAAAGCTTGTGGTATTGACCCACCTAATAGATTTATTTACTCAAGGCAGGAATAGACTCCGTTCTATTTTATTTCTCTACCAATTTATACGATTTCTCAACCCATTAATAAAAAAGAGGATTTATAAAATGACGTTTATTGGTCGTAAATTAATTTATGAATGAGTTTTGATTTATGAATAGATGAGAACTATAAATATTTGTGCGGTTATTTTTGAACTAGAATGGGCTGTGTTTTTTATTTAGTCCAGCCTAGTTTATTAAGCCGCAATCTTGATGGAAAGTGACGGCGCGGTCGATAGTGTACTATTCATGGTAGGCGTGTGTAGAGTTAGCAGTAAAATTAGTTGAACATGTCCATTCTCACAATTTTCTACTCTTCCCATAATTTGAGCATTCTCTGTGTGTAAATTTAAAGTTAACACATGCTTAGTTCAGTGTTTTAAAGTGCATTGGTATCTCTTCTTTTGTTCCGCAAGTGTTTTCTGATTCAGGCTGTCTGTAGGACGTCTGGCTGGCTGTCAGGCTGTCTGGTCCTCGTAGCTCCTGATTCTTTAGATACAGGGAATCCTAGTCAGGGGTCAGGATGTATGTGATCCTGACGCGTTATTTATTTATTTTTTGTCTCGGAAATCTCATTTATATTTAGTAGTAAGGTATCGCATTTAGACACACGACAGCTTTCGTGTATTTAATACCTGAAAACTGTTTTTTAACATCCTAGCTGTATTTTCGTGCATAATATTTACACGATGAAAGCATGCCTCATCATCAACCCATAACGTCCCACTGCTGGGCACGGGTCTCTCCTCACTTTCGTGAGGAGGGTTAGGCCATATTCCACCACGGGGGCCAAGTCCGGATTGGTGGATAACATACCTACCTCCGAAATAATTCTCGTGTAGGTATGTGGGTAAGGCATGCCTACAATGTTTTAAATATAAAGTGCTATGAACGATGCAAGCGATACATTGAAATTATCACTTTTATCTAATCCATCAAAACGTTTTCGCTACAAAAGCAAAAGCAATTCACTGTGCTCTTGATATTGAAACTGTTCACACAAGCTCTTAATTATATATTGGTAATAAAGTTAGACAATATTTGTGCAGTTTTTTTGCAACTTGTACACTGTATTTAAAGTTCTAAAGTGTAGGAGCTAGAGACTCTATTTGCCGGGAGTTTTAGTTCAGGCCATCATTTTTGGGTTTAGTCGAAATTGTTAGAGACACTTTTTTGCATGCGGTTTAAGTGCGGGTGATCTTTTGCGTGCAGTTTAAGTTTCAAGCGTCCTTTTTTGAGTAGATACTCAAAGTCCAGTTAAATGAAGTTAAAGTTGGTAGCAACTTTACAAGTGCGGTTAAAGTTGCTAGCCAGGTTTCAAATGCAGTATCACAATGTTTCCTCTCTCTTATTATCACCAAGTCAAGAAATATGTGTTTCCGTACTTCCACCTGTATTTGAAGGTTTGTGTCAGTATTAAATATTTGAAATTACTAAGGAAAATACTCTACGAATACTTGAATGTTGTTCGGTTTAGTGTTTGTAGTTTGAATTTTGTGGAGACAAGAATGTATAAAATTTCGTATATTTTTATAATTAGCTATTGTGTCTACTGAATGTGAGGATACTGACTGATTGACTGAACATGTAATGAGATGCAGTAAAGCACTCGCACTTCAGAGGTTCAGAGGTGGCATTATGTATTTCAAACAATCCACAAACACCAATCTGTTAGATCAGAAAGCCATAGTGCGCCATGGTGTGGTGCTACAATTGAGCACGTCCTAATTTTGTTGGAAACGATGGGACATGAGACGACAGAGACCGGGGGTGTCCAACGTACCGACCTAGGTATATTTTTTCAAAGATTCCTTTCCATTTTTTCAGGGTGGAGTATCTGTGGAAGCGGCAAGCGACAGCGACGACGAGCCCGTGCCAAAGCAGCCGAGGCTGACCAGACGCGACTCGCCGAGGAGACAGCGTACTCCCGTCAACCAGCCCCGCGTCTCCCGACGACGGGACTTCTCCCTGGACAGTCGCCAGTCTGCCTCCGAGGTGGGTATGAGGCAACAGTCGAGGGGAGAACGAGGCTTGATATACTCTTTCTGTCGCATCTGCTGCATTTACGACTCTTCCTCACCAATTAACACATCAGTCTCTAAGCTCTCTAGTGTCAGAGTTCGTCAGGCCCCTCAAGGACCTCTGACGTAGCCTTACGAATGCTATCCATTAATAACAATCGGGACTGACAGCTTAAGCTTGCCTCCGCTGCGATGGTAACCTTCGGCAAAGAAAACCTTGACTTAGACCGTAGACTTAGACTCACAACCATACTGACTCTTGGAAGTCTCACTCAAAAGAAGATTTTGTCTCATTCCCACTACTTGAACACTCCATTTTCTTCTTTCAGGAGGAGCAAGAATATGCGCTGACGTACCAGTGGCGCGGCTTCGGCTCTGACTGCGAATCTGAACTGACCAGGCGAGAAACTAGCAATATGGCGGACGAAAGACGCGTGCCCGGCGCGTGCGATGACTTCAACGCTCAGGCTACAGACCAGATCGTACCTGTCACTGGCCAGATTGATGGTAATTTGTTACTACAATGTGTTCATAGACTAATCTATGGGGCAATCCAATTGTGGAGCTCCAAACAATGCTCCACCTGCTGTCATGTTCAACTTACCGCTGTCTCAGACAATGCGCTGGCTTTGACTACATTTCTAGCTGAAGAATTAACATCATTGATTCGAAAAGAAAAGACCATTTCTGATATGGCTGGAAGGAGTTATTTTACAAAGACTATATGAATTTCATACCGCGCGTCATCTTTTTATTTTATTTCACCACTAGCTCCGCCTCGCGGTTTCACCCGCATAGTTCTGTTACCGTGGGAATACGGACATAAAATATGTTATACTCGCTGATAATGTAGCTTTCCATTGGTGTAAGCGTGAAAACGTAACAAACAAACAAACTCACATTCGTATTAGTTAGGATTTGTTTGCTTGAGTCGCGCTGTGATCAGTAGAGAAACGAAGAGTATCCATCCTACTTGGATTTGTTAGTTATTCTGTATTATTTGTCTTTAAGTGCATTCAAACTGAGGTTAATCGACTTGAAACATGCAAGCGATGTCACTGGCCGGTCGACGAATCCAAAGATCGATTGATAAAGGCAACGGCTATCTTTAGATAGCACACTAGTTCCATCTGATTCCTAGCTTTTATCATGGTGACTAATTCGTTGTCTATGACGCTATGTGCCTACGTAAACGAACAGACTGTTAGTTACTGATAAGGATTTTGTTTTTAACGCGCTTTTATTAGCTTCATATGTATATTAGTATGTATGTAACGGAAAATTTGAACATGATTTTCAAAACACCCTTCAAAATGTCGGATTGAATCGATATTATGCGCACTTATCAAATAAGACGTATATTAAAAAAATAGTTGAAAACGCTTTATTACCATTAAATTAATTATTTTTATACTTTTTAGTTCGGCTTGCCATTAAAGCGTGTTTTTTAGTTTTAATCGTTAGTTTCTTTTTACCTAACTGCGCAATTCAAAGGCAGGTAATGTGTTTATCAGTTTATGTATGTTTGTTACTATCTTGCGATCTAGAGACCAAACGCGTAGGCAATTTTATATACTTAGTATAACATAGTCTAGTCAATAGATCGAAACTCTGTTATTTAGTGACATAATGCCCATTGTCCATTAGTGACGTTATTCTTCGATAACAGCAATAAATAGCTAATGAATAATAACCACTATACCTAACAGTTAGTTTTTCCTTTTGGAACGTCCAATATGGCACTGATTTTAGTTGCCCAACCACCGTTGTATAAACAGTGCATTCTTTTATTTCCAAACATTACGTTTTCGAAAACAAATAAACAAAGTAAAATCAGACGTATTTGAACAACTCTGTCATATCTGTTGCAGGACTCGAAACACTACACACGGCTCACATTGAAGACAAGCTTAAAACACCACCAACAGTCATTAAAAGAAAGAAACCAGTGGACACATCGAAGTTCAACCAAACAGATAGAAAATCCAAACATCTAGCCACATTCTACTTCAGGCACCATGACACGGACTCAGACCGGCAAATGATAGAAACAGACGGGAAGAGTCAAGAAGAATCATCAGAGGAAGAATGGACTTACGTCGGTGCTCCCAAGATAGGCAATGAGGACTCCACGGACATCATGACGTCATCGGTTGAAATACAATGCGAACTGCCCATAGACGAAAAGAAACCTCAGAAGCTTGACCTATCGACGCCTGATCTTCTCAAAGTGGAAAACACCAGATGCAAGGACTTGGAGAGACTGGTGAACCAGGCAGAGGAGTTGGTGCAGAAGCAAGCGCATCAGCATATGGTTAAGAAGAAAGGGTCGAGGTCGTTTAAGCCTTTGTCGTTTGAGGAAGAAGGCAAAAATGTTAGTAGGAATAAGATGTCTAGGATTAAGGAGTGGCTCAACCAGAGTTCGGAAGGAAAAATTGATAATAACCAGGTGAGCGGTTTTACTTATTCTTTATTTAACTTCACCTAGAAGTTGTGTGAAAAAGGAAAGAGAAAAGGGGGAAAGTCAGGGAGACCCGTTGGGATGGATGGATGATGAAGACCCGAGGATGATGATGATGATGATGGTGATGATGATAAGTTGTGTCAAATTTGCAATTTAATATTGACATAGTTTCCGTTTTTGAATTAAATTGAAATTTGGGATTAATGTCTAGTTTCGACGATAATACAGTATTATGGTTAGCTGATTTGATGGTAGAGGCGGAAAGTTGACAACCGATTTCATCAGTGACAAAGGTGTTAGTTACTTTATTCGGGTAAAAACTTGAAAATAAATCTTTACCTAGTTCCTGTTGTTCAGTAATTCAATGCTGTCGTGTTTTGACGACAATACAATTTTATTGTGACGGCGAGCTGATCTGATGATAGAAATGGAAGGTAGACAAGGAAACTTCTTGATGACTACTCTTATGAAACTGCCAAATTATATTGGTATAAATAATTTAGAACAATTATAGGCAGGTGATGAAAATCATAATGATTATGGATATGTGATGATGATGATGGTGATGATGATGATACATAATATGCATTTCCTATTATGTCAGGGCACAGAAAGCTACGACGCGTCAGGAGAATACACGACAGAAAGTGAAGTGGACACCTCGCTGACGTCTGAAGAGAGAAACATTCACTCTTCAATGGACATGAGCACTTCCACATGCACTGTGACTCCAACGCACCATGGCAAGGTTAATAACAAGCATATTAGCAAAGGGATTTATGGAAAAGGCGTTGCATTTCGGTGATGGATCTGTACAAATATTGTATCATACGAAGTCCGATGGGCTATTTGGGTTTCTTGTGTGTATTTTCGGGATCGTTTATTAACGATGCGCACACAGGCACGCTTATCTGAAATTTGGGTGATCTTGGTCACAATGATAATGGACGCAGTAATCAATGGTCACAGTAAAAATTGGTCACAGTGACCGACGTGACCGTTGGTTCCAGTGAAAATTAGCCGCACGCAAAAACAATTGGTGCAAAATTTTCACACCTCAACGGTGCAAACCGACGCTTTTCTATCTGCACACATCACTACTACACCTTTAGCTGAGCGGTCTTCGTGAAATAGAATATTTGTCTATTATGAAAATATGAAACGAAAGAATTTTGCTGCCATCTAGCGGTCAATTTATGAAAAACTTAATGTCTCAAATGTATGATTTGATCAGCAACAAATGTCTTAATTTGTATTTAGATTTACTTAAAAAATGCGTTTTTTTTTAGTAGTACTAATAGTTTTGTACTTGGAAATGTACGACTTTCTCGCTGTTTTTACTATTCATGCAACATTACAAACCCATAAAAGAATTGCCAGTGGTTATGGAATCAATTCGCTGTCTCTTTTTTATGTGTTTGTCTAACTTTAAACATCAAATTCATCTAACTACATAACATCTTCAATAACGATTATAATGACAAATTTTCATCATTATTATCATCCCTAAAATCCCTTGTATATAACAAATAGACTAAGCCCCTATATCTAACTCAGGTAACCTTACGGAAGAAGCGAGCTGGCAACAGCGCGCGCCCGTGGTCCGTCTCCTGCCTATCACAGCTGAGCGGCGCGGGCGCATCGCTCGCGGCCACGCCCACCACCAGCGACGTTGCCGCTATGTGCCTCAATATGTCCAGTTCAGAATCTGCACTAAACATGCTAGCATCGCCTCAAAGGGTCACTCCTGCGAATTCTAACTCTAAGCTCAGAGGAAGTTCCACTACTGTACAGGTGAGAGCTAACAAGTACATGTAAGTGACGTTAGATGTCGCTTATACTGATTTTGGTTGTGGTAAATATTATATTGGAACGAGTCGGGACAATTGTTAGAAAGCTTTACTTGAAAAATGTGTTATTAACAATCATATTCGTGTGCTGATGGTATACTTAATCATATTGTGACGACATAACATCGGTTTGCAGGTGCTATTTTAGTACTAGAACAATTTTTTTACCAAGAAACCTACCATTTTACATTCTAATTATATTGTAGAAGTACGGTTCTATAAAATATCTAAGTAAATAGTAAAGTAATATATGCCGTTGCAATTTTTTTCTTTATTACCTATATTTCATCTTCCCCCAGGGTCACATATCGAGTACGAACACTATGACAGAAGCTTGCACGTCTTGCGTAGAAGCGAGCGACAAGCAGTACTGGCTACGCCGCAAGCGGCTGAAACTCCGCATCAGAAGGCATAACAACAACACTTGCAGACAAGAGAGACTGGTGAAGAGTCTCAGCTTCTGTGGACGGCTCACTCCTGAGAGAGAGGATAAGAACGAGAGGAACACGGCTAGTGATCCAGCTACTAGTAGGAAGAGCAGGTTGGTTTAGTCCCTTATCAAGTTGTTGCGTCCAGTATTGTATTATGATAGTTCCCACAAAGTCCAGACACCTAATGACCACTTTCTGGACTGTGCCCACTAATTACTGTGAAACCTTCCCATCGTGACCACTTCTGATATGGACCACAATTACATAATGACCGTCTTCCCACAATGACCACATTTCCAAAATTACCATCTTCTCATGATGACCACATTTCTATTATAATCACTTTCTCATGAATACCTCTTCTTTCTAATGACCACGCCACCATAATACCTTCTGTATCTGAGCCTAAATCTCTTAATCCTTCATTATTATTATTATTGTTGAATTATTGGATTCCAGCGAAATTACTAGCTGTGTGTAACAGAGCCAATTATGTCTAGCGGTGAATGCAAAAGTCTCTTGCAAAAGAAGCTTACCACTAGGACCACTCGGACTACCTACCATCAACCACCTGCCACCTCAACAAATCGTAACCCTTCTCCGCAGATTCGACACTACCTCAACATCAGGCAACGACAGTGACGAAGAGCTGATCAAACAGCAGCTGGCAGCGATCGCCAACCTGCGCAAGAGCATCGAAAAGACGCACATATCCGCCAGGGAGAGCGACGGGGCCATACCAGAACAGAACGAAGCGGAGGCGGTCGCGCCAAGCTTCAAACTGGGCCCGGCTGGCGGGGCTGTTCGGCCCAGACTGGCTAGGAGCTTAGAAAGGTACATTATAAACTGGCTGGGAGCTTAGAAAGGTACATATTAACTGGCTAGGAGCCTATAAAGGAATAAACTTAGGTTATTTTTGATTAGCACCCCGCGGTTTCGCCTGTTTTCAGCAAGAAATCAAATTTCCCGGTTCCTTTACCGATATTGCAATAAGGTAATTTAATTAAAATGAATACAACCCATTCAGAATTTTATGGACTGTTGAATGTCTTCGGAGCACAAATATATTTCCAGATTGTAGATAAAAAAGTACTTCATAATATAGAAGTTACAATAACATCAGAGAAAAATCGTATTTTTGGTCTATTGAACCTTTCATTTACTTGGCCATGTTCTTTCCACAGAGAGCGGAACTTCCTAGCGCTGAGCCTGGGCGACCCCAACCAGCTGTGGGACCTCAGCGTGGACAAGGACTCAGACATTGACAAGAGTGTCACGGCGGGGACGGAGGAGCACAGCTCCTTCTCGGAGCAGGCCTGGGACTTTTATCAGGTACTTTACGTCACCTATTTTTAAGAGACTTAAAAAAATAATGATATTCTGAATTATTATTCGGCCGTATTTCTTTATATATGTGTTACTTCGGAACTCCGTCATTTTATCAACACGGATTTGTTTATTTTTAAATTTGAAAGGAAATGCTATCAGATTGGCCTCATTCAAATTCAAAATAGGAAATTTCATCAAAATTGGTTTTGTACTTTGGTTTTAAATCAAAATAAGTATGACATTTTTTTTTATCCTGTTACTTTTTTCATTTGACTGTGTGACGAGACGAGTGACTACGCCTGCCCATAACAGTTACAGCGCCACCCAGAACTTTGCATTCCATAATCTAACTGGTGGTTTTTATTAGTAAATCCATTTGAAGTCGGTTTTTGGTTCAAAGTTTTATTCAGCCATTCCTTTTACTGCATAATTTAGGTCACATACTTAAATAAAATAACGCGATATCCAATATTATCAATCGCTGTATCAAAAAAGCTCTTAAAACAAAACAAATCAGTATTGAGAAAATTTATTACAGTTTTGTTTTTTCTTTTTGTGTTTCTGTAAAGTAGTGTTTTGGATTTTGCAACATTACATTAATGAGCTATTTTGTGTTGTTTAATTTAGTTGAAATTTTGCATGATATCTGATTTCTGTTTTTTTTTTTTCATATGTCTTCAGGAGAAATACAACTCAGAGCCGTATTCAGAAGCCCCCGACTCGGACGCCGCGCGCCGGCTGCTCGAATTCGGCGATGACTACCGTGCTTTCCTGGACTCCCAGTCCGATTGCTGCTCCAGCCTGTCAGCGCAGCCCGAGAACGACAGCCCTAGTGGCACCCGGCGCCGCCGCCCGCCCTCCGAAATGTCCCGCGAGCGAAGCCTCCCTCGCTACAAACGGCCTACCAGAACCTCTCCCATCGAAACACCTTCGCGGAAGCCGAAAAAGTCCATGTCCAGCGCCGAACGCAAAAAGACGCTCCTGGACAGCTTGGAGCGTTCTAGAAACAATACCAGCATCGAAAGCAACGACGGCAGACGACGTCGCCCGTCTGAAACCGAGCGAAAGAATAGCAAACGCTCGCCCGAATTCGATCTGCTCAACGTACAAGCACTGAGCCGACGACGTCACAGCTCAAACTTAACCAGCGACGAAGTCAACAGCTCACTGGAGTACACGGAAGTCAACAACCGGCCCGACATACTGGACTCTCTGAATAGAAGGAGGAGGAACGACAAGGATGGAGAGTCGGAGCTTCAGAAGATTGCGCTGTCGGAATTGCGGCGGAGACCGACGGAGAGCGCCGATTCCGAGGACGAGTCGTCGAGCCCGAAGAAACACAGCCGGAGGAATTGGGACGGAGATTCAGACTCGGAGTCCGAAGAGGTCCGCTCGCTGGTCCGCCGGTCCAGTTCGCAGCTGGAGGCGGCCGAGGCCCTCATGGCGCGCCAGGACTCCTCCCCGGACCTGCTGCGCGCCTTCGACTACGTAAGGACATACGATACAGATTTAACTAGCTACTCCGATGACGTTACCCGCAGGCCGCCCGCATGCTTACGCGCCCGGCTATGCCTCGCCGTCGCCGCATTCTCGGTACTTATCATAGTTTACGTACATCTTCAATGACATTTGGCTTGGGCTTGTGTGATATTTATCATTATTTATGTAAGTATACGCATTGAGGTCGATGCTATGGTCAGATTTTGCGAAAGGAGTAGACTTTGTGAGACTCCTTGTGACGTCATAAGCGAATGGTTTAGCTTATGAGGGTGTTACTCGTGATACGCTTGGAATAAAAGTATTATGCCTATTTAGATCTCTCATATACATTCCATTTATGATGTAAATTAATGGGGCATTGCCAAAAAGTTAAGTCAAAACGTTAAACGTGTCTATTCGGTTCCTCAAAGTCAACTAAACTCAGAAGATCATTCTTGATACTTTCAAGGTAAACTAAAATGGACGCTGTTACGTACTTAACTCAACTTAACTTTTTAATAATGCGCCAAGATATAATGTAAGTTATTTATATGTACAAACAAGCATTTAGGTATACGTTACAGGGACGACGCGAAAAAATCTGACCATCGCAGTTCATGAGTCAAATAAAATACTAACTTATGAAGTTGAGATTTTGTAACAGTTTCACTTTAGATTGCGTTTGTTCTTACAGTAAAATTTATTTAAAAGGGTTAAGAATTAATACCGCGTGCTAAGCACATTGTTAAAAAGTGAAAAGATTCAAAATCGCAAGTTTATCATACTCATGTTATTTTTTTTTTTCATGCCCAAGTTGTTTTCCCTTCTACTAACAAATCCTTGTTGTGTGAGTGATTGTGATTTGTGTAGTTTTTTTTTTTACTAACAGCCTGTTTTTTTTTCTCTTGTAACATCATACATTTTCATCTTTTGGTGGATAAACTTGGTGCTAGGTAAACTGATAGGTTACTTTTGAATTTACATATTCTACTAATTTATTGGGGGCAAGGTACTGAACGCTTTTTAGGAATCATTCAAGGTTACCAGTGGCTTAAAATGACTGAAAAAAAATGTAATGTCAAATTGACAGATGTCACATTTGACAGTTTCGTTGTCAGTTCAAGATTAGGTGGTCTATTCTTGGAACGCTCAAAAGTATTTATTTCTATTCTAGATTAATGATAGTTAAGGTTTAATCGTGATTTCTTGTCATTGAGTGAGATAGTAGAATACATCGAGTTAAGAGTAGTTTTCTGATTTTGGTTGTATAAAATCTATAATAACTACTAGGTTTCCTATTACATGCAATGTAATTTGACTGAACTCCAAATATCTCACAAATGTTGTAAATTGTATACATGTGTTAAGTTATTACGAATAGGGATAGGTTGTTAATTGATCTTTTTTTTACAAAATGTTAAACTTTATAGTGATCCTTGTATAAATTGTTTAGATTAATAAATGTGTTAATTTGAAAATCAATATGGAGTTTCAGTCAATTAACACCCTAATCTCTCAACACCATTTAGGCACTGTTAGCAGATCAATATTGAGGTTAGATTAATTACTTTAATTTGATTTTAGGACACTTCTAAATTTTTTAGCCTTTTCTGCTTTCTAATCTATGTTTGGCAACTGATTTTCAAGCTTGGGCATAGATTTAATTTAAACTTAGGAAAAGATTAATAAAATGTGTATGCAGTTTTCATGTGAATGTTACTTTAAGAATGTGTTGAATTGAAATTTTTTTTTATGTTTGTGTCGTGCTAAGCTTACAACCTCAGATGTGAAGGATTGAAGAGTGAGTTAGAAGTATTTTTTATCATTAAATACACTGTTGTACATTACTGTAGAGTTGCAGTGTTATTTTTTATGCGTAGATATTATTTTGCGTTGTTTGCAAAATGTTTATTTTCCGCACACAGACGGAGTTGGCGACGCGTTGCCGGGAAAATATAAATTTGCTGGATGCTGCGTTGGCTGAAGGACTTTCTACGACACTACAACGGGATGTTCGAGGTTAGTTTCTTGCATTGTTTATGCCTTTCTATAAGACGTTAGCTGTACTCGACATTGTTGGAATACAACATAATAAAACAAACTTCACAGGAACACCCGCTGGGTTCATCTGAAGATTGCCTGAAAACTTATTCAAAATCGGTTTAGTCGTTTTGGAGTCCATAGGAAACATGAATACACATCGATTTTTAGTTATAATAGAAAGATAGATTCAAAATTCTGTCACTGTCAGAATATTATTGAACGTCACAGTTAATCTTGTAAAATGACGTTGATGTTAGTAAAAGCTTTCAGAATAGGCCTCTCCTCTTACCAGCCAGTGCTTATATTTAAAAAAAAAAAATTCTTAATAAAAAAGTTAGGACTTAATAAAATTACTTTCAAATAATTGCACCAATGAACAGGGACAATAAAAACACACCACGAACACATCGCTCGCTGTGCACATGAATATCTTGTTTCATGCAAAAATGCGAGCGGTCGGTGGTCGCGGTTTCTTGCTCGAATTTCGACCGGTTTCCGCTCGCCTTATGCACTTATCCAATCTCGGGTGCAATCAAGTCTTCATTCTATATTTGGGGTTCCAGACGAGCTGAACTCGGACCGAACCGTATTTTATTTTTTTCTTTTTTTGTGTGCATTGAGTGAAAGTCGCCATTAAAATTAAGGGCCATGTAAAAACGCGCATCCGTAATAATAATGCGGGAGAATAATGTTGCTTGGTTTTAAAAGAACAAAGGAAAAAGTTTCTACTCCTAAAATTCATTAACTTAGTGTTACCAGTAGTAAAATTAATTACCATTTAAACTTCGTAACTCAAAATTGCATTACAGCATTTGATCTTCATCCTCATCACAAAAGCTTCAGTAAAACTATTCACACAGTTAACAACACATTTGGTTTATTAATAGAAGCTGTTATAACCGTATGGTCCCTACAGTGCCGGATTAAGTAAGCGCGGGGCCCGTAGCAAATTCTTTCAAAGAGTTCTTGATCTTCTATGGGTTCTTAAGTATAAAGTGGTAAAAAACAATTGTCTTAGTAGGAAAAGTAATAACGTTTTACGTTTTTGTGACATCAAGTAAATTCAATATACTACATTTTAATAAGTTTCACTCATAAAATTACGCTCAGGCTGAGATGAGTGGGTTTAAATATGCGGGGCCCCCTTTCGCGCGGGGCCCGTAGCTATTGCTACTCTTGCTACGTGGTTAATCCGGCACTGGGTCCCTAGATCAGGATTCTAATCTCAAACGATAATCTTTCTTTTGATGTCACTTTATGGCAGGAGTGGCTACGTCATTACATGCTATGCTACGGTCGTCAGGTTTTCCCGTTGCGTGTACGCATACCTAATCAAGGGCTGTCACCGTTACAACCGGTATTAAATGTTATGACATTTTATTCGATTCGATAACAGGTTACTGATAATAAAACGTGCGCTTGGTTAAATTTCGTAAACTTATGTAAAAATTATCGTGTAAGATATACATGGTGAATAACGGATTGTTACACACGTAATGCAGGTGTGGCATAGATAAAATACATTTAAAATGTAAAACTCTGGTGACTTTCTGACTGTTAATTATTACTTTTACCACTAGTTACATCATTATCGTGTCAAAAGATGTCAATGGTATAGCGTTCAGCACAAATAGTTCTATTCTAGTATCCTACAGTAGTAAAAATCAACAGGTTCAAGTAATTGAATTTCCTTTCAACAGCTTGTTAAAATTAACGAACTGTAAGTACGGTATGATTATTAAAGCGAAACCGTATTGACGGGCAGTTAATGTATTGTAATATAATTTACTGCGTACGGGCGTAGATACTTAAGACAGGACATCGTTCAGTGACAACCCTAGTGCAATTCCCGGAAGCGGCGACACGGCAGCCGGTCGCACGCCCATTCGTTCGTCTCTATCTATTTCTGCCAACGAAAGCGGAACGGTCTCGCCTGCTCCTGTACCGTGGACGGCACTCTACGCTTTTTGCAAATTTTTTTTATATATAATACAAATTTTCTGAAAACGTACCGACTCAAAAAAAAACTGCCATGAAATTTCTTTTTTAATTACCCCTAAGTATATCACTTAAAATTAGGGGTATTAATGAACTCTTATCTAGCAACACTAGAAATTATTTTGTTTTAGAGATGGTGGGTGCTTAACGATAAAATAACTGACAATCTATTAAATAAATGAAACATTAAACAAAACATATTTAAACGCCTACTTTATGTTAGTTTATTGGATTCTATAAATGCAAGCAAATGATAGTGTCCCGAGATAAAAATATACTGTTCGCGCCACTTACATTGGCACTCATAATACCTTCCTACCTTCCTATTCCTATCATTTCTTGGCGACTATCTCTGTCGCTCATATCGTGGTATCCACGAGAAAACTGCTTGCCGCCGCAAGTAGTCTGCGATCGACCCTCGTCCTTCGCGGCTGCCGCTCTCGCCGAATCCAAAGTACTGGATCTGCTGCTCTTCTGTGGTGGTCCACGTGAATTCGACGCGCAAATATAAACAAAACCCGCTATAAACCCGCCGCGTAAACGCTCCTTGCCGACACGCACCAACCGCCTAAAATACAGTCCACTACATCGAACGTCATAACATCCTGAAGGAACAAGCAGCTTGGAGACGGACCCGAACCGAGGTGATTGCAGTTGCATGGAGACCAGGTTAGTCGCCAAGTTCCTTTGTACTACTCTTCTACCAGCTATCCTTCCCCCGCCATTGGAGGCGCGCTCAGCCTATACAGCTTAGCTGCCGCGCTAACATATTGTTGGTCCTCCGCCGCCGGATCTTCTCTGGTCCTCCCGCTATTCTCTGGCCCCTCTTAGGCCTCATATAGTCCTCTTTATAACCGCCCGCAATTTTATATTGGTATTTTTACCAACGATAATTTCCTATAATTATCGTGTTCCCGCCCGCAATTACAGTTCAGATAGTACCCTGTACTATCCTACTACGCTATTATATACTTATTTCGTGTATTCCGCATTCCTAAATAGTAAAAATAACGATTTTTCCGTAATTCTTAATTTTTATTAAAAAGTGAAGGTATTCCTAACGACCGCCCGTGCGTCTCCGCGTGGGTATTCAATACGCCGCGCGCGCGGCAGGTAAATGCTGTAGGCAGTTGCAGTAAGTTAGGAATTTCATACTTTATCTAGTTTTTTTATACTTTGTTAAGATGGCTATGGCTACTCGTTCAAAAGACAAAGATAGTGAAGTATACGAGGACGCAAAGGCGCTCGATACGTTACAGGTCGAACGTTTGACCTTGATAGGTAAACGTGACATTATATTTTCCCGCTTACAAGATATTTTTAACCGATCTTTAAAGGCTTTCACTGATGATACTGAGAAAGATTTATTTCTATGTGGAATGATCTCGTTAGACCGTTTACGCTCCGATTTCAATGAAATTGTGAACAAATTAAATGTCACCGAGTTGAGTCTCAACGCTTCGTACACGGTAAACTACCAATCTATAAACGTCTTCGAAGATATGTTTTGCCGTTGTCAGTTTGTTTATAATAAACTTAACCCGCCTTTAAAAACCGCTGATTTCAATGTTGCCCCGCAACGTAAATCTATCAGAATTCCTGAACTCGATTTGATGGTCTTCAATGGAGATCCGATGACCTGGAGGATATTTTATGAGTCATTCAAACGCACGATTCACGAAAATCCCGATCTCACTGATCACGAACGCGTCCAATATTTAATTAATAAATTGTCAGGCCGGGCCCTTGCAGTTTGTTCTGGTATCGTACCTAACGGTGATAATTATCCGATCATATGGCAGACGCTCGTCGATAAGTATAACGACAAACGTAACCTAGCCTCCGCTTATCTTGATCAAATGCTTGATTTTAAATCTTTTAACACCGCGACGAATAAAAACTTAGAATTATTCCTAGATAAATTCTGCACGGCTGTGTCAAGTTTGAAGTCTCTCAAGCTCGATAACGTGTCTGATTTTATTTTACTATCGCTCGCTTTGAAGAAAATAGATTCAAGTACTGCACGGTCGTTTGAAATGCACATGCGAGGTAAATCTATGCCTACATACAATGAACTTTTAAAATTCATCCGCGAACAAAGCAAAATATTGGAACGCACTACGACCGATTCTCTTAGCCGCAGTGATAACAGGCCGCGTACTGCAAGGTCTACGCAGTCTTTTGCAGCATCATGCGTCACTCACTGTCCGCTTTGCAAACAAGCCGATCACGCTAACTTATATAGATGCCCTGCATTTGATAAGCTTTCTATCGACGACAGGTACACTTTTGTAAAACAAAGCAAAGGTTGCACTAATTGTCTAAGCACTACGCATATAAATACTGCTTGCAATTCTAAATTTAATTGCCGTTATTGTGGATGTAAACATCATTCTATGTTATGCCGCAAAGTATCATCTTCCCGTGAAGACAATCGCCCGTACCCTAGCGCTCCGTCACAGGCGCACGCGCCGCCTCCGCGCGCGCGAACTGGCAACTTCTCCGCCGCCGGGGATCACATGCCGCCTTCGGCATCGCCGCCGCCCGTCGCGGGCTCCGCTAGCGCTCAGCTGACGAACTTACCTACAACTGCTTATCAGTCATCACAACAACAGGTGTCGCTGTGTAATATACGCCCCGCTTCGCAGCCTAATGACACTACTTGTTTACTGGGAACCGTACAAGTTTATGCTACGGATTTAAATGGTCGCCGCCATGTAGTACGCGCCTTAATTGATTCGGCTTCCCAAAGTAACTTTTTAACTTCAAAATGTTGCGCTAAATTAAATTTAAAATGCAATAAGGTGACGAACACCGTTGTTAAAGGGATAGGTTCCGCATCTAACCCAATCAAGGGAGCAGTTTCTGCTACTTTATCTTCCCGCCTAAATGATAATTTTATTGCAATTGACGCCTATGTTATCGACCGCATAACAGACAATTTACCGGCAGTGAAAATTGACGTATCCTGCCTTTCATACCTGAACTGCCTGCCTCTGGCAGACGACAGTTTCGCTTCGCCTTCCGAGATCGACATACTTATAGGCGCGCCGCTCTTTTCTGAAATATTGCTATCAGGCCGCGCCGCTGGTCCGCCTGGTACTCCAACCGCTTTTGAAACCATTTTTGGTTTTATCGTAATCGGGACCGCTCCCGTTACTCCCGCTCATGTTACTCCCGCTCATGTTACGCCCGCTCATATTGAAACCGTTGTTTCTATCACTGACCCCTTGGTTGAAGATAGATGCCGCTCTCATATTTCCCTTTGTACCTTTACGGAAGGACCACGTTTAGATAATCTTGTCCAACGCTTCTGGCAGCTTGAAGAGGTGCAATGCACGCCGACTTTGAGCCCAGACGCTATAGAATGTGAACGCATTTTTACAAATAACGTTTCCCGCGATCCTACGGGACGCTATTCTGTAGCGTTGCCTTTCTCCCGCGATCCCGCGACCTCTCTGGGTAATTCTTACCCTATCGCTAAAAAACGCTTCATGTATCTCGAACGTAAGCTCGCCGCGACACCTGCTCTGCGCTTAGAGTACGATGCTATAATCAAAGAGTACATTCAGAAGGGTTACATTTCACTGATCGACAATGATAGTCCTTTTACTGGATATTACGTGCCACACCACGCCATTGCGAGACTACAAAAAACAACAACTCGATGGCGTATGGTGATGGACGCCAGTGCTGAAACTGACTCAGGCCTCTCCTTGAATCAAGTTTTATATACCGGGGATAATTTACAAAACGATCTTTTTACAATCCTCTTGGATTTCCGCCTCTACCCAATCGCTTTTACATCCGATATTAAACAGATGTACCTACAAATTTTGATAAATAAGGACCACCGCAAATATCAAAAATTCCTGTATCGATTCGATCCCGTTTTTCCGCTTGATACCTACCAATTCAACCGCGTTTGTTTTGGTCTACGTAGCAGTCCGTTCCTTGCAATGCGAGTGTTGCGACAGCTGTGCGCCGCCGACGGTGCCCGCTTCCCACTCGCAGCATCTCTTATCAGCGACAACACATACATGGACGACGTGTGCTACTCCATGCCTACTCTGTCTGCTTGTTTACAACTCAGAGACGATCTCCGCGAGTTGCTCAAGGCCGGGGGCTTCGATCTCGTCAAATGGGCTAGTAACTCACCCGCGCTCCTTGACTCCCTTCCCGTCTCTGCGTTAACGGAATGCGTTAAAAATGCGAAAAATGCGTTAACGGATCTTTTAAATTCCGACGAATATAATAAGTCTATCTCAGATGAGTTATCAGCTAATCGCATACACTGGAAATTCAATCCACCGCGAAGTCCTCACTTCGGGGGGAATTATGAAATATATGTGAAAGCGTTTAAAAGTCATCTTCATAAGACGATCGGTTCACAGTTACTCACGTATGAGGAAATGTTAACCGTACTCACACAGATAGAATGCGTTATCAATTCTCGTCCTGTAACGTTATTGAGCGAAGATCCGTCTGAGCCGACCGCGCTGAGTGCTTCACATTTCTTAATGACCGCACCGCTGAAGCATTTGCCCGCTTGCACGGTTCCCGATGAACCTGGACACTTATTGAAACGGTACGCTTTATTGGATCAAATGGTACAATCATTTTCCAAACGGTGGAAGTTGGAATATCTTCACTTACTTCAATCTAGAGGAAAATGGAATACACCTTCGAATCCCATTACAATAGGTTCTATTGTTCTTATTATCACTGATAATATTCCCCCGCTATCCTGGCCTCTCGGCGTCGTCGTGGCCACTCATGTCGGCGGCGATGGCATCTGTCGAGTAGCGTCAGTAAAAACGGCGACCGGCGTCTACCAGAGACCCGTCGTCCGTTTATGTATCTTACCTACCCAATAATTTAACCCCTTGCTCCCCGGTCAACCGCTATGTTATATTTAACCCGTTGACCGCTTTAGAGTTTAACTCTTATTTTTATTTTTTTTATTTCCCGCTTTCTTTTAAAACCCAATGGTTTTTAGGCCGGGGGCAAATGTTCGCGCCACTTACATTGGCACTCATAATACCTTCCTACCTTCCTATTCCTATCATTTCTTGGCGACTATCTCTGTCGCTCATATCGTGGTATCCACGAGAAAACTGCTTGCCGCCGCAAGTAGTCTGCGATCGACCCTCGTCCTTCGCGGCTGCCGCTCTCGCCGAATCCAAAGTACTGGATCTGCTGCTCTTCTGTGGTGGTCCACGTGAATTCGACGCGCAAATATAAACAAAACCCGCTATAAACCCGCCGCGTAAACGCTCCTTGCCGACACGCACCAACCGCCTAAAATACAGTCCACTACATCGAACGTCATAACATCCTGAAGGAACAAGCAGCTTGGAGACGGACCCGAACCGAGGTGATTGCAGTTGCATGGAGACCAGGTTAGTCGCCAAGTTCCTTTGTACTACTCTTCTACCAGCTATCCTTCCCCCGCCATTGGAGGCGCGCTCAGCCTATACAGCTTAGCTGCCGCGCTAACATATACTAATGACTAAAAATACCTAACATGTGTATCACCCACTTGATTTCTCCTACGCTTTCTAACTCTTTGTTTTGTTTTATGACACATGCTCTTAAAATAGTTGCTATTGAGCTTTAATTCGTTCGAAAACAATGGTTAGGCTAATTGCATATTTAATTGCAAATTCTGGTTAAATTGTTTGTCAATACAAACACAGATTAGTAAATATTTGCTTATTTTTGAAGATATAAAAGAATTTCGATGAGAGTTAGCGATCGTAATAAAATCATGCGATCTGATGAAAGAACAAATGTAATTTTCCACGCCTACATGCACAGACATGTAAATTAGAAAAGTAAACGAAACTGTCAATTTGATTTGAGTTTTTATTAGAGTTAACATCACGATTTGGTGACATCACTGGTGCAAAGATGGAAAATAAACATCCCACTTAATGCAATTGTAGCTTAGAAGTCAGTTCTGAACAGCATCTTTAGCTGTTAAGTTGTAGTTTTATTTATGGAAACTCTGTTTTAAGGAATTTTAAGGATCAAGTTGGTTAATATGGTGGTGTCTAGTAAAGTGTTGGTCATTGTTGAAGAATTCAGGGGAGCGAAGTTACGCACAAGTAAGTTCGCTTTTCAAGCAGCTGTCTCTTTGGATACAGCTTTATTTGTGAAGGCTTATTTAGTATGAACGATGCAGCCTGGTGGCACTTTTTGATTTTTATATGACCTCCGATACTCAAACTCTTATTATTTCAGCTCATACTATCGTCCCTAATTATTAAATTTCAATTTATCTACTTAAAGCAAAAAGCAACAAGTTCCGTTACGGGCGAGATTCGGACCTGTGACCCGGATAAATTGGGTTGTTTTTTGACGTCATAAATTGTTGCAAACACTGATTTCTTTAAGTTCAATATCTAGCGTGCATTCATTGCTTTTAGTTAAACGTGTTAGTCGCTCTTGCGCAATTTATAAATTGAAATAGAAATAATACTCGTACATTAAAGTAATACAATACATTTTTATCTCTAACCAAATAGTCAGTGTTTACCCAATTGACGTCATAGACAAGGTTAACAAGTGAGGCAAGTTACGTAATGTCATGGCAACACCAGATGCATTCTTTGTCATCGGTGCCAAGTCTATTGTAATAAGGACAACGGATATTTGCACTGACAACACTGTCTCAAGGCTAGTAGACGTCGTGACGTCGAACTATTGCATTTCAGGAAGTTAAAGTTTTAAACTTTCGCGAATTGAATTCATATTTATTAGACAGAAACCTAGAGGCCTATTTCGTGCACAGATTGTCCCTGCGAATGCGCGAATTAGACCCGTATAACTATTAGCATTATCATCCGTATTTGTTCAGCAAATATGTATTGACTTCAGATTTTCACGGTGTCGTGTTTAAATTGGCCAAATTTATTTTATTATACTAAGTAAATGGTTTCAGAGAAAACGTAATAGAATTGACTGATGTTGAAAGTTGCAACTGCAATGTTTTTTTAATACTCTTACATCTGTATTCATATGAATTCATTGTTATGGAGTAAATTATGGTTATTATGGTGTCCTTTTAGAACTCGTATTCACCTAGCCGTTTGTATGTCATCGCTTATTTGATGATCCACCATAAAATCCATAAATAGACCTAAACCCTTTGAATATAAGGTCTCGATTACCACCCACACGAGCGTGCATTTCTTTTTTTTTCTTATTTTAGGGCCTTGTACAGCTTGTGTGTTGTGCCAAGAATGAAAATGTTATTTAAAATCGTTTATCCCTCCATCGGCCACAGATAATCACGGTAAGGGCACTGCCTGACAGCCGATAATTTCCTGCAACATGGTATAATTATGTGGAATGCAGTCGAGACACGCAGTCAGTGGTACTTTTAAAAAGGCAACGTTGCTATGAATGCTACATATCAAATAGTGATGGCTATTTATGATTGTAGCAACGAACGCGCATCAGGTACTTAATTCTTTGTGGAATTTAGGTGAATGGAAAGGCTGCAAGCAATTATTAATCATTAAAGTAAGTTCAAATATACAATACTTAGCTGAAACTGTAGCTAAGTAAGACGTTGAATAGAAATTATTTACAATTTCCTGAATAAAGTTCATCGCGAAATAGGTGCCGGGTGGCTGGAATAATAATAAGCTATGACCTATTCTGGTATTTCTGATAAGTATAAATTCCGTTCAGTGAATTTTCATTTAAATAAGATTCCCTTTCAACAGTAAATCGATCGTTAAAAATATAACCGTTACCGACCGACCTAAACCGGCGGAAATCGGTAACCATGAGACGTCTCTACTATTAAAAACTCAACACGATTTTAAATAACTAAGAAATATTTCAAGATTACAAGCACTCCCTAAAATGACTCAGATACCTACCTACTATGTGTATTTAAACTGTAATCGGTACAGCTTTAACAGCTGCAGACTAAGCTGATTATTACTCATCAAGACAATAAACTTGTCTGGCTTCGCTTAAATCGCTCCCTATAGATCAAGTTCAGTATTTGCATCTCTACAAATCTTGAAGAGAAAAACATTCACGTTTATAATAGCCGGTGGGCCATAGACTCCCCACTTTTCAATCTATTATTCTTTAAGGTATCTTAGTAACATATAATTTCATAGCTCAGAATAAGTTCAAGCTATAGACGGAAGGCTAAAGGCAACAGCTGTCTCACAGCTCTCTTACTCATATCTAGTAATACAGCGTGCACGAGAGTGAGTGAAACAGAAAACTCCTCATGGTTTTTATTATTTCAAGCATGGTTCCACGAGATAGATTGGTCAGGTTATCTTTGGGGTTGTCTATTTGGTACTAAAATATCCCATGGCTTGAGACTTTGTGGAAGGCTTGGTGAACAAACCAAGTGAAGAACTAGTAACCAGGGGTCAATTGAGCAGGCATTCCTTTTACTTTAGTAAAACTTCTTTGGTAGGTAATTTGAATTGTCTATGAATGTCATAAACAAGTCTGTAACCTCATTAGTACCAAACCACAAATCCTTGGCGTTGCTGCATTTTCATTGTATTTTTCAATTGCAATGCCTCCTTACAAAAAGTAGCATTGGAAGTATTGCGACATACTGCATATTGTAACTTTTTTTGTTTATCCAGCGTAGTCTTGCCTTTCCCAGCTTCGAGGTTATTTGCAAATAATAGAAACTTCTTTCATATTTCTGCTACAATGTTGTATGATTATTTTAGCTGTGAGTTTTATTTTTGAAATTCATTTTCTGATGCAGATTCTCGATTTTATAATAAGAATCTTCATCGTTCATTTATGGATTACCTATATTGAACCTAAAGAAATTACTCGGATCTTGAAGGGCCCATAAATTAATGATTAGGTTAGTGCTGCCAGGATTGGGCAATTTCCCATGTTTTGTGTTACATTCATTTCTCAGCAATTGGTTCGTGTTATTTTACAACATTTCCTTCCTTGGCTCGTTAACTATTGAAATCTGTTAAGTAAATGGTTAACTAATTACTTACCCAAAATATTCTTATTGAGTTATTTATTGGAAACAATCTTGTTTTACCTATATTGTTTTTTCAAGATAATTATAGTTATTACATATTCTATGATTATGATCTCAGTCTTTGTTACACCCACAAATCCAACAACAAACTTACACGATCTTAATATCGATTTAAATCGATGCTTTGCATAAGGTGATATCATCCTCTTTCCTTGTAATGCCTTGACAAAACAGCGCTGTAACAGCTTTATGGCATTGTATCTTTATTTAGGTGAGTTGGAGTGCAGTCGCTTGAAGCGCTAGAGATTATTTCTGTAGCAAAGGTGGCTCAGTACATAAGACGGACCTCGTTTGAGGTGGACGTGTCGTCAAACTTTATGTTATCTCGCGCGTTTTATTTACGTTGCCTTTAAAGTGCGCAAAAAGTGAACTTCCGCTTCAATCTAAACGTAAAACCAGATGTGGTTTTCATCAATTGGAATGGAAATCAAGTTGCCTATTTTCCTTTCATCGGAGAAAATGTACTGGATGCGCACGAGTGATTTTTAACTTTCGCTTCTGTCAATGTTTTTAAATTGTTCCATCGGTGCTCTATTTTGAAATAATGAAATTCTGTCGATTGTGTTTTCGAATTGTTACATTGATGTTCTAATTTCTAAATTGAGACGCGTCGAATATCTGCTAAAACTAGGTACGGATCTTTGAAGGTTGAGTCTAGTAGAAAATGGCAGAATGTGCGAACTGCACCTTGGCCACAAAGAAAAAGTTTGAACTTGTCAAAGGTAAAAGTGACATTAGACAGTCACATATTATGTCATTCTAGTTTTGAACTGCAATCGCCTGTAGATAACGTAGAATTTTGTTTTTTATTAAGTGTTAACTAGGCTTACGAAGTTTTTAAAAAAAATAGCATTTATTATTTTTCTGCGACCATATATGCAGACTCAATGCGTTGTCTTGGCAACTAACATTAGGCAAGAATCAATTGTTATTCATATTAAATTAAGCTTTAACCCCTGGCAACGATTTAAATATTTGTTCAGCGGTAACCTTGGCGGAACGAAATAGTTTCTGTACGTGAATGTTTGTAATCATTTGCCAGCTGTGTCCAACCAACTTCGGCTTCCTTGTATTACGTATTTTCACTAATTTAATCTTATTACCTAGCCTTGACGATTTCAGTGCTCGTGTCTTTCATTATTTTTGTTTCTTATCAAAATGAGTATCAGTTGTAATATTATGTATTAATTATGTAATTATTATCAACATTCCTTAGTAGTTATCTGTACCGTATTATAAATACCTAGGTACGTTCTTCCTACTAGAATATTTGTATTTTCTATTGCATTTTTTTTTAAATTGGTTTTTTAAATGTTTTTTTCTTGAAATAAAAAAATTAATACTATTGATTATCTACGTAGGTATATAAATTTCAAATAAAGTTCAAGACTTCAATCTTGTTCTTTACGAATATAATGATTTACTGTCAAGTTACTGTCAATATTGCAAGCGTATATTATTTTACGTTTTGGGTTCGCACGATAAGTGCATAGTCCTGTGATTTAGTCAGTGTGCCAAGAATAAAATAAATCAATTTTTTTTTTATAGTTTCAATAGTCAATACATCGAGCCCTAGTCCTCGATTCAGTAAAATAGTAGATTCTTCACTTCAGTAAAGCCTTCTTCCTGGATGCTTTACTGAAGTGAAGAATCTACTATTTTACAGAATCACGTTTTTGGCACGTTTTTGGGGTTCGTATTGACATGAAAAAAATAGAAGTGCGAATAAGAAAATACAGAAAACAACTTTACGTCTCAATTTTGGTTTCGCACCAAAACAGCAAAATAAATATTGACCTAGATAAGTATAAAATATTGTAGGTGAATATTATGTACCAGTATCGTGCCATTAGATAATAACTTTCGCCTATTTAGTAGGTAATTAGCACTGTATAACTAGTTTACGCGTTAGGTAATATGTTTGTTTCGTTATTGAATATATTAGGTGAATATTTAGCCGTTGGGTTGATTTGTAAATTCGGATTTAAGGTGTATCCAGCACATAATTATAAACTTGTTCAAGTTTATAGCCATATGAATAAACTCTTTATATAAACATAAAAACTAGGACTAAACAAAATTTTACAATTAGCGTCACAATGGGCGGTATTATCGCCCTGAGCGATCTCTTCGAGACAACCAGTTAAGTATGTACAGTTTATAGTGTTTATAATTGACCCAGTTTCGATGTTAATTTCTAGTTATATTTCCAAAGTATTATTATTGATCAGAAATTATGATATATTTTATCTTTAAATTTGCAATTTTTTAGGATTATTTAGATGGTATAAAATAGTCTTAATGAAATGGGCTAATTACTTTCTTATTGTTGAGATAGTGTGTGGGCAAGATTGATGAAGTATGCGAGATGATGAGGAAAAGACGGATTGATGTTCTTTGTGTGAATGAGACCAGGCGGAAAGGATGTGACACCACCACAGCTGGAAACCTACACAGCCTATTGGTCTGGAGTTTTAGAAATCAGTAGAGGGTGTCAGTGAGTTGGCGTACTGGGATTGTAGGATGTGGAAAGATGTAGTCTCAGCCTATCCCAACGGGAGAAGGCGTAACTGTATATATGTCTATGTATTGTTGAGTTTTACCGTGCCATTTTCTTTGTGCAGCATCACTGTTATTATTTAGTTTTGTAGGTCTCGTAACTGTTATATTTTACAACTAATTTATATTCCGCAAATCGTAAAATGCACAGTTACAAAGAGTTGCGTTTTACGCAGCGGGCCAAGAGTTCTATTCGTTAGCTAAATCACATACTGTGCCACAGAATATATAATGCAGTGACTTGAGTGACTCCCGATTTCATCCAAGATTTTTTATCATAGTGATCTGACCTAGATTTGTTCGGTTCAACTAAGGTTGTATCGTAATCCACTGTAGATACTCTTGCGCAACTATTTTCTCTTTGTCACCATTGTGCTTCCGTAAGTAGATAGAGGTACCAGCAAAAAGATTAATATCTAAGCTATCAAATCTCGTAGTAATTGAATAGACTGGTAGAAAATGCTCTTAGCGTTAAGTCCGCCGTTGTACTAGTTAGTTAATCTGTGCAATAAAGTATTAAATAAATAAATAAATATTCTATAGGTAATCGGTGAACGACGCCCCGCACCCAGCATTTCTTTTAATTCGTTTTGTCTTCGCGCGTTTAGTTAATTCCCTATTTTTAAGTCTAAATGTTAGGTCCCAGGCAGTCAGGTTGCAGTAATGTCACGATTCAGTAAAGTAGAGGACGTTTTACTGAAACTTTCTATTCAAAATTTGTGCGAAACCAAAAAAAAGGATCTTACTTGTTAATGTTCACTCTTTATTTAGTTCAGCATTTAATTAACTTTTGGATGACATTGTTCATTCAAGACGCAATTTGATTGTCGTTGACATTTTGAGAACAGGATTCTGTTGACTTTCAAGTCTGCCTAACAAGTCTAACCTTCAGGCGTTTGGCCTTTTTAGTTTCATCATTTGCGATTTGCATCGCAATGCAACTCGTTAGGTTCACACGCGAAAATTTCACCCATACACGTGAATATTACACGTATGTTTTTTATTATGGTATTACGTCAGCTGTGCAAAGAGCGCTAGCATAAGTATGATTTGTACTGTGGTTACTCTGTGGTTCGAGTTTTATTCAACCACTTTTCATATACCTACCTACCGTTTTATGTCGTATTATGAACATAAATTGACGTGGTTTCTCGACACTGTGAAAGTTTGTCCATTTTACTTTTTGTTATGGCTCTTGTGGTTTGGCATATTTTAGAGTTTTTACTTGTTTACGACAGACTATCATCATCTTGTTCTCGCGATAACATGTTTAAAATAGTTATCGCCTACTATGTCTACAAAGATTTCTTGCAAAGAACTTTAGTATTTGCACCTTCGCAATCGTTTAACAATATCCTTTTCATCATTCTAGCTCTGCAGCTTATCTGTACCATCACTGCTATTTCATTATACTCAAGAAAGGTTTCTTCCGAAGAACAATCAACTTCAGTATCTCGTACCTTCGCAAATACTGTATCTCGATGTATATTCTGAGAAACACTCGGGTCTTTGTCCTTCCATGTTTTTATACGCATGAGATCAGCCATACCACTCCTTTAAAAGTCATTCCTTACTAGGAGCCTGATTATTCATGTAGGTGCTCGCAGCTGCTATACCATTCTTCTATGGGTAATCAATTCATATTCGTAGGTCATTGAATAAATTCACATTGGCCCTAATTCTTAAGGTTAAAGTTAGCTACGTAGTTTTTCATTTTACACTGCATCGTTCCACAGAATATCACTTATACAACTGAATGTGCCTTGCACTACAGAATGTCCTTAACATCTCTATTTCCAAAATACCGCATGACATAGCGTATACAAAACAACATTATCTTTAAGTATTTACTCAGTAATACTCATAATCATTGGAGAAGTAGGTACAAAGGTTGAAAGATAATCCATAATGTTTCCAAACTGTTCTAATGACTGTATGAAAGCTTCTTTATTATTTCTGTCGTTAGCCTCCTTAGCTATAGGTACAAAAGACTCATTAACGGTTTTAATTTGTGAACAAGCGTAAGCTGCTAACGTATCTGATTCTATCTTATCTGAGAGAACATTTCCATTGTGTCTGTTATTAAGTACCTATTATCAACCTACGTACATTCACTCAACATAGGTTTCCTCAATTTCATTTCATATAGATACTGCATTAACTAAATACCTACGTAGTTCAGCTAAAGCTTGGCATGACCATTCTTTGAGTTTTTTAGGCACTGGTTTCTATCCTTCTTGCTTACCTTATTAATGATTTTACTTATTAATATCTATTTGTATTCTATACCTTGTAAGAATTCAATATCATCAGACGGATTCAAACTAGTAGCTGCCAGTGTCACATTATTTGTCAACTTCTCATACATAATCCATCTGCGGACCTGTCACATTCCCAAGGAAAGTGCACTTTACCAGACTTGCTTTGGCACGTAAACAGTTTCACTTCCACATTGCATATACGTGCATTAGAGTGACGGCAATCTTAACAGATTGCAGTGCATTTTCATTGCAAATTGCTTGGCTTACCTTTAGGTATGACATTACTGTCTAGCTTTCCCTAATGAGAGTTGATTAGCCAAAGTGCGTACATAAAATAATTATCCACCAGTGCCAATAGCGCGCTCTTTTTGTTTTTAATGTGTTGTGTCAAATACTTAGTTAACTTTACACGTCAAGTTAACGGCAACCTCTTTCCTTTCTTTTATTATTCTGACGGATGTCGATTTGTAACGCATCGTTATATTGCATTTGTGTTTTAAAATCGATTTGACATGTCGTCGCCTCATGCACGCAATCAATCAATACTTAAAAGTAAGCTGTTAATTTTGTATTTCTTTCCATACAACTAGCAGCTAAATATTATGTATTATATACCAATTAAACAATTTATCACGAATGCACATATAATATCCACGTAATAAATTTCAATTTCTCCAAGTGGAAGATCTTAATCATATACATAATAAATGATCTAATGATAGTAATTCGTATTGGTAATTTTTAATGGCCCATAAATATAGGATTAATAATCAATTAATTAAAGTTTTGTACATCCTCTTACGTTCGGCGCATCTAGTACTTTCGAATTAGATAACCGTCATCATAAAATTATATCAATTATTTGATTTCCATTCCAAATCGATAATGATCACTTTTGTTCAATTTAAAGTTATATCATTGTTCTTAGATGGTATCGAGTGATGATCTGTGATGTAAGGATGATGCGGTTTACGAGAAATTGTTCTTAGAGTAGGATTAGGTAATGCTAGTGCATGAAAAAGTGATGAGGTGACAGCTGATGAAAATACTCGTAGTGAAGTTAAGATGAAAGTTTCTATTACGTCTAATATTGACAACAGCAATGAGGAGATTGGTAAGTTGCACACTAATGTTAATTAATTGTTTTTTTTTTTAAATTTAATTGGAGCATCTTCCTTAAAACGGTTAAGGAGGTAGTTCTCGAGGTTTTGTTAACCTCATCCCTCCGCCATCCTTTATAAACTGTTTCTTTTTTCTATTTGAAATGGTAGGTTTCTAGGAGTGGTCTCATAATTTCATACACCTTTGTTCAATTGTTTTTGTGAATGCTTTCGTAGTCAGCTTTTTGATTCAAATAATATAATTATTTATCACACAATAGCCCCAAATGAGTTCTAACTACAAGGCATTATAATTTGGCATGTTTGGTTCACCTACGCTAAGTTGTTTTTATGACAATTAAGACGTGCAGTGTTCTTTAATGTCTTTATAATAATTGGTTGTTATTTTAACAACTTTTAAGGTTAAGCCAAGGTTGTTTTTTATTTGACTTTGCTATTACTTATTATTGTATGTGTGTATGTGCAATACAACAACAGATCTGAATTAAAACACTGCATTTCGTCTCATGTTTTTCCAACATCAGTTTTCAAACTGTTCTTTTTCATTTTAAACGTTAATATTTTGTGAACTAGCTGTTTTTCTACATCATCATTTCTTTACATTACTTCTGTTGAGACTTTGAGCTTTTCAGAGAGTGTACCCATCTCTATCACTTGGACTTTTTGTACTATGTGATATGTGTTACATGTTCTTGTGTTTTGTGGATCTTAACCATATCTATCTTCTTGAGTATGATTAGTGATATCTATAATATCAATGTCTTTATTGGTATTATCATTAAAAACGGGCTATTTACGATTTTTTTGAATTGAGTGTCTGATATTTTAGCACTGTTGCAAGGGTACACTGACGATACTAATGACCATGATAATTTGAAACCTTATACATAATTTATTTATTGGTTTCATCTATGCTATTAACTACACACAATATTGTACTTGACCTGACGCTAACTTGTTCGCCCACTACTACTTTAGGCTCTACCTACGCTTTTGCAGACAAGTTCGCTGTTTTCTCTACTAAGGTACTAATAACATTTGCAGTTTCTCCGCCTCTAAGGACTAATGTTTAGTCAGCGTTGGTGTTGACTAAAGCATCTGCTTTAGTGAATGCATCTGCATTTACTATGTGTTTGACTGTATTTGTAATTCTAACTGCCTGTGTCATTATTTGTTATTGACGGGCTTTAGTGGTGCTTCATACATTTTACTGACTCGGGTTATGTTTTGTAATTGTACTGATACATTTGCAGCATTATTCGAACATTCATAATCAATTTGGCAAGCATAATGATTGATTTCATAGTAAAATCTAAGTATTGAAGTCTTATGAAAATATGTAAGACACAAATTAATCCGCTACGACAATGGTAGGTATCTAGTAGGTATATTTTTAAATCTGACATCCATAAACAAAAAGGTTCGTTCCAAAATTAGCTTGCAGTTCGTCAGTAGGTCACACTGACACAGCCAGCTTTTTTTACCCGTCTCATACTGCGATCATTATCTGTGATGCAACTGCAAATCTTGCGCAAGTCTTGGCAAAAATGACAGATGTACTAAAATAACTCGTTTTAATACGTATAGAAAACTCACCTTTGCCAATTTGATAGCGGAAGTCGGACTGAGTAACTTTTTAATAAGTGGTTCGCGACAATTCTAATCTGTGGTTATGTAATCAACATTGACAGATGGTTTATCTATTGTCTTTAGTTTCTATCAAGATTTCAATATTAACTTGTTGTTACGTGATTCGATTCGTAAAATTAATTATTTTGTTCACGCAGCAAGTTCCGGTATGATTATTTTCGGTTACGAATGACTGCGTTATATTATGCTGTTGACGGCCATTAGGGATTCAAGAGTGGGCGCGAAACTATTCAAAACAAATTGAAAGGTAGATGGTTCGTTCAACGGATTTGTAGACTTACGGAATACGCTATTATGGTACCTAACTGCAATAGTAACATAAGTATAGGTAATCTTTGTTTTTGTGCGGACTTTCTTCACATCATCATCCAAGATGATACCACTTCCCATTATAGGTCTACTTTAGGATGGTATATTATAGTACATAGTTCTGTATATTTCATTGCGTTATGTTCTTCTATGACTACACTAAACTACGATTGAAACTTCAAGTAGAACAAATGTATCGTAATTTTGATTGATATGTATCAAATTATGAGCACCATTAAGATTGATAATGTCAATCAAATTCTAATTATGTTATGCGGTCGTGTACAAACTGTTACCAGTAGAGTATTTTAAACACTCGAATATCTACATATTCGAGTGTTTAAAATACTAACAATTACAATTACACAACTTGCGTAAGTATGATGTCGTAAAGAAATGTAATTTATGTAAATTCCACAGCGGCTAATTCTATACTTCGATTGGCACTCGATTTAGGCTCTCCATTTTTCAATTTCTGATATCACATGTATGACATTTCAGCTTTAACTTAGACTTCTTCTTTCTTTTTTTGATTCTTTCAGAGCTCAAACCGAATTTTGAAACCCCGACCGAATTGTCTTGAATCTGTGTATGGTCGCCCACAATTCCAGTTGCGCTAGTTTCCACAAATAGACTTTTAAATAGGTACCTACCTATGTTATCGTAGCATACCTAGTCGTCTTTGTCCGCAAGGTCAAACTACCCGGCATGTCGCTTAATCATTTAATACTCCCAGGGTCACGACTTGCTCTTGATAGCCTTCAATATCAATAAATTAACCTATAATCCATATCAGTCACTAGTGTAGTTTGAGCTGGAAGCACGTTTATTTAAGTGCTGTAGCATTCGCGTTAAGTTTCCAGTGTATTATCTTTATTGTGCTCAGTTTACGCGGAATTTACTTGGATGAGTCTTCTGCGGTTTGATACTAGTGTCAATTTGCTTTAGATACGTCCACTACAGTTTTAAATAACTCATGGTTTTCTTCTATTTCAATTTTATTGGCCTGTCGATTGCCTAGTGTAATAACTTACAAATTGATTTCGTTCTTATAGAGCTGCGGTCTATTTTAGTCTAGTCTCTCCGCGATCTAAGACGAAACTCAATAGCCGCGACATCGGGGTCACCTTGCATTTGTCATAGTGCTATTGCATTTGTGTATACTTTAACTGCTTCGCCACAAGGCTTGTATTCCTTTGACCCATTTTCGGTGTTAGTCTGATCTACTGTTAGTTTTGCGTCAATCACACCGTATTTGCAAGCACACGCTGAAATATCCACTGCAATTGACTCCTTATTGTCTCCACAATAGGTGCAGTTTGAAAGACCGGTAGCTGTCATTTTCTGAATTACATTTGCGCTTACGAAAGTGTATTCATTGGGCAGTGTTGCGGCATTATGGTTATTGCGTCGTTCGGATAAGGACGTCTGTGTTTTGTTGGTTTTGTGAAGTGATTGTTGGATGTGGTGTTGTAAATGGTGTAGCGTCGACCTTGCCGCCTCGTAGACTCCTGCGCATGACCAACGTGACAGTTCCATAATGGATTGCAACGGGGAATATATTCCTCCTTATCCAGGTATTGTGTGCTAGAATAAATATTTTACGAACCAAATTTTCTATAACATCAAAAGCATCATCGTAAATATCGGCAAGTTAATTTTCCGCTGTTTTGCAATGCAGTTCAATGTACGCTGGCTAGAATTAACAAATAGTGACGAATTCAGGGCAATGACTTGTGGCTGCTTTGTAAGTTAAGTCAGAATTTTGCACAGTTTTGTGGAAATCGCACAATTTCAAGACTGGTGACTCACTATTTCATGTCGTGGGATAACAAATCTATAATATCTATAATCAAACTCCTTACATCTCCACCCACTGTTATAACTTAAATGGGAACTTATAAACCTCCTATCTCTTGTTATGATTCACTCCTTCCTTAATAAACTTCGTTATTCCTTTAAGCACCTGCTTGTTCTTCGAAAATCTCAAAGATCTTGATAATAACCTGATTATTTATTATGCAGTGTAATTTACGTAATTCACAGTTATCGTCCAGAAATAATGGTCTCTCTCAGTGAATGCTGAGAAGTTCATGGTTCATTCATAGAAAGCTTTAATGATGGCTCAGTCCATTCACGAAGACCTATTACCAATTCGTTCTATCGCACGTTTGGCACAAATGCTTTGTAATTTTCAATAATCACTATAATCTTAAGTGTTTCTGTTAAGGTGTGCTAACATAATCATATTTTGACTGAGGGATCTAAACCAATCACTAAGTTAGCAACGTCCCCAGCGGCACACATTTGGGTGGTTAGTGGCATCACATTAAACCGTTTCCGTGGTTCGGAGGGACCCTCCGTCCTGGTTGTTATCGATTGATTGCAGTCAACACTTATGTCAGAGACCTTTGAGCGGCCTGACAAACTCTGACATTGTAGGATCCTCCTACCTCGACATCGATCGATGATTAATAATTGTTGCATTATTATCATACGGGACATCTTCAGCTTGTGCTTTTGGTTGTGGATCTCCCCCTACCATCTTAACTCCTGCTGGTTCCTGATTATTTATCTATGTGAAACATGGTAGATATCAAAGCACTTGATTTGATTTTTAAAAAGACTATAGTTTCCCATTATTTTCAAGGATCAAGTAAATAAGTACATAAGTAGGTCCCTACTTCGTTCAAAACATAAATAGAGGTTTTACAATTTATTGACTTTCACCGAAGGATTTGTGGAGGTTGCGTGACCACTTGACCACTCAGTACCTTAAACACGTCCATTTAGTATTTTCGAAGCATTTATAAAACATTTTAACGAACTTGATTCCTTATGTCGAGCATGCTATAAAAATGGAATGACTCTGGAATTTGGTTTAAACTTTGAATGAATAAGCCATTAAAATTTGTAAAAGTTGAGCCGAATACCGTTCACATACCAAAAGGGACTTGTATATAAATAGATTTTGTATAAAATCAAGTCGCATAGTTTTTAAAAAGCCTTTAGGAAGAAGCTTTTAGTTGACACGGACGAATAGAAACTAGTCAGTATATTGTTCGTATAAAAATAGAAGTGTTTCTAAAAGATTTAAAAACAGATGAACAAAACGGTGCCATCGACTGACGAATCGGATGGAGATACAGGTCTAGATAAAATATCTTTTGAAAAAGTAAAATAGTTCTTTAGTAAATGCCGATTGCTTCATACATGTTTTTTTTTGTTATGGCATTGTAAATTTTTAGCACAATTCAGCCAATGTCAAGTGGTCAAGTTTTTTGTTACGATTGTCAAAATGCCAAGTCCCAGTCAGGCAGTAGTCATGAGAAGGTTGCAGTCAAAGTCATGATTCAGTAAGTGATAACTAACTTATAGAAACTGTTTGGGACTTTCCAATGTACACAAAATGACACGGGTTTTAGCTCTGTGTCATTTGCCCCATTCTTGTAAAAAGAAAATAAACATCGAATTCTGAAATTGTCATCCCAATCGCCCAGTTGCATTCCGTTTCGCACACCACGCCATAGGAAGCCGTAATCGTCGTTCACTCGGCAATAGGCAGTTGAATTTGACTGACGACCTCCTCGGTCCCCAAATTGCCTTCCGTTTGACGGAACGCGAAACTGTTCCATATTCCAATTCAATTGGGCTGATGAAATCTCAAGTCGGATCATGCGCTTTGTATGGAGATGGGATGAGTTGTCGGTAGGTAATAAGTACGTCCGGACTTCATAAAAATGCGCAATGTACTCGATCCTTACTTATTTTGTACTGCGCAATTGTTTCATTCAAGGCAATTGTATTTATTCGCGTGAAGACGTTTTTTATTAAAACCAGGCCTATGGAAGGAACCAGGCCAGGAGACCTGGCTTAAAGTTTCTTCTTTAAATTGATAATTAATGTAAACTAAATGGACAATCAGAAGTTGCCTAGTTAAATAGAGGACCTACCGCGAACATTTCTATGGTGCAAATTTAGAACCTGAAGTAGTTGCGTCAAGTACTTGTAGAAATACGTAAACCTAAAAACTGTATATAAGTTTGTTCTTATCATCGATAATGTAATTTAAATCGATATTGAAATAGACGTAATACCAGACGATTACAACTGCGGTAACGCAATTCATAACATATTTATCGAAACAAAGTTTCCGAATGTCCGATTATTGGCTTCGGTAACTATTGCAACCGATGGTGTTTGAATTCTAGATTTGAGTTGTGAAATAACATACGTCTTGGCTTGTTTTATTAAAAACAACTCGTTCCAAAATGGTATTGCAGCTTAGAGACATCGACAAAAAGAAAATGATGAGTATGAATTGATTGATGCATTGTCGTGCTTTTTTGTTGATCTCACCTCATTGACTGCGCCCATAGCATTTTCTTTTTATGTAGCAACGTGACGAGATAATTGTTCGTCTGATGGTAAGCGTTAACGCCTGCCCATAACAGTTACAGTAACATTTCTCTAATTTGCAGACATATTTAAATAAAAATAAACCAACCAATCACTGTCTCAATGTGATGGTGGTGGAGTGCGCTGGAAACCTGACGATACTTTTTAAACCCTTGGCCCAATTACTTATTTTTTGCTGATTTTCATCGCTCTGCACTTCGGAGGGCACAAGGTCGGTTGGTCGGTCCCTTTTGTTATCGATTGACACCAGTTATTAAGCCACGTCAGATGCTAAACACAAAAACCATAGCCATATTCTGTCAATATTAAGTATCCAGTTGCATCTATTTCTGTGTAACCAGACCAGATGTCTAGACATTCGCGAACGCCTCCAGTGCGTTGACTCCAGTGAATTGGGATATGCCCGCGTCAAGTTCATGGATTCACTGACATTTAGTTAGTTATTTCTGGGTAGTGTCCTTTGGTTGCATTGATCAAAGATCAGACATTTTGGTTCGTTAATAAGGAATTTATGGATGAAGTGTCATTTTAGATTAAATGAATAACACAAATCTTATAATAATTTTGAATTTAAATAATAACAGCGGCGTTCGACATTTAATTTAATTTTTAATTGATATACAAATTGCAACAGAGATAATATTCCGATGTTATCCAAACATATCTGCGTCACTTGACTTTCTATAATTAAAAAAACTAGTAACAATTAATTAATAAACATGATTGTGAAAAAGGAGTCATATTTTATATAAATTCACGGCACCGAAGACCAAACATTTCTCAAAACCGTTCGTAACAGTTGTCCAAATGTGCAAATTCCTCTGATTTATCTCTCCAAATGCTTCCCTTACGATGTATGAGTTCATTCCGAAACGTTGGGTCGTATCTCGCTGCTTTTATGATTTACGCAGTATTAGCCACTGTCGCTTAGCACCACATACTGTCTTTACGACAGACGGCATGGCAGGCCGAGAATAATTATTGCCTCCCTTCCGGTATCTAGGTCTTTTAGGTCTTATTAGGCAGCTAATTTAAGTTTGTGCTTATCAAGGTGCTTTGTAAGTACCATTTCAAGACGCGCTGCGTGTCTGCTGCAATAACTTTTAGCACAATATCAAAATATTCTAACATCAATGTTTGTCGAAGTTATATGTCTATTATTATGAATTCAGTTCGCGAAAGTTTTAGAACGTCTTTAATTTTCTAGTCTGAACGGTCATCTAGGTGCGTGATCTAATCAAAAATAGGGCTGCTTTTATCTGCAGCGTGTTCTTATAGGAAGCATTTCTCCTTTAAACCCCATTTCTTTCCACTACCGATATCTAATATCCGGTGTATGGCAATATTGCCGTTAGAGGAAATGCGTTCAACTTCCTTCAGAACTGGATTTCTTTGATGGCGGAGTATTAGCAATTTATATATCCGCTCCTTGAACGCTTGCAGTCACGGTACTTACATGATTGATTTTTTTTTCTATATTTATACTAAAACTCTTAAATGTGAGCGGTCACATATGTTTGAAATTTCCAGGGAACTGCTCTTTAAATGCGATATGAATTTGCGGTTCCGTATAACCTATCGAATCTACGTCGAAATGCACTTTTGGGATAATATATTAGTGCCAATTTTGTTGACAAATCGGTTAATCTGTCATTTCAGTTTACCACTGTCAATGGATTTCTTGTCACTCTCAAACTTTACGAAAACAAAAGAAAGCAATACACTTGAACTCTATCATGTCTATTTTAGTTTTAACGAAAGAAAATAATCGTAAATTTTCATATTCTTGTAATTACTCGTAATTTTTTTTTCGAACAGATTTTCTGGCATCCAATAAAGTTGCGTCGGACGTTGTTTTGACTCAAATTCATCCATTTTATCATCAGTTTTGGAATCCTCTCTAAACTATCCAAGAACTTGTCCATTTAAAATCTACAATACCTAATTTTGGAACTAACACCATTTATCTAATTCCGTCCGTGTCATCTCCAGTTATACCCTTCGCTTCCCTGTTATTTCTGTACCGGGCTAATATTTCTTTTTCCTAAAATATACGGAGATTGGACATCTATGTTATGCTGGGAACTTCATTAATGGCCTCAAAACCAAACATACAGCTTTTTGGAACGTTCAAAGTGTCGGGAACTCGGGAGATTGCCTAAACCTTGTTCGAAGAATTGAAATGTTTGAAATTTTGTTTGTTAAACTATTTTGTTTGAAATAGATAAGAACTGTAAATTTACGTGGCTATAAGTTTACTTGAAATGTTAGCTCTCGAACGTCACAAAAACTTCCAGAACATTCACGCAAGAAGCACTTAATACCTTAAAAATGTACACTCCATATATAACTATTGAGATTTAAGCGTTAAGAAACACATTCGCTTTATAATCAACAAAAATGTATACTTACACTAATATCAACAGTACCACTCCACCTGACAGTAAACCCAAATTTGCATTTGTTAACCTATTAACTGATAAACGAGGCACGCGCCAGAGGACTGGCCTAGATGCAATGCAACACAAATGATGCGCTGGCATCGTTGTAAACAAAATGTATTTTTGATCTCACTAGGTGCTCCCAAACGAATAATCATGGTAGTTGTTCTTATATCTGGTATATGTCCGTTGAATTACAACAGTACCTATGGGTTTATTTTGTCTGTTGTAACATTACTCTATTTAAACACTTAAGAAAAACTATTTGCTTGTTGCAAAAGATAGTATATTTCAAAAGCGCTCTTTGGCATAGTTACGAGACTTACGAGTCAAACAGATTCTCTAATCAGCCAGATTGGAAAGGAGAGACTCCAAAATGTAATAAATAGGTTAGCAAGAAAGATTATTCGCTTATTTTACCCACACACCATAGTTACATCACCTACCAAAACATCAATAGTTATTCCGGACCTAAGTCCTAACCACAGTCTCTCTTGTCCACAGCCGTATCAGCGAGATGGTCCGCGCTCCGTGCCGCGGCCACTCGTCGGGGCGGCGCTCGACGTCTGCGCCGGGAGCTTGCTGCTCTCCGAGAGGCCCTGGATGATGTCTGCGAGCCTGGAGACTGCGCCCAGCAGCCCCACACCAGGGTCCAGCTTCATAGGAGGATTGAGGAGCTGAAGGTAGGGTTTGAGGATATAATATATATTTACACTTAACTATCTGTTATCTTGCCTATTCTCAGTTACGATGCAGATACATGGCCGCTTACAAAAGAGCACACGCTTAAAATCAAAGTTGTACAAAAGGCTGTGGAGCGTGCCATGCTCTGCATTTCACTCGTGGACCGAATCCTCAATATCGTGATCGAAAATCGTTTATGTGGAGAAACGGCTGACGAGCTAAAGTGAGGATGGGCAGGATATTTTGCTAGATAGGAGGACGGGAGATGGACTAAGGTAGGAACGGAATGGTAGCCAAGAGAAGGACGTAAATTAAGAGAAACACCACCTGCTCGATGGTTAGCTGACATCATCGGAAGGAAGAACGGAAGGCGGTAGATCGAAACAAGTATTGCAAGTAAAAATTAATCTGAGTAGTTAAATAAGTGAAAGGATTTCAGCTGCTTATGCAATTCATGATTTGTGCATTTACTCGGGCAATCTTGGTAATAAAATCCAAATTGATCAATTTGGTTTGTAACACTAATTTAGACTTAATACCCGTTTTGTGTAGAGCTAAAAGCAGTATAATTTGCTTTTGCAAAGCAATTAGAGCGGATATTGCCGACCGCAAGGACGAGCTGTGGGATTAAGGCTTCGAGTTGGACTATCAGAAGTGGTGTCATGTTACAGTCGCCAGATAATGTCAGGGTCGAGTGTGAGGGCATTGTTGCGTTCGACAACAGACCAATTTGTAATGTAAGCTTATTTACGAGTCGCCTTTGTTTCCTTAATGATTGAAGCGTATAAGTACCGGTATGGGTATCTTATTAAGCCTTCCTAAACTATCCTCCTAAAATAATTAACGACAACTTTCGATGTATGTTCACATAATTGAAATAAAGCCGTTCAAACAATTCAGCCCTAAGTGACAGCAAAAGAAACACATACATAGAAACTTTCGCATTTATTTTTTAGGAAAAGAAGGGTCTTTAATCTCCTCTTCTCATTTTCAGGAGCGCCTGTCTCGTCTGCTAGAATGTAAGGTTTCGATGCTAAAGCTGACGGTGTCGGTGCGCCGCGCTCTCGGCGAGGTAGAATCCGATGATACTGGCTTAGCAGCTGATATGGCTGCTCTACTGGCTGCTTGGGACGACTCTCATTCGAAGTAAGTCTTTATTCTCTTGCAAAACTATAAACTTCACTGCTATTTATGTTATTTGTGAAGAGTTTACTTATTTATCTTCACCGAGTTAATGTTTTTTCGTGCCGATGTTTTTACTATTCTAGGATGCATGGATCTGACAATAATTGATACATTTTGCCCATCACAGTCAGTTAACCTAATAATTAAACGGCATTTACCTTCATTCCAGAACCTCTAACGAGCTCCTCTCCCTCGAAAAAGCTGTATCTGCTTGGGCTGAGTGGGAGAGTGCCCTGCGCGAGCTGCAAGGAGCCCTACGCGGGGATTTGGCCACGTTGGAGTCACTGCGAGACCGCGGGGCTGTTATCGGAGACCAAACCGAAGTTGCGGCTCAGATCAAGCAGTTGGCTGCTTCGCTTGTGGAGAAGAAGAAGGTGTGTAATGTAGTGCTGCCACCATCAACTTATTTTGTTCCCTCTACAGGAGACAGGCTTTCTCTCAAGAGAGGATTGGCTGTCCACCATAACATAGAACATAGAAGTTTCCTCGCGCGGTCGTTTGAATTGAATTATTTTACAAGATACCTAGTCGTTCAGTGATTTAAGCGCATGTGTCTACGAGACTTACCTACTACTAGAATGTTTCGTCTTACAGGGTAGTTCAACCTGCGACTCCCTATCAGACTCCGGCATATCAGACGGTGACAGCGATGGAGCTGGCCGACGCGCCAGGCGTTTGAGTGCGCTGAGGGAACTGGCCCGCCGCCTGCAAGCCGCGCTGGCTCCTAATTCTCCTGCACACAGGGCTGTTTCTAAGGTAAATTAATTGACATCACTGTCAAGAAAGTTAAACCCGTAACTACCTATCAAATTCCGGCATATCAGACGACGAGAGCGATGCCGTAAGACGAAAAACTTGCTACCAAATAGCAGCCCAGCGGTTATTCTAATCTATATAGGAACTATATGTGATATCTCCTAAATCTGTTACTTTAAAATGTGCATAACGTTACGATTTTTGTTATTACAGCGTATGGAGCAAACAGAAAATGAAGTTCGCACCTTGCAAGAGTCCTGTAAAGCTCTAGTCGAGCAAAGCATTCCAGATCTGAAACTTGATGATGAGACGTGAGTTTTACACCAAATACCCGATACAGTGACATATTTCATTATTAAAAGAAAATATATCAATTTTAATATGTCTTTCAGCAGGGAGCATGCCATAGCAACAGTAGCTGGCAACAAGACGGGTGCTGGCGATCCAGACTACAGTCCTCGAGGTGGATGGGTGTGGCGCGTTTTGCGTTCTTCACTGCCCATACAGTTGTGCCTCGTGGCTTTGCTCCTGGCTGCTTGGCTGGTAGAGAGACCGCGGTGCTGCGATGCTCTCAACTCTCTAGCTCAGACTCTTACTCCTCAACTCCGCTACGTACGAGGACCTCCACCGGTCTGAACGAACCAAAACCAAGCGTGTTTAAAACACAAGTGAAGATTCATATGGAGAAAGTTTAAATGAGTGGATATGGTAAAAGGCTTTCTTCAAGTCTTGCTAACACATTTGTATGGTGATTTGTGCTACTTTACGTAGCTAAAGGAGTTATATTCTTCATTTGGTCATACAAGTAGAGAACTGCAGTCATCAATATGTATGATGCAGACATCATTATGCAGTAGTGACGGATTAGAGAGTATTTAGTATTGTAGTATACTTGGTATACATGGATGATATATTGGTAGCGACCAACACTTGCCTAGAGCATTAATTTTTATTTTACTAACATGGAATGATGTGAAAGTTTGATGATTTGACATAAATGAGTGACGGTAGAGTTATTTTGATTGACATTACTAACATACCGTTTATTATGGAAAAAACCCTAAAGATACGTGAGGTTGAATTGAAGTGGAACTAGTAGTTAAAGTAATGCCAATATACTTTATTTTGTAAGAACGTTACTTATTGTAATGAAACATTTTACTTATTGTCTTAGTATAACATACAATTGATGACAAAATAATAATTGAGTCGTAATTAAAATCATGGATTGCTCATAGTGGAAAAGTTCAAACATAAAAAAAGTCCCAAAAAAACATCATCTGTATCAGATGCAGTTCAAATTAGTTAGTCTATTTTTAGTATAATGTACTAACAATTTGACAAACGTTTCCTTAGTTTGTGCGTAGACTAGAAGCATGCCTATTTTAGTACAAGTATTTAATAAGTTACTTAAAATAGGTGAGAATGCGATAAGTGTGAACGAGTTAAAAATACCTAATGTTAAAAATATCTATGGTATAAATAAATTGTATTCAGTTAATTTGACAAAATCTCGAATCAAAATAATCTTGACAGGTTTTGATACTGTTTTATATAAAATATCTTCATTGAGGCTATCTATCTATCTTATTTATAAATCAACGATCTTTAGCCTTACACTTGAGTAACTTACGTTTACTATCGAAGACTGATTTTCACCATTCATATCAATTATTAACAAAAACCAACAACTGTTAATTTTAACAGGGAAAAACTTAAACACATAATTATTATTATATTAATTAAATAAAACTATCTATAATATTATGTATTTACACCTTTTTTAACTAAATATGTATCTATAATTATATTAACGACATAAATATTGACAGTTATACGAAATTCCATTGCAATAACTTCCCTATATATCCAAATTTTTAGTAATTTAAGATAATAAAAAAATATACAAGTACTTTGGCTATAAATAAATAATTATATGGACATTTTAGAAAACATTCTCCTTAAAATTCCAAGTAATATGTAGGTTTATGAAATCTGGCTGTAGGTTATTATGTTACCGTTACATTTTATCGATCTGTCGTATGCCACTAAGATAACATTGAGTACCTATCAATAAAGCTGCAGTAATCCAAGTATTTGTTTGGCAGTACTTGTGCTGCGTACAATATTTTGAATGTTTTTTTTAAATTTGTTTTCTTTTTGTTACTCTCTCGTTAGGAGTGTACTCCAACTTTTCAACTTTTGCTATTTAAAAAAGCAGGTACGGTCAGTATTTTACAAAAGTATGTTCTTTGCTCTCTGAAAATGCGTCATTAAAGTTTGAATTTAAGTTTACACTAAGTATTGCTCATTATTGATTCACGATTTCCCTCCCTTCTTTATGTATATGACTTTGACTGAACCTTTTATAAAGTGTTTACACACTATTTCCAGAGTAGCTGTAAAATTGGCGTATAAAGCATTTCAATCATCGTTTTAGGTCTTATATCCCCAATTTATTCTCAACTCTTTGCTCGATTTAGCTCATTATATTGACTTTAAATTATGTGTAAGTAATTACAAAGTACATTTTTGTACTGTTTTTAGCACTGAAATTAGTGCTTTATTGCTCAATTTCCGAAAGTCGAATCGTCGAAAAAATATAATATACAAACATGCCGATATACCAGTGGCTCGCTCGATCGGCGTAATTTTCAACGTTTCACTTGTATTAAAATTTTGAGCATTATCTTAATGTAGATATAGTGAAAGTACCACATGAATATATCTCAACTTATGTGTTTCATGAACAGCGGGGCTATGCAGCACGATGCGGATCAGCTCGAGTTCTCGAGGGACTCGTCATTCGTATTGAAATGACGAGTCCCGTGGCAATCAAACGTCAAAATGAAACGAACTCGAGCTGATCCGCACCGTACTGCATAGCCCTGCTGAATACTGTATTGCTTGATAAATTGCATTGATTATTATTATTTGGATATGTGTTTATTTTATATTTTTATTCTATTTATACATTGACGTTTTTCGGTTTGAAGAGCTTTCAAATACAGTTAAATCACTTAGCGAAAATATATGAAAACATAATTGATACATTACCCACTTTCCTTTCATATATATATATCTATACGATTCCACGAAAATAATTATAATAGAAATCACATTCATACATTTTACTAGTATTATTATAGTATTTATATTTATTAGATCTGTACCCATTCTTAGTAATTTGTTGATGAAAAATTATAAATTGAATTTCCATTTACGGTTTATTTCAATAACCTATATAGGTAGAACCCGTCTTCTATTAGAAAATAATTAGGTATGGCTTTACTTTTGAAGCTATTGAAATATATGTCGTCAGAAGGTACTACGCATATGGGTTATTGAAACTTGCTGATAGCTATTATAGAGCAATTATGTAATAATATTATTGTATTGAAAATACCATTATTAGAATTTCCATAGTAATAATTCGTAAAAGACAGTTATTACGGGTTGTTAAAAATATTCGATAATAATATTCATAATTTCGTATTTTTGTATGTCTGACGTGTTAAATGCAACAATATAAAACTGCCTAGAGTATGATTGTAGTGTGAAATATTTGTCGCTATAATTATAATTAGAGTAATTTGAAAATTCTACTTAACTTTCTCTGTGGTTTGCTTAAATAATTAGTCATTTTTGTGGTGAAACGCCAGTTAAAGTCATTGGAGAATATTTTTTTTACATGAAAAACCACAGCGAAGGTGTTTTGAATTAAACATTATAATATTTCTTTAGGGCAATGGTGCCCCCTAGTGTGTCATATTTCTTTTAATTCTCCGATAACTCTTTAGTTGTAAACTAGGTTGAAAGAAAACAGACATGCTATGAACGTGCATTTAATTAATATTTTGAAATGAAGAGGTTTTACGTATTTGATTGCATAATGGCATGTTGGCTTTTGGAATGGAAATAAATAATTGAAATTTTTCATGTGTTTTATTTATTTGAAAGAATTATACTTACCCAATTATTAGTACTTGGTATCTTGTCTGTCGTCGTCTGTGTAATTATTTTGCTAATGTATATAACATGTGATGCCGTGATGTCGTTGTAATGTGAAGAGCTGTACCCGTCGGTCGCCTTGTGCGTAGTTAATGAAAACGGGCATTACGCCTACACCACAGATTATTCATATTTTTAACGAAGTATTTGTATACTCTTTGGTTACCGCCCACGTAATGATGACGCCACAGTTAGTTGGGAAGTGCGAAAAATGTTGCCATACCTAAGAAAACTCCCCAATTTCAATAGTATTGTCTACATTGGCATGCTATACTGAATATTTTATTAGGAGGCATTTAATATACCCGATTGTAATAAAAACATATAAATTGTCTGAATCCAATTTAATATACCAAACAGAAAATATTATGACGTTTATTATCGTAGAAATTAAAATCAGACTAATTCGTACAGATAAATTATCTAGTGAACAGCACAGAATACATACTTTGTAGTCGCGCATTATTTTTGCTTAGAATATTATTGATCAAAGCTTTAAAATCTTGTCAAGGAGAATAAAACCTCTATGTCGCATTCGGTATTTGCTCTACCTAGTCTGTGGTAACTTGACGTGAATAATTTTGGTAGTAAGGTCCGTGTCGTGAGAGAAGTCCCACGGCAGCAAGTGGAACTACATTCAACGCCTAGCAACTTACTGCTTTCGCATAGAAACTAGCGCCGCGTTTGCGAGACTTCTTTTATTGAACGGAGTCTAGACATCTCTATATACTATGAATCTTGTTTACAAAACATTTTTCTAATGTATTTTTATTTTAAGCGCCTTTTATGTTTACCTACTTTTTCATATCTACATTATCAGTAGAACTGTATACTGTAAATCATTATCGTTATCTAATAACGCCTAGTTATGCTATAGCTACTGTGAACAACTCTAAATATACCTACCAATAATTGTTTGCCTCTAACCTACATCCAACTGAGTGGGTTATTAGTGGTTAGGCTTCGAAATGCTGTGGTACTCAGTGATAGTCGCTGCGTTTGCCGCAGGCTTGGTGGCCGGCAATCTTTTTGGACCCAAATATCCACCGACGAGAGGGGAAGTGTGGCCAAAGCCGAAGAATCAATCGTCAGACATTATTTATTACAAATATAGTCCAAATCATTTTAATGTTTCGGTGAGTTGTTTTTTTTTAACTTTCTTTTTTAACTAATAGATTTGAGCAAATAAGTATACTTCCAAAGTACATAGTTCAATGGACTGTTTTTTTGATCTTTTTTTAACAACGTTGCACTTGAATGGCGCACAGACAAATAATTATTTTTTATAATTGTAATTAACGATTCAACCGATTACAGTTCCGCTAATAGATACCTTACGTATCGCTGACACAGCATAACTTTTTGTTTATTTTTTGTTATTTTGACCAGGATAACAGGGTCATCGCGTAAATTGAAATTGAATGCAAAATATATAATTAAGTATTTATTGTTAAATTCATTTTATTATTACAATATATTATATACCTAATCTATTTATCTTACAAAGAAAAGCAGCCAGTGTTCTTAGCATCATGCTTTGGATGCCATATTTTATTGTATCTTTTTTATTTATGTGGAATTCCTTTTATTTTTAATCATAATAGTAGGAATTGTCACAAAAAATAGCATGAGATCAAGTTTTTTTTAATATTTTTTATAGGTAACTGGGCAAACATGCGACATCCTAGTCAATGCTATAGAGAGGTACACGTTCTTCGTCCGCGACCTCCAGCGGGTCGCCCGGCGCTACGCCAAGAAGCACCGGCGCCGGAGATCACTTGACAATGACCACCACAGAGGGTTCCTGCACCTCCTCCAAGTAGAATTAACCGCTCCCTGCGAGAAATATCCGTACTTTGACATGGATGAGAGCTGTGAGTATGATCGCTAGGGATGTTTTTTTTACGGATATTGAGGTTCGGATATTTACGGATTTTTTTACTTGGCACATTCAGTACTGCAATCCGATGCCCAGATCGCATCGAAATTCTGATCCCGTCTGATTTAAAAATATCATGTTAGCAAGAGAATGTAATTGAAAAATAATGAAATTCAACAGTCTCCATTGCTGTACATTAAACTGTCTAATGCAGTCTTCAATTGACAGACTATGGTCTACTTTATCCATTTAGCGAATAAAAGGAAGATACCTATCCGTTTTTCGTAACAAAGACCATACCGTGGAGTGGTACAGACACCACCATTTATGTTTCGCATAATATTATTGACGATGAGCGAACATAATGGTAATCTTTTTTATAAAAAAAAAACATGGCTGACACTTGACAGTGATTTATTTCTCTAGCTGTAATTCACAATCTGTTGAATGATAATACTACATAATATTTAGATTTTTTTAAATAAGTAGTTTTTAATCGGTCAAATGTTTAGTAGTATTCGATTTACTTACTTAAATTATTAATTAATTAATTATTATACTTAAATCAATAGACGTGTAGACACACGTCTATTGATTTAAGTATAATTAAGGTTGATGTGCCTAAAATATCCGATTTTTTTATTATGGGTTTTTTATTTCGGATATCCAGTAGTTTCGGATACGAATCGATATTTGCACATCCCTAATCTTAACAAGAGTTCAGTACAGTAACTGCCCTCAATTTCGCTGGTTGATTGTTACCAATTGCGACGGAGACGCACTGCGTCAATTGACCTTTTGATAACTGACCTTATCATAATCTCTTAAGTAGAGATATTGAATAGAAATGATGCTACGATTGAAGTTTTGATTTGAGGAAGTCTCCTCAGGAAAGAAGGAAGCACCTCTACTAAAAAAAACAAAAGCGAGATGGTGCTCAATCAAACGCAAACAAAGTTAAATAATTAAAAAAAAAACTCGCTTATTTTGCTAATTACTGTTATACATATACAAATAAATCATTTCTTATCCAAGACTGTTTCAATACCTGTAGATTACGTTTTGAATAATTCAAATCAGACATTCCATTCAAAAGAAATTATGAATTACAAAAGACAAGTCACTCTCTACGTTTATCCAAAAATGTTTAAAAAATAAATGTCCACCCGTGCGAAGTCTGGACGGGCCGCTAGTTAACCAATATGTGTAATTAATTAAAAACAAACAGAGTGCGCGTGTCAAATTGGAGCGATAGCAGACAATTTCGAGAAAGCTTGTTCGGTAGTTTATCTGCTTAATCCAAATCATGATTAGTAGGACATGAATGTGTCCAAATTTCGCAATTATATTATTTAAAAATGATATTTCGCTTTAGAAACTCTTTGTTTCCAGGAAAAAAAAACATTAATTTGCCTGAAATGGACAATTTGTTGATACTTCTAATTTGTAATAACAAATTATGTATTAACTTATATTTATACATTAAAATTTATTCTGATTTAAAAAACGTAGACCGGTTTTTGTCGTTTTTATGCCGTGAATAGTGTTTTGTCCAGCTTCCAACAAAAGATAATATATTTTCGGCTTTTCCTCGTTACATTTTGACTGACATATTATAACATTTTTTTAGTAACACCCTTATTGATTTGTTAAAAAACAATAATTGTTTATTGAAATAAATAGTCTGACTACAATAAAAATATAAACTTACTCCTATCAATAATGTTGTATGATGGGCGGCCTCATAGTATTAGCAGTTTTGTACAGAGAACCTTTAGTTGGACAGGAATTTACAATAAAACAAAGTAATATCAGGTACCACTGATAAAATTATTATATTAAAAAAGTTATTGATTTTTTTTCTTACAGCCATGTGATTAATGATTTAGTAAATCTAACAAAGGAACAATTAGTGATCGCTAGACGACAACTGTAACTACACATTCACAGTAAACTCATTAATTTTAAGACAATGGTTTTATAATAACATCTTTTATGATATTGAAACTGCCATCGGATATGTTAAATGGATCGTAAACAATCCCTAGTTAGGATTTGTTATTATAAATACTTAGTGATAGCGGACTTTTTGACCTTTATCTTACAATAAGTACGTTGTTCGCTGTTGTGTGCAGTTGTGTCAGAATAAATGTTTTTTCTTTCTTTCTAAATAGTAATAACGAGTCACGATCACATATACAGATCCTGACCCCTAACTAGGACTCCCTGTATCTAGGGAATCGGGAACTAAGAGGAATGTGGTCCCACAAACACCCAGATTCAGAGCAAATGTTTGTGGTTCACACAAATCTTTGCCCTGTGTGGGAATCGAACCCGCAACCTCACGCTTCACAGTCGGCTCGTCCCCCACTTATGTTTTACTGTAATGTTGCCTCTACACGTCGGATATTATCCGCCAAGCAGTGTGCAAACATTACTGTGTTCCGGTTTGAAGGGCACTGTTTACAGCGCAATTACTAGGCATATAAGACTTTAGAGCCGATGTCTCAGGGTGACGAGCGCAGTGCAGTGCCGCGCAAGATTATGCAATGCAAAAGTTGTAGGTGGCATTGTAACTGTTACGGGCAGGCGTAGCGCTTACCATCAGGTGACCGACCTGCTCGTCTCGTCACACAGTCATATAAAAAAAGAGTTCCCAATGAAAGGCCAGCGCTGGATTCACGACCAGCATTATGCTGAGTTAGTACCATTTTATAACTTTTTATTTGTTATTTTATATGCATGTACATATCGACGCTAGAAAGCGTAAATGCTGTAACCCTTTGACCGACCCGAAAATACTTTTTTTACATATTTGGAAACAAACGCTGCAACCCACATTTCAACGTCCCCTAGGAACTTTAGGATATAACCAAGGTAGCAGTATTGTAGCTTTGTATGAAACACACTAAATATCCAAAATTTACGTTTTTAGGTCGAGTAGATATTGAGTTATGATTTTTTTTCAACAAAAAAAAAGGTTTTGGCTCTGGTGAACAATTTTGCGTTTCAATGTTACAGCGTTTACGCTTTCTAGCGTCGATATACGAATAAATAAATATTATTTATTTACTTTATTTCTTTCATCACTCTACTACACTAAGTGTGCCATTATTTTACAGTGAGTGCATTTGTTGACGTCACTGTATGTCCACAGATAACCTGACCGTGGCACCAATTGTACGACTGAAGAGCTCTTCAGTATGGGGGATATTGAGAGGCTTAGAGACTTGGTCGCAATTATTTTATTTCCCAATCGGTGAAGCGGTTAGTTTTTAACTGTATTCATTACTGATTTTTCATCATCATCATCATTATCACAATCCATATCCACGTACTGCTGACAGTGCCGGATTAAGCATACGCGGGGCCCGTAGCAAATTCTTTCAAAGAGTCCTTAATCTACTATGGGTTCTTAAGTACGCAGTGGTAAAAAAAACAATTGTCTTAGTAGGAAAAGTTGTACCGTTTCACGATTTTCTTGTCTAGCCACGGGCGGTTCTGCACACTCCATAGTGTTTTCCCATACATCAAACACAATAGTTGTTTCCCCGCACTCGCGGCATGTTATGAACAAACACGACAGTTGTGTTTTCAGCACTGAACGTGTTAATAAGTTTCATTCAAATCATTGCGCTCAGGCAGAGATGAGTGGTTAATCCGGCACTGACTGCTGAGCACTGTTCTCGCCTCACTTATATGAGGAGGGCTGGGCCGTAATCTACCGGTCTGGACTCTTCGATATCATACTTCTGAAGTAATTCTCGGTGGGTCCTTACGACGTGCCATTTAATTGGTTTACTTACCATCAGAATACTACCTGCTAGTAAAAAAATGCATTATTGAATATTTTTTTAGTGACTCGCTACGATTTTTCGTGTTTTATTTCACCAATAAAGTGTTTCAGGATATTCGCATAAACAAAACTGAAATTCAGGACTCCCCCCGGTATCCCCATCGGGGGATACTGATAGACTCTTCTAGACACTACTTGTCTCTGTCTAACATCATCAAGACCTTGGATGCAATGGCGATGAACAAAATGAACGTCCTCCACTGGCACATCGTGGATGACCAAAGTTTCCCGTACCAAAGCGAAAAGTTCCCCGATTTGAGGTACATTGTGACTTACGATACGTAGAAAAATTTATGGTAGGTAAGAAAAAGTTTCTGTTCTAATCTTACCTTTTTATAATTATGCCTACAGCCGCCTTGGTGCATATCACAGTTCAATGATATATACAAAGGAAAATATCCAAAAGATCATCACCCATGCCAGAGATAGGGGGATAAGAGTCCTACCAGAATTCGACGTGCCAGGTGACAATGAATTTTTTAATTAGTTATCATGGTACAAGGGTAAGTCTTGTAGGCGCAATCACTAATAAAAAAAAACTAATAAATGTAAGCTACATGTGCTAAATTTAAATTGACCTTAAGCCCGGTAATATACGAGTATACGTCCGATTTTGTTTCCGATTTCTTGCTAGTCTTATCGTATCGTACGCCTTAGCGCTGCTTCCGACTCGGACGTCCAATCCGACTATCGAATGGACTTGTATAGAGTGTTCTAACAAATGTATGTTACGAACGCCTTCCGGTAATCGGTTCAGACTATCGGATCCGACTACCGGATAGGAAAATTGGACGTATATTACCGGTCTAAGACCCAAGGTACAAAAAAGTAGCTGTAGAATTATAGAATAGATATTTGGAAAAGTACACTGATTTTTGTAGTTGACTGTACTAATTTGTGTACTGTAGCTATTTATTATTTATCTATATTATTTACGATAATTACTCTGTATTTTAGGCCATACCCGTTCTTGGGGTCAAGCTTACCCGAACATCCTCACCAGCTGCTACAAAAATGGCGTCGTCACCGACCTGGGCCCTATGAATCCGATCAAGAATGTCACCTACAAGCTCCTTCAGGATCTCATCACCGAGGTCCAGGAGTGGTTCCCGGACAAATATTTCCATATCGGAGGTGATGAAGTAGACTTGGCTTGTTGGTGAGAATATTTGTTTTATTGTTTTGCTTGCTCATAATTTTATGTAAACTACGTGTCGATGCTCGTAGATGCATTTAAATAAACTGAAACATCATTAAAAATTAAATTTAAAAATCTAAACTCTTTGTTGCCCCTTTTGTTTGCGAAAGCTTTGAAGAAAAAGAAGATAGCAACAATTTTGGAGCTGTCATTTAGCTTGGTTCACCCAGAATCTGTTTGGTCAAAGATAATTTTGACGGACCTCGATATTTTTATTAAGTCTCCTCGTTACCACGGTCAATGTAATTTGTTCAAAATGATGTTAGTCAAAGATATATTTTGTCCGTCACTTCGTCTGCGTAGGCCGATAACGCAAATCCTGACGCTAAGACTGACGGTGGCGTTAACGCTGAATACGACGCCGATTCTGACGCCCACGCCGACACAAACGCTGATACCAACGCCGATGCTGGTACCGACACTGACCCTGACAGTGATAGCAACGCTAACCTAGGAGCTAATGCTGATCTAGACGCCGCTGCTATATTCCCAAACTCTATTTCTAGGGAGTCGAACCCTGAACTACGTGATTACATGAAAGCTCACAACATGACGTCTGCAGACAAACTACACGCCTTGTTTATGGAGAATGTCATACCGCTGCTCGGACAGAAGTCTCAGCCAATCGTTTGGCAAGTAAGTGAAACTTACCATCAGAGTCGCCAACCTTTGTTAAAAATAAATTCTTAAAACCAGGAAAATTATTTCAATTGGGTTCAGTCAAGTATAGTCAGTGGTTTAATCAAGTTGAATTCAATGTTATGATGGAGTGGATGTTTTGGGGAAACCTGGAAGTTTCAGAGAGATCACAAAATGACACGTTTTGGGTTAGTATTTTTCGCCAACACAAGTACACGTTAACGAACACATTATCACACTATGACAAGAAAAACACAAGTTTGTGAAAAATAATACATTCCTAATTTTAAGCTTTTATGGCTATCTATCGAGGTGTTGTATACTGTTGTACTGTATGTTGACTGTTGTATAGTGCCTACCTATTTTGGATTATGTCTTATTATTATTATTATTCAGCCATGGTCATCCCACTGCAGGGTAAAGGCCTCCCTACCCTCCTTCCACTCTTCTCGGCTAACAGAGTTCTGCGGTCAGTCCCTCCAAGAGACGTCCAGCTCGTCCCGCCAGATGGCCAGAAGGAGATCCTTCTGGGCCTTTCTTCGGGCTTCTCTTTCTGGATGTCTTATTGGGACTTTTAAACTTAATCATACTCATTATTATATTTCAATAAGTACCTTTCATTCCTGTCATAGCCATAAATATACTTTTCATTTCCAGGAAGTATTTGATGAAGGTGTGCCTTTATCTCGAGACACGCTGGTTCACGTGTGGAAAGGGGGAGACATTTTTGAAATGAGGACTGTAAGTTATTTTTAAAAATATCTATATTTAGACGAGGTAAGTAGTAATAAAATTCCGAATAGGCTCCTAGCGCGATCGCTAACAATAAACCTCTGAAGGTATTTAATTAAAATAACATACCTACCTCCGAAATAAAAACTTATAACATACAACGAATTAAGTGTAGATGCGTTTTATATTTAACTAGCTGCGCCCCGCGGTTTCACCCGCGTAGTTCCTGTTCCCGCGGGAATATGGGGATAAAATATAGCCTATGTTACTCGCTGTCAATGTAGCTTTCCATTAGTGAAATATTTTTTTAAATCGGTGCAATGGTTAAGCCGAAACCTTAAATATTTCTATACATACTTTCATCCCTTTTATTTAAATTACCCCCTTAAGGGTAAAGTTTTGCAAACTTTGAATGCCAAATTTATTTATCTCTAATCAAAAGCATAAAAAATAAATTTCAAACTTCTAGCTTCAAAAATGGCGAAACTTCCACACAAACTTCCACCCCCTATTTCAAACCCTTACAATGCTTCTTTTTTCGCGATAAAAAGTACCCTATGTCCTTTCTCGGGCTCTAGACTATCTCTGTACTACGCTATGGTAGTTTTGGAGAATTTTTAATGCAAATATCTTTCCATTAAGGACAGCTGTATCGTGTTTAAGGGCGTTAACATAAGATGCATCAGTTTTTACTAAATCAAAAGTGTAACGAAACAATTGTTTTCGCGCTACTTTAGACTGAAACAGACTATGTAGTAGACCACTTATTTGTGACACATCTGTTTCTGCAAATCCTACGATAGTATCTATTAGACCAGGATAAGTTTCCACCTTTATCTAGTAGAAATTAAGAGTATGGATAAGTTTTTCAATAGAGTCAGTTGCATCCTCAATTTTTTCTTGTTGTTTTGCAGTAGAAAGCAGCATTTTGGGCAAGACATCTCTTAGAATTTTTTTCTCTTTTGAATTTAATGAGTAAAAGTTTATCAAAGTGGAAAATTTAACCATAAATGCCTCTTGAATAGAACGCTCGCATTTACCAGTTCCAAGTAAGCTACGAATAACTATAGCATGCAAGCCTTCATGACATTCAGCTACTGGAGTATTTCCATCTAGATCTAAACCTTGACCGAATTCCAGAAGTTGATTCCAAGAAATTTCTGGTAAACGCCACACTTGAGCGCGTTTGACAAAACTTCGGATGACTGCTGCTCGAACATTTGGAGGCTCATTACAGTGTCTGGCCAATAGTTCTAATAATGAAGCTATTGCTTCAGGTCGTCCACCGCTTTTGCTGACCAGAACCAACATCATAAACTCACGATTTTGAGGAGAGCTTTCGGCTGCGATTCTTTTCCTCAAATCATAGTGTTTTTTCAAAACTAGCAAATCTGAACTCGTCAAACAGGTTGTCCAACAATGTTTTGGGTTTCATTTCAAAACCACCAGCAAATTGCAGCATTTTCGGATAGGCATCCGCCGCACAAGCTCTCATAACAGGATAATTTGACTTCCACTCCACAAAGGGTCCCCCATCGAAGTGTTGATATTGACAAGGATCCGGTTTTCGATCTTCAAACATACTTGTATACTCTTCAAGTAAACTAAACTTTTGTGGTGGTGTTGGGGCTTCGTAAGGCCATTTTTTTACTTCTTCTCCAATGTCTTTCTTCACGAATATCTTTTTCTTGAACTTTATCCTTTCATCTAAATTCACTCGCTTTATCAAGGGTGCTACGACTTTAAAGTTAAAATAAAAAAAATGTGAATTTGCTAAATATTTGGCTTGTGCCAATTTTAAAACGAGGTTTTTAGCTTGTTCGCTTGTAAGACTGTCAGCAACAGCTTGTATATTCAGTAACAATCCTGTGTAAAGTTCAGGTTTTTTCCAAAATCTATTTCTATGATGGGTCATTATAAATTTCGTTTGTGTTGCACTAAATCTATTGAATCTACGGCAGTTAAAATATCTCTCAGTAATATCTAAAACAGATCCAGATATAGTATCTGGATCTGTTTTCAGCATGTGTCGGAGGGTGGCGTAGTAAGAATTTTCTTTATCCAAATACTGAGATTTGAGTTCATCATTATTTGATAGTGAATCATAGAACACTTTAACAATGTGAGAGCTCTTTTCGCAAAGAACCTTAAAATGGTGTGGAGATATTTTGTGTATGACGTTTAGAAATTCAATTGAAATGTAAATCTTTGAACTTTTCAGAAGAAATTTGATAGCATGATCAAAGTTTTTCTCTTTGTAATGTTGATAGAATTTCTCGCACCTTATTTCGTCATTTAACATGAGCAAGATGCGGCATTGGATCCACCAATGCTGCATCTTGGTTACTGCAGTTGTAATCATTTCCGGATAAAGTCTATCTTCCAAATATTGCGGGTTAATGATGTGTTCGTATTGTTTCTCTATCAACCATTTTGCCTTCAAAGCTCTGCTAACATAGAGCATACCGTCGTCATTAAGATTTTGGAGAATGTAGTCAACATTTTTGCTCTTAGATGCAAGGTCTATTTTGAAAAGACTCACCACTCCTATGAGCTTTATTGACTAAAGAGTAAAGGTACTGGTGTCTTTTCCCAAGATTTTCTCCAACTAAGGTTATTGGAATTGCTGTCGTGATTATGAAAACTGGAAACTGTATTTTTGCAATTGCGAAGTTACCACTTTTTTGCTATTTTATGTTAATTCAAAGTTAAGTTCCAGCAGATATCATCTTTGTTTAGGATCTGGAAAAAACAGGTAGATAATTAATTAAATAATAACCATGTTATTGTCTCACGTTAATATTAGTGTATTTTCACAATGAACAAACTGTCGTTACATAATTTAGTATTAAGGCCACACACAATGGCAACACAGGGGATACACAGTTTTGCACTAAATATAACCAATTCTACTTATTCTAAAATAAATAATAATAACCCCTGACAAGGATTCCCTTGTCTGATACATGGAATCCTGTATCTAGGGAATCAAAAAATACGAGGATCATGAAATTCCGGAATACCCCACGATAGGACGGCCTAGAGGGATATCCCCAATCCTACAAACACCCAGACTCCGGACAAATACTTGTGGTTCACACAAATTTTTACCTAGTGCGGGAATCGAACAAGCTTCGCATGCTTCGCAAGGACCTTATTTTTATGATGACATACTACTATGAATTTTTGAGACTAGCTCCAGACCGGATGGCAAAGAATTCTAAAAACCAAACATACCAACCCGTTTCATAACTTCACTTCACTTTACACACTAACGGTTTCTAAGGAATGCAATATGTAATAAATACATATTATGTGGAATCTAAAACGGAGTTTGACGCCATTGTATGTAGACACAATGGCAAACTAGACTGGCCACAGATTAATAAAACTTCTACTGCGCCGTCGAAGCAAAAAGACAACGCGACGCGTCGGCGTCAGCCCCAAAAATAGCCATGACCTTGACACTTGTTAGCAGCTATGAAACGAAGTAACAATCGTTAAACTTATAACTGTGCTTATACGTTACTAGGCACGCCCCGCGGTTTCACCCGCGTTAACTATTATCCCACGGAACCGCAAATATAGGATAAAAAGTTCATATTTATGCTCTATTCCAGTACATTATTATGCAAACTATTAAAGTCCGTTCAACCTTTGCGGCATGAAGAGAAGACAAACTAACACACATACAAACTTTAGCATCCACTTAAGTATATACAAATAACAACATTTAAGTGTCTGTGTGTGATTTCCAATGTAAATGCAATCTGCTATCATCTATACGATTGCCTTATCAAAAATTACCACTAAGACTTTAAGAATTTTTGTTTGTTTGTCTGAAAGTTTGTCTTGAATAGAATAGTAGTCCAATGTAAGCAGGCATTAAAACTGGGGTAATTTTGATTGAAATTTTCGGTTGTTTCATTACGATATCTTCGCGCAAACGAAGTCGCGGGTTACTGATAGTTTTTAATATTTAAACGTCGGTGAAAAAAAGACAATAGGTACATATTATTATTTTAGTTATCGGTCGAATGTTTGACTCTCCTTGTATAAATAAGAGGCAACTTTATAAACCCTGCTGCCGCCTTATTCCGTAAAGAGTGCCGTTGATTGCCTTAACTTAAATTGAGTACACACTAATTACGTGCCTTAACTGTGACCGGATTGCCATGACACCTGTCAAATCCATTCAAAATTGATGATGAACTCAAAAGCACTGTTTACGTAATAAGGAGTTTTCTTTGTTCTATGGTGTTTCAATAAAGAGTTTATCTATCTATTTAACACCTTAAAAACAACTGTCGTGTTTTTCATAACTTGTCGCGAGTGCGAGAAAACACAACTGTTGTGTTTGTTGTATGGGAAAACACTGTGGAGTGTGCTGAGCCGCACCCGTGGCTAGACACGAAAATCAGCTCAGCAGTCAAAGTGTTAAGGTGCTGAATATAATTTAAATGTTAACAGATACTTCAAGCTGGCTACAAGGTCGTCTACTCAAGCGCCTGGTATCTGGACCAGTTGAAAAGTGGTGGTGACTGGGAAGATTTCTACAGGGCCGACCCTCGGCAGATGGTGGGACAGTTCGCTGAGCATCTTAACTTGGAGAACATCGTAGGGGGAGAGGCTTGCATGTGGGGCGAGGTGGTGAATGACAATAATTTAATAAGCAGGTATGAACTTTAGAATCCTTCTTAAGGACGTATTTAGTCTTATCTGTTTGGTTAGTACTGATGTGGCTCGTCCATAGCTTTCATTGTAGTCCATATTGTGTCCATGTATATTATTGTGTAAACTGAGTTTCTTCCTAACTAGCTTTAGTCCAAAGAGCCCCGGATCTGTTGGGGGCAAGTTCAGAGGGCAGCCAAATTCAGTCTTTACTTTTCAATTTTTGCCCCGTATAAAAAAAAAAATATATCCGGGGCTGAGTCCGAAATAAATTCTATATCCTTCCCCAGGGTTCAAACTATATCCGTACCAAATTTTATCAAAATCCGTTCAGCCATTGCGTCGTGAAGACAGAACACACACATACATGCTCACAAACTTTCGCATATTACTATTTAATAATCTCACTGATATATAAATGAGAATGTATGTTTGTGTGTGTGTGTTCTCTCTTCATGCCGAAATGTCTTAACCATCAAATTGAGCATTCAGATACTTTACGTCCTGGAATAGAACATAGGATACTTTTTATCCCGTAAAAATTTACGGTTCCTGTAGGATAATAATTAACGCGTGTGAAACCACGGGGTGTTGCTAATTTATGATAATATGATGTGATCTTGTTATAGAGTATGGCCGCGAGCTAGTGCAGTTGCCGAAATTTTATGGAGTCCAGCAAACACAAACTACTATGGGATCCCAGAAGACGTGTACCGGCGCCTAGAAGAACACGTGTGTCGTATGAATAGACGAGGAATAGCTGCCCAGCCGCCCAGTGGCCCAGGGTTCTGTCTAGGCCTAAATTCTATAGAGCGAACTTAGGTCTTGATACACTTATGCTGGGTCCACATCTGTAACCGTGACCCTAACAAATACGCGTGACAAAACATAAGTGTGGACGGGTATTGTCACGCGTATTTGTTAAGATCACAGAGTCGTAATGTTACTCATCGATCCACTCAGGGATAATCTGAAGTGATCGCGGTAAAATCTCAAAGCTCTCGTGCATATTTAGCGTAGTAAGTACCGCGAAACGGAAACTGAGTCACGGTTACTGTCACGGTAACAGATGTGAACCCAGAAGTTTCTTAGACAAAGCGAGAGAGATGTCTTAAGTAGGTTTCGGGTATTCATAATAATGTTTGAAACATCACTTTTCTTTATATGTATAACGTTTAGTTAGGCGTTAGTTCAAATAATAATGCCAATGTATAAAATTAAGGAAAAGCGGCGTTAATTTAGCTTGATACCTAGCACGTATATTTATCAATTCCTTTGTTATTATGTTTTATTAATTGTTAGCCAAGAAAGACGAGGATTGATGAATGATTGAACAATGAAATAAAATTAACTACTTAGTTAACAAAGTGGAATAAAATATAAAATTCCACTTCTGTGGCAACGTTAAAGTTCCTAGCAACTATTACTGTCGCTTGCTCCAAGACGCCCCACACCCCTGATTGTGAGTCGGCATCGGTATTGATGTCAGTGTCGCCGCTTGTGTGTCATCATCATCATCATATCGTCCTATTGCTGAGCACAGGTATCCCCCTCACTTTCGTGAGGAGGGTAAGGCCATAATCCACCACGAGTGCCCGGTCTCGTTCATGTGTACTACTTTGGTATAAATAAAACATTTTTGTGTTTCATAGGTACCAAAATAATAGGACAGAACGTATAACGTATATCCCTAATTTATGGACGGAACACTGATCCGCTAGTCATCTCTGTTTGCCAGAATGTCACGGCCTAATGTACTGCTTTTATAAAATGGTAATGAAAGTCGACCACTAAGAGAAAAAAAATCAAATACTGAGATGTTATTATTTTGTTTTTCTTTCTTTTGATACTTTTAAAATAAAGTTCTAATAAATGAGTACTGATTTTATTAAATTAATATCCTTATCCACCTATTTTCATATCAAATATTATAGGTTTTGAACACACTTTTGAATTTTGGTAATATGTTAGGTCCATTATGAATTTCATAATTATGAATTGGATGAATGGAATACCAGATTACATGTACAGCCAGGTTAAAACAGATTAAAAATAAAATACAGTATTTTTATTTAATTTCCCATTAAAAATTTAATATATTTTATATATGGCAGCACTTAAGCTTCATGTTCAACTGCTTCCGGCTAGTGATGTAAAAAAAGTACTGATTGCGGAAACCGAACGAATTTTCACTTGTATCGAATTTTCATATGAATCGATTTATTTAATCGATTCAAAATGTTTTTCTTTATAGAATAAGAATTTCTGTTTGCACCTTTCATTTTTAGAATTGATTTTATGTATATCTGGATTCTGGTGTTGAAAGATCACAAAAATTAGCAAGATCAACATTATTTTTAGTTTAAATTATATTACGTGCTGTAAAATTATAGGATGTATGATTAACATTTGATATACCGGCAATAAATTAAACAAAATAATAAGTTTATTCCGTATATCTGGCACCGAGTGGGTAGCATTGTTTTGTTGCTGCAAACTGTGTCCATGACATCCGGCATGACAACCGACTTTCGGCTTTCGGTTTTTAATAATTTAAAAAAAGTATTTGGTGGTTACCAGTGTTGTTAGTGATACGGCAATTTCCTTATTATATGGAATTCCTTTTATTTTTACAGAAAATACTGAATACGGAAGGACTCTCATAAATTATTTTACCTAGAAGTTGAATAAGATAAGATTTAGGTATCTAGCGATAAGTCATAATATAATTAACTTATCAATATTCGTTACGGATGTGTGTGAAATAATTCCCTATTCAGTGTTTGTGATTATTTTAAAAATCGACAATAAGTTAAGTGAGTGATTATGACTCTGAACTGGAAAAGAAAAAAAATGAGGTATAGACATTTTAAAATAAATAATAACAACTATACGGAAATATAGTTTATTCTCCCATAATTACGGTAATTCAGATTCCAGACTGAAGTATGGAATTTCAGATTCTACGATAACAACACTGGTGGGCGGAGCCGGATCAGCCCTATCGGACGGAGCGGAGCAATTCCAATCCAAGCAGTAGGGATGGCGATTCTTTACGAAAAAGATCGATTTTTAAATCGATTCGAATCGTAGTCTAATGAATCGATTCACGAAAAAATCGAGGCCTACAAAATCGATTCTTAAAAAATCGATCTTTTTTTCAAGTTTGCGTTTACAATGTAAATTTGTATCAATTTTACTAAAAACAAGATTAATATTGCAATTAACGATATCTTATCAATAAAATCAGAGAATTCAAAAATAGCTATTATTTTTATTAGCGTATCAAACTATAAGATCAACTATAAAAAAAAAAAGTATTTATATACTAACGGCCTTACTAATAAAAAAAAGTTAAACATCTGTGTAACAACTGTATTACTATACAGTGAGTAAGCTATGAATAGGCGTTACACACTCCCTTTATTAATAATCCGTGGGTAAACAATGCATAGTTATCAATTCCTTATAACAAAAACCACTGGCAACTTTCGTCAGAAACGTTCGAAAACATTACGTCATAATATCAGAGTCTTAATATTAGTTCTAAAAACGCTCATAACTTTGATGCATTAGTAGTGAAAAATATAAATTTTATTAAATTAACTATCTTTTTCGTTCTTTAATTACTGTTTTACTTTCACTTAGCCATTTAGTAAGAGTAAAGGATACTAAAAATACAGCCATCTCGCGAGTTTATGAGTAGTTAACTCTTTAACCGGCAGCACTCTTATAATTCAGGCACATTCAACTAAATGCAAATAATTGTATGGTTTATACCAAAACAGAAAAAATCGAATGTCGATTTTCAAGGGTGATATATCGATTCAGTGAATCGATACAGTACTTCATATCGATTTAAAAAATCGATATTTTCTACTCGAAAAATCGATTCTTCGATTAATCGATCTCAGATCGCCATCCCTACCAAGCAGAACTCAGCAGAAGCAAACGATTCTCTTGGACGTGCGAGTGCATGTCTATTTATCGAATAATTCTAAATGATTCAGAAACACTAAAAATCAGAAAAATAGTACACATAATTTTATTAAGAGTTCCTGTGTTTACGTGATTGTGAAATAAACGGTGAGTGTCGGGATTTCACTATTTGCAAATTGGTTGGGGAAACTGCTTCGCACGCAGGATTTCCTTGCCGCCATATTGTTGAATGATGCTTGGCTTGGATAAAAAAAATCGTGTGGATAAATTTCATTGTTTCAAAAACATACGGTTGATACGTAATTTCTACTTATACTAGATAAACGTATCGTTACACTGGTAAGTCATTAAGTTTTCTGATTGAATTGATGGGTGAGAATTCGCCGGTCTATCGCATTTCTAAACATCTACCTATTACGTCTTCCTACGCGCATGCGAAGTTTTACAGCATCGCTAGTGTAATCGGCGCAGAAAGCAGTAGACAGGTACCTACTCGGATATCATACGACGTACTCATAGATTGATCAGTCAATAATTATTGTTGGTGGTATTAACCGCATGTTCAGCTCGCCCGCATGGTAAGTAAAGCCGCCCTTGCTCTTCAAAACAACCTCAAACGTGACGTGTGGCGTGGCGTGGTTTGGCCCAGATGTTTATAGCTCGTAAATATATTTATTTCGAAGATATTACATACCTACCTACCTACATACTTCATTCGCATAGTACCTAGGTACATAACTAACCTAAGTTACAAACTTTTTTGTGGACTTTACTATTTCATTGGTAATTCTATTTGTAATATTTCTTTTTCGACAGGCTGAAATGGTGGGATCACGAGTGTACGTTGGAGGCCTACCATTTGGCGTCAGAGATAGAGATTTGGAGAAATTTTTCAAAGGCTTCGGCAGGATCAGAGATATCCTCATCAAAAATGGCTATGGATTTGTGGTAAGCAAGTGTTTTTGACTGCTAATTATTAACATATTCACTGGAGAAAATACAACTGTTGTGTTAGCGGTATGGATAAACAACAGTGTGTGCAGATCCGTAACCATGGTTAGACAAGAAAATCGGCTCAGCAGTCAAGTGTTAATGATTACTAATGCTTATTGATTTTGGAAGAAATTATGTGATTCATATTAAAAATATAGGTTATTAGTTGCTACAGACACAATTATTTTTATTATTTTTTTACGATACAATTATAAATGACCCCTAACTAGGATTCCCCATTTTGTAATGTTTCAGGAATTTGAGGACCATCGAGATGCAGACGATGCAGTGTATGAATTAAATGGCAAAGAATTACTTGGGGAAAGGTATGTACCAGTACTTTTAGTTATTATTTCATGAAAAGTTGCTATCTCCAATACTAGGGTTTTCCAACTTTACAAAGTAGGGTGTAATCAAGTTTTTCAAAAAGCAATTTTTAATTAGAAATTACTAATACATTGGCTCGGAACGGGCCTTGATGTAGAGATGTCGTTTTTTTTTGCATTCTGCCAGTTTCATAGTGGCTTAAACTTCTATTCAAAATAGTTAAAATTAGTTTTATTCACATATGCGAGGTGTCCCACGTTGGTGCAATTTTTTTTATAAATTAATAGTTACACTTGCAATCATGCCAAGCATCAACTTAACATCTGATTGGTAAAATAGATAGATACAAAGATACCTTATCTGTGTTGATAGAATCTGGCATTACTTCATCGTCTTATAATTTTTAGCTTCTTATCTAATGAAGATGTTGATGATAAAAAGACATGGTTTGATGTAAATATAATTTTTTTACATCAAATCAAGATTATTAAAGTTGTCATTTTTGCCTATTGGAAAGACCACAAGGGTAGATAAGAAAGAAATTCATTACCATCATGTGACTAAAAAAAAGAATCTATTTGTTTTACCGCAAGAAATTGAAAAGGCTTTATCGCCTTTTGTAAACACTGATTTGTAATTTTTAATGTTTTTTTCTAACTTTAGAGTAAATGCGAGTCTCCTACCACTTTACTTCTCATCACGTTGAGCTGGTCCAAATAATGCTGTGTGGAGTAACATATTTGTGTAACTTAATTAAGTTCTTTATTTCATGTGTAGATTTGAAATACTAATAAAATTTCTCTTGTCAGCCGGCTCCACATACTTGTGTGAGAATTGTATGGAGAAATCACATTAATTCCTACTATGTAAGAGAAGCTTGTATGGTCACTTTGTATGAAATGAATGGCTTTGAATGAGTTCACATTTAGTTCCCTTCCTGACAGTGAAGTTTGGTTTGGCATTGCCTCATGAGTAACGAAGAACTAAATGAATTTTTGTATCTCAATTGGGTTTTATAATCACAATGTTATGATTATCTAAATTAATTACAGTGCAATTGTATATTTGGGCAGCTTGCCAGATGATGTCCCATTTCTTATCCTAGAGTGGCAATATTTGAACTGACCCATTCCTTAATAGATTGTTCTATTCCCTTGTAACCAAATTACCGATGCATCAATATAAAATACCTGCCCCGCATGCATTCCGCTAATTAGCCGATTGCATCAATGCTATTGTGTACTTAAATGTGTACCAACCTGCCTCATAAAACCAACTCTTGTCCATATACTGCTCCAGCTATGATCTGTGTAATGTGAATCTTGAGTCGGCTTTTTTCTAAATTAACCATAAAAGTTATGCGGTAAATGTCTTCTCCCAGTCGGGTATATCTATTACCTCATCTGTACCCGCTATAAAATGAATTGGCAAGCTGCTTCCAGCCCGAGAATTGTACTCCACCAGTCATCTATATCCTCCCCCGTGCCCGCCACCAAATCAATTGGCAAGCTGGCTCTAGCTCGAAGTAGTGGGGGGCGCGGGCAGTGCTAACCGAACGGGTGTGCCGCAGGGTGGTGGTGGAGCCGGCCCGCGGCATCGACCGGAGCGCCGACCGGTACCGGCGCGAGCGCCACTACGACCGCGACCGCGGCCGCTCGCGATACGAGTGAGTGTCTCCATGTTGTAGGGTGTCGGTGGAGCGCGCGCGCGGCGTGCCCCGCGGCTCCGACCGCTGGCGGAGCCGCGACCCGCCGCCGCCGCCGCCGCCGCCGCGGCGCCAGACGCAGAGACGCGAACCGTCCGTATTCAATGCATGAGGCGTGATATGCAAAATGACTACCTATAAATTGCCTAGAATGCACCGTCTGCTGATACTGAAAGATCTCTGTTTTGCAAAATTAACTCTGCAATAGAACCTACTTGTTGACCTGTTCTGTACAAACGAAACCAATCCTGTTTCCTCTTGCTACTATAAACCTGAGTCTCTATATTTAGATCAGCGTTAATTCCCAGTCTACTACTACTACTGAAAGAAATCACTGCCAATAGTTCTCATCCGTTTTCTATGCAATGGAAAATTCCCTCGTACAAATCCTGACAATGCGTAAAACCCTTATCCTGAATACCGTTTTCGTTCTAATAGTACCTACTTCATTCCACCCTTGTACATAAACTCTGCAAAACAAACCTCTTTATTAAAAGGTTCATAAATCAGACTACACCAAACTAGTTAACTTATTGTGCGAGCTCATGCATGCTAACGGAATAATCGCGTCCTTGGCACAGTTAGAAATAATCACCTTGTTACACCATCTTATTTCTAAACAATGCATGCCGAAGCACCTTTTAATTATTGACATAATATACAATTTGGCTCGAAATTCACAAATTTATTTGCAAATCATGCCTCATCTCTAGGTAGTTTTTCTTGTGTGTGTGTGTGGTAGTAATGGCTATTCACGTTTTAAACACAAGCGTACAATGTTTTGCTTCAACACATATAATTTGCATATTATTATTTTAGTGGAGTATTAATATTCTCGTAGCAGGTTTTTTTGTACTCATTTCTGTTATCAGTATAGCAACCTTGAAGTAAAGTTTATTTTATCATTATCGCTGCGGTTTTTTTAAACAGTTGATAAGCTTGCAATATGCGACAAATGTAGTATGAAAGGAATAATATTTAGTATACATTTGAAACAATATTATATTTGAAACAGTAGTGTTTATTTTCCATTAACAATTTATATTACTGTCATATAATCTATACACATGGTATGCTTATGATCCTTTGAAATCCCTATCGAGCCTTAGTTTTGCATTTTCTCCAGATTCCCTGAAACCTATAATAGTCGTATTGATGTATAGTAGCTAGCCAATTTTGGTTGTAATTTAAATGGATTTCTTTGTAAATCAAATCTATTGCAAATAGCCAGCATTCCTATTTATGAAAGTTACTCTGCAGCCATTGCATATCAATCTGATATCTGGTGAGCCTCCTCACATCATAAAACTTCAATTACAAATTAGTATTGTTTTTCTTTTTGTTAATATATGTTGTGAACGTTTGGAGTTGCAGATTATTTTCATAATTATTGTAGCACAGTGTTCTATTGAAAATAAGATTAAAACACTTTGCATAATTATAAGTTTTGTAAAATTTTTGAATGAAATGTTTCTAAAGAAATGTTTCTCTTCTTACAGCTCTGACCAAAATTACAGATATGGGCCGCCAACGCGGACGGAGTATCGTCTCGTAGTTGAAAATCTGTCAAGCCGCATTAGCTGGCAGGTAAGCGCTCTTCGGCCGACGGCACTCCACTGGGTCCTATCATCATCACATCACCTCACCCAGGGTCCTGGACACATGGTTACATGAGGACGAGGGCTGGGCGATCCACCACACGGACACGGTCACGATGAGCTCACGGTTACTCTGGACGTTACATGGCAATGGACTGGACGAAGATCGGGCGACATGCAGCGGGAAGGCATGCGATCACCGACACTGATGGACAAAATGGAAATCGAAGAGAAAGACAAGAGGTCACGGGATAATTAAGTCACACGATTAATGGAACCGAGTTGGGATGCAATGATCTGAAGACTGGCCACCAATGGACTCTCAAAGGACCGGGCTCGCGGAATCGAAACGGATCTTCACACATCTTGCTTTACTAATCAAACACAAAAAATATATATCCAAATCATTAATTTCTATTATGAAACAGTAGCCAATATTCAATATTGTATTCTAGTTTAACACAGTGTTTTTGCATACATCTAATTTGTTTTAAAATCAATATTTTATGTTTTCTTAAATGACACTTGTACAGAGTTACCTTCGAGCTTATAGAAATAATTTTTAAAAACAACAGAAGGTGGCGTAGCGTGCCCTGAGTCCTCCATGTAGCGCTGTGTGAGATGTGACCTATGGCGATGTTAGGAGGTTTGGTTCCTGCGCCGCGCGATGTGGTGACTCCCTTCCACCCGCCCGGCGCCCCCAGTGCGCGTGCCCTGCCCCGGACACCACGGAGGCCAAGGTAAAGTCAGGGGGCACACCAGGAAGACACAAAAGTTATGTGCAAACTCCCATTTTAAATATTCATTTCATTGTCTCTTCGTTCATGTCCACAGTATTGTACTGTGGATAGTTTGTTGATCACTTTTTTTTTGTTTTGAAAGCTGGAGCGGCTTTTTTGTATGCGGTAACTCGTTAGCGGTATCATTGTTTATGAAAATTGGACGTTGGACATTCGGAGGATGTGGAATGGTGGAGCTAACTGGAGATTCTATGGAGGTAGAATAGGAACAAAGATGGAGCGGCTGTCGCAGACTAGACTGGAAAGCATTTCAAAAGGCAGATGCAAAATCCCAACCAAACATGGCCAGTAGTCTTGTAACGAGATATCAAAGTGGATTTGGAACTGGATGAATCGAGAAATTTTCATAACAAATACTATCAATACGATAATTATGTCAAGCAAAACATACACATGCAAACAAACTAGATGGACTCACACAGAAAATCTAGTGGCCAATGGAGAGACGAGAGAGAGGAGATCTGGACCAGATTCTTAATGTAGAATCATTCTTAGAAGAAAACAGAGACAAACATGTACCAGAGCCTGAGACATGTAGTGAAGATGTAAGGAAACTGGCAGCATTCGGGACAATCAACAGTATTGGGACGAGACGGAAGCAAAGAGGGCTATCGCCAGGATGAAGCATCATCCGGCGGGCAGGACATGACGGCGTATCAACCATTCGGGATTCAATTCTGGAGCAGACCTTGCAGATGGTCAATCGATAAGGGAAACTTTTCTAAACAATGATTACCAATGGGTGACCGCGTACTAATCAGCTGCAAAAGGCGTATTATCATCTTCTCTCACTAGAATATTCAACCATATATAAACGAAACGACTCTAAAATAATAGGCGTATAACATTAAAAATTAACTTTTTCACTATTTTTTATTTCTCAACATGATGATACTATATTTTTACCATCTTTCGGGGCTGAAAACCTTGATGATAAGTTTAAATCTGAGGAAACTTTTGGAATAGTTTTAAATTTGAGGTTTTGAAGAATAAGTTCTAATATGTGATATTGCTTGGCAGGACTTGAAGGATTACATGCGTCAAGCTGGGGAAGTTACTTACGCTGACGCTCACAAGCAGCATAGAAACGAGGGGTGAGTTCTTCTAATTTTTATCATGTACAATTATGAACTACTTAAAAAAAATACAAAATAATTTATTTTACCAAAAAGAGATATTGAATAATACCTAATAATAATAATAATACTGTTTTTGGGTTTGTATTATTAGTTCACTTAATGGTTAATTGACCTCAAATTTTACATGTTAACACCCGAAGAAACACAAGTTTGTGTAAAAAATATAAAATCAATATATAATTATCTATCTATCTAACATTAGATAGATAGATAAACTCTTTATTGAAACACGACAGAACAAAGAAAACTTAAAAATTAAAACTTCTGTCTGTTTTCCGCCAAAATCCATTTGACAGTACCACAAACAATGTAATCAATGTTTTGTCGTTGCAGCGTGGTTGAGTTCGCGACCCACTCGGACATGCGCGCCGCCATCGAGAAACTGGACGGCACCGAGCTGAACGGGCGCCGCGTCCGCCTCGTGGAGGACCGGCGCTCCTCGCGGCGCCGCACGCGCTCCTCCTCCAGCCGCAGTCGCAGCCGCAGCCGCTCGCGCGACCGCCGCCGTTCGAGGTAACCTCACTGAACGCCTCGTGGAAAACCGGCACACCTCGCGAAATTAATTAGAAGGAATGATAGGTGAAAGTGTGTGTGCGCCTGGCCGAAAACCAATACTCATGTTATGTTTATGAAATAAAACCTTCAGCTTATATTTTTAGTACTACACTAGTTTTCCGAAACACCTGGTGGTAATGTTATTGCCCTTGGAAAATCGATAACTCTCATACAACCACTAAAGATTAGTACTAAAAAATAAATGTAAGCTGAGGTAATAAGCTTTCATTTGACGTACATGAGATGTCTATTGTTTTCCGACCAGAGGTGCACATCATTCAAAATTTATTCAAATTTTATTTCACATGGCTCATGGCTCTTTTTTATGCTGAGTAAAACCTATTTTCAAACTGAATGGTGTAAAATGTTCATGATGATACTATATTATTTACCATCTTTCGGGGCTGAATACCTTGATGCTAAAACTTAATCTGAGGCTTCCAACGCATCCGTCAACCAAACCTCTTCACCTGCTGACTTTAAAATCAAATTTAATTCCTTCACAGCCGTTCCCGTTCCAAATCTCGGCCGAAGAGCAAATCGCCCGCTGCTAAATCCCGTTCACGGTCTCGCTCTAAGTACGTATACGTTAACAATAATGTTAGTGAGTTTCTTTGTCGGAGGTAATCTAAACTTGCGGATCCGATTCTGAATATTCTTTCACTAGTGAGAACATTTTTTTGAGAGGGGAAAAGCTACCACGGTGATGACGGAGAGGGGTGTGGGCCTTGAACATGCTAGAACCCTCCCTGAGCAGTGCTCCGACGAGGGGGGGCAAGATATGGTATGTTAGCAAACATCATCTTGCCCTGGGGTGGGGTGGGCTCCGGTGGTATCCCGACCGCAACCTCTGTGGGAGGGATATTTATATATTAGAGATCTGTGCAAGCCAGTTATAGGTGATAACAAATATTATCCCTGAGTGATACAGGATATGTTCTATCCTGATAAAATTTAGTTTCTGTGGTCTGGGCACAGTGATCATATTCAGTTATAAAGCCGACTTGAAAGATGTGACGAGACAATCACAGATCTATCGGTCATGTTATCCGTGTAAGATTGTTCCCCCGACTGCTCAAAGGAGAGTATGTTTTTAGCTTTGCTTTCTTGTAAGCTTTTTCAATTATGTAACGCAATATGCTTTTTATAGAGAAGAAAACGCGAGTAGATCCATAAATCAAGTGCTACTTGGCTAGCTACAATTTAGTAAAGCTAAAACAACTTACCTTTCGGTGAACTGGTGATCTACTTTATATGTATGCTCTGTCATGTACAATATTAACTACTCATTGTATAGTGTCTGTTGTTCCAAACTAGTCTCAATTTTAGTTTAGTCAAATGATCTGTTGCCTCTTTCCAATCATATGGAAACAAAAGCGATGGCAATAACATTGGAGCTGTCAAATTAAGTTTGAGTTTAGTTTGTGCCAAGTCCAGTGTTCGTCCAACTTCCACCGAGAAAGGTCACGTTCCGCGTTTCTACTCTATCTAGTACACGTTGGGGTAAAGTGCTGACGCAGTACCTACAATGCCTTCGCGCGCGTAGGCATCCGCGAACGACGCGATGACCCAGTTTATCATATGTGAATCACGTCACGACCTTCAATAGTGTAAATATTTGTTAAGGCGAAGCTATATTTTTTATTTTAAATCATGGCTTCGTCAAGTCCTGTCTCCATTGATATAAAAACGGAAACGGAACGAGTGCTGTTCCATCATTACGAGCGCGAAAAAGCGGAGAGAAAAAAGCTGGAGAGTCTGGTAAAAGACCTCCAGAGCCAAGTAGAAGAACTTCATCGTTATCTGAAGCATGTCCAGGAGCAGAAAACATCAGCTCCAACTCAACCCTCTAACCGTAGCAACGAGGAACCTCCCATTCCACTCGAATATGAGACTGATGAAGAGGACCTTGCGAGAGAAACCGAGTGGGTGCGCCAAAAAAGTAGGAAGAAGAGGAAGTTAAACACAACACTGTCCCCACAACAAGGATCTGGTTCCAATCAACCACCCAAAGAAAAAACAAATGTAAAAAAGATACCTCTACCTCCACCAATAGTTATAGAAAACATACTCGAGTACCAGAAATTGTATGATCTGCTCTCGTCAAATGTAGCGAAGGACTCTTTTGTCATAAAAATGCTGAGCGGAGAAAGCGTTAAAGTGAACGCGAATAACGATGAGGCATACAGAGCTATTACCAAGCTCTTGTCGAAAGAAAATCATCTCTGGCACTCCTATGAAAATAAACAGGACAGGCCAATTAGAGTGATGGCTAAAAATCTGCATTTGTCATGTCAGCCCGCCAGAATAATTGAAGACCTCATACTTCAAGGCTACAAAATCCACGATGCTGTTAACAAACTTAGCTGGAGGAGCAAAACACCTCTCAACATGTTCATGCTCTCTTTCCACAAAGAAGAGGATATCAATAAGATCTATGGCATCAAGTCTATATTGGGTTGCAAGGTAGATATACAACCCATAAAATCATCAAAGCTGATCCCACAGTGCAAAAAGTGCCAAGCGTATGGACACACACAAAAATACTGCTCCAAAGAACCCAGGTGCGTGAAATGTACCGGTAAACACTTGACCATTGACTGTAAAAAGCCTGCGGAGGCTAAACCAAAATGCGTACACTGCGGTGAAGCACACCCTGCTAACTATAGGGGGTGCATAGTAGCCAAAGAGTTACAAACCATAAGGAACAAGTTAAGCAAGAAAACCAATTCAGCACCTGCTACTACCGCGGTCCCAAGTGCAACCAAATCGAAACTGCCAAGTGGTAATCCAAGCATCAGAAAGAATGTTTCATATGCTCAAGTCTCAAAAGGACCTCCTTCGAGACCGTCTACACCATCTCAACCAAAGCATACAAGCATGGACATGGATGAAAAATTAAACAAAATTCTCAGTCTTGTGACGTCTTTTGATGAACGTCTTAAAAGGGTGGAAAACAGCACTAAAATAGCTGCAACAAAACTACAAAAATGAATAAATTAATGAAAATTATGGCTTGGAATGCGAATGGGCTCTTTCAGCATCGCAATGAATTACAGGCAGTATTAAATATCCAAAACATAGATGTGTGTCTCGTATCTGAAACACATTTTACAACAGAATCCTATATACAAATAAAAGGTTATAAAACATACCATGCACTACATCCTAATAACACAGCTAGGGGAGGTAGTGCTGTTATAATAAAAGAGAACATCCACCATTACGAAGAACATAAATTTGAAGAAGAACACATACAATCAGTAGCTGTTTCGGTCAGAACTAAAAACTATTCTGTTACCATATCAGCTATATACTGCCCACCAAAACATGCGTTAAAGGCTGAAAAATATAGCAACTTTCTACGTGAGCTTGGTAACCGATTTATACTTGGAGGGGACTTTAATGCCAAAAATACCTTTTGGGGATCCAGGCTTACAACAACAAAAGGAAAAGAACTTCTGAGCGCAATAAGAGACAGCAAATGTAATGTTATGTCAACAGGAAAACCCACCTACTGGCCGACAGATCCACTAAAAATACCGGACCTAATTGATTTTTTCATATACAAAAATATTTCATCTTGCTTCTTACACATAGAGGAAGGATATGACATGAGTTCTGATCATTCTCCAATTACATTGTATCTAAGTGAGAGTGTGATAATGAAAGATAACAATCTGTCGTTGGTTAACAAGAGTACAGACTGGGAAAGTTTTAGACTGGACTTAGATTCCTCAATTGATTTAAAAGTTCCACTTAAAAATCCGGAACAGGTGGAAAATGATTTGAAAACATTTATATTAAACATTCAAAAGAGCGCTTGGAATAATACTCCACAAGTTAAAACTCAATCCAGGAGTATTTACTACCCAATAAAAATAAGATACCTTATAGCTGAAAAAAGGAGGCAAAGGCAAAAATGGCATGCAACTAGAGCTCCTAGAGATAAAACTATATTGAACAACTTAACAAAAAAACTAAAGAGGGAAATCCAGAGCTTTAATGACATTACTATGGACACTAAGCTAAGTGAACTAACGAGTGATCGCACAACAGATTACTCGCTATGGAAAATGACCAGAAACTTAAATAAACCAACAAGGAATATCCCACCCATAAAGCAAGGCAATGGTAGCTGGGCTATAAGCAATGAGCAAAAAGCGGCTAGGTTTGCAGAACACCTACAGCAAACATTCCAACCAAATGAAGGAAGCTCTGCTCATGATATTCCACTGGCTGAAACGCTTTCTGACCTAGAGATAAGATACGTTACACCTAGAGAAGTTACCAATGAAATCAAACATCTATCAAAGAAGAAGTCCCCTGGCTACGACCTTATTACTGGAGAAGTGCTACAAAACTTTCCCCGTAAGGCCATAGTAAAGCTCACTACTCTCATTAACGCGACGTTCAGACTGAAATACGTACCAGATATGTGGAAAGTAGCTGAAGTAATTATGATTCCCAAACCTGGAAAATCACCTCATGAAGTGTCATCTTACAGACCAATATCCCTTCTACCCGTAATGTCAAAATTACTAGAAAAGCTGTTGCTGAAACGATTAAAACCTATCATAGAAGATAAAAATCTAATTCCAGACTATCAATTTGGTTTTAGAGAAAAACATTCTACTATAGATCAGGTACACAGAATCACAAACACTATTGAAAAAGCACTTGAAGAAAAGAAAGTCTGTTCTACAATTTTCTTAGACGTAGCACAAGCTTTTGATAAAGTCTGGCATAAAGGGCTTATTTACAAGCTTAGAAATATGCTCCCACAACCGTTTGTGGATCTATTACAATCTTATCTGACGCAAAGAATGTTTAGAATCAGACAAGACGACAAATATTCAAAATTAAAGCCAATACATGCTGGAGTACCACAGGGAAGCGTCCTTGGTCCAGTCTTGTACTTATTGTACACTTGTGATATCCCAGAGCTAGAAAACAACACTATCGCCACTTTTGCAGATGACACAGCGATTATGGCAACAGGAGTCACTCATGAAGAAGCAGTGGAAAAAGTCCAAAAAGCCGTTAACAAAATATCTGGCTGGACAGATAAATGGAGAATTAAACTTAACGAGTCTAAGTCCATCCACATAGACTTCTCGAACAAAAAACCTAATTACCACCCGGTGTACATTAATGGTCAAGTGATACCATACGAAAACACGGCCAAATATCTCGGCATGACTTTGGACGCTAAGCTTCGCTGGAAAGCACATGTCAAAAAGAAACGTGATGAACTAGATCTTCGCTACAGAAATATGTATTGGTTAATTGGGAGAAAATCCATGCTGTCGGTACATAATAAGGTACTCTTATACAAACAAGTCCTTATGCCAATATGGACCTATGGTATCCAGTTATGGGGCTGTACCAACCAAAATAATATACAGATCATTCAAAGATTTCAAAATAAGGTGCTGAGAGGTATTGTCAATGCCCCATGGTACATCAGAAACGAAGACCTTCATCGGGACCTAAAAGTGGACTTCGTCTCAATTATCATTAAAAAGTTTGCCGAAGCTCATGAACATAGACTTCACCACCACGTGAACGTCGAGGCTATCCAGCTCCTCGACAACACGGATATAGTGAGAAGACTAAAAAGGAAGAAACCTTTCGAGTTAGTGTAGTGATGTGACAGTGAAGTGTAGTTTGGTTAAATCTACTAGTAAAGAACACATTAACAAAGTGCCTTCGCCTTAATAGAGACAGTAAGAAATGTGTTAATGGACACAATCTTAGCAATAACTCTACTTAGCAATTTATGTTAAACGCAAATTACTCATTAGTCTTTCAGGCTAGATCGTAATTTTAATGATGTACTTATTGATAAGAAGCATTATAAATTTAAAAAAAAAAAAAAAAAAGTTTGTGCCAACAGAATTGGTACTACCAATGTTAGACAAAATGAACTAAATCTGAATTGAACAGCTGAAAGTTATTGCTGTCCTCTACTTTTTCATGCAATTTGAAAGGGATAATTTATTTTTAACAACGCTATGACATTATCATTATTTTTTTATTTAGACTTAATTAATGATTTAATTAGTCTATATTAGACTATTTAGACTAGCCTATACCTTCAGAAATGACACCAATAATATTGTACATATCGGAGCTTTGAATGATGAAGTCTTGTAAGATGCAGTGTAATTAACGGATGCCCAAACTTAACACATTTTTTTTTTTTTACATGCAGACCACTACAAAAGTAAATTGGATTCAATAATACCTCATTCACGTTGCTTTTAGTTTCATAATCGTCTTTGCACAATGTTACCCAATGAGTCTCCGTTCCCCTTAAATGTTCAAATGCCTGCATGTGATTTAATTGTTTCCTTTAACTGGCAAAGTAAACAGGAATAACACTGAAGGCACGTATAGTCGTAACATGGATCGGTACATTAACCTAGTGTTTTTGGCTAGGTATGTAAAATGTTGCGCTGAGCAAAATTTACAAACGTGAGTACTAACATAGTACTTTACATGTGTAAAAGTAGTTGTTTTGTTGTATTATTTTATATTAATTTTATTATGGTATAATGTTTGTTTTCACCTTTTAATTAATACACAGCAGTATTTGCCAAATAGTATGGTTCACCTGAATTGTTAACAGCGGGGAACGTTTCCATTGCTCTTTCAAGTAGTCAAGAAAATTATAATTATATAATTTGTAGTATAGAATCATACTTTTTGGCGATTGTTAGCAATGTTTTTCTCAAAACGTGATCTTAGATCACTCTTCAATTTCCTGTCTGAAGCATGAATTTCTGACCCTTGCTTATTCCTTCGACTGCCACAAAAACTTCTACAACTATCTTTCTCCTCCGCGGCGTATGTTGGCGATGAGCCGACTGCGAAGCGTGAGGTTGCGGGTTCGATTCCCGCACGGGGCTAATATTCGTGCGCGCCGCAAGTATTAGATCCAAGTGTTTGTGGGGCCACGGTTCTCATAGTTCCCGAATCCGAATAGATACGGAGAGTCGGGACAGGAACCATGTAAGTCATCGTGATGCGTTTTATTATTAATAATAAAGCCATTGGCACACAGGCGCGATATTATATGGGTCAATTATTTCACAACGCGCCCCGCGTCCTTTTCACTTATATAAGCCTAGTTATATACCGCAGCAGCGGCGTATGATCGCGCGTGCTAATAAAGAAATGTCGCATAAACGTCTACGATTACATCCACCTATAATAACGCGCCAGTGGAGTGGACAGGCCTAACAGTAAGCATGACAGGCGTCAGTGATTCTCGCTTCAGCGTGGAACGTAGTGATTGGACGTAACTAAAGTTGTACGCTTGGTCTGGCGGTTGACGTCGCTCAGGAACCGCAGTCGCTCCAAGTCTCGGTCGCGCTCCGCTTCGCCGGCGCGTAGGTCCGAGCGGCGCTCCGCCTCCCGTAGATCAGACCGCCGCTCTGCCTCTCGTAGGTCCGACAGAAGCCACAAATCCGAAGACAGGAACGGAAGGCGTTCTGCGTCCAGATCTAAGTCGCACTCGCCAAAGCCCGCCTCTAAGTAAGTACTTCAGTGCAGTCAATCCATGTCTGACGGTATTGCGGAAGAGGTTATCCTTCTGTGTTCATTTTGTAATGTTCACATCCTTTTTTGTATTGGTTCTTTTATTTTGTCAAATTTAAATTAGTGAAACAGTTTTAGTTATGTACGTTCAGAGAAAGACAACCTCACACTGTCAAAGCATTACCTTCAGACGCCCGGGTGAACCGGCGATTTCTAATACCCATTGGCATTTACTATATTAACAACAGAATTAACGAAATTGTTGACAAAACTCATTGATCGCACAATTTAACAATATAATTAACTCGATCCATGTTTTCCTGCCTACGAAGTGATACTGCCATTGTAAGGTGAGCGTAACTTATAGTAAACATTAGTTGAATTTAGATGTTTTTTAGCCGTTATTATTTCGTGTAGTTAGTTATTTAGTTCTTGTTTAGTTTTAATTTCTATTTGCATTTTGGAAATGTTTGGATTGCTGCTTCCGTTGGCACTACTCGTGCTTCTGTCATGATTTTTCACCATCTATGTGTTGTGAATGGAGTGCGAGGGAATTTGTGACGTCTTCCTCATCATTTTAAAAATTTATAAACCTTACAATATCGGATTACCAAACTGCCTAAAATTGGGTTGGGTGATAGTTGAAACAATTAGCTGTAACGATTGGATGATGGAGTTTAATTTCTGATACGGTCACATCTTTCCTGATTTTAATCGATTCGTATTAATTAACAGGGAGAGATCTCGTTCTCGCAGTAAGGAGCCGTCGCCGCAGCGTGAGGAGGAGCGCCGCCCCGCCGCCAGCAAGTCGCGCTCCCGGTCCCGGTCCCGGTCCGGGTCCCGCGAGCGGTCCGCCTCGCGGGACCGCTCGCGCTCGCGGTCCCGCTCCGCGTCGCCGCGCCAGAATGGCGACGCCAAAGAGCGCACCAGCAACGATCGCTCGCCACGTAGCGGCGAATAAACACATAGCAATAATTTTGTTAATTAACTATATATGTAAGGTCGTGACTTCAACCATTAGCCTCATTTGGCAGGTTTCGATTGAACCCTTGTTCGTAAGTTTACACCCCATACTCAAACGTAGTATTTACTAGTACACTGAAGTATTTAGCTAGGTACATTATAGTCATTATTGAGTCGTTGTCGCATTTTATATAGTGTATATCAGATTTTTAGATCTTTCATGATGTTGAAGTCACTTTTAAATAAGTACTTATAATGTGCACGTTAAACCATACAATTTTCACAACTAGAATTCCTTGTAGACAATTTGTATTTTAAGGATTTTAGTTGTTTCTAGAATAATTATTATTGTTTAAGAGTAGAAATTCTACAAAACATTTTATTACACAAAAATTAGGATTGAGTTTTTGTTATTTGCGCTCATTTGATTGCAGAAATCTACTCACTAGCTTAATTAAATTAAATCTAGTAAACTATGTTGTGACGAAGTTGTATTGCCCTGAATAAACAGAAGGGGCTATTTCTATGTTATGTAATAAGTTTTGGGACTTCAATAGATAAGTGAAGAAATAATATTGGTATTTGTAAATAGTGAATTTATTACTTTTAACCAAATACATACATAATAAGTACATTTTGTATGATTTCTAAAACCTAATAACTTTCCCTTTACATACATATGCAACAGAATATTAAAACCAATAGCTAGGTAGTGTCGAATTCCAATTTGTACAAATCACTTAAAATATAGCTTTACTAGCTGCGCCCCGCGGTTTCACCAGCGTAGTTTCTGTTCCCGCGGGTATATGGGGATAAAAAAACCCTGTTACTCGCTGATAATGTAGCTTCAAAAATGACGAAACTTCCATACAAAATTTCATCCCCTATTTCAAACCCTTACAATGCTTTTATCGCATTAAAAAGTACCCTATGTCCTTTCTCGGGCTCTAGACTATCTCTGTACCAAATTTCATTTCGATCGGTTCAGTAGTTTAGACGTGAAAGAACAACAGAGTTACTTTCGCATTTATAATATAAGTAAGGATTGGACACCGTTAGGCTGAGAAGTCAGTGAAACGGTCATACTGGATGACAAGAGACGAGGCTGCCTTTTGTCCTATGCTACCTTGTTAATTCTTGTATACATTTAAAAAAAAAATATTTTATAAAACCGTCTCCTGTGCGTGTTTTGGCCTACCTACTTACTACATTGAACATTGACAACATAACTTGTTTGATATGAAAACACCAAACATTTTCAACAAATAGGCAAAAATGACAATGTTTTGTGTAGTGGGCCAAAACACGCAGTAGACACGACTTATCATACTTTCCAAAAAAAGGCTATATTTATCAAATATTTCAGTTCTGGTTGCTGGAGATTATGAGAGCCCTTTATTGGAAAGTCAATCTCCTCTGGCGAGAACGACTTGGTTGAGGTTATAGCCAATAACCTGTGAGTAGGGTCTCAAAAATGTATTATAAAAACCGACCAACCTACCATATGATCACAGGAAAATAGATCCTTAACAGACAAATGACGTTTATACTTAGTTGGGCGGAAAATTGGTCAGCGTCTCCGTCCGTGAATTCGTCTCTTACCAGCTCGAGTTGTCGACTTCTGTTTCTAGGAAATACATAACCCGTCACGTTCACATACACAGATCATGACCTATAGAGTAACTATACTGGTGGTGTTCGAACATTCTCGATGTACAGGTGTATTTACACAGTGATAAATTGATAGTACTTAGTCCGAGTACTTATACTCTTTGGTTAGATAGCACTCGCTGTTTCTGGCATAGTACCAACAACCTACACTAGGTGGCGTGCAAACGAAGAGCATCGTTCTTCCGATTGAGTTGGAACCAAACTTTTAGGAAGTCACGGGGGTGGCTAGTAAATAATAAAATAAAATGCAAGTATTAATCTTTTGTAAACAATTGTTTATTAACATTTTATCCATTGACTCCAACACTCGATGCATATCACCGCAACATCATTACAATATTATGACTTTTATTACGGATACAATTATGGAATTACTGGGCACTTGTGTTCTATTAAACGAACGCTTTCATTTTTCTTTTGAAACCGAAAGTCTATGTGAATATACCAAAAGGTAACGCAGCAAATAAGATACATAAAAATCAGGTCCATCAAGGACGTAAAATAGACATGAAAATAATCTTCGAAAAGCATGCAAAATAAACAATCATAAGAAAATAGAGAATTAAAAATAAGATTTATAAAAGTTAACCTAAGAAATGGAATGATTTGAAATTTTATCTTTCAGTATACTCACGTAGCACTAAATACATCTTTGATTCCTTACGATACATTTTGGGTCCAAAGCACTAATCATGGTCAATTTAGAATCAGTCAATTGTAAACCTATATTCAAAAAATAAACAATGATTTAATAAAAATTACAAATTCACAATAATCATACATAATAGTTTCGTGTTATAAATAAGTTAAAAATACTGTCATTTTATTGTTCGGAATGGAAATAACAATTTTATTATGCATATCGTAATTAAAATCGTCAAAAAGAAAAATGAAAGTTGAATGAACTGCAATCAATTAAGTACAAAACTGTATGATATAATATCGACTGGGCATATTCTGTCTTGACATAATTTCAGCTTACATTTTGTCATCCTCTAACATTACATAACATATTTTATCATCAGTCTATTAATAGTTCTATAGTAAATTTTGTCCATTATTCTTTATTAATGTACGTCCGAGTACATAAGGCAACATAAGAGGTATGATCGCATATCACTTACCAAATAATACTATCTACAAATTAATAAAAAGCAATTTAACATAAATTATTCCATATCGAACGATTCTGTCGAGTCGGCACGCTTTCCTCGGAAGGCGTGCCGCGCCGAGGGAATCCAAACATTTTCAAGAGGTGTACCTATTAAAATAAATAAGTTAAAACAACCTGAAATCGTGTCCTATGTTGCCTAATGACACTTTAATATTGTCACAGTACTCTTACATAATTAATGGAGATATACTTACATAGCTAAAACTTAATCGTTTTATACAAAATGACTTAGGTTTCGAAAATTGTTACTTATAAGTACAGAATTTATAACCTATGGACTAAAAGTACGTGCGTGATGTTAACATTTGTGTCGCGAGAGAGGTTTGCGCGACTTCTGCGTGCTTGGGAACGCGGAGGCGGCGCAAACGAGCCTCGCCCTAAACAGGAACGTTATATTGTGCTAACCGACTAAATCCCGTGAACGGAAGCTACAAGAGAAAAATCTGTGTCGATTTTCAAGAAAACCTGAACAAGATTTTTTTTATGGAGAATACTAAAATCATAGGAACAAATGACAACATTATTTAATAAGTCAATCACAAAAAATAATCAAACTGATGTACGCGTGATTCGCGTTTTTATTAATTAGTCTAAAATCTTAATTAACGCACGGTTTGGTATCTTCTGGTGCGAGTCTAGAGGGATAGCGTAATGGTGTAGAGTCACAGGGGCGGTACTGTCGCCACTCTTACAGCAAACAGACAAACTACAATGCAATCCGACAACCAGAAACGCAAATCGTTAACTGAATCAGCACTGAATGCACCATACTTGTATAGATAAAATGTACCGCAGAGGTACTCAGAAAAATTATCAAAGAACAAGTTAAATTTGAAATTCCAATGGCACACCGTTGATATAATTTAGAAAGCTGATAATATTTCAGATTTACAAAAAAATATCTGAAATTTTATCAGCAGCAAAGTAAATTTACAGACCAAAACAGTCTTCCAACGGTTGTGTCCAATTAGCCAGATATTTAACTAAAAATGATTTGTTTGGTCAAAGGTTGGCAAGGTGTCGAGTGGAGACAGTACCGCCGCTTGGCGTCGGCGCGCGCGGCGGACCGGCATCCCGCGCGTCGGTACCTACAGAGATCGCATCAGTGGAGCTCTGTCCACTCGCCTCCCGGTGCGCCCGGTCCTCGCCCGCACTCCCACGGGTGGACGATGGCTGACGAGGGACTTTCGGAAGGAGAACGGGAAATGTTGGTCATGATACTAAAGGAGACGTTGGTTAAGATGACGGAAATTGGTCAAGCTTGCGGAATATTGGGGTATGTGGAATTTTGTTCATATAGGAATGGCGGAAAACTTCGAGTTTTTATGTGACAGTTGAGTTAAATTTAATAGTTTTGTAGGTAAATACTAAATTAAGCTCAATTTTTGGTAAAAGTGTGAAGATTTTAGTATAGACCAAATCTGATAGAACGCGGAATCAAGCAGACTGATTCTTAAGAGGAGAAAGATTAGGGAAAGGAGGTAGTCCGAAACTCCGTCACCAGCGCCGTCTCACCACGAGAGGGCGGGCGAAACGCACCGCACACGAGGCAGAAAAACGAACCGTCGCCCTTAATATGTACATGGCGACCGGACCGACAAATAAATACATCGAACGCTTACATCTAGCTGTCTATACAGGGGTCACTTTACACTATCCTATATATACACTAGGCCACACATTGACACAGCCTGGTTCGCACGAGCGTCCATTGTGAATAAATAAGTTATTTGTCCAGCACTACACTTGGGTCGCGAATGTGGGCGGCAGGCAGTGGTCGTCTAGTACGTACACCCCTCCGCCTTCTAGCGCTCTTTTCACTAGCGATGTATCGCTGGAAAGATAGAAAAGTTACTGTTAGTTATCAAGTAATCAAGTTGTCGAGTGATTTGGTGAAAGGAGACCGTCAAGAACCGGCCAAGAATGTTTATTTTTTTCTGTTTGGCCACCATCTCGGGTCTAGGATGTTGGGCGGTCTCCTTTACAATGAAAGTGGGTAAATTTGTATGAGAATGGAAACTAATAAATTCACAGTGATGGACGCCTGATGGAAAGAGGTGTTTTCGGCATAGAATGGTTGCGCCTGAAATGTTGTCTCAGCAAAGTTAAGTAAGGCTTTGCTTATTTCAATATAGCCTCAAGGGGTCACAAAATATACAGTTTTTTTAAATAAACCGGACACTTTTTAGATTAAATACCAGCCATTTAAAAAACACCTAGTCTGTCCTCACATAACAATAAGTTCTAAAAGAGATCAAATATTAATTTTTGTACGTAATAAAATTGATAGAAGTGAGACTGTCAATGAAGCTAGGTCCAAGTACAAGAGATACCGACCTGTTAGCGCAGTAGGCGGAGTCCTGCGACAGCCGCGACAGTCTCGGGTCGAGCGCCGCCAGCAGCCGCGCCGACTCCGTGTTGAGCGTCTTCCGCTTGCACTCCTCGGCCGCCGCGTTGTGCGCGTTCTGGCTCTCGGGCGCCGGCGCCGGCTCGCACTTGCCCCACGTGTTGCGGATCACGTGCCCGCCGGCGTTGGCCGCGTTCTGCGCGCGCGCCTCCGCGTCCGCGTCGCTCGCCGCGCGCGCGCGCCGCCGCCGCACGCACGCCAGCGCCGCCAGCGCGCACGCCACCAGCGCCGGCACCGCCGCGCCCGCGCCCACCAGCCACGCCACCTTCTCCGCCGACAGCGCCTCGGCGGCGGCCTCCTCGCCCACCCGCCGCAGGTGCCCGCCGGCGCGCTTGGACAGCTCGGCGTGCGACACCGTGCAGGCGCGCCCGCCCCAGCCGGCCGCGCAGGCGCACAGGTACCCGTCCACGCGGTCCCGGCACGAGCCGCCGTTGCGGCACGGGCTGGACGCGCACTCGTCCACGTCCACGCTGCAGTCCTTGCCGGCGAACCCGGGCCGGCAGCGGCATTCGTAGTCGTTGTCCCGTATGAGGCACTCGCCGCCGTTAGCGCACGGCTTGGCGAGGCAGAGGTCGACGCGAGTCTCGCAGCGCGGCCCGAGGAACCCGGGCGCACACTGGCAGCGCTGGCCGTCCACGAGGTCCACGCAAGTGCCGCCGTGCTCGCACGCCACTCCGGCGCAGTCGTCGATGTCGATCTCGCAGCGGTTCCCGCGGAAGCCGGCGCGGCACGTGCAGCGGAAGCCGTCGCCGGCGCGCTCGCAGGCGGCGCCGTTGCGGCACGGGCGCGCGGCGCACGGGTCCGCCTCCAGCGCGCAGTCGGCGCCGCCGAAGCCCACGGGGCACACGCAGACGTAGCCGGCGGCGCGCGGCTCGCACACGCCGCCGTGGCGGCACGGGCGGTCGGCGCACGTGAGGCGGCGCGTCTCGCAGCGGGCGCCCTCGTACCCGGCGGGGCAGGCGCACGCCAGCTCGCCGCCCTCGTCGGGCAGGCAGGCGCCGCCGTTGAGGCACTCGCGCACGGCGCACGAGTGCAGCGACTTCTCGCAGTCGGGCCCGGTGTACTCGGCGGGGCACACGCACGTGTAGCTGCCCTGGCCCGTGTTGTGGCACGTGCCCCCGTTGCGGCACGGCCGGTGGTTCGTGCAGTAGTTGAGGTCCTGGTTGCAGAACAGCCCGCCCCACCCCTCCTCGCAGATGCAGTCCCAGGGCCGGCTGCAGATGCCGTGCACGCAGCCCGGGTGCCGCTCGCACTGGTCGCACAGCTCGCCCACCCAGCCCGAATGGCAGCTGGAATGGAAACACAACACGTCAGCTATGTGATAACGAGCGTCTAATGGGCGCGGAACAAAGCGGAGGATGAACGGCTCGAGCGAAGGGGCGGTCGAGCGCTTAGCACAAAGGTGTGAAGTGATACTCACATGCACTGGTCGGGCTTGAGGCAGTGGCCGTGCTCCGCGTCGCAGCCGGGCAGGCAGCGCGCTGGAACAAAAGAAAAACGTTCGTTAGAGAGTCTCTAGGCGAGGGACAAAAGAATTCTAAATGGATTTCTTTAATTGCGACAGGGAAGCGGGCGATTAATCATTCGTCTCGGATCGCGGGAGGGCGCATCTCGTATTAAACCCGGATTCGCTGCAAAGGACACGGCGCGAGGCGTGCGGTACGAGGCGTGCACTCACAACCGACGTAAATATGTGACCGCTTTAGCACCCTGCCGCAGTAACTGGTGTGCCATTTTCTGCACAGTCCACGGAAACGTGACTCTTTCTCGACGCGACAAGGTGCTAAATCGTTTTCGTATTTCTGCAGCTGGTTGTACAAAGAGAGAGGTTCGTTAGCGTCCCGAGGGCGAGGTCGCTGCCGACGATTTATCTTCACGCGCCGACTCGTCTCTACGACACCGTCCTTTAAGCTTTATACCCTGCATTCAATTACATTTTTACTATCTAAGAGTATGCATCGATAATGCCTTTCCTAGTTACGAATGGAATGGCTGCTATTTCAGTCGTTTTGTTGAAATACTACAATTATAATTACTAATGACTTCCAAAGCTGAAATATTTAGCTTCAACGTGATGTATTACTGGTGTAATATGTGCGCATTGTTAACTTCGTGATTAACGTTCAATACACTGCGAACCCTGGCGCATCTTCGTTTGCTAACGTACAAACCGCGCCGATACTATAAACTGGTCGAAGTGCATTGCCGTGCAAAAATATAAGCGAATGTATAGAATAAGAGGCGAACCGGTAATGTATTATGGTCGGCGGAAAAAATAGTGTTTTGAAATAAGAAGTGCGGCGCGAGTCGCGTCGTATCGGTCGGGTGCGCATGGGCAAGTTATCGGAGCGAATACAAGGGGGCAGATAGCGCGGGGAGCATAACCGTCACTCGACCGTTACTGTTCCCCTAACTCGCTAGAAAAATACTAGACGCCATCTTGATCATAAATTCCATTCCAGAATGCAAATGCAGCCGGCTTACAGTTCTATATTGGACGAGGAAGCCATTCGGAGCTTTGCAGCGCATCCCGCAGTTTGCGCGGAATTCGAGGAGCTCCCGCGGACAAATAAAGGAGATTAGCCTCCGGGCGTGTTCTATCATTTATCCTTAGACTCCATCATAGGTTTAGGCGCTCCGGCGAGCAAAACATAAACGCTAAGCCCCCGAAACTTGCTCCGGGTTCTCGCAAATCGGCTTAACTCCACACTCTACCGAATTGGCGAGCTCCGCCGTCCATTCTATTTTATCACTACGGTTTTTATCCGCCGCAGGAAATTGAAAAGACCATAATCCGGCTTTCTCGAGCGTTATAAACTTTCGCGTATAAAATAAACGTTTAAGACTTCAAGACAATCGTTCTCATGACCCCTCCGAGTGCATTTCGTCGGATAAAAGTTTATGGGTTACATAAAGACTAGTAGAGATCGGTGGTCGGGCGCCAGGCGGGCCTGCAGATAGATCAAAGGCGTCGAGTGCAGGCTCATTGCTCACTGGTCCACTCCAGTGCTCCCACTCGAACTTATCTGACCCTCGAGAGGTAGAACGGTAGTAAAAATTACACTCCAAAACCAATTTAGGATATAAGGGGGCACGAGAGCCGCGGGTGGATGTTTTACTTCTTCCTGCAGGGCCATTAATTATTATCAATGAACATTGAACAGTATCGATTTCTAATGAAAGGCGAGCGCCGCACCGCCTCCAAGGCCGAGGCGAGGCCAGGTAACTCGGGCGACCTTCTTCAGGGATCCCCACACGTGGTCCGCTAATATTTACCGTGGCCGACATCTGCTCTATGCCAAACGGAAATTAGGAGCGCGTGGGGTTCGCGATCCAGCACAGAAGGTAATACTCGTGAGAACCCCAGCCGCGTCGACAATTAGCCGGGCCGAGGCGGCCGCGGAGGCTCCTCTCGCCATGTTTACCCTATCATTAGCCGCGCAGCCTGGACTCGGATAATGCCTTCCAGACATGCAAAATAAGTTTTCGGGTTAAGCTTTCCCAGAAGGCGAGATACCGTTCGGCAGATGCGAACAGACTTTCGTGACACGGTCAAGTACAGAGTTTATTTCGATTGGTTCGGCTCTCGTTTAAAGGTGTTTTTGACCCGGTTCGCGGCATCTGTGGCTCGAGTGTGTGCGTGCGCGCCGATCGTGGCCGCTTGTTTTCATTACATTATGGCCGCCTCTCTCGCTTTTACATTTTCGTAATCGCATCTCATAGGGCTGGTCGGGCACGTCGACGCGCTTATATAACTTTCACACGTTTCCTGATCCTATGTTTGTTTACTTTTTCCAGAAAATTGTGATTTCTCGGTCGTTGTGGAGGCTGCGGCGGGTGGTGTGCGCGAGCGAGAGGGGGCTATGCGCGGAGCGGGTGTTGTCGTCTCCGTCTGTCTGTTTTTTGCGGCGCTGGAGTGTGGGAACGCTGTGGCAGGTGGGGCTGCGGCTGAGATTGCGCGAGACATCCGCCCGACAATGCATCTCCGTCGCCGCTTTGTTTCGAATGCGAGACAACATACGTCACGACTCGGTAATGGATTGGAAAAACGCGCGATTAGTAAAAGGTAGCAGGATGTTAGACTCGACTCTTATGAAACTTTCTAATTCGTGATCGTTAGACACCACGAAACTGACGTGTTCTAGACTCGCAAAGTTCGAGGGCACAGACATATCCGATCGTCGTAAATTTTTGTAGTTTACGTTATGTGCACATTACTGCAGTGGAACGCGTTCGGCAATGAAATGCCGTGGGCTAAACCTTGGGCCCTTTAGTCTCTAAAGCAAGGACGTAAACTTTGACGATGATCGATTAGAAAGCCTCGAAGAGTCGTCGAGCGGCTGCTTTGTTTACAGTCGACCACTAATGCAAACAGCCCGCCACTACACGGTCACACAGTCTCGTACGCAATATTAATAGTTTTGTCGCCTTCTAATGTTAAACGCTTGTCGTTTTACATATTTCAAAGGAATAGTTGTAAATACTGATTCAAGATATTTTTATTTGATTTATCCGTTTCTTTCCATATGTACAATTTCAATTGGCAAACAGGTGCCTATGCGTGTTGTCTTGTCAAAGAGAAAGTGCTGTTAGTAGTACGGGATTAAGGCTTATATTATATTGTTAATCTATCATATACACGGGTAATTAATGATTTTTTATTTTTTATTTTATTTTACTAGGTACATACTTTATTAAATCATAAGTTTGATGCTTGTTTGTGGAATGGATTTAAATGAAATTTGATACAAAAATAGACAATAATATGGTAATTTGGTTGTACCAAATGAAACTTTTCCAAACACCTATCTACCAGTAAAAGCACTAAATAGAAGCTAGTTACTAGGTACATACGAATAACTATAGTTTAACGTTTCTATTGATAAATTAAAGAACATCCATGTTTTCATTTTATTCGTCAAATGATCGGTTTCCGTTACTTACTGTAATCCAATATCTTTTATCAATTTAAGTACGTGTAGTTTCGTCGCTAGTTAGATTAATCAGGGGACGGTTAAAACGAGGATTAAACTATTTTTACCTAACTTGTGATCGGATTAGTTCTCATAGTCAAGTTTTATGAGTTCTTTGACACTTCATTACCATAGATATTATTGTATGCAATTACATTTTACGAAATATTTTTGAATGGGCAGTTAAACTTTTGAACTGTGGAACTCATTTTGTATTCTTTTGTAACAGAGAAGTTAATGAAATAAAAATATGGGAATTAATTCGTTAATTAGAGGTAATAACAAACATAATGTTATCTTTATGTTTCATTTTTGTTTTATGTCATTTTAACAATAAAAAATGGACGGCTTCATTAAATAACGCAAAAAAATTGTTTTTAAAAATTTATTCTTTGTTATGTAAGTGGATATTTTAACTATGTAACTTATACGTAAGAATGTAAAAGTTAGTAACAATAATTTAGATTATTCATGTTAGAGAATAATACACATTTTCGCACAGGAAGTTAATAATAATTTATAATACTTATTTAAAAATTAAAAGAATAGCTACTTAGACTCATGAAGGCAGTCAAGTAATTAAAAATACGATTTACGTTCACGTAGACGAGACTTAATTAGTCTAAACTCCCAAGATGGCCGACAAAAAAATTATTTTATCTCTATAAAATATACGACATAAAGTATATAGTAGTTATTTCATAAACGTACAGTCGCCATGTTAAGTGTACCTGCAAGTTTCCATATAAAGAGTGTTCATAAAACTGTCGACGCACATTTTTATGAAACACCTTTTGATGTTCAAAAAAATCATCTAGGTAAGTACAACATCTAAAGGTTAATAAGGTTTTTGCTGAAGACCATACTTTATACTTTTTTTTTACACTTCCGTGTCTATCATTGAGTTTAAAGTTTGCAACAAAAAGGTTATGAGATACGACGAAACGCCGAAATATCCGTACGTTAGTTATTTTCATAATGGTTTAAATGTGGAGTGTGTCAGAGATATACAATTATTATGATTACGTGGTTTACATGCAAGAGGCCACAATTATTTATGGGAGGATGTTCTAAAAATTGTCATACCAATTTTAATGAGGAAGAGCGAATTGCGTGGCCCATATCCATCTATCGTTTTCGGAATTTGGAACGTGGCATGCAATATCAAGTTCACGTATTTACAATATTTACTGTTTGTGGCAATTCTGAAGTGATCCGGCTTTCAGCTATGCTGTAAAAAGTTTTAAAAGACTTTTCACTAATTTTATTGCCCATAAAAGGCGCGTGGATTTAATATTTTCTCTCTGGATACCACAAATGTTTTTATCAAGGAAGTTTCACTATTAGTAACAGGAATCCATACTAAATTAGCAACTTGTCACTAGTTGTTCACTTGTTTTGTTCACCAAACCGTCCACAAAGCTTACAAGCTATGACTTAATTTTGTGGTAACTGACCAGTCTATCTTGTGGACCATACTAGAAATAATATAAAGTATGAGATTTTTTCTGTTTCACTCACTCTTGTGTACGCTGTATTACTAGATGTGAATAAGAGAGCTGTTGCCTTTAATCTTCCTTCTATGGCTTGTTCTTATGCTGAGGTTCTTGTTGTTATTATGTACGATCGCATTTATTTAATTTTATACGGTAGCATGTGACCAAATATACTTGGTGTTTAGTGAAGATGTGGCCGAAGGTTATAAACATGCTAAGCATAAAGGTTGAGATGTTTTTCCGTACCAAACCTCTAAAGTACAAGACTTATAAGATACTTTGGATATTCGCAAAGCACAAACGGAGGTATAAACGTATTTTATCACAATGCGACGAACTGTAATATAAGTTTACTGTTACCAGGTCAATTGAGCCTGACCTTCGGCAGAGGAGGTACGATGACAACGGATCGATACAAGAAAGCACTTCTTGATAATATGTCATCCATGTATGATTATGGCGATGTTAATTAGAATGTATTTGAAGAAAACGCCGCACTTTTTAAATTTTCCCAGAAAAAAAAAGAAGAACAACCAAATCCTACCAAAAGTTTGAAAAAGTTATAATGAACGACGATGACGCTGATGCTTAATGTTTATTGTACTTGTTGTTATCGCATAGCAATTCTAAAGGCACACTTACGTTTCGAGCAGTAATCGCCAGTCCAGCCCGGTTTGCACACGATCTCCCCTGACGCCGAGCAGGTGTAGTGCCCGAAGGCGTCATCCCGTGGCCTGCAGAGAACCTCGCAGCCGCTCCCGTAGTAGTGGGGGGCGCAGGTGACCCGATACGACAGCCGGAGGTGCGGGCTGCCGGGGCCCCCCCATCGCTGCTCTTCCTCCACCCAGGGGCCCCCGACGTCGGCGATGCTCTGCTTCGTCATACGAGCTATTAACGTATCTGGAATTAAGATGGTAAGGGTTAGATTCTGACTGACATTCACATACTATTGATTTTAATCCTTATGAAACTGAAATGAAAATTGGATTTATTTGACATTTTTATTTAGGAACGCCATTTTTATTTAAGTTTCATAATAGGGCCTAGAAGACTGGCAGGCCAGGCTGAAGGGAGATTGTACGGGTCACGTCGGCTGAATATATCCAGAAAAGTACGAGTGTAACTGTGGACGAACGGAACTGTCCCGTTTATTACATGAGCAGTTGATTTGATGAAGATTGTCGACTATTTCGTATTTTCAATTTGATTGATTGATAATATGTAAAAAAACAGGTTTATTATGTAATCTCTGCACATTAGGTTGACGACCCACTTGATGGACACAAGTCTTAAAGGTTCTCTCAGGAATGTCGCGAAAATTTAAGTTTCTTTTAGAGAAAGTTCGTTTAATCAGTTATCTAGTCAAAATGTCCTGTCCATAAAGAATGGTTCAAAATCGCGGCGCCAGCGTCGCAGGAGCCCAATCACGTAACAATGAGATCACACGCTCCGATGCGGGTCAATTTACTTGCCACCTACCGTTCCCACGGCGATAAACAAATATTTTATCGTATTATCTTTACTTTAATTAAGAATATTAAAGAATTATCCGGCGAGAAAGAAAAGAAACGGTTTCAAACCCTTGAATAATCGACTGCACTATTATGCTAAATTATTCTAAAAAGGACACATCATTATAATTATTCCTATTTTATTATAAGCAACTGTCTCATAATATAATACTCAGAATGTACTTTGAATAAGTTTTCTTTCAAATTCCAATTTACTTAACGAATTGCGTTAAAAATAAAAAGCATTCCAAAATTCCATTGAAAGAACCACATAATCCTATTGAAGCTTACGCGATAAACGACCATTTAAATTCAATTTCAAAGAAACAATTTCCAATCAGATAATACTCGCACCCTACTAATTTAGCTTAAATATCGTAAATTCGGCCATTTAGCATGAAAAAAAGATTTAAATTTGTCCCTAACCGCTATCAGATGACATACCGGAGATGTTTCCCAATCGCTTGGAAGTGGCAACCCTAGCGAAGAAATCTCGGCAACCCGGTCTGGGTACTATATTTATTATGGGCGAGTATAAGAGTTTAACTCTTTTACTCTTGTTGCATCGATGGATACATTCCTAAGTCCGTAATCCTGACAACGGGTAAAGTAACCAGACGAAACAAAATTAAAAGATATAATGATGCAGACTAATTTCGTGGCGTATCCTTCTTTTGTTTAGGTGTCGGAGGTACGAACACTTCTGCCCGTCTTGTCTATGTACGCTTCGGTACTCTATCGCAGTGAAATTGTTTTACATTTCAGCGGGGAGTGATACAAGTCTGAGAGTATTTATAGAGGTAAGGTACTATTAGATTTGTTATCGATTGTAAAGTAATAAGAATTTTATCTGCGATCGGTGATCGCGGATCTGGGTTCTCATTAAGGTCAAAACCGATTAGGTTATGAAATACAAGATGCGTTCGGTTAGGAGAAAAGTATTTCTTATTGTACATTCAATACGCTAGCACTTTTCATGTGTTTTCTTTGTAGAATTGTTTGTAAGTCAGGTGGGGTTTGACCCTGAAGGAGGAGAAAGATTTGTTATTCGATTTATTTACTGTTAACCGGGTCAACGATGATGCTCCAATTTTCTATTACGATTCTACGAAGAATCTATTTCTACTGTCAATAAACAGGTGCTTATTGGATTATAGAACTAGCCTAAAACCTGATTTACTTCTACGATTAGATTTACGTATAAATAAATTTACGTTTTAAATAGGTTCTAAGTTTTTTAACCTTTTTGGTGACGAGTGGAACCTTTTCGGGATCGAAACAGTATTGGACTATATCGTTCGCTTTTTTTTTTTTAATTGTTTCGAAACAGTGGATTTCGCAGTAAGATTAATCGATCTTCAATCGAATAGCTTCACAATAAATCGATAGTTGGAATCGTAAGGCACAGTATGTTTTCGTTAGGCAGTATCCACACGTCCTATCTTACAGATTTATTGAGCTGATACCATCTTTGAGCCTTCGCCGAATGGCTAACCGTGTGTACTGAGCTTCACTTCGATGCTTACACTGTATTTAGTATGCATTGCCCTATGTATACACACATATACGAATGTTCATGCCAACTATAATATTGATGTAAAGTTGTATTAGATAGTACAGTCAACGAAAAAAGTGGTTGAGTATGTCTTAACTCCCAATTTAAGTTTACGCACCTAAAATCCTACATTTATGAGCATAAATTAATTCAACGTTAAGTTAAAACCACTTTTGTCGCTGACTGTATGTATCCTCTGTACATTCAATATTATTAAAACACTTTATCTGGTGTCATTTCTGTACATAATGTATTGTTTACTCTACTTGGTAATGCCTATTTAGATTGTATAATTATGTTATTAACCTTTTAAAGTACATACACTTAATTTTTTAATTCAATCGATTCAACTCCAATGAGTTCAACTCTTAAAAAATATATACACAATTGAACTCTGCAACAAAATAATTCTATTTGTTCAACGGTTGAACTAGTGGGAACTACTATAATGCTGTTTTAAAAATTTGATAATGATATTTCGATGAAATGTCAAAAATTGTAATGACAGAAGGTCAACTTAGAATTTTATTATACTTAAAAATGTACTGGGGTAAAAAGCGATAGTTTCTCTTTAACTCTACACAAAGACACGGTAATCCGAACGTAAAAGCTCAGAATGACTAATAGTCGAGGTAATAGTAATTACTAATTAGTACCATTACCGTTTCAAGAGAATGATTGCTAAGGAGGGACGAGGGAGGTATTAGGGATGTGTGGGAAAGTAAAGGCCGCAATTTAGCCTCGGAGTTATAGCAACCGTGCAGTGTAGCTTACGACAACCTTACGACTTATAGGGTTGGCGCTTGGGATAATTTTTATTATGCAATGGTTTTTTCTCTGTTGTGGTGGAAATGTTTTAATTTTAAAGTAACAATCAAATAGTTTCTATATGTTTAACAGCGTTCAGATTGAAGGCGTGCTGTCAAAGACTATATTTCATCAGACTTTTAACTACAGTTTATTTAATGTTTTTAAATGTTTTGGAAAATTTATTAAGTTTAAATAGCGAGCCAGTTCAAAAATTACAGTAGGTATACGTAGTTTTATATTGGAATTCGAGTGGTTGAAACTTGGGAAATAATCAACCAAATTGCAGCCATCATCCCAATACCACTCAGTAACGATATTAAATGAGGGTGTACCACTATCGAGTCTATTAATGTAATACTGATTCACAAATAAATAACACATTTAAAGAAGGACGAGGCGGTAAGGTTTCCACGAAAGAACCAGCACACTATAGCACCGTATCGTAATAAAGCTTCGGAAACTTTGGTGCAATACGAAGACGCGCCAAGGTTTCTTATTTAGAGGAGGTTCCATAGCGTATTACGTAGCTGGCGGTACGTGCTCCGCCGCATCGTCGGATAACATATAATTACGGCTCCAGAGGTCAATACAAATAAGAGAATAAAGAACGATAAACAAAAACAAAAGAAAGCGAAATAACCGATGGTTTGAGCCGCGCTATCAGCGGACGCGGCCGATTTGGCCGTTACCAGGGGTTTTGGAAACGGGAGGAACACGCGATGATCGATCGATCGATGCCGCCGGATGCGGCCCGGTTCGGCTCATTATGCACCTAGACCAGTAGTAGAACAGCATGTTACTACACTCTCAGGCTTTAATCCGAACACGCACACATGTACGAAAATTTTACATTCAAGTGATCAAGAAAAATTCGTCAACGTGTTTGTAAGCATCTTTAGATCTGAATACACACATCACCGATATGTCACTGCCAAACACGATAGCACATTAGATGGATTCGTTAACGTGCCTGTGTTTGTGATTATCTTTTGTTTATTCTATTCTGTGACTACAATAGTAGCTCTTTATAAAGAAAAGTCTCTTCGAAAACTACATCATTTCTCAGTTTTTTTTTTCGGATTTCGGATTCTAGTATATCAAACTTTCCGAACTGGAAGTTGCATATAATAGCCGCGTTTTCCAACAAAATTAAAACTGCGAAGCTGTGACCATTTCCGCAGCTGCCGCCCGGATCATTAAGAAGCAACAAACTGACTTTTTAACTGACTTGTCTCGATTGAACACCTGCCGAGCTGCCCGGCCGGTGGGAAAACTTCATCTCTTCAATGGACGGACAGTTACGCTTTGTTTACAAACTGTCCACTTCTATCGAGTATTTCAATTCGATTGCGCTAGCGTCTACCATTTGATAAACAACTTGAGAGCTCTCGACCGGATAAAAGAACTCGCGGGAATAGAAAAGGTACAAGGAGAGGTCTCTACTCTACGCCACATTAAACACATGGGCATGATGGACGATTTCTATGCAATTGAGTTTATTGGGTGCTTGCATTGCCAAGCCGTGCTTATAACTGTTGCTGGGCATCTAGAACATCGAATTCCAGTATTGCGGCATTACTAAGTTTAACACATTTTGGTTTTAATTTACTATTGCATTCTTTAAGATCCAGGCGGTGACGCGGACTTAACCTTTGAGAAAGCCAATTAACATCACCGCTAATCAAGGCTCTGGGAACGCTCGCAGTGACTCGTCTAATGTTAATAATGCACTGGTAACGAGATAAGCAGCCGTCATAACACAACTGTATCGATAATCGCATCTCGGCACGGTAGCGGGGCGACCGGGCGGCCCCGGGCTCTGTCCAGGCGAGTGATTGCTGTACAAGACTTTATCGATTCATTTCACACGGTTTTTGTTCACAGTACAGCTTTATGATCAGGAATTCAGGAGCTCCAATTATTTGGATCAGCGAACAGGATTGCTTTGCGAAGGTATCTAAAGAAGTCTGGTAAAATCGTGTTACTTTTTACCATAGTTCGTTGAAATTGGATTGGTTTTTATTATAATTATGTTGTAGGCTGGTTTGGTTGTTTCGGACTATTAATGCGGTTTTGCTTTTATCCTAGAGGTACCGTAGATTTTTTCAAGATTTTTAAAGGCCTAGGTCACTTTCCTCTTTTGTAAAAATAACCCGTTGCCCGATGAAAGAAGGACAAATCAAGGAACAGTTGTGCATCTTGTAGGATCTTTGTTGTAAATTGACGTATAACGGCAATTAATCCGAATAATTAAGGCTCAGTAGCTGTTACAAGTCTTGTAACAAGATCCCGAAGTAAACAAAGGCAGGACGAGTCAGGGCGCGTCCACTTATCATCCGCATATGCCTAGCATCTGTCGACGAAACTTCCTGAGACGGTCCCCTGTTACATCATAAACTGAACCTTCCGGGCCGTCTTCCGTGATTCTTTCCACGACGACGAAAGACGAAGTGTAAACTAAGTTTCCTTGTAGGTGTGTTTTTTAGCATCCATTGAGTAAACAATACCGGCCCGTTAGTCCAGGTGCTGCGAGTTGCCTCGGGCGCACGACAAAAGATTTCGGTGAAGGAACGAGCGGCAACATCGGGTTCGAGGCCCATTGTGTACGGCGTTTGTTTAGCGAATTCTCTTCATCCGCTCAAGCAATTGTCAATGCGCGTCTATGATATATTGCATTCTTTAGTCGTGTGCCCCATTCTTCGAGGTTTCAGGGGTCGCCAGCGATTAGTTTTGTCAGTTCTTAGATCAACGGTCGTTTTCTATGCAGCTGCTCACGTCACGACGTTAGGTAAAAAGCCGAATATGATTTAATAAACATTAACCGGGGAGTGGATAGTGAGTGAACACAAACGGCGCTCGTAAGTCTCGTAACCTGTTATTATGGTTGATTAGATTTCTGTTGGTAACATTTCTCGGTAGTATGAGGCGCCGCCCCTCGCTCCCGCGCCGTATTAAAAATATACCCGTCCTCTCTATCCACTGCGGACGCTAATGATTTTCGGTAAACCAGCCCGTAGACACACCTCGGCCGTATCTCTAAATCTCCTAAGTAAATCACCGGCTTTTTTGTTGTTATTCGGTCAGGAGTTGTAATTATGTCGGTCAGAGTGCAGCGGGATGAGAATCTAATTAAGAAATGGGCGGGATTGGAATTTTGCATCCGCCATTATTGTGATTTCTAATACGGAATGGGCGCGTTCGATTTTTAAGTTTTGAATTGCGTTCAATTTGTTTCTTTTTTCGTGTCTAAGGAGGCACGTATCGATGCACGAGCGGAATTATCACGATGATGTATTTACGAGTCGGGCGGTCACAATTCATTCGGAATCGTTTTTTCGGTCACGCCACGTTGCATGTACGGAATAAACTGTCGATTCTTTATTGGGCTGGAGTTCTCGTGATATCGTCAAACGGATAGCACCCAAATCGATTGTTATATGATAATAATCTGGCATCATGTCGGAACACATGGCTCCTGTCGAGACGAACGCGATTATCGAATAAGGGAGTAACTATTGAGTGATTTGGCTATAAGTTATGTGAGCTGCGACGTCTAGGTGCCGGTCAGCGGCCATCGGAATACATTAGAACATTTCTACTAAATTTTCGTCCTACAGAAGGCTGAGTTCATTAGAATAGCGCTTGCATTGGGTTGCGGGTCACGCGCCGCGGCGTGCTCCGCAACCCAATCGCACTCACCATGGGAACATTTTTGTCTTCCACGATATGATAATATGAGCATTCAAATATACATACTGTCCGTTAAATGCACGATAAACACCCAGAATTACAGTGAAACTTGAATGTGAGCGAGTCGTGCCGACGTGACGCGCATATTACCCGCGTTTGAACGCGCCATGTGACTTTTTAACATAATTTTATCGTAATTGTATTAGAAATGGAGCATCTTACCGTCTGATCTCGACGTCTCGTTGGTGTCGTGCCACGCCTCCACTATGAGCGAGAAGGTGCCCTGAAACATGAAAATCAATTTAAATTTTAAAATTATCTACAAATAAGTTCTCATACAACAATCTTTAAAGAAACCTTCAAATGATCCAACATCATGAAGGGTTAATGGTACATTCCTAAAGGGTAACCTACATAAAAGCGGTTCCGATCCAGACGAGCTATAAAACCCGTGTGTAATGAGCCGATTTATCAGACGCCAGCCAGAAATGGCAAAGGCCGTGATTCTACAAAAACTGATCGTGTTTTTTTTTTAATTCAATAATGTTTACTAGCGCCATGGATGATGGAATACATTTTAAAACGATGCTATTATACATGGCCAGTTCGAAAAACATGGTCCAAGAAGATTAAAACATTTTTCGACTCGACCTTAACGCATTGAAAATATTTCCTTTACTTACAATGTTAACTAGCCAGTATTCAACATGATGGACAGGTGAACTGGAGAGCAGATGGCGCGAATTGTTCCATCTAAAAATAAGCACACAAGACAGTGCAAGAACGCTTAACGAGTCCAATACAGGATCATGTAATAAGTATAAAAAAAAATAGGGAACGCGCGTATCTGATACGGTTATATTGACAGTAAATGTTTACATAAGGCGAAACGGCAGTCGAAATTCGATTAGGATTGATAAGGGCGATGCTTGGGCGCCTCGGGTTTATCAATGGCTTTTATGGGACGTCTTCCGCCGATGCAAAAATGTTGGATGCCTTATGAAATTTCTCCCACAATAACCGGTTGTGGTGTAAGGTACAAGGTGCATGCCGGCGCTCGGCTCTGTTTGGAGTTGGCCCTTTCGTTTGTCGGTTCTCGATTAATTGCGGTTCTGACGACGTTTTGAATCGATTTTTGTGCGAATAGGAAGTGAGAACTGTCTTCCTGTTGTTAATTCAACAAGCTTTTGAAATGAGGTAAAATTGATGTTGATTTAAACTAAGTAAATCGAATAACTGTACACACACTCTCCAAAAGCCGGGTCTATATGAGACATGGTCAGCGATCAAAACTATCACAAGACAAGTTATCTGGATTGAGAAGTCGTTCCCAAGCTCTTGAACTAAGATCTATAGAGAAATAGAGCTAAGATAGAATTCCTAAAGACGGACGGAGATGAACAGACGGACACTTACAATATAAAAAAAACTAAATGTGTGCTGGGACACATGGTAGAAGTGAAACTTCAACTAAAAAATTTTCATTAAAGATATTTCAAAAAATATACGAAACGTAATTCTCTCTCTTTCTATCTTCACTAACTTATATCTCTCTCAACTTCCGTTCGCCTAGCTCGATCACATTTTTCGTAACGCATTCACCAGCTTACTCTCCTAGTCAAGCGTGCGTTACGAAGTTTTACTTCAATAAGCGGGCGTCGGCGCACGCGCAGCTGCCGGATATCAAGGGTCACCTCTTAACTAATCCCTCATTTGAGGAGTGATTCAGTTTTCCCCGACAGATGTCGCTCAATTAGATACATCAATGAAAACACTTTGCATTCAAGAACAATGACTTATTTGCATAGGAACAACCGATACGTCTCTATATCGAACAATGATTATTGTCGGTGATGGAAACCGATACGAGAAATCCGTCGTTTCTCGACTAGACAAAAAAACTAGCGCTTTTTGTCGGCTCGCAACAATTAAACTTTCGATACGCAGTTTTGACGATCATTTAGTAGTTATCTCACCAAAGACCTGCCGATTCGGCACTACACCATGCCGCGTATACCTACCGTGACTATACCGCTCGTTATCAGCATTCTACTGGTAGTTTATCGGAATAAGGAGCGAAAGAAGGTTGTCAAAATAGTTTGTTATGATGTGGACTCAAATACGACTGCGGGCGTATCGATTCGTTAATCGGGTATGGAGAACGCATTTCGGTCAGCTGGGCCGGTCGTAAGTATATGCCGGTTCCCACGACACTGACTCTCGGGCAATAAAAAGCGGCCGACGTACGTGTGCAGTAGCCTCTATAAACGTGTCAACCTGACACGCACACAAGCAACGCTCGGGCCGGCCAATCGAGGAAGTGCCAAAGAGACTGCTGTTACCAACATTTGATCTTGCATTTGGTTGATCAATGGTTAATTTGAACATCTGTTGAATTGGCTCTGTGGACTTTTTTCAGGTTAATCGTTACTAGTTAATCATGATCACGTTGTAAATGTTGGTGGAGCAGAGCCTAACTTAAAGTCGTGGATTTTATGTAGATGTTTTTTTTTTAGTTTTGGATTCGTATAGTTTTTTGCATTCAGGCAAAAAGGTTAAAATTTTAGATATTTTCAATATTTTTTTTATTAAGTTTTTAGTTAGATAGGCAGTAGTCTAGACAGTCAATCGTGTAGTTTGTGAAAGAGTTAGACATTAGAATAGAGCGTTAATTACATCGTCTAGAATTCTAGAATTGAAACTATATTACAAGTTAAACACAAAATAACAGACACAAGTTCTCAAGCATCCGACAGCGTGAAAATCGTATTACAGAGTTAAAGGAACACAATGATTCGACGAAACAAGTTACGGACGGAATAGTTTGATAATCGTTTTACGAGGGTCCCTAAAGATGCTACTTCCATATCGGAGTCCGTATTTCGTTATTAATTAGAGAACCGGCAGGATAAGTACGTGGGAACTCTGGGAACGGACAGTCCCGAGGCTTTACTCTTTGTTTCTCTTCAAACATGTGTTTGGGATTTTCGGGACTAGACAAAAGACGATGGCTCAGGTGTCCGAGTTTGGGCCTGACCAGTGACCACGTGTTGTCCGCTATTGTTACCTTTAATGACTTTTCACTAGAAATCGCAACAGATGTTCAACTGTTTGTTGTTTAAGCAGATTAGTGCAGCTTTTACGAACAACAAAAAATAAATGCTTATGAGGAATTTGTTTTAGCCTTTCGTCAATTTATATACGAAATAGAACGAGGTCGGATACAATATCGAAAGGTATTTATATATAAAAGTACAAGAAAAAGTCATTACCGCAGTTCGTTCGTTTCGACACGAGATATTTGGAACACAAACACCGCGAGTCGAAGCGTCGTGATTTCATATTTCACACTTGGCCGGTGTAACTATGGCGTACTATGGACAGGTTCTTTTTCACTTACACCCCGCGACCCGAACCTTAGTGTGCAAGTTAATATATATCGTAAAATATCGGGATAGAGATTAAATTTGAATGAAAATCGATGTTCAGCGTGTCCAATCGAATTGTTCGCCCGGACCTCGATGTGTAGACGATTCGATTTTGAACTGGTACAATAGAGTATACGCCAAATTAAAAAGATATGCAAATGTCGATACGTGAGGTGTTGCCATTCGCGAGCGCATTTATAATTGATGCTTTTAATTAACTTTATCTCTTCTATTTCGGCAACGTTGATTGGCCGGTGCGATGACCCGATGACTCATGCACAAAAGCTCCTATTCGGCCAGCGAATTAAGCATAATAAAATACAAATAAAATACCGTGCGAACAGGAGACTTCCTGCAAAAATATTCTCTCACAAAAAATCGAGGTCGACATTTTATTGGCGACAGTAGAACACGCGTGCATTCTCTTAGAATGTTAAACAGTTTCCAGTTAAAGTACCTACCTAACTATGACGATATGTTACTTGCCGAGCGTCTGTTATGCTGTCAAGTGAAGTTTAACTCGAGAGTTACGTTCTTGTTCGGTCACTTACGCGCCTCTTCGAACTCGCCGAGTTATCTGTGGCAGGCACTGAGCATAGACAAAAGTGAGACGTTCTCAAAGCAATGCGACCTCGCGGTCCGTGTGACCTATGACGTTCGAAATCCGAATTGTTTAACGAGAGAAATCCTTTGTTTGCATTCAAAAATGGAATGTTTAATACAAAGACTATTTCGAAAAGTTTAGCTGTGTGGCCAGTAAAAACGAATGAAGTGCATTTTTATAAATTATTACGATTTAATGGACTTTTGGAAGTATTCCAACTCGAGACGGATTTATGAGTTTATCTCGATTGTATATTCAAAGCATTTTACAAAATGAAATGGCACGGCTGACAAGTCAATTATTTATGTGAGAATTATATTTTGGAAGTCAAAATTCGAGAACCAAATGCCAAAGTTGAATAATTGCAAAATTATTTCGATTGCAGCGAAGGAAGCGGACAATTAGATAAGTTACAAGTATTTTTATGCTACAGGTAAGTTCAAAATGCCCAACCAATTAAACACGTTCACACGCCAATCATAAATAATAACCATTAAATTGATGCTATAATAAAGCTCCAGTGTTGCCAGTGAAGCCGAGAAAGTAAACACCGAGGTGGCCACACTCAAAAAATTAACGGACTGTTTAGAGTTTTATGAAAGGATTAATTACCGCGGCCCGCAATACCGGGAAACATTAAAAATGTTGAAGAACCAGTCGTAACTCAAACTAAATGTCGAGATTAGTTTACAGGACGCACTCTAGCAACATTAAAACAAACTAAACTCCGCTTTTTGTCCGCTAACGACCCGTCCGGAGTGTATGAGACACGAAATAACTCGGACATAAACAATTTATTGCCCTCAATTACAATCATGGCGAAAAAAGCCGTTCGGATGTGGAATTCGGGACTTTGAATCGGGGCCGAAGTGAAAAACGAACCCGGCTGGCTACCTTTAGTTTTCACATGGAATCGGCGGCATTCGTCGCGGCTCGGGAAGCGACCGAGACGCAGCCACAAGAATTCCAAAAATGAAAATGTCGACCATAAACAACGCTGCGATTTGAATGAAGCATAAGAATTAAAAAATAAAGCCAAGTTAACAAATTTTCGAGAGCCAACCTACGATGGCCCGATAAGCCTGAGAAGGGTGAGCCGTTGAAACCGAAACCGCACTAAAAACAAATAATCTCGTGATCAGCTCATCCGGATTTTAATCGAGAATGACCACAGACGTACAGCCTCCTTCGAACTGGTCTCGACTTGATTCTCATTTCAAATATTAGCCTTTTTTTGTTCTAATCTACTTTGAACCGGCTGTAAAACTAGACAGCCAGTGACACCGATGAGTAATATTTACACCTCAAAAACAAGGCGTGTTTATATTCCGAACACGGCAATCAAATAGAAATAAAGTTTCAAAAGCGTGTGATTACTAAAACTTGCAAAAATAAAACGTTCTTAGAATGTTGAAGTTTCAATGTTATCAAGATGTGTAAGCTTTCTGACATGTTCTAAACATTCTGTCATTGTGATTTGCATCGCGGAGGTTCCCAGCCTATGATCGGCCTTTGACGCGTCGATAAATTCGTCGAAGTATGTACAGTGTACGGGTAGATAAGTACTGCTGTTTCTTCCATACTAAATAATGCTGGCGATTTATTCGCGATGTTGCGGATACGATGAGAGCTCAGTCACACCACAGATGAGGCACCAGTCAGTACGCGGCCACGATTCCTAGAAGCAGCGCGCGTGTGATGAATAAAGTCAAGAGCGCGCGGAATTTCATCATTCGCAGATTTGAGGGCTCGCCCTACCACTGCGTGAGAACGCGCCAATAAAAACGGAACGCGCCCAAAACAGATTCAATTTCGGAACGCGACGCGACGCTATTCCTAATTTGAATTTTGATTGACATCACTCAATTAGGCATTTATTTAATCCGAACTTTGTAGTCGGAAAATATCAGCGGGCAAATGAGTTTTGGACTACCATTATAAATCGGGCGCTTTGAACAATTTTATTAGCAGCCGTAAACGTTAGAGAGACGCAGTTAAAACGTCAGAATGTGACCGTAAACGAGCGTCCATTTGAAAATGGAGTGTTTTCTTAGCGCTCAGCGTTGTTATAACAAGGCGGGTGAGCTTTTATTGTCTATGACTGTGTCTATTCTCTCTGACGAGCTTATTTTCTTTATCGATACGACTATCGATTGTGAAGGTTGTTATTTTAGCACTGGCCACTAATTACGTCTACGTTTGTTTAGGATCGAGTAGAAAACTCCGGTTAATTGATCGGTTGCCGAATAGCTGTGCACTGGCTGCGAACAATGCAACGAGTAATTATACACGCTCCGATTGTTTAAATTTGAGACTTATGAAACGGTGTTACAACCTGTATTTCAACGTAGTAATGCACCTAATAATAATTATTATGCATTCCCTGAGATTTTCCGCTGTAGCAACTTCTTCGAAGTTATGTTATTAATCAACGGTTTACTTAACCGTTTATGTTTACAATTTTGATAGTTTTAAATTGTATCAAAAATTGTCACAGAAAGTAATAATATGCATGAGCTAAGTGATAAAACATAATCAGCTGCAAAAGGAAGTAAGTAATCAGTATAAGTATTCATAATACCTATCCATTCGGGGTTCATAAAATTTAATATCCAAATTAAACGAGCAAACACTTATGTTTTTTTGTTTGCGACTATGAAATATGCTATTTTACAGATATATATTCTACTTACTTTCGACATGTTTTCCTTATGTTTATGGTTTGTTCTGACGTATAAATGATCTTCCAAGCCGAATAAATAGCTCTTATCGTTGTACCAACCTATTTGCTTGTGGAATCCCGATGCTTTTTTCTTTTAATTGCTGGCCAGAGACAAAAGACGAGCGTTTTAAGATCGAGACATTCCGCCGAGAGTCTGTCTGTGGCTTTATTATAAGAAGCGGATGCGGGGGTAAGTATTTTAAGAGCGACCGGATCGGTATAAAGGAAATTATTAAGAGCTCTCGAGAAAAAACTTCGGTAGACGGAAGTCGGCAGCCTGTGGTCTATAAAGTGTAATATAAGTATCGTGTTTCATGTATCTATTTACTGATACGGTGGAGTCGGGCAAGTTTTAGGCGTTAATTAAACGGGAATTATTAATTAAAACTGAAATTATTACTACTGTTCCCCGCGGTTTCACTCGCGATAAAAAGTATTTTAAATATTAATCTAGTTTACTATCTATCTGAATCCGTTCAGCCGTTGCAGTGTGAAGAGGGGACAAATATACAGACAAACTTTCACAATTCTTTGAATTAACTATCGTTTAAGTGTTGGTTAACTCGAGCGATAGTAACTTTGGTAAACCATACATTTAGGGAAAGGGTAACGCCATATTAAGTTCAACAATTCGGTACTTAGTAATTACTTTTTCTGTGGTAACATTACTGTCTATCGCTCTACTAATCCAGTTCAGAATAAAGGGTCAATGTCAAAGTGTGAACAAAAAATCAACCGCTTTTACTGTTTTTTTTTCTTGTCTATGCTTTGTTGAGCCAGCCAGTCTTGTTAGATTTATTGCTTGGCAAATTAAATACAGACAAAGCCGCGTGCAGGAGCTAGTAAGGACTAGAGTCGATGATCCATGCGAAGGTTTTATGTTATTCCAAGTGTAAACCTACAACTTATGTAAGCGATCGTCGGCCGAATAGTAATGCGGGGCGTAACCGATTACAATTCTAATTAGCTTCGTCGGTGTGAGGAATTGTTTCACTCGATTTGCGCAATTAAATCGATTCGTCGATTATTCGAATTTGGAACCTTTTCTGAATCGGATACCTTTTAAAATCTAACTTTTCGATTTGACTTCTCGTCACTAAGTTGTCAAAAATAAATTAATCAATAGGTATTCAGAATAAATCAATATTAAGAAATTCGACATCAATATTGACATCTAACTAATATTATAAATGCGAAAGTTTGTGTGCGTAACATAACATTTGCGATACGTCCATCGGTCGCTCTTTGCAAAGAGTTGTGTCGTTATTAATTCCAAAAACATTTGTATACATGTTTGGGTCTGTCATAATAGTAACTTTGTTCCTGTAAACGTTAATATTTAATTACTTTCTAACGAGCTGCCGCTATAGACACAAGAAGGGTTCTCATGAGACAATGGCGCCTGAACGGCATTCGACGGTTGTGCGTTACCGTATGTTTTGGTATAGATGCGACTGACGTCACGGTAACGTTAATTTCTGCGAATGACAGGCGGAGGAATTTTGAAAATGGAACATTTAGGTCGCTGGCTGGAATTTCGATGTTTGAAAATTAAATCATAAACTTTTTTTTAAAGGAAAGTTTTAGCTATAGTTATGATGATGATACAACAAGGGCATAATTTTAATGATGAATTCGCGCCAGAACTCCATTTTGTAAGGTAAGATAACTAAGGACAATGTGCAAAGACAATTCCTTTTTTATATAAGTTAATTTTGAAAAACGAACGCCAGCATAAATTTTATTTGAAAACAATGATCCAACCTACGGTAATAGCCAAATTTACTTTATCTTTAAATTTATTTTTTAGAAGAAAATGGCCATAGCTATTTTAACTTTTTAAAAGGGAATGCAGACTATGTGCTAACGGAGATTCCACACTTTCATTCGAGTCAGTTATTAGAGCGTGTAAGCATTTTACGAAACATGCAAAATAAGTAACAATCTCTAGCATTAGTTACGCTTAGCGTTGCTTAGTCTACTTACAATGGACGTTTCTTCACTTGACGACGTAGTTAAGTTTAAATTTTAGACTTGGAATACAGAATTAAGAAAAAAAAAGCTTCCTGAGATCAATTCTAACAATATGTTACATAGATTTTTTTATTAAATCTAAGTTAATTGCTAAGTTTATGAAGTCAGTACCAATCTATGAAAACAAAGAGTTATTTTTTCTAATTCACACGTTTTTTTTGCATTTGAATCTTATTAAAAAACTTCACTTTGAGTCAAGCGACACCGCGAGCAACGCCTAGTCTAACATCAATTGAGATGATCGATCAATTTGGTGCTACACTTTTTCTTTGCCTTTTTACCCGACTGTGTAGTAAAAAAGGGTTCAACACTTTTTACACCTTATTGTATTCGATTTACTTAACTAACTTAAAGCTAACTTAGTTTCTTCAACTGTGCCCTCTTTTGGAATAGTCCCGCTTGGTTGACCACATAAACACTTAAAAGTGGCATAAAAAGTATAAATACTCCGCTTTTGTGATTTAATTAAGCTTAATTAAGTTAATTCAAGTTAAACTTGACTGTTTCTATCCTCTCACGGTATAATGTTGGCTTATAATATCATGTTGAGTGAAATTACTCTTTCCGGAGAAATCGTATTCTTAATGTTAATGTAAACTGATCTTAATGGTTGAATTGTTAAGTGTGGAATAAGTTAGCAGAATGTATCTAAGTTAAGATTTACGATAGATGTTATTTTCATTCCATGATCTGGTTCAATTTGACCCATTTCGTAGATATTGTAGGCCGCGATGGTCCAGTCCAGAATAATTGGATGTAAAAATTATAATGTTGTAGTTGTTAATTGTTTTAAACTTAGCAGAATTACAAAATTTAATCAGCAAACATTATTATTCAAAATTAATGAATAGTTATTAGAAACAAGATATATAAAATTCGCAATAGGTAGTCTTAAATGATTACTTCCTACAGAACTTTAGCAAGGTGCTCCGACGGAAGAGATCAGTAAAAAAAGTTTTTATTGGTGAGATGCGCGCGCATTTTTTTTTAAATTCTAAGTAGCTTTAGTAAATGCCCAGTTCATGCGGCCAAGCAAGCTGTAATGTTGTTATAGGATAGGACCTTATTTAATTGATGTAGCCATGACTTGCTGAAATATTCGCGTTGTAATAACAACTTTGTCTGTTCAAATTGACACATTCTGTAGGAGGATTAACTAAATTACCTCTAAGTAGGATTTCTTTTTAATAACTGTGAGATCTCTGAACAGTTGTTTTTTTTTTAATTTATAATTTGGTTATGGAATTTTAAGACGAAGAAGAACGTTCAAAAACAACAATGACCTCGATTTTGGTCTATGGTGTTCCACAAAAAGCATAGATCATGGTCACCGTGTGCACGGCCAACATGCGCCTTAGCATGCGCGGAAACACACTTTGACATTTCCAAAGCAGGTGTGGAGTTGCATAAGCGCATTTTTTCCCGCTAAAACAACATAAATAACATCCCGAATAAAAACAACTATTGAATGGGATGCGAATACTAGAGTCGTAGGTACAACCCTAGCGTTTAAGGGCATGTGCAGGTGACCTTTTACAACATTGTAGACACAACATTAAAGTACGTAAGCTACGTGCAGTGACTCTTATGCCTTATAATCCGGTCCTTTGTCACATCCGGAGCGGCTAACGGGCCAACAATATAAAACCGGCGATTTACAAAACACAAATTGTTTGAGTGAAATAAATGAAATCTCCACGAGTGAATACAAATGAGGTTCTCTTCGAGTGAGCCATCTCTTTCTTGCCGTATGATAAATCGTCCGGCCGCGTCGTTAACTCTTTGTACATACGAAGGAACCTACTTGTAATTTCACTTCGATGTTGTCGGTAATATTAATACGCTCGTGACCTATTATCGGAGCGGTCACATCTCTACTTCGGGATTTATTTCACAGGCATCAGATAAAGTTCGGATGCAGTTGCGTTTCGAGTTACGGATGAGGTTCACGTTACCGCGTCGCGTTACATAATATTGTGGTGCTGGCCGGATCGATGGACGACGAGTAAATAAAAATAAGCGCGGAATTATTGAAAATGGAACGCTTGATTGTAAATAAACATCGACTGGCCACATAGATAAAAAAAAAACTAAGCGTGTTTTTAAATTCCGGCTGTCATTTCTTTATAAAATTGAAAACCGGAAACATCTTACTAATCTCACTGAAATAATAAATGCGAAAGTTTGTACTCTGTTTACGCTGAATCGGCTGAACGGTTTTTGATGAAATGTAGTATATTGATTCTTTAGATCTTGGAACACAACATGGGATACTTTTTATCTAGTTAAATTGACGGTTCCAGTGGGAAACGCTGGAACGCGGGTGAAACCGATGCCAGTAGAATGATAAAACATAGAACGGATTCGAAATAATTAGAATGTCTCTAGTTTTGTGGGTCCATTCATTCACCTGCTGGCGAGACGCGGAGGCAGCGTGCGGAACGTCCATGTACCGCCAGTCTACCACACATTACGTTATATTCATTCGTACGATATGCCTCGTAAAGCAAGCGCGGCGATGACCTCATTGCGAGAAAAAAGGCTCAGCCTCTATCTACTAGGGGAAGGGAAGATTGTGTTATTTAAATGCTGGGCAGCCAACTATAAAGTAACCGGTAAGCGAGCGCGACGGCGCGTATGGCGCATCCTGACTGTTCCGGATACTACGGATCTACCACACGAGACTTCACACATCTACGGATAAACCGCATATGGCGCGAGCGACAGATCCGATAGAGAGCTCAACCTGTCAACGAAATTCGAGTGACGCGGGCATTCCGCACCGCTTTCGCTCAATTGATCGCATGTCAACACATGTCTGCCAATAGAGAGCTCTATGTGAATTTAAACAGGAAGTACCAATTTAACGCCAATTCATTCGGAATGATACTGGCCGGTTAGCGGACGGAAATATCAGAAAAAAACTTTTTTTTCGTCTATGGTCACTATGGCTCCTATTTCCCGCCTACCTGCCAGTTTAGTTACCAAATGTCACGTTTTCTCCAGATGGTCCGGCTTGTGCAAGCTTAGGAGCGATTGTTTACTCAAACATTACGAGACGGTACGACATTTGAAGCGGGCCGCTAAATAAAATACAAATAGCACTCGAAACCTCCAGTGTCCACACGAGGTCCGTGTACACAATTGACGCCAGCGAAATAACCGTAACTAAGGTCCAATTAAGACGTCCGTTATCCTTGGAGTCGGATGGCTCTAACTCTAAGCGCGACCCGCAAATAAATAACAGGGCAATTACAATATCGAATCACGATCCCGAGCGGCCTCCGAGCTTTAACCGCTCGAAGATGTAGCTCGCAAAGGCTGCTCTAACTACTTCTAATAACACACGGCGGTCATACACGACGCGACTTCATAATTAATTAAAAATGAACCATTGAACGCGGTAATCGTCCCACGCGGTCGCTCGTTAAACTATCGACAATTTTCTTATCGTCATCGCTTCTGTCAAATTTGAATATAGAATCCCTTAATTTCTTTTTTACTATTATTTACGGCGAATGAGATGGTCGCACTGGGCGCGCGGCCTCCGCGTGGATTATTGGAATTTGAATGTTGGGAACATCGACGGCGTTGATTTATTGATGTAGGGTTGCTACTTAATGTTTCTTTTACGATGTATTGATTTTATTGTTGCCTACAAAATTAATGAGGTGTTGTTGTTAGAGGAATGTCGAAGTGAGATAGTTGAAGTAGAATGTAAACTCACCGGCCACGTGAAGTCGAAAGGGAACACGATGGGATTGCTGAATCCTTCCACGTTGAGATTGGGCACATCCAAGGAGTTGCCGCCCAGGACGGGCGTGGTGATGTCGCCGAAGGTACACGGCGACGTCGTGTCGATGTTAGCTTGATATATCTTGAGGCACACACGGAATTTAGTCCTGCACGGCGCCAAACATGGCGCGTCACTATTTAAGGAACCATCACAGCACTGCCCACTACTTAACCTACCCAGTGAGTTCGTAAAACTTTTTATCCTAAGTTCGAAGGAACCAGACGTCAGCACCTGAAACAGAAAAGACAACATCAATATTTGCTCAATGGCTAAAGCGAAAGATAAATGTCCGAGCACATAGATTAAGCCGATATATCAATATCATTGTGACAGCGCAAACAGAGCACTGGCAATACAGCTTTCGACGCCCCCAAGATGTAATCCCCGAACAATCTATTTGCACAACTGTCCGGCGATCGATCCCGCTGAGACATTAACGGTTTTACCGGACTATGTATGTAGGTCGTTCAAAAATGGGGTTGACGCGTAGGGCACGGGGACGTGACACCCCTAACCTAAATCGAATTTCGAATGATCCGCCGAGACGTAACGAACAATTCATATTTTGTATATCGAACTGTCAAATATCGACGCCCCCCGCTTTGTTTTAAACGATCCCGATGTTGCCAGGGCTACCGATACTACCAAAAAAATGTGGTATTTCCAACAACGTTGATAGATACTCTCGTCAACGAAACGAATTGAATTCCGTTGTGTGAATAATAATAAGACTAGTTTTTGTTGCCCTCCAGGGCGCAACCCTTGTATGTTAATGAAAGAATGTGCAGTTGGTCGCATGCTCGCATGTGGGGTCAACTTGTTTTAAGAGCAAATGCGTTAGGGTTTGTTCATACTCGTTTGGTACATTTTGTAAATGTTAACCGGCTAATGTTTACGCGCCCTTTACGCTTTGTACAAATATAATTTGAGTCCGCCGTTATAGGGCGTCGGAAGGAAGTGGTGAGTATTAAGTTATGGCGGCCGTGTCTTGGCAAATCATTACCGGGGCCTATTATAATACTATGTAGCCTGCCGGTCTTCACTCCATCAAACAAAATAAAAAAACACATTTCCTGCGCACTTTCGATGCGAGTAATTGATTACTTATTTAGTGGCCTACATGATATATTGCATTCATAAAACTTTACTATGGCAACTCATTAAACTCGGCCGTGCTTCGAATTTTAACTAGCAGACTTAATAACTGAAATATAATTTGTGATATTGTACAGTTTCAAACAGCGATAAGTCTTTTTGAATGAAGTAATTTTTTACAGAATTCCCACGTTGATTTTTATAATCTCGTTAAGCTTTAGAGAAAGGAGAAACAATGAGCTATTCAAATTGTGTCTTATCTGGTAACCCAGACGGTGTGTCTGTCGAGATGTCAAACTTTTACCCCCGTTTAAACAAACTGTGGTAAAAAATATAACAGATTTCAAACTTCCTGCCACAAGGGATGGGCTCACCTATGTGTATCCGAACGCGAAAATACTATGCCCTTCTCTTTCTATTAGTGAAGAAAAGACAAAGACCGAACTACATCACTTCACACGTCCACGTGGTTACGTCAGGTAGGAGCGGACGGAACCAAAAAAATGGCCCAAAAAAGATACGCAGCACTCTAAACATCCCCTTTTTTGTTAACATATTGTTTAAAAAAGGAGTTAAAGTAGCACCGGTTTGATGAATTGTGGCTTACTGTTTTAGAGCATAATCAATTTATCCAATATTAAAAAAAAGTTTTCCTAGTCTTTGATAATGACAGCTGTCATTTTCAATAAACATGGCGTCTTTGTTTACGACGCCATGAGTTTTAAAAGTTTAAGAACATTACGTAAATAGAGTTAATACTAAACTTGTCAATGGAGGAGCAAATTACGGTAAATGAGAAATAACGCGTTAAAAAACGCGGGATGCGAGTCGCCGGCCGCTTGCCCTGGGGCGGCCACAAACTAACAATTAAATAATACTTAACGGACTACCGAATAACAACTTTTATTATATCTCCGGGCGGATTTGACGCGAAGACCGTCTGATTGATGTTTCTGAATGACTTTTAAAGGGCGGTAGGACTAAACTGAAACGCCTAAGGAGCACAATTAACGAGATTCCCACTGTCCGTCTTAATCCTACAAAGTAAATAGAAGGAATTTAAAGAGATTGTTTGTACTGAGCATCTTCGATGTATGTCAGTAATCAATTACACGTGTGCCCAATTTATTTAACATACGACTTCACGTTTAATGCATCTGACCGTCCGACTATAGTCGTGAACATCAAAATTCGTTTTTTTTTCTAACCACATTGAAAGGAAAGTAACACTGGCACGTAACATTAATTGCGCCGGCGCAAGCATCAACAAAACCGTCCAAATTGATTTGAATAATACCTAATCGACGATCTCGCAATACCATTTCAGTTAAAATATATCGTGTAACATTAATATTTTTTTTCTTAATCATCACGAATCACGACCTAGACATATTTTAAGAGAATTGCTTTGTCAAAATGATTTGTTGCATACTCATCTGGACGGATAAGGGCGTAATTATGGCGTTTAGCCGAGTCCTACTAGATCGAGATAGCAATAATAATTTGAATAGCATTGTATGGAAGTAACCGAGAGAGTATACACTTGTTCCAGCAGGTTGAGCGTATGTCTAAAAATAACACTAATAATGAAACGCAGGGGAATGTTTTTCATCTCTCTCGTTATACACACGCGAAATGTGTTAAAATAAATACCCAAACACCGAGTTACTTATATTTAATCTGTGCCCAAACGGCGTCTTTTAATAGCGAGACGATATCGCCTGCACTAATTCGCAATTCCAAATTTAACATTGGAATCATCGTGCATGATTTATTTTTTTCCATTTGAGTATTTTCGGCCAGTGTTTCGTACACATGCCGTAAAGATGTTCGTTTATTAAAAATAGACCGCTCTCGTGTTCGAATTAAACATGAAAAAATAATTAAGCCTGTCCTTTAGCAGCTGACGAATGAGCGCTGTTGCTAATTGGTTTTCTGACCTGACTTCACAGAACTTAGCTTGAATGTTAGTATTGTGCCGAGGGGGACCCGGGGTGCCGTGCCGGCTACAAAGGGCGTTCCGTTTCACAGAATGTCTTTGGTGGCAAATAAAGGAGACGTCTTAAAGCGTACCGATATTCGGGCGACAAAAGTTGCGAACCTCTTTGTGTAAACCGAAGCAGCTGCACTGGCACAAAAGAAACATACATCTACGAGTGGAATTCGAAATTAACGGAGATGCATGAGCGTGGAGCGTAATAGGTCCGCAGATTGCCTGGAACTTATATGGAAAGCGCATAATAAGGTATTTTGCGGTTATTTAAGCGTTGCACAAGCGAATTGAGTTTTCGTGCGTCGGTGTGGGTACCGAGCGCTATGATCTGAGTCGTGTACTGCGTATCGTAAACCAGATCTTCTTGCTTGAATTGTTATTGGGATTACTATACGTGTGAACCTCTCGGCTCTCGCTGCGAGATTGAATACGGAACTTATAATACTCTCGACATACCTTTTACGGTTGGTGCACTTGATTTGGGAATGATTTATAAGTAAAAACTAATCAGATGGAACTCGGTGTAAAACGACGTAACTCTCTTCGCTTGCGTTTTGATTAAAAAGTTAAGATCCATGGTTCGATTGACTGCATATTATGTCTAGCTAGGCAGGTAGGTGCACGTAAGTAGGGATCCAAGATGGTTGCATGGAATTATTTTCATTTCGTCTGCAATCATACGTTGCGCATCATAATTGGATGCAACGTTATGGAACTGTATTCCACAAACATAAACTAAGCAATACTGCGAGCGGAGTTAGATAAATGATGATGAATCCGTGCTTCACTTATCAGTTGATTCACTCCCACACAGACTGCTTAATTATATAATTCGCGCATAAAACTGTACATTCATATCTGTCAACTGGCGGCCTTAACTTTCAACCCACGCCGAATTAGATTTAGACTCATCTCCCAGATATGCCTGCATTGTGCAACCTACACAGCGAAGGCAGTACAGCTGACACATTTACCCAATTCGTAACTTAATAATTTTCACTGGCAACACTGAACAATGGGATCTTAAATTAGAAGGTTAGGCTGGATTACACCGTATCCGATTATACAAATTTCGAAATTCGAAAACAATTCGCGCCCTCACCTCGCCTTTATGCGCCACGCGAATCGAATAGTTTGTAATCCTTTTTTTTATTAACTCCATCACGGCAATTGTAATCTGGTTCAGCTAATTAGTAACAAGAAAGTCCAACGCACCTTATAAAACGTATATAAATAATACATAAAACACATAATTGACTTCCCCTTGCATCCAGTTTGGCAGCATTGCGTAATCTGATCAATGATCCTGGCGGCCATATTGTTTTTTTACTACATCGGGATTCAATTAAACGTCCGGTATTGAACGATAAGAAAAACTAAATCGCTTTTAATGGCCATTTATGTTGGTAATGAGATAAATAAAGTAACAATGGTGGCATTAGTGTTGTGGCGTCGGAGTAATGGATGTGTCATTTGTCAAAGATGTCACAGATGGGATTGAATTTACTACCGATAAAGTTACAAATAGAATATTGTAGTACATGTGATATTAGAGATAGAGTAATGTCTAGTTTGTTTAAATTGATTTCTGATTGCGTTTTCTACATTTAGTAGAAACTACTAATCATGTAGAAAAAAATGGACATAGGCCGAATGATTGATAAGTCCTTTGCCAATTACGTCGTCAGACGCCATTTTTTATTTAGGTGTTATAACTAATAAGTTATCTGTGGTGGTACCAAGTAACGAATCGAGCAAATTCAGTTCAAATTAGACATTGCAATCGAAGTGACGTGTCCAAAAAATGAACCATTAAGTTTGTACCTAGTTTCGAAGTACAATGAGACGAAATTCAAAGCTTTTCTCATAGTTAAGCAGTTAAAAACCAGACGATTATAGAGATTTCGTAGTTTTCGTATGTACTGGCATAATTGAAGCGGTTCTCATAGAACAAAAACCGTTTTGGACAATGGACGAAATTATAAAAATTTAAAGACCTACAGTTAGGAGTTTCACATACTTATAGCTACTTATAGCTGGGTTCATGACATATAGGATTAATAGTGGTATTGTGAAAACTGTGGGACAGCTCAGCGGGTGATTTGAATATCGGACTGCTTGTTGGGAAAATTTGGTGAAACTTAATGAAGACAAGATAACTGCTTTTAAGTAGTTTTTATGAGTAGCCCGATTGTGTCACAGAAATTGCAATTTTAACTATTTTGACAAATTAAATGTAAATGGTGAAACCTTGCGGTCACCATTGGGGAAACTAAAAAAACACGTCAAAGATACAGTTATTCTAAATAGTATAATTGAAATAATGATACGTGTAAGTAGTACTTAACTAGAGAAAAATACATTTACTTGACTTAGATTTATTCATTAAGTTGACAAGTCATAAAATAATCATTAACACACATAACTTAAGGCATGAGTTTTTAATCTTGCTTCAATTAGAGAATTTGTGCGCACGAGTGGATTCTGAAAAAGCAGATGTTTGTGTGTTTGTTTTTTTTTTTAATAAGAGTTGTCATTAAATACATGTCGCACCTGCTCGGGAGTGTTTGGCGGAAGGGTTGCCACGCGACATAAATTGCTCATTATGGGGTAAATTTGCTATCGGGGAGGTTGATTGACGGACTATGGAAATGTGACTATCTCTCTAAGATATCTTAGACTGTATAAACTGTATCTACATTTTCACAATAGGTTATTTAATTTTTATAGGTTATGAACATATAATTATGTACCCAAGTCACTGAATAAAACATTTCTTATAGCAACTCAAGCTTTTGAATAGGACTGAGTGTAATAAATCGAATCGGGCACAAACATTAGCAATAATTTCCAAGATCCGAATGATTTATGAATGCGAGAAGGAATGTCCGCCCTGTGTCCGCGCGAGCGCAACTGGCACACATGGACAGTAACACACCTAAAATCGATTATATCACAAATCGTACGCAATCATACACGCACAACTAACGTTCCATGCGAGCTATGACATGCTATGTCCTAGATATGCGACAGGTAGACGCCGGCCGTAATCAAGAATCAGTTACCTGTAACTGGCCACAGTGTCCATACCAATAAAAAATAAACCTTAATGCCCATATACGGCGCAAATAAGGATACAATCATTTTTAATGGGCTTTATCCTCTCAGGGATGAACACGTTAAAAAACAAACGCAACCTTCATCGAATTATTTATTTGAAATTGGAAATTATAATGTTGCGGTTTTCGGGGCAGACGTGTTTCCGACGCCGCTTCCGATCGTGAAGACGGTTGAGCGATCACGCGATTTTTTCGTTCGAATTTGGAACGGGGATTTGGCGGACGGGAGATGGAGCTGGCATGTGGCAACACCGCGAGAGGAAAATAAAAAGAGTATCCGGACATGAGTCCTGCGGATGCACCGAGCGCTAAGGAGTTGACCGATCGGACAATTACATCAATGCACGCTCCTCGTCACGTAGACGGGACCCGGGGCGACACAAACCAGTCCGGCGACGGTGGTGCGCAAAATACCGTTTTTTTATGAAACAACGAGACTTCATTCATAATGTATTATAGCGCCTTGAGAACGCACACACTTGTACCGGGCTATAAATAAATAGACACCCTACGCGAGTGGTCGGAGTGAGCGCACGGACCCACTACGGTTAATTGAACCTGACTCGCGCAAAAACGATTAAATCGATAAAAAGTGCACGAAAATCACACGGAGACCGATTCCCGGCACACCGGTCTAGTAGGCGATAATGCTTGCATTGTAGAGTAACGGCATATTTGCGACAGTAATAAGTCGGAGTCTCGGCTACCCTACCCATTGGGTGCGCACACGCATTGGGGAATATAGCCCTCGTCATAAATTGCCATCGCGGCTGGTAACGATGCGGGAGAACAAAAACTCACCCGACATGAGCATCGATTTTTTATCGAGTAAGTGACATTTGGGCAAAGCATGCAATAGTTACGTTAGCGGAGGAATGTTCGCTATCTACCTACTATATACAATGTTAGGAAATTGCACACCGCTGAAACCTGTGAGGCGATTGGGAAAGTAGGTATCGAGTGGAGCCCGCACCGACGGCGGCGGCGGTGCTAGGGTGAATCATGCAGCCTCGAATCGAGAACTCGAGAGTGGAGATGTTACTCGCATGCCTACCAACATAAATAAACATTTTGTACCTGCGGCGGCGGATCGAGAGACTCGAACTGATTGATTGATTCGTTTCCTTGGGACGTTAACGAGCCAAATAATTAACTTAATTCACCTCGAGTGTAAACTTTACCTCTAATAAAAATGTCGTGAGAACACGACATCGTGAAAAGTTCACACGTTAACGTCTGGGAAACAGCCCTTAGCTGGAAGGTAACCTTGACCGGGTCGCGGGCCGACGACCTCCGGGTAACTAAGGCAGCCTAACCTATTTGGGTGTCACCTTTATGTCGACACTTCCATCTCCCGTCTAGTGTTTATTGGTCCGTTGTTTTACAGCTTTCGGCGCCTATTAACCGGCGATTAGCGACGACCGTTAAACGGCGAAGGGTTCCATCGCGTAAACTAGACCGAACTACTAACCCTGCCCGAAATATCGCGCCTTGAGATTCGTCTGGAAGAGTTATTCCTGTCGCGTCGGTGCATGCGGATCGTCGCAGATCCACGGAGAGAGCGCATCGAAGCCTCGGAATGCATCTAATTTTAAAGCGAAGAGTCTCGCGACCCTGCTGACCCCGCGCGCCGGCCGTATTAAAACCTGAACTTTCTTCACAACTAGCTGCCTATGTTTGCTCGGCAAACGTATCGAACACACACAGGCGCGTGCAGCGAGAGGCCGGTCACGATCCTCGCTCGCTCGCTCCCGACACTATCCAGGACGATCTGCAGCCGACCAGCGAGCGCCGCGGCCACCTCTCGTGGGAAAGTGACTCGAGCGATGCAGGACGCCCGCGCCGCCTGCAGCGCCTTGTTTATGAGAAGCGACGCAAACGACGAGTTTTCGATTGGATTACGTGCGAAACGTAAACAAACGGATTCGCGGTTTTGGGTGTCGGTGTCGGCGGGCGCTCGTACCTGGGGTAGAAACCCTAGCAGGGCGACGAGCACCGCGGGGGCGCGCATGCTGGCGCGTCCGGGCTAGCGGCGCCGGGGCATATACGTCGGGACCTAGCCCGACGTCGTCAGCACTCGGCGAACGAAGATCCGCAGTAATCCATCACTCGCACAAGTATGCACTGAGCGTTTTCACTGCAAGTCACACGGCACAAGTATCGAGATGTCACTGGTCGCTCATCGGCTCCGGCGAACCGGTCGCGGGATCGTGCACTACGTTCGAAACGCGCGCGTCGCGTGTGTCGGCAAATGCGGGCCGTATGGACGTGTGATCGCGGCGGCGCGTGACGGCGGACTGAGGGCGGGCGGCGGCCGCGGTGCGGGCAGCGCACCTGGCGCGCCAGCCGCCGCCGCCGCCGAGAGATGGCGCTGCGCGGCGCATCTGCCGGCGGAACGCCCCGCGCCCCGCGCGCCCGTCTCCCTCGTCCGCGCGCCAATCCAACCAGAAAATACACGGAAAACACCAGTGTTCTGTGCGCGAACACGTGCCCCTATGTAAAAACTTCGGAGAAGAATCGAGCACTAAGCAGTTTCTATTCAACTATTTACATAATTATTTTTAAGAAAATATGGAGCTTCCTTAACACGATAGGATAACTTGCGTGACTCTTTCCGGTGTAAAATGCTAATTTTTTTAAATCTGTCCAATTACCTACGGACAGCTGCCGACCCGTGGTAAGCAATGATAAATTCATAAAGCCTGCAAGGTATGATTTTGAATTAAAATATTATTTTAGGTTTAGGCCGAATGTTGGCACGCACGCCTTTGCCCAAGGGTTTATAAAAAAGCGGTAGCTTCGTAATTTAAATAAAAGAAACGCCCTTTGATCAGGGATATTACCTACTTACTACTTACCCTTATTACTACCTACTCCTATACATTCTAATTCTAGAGGTGAACAACCCCAAAGAAAAAAAAAATTGCCGTATTAGCTGAATAAGGTAGGGTAAGTAGGTACTTCAATTCCGTCCATCTCCTACAATCATTCATCAATATTCCTACTTTTTACCTACAAATTTAATTATCACTAAAAGCCATCTTTTCCGGCCAGTCTTTGGATGGAGAGATATACTAAAGCAACAGAGGTTGACGGTGTAACCAAAGCAGGCCCTAGGATTACAAAATGCCTAACCCCAAAAAGGGTGTGGAAGGCTGAAAGCTGAAATCCAATTAGGTTAAAAGAGCTGGCTAATAAATGAGTTGAACCCGTGTTCAGTCTGCTCCGTCTTACCTAGGCTAGGTAGGATGCCTAATAACCCAGTTGCTATCACTAGGTGGGACCGATACTTTATTTTTAGGGTTCATATCACACTGAATCTCACTGTTGTAGAGTTTACTTTTTACCCTGCTACTGAAACTGAAACTGAAACCACCCCTGAACCATTCTGTAAACAACGACCAAAACCCCTGAATATTTCTATGATAACGACTGAAAACTTATCATAAACCTTTCTGTAAAAAACGACTGACAATTTACCCTGAATCATTCTGTAAAAGACTGAAAACTTCCCCTGAATCTTTCTGTAAAAAACTACTGAAACTTCCCTGAAACTTTCTGTAAAAGCGACTGAAAACATCCCCTGAATCTTTCTGTAAACAACAACTGAAAACATCCTTTGAATCTTTCTATAAATAACAACTGAAAACATCGCCTGAATCTTTCTGTAAGCAACAACTGAAAACATCCCCTGAATCATCCTGTATACTGCGACCGAAAACTTCCCCTGAATAATTCCGTAAGAAACTACTGAAACTCTCTCTGAATATTTTTATAATAACGACTGAAAACACCCCCTGAAATTTCCAGTAAAGAGCGCCTGAAAACTTAATTTGAATCTTACTGTAAACAACAACTGAAATCCTCCCCTGAATCTTTCAGTCGCGTGCAGCAGAACAATAACATATTTATTTTTAAATCTGTAAAACAAAGAGCCGCCACACCTGAAACCACGCCCGCGTGCCCGCGGTACCTATCTACAGGCCATGACATACTCACCGATACGAGCTAAGTATAATTGAATATCTGTTATTCTAGAGTTCTATAACATAATTAGTAAACTTTATTTAAGAACTCAGGCAAACAAATAGTCAAACAATTTAACACTAAATTATCGTAGTTAAACCTTATTTTATAATGTTGCTACCAACGAATGCATTGCCGCGGCCGCTAAATAAATATTAACAAACATAATTACTTAGGCTAAAGTTACTTTAAAAATCGTTCTTAAGCGGATTCTAATTAAATTGTTATTTAGGTATTCATTTATATACTAAATGCATACTGCACTTACAGCAACGCCAAGTTGCACAAATTAGAATAATTATAGTAATATTAGTTACAAATTCCCTAAATAACGGATCAAATAATGTATCAAATATGTTGAGTAGTATAAAAAAGGATAGACACGTTAGTTACCACAACTTACGACTAATAAATACCCGCTAGTAAGAATCCTTCGTAAAATAATAATTAAGAAACACAAGCTCTAAAGCTAATTCTAACCAAATGGCTCGATTTGATGACCCCTAGTAATTACAACCCCTAGTAATTGCGACACTACACACCGCTCGTCACCCTGAGACATTGGTTCTAAAGTCTCATACGCCCTGTAGTTTCTCTGGAAACAGTGTCCTTCAAACCGGAACAGTAATGTTTGTACTCTTCCGCTTAACGGATGAATATCTGGCAAAAGTTCCGTACTCCATAATCTAATAAATTCATAGACTCCATAATTCTATGATTAACACTTTTACTGCTGAGAACACAACTGTCGTGTTTTTCGTAATTTGCCACGAGTACGGCAAAACACAACTGTTGTGTTTGTTGTATGGGAAAACACTATGGCGCGTGCAGAGCCGCATCCGTGGCTAGACAAGCAAAACGGCTCAGCAGTCAAAGTGTTAAGAACTAAATGAACCATAGAACAAACTATAATTTTGTACAGAACCCACATGTATCCAAACCGAGATGCGTCACAGCTAAATTCATTGTTCTGATAAGGCGAGGAAGGCATCTTCTTTCGGTCAAGGTTGCTGATAAGTACTGATAACAAAGCGATTACTTAGACATTGTTGCTCCCACGCAGCGATGATTGAATTAGACTTAATTAATGTAATCATTTTGATTGCTTTGTACATTGAGATGTTAATATGATGTTCCTATTCTTATCAATCATTTGTTGTTCACAGTCGAGAACTTTAGACGAAGCAAACTGCTGCAATTACTCCCAAATATGCCAAATAATACTAAATCCCCATTACTTAGTAGTGGTACGTCTGCAAGAGACCGCCTGAGGAAGTATTTTGTATTTACACCTTTGCCAGATATTCATCCGCCAAGCAGTAGTGTGCAAACATTACTGTGTTTCGGTTTGAAGGGCATTGTTTCCAGCGAAATTACTGGGTATATGAGACTTTAGAGCCGATGTCTCACGGTGACGAGCGCAGTGCAGTGCCGCGCAGGATAATGCAATGCAGTGTTCTGGGTGGTGCTGTGACTTTTATGGGCAGGTGTAGCGCTTACCATCAGGTGAACGACATGCTCGTCTCGTCACTCAGAAAATAAAAAAAAAACTTAGTCAAATTTATAGATTAGGATTTGTGTGGTTATGGTTTGCTGGTAGCACAGCGTGTTGCAGTTGATGACAGTATGTTAAGGTTAATCTACATTTGGGCCGCGGATCGGGGGGTCCAACGCCCAAGTATAGAAGTCCCGAGCTGAGAACGAAGCCAAAGCCTCAAGTGGCGAGCCCGAGAGGGCGCCCGCAGAGGTGGTAACGGAAGCGCCGAGCGAACCTGCGACCACCTCCATAATGCAGAGAGGCGAACACCCCGGTGTTTTAGTGGGTAGACTGTTCTGGCAGGGGAGTCCCACATAACCACTCCGCCCCCCCGGGGCTGGGTGGTATGCCTAATGCATTACCCCGGGTAAAAAAAAAAGTTTATCTACATGTTATTTCCAGCATCATCGACGTATATCAACTGTTGCTCCACAAAGGTTTACCATGAATAATTGGCTCTAATTGACGTATCTGCTGCAGTTATATTTCACTAATGGTTCATTAAAGTTAGTTATTATAAGTGGCGTCGAGTGTGTTGGTACAGATTTTGTAATGAACTCCCTTAATTGTGCGAAACAGTAGCCTCTATGACATTTAAAATGTTCTCCACGCCTTGATTCGGAGTCTAGTTGGCTAATTCTGTAACCACGGTGCTTAAACTAAAACAGCCCTACTTTAGTCGGAACACTAAATCGTAAAAACTAAGAAAATCCCCCTTGATTAACTTCGAACTCATAATTATCTTCTAAATAGTTAAATCTAACTAACCACCAAAGATTTCTACTTCATGTGTCGTCCGTCCCCCCCCCCTAAGCAAAATCGATCAGCCATAAGCTCCCGGCACTCCCAAGATAGTCTATTTTTACAAAACGAAATATACCTTCTGGTGATTGTCACGAAGAACCAATTTCTCAAGCCCCACCTGATAAATAACAGCTCATTTACAAGCCGCTATTTTGTTTATATCGCCTAATTGATTAAACAATGCCATCCAACGTCTGTGAGAAGCTGAACATCAATAATGAGAAGAAACGTGCGTTGGCAATTTCATTACAATATGCGCTTGACATTGGACGTCAATCTGGCGTTCTTACAGGTTCCCATTGAAGTTGTGGACCACCTTAGACGTATGGATATAAGGTTGGATTTTGATATCTTGGAGTGCAAAGGAGGTCGGTTGCGTCTGACGCATGGATTGATTCGTCGAATATGAATGGGGTGTGATATGCTGGTTGCTGCTGGTGTAGTTGTTTTGAATTGCAATGGAAGGCATTTGAGATTAATCACGGGGTTTGTAAACAAACAGTGGATGTTAAAACGTAGGTAATTGAAAAAAAAAAGCTAGGCTGAAGTTACAGTTTGTCGCTTCTGTGAAGTTCTTATTCGATATTCTTATTTCAGTAGTGAAACGAAATGGTTTTTAAATTCTATTATCGCATTGTTATGGATCGCTTGTTGACAACAGATTTTTACCGATAACTTCGCTGTCTACAAAAGTGTTTATTTTATAGTATGAAGGATCTAAATTATAATAACTTCATAGATTCAGATAGATTTGTTTGGCATGCTGCAGATCGGCATAGTCCAAAAATTCTTCGGATTGACACATCCATGGCACCGACAAATCAACGAGAACGTATTTTAATTAGCTCCCACTTAGCAACAGTAGGTATTTGTAACCGTTACACCTAGCAAGTAACACTTGCAGGCATTTAAGCATCTGTAACATCTCGCAATGAGGACCTTCGCGTTTCCCACATTCGCGAATCCTTGGCAGCGCATTCCCCGAACATACAATATACGCATTACGATAATCCAGTGAAGATTTCGTTAGTTCGCGAAAGTATCGGTTTGCCTTCGCTTACGCATATCGTCGGAGCCAAGAATGCAGATTACACAACTGACATTCACTTGCATAAACTGTGGTTCGTATTTACGCGATTGCGCTAGCCTGGTATCATCCGAAAATTGTTTAGCATGGAAATTGGCGTGGATAAATAGCAATAAATGTTGTTTTAGTGTGTAATTGTGGTTAGTAGGTGTTCGTTAGTGGGTCCAAGGTCTTAGTTGTTGCACCATCGGGCATGTGATGTGATAGAGGAAGAAGTTCTAACTTAGTGTGTTTCAGGTTATTGTAATTTCGATCACCTGTATCGAAGCAGTAGTGGATGATAAGCTGATTGCAAAGCGTGATGTTTGGATTGCGATTCCCGCACAGAGCTAAGTTATGCTTCAACCAGAGATATTTGTTCTGATTCCCAGTTAGAGATTCCTAGTTAGGAGTCAGGATCTATGTATTTTATTTTATTTTATTTACTTCATTAATCCAACAGCGTAACAAACATTTTAAAAATAGGCTTAAACTAAGCTAACATAAGGCCAAAAAAGGATTACACAATTACATTAACAATGTATGTGATCATGACGCGTTATCTTTCAGATATAGAGTAAAGTATCAAGTAACAAACAGAAAGTCGAATACCTTCCAGGCTGTTCCAACGATGGTCCTTACAGTCTGTCCTATCTTAGACTTAGCTTGTATACCACCTTTGACCACTTCGTCACAAACAACAAGTGAGACTGTGGCCAACGCTAGCTTGAAGGTAATCAAAAAGAAGAGTACGTACAGTCAACCGAAAAATCAGCTGAACATCTCCTAGCATCCAATTTAACTTTAAACTATAATATTTTTGTAAATTATTGAAAAATTCGCTCAGTTACTATCATTGCTGACCGTACCTACTGGACCATCGCGTGAGGTGAGATAGTGATTATTTTATCATCCATGTTTCGGTTCAGTTTTTATCGCCCTCTATGAAAATAAATTCAGAAATAAAATATGAATTTATGATCCAGATAATCTTGCAGTACGAAAAAACACATGCAATAAGCATACAGACGAAGTCCAATCTTAAGAAGATATGTCTAGCCGTCTGGTAAAGCAATTAGGCCATATTTATATCCAGCACTTGAAATTTATTGATAGTAACTTTTAAATATAACGTGTAACGACTGAAGGAGGCGTGGCTTTATAAAAGGTGGGTAGGTATGCATGAGCAAGTATTACATTAGGGTAGGGCATTATGTTTTATTCTATGACCAAACTTTAATTGGACATTGATACCTTTTATTAGAAAAGAGGCGGCGACTAGCGTCGGATGTAGAATATACAGTCACAGTCAATAGGCGAAAATACCCCTGGGACGGCTTAGCTAAATGCCAGCTCGAAGCCTTGGACTCCATAGAAAACCGCGCAAAAAACTTATTGGCTAGACTTCAGAGACTGCAAAAATCGTCGCAAAGTTGCCATTTTGTCCGTTGTCGGCTGCACAACTTGATTCCTCCATTCCCATTCAACATCGGATAACAAGACGTACGGAAACACGGCATCCGTATACGGTTGACATTCCTCCAATTCGCCCAAAACGATTTGCGTCCACCTTTATAATTAGAACAGCGAGGGAATGGAACGCCTTACCAGCGTCTTCGTTTCCCGATAACTATAATCTGGAAGTCTTCAAGTCAAGAGTGAATAGGTATCTTCTAGGCAAGCGTGCTCCACTGTCGACCGCGTCGATGCTTACCATCAGGTGAGATTGCGGTTAAATCTTTGCCTAAACTGCAATGAAAAAAAAAAACCTACGAACTTTTTTATGTGCCGTTGCCTGTTGGATACAATAAATACTCGTAGAAGTAATAGGACAATAATAAGTCAATTTTAATTACTATAGGTTGCCATAGCAACGAATCATTATTCTTCTGGTTCACTTCTCGACTATAAAATACAGAACTTGAATTTTTTTTTAAAGTAAAGTGAACAAAAAAGAAGGTACCGTGCGTCAAATATTTTTTCTAAACTAGAATTTCGTATATCGTTCTATAGCGGAAGTCTTAATTTTTCATAGACATACCATTACCATTACCATCGTTTACTTCAAACGGAAACATAACCATTGAGTGTCATAAAAATCAAAATTCCCCATTTCGCTCCACGACAGCCTCCACTCTGGTTTCTTGCTCCAAAATCGAGTTAACACGTCGGTGTTAAGTGTCTAGACGTAATTTTAAATTCGTTTTAAACACCAGACTAAATTAATCGAATGATACGGTACAAGCGCGAATGAATGACGTCAGAGGCACGAAATGTTGCCGCGAACGGTGAAGTGAGACCCTTTTCAAACTTTTTTTGTCCGTTGGCTAGGCTGTCTATTGTGTCTGCTAATTTAGAATATTCGCTTAATTATTTAAATTGGAATGCCAAGTCTAAAGGGTAAATGAGGAACTCTACATTTCGACTATTACGAACGAAATTACAAACTTAAATTAATAATATCTGATACAGTCGTGCGAAAAATTTACCTAGGTTACGGAGAAATGGCCAACATCGATTAATTCGATAGTGTACTAAGCTTCGGATCTCATCGAATTAACCTCTAGAGCTTCATTCCAGTCTCTCGATAGTAACAAATTTCAAATTAGCTTTGCTTATTAATTACGTAGAAATAATTGCGATTTGAGCTATGCACAGAATCCAGGGTGTGACTCGGGTCACGATTGCGGTACCGACGCTTTAGAGAGCAACCGGTTGCATTTCATTTGAAGATGCGTTTTGTTAATTAAACTTGTAGGTTGATTTTATTCTCTGACTTGTGTAGGTAGGTCCGAGAATTATTACGGAGGTATGAGATCTACCAATCCGGCCCTGCAACCGTATTATATAACACAAGTGACGATTGAAGTCGGATTCATTTGACGTTTCTAGTTCGGGCATTGTGTCAAATGAATACGATTTTCATTTTCATTTGTGTTATACAATATGGCTGCCGCCGGATTATGGTCTAGTCCTCCGAGACCCGTGTTCAACAGTGGGCAGATATGGTTTGTAATGATGAAGTGAAGTCCACCTATTAAGGACCTTTTAATTAGTAGGAGCATTTGTACGCAATGATTAGAAACTTGGATGAGCTGGGTGTCTGGGTGTGCCTCAGGTTTAATGTTGCAACTCGTTCGTGCTGACTTATATTATTATATTGACTTATTATTATATAGAAGTCGGGACTTTGCGTTTGTCCGAGTAATTTTGTGCCTTTTAGGATGTAACTTCTGATCTAAATCTGAAAATTCTTTCACTAATACAAAACTACATCACGTTTTTGAAGTAAAACTTTTTTACGCACGCTTGACTTGGGAGTAAGCTGGTGAATGCGTTACGAAAAGTGTGATCGGGCGAGGCGAATGGAAGTTGAGAGGTAAATAATAAATAATAAAAATAAAAGGATAATTAAAAAAAGTTAACATATAGTGAAAATATTTAAAAAAAAATCTAAAGAAGTTTTACTCAGTAACGAGACGTGCATGACAAAGAAAAATGTAGAGAAAAAGGAAATTTGGATGATGCAGGTGAAACCGTGGGGCGCCGTTAGCTTACTATATAGATGCATTTACGAGCCGGCTTATAAACAGGGCGGAGGTCGGCCGTCGTTATTGTAAACTCGTTGTGGCGTCTGGTTTTACTTCATTAGAAAATAAGTTACTAAAATCTATACTTAATATAAAGCTAAAGAGTTTGTTTGGTTGAACGCGAAAATCTCAGGAACTACTCATTCGAATTAAACAATTCTTTTTGTGTTGAATAGTCCATTTATCGAGGAAAGCTATAGGCTATAATTTATCTCCGTATTCTAACGGGGACGAGAACTACATGGGTGAAACCGCAAGGCGCAGTTAGTACATAATAAAGCGTGAAAGACCAGGTGATCCACACAGGTGAAAGACCAGTATGAAAAGAATAAAGTCTGTTGAGTTATTGTTAGTAATTTTAGTGTTATGTTGTACTAGTGTTTTAGGTAAGGAACGCGTTAGCAAAATTTATGAGGGAAATGCTTTTGGACATATTTTTATAGATACAGTTTTCATGTCACATGTGATTTATCAGCAGTAACTACTATTTAAATTTGTTTTTGTATATTTTTGTTTGGATTCATTTGTATTTTTTGGTACTAGGGGTATTATACACCTGAAATAAAGTTATTTTTTTAGACAAAAGTGCCGCTTGGGCGGTGTTTGCAAGATAATATGATTTAGTCAAAATGTGACTAACTTTTTTACTTTAAGCTACCTACTTACACTTCCAAAAGAACGAAAAAGAAAGACAGACATACTTATTTTAATAATGTTTCTTGTAAAACCTAACTTAAGAAACTTAACTTCAACTTAATGATTACATTAAGTTACTTAAGCCATCAGTTTATAATTAAAGCTTACGTCATTTCATTTGAATCATGAAGCCTTAAATTTAACTTAGTAATGAGATGAAATAAACTAACTCTAAACTGACTTTTAAAGATTTTTACGTGAACTATGAGAGATGCCAGTCATTTTGGTATTTATGGACATTTTTATTGTAAAATACGACTTATTTGCATAAAAATGGAGTAAAATGATGATTAAAAGGTCAATAATAACTTGAACTGTTTTTTCTAAGGTAATTTCGATTGAATTTTACGAGTTTTCTTATTTTAGGATAAAGTGAAAGTTATCTACGTAAATTTTAAATGATTTTTCTAAAGACTAGTTTATTTGAGTCTTGGAATTACAGTGGAAACAATAACTTGAAAGCATTTTATTTGGAATTGGATCGATGTGCAAGAAGTGCTAAGCCGTATTAGAAAAAAAAACAAGTAGGTACAACCTCCTTAGTCCATGCCCAGAAAAAAAAAATACATAGACTAGGTTAGATATAGATAGGTACATGAAATTATGGTGAACGACGAACTAGTAGCGCATGCTCGAACTAAACTGAAGTGTCCGTTAAAAAATTATAAGTTTCTTTTGCTACCACTCAAAATCCACCAAAAGCTCCGACAAGAACATTCAACTGCGTATTTTATCTTCGCGATAAAAATACTAAAACATAATTTGTGAAACCGCGAGTGTTCGGCAGGTGCACGTTTTTCGTTTGGAAATAATCATTTTGACAGTTCCCGAGTCAAAGCACTAAGCACGGAGATAACAGGCAGCTTTTAAAAGCTCAAGTTTACGAACGAAATTTTAAGTTAATACAAATATAGGTATTGTAACTTATTTTATTGTTTAATTAATTGGAGCTTGCGATTGTTTAAATTAAGTTAGTAGGTCTTAATAATATTATGCAGTAACAATTCTTATAATAATTATTGCATTTGGTTTTTAGTAAGTAGCATCTAATGACCGATATGTTTTTTGTTTGAGCCGAATATTTTGATAACTCTTTAAAAGAATATAAATTTAAGCATATGTACCATATTATATACTTATTAAAAAAATATTTTATTTACGTTCACCTAGTTAATTTAACAACACTTAAATCATCATAACACTCGACACTGGCATATGAGACTTTAGAGCCGATGTCTCAGAGTGACGAGCGCAGTGCAGTACCGCACAAGATTATGCAATGCAAAGTTTCGTAACTGTTACGGGCAGGCGTAGCGCTAACTATCAGGTGGACGACGTGCTCGTGTCATCACTCATGCAAATACCATAAAAAATTATAAAAGATTTGTGAGATAATTATAATTATTTAGGTCGTGTCTTTACATTTCACACGAGAGTCCATCGCATAGCTGCAATAACAGGGCCGGCTCTAGGACGGACGCCGCCAGGCCACTGGGTGAGTTTTCCCTCCATTAATTAGGTACTTTCCGCCGGGGCCGTCGAAAGCTGACCTTGGGTCAGCCGGGGACAGAAATACGTATGTGCCAGATAGTAACAAGCATGGTATAGTGTTTCTATGGGGAATATGTTTGCTTTTTAATTAGATGGCGACTTACCACGAAGAAGAAATACTTGAAAAAAGAATAGAGGAAAACCATCGTAGAAGGTTTAACTTTTTAAAGTCGATTGAGCAAATATGGATAGAATATTTACTGTTATATTTTGTACACTTTTGTACTAAAATATATATTTAATTAAAGTATACGTACTTATAAGTATAATGATACTTCGTAAAAAAAAACATGTTATGTAACATAACTTGTAATCAACCGCACCGTGATCTAAGAGAACTAAAAAAAAAACTTACAATCTATAACCAACTTAAATCACTATTCACTCATTTATTATGTTCCCATACATCTATCTCGTACAATATTCATACAAATAATTAATTAAAATCAGATATATTTTTGTCATTATCACGAAACGAAAATGTACCGAGAATTCCGAAGCAGTAATCACAATTTAACAAATGTGTATCAAAACCTCTAAACGTTCATAATTCTATCCTATCTTAAAGTTAAGACCGACGATCGGTAAGCTGGACTTCAGAACGAATCGTCAAAAGAAAATCATCTTTATCACGCAAACTTTAAGGTTTGTTTTAGGTATATCTACTAACCACTTTCCTACCATATTATGTAAACAGTTGATTTGTTAATTTATCAGAAGATGTTATTACAGATTTTTCTTGATAAATGTGCCAGCATCCAATTTGCTTTGACGTCAACTGTTCTGATATTAGTTAGGTGCAACATTGTGGCATAGTTGAAATAGAATAGTAAGTGATCTTCGTTCAACGATATCAAACAATACTGTGTTCCGGTTTGAAGGGCACGGTTTCCTTCGAAATTTCTGAACGAAACGAGACTTTAGGTCCAATGTCTCAGGGTGACGCGCAGTGCAGTACCACGCGAGATTATGCTATACAACAATCCAGGTGGCACTGAAACTGTTATGGGCAGGCGTAGCCTTACTCGTCTCGTTATTCAGTAACATAAAAAGAACCTCTTGTATGTGTGTGCGTTCTGTACGGACGCATACAGCACGCACGCAGGGACAGATATTTTTAAGGGTCCCTTAGATGGTCGATTCAAAGGGTCACTCACTCATTATGAACCTCAATGATGCGATTGTCAATTGTTACTCTTTTAAAAAGATCTTTAGCAACACTGCATGTAACAACTGGTATCAAGGATCCTTAACTGGCGTAGCCACAGGAACCAGAATAAATTGTCCTCGGCATACAGGCGCGCACACATACAAGGGGTGTTTGATATAGTCCAATGAAGGTAACATACTGTTCTGTTTCCACTATGACTGTGAGTTGTTTAACTTAATTAATAGAACAAGTAGTGAGGCAATTGTTAAGTTACTTTGCTTATTAACATAAGATAAGGGCACTTAAGGCTTCTGCCGATAGTGAAAGGTATTTGATGAAATTTGTAATGTAACCTGGTTTGTACAGAGGTGTTGGATATCTAAGTTCATGTTTGGCATAGATTAACATTAGGTAGGGCCTTTCTTAGGCCGATATGAATAGATATATAAAATGTTTTTGGGCACGGTCTAGTTTTCTGGATATAGGGAATCGTAGTCAGGGATTAGATCTATGTACATGCTACATCATCATCATCATCATCTTCAACCCATAACGTCCCACTGCTGAGCATGGGTTTCTCCTAACTTTCGGGAGGAGGGTTAGGCCATAATCCACCACGGGGGCCCGGTCCGGATTGGTGGATAACATACCCACCTCTGAAATAATTCTCGGGTAGGTATGCGGGTTTCCTCACGATGTTTTCCTTCACCGAAAAGCGAGTGGTAATGTAATATAGAGTACATGCTAATTACAAAGTAGAAACAAAATTATAATTTGTAACTAACAGCGTAGTTAGAGCAAGCGCAAATAATAAGGTTGTGAATAAGAATAGTGAATAAGCTTTTTTTTTTATCTAACTACATATGTTAGTTACAGTTTTTAGATGTTTTCCTTTACATGTGCTGTAAGACATTGCTTTTTGATAAATTTCATGATTCTGAAACAACGTGAAGTTATGTTTTGATTGAGTTGCGAATATATGCAACATAAACGGTCAATTTTGTTGATCGCTTTGCGCGATCAAGTTTGTTTTTTTCATAGCTGAAAGAAATTGTAAACCCGCGTATTTGAGATAAATTTCATCTTGATACTTTGACGTATTCCTGAGAAAAAGGGTATTTACAGACAGACGGACAACAAAGTGGTCATATAAAGGTTCCTTTTCCTTTTGAGATCCGGAACCCTAAAAATCACAAAAGTGAAGGAAAAACAGCTAAAAATGAACTTTGACTGCGCATCTACTTAGCAATATCTTTATACCTATCTCAATGAGTAAAATCTTGTAAATTGATCTCTTCCCAAAAATAGCTAATTTATATTAAAAAAATAACACCTAATGGTGAGGTCAAGAATTAGGTCAACTAGAAACAGTTTTAAGAAACCTGTCAACGCTTTCCACAATACGTCCACGTTTAAGAACTCTGGCTACTTCGATATCTTGACATTTTGCATCAAATTAACCTCCATAAATTAATTCTATTAACAGATTAGTGGGCAAAGATATCTATTTATTAGCAGCTTCATCTATTTTAGATATATATATATATATATATCAATTTCTATTCACGATCAAATCCAATTTGGGGTAATATATTGCAGTGTTGGATTGAGGAATGCAACAAAGCCGTTTGGGGCCGAGATACGAGTGGAACTTATAATATAAGTCGTGTATATGATATAATAGCTGCTTTTATGCGTTCGTGTTGTTATATGAAATACATTTTAGTGTTTGTGACGAATCGGGCAGTCGTTAGCGATCACCACGGTTTGATGGCGTAAGAACTGTGACTTTGATGCGGGTCGGAGCGTACGGCGTCATTTTTCAGAGAAAAATTGGAGTAGGTATATGTCAGAATCAATCTAAAGTGTTTCGTTATTAATTTTTTTGTTGTTTTCGGAATTATTTTACTGCACTTATTTGTTCACTCAAATTTTGAATGCCACAATTGATTGCTATTTTATTGACACGTGAATAATCTGAAAGTAGTAGAAAACATGGCAACTTAAATATTATATTATAAATTTATATATTTTTTGTATTTGACTAAGTGACGAGACGAGCAAGTCGTTTACATGATGGTAAGCGCTACGCCTACCATAAAATATTTGTGAAATATTGAATTACCTTCCAACTTTTTTTTTAATGGACTTTTTCGTACCAATTTTTGGATTCGGAAGTGTTTTAATGTGTCGATTCGCACCACTATCTAAATTTCCAAAATCTAGTGTGTTTAAACGAACTACTCGAACTCCCCAAGAATCAATCAGTGTGGTGGCACAGTTCGCTCTCGGTCACGGCATAATTCCACCAGTTCGCGTGCTCTACAGACAGACAGTCATAAAGACACGCGTTTTAACTATTAATAATAAAACGCCTAATTGGAACTTGTGCTACATATACCTATGACGATTGAAATGTAACTGACCAGTTTATTGTTAACTTGAACTCGGCGTTAAGGCCGCGAGTAGGTTTTGAGGGAAGTTCCGTACAAGAGAAATAAAAAAAATACGTTGACAGGAGGTCGAGAGGAACAGGGAGACTTAGAAGGACATTTATAGATCAAGAAGGGGAAAAGACAAACGTCACGTCGTAAAGGAAGTCAATGCATTATCTGAAGGTAGGGAACGCTGAATGACAGCGAAAAGATGGCTAAAAAATATATCGAATAGCGAAAACAAAAACAATGATGATCAGTTTAGTGAAATTATCTTAAAAATTATAAAAAAAATCTTAATAATTATCTAAGAAAAAAAATTCGGAATGCTGCCGGAACCGGAAACGGAACTGGGGGTGAGTTACCTATGGGCCCGTAAGGGTTTGTTAGTTGTCTGCTATAAGTATGTAGTAGTTAGTATAGTAAGTTCTACATTATAGTCGTTAGTTATTAGTTTAAAAAATCTACAACAATTAAAAAAAAAAAAAAATATTACACTTACTTAACATTTTTTTAAAAGCCGCCTGTTGATACTTCGCCTGTAGATAACTAGCCTAAAGCAAAGATTTCGTAGTTTTACCATCTACTAGAAGTATGAAGGAACCCTAACAAAGGTATTTATTGGTCGACCGATATGTAATTGACAACCGTTGTTATTTTTATAGGCCCATGGTATCGTATCGTGTGAGATTGTTTATTAATTTTGTTGTGTCGTTAAACTTTTTTAAGTTAGGAAACAAAGACCGACTCTGTGGTGAGATGTTAACACCTTTTTTGAGCCATTTGGACCATTGATCATTTTTTTCTGTAATCTAAACATAATATGTTTTTTTTTTTTGTTTTAGACAAAATTTCCACAAAAAAACAAATTCACATTAATTATTTCATTGTGTCAGTAATTAAATACCCAATCCATGTTTTTTAATTTTGAATAATTTTAATAAATTTTTAAATATTTCTTTTTTTTTTTAAATTGGTAAAATTTAATAGTGTTTTGTACTTTAAATGGGGCATTTACAAGGGCATGTAGCACTGCCCTTAATATACCTTGATATAATTTCCCATGTTCCCTGGACATTTGGCGGGGAACTGATAATGTGGCATTTTTTATTTGTATTTTTAAGTCAATCATTTGTTTCTTCCTGTTTTAATTTGTAATATTGTAATATTGGTCGGCAAATATTGCAAATCCAAAAAAAGGGGCAATTTGGGTTCACTCCAAAACTTCCAACAAGTTTCAGTATACGAGCCACCACTTTACTGAATCATGAGTCATGACTTTGACTAGACCACCTTCGGGACTACTAAGACTTGAAGTTTGATTAATATCTCCGGCAAATCTAAAAAACTTGAAAATGTTTAATACTTGACACTGACTAAAAGCAAAAATATTGCAGCGTCAAAACAAAAAAAAATATTTTTATTTCACTGAGTGATGAGAAGGGCCAGTCGTTCACTTGATGGTAAGCGCTACGCCCGCCCATAACAGTTACGTATACTGTCCTTTAAACACTTCACACGTTTGTGATTTTTGTTTCGCATAATTTTTTAAATATATCGTTTTTTTTTTGTTTTACAGTTAGTCATTACGTGATCTGTTGTTCATAGATAAGTATTGCACAGTATTAGCTAACCCAGCTACAAGGGACCTGTGCTAACAAGATTTGAAAGTGATCCATTGATTGATTGATAGCTAGATCGTTAATTAGGGAGATCTTTGTTGGTCCAACCATTAGGTGCTGTACGCTAGGCGGTCAAATTATTAGACCCGTTGACAAATGATATGGTCTATTAGGTTTATGCAACTGTTAGACTAGCATGTTGGATAATAGATAGATGGATGGATAAACTCTTTATTGAAACACCACAGAACAAAGAAAAGTTAAAAAAATAACGAAACGTGTGCTGGGACACAAATAGTAAAAGTAAAACTTGAACTTAAAAAATATTTCAAAATATTTTTTCATAAAAGATATTAAAAAAATTCTCCCTCTTTCTGTCTTTACTTACTTATATCTCCTTCTCAACTTCCATTCGCCTCGCTTGATCACATTTTTCGTAACACATTCAGCAGCTTACTCCCCAAGTCAAGCGTGCGTAAAGAAGTTTTACTTCAAAACTAAAACAACACTTCCACACGACAAACGTCAACACTTTCACTGCTGAAAAGTATTATTTTTTGGCACTGTTGCGAATCTTCACACAACGTGTGTGTTTACTGTTTACTGGCGTTGTGTTGTAACTAAACTCAATCAGTAGTGCAGGCGCACAACCCTGGTGTGATAAAATTGTCATTTCAGCGGTGCGGGTTCGCACGACAGCCGTGTTTTCGCTTGCCGTAAAATTATGAAAACACAAACGTGTGTTTCTGTAAAAAGTATCTAGTAGTAGTAATAAGTATCTGAAACAAATAAACCATGGCAAACAGAAACAAAAAAAAAAACAAAACATAAGTACGTCCAAAAAACATAACCCTCCGTTTTAGCAGTCGGATAAAGTGCAATTAGTTTTCTAAATTGTTAAGTTTAAATTTACTACTCAACTCTGAAACGGTTGAACGGATTTTGAAGAGATTTTGTGTGTAGATACTTTATGTCCTGGAATAACACATAGGATTCTTTTCATCATAATTAGCAGCTTATCATCATATCGTAGCCAACTCTGAAGCTAAAACCGTAGTTACTATTTAAATAATATTCAACCGATGAAAGGGTAGGATTTTTCAAATAACTTATGGCAACCAATAAAAGATTACGTTGAATTAGGCCAATACAAGCAAGGTCACATAGATGACCTTTACTTCTTCAATAAATTAGAATAGATAGCTCTACAAATCGGTTGATTAACATAACCAAGAAAAGCTATGCAAATCATAGGAAATAAACGGCGCGGCATCGTCCATGACTCACAAACTTAAAACCATGTGTTGAAGTAATTTTGAGTGAGACCAAAGTTGGTGATATATCGAATTTCGTCTGAAATATCTGCTATTAAAACTCTATTATGCCTATGATATGAAACCTTATTCAAGCTACCTACGTTTAGTTAGAGAAAAAAAAATTGCATAGAGTTTTGGCGGGAATTGCAAAAGTGACCTTCTTGATTTTTTTTCTTGTTTATTTAAAAAAAAACGTGAATGTTTTCGTTCTAATGTGTATTTTGGTGGAATATTAACCATTAAGTGTTCGTTAACGTGTACGAATGTGGGCAAGTGATACAAATCCAAAAAAAATACCAAATCATTACGAGTTTTCTCCAAAAATCCCAGGAAGTTTCAATAAAAGCATCTCCAGCTTTACTGAATCGTGACGTTGACTGCAACATCATTAGATAACTGATTACTTGACTGACTTCGACTCTCTTTATCTATTTTGAAAATAATAAAAAGCTTGCAACCCTTTTAATACTTGACAAAAAACAAATGCATAAAAAGTGCAAAGCCAAAACTTAAAAAAATAACTCACTGACAGCTTACATAGTGAGAATAAGCGCTCAAATAAAACTCTTAATTAATGCAATACCTATTAATATTATGACATATTGTTACTAATATAGAAACCAAATCGTGCTATTATGTGGGTGTCAAAGCATCATTATCATAGATAATAATCATCTCTCAGTTAATTTAATTAATTATATTAATATTATTTGTAGATAATGATTGAAAATAGCTGTCAGTGATTTATGCAACGGTTTACTCTAATTTGATTTTAATTATGATTTTATTTAAATTTAATAATATAGGTAGACATTTGAGAAATTGGTCGCGGTGAAAATATGATTTTCGTTTTTGGATTGGATTTTTCGCACTACGTTCCAATCGCGATTCGAAATGATCAATTCCAACTAATTACTGGGTCGATTAATCATCTAATTTAATTAATGCGAAATTTTGTATTATACTTTGTTACTAAATCATGCCAAAACGAATGAACGAATTTGAATGAATTTTTTAATAATAATTAAGATTTGGGCTTGTGACATAAGGTACATATAACTCCAAAAATAAAAATTATGGACGTACTGCAAACTTCTTGGGAGTTTTAGAGAATACATGAAATGGCACGTTTTTTGGGTTTGTATCGTTTTTCTGTACTCGTACACGTTAACGAACATTTAATAGATAATATTCCACCAATGTTAAACATTAACATACGAAGAAACACAAGTTTAAGAAAAAAAATACAGAAACAATAACGTCACATTTTTGGTTTCCCGCCAAACCTCCCACTTTTTTTTCTTCTTTGGCTATGGCGCGGTTTGCACATTGTGCCATTATCAAGAAATCTCCCACTTTCCAAGTTCTAACGTCAGTTAGGTATTCTATAAAGAGGTCGTTGTATCCAGTTATAGATTCAAATCAACTGTGTCCGCTAGCGAAAGCCGTACCCATATGCGTTCTAGAGATGCGCCAACCGGAAAGGAAATCTCGGCGAAAGGAGTGCCTAATGCCTAGGTTTTAAATGATTATGGCCTAGGTGTTGGTAATGTTTAGGTACGCTATACTTACGCTAATAGCGGATAGGTTACTGTTAATTAGATTTTTATTTTTATGTTTTTTTTAGCGTGTGGTATGTTTTCTTTTTTAATTTTGAACCATATAATTTTTATGGCTTCGTAAGTTTTATCAATTCAGTTTCTTTTTAATTTGCAGTATTATTTACAAAATGTCTAGTGTACTAATTACTTTTGATAATCCACCTATTTCAATGTTAAATTATGAATGTAATGGACAATGAAAAAAAAACAAAGGCACATCATATTTTTACCACACAAAATCTGACGACGAACCTTTTTATACTTCTTAAAAAATGACCGCGAGCTTTTCTCTTTTTTATAGCAACTTTTTTGATACTTTCGGCCAACTACCTTGATTGGCAGCATATGAAAAAAAAGTCCGCTTACCACACATTATAAACCTTATTTTAATGTCGTTTAGAGTGTATTTTTCTTCGATTACAATGGTCAGATGTGATTGTTGAGAACAGGTGTATAAGAACAGGTGATTTTGTTACCGCTAATATATTACCTACAGGATTCAAATCGGCACCGAACATATTTGTCCTATGTACTAAAAATATCTACACTCTTTCATTTTCAACCTTATTAATTGTATTTTAAAATAAAAAATTGCTTGTATCAAACTGACAGATGGCTTAAATATGTAGACAAAGCGTAATACGCAGTGTGATTTTAAGTGTTTAGGGCTCAGACTAAGAACAAGCTATAGAAGGAAGACTAAAGGCAACAGCTGTAGCTCTTTTATTCACATCTAGTAATACAACGTACACGAGAGTGAGTGAAACAGAAAACTTCCCATAGTTTTTATTATCTCAACTAGGGTCCGCAAGATAGATTGATCAGGTCTATTTGCTATTGAATTATGTTATGACTCGTAAGCTTTGTGGACGGTTTGGTGAACAAAACAAGTGAACAACTAGTGACAAGCTGCCAATTTAATACGGATTCCTTTTACCTACTAAAACTTCCTTGGTTTAGGACAGCCTTGGTTAGGTCTTGTTAGGTAACCTAGGGCCCCGAATCGAAAGTAAAGGTGTCCATTACTCAACTTGTAAGTAACAAGTAACCTACTATATGATAATTTTACCCTGGTATGTGAAGTAAATGTGGTAAATGTATATTATATTAGTCTTTATTGGACGGGTTTTTAGATATGATAAGATAAAATACAAAAATAGACAATTAAGACGTGTCCACAATCCTAATAGACGATAATAATTGAGTAATAATTTCCTACCATTTAAATTAACGAGCTCAAGTATAGTTTACTGCGGTGATTCGGATTCCTTTTTACGAAAACAGCGGTCCTCTGGGAAGCGTCGCCGAGACTGACCCGTGAGGTAATGTCAAGCTAAATCATTCTCGGCGCGTTCAGGTGGAGAGAGTCTGATTGGTTTCATTTAGTTAGCCGCGGATTTAGAAATACAACCAAACTTATTGGTGATCCGATACGGATTATGTGCCACACGAAAAATGCACCTATCATTGTGGACAATAAAGGTTAAAGATAAAGTGCATTTATTTTTGGAAATCTGAAAAGGTGATAAAAAAAAATATTTCTTGGAACAATGTGACATATGACATAGAGCGCGTTGAATTCTTTTCGTCTAAAAAAAACGACAATGTCTATTTTTTTTCTTTTGGTGCGCTCCACGGTTTGTCCCACAGGAATTGTTAATGTCTAAGCGGTAAAAAAGTATGCTATGATGTAATTTAAGAACTAGCGTATTTGTATAGCAAATATCATCAAAATCCGTTCAGCCGTTACGGCGTGAAGAGAGGACAAAGTAGCTAACACCGCTTCGCTTTCAGCGATAAGATCGCCCATTGTATACTACCCTTGTTTACCTATTGTAATTTTTCTGTACTGTGTTTATTTTTGTTTCTGGTGTACAATAAAGAGTTTTCTATTCTATTCTATTCTAACAAACAAACTTTCGCATTTATAATAGTGGAATTGCTACCACAGGTATAAAGGTAAATTATCATCATCCCAACCCATATCCATCCAATGATGACTACGAGTCTCCCCTCAGTTTTGTGAGGAGGATAAGGTCATAATCCATCACGGGGACCCAGTCAAATTGGTGGACCCAGTCACACACTTGCGAAATAATAAAAAAAAATTTACAGATTAATAAGCTATGTTTTGTTGGAAGAAAAAATGGAAAATAAAATTAACATTGCTTCAGCCAATTTAATCACACCTAGAAAAATATTATTATCAACGTATCTTATTAATAGAAGCGTGTTAAAAAAAGAATCATCAAAATCGGTTCACTCTGTCGAAAGTTCTGAGGTAAACCGAACAGCGAAGGAATGGAACACCTTGCCAGCGTCTGTGTTTCCCGAAAACAATATTCTGAAAGTCTTCAAGTCGAGAGTGAATAGCTATCTTCTAGGCAAGCATGCTCCATCATCGACCGTGTTGACACACCATCAGCGGGACTTGTCATTTCAATACGAATCAAACGTCAAAATGAAACGAACTCGAGCTGATCCGCACCGTGCTGCGTAGCCCTCCAGGTGAGACTGCTGTCAAATGCTTCCTTATTCTGCAATAAAAAAAACATAAAAATACAGTCGGTTAGAGAACCTCCTCCTTTTTTGAAGTCTGTTAAAAAACTGTAACGACATACGATTAACAGTTAGGTTAACCTGTCAGTAACCACGTCGCTACTAATGTGTCGTTAGTGAAACGCGACACGCGTTTATGTCTTTTATTAGAGCAGAGTGTACATGTGACGTGACGTTTATTAAGTAGGTATTATTTACAATTTTGTTCGACTTTCCATAGCAGGTGATATTACGTTACACATACAATATTTCATTATTAAGGTGGCACGATTTGGTTAAGGCGGGAAATTCAAATGACAAACGTTAGTTGTGGGAAGCGTCTTCTGCAAGACCGCCTGGGGAAGTATCACGCCTTTGCCAGATATTCATCCGCTAAGCAGTAATGTGAAAACGTTACTGTGTTCCGGTTTGAAGGGCACTGTTTCCAGCGAATATGAGGCTTTAGAGCCGATGTCTCAGGGTGACGAGCGCAGTGCAGTGCCGCGTAGGATTATGCAATTTTGTGGGTGATGCTGTCGCTGTTATAGGCAGGCGTAGCGCTTAACATCAGGTGAACGATTTGCTCGTCTCGTTACTAAGTCAAATAAAAAAAAATGTACTTGCTGGATTAATGCACATATCGTGCGAAGCCAAAAAATTAAAAAAATGTTGGAAGGTTTCGGTGCTATGCGTCAGGTTGGCGTGTGTTTTACAGATGGTAAAATTTGTATAATGTATGGAAAGTAGGGTTAATAAGGTATTTAGGCACCTGATGGGGGCATCTGCGGTGACAGATGTGATTTGTAATGGAATGTTTTATAAGGTAGAAAGATGGAGTGTTGTTATCGATCTGTTGCACAAAAGTGTATAACAAATCTTAATTTATGTAGAATATTTAGTTGCTTTTTTATCAAGCAGTGACCTTATCCAGGCAACCACTGTTTAACTAGGTACGAAAGGATAAAAATTTAAAAAAAAATCTAAAAAAGTTTTTGGAAGTATTTTGATACATTACTGTAGTTGTTCTTTTTTTAATTTTAGATTTTTACAGAAGAGGCACTAAAATAAGAACAAGACACTAAAATGACAAGCACGTCTAATGAAGTTGGAAGAAATTAGAAAAGTCCTTTGCTTGGAAGTTGGACAGCAAAATATTAAAAAAAAAAACATAGTAAGCTGTTTTTTTTACTTCTTTACGGCCATGGTTACCAAATAAATAATAGTTGATGCGGATTGTACATTATGCCAATTTAAAAAAAAAACTGTTATTTCACGGTTCATAGACAACAGCTATCCTCTACTTCTAGGTCAATCACACATCATCACAGAGACACAACTATCATTTAACCAACTTTATGTATGATTCTTGTTATGTCTAAATACACTGTAGAGTCTGCGTGAGTTCACGCGTTAATGACTCCATTACGATTTGGAACGCTATAGGTCATAGGTCAGTCTGTCTGTACCTATCAATGACTCAGAATAAAGTACGTACCTAAGCAGGTGGGTTATAGGCATATCCGGGAATCTCCATACAAATAAGCTTATTTGACAACCCACACATATAAATAACGTTTGTACACACGTGAAGTGTAAACTCTGTACTCTATGGGAAAGTATAGAAAAGTCAGCGTTCTAAATCACGAATCCCGCTGATTCCACCATTGTTGGCCGAATATAGCACCCTCTTGCATACATAAAGAGGTGGATACACTATCACACATCGAACACCCCATACAAGTAAGTTGATTAGACAACACACACGTGATACTACAAGACAACCGCTGGTATGAAGATTCATACAAATTGTTCGCTAATTACATTTAGGTGTGTAGTCGTGAAGTTCGCCTGTCCTGGCGATTGCGGGTAGAGGGACGCGGATTGCGTGGGATTGACAGTGGAGATTGTCCCTTCTATATGTAACACCATATTTATTCTGTGGAGCTACCTAGGTAGAGTAGGTAGGTACATAAGTCATAGCGAAGTCACTGCAATGTTTTTCTTGATTATTCTAGTTATAAATCTCACGACTTCATGATTCACATTTTAATACACTTGTCTGGATTTACCGATACACGATGATTACACCATGTTTATTAGTATTACTGCGAATGATTTTTATCAAGTTATAAAACAGAAGTATGAAACCACGTATATGTTTGTCACCTCTGACTGCTGGCTTACAGAGGTAGTCTACCGTCGGTATAGGGAATTTAGTAAAAAAATCACTCTGGAGGTACTTAGAGGTTAATTGTAGTGGCGATTGTTGTATTATGCAGTGTCAGCCTCTAGTGTCACCGCTTGGCAGACCGCCTAAGGGCCTATGACGTGGCTTAACGTTTGCTATCAATGGATAACAACCAGGACCGATGGAATTTCTCAAATAACTTATGAAATTTCGCCATTGGTATGGCTGAGGATTTGAACCCGGCGTCGATGGATTCCAAAGCGAAGATAATTCTGAACTAACTGGGATGGCAATCCCTCTGCAATGTCTATAGGCAGCGGTGACCACTAACCATCAGGTGGGCTGCATACCTGTTTGCTACCAATTTTATAAAAAGATACTTCTATAATAACCCTCGTAATTCATGGCCCCGTGGTGGATTATGGCCTAATCCATGGGTGAGAGGAGGTCCGTGCTCAGCAGTGGCCGGATATGGATTGATGATGATGAAGTCATGCTACGCCTAGTGTGAGAAAATGACAAAAATTCGGTCCTTCCTGACTGCACCCAGGCTATTGCACATCAGTAAATGTCAAGTAAGTCTCATCGACAAATAATTTCTCAATCTTCGTTTTGCGAAATTCCTTTTCAAAAGTACAAAAAATTCGAAAGGAGAACAAAAGGTCAATATGCATATTTTTGACCTGAAATGATGCGATGTTTTGGTAAAAGAAATTGTAATTTATTTTCAGAAAATATTGACTTTTAACCGACTTCAAAGAAGGAGGCGGTTCTCAATCCGATTGTATTTTTTACCTCAGGACTTTGTCATTTATAAACAGATTTCGCTTTTTTTTTATTTCAAAGAATATTATTTTCTGATAAAAACTAAAAATCTAAAAAATCTTTATGGTAGAGGGGGATGTTCCCAGAATTCTGTCTACTTGGTCTGGTTGATTTTTGCCCAAATTACATTCCCAATTAATAAAGAAGATATAATAACTATTTACCTTGATACATACGAACCAAGTTGGTCCGACGTGGCAAACAATCGCGACATGTGGAAGGAGATGGGGGAGACCTTTGCCCAGCAGTGGGACAGTATAGGTTATTAAAAAAAAAAAAAAAAAATAACTATTTACATTAACCAGATAAAGAATTCACACTTTTTCATTCAATTGTTCATTGCCGACTTTCGGCCGCATACTTCTTCACGCCTCAAAAAAAATTAGGAACGACATTCTACAGAGGTCCGCTGTTTGCACTAAGTGACTCACCCAGTAGCTGGAGCCTTCCCGTGAGACTCAGTGAGTCAGTGACTAAGCATGGGTGTAAGGAATCACGTCACGATGAAGACATGGATTCACTTAAAGGTTAGTGTTGGTAAAAAGGAAACGAGCCAAAAGGCTAATTGTCAAAAATGCATTGGTCGAGGAAAAGCTGCGGAGCTTTAAGCATCGACGCAGAGTTGCCAGTCTGCCGGTTTTTTTTTTAATTTTGGAGAGTGCTATTTAATTCCACCATCAAACAACCAGTAAGGCGATGCGCCATCGCCACCGTCCTATCGTGGACATCCAATCTTTACGCACAAAGCGATTAGCCTCTAAATTCCCTATGCGTACCGCAAAGGAGTGGAACTCTTTGCCCGAGCCTGTGTTTCCCGATAGTTACAACCTGAGAGTCTTCAAGTCACGAGTGAATAAGTCACTTCTAGGTAAGCGTGCACCATCGTAGACCAGATCATCGCTTAACATCAGTGTTGAAACGGAAACCTATATAGCTATGGAAATACTGTTTTATCGCTCCACCAAAGAACGGGACACTTTACGTATATTATAATTGTTTTTTTTTATTGCAGTAAACGCAAGCATTTGACCGCAGTCTCACCTGATATTAAGTGTCGACGCGGTCGACGGTGGAGCACGCTTGCTCAGAAGAAACCTATTCAACCTTGGCTTGAAGATTTCCAGATTATAGTTATCAGGAAACAAAGGCTGGTAAGGCGTAAATAGAAAGTAAGGGTATTGAGACGGGTGTTCTTATTTTTTCAGGGACAAGAATGAAATAACTATAAACAGTAAATACAAAGAAAAATCCATAGAACAATTCTATATTTTTTGTATTCTTTTCCATAGTAATTCTATGTTTACTGTTATTAACTATGGCCATGTCTAACCCATCGGCTTCCTCCAGTGATCGTGAAAACGTGATGCCGCATGAGCCCGTGAACAGTTAAAGAGAATAATGCCTTCGAATCTGCATAAACAGGTCTTTATAAATCTTAAAACGCGGCTGTTGTGCTGATCCTTGACTTGGTAGTCTATGGGAATGCCTGACTGAACTGGAAAGAACAAATTTAACGATTGGAGGTTATGGTATTACTGTATTTTACTGCTATATGTAAATAATTAATGTAATTGGTATAAACCGTTTTAATTATATAAATAAATAAAATAAAATAAATAAAATAAAATAAATGGTTTAACTTTAACAGATTACATACAAATCTAACATAAGGGTCAGGAACTATGTATGCAATCGTTAACGCGTTATTATTTGTGTGTTTTATTTGAATTTGTTGAAGTAGAAATATAACTAAAGGCAAATTTATATTTGAAAATAAAATATAGTAATGAAAATACCGTATAAATTGACTTTTAGCTGTGAGTATAGTAAATGTGGGAACACCTTTCTATCGCTTTACGGAAAATGAAGGGAAATACGGGCCCAGAAATTGTCCAAAAAAGCAATTTTCTTGTTAACGACGCGAAAATCAAAGCGTTCGAAGGTGTTCCAAGAAAAAGTCAGAAAGCGCAAGGATGTACGAATTTAAGTAGTCTCACGACGTTTATACGATCGCTACTTTCCACACCTTTTTCACACCACAACAATTGCCACTATTTCTACAGCTCTAAATGTTATTCAAAACAATTAGGCCTGTAATTAAATGCAGGTAAAGAAGACAATGGCGTAACATCTGGCTAAGGAGTAATAAATCGACTAACATCTGTGAAGGACCAACATCTGCATTCTATTGTTTTGTTTATCTAGTGTTGACCAGTATTGACTATTGTAATACCGGTGCTAGTGAAACGGTCTAAGCTTGCAGTCTTTTAGCATGCTGTCTGCCTCAGATTGACTTAATATGAAAGAGACAGAGTGCGAAATGTCGTGATTTTCGGACTTGTCAATAGCGAGGATATTTTACTAAAATAAATGGAATCCATAGTAAGTTATTCAATTGTTTTCTTCACCAAACCGTCGACTAAGTTTTTAAGCTATGACAGAACTCAATAGCAATTAGACAACCTGACCAATCTATCTTATGGACTATCTATCTTATGCTTGAAATAATAAAAACCATAGTAAGTTTCCTGTTTCACTCACTCTCGTGTACGTTGTATTACTAGATGTGAATAAGAGAGCTGTGAGACAGCTGTTGCCTTTATTATTCCTTCTACAGCTTGTTCTTATTCTGAGGTCAATAGATAATAGAAACAAAGGCTTATTGTATTTTTGTTTTCGAATTTGGGGAATTTTTTAAGCTTTGACACGTGTTTAGATATTGCTATTATAAATATAGATGTACTTAGAGCGGGGTTCGGCACTACGTCAGATTCAAATCTGTCAAAATACGGATCTAGGAAACACTTGTAGTGGAAGGCCTCTTCTGCAAAAGACCGCCTGGGGAAGTACTACACCTTTGCCAGATATTAATCTGCCAAACAGTAGTGTGCAAACGTTACTGTGTTCCGTTTTGAAGGGTACTGTTTCCAGCTAAATTACTGGGCATATGAGACTTTAGAGCCGATGTCTCAGTGTGACGAGCGCAGTGCAGGATTATGCAATGCAAAGTTCTGGGTACCACTGTAACTGTTATGGGCAGGCGTAGCGCTTACCATCAGGTGAACGACTTACTTCATCTCATTCTCTTTCTCACTCATTCTCTGCAGTCTATTTTTGAGTGACGTCACTTCACGTTTTCATTTATGAGTGTGTGGTGCCAATCTAAGCCGTTCCGTTTAAGGCCTTAAAATTAAATGCTTGGAATAAGAATAAGTACGTGGTGACTCCCCAGTATTCAGTAAAGCATTTCAATTGGGTTTGTTTTCATTTAAATATGAAGTACAAACTACAGTTTAAATTATTCAAAGGTCACACCAACTGCATTCCATCTTCTAGAAAACAATTTACAATCCATCGAATATGTAATCTCAAAACCAATACAATTCTGTAGTCAAATCCAGCACACTCTCAGACTTAAAGTCTAGGACACGATTAACCTCACTTACCTGTAACTATAGGAGTTGTTTTTTGTTGACTTTCATCGCTTTTATCTTAGGGGTATAAGGTTGAAAATGTGTTTTGAAATTGGTATTGGTTAGGTTCTTTGAGATTCCTTTAGCTGTGCTGCTGTGTACATGCGGCCTTTAAGGCCGATCGGCGCTGGTTGATAGGGTCACGAGACACCGGCTCCTACCGGCACGAATGTACGGGGAATAATGTACATGCGGCTTCTTCTATTTCGCGATTCGTTGTTAAGGCTAACCTACTGTGAAAGGCTTTCCTGGCGGTACCTTTTTTGTGAGGGGGAAATGCGGTCGCACTATCCTCTCCGCCATGGGGGTGATGGAAGGGATTTGTGGGACTTCATCATCATCATCATCATATGCAGCTTATCCAACCCACTGCAGGGCATAAGCCTCCTCCCTCTTACGCCATTCATCCCGGTTTTGGGCCGATCTGGTCCATGTTTATGGGACTTAAACCTACTAAAACCCCCTGTGGGCAAGATGGGGTCACGCTAGCAGTAACCATCTTGCCCCGGCGGTAGGACCTGGTGTTTTCCGGCCCTCTACGTCTGTGGGGAGGTGATCCGGCTCACCAATATCACCTCCCAGATTACCGATGGTGCTTCGTGGCATCTAGTGCCATGTCTATCTCATCCCCATTAACATATATAGGTATTATGTTAATTCAAGTATTTTCTACAGTGTTACCAATGTCTAAGCCTAAAACATTGGCACACGTTGGTGATGAAGTGAAACTTGAGGTCGCGTGTTCGATTCCAGGACAGGCTAAATACGAGTATTTGGGTAGCCACCGGTAATTCTCCGAGTCTAGGGGTTTGTGAGACCATGTTCCTCGTGTTTCTTGAGTCCCTAGTTTCTGGTACTCCTGGTGAGGGATCTATATAGATACGCACACATACGTAGGTAGGTACAACCCGGTCACAATATCTGTGCACCTGACCTCGTGACGTCATATCGGCGGTCTCTCTCTCGCACCGGGGAGTGCGAGAGAGAGAGAGCGAGGCGCCGCATTCCAGCGAGGTGCACAGATATACTGACAGGGTTGTAGGTAGTTCGTGCCGCGTCATTCTTTTTTTCTAATAGAAGATACTTCACCTTCCTAGTTGTTTTTTTAGCACCGCATCGGACTTGATAATTGTCGTTCTATATTTTGTATAAGCTGTGATAATAAGTACCAATTGTTACATTATTATTCTAGTGAACCGCTCTCCGAACAATCTTAAGGTCACTTAGACAACCAGTTCAGTCAGATTGCTTTCAGATGGACAGTGGACAGTTACCTAAGTTGGACAAGGCCAAACCTGAAACTGGTACATCTTGCTTTCGAATCATCACCACAGCTGTATCCGAGCTACTGTGAAACAAACCCACTGCGTGACGTAGTGGATGTAGCAGGATCTATGGCAATGTAAACAATCTCTTACTGTTTTTAGGTTCGAATTCATCATTATCATCATCATCAACCCATAACGTCCCACTGCTAAGCACGGGTCTCCTCACTTTTCGTGAGGAGGGGTTAGGCCATAATCCACCACGGGGGCCCAGTCCAGATTGGTGGATAACATACCTACCTCCGAAATAATTCTCGGGTAGGTATGTGGGTTTCCTCACGATGTTTTCCTTCACCGAAAAGCGAGTGATAATTTACGTACATTTGTTTTTACAGAAACACATTGGTACGTGCCCGCACTCGGATTTGAACTCACGACCTTCTGATTGGAAGGCGGACGTTTTCCCACTAGGCTACCACCGCTTTAGGTTCGAATTACTATGGAGCTAATCTAGAAAAGCCATACGATATTTAACGAGGATTAGGTAAAGGTTAGGTTATAGTTTTTTTTTAATTGGTTAAGCATTGGTATTAATAAATGCTTGTTCCTAAAGACAACAGAACATCCTACATTTTGAGTTTTTAATTTTTTAATGTACAGATAATGAAAAACAGAACAACGTGGATGCCACAGAACGCCAGGAGACGTTGCGGCAGCCCCAGGCGGAGATGATGGAACGAATTTGACTTCTTCTGCAACGACTGGACCACTAAAGCTCTCCACCGTGAGAAATGGAAAGAGAAAGAGGCCTTTGCCTTGTAATTGAGCGATCACGGCTAAACACAAATTAAATAATTAAAAAAAATATAATGATATCCCTCAGCTTTAGTTCACAGTAGCGCTCCTTAGCGAGGGGCGAAGGGACAAAATTCCACAAACTACCTTCACCCGACCTAGCTTTAGCTGCTATTCATGCACTGTTTACTAAACATCGTCGAATTGATCGTAAATTGTACGGACCTTTTAATAAACCGGTGCAATAGGTACTTACCTATTTTAGTCTGTGGTATAGTACCTATTTCTCCTGAGGCAGTAGCCCTAATAACTGACAGATCAAGTAGTGTTGCCTGATTTGAGGGTACCCGCGAATTGGTGGTAATTATCTAACGTCTTTTTTGGCTTCAAAATTTAGCTACAATCAAACATCTTGTGCCTCTACTAGCGTTAATGTCATAAAAACTATCTGTAAGTTTTCAGAGCAATTTTTGTCGGGAAAGTGAAAATGTGTCGTTATTTTTTTATTTTTTTTATGTTACCTGTTGTTTTCGTCTGTTACCACATTGGTGGAATATTAACCCTTGAGGGATCGTTAAAACATCTACCACTTTATTGAATTGTGACGTCGGATTCATGATAGTTATGGGTGTATGATATGCCTGCGGATTTGACTAGATAGCTGCTGATCGACTGGGGCCTTATATTAAAACTATTTTGAAAATATAAAATAGTTGAATTGTTTTAAAACTTGTCATTTGGCACTAAACGTTCGAAGCCAAAACCTAAATATGCATAAACAATAACGTCACAAATTTGGTTTTTCGTCAAAATTCCAAATATTAAATTATTTGTTTTGAAATAAGGCCGAATGAATAGTATTGCCTATGCCGCGTGTTATATAATACAATCCCTACGAATGTGCTGGCAGAATGGATTGTCGCCGGTCGCGTTGTGTTTCAGAATAATAATTGTAATTAAGATTAATATGGTTGCCGAGAGTTAATTTATGGTTTGATTCTAACGTTTTAGGTTATAATTGAAATTCAAGCAATGTTAATGATGTTTTGGAGCATAATTCAGTGTTACTTAACCTAGTTGCAAAACTATTTGATTTATTTACATAGTACGCGGATATAATTAAAAATGTTTTTTTCCTCGTTGTAAGATTATAGCGGCGCATTTAAGGCATGTTTCTTCGACAATAAAAAAAACTGTAACTCAAGGCTTGATACCTCATACGTATACACTTATACAGTCAGTAAAAAAGCGCAGCTATTATTTAAATCATCAGTATCTTTTACAATTTAACAGATAAAAAAGATAAAATAAAATATATAACCGAACATTATCGAAAGTATAATTTACACTTGTTCACCGGTATAAAGAATTCGTCTCATTCCTTCAAGATTCGATTACTGGTTAGTAAAAACGGGTTATACGCCGGTTAGTTTATGGTATCACTAAATCTGGCATGCAATTAACATACTCTATATAAGATAATCTAACGTGGCTGTGTATTATGAATTATTTACTGTTTATAGTTTTAACTTACTGCGTGTTTAGTTAAAGTTGATTCTTTGTCCATAAATTACTATATTCAACAGGTAGGATTCCTGGGAATCGTTTAAAACTATAGTGGCTGTGGCAGAGTGCTTTATAGCCTTAGTCTAGCGATGAAATTAAAAAAAAAGTTTTTCTTGTTTGTAATTCGCTTTTCGGTGAAGGAAAACATCGTAAGGAAACCCACATACCTACCCGAAAATTATTTCGGAGGTAGGTTTTTTATTTCACCAATCTGGACCGGGCTTCCGTGGTGGATTATGGCCTAACCCTTCTCATGAATGTGAGGAAAGACTCGTGCTCAGGGGTGTAACGATATGGGTTGATGTTGAGTTAAAATGTTCAAGTTTTATAATTTATTTTAAAAATAGTCTCAATTACCGGTGTCTAGTTAAAGTCACGATTCAGTAAAGTGGTGGGTGCTTATTTTTATTTTTCTTTTTTATACTTTACTTACTTACATAGTGGTGGGTGCTTTACTGAAACTTCTTGGGAGTTTTGGAGAGAACACGTAATGCCCCTTTTTTACATTTATATCATGGGCAGATAGTTGTAGCCGTTAATTTCCAATGGTAAGCGCCACGTCTGCCGACAACAGTAAGATAACTTGGCTAAGATTGGAAAAGCAATCTTACCAAATACCTCAAAAATGTGGGCGCTTCGCTTATATCATTATTTCTCATACACATCCATTATCCATATATCAATGGATGCCTTCCTTAATTATATATATTACTAGTATATATTATGGAGGTGATTTAATTTATTTAGTAGTGTTTAAGAATACATCGTGTGTTGGATCACCTTCATTGAGTTTAGTTGATTTGTAAATTGATGAGATGTAAGGTTAAAAATTGGAGAAAGTATTTCCCGTGTTACAAAGTCAATGTAAAATATATTCACATGGGCCCCAAGAGGGCACTCATGCTATCATGAGTGCCCTCTTGGGGCCTGACTCTACCATTGTATTCGGAATAAATCCAATCGAGAAGAAACGGCAAGAATCCTGTTGGCTTTTTTTTTTGTTTGACTGAGTGACGAGACGAGCAAGTCGTTTACCTGGTGGTAAGCGTTACGCCTGCCCTTAACAGTTACAGTACCACCGAGAAATTTGCATTGCATAATCCTGCACTGCGCTCGTCACCCTGAGACATCGGCTCTAAAGTCTCATATGCCCAGTAATTTCGCTGGACACAGTGCCCTTCAAACTGGAACACAGTAATGTTTGCACACTACTGCTTGGTGGCTGAATATCTGCCAAAGGTGTGGTTTTTCCACAGGCGGTTTCTTGCAGAACAGGCCTCCCACTACAATTGGCTAATTGTCTTAATAATGTCTAATAGGTTGATAATACTAAAACTTCAGAGTAACCAAAAAGTTGTATATGGATTATTTTCGGCTTTACGCTAAAACTCCAAAAAAATATTCTTATTTCTATTTTTTTTAATATTCTTTGATGGCGTTTGGTTCTAAGGTTTGGTCGAAATAACTTAGCAACAGATCGGCATCTGTCCGTCCCGCCATGTGTCCGGCAATGGCTAAAAAGCATACCATAGACAATGGTGGAGAGATTTATGATCGAAGACATCTGGCACACCCTACCTGGAGAGGTGTGAACCGAGTTACTGATTGTAGCGTTACTTATGAAATGAATAAAAAATATTGTTTTACTGTGTAAATTAAGTTTAATTTTGTATATTTTTAGGAGCATATTTTTATTTTCGTTTTTTAAATATCGAATTTATCTATTGACTACGGTTATCGCTGCTTAATAGTGTGAATTTAATTTCTTCCATACAGTCAAATAACTCAACACAAAAGGAAAATGAAGTCATATAGAAGCCAAGAAAATAGATGCTCCATAGAGCTATAACCATTGACCTACAAAATGGCAGCTACAGACGCTAATAAACACAAATAAAGCACAAAATAATTTAATTTTAACTTTGTCAGTTTGTTTAGCACCATTATAGTGTTTAACGTAAGGGTCGAACCTCACCAGTGCAAGTAGCAAGAAGCATGTATATCAAATGACAAAAAAAAAACGCCGAGTGGTTTGATATTTTGTTATGGCTTCGCACGATTTGTGCATTTTTTTGATTATTTATTTTACTAAGTAACGAGACAAGCAAATCGTTTACCTAATGTTGAGCATTATGTCAGTGTCAAGTATAAATAAATAATATAACTTTGTTGTTACTTACTGAAATGGTATGCCAATTGCGCCCTTTATCATAAAATAAAAAGAAAAGAAATAAAAAAAAGAATAAGAAAGAAAATAAAGGGAAAGAGACAAAAAAATATATATCTAAACAAAAAATAGTATTTTGACAAGTGTCGTAGTAATCAAGTCTCAGCTTACGCAAGTACTGAACTGGGGCCAATTGAACCGACCACGATTATGAGCGACAGGACCTAGTGACAGTTGACAAGTAACCGACACCCCGACAAAATTCTGTACATTTTTCTAATACCTAAAATAGGTAAAACCTTTGTATAAAATCAGCTGGTTACACTTAGTTACCGCTAGGGGTACTGCACTGGTTTTCATAAAAATGTTTTACCATATTGCCTAGCGACTTGAGTAAACAAAACTCGTAAAAAACTTGCCAGGTTTTAAAAGACAGGTAATTTTGGCCGCAGTGGGTTTAGACCCGTATAACATATTCCTTCATTCAGAGCGGTGAGTTCGTTTTCATGTTTATGGCTCCGTAAGAAATGTCAACAACAAACATACATTTTTATGTTAATTATCTTAGGAAAGGTCATGTTATTGGTTAATCAATTAGATGGTTGTTTCTTCTGTTATTGTTTATGTTAAACTATTTTTTTCCATTGTAAAATGTACTTATGGTTTATTTAGTTCCAAAGAGAGCTAACGTTTCTCAATATCGTGTCTACATTTTAATAAAATTGTATTATAATAGATGTTCTTTCTGTCTTTAGTTTATATCCCATAAATAATTGACAATGGGAGTTACTGCGATCAGCACCCTTATTTAAATGAAATATATCCACCATTTAAAAGACGAATTGTAATTCATTACTCAATATTAATTAGAATTTATAGACGCCATTATCTTATTAGAAAAAAAAATACTTGACTTAGTTTGCCGCATAACAACTGCTAAAAAAAAAGTAAAACAGATGCTGGCAGAATGCAGGCGAATTACATTGCCGATTAATTTTAAAATAAATAAAAACAACATGGTCTAATGACACGTGTCCGTTTTGCATATGTTGCGTATGAAATAAACGGTTCACAATATATAAAAAAATATGGTGAAAACGAAAAATGGCTGCGGCAAGCCCTTAGAATGAATATACTTTTAAGTCATCGCTTTTTATCTTAACTATAGGGCTTTATCAAGAACGTTTGAACACATAATAATATGGATATTACGATGGTGGGTTAAAAGTAAGCTTTGTCTGTAGGTCTCCCCCCGCCATAGTTGGTTGAACGTGAATTCATACTCTGTGGATTATATCTCTGGTCCACTGCTTCGAACGTTCCTGGCTTTTATGCACATTAGCCATTGGTACATGAAGTAGGGCTTGTGTCTTTATATTTAAGGTCCATTGTTTTAAAAAAATCGCGCTAATTCTTCATCTACAGACTAGGTAGTTAACTAAGTACTTATACTATGGTTTTCACCAGTTTTGTTGTAAAGTTATTGCTATTTATTGGATAACATCTTAATATAACTTCAACAAATTAAACATAATATATTTTCTTTTACTTTAAAACCCTAACAAATTCACAGAAGGAAACACTGTCGACGATCCCAACGCGACACTGACGCCTTCATGTTTTTTTAATTAAAAACCGAAAAAGATTAACGCTCAGATATCACCTGCCGATGCAAAGGTGTAGATTGACAGAACCCTAAATTCCCCTTCCACTCTCACCGTTCTTAATTCCTTTAATTACCAGCCGTTTTAGATTGTAAAGACGAGGACGACGCGTTCTGAAACTCAGTTGAATTTTTGATGGGCAATTTAGATTGGCTGTATGACCCGATGACCGTTGCCTTTACAAATTTTAAGAAAAAACATTAAAAGTAAAGCGTACTGTGCACATTCAAAACACAACCTTTTGTCCATGCAATAGACGTGATTTTCCCCTATTTATAAATATCGTAATAGAATATTACGTAATTTATCATAATATTAAAACAAATTGTGGACTAACTCAAGTAACTGTCCATAAAAGTCCAACCGAGTTTATTTTTCTTAATTAATAACAATTATAGATTACTACTGCGTAGTTTAAAAAGGTAGATTGAGCCCTCAGGATAGTATAGCGATTTTATTTTTATTTTATAACATTTTTAGTGCGTAAATAACATGCGAATAATTATTACGACCACTGGATCGACATGAACGAACTAAGCGATCTGAAAATGTTTATGGCGAACAAACTGTTGTGTTAATTGGATAAGTAATTTATTTAAACGGTTTCTTAACAGTAAATGATTTTAATACAGTGTTTATCAGTTTTTTCTTCACATGAAAATTGAAAAAAGTTCATAAAATTTACGCTTTGGCCGCGTTTTATCTGCCTAGTCTTGGTTCCGTCCGTTAATAACGTACCTTTATTGGTTTTAGAATAGTGGTATAGTTATTTAAACACTTTAATTCCTATTTTATGTTTATAAACAAATAATAGAGTAGAAAGGTTCACGTAATAATAAAAATCATTTTTTTTTAATACTTTCGAAGGCTGGAACCTTCAATATTAATAGTATTTAATTTAATCCATTCCATATTTTTTCTAAGAACTGTTATTAGAGTTTAATTAACACTCCCAGCTATAAACCCTATGTCTAAAGTCTCTATTCTAAAGAAATTAATCGACTTTATATCTAAAGAAATGGGTTACAAATCGACAGATGCAGTGAAAGGTGTCTGAAAACAATCAGCAAACGTGAAAACTACAAATAAAAAGAAAAAAAAAATAGTTGTTTTTTTTTTAAGTTGTGATACACATGGCCTGTCGTTATGTTTAGTGACGTTAATGGTAGGCAAAGGAAGGATCAAATTTTGTCTCTATATTTTTTTTTATTGCATTACAGCCATCATTACGAATAAGTTACAAAAAAGACTTATGTATGAAATTCGATGTTTGTATGACTGTATGTATATTCCGTATGGACTCCAAAACGGCCCAACCGATTTTGATTAAATTTTCAGTCAATCTTCAGATTAGTCTAGCGAATGGTCCTGTGCAGTTTGGTAGGGCTCGAAAGGGAACCACAGTTTTTTTTTTGCTTTAAATAATGGCAATACAACGCATTAAAAAGCCAAAATATAATAGAGCCCAGCCTAGTATAGCTTTTTCTTTTATTGATAGAGAATGTGAAGTTGTACTTATATACTTTTTTTTCATCATGTTATAATGCGTAATATTGGTAGAGTATTATCCATTTGTATCCGTTTACATTTACGAGTGTGGGCAAATGACACAACTCCAAAAAACGTGCCATTTCGTGTTTCTCCAAAACTCCTTGACTGCTTTAAAATAAAGTTTATAAAACCAAAAGATAATGCCACTAACGAAAGAGTCAAACCTAAAAAAAATAGTTTTGTGCAGTCATGTCCATGCTAACATCATCGCCTCGTTGGCGCATCTCGGCTAAGCTGCTTCCGAGACAATGTCCAATCACAACAAAACAGTTAAACTGTAATTAGCCCCGATCTCGATTTATTTAGGTATTGTTTGTTTGTTTAGTGTTTAATCGATTTTTATTTTCATGACTGTAGCCTATTTACCTACATTAGTGGTAAGAAACTAGTGCCCTGTATGTAGTTAGTAACGGTTGTATTGTGGTACGCAATATTTAATAATAAGGCACTTTGTATATTGGTCTACTAGCTGCGCCCCGCGGTTTCAGCTGCATAATTCAAGTTTTCCCGCAATAACTCTCTTAAAAGCAATATATTTTCCCCGTTTAAGCCACATTTTTCATTGATGCTCCGCTCCTATTGGTCGTAGCGTGATGTTATTATGTTAACCTTCCTCGATAAATGGACTATTCAACACGAGAATTGTTCGATTCGGACCAGTAGTTCCTGAGATGCTAGCGTTCAAACAAACAAACTCTTCAGCTTTATATATTAGTACTCGTATAGATATAGATTGGTGGTTTAGTCAAACTCACGATACACTAAAGTGGTGAGTTCTTTATTGAAACTTTTAGCAAATTTTGGAGAGAACACGATTTGGCTCATTTTTTGGGATTGTGTCAAAACTTTTTTTTTCTTAATTGCGGTATGGTGCAGTTTGTACATTGTGCCATTTTTAAAACCCGATAACTGTTATTTAAATGTTGGATTCGCAAAATCCCATAAAAACAAACTGTTTCTTTTCTTTTTTAAAATCGAACCGATAGCAACAGATGCGATATTGTGGCATACGGGATAACAGACAAAGGTGAAGATCTGCGTTATCAAAAGCACCTAACGGGTTTCGGGACAGCTGGCCATCTTGCGGACCGAGTTAGGAGCGAAAGCGAGTTATTCCACTTTCATAATATTTATCCTTTTCCTAAGTTATTAATATCCTATTATCAAAATTTATTGTTCTATTTCTAATCGTTTCGAACTTATCCCAATTCCATATTCAAAAATAAGTGGAAATATTGTATAATATCCATAAAATGGGTTAATATTCCTTCGAAAAAAGATAAATTCTTACTTAATACGTTTATTTTTTAAACACTAATTTCTGAAGGTAAGCATTATGTTGGTGCATTACAAATTAGCGACGTGACTTTTTCAAGTTATTTTTCAACAATGATAGTATATCCATAGATACAACACTATTTGCTTCGCTAGTCGCAATTTTTTTTCACTTGCACCACTGCACTGGCCATCTCTCCCAAAGGGTTCATCTCACAAGGTGCATTCGCGCGCTTTTTTGACACTTGTGCGAAAGGTGTGTTCAAAAACATCATCATATCTACGAAATAGAACATTTTTTGCTGAGACTTGTACTAAAGGTGCGTTCAAAGGTTTTATTTATGTGGGAAAGAAACAGTAAAATAGGATACTGGGAATTACGACATGTGCATAATATAGGAAATCGATGAATACAGTTACCTCGACTTCCGCGGTTTAAAGCGCAGGTTTTATTATGAGATGACGGAAGTTGAATGTTTTAAGTGTTATGAGATGAATGGACGTTTATTTGGTTAAGATGGTAAGAAATGTGTGGTGGGATTTGGAATATACTAAATTGAAATGGCTGACAGGAACAAGACATTTATTTTAATTTTAAAATCACTGATAAAAAAAATTGATTATAATATATTTTTGACATATTGTTGAGACAACTATTTTTTAGTTCAAATTGATTTTTAAGTAAGTCTTAAGTTCCGTCTATTATTGGTTATATGTAAATACTCCAGTACACAAAACAAAAAAAAATTGTGATTAATCTTTGAAGGTTGTAGAGAAAAGGGTACTTTACAATGCATATTATGCAAACAATATAATAACCTTGTTTGAAAACCAGCTGCTTGTCAATGAAACTTGATAAATTGCTCAAAAACCACGTCAAAACTCTTAAAAAATGCCAAAAAACAAAACACATGCGACACTAATCATTTGCTGCCGATTTTTAAGAACGGATGTAGAAACGAACGGAAATTGGCACCTTTTTGTACCACGATTTTTTTTCATCCAAACATTAAAAAGCTAACTCTACATTCGACTTCTAAATTCAAACCCGTAGAGTTCAATTTGAATACTGTCTCTACAAAATAAAAAGGAATATTCGGAAGTTCAAAATTCGAAGTAGGTTCTTTTTGAGGTAAGTAGGTCAAGTTTTTGCTATCAAATTATGCAGATGTGAGGTTTAAAAATATAAAGCTTCCTAAACAGGCAGATGTACGGAAAGACCTTGAAGATGTTTGTTAGGGAAGAAAAAGAAAAAAACGAAACACCTTTGCTTTGTAGCCCATCAATTTGCTTTTTTAAATATTAAAAATTGCTTTTGCGTTCGGTTGTGGGATATTCAGATTATTTTTCAAACAGATATTTTTAGTCCAAATTTCAAACTAACATCATATTTTTAGACAAAATTCGAATTTAAAAACAAAAAGTTTAACAGTTTAATGATAAAATCTTAAATATGTAAAACTTCTAAAACATATTTATAATAACCGATTGATTCATCATATCAGATAGAAATCTATCGTAAATAAATATTGCTCATAATTAAAATGATTTCTAAAGATAAAAACTTTAATTTTAACATTGGGTTGGTACCCATCGCTGTAAAAACCTTCAACTTAATATGAGTGTGTGAATTTATTCCACGTCAATTCTTTTTATTAAAAAAGAGGTCTAAAATTCAGCAAAAATTAAAATTTCAACTACCTCTTTTACTTCAACAGGTTATTAATTTTACGCATAACTGGTTTATGCCCGCGACTCCATTCGAGGCTTTAATTTTATTTATAAGTATACAATCTGAAAATAGCGTGAAAATAAAAACTGTAATAGTTTATTTTAGAACTTCTTTTTGATGGGTTCCTACTCTAACTTTTTTGTAGTGCCTCTTCTGCAAGAGCCGCCTGGGGATGTGCCACCTTTACCAGATATTCAGCCGCCAAGCAGCACAGTAGTGTGTGTTCCGGTTTGAAGGGCACTGTTTCCAGCGTACTGGGCATATGAAACTTTAGAGCCGATGTCTCAGGGTGTCGAACGCAGTGCAGTGCCGCGCAGGATTATGCAATGCAAAGTTTTGGGTGACGCTGTAACTGTTATGGGCAGGCGTAGCGTTTACCATCAGATGAACGACACGCTCGTCTTGTCACACACTCAATTCAAATAAAATGTTAACCACGACCTTCATTAGAGAAATAAACGACTAAGATAAACGACTAATATTTTGTGCTTTGTGCGACCGGCGGCGATACAGCGAAAGGCAGACGCAGCAGAACTGTCCCATGTCTCTATTATACTGTAATCCCCGTAATTTTAGGTGACTTCAGCACCTAACTTCGGACCGAACGTACACACTTTTAGCTTAGGATTTAGATATGTAGTATTTTAATTATAATAAATCTAGTTAGAAACATTTGGGGTTTCTTTGCACCCTCCGGCTGCGGCCTCCATATCTTGCATTCCAAGTCGAATCACTCCAAGGAATCCCTCACAGTGAGTTAAATAAACTAAACTTGTAATTTAGAAATGGAATGTATTATTTTTAAAAATAAAGAAGTTGCCAAACGACTTAGTGCTATCAAGTTAAAATAATACAAACAGACAGACGTTTTATCTCACACATTAGTCGAGATAATATCGCAAATTATGCATTAATATAACGAGTTATATATTTAATAACGTACGAGTTATATTAATTATTTTATTTATTACGTTTTAGCCACGGGTTTGGGCGGAAGCTCCCATTGCGCCCGCGCCGTTAGCCGGGTTCATTACCTCCGATTGGTGTACTCATGTTGGTACTGACATGTCGGCGGGAAAACGTGTTGATTTGGTTTATTGCATTAATTTTTTTTTATTGTTCCGCTCATCGTTTATCGTACATTGCTTTTATCAAGAAGAGGTGCATTTATCTTTATTATTAGAAACATAAAATTTGCATTTATTACGTAGGTATAACATGTGAACATTAAGGTATTTATTAAATTTTACGTATGATACAATTTTAGGTACTTGCTCATTACCGCAATTAAAAGTAATAAAAAAATTAACACTTTGACACTAGTTGAGAAAATAAAATACAAAATCAACTTAGCCGCTTTTTTGGGTTTCCGCCAAAAATTTCTTTAAGTTATTTATTAATTCGCACGTTTTTTGCATTACGACGAATAAAGGGGAATGTCATGAATCAATGCATTTGATACTACTGGCCGCTTTCACCAAGCCTAGACGTCGTAATTAAAAAAAAAAAAAAAATTTTTTTGAAAACGGGTATTAACAATTCCTCTGCATAATACTTATCTTGAATAATATCTTTATTGCGGATGTTCATTCATCTCTACTCTATGATAAAGATCATTGTCTACCAAGTGAGTCATTAATCTGATTATCATGTTTTATTCAGGCTAACTAATATCTACATAAAACTGGTTATATCTGTTACGTTCTAGTAATTAAACTCTTTTATATATTATATAATAATATACAGACGAAGCAGTGGTCAGTTGCACGCAGTGCCGGATTAAGCAAGCGCGGGGCCCGTAGGAAATTATTTCAAAGAGCCCTTGATCTAGTGGTAAAAAAGCAATTGTCTTAGTCACAGTTATAACGTTTCACATTTTTGTAATATCAAGTAAATTCGATATACTACATCTTAATAAGTTTCACTCATAAAATTACGCTCAGACAGAGATGGGTTTAAATATGCAGGGCCCCCTTTCGCGCCCGGCCCTTGCTACTCTTGCTGCGTGGTTAATCCGGCACTGGTTTCACGACTGACAGACGGATCAGCGATAGAGTTTAATAACCAGCCTTATTACGAATCTCACGGCATGTTTGCGGCAGTCGCTGCTTCAGAAAACATTATTAATTAAAACAAAAACAGTGTATTTTTCTCTCCATATATTGCAGACAGATGCTAGAGGTGCTAGCATCTATGGCTATAGTGCACTATAGCCATTCTGTGATAGGTTGGTGAACAGGTGGGTTATTTTCCACAATAATGATTTTTAGTGACATTTTTCGACGCAATTGCTATAGCTTTGCTGCTGCAAAGTTTTACGTAATCAGGGGCGGGTTTACCTGCATCTGTTTATTTAAGGTTTTTATTTTTTTAAGGTTTATTTAATACCCAATCCCAGGTGGCACAACGACTTTGAAACAAATATTAAACAAAGAAGTAATAAATATATTACCGTTTTGGAGTGAGAAAAATACATTTAAATAAACAAACGTATTTCATTATCATTTCAGAGCAAAAAGTAGTTAAATAATAATTTAATTCATCACACGAGTCGCGACAGTTGTTTGGCCTCAACCACTGTAACGGGTTCTCTTATAAAAAAAGAGTGTGTGTTTGTGTTTATCTGTGGCACAAAAAACAATGAAAGAAATTAAAAAAAAACAAAAACACAATTTGTACCAATTTCAAAACTAAACAAAAACTTAATTTGACAGGACTAAACTAAATTTAGACTGGTTTGTAAAGTTAGACAGAAATGGCATCAATATTGTCTGTTAATTGTTATTTCCACGTAACTATATAATTATAAAATAGACCATTACCTAATTATCAATATCAATAGTAGTTGAACTGATTGAACATACCTACTAAATAAAATAAAAAAAAAAACTGTTAAGTACGTATATCTATCGCCATTTTGAAATACTATTACCGAATAGCGTTCAAAAACTTATATTCCAGAAAAAGTTCTTGAAAGCTTTTTATTTTTTTAATTATTATTATTAAGGCAAAGGTGGTTAGAGACGAAAACTAAAAGGTACAAAGGTATAGGCAAAGCCACAGAACTAAGATTAATTAAAACTTTTAAAATTACCACGCGTTTTCCCTGCAGCTATTTTGTTAAGAGCCACGTGTCCGAAGACAACCGAAAGCGGCCGAAAGCTTCCGATGACATTGCCAAAACAAACTCACGACTAAGGGGCTTGCATCTTTATGACAATAAATATAAGGTTTGTTTTCGAATGAGGCGCTTGTAAGATGACAGAGAGCCTTGGAGGCATAGAGCAGATGTGTTCACACAGTTTTGGAGTAACCTTTGTATCATTATAGGATTTTTTCTTAAGGCATGTGGTGAAAGATGTCCAGGTGAGACAGATGTGTCTTAAGATGTTTTGGTCATTTTGACTCTTCCGGTGGGAGTCGAACGGAGTCAATACTCGAAATACGATAGTTAAAAGTCCGAGCGGTCGTTGGTACCGTTTTTTGCGCTCTGATTGGATTTCTTTAGGTATTGAGACGTTGTCCGCGAAATCTACGGACCATTGCAATTGGGAAAAAAATGTGCAGATTATAATAGCGTATAATTTAATAAGTTCTTGGCTATGAGCGTAGTGAATTAAGTGGAAGATCACTATGAAGGTCGTCGCAAGTATTATGACTTCTTAGAGTAACCAACGAACTTAAAGCGCTATACCTGGCCTTAACAGAAGTTTACCTCAATACGATGGATATTCCTTTTCAAATTATATCTATTAATCCAGGCATTTAGATACTGGCCGGTTATGTTTAAACGTGAGAAAAAGGAGCAATGGGTTTAGGGACGAAAGAAATAAATTTGAATTTTCGAATTTAGTGTTGTAAGGAGTTTGGTACAAGAAGGTTTAAATAAAAAATCGTGATAGCGGCAAAAAATAGAGATTTAAGAATTTTAAAACCAGCTGCCATCTGAATAATAACCATAAAACACAGGAGTGAGCCAAACTTTTTCTTTCCAGACTCTCGGCTTTTTTACTCATAGACAAGATGTCTTTTTTTTCCCCGCCGGCACGTACCAAATGTTGCGACGGCAGCTGCGCAAGCGTCTTTAAGATAATTTCGCGAATTTTCGTAGAACACAGATGCCGTAAACTAAATTTCAATACATACAAAGTAGAAAGACGTAAGTCGACATATGCATTTAGCACTTACGACATTCTTTGAGTTAACACAATTACTGTATCGACAATGTTGTTTTTCTTATAGCGACTCGCGGAAATGGTTGTTGCCGCTTGGAGATAGAGTTCACAATTGTGTGGGATATTGTTTAATAGGGTTTTTGGTATTATTGCATTTTTGCAAAGTGAATTTAAAAGCACGAAAACACTTGGCACACCTGACATTGTAAAGAAGCTGTACAAAGGCGAATGTATGAACAGTTTTTGCGGTCAGAAGATGATTTTAGTGAAAAAAAATTGTGCATTTACTTTAGTAGCGATTTTACGGTTCTATAGTTATTTTTGAGATGTTGAAGACATTTTGTAGTTTTGAATAAATTCAGGTATGTAGATATTTGACTTCCTCGTAGAGTTTCTGGTGCTATCTTCTCTGACGGGCGTATATCCGAAGCACTGGTAGAGTTAATGGAGTTTTTGTTTTTCTGTCTTTTTACAGTTTGGCGGCCTCCGTCGATTCCTGCAGACTATGCAGGAATCAAACCAGGCCACATGACGCTTTACTGTTGCCTCATTTACACAGCAGAGGCCGTAAAATTGTAAAAACGACCCTATTAATTTCACAGTAAAGCTATGTTACAGTGTAACAAAATTACATATCCTCAGTTAGATCCTAAGCAACGTAAATAACTTTTATTACTTAGCAATAGTTGTTTTTCCCACAGACTGAGTTAGCTGACCGGAATAATAATTTCGCTCCGAGATGAAGTGAAGTAATGTATGAATTTGTATGTGCAATGCATGCGTACGTTCCGCTATGTCGCCTAGACGTGATTTTAGAAAAAAAAACTGTCATTTTTATCTTTTTTTATTCTTTAGGTTAGACAGATAGATAGATAACACTTTATTGACACTAACAAGAACAAAACAAAGACAAAAAATTACTGAATAATAAGTACAATGAGCGGTCTTATTGTTTTAAGCAATCTCTGTAGTTTAATGTCAAGTATTAATAATTTTCAAATTTGATTTAATAATTTTTCGGTTTATTGAAAATGTCGAGTCCCAGCCAGTAGTCTAGTCAAAGTCATGATTCAGTAAGGTGGTGAGTGTTTTACTGAATTTTTCGGGAGTTTTGGAAAAAGGCCAAATGTCATGTTTTTTTTTTGGTTTGTATCACTTGTTCACACTTGCGCTCATTCATGAACATTCAGTGGTTAATATTCCACCAATATAACATATTAACACACAAAGTGTTTACACCTCTTTATATTATTATGAAACCTCTTTTTAAGATTTAGTTTCTAAGTTTAATAACAGATGGCAGGTTGACTTGAGCGACAAAATCCTGAATCGCGCAAGCGTTTCGTTCCGTGATAACAGTAACCTTATTTAAGATTTTTGAATATAAAACTCATACTTTGCACCTCGATCTGTGTTTGATTTGGGGGGTTTTTTTGGGACCTCGTACACAAAGGAACACAAGTTTGAGAAAAAAATACAAAAGCAACAACGTCCCATTTTCGGTTTCATTAATTTAACAGTATTATTATTAATTGTATCATTAAAAATGAGTAAAAAAGGAATGATGAAAGACTGAAATTGATTTCAATATTTTCATATTGTGTTTCGTCTCAATTGGGCCGAACGGGTAATGGGACGAAACATTGAATGAGCCATCTTCCTGCCCTTTTAACTTTGTCGTTTTGGATTTAAAATGCAGCCAGTGTTCTTGGCACCATGCCTCATGGACAAATGGATCCCTCTTTTGTTAGATTTTTAAGTTTTAGTTTTAGCTAGTTTTCTATTTAATTATTGTTAGTAAAGTTATATTTTCTTATATATATATAAAAATGTTATGTTGGTTTGTGTACGCTTCAAAAACTCAAAAAGATCTGCATCGATCGAGCTGAAATTTTAGCATGATATATAATCCGCATCGAGGATTGTTTTTATCTATTTTTTTCATCAGTGACATATCAGCGAATGTGCGAATGTGCCACAGCGAAGCGTGGCAGGGCACAGCTAGAAATAAATAAAAGATAAATTATGTATATAATTGGCTATAAGAGAAAGAGAGAAAGAAAATGTGTGCTCGCAACTCTCTCTATCTTGCTCCCACAGTAATATTTTAAGTAGTATCATGAAAATGAAAGTTCCTAAAGTTTTTCTTGATTATTGGATATTATAAAATTTCAGATATTTAAAGAGATATTTATATACCGCCCATTGTACTACCCTTGTGTACGTATTGGAATTTTTCTATATTAGGTATATTTCTTTGTTTTTGTGTACATTAAAGAGTTCTCGATTCTATATTTATTTCAGTCACATATCCGGATGTTTAGATATTTTTGCTAGATGGATGGATGTATTTTGGTGAATTTAAATTTATTTATAGAAATATGCCATCGAATGACTAATAGTGAGTCAGTGACACATTTATTTGATTAGTAATTCCTTATTACTACACTATTTAAATTTTTACAAATCGATTTTAATTTGAGATTAGAACAGATGTAATCGATTAATTACATTAATTTATGTTAAACTAAGACATCGTATATGACTAAAATATCCGTAACTTCTATTTTGGGTATGAATATGGATATTGAATACATCACTAGTCCTGACATGGTGTGCTTTTTTATTATTTAATACTTTAATGCACTAATTAGATAGCTTCTACAAATGGCGGATTTACTGCTAAGCAAAAAAATAAACACTTTCACTGCTGAGCCGATTTTCTTGTCTCGTCACGGGTGTGGCTCTGCACACTCCATAGTGTTTTCCCATACAATAAACACAACAGTTGTGTTTTCCGCGCTCGCGGCAAGTTATGAAAAACACTACAGTTGTGTTCTCAGCACGTTGAAGCCATAATTGCATGAAATATTATATTTCTTAAAATATAAAAAAAAAGTTGTTGTGGTCCATTTCCCGAACGAAAAGTTCAGTGGTAATTACCCGACTGTGTTTTCAAATACTTTTCATGTTCGAACACAAATACCCGACAATAATAAAAAAAAAACAAGTAATAAAATCTTATAAAATGACAATAAACACTGAATAAAAAAAACATGAGAACGGCTTGACCTATTTGGATTGAACTCTGATGAATACATAATTAATACAGACATAATTATAAATTATCACAATCACAATAACAACGATTAGATAAAACATCTGAATGCTGAATCAAATTAAAATCATTTTTGCTAAATATATTTATTTCCTTATAAGATAACAAAATCAGCGTCAAAATCGTGATGTCTATCACGTATCAATAAAATGAACACACACACATAATGTAACTAAAGCCTGTTTGAATTGATAATAATTATTAAAATAAAAGCAATACGTATATAATTATCTATATTTTTTTTATTTGAATTACTGAGTGACGAGACGAGCATGTCGTTCACCTGATGGTAAGCACTACGCCTGCCCATAACAGTTACAGTGCCACCCTCAACTTTGCTTTCCATAATCACTGCGCTCGTCACCCTGAGACATCGCCTCTAAAGTCTCATATGCCCAGTAATCTCTCTGGAAACAGTGCCCTTCAAACCGGAACACAGTAATGTTTGTATACTACTGCTTGGCGGATGAATACCTGGCAAAGGTTTCCAAGGCGGTCTCTTGCAGAAGAGGCCTCCCACTACAAAAATAACGAAGATGATGAAAAATGATGAAGATTATGTAAAGTGACCTAACTCCAGTTATGTGTTAATTTTGGTCGTGACACCATTGCAAAGTTCACGTTTCCCTCGAGACGGAAATGGCACTATAAAATGACGTCATCACCATTTTTATGTCACTGCCCAGTACTAGTTTATTGAACCGTGATGTTAGACAGACTTGGTGTTGCCATGGTGTTTGGGAATTGTGGACAGGAGGCTGAAATTACTGTTTCGGGAGTTTTCAGGTAGATGAGAAACAAGCAGGGCCGCTATTCGCTATGACCATCTAGACCCGTAACGCGCTCGTTTTGAACTGCCAAAACAACGCGCGGGAAGCTGGCGCGTTTTGAAAAGTTTTGATGTTCAAAATAAGCTTAAAGCGCGTTATGACATCAAGAAACATAACCTGACCTAACCAAGAATAATTTCGGTGGTAGGTATGTGGTCCACCAATCCGGATCTGGCCCCCGTGGTGGATTATGGCCTAATCCACCTCACCAAAGTGAGGAGAGACCCGTGCTCAGCAGTGGGACGTTATGGGTTGTTGATGAAGATGATGATTATGATGACATCAAGCGTATTCGGCAAGGAATCTCATGTGGCATAGGAAGAGCCCTGGTTTTAGTGTGTAATTTGATTTAGATTGATTCGAGAAAATAATAAATACAGTTGTTACATTTTGGAATAGCAGTCGGCCGCCATTTTGATTTCCATTGTTTTTGCGCAGTGTTGACTATTTCCATAGACGGAGCTTTTTTATCTATCTTTAGTCCTATTTCTCTATTGTTTACAAAAAATCACGATGTTCTCTGACCATGCAGTAATGTTTTCACTAGATAAAACAAAAAAAAAACAACAAAAAAAAATACCAAATCACTAATCATATGTAATATGAAAGCTTTCCTACAAAACGCGTAGAAATGGTGACCATTCGCGGGCGGGATCAGCAAATATTATTATATTGGTTCCCAAATAGACTGTGTTTGAATAGTCTTGTTTTAATTTAGAGTTCCGTAGAACTGATTTTAATGCGGAAAGGAAATATTACGTCTGCGTGCACTTCAGCATATTGGTAAAAATCCTGGTACCTACTTATTTAAGGTTGTTCCCATTGGTCTACAGCCCATTGTTGTCGAAAGAAAACTTTTGTACAGTTCCCAGAAAATCTACCACAAACAAAATAAAAAAAAAATATATTTTTATTCCTACAAAATCCACGCATGAGTTTCGAAGGACTAGGCCAGCATAGATGACAAAGACCGTAAATTTTGTGATGGAACCCATACTTGATACTTTCAGCAAAAAATTTATAATTAATCCGTAGATTACATGAAGATACGCAAATATGAATTTTCCAATTCATTCTTTTACCTTTAGGTAAACAATGTGGTTCACATTTACGTTTCAATATTTTGGAAACTCATCATGAGCCATAGAGATTCTTTAGTTTTAACATAGAGTAGGTACAAAAACAGAGGTGAAAACGCTATCGCACGATCTAACCTACACCTGTCTGCCTAAGCTTTAAGTACCATTAGTCGCGTTGCTAACTTAGTTTAAATTTACAAAAGGATAATAGAATTTGGAGAACTGGTTGCTAAGAAAAACTGTGTAAAGTTCAAAGTGTATGTCTTTTAAAGCTGGCATTTTTTTGGATTCGAGGTCGAAGCTGTTCAAATCTGACGCTGTCCCTACTGTTTACTAATCTATGGCGTTGTTTAGGATAATGATACACTAGCTAACTTAGGACGAAAAAAACTGGTTGTGCGATCTTGGCTTAAATAATGATACTTGACCACTTTCCTTTATGTTTTTAGGGCATGAAAGGAAAGTGTTTTAGTTTGTTCAGTTTTATTATAGTTACTAGCTGCGCCAAGCGGTTTTACCCGCATAATTCCAGTTTCCCGTGTTAACTCTGCATTTTCAGGGTTTTAAAGCGTTATGTTAATAAAGCAAAAAATCTAATGTCAAATCGTTATAGTTATAAGTTAAATATTTGTTCGGCGAGACAATTCGACTGTACTAACTAGGTAGGTAAAAATATTATTAAAAAAAAATAGAAAGTTTTTAAAGAGTTCTTAATATTATCTACTCAGCACTGATGAAAATTCCATGGGAATTGTTCATGCAAAACGTACAAATTTAAGTTTTCGGTGCGGGGTCGAGGTTTCGAACCCGGTCTAGTTGAATTCCAAAACACAGATATTATCACTCATCTTAGAATCATACTTGGGAATCAATCACATATTATTTTATTAATACAGAGTTTGAAGCATCACACCAACAAAAAAAATATTTACGTTTTTAGGTTTGAAATATGAACTTGGACAACCGAACCGACAGAATAGTATAAAGAGGCCAAGCCACAGGTTAGAATTAAGTCGCTAGGTGAGTCAGTGAACGTCTGCTCAAGTGTTGCGCAATCGAGACGAGAGCACTGTACTTATTTATTCTGTGGCACTAGGCTGGGGTTCACCAACATTTAAACGGCAGTTCAACCTCTGTTAACATCGCATTAATGTATGCCAATTTCCAGTTAAACCGTTGATGAATCGAAACTGAAATTATATTGAATACCTATAAGGTGCGTATTCCATAACTATACAACGACCAGTTTTAATCTGAACTTGAGCCTAGGTTTTGAATAGAAAGTAGTTACTAACCAGATGCAGCTATTATATTCCATATTTTGTTGTGTTTTGGCATCTCAATATTTGTGCATTTTCAAATTATATAATATTTCTTCGACCAATAACACAAAGAAGCACAAGTTAGCGAAAAAAAAAACACAAAATCTACAACGCCATATTGTCGGCTTCCTGTCTAAACTCTTGACATTGTTTAAGCTATTATTTGAATCAAAGACTAATGCATATCTAAGCTGTAAAAATTGGTCTGTGAGCAGCAATATTTTTATATAGCTCAGCATGGTTTTAGGCCATTTAGAGAGGTTTACTCGTAATTTAGACTGACTATTTCTTCCCACTAGCTATGCCCGATTAAAATAAGGGAAAATTGAAACATTAATAAGGTGTACCTCCCTCACCGTCTCCGCACTTCCGCGCTTATTCAGAGTCAATTTCTATAACGAGAATCTACGCTCGCATTGAGATTGAAATGAAATTGAAATTTAGCTAATGCTAGTTGACTGGGAGTCTAGAATAAGGGTATTGATATTATGTAGGTTTTGTGGGTGGGTTAGTTAAATTCGTGTTAGATAGTCTAAGGTTTCTGCACCTATATTAGCTTCTAATTTTAGAAATGAGTTTGAAGTAGTGGGTAGAAGTGTGGTAGTATTCGAATTGTCGTTTTAGAGGCGTGTGTTTTCATTCGTTCAATAAGTATTCGCAAGAATTGATTGATGAGTATTTTAACCATGCTTTTATAAGCTTTACCTGTGTACATTATTATATATCTGTCTATGTAACGGAATTTTTAAACGTAAATTTCACAAACTTTAAAAAAATTTCGCAAAATTTTGCACGCTTGTTGAGGATGACAATACAATAATAAAAAAAAATTATACATTTCTAAATTATTTCTTTTTTTAAATCAATTGGAACATTAAGATATTGATCTAATTAAAAAAGGTGATGAATAACTAGGCTTTTAAGATAGCCTCTATTTGGTGAAGTTTGTTGATGAGCCGACTGCAAAGCGTGAGGTAGCGGGTTCGATTCCAGCTCAAGGTAAGTATTTGTGTTAACCACAGGTATAAATTAATTCAGAGTCTGGTTGTTTATAGAAGTAACCCTAAATAAAAGGCCCATGTAAAAAAAACCTATTATATAGATTTTTGGATAGATTTTTAAACCGGAAGATTTGGGTGGACTGGCGCTTACTATCAGTAAAATGTCTTTCTCGTCTCGGTACTGTAATTGGCTGTATATAATGAACAAAACAATTAACTAAGTTACTAACACAGTGTAAAGAAAATTGAGTTTTACGCTGTGGCACTAAGGCACAAATTGCGCAAGCCCATACATTTGTATGCATAAGTAAATATACATTAACACACACAAGTAGGTAAGTACCAAGAGCTAGTAGCTGTCCATTGCTCGTTACAGACTATGAGGACCATGGTTCCTGTACTGAACAGGCAATGGACATGGAACAGTTTAAGATGTCAGTAAACTTGTCACAGTAGAGGTGCAGTAGGAAAACCTTGTAAAATAGAGATTGGGTACTAGTAAGTAATTAACAATTTCAATTTGTGCTATGATTCTATTATAAATTTTTATACAAGAACAGGTTTGATGGAAGCTCTAAGATGATTTGACAATGCATTAAAGTAGGTGCAAACATTTTGAAATTAGGAGCTTTTCAATTCGGATGGATTTTTTTAGGAAATTTTTCCACTGTTCCTCGTCTCTCTAGTATTTTAGCATCGACTTGGGAAATCTTTTTTTTTTATTTCTACCTATTTTTGGGGCAGCCCTATATTTTAATCATAATTTCTACAGCAAGTTTTTTCTCGGCCTACATTTTTATGGTTTAAAAAATTCACTACTAACAACTATCTAACTAACTAACCATTAAATGTTTATTTTACTGTGTCTACTGAACCTTTATGGTGTTCAATAAAGAATTATTGTATTGTATTGTATCAACTACCAACTTCGAAGTAAACAGCAGCAGTGTGCTATAGGCAGGCGTAGCGCTTACCATCAGGTGAACGTCTTGCTCGTCTCGTCAGCCAGTCAAATTAAAAACAAAACAAGTTTTCCTACTGCCCGCTCCACTGTGACTAACTTAAAGCACAAGTTAAGCACCTGTTTACATACGAGCGCCACGTGAGATTTAATAGAGACGTTTGTCTATGGCCGTACGTGACTTGTGGACGCGGCTCAAGAATGTGAAAATAATGTACCAACTACTATGTGTGTACTGTGTAGACAGCTAGAAAACGTCATATTACCACAGATGCAATAATGTATAACACATGGTTGGAACTGGCTGAATGCAAAAGTCCCGCGAAGCCAAGACAAACAGAAAAGGTTTTAATAAACTTTTAAGGCAACGATCACTCACATCATCCCCTAGGGTCACAGATTAAATAATAGTACTATTTACTTGCAAAGGTTCGTTTAACATAATGATCCTAAGGGTTCCTTGTTCCTTTTGAGGTACGGAACCCTAGAAACTACGAGGACCACGGTCGGGACCATTTAACAAAATACTTTGAACTTTCTACGAATTGTATTTTCTTTTAAACAACAAATTAAATTAGAATTACTTTAAATGTGGATCCAAAACTTTTCAATCATCAACTATGCACAGAGTTCTTGCTATGTATTTTTGAGAATTACGCAACCTTTTCATCATATTAAAACAAAAAAGGACTAAAAAATAAACGGAAACCTGTATTAGTATTAGATTTTCCCGTGGGAAGGCAGATTTTCTTCGCCGTCAAAAGCACGTAGCATGAAAATCCTTCTACTTTTGCAGTTGCATACAACCTTCTTGGTCAAAAAAAGTTATTTTTTTGGACCAAGGAGGTTTTATACAATCGCCATTGTAGATCGGAAAGTGTAGGTGTAGCAGTAGGATGATCACACTCAATTGTTTTTTTTCTCAGACCTTGATTAAATTACAAAAAGAGTTTAAAAAAAAATATCCACTTCCGCGTTTGATTATATAGATTGTATCTTCGGGGCATTGTTAATTTAACACACAAAAACAGTTTACGGAGTACAATAAGTAGGTATTTGATGATTGGCTCATTATGTGTGTGAGATAAAAACTATTGTTTACAAACAAAGTTATTCGCATGACTATACTTTGGTTAGGACTTTGTGGTTCAATAATAAATTAACAAAGATTAAGCAGTAAGTGCTTTTAGAAGTTTAATGATGTTGTATGTAGATTACCTATTGATTTCGTATTCATGAAGCTTTGATTTTATAGTCAAACTATACAGACTTTACTGCGGTACATTTATAGCAGCCGCCATTATGAAAATTCTTATACTTTTTTCTAAAAAGTGGCCAGTTAGATAAGTAGCTTTTTGAAAATCGAATGTTGTCTATGTTTTCATAATACTAGTTCGCGATTAAACATGGAGGCTAGTAAAATGATATGCGTGTGGTGGAAGATGTTAGGAATTAACTCGTAAAACATGTTTGCAATTCGCAAATTGAATGTATCGTGCGATTTGTGTGTTAGGTGTTAGCTAATAGACATAAAATATTGAAAAGGAAAAAAAAAATAAAAGAGGTCTCTTACGACAGTTAGGTAAAACCTTTTTTTTAGTAGGTACATTTAGCCATGAAGTAGGTTACACCTAATATTTTGTCACCGCCGCAGAAGCTTTATTGTTAGAAAAATAAATAAAACTTGATTACGGAATTAAACACTATTTTCAGAACAGCTAATTTTGAAACTGGCCGCAAATATAATCTTAGTAAAAGGCTGCAAAATTGGACTATTGCAGGCTCTGTTCCGTCCGACGGTCGATTATACCTCGCATATCCGACTTCGTTCCCACGGCTGCCACAAACGGGTTATTATTAAAACCTACTACTTTTTACAAACAAATATCAACCTTAACCGTTCACATTAAAGATTAATTTATAATGTTACATGCGGCAGATACATCAGGTGAGACATCACACAAAACGGACTCAAATGCACCGAGCATTGAATTCAAATTCAGAATCGCAGCTACTAGGAGATGCTGGCCACAAGAACACAATTTGAAATTCGAATTTGGAATCGTCGGTGAAGGATTTTAAGTCCTCTCTCGTTGTTTGAGAGTTGTTGTTAAGTAGCGGTAAATCTTAGTTCTTTTTTTTTTAGTAAATGACTTGAGAACGTATTAATTGTGCCAGTTGTGCATGTGTTTGTGTTGATAGTTTGACGAAGCACTCGGTAATAACTGTGTTTAGAACAAATCGACTTCTTTCAAATGGATTCAATTACAGTTTGTGGAAATGACATTAATATGTCTGTGAAAGGTATATTTTATTGCAATTATGGCCTATTTAGTCTACATTTTACAAGGCCGCGAGTTTATTGTTATAAATGGAACACTCATTATTTAGTATGGTAGTATGCTTGGTATAACTCTACCGTGGGCTGAATAAAGTTTCACTCCTTTGCCATTTTGTGCTTAAGTATACTTTTTCATAAATTATGAGTCTCAATGTAAAAGGTATTTGACTTTGGCGACAAAATAGAATTAAATAACGGACTAATGGAACCACTAAACGCATAATTATTGTGCAAAAACAGCCCGTCTATGTTTATCTAACAGATACTTAAAAATATAGCTGCGTAATAATAAGATAAACAATTTTAACAAACTTATAAAGACAGATGTAAACAAATAACTTACCTTTCAGTTAGCTACTGACCCTTTCAGCCGTTATTTTAATTCAGTAGATAGATAGTTAGCATTTTATCTTTGTTCTTCGTGATTTGTTTTGTTTGTTCTCTTTTGTTTTTAGAGAGTTTGTTTGATCTGGATTGTTTTACGTTTCGTTTCACTCATTGACTTGACTTTATTAAAGTAAATGAATCATCAAGTTTTTTTTGAGATGTTGTTTTTGTGGAAAGATAAACAATGGTTCGGCTCGGACGGTACAAAGTGATGCGTAATTGGGAGTTCATTTAATACAATGAAAAAGTGCTTTAAGAACTTTTTTTTTATTGGCTTTTATTTTACGCTTATTTGCAATTAAGTAACGAAACAAAAATTCACCTGAACTAAAACTAGGCATTCATTTTACTATAAACATTTCCTGACTTATATCATAGGTACTGTGATATACAAATAAATGTAGGCACACAATCGACAGTGGCGCCTCTCCTCATTCCCAATCTCTCATTCAGAGCGGGCGGTCGTCTCCTCTGAGCGTGTGCCTACTTACTGATAATCTGGTTGTTTTACTTTAAACCCAAGCCCTAGATTAGTGAACACAACAGGTACAATTAACAGATAATTATAAAAATAAACGCGCCTCGCTCACACACATAGTTCGTGAACCCTAAGACTCCCTGTAGTATCTAAGGAACCAGGAACTGCGAGGACCATGGTCCTACAAAGACCCAGACTCCGAGCAAATACTTATTATTATGGTTGATTCACATAAGGTACTTAAATTTTATATTATATAGGTACATTTTCATTAAATGAAACTAAAAACTCAAATAAAATTACACTACTAGGTAATACTAGGCATTAGTTAAGTTACTAATATTACTATACTATTTCTGAACTGGCGTTACAATAATTTATTTTCAATTCTATAAAAAAATCGTACTAATATCATGTAATTTATAGATAAGTACTTCACTAAAAGTACTAAGCCCATTCCCACCCGGAACCGGAAACCATTGCCTAGAACATCTTTAAAGGTCAAAACCCTGACCTTGCATGTCTATAGCAAATCCTGAATCGTTACATTAGTTTCTTCACGTATTCCATATAGATAATAATTCATTTCGTTACCCATCTAAAAAATGTAGCTACCTTTTGAATAAATCCTTCGTAGACCGCATTGTCACTTCATCAGGTGAGATAGTGACGCGAACCTCTTTAGTAATAAAAAAAAATTACATTTGATGAAGTTTTGGCGGGAAATCAAAATTAAGACGTTGTTTTTGTATTTTTTTCTTAAAGTTGTGTTTCTTCAGAGTTTAATTATTAAAAAAAAATAATTATAAAGACATTTAAGCAATGTTCACGCCAGTCCCAAAAAAATATTTATTCAGCAATGATGGTTGCATGTTCTATCCCACTTTTGTGTCCCAGTTTGAAAGGCACTGTTTCCAGGGAAATTACTGGCCATTTGAGACTTTAGAGCCGATGTCTCAGGATGACGAGCGCAGTGCAGTGCCCCAATTGATTCTGGGTGACACTATAGTTGATTTAGGCAGGCGTGGCACTCACCATTAGGTAAACGACTTGTCTCGTTACTGAGAAACATAACAAAAGTATAAATCTCGCAGGCCTGCCCTAAATCGGGATCACAAAAATGGGATTGGCGGGACTCATCATTGAAACATCTCAAGATCAATATGTGGGTTGGGATACTTCAATATAAAATAACAAATAGCGGTATTCACCTACGCGAAGCTAAACTATTACGATATACATCTTTCGGTTTCAATTTGATAAATTTACAAAAGGTGAGATTGCATAATGTCGTGTGACGTCATGGCCGAGGCACAGAATACATAACATTACCTAGGTATATAAGGCTGAGGTAATGCCTAGGTTATTGGTTTGTTAGAAGTTACCAGCATATCCGTGTTTCCGAAGCGCTGGCAGAGTTAATGGAGTTTCCTTTTCCTGTGCGAGGTTCGGGCATGGGTGGGGTGCGGGCCAGGTAACCTCCACGAGTGCCCGGCTGTTGTTCGTCCCTCTTGATGCGTTGCATCCGGAGGGAAGGGCAGCAGCTGGGCCGGTGCACCCTGGGGTTCGGTCAGCAATTCTCCTAGGGGAATTGGTGGCCGTAGCAAATAACCTGGCGAGAAGAGGTCCTTCGCGTGTCCCTCTGATCAGCAGAGGGCACAGCGAGGGACCAATAACGGGGACTTTTGGGCCGCGGATCGGGGGTCCAACGCCCAAGTTAGAAGTCCCGAGCTGAGGTGCGGCCCGTGTGTTCCGGGACGCACCCAGCGGAGAAAGAGGCCCAAGTCTCACGTGGCGAGCCCGGGAGGGCGCCCGCAGAGGTGGTCGCGGAAGCGCCGTGCGAACCCGTGACCACCTCCATAATGCGGAGAGGAGAACACCCCGGGGTTTTAGTGGGTAAACCCCGCCAGACCAGCTGGCGGGGGAGTCCCACATAACCACCCCGCCTCCCCCCGGGGCCGGGTGGTATGCCTAATGCATTTCCCCGGGAAAAAAAAAAAAAAAAAAAAAAAAAGGTTCGGGCATGGGTCACTACTTGAAAGGGAAACCTTTTTCAAACTGAAAAACTAACATAATAATAATTATGTTAGAAAATCATTATTTTAATGGATCATATTCTGACTTATTCTTTACCTTTCTTTATGTTTATGAGACTTAAGTTTATGTCTTTTGAAAGTGCAATATGTTTGGAGTTATTTAAGTTTTATCGGCCCATTGCTGAGCATGGGTCTTTTCTCAGTTTCCCGAGGAGGGTTAGGCCTTAATCCACCACTGGGACACGGTCCGGATTGGTGGAAAACCCCAAGTAAATATACCTAGATAAATCTAAATCATGAATCTACCATTACCGAACGCGGAAATGATTCACAGAGGTTTTACTAAGTGAGTTACCTTTTTTTCAACAATTTACAACAAAAAACTTAGATCTACTCGTAAACCATCATAAAAATATTTGAGATCAGTGCCACAACGTTATCACTGCAACCAAACCTCTACTATATCAAAATCACTCTGCATCTTATTACTGAGAACATAGATATCAAATTTGCATTCATTGTTCAGAGTTTCTTTGGATTTCAACTGCAGATGTGATATGGTCGGCGTCTGTTTGGCTCCTCACTGTATCGAATCATAGTTAGTGCGTGTAACTAATCCGAAAAACAAAATGGACATAGTATCCACACCTAAGGCCTTAATAATGGTGTAAAAAATAGAACAAAGGAATATTAATGTGTTTATGCCTAAACCATGTTTGGATCTGCCTATGGTGTGGTGATTCCTTTTGTACAAAAGTATTTTAACCAACTTCAAAAAAGGACGAGGTTCTCAATTCGAGTGTACCTATGTTATTTTTTTTTTTATGTGGGTATCATATTTAAAAACCGATTCGAAATATTTTTTTTTATTAGGCCTCATAGAAATTTCATCAAAATCGCTGCAGCAGTTTTTGTAATTTGCAAGTTTTTTACTTGCTGTTATCGATCTGTGACCTTAGTATCCAAGTTTTAACGAATACTTTTAATTGACAAGTCACGTAACTCAAAAACATTGAATGCCACGAAATCCACGAATGCACGGAAATCGCTTGTCATCGATTTCTTCCAGACTACTAAAGAAATTGCCCACCAATGTGATTTATCATTATTCCATCATTATCATCAACCCATATCGTCCCACTGCTGAGCACGGACCTCCCCACACTTTCGTGAGGAGAGTTAGGCCATAATACACCACGGGGGCCATGCGTTTTATGCCCGAGGAATATTTGGAGTCATGCGATGCAATCCACCAATCCGGACCGGGCTTCGTGGTTGATTAAGGCCTGGCCCTCTGAGGGGAGACCTGTGCTCAGCAGTGGGACGATATGGGTTGACGATGATGACGATGATGAAAAAAAAATTCTGTCATCTCAGAATATTTCTAAAGCTTTTGTGACAAGCTCTTTAGAATATTAAAATCAAATCCAAACAAATGAGCCCATGGGAAAATATCCAATACTCCGTGTTCTAAATCACGAATCCCGCTGATTCCACAAATGTTGGCCGAATATTTCAGGTCATAGCAGCCTCTTGCATACGTAAAGAGGTGAATATTCTGTGCGAATTCTTAGAAATTCGACCGATTCCGCGTTCTTCAACCTTTTGAATACCTACTGCTGTTTATTCTGTGATTTTGGTCTTCGGACGTGACATGGAGGACCAAATGACGTGTCCCATGCGGTGGTTACACGGAATTATGTGAAGGTGGAATGGACTTAGGTAGGTTACCTACTGTATTTTCAGCTAAATAAAATATATTAATATTGAAATTATTAATAAACTTTCTAGTTACTCTCCGTGCTTATAAAAGTTACAATGTATTTTATTTTTATTTTTTACAGTTGTAAGAAAATTCTTATAATAATAATATTAAAATTGTACCTCACTATACAGCGGGTAGCTCTATTTTTGCATTTATAAATCATAAAATATTTTTATGAACGTGAAAAGGACCCCCTTGAACCTAACTTTATACAGGGTGACAAAAACAATATTTTAAAAAAAGCGCGAGGTGCGTGTCCAGTATCAACTGGAGGTTGTAACAATAACAATTATATGTAAATACGAGGTATAAAAAAATTTGCTTAAATTACTTTTACACCTTGTATAGGCTACCCTTTTCTAAAATAATGCTCACTTTATCTATGCCCAGAGCTACCAGAGAGTCGACTAGAAAAACTAAAACAATCATAATGAATCATAAACTTGCACTAGTAAATGGATTTTACACACCTTGAGTAATTTTCTTCGACGGCTTGAGAATATTACGATACTTTAGTACGAATAGTGATATTCCCAACCTGTGTTTATGCACTTATTCATATTTTTAATAGTTTAAATCCTGCATCGTGTCATTTATTTTAGTTTGCTATTGGCAATTGGTCGTTTTTATAGCAGTGATATTACTGCCCGTTTATGTCCAGTCTATCTGAGTGTAATTCTCTTGTTGTGTTAGTACCAGCTAGTTTTGCGTTGATCTATGTGGATGGTAATTGACTAGACACTGGTTGCATATTAAACGATTGGTAACTTATCATGAGGGGTCAATTTAGAGTACAAAAAATGGATAAAAAATGTTTTTAAGTAGCTCTTATTCCGCGAATGTAACTGCGTAGTAAAATTAATTTAGTGCTAGGTTTTTGCAAAGATTATGTAAAGTAATGAGTCCAACGAATTTGACAAAAAAATACTATTTTACCGATTTTTTTTTTTATTCGACTGACAGACGAGACGTGCAAGTCGTTCACCTGATGGCAAGCGCTACGCCTGCCCAGACTAAGTTCTATGTTTTGGATCTATGTTTCTTTTTTTTTTTATTGCCAAATAGACAAGCATTTGACCGCAGTCTCACCTGGTGGTAAGTGTCGACACGGTCGATGGTGGAATATGCTTGCCTAGAAGATACCTTTTCACTGTTGACTTGAAGACATTCAGATTATAGTATACGGAAAACAGACGCTGGTAAGGTGTTCTCAATATTGTTTCTGATCTATGATTTATTTTGGACCTAATTGAGTTATAGAGCAGGTCAATTATAGAATACGTCAAGGTTTGGGGTCAGTGGTGAGGAGTTGGAGGGGTCCCTGCCAGCTTGCATGGCCTCACAAGTCTTGGCGGTGGTCTTGGTAAGCCAGGCTTGGACAGGCCTGGATACCACCCCGGCCTGCCACCTCGGTGAAGAACTGCTCACGGGGGGTTTTAGTGGGTTCGAGTCCCACACATACGTGACGGAAGCGATAGTGTGAAGGCATCCCCCCCCCCCCTTAAAAAAAGATATACATCAAAGCAACATTCTACTATAACATCAAACACTTCCGGCCTAATAATGACGTGATAATTGTAACTAAACGGATCTGCCACAGATAAACACCAACAGCGAACGTCTACAAAGACATCCATCACAATAGAACAGTCGCAGCATTGTTTCGATCGCATCTGACGCATATCATAACAATAATTGCGATATAAATCAGCCGCATTAAGTACAAGGCCCTCGCTTGGACTGTGAAAACTTATTGTGCGTGAAACTTTGTGATTGTTAAACTTTTACAGCACATACTAAGTTGCAGGGATGCATTTTCTGAACATTTTTTTATACGACTAGGAAATTAAACAATCAGGTTGTTTACCTGTTGATTATTCTTGCTCATAAAAAATTGCTGTGTTCCGGAGGCCTACCATGACATCTTATAGCGATTCAATTGAAGACCTAAACTGAACCGCGTCGCATAATCGTACCGTGACGTCTTATTTTTTATCTTGCTGCCATTTTCAAACTAAACTGGATCCAGTTTAGGTTTAGGCAATCTCTTTGGTTAAATGTCTCTGGTCAACTTATGTTGATCAGAGATGTTATTTAACCAAAGAGATCGTAACAATTTGTTTGGATTTGTGGGAGTTTATATAGCTACATCTCATTCTCTTTCTCTCTCATTCTCTTTAGTCAATTTTTGAGTGACGTCACGTTACGTTTGTCATTTATGAGTGTGTGGTGCCAATTTAGGCCGTTTTGTTTAAGGCCTTAAAATTAACTGCATGGAATAAGAATAAGTACGTGGTTACCCCCCATTACCTGCTAAAACAAGCATTTTAATTATTATTTAATCCGCCACCTTTGAGAACAGCTGGCTTCCCACTTAATTTGCATATTTAAATGAAGCGTAAGATTAAACAGATCTGTTCTCGTTCACTTGAAGCTTACTGTAATTGACATTTGATAACATTATTGTAATTAATTTCAATTGACCATAATACAGTATTATCAGAATAATCTTTAATTGGATCAATCATTTGAGAGCAAAAATAATTAGATATTAAAAAAGAATGATAGAATATCAATATAAACAAACGTAATTCTCTAGATTGGGCGTATTTCCGAAGCAGTGGTAGAGCTAATGGAGTTTCCTTTCCTTTTCAATTGTTATCTTTTAAAAAAGGTTAACCTGTTAACCCCTTCAGAATTCGCAACTTTTAAGAGGGTTTCCCACTCAAACCCCTTACACGTGCCCGAGAGCAGATAGAGAAAGGACCTCTAGAGGTTCATAATACCTGAAAGTACGAGTTAAGTACTTGACTGTCCGTCTATAGATTACATTTTGGCACGTGCGGTACTTTAAAAGCTCTATGGTACTCCATGGTATCTAAAAGTTTCTAACTCTACAAATTTTATCATCGACAAAGCTCGACCTTGTACCGTGAATATAAAGTTGAAATTTCACTAAAATGTTACTATCTTGGAAAAGGTACCGCTGACAAAGTTAGGTTCAATTATCTAAGTAATTGATTTTCGAGGACGCTTTTCACATTGCACTTTAATGCTTTAGTTATAAAGACTAAAATGCATTCACGCTTTAGAGAAAATTGAGGAAATGGTACTTGACAACTTTTCATACAGCCCTTGAGTATAACGAGGTAAAGGGGGTGCTCAAAGGGTAGCTTCCTATTGAGAGGGAGATAAACTTTTAATTGGCGAAATATTTCTGATGATGTCAGGAGATAGACGAAGTGGTGCTTCTATGAAGAATGCTCAAAAGTTTGCTTGAAGTTTTAAGGTTAGAATACATAGACAAGAAGTAGTACTTAAATTTTTCATCCTGAGACATCGGCTCTAATATCTCATATGCCCAGTAATTTCGCTGGAAACAGTGCCCTTCAATGTAATGTATTACTTGGATGCATGTGAAAGTATTATTGCAATGTTCACTGGGTTAAGAATAGGGGGTGTTTTTGATCTCCCTGAAAAATAATTTCAATACAATTGGAGACTGACTGGAATATTTTCGATTATGGAGTTGTTTTTGAGACATTTTCTTTGATTTTTCTTTATATGTTTACGGCGAATTTTAGAAAAAATAACTTGTTTTTTTTTTGTTATTTTTAACACGTTCACTGCATTACGAGGTCGAATAAGCCACATGCGTGACTTCTCGCTGGTGCGGCAGTCGTAATCGCTTTATTTCACTCTGTGCTGCGTGAGAGGCGGGAAAGGCTTTGTGAGGCCGGAAAGGTCTCATACGCACTGCGGAGAAGTTCAACTATGCCTCTAAAAGACCTCATACGCACTGGCTGAAAGCCCATGAAAAGTGGCCCCGCAGCGAACGTGTTAATTTGCATAATAATTTTCAAAGTTGTTTTGTTCGTAGCTTAGTATTTGTCTTTCGTTCTTACGGAGCTAACACCTTTGCCCATACTAAAAAGATTTTACACATGCTGCTCATGCAACATTCAGATCGTACATTACATCAGCCAGGCATTACCAGTATTGCCAGCTATAATGTTGTTAAAGAGAGCTTCGCCGTCTCTCACCGGCCGCTCTCGTATGTTCGCCGGTTTACGAGCTCCGGAACGAGGGACGGAGGAAGGAAGGCTAATTCGGAGCGAGAGCGTGGGACTGGCCAAACAATTAGTTAGGCACCAATGGTAAGGATTAAAGAGAAGCTAGTGGACGTCTGGTGGTCGGAATTCGACCATAATTCATTTTAATTTTAATTTTGAACATTGTTAACATCATCTGTGTTGAGAACACAACTGTCGTGTTTTTCATAACTTTTCGCGAGTGCGGGAAAACACAACTGTTGTGTTTGTTGTATGGGAAAACACTATGGAGTGCGCAGAGCCGCACCCGTGGCTAGACAAGTAAACCTCTGATAAGCAGAAATGAGAACTTAGAAGAGATGTCAATGCAAAAGTTTTTTAAAGCATTTTTTTGACTGAGTGATGAGACGAGTAAGTCGTTCACCTGATGGTAAGCGCTACGCCTGCCTGTAACAGTTACAGTACATTGCATTGCATAATCTTGCGTGGTACTGCACTACGCTTCTCACCCTGAGACGTCGACTGTTAAGTCTCATATGCCCAGTAATTTCGCAGGAAACAGTGCCCTTCAAGCCGGAACACAGTAATGTTTGCACACATAAATGAGTAAAAAAGTAATGTTGTATAAATACGATATGATGGCCTCTTACTAGGCTATGATGATTTACTAAATTTCATCAAAATCCGTTCAGCCATTTCGGCGTCAAGAGAGGACAAACACAAACGCACAAACTTTCGCATTTTTAATATGAGTCAGGTTTCTAACGATACTACTAAAATTTTTACTATGTACTATACGAATTAATGTCATAAAATGAAGTGTAGTGTTAAAATTAGTTAATGTGCGCCCACGCAGGCGGCCAAGGTAGCCTTAATGATTGCAAGCACAAGGTAAATCACGTCGCATCACTCCACGCTTGTCGGCCCTAGAGAGGGACTTGTCGACACGTTATATCGATGGCTGTTTGTTATTGTTTTTTAATAAACTTTGAAGGAAGTAGTACAATTTACACGTTCACTGCTGAACCGCATTTTTGAGTCTTTTGCTGTCTACTGGCGTTGTGTCGTAACTAAACTCAATCAGCTGTACACAACTGGTGTGATAAAATTGACAATACAGCAGTGCGTGTTCGCACACCAGGCGTGTTTTCTCTTGCCGTAAAATTATAAAAACACAGACGAGGTTTTTTTTTGAGCTGTGAACGAGTTAGGAGGCGCTTTAATGATTAATCAGAACATTTTAAAAAGCTTTGACAGTACCTATATACTTTGACATGGGCGCTAGCAGCAGGGTGCAAGGGGGTACACTTGCACCCCCGGTCAGGAAAGAAACTAAAAAAGAACTAGTTTCTACACAATCATACCTTTTTATTATTTTGTTATTTTTTTTTTCACGTTCTTTACATCTTCACTTACTACCTTTAACACTTTCACTGCTGAGCCGATTTTCTGGTCTAGCCACGGGTAACACACACTGCACGCTCCACGTCTGCACACACCATAGTGTTTTCCCATACAAAAAACACAACAGTTGTGTTTTCACTCGCGGCAAGTTATGAAAAACACGACAATTGCGTTCTCAGCACTGAACGTGATAAAGATTAATTTTATCGATAGATCTAATAGTAACATCTCTAACTATTATTTGCAAAGAATAATCCCACGATGCCGCCCTACCGACAATTCCATGACGCATCGCATTGCACTCTCGGTCACTAGGTATTGTACGAGTGCCTTCTAGATTCTACATAAGATGATAGCAGCACTTTGTGCCAGTAACAATATGCGCCATTTCAGCGATAATCCAAGACATTGTGGGAAAACTTATTGCGACAAGCTACCAAAACGGCAAATCACCAAATCGAAGCAAATCATACTAATATTATTAACGCGGATTTGCGTGTTTGTTTGTTTGTTTTCTCTTATTGCCGCAATAGCTGACTGATTTCGATGAAATTTGGTATATATGTACTTTTAGTTAGATAGATATTATATATGGATAAACTCTTTATTGAAAAACCACAAAACAAAGAAAACGTAACCAAATCGAAATTACTGGGCATGTGAGACTTTAGAGCCGATGTCTCAGGACGGGCGCGGTGCAGTGCCACGCAGGATTATGCAATGCAGGGTTCTGGGTGGTGCTGTGACTGTTATGGGCAGGCGTAGCGCTTACCATCAGGTGGACGACTTGCTCGTCTCGTCACTCAGCCAAATAAAAACAAATTTAACGATCTTATCGCAGAGAGCGATCTCACGATCTCGACTTTTCGATGATTTATAATTACTCAGAATAATTCTTGCAATTTCATTAATTAGTCAGAGATATCTTCTAATTTGAAAAACCCCTTCCTTATTAAATTTTTTTAGAATAAATCGTTTCCATGTTTTATAATAAAAACTTGATATTAAAACCGATGTATGCGTACTTATTTCTAAGTAGGTACCTTTTAAAAGGAACTACTTTTTCACAAGCACTTGTCTATTTTGCCGAAAGATTAAATATTGCCATACAACGTGGCATTGCTGCCAGCATTTTGGGAACGTTGCCAACTGGTAGCGGTTTATTAGACTAGTGTAGGCTTTATTGTAGGTATCTGGGATTTTTGTCATCTGGTAACTTAGGCGGCATTAAAGCTTTTCACTTCATCTTTATCTGAATCTTCATCTTAACACTGGAATTGTTTTGTTTTAAATTTTATTTTGATGTTCTTTGTAATAAAGCCCTATCAAGGATTGCTGGCGGATCACCCAGAGGCCATACCAGCAGAATAGTTCCTCGATACTTTGATCTCGAATTCTTGACCTCTATATTGTCATTTTCTAGTACGAGCGCCACCCGGAACTATGCATTGCAGAATCTTGTTTGGGTAAAATATACAAAACTAAATCACTTTTTCGGTTCCGGCCAAAAATTACGTACTTACTTGTTAGCAAAGTCCACTTGTAACAGGCCGTCGGCGTCCTCTATAGTGTTGTATACGATCTTGTCAGGTCGGCTAAGGAAGGACCTTTGACGTGGCGACTGCTATCGTATCAATAGATAACAACCGGAACCGACGGTCGTGCCGTCCGAGCCAATTATCATCACCATCATCAACTGATATACGTCTACTGATGAGCACAGGTCTCTTATCACTTTCGTGGAGAATCACATGCCTCCGAAGAAATTCTCGGGTATGATGCGGTTTTCTTCATCGAAAAGCCAGTGATAATTACGTACATGTTTCAACTCCAAAGTAATGCTCCAATGTTCTTCCACGGTCACCCATCCAAGTGTGTGCTGTTGGGGACGTTGCTTACTTTGATGATCGTAAGGTCCTTAATAAAACCTTGCCATAGAGCTCTTTAATATGTAGCTTAATGACTGCATCTTCAATGCCACGGCCTTGCCGCAGGGTGGTACTTAATGATACGTTTGTAGAAGCATGCGCATGATTCGTTCCATTAGAACACTATTAGACGCAGGTGATCATTATAATGGACTAGCTGCGAACCGCAGTTTCACCCGAGTGGTTCTTGTTCTCCCGCAAGAAATAATTCTTCCGGGAAAACTACGGAATAATTCAGAGCAATTTAGTTGGAATAAAATAGCTTTTGTTATTCGGGAATAGTGTAAATACCAAATTGACTTATTTATAGGGAGTAAAGATTCTGAAAGTTCTTTCATTTATAGTATAGTGAGAGAAACAAAACAGAATCGGATCAACAATTCCATACCTTTTCACACGCGGAATTTCCGTTTTCCCGCGGATAATTTGCATTTACTCGGGATAAAACATAACCTATGGCATTTATGGATGATTAAGCTTCCGACTAGTCAAATAATTTTCATTATCGGACCAGTCGTTTTGGAGATTACTTTGTACAAACATACAAACCCACAGACTCACAAATGAAACCTCATTATAATATAATGTCGATGTAGATAACGATGATACTCTGTTTGCTAGTGAATTGTGACGTAAGAATAGTGAGATATGTTACGTCAGCTTTTATGTCAAGGGCATGATAATGTTACACGGTGGTCGAGTGTAATCTCCGTAATTAGCAACCTATGAATTAATTTCGTTACTTTTATGTGCATTTCTATTGCTACTTACTTTGAAGGGCACTCTTAGCCGGAGTATGGTGCGTTATGCACCATTGTTGGCACCGCAGTGCGTATTGACCCAAAAACTGTATACAAAAGTCTCTTTCGCGTCACAATAAAAGTTTTAAAACCTTGAGTGTTCCCGCGGCTGCTTCCCAAGTTTTTGATAATTTTGCTACCAGAAACCATCTCTCTTTCGCCGTTAAACAGCCATACATTAAATAAACAATCGTAGAATATCAAATATGACACATTTTATCTATATATATAAAAATGTTATGTTCTGCACCGATCGAGCTGAAATTTTAGCATGATATATAATCCGCATCAAGGTTTGTTTTTATCTATTTTTTTCATCAGTGACATATCAGCGAATGTGCGAATGTGCCACAGCGAAGCGTGGCAGGGTACCGCTAGTTATTAATAAATAAAGATCACAATTAGCAAAGTTGCAGAATACCGAGCGTGTCCAAATTTTTTTTTAATAAATAAAAATACACAACTTAAACATTTGATTGCGTTGACTTAGACGTTGAATTTTTTCACAGCTTTTAAAAATTGCAGACTACAGTATTTGACATTGATTTCAACTTGATACCTTCACGCGTTCCTGAGAAAAGGGTCTCGACAGACAGACAGACGGACGGACAACAAAGTGATCCTATAAGGGTTCCTTTTTGTCCTGACGCACAGGACCCTAAAATAAATAATGTGTGAAGTCCCTCCGTGCGGAAGAAGTGAAACTTCGTAATCTGGATATGAAAATAGGAAGGGGTAGAAATTGATTTTTAGTGAAATCATATTTTACTTTAAGACAAACTTTATTAACATTGCTTACAATTCACAATTGATCGCATCTTTTGATTATGATTTTTCTAACGCAACAGTGCTTTCATTCCTTCTCCATGGTAGCGTTAAACGTTTAACGCAACCTTGTTGGAAGTCGCATTAGAAGTTTCACTTCAATAACAAATAGCTTCCATGGTTTACCATTTCTATCGCAGGTTTTGTAATGAGAATCGATGATATTATAAATAAACATCGTGGAAAATATCAATTGTAAATTTATTCAATAACATCAATTGTTTATGATGACGATACCTAGTTCCCATTATTTAAATTGAACTAGATTCAGACAAGCGGATTCAACAAACTCTGTTTAGTATTTATAGGGATAAATAATAAATAATCTGTCCGCATTGGAGATAATTCTGATGTTTTATTGGAGGAGTATCTACTTTAGATATGACTGGATGGGAAATACATTTAATATTTTTACTAGAAGAATTATTTTTAGATTTTAGGTTGACTTATTTTGAGTTGTGTGATTATTTCTATGTAATTTAAAAAACCTGCGCTTCACAGCGTCTCATGCATATCTGAATACCTATATACTAAATGTTAGAAATAAATTAATTATAGGTAAGCATCGAGAAGTTTTAAGGTTCAAAAGTAGTGGGAGGCCTCTTCTGCTAGAGACCGCCTGGGGAAGTGGTGTGGAAGTGTTCCGGCACTGTTTCCAGCGAAATTACTGGGCATATGAGACTTTAGAGCCAGTGTCACAGGGCGACCAGCGCAGTGCAGTGCCGCGCAAGATTATGCAATGCAAAGTTCTGTGTGGCACTGTAACTGTTATGGACAGGCGTAGCGCTTACCATCAGGTGAACGCCTTGCTAGTCTCGTCACTCATTCAAATAAAATAAAAAAAAAGTTCAAAATAAGTTTAAAGTGCGCTGTGACATCGCGCGTTTTCGGCAAGGATTCTCATGAATTCCTTGCCTAAAACGCTAGCTAGCTAATAAGGGCCCAGCGGAGCTCGCAGCTCGAGTTCGTTTCATTTTGACGTTTGATTGCCACGGGACTCGTCATTTCAATACAAATGACGAGTCCCGTGGCAATCAAACGTCAAAATGAAACGAACTCGAGCTGATCCGCATCCTGCTGCATAGCCCCTCAGGTGGAGCTATCGGGAAACACAGACTCATGCAAGAAGTTCCACTCCTTCGCGGTACCATGCGGTATTATGAAAGTTGAGGCAATTACCGATCGAGCAATGGCGTATTTTTATTCTACCTATATAAATAAAAAATATAGCCAGACAGATTGCAGTGATAAGGACGTGAAAGGAAAGCAATCGTAGGGGAGAGAAAAAAATATTTATGTTGAGTACTGTAATTAATAAAGGTGGGTGCAGACGGGTTAGGGTTAAAGCTAATTGCTAACAAATATAGACAGCTGCATTGTTTCGAGCTGTATATAAATTACATTATATCTAATCGTCGCAACTCGCAGTTAATTAACGATGTAAGTAATTATCGAATAAATGACATTACTTTGTTGCGAACAGGCGCATGGCGTGTCTTTTGAAACTAGTATAAAAGCTAAAAATATTTAGTGTAAACGTTATCTAGTCAATCACACTAATTATATAAATGTTTGTTTGTTGGTTAGCCCCTCTTCACGCGGCAACGGCTGAACGGATTTTGATGGAATTTAGTATACAGATACTTTAAGTCCTGGAATAGAGTATAGCATAATTTTTATCCAGTAAAAATTTACGGTTCCTGTGGGATAATTAAACCACGGAGCGCTGCTTGTCTATATAAAAATGAATCCCCATTTCTCTTGATCACGCCATTACTTGAGAACGACTTAACAGATACCACATACGTCACCACGTCCACGTACCACGTCCCACTGCTGAGCACGGGTCTCCCCTCATTTCGTGAGGAGGGTTAGGCTATAATCTACCACGGGGGCCCAGTCCGGATTGGTGGATAACATACCTACTTTCAAAATGATTCTTGGGTAGGTATAAAAAAAATCTTAGTGATAGGAAAAACCACTGAGTCTGCAATGACGCATTGTAACTGATAGTGTGCGCCGGAAGTTTTAGAATCAAAGGAAACGCCACTTGGGAATTACCACTTTTGTTCTATTATTGATTCCCAATTTCATAACAATCTCGAAGATTTCAAGATCTCACATCCTTATCTCTAATCTCCCGACATACTTGCAGATATCAAAGTGATAAATCAACAAAGAATGTTGATAACAAAGAAATTGTTGCAACTTCCGAACAAACGTCATACGACACTTAAAGAAAATTGCTTTCGCAACCGTTTCACTGTCCATAGCTGAATGAATCCTAGCCTTCAACCAAGAACAACCACTTAGTTCCATCTCGCTTCAACTAACCGGAAAATACACAGCAAGAACAGGATAGGCGTATGTTAAAATGGAACGTAATAGGGGAGATTTCGTATTGTTTCGATTCTCAAAGCAATTGGCGATTTCCTCTATTAAATAAGTATGCAAGATTGTAGATTAGTGTTGTTTCTACAAAACATTTTGACGGTAGAGATCTGGTATCGGCTGTTATGGGGCTTGATAGCAGTTTTATGAGACTGCTTTACAATGTATGGGGTTTTAACGTGTAAGAGTGCATTGTTAATTGCATTTGTATAGAGAAATTTAAGGTGTTATGAAGTAACAATTTGGTGCAGTGCAGTGAGTCTATGATTTGTACTTTTAGACTTATTTTGCAAGAGTCTGGGGAAATATTTACCAATCTTTACCAGAGATTCGATCATTTACTAGTGCGAAGCGTGAGGTTTGATTCCCGGGGCAAGGTTTGTGTGAAGCGCATGTGTTTGCTCTGAGTCTGGGTGTTTGTGGGACCATGGTCCTCGTAGATCTTGGTTCTTTAGATGCAGGGAATCCTAGTTAGGCGTCCGGATGTGATCATAAAGCGTTATTTATTTATTTTATAGATCTTGAGAAGTGGTTTATATTCTGGGAATTCATTTTATTCTTTATCGTTTTGAAACAATTGTCTAAATGTTGTGGTATCTCTGATAGTGTAAATTTTTTTTTGGGTGGCAAATAAGCAGACGGCCCGTTTGATGGTAAACACTTACCACCGCCTATGGACACGTGCAACGCGCATTGTCGATGCGTTGCCTACTCTCTAAAGTTCTTTACTATTATAAGTACTACGTATTTCCCTTGTCCTTATAATTCCGATACATAGGAATTTTAAGGCTACAATATCTCAATAAGTATGAGATCATCAGAAATTATAATTTATTATCATAACAATAATAATTATTAACTAAATCAAAGCAGCTGTTAAATCCTCATTAACAACCCTTTCCCTCCTACGTCTAGCGCAACAGCGCAACCCTCTGCACCATCCCTTTGACATACTTACCCTTAACAAGCACATTACAGCAACGAAAGGGAACGCACGTGCCACCAGACACAATAGGGGGTGAGTTCCGTTTTCCGACGCGCGCTTCCGGCCGAGTGTCAATCTGGTGGTGAATAAAACTGGTATAGGAGGGCTGGAAGTGGTATTAGTGTATCCACCCACTGCTGAACACGGGTCTCACCTAAGAAGAAGGTCGAAGAGAATAAGGCCACATTCCACCATGGGAGTTCGGGTCGGATTCGTAGATAACATTCGTCCGAAATAATTCAAGGGTTTAGATGATATCAATAACTTTGTTTTGCCGAAAAACTAGTGATATTTTTACGCAACATATATTCAATACACATTTACAAAGTAATACTTATTTTATTCTGATAGAGTAGCGGTAGCGCTTCCAGTACAAATCTTCCATTTTAATAAAAAAAAAGCTTTACCCAAAAACTCTGTTAGTTTCCCCCTTGTCCCGCCATGTTGCTATAATCGTTAATTGGTTCATTATCCACCCTTTGAAAGGGTTCAAAGCAGATGCATGATTTTTGGTCAAGCATCGAGGTAATTCGAACAAAAGGTTTAGTAATTGCTTCTTTTATAATTGTAACAGCTGCTTAGCGATTAATCGGATTATAAAATGTTTATTTTATCTACATAACGTCTGCATGGTCGATGGAAGTGTCTACACCATTTAACTGAAAAGTATATAAATTTACTTTGTATTTCAAAGTTCTAGGTGGCACTGCAATTGGTACTGGTTGACGGTTACTATCGGGCGAAAGTCCTGCTCGTCTTTTGACCTTAAAACTGTAAGCTGCCTACTAATGGCGACAGGCAGCACGTAACGTATTTCATATTCCGAATTTCGAGCTGATGTCTCAGGGTGACGAGCGCAGTGCAGTGCCGCGCAGGATTATGCAATGTAGTGTTCTGGGCGGAGCTGTGACTGTTATAGGCAGGCGTAGCGCTTACCATCAGGTGAACAACTTGCTCGTCTCGTCACTCAGTCAAATAAAAAAATATGTAATTTTTAGATTCAGTTTATTTTCTTAATTTCTATAATGTATGCTGAACGGGCTTTTGATTTTATTTGCAAGTCTTTGAAATTGCCCAAAACTTACGTAATTATGGTTTGAAACGGAATATAACCCTTCCTAATAATTAAATATAATTTAATTATAACATAAAAAATACTTATTCCAACTCATTTCCCCCCAAAGTAATTATTCAACTCGTTATAAATAAATCAATTAAACTTAACTACGTAATTGGTCGCCTAAGAAGGAAAGGTGCCTAAGTGTTAAAAATGCAGGTATTCGCCTTGCGAAAATTGCAACGGTGCATGTAAATCACATACCTGGCTAATTAATATGTTTGCGGCGTGCACGTGTGTGTGATGGGTGTGTGAATGTGTGCGTAGATAGTCCTAGTTGGAAAACTGGTATAAGTGAAATATCTAATCTAACTAATATAATAAATGCGAAAGTTTGTGTGTTTGTACTCTCTTGCCGCCAGAACGACTGAACGGATTTTGATGAATTTTGGAATATAGATACTTTAGGTCCTGGAATAGAATTGTTAAATCTCTTACCCCTTTTGGACGATAGTGCTTACGCGTTCGCTGTGGGTGTTGTCTTCTATCCTCAGTGTGAAACTGCTGCTACTTCGGAACTGTTGAATGTTTTTCTTCCTTTCAAATCCTGTATATGCCGCGCTGCGCACGCGTTCCGCTCTCTTGTTATTGTTTTTCTTTTTACTGTCATGGCGGCCGCCAATCGTGAGTATCTCTCTTTTGTTCCTTTTAATATTTTTCTCGCTTGGATGTCGTCCCGATTGTTAGTAGAATTCGTATTTATTCTTTTATTATTTTTTTTTAAATTTAGTTAATATATTCTTTAGTTTGTACAAAAATAATGTCAGTTGTAGACCGGATGCTAACAGTCGGCCATTCTGCATTAGGAATGTCCTCATTCCTACTTCGGCCATCATAGTTTAGTGGATGTCCCAAACACGATAATGTTAAATTTTGTTCTCTTGTCTTTTCTCTATGGGGTTTGGTTTCCTTTATCTCAACAGGTTTGAATCATACGTAGCATGTTTCCTGCTTTGTGAGCTACGACTTCATTACGTAGGTTCTACCTTTCTCTGTAGCCAGGCCAGAATCATACGTAGCACGCCGCCTGCTCCTTGAGCTACGACTTCATTACGTAAGTTCTGCCTTTCTTTATAACCAGGCCAGAATCATACGTAGCACGCCGCCTGCTCCTTGAGCTACGACTTCATTACGTAAGTTCTGCCTTTCTTTATAACCAGGCCAGAATCATACGTAGCACGCCGCCTGCTCCTTGAGCTACGACTTCATTACGTAAGTTCTGCCTTTCTTTATAACCAGGCCAGAATCATACGTAGCACGCCGCCTGCTCCTTGAGCTACGACTTCATTACGTAAGTTCTGCCTTTCTTTATAACCAGGCCAGAATCATACGTAGCACGCCGCCTGCTCCTTGAGCTACGACTTCATTACGTAAGTTCTGCCTTTCATTCATATTTCTTCATCTGGGTCGCCGTACAACCTTGGGAGTTATGGATTCTGGGCAGGATAAAGAGGAGAAAGGGATTTTTAGGGTATCATTTAGTTTTATTTCTTTCGCATTTTAATCTGGTTTTCTGAATGTCTTGTTGTTTCAATATAATTGGGTCTTAGGATATACGAATTGTATTCTTTCAGTTGAGTATGTTTTAATACTCGCACTGCTATTCAATTATCATTACCTTCCGAGAGGTTTGAATCACATTCGCTTTCGGTCGGAGACGAATGAAACGTAATCCATGGCTTAAGGTGGTCGGCGGGGAAAATATTTTTGTATTTCCGCATGGTATGTCCTTCAATACTAGATACTTCGTACCTGTCATGGTCTAGTGAGGTTGTTACTTTGTATGGCCCCTTAAATTTTGGTGTTAATTTACTGCTTTTACCCTTTTCCTGATTTACATTCGGAATCATGACCAAGTCTCCTTCTTTGAAGAATTTTGTCGGTGCTCTCTTTTTATCGAATTGCTCTTTCATTGTCTTTTGTTGTTTTCGTATGGTTTCTTCGACTTTTTTGCGGGTTTCTTTTCTACGCTGTTCGTTTTCTATATAGTTTTCTTCGTTAATAAGATCTCCCCTAATTAGACCTTCGAGCGGAGTTGTGGTTCTATGTCCAAAGACTACTTCTGCTGGAGCTTTGCCTATACCTTTATTTGTGGTGTTGTTCAGGCTTGATTGCAATTGTGGTAGATTCAGATCCCAATCATCTTCGCTTAGGTTATGGTTCATTGAGCCAAGCGAACTAAGGATTGTCCTATTATATCGTTCAATTTGTCCATTAGCACGCGGTGTTGCCACCGCGTTTAGTACGTGTTTCACTCCTATGGAGTTAATGTAGTTTTTAAACTGAGCTGACGTGAAGCTAGTTCCTTGGTCCGAGATTATAACTTTCGGGCAGCCTATCGTTGAAAATATGTCTTCTAATGTCTTTATAGTTGTTCTAGATTTGGTGTCGCGTACCCCTTTTATAAAAATGAACTTACTGAAGCTGTCAATTACGCCGAGAATGTACATATTGCCTCTCTTGCTTCTGACGAAGGGGCCTAGATGGTCTATGTGTAAGGTGTGGAAAACCTCATTAGGTTTCGGGATTGGGTGCAGGTATCCCGATTCTTTCCCACCGGGTTTTTTATGGTAGGCGCAGTTCAAACATGATGCCACATATTTTCTGACAAAACGCTTCATTTTTGGAAACCAGTATTCCTTATTCATTTTCTCGAAGGTTTTCTCAAAGCCAAAATGTCCCGACTCGTCATGGCACAGTTGACAGATTCGCCATTTTGCACCATTTGGCACCACCCATCTGAGGTTCTTGCCCACGCGTCGGTAGATTCTATCGTTTTTTATAGCGTAGTTGTTGATTATCTCTCGAATGTCAGCTTCCTTAGTTTCTAGGATATTTTTTATGTGTTTCAGTTTAGGGTCGGTCATTTGCACAGTGTGTAACCAGTCTTCGGTTCTGATGTTCATAATTTCCATAGTATCTGGTTCGTTTTCGATAATAATTGGATTTCGGCTTAATGCGTCAGCATGTTTCATCGTATGCCCTGGTCGATATTCAATAGTAAAATCGTATTCTTGCAATTGAAGCCACCATCTCGCGATTCTTGGGATCAGATCCCGCTTAGTCAGGGTGGATCTTAGTGCGTTGCAGTCTGTCAGTACTTTAAACTGTAGACCTATCAAATAAACTCGGAACTTTTTCAAACTGGCTACAACTGCCATGGTTTCGAGCTCATAGGAGTGCCAGAACTCTTCATCTTTAGTTGTTTGCCGGCTGTAGTATGAAACTGGTTTCAACGGGGAGTCATCGTCCGGTTTCTGAAGTAATATGCCTCCCATTCCATGTTTACTGGCATCACAGTGTACTTCAGTTAAGTGTTCTGGGCTGTACAATGCCAAAACTGGGCGTGATATAAGTTGTGACTTTATTTCTTGAAATGCGGTTTCTTGTTCGTTTCCCCAATTCCATTGCACATCGCTCTTGGTAAGTGAAGTAAGTGGTCGTGCCTTTCGTGCGAAATCGTAAATGAATCTTCTAAAGAAGCTGGCCAGCCCAACGAACTGACGGACTTGATGTACGTTCATAGGTGTAGGAAAATTGGCCACCGCTTCGGTTTTATTCAGTCCTGGTTTAAGACCATGTTTGGATATTTCATATCCTAAATACTCGACAGAGGACTTCAGAAAATGACATTTGGCTATGTTTAATGTTAGGTGTGCTTCCTTCAGCAAGATGAGGATCGATTCTAATTTTTCTAATGATTTTTCCACTGTTGGGGCAGCCGTTAAGATGTCATCTAGATAGGGGATGGCTAATTCAAATCTCTTAGGGCCGAGAGCTTTGTTGATCATTTGTTGAAATACGGCCGGCGCGTTTACTAACCCAAATGGCATCCGGGTGTATTCGAAATGGCCATCTGGCGTCACGAATGCCGTTAGGTGTCTGGATTCTTCTGCGACAGGGATCTGATGGTAGCCGGATGCGAGGTCGAGGCTATTGAAGAACTTGTTGCCACTCAGCCTATCTAGTTGGTCGTCAATGACCGGCATGGGATACTTGTCTTTAATCGTTTTCTTATTGAGCGCTCTATAGTCGACGCACAGGCGATAGTCATTGTTCTTCTTTTTAACCAATACAATCGGGCTGGCATACTGAGATTGTGATTCCCTAATGATATTGTTTTGTAGTAGCTCTTCAACCATACCTTGGACTATTCTGCGTTCCGTGAAAGGCAATCGATATGGTTTGTACGATATTGGGCTGTCGTCGGCCAGCCTAATCTGCATTTCCATAACAGTGGTAAGTCCGAGTTCGTGCGGGGTTAGTGCAAAGCATTCCCGATATTTATTTAGTAGATCAATTAACCTCACTTTGTCACTTTCCTGTATATCATCATCTCCTATATTCAGTATTTCTGGCGTAATTTCTTTGCTTGTATTTTCCGGCTGTGCAGGGTCTGTATTGTCTTGAGTAACGCTTTTTATCTCATTTATTTCCACGATCTTCGCTTTGAAGTTGCTAATTTCTGGTAATATATGCCCCCTGCTCAGTAATTTGTTTTTTTCTATTGTTATTTCTGTATCCGAAATGTTGACTATTATCACGTGACCACGGCCCGAATTTAGTGAATAGATTCCTTGCAAAATTATGTATTGAAAGTTTTCCTTCATGCAGACGCAAGCTGGGATATATATCTGTCCTGTAATTTTGGTGTCCGAATGTACTGAGATTGCTTGTGTATTCGTAATGGTCACCTCTGCATCATTATAAAGTTTAACTTTATGTAGTTCTGTTTCGTCAGTGTACAAATATAGGTCTGTATTTGTTTTGTATACTCTCACAGAAGGCAATTCCGTTAAAGTTTGGCCAATTAGTAGGTCAGTCTTCAACATGTCATCGTTTACTATATACATCTTAATGTCAGCTAATACACCATCCACTTTAACGCTAGCTTCGCAACTTCCAATAGGTGTGATTTTATTAGTAGATCCAAAACCTTTTAGTGCCGGAAGGTCTTCTTTATTAACGTTGAGATCCAGTTGTCTGGCCGCACTAACTCTAATTACGGAGCATTCACTTCCAAAATCGATGTAAGCTGAGCATGGTGTTTCGTTGATTGTAATGTTCTTGACGTATTTGTCATCCTTGTGGGCATCTATTTCTGTAATCCTAAGAACCTTTTGTGAGGTTGATGGTGTTTCGTTATTCTTTCCATTTGGTAAATTACTCTGTCGTCCCCTGAATCTGCAATGCAGTTCATCGTGGCCGGTTCGTGAACATATGCCGCATTTTTTAGCTGGTTTTTCGCATTTTTTTGCGATATGACCGCTTTCCCCGCAGTTATAGCATTTTATCATCTTGTAGGTATTTTCGTTATCCTCATATCTTTTATATATATTTCCCGCTATTGAATGTGGTCTATTCTGCAGGGGCGTTTTCTTGTATCGAGCAGTTGTCAGGACGGTTTTACTTGATATGCCTCTTAGGAATTTAAGCAGCTCTATTGGTTCCATGAAATTGGAACTTTGCGCGTTTAGTCTAATGTGGTTGTCATATATACCGTGTATTATACAGTCGACTGCATTTTTACCAACGATACCGCATGAGTTTACTAGAGTGGCTTTGTCGTAATAGTACTCCTCTAACGTTTCTTCACGTCTACTCTTCCGTTCTAACATGTCCGCAAGCTTTTCCCCATAGTTACGATCGTCCGGGAACATATTCAGGATACGTTCTTGCCATTCACTCCAGGTAAAGTCGACTGAGCTGAGTCCTTCATACCACCGTTTAGCCAAGCCGCTCAGCTTTGGTAAGGCGTGAAAAATAATCTGTTTTTCATGCCAGTTGTATATTGAGGCAGTTTCATTAACCTTTCGGACCCAATCAGCAGCAGATTGAGTGTTTGATTTTGGGTCGAATGTAGGTATTACGTTTTGTGCCCCAATAAAACTGTTACTGGTGCATCTATCGCCTAGCACGCTAAGAAGCGTCTTAAGAAGGCCCCTTTCTGTGGGGGACTCCTTGTCTGATAATGAGGCTGATCTTGTGCGGCGCCTTTTTCGTTGGGCGCTCTCATCTGCTCTGTGGCGTTTACTCGTAGAAGGCGGGCGAAGTTTCCGACGGCAACCTGAACTTGGCGGTGAAGACGTGGCTGAGGTTGTCGAATGGCGACGATCGCGGTTATGTTTCGACTGCTTCTTGTTTCGTCTGCGTTTCGCCGATTTTGCCTTGCTCGTTGACCTACGTCGATGATGATGCCCCCTCTTAGCATGTCTGCGTTTTCTACTTCTGCTTCGCCGCGCGTTGGTCTTGTCCGTAGACATTGAGGATGTAGTGCTCAAGCTTCTCTGTCGTAGCGTGTGCGACTTGGGGCGTCTGTGCGATTTGAGGTTCTTTCTCTCACGGACAGGGGGAGTATATCCCCGCTCTGTATCACTCATTTTCGACCGAAAGCTTCAGTGAATTTTAATAGTATTATTTTATTTGGGAGTGCAAGGTAGGGTCGAGGAGAAAAGGGGAAAAGTAAAATTATATTAGTAGCGTCCTTGAAAATTCGACTAAAATCTTACAACTATAGGTAGGTGTTTGGTATGCACAAATTATAAAGCGAAACGCAGCGAAGGTAAGCGCCACAATCAAATTTAACGCAATAGGCACGTGATATCAGTCTTATAATAAGTATATTTTGTTTTGTATATTGAAATGTATCAAATAATAATTATTATTTACTTTGTCTACTGTAGTACTTAATTTTTTTTTTTTTTTTTTTTTTTTTTTTTAATTATTTATTTATTTTACTTCTTAAATTTAAATTGTGTTTACAGTACTTTTACAAAATTAATATGGGTGACACTGATAGTGTCATGGGCAGGTGTACCGCTTACCATCAAGTGAACGACCTGCTCGTCTTTCTCTTAGTCAAATAGAAGTAAAGTAAATCTCTCAATTTATTTGTCTTTTTGTAAAATTGTACTTTACTTTAGTAAGATCTGTACATTATGTACAGTTATTGTACACAGCTTTAAGCGATAAGATTTATTTTAATTATGTAAATCCGTTTGTTGATATTGGTTTTAGAGAGGTGACAAGAACATGCTTGTATATTAAAATGAGTATCTTCATCTAGTTCATGTTAGTAATGCAGTTCCAGAATTTTCAAAAATGTATGAGTGTTCTAGATACATGTTGTCCACCAACCCGCATGGGGGTTCATGACCATAATTTGGGATGGCCCACTGGTTTGGATGGGGCTCCGAGTTACAACAAAATGATCACAGGTCGATGATGGTTGGTAATTGATTAAATACCTATCTCTATAACATTATTGGAGTTGCCCATTGCATTTGATAATTTTAACTTTATTATAGTTTGATGTTCTGTCGGGATGCAGCTTGTGTGTGTATGTATCATTTATTTACACAGTGGGGTTTTGTTACATAATATAATTTTATAATAGATTGGTAGCATTTTGTTTAGGTTACTGCCGTTAAATATTTGGACACAAAGCAATTGCTATATAATTATATGTGTATATGTAAATATGTGTGAAAGTATAATGTAGCCAATTAACCATTATGATCACTATATATTACCTATACTAGATTATGTAGGGGAGTCCCGTTTTGTTACTTACAGTAATGTTACCTAAACGATTAACTGAGTATTGGGCTATATAATAATTAGTTTGTACTATGACCACTCAAGGGTGACCGCGTCGAGGTACAAGTTATTTTTACTTGTGGTTCATAGTCAATAGTTTCATTATGCACTTAGGTTTTCAGTTTAAGCACTAACTATAGAACCGATGGTCATGTTTTTATACTATTGTATTGTAGAACAGAAGTACCAGTCTATGTTTAAAATACAGTACAATACAATACAATACAATTCTTTTGAAAGGGTCCTCCAAGCAGGACTGTATATTTACTTACCAATGTTTTATTTGCCTATTTATTTTGGTTCGACTGTTTGGTCAAATGCCAAGAAAATATTAATTAGATGTTTTTACTTTTGCTTGTGTGTCTTGGTTATCTTATCTTATTTCAACATATTGCATGATAACAGCAAAATAGCTTGATCAATATATTTTATGATTTTGACCAGGCAGTGTTTAAGATTAATTTCAGCACAACCAATGGTTCAGTGACAGCAATAATAAAACATTTTCTGTTTGCTTTTACTTGATACATTATTTCATAAAGGGTACCTATTCGCAGAGCTTTTATAATAAATAAGTCTGAGGGTATTACCTCCAGACATTGGGTTGCTCTTATCATTATCTATTGTGATTCTTATCAGTAGGTAGTGTAGGGGCACTTTATCACATGTTTATAAAATTTAGGCACATATTGGTAGATATTTAACATAGGTCATATTCATAGATTAGGTACCTATTCATTGTGATATTTATTTGTGTTTTCCGCTTCTATTTATTTAGTATATTTTGATAGGGGTAAGTCAGGTAGGTGATTACCTGATTACTAATCATGACGTAGGATTATTGTCAGTGTTGTGAGCTCTATCTAGAAACAACGAGTACCTAGTTTACTAGCTCCGATCTCCGAACCAAACATTACCGAATGGTTTGAGAATTTTATGAACACATAGTTGGAAGTTCGTATAAGTACCTATTTAAGTGCGGTAAGAGTACGTTATCGGATTTGTTCAGTACATAATTCATGTTTTCTCCTGCTCGTATCAGTGGTAGACAGCGAGAAAAGTAATAAACGGTATTTCGGAATCCCACATACCTGTTCGGGCGTATCGAGAACTTTTCCACTTCTGGTTGTTAAATCTCTTACCCCTTTTGGACGATAGTGCTTACGCGTTCGCTGTGGGTGTTGTCTTCTATCCTCAGTGTGAAACTGCTGCTACTTCGGAACTGTTGAATGTTTTTCTTCCTTTCAAATCCTGTATATGCCGCGCTGCGCACGCGTTCCGCTCTCTTGTTATTGTTTTTCTTTTTACTGTCATGGCGGCCGCCAATCGTGAGTATCTCTCTTTTGTTCCTTTTAATATTTTTCTCGCTTGGATGTCGTCCCGATTGTTAGTAGAATTCGTATTTATTCTTTTATTATTTTTTTTTAAATTTAGTTAATATATTCTTTAGTTTGTACAAAAATAATGTCAGTTGTAGACCGGATGCTAACAGAATATAGGATGCTTTTTATCCCGTAAAAATGGACGGTTCTTGTGGGATAATAGCTAACGTGGTTGAAAGCGCGGGGCGTTGTTGGTAACGGAGTACGCGGAGTCGATCTATGTTCTTAGTTAGAAGAAAATATTGTGCTGTGGTTTTTGCTGTGAACTGTTATTAATTTGACTTTCGTATTGCCGTCACCCATTAAAGCAAATTTAAATATAGCATAATATTATATAACATGTGTGTAACATCTTTTTGATTTAGTCTAAGTACAGACTTAGGTACCCCATTTTCATCTAGATTCAAGCCTAGATAGTTTGTCTTGTCGAAAGGTACACAAAAGTGCTTTTAAATTTAGCTTGTGACCAAATTACACTCTTAGCATGAAGTCTGAACCTGAAAACGTTTGTCCACTTTACACTATGACCAAAACGGCCATTTTAAACTGTACAATAAATATATCAATTATTAAAACGTGTTTACAAAATTTTTCACTTACCCCGTTTCGCCCGCGAGAAGCTGCTGGTGCAAGCCTTATCTTCAGGATCGGTTTACGAAAGCGCTGCGCGCGCGCAAGCGGAGCGCGACGTCGTTACCGTTCTATCTTCAAAACGTACACTGAACAATGTTTTAAGATTTTTAAGACTGGCTGGCTGACTCGCTGGCTGGATGCCTGTATGGCTAGCATTGCTGGATGGCTGGCTGGCACTGGCTGACTGTTAACTTCTCTTGTCTCATTTCCAGCCACAACAGATTTTTAATTGTTGTCTAGCAAGATCCTTTGCGGAGCAGACAACTGGTTCAAGTTAGATATTTTTTCTTTAACACATTTACGTCCTGAATTTCTACAAGACAAATGTCTATGAAAGCCATAAAGTTTTTTTTTAAATTTATTTGACGAGAGAGTAACATCCACGCTGCCCATAACAGTTACAGTGCCACGCAGAACTTTGCATTGCATAATCCTGCGCGGCACTGCACTGCACTCGTCACCCTGAGACATCGGCTCTAAAGTCTCATATTCCCAGTGTTTCCGCTGGAAACAGCGCCCTTCAAACCGGAACAATAATGTTTGCACACTGCTGCTTGGCGGATGAATGTCTGGCAAAGGTGTGGTACTTTCCCAGGCGGTCTCTTGCAGAAGAGGCCCCACTAGAAAATATTTATTAGTAACTAGCTGTGCCCTGCCACGCTTCGCTGTGGCACATTCGCACATTCGCTGATATGTCACCGATAAAAAAAATAGATAAAAACAATCCTTGATGCGGATTATATATCATGCTAAAATTTCAGCTCGATCGGTGCAGAACTTTTTGAGTTTTTGAAGCGTACACAAACCAACATAACATTTTTATATATATAGATGTAGGTAGGTTTATTGATCCATCCAACATTGTATTATGAAAATTGAGTGATTTTCCCGCGCTCAGACCGATGTTTTGTTAAGATATCGCATTTGTATTCAATTATAAACTTGCATAATTTACTTTCACCAATACTTTCACGCCGGACACTCTATACAAATGATGATTTGACAACTCACACAGATAAAAATCAAATAAAAAAAAAACTAGTGTGCTTTAGACCACACGACTGAAGTTAAACTTGAGAAAAGGGGAAAGAAACTGTATGCTCGCACTTCTCTCTCTCTCTCTTGCCCATTTATCTACATTTTTTTATTTATCATATATCATTTGTCATCTGTCATCTGTCATCTGTCATCTGTCATTTGTCACCTTCCATCTACCACCTACCACCTACCTTTTAACCTTAATAACCTAATTTACCTCTCAACCTCCATTCGCCTCGCGCGGTCACATTTTTCGTAACGCATTCACCAGTTTACTCCCCAAGTCAAGCGTGCCAAAAGAAGTTTTACTTCAATAAAAAAAACAAAAGACAAGGAGGACTTTTGGCGGGAAGCCGAAAATGTGACGTTAACGTGACAAAACCAAAAACGAGCCATTTCGTGTTCCCTCCAAAACTCCCAAGAAGTTTCAGGAAAGCACCCACAACTTTACTGAATCGTGACTTTGACTAATCTATTTACTGACTGGCACTTCACATTAACTACTACCTTTACTATTAACTACTGAGAATATAAAAAAAAAATACTTAACACTGGCCACAATAATATGCACTAATAGTGCGGAGCCAAAACGAAAAAAAAAAGTTCATATTAATCCGTTTTCCTCCCGATTGCTGCTTGAAAGGCAGTTAGGTACAAGATAGTTCTGAAATTGCCGCCATGACAAATCTTTTCCAGAGATCCGTTGTCCCCAATGCGGAACTCCACCTGACATGACAGTTAGGAAGAAAGCGCCTGTTACCTGTAATACTGTACTGGGCACACGTCAAATTGACCAGAAAATTGTAAAGTACAAGCGACATTACTGTGCGTCGAACTATGAAAGGAATTTGTGTGAAGGGAGGTGGAAACTGCGACATTTCTATGCTTCCAATTAGTCCATAGTTTTGTTACTACCAGATCCGCAGCTTTTTTTTTAATTTTACTATTTCATTTGGGGACATTAATCCGGGTTAGTTAACCGGGTAAAGTTGCAGGCAGGCGTAGCACATACCATCAGGTGGAAGACTTGATCGTCTTGTTAGGAACATTTAAAAAAAATGCCATCCAGTCAAGTAACACGTTCACTGCTGAAAACGCAACTGTCGTGTTTTTCATAACTTGCCACGAGTACGGCAAAACACAACTGTTGTGTTTGTTGTATGGGAAAACACTATGGCGCGTGCAGAGCCGCACCGGTGGCTAGACAAGCAGAACGGCTCAGCAGTCAAAGTGTAAATAGATAAAGAAACGAAATGTGTGCTGGAACACATACTAAAAGTAAAACTAGGAAATATTTCTAAACAAAATATTAAAATAAAAACACAAGATATTAAAAAAATATACGAAACGTAACTTTCTATCTCTTTCTATCTTCACTAACTTATATCTCCCTCTCAACTTCCGTTCGCTTCGCCCGATCACGTTTTTCGTAACGCACTTACCAGTTTACTTCCCAAGTCAAGCGTGCGTAAAGAAGTTTTACTTCAATAATCGGTTCTCCGCTGGGCCATGCTAGGCCATAAATGGACAACTACTAACAGATACAAACGCAGAAGATAATTTCCCTTTAAACTACAATAAGATTCTTGATTTTAAAATGACATGATGGAAGAAACATCACCTACGATCTACCGAGATCTGGCTTTACACCACATTGTTGAGTTAAATTCTAAATTATAAAGTTATCGATCCTTAAACAATACGTACGTAACAAAACCCATCTAACATCTAACAAAAGAATGTACAGACTAGCATCCTCTTTCAAGCCTCGTGCCCTGACCACTCCTCACAGACCCATGATCTTGAAGATTCTCGATACAGCCATAGTGAAATGCGAAGGTCAAGCCATGGTGGCTGCATCACGTGTAAGAACCAGTTATGGGAGAGCCTTTGTTTTTCTAAGCTTTAGGGGTGATGAAGGTCATGGTAGGATGGTGTAATGGATGCGTCGACCGCGGTCGTTCCGGTGGGTCGCCGCGACACATGAAACTTCTTTTTATATCGTGCGCTTGACCTACGGGAGTATATGGGAGAAGAGTAAGTAGGTTATGTAGAAGAGGCACTCTCTATTTGTGGGTTTTCAGTACTGTGTGTTCTGTTAATGGTTTTCTGTTTGCAATGCAAAGTTCTGGGTGGCATTGTATCTGTTATGGGCAGGCGTAGCGCCTACCATCAGGTGAACGACATGCTCGTTACATCACTATGTCAAATAAAATGATTTTTAGTGAAATCATATTGTTTCTTTATGACAAACTTTATTAACATTGCTTGCTTATACTGTAAGTACGCCACCCACCCTACTATCCAAAAATGATTTTTACTGTCCATCCAAAGGTTGTCTGGAAGAAATCGCTTTCAGCGATAAGACCGCCCATTGTACTACCGTTGTTTACCTATTGTAATTTTTCTGTACTGTGTTTATATTTGTTTCTGGTGTACAATAAAGAGTTTTCTATTTTATTCTATTCTATCCTACAATTCAGAATTGATCGCATCTTTTAATTATCATTTTCGAGTGGAGATATATCCAAATCTATAACATTTACAATAGGATTATGGTAACTAAAGTAAGATACGAAATGTTTGAGTTCTATATTTTCAATATTTCTTGCAAAAACTGCATATAAAATAAAATATAATCTAAAAGTCAAATTGTAATTGTATTGTATACTAAGCGCATGCGTTCGAGTGCCACGCATTCACTCTCTTACTCTGTCTCTTTCTATTCCCCCACCCCAGGAGCGTTAAACGTTTAACGCAACCTCAACGGAAGTTGCATTAGAAGTATCACTTCAAAAAAAGTCATGAAAAGGCCAACCGTTGGCCTATGCCGCAAAGAATTTGGTAGTCGATATTTCTCTAGCTCATTTGTATCCTATCAGTCAAGCGGCGGTAGCCTAGTGGGAGAACGTCCGCCTTCCAATCAGAAGGTCGTTAGTTCAAATCCCAATGCGGGCACGTACCTATGTGTTTCTGTAAAACATATTTACGGAATTATCACTCGCTTTTCGGTGAAGGAAAACATCATGAGGAAACCCACATATCTACCCGAGAATTATTTCGGAGGTAGGTTTGTTATCCACCAATCCGGATTGGGCCCCCGTGATGGATTATGGCCTAATCCTCCTCACGAAAGTAAGGAGAGACCCGTGCCCAGCAGTGGGACGTTATGGGTTGTTGATTGATTTATATCCTACTCCTACGAATATAATTATTGTGAAAGTTTGTGAGGATAGATGGATGGATGGATGGACATTTGTCACTCTTTCACGCAAAAACTACTGAACAGATTAGTATAAAATTTGGGACACAGACAGTTTAGTACGTGGATTAAAACATATGTTTTTTTTTATCCCGTAAATTGCAATGTTCTGGGTGGCACTGCACTGCAATTGCTATGGAAAGCTTTTTTATATATACTACCTATTTATTATTTTTTATTACAAGACGAGCAGTCCATTCTCTTGATCGTAAGCGCCATTTAAGTGCCACCCAGGCTTTATGTTGTGTTGTATAATCTTGCTTGGCACTTCACCGCGGTTGCCGCGTTCTCATTGTATTAAAAATTAGTATAAAAATGTTTCTATAACGATTACTGTCAAAGCGCTTACCATCTCAATAAGTTTAATATTCTATTCAAACGTGTCTAGATCCACGTCTCTTTCAAGACAGTCGAGACATCTACCTTCCTGTTCTTTCAAATAGTTCTAAACTTTCTCTGAATAGACTTCCGAAGTAGTCAAAGCGAAGTGTCACATCTGTACTCTATGTTTAGTCTTTGATAGCAGGAATAATAGTGTTATGCTACGTAAACATAAGTAGGTAAAGGTTTTTGTGAATGAATGCGCGTTTACGATTACAATAAGTGAATGAACAATAGCCATAATTAATTAGTTTTACATAGTTTAATGTTGAAATTATTTTATATGTAATCGAATCCTGAAAAAAACGATATCAAAAAGGTTGCCAGTTCTCAAAAGAAATTAGTCTGAAATTTCGTAAAAAAAAATAACTTTTCGGACATATAAAATAACCGCGTTTTTTTGTATATTAGAAACATAATGTTTAATTATTATATTTCGTTATAATGTATTTAAAACGTAATATATTATAATATCCAAGTAAAACCTAAAAAGTTCAAAAAAAGTTGTAACAGGTTAATATTTGTACTGGCATTCTACATTTTATACTTTTAATTACAAACATAAAATGAACACAACAGTTGTGTTTATTTCAAAATTAATTGTATCGTGTCGAGTAATTATTACTAGAAGGGTTGTTACCCCATTGGGTAATAAATTATTGTAGTGTTTACTACTACGGTGATAAGGTTCAAAATAGTCTGGTTATTTAGAAAGTTTGCCCACCGGCTGCTATAAAAAAATAAATATTTTTATTGCGACTGAACAATGATTTATCACTGCAATCTCGAGGGCGCGACTTATATAAATAAAAAACATTTGAAAATAATCTGTATTTACGAGAAATAAAGTTATGTTTCCAGTGAAAATTTTTATATAATAAATGAAGAAATATGTTTGGGATGAAGTTTGCAATGACCACCCAGTTGAATGAAAAAGTTTAACAATAAATTAAGATCAGCGTCGTTTTTGTGACTTCATTATCTAAATTCAAAGTTTAAATAATAATTAAAACAAATAAACTAAAATTTTTGTTGCTAATACTTCATACATATGAATAATTATATCGCCGAAAGGTTGGCCAGCAAAATACTTCGACTTCGATAACTTCGAAATATCAAAAACAAGAATAATTCTACAGCGAAAGTTTGTACCAGAAGTACCAGGATAGCATAGGAGACAAGGACGCCTCTACTCTTATGCCAAATAGTATGATTATAAACCAAGAGCTAACATACATGTGTTTTACATCCAGCTGTCTGTACAAAGCTTAAGACCATCGTCCCCAACGCAATTAAAGACAGTTACACACGGCACGCGTCGCCCGGGAGCGTGACGGAGCGTCACGGCCCGTGCCCGTGTACCCCCTTTACCTGTTGAATGTTCGAGAATTGTTTCTGTGTTGCTTTAGTTTTCAAGGGCATGTGTAAGGATCGTTGGAAAAAGTACCTAAATACATAAGAATTGGTGCAGTTTTGTTGTGTCACGTTCGTTAGCTAAAAAGTTACGATGAGTCCTACTTAACACGTTCACTGCTGAAAACACAACTGTCGTGTTTTTCATAACCTGCCGCGAGTACGGCAAAACACAACTGCTGTGTTTGTTGTATGGGAAAGCACTATGTCGCGTGCAGAGCCGCAGCCGTGGCTAGAGAAGCAAAACGGCTCAGCAGTCAAAGTGTTAAGAAATAGATCAGTTATGTTACTATTGGCACAATGAATTTAATTAAATAATTTAAACTATGCTAATAAGTATGTAGATAGTTAATTTATTTATAAATGATTACACGAATGTCAAATCAAAGATCCTGCCCTCTAATTAAGATTCCTTACAGTAATTATTATCTGGACCTAGTTCACACAAATATCAGTTACCAATGTTAATAATTATGTATGTTAATGTTAATTAATATATTTTTAGATGATTTTTTGTGGCTCATATAGGTACATTAGTATCTATTTTTGTAAGAATTAAATTGTGTAACACGTGTTTTATTTTGTGTTTCATTCTCTTACATTTTACGCATTATTATTTTCCGTGTCTCTCTCATTCTTATTATACAAAATATTTTAATTGATAGATAAACATACTTTTTTGTACTGGCTACAGGGACCAAAACTTGGACAATAATTAAAAACAAAACCACCATACTTAGTCATTATAGTTATGCATACGTCAGACACGCGCCGACGTCGCAAGCGTGACCACGCGTCACGGGCCTTGCACTTGAACTCCTGCCCTTACATGCACGCCACCCGACTGACAGGAGGTACCTAATGTCAAATAATAATTATTATATCCTGTATATTTGACACTGGCTAAATGCACAAAATTGTGTGAAGCCAAAACAAAAAAAAAAGCTTGAGAAGTTTTGGCGGGAAATTGTGACGTTGTTCATTTTTAATTTCTCTAACATAAGATTGTGAATAATTACATAATATTAGTGAAAAACTGGAAACTTAAGTGTTATTAACCTTACAGTTGATTGGTAACAATTAAAAAAAACGCGTAATTTTGTGTTCAAAAATTGCCCACAATGTTTCAGTCAAACGTCATTTTACTGAATCATGGCTAGACTAAACCACTACCGTAGAATTTCGCATTTTTCTTCAATAAAAAATTACTACCAGCATTGCTGATTACAAAATATCAACTGCTAAAAGAATATGACCTGAATCACTTAAGCGTAAAAAAAATAACGAAATAATTGTTATCTTTAACCATAAACCAAGACCTAACGATTCTACGTAACGAAAGGACCGCCAAATCATCGATTAGCAGAGTTAATCGTCTGTAAAGCTTAATTAACAATTTAATTCACTATGATTATCTCATTTGCATCCATTCTGCTTTCCACCTGAGTTAGTACCACTCATATTATAATATCAGAAGAATTAAAGGATCAGAAGGATTAAAAAACCAAAACTGTCGATATATTCTCTACTACTCGACTGTCAATATATTCTCTACTCTGAATCTCGTGATTGTGACGAATCCAATAATACCTCATTTATCAAAATCCATCAAGCCGTTTAGGCTGTAGGACGCGTCCAACGAACATGTATACATACATACAAATGACCGGAAAATATAACCCTCCTTTGGGCAGTCGGGTAAAAATACAAATACAAATGTATTGATTGACTTAAAGATACATGTAAAGGTGTAAAGGTACATGTAAAATGTAAAAAATGTAAAGATACATCGATAACTTATAGTATACACAGCTTCTTTTGAAATCCATAAGATACCAAACTGTATTTCTGGACTTCAGGAGCCAGAATTGAACCATATTTAACTTACTTCATCATCATCATCAAGCCATATCGTCCCACTGCTGAGCACGGGTCTCCCCTCACTTTCGTGAGGAGGATTAGGCCAGAATCCACGACGGCCAAGTCCATTTAAGCTTTATGGTGTTCAATAAAGAATTATTGCATAGTTTTATTGTATTATTGTATTAAAATTGGTTTTTAAAAATATACAAAAGGTGACGTTATTACTAGTTTGGGCGTTCCTAAAACTAGTTTGATCCAGACACTAGTTTAGTTTATATCGGGTTTCAATGCCTGACCTTAAATTGATTATTCTGATGAAGTGAATTGTGTCATTCATATTTATTGTGTGTCATTTATATCTATTGGAGATTATTTGTTTTAGAAAAAAGAAAACCAAATTTATATACGTACTACTATTATCTATATATTTATTTTTTTATTTTATTCTATGTATATAAGGAAAGCCACCGTCCGATGTCCTAATTACTCCTCACCGTGCATGGTTGTCTGGAAGAGATCGCTCTAAGCGATAAGACCGCCCATTGTGACACTAATTGTAAAATTTGTTTTATTCTAGTTCTTAAGTTTTCTTTGTTCTGTGGTGTTTCAATAAAGAGTTTATCTATCTATCTATCTATCTACTATTAGGTCTATTAGTAGTAGCAATATTTACCACTCGCTGTTTGTGAAGAAAAACACCGTGAGAAGAGTATTTCAGAGGATATAATCCGCCAATCCAGACTGGGCCTAATCCTGCCCATGAAAGTGACGTGGGACCAGCAGTTGGCAGATGTGTTGTGGTAATGACGATGAAGTATTTTTTTTCCATACCTAGAACATACTAATACCCATGTAAAGTGTTATCTCTGTTGGAAATCCACGTTATAAATAAATGAATATTGAGAGCCTGAAGGGGCGTTTGCTCAATACTAATATATGTAATACTGGTTTTCAATTTTCAGACAAACTTGCGAGTGCTTCGACGTCATCAGACTTCTCCAGGGCTTCCCATCGTTTTTTTTTTAATTTTTCGGTGATTCGCCGCATTCAATGTGCATGGGACGTTTGTGTGCGTAGTTTCATTTTTCATACACATAATTATAAAATTGGGTTACTTCACTACAGCTTGGCAGATGAATATCTGGCAAAGTCGTTGTATTTCTCCAGGCGATCTCTTGCAGAAGATGCCTCCCGCTACTCAGAAGAGGCCTCCCACTACTGATAGGTGCAATTCCAAATGATTTTTGTTTTCTAACATAGTGGAAATGTGCTGTAGCAGTTGTGTAAGGCACGCGTCACGCTCTGGGCCCTCTTGTGCCATACATAACATAGCTCGCTTTTGCATAACGATGTCTGTAACAGGCCTAACGTACGTGTATTACTTTTGGGGTATGCGGAAGAAGTTTTGCACTCACTAGATTCTAGAATCTACATTCTAGAATCTATATTCTGAGATATGAACAGTGTTCCGAAGAGTTCCAAAGGATTCAAAGAAAAAGGGTGAGGACATTACGCACATGGAGAGCGAGCTGGTCGATGCAATGCGTCACCAAAGTGTAAATGTGATTTATTTAATTTTATATTAAAATTAATCCACAAGGCTAGACCAATTACATAAATGTGTGTCAACATGTCAATATTATTAAAATAAGAGAGTCGATAACATAATCAAATATTTAATAAATGCAAATGTCAATAATTACTTTATTACAAATTAATGTCAAAATATCAGAATTAACACGTTCACTGGTGAACCGTTTTACTTTTTTTTGGCTCTTTTGCGAATCTTCACTCAACGTGTGTGTTTACTACTTACTGGCGTTGTGCCGTAACTAAACTCAATCAGCAGTGCGGGCGCACACAACTGGTGTGATAAAATTGACAATACAGCAGTGCGGGTTCGTACGCCAGCCGTGTTTTCGCTTGCCATAAAACTATAAAAACACAGACGTGTGTGTTTTCAGCAGTGAACGTGAATTTTGCATACCAACCATTCAATGCAGCAATTGTTTCACAGTTATCTGTCGTAGTAATAATGGCAATCTAAGGTGATTTATCTTAATTCTTTGCTACCAACTTTTAAAGAATTTTGCTTGTTGGTAAAGGTTTAGTATTTTTAACCTCCGACGCAAAAACGACGGATTGTTATAAGTTTGTCGTGTCTGTGTGTCTGTCTGTGGCATCGTAGCTCCCGAACGGATGGACCGATTTTAATTTTAATTTTTTTTTGTAAAGTTTTGTGGTCAAACCAAATAAAATGTTCTCATTTCTGTTTACCAATTTTTCAATCCCTCTTTCTATCACAATTATTCTACCAATTCATTTTTTAAATTACCATATGACAAAGTAAAAGCTATATTCTATAATGGATGGCCGTAGTAAACGGATTTATGACCTAATGAGCTTCATGCAAGGGAGGTTAAATGAATATTCATATTTATATGGCTTGATATGAAAGTTTAAATAGGTTATTGAGGCTCGTTAGATGACGATAAGCGATGGGTAAGACGATAAGTTTCTCGAAGGAAATCATAGGATCTTATCATACTTTATTGAGTTTCGTTATCGTTTCGGAGTCATGAGAAGTCCTGGTCATAGTGAGACCTTAAAACTGAAACCATTTAAAGTTAAGTAGGGAAAATTTCATCATCATCACCCATATCAGCCCACTGCTGAGCACGGGTCTCCCCTCACTCTTGTCAGAAGGATCGGGCCATAGAGGTCCGGATTTGTGGATAACATACCTACCTCCGAAATAATTCTCGGAGAGGTGTGGGTTTCTTCACGATGTTTTCCTTCAACGAAAAGCGAGAGATGATAAACTCATAATTATCACGACCGTTATGAAATTTTTGAAATCCTACCCCGCGGGCAATTGGCTATGCAAATCCCAAGGTATAACACACAGTGACTACTTTCAAGCTGTGGTATGATGAAAGCGAAGATGCACACTGGTCCAAATTGGGCTCCGCTCTAAAATTAAGGGCGATCGCGCATTGGTCCAGATATTACTCGTATATTTATTGCTCAGTCCAGAATGTAAGTAGAACCTAGTAAATGTACAGACAAACGTGTCAGAGTTCGCGTCGTGACTTAGGGAACCAACTGAACTCACAAACAATAAACCAAAAGGCATGTAACAGTAAAATTTCCATGTAAAATCTGCACGTAAGAACAAGCACGAGCGATCGAATTATAAAAAAGAAGTATATTAAATTATTGTGTGATACAATATTTCTTTTAAATTCCTCCATTATTCGACGCCGCTGGTGACAAGAGGGCTGACTCCTTTCTCGCCCAGGGAATAGCTATTGCTGTTCAACGTGTAAATGCAGCCAGTGTTCTTAGCAAGCCTTACGGACATCCCCCTTTTCTTAAATTTTAGTTTGAAGTTTCTTTTTAAATTAGAAATCAAATATTAGATTTGGGTAGATAGGGGTTTGTGAAACCACAATTTTAATAGTTCCAAACTGGAATTGTGGATTGACGAAGGTTAATATTATTATAAGGTTAGTTTACTTATCGTTAGGCGTTGTTGGTCTTCATACAAAGTCTGTGCATCCAGATTTTACGTTGCATTTACGTTGCAACAACAACATGCAACAAGTGATGTGAACGAACGTCGGGACTAGTCTTGATCTTGGACAACACAGTGCGCGATCACCCTAACCGTCAAATGACCACCCATCCTAACATTGGCCAATACTGACATACATAATTGTTAACTATTTCTTACCTAATTGATTGGAGAAGCTTTAATTTATTGGCATGTCGAAGTGCCAAATAAAGTGTTACTTTAAATTGTTTGTTGAAACTAGAAAGTTATTGATAATTGGATTAGGAAAGACCATTTTGTTTACACGTCGTTTTAATTTAGTTTCACTTTTACATTAAATTTGAAAGGCTTTGCTAGTGAAATGGGCATAATGTCTTATCATAAAAATGAATGGCAATTGATTGGTTAATATTTTACCCGACTACCCAAAGAAGGGTAATATGTTTCGGGCACTATGACATACATAGTTTTACATTTATATAGGTATGTTTTTCAGCCTTTAACGGCTGGGTGTATTTTGATAAATGAGGTGAGTGACGTAGGCTGCAATGAGTTCAAATTTTTGTGTTTTAAATAATTTAATTTAGACTTAAATTTCAGTCTTCGTCAACATTTCATAGTTTTTTAGTATATAGTTATATAAATCTATAATTATTGTTATTTTATGTTTTCTTTCGAGTTTTACCACCACACGCCGCAACATCTAATGCTTCATTCCTGTCCATCCAAAGGTTGCCTGGAAGAAATTGCTTTAGACGATAAGGCCGCCCATTCTACCACTATAGAAGTTTATTCATAATTTTTTGTTTAAATATAGGTGGCGTGTTATTTTCTAATTATATAAATCATGTCAATAAGTAAAATGCAAATTATTTATAACAGATTACAAGATCATAACACGATGATAGATAGTCACGCATGTACCAAAATTGTTACGAAAAATCGTGACTGCACTTGTGCAACAACCGAACCAAAAACAATCTAGGAAATCTGGTTGCATGACATTTGCGCAAAACGAATGTGTTTGTGAAAAACACTTGACCCAAATGTTTTCTGAACCGACAATATAATAACACTGGCTGAGTATTTAAGTTTTATTGAGACATTGGAATTTTTAATTGTGTATGTGTGTAGCCACTAACGTTACAAAAACCGCCAGTTACTGCCTTTCTTACTAGCTTCGTGTAAAAATCCCCTTAGCTTGTCATTAACACGTTACCCAAAAGTTATCCGTTGGAAAGACGACAGACGCCAATAAAATAACGTCCGAAAACTCAACGACACGTCACTTCCTCCTATAATAATAACCCCAAGAAAGCCCATAAAACTCCATACAATACTGCTGCGGTCAGCCTTTAAGATAGTGACCCGTCAAGCAGAACTGGACCCTTCAAAATAATATCAACCTTAAAAACAAGTGGATAAACATCAAAGTCGACTCATCGATGCCATCTACGAATATTACCCGCCAGAAACCAAACGTCACATATACTTTTTTTCTGCCACGGTAAGATGCAGTTTATTGTTCTAAATTTTAACGTCAAAGTTGTTAGCTGCTGGGGGGTTATGAATTCGTAGGGGCAAGCGCAACCCTATCGTTACGGTGCGCGCGCGCAGTAGTAATGAGCCGGCAAACAGAATTTTTTAGAACTTCTTGAGGTGGGATTGTGAGTAAATTTAATTTTCTCGGTGTGAATTAGAGGAAAAAACTTCTTGGAATTTTTTAAAGAACATCTGGTGGATGTTTACTAGTCAAATAAGTTTTAAAAGTCAAACACTTATGTCTCATATACATAGAAAAAAATAAAAATATAAGTCTTAAAGGTAATAATTATGATCTATTACAATAATGGTTAACTGATTATGGTTTGTGTTTGGAAAAGGACATTTCCCTTCCAAGTGGTGACTCATGCCTGAATCTCGCCAGATATTAACTGGAAAATTTTAATAATTTTACTACATTTTTGAGATGAAAATCTAAGTATGGCTATTGGATTTATATAATAAAAATACTTGACATACAAAACGTTAAAATACTGGCCACGAAATTCTGGCTTCGTACTGTAACCAGCTAATGTTAAGTGTCAAAATACTTCAAGTAAGTGTTCTATATTATTTTTAAAGCGTCAAAATATCTAGCCCTTGGCAGTCAGGTAGTCAGAAGTCTAGTTTAATCGTAAAGAAACGTTAAATTGGGCACCCAGTAGCTCCATCGATACGCTCAATAAAACAAATGCCATTCGTCCTAATTAGAATTCAAATTAAAGAAAAAAAAGCCAACCAAAAAAATTTATGTATCATACATCGATACAGTTATTTCTAATTATTGTTGTTGAGAGCAGGTGCTAGCTATTTAGGCAGTGACGCGACTGCCTCCTTAATTATTTAAGTTTCTTGTTCGTGATAGAGAATTCGTTGAAAATTATTTGGAATTTTACGATAATTTTATCTTTCGTGTAGTTAACTTTTATTAAAAAAAGAACTAGTCTCTGGCCTACTAATTTAAAAAACTTGGCTAAATAAAGATTATAATGAAAATATTTTGTAAAAAAGAAATCTAATTGTATATTACTTTAAAAAAATTAGAAAACATTTAAACTACTGCATGCATGCATGTGCGGTGTACATTGCATGGCTCACACAAATACCTAAAAACCTACATTATAATAAAATTGCTAATTTACAAACTTACCTCGTATGTGCAATGCAACCTCCTTTATTTAAAAAAAAGCAAGGATGTTCCATTCCATTAACAACGTGTTTTAATTCTCCACCATAAATCCTTTAAGTTAAGAACCTTGACCGACTGCACCTAAGGAATTACTTAAAGGAGCGATTTGAATAAACTTCCATAAAGGATTCGACTTCCGCCGGCCGACACGCGCGGATGGGTAAACGCGTGAAATATTCAAATTTCGCTCAGCCCTATTGTCTTGGGTGTATTGGCGCAAGTCTTAAGCGGTTGCATGACGATTTGACATTTTCGTAGGGCTGTCAACGCTGTCTTTTAAAAAGTTTTCAGCGTTGAAAATAGATGGCGTTGGTTACACTGTAGAGAATCTCAAAAAGTATTTCTAATAAATTTAATTAAAAAAATACATTTTATATTTGATCAGCGCCCGACCCGTCAATGTTCTATGTCGAGGCACAATGAAAGTAGAAAATACTTTCATGAAATACTCTTTTGACTATGGTTAGAGTCTGTGGTCAAATTAAGAATTGAAAGAGATGTCTATTCAAAACTTTTTTAAACCTTTGTATACTCTACGATGGCCTCTTCCTCCCGAATTCTTTATCTTATTTCTAACTTTTTTCAATAAATCTTCATGTCAAAGTTAACTCTTACTTAACGGTCGATCGTAACAGAAAATTGTGACGATTGCTGTAAAATTTCTCCCAATCGACGATTAAAAAAGTTACACTTCATAAAAATGTTAGCTTGTACCGCACACCGCCTCTCATTAGGCACACCCCTAGTTCCACGTCCGATGTTGCGTAAATAATGGGATCACTTTTCGACTAATATTTTACCCACCTCGTCTATTCGGCAAATGGCTAACCGGCTAAAACGCGTTTCCGGTAAAAACCGTTACTCAAAGTCAATAAACTTCGATGTAAAGTAATTAATGATATAAATAATCATAATTTAGACTGCCGAGCTCGCTTCGTTAAGTTTCTCTTTGGTAAAAAGTAGAATTATTGCCGTACCTACTGCAAGGTTCATATTGAAAAAACTAGAATTGTCGATGTACTGTTAGTCTGTGGAGTAATAAAGTTTAATTAGTGTGATATTATCAAATGTAGATAAGTCTAGGTATGTTAAGAATTTCGCGTAGGATCTTGTGAGATAAGTACCTAGTTAATAACCTGGGAGTTGGAAGTGGTAATAGAGGTGTTTGACTCGCCACTATGCATTCCTAGATATGTATATAATTATATGAGTATATAAGTACTGTATATGTAATGTATATGAGTGTATATTTATATTTAAAAAATATATTTCAAGAGTAAAAATGAGACGAGATCAATGTATGTAGAATTAGCATATGCATACCGAATTTTATGGCCTCACCCTCTTCACGAAAGTGAGGAGAGACCCGTGCTCAGCAGTGGGCTGATATGGGTCGATGATGATGATGATGATATAGAATTTTATGTAAATTTTCACAGAGTCGATGAGACCCAAATAAGTTTTGTTTATGAAATTGCTGAGGTCAAAAATCTCCTTAGCGAAACGAGTGCTCATAATCAGGGAAATAACCACATTATATTGACCCAAGTTATATTGAAGGGTAAGAAATGCTTGATGAAAACTGCCGTGAAATTACTATGGTGAAAAGGTTTTTGCAGATTAATGATTCCAGTATATAAATGAGAAACGACCATAATGATTTATAATACGGCTGGCAAAGGCTGGATGAGAAGAGTCGAAGATCGAGCACTGTGGCATCCATTAAGAGAGACCTTTTGTATGTCCAGGATTGGACGAAAATGAGCTGATGATGACGAAGTATACACTTTCAAAGATATAAATATAAACTAGCTAATTATGTCCTTTACAGAAATCTGGTTTCAAGGCCACTAAAACCTCAGGAAGGTATAATAAATCAACCAATCCTAATTTACAGCACTCATCCAAAAGAAAGTGACAAAGCGAAGATCCACGTTAATTTATTCACAGACTAGTCCGTCTATTATATTAATTACTTTTAGTTTTACCTGACCCGTTTACATATATTTTACATATGTAATCCGTGTCCGATTCCCACGGATTTGCAGACGTTTCACCTAGATTGTTATGCAACGCAATGCAATCTTTGGCATGCAACTTCTCCAAGCGTTGCGCTTCTTCAAATTATTGTTTTAGACGATTAATTGGTTTAGATGAATTGGGTCTTGAAAGGTTAATAATATGACATATTTTGATTTACAGACTGAATAACAAGATGCCAAGCCAAATAAAAAGCATTCACTTTAGATTCAACAGAAGACTTTTCTCGATGGACACATGTTATTGGAAATCTTGGATCTTGATTTCACAATATTGGCATATTGTGAAATCAAGATAAAATCAAATAGAAATCCATGTTATACATTGAGAATGGACAATATCGGTACCCTGTCTTTTTGGTTTACAAAGGTATGCTCTTCTTGTCGCCACTACCGCGTTTTCCCAGAAAGCCAATTAAATACACTTAAGCAGAACATGATAATACGGATCGGAAACTAAACGTTGTAGGTATAGTGTCAGTCCTACAGTAAGTGAAAAACCATTGGAAATGGCCCTAACATTAATTTTACGCAAGTCGTTCGGTGACGGAAAACATCGTGAGGAAACCCGCATACCTACCCAAGAATTAATTCGGAGGTAGGTAGGTGATTCACCAATCCTGATCTGGCCGCCGTGGTGGATTATGGCCTAAGCCTCCTCGCGAAAATGAGGGGAGACCTGTGCCCAGCAGTGGGACGATATGGGTTGTTGATGATGATGATGAAGTCGTTCCAAAATACAGTTAAAGTCATAAAAAAATTGTTTCATTTTTCCATGATTGTCCGTTGAGTTTTACACAGTTCACACTGCATAAACTGCTGACACCAAACAGATATAGCTGACCAAAACGCAGGCCCGAGCTGCCTGTTCTGTAACCTGTGCAGAGAAAGTGGATATGATAATTGAACAACCGATGTGCGACCAGACTAGCTTACGGACAATTGTTGGCTTAGTATGGATAAGACCTTACTCTGTCTCGATGGGTATTGGGGCATTTGGCACCACGAGCGCTTCGCATGACAGTGCGATTCTCCCAAATAATCTTTTTAGGCAATTTGTACCACAATTGAACTGAGATGCGATGCTCCCAAGTATTTTTTACGGCACTACTCGTGTTACACTCATAAGCCATCAAACGGACTAACATTTTCTACTGACTCTGATATTGATGTCAATTCTGGCAGCACCAAACTAAACTAAATTTCCCTTTAAAGTGACAGAAATTATTATAACTGTCTAATTTATCAGCATCATCATACATATCGGCCTATTGCTTCCGGGGTATCCCCTCATTTTCGTGAGAAGGATTAGGCCGGCCATAATCCACCACGGGGTCCCACTCCCGTTTGGAAGATAACACCTTACCTCTAAAATAATTCTCGAGTTATTTAGTACCGAATTTATAAAAGCAACAGATGTAATTTCTACGTGCATTCAGATTCCTTGTCTAGCCACAGGTACGGCTCTGCATGCTCCATAGTGTTTTCCCATACAACAAACACAACAGTTGCGTTTTGCCACGGCAAGTTAGGAAAAACACGACAGTTATGTTCTCAGCAGTGTAAGTGTTAAAAAAAAGTAACTTATCAAAGGACGCTAAGGCGCGAGCGAAATATGTTAGTTGAAGATGGCATGTCCACTCTAAGCTGTCGGTTCCATCCTCAAGCACGCGACTCCCGCGGTATCAATCATACACTTTACTGAACCGCTCCGGGTGGATTTTATGCAACGCGGCCTCTCTATCTAGATTTAATATTGAATTTACCTTTAGATGTTTAAATACAGTGGTCTGACTCAACCGCCTGTTGTACCATTTTATGTCACAAAGTAACGCAAGCAAGTCGTTCACCTGATGGTAAGCGCTACGCTTTCCCATAAAAGCTACAGTGCCACCCAGAAATTTCCATTACAAAATCATGTATGGCACTGCACTGCGTTCGTCACCCTGAGACATCGGTTCTTAGTCTCGTATGCCCAGTGATTTCACTGGAAACAGTGCCATTCAAACCGTAACACAGTAATGTTTGCACACTACCGCCAGGTTTGCTACCCTAGATAGTTAGGAGATAAACTCTTTATTGAAACAGCACAGAACTAAGGTAACTTTCGACCTTCCGACTTCTTCACAGCTCAACCACCAGCCTCATCATCAACCCATAACGTCCCACTGCTGAGCACGGGTTTCCCCTCACTTTCGTGAGGAGGGTTAGGCCATAATCCACCACGGGGCCCGGTCCGGATTGGTGGATAACATACCTACCTCCGAAATAATTCTCGGGTATTTATGTGGGTTTCCTCACGATATTTTGCTTCACCGAAAATCGAGTGATATTATGTTTTATAGAAACACATTGGTACGTGCCTGCACTGGGATTTGGACTCACGACCTTCTGATTAGAAGGCGGACGTTCTCCCACTGGGCTACCACTGCTCTCCACCAGCCTAAAGCTGATAAAATAAAATATTCTTATACTATATTACACGGTTTAAAATGACACATGTTTATTATTAAAACAAATTACTTCCTTAATAAAAGTATTATATAACAATCAGTTCAAGAAACAACAGTCTCCAATCGCTTCAAGTCCGTAAACTGCATATGATCGGACATTTGTCAACGTGTCAAAAACAGCAAATAAACATTCAACCACGGCGATATATTTACTATTTGCTAATAATAATTTATTGATGAAAAATGAACGGTGTCCGTAGACTCGCTGTCGTCGTGAGCTCATTTACATCTTACGAAATCACCGACCTGTTAGAAAAACTTGATCTTGACTTGCGGGTGTGCCTACTCACACATTTACAATGCAAAACAATGAAATAAATAAATAACACGCTTCACTATCACATAAAGTAGATCTGGCGGGTCACCACGTACTTATCCTTATTCCATACAGTTCATTTAAAGGCCTTAACCTAAACGGCCTAGATTGGCACCACACACTCCTAAATGACAAACGTGACGTCACTCAAAAATGGACTGAAGACAATGAGAGAGAATGAAAATGAGATGGATGAATAAACTCCGATAAATGCAAACAAATTGTTCAGATCTCTTTGGATAGATTTCTCTGGTCGACTTATGAACGCTGAGCGATATTGGTGGTGACGGTTAGCAGGGCAGTTCAGTTTAAGGCCTTAAACTGGATGGATTTAACTGTTCATGGTGAGGCCCCAGAGCCTTAACTAGGACCTAACTGATATTCATAACGCGTCACGATCACATACATAGATCCCGACCCTTAACTAGGATTCCCTGTATGTTGGGAATCAGGAACTACGAGGACCATGGTCCTACAAACACCCAGACTCAGAGCAAATACCTGTGGTTCACACGAATCCTAATCTTCAAATCTTTTGATGTGTAACATCTTTCCTGTCGCTTTCCTGAGAAATGTGGGAGTGATTTCGTGAAGAGAGACGGAAGTGTGTAACAGGAAGCCTTGGAATCACGTGCTATTTGATTTGACCAATGAGCGCGTGAGATGTCGGATGTTACACATTATGCGACTACTGAGAGGCTCGCTTGTTTTTTTTTTTAATTCTATGAATTAATTGGTTTATTATTGTTACGTCCAAGAGAGCGAACTGTGAAAATAATTAATAATTTCGACATGGTAACCCCTAAGAACCTTACTCTAATTAGAGCTGGAAACATTTAATAAGCAGTAGTTTTCAGGTAAGGTATATTCTTTCCTTCTCAAACTTCTTAAAACCTGAGTTGATGGGCCACAATGGATACAAATGGAAAAAAAAAACTAACATAGCTTTATGTGATATGTTTACAAATAATATTTAATTATATGACAGATTTCTTAAAGCAAACACCGCGCTGTTGCCATCGCGCAACGTCCAATCCAGCTATTAGGCTTAAGATACCTACTCATTGGACCCACTTAACATAAGCCGTAAGTAAACACAATCAAAATCGAATGCAATTCAAATAATCAAATACCAAAGTAACATGATTAGCGGAGGAAGCCGAGCTTCCGCATAACTTGCCTATGTAACTTGGGCCTTCGGTCACTTAGCGTTAATGTACCGGAGGGCAAAGATTATACAACTTAGCATAAAACACACATATCTTCACTTAAAATTGATATTTCTTTACGTAAATTATTTTAAATGAGACGCATTATGCTTACTAACAAATTCACTTTTTATTTAAATAGGTTGATAAATATATTTTGGTGTTTGATAGCGGTAAATCTGAACAAACGAGAGACGGATTCCGAAACATTCGAATTTTGTTTGTGTATAGTTGCTTTACTCTTTATTATTTAAATGTTGGCTTAATCTTTGAACTTTTTAATAGATTCAAATCGGAATATCTGCAAGTTAAAGGTTTTGCTTCTAGTATTGGACGGCGTTATTTGTGACTTCTTGCTTTGCGCAGTAGTAATACATATTGATGTGAACTTTGTGAGTCTATGACCCGCTAGAGGAATTCTTCTGAGCTTAAAAGTTCAGTTGCTGTTTTAAATTTAATTTCCTGCATTTAGCTACATGTGCCTGCCGCTTCTCGGTGTTTTTATCAGATATTCCAGATATTTATCCGCCAAGCAGTGGTGTGAAAACATTACTGTGTCCCGGTTTGAAAGGCACTGTTTCCAGCGAAGTTACTGGGAATTTGAGACTTTAGAGCCGATGTATCAGGGTGGCGAGCGCAGTGCAGTGCCGTGCAAGAATATGCAATGCAAAGTTCTGGGAAGCACACAGTAACTGTTATGGGCGGGCGTAGCGCTTACCATCAGGTGAACGACTTGCTCGTCTCGTTACTCAGTCAAATAAAAAAAAAGCATCGTCAAGTATATAAAGTACACCCAATGCACAATAAGATAGATAGATAGATAGATAAACTCTTTATTGAAACACCACAGAACAAAGAAAACTTAAAACTAGAACAAAACAAATTTTACAATTAGTGTCACAATGGGCGGTCTTATCGCTCAGAGCGATCTCTTCCAGACAACCATGCACGGAGGGGAGTAATTAGTAAGATGACACATTATGTAATAAACCAAATCGAAATTGCTTCAGCTGTTCCGCTGTAACTTTGCACTGTTTTTTTTTATTTGACTGAGTGACGAGACGAACAAGTCGTTCACCTGATGGTAAGCGCTACGCCTACCCATAAAAGTTGTGTTTGTATGCGAGCAAATTGCTTTCGGACCAAAACGCCTTAACCCATTCAAACAAACATCCAAGCTCTCACTTGTATGGTAATAATCACTATTGAGAATTATTTTACACGGACTATTGCAATTCTAATGGATTGTACAAAATTGCATTTAAATTATCGTACCTTAGTATGCAATTAAGTAGATTTTCTCAAAGAGAATACTATTATTAGCAAGAACGGAAACATTGCCGTCGTTTGTTCTCATATCTAGCTCTATAATTTAGGCCTTTTCATATAACCTACATATCTGTGAGAAAACACGTTACGTGTAATTTTAGCTTTCATATACCACTTTTCATTTGACTTTTAGATAGATAGATAGATAAACTCTTTATTGAAACACCACAGAATAAAGAAAACTTAAAACTAGAACAAAACAAATCAACAATCATCATCATCTTCATCTTTTCTACAAATGTAAACTTATTTGAGCCTATAACATTTTATGGCTGTATAAATATGCATTCGTATGCCTTATTTACAACTTCAGAGATAGTTTTGGAAGAATGAAACTTGAAACTCTTTGATATTATTTTTTTCATGTGAGATGCACAGAAGAGAATATATGATTTTAGGAGAAAGAAGAAAAGAAGAAAAGAAGAAAGAAGAAAATTAATTTTAAACACAAAAAACAAATACAAGTAAACAATTGGAAAGGTGTCACCAATAAGCCCCAACCACAGAATAGACAGTTCTACGCCCTAACTCAGCATGATGTTGGTGCTGGTTTGGTGGTGTTTTTGCCAATAGTACACCAAATTTGTTGTCGTTACTTCGTAACAACAAGCCAATCAAAAAGTAACTTTTGCAGGCAGTGCGTAGGCGCAAGCCGTTACAGTGCGCAACCTTTATTGTTTCACACGCATTTAACTACAATTTTGATAAGAAAATCTTTATGTACCATTTTATTTGCAAATGCATTGACATTGCGTTGTCTCATTTTTACTTTCTCTTAAGAAAACCAAACGTCTGTCCATAACAGCTACAGTTCCACCCAGAACTTTCCATTCCTAAATTCTGTGCGGTGCTGCATTGCTTATATTGCTAGTGTAATTCACTGTGTCCCTTCTATCCCCAACCTTATTCCCTATTCTATACCTGTATTCAATAGATGCAAGATCAAACAATTCTATTGACTAGGAGCAAACTTCACCGCTCGGGTGCGATCTCGTTATTTTTCGTGGGCACTCATAGTGATCTAATTACGACTAATTATTTGGTTGTTCACCTCTGGCTGTATGGGAAACAACGCCCTTGCCAAGATGTTGGATCGATGAAAAGATGTGCATCTTTTTGAAGTGATACTTCTAATGTGACTTCCAACAAGGTTGCGTTAAACATTTAACGCTCCTGGGAAGAGGGAATAGAAAGAGACAGAACGAGAGTGAATGCGTGGCACTCGAACGCATGCGCGTAGCATACAATACAATTACAATTTGACTTTTAGATTGTATTTAATTTTAATTGATGCAGTTTTTGCAAGAAATATTGAAAAAATAGAACTCAAACATTTCGTATCTTACTTTAGTTATCATAATCCCTTTGTAAATGCGAAGTTCTGGGTAGCACTTTAACTGTTAGTATGGGCAAGCGTAGCGCTTACCAGCAGGTGAACGACTTGCTTATCTCGTCACTCAGCCAAATAAAAAAAAATGTGTTACCTCGTATCTCTCAAAGGGCTGGATGGATTTCGACAGTATATCGTTATATTCGTCTAAACCCCAAACATCCAACAACATTGTTTTTATAAGTTATCTAAATACACTTGGGGCACTTGGCAGGTGGGACCCAATTGCAAATTATAAACCGAAAGAAACTTAATGGGTGTCGCTTGCAACTAAACTTAATGCGGGTAACTAATTAGCTTAGGCTTCCATAGAATGTAAACCGAAGAAGAGTTTACTTTGTTTTCTATTTTCAATCCGGTTTCGGTCTTTTTAGTGTATTATTTTTAAATAGATTTTTTGCAGCCGGTTTTTTTCTTTTTTAATTATTATAAGTTAAGCTTTCGCAATATTTGAGTATTCAGCCAGTGTGAATTATCTTAACATTTCAAGTCTTATTTTAACGTTCAGTCTTAGTAAGGAACTTAGAGAATAACTAAGGCTTTATTTTTTTAAGGTCAGGAAGTAGTGTTGTAGTGTCACCGCCAGTCAACATCACGATTTAGTTAAGTGGTGGAAAGTTCTTGGGGAGTTATGGAAAGAACAAAAAATTACACTTTTTTTCTTTTAAAATTTATCATAATACAGCTATAGGTCACGTAGATCACCGAGTCACAGCATCTGCACCCTACATCCTGACGGCCCCGGTCTCATATCCTGAGGAAGTAACCTTATGAAATATGTAGTAACTTGATAGTTGACACACTTGTGCACACAAATACTGGCCTGTGCGGGGATAGAACCCGTAATCACGCTTCGCAGGCCGCTCATCGGATACACCGGAGGTCGTACAATTTAGGTTTGTGACAATTCTGATAAATTTAATATTATGCTTGTTTCTTTTTTTTTGTGTAACATTTTTTTTTTCGTTTGTGCCAGTATCTTGTACAGTGTAGAGGGTGTCAGGGAGTTGGTGCACTGCTTTCCGCTGTGATCGCAGCATGTGGAAAGACGTAGTCTCTGCCTATCCCAACTGGAGAAAGGCGTGACAGTATGTATGTAATCTTTCTAGAGTTGAAGATGGAAGATACCAAAGTTGTATTTGCAAAGAAACTGAGATAGCATATTCCTTACGTGAAATTGGGGGTGTAAGTAACATGATAGCGGATCTCCGCAAATATTTGTACAATTGCGCTACCTGCGCGTAGGCACCGGATGGACCGGATATTACCGGATACCAGATACGGATGGAGGTGGAGACGATGGGAAGTGATTAGCGGAGTTTCGCTTCTGAGTGTCTGGTTACTGTGTACCTCTTTGGATGTTACCTACTTGATGGTTATCACAGAATCCTGTGGGAAACGCACCTGGCAATAACATTGCGAATAACGCTTTGTTGAATAGAGGAATCATTATGAAATGTTTTTATAGATTTCTGCTTTTAATTTGCTTTGAATCTGGGTGTTTGTGAGTAAGGTCCTCGTTGTTCCTGATTTCTAGATACTGGCAATCGTAGTTAAGGGTCAGGATCCATTAATGTGATTGTTTCCCGTTATTTATTTACTATATTCATTTAACTTCTTAAATTTAAATTTCTTTTACAATGCTTTACAAAACTAATAAAAATACAGTCTAACTAGTAAAAATATTATAAAAGAAACTTAAACCTAGGATACCACCGGTAGCGGAGCAAGGCCCAGGCTACCGATGGTTAGGGCTGCAGAGAGAGGAACCTCCTGACAATACGCGCCGTGTCGAGGAGTACTGCCTTCTGCATCCGACCCTTAATCCAGCCGTCTAGCGAAAGCCTCTTAAGGTGTTGGTCGAGGCTCTTCGCTACAAGGCCATTCGCCGAAACAACTATCGGGACAATGATCGTTGAGTCAACGTCCCACATGGCGGTCACCTCGTGAGCCAAGTCAAGGTACTTGCTGAGCTTGTCTTTCTCGGCCTTCACGAGGTTCTCATCATGGGGGACGGTTATATCAACGAGCACTGCCCGGCGTTGGGACCGGTCTACCAGCACGATATCAGGTTTATTGGCTACAATAGTCCTGTCCGTGATGACAGAGCGGTCCCAATAGAGCAACGCACGACCATTTTCGAGAACTGGTGCTGGTGCGTACTTATAGTACGGCACTTCTAACTCGACAAGGCCATATTGAAGGGCAAGTTGCTGGTGGACAATCCTGGCTACCTGGTTGTGCCTGTGCAAGTACTCTCCGTTAGCAAGATGAGAACAACCGGAAATTATATGCCTGAGGGACTCCCCGGGACGGCGGCATGCTCGACAAATGTCGACCGTACCGTCCTTCATAATATATTTCCGATAGTTATTCGTCTTGATAACTTCGTCTGCAATTGCACAGACAAAACCCTCAGTTTCCCCAAAGAGGTCACCGAAACGTAGCCAGTTCACCGACGCGAGCAGGTCCACATCAGGTCCTGTTAAGGCCCGATAGAACCGCCCGTGCAGCTCCTTTCCCTTCCATACGTCCTTGCGGTCATCGGTGCTCAACACTGATGGTTTTCGCCAGTTCCCGTTTGCCAAGGAGAGCGGTGTGAGGGTTTTATCAACAACCACCACATCACGATGCATCCCACACTCGGTGTTCAGAAAATATTCCCTCAGACTGCACACTTCGCGGTTATGGAGGTTCTTGGCATTTAAAAAGCCACGACCCCCCCACTTCCGCGGAATGTACAGTCTCATAACAGACGAACGTGGGTGGAGCATGCGATGCAATGTGAGTTGTTGGCGGACTCTTCTATCCAGGGCGTCTAGCTCAGTTTGAGTCCACCTTAGTATGCCAAAGGAGTATGTGAGCAGAGGCATCACCCAACCGTTGAAGGCGCGCGCCCTGTTGCCACCAGACAAATGACTATTAAGTACTTTTGTCAGGCGACAAAAGAAACGCTCCTTCACCGACTGCTTTATATCCCTGTCCACAATACCCAATGACTCTGACATACCAAGGTATTTGTATGTTTCGGCTTCAGAGAGAGACCTGAGAGACAATGACTCAGAAAGTTGCAAATTCGAGGAATTTACTACTTTTCCCCGCTGCACATGCATGACCGCACACTTATCTACACCGAATTCCATATTGATGGACTTACTGAATTCTTCTGTAATGTTCAGTAACTTCATCAAGTCAAAACGCTTCGGTGCAAACAACTTGAGATCATCCATGTACAGCAGATGAGAAATTATCTCACCCTCTCTCCGCAGTCGGTAGCCTAATCCTGAATTCTGCAACAGAGTACTGAGAGGATTCAGGGCCAAACAAAACCACAAAGGACTCAAACTGTCACCCTGAAAAATGCCTCGCTCTATCCTTATAAAGTCTTGCGGGCCAAAGACGCTGTCTCCACCACCTGGCTGACGAAGTACCGTGCTCCACTGCCCCATACATGTCCTTAAGAATGATCTCAGAGTTGTGTCAATTTTATACAACTCTAAGATCCTCACCAGCCATGAATGAGGCACCGAATCGTAGGCCTTCTTATAGTCAACCCAGGCAGTAGAAAGAGCTCCCTTTTTCCGCCGGACTTGTTGGCAAATGGTCATATCTATGAGGAGGAGTTCTTTAGTACCACGGGACCCAACCCTGCATCCATGATTATGATTATTATTATTGGTTGTTTTACTTTATTTTACATCAATGAGTTTGTTCAGGGGATCACCGCGTACTTATTCTTATTCCATGCAGATAATAGTTAAAACGGAGCATAGCTTGTGGTCTATAATTAGAAAAAATACATAAAGAGTTAATTTTAATACAATACCCATCAGGAAGAACTTATCCGTTACTATGTGACTCACTTTTTCTTACTTCCTGTAAGGGGTAACAGAATCCGAACAATGTGAGAGTGTAACATATGGCGTACTCAATACAAAATATAGAAATAGATGGGTATAAAAACGGTCTTAATGAACTAATTCCCTTATAAAAGGGTTGTCTTAAAATAGATGTAGGTAATGGTATTATTCTGGAAGATAGAAGAGTAGGTACTTCGATACTTAAATCGTTTATTGCAAGTAGACCAAAATAATGCACTTTTACAAGTCAAACACTTAAGTCTCATATTCTTCGCTCCTCTTGATTTCATATTGTCGATATTACATAGAAAAAAAAGAAAAATATTCCTTGTCTGTATACAGGAAATCTTAGATAAGTCGCTACACTACAGACTCATTCAGGCCCAATGAAAATCATTTGTTATAGAACAAAAAAAAAATAATCAAACTCCAAAAAATACTAAACCAATACTTTCAATCAATCAATCAATTTACCTCAAGCACTATCGACCATAGTTATTTTAATATCACATTTCGAACGTTTGCTTCTATAATTAATTGTATTTACCAAACGCATCGGAGTGTGATCATGATCGGTGACCGCTGATCACTGATCACACATCAATCATGTTCCGGACCAATCAGCGTTGCATTCAAATCGAAATGAATCCGTTTTCACGCTCGTTTCAACTTCGATTACGTTTCGTTTAACAGAATAACCCCTGTTTTGAAGCTTCTCTTTAGATTGTAGAGGTGGAAACCCACCAGAGATTTAAGCACTAGAAACCATACCTAATAAATAATTCAATTGAAATCTAAAAATATTGTTGTCAATTATTGTACAGTTAATGCCAAAAGTAGCTGAAAAAAACCAAATTTTCCACCAAACACTTTCTGATTTTTTCATGTATTGGACGTAAGGACATGTTAAGTGATTTTGTCGTCGACAGTACCTGTCTACATAATAAGTTAAATCTAAATCTTTATTATGGCGCGTATATTTGCTATTAATCCCCCAATTCACCCCTTTAGGGATAGGTTTTTGTGGTATTAAGTTGTCAACTCTACAATTCATATTTAGAATATATTTCTGTATCTTTCATTAAAATCCGCTAAATAACTATCGTGACTGACAAATTTTTGCATTTATTGTAATTATTAGAAGGAATAGGGATGTAAGTAAGAAAGAAAGAAAGATAGGAAGTAGATTTTTTTATTTTTTTTTATTTGTGTGAGGGACGTGTGTGTGCTAAGCCATACGCCTGCCCATAACAGTTACAGTGCCAGCCATAACTTTGCATTGCATCCTCCTGCGCGGCACTGCATTGCGCTCGTCACCCTGAGACATCGGCTCTGAAGTCTCATATTATGCCTAGTAATTTCGCTGGAAACAGTGCCCTTCAAACCGGAACACAGTAATGTTTGCACACTACTGCTTGGCGGATGAATATCTGGCAAAGACACTTCCCCAGGCGGTCTCTCGCAAAAGAGGCCTCGCACTAAAAAAAGGTTGGGTTATGTACAAGCAAGATGGTTTTTTAATTTTTAGCTTGGTGAGGTTTGATCCTTGATTGTTAAGGTATGCAGATGATTTATAGACAAAGTGCACCGTGCAGTGCGTCTAAGCTATTTTTAGTTTATTTAGTTATTAGTTACCGTACACACCTTTTTAGTGTCCGCGAGACATGTGAGTTTGATTAAAAACTGTGTAGTATTAATTGATTTTCGTAATTAGTGTTTATTGGTAACATTTATTTGATAAAATGGTAAAAGGTGTTTACTTCTAAAGTTGCTTTTGATCTTGCTCATTAGAAATCAACCGTTGATAAGACCAAGCGTTGAAGACATTTTAAATACAAGAATAAGTTTTTTAGTCTCATTTAAAACTAACTATTCCCCGCGTATTTACTTGCTTCATTCTCGTTTTCCCGCCGGACTTCTACATTTTCCCAGGATAAATGAACCCATATCGGTTCACTGCTGAGCACAGGTCTCCCCTCACTTTCGTGAGGGGGATTAGGTCATAATCCACCACGGGGGCCCGGTCCGGATTGGTGGATCACTTACCTCCGAAATTATTTTCGGGCATGTGGGTTTCCTCACGATGTTTTTGTTATACTTTCAAGCATTTTAAGTAGTTCATACCTACCTTCAACTAAAGTCACATCTGTGCAAAATAGAAACGAAATATCATATCCCAATCTAAAGTTACCACCTACCGCCAAATCTTCCCACAATCACAAATCTGTCAAGGTTCAGGCAGATGTTCCGTTTTTTACAATAAGACGGAAACGGAAAGACTAGACGCTGTCTCTTTCTAATATCTTGATGTCTCCCTCTGGTGTGCTGAGGGTTTTTTGGAGGAGCACAGATTGGGCTCGTCAACCACCTGCTTTGAAGGTATAATAACAACTGACGATCAGATGGTGCAGGCAGTTAGATTGGGTTTGCGCAACATGTTATTTGGACCTTTTTAGAGATTCAGAGAATTGTTCAAACTCACTTTATTTAAACTTAAAATTACTGTTTACTAGCGGCGCATTGCAGTTCCCGTCGCGGATATGTTGATTTCATATAAAACGTTGACACCCAATTTGCCCTCTTCTTGGAACAACATAACCAACAACAGACAAATCAGACAAAAATGTACCTTATGTTATAGTTTACCTTTGTAACAAATTTCATTAAAATCCAAGCCTTAGGAGCAATACTTGACGATGGAGCAAATGAGTTTGAATGTTTATGATGCCACAAGGTATATCAAGTATGCTTGACAAGCAACTTTGACCGATAGGGAACAGCTTAACCTTTTATATGTGTTGGAGTGGTAGACCTGTGCAAGGCAACAGTTGAATCCTTCTCAACAACAATAGATCCCACCACTGATGATGAAATTCTTATCTCCAGCTGTATTTTGGCCCAGCTTTTTAAATTTCACAATGTTATTCGACATCCTTTCTCACCGTCCGTGGGAGAGAGAAGGGTAAACAGACCGATCTACGTGTTGTCCTAACGTATCGTGATAGATCGGTGTCGACGACCGGGCGGCATACCTCAGATTGATTGCCGTCAAGTGTTGGAGTTATTGTCTTATCGTTACGGTTCCTGAGATAAGTCTAAAGACCGGCGGACCTTAGGCAAGTGGGTTTAGGGGCAATTGTATTCGTGGAAAGATTAACGCTTTAGCGTATCTTCAATTTCCGAGCTTTTCACGTTTGACTTCTGGCAACACTGATTCATTGCATTTATGGAATATTGAATGTGCACTGTCTGTCTATAGGTAGATAGAGTAGAATAGGTAGTTAGATGCTTCTTGTTAAGTAAGTAAATAATTTTATAATAACTCAAGTCAAAAACTTATATTTTCAATAATAAACCCTTTAAAAAACCGTCCACAGCTGCAACCCCCCCCCCATCTATAAATACCGTATGAAAGCTTGTTTCCACCTATTTATATCAATCCGTTCCAAAGGCATTAATCATGACTTATTACAAAATATCTCACACCCTTCTTACGGTTCTTATGATTTACATTACAAAGGGTTAAGATGACAACCCTATTTTCAGGTTTAATCACGTGGTTCTAATTAATATATTTTTTATCATTTATCACATAACGGTCACGAAAGTCAACGAAAATTTCATGGTTAATATTTTACCAATGTTTACATTACAGAAACACAAGTCAGAAAAAAAAACAACGTCAGTTTTTTGTTTTCCCGCCAACACCCAAATTACACATTAGCACGAAAAAGAAGGAATTGAAAAAGGAATTCAAAATTCGGCACATTCTCGGTATCCCGCCAAAACTTTCGAAGACTCAAGACCTTTTTGCTTTATTGGCTCATTTGATTTAACGCAACTTCGGTGTAACGTAATTTATAACATCTTCATTTATGTAATCGTATATTTATGTATTGACGTCGATGACTCAAAATGCAAATTCACTTCTCTATGATGCCATGGGCCTCGATACCCACTAGTATCGGAGCAATGCTAGAGGAATGTCTACTTTACTGGTGGATTTTGGTATTTCGTCTTAGGAAACCAAATTTAAGTATTCTAGATTTTTTGTTATTAACTTTTAATTCTAAATTCAGTGAAGGATTTGGTTTTTGTATATTTGTTTTTTTATGTATACTTTATATAATTATGTATTTTATTCATTTTGCCTTTCCTTTTTGTAATTTCCCTTTTTTGTTGGCGTCTGACTGGATAAAAAAAACCTTAACTTTTTAATGTTTATATTTTCAATCCAGTAAAGAACGTATTATTTAACTATATTAACTAGCCGGCCATAGTACCTATTCCTAATATCCTGTAAAATTGCATATTTTTATCTCACCACTCTAAAATGAGCAGTTTTTCTAAACAGCCCAATTTAAAATCGCTCTCCTGAGCACTCAGCTCCCCTTAACCTGCAAAACCTTCGCAAATATAAACAACATATTGTATCCGCCACCCTATTGATGGAGCCACCTGTTGCTGATCTGATTTTATGGACCCTACGTACCCTCGATAATGGCCGGAAAGGGTTTCGGCGAAGATTTTCCAAATGGCGTTTGGTGGTGGGGTACGATTTATGGAGATTTGGACGAACAGGTGATGGCGAATCCTCAAGGTTGGCGAATATTTGGAGCAACATTTTATTGCTTGCAACGGAATTATATTATGAGACGTGCATGGCTTTCGTTTGAAGATAAGCGCCACGTCAGTTTACTGTACTACAAAAGAGTTCGGATTATACCTTCTTGTGCCGTACAGTTATGTTTTTTTAAGGTGTTTTGAATTCGCACAATTTGTGCATGCAGCCAGTTCGTAGTATTTGCATTATACATTTTTCTTGCCAATGTTTCTTTTTGTCTCCCTCTGCGTATAGTTTCTTTTATGATGATTTTTAAACTCTTGGTTCTCGATAACATAACTGTATGACTTGTAAATCGTGTATTGTTCCAGGAACGCACTACTTTCGTATGTAAAAATAACCTCTCCAAGCATCCATAAAACTTGTAATAAAATATTACAACCAAAGGGTTGGTTTTTTAATTTATAAAATAAGAAAGGAACACGAGGGTTGGCGAGGGATGTACAACGCTGTTTCCGCCGCGAACGGGTTGTGAAGACACATGCGTCCCTGATTTCCGGTAAGACGCTCCGATTCCGAAGCACCTGGCCGAAACAACTTATTCCCCACTTTAAAAAAATTTAAATTTAAAGCGAGGGAAGAATTGAACCTCTTTTACCCCTTTCTTTCTTTTTTTTTAACCATGTCTATGCGTTTCTAAATCTATTTTTGAATTTGGAGCTTTTTAGAATTAGGTTCTCTTTGAATGCCGTTTTGTTTTTTTTATGTGCATATGGCCAGTTCGAGCCAAAGTTATTTTAAGGACGGCATGTGCCAGCATTTGCAACAGACGGTGATGTCACATGCATTATTCGATTACTCCAAAGGGGTTTACGTTTTTGTCAAAACCAATTATAGAACGTGACGTTTCATTTCACGTACCGTTCAAACAATGATTTATTATAAGACTCGTAATAAAAAGATTTATTGTACAACATAATGTACCTAACTACTTATGGGATACGGCATTTAATTCCGTCTTAGTCATTGGAAATCAATGATTCAGCCGAGGAAATGTCGGCCGTGATTTGATGTGTGGTTTTAAAAAATAAAAAATGTTGTTTATGGTTAATTTGACTGAGACAGATGCGGCTGTCCGGCTGACTCCGGCTAATGGACGCGATGGGTGAAAGTGAAGGTTTTGCACCTCTGACCCGTCCGTAGACAGGCGATTAAAATCTCTATGCATTTGAAACTTGCACAAAAACTGTTGAGGATCTATGCGTTTTAGTGATTGGAAGTTTTTAATTCGCAAATTGCGAAAGGTTAATGAATGCTAATAAAATGAAGACTGCTGACATCTCCAATTTCATTTTAAATGTCTTGCAACGATGGATGGTGGAAAAGGCTTTTTATTTATTTCGCGTTGGGTTTTTACGTAGCTACTTGTCTAATGTGAGATGTGGATTATTTTATGAGTGTTGGACTGGTCTGCCTGTCATTACAAAAAGCTATGTGTTTTGATTTATAACGGAATATTGACTGCTGAAGAGGTGATGATCAATAAATTATTATGAAATAAATTATAATTACTTTGAATTTGATTTGTTACCGCCACAGCCTGTCCTTACCTTTAGGTCTTACTACTAGGCCTTTTTAGCTTAAAGCTCACATTGCAGTATCAATTTGACCATCTATCTAAGACTATTTTGATTATTTTCATAGTAGTTACCTTAGTCAAAATGAAGTCACTTTTTCTATAATCTTAAAAAAACAACTTATGAAATAAAAAAAACAATGACAACGATAACCTAAATAAAACGATTTAACATTTTTGTAATTCTTCTGTACTGTGTTTATTTTTGTTTCTGGTGTACAATAAAGAGTTTTTCTATTCTATTCTATTCTAACATAAAATAAAACCTATACTAACTATGCTAATCCAAAACTCTGGCAGATAAACCAAAAAAAAAAGACAAACTGAGAATAGCCATTTTTATTGTTTTCAGATATGTTTACGGTGTTCAATAAAGAATTATTGTATTGTAATGCTAATCAGAAAGTAGGTACACATTTTAACGTACAGTTGATAGAAAATCCAATAAAAATAATCAAATAGGCATTCAATTCTTTTACTATCCCAGTAAAGTTAGTCAAAGAGCCGACCATTATCTACGGCCTTCAATTCAGTCTCACTTTCTTTTATACTTTGGAGGTGAAACAAGTGATTAGAGTTTCTTACACCATTACTATAGTACAAGTACCACAGCAGAAACAGAATGGTAAGTTATCTCCAGGAGCTTTCGTGGGTAACCAAAAATGTGTCTACGTGTTTTTGTATTATTTTCTCAAACTTTATTATACTTATAAACTTTCTAATTCAGTTACGTGTGATATTTTTAAAACCATTTCACGATCCCTCCAAAACTCCCAAGAAGTTTCAGTAAAGCACCCACAACTTAACTGAATCATTACTTTCAATAAACTATGACTGACTGGGATATGTAATTTTGACAGCTTTTGAAATAATCATCATAAATCTTGATAATTATTAATACTTGACACTGGCTAAATGCACTAAAAAAAGCTAAAACACACTAAAAGCACTAAGCACTGGCTAAAAGTTACTTTCAAGGGATCAAGCGCGGTTTGTGTGTGAGCGCCCTGCACGGTAATTACTCAAGATTAGGTATCATAGCACCTAGGAACCTTATTTATTCTGTGACTTAGAACCTTAAGGTTTAAGGTCTTGACGCCTGAATTAAACTAATACTTAATTTAATTTAAGGATGTCAGAAATTAAATTTGTCCTTGTGTGAGTGCTATATGCCTAAGATAACTTACTGTTGTGTTTCTACTGTGCCATTACTGTGTGTTTTATCTTTGTCGAATTTGATACAATTGCCACTTTGCAAAGGAGAAAAGTGTAGAAAATCTGTATGGGGTCAAGATGGCTATCTGCTTGGAATGTTTGATTGTAAAGTTTGATGGTGTAGATAAATTTAGTTTTCCTTTCTTTGTTGAAATTAATGTATTTATTACAGATATTCAATTACTACATCTGCGAATATGTATTTATTGAATATTTTTTGACGCAAAAAGTGTAAAACTTAATAAACAAAACGTAGTTTGAAAATAAGAAATGAAGTAAGTACAAAAAACTACTTAATAGATTCGAAAATTACTAGTCTAATTTTGATGCAGTTTTCGAAGTTAAAAAGTGTTTAATCTACGAGTAATTAAAAGCTAACTAAGTTAAACCTTTACGTTTTAGGGTACATATTATAATATTATAATTTAGTTAGTATTATTGATTTAGTTATCGAATGATTTACTCCGTAAAGGATTAAAATACAATTAATAGCACTTCAAACACATTAAATAACATTAATTAATTTACATAACACAAGATAAAGTAACACTAAGCTTAATATAAGTTAAATTATCTATCTACATGCAAATCTTTAAGCACACATTCGGAATGTATGACTATCGATCAAGGGCGCACCTAGGACTTGGTTTAGGGGGGCATTTGGACCTAGTGCTATATTTCAATTAAACTTAGCTTGTGACAACTTGCACTCTGTGTATGAACCTGCAAATGTGTCAATTGTGGGCTTCCTTACGATGTTTTCCTTTACGAAAAAGCTAGCGATAACCATTTACTAGTGCATTAAAATATAGTATCGTCGTTTTCTTCTTTCTTTATCTAAATGCTCCAAATAGTAGTGTTTGCAAGTTGTGCGGATGTACCACACCTTTGCCAGATATTCATCCGCCAAGCAGTAGTGTGCAAACATTACTGTGTTCCGGTTTGCAGGGCACTGATCATAATATGAACCTTTGTCTCGGATGACGAGTACAGTGCAGGTCCGCTCAAGATGTTGTAAAAGAAAGTTCTGGGTAGCACTGTAGCTGTTATAGGCAGGTGTGGCGCTTACCTTCATGTAAACGACTTGCTCGTCTCTCTTGGTTGTGTATGACAGTTTTTGAGTTGATTCTGCTTGGCAGGCGGACCGCTTATTATTAAGACTTCTTTTACCTATTTTAGTATCAGTTGTATCAGGGGCAAGTTACCTAAGTCCTTTGGTTCATGGGGGCAATCCCCCCCCCCCCCCCCCAATATGGCCGCTGTGGCTTCGGCCGTGGTATCGACCTCACATGCGCGGCGCAATCATGCCCGTGTACAGTTAATCGCGCGGATTAATGCACGCTTCCATCTGACCTATGCCCTGCAAGAGAGGTGCAGTGTTGCCAGATGGAAAGTTAAAATACCTCAAAAGAAAATAATAAAATTTACCAATTGCGACGCTGCGGTTTCGATTCGAGTTTTATGTGAACCATAATTATTTGGGTGTGTGCAACGACTGATCAAGAGTTCTGACCGCCCTAGGCTTATTATGAGAAAAAGTAAAATATTAAACAACATTATTTTTTTCATTTTCGTAGTTAAGTTTTTTTTTATTTGACGGAGTGATGAGACGAGCAAGTCGTTCGTATGATAGTATGCACTACCCCTGCCCATAACAGTTACAGCGCCACTCAGAACTTTGCATTGCATAATCCTGCGCGGCACTGCACTGCACTCGTCACCCTAAGACATCGGCTCTAAGGTCTCATGTGCCCAGTAATTTCGCTGGAAACATTGCGCTTCACGGGAACCCAGTAATGTGTAAGTAAAACATTTGCACAAATATAGGTAAAATTTCAGAAGCTGGCAACACCGGCGCGGCGTGAAGATACGCCATCTGTCAATAGCATTAAACCAGTGTTTGCTGTTAGACTAATGGTCAGTGATGGAATGTTGACTCGGGCTTTTATTGATTTGATTTGGTTCGGTTCTTTCGAATGGATTCGACGTTTCTTTATTCTGTAATTCTGATGGATTCTTGCTAACACAGTTCTTATGGACAGTCTCCATTCTCTTACACCAAGCAGCCAAGCAGTAGTGTGCAAACATTACTGTGTTCCGGTTTGAAGGGCACTGTTTTCAACAAAATTACTCACCTCTACGTTATTTCAGTTAGTATCAACGTTTTTTATCAAGTATAGCTTGAATCCTGGCCATGGCTCTAGAAATCTTATTTTAACAGCAGTAGAGTTTATAATGGATCACCACGGCAACTGCCGTCGATGTATTGACGCGGTACACTTATCTAATGTGCCTACCTATTACAAATTGACCTTCAAAATCTTCAAAAGGTGCAGGAAGCAAGACTAAAAATGTACCTGATAACAACGTCATAAAAAAACGTCTCACAAGCACAAATCTAATGCAATACCAATGACGAATGTGCCTCCCCGTCAGTAGTTCAATTCTTATCATTTATCAGCACATGTCCCACAGCACGTGCGCGTGCAGCTGCTATTAAAAAAAACCTGGAAGTGCAGCCATCTTTGAGGATACGGCGTTTTTCTAACGCGCAGTCGCAAGTTCGGCTGTGATCGCAGCAAGTTGGTGTTAGATTTCGATGGGAATAGTATGGACGTTAACGCTTTAAAATCATAATCAGCGATCAATGTGTTAGTAGCTTCACATACACTTAAAAAGTTACTAACTTGGATGGCGCAACGATCTAAAATGAGCCTTAGGCCCACTGCGGTCTGCATTGCGCCACCTCCTGCCAGTCCTCTGCCTGGAGCTCCCGCCAGTCCTTTCCTACTTCATCTATCATCAGACACTTGGCCGTCCCAAGTACGCAAGATTCACAGCTTCCACCAATATACTTCCGACGACGAGATAAAAACACGTAGGCTTCGCTGGCTCTGACATCCCATTTCCTACCAGATGAAGAAGAATAGAAGATGGTAAGCTGTAAATTCGTTTTGTCGATGAAGGCTCTGTCGAAAGCCCGTCGAAATTCGTTTCGAATTTCATCCATCCCACTCCATTTCACTTTACGTTGGATTTTTTTAGTCACAAATTTTCGACAGTACACCCATCGGTAATATGAATTTCAAATCTACTTCCCATTGAAGTTTCATATCAGGTTTCACAAAAAAAATTATATTCCATTGAAAAGCGCTTCTGAAGAACTACTGATTTCCTCGCCACTAAGCGAACAACATTTTTAAAGCGGATGGAAATAAGTCACTTTCTAAGCACATTCTTGTATGATTTGATGCATGTTGGAATGTTTTCAGTAAATGCCAATGTGTCACAAAGGTGCCTTGTAAAGCTTAGCTAATAACTTGTAGAATTTGCTATTTAAATGCCAAACAAGTAAATGTTTCAAATAGGTATTAACTTTTGTAATCGTATTGTACGTAATAGTATTTTTAAATTCTAATGTCCTATGGTATTAATTCACATAAGAAGGTGCTTATGCCAGTCTACACTGCTAGCATTGTGTGTACGCTCCGTTAAGTAAAAAAGGGTTAATTAATACTTAGCCAAGTGACAACCTTGATGACCGCCTAGAGTCGTAAGGCGCTTATTTTGAACTGTCAATTGAACTGTCAAAATAACGTGCGGGAAGCTAGTGCAATTTGAGAAGTTTTAAGGTTCAAAATAATCCATAACTGCTATGCCTATGTAAATAATGCTGACGAGTTCAGTGCGTTGCTAAATTCATGCAGGCGCGGTTTTCATATCGATAGCTACGGATGATCGACTATATATATATTTTTTTTGTTTTTTATTTGACATGGAACCGATGCTAACACCAGATGGTAAGCACCACTCAGAACTTTGCATTATATAGTCTTGCGTGGCACTGTACTGCGCTTCCACTCCGCCCGGAGAAATCGGTTATAAAACGGAAATTTCGCTGGAAACAGTACCCTTCAAACCGGAACACAGTAATTTTTTCACACTACTCACTACACTCTCCAGATTCCGGTCTTGTCCACACTATTACCAACCTCCAATCACATAAACAGAGGGAAAAAAACGAATCAGAGAATTAGAGAAGCACAATCAGTCCACAGCACGTGTTCCATCCACGGCACATGTGCACAAAAAGAGCATTTTTTAATATCAAAAGGAAGAATCGGAAATACTTTTTCAATCATTCTAGAGTACCACCTTCACTCATTTACCAGTTCAACTTGAACTCTAAAAAGAACAAGTCTCCTTTCATTTGCTAAGTAAAGAAGGAAGAGTAGGTGTCTGATTAAGTTGGCTGGGTTACTATTCTCCGATTTATGAATGAACCACATTTGAATTAAAATGCTTCCGGTGCCGGTACTTTTGTGATATTAAAATGGTTGGTAACTTAATTGTGATATTTAGAGCGCTCTAATAATGTCGGTTTAATTTAGGAAGATAAATCGCTCATTTGCAACTAGAACGTGCTATCTCATGTTCAACATGATACCACGCTATTGTAGAAAATTAGCGAAATGGTGAGTAGATGAGATTTCAAAAAGATATGACCTTAGGGGTCGTCCATTAATCACGTGATGTTTTATTTTAGCATTTTTACCCCCCCCCCCCTCTTCTTTGGTGATATGCGGTTAGGTTTAAGACTCCCCCCCCCTCTCCAAAATCACGTATATTTTTTAGTATCTACAAAGAATCTGAACATTTTTTGAATATTTTTTTATTTAATTTGATTCCATTCCAGTGACTTTAAAACCCGATTTTTACAATCCAGGTGCTCCCAGAAATGTGCGTCACAAATATGCGGGTATTGGGTCAAATTCCATTTTTTGCAATTAGCAAAGCATGTGATATTTTTATGTTAAAAAATTTAAAGAGCCCGCGGTGTCAAAAACTGAACATATGGGAATCGAACGAACGAAACGCTTCTGCAAGGCTTGCGGTAAAGGTTAGTTAGTGTAAGTGGTTTTGATACTTTTTACTTTGATAATAGTATTATAATTTTACTCACATTATGGTTGTTGTATGCTGAATCATCATCATCGTCAACCCATATCGTGCCACTGCTGAGCACGGATCTCCCCCACTTGACTAATTAGTAGATATTTAAATCAATTGAAGTGTTGTGATTTATCCACAAATCACAACTACAACTCTACAGCACAATCACTGTTAACCACTTTACCCTTATCTATTTTTTTTTTTTTTTTTTAATAACCTATACTGTCCCACTGCTGGGCAAAGGTCTCCCCCATCTCCTTCCACATCTATCATCATCATCATCTATCATCTATTCATCTATTTATTTACATAACCTTATTCTAGTAATTAATCAGAAAGTATAAAAAAATCAGAAAAATACTGCTGTTTCGTACTGAAACAGATTTCTTTTCTTTTTATTTTGAGTGTTTTCGAACGTAACTACACAAATACTATTCCGCTTAATATTTTGTGTTGGTACGAGATTATTATGGCCCACGACTTTGGGTTGGCCAACCGAAAGCCAGTCGTCCTTCAAATGCGCGTGCGAGCACTTGTCGCGTCGCGGTGTTTTGAGCTTTCACCGGTAGCTCCATTTCGTGGACGCCATTCCCATCCTCGGAGACGAGCTCCAGGATTAAGTGTAGTGTGGATTGCCTGATCACACCTCTATCCCGGAGGAAGGTGATACGGGATCAGAAGAAACCGCCCCATCGGCGTCCTATGGATATATCTCTGTGCACCATCATCCCCCATCTAACCCGAAGACAGCGCTGATTACACACCCGAGAGGCCATCGACGGATTTCCCAAGTAAGTTCGTAGGCCATAATATCTCCCCGTAACATTTTTGATCCGTTCGAGCCGGATCTGCGGATTTTCTTTGCTGTAGTCACGTTGTCCAAATCCCGTTATTAGTGCATATTTTCCCATTTTTGGAAACCATCCGAGTATATTTTAGTGTTTGTCGTAGCGGCGTTACGCGTCCCGACAATATTTCCCAGTTTTTCATCTTGATTTTGCCGATTTTTGATTTTTTGTGTGCGACATTACGTGTCCATTAAAAATGGCGGAACAAGATATTTTCGAAAGAGAAGTTATACTTGACGAAGTCAAACGTACTTTAGAGTTTTACGAACTCAATGAACAGCAATTTAAAGCGCGAGCAAAAGATATTCTTTCTATTCAGAGAAAATTCCTTAAATTGCAAACTAAAATTGAGAAGTCACAAATGAAATTGTCGACATTTGACCGAGAGGAACAGTTACGTATTCGAAGTCAATTCAATGATATTTATTACGCAATTGTCAGCCATGTCGAAGTTCTGAAGAAAAACGATGAGGAGTGTAGGCGCATGAGTCGAGTTTCCTTTAACAATACAATACAACCGACTCACGGGGGTTGTAGTAGTAGGTTACCGAATCTTCCGTTGCCGTCATTCGGGGGAGAATTGACCGATTGGCCACCATTTTATGACCTATTTCGCTCCATGGTTGATAATAATGACGCCTACACAGATAACGAGAAGTTTAGGTATCTCCTTCTTACCTTGAAAAACGAGCCCTATAACTTAATAAAATCGATACCTATCACGGACGAAAATTATACCGTCGCGTTAGATATTTTAATTTCAAGATATGAGAACAAACGAGTCATAGCTTCTCAACATATTGATCGTATTCTGGATATTCAATCCTGTGCCGAGAAATCAAATCAAAGTGTGCGTAATTTGTTGAATATTTACCATGAGAATATAAAAGCGTTACAAGTAATGCATTTTCCTACAAATCAGTGGAGTTTTTTGTTGTTGAATATTTTACTACGTAAAATACCTACTTCCATTCGGATGCGATTCGAGTTAACATTGCATAAACCATCCGATGTACCCAACGTCGACTTGTTAATCGAGTTTTTAGAACGAGAATTAACCGCCAGCGAAATAGTTGAATCTGGCAGTAGAAATATTCAAAATGTAGGTAGTCAGAGGAAAGAGTACGTCGCTCCAACGTTCCGTCGAGCGTTGGCTGCCGGCGTGGCCAGCCGCACTTCGACTCAGGGTGCGAGCGATTCTCAACCTTCTGTCAATACGCGCAAGAACCAGAATTGTGTATGTTGCGATGCTCAACATCCATTAACAAAATGTAATAAGTTTTTGAATTTGTCACCAAGCAATAGGTATGCGTTTATCAAAAATAAAGATGTTTGTTTCAATTGTTTACACAAAGGTCATAACGTTTCTCAATGCAAGTCGAGTTTTGTTTGTCGTTCGTGTAAAAAACGTCATCATACATTGATTCACTTTACTTCTGAAGGTGATACTAGCCGTGCGAGTGAGAGAAGTGTTTCTTTACCGCTCACGGAGGAACGGGAAGAGAACATTCCGAGCACCTGTACTCAGCACGCTATGTCCGCGAGTCAAGCGACACAAATTAATTGCGCGTCGTCCAATGCTCCTTTTAGCACGACAAATACTGTGTTGCTTTCGACCGCACTCATCGATGTATGTGTAGGTAATGAAAAGCGTTCGACTGTCCGGTGTCTTATCGATACGGGAAGCCAGGCTTCGTTCATGACGGAATCGTGCGCACAGCGGCTAGGTATAAAGCGTTGTTATGCGAATGTACCTGTTTACGGGATAGGTGACACCAAACCGGTACGACCAAAAGGAAAGATTTCGTGTTGCATAACTCCGAGAAATGAACTTCAACCTTCTATACCGATTGAAGTTTTAGTATTGCCGAAACTTATTCCTAAAATGCCTAGTGTACCACTGCCTCGTATGGGGTGGGCACACATTCAAAATTTAAATTTAGCCGATCCTTTGTTTCACACTCCACAGCCGGTGGAGATGTTGTTAGGTGCAGATGTACTATCTCACATAATTTTAGGAAACGTAATAACGGGTTCGCCCGGTTCGCCGATCGCTATGAACAGCGTTTTCGGTTATTTGTTGTTGGGAAAAATAGCGTTCAACTCTCCGACTCCATCCTCAGTTCAAGCTTGTTTTAGCTCATTATCCGATGACGGCGACTTGAAACGATTCTGGGAACTGGAGTCAGTGCCTGAGGTGAAGGCACTCATCCCCGAGGAACGGCTATGTGAATCCATATTTTAACGCTCACACTATCGTGACGTCACGGGACGATACACAGTAGCTTTACCACGTAAACCTGATACTACGCCCCTAGGTAAATCACGAGATATTGTCCTCGCTCGGTTCCATAAATTAGAGCAACGTTTACAACGGAACCCGAGTCTTAAAATTGAGTCTCACGCGTGCTTGCAGGACTACATTAAACAAATGTATAGAAATATACTAGTACAAGAATCTGATAGGGACTTGCAACGCATTCTGTGGCGTACGTCGCCCGATGAACCCCTCCGTGATTATCGTCTGCGGACGGTAACGTTTGGTGTGAGCACTTCCCCTTACTTAGCTCTTCGTACCATTAAGCAATTGGCTTGTGACGAAGCATCTAATTTTCCCCTAGCGGCAAAGGTTTTAACCGACCAAGTGTTCGTCGACGATGTGGTCGCGGGCGCGAGCGATGAATCACACGCTCTGGTATTACAAGAGCAATTGTTAGGTATTTGCAAATCACTTGGGTTTGAACTACGTAAATGGCACAGTAACTCGCCGGCGATACTCGCCGCGGTTCAGGCGCCAGAGGTTCATGGTGAGCGGCGGGAAGAGGTGCCCTTTGCTCCCATGGAACATGACCATCAAACCAAAATAAGAGACTCAAGGGGACTTTTACCCTCCACATTCTTACAGAACGACATGTGGTTTCACGGCCCAGCATGGCTCCGTGAGGATCCTACTGCGTGGCCAGTATTTAAAAGTATCCCTAGCACTGGTGAGGAGAAACGTAATCAACCGGCCGCGTCTGCATCAGCTACGCTGATCGACGATGTTGAGGTCATAAACCAGTTTTCAACCTTGAGTAAACTATTGAGAATTACTTCTTATATTTTTCGCTTTTACTATATTCTTAAATCGCGCGTCAACAAGGAAAAGAGTTCCTATCCTAGTTACATCACAGTCCACGAGTATAAACTCACGCTTAATCGTTTCATTTATCTAGTGCAACACCAAGTGTTTCATAAAGATTTTGAAAACATTTCACAGGGTAAACCGCCCTCAAACCAATTGAGACGTCTTAATCCGTTTATCGATGATTCGAGTTTTTTGCGAGTCTCCGGACGTCTACATAAATCCCTTTTGTCGTACGAGTCAAAACATCAATTAATTTTACCCAAAAAACATCCTCTTACGATTTTAATAATTGACGATGCCCATATTACGCATCTTCATGCGGGCACTCAAGCCGTTCAATATTTACTTTTACAAAAATATTGGATTTTATCTAGCCGAGATATAATACGTAAACAAATCTTTCGTTGTGTGCGCTGCTTCCGTGTGCGTCCGGTACGTCTACAGCCTGCGATGGCGCCGCTCCCAGCGGTCCGGCTGCGACCCGAGCGCCCATTCATGAAAACAGCTGTTGATTACGCGGGCCCGTTTTACATGCGAGCTAATAGGGTTCGTAATGCTAAAATCATCAAATGTTATGTCGCCGTGTTCGTGTGTATGAGTGTGAAGGCTATACACTTGGAGCTCGTATCGGAGCTATCTACTGAGGCGTTCTTAGCAGCCCTGCGCCGATTTACATCGCGCAGAGGTTTGTGCAGCGACATTTACTCTGATTGCGGAAACTTCCAGGGTTGTCATAACTATTTGAGAGATTCGTACGAGTTTTTAAAAAATGACTCTGTTCAATGTGCTTTGAATTATCAAATCTTGAAACAGGGCAAATGGTATAAGGATCGCGGTGCTCCTATCTGTGTAGGCGACATTGTTGTGGTATGCGACGATAATCTTCCACCACTCCAATGGAAACTTGCTCGTGTTCATACACTCCATCCGGGCTCCGATAATAAGGTGCGAGTTGTGACTTTGCAAACGGGCAAGAGTCTATTCAAACGAGCGATCGTAAATATTGTAAACTGCCTTTAGAATGATTATTGTTTACGAATTCGTAAAATTAGTTCCTAAGTTTTAATTACCTATACTAGTTGTTTACAACAACCTTAGATCAAGTTTAAGTTTATAGATTGAATAACTTTCTGTTCATTGAGTTTTCGTGTTAAAAGAACTTACAGTCTTTTAAGGTGAGCGGCATGTTTCGTACTGAAACAGATTTCTTTTCTTTTTATTTTGAGTGTTTTCGAACGTAACTACACAAATACTATTCCGCTTAATATTTTGTGTTGGTACGAGATTATTATGGCCCACGACTTTGGGTTGGCCAACCGAAAGCCAGTCGTCCTTCAAATGCGCGTGCGAGCACTTGTCGCGTCGCGGTGTTTTGAGCTTTCACCGGTAGCTCCATTTCGTGGACGCCATTCCCATCCTCGGAGACGAGCTCCAGGATTAAGTGTAGTGTGGATTGCCTGATCACACCTCTATCCCGGAGGAAGGTGATACGGGATCAGAAGAAACCGCCCCATCGGCGTCCTATGGATATATCTCTGTGCACCATCATCCCCCATCTAACCCGAAGACAGCGCTGATTACACACCCGAGAGGCCATCGACGGATTTCCCAAGTAAGTTCGTAGGCCATAATATCTCCCCGTAACAACTGCTGTAGTGTTGCCGCTCAGTTCTAAATGGAATATATTGATGGAAAAGAAGGTAGGAAAAATGTTTTTAACTTCAGAAGTAAACGAGGAGTTTATACGGCTCTAAACATTTTTCCAACGCTGATAATAGTTCAATTTCAAAGAAATATACAAAGGTACGACAACATCCGGGTTCTAAATCTCTTAAAACTTGCATACTACGCTTTCGTAATAAAAATACTTATCTACTACTTCAATAATTTCAAAGCATCAAAACTAATAAGTCGAACTACACTTCCACGGCACTCATCGCAGTGACAGCACGACAGAATCCCACATGTTTTGATTTTTTAAAACACTAAAAAATATCGGATATATATTTCGGAAATCCATTAAAAAGCTCGTCTATTAATCATATCGCATCTGCTTTGCCTCCAGCCGTTATTAAAAAAAAATAAACGCATTTGTCCTAGTCTATGACTTTTCTTTTTTTAGGGCAATTTATTTGATGAATTATTTGTCTGTTGCATGCTTTACTTTTTGCAATGTCATTAGAGTTTGGTTTTATTTGTCTGTGAATTTCGCTAATATTTTTTTTTCGTTTTATCCCGTGTCGCACGCAGTCTTCCAGCCAATTTGATAGACTCGAAAACAAGTAGAAAATAATGATTATGACTCTAGGTGTTTATGATACCATGGTCCTCGTAATCTAACTAGGATTTAAGGTAGGTAATCAGGAGATTACCTAATTTGTATCCTAGTTAGGGGTCAGGGTCCATGTATGTGATCATGACGCGTTATTCATTTATTACAAGACAGAGATAGATAGATAGATAGATACTCTTTACTCTTTATTGACACCAAAAAAACCTTTGCATAATAAGATAATGAGCCGCTTCTGGTCAGATCAGCCACTTGTATCCGCATTAAGTGCTGTTAAGTTCGATTCGATGCTTCGCCCGAAATTCAGACTCACACCTTGCCTAAACTGTGATTTGATTGTCATGAGAACTTGGTTTCTCCCCATAGGTCATAAATTTGGGTCCCGCCAGATCCCACGGCTTCTTTAGTAATATGAACCTACAATCTAACTCCAAGATTATCCAAAAAATATACGGCACAGTCAACATAAATATGGATTATAGGATTTAATTGATCACTTTATACGAGTATAGATCTTCATTCAAAAACAAAGATTATACTTCAGTAAGTACCTTATTCTCTTATACCTTGACCCGATTGTCATGTCATGTGACAAAAATAAACAAACGCAGGAAACAGTTGTCAGTTAATAGTGCCTCCAAAATAATCCTTATTAACCTAGGGTCAAGAGCGAAACCTAACGGAACAAATAATGGTAACTAGTGATGGGATAGTCCAAGATTTTTAAGTCCATTGTTCAAACCTCTCGATGATTCTCTCAAGACATTGAAGTTAAGCAAATTCGAGTTGTTTATCCAAAAGGAAAGGCAAAATTCTGTAACACCAGGTTTCCATTTTTTTAGATTTTAAGACAACAATGTACATATATGTGGAAAGAAAACAATAAATGAATATGAATATACGTACATTATTGTTCAACAGAAATCACCGTATATTGCCTCTATTTGTATAATAAAGAACATAAGATGAAGAATATAATCGATTTCGATTCTTTCGAGTTAAAGACTGACTCCAATTAAAAGCGCAGCAGTCTTCTTGGATCAATCGAAAAACATCTCGATGTTCGATTCGATTGTAATTGTGTGCCGAATGCGATTCCTTCGATCGCTTAAACCTCTCGGAGTTGTCCCTCACTAACAGTAACTAACCTATTAGCATCGACCTTCTCAATGGTCACTTTTGTAACCAAACTATTTAAAATTACACGGTTTGCATGTCTCTTACCAATTTCGACGCTAAATTGACCAATTTAGAGTATCCAAGGACATAAACGGTCATAAATCAAGTTGCTGTTACAGTTCTGGCGAAATAAAAAAGTCATTGACAGGAAATAGTTCTATGAACTATCATTTATCTTGTGAACCTTATGTCGTTGACCGTTGGCCGATTATTGTCTTTATTAAAATAACCAGGGGGGCAACCACGTACTTATTCTTATTCCATGCAGTTCATTTTAAGGCCTCAAACTGAACGGCCTAGATTGGCACCACCATTTCAAACCACCATCACAATCAAAATTAAAAAAAATATATATATCTTGAATTTAATTTTAGGTCAAGTTCTATCATGTTTTCAAAAGTTACCCTAAATAAAAAATTACTCTAATTTTTATTTAATACCGATTGACAAAAGTTACCATCAAGGAAAAAAATGCGGCAAATAGCGAGCTAGCGGCTTGTTCCCACAGATCTATAATTTTATTATCACCAGATCCATGGATTTTACTTAGGTAATTTAATTACAAAGACAATAAAGAAAAGAAAAAGAAGAAGGCTCGTCTCATTACTTAGTAACATAACAATAAAAAAAAAATTATGGTATACAATCGTAAAGTTTAAACCTAATTCAAAAAAATGCGGGACGCTGCGTTCTCATGCCTTAGTCAGCGGGTGCGACACATAAATTATGTAAAATGATATATGAAGTATTTATCTCGACATTGTTGCAAAAATATTAAATTAATCATACGCGAGCGCACACTTAAATAACAATCAAGAGTTCTGCTAAAATGAAGTGGCAAGGTGGCAACCGCCGTACCCCCTACAATGTCAGTAATGACATGCAATTTGGTAAATGTTAAGAAATTACCTCGGTATCCGCTCATCGTGCCATGTTTTATTTGTCAATTTGTCTTACAAAATATAATTATTGAGTGTCACTAGCCTGACTGAGGGTTTTTTTTTTGGCAGGAAACTGAAAATGTGGCTTGACTTGGGGAGTAAGCTGGTGAATGCGTTACGAAAATGTGATCGGGCGAGGGGAACGGGAGTTGAGAGGGAGATATAAGTTAGTGAAGATAGAAAGAGAGAGATTTACGTGACGAATATTTTATTTAAATTGTCTTTTATGAAAAAAAAATTGAGGGTTTTTTTTTTAATATTTTTTTGTAATACACAAGTTATTTGTTAAAAGTTTACTTCAACTGTGTGTCCCAAACTTGTTTAAGGCGATACGTTTCGCCTATTGCGGAATATTTAAATTACAAACAGTTTTTTTCAAATTTCAATAGGTACCTACTTGTATTCCCATAAAACCCAACCATAAACTATCCCATGTTGTGTTTTATCAAGAACCTATTCAGTATGCATACATAAATCACGCTTTTTTCCCGTTGGGATAGGCAGAGACTAAATCTTTCCACATACTGAGATCCTGACACACCTCTTTCCCATTTTCCATTTTCATACATTTTCATACATGCTCGCCAGTTATAGGTACTTATGACTTGTCCTTTTTTTACTGATTGACGAGACGAGCAAGTCGTTCACCTGATGGTAAGCGTTACACCTCCCCATAACAGTTACAGCGCCACCTAGAACTTTGCATTGCATAATCCTGCGCGGCACTGCACCTGAGACATCGGCTCTAAAGTCTCATATGTCCAGTGATTTCGCTGGAAACAGTGCCCTTCGAACCGGAACACAGTAATGTTTTGCACACTACTGCTTGGAGGATAAAAATCTTTAGAACGTCCACGATTTAATCGCGGTACGTTCACCTAAGTCGACCCCTACCAGCTGGCCTATTCATACTAGACCCATAACTCTCTGTTTCGTCAACCTTCCTTCATCATATTCACTATAAATTAATAACGCAACATACATACAATTTTGCAATCACATTTAAAATGCATCTTAATATTGCATTGGAATCTCTAGAATCGGCGTGGAGACGACTGAATTAGCGCATGTCGTATCGATAATGACTGACGGACCATATTAAATCAATACATCACTATTTTGTTTTGTTGCCAGTTGAAAAAACAACTTTAACGCATTATCGTAAGAGTAAAATTGTAATAAACCAAACTGTGACTCTGAGGTTACAAGTTGTTAATCGAAATAATACTCTAAATGTTATACTATGGAGTTGAATTTAATAAAATCGACTATTACTCTGGCACAGATTGAATACCAGCTTTATACGTTAGTGCCAGTAAGTTGCCAGCCGAAAAAAAACTTTATTAAGTTGCAATAGAGAGAAAATTACAACTCAATACCGGCAGCACATTCCAAAGGTAAAGTTCTTAACGGATTACTGTGACATTTTTATTATTGCGAATTGTTTCTCACGACTTTGATTTGTGCAGGTTTGTTATAAATATGTAATTCCGTTTTATCTCGGGAAATCTCGGAAATATAAATGGGTTAAAACATAACACAATGAGGAAAAAAATTATAATTGAGTATAATTATGATGAAATTTGATGATAATGACTTTCTGTGAGCAATTGCTCCTTTTTACACCATCAAGGCGTGTCCAACTCTACGGACCGGTTAAACAAAAGATTACACCTTATGTGTGACGCGCGAGTTAAGTAGCCAAAAACGCGTCAATTTTTAGGCGATACTGTGCGAAAAAGTTTGCTCTTGCACGCCTCAGTCAATTAAAAAAAAACACAGGATAAAAATCAGTAATTCTTATAAGTCTTTCAGATAAAAAAAAACCGTTGCGATTAGGATCAAAATGGGTTCAAGCATGGCGAAGAATGGCGATCTCACCTAAGAGAACTCACCTAAGAATAAAACTGTGACACCCCTAAAAAGCTCCTACCATGAACCGATTAAAAAGCTCCAAACTCGATTACGTCATGCATACAAAGAATACCGGTGGTGGTTCGCGATGCCAACAATAGTGGGACGAGTCTGAACGAGATTTATGGTAGGGGACACAACGGTCGGAGTTCGAACCGGGATGCTACCGGCAGGTTAGGAGAGATGTGGCCTCAAGGTCTTTTTATCATTAAATTTGAATTATCATTTAATCAAAGTTACCATTAAATTTATCATACTAAGTTATCATGTTAATAAAATTTATCATTTTATATAGCATAGTAAGTTATCACAATAATAGCTGCACCCCGCGTTTTCACCCCGGTTTAGTATCCCGTAGGAACCGTTAATTTTTACGGGATAAGAAGTACCCTATGTGTTAATCCAGGTAATAAACTATGTGTGTGCCAAATTTCACCGTAGTTTTTGCGTGAAAGAGTAACGAACATGCATCCATCCATCCTCACAAACTTTCGCATTTATAATATAAGTAGGATATTTGAAAGCGGTAATTCAGAAAAAAAAAATATTATAAGCCGTATCCACACAGTTCAGTCGTTCCTGAAAACTGAACCGCAGTAGCGCCGCTCGGTAAAGTTCAACGAACCAAAGGCAGTTTGTCCTCTTTTGACATTCTGCCATTATATTATCTATGGCGCCAATAAACCATCGATTTCAAGTTAAAGTTTGTTTTACTGCGGTTGTGGAGAATGTCGATTGGAATTAGATTGGTTTAGTTTAGTTTTTTAAGCCAGTTGTCATCATCAGCACGAAATATTAAGAAATATTAGTCTTATACTTCATCATCAACCCATAACGTCCCACTGCTGGGCACGGGTCTCTCCTCACTTTCGTGAGGAGGGTTATGCTATAATCCACCACGGGGGCCCAGTCCGGATTGGTGGATAACATACCTACCTCCGAAATAATTCTCGGGTAGGTATGTGGGTTTCCTCACGATGTTTTCCTTCACCGAAAAGCGAGTGATAATTAAGTACATATGTTTTACAGAAACACATTGGTACGTGCCCGCACTGGGATTTGAACTCACGACCTTCTGATTGGAAGGCGGACGTTCTCCCACTAGGCTACCACCGCTTTTTTATCTTATACTTACTAATACTAATTATACAGTAACAAAATCTGGCGGGAAACAGTTAAATTAAATTGTGACATAAAGTTGTTTTTTTTTACAAAAACATGAAAAGACGACTCAGTAAAGCCACAGAATATAAATCACTAGCTGCGCCCGCAGTTTCATTCGCATTAACTAATTATCAAAGAGGAACCGTCAATTTTTACGGGATAAAAAGTATCTTATGTTCTATTCCAGGACCTAAAGTATCCAAAATTAAAAAATAAAAATATTACAATTAATTAATTAATTATTATTAGTAAATTCGCCACTTTTCCTGGCCTAGTGGAAGCTTATGGGAGCTTATGGAAAAGGAAAATGTACATAAATAAAATCATATCTGTATAAAATAACGAACATCATGTCTTAGTAATTTATCATAACATTTAGTTAGCTGGTTTTCAACGGACTTTTGTTCTTTAACTTCTGAATAATTACTATCGTGAAGGAACGAGCTGTTGTCAACCGCCGATCGAGTGCGATTTTTCTTCTCAAATTATAAGGTTTCGAATCGCGAACATTTTAAAATCAAATTAACAAATTAAAAATAAAAACCTTCGAGCATTCGAATTGAGAACCTCCAACTTTTTTGAAGTAGGTTTCAAAATAAAATAGAATAATATACAACTGTTTCGTGCTCCTTTAATATTTTCTCAACCTTGTGAGTTGTACCAAAAGCTTTTTATTCATCGTCAAATACACTTTTTAAGCATTTGTCATTTAACAATGGATGAAACTTAATCTGCCCTTTGAATTACATTTGAATGATATTACAATGGCGTAGATATCCATATCTTTTGTCAAGTACAGGGTCAAAATAAACCTTATTCTGTAGCCGTAAAGTCTATTACACCAGATTTGTTATAAAAACAGGGGTTCTGCAAGATGTAGTAATTTTTATAAAGTTTTATCATATTCCGCACGGTAGCTGGTTTGGGCGATAGATAATTCTCTTTTACACGGTCGTTTATCATTACAATTTGAACTTGGGTGCGGATATAATCGCTTATTATTAAAAAAAAAATAAGAAGGGCTCTTAAGCCTAAGATATGGCAAAGATTTGTAGCTTTTGAACCTAACCTGAATTTTGGAACATGGAAAACTTCGTTCAAAATCTTAGTAGTAGCCAAAGACGATTTATCTAAACTCTATGGACCCGATACGCATCTGACTGTGTAAACAAAAAGTTGTCAGTTAAGGCGGGGGTCGCGGGGGACGAGGAAAACACATTACACAAGTGATTGCGAAAAACAGAGACCGATTCAAATAGTCGGAGATCGCGAATATACTACCTTTAGACGAACGGACGGTCATATAACTTTGGCAAAAGGGGGTTGTAAGCGTGTGTGATCCATTGGTTATATCGTTTGTGGTAGCACTAGCGTCCGCCTAGCTAGAAACACTGTCACCAAACCCTCTCGGGGGGGTCCCGGTAGTCTTTGAAAACCAGTCTTATTCTAAGCTCAGTGCGCTTACCATCTTCGACCAAATCGTCACTTAATACCAGCTGACATAGCAATAAAACGTTAGCCTTATAAAGTACTAGCTGTGCCCCGCGGTTTCACCCGCGTAGTTCCTGCTCCCGCAGGAATATGGGGATAAAATATAGCCTATGTTACTCGCTGTCAATGTAGCTTTCCATTAGAGAAATATTTTTTTAAATCGGTGCAGTGGTTAAGCCGAAACTTTACATATTCCTATACATACTTTCATCCCCTATATTTATTTTACCCCTCAAGGGTAAAGTTTTATAAACTTTGAATGCCAAATTTATTTATATCTAATCAAAAGCCTAAAAAATAAATTTCAAGCTTCTAGCTTCAAAAATGACGATACTTCCATACAAACTTTCATCCCCTATTTCAAACCCTTACAATGCATTTTTTGCAATAAAAAGTAGCCTATGTCCTTCCCTAGGCTCTAGACTATTTCTGTACCAAATTTCATTTCAATCGCTTCAGTAGTTCAGGCGTGAAAGAGCAACAGACAGAGTTACTTTCGCATTTATAATATAAGTAAGGAATAAAAACAAAGTGTTACTGTCTCCTGTTCCGTGACTAGATTTTGCGCGCGACTTCATACGCCCGGACTACAGTTTATCGCGATAAAAAGTATTTTATGTCCTTCCCTAAGGCTTAAATAATCTCCATACCAAACTTTATCAAGATCGCCGTTTAGCTGTGAAAAGGGAGCAATCAGACAGATGGACAGAGTTACTATAGAGTTTATAATATTAATATGAATTCAAAACCTTGCCCGATACACAGAATAAATAATAATACAACCCCCCGTACCCACCTTTGCCCGCGAAACAAAATCAAAACATAAAATCGCGACAGGTGGCGTTAGGGAGAGGGGTGCGGACAGACGGACAGATGCGGGCCAGTTGTATATACGTACATTACGATGTTTGTTTTTAAAGAGTTGTATGTTGGTTGTATGGTCGTTTGTGGTTGTGTGAAGGTTTGTATGGTGAGTGAATGGTGGCAGATATGTAAAGATTGACAACTTCAATTACACTTTATCTGGTTTCTAATGTCAGTTTCATATTCCTTAACAAAATTCTAAAGAATTCTTCCTAGTTATTATGTTTACTGAACGTCGATAAAGGACTTATTATTGTTTAAGGTGATTATTTTTGGAAACTGTTAACCTAACACCCTAGCAATATCGAATACTTGTAGATACGAACGTACTTACATCGTACATAGACCAGGAAGCATACCATGACCTCTTATAGCGATTCAGTTGAAGACCTAAACTGAACCGCGTCGCATAATCGAACCGTGACGTCTTATTTTTGATTTGGCTGCCATTTTCAACCTAAACTGGATCCCGTTAAGGTTGAAAATGGCAGGAAACTAAATTGAGTCGCTAATGAGCCATTTTCAACCTAAATTATATTCAGTTTTGGTTGAAAATGGCAGCAACATAAATAATAAGACGTCACGGTACGATTATGAGACACGGCTCAGTTTAGGTCCTCAACTGAATCGCTATGAGACGTCATGGCAGGCCTCCAGGACTCGGAACTGGTTTACTGACCAGGCTGGCTAGGACTCGACAGTCAACGTTTTGACAGCTTTCATAATAAAAAAAAACATAAGTTCGTGTAAGTATACTTGACACTGGCTGAAAACACAAAAATGGTGCGAAAAATGAATATTGCACAAAGCAATTTTTACATATAAAAAAATATTTGTGTCAATAAAAATTGGTTTAGATAAAAAAACAAGGTTAATAAGAAAAAAAATCCTTGAGATTTCATTAATCTAATTGCTATAACAACACATACCTTTACTAGTACCTACATATTCCAGTGAATATATAAATCATCAGCATTCCAGATTTCAGATAAGATCTATAAGTGAAATCATCTGTTCGATCCATGACCTACGCGCGTCATTGTAAGACCTAACTATAGACCGAGAGACCTAACCCATAATTAAAGAACAGTGACAGATTGATACTGCAAAAAGTGGGGATTAAAATATGGACTAGATTTTTTGGTTCCGTTTGAAAAAGTCATGTTTTTTTGCGATGACGCGCGGATCAGATCCTGGATACGATTTTTATTCGCGGAAGGTAATTTTTTTTTTGTGAGTAAAAACAGAATTTATTTACTGACAGAACTTAAATAACAAAATAAATAAATGGAAAACTAAATAAAAACTTAAAAATCTTACAAAAGACATTAATTAGTAGTTTTTTGGTTTTTGTATCCATCCACCATTAAAAACATTCTATTTATCAACCCGTAAAATAGTAAAAACCAGACTGCAATGGCTTTAGTAATTTTTCGCGATACGAAAACAAACCCCCTTATTATTTATCTTTAACTATGAAAACTAAAATGAGAATTAGCTAAATCAAAATAGATAAGCAGGGGGGGAGTGGATTAACATTTTATTTAACGTGGAAATGCAGCCAGTGTTCTTGGCACCATACTTCATGGACACCCCCTATTGTAAGATTTTTGATTTTCAAGTTGTGTTTTAGGTAGTTTTACTTTTCTATTTAATTTAATATAATTATTGTTTTTTACAATACAATACAATAATTCTTTACTGAACACCATAAAGCTTAAGTAGACAGTACAATTAATACATATTATAGTCATATTATTCTTATATTAATATAATTTCGATAATATCAATAGAAAAAGGAAATAAATAAATAATACGTCTTCTTATTGGGTCCCCACAAAATTAATACAAATTATAATGCTTCAAGCATATAATTAACAGAGACCGGACATTATTTACTGTCACTATAATTACGGATTAGAAGATTAAACAATTTATATTGATTTTATTTATTGGAACAGAGCAGTTGAATTTAAATTAATAGGAGTTATAACTATTTATTATGTGTAATATTGAATAGGATATTAAATGTCATAGCAAATATAGGTTGTTTATATACCATCGTTACCGACAGTTCCCGGCATAGGCTGCAATGCCAATCCGCCATTACATTATTAAAAAAAAAAGCTGTTTGAGGTAGTAGGCAGCGGCGGCGGGTGCTTATAGGACCATGTTCCTCGTAGTTCCTGATTCCTTATAAACAGGGAATCCTGGCTAGGACTCAGGATCCATGTATGTAATCGTGACGCGTTATAGGCCCAAGCCAGTAGTGTGAAACAGTCTTATATTAATACTAGCTGCGCCCCGCGGTTTCACCCGCGTAATCCTAGTTTTTCTCCTATAACTGTCCATTAATCAGGTTAAAAACTAACATGTTACTGAAGAACAGCTGGAGATCGTGAAATATCAAATGTTTAATCGTGAGTTCATAGGAAAAATAATTTTCTGTTTAAATTTTAATTTTAAAATGAAAGGGAAAGGAATAACTATAGAACTGTCTTTAGTGTCTACAGAAATTATTGTCACAGTGGAAAGAGAAAAGAAAGTCATCTTTCTAAAATGGTAACAGAGGTTTCTATGTGTGTGCGCTAATGACGTGACAGCGTCACAGTTAGCGACATTGTTTGACGCGTTCACGAGAAAGCATATCTCGCATTCTTGTCGTGTTTTCCGTGTTTATTTATTTTGGTCACATCCTATTATCCAATTGTCTCAGTTTGTTTACAAAACATCGCGTTCCAATATGGCCGACGAGTTGTGACGTAAAGGTGACGTCATGTTCTGATGAATTTAGTTTAATGGGTTGCCAAGGGTAGGTTGTGAAATTTCCTAAGTTTTGGCGGATTACTCACACACTACCACACTATAATATACCAATCATACACCATATTAATATATACACCTAATAATACTAACTATAAAAAACATTTAAGCCCGAACAACAGTCGATACTTTAAAGAATAATACTTTTGAAATTTTTAAATGTAGCTTGTATGTATTGTTCATTGATTACGATCTCGGCGATGACGACGTTGTAGAAGATGGTTGTTAATTGTGGATCAATGACTTCTATTATTTGTAGAATACCTTTCGCTTTCATTCCGACTCCTGAAAAACCAATACTTTCTTACACATTTGCACAAAAGCTCGAATCTTCCAACCCGTACGGGACACAGTCAATGCATCTTTTATTTAAAAAAAAACCTGCCTATTTCTAATTATTTTACCAATTTGATATACCCTGAAATGTGGTAAATTGTTTACGCATGGCAACATTTGTTCGAAAATGGCGCCCACGCAACTGAAAGATTTATTTTCCAACATGTACAGTAAGTAAGTCATAAAATATCGAACTCTAGTTATATCAGGAAGCAATACCGTACACACATGATTACGTTACATGGTATTTCATAACTTCTACGTTTATTGAATTTATGAGAATTACTTGCATAGTAGTTTTCGCCTTTTATGGAGCTAGAACTTTGTAATAATTCGCTAACTACATGTCAGTTGGTAATATAACATTATTCATATAAATAAACAGCAAAATATACATTTAAAACTATGTACAGACAGCTATCGAAACTAATTGTATGGTTTAGTATTAATCTTTAATTAGGCAGTATCTTTGATGGGATAAATAATAAGTAATAGTTGTATTGGGAGTAAGATAAGCGGTGGTAGCCTAGTGGGAGAACGTCGGCCTTCCAATCAGAAGGTCGTGAGTGCAAATCCCAGTGCAGGCACGTACCAATGTGTTTCTGTAAAACATATGTACGTAATTATCACTCGCTTTTCGGTGAAGGAAAACACCGTGAGGAAACCCACATACCTACCCGAGAATTATTTCGGTTGTAGGTATGTTATCCACCAATCCGGACTGGGCCCCCGTGGTGGATTACGGCCTAACCTTCCTCACGAAAGTGAGGAGAGACCCGTGCCCAGCAGTGGGACGTTATGGGTTGATGATGAGTAGTTGGAGGCCTCTTTTGCAAGAGACCGCCTGGGAAAGTTACCTTTGCCAGATATTCATCCGCCAAGCCGCAGTGTGCAAACGTTACTGTGTTCCGGATTGAAGGGCATTGTTTCCAGCGAAATTACTGGCCATATGAGACCATAAGAGTCGATGTCTCAGGGCGACGAGTGCAGTGCAGTGCCGCGCAGGATTATGCAATGGAGAGTTCTGGGTAGTGCTGTGACTGTTGTGGGCAGGCGTTGCGCTTGCCATCAGGTGAGCGGCTGGCTCGTCTCGTCATTTGGACAAATAAAAAAGTTTTTATAGTTATAATTTCTCGTAGATTTATTAGACCTACCTATCCTATAAGAGTACCTATCTAATTCAATCAGCATAAACTGAAAAAATATGTTTGACACAACGTGTGACATTGAATTGAAATCACCTAATCATTGCTTTATTTTCTTTCATCATCAACCCATAACGTCCCACTGCTGGGCACGGGTCTCTCCTCACTTTCGTGAGGAGGGTTAGGCCATAGTCCACCACGGGGGCCCAGTCCGGATTGGTGGATAACATACCTACCTCCGAAATAATTCTCGGATAGGTATTTCTTTGCAAGAAGTTAAGTCTAAAATAACTGACTGTCTGAAAGTTGGCTCCAAATATGCTTGATAAGGGCTTACAATGTTATTTGGTTTACTTAATAGATTTCATTTAGATCCTGGAATAGAATATAGGATGCTTATTATGCTGTAAAATTTAATGGTTCAAACGGATGAAACCGCAGAGCGCAACTTGTTAAAAGTAAAAACAAAAAGAAATCCAAACTAAATGTCACATAATTATATCAAAAGTTGGTATCCAAAGGTCCAAAGGTCCAAAGGTTGTCCGGAAGAAATCGCTTTCAGCGATAAGACCGCCCATTGTACTACCCTTGTTTACCTATTGTAATTTTTCTGTACTGTGTTTATTTTTTGTTTCTGGTGTACAATAAAGAGTTTTTCTATTCTATTCTATTCTATCCCTGAGACATGCCAAATCATTGGCAAAAACTTTGGTCCGTTTATTAATTTTGGCATCACATTTTCTCATGAAAATAACCCATGGAAATAACTATCATCCCAAAATCTACACTCTCGTGTTGCCTACCTCACTTAACACTCGGCAGAGACTTGGTAGCACGATTCTATTATCAGTCCATCACACATGTTTATCAACAGCTATAAAATAAGCCTGGCAAGTGCGGGTCGGACTATGCAAAATGTAGGGTTCTGTAGGTCCTATAGAGAAAAATAGAGTTTGATGCTTTTTTTTTAAGTCTCACCACACGACACCTCAGTACTAAAGATAAAAGTTAATTATATACCTTGTGTGTTTTTTATTAACTGGAATAAATCTCCCTAGCGCGTAAATTAAGGGCTAGGATTGGGGGCTGCGATAAGCAGAACTTCACCACCTCCTCCTCACGAACGTGAGGGAGACTCGTGCTCAGCAGTGGGACGATAAAGGTCGATGATGATGATGATATTATGCAGTCAGCACGCCACACACTCTACAGACAAATAAAGAGAAGAAAAAAACTATAACGCTACGACATACTCGTAACTTTCGTAACGTACGAACTACAAACGTTGTTTTTGAAAGATGTAACATAACGTACGGGATTCTTTCTGAAGTAAAACTTCTTTACGCACGCTTGACTTGGGGAGTAAGCTCGAGAATGCGATACGAAAAATGTGATCGGGCAAAGTTGAGCAGTCGGAAATTGAGAGGGAGACATGTTAGTGAAGATAGAAAGAGAAATAGTTACGTTTTTTTTCAAATAATTTTTTAGTTGAATTTTTACTTCTACTATGTGTCCCTGCACACATTTAGTTTTTTTTTTAAACTGCGGATCTCTAAAAGTTTAATCTCGCACAAACACAGACATCACCATCTGCTTGTCATAACAACTTTTGTTATTTGTTCAAAATAAAGGTGTTTGCAGACAAAAGTGCGTTTTCAATGCGACTATGACGTTATCTAATTGTTCCATCTTTTTATTCGTTTTAAATCCATTGGACTTTGATGGATCGTCGAGAACAGAAGTTATATTATTTATAGAAGTTATAAGTTTTTTCTTTTATAATAAAACTTATACCTTGTTTTATTGTAACCATAATCACTGCAAATTTCTCCAGCGAAATGATCGATACAATAATATGAGACTTTAGAGCTGATGTCACAGCGTTACAAGCGCAGTGCAGGGTAAGATTATGCAATGTAATATTGTGGGTGGCACTGTAACTGTTATGGGTAGGCGTAGCGCTTACCATCATGTGAATGTCGAGCGCGTCTCGTCTTTCCGTCATACAAAAAAAATAATTAATGTTGAACAGAGATGATTGCATTGTAATGAAATTAGTTATAGTGGTGTTCTGTGGATTTACTCGTGGTTTCAGATAAATACGAGTCGATCAATACAATATCTTATCAAATGTATCAGCTATATATTATGCTCTTTGCACCTGGTAACGTACTTACATAGAGATGAGTGGAGTGTCGCGCGCACAAAATCAAAGCTTTTCACTTATATTATAATTATGTGAAACACTTTACCACCTAACACTCTTCTCTTCAACTGTACACCATGACAAACTAAAAACATCTTATCCAATCGATCTCATCAGATCGGCTTTAAATCAACACCCTCGATTTGCTAAAACTATTCATTAATGAAGTTGTTAATATTAATATACTTATAATAATTATTATATCCGTTAACATAGAGCCGTCAAAAGTTATTAGAAAATAAATTAAAAATATTTGAGGGTGGTGAATTGGATATTTCAGTGAGATTAGTATGTGTTATTTCTCGGGGAACAATGAGAATTGACGGGCATCTCGTTCACCTGATGGTAAGCGCCACGCCACACAAAACTTTGCATTGCGTAACTGCCTAACTCTTGCACTGTACTGCCCTTATCATACTGAACCTTTCTAATAATAATTATGCTTAGCGCGGATGGCCCATACAAATAGCATATGATTCTCAAAAGGTCACTTTTCAAAATGGCCAGTTCTCAAAATGGCGTATTCTCAAATGAACCGACTCTTAACATGACAATGTTTTAACACGTTCACCGCTGAAGACGCACACGTTTGTGTTTTTATAATTTTACGGATATTGAAAACACGCTGTATTCCCGTTGTCCCTGGACTCTGTGCCAGGGTCTAACGGGAACAGTCCTAATTTAATTAAATACTAGCTGCGCCCTGCGGTTTCACCCGCGTAGTTCCCGCGTAAAATGTCATATTTAATAATATCTAATCAAAACACTAAAAAATAAATTTGAAGCTTCTATCTTTAAAAATGACGAAACTTCCATACAAACTTTCACCCCCTATTTCAAACCCTTAGAATATTTTTTTTCGCGATAAAAAGTACCCTATGTCCTTTCCTAGGCTCTAGACTATTTCTGTACCAAATTTCATTTCAATCGGTTCAGTAGTTTAGGCGTGAAAGAGCAACAGACAGAGTTACTTTCGCATTTATAATATAAGTAAGGAAGTAAGGATTTGGGAACACGCACTGCTGTATTGTCAATTTTATCACACCAGCTATGTGCGCCCGCACAGCTGATTGAGTTACGACACAACGCCAGTAAACAGTAAACAGTAAACACACACGTTGTGTGAGGATTCGCAAAAGAGCCAATAAAGTAAAACGGTTCAGCAGCGAACGTATTAAGAACGTATTTCTTAAAATAATGATTCCAAGTTTAAGGCAGGAATAAGAAGAAGGCATTGTGAAGTGCGGGAGGGTGGGGTATTCCCATAAAGCACATTGTTAGTGCAGCCACGCGGCATAACGCGATGTAGGAAGTGGACGTTTAGCGAGGAGTGCGCCGTCGAGCGGAGCGAACGTTCACTTCAACTTGCTTGCCGTTCTTTAGGTTAGTTTACATCAGTTTAGGTATTCCTTGTCAAGTTAAACTGACACGGGACTGACAGAAAAAAAAAACTCAAAAGCTAAAGGCAACTCTGTAGAAGATTTGTTTATGTAGTGGGAGGCCTCTTCTGCAAGAGGCCGCCCGGGGAAGTACCATTCATTTGTAGTGCCATTCATACCGGAACTCATTCATGGTTGCACACTACTGCTTGGGGGTTTAATATCTCGCAAAGGTACTCTTGCAGAAGAGGTCTACGCTCCAAGAATGTTAAAATGACACCGTGACTGAGCAGTCAGATAAAAAAAACTTATAAATAACACGTTTTACTTATCATCTTAACACGTTCGCTGCTAGAAACACACACGTCTGTGTTTTTATTATATCATTTTACGGCAAGCGAAAACACGGCTGGCGTGCAAACCCGCACTGCTGTATTGACAATTTAATCACACCAGTTGTGTGCGCCCGCACGGCTGATTGAGTTTAGTTACGACACAACGCCAGTAAACAGTAAACACACACGCAAAAAAGCCAAAAAATTAAGATTTAGCAGTGTACGTACATGTTAATTGAACTATTAATTAGATGTTAATTGTTAATTGAAATTTATCCTATTTCGATTATTATTTTATCTCGATTATTTCTGATTTAGACTCGATTATTCGATTACGTCTACCCTTTGCGGGACTTGTCTAAAATAACTCGAAAAATCGATATACGCTCGCATTTGACTGCTATCTCACTGAATGCGGTTTAGGAGAATGGGTTTGCCTTGAAGGGAAGATGACAGTGAGGTAAAATTAGCGTCCCTGAAGGGTCATTGATATGTGGGCCAGCACGAGGACGCCGCGGCCACGAGGCGAGTGGCGCGTGCTCGCCACGTGGTCGCGTAGTCGCGTCCGTACCTATCGCTAGTGATGGGAACTAGTCAGTACTTATTAATCTTTTTTTTTTGTTTATTGAATTTTTTTTAGTAAAATATTTCCCCGGCTGGACTTATAGCTTATAGTGATGGACGCTGCTGAATGGTTACTTCTTTAATATATTTTCGGTTAATATTTTTTTCCAATATTGAAGTGATATTTCAAATTTGTGTTGCAATTTTCAAGGTGTATCAATAAATAAATTGCATTTTAACTTTGCCTAAATTTTTAAGCAAACATTGATCTTATGACATTGGCTAATGTTATTTGTCACAAACAGCTACATTTTAAATAACGAATTTATTAAGCAACCAAATATAATCTACCTTATACAACTTCATAAAAGTTTTCACTTTACCATTTCCTAAGATTTTAAGCATCAAGGGCAGAATTAACTTTATACATTTTATATTATATTAAGTGATATTTATGATGAAATGATTATTTATTATATCGATTAAAAAAAAATGTTAAAATTAAAAAAAGAGCTAAAGTCATTTTACTTCAGTCGTGTGGTCTAAAGCACATTCGTTTTTTTTAATTGTATCCTTTTTATTCTTACCAGCCAGGCACATCACTAGCGCGAGGGGTGTCCACTCCAGCGGGGCGGGGTAACCTTGGATGAGCGGGCAGCTGCGTCGGTGATCACCTGCCTCCCGCCATACACAACCCGCCAACAAGTATGCAGCAAAACACGACAACATTTTTCAATAATACCTACCGTTTACTTCCTCGTATCGATGCGAAAAGAAAACAAAACGATCTGTCACATTATGAAAAAAAAATTGCAAAAAGGTTTTAATTTTAATCTGTCTTAAGTTTTAATTTAGAAAGAATGTGAAATATCATCTTCATTATCATGGCAACTCGTTCGACTGCAGGGCATAAGGACTTATGCGCCACAAATACCTACCATTTTATAGGATTTTTATTTCATTTCATTTCAATCTGGTTCAAGGTACAACTTCGGTTACTTGGATGACATAATTATTTTGTTCAGTTATTTTAAATCGAAAACCAAACTACTAAACCAATTTTCATGAAATTTCTAATATTAACAAATGTTTCCAAATCGATTTGTCGGAGTTTTGAGGTAACAAACATGGAAAAATAAATTCGAACTGCTCCCTTTTTTAAAGGTGGTTACAAAGAGGTATTATTAATTTCTCCTAATTTTGTAGTTCAGTTCCTATGGGTATTTATTTCGTGTACCTACCTGCTTGACTTATTATTATTCTCTTGCAAGAGGTACTAAACGCAAGCTGTAAGTAATTTTTTGAAACTTATTCCAAATTCAGATTTCAATTGTATCAAAACCCATAAACACGTGCCTTTATTTTTATAACCGAAGAACATCAGAAGCTAATGTTCCAAATTCAAATTGAATGCAAGAAACACCTTGCCAGAGTTGCCAGCTATATAAAAAAAACATGGCTAATGCGAATGGCAGGTGCATCTTAAGCATTAATAACTTTGAGACGAGATATCGTCCACTTTTCGGACATTTCATAATGTCTTCAATGCCTTTTATAATAATAAATGACTAGCCTCTTATCAACTGTTCATAAATTTTATTGACCTATTTATAAACTTTGGAAATGTAAATCTCTTCCTTAAAACGATAAATATATAGCTTTAACTTGATGAGTTAATATATTGTAACTACTTTAACTTAACAAAAAATCACAATTAAGAAGAATACCTAAAGATCTATGAAAAAGCACAAATCCCGGAAATGTCGACTCTATAATCGACTAGGTGGTTTTGCGGACTTTTAGTAAAATTCCCGGACATTTTAGGTATATTAGGTACATTAGGTACTCCAATATATACCTAAGAAACAGATCTAGAGTACTATTTCTAATGATGTGATATTTCAAAGGCGAATTTAATTTTAAAATATTATAGTTAGGTTATATACATAATTACATACTATAACAAATACGTAGGTATTCAGTGAAACCATAAACAAGTATATATTTATAAATATGATGTATAAACACAAATGAAACGAGGATTGAAATACTCGTAACCTAGTTGTTATCTTCTGACTCAACGCCGGAGTTCGGAAGCACACATTTTGTTATCACGTTAAACAATGGCTGTGTTTTGCCAAATTCCCGAAATTATGCGGTCATTTTCCCGGAAATGCCGATAAATATACGATACCGCGCGAGCTATTTTCGACAGGCATTTCCTATTTTTTATCGAATCCAGTGAATAATCGACTTTCTTGTAAGATAATGAATAATGCGCATCGATACTGAGTAAAAGACGTATTTTAGGTGTGTATGTTATTTGGGAAATAAACATTACCACTGATTTACATGGGTGAAGAAACTCATTTTTGCAATATTTGTTTTTATTTTTATTTTCAAGACCAGTTATTTATTATTCCAGTGAAAAAACTTATGAAACAATCAAGGAAAAATAAAACTTAAGTGGATATACATCTTAAAAATCTAAAAAGCCTTTAGTGGAAGGTATAATACCTTATTTGCGTAAAGTATAATATAATGCAGGCATGTACCAATATGTTTCTTGTAAAACATATGTAAGTAATTATCACTCGCTTTTCGGTGAAGGAAAACATCGTGAGGAAACCCACATAACTACCCGAGCATTATTTCGAAGGCAGGTAGGTGATCCACCAATCCGGATCTGGCCCCCGTGGTGGATTACGGCCTAACACTCCTCACGAAAGTGAGGGGAGACCCGTGCTCAGCAGTGGGACGTTATGGGTTGATGATGATGATAATATAATATTTTAAAGCAATTTGTTTAAGGTTTAGAAGTAACATGGTCACTGACACTAAGTAGGGATGGGGCCATAACTTAGGGATGTGCCCTTGCTTCGAGTCGATTCCCGCGATACAATGGGAAATATCACGTTTTTATACTTTATTATTCTTCTTCTATACTTTAATATGTAGAGATCTTTAGATGGGTGTTTTTTTTTTTGATTCCGTAATTACATTTTTAATTCTATACATTTAGTTATTGCCGAAGTTTTTAGAATAACTATCAACTTTAAGCCTTTATCTACCGAATAGAATTAACTGACAAATAATAATAATACTTATCTAATCGTTGTAAAAAAAACACAAAACTTTTTTATCTCTGCAGTATTACTAAAACGGCTTCTTCAAAGCTTTGCGAAAACCCATCCATACAATCCTTACAACAAATAAACAACCAACGATTGGTAAACTTAAGTAGGAAGCCAAAAGTAGCAGATCATGCTTCAGTGGTTCCCAATAAGGTAGCTCAAGAAGGGGTAGCAAAGAAATAAAGCCGTTTTTTCTCAAAAATCTATTTTTTGTAGAAAGGGTTGGCAGGCAGATGTCAAGGCGATGCAGATGTCCAAAATTAATTATGCTGCCACTGCCAGTAGACAGGAGAGCTACTGGTTATTTTGTTGCCAGTCTTAAAAATCATTAAGGGATTTGTACTTAGTTTCTTTTTGATTCGTGTTTCTTTTATGCCAGCACGTTATTGTAAATAGGTTGTCGTCTGTAAGTATTGTGTATGGCATGCGGTAGCATACTTGTAAGTTCTTACAGGGTTAAACTTATTATTTATTGTGAGAAATAAATAAATAATTTGTTACTATCAGACAGAGATGAGGATAATTTTATAATGTTACCTGATATGATAATGCAGTTGCTAATTACTCGCTTGTGTTGTATAGATTGAAATCCAACGTTTTGTTCTCTATGTAATTGACTTTAATTCTATGCCTAGTTTCCAAGCTTCACGCTATTAAAAATAGACGGTGTTGCCATTTCAACGGCGGTCTTTCGCCAAAATCGATATATTCATAATGCTAGAAGTTTAGCGACATCTACCGAGCTAATCCAAACTACTTTTTGATGTCATTAAAAACTCCTCAGTGGAGTCACAGGACTTTAAACTTTATTGCCATAGCTAAAATACCTAAGGCGCCTAAGCCGTTAACAATGTCAAAATACTTTTTACTCTTACGCAGTTACAGAATTTGGAACTTTATTGCAATAAACAAAATACCTAAGCCATCAAGGCTGTCAGAAATGGCTAACTCCTGAGTCCCCGCATCTCTTACGAGCCGCACCTGTACGTAGGACTACCATACATTCTGTGACCACCATAACGGTACGAGCTGTTTGCAGCCAGTAATTAATGTAAAAAGGTAAAGAATTCCTGGATAATTAATCAGGTAAACTGATATTGCTATAGCTTGCATCACTTTTGCACATTTCCGACCATTTGTTAACCTATTTCAATATAGGATTTTGAATAACAAGAAATTAGTCTAAATAGAAGCGACAGATAGAATGATCGGCTCGGTAGAAAAATAATTACAAAAGAGACATTTTTTCATGTTACTACGTAACAAGACGAGGCAGACTGATGGTAAGCGCTACGCTTGCTTTTGACAGCTACAGTGCCACCCAGCACTTCCATTACAAAATCTTGTACGGCACTGCACTGCGCTCGTAACCCTGAGACATCGGTTTTGAAGTCTCATATGCCCAGTAACTTCCCTTCAAACCGGAACACAGTAACGTTGGCACACTACTGCTTCGCGAATGAATATCTGGTGCAGGTAGAGCAAGCAGAAGAGTGCAAACAAAACTGTGTTCCGCTTTGAAGGGCAATGTTTCCAGCGAAATTACTAGGCATTTGAGACCTAAGAATCGATGTCTCAGGGTAACGAGCGCAGTGCAGTGCCGCGCAAGATTATGCAATGGAAAGTTCTGGGTGACACTGTAGTTAGAGACTGTATGGCGCTTACCATTAGGTGAACAACTTGTTCGTTTCGTTACTTAGTCAAATAAAAAAATGTACCCGAGGTACCGACATAAGTAAAGGTAAGGTAAAGGTACCGACTCTTGCAGAAGAGACATACCAATCGTTCTTGCTAAACGACTCCATTATGAAAGCATGAGAGTTATACCTATAGATAGAGCTGTTAACACGTTCATCTCTGAAAACACAACTGTCGTGTTTTTCACAACTTGCCACGAGTACGGAAAAACACAACTGTTGTGTTTGTTGTATAGGAAAATCACTACGGCGCGCTCAGAGCCACACCCGTGGCTAGACAAGCAAAACGGCTCAGCAGCCGAAGTGTTAAAATGTAGAGCAGTCCCTAACAGAAACTAGTAAACAAAGTTTACCGTCCGCCCCAGGCTTCGCTCGCAAATAGTTTACAATTGACTGTGAAATACGCGCTTTCATGTACGTAATTTAATAAATTACTAATAGATCTGAGATGGTCGGAGATAGCACCTTGTCATTTGAACCCGCGGGATATGAAGGGTACTTCTTAAAACCTCTCGAATTAACCAGGTGATGGAGTAGTCAGGTAAATTGGCTGCAAATTAGCTTTCTCGGTGCTTTGTAACCTTTTCCACGTTGACTGTACTGGCTGACTATTTGTGGGATGTCCTTGGGATCTTGATGGGATTATGTTATTTTTTCTCGTATTTCAAACGCAAAGTAAATTGTAATTGAATTGAATTGAATTGAATTGAACAATTCGGAGTCTACATTTTCTTTGCTTAGAAACAAGTGAAACAAGTGTCCGCCAAGCCAAGTAGTGTGCAAACCTTACCGTGTTCCGGTTTCAAGGGCACTGTTTTCAATGAAATTACTGGGCATATGAGACTTTAGAACCGACGTCGTGTGCCGCAAGGTTTTGTAATGGTAATTTTTGGGTGGCAGTGTAGCTGTTATGGGCAGGCGTGGCGCTTACCAAACAGGTGAACGAGCTGCTCGTCGTATATACGTATATCGTGACATAAAACAGTGTATGCTATAACCGAAAAACCCGCCTATCCGATATTATTTTTTGGTAACCTTATCACATTAATTACGCCGTATAAAAACCGCAGAACACAATCCCGGAAGCGAGACAAACAAGGTTCCATTGTGAGACACGTGTCTCCATGGTCCTTGACGTGTGTGGTCCTACACAAGGACCATGGTCCTGTATCGGTGTTTGTAAACAAAGGGGCAATACGGGCTGATGGATGATAAGCTTGAGTAGTTGCTTCCTGAAGTTTGGAGCAAAGAGGTGGTGTCACACCCTTAGCTTTAGATAACAGAGGTGTTTTGAACGGGTTTGCATAACGCACGAACGCTGTGTTTGAAAACATTGTGTGTTGTGTGTCAAAACTCCATTTCAGAATTTAAAAAAAAACTCGTATAGTCGCATTCCGAGTTTTTGGCGGGAAACAGTAAATGCGAAGCTGATGTCTACGTATTTGTTTTTAAAACTTGTGTTTCTACGTGTGTTAATATTGGTGGAATATTATCCATTGAGTTTTCGTTAAGATATAAGAGTGTAGCAAATCCAAAAAACATGCAATTTCGTGTTTTCTCCATAACTCCCAAGAAGTTTCAGTAAAGCACCCACCACTTTATTGAATCGTGACTTTGACTAGACTACCTACTGACTGGGACTTAGCACTTCGACTAATAACAACGGAAAATCTAAAAAACTTAATTTTTTTAATACTTGACAGTGGCGAAATGCACTAATCATACGAAGCCAAATAGAAAAAAAAACTCAGTACAGCTGGACTAATGAATTTTTCATAAAGTGATGCTGAAGAGTGATGACTGCCGAATTAGCTTAATTAAATTACCTTATCACCATCTTGACTTAGTAGCTTCCTTCCAAGAACTAGTTCCAAGAACGTTTAAGGGTGATGGGGACGAGAGACGATACAATTATAATACTTATTGAAGAACTGACTCATCACCACCAAGAGATCTTATAAATTCCGGACCAGCCGTAAGTCAGACTACCATCTGTCCCGTACGGTGCCAATCTAAAAATATTCCGGACCATTCGCAGAAATCACGTGCGCAAGCGTTTTTTTTCTAAGCCAGAATGCGTGCAACTTGTGCCCGCATATTTTTTTTATAGCACGCGCTACTTTATAATGCTTCCTTGTGCCGGTGCCATACACCATCGATACCTTACATCTGTCGATGCAAGCTGTATTTCGGTGTTACCTGACTAAATTAAAAACGCTTCCCGCCAAAAGTTTTCTTTTTAAAGGTGGCGCTTTCAGTTTCGGCGCGTATTATAATTTGCAACATAATGCTGGCTGGTTGTACCTGCCTTGCATCTGGTGCATTTCTTTTTTGGTATATTTTTAAATAGAACGTTTATGGTTTGGGAGACGGCTGCCGTCGCTGTTTTCTTGCGATTCATGTTTGGCACACATTTTCTTAAGCTTGCTTTGTTGGCTCTCGTAGTGTAGATAAAGATGGAATATTCAACTTATATGTCAGCCACAGCAATTAATTTATAGTGGTGGCTGCGTGGTAATCTGTGCGCTCCACAATCGAACGACGGACGACTACTTATAATTTATTTAACAAATAAACAAACATGTTTGTTTTATGGTATGCCCACCTAATAAGTGGAAGATAACTGCTTTAGTAAGTACAAACATAAATTTATTGAAAAGGCGAGCATTATTAATTTAATAGCACAATTCAAAATCAGAACACAAAAGCTTACCGTTACGCAAGATTCATAGACAACTTTTTTTTTTACAAAGACGCATCCTGCGACCTAACAATGGTCCATAAAGATTTTGAAAACGATATGATCGCCCAACAATCGAGGTACAATCATTTGTTGTGGTCGTCAGCCGAGTACTGCGGTCGAGATATTGATCGATGTTGAATCGTGAAAAAAATCGATTTAGTTTATTGGACTTCACTTATTGTTAACTGATAGATAATTTTGTATTTGTAAAAGATGAAATCAATGAAACTGCCTTCTGTGTTTTGTGACTTAGCAAGCTTCAATATTTTCTTTATAATTAATAATGTAGTTTGAAATATCTTCATCATCAACCCATTTCGTCCCACTGCTGAGCACGGGCCTCTCCTCACTTTCGTGAGGAGGGTTAGGCCATGATCCACCACGGGGGCCAGATCCGGATTGGTGGATCACCTACCTACCTCTGAAATAATTGTGCTTATATGTTGTTAAAACTAAGTAGGTATCTTAGTAGGTATTTATTATGTTATTATCTTATATCTTTAAATGAGCAATTCTTGTAAATATATATATAATTGGAATCTCGGAATTGGCTCCAACGATTTCATGAAATTTAGTATATAGAGGGTTTCGGGGGCGATAAATCGATCTAGCTAGGAATCATTTTTATAAAATGTCATTTTATTCGTGTTATATCAAATTAAACATGAACTTGGAAGAAAAATAACAAAGCGTTGGAGGCGTTTGAGTAGTCCAAATTTAAACTGAAAAATATGACTCTTCCTGACATCTATTGGCGAATAATAATACTACCGAGCAAAGGTCGGTCATCCAGGTACTAGTCTTATACTATAAACAATATCTTAAATATGTTATTCAGATAACTGCATTTTCTCGTGCCGTTAGCGCCATAAACGGTTAGATTTGCCTTGTAACTTGAGATTTAAACCAAAGATGATGTCATACCTTAGCATGTCATGTACGATAGAGGATAAATAGTTCATATATTAAGTATATAGCCTTATAGGGGGATTCTTAGTAACTACACAATTAGTATTGCCTCACTGGAAAATAAACTGCTAATAATTGCTAATATTTGTAGGTACGGGTTTGTTTTATTAACGTAAATAAAACGTTTTTTATGTTACTGATTGACAAGACCAGCATGCCGTTCTCATGATGGTAAGCGCTACGACTGCCCATAACAGTTACAGTGCCAGTTAATTTAAAACGGTTGAAACTGACAAACTGTAGAGCTATTTATCCGCATTATGAACAGGTACGTTTGAGAATATGGCTGTAAGATCTGCCAAGCTTATGTAGACGGATTTGTTTGTCCACACGTCTTATATAACCGTAGCGACGCAACCATTTCAAGATTGAATATCTAGTATGCAAATAATTTATTTTATTGCAAATCTCTACCTTACAGTTATACGCAAATCGGTAGAAATTCACTATAAGATTCACACAATGGTAACGCAATCTGTCGGTCTGTCAATCTCTTGCCAATATTCTCCTTTAACTTCAAAACCAAATCTCAAGCCAAATGATGCTTTAACAGTTTTGAAATAGAGAGGGTAGATGTAATTGCGAGTTTCAGGGTTAAGTTGGTTTTCCAGTTAATGGGATTTTAATAGAGTGAACTAAAATCGTCCTTGCATTGTCCTATTGTTGTGAGAACGGTTTACAAAGAGATTGCATTTTGTTCATTCTCTCGAGGCTTGTTTGGCGTCTTTTTGTACCGATTTCGATGTCACCTGGTTTCGGTATTTTGTTAGGACTTAAGAATAACGGATTGTGGATGTGAGGCATCTGTGTTATTCTTGTGTCCTTAAAATTAAATTGTGTACCATAACAGACGCCTTGGATCTGGTGGTAACACTTTTTTTTTGAGTGACGTGACGAGCAAGTCTTTCTCCTGATGGTAAACGCTACGCCTACCCATAAAAGTTACAGTGCCACACAGAACTTCGCATTGCATAATCCTGCGCGGCCCTACACTGCGCTCGTCACCCTGAGACATTGGCTCCAAAGTCTCATATGCCCAGTAATTTCGCTGGAAACAGCGCCCTTCAAACCGGAACACAGTAATGTAAAATTAAATATTTTTGTGACTAATTCAGTAGTTCTTTTCAAGATTCAACCTATGCAATATTTGTATGAAAATGTATTTATTTACATCTCTCTCTCCATAGCAATAATGTTGGTAATATCACAGGATGTTCTATGGACCAAACTTAACGATTTAAAGTCGCATATTTAATCACACACGTGCAGGATGTGCCTACCGTATAATATGTAATATCGCAAATATATCTAAGTAAGTATAAAGGAAATCTTTACTCACCATTCACCATGAAGAAACTTATATATAAATCAACAATACGGCATGGAAAAATATACCCAATGCTTATGAAGCTACAGATCTAAATGCTAAGGTAGTCATTGTTGGCAGAATCAGCTGATCTTCAAGGCCTGAACACACGTGCACGGGTCAAATTTGCAATTTTTTTAACAACTAAAGAAACCTTCTTTTGCGCAAAAGCGTGGGAACGATGGCTTTTACCACGTGCGTCAACAATATTCTTACCTGAGATTTGCTAAGGATGTCTTCGAGTCTTCATCACGTTTGGTCCTTTGTAGCAGTGAAAATTATTGAAATCAGTGCGGCAAGTGATGAAAATCTTGTAGAAGTTATAGCGATAAGGTTGCGTTTGGAAAGCTTTGTAGAGCCTTTCAAGTTTTATAAATAGAGCAAGATTGTATGGAGAATAGGTAAAATTGACAGTCGAAGACAGATTTGATTGGCATTCAGTGGCGACATTTTTTTGCTGGCAAAATTTCATTCCATTCATAGAAATATTGGACTGTTCGTGACCAATAAAATATTTTGGTACCTCTACTGAACAAAGCCGGATGAAACGAAGCAAGAAAGCAAGAAGAAGTAGGTAAATACTCTTGAAGTTAGTACGTACAGGAAACTGCATGAGCATGAGCATACTTGGCTGTCAACGTTTAAAAGAAAAAAAATATCTTCGAACTGATGTATTTCCGAAACACTGGTAGAGTTAATGGAGTTTCCTTTTCTTCCTGTAAGAGATTCAGTCATGAACCAGCACTTGAAAGGGAAATTTGGTTTTTCAAACTCAAACCATATTCAGTTACTTTCTTAACTTAGTTAAATATTATACTGTATTTATAAATCATGTAAAGCTTTCATTATTGCCTACTTACAAAAAAAGCGAAATGTGTGCTGGGACACATAGCGGAAGTAAAACTTAAAAAAAAAGTATTTAAAAAAAAAACATAAGTGATATTTAAAAAAATATACGATACGTAGCGCTCTCTTTCAAGCTTCACTAACTTATATCTCTCTCTGAACTTCCGTTCGCCTCGCCCGATCACATTTTTCGTAACGCATTCACCAGCCTACTCCCCAAGTCAAGCGTGCGTAAAGAAATTTTACTTCGAAAATGATTCGAGTTTTTCATAACAAAAATATGTTGTTACTTAAAATGCAGAACCACAGAGATCGAATTAACTTCACCGATCGACCTCTTTGCGATGTTAGGTGTTATTTATATTTGCAAATGGAATAACGTTACAAATAACAGTCGCGGAAATTGAAAATCACACTAAATGCCGCGCCGAATCTGGCATGACAGCTTTTGTGCCAATAGGTATTATAATGCTATCGATGTTCCGTACAAATTAAAACAGTGTTCCATTTTTAACGCCGATAAGGTGTTTCCGAACTGACACTCTTTAATTGATATTACGAGAAGCCACGGTGTGGCGATCGTGATAGCTTTCACGACCGCCCCTACATTTTATATAATTATTGTTACATTAGAATAAGCACTTTATACTTTCTTTATAGTTGTTTTGTATTCTGTGGGTCGACGCTACATCACTAGTTGGATAGCGTCGATCCACATCACTAGCGGCCGCGCGGTTTTTTGGTCTATGGTTACTTCCGCATATACACCGCAAGCAGCGCCCACGCACAACGTATTATTATCTTTATATCTAAGTTTCTTTTATATTTCTTCTCGTGTATATTACTACAGTTAAAATATACATCGTTGTAACCACTCGGGCCTTTTACTGACCGACTGGATCCACCTCACCCTCAAAGAAGCGAAACAATAGTGGGACCACGGGGCGCTTCGACTCCTATCTCCCCGGTCCCCAAAGTGGTGACCCTGTCGACGCGTTTGAAGATTACGCCTGTCAACGTGAGGTGACCAGCCGCACGGTCGACCAAACTGCAAGCCGCGTGACCTGGGTGAAAAACTCGCCCTCAAGCCAGTCATTTACGCTATTTGCCGCATTCCGGTCCTTACTCAGTGCATCAGTGTTCGGTACCTAACGCTCCGATAGTTTACCCAGTGTTTTTAACCAAATTCAGTCCTAGAAATTCATACAGTGCTTCCAATAAATGTTTACAAATATTCGGGAAAAATCTGAACAAGTTGAAACCTGCTCGCATCGTTTGGCCAACGGAAGATCGGTCGGGCGACCAACTGCCCTCCGCTAGCACCTTCTGCCGTCATTCATCGACAACTTCGTTGGATCTGGCATCAACCGTCACTCGGATTGTTAACTTTTCGTCTCAATAAAGTGATTCGGCCCTACTGAGTGTTTGATGCAACAACGTTCCAGTTCACGCAAGTACCATTTGACATTTTGTGCATCAATAGTTGGACACTGCTGATATTTTGGTTTACAGTAAATAATTATATTAACAGGACTATATAAATAATTTCATAACATCAGACCTTCAACTAACTCTTGAACTAAATACTGACCCTTATTGCTTGTATAAAGCCTGGGTTCGTTGTCGTTTAATATTAATATTTCTTATTTTTCATTTTTTGTGTGAGTTTATGGTTTTGTCATAGTTGGCCTTTAGACCCCAGTGCCTTTATACACTTTATCACTAGATAATTTTCATTGTAGCAGTTTATATACTTTTACAAACATTTATTGAAAATTTAAATTTTCAACGACTGACAAAACCATATTTTAATTTTTGGGTGCGCATGTATAGCTTATTGGTTTATTCTTATTTCCATTATTATTGATAATTGTGTGTACTTGCCTGCTGCATTGTTTTCTGTGTGAACGCTCAATTATTTAAAAAAAAAATTTCAACAATATTACTTATTTTGAAACTTTGGTATTGTTTGGTTTGTGTGTGGTATCTGGTCTGGTCCTGATTTTTCATCTTACTCGCATCCTTGCCTGTCTACTAACCCTGTTCATATCCACAATGGATAGAGACTTGGAAGCACGCTTAGCTGCCCTTGAGGCTGAAAATGTTGCACTGCGTGCCCTGCATGAACCAAGTACTATACAGCCTAAACCAGAGCAAGCCAATGCATCCATGTGCACTAATGTATGCCGAGTTGCTGTCAAGCTGCCTCCCTTGTGGCCCGATCGGGTTACGGTGTGGTTTGCTCAAGCCGAAGCCCAGTTTCACCTTGCAGGTATTAACACCGATGATACAATGTACTGCCATGTCCTCAGTCAAATTGACCACAAAGTGGCCGGTGAAGTTGAGGACATCATCACCAACCCTCCTGCGACGGGAAAATATCAGAAGCTTAAGGAGACTTTGATCAGCCGTTTTTCTGCATCCGAAGAACAGCGAATGAGACGACTTCTCAACGACGAAGAACTCGGGGATAGGAAACCATCCCAGTTCCTGCGTTACCTTCGATCACTTGCAGGGACTACACTTTCTGCTGACAACATCCTTCGTCAGCTCTGGCTCCGCCGCTTGCCTCAGCATGTCCAAGGCATCCTTGCAGCACAAGCCGAGCTCCCCTTGGACAGAGTCGCCGACATAGCCGACAAAATTGTTGAAGCTCAACCAGGCCCACCTAATGTTTATTCAGCTACCGCGTCTCCACTGACCACGATGATGGAGCGGATTGAGGATATTAGTAGGCAAGTTTCTGTTCTGTCTGCCGCGTCTTCTGCACTCTCTCGGTCAAGACAGCCTACTCCATCTTCAGATGACTCGCCGTCGAGCCGCGGCAGCTCTGACCGAACCAACAAGCACTGCTGGTACCATAGGAAATATGGAGCCAAAGCTCTTAAATGCATTTCCCCGTGCAATTGGAAAGCGGAAAACTCCGCGCGCAGTCAGTAGCGGCGGCATCTGATTGCGACTCCAGCCAACACTCAAGCCGCCGCCTTTTCGTCACTGACCGTGTCACCAAACGACAATTTTTAATTGACACGGGTTCTGACTTGTGTTGTTACCCTCGCTGCTGGCTTTCGGACCGGAGGAAACCCTCCGACTATGAGCTCAGCGCTGCGAATGGTAGTAGTATAAAGACATACGGAAATATCAATATGACGCTCGATTTCGGTCTCCGGCGGCAGTTCGTGTGGTCATTCGTCGTAGCCGACGTCACCACCGCAATCATTGGCTCAGACTTCCTGGCTTATTATCATCTTCTGCCAGACTGCCGAGTCAAGAGATTGGTTGACGGTATCACTAAGTTATCAACGTCTGCTTTCGCTGTAACTTCAGAACAACCAAGCGTCAAAGCCGTTGCTTCGTCGAATTCCGCCTTCGCACAAGTACTAGCGGAATTTCCCGAAATCACTCGTCCCCCTGGCCTTCCCAGGATCATCAAACATAATACTGTGCATTACATCAAAACAACGGATGGACCTCCTATTTGTTGCCGTCCCCGCCGCCTGGCCCCACAGAAACTGATCTCGGCCAAAAAGGAGTTTGAAGACATGGTACAATCAGGCACCGCACGACCTTCAAAAAGCGCTTGGTCGTCTCCGTTGCACATGGCCTTGAAGAAGGACGATACCTGGCGACCTTGTGGCGACTACCGTACATTAAACGCTAGAACTGTGCCGGACAGGTACCCTGTGCGGCACATCCACGATTTTGCCCACAATCTTTCTGGCTCCAAGGTCTTCAGCACTTTAGACCTAGTGAAGGCCTACCATCAGATTCCCTTAGCTGAAGAGGACATTTCGAAGACCGCCATCGTTACCCCGTTTGGCCTCTTTGAATTCCCCTTCATGACCTTCGGTCTCCGCAATGCTGGTCAGACATTTCAGCGGTTTATCGATGAGGTCACACGGGGCCTCGACTTCTGTTTCCCTTATGTGGATGATATCCTCGTCTTCTCACCTGATGAGGCTCACCACCGGAAACACTTGCGGATCCTCTTTGGTCGGCTCAAGGATTATGGCGTTGTGGTAAACCCTTCCAAGTGCGTACTTGGCATCCCTGAAGTCACATTTTTGGGATACCACATCAGCCCTGAAGGCACCCAACCCCCATCAGATCGCATACAGGCCCTTCTAGATTTTCCCCCTCCGAAAACTGTACAGGGCATGCGCCGTTTCCTCGGCATGTTAAACTATTACCGCCGTTTCGTGCCGCACGCTGCGCAGTCCCAGGCTCCACTCATTGACGCCGTAGTGGCTACCAATGGCAAAGGTGCCAAGCCATTTTTATGGTCACCTGAGCTCCTGGAGAAATTTGAAGCCTGCAAAAAGAGTTTATCCAGTGCCACCTTATTGCAACACCCGATCAGCGACGCGCCCCTCGCATTGTTTACGGACGCCTCCAGCGTTCACATCGGGGCCTGCCTTCAACAGCAAGTTGCCAACGAGTGGTTTCCTCTCGCCTTTTTCAGCAGGAAACTGACGCCGCAGCAAACACAGTGGCCGGCTTATTACCGCGAGCTACTGGCGGTGTATGAAAGTGTACAGCACTTCCGCCATATCCTCGAGGTCCAACATGTGACCATCTTCACGGACCATAAGCCACTTTTGTACGCCTTTTTACAGCGCCGGGAAAAACTTCCACCCGCACAGTTGAACCAACTGTCGTTTATTAGTCAGTTTACCACCGACATCAAATACATAAAAGGGGAGGACAACATCGTGGCTGACGCCATGTCACGTGTTGATGCTATTGCCCTTGAGCAAAATTATGAAGCTCTTGCGCAATCACAGAAATCGGATCAAGAATTGGCCAGCTTGCGTAACCAAGGCTCCAGCCTGCAATTGACCACGGTCGTTATGCCCGATACCAACATATCCGTCACCTGTGATGTCTCCACTGGCAAGCCTCGTCCATACTTGACCCCTTCCTTCCGACGAGCAGCTTTTAACAAGCTTCACCAACTCAGCCACCCTAGCGCACGAGCTACAAACCGGCTAGTAACTGACCGCTACGTCTGGCCTTCTGTTAATAAGGACTGCAAAGAGTGGGCTCGCGCTTGCGAAGCGTGCCAACGCGCCAAAGTGTCGCGCCACAACTCAGCTCCTCTCGGAAATTTCGACCTACCTTCTGGTCGCTTTCGACATATCCACATTGACATCGTCGGTCCATTGCCGATCTGCAATGAGTTCCGGTATTGTTTGACTGCTATTGATAGAGCTACTAGGTGGCCAGAAGTTTGGCCCATGCGCTCCATCACCGCTGAAGAGGTAGCCGAAACTTTAACACGAGAGTGGGTTCCGCGTTTTGGCGTTCCATCAGTCATCACGACAGACCAAGGCGCTCAATTTGAGTCTGACCTTTTTCGACGCCTGATGATACACTTCGCCACCAAACGCGTCAGGACAACCTCTTACCATCCCTGTGCGAACGGCATGATTGAGCGCGTCCATCGTCAACTCAAAGCTGCACTAATGTGTCACGACGACACTTGGGTCCGGTCGCTTCCGTTCGTGCTTCTCGGCATGCGTTCCGCCTTCAAGGAGGACTTGAAGGCCACGGCTGCCGAAATGGTATACGGCGAAACCCTGCGGTTGCCCGGTGAATTGCTCGTTTCAGCTTCCGGTTCTGACAACCTCGGCGATCCTGCCGACTTCATCGTGCAACTCCGACATAAAATGTCGAAGGTGCGTCCAATCGCTGCATCGCGCCACTCCGAACCATCTTCTTTTATATTCAAGGACCTTGCATCGGCGACGAACGTTTTCATGCGGGACGACACTGTCAGACGCCCGCTACAGCCACCTTACACGGGCCCATACCGGGTCATTGATCGCGCCAACGATGGCAAGACTATGACCCTGGACGTCAAGGGCAGACGCGCCACTGTTAGTATAGACCGCGTTAAACCGGCATACATCGACCACTCCATTACTAGTACACCTATTCCCATCGAGCCGCCGACGAGACCCACACCACCCTATCTGTCATCTCCTAAACCTTCTACTACTCGTGCAGATACCACCACAACCGACAAACTACCATATACCACACGTTCTGGCAGACTTGTCAAACCCAAAGATTTCTCAGACTTTTGTTAATCTTCTCATCCCTCTCCGTGGGGGGGTGGTGTGGCGATCGTGATAGCTTTCACGACCGCCCCTACATTTTATATAATTATTGTTACATTAGAATAAGCACTTTATACTTTCTTTATAGTTGTTTTGTATTCTGTGGGTCGACGCTACATCACTAGTTGGATAGCGTCGATCCACATCACTAGCGGCCGCGCGGTTTTTTGGTCTATGGTTACTTCCGCATATACACCGCAAGCAGCGCCCACGCACAACGTATTATTATCTTTATATCTAAGTTTCTTTTATATTTCTTCTCGTGTATATTACTACAGTTAAAATATACATCGTTGTAACCACTCGGGCCTTTTACTGACCGACTGGATCCACCTCACCCTCAAAGAAGCGAAACAATAGTGGGACCACGGGGCGCTTCGACTCCTATCTCCCCGGTCCCCAAAACGGTATTGTAACTTTGTAAAGTTAACACAAAATTGAAAGCATTTTCTATACAAGTTGTTGGGAACCGACGACTTTAGATAGATAGATAAGTAGATAAACTCAACACCACAGAACAAAGAAAAACTTAAATACGAACAAAAGAAATTTAACAATTAGTGTCACAATGGGCGGTATTATCGCTCAGGGCGATCTTTTCAAGACAACTGTGTAATATTGATCTCTTACTTTACTTGATCTCCGAAATCTGCATATAACTTTTAATATTTGGTGCGAGGCCGAAGCACAGGCCGAGCTCTAATTTCCTCAATAGTTTCCTATTGAAATATTTATTGGCACAACCTCATGTAAATGTGTGAGTGAAGGTTTGGCATACATTGGATGCTTTACTTTCGCATTCAGCTTTGTAGTGTCCCCCTCTTTCATTTATAGGTTCATGGTCGTCCTCGTCATTCTTCCATTCCCGTCGTTTTCCAATTCGTCTAACACTTACGGATCTCTAATATCCCCAATATCCCACGTCGCGTGCCTTTTAACGAATAGCATTGAAGTATATTTTGTAGTTAAAAATATAACGTTATCCCAAACGAAGTGTAAAGAAGTGCTTTCTATCACGCTACGTTCCGGTAAACGCAGATGTATCACAATCGATTACACCTTATTACCATATTAATTAAAGTATTTATTATGTTGGTGTGGGGAAAGGTTTGTCTGTGAGTATCTCGTTTCTCTCTATAAAACAATCAAACATTATTCTAATGAAGAAAATGATAAAAGTTTTTTTTTTTTGTGACAGTTTTTAGAATCAGTATAATACTACGAGATATTGTTATATTGGGATCGAAGACATAAAATATTTGAATTTGACACCTCTAAAATTGTTGCTGACACTTTCAAACCTTATGGGAACGAAAGGGACGACTGTAATTTTAGTACTGTCAGATTTAGTTTAGTTTGGTTTATCCAGAATGGACATAATTATATTTTTACTTTATTTTTCATTCATTTCACATCGTAGCTTTTGAACTGTGCTGATTTTGACAGTTTTTGTAGGTATAGGAAATTATGTCAAAATCGACAAATTTGTGATTTACAGCTATAACGCAGTTCAACAGACATATTTTCTTTATTTCTTTCTTTCTTTCAATGGCTATTAGACTCGAGCTCATGTACCAGCAAAAGTCACCGACATACACTAGTGTATTCCCTTACCACGGCCGATTACGCCTATTCTCTTTAGACACAGCCATTACTCATCTGGAGCCATTTCGAGATGAAGACATAAATTCCAAAGATGATCGACGTAATAAAGTAATTTTCATTATTATGAATATGTTAATAAAGTGCTAATTTAAACACATAATACCTCATTTTGTTCTGTGACTTTTAATTATAGATTAATTAGAATAGAATAATCGCCGTCCATAAGCTGTATTTTGTTTATTTGCATATTTATATATACGAAGTAAAACTTCTCTTCGTAGCTTAATTTAGTGATGTCTCTTGGGTTCTCAGCATTAATATGTCGTGATCACATAATATATGTATAAATATATACCTATCTGAGTAAGTACAATCCATTTTAAGTAACTAAAAATTAACTTTTAGTTAACTATTTTATTAAGTAAAAAAATAACCGTTTGTTTTGTTACCTAACGTGGATGGACATTTACAGTGACATTCATAGTCCAGACTTGTAGACGAAAACAGTAAAAAAGTATAGCTATAGGTGTCTAGAGGCTTTACCTACCCTAGAATATGAAATTATTTCAATTATAAACGAAGTAATGTAATTCGGGATAGTTCGCGTCTGGCATCTTGGAGGCCTCTGCAAGAGACCTTCTGGGCACACCTTTGCTAGATATTCATCCGCCCAGCCATAGGCAAACATTACTGTTCCGGTTTGAAGGGCACTGTTTCCAGCGAAATTACTGGGCATATAAGACTTTAGAGCCGATGTCTCCGAGCGACGAGCGCAGTGCATTACCGCGCAGGATTATGCAATGCAAAGTTCTGGATGTCACTGTAACTGTTATGGGCAGACGTAGCGCTTAACATCAGGTGAACGACTTGCTCGCCTCGTCACTAAGTCAAATAAAAAATAAAAATATATATAATAGTTATTTCACTTCAACAATACAGCTAAGTAGTCATAAATTTCAGAATGATAAATAACCCTACTCCAAGCTTAGATGGTGTAAGATTTATTAAGACATTCTACCTCAAACTACTTTGTGAACTAAAGTTTGTCATATGATTTATAAAAAAAAGTTAATAAATACAGTCAACAAATAATGTCTTTCAACAAAAGGTTACCCTGAGGCCTATTTACCAAGCAATCGAACTTTTTAAACCCTGCACTGTACTTACTATAAGGCCTTCCATACAATGTACAACCTCTGTGAATTCAATACGTACCTAATACAGCCTTTAGAACTAACGCTTGAGTTTTTCTAAACATCATCTTGATCGAAAGGTCTTATCTAAAACAGGATAGATAAATAAGATATTGTCTATGTTAGAGAGGGATGAAAAACAGGATCGATTTAACTGATGCAGCTGCCTTAAGCAACCAGGTAGCGAAGTTCCTTCCATGGGAAACTACGATATTCATTTTTTTATACGCTTTTTCGTTGGGAACCTTCGATATTTTGAATTTTGAATGAAGTAGATGATTGGAAGAATCGATTGATAGGACGGCTGGTGGCCCCTTAGCTTTTTCAAAGCACCATAAAGTCATATTAATAAATGTACTATAGGAATCTGCTATTTAATATTGATCCTAAGTAGCTTCCAACTTCTAATCTTATACAAAAGAAAAATGGTGCAAAATTAAATACCTTTTATAGACTTGTGGACATCGCAAATCGTCTGTTCCCCACTACTATAAGAATAATAAAGTTTTGTTAAGTTAACACTAAATTGCCATACATAATCGAGAAGCAAATAGCTCTCCAAAATTATAGGTGTCAATGCTATAGGAACTCATAGTAACTACGTAGGTAACCTGTCATCAATTGCATAAGTAAAATTATTGTATATTCGAAATGGACAGGCTGTTGGACCTTTTTTAAATTTTAAAACCACAATATTGTTTTGTACCTACACAGTTTTTAACAATAAACGTATTCTATAATATTCTATTCTAAATAAGTCCTCCATCTTAAAGTTAATATTCAGACCAAAAGCAGCCGGTCTCACGAACCAAAACGACATAATAATTGTGAATCTAAATTGAAAATCGAGCGGTGGCAAAGGAAATGAGCACAATTGGTCTACAGAAGTAACGCTTCCCACTGATTTTCTTATCTAAATTAACGTACAATTAGTTACCCAGAAAAACAGCAACACTGGATCAGAAATCACGCCAAGCCTTAGCAATAAAACAGAAACATTAAAAATTAAACGTTTACAATTTGAGCAGTCACGCAGACGCCAACGCCTCCGATGGGATTGGCCATCAACTCTTTTCACACGATTTAATGGCTAATCATTAATTGATCGATCATTGAAATGAATCATTCATCGAAGTGTTCAGAGCTTCACCTGTTGTATGATTAATCACATGAAAGCAGAAATCAGAACTCGGAAACAACAGTAACACTTTCTAAATAATTTACAATCATCAGTGTTCAATCTATTGTTCCGATTGTCGCATCTCTCTGTGTCTATTAAAAGCTGGGTACTTCGAATAAATCAAAATATAAAAGATAGTGGACGTAAGTCATATTCCTTATCAACCTTTTGTGCGGAAGTATGCTCAAACTTCTTGGACCAATCAGGGCGAACCATCTGCCGCGGCCGGCGCGTGCGACTGTGTTTGATCGATCGCAGTTTGGCACTATGCGTCAGTGTGCGTGTTTCTTACAAGCATTTTTTTCGTAAGCCTATTCCTTTGTGAGCATAGAGCTCCTTAGAAGATTTGGCAGATGGCACGTGCTCCTCTACGTTTCTTTTCGTACATCTGTCGCTCCTCAAACCTTTTTTGTAGTGATTTTTTCTAAATCTCCCGATTTTTTGGGTCCGAAACGACATGTGTCACTAAGATGCAAATATGGTAGAAAAGGTAGATCTAATTCACGGCACATGGTGTTTGAAAAACTGAATCGTTCTGTGCAAGTGCTTTGTGGAGGCATTCGCCATCTGCCTGCACCTTATTGTGAACAAGATCACTGTTCTAAAGAAATTAATCCGAAGCCTTAGAAATTTCTAGGAGCCGGAGCAGCTTGTTGTTTACTGTTGGATTTGTATGCACAGTCAATGTGAGAGACCTATTCATGATGGTGTTTTCAAGACTGGCTTTAGGATCAGCTGGTTTACCCATGAACAGAATTCCAATTCCGATCGTGACCTTTCGTACCTACTCTGACTCAGTCCGAAAGATCGCCATGTCAATACCTACCAATCTATGATAGGATCTATATATTAAAAACCAACTCCAATATTATTCACATTTACTAGACATAAACGAGTCTGATTCCCAATTCTCACACAGATTACATAATATATTACTACATATTAAAATACGTTCCGATATTTCGATCAAGTGACATTGACCGTAGTCACGATGAGAGAACTGGAGGATGTGGATATCACTGTCGACAGCGGCGGATGTTCTTGGTGGTGTTCTGCCAATGTTATTCAATAGTAGTAACCTCGCAATTACTAGGAAGAAGCCATCATAACTTTACAGCTCTTTAACCAGATGAGGCTTCTACTCTTGGGCTGGCAACAGCCGAATATTAGGCTAAAACTAATTAATAGTTTAATTTATTTAATAGTCGCGTAGATACTGAATTATCGGTACGACGAAGAAGAAGCTCTTTAATTGGCTACAAATAGTAGATGTCGAGAAGAGCTCATGATGCAACGGATCCTCCAAGAGATCAGTTGTATTTCCTCCAAATACGTGTCAACCCCCCTCTTCAGGAAACCCGACACCAAGGTCAGAATGCACCTTCAATCTCCTACCTGAGCGCCGGAAGAGGCACAAAGCTCGGGTAGTGCAAAAACGCGCCGAATCGCGCACTTCCGCCGGATACGGAAACGCTTGCAGGATGCGAGCGCATGCAGGTTGATCAGGCATGTGCGGGAAGTGCTCCCTCCAAAGATCTTCGTAGTCTAAATTTTACAAGGTTAGATTCTAAGCATATGAGAAATTAATTATATTTACCTACATGAAAAACGAATATAAACAGGTGTTTATTTAAAAAAATTACATTATTTATTTAATATATTTCTTTACTTCAAAATGTATAATTATCAAATATTTATGATACAAATCTTTAAAACCAAGTTTACTGTCTATGTATAAGTAACATAATTATTAGAATAAAAAGTTATGAAACAAATATTAACTAGACACAACTTCGAAATAAGTAAAGTAGGTAGTTTTAATAATTATCTTATTGTGTACATTTCACTATTTGTAATAGGACTAATACGTTACAGTTTATTTATTATCATAATTTGCGTGCCTCTCAGCTAGGAGCGCGCTTCCTCTTCCTCTACGTCTTCAATTATTATAGACTAGTGAAATTCTGAAGTCTAGCTATACACTGGAACTAAATGGACATTGGACATTATTCAGTCATAGGTACTTGCCTGCTTGAACAGATAGAAAACTCGCGTTCTAATATCTGTTCGTTTTGTACATGGAATAAAAAAATAATTTAATATTTGCATTTGCATTGCCACGCTGAACAGCAATGCTAATATTTTCGACATCTCAATACTCGAACCGATCGAGACATGCGGACATCTTTGTCTGACACCATTTAAGCGCGATTTTACGACTGTCCGTAAAAAATAATCAGTAGTCACATAAAAATTTATTGTTTTTAAATGTCCCAGTCTATCCTAGATATAAAAATTATATTAATCCACATTTTACAACATAAAACAGTCCTAGCTGATTGATCGTGTTGTTTCTAACACAGGTACCTAACTAGGCAACTTGTTTCACCTGTCTTTGCCTTCTGTAGCGTTCTTATTTACGATGTTATCTTCCTATGTGACACAGTAGCTGTCCTAATTAAGCTCTTCTAATTAAAATGTACTAGGACGTTCTTTATTTTATACTATAAGGACCCGGCGCGCATCTGAATCTTTAACAAAAAAAACAGGGTGTGGCTGTGTCATGGACATGGCCATGTGTTTTACGTGAATAATTCACTACGCTAGTACATTTATTAATACTAAACGGAAATTATGTGACGCTGCGAAACGACCTCAAAATGGCGGCGCTTCCCCCTTCGCCGCGCGCTTTGATTCTTTGATCCGTTAGCTATCGAGTGGTGTAATTAAAAAATGTTAACGATAGATATTTAGCTGCAACTGTATCCCCCCATTTTTCTGTCATGAGATTTCTTGAGTGATTCCCATATGGAAGCAAATTTGATAATGTACTGTATTCACGTCAAAATTTCAGTAGTTTTTTCAGCGGGGGCGAGGTAGACAACACTAATGATTTTGAAAAACAAAGACCGATTAAAACGGTCTGAGATCGCGATTTTACTACCGCTATACGAACAGTCGATCATATAACGGAGGCAGGGGGTAAAGCGAGAGCGCGCGTGGTCCTTTGGTTAGATTGCTTAACATAATAATAAGGTCTTCTACGATAACATATTTAAAATACCATAAACATAATTACGCTAGTTTTTAATTTTTTTTTAGCGGTCATCGTTGCGTTTTTGGCTAGTAGCCTACCAAAGAGATTGCATATTTTTTTCATAATCGTAGATTTGGCAGAATACACATGTTATTGCTTAATTATATGTTTAAATTATAGTATTTTTCGGCTAAGCGACATAATTATGCATATTTGAATTTTGGTGATATAATTATGTTCCAAAAATATGTTTTTTTTAATGCTTGTGTGAACCTATTTATACGGTTCGCCTGATGATTGTTGTACGTTTTTATGAGAGTAGATAGTTAGTTGCATTTTCTAGTTTATTGATAAGACTATAAATTCAAAGATACAAATCTAAAAAATCTAAACTAATCATTAGAGTATGGACTATACATAATAAGCATGTCGTCAATACCAATAATAAAATTTAAGCGTCTTCCTGTGATTTCAAAACAAATGTCTAACTTTAAGTATATATTTATTTTGTTTTATGAGATCAAGTAAATTTAATCTACAGAACATAAAAACGATAATTCGATAACATTGTATATAGAACATAAAAAAAACTTAAAAATTCTAACAACACATATGTGAAAATAGTTATTAATATGATGCCCTGATTATAAAATTAAATAACCAGTTTTAGTTTTTTTTTATTACATATGTTTGCGTTTGACCACTGTTTCACCTGATGTTAAGTGACAATGCGGTCTACGATGGTACACGCTTACCTAGAAGCAACCTATTCGCCTTGAAGACTCCCAGGTTGTAACTATCGGGAAACACAGACTCCGGCAAGGAGTCCCATTTTTTTGCGGCACGCACAATAAATGTGGAGGCAAACCGCTTAGCACGCACAGGTGTACTGTAACGGTGGACATCGCCGTTCGTCTGGTTGTTCGATGATCTCTGGTTGTTTCTGTCTGTCCGTAAGTTTGTACACTGTTTAACGGAGTTCAATGATATTGAATAAAGAATTTGTTTTATTCCGTAATAATTAACGGTTCTTGTGGGATCACAGTCAACGCGGGTCAAGTCGCGGAGCTCAGATAGTTTTTTTTTTCTTCTTCTTTGGCCACTGTGCGGTTTGCACATTGTGCCGTTATCAAGGCTTAGTAGTTTACAATTTATACTTCGACTCATTAGGTTTTTAATGACGACAGGTTACAAGTGTTACTAAGACGTAATCAAAACCCACAAAAATTAAAACTATTCTTGGTTTCTTATACGTAAATAAAACTGGTAAGTACCAACTCTTATCTTTGAAAAGCGCAGGTTTTTTTAAGTTCTATTCCGCAGCATTACCTAACATAATCTGAAATCTGGATCTTACTAAAAATGATCTAATGATTAGATTAGATTCTAATCTAGTCTAAGATCTTAATCTATGTTAGTACCTAGTCTAGAAATACAGGTTTTTTTTAATTTTGATTGCACATGATGCAACTTTACTATAATTATGTACACACGAAGAAACACAAGCTTAAAAAAATATATTAAACTACATGTCAAATTTTCTGTTTCCCGCCAAAACCCCTACACACAGATAATAAAATAGCCAAACGAGAATCCATCATAGAGCATGGAATATATCGTGACTAAATAAAAAGAAAAACGAAAAGTAAACCCTAACAAACCTCCTTTAACGCAAATGTCAAAAACATTACCCAGCTATAAATATAGTGATGTGATAATGTACCAGTGAGTATGGAACTAAAAAGATGTAAAAGAACGTATCGATGGCAAGGACTTTACATTAAATTCCAATTTTAAAAATGAAATGCGATCGTCTGCGGGTGACAGCCGGTGGCTGATGCGCACGCGACTACCCGCCATTTATGGGCTAGCGGACACTTACCAGTTATGTTGTTGAAAATATTCGTCAACTAATTTTGACCGTCCTTCACCTATCGAGACCAATAACATTATAGAGTATGACATTTTTAACCTACTTCAATATAGGAGGAGTTTCTCAAATTCAATTGTATTATATTTTTATGTTTGTACCTCAGAAATCTGTTACTTATTTAACTATTTCAATAGTTTTAAAGAATTTTTAATTTTTTTCAGGTTAGTCACTCAATATTATCACATACCTACTTCGAGCCCGTTTTAAAATTGCGTAAGAAACTAACTTTCTTTATAATCGTCAATAATAAGTAGGTGTACTATAATAATTTAGCTTACATCCATTTGGACAGCTCTAATTTAATACGATGTGGCCATGATTGATACTTCAACGTCATTCCAAAATTAAATATTTAAATCATCGTTCCAATTAAAAAGAAAACGAACCAACGGAAGCACAGGTGATTGTTTTTAAAAATCATCGGTGGCCAGTTCGGAAACATCGAAGAATTAAGTCGCCATTTTAGATCTTACCACTTTCATCACAAGAACATTCTAAACGCCAGTTTTTTTTTAATTTTTTCTACCGTCCTCAATTGTATCTGGTACGTGACTGTTTTAAGGTCAATTTGTGTGTGATTTTTAACTTCAACTTAGTTTTTTTGACAGTTACACGCCTAATTTGAATGCACGCGCGCGGTAGGTTGTTTTTATCAACATTAAGTTTTTCGTAGACTCATCTGTACCAAATTATCCGATTTAATTTGAGGAATAATCGTACAGCGTTCTTTTGTTAATAAAAAACAGGGCATCGCGTTATGATGTCTATAATGATCAATAACCCTTCATCGGTCGTGATGCACCGACGAAAAAAACAACAAATCTCTGCTTCGTGATTCTACCACTTAATAATCGTAGTGTGGCCAGTATCTCACGACTACTTTAAAAATAAAATGAATACCGATAGGTCGTTCGAAAAAAGAACGCACTGATTTTTTTAACTAAAGCTGCGAACGGCCAGCAGGTGTAATCTACAATGAGGATTTGAAAAAAGAGGTTCGAACAGGAGGCCTTTTTCCCACGCCTTCGTTGATATACTTGAGACATTCAAATTTCGAGTTGCCTTGTTATTTTTAATTAGCGTAGGTTATGTTTTTGGCTTAGGAGAGATCTTTCCATAAAATAACAACGTTATTTTGTTATAAATAAGCAACATTACGATACTTATTTCTGTTGAGCAAAGGAATATCTATATAATGGTCGACATTCTCGTCGATAATCATTTCGCATGAATGTTGTATATTGAATTGACATTGTACAAATATTGGCAAATAAAGTAGCACTTTGGTAAACTTTATATATTTGCCACAGTTGCTGCACATAATATTGTCGAGTGTTGCAACATAAAAGTGATCTTTAGTATCATTGAATAGACCGTTTGTTACACCGTACCGTATCTAATGTCGTATTGAAAAATAATTAAGGATAAATTCAAAGAAAATGACACCTAATTAGAAGGTTCGAGAGGGACTCCGACAAGTTCGTTATTATAAATATTTAATAGCGGTAGGTAAGTTTTAGCTATCTAAAAATAAATAGAGCCGCGCGGCGAATCGACCCAGTCTCGTTTTGAATTGGGCATTTCGCAACAAATTCTGACCATGGTGCAAAACGACAATGCAAAGTCTTCATCGTTGCTCTCTTGATAAATTAGTACGACCACAAGGATACGGCGAAATAAAGTAACTTGGAGGACTTAGCATAGGAACTATAAAGAACTAAAAACAAATGTTACAATCCAATATTACGTTACGTTTAAACGCATACCTCTAGAACTAACAACGAATGTTACATTACAGTGTTACGCTATGTTTCAACGCTCACCTCTAGAACAAACCACGAATGATACAATACAATGTTACGTTACGTTACAAACCACACCTCTGAGAACAAACGACGAATGTTACAATACAATGTTACATTACGTTGTCAACCCACATCGACGTCTTGGAAATGACGAGAGAGGTGCGCAGCCGTGACATTTGTCGAGTAAAAACAACGGCAACAAGGTGGCAGTGTACTGTTATTTCATTGTTTCAATTATGCGTGTGCGCAATGTGGGGCGCTTTACAAGCGACAGTTCAAGGTGAAAGGATGAATATATTCGCTACTAACTCTGCTCGTTTGCGGTATTTTAAGGAAATATTGCGGTGTAAGGAATTCTTTAAGAGCAGAAATTAGTTGGCAGGTTGTTGTTGAACTTTTTACTATAAAATTACCGATTGTAAGTACTGAATAGATTTTTTTTTATTTTTTATTGGCTTAGGTACGTGACGAGCAAGTCCGCAAGATACAGATGGAGTTTTTTCGCAGATTGGATGGGACAGACAACGAAATCAATTCTTCGGCCAGCTGGGTTTTGATTGATTTTAATTTTGACACCAAACAATACCTTCCTAACTGAGATTCTTGTTAGAATGCCCGAGTCTCACTCCACCCCACCTCAATCACATGAGGAGGTGGTTTTGTCTTCAATAAACTAATAATGATTATCTTTATTTTGCTCTAGCTGCGCCTCGCGGTTTCACTTGCATAGTTTCCGTCCCCATAAACAAGCATTTACATAAACCTTAGTGAGAGTGAAACTTTGAATTTGTATTTTGTAATTGCTGTATTAGATTCTACCGTGTTTTGTGCAATCGATTGTTTTAATTGGCTGTGGCCGTTTCAATTGAATAGATAAATATTTACAAACTATATCATATTTATTTATATCTAATCAAAAGCCTACAAAATAAGTTTCAAGCTTCTAGCTTCAATAATGACGAATCTTCTATACAAACTTTCATTCCATATTTAAGCCTCTTGCAACCCTTTTTTCAACTTAAAAAGTAGCCTATATGCTAATCCAGATTATAAACTATCTGTGTTCACAATTTAATTCAAATCCGTTCAGCAGTTTTTGCGTGAAAGAGTAACAAACATACGTCCTTACTCACAAACTTTAAGATAATTCTGGCAATAATTTCAGGGAACCCCCTGGATTAACCAAAAGGATTAACCAATCCTTTTCCACGCTTAGATACTTACTCTCATTTCAGCTCGTCCAATTAGCAATTTGTCTACCCGTCTTCACTTTAACACTATCAGCAAATGAAACGGATAGTAAAAGTCGACATAACTTTAACCGCCGCTATAAATATCGAATTCTCATTTACCAGTACCATTAAAGGACTATTTAACTGTTCTTTTGATCTTTAGTACCTTGTCGTAGTCGTTTAGTCTTTCCTTAGTCTTGATATTTTGAATACTCTTATTGGAAAGTTTTGGTGTGACAAGGAAGACTAAGCTAAAATCACACACCACACCTTGTAAATTTTTAAATATGTAGGTAACTGTTAAGAAAAGTGCTCACAGTGTCAAAGTAAGTTAAGAACAGACAGCGGCATTACGTGATACGTTTCTTATTAGAACCAAATTAATTACTTAATAATATTTAACTAACAGATGTCTCCTGAGATGTGTCAGATGTGATGATGTCTCAGGGTGACGAGCGCAGTGCAGTGCGGCGCAGGATTATGCATTGCAGTATTCTGGGTGGTGCTGTTACTGTATTGGCTGGCGTAGCGCTTACCATCAGATGAACGACTTGCTCGTCTCGTCACTCAATCTGATAAAAAAACTAACATCAAGTTAATGAAACAGTCGATCAAGTATCAGCCTCTTTTAATTTCTCTGCGCAATTGTGTCATATCATTAACAATCTTTCTTTATGAGAACTCTTTTAGGCAATTTGATAATAACATCAACAATTCTTTCGGAAAAATGTTCGGCAAGTCCCTTAATTTAGCCCCAGCATTACAGGAGGCCTACCGTGACAGCTTATAGCGATTCAATTGACGACCTAAACTGAACCGCGTCGCATAATCATACCGTGACGTCTTGTTTTTTATTTTGCTGTCATTTAAAACCTAAACTGGATCCAGTCAAGGTTGAAAATGGCTTATCAGCGACTCAACTTAGGTTGCTGCCATTTTCAACCTAAACTGGATCCAGTTTAGGTTGAAAATGGCAGCAACATAAAAAATAAGATTGAAGATTGAATCGCTACAAGATGTCATGGTATGCCTCCAGTAAGCACTAAAACCTTTCATTCAGAATCCCACCAGCCTGAATCCGACAAGGGTGCCCCCCATTCACGTGACTACAGACAACAGAGTGGTATGATGAGCTGTAGACATTTCGCCGACATCTGCCGATCCCGTTAGCCTTCAAGGTTACCTTTCACGACTGGAAATGGATTAGTGGTGAACTACCTTTAATTGTTACATTGTGCAGGAAAGGTGATCCAAACTTGTTTATTATGGTCGTATTTATAAATAACTATGACTCTCTTTAGAGTGGTAGCATTGTGCGCTTCACAGATCAACGGTACTAGGTTCAAATCCTCGGTCTTGATCTAAGGGACATCTCCGAAAAAAAGGGAACTGTCATTTTGAAGATCACGTACCATTCAAAGGCATATCCACAAATCTGCACTGATCCAACGTGGTGTATAATTGCCCATCCTCTCTCCCAGAGAGAAAATCTTCATCCCAGAGCAGTGGGAACGTAAAACACTGATGGTGATAGCTTTTTCATGACCTCTGCCATAATCTAACATCTTCCGCAAAAGTTTGCGACGCCCTAGTAGGCTGCATTAGTATAGAGTAGAATAGAATGCAATGGATTAGAAATGGCTTATGCTGTATTGTGGCAGTCCAGCTGGCTAATCCTGGGCACAATAATTGAAATATGTTGGTAGCTATTTTGTCAATGCCTAGGGCAGATTCTGGTGTATACTTTAAGCCTGGTATTATAAATTGATGGTATGTTGTCTTTGGTAGGTCTTGCGCGTGCTCCAGGCGGAGGACTGGCAGGAGATGGCGGAAATCAGATCAATGTGGCTCTTAATAACGGAGCCCAAGACTCATTTTGGGTCGTTGCGCCATCTTAGTTGGTTTTCATTCTCCACGCTAACCAAGCCGGGACGCAACTCCTATTGACAAATGAATAACGCATTACGACGACATGCTAGGATCTATATCCTGACCTCTAACTACGATTCCCTGTAGCTAGGGAATCAGGAACTACGAGGACCGTGGTCAAAGTTCGATGGTGGAAAGAGGTCAGGTGTTCAACTATGTTGGTTACAAACTTTTCTTGCACTAATTGCGTAAGTTCACATCACGGTGCCATAGTGCCAATGAGCTTAGTTCACACTTTGGTAAGTGTTTCGGTTATGGTGATCGGTTTGGTAACTTACGTTTTGTATACTAATGTCAAATTTGGTCATCCAAAGAAATGTTATGTAACTATATACGTATATTGGCAAAATACATTAGTGCGCGAAACCGAGATGTTATGTCCATTGATTCGATTGTTCCAACATCTCGATAGATCTCGATGATTTTTTTCCGCAATCGAATTGTGAACTCGAGTTGTTAATAAATACCGAATGGAAATATCGCGGTCCAACATCGATTCTTTCGGGTTTAGAAAAAGCAAGCTAAGAAGCAATGCGAAGTCCTTCCATACTTGTAACATATTGTTAGACAGTGTACTTAGCCGTTAGTTTCTATTTGATAATAAAATAATAAATAAAACATCTCAGTCGGGCAGCGAGATATGTATGGACTCGATTGTAATTTAGCATGGAACTCGATTCTGTCGATTGCCCAAACATCCCGGTATTTCCCATCACTAAAATATATAAATACCTGTAAGTTTTGGAGCGCCTTGTGTCTTTTAAATTGTTAAGGCCTAAGTAGATATACCTACACTGCCAAATTCAATAATGTAAGGGGACATTTTGGTCTTGCTTTTTGTTCTAAGTTGGGATTATGTATTGGTTTATTGGAATGCCATATGTGGTTAAGCTTATAAGGACAGCTATCGAACAAGTAGATATTTAATTACTACCACAGCCTTTTTTGCAGTCTCGCTTGCTCAAGATCTTACATTTGCTTTTACAATAATATTCGAGTCTCCACGGCATAGTTGGTGATTATGCGAATGCGAATAACGCTGCGAATTCGATTCCCGATCAAGACAATTCGTTTGAATCACAGGCGTTTGCTCTGCGGGGCTATGCAGCACGGTGCGGATCAGCTCGAGTTCGTTTCATTTTGACGTTTGATTGCCACGGGACTCGTCATTTCAATACGAATGACGCGTCCCGTGGCAATTAAACGTCAAAATGAAACGAACTCGAGCTGATCCGCACCGTGCTGCACAGTGCCCCGCTGGTCTGGGTGTTTGTGGGAGTATGGTCCTTATCATCCTTACTTCCTTACTTATATTATAAATGCGAAAGTAACTCTGTCTGTTGCTCTTTCACGCCTGAACTACTGAACCGATTGAAATGAAATTTGGTACAGAAATAGTCTAGAGCCTAGGAAAGGACATAGGCTACTTTTTATCGCAAAAAATGCATTGTAAGGGTTTGAAATAGGGGATGAAAGTTTGTATGGAAGTATCGTCATTTTTGAAGCTAGAAGCTTGAAATTTATTTTTTAGACTTTTACTTATAAATAAACTTGGCATTCAAAGTTTGTAAAACTTTACCCTGGGGGGTAAAATAAATATAGGGGATGAAAGTATGTATAGGAATATGTAAAGTTTCGGCTTAATTTTCTCTAATGGAAAGCTACATTGACAGCGAGTAACATAGGCTATATTTTATCCCCATATTCCTGCGGGAACAGGAACTACGCGGGTGAAACCGCGGGGCACAGCTAGTTCCTCATATCCTAAATACATGGAATCCTAGTTAACACCTTAAGCGTTCGTGGCGTAGTGGGTGGTGAACCAACTGCGAAGTGTGCGGTTGCGGGTTCGGTTCCCGCACAGGGCAAAGACTTGTGTGAACCACGGGTATTTGCTTTGTATCTGAGAGATTGTTGACACTGGCTACTTGCACTAATCGTGCGAAGCCAAAACATAAGTGAAGAAGAAAGTAGAGTACAATTATTATTACTCCACTTTGACATTTGATGACCTGTCACTTTTTTTATTCGACTGAGTGACGAGACGAGCACGTCGTTCGCCTGATGGTAAGCTCTACGCTTGCCCATAACAGTTACAGCGCCACCCAGTACTTTGCATTGCATAATCCTGCGCGACACTGCACTACGCTCGCCACCCTGAGACATCGGCTCTAAAGTCTCATGTACCCAGTAATTTGGCTGGAAACAGTGCCCTTCAAACCGGAACCCTTTAATTAAACATTCCCCCCATACATTGGTTAGTATCCAATATCCAAGTTCTATCCAATGGTTACATAAATTGATTTCTACCGTACAGGGCCGTACTAGAAACAATTACACCGGTATAGCGTGTTGATGGTCACTTAGCTGCCGTACGATCAGCAAGTGATTTCGGCTGCGCCTGCGCGCCTAGTACGGTAGACACCTGCGGACGCCACCTGCTCACAGCTGAACATCTGACACAGATGCAGCGTAGGGCTGCGGCGCAGGCATACCTGCCTGGCTATATCGATTAGTTCTCGATGTACGTTTATCGATTTTAATAAACGATAAGAACGCCCATTGTGACACTAATTTATAAATTTTGGTTGTCCTTGTTTTTAAGTTTTCCTTGTTGTGTGGGTTTTTAATAAAGAGTTTATTTACCTATCTATCTATCCACCTATCCATTAGCACCTTATTGTTGTGCTTGTATTTTTCGCAATTTACTACTTGTATTTTACTATGAAAAAAAAAATGAACGAATTTAGTAGGTGCTTTTAATGTTACAAAATTTTAATGAAATCGTATCATACTTCTAGGTGTAAAAGCGACACAAATTAGCGGTTCATTTTACATACAACTAGGATCTGATTAAGTAAACTTGTTCGTACAAAATCACATTAACTAATGCACAATAACTTGAACTTAGCAAAAAAATAGATAAACAGTCGATTTGTTATACTATCGATAAAAATATAACTCTCCCAGCTCTATATCACCTACTATGCACATCTCAGCACACTTGACGAATGCGCTTTACGCTGCACAAACCGCTCTAATTACTGTTACCATTGGACGGCCAATGGAAAAAAGCGACACAATCGCCGAGTTGCCAAACACACGATCGATTGATTAATTGCAAGCGTAATGTCCAAACTGCGCTTTGCCATTTTACAGAAAAAAAAGAAGATAAATACTAGCCTCAGAATAAGAACAAGCTAGAGAAGGAAGAGTATAATAAAGGCAACAGCTCTCTTATTCACTTCTAGTAATACGGCGTACACGAGAGTGAGTGAAACAAAAACCTTCCCATAGGTTTTGAAGTAAAACTTCTTTACGCACGCTTGACTTGGGGAGTAAACTGATGAATGCGTGACGAGAGCGTTACGAAAAGTGTGATCGCGTGAGTCGAATGGAAGTTGAGAAGAAGATATAAGTTAGTGAAAATAGAAAGAGAGAGTATATTACTGTAGGGGCAGGAGAGAGAGGTGCGAGCACACATTTTCTTTCTCTCTTTAGCTCATAGCCAGTTATATACATACATTTAAATGGAGCTAAAGAAGTTTTACTTCATTCGTGTGGTCTAAAGCACACTAGTTTTTTTATTTCTAGTATTGGTCCACGAGATAGATTGGTCTGGAGTAACCACGTGCTTATTCTTATTCCACGCAGTTCATTTTAAGGCCTTAAACTGAACGGCCTAGATTGGCACCACACACTCATGAATGAAAAACGAGACGTGACGTCACTCAAAAATAAACTGAAGAGAATGAGAGAGAAAGAGAATGAGATGGAGCTATATAAACTCCCATAAATGCAAACAAATTGTTCCGATCTCTTTGGATAAATGTCTCTGGTCGACTTATGAACGCTGAGCGATATTGGTGGTGACAGTTAGCAGGCCAATTCAGTTTAAGGCCTTAAACTGGATGGATTTAACTGTTCGTGGTGAGGCCCCAGGTAGTGTGCTACAAAACTATGTCATGTCTTGAAAACGTTGTGAACAGTTTGGTGAACAAAACAAGTGAACAACTAGTGACAAGCTGCCAATTTAGTACGGATTCCTTTTACTTTAGTAAAACTTCCGAGCACAAAACATAGCGATAATTTATTTTACATCGAACATTGTGGCGTTTAATTATTCTTCCTATTTATTATTTTAAGTTTTTATTCTGTAGTATTTCTGTTGGTTCGTTTTTTTTTTTTTATTTCAGTAGATATTTAATATGTGTAGCGAATAAGAAACGAGCAATTAATTTAGATGATGGTCGGTTATACTTTTATGGGAAGTGTTATAATTATCTATATATTTTTCGCTGCTACAAATGTTTTAATGTTAAGTAATATGACGCAAAATATGGACATAACAATAATTGTTTTTTATTGTACGATTATGCCTACAGAGAGCATTATTATGTAAATAAAAGCTAGGCAAGCAGTAGTGTTACCGTCAGGTGAACGTCTGTCACGTCTAGTTAAAATTTTTTTTTTCAATATGTCAAGTTCGAGTCAGTAAGTAGTCTAGTTATTCAGTAAAGAGGTGGGTGCTTTACTGAATTTTTTGGGAGTTTTGTCGAAAACACGAAATGGTACGTTTTTTGTTTGTATCATTTGTACACACTTTAACACACGAAAAAATCATAAGTTTGAGAGAAAAAAACAAAATATCATTTCACTTTCCCGCCAAAATTCATTGTGGTACTTCCCGACGCGGACTCTTGCAGCAGGGGCCTACCACTACAAAAACTAGCAAAGCTATGTCACGCTATGCTATATTTCTAACAACATAGTTGTGCCCCTTTGTTGCCCACAAATGCCCCTTTGTTAGCATGCGCAAATGAATGTGGATCTAACACAGATCCGGAAGGTACCAAAGTCAAATATTGTTAGAATTGCAGCTGCCCAAATATGTAGACATCTCAATTTCGCCGCCATTGTTACGGGCCTCGATTTGACAGGTTTGTTTTTAATTTTTCGAACATGGAACGACTTAATTTGAATTGGGAAACTATAGAGTTTTTAACGCTTTAAAGTTTATGTCTCGAATATTCTTTTTTTAAATAGTTTCTGGGGGATTTAGCAGTTGACTAGTAGTATTGAGTTCGGAATATCTTGTAAATAAAAAAGGGTTTTTACTGTAAAAAGAAGTTGACGGATAAAAAAAAACACGATAATTATTTTAAGGCTTGATTACAAATTATATCAATCATGTTACTGTGGAATTAGCAGCTATCGCTTCCATACTATCACAGACGTCACATCCTATTGCAAATGGTGATTATTTGCCTTGAAAGTATTTAAATACCAAATTGGGGCAATATAATGGCGCCAGTCGCTTATCTACGCGTATGTTTGCTTACACTTCCAATGTACCTGAATGAACATGAATTTTGGATAGAAATGTGATTTTGTGACCTTTCTTTCTACTATCGATCAGCGTGATGGGTGTGCAATATTTAGTCTGGTAAGACTAGGGTTAAAATATGCTAGCTATAATAATACGACAAGAAAAAAAAAGAATAGGATCAGCATGTAGCATGATGTAGCTGCATTAGGAAAGAACCATATTCGATTTTTGAAGCACAGAACGTATAACTTTTATTATATTATATTTTGGCTTCGCTCGATTAGTGCATTTTACCAGTGTTTTTATTTTATTTTTTATTAAATCTGGTTAAAAATATTATTATATAATAGTCAGAAGGTCGAATACTGGACAGTCAAGTAGTCAGAAATCAAGCCAAGTTGTGGCACAGCGGAATAAATTATAGTACTACGTAGACGCCGCTTACGTCACTATTCAGTAAAATGAACCTAGTTGTTTTAAAATAGGTTAAATTACCTATCTTAAGAGATAAAGGCATGTAAAAGAAGTAAGCTTTTAACATACCTTTATTTACGGTCATAAAAAATATAAACCACGCGACATTGGTCTGAAATTAACGCTTCAGGCAAGTAATTTTTCAAGTTATTTATCATTAAATACAGTACTTGTAAACATGATCTTTTACGACGCTTAACTACGGGTTAGGGTACACACTCGTCTTGTACATCTAGGTACTAATTAGATATTGAAATAAAATATTAAAATGCCCTACATCAGAGATCGTTTTGAGCGATATGGCCGGCCATGCCATGCAGGTACCAGTGCGTCTACCAAGTCTGTTGAAGTATCTCCGATACGGTCAATTTCGATTGTCAATTGTTACGTAGTGTTACCAATCTAGCTCAATCAAAAATAAATTCAGCTCTCTTTCAACGGTGTAAAATGAGCTCTATAACTCTATTTATATGTAGAATATCGGCTCTATTTTGCTTGTTGACATAAATTCGACTTTGTTTTGGACATTCCAAGAGCCAAATAGGCAATACAGCGCATTTCAAATGACAATTTCAATTGAACTGACGGTGGTAGAGCAGTGTTCTTTTCTGAGTACCCTCTTGGAGCCTATGCGAATAAAGGTTTTACAATTTGACTAAGATTTTAAGCGTCTCGGGGACTCATTACAATTTTTTTTTTTATTAGACTGAGTGACTAGACGAGCAAGTCGTTCGCCTGATGGTAAGCGCTACGCCTGCCCATAATAGACACAACACCACCCAAAACTCTGCATTGCATAATCCTGCGCAGCACTGCACTGCACTCGTCAACCTGAGACATCGGTTCTAAAGCCTCATATGCCCAGTTAATTCGCTGGAACCAGTGACTGTCTTGTTTCCACGAATTTCACCAAAACATCCTCGTTGGTAGCGGCTACCGCCGTGTTTGCTGACCGATACTATTATCAACCAACAGTCTGGGCCTTATCTGTAGCTGTCAGAACCTGTAACAGACACTTTTACAAGTTTGCGATACGAATTCGGTGAGTTTGTTGTCATATATACTACTAAACTATCCATACCAATATTATAATGGCGAAAAGATTGTCAGTTTATTCCTAATCTCCAGATCTACAGGTCCGATTCTGGAACTATTTTCACTAATAATGAGCTACTTTATCTCTGCTAACTGGCTAGGTTTTATAATACTACTAGGTAATACAATGGGCAGCCTTATCGCTTAAAGCAATTTCTTACAGACAACCTTTGGATGGATAGAAATTAACAGACAGATAGGAATTATTGTATGTATTACATTTATCCATTGCCATATAAGCTATCTTTCACCGTCTAATACTTCTTAGTATTCCTCCTCAAGCATTGTTGTCTGGAAGAGAGCGATAAGGCCGCCCGTTGTGACGCTAATTGTTAAATTTATAGTTTCAATAAAGAAGTTTCCCTATCACTCTATAAAAATAACCTAACTAGAAAGTTACGCAAAAAAATAAGCCCAAAACACACGAAATAATTTGACGGCTTCCAATGTTATTAAAACCGCGGCTTGTGTGAATCACGGCGGTTCTCAGTGTCGTCTGTAATTTCCATGGCGGCGGCACATCGCGTGTTGGATAATGACTCGTGTATTAACAACTTTATGAGCTTACGAAAGTTATAGGAACGTCTGGTAGACATTGGATAACACTCGATGACTCGACGATCGAAAACACAAACCGAAATAGATGGAATTCGCTAAGCTGAACCATGTGGAATGCTAAGCATGACTTTTGGCTAAGCGCAGCTTGTCTAAGCGAGTTGGTTAAGCAAAGTAAGCAGCGTCTATGTTCTGCCTTATTTCCCAGTAAATTTATATGTGTATAATTGAGTTATATTTATTATACATTAGAATATAAAAAAAAATAGAATAGAACAGAATAGAAAACTCTTTAGTGTAAGTAAACCAAAAAAATAAACACAGTACAGAAAAATTACAAAAGGTAAACAAGGGTAGTACAAAGGGCGGTATTATAGCTGAAAGTGATTTCTTCCAGACAACCTAAACAAAACACCGAAAATAAAATATAAAAACCAATCACGAGGGGCGTTCTCATCGCTTAAAACGATTTCTTCCAGACTACCATTGGATTGACGGAAAAAATACACATAGTACCGAAATAAACCTACATAGAGCGTGCACAGTCAGTTTTTTTTTTTAAATTTAAGCCATTGAAGCTTCCTCCCACCCACACGTAAGTACAAAAAGTTCACAATGTCTTCATTTGAAGCTAATTTGAGTCCAATTTTCCACACTGTCATCTTACAAAAAGGTAGGCGACTACAGTCACAGTGACGGCTTCTTTAATGTACAAATAACAGCCTTCCACACGATACGAACTGTGCAGGGTCGGCGTCAGGATTTGATTTCGGGGCGAGGGTGATTGCTGTTTCAACAAGGTTCAAATCCGTCCGTCCAATTTTGCTGGGATCTACTCTGCAGTCTTTATTTCGTAAATCCCGAATTTCACGATTTTCAATAATATTTTAATGTTTAGGACCCACAAAAGAATCTACCACTTATTACACTGTAGTACTTAATTACTTATACAGTGATTTAATAAAATGAATTTATCGGAAATTTATGCAATCCATCATCATTATAATAATTTAGAATTTCAAGGAACCAGAAGCAGACGCTACTACTACACTACAACACTTTATGCACCTACCTATTCCAATCCATACTTTATAAAAAAAAAGATTTCTTTGTTTTTATCTATATTTAACCATATACATGTAAACTCTTTGGGGGATTAATCTCCCCGCGCCCCCACACCCCGTCCCTTACTCCGTGCCTGTACTACGTGTTTACCGAAAGGTCACACCGTTTAATTTTGATTGATTGTCGGCTAGATGAGTGCATTTCTTCTCGTACTTTGACACGACTTTATCTATTGAGATCAAGATTGTGGTAATTTGTAACTGAAATAAACATGATAAATTACTTTTAATAATTATGCCATGGAATATTGGCTTCGAGGCGAGCTTTGTCATTTATTATTTTATTAATTAACATTAAAGCAATTTGAATTGCTGAAAATAAAAACTTAAAATTTTAAATGTTTGCTGTCAAGTGAGGCATGGATGTCAAGAACGCTGACTGTATTCCCGTTCTTGAGATAGGCTAATTCCAGAGCCATCATTTTATTCCCACTAGATCCACGGCTTTTTAGGTAATACTATATAGATATATACAGTATCAGCCAGCACAGCCTAGTGGGAGAACGTCCGCCTTCCAAGCAGAAGGTCGTGAGTTCAAATCCGAGTGCAGGCACATCCATCCCAACACATTGGTACGTACCAATGTATTTCTTGTAAAACATATGTACGTAATTATCACTCGCTTTTTGGTGAAGGAAAACATCGTCAGGAAACCCACATACCTACCCGAGAATTATTTCAGAGGTAGGTATGTGCTCCACCAATCCGGATCTGGCCCCCGTGGTGGAATATGGCCTAATCCTCCTCACGAAAGTGAGGGGAGACCCGTGCCCAGCAGTGGGACGTTATGGGTTGTTGATGATGATATACAGTATTATCCAATTGAACGAAGGTTTTAAGATTTTTTGATAACTTTCTGTTGTTTTATCAATCATAGGGAAATATTATTACATAATTTATACTTTTTCCTAGTAATAATCCTTAATTATTTGAATTATGATTACAATATATATATATTTTTAAATATGTTTATAATCTAGAATGCTACTCGACTTTACAATTAACGCTATTATTAACGCCTTTTTTTGTAAAATATTGATTTAAATACATTTATTGACATCTCTTAGTACGACAGTTAGATAAAGATATCTTCCAAATCAAAGTTCTATTCTCTACTAAAGCCCACATTCCTAATCGTTAAAATAACTCGCACTTGGCCTCTTTCTCCAAACACAGATAAAATACAAAAAAAAAACGTTATCATTCACACCACGATATTCATAATTAAACAGTGGCGCCGCCGGAAGAGATAACGGCCGGATGTACAAGCCACGCCCCTGCGATTTAAGATGGTACGTTTCGCTTTTAGCGGGAAATTTAAATTTCAAACAGTTTTTTTTTTGTTTTGGAACTTGATCTAACTTTACTATAGTTTTATTATAATGGAACTCACGATAATCCAAGATTATTGCTCACAGAATTTTGTAGAGATTTCTGATATGCATGGTTGTCTGGAAAAGATCGCTCTGAGCGATAAGACCGCCCATTGTGACACTAATTGTAAAATTTGTTTTGTTCTAGTTTTTAAGTTTTCTTTATTCTGTGGTGTTTCAATAAAGAGTTTATCTATCTATCTATCTATCTATATATCAAATAGGTCAATAAACACTGCAATGATCAGATTGACAGTTATTAACTTAAATGAGCAATCCGGTGCATTAGTCCTAAATATTTCCCCAAAATATCGAGAAGAATGATCTTCGGTTATCACGAATTACACTCTTATTTACATTACTTAGTACTCTGCCTAGCTCTAAAAACGAAAACACTGTTCGAATTTTAAATTTCCCACCATAAGCTAAACGAACCACCTTAATAAGTATAAAACTTAGGGACCAAAGAGGTTGAAAGCTTATTAAATTTATAATTTTCGTAACGAGATTGCGATGCCACCTGATTACGAGGATTATAACCTTTAATGAATGTAGAATCATGTTTATAGTTTGTAATGGGCAGGTAATTTAGAAAAATTACGTGCATTTTGCGTGTGAATTAAGACGTTCAGACTTTTTACCGTTAATAAGGTTAAGGTATAGGCCGCCTAGCGATGACTTCTTTTTGCATTCCACTGGAATACTTTCGTTGTAGTTATTTATTCGTAGCTAATAGTGTCGGATAGATTACTTTAGTTAGAGGATGGATACTACTGGCGCCATCTACTGAAAAGCAGCGACATTACGCAGCTTATGCGCAAACGCAACTTGAAGAGAGCTTGTTTTCTGATGTACATAAACTTGAATCTGGTAAAAAGTCGATGCTTGAATTATAAAGTCGTTTTTACAAGCTTTTAACTAAATTGCAATGTATGTATGTATGTTTATTCGGGTCAAATCTGGAAATTGAATTTTAAAGCAGTTATCCTCAACCGATTGAGATGAAATTTTGCATGCCTGTCAAGATCTGATGGTTATACAATATTGTGGTGACAGCGAGCTGATCTGATGATAGAGACGGAAGGTAGATAATGGTACTCCTGAGTGACTAACATAAGATTGATGGTATTTGGCCTGCATTTCTGACTGAGTAATTTATAACAGCTTGTCAGGAAAAAAAAATATTACCAAGTTTTTTTATTTGTTTTGTTTCTCACAATATTTAAGTGCAGCGGTTGGCCTCAATATAATTAAACTCTAATTTTTAATTTCATTATACACACGTTAAATTGTTTTCTTTTTTAACCGTTCCTTACCTACACCTATGGAAATAAGTACTTAGATATCGACGGTGGTTTCGAATGTCGTAAGGTTAATTTTGTCAAAGTGCACTGAACCTAACATCATCAAACTTGGATTTATTTTTCTCTATCGATCTGTGTCTACCTATTTAAATAGTGATATCGTTTATTATATCTATTTTGTAGGAGTAAAACTTAAGTTAGTCTTCAAACTACATTGGGAAAGAAACTAGAAATGGATGAGATAATTTTTTGTTCGTGAGATTTTAATATACTATGTACTTAGACGTAAACTAGATACAGAAATTTAAAAAAAAACACCAATTTACAATATTACAATCACACTCAAATTATTTGTGACAATATTTATAGCGTCACGCACACACACCACAGGCAATGGAATCGCACTCGACACGCACGTGACACGCAAGGCGAACCCCAGCACCTGCTTACGAAATCTGGAACACCAGGTGAGATTGTACACACACGTAATTTAATATGAAATACCTACTTTTATGTACTATAAAAATCCTTACTTCCTTACTTATATTATAAATGCGAAAGTAACTCTGTCTGTCTGTTGCTCTTTCACGCCTAAACTACTGAACCAATTGAAATGAAATTTTGTACAGAGATAGTCTAGAGCCCGAGAAAGGAATTAGGGTACTTTTTAATGCGATAAAAGCAATAAGGGATGAAAGTTTGTATGAAAGCTACATTGACAGCGAGTAACATAGGCTATCTTTATCCCCATATTCCCGCGGGAACAGCTACTACGCGGGTGAAACCGCGGGGCGCAGCTAGTATACTATAAATACTATAAAGTAGGTCATATAAAAATATTTTACTAAGTAACAGACCGCATCGAACACCATACTGCGCTCTTTGACAAAAATCACAGACGTAACCCAGAAAGCTGCATAGCTTAGGTGGGACTGGGCTGGTCGCGTCAGCCGCATGCCAGAGGAACTGTGGGCCAAATCCATTACGAGCTGGACCCCACATGATAGGAAACGGCGACACGACAGGCCTATAGGGCGTGGCGGGACGACCTTGACGCCTACTTGAAGGACTGGACAGCCATAGCTCAGGATAGACAGAAATGGAAGTAAGGTAGGGAGGCCTTTGCCCTGCAGTGGGACTTCGGGCTTCATAATAATAATAATAAGTAACAAGACGATGATGACGAAGATAATGGATGCCGCCATGTGTGGCAGGCTTTATAGCCTTTGACTTCACCCTCGGTCTAACGCCAAAATAAAACAATCACAAAGCTACCTGACCTCACCAACGGTCATTATTCTTTACAACAAAATTGTTTATTTGTCGTTATGTCATAAAGCAAGGGATCTACGAAAGGGGTGAACGAAATGACAGCTACCGACTCTTGAATATGTTGTTAGGGGGATGGCGTTATGCAATATATATTTTTATAATTACTTGCTAACATTCACACACAGAAAGACATCGTGGCAGGACCAGAAGGAGATGGCGACGAGCTGAACGTCTTCTGGAAGGACTGGCAGCAATCTATGAGCCGATGATAAAAAATATTATATGACTGAATAACGAAACGAGCTAGTTGTTTACCTGATGGTACGCGCCATGCCTGCCCGTAACAGTTACAACCCGGTCAGAATATCTGTGCACCTCGCTGGAATGCGGCGCCTCGCTCTCTCTCTCTCGCACTCCCCGGTGCGAGAGAGAGACCGCCGATATGACGTCACGAGGTCAGGTGCACAGATATTGTGACCGGGTTGTACAGTGCTACCCAAAACATTCCATTGTATAATCTTGTGCGGCACTGCACTGCGCGTCGAGACATCGGTTCTATGGTCTCAAATGCCCAGTAATTTCGCTGGAAACAGTGCCCTTCAAACCGTAATTTGTGATTAAACATCGTTTTGCTGAACACTTTGAAATGAACTTGGTTTCTTCATGAATAAACCGGTCACCAAGTCCAACCGATTGATGGAAATCTTACCTTTTTGTCACTGCCCGCATTGTAACGGTCTCAAAACTCACTGACCAGAATATTTGGAGCCCCTATCTGTTCAGGGTTGCAAGAAACGGACATTAGTGTGCAACGCGCATTTATAATTGGAAATTATAATTGTTTTTGGGAATTATAACAATAAAATTCTTAGTTATACTAAAATTGAATGACTCATTCTTTTTTTTTAGTTTTCAAAACTTCTTTGACTAAAAATATTCTAATTCATTAACATTATGTTCTGCGCTGGGGTCGGAATGATATTATGTAGAGTAACATTAGGTCGTTAAATTCACAATGAAATATTTTCACGTTTTTTGGTTACCTCATCTAAACTTTTCACTTATGGTGGAAAATTTCAATTACAGACAGATTTTTCGTTTTTGGGGCTAGACCGGGCCGAGTAACTAATTGAACACGTTCACTACTGAAAACACACACGTCTGTGTTTTTATAATTTTACGGCAAGTTAAAACACACCTGGCGTGCGAACCCGCACTGCTGTATTGACAATTTTATCACACCAGTTGTGTGCGCCCGCACTGCTGATTGAGTTTAGTTACGACACAACGCCAGTAAACAGTAAATACACGCTTACTAAAGATTCGCAAAAAGCCAAATAAAGTAAAACGGTTCAACAGTGAACATTTTGTGTTGGAAGTGGTTCGTGGTTGTGAGCTAGTTTTGTCGCCGAATGTTCATAGACACGTGCGTACGGCGGGTGTACATTACCATACGTCGTGGCCTCGTGGCTCCACGCGGCTAGGGCGCGTGCTACACGACGCCGCTGGTGCCCCAGGCACGGACTCTGTCATGAAGGATTCACGCCATTATACGACATGCCAGTAATTATTAACCGACTTCAAAAAGGAAGAGGTTCTCAATTCGACTTTAACATTTTTTTTATTGTATGTTTTCTATTGTTCCGGGCCCCCGTGGTGGATTATGGCCTAACCCTCCTCAAGATAGTGAGGGGAGACCCGTGCTCAGCAGCGGGACGTTATGGGTTGATGATGAAAATGTTGATGATGTTTTCTTTTTGTTTTTCGTATTTGCTTGATTACACATATAGCTGTATATCTAGCTGTTCCTGCGGATTCACCCGTGAATCCTGGGAAAAAAATATCTTAGGTGTTAAATACAAGGTATCATCTATCCCTACACCAAATTTTGTTCAATTCCCTTAAGCCGTTACAGTCTAAACAAGGCCCAAACACAGAAATATTGTGATTATAATCTTTAAAAATATGTACCAGTAATATAATAAACTGCCTAGTTTGTAAAGCAATGACACCACCTTTTTTATTTCTTATAGGTAATATTCGGGCCTGAATACACCCCTGCCTACAATCTACGATGCAACGACAGCGGGTGATGGTTTAATAGTTAATTTTTTCTTCAAATTGGACAACCCTACACAATAGTCGGCGAGGTGTCAATCGAGGCAACCCTTTGCGCGTGCGCATATGTCGTGCTGTTTCCGGTTGCGACCACGACGCGAATGTGATGTGTTAGGAATTTTTACTTAGAGCAGTATTAGAAAAAGATTATACCTACCTATAATTATAGTATAGTGGTATATTACTGGGCATATGAGATTTGAGAGCCGATGTCTCAGGGCGACGAGCGCAGTGCAGTGCCGCGCAGGATTATACAATGGAAAGTTCTGTAACTGTTATGGGCAGGCGTAGCGCTTACCATCAGGTGAACGACTTGCATAAAAAGATATTTTAAAAAATATACGAAACGTAACCTTCTCTCATTCTATCTTCACGAACTTATATCTCCCTCTCAACTTCCGTTCGCCTAGCCCGGTCACACTTTTCGTAACGCATTTACCAGCTTACTACCCAAGTCAAGCGTACGTAAAAAAGTTTAACTTCAAAATAAATCATGAAATCGCAAATTCATTTGCACATACTACATTTTGAAGGTACACACCCCTTCAGAAGTTCAGTGTTACAAAGATCACATCCATTGTTTGCGCAACGGTGTTCCTTCGTATTGTGGTCAAATCGCCGAAAGGTGTACAGTTTCAATGACAATTGCAAGGACAATGAAAATTGCATAAAACCTTCCGTATTGAATTGTAGAGCAATATGGTGTGGCTGTTGCACATTTTGCATTGCAATTTGTATTGTGGCATTGCAGCTTTTGGACGAGTGTTGGATCAGGAAGTTGACTTCAGTTTGTTTGATTGACGATGCTTTGAAAGTAGATGAGTGTTTGGAGATATCGGAGGTTATGTACCCACTTAGCTCCTGCCTGGGGGTCACCACGTCATCATCAACCCATCACGTCCCACTGCTGGGCACGGGTCTCTCCTCACTTTCGTGAAGAGGGTAAGGCCATAATCCACCACGGGGGCCCAGTCCGGATTGGTGGATAACCTACCTCTGAAATAATTCTCGGGTAGGTATGTGGGTTTTCTCACGATGTTTTCCTTCACCGAAAAGCGAGTGATAATTACGTACATATGTTTTACAGAAACACATACTTATTCTTATTCCATGCAGTTCATTTCAAGGCCTTAAACTGAACGGCCTAGATTGGCACCACACACTCATAAATGACAAACGTGACGTGACGTCACTCAAAAATAGACTACAGAGAATGAGAGAGAATGAAAATGAGATGGGGCTATGTAAACTCCCATAAATGCAAACAAATTGTTCCGATCTCTTTGGATAAATGTCTCTGGTCGACTTATGAACGCTGAGCGATATTGGTGGTGACAGTTAGCAGGGCAGTTCAGTTTAAGGTCTTAAACCACATACTCTAGAATTGTGATCACCTATCCGGACCGGGAAGACACTTACCATCAGGAATGCTCGTGTGTTCAAAAATAAAAGAACAACACAACATAACCCCTTCTTTTGGCTTTGCCGTAGTTGGTTAAAAGGCGCGTGAATTTTCAATAGCGCGTATAAGACGCGTATTTGAGAATATCTAACAAAAAGTGTTGAAACTAACCAGCCGCATCTCGTTCTGTCTTGAAATTCAGTTATTTCAAAATATAAATGAACTTTAAACACCCTATTAAAAAAGAAACAATGAGAAATATAAGCGAGGACATAAATACCATCAGTAAAAAGCAAAAAATATACCAACAATTAGGGCGCACACATTAACAATTCCCGTATTAAATTAAAAAGCCTCATCTTTCCCAGACAATCCCTAATTATTAGTTACCTACGTTACGTACCCTCCACACGACACGTAAAGGCCATTACACACGGACGCGCGGGCATTAGGACAGTAACACACTAATGACCTGTCTCACTCTCTTTAGTTGGGGCCTACTAAAGTTTTACGGAGACGAAAGCAAAAGTCAAGTAGTGAAAAGCAAATACAATACGTACATACGTTTGCTAAATTATGAACAAGTACATGTTAGGGGCCATCCATTAATCAAGTGATGTTTTTTTTTAGCATTTTTAACCCCCCCCTCCCCCTTGATGATACGTGGTGAGGTTCAAAACTACCCCCCCAAAATCACGTGTATTTTTAGTACCTAGTAGTAATACTATAATAAATGATACGATATGATAATGATAACGTCCAGATAAAAGCAAAGTGAGATAGGTGATAATGGTGTAGGTGAGATTATACCTTCTTAAAGACGAGAAATGACAAGTAAAAATTTCTGATCGAGTTCGACTTTACTCACGTAGTAGACCCCCAATCTCGTTACGAAAGCCTAATTATAAAGGACTCACTAGCCAGTTCAAACGGACTAGTGTTGGGATATAACATCGATATAATCGTCGCAGAGCATCGATTAAAATATCTATGAATAACAATGAGTTTTTATCGATGCTATAAAAATCGATGCCGTTGTCTGTTGATTGTAATGATGTATTTCGATTTTGGAGTGATATAAACTCAGAGATAATTTATCATTTTAGATGATGACAGAAATCATTTTGAAATGATCAATAATTTATGTACCAAATTTTGTCACGAAAGCTTTAATTGTATTTTTTCCGTCAAAAACTGTCAAATGAGAACGCTTTAGAATTATCGCTAAATTCTATGATCAATTAATTTGTTTTTTAATGTTACTGATTAACGAGACTAGCAATTCGCTCACCTGATGGTAAGCTGCCCATAACAATTAGTGCCTCCCAGAAGTTTATAAAATTATACTTTAATTTTTTTTGTATTTACTTTGTATAATAATATCGTATTTATGATTGACACATCCCTAACCTAATTATAGCAGGGGTAGGTAGACATCATTGTCACGTGAGACTACTAAATATTCCTACTTACCTTTATAACTCTCCATGGGTTCATGGTTCGTTACCCCTGCCTGGAGTCATGTTTATGTCTGTCTGAGTTACGTCTAAATATTTTATGATATCGTTAAAATCAGACAAGGAATAGTCTAAGATATAAACTGGGTCTTGCATGGTATATGTTATCTAAACCGTCCTGTCCGTGTTGTCTTGTATATGTTCCATTATCATCAAGCTTGTATGCGTCCACTGCTGGACGTAGGCCTGTCCTAGTGAACGCCAATGAGGCCGATCGTCGGCTCTCCTCATCCAGTCCTTGCCAGCCGTTTTCAGCAAGTCGTCACTCCACCTAACCGGTGGCCGTCCTACGTTTGCTAATTTTGTATAAGCGCGGTTTCCACTATGCTACTGTCTCTCAATATGCCCATGAATTGTCAATTGATTTCATATCCGCAAAAAGCTCGCCATTTATTAGCCTATGATTCTATGTTTTCACTATTGGAACGCTAGTCTCTAAAAGAGAAAGAATATTTATCATTATCAAAGACAAAGTAAAAGTCAAACATCTTTAATCACATGGATCCCAAGATTGTACTCATGGAAATTAACAAACTCTACCTCTAAATCCTCATTTAGAGGTCCATAATAGGTAGTTAACATACTACACATTGTTTTGCTTTATTATAGAACACAAAAATGCCATAAAATCAACAGTCAAAACAAAACTAAGACAACATAAAATCTAAACGACCTTTGATGAGTCAACGTCAAATAAAACAAACGACTTCTTTCACAACTTTGAACTTTCGGCAAACTTCTATCGGCAAGATTAAACACTTCACTCCGCCGACCACCAAAACCATAATTTATTTAAATTAAATACTATTAACATATTGATAACCACTCGCGACGGCAACAGGCCCAAAGAGTCTGTCACGACATTACGTACGTTCAACTACAAAAATATAACTTATCATCGTAGCACCTTATCGCTGTGCACAAACATCTAACCCTTCTACAATGCATAAAGTAGTGCCAGTTCTCATTGCGACAAGGTGTTAAGATTAGCTTCCATTTTAGTAGTAACCACCACATTAATCGAAGAACAATAAAGCACGCGACACACGCACCGGCCACACGACAAGTGCTCATGTCGTCGTGAGGTGCGTGCCTTGTCGATTATTGATATTATTTTAATGTGGAATTATGTTAACAATGTTATTAAAGGATTCGGCATGTGGTTCTAGCTTTATTGTAGTAAGGAGCTTTTGAACAAAGCTCATCATAAGCAATGAGATGAGCGAATCGTTCAGCTGACGGTAACAGCTACAGTGCCTCCCAGAACTTCTACAAAACTTTACTATTACTTAACTTAGAGATCGCTCTGAGCGATAAGACCGCCCATTGTGACACTAACTGTAAAATTTGTTTTGTTCTAGTTTTAAGTTTTCTTTGTTCTGTGGTGTTTCAATTAAGAGTTTATCTATCTATCTATCTACTTCCATTATCAGCATCATCAACCCATCTCGTCCCACTGCTGAGCACGGGTCGCCCCTCACTTTCGTTAGGAGGATTACGCCACCACGGGGGCCAGATCTGGATTGGTGGATCACATACCTACCTCCGAAATAATTCTCGGGTATGTGGGTTTCCTCACGATGTTTTCCTTCATCGAAAAGCGAGTGATAATAGCTAGATATGTTTACAAGAAAAACATTGGTACGTGCCCGCACCGGGATTTGAAGCCACGACCTTCTGCTTGGCAGGCGGACGTTCTCCCACTAGGCTACCACCGCTAACAATTAACTTTACTTTACTTTTTTTTATCTGGCATCTTGTGGACTGCCATAAGTATGTTTAGAATGACTTCCGAACGTTAGATCTTGCTCGAAAGTTACAATTAAACCTGAAACGCGTCCCGTATCATTAGACAGATATAATGCCTTCATGCGGAAGACATCCTAACCTTCTTCATCCAGAAAAAAAACCATATTGAACACAGTTCAAAACCAAAACCTTGCCTCAACTTTATCACCTATGACATAAGAGTCAAATTCGTAATTAGTATTAAATTCTAGCTGTATGTCTGTTTGTAGAAGTTAAAGCAACGTAATTAGGTGTGGCGTCCATCAACGACAGGACACGTGTATACTGTCAGCACTTTATTATTAACTGATGGGGCGAGATTTTTGGTGGTGTTTGGAATATTTGGGGAAATTCAAAGGCGATACACTTGAGGTAGATTTGTTGTTCGCATTGGCAATTACCTGATAAATAAAAAATCACGACCAAATACAAAGATTCTAACCCCGAACTAGGAGTTCATGTATCTAGCCATGGGTCCATAAATACCCAGTTAATATCTATGTTTCAAATGACACATGCGTTTTTACGCATACGAACAAAGCTCTAAAGCTTTAACTCTCCATTGCTTCTCTCCATCCAAAGGTTGACTGGAAGAGATCGCTTTTAGCGATAAGTCCGCCCATTGTACTATATTTATTCAAAGAAGGTCTATTCTTTATGTACCTTGTGTGTTTCTGTACTGGTGTACAATAAAGTATTTTCTATTATATTCTATTCTCTAAAATACAGCCTTATGATTGAATTTTTGGGCTGGCAACTCTGACTTCATAAATAAACACAAAAAAACTAAATGTGTGCTGCGACACATAATTAAGTAAAACTTTAACTAAAAAATCATGTCAAAAAAAATGGATGATATTTTAAAAAATATACGCAACGTAACTATCTCTCTTTCTTCCTATCTTCACTAACTTATATCTCCCTCTCAACTTCCGTTCACCTTGCCCGATCACATTTTTCGTAACGCATTCACCAGCTTACTCCCCAAGTCAAGCGGCGTAAAGAAATTTTACTTCAAAAATCTACTGACTTTAAATCTATAATTAGACAACGAGAACTGCTCTCATCCAATTAAGGCTCACACAACCCTACACAATAACTTTTTTTTTTTTTTTCTTTTTTTTTACCTTATATAGCATCTACTACCCCTCTATAAAGTGTGTCAAACATCGACACCCTCTAACTCTGTCGGCGCCAATTATCGACACGTTACGAGCAGTAACTGTCGACACGTCACCAAAGTGTCCCATTAAGGGACATGCAAAAATATTGCCATATAGGGCATGTGCTGAAATCACTTTCACATTGAACTAGAGCCGTTAGTTAGTTTACCATTAGCCATTTTCCGGGATATTATAATTTAATAATGGGATATTTTACAAAGATAACCATACCACGGTATATGTTAAAGATAACCGTACGCTTCAGAGGCGCACTTCTATAATATATATTTTAAATTGATTTAATAAAAAATATTTATAATATACGTCATTGTGTTAAACGGTACATTTAAAACTTTAACAATAAAATAATTATTTTTATTTGTTTATCAACTGTGCGCCTTATGTTTCAGGAGCAAAATCTAAAAATAACTATTCGTGTTTTGCTGTAATCGAGGGAACAAATTAACTAATAAATAAAATATATAATATATAATATATAAACAAAAATAAGTAACAAAATTAATTTCCTAAAATTTGTCACTGACAAAATCCACACGTTTTTTAGCTCAATTAGTTCTACAAGCTTACGCATTATAACAAACCAAAGTCACGTGTGGTGTTGCCACATCTGCGTCCAAAGAAATTACTCACATTTAATGCCAAAACATTAGTTTTACTTAAAAGTTCCAAACCACCGCACGCCGGCGACAAACGCAATTTTTCACACTCCAAAAACAAATATTAGGAGCGTGAATAATCTGCCTATTTTAATCTATGATTTTGGTTTACACGTTTCGCGGGTTAACTCCAGCATTACGTCAAATTAGTGTTCTATTTTTGAAACTTAAACAAACAGATCGAAAGACCATTTTTTGTTGAAATTAAATATGCTTTCATACACTAATCCGGATGTTTCATCCAGCAATCCGGACCGGATCCGCGTGGTGGATTATGGCTTAACTCTTCTCATGAAAGTGACACCCGTGCTCAGCAGTGGGACGATATGGGTTGATAATTATGATGATAAATGGTCTTTAAGCCTAATAAAAAAAAATACTGTCAAATTAAGAGCCTCGTCCTTTTTTGAAGTCGGTTAAAAACAAAGTTCTGAGTGGCACTGTAACTGTTATGGGCAGGCGTAGCGCTTACCTTCAGGTGAACGACTAACTCGCCTCGCCACTCAGTCAAATAAAAAAAAACATTCCTTTGGACTAGCTTCAAAATTCACCAAGCAATTGACAATTCAATACTTCAATTTAATTGAACTAAGACATTGTATACAATTCACCGCCATTAAATAGTTAAGTATTGTATTTAAGTATTTAAAAAACGTCCATATTCATAGATTTATCGACAGACTCACGAAGCGAGACTAACCGACTGCAGTAGGTCCTGAATAATGTAGGTAATGTTTCGCTGTACCATCGCTAGACCTTATAAACGATTTCGCAATATAAATCCTGAGCTGCTGGGAAGCGATGTGATGGGGACGAATGAAATTGGTGTTTGGAATTTTATTTACTCAAACTAGTGAGCAACTAAGTGAGGTGGTAATGGGAAACCTCTTCTGAAAGAGAAGTAGAAGTACCTTTGCCAGATATATATCCGCCAAGCAGTAGTGTGCAAACATTTAGTGTTCCGGTTTGAAGGGCACTGTTGCAAGCGAAATTACTGGGCATGTGAGACTTTAGAGCCGATATCTCAGGGCGACGAGCGCAGTGCAGTGCCGCGCTGGATGCATTGCAAAGTTCTGGGTGGCGCTGTAACTGTTATGGGCAGGCGTAACGCTTACCATCAGGTGAATGACTTGCTCGTCTCGTCACTCAATAAAATGAAAAATAAAAAGTTATCAAGAACCTGTCCCGTTATATTCTTAGGGTTTGGGTGTTTACAATCTTTTTGAGGATCGAATTAAGGCACCTGCAGACTGCGGCCGGCACAGAACTCCGGTTTAGGCCTTTTATGTAATTTCCAGACAAAAGGTTGGCTGCCTGAATCTTTGAGAGAATTTAAGTCTGGCTAATAAAATTACAGGCTACCCACAGTAGAAGTGCTTCATCCGGCGCGACATGTCTGCCGCCGGCAAGGTCGTAGAATACCCCGGCAACAATACGGGCAGCATAATTAGTCTTTAGGGAATATTTAATATAACTTCGCTTTCGGCGGCTTTCATTTTTTTTTTAATTACTAAGTAACGAGACGAGCCGGTCGTTCACCAGATGGTAAGCAACACGCCTGCGTATAACAGCTGCAGTGCCACCCAGAACTTTTCATTACAAAATCCTGTGCGGCACTGCACTGCGCTCGTCACCCCGAGATATCGGTTCTAAAGTCTCATTTGCTCAGGAATTTCGCTGGAAACAGTGCCCTTCAAACCGGAACACAGTAATGTTTGCACACTACTGCTTGGCGGATGTTTATCTGGCAAAGGTAACTTCCCCAGGCGGTATCTTTTAGAAGAGGCCTCCCACTACAAAACAGCTCATCCTTGCTCGCATTCAGATACATATCCAGGTTTAATCAGACTTTATGCCAATACACGTTGGCCTCAGTACAGCGGAATCCCGAGCGCGGAGATACCATCGACAACGTCTGCGATGCAACACGAGCCCTCCGCGGTCTATTCCGTCTACTATTACCTACCTACCTGCAGGTTCCAGGGCTACCCATAGCAGTCTCTCTATTAAAAGAGACTTAATTAAAAAAAAGAGTTTTTAACAAATGAAAGCGCAAAAAGTTCTGTCACAAGTATTTTTCTGTAGTGACGCGACGTCCAAGTCGTAGTCCTTTTCTGAGCTTTCATTAAAAATGAATTCCTCTTAACCTCGTGTATCCATCATCTACATATAGACAGTAAGATAAGTCGCTATTAGGTACATTCTTAGTAAAAGACAATAATAGACTAGATTATAATAAAATGAGAGAAATTACCTTTTTCTAGCAAATAGGAAAGAAATGGGTTAAAAGCTCTTTGGAAGATATCTCTCGATTGAGAAACATTTCTATCGAAAGAACGTTTGGTCAATGAAAACGCAAAAACAACACATGAAAGAAATATCGAACCTACCTATTCATAATTAACCTCTCAATAAGAAAATATTCAGTTCACTTTCTACTTATATTTAAAGACAATTAAATACCTTGTGTTTGAATAAAGTTAATTGCTTATTGAAAACGAACAAATTAAGCTATTTATCAATGGGATAGCTCATTAGATCCGTAACTCGCATTTCATAGAATAAACGAGGTGTGCATTTGAACAAATTGTCGACGGTGTAGTGATTTACTGTAGATAATTATTTCGTAATAGATGGATACTAATAATTGTTTCAATCTTTGTAAATATCTCTTTTAAGTTATTTACTGAATTGCATCTAGATATATTTTATTTTGTCAATTCTATAAATAGACGAAGAGATCGCGCTCAAGAGCATTAATTCTTTTTAATTATGAACTTTAATATCCATTGAGCCATGGTAATATTGTAGGTGTCTAATAAATAGGTAACACGTTGTGGACCCCTATCTATATTTGGCTAATAGCCAACTTAACACCAATAGTCATAGGTAAATACATTTTACTACCATTAAAGCCCTGGCTATTCAAAATACAAGTGGCTAGTGGCAAGGAACGTGGTATCCTCTATAATTTGCGGATTACCGCTTCAATACGCATTTCCTGCGTATGCGCAACTTGGTGACCAACACGAATTTAGATATTTGAATGCTTGTATCTGGTGTTGGTAATGTCTTTGTCAACAATGTCTTTTAACATTGTTTAGATATGACATGTCAAAAACAAAAAAAAAATGAGTAACTTACAAAACACAGTACGTAATTTCAGTCCCAGTAATAATTGGAACTAAGTATAGTATACTAAATATATTACGCTGCTTCGCGTCTAATTAAATTAAAATTAAAAAATGTGTCCAGTTGCCAATGAAAAATGGTCCTACTACATTATGTTAGCCGTCATGCAAAACCACAATTTTAACTGTCACATAAAACAGACAAAGCCGTTTATAAACACGAAAGAGAGCACTTTATTAAACAAAATATGATTAAAATTGCTTTAAAAACATAACCTAGTACGATTGTACATAATATAACAATTCTAAACGTTCCAAACGCTGCATTACATTTGACAAAAACATGCCATTTCGTTAATTCGCTAATATATTCTAGCACGTGACAAACAATGCAAGTCCGCGCCTTAACAGCAGATTTGCGCAAACCTCCCCTTAACATGACGTGAATTTATTTCTGTACCGTAATAATTTTTAGAGATTTATTTGATACGTTAGAAACGGCAGATGTGCCTCTTATTTTGACTAACAGAATAATAAATTAGTATTTTGTTACATACCTACTTTTAGTGTTTGGAATTTACACTTTTTTTTTTATTTGGCTGAGTGACGAGACACCCGTAGAAAACAGTGCACATACAGATATAAAATAGAATTATTCTTAAATTATGTATTAAAGTACCTATGCTACCTATGTTTTGGTTAGTTATATAGTGATATTTTTTTGGAATCTTTGGGTAAATTCGTGTTTATATTATAAATAGCCCCCATTCCAAACAATGGTTCATAAACGGTTAAATTTTGAATAATTAGTTAATTAATATAGGTAGGTAAGTAAATAAAAAACGCCGTAATGAGGCATTGTTTGGAGGTTCACATTTAATTTATTTAACTTAGAAGAGGTTTATAAAATAAAATTAGCCACGGGTAGGTACTAACCTACCTGAACGGAGTCGCTACCCTCTAATCCCTCGATCTTACCTAATTTTAATCCTTCATTGAATTTGATACAATCAAAAAACCTTAAACGCGTTGGAACATGCAAGAAAAATGATCTAATTAATATTAGTCATATTAATAAGAATTGTTGCCAGAGTGGACATTTTCGTCCCAAATATGGGCCGAAAATATTCCCGTTTTCCCGCAATAACGCTGCGTTTTCCCGGGATATAACTTAGCATAATTATGTCACTCTAGGAATGTATATTCCTGTTAGTAAAAGATTTTTTTAGAATCGGTTAATTAAATAATGCCGGTGATTACCATCGTTGCCAAGGACGTTCTAAACAACAGCAAAGTCAAAAGTAATTTCAATATAATCAGCGAGGATGTTGTATGAAGGGACTTATAAAAGTGGAAGAAGCGAAAGAGGTGTGTCAGGATCGTGGCATGTGGATATAATGTAGCCTCGGCCTACCCAACGAGAAAAATGCGTGACTCTATGAATTAAGTATATAAATGTATGTACATACATACATATGTGTATGTTTGTGATTACACCTACAAAACTACAATCTCACAGAAACAAACGTTACCTTCCACTTTATACTAGCGTAGATGTAGACAAACTGCGCCCGCGGTTTGCCCCGTTAGATATTCTTCTACAGGAGTCGTATAATATTCCGGGATAAAAAGTAGCCTATTTAAACCATATTAGCCGGGATAAATAGCAGTCTAGATGCTAACCAACTACACTAATGTAATCCACAAAAATAACAAGTGACATAGCCTATAAATGTAACGTCACAATATCCTAATAAATAACACCGTGAGTAACTTGATAAGTTATAAAATTGATTATTTATCACTTTACTTCTAAAACTAAAAGCATGCACTTTAAAACACACAATTTAAATGGTATCCCAAGTCGTCCATCTGGCAACACCGCTTAATTAACACCGTCCATTTCAAAAACAAGCGCCGATCGCACATGTTCCCAAATTCGCGTGACAAAAACACTTGGTCGGCCATGTTGTTTCTGCCACAGGAAGGGGCCGTCGACCCCGCCTGAAATAGGCAACCTTGACCGCTAACTGCCATGTTAACGTCTACCCTCCTTGTAAACAACTGAAGAGTTCAGTGTATGTTTTGTTACCCTCGATGCTTGTACTCTTGTGGGAGGATCTAGTATACATAATTATTTATTTATATTAAGTGGGATAATTGTTATATAATAGGTATATTGGACACTATAAGTTTTCCCGCAAGAATAGATTAAAGACGGCCCCGATCACACATGAAAACAAACAACAGAAGATCGCGTAAATACAAAACAAAAATTAAAATAAATAGATCCATCGTTCGAATCGTAAGTTACACAAAAGTGTTATAGGAAAATACTTGCAGCTTCATTCGTATTTGTATTTTTTCCTGGTAATTTTTCCAATTTTTTTCTTCGTAAATATAACTATAACTAATTCGGATAATTACGAACATTAGTCAAATCAGTCCAGTCGTTCTCAAATCATGCGGTTATCAACAAACCGCAATTCAATTTGTTTTCTTTTTTTTCTTTAATGTAGATATATTGACTAAGTAACTAGGCCCTGTGCGGCCGCCCCTATATCCTCTAAGCGTACCCTAAATTCATATAAATGCAGTCAGTCAGTAAGCTGCCATTGCAGTATTGCTGATTATTTCCTTGAAACCGTTGCTGTAGCAGTTTGTCATACGTTGATTAACCCCAACACATTATTTATTATTTACTTAAATAGGAAATGAGGACTCATCTTTTTCCGAGGCCGACTGTATGCCAAAAATCCATCAAACGAAAACATATGTAGCAAACAACATCAATACTAGAAACAAAAACAAGTAAAGCAGGTCAATCACCAGGCCGGCAACCTGATCACGTCAAACTTCGCAGTTGCAAAGCGACAGCGATCTAGTCGCAAATGTCGCTAGAAAGAAATAATTATTTCAAAAATATTCTGCATTATTGTCTCGCCTATCGCAGAGTGTGCAGTTTGGTTATAAATACTAGCCATTAGCCATTAGCCACAGGGCTGTAATAGATGGAAGCATATTCAGTTTTTGTTTTTGTGAAAGTGACAAGTTTGACAGGCTCCTTCAGTGTTTCATCCTATTCAACCCAATATGGGACGAATGGTGGTTGACTGATACAAAATGCTATTAGCATTAAGTCCGCCACTGGTACTAGCGTTTTTAATCTGTGCAATAAAGTTTATGTAAAAATAAAAACTGAATTTGAACATTAAGTTATTTTCATTCACTATTTCAGGTTATATTATGTTATAGTCTGTGGTTTCACGCTATTCGATTTTTAAACAAAAGACCAGCAACAGCAGTGATCTCTTGATTTACGTCTGTCGCGAGCATGTCGTGAGATATGTAATAAGGCAGCGTATTGGCAACAAGTCGGCGCAGGCGCAGCCGCGGTGGCCGCACGTGGGCCCGCTCCCACGGCCCGGGGGGCGCCGGACCACGTGGCCCGGGATTTTAGGGACCTCCTCTAACATAGGTACTGAGTATCTACCTAGGTGTATCAAATTTCAGAATTAAATGATTTATTGTCAAATCTCAAAACGCAAACCTCAAATCACTTTAATTTATAAGTATATAACGTATTACGAATATATTTTATTAAGTGGCGTCTACTTTCTCGTCTTACTGTAATTTTGGTTAATTCGTGTATCCAGACTTCATCTAAAAGAGTGCATGTTTCCATTTGTAGCCAAATAAACTAAAAACTGTGCTAAAACACAGTTATTTAAGGTTGGTGCGGTGGCAGCCCAGTGGAAGAACCTCTGCCTTCCAAGGAGAAGGTCGTGAGTTCAAATCCCAATGCGGGCACGTATCAATGTGTTTATGTAAAAAGAATATGTAGGTACGTACTTATCACTCGCTTTATGGTGAAGGAATACATCGTAAGGAAAGCTACATACCTACCCGTGAATTATTTCAGAGGTAGGTATGTTTACCTATTGTAATTCTTCTGTACTGTGTTTATTTTTGTTTCTGGTGTACAATAAAGAGTTTTTCTATTCTATTCTATTCTATGTTATCCATCAATCCGGACCGGGCCCGCGTCGTGGATTTCGGCCTCACCCTCCCTCGGAGACCCGTGCTCAGCAGTGGGACGATATGGGTTGCTGTTTTTGGGTTGTTGAGTTTGGGTTGTTGTTGTTGTCTATGAGTTGTTTGTTTTTGGTTTGTTGGGTTGTTAATCTGAATTTATTTACTACATGATGATGCCAAGTTATTTTAATTTTCTCATAGCAAAAGCCTTCGCGGAACTTTAATCTAAGAAATATTGATGTAGGCGTTGTATAAATAATACCTATCAATATTGACTCATGCCTGCAAGAGACCGCTTGGGGAAGTACCACACCTTTGTCAGATATTCATCCGCCAAGCAGCAGTGTGAAAACAATACAGTGTTCCGGTTTGAAAGGCACTGTTTCCAGCGTACTGCGTATATACCTGAGCATATGAGACTTTAGAACCGATGATGTCTTAGGGTGACGAGCAATGCAATGCAAAGATCTAGGTGGCACAGTAACTGTTATGGGCAGGCGTAGCACTTACCATCGGAATGACTTAGTGGTCTCGTCACTCAGTGAAATAAAAAATCTGGGATAAAATTAAATTATAGATACGACTTTCACTAGTTCACTTAGTACCTTAGTTCCCAAAGTGGTCCAGGTGGACCCCCAGGGATCCACGGGAGACATGACGAAGCCAGCAAAATTTTAAATGGGCGGTTTATGAGAATAGGTCTGGGAACCCCTGATCCAGTATAAATCTTCACCTTACCTTACAAGTGATTGGTTCACGTGATGCCGTGCCGGAGCAAACCGCTGAAACACGCCGTCCGCATTAGCATGGTAAAGCACCGCCAATGCAGCACGACCAGTTCGCACGAGCACGAAATAGGCGATGTACTGAATTCACTGTAAGCACAGTTCATCTCCACAGCATATTTTTCGGAAATCTCTCCAGTTTGCGAATACATTCCCGGTCCGCCGCATTCGAAAACTGTCGAACTATCCAATTTCACGTTTTAGACCTTTCAATCACTAAACAAACAAACCCGATTCCCAGTGGTACGCACAGTGCACACCCATCGCCAAAAAGTGACCACCGATGACCTCGCCATAATTGAGTTATTCTACTCGTGTCAGACGGGCGGACCCGTGGGAACCGGCGGTGAATCATTGTGTGACCCGGTTGTCAGCTCATTTGAATATTTTTCACAGGGTTATTAAACAATTAGTTAGTTTTACAGCTTCCAGTTGAAACTTAATATGGGTAACTTAATTGCCAAAGAATTTATCAATCAGACTAATTGAAATAGGAATTAGATAGAAGACTAGCCCCGGAACTATGAACCGTTTCCTACATTTTATTTACAAAACTGTTTCCTACCCTAGTTTTGTTCTAAACCGAAAATGAGAATGTGACTGAAAATTTAGTTTTTGTTTTTTTTTTTCAAACTTATGTTTCTATGTTGTTTCTTATGTTATGTTGTTAAACTTATGTTAACGTGTGCTTACGAGTACGGGCAAATGATAGGTAGAGACCCAAAAAATATGAAACTTCGTGTTCTTTCCAAAACTCTCAAGAAGTTTCAGTAAAGCACCCACCACTTAACTGAATCATGACTTTAACTAGACTACTGACTGACTGGGACTCATAATGCTGACTGCTTTGAAAATAATTATTATAAAACTTGAAAATTATTAATACGGAACACTGGCTAAATGCACTAAACGTGCGACAAAAAAAAAATACAGATAAAAAAAAATTGACAGCTTCACTTTAGTTTTCATAAAGTTAAAAAGAAACATAATTTTACACGACTCAACTTAAATGTAGACTAGTTGGTAAAAACAAAATTGGCACCAATATAAACTGTTTACACAATGTTTATGGATAGTTAAATCTTTCGCGGCACTACTGCGTTCACCGGTTAGAATGTCCTAGCAAAGTTAAGTTATTGAATGATACTTAGCACACTACCCACATAGCTACGTATCCTTAAAAACGTTCAGACAAAAGTTTATTTTTCTTCCATTCTAAACAAACTAGACGGAAGAAACAGCATCTTCAAAAGTTCAAACACTTTAAGAATTTGTCTAACAACACACCCACTTGGTCAAACCCTCAGACTCCTTGACGAAACATAAGGTAGCTACCAATTCCTTTGGGACAAAGCAAACTAAAACTTAATTTGACAGTTCCAAAGGACCAAATTAGCTTTGACCTTATTAGAATGTATCTAGATAATCAGGAACTACGAGGACCATGGTCCTACAAACACCCAGACACGGTGGAAATATTTGTGGTTCACACAAATCTTTGCCCTGTGCGGAAATCGAACCCGCAACCTCACGCTTGGAAGTCGACTCAACAGCGCCACGGTATCCGTCTTTATACCTAGTAAAATACGAGATAAAAGTGCAATTTCAGAATTTTATCATCGTTTATAGTTTGGTCAAAAATTTGCCTGTTAAGTACTTTTTTTTTTTTTTTTTTTTTTTTTTTACCTGGGGAATGCAATTACGCATACCACCAGACCCGGGTGAGGGCCGGGTGGTTATGTGGGACTCCCCCGCCAGTCTGACGGGTATACCCACTAAACCCCAGGGTGTTCCACCGGGACGCCTTTGTTGTCGGGGCTACGGGTGCGAGAGTGGACTTCCGCAGCCCCGACGGCGTTGGTCCTCAAGGGAGAACCCCATCCCGTTGGTAGGAGTGGAGAGGAGTGCTCCACTCCGTCTAACTTTGTGAGTGTGGCGCGCGGGAACACCGCGCGCGCCGCCTCGAGGCATACGAGTGGGCGGCGGACGTACACCCGGTCCGCCGCCCAAGCCTCTGTTATGGGGGCCGGAGCAGGGCGTTGAAGAATACTCTTCTTCGACGCCCCGCTCGCCGGCTGCGGAGGGGAAGTTCGGAGGTGATCTCCCGTTCCCGCTCTGCAGCCTCCTTCTGCGACATCACCTCTTCGCAGAAGGTTTCTCCGGCTTGCCAGGACCTCTCGTCCCCGACCATTGACTTAATCAAGGTCGGGAGCGAGAGGTCGGCCCCCACTGCTGCGACGAGTTCACGGCGCTCGCTTGCCCAGCCTGGGCACTCCTCAAGCGTATGCTGCGCCGTGTCTTCGTCGCAGCCACAATGGTGACACTTGGGTGTCGGCTCTCTTCCGGCTATGCGGTGCAGGTACTTCCCGAAGCACCCATGCCCCGTAAGCACCTGCACCAGCCGGAAGGTGAGAGACCCGTGAGCCCTGTCCAGCCAGTCCTGGAGGACCGGCCGGACAGCCTCGACAGTCCTTAGTCCCGCTCCAGGTGCGGCCAGCCTTTCTGACCAATTCCGGAGTAAGGACTGCCGAGCATGGAACTTCCACACTTCAATCGCCCTTGGCGGGGGGCTTTCGCCTTGGAGGCGGAGGTTCATGCGCCACTCGAACATGTCGGCATGCATTTCCGCCTCCAGGTCCCACGGAGGGGACCCCGCCAGCAAGCACGCCGCCTCGCAGGAGACGGTGCGATATCCACGGATGACCCCGACGGCCATCACCCTCTGAGCTCTCCTCAGCAGGGTGATGTTCGGCCTTGTCAGGGCACCTGCCCATATGGGAGCCCCATACAGGGCCATGGACCGCACCACCCCCAGATATAGGCGGCGCGTGCTCTCCTTTGGCCCCCCGAGATTCGGAAGCAGTCGCCTGAATGCGGCGGCTGCCCCTATCAATCGGGGGACCAAGCGAGTGAAGTGCTCGCGGAATGCCTGTTAAGTACTAAGTTAACAATTAAGTAACGTCTGTCTAAATGAAAGTAAGAACTTAACTAGCCTTTTAGCAAGTTAACTCGCTACTTAACTTATGTATGTGTAAATCAGAGCGTCCAACAGGCACGAGAAAACCTTTTCACGGACGATTGCCCTCCCGACATGCCCCGCCCACTGTACCTTATTTAAGTTACTACTTACCGATCCAATAATTTATGTAGCTGAGTACTTATACGATTAGTTTGATCTGATTGTGATTGAGAATTTAATTTGTCGGTTGGTTGGTTCACATATTCGTTTAGTATTTGGAGTTAAACAATTTCGTTTTTTTTTTTCTAAACTAATAATAAAACCATATTGTGGCCAATTCGGTTGTTACAAACTAGTCTAAGTCTCATTTTAATCGTCTAATTTTAGTTAAAAGACTTGAGAGCCGATGTCTCAGGGTGACGAGCGCAGTGCAGTGCCGCGCAGGATTGTGCAATGCAATGTTCTGGGCGGTGATGTGACTGTTATGGGCAGGCGTAGCGCTTACCATCAGGTGAACGACTTGCTCATCTCTTCACTCAGTCTAATAAAAAAAAAATACATCTCTTTTACTATTGTGTGATTTGATCCCTAGGATGATAATACGTACTATACCCAGTAATTTCGCTGATTTCCTCGTTCACAACTAATAACATAAACAAGACCTATTCACAATAAAATGGTCACATTTACCAAATCACATTTATCGATTTGTAATTCGACGAGACAACAATCGCACCACTCGATTGTCCACTCGATTGACTAGCTATCAACACACAATGGACATCACTTCGCACGGTGGTCAACGAGCGAAAAAGTGGACAAAAGCAAACAAAAGTCTAGACGTATTCAACCAGTGTTGGGAATTATCGGCGTTTGTGACCATAATGGGACGGTACACGCATGTGACCACAATGGGACAGTGTATGTTTTGTTGGTGATCAATGATGTGACAAATAGGTTTGGGTTTTACAAGTGGCCTTTGATACAATAATTAGGTATACCGTATTAGGATTAATTTGTTTTGACTGCATTCTTTTCTATGAACAAGCTAGCTTAATTTATTAAAAAAAATTAATTAAATTACCAAATTTATTAATTTAATTTATTATTATATTCGTTTGTTTTTTGTTGTTGTACGTATTTCTTTCCAACCGAGTATTCCACGACACTCAGGCAATATTTTTTCCTCTTTCTTTTGCTTTTCTTTCCTTTTTTTTTTAAATTCGGACCAGGCCGTTGAAGCTCAAGTCATCTGTAACTATTACTTCATCTTCCTCATCTTTTATTTTAGTTGACACACTATACAATTAGGTACAAGGTGATACAAGTGAAGTACCTACCTACCACACGTGTCAAAATGTATATTCTTTAACCTGTTGTCTGTCAGCTGTCACATAGTGAAGAGCTACTTTGATTATTAGCTCTTCATCACGTAAAAGGGGAGAGTGAGTGGAAAATGGCGAAGTGGAGAGATTAGGGGTTAACAAAGGGGTGAAATATGATCGCTTGGATATTTTTGACAGTCTGTATTAGCACCTGCAGTACGAAATAGGTAATTATGTTGGTAATTACGCTTCTCATTATAAAACAATACACTTAGTTAATAACATATTTAGCTATAAAACGATTTAAATATAAAATTCAAAGTATTAACAATGTTCAAAAAGTTAATTATGAACCTTCAAATTCCACCAAAAAAAACTGAAGTTCGTTTTATTTGTTATATTTTTGTATAATTGCATAGATTTCCGCTAAGCAACCTAATTATAATCAAAAATATTCACTAAACAAACAATAAAATATTTAGACGTCTAATAGTCTTAAGGTCCCTTATCACCGAATAAATTTGCTACTGTGTCGCACATTGTACAAAAAAGTCGCACCGTCAAAATATTAAATGGTTTACCAAAAAAAAAAGGTAATCTTTAATATTGATAATAGTTAACTAAGCACAACTTCTCACAAGTTATATAAAAATGGTTTACCAAAATGATGGATGAAATAAATTATATATTTTTTTAAATTAATAAAATATTACAGTTTTAGAGCTTTTTTCCCCATGTATCAAATACGATATTTAGGAGGTATGAAGCCAAAGGTTTGCAAATATTTGCCATATATTCATCCGCCAAGCAGTAGTGGCAAACATTAATGTGTTCCGGTTTGAAGCGCACTGTTGCGAGCTAACTAACTGGGAATTTGAGACTTTAGAACCGATGTCTCAGGATGACTAGCGCAATGCAGTGCCGCACATGATTTTATGGGCAGTCGTGGCGCTTACCGCCTGGTGAACGACTTGCTCGTCTTAGTAACAAAAAAAAATAAACAAAAATGTGCCATTGTAAGGCTATCTAATTTAATATACCTAATTACTTAATAAGGTATTAAAACCGCGTTACGGGGCGACTAAATACCACCGTGATCGCACACTTAACCGTTCAACTAATTAATTTCTAACGCTAAAAATCGCAGCAACGAAACCCCAGACTAACTTAAATCCTTGAAGTCATAATCACTATCGAAGCCAAGTTCTTCGCGCGTCCATTCATTCGTGCCACCTCGTGTGCAACGCTACTTGCGAAAACGACCCGACTTGTGTAACCCACCGTGGTCTTAGAACACCGGCTAGTGCGTATTGTGTACTTGGTGTGGGTTAACGCGATGGGGAGCCAGGTTTATGTGCTGTTAGTGCTGTGCTTCGGCGTTTATAGCAGCTGGCAGCTGTTGGCATTGCGTAAGTTACCACCCATACCATCCTTGCCCCTGGGGCGTTGGGTTTTACCATACCAGGGATAATCCTTGACAGCCAGTCTTATTCTAGGCTAAGCATATACTTTCGTCTATTCTTAGCGTCTATCAATCTTTACTCAAATCCAGGCGAAGAAGGAGAGATTATTAGCAAAGGCTAACCTATAAACAAAGATTATAAACCCCTTTAAATCAGTCATTTTATTCTCAGACTCATCAACCTAATAGATTCCCACAAGTGGAATTTAGAGTTTCTCAGAGAAAACTTGTCGGCCATAATGAACCATAACGGCTCAGTCAATTCCATTTTCTCTAAGGTAAACTGTAGATTAATCTGTTTATGTTTAATGGTGCCGTGAAAACACGCAACAGACTTTTAATCTTTTCGATTATAATGTTTCTGTAACTGTTTAATAAATTATGATTAAGGTCATATCTTTAGTGATACTCGCAGGGTGAAGACGGATCGATTGGTGTAAGAATCATCAAAATCGGCCCACGCGTTTGGTCTCTGGATCATCAGATAGGAACAAACATACATAGACTGGAAAAAACAATACCTTCCTTTGCGTCGCTCATTCAGGTAAAAAGAAATATAGAAAAAGTTTTCATCTGATCCCGTATTTACATCCACTGTTAGGTATACAACCTCTATACTTATTATACTCTTTGGTATACAAGCAGGAGCTTATCTCATAGTATTCTGTGATACAATCCTACCCTCTTTAACGTCACGTTGTTTTGGTTTACATGAGGTTTGCCTAGCATCGTTATTTTTCGTAAACACTCAGACAGACACCATTTTGAAAATATTGTCTTCTTCAGTAGCTTACTTCAGCTCCAAGACGGATTTTTAAGCCTATATTTTCAACTTACGGACTTTTATTATAATTAAATTGTTTCTATTCAACCGTCACCGGTTCCATTATATATTGTAGGTGGAGGTGCATTGGATTGTGTGAGATCTACATTAATGAACATCATTGCTATGTTAATAAAAATCAGTTTCTCGATAATGACTTCCACTGTGATTATATTTGGCGGACCAACGTATCGCAGTTGTTAGATAATTGTAAAATGTAAAAAGAATCATCCTGACCCATCAGGCCCTTGGGCCGCCTCACAAGCATTGTCACTAGGGCCGGAATTACACTATTACCTATCAAATCACTGCTTGACTCTTTATTTTACTTAATGTTTATTGTATATAATAATATTATATGTATATATTGATTTTTTGACACATGTCAACTAACTGAAACCTATTTTTTATCTCTATCTTGTCCATCCAAAGGTTGTCTGGCAGATATCGCTTGTACCTTTTATTAAGTTATGTTTTTTTCTTCTCGTTGTTTTATACATTTTGGTGTCAATAAAGAGATATCTATCCATCTACCTCATTATACAAAACCACAATGGAATCATTACGAGTTATCGTTTAAACAAATCGGCGGATAAAACCCAGAAGCTAGACCTACGTCAGTTATGGCGGATAACTAAAATTGTGACGTTGATGATTTGACATTATATTCTCTAATTTGTGTTTTTTTGTATCTTCGTGTGTTACTGGTGAAATATTACTATTATTCACTTTATTTATTTTACTTCTTAAATTTTTTTTTACAGTACTTTTAGAAAATTATTTCGAGTATTATTTCGGAGGTAGGTATGTTATCCACCAATCCGGAATGGGCCCCCGTGGCGGATTTATGGCCTAACCCTCCTCACGAAAGTGAGGAGAGACCCGTGCCCCGCAGTGGAACGTTATGGGTTGATGATGACTTTTACAAAACTAATAATAAAGTCAAAAAAAGTCAAGTATATTTATAAAGTCAGTTAAAAATATTATAAAAGAAACTTACACCTAGGGTACCACTATTATTATTATTTTTCGAGGGCGGGCAAATTATACAAACCTCAAAAAACTGATATTTTTCCGTCCGAAAATTATCAGGATTCCGGATGTTTCAGTCATAATCATATTAATTTATGTATATTGTCAGTCAGTGGGTTACCATAGGTGGGGGGGTGGGGGGGGGTTATTGTTGGGTAGGTTTGGTTGGTTAGTCAAGAATTACTTTACTGAAATATCCTGAATTTGAGACATCCTGTTCCGCTTTAGTGTAGACTAAACTACTCACTACTTACTACCTGCCAACTTGCACTTGACCTTTTGGCTATTTAAAAAAGGCGTCGTCCTTCATGCTAATGGTCCCGGAATGTTGTGTGACAACCAAAATTTTATTGACTAATTTGCATGTTGTATTATTAGATTATATATACATAATTATGTATCTATTTTAGCGTTACATAATTATAAGAAAGTCCGCCTTGCAAAGAGAGACCGTGAATTCAAATCACAGTATAAGCACGTACCAATGTGTTTCTTGTAAAACATACGTACGTAATTACCACTCGTGAAGGAAAACATCCCTACCCGACACACATATGTTACCTACCCGAGAGTTATTTCGGAGATGTGATCCACCAATCTGGACCGGACCCTGTGGTATATACACCACAGGGTCCGGTCTAATCCTCTTCACGAAGGTGAGGGGAGACCCGTTCTCAGCAGTGGGCCGATATGGGTTGATTTTGATGATGATGATGATGATTTTTTTATTATTTTATTATTTTATTATTGTATTGTCGTCGGTCCTTGATAAGTGTGCAAAGTTTCAAGTTAATCCGATAAAAAAATCCAATCCGAGAAAAATCATACCCACTAAGAAAAATAAGAAAATAAATAATAGTTAAAAAATATAAAAAACACGGTTTAATAGCAAGCCGTAATTCGGCTTGCTATTAAACCGTTTATTTTATATTTTTTTATATTTTTTATATTTTTTTTATTAGGTAATCGGCTAATGCCGATTACCTAATTTGATGGGTGTTTTTTTTTACTATAATTTTGTAATAATTATAAAAGTCTTGCTCGCCTACACCCCTCTTTCCTCTTCTATGGGGGGTTGGCTGGTAGAAAATGCTTTGAGTGTTAAGTCCACCATTTGAACTACCTATTTTATCTATGCAATAAAGTATCCAATTAATTCTCCAACAGCGAATTACATCCACCCCTGCGCAGAACTGACCGACGAATGCTTCACCAAAGCCACCTTGGATGCCATACCCGGGATCGTCAAGGGCATCGAAGAAGCCGGCATTCCCCCCTTGGATCCCCTATACCTGGATAAGAACATCAGCATCGTGCTGCCTGGAAACCTGAAGATGACCTTCCATAATGCCAAGCTGGTGGGGCTTAGCTCTTGCATCCCGAATAAGGTTTCGTAAGTACTCCTTTATTTTCTCAAGGCCTAACTTTCGTGAGAAGGATTAGGCCACAATAAACCACGGGCGATTAAAGGATTAGCAAGTAGAAGTGGCATTGGGCCAGTCACATCTCTAGAAGAACCTACAACCGCTGGGGAGGACGAGTTCTAGAGTGGAGACCGCGTTTAGGCAAACGTAGTGGCTGGCAAAGACTGGATGAGGAGAGCTGAAGATCGGGCTCAGTGGCGTTCATTGATAGAGGTCTACATTCTCGTTTCTACGTACGAGTGGACGAGTGTAGGGTGATGATGTGACACTACGGGGACCCAGTCCGGATTGGTGAATCAGTAATCACTGGCCTCGGAAATAATTCTCAAGAATGTGGATGTTCAAGTGATGTTTTCCTTCACTGAGGCGGTGATATAGTCATTATTAAGATGAACTACATTTTAAGTTTTAGTTACTATTCCGAATGTCGAGTCCTAGCCAGTCAGGAATCTAATAAGTAGATCCAGTGTAGGTGCTTGACTGTTTCCTGGTCAGTTTTGGACAGAACACGTTGTTAATGTCCTTTGGTTTCGGTAATTAACCACTAATTGAGATAAAATTCTAATACTTAAATTTATTCATAATTAATGATAATCTGAGTTTACCTATTCATAAAAGTTAACATTCGTGGGAGACAAAAAAAACCGCTTCTTAGAATTTTTCCTAAATACGCTGTAAACAATTTTAGAAAAGTTCACAGCGGAATTTTTAGTCAATCGCAAGTTTCTCTATAGATTATATTTCTATAAGCAGGATTTTTTGGTCTTAATGGAATAGTGTTCGACGTCGATTCCAGTCCCACTACCGGTTGTATACACGAAGTCATTTATAGAGTAATAATACGGATGGTCACTTAAGAACCTGCTGTATATTATTTATTTTGGAACCTGTCCAACGGCGCTCCTTACAAAGATATGCGCAAAACCATAGATTTAGGATTCATATTTGATTTTAGGATTGTTTTTCATATGTTCTTAATTTTTTCTGTTACGACTAAAGGTATATATTTTAATAACGATACAACTTAATTATGAAAATAAATAAGAGGAAAACTAACTAAAACTTTAAAATCTAACAAAAGAGGGTGTCCATGAGGCATGGTGCCAAGAACTCTGGCTGCATTTCCACGTTGAATAGCAATAGCTATTCTCTGTGCGAGAAATGAGCCAGCCCTCTTGTCACCAGCGGCGTCGACTAAACGAGGAAATAATTGCTAAAAAAAATTCCTCGTACTTAGACCCCATGGACCAAAAGTTTCAAAGCCAAGCGACATAAACACGTAATCACTAGATAGCGTCACGTATTTGCGCCGCTTGGCCTCTTCTGCGACTTCCTCCGCGGCTCCGGCCTTCAAAACTGATCCACCGAGATGGGAAGGGGCCAACGTATCGACACACGTAGCGTCCCAAACGAGAAACCTTCCCCGCTCCCAGGGATCAGAGTCAGGCCATCCGGGCGCTTGCCATCATCACGTACCAACCCTACAGGTTCTAAAAGAGAAGGAACATTTTTTATTTTTTCACTTCCAAATTACACTAGATATTGGTTTTCAGAAGGCTGCTTGCCTTTTAACCATAATAATAATTATAGTTCCATTAGTATCCGATAAAACTTTCAGGTGCGTAGTATTCGTTTTCCAAAATGTAACTTTCACAAAACGTCCCTTTCCCAACATGTCCCTTTCCCAAAATGTACCTGTCCCGAAATGTCCCCCGCCTAGATTTCCCTTTACTTCTCTATTCCCTTTTTGTATGGGATCTAATGGATGAACGCATGGAGGAACGGACGTGGTTAATTTTTTGCCATTTGCTTATAAAATGTTTATCGGACATTAATCAACCATAACTACTGAACATGTCAAGCACAGAATAAATAAATGAATGATAAATGAATTTTTATTGCCAAAAAAGTTAGTGTTACAAATAAAATTTACAAAAAGAGCAAACATTATGTTGAAAAAAAGGATTAACAGTGAGCTCCAAACTAGGCGCGGGCTTGTGTCTTGGGAAAAAGAGTAAATTCCATAATCTCCACAAATAGCTGGTTTCTAACCTCTTACGACACAGTAGTGGTTAGTGGTCAGTTTTCTGGGCATTTTTGTATACCTACCTTTGAAATGGATACCTTTGGCTTTAAATTCGTGCAAACCCCAAACACCAATGATGCAGACAGAGTGATTAGTGATCTCGGCAAGGTTGACAAGTTGTATATCAGTATATTGTATGTACAGTATACAAAGCTAAGTCAATTGACTTAGATTTATCGAAGCAATACGGGAACAAAAACATGGCCTTCTTTTTGGACAAAGATTAAGCACTGCCGTACAACACGGCTTTTGTGTACCTATTGTAAGAAGCGTGTTTATATTAGTATGTTTTGCTGGAATAGTTATTGGTTTAGTTTTGTTTTTGCTAGTTTTTTTTTTGCGAATTGACAAGCATTTGACAGCAGTCTCACCAGATGGTAAGCGGCGACGATGGAGCATGCTTGCCTAGGAGATACCTATTCACTCTCGACTTGAAAACTTCCAGATTATAGCTAACAAAGACGCTGAGAGGCGTTCCATTCCTTCGCTATTCCAATTAAAATAGTGGTACCAAATCGTTTTGTACGGAGTACAGTGAGCTACTCGTAAAAGATAAAGATAAAGATTAAAGATCGTTGGCGGAGTAGTTATCCTAATTGTTGTTTGTCAGGTCCCGGCGAGAGATCCGCACTTTCGTATTCGACATGCACTGTAACTTTACAGTGCGAGGCATCTACAGCCTGCTGGGACGCCTGCTGTTGTTCAACCTGGACACAGAAGGGAGCGCCAAGATTAAGATTAGTGAGTATATATCACGTGGAAAGATGTAGTCTCTGCCTAACCCAATGAGAGAAAGGCGTGACTTTATATATTTAACCCATCGTACAACTTAAATGGCTTAATGGATTTTGATATTGTGAGATATCGTTGAACTTGTTAGAATCCCTAGACAGACGGGTTTTTTTTAATTAAATTTTCTTCTGAACAGAGAACCAGCACATCCGGCTGGAGGTGGAAGAACGTGTGGTGCTCAAACCCTCAGGCGAGGGGCACTACAAGATCAACTCCTACAAGTACAAGGCGGACTACGGCACTGATCTCAAGCTGAACTTGACAAACCTCATCAGAGGGAATCCTGAAATCAGTAAGTCCATTACACTACGGAGTTGAGGACCCTGTCCTATTGTAAGGCAGAAATGTGTTACGCGGGCGCCCGCGCGGTTTCCTACAAAAGACGGGTCAGTAATGAAACCGCGCGGGCGCCCGCGTAACGCAGTTTCTGTCGTAAGACTGTATCAATAGTTGCGAGCAAAGTTCCTTTTTCTTTTTGAAGTGAAAACTTCTTTAGCATCGTTGTGATTTGAAAGTCGATGAAACGAAAAACGACACTGAAAAGAAACAGACACATAAATTCATAAGATTTAACGTGGGAGAAAATGAAATAGGAAGCGTATAGGAATGTTTGTGCGCGTATGCGTACGAAGCTTGAGAAAAGGCATCACAACAACCGTGGTGTTTTGTATAGATACGTGTACTTATTATTTATAATAAATTCTTCAAATATGCCGAAAACGAATGCAAAATATTGTTGCGATTATCGAAAAAAAAAAAGGATTTTTTTGAAGGTTTCACTTCTACGATGTGTGTGCTCACATGTTTTTTTTATGTGACTCAATTTGAATGGATTTACTAAATATAAAAATACTTCTAAGTGGATTATGAAGTAAGTAATTATGGGCAGGCGTCAAACAGCCAACCTGATTTAAGTTTTTCACTCAGTTCTCTATCTCCAGGTGCCCAAGTGCTGGAGGTCCTGAACTCCGACGCCCAGACGTTCGCCAAGGAGTTCGGAGACCCCATCCTGGACTATGCCATCGGATATGCCATGAACGTCACGCAGCGGTTCTTCGACGCTTACACTTATAAGCAACTGGTGCATGTGCCGCTGACTGAAGAGTTCTTTGAAAAGGAGTAGGAAGGGAAATGTCCTAGGTATAGGGGGTAACTAGGGGGATATGCCATTTTAATATGGCTCAAAGGCAGAAGTTAGTTTTAGGTCATTTTGATCCTCTCCATAATTGGGAAGTTGATTCTGTTCTCACATTGATGATACCTCAATCAGTCGAATTTATAGTCGATAAGTGAATAATCCAACAAAGCATGAAAAACAGTACTAAAATAACTTTGAGATTAAATTATTACAATTCTTTATTGCACTCCAAGACATACAATTGAATTACAAACGAATGAAAAAAGTACACTGGCGCCTTTATTTCTAAACAGTCTCTATCCAGTAACTTTTCCGCAATATTAATGGTTAATTAAATACTTATCTAACACAGTTATAATTGCCGTGTTTTATTAACTTCCGTTGATATTACCACATAATACTACTGCCTGAAACTTTCGCAACGGCACAGATCTTGGGGGATTGTTTACTTACAAAGATTACATTACTAGTATAATACTAGCTGTGCCCTGCCACGCTTCGCTGTGGCACATTCGCACATTCGCTGATATGTCACTGATGAAAAAAATAGATAAAAACAATCCTTGATGCGGATTATATATCATCCTAAAATTTCAGCTCGATCGGTGCAGAACTTTTTGAGTTTTTGAAGCGTACACAAACCAACATAACATTTTTATATATATAGATAGTCAATGTTTACGCACTTTTCAACTATGAATTCGACTGTTTAGTAAAGGGTGTATCTAGAAATGAACTGTAATGGGTGCATTCGATCGAGGGAAGGCGTCTTCTGAGCCTTCACCAATCGATGGCCTCTCTTCATACGCCGTTAGTATTTATAAAATTTTATTGATAATATAATTTTTTTTAGTATTTCCTAATACAGCTAGTTACGTATTTGTTTTTTTTTTATTTCGTTTCCTACTAAGAATTACTATTTTTGTTTATGTAGGTACTGCTACTTAATTAATTTAAAGGGGTTGGTGCTTATGCGTGGAAATAGGTCAAAAATCGTTTTTTTATGATTATGGGTTATTATTTTGTTATACCTTTGCCTATTTGCCAAACGTATGATTATGAATTAGTGCCTAGATAGTTTTGTAAAAAATATTTTTAGTTGTACAGAAATAAATTAAGTTTTTAAGAATTTAGTTACTTTTAATAACAATTTTTTAGTTTAATGTAATCTACTATTATAGTCTAAAACGGATTTATTCAGTAAGCAGGAAGTAGTTTTGCCATTAAGGCTTTATTTCCTATGCATAGGTATATAACTATCGCTCTGAGCGATAAGACCACCCATTGTGACACAAATTGGTAAACTAGTTTTGTTCTAGTGTTTAAGTTTTCTTTGTTCTGTGGTGTTTCAATAAAGAGTTTATCTATCTATCTATATATCTATCTATCTATCTAACTAATATTTCTTAAGTTCCTATTCTTATTTTGCCTTAACGACCTTACTACCTTGACCCACGACGTTAATTAAAAAACAGAATAAGATATACGTACTTAGTATAAAATGTTATCACTTGAGCTTTGTTTCCTATCATCCCAATGCAATACCGAAGAAACAAAACGCACAGATCTCGGCAGACAGAAGTGCCTAAGATCATAGGCTCAGTTTGGAAATCGTTACTTAAATATAATGCCTACAAGATGTGCAAATCTCGCGTCTGACGCAAGCGACTGCGGCAATGTTGCTTGGCGCTTGCTCAACAAACGGGTAAATAATACTACGTACTGCTCCATTCGTACTGTTTACAGGTGGAGTTAGCCTTATAATGTTTGATGGGGCATCTAATACGGCGAGTCAGACCGGCTGGCGTGGCGAGTGTGGCGTTTAGCATTTGTTTTTGCATAAAGCCAGTGACAATAATGTATTTCAACTTATTGTTTTCAAAATATTTAACTTTAATAATAATTAAATAATAAACCAAACTAATGACAAAATTTTATAGATATTAAGTATTCTTGTTCTTATATCTTATTTTTGAAGTAAAACTTCTTTACGCACGCGTGATATGGGGAGTAAGCTGGTGAATGCGTGACGAGAGTGTTACGAAAAGTGTGATCGGGCGTGGCGAACGGAATTTGAGAGGGAGATATAAGTAAGTGAGGATAGAAAGAGATAGTTACGTTTCGTATATTACTGTAGGGACAAGAGAGAGAGAGGAGCACACATTTTCTTTCTCTCTTATTCTCACAGCGCAGTTTTACTTCAGTCGTGTGATCTAAAGCACCTTCCTTTTTTTTAATAATATCGTTATTTTATTCATATTTTGTATCCTACTAATTCTTCCTATCCTACTCAGACTTTCATATTATAAATGTGAAGGTTTGTTTGCAAAACTAATGAACGGATTAGGATGAAGTTTGGCAAACAGATATTATAGTTTATTACCTGCATTTAATTATTGGGTCTTTTAATTCCGTAAAAATTTACCATTCCTGTGGGATGATGCCCATTGCGAGTGAAAACCTGAGGACCAGTCGCACCTATAAAAGTAAATCGCTCCCCTGTTTCAATATTTCTTGCAAAGTGGGTATTGCGCTTATTTGAACAAAATAAATTCCAGATTTGATTCGATTCATCCAAGAGCCAATTCCACTTTTAAAATCCATTTATTTTACCATTTCTTATGGACGTTGCGTTCGAAAAGCGATTTGTTCCTGTCAACTATTCACAATTTCCACGAGCGGGAGTCACGCGAGCCTAAGACAGTGCTGCCAGTGTACCTTTATACAATTTCTTAAATTTAAACATAGATTTTATTTCAGGTTGTTACAAATAAAAACCCATAGTGACCACAGAGAAAAAATAATTATAATAAATACTTAGGTATACCTATAATCTCACTAGATGGCGCTGTCCTGACATGCCTGTTACAGTAAGACCTGATGAAAATTCTCAAAAATATCTCATCGAATATATCAAAATAAAAATTGTACATATTAAATGAATGCTGATTTTCAGAACAGCTAAAACTAATTCAGTGTAATTAGAAAAAATAAAGGTTAAAACTCCGCTTTTCTAAAATGGACATAGCTGGTAACCCCGCCTCGCAACAGCCGAGATATCGTCTGCAAACTTTGATTGTCATTTTATTTTATTGTACGGAACATATAACGATATTACACAAACAAATAAAGCGCACGACGAACCCCAAGGAACGCTATGTAAATTCAAATTTGGAAAACTTTGCACCGCACACTGGCAGTTGATAATAAAACTTTTCGAAAATCGAAATAGTTTTCGCGTTCGCAATTAAAACTTCGGATTCTTTTTATGCCTTGATTTTTGATGTCTTTTTGTATGTTCAGTAAATTAAAATACTAAGGAAAAGTTATTTCTACTAAGAATGTTGGTGGTAAACTTGAAAATCAAATTTGACACTGCCTACACGCACAAATCGCGCGAAGCCAAAACGAAATCAGAAAAAAAATTGTTATGGTCGTTTTATCTACTCTACTGCACTGTAGCGGCAGTATAACTTGTGTATAGATCTAGCTAGATATAGATAGGTTGCCAGTCTAACACTCGAAGTAATGACCGCCGGAAATCACCGACTGCGTCCACCATGGCTATTAATTCATAACGCCATTAGCCGTAGCCGTTATAAATTACTAGCTGTTATTAATTCACTGAAAATGCGCGAACACACGACGCGATATTTCTCCCGCACCCGTGCTTGTCAGTTTCTCTGCGTCTAAACGTCCACAGAGCCTACGGGAAATATCTGGATGCAATGCGATTGCGTATTGTTTCCAATGCGGGACAAAAGTCGCGGTGTGTGAAAACCGCGCCATGAGCGCTGAATGTCCAATTTCCAAGTTTCCATACGTTTTGAATTTCTACATATTTTGCGTACCGCTGCGGCGCGCGGCTTCGGGAGAAAACCGCGACGTGAGTTTTCAGTCTAATTGATTCATAAGCCACTAAAATAGCGTAGAATGGACCTTTGTTCCAGAACTGTGCTGTCGTGCATTTTCGTACTGCCGGGCTCGAAAGTAATGAGAAAAATAAGAACAATAGATTAATATATATAATAGATATACAATAAATAGCGGAACCCTGCCATGCTTCGCTGTGGCACATTCGCACATTCGCTGATATGTCACTGATGAAAAAAATAGATAAAAACAAACCTTGATGCGGATTATATATCATGCTAAAATTTCAGCTCGATCGGTGCAGAACTTTTTGAGTTTTTGAAGCGTACACATGTAACATTTTTATATATATAGAGATATAATAAAAATACATACTAATACTAATATACTAATATAACTAGTAATTATGATCATCTAAACTAATGAGTAACTGATTAAAGTTTGAGTTTGAAAAAGGGAATTTCCCTTTCAAGTGATGAATCTCGCACAGGAAAAGGAATCTCCATTAACTCTGCCAGTGCTTTAGAAATACGCCCGTCACAGACGATAGCACCAAGAAACTCTACAGGGATGTAATTTTTTAAATTTTCTGCAGCCTACTTCTGTAGCCGACTGTACTACTGAAGCCATTAGGCTGTCAGTACAATGCGGACTCCAATATTGATCTGCAATATACCTACGCCACCGCCAGTGATTACAGTTATCACTGTTAGAACTGTGCAGCTGCTAATCGAAAATCTATAATACCATCCGGCTTTCAATCGTAGGCCGTACATTGCAACAAGGGATAGAATAGAATAGAAAAATAAACACAGTACAGGAAAAATTACAATAGGTAAACAAGGGTACTACGGTGGGCGTTACGGAGGGATGTTACGGAGCTTCGACTCCGACTCCGATAAGTCGGAAATTCCGATTGATGTTACACCTCCGGTTCCGACTTCGGCTCCGACGCCTTTAAATCGGAAGTCTTGCTACTTTGGTAGTTATTGAAAACTGTTATTGAAAATATGAATATTTTTTGCTCATGTCAAGGAAGTTTATTATCGTTTAATTGAAATTGAACAGAATGTTTGCACTATTATATTTTATGATGCCTGCCATTAACACATATCTCTTCTACCACCACCTCCGATTCCGGTTCCGACAAACCAAATTTAAAAACTCCGACTCCGACTTCCGTTCCGGTAGAACCACCACAAATTGCAACTAATGTTAGGTGAGCTATGCCTTATTATGTTTTATACATCTTGCTGCCAATAAAGAGTCATGTAGATGTTGTAGCGGGAAGGCCTCTTCTGCAAAAGTCCGCCTGGAGAAGTACCACACCACATCTTTGCCAGATATTCTTCCGATAAGCAGTAGTGTGCAAACAATACTGTGTTCCGGTTTGAAGGGCACTGTTCCCAGCTCAATTGCTGGGCATATGAGACTGAGACTTTATTAGCCATGTCTGAGTGCAGTACCGCGTAAGATTTTGTAATGGAAAGTTCTGGGTGACACTGCAGCTGTTATAGGCAGGATTGGCGCTTACCTTCAGATGAAAGACATGTTACTTAGTAACATAAAAAGAAATCTGTCCACTTAATCCAAAGATGCTCAACTCAAGATAAAAGTATTTATCGACAATAATATCCAAGATCCTCCCCTTCACGCCTCCCTTCACGTAAGAACTCCGATCATTAGAGGTACCACAAAAAGCACCCCCAGGTCAGAAGTCAGGGTGCAATTCATCTTCGCTATAGTTTCGCACCCCATCGCCGCATGCTAGCGCCTTGTCGGAAATGTCCCTCGTTATGGACCAAATTAGGGGTGTGAGGATTGCTTTATTTAAAGAAATAAAAACTACATTGAGTTGTTTATTTGGAACAACACATCCCCGTCGAGTATCTTGGTGCTATCTTCTCTGACGGGCGTATATCCGAAGCACTGGTAGAGTTAATGGAGTTTCCTTTTCCTGTGCGAGATTCAGCCATGGGTCACCACTTGCAAGGGAAATGTTCTTTTTCAAACTCAAACCATAATTAGATAATCATTACTTTAGAAGATCATATTTTGACTTAATTTTGTTGTTTTTGTCTATGTATTAATAGGATATTTAAATTTTTCTCTTGTAAAATTGCAATGTTTTTGCCTATTTACAATAAATGATTTGAGTTTTGAACATTTATCAAAAAGACAAAGAATAATACAATCCAAATAATAGGTAAATACAACACAGAACGATATTGTTCGTAACGGAAGGCACACGGTTTAGGTCTTTGACTGTGGGTGGATAGTCAAAATAGCTGACGAGTTTTAATCTTTTTTTATTTGACTTAGTGACGTAACGAGCAAGTCGTCCACCTGATGGTAAGCGATACGCTTGCGCATCACAGTTACAGTGCCACCCAGAACTTTGCATTGCATAATCTTGCGCTGCACTGCACTGCGCTCGTCACCCTGAGACATCGCTATAGAGCTAGTACCACAAGTTAGTTAGTTAATTAGTTTGTACCTACCTTAACACTTTCACTGCTGAGCCGATTTGCTTGTCTAGCCACACTCCATAGAGTTTTCCCATACCACAAACACAACAGTTGTGTTTTCCCGCACTCGCGACAAGTTGTCAAAAACACGACAGTTGTGTTATCAGCAGTGAACGTGTTAAAAGAAACTAACACACTTTTCAAATAACATTATTATTGGGGTTCCTCTCTATTGAGAGAAAATAGGTCAACGAGATAAGTTGGACCACTTCTGTAACCAATTGCTGAAACCTGAAAAATGCACGGAGATCCAATCATGTCTTGAAATAGGAACTTCTTTACTGACGCAATTCTCTATAATGTGGGTCAGATTATCAGGTAATCCAAATTGTGTTTAGAATTTCATCAAATCTATATATATAAAAATGTTATGTTGGTTTGTGTACGCTTCAAAAACTCAAAAAGTTCTGCACCGATCGAGCTGAAATTTTAGCATGATATATAAACCGCATCAAGGTTTGTTTTTGTCTATTTTTTTCATCGGTGACATATCAGCGAATGTGCGAATGTGCCACAGCGAAGCGTGGCAGGGTACAGCTAGTAACAAATAAATACAGACACATTCTTATTTACTTGAAAATGCTCTTAGCGTTAAGTCCGCCATTTGTACTAGTTAGTTAATCTGTGCAATAAAGTATTAAATAAATAAATAAATAAATACTAGACAAAAGCGGGTATAATTTACACACAAATTGGTAATTAAAACCATCTATGATATTCTCTCTTTTTTTTATCAAAAATATTTAGAAAAAAATTGTCACCGACAATCAATTATATATTATTACACCCTATTTTGTTAGATTTTTATGTTTTTGTTTTATAGTTAGTTTTCTATTTAATTATTGTTATTTGTGTCAAAATAATTTTGCTCAAAAAAAAAAACTGAAATTTAACTTAATTCACCGAAGTTTGGATACTTGATCCCCACAAGCATATCGTATTCACATATTTTATGCGATACCCCATATCTCTTTCAGATTCCAAATCTGTCCCAAAGGACGCAGTTCTACAAAACACCGTTCATAAATAATTTCAGTCATAACAAACTCGTCACGTTCCTACCTAAATGAAAAACACGTTTTTCTGGCGCTATTTTAAGTTCTTTGTCGGTGACGCGGGACCTTTTTTAGGCTTCACTTACAGTTATCAACAGTAACTCCACTCCAGTAAATTACCGTGTAGGACAGAAGTTCCCAGACTTCTTTCTCATAGTCTTTCAAAATTTCACGGGTTCCGGTGGTCCGTCTGCAGCTAAATTCCTATTTATTTCGTACCTTAAGTATATTATTGAAGTAAAACTTCTTTACGCACGCTTGACTTGAGGAGTAAGCTGGTGAATGCGTTACGAAAAATGTGATCGGCCGAGGCGAACTGAAGTTGAGGGGGAGATATAAGTTAGTGAAGATAGGAAGAGAGAGAGTTACGTTTCGTATATAAATTAAAATATATACGAAAAAATATTTTTTTTTTTTAATATGTTTTTGTTCAAGTTTCGTCTTCTACTATGTGTCCCAGCACACATTTCGGTTTTTTTTTGTCATGCCAACGTAGACCCCCGTCGAGTCTCCCGTGGACCCCCGGGGGTCCACCTGGACCACTTTGGGAAGTAAGGATATCGAAAAAAAATACAAGAGGAAATCTGGATGCAAGTAAATATAATTAGGTACTATAAACAGCAGCTGTGGCTCTCTAAGATATGTGCTGGTCTAGTTTAGTTTTCAGTCGTTTATTTTTATACTAACTCACCTTATTTGCGTGTACATAACGTACGTACTTCGTGACTTTTTTGTACTTATTTACTACTTATTTTATTTTCCTACTATCGAAAAATGTTTTTTTACTGTCCATACAAAGGTTGTCTGGAAGAAATCGCTTTCAGCGATAAGACCGCCCATTGTACTACCCTTGTTTGCCTATTGTAATTTTTCTGTACTGTGTTTATTTTTGTTTCAGGTGTACAATAAAGGGTTTTCTAGTCTATTCTATTGTCACATTTGTATTATTTGTTTGTAATAAAAAATATAATAGTGTTACACATCATTATGTGTTAATTTTTCTTACAGTATTAAAAGACGGCAAGGCAAGTTATACTTCCCTTACTGTTGGACTTTATATTGATGCGAGGGTGTCACGCGATACGTTTTTTGCTTTGACTGTACCGGTAACGTTTTAACTTCGTTAAAGGTAAAAAACGTTAAAAACTACCGGAACGAGGAGACACTCATCTTTCGCGAGAGCGATATGTTATCGCTTGGATGCCAGTGGATGTCAAACTTGAATAAAATATATAAAAAAAAAATTGACAAATAAAAAAAATATCAGGCGAAGTATTGTTTTTATTTGACTGAGTGACGAGGGGAGCAAGGCGTTCGCCTAATGGTAAGCGCTACGCCATAGCAGCGATACGCCATAACAGTTACAGCGCTACCCAGAACTTTGCATTGCATAATCTTGCGCGGCACTGCACTGCGCTCACTGTGCTGCTGCTGCTGCTAGTAGTTTAAATTTTAAATTCTGAGAATTGTTAGTTTAATAGCTGTATTAAACCTATCGTTAGTTTGTGGGTTTCTTTAAATAATTTAATTTCAAATATGCAAAGTCAAACCTGATTTAAAATTGGGATCATGATTCTTTTTCTCAGCGATAATTTATAATTTACTAGTTGTACCCTGCCACGCTTCGTTGTGGCACATTCGCACATTCGCTGATATGTCACTGATAAAAAAAAAATAGATAAAAACAATCCTTGATGCGGATTATATATCATGCTTAAATTTCAGCTCGATCGGTGCAGAACTTTTTGAGTTTTTGAACCGTACACAAACCAACATAACATTTTTATATATATAGATATCAACTCTATTTCTCACCTATTTATTTTTCTCACCATCATCATCATCCCATATCATCCCACTGCTGAGCACGTCCTCCCATCAATTTCATGAGGAGCGTTAGGCCATAATCCACCACAGGGGTTTGGTCCGGACTAGTGGTTAACATACCTTCCCCCAAATTTTTTTCCTTAAGAAATTAAAAAAAAAATACGATTGGAAATTTTGAAAGCCTGTGGAAGATAAGCTGTAATCCGTACTGACAACTTCTCAAGCTTGTAAAGACATCCGTCATTCTACGCTTTGCAACGATTTAGCCACCCCCGTGTATTCACACCCTTACTTAACTCCCCCAGAATGACTAGACACCTCAGTTGATTCAGAAATTGAGAGAAAAAAACATTGACAAAGGTCTTAGTTAGCTGGTTTTCTGGAAGGTATTTTAGGAGGTATAATGTGTCATTTCCGATGGTGATTTTTAAAAGTGGAGATTATTGTAACTTTTTAAATAGAAATGAGTTTTGTCTTGTTTTCAATTATTTCAGAAAAACATTTACTGGTCGTGATGACTAGAGGCCTTATTTTTATTATTTGACTGCGTGACTAGATGAGCAAGTCTTTCATCTGATGGTAAGCGCTACGCTTGCCCATAACATTTACAGTGCCACCCAGAACTTTCTGTTGCATAATCCTGCGCGGCACTGCAATGCGCTCGTCACCCTGAGACATTGGCTCTAAAGTCTCATATGCCCATATATAATTATGTTCTAGACAAACATGCTCCACCATCGACCGCGTCGTCACTTACCACCGGTGAGACTGCGGTCAAATGTTTGCCTATACTGCAATAAAAAAATAAAAAATAAATATGTGCTGGGACAATAGTAGAAGTAAATCTTAAACTAAAAAATTGTTAAAAAAAATGCTAAAAGATATTTTAAAATATATACGAAACATAACTTTCTCTGTCTTTCTATCTTCACTAACTTATATCTCCCTCTCAACTTCCGTTCGCCTCGCCGATCACATTTTTCGTAACGCATTCACTATTTTACTCCCCAAGCCAAGATTGCGTAAAAAAATGTACTTCACAAAATAATTATGTTCCTCTTACGTGTAGCTAAAAATAACACAGCTAATTTAAATATTGCTAATAACATAACAGTTAAAAATACTCAGTTCAAAACTAGATAACAGTAGGTACCTACACTTATCAGTATCACATTTCAAATACTCAAATAGGTCATTATTTCCTGTCTCTAATTAAAACTGCCAAGATGTGCCATCTGGCTCCGGACCCAGGACATCTAGGTGACCTTTTAGTAACGCCATTGCTTGTTATTTTGACAAGGCTATGTTACAATCGACACTCGCACGTAGGCTATTTTTTATTATACTGGGTAAGTACCTGCCTATCCAGCTATACTCAACACTTACAAATAAGCTTGGAAACTAATTGCAAAAACCCGGAAATGCTCCTGCATTCTCACCAACAGCAGGGCGTTCTGTGATGATGGACGGCCACAAAAACAGCATACCGCCTTGAACAAGGCGTCGCGTGATGGATGACCCGGGGGTGGTGAGGTGGAAAATCATAGATTGATTTAAAGTAACGACGTGCGGAAACAGAAGGGTATGCACTAATAGGCCACTGTGGTATTTAAGTGGGCATTCGGGTGAAGAAAAATTAAAGCTACAGTGATGACTTAAAGCACATTCTCCTGCAGATCTGGTATGTATTGCTTTGAGATTGGGACATACATTTCTAAGCAGTTTTCAGTATTATAGTGATAATCATTCATTATTGAGATCCTGGAATAATAGATAAGATATATATAATTATATATATCGACGCTAGAAAGCGTAAACGCTGTAACCTTGAAACGCAAAATTGTTCACTAAACTTTTTTTTCGTTGAAAAAAAAACATAACTCAATATCTACTCGACCTAAAAACGTAAATTTTGGATATTTGGTGTGTTACATACAAAGCTACAATACTGCTACCTTGGTTATATCCTAAAGTTCCTAGGGGACGTTGGAAACATCGTGAGGAAACCCACATACCTACCCAAGAATTATTTTGGACGTAGGTATGTTATCCACCAATCCGGACCGAGCCCCCGTGGTGGATTATGGCCCAACACTCCTCACGAAACTGAGGGGAGACCCGTGCTCAGCAGTGGCACGACATGGGTTGTTGATGATGATGATAAGTTAACCAAGTTCGCTTTTATTTATGTTACGTTACGAAGCGATGAAACCGCAGGCGCAGCTAGCAAATAATAAAACTGTGTCTAAATTAAATTAATTTAAGATCACACAGATTGCAAACGTGGAGGCAATAGAAAATAGCTACACGTTCAAGGAAAGTGCGGGTTCGCACGCTGACTCACGAGATGACACGTTGATCTGAATGTGACTGAAATACAAATAGCGTGTTACCGTCACCGCCCAGGTAGGTACAGTGGTAGCTGGTACCTCGTCGCAGTAAGGGACCTAGTGCACTATTAGTTCAAGTCCAAGACTAATGACCGCCTTAGACAAGATGTTCTATGAAACAATTCAACTTGACTAAGTACCTACCTAACCAAGCGCACGATAGAATGTAAACTAACTATCTATACTACTATGTATGATTAGATTATATGGGGCATATGAGACTTTAGAACCAATGTCTCTGGGTGACGTGTGCAGTGCAGTGCCGCGGAAGATTATGCAATGCAATGTCCTGGGTTGGCGCTGTACCTAGCTATTATGGGCAGGCGTAGCACTTACAATCAGGTGAAATAAAAAGCCAAAATAAAAAAAACACCATAACTGGGCCAAATCTGTACATTGCATTTTTTTTTTAATTTTTAATAATGTAATAGAAATCAATATAAAAGTCCAAATAGTACGTAAGTTTACTTAATGGCACAATGTGCAAAACGCACTATAGCCAAAAAAGAACAAAAAAAAGTACGTTTTTTTTAATTGTGTCTATTTTCCTATGAAGACGCATCACGCCGTAACTACTGGATGGATTTACGTAGATGCCACTTGGCATAAAGCTATGATCCTAGGGGTGGTCGCAGAAGCGCACTCGCGAGCCCGCGTCCACCCCAACATGCGGAGAGGAGAAAACCCCGGGGTTTTTTAGTGGGTACACCCAGTCAGGCATGCGCCTGACTGGGATGCTCCCTAGGATGCGCGCTGGCGGGGGAGCCCCACATAACCATCCGGCCTCCCCCGAGGTCGAGGTATGCATAAGGTCATTTCCCCCGGGCAAAAAAAAAAAAAAAAAATCTATGATCCTAGCTGAGCCCCGTTATTGTCCACGTTTTTTTTTAACAAGAACTGTAAATTTTTATGGAATAAAACGTATCCAGCTATTCTATGTTATATTCCAGGACATATTTATATATGACCATATGTACGAGGTCCCAAAAAAGCCCCCCAAATCGAACACAGATCGAGGAGCAAAGCGTAGGTTCTATATTAAAAAAACTTAAATTAGGTTATTGTTTTCGCGGAACGAAACGCTTGCGCGATTCAGGATTTTGTCGCTCAAGTCAACCTGCCATCTGTTATTAAACTTAGGAACTAAATCTTCAAAAGAGGTTTCATAATAATATAAAGAGGTTTATGTAGGCGTTGGCGCCTAAACACCATATATCATGAAAATCCGTTCAGCAGTTGGTGATAGTTACAATTTATTCACTTATTTACTTTATTATTTCGTTTTATTATTCTTTTCCGTCTTTGTATTATTTTGATAAATAAAGTTCAAATTGTCACAGCGACAAGGTACTACAGATTCTGGTACAGTTGTGTATATTTGTTGGTTTGAGCCCGTGGCGCGTGCTTAGAATGCGCGGCGCTTGCGGTACCTACGAATCCCGTGGGAGTAATGCGACTCGCTTCTCAGTAAGTCGCGATTATCATTTAACCTATTGCGTGGCACTTTTTTTTTAATTATCGTTAATTTGGGAAGTTTAATCCAAAATGGCATGCCATCACAACAGTTGTTTTCCCGAACTCACGGCAAGTTAGAACAAAACACAACAGTTGTGTTTTCAGCGGTGAACTTGTTAAAAACTACAAGTTTAGCTTTAGTTCTTATTCTAACTGCTGTGTTGTTCTTATACCTAATTCTTATCAGAAATACTTAAATATTTTCATAACACATTCAGTGCTGAGAACACAACTGTCGTGTTTTTCATAACTTGCAAGCGCGGGAAAACACAACTTATAGATAGATATATAGATAAACTCTTTATTTAAACACCACAGAACAAAGAAAACTTAAAAACTAAGACATATGAAACTTAGACATATTAGTGTCACAATGGGCGGTCTTATCGCTGAAAGCGATCTCTTCCAGTCAACCATGCATGGAGAAGAGCAACAAAGAGATGGGATGGTGGTTCACTATTGACATAAACCGAAAGACAATTTTACTGTGGTGTTCATTGTATGGGAAAACTATGGAGTGTGCAGAGCCGCACCCGTGGCTAGACAAGCAAATCGGCTCAGCAGTCAGTGTTAAACCTGAAAAACGAACGTTAGACACACACACACACACACGTAAACACATTACGGCTATCTAATTCTAAAATTCATCTAGCCGTATCTAGGTGCCTATGATATGCCTCTCATATGAACATGCCTTAACAGCCGTAAAAAGTGCCATTAGCCAAATTATGAGTTTGGGTAATTATTACTGTTCTGAAATTACGCTACAGTCAAAGGTTAATTTTATGTGTCGTTTTTGTACGTCTTCCTAATGGACGAGTCAACAAAAGAACCCAAGCAGAAAAAAGCCTAATCTCCAACCCAATCAACAAAAACAAGTCTCACCAAAAAACCCCCGAAACCCCGATATTCTATGGAAAAACCAACAAAAACTGTCGTACAAATTCATCAAAAACCATGGAAAAACTTATTGCAGACAATACAAAGACAGAAGTGTCGCTCCATCATTGAATCCCATCGAAAATTATTACTTACTTAATAATAAGAATTAAGAAAATCCCCACTGCGAACAAAATTGAATCGTGAAATGCATCTTAATTTTATTTCAACTACAATGCCTAGAACTGCATTTCACGATTCAATTTTAGTTACAGTCAAGTTTTGGTTGTTATTTTTCTCTTTACAAAATCCATTTTAAATAGTATGTATGAGTTGTCCATATTTTTGTAAGTCTTTTTTTATATCCTTTATTTTGTGATATACTATTCGATAAGTTTAAAGAAAAAAAAAATTTGAAGACATAATTTGACACCAAAATCCGCCGTTTTATTTATAATTTTGACACACCCAGTGTCACTCTCACAATTAAAACGAATCTAACGACACCTCTCAAGCTAAACCCATCAAGCCGTTGGGGCTACAGGAGGCATACCAGGACCTCTTATAGCGATTCAATTGAAGACTTTAACTGAACCGCGTCGCATAATCGTACCGTGACGTCTTATTTTTTATGTTGCTGCAACCTAAATTGAGTCACTAATAAGCCATTTTAAACCTAAACTGTATCCGGTTAATGTTGAAAATGGTAGCAACCTAAATTGAGTCGCTAATAAGCCATTTCAAACCCAAACTGTATCCAGTTTAGGTTGAAAATGGCAGCAACATAAAAAATAAGACGTCACTGTACGATTATGCGACGCGGCTCAGTTTGGGTCCTCAACTAAATCGCTATAAGACGTCATGATAGCCCTCCTGAACGTGCCAAATTAAAAAAAAAACACAAACACATTACCCTCCTTTGGCGCAGTCGGGTAACAACTGTAGGGCCACGGGAGTAGTTTTTTTTCTATGGCTGTAGGCATAGAAAAAACAGTAGTGCAAGCTAAGGGCCGTGCCGTGACATTGTCACGTCTCACGAGCCACGGCTAATTAGAATGTTTAGCGGCGACCCGCGGCGGGACCTCCATGACAGACGTCTCAAGTTATGCGCGGAATGTCTTTGTAACGTCGTACTTTGATCTTAGTTAACTTTTTAATATGGTGTAAGGAAAAAAATGAAGCGCGTGTAAGAGTATAACGTAATACCAACCTCATTGGTTCCATGAACACGCGGAAATTATGGTATTGTGTATTATACAAATGTCAACTTAACGCCTTTAACAATACGGTTGAATTCTGAATAGTAAAATAACAAATAAAATGCAAATATTACCATAACTACGAACAGCAAACATGAAATGATAACTTAACATTATGACTATTTCATAAAATTAATAGTTTCTGAGAAATACGTGGACAAACATACACACATACCTACACCTGTATAATTTTGTATAAGTATTTGTTTGGGAGCTCTTCTATAAATAGATTATCCTATGTGAATATCTTGCAGTTTCCATAGTATGACATAGATTGACTTACGTACACATACATTTATATATGTATATAAATTGTCCTTTTTTTTTAAATCGATAAAACACCTACTTGAACTAAGTTTTTTTTTCCAGACTACAAGAAATACTTCATCATCATCAACCCATAACGTCCCACTGCTGAGCAAGGGTCTCTCCTCACTTTACTGAGGAGGGTTAGGCCACGGGGGCCCGGTCCGGATTGGTGGATAACATACCTACCTCCGCAATAATTCTCGGGTGGGCAGGGTATGTGGGTTTCTTCAGGATGTTTTCCTTTACCGAAAAGCGAGTGTTAAGTGATAAGAAATACTTGACCATCTGTAATTTTGACTGCCACTGGAAGCTTGACTGAAGATGAGAAAACCCTTTACGAGACGTAGGTAAAAGTAAATAAAACTCCGACATATATAAATTGAACCATTATATTACTTGACTAATAAGTTTACAAGCGTGACCTAACCTTGTCCATTTAAATTAACAATAACATAATATTACAAATAAATCCATTAATATTTACATTTAAAACAAAACAAAATTTCTCTTTGAGGTAATATTTTAACTAAAAGCTGGTTTTGTACATAAGTAGATCTCTCTCGGATGGGATCACGCGATGACACCTAATCTATATATATATAAATGTTATGTTGGTTTGTGTACGCTTCAAAAACTCAAAAAGTTCTGCACCGATCGAGCTGAAATTTTAGCATGATATATAATCCGCATCAAGGATTGTTTTTATCTATTTTTTTCATCAGTGACATATCAGCGATTGTGCGAATGTGCCACAGCGAAGCGTTGCAGGGCACAGCTAGTTACTATTATATAATTATGGTACCAATTAGATTCTAACAAACTAACTTTAATATTTATTTAGGTTCTAAAAAAAGATTTGCTGTCACTTTTCAACCTTAACACGTTGACTACTAAAAACACATAAGTTTGTGTTTTTATAACGTTATGCGAGTGCGGGAAAACACACCAGCGAAACACAGGGTAATTAACGCGGCGCTACTACATTGCGGCTCACACAGACGGCCCGCCAGTGCTGGAAAACACACACGGTGTATGCAGATTCGTAACGGTGTCCAAGTGTAAAACCAGGTCCAGCAATCAACGTGTTAAGGTGGCACGTTTCGCATATGGCGGGAATTTCAAATTTTAAGCCGTTTATTGGTTTTTGACAATAAGACCGGCTAACTAGTTTAAATGATAATGGAATTTGCGACATTAGTAGATCATTCTTCAGGATATTCTGTAGAGATATTTAACCCTGATTTCTCAAATAAGTCTTGCTGGTTTCTCAAATTGAGCGCTCGCTGGAGTAAGTCTCAGAGGGGGGTGTGACAAAACCTTGTACAGTTCAACACCACTAAGACGCAGACCCGCGCGTTTTCCACCAGAAAGTCTACATTCACTGTACATCCGCGATTTTAGGGAATCTTAGCTTGTCGGAGAGTTTACACATCCTGAGCGTTGACATTTCTGGTGAGGTCCAGTTTCGGAGTCATTTGGGGAGCAAAGCGACGCTTACTTCGACAAAACTCGGTGTATTGAATAGAGCTAAGGGGTACTTCGCGCCGAATCAACGGCGTTTACTTTGCAAATCCCGGGTTCAGCCACACCCGCTTCCACCTCTGGAGCGGCGCACCGAAGTACGCACTGCAGTGAAGTGCACTGTACAACTGGACTCCTTACAGACAAGCTAACGAACCCAAGCTCACCGACAAGCAGGAAGCTTTAACACGTCCACTGCTGAAAACACAACTGTGGTGTTTTTCATAACTTGTCGCGAGTGCGGGAAAACATAACTGTGGTGTAGCTTTATGGGAAAACGCTACGGTGTGTGCAGAGCCGCACCCGTGGCTAGACAAGAAAATCGGCTCAGCAGTCAGTGTTAAGCTTGCGCCGTGATATAGGTTTACTTAGGCTAAGTATTACAACGGGGAATGCCCTGAAGAGATTTTTAACCTCCATCCCGCTTTCACCACCGGACTTCTCGACATCGAGAGAAAGCTTATCCACATATTGTAGATACGAGAAAAACGGATACAATTCTGTTTATGCGTGCGTTTCTTCCATGTACAGCATGTAGAACTTTGAAGCGAAAGTAATAAGAGTCCTTTCTAATAAGGGTAGGCAGAGAACCGGCAATGCCTCTGGTGTTGCAGATGACCACTCACCACCGGGTGGCCGCACGCTTGTTTGCCACATCTTTTATTAAAAACAAAAAAGCCAATTAACCATTATACTGACGACTGAAGTGTTTATTGGCTTGTTTAATTAGTACAGTTGCATTAGTGTTAAATATTTTTACAGAATATCATAAAGAAGGATACAATTTTGTCGCCAAATCCAAAAATAATTAGGGCTAAAAATAAAAGCAAAACATAAAAAATTACCTTAATTTATTATTTTTTAAATTCGTTAACCGGTTTAGCTCCAAAAACGAAAAAACATGTTAAAATTTAAATTTCCCGCCATAGGCGAAACGCTTCACCTTAAGTATATGAAACGGATGACAATTACATTATAGCTGTCAAATTAAGTTTCCAATGAAGTTCTGTTGGTTCAATGAAGTTTAATCCGGATTAAGTTTAAGTTTAACAGGATATAGATTTAATGATGCAAAAATTTAAAGAATGCTATTTTATTAAACGCGCGTCATCAAACTCAATCACCGAGCAACTAAAGTTAATATATTGCACTAGAGGTGGGTTTTAGTTAACGCTCCAACACGATGGCAGTTAGTTTTGGCATCTGAAAAAAGGGAAAATATATTATTGTCATCGCCAAAAGTAGCAGAACATATCGAACGCTGAACACTCAAATTTTGCGTAATTTCATAACTAGTACTGTGACCTGATCAAAATGAGTCCTAACAACATCGATCTACTGTTAGTCTCTGAGGAGTTCCGTTGTTTGTCTTTCATCTTTATTATAAAATCAGCTTGCCGTCATAATAATGTTGTAATGATATTGAAATTTGACAGCATGCTAAATATCAACTCAATTGAGCAACGGAATAGGGTCATAAATTACTTGTAGTTTTTGTACTAAAGAAAAATTGTAAATATGCAAACACGCGGAGTTTTTTTTTTATAAATTAATAGTAAAGAATTAATTTAGACGGAGTCTTGGCACAAGCAGCTCCAAAAAAATATTACAAGCGACGGATCGGGTAAGCTTTGCCGAGCTGCGTCGATCTTCGCGAGCCGGGCCACACATGACATGCGCTACGCTGTACTGCACCATCAGAGCTGTTCTTTATCACAGTACGTACTAGAAAAGCGCCACAATATAAAAAAAATATGTAAATAAAATAAATAAAAATTTATGATGAAATTTAGTACGCAAATACTTTAGTCCTGGAATAGAACATTGAATACTTTTTATCCCGTAAAAAAATTGCCGGTTCCTGTGGGATAATAGCAAACGCGGGTGAAACTGCGGGGTGTTGTTAGCTACTAGAAAGTATTAGAAAATGAAAACTCGCATACGTGCCTCGCGGTGCGGGCTAGGGCGGCGGCGCCAGCGGCACGAGCAGCGGCTCGCGCGGGCGCCGCGGGCGCCGCGCCGCCCCGCGCGCCGCACCCGCCGCCCCGCGCGCCGCGCCCGCCGCCAGCCGCGGGCGCCCCGGCCCGCGCCGCCGCCGCGCCGCGCCCTCCGCCGCGCGCGCGCCCGCCTCCATGCTCTCTAGCGGCGCGTCCGACTCCAGCAGCGCCGCGCCTGCAACCGGACCGGCGGAACCGTCAGGTGGGGCTCAACCCGCGCTTCAAAACGTTACCACATTAAAAGTGTCGTTGAATTATTATGTACATCTTTTCGTAAAGATACATGCCATATCGGCATAATCCGGTAACTTTAATTGATAACATAATTACAACGCCCCGCACGCCGCGCGCCGGGGAGGGAGATACGTACCGGCGGCGACGGCGCTGGCGTTGTCGACGGCGGCTGGCTCGGCGCAGCGCGCGAGGCCGGCGCGGGCGAGGCCGTGGCGCGAGCCGCGCGGGCGGCCGCGGCGTGCGCCCCGCACGCGGCGCGCCGGGGAGGGAGATACGTACCGGCGGCGACGGCGCTGGCGTTGTCGACGGCGGCTGGCTCGGCGCAGCGCGCGAGGCCGGCGCGGGCGAGGCCGTGGCGCGAGCCGCGCGGGCGGCCGCGGCGTGCGCCCCGCACGCGGCGCGCCGGGGAGGGAGATACGTACCGGCGGCGACGGCGCTGGCGTTGTCGACGGCGGCTGGCTCGGCGCAGCGCGCGAGGCCGGCGCGGGCGAGGCCGTGGCGCGAGCCGCGCGGGCGGCCGCGGCGTGCGCCCCGCACGCGGCGCGCCGGGGAGGGAGATACGTACCGGCGGCGACGGCGCTGGCGTTGTCGACGGCGGCTGGCTCGGCGCAGCGCGCGAGGCCGGCGCGGGCGAGGCCGTGGCGCGAGCCGCGCGGGCGGCCGCGGCGTGCGCCCCGCACGCGGCGCGCCGGGGAGGGAGATACGTACCGGCGGCGACGGCGCTGGCGTTGTCGACGGCGGCTGGCTCGGCGCAGCGCGCGAGGCCGGCGCGGGCGAGGCCGTGGCGCGAGCCGCGCGGGCGGCCGCGGCGTGCGCCCCGCACGCGGCGCGCCGGGGAGGGAGATACGTACCGGCGGCGACGGCGCTGGCGTTGTCGACGGCGGCTGGCTCGGCGCAGCGCGCGAGGCCGGCGCGGGCGAGGCCGTGGCGCGAGCCGCGCGGGCGGCCGCGGCGTGCGCCCCGCACGCGGCGCGCCGGGGAGGGAGATACGTACCGGCGGCGACGGCGCTGGCGTTGTCGACGGCGGCTGGCTCGGCGCAGCGCGCGAGGCCGGCGCGGGCGAGGCCGTGGCGCGAGCCGCGCGGGCGGCCGCGGCGTGCGCCCCGCACGCGGCGCGCCGGGGAGGGAGATACGTACCGGCGGCGACGGCGCTGGCGTTGTCGACGGCGGCTGGCTCGGCGCAGCGCGCGAGGCCGGCGCGGGCGAGGCCGTGGCGCGAGCCGCGCGGGCGGCCGCGGCGTGCGCCCCGCACGCGGCGCGCCGGGGAGGGAGATACGTACCGGCGGCGACGGCGCTGGCGTTGTCGACGGCGGCTGGCTCGGCGCAGCGCGCGAGGCCGGCGCGGGCGAGGCCGTGGCGCGAGCCGCGCGGGCGGCCGCGGCGTGCGCCCCGCACGCGGCGCGCCGGGGAGGGAGATACGTACCGGCGGCGACGGCGCTGGCGTTGTCGACGGCGGCTGGCTCGGCGCAGCGCGCGAGGCCGGCGCGGGCGAGGCCGTGGCGCGAGCCGCGCGGGCGGCCGCGGCGTGCGCCCCGCACGCGGCGCGCCGGGGAGGGAGATACGTACCGGCGGCGACGGCGCTGGCGTTGTCGACGGCGGCTGGCTCGGCGCAGCGCGCGAGGCCGGCGCGGGCGAGGCCGTGGCGCGAGCCGCGCGGGCGGCCGCGGCGTGCGCCCCGCACGCCGCGCGCCACGCCCCACGTTCCCACGCGCCCCGCCGGAGTGAACGCTGAAACAAAAACGTGGCATCGTTCATTAGAGGCTATTCGAGTATTTTTTTTTTATTGTATTGCGTAAACGTAAAAAAAAAGTCAATACAGGAGGACGAGCGTCTTTGCTTTACTTATAAATACAGTTGCACCAACTGCAACAGAACTACATTACAAACGAACCGCTAGCCCGCAAGCGAACTGCGCAGTCGATCGACAGCTACATCAACTGCAGAAAAAGTACATCCAAACTGTAATTTTGTAGCTGGAGTGCAGTCAAAATTCAGACTCTCTATTTAGCTAAACCCTTAGATCGACGAAAAAGACAAATGTTTTTGAGGCGTGAGTTATGTGGACTTACGCAAGGGCGCAGGCGGCGCGTCCACGACGAGACTGTCGCAGTCGTCGTCGACTTCGAGCGGGCTGGCGGGCTCCGACAGCGAGTCGCGCGACCGCTTCGACTCGGGGGGCGTGGCGGCCGCCGCCGGCGGCTGCAATATTACATCGGAATTATTAGTCGAAAACGAAAGATTTGTCAACATACATACAATATTAACAATGTATTATTCAGTTTAACCCCCAACTTGTTGCACTGTTTCCAGCGAAATTACCGCATATATGATAAGACTTTAGAACTGATGTCTCAGGGTGATGGGCGCAGTGCAGTGCCGCACAAGATTTTGTAATGAAAAGCTCTGGATAACGCTGTAGCTGTTATGGGCAGGCGTGGCGCTTACTACCAGGTAAACGACTCGCGCGTCTCATACATCGTAACATAAAAAAATACTTTGATCGCGGTTTGATTTTATTTTTATTTTAATGTAAGAGAATTCCATGTAACCAACCGCACCGTGCCATATTTTATAAATAACTCAGCTTCTTCGTTGGACTTACATGCACAACAAACACACAAACAGACGCTTTCTATGGCTTTATTATAGAACAACCCATATTTACATTATATAGTATGAGTTATAATGGCACCGCTTTTTTTTAATTTTCGCCACGTTTTTAGCATTCTTAGCACAATTCATTTTTTTTCTTGTTTACTTTCTTTTGTTTAAATTTTCTGTGCTGTGGTTTTTTTTTGTTTACAATAAAGAGTTTTCTATTCTGTTCTACTATATTCTAGCACACGGATATTCTTTTCCCAAAAAGTATAAACAGTCTTATTTCAAAATTTGTAAAGATGACAATTCCTACAAAAATCATAATTAATAAGGTCTAAAGGATTTAATTAAATGTTATCTCTAGAAATTATCAAACGATTAGTGTGGATAGAGATAAGCTGAAATTGTATTTTCCAAATATTATTGAGTAGGAAGTTAGCTGTAACCCGCCGTTTTGCCTGCGTGGAGTGTTTATTAAATACGGTTTTCGTAAATTTGGATGCTAGAGAAAGCCTTTAAGTGGAAGATTCCAACATTAAAAAAAATTTAAACGTTGAACGAATTATATTCAACTGTAGATAAGATACTTCTTGGAAACACACATAGAATATTTTTAAAACTTTCACTTCTGTGCCAATTTTCTTGTCTAGCCACGAGTGCGGCTCTGCACACTCCATAGTGTTTTCCCATACAACAAACACAACCGTTGTGTTTTCAGCACTGAAGGCGTCAATAATAGCGTATCATACCAGTCAACGCGGTTGCCGCCGCGGGGCACACCTAGTCTCACTTACATACAAACTGCTAAAGTTTTTGCGCGTTTGTGTGTTTGTCCTCTCTTCACGCCGAAACGGCTAAACGGATTTAGATTAAAAGTAGGTATACAAATACTTTAGGTCCTGGAATAGAACAGGATAATTTTATCCCGTGAAATTAAACGGTTTCTGTGGGATAACAGTTGACGCGGGTGAAACCGCGGGGCGCTGCTAGTAATCTATATATTTAATATTATAGTATAGGCAGTCACGTAATCTACAAAACTACAAACCAATATAATTGCATATATATGACGTACAGTTCGTAGATAAAGCAATTCGCTTCGTTATCTACCTCACTACCGCGCCCCTCAGTGTTCGTATTCATGATCATGTCACATTAATATAATAATATGGACTAATTAGATAAAATCCATTTGCAATACTATTAACATAAAGTGTGTAAAGTCTACTATTGCTGGGCAGACCTCAGCGGAAAGCAAGTGAAAAGGAAAAGTGAGTAGATAGCTGGTTCTGTGTTTTTTTCCGTATAGTGGATCACTGCGAGAACCATGTTCCTACAGACTCTCAGACTGGGAACAAATAACTGTGACGACTATAGCTATATTTGATGCAGAACCAAGGTTATTTATATTGTATTATAAATATTAGCATACACGATTGATTTACAAAATAGAAAATAGAAAGAAGTTTGTTATGCAGTTGTGTATTTAATTTAATCAGTACGATCGTTCGACGCGACATTGACCATAAAAATCAGACTCCATTTAGTAATGATATATTTATTAACACAGCTAGAGCACCGTCATCTTCAATAAGATTAATTAAAACGCAAGCAGAGTCTAATGCTTGATCAATAATCTAGTCTCGGTATACGGTTTGTGTGATACATGTGTGGGTGGGTTGAGACCTTATCATAAGAAATACTCAACATTCCTGACGTTTGCTTCTATATATATTTTGCTACTTCATGTAATTGTGAATGATTGTGTAACTGACCTATTTATTTATATAATACTTGTGACTGACCAGGTACCAATTTTTATTTCAAACTAAAGTGTGTGAATCTAAATTTGAAAGCTAAAATTGCTGTCCATAAATTACTGTATTGTTTATAATTATATTGTTTGTATTGTTTGTTCGGCAAACGCTGTTGGATTACGTGAATAAATAAAATGAATAATACTCGACACTGGCGCACAAATTGCCCATACCAACACGAAAAAAAAAAAAATTAAAGACAATTAGCCGTTAGTGTTTTTTTTTTCAATATATCCTGTGCAGTTCCAGCTGAGATGCCGTGCATCAACAGCACTTGTGCTGCGTACAGCCAGGGTCCGGCCGGCGCAGCCTTCACTAGCCTGGTCACACAACTCCTGGCCACCACCTGCCTGCTCACCGAACCCTGGCCTCAGGACTACTCGTATGGCCTTACTAGTAAGTTATAACTGGAAGAAATTAGAGCGGTAGTGGCGGAGCAGTAATCTCTACTGCTTACAAAAAATAACAATTTAATAAAGAAAAATGACGAAAATGGAAAAAATTACATCTGCGTAGAGTTTCTTGGTGCTATCTTCTCTTTTCTTTTTAGAGTTAATAAAGTTTCCTTTTCCTTTTAAGAGATTCGGGCATAAATAACCACTTGAAAGGAAAATTTCCTATTTTTAATTCCCATAATCGGTTAATCATTAGTTTAGTAGATCATTTTTATTTTTTTTTTTAATTTTCCTTTATGTACCTCTAAGAAACTCAAGTGTTTGATGTAAAAGTCAATTATTTGTGCCTACTTGCAATAAATAATTTGAATTTTAATAGCCCAACGACTACTACATTATTTCATACTAATTAAAATCATTACTTAAGGGGCCAGTTAACACGCGAAACTGGGCGAGTTAAGTACTTACCATAATTTGGGTAGTCATCACTAAATCGCCAACTTAACTCGCCTAGTTTCGCAAGGTAACTCGCCACTTAACTAATGGCATGTAAATCAACGTTCAGATACTGAGATAAGATTGTAAAGTTCCACTAAATAAAACAGATGGCGACAGATTCGACTTCATCATCATCGGCGCTGGCACCGCGGGGTCGCTGCTGGCTAACCGACTCACGGAGGTCGAGGACTGGAAGGTGCTGCTCATAGAGGCAGGAAGGGACCCACCCATGGAAAGCATTGTGAGTTTCGCCTACCACAGTCAAACGATTTAGACTTTTTTTGTAAACTCTATGCTAGAACATTACCGTCACAAATTTACAATGTTTGAATGTATTGCTTAGAGCGATCTCTTCTAGACAAACGTATGTATTCCTTCTCATCCTCATCAGAGCACTACATTCCCATTGCTGGGAAACAGTCTTACTCGCAGTTAGAAAGGATGGGTCATGTCCACAACGCTGGCCCAGTGTGGGTGGTGGATGTCATTAATTTTGAGGTTATTATAAAAGGCGGTTTTGAGTGACGACATCGTAAGCAACACAAAACTGAAATAAGCAATCGGTGCAGGGCTGGGGTTTGTACCGGACGCTATAGAATTGTGAATCGCATACGATCTTTTCTTGTTAAGTTCTATTCTTTTATTGTATAAGTATGAAAACCGAAAAATATTAATTTATTATTCCAGATTCCCAACTTCTCAGGCGCAACACACCAGTCAGTTCACGCGTTTCAATACTACACTGAACTAGACGAGACTATCAACCGCGGCTGCAAGACGGAAAGGTCGTACTGGCCCCGCGGCAAGGCCCTGGGAGGCACCGGCTCCATCAACGGCCTCCTCCACATGCGGGGCAGCGCCGGCGACTACGAGCCCTGGCACCTGCAAGACAACGACGGGTGGGACTGGCCGACAATCAAACAGTACTTCAAGAAAAGCGAAAAAATGGTCGACCCCTTTATCCTCAACAACCCTCAACTCCTCGAAGAGCACGGCACTGAAGGAGAGTTCATCGTAGATCAACTGAACTACACGCATCCAAATATAGTAGAAAAACTTACAAAAGCGTACGCAGAAATGGGTATAAAGTATTTGGATGATCTGAACGGCCCCACGCAAATGGGAGTGGGGAAAATCAGAGGCGGTAACCATAAAGGTAGAAGAGTCAGCACAGCCACGGCTTTCTTAAATCCAATCAGAGAACGTAAGAATTTGCGAGTGTTAAAAAACACGTTCGTATCTAGAATAGAATTCGAAGGGAAAACAGCAAAATCTGTCAAAGTGATCCTTAAATACGGCGAGTCTGAGACTTATTTCGCGAAGAAAGAAATCATTGTCAGCGCTGGCGCTGTGAACACACCCGTTATACTTTCTCTATCTGGCGTAGGACCGAAGGAGTTATTAAAAGAAAAGAAACTCAATGTCCTAGTCGACTCGCCCGTCGGAGATAACCTTCAAGATCACGTCAGAATACCTATCCCAGTGACTATAGACACGGGGGCGTCGCCGACAGATAAAGCCTTTTGGAAAAAGGCATTAGCGGAATATCTAGTCGATCAAACTGGACCATACGCCACCAATTACGACCAACCGAATATTAACGCTTTCCTGTCCGTGCCGGATGGGAAAACGTTACCTGATGTGCAGATAGATCACAATTACTTCCGACCAAATACATCCTACATGTTCTCCATGTGCACAGATAACTTGTCTTTTAAAAAATCTATTTGCGAACAATTTGTTGAGTTCAATAAGGATAAAGAGCTGCTTATATTTTTCGTAGCTCTGTGCAGACCGCACTCTAAAGGAACAGTTGAAATTCGTGGTTTAAACGCCTTGGAACACCCCAAAATCAGTCCCAAATACTTCAGTGACAAACGAGATATGGAAACGTTCATTGAAGGATTGAAGAAAGTAGTAGAAATCGTTGACACTCCGACATTTAAATCCATCAAAGGCGAAGTTAAGAGAATCCAGTTCGACAATTGTGATGGATTCGAATTCAAGAGTGACGAGTATTGGGAATGCATGGCGAGGACGGTAACATACAATGTTTACCATCCGGTGGGAACAGCGAAAATGGGTAAAAAGAATGACCCAACGGCAGTTGTTGATAGCAAGCTGAGGGTGTACGGGACAATAGGCCTTAGAGTTGTAGACGCTAGTATAATGCCAACAATACCTAGCGTGAACACAAATGCTGCAGTTATGATGATTGCGGAACGTGCTGCGGACTTTATAAAGGCGGAACATCTTGAAAAGAAAAATAAAATAGATGAGCTTTGATTCTGTTTGTTTCACTATTTATTTTCTAGTTATAGTTTATGTCCTGTCTTGTTTATGTCCAATTGTAATTTATAATTGTGCACGAGTATTCCACATTAGATCTCATACTGTGATTATATCAAAATGAACTTTTGTTAAGATTTCAGGTCTTTACAATAAAACGAAATGGATCTTTTGAAATACACTACGGACCTGATATTTTTTTTTTAATTTGACCGCAAGCTTTATTCATTGATTGTTTTGATGAAAAAACCTGCAATCTCTACCTCACGAGTATTATACAGCGTCGCACAACTGCCATATAATTAAATCCATAAATAAGATGCAGTTACTCACCACAGAAGGTAAGATGCCCATTTTTCTTTTTCTCTCACGTTCCTCAACGATTTTCTTTTCCTCTGATTTCTGGCGATCTAAAACGAAATATGAATGTAAGATTCAGGAAATGGCAAAAGTTTAATAATTAAAAAAAATAAAGTAACGGAAATTAAAGCTAAAGTTAAAGCTAGTGTCTAAAGACACTAACTTTTAACTAACATCAAATCGTTTCGTGATCTTATATCATCAGTTGATGACTCTGGAGTGCGACAGTAAAACTTACATTTCAGTTCAATTTCTTCGTCATCCAAAAGTAGAGACACTACTTCTTTTGGCTTCAGGGTGTCAGGTTTGAAATTTCCTCCGCTTATCACCATTCTTTGGATCTGAAAATACAATAAAACTCAAACTCAAATCTCAAATCATTTATTGCAAGTTTGCAAAATATTTCCCTTTTACAAGTCAAACACTTAAGTGTCTTATACATAGAGAAAAATAATTTGATTTGAGTTTTGAGAAACATAGCAAAGAAGAATACCATTAACTCACCTCACTCTTTTCTCTCGCTCGCTGCATGATCCTCTCCTCTATGGTGCCCTTGCAGATGAGTCGGTACACCGTCACTTGTTTGGTTTGTCCCAGTCTATGCGCTCGGTCCATGGCTTGTTGGTCCACGGTCGGATTCCAGTCCGAGTCGTAGAATATCACCTGTGGAATCGAGCTTTGCAATACAAACAGCTAGGCGATGCAGATCCTTTCGATAGCTCAGTTATCGATCGATTCGGGATAATATCGTTCGATTAACACACTTAACTACGTTAATTCAAATCGAATCGAATGAGCAGATCAATTGTCCTGAATAGTTCGAAAATTTAAGCTTCAATACTTAACTACATCGAATTGGACCGATTCATTTTCTAATCGCACAGTTTTTAGTCGCCTAGCAAGACGAACATTTATTACTTACGAACATTAGCCAAATCGGTCGAGTCGTAATCAAGTTATGGCGTGACCAAGGGATATAGGGATTAATTATTATTTATTTAATAGATCAAACGTACCCCGTCCCACTGTAACATAAATAGACCCTTAACATTTATACGAAGCTGACAAATATTGGGTAAAAAGTGTTGTATAATTGAACTTACAGTATCAGCAGCAGTTAAATTGATCCCCAGCCCGCCGGCTCGAGTTGACAACAGAAACACGAATATATCGGTGCGCGCCTGCAACGAAAATACTTAAGGTGAATAAGTTTTACTTTTTATTACCTACATACAACTTGCCCTTAACTAGGACTATCTGTATCTAGAGAGTCGGGTACTACGAGGACCATGCTCCCATAAACACCCAGACTCATTATACCAATTCATTTTTAGTAAGTTTTCGTAAACAAAAGCTGTCAAATTCCAAGAGTTTGCAGCGATAATGCGGTTTGATAATTGCTAAGACTTAAGGGCCTGAGTGTTGCATTAATTATAACAGTTACCTGAAAATCTGCAACCATGTCTCGTCGCGCGGAGATCTTACTCGAACCGTCCAATCGCATGTATTTGTGTTTCCGGTGCCACATGTATTCCTAAAAAGAAACACTATAAAGTAAACAAGGATACTCTTTTTTTTATATGACTGAGTGACGAGACGAGCTAGTCGTTCTCCTGATGGTAAGCGCTACACCTGCCCATAACAGTCACAGCACCACTCAGAACACAGCATTGCATAATCCTGCGCGGCACTGCACTGCGCTCGTCACCCTGAGACAACAGCTCTAAAGTCTCATATGCCCAGTAATTTCAGTACATTATACACCAGGCTATTCGTGAAGTTATCAGATCCCCTGACTGATGTTAGGTAGTGTACACTGTGACACAAATCGGGAGGGAAATTGATGAGACTTGTATAATATAAAAAAGCAAGAAAAGGTACAAGTACCGACCAACTCAGAATAGAACAAGCCGTATTTTAAACTATTTTTTATTTAATAATGGTTCAAAATGTAATAAACACAGAGTATATTCAAATTTGTACTTACTTCTAGCAAATCGATCATTTTTGTCATCTGACTGTAAATCAACACTCTGTGACCTCGTTCTTTTAGTCTTTTCAATAATGAGTCCAACACTGTCAGCTTTCCCGCATCGCTCACTAATTGGTTTTTATCTGAAAATATATTTTAGTATATTTTATAATTATAATTCGTACGGCAAGTTACAGGTTAAAGTAACTTAAATATAAATTTATCGAGTGAATATTAGATGTAACTAATCGGTCGCAGTAATGATTTTGTATTACTTGGAATACTTGAGTTGAAAAACCGCTGGTATTATTAAAATGTCGAGCCATTTGAAAACTGAATCAAAATGGCACGCAGAGGTCATTTATCAATCGTTTGTTAGAAGTTACAATGAAAAAAAAAATGACTTAAAATATGTTGCAGCAACAAACATTGACAATCGCCTCGCTGGCGCATACCTGGCACCTGCAGGCCGGACCAGCCGCGCGGCGGGCGCGCGCGGGCCAGCAGGCGCGCCAGCGCGGCCGCGCCCGCGGCGCTGTCGGCGCGCTGGTGCCGCGTCACGTGGTACGCGAAGGCGCGGGACGCCGCGAACGGGACCAGCGTGCTGGCGCACACCTGCCGAGGGCGAACTGGGGCATGGAGCATGCGTGACGACACGAGCCTACTCGATACGTGCGTGACCACAATATTTGAAACAATAATAGTGACAAGACTGGACCCAAAAAAGGGCATATTTTTTATTAGAATGCAATAGAATCGAATACTTTTTTTATATATTTATTTTTTATTTTTCTTTTTATCTTCTTTGTCTCTTTTCTGTATTCCTTCTTTTTTTTCTGCATCATTTTGAATGAAGTTTTCAGCAAAGTAATCCGATTCCACCAACTAAGACGAAACATTGGTCTGCGGCAAGCGCCCCAGCCTCACCTTCTGTTGCGTGGTGCACAGGAAGTGCGGCAGGGGGGTGCGCACCAGCGGGAAGGGGCGGGGCGCGCGCTCCCGGTGCGGGTGCTCCGGCGGCGGCCCGGCCGGCACGCGCAGCACGCCGCCGTCCTCCGCCTTGATCTCGCTCAGCATCTCCGCCTGCGGACAGGGGGGGCTGGCACTGCGGGCCACGGGTTGGGGTGCACGCCGGGAACTAAGCAGCACTACGGCCCCAGTGAACAGTTCCCGCGAAAGCGTCAAGGCGAACGGAGAACTGACAATCTTGACACTTTCGAGGAACTTTGCATGAGCTTGCGGAAAATATATATATACAATGGACTTTTGAAACGGGCCAGTGAGAGTGGGGAGAAACAGATTTTTGTAGTCAGCCAAAAAATGCTCCATTTACAAGACTTTTTCGATGCCAGTCGTTCTTGTTTCTCATAAGGATAAAAATATTTTATTAGACTTTGGTAAAACTCTCAAGTATTTCAAAGTTCAGAAACAGATATTGGATAGTGCAACAGTGTTCTTGCTGACTGTATTTTTTTTTTTCAAAATCTGTATTATGCAAATCAAAATACCTATAAAACTTAAGGACAGTGTCCTAAGAACATTTTCCTATAATTAGAACGGCACTTGCCCTTCTTGTCTGTCTCTAAAATCAACCCTGTAGATAATTTGAAAGCAAGCCTTAGTTCAACAGTGGGATACCACAGATTAAATAATAAAAGACTCACCTGCCCACTTTTCTCTTGTAAATGCCTCATTCGCATCGAGCGATGTTCTATCGTCTCCGGCATGTAATGAAGGACGTGTTCCGTATGCGCGTAGAATGGACCGCCTGCACAAAGTATACATATTTTTCTTAACTTGCCTCAATCGATTTTGCACCTTATCAGTTACCTTTAGGATTAGTATATTTTAATTTATTTTACTTTATTAACTTTGCCATAAAAAATATTTAATAACACTCCTATAACAAAATGCAACGTCGTGTATTAAGCGATGGTAGTCTAGTGGCAGAACATCCGCCTTCCAAGGAGAAGGACGTGAGTTCAAATCCCAGTACGGGCACGTACCAATATGTTTCTGTAATATGCACGTAATTATCAGTTGCTTTTCGTTGAAGGAAAGCATCGTGAGGAAACCCACATAGGTACCTACCCGAGCATTATTTCGGAGGTAGGTACGTTATCCACCAATCCGAACCAGGCCCCCGTGGTAGACTATAGCCTATACCTCCTCACGAAAGTGAGGGGAGACCGTGCTCAGCAGTGGGCCGATATGGGTTGATGATAATGATACTGTATTAACTTCAAGTCAAGCTATTGACTACTTTTCCAATATAGCCGACACAACATGCGGAGCCAGATACTGTTATATTCAAAAAAATACCTTCTACCCAAAGGGGATCAGTAAACAGCAGCTCCCTCCACATCAACGAATCTTCCTTCTTCTGTTTCAACAAGTCACCATCAGGACAAATCAAGATAAGATCTTTGCTTCTCACTCTCTCGTAGCGTTTCGTGAAAAAGTCTGTCTCGCTCTCTTGCCTCATTTCCGAATAGAGGTTTTGGTACCACCAGTATTGACGGTGGCGGAGACGGTCATATTTTTGTTGACAGTGTTCTATGTGACGCATTCTGTAGGAATGATGGAAAATATTATGAAATGTATAATAATTAAGAGCTCTAGTGAGTAGGCAACGCATCGAGAACGCCCCGAGTGTTGCAGGTGTCCATAGGCGACGGTAACCGTTTACAATCAGACGTGGGCCGTCAGGTTGTTTGCCAAATTATCTTATTAAAAAAAAAACTAGTAATAAAGCTAAAGAAAAAACTAAAAAACCTTGTCTAAAAAACCAGTAGAAAACGTTTCCGAAATTCTGGCAGTGTTGCCACGTTGTATAGCATTGCTGAGTGTTAGTGATAGTGATGGGAGGTAGACAACGGAACTTCACAGTGACTAATAACAGTAGAGTGATAGTATTTGGACTTATTCTGATCAGCTTGCAGTACCGAATACGTATTTTATAAAAGCTTGTCAAACTTTCATTAATACAGAATATAAAATGTAAGATATTATAATACTCACGCAAACAACCATCCGCATAACATAGCCCTAAACAGTTCCATCGGAGAGAGATCCATAAATCTGGTAAACGCGAAACAGCTCGGTTCCTCATTTTGCATCCCCTCTTCCACCCCCTTTCGATTCAAGCTCGCGTGGATGTAATTAGGTGTGAGTATGGAGAGTTTGTTGCTCAAGAGGTGTCGGTTGGAAGGTGTAGCTCGCAGTAGGATGCCGTCTTCGGCTATTAGCTTTGGTAAGTGGAAGTCATCGATTTGCATCGCGAATGGCGATTTGACGTCGCGCCGCTCGAATAGTTCGGGATGATTGCATACCTAGAAATACTTATAATATTATATAACTTAGATATAGATATTTTTTTGTCTTCGCACGTTTTCTGCATCAAGCCAGTGGCAAGTTTCTTCAAGTATTTTATTAACACATTGACTGCTGAGCCGGTTTTTACATTTGGGCACTGTTGTATGTTTTCCAGCAATGGCGTGCCGACTGTGTGAGCCGCACTGTAGTAGCGCCGCGTTACACACACACACGTCTGTGTTTCGCCGTACAGCCGGCACGTTAACTGCGCTAACACAACAGGTATGTTTTCACGAACTCGTGTAACGTTATAAAAAACACAAAAGTCTGTGTTTCCAGCAGTCAAATTGTTAAATACTCAAAATATATCGAATACCAGCTAGTCGGGAGTCTTGTCGAGTTAGTCAACGCCACGATTTAGTAAAGTGGTGGATGCTTAACTTCTTGAGAGTTTTGAAGGGAAAACGAAATAACAAGCATTTGGGGTAATAATATATTATATTTCAATTACATATATTTGATATATTATATATATTTTGCCCACTCGTAACTCGTAACTCGTAATGGTTAAAATTCCACCAATATTACACATTAACACACGAAGAAACACAAGTTTGAAAAATACAAAAGCCAGAACGTCACGTCACGTCATTTTGTAACAACAAACCGATTCCCGCCCAAACTCAGCTGAACAACGCCTTAAAGTTTTCTTTTTAAATTTCGTAACTGGCTATTATATAATGCTCACCTTTCTAAACTGCATGACCAAGTTCATGAGGTTGGATGTGAAGTTCTTATCCACGTTGTGCCCAGTCTCGGCCCCCACGGAGTAATGCAGCAACTCTTCTATCTTTATCTTCTTTTTTAATGCTGTAATCAAAATCAACACTTAAAATAAAGTAGTAAAGGACAGAAAATCCTTTTTCATTTAAGTAGTAGCGATGGCCGAGTCCGTGATGTTTTAGTCGATTGCTTCGATTGTTGAAACATCTCAATCATTTTCGATGATTTTCTTTAGTAGTCGAATTTAAAAGAGTTGTTTTTAGGTAACAATCGCGGGCGGTGCCACAGACTGTTATTGCTTTGAGTTTAGACTGCGTACGACACGATACGAGCGAGAGAGAGCGAGCAAAGAACGCAGCGGCGAGTCAGTCAACTCGGAACAATCGAAAAATATCTCGAGGGTTCCATCGGGCAGCGAGATATTTATAGATTCGATTGTAGTTCGCACCGAATGCTATTATTTCGATTGTCTTAACATCTACGAGTCGTCAATCGAATTATGTAAATTATTATATCTCTTACCGATGTATAGCAGCTTCTGTCTGATTGTAAGCGGACAGTGTACCATTATCTCAATTTTGTCCGAGAGTTCGTTTTCGACATCCTTTTTGATTCGCCGCAACATAAACGGCTTTAAGATCATGTGCAATCTTGATAGATGTTCTGAAAACAAAATGTACTTTGAGTAATTAGACAAGCATCTGATGGTAAGCGCTACGTTTGCCCCATAGCAATTGCAGCGCCACCCTAAACTTAGCATTGCAAAATCTTGCGCGGCGCTACACTGCGCTCGTCTTCCTGAGACATTAGTTCTATATTGGAATGTCTCATATGCCCAGTAATTAAGCTGCAAACAGTGCCCTTCTGGGTGACCCTAACAGCGATATGGTCGTTTTGGAAAGCAAACTTTGAGGGACGAAACGAAAAAAAAAAGTGACTCGTCAGCTCTAGAACTAAACGGACAGATTATTTTGTTCTCAACGTCACGGTGATAGTAACTGTAAAGACGTCAAGTAAAGATAATAAAGACGCTTTTACCGGCGTCGCGCAGACTCAGTATATTGGACTCACTTTCATCAATAGTGGTTTTGTTCTCGGCGTGGCTTTCAATGTCTTTCGAGAACCACTCGTTGAACTCGTCGTGCGAATCGAAAAGTGTCGGCATTATGAAGTGGAGTAACGCCCATAGCTCAGCCATGCTGTTTTGGATTGGCGTTCCTGAAAAAAGAGTAGAATAGAGGTTTCGTTAAAAAATAAGAATTTTCCTTACAAACTTTTTAATAATAATAACTTCGATGAAAAAATATGAATGAATGAATGAATGAACTCTGAAATGGAACAATATAGTCTGTATTAAACCCGGGCATTGGTGTTTTGGTGTTTTATTTTTATTCAGGAAAATGACGATGATGACGATGATGACGATGACGATGACGATGACGATGTTGATGATGGTGATGACGATGATGAAGATGATGAAGATGATGATTAGACCGCTAATAAAACCACTTACCAGATAGCAGCAGCCGATTCCTACAGCTAAACCCGAGTAGAAGCTTCCACCGCATACTAGCCGAGCTCTTAATAGCCTGCGCCTCATCCAGTATCATATACTGCCACGACACCCGGTTCAGGTACTTGAGGTCGGACACTACGATCTGGTACGACGTGACGACGACGTGGAAGGCCGCCTGCCGCGTGTGCAGGTCCTTGCGCTCCCAGAACTGCCGCAGGATCCTGCGCTCGCTCGGGCTCCCCCAGTACGGGACCTGGGGACCCGACACGAACATCAATATGAACATCATCTAGCTACGCGGCCGAAGCGGAGATAGACGGGTGAACCGGCTGCCTGATTACGTAAAGCTTTGCAGTAAGTAGCGTAGCGACATCGATCACAACGCGATCGGTCGCAATACATATGACACTAGAAATCATATTACGGACACCGATCGCCCGCTATAGCCCCGTTTGTAATATAAAATTATAAGACTTTAGAACCGATGTCTCAGGGTGACCGATGTCTCAGTGCCGCACAAGATTTTGTAATGGACAGTTATGGAATATGGATGACTCTGTAACTATTACTTAGTGACATAAAAAATGCACTTTGGTCATAGATACTAGCGCCGCTATCAATAGGACTACAGCGACCACCACGCTACGTATCGTAACAACTACAGTGCCACCTAGAAGTTACCATTACAAAATTTTGTGCGGCACTGCATTGCGCTCTTCACCCTGAGACATCTAAAATTGAAGATGATCGAAAGTCTTACCACTTTGAAGTCAGGCACGAATCTCTGCATCTCCTGCTGCCAGTTGTGCAGCGTGGAGGCGGGCGACACCACGAGGAAGGGCCCCCACACGCCGAGGCGCTCGGCCACGTGGCACAGGAACGCGATGCACTGCACCGTCTTGCCGAGGCCCATCTCGTCCGCCAGGATGCCGCTGATGCCCTGGAACGATATAATGACGCTACTAGCTGATCTTCGCCCGCCGTTTTCCCGCAGGTTCTCTGCATTTTCCCAACATAAAGATACAGATAACCATAGTCTATACTACTTAGGGATAATGTATAATAGCTTTCTATCAGTAAAAGGTCTTTCTGATTCGGATCGAGCTGAGATTCAGAAATGGAACTAAGTTTCAGTCCGTGTTGCACTAGCTAAATGAAGTAAAATATTATGTTACACTTAGAAGTTGATAAAACAATTATTAATATTATTAAAATGTAGAGTATAATATGATTACAAAAAAAAAAATGGCATAAACGTTGTTATATATATATAATATAAAATAAAAAATATTATAACATAAAACGTTGTTCAATCCAAAAAAAATCTTAATTCAGACTAAAAGCTTTGTCCTCACCTGATCGTACAAGTTGGCGAGCCAGTTCATTCCCTTCAACTGGTAACCCTTGAGCGTGCCCCTGAAGATGGCGGGCTGGTCGTAGTCTCCCCCGGCCCCGGGGTCCCCCGCGGCCCCGGGGTCCCCCGCGGCCCCGGGGTCCCCGGAGGCCCCGGCGGCGCTGTCGAACAGCTGCGTGCGCGCGCGGTCGGTGCGGAAGGCCTCCCGCGCGTTCCGCGACGCGCGCGCCTTCATCGACTCGCTAGAATACATTGTGTACATGTTGAACTAAACCGAAATGTGACATTGATGCCTTTATATTATTTTCTCAAAAAAACTCAACACCCGTAATATTTCAAAAAATAAAGAAGGCTAGTGGATCTGCTTCAAACTTCCCTATATCAATAATAAAATTGAAATATCTGCCTGTGATTTTAAATGGCCAAAAATTTTAGAGAAAACTCCTGTTTATTAGATGCCTAATCATAAATGACAGTTTTGTAATTTTGAAATAAAACTTATTTACGCAGGCTTGACTTGGGGAGTAAGCTGGTGAATGCGTTACGAAAAATGTGACCGGGCGAGGCGAATGGAAATTGAGAGGTAAATTAGGTTGATACGGTTAACAGGTAGGGGGTAGGGAGTAGGTAGGTAGTAGATAACAGGTGACAGGTGACAAGGGAATGGTGACATGTGACGGTTCAAATGTGAGATGTGACAGATGACAGATAACAGGTGACAGGTGACAGATGACAGATGACAAATGACTAATAAATAAATGAGCGAGAAAGAGAGAGGTGCGAGCACACATTTCTCTTTCTCAAATTTACTTCAGTCGTGTGACCTAAAGCACATTCGTTTTTTTGTCTGTCTGGAAGTTTGACTCGAATAGACTCCGAACGGCTTAACTAACATTAAAGAAAATATCAACGATTAAAGTTGGAATTTTAACAAAAAATTTGGTATGATATATTCCATTTCGATATCTTGCAGGGTTCAGAAGATATAAATAAAAATACATTTGTCCAAGTACCGCGCGCGGTTACACCTAGTTTATAATATCCAATGATAGTGCAGTAGGCGAATATCCCCACCTATCGTAATGATCGATATTGATCAGCCTAGGGTCCCTATCCTCGTCCAACTGCCTGAGGATCCGGTCGGCGCCGCAGTCGCCGTCGTCGGCATTCAGTTTCCGCTGCATGAAATGCGCGTACAATTCTGTCTGAGTAATCAGGAAGTTCAGCTTGCGACGTTGCCGTTTCGCCTCCATTAGCTCCACGTCCATCTGTGGGACACAAGTTCTTTAAATCTCTTGCATGCGTCATTTACAGAGACAACCGGTTGTTAATTGTTGTCTGGCCGAATCCGAGACTAAGGATCCTACGAGTTAACTTAATTTCGAGACGGATTTTAGGTCAGAAATTGAATACGTTGTTGTGACGCTGTTGCTTTTGAATTTTTTTCTAATACATGTGTTTCTCTATGTGTTGTTTCTAGTGACGTTGACTGACTAGACTACTGACTACCTGAATAACTAGGAGTCGTAATGTTGACTTTATTACTCCAAAAATCTTAAGATATCATAATACCTGATATGGCTACGTACACAAACGATGCCAAGCCAAAACTAAAGAAAGACCAGTACCTTTCTCTGTTCCTCCGCCTCTCGCTCCATCCGGCGCCGCGTCTCCCGCTCGGCTCTGTCGTACCGGCGCCAGTACGCCTGCATCTCTCGCGACAGCCGCTTGCAGCGCCACACTGTCTCCTTCATGTTCTTCTGGGACTGTTAACGAATAACAATGCTTAACATTGACCGCTGGGCCGATTTTCTTGTCTAGCCACGGGTGCGGATCTGCAAACACCATAGTGTTTTCCCATACAGCTAACACCACAGTTGTTTTCCGGCAGTCGCGGCAAGTTATGAAAAACACCACAGTTGTGTTTTCAGCAGGGGACGTGTTAATGAAAATAGTTAATAAGTAGGAGAAAAAACGTGAATTTCCTTTACAAACCTGCATCGCGACCTGGCGCCAGTGCTTGCTGCACAGCGTGGCGAGGCGCTTCCGCTGCAGCGCCACCTCGCGGTGCGCGGCGGCGCGCGCGCGGTGCACCTTGCCCAGCTCCTTCTTGGCCAGCAGCAGCCAGTGGCGCCGCCGCCGCGCCGTCAGCGCCTCGGGGCTCTTCAGCGCGGACAGCTTCTTGCGGCCTCTGCGGAGGGGACATTATAGATGCTCGTCCGTCGTGCCGGGCCCTCATCAACTGATGTGCCGTTTGGAATTTATAGGGATAGATGAGACTTGAGAACAAATATCACGGAGGCAAGAACGTGCCGCGCCAATCTTTACAATTTCTAGTTGCAGGTGACAACGCAATTTTTAAGAAACAAGCATGGTTCTTTATCAGACGAAGATCTAATCATTACTCAGACGTATAAAAATACGTTTAGTGTATTGTTGCGCAACAGAATAGAGCAACATGAACCGCAACAAGTCCCACAACAATGTACCAAACATTTATAGTACCCCCGATTCATTGTTTTTTCATTAGAACCAATAGGGTTCATTAACATAGTCTAACTGAAAAACCTTAATTGATCACCATAATTAAGCAACATAACAAGCCCCAGCCTACACCTGGATTGGTGACAATTTAGTGGCATACCTGACTCCTGGCTTGTCATTGGGCATGATGTAATCGTCGTTGTCGTTCTCTTCCTTCAGATGACGAAGCTGCTCCTCCCAGTCTACCACACCGTCCGTCTGTAACCAAACGTATCCTACGTTTACGTACCAAATCTATTAAACTAAATCAGACCTCACTTTAACCTACGAAAAAACAAAACAACAAGTGTGTATTGAAAAATAAATGTGTTCAGACCAGCTCTTATAAACAGGGTGTCAACTCCAAATGTTAAAATCATCATCCCCGACCATCTGGCACATTTCCCTGACTACCATGTTAATTTAAAAGCAAGTTTTTCTTTAATTTAAAAACAATAATATAATATTACATTGACCGTTGATCGATGACATGAAGCTCGAGTGTAAAAAAATTCAGCTAATATAATTCGTCATGTTATTAATAAAAATAATATTCCCTTAAAAGCGTGAGAGCGAATTTGTTTTTTTTTTTATTTTTGCTATTTTTATGAGTGTGGTAAATAAATCATGTATTTTTTTTATTTAAATGTGGAGGAAACTGACAATATTTTCCAGGTGACCCTCTTGATTTCTATAACCACCATGAGCTTCCTTAACCATTTCCTATTTTTCCTCGATTATGAAGAAAGTGGACACCTTGAAAAAATACGTGATCGGCACTGCAAGCGGATCAAAATGAGATCAAACAAATAAATGAAAAAGTCTTTAATACGACTTTTGAAAATATGACTATGAAAATGAAACCTCTGATAGGATCAAAACCTCAAAAAAGTTGAAGAAATCTTACCATATCAGTATTATCATTCGCAACTCGACCATCTCTGACGCGCCCACGCCTCGCCTTTTGCACGCCCCTCGCCCCTCTGTCCGAAGGGGGGCGTCCTCTGCGGCCCCTGGTGACCGGTGGCTGGAACGCCGGTCTACTGACTCGACGTTCTGGATACCGGTCTACGGTGGAGAGAAGACCAGCACCATAGTACATGTAGCGGGAATTCTGGAAAGATAAAGATAAATATAATTAATACAACCTACATCCACCCACTACTGAACACTCAACTCTTTCCAATCATAATATAACAATGAAACGAGACTAAATTATTAAGGCGCTATAAAAAGAAGAAGAAGAGTTTCTGGACCTGTAACTTCAATCGTGCTAAAGCAATACAATACAATAATTCTTTATTGAACACAATAACCAAACTTAAATAAAAACAGTAACAAGTTTTAATAGTTTTTAAATTAATTAATCATCATCATCATCACAACCCCTATCCGCCCACAGATGCGCACGGGTCTACCCTCACTTTCGTGAGCCTTCACAATCCACCGCGGCGGCCCGGTCCGGTTTGGCTGACTAGTGACCATATACCTCCGAAATAATTATCGCATATGTCGCTTTTCTCACGATGTTTCCCTTCACCGAAAAACAAGTGATAATTATTTATTGTTTTAATTAACCTAGTCGATTTGGTCACAATGTTTTTTCTCAAAAAAAGACAATTGAAGACCACTGACTAGTCAGCTTTTAGTTGCGCCTGCTTTAAGAGATGGATTTCATTTAATTCACTAGATAACGTAATTTACTTCACCCATGCCCAAAAGTCTTAAATGTGCGCACGCAATGAATCAATGTCATCCATACAATGGAGGGGTTGAAACTTCCACAAAACACTGTCATTGAGAGCGTCCACGATAACATACAATATTTGACCAAGGAAGTTTTACGAAAGTAAAAGGAATCCATACAAAATTGGTAACTTGTCACTAGTTGTTCACTTGTCTTAGTAACCAAACTGACCACAAAGCTTTCAAGCTATGGCATAAATTTGTAGAAGCAAATAGACAATTTGACCAATCCATCTTGAGGGCCATAATTGAAATAATAAAAACCAAGTGAACTTTTCTCTTTCACTCACTCTTGTGTACGATGTATTACTAGATGTGAATAAGAGAGCTGTGAGACAGTCTTCCTTCTATGGCTTGCTTTAATTCGGAGTACCTATTTGACACAACTTGAAGCGCCGTCTACCGAAAGCTATTGACAACCAGTGACGTTTCGTGATTCGACAGCCAATACGATCGGCGGACTGTCATCCACGAAATCATAAGTTTTAGGCCGGTTCTAGTGCTCGACCGACCGTCGGTGCGTACGTCGGTCGCGCTGGTCATTTGTATGAAAATTAAGCAATATTCGCGTGCGTACGGTCGGTCGAGCACTGTCACGACCTGTCAATTTACATACAAACGACAAGCGCGACCGACGTACGCACCGACGGTCGGTCGTGCACTAGAACCGGCCTTAGTTCCAATAACTTCCGCTACAGTTTACTGTTCTTTAAAGCGCCAAGATAATCAAATACAGACTAAAAAATAATGACAGCCATCACTAGTCCAATAGATAAAGATGAACGTTCTCTAGGTCATTTAGCGTATTGTTCTAAGCCCATCAGTCGGCACCACGTCACAGCATGGACAGAAATCACCACAGAGTACTAATAAAATGTATGGAACAGACACATACTCGTACTTGAAGGAAGCTAATATAAATACTTACTAGTATAAAATATTCTAAAGAATGATGGACTTTTAGGCTAGCGAGAAAAACAACATGGTCGTATTAGAATTTACGATTTTTGAAAGGAACTAACTACATTATTCCCCGGATTTGGGAAACTAGTGTAGTACTAAAAATTAAACCTGAGGTTATAAACTTTTATTTGATAATATCTTTTATACAGGGTGTTACAGAATGGCCCTATAAGTACCTACTCAGCAGGCTTGTTTCGATCAAGCAAGTGAATTGTTTAACGTGTGCAAAGGTTGAATACATCGTATTTAAAATTTACATACAAAAGTATAATTGTGTTTGTCTTAGAAATATGCGACGACCCTAAATGTTTGTTAACCTGCTATCGCACCACACCTAAAAGTGGGTAGGTATGAATATCTAACCATGTCTGTCGGACAGACATGCGCCGGAAATACCCGAATACTCTGCCCCGGTTCTTTATAGGGTATTATGTAACGCCCTGTATATTGATTATATAAACTTTTATATTTATACTTTTGTCCATTATTATTTAAAACCTTATCGGCCGGTACGTTAACTAGCTTTGACAACACATTAAAGGCTATTGCTGTCCTCGTCATTTACTTAGTTTCAGAAAGAGACGATAGAAAAATATGATGTGAAAATATCGCTTTCATTCCGCCTAAATTGTCAGACGAAGCTTTATTAATTTCAGCTTTATTTATAAAACAATAAAGCTATATATTTTAAACTAATAAGAAAGCTAAGTATTTTCACTTCATTTTTTTTTAATATAGATTTCCTTTAAGTATGCCCTATTCTACAATCTCGAGACGACAGACCTAATCTGCTATCGAAGTTAACACCTTCAGTGCTGAGAACACAACTGTCGTGCTTTTCGTAACTTGCCGCGAGTGCGGGAAAACACAACTGTTGTGTTTACTGTATGGGAAAACACTAGAGTGTGCAGAGCCACACCCGTGACTAGACAAGAAAATCGGCTCAGCAGTGAAAGTGTTAACAAAGGTGCCGAATGCCTGCTGTTAACAACAAACTATTTCTTTCAAAACATCAGTTGACACATTCAAATCGTATGGTAATGAAAGAATAGCAATTTTATACTTTGTATTTTACTAATTGCGTTCTTATGACTTATTTTCTAAAAGGAGTTTTGAATAAAAGTCCATTGAAGCCAAACATTATATTGATATTAAGATTACATTTTGGAATAATATGAAAAAGCGAATGAGTTGAAAATATTTCAAGTGAATTACATAAGTACCTACAAAAATGTTTTTTGTTTTTTTTAGTTTTTAATTTTTTTTTTATCTTTTCGTTTTTTATGTAACACCGACGGCCGGTGTCTGGTACGCTAGTTTACTTTGGCAAAAGATCGAGTTTACTACTGCCAGATATCCAATTAGGATACTAATACACTGTTGTCAAAATTAAGAAACGTTATAGCGTAGAAACCGGTCGTAAGTGTTAAGTATGCATACACAAAGTTATGGTAAAATCCTACAATCCTACTTCCTACTTTCCTACTAATATTATTAAAAGTTGATTTTAATAGAAGACAATTCAAAAATCTACTCAATGACACAGTATGTGTTTTCGTGTTTGTTGGATATAATAATAATAATAAATGTATTTACCAAAAGAGAAAAGAGAAGAGATACATATTAGTAAATATTATATTAGGGCAGAAACTGCGTTACGCGGGCGCGGGTTGGTACAAGGTGCTCCGTCGCGGGGACTGGTGGAGACGTCTTTTGCATGAAACGCAGTATCTGCCCGTTGTTGGTTAACATCAAATATTAAACTCTAATTATTTTTCAATTACAAATGTTTACTACAGGTTGAATACATGTACTTGTTTAGTTAAATAATCGTAGACATATTAAAAAGTTATCTAAATTGATTACACTTATTTCATGAATATATTTGATGATGATGATGAGGGTGAGCGCTACGCCTGCCCTTAACAGTTACAGTGCATTACAGACTTAAGTTTATAGCCGCATCATAAGCTACAATACAATATCAAATACATCAAACCTAAGGTACTACATGAATAGAGAGTATGATTTTCTATGGAGCGAGTCCCGGCTCTCGGCGCGTCAGGAGGTGAGTACCGTTTAACTCACATCGGTGGTCCCTGGAACTAAAATGAAGAAGTACTTAAAAAAAAACTGACAGCCTATCCCCACTGGCGCGTTATTGTCGGTCAACAAGTTTCGTCAGCCTGTTTACATTATATTTTGCATTAGGACCGATTTCACACTGCTGCTATAATATCGCCGCGATAGAAAAGGACAGAACGCGAGCGCGGAACGCATTATCGGAATAACTTTGCGATATGATCCACCGATACATCGCGGCCGTACTGTAGCGGCTTAAAGCACTCAATCTGGTTAACCAAGCCACAGGCATCGATTATGCATGTCAAGATGTCAAGAAAAATTGTTAGTAGATAAAAATGTGCCTACATAGTAAGTAGGTACGGAGAACAAGTATTTAATATATAGTACGCGTGTTTAAGTACCTGGGAACTCTTCCTGCCGCGCCGCTCAGCATCTGTGCCGGGTATTATACAGTCTATATTGTCCTTTCATCGGCGTTTGTCGAAGTGTAGAGTCGCTCGAAAGATGCGTTACTGTGGCCATTGCCTTAAAGGCTTGGGTCAAAGCAACACATATTCCGAGCGGACTCACTTGAAGCTCCCCGTTGCGTCTTCAACGCATTGATCCAAATGTAATCCACGAAAAACTTAAACCGTGCGAAATAAAATCAAAATTAAAACAAATGAAACAACTAGTAAATTGAACGCAAACAAAATACAACAAGCGTCCTAAAATCGTTTAATCCACCCGCACTCTACCCATGAATGAAACACCCCCTCCCCCATATCCTACCCCCACAGATTTATGAGATAACAAAGTGGAGGCAAACCCTTCTCAGGCATTAATGTAAAAGGGGAGGCTCACCTACTCCCGGGTATAGTAACCTTGGCCTAGCTGTGAAGTTTCATTCAAGGGCAGTGTGTTGTATTTGTCAATAAAACGAGCGTTGTGTCGTAAAATCTATATAAAAATAGATAGATTGTGATGAAATTTTAGAAGAGGTCTTCTGAGGACGCCCTCGGAGGTTTCCTGGTCAGAAATGCAAAAAAAAAACAACTAGCTATGAAATAATTGACATTTGCAGTCCTATAGAATTAACTTTAAAATTTACTCTTTTTAATTTGTATTGAGTTTTCGATATTTTAGCAAGTATCATTTTAAAGTGAATTCTATTGCAGTGACTTAAAGACTTACATATTTCCGGGGGTTGGGGCGACTAATCAACACTACGCTTTCCTGCGCTCTGGTTAGCAATCTCCTCATAGATTAGTGACGAACGAAAAAACGTGCTGGGCTGTACTTAGTGTGTCTACGCGTTTTGTAACGACCTGTTATCCCGATATTCTCTCTTGCGAAATCCATTAAAAAAAGTTAAATCATTAAATCGTTAAATCATTATACAGTCATTTTAAAGTTAAAACAAAAGTATGCCTACATTTTAGTTTCAGTGATAGATCGATTTTATTTTGTTTTCATATAACCTTTAACCCCCATATAAAACTGTAGACACGGTTCTAAGGCCCCACAAGACAAGGCTGACCTAGTGTGGATATCGCCATTAAATGTACATAGCTGGGTTTAGTTTGAATAATTTTTTTGTATTACGATACTATACTAAAATTTCAAGTACTACAACAGCGCTGTCCAACCCGCGGCCCGCATAAACCTTAAGCCCCCGCTGCATGCGGCCGACGATGCGGTTTTGTTCGACCGCGAATACAAAAAAAATCCTATCGCAAAATTTATTTGGTACATCATTATTTTATTTTTATGGCATCACAAATAATTTATTGAAATACAATACAATACAACAATACCACTATTTTATGTTTAATTTATACCACTCTAAAAAAAAAAGCTAAAAATTTGCGCGCTCGTTACGCTCGCGCTATTAGATCGACATCAATTGTTATTATTCCTTACAGATTAACACACTCAACAGAAAATTACTGTTATCTTTTGCCAATAGTGGAATTATGTTTAGAACTGACTAAAAATTTCCGCGCTTGCTACGCTTCTGACATACAGCTTTATTCAAATGCAATGGATTTTTAGTAAAATTTGAGTATGTATTCATGTATTTGGACAGCCCATGGCTTGGACAGCCCTGTAGTAACAGATAATAGTATTCTACAAGGGTTGGACTGATTATTTTTTGATAATCACTAGTTTTGTTATGGAAAATTGTTAAAAATCTGAGTATAAAAATTGTGCGGAGTCACGCCTTACCCGCTCTACCGTATGCAAGATGACCTAGAGAAATAAATCTTGGGATAACATGTCCTTAAAACGCAGCAGGGATCGAACGAAATGAGCCGACACTGCCGATTCGCTCTTAAACTTTAGAAGCGAGTCGACATGCAATGTCCCCCATAGTTCCTGAGGATAAGCGATTGAAGTTACGATTGACGGTACATCAGTCGACAATTGAATTGTTATAATTATGTTTGGTTGTGTGTCGCATAGACGGGCTAATTGAGCACTGAGATTAAATTTAGAAGAGTTACATCCAAAATGTGATTAAGTTCACCTTTGTACAGCATGTGTAATAAAAAGGAGGATGCATATTTTGAAGGAGGATATTTTAATGGAATGTGTCCGTAATCAAGGACCGAGATTTCGATTGTTTGGTGACAGTTGCACTTGATTACGCAATTCATACCTATCTGACCCGATGTCAAATAAAGAAACCATTAAGAACCTAGATCTTGTTAAATTTGCGTTTTAAGAACCGCTAGTGCCAGTCTGTTGTTAAATTTAACTTTGAGCTCATTATAATTATTAAGTATACTTCTGTTACCTTACAGAGTTACGAAATAAAAAAGAAAGCTAATATAAAATAAATAATTTCCGTCAATAGAATAAAACAGAATGGACTGGAATAGAATAAGTTATTGACCATAACTCATATTTTATTCAAGGCAAGTCATATAAAAAAAAGTCCAATACATATTAGAATTCTCGTCAAGTGCCGTCAATCATCGCTTCAATTGCTCGCATAGGCGGTCCTATACAAGAAAAGAAATTTAGCATATACCTACTAAACACAGCCTACACAGCATACATACATTGTTTACCAGGGGAATGCATTACGCATACCACCCGGCTGTTGATTATTCACCCTTTTTCCACGCTGACAGGTACGGCTATTGCTTGAGCTGTTAAATCTTAACATACTAACCATATCACCACAATTCACTGCACTGCCGACGGCGCCAGGCTCTATCTCGAGACAACCGTATGATTTTAATTCTTACCGTTTGGTCACGATAGAATTTTCTGGCGTATTTATTGTGGTGCCGCCTCTCCCGTAGCATCCTCTGGATGCGAAGCTCCGCTGCTGCCGTGGAATCGTCTTCAGAGCTGGTACCCGAGCCAGATGAGAGAAGAACATCGCGCAGCCAGTGGCGTTCTTCCCCCACTGACGCGAAATTGTATAGCCGCAGCCGATCGCCTTGCCGGTCTGTATAAAAAATAAGATTTTTTGGGCATCGGCACTTAACACGTTCACTGCTCAAAATTAAATGTAAAAACCGGTTTAGCAGTCAACGTGTTAAAAAGAAACTTAAACCTAGGGTACCACCGGTAGCGGAGCAAGGCTTGTGCCTTGCAACCGCACTAGTTACCTTGTTCCGCTACCGGTGGTATTGTATTAATTGATCTTTTCTATCACATTGTCACAATAAAATATTATAGATGATATAAATATGTATGATATATAATATGATAATATGATATTAATATGTTTTGTTGTGTATTTTTGTTTTTTTTTTTGTTATTGTTACGTGTTAGTTTCTACTGCAATATCGCTTGCATTTTATTATATTATCATGATGTTAGCCGTGAGGACCTAAATGGCACTCTGTTTCTATAAACTGTCTATTCTCATAAGTAACGCCTTCTTCAACCGCGAAAAAAAAAAGCTTTTAAAAAAATTTAAATGATAGTGTACCACACGGTAGCAAAATTATTTAACCTCGAGCGAAGTACTTTGAATCCCTCGCTACGCTTAGGATTCTACTCTAACATTATGATTCTACTCTACTCTAGGATTCTACGCATAGAATCCTTCGCGTCGCTCTGGATTCAAAAATGGCTCTCGCCCTAAATACATTATTTTGTTCCCTTGTGATACAATATACAATTTTTTATAAAAGGATCAGGTCGAAGAGAGCTTCTAGTGCTGCATTAGCTGGTTCAGGTTGGCTGGCTACCTCGACGACTCTCGGCGCTCGAATGAAGAGAGATTTATGGCACTGCTCTATTTATACCCCGACCGACCCCGTTTATTGATTGAGAGGTATAATTGAGACGGAGTAGAGGGATGGGGGGGCTTTGTGCAATACAGGGCCACCCCGTGGGTTGAAGCCACCCACCCTCCACTCACCACCCACACATGATCCACCTCACCTCTTACCTTCTGCCAAACACAATTGTCGGTGTTTTGACATGGAAATAAAGATATGAACAGACAGCTTGAACACACGAATGACAAAAACATGATTTCATACCTGAAACAGCCGTTTCAGCCATGAAAACTAAATGAAGCAGTATTTCATGGTACCTATAATATTGCGGTAGAAGACTCGTTTTTAACTATAATAGATAGGAAAGGCTCTACTGTAAGTAAATATTTAGCAGTTGATTTTGAAGGCATATATTTTACTTCACACGGCATGCGTTGCCAGATGGCAAACAAGGAGGGTTATGTGTAGATAGTAGATACCTATAACCGCCCTTTTTTGGCTTGACCGTAGTCAGGTAAAATACGTTTTAGGAAGGTCACCAAAGGCTTCTTTTTGAAGCGCTTCAGTAGCACATTTCACTATGGTTTTTTTTTATTCAAACACTGCATTATTCTCTGGACCAGATACTATTATAGTTTTACAAATTAATTTAAAATAGAAAAAATATGAAAATGTGCATAAATCTCCCGCGTTATGTTTTTTTTTTAATCTACTCGACTTCGTTGGAAACAAAGCACGAAAATAATTTTTCAAGTGTAATTGCTGACCGCTAAAACTCTCCAGCAATGAAATTGCATACAACTTTACTGGTACCTATTCGAGTAGCGCGGAAAGTCGACGTTGCTCGCTTTGCTTTGAATGCTGTCAAAATAATGAATTTATATCAAGCATTTTTAAGTAAACTATATTTATTCTGAAACCTAAGCAAATGCCAGTGTGTCTAGATATCTAAAGTTCTGTAAAGCCCATAGGGATTACTAAATACTTGCCAGTAAGGGTTGAATTGGGGAAGCATTGGTCAATGTTGATGATGACTCATGCAACCATTTATCAGGGGTCCTTCAAAGGGCTTTTTACACTAATGAACAAAATGTACGTTAGATCGGCCACTGCACAGAGTAATTGCAAAACCTTATTAAAATCTCAATTATTATTGTACATAGTCAAACAATCAAAGAGAGATAGAGTGAATAATAAGAGGATACTAGTAGCAGCCCGCGATTACGCCCGTAGACAATGATTTGCATTTAAAGTTGTAATAAAAAAGTATGACGACTAGCTTTTCACAGTGCACTGTGATGAATTTTCAACATGACTGTGTTGGATTTTATCGTCATTTATTCCTTAAAAATTCGCGTTACATTTGAATGTTTACCACTCTCTATTTATTGGATGGTATGGTATAGAGTATAATAGACAAACCCTTATAAATAATGAGCTCAAGTATGTAGGCGTAATTGTGTGACGCACGTAGCTGTTTACCTAGACGAGTTCTCTTCATTTCGCAGAAAAACGGGCTATTATTGATAAAAGGGCTAATTAGAGAAAATAAGACCCTTCCACGTGCCAGGTAAATTTCCACGGTATCGTTTCTATGTTTTTATTTTAGCTACAGAATAAAGAAACCTTAGCAACGCAAAGAAATTTCCAGCATCCCTTAAGGCGCTGTTACACTTCAACGATAAGTTAGATTAAATGTTTAAAGAAAGTAATGATTAATAAGACGAAGAGGTTGGTTGTTTATTGATTGTATCTGGTGTCAACGTTAGCAAGGCCATCCAAGGGCCTCTCTCTGCCATAGCCTAAAACCGTATTTAATATTATCCTGGCGGTCAATGCTGGTGTCGGTCATACGTAGCTATCTTGGACGCGGTAAGCGAGTTGATAAATGCTCTGCTTTCCGCTGTGATCGTAGCATGTGGGAAGATGTTGTCTTTGCCTATCCTAAAGATGCGACTCGAGTGAATTGGTTAAACTAGTTAAAAAAAAAAATTACTCGAATTCGTTTGCTCTCGAGTTACCGAGTCAACTCGGCGGGCCGAGTAGATCCGACTCGAGTCGTTTGCACTCGAGTTGCTGAGTCAATTCGGCGCACCGAGTAGATTCGACTCGAGTCGTTTGCACTCGAGTTGCTGAGTCAATAATAAATTTTATTCGCGATCTTCAGCTATTCCTAAGAAACACGGTGGTTTTTATCCTGGGAAATGCAGATCATGTGTGAGAATACTGGAATCACGCGGGTGAAACCGCGGGGCGCATCTAGTACAATATAATGGTGACAGCGACCAGATCAGATGAGATTGAGACGGAAGGTAGATAACGGAACTCCTCAGTGACTAACAGTAGTTTTGAACAGCATGCAGTACCGAATACGTATTTTCTAAAAGCTTGTCTGTATATATATATTATTTCCTTGTCTAACGCATAACGAATCGATTCGCAAAAGTTTGAAAACTTCTACCTTGTTAATTATTGTAAACGCAGCTTAATATCGATATTGAAATAGGTACAGCTCAACCCAGCCCCCGGCGTTAGGGGTGCAACAGACAGGACCCTCACCCCACCCTTGGCAATGGCACCCACTACCCTTATAATCCACCCAACTCCCGGGGATTTTTGCGAAATCTGAAGCAATAAATATGAATTTTCCATAGTGTTTACACGTGACTTTCCATGGAACTTTCTCGATGAAAGTACCTAGTGGTTTGGTAGTTAGGTTTGTCTTTTGAAGAATATTGCTGTAATCTATATCACTGAAGAGTTACTTGGAACGAAAAAGTTCCGATATTGAGAATACTTTGAACAGCCTTCGTAACTTTAAGTAATAAGCCTTGTGTGTACCTACCAACAAAAAGATTTTCTGTTGATAAGGGCTCCCCCGGTTATCCGGTCGAAAATTTTTGGGTACAATGCGGAATTCTTTTTTATCGTAAAAATAAAGAAAAACGAGACTTTTAACTTTTCAGGCTTATTATAACATCAATTGTAAATAAAAAAAATTGAAATTAAAAAAATATATATTATAATAGAAATGCCGCTGCTGTTCACTCTCTCGAAAAATTGGACCTGGACGATGTTAGTCATTTTGGATTTATTATATTATTTATTTAATCTGTTTTAAATTAGATTTGCTGCAATCTGAGTGATGTATGGTATGCAAGAGGAATAGCATAGAAAACTCTTTATTGTACACCAAAAAAATAAACACAGTAATGAAAAATATGAGTAGGTAGCAGGAAAATAAAAGCAGATGCAAAATGGATTTATCGGTTCCGGAACCCCTTATATTTTATCTCACTCATATTATTAATGCGAACGTTTGTGTTTGGCGACGTGCTCGTAGGTAGGGGTTGCAATCCGGAAAAAACGGATTCGATAATGCCCGCTGCATTAAACGTTCACAACGGCATAATTAAACGTTCACAATTTATGACAAAATAATAGCCCTGTTGCATGAGACGGTATTTTAAATGCGTTACGCGTGGTGTGCCCGCGTGCGGGACGTTCAACCCCGTTAAATGCCTGCAAACTGTCATGACATGGTTGACAGCTTTGGCAGCCATTTAAATTAGCTGTAGAGGCTCTAGTCAAAAAACGTTTCTATAACCGAGTATTAACATTGACTGCTGAGCCGATTTTACACAACAGTCATGTTTTCAGCAGTGAACGTGCTAAGAAACTATTATACTACAGACTGCCTATGGCCAAAGTCTCATTATTAAAGAATGAAATTGGTCTTGATTCTCTAATTTTATTTTTTTGATAATAATTTAATAAATGCAAGAAATACAAACACACCAACAATTTGGCCGTTAGTCAAAGCATCAGTTATATAACACAGCATCCCCTTCAGACCCTCTATTTTGGGGTGGTAGAGAGCTGGATATATACCTAGTGCAGTGTTCACCGTCTGCCTGCCTCCACTGCGTTTCCAGTAACTTCATAAAGCGCGGAAATTCACGGAATCCTTTTACAAAATGTTCACGAGTTCTGCACGCTCTTTCATCAGAGTTTGATCAGTAAGGCGGAATTTGAAGTCCTAATTTAATTCAGAACTAATGTTTGTAGGTAGGTACGGTAAAAGAAAAACCTTTCAGATACTTTTCGAATAAAACATTCTACAAGCAAATTTTACGAACAAAATTAAGATAACTATTTCTAAATAATCATAAAAAATTTAAAAAAGGAGGCAGACATTGATATCAAAAAGCTGTACAATACTATTAAAGAATGCAGGATGACATTTAACACGGTTGCCATTAATCACGATATTTTTTTTAATTCACCTGAATTATCTTGGTTTTTAAACAAATCCTATAAAAGTCATGTTTTTTAAGCATAGCCTATGTTACTCGCTGATAATGTAGCTTTCCAGTGAGGAACAATTTTTAAAATCGGTGCAGTGGTTTAGCCTTACATATGTCCATACAAACTTTCATCCTCACAACCTCTTGTTCGCATTAAAAAGTATCCTATGTTACTTCTAATACCTCCAAGAGTATGTGTACAAAGTTTCACGATGATCGGTTAACTTGTTTTTGCGTGAAAGCGTAACAAACCAACTTACATTCACATTTATAATATTTCTACTAGCTGCGCCCCGCAGTTTCATCCGCGTAGTTCCCGTTTTGTCCCACGGGAACATACTATCGGGATAAAAAGTACCCTATTACTCAATCCTGGTTTCATTCGTTCCAAATTTCATTCGAATCTGTTCAGTAATTTTTGCGTGAAAGAGGAATAACATCCATACATTCTTACAAACTTTCGCATTTATAATATTATGTAGGATAGTAGTGATGTATCACTTTTGGATTTAGTCGCTAGCACCCAGGTAGGAAATGTCAACGTCATAAGTAAAACTCAAAAAATTGTTTGTTATTGAATAGAAAACGTAAGTATTTAATTACTAATTACCTGCAATTAATACCTATATTTTTTTTCAGGATATAATGTGAATTTTGGTGTTTGATGTTTTACCCATCATAATATGCGACTACTGTATGGCTCACTTGTTTTTTTAAAAATCTATAGTTAAGCGGTGGTAGCCTAGTGGGAGAACGTCCGCCTTCCAATCAGAAGGTCGTGAGTTCAAATCCCAGTGCAGGCACGTACCAATGTGTTTCTGTAAAACATATGTACGTAATTATCACTCGCTTCGGTGAAGGAAACATCGTGAGGAACCCACATACCTACCCGAGAATTATTTCGGAGGTCCTACCCGAGAATTATTTCGGAGGTAGGTATGTTATCCACTAATCCGGACTGGGCCCCCGTGGTGGATTATGGCCTAATCCTCCTCACGAAAGTGAGGAGAGACCCGTGCCCAGCAGTGGGACGTTAGGGTTGTCGATGATATTGACTTCTGCTTGCGCCATAGTCTCAGCCTAACATAGATACTAAATCCTGTAGTAAACCAGCGATTAACCGAAATGTTTCAAGTTTGAAACTTAGGTATATAATCTTTTCATAATAAAGTGTTGAAACCAAAGCCCGAAAGATAAGATTAAAATTATTGGTAAGAAATCGACTAGTATACTACTATCGTAGTTTTTTATTATCGGTAACGACTGAAACATTATCGTTTACTCATAATCATGGGTCGTTAAAAATACGTCATGAAATAAATTTACTGAAACAACTACCTTAAAAGGGTTCTCTATAGATAAAATTCAACTTTTCGTTTAGTAATTTCTCAGTAATAGAAAGTGAAATAAATACGAACGGCGGACAAAAACAAGTTAATTTGATAATCTGAAGTTAGAAAGAAAGGCAAAAAACCGGCTAAGTGCGAGTTGGACTCGCGCACCGGGGGTTCCGTACAAACTTGCAGGTCTTAAGAAAGCATCTAACATTATTGCTCTAACTAACAAACTACGCTAACTTTAGATCGACAAAAAGGCAAAGCATCGATAAAAAAATATATTTCTATCAGTGCGATGAACAGAACGTAATTCCAAATACTATAAGTAAATAGTTACAAAATATATACAGTAGTCGCACGCGAAAAAAAAGAGGTACATATTTGTATCAGTAGTGTGGAAAAATAAATACGACTCAAAACTCACAAGCAGTTGAGGAATAGCGCGACCAAAGCATGCGCTAAATTTTTTTACGTATTTCTAAATGAAACGTAATTTAAAAATTACTAATTTCCAGATGTTTTTGTATCGTTCGCGCGACTTTCGAGAAACTGAATTATGCTCTATATCTACATGACTATTATCTCCAAGTTAAACTGGATCTGATTACTCTAAGCTATTATACAATCTGGGCACAATGGGCATCTCCAAAGGTGAAGAGTGAAAATGTTAGGTCAGAAAGTCTAGAAACCAGAGTGACAGAGAGAGAGCTAGGTATGAAAACTCTGCCTCCTCTCTCTTCGACCATATCGATGGGAAACAATGGAAAAAAATTACTTGATTACGTCCTCGAGCCGTCCTTTACATCTTATAAAATAATCTTTACAGAATAACTCAACCGCACTTGTGAATCACAACAAAGAGAAATTATTATTGTGTTTGTTGTATTGGTTCGTGGAATTGTTTACAAGAATCGTTCAGTCTACCGACCGTAAGTAGACTGAGGCTTATAGACGTACTAGCTGCGCCTCGCAGTTTCACCCGCGCTAACTATTATCCCATAGAACCGTTAATTTTGACGGGATAAAAAGTATCCCATGTTCAATTACAGCACCTAAAATATTTGAAGATATATACCAAATTTCATCAAAATTTGCGGATTTTAGCGGCGTACAAAGAGAACAAACAAACAGTATGAACCCAAAATTGAAAATGCATTTAAAATCGGTAAACAAAGCTCGCTCACATTAGGCGGCGAACGATACGTTCAGTGTGAACAGTACCTTACAGTAAACAATGTCTATTAACAAAGGTGGGCGACAAACCGGCGCCGTCGCACTCCATTACGAATTCATGATGAGAACCGACAGCCGGGCTGGAAATGGCTGGAAATTCTCTAATAAATCATTTAAATTAGGGTTCCACGTGAGAAACGGAAAAACGGCACTGCGGCGGCTATTTGTATTGCTCATATATATTTGTATGGCTAATATATATTTTTCTTTCACTAAGAATTATAGGTATAATGGTACCTGAATTATTTTACCTATTATTAGCTGAACCTCGCGGCTTCGGTCGCCCTTTACCCTAACCTCACAAAAACCGCAAGTTTGGTTCCTACAAATAAACTACTATATTGCACACTTTTCTGCACTACTTTCAGCAGGAACTGCATTTTTTGTAATAATAAAACACACAATTTCCCCATTAACACGATTTGAATAAACCTTATCATATGACACCCAAGTCAAGCGCTGTGAATTATCCTACTAATAATACTAATAATTATATATGCGAAAGTTTGTGAGAATGGATGGATGGATGTTTGTTCCTCTTTCACGCAAAAACTACTGAACGGATTCGAATGAAATTTGGAACACATATAGTTTATAACCAGGATTAAGTACATTTATCCCGGTAGTATGTTCCCGTGGGACAGAACGGGAACAGCGGGTGAAACCGTGGGGCGCAGCTAGTGATTATTATAATTTTAATTTAATCGAAGAGACGGGAGAACAAGTACGCTATTTTCTACTGGGAAATTTGAAACAAACCAATTTCTACAACGAGTTTTAGTAGGATGCTGAAAGTGTGACGTTGTTTTTACATTTTTTTCATTGTTTATTGGGCATTGTTTCCAGTGAAATTACTGTGCATATTAGACTTTAGAGCCGATGTCTCAGGGTGACGAGCGCAGTGCAGTGCCGCGCAGGATTATGCAAGGCACCCTGCATTGCATAATCCTGCGCGGCACTCCTGGGTGGTGCTGTGACTTTAATGGGCAGGCGTAGTGCTTATCATCAGGTGAACGACTTGCTCGTCTCGTCATCAGTCAAATAAAAAATGTGTACGATGTGGCTGTGCTATATTAATAAATAAATAAATAAAAAAAAAGTAAAGGCCTGATTGCTGATGCTGTGGTGTTTTTTTTTTTATTTCAGCATTTCAATTTTGTACGGAATTCTTTGATCCAAGACTGCACAATGCTATATTATTTATAACGTTTTGTACAGACGGTAGCCTAGCAACTAAATTGCAGCAAGTTCCTTTAAAACGTTTAAAAGGGGGGTTTTTACGGGGTCTAGCGGCCCTAAGGCTCCCACGCATCGGTCCGCCTCTACGAGGAAACTAAATGGAAAATTCATATACGTCTATCTATGTTAACTGTCTGCAACATGCATATTCATATAACTGTGAACAACAGTAAGGAAGCTCTTCAAATTCGTTTCGAAGTATAGAGACAAACGTCGTTTGGCAAGGCTAGCCAGGCATCGGAAAAGTTGAAACTTTTTATAAGATGAAATGGTTATCTCAAGAAATAAAAACCGGCCAAGTGCGAGTTTGACTCGCGCACCGAGGGTTCCGTACAAACTTCTAGGTCTTCAGAAAGCATCTATAATTGTTGTTCTAACTGAAAGACAAACTACGTTAAAGGACAAACATACCTTTGCCGTTCCATCCCATGACGCGGTTATTGCACCAACCCAACCGCAAATAATAATTTTGTAATAGTAAATTCGCCTTTTGTTAATAACTACGTTTTTCGATTTTTTTTTCATTTACATGACTGTGTTGAAGACATGGCTTCTTGTCAAATGATTCTAGGTCAACAGGGAGTACCCTATAGGTTTTGATTTGTGAAATATGCGTGAATACGCGACATAGACGATCATATCTTTTGATAGCATTGACTTACAAGTTAAATTTTTTCACGGCTGTAAGCCCTAGTATTTGATACAAAATTTCAATTTGATACCTTTATGCGTTCCTGAGAAAAGGGGTCTTGACATATAGACAGACGGACAACAAAGTGATATTCTATAAGGGTTCTTTTTGAGGTACCGATCCTTAAAAAGCAATCAATACGGTGAGTGAGCTAAAATGCTCCATTACATAACCTCATATTTTCCATAAATTTCTATTTATAGACCAAAAGTCCTTGAACAGCTTTACATTGAGAGTTGATAGGTGCCTATCTTATCTATCTATGTTATATATCCTATCCTACTAATATTATAAATGTGAAAGTCTGTAAGAATGTATAGATGTTTGTTCCTCTTACACGCAAAAACTACTGGACGGATTCGAATGAAATTTGAAACACGGATAGTTTATAACCAGGACTGAGTAGTAGGGTACTTTTTATCCCGATAGTATGTTTCCGTGAGACAAAACGGGAACTACGCGGGTGAAACCGCGGGGCGCAGCTAGTTATACATAAAAACTAATCCCTATTTCCCTTGGTCACGCATACCTTGAGTACGACTTACCGATTTAGCTATTTTTTATTTTTAAATGTTCGAACATTGTAAAGAAAAAAAAAACCCTATTGCAAATTTAACCCTAGAGCAAGATTAACCCAAGAGCAGGCCGCAAAGCATAATAATTATATGGAAAGTATTTTTTTCTAAAGTCCCTACTGTTATTTTTACTGTTATTTCCGCCACAACAATTTTCCAGTAAAATTTCCACTTTAATCATGTTACCAAGCGGGAGACAGGTGGAGGCGAGCCCAAACAGTATGAGGTAGGGGTATCCCCCTTATAAGACCTCCCATAGCCACTTAGCCCCTTCTCTCCCAACTCCCAACTCCCAACTCCCACTCGAGTGGGTCTTGGTTGTTTTGTTGCGATGTACGGTTACCTAGCAACGCTTCCCTTTGACGTCTGGATGGAACATATCTAGAACTATACTAACTAGCGGCCATTTTCATTTGGTGCTCTGTTTTGGATGTATTCTGGACCTTTTTTGTTTTAATCTCGGTTTCAACTCGATACGATTTTGACATCAAATTCATTAAATTTTCATCGTTAAATATTGTAATCTGTAGGATTATATCCTTATGCCGCTCCAAGACATACAAAAGAATGAAAAAGTAAAGGTACAGTGGTGGGCATTGTTGTAATTCATATACTACTGTGTTTCCAATTCGTCTAATTTTTTAAAGTCCGTGTGCCACCAAAGGCCTTAACTAAAAATCAGCGTTGTGGTTTAACCGCAGCATCATGCTGAGCTGAGGCCTTTTCTACATCCCTGCGCGCCGGCTATCTGCGTACACTATTATCTTCGTCGTGTGTCATTTTCTAGTCCAGTCTCGATTATTTTAAAAACGTTTTAATTTTTTGCCCTCAGCATGTACTTTCACTTAACTCCGATAAAAATTCTAAGTTAATTGAAACTTTTACTAAATATGCCAAGTAATAATAAGTATGCTTAGATAAATTATATTTTTGTGGAATAAAAACGGAAAAGTATGTAAAGGTTTAATACGGATTCTTTTTATCAATTTTGGCTTCTGGGTTTATTCAGTGGTATGAAAATTAAAAACAGAATACGCCTGCAGCCCGCAGCTTTGTCGCGTGGTCTAAGCTGCAGGCAGCGCTTTCCATTGCATTGCATTAATGATAATTAAAAAATCACTAGTAGTAGTTCGCGAATTGAATTCATATTTAATAGACAAAATACAACATAGGGAACGAAACGACGATGTTTTACAAAATTATATTTAGATATTATATGTGCGGGAATAAGACCCAGTTTAAATTAGTAATTATGTAAGAAATCTTGCACGTTTTTGAGTACCAAATTACAACTATGTTTTTCTTTAATTGATATACTGAGCTGGATTTAAATAAAGGTACGGATAGACATGCTCGTTACTAGCACGAAAGCATGCTAATGATGAGCAATTGCTACTTAGTGGTATGTGCCAATCAAAGCCTTGCTAGTAATTAGCATGCTTATTACGAGCATGCTCAAAAATCGCACGACGTTCGATTTTCAAGCACCTGCTGCGCGGGTTGGGCGTGCTTTGAGCGCGTCTTACGCATCGTCCGTCACGGAATGTTTAAAATGAGTATACGTGCTTTTTTTAAGCAAATGTATACAAATGAGAAGCATGACGATTTAACATATAATTCTCGCCCTTGCATAATTGACCGTTTTCTCGAACTTGATTGTATATTGGATACTTCTTCCTATCCTATTAATATTGTAAGCTAGCATAATTTTTACGGGATAAAAAGTATCCTATATGTTAATCCAGGTAATAAACTATATGTGTCCCAAATTACATCTAAGTCCGTTCAGTAGTTTTTGCGACAAAGCGTAACTAACAACCATACCATACCAACCCTCCATCCATTCATCCATCCATCCATTCATCCATCCATCCATCCATCCATCCATCTATCCATCCATACGCCCTCACAAACTTTCTCATTTTTAAATATAAAGATGTCAAAGTTGGATGTTTGTTGCTCAATAGTGCAAAAACGGCTGATTAGATTTGGATGAAATTTGGCAGACAAATAGCTTATTACCTGGATTAACACAAAGAATACTTTTTATACCGTAAAAAATATATTATTCCTGTATAATAATACAAAAACGCGTGAAACGGCGGGGTGCGGATTGTTGGAAATAAGAACCAAGAAACTAGCAATGACGAAGAAAACAGGTGAAAATGTAAATTCTTAGAAATCTACAAGTAATCGCAAGCCAAATAAGTCGTAAACAATCGTAGATTATGCAATGCAAAGGCCTGGGTGGCACTGTAACTGTTATGGGCAGGCGTAGCGCTTACCATCGGGTGAAGGACTTAACAACAAATGAAACAAAATTTTAAAAATATAAAAAAAAATTACAAATATAAAAAGCACGCCATTTTATTCGCCTTAAAGTACTCTATTTCGGACAAAGCTTCCTGCGATAATTTAACAAGAGGTCCATTTATTGACCCTAACATTTTAAAAATACGTTGGATAAACCTATTAGCAAAGCGACATCAAAGAAACTACGAAATTGTATCGACAAATATTTTAATTAAAAAGGTTTTAAAAATCTAGATTCTATTGATGCAAGCTTTTCGCTTGTACCAATCTCTTTCAGGGCTTCCACGAACAGCGCGCTGCATTCATTAAATTTCAATCTGACGACTTAATACTCTCTGGTAGAGGGGGACTTCGGCAGTGTTTTGATAAATGCATAGGTATTAAGTTATAAGAATCGATAGAGGGATTCGATTTAACTTATTGTATTGAGAAGGAATTGGAATATGATATGGTAGGTAGCCTAATAAAATTAGTGAAGACAGAATAAGTAGGTCGTGTAGGTTTGTAATTCGGTGCAGTTACATTCCGAGTTTTCCTGATAAACATAATATTGCGTTAAACTTCAGGGCATTTCTGAAATTAAATTTTTCTTATGAAGTCTTACGCAATATTATGTTTATGATGAGATCGGCTGAGGATCGGAAAAAGTGGTATGCTAATGAAGAGGTCTGTGTCCAGCAGTGGTACAATACGGGCTGATATAATTATTAGATAGTCATTGGCAGAAGCTGATAGAAGTAAAAGCCATTGGCCAAAGTTGACCATAAATTGTAATAAGTCCACAAAACGGTCGATAACGCATAAAGCAACGAATATTGGCGCGAACTTATATGAGGTCAGGAGTGAGGAAGATGTAATCACTGAAAGCAGCGTCAATGAAACCCCCCATACCCCCATCCTACAGGGGGGTGAAATTACCATATTGAGGTAGAAGGCAGCAGTAACAGGGTCATAAATCTTTCACGAAACGAAGCAACAAGTTGGGACTGGGAAGCAACAGTTGGGTCCCCGGGGAGCTGAAAATGGGCAGTTAACAGGGTTTCAATTTGTTCTGTACATATCATTTCCGGCAATTACTGTTTGGGTCGCATATAAAATCACTTTACTTTTATCTCGTACTCTTAGAGTTTGCACCAAACACCGTCAGTATATCCCTACCTGTAAACCTATAACAGGGCATTTGCGCTCGCAGAGACCGTCTATACCGACTAATTGGTAGTTGCATATAGGTATTGAGAAGGGGAGAGCTGTGTAATACTATACGTAAATACGACGTACAGTCAGGTTAATGTAGTAGTCGGACTATTTTGCAAGAGTTCGTCTGAGATAACATAGATTTTCATCCGTCAAGCAACATTCAACGTTACTGTGTTTCAGTTCAAAGGGCAGTGTTTCCAGATAAATTACTGGACATGTTTCAGTGTGACAATCCAAAGTTCTGGGCGGCACTGAAACTTTAAGGCGTGACGCTCACATTCAGGTGAAGGGACTTGATGGTCTCAGTATTCAAACATAAAAAAGGTTGAAATGAGAAACTTTGAGTCGTGACTCAACGACGGACGTTGACGTTATAGACAAGAGAAGGTTCCTGATGTAGGAGACGTGTGGAGAAGTGACGTGTGATGAAGTAATAGATACATTTTATAGAAAAGACCTAGATAACATTAATTAAACCATCGCATTGCAGTGAAAAACAAAACATTTTAAGGAATTCGCTGTTCATTACCTGCATAAAGTAAAACATTTATGAATATTTAATTAAATATTGTGTGTAGATAAAACAATGTGAAATCGTTGTGGAATCTCTGGAAGCGAAAAGACGCTCAAAGACTAAAATTAAAAAATATGTCCTAAAATTCAAAGCATTTATTTATTGTGAGTAAGCAATATTATAAGCACTTTTACTCTTTTTCGACTCTTTTACACTTTTTCCTCGTTTTCGAGAACCTTTCTAAAAGCAAGTCCGCTGTTTTCTCACGTCGTTATTAACACGATGACTGCTGAACTGGTTTATTTTTAATAGCACTTTTTCTAGTCTTCACGCAACATGTGTGTTTATACTAGCATTAGCGTTGTGTATTTTGTAGCTAAATCCAATCAGCAAACACAAACGTGTGCGTTTTGAGCAGTCAACATGGATCATATAAAAAACTAATCATTTCCAAATTGTAGCGTACTGTACAATTCATAACAAGCATAGTTAATGCAACCCGACGCCAGACAGGAGGGGGACACAGCCCCTGTCAGTATCAATATTGGATGCCGAATTTAATTATGATGTCGGACCGTATCAAAGGACTGGTCAACGGTGCACTGTGGGAGGGAAATGGTGAACGGGGTAGTGTGAGGTGTGTGAGGTAGTGTGATTAAAGGGGTGTAAAGGGGGAGTCTGTATGTCGGTTTTCAATAGAACGTGGAGGCAGACGAAGTGCAGAGAGATGTAATTCCACTCCAATTAGTCGGATTCTGACTAAAGCCGGATTCTGTATTAATTGGACAGGGGAATGACGGTGCCAATTAGTATCGTGGTAGCAACTTGAAACTTTATAAAGGGATACCTGCATCACTAAATATAATTTTGAGGCCTTTGTTTTGATGTTGAAAGTAATATGTTGTCTGAAGGTGCCGTGCTGAAGAAAAGTTAGCATCACAGGAATCGGTGTCGATGTCGGTGTGGAATCGGTGTCAGTATCAGTGTTGGTGTCGAAATTAAAAATCGGAATCGGAATCGGTGTCGGTGTCGGTGTCGGTGTCGGTGTCGGTGTCGGTGTCGATGTCGGTGTCGGTATCGGTGTCGGTGTCGAAGTCGGAATCGGAACTGGTGTCGGTGTCGGTGTCTGTGTAGGAATCGGTGTCGGTGTCGGTGTCAGTGTCAAAATCGGAATCGGTGTTGGTGTCGAAGTCGTTGTCGATGGTTGTATCGGAGTCAGAATCGGAATCGGTGTCGGCGTAGAAATCGGAATTGGTGTCGATGTCGATGTCGCTGTCGGTGTCGAAATCGAAATTGGAATAGGTGTCGGAATCGGAATCGGTGTCGGTGTCGGTGTCGGTGTCAGTATCGAAGTCGGAATCGGAACTGGTGTCATTGTCGGTGTCGGTGTCGATGGCTGTGTCGAAATCGGAATTGGTGTCGGTGTCGATGTCGATGTCGATGTCGGTGTTGGTGTCGAAATCGAAATTGGAATCGGTGTCGGAATCGGAATCGGAATCGGTATCGGTGTCGGTGTCGGTGTCGGTGTCGGTGTCGGAATCGAATTCGGATTCGGTGTCGGTGTCGGTGTCGGTGTCGGAATCGGATTCGGTGTCGGTGTCGATGTCGATGTCAGTATCGGTGTCAGTGTAGGTGTCGGTGTCGATGCCGGTGTCGGTGTCAGTGTAGCTGTCGGTATCGAAATCGGAATCGGGATTGGTGTCGGTGTCGATGTCGATGTCGGTATCGGTGTCGGTGTCGGTGTCGAAATCGGAATCGGAACGCGGCGATAATAATTATCGTCGTAATTTACACTATGGTTTTCTTTAATGTTACTGAGTAGCGAGACGATTGAGTCGTTTATCTGACGGTAAGCGCCACGCTTGCCGATAACGCCAATCATTTAACCGTGACATATCGTGAACCAAGTCCCGGGACCACCAGTGCGCCAGGTCCCGGGAATTATCGATTGAGTCTCGCAGGCGAGCTAAATATGATCTAGCTAGATGGAAAGGGGGGAAGCAAATACATAGGGCCTCTATAGGTGGGGGTTCCCCCAACCGCTCTAGCCCCCCATACCGGGAAGGACCGCCATGTTTGATCCGAGCGGCTGCAATGTACAATATGTACATAGCTGTTACATGGAAACTCAATATTCAGAGAATTTCAATTCTCCGTAGAATATCTACTGAAAAATATTTTTTATTTTTATTTTACTAAGTGACGAGACTAAGTAAGCGCTACGCCTGCCCATAACAGTTACAGTGACACCCAGAACTTTGCGTTGTATAATCTTGCGCGGCACTGCACTGCGCTCGTCATCCTGAGACATCGGCTCTAAAGTCTCATAAAACCCAGTAATTTCGCTGGAAACAGTGCCCTTCAAACCGGAACACAGTTTTATCTTTCAGCGCTAGACGCATCGCGCAGTCGATTCGTTTACGAGTTCGATTAGTATTACTCGATTAGTATTATTAGTTATTAGTATTACTCACAATGAATACTTGGGACTATAGAAAAGAACGGAACCGAAATGTTTAATTTTATAATTGAATAAAAAATAATCCAAAAAACCCTACTGAGAAGAATACTAAATGCGAAATGCAATCAGCATCATTATTTCACTTCAATTTCAACTTTTGACTGCACTACGACTGCATTTGACTCTTCAGTTTTGTTTGAAAACGATTTTTTGCTACGTTTTATAGTTTTTCTTCTTACACAAAGACTGTTTAAGTCTAAGTGTTCTATACTTTTGGCATATACCTTAAAATACCCGTACATTTATAGCTCCCTCGACAAGCCCGTTTTACACTATCAATATAACTATCGTGATAATATCACCAATAAAATCATCAAGATAGTGATCATAACATTGACAACTGTATTACGTAGAACTAGGTGCTGTAGTCTTCAGTGGGGATAACCAAAAAAAAAACCAGCCAAATGCGAGTTAGACTTACGCACCGAGGGTTCCGTACAAAATGTCTTTAAAAAGCATCTAACATTATTGCTCTAACTGAAAGACAAACTACGAGTACGTTAAAGGATAAACTTAACTTTGCCGTTCGATCCCTAGACACGGTTATTGCAACAACCGCAAATAATAAGTATATAATAGTTAATTCGCTCATTTTGTTATTTAACGACATATTTACTGTTTTCAGACTTTTTCCTTTACATGTGCTGTAAGGTATTGTTCTTGCCAAATTTCATGATTCTAGGTCAACGGGAAGTACGGGATTTGATTCCATTGTGAAATCATAAAACATGCGAAAATATACGACATAAACGTTGACTTACAAGTTTGTGTTTTTCACAGCTGAAAGGAAACAGAATGTAGACCCGCGTATTTTATATCATTTTCAACTTGAGACCTCGACGCATTCTTGAGAAAAAGGGTCTTGACATACAGACGGATAGACGGACAATAATGTGATCCTGTAAGGGTTCCTTTTTTTGGAGTACAGAACCCTAAAAATATGGGTTAAAAAAACTAAAAATTACGTTTTAATAGCAAGCCGAACCAAAAAGTAGAAAAAATAATTAATTTTATCGTAAAAAACGTACGCACTGTTAATATTGTTGAAGCCACGCCGATCCAAGGGGCGTGGCTTTAATAATATTAACAGTGCGTACGTTTTTTTTAACATAACATGAATAAAAAAATCAAACTTGTGAGTCGACGCGATCAAAAGATATGACCGCTTATGACGAATATTTACGCGCATTTTACGATTTCAGAAAGGAATTAAAAGATAAAATAGTATAGGATATTTCTTCCTATTGGCCTAGAATTACGAAATTTGACGTAAAGCAAAGTCTTACAGCACACGTAAATGAAAAAGTCAAAGGACCGTAAGTTAATAAATATGCAGTTAAATAAAAAAAAAAGGCGAATTATTTATTACAAACTTATTATTTGCGGTTGGTGCAATAACCGTGTGTAGGGACCAAACGGCAAAGTTAGGTTTGTCCTTTAATTACAGCAATAATGTTAGATGGTTTTTTAATACCTACAAGTTTGAACGGAAGTCGCACTTGGTCGGTTTTTTTTTTTAATTTTTCAAACTATATTTTTTTCGGTTATACTCACTGAAGACATTAATTAGGACATCACGAGCTCGACGCAGTACCGTTGTCAATAATATGATTAACTACGTCGATTATTTTATTGATGATAATACCACGATATTAGGATCATCAATAAGATTGATAGTAAAAACGGGCCTTTTAGTTCCATCAGTAATCCAATAAGGCTGCTTTCAGCCGCCTTTTTTGTAATTTTTTTTTTATTACTTGCGTGATTGAGACCATTCGAATTAAATCTCATTTATCAAAAGCCTATTGTCATTTAGCCGTTTAGGCTGTAGGTCATGACTACTCGTGACTAAGGAACATCATACATACGTCCGAAAAACATAACCCTCCTTTGGGCGGTCGGGTGAAAAAAATCATGATAACCACTTTACATTATCGCTCGGATTTTTCGGAATTAATTGAGCTTCGTCAGTGTTGGTCTAAAACCTGTCAAGTTATTACAATCCATATCCGCCCACTGTTGCACAGATCTCACCGTACATTCGCAAGGAGAATTAGGCCATAATCCACCATCATACGCCATCATTGTTAAGTTTAATATGCCTTAGTTTTTAAGTTTTCTTTGTTCTGTAGTGTTTTAATAAAGAGTTTATCTGTCTATCTATCTTACCTATAACTTAAGATTTACCCTCAGACTAGGCATTTGCGGAGTTGCTCCTTTTCAGATTATTTTCCAATTTGTTTTTGACTTAACTATTGAAACCTGCCACCTGTCGCTGTTCACGAAAACTAGAAGAATCTTTAGAGGAGTATCAGCATCGGCTCATAAACATTTCAATACTATGCTCCTAGAGGGTGCTTTAAACCAAATAAAAAAGTAGCTTTTATCAGCTGAAAACAGCGCCATCTGTCGCAAACAGAAGTATCTACTTGCGTAAACTGACAGGTTAAAGAACGGATAAGAAGGGCGTAGCTGAAATATCAACCCTTTACATCGGTGTCGGCTTTTTTGATTCAATGTAGTATGGACTGTCAAGCTAGGTACCTATAATAAAGCTAAAAACCGCGCCATCTGTCGCTGACGGTTGCATCTACTTGTGTAAGCTGGAAGGTTACAGATATAGGAAGGACATAGCTAAAACATCAACCCTTAACATGGGTGATAGATATATTGATTCAGTGTAGATGGACTGTGGATGTAGCTTTAACACGTTCAGTGCTGAGAACACAACTTTTGTTTTTCACAAATTGCCGCGAGCGCGGGAAATCACAACTGTTGTGTTTGTTGTATGGGAAAACACTATGGAGTGTGCAGAGCCGCACCCGTGGTTATACAAGCAAATCGGCTCAGCAGTGAAAGTGTTAATGAAGTTGAAAACAGCGCCATCTGTCGTAGATGGATGCAACTACTTGCGTAAATGGAAAGGAACAGAGATACAGAGATAGGAAGGGCGTTGCTGAAACATCAACCCTTAACACGGGTGACAGAGATATTGATTCACTGTAGATGGACTATGAAGGTAGCTTTTATGAAGCTGAAAACCGCGCCATCTGTGATAGGTGGTTGCATCTGCTTGCGTAAACAGGAAGGTTACAGAGATAGGAAGGGCATAACTGAAACAACAGCCCCTATTAACTATCATAAAGCTTCCAATACTCTGCCCATAGGTGGCGTTAAGTGTAATTGGAGAGTCAAGCTAGATTTTTATAGGAGCAATTTTGTAATGTTGTTTATTGTTTAATAAGAATAATGACAAAATCGCAATGTAAAGGTAAATATCAATGTCAAATGTCACTTACAGCAGTGAGCCATAAAGAGAATGTTTTTTTACCTTAAATATGGCAATAAAGGTATGAGGCAATTGGCAACTATTACATTGAGTGACATATGACATAAAAAGTATATTTCTGAAGAAAGGATTTGGCAATTTAGTAGCTTAAAATAAAATTTGTTACCAATCAGTTACCATATCTATTTTAGACTATTCTGAGATTTATGTGGTGTGATTCAGCATTTTACTTTGTAGATAGACAAAGAGAGAAAATCCAGCATTTAACTCCAACCAATATGTATCTATTGGCTTTGGAGTGGATGTAGTGCCTGCCATATTTCCTTGGATAAAAGAAGGTGTTTATAAGGAAGCTAATGATATAAACTAATAATGACTTCATCTCATTGCTGCTGGACTGATCCCACATCCAATTTCATTGCAGATTGAAATTATAAGTGAAAATAGAGAGGAGTCACTTATCAAAATATTGAAGATAACTTTGAGACCTTCCAAATGGAAAATTTACAAGAAATACCTTCTCAGTTTTACAAAGAACAGAATATCCACAAATACAACAACTCAGCAAAAGCATTTCAAATAAAGCCCCCATGGTGGATATGGCGTAACAAAATTAAGGTGAGACCAAGGCTCAGAATAAGGATTGTAAGTGAAAGCTCTCCAGATCCAACAGGAGGCATATATGAATTTAGTACCATGAAGGAAACAATAACAAAAACATCGAAGATTCATAAAGCTGGTAATAGAATACTTACAATATACCTATCATACCATAAAAAATTGGGTCTTACAGTAATAGACTCACCTTGCCTCGAAGTAACAACTCCATGCATGACTCGGTCTCCCCTGGATAACTTATTGGTGTCCGACCCTGCATCAGAATCCTCCTCACTCGTTGTGTTCTCATCTGAGGTCAGAATTCTCTCCACCTGAGTTACGAACGGTGTTATATTTAAGGAGGCTTCCAGCCTTCGAATGTGCACTGGTCTTGCGGCCTCATGTCGCTTCAGGACTGCCTTCTCCACGAGGTTCTCAGACATTCTTCATACACCTAAAATGTAAACAAATAACATTAACCTGTACTCCAATGTACCGGTCACGAAACGTGACTTGCCAAGGACAAATTGCACAAATTTCTGTACCAAATGAAACAAAACAGCAACGATATTACGATAACTACGACGGCAACCCATTCACCTCACATGAATCGCGAATAATTCAAATCATTAGCCCGCGAACCTAAAGTTACTACGAGCAAAGTTGTACTTACACAATTTTTGGTTTCCGGTGGTTGATTACTTAACGGAAAATACCATAGCATCTACAAAATGGCGCACGAGAATATTCGACAAATCGCTGTCAACGTCGCAGCCTGAGCGTCGCAAATAACTACTCATTTCGTATTTGAGCTTGAAAAAACAACCCGCCATAATAGAAGTTATTTGACAGCTCACTTTTTAAAATATCTTGACAGTCATTGGTTAGATTTATATTGATTTATCTTAAACCAATTATCTTTAAAGAACTTCATTTTCATCCAATGAAATTGTCGTTCGTGAAATGTACAAAGAAAACAAGCACGTGGGTGACATAATGTCATTAGCTGTCACATTATAGGATGCGTTCAAATAAACTAGAAAGAGCTGTAATGAATAAAATTAGAGTCAATCTATATCTCTGTTTTCTTACTCTCTCTCTCTCTCTCTTCAAGTCAATCCAATAACAAGCACTATCTGTTCGAGCACCCACCGTCAGAAGGCCACCTCAAGTTTACAGAAGCTTTGACACCCTCGAGGCTTACTGCAAACAATGGCAGGATATATGTGTGCTCCACTTCCTATATTAATTGCACCTTCCTAAGATCTTCTTCCTGGCAATGAACTAGCGTGGCCCACATGGAAGTCGCTCTCCGGACCCAAGTGGGCCGCTGTAGATTAAATATTGCCAGATAGAGTTATTCTACTCCGAGTTCTGCCCAGTACGATTACGGCACTCCCGAGCAAGATATGCGGCATCTGCTGTCGTGCCCACGGTGGCCACATCTGCACGTTAAACAATCTGAATAAGGCTTCTCAGTTCTCCCCCTGGAGCAGCAACAGCCGAATATAGCGCCAAAAATATTAAAACAGTTCTCGTTTGTCGCGTCGATCGATACTTTTTTTAATAATGGTTGGTCGCGTTCATATTTTTTGATATTTTCTTTGGTCGCGTTCATCCTCTTTATGATGATTGGTCGGTGGTTGGACGCGTTCAATTTCTTTGATATTTTCTTAGGTCGCGTTCATCCCTTTTATGTTGGTTGGTCGCGTTCATCCCTTTTGTGTTGGTTGGTCGCGTTCATACTTTTTGATATTTTTGTAGCGTTAAATTATTTTTCGTTTCGTTTCATCAACTAACTTTTTGTTACCACATCATTAGTTTTCCAAACACCGGGAAAAAAAAACTCCTTGAAATATCAAAATCCCCGTACAGCAATGCGGTTCCTTTTACATTACTGGAACGACTGCAACTCTGTTTTTGAAGATATTAGAAATTATACCGCAAAAACACTTAATTATCTCAGTTTTATTATTATTAATAATGCAAATAAATTATTACCATATACCTTAAGAAGAATATACGTACTACGTACGTAGAGAATGTACGTAAAAATATGGGATATAACGGCTTAAAATAATAAACCATTAAAAGTTTGGTAAACTTTTTACCCATTACATCAGCACCTTAACAGATTGAAATATGGGTATTTTGGCTAATTATTACATTATCTCGAAAAATCAATAATATCCATAAGCAATTTTTTTATAAGTGTCACATCACTAGAAAAGTAAGCGTCACCTATTGCCAACATAACATGTCTAATTTTAGTTGTTTCTTACCTAATAAACTTTTACGAATATTGATGGCTTGCAGGTATTACAGATATATAAAAAATTGGTTACTTAATTTATTTTATAATTTTGAAATTCAATTTTGTACATTTTTAACTAAATAAAAATAATGAAATGCCCCACTTCCCGCTTCCGTAATAATTTGGCATTGTAGGTTGTTCCAAAATGGTGGTCGTTTGTTGTGCTTTCGAGTGACCCTCGAGTAAAAATATATTCAAAATCAGTGAGTGTCGACCAAAGATACTACGAATACGAGTTTTCCAAGTTTTATTCAAATGTACTATACGATTACGGCGTCACAGGAAAAAAAACTGAAAATGACATATAGCTTTTTCTATACAAAGGAACACCTAGACATCCTTGTTGAAATAACTCCGTATGATGTAGACATTTACCAATTATTTACCTTGTAATTGGTTCTACTCCTTCACGAAATCGAAGACTATCGTAAAGTACAAAGCGAAAATACATAATTACGTGGAAAGTGTTCACTTGAAATAAGCGCGGGATGTGTGGCTTGCAACATTGGCGTCACAAGCAATTTAGTTCTAGTCATACAATGAAATAAGTCTTGGCAGACCAGCAGCTTATTCAAGAAATAACTGTACGTGTTTTGGGCTTTCAATGTATGTTATTATCCAACTTTTAGTTGCACAGCAGTAACCACTACATCCCTTAGCATCATAACCTAGAAATATTGCCGCCGGGTCAGCGGCTAGGATCAAAACATTTCAATCCTGATTGTTTTTTTTAGATGCCCCGTGTTTATTGAAGCGACTAATATTCTCCTATTGGATTGCTATTATGGACGACATGGAAAGTGATATGCCAAATCCGGCGAGTAGCGATGCCACAGGCTCAGAAAACCCTGAGGTTCACGATTCGGAAACAATGGAGAGTGCTGACTGTGATGTAAAACCTGAAAATAGTGAAGGGACTAGTGAACTGCAGAATCATGTAGACCATGACATGAGTGTTGATGATATTACTAGTACTAGCGCCAGAAAAGACACTGAGAGTGCTGAGGCAATAGATGAGGACAGTCAAAAGGACAAGAACGGTAGGTTTCTGCATATGTACTCCTTTTCAGTTATTTCCTGTTAGTTTTATATGCAGTGGTCAGGTCTTCTAGTACACATTTCCACCTAACATACCCCTAAAATGTGCCCATTGGTAGTATGGTTTTGGATGTTGTAAATTCACTAATTCCCCAAGCATTTGGTTTCTCACATATCATCCGTGAGGGGTGCACTATCACCACATCTGACCGCATATCCTCCAATCCACCACTTGTGCTAAATTGTGGGGCATCATCTGATGAATTTACTTCAGCTCATATCACAGAACAATGCTGTTTTCAAGCTAAATATTGAGTTGATAACCTTGATAACTTACATATCTGCATTCCTTCCTCTCTTCTCACTTACTTTATATTCTGCCAAAAAAGCTACCAAGCAGTAGTGTGCAAGCATTACTGTGTTCAGGTTTTGAAGGGAATTGTTTCCAGTAAAATTACTGGGAATATAAGACTTTAAAGCAAATGTCTTATGGGGTGACGCGCGCAGTGCAGTGCTGTGCAGGATAATGCAATGCAGGGTTCTGGGTGGTGCTGTGACTGTCACGGGCAGGCATAGTGCTTACCATCAGGTGAAAGACTTGCTTGTCTCATCACTCAATCAAAAAAAAAAAACATTTTGTTGACACTCACAATAGAGGCACTAGTAGGTGTCCAAATTCAGTGTTGTTTTCGAAAAATTAGCCCTGGGTAATTACTATTTATTATTGTATAAAGCTATTAATTACTGTATTAATTATTAATTACTATATGAAGCATATTATTTATGACCTAGTTTCCATTGATCAATTATTTATTGAGTTTACACTTTGCATGCCTGTCAAGTTCTGGTGACAACTTAATATGGTGATAGTGAGCTGTTCTAATGATAGATCTGGAAAATAGATTTAGTGGAACTCCTCTGTGTCTACTAGCAGATTGATGGTGTTTGAGCTCATTTTGATTATCTTTGACAATTTAGTCTAATTTGAACATTATTAAATAGATCTATATTTCTAGACTCTAGCTCAGAATAATACCTGTCATTGAAGTAAACTATTAGACCTTTATTCTATTCTTTTTTAATTTCTAATATTTCAGAAGACAACCTGAAAGAAGAATCTACAGATCAAAACAGCCAAGATGGTGTAAGCCAGACGAGTCGAGAAACCCATGAAAGCACTGAGAAGAGCACAGAGGAAAAAAACCCAGATACAGAAGATGACATAGGAAAACCCAATTTTGAAACGGCTCCTAATATTTCAATGGATGAGAATCAGGAAGATCATTCACAGGTGGTTATTATGGCAAATTATTTGACGGTCTTGGTGACGTCAGTCTGCGGGTTCAAATCCTGCACTGTGCAAACATTTTTGTGAACCAAAAGTATTTGTAGTGAGTGGGTGTTGATGGGATCATGGTCCTCGTAGTTCCTGGTTCCCTAGAAAATGAGTCTTAGTTCTTTCAGAATCTATAATTTTTTTTCCCTGGATATATCGAAAAATTATCTAAATCAATTTGTGATAAATACATCTGACATAAAATGTCTTTTATTTTTAGGCGTTAGACCCGTTTGATGCCCTGATTAGAGACATCACTGATGCTAACACCCAAGCAGAACCGACAACAAACACACAAAGCACTTCAACTATCAACCTTGATGATGAAGATGATGATGACCATCACGCTGACGCCGATGCGGCACAGGAAGAAGAAGATCAGCCTGCTGGTAGGATTTTGTTTCAACCAGAATTATGATGGAGACTGATTTTGTAGCAGTAACACCTCACCAAATATTTGCTAGATTTGGTAGTCTTTATCTTCACAATATGAAGCTAATTGTATGTGTAAGCTACATTGGGCTACTAGACGCAGCCACTAAGTATACACATTTAACTAAACGCGGCCATAAGTAACAAGCGGCGACCATTCCTGCAGCTTGTGGCTCAGATGCGGCCACTCGAAAGCTCAATGTGCGCCACACCATACCAAATTTACGAAAAATTATGTCCACACCTTGTAACAAGCATTGGTGTTCGTTGTTGTGTTGGCGGGTGTAGATCTGTCAGTAAATGGCGTTAGTAGTTACTGTCCCCATAAAAGGTAAGTACCTCGGAGCTAGTTGAGGATATGTATTGGTACTAGTTACTTCTTTATCTTTCCCTTTCTAGATAAATTAAAATATGATGGAGACTTCATAAGAAATACAATGATAATAGTTTTTACATGATGCAAAAACATGCAGAGATACCATTTCATAAACTTTATATTCCTGTTCAGTAGATTATTTGTAGTCTGCGTGACCACACGTAAATTTATATATGTATTTTCAATGTGCTTTCAACTTATAATATAATTATGTACATGCGTTAGAAGTTATACTTCTTTGGCGTATGGAAAAAAAATAACTAAAATGCAGTAGTGATTAACGATAAACATTAAAATTAATCAAAAAGATTTTATTTAAATAAAAAAGGTTTTATTAACTTAAAAATATGACAATTAATTAATTAATTTTTAAATTTTTACCTGTGGTAATAAGCTGAGGTTCAAACGTCATTTGCAAACTTGATGTTGATGGAGTATGAATAACTTCGTTCTTAGATTGGAGTTGTTGTGCAAGCAATTTTTGAAGTTATACTTCTTTTGGCGCGATGGAGAAAAATGATGAGAGTGAATTTTTACGATGCGCGCGCACACCGACACCTAAATTTAACAGCATGAAGTTAGTTCTAGGTGGTATGAAAATTGATAACTATGTTCAAGTTGTATATTCTAGTATTTTTATATGTAGAACACGTGTTTCGTAAGGGTACAATTAAACAGTCTGAATAAATAAATATTATTTTGGTGTTTTTATTAAATCAATTTCATATACGACGGTGATACTAATAATTTATTATTTTTAGTATATCTATATAGATATACTAATATTAGTGATAAAACTGATTTGAATAAACTGTTTTGAGTGCATTTATAGATTTGAGGTTAATTGTCGGTATGTATAATTTATTTACATCGTTTATTAAAAATTATTACATTATTATCTAAAAAAAATTTTTTTTTCGTTTTGTTTTATTTCTGGTATATTAACAAATTTTATGTATAAATAAATAAAAAATTAATAAATTTTCTATACTTGTTTATATTAACCTTAAATGCTGAATGTTTATTTTATCTTTGATCTTAACTATTCGTTAAAATTTGATTTATTGATATTTCAATTATTTTTTATTATATTTATATTAAAACAAACAAATTTTATTAAATAACTCTAAAAATAACGAGCACTGAGCTTAACATGATATATTTATATAAACATATATTTTCAATCTATTAAAGTAGTACTTGAAATAATCAAAAATAAATTCTCATAAATAAACTTAAATAAATTTTGATAAATAAATTTAAATAAACTTAAATAGAACAATATAAATAATTTTCTATACTAATTCGTATCTATCTACCTATGATCTTTTGCAGGTTTCTCTGAAACTAATAATAATACATGATTAAATTTCAATTTCTGTTTTAGTTTCCGAGATGTCTGAAGATATTATTCAAAGAAATGCACAATACTGTAAAAAATATTATTCACGGAAAAAATCTGCAAATCAGAGGGTAGTGAAAAAAAAAACTAACTCTGATAAGTGTCGACAGTATAGACAACGAAAAAAATTGCTTGCACAACAACTCCAATCTAAGAACGAAGTTATTCATACTCCATCAACATCAAGTTTGCAAATGACGTTTGAACCTCAACTTATTACCACAGGTAAAAATTTAAATAATTGGAATATCACAGTTATAATTATAAATAATGAGATTATATAGTTTTATTTAATTATTTAATTCAAATTAAATTATTTATTTAAATTATTATTAACTATGAAATAATTTGTACTTCATAAAATAAAATTTTAAGTAAATTATTCAATTCTAATTTTCTGAATTTAGTTCAATTATGTTACATTTGATTCATTGCCTTAATGATAAATGATTGTATATTTTTACTGTGTTGTCATATTTTTAAGTTAATAAAACCTTTTTTATTTAAATAAAATCTTTTTGATTAATTTTAATATTTATCGTTAATCACTACTGCATTTTAGTTATTTTTTTTCCATACGCCAAAGAAGTATAACTTCTAACGCGTGTACATAAGTACACACACTCTTTTTTTTTCGTTGTCTATACTGTCGACACTTCTCAGAGTTAGTTTTTTTTTTCACTACCCCCTTGATTTGCAGATTTTTTTCGTGAATAATATTTTTTACAGTATTGTGCATTTCTTTGAATAATATCTTCATACATCTCGGAAAATAAAACAGAAATTGAAATTTAATCATGTATTATTATTAGTTTCAGAGAAACCTGCAAAAGATCATAGGTAGATAGATACGAATTAGTATAGAGAATTATTTATATTGTTCTATTTAAGTTTATTTAAATTTTAAATTTACTTATCAAAATTTATTTAAGTTTATTTATGAGAATTTATCTTTGATTATTTCAAGTACTACTTTAATAGATTGAAAATATATGTTTATATAAATATATCATGTTAAGCTCAGTGCTCGTTATTTTTAGAGTTATTTAATAAAATTTGTTTGTTTTAATATAAATATAATAAAAAATAATTGAAATATCAATAAATCAAATTTTAACGAATAGTTAAGATCAAAGATAAAATAAACATTCAGCATTTAAGGTTAATATAAACAAGTATAGAATTTTTTTTTTTTTTTATTTATACAAAAAATTTGTTAATATACCAGAAATAAAACAAAACGACAAAAAAAAGAATTTTTTAGATAATAATGTAATAATTTTTAATTAAAAATGTAAATAAATTATACATACCGACAATTAACCTCAAACCTATAAATGCACTCAAAACAGTTTATTCAAATCAGTTTTATCACTAATATTAGTATATCTATATAGATATACTAAAAATAATAAATTATTAGTATCACCGTCGTATATGAAATTGATTTAATAAAAACACCAAAATAATATTTATTTATTCACACTGTTTAATTGTACCCTTACGAAACACGTGTTCTACATATAAAAATACTAGAATATACAACTTGAACATAGTTATCAATTTTCATACCACCTAGAACTAACTTCATGCTGTTAAATTTAGGTGTCGGTGTGCGCGCGCATCGTAAAAATTCACTCTCATCATTTTTCTCCATCGCGCCAAAAGAAGTATAACTTCAATAATATTCAAGTTTTATTTTTAATTAATAAATATAAATAAATAAAGTGCATAATAATAATAATGAAAATAATATAACTGAACTGTAATTCACATCACAGAATCCACACCAATCGACGATAGCACAGCATCAATACCGCTAGAAGAGCCAGGTGCAGACGAAGAAGTTTGTCTATTGCCAGACACAGAACGTGAGATCTCTGAAGCTGATAAGGCAGCTGCAGAAAAAGTACTGGCTGAGAAAAGAAAACAGGCAGAAGAAGGTAGGCAATAATAAGTGATTATCCATGGATGAGTTTTGTCTCAATGCAATATCCATTGATGGCTTTGTCTGAATGTTATATCCATAGATCATTATCATATCATATCATAGATACATCACCAATGTATCAATGCAATATCCATCAATGGGCTTGTTTCAGCACAAAATTCATTGTTTGTTGGAGAATGTATCCCTCGCGTAAAGCAGGGTATTACTGTACTTTATTGGTATTGTATTCTTTAGAAGCAGCAGCAGTGGCTATTCCAAAAGAAGAGAATGAAGCTATGGACACAGATGCCCCCAGGGAGGAGTCTGAAGCCAGCTCTCATATGAGTATGCCAATGGATGGACCCTCACAAGAGAATGGTGGTGGTCAGTATCTTATTTTATCACTCAAAAATAGGACTCAAGTCTAAAGTTACTCAGTGAACATGCTACAAAATGAATTTATAATGTTACAGATAAAGAAGCAGATCCTGAAAATGAAGAACCGGTAGAAATCGACGAAACTTTAGTTCTAAGTGTGATCCAAGAGATCAACCCAATCGACGGACCCTGTATCCAGTGTAAAATAGAACAGCCGTGCTCATTCCGCTTCAACAAAGACGGAGAAACTGGCTATGTGTGCAATGAGCCGTGCGTCAAAGGTTTCCAGGCGGAATTCCCCGGAAAGTACACTGTTGCACGCAAAAAGTATCTCATTGAAGAAATCGCACATAAATCACTCCAATGTTCAGAATGTGAGGAAACCAAGATATGTTACTTTTATTACAACTTCGACGGTGAGGACACCTACTATTGTTCCATGGCTTGCCTCGAAGGTATGATGGCCGACGAAAAAGATCAATACGCGTTCAAGCGGCGCAGAATGACAATCGAACAAGTAGAACCCATTGAAGCCACCTGTCTTATTTGCAACCAAGATAAAAAATGCATTTATACACTTATAAGGTATGGTGAAAAGCATAATTTGTGTGAAACCAATTGCATCAAAAAGCTAAATGGAATGGAAGGTGGTAGATATTATATAAAGAAACTTAGGATCCAACCATCTCGGATCCAACCAGTAAAGCAGACGACGCTGACGGCGCCAGTGGTGAAAACTCCGTTACTGAAGCTGAAAGTCATCAGTAACGCGACAGACAAGTATTTAGATGAAGGTTACAAAATACAGGCGAAGACTCCCGCTATGGTCCAAGCGGCGAGAGAAGAGCGGGAACGCACTTTTCTGCGGAAATGTAGCTTTTGTACGTTAATTTTAACTATAGACGAAAAAGTGCTAACTTGGGAGACAATGGACTTTTGCGATGAAGTCTGTTTAGGAAGGTATCAGAATAAAATCGGGTCGAGATGCGCCAACTGTAAAAATGTGGTACAACACACGAGTTTAGGGAAATACTGCGTGAGATTCGGCTATGATATCCGACAGTTCTGCAATTCAGGGTGTTTGGAAGAGTTTAAAAAGGGTTTGAAGATATGCTGCTACTGTCAGAGGGATATATCAGCGGGACATCAAGGGTTTCTGGCGCCTGTAGGCGATAAGGGACAGTTCAAAGATTTCTGCACGCAACAATGTATGGAGAAATTCGATCAAATGAACAAAAATCCCTTACCTCAACCTATATGGGCGAAATGCGCGGTCTGTTCACTAGAGAAGGCGACGACTATCCAAGTGGAAGTAACTGAAACTGCGTCACAGAGGTTATGCTCTGATCCTTGCTTTGCCGCTTTCAAATTCGTCAATAATGTGTTCCCAGGTAAGCCTATTGTTTCTCAATATTCTGCTATAGAAATCAGTATAATACAATAACGCGCCACAATCACATATTCCGTAGATATTTAATATTACTTGTATTCAAGGAATCCGGGACTAGGAAGACCATGGTTCTACAAGCACCTAAAATCGCAACTCAGAACACATACCCCAAGCGAATACCTGTAATTCACATACTTTTTTGCGTTGTGCGAAAATCTAACCCGCAAATCTCACGCTTGGCGGTCGGCTCATGGCCACTATCACATCATCAATAGTTTTAAAATTCTGAAGAAACCACTATAGACTATACATAGTCCATGCTACATAATGTATTTTCCGCTTACAGATCAATGTGTGTGGTGTAAAAAGTACTTTGAAAGGAAGATGTCTAAAAACTTCACAATCTACGATGGCACAAGCCCCCAGTGCTTTTGCTCTAAGTCATGCATGAACGTCTTTATCAGCAACTCTCGGCATATAGTGCCGTGCAACTGGTGTAAAGTGAAAAAGTACAACTTTGATATGATCAGAAGGGTTCAGAACAATGGACAAGCAATCATGATGTGCTCATTGAACTGTTTGAATCTATATCAAGTGTCTGTGAATGCTGTCTCTTCTAGGAAGTAAGTGAATCTTTGTTTAAATTTTTAATATGACATGATCACTAATAAATGTGCAACAGTTCCGGAATATAGAACTCAAATAATGTCCTATGATAGTAAAACAGTAGAAGTCTGTATCTATAGTGCATGTAACTAAAAATGGTAGTATGGAACAGTAATGGTTTCAGATCTGTGTATACATAATTATGCCAGTCTCGATGTTAAATTAGTTTCTAACAATCTGTTTTGTGAACAACCAAGTTAAGTTTAACTCTGGTCTCATACTAATTTCCATAGAGAGAAGGCTCAAATTAAATATAGTGTCACTTGAATAACATTAGCATTCAACAGTACTTTTTTCTTGTTCTAGTCCTATCAATAAGATGTGTATGAATTATCTAAGTTGATTCATATTGCAGGTGGCTAACGTGTTTTCTGTGTTTTCAGAACAAAATGCGACATGTGCAAGAGAACGTCCTTAGCTCAATACCACCTGACAATGTCAGACGCAACTGTGAGAAATTTCTGCACTTACCAGTGTGTCATGTCATTCCAGGTAAGAACTGCACATTTTATTTAAACTTAGAAGTTACAGTATGCCAAAGAAAATGATCCAATGAGTGCCTTAACTGGCATCACAGGCTGATCGTTTATGGGCGCCGCTATCGCATATACGGCCTTACCGATTATAAAGTCTATTACGAAGTACTATTGTGATCTCATTTACAGGGTCAATACTCGAAACATCCCCCTCTGATGCCGGGTGAAGCGTTAGATCAGCAGAAAGCGGTGCCGACTGGTGCCCCGAGACGCACCTACTCTGCTAACTGTACTAAAAATAAAGGTAAGTTTTATTAGTGCCCATTTAAAATTCAAAACTGCTTCTATGAGTACAAGGTTGAAAAGGCAGAGTCGAAATTAGGAAGGAAGAATCACTGAAGTATCAAAACACATTTTAGATGCCAGCGTCTATAAAGTTCAATGTCATGTCCATCAACCTATTATTTTTTTCTGGAATACTAACCTAAGAATAAATATTTTGGTTTAAAAATAAAATTACATTTTTATTTGCAGCAGCCCCCACGGCGAATCAGCGCGTCGTGTCGACTGGTATGCCGGTGATATCGAACGTGCAATCTCTCGCCGCGCCGCCTCCGCTGTTGCCAACCCTCACGCGGGGTAAAGCGAAGCGAATCGCGCAACCGCTACCACCGCCCCCGGAGCCCGAGCCGCCCGCTGCCCCGAAAACTCCGCCCCCACCTCCGAAGCCGCCCACTCCACCACCACCGCCGCCCCCGAAAATCTACAACCACGTCATCGTAAAAACGCTACCCCCGCAAGAAGTATCCAACAAATCTACCATGTCTAAACCCATGATGGTGTCCAAGGGTGTCTCGTGTCGGCCGCATCCATGCACGAAGGAATGTCAAACCGATTCTAGCCTCGAACGGAGAGTACTGATCCCTATTCCTGTTCCGATCTACGTGCCGGTCCCGTGCGCTATGTGGTCGATCCCGTTTCCAGTGCCCGTGCCTATCCCCCTACCGATCCCGACTCCCGTGTTCATCCCGACCACAAGGAACTCTGCGAAAGGTATCATGAAGGAGATCAACAAGATCCACGACAAAATGCCCACCGACCCATTCGAGGCCGAGCTCCTGATGATGGCGGAAATGGTAGCTGGTGACAAGAAGAAGGATCAGAGCGATTCGGACACTGATGATGATAATGGTTGGTTTCATTGTGAAATTTATATTATTAATTTATTGCTTTGAAATTTTTTGATTGGAAAAGAGAGATAGTTCTGAAAGAAATGGAAATTGTTTGTTCTTTTTTGTTTTGGTGTAGGCTTAATACCTCGTATAGGGAATTATTTTAACACTTCCACTGCTGAGCCGATTTTCTTGTCTAGCCACGGGTGCGGCTCTGCACACTCCATAGTGTTTTCCCATACAACAGTTTTATCAAAACTGACACCCATCTCATTTATTCATGAAGTCATAGGGCACTCGTGATACATACTCCACACATTTTTACTATAATAGTCTATCTATGAGATTTTCCAATATTAATAACATTATTGTTTAATAATGAAGCAACTTTAGACTGGTTTTGAACAATAATCTTTGGCAATCGCCTAATAACTAAACACTAAATATTACACAGGTTCTTCCCAGGACTTCCGTTCAACCAGTGTCATCAAATACCTCGATAAGAACTGTATTTAGTACTTCATATCATTATTATGCTTGATTTGCGTTGTTCGCGTTTTTTGTTGTGTCTAATATAAGCACCGATCCCCTATTTATTTAACACGTTCACTGCTGAAAAGATAACTGTTGTGTTTCTTATAACTTCCACCGAGTGCAAGAAAACACAACTCCGATGTTAGCTGTATGGGAAACCACTACGGTGTGTGCAGATCCGTACCCGTGGCTAGACAAGAAAATCGGCTTAGCAGTCAAAGTGTTAAATAATAACATAATTGTTTTTGGAAAATATATTATTCCAGACAAGCTTTTATAAAATTACATATCTGTACTGCAAGCTGATCATATTAGGCCTAAACACCGTCAGGATTCTGTTAATGACTGAGGAGTTCCATTGGCTACCTTCCATCTATATCACTGTCACAATAATATTGTATTGTGATCAGAAATTTACAGGCATGCAAAATTTTAACCAAATTGAACTATAGAAACTGGATCAAAGTTGACTTCTAATATTTCAGAACAAACCTCCATAATGTTTATTTCGTCATTTCCGTGCTGTCCCTGTAGTTATCAGGTCCTAGACCCTTTGCAAACTAAAAACAAACTCAACCAGACCATTTATTGATTCTGTATTAAAGTTAGTCACATAGATAACACCTTTATTAATTGTGGTACCTCTAATCCACATACTACCACAACTAACTAGCCTTGCCTCCGCCAGCAGCAGATATATTCTCTAACCAGTGACTAACATCCTATTCCCTTGCAGCCGAAGAAACCTTCAGTCCGGTGGCTACAATGGACGGCAACAACGCCTTTGGAGAGGATATGCTGCAGATGGCCCTGAAGATGGCCACGGAGTACGAGGACCAGCCGGTGGACCTAGAGTCTGCCATGACGGCGAACACGATCACGCCTAGCTCGCATCCTGGCATGCCTGGTAAGAGTTTTAAGCCACTACCACACAGGCTCTTAATTCATCAGCGTTCCGATAATGCGTCCCACGTTCTTTCTACTTGTATCACGACGATTTTATCGCAGTAGTGTGTAAGATCGCGCGAGTCCTAATATAAATGTACTAAAAACTGATATCGGAAAAACACCTGCGATATTATCTCGATCGATAATAATGGGCCATAAGCCATCTCAACTGTCTGGTGTTCAGTTGAAATCAAAATCCCTACCCGCCACGTCTCGTTTTCTCGACAATGTAACGTATGTATAACCGCTCCGCTCCGCTCCACTCGTCACTCCGCGCATCTTCTATTTATTTCGTGTCTAACGTGACGATATCTCGCGGAGCCTAAGCTAAGAACTAAACGACTGGAAGTATCCATCCTGGCATCTGGCACCGTTTCATATTGTCGTGTATTTGTTCTCTTCGCCGCACTAACGGCAGTCACGTTGCAGGGCTGGGTGAGGGCGAGGGCATGCACCACCACCACATGATGCTGCTGGAGCAGCAGCGCGCGGTGGCGGCCATCCGCGCGTCGTCGGCGGCGGCGCCCCGCAAGCGCGCCGCGCCGCCGCCGCCCGCCGCCACACGCGCGCGCAGCTCCAAGCGCCGCCGCGCCGACCCGCCGCCGCCGCAGCCCGAGCCCCCCAGGGAGCCCGTGGAGAAACCTGACGCTAACATGTGCTTGAAGGTATTCTTTGTGGTTCTTATTCAGCTGCGGTCGTCCCAAGCGGTGGTAGCCTTGCGGGCGAATGTCCCGCTTCTGAAGAGAGGGTCCCGAGTGCAGTTTTTTTACACGTAATTATAACTCGCTTATGTAAGGAAAACATCATGAGAAAACTTACATGCTGATAATTATTTCGAAGGTATGGATTCCACTGTTCCGAACGGGGCCCCCGTAGTGGATAATGCCTCATGGTAGTGAAGATACTCAGCAGTGCACCAATATTAGTTGATGATGGTCATCTCCCTGCAGAGCAAAGATGTCCCTTCCATTCTTCAACTCTTGTCCATTTAAAAACTTCTGCACCGAATCTTTCTAATTCTTTTTAGAAAATCTTTTAATTAACACTACCTTCATTACATCTTCCAGTACACTTTCGGTGTGAACGCGTGGAAGCAATGGGTGATGACGAAAAACGCAGAAATAGAGAACAGTTCGATTCGACGGAAACCTTTCAAGTCGGAAATCCTGCAGCTAACGGCTGACGAGTTGAACTACTCTCTGTGTCTGTTCGTCAAAGAAGTGCGGAAACCGAACGGAAGCGAATACGCGCCGGATACAATATACTACTTAGTTTTAGGTGAGTTTTTTTACACTTATTGTTTAATGCTGAACTGTTTTATTTTTTGGCACTTTTTTAATCTTCATGTATCGTGTGTGTTTATTAGCACTGGCGTTGCGTTGTAATTAAACTCAATTAGGTGTGAGGGCCGCATACAACTATTGTAAAATTGCCAATACAGCAGCTACCGTGCGGGTTCGCACATAAGGCGTGTTTTTTCTGATGTTAAGCGACGATATACACGCTTACCTAACCTATTCACTCGTGTGTCTTATATACAACTAAACATCATATTAATACACTATCTGTCCTGTCTTGTGTAGTAGAGCTTATTTGTGTAAGCAAACATATAATTATGTCTCTTTGGAGCACAACCCTGGAAGGTGATGATGTGAACTGCCCACTGGTGTCCCGACTACCTGTCTTTATGCCTCCACCACTGATTGTCCAGACTGTAGAGGCTCTAAGTGTCTTATGTATGCTTTTTTCCAGGAATACAGCAATATCTATTTGAAAACGGTAGGATAGACAATATATTCACGGATCCATATTACGAGAAGTTTACGGACTGTTTGGACGAAGTTGCTAGAAAGTTTTCAGTTTTATACAATGACTCACGTAAGTAAAAACTTTTTTTTAACTACCTAATTAAATATTTTTTTTGGGAAATAAAAGTATGATAGATGGATAATACAGGGTGTTCAACAAGATTGTGTTTCTATTCCAGAGTACATAGTAACGCGAGTAGAGGAAGAGCATCTATGGGAGAGTAAACAGCTAGGTGCGCATTCGCCTCACGTCTTACTCTCTACTCTCATGTTCTTCAACACGAAACATTTTAATTTAGTGGTAAGTTCTATATCAATTCTATCTATGGCTTCTATTATTGATTGGTTGCTACATGTAGGAAAGTGCAATCATGGGTAGAAAGTGTAACGATTGGCGGATGTTAAACTGTCTTTTGAAACACCACAAAATAACTTGATTAAAAATTAACTAATAAGGAAGAGAGAAAAAGAGAAAAGAAAAAAAGAGTTGAGGGGTAAACGAAAATGTGCAAAGTTGTTTTTTTTTCTTCTCAAACACATGATGAAGTGCGTAATAATGATGGAATGTTACCAATTTGTTATTTACCAATAATGGCTCTTTACATAAAAAAGTAACATACAGCAATGCACAGTACAATATTGCAGTGCACTGTTTTACTAAACTTTTTATGAATAATGGAGTCAATCTACATATTTTGAATGAAAATTTTACTACCTATGAGTACAGAAACGAAACTCTGGTCATAGCTTTGTACATGTAGGACCAAAGTGGTATCACATTACATAAAATTCATGTTTCACATTACAGACAGTAGAAGAACATATGCAGTTATCATTCTCTCACATTATGAAGCATTGGAAACGGAATCCGAACGCGCCAGGCCAGGCTAAAATACCGGGCTCCAGAAACGTGCTACTGAGATTTTATCCACCACAGTCTGCATTAGGTAAACTATTTTTGTTTGTGAGACGTGCACCAGGACTTTGTATGTCTTGCTCAAACTCTAGAAAAATCTTATATTCTATGAAAAAAAAAACAGGTTCTTCGTCAAAACGTGTGTCATAGGGTAAAGGGGGCACGGTAGGTTCCACATCCATCATTATGGTTGCCTTTATAATCCTCAACAGTCTTATCAATGGCTATTTTCAAAATGTTCCACCCGTGACACACACATTCTGACTTCTGACTAACACACTCTATATTTTGCTTGTATAAAAATTAATTGTAAAGAAGACAATACATGTTCAGCTACTTCTAAAACCAACTGTATATATTGATTTCTATTTCATCGAAGTCGTCATTTTGCCTGTTTTAACAGCTGCGGGCTTAAGTGTTTATTTTAAACAGATGCAACGAAGTGCGAGTATAAAGTTCTTGAATGAATGACAGTGTATAATTATATCCACTCTTTACATATTGGTGATCAGTCTCGCTTCCTCAATTCTAACTGATTGATGCATTTTCATTAATATTGAATATTTCTTTTGCAGAAGCGAATTCGAGAAAGAAAAAAGTTTATGAGCAGCAAGAAAACGAAGAAAATCCTCTTAGATGTCCTGTTAAATTATACGAATTTTATATATCTAAATGGTAAGTTCGCTTTTTATGATATTTACTCGAATAACTGGACTCGAATGAAGATCAAGATCAAAAAAGACTTGGAGAGATAACCAGGATATTATAACTACATGCAATCAAAACATGCTAAGTTTACTGAAACAGCTAAGTGGCACTGCACCTTAGCAATTTGTTGATGTTAAAAGTGTGAAAGTTTCAATGTTTAGTTATTCAATTGCTGCTGAAAGAAAATTCATAACATTTTCAATCATTGTCCAAGTACTTAGATTCCCGAACGGCAGATGCGTCGACTGTGCCTCATATGTTATTTTTTTTTATTATTCTCTGGCAAGATCCTTGAGGCTTTAGGCTTTTACAATCAGGCCGCCTTCAGCTCATCAGTTAATAGTAATTAGTCACATTATTGTAATCATGGCATGGATCATATTTTGTATTAGATCTACGAATTGTATCTACCACGAATATTCTATTTATCACTATTCTTTACGCAATTTGAACCTTATTTGAACACTCGGCTTCAAGGCATGATCAATTTCACCACATTTGTATATCAATTTCTGTTCATGTAACCAAGCTCAGTAACTATTAACTTACTTAGTTTGTCAAATTTCAGTCCCGAGTCAGTGCGCACACGCAACGACGTGTTCTACCTGCAGCCCGAGCGCTCCTGCGTGCCGGACTCCCCCGTGTGGTATTCCACGCAGCCCCTATCCCGCGCCGCACTCGCCAAGATGCTTCACCGCGTCAAGATGGTCAAAGAGATCAACATCGCGCTGCTCACTAGCTAAGGTAGCGATTGGGAGATGTCGTCCTGCTCGCTAGCTGAGGTAGTGATAGGGAGACGTCGCGCTATTTAGTAGCTGAGATACCGATAGGGAGACAGCCCTGCTCGCTAGCTGAGGTAGTGATTGGGGGTGACAGCGCTCTGCTAGCTAGCTTAGATAGTTATAGGTCACAACACTGTTAGCTTAGATAGGACCAGGGAGATGTTGCAATACTTGAATAGCTAAGGTAGCGATTGGAGATCGACATTGCGAGCAAATTCGTCGTATAGTTTTATCGTAAACATTGGAGCAGACAGAGAGTTAGCATTCCGAACCATGTATAATAGACAGGCCGAGTAAACGCCTGTTAAATCTTGATATGTTCTTCTTTACAAAAAGCGGAGTAACATATGTATTCTTCAACCCACATATCCAATGCAGATACGGAATGACTAATTCCATGCTTGTTCCAGATTCAGTTTCCAGTGTGGCTGCAACAAGTGGTCTCGTGAGTGGCACAGACACACCTCCCTCCCACACGAACGGTTCCTGGACTAACCGCGTCAGGCGCGACCCGGTCGAGCGCGCGTTGTGAACCTGGTGACATTGTATATTTTTTCTACTATTGTATTATGTGTCTTCCACGGACCGTAGATCATTAATTTTAAATAGTTTATCAAATTAATTTTTTAAATGTTGCAATAGTTTTAGAATTAAGCATATTCTGTGCGGGACTGTTTTTGTATGTACAGATTATAAAGGTACTAGATGTATTGGTTATAAAATTGACTAAGTATATTTTTATTTTATTTATCGCTTTTAGTTTCTTGTCTCGCCACTATCTACATGGATTTCGTACTGCCTCAAATTTGTTACTTGGGTATATTAATTGTTTTACAATGTAAATAACACAGATATGTGAAGGAATTCATGGTGAATTAGGAACAATTATGTTTATTTTTTTAAACAAACGGTTTAAGTTTAACTGTGTCCGGATAGACATTACTAATGTATTACAATAAGTGTAATAATTGAATATTAAAAATAATTTAGGCATAAGGTAAAAATTCCAGTTTTTTTATAGTAAAAAACTAGTAGTACATTTACATTGTAATTGGGAAAAGATTAAAATATTCTCTCAGATAGGATTTTTATTGAAACAAATAACTATAGATTAGTGCAAGAGTCAGATCGTATTAATTATATTATTATGACGTCTCGTCGTCAGCTGTAAGATTTAGTTTACTGCGTTGTATAAAAAATAAATAGTTAAATTCTCTATACATTGAGTTTTATTTATTTTGTCGCCGAATCTATTTTCTAGCTACCTACCTACCCAGGCCGTCCGTCAAGGAAAAGTGGGTTTGATGTGTATTATATCCAGTGATTATTATAACTTTGGAGCCAGAGTTTAAGTAAAATGAGAGTGTATTTGGTGAAATAGTGGACAAACGCGAACCTATTTATTATTAATACAAAAAAAAGTTTTATTTTCGTGTTCCCTCCAAAAGTCAAGAGTGTTGTAATAATTATCCTCCCAAGATTTGGTAAAACACCCACCACGTACTGATAGTGCTTGTATTATTATTTATTTGAGCGTATAACGTGATCTGAGGTTTAAATTCGCATTTAGGCAGCGTCAAGTATGATTATTAATAAAGTTTTTATATTTTCAAAATAGTAATAAGAACATCACAAGGAAAAGTTCTTGGAATGTCAAATCCTCACTATTTTAATTTAATTATTTATATTTTTATAGTGAATATATTGTATAACTAAATATTCTCTAAATATTTCAAGTGTCTACCTGTTGCCATTATCAAAATCGACCAAACAAATCACGTGTGCTTATGGGAGCCCCAACATTTATTTTATTCCGTTTTTTAGTATTTGTTGATAAAGCGGCAACAGAAATAGGTTACATCATCTGTAAAAATTTCAACTGTCTAACTATCACGTTTTATGAGATACAGCCTGGTGACAGACGGACAGACAGACAGCGAAGTTTTAGTAATAGGGTCCCGTTTTACCCTTGGGGTACGGAACCCTAAAAAAGCGCAAAATAGAAAAAAAAATATAACACCAACATTCCGTTTCATTGTAAACATTAACGCAAGTTTCCCCATTATTCAAAAGTCACTTCAGTAATTTGAAAAAACCACAACAATTTCTGTTTCCCTCCAAAATAGCCATCCTGTTTGATTTGTTTGCTGAATACGGCAAGTCATGTGAATTACGAGTAGGTAACTTTTTTGAATTTTTATTATTAGTTTGTAAATAGTTCCTTAATATGTGTATTTAAAGTTATAAAATATGCAATGTATGTAATATAGATAACATAAATAAATTGCAATACAAAGTTACGCTTCTTTCGTAGTTACGGTGCTTATGGCAGCACTGCTCAGTCAAACGGATAACGGTCCTCGGAATAAAAACAATCCTAGGAAGGAAAATTAAAGGCAACAGCTCCCAGTAATACAGTGTACACGAGAGTGAGTGAAACAGAAAATTTCCCATGGTTGTTATTATTTCAATCGTGGTCCACAAGATATAAGGTCAAGGTTGTCTATTTGGTACTTTTATCTTAACTTATTTAATGGTCCGAAAGTTTTGTGGCGGGTTGGGGAGCAAAATAGTGACATATGAACATGTCTTAGTAACAACAGCTAGTCACAAGTTGCTAATGTAGTATTCCATTTACTTTAGTAAAACTTCCTTGGGACGCACGGACGGCGAACAAAAGTTCGCTTCATCTTATTGCCATAGCAAAGATAAAAATTACCAACAAAGCAGAAAGTAACAAATTAATGACTTTGATTCTCTCCATCCATTCTCTCATGAGCAGTGATCTCATCGATTCAACCTCCTTTCAACAGCAATCTTGTTTATTTATAAAAAACAAAAAACTGTTTTCTTTCAATTTTTGGCGGGAGGAATATTGCACGTCCGTCTCGTCTTGCCGTCATGGAATGGCGATTGGCGAACGCCGAACGAACTGTCACACTCACCTGGCGCTGTCGTCCTCTGGCCTGGCTTTGACGCCACTATACGCTCATGTTTCAGGTGTATAGAGTAAAATTAGCAGTGCATTAGTGAAACCGGGTGTGCGCGATCGATGTGGACGTTTGACGATGCGTCGCGATTAGATATGGATAGCAGGACAAGGTGCCCGACGAGCTACGGTGTTGGGTTCGACGCGTGCGATCCGGTGGGGTCTGTGTTAGAGTTAACGGGCCGCGGGCCGGCAAGGATTCTGCGCCGCCGCTGTCGCAGCGAAGGCGTCGACCGTTCGCCGTACGAGGATGCGAGCAGAGAGCTCCGCTCGGCCGACGGGAAACCACGCACGCGGGCGCTGCCTAACAAGAGCCATTTCACGTTAAACAGCTGCGAACACGACCGATTCCACCACGAGTGCTCGCTGCCTGCCCAGAACGGCGACTTCGTTATGGCCAACGCTCAAAACAGGTTCCAAAGGTGAGCTCCACGTTTTCCACTGTTTTGTTTTGGTGACAGTATCAGTATTTACAGACATTAAAACCTATCAATCCTTCCTTACAATTCCAAATGAAACATTGTTTATGTACACTATTCTGAAACGTTGTGAAATGAGAACATGATGATAACATTCATTTAATTTTAGCTACCAGAATGGAAAAACAAAATTTGCTAAAATAAGTCCTACCAGAAAAAGTCCAACCCGACCTCTATTAGTAACCACACTCTCGAACACAAAAGTTGAAGACAAGAGATTGCCAAAGGTTGAGGAATTGCTTGAGAAAGTAGATCATCAGATGATGGAGGTGCAAGCCAAGCAGCCGTTGAAATCCATACTCAATAACCCATTACCAAAGTCCGCCCCTCAGGGAATCCTTAAAAAGCCGAAGAACAAACCTTACCCAGAGCCCAAAAGTACTATAGAAGGGCGCCGTAGACAGAGGGCCTCTAGTGAATCTGATAACCTATATGGTGGCTTTCGTCTTGGATCACCCGTGCCAGGATATGACAGGTAAGAAGTAACTAGGATGGCTTAATGACCTAAAATGAGTCTTGGCTTTGGCCTAAGAGCCGCCACATAGGTCTATCTTTTACCACTCCCTGCCAGTCCACTGCCTGGAGCAAGGAACTAACAATTCATCTCTCTCCATACTTTGCAATGCTAGAAACTAGGAGTATTACAAAATTAACCTCATGTACCTGCATAAACATTGTTCTAGGAGAAGTTTGTATTTCAATCTATGTTCATAGAGAATTCAATGTTGTTGTTATTTCCAACAGTCTCATACTATCCCTTATCAATCATTCACATACAACCAGTTCAACCATAGTCTAGGTTATACTATTTGCAAACTAATATAATGAGTTACTCATAGGTATAACCTAAATGTAAGCAGGAAAATTATCCCGTGCCATGTCATTTTATGCCTAGACTGCCTCGCCGGATACTACAGAATCAAAGTGAAAGTTAACAGCAGTAAATGATATCACTTGGCTAATTTATGACTTTCACTGTATTGTAAGCCTCGATACCAGGAAATAATTGGTATTTGATGTTTAGCATCTGTTATGAGCTCCTGATAAATTTTTCATAGCAATTCTTTAAAGTATTTTAATTGTCTTGTCTAAGAATGAGTGCAGGCAAATTGAGTTATTCATTTGTGATGATTTACTCACAAAAATTGCTACTTCACTAAACTTAATCACTGATGACTGATAGGGTTTGGGTAAAGACATGGATTTGTCATGGAATGGATGTAGGTACATTTGTACAGTCTCTTAGGTATGTTATTGTATGATTATTTCTTTCTATGATTACTTCTTTTTAGGTTATCCACCCATGCTTAAGGTTACTCAACTGTCCTTTTGTTTGATAAGTTCGCAGATTTTTATTTATGATTTTATTTACCGATATTAGATTTTTATAATTATACCAGAATCAGGTTGGTTCAGTGTCAGTTTGATATGTATTAAATTTAATGTGAAAAGTAAAAAAAAAATTATATTGTGGAACATTGTGTTTGTGTGATTGTTTTCGTCGACTTGTGTTTTTGTGGTGATTTCAAGATATCTGTAAAATGCCTGAGTATGTATGTATTGTATTGCATTGCATCCTACGAGAATCCAGCGTATTTTAGCTAACACTAAAAATTGGAACAAATTATTATTGAGATGAGTTGTGATACAAATTTTCAAAATGTACTTGAAGCTGATTTTTTCCCCACCCAATTAATATATTTACCTTGCATGTACAGTTAACTGTTAAATGGCTTTAACATAAATCCTATATAGTAAACTTTTACCAATACCAAAAATGTCACTGGCCACTATCTAAATTAAAACCAACAACCAATATAAAATCTACCAGAATAAAAATAACCACCGACTTTAACCCTGCCCTATGTTTCAGCCGTCTATCATATGTCTCGGCCAACACAAAAAGGGCAAAAGACAACTCGGGGACCGGTTACTCCTACGGCTCAGCAATCGCCAGCCTAAGCAGTGCTCCTCGGTGTAAGAGCCCCACCTACAAGAGCCGGTGCTCCTGCAGGGAAACCAGTAATGGACATCCGGAGGATATTCATATGCACATTTTAAGGACAACGGCAATTACTAATGAAATCGTAGAGGAGCCTGCGTTAGTTGATTTGGTAAGTACTTTTTGTCATCATACATAATTGTACTGGCAGTCAATAAGATAGATAGTTAACCTCTTTATTGAAACTCCATCTTATAACAAAGAAAACGGTGGGCCGTCTTATTGCTCAAAGCGTTTTCTTCCAGCATGGAGAGAAATAAAGTACTTCCATTTTTAAAGACAACAAATAGGCAATGCAATTAGAGCAAAAAATTAATAGAAAGATATATAAATAAACTCTTTGAAACACCACAGAAGAAGGAAAACTTAAAAAGTAGCTAAAGTAAAAAAAAATGCCAAAGAATGATTAATTGTGTACATTATTACTCCTCAAATATCAGAGCACTGTAGCCGGCCTACGAAATCTACCAGTACCTTGTAAAACTTTGCTACCACAACAAGCTAACATAACAAGCTAATACATAACAAGCTAATATTCAATCCAATATCAACTAGGGCTGGACCCCACTCGTGTGACGTACTTACGTATCAAGAGGCCACGTTAATTTGCGCCCAGGCGAAGGGTGGGTGGGCGCAACCCTTATAGACACTCCAATATCTATGTACTGATTCCAATATCTATATTAATTACTTACTCGTTACTGCAAGCTCATCGTAAAGATCCCAAAAACCATCTATCTACTGTTAGTAAGGGAAAAGTTGCATTGACTTTACAATACAATACAATACAATAATTATTTATTGAAAACCATAAGTACAATAAACATTTAATAAACAGGTGGTTGGGCGGCCTTATCACTTTCGCTATCGACTTTCATCTCTATCATCAGATCAGCTCGCTGCAACATAATATTTTGTTGTCATCCGAATTTGACAGGCATGTTAAAATCAATTTAATTAACCTAGGATAACTGGGTCAAAATTCTATCCATACTTACATACTAATTAACACATTGAAAAACCTTGTAAAAAATACGAGTAAAGTAGATCTGGGAAACGTCGTCGCTCAGATTAACCCGTGTGGTGTCAAGCTAAATCATTCTCGGTGCGTCCAGGTGGATAGAAGCAATGTGTTGCGCTGGTTAGTTTCATTTAGTTAACCGCCCAATTTGAATTACCGATCCGATTCGCCTCTGTCTACCTGTAAGATACGAGTACATTCAGAATAGCGACCGAATATTCGTTGTAACTACTGGACATATGAGACTTTAGAGCCGATGTCTCAGGGTGTCGAGTGCCGCGCAAGATTATGCAAAGTACTAGGTGGCACTGTAACTGTTATGGGCAGGCTTAGCGTTTACCATCAGGTGAACGACCTGCTCGTCTCGTCACTCAGTCAAATAAAAAATAATAATAAAAAGAACTCTATTGGAGAATGCCATGCGAAAATGCAATGTATATTTTCAAATCCAATCTTTGGTTCCGATTATGACATCTGCTTTGTTTACATCATTATCGTTGCAAAGATAAAAACCTAAGTTCCTTTCTCCCGCAATGCGTAATCTCTTAATGCAGTATTATCTCGTGTTATTTAAGTGTTCTTACTGGGCTTTAGATATTAGTTATCGAAAGTGTGACTAACTGCCACTGTCACTTATTTATAATTATTGTATAAGGTGCTGTATTCACCAGTTCTCGTCAAGCTGCCTTCCGTGTGTTTGGCTTGATAAAACAGGAATAAAATTGGATAAATTATTCCTCAAGTGGTCGCAAATCGGGGTTCGGTCGCTTAGTTATAAAAGTCCGTGCACGTATCAGAAAACTTTGCGGTTAATACAGCACGTTTCGCATCCACCCTTCAAATACCGCAAGTAATATCTAGAAAAACCTGCCCTATGAAAAACGGAAAATAAACGAGAAACTTCTGATTCGGTTCCTTCTGATTCGAAGTTGAAAAGTGTAACTTAAACTTGAAAAGCGAACAAGAGTTGTGGCTCTAACAAATCAATTTGATCGGAGGCGCAGTAGCGCATCGGTGCGATGAAATGACCCAATGCCACTGTGTTCTACAGAATAACTACCAATGCACAGATTGCAACATGAACAGACTACTTATCTGTCGAAGCTCAATGCGAACGCATTTGACCAGGCCGCGACCGCCGACGAATTGATTTGCTCAGGAGGCCTACCATGACCTCTTATAGCGATTCAATTGAAGACCTAAACTGAACCGCGTCGCATAATCGTACCGTGACGTCTTATTTTTTTATGTTGTTGCCTTTTTCAACCTAAACAGGATCCAGTTAAGGTTGAAAATGGCAGGAACCTAAATTGAGTCCCTAATAAGCCATTTTCAACCTAAACTACATCTAGTTTAGGTTGAAAATGGCAGCAACATAAAAAATAAGACGTCACGGTACGGTTATGCGACGCGGCTCAGTTTAGGTCTTCAATTGAATCGCTACAAGACGTCATGGTAGGCCTCCTGATCTTTAGACAGCTGAAACAACTTGTTCTCGACTGTACCTAGACAATTTGTTTACATTATCGTGTAGCACCATCATCGCCTAAAACAGCGGAAGTTGTGGAATTTTTTCTTGAGATATTTTAGTTTTACGGTGACGACGTTTTTATTGCGTGACGTGTGCGGTACATACTGATCGCTTCATGTGTTATGCAAGAGGAGGCCAAGATTATAATGTCTCATCCGATGCATGAGTAAAGATATATTCTTGATTCATAAACGAAACTTGGTCCAGACAGCATATACCCGTCCAACATGGGGTTTTTAAAAAAGATTGTTAGGAAGATCTGTAATTCTGTAAGTTTCTTTCGTTGTTATTGATAAAGTTTTCACTGAAATTACATTACATACGTCATAATATACATTTAAATCTGTTTAATAAACTTACCAAGTTAACAAACTATTAGTTTATACGAACTGACTCCCCTACCCATTAAATAATTTGACCCTGCACCGATTTTTAACAATTGAATTAGTTCTGAAACTGTATCCGCCATAATTTGTCTACTTACTTACCTTAATCTGGATAATCTACAATCCTGGCCATGACCCAAACGACGTTAAACGTGTTATATAAACACGCCCGTTACTCACCTACATAGCATTTATAAAACAATTTATATCTCCAGATTTCAAAATTCCATCTTTCATGAATGACATACTATTTATAGTACCCGCTGATCATAAAAGAATCATCTACACAGTCGTAATAAAATATTAAACCAATCGTGTCCCGAAAATATAGTCATTGACAATCGTAAATATCTGACACCGGGGGATATCATACGATTTTATATTTCTACCGTGGCTCCGTCGACATGACAGGGTCGCGTCGGAATAATATCATTGCTGGTTACATATTGCTTTAAGTTGTCATAATTGTCCGTTTAATTCTGTGCTCCTTCGATTTTATTGTGGTTCAAGAGATTTGGCATGCGGCCACGCTCTGTGCGATGTACGAAATGTCAATACGATGCATTATCACTGTTACTACCGAGACGGTTCGATCTCTAATAGACACCTTCATTAGAAGACTTAAACCTTATTTAAAATGCATGAAAGTATTAAAATGTTTAATACATATAACGGCGTTCTACTTTAAAGAAAGTTGACTGAAGAATTTGCAACCTTGACATGTATTGTGCGGTTATATTTGAAGCACTTCGCGTGCGGACGTTCAAGGTGTTACAAATTACAATGGGACTGTGTTTTGGAAATTTATTCAGTATTTACAGTGACTACAGTGATGAGCACGTGGTTTAGCGTTGCATCGGGAATCGCCGGTAAAGTTACTCTACCAAAATTACATATAGTTTGTTAACCTTTATGTACATTAATTGAGCCATGTGATTCTATAACGTATGCCAGTATATATATCGATCAGGTTTGAGTGGGAGTGGCCGTGAAGTGTGCTTTAGTTTCAACTCCAACACCCCGCGCCCACATTAAAGCGTCTAGCTCTTAACATCACACCCGAAATTATCACAAATGACGACCCAAAAAAAAAAAGTTTGTTCTGCTATCCGTACTCACACACGTGGTTGTATGACGTATCTTATTAATCCCAATATAGTACCGAACCCTCTGACTGAGTGACCTATATATTCTAAAATTGTGAACTGATTCATAAAAGCGCTTCCCGGTGGAATGGACGATTGCTGATGTCACACGTTTGACAGTTCTCCAATTTTGCAACAGAACCGCGAAGTAGTGGAATTGTGAACTCAATTTCTAGCAAAGCTATTCAAGCCTATCAATAGTCACTGTCACATTCGTTGGATTATTAAAATTGTGATATCAGAATATCTATTGGTCTGTAAAGGAAAATGGTAAACGCGATTTACATAGGCTTCATTATGCAGCGACTGCCGCTCCAAATTGTATTCCAAATAACTTATGAATTTCAATTTCTTAAGATAAAAACGAATCTAAAGCGTCATGGAATTTGTTTGATGTTCACACAATAATCTCCGCTATTCAAAATAGCTTAAGCGCTGTTTTACGACAATCCAATGAATCAATAGGTGCGCATATTACCCGAATTACAATTAACCTTAATGACAAAGCAACACCCACCCACCCACTTCTCCAAAATAGATTTTCATACATTCCACACAATAGAGTAATAACGATTTCGTTGCTCGCTTAAATCACCCAGTCACTTCCCAAACACACTTACACACTCGCACGCACCATGTAAGTACGTACGCGATTCCCTGTGTAATTTTTCATGGCTGTCAAAAACCCCATCATCATTCATCACCATCGACATGATTGTACTTGGGTTGACGTATATAAGCTTTCTATTTAGTACAGACTCGTGTCCTTTCCTTTAACACTTTCACTGCTGAGCCGATTTTCTTGTCTAGCCTCGGGTGCGCCGCCGCACACTATAGTGTTTTCCCATACAACAAACACAACGGTTGTGTTTTCCCGCACACGCGGCAAGTTATGAAAAATATGACTGTTGCGTTTTCAGCAGTGATCGTGTTAAATTGATGCTAAATCTTTTTCGGGGTGTTCCGGCAGGAGTCCTTTGCCAATCTGACTCTCGGCGCCCTCTTGAGAATGTAAATAGACTTTATTGAATTTTTCACTTAACACTTGCAGAACGGTTTCACGACCGAGAAACTCGACAGAGAAGAGTCAATGTCAGCTTTTCTCCGTAGAAGTTCTCGACCAATGAAAGTTCTATCTGGCATGTGGATTTCACTAAAACACGCTCTAATAGTGCCGTGTATTGTGATCAAAGCGGTAATGTTTATATAACATATGTCCCCATTGTAGCGTGCTTATTTCCAGTCTCGCCAAGGCACGCCCACGCCCACCTGCCCAGCGGTGAGCCCGGCTCTGCCCGTCAGTTCCGTGACGGCGGTGCCGTCCGCCAAGAAAGCGCCCAAAACTAAGAAAAAAACAAAACCAAAAAGTCCTAAATCTAAAAAGATGAAGTCTACAAGCAAAGTTGACTGCAGTCTCATCGAGGAGGGAGACGAGTAAGTAATTTTATTATTTAGCTTTTGCCCGTGACTATGTTTACGCAGAAGAAAACTTTATCATGATTAAAAGTTCAGTTTTTTAGCCTTGAAAAGGGTGCAAACAGACAGACATGCAGACAGAGTTACTTTCGCTTTTATAACAATAGTAGGATTGTGTACTAGATGTGCTAAAATCAGATTATACTAAATGGTAATCACTGCATTGCCACCTGGTCTCTTTTTTGCTATGCCACATGAGGTTCCTTGCCTTAAACGCGTGATGTCATAACGCGCTATGAACTTAAACGCACCACCACGCGGAATTAAAAAAGTGTATTACGCGCTAGTTTCTTGCACGTAATTTTGACAGTTCATAACGAGCGTGTAAAGCGCCCAGTCACTTAAGGAATTTGACATTGGCGGATTACACGAACTTAACGTAAAGTGAACACGCTACGACTATAGGTTACGAAAAAAGGCCTCGCTCAGTAATTCTTACGTGATGCGAAGGCAAACAGTAGCTTATTCTAAGTTTCCTGGACCATTTCTTAGTCTTCTTTTAAATGCATACTCGTTTTTCCAGTGCCCACAGCCGGTCACCGTCTCCCGACCCCCAAACAGACCCCTGGATGATGGAAACAGACTTCCTTGTACAAGAAATAGAGAAAATAGAGAAATTGTCACCACCGCCCCCCGCGCCCGCACCCGTGAAAGAAGACGAGAATTCCGTTACCAAGTTATCTACCAAGATGAATGGTGCAGCTGTTACTAAAAAAAACAATTCTAAAGGTGAGATTTTTGTTTAATTCCATGTAATAGAGGTTTTTGCCGTTTTCTGCGAGAACAGGGTAAAAAGCGCAATGCAGTTTTGATTTGTGTTAGCACAGCTTACGTGTTTGCTGTGTGGCGAAACACAGACGTGTGTGTTTAACGCGGCGCTACTACAGTGCGGTTCACACAGACGGAACGCCATTGCTGGAAAACACGCACGGTCCGTAACGGTGTCCAAATGTAAAAACCGGTTCAGCAGTCAACGTGCTAAAGTGTTATGTAGCCAGAGAGAACCTACAACCTACCACCAATTTATGTGACATATTCCGTTCAGTTTAGATGTACCTACACATTAGACATCAACTGCGGAAAAGTTACGCCTTTACAAAACGCCGCATCGTACGAGTAAGTCAGTCTTAACTGAATTAGAGCCGAAGGTCAAGCAGCTTTGGTATTCATAAAGAAATATTGCAGTACTGTTAAATGTAAGGAAAAATCGAACTGAAGTGCTATTCTGTCAACTAAATACTTGAATTGAATCGACAATTCGATATTAGACCTAATTGTACCGTCAGCGACCAAAGTCACTGTTTTTTTTTTATTTGACTGAGTGACGAGACGAGCAAGTCGTTCGTCTGATGGTAAGCGCTACGCCTGCCCATAACAGTCACAGCACCAACGAGAACCCTGCATTGCATAGTCCACTGCATTGCACTGAATATGCCGCAACATAGAATTTAGATTTAAACATGCAAAAAAACCTGAAATTGGTGTAAAATAAATCAACGCTTTTTGTCGTTATCTGTCCTATTATTCTGTTTTAGCATTGACTAATGGTACACGTGTGTCGAAACCTACGACTGCGACCTCTAAATGTCTTTAAAATATTCACCGCCTCATTCCCCACCCCATAAACACTGCAGATATATGGCTCACATAAAAACTGCGACGTTTCAATGTTTTACAGATCAGATATTTCTAACTGCGTTGCATACCACCAACCCGTTCAAAGCTCTGCCGGCACGCAAAGGTTCAAAAAGTTCTATAATTTATTCCAAATCACCCTAGTTTGTGTCGTTGTTGTAAATTGTACTTCGGTCGGATGTTTAGTGCGCTGTTTAGTACCTTGTCGCAGTAGTCATTATTCGCAATATTACAGGTATTAAAACTGTTGTAAACTGTTTTAATAGGGATAGTCTATTTAAAATGATACTGGTGCTTAATGGTATACAATATAATAAAGTAGAAAGGAGGATGTTGTAAGGCACGCTTCTATTTATTTTCCGTAAGTTCCGAGAAATCTTTTTACCGCGCATGGAAATTTTAACTCGTTTACTGTTTTAAGACCAAAAAGAAATCTTTTGTGAATTATTTTTACAAACGTACTGATTTTCTCGGTTGGCAACATTCAGTTCCATATTTTTAAGTGATAGTTTTTATATTTCGACAAAGTACTAAATGGTTAAGGTACATTTTGTAGCTCACTGTTCGTTTCATAATAGAAATGCAAGATGTTTGAATTCGTTGTGCACGCAATCTCTTTTTGTTGGTAAACATTTTCTTTTGTCGTTATCACGATATTCAGTAATTTGCAATTTGATATCTAGCTCGTAGTTCGTAGAGACATTATTAGATTCGTTTTGAAAGGTGCACATTATGTTCAGTTCGCTTTTTATGGCCAGATAATGCATAGTAAGTTTGAATTCAATTGAAAATATCGCAAAATATTGATATAAATTTGTGAAATTTTCATAATTCGCTTGTATGTATTTTGAATTGTAATGTCGCTTTGTATTTACGTTACATTTTAGTTATTTCTAATATTTGTCTTGCTTCCGGAGATGACTTTTCCACCAGTTTCTCGCTTTACCGAACAACTTGTAAGCGATGAAAGTGGATAGACAGAAATTGCGGAGACTTACAGAAAAATGCGTGTTCTGTGCGTTTCAAGTGGGGTGCAATCCGACCCAAACCCCGCTGTTAAAACGTAGGGCGAGCTCTATTTAAATTTCATTCAAAAGTGATGGAAATAAGGCGCAATTTCGAACACAGAATGACGACGGCTGGGAAGAGTCTCGGTCGCCTCGTCATTTCAAATAGTGCCTTATTTCCATACGTTTAGCTTTATATTTAAAAATCGGTTGCACCCTACTTCATAGTCATGTCTTATCTGAGCGGCTTGCCCATAAGCAGTACTCCAAAAGTGTGTCTGTCTTACCCACCAACCACCGCCTGTATGTTTTAACCATTTTGTCCTGAGATGGACTTTTTTGGTTGAAACATCATACATAGCTAGAACTACTATGGTGCAACAGTTGGGGATTTCCATCGGTAGTAAAGCCAGTTGTATATTATGTAAAGGATCGTGCCAGTCAACCATTCTGTCGGAAATAGAGACACGAGTATTAAACACATCTTCCTCATATTCCAGATTCACCGCTCCACCTCCCCGAGACGATATCGAACTGCCTCCGAGCGTCGCTGTTCCCCCGCGTGCCCCCCTACCTCAAGTTCATCGGCTACGAGGAGCCGAGCCCGCTGAAGGTGCCGGTGCCGATACAGAAGCACCTCAAGTGGAAGCTGACGACCATCACGCCGCTCGTCGTGCAAAAGACCTTGACCAACTCGGGGTTCAAATTGGTGAAGAGCGAGTGTGATACGGCCGAGTGTCCCCAGGAAGGTATATGTCATATTATAATATCAATATGATGCCGGACCCCTGACTAGGATTACGGTATCTAGGGAATCAGGACTATCCCACAAACACCAATACTCAGTAAATATCTATGGTTCACCTAATATCTCTCCAAATATAATTACAGAAACAGTAGAATGGATCGGCATATGGGGCAAGCACATGAAATCTCTCATGTTCAGAGCGATCAAAGACGGTCAGAAGATGAACCACTTCCCCGGCACCTTCCAAATAGGACGCAAGGACCGCCTCTGGAGGAACCTGCAGAAACTCTCCAACAAGTACGGAGTGGACGAGTTCGGCATCATGCCGAAGACATACGTACTGCCGCACGATATGAAGCTCCTGAAACACGACTGGCAGAAGTACGCGGCTAACGACGAACGGTGGATCATTAAACCTGTGAGTACATCGTCTCGTTTATTTGTTTTCAATTTCAATAAGTAAACATTTTTGTTCTTGTTTCACCCTTGGAAACATTTACATTACATACTGAAATATTGATGTTGAAGAAAAGGTAAGGAAATATAGCTATAATTCCGCCAAAGATAAATACTCTAATAATAATACAAGTATAACACAACACCACACAAAACACAAACAAATGTGTTACGAATGCCATCGCCTGATGCAGGGGGCGGCGCGGCGGGCGCCGGCGCGAGGCGCCCACGCAGCAAAGGGGAGTCCAAAGTTCCACATTACTGTATTCCGTGTAGTTTTAAGGTGACTTCGGCTCGAACGTGTACACCATTTTAGGTAAGGATTTAGAAATTGATATTTTAATTAATCTAATTGTAGTAAATTTGGGGTAGCATCCTCCGGCTGCGGCCAACAATTAATTAAGAAACAAAATGATTTTGATGAAGATGATGCATTTCAGAACTTCCATAATTCCAGGGAGTCTTCGGACCGAACCGGTGTTTTTCCTCGGTCACAGCTGTCCCAGTGTTCCACTTTGGAAGTTTTATAATACAAAAGTTATTTTAGAATATAACTTTGGAAGTTTGAGTTGCGTGAATATCGTTTACGCGATACATAGATCGTTGCCTATGCGCGAGGTGCCGTCAAATCCAATGTAGCGGCTGGGGTCAACACAGAACAACAAAACAACAAATGAACAGACAAATAGTTAACATACAATTAACGAATGTTCCAGCCGGCGTCGGCCCGCGGCACCGGCATCAAGGTGGTGTCCCGCTGGACGCAGATCCCCAAGAAGCGGCCCGTGGTGGTCCAGCGCTACATCTCCAAGCCCTACCTCATCAACGGGAACAAGTTCGACATGCGCCTCTACGTGCTCGTGACGTCGGTGCATCCGCTGAGGATATATCTCTACAAGGACGGCCTCGCCAGGTTTGCCTCGGGTTAGTATTGTCACGGAAGACATATAGTAAATACTACATACAAAGTGGACCCTACACCCCCCGCAATCTGCTTTTCTCGCATTTCTATCCGCAATCTGGAGGTCAATCGTGAGGCAGTCAATATTTTACTATTGACGAATGACAACAGTCAAGTATTATTAATTTATAATACGTATTTAATTTTTTTGTTATAAATGTTATTCAGTAGTCGATTCATAGCATAGCAAACGTCACGATTCAGTAAAGCGGTGGATGCTTTACTAAAACTTTCTAGGAATTTTGAAGGGTACACGAAATGACGATCGTGCACGTTAACGAACTCTATATTCACTATATTGAGACAAAATACAAAAACAACAACCACACATCTTTGGTTTCTCACCAAAATCACGTACATTTGTTTGTTTCAGTAAAATACAACGAAGACTTGACGTCGCTCGGTGATAGATACATGCATTTGACGAATTACTCCATCAATAGACTGTCTAAGAACTACACGCCGAATGAAGACTTTAACTCTTGCGAAGGACATAAATGGTGAGATATTGAAAAACTTAGTAAACCATCAAATCGGAACAAGCAATCCAAGTTGGCAACTCCGGCAATCATTGATTATCTTTCCTAAGCCTAAGGCTTTATTTACACAGCTGCTCCGCGATTTAACCCATTACCACACAGCCGAGATTTCGGGGGTTATTTACAAATATATCATATCTGCTTGATGTAATTTCTAATTCAATTTATAAATTTTCAGGACATTACAATCCTTATTCCACTACCTAAAGACTGAAAAGCACGTCGACATAGACGCGCTGTGGGAATCCATGAAGGATCTCATCATAAAGACTATCATATCTGGCGAGGCCAGTATCAGTTCTCTCACCAAGGCCAACGTCACGTCTCGGTATAACTGCTATGAACTTTTCGGGATCGATGTACTATTGGACGAAGATCTGAAACCTTGGCTGTTAGAGGTGAGTCATCCATTACTGTAATACTGCTGAAGGGCACTGTTTCCAGCGAAATTACTGAGCATATGCGTATAAATAGCAGTTTTCACTTCAACCTTGTCATTTATTTTAAAATTACAGATAGACGCTTCAATTTGATTACTGGTATAGATTCGTTACCGTAGTGTTGTGTAACTATCAGTCCGCCCCCAGGTGAACATCTCCCCCAGCCTGCACAGCGCGTCCCCGCTGGACAAGCACGTGAAGGGCCCGCTGGTGACGACGGTGCTCAACATCGCGCAGTTCCAGGTGCCCGTGCGGACCAACCTGGACATGCTGGCCAAGGACAAGCCGCACAAACTGGTAACGCAGCACTTGCACATGTGTGTTGGTCGAATGAGGTAGTCGAGCCGTGGTTGCAGTCATGAAGATCTACCCAAGCCTCTCTCAAGCTCTACTGCAGCATATGTGTACAGTGATCACACATTTAACACTGAATTCGGTCCAGCGAGCCAAATTAAGAAGTAAAACAAAAAGGTCACCATTGTCAGATATGACAAAGATTCCATCAGCATCACCATTCCTCGTGTCATTTTACAGGGGTCTCGACCATGGCATAGCTGCTATCAATTTATGACAACCAGGAAAAATAACTAAACATGTCCTCTGCAGCATGAGAGCATAGAAATCCACACAGAACTTACAAAGTAATTGGTGCGAACCCAAAGATCGAATCCAGTGTCATTGGGTTGCAAAGTTCACAAACTACACTTTCACTACTGACTCGACTCAAAGTAAAGTATTGCAATGCGAGCTTTAACTGTGTTATCTACAGCACGTTTTACAAAATGACGACGCGAGTGCCCAAATGGTGGAGGTCATAAGTGGTCACTATTTCTCATATTGGTGGTGACAACAGACGTTACGAATGTGTCATAGGTGCCAAGCTATCTGAAGGCCGGTTTAACCACTGCGCAGTTCTACCAGACTCCCGGCAAAATCAATCAAGAGATGCAATCTAAAAACAAGCCGGAGAGACTGGTAATGTACTATTGACGTATCACACACGGGTCTGTTCGACAAGTCTCCATATGCTCAATGATTTTAGGTTCAATTGAGCAAGATTGAACATTGAGACAGTCGTGTCTTAAGACTTATCGCTCGCAAAGCAACCTAAATCACAAAACTTCAATGTTAGTGATGCTTGATGATATTTCTACAGTGAACTTAGATAAGGTCGTACTTCGATGACAGAAGCATCGAGTCAAAAAAATATTCCATTATTAATATAAAAAACTTCTACTTTCAGGCTGGGCTACCTTACGATAGCCGATTATACACAATGTACCTGTCTAAAGAAGAACGAGATAAACACATAATTTACACCAACATGGAAGAACGGGAAATGGTAAGTACACAGCATGTTCGCTTCACTTAACCGTAGTTGTGTTAATTGTGTTCAATTTGGCCTGTTGAGTCCGATGACAGTTCAATATTATTGTAACAGCGAGCTGATCTGATGATTGGTACACAACGGACATTCTTAGTGATAAACAGTAGATTGATTCAGTTTGATCACCATGCAGTATTCGTAGTATATATATTTTTTATGCATCAATAGATTTAAAAAATCTTTCTTCAATATTAAAAAAAATAAAAAGACTACAGACCAAAATTATTTTTTTTTCACAGTTTTAAAAATTATTTCACTAGATCGTTTTCCCTTTGTGCTTGTCGTGTTTACTTCAGAGTAGGTTTTGCGTTCAGCTTTTTAAACTGTGAAATTCTTGTACAAAGAGTAACAAACAACATTTAAAAAAATTACGATTTTGAATATGGAGATTTATTTTTCCCTTAGCGGATAAAGATCTGGCAAAGATGTGGATTTTCCCAGGCGAACTCTTACAGAAGGGGCCTACCACTATAAAAATTAGCGGGAAGACTTTTTTGAACCGTTGAGTGTTGTCCTTTCAGTACCTCCGCGACATCCTGTCGACGCTGACGCCGGACGACGTGCGCCACCTGCTGCAGGCGGAGGACGAGCTCACGCAGGCGCGCGACATGCAGCGCGTGTTCCCCACGCGCCACTCGCACAAGTACCTCGCCTACCTCGCCGGCCCGCGCTACTACAACCGCCTCTTCGACGCCTGGGAGGCGCGCTACGGCGCCGACCGCCGCCCCGGTCAGTCGCACGGGATGCCCCAAGGGGAACTCCACTCCCGCTCATTTTCAATAAAACCGACGTTCAAACAGATATTTTTAATGCATCGATCGGTAGCTTCAAGCAGTCTTGTCTTGAACGAGACTTCAAACCATGATAATTTTCTCTTCATTTTTAAATTGTTTTCTACGGTGTTTTCTATTTGTGCATGTCGTGTTCACTGCAAAGTAAGTTTTACACTACCTAAGCATCATCAGTCTGCGTCTTAAGTATAGCAACCAGTTTTGAGAACCATGAAAAAATAAAAAAATGTCATACCGTATTCGCAAAGTACTGAGCATCCGACTCGAAGGACCATCATGGGCTATTTCTTTCGCACCCTGAATTGCTAGTTTGATAAGTGTACCGGAATCGCGTGGTTAAGTAAAAAACGTGAGGGTCTGTCGACGGATTATTTGGTACTATATGACACTGGACGAGTGAGTCCGTACATGGGAACTAATTGGCGGCCGTCACATTCCAGGTATCGACATGCTGCGCAGCCTGTGCGACATCGGCTACCACCTGGAGGTGCCGCCCGTGCCCCTAAAGGTAACTGTCAAGTCCGCGGCCCCGGCGCCGCGCCGGCCCGCGCGGGCGCCGCTCCGTCCCGCGCGGGCGCCGCGCCGTCCCGCGCGGGCGCCGCGCCGCCTCGCGCGGGCGCTGGCGGCGCTCGCGGCTTGCTTCTCCATCGCGCTCACCCTGCTACGGTTGTGGTGAACCCTGCAAGCTTTGTGGGATAGTCGATACTTTGTACAACAGTTGCTAGCTCTGAAAACTAGATGGCGTTGTTTGAAATATTGAAATAAGCTGTAGTGAAGCCCAATATGAGCTGTTTTATAATTATTCTGATGACACAACCAAACTAAACTAAAAAAATTTTGGTTATTAGTTAACTATTTATATTTTTATAGTCCAAACCATTTTTAACTCGGTAGCAATTAAATAAATAACAAAGAGGATGATAGCATTTGAAAACAAAAAAAGATATGAACTATCAAAATATCTCCATAGCATTTTTTGAAGCCGCTGTAATCTTATCTATCCCACAAAGATTGCAATTCAGACATTTTATTTCTACATGCAAACATATTTTATTCTTGTTTATCCTTCTCATATATTTATTTTATATTTACAAATGGAATCACACACATTATTTTATATTTTTTTATTATTTACATATTTATCATATTGATAAGATAAACATTTACTGCCAATATACAATATATGTATACTAGTCATATTGTGTTCAAAACAGGTAAAAAGTGTACTTAAAAATAACTATAAATATAAGAAATAGTGTTGTTTTCAAGACCGAGTACTTTTGAAATTAATGTATAAAAATAGTTTGTAAGCGGTAGGCTCAGATATACAGCGAATAGATGCAGTAAGTTGATCGTCAAAGTGTCCTTCCAAATTATTTACTATTTTGATGTAAATTAATTATGGTTGTATAGTGATGTGTAATTAATGGTAAAAAAAATAATGCTGTTACCGGCAAACGCCAATTAATTAATGTCAAAAAAAACGAAGCTATTAGCTATTGAAGTAAACAGCAAACAGTACACTAATTTTATAACGCCAATTTTATTGTCACCAAAATAATTTATTTTACCACTTAGCGTAATATTTTAGCTTTGAAATTGAGTACAAAAGATATGTAATAATTGTACCCTTGCACTGTACATTATCATATCTCAGAGCCATTAAAACGTGCTCATTGGACCTAAATAGGCGCATTGCGCTGACCCATCGCGCAGCAATTTTTTTTTTATAGAAATTTGATTTAAACACCCGAAAAAGCTGGACTGTAAAAATTCTAAAGTGTTAAACTGCAGCGGTCACGATTACAAAATATTGATACGCCTGGTTATAGAAGGCATACGTACGTGCCTGTATCTATTCCCTGCATCTGTGGTAGGGTTGCCATAGGACACGTTAGTATAGAATCATACAGTATTGTAATTACAGGACAGATCCGGAATTAGTGTGGTGAGATGTTTTTTTACGTTTATCCAGCATGATTTCTATCATTTCTCAATATTTTATCTCTCGTTTCTGTATATCCCGAATCTTTGACTACTTCATATATCTGTCTCATAAAGAAATTTAAAAATGTAATATAACTATGTGATGGCTTAGTTTTGACGGCACTGTGTCTAATTAAACGGACCCACTTAGCATATATTTAAGCCATGGGATATGGGCTTAAAATAATTCCATCCATCATTAGGTCACGTGATTCAACACAAACCTACATTACCATACTCATATCTTAAATATCAATATAATTAAATAAAATTAAATAGAAAACTAACTTAAACTAAAACTTACAAATCTAAGTCCATGGGGTATGGTGCCAAGAACACTGGCTGCATTTCCATACTCATTGCGTGGCAACATGGTTTAAGTATATCACGTGACCACTCACTGTCTTATGATGCAACATTTCTTTTAGCCCATACCATCCATTATCCCAGGGCTAAGATAGCTTCGCAAGTGGCCTGTATCATACTGTCATGTCGTGGACATTTGTGTGGACGCTCTTATGCCGTAAGCATAGGGGTGCTTTTTGACCGGCTAATGCTGATTTCATGTCAATACTTGGCGAGTTCATAACTGGATTTAAGTTAAGCTGGCTTCTTGCTTGACAAAGTTTAAATTTTTACTTGACGCTCACTACGCAATTCTTCAAGGGCATGCTTTTGCTTTGAAATATAACTTCGATAACAGTTTTTTTAGTAATTTTTTTTTTGCCTACAGATCCATTCTAGACTCTTGATTTTGATTAAAATTTCAATTAATAAACACCATAATCTCCCTTATTTATAAACGTTACTTAAATTTGACTAATGACTATATTGCGCGGTACAATAATTGTGTACATATGTACTTGCAAAAAATTTAGAAGTAAAGGTTGGTTGTAACGGATATCCTCTGAAACTACTGATCCGATATTGATAATACTTTCATCAAATGACCGAATTTGCGACCATATTTATCAAGTTACTACCAAGCCTAAAGTGTATTTGTGGATCCAAAAGACGAACAGCGCACAAAACAAACCATACATTTGTTGTTCTTCAACAATACTAAGAGACAAGTTACATTTAAGTAGCGTTCAAGTAAAGGGGTTTCTGTACAGTCAATCACTAAGCAAAAGGTCAGCTTAAAACATGCCCGACAGATCTCAATCGCCAACTGCATTGTCAGGCAACCCTGTCGATTTACCTGACTTTTCCAACTATTTCTGTTAATAAACCGCATTCCATCAGGGCAGAGTGACAAGTGCGCTTAGGCGGGCCTACTTGGGTTGTAAGCACGTCGCTCACAGTAAGTGCGTAGTGAACAAACTAAAGGAGAGACGATGTACAAACATAGTGTGGCTACAGTAACGTCGACCCAGTATAGACTGTGCGGTGTCCGTGTCCTTGTTTCGATGGAAATCATAGAGTTTATCGTTATTTTATAGTGTAATGTACTAGCGTTGATCTAGTGACTTTGTATGCGTTGGTACAGTCTTCGTTTCGGTGATAGAACTTTTAGAACACTGAATTATTAAAGCTCGAAGATGAATTTCTTGCTCACGGAAGTGTGGTGAGACTTGAGCTCAGCAGTAGGCGGTTGTAACTTGTGATGATGACGATTAAAGATGTATTTTAAATATGATGTTTATTTCTGAGGAAATATATGATATGACTATTCGAAAAATAATCAAAATCTATCGAATAGTTCGAGTTGACAACAAATAGACTTAATTCCTAAAATATTTGTGTGTATCAGAAAGTTAATCTTATTTTTCAACCATCACATCAGTAAACCGCGATAAGATAATCTTTAGATATTTCTGTATTCACGAAATATTCTTAGATTAACTGTGAAACGACAAAAATATCTTTAAATGTACAGAGATGCCTGTTACAGATTTTTATAATAACATAGAAAATGGTCGAGCTAGAAGGTTTTTCTTGTTCTGTGCTATGGTTGTTAGAGCTAGATAACGTAACGGTGAGACTTAATCCACTAAGAGGCAACTAACATGGTACCCTAGTTTTAAAATGTACATTAAAAAGTAAGGATTGTAATAGGACCCCGTGGCTTGTCTTTTTAAAATTCTAGTTGAATTTAATATTTATTAAGAATATAAGTTGTTATTGAATTAGAAATGTATTCAAATAATTGGCATGAATCCTACCGATTTCATAGAATTTTTATCGAAGCACATTTGATAGCGGTTCTTTATACAATTAATAAATGAATAACTAACCAGGGTAGTTTTTGATGTTCCTGGAATTAGATCTGGGTATATTGTAGAATGTTGACAATATTTGTATTTCTATTGTTGGTATGCTATTGGTATTAATAAATATATTTGAATTTCACTATCTAGGTGCGCCCGCGTAAACCAGGTATTATCGATGTTTAAAATGTATTTTGTAGTCATTTACCGTTTATCTAGATTTGTTAAAACTTTTTAGTAAACGTAAGCCAATGTGTAGTAGAATTGCCTTATTTAAAAATTCATAAAATTCATTATGTTTTTGTTATTGTGAATTTATTATTTAGTGAGATCATTAGCTAATATGTGAAATTGTATTTAAATAGGTAATTGTTGAATTATTTAAGTTATATGCTAGACAATCACTTATTTTAGGTCACCTAGGGCTAGAGGCTAGTGTGTTATTTATTATTATTATTTATTTAACACATTTTTCTTTTATTAATATTTATTTTCCACCAACACTAACTCACCGCATGCTATATATTCAATCAAGTTAACAATCATTTATATATCTTTACTTACACATTTAAAACTATATTTAAAACTTAATAAGTGCTTTACATTTCAGCTTTAGCATTGTTTATATATATATATATATATTTATCCAATAATCTTATCTTTCCATTATCCGAGTTTTGAAATGGCAAAGTTAGTGAGGTTTTTTTTAAATAAATTTTATGAAAAAATTAATGGTGCCAATTCTGTAGTTACAAACTGAACTTAATCTTAGTTTAGTCCTGTCAAAAAAATTGTTGTCACCTTTCCACCTTATGAAAGCGAAAGGGACGGCAATAACTTACGAGCTGTCAAATGAAGTTTGAGTTTAGTTTGTGCCAACAGAATTCGTACCAGTATTGGAGTTTCATCTCGGATAATTGCTAATCCTCGAAGTAGTTATATGCCTTCTATCTATCCTCCTTACACGGTATCGATGCCTGTAGGTACGCAATATTGAAAGCCTTCAATGGACTTTAACCAGTAAGAAGGTATGCATGCTTCATTTTATGACTATCCAATAACCTCAGTCTAAGTTCCGGCGGTCACGCGATACCGAGTTCTTGTAAGATAACGAGAATTAAACGCACGCGTATTCGCGTGACAGCTTGGTCTTACCCTAACATGCACCTATCACCGCTCACTGTGCTGCACTCTGGTATACCATCCTAAAACCATTATTATACAAATGGAACTCGTTAATTTTCAATTAGCATTGTTCATTATTTCTTAAAGATTGTGATCACAAAACCATTTCGTGAAATAAACTCACTGGTCACATATCGATAGCTTTTATTGAAAAATAATCGCTAATTTTGAATCTTTTTGATTTACCTTGATTTGCCGGTGATGACTGATGAGATCAGTGTTGCCATTATGTTAATAACAATATGTTGTACAATTCTGTACTTGTGATTATATAAACCCATATGGCGAATGACACAAGAAAATGACGAAACATCCAATACAATAGAATATGTTAAACATTCAGTTTCTAACGTTAATTCTTGCTTTCTTTATATAACCTATCAGTTTTATCATGTTGGTAGCCAAACTAAACGCTATCACATCACGAAGAATAAATTTATCTGTTACATACTGGATTTAAAACATATTCTAATCCTTATCGACATTGAAAAGGTATACAGTTGCTACAAAGATCGCTTGAATCATGACCACATTAATACTCCATTTGAGCACTTATCATCCCGCTTGGCCACTAAACTTCAGTAATACTAGTCTAAGGATACACTCTAGTCATTTCTGTGTAAATTGTAACTGTTTGGAAATATATTTGTACGTGTTATGTCCAAGTATTTTCTTGCTCATACCATTATCATCGTCACCACATATTTTAAGATATTACGTGACGCTTTACCAACACAACCTCACTGTCTTTTTGACCCAATAAAAAAACAGGATAATTCACTCCATAACTTATGAAACCATCTAGTATGGAAGAATCTTACCCTTTTTTATACACATCTTTAAGACCAACCCCCACTGACGTGTTGCTGTCAGTGGATAATATCGCAGGCGATCTGTTTTTAGTATATTTTGTATTAGGATGCGCGCAAACTTACACGCCACGCCACGATAAAGGTGCGACGAGACATGTAACGCGTTATCAGAATAACGCTGCGATATTATCGATCGACAATATTGCGCTTGTGGTTGTGGCTTTACCACCCATATTCGACTCGATCATTGTCCAATACACTCAGAACAATAAGTGTAGTACTAAATACAGAAAGGACACTTTCCACCCTGCGCAATCCGCGTCCCCGCACTTTTACCAGCGATCGCCGAGACAGTCATTACTACACGACCAAAAGTAAAAGACAAACGTTTGTATGAACCTTTATACTAGCGGGCTGTCTTTTGTTTTGGCCGTGTAGTGTGTTGGTGTAATCACACACGCATTTGACGCGTGTACAGACTTCATTTATATGTGCGAGTGGTCAAATTAACTTCTTTGGAGTGTCCGGGGTGTGGTCAGGATCACAAGTGTAGTAGCGACAGTAGAACAAGACAGCGGTTGTAGTTGCGTAAACCGTGACAGTAGAGCTCGTGAGTAATGGTGCCCTCCCGCGCCCCTCCCGGTCCCCGCCTTCCCTCGCCGGCCCCCTGTTGTAGCGGCGGAGGCTACAGCCGCAGATGCTTGCAGAATGACGTGGACGCGCCCTCCCCGCCTCCGTCCGAGCGCGCGTCCGTGCCCTCGCTGGCGTCGCTCGAGGCCGCGTCCTGCGCCTCCGCGCCGCGCGTGTGCGGCGACGCCCCGCCCGGCGCCGCCCCGCCCGGCGCCGCGCCGCACGGCGTCGCCCCGCACGGCGCCGCGCCGCACGTCGCCACCGCCGATCCGCGCGCATAGCGCAGTCGCTGCCGCTGTCGTTGCCGATGCGGAAATCGCACAGACTCCATAGTGGTTTTCTATCGGTGAAATGGTGGCGGACGCCTGTTGAACGCGCATTCTGTTTCGCTTTCTTTTTGAATCGGCTCCAATTCTCCAGTTGTTTGAAAGATGTTGATGCCAATTCTCTTGTAACTGACTGCACTAAAGTTTGGTTTAGAACTGCCAAATGATTTGTTGTCCATTCTCAACCTTATGAGTATGAAAATGATGGCATTTCCTTTACAGCTCAATTTGAGTTTAGTTTATGCCAATAGAATTGGTGTAGTTATGTTCTTCCTGTTTGTAACTGGGGACGATGCAAATGCTATAGTTCTATTTTTAACCTAGCAAATATAACATCTGAGTTCCAATAAAAATAGCCCGAACTAAAATACCAATTTCATCTCAAACTCGGAGAATCAAGCATCTCGTAAAGAAAGCAAGCAATGCGCATTCAATTAGTTGGACACTGAGTGTTTCGAAGTGGAATACACCAGTGATTATGTGATACAAAATTGACACGTTTAAAGTGACACTAATTGTGACAATTAAGAGCTTATTTTCAAATGTATCAATTCTGGTTTAGACTGTTCTTTAGGCTGGAATAAACTTTACAGGGCGTCTTGGCGAAGCATTGTCACCGCTAGACAATTCTGTGCCCTGTTAAAGTATTCAGAAGGTCGACCCTAGATCTACAATAATATGAACTGTTCAAAGCGATCTTTAATATTGACTCTCAACAGCCAAAAACATTGCGCAATGTGAAATATTATATAGTATTATTGTAGGTCTAGGAGGCGCTACTAAAGCGTGGTTTAATTAAATAGTGACAGTGAATTATTGTTAATTTTACTAGAACTGTCAGGTGGCAACTTTAATGATTTCAATTGTTTAATGATCGTCTGTGCGTTACATACTCTTTAGGTTAGTCATAGAAATAATACATGATAGTAATTGATTATCACGATGAAGTTCTTATGCCAGAGACGTTGTTAGTGACCTTTTTGGAAAGGATTTGCGAGGATATCCATCAGTACTGCTACTGAATCTTGAGATTCTATAAAATCCAACAATTCCAAATAGTAAATTCTAGTTTAATGATGTAGTTGCCTGATGTGGTTGACTTGGCTTCAACAATGAATAGATTTTAAAATGTGATTCGCTCATTTTTTTTCTTGTATGAGTAAAATAAAGCGAATTAATTTATCAAGTTGAAATTGTTTGTTAATGATTAATTATCGCGTTATGTATCTTTCTCTCAGCTCAATATTTTAAAATCACATTCCTGCTACGGCCTTTTATTTCTCTCAGAATAATATGTCATAAATTAAAATTAAAAAAAAAAGATGTAAAAAAATTTTGAAAAGTGATGTTCGATGTGATCTTAAATCCACTTTAATGAAATAGTAATTTAAGAAATTATACGATTTTAAATTACGTTTTAGTATGTCGTATCTAATTTTGGAATATATTATGTAAAATTGTTGTAGCCTTATAGAAATTAACATTAATGTGTATTTTAATATTCTGATGTCTGTCTTTATTTAATTTACATTATTACTATTATTTTTTCATTAAAGTTATCTGATTGTAGTGAGTAAATTGTATTTTTAATTAAATTTAGTTTATCTCAGCTCTAGTTGTGTTATCTGAGGCTTTAATATCTCTATTTATGTTCTAATGAGCTGATTGATATCGAAGAATTATATTGCGCAGGATGAAATTGTAGTAAAATCTATTTAAATTGTTTGCCGAGACGAAATAAAAAGCGTTTCAATTTATACTGTACAATACACTCTGTTCTCTTTCGATATATTATTATCTATGATGTAGTAAATTGTTGAACTTTCTACTTTGCTTAAATAATTCTAAAGTCCTTTATAACCCGATCTACCTTCCAAGCTACTTGTTAATTAGATAATAAATACAAATAGGTATATACCTAATATTTTTTTATGAGCCATGCAACACGGATTAGCTCTATTGGCTTAGTTTACGTCTGCAAAGCAATATAAATTAAAAAGCCTTTATCATAGAATAGTATTTAATATATTGTAAGCTTATGAAAAAAGGCTTATTTCCAGTTCAAGACATTAAATAAACACGCCATAAATATTGTTAATTTCGAAGACCGAACTTCTCAAAAAATATTAATTATTTTTATCATATTATATCAGATATAATTATATCTATAAATTGTATGTACAATATTTTATGAAAGAGCTGTAACTTGTTGCCTTTGGCTTACGAATAAATAGGAGATTCTATTTGCCTGCTTCACTGTTGTGTAATATCGGCTTGGTATACATAAAATATCAAATCTGAATACATGTTAAGCTAAGTTGAAGTATCTTAATGGTATATTTTCAGCGCGCAATGAGCTGGTGACGGGGAAATATTAATTACCGGCAAGCTACTTGAAAGTTACTCATGTGAAATGCAATTTATAGGTCCATTATTTCTAATTAACTCACAAAACTCATTAAAATGGTATTTATTTTTTAACTAACTGGACCGGCATGCGTTGCAGTGCCATATAAAGTAAAATATTGTTTTTATTTATGTATATTTTTTAGTATGTTTGGGAAAGGAACCCTCGTGGGCGCCCTCAGAAGACCCTACCAAAGTTTCATCGTAATCTGATCAATAGTTTAGGAACGCATAGTGGACAAACATATAAACATTCGTTTTTATTTTGTACAGGGTGGATAATCCGGCAGGTGCGTGTGAGGGGGGGGTAAAGGCCGATTGAAAAAATATCAAAATAATTAAATAATAAAAGGATTTAACTACCAAAATATATTGAATAACATTAAAATAAAGAAACCAATGGTTTAACCGAATATGTTAAAATTGTACTCAATAATGTGAGGAAGGGAAATTTTTAAATAAATTCGTAAGTCACATGCTGTCTGGGTATATACTTTTTTCAATTAGGCCTTGACCCCTCCCACACGCACCTGCAGGATTATACACACATTACCGGACACCCTGTATAAACATAGAAGTTAGATAGATGAAGGCAGATTGACAGATGTGAAGCAGGCATAGATGTAGGTAGCTTAGGAACTCCCAAATTACAATGTGTTCATTGTATAGTGTTGCTAGAGATAGTTAATGTAAACCCCTCGTGTCTTCGGCTCGTGTTCAAGAATCGATTAAGTCTCGGTGTTGAGTCAACTACGTTATTGTGTTAACACTTTAGTGCCCTGTCTCAATAAGTGATATTTATGTATTAGAATAAAGTCTATAAACATAGTTATGACAAGGTTCTAAATTATTCACACATTAATGTCGATGTTCATGATAAAAAATGTGATCGATTCTTCGGTGGTATCGAAATTCCATTCCTGATAGAAAATGTTCTAGTTAGAGCTAACCTCTCATGTTAAATGAGCAGAATCGATGATTTTACTCATTATTTGAATTCGAATCTATGAAATTATTGTAACTTATAAATTATTTTTCAGTGTAAACGAATAAAATGGTTGACACGTCAATGTTTCGTATTGCGATTTCCTTATATGTAGATTTTTTATGTAGTTTTAATTTTATGAAGTTTTTTTTTGTTTGTATTAATTTTTCATTTGAATATAATTTGTACCAGTCAGTTTTAATATTTCTTTTTGAACACGATTAACTGCAGGTGCCTACGTACAAAAAATACAATGTTTCACCAAAGCTGTATTATAATTTCTGGTAAGTAATAGACCTCGTTCATAGTTCAATCTATTTATATATATAAAAATGTTATGTCGGTTTGTGTACGCTTCAAAAACTCAAAAAGTTCTGCACCGATCGAGCTGAAATTTTAGCATGATATATAAGCCGCATCAAGGATTGTTTTTATCTATTTTTTTCATCAGTGACATATCAGCGAATATGCGAATGTGCCACAGCAAAGCGTGGCAGGGTACAGCTAGGTACTTCTAAAAACGTTCAGTGACAGAGTATAATAAATTGGTACTTTCAATATTTTAGGTGTAATCGACTAAATACAATGGGGTGTGCGAAGAGGCGCGAATAATCCTAGCAGTGTATATAAATTATAATACCGTCAATGTAATGTCGAGCAAACACGCACAGTAATACCACGGTTTTTTTTTTGGGATAAAACATATAATTGATTACACTATCTCAATGCAAAAATGATGTGAAAACGTTTTGCTCTTCTGCTGCGGTGGGAAAGTTTTCATATTTTGTCACTAGATAACTTTTCTTTACCAACTTTTTAAATTCTCGTAATTTTTTGAATGGTCGACTCAATTTAGACAGGAAGTAAAATATTGCCAATGTTGTCATATTCGCTCTTCATTTTCGTACAGTAATCGAGAAATCATAGGTAGGCTCCTGTTTTTTGCTTTACGTCGCGGGCGCCTATCTTTAATCTTGAGCTATGTTCCTGCCTAGGTCTCGAGTCGCAACTAGGCAAGCACGTGCCGTTTTGGTCTGCCTGTTTATTCTGCCCTGCGCTCGTTGACGGCAAAATCATACAGGTTTCTTAAGGCCAGCGCAGACGAGGGACTTTTGTTCGCGGAGGACAAAATCGCCACGCTTTACATACATAATACTGTCACGCCTTTCTCCCGTTGGGATGGGCAGACTACATCTTGCCACATGCTACGATCCCAGCCGAAACCAGTACACCAACTCTCTAACACCCCCAAGCTTTCTATATTTACGATATTTACCTCATGTGCGATTTATTTTGCTGGACAAAAAGGTACCCCCGAGGACTGTACCTCGTATGCGCACGCCTTACGATGAATATTTCATTAACAAGCAAAAAGTATTTGAGATTTTTAATGTAGATATTGCCATGTTGAGTATTGAAGGTTTATACTGTTTTTACTGTTTTAACAAGTCTCAGCGTGGTACATTCAGCAGGATTTTCCTATTAGGAGGTAATGGAATAATAACCCTTGTTTAATTTTAGGCGGATGTTGAATAAAACTATCGTAATCATTGAGTAAGTACCTTTATTTGAGTCAATAAGTTGTTCCTTTATATACACGCTAATGTTCGCCTTTGAATCAACAAATAAAAATAAATAATTTAAAAATATGTCTACAAAGGTTAGTATATTTCCTATGACTAGAATATTAGTATAAACATTGAAATTCTAAATATTACATACAACAACGGCATAGTTTTAATGGAAAATACATCGTAGGTGCTTCTATTTCACGATGTACTTATTCTGTTTCCTAATGTTGATTTTTATTTTAACAAACTTCCGCCGTCTATGACGTAATTAGACCCAGTGATGCTCTTTGCCTTATCGCTCGCTAAGAAGGCAATCAGTGCGGCCACTTCGTCCCCTTCCACCAGCTTCTTCAATGGCATGTTCCCAACCACGTTCTTCACGAACAGTTCCATCTGGTCGTCACTCAAACCTATGTCCTTCAGTAAATTCGTTTTCACGAATCCGGGGTTTATGGAATTGACTCTAACGCCATCTCCCGCCAACTCTAACGCAACGCATTTCGTAAAATGATCCAACGCCGACTTGGATACATTATACGCCAGCGCCATCGTGCTTGGTTTCATACTGGAAATACATGAAATGTTGACAATGCAACCTTTGGTTTTAATCAAATGCGGCACGGCGAGCATCGTCAGCTGGTAAACAGATCGCATGTTTGTCGACATTACTTTGTCGTAGATATCCATGTTCGAGTTTTTGATGCCGCCCATTCCGATGACTCCAGCGTTATTGATCAGAACGTCCAAGCTGGCAAAGTGTTCGACGGCTTCGTGGATGATTCTCTCTGCATCGACATCGTTTGTGACATCGGCGGTAATGGCCAAAGGCTTGATCCCTTTCGCTTTCTCGCAATAGAGAGCGATTCTCTTCAAATTTTGTTCCTTTCGACCCACCAAAACCAACTTTGCTGACAGTTTTGATAGATAAATGGCCGTAGCTGCTCCGATTCCGGAACTCGCGCCGGTAATTAGCACAACTTTGTCGTTAAAATCCATTTTGAGCGTCAATTGTTTATTTTAATTTAATCAAGGCCAAACAGCCGTTTTGCGTTTCACAGAGAAGGGTAACGCGTTGACGCACTTGGGATAAAAAGGATGACTGACTGACTGACAGTGAGTGACTGACTTGCTTGACTCAAGAGAGATGTTGTCATTATTATAATTGGGTTTCTTCTATGACATAATCAATGTTTCTACCGTAACTTTTTAAATATAAACTGATAAATGTAGGTTTCATTATTTTTGTACATAGGTAAACCTACGATTTGTAAATACGCTACACGAACACGAGTGTTACGATGTTATATTATTTCTATTGGACCTAGCTTGATCGTATCGTAATAAATATCTTTTTAAACAAAGAGACGAGTTCAACAATCATGGTATACAATGAATAGCCTTATCGCTATTAGAATTTTTTACAGGCAATCTTTGGTTGGACAGTAATCGATAACAAATGTTGCGGTTAGTGGCAGTTGTATTCGTAGTTGACGATCGAAATAGGATAACTGTTGATACCATACTGAAATTACATGTAAGATCTTTGTACACAGAATTTATAATAAAATAATATAAATATTCTATTCTAGTCTAAAAAATGGAAGAATTCTACCAAACTAGTAGCCATATTTAAACTTAGTAACACTGAACCACTTTGTAATCATGGTTGCCGTGGGGTTGATGACAGTCTGAGCGACAAGCACGTGATAGCATGACCGGCCGGTGTATTATTAAAATGTAGGTAAATAAGTAATAGGTACCTTTCAGCCGCTACTTATCCTTTTTTATAGTCTACGAATTTCAATAGTTTGAAAAAAGGATCTTTATTTAGCGACCCACGATTTCCGAGATAGATAGATATATTTTTCTATCTAGGTACTCAACGAATCCATCTAAAGTTTTACAAACTTAACATTCAATATTTTATTTCCAATTTTGCGCCTAAAATAATTTAATTTCGAGCAGGTACCTAAATAAATATAATCCATAAAAGATAATAAACAAATAAAAGTGGTAGAATACATTGTCGGTAGGCTCCACAGAGTAGGTATGTGTGTACATGGTGCTTTCTGTATTCTGAAGGTACATTAGTCTCCTAACAATTATTTGACGGGGAAGTTTTTGGGCTTAATATTTTTTTTCCAATCACTTGTCAGATATTCTCAGATTTGCTGAATTATTACGTCCTAGAGGCCACGCTGGGTATAAATCATGCGATAGGCATCCGTTTCTGGGCCAAGCCATTCGTCTTACATCCGCATTTACATATAAAACATTCCAATATATCAATTCGGCCGAATGCAATTTGTGAATGGCGTCCATAAATAACTATTTCCGTTTGACATAATGGCGACCCTTCGTCTGGCAACACCGCGGTCTGTTTTCCCGCCATTATTTGACAGATGCGATCGCAGTCAGAAAACCGAAGGATTTTCAAGCGCCCTGGCTCGCTCAAATCAAGTGTGAAATTCAATTGGATGCCCATAAATTTTGGCGCCTTGAAAAATGTTTCAGGTTCCGGTTTTTATTGTCGCCATGCGTAAATGCGGAGCCGTAAATATTTTAGAGAACCACCATGTGGGTGTTCAATATATTAGGATTTTCTGGAAACGTTGAAGAAATTATTGGGTCAATGAATAAATTATGTTTGTATGTACGTATTTTGTAAATATTTTGCTTATTACCTAATGTATAATTTTTTTTTATATTCTATACTATATTTTTCACCTATTTTATATTAATATTACAAATAATTATTCATAGATACAAGTTTAAAATTGTTCAAATACTTACATTCAAATATAATTAGTAGGTAGTTTGAAATTTAAATTATTGTATTAATGTGTGAAAGTAGCGGTTTTTAGAAAATTTATATTAAAAAAAAACATTTAATCACAAGAATGCAACAAAAACTGCAGAAGAAAAAGGTACCTTAAGGTAACTCAAGGTACGTGTAGAAAAATTCCCCAAACCTCATTTTCCCAAAGGTCCTATTCTGTAATCACAACCATCGGTTCTCAATCTCGCGACACGACATCGGTACATCTTCGAGTCTCGCCGTACGCGCGGTTTGCATGAAACATTCAGTTTATTGCGCGAGGCATAGCACTATTAACGGAATGTATGGCGTTACCCGCCTGATCTATCGGCTAATACCCAGATTGCACTACAATTTTGTACGGAATTTACGGGAATTGTGGTAGATTACATTTATAAATGTTTGTTTCGAGTTCTTTGTTAGTGTTTTGTTTGTTGTTATTTCAGTTATGTACCGTCTACCATACAGTAACTATGTTGTGTTACAATAGAATAGAAGCAGCATTATTTACCTAGTTAGGTATAAGAGATTGATCATTAGGTAATATGAAATATATTTACCAGATTATTAGTTGTATTTACTATTTACTCACTTTTACAGTCATAAATTGTTGTTATAAGTTGGTACCTAGAACTGAATTTAGCATTTACTTTCTTAAATTATAGCATTAGTGCTTAGGTATCTACTGTAATAAATAATGCTTGTGGTTGTTTTTGAATTCATAAATAAATAATTTAATGACAGGATGGTGAGTTAAAATTAAACATTTCGTAATTAAAAGTAAGTGCGCGAATTTTTCTCCATTTCGCCACGATCCAATAAAGAAATGCAAATGAGATGCGGCCGAGAAGTATTGCTCTCGGGAAGGGATGGGAGATAGAGTTTGGGATTTATACAAGTTATCGATGGGTACATTTTAATAACTGTTTTTTGCTAGCATTTTAATTACTATCCCATTTAGTAGTATACACGATAAGACTGGGTCTCTAATACTGTCGTCAATAGGGTCTTGTCGGAAGCTGCTTAAGAAAAACCTTTGTTGGTACGACGTAGTTCTGGGTGGAAAACATTATAGTGGTCTGGGGCGTGGCGGTTAAATTTTCATCTAGGGGACGACTTATTCGATCGCTCACTTTTAACAGGTTCTGCGACAATATTGTCCCATCTCTAAAATCACCTTTCCCCGCGTCGTCGTGTCGATTGTAAAAAAGTTTTTATTACTAATTCCGGGTGTAGTCCCCGCACTTCGGTTTACGGCCACCTAGCTGTTCTCGATCCGTCCGTAAATGAACTTACGTTTGTTTTACGGCTAGTCCATCACTGGGGACGGTGCGGTTGCGTTTTGATTGCAAATTAGTTTGTTTGCAAATAACAAATGAGTTAGTAACTTTCTTTAGTTTTTATTTTTGGATCTTTAATTGTCAGGGTAGGTACCGTACCTCTAACCTGAAACAAAATAGCATCCACCTAATAATGTTTTTTTATGAAACTTAATTCATATAGGTGATTTTTTAAATAATTTTATGTATTATAAAATCAACTGTCAAAATATTCCTTTACACTCGCTGAAAAATATCACGAAATTTGGTAAAATTTTATAGAAAAAGAATGAACGATCACTATAAAAAATATATTTTTACGATTTTACTATGTCAACTTGTCCACAAAATTTTATTACCAAAACAAAAAGTTGGAGATGCCGGGGATCGAACCCGGGGCCTTTCACATGCAAAGCGAACGCTCTACCACTGAGCTACATCCCCGACAATGAGTTTGATAGAAATTGTAACAGCCTTAAAACTGGAAAGTAACACTTTGTTTATACAGGTTTGTTTAACTATTGATAGGTATACTTTGATACTGTACGTAAAATTGAATCTTCTATGTATATAAGTTAGAGCACATTTTCTATTTCCATGAATTTTATTACCAGTCAATAAAATGTTGTTAAGTATTTTAGAAAAGTTACTGCGCTATTTTAATGTATTAGAGTACTGTATAAGGCGTGTATTTCACAGGCAATGACAATGTTTTTTTTTCCCACGTGTATTTGCATTTCGTCCCGGCGTTTGGGGACCATGGTCCTTCTAGAATCTGATTCTCTCTACTGATAATCTTAATAAAGGGACAGTATCGATTAATTTCTATGATTGTGACTCGTTAAACATTATTTTTTAATTAACTTCATCATAAATAAATGTTTTATAAAGCGCGTCTTATGTGCAAAGAGATTTCAAAAAAATACTAAACTAATTTTGGTAACGTACGTTACTTGGTACTTATATCACAAATCTCTTTAGCCATCGATCTTCCTAAATTAATCCTAAACGAAGGATCCCCACTAAATCACACTTACGTCGGGCGGTGCATCCGTTATAGCATTCCTGCAAAGCTATAAAAATATCTCCACGCCTCCACGAGGGACTTAACCCTATTAAATGCCGTTAATATAGTTATTTGGATGAAGTATTTGTTAATAGAAATTTTAATAATGGACAAGTATTTCATACCCTCTATATAGTAGTCTGAAACAAGGAACGGACAGGTGGGTGCGTTTATTATTTTAACACATTGCTGAAAACACAAATGTGTTCAGAACTTGCCACGAGTACGGCAAAACACAACTGTTGTGTTTGTTGTATGGGAAAACACTGTGGAGTGTGCAAAACGGCTCAGCAGTCAAAGTGTTAAGGGAAATATTTTCTACTAGCTGCGCCTGTGTTCATTCTATATGTTAATCTAGGTAATAGACTATCTGTGTGAGAATTTTCATCCAAATCCGTTCCGTAAGTAGTTTTTGTGTGAAAGAGTAAAGCCTGACGAATCTGAGAGACTGAAGAGTCTGACGTGTCGTGTCGTGATGCATCAGAAAGGTATCTGTTTCATACATTTAATACAGTAGCGTTCACATTTCTCCGATGCAGTGTGTTTTGATGGCTTGTGTTAAATGAATGAAACCGATACCTATCTGATGCATCACGACACGACACTTCAGACAAATGTGATTCTAGACATGATATCATAAACATAAATATTTATAATATAAACTACTACTTACTAATAAAACTCATTAGACAGGCGAGCTAATTCCAAAATGAATACTCTAAAACAAAATCTCCAAGTTGGTCCAATATTGCCGCATACGTGTAGCCTCCGCGGGTGATTCTGAAGCACGTAGACGCACGTGACTGGCATCCTCGCAGCGTGTTGCTGAATCCACCTATAGCTATGGGAAATGCAAGGAAAATACGGAGGAAATTCGTTGAATTAGCTATTTGAGGAAACTCATGTTTGGAGCTCGGTGTTCTATGTTTGTTCGAAAGATACCTAGGCATATTTTTAAACGTTTTCTATTTCATTTAAAAATAGTTTCGCGCAGTTCCGCCAAGCAGTGATGTGCAAGCATTACTGTGTTCCGGTTTGAAAGGCACTGTTTCCAGCGAAATCACTGTGCATATGAGACTTAAGAGCCGATTCCTCAGGGTGACGAGCGCAGCGCGGTGCCACGCAGGATTATGCAATGCAAAGTTATGGGTGGCGCTGTAACTGTAATGGGCAGGCGTAGCGCTTAAGAAGCGTCTTGTCTTAAGAAGCTTCCAGATCCCAGCAAATATTAATCACCATCTTCCATATTACTTTTCCATCACCAAAAACGTTATTTCCTAGAACGTATATTACGGAGCCGGTAATACCCCCGTCGCTCACGTAGCGGCTACGTGACCAGCATGGCGGCTCGCTCCACGTACCGCTGTAGGCAGGGTGGTTACGTATGAAAAACTTGGCGAATAGAAGTTTTTACCGTGTTTGCTAAATTATAACTTGATGATATTAGCTAAGTTAGACAGTGCTTTCGAAGGGTAAGTAGTTATAGTTAACTTTATGTTACGTACTTACATACATTTTACTTAACACTTTCACTGTTCAGCCGATTCGCTTGTCTAGCCACGGGTGCGGCTCTGCACGCTCCATAGTGTTTTCCCATACAACAAACACAACACTGTGGAGTGTGCAGAGCCGCACCCGTTGCTAGACCAGCAAATCGGCTTAGCAGTGAGTGTTAACAGTGTATATAGCTTTTCTTGCTGACCATGTTCCAAACTCGTGATTACGTTGGAAACAATCTTTTTTAAATTTAAATCGTTGTGGATATCCTGGGAACTAATGTCTGAAAGTTCGAGAACAATAGGCCGTGGACCAATGGGAGGTAGCCTATTTAAAAGATGAGTCCTGAAGTTCTAATAGCTAGTCGTAGGTCGAGGTCAGTCTGTGAAACTTAGCTACAGCGTATTCTCTTCGAGTGGCGATAGTAAATTATTCCCTATAATTCTATAAACGTTGGGCGCATTTTGGGTACTTGGTTACTTGACCTCGTCATTGCACTGTAAGCAGCTAGCTGACTATGTTATATATTTTGATTACTATATTTTGATGTTTCAACTAGCTATACCTTTTTCAAGGATCCGCCAAAAGCTCATTTTTCAAACATCGACACGACAAAAGAAGATTTTTTTACCTCTTCCTAAGCATTTTTTAGCGTTTCCCTAGAACCAATCGTTATCGATACATTCGAAATTCTATTTCATTATTCTACGCAATATTTTAAGTGGGTAGGCAAAGAATAAAAAAAAGAAAAACAAAATTATAAAAAAAGTTAAAGGTGTCGAAGTAAAGTATTGTACTCAACGTTTGTTTCTTTCAAACAGCTGTAAACTGCCGGCCCGGATCGATGCCGCTGTAAGATCGGCCGGGTAAAAACGAACGTGTGAACGGTTCGTTATGCGCTATCAACTCCCCACCCTCCGGAATCTAATAAAGCACAATTCTGACGAAGTACATTTGAGACCTATATATACTAGACAAAGCTCGACGTTTTGATCAAGTTAGACATTGACCGTAGTCACGAGAAGAATGAAGTGTCATCGTCGACAGCGCAGAGGCGGGCGATGTTTCCAACTACCCGCGTTTTAATCCGTAAAACAACTGTCACGATACACACATATCGAATGCAATGACACTGCAACGGTTGTCAGCTCGATCTTGTTTGTCTCCATGTTAAGTTTTCCTACATGGCATGCCAGCTAATTTATAACAGACATAATTAACCTCAAAAGGTGCAAATTAGAAACAGTCAACATTTCTTTTCGCACAACCTCCATCAAACACCAGACATAATTAAATCCAGTTATTGATTTAGGGACAGTGTCTCTGTAAAGCTGCCGTGACGCGTACTCACTACAAAGCGCCCGGGCCGGGCAGGGCCGGCCGGGCCGGCACGCGCGCCGATCGACCCGGGCGGCGCGACGTGACCGTGTGACAACTGCCTTAGAACTTGGAAACTATTGGATTCCCATTATTGAATGCCGGTGTGTTTGGGTCGTTATTGTTGCAATCGATGAGACGCCTGTCTGGCTATATGTTTGGAGGCGATCTACTTACCTACGTAAGTACTTGTTGTTAGTCGCGACTTTTTTTTTAATCATTATTTTCTGATAGTTTTCCATATACCCTCTAGGCCCTTATTTCCCGCACAGGGCCAAGATTTGTGTGTCTCACAAATATTTGCTCTGAGTTTGGGTGTTTGTAGGACCATGGTCCTTGTAGTTATGGATTCCCTAGATAAAGGGAATTTTAGTTAGGGGTTAGGCTCTATGTATGAGATCGTGACGCGTTATTATTATTGTTAATAACTTGAAAATTATAAATATTTTAAAGATAAGACAAAAAATGTTCAAAAAATGGCCTGCCATTGTATTGATTTCAAAACTACCCTGTAAATACCCTCCCTTACTACAGGTATCATTTCCACAATGATTCTGCAACATCCCCGTCCCACTAACACCTACTTACCCTTGCCTACTCAGGGGGCGAGGGAGGTAATGAAATAAAAAGTAGGCTCCCTACCTGAGCACGCAGGACGCATAGTAACTCCGCATTAGACCTTTGAGAGGTTAAAAACCTCGGCTGTGTGGGTGCCTTTCGAAGAATCTGTTGGATTAGATTTTGTAATTTTCAACATGCTGCTCCCAACTGACGCGTTAGACGTCAGGCGTCAGGTCGATAGTATCGCATGCGTTTTTGCGATATCTAATTTTAGGACATTTTGTATTATACACTGCTGCACACTGCAGTGAGACGTTGCGTTCTAGCTATTTTCGCGACGCAAAAACGACGGGATATTAAGTAATAAGTATAACGTATCAAAAAAAGTCATAAAATACGTCATATTTTCAAGGATTTTTTTTTATTCTATTTGTGGCTATTTTTTCATAGTTTTTTTAACCTGTTTTACGCTTTTTACGTCCATATTATTTACTGTTTTTTTAATAATTATTTTAATTTTTCTTATTAGTAAAGGAACATTTTGTATTGGTATTAGCGCGATATTACTAAATGTATTGCGTCTAAAATTAAGTAATTGAAATGAAAAATAATTTGGTCTAAGTGTAAATATAACTGATTTCGTAAATAAATATCCTAGCCTAGTTATTTGATTAAACAGTTGAATTTATTACATATGTACATACAGAACATTGCCCATATATTCATGTAACCCCCCTTTCAAAACAAAATCTAATGAAAGCACCCTCAAAAATATTAAAAAGAAAGCCATTACGCACAAAGCAAATTGTTTTTGCCCACTGCTGGGGCAGTGGTCAGTTTTTTGGGGCGTTATTAAAAAAGCCGCATTGTAAGTGGTATAAGATTGGAGAGGAGTGACATGTGCGGACATCTAGTGGGGCCAGGGAACTAGCGGGTTTCGGACACTTAATTTCTTCTAAGGTACCTAATAATTATATTAATTAAAGATAAAAATACTATATAATTAGACTTTTAAAACGTAGGATTTTTAATAAAAAGACAACGGTTTTATTCCTAAAAAGTTATCAAACGTTACTTAGTACTGCCCAGTACAATACTGTAGTGTGCAATTTTATTATACGTCACAAAAACTTTTTAATGACTAAGGGGGTACCTTTACGTGAGTTTAACTTATTATATACTTTAGTGTTGCCTAACTCGACCTGGGTTTAGTAACAAGTTATATATCAAATAAAAAAATCTAATCTTATATAATCTTTTTAGAGCTTTTCAATCCATTAACTATTTTCTACACGATCAAGATGAGTGGTAGAAAATGTTACTTAACTACTATAACCAAATATAACGTTGAAACTTGTTTCGAAATACCAAGATCACTTTAATTTCAAAAACAGAACCTATTCTAAATAGGTAGATGAGTAGATACCTACCAACTTATTAAAAAATCGTGTCCTCAAAATTTGGTGGGAAACAACTGGAGCGATATTTTCGATTCTTAATTCCCTTTCACCGTTTTCTATTCTAAAAAACCGGTCCGAAGGTGGCGCCTAAATAATTTCCCATCGCTAGTTGAGTGGCCCGCACTAATAGCCAAGAAGCAGGGAGGTAATGGCACAGGACATTCCGCGTATTTCCAACTCCGCCACGAGTCACGACGGAATGTCGTAAATCATATACTAATCCCCACACTTGCCGGGATAAATGACTTTATTGATGACAGTGTAGAGGTAACTGTACCTCACAAGATGTAGGTTTCCATCTATAAATTGTAACCGTAGGCCTCTCAACTAGCTCTCTCAAAAGGCCCTCTTATGATCCTATATATCTATATATAGGCTACTCTATGGCGTAAGTTGGTAATTAGCTGACTGTTGCGAGTCCGATACCCGCGCGAGGTTAATATTTTTATTCAGTTATAGTTATAGGTAACTAGTATTTTCCCAAATAGATAATTCTTACTCCAATGAAATAGGGTAGTTCCCAAAAAACTTAAATTTGAGTTTTCTACGTCTGTTTAGAATTGTGTAGGATATTGGCCTCGATGCAGCTAGTGTCCTTTCAACTATCCTAAGAGTTATTTTGCCCTAAATAGGAAAACAAAGTTACCACAACTTAAAATATTCAGGCAGGTGAAATCGGCATTTTTTTGAGAAGTACCAAATAACGAATTGTTTATTAAAGGACGCCGTTCTAGAAAGTTTATTGGAAGTAAAACACTGCCTAGTTCCATTGGTCAAAAGCTCAATAGGTTCCCCAAAATCCCTAAAGCTTGATCCCAGTTCGAAATCATTGATCCAGATAAAAATACAATACATCGAAAACAATAAGAACAATTGGCATCCTTCCTCAGACCCGCTTAATAAGTTTCTACTTACTGCGTTCATCATCACTACCTTTTTGCTACTTCACCTTAAGACAAACCACGACACTCCAAACTGCACCTTAAAATTCCACCTACAACATTGAAAGTCCTCTGAGAGTACCTAATACACAGGGCTGTCACTTTTCAACAATCAATAATTGCGTTTATTCATTGTGCAGAAGGTTGGTTTTCCAATGTGATTGGTGAGATCAAAGGGATGGAAGACAAGTGGCTGGACAGCTTCTTACGGGTAGTTCCGACTCACTTATTTTGTCCATAGTAAGACAATGTATGCGATGAATTCGAATCGCGATGTAAAAATCGCGTGTGGTGAGGGACTCCTCGTGTTCACGTAATAGATGACACGTAATGACGCGAACAGAAGTAATCTAAGACAATTTTCACATGATATTTAATCAAAAACTTAAAAAAATGCCATTTAATTTAGCTTTTTAAGTACTACAGCTTTAGTAATGAGTTTTTTTTGTATTATATTATTTTGTATGCAATTGCTATAAAACACATAAAGAATCAGATTAAAAAAATATTTCTTTTTAAATAAAAAACTTATATTTATTTTAAAAACATTCTTATCATTGCCTATATCTAAATTAAGGAATAATTAACTTACATTGTTTAATATCCAATGTACGCTGATTCATTATGGTATTTTGTAACAGAAAGTGTCAACCCTAAAGTACTATGATTATGATATAATAATGCAGTAAGTAAGTAAATATCAAACACTTTTCAGTTGGAACATGTTTGTTTACGTTAAATTATTTTCTTGCGTCAGCAAAACCAATGCAAAGTCTAATCGCCATATACAGCTGATGAGAAGCGGTAACGGTTACTTAATGTGCAGGCTGTAAGATAAAGATCTTACGATTGTGAAAAACTCAAGTCTGAAGTTAACTCGTCGATTAAATGCTTTTTACCTCCGTACGATCGATTTGTTGCGCTTGACCAAGAGGGTGTCCACAAAACGTTGATGGCATATTGTAGCATCTTGCAAACTGTATGATAATTTCAAGTTTACATCGTGGTTTGATTTTTCACGAGTTTGAAATGAATGAACGATGACATTTAACGTAATTTAAAGTTTTAAAATATCATGGTCACGCAGATTAGTGTCGGGAACTCAAAACAAACCGTATTACATGGTAAATATCCCGTTTTTAATCATATACTAGTGTAGTTTAAATTAAGTCAGATATTTTTGAAAAGCTTTATTAAGTTCGTGTCATCAAACTTAAACAAAGCTGCCATAAAGCTGCTGCTTTCCAGCTATTTTTAAAAACAATTTCACCAAAAGTGAACTTGTGGGATTACAAAAATAGATGATTCAATTGTTAGTTAGTTTGACTCAGTTTTCTATGTTCAATTGAGTTGAAATTTTTCATGCCTGTTAATAATCAGTTTGCAGTATAACGAATTTAATAACAGGTTTTAATAATTTTATTCGTTTATTACAAAAATAATTACAAATAGAAGTCGACTGGGTTAGCATTCTAGGGACAGGTTATTCAAAACCTCTAAAATGCCGCATTCTTTATCACACCTAAGCCATTCTGATATGCCATCGCAGCCATCGTCGCCGCAGCATATCTCTTCATTGTTCCACTTTTTGCACAACAAAGGAATCGAGTTGAATCGATTCGCCGACTATTCGAATGATCCACAATCGATCCTGTATCGATCGAGGAACGAACACGACACAATGTCATATACAAGTAATTGTATATAATTGGTATTTCTCCAGAACAATGACACCAAATTACTGTTTGAGTGAAATAATTGCATTACTTTTTGCGATACGCTTTGACAAAAGCCGAGTTGAATTTGCCGGTAAGAATCGAATAGTTAGAATCGTTTTATGGTAAAGTTCGACGTAATTTTGCGGCAACTGTCAGGTGTATGAAGGGTGAGTGGTTTTTGAAGTATAGGTAGTTAGGTTTGAACAACTGTGCGACAGTTGGCGACTACAGTTTTTGTGGGTATTGTTATATTACGATGTTATTAATTAGAGAAATGTACAATGAAATTGTCCTTACCATCCGTATTTTATAAAAACATCGGATTCTTTGACGGTTTTGCAAAAAGGCAAAATGTCATTTGAATCCGAATTTTATTTTCATTTGCGTTATATAATACGGCTGCAGCTAGTGAAAAAAGTAACGTATTTATCATATTAGCTACCTTCGTAACTTTGAAACAGTTATAGGATAGAATTGAGTTTTAATTTGATTGTTTTTACAGTTTAGAGGCAGAGTCGGTGCCGATTAAAATAAATAGCATTACGGATAAAAAAAAACTTTATAGTAAAACTGACTAAGGTATAGTTAAAAACAAAAGGTAAATAAGTAGTTGTTTTCTTCATACATTTTAACTATCAGTTAGTTTAAGTGATGAAATCTCTAGGGTTGTGTAAGGTGCAGTCAGAAGGTAGGTATATGCCCTATTTTTACCTGACAGCAACGCAAAGGAAGGTATTGTGTTTATCAGTCTATATATGTTTTCGCGTGGGCCGATTTTGATGATTCTTATGTCTTATGTCAATTATCTGTCTGTCTGTCTTTTTAATATTTCTTTCCACACGCCGCGATCCTGACACAACTCTTTCGCTTCTTCCACTTTCAAGAGTCCCTTCATACATTATCGCCGGTTATAGGTATTTTTGACCTGGCATTTCTTTAGTGCAAGCTTTTTTGTTTTGTTGTGCGTTTAGTAATACTGATTATAAGTTATAATTATCTTAGGTATTGTGTAAGAATATAATGAGTAATGACATATTGCCAGGGAAGTCTTCTTCAAAAATAGATCCAAACCCATGCCTTGCTTGCTAAAGTTTTTCTATGACAACAAAATTTCGATCGCAACTCAATACACTTTCAATAAATACGAACCGCTCCACCTTTCCGCGTTAACTGAGGAATGCTGCTTTTTGCCGAGTACGGTTTATGTCAGCCCCCCACTCGCGGCAAGTTTTTCCCCTTTATTCGAAGCTTTAATGAATAAGAATAGAGTCTGAAAAACGCGCGGTTTGATTTAAAACCTCTATCTTTGAGATTGAGTGGATAAGACGCGGTGGCATAATGTTTGTGGACGGTTGGGAACACACGACCGAATCTGAAAAATGAAATGCAATTATTGTATGACAAAATAAAAATTGCGTGAAAGAGTAACAAATATCCATCCATCCATCCTCACAGGCGACGATTGTACATATCAATTATTCGTAGTAGAATCGATTACTGTACCTTTTTGTATGATAATATCTACCAAACGAACGTACTGAAGTTGGACAGGATTCAAAATCAGGCCCTTCGTGTAATTGGTGGTTATATACGTAGCACTCCTATTCACGTGATGGAGAATGAATTGTGTCTTCCCCCTCTTCAATTTCGTAGAAAATATCTCGCCGGAAAATTTTGGTTAAAATCTAAATCTTTCTCTAACGACAGCACCATACTTTCATTACAAGAATTAGCATCTCTCAGTAGCTCACGATATTGATCAAACAAAAAAATTCCTTTGCTTGTCAGTACTCATAATTCCTTGGGGTCAGTTTCCATATATAGTAGTAATCAGCTTGAGATGTACTCACTACAGACTTGGGTTAGCAGCATTAACTTAGACCAAGTACTATCTGACTCGATTCCGCTAATCGATCGCGCTAAACGTTCTTACAGCTGTCACAACTTAAGATCCACTTGTATGCACTTTATTGAGAAAGAATATGGAGATTGGAATAAAATCTTCACCGACGGGTCCAAAGATAAAACTGGAGCAGGCTCGGCTTTTCTGGATCCTAATATTGGATGTAGTATGAAAATTAAGATTGAATCTAATATATCTATTATGCTCATTGAATTGATTGCCATAGCAGAAGCATTATCATATATCAATTCAATGAATTTCGACCGATTCGTCATTTTGACGGACTCTAAAAGTTCAATTCAACATTTGGCTCGTTGTACCTCTCATAATATGAGAGGTGTACCGATTGTCTATCAGATTCTAGATTTAATCTTAAAGATCCAATCTCATAACAAGAGAGTTATTCTTCAATGGATCCCATCCCATATTCAAATAAATGAAAATGATGACGTAGACCTGCTAGCTAAACAAGCGGCTGAAGATGGAGTTCCATTGAACGTGTTACCTCTTTTCACGGATCACTTTAAATATGTAAAAGATCAATGCAGCGTAATATGGCAAGAATACTTTGACGAGAGGTCACGTGAGAAAGGTATTTGGTATAGAACAATCCAGCCGCAAATATCCCAATACCCATGGATAGACAATATATCATTAGATAGGAATTATTTAAAGACTGCTCTTAGATTACGCTCGGGACACATTCCATCAAACAAGTTTGCATTTTTAATGAAAAAAGTCTCGTCGCCGAATTGTAACGAATGCGGAGTACTTGAAGATGTTCAACACATTTTGATGGAATGTGTCCGGAACGATACATTAAGGAGATCAATGTTTGGTGGATATAGAACTTTGCACATTGGACTTCGGATCAGTACTTTGTCTTGTCCCACATCAGAAGAAGCCAAAATATTGTATCGGTTAGCAGATCTAGCCTTGACAAAATAACTGTTAATTTTTTTTACTGTTTTGTTGTTTTTTTAATCTCTGTGTATTGTTTCTACAGGACGATGTGGTCGCCTAGCGACAAAGTCCTTTAAATAAATTAAAAAAAAAAAACCATCCTCACAAACTTTCACATTTATAATATTAGTAGAAACAATGCCCTTCAAACCGGAACACGATAATGCTTGCACACTACTGCTTGACGGATGAATATCTGGCAAAAGTGTGGTACTACGAAAATGTCGCAGACCCGGTAGTCCACCAGGGTGTAGGGTGTAGGTATACTGCCATTAGACGGAGCCTGTTCGCTGTTCGTGTTCGCTGTTGACATTATGTTCGCCCGTGTGCACGCGCCCATTGATTTTATGCTTGCCGCAGGTTTTATATCATTTATTTATAATTTATCGGTTCGCAAGATGTCGGAAGGTGCCGGCTGGAAATAAACCCTTTGTAGTTTTGTTTATGACTTTTCTATGACTGTTTCAATCATTGTCGGATGATTGTACTAATTTTTTTAATTTGACTGGCCGATGAGACGAGCACGTCATTCGCCTGATGGTAAGCGCATATATATGATATACCATGATGGTATATGATTGCCTACAATTTTTTTAAACACGAGAATTATTTCGGAGGTAGGTGTGTTATCCACCAACCCGGACTGGGCCCTCGTGGTTGATTATGGCCTAATCCTCCTCACGAAAGTGAAGCAGTGGGCCAATATGGGTTGATGATGATGAAGATGATACATTTTTTAATGATTCTATATTATAATACGGTGAGGCGATAAGAAGAGCAGGTTGTTCTCTTGCTGGTAAGCGCATGCCAATAACAATTGAAATGCGTATCAGCAACACTTTTGAGTGACCATGCACTGCGCTCGTCACCCTGCCCTGGGACTCTGTAAATGTTCAATATCATCATCATCAACCCATATATTTTCCCAATTGTGCTGAACGCGAATCTCTCCTCACTGTCGTGAGGAGGATAAGGCTATATTCTACTACGGGGGCCTGGTCCGGATTGGTGGATATTGATTGTACATACACATAAGTACATGCTCAATATGGTTACATAAAATTACATATATTTGCCCTGAGACGTAAGTCTTCAATGAATTTTTATATTATCGCGTTTAATATCAGTTTCGTGACCACGTCTTTTTGGTTGGCATTGAAAGAATTGATAAAAAACATGTGCTAAGAGACCTGTTTGTATCTGTCTAAGGCTCTTAGATTTTACGGTAGAATAGACTCAGGTCATTTAATAGATATAAAATATAATTAAGGTACTTTTCCAGTAGCTGTCCTGCAATAAATTTTTATGAGCATCAAGCACGAAAACCCCCTATTAAAGCCGTCATATGTCCTTAATTGGTACATCAATATACGCCGCTTATCTGATGACTTCAAGTTACCGTACGGTAAGCACGTTATTTATAATTAGCCGTACGTTAATTACGGTATAATTACGGTGGACAATGACGCCCTCTGTCGGGGAATGCCGGACTGATCGATCGGTAAATGATGGTCGTTTTTGTCTAAACTTAATGGTTTATTAGTTTATTATTAAGTATTACGTTGAGGCCAGTTATCATTAAAAAGTTATTTAAACTAACTTACTCGTCATCATCATAGACAGCTCATTCGACCCACTGTAGGGCACAAGCCTCCTCCCTCTTACGCCATTCATCCCGGCTTAGAGCCGATCTGGTCCAGGTGTTACCTAACAACATTTTAATGTCGTCGACCCACCGTTGAATGGGTCTTCCGCCGCTGCGCTTACCGACACGTGGCCACCATTCTGTCAGGGACTTACTCCACCTGCCATCGCTACATCTTGCCAGTGTCCTGCCCATCGCCACAAACCGATGACCTTGGTTCTTCTTCGGATCTCCGTATTTCGAACTCTGTCGCTTGACCTGATGGCTAACATGGCACGCTCCATGGCCCGTTGTGCGACTGGCATCTTATGCTTAGCCTCCTTCGTGAACGTCCATGTTTCGGCACCATATTTCATCGTGGGCAAGGCACATTGGTTGTGTAGATGGGTTTTTAAACATTAATAAGACCCGTATTCGTAAAAAGTTTATAAATTTATATCAAAAGAAGTTAGTACCTCTTTTTTAAGGGATAAAAATACAGCCTCACTGAGCCAAGCTGTCTAGCTTTTAAATCACGGACAAAACTGTCCTACACAAACAAGCTAAGGGTAAAGTTATAGCATGCGCTGCGCCGGCGCACAATAGCGTTCGCAACGCCATCTCGCGGCGTCCGTCATGGCGCGCGACGAAAAAATCGCGCGTCCCGCTCTATTGATACGACATTGACGGATTCGGGTGATCGGCGGTAGGGTTGGCTCTGCTAGGGTTTCAGTGATTCCGTGTTTATTCAAGAATTTATCTCATTTTTTCATGCCCTTTATTTGGTTTAGTTATTTTAGATTTATAATAATATGCTTGTAGGTTAAATATCTGACCAATGACAATGTTATGTTTCTGCATTTATGACCAGAAAAGGACTTACAGCTTTGTTCCTAAATCGCTTAAATTCCGTTTTTAAGGTTCTAGTAAGGAATTAGGACTTTTTGACACTTTAGTCTTTTATTAAAAAGTTTTTCTATGAAAAAGTCGAAAGATGTGTTGTAATATTTTTAAAATGAGGCATTAATGTAAGAATTCAATAAACTTACTGAAACAAAAATAGGAAACCTGCGCTAGATCAGTGTTATGCCACAAGTAGGTATTTTGTGTTTTGTTTTTTGTGATTTTGTTTTTAAGTTTTCTTTGTTCTGTGGTGTTTCAATAAAGAGTTTATCTATCTATCTATCTACCCCAAAAACTCTTCTCTATAGAATATCTTTTGACATTTTTTTTTTACAAACATCCTTGGCGTGCTAGCGACAACCCTACTGTAATATACATGGCAGAGACGCCGCACTGACATGTTTACGGGCCAATTATTTGTATGGATTCCTGCGCAATAATGATTTCTTGCGTCCGTCCGCCGTCCGTCTGGACGTACCTTTATTCCGGCTTTTTCTCTAAAAGTGAATTTTGATTCCTTGTTGGATTCTACTATTGTTCTACGAACATAATTATTGTCGTGTCGTGAAGCGGTGGTAGCCTAGTGGGAGAACGTCCGCCTTCCAATCAGAAGGTCGTGAGTTCAAATCCCAATGCGGGCACCACGCACCAATGTGTTTCTTGTGTTTCTGTAAAACATATGTACGTAATTATCACTCGCTTTTCAGTGAAGGAAAACATCGTGAGGTAACCCATATACCTACCCGAGAATTATTTCGGAGGTAGGTATGTTATCCACCAATCCGGACCGGGCCCCCGTGGTGGATTATGGCCTAACCCCCCTCACGAAAGTGACGGGAGACCCGTGCCCAGCATTGGGACGTTATGGGTTGATAATGATGATGATGATGATACTAGTTCTATTAATTATATTAAACTATTTATCCGTCAAGCAGTAATGTGCGAACATTACTGTGTTCCGGTTTGCAGGGCATCGTTTCCAGCGAAATTACTGGGCATATGAGACTTTATAGTCGATGTCTCAGGCTCAAGAGCGCAGTGCGGTGCCGCGTAAGTTTATGCAATGCAAAGTTATGGGTAGCACTGTAACTGCTATGGGCAGGCGTAGCGCTTACCATCAAGTGAACGCGTTGCTCTTATCTTTAAACAATAAAAAAGAACTATAATATGATTTATAATAAAACTTCATCATCAGCCCATATAGGTTCACTGCTGAGCACGGCTCTCCCTTCACTTTCTCGAGGAGGATTAGGCCATAATCCACCAATGGAGCCCTGGCTGGATTGGTGGATAACACACCTTCGAAATAATCCTCGGGTAGGTATATGAGACTTAAATGTTCGACTTGTAAAAGTGCATTATTATGGCCTACTTGCAATAAAAGATTTAAGTTTTTTTTTTTTTGGATATCGGACGTCCTACCACTAGGCTTGACACTGGCGGAATAACAAATCGTGCGTAGTCAAAAAAAAAAAACAGAAAAACTGGTGTTTTGTTTTGGATTGCGTTTTAGTTTGTTCAGCTGTGAATATAAATTGTAATTGTATTGTATTGTGTACACTAGTTAGGTGCTATTCTTATATAGCAATTTGAGGTTCGGTGTGGCTGGTGTTGCTTTATCTAACTGTGTGTTCTATCAGGGGATGTAGCTCAGTGGTAGAGCGTTCGCTTTGCATGTGAAAGGCCCCGGGTTCGATCCCCGGCATCTCCAACTTTTTATCTCTTTTTAAGCGACTTCAAAATAAGAGGAGATTCTCAATTCACCTCTATCTATGTTATTTTTTGTATGTTTGTTAACTTAGAACTCCGTTATTTATAGATGAACCAATTAGAACATTTATTTTTTAGTTTAAAAGTATACTTTCAGATTAGTCCCAAAGAAATTACATCAAAATCGGTGCAGTAGTTTAATTTTATTAGTATGTCCAATTGAAATCGGTTTTTACGAAACAACTGGTCCCCCTTGGTACTCAATTGGAATAGAACTCAGAATATAGGAAATTATTATTCCGTGACCAAAGAGAAATAAAATAAACGTATTAAAAATAAATTAAAATCAATAAATTATAAATTGAATTTCTTTTTTAATATATTTTTTTAATTATACAAAAATAATAATACTGTCTTGAACACGACCTATTGCTTATTATTAAAATGATTTAATCACAAGTCAAGTCATATCGAATCTATGGCATCAAACCATAAACTAAATGTAAAGTCAACCTACAGCTGTAATTTTTCAGTTGTCTTTTTTTTTTTCATTTATTTATTAATTAACAAAAATAGTTGATACGGTATAACCATTTACATCAATTAGCAGGTATAATTACAATGGCAAACTAAAATTCTAATCCAAAGAAAAATAAAAATCAAATTAGTGAAAAAAATAAAATAAAAACCAATAAATTATTAATAGAAACAACTAGCATGCATTCATCTCACACTACTTCAGACATTCTGACAAAATCACCTGCCATTGGTCCGCAAACAGATCAAATGTTGTTCATGTGTAGCTTAATCTAACCACCAACTCCATCAGGGGATGTAGCTCAGTGGTAGAGCGTTCGCTTTGCATGTGAAAGGCCCCGGGTTCGATCCCCGGCATCTCCAACTTTTGTTCCTTTTTATATTTTAATAATTTTTACATTATGCCTAATTCATCATCGTCAGCATCAACCAATAACGTCCCACTGCTGAGCACGGGTCTCCCCTCACTTTAATGAGGAGGCCTTAATCCACCACGGGCACCCGGTCCGGATTAGTGGATGACATACCTACCTCAAAAATAATTCTCGGGTAGGTGTGTGAATTGCTTATTATATTTTATGTATTATTGAAGAGATAAAAACGTGTATTGTCCATTATCGTGAACTGACCCCATTCTACCATCGATCGACGAACGATCGATAAATGTGGTTGGATAACACACTGCAAACAGCACAAAAAAAAAAACAATAACTAACTAGCAAATAGTTAGATATTGCTATTTTTTTTTATTTTCCGAGTATAGAGGCTTTGGCCGCAGTCTCGCCTGATGGTAAGCGGCGACGCGGTCGACGGTGGAGCATGCTTGCCTAGAAGAAACTTCTAGATTATACATGTTTTTGTTTTTACCACACACCACACCTTTGTCAGATATTCATCCGCCAAGCAGTAGTGTGTAGCAGTACTGTGTTCCGGTTTGAAGGGCACTGTTTACAGTGAAATTACTGGGCATATGAGACTTTAGAGCCGATGTCTCAGGGTGACGAGCGCAGTGCAGTGCCGCGCAGGATTATGAAATGCAGTGTTCTGGATGGCGCTGTGGCTGTTATGGGCAGGCGTAGCGCTTACCATCAGGTGAACGACTGGCTCGTCTCGTCACTCAGCCAATAAGAAAAAACCCGACTGCGCCAGAAAGATGGTTAAGTTTTTAAATCTATATATGTAAAAATGTTATGTTGGTTTGTGTACGCTTAGAAAACTCAAAAAGTTCTGCACCGATCGAGCTGAAATTTTAGCATGATATATAATCCGCATCAAGGATTGTTTTTATCTATTTTTTTCATCAGTGACATATCAGCGAATGTGCGAATGTGCCACAGCGAAGCGTGGCAGGGCACAGCTAGTTAATTTTATAGATTTATAATAATAGTTATTGATAATGTAACTAACACTGATTAGTCAGTTGTTTTCGTAACTTGCATTAATTCGACTTGTCTAACACAGGGGATGTAGCTCAGTGGTAGAGCGTTCGCTTTGCATGTGAAAGGCCCCGGGTTCGATCCCCGGCATCTCCATCTTTTTGTTTCAATTTATTTTTAAAAATAATTTTGATTTTATTAGGAAAAAAACGCAGTAAATAAATAAAAGGAAAACTAAAAATTACTTATTTGAATTTAAATTTTGGGTATTTAAAATATTATTGACTGCATGATTGTATTGCAAATTAAAACATAATCCATAACTGAATGTGACTAACTTTTACATAATAGCACATAATGTTCCTAACATTGCCACACTTTTGCCATTACTGTGTTCCGGTTTGAAAGGCACTATTTCCAGCGAAATTACTGGGCATATGAGACTTTAGAGCCGATGTCTCAGGGTGACGAGCGCAGTGCAGTACCGCGCAGGATTATGCAATGCAAGGTTCTGGGTGGTTATGTGACTGTTATGGGCAGGTGTAGCGCTTACCATCACTCGTCTCGTCACTCTGTCAAATAAAAATAATCTGACGTCTTTCATTTTTGTATGAAATCGTGTATGTAGCTGTGGCCGTGTGTGTGTGTGGGCTACACTTTTGTTTATTCAATTGCTTTTCTAGCATAGATTAATTTATACAGTTTTCTCAACGCCTGTTTAAACAAGGTTGTTATTAAAAATCTAGGTTCTGTTTGCAATTTCTATCGATCATAGTGTCAGGGGATGTAGCTCAGTGGTAGAGCGTTCGCTTTGCATGTGAAAGGCCCCGGGTTCGATCCCCGGCATCTCCAACTTTTGTTACTTTTTCTTTTACATTTTTACTTTTAGAAATATACCCACCCGTGCGGCCGCGCAGCACGATTACAAAACCAGGTAAGTGTTAATAAAAATAGAGTATATTCATTATATGGTCAATAAAATTGAACACTAAAAATGAAAAAAAAAATCCTCTGTTTTTAGATTTTAAAATTTCAGTTTTAGTTAGTTTTAGTTTTTTATTTAATTTTATATATTAATTTATTGTTTTTTAATTTCTAAAAATAAATAATATCAGTTAAGTGAGATTGATGCTCAGCAGTGGGTGGATATGGGTTGATAATAATAATGATGTTTATCAATTCAGATTATTACGGAAATCCTCCCAAACCACACTGAGAAAAAAAATCTGCCAAGGTGCCAAGGGGATTTTCCAGTTTTTTTTCTCAGAGCAAAACAGAAAATGGCCCGAAGAAAATAATTAAATGAATACCAACTAACTGGTAGTATGTTAATTTATAAAAAATGTATAAAACTGGTACTGTAAAACATAACTTCGTTGATCAAAGCTCTTCCCGGGAGCTGCGATGCCGGCGCGTGCCCGTTAGCACGCGCGTCACGTGCGCGCATCGATCCGATGCCGTGCCGGGATGTACCGAGATCCACGCTGGAGGCTTTTTGTCGAGGCTGCTTATCACACTGTGATTAGCCACACACCAGGTGGATTTGCCTCAAGTCCTAAGCAACCTAACTTTCCTAACTAATATTATAATTGTGAGTTTGCTTGTTTGTTTGTTACGCTTTCACGCCTAAACCACTAAACCGATTTTAAAAATTCTTTCGCCAATAGAAAGCTACATTATCAGCGAGTAACATAAACTATATTTTACCCTATAATCCTACGGGAATCGGAACTATGCGGATGAAGATAATAAAAAAAACGCGTTATGATGACATGAAATGGAGCGTTATTTATTGTATCTTAAAAATATAGATCCAATTATTCCAATCAGTAACAGATGGGTTATTGTTATACTTATGAAACAATAAGTGGAAATATCTTATCGACGCTGGTTGAAGGCCGAAACGAGTTGGCGAGGAGTCGCAACGCACTCGTAAGACCAGTGGCGTCGCCACGCCAACTCGGGTCTGCCGCGCCACATTAGCTGTTTCACATGAAAATAACTCTGAAAGGCAGAGTTTGGTTGGAGTTATTAAGCACAGTTTCGTCCAAGCTCTTGTTTCCGACAGCTCGGAAGCGGGCATGTGGCCTTTAGCACGCACGTCACGTACACTTATCGACCCGGCCGCGCCGCGCAGCGCCGCGCCGCGCGCCGTGCCGCGCCGCGATGAATCCGCGGCGGAGGCGCTCTGGCGTGGCTGGGAAGCTGTTTATCCTATGCTTCCACTAGAAAGGAAATAATCATATAAACACTAATCCCTACTAATAACCTGTTTGCAACTGTGTGTCAAAATATGAAAAATGGCGGATTTCAATGAATTTCAAATAGATTGTGTACTTAGATGAAAACCTATTATAAAATAGACAATCGCACTGTAGGACACTTAAAAAGAGACGAAAAACATGATAACAATTTAATTTATCCATGACTCCGGGTGACGACCTCAATGCAATGCCGCGCAAAATTATGCATTGCAAAGCTCTGGGTGGCCCTGTAACTGTTATTGGCAGGCAATGCACTTACCATCAGGTACTAGATCGTCTCGTTACTTAGTACCATAAACAATATAAACTTACTTCTTATGTATTATTTTTTTGTTGTGTTTTCTAACGCTTTTTGGCGAAATTATTTCCGCGCATTAAGGCCTGATCCATCAATCGATTTTACAAAATCCAATATTAGCTTCCGACATCCATCAAGGCTTTCCGATATTTCAGTCCCAGAGGTGCCTTAAAACACTCCTTTTTCCTCGGGTTCCGTCGATTTCTATATACGCACGGCGCATACCTAATGTTTCAGTTGCCAATATAACCCTGCGGTAGATTGCAACTTATGGTAAAGGAATAAGGGTGGATTTCGTAAATAGTGTAGTGTTTCCGTTGTTTTAGAAGGCCAGTCAAGGACAGACGGTGATCTATTCCTTTTTGAGTGTTGGTAGAAATTGAAAAATGCTAGATTTAGATTGATTTGTGGGAAAATATGTAAAAAAAACAAAGAATTTTAGATGTTAAAATGTTTACTCTAATAATTCCACTTATATTAGACGTAAGTCAATGAGACGTGCAATAGGCGGTCTTAGCGCCAAAGCGATCTCTACCACACAACCTTTGGACGGAAAAGATAGACAGTGGAATAGGGTCGGGTTGGTAGGCAGTTGAAATACCATCGAGTAACTTTGAGAATAAGATCGAAATCTTCTACAAGAGTCCGCCTGGGGAAGTACCACACCTTTGCCAGATATTCATCCGCCAAGCAGTAGTGTGCGAAGATTACTGTGTTCCGGTTCGAAGGACACTGTTTCCAGCGAAATTACTGGGCATATGAGACTTTAGAGCCGAAGTCTCAGGGTGACAACCACGTATAAATATGTATTACACACGATTTTTCAGTGCAAGGTTCTGGGACAACGTGGCGCTTACCACCGGTTAAACGACGTGCTCATCTTGTTAAGCTCATATTACGTTTGGGCTTGTTTATTTTGATGGGCTCTATGTTCACTCGATGACTAGACGGGTAATGTAAACTTCCATAACGTAATTTTTAGTTTTATAAACTAAGTTTAATTAGTTGGTTAAACTAGCGAGTTTATCGCTTTATTTAAATTAGTAGAGCAACAGGATCATCATCATAATCAACCCATAACGTCCCACTGCTGGGCACGGGTCTCTCTTCACTTTCATGAGGAGGGTTAGGCCATAATCCACCACGGGGGCCTAGTCCGGATTGGTGGATAACATACCTACCTCCGAAATAATTCACGGGTCTTTCTTTCCTTGTGGGTTTCCTCACGATGTTTTCCTTCACCGAAAAAAGAGAGCAAGAGGATGATGTGACATAAACCACCACACTGAGTAGCGTTTGTTGGTGGATTACTTCCCTAAATACTAACCTTCTTACAAGAAGAGTTTACAAAAAAAAAATCTTCTTAGTAAAAAAAAATACTTCCCAACCTAAAAAAAAAAAACTTTCGTAGATGCTACGCCGTAGCAGCGTAGCTACGGCATATGCTAGCATGTAAACCAATTTGTCTGCAATGACAGCCGCGGATCCCAGTCCGGCGTGACCCAGAAAGCTCTAGGCACGCCTACCCACCAGCGTAGACCGGCGACGCCTTGCAAACTCCCCAGCCAATCAGAGCAGAGAATTACACCGTCGCTCCACTATATACCTGTTCCTGTCACTCTTTATGAATAAAAACGAGATGATAGCATATTAAGATTTAAAGGATTTTAATCAAAATGTATTCGTAATTTGCTTTTTTCGGGCGTTTTAATTTTGTATGGAATTTGAATTCAAATAGGATTCGGGTAATGGAATTTGTTTATGTTTTCTATTTATGTGTATTTGGACAAACATAACTATGTATAAAAATCTTGAAAAGCATTGATATAACTGAATTAGTTTTTAATGTTATTGAAGCTTTTACTATTTTTAGCAAACTTTTCGATTTTCACAAAAAATATGGGTACGATATTCATCTTTAGAAATCAACTAATTGTGAAAAATTACAAGTAAAACCATCGTCAGCCTGGTTGTCCACTGCTGGGACACAGGCCTTCTCTCAGAGAGGGTGGAAGAGAGAGTATGGTCAACTATGGTGAGAGGGTGGAGTATGGTCAACTATGGTATGATGAAACTTACTTTCTCTACCGTACTATCTTTTTGTTAACAATCTAGGAGACCTTTGCCCAGGCGCGGGACATTAAAAAGTAAAAAAAAAGAATCTTATAGCTTACCACAATGTCACCTGGTATTATGGCGATGTGGTCCAAGGTGGTAAACTTGCTAACCCCTGTCAGATATTCATCCGTAAAGCAGTAGTGTGCAAACATCACTGTGTTCCGGTTTGCAGGGCACTGTTTCCAGCGAAATTACTGGGCAGTGACTTTAGAGCCGATGGCTCAGGGTGACGAGCGCAGTGCAGTCCCGCGCAAGATTATGCAATGCAAAGTTCTGGGTGGCGCTGTAACTGTTATGGGCAGGCGTAGCGCTTACCATCGGGTAACTTGTTCGTCTCGTTTCTCACTCAAATAAAAAAATGTGTTAATATGAAAGAAACAAATTATTTTTGGCTATAATATTAATGACTTATAGTTAAAACTATTTATTAACCTTTTGAGTTTTTTTTCATCTCTATACCTAATTACTACATTTTTTTAGTTTTATCTTTCTATCTTCACTAGCTTCTGTCTCCCTCTCAACTTCCGTTCGCCTCGCCCGATCACATTTTTCGTAACGCATTCACCAGCTTACTCCCCAAGTACGTAAAGAAGTTTTACTTCAAAAACAAGATAATGTGTATATCGCTACTCTAAGTTAGAAAGCGGACATATATTTGAATATTCCACTTAAGGGGGGATTGTCACCATAACACTTCTTAAAGCACTAAATCACTCTTACTACCATATAAGTTGATCATTGTAAGACGCTGACCAAGACATCTAGGCCTCTCCCTTCAGAGCAACAGTTCAATGCTCTTTAGTGTTTAGGAGTTCAAGTTACGCCGGTCATGTTACCCCTACTTGAAAATATGACGTTTTTGTTCAAAAACTTAAGTTGTCGAATGTATGCATAGTCAGGAAGAAAGGGGTGTGACGAAATTTATGGTTTCACTTCATTGGAGGAAGTGGTTTCATGGAAAATGTATGTTTTTTTTTATTTCTTGAGTGACGAGATGAGCAAGTCGTTTACCTGATGGTGAGTGCTACGCCTACACATAACAGTCACAGCACCACCCAGAACCATGCATTGCATAATCCTGCGCGGCACTTCGCTCATCACCCTGAGACAACGGCTCTAAAGTCTCAAATGCCCAGTAATTTCTACACTACATTACTGCTGCGGATCAACATCTGGCAAAGGTACTTGCCCAGGCGGTCTCTTGCAGAACAGGCCTCCCACTTCTATTTTCGCTATTCGTGATTTAGTGTTACTTTTTAAAAGGAACTCAAAGGAACTCTGAGCTTCAATTGAAATATTCATCTCAGAACTAAAAAGTTTGAGATATACAAGGTAGGTGAATTCGTTGAACCGACAAAAATTGCTTTACCTAATGTTATAAATTGTCCGCCATCACGAGTGCAAAAACACCGTTAAGTATTACTTACGCTTGTCTCACTTAACTCAACAATTATTCTAATAATAACCAGCGTGACAAGGCCTCCAAACTTACATTAAAATCTCCTTTAACTCTGAAGTCCCAAAGGCGAGAGCGAGCCGAGAGCTCACGCTAAATTGGTTATTGCTGTGACAGTTAGAGAAACGTCAAAATGGCTTAAGGTCAGGTCGCAGGTTGCAATTCGTCCGTGAGAATATTTGATATTTGCTTATTATGGTACGGTTTTTGGTAATTTTGTTAAGTTAACGAGCGAGGTTAAGTTCCTTATTGCTTGGGATATGAAATGTAGATATTGAAGTTTGGGAAAAAAACCTTCCTTTTCTTAATTAGACTTGAAAAAAAAAACTTTTTTTTTTCATTGTGTCTTAGGACTTTATTGATATTGTGCCAAAAAAAACTTTTGAACCACGAAGGTTGTGTTAGCATAATTATTGCTAGGTTTTTTTTGTACAGTTCGATATTCCAATATTAAAAGTCCTTATATGATCGACAAGTTCATGCCACCTGTTAACTTACCTACTGTAAAAATATACTTACCAAAAACACGCAAAGAAAAAAATGTCTCCGAAAAGAATTCAACGCGTGCGCGATAAATTTTCCATCTATTTAGAATTTTCAAGTACAAATTCTAATATACTCGTGATATATTTGTGTTTACCTTTATTTGGTATTAAAATACAGTAAAAAACAAAACAACACAATCATCATCAACCCATATGAGCCCACCGCTGAGGACGGGTCTCCCCTCACTTTCGTGAAGACAGTGCTTTTACAACTTTTTTCCAGAATAAAACTAAATATTTTAATTTAGTACAAGCATTTTCCTTTATTTGGCTTGCCTGTAACTAGTTTCCCGGACATACGAACAGTAACAATTTATCTACATTAATGTGTACCATAATAAACAGTCAGACATATAAAAAAAAACGATACAAAATGCAAAAAAAAACTATTCATAATAATTAGGGCATACGCCCATAACAACGCTAGCAGACGTGACACCCCATCGCGTCACGTAAACGTAACCCAATTACGGGTACCGTGACGTAACGCCAGCACGCCCCGCGCCAGCCTGTTTCGTATGCCTGTCGCAGCCGGCCGGTTCCCCGCACACATCCACCGATACCAGCTCTCAATGACCGCTGGACCGACAACCTCGGCACACGTGTTTTTACTACCTTTGCCAAAATGCATGTAAATACCGTACGTCATTACCGAGCGCGGGAACATTTTGACAGTTGACGTTTCGTTTTTTCTTCCAACTTTTTTCCAAGTGACTTTTCTTTTCTAATGTGCCAGTGACTTTTATCTATTGTGCCAAGGGTGACTTTGTTTACAGTGTACTGAAAAGTGAATAATTAATGCGATCGTAAAGCATACGTGACTTATGTTGAAGTGTTTGTGACTTGAATTAGCAATTGTATTGGACGGACGTGGTTGGGGTCAGGTTTGCGAAATATACTAAACGGTTCTTAATCGATTTTAACTCAATTTAAATACGAATGATAAAAAAAACAAACTATTGCTTAAATTTAAAAAAGTTAAGGCGAAAATTAATCATTACAAATTATCAAAAAAGGTTAAGTTTTTAATATCAAAACCTTAACATAATGCAAACATCAAACATGATCAGGTTCTCTAGGAGATGACATTAGTTATTTGACCAATATTTGACGACAGCACTTCAATCTCCATTCCCACCACTCCCAACTTAGAGTGCCATAGAACCCATAAAAACATTTCACATTTTCACAAAACAAGTACCATAGAGAACAAACATGACAAATCCATAAAGTCCATCAGTGTCAAAAACCGTCGCGGCATCGACTCTTGCGCACATCACTCAACACAAACACGTGTTATTACTGGACAAACACGAAAACCTGTAATCCCTTGAGGTTAACAAAACATTAGCGCAATAAATACTTTAAATAGCTTACTTAAACTTAGCTTTGTGTAAATAACGTATCGGTTTTACTAATAGGTGCGGATTTGATAGAAAACAACCGAGTCGTGCATACGCGCTCCGCACACAAGCCGAGTACGAACCGTTCCACGTCGTGTGGTGTTCGATATCGGAATGTCTAAAGTGGTTTTAGGTGCCTGATGCCCTTAATAACTCTTGAGCAACTAGGCTTTGTCTATGGTGTTTGTCTACAAGTATGAAAAGTCATAGAGTAAGTAGAACCGCAGAATAAAATAAACTAGAACCAAAGAATAAAATGAGGTAGAACCAAAGAATAAAATAAGGTAGAACCACAATAAAATAAGATAGAACCAAGAGCAAGCTTTTAAATATGAACTCAAAAGAATTTACGGCATCCGTGGCGAAATTGGTGATGAGTTGACAGCGAAGCGCGAGGAAGTGGGTTCAATTCTCGCACAGGGCAAAGATTTGTGCAAACCACAGATATTTTCTCCAAGTCTGGTCGTTAGATAGATCATGGTCCTTGCAGTTCCCGATTCTCTAGATACATGAAATCATGTATGAGAGCAACAACAACACCGGGTTCTAATCCTCGGCTCCGTTCTAATGACTTACTCTGATAAGTTATGTGCGAATTTCCATCGCTCCGTGCTTCCGCAGTCGCTGTCGGTCCCGCAGCCTGATTACGTATAACTTTGCAGCAGCAAAGCGACAGCGCGGTTGTCAAATGTCACTAGAAATCATATTACAGAAACCGATCGCCCGCCTATTGCCCTGTTGCAGAATTCACTTAAAGCGGTACGTTTTGGTTTCTGGCGCTTATAATTGGCTATTATAATTGAAATAATAGTAGAATTTGTGACAATAGTAGACAAATCTTAACGATAGTACCCTGTACAGATATTTAAAATTAACTGAGTAGATTTCTCAAATAAGCAATTAGTCGTTAAATTGACAAAAAGTATCCAATAATAAATATTGCAGAACCAGAAGTGTATATCCTACCTACTAGTTGCGCCCCGCAGTTTCATCCTATCCAAACTATCCGTAATATATCCGTATATATAAACTATCCGTGTGCCAAATTTCATTCAAATCCGTAGTTTTTGCGTAAAAGAGAACAAACATCGATACATCCATACTCACAAACATTCGCATTTATAATATTAGTAGGACATACCAAATACCGTTGAAATCCGTTAAGCCGTTTTGGACAAACTGTCAGATGGACAGAAAAACACAAAAATTCTAAAATATAGATGATTTTTTCCTAAATTTTGGGCATTAATTTTGAAATTACAGACATACACTTCAATTTTATCATTGGTATAGAATAGATGGTATTCAATATTGGAATTTTAAAGTTATTAAACAACTATAACTTCTCAGTAGGCGATTAAAATGTGTCGCAATTTAGAATGTATATAATTTCCGATTGCATTCAAACATTCATTGCCGGTTTAAGATATTTATACAGAATTCGTTACAGTAATTGTTCGCACAAAATTATCAATAGTAACTAACTTAAGGCGGTTCGTTTCTGTTATGGCGGGAATTTTAAATTTCAAACAGTTTTTTCGTGTTGCTAAAATATGTTGATAAACACTGAAATTATCAGTTTGACGGTTTAATAATATATTTGAGCGAAACGGTGCATTAGTGCTAAATATGTCAACATAAAAACGAAAAGAATGACTTACGGTTGGCGCGAAATATAGTCTCTGTTTAATAGTGTTCCGATGTAGCTCGATAGATAGATTCGAAAAGTCTGGCATTGCATAATCTTGCGCGGCACTGCACTGTGCTCGTCACCCTGAGACATCGGCTCTAAAGTCTCATACGCCCAGTAACTTCACTGGAAACAGTGCCCTTCAAACCGGAACACATTAATGATTGCACACAGGTGTAGTACTTTAACAGGCGGACTCTTGCAGAAGTGGCCTACAGCTACTATAGATGGAAAATATAAATAACTACTTTAAATATGTAGTGGATAAAGACGCGGGCGGAACTAGTACGAAATAACTTAGGTAAATATTTGTGGGAGCATTTTTTTGATCTGAGTTTGAGTGTTTGTGGGACCATGGTCCTCATAGTTCCTGATTCCCTAGATACAGGGAATCCTAATTAGGGGTCAGGGTCCATGTATGTGATTAGGACGCGTTATAAGGATTATTAGGTAGGTATATTTTTATTAATTTTAATATTTCGCGTACGGGAAACCCCATAAAACACGATTAGTTGATTTCATTCATACTTTTACACAAAGACATGCAAATATATTAAAAACAAATTGGTTTTTACGTCTGTTTATCTATTTTTACGTAACTGCCTTGACGCTGTGAATTTCACAACAATCAAATAATATTTAAAAAAAACTCTAATGATCTTTAGCAAATATAATATTGTGTTGCCATGTTAAGGGGTTTTACCCCAAATGTGTGGTTTTCGAATGAGGAAATTAATTGTGATTTGAGACAATATAATGTGATCAATCCTTAATTAGCACCTAATACTCGTGGTTTTGAAATCAGTCATAATTTATATATTCCTATAACTTTTCTAATTAATTTTGCTTTTTTGTAATTTGTTTTGTTCTAGTATTTAAGTTTTTCTTGTTCTGTGGTGTTTCAATAAAGAGTTTATATATCCATTTATCTAATTAACAGTATAAGTATGTTCAGTCAATCCTATCCTCCCAAAGGCGGCCTAAAAAAGATTGTTGCATGGCGGTATGGCCGTCCGTTCTAATTTTGCCATTCGATTTTGCGTGCCATAAATAACTTGGCGTCCAGTTTCCTACATACTGTTACATTGATTTCTTTCAGCAAAGCATATACGCGTTTGATTGAAATAAATAGTTTTATTTAATTGATTTATAGTTTTGTGGGTATTTCTCAATTTGTATGGCAACACCAAACAAACACTATGTGCGTTAGCCCGCGACGACCGGCATTCCGTATTGTCAACATGGCGGCCGTTAATATAATATTTATTCGCTCAATATTAATTGCATTTGCTTGTAGGTTTTATTATTTTTGTGATATACACAGATGGAAATCTTTTCGGTGGTACTAACTTGAATATTTCATAGGAATATTGGTTAATGATTAGGTGATTATCGAAAGTTAACTTCATTTGACAGCGCCCCGATTCGCCAAATGCTATGAAGCCTTGGTTTCATGTCAAATGGCTAAACCAATCATGATGATATTTTGCGGGATTACTTGATAAGTAGAACCAAATATAAATCAATTTTCACATTTCGGAGAATTAAGTTTAAGGATAGAGTTATGATAGCTAATAATTTATTAAATTAATTATAGGATCCAGAGTTATAATCGAAATACAGCAGAATCCAAAATGTCTATTGAATGGAACATAAAAGTGACGAAGACATGAAGTTTAAAGTGAAATGAACATACCACTCATAAAATTAAATGATAATCAAACCTCACCAGTGGAATCCATAAGAATGGAACTCGACAGAGATATTCCATAAAAATGGAACTCATCAGTGATATTGGACTTTAACAACCTACCACCACAATGTACCAGTGGAAGTAAATATGGAACTTGTGTCATACAAATATAAGAATAGAATTATTGGAACTAGCCAGTGATATTCAAATTTAGAAAGAAAAATCCAACTAACTTCAGTTAACTATGTGCCAGTGATTGCGTGGGCGGTAAAAATTGGAACTAACCAGTGATTATATTATATTATAAAAATTTAGAAAGAAAAATCCAACTATCTACGGTGAATAAAGTACCAGTGAAAGCGATAGCGATAAAATAATGGAACTAACCAGTGATATATAAATTTAGAAAGAAAAATCCAACTATCTACAGTGAACGATGTGCCAGTGAGTGTGTGGGCAGTAATGGAGCACCCGAGCGGGTTCGGTGCGTCGCCGTGGGCCGCCGTGCTGGGCCACGGGGTGCACGGCGTGCCGCACGAGTACGCGCACGCGCACGCCGTGCCCATGGACCTGCACGTGCACCAACCCTTCCCGTACTATCGGTGAGCATGCTAGTTATATTGTACATACTATGTACTTGTAACGTGTGATTTTCGTATCATGTACCATAGGTACATTATCATATTAAGTATAATGTAGTTCAAGAAATGTAGAAGTAGTGAAATGCTTCTGATAAGCGAGTATCAAGAAATTTTTCACAGTTCCCAGATTTTTCTACAAACGAAGGAAAAAAACCATTTTCTTTAAAAAAATCCATACTTACCTTCGTGGCTTTTGTTTGAAATCGGAGTGTTGAATTTAGAAAATGATTTATTTCCTTCCAAATTTGTCATGAGGTAACTATTTAAGGCTCTCCACTTAATTACCAAGGCTCTTCCACGACGCCTCATGGCTGCACCCACCAACCGATTGGTCAACACAGCAATTAAACCTTAATTAACAATTATAACACCACCCAATCAGCATAGCGAATCACCATACCCACAAGGTCTAGTTTCGCTTGGCGTGCAAAAGTAGATTTGACGTATATGGGTAGTTATTAGGGCGGGATGCCAACGACGCTGCGTTTTTGTTGGCGAGAATAATTTAAACCATAATGCACACGGCTTTGTGTTATGGTTCGAAAGTCTGGCATGATGTCGGAGGCTGTGGACATCGCGTTATTAAATTTCTAAAGAACTGGATGTGGAGTCTACTACAAGTTTCCTAAATTTGGTAGACGATATACCGGTGTCTACCACAATTTCCGGTAGAAGATATTTTACTGGGGTCATTATTTAAAGGCCCCAAGTTTGTTAGCCGCTGTCAGAGTCGCAGATTTTGTAATTTTTCCTATAGGAGACGAAATCAATGAATTCGTGAGAGTTAAAACAACATTTAGTGCTTTAACTTAAATTGTTTTGGATATAGGGGGGGGGGGTGGCAGTTGTTTTAAAGCTTTCTAAGTATAAAAGCAATGGGTCTTGGATCTATACGAACAAGCATAGCCTAGAAAACTATAAAAAATAGTGCCTTTGAAGCGATAATGAGGCATAATAAATCGATCAAAATTGAGGCCTCGCAGACGAAGGAATAATGTTTCATTTTTCATTTAATAATTGGTAAAACAAAAGAGGTATAGAGAGGCCAGCTTTATTCATACCAATATGTTTTTTTAATTTTTATTTGACTGAGTGACGAGATGAGCAAGTAGTTCACCTGATGGTAAGCGCTACGCCTGCCCATAATAGTTACAGTGTCACCCATAATTTTGAATTGCGTTATCTTACGCGGCACTGCGCTGCGCTCGTCACCCTGATACATCGGCTCTAAAGTCTCATATGCCCATTAATATGTGATAAAATGTCATTTGATTAATCGTCTATCGAATGTTGTGGTAGAAAGACATCCTGGACGCGACGAGCTGATCAGGTCGAGCGGCTTTTATTAGGATAGGCACCCAACAGTGTCCTGCGGTTGGGGTCCGCATTCTTCTCATTACTCGTGAGCGTTTTTCCAACATAAGTATCGTAAAAGGTAGCCCGTTTCATTTCCCATTGCACAATGTCAACAAAATCGATTCTTATTATCACAAAAAGTAATTATTACCAACCCTTCTTAAATTTAGGAAACCATTTAATACAAAATTCCTGTTAGTGTTTCACAAAATTGTGAAGTCCATTGATGTGATGTGATAGGTATGCGTGATTGATAAATAAGCGTATCATGGTTCTGTAAAATCATACAATAATTATTGATACAAGAAAAAAAAACGATCTCATTCAACCTACATCCCCACACTACCAAGAAATCGATACAAACATCGATTCCGAATCGAATCACTGTCATTGCTTGTCGCGGGATCACTAATGTCCTTTGGCACTATAATCTGCTATACGCAGGCCGAAATTACAATCCAACATGGCGTCCAACCTTGTCATTTGGCGGCAAATGGTCAGTGCAGTGTTGCAGAATGGACTCGTAATTATATAGATAGGTTTCCGATATGTTCGTTTGTCGTTTTGGGATCTGGATTTAGAGATATTAATATCATTGGGAAGATCCGGGCTTGTATATTTTAGGGATAATAAAGGTCATCGCCATCCAGATATTTTGAACAGTTATTATTGTCATTTATCTTTCGTCTAGTGTAGGGCTTTTAGTACATTTTGACATTCCTCAATATAGTTTCAGTGTAGCTATGTTACTTGAAATGCCTTTTCCTTCTTGAAAAATTGTTAAGTAATAGAACATTTGACACTGACTGAAAAAAAACTCTATATATATTCGACAAGGAAGTTTTATAAATTTTAATGTAAAAGGAATCCATACTAAGAAGGCGACTTGGCACTAGTTGTTCATTTGTTTTGTTCACCAAATCGTCCACAAAGCTTTGAATCATGACATAATTTAGTAGTAAATAGACAAACTGACCAATCTATCTTGTGGACCACACTTGAAATAATAAAAACCATCGAAAGTTTTCTGATTCATTCACTCTCATATACGCAGTATTACTAGATGTGAATAAAAGAGCTGTGAGACAGCTGTTGCCTTTAACCTTCCCTCTATAGCTTGTTTTTTTGTGATTTAGAAGTTTTAGGATTTATTTGGATTCTGCCAAACTCGAAGATGTTGGCACTATAATTCTCAAGCATTTAATCAGTTTTTCACTATGTATGGTTTAGTAAAAACGGAAAGGTAGACCTTAACCTGCAGAGTACATTTACTTTTGAGGAATAGAATCCAAAAAATGCGCATAAACCAAAATAACCATTATTCTACATTCCAAATACGAATTTCAAAAATAGTTTTTGTCTTCTCGCCGTCTGTATTTGGCGTGTTGCATTTGGGACCACTTCATTAGAGCCGGGTGTCGATTGCTCCCAGCGCTCGATCGCGTTTTGCCGATGCCTTCCTTCATCATCAATAATTAATGAAGACCGTCGGTAGAATAATCTTGACGATTACAGACGGACAAACACATTTATTAATTCAGGTACTCCAGTAACAATGTGTATTTTAACAAATTAAATGTATTTTGGATTAATTAGCTGTTGGTAAATCTTATTGTGACAGTTTATATGACAAAAAAAAACAAAATGTGTGCTGGGACACATACTTAGTAGAAGTAAAACAACAACTAAAAAACATTTAAAAAAATTCATAAAAAAAATATACGGAACGTAACTCGCTCTCTGTCTGTCTTTACTAACTTATATCTCTATCTCATCTTTCGTGCGCCTCGCTCGATCACACTTTTCGTAACGCATTCACCAACATACCTACTCTCCAAGTAAGCGTGCGTAAAGATATTTTACTTCAAAAACATTACTCGAAGCTTAGAATGTGTTTTACTCAACTGTTCAAAGGGAACTTATATTTTTAACGAACAACAACAGCGAATTAAAATCTGTACACTTTTTAGAAGTCTACAAATTGTATTACTAATCGACATAACCTAAGAAGCTAAATCCATATGCATTTGACATTATGAATCTGTCAAACTCATTTTTTCCCGCTCTTTCCGCAGTCCGACAATTTCTCTGCGCTCCGGCTCAAAGCTTACAAGCTTGAACGGCCCTTAAATGGGCTTCAAAAGAGTCACAGCCGTCATAAATCGACAGTCGATTAAAAAACCGCACTATCTACAATTGCCCCTTTAATTCCTCCTACCGTGCATTGATCGTAAATACGTCACAATTAGTCAGGCAAAGGCTTGCTTTATTTACAGTGAAAAAGTCCTCAACTCAAACCTTATGGACCGACTTTATTTCCAAATGAGGTTTTATACGTGTAGATAAAAGACGCAAGTGGAGCGTTCCTGATTCATTCTTTTTTTTTCATTGTAATTTGACCTTATTACATTCAGCCTAATTGTCTGAGAATATTCCGTAACTTGGAAAGTATGAAAAAATATAGGACGGATTAAGAACGTAAGTAATTAATTGAAATATTGTATTTAGTTTCGTGGTAGAATCGGGTATGCGAGAGAATTTATTAGTAACATTAGTATTTCATTGCGTTAGCAGCACGTGCGCTGTAGATTCTTGGAAAATAATTATATTGCACTAACTACAGTTAATAATTTAACCACTTTTTAGTGTCAATTATTTTTCTAATAAGTCCCGATTTTAACGTCACTTTTACTCTATTCTATCTATCTTGTAAAAGTATCTTATTATGTCAAGGACTGTCTCAAAGAATTGGCATTATGATAAACAATGCTTAGCCAAAAAAAAATAATGACAGACAAATCTAGGGTTACCACTGCCGCAGCATTAGAGTTCCACTTGGACCCTTTGTGTTCAAGAACCTAAAAATAGCTCAAGTATAATAGATACCTTACTTAGCCGTAGTCTAGATTTATTGCTGCGGGAATTGAACCCGCCGATGGAGTTATCACTCTATTGTCCGTTATTTACTGAGCCATTGGCGTCAGGTATACCTGACTTCTATGAAAGCTAACACTTTAGTACCATGTGACAATACAATTTTTGACATTTTCTTCTAAGACTCCAGTGAATGGATAGTTTACACACAGCGACATGGTACTAAAATTTATAAATTAACCGCCGGACTCGTAGAGCCATACAGGGATGTCAATTTGCAACTTTGTCTCTATACCGTATTTTATAATTGGCAACATTACTACAATTTTATTTTCTTAAATTGTATAGCTAAACTTGAAGTAAATGCCAAACAAATTGTATGTTGTACGAACAAGTTATTAGACATTAAATGAGGAGTAAGTATAGTTGTTGATAAAGGCCATTATTGTTAAAGATAAAGATAAAGATAAAGATTCATTTATTTGCATAAACACGTGCGATTACATGCATAGGTACAGTAATTAAATAACAATGCATGCAAGATCTTATAAAATTCTAGGTAAATGTACAAACATGTTTTGCCTAATCAGGCGTGCAAAATTTTGGAGAGATGGCCGAAAAAGAAATATAGTCCAAGTTAAAACAAAAAAGATGTATAAAATAAAATAATAATATTAAATGTCATTCCCCACCAAATGAATCAAATTTTATAATAGTTTAATGTCAATTTTTTAAATTATGTCAATGTAAATTTTAAATTTATACAAATAAATACAATTAAGTCAAACAATGTAATTGGTCAATGGGTATTAAGCTAATTAAAAGTATCGTTTAGAAATTCATTGATATTATAATAACATTTCGCAATTAATAAATTTTTAAGGTTCTTTTTAAATAGATTAGTAGTCATATTTTTAAAACTATTTGATATTTTATTAAATACCACCGGACCCATACAATATACACTTTTCCGCATAAGTGTTGTCTTTGCAGTGTGAAGCCTTAACTTATATTGGTCACGACGATTTCGACTTACAGTTTCTGATAGTCGGGGAAACAGATGCGGATTCGTTTTTACAAATAGTGCCAATTCCAATATGTAAAGCGACGGAAGTGTTAACATTCTATGCTGAATAAAATATGGTTTGCAACTGTCTGTTGCTTGCAGTTTGAACATAGACCGCAAACATCGTTTTTGGGCTTTGAAAACTAGTTCACTATCAGCCGAATTAGCCCAAAAAATTATGCCATACCTCAATATGGATGCAACCAGTCCATGATAAGCTGCTATAAGAGCATCTGCATTAAGTATTGAAGCAATTTTGCGTAGTGCATACGCAGAGCTACTTATTTTATTACTCAAATCCCGAACATGTGCCTTCCAGTTAAGTTTTTGGTCTATAGTGAGGCCCAAGAATTTGGCAGTATCTACTTCACCTACAGGTTTATTTTGGTAAATTACATTTATATTAGATGTGTTCTTTGGTCGTTGAGAAAAGTGCATTAGATTTGTCTTACTTAAATTAATTTTTAAATTATTATTGTCAAGCCATTGAATAATTGAATTAAGTGATATATTTATGTCAGTATTATACAAGTCCTTTTGTTGGCGTGCTATTGAAACTGTGCTATCATCAGCGAAAAGCGTCATTGGATGCTCAGTTACTTGCGGCAGGTCATTAATATAAATAATGAACAACAGTGGACCAAGAACACTCCCTTGCGGAACACCGTATTTAGGTGTACGCTCTTCAGACGTGAATATTTCTTCTCTTTTGGTTTTTATATTTATTCTTGAGATATTAGTAATTTGTCTGCGGCTACTTAAGTATGATTTGATTAGATTCAGAACGTTACCCCTAATTCCGTAAATTTCTAGTTTCTTAATTAAAATTTGATGATCAACGTAGTCGAATGCTTGAGTCATGTCACAGAAGATTGCGCAAATTGGATTTTTTTTATCTACGTTCAACATAACATTGTTCAGAAAATCGTAAATGGCCAAATTAATAGTCTTGTTTTGCCTAAAACCCTTTTGTTCGTTACATAATATTCCAAATTTTTCAAAATAATTATTTATTTCTTTGTATATGAATTTCTCGAATATTTTTGATATAATAGGTATCAGCGCAATCGGTCGATAGTATTCCATCAACTGCCTATCTTCCTTCTTAAACAATGGTTTAACTACTGTTACTTTTAAGTCATCAGGGAATGTACCTGTTGATATACATAAATTTATAATATAGCTAAGATGATTTGAGATGTTTTCACCTACATATTTAATAACTTTGGTGTTTACGTCATCGTAGCCAACGCTATTCGTGTTTTTAAGCCCATTTATAATTTTTACAATGTCATAAGGTAGACTTGGGCTCATAAACAATGAGTTTTTCATTTTATTGCAAATTCCTTTAGTTACATGGTATCCTGAATTATCTATGGGGACAACCTTGTCGATGAAATAATCATTAAATGCATTTGCTATTGCTGTCGGGTTAGTGATGATTTCATCATGTATTTTAATCTTGTCAATAGTACTTTTTGGTATATTATGTTTTGAGTTATTTATTATTTGCCAAGTGGTTCTACATTTATTCTGAGAAGTTTTTATTTTATAATTATTTTGCGCGAGTTGTGTCAGTTTAGTAATTTTTTTAAATTTCTTTGTGTAGTTTACGTACCTAATTTTGTTTAAATGCGTTGGGTTTGTTCTGTAGGTCCAAAAGAGCTGTCGCTTCTTTTTACTACCAATTTTAATACCTTTGGATATCCATTTCGGTTTCTTTGTAGTTCTAACAGTCGTTAGCTTAAAAGGAAAACAGAGGTCATAGAAAAGCTTAAAATTGTCCATGAATGCTCTGTAGGCACAGTTAGGTTTATTTGTACTGTACATTTCCGAAAAAGACAGACTACTTATGCAAGACTTAAATTTTGCCATGTTTTCTGTACTATAGTCCCGACGATATTTGCGCCAATAGTCGATAGTACATTTTTTTTTAATAGGACATTTAATTATTTGAGCCGTATGGTCAGACAGCGCAAATTCCACCACTTCCGTCTTACATAATTTTTGATAGTTATGAGCAAAATTATCGATACATGTTTGTGACTTCAGTCTGGTGGGTTCATGAAGTGCAAGTTTGAAGTTAAAGTTCAATAATAAGCATTCCAGATCCATTGTAATGTTATTAGTTTTCAATACATCTATATTATAATCTCCTGCAATAACAATTTGATTAAAATTTCTGTTACTAAGTAACGACATAATTTTTTCTAATTTACAAAAGAATACATTTAAATTGTTCGTTTTTGGAACTCTGTATATACATACAATAACTATCTTATAGCTGATTAACTCTATGGCGCAACACTCGAATAGACTAGACAGGGACAATTGTTGTATTTCAGGCAGCTCTCTCCAGAGTATTCCCTTCTTTACTAGGATACACGCTCCACCCCTTTTACAGTTCGTTCTACTATAACTTGATGCCAAGTAGAAGTTCGAAACGTTTAGGTGTTTTTCATAGCCTGCCATCATAAAATGCTCCGTGATACATAAAACATCTATATCTAAATCTCTTTCTGAAAGTTCATCTAAACAGACTAATAGAGAGTCTGTTTTGTTTATAAGTCCAGCTATGTTTTGATGCATTACATGTAAATATCTATTCACGAAAAAATTGCTGTTCTTCATTAATTTTCTTGGTTTGCCTCAGTCCATTCGAAATTATATTCTTGTCCGTACTGTTAAAATGTTGTATGTCAATGATGAAATTCTTCATGTTTTCAAATATTGCATGCATGCCATTGTCATTAATAGTGCCCGTTATTTTACGGTACATTGTGTTATCATAAGTTAAGCTCTTATTAGTGTCAAAGATAAATGCATATTCATGTGTTCCATTGTCAAGGTATAGCAAGTTATTAAAACGTTCAACTCTATAATTATATAAGCTCGCAGTGTTACTATATTTGAAACTTGGTAGACAGATAATAATATTCGTATTCGTGACATTTTGTAAAATCTTTCTTAAGTGCAGAATCAATTCCACATAGTCATGTGTAGATCTGAAATCTTCTTCGCCTATGAGTATTATACAATAATCATCTTTTGTATAGCCAGCTAACTTCATCGCGAATCCTTTAAGCATCACTTTTATGCCAACATTTGGTGTGAGGTAATGAAGTAACTGGTATGAATTATTAACTTGTATTGTTTCTTCTGCTGCTGACATTATTTGAAAATAATATGCGTAGAAATACCTAAGTGATGTTAAATGATGTTGCGGTTGACAATGAAACGTGTACGGTCAGCAACGCAAGTCGAACATCTTAATTTTTGACGTGACAACGTCTAATAAATCGATGAACGCCGGCTGCATGCACGAAAAAGATGACACATTGTCCCGTTACGCGCATTGTACGCTTGCGTCGCATCTAACTCTCTTCCACTCGAGTGGAAGAATGCGTCCGAGGGGAAGAAAGACAGCGGCAGCACACAACTTACATCTACACGTGAACTGTTTCGTCGACTGTTTATAAAGTGAAGTGAAAAGTTAATGTGGTTTTCATTTCTTATTACAACAACTATTTCGGAAATAAAGGTTTTTTTTTATTGGTATGGAACTAATTTTTTGAACCCGATATCGTTTGGTTGGGTTAACTGCTGGACCGATTTTTTTTTGGCACTGTGTGTTTACTAGCACTGGCGTTGCGTCGTAACTAAACTCAATCAGCAGTGCGGGTGCACACAACGGTTGCGATCAAATTATCAATACAACAGTGCGGGTTCGCGCGCCAGGCATGTTTTCGCTTGCCGTAACGTTATAAAAAACACAAACGTGTGTGTTTTCGCAGTCAACGTGTTAAATTAGTAAACCTATTAAATACCGTGGATCTGGTGGTCGTAAAAAATATAGACCTATGGGAACAAGCCATGAAACCAGAAACTAATTCCCAGCAATTATCACGAGGAAATAATCCCAAGTAGGAAACGTTACTGATGGTAACCGCAATGTCAACACCACCCAGTTTGCTGGCGACCGCTAACCGCTGCAGCTGGTAGTTACTGCGGGTTAGGCAACGGTGCCTGATTAGTGCGGTTGCCAGTAGGAAAAATATAGCAGACATTTTGTTAAATCTTCAAAGCCTTAAGCATCGCCGCAAAGTAGCCAGGGGACCGTTTTTTTTAACATGTGATTGGTTATTAAAATTTACTCAAAAATTGGAGGTAATTATTTGGACCTACATCGATTCATTTATAGCCTTATCAGCCGTTTCATCCCCTGTAACATCTAAATAATTAAGCTTATCTATATATATAAAAATGTTATGTTGGTTTGTATACGCTTCAAAAACTCAAAAAGTTCTGCACCGGTCGAGCTGAAATTTGAGCATGATATATAATCCGCATCAAGGATTGTTTTTATATATTTTTTCATCAGTGAAATATAAGCGAATGTGCGAATGTGCCACAGCGAAGCGTGCCAGGGCACAGCTAGTTACTAATAAATAATTAAGCCTTTATCCAATTTTCCATTCAAAGCATCTTGAAGATTTGAAGTAGAGTTGGTTTAGGTTAACTTTCAAAAGTCTCAACTTAAAAATTCCAAAAAACAAATTTACTAATATAAAGTCTCCCCCAAACTCCCTTGTTTAAAAAAATAAATTATCCAGTCATAATTGCGTCGCGTAAGGCCGTCTACAGCGGGCGCGACATTCCTTGAGGGGCGTGGGCGCGAATAAAAGAAATGTGATAAAGGGATGCAGGCAATTGAGTGCGAATGAAAGGGCACCGTGCCGGACCCGGGACTGAATTAGGAAAATATTTGGGAACAGGAAATCGTTAGAGTAGAATTTCTAGTTTTTATTTTTTACAGAACTTTTTTAACACCATTATAAAGAGAAATTTTATTTTTCAATCTCATATTAACCTGTTTTGTTTGTAGGCTATAATAACTATAATCTGCTATTCATTAGTTTAGTTGATCAGATTTCTTATTTATTTTAATTGATTTTTAAAAGTTTTAAGTTTTCTTATAAAAACCATAATGAACGTAATTATCACTCGATTTTCGGTGAAAGAAACGTGATTTTCCTTGTTGAAATTATACCACATCAAAAAAAAAACAGCAAAAAATCATCTTCTTATTACAATCTCATACAATAACTGATCTCTCTCAGAAAGTCAAAATAAAAAGAAAGAAGGGAAAACGGCCTTATACATGTATTTTTTTTATTACTAATTAGGTTCGCGTTTGACCACTGTTTCACCTGCGGGGCTATGCAGCACGGTGTAGATCAGCTCGAGTTCGTTTCATTTTGACGTTTGATTGCCACAGGATTTGTCATTTCAATACGAATGACAAGTCCCGTGGCAATCAAACGTCAAAATGAAACGAACTCGAGCTGATCCGCACCGTGCTGTATAGCCCCGCAGATGTTAAGTGCCAATGCGGTCTAGGTTGGTCCACGCTTACCTAGAAGTAACCTATTCACTCGTGGCTTGAAGACTCCCAGGTTGTATCTATCGGGAAACACAGACTCTGGCAAGGAGTTCCACAAAGCTCAAGGAGGTTTTGAGGTGTATTTTACAAACTAATCTCAAAAAGCATCTCCACGGATTCTCCTATTCTACTCCTAGTGCCTGCAACCGGGCCGGCAAATGGAGTGTAAGAATTAAAAGGTGCTCAGCGCCCCCGCCGTCTGTCGTGGCCTTTATTAGCTCGTTCTCATTATAGCGCCGCTCCGGAGAGGAGAGCGGGCTTTAACTTTAGGGCTTTTTGAAGGGTGGCTAAAAGAGTTTAAAGCTACATTTAAAAAAAGTAAGGTAGAGAACGTCCGCCTTCCAATCAGAAGGTCGTGAGTTCAAATCCCAGTGCAGGCACGTACCAATGTGTTTCTGTAAAACATCATCATCATCATCATCATCATGAAACATGATCATAAAACATATGTACGTAATTATCACACGCTTCTCGGTGAAGGAAAACATCGTGAGGAAACCCACATACCTACCCGAGAATTATTTCGGAGGTAGGTATGTGATCCACCAATCCGGACTGGGCCCCCGTGGTGGATTATGGCCTTACCCTCCTCACGAAAGTGAGGAGAGACCCGTGCCCAGCAGTGGAACGTTATGGGTTGATGATGAAGGTAGCGTTGTTGGGAACTCAGAATGAGAACAAGCTATAGAAGGAAAATTAAATGGCACAGCTGTCTCAGACCGTTTTTTATTCACATCTAGTGTACAGGAGACTGAGCGAAACAGAAAAAGTACCATGTTTTTTTTAAATTTTATTTGACGGAGTGACGAGACGAGCAAGTCGTTCACCTGATGGTAAGCGCTGCGCCTGCCCATGACAGTTACAGTGCCACCCAGAACTTTGCATTGCATATTCTGCGCGGCCCTGCACTGCGCTCGTCACCCTGAGACATCGGCTCTAAAGTCTCATAATGCCCAGTAATTTCGATGGAAACAGTGCCCTTTAAACCGGAACACAGCTATGTTTGCAGACTACTGCTTGGCAGATTAATATCAGACAAAGGCGTGGTACTTCCCCAGGCGGACTCTTGCAAAAGAGACTTAACACAAAAATTTTCAACGTTACGTTTTTTTTTCGCCGATGAGGTTTGAAGAATGTGCGCCATGTCGCGGGGTAATCCTAGCCGTCGATATAAGAGTTCAGTACAATGATATCGAACCCATCGGCCCGCGATTCAATGGCAATTCGCTCGGAGACAAGATGGCGACATTTATTTCTATGGAGCAATTAAATTAAATGATTGTTCGATGATAATGTTCACTTTTCGCTGCTAATGCAGCTGTTATTTTTATTTTGTTTTTTGCCGGAACAGTTTTCTGTAATAGATAATAATATCTAATATTTCGGTGTTCGTCATTATCACAAGCGTATAAAAGATTAAGAGCGAAGAGATTTTTTTTTCTCTAACCTGTCTGATTTGAGCTGAGTGTCCCTCGTCTCCTTCCACTGATGTCGCTCTATTGCTTTTTTTGGCCAGTTGCTTAAGAAAGTATCCAAGTCGTCTCGCCACCGCTTTCTGATCCTGGAAAAAAAAGGATCATCATCATTATCAAAGAAGTTCATGAAAAGAACGGTCCTCTGGGAAGCGTCCCCCAAACTGACCCGTGAGGTAATGTCAAGCTAAACCATTCTCGGCGCATCCAGGTGGATAGAAGCAATGTGTTGCGCTGGTTGCTTTTCAGCCGTATAGTTTGAAGAATACCGAATTTATTTTTGATGATTCCGATTCACAATTCTGGGTGGCGCCAAAAATGTTATGGGCAGGCGTGGCGCTTACCATCAGGTGAACGACTTCGATACTAAAAAAAAAACTTTCCGAACTCTGTTCTAAAATTACCAAGCACACTCATTTAACAACACCTCGGTTTATTAATGTCCGCCATTACCCGAACAAGGTACAAGCGACAAAAGTCACACTTTATTCCAAGCTATTTGTTTTACACACGGATTCTTGTTTTAAACGATAAATTGTGTTATTTTGTATGGAGATCCGTTAGGGTTGTCAATTCAAAAAGGAAAAATATTAAACTTGTATTTTTTTTAACTATTTGGCTTAAGATTTGTACGATTTGTGTGCCAGTGTCAAGCTTTAAATATTTTTTATTTCTCGATACTGTTAGCGTCACGATTCAGTTAAGTGGTGGATGCTTTACTGAATCTTTCTGGGGAGTTTTGGAGACAACACGAAATGATAAGTTTTTTGTATTTGTCTCATATTTCGTTAACGATAACTTAATCTTAATGGATGTGGAATATTTCCACCAATATTCTACACAAGAAACATAAGATGGATGAAAAAATATGAAAAATCAAGTATCATTAAATAAAACTGTATTTTTTTGGAATCATATCGCTGTAATGACGAAATGTGCACATGTATGTATCAATAATAAATTGTCTAAATGTATAAAGCCTCATATCAGAAAAACTGACAGCTATCTTTAACTATACCTTAAGTTGTCGCGTTGTTGTTATTGATGTCGTATTGTACGATTTGCTCGTCTCGTCACTAAGTCAAATAAAAAAAAAATAAAAAAAAAGTTGTGACAACCCTACCGTAGCGCCCGTGTCCTAGATGATGTAGGAGCAACACTCAGGAGGGATATTGTCGGACAGTAGGGGTCTTCAATTGAGACATACATTATTGACTAGGCACTGAACTATGGATTAATTCTTAGGTATTTTACGAGGACTTTATGGGTTCCTTTATCTTAAAAAAAAACCCGGTCAAAGATACAGAAGAATTTTTTGTCTGTGGTAATTGTTAAAATCTTGGCTACCGCCACTTGTCGATGGTTTCAATGGACCGAAATAAAACAAAAGACGTAGAGGGACGTAAAATGAGGTGTTTTCTTTTCTATACTCAGTCATTTTCCTTACGAAAAAAAAAGGAAAAAATAACCCCTAACTAAAAGGAGGTCTGCGCATCTTGGTTCTCGATACTTCTAGCTGCACCATTGATATTATTATATAACTAATGCCTATGAGAGTATTCATACATTAAAAAAACGGTATTCATACTAAAAAAACCTTTCATTAAGTAAAAATTGTACTTACAACATCTTCAAACTACATCTCAATAAACCCTCTGATAAAACAAATAAAAAAGACAGTCATTAATTAAAAACATACACAAATAATAAATTACTTTCGCCCGTCCTGCGATAGCGTCCATTCACAAATTATTCAAAATGACTCCAAAAACAAAACGGCTCCCTTGATTCATCGACGCGATCTTTCTTAGCTTATAAAGCTTCACGACTTTATTCTGCTATAAAAAACTGAAAAAGGACTTTATGTTTATATCAATAGAGTAACTGTTAGATTCCTGATGTGGAAGTCGATTTTTGAGTTACTGAGTGCAATGTGAAATATGGCTTAGTAACGTTTATTTTCCAACGAAAATGAAAAATATTGCAAAATTAACACTACCGCAGTCAGTTTATTATCTGGTTTATAGATCATTTTGTCTTTTATAAAATTTGGTTTTGACTTTCGTAGACTAACAGCTTAAAAAAAACTAGATCGAACCCGAAGAAAACAAGATTAAAAAAAAAAACTATGACACTTTTGTGGTTTCCCTCCTTAACACCTTTTGTGATTTTATTATAACTTAAAAATTACACATTAACAATCAAAGAACCACAAAATCAACATATTAAATGCACTAGAATTGCGATGCCAAAATATTGGAACGAGGAGTAAAAAAGCTTCTTAAAAAAAGCAACGATTTATTTTGGGTTTCCCGCCAAAACGCTTTTGTTTTCTTTCTTAAAACAACTGTTAGCGCGGCAGCTAAGCTGTATAGGCTGAGCGCGCCTCCAATGGCGGGGGAAGGATGGCTGGTAGAAGAGTAGTACAAAGGAACTTGGCGACTAACCTGGTCTCCATGCAACTGCAATCACCTCGGTTCGGGTCCGTCTCCAAGCTGCTTGTTCCTTCAGGATGTTATGACGTTCGATGTAGTGGACTGTATTTTTGGCGGTTGGTGCGTGTCGGCAAGGAGCGTTTACGCGGCGGGTTTATAGCGGATTTTGTTTATATTTTCGCGTCGAATTCACGTGGACCACCACATAGGAGCAGCAGATCCAGTACTTTGGATTCGGCGAGAGCGGCAGCCGCGAAGGACGAGGGTCGATCGCAGACTACTTGCGGCGGCAAGCAGTTTTCTCGTGGATACCACGATATGAGCGACAGAGATAGTCGCCAAGAAATGATAGGAATAGGAAGGTAGGAAGGTATTATGAGTGCCAATGTAAGTGGCGCGAACATTTGCCCCCGGCCTAAAAACCATTGGTTTTTAAAAGAAAGCGGGAAATAAAAAAAAATAAAAATAAGAGTTAAACTCTAAAGCGGTCAACGGGTTAAATTATAACATAGCGGTTGACCGGGGAGCAAGGGGTTAAATTATTGGGTAGGTAAGATACATAAACGGACGACGGGTCTCTGGTAGATGCCGGTCGCCGTTTTTACTGACGCTACTCGACAGATGCCATCGCCGCCGACATGAGTGGCCACGACGACGCCGAGAGGCCAGGATAGCGGGGGAATATTATCAGTGATAATAAGAACAATAGAACCTATTGTAATGGGATTCGAAGGTGTATTCCATTTTCCTCTAGATTGAAGTAAGTGAAGATATTCCAACTTCCACCGTTTGGAAAATGATCGTACCATTTGATCCAATAAAGCGTACCGTTTCAATAAGTGTCCAGGTTCATCGGGAACCGTGCAAGCGGGTAAATGCTTCAGCGGTGCGGTCATTAAGAAATGTGAAGCACTCAGCGCGGTCGGCTCAGACGGATCTTCGCTCAATAACGTTATAGGACGAGAATTGATAACGCATTCTATCTGTGTGAGTACGGTTAACATTTTTTCATAGGTGAGTAACTGTGAACCGATCGTTTTATGAAGATGACTTTTAAACGCTTTCACATATATTTCATAATTCCCCCCGAAGTGAGGACTTCGCGGTGGATTGAATTTCCAGTGTATGCGATTAGCTGATAACTCATCTGAGATAGACTTATTATATTCGTCGGAATTTAAAAGATCCGTTAACGCATTTTTCGCATTTTTAACGCATTCCGTTAACGCAGAGATGGGAAGGGAGTCAAGGAGCGCGGGTGAGTTACTAGCCCATTTGACGAGATCGAAGCCCCCGGCCTTGAGCAACTCGCGGAGATCGTCTCTGAGTTGTAAACAAGCAGACAGAGTAGGCATGGAGTAGCACACGTCGTCCATGTATGTGTTGTCGCTGATAAGAGATGCTGCGAGTGGGAAGCGGGCACCGTCGGCGGCGCACAGCTGTCGCAACACTCGCATTGCAAGGAACGGACTGCTACGTAGACCAAAACAAACGCGGTTGAATTGGTAGGTATCAAGCGGAAAAACGGGATCGAATCGATACAGGAATTTTTGATATTTGCGGTGGTCCTTATTTATCAAAATTTGTAGGTACATCTGTTTAATATCGGATGTAAAAGCGATTGGGTAGAGGCGGAAATCCAAGAGGATTGTAAAAAGATCGTTTTGTAAATTATCCCCGGTATATAAAACTTGATTCAAGGAGAGGCCTGAGTCAGTTTCAGCACTGGCGTCCATCACCATACGCCATCGAGTTGTTGTTTTTTGTAGTCTCGCAATGGCGTGGTGTGGCACGTAATATCCAGTAAAAGGACTATCATTGTCGATCAGTGAAATGTAACCCTTCTGAATGTACTCTTTGATTATAGCATCGTACTCTAAGCGCAGAGCAGGTGTCGCGGCGAGCTTACGTTCGAGATACATGAAGCGTTTTTTAGCGATAGGGTAAGAATTACCCAGAGAGGTCGCGGGATCGCGGGAGAAAGGTGACGCTACAGAATAGCGTCCCGTAGGATCGCGGGAAACGTTATTTGTAAAAATGCGTTCACATTCTATAGCGTCTGGGCTCAAAGTCGGCGTGCATTGCACCTCTTCAAGCTGCCAGAAGCGTGGGACAAGATTATCTAAACGTGGTCCTTCCGTAAAGGTACAGAGGGAAATATGAGAGCGGCATCTATCTTCAACCAAGGGGTCAGTGATAGAAACAACGGTTTCAATATGAGCGGGCGTAACATGAGCGGGAGTAACATGAGCGGGAGTAACGGGAGCGGTCCCGATTACGATAAAACCAAAAATGGTTTCAAAAGCGGTTGGAGTACCAGGCGGACCAGCGGCTCGGCCTGATAGCAATATTTCAGAAAAGAGCGGCGCGCCTATAAGTATGTCGATCTCGGAAGGCGAAGCGAAACTGTCGTCTGCCAGAGGCAGGCAGTTCAGGTATGAAAGGCAGGATACGTCAATTTTCACTGCCGGTAAATTGTCTGTTATGCGGTCGATAACATAGGCGTCAATTGCAATAAAATTATCATTTAGGCGGGAAGATAAAGTAGCAGAAACTGCTCCCTTGATTGGGTTAGATGCGGAACCTATCCCTTTAACAACGGTGTTCGTCACCTTATTGCATTTTAAATTTAATTTAGCGCAACATTTTGAAGTTAAAAAGTTACTTTGGGAAGCCGAATCAATTAAGGCGCGTACTACATGGCGGCGACCATTTAAATCCGTAGCATAAACTTGTACGGTTCCCAGTAAACAAGTAGTGTCATTAGGCTGCGAAGCGGGGCGTATATTACACAGCGACACCTGTTGTTGTGATGACTGATAAGCAGTTGTAGGTAAGTTCGTCAGCTGAGCGCTAGCGGAGCCCGCGACGGGCGGCGGCGATGCCGAAGGCGGCATGTGATCCCCGGCGGCGGAGAAGTTGCCAGTTCGCGCGCGCGGAGGCGGCGCGTGCGCCTGTGACGGAGCGCTAGGGTACGGGCGATTGTCTTCACGGGAAGATGATACTTTGCGGCATAACATAGAATGATGTTTACATCCACAATAACGGCAATTAAATTTAGAATTGCAAGCAGTATTTATATGCGTAGTGCTTAGACAATTAGTGCAACCTTTGCTTTGTTTTACAAAAGTGTACCTGTCGTCGATAGAAAGCTTATCAAATGCAGGGCATCTATATAAGTTAGCGTGATCGGCTTGCTTGCAAAGCGGACAGTGAGTGACGCATGATGCTGCAAAAGACTGCGTAGACCTTGCAGTACCCGGCCTGTTATCACTGCGGCTAAGAGAATCGGTCGTAGTGCGTTCCAATATTTTGCTTTGTTCGCGGGTGAATTTTAAAAGTTCATTGTATGTAGGCATAGATTTACCTCGCATGTGCATTTCAAACGACCGTGCAGTACTTGAATCTATTTTCTTCAAAGCGAGCGATAGTAAAATAAAATCAGACATGTTATCGAGCTTGAGAGACTTCAAACTTGACACAGCCGTGCAGAATTTATCTAGGAATAATTCTAAGTTTTTATTCGTCGCGGTGTTAAAAGATTTAAAATCAAGCATTTGATCAAGATAAGCGGAGGCTAGGTTACGTTTGTCGTTATACTTATCGACGAGCGTCTGCCATATGATCGGATAATTATCACCGTTAGGTACGATACCAGAACAAACTGCAAGGGCCCGGCCTGACAATTTATTAATTAAATATTGGACGCGTTCGTGATCAGTGAGATCGGGATTTTCGTGAATCGTGCGTTTGAATGACTCATAAAATATCCTCCAGGTCATCGGATCTCCATTGAAGACCATCAAATCGAGTTCAGGAATTCTGATGGATTTACGTTGCGGGGCAACATTGAAATCAGCGGTTTTTAAAGGCGGGTTAAGTTTATTATAAACAAACTGACAACGGCAAAACATATCTTCGAAGACGTTTATAGATTGGTAGTTTACCGTGTACGAAGCGTTGAGACTCAACTCGGTGACATTTAATTTGTTCACAATTTCATTGAAATCGGAGCGTAAACGGTCTAACGAGATCATTCCACATAGAAATAAATCTTTCTCAGTATCATCAGTGAAAGCCTTTAAAGATCGGTTAAAAATATGTTGTAAGCGAGAAAATATAATGTCACGTTTACCTATCAAGGTCAAACGTTCGATCTGTAACGTATCGAGCGCTTTTGCGTCCTCGTATACTTCACTATCTTTGTCTTTTGAACGAGTAGCCATAGCCATCTTAACAAAGTATAAAAAACTAGATAAAGTATGAAATTCCTAATTTACTGCAACTGCCTACAGCATTTACCTGCCGCGTGCGCGGCGTATTGAATACCCACGTGGAGACGCACGGGCGGTCGTTAGGAATACCTTCACTTTTTAATAAAAATTAAGAATTACGGAAAAATCGTTATTTTTACTATTTAGGAATGCGGAATACACGAAATAAGTATATAAGAGCGTAGTAGGATAGTACAGGGTACTATCTGAACTGTAATTGCGGGCGGGAACACGATAATTATAGGAAATTATCGTTGGTAAAAATACCAATATAAAATTGCGGGCGGTTATAAAGAGGACTATATGAGGCCTAAGAGGGGCCAGAGAATAGCGGGAGGACCAGAGAAGATCCGGCGGCGGAGGACCAACAATATGTTAGCGCGGCAGCTAAGCTGTATAGGCTGAGCGCGCCTCCAATGGCGGGGGAAGGATGGCTGGTAGAAGAGTAGTACAAAGGAACTTGGCGACTAACCTGGTCTCCATGCAACTGCAATCACCTCGGTTCGGGTCCGTCTCCAAGCTGCTTGTTCCTTCAGGATGTTATGACGTTCGATGTAGTGGACTGTATTTTTGGCGGTTGGTGCGTGTCGGCAAGGAGCGTTTACGCGGCGGGTTTATAGCGGATTTTGTTTATATTTTCGCGTCGAATTCACGTGGACCACCACATAGGAGCAGCAGATCCAGTACTTTGGATTCGGCGAGAGCGGCAGCCGCGAAGGACGAGGGTCGATCGCAGACTACTTGCGGCGGCAAGCAGTTTTCTCGTGGATACCACGATATGAGCGACAGAGATAGTCGCCAAGAAATGATAGGAATAGGAAGGTAGGAAGGTATTATGAGTGCCAATGTAAGTGGCGCGAACAACAACAAATAAGGATAGAATCCTCTTTTGAGATTTTCATTTGTCATGAGGTTTTAATATTATGTCAAGAAGGTGTGCATGCGCCGCCTGCCGGTTGAAAACGCGAGAGATAAGTCATGTTCGATTTCACGCTGCGAATCTCAAGCGCTCCATCGTTTTGTCGTTTCTCTGACTCAACAACTTATTTCATTTGCTGGAATTAATCTGGTAGAAGAAAAAGGTATAATTATTATTGGCTTACGAGTTTATTAACTATGGCTTACGAGTCCGTAACTCTATTAACGTGAATATTGGGTTAATATTGACATTCACTTGATGTAGGTAACAGAGCAATGTGAGCTTAAAATATTTTTCTTAATTTAATGGTAATTAAAATGAACACGCCGTATTGCTTTAAATATGAATAGACAAAATTCCTTCAAACATCTTAAAACCAATTTTCTTTTACCTCTATGATATTAGATTTTGGTATTGGCTATTTGGTGGATTGGTTGGTTTGGTTATGGATTGATTGGTTGGTTGTTATTGGTTTTCGGTTTTGGTGGTTGAAAAGTCGCATGTTGTTACGATTGACGGCCGTCAATGACCTTTACGACCGCCATCTGTATTTTATTTAAAAAACCACTTAAGAAAAAAAAATCTAAAAAATATACGAAATGTAACTCTCTCTTTCTATCTTTACTAACTGATATCTCCCGCTCAACTTCCATTCGCCTCGCCCGATCACGCTTTTCGTAACGCCCTCGTCACGCATTCACCAGCTTACTCCCAAGCCAAGCGTGCGTAAAGAAGTTTTACTTCAATATATTTCTCACCCCGCTAATCAAAGCATGTATCAGATCCCGCGCTATCAGAGAATAAAGCTAGTCGCTGTACTCTTAATTAGTAAGTATCTCGACTTTATGCGTACAGATTGCTATGGAAATGGGGCCTTTCGCGCCCGCGCCGCACTAAGTGGTGTTTTGGTTCTGCTGTTACAGATTAGATTATTGCTTTTTAATTTAAATTGCCGCGTTTACGTTTTGTTTACTTTGTCCAGTGTTTATGGCCAGTTGTAAGTTATTGTGGGCTGCCAGTGTTGTTAGATTTGAAATGAGAAACGTTATTCTTTTTAATTTTCTTAGGTACCTAATTAATTCGTGTTGAGATAGTTATAGTGTATTGCTCTCGGTCGACGTTTTATAGGAAGTATTAAGGACTTCGGCAGGAATACGTTTTTTTTCTGTAGGTACGGTTTTGTAGGTAGATTGATACGACCCTTGTCGGCCGTTTCTATTTTTTTTACGTCAGTTCAATGTAGGTACGGGAAAATACGTAAGGGATGCTGGAGTTTTTAGATAGATTTGATTCAAATAGGGTTATTAGAAGGGTTCTTCTAAGGTAACGGTAAGTTAGGCATTTCGATATTAAACTTAAAGGGTTGGTTCTTCTTTAAATAATCATATCTTACATTCATCTGACAATGTAGGTGGAAATAAAGCTATATATTTCCACTTATTCTCGTTTAATTCGTTTTGTTTTTTATTAATTTTCGTCGGACGAGGTGGTATGGTCTTAGAGAGCTTGCTCATCTACCGATAAAAATGTTTTCTTTTATACAAATTCTTGGATTAGATAAGGAACAAACTAATTGCTTTTCGATGTTAATAGTTTTATTTATAATTTATTCCGTCGTAATTATCTTCTATAGGTAAATGATAAAACAAATTAAGTCTGTATGTACATTGATGACAGAAAGAAATGTATGAAATTTAACTACTAAACCGATTGCAATGCTGTTTTTACCTGAGTGAGCGACGTAAGGGAAGGTATTGTGTTTATCAGTCTATGTATGTTTGTTCAAACGCGTGGGCCGATTTTGTTACTGTTTAATTCGATAATTGTATTAATATTATAAATACGATAGTTTGTGTGTATGTCCGTTTGTCCTCTCGTCACGAAACGACGGCTGAACGGATTTTGATAAAATTTGGTACATAGATATTTTAGGTCTTAGAATAGAACATAAGATACTTTTTGTCTTGTAAAAATTAACGGTTCCTGTGGGATAATAAGTAACGGAGGCGAAACCGTGGGGCTCAGCTAGTCTTCTACAAGTCCATTAGACGCCAGCTACCATGTTCGATCACAGCATAATCTAACATTTTAAATTGCGAACGTCTCATTTTCTCATCTCTTGCCAGCCAGCAACAAATTCTAAATTTAAAAACGTAATCTGTCATCGAAATGAATCGAATCACCATCATCGGACAATTTCGCCACCCGCAGCCAATCAAACGCCGCGATGGGATCCGATGTAAGCTTGTGGCGGTACATGCAGCGGGTAGCGACAAAACTTTGATTTAGAACCTTTTGCTGTTGTTAATAAAAGCGGGTTACGTGCTACTGTTTACATACATAGTTAATTTAATCATTAGATTTAAAGCAAAATCATATTTATAAAAGAAAATGTAAGTTTATTCATATCGTGTGTAAAATACAGAACAAAAATGTTTGTGCATTTCCTTAGTGATTGGGATCTTCAGCAGGGAACTGTAGCCAATTATTCTATGATTTTGTTTCAACTGAACGCCAGTCACTCGAGAACTTACCCCGCTCTTCCCTCCCTCTCATTCCTTCTCACACTCCTTTTGGACTTGTCCTATTGGCTTATAGCTCCCGCTAACCACAGCAACTATGACTTCACCTAACTTACAAATAACATATTAAACTCTATGTAAAGTTTTAAGAGTAAATGTTGAAACTGTATAATGATAATTTTTTTTGTTCTTTTTCCGTCTATGCTCGCTAACCGCCGCCACTGCGACCCCGCCCGGCTCAATATGAAGCACCGATCTCGCCGCCCTGTAATTCCAATACTTACGAACATTACCAGCCATCGACTATTATAATGTATTAAGGTATATTATTTTATGGCGGCCTGCGCGCGTTATGGCCAACGCTAAAAATACCGGAGTGTGTAAGCACCTTTATGGCGGTGTCGATGATAGGGGGCTTATTCGCGGAATCGAGGTGCTGCTTTTGGAGGATCGGGAGTACTGGGCCTTAGACACTTCCGTATACTGTAGGTACAGCGAGTGTCAAACTCCTTTTGAGATTACAAGGAGTATTTAATACAATCAAACCTATTTCCGAACTGTCTTAGAAAATCAAAGAAGTTGTACTCTCTTTATTTTTTTAAATTTGGCTGATTGACGAGACGAGCCTGCTATAACAGTCACAATGCCATTGCATTACATGATCCTGTGCGGCACTGCACTGCGCTCGTCACCTCGAGACATCGCTCTAAAGCTTCATATAACCAGTAATTTCGTCGGAAACGCAGTGCCTTCAAACCGGAACGCAGTTATGCATGCACACTACTGCTTGGCGGATTATACATAGGTACTTCCCCAGGCGGTATCTTGCAGAAGAGGCCTACCACTACTAAAAGAAGTGGCAGTGGACCGGTCACATCTCTAGAAGAACAGACAACCGATGGGGATGACGTGTTCTAGAGTGGAGACCGCGTTTAGGCAAACGTAGTGTAGGACACCGGCAAGGTGGAGACACTGTAAGCGTACAATAGTAGTTAATAACTACACGCTACATAGCTATTTTAACGCCTTGACTGGTCAAAGACAAAAAAAAAAACAATATAGTTTGACCCACATTTTAAGACCGAGTTTAGATTACAGAAATATTCTGAAACTTAACCCCTAAGCCCCGTTACCGAGTATGACTCACGCCTAACTATCTATCAATCTGCGGCGTGGCCGGCAATCCGCGGTACGTGTCATTATTAAAATAATTACGAGATATTCCAACTGTTGGTTCGAAGGGATTTATCGGCTCGTTCGGATTATTTTACGGTCATTCGTGATGATGTTCGTGTTATTTGTGTGGTTTCTCACACTATGAGTGAAGGCGTTATTTAGTTGCGAACGGGGTGAAGTAGTGAAACTGTTGTTTTGTCTCTTTTGCAAGTCTTGCCCCTTGTTTTATCCTGATTTTTATAACAGGGGATATTGTCAGGAAGGGGTTCTATTTTGATATAATGTGGCAATGCTGCAAGCATTTTGGGAACGTTGCCAATTGGTTAGAGTTTATTAGATGAACATAGGTTTTTAGGTTATTATTTTTACTGTTTTTATTTATTAATTTTAATATGTTTTTGTTTGCAGTAAATCCATTATTTGGTTTTTCTTGGAATATTAGTAAAGTATGGCCAAATATATATGTCGTGTATGGACATTAGCTCTATTTTGGAGAGGGACACTTTTGAGTACCTTAGAAGCTTAGGAACCATGAGTAGTTTAGTGAAATAACATGGGGAGGAAGAGGGGTATAGTACCCCCCCCCCCCCCCCCCCGCCTACCCTGTGGCGTAGGCAACAGATAAAAAGGGTTATGAACGCAGTCAACCGCTTGTACATTGTGTCGAATTTATCAAAACTGTCTGATATAATAATATTTTCAACAAGTCCGGGTAAATAATATTATAATGATGTATGAGTAGTATACGACTATGAACTAGGTGTGAAAGGTTATGTTGTATGCGCCCGCGCAGCGGATTATGAGAATTATATCTTGGCCTGTGATTTTACACTGCGAACGCTAACTTTGAACGTTGGATTAGCGAGGACAAGTCTAGTACAAAATCGAATAGGTGCGTTCTTACTGTATGAAAAAAAAACGAAATGATGCACTAATGTATGAAGTTAAGTTGTAGATCTATGGGAACAAGCTTCAATTGTTGGATCTCAAAACGGCATTTTTTAAAGTATAAACCGACTCTTCCATCGGATACACCATTCGAGATCCATGTATGCATTTCGCCAGTGTATTTAGTGAGATTTTATGTGTTTGATTAAAAAAAAAAATAGCAAATTTCTTTTTTGACATAGGTACATCGTTACATATTTTAAAAGTTAAATAAATACAAATACTTGGAAACGTCGATAAGTAATATACTGATTAGATGTTACAATTTTAGATGTTCCAGTTTTTACATTATATAATAATATAACACTATATTATGTCCAAGCCTCCTCATGGAAGTGAGATAAGGCTCGTGCTCAGCAGTGGGCCGAAACGAAAATGAAAAAAAAAAACTTTCACACAATAACACAAACATATCTAATAAAACTAAATGTTTGAACATATCTTAAAACTAAATGTTTGAACATATCTTAAAACTAAATGTTTGAACATATCTTAGAAATAAATGTTTGAACATATCTTAAAACTAAATGTTTGAACATATCTTAGAAATAAATGTTTGAACATATCTTAAAACTAAATGTTTGAAAACGATGTTAGATACATTTATAAATATAGCAGTGGAAGGTACAAATTCTAGCCGAAGACATGACGGAATGGATTGTGATGATGATGATGATTTTCACCCATATAAATTTTTCATACTACTGTCAAAAAAACAACGTGAAGTTGATGAATTTGCAATAATTGAATAAGTATGACACAACTTACCACTCGCTTTTCGGTGAAGGAAAACATCGTGAGGAAACCCACATACCTACCCGAGAATTATTTCGGAGGTAGGCATGTTATCCACCAATCCGGATTGGGTCCCCGTGGTGGATTATAGCCTAACCCTCCTCACGAAAGTGAGGAGAGACCCGTGCCCAGCAGTGGGACGTTATGGGTTGATGATGATGATGATGACACATTTTAAATAACAATATAAATAAAAGTAAAACTAAAACTTCAAAATCTAACAGAAGAGGGTGGCCATGAGGCATGGTGCCATGTCCATGATGATGATTGAATGGCTATGGCCTAAGTCAAGGCTTATCCACTCTATTCTCACCGGTCCCTTACCATATAATCTCGCGTACAGTTATTGTTTTTTCCTTCATAATAAGCGGTCGGCTTCGGTCATTGATAGGAAATTATTGATTGCGAGTGTTGCCAGTGCGCTGCCATTAATATTGTATCTGTGTGTGATTGTGATTGGTTGTGGAATGGGATGGATTGACACCTGTGGTTTGTGTGATTGGGATGTTTTGATTGTATTATGATGAGGATTGGATATGGATGTGAAGGACTGAAAGTGGAGGTTGACTCACTTTGCGATCGGGTTGCGTCTGGTTCGAACGTTGGATCTGTAAAGCGGTGAAGGTGATTTTTTAAGAATCCTAAATATTTCTATATATTATATATTCTCTATTGTACACATAAAACATATATACAGAGAACTTAATAATAAATTAATGTACAAATGCGAGGCTTAACCCAATGAAGAGTTTTAGGGTGATATTTAAGGGCATGTGACGTTTACTTATCAACAATATAATGGGCCGCATGGTTGATGAAAGGTTTTTGAATAAAGGCTTGTCAATGATGATGCGAGGATATATTACTTATTAATTTGTTGATTTTTTTGATCCAAAACCAAGTAAAACCAGCAAAACCAATTTTTCTAAATGTTAATGTTAACTATACAACAAACCCACAAAACAATTTGATCCCACATCCTATGGGATTATAATGTACCTAACTACAAATAAAAAAAGTTCAGTCCTATAATTGAGAATGTCATCCTCTTTTAAACTATAAAACAAGGTAATAAAACCTTTTTATATTTTCTCTTTAAGGTTTTATTTTTAATTTTACTCTATTTACGACTTTTTTTTTTATCAAACCTTTTTAGTTAAATTTTATTATTTAAGTTTTTTTTTATTTCACATAAAGGCACTACAGACACTTACGCGTTACTCCAACTACTGCAAAATAATAATCCATCCTAATGGCTTCCGAAATAGATACCGAAGCGTAAATTATTCAGTATAAATAAACATTCAGGTATTCAGCACATTCTTAGGCACAATAGCCGAGCCGAGGTGTCAGGTAACCCATACAATATTTGCCATTATCTTATCCGCGCTCGCGGTAATTGCCGACTAATTGCCTTTCGCTGTAATCGAATACAGTAACGTTTACCCTAATGAGTGAACGACTTGAGTGATGGGAGGTCCTAAAATGGTTTAAAATGAAACTAAAATGTATTGTGTGAATTGAAGTAGGTTTTTTTTTAATTTATTGACTAATCGTCTTTGTCGACTATGCTTTTCGTCTATGTGACGTGACGCGTTATTATTAATTTTATTTTACTATTATGATTGGCTGGGAGAGATCGCTTTGAGTGATAAGACCGTTCATTGTGACGTTTATTTTTTTCTTTGACCGGTTAACCGACTATGGCGAGGCTTTAAGAAGAGGACTATGCAATCATCTACGTCATGAAATCGATGGTATCTATTTATTCTCGTATGTTGATTTTCTACTATAATATAACACGGCTCGTTCTGTAAAAAATACAAATAAAAAAGCTTTTGATGTTTTAAAAAAAAGACACGGACAAATATATGAGAATGTAGAGAACTAGCATCGTAATATAGAGGTCTTATTTGACAAGATGTAAATGGATGTCTACCTGTAACTAATTTCTAACATTTCCACATAACATGGCACCACGTGGCCCATCACCGTTGCCATAATTGCTCATAACAACGATAACACATGTTCTAAATATGAATTTTCGAATTCGGAACACGTTGTCTCGTCCGCGGCACGCGCTTTATTGCATAAAATTACAATAAAACACATACACACCTAGAGGGCGCTAGTGTCGCTGTTATGATCAACTTGCCGCGATAAATATTAAAAAAAATATGTAAGGTCATAATCATTGTTCTTAGAACTGAGGGAGCGTGGTTTAAAAACCACTACATATATCAATGAATGACGTAACACATAATATTTTTATCTCTTAATCTGTGTATAAGTTTTAAAAAAAAACTACACCTTAACAGTACACACCTCTATAGTATTAAAAAAAGTAAAATTATTACCAAGTAAGGTCAAGGGTGAAACAGCACTAACCGTATAATGTCTGTCCATAAAGTTAAAATAGAACTGTGCCTTTTTTATTAAGAAATAAAAGTTACTAGAAGTTTTTTTTTATTTTAGGGCTTGCAGAATTTTCGCATGTTCCGATAGCAGTCAATTGCACTTAACAGTGTTCGAAATAGTCAAAATGTCGCCTCTAAACATTGTCTCTACTATTTTTTCATCTTTGAAAAACATGGGTAATAGAGAAAAGGCCAAAGCCTGAAATCACAAAAAGAGGCGAGGGCCTCTCAGGGCGAATCAAAGAGGTTTGCTTGCATCAAAACATATCTGGCTGAATATAAAACAGCGCGAAGCCACAAAAAAAATAGGTCTTTGATTTCAAGGACCTATTCAGAGGAAATTCAAGCAGGAGTATTCCGAAAAACTTTGTGAGGAATCTAGTGGCAGTATTACTACCACTTACAGACTATTATATTACTAAAGTTTTAAGTTCTACACAGTTTATCTACATTAGTAATTTATGTATGGTATCTAAACGACATAAAGCATGTCACATACCGTCGAGTGCGCCACTTGCGAGCAATGCCCCAAGTTTGCGACTGCAAGTTCAAGGGTTAACTCGCATTAACCGTTAACGCTCGCTATAGGGTTATATTAAATAGATTTTCTGCTAGGTATAGCAATTTAATAAGGAACATAACTTTTACTGTAAGTATTTTGAGTTTGATTTTAGTTATTTTATTGAAGAAGCGAGTGCTAGGATTGAAAGGGAAAAGAAAATCTAAAAGAAAATAAAATATTTGCTGTTGTTCGAAAAAAATATTATGTAAGGTCTTGATTTATTCGTGATGATGTTATAATGTTTCAAGCTGTTATTTAACTTTTTGTGTTGGTCTAGTTGAAGTATTACGTAAACCCGCCATGTGCACAAAAAAAATAATTAAAAAAGGACTTCCGCTAAAAAATATTGCATATCACTTATTTTTTTTCGATCACAAATGGGAATAGAACAGCGACAAATGGAAATCGAAAAATAACTTAAGCGAGAATTTTACGAGTTGACGCAACTCCCTAAAAAATAAAGCCCTCATTACCATGTCAACAAAACATTCACAAGCGTTACAAAATGTAAAATGGCGGGACCGGATGTTAACAATTGCATCACATTTAGAAAACGCGGGAACGGCCATTTTTTTCAGTCTTGGCGCGAAAACACCGTTCCTAAACTGTTTTCGATTACGCTTTATAGCATTTGAGTTTAAAACATGCTCGAGAATCGTACCTTCGAAGTTGGAAAGCGTGTTCGACATTTAAAAGTGTTCGAAATGTGTTTAATCTTCAATAATATACAGTTTGTAAGTCATTCGATCGGTAGCTCGTTCGAAATCATGATAAAATTTTCGGGAGTTCACTGCATTGTAATTTACAAAGGTTGAGAAATTGCCATGAAATTGCTAGGTACCTTTAACTGTTTTTAAATGTGATCAGAATATTTGTTTTATACAGAAAAGCTTTATTTTCTTTGACATAAATTTGTGAAATTGTAATTTACACTCGACATAAATTTTGTCGTCTACAATTAAACAAAAATTTAATCCTACTCTTCTTGCTTTCTTTAAAAAGTAAATTAAAAAAAAACAGATTTTGCAAAGAGTATTTTCTCATCAAAGGTTTTATTAACTTCTTCACGATATTGTTACCATTTTACGGTATAAAACAAAATTCCCCGTATGTTAGTAATAAGGAAGAGTAGACGCTTCATCTGGGCTTGGATTATTGTTCGACATATTTTATTAGAAATTTACGAACGCCGACAGAAGAAGGTGTTTTATTAAAACTTCGCCATTTTTACGCGGTATAAAAGCAGTAAGGAAACTCTAGTGAAGGTGTAAAGAATTAATTCTCCAGTTTTCGGTAATTTCCTTAACTATTGCAGTTTGTTAGATTTTAGTTGTTTTAGAAAATAGTCAAATTAAAAAATTGCACCCCATGTGCAAGAAAGTTTTTTAACTTTAACTATGAATTATTATTTTCTTATTTTATTGTTAGTTCTTCTCAATTGGATATGGGCTCCATGATGGCTTATGAAAGTTAAATGACGCTGCCATCGGATTCGATAAAGGGACATCTAATTAAGAAGAACTAGCAATAAACCCGATGGCATTTTTTTATAAATACCTGTTAGTTCTTAATATCTAATACATTATAGAAAGAATACTTATTCATTATTCATCACTTTTTCATCGTTTTCTTCTTTCATCGCAATGTAAACAACCTAATCTAGGTAACTAACGAAGAAATAGATAAGATAACCATATCTTGGTTATCTTTATTCATATTTAACACACGTCACACAATGTAACACACTAACACACGTCAATATACATTTGTTATTTGTTTTATTATTTTGTTCTAAAAGCTCTTACTGCTCTCACGGCGTCGGTGTAGGGTGTAAAACATGTGCGCGGTATATTGGCCATTGTAGATATCCGAAGTTACGAATTCGACGCGGAATGAACTGTTTTGTACAATGTTTTGGGGTGAAACTTGATTTTTGTAAAAGATAATGAAATGAAAGAAAACGCCCGTTCTTTATTTAGATATAAATATTCGTAAGTAAATGAGCTTAATCGTCATATCAGACTTGAGAAAAGTATGAAACGTAATAAAATAATGTGATTTATCGCACAATGCACTAAAATTGCCACGACCATAAAATAAAAAAAGCGTGATTGTCAAAATCTCTCACTAACAATCGGTATAAGTGGTAGAACTTTCACAGTTTATATTAAATAAAATATTACGTAGGTAGGTTACGTAAGTATAATTCCTTCCCTAGCCCAAAAATTTAAAACTCCATAAGTTCAATTTCCTCTTACAGCATCCAAAAAGGTTCCACTAGTCACTAGAGTAAAGTCGGAAGGCTTCGCTCTTCGCCGTTCCGTTCCTAATATCGTAGCGCGCGCGTCTCGCATACAAATGCGGCATTATCGAGTCATTTGTCGACCGTCGCGATCTGCGTGGAGAGGAACGCGCCTAGAGTTCCTATTTCAAAAATTTGGAGCGAAAATATTGGCATCGTGATGTACTGGTTGGCTGAATTTTTAAGTTAAGAAATGTTATAGATTATCAGGTTTTTGTGTTCAGAAGGGACAACAGAGTCATGTACTTATTTTTAATGCTATTTTAATTTTAATTTGTATCTAAATTTTGCATTTCAGAAAATAAATGTGTCTGAACTTAGATTACCATTTTTTTTCTTTTGATTTCGATAGGAGGTTTTATGAATAAAAAAAAACGATATACTGTTAATTTGTATAGCAAAACGGGGTGTAAAAGTGTGTACACATGTAAGAAGTGAAACTGTTTCTTCTTATTTGTCTCTCATTCTAACCCATCAATGTCCTATGCCTTGCCTAGGAGGCCTTGTCGAGGGATAATGAAAGTAGAAAAAACTTACATGAAACACTATTTTGATCATGGATATAGTCTGTGGTCAAACTGAGAACTGAGAAAAGATGTCAATACAAAACCTTTTTAAACCTTTGTATACTCTATGATGATTGATGACCTCTTACTCCCGAACTTTTTTTCTTATTTCAAACTCCTTTCAATAAACCTTCATGTAAAATTTCTCCCATACGTCGATAAAAAAGTTTCACTTCAAAAATATTGTATTAGCGCTAACTTTATGTAAACCGAAGTCATTGACATTTACGATCGTTCAAGTATTTGCTCCACATGTCTTTGAGAAACGATTACCATAGGCAATGAACCCGATACAATACTTTACAGACAGGCTTTGAAATACTACCTTTTGTCATAAATGGAGCTAGACTTAGCCTTAACTTGAACACTAATTTAGGTAAAGCATTTTCTCTTAGATTGCTTACTCACGAATAACTTGCTCTCACTTGTATTGTCATTTATATTTAGATGATTTTCTACATTGCTAAAGGTTTGTTCGACTCGAAACTCTTTTGTAAATCAAGAGTATTATTATTATTGAAAAATATACATAGGTACTATGCCACAAGCACCGATTTGTTCCAGACCGCGCAGAGGTCGGCAATAGGTTTTTCCCACCATATTCCTATTGCAGTGTGAAATGACCAATGCGAAAATAGTTCTGGGTCTATTCGGCGGTGTGAAACGATCGTGGTGAAAACGCCTTATTAACCTAAAATAAAGCTAAATATCACTATGACAATTACAATTTAATTGAGTGTGTTGTCTACCCTATATAAACCTCTTTTAGTAGGAAAAAAAATACACAAAGAAAGACAAATGAAGAGACAGAGAAAAAAGAGATTATCTATCTATATACGTATTAAAAAAAAGGAGACAATGATTTACAAGTAGACAAGCGGTGGTAGCCTAGTGGGAGAACGTCCGCCTTCCAAGCAGAAGGTCGTGAGTTCAAATCCCAATGCAGGCACGTACCAATGTGTTTCTTGTAAAAAAACATATGTACGTAATTATCACTCGCTTTTCAGTGAAGGAAAACATCGTGAGGAAACCCACATACCTACCAGAGAATTATTATATACCATTATTATATACCACCCGGAGGTAGGTATGTGATCCACCAATCCGGATCTGGCCCCCGTGGTGGATTATGGCCTAATCCTCCTCACGCAAGTGAGGGGAGACCCGTGCCCAGCAGTGGGACGTTATGGGTTGTTGATGAGACAATGATTTTAAAGAATAATTGGCTGAGTAATAATTGAAACAGCTCTGTATTGCGTTCTATTGGGGAATCCGATGTTCATCAGTGTTCCGGATGATGACGATGATGAAAAATAAAAAATAAGTCATTACCTACACAATATACAACCGTGTGGACAATGATCCAGCGGATCTAATTTATATGTTTTTTTTTCTAATAGCCAACGATGGCGGTCTCAGTAAACACCAGAAACCCTTTCAACTATTTACAGAACTTCACATGGCATGCAATAGCATGCAAAAACCAGCCAGTTTCCTATACTCGTATGCAAAGGCGCCGCGTCCTATGCTTCCACAGACTAGAATTGGACAAAAACCTAATGAAGTCAATTACATGCTGTAGGTACATATCTAGACAAATATGCTAAATGGTCACTCCTTTACTGTCCTTAAAGGGTAGGCTGGTTCTTTCTATATTTCTAATCTATGGTAAAAAGGCATCGGTATGTAAAGTTGAGAATGTGGGAGTTAGCATTGATCTAACAACGAAGATAAACCGAATTGGAATTTATTTTTATTTGTTCGTTTTTAGCCTAATTTGTCTCTCTGTACGGCTGCAACTGTTTTATTCTTTAATTTTCCGAAGTTTTTTTTTAAATTAATAATCAAATTTTCTTTTCAGGTATCGAGACGAAGCTCTATGCTGGTCAGACAGGTAACGGTTTAATTTTACATAATTTAAAAACATTATATTTCTTTAATTTAAGGTCAGCTCTGTTTATAATTAGACATTTAGGTACTCAATATTATAACTAAAGAAGCGACACAAATAGTTGAAAAAATAAATTGTACTTAATTCACGTTTTTTTTTTATTTTAAACAAATAATGTAGCTAGGTACCTACTTTAAAATATGTAAGGTAAATCCTATATTAATGTAAACAAAGTGACCACTATAATATTATAATCTGGGCCGGACACCGGCCTTCGCTATGCAAATATTTGCCGGCGCCTCACTCTAATCACACTGATCCTTCTGGACTATGGGCTAACTAATCTTTGTAAACCTTGATTTAAACACACTGCATATTGTTGCGTGCGTCTTTATGAAATTTAATTTCACAATAAATTATAACAGTAAGTTACAAATTTAAAAGACACATTATTGTGAATAATCATTGTCATCATTATAAAGCCATATCATACCACACCGGAGCACGGGTCTTCCCACTTAAAAAAAAAAACAGAAAGTAAAATATAGTGAAATAGTGCAACAAATAAAACATTTTCTTGTTATTATAATTATAATATGCTTCAAGTTATTTGGTGTAAAGTTCTGATCTCGTAGAGACTTATGAAATAAATAAAATAAATGCCTTACACTTAAAGTAACATAAGAACCTTATGACCTTGTCTAACCATGATTTAAAAATTATATATATGTGATTCAACTGTCACACATGATCTTAAACGACGACGCGGTCGACGATTAAGCTCGCTTGCCTAGAAATAACCCTTTGACTGTTTAATCTATTGTTAAAACGCTGGAGAACTATTTCTTGTTGCAAAACACATCACAGATTATAATAAAAAAACAAATTTTCCCTCCAAAACCCCAATAAGAACATCCAAATAGAATCGTATTAGAATCGAAACAGAACCGGGTGTAATTTATGGTAAACGTCATCGATTTCAATTCGATACCGGATTGGAGAGCGGTCGAGATGGTGGAAATGCCGGGATAGCTTATTTTGTGGCTTAGATAACAATGGGAACGGCGGTAGGGTTGGCACTTAGCTGATTCTGTAATATATTTTGTTTATATTCTTAACTTATGTGAAAGAAAGAAAAAAATAAAAAATGGAGGGTAGGATTTTGAAAAAACATTTTTAGTTACATAATATTCTGTAAATTCTTTACCTAAGCTAAAAAAGAAAAGCTAGCGGGTTTCTCATTTGTAAAGCCTAATTCATAAAACACCTAAAAACCTATAAGCAATCAATTAAATGTTTATTACGCTAGGTAAATTTATGTAGGTATTTCTAAATGAAGTGGCTGAAATATGAAAAATAAGATGGTATATACCACTCTTTGACCTCTAGACTCTAAGAGGTGCATTGAAATAGCAAATTATAAGGTTTATTTAGTTCATAGTAATTTTTTATTAGGTATTTATTAAAACTTTCTATGCCTTTGAAATAAATGCCCAAAACAAAAGCTACAGCCTAAATCAAATTTAAATATTATAATTTTCATACAGCTGATAACCCTAGATGATTTTGGTCAAAACGGTCAACAGGCTAGGGTCGCCACAACTTACGAGACCGACGCGGTTAACCCTGCAATTACCGGGGCATGGCTGTGTAGGAGCGCTTCACATGACGCCAGTTGGCGGTCGAAGGGTTTGATTGTTGTTTAATTGTTTTAATGGCTTGTGTTTCACTGTTTGTCCAAATAATATGTAGAGTAGGTATTCTGTTGATTTAAGGCGTGGACAGATGACTGTGGCAAAGCTGACTTGTGGCTATTTATTTACCGTAACACTTGGACATAATTAAAAAAAAAAAATGAGGCAAAATTTTTACACTCATATAAACAGGTACATATATTGTCAATTAACATACGTAAGTACATTATAATTATGTTATTGAGATAATATAAATACAACCGCCGAGTTTTAAGTTTTAATATACATTATAAAAACGTAATATAAACTTTTGAACGTATTTTTTGAAATAGTTAAGGTGAAAATATAAAAACAATGAGTCCGAGCTTGATAATGAAACGAAAAAAAAACCTAACAATTTCTCTGTCTGAAATTTTTTTTTAGTGGGTTTATGTAGAATTTTAATACCTAATGTATTTTTTTTTGATTTTTTATTTTTTTTTTAATTTTATCTACTATTTACAATCGAATAGTGATTGCGTCAAGCTCATATCGATAGAATCGTCATCGATAAACAATCGGTTGCGCAATGGATCGCTCTAATGCTTCTATGTGGACATAACAGATTTCGTTCGGTGTCCGTGGGAATAAAAAATGCGTGCGGAGTTACGTACACACGTACTTGTGGACGGGTTTTGAGGTTATTAGTTTTATGAGTATCGTCATTTATCTAGTTTTTAATTCTAATTACTTTACTGTGTTCCGGTTTGAAGGGCACTGTTGCCAGCGATATTACTGGGCAATTATCTGTCAGGGTGACGAGAGCTGCGCGCAGGATTATGCAATGCAAAGTTCTGGATGGCACTGTAACTTGTATGGGCAGGCGTAGCGCTTACCATCAGGTGAACGATTTGCTCGTTTCGTCACTTAGTCAAATAAAAAAAAAGGTTAATTCTTATTAATAATATTTAAAATTATGTAAGCAGTCAGTTGAAAGATATGGAAAAAAAACAGGAATAAAAAACAGGATAAAAAAAAACAGGATTGGAGGAGAATTTACAATACGATTTATTTTTATTTAGAAGGCAATTAAGTATCGGTGTACATAAATAACAATTAATATTTACAATCAAAACTTAATATCGATATTAAAACTATAACAGAAAACAACATAAATAGTTTACCATTAAAATAACAAAAAAAACTGGTTAACTTTAAATCCTCTCTAGCCTTGTGAAAAGAAGTGGGTAGGAATATTAATTATTATAAACCGAAAGGAAACTGCTCAGGTTAGTAAAAACCGTTTATATTATAAAACTGCGTTTTAAAGTATTATTTATGAAGGATTATAAATTAATTAAACACACGTTATTGCTATTTTATAAAAGGAGAATAAATGCATTCACCGTCTGTCCCGCAATTATAAATCAATTTAAATTAAACAGTAACAACCACCCACTAGTCCTGTGACCACAATTATCTTATTAATAAACCGATGCAAAAACAATAACGCTTACTTTGATTAAAGCTTTCATACGTAAATACATACTTTTATAGGCCTGTTAATTTGCCACTTCACATATCTATTGTATGCACCTTTACATACGTAATAACAAGCTATTTAATTCGTATTTCATAGGCACCAATTATAATTTTAAAAATGCCGTTAGCGGCGTTTATAAAACTCTTTGTATTTTTTCATTTTTTTGCGCTAGTTGTGGTTGACAGCTGTCATTGTGACAGCGACTAATGTCACGTGTACTCGTAATTGTAGTGCTGGCCGCTACGTTATGATACGTTCCCCGAATGATATCGGGTATTCAGTGGCAATCAAATAGCGGTTAATGTTACGTCGTAAAGTATGTTATTTCACATTTGCATGAGTAAGGATGGCGGGTGTCGCACTAAGAAGGTTTAAATCGATATTAAACTTTATCGACTTATAGAAATTAACGTGAAAATGTTTATTATCTAAATTAATAGTGATGTAGATATATTATTGATTAACATACAGAATTTTGATATTATTGTGATGAATCTAATATTATATAATGCCTGAAATTAGTTAAATTGAATAATTAAACAACAAGGCAGGTAAGCTTATTTTTTGTAATAAATACAAATGACTGAGATTAAATAAAAAACAACACGAAATTATAACCATACTTAATTATTATTAAATTTCCGGATGTACATCCCTACGATACGACCATCCGGCGCCCTATACTTATTAAAATCAACCATTATCGATCCAAAACTCGCCGCAAACTGAATCGCCTCAAGATTTTAGTCGCAAAAAAGTAAAACCTTTTTTCCCGGTTATTTTTTTAAATTAACGTCCAAGTGCGCAAGCAGGTTGTAGTTAAGTTAAACGTCTCAAACGGTGCGCAATTTGCGAGCCTTGAGTAAGCTATAAATCATGTTAAATTATTTTTTCATTATGAAAACGGTGATGCATGAAGGGTTAATAATCTATTAGTAGTGACAGGACTTATTTGTATCTGTCGTGAACCCTTTTTTATTTATTTTGTGACACTGATAGTATAATAATATGACTATTTGACTTTATGGCTGATCAAGACGATTGGAGGAATAACATTTGGAATCTATATCATCAGCTAAAACCCACTGTCAGATATTCTTGTTTCAATGTCAATGTTCAAATCCAATGTGTCTCAATTCCAGTGTTTCTTCATCAACTGAGTTGTCAATTTGCATATCTGCCAAGTCCCGATGACATTGACAGTGACATCGACATCGGTGACAGCGAGTGGATCTGATTTTAAAGAATGAAGGTAGACAACGGAACTCCTCAGTGTCTAACAATAGATTGATTGTGTTTGGACTCATTTTGATCAGCACTGTGAGCTGTTTTTTTTAAAGCCTGTACATGAGTTGCTTTCCTTCACCGTAAAGTACAAATTGATGGTTATTGGATGGTATATTAACGACTGATTAGTGATACCTTGAGTCGTTAATAAAAACTAATCGATGCTTTTATGGCGCGTTCAATGATCGCTGTTTTTGCTCCTTGTGCGGGATTGATTCGAGATAAGTTTCGTTGTAGAGTTATATTATAACAAGACAGTAACAGAGATAAAGTTATGAAATCTTGGCTGTTTTATAATATATATTTTGAAATAATTTTGAAAAATATTTTTCAATTTTAATTAAGTACTACTCAAGTTTAGTTTTCATAAATGCTATTTCCTTTATTTTAATAGTGAACTAATAATCTAAAAGTAATACTTTTATAAAACTATAGTACCAAAAGAAATAAAACATTTTAAAAAAGGAATAAATTATTCAAATGTCACAGTAAACTATAATAGTAATAATCAATGATTACCCTAAGTGCCCCCTCTGAAAGCTTGCGATATCTGCGTTGGTTCTTATTGCACAGATATCGAGACGTTATCAGATGGCAGACATTAGCCCGACATACCCCGGTGCACTCCCGCGCCCGCGCCATATACTGCCTGCGCGGTTATTATAACGCATGCTATATCAATAAACGATTCGTATTATTATAAATAATTCTATTTTTATGATATCAGTGATAATACATTTTAATACATTTTAATTTTTAAAATTCTGAAGATAATTAAAATTAAAAAAATAAATTGTAAGTTGTTTTTAATGTAGCGACCTATGCCTAGGTTTCCTATGCTTGATAAAATATCTGAACATTTTTTTTTTTTGTAATTTAAGCTTTATACTTTTTTCTTTTTGCATTCAGCCAGTTTAATATTACAAAATTTTCAATATAATTAATTAAACGTAGTTTCAAGTTAGTAACTGACTACCTGACTAACTTTGCAGCTTGTAAGCAGTAAGTTGCAGTCAAAAAATGCAATCAATTTATGTATTTATAAAAAATATAGGAATGGCTATCCAATTTTTTATTAACATCGATATTGTTTTTATACCCTTAGGTGTTTTAATAGCGTTAAGATAAAAAATCTATCTGACTATAAAAATGAGTGTTCACACATTTTCAATACAAAAATGGCAAGTTATGTCTTAATTTATTTTGCCGATATTAATTATATGTTCTGAACTATTATTATGTAAAATATAAACAAAATAAGTCTATGACGGAGTTCTCATTCATCAAAATGACAGTTTATTATGATTGATCCATAATTTCGCAATTAATATTGCCATGGCAGGAATCGATATTTTTTACAACATAACCTTTATTAGTGCGTTAATCGATTCTAGTATCGATATCGTTTAATCGCCGAATAAAATAGTGTTGCACGTTTTTCACGCTGCTTCTCTATCACACTAATATAACTTGATCTCTGCCAAGTTAGGAAGAAGGAAGATTTCAAGATCAGTCTGAACTGGTTTTCAATGACAGCTGCGCAAAAGTTAGCCTCGACTTTTTTTTAAGAATATTAAGAATATTAACCTTCAATTGTTATTTTTAATTGCAAAGCTAATCTCTTGTTATGAAATTTTTGAATAGCAACTCGATCATTTGAATTTGTAATGTGTCAGTAAATTGGTTTTAAAAAATGACAATGTCGTTTAAACTGCCCAGCTACTGAGCAATGTGGTTCAAAAAACCGCGCATGTGAGTTCTAATGCCTATTCATAAGAGTTTAATGCAAGAATTCATAAATTAATCATTTGTGTTCAGGTAAAGGAGAGCAATTTGATAATACTGTACATAAGTAAGGATTATTATGAACAAAAACAAAAGGGTTGACAGTTAATGAGCGGGTGAACACTGTTTTTTTTTAATTTTGACGGGAAAGCGAAAATGTGGCGTTGTTGGTTTTTGAATTTTTGTTCTTAAATTTGTTTTTCTTTTTGTGTTAATTTGTAATATTGGTGAAATATTATCCATTGAATGTTCTTATCGTGTACAAGTGGTGGCAAATGATGGGAATTGAATGGATGAGACTGGCACAGGACCGGAACAAATGGCGTGAAACAAAGGAGGCCTATACCCAGCAGTGGGTGGATACGGGCTGAATAGATTGATATATAGAAAAAAAACGTGCCATTACGAGTTGAGAGAACACCCAAGAAGATGTAGGAAAACACCCACCACTTGAAAGTTAACAAAAATTGACAATGCCTAAATGTAAAAATCGTGCGGAACAGAAATAAAAAATCTCCATTTTTGACAGATGAAAGACTTAAAATGAGCTCTGTAGGGTCAATATGCTAAAAAATACAACGCAAGCATGGACTAAAAGCTTGTTTCGTCCATTACAATAATTGAAAATGAGGCGATACGTAAAAAGTGACAGTGCCAGAGTCCCTGATCAGCATTCAGCATTTTATTATAATAGGCTCCTTCTCATAGGTTCATGATTTTAGACTTTTTGCCTAGAGTTTTTGATACAATTTACTTCCCTAGGAAATAAAAAAAAATACAGTTCTATAGTGAACATGAAACTAGTTTTTTTTAAGCAATGGCTTATATTATAAATAGGTTTGTGAAGCGGCAACATCACTTTAAATGGATTGTAAGCCACGCTATTAAACAGTGTAAATACTTAAACAGTAGGCAACCTGCCCCATAATGGTATGCAAATGAAGACATAAAACATTTGCAAAGTTTGTATACTGCACCTTTTTACTTCTCCGAGAAATTCGATCAATGTTCTGTTACAGTTTGACCACGCTAATCGGATCTGTTAGTAGTGTGACAGCGACAGATGTTACACAAGATGTTCTTCCATGTGATATTATAACACCTATATAATATTGGCTTCCACTAGCCAGAACTATGAACAATTAAAAAAAAAGCTGTGTCGCTTTTCTTTTTTGAACCCTGTGGTCTAAGAAGAACTCTTTATAAGGTCGCCCAGCCTGTCTAAGCCCGTCGTAGGTAGTGGAACATATTGGACACACATTAAAAATGGTTTCTAGTATTGTCTCTTAAGTACATAATATCGAAGAGAAATTGTGACTACGGAACCTTATATTCTTTATGATGACAGACTACTAACCACCTACCTGGCCGGAACCTGGTGTGATACTCCATAATATTTCTTACGCCGATGTAGGTAAACCTATCGCAAAAAAGATCCCTAAATATAATTTCAAGGAAAGAAAAGTGTATTAGTAGCTTATTTCTTGAAAATAGTAGGCATTAGTACCTACTGAGATTAAGATCTAGGTTCTTCTCAACGTTTTCAACCTTTACCTGTGCTGAAATTATTGCAAAATTATCGTCCGTCCGCAAAATAAACGTAAATCAAAACACATTTATGCGGCTGCTGTCATAATCTGAGCTCGATTGGACAGTATAATCAAATGTGGGAAAGGGAAACCTGTATCGATATTACTCATGTGAGAAAAGGACGGAACGAGCGCCATTTTGATTTACTGTATCATTGGTACAGATGACGATCTGTCTTCCTGCGGGTATTTTTGAAGTAATGGTTTTTTGTTTACGTTGATCTAAAAAGTACTGTAAAAGTTCTTTTTAAGAACACGTAGAATGCCATTTCTGCTAAAAAGTTATTAATAAATTAATAAATTGTATAACCTAACATAAGCACTATTCAAAACTGTGACGTTGGCAAAGTCAGCAAAGTCAGTTAACCGGTTAAATAAAAAAAAAGTTATTTGTGATAAAACCTGCTTGGATAAAATATTTTCATAATCATGCAACAGATTAAAACACGATGTAGTCATTTATTGGATAATCGCTACCCTACTCGATGTATTTTATATTATTTAGTCATTATAATAATGTGGTACTTGAACATTGACCATTTAATTACGAATTCAGGACATCACCTTTTATGTCATCATAATGGTAACACCATTACCCAACTCCATATTTAAATTTAACAATCATAATTGCACAAAAACTATCAAGAAACAAATTAAACATTAAATTTCAGCAGGTGTTTACCGGACAAATTTAAACTCACTCAGACAAATAAAAAAAAATCGTACGTCAACAATTTTCGAACGATAATAAGCTAACAAGTTTAAGTTTCGCTCTCTTTCTTTTTTATACGAAATTGTAGCGTCCCTTTCGCACCTCGATTCTGCTCATGAAGGTCAATAATTTGTGTAAATAATAATGATATTCTCATTATAGTGATGCCATGTAAAATTTAATCAATATTTTTTTAAATTTTGTCTTTGTGTTTCGCTGTCATAGGTAGGAAACCCTTATGAGGACACTATCCTCTAATTTTCATAGTTTTACATAATTATAACCAGCCATGTCTATTTTTGGCTATAGCTAGTGATAATTCTGCATGACTTGTCCTCTACCTATTAAATAATATATTTTCAACATCTTTAGTATTTTTCTCAAGCACAATGTTATCGTTTTACGGCTGAGAATTCAAATATTAATAAGAAATATGAATAAAATTATAACTGAGTCTCTGATAACATTCCCATAACTTCATACCAAGGTATGAAGCGGACCTTATTACATATCAATACTGGGATGTAGGGATGTGCCAGTCCCGGTCTTGCAGTCTTGATTTTTGTAAGGGAAGTTAGGGTTGTTAATTTTTTCATTATTGATCCGTCTGATTCTTCCGCTGATCTAAAATTAATTGACTAGAACAGATCGCTTTTAGCGATAAGTCCGCACATTGTACTATATTAATTTCAATAAGTTCTGTATTTCTAAGCTGGTGTAAGTACAAAAAAGTATTTTCTTTAACATATTTTTCTAAATGAACACCTTTATTAAATGTAACTAAGAAGAGTCAATAACTTGATAATGGCACAATGTGCCAGCCGCACCATGGCGTAAAACGAAGAAGAAAAAAAAAGAACTAAAACATTTAAGGGCAACATCTGTAAATGTCATTCATGTTTTTTTTGTATTAAGCTTTATTATTTTCCATTATTATTTTTTTTCTTCATGAGATATTTTGATGCACGCCTACACTCCTCTCTCCTTCACTATGGGTGGTTGACTGGTAGAAAATGCTCTTAGCGATAAGTCCGCCATTTGTACTAGTGAGTTAATCTGTGCAATAAAGTATTAAATAATAATAATGTCATTAAAGATAATCTAAAAATGACAAGACCGCTGACGCGCTAGATCAAAACTAAAGACTAAGGTGTTCCATCTCTAAAACAAACAAAATTCGAAACCGAACCAGCCCGTGTTCTAAATGCGTGCAAAAACTATTACTAAACAGAGTTAAGGCAGAGTATCGCAGCGCCGCCAAGAATCCCATGTCCACCAAAAACTGAGAATGTAACAATAGGGTTATACTCCCCTCTCATTTCATTATTTGTAAAGATTGACGCAAACCTCAACCGTCGTCGATTACGAGGTCGCCGCTGAAAACCCAAAGAAACAAACCGCATTTTCACTATGGAAGCCAGATAAGTACATCTTTTCGCCGCAAGGCTTCCCATCTGCGACAAAAATCATTATGAAGCTTATTTTAGGACTTGAACAGTGTCAGCGAAACGATCAAAGAAAGTTAATTGTAACACAGCTATGTATTTTCGATGTTCAGTATTCGTGTGAACAATTGAACATTTAATTTAACAGTTTTACATTGATTGTTCAATAATTAACACAACCATCGGATAGTTCGGATTTTAAACTCTTTAAAGGATAAATGGACATATTTCCGAGTACGATTGCTTGGATAAAAATCGATACGTAGAAATCGATTCGTCCGAAGACATCGGAATAATGTCCTTTATCATTTTTTCTTTTCGATAATAGGGTCCGTCATGAGTGCCAATTTATTTTTGCAGATTGGATAAACTCTATCGATTAGTTTATAGAGTACATTATCCAAGTAGAGGAGTAGTTGTAAGTTGGTTTTGCTCTAGGCTTATCCGGTAATTATCTGAGGGATAATTCGCTACGTCGTCGATGCGGTGACAATTTTCTTCGATTGTGTAGACCGGTCTGTTATTATTAGATGATTGGTTTGTGTCGGCAAATGATGGAGATGCTTTACTAATATGGCATAATGTTGTACACATAGATGTTGAACATGATTATGAAATAGTTGGAATTGAAAGCTGACATCTTGTTCACTGCTGAAAACACGCGTCTGTGTTTTTAGAATTTTACGGCAATCGAAAACACGCCTGGCGTGTGAACCCGCACTGCTGTATTGACAATTTTATCACACCAGTTGTATGCGACCGCACTGCTGATTGAGTTTAGTTACGCCAGTAAACAGTAAACACGCTCGTTGTGTGAAGATTCGCAAGAGTCAAAAAAAGTAAAACGGTTCAGCAGTGAACATAATTGAACGTGGCTGATTTTTTAATAGCTTTAAACTAACTTGTGTCAAAGTCTAATCAATTTTTTTTCGTAATATAATTAATTTGGTTCTATTTTAGGAGGTGTGAAATAAACATCATCACCTTATTACAATCCCACTGCTGGTACACAAGCCTTTTCAAGGAGAGAGTGTGGGCCATAATCCACCACGCTAGCCCAGTGCGGGTTAGTGGACGTCACACCTTTGAAATATGACGAGCGCATTGCAGTGCCGCGCCATATTTGGCTGTGCAGAATACTGTTATGGGTTGGCGTGGCGCTTACCATCAGGTAACGACCTGTTTGTCTCATTATTATCTAGCATAAAAAAATGATTGATTTTTTGTAAACAAATAGGTTTGCCTTCTCAATATGAGAGAAATATACACTACCGTTTCTTTTAAATATTCATTCTAAATGACTTGCAGTTTCAATATTATTTTTTAAAACTGTCAAAAATCCATCACATCTATCAAACTTGAGGTAACCAACATTTTCTCTGCGATTTTCCTTAGTATTGTTCTTCGTATTCGTCACCCCTGAACAATAAAGTCGAAGTAAAAATAAAACATAGTAAGAAGGGTCGAATGTCAGAATCATCTGAAGGTGAACTGTACTTAGTCCAATGTACCAGGGGTGAGTAACATTCGGCTACGCTTTATTAAAGTAAAAAAGGTTACACACTATTATTATTTTAAAGATGCGAAACTATGTCAGCATGTGTATGTGTATGTTCTCATGTGTATTTGAATTTGGTAATATTATAATTTTTGCATAAAACAAGGCAGAAACTAAACCAAAACCTGACTAACTGTATCTTTCTATAATTGTTCCTATAACTAAATTGATCAGTTTTCAAATTATTTCTATCTTTTTCATTTTTAGAAGTTTCGAAAGTGACAGCAAACTGTTTGCTGACTAAACCATGCTCGTTAGCGTTAATAGAAGTAGTAGCAATGTGTGTATCCGATTTGTTTTCTCAAGCTGTACAGCAATAAATTAAAAAAAAAGGCGGAATTAAAGAACTATTCTCTAATAAGTTCCGAGTGCAGACAAAAACTAGCGCCATACCTTCCGAAGTAGCGTTGCATACCGCATTGCAGACTCGGTTTGAGTCCCCTGCCACAGCACAGCGTCATTCCCCCGTAAATCCTCATTAGCGCGGTTTACGCGCTCCCACGGCGGTAGTAAACCTTCCCGGTGCATTATCCCTGACTTCTGTTTGAATAGCGAATGACAACGGTTTGAGTAGGAATGATGGTTGGCGACGTTGAATGGAAAAATGTTTGTGATATATGATTTTTTGTGGTTGATTCGCGTAAAGTGATTGTAATTCATTAAGTTCGTTTCTTGTATTAATGGTAAAAGGTATGAATTATTTTAGATATTTTTTAGCGTCACGTTTTGTTTAAACTCTTTTTTCTCGTAATTCCCGAGGGGGTGAAAAGTGGGTTACAGAAAGCCACTTTGCTATGATGAATGATCGACCACGCGCGGACCCTACACAGCCTATTGGTCTGGAGTTCCAGAAACTAGTAGAGGGTGTCAGGGAGTTGGTGCTTGTGTCAGGGGTGCTTTTCGCTGGATCTTAGCATGTGGAAAGATGTAGTCTCTGCATATCTCACTACTAGCTAGGTAAAAAAAAACTTTTTTATATAAGAAATAACCATAAGTTAGGTAAAATGTTTATGTTTAGGTAACTACAGATTTAAAGTTTTTTTTTTATTTGACTCAGTGCGGGACGTGCAAGTCGTTCACCTGATTGTAAGCGCTACGCCTGCCCATAACAGTCACAAATTAATTAAAAAAAAAAAAAAAATTGTAAATTAAAAGTTCAGATTTTTTTTGATCAAAATGCAAGGCTCTTCAATTGCAAAGATACTCCCCAATTAGGTGCAATTAACACACCGCAACTTAACTACCACTACCTGCGATTACATTCCTGTATTCCTATAAACTTAAGTTAAGTAAGACATCAGATTTAATCCACGATAACACCAAGTTACTTCCAACTTCCATCCAAGCTAGCTTATTTGACTTAACTCTAACTTAACTCCGGCTAAAGAGTTTTTAACGCGCGGCTTGGGGATTAACTTGCTACTTGCATAACTTGCTGAGAGTTAACTTAAATGGGATGTTTTATTTGGAATGGCTTTGACCTGTTTTTAACACGTTCACTGTTGAAAACACAACTGTGGTGTTTTGCATAACTTGCCGCGAGCACGGAAATACACAGCTGTTGTGTTAGCGGTATGGGATAACACAACGGTATGTGCAGATCCGTAACCGAGGCTAGATAGGAAAATCGGCTCAGCAGTCAAAGTGTTAAACAAATGCGTGTAGGTTGGTATTTGTGCACTGAAATAAGGGAGACATATCGCTCCTTTGCGACAAGATAACGTGTTATCTCCTCATTGATATTTTAATTACACATTGTCATTGCAGCCAAGACAGACAAGATTGTTGGGTCGCATGTCGCATTTTTTTTTAATTTTGGCTTTCATTACTTCGGAAAGGCGCGGCGCTCACTATCAGGTGAGTAATCTGCTCATCTTATCCCTTAATCACTCGTTGTCATTTGACTAAGGAATCTGAGTAACGTCTTCAGCAGAACTCCCTTGGTTTCCGCGCTTCAAAGGGCACCCCTTATCCATGATAACAGTCGTTAAGTCTTAGCCAAAGAGAAGTTTATTATTCACAGAAGCCCGAAGAGGAAAAGGTAAAGGTATGTTGTCCACCAATTCGGACTGGGGCCTCGTGGTGGATTACAGCCCAACCCTCTTCTCGAAAGTGAGAGGAGAACCGTGAGACGATATAGGTTGATAATGATGATAAAAAAAAATCGTAAAATGTTTTTTACTGTCCATCCAAAGGTTGTCTGGAAGAAATCGCTTTCAGCGATAAGACCGCCCATTGTACTACCCTTGTTTACCTATTGTAATTTTTCTGTACTGTGTTTATTTTTGTTTCTGGTGTACAATACAGAGTTTTCTATTCTATTCTATTCTATAATGATGAGCCTACCACCGGATTCGGAATACCTATATCCAATTGAGACGAACCGACGACGTTCATAGTTAATGTAACAAATCACAAACCACGCCCCCAAAAAAAAACAGGCGTCTGCCTATTCTTGAGGCCTAAATACAAAAAGTACAAAAAAATCGATTTTTTTTACCCCAAAACCTCGGTACTTTGAGCACTTGCCGCGGCCACAAAAAGCTATAACAATTTCCCCCCAATTTTAGTAACCTTTAAACTTCTTAATGATTATAATAACTCACCTCAAAGCCGGCAGATAGCATGTAAATCCTTACAATTGGCGTCGTTAAATTACATTTATAGTGAAAAAGGAAACCGCAGGATATGTTTTGTTTTTGTACAACGTTTTTCTTTTGAGACTCTGTGATCGATTTCAATCTACTTTTGCAGGTATATATGTTAAATGTATGCACCCCGCGGTTTCACCCGCAACCAGTATTATCCCACAGGAAACGCTAATTTTTACGGGATAAACGTATCCTATGTGGTAATCGAGGTAATAAAATAACTGTACGCCTAATTTCATTCAAATCAGTTCAGTAGTTTCTTGCGTGAAGGAGTAACAAACATCCATCCATCAATCCTCTCTAACTTTCACATCTTTACTAATATAATGAAGCTGAAGTGTTTGTTTGTTTGGTTGAACGCTAAAATCTCAAGAGCTACTGGTTCAAATTGAACAATTCTTTTTGTATTTGAAAGTCCATTTATCGAGGAAGATTCTTGGTTATAATTATAACATCATGCTTCGTCTAATAGGAGCGGAGCATCAATGAAGAATATGGCAAAACAGGGAAAAATTCGGGTTAAAAACGGATTTGGATGAATTTTGCACACAGACAGTTTATTGCCTGGATTAACACATGGGGTACTTATTATCCAGTTCTTTTGTGATGATACTCAACGCGGGTGAAACCGCGGGGTGCAGCTAGTTTATAATATATGTAGGAAGATTATCGCCATCAACAGCAATAAAAAATAAAAAGTTCATTTTTATTTTAGGATCTAAGTGACGAGTTAATATAATATAGGCACTAGGCAGTCCCGAAACCTAACTACTGCTGGTATAGGTTTCCTTACGTCAAATCATTAGTACTGGCAGGTCAGTTATTCACAACGTCTATGGAAGCGTGCCCGAGGGACAGCGGCATCAGTCACAATTTAAGCAAAAATACGCATCTCTCCGATTTGATCCAGACACACTCCGTTCGTTACTCAAACGGTACCGTTTGCAAATTCATTTTGTGAGCTGTGGATATTTGAATAGCTCAAATACAGAGTCAAAAATTCAGAGTTTAAAACAGGGTCTATATCATTTTGACAGCTCAAACAGGTCGTTCACTTACGACCATCGTCTCTTCACCAGGGGTAGGCCTCAAATCTATTTGCTACGAGTATTGAACCGCGGTAACGCTGCAGTTTTTATTTGGAAAAACTGTCAAATTTGGTGACTTTGACAGCGATTTGCAGCGATCACACGGTTTAGGTCTTACTTGAGGTCCTGGTAAGTGAGATAGTGGTCAAACTACAGGATAATAATAGCACTACAGCCAATTGCTACCGCTTCCCTGAAAAATATAAAAAGCGGGAGAAAAAAAAAGTAGTTTACACTTAACAAAAAAATTATGAGAAGCGTTTAATTTAAACATGAATCCATGCGTGGTTGTAAAACTAGCTTAACCCTGGTTCAACTTTTAGGTAATCATCATCATCATAAACCCAGCCCACTGCTGAGCACGGGTCTCCCCTCACTTTCGTGAGATGGGTTAGGACTTAATCTGCCACGGGACCTCGGTCCGGATTGGTGGATAACATACTACCTCTAATAAAAATAGTAAATATTATAAAATATAAGCTAATAATTCTTCAAAACCACCTGCGCACCGTACCAACCTAGAAGTAATAAGTCTGTAAAAATGTGCATACAATGCGTATTTGAAATGCAAAGCCGTCGGTCGGCGTCACCGCGCCATTATGCGGGTAGACCGATACACTTGATGTGACGTCTGCGCCCGTCTTATTGCACCGGCTGGAGAACTTAAAACTGTTGAAAATAACTTGTTTTAAATTCTACAGTGAAGGGATGTATTCGTACTTTAAGTTAGTAGAGTTGATTTGTTTTTCAGAAAATAGAAACTGGAAGAACACAGAATATACTGGCACTACTGGAACTACTGCTACTGGAATTACTGGGCATATGAGACTTTAGAGCCGATGTCTCAGGGTGAAGAGCGCAGTGCAGTGCCGCGTAGGATTACGCAATGCAGGGTTCTGGGTGGTGCTGTGACTGTTGCGGGCAGCCGTGGCGCTTGCCATCAGTGAACGACTTGCTCGTCTCGTTAATTAGTGACTATGTGTATTTCTTGCTATCCATAGGTCTAACTAAGGCACTTTTCTCACGAGTCTATGTTAACAAACTTTTCTTAATCGTCGACCATCAATATCCTCTGAGGACATTGTGACATCTTCGGAGTTTCAATTGAGTCTTTCGTTCCCAATATGCTTGTAAAGTATGGTAGGGTTACCACACGGACAATCTAAAGAAATCAAGAATAAATATAGCTGCTTATCTAAACTGTGCTTGAAAATCTGCGTAAATTTTTAGCAATCATTGGGCTACGTCAGGGGTTTTTTCTGGTACTAAGTAACGAGACGAGCACGTCGTTCACCTGATAGTAAGCGCTACGCCTGCTCGTAATAGCTACAGTGCCACTGTGCACTGTGCTCGTCACCCTGAGACATCGGTTCTAAAATGTTATATGTTCGGTAATTACGCTGGAAACAGTGCCCTTCAAACTGGAACACAGTAATGTTTGCTCACTACTACTTGGTACTTGGTATGAATATCTGGCAAAGATGTGTTACTTCCCCAGGCGGTCTCTTGCAGAAGAGGCAAATCACTGCCTCAATCGATTCAATCGAAAAAAAAACCAAACGAGCGTGTCGAAATAAAACCTCTAGCTGGACAGTTTATAGTTTTTTACTCGTGTAAGAAATAAATAGCCAGTACTAAAGAGCCCAGCGTTTCAACGAGCACATGGCAGCCCTAAATATGGGACATAAGGCTAATTTACATGAGTACAAAAACTCCTTTGTTACACCGCTGAGTCAGGCGGTGTGAAAACCGCGGTCAGCGGCCCAAACAACGCCGGACTTACGGTACGGGCATTAGATTAGATACATTATGAAAACAGCTATAACCGTAAAGTTCTTAGAAAAACACTATGATAGTCAAAGTACCCGATCTTCTCGTTTAAATATAAGATAAAGAGAATATAGAGCGGTGGTAGCTTAGTGGTAGAACGTCTGCCTTCAAAGGAGAAGGTAGTGAGTTCAAATCACAGAGCGGGCACGAACCAATGTGCTTATTTAAAAAGCATAATGTACGTAACTATCACTCGCTTGTCGGTCAAGGAAAACATCATGAGGAAACCCACATACCTACCCGAGAATTATTTCGGGGGTAGGTATGTTATCCGCCAATCGGCACCACCCCTCCATGGTGGATTATGGCCAAACCCTCCACACGAGACTGAGGGGAGACCGTGGTCAGCAGTGGGCCGATTTGGGTTTATGATGAGGTTAGGTACCTATAATATTAATACAGTAAGCTTAATCAAAGACACGAAAGGAATCCTTTTGAATAATCGTATCTTATAAGTAAAGTAACGGTAATGCCCCTGGCGTTGCAGATTGCATTAGGCTGTGAACGCTTTCCACCAAGAGAGCTTGTTTGTTCAAAGTAAAGAAGAATAATGTATGTTATACTTAATAGTAGGTATATGCTGGTCTCTATTTTTAACCCACTTCAAAAAAAGGAGGTTTTCAATTCGACTGTTTTTTTAAATTTCTTTAGTAAACAATTAAAAAAACAAATGACAATCTCGCATTTTCCTGTTCGTAACTCGCAATGCCCACTGTAGCATTTGAAACCAAAGTGTCTAAAGCTTACGACATCAACGAGAGCGCTCGGTCCAGCGCGGAACTAACATTTCTTTCTCGTCTCACTGTCCAGTTAACGACGTAGAATACATACCAGTTTACATTTTTACAGACGTTCTAGCTCACCTTACAGCGACATGTAAACTTGACCCGTGTCTCAATGAGAAATAGCGACGTTTGAGAGGTAAGAAGAAACAAAGCGGTTAGTATGTACACGTTGGCTAAATTCTGATTGTGACAGAGTAGTTAGGTGTTTAAATGTTAGCGTTGGTTGATATTTTGACAAATATTGTCAGACATTTATACTGACTTTAGTGTGCTCGTTAAATTACCTTCTGAGAATTCGTAGTTAGCTCAAAACAGCGCGGTTAGCGGAGTGATATGAAATTTAGAACTTGGTTAACGGAGTATCGGCCATTTATGACACATTCCACTTATATTATTAACGCGAAAGTTTGTTTGTTATTTTTTTATTTGACTGAATGACGAGACAAGCAAGTCGTTCACCTGATGGTAAACGCTACGTCTGCCCATAACAGTTACAGTGCCACCCAGAACTTTGTGTTGCATAATCCTGCGCGGCACTGCACTGCGCTCGTCACCCTGTGACATCGGCTCTAAAGTCTGATATGCCCAGTAATTTCACTGGAAACAGTAATAATAATTACAACAATAAACTTAATTGTAACTTAATTGTTTACTTTAAATCAATAGTAAAACAAACAGATAGGAATACTGATATTAGTGAAGAATACTGATATTACTTACTGCTAGTGGTTAATAATTAAGCCTGATTTACTAGTTTAGTAGCGAGTTAACTTGCGAAAATGGTAAGTTAAATCCTTACCATCGGACAAAAGCTTCCCAATTTTCCAGTAAGCTAGTTTCCTTTAAACTATAATTGATTTATTATTATTATACCTGTGACGCTCCATTGCTTCTCTTCATCCAAAGGCTGACTGGAAGAGATCGCTATTAACGTAACGCTATTAACGTCGCTATTAGCGTCATAGTCATATTTCTGGTTATTTTCATCCCATCTATTCGAAAAGAGGCCTTTGTCTCCTCGATAAGTGAGATCAAAGTGTGTCATTCCAGCGCACTTAATAACAGTGATGAAATAAATTTAGCATTTGGAACACTGTTTAATTAAAAAATTTGAACGCAATTCGCTTCAATAAAGTCCTGGTCGGCAATAAAACAGCACGTGTCGACGCGGTATTGGCTATCCAATTTAAAAAACAGAATTTTTTCTCTTGTGATGAGTTTTTCTCATACTTTAGGATAAATAACATAGTGTACCACACGGTAACAAAATTATTTAAGCTCGAGCGAAGTACTTTGACTCCCTCGCTATACGCTTAGGATTCTACTATAGAATCCTTCGCTTCGCTTTTGCCCTAAATACAGTATTTTGTTCCCTTGTGATACAATATACTATTAATTGTATAGTAACAGTTATAAATGTAGTAATTTTCATAATTCATTATTTCCTAGACTACATTTAACTCGGCAAACGTTTCCAGCATTTGCATTACAATAGGTTTATCCACCTAACGACCATATAAATTAGAGTTCATGTTTAAATAGAGTACGCAAATGTCTGTCCGTCTGTCCATCAGAAGACAATGTCTATCTGGAGGTAGACGGAGGATATTTTAACAAACTGAGCTATCTTTAAAATAAATTATATGGGATAGGAAAGGTACTAGCATTGTGGGGGATTGACTAAGAGCTGTTACGTCGCATTTGTGTGCCAATTTTAATTTATTTTATATCCAATTAAATTTTTTTTATTTATAAGTTTCCAGAATAATATAACATTTAAAAAAAATACCTAATTTAAACGCTATAAGCTTGATTGAAGATTTCGCTGAACACTAAAAATCTTGTTTCAACGAAATTACTTAACAGAATCCAAAAGCTGAAGGCAGTGAGTATGGTATAGTGCCATGTAAAATTTTACAAATTTAAAATGTTGCTTGCAATAGCTATGAGCACGAGTAGCGTTTACGTTACAGCAAAGGAGTGCCGCTCAGGATTATGCAATGCAAAGTTATGGGTGGCACTGTAACTGTTACCATCAGGTAAACGACATGCTCGTCTCGTCACTCAGTCGAATAAAAAAAAAACAAGTCATATTCTTACTTTAATTTTAGAATATTGAAAGTGGTGTTAACATCTCTATATAAATCCACCTGCTCACGGTCAATCTCCAGGCTCGATGCAAATCCGCCATTGTTGCAACTAACGACTGTGTTTGGTCGGTCGGTCGTTATTGGACGACGCATGACCGGTCAGATGTGCGTAATGGCCTGTGGCAATTTTAAGTTGGCGGTTAAATGTTTTAATTTGGAAATTCAATTCGAAAGAAACCGTAGGTAGGTATCTCTCTTGCGACTGCAGCGCCGCGTCTGCGTGACTTTTTTTGAGGCCCGGACTCTAGAGTCCGGGCCTCAAAAGATGTCCATGTACCTAGTCCTACCTAGTCCTACCTGTCTCATGTACCTAGGTACATGACAGAACTTATTTTTTTTATAAATTTGACTACCTCCGAAATAAGTATGTAATCCACCAATCCGGATCTGGCCCCCGTGGTGGATTATGGCCTTATCCTCCTCACGAAAGTGTGGGGAGACCCGTGCCCAGCAGTGGGACGTTATGGGTTGTTGATGAAATTTGACTAATTGATGACACGAGCTAGTCGTTCGCCTAATGGTAACTACGCCTGCCCATAAAAGTCACATTGCATTTTATCTCTACTTAGCCTGACGTCTATAACGTTACAAAAGTCTAAGGGATGCCATAAGAAAAAAAATATTTTTCCGCAGAAAAACTATGCGTAAGTTACTTACAATAATTTGCGTATAAATAATTGAGGGAACGCGCCGCATGTCCCCAAAACATTATATTTATTATTCACGTTGTGTTGCCAGTGTTGTGTCATATTAGACCACATTTGGGGAAAATATTCGCCTTGTGTGAGGGGAATTCTTTCTTTGTTTCTAAGTGGGAATTATTGGTTTTGGTGTAGTATCTGCTAGGCCATGGGAAACCCTTTCCCTTTCAGATGTGGTACGGATTTTTATTGGAGACGTTATGTTGGGATATGACCTCATGTGGTTTGCAGAGGTATATATGAGGTTCGTGGTAAAGTGATGAGTTCTTTTTTGCAATTGCGTAGTATTGCCCGCCCATTGTGACACTAATTGTAAAATTTGTTTTGTTCTAGTTTTAAGTTTTCTTTGTTCTGTGGTGTTTCAATAAAGAGTTTATCTATCTATCTATTGCCGTACTAGATTGGTTCCTACTTTGAGTTTCTCATTAGGTCATTAGTGTCTAATTTTGAGATCTGTAAATAGATTCAATACATTTATTTTCAAATAATATCAACTATACTATAATAAATATATATAAGCGGCGGTGGCCTAGTGGGAGTACGTTCGACTTCCAATCAGAAGATCGTGACTTCAAATCCCAGGCACGTACCAATGTTTCTGTAAAACATATGTATGTAATTATCACTCGCTTTTCGGTGAAGGAAAACATCGTGAGGAAACCCACATACCTACCCGAGAATTATTTCGGATGTAGGTATGTTATCCACCCATCCGAACCGGGCCCCCGTGGTGGATTATGGCCTAACTCTCCTTACGAAAGAGAGCTGAGACCGTGTTCAGCAGTGGGACGTTATGGGTTGACGATGATGATGATGATGCTATTTTATAAGTACAGAAAAAAAAAACAAGCCTTACATTTGGTATCTCTTGGTTGTTTAATCAATGCAACATTATTAATGCAATTTTAGTATTTTCTATTACGTATCTACTTATATTTTTATTTCGTCTTCGCTTGATTAGTGCATTATGCCAGTATCAATTCCGTTGTTATGAGTTTGTTCCCATGCAGCTGATTGCGACCTTTTCCGTAGCCAAAAGTTCTGCTAGAGTTGTGCCCAACTACAAAGTTCCGTCCCGAATCCGTAAACGCGCCGAAGTCAAAAGTCGAACCCGTTTACGACATTCCGAAACGTTAATGAGACATTAAGGATTCCCTCAATTGCTGTTCGATTAGGGGCTAAATATTCGTACGCACACACACGCACGCACATATTAACACGTCAATTATTATGCAAACTAAAACTTACATTGTTGACGTCTTGTTCGTGTATTGAGAGTAATTTGACAATGTAAGACTTACATAGTTCTAAATTGTAATTAGTAAGGATTGTATTTCATTCGCGAATCCGCCAAACATAATTTTTTTGACTTTTCCAGACAGCTCTACGCAAAATAGATTTACCAATCGGTAGATTTTGTGTTGTGACTCTCATTATGTCGTGCTAATCGATTTTTTCTTTTGAATTTAAAATATGAGTAAATAATATATTGTAAAATGTTTGTTTCTAATGTTTTCGGTCGTAATTATTGTATGTGTAGCTGTATAAATATTTGGTTCAGAAATGAAAAGATATTTTATCTTGCTTTGGGTTTTTATTAATTTTTCGCTCCTTGTAAACGTAGAACATAAAGTTTTTCGCTATGACCACAGATTATACAACAGTTACAACCTATTCTCCACTTTCCCGCTCTCGACCCTCGCAGTACGTGTGTGTGTGTGTGAATGCGTGATATTATTACGAATGCAGGGGCGCGAATTTCCCGGGCGCGTGCAATGTCACCGCACTAGCACGTGGCGCGTCGCGGCGGACGCAAGCACGTCAGTGTTCCGGGTCTGAACTTAGAAAGAAATACGTAAGCAGTTTGTCGCGAAAAAAGTTTCAATTTCAATCTGGCAATACAGTTTGAAAATCGAATAAGGAATAGGAGTTTGAAAGTTTTTGCTGAGGTTTTGATGCGTTTCTGTATTTGTTTTGGCAAGACTTTTCTTGTTTTAAGATAAAACTTTGGAAATAAATCTAAAATATATATATTTAGGTAGAGCGAGCGATTAAATTACGGCCATTTTTAATTAGTTTAAAAATGTAATGGTTTGACACGTTTTTCTCATAGTAATTAATTTAAGTGTTGCAATTACATAAAATCAAACTTTACTATGATAAGCATTTTAACGTGGAGCTTTTCTATGGTTTAATTAGCTAGTAGATGGGACGTACCATAGCCAATGAAAAGATTTTTATTATTTCCAAATAAAAAGCAGTTATAGTGATGTGTAAGGTTTGTGCCGACTGAAGTTATGAGAATTTCTCAGATTTCGATTTGAATTTTTCTATGTACTTATATTATAACATGTAAAGCTATATTTAGTAAATATTTATTCTTAATTGATTAAACATAAGTATTATACTTAGGTACTTGTAGGATATTAACACAAAACTTTTTCCGTCAACCTCTTTTGCCGATTTAACGTTATTAAAAATGTAAAGTGATGAACAAAACGGGCTGTCATCGATTGTTCCCACCGAATCGATTGAAGCCCTTATTCGATTAGTGCTGGAATTTTATCGATTTGAGCCACTTTTCTTGGAAACTCGCGATGTGGGAGGTTCTCAATGTATTTGTACTTTTTATTCGAATGTTTAAAGTTTTTGATTAATTAAGTCATTTGTATTGAATGCGTTTGATGTTCAATTCATTTCTGTAATGTAATGCGGTGCTTTGATTATTTACAAGTAGAGTAGTCTTTGTGTTGTTGTTTTAATTTAGGAATCATTAAAAGTATCAAGTAATTCGAATAACCGAAACGTCAAAGAAATTGATAGTGAATTTTTTTTTACTAGGACAATTATTGTCAACATCTTGGCGATTTTTAAGGCGATTTAAACACTTTTATACCCAGAAAACTTAATGGGTCTATTACACTATTAAAATTATCTCGCGATACTCGATATCGTGATCCAATATTGATGAGATGTTGATATCATTGACGGTATCACGATAAATCTATTAAAGATAATATCACGATATTCGATCATAAATAATTGAAATACTGTAATTTGGGCCATTGAGTAGGTATGTCCTTCTGTGAACTTTTCTTATTTTATTTCACCTTTCTGTACTGTGAATTTAAAAGCTCGGGTTTGGAATTTCTATGGTGAATTAGTAATTTACCCTGTGGCATAAGTATGTCTATGTTAAACCATTGCAAAAATTATACGTAGGCACTAACTGTTGTTTGAGTTATTCCTCTTCATTCTAAGGTTATTTGGAAGAAATCGCTATGAGAGATAAGACTAACTTTTGTTACGCTTATTAGTAAACTGTTTTTTTTATTTATCTTCAATCTGATGTTCCATAACGTGTAGGAATATCTATAAAGTTTTTTGTTTCGGTCCGGCATCCGTATTATATACTACAAAATTAAATGAAAATTAGATTCGGATTCGTCGATAGAATAGAATAGAAAACTCTTTATTGTACACGATAAAAAAAAAAACACAGTACAGAAAAATTACAATAGGCAAACAAGCGTATTACAGTGGGCGGTCTTATCGCTGAAAGCGATTTCTTCCAGACAACCTTTGGATTGACAGTAAGAAATATTTCGGCTTCGTTTTAGTATTGGCAAAGCGTCAAATGAATCCGATTTTCAATTTAATTAGTGTCGTATACCTAATACGACTGCGGGCGGAGATAATAACCACCTGTCAAAATATTAAGAATCCTTAACGACTTTATTTTTACCATTCATGCATAAACATCTCCCAACAAGACTCTATTTAAATAAAATAAGCCTTCAGAAAAAGTTTTAACGCAGTAGCTTCCATGACGAACCTCGCGGCGTCTTTTGAACTCTATCGGAAATAATCGATTCAAAAAAGGAATAGCAGAGTGGAAATGGAATCGAATCGAATCGAGAGTAAATCGTTACGATTAGGAATAAGATCGATTTGTGTGTGGTGCGATTAGGAACGGATGGTTGGTAATTCGGTAATTATTGTGATGCCGACGACAGGATAAAAGGTGATATCAGACGCATAGAAATAAGGAATGAAGTAATTAAATAATAAAAACATATTTAAAAATATATCTGTCAATAAATTAAAAAAAGTCAAAAGTAATATTTCTAAGAATTAATAATTTTTGCGAAATAATAAAATAAAAATTAATCAGTAACACGTTACGATCACATAATAAAATATAATTCTTGACCCCTATCTAGACTTTCATATATTTAGAGAAGACAAACTGAAAAAAAGTATTAATTCAAGGAATTGATTTAAAAAGCTTTGAAGGTTTAAACTAATATTATGTAATCTAAGTTGACTCCTTTTTTCATAATTATCATTAGTGTTGATATCGATCAACATAAAATTAACCCAATTTTAGAAACAAATACTTCAGTACCAAAACCGCAAAAAACATTCGAAAAAAAAACTAAATCGTTCCAATTTCAAATCTCTGCATGTCGGCGCAAGCGCAGCGGGCGCTAACGACATCTGTTGGCCGCTAAGTAGAACCATTGTTCGATTCGACTCGGTTCGGTTCGGGATCCGTCGGCTCTTGTCAACTGGCGCGTATTTAGTAACGGTTCGGTTTTAAATTTGGAATGTGGAACTTCTTGTCGGCTAGTATTGTTGTTCGTGTGATTGTTGGACTGTGACGTCACAGTGTTTAGATTTTTCTTCTTTATTTAACTGTGGTAGCTAGCTTTCCGATTGGCCATTACCTCTCGCTACTAACAGCACCCCGCGGTACCACCCGCAGCTTACTTGTAGAAAGTGTCCATGATAATTACTCTACAATATGATTATTCACTATTATAATTACGTTAAACGACTTGCTCGTCCCATCAAATAAAAAAATCGATTTTATTCTTACCAGGTTAATAAGGAACAACCCTAAAAATTGCAATTCATATTAGGACTTATATCAATTTGTTACAAGGACATGTAAACTAAAAAAAATACACACAATTTAAGAAATCGTACTTTTTAAAAATGTACGCAATGCCGATGGTGAACTACTGCAGCCCTTACCACCTACCGCCCTATGCACCGCATGCTCCAGGGCTGGCGGACCCTTACTGGATGTAAGTATTATTTTTCATCATCATCATCATCATAACTAATATCTCTCGCCTCCCTCGTGAGGAGGTTCAGGCCTTTCCAACACGGGTTCCGGATTGGTGGATCGCATACCTCCAAAATAATTCTCGGGTAGGTATGTGGGTTTCCGCACGGTGTTTTCTATCACTGAAAAGCGAGTGATAATAACTTACTACGTATCTACTCGTACCTATGTTTTTACTAGACAATCATGTATTAATAGCCGCGCCCGCACTGGGATCTGAAACGAAATGAAATTATTTATTTGCATGGAATATGATATATACAGTCAAAACCTGATATAGCGACATTGAAGGGACCGTATACTTGCCACGTTATATCCGATAGTTGTTATAAGCAATGCATAATACAAGTACAGTAGTTATATTATCATAGGTATCTATCTAGTATAGGAATAGGTTATGTATATGAACTTGTTGTCAAATTAAATGTCAGATAAAAAATAGAAATATTTATTAAGAAATAATTAGAATCATCATCAATCATCATAGAATAATCATCATCGTCATTTAGCGTAAGGAAGTGTTCATAATCAATCATATAATATTGCCATCTGCAATATTGACATTGGTAATTTTCTTCAAAATAACGTTAATTGACTAAAGTGAGTTTTCAATTGTTGCAGAAAGCCGTCAGTAGATGGAGTAGCCAACGCGGCGTCCGTCAACAGCCGGTAAGTGTCAACTTAAAATATTCTTACTAAAAATTTGGTATTAATATGCTAAAAGATACAAAATAAAACTCAACTTTACACAACATTGACAAAAAATATACCAAAATCAAATCCCCAATTTCTACACAACTTTGACACCGCCCAAATCGTGTTATTCTAAACCAATCTGCATTCGATATCGGGTCAGAATCGATTCTGCCGATCGAGTTTTTAAAAATAACCTAAAAATCCGATAATCCACTCTCTAAAAATGGTAATTTCGAACTGGCTGTTCTCACGGACGAAACAAAGGGTTCCAAGTTTGAAAAAAGGCGGGATAATATTAAAAAAAGACTGTATCCAATCACAATTACGCCAGATAACGTGTAATTTTGAAATCGTATGTTGGATTCGAATGTAGAATGAGATGCATTGAGAAGGCATTATTTTTCATTGATAGCAATTTGCTGACATACTTTTGAATGGACCCTTGATATATTAAAGTGTATGAACTTTGTGGTTGCTTCTTGTAACTTATTTAGGTGTTTTTTTAATAGACTTTATTGTAGATTGATCTATGAACGTATTCGGAAATGTAACAGACTTTCTTTCTTTAATATTTTTTTAATAAGTGAGTCATTGTAATTTGGGCTATTATTAAGATTTTCATCGCATAACTTCGATCATTTTTTTTTCTACGCGACTACATAGCAATAGCAGCATAATTTGTATATCTGAATGATTAAAAAAAACTTAGCTTAGTACAGTTAATATTTTGTAATCAACAGTCCAACACACAGCAATTTTATGAAAACCACAAAAAACTTGTAAAGGCTCGAACCTCGCCTATCCTGTTTAGTATGCGCACAGCGTATCCACTAAGCCAGGCTTAAGACACTGGATGTAAATGAAAAACCGCCACTCTAAGCCTGGACAAATTACATTTGTGTCCACACCGACCAACGAGTTCTGTTGTCAAACAAGGCAGTAGGTACTGGCTGAAAATAGAAAGAATAAAAACAGATATTTAAATATTTGTTTTGTTTTTTTTTTTAAATTGGTTTGGCTTCACATCATTTCTGCATTATGACTTAGGTCTTTCTAGCAAATTAAAGTATTTAATTCTATATCCTCCCCCAAGTCGTATGTTCACTGCTGAGCATCGTGATAAAAAAAACAACACAAGATCATAATAATAACAAAATTCCATAAGACAATATTAATTATCCGAGTTACCACAAGCAACATTTAAATTCATACAATAAAAATACTTAAAAATTATGACAAAGTTATAAAAACATTGGTGTATTATAATTATTTAAAGAAAATCAGGGTATTTATTAAAAAACATCCGGCCAGAATCTTGCTGATTCTTCGCTAAATGTATTTTTTTCAGTATCCAGTGTTGAGTTTATCGGTTGTTTTTAATATCGTTTACCACAGCCAATGACATAGCCGACGGTAGTGCATAGATATTATAATGATATCAATAAGTAGGTAGCTACCAAATTTTACACTTAAAATCACACATAACAAAACCTACATCGAGGTATCCATCTTACCCTGTCTGAACACCCTGCACTACTTCCGTCTCCCTCACTCGTCCCCGTTTCACCCTCAAACATCATCCATCTCGCTCCCTCTTCAGCATACGTGACCAGGGTACTAGTGGAGCTTCTAGCTTTATGGCAATATTCGTGAAAAATTACCTGCACTGATACAGCAGTGGGACAAATGAGTTTTCTGGATGTAGAAGGGATTTTACGATTGTAGGTATATTTCAGTAGGTATTAACGTATTTTCTTATGTAGTACGTCTTCTGTACGTGAGTACTATTATTTATTCTTTGGTAGAAGTAGGCATTGTTATCAAAAAAGCCAATAATCTTTGATTACTTGGCCACTTTTTTCTCCGTTTTTTCTATAACCAAATCCCAAACAGAAAATATACTACTTTCTTTTTAAAAAAAGGCACTCCATTATGGAGGTTCAATTTAATTTATTATTTCACAAACCATTGATCGAATCAGCCTCCTTGCTCCGTTTCATAACGACCCGTATGCAAATACCAATTGATTAAAACAATAACAATAAAACGGGAACATCGAATAAGGAATCGATTCGGTATCGATTCGATCTCGTCTCGATTATTGTTCCTTACTAGGCAACCCTAATTACTCGCTACTATTGTGCCGGGATTTATTGTCGATTTCATTTGAAGATGGGTTTGTTTATGAGATTGCATAAAACTATTAAAAGAAGAATGTGATAGGTATGGAATGATACGTTCTTGCTTAAATACAAACATATATATATATACATACATATTTTATTATATCTATATTTAATAGACAACACAAACAACTTACATACAAACTTTCGCATTTGTAATATTAGTGAGATTTTATTTTTATAATGAAGCTAAAGTAATTTAATTTAATTTCATAAATAGTGTAATTTTCAGTGCTAAGCCTGTTTTGAAACCTAGTTTAGCCGGTCTAATAGAAAATATTTTTTTGAGGGGGGGAGATGCCGTCGCACTATCCTCTCGGTCACGGGGGTGACGGAGGGGGGTGTGTGGGACTCGAACCCACTAGAACCCCCCGTGAGCAGTCCTCCGCCAAGGTGGGGTCACCATCTTTAGACTAATAGGTAACATTCCCCAACCAGATCCAATCCTGACTAAAAGATCAAAAATACTCGTGAAAAGATTCGAGAAATGCCAACGGGCGCGTTTCTATGCTATTTAGCATACGAATAATACTCTCTTTGTACCGTGACAATGTCTTTTTCACTTTCGTTCTTTTGAAAGGCTTTCAAACACCTTTTGAAAGGCTTTGGTCGGATTTTTGATGCGTTCGGGGTGTAATGCCGCCGGGCTACACGTAGTGTAAGGTTGGATTGGCGGTGTTACACAGTTCGATCCCGTGCAGGGCAAATATGCTCTAAATTTGAGGGTTTGTAGAATCGTAGTCCTCTTAGTTTTGGATTTCCTAGAATCCCTAGATACGGGAAATCCTCGTCAGGGGACAGATTCTATGTAGGTGTGTGATCAGAAGCTATTGATATCTCACTTACATTATAAAACTACGAAATTTCGTGTGTACGTGTGTGTTTGTTCGCTCTTTACGCCAAAACGGCTGTACGGATTTTGATGAAATTTGCTATACAGATACTTTAGGTTCTGGACTAGAATATAGAATACTTTTTACTTTGTATAAATGAACGCTTCCTGTGGAATAATACTTAAAGCGGGTGAAACCGCGAGCCGTACTCAGCTATTTCCTGTTCTGTATTTTTTTTGCTAAGTTCTGATAGAAGTTATCTCTTTCATGTGCCAATTTTTAGATGAATTTGGCGTTAAAGGACACTTGTCATTGTTGGCCCATTTTTTTTTATTTTGTGGCCCAATATTTTTTATATTTTCGTTTGTAATTTTCGAGCATGGTGGGTTCTAAGCCCCGACGCACCGTGGCCGATCGGTAAAGTTTTGTTTTAGTGTGATGAATGTGTGGCGTAATAAGACACTTCAGACGCAGAAGGGCGTATCTGGAATTTAGTGTAATTTTTATTTAATTGCTTTAAATGATCTTTATAATATTCTGTATACATCAATCTCATATTTTACTGTGAAATTATTAGGCTAAGCACCGAATCAATGTAAAAAAAAAACAGTCAAGTGCGTGTTGCGTAATAAAAAAAAAAAAATTAAAAGAGCACTTTTTTTTTAGCTACTACAAGGTAATTTAATACAATTTGATTAGTAGTCTCGATGTTCCTAGAATGTTTGTTTTGATTTTTTCTGAATTTTCTTTTGGACAATGGTTAAAGATTTAAGGGAGGTCGGTCAGATGTAAAATTGTCGGTAAAATGTTCAAATGGCTATGCTTAGTAACAATTAGTGAGACGTTAGATTTACTGCCTTGATTACTACGCAGTTTGACCCCTGACGACTACTGTTTAATTTTGAGGCGTCGCTACCTCCAGGAAATCTTAGTATGGACATGATTTTCCCAAAATGATAAAATTAATTTATTTTTAACACGCTTTTATTAGCTTCCCCTGTATCTCACTTTTCTCACTAATATTATAAATGTGAAAGTTGTGTGTTTGTGCGTTTGTGTGTTTTTTCTCTCATCACGCCGAAACGGTTGAACGGATCTTGAAGACATATGGTAAATAGATACATTGAGTCCTGAAACAGAACATAGCTAGGTAACTTTTATCCCGTAAAATTAACGGTTCCTGTAGTATTAATCTACGTAGGTGAGACCGTGGAGGTGAAATTTCGGTGGACCGGTAGGTTAGAATCTGCAGTTTTTTTTTAAATACATACCCTAAGTTCAAAGAATTTTTGACAAAACGATTTGAAGACAATGTTTTGATCAATGTGCTGAATATGTTACTTAGCTGATGGGTTAGCTTTGCTTACTCAATTTTCTCTCTTAGGTTTTCTAAATGAAATTGATATTAAAATATTTTTTTATGTAAACTTCGGTCTTATCCACTATAATATCACCCTTCAACATAATTAAAACGAATGCGTATTGGGTGCATTAATTTATATTTTTTTCTCTAGCACTTTTAATTTGTCGGCGCCGAGTGTTTTGCATAAATTCTTTTGTTTCTTTACAAGAAAGAAAGAAAGGAAGAAAATGTTTAAAATGCCCAATTAGTGGGGCGGGAGTAATTTATTTGCCCTTAATAAGGAAATTCAAGGGTCTTGATTATTGAAGGTGAAAATGGTGTTTGTGATGGAATTTTGTCTGAGAAATTCAATGTTTATTTATTTATGTTCCGTTTTTAGTTACAACAGGTACTTCTTTACTACATTTTGCTAGTTAACTGAATGTTAATTTTTTTTTGGATTTTAGAAATTTTCATTGATATCATAAACAATCTTTGTAGGTACGTTTAATGCTATTATGAAGTTTTCAAAGTTACCATAAAATCCAAATTTTTGCGTTCATGGTACGGTAGGTACGGTAAATATCTCAAAAACATAATGGAATTTCCCTTAAAATATGGCAAACCATAAAACACGACAGAAATAGAGGAAACTAACACAAATAGGTTTCATAATATCATAATCTTACACCGAAATGCTTTTACACTCTACCTTGGACTTACAGGCACCCTAAAAATTATTTCTCAGCAACACTACTTTTCAAACGAGCTTAAACTTAACATTTATAAACATAAAACTCATATTCGTCTACCGCAAAAATAGCAAAATTCACTTCTCATGCCTGTTAACTTTGTGTTTTGTGTCCCGCTGAATAAGGTCGTATCTGTTGTGTCGGAGTTTGTTGGCTAAATAAAGTCGGCTTGTCCCTCCCGGCTATTAGTCCCGGATTAGCGAATTGATCCCGGGATTGGATGACCAACGTCATATTAAAACGGGATTTGGTCACTTGTTACACTAATTCATATTTCTGTTGTTTGCGTCCTTGCTGCTGTTTTGGAATGGTGTTTTTTCATTGAAATGGCATTGGAAATAATTTAGACTAGACAAATAATTTAAATTTAAATTAATTCGCTAAGGAAAAGAGAATTAACTGCAAAATAAATTTTGTTTTCTAATTGTTTTTGCTAAAAGCTGTTTAATTACTACATGTATCTGAATGCCATTTTAAATAATGATTCTAAAGTTAGTTCAGAAATTTATATTAAAATAAAAAGAAAAACATGCATTTATTAAAAATATCACAAACATTTATCCAAGATGGCAACACTACAAGAAGTTACAAAAACAAAATGGAGCTCCCGGAACAATTAAGAGTAGGGCACACTACACCGTCTCAAATCAACCGGCTTGTCATCGCGACGTCTCGTCCGATTCTAATTCCCTTATAAATATTCATGGTTGCATTATATTGTGATACTTTGATTAAGTGTCTTCAACCCTCGGTCGTTGATAAATGTCAGTCGTTCTGACAAAGTCGCCGCCTTTTTGGCCGGCTTTTTTAACCCTTGTGGGACGACGTGTTAAGTGATGCTACTGTGACGGACTTTTTTACGCACTTTGTTATACTCTGTATTGTGTCTCGTAGGCCAGCGTGCTCCGCTTTCGGTCCAAGCATTATTTTTAATGAGGTGACATACATGTCAAATGTATAAGCTTATTAAGAATTAAAAAAATAACAGGTTTGCTTATGACAGTTATATATTGAGTTTATTATAAGTTGTGGAATTTCGTGTTTGCAGGTTATAAAATAGTTGAAAAAAAATTTTAATTTTCTAAATATTGCTTTAAAAATTTTACTACAACGGTTTTTACTATCGTTATATAAATACAATTATTAAAACACCAGAAGTAAACAACACTTTTTGTAAACAACCAGCTGTTTTGGTTAAATAAATTGGCGATAAAATTGTTGTATGTCAACAAAAGTTATTCGCATAATTAAACGCATCATACAGGGTGTGTTTATGCAGTTAATTAGTCAAGCTCGTTTAAGTTAAATTGCATTAATCAACGGAATAAAAGTGACGAACACCCCTCGTAATACTCCTTAACGGGGGTGCGTCTGAGATGTTTGATTTTAATTATCTCCGTCATTCGGTTACAAGCGCTATTAATAATTCGTCTTGTCAACTGTCATCGGTAATGGCTGCCGTTTTGTCTCGGTGTATGCTTACCTTAAATTACAAACGAAGGAAGTTTTAAATAAAAAGTTGTTCTGTGTTTTTTTTCTTTGTAGAATACAGTAGATTTTTTTCTTAATCGAGATTTTTAGAATATTATTTCAAATCACAAGAATAGTCGTTTATTTTTTGCAAGTTAAACGATAGTTGATAATTTGAAAGTCACAACTAACGGCGACATTTATTATAATAATTTTTTTAAGGTTTTATAGTTATCTGATAATGTAAATCGACAATAACATAATTGGCTAAGAAAAACAAAAAAAAAAAAAACTTCTTATAGAATGAAAAAAAAGAGAAATTCTTCTTTACAAGACGCAATCTGAACGCTAAAATGATCCGGTCTCAAGATAAGCCGTAACATAATATTATTCATGTAAACAAATTGGAAATGCTAATGCAAACTAGGAGTTTGTATTAAGACATCAAACTTCGATAATCAAAGCGAAATTCCCAGCTGTATTCATAGGCGAAGGCATGGCGGCGGGAAATCTTAACTCCTATTTGAATGGAGTAAAAAATTACATGTAAGGTAGAGGCGTAAATTTTTCATTTCTCGCCTGTCAAATATTTATTCGCATTTCTTTTTGCGGTAACTCAATTTAATTCATTCAATGGGATAAATTAATTTATTTGTGAAATTATTTATCCAATTGAATTAATACTATAATGTTGATAGAGGTTTGATTAATTTAATTGGAATGGAATCATTTATTTCTGTTTTCAGTGACCGTCTAAAGCTAGGGTAGAAACCTTATTGTCTAAGTTCAGTTCCCGTTGAAGTTATCTTAAATACTAACTTAATTATTTACTAATTCATTGTTTTAGTTAAGCTTTAATGTTTTATAATAACCCTAATATGCTAATAAGGCTTTAAATTGCAATTCACTTTATAAGTCACGATAATTTTTGTATTTACGCCAAATAAACAAAACTGTAGTAAGTAGCATTATATCCTAATGCAAAGGCACCGGTTATTAAACAAAACAGAATATTTTCGTTAACCTTTACTAGTCAATACTTTAACTAAAACAAAAGACAAACTTCACCCATTCCTTGACTCTAGACAATCTTCATCTCGGATTTGCTTAACATATGTACCGGGGCGGGGGCCGAGCTCTATAAATAATAATTCCGCACCAGACTCCGTGAGATAAATCGACGTATGCTAATACGCTGCCAAATTATTTATCGAGGGTAAGCCTTATCGGCTGGGGGAGAGGGGGGCAAAGGTTGGGGGAAATTGGCTGTGGATATGTGAATCTTAGTTCGAGTAAATTATAAACCAAAGAGTTCTTATAGAGTTAAAAAAAAACATATGGACAAGCGCGTGACTTACAGCATTGGCTCAGCTATGGAATTTTCGTATCATTTAAACGGTACAAAATACAATAATAATGTTATTGTGAAACAAACGTAAAAATGCTTTGAAAGCAGTGAGCTTCACATAGTCGATATATTTTTTAAGCTATTTAATCTTTTAATTAAATATTTTCAAGGTATTTAATCTTTTAATTACAACTACAAACAGACATATTCAATTTATTCTGTCTCAATTTTACTTCTTTAATTAAATACTCTTTCGAACATAACCTCTTTTACAACTTAATTTGTTAATAGAATACCCTTACGACCTTCTTCGTCAATATATTCTCTATCATTTTTACTTCTTAAAAATACTCTTTCAAACAAAACCTCCTTTGTAAATTTCTTTTTTAATAAAATTCCCTTACGACCTTCTTCGCCCGTATTAAACAGCAATATGTCCCGCGTCCCGCCGGCTGATAAAGCGACTTCCTAAGCCAATACACTGTTGTTTTATTGATCTTATTTATCAAGAACACTCGGGTATGGATGCCATCAATCTTATACTCTAGAAAGATTTAAAATGTACTTATTTATAATAAGAAAATATTAAAGTTTACGTAAAACTACCACTATTAAAAAAAAAGACGCCCACGCTCACCTATTTAATAATTTGATAACAATATTAACAATATCATTTATGCTAATATTTTCTTTTAATTAATATTGAAAAATGCTTGTTTTAATTATGATATATTTGATTTTGTTATTTTATAATCACAGTGGCTTTTAAACTAATTTTATTTTTTTATTTTATTTATTTTAAATATTTACTAAGAATTTCAAACTTTTAATATTTTCTCATCATTAAAGTAGGCATATTACAAATAAGTTACCACAACTCTGTAAAAAATCCCACCTTTTTCTTACCAAAAGTTTTTTTTTCTTGAGCTAATAACCCAGTCAAATATCATTTGTATCATGTAACAGTTCGTTTTCCTGTTCATTTCCTTTATAATAATAAAGATTTCCCACCCTCCAAATTGAGAACTTGCACCAGTCGGAGTAAATTTAGGGGTCCTGCATAAGTATTTGTTTTAAAATTTTCAAATTCAGTGTTTTGTCTTATGAGAACGAAAAACTTTTAAAGTTTTCATTGTGATTTTTTTTTTACTATTTACTGCACAGGCCTTTCAAAGTATACTATTTAACAAAAAAATATCCAGACAGACGTGTTGAGAATCTCTTATATTCTGAATCCTGTTAAAAATACAGGCAATGGTAAAAAAATCTTAATTTTTCTTTTTTAATTTTGCGATAGGCACGTTATTCGAATAAACCAACCAGAGTTAGTAGGTAAAAATGTTTTTACCAAATTTCGCCGTAAGGCAAACTTCCCCATAAGTTAAACGCTGGTTAAATGTAACGGAACGAGTGATCCCCATGCAAATGCGGCAGTTAGCCGTCCTTTGATTAAGCGGATCATAACGAAATGGTTCGGATGTTAACGGTCGGTTAGCCAGCAGTTATCTGGAGCTGGGTTGTTGGTGTTATTAGGCTGGGTTTTTAAGAACGCTTCTTTGAGGTTCTGTGGAACAGTCACTTTGACATTGACAGTTCTCGGACACTGCGTACTAAAGTTTGACAACTCACTGTTATACGAGATAAGAAGTTTCAGAACAAAAGCCGATAATATTTTTACAAAAAACAAAAGAATGATTTACATAATGAATAGTTTTTTATTTGACTGAGTGACGGATCGAGCACGTCGTTCACCTGATGGTTACCGCTACGCCTGCCCATAGCAGTTACAGTGCCACCCAGAACTGTGCATTGCTTATTCTTGAGCGGCACTGCACTGCGCTCGTCACCCTGAGAAATCGGCTCTAAAGTCTCATATGCCCAGTAATTTCGCTGGAAACAGTGCCCTTCAAACCGGAACACAGTAATGTTTGCACACTACTGCTTGGCAGATGATTATTAATTTAAAAAAAACTGGCAAAGGTGTGGCAAAAAAACTTCCCCAGGCAGTCTCGTGCAGAAGAGTCCTCCCTCAGTTCTACTACTAACTATGTTATATATTCCAAAAATGATACCTAACTGGCTTCCTCATCATCATCATCAACCCATATCGTCCCACTACAGAGCAAAGCTCTCCCTTCACTTTCGTGAGGCGGGTTAGGCCGTAATCCATCACGGGGCCCGGACCGGATTGGTGGCTAACATACCTACCTCCGAAATAATTCTCTAACCAGCTTAGCTTGGCTAATAATGGTACTAGTATAATAACTTAACTATAATCTGCAACAAACCCGTGTGAAGTTCGAAGTAAAGGTTACCATTACATCCATACTCGACCTTTGTAGGACGTAGGAATGTGATTCATGGGATTCTGTTAAGGGCAAGCAAATCACTACGTACAATATTAAGAAGCCATCTAATTAAATTACATTAAATTAAATGTTTTCGATGGTCGTATAAAAATAAACTTACAATAAAAAATAAAGGAATGTGCTAACAAAAATTCATTATTTACACGGTTTACCATTAGTTGAAGAAAAGGGGTTTAGACACGACGACGATGTTTTGATTCAAATATAAGCGTTTTAACTGGTTTCATAGGCTGTGTTCTAATAGTAAGTATTTCAAAAGTAGTTAAAGTATCAACCACTATAAAATAAATCTTCCAAACAGGTCGTATTTGTACTTGATATTGCTGGCGCTAGTAAAAGCCTTTACACACGGCGAGTTTAATATAAATAAGTCAAGTTATCATAGTTTTTTTTTATTATTTACGGTCTACATACACATAATTATTATACACACATACACACATTTGCTCGTTTACATAAAACCTTAATTTTAGTTTTTATTATTTTATTATTACGGGGTAATAAAACAAGCGAAATATAAATATAAATCAAATATGATCTACTAAACTAATGATTAACTGATTAAGGTTAGAGTTTGAAAAGGGATATTTCCCTTTCAATTGGTGACTCATGGCTGAATCTCGCACGGGAAAAAGAAACTCCATTGACTCTACCAGTGCTTCGGAAATACGCCCGTCAGAGAAGATAGCACCAAGAAACTCTACGGGGATGTCACTTTTTTATTTTCGTCAGTGTAATCTGATATTTTGTAAACATCCAAAGTAAATGCGAGAAACGTTTTAACGCACTTTTACCTCATAGTGCATAATTTTGAAGTAAAAGTCACCGTGTGTTATGTGTTTAAGTACTAATGTAAATTATTTTAATTTCAATGAATAGTTTTAAGTTTGATTACGTTTATTAGCTGTTATTTATTGCAACTTAAAGTTAATGCAAAATTAGCCATACGTTTAAATTACGTTATTAAAATTTAAATTACCGTTAATTACAAATCGCGTTTAATTTTAGCACAGTAACTAGGCTCTGAGGGTCCAATGGGAATTGAAATTACCAGTGTCCCCACTACATAAAATACCTAGTAGGGACGTTGAGAAAAAAATTGCTATGTCCCCTCAGGTGGGCCAGTTAGTGGGACCGTTGGGAATATACAATTTGTTTTTGCACAATTTTGCTATAGCAATTTCGGAAGACAAGTCTTTAATGTCCTTTTAATAAGGATTTTTAGTTATTTTAATAATTTAATTTATCCATTAATAACAATAGATATAATCAATAAATGTTTTATAATTGTATAGGCATGTAAATTAATAACGCGAAAGATTTACTGTTTTGTAAACTTTCCTAAATAATAATTGTATTAAAAGAGTAAAAATTTAAACTTCTTTTAAATTTAAACTTAAACTTTGTTTAAATTTTATTGAGTAAAGGTTTTGAAATTAGAATCACTGACTCAATATAAAAAAAAAACTATAATAATTTGATATATTAGAATGACCTTTTAACCTACGTACACTCATCGCGATATTTATCCTTGCAAATTAATTAGTGACGGTTTGATTAATACAATTTAACCTAAGTTTCGCCCTAACCTTAACAACCGAAGGTATAGTGAGTTTATAATAGGCATGTGTGCAGTGCGCTTGCAAATCTTAGTCAGATATTACATTTGTGTCAAAGTTCATGATTATTTATAATACTACGATGGAAATACGCTGTTATTTCGTAAACATTGCCCGGTTAAAGCTCTATGAAGAACGTTATTCTATTAAGGGCCACAATAGAATTATTTAATATAAAGACACAACTTAAATAACAATACAAATTAAAGGAAAAATAACTAAAAGTAAAACATAAAAATCTAACATAAGAGGGTGTCCATGAGACATGGTGCCAAGAACACTGGCTGCTTTTCCACGTTGAAATAAGAATAGAATGGATAAGAATATATAACTACCTTATAGTTAGTAGGTACTTATAGAATGACTTAATTAAATTCCTATTAAAATATATTTACTAAGTAAGTACAGTCAACGAAAAAGTCGCTAAATAGATTCGAACTTTTAGTACCACATATAATTGCCGTAAAACTTTATTGTTCTGCTTGCGTAAATAAAATGGAAATGCTGCTTGGTATTCGTTTTTTTATTGTCTTATTCGTCCTTCTAAATTTTTGGAAGTATTGCTTAATATCGTTTGTTGCTGACCGTACATGTCATATCACAAATGCCTTTTTTTCCATAGAATGCCACCTCGTATAAACATCCCATTACATCAACTTAATGATGAAACTCGACGTTCACGATGCAAAAATCGAGTCATTCCATCGACACATTCGATTCGAGAATCGATCAATTAAATCGATATTATTTAGGGTTCAGTGACGCTATTAGTATAAACGGGTCAAGTGGGTAGAACGTTTTTTATGTAGATATATTTTAAATTCCGGAAAAATATCGTATCTACAAAAAAAAAAGATAGAAGTTAAAAAGTGGTGGGGATGGTATAGAAAGATGATCTGATTCTATATTTTTTTTTTAATTCCTGCCATTATTTTGTTTGACATTTTACTGTGCCTTTTTACTTTTATTTTTATCAGTAATTATTAAGGAAAAATATTTTTACCTGACTCCCATAGGAGATTTACATTTTTGGTAATTTGTGTGTATGTGCTGTATGGGTATTCTTTGACACGTCCTATAGCCTAAAAGGCTTGCTTGATTTTGATAAATGAGGTTTCATTTAGATCCAGCAGAGGTAATATCGCTTTATTAAATAAATAATCAATTAAGTATTTTTTAATAAACTCGTTTTATATTTTTTGATTGAATATACATTTTAAGTCATACGGAACCCGCTACGTATAAATGTCTTGCACTTGATCAATTTCATTTGACGACAAACGTTCAAACGCAATTTTTTCGCACGAAATCCCGCCAACAATAGCACCTTCGCATAATACCGATAAACGAAGCTTTTTCTATACGAATGCACACTTCACCGTATTCCAGCACTCTTTATGACTCCAAAATATACTTTATCTGACACAACTTTAAGTCTTTTTTACTTTGCCTTAAATCTCTCTCATCTCCTGAACTTTACTAGGTCGCTAATAGACTCAATGTCTTGCACCATAAAGTAGATATTCCTTTGGCGTTTACTTCTAAAAAGTGGTACGTTCTCATATAGGATGATCAGGAGTTCATAATACATGGAATGCATTGTTGATCTCTTCAGGATCTGATAACGCGAAATGCCTTTTAGGATGACGCCTTTTCTATTATTTTGTATGTCTTTGTCAAGCTTTTTATTGTTCACGATTTTCCTATCGAGTGACGTCACGTCTGTAGGTACGCTTTATTGGGCAGTTTATTTCCGATTTATCGAATGGAATCTTGATGGAGTTTTGTAGGTTCGTTAACACATTCAAAATCTATAAAAGTGTTGTAACTGTGGAGTGTTGTAAAATTTTGGAAATGAGAACTGGGAAAATCGAAATTAGAACCGCTGGAGGCCTACGATGACATCTTATAGCGATTCAATTGAAGACCTAAACTGAACCGCGTCGCATAATCGTACCGTGACGTCTCATTTTTTATGTTGCTGCCATTTTCAACATAAAATGAATCCATTTAAGGCAGGATTTACAATGCTGTGTTCTGGGTGGTGTTGTGACTGTTATGGGCAGGCGCAGAGCTTACCATTAGGTGAACGACTTGCTCGTCTCGTCACACAGTCAAATAAAAAAAGACTATCAAAAAGTCAAGTCAAGCAAAAAAAAACCAAATGAAACTTAAAATGAAACCCCACACTCCACTGTTCTCAACTCAAACACATCGATTCACGCCTCATCTAAGTACATTAACATAAAAGCCCTCTGACACGCAATAAAACAATAATTAAATCTTCCGAGTGGGACCCGGAAAAATCCAATTTGCTATTACTAGCCCCTCCTGGGCTAGTGTATTACCGGCTTTATGTGTTGCTGTGTCAGCTGAGAAGTAACAGGAAACTTTAGTATGTTTTTACTGTCTAACAGGTTAATGAGATTTATAAAAATAACTATATTGTCGCCAGTGGAAATAAAACCTACCGGTATGTAGCAAAGAGTCCAAATTGTTGATAGATTGAGGTGCAAATTAATATTGGTACTGACAAACTCCTGGAGGTCGAAACTACCAGTTTATCGGTTCTCTATAGGATACATTTCGGACACTGTGCGATGGAGTTGCACAACTTGATTCCTCCAACTCCTTTCCATCATCGGACAACAAGACGTACGGAAACACGGCATCCGTATATGGTTGATATTCCTCCGATTCGCACGAAGCGATTTGCATCCACATTTATAATCCGAACAGCGAAGAAATGGAACTCCTTGCCAGCGTCTGTGTTTCCCGAAAACTATAATCTGAAAGTCTTCAAGTTGAGTCGAAGTACCTTCTAGTCAAGCATGCTCCATCCTCGACCTTGTCGACGCTTACCAGCAGGTGACACTGCGGCCAAATGCTTGCCTATTCTGCAATAAAAAAAAAACTATCTCATTCGACAAAACAAACAATGCTTCAGAAATATAAATAGACGTTGATTTGGTTAGGAGACCCGGCTATAGTTACACTTATCCTAGCACCACTTCACTCGTCACTCATACAAACAATACAAGAAAAGCAAATCCTCGAAACGTTAGAAGACATCCGAAAAATCCCCAAAGACGCCACAGCCTTAACAGGACCACTTTATGACCTCCTTAATGACGTCTGACCCGCTTTAATGACTCCTTGCTAGGTTTTAATGATCTCAAAATGACTCCAAATGACTCCCAGAGCTTACCTTAACAACTTTGAGCTTTCGAAGTTGGGAAGTTTTGTGGTTGTTTTAATGTTAGCGAATGGTGTTTCAAAAGATCTTCTTTTTTTATTTGAATGAGTGACAAGACGAGCATGTCGTTCACCTGATGGTAAGCGCTACGCCTGCCCATAACAGTTACAGTGCCACCCAGAACTTTGCATTGCATAATCCTGCGCGGCTCTATACTGCACTCGTCACTCTGAGACATCGGCTATAAAGTCTCATATGCCCAGTAATTTCGCTGGAAACAGTGCCCTTCAAACCGAACACAGTAATGTTTGCACACTACTATTTGGCAGATGAATATCTGGCAAAGGTGTGGTACTTCCCCAGGCGGTCTCTTGCAGAAGAGGCCTTCCACTACAAAAAACTTTTGCTTTTGTTTAACATGCAATGTTTGGATGTGTGTGTTTTCGGGTCCAGTCTTGCTAGTCAAGTGAGACCAGTTCCCGTTGTTGAATTGTGTTGAAGTTTTGCAATACTCTGCTGGCAGCGAGCTGATCTGATGATAGACACTGAAAGTAGACAACAGAACTCCTTGGTGACTAAGAGTAGAATGAAGGTGTTTGGACACATTCTGATCAGCGGCTGCTCATCAGCTGCAATCGATGGTACTGCGAACGAAGTCGCGGTTAAAAGTTAGTACAGTCGGCCTCAAAAGTGTTGTGGATTTCCTGGGAATAACTGTATGAAGTGTTTTTTTTTTCGAATGGACTTCACGTCTATCGGAACGGGCCACATGTCTATATATTAAGTTTCATAATTGACGAAAAACACAAAAAATTAACTGAGTACAACGAAATGGAAATTGAAACATGTTCAGGTATTTTTGAGAGCTGTAAGATGCTGTAAGTCCTATTTGTTACCATCAGATCCACGGCTTTTACTTAGGCTAACTATCACCTACTTACTATATTTAAGAGTTTTTGCTCTATTCATATAATTCAAAGGTCAGTCAAAGTCCATCAAAATAAAACCAGCCTTGGGGTCACTTCCTATTTATTATTTATCAATTGTATAAATTATTGAATAGTTTGGCTTTACGGCCGGCGTAGGGTCTTGCTGACCCCCCGGTCAAGGGGTCTCGGGTCGTTTTACGACCAAGAATTCTCGATTTATAAGCGTTAGTTCTTATAACAGGTTTTGGTTAGCTATGTATTGTTTTTGAAAATAGCTAAGTCAATAAACACTTTTTACTAGGATTCCCTGTAGGTATCGATCTATGGTAATAATTAAATGATTCTTACAAAAAAAAGGATCTAAAAATCTAACATAAATTTACGTTAAAGAATTATTCGCATCGGTTCTGAAATGCCGGAAATATTCAATAAAAAATATATACCTACTCATTTGTTACTTTTGCATATTAACGTCGCATTATATTAAATAAGAACCACAGTAAATTTAAATTAAAAAAAAGAAAAGGCGAAGAAGATTAAAAATGAATTTAAATTTAGTAAGATACAGTCAACCCTCCTCACGTAAGTGAGGAGAGACCCGTGCCCAGCAGTGGGACGTTATGGGTTGATGATGAAGGTACAGTCATGCTCAGAGAAGTAGCTGAACATGTCCAAATTTCCAATTTAATTTAACACACATTTTTTTTTCGTAGATTAGAATATTTTAAATTTTTGGACATGTTGGTATTTGGTGGTTCAATCAATCGATTCATCTACGTATCCATCCATCCATCTATCTATCTAGTTACTTTTGAGTCCGACCATATCTATCCACTTATCAGCCACCTAAAGGGCAAAAGCCACAAAACTCCAGGACAATACTCCTAAACCTCCGAGTAGATAACAGTATAAACATTGGCATCGCTTTGACATTCCATTTAATGTCCGGAACCCTGTCCAAGGGTCACTTTATGAGACATAACTGCGCCGTGCGGCTATCTGATGCATTTTTAGATCAGGCGCTACTATGGGTTAAGACAATCGGTTGGGGGTGTGGACCAAGGGATAGGACGTAGCGAGGTTGTCAACTTTGTGTAGTTGTTAACACGTTGACTGCTGAACACACACGTCTATGTTTTATAATTTTACGGCAAGGGAAAACACGCCTGGCGTGCGAACCCGCACTGCTGTGTTGACAATTATCACACCAGTTGTGTGCGCCCGCACTGCTGATTGAGTTTAGTTACGGTACAACGCCAGTAAACGGTAAACACACACGATGCGTAAAGATTCACAAATGAGGCAAAAAAAAGTAAAACGGTTCATCAGTGAACCAAAGTTAAGGCTTTTAGGGTATATACATATTTTCTGAAAACTGTTTGACGGCAGCATTCTGCTGAGCTCAGGGGGGTAACCACGTACTCATTCTTATTCCATGCAGTTAATTTTAAGGCCTTAAACAGCACGGCCTAAATTGGCACCACACACTCATAAATGACAAACGTGACGTGACGTCACCCAAAAATAGACTGAAGGGAATGAGAGAGAAAGACAATGAGATGGAGCTATATAAACTCCCATAAATGCAAACAAATTGCTCCGATCTCTTTGGATAAATGTCTCTGGTCGACTTATGAACGCTGAGCGATATTGGCGGCGACAGTTAGCAGGGCAGTTCAGTTTAAGGCCTTAAAGTGGATGGATTTTACTGTTCGTGGTGAGGCCCCAGGCCTTTACTGACATTACTGCGTGTCGGCTATCTGCGTACACTATTATCTTCGACGTGTGACATTTTCATGTCTTGTCTTTCGGGTACGTGTTCATTGTTGTGTGCAATTGTGTCAGAATAAATGTTTTTCTTTCTTTCTTTTTTAACTTTACATTGTTCCATACCCCAAAAGGCAATTGACTAAGAATTTACTATTTTAAGGATTAGGATGTCGTTTCTCGGTCTTCGGGGATGGTTTGAGGCCATTGCCGGGGGTTGCTTTCAATTTTTGTGGAGATTCATGCCGTATTGGAGACCATGATCAGTATCTGATCGTTTTGTCAGGGTTTTTGTAACAGCCTGTAAGATGATATTTGAATAGATAATATTAAACACAAAATGGGCTTGTAGAAATTTGATAAATGTGATCTCGCTTATATTATAAATGCGAAAGTTTGTGTAGTTGTGAGTTTGTGTGTTTGTCCTGTATTCACACCGAAATGGCCGATCGGATTTTGATGAAATTTAATATACAGATATTTTAGCTCTTGGAATAGAACATAGAGTAATTATTATACCGTAGAAATTAACGGTTCCTGTGGGATAATAGTTAACGCGGGTGAAACCGCGGGGCGCTGCTAGTAATGTATAAAGTTACTACATCCTTTCTCTTTTCATAGTTTGAATGTGACAACAATCATTAATTTTAATTTGGTGCGTTCAAAATCGACTCCGATTTTTACTGTTATGGGCAGGTGCAGCGCTTACCATCAGGTGAACGACTTGCTCGTCTAGATACACAGTCAATAAAAAAAGAACCCAAGAAAAAAACCAACACTGCGACGCAAGGCGGCAAATTCCCATAGAATTTTTTCACAAAGAACATTTTTTCGCAGTAAAAAAATCGCTGCGATGAATAAATATCCAGTTCTACATGTATACATAACCAGTTAGTATAAAAGATAGATAGAAATACATAGTTAAAAAGATAAAACATAATTATAACCCTTCCCCGCTGGGTTTCTCAGCAAATATGGCTAATGTAGCTACACAGTGACTAGTATTTAATCTGTACTTAAACCACAGTAAAAGCAGAAAAGTAACTTACTTTTATAGAACTGTTTGCACGCACAATACACGCACTCATGGACGTGGACACTTATTTTGTGGCGCCTATGGCTGCAGCTCTCAAAATAATTGTGTACGTTTGATACCGCTTTTTTTTTATTTTATTTGATTGAGTGAGGAGACGAGCAAGTCGTTCATATGGTGGTAAGCGCTATGCCTGCCCATTACCGTTACAGTGCCACCCAGAACTTTGCATTGCATAATCCTGCGCGGCACTGTAATGCGCTCATCACCCTGAAATATCGGCTCTGAATTCTTATATGCCCAGTAATTTCGCTGGAAACTGTGCCCTTTAAACTGGAACTCAGTAATGTTTGCACACTACTTCCAGGCGATCTCTTGCAGAAGAGGCCCTCCACCACTAAAATGAAGCTCTATGAAGATAGGTTACTTCTTTGTTTCTACTATTGCCGCCTGGGCTGCCTCTTGCCGGCCGTTATAATGGGATACTTCCCTTTTTCTGTTTGGCGAGACTGTTAACGTCATATCGATGTTTTCTAAGGCTGACTGACTTGAATATGTCAATATAAGTATTATTACAGGGGTAAATGTTAGACGACTAATCTGACTTGGAGGGGTACGTACTTCACTTATTCTCATTCCATGCAGTTCATTTTAAGGCCTTAAACTAAACGGCCTAGATTCGCACCACACACTCATAAATAACAAACGTGACGTGACGTCACTCAAAAATAAACTGAAGAGAATGAGAGAAAAAGAGAATGAGATGGAGCTATATAAACTCCCATAAATGCAAAGAAATTGTTACGATCTCTTTGTACGGCGAACGCTTAGCGATATTGGTGGTGACAGTTAGCAGGGCAGTTCAGTTTAAGGCCTCAAACTGGATGGATTTAACCGTTCGTCGTGAGGCCCCTGTTAAATAAAGCAAACATGACACAAGTATTATACGCCCAAATATATTTTAGTAGTAAATTACACACGCATTTGGCGCGTGTGCACACGTCATCTATACGTGTGAAATGTCATATCAGTTATTTATATGGTGTACCATAACTTAGTATAACGAATAAAACAATTGAACTTAAATGAAGGGTCCACTTAAAAGGCAACTAAATCACACATTACTCAGATAAAAACGTTTATTTCAATAAAATATCGGCAGTGGACGTTGATTGACGTCCCCCGCTGCGTCCCCTCTTTAGCTCCCACTTTTTACACATTTACTGGACTTTTTAGCATTAATACATTTTATTTGAGAACGATAAGAGACAAGCTATTTTGAACCTTACTGATTCTGGCTAAAATTTACCAAGTCCTTATAAATGTAAGCGTTCGTACCTTTATTATGAGAATTTTTAAGGGTTTTTTTTAATTGTGATAGATTCCTGTTTAAACTCCAATGAGCTGATTAGCAATGTATGTAACTAGAGTTCGTTACTTAATTATTGAGAGAAAATAATAACTTTGGTGTTCTGCCTTCCGCTGGGATCGTAGCATGTGGAAAGATTTCTAGTCTAGAAGATTATCTGCCTATCTCAGCGGGAGAAAGGCGTGGCTGTATGTTCTGTATTAAAAAAAAACAGTCATAATTTAATTAAATATTCAGGTAACAATACAATAACAACAGTGGTTACTAGATAAACCTGTCAATTTCATCCCCACAAGTCGTAGGGTGAACGATACAATATTTGGTCGGGGTCAGTCGATCGCCGAATTATGTAAAGTGACCGTCATTACGGTACATCTGGAGTGATGGCTCTATCTTTGAATGGTGTAGCGCGACGAATGGCGTTTGATACTTTCGATATTAAAATTGTTTGGTAATAGAAATGCATTATAAAGTGTTAACTGCTTTCGTTTATATGCTAACTTTTTAAAAGAACTCATGGAAACAAATCGTAACTATTGAAATAAACTGAAAAAAAAAACCTAAATGTAATTATTCAACTAAACTGTAGGTATATTATTATTAAAATCAAATAGTTTTTACCCAAGACTACTAACCAAAGTAAATTGTTTTAATAAAATAATAAATGTTACTTCCATTTTGTTACTGGTGTTCAAGCTAAGTTCCCAAATTACAAAGATCAAAACCGTGCCGTCCTCCTATCCAGTAGTTCACCACGTGCGAGTTACTGCCGCCGGTCAGTATTGGGGTAGTTTTATTAAGAATTACAATTATTTATTTACACATCCCACCCCCAGCAGTGGGCGGCGTATCTGTATGGAAATGTTGATGGCTCTAGTTTAGAGGGTCAGTTTTATTGAATGGTTGTGGATGATGGGACGTTTGCCGCTTTCTGAGGCCGAATACTTTAGTTTCGTGAAGTGGTAGACTTATAAAAAATAATAAATGTGATCTGATACTTTTTGGTAGAGTTATAAAAAAATATAGCCTTTATTAATTTAGTTTTGTTAGAACCCTGCATTGCATAATCTTGCGCGGCACTGCACTGCGCTCGTTACACTGAGGCATACATCGGCTCTAAAGTCTCATACTGGCCAGTAATTTCGCTGGAAACAGTGCCCTTCAAACCGAAACACAGTAATGTTTGCACAGTACTGCTTGGCGGATGAATATCTGGCTAATCGTTAAAAAGGGGCATCTCTTTTTATATACAGGTCGGTTCCGAAATCTCCAAAACATGTGTCGCAATTAGTTATTGACTAATGCAATTTTTATGAAACTTAAAATTTTAATAATTAGAAAAGGGAAAAGTATTAAATTGTATTAACCCTAAATAAAATGACCATAATTACGGTAATTATAACAATTATGATAAGCCATTCCAGCATTTAATCATCATAAAATAAAATAAAATAAACTATAATTATGTATAAGTGGTTATATCCCAGTGTTTGCTCTCTGGGTGTTTGTTGGACCATGGTCCTCGTATTTCCTAGATACAGGGAATCCTGATCAGGATCTAAGCAGGTGATCGTGACGCGTCATTTATTTATACGTTAATCTTCGAAGATGCTGAAAATGTCTGCTATTATACGAACTCTCAATTTCAAATTCCCAAAATTAGTTCAAGAGTAACTCACGCAACTTATCAAAGTAAACATCCTCAGGATGAGCTTCCGATATTATGCAAATCGCATTATTATTCATGCCGTTTTTGCCAAGGGCGGGAAATGACACCCATACCCTAATCTCGCTAGCTCCATTACCAACTTACATCTTCATTTCATTACACATACAACACTGAAAAATCAACCTTACACTTCAAAGATAAGGTAGCTGGTTATTTTCATGTGTACTTTCGATAGCATGGTTCTTAATTTTGTTTCTCTAAACTAGATGGCGCTAGGAGGTATGCAAAATCGCTAATGTAATTTTGTCGATGAAAAATTGGGGTTTCGAAACAAAATCTGATTGGAAAAACATCTGTAGGTTATTCCAAGTTAGAATGTAATAAGATTAAGGTGTGTCTTATTATTTCTTAATGTATCTTTGATGTTTGGGGGACGTTTTTTGGCCGTTGTTCGGAGAAATATGCTGGTAAATCAATTTTGTTGAAGTTGTAGGAAGTGATTTATCTAACTTTATAACTTAGGTACCTACTTACTTACATTTTTCTAATCTAGCTGTGACGAACGGATAGAGAGTAATCATGGATTAAATTTTTATCCTTTCCATGAAGTATAGTTCTAAAATTATACCCAACCCTAAAACTAAATGCGTCTCTTCTATGCGTTGCTAGGGACTCACTTTTTCTTAAAAAATCTCAACCTTTATCCACCACGCTGGTCCAGTACGGGTTGATCAATGTGACCCATTCTTTAGTTGCCAATGTCGATAGATCTTAAATATTCTTGAACATGTCCTTTACTATTTTATTTATTGGTTATTTAATTATATGCAACCATCGTCCCTTCACATTATTTCTGATAAAGTGAAAAAAGAAAATGTTAACTGTAGAACTTTAACCATAATGCCACCACACGCCATCTAGTGGCTCGCTGGAGAAATATGCGCCTCAGTTTTATAAAGTTCTTTTGCCTGGTCACAGATGGCGCTACTTGTACTATATTTTTATGTTACAAAATATTTCTTGTTTGATTTCTTAATTATTTTATTTATATTGTTCTAGTATGTGTACTAATGATTTGAAAACTTTGTTTCAGATACTATCCCCAAGAGAACTGGTTAAGTAAACACATTTTATTATTAGATTTAACGGTAATTTCGCTGATGACATTGCCCTTCAAACTGGAGTGTGTGTATGTTACTGCTTGGCGGTTCAATATTTAGCAAGTTGGGGTACTTCATGGACGGATTATTGCAACACACACAAAGAGAAAGAAGAAGCAGAAAGCTACTCTATGTACTTAGATTAATTTTAATCTAACAATTTTTTTTTTCCATCCAAAAAGTAACTTGAAAATGTATGATCTCCAGCCAGCCCTCACTTGTTAGGTCTAGACCCTGATAATGGTGCCAATTCTGTTGGCACTACATTCATACAGAAACACCTTTCTCCCCTTGAGATAGGCAGAGACATCATTCCACGTGCTACGATCCCAGCGGAAAGCAGTACACCAACTCCCTCTACTGGTTTCTGGAACTCCAGACCAATAGGCTGTGTACCAACTAGTTAAAATTTTAGTTTATTCCCATCAAATTAATTGTTGGTACTTTCAAGGGATGGTAAAAACTTTAAGGCCGGGTATTTTTGATCCGCAGGGGACAAAAATCCCTGAATATTTCTAAAGGAAAATCTCTTTTTACTTATACGGTACTCTATATGCCTCGAGTGCATTATTCGATGCAGTTTCGAGAACGTCACGATTGTGCCAGTGAAATTGTAACCAATATCTTTATATTAAAATCCAAATACAGGAGAATCTTAATTTCTCCCAATCATCTTAAAACAAAAGAATTTCAAGGCTCGTTGGTTACCAACCCTTCCGTTGCTAATAAGGGCAGTTCTGTGGAATTAAAACCCTTATTCTTTGGGGTACTTTTGGTTTAAACACTTTATGTAACGGCGCTTTGCAAATTGACCGTGAAATGTCTTTCATTATTAAGACAACTTCTATTTTGAGTGGACTGCTCGAAAGAGAAGGTTTTGAACGCGACTATGCTGGCCTAGAACGATAAACAATTTAAGGATCTTAGTTATTATTTAGTTGTTATGTGTTTATGTAAAACATATGTACGTAATTATCACTCGCTTTTCGGTGAAGGAAAACATCGTGAGGAAACCCACATACCTACCCGAGAATTATTTCGGAGGTAGGTATGTTATCCACCAATCCGGACTGGGCCCCCGTGGTGGATTATGGCTTAACCCTCCTCACGTAAGTGAGGAGAGACCCGTGCCCAGCAGTGGGACGTTATGGGTTGATGATGAGTTATTATTCAACGTGAAATACCTTTAAGAACTTGTTTTGGTTTATTTACTTATTCATTTCAATTTACAGTAACATACTAGAAATTTTCAAACTATCAAATCCAAACCAATGGATTAGATTTTTAATACTTTTGTAAGTATTTCCAATCAAGTAATAACTGTAATAATTAAGGTTTGAAGTTGACTTCGATATTCCATAACTGATTTGAATGTCATTTATAACGTAAAAGTATCACTATAGGTTCTATTTAAAAAAGGGAGGGGAAAAGATTTTTAATTGGCTTGGAGCGGTTCCGCACTACGTCCGATCCGATATTCCGTTCCGGAGTAGTCATAGAACTATTTGTATGGTACTTTACGCACTAGATCCGATTTACGTCATCCGATTTCTTTCCTTCATCCGTGAATTTCCATTTCGTAGAAGATTATTGACGGACCGAAGTAGCCGTAGAATTATTTGAATACCGATAAATGACGTATGCCGAAAGATGGCCCTTGACTTGCTTAGATTTGGATCAGGGATGACGGATTGGGATTGGAGGTAGTGCGGAAAGCAATATCAAAATTCAAGCCGAGTTTCCTAGACTTAGACTCGAGAGTCAGACTGTAGGTACCAGAGAAACATCAAAGTCATAACGTCCCACTGCTGGGCACGGGTCTCTCCTCACTTTCGTGAGGAGGGTAAGGCCATAATCCGCCACGGAGGCCCAGTCCGGCTTGGTGGATAACATACCTACCTCCGAAATAATTCTCGGGTAGGTATGTGGGTTTCCTCACGTAACATCAAAGTAGAACATCATAATTACCGACACCTTCTGCGGTATTCTTAACGCTATTCCAGTCCCGATATAGATCAAATTCGCGCGCAGCTTAGGGTATAATTAGTCATTACTAAAGTAACTAAAACCAAACATGCAAAGTAAGTAATACCAAACACCACACGACTCAACATTCTAAATCCAGCCAAATCCTCCAAACTTGACAACCCTAATCCACTTGTCAAACAATGATTATCTCAAACGCGGCGAACTTCAAAGGAAGCTAGGGTTGTCGCGTGAATTCTTAACGCGAGTTTCGCATGAAGAGTTTAAAGTTGATCTTGGTGAAGATAGATTTATCAAAATCTAAAACAGGACAAAATTAAATGATTCCGGTGAAATATTTTTAGTTTTTTTTTGTAAAAGCTAAGTGTCTTGCAAACTTAGGTATTTTCGTAGATCACTGATTATGTCATAGTGCGATTCGTAGACTAGATATTTAAGTACATACCTACTCTTAAAATTGGATCACATCATGTTTGCACTGTACTGCTTGTTTGTACTACCCTTGTTTACCTATTGTAATTCTTCTGTACTGTGTTTATTTTTGTTTCTGGTGTACAATAAAGAGTTTTTCTATTCTATTCTATTCTATTCTTGTTGGGGTTGAATATCTCAACAGTTTGGGTAGTACGTCCCCCCCGGGCGAAATAATGGCAGAAGAGGTAGGCCTCTTAATTAATAAATTAATACCTAGGAATTATGTAAAGTGGTGGTAGCCTAGTGGGAGAACGTCCGCCTTCCAAAGAGAAGGACGTGAGTTCAAATCCCTGTGCGGGCACGTACCCATGTGTTTCTGTAAAAGCATATGTACGTAATTCACTCGCTTTTTGGCGAAGGAAAACATCGTGAGAAAACCCACATACGTACCCGAGAATTATTTCGAATGTAGGTATGTGATCCACCAATCCGGATCTGGCTCCCGTGGTGGAATATGGCCTAAGCCTCGTCACGAAAGTGAGGGGAGAACCGTGCTCAGCAGTGGGACGATATGGGTTGATGACGATGACCAACCAAATTGTACCGCAACCGATACCGCTTAATAATAGTACCTTTAACAAGCCGCATCTTTAGACCTTTTACTTTGAGGCAAGCTATAAAGCGAATCCACCGTAAGTCCATGACAAATAGCCAGTTAATAAGCTCATTTTTATCATCCATTACATTGTTATACGAGGGGAGGCTACCCCATTGAAGACGTCATTATTTTATATTTTGTAATGACAGGTTCGAAATATGAAGTTAAAAAATATAAGAGTCAAGAACAAAATGGACATAGGTGAAATGCATCTGCCATTTTTCCGTGTTTTCGCCGGGAAAATAGCTCCATGTTTTTAGCTGCACTCTACTGTTATGTTTAGACAGCTCATTAGCAAAAGGGGTATAACTGAAAATCTCCAAATCTTAAGTACACATTTAACTATAATAAAAAAAAAAAATATAATTACTTTTTTTATGTAGGAAAATATTCTGACTGCGTTCCAATTTTAAATAATTGAAATTGTCAATCCTCGCTTCCATTGAGCCGTTGCAAAACTTGCAAACAATGTCCATAAATAAGGCCGAGTGCAGGCAGGTGCGTAATTCGCGAACTCTCCAGGGACAGTGTGTCGCGCCCTTAGCGATATAAAGAAAAAAGGATTGCTTGCTTTATTTTTTTTATTAGTACAGTGAATCTTTCCTGTGACGCGCTTAATGCGAACCTATTTATACAGGGTGAGGTTTAAATTATCAGCCTTAACTAAAAAAAAATTGTTGTAACATATTTTTTTTAAATGACTATGATTAGTTCTGGGGTTGCACTGTAACTGTTATGGGCAGGCGTAGCGCATACCATTAGGTGAACTTGAACTCGTCACTCAATCAAATAAAAAAAGACACAAATTTTAAGTGTAGTATTTAAATTAAGATAAACTTTAAACATCATTTCATTATGATTTTTTATGCATTGTTAAAATTATATTTTTGAAAAAAATACTGGCGTTTTTTTCTAATAGTGGACTAAAATCAACTTAAAATCTTGGTTTTACTAGCCTTTTTTTCACAAAATCATAATATATACTGAACTAATTAAAAAAAAAAAACAGAAAAAAATTCTTAGAATATTTGAAACATCCCGTGCTGCACTGAAATATGTTAAACTAAGCACCTTGCTCTCGAATATAAAAACTCTCTAACCCATGTAATGACGATTTAAAACTCCCTCTCATTCTACGTTCTGAACCATTTGCTGCCGAACCGTATTGTCTCTGGAGCCCACCAGTTTAACTTGATACCCGAGCTTGTTGCAAGTTGCTAGCATTATTTTTGGACACTTTTAAACTTTATGCTAGGTATTGGATAGACTTTTATATCTGTTATTTTATTGTGTTATATATATATTTATAAATAGCTTCACAATTAACAGCGAATAGAACAAAGTAAAAAAGATCCAATAATAAAAAACATAAAAAAATTATACGAAAAAATAATGTAAACGTATTTATTATTGGTTTACGATCATGGCATTGTCTTTATTTTGTATTCTTTTATATTTTTGACCTATTTTTTTCACAATGTACCATGTTTTTAAATAAAAATATTACATACTTGTCTGATTGTTTACAAATTTTAATTCTAATAGTTTGCCATTTTGTTTTTACCTCAAGAACAATGATCCGATTCAACGCATTCAAATACGATGAAGAGAGATCCAGTTAAACCGGTCACATCTTTACGGGCGTCTCTTATTGTCTATGGGATAGACAATCGTTTTTATTATCTGCAGGGGCTTTAAAACGGAGACCCCTAAGTGTTGTAACTTTTTACCGCCTCAAGATGGGGTTGGAACACCGTGGTGCATCGTTTATTTTAAAACGACTTATCTTTTACAATAAATTGCCAATAAAAATCATCCAAACATCTCTGGTTCAAACATTTTTGGGTGTCCTATTGAGTGATTTTTTTTTAGTGCAGCATATTTTCATTATTATTTCTAATCGTAATTTAGTAAAAAACTGAATTGATAAGTATAATTATTATTAATTCGCTTCTAACTTTGTCATAATATTGTAGCAGCATTTTTTTAAATAAGTAACATTACAGATTATTATTAAGTATTTATGTTACTTTATGATATATTTTATTATTAAAATAAAATTTACTCATTCTACTTGGTATGAGTAACTAATTCGTTTTATTAATATTTTCCATGGCAACACCACCTGTGACTAATATTGACAATGACAATTCAACATGGAATTTAATAGTGATGTACGGTGACAGGCGTGACATCATTCGAATTAGTTATTCGAGTCAGGAATCAAATCAACTACCGGTTCCCGTCGGATCGAGGCGTTGGGCAATAACCATTGGTTATTAACCGACTTCAAAAAAGGAGGAGGCTCTCAATTCGACTGTATTTTTTTTATGTACCTAAGTACATAATGTACCTGTCTATATCTTTTGTACTTACTGTGAAGATATTATTAAAAAGAAAAGAAATGCAGGCGTTTATAAAAAAATTACTGATCACTTTTTTAGAATTGGGTAAAACCATGACAGTTTGGTTATTGAACGTGTCGGAATTTTGATTAGTCGAGTATTAATATTTATTTTTTGTGTCAAGTACCCAACACACATGTCATTATAATAATGATTATTTAATTTCAGATATCAATTTAATTAAATAATTTTTTTTCTTCTAAATTTTTTTTTGTCAACGTCCAAAAAATTATCAATAATAATTGTTAATCTAAAAAAAAAGTTAATGAATTATAGAAGAGTATAAAATAGAAAATACATTTTTTGTGTCAGTTTTAAAATACACAAGGTCCTACGCAATTAATGTAAATTTTATTCAAAAAAATTATATAAAAATATGCGGAACCACAGCTAAGAGTCTCGAGGTGCGAAGTGACTTAAAGAAACCCTCTTTGAATAAATATTTTAGCAGATTTTCTTTGCGGTTTTTATAATGTATATTTATGTGTTGGTATCGTGGGGCGATAGGGGGTTAATATTAATGATTTGTTATAGGGGTGGGGGTGTTTGATTGGTTGCTACTCTATTTGTTACTGTACAAATGCGTTTTCAAAGAATGAGTTATTTTTGTTTAGATAGGTTTTTTACGACGTGAAATGGTTACAGATTTAGTTTATATTTTTAAAGTCTTTTCTGTGATCATTTTATAATTATCTCATCTTATTAAACTACAAATTGTGCCAGCGACTTTGTTCGCGTAGTTTTTTTTTTTCTAAAATAGTAGACCGTCAAAATCGGTCCAGCCGTTCCAGAGATTGGCCGGAACAAACAGACAGACAACAAAAAATTTTTTTTTTATTATTTTGGTTCTACATACGAACCAAGTTGGTCCGACGTGGCAAACAATCGCGACATGTGGAAGGAGATGGGGGAGACCTTTGCCCAGCAGTGGGACAGTATAGGTTATTAAAAAAACAAAAAAAAATTTGGTTCTATTTCTATATACCGTATTCATAAATTATAATGCGTGTGGTTATTTTAATATTACAAATGGACACTTCGATTTTATTTATTTGTTATTATCATTCATTAACGGCATACACAAAAAAAACTGTAAGTAGGCATATAACTTAATTAGTAGGTATTTATTTTACCAAAAAAAAAAATGCTATTATGTAGATATAAAGAAAATTTTTGTTTTTATATCCTTAACTATATTATAAATGCGAAAGTAACTCTGTCTGTCTGTTGCTCTTTCACGCCTGAACTACTGAACCGATTGAAATGAAATTTGGTACAGAGATAGTCTAGAGCCTGAGAAAGGACATTGGCTACTTTTTAATGCGATAAAAGTATTGTAAGGGTTTGAAATAGGGGATGAAAGTTTGTATGAAAGCTACATTGACAGCGAGTAACATAGGCTATTTTTATCCCCATATTCCCGCAGGAACAGGAACTACGCGGGTGAAACCGCGGGGCGCAGCTAGTACTTTATATTGGCATTCCTTTGTCGTCGCCTTTAATCTGTCCTACCTAATTTATAACAGCAAAATTTATTCATAGTTTGCATTACACAAATCTCTGTCCATCACGCCGTATGACGGAATATCACAGAGATCTGACGTGACAAATGGTCGGTTCTTATCATAACCAGTTTATGTAGACCCCTGACTCCCTTTCTATAGAACAACCGAATACCGCCTGGAAGTACAGAAAACTTTAATACTTTATTTAATATAATTTAAAAAAAACATGTTAAGAAATTACGGCTTAAATTTGTAACGCACCAGAATCACAAAAAAAAAAACAATAAATATAAAAAAAAGGATAAGAATAATAAATACAAATACTTAAAACTTTTTCTATTCACAGATGATGTATTTCTATGGTCGCTTTAACAACAAATACTAAAAATAAGAATAAAATAAATATATAAGGAGGATATTTATAATGGCAAAAGGTAGACGCTTGAAATATTCACAGAATATTTACTTATATATAAACTATGAAAATAAATAATTAAATTATTAAATTTAATATTTTAGGGGGGCTCCCAAACAACAATGTACGGAAACCTTCGTGCGCGAGTACGACTCACACTTGGCCGCATTTTTTTTAAATTTATTATCTAGAAATTATAATAATACAAAGAGGTTATTTTATTAGCAAAATTGTTCGTAAATAGTTTCACTGCGCACTGGTTAATGGCCGGCGGAGATCCGGATATAATGGCGCCCATGAATTCGCCTCAAAAACCAGAGACTTTGATAAACGTTTGCACACGCACACGAAATGCGAATACTTTGTGATCGGTATACAACTGCAAAATGTTAGCTAAATAATTAGAAATCCACCGACGCGTTCATGCATTTAGTTCTTAATTATTTCTATTTAATTGATCTATATGCTTTTTTAAGTTCTGTAAATAAAATATATTCAGATTATTAAAAAAAAATATAGGTTAATTTTTTTTCATATTACGTGTGTACGTACGTACTAATTTATAATTAAATTCATAGGTTTTTTTAGCGACTCGAACCGTGTATTGCCTATTTTTTTTTAATAATACCGCATGTTAAAGTATTCGTGCATTCTAGTTTCTAGACTAAAATGCTATAAAAATGTGAAAACGCTATCTATATCCATATAAATAGTTATTTTAGTGAGGAATGTATGCGTCCTGAACGCCTCACCGGAATATTTTATATGCAATCATAAAATAAACAGGCTGATTGATACGCTTGGCGCGAATCGCTACTGCCAACTGTACTGTCCACCTACTCAGTATGGCCGGCATGTTCTATTTTTGAAATGTGCAGTAACGGTTTAAAGCGCGTGATCGCGTTACAATTCGAATTTTGACGTTCGGAGAAATTTAGCCAGCTCTCGGCCTTTAAAATAATTTGCATCGTTTCTCTTTATAACATTTAAATTTAAAAGCACCAAACACAAACACAATACACAATTTCACCTTATTTTGCAGTAAGGCGTTTTTGCTTGCGCAATGACGTCATCGCGGTAGGACGGGTGGAAGTGGAAGCGTTTTAGTTCTACCGAATGAAACTAGATGTCGCTGGTACTGCGCTGCATCGCGGTGACAAGATTCTCCGGATTGCCGAGGTAGTGTTCGGGTATGTTCGGGTCTGTTAACTTTGCGCAGAGGCAATATCGTAACCAATGAGGTTAATCCGAGGTGCGATTATTGCTAGTTGAAAACTTTACCAATACCCCGCCGGGTGGACGTGAAATACCGTCCGCTATGGCAATTTTTGAATGGCCGTTAAGGCCTAATAATACACTATCCACTACTTGTAGTAAACAGTTCAGTATAGTAGTCAGTATACTCTGTAGAAAACGTAGTCAAAAACTTTTATTATGAAACACTCTTTAAAAATAATTAAATAAAAAAACCATAGTTATTTTTTTATGATTATCGATAGGGATGTATAACTTGCGGCTAAAATCGATTAATTAATATTAGTTTTTTTCCGCATGATACCGATTATAGAAAAATAATAACAGTTGCTTATAAATAATTATGTGGTGTTTGTAAAATAAAAATCGATTCTTTTGAAAATTCATGATAAACTTCAGCAAAACACTATAATACTACTGCTACTATACTAGTATTGTACTGGTGTACATTTTATTTTCTATTCTAATCAGCTAATCGACGATTCAAGTCTAAAAAAAAATAAGGCGTTATTTATTAAGTTCAGTTTGAAACCGAGTGATGAAATTAAATATGATAACAATGCTGGTTGTTAGCATAATAAACTAAGCCACAACTTATTTTTTTGTTTTTTAACCTTTTTTTTTATTTTTTTAACGCTCGAAGCAAAGGAGGGTTTTTTTTGCGGTCGTAATGTTCCTTGGCGCTTACAGCCTAAGCAGCTTGATGGATTTTAATAAATGTTAGGACGCGACTGACAAAAGCTTTTTTTTTTCAAATATATATATTTAAAACCTTTTTTTTTTCAACTCCGTACGATAAGTGTATTCAGCCAGTGTCAAGTATTAACAATAACTTATTAGTCCAATCTGTTATAATGAATGATTTAACTGTAATGTGAATTGAATTGTGTATTTTTTTATTTCACTTGTTATTGTTGTTGCATTGCATTAAATAGTTTTTTTTTACTGTTATAAATAAGTATGTTAATAAACTATTACAATTCCATTTTATTTAAACTGAAAGATAAATATTATGAAGGCATCTTCGCATAGTCTTGCAAAATCTTACACTGCACTGCACTGCATTCGTCACCCTGAGACATCAAGTCTCATATGCCCAGTAATTGACCATAGAATACAATTATAACTCCTAGTGGACATTTTTCTTAAACTTAGCACGACTAGTGCTTTTAACGGGTTTCAAATATTTATCTTAAAGTTTTTTTAGATTTTCATTATTTAATATATTTTTAAGGTTAACTTTAACATTCTCATACCGTTTTTGTCATTTTCAAACTACCTCCCTTTTCTTTCACACCGTCGATGTAGGATGAAAAATGACCTAGCAAAAATTAAGTTCCGCAGTGAAAAATGGTTTTCTATGTGGACATCGCTTAAGGGGCTATAAACAGGGTGAAAAGGGTCCCGGGACTTAATAGTGACTTAAACGCAAGGTCTGGTGACTTTAAAAAAATGTTTGTTGACAATGTTTGACTTGGAATGTCGACGGAAGGGAACGAAATGAAATAACTGAAATTTGGTAATAATTTGTTTGATAATAATAATGTAATTTGTATTTATAGTAAAAATCCAATTAACAACAGTAATTAACTCCATAATTATATATATTGACTTAAGGCCCTGCCCAATGGGTAGCTAAATTTTGTATCATTAGTATGACGTAAGTTGTATGTAGGTAACAAAATTAAATTTAATAAATTATTTTGATATTATAAATACTGGTAGAGTATTTAAATTTATTTACAAAATTATTATAAAATATGAACAAGATAATTATTAGGAAATAAAATCCTGTTTCTATTTTTTTAGAACGTCTTCTATTATTTTATTTTATCAAATTTCTATGAATTCGCCTTGTAAAATAAGAAGCCTTATAAAATTATAGCTTAATTTGTTTTCAAAATTATTATTCCTCCGATCCTCCGATAAAGCTTCGCGGTTAAAATCGAAATGTCAATTATTTTTTGTGCAAAGTTGACAAACCACAAAATATCAGCTATCCCACACCTGTAGATACAATCAAAAACGATTCATCCTACCTAATATATGACTTAATCCGACACTAGTTAAGGGACTGACTGGCCCTTCAGAAGTCTTTAATGGCCCTTAAATCATAATCTTTATTGTCGATTCACGTTAACTGCACTTTTTTTTTTTTTTTTTTTTTGTAATTGTAGTTGGTTTTGACCTGTCAGTGATTAATTGCCTTTGTTTTGACTGGATCTTTGGTGGAGTGTAATAAATATAATTTATTAAGTATTAAATGATTTGTTTGGTAGATGATAGGGTGAGGAATAAACCAGGGAAGGAGCGAATGATGTGTGGTCGGGAGATCAGTGGCAATATATTAAAAAAAAAAAAAAAAAAAAAATAATACCGGTGGTATCCTAGGTTTAAGTTTCTTTTATAATATTTTTACTAGTTAGACTGTATTTTTATTAGTTTTGTAAAACATTGTAAAATAAATTTAAATTTAAGAAGTTAAATAAATATAGTGAATAATAATAATATAATATAATGATTACTTAAAAATAACATAAAAATATATTTTTCTGGTAAATAAATAAGGATGGTACGTTTTAAACCAAAATATTCAACAGCTATGTTTTTTTAACTTAAGTAAATATTTTGGTTTTAAGTCAGTTAATTAAAGAATCTGATTTAACAAAACTATAATATTTAAAAAAAAAACCCAACCCCTGCATTTCAAATTAATGTTCAATAAAAATCTCGATAATTTCAAATCAAAATTCCAACCACTAGAGAATTTTTCTACAAATATGTTATCCCAAACTCGGAGTGCCATTCTTATCCTAACAAAAATCAGACCATCCACCTGACAGTAATGGCAGCCAACTATAGAAAAAAATAATTCAAGAAACAAAACACACGCGATTAAGTCATAAAACGCTACCGTTTTTTGACGCCATCCCTTTTCCGAGAACATACGCACATAAGCACTAAAAACAACGCAACGATTTGTTTATATCACATTAACGAGAAAAGGAGCCTTAATAAAGCTATAAAAACCCCAGAAAGGACGGCTAAGGGTATAATTTTGCTATTAATATTCAATTTTTACCCCAAAACTTTGCTACTTCAAAGAAAAATCTCAGATGGAGATCTGAAACGAAGTATCTCCTTACGTAATTCCGAGTAGACTTTTGAGGGTTGCGCGAGAAATTGAGCGTGTGTACGTGTGCTTTGTATGTGTGCGTAGCGTAATTACATGGATGTTAACCCTAAACTGAGCACGTGTAAATTATAATATACTTAAATGTTTTTTTTTTTTTATTATTTCTAATCTACTGCAAAAGGTATGGTCTCATTTGGAATGAAAATTACATCTTTAAATCGGATTTAGAGCAAAATTTATCTTACTGTTTACGTCTTTAAAAAACAAATCAAATGGCTCATTAAACACCTACACGTATGAAGCAGGTAATGTCGACTCCTACACCTTAGAAAAAGAGGTCTAATCAGGCCTAAATCAACAAAAACCTACACGTACACCTAAAACTCTCCTTTTTAGTAATATTGTGGGTTTATCTCTTACAATTTATAAAAAGAATATTTTTAAGTAAATAGCTAAGTGTCATCATAATAAATGTATTCCAACTAGAACTTGAAAATGTTGCCGGCATGCTAAAAATGTTGCCACATCTTGATTTTACGGATATAAAAAAAAAACATGTAAAGTAGCACAGCACAACCTAGAACACTGCATTGCATAATCCTGCGCGGCGCTGTACTGCACTCGTCACCCTGAGACATCGGCTCTAAAGTCTCATATGGCCAGTAATTTTGCTGGAAACAATGCCCTTCAAACCGGAACGCAGTAATGTTAGCACACTACTGCTTGGCGGATGAATATCTGGCAAATGAATAGTTCGCGGGATAATACCTAAAGCGGGTGAAACTGCGCGGCGTAGCTAGTCATCTATATATCGTGATCTTTGTCCAGGTACACCTGTGTAGTGACAGATCGTAGATACCAGAAGCTGTAAGGTTTTAGTGGCCGTAAACACCGACGCATGCGCACAATAGCTTGTTGACAAAATGGGTGTCGCCGGGTGTCGTGGGAATAAAGTGGATACAGAGGGAAAATTAATGCAATGAAGAGAACCTCCACCTTTTTTGAAGTCAGTTAGTAATACAAAGAAAATTCGAATTATGGCGCTTTTTTTGTTCGTTTGGGTCTATATTTTTTACTGAGGAAGTATTTATAAATTAAGTATTTTTTATAATGTTTGTTACCTCAACCCTGCGTCATTATAAAACGAGTTGAAAAATTCTTTTTAATTATTTTTTCAGATTGGTGTCATAGAAATTTCATCAAAATCAGTTCTGACGTTTGGTTTTTAGTAAGGCCATTTGAAGTCTATTTTTAGATTAAACAATTATTCAAAATGGATGCGCTACATAAAACCTATTGTTAAAAATGGGTTCGCGTGACTTTAAAACACGGTATATTCCCAACTGGCCCACCAGTCACACTGGGAATTTTTGTTCCTAACAGCCCCACTAATAATGTTAGTGAGGATTCTGGGAAGGTCGACTGTTACTACACTGCGTCAATGACTAGTGCCACGATTTTTCAACGGAAACGCAGGCCAGAAGAAATAGCCCACGCGAAAAAAAAACGATACAGCCGGTCCACACTATTTTTTCGCTCCTCCACAACCACATCGCTAAAGCAAATTATGGTAGAAAAAGAAAAAGTAAGTAAATCTTATTCCTTTTGTCTGGCAACACAACATTCATAACCTCACCCCACAAAAACGCTTTATTGATACAACTCATAATTTTGACGTTTTATGAGTATCCTATCGGTAGCCGTTGGAGTGATAATTGCTTTTGATATTTTAGGAATCGGATGGTTAGGTTAGGTTTATGTCGTTTTTGAGTTATCGGATTTTTTCGCTTGGGACGTCGACATGTTGTGTTTTGTATCAGAGGAATGTACTAAGCAGAGATTTTCTTAGTATTTTGGTACATGTTCTCAATTAATTGGTTTAAATTATGTTATGCAGATATTTAACTTGGAATTTTGCACACGTACCCAGTGAGGACAATACAGCAATAAAAATATTTGGATTCTTTAGTTTCTAAACCATATTTTTTTACGACTTTTATGAGCGTGAAATATGGCTTTTAAGCTCATAAAAGTAATGAGCAATGAGCATAAAATATGCCTGTTTTTAAATAAATTCAGGTAAATGGTTGATTTTTTTTGCGAAAATTAAATATCTCCTTTGAAACACAATATGAGGCGCTTGGAAAAATCTTAACCCTCCGATGGTCGAGTGAATAAAAATACAGCCTCATTACGAACGGGCGCGACTTCACGACAATCGCGATGATTAATGCGGAGCGGAATTAAAATCGCTCGCGATAATGTTACGTTTATCGCGCGCTTATTTATGGCGGCACTTCCGGGACCAAGTAGCCATTGTTAATGATAAAGAAGGCTGGAGAGAGTTTATTGAAATTGTGCTAAAAGTTAAATTATATTAGAGTAGTCATTAGTTGAGAAAAAAAAAATGTTTAGAGTTTCAATTTATTGTCAAATTATCTATTAGTATGGTTGTCTGGAAGAGATCGCCCTCAGCAATAAGACCGCCCATTGTGACACCAATTGTTAAATTCGATTTGTTTTCGTTTTTAAGTTTTCTTTGTTCTGTGGTGTTTCAATAAAAAGTTTATCTATCTAGCTATACCAAGGTGTTCACAATATTAACAATGTTTCAGTTGATGAAAATAACTACAGATTTCGGTACTTAAATTAAAAATATCAAGAAATATATAACGCAATTAACATCTTAAGCCACTAGTGCCCACTTAATACAACCGTTTATTAAAAAATAAAAAGAAACACCGGAAGCACCTCCTCGGTGCAGTTAAAGCGTTAAAAGAAATGCCAAACGACGCCCAGGGGCGCTGTACGGGACCCAGAGAAAATTCTCGAGATTTATTTGAATAAATTATTTTTCCACCTGCACTGAAGGGTTGCAGGATTTATGGTTTTATACGCGCACTGCGGAATGCGGAATGGTGGATAATTGCGTAATTTTTATTTTCGAGATACTGCTCCGTATTTTTTTTATAAATCACCTACGTAATGTTACGATCTGGGTTTTCATGTAAGTGGAAGCGCTATAATTACTTAAAGCAGTAGTATAGAAGACCTGACAATCCTGTCTTTAATAGACTGGTTCTTTCATAATAGAATAGAATAGAATAGAAAATACCTTAATGTACACTAGTTCAGAAATACACAAGGTACATAAGGAATAGAACATAATGTGATATACAAAGTACAACTTCACAGATGTACATATTTTTTATGGGTGCCCGATTCGCTTCTGAGCTCTTTATGTATGACCTCACCGGTTCAGAGACAAATTCAACACAATGGGCGAAAGATTTTCAACAGGAAATACTTAGTATTATATTGTTAAAAAATACAACAAACGTTTGATGCCTTCTAACTATTCTATCAAACAAAATTGGTGTTTACGATTTACAAGATTGAGTTGAAAATCGAATAAAATTCAATAAAAAAACAAATGACAACGAATGAGGTCTGTAAAACAAGAGGCGCTCGTTCGCATTTCAATAGTCGAATGTAATTCATATAAGACCGTTTGAAATGGGGAGCGTGATTGGTGATTTTGAATTTGGAATTCCGCGCGCGATTCCCCTGATGGATCGGCGATGGTCGGAGACGAAGCTATCGCGTTCACTCGAAGTGCATTTGACCAGAAAAATTGGCGTACGTGGTCGCTTCCACTCGGCCGGTGGCATTTTTGGGTTAACGTCTAGTGACTTGATATATGCTTCTCCTACTATGTGTGTGGCATTTCTGGAATTTTTCTTATTTGTCAGCCAAACTTGTGGTTGCCATTACTGCCATGGTTATAGGCAAAGCTGGCGCTTACTATCAAGTGCACGACCTGCCCTTTCGGACATGCCAGTGAATAATAACATAATTATGATTGATTTTAGAGATATCGGTTAAGAAATAGCCCTGTCCTAGTAGTTAAGCTTATTCAGTGGCACTGTTAAAAAAAAACTAATAAGAGAAAAAAAAAGTTATTTTGATGAGATTATTAATAATAAAAATACTCATTGTTCTGCGATTACGAAACAATCTTTGTTGTCTACCATCTTTATGTATTTTTTCTTCCCTGATTTTTCCTTGACACATAAAAAATCGAGCTCCGTTAGATCTCCCCTCTCTATCACCGCTCCAATATTGGAAAGAGATGGGTAACGGTAGATTCTATCACGGAATGACCATCCGTGCGTGCCGGTACGGAATGAGACCGGTCTTGAAAGTGACGGGTGTGCACTCAGCTTTATTTCTGTTTGTGAATGAATCATACTTATATGATTTCCTATAAGATATAAGTATATTTATTATGACGCGGACTGCATCTTTAATTTAACATTGAAAGTCATTATCATCAACCCATATTGTCCCACTGCTGAGCACGGGTCTCCCCTCAGTTTCGTGAGGTGAGGAGGGTTAACGCGTTCACTGCTGAAAACACAACTGTCGTGTTTTTCATAACTTGCCACGAGTTCGGCAAAACACAACAGTTGTGTTCGTTGTATAAGAAAACACTATGGCGCGTGCAGAGCCGCACCCGTGGCTAGACAAGCAAAACGTCTCAGCAGTGAAAGTGTTAAGGCATAATCCACCATGAGGGCCCGGTCCAGATTGGTGGATCACGTAGCTCCGAAATAATGGGGACATGTGGGTTTCCTCTCAATAGAATAAAATTGAATTATTTCTTGTTAAGTTCTGTAAATATTTTTTTTATTTTCTTACAATTTTCCTATTAAAATTTAATTTTAGTTTAGTTTTCGGTCTATTCTACTTCGCTACACTTCATTAAGTCTGTGTACCGGCTAAACTTGTCTAGATTTCTAACTACATAGACCTACCGACCTTAATATTTTAGGGTACCCGCCAAACAAATTCTATACGTCTCCCTCCCACCTCAAGTTTTCCCGAGACAGCGAGGATCAAAGGAAATCCATCAACGCCTCGCAAAGTACTGTCAAAGCACCTAATTCAGCCACTATTCAGATTTCCCGGTGGATTTGACGCGTCAGACAAGGATACACTAACAACAGGTAGTGTAAGACGGAAAGAGACGGAGATATGGTCACGGGCGTAGTTCGGATGATTGGAGTACGTGAGCTTAGACCGCGCCTTTACGTGATGTTTGGGCCTCTTTAGACGTGCTAAGTGTTCTTGATGCTTGAGTTTCTAGGTCTGGTCGTACGTGACGCGGTACGGATCAGCTGGGAGTTGTGACGTCACGAATCGTGGTCAAGGTTTGAGTTATAGAGTATTTATTCACTTGAGCTGTATAGTTTCCATTATTATATTTTCTAATCTGTCTGCTTGGAAGGGCTTCTAGGTCTTATATTTTACTATACTCGTTTTTCAAGATCGCTAAAATTTCTGTACGTTGTTTTTACTTTTTCTTTTTACGTGGTTTACCGGACCAAGGCCCTAATTATCACGTAATCCTTCTCATGGAAGTCAGGTGAAACCCGTGCTCAGCAGATGCACGGACGGATGGAGATTGATGATGATGAAGACTTTATTTTAGTATTCTTAAAGTAATACGACTATATAGGAATTTTTAAATAAAAATGTTTTTTGGGTTGCCATAATTGATTTATACTAGTTAAAAAGAAAATTCATGACGACACAAAATTTTGGTAGAGAAAGTTCGAAGCTTTTATAAGTAGTTGTATTCCTTTATTTTAATATAGGTCCTTATATTCGCGTAAGAATTGTTTTTTTTTTTATTTAAAGTTTTTTTTTGTTTTGTGTTTTATTGACATTCCTAAAGTTGCCAGTTCGATTAAAAGAGTCGAGTTAAGACTAAGACAGTTTATTATTCAGGTACTTTAATAATCAAGTATCAAGATTGTCTGGAACTACACTGCGGCATTCTGTCTACGAAGTACCGCATACCTTGCCTACCGTCTGTGTTCCAAGTCGTCTGCCCTGTCTACGCCTTTCTAATTCATTCATTGTCATCGCCCTATCTGCGGTCATCGTCATTTTGGTACGTCGACTCTACCGGTTTATTGTTGTTTCTTATTAATGTTCTGATTCGTAATATTATGATATGCTTAAGCTAGGCTCACATTTGTCTGAAGTGTCGTATCGTGATGCATCAGATGGGTATCAGTTTCATACATTTACACAAGCCGTCACAACACACTGCATCAGAGAAATCTGAACACTACCATATTAAATGTATGGAAACGATACCTTTCTATTGCATCACGGCACGACACGTCAGACAAATGTGTCGACGGCTTTAGTTTTAAATTCATTTCAGTTTTTATATTTTTTATTTATTTTTTTATACTTTATTACACAGATTAAAAAGCGAGTACAACTGGTGGAATTTATGCTAAGAGCAAGGGTGCCGTTTTACCCTTTGGGTACGAAACCTAAAAAAGAATAAAAAAACAGACTGTAATTAGGAGTGTTTAATCTGACAGTGGCGTGTTGGAATATTACAAATGCGCTCTTCAAATAGTTTTCCTTCAAATAATTAAGGACACCGTTTCAACTAGAAACTTCGAAGTGCCTAAATTAAGATTAAATCAATTTGTATGTAACTGACTACAGTCACGTATGCCCGGTTAAATCTATGTTAATAATGTGGTATTATGTTAATCTTATTTTTATTAGAGTTCTTAATTCAGTCACTATAACCTTTAAGACTATAAGAATAGTCTTCAGTCATTTAAAGATGACATCGCCGTAGAGTTTCTTGGTGCTATCTTCTCTAACGGCCGTATTTCCGAAGCACTGGTAGAGTCAATGGAGTTTTCCTTTTCCTCTGCGAGACTCAGGCATGAGTCACCACTTGAAAGGGAAATATCCTTTTTCTAACTCAAACCATAATTAGATAATAATCATTAGTTTCGTAGATCATAATATTTTGACTTATTTTTTTTTGTATTTCTATACTTATGTATAAGTTTTTTTTTTTGACGTGTAAAAGTGCAATATTTTGCCTATTTACAATAAATGATTTTGATGAGTTTGATGACGTATCACCATCATCATCATCATGCCTGTATTCGGCCACTGCTCGACGTAGGCATCTTCTAGGGAACGGTACTGAGCCTGAACTTAAGCTGTCCGAATACATTCCCTGCATTAATTACCTTTTTATTTCTTATCTAGTAATAGGCCTCTTCCGCAATAGTCTGCCTGGGGAAGTACCACACCTTTGCCAGATATTCATCCGTCAAGCAGTCGTGTGCAAACATTACTGTGTTCCGGTTTGAAGGACACTGTTTCCAGCTAAATTACTGGGCATATGAGACTTTAGATCTGATGTCTCAGGGTGACGACCGCAGTGCAGTGCCGCGCAGGATTTTGTAATGGAAAGTTCTGAGACAGCAGCTAGGCGCTTACCATCAGGTAACTAATGGTAGGCGGTAAGGACTTGCTCATATCGTTACTTAAAAATATCATTGATATAAAAAATAGTATCAAAAAAAATTGGGGAAACGCATTAATATTTGATATGATTGGATCCAAGTAATTCATTACCTATGATGACTCCAATGAACGAAACTAAAGTAAGGCACCGCTTTAACTTAATTAAGAGTCGATTTGTGTAATTAATTTATTAATTATTTGTTTCTCATATCTGTTTAATTGTCTCATGGCATGTTTGATGTCACGTCCACACTTTTAATTTAGTCAAGTCTCGTATGTTATGACGGTATGGGTTTCCAGCGCTCCGTTGTTATCCATTGATAGCATCGTTAAGGCTCTTCAGATGCCTCTGGACTGCCTGGTAAACTATGGAACTGACACTACACCATTCAATAAACACAGTATATGGTACAGTTTTCTTTAATTTCTCATCGTTTTTTCCCATCTCGACACCAATGAGTTTAGAACAAGGACAAATTCTCTTAACACTTTCAGTCCTGAGAACACAACTGTCGTGATTTTCATAACTTGCCGCGAGCGCGGGAAAACACAACTGTTGTGTGTTGTTGTGTGGGAAAACACTGTGGAGTGTGCAGAGCCGCACCCGTGGCTAGACAAGCAAATCGGTTCAGCAGTGAAAGTGTTAAATAACTGTTAGGCACAGTACTGAAATTACAGGGCGTGTGAGCTGTTTCAATCTTAGAGTCATTCATGAAAAAATTCCGAACGTCACTTAGTACTGCGCACAGCGACTGATCAAGAGTTGTGACCGCCCTAGGCTTATTATGAGGACATAAATTGTCTCGGTCTAGTTGAAATATGTAGGGTTGAGCAATGATGATAGATTAATAGTGCATGCGATTTCAGCCCCCCCCCCCCCCCCCCCGATCCTCGCGCCCTGGGCTAATATAATAATTAGCCTAAGGCTTAATCAGGCCCTGACTGCGCAGTATAAAATTGTAATGTGCAATTTTAATAAAAGTCCAATAACTTTTTATGAATAAGAGGATGAATATAAATTAATTAACTAATTAATAGTCAAAATGTATGGACAAAAAACTAAAGATAGTAGATAATTTTATCACACTATTTGACGATTTTGATAACTATTACATATTCTGATATAAATAATTATTATTTTATTCATCTTCTTAAAAAAACAATTATTCAAAGAATAATTGGTTTGTATGTGTTATCAAATAGCCTTTAATGCTGCAATTGAAAATGTTAATCAAAGCGTGCTATTTATTCGTCGCACAGTAATCAAGTTACAATGATATCTATGTAATTATAAAAACCCTAGATTAGACTTAGATTCGTCTTAAAACCCTAGATACTACTTTATAAGTAACTAGCTGTACCCTGCCATGCTTCGCTGTGGCACACTCGCACGTTCGCTGATATGTCACTGATGAAAAAATAGATAAAAACAATCCTTGATGCGGATTATATATCATGCTAAAATTTCAGCTCGATCGGTGCAGAACTTTTTGAGTTTTTGAAGCGTACAGAAAACAACACAACATTTTTCTATATATAGATATAGAAAGTGTCAAAATAATTAACTAAAAATGTAGCCTTTATAAATAACTCCACCTCAAGTTTTAGCGCTTAATCGAATTATCCAACCGTTTACACTCATTTAAAGTCAGAAGTCGGCGACCGTAATGCAAAAGTCGTGTTGAAAAGAAAAAATAACTTATTTTTTATTTCGTGGCACCCACAAGATTGCTCTGGTTAATTTTACATCAGGGGTGGCCGTAGAGTTATTAGTTTAGTAGAAATGGCCGTAGTAGAGTTTACGTCTGTTTTTAAAATCGTTGCCATTTATTTAAATTTATTTAAACTCTGTATTTTGTATGTTTTTACACTGCATAGTTTTTGATTTTTTTCTTTACCTACTCGAAATTAATATTATATACCTTTATAAATATTTAACTATTCCCATAATTTATATATTAGTGTATTATAATTTTATGTAGGTTGTTTTTAGTAGCATTATTATTCGTAAATATATCTTATTATTTTTGCCACACCGCCACCATTTTACCTGCCACTCCAGGGTGACTGGTAGAGACTGCTACTTAGCACTAAGTCCTCGTGTTATATTTTGTGTGCAGAAGTAAAAATAAATAAATGCATTCTAAAATCTCGTACATAAAAATATCATGGACATTACCTAATCAAAAGTCAAGAGCTATTATTAGTTTATGTATACTCTGTATTAAAAAAAAAAATATCTCTACATGTTAGTGACGGTAAAAACCTATCTATGTTTAAAAAAATATGCTTCATAAATAAAAATATTACCAAGTCCAATGTTGCTAAGATGGACCAAAAAGCAGGCAGATCTACAGGTTCCTAGCTCTTCTTTGAAACTCATAGAGGCGTGCGATTGTGGGTAGTTGACATTTTAGCCGGCTGTCAAGTACTGTCAACATGTCACCGACATACAAAGAGTTAATTTTGCAAGCCAATGAAATATTCGTGTTAGAGAAAATAGGCACTTTTATTGGCGGTTACATTTTTCCGACACGAGCAGGTTATTAGCCTGATGATGAGCGCCAAACTTCTCGTCACTTAGATATTTAGTAAAATACTATAACTACCATAAAAAAAATATAATTTATGAAAAAGGGAATTCAAAATTAACATAAAACTTGTTTTAATATGCCATTTCCAATGATGATATTTCACTAACTGTAGACATAAGAGCGTTAGAAATTAATTGGTGACATAATAAAATGGTATAAAAAAAAACCGATACCATACCTCTTCTTTTTTAAAAGTCCGTTAAAAATAAACTAGAATACCACGAATTCAAAACAATTTTTTTTATGACATTTCAATAACAATAGAAAAAAAAGTTAGTTATAAAAATGCATTTTCGCCTTTCCTCCGGAGGGCAACAAAGGTGAGCTCTGCTTGGCACGGCCAATTGAAAAATTGCCTCACATTATTAGGTTCCGAGCGTTTCGGAAAAATTCACTTACTCCCTTATTACCTACCCCCTTCCACGCCCTGTCGCTTTTTAGAAACGACGTGGCGTTGTTAACAAATAAATAATCTGTATTTTTAACTCAAAGTTTTACAGTAACGAGATTTTATTAAACCATATTTTATTTAATTACCTTATCCGATTTTATAGTTATGATTGCATTCTAAACGTTCTTATCTTTTATCTATATATCGTATATAAAAATGTTATGTTGGTTTGTGTACGCTTCAAAAACTCAAAAAGTTCTGCACCGATCGAGCTGAAATTTTATCATGATATATAATCCGCATCAAGGATTGTTTTTATCTATTTTTTTGATCAGTGAAATATCAGCGAACGTGCGAATGTGCCACAACGAAGCGTGGCAGGGTACAGCTAGTAACCTATAAATGATTAATGAATTATGATTACTTAATAAATTTAAACATTAGTATAAAACTGGGACAAAAAATATCGTGATAATTATCTATACATAAATTTTCCTTTAGCAGATAAAATATCTATCAAATGATTCATTATCGTTATTTTTAGCATAAAGTGGTCTTTTGTAGCAATGACTCAGGGCATTTTGGTCATAGTGTTAATTTGGTCACACCGGTAAACATTTTATTTCAGTGCATAATGTCTCTAGAATAGAATAGAAAAACTCTTTATTGTACACCAGAAACAAAAATAAACACAGTACAGAAGAATTACAATAGGTAAAGAAGGGTAGTACAATGGGCGGTCTTATCGCTGAAAGAAATTTCTTCCAGATAACCTTTGGATGGACAGTAAAAAACAACTACTCTCTACTAAGTCGCTTTCCATTTGCGTCAACATAAAAAGAATGCAAGTAACAGACGAAGCGAGAAAAATGCTAAGAAGGGGAGTTAATGTGATTCCCTAAAGTGGTAGCAATTTGGAAGAATTAGTGAAAATGTCCTGAGACGGTGTTGAAAATGTTTTGTTAAAAGTTTAACTCCTGTACTGCATTAATAAGCTTTTTGTACTCTAAAGCTTGGGCTTGGATACCTTTTATTTTTTTTAGCTAATTTTTTTACTTAGCAAAAGCCTTGCCGCTTCTGTTTTTGTAAAGAAACCACCAATAAAATTACTGAGCCATTCTTATTTTTAATCTGTTCCAATGACGTAACAGATGACACCATATTTTTATCACAGTAATGCTTATTTTTGTACCATTACATGCACTTTTTAGATACATAAAAGAAGATTTATCATAATATTGCTTATCAGTATCCAAGTGATCCAATTCTTACTAAATTAATGTCAATTGAAATCTTCCACAATATTAAAGTTGCAATTTATTATTTAAACATAATTACTATTTTTGATGCACGCCTACACCCCTCTCTCCTTCACTATGGGTGGTTACTGGTAGAAAGTGCTGTTAGCGTTAAATCCGCCATTTGTACTAGTTATTTAATCTGTGCAATAAAGTATTAAATATTTAAATAAACATGAATATAGGTTACTAATTAAATCCACATGCAACACAAAGCAAAGGTTATTTCCCCACAAATCAATTCAAATGCAAATGAATTGCATAGCATAAAACTAAATGTGTCCATACAAATCAATTAATCAACCCATACGAATGGAAATCGAATCAATGAATACAAAAGGAAAATTCCGTGGCTTTGACACGTCCTTTTGAGGTCATATTTATTTTCGTTCTGAATTCCGAATTAGAATTTTTGATCAATACTATCGACTTGGGTTTGACCAACATTTCACCTCGGTTACACACACATACACACACACACACAAAAATATTAACCAAAAACCAAACTTTAAACCACAGGACATGGCAACGCGTTCCATTTCTTGATAATTCAAACGAATTTTTTCAATGTTATGTGTTATGTTGACCGGAACAAATGGCGTGAAACAGAGGAGGCCTATCCCAGCAGTGGGTGGATACGGGCTGAATAGATAGATAGATAGATATCAAATAGTTTCTTATTCGTCCACTATTTTAGGATTTTAAGCGACGATAGGGTCGACGCTAGTGCACGCTTACCTAGAAGTAACTTATTTACTCGTAACTTGAAGACTCCCAGGTTATAGTTATCAAGAAACTCTATCTTGGGCAGGGAATCCCAATCAAAGAGTTCCGAACAGGAGTTGACGTGATTAGTTGAAGAATTACATTAAATATAATAATGCAATAATAAACATACGAATACTAATTCATAGTTTTCTTGTTCGCTTCATTCTCAGGCCAATAGATAGATAGATAGATAGAAAAACACAACAGAACAAAGAAAACTTAAAAAACTGGAACAGAACAAGTTTAACAATTAGTGTCACAATGGGCGGTCAATGTCCAATCAACAGATTATCGCAAGTAATGTTATCGTGGCTTACCATATCTCTTAAAATTACGAAATAGGCACATCCTCGGCGTTAAATACATCATTAGTTAGGTCATCGAAACCCACAGTTAGTGAATAGCGTTTGAAAACGGCAGTGAATCAGTGAAAGTTACTGCAGGAACAAATATTTGCCAACATCTCGAAGCTGTAAGCCGCCATGGAAGTCCGTCAATCAGCAGGCTACCTTCCCCATAGCTTCTAACTAAGCATAGCGCCCCCTCGACACCGTGAGTGGAATAACTAAGAAACTTGACTCTCGTACAGCGTTGTGTTATAGACAAACTGTCGACAAAATTGCGAGTTCCGCAGCTTTATTACGGATCTTACGACAGGCTTGTGACACACGCAAATCTCGCGATCTTTGCTGTCAAATGTCACTTTGAAAAGTGCCAAAGTAAAAACTGCATTTGTTTCCACCTATTGCAGTTCTGTCGCTGGTGGCGCTAGTATCTATGGCCAAAGTGCATAATATTCTACTAATCCTATACTATCCTATTAATATTATAATTGTAAAAGTTAGTGTGGATATATCCCCGTAGAGTTTCTTGGTGCTATCTTCTCTGACAGACGTATTTTCGAAGCACTGGTATAGTTAATGGAATTTCCTTTTCTTGTGCGAGATTCAGGCATAAGTCACCACTTGAAAGGGAAAAGTCCTTTTTGAAACTCAAACCATATTTACATAATCATTAGTTTAATTTATTAGGATGCGGGAAAACACACATTTTGTGTTAGCGCAGCTTACATGCCAGCTGTGCGGCGAAACACAGACGTGTGTGTAACGAGGCGCTACTACAGTGCTGATCAAACAGAACGCATGCCATTGCTGGAAAACAGACACGGTCTGTAACGGTGCCTAAATGTAAAAACGGGTTCAGCAGTCAACGTGTTAAGAAATTTCTTCCAGACAACTTTTGGACCCCACGTAGCACAGGGTTTATAACTAGAAGTCGCACCATAGAACGCCATAGATCAATCAGCCTCGGTGTTGCCAGTCCAGCGCATCACCCCTCGCCGTGAGTTGAATAACTAACGTCCCACCTCCCAGCTCATATCCGGCCTGCTTCTGGGAACTTTTATTTCGTGTTTATTGCAGAGAATAATCTTTTAAGACAGTAACGTGGTGGTGGAAATATACAGAGACCCTAAGAGAACGGTGGTGTTGTTGCTACTTGACAACTTTGACGACATCGCACACCTTATCACCACAATACTGGTTAAAACCGCAGTTTCTTTAAATTGCAGTTTCCTATTCCGTGCGAGTTTCAGCTATGAATCAGCACATGAGGGAAATTTCCTTTTTAATCTCCAAACCATGATCAGTTACTAATTAATTTAGCTTATCATAATTATCTTAAGTTTTTAACCCCCGACGCAGAAACGACGGTTCTAAGTTTGACGTCTCTCTCTCTCTGTGTGTGTGTGAGTGTGTGTGTGAATGTGTGTGTCCATATGTGTGTGTGTGTTATGTCTGTCTATGGCATTGTAGGTTCCGAACGGATAAACCGATTTCGATTTTTTATTCTTTCTTTCATCATCATCATCATCATCAACCCATAACGTCCCACTGCTCGGCACGGGTCTCTCCTCACTTGAGGAGGGTTAGGCCATAATCCACCACGGGGGCCCAGTCCAAATTGGTGGATAACACACCTACCTCCGAAATAATTTTCGGGTTTCCTCGCGATGTTCTTTCTTTGTATAAGATAATTAAGTCAAACTGATTAAGTTATAATTATGTGCTTAAGTGTTTGACTTGTAAAAGTGCTATATCATTTCAGTTTTGATTTTTAAGGCTATATGACGTCTTTTATATGATAAAACTAACTTTAAAATTATTAATCTATTGTCGTCAAAGAATTCCAAAAACACACCTGTCGCTCTGTAAGTTGTTGTTCAAAAGTAATTAAGTTAAAGCTGACAATTTTATCTCAGACCCAAAAAATTAAAAAAAGTCCTTTCCACAAGAACCTCAAAGATAATCTCCCAAACAGAAAGGGTTAAACAGCATATCAGCGCATTTAAATCTCTACCCTTTCTCAGGGGTTGTTTTATTAATTTATTTACACGTATATCTGCATTATTATACAAATTCTACCGTAATTGCACCCATATGTAAAGTTTAATGTTGCCATTCTGATTTTATCTGTGTTTAATACATTTTCTTGAGGAGGGTGGGCTTCGGATATTATTATGATAATATTGAGGGTAGTTTTGTGTTTTTTGGTAGTATTGGTAGATTATTTAGTAGAGAGTGAATAGGAATCTTCTAGGCAAGCATGCTCCATCCTCGACCGTGTCGAGACTTACCGCCAGGTGAGACTGCGGTCGAATGCTTGTCTATTCTGCAATAAAGTTCTAAAAGTTAAAGTTTAAAGTTCTGCTGTTCTGGGTGGCACATTAACTGTTATGGGCAGGCGTGGCGCTTACCACCAGGTGAACAACTTACTCGTATCGTTGCCTAGTAAGGTTAAAAAAAAAAACTCCAAAACATACACGCCAGTTGCAAAAATTTTTATGCGCGTTGGCAACACAACACACATCTAGCCTGCAGCAATTAAAATTAGAATATCTTAATTCATATCGAAGTATCTGGGTTGCCATCTTAATGTGTGTTACCCTAATTCTGGGGTAAAGATAACTCGGGGTAACTTGGACATGTTTATTTGTGCTTAAGTGAATGTGATGGGGAAAGCTTAGTATACAAGATAATGTCGGAGATACGTTGAAGAGTGCTTTACTTGTTTGGGTAGAATTATTATTGTTGGTAGGAATTATACTATACCTAATGTTATCCACATACTATACTTTTTGGCCCTTTAGATAGATATAAAAGGGAATTTACATTTATATTTTAGTCCAGCTGGGGAAATGTCGTCATACATTCTTATATCTTTAAATGAGCAATTCTTGTATATATATATATACATAACATATATATATAATAATTGGAATCTCGGAATCGGCTGCAACGATTTTCATGAAATTTAGTATATAGGGGGTTTCGGGGGCGATAAATCGATCTAGCTAGGAATCATTTTTAGAAAATGTCATAAAAAAAAAAATACCGAGCAAAGCTCGGTCATCCAGGTACTATATTATAATATATTATCCCCCATCGAAAGTAAATAAAAATCTGAAATTATGTACTTGTGTCAATACTGTGCACTCTCATATTATATATAAATAGATAAATAAACTCTTTATTAAACATCACACCACAAAGAAAACTTAAAACCAGACTTAATACAAAGTAATAAAAACTGATATATTTATGTTTAAAAAAAATTATAGATATAATTGTGTCGATGGGTAAAAAAATTAACATCTAGTGTAACAGTGGGTGGTCTTATCGCTCAGAGAGATCTCTTCCAGACAACCATGCCGCGGCACTCGAGGGATTCATTCCAAATTCCGACATTACCGCCCACATATAAACTAACCCCTCTGTGAAATAGTGAATATTAAATAGAATCGATCTGGCGCCTGCCCTACATTCAGGGCGGGCGGTGACCCTTCTGTAGTTTAGCCTTAATCTATGACCCTATCAGAGTAAGTAGACATTGCGCAATGAACTTGAGTTTGCCTTCGTTTACTTTTCTACCATTTCAGTGCTGTTTGCTGAGTGGTAATGTAGGTGCTTTGCAACTGGATAACATCGGGTTCGAAGCCTTGACCCCGTAACAATAAATTTCCATCGCTCTGTGTTTTAGAGAGCACTTTTGCTTCCGATTGTTGATGATTTTGGGCGGCATGACAATATCTGGCACTAGAGGCCGACACTATCTCATTCAACACACAAATAAAGGAGAGCACAGTTACAGTAACATAAAATTGAAGGGCACTGTTTCCAGCGAAATTACTGGGCATATAAGACTTGTGAGCCGATGTCTCAGGATGACGAGCGCAGTGCACAGCCGCGCAGGATTATGCAATGCAGTATTCTGGGTTGTGCTGTGACTGTTATGGGCAGGCGTAGCGCTTACCATAAGGTGAAAGACTTTCTCGTCTCTTAATCAAATAAAAAAAAGCCCAATCTTTGCGCTTACATGCGACAAGAACGTGTTATCTCATCAAAAAAAAAATAGTAGGAATTAGCACGTTCTTAACGCAAATGAGCTACTTTAAAATCTCCCTGAGTCTAAAATCTCAAACTGGAAAATACATGAAGCGAAAACAAAAATGAAATAAACAGATTAATTTGATAGGTAATTGGATTTAGTGGAAACCGAATAGGGTGAAGCTTTCGCGTAAAATATCACTTCGAAATCAATTCACTACGAATCTACGGTACGGCGAATTGGCAACAATAAAAAAACACTTAAACCATTCGGATGGGTCAGTGAAAAAAATTTTGCTTCTTTGATTCTCCGCAAATCGATTACCTAGCGATAATTGTATAATCGTTTCCAAAAAACAGTGCTGCGACATTAGAATTGGCGATTTTAGTTTCTTTCAGAAATAAAATTGCGATGATTCGCCAACTGATTTGTAGGAAAACGCTTGACCAAAGCTAAAAACGTGATCGTAGTTGGTTGGTTGGTTTGTCAGGCCCTTAACACTTTGACTGCTGAGCCGTTTTGATTGTCTAGCCACGGGACGCTCCATACTGTTTTCCCATACAACAAACACAAGAGTTGTGTTTTGCCGCACTCGCGGCAAGTTGTGAAAAACACGACAGTTGTATTCTCAGCAGCGAACGTGTTAAAGGCTTACTATCAATCGATAGCAAACGAAACTGGTTCTCAAAAACTGCTGCCGAACACCCCGCCAGGGATAAGGTGACAGATTTTCAGGAGGATGGAAGCTACCTAATCAGACCCTAAACTATACCCTACTAGGCTACTACCAAGGTTTCATTATCGATGTTTACCTTCATCGGAAGCTCATGCACATTTTGACCGGTCAGCAAGTCTTGTAAAAATTCTAAGTTGACCTATCTCAGCTTTGTGCAAATAGGTCTAAAATCAATCCAAATTGTGAAAAAAGTTATTACGCAATTACTGTGTTTTACAATTTCGGAAAAGTTGTGTTTTGGCTTTTACCAATTTAACTTTAAAAGTGTTAAAGGTGGTATCTCCACCATAAAAGGATGTCGGCTTGCCGTTTGTCTAATTGTACGGAGTGTAGAAAGTATTATTGTGATCGTCACGTCCGCATACCTACCGTAGTTTTACGGAATTCCAAAAAACTAACCACTTTGTCCGCACAGCACTATCGAAAACCGATTTATCGTGATTTAGTTCGATGAACCGCTTCATGATTGGTCCATGGCTCTCCAATGGCTCTCCAATGTCAAGTTCGTGAATGACAGGTTCAAACACCTGACGATCGGAGAAAAAATAGAAACACGAATTATCCAATAAGAAGATAGTTTTGTGACAGTAGTGGTCGTGGTTGGGCTGTGATTGTGTTATAAGCGATAGCGGGGCGGGTGCTATGGAGTAAAATATTGTACTGCTTCCCAGTTTGAGTACAATATTAAGTATGCTATTGAACTCAAGATGCCATCATGCCAACAATTTATTTTTACATTTATCTGGATAGGTTAGGTACGTAATGTGTACCTGCTAATCTATATATATAAAAATGTTATGTTGGTTTGTGTACGCTTCAAAAACTCAAAAAGTTCTACACCGATCGAGCTGAAATTTTAGCATGATATATAATCCGCATCAAGGATTGTTTTTATCTATTTTTTTCATCAGTGACCTAGGTATCAGTGAATGTGCGAATGTGCCACAGCGAAGCGTGGCAGGGCACAGCTAGTAATGGTATAAATGAATTCGTCAAAGCAGATTACTTCACTTGGCTCAAAAAGATCATCATTAATAGATCTACTACTCTCTATATTTCAAATTCTAGAACAAGCCGACACGAGATAACACTATTTCAAGCGGTCCTTGTTGCAACATTCAAAATACAGGATGAAAATAACACCTATTATAATGAGAATCAATTTGTTTTTAACAATATAAAATTGATAAAACATGGTATTGTGTAAGTACCTGATTGTTTAGTTAGGCAATTTTTTTCTTTATTTAAATACAACGATTCGATTACGACGTGAGGCAAGGAATTGGTGAGCAAAGCTTCTTGCCTTGCCCGCTCCCGCCACCTCTCAAGCTGCTCGCCCACACCCGGCGTACCTCCGCGTCCGTCGCTTTGCACGCCGCCCACGTGACCGTGTCCACTGAAACGGTCGCTTTATTGATTATCGCCACAATTTACGCCAACTTTACCGTAATCACAAAACAATACAACTAAATCACCTATTTTGAAACTACTTTCAATAGAAATAGAGCTGATTTTCATTAAAATTTTGACAAAATTTTAATATACGACAACATTACAATGGTTAACTACTAAATTAGACTTTATCCCAATAATTTTACGGCTTATTATCACCGCATAAGTTGATGGTAAAATCGTAAAGGGTTTTTAAGGTAAGTTAGGCATTAAATGAAGCAAGAAGTAGAGAAATGTCTTCATTTGGGTAGTTCAAAATATATGCAAAGTGGCCGACTTGGTACATTAAATGTTTTGTAAAAAATTAAGAGCATTAAAGTGACGAGATCGAGAAATAAACAGCGTAATTTGTGTCAGCTAAGTAGCTTTTTATCGATATGCAAGTTTTCACAATATATCAAAGCTTGTTTGAGTAAACGGGACAGACAAGTTTTGTATTTCTTTAGTAACTATTGACGAAATAAGAATGGTATTTATTATATTTCCAATACTAATTTTCGAGGCTAGCAGTTGCCATTTTGTTTTTCTTTTTATCCAAGAAGTATAGATGGCCAGTGGGATTATTCCTTCGCGGTTTGAATCTAAGCATGAGTCACCAACATAGGCGAGTCGAGTATTATTTGATATCTTATATTATAAGCTGATTTTGTTTATCTTATCAAACGGACCCTCATTTCGGGTTGGATTTTGGAGTTTTCCTTTCCCTAGAATTCACAGCCGATTCACTTCTTAAAGGCGTGTTTTGGTCTACATAAAAACCGCTACACCAAACTTCCTATTGATATAGATACATGTCGTCTAATGCTGTTCTTTGATACATCAAACTTATGCATTTTCAAGAAAAAAAAATGTGTATTGAAACAATGTTTTGCGTAGAATCTTTTGTGTAGTGTGTAGAACAAAACACGCATAGGAGACACCCCTTCTACTTTCAATATTTGTCATATTAGCAACGTCCCTTTCAAACCAAACACATTGTCCGAATGACCATTCTAAGCCTAACATCCCCTCGACCACAATTGGCATTGCCATCATTGCCACCACATCAATGCTGCCAACATTAGCACACAAACGGTCAATTGACCGGAAGCGGCGCCAGTTCCGGTCTGCGGTCATCTAACTGGACTGGATACCCACCATTTTCTAATAAATTGGTTCATGGGAGGTATGATTGCTTTGATGCTTTGATTGGTGGGTTTTGTTTGTTTGAAATTAGAAGTCAATCTAATATTTTAACAAAGGAAATCTATACGTCAACAGTGTGTGCAGTGCGCGTTAATACGTAGGTAGATTACAAGGCATGTGAGACTTTAGAGCCGATGTCTCAGGGCGACGAGCGCAGTGCAGTGCCGCGCAGGATTATGCCATGCAAAGTTCTTGGTGGCACAGTTAATGGCTTACCATCAGGTGAACGACATGCTCCCGTTATTCGGTAAAATAAAAAGGTTCAATCGATACCTTAAGTTGAAGTTCGCCGTTCCGATGGCCAGTTAGTATGCCACCCTACGCCTGACACGAGCTATTTGTTATTCTGTGGTCCAGCCGCCGTAATGTTCTGATGGCTGCTGATTTTTATTTAGTTCGAGTCGTGGCAAAATTCTACGGACACTGTTACATTTGAAATGAGCTTTATTTGAGTGCTGTCGAATGAGCCCTGTCTAGGTTTTTTTAGGTTTTGGGTCGCATATTTTATTTACTTGGTCGTCCACGTCGTTCCTCGTCAGGTAACCACGAGGTAAGTATATAATCCGTCTCCGCACTCAACGCTCTCCTGGCTGCCAATCCAGACTGTGATTTGTTTGCGGATGGATGGAAGAGTATCTTGTCGGAGTGTTTGGATTATTGTGAGAAGAATGGATGATTGTGTGAAATTGTGTACTGTATTTTACTATTATATGTAAATAATTAATGTAATTGGTATAAACCGTTTTAATTATATGAATAAATAAATAAATAATATTCTACCCGCGGCCGCTAATGGTCATAGGCTAATTATAAATGTTACAAAAAGGGTGTCAAACTGTGTGACATATAAAAAACAGTGCTGGAGTTTATTCATTTACGCAAAAAGGCAATGTTAACAAAAAAAACTACTTACATTCCATTATTTTAATTTCAATGGTGGAACTAAAACTAATTAAATTAATTATTAATTTTTTACTGTCCATCCAAAGGTTGTCTGGAAGAAATCGCTTTCAGCGATAAGACCGCCCATTGTACTACCCTTGTTTACCTATTGTAATTATTCTGTACTGTGTTTATTTTTGTTTCTGGTGTACAATAAAGAGTTTTTCTATTCTATTCTATTCTATTGGTCACGTGACATGCTGAACTGTGACGTCAGAGTTCTAAAACTCAACGTAGTCATGCGTGGCTGTTTTTATGATAATTATTATAATGACGTTATGAATGTCTGGCTGATGTCTTAATCAATTGAACCATTGTTATTGCTAATATTAATTATTCCTAATGAATAATATGTTGGATTGTCTTCGAAACTGCTTCAACTTTGGACATAATTGATGGGCATATGAGACTTTAGAGCCGATGTTTCACGGTGACGAGCGCAGTGCAGTGCCGCGCAAGGTTATGCAATGCAAAGTTCTGGCGGCACTGTAACTGTTATGGGCAGACGTAACGCTTATTATCAGGTGAACGACTTGCTCGTCCCGTCAGTCAGTCAAATAAAATACGCTACGCCTGCCTATAACAGTGCCACCGAAAACTTTGCATTGCATAATCCTGCGCGGCACTGCACTGCGCGGCACCCTGTGACATCGGCTCTAAAGTCTCATATGGCCAGTAATTTCGCTGGAATCAGATCCCTTCAAACCGGAATACAGTAATGTTTGCACACTACTGCTTGGTGGATGAATATCTGGCAAAGATGTGCGTACTTTAGGTGTATTCTTCTAAGAGCTTTTGAAACATGACATGAAGCTATCTACATATCCATTTACTAGATATAACGTTAGGAAGAATTGAATATTGCACACTTTGGCTCGATATGTCGCTTTAACAAAGCTCCTACGCTACGCTTTTTTTTAATATGGCAGATTTAACAGTGGCCTGTGCACTTGTAGAGGCGTTTTGGTTTATGGAGTTAGGTTAGGTTTGGTAGAGAATATACGGATTGACCAGTCTTGATCTTTTCGCCGCTGTGACATGAGTGCATGCTACTCAAGCGTGTAACTTAACCGCAGAAGTATCTAGGCACATCATCTGCTCGGACCTGCTGCAATCGATACCTAAAGGTGTGCCGCCACGCCCACAGCGTCGGTGAATGAACGTACGCTTTAATATTCAACAAAGAGCTAAGCACGCAATGCTCTCCTATTAACGGTACCCGATGTTATAATTAAAAACCATTACGCGAATCCACAAGCAAACCGCGACACGCAGCATCTCCTCAACTGGCGCGCATCCAACCTACAACTTACTTATTATATTCTATGAGCACCCGCTATAAACGTATTCCTGAACATATCACGTAGCCGACTACTAGCAATTTCAACCAATCAGCGCGCGACAATTCAACTTAATAGCTGAGGCCACGCCCCATCACGTAACCGCCTATTACGGGCCGTGTAACGACGCAGGCTTTTAACTCCGCGATGACGTCCGATCGATGCGCGTCCCTGTCGTCTATATAGCTCCATCTTTTTCTAATAACCGAGGCGAGTCGCGTCTAGCCCGGGTGTGATAGAGTCGCGTTTAGCGCGCGTGCTTCGACTCAGTTGCACGTCCGAGGTCGAAGGAGGGGGACGCATGCAACTGTTTTCGATAATCGGCCGCGCGTTCCGTACGTGAAAATCGGACAGTACCCTGCCAGTCACGTCCGCGTAAAAACGGATATATGCCCAGAATATTTATTAAGTGGGTGGCTGTGCGTGACTTTTCCCCTGTGAATAGCTAGCCCGTAAATGATCGCCCACCAAAATAGAACGGGTGCTTGTTTGATAACTGAAAACCGGCGTGGCTGAAGCTGGGCAGGACCTCAGTGACTTGTGATTATATTGTGACACTTTCAAAAACAACGCGATAAACTGTGATCGAAAGAAGGGACTACCGCTCTGCCGTTTCCAAGCATGGTTCTAATTGGAAAAGGACAATAATAGCGAAACAATTTTGATACTTTCCGCGAAAATCAAAATGAGATGTGACAGAGGACGGGAAATTTCGTGTGGAAAATTGGACTAGTTTTTTTTTGTGTTTGTGATAATGTTGCCGTACCAAGCGGTAGCTATGGACGCTTACGTGGCTTCTGGGTTTCATCACCACCAGCGCCCGGGTGGGTTGCCCGGGGTGATGGGCCTCGCGGGCCCGGGTGCAGGCCTCAACCCAGGCCTGAACTACACCCATTCCTGGTTCGTACAGCCAAGCCCGGATATCTGTCGGCAGCAACAAGCATCCAACCAATCGCATCTCGAACCTGGGCACGTTTCATTTTTTCTATTTTTTTAATTTTAGTTTTTTTTTTTCTATTATTAATTCTTTGACACATTATTCTCTGGGTTATTATTATGGAACCAGTCAATGATCTGTCAAAATTATAAAATGTAATCTCTCGATTGCCTTAATTTTGCATTGCTTTTATTTTATTTAATGTGCTATTTATTAATGGCTTTTAATGTTAATATTACTTGAATGTTGTTAAAGTGTTCCTTAGTATTTTATATGGCATCGATCATAGTTAGTGGGTACTTAAAATGACGTCGTATTTTTTTATTGCGGCAAATAAAACAAAGCAAGAAAATAAAAATTTAAACGAGCACGCGTCAAGGCGAAATTGCTGTTGAATATTTCCTGATTTGTATCTTTGCGTTATTGCTGTACTGGTTTTTGGGATAATATACCCAATTTTATGTCAAGTTACCGCAAAGAAAACTAGTTACAGGAAGCCATTACATTATATAGTTTGACTATATTATTATACACTCACATAAAATTTCAACAGAAAAATGACAAAAAATAACATTTTATTTTGAATTAATTTTATAATACCTACAAGTTATTTATAAATAAATAAATAAATTTTACCCTGGGTTCTTCAAGTCGAGAGTGAATAGGTACCATAATTAGGCACTATCCATTAGGTGATATGGTAGTCAAACGCATGCCTAGTATGTAATAAAAAAATAACTTTTTTTTCCCTTTTTTTATTTCGGCAATATTATGTCACAACTAAATCCTTTTGATGGTAATAAAAATGTAATCAACATACACTTGAAACTACTTAAAACGCCACAAAATTAAACTTTTGCCAAGCAAACGACAAACACTCCAACCCAACGTGGACGAAACAACTTGCTTCACAAATTAAGATGTTATCACGTAGACGGTTAAGTTTATGCCTCCTTGTCAGGTTATGAACTAGAGGACAAGAATGGAGATAATTCTACGAGTATTTATCATTGAGTTATTATTTTGTTATAAAATTTACTATTATAATAAATTATAATTTATTATAAAAATAAAAAAAAACATAACGTGTTTTTAATTTATTTGAGATAATTTTAAACACGTTATGTTTTTGTGGTAAACAAAAATTTGTGTTACAAATTTGAAACTTGTGGTAAAGCTCAATTTATTAATAAAAAATCATTACTGATTTGAATTATGCTAGCTTATATTAAATAAAACTGATATATCAAGAAATTAAAACAAATCTAATTAGAACCGCATACCATAACTTAGTCGTAATAGATTTTTGACGTCATTATCATTTTCGAACAACAAGAATATTGTTTTTCTTTCAATCTTATACCCTAAAAGTAATAAAAAACGAGATCAACATAACATTTTAACTTTACACGGTCTTTAACTTAAGCAACTCAGTGGCCGGTTCAAAATGAAAACTATTATAATGACAGAGCACTTTTTGTCAACAAAAAGATCTAAATCTCGGTTAACTCTACAATTTAAAGCAATATACCTGCACAACATATCATAACATTAAGTTTACCTTCGTAATTTGTCTCGTTCTCAGAAACAGAGTAACTGTAATGAAGTGCATTGTCAAATTTGTATAATAAAAATTTACCTACTTGTTGCTAAGACGTTTTGAGTCAAAAGTTTCTTAATTGGTAATTATTTTGTCTGAAACGAGTAATAGCCGTACTCATTTGCTGTAATTTGTGACGTTCCCACGTAATAGTTTCGTTTTACAAATATTTCTGTAATTCTTATAGGAAATATAACTAACAACTTTCAATAACATTTTAATAAAAAAAAAAACTTGCTCTTATAAAAATAAAGTACCTGGATGACCTTTTTTTTTATGACATTTTCTAAACATGATTCCTAGCTAGATCGATTTATCGCCCCCGAAACCCCCTATATACTAAATTTCATGAAAATCGTTAAAGCCGATTCCGAGGTTCCAATTATTATATATATATATATATATATATATATATATACAAGAATTGCTCATTTAAAGATATAAGATTTAATAAATTATAAAATAATTTTCGTGTTCTGCAATTCACATGATAAAAAAATGTATCATAGACATCATACACTGGAGTGTGTCAAAATGTCTCGAAAATATCAACTCATCTTGCTTGCACTATCATGCGTAACACCAAAGTCCGGTCTCATTGAGAAACGTAGTAAACTGACATAAGTGTGTCATTACACTATACGAGGCGATAAAAGTTGGTTATACGCAACCGGTGTAAGAAGACCTTGAATGGTGAGCGCTATAATTGAACAAGTTTCGGCAAAAACAAAGTGAACGAAGAAATTAAACAAAGCAAGCAAAATATGTGTGACGTACACTTCCTTGTCACTTAGGTTTTATAAGTGAACAGTATTTTATTCTAGGCTTAAATTATGTTTTTTTTTTTATTATAATCCAGCTTTTAATCACTGTCTCACCTGGTGTTAAAAGCTGATGTGATCGAAGGTGGTCTGCCTAGAACTTTTCCAAGTCATATTCAATGTAAGTAAAAAAAAAAAAAGTAAGAATACGCAATAATGGATATCATATCATATCATAATTTTTTTTCATATCTTCTAAGAAATATCTCTGCCACACTATAAGTACCACGCAGAAGTACAAATTATGGATATTACCATTCAGTAGCTCATAACAATTCCAAAATACATCAACAAAGCGTATAAATTCAAATGATGCACCTGATCTTTATAAAAAATTGACCGCAGCATCAGCTTGCGTTAAACTGAAGGCAACGTTTAAAACCGCAATCAGAGAGAAAATAACACGTAACTTTTTATAATACAAACTTAAATGGGTCATTTTGATGTTTAAAGTATCAACATTTTATGTTTGACTATCAACATGGCTTTGTTGGAGCGATACAAAGCGTATTTTTAGTTTTGAATATAAAGTGACTATATGAGCAGATCGCCACATTGATGGTAAGCGCTAAGACAGTGTCAGTGATAAGAGTCGTGGTCGGTACAAAATGGTATTTTAGTTAGTTGGAAGCTTCCTTCACGTACATATCCGGACGATTTGCAATACAGCCTTGATTTTTAAGTTAACTAATATTGATGGTTTGGATTCGAAATATTATACTGTATCGGAACACATTTTGTTAACCCGTCGTGACTCTAAATTTTTTTCTTTTTTTACTTGTTCGTCTAAGCTGTACGGGTGACACTCGAGGAGTTAAATTGAAACTCGCTCAACCTATCTATTAGCGACTATTATGCAATTGCATTAAGGCTAAAAAAACCAGCCGATATAGACTGAGAAATTGGTGAACAAATATATTAAAAAAAAAAACCGTACAGTCGAACACACAAACTCTTACTATTTTGAAGTCGGTTCAAAAAACCCGTACCGCCTTATTATCGTTGAAGGTCTAAACCTTGGTTTTTAAAGTTCTGGCTTATGGAAAACTCTTGTTTAGTTCCGGTCTAATCATTTTTGGTATTACGGTGTCGAGACTAGCCAAAAGTCGAGACTAACCACAGATAACATTCAAATAAGATGTCTCCTTCATTCGTTAACAAAACTGTTCATTCATAAGTTCCGTTCTACTAATTAGTATTAACATAGCAATAAAAAAGAAAATTGAAACGAAATGGAAATAAAATTACATTAAGCATTTATTATATGTAAAAAAAATTATGAACATTTTAATTTTAATTTGATTGCAAGACTTACAACTAATAAAAGAACCATATTTTTCAATAAATACCCACGAATGACAGTAGGGAAATATCATGTATAACGGAACGACTTAAAACGATGTTTAACACACTCAACTAACCTCAAATTAAACGTCAAAAAATACAGTGAATTTAAACCACTGTTAAACTAGGTGATTACCTGGTTTAGCGAAAAACCAAGGTTTTGGCTTAAACTTGAGACGCGAATACCATTTTTTCTCTAATTCGGGTCTAAAGTCAGGTTTAGGTGCAAACTAAGGTACTAGGACCTTCAACGATAATAAGACGGCTACTATTTTGAAGTCGGTTCATAAAACCCATAGAATCTAGCTGAAGCTACATTTACATGATACAAGAATCCGTGATACATCGTTTGGTCATGCTCTTTATTTTTCAATCAAAATATATATTTCACAGCGGATGTAATTTTTTGTCCACATATTTCTATCCTTTTTGTGCCCTTTAGAACTTTGATTAAGTGTGAAACGGCTCTTGTTTTCACGTAAAAAAGCATTTTGAGACCTTTTGTTTCTAAATAGGTTTAATACAGTAAAAAAAATCTTTGGTTTAAAACAAAGGAAAATGTTTTATTTTATTTTTTTATTAATTTATTAATAAAACCCAAATGCCCAAATTTATTAATACCTACTACTTTTTGAAATTCATTTTATTATGACAATATTATACCTATACTTACTTACTCAAAGGATTTTTTTAATATAATAAGATTTAAAGTAAAACCAAACTCAAAACCTAAGAATATTATAATATTTCATAGACAATATTAAACCAGTAGTCTGATAAAGAAACGTTATTTTAAAAGCCTATAAAATAATAATCAGCCAATTTTAAACTCTATTAGAACGACATAAGGAGTTTGTAATAGTCAAAATGACTGCTAATAGTAACCTGGCCGGTCCTTTTCCAATGTATGGATCTATTACAAATTGTTTTGTTGTTATTTTTTATTGAATTTTTTCACAGGGTGTTCATTTTATGATAAATTTTCTGATTAAAATTTCTACAATATTACTACTCTGAAATAATTCAACTTAAAGTTATCCAATTCATTATTATCAAATATCGTCCCACTACTGAGCACGGGTCTCCCCTCACCATCGTGAGGAGGGTTAGGCCATAATCCACCACGGGGCTCGGTCCGGATTGGTGGAAACGTACTTACCTCCGAAATAATTCTCGGGTAGGTAGGTATGTGGTAAAGTTTATTATTAATATAAAATAAAATCAGCCTGTATAGTCCGGTAGCCTCAATCAGGCACCAACTGCTGAATCACCGCGATTCGTCGCGCCCTCTATCTATTGAAGTTTTTATCCCGACAGACAGACCAACTTTGATATTAGATGGTAAAATATTTAACAACTTCGGACGCAACAACAAGCTTATACTACAACAACAGCAACAAGAATATCTTTTCACAAACAAATTAGGAGAAAATGAAAGAAAACGTTTTATTTGAAGAATCTTAAGGCAAGATATAATTGAACTAAATCATTACATAAAACATTGCATAGAAAGAATTCTATATAAATATTTTATATAATATTTTATTTTATATAATAATGACGCGTCCCGATCACATACAGGGAACCCCCCTGCCCTGACTAGTCATTTTGATGCGTATTTCCATTCTTATTTCGCTTACTGTAGGAGGTTGACTGTTAGAAAATGCTTGTAGCATTAAGTCTGCCTTTTGTACTAGTTATACAATCAGTGCAATAAAGTATTACATAAAATTATAAAGTACATTAAATCAAAGGAAAGTAAATATCAAATATCTAAGTGTTTTCCACGCAGTGCTTGTAGTATTTGGCTCGACGAATTTTGATACTTTTAATTGTTGAAACTTTTGAAAGCGTAGTGCTTACCATCAGGTGAACGACATGCTCCTCTCGTCACTCAGTCAAATCAAAAAAATTATTTTCTGACAACTCTAAGTTTTTGCAAAAGCACGGCTATACAAACTACCAACTATAGACAAACTCTAAAAGTACCTCGAATAAAAGCTTCTAAAAAGTAGCAGTACAATTTCAAGATAGGAAAATAAAATTATCAAGCTTCACTTTCGTCCAACAAAACCATAATAATCGAAATAAATCCGTCCCCGAAAGCGTCCGGCACCGATTACAAGAAACTGCCCATTATCCGTCATTATAGAATCGAATCAATGTTAAAAATCGATTTTTCAAAAAACACCGATCGATTTATGTCTGCGGTTTACTCGAGCTTTTTATTGCAGATGTTTTTTATTAATTTTACAAGTGCTTCGGAGGAAATCAAACGTTATATTTCATTGTTTTGAATGTACCTAGACATTGTCTTCTTGATATTAATTTTAAGGTATCTGCTAAGAACAAAATCACAATAAAATTAATAATTATATGATAATGATTCTTTGTGGATTCAATTCATTCTATTACTTCAGCTGCAGACAAATTTTTGAAGAGTGAAAATTAATCGTCTTAGATGATAAATAAATATTATTTGGCCTAAAGAGCTTGGATCTCTAGTGTTACTTTATTATGGAGCCAAACTTTTTTTATATGACCGAGTCGTTCACGTGATGGTGAGCGCTACTTACTTGTAACTTTCAATTGCATAGTCTTAGGCAACACTGCGTTGCGCTCGTCACCCTGAGACATTAGTTCTACAGTCTCATATACCCAGTAATTTCACTGGAGACACTTTAAACTGGACAATTTCACTTTAAACTGGAACATAGAATTGTTTTTACCCTACTGCTTTGCGGATGAATATCTGGCAAAGGTGTGGTACTTCTCCAGGCGTTCTCTTACAGAAGACGCCTACCACTAGGAAAAACTGGATCAGCGGGGCTATGCAGCACGGTGCGTTCATTTCAATATGAATGACGAGTCCCGTGGCAATCAAACGTTAAAAAGAAACGAACCCGAGCTGATCCGCACCGTGCTGCATAGCCCCGCAGGTCGTCTTACCGCTGCGTACACTTTTCCGTCTTCTTTATTCACGTTGCTTCAATTTCTCGATAGGTCGTAATAGACATTCCAATACCATAGGGTGTTGTCACACAATCGATCAAACGGTCAGTCTCGGATTAAACACAGGACAAGTGTCCCGAAAATGATCTATTATGGGCCCCTTTACCTCATCAATGGACTTTTGTACCGACCCCTGTTGTTTTAATGCCTTCTTTTAGGGTTGGTTTGGCAGAAGGGTAAGGGTTGAGGTCATCAATGGGCTGGTGGTTTACATTGATTGGATGTGAAGTCAGTGGAGGTTTATGAAGAAGGTACAGTGATAGCTTTTAGTAGTTGCGACGATCTATTCGAATGGTTAATGTCATTATTTTCTTAATTAACTGAGTGTTTTCAATTTCCAACTCTTAAGTATGGAGAAAAGTACTAAAGAATGTTTTTTTTTGTTCTTTTATCCGCATAAAAGAACACTGTAAGATAGATGTAGTTATAATAACCTAACCGACCAAAATGTAGGGAAATTTAGGACTATGAGCAAATTGCAGATATAATTTAGTAAATTATGCAATAATTAATAAATACGTAACAGTATTCATAAAAAAACTCAAAACATTTATTGCAATAAGGCAAAAATATAACACTTTTATAAGTAAAAAAATTAAGTCTCTAAAAATAGGGAAAAAAAAGTCATAATAATATGATCAACTAAACTAATGATTATCTAATTACAGTTTGAGTTTGAGAATAGACATTTCCCTTTCAAGTGGTGACTCATGCCTTAATCTCGCAGAGGAAAATGAAACTCCATTAACTCTACCAGTGCTTCGGAAATATGTTACGCCCGTCACAAAAACGTACGAGAAATAGAAACAAGTTCGATTAAAATATGTAAGAACTCGGCACCGGCCCCGGTTGGGGCGCAATCAGGCGTCCCTCCGTCGATTATTGCAAATAACTATTATTTCCTTCGTACAATTGGCCCCGAATGCAGGCATGGCTCTTTGTATTGCTAATTCTGCCTAATGTTAGTTTTGTTACAATTTGATGCAATTTTCTTCAAGTTCCTTCTGTTGACTCGACTGGAAGCGCTAGAATTAAACTTTTGTGCTTCTAAAGAATGCGTTTTTTGGGTTAATTTGATTTTGGAAATAATTTTAATTTTATACAAATCAGAAATTATGAATCGTTCCTTTTGAAACATACGTTTAAATCGATTTATATAACAGTGAAATATTCATTTTAACTGTTTTATACTTTGGGAAGCTAACGTATGAAAGTATATTTATCGTCAAGAATGGGCTTTGGATCTATGGGAACAAGCTATACAATCTACAATGATGTCTACAGATATATCTAAAACTAAAACGCAGTGCACTCCTAAGCTATAAAAAAATGGGCAATATCCTCACATTTCACGCCAATAAAAACACTGATTCTAGTCTAAACATGACAAATACAAACATTTGTCCAAAACCACATCAGATGGGGCCGGCAAATCCCCGAATCACCATATTCATCAGAAACCTATATTCACCAAATCCTCACATTGCATTTATGAATGAAACAATTTTCCAGCTTCACTACCATTTTGGCAGGCAATTTGCTAACCAGCGTGCAACTATTAGTCATTCTCGTATCGACGCAGCGAACAGATTGGTCATTTTTTGTCCACAAGACGGGAGAGTGAACCGGTGGGGTGCTATGATAGCATCTATTGCTATGCGAGATTACCGTCAGAAATATTGTTCCTTTGATGGAAGTTGTGTCAGTGGACCTTTGAGAAATGCGCGTAGTATTTGTTTTTAGGGTTCAAACGGGATCCTATTACTAAGACTCCGCTGCTTGTCTGTCTGTCCGTCTGTCAGCAGGCTGTACCTCATGAACCGTCATAAAAAGACAGTTGAAATTCTCACAAATGATGTTTCTCTGTTGCCGCTATAACAATAAATACTAAAAAACAGTATAAAACAAATATTTCTTTTAATTATAAGCAACAAAATCAATAAGCATTTTAGCACGTTTTGGTGTTTTGTTTAAAATGACGCCCTAATATTCTTGTGGCTATTACTTACATGCATTTTGACGCCTGACTTGATTGGTTAGCTCCAACGTTAATTCACATTAAAAAAAAAAAAAAAAACTGTACCATTAATAAACACAATGTAAAGAAGAAGTGCATACCTAATTAGACTGTGCTAACACTAGCTATATAAAAAGCTTGTAAAAAGCTATTATAAACGGTCTCACGCCATCTGATTATGCTGTAAATTTCACGGCTGAACTATCGACTTAATTAACAATTTAGCACCAACTCAACACTAAAAAACAGTCACAGAAGATATAATAGTATTGCATACAGAACGGACACCCGCGATCTGCTTTCCCGCACCCGCAAGCCGGAGGGAAATCGGCAGGTCAGTTAATATATCACACCCAAATGACAAAAGACAAACGGGTTATTATGAACCTCCATACTAGCGGGTTGTCTTTGGTTTTGGTGCTATTTTAACACACGCATTTAGAGCGTGTATAAACGTCATTTATAATGTGTGAAACGTCTTATTTGTATGGAGAGTCCGGGGTGTGAAACAGTGCAGTTTTCAATCAGCATTCATTCGTATTCCGTTCACAGTACGAAGGAAAATTGGATATGACGTGATTATTAAAGTCCACCTAAAGAGCGGCAATTTGGGCAGCGCGCAAATCGTTCGCCCCGCTGGGCCCAAGGGGCCGGCCAATTGCCTTTATTTATTTTTGTCCAGAATATTTCGGTGCATTGTACCACTGTACGGGCTTCGAAAAGGACATCTAGTGAATAGTCCAATGAATTTTAGATGTGAAAAATCTGTTTAGGTAAGCATCGATACATATGCGTGTTTTGTATGAAATTTAAATTGGCTCGTATAGATATCTAACTAAACATATCTAAGTAATAGGAGTTATTCCCACTTGGATCTGGGTAGCAGTACCTGTAAATTAAATTAAAAAAAAACCCTTTAAAAGCCTTAAACGTGCAACCATCACCTTTGACTTCACGCATTGACTTACCAAGTAGCTTCCTAGCTAACACGCTGAACTATTCCTAAAAATACATGTCACCTCTTCTAATAGCATTCAAACTTTCCAAAAGTCCCTGCCAAAATAGAACTTATGCCTTGGAAATAAGGTGGTGTAAAAACCGGAAATCAAACTCTAAACTATGATAAACTGCTTGTAAAAATGGACCATATCTCTTGGAGATAAGGTAGTGGATAGCCAAGGTGCGCCGTGAAGAAAGTCGCCGAGTCATATTAGCCTCATCTCGAGGGTAGCCGTCTCGGGAGAATGTACCCTTATGATTAGTTCTGTAGGTGGATCGGAGAGTTTTGATACTTGAGATAGTCGTAGTACCATCGAAAATTTGACCTGTCAATGTACAATCTTCGATAATGAGACAATCAACATGTCCCTCTTTCAAGGGAACTATTCCAGCGAAATTCCTAAGCATGTGACACTTAAGAATAAATGTCTCAAGGTGACAAGCGCAGTGCAGTGCGGCGCAATATTTTGCAATACAAAGTTCTGGCTGGCACTGTAAATGTTATGGATAGGCGTGGCGCTTACCATCAGGTACAAGACTTGCTAGTCTCGCTGCTCAGTAACAGACTAAAAAACCGATGTTGTTACTTTCGATTATGTAGGGAATAAATTAAAATCGGTGTTCAAGTATCAGGACCGGTCGGCCGGCATACGGTCGACACCTTTGACACTAGAGTCCATACATCGTGACCTCTGCTTGGACACGCCATTTCTTTACCGGCATCTCTTTCATTTATCAATAAATTGCTTATTTTCGTGGAAGAATGCGTGTGCAGTACAAAGTGTAAGTGGATAGAGTATTGAATAGATGGGAGATAGGTAGCCAGGATTAGGATGAAATAGCTAGTTTACTCACAGTACGTACTCTAAGAAGATTTATCCAAAAAGTATTTATCCTCCTTACAAATTTTACTGCGGACGCGACCAACAGGTATTTTTTGCGGATATACACAGTTTTAATTTTTTCTTGATGGTTTTAATTTTTATTTTTTTTCTTATTGTGCAATTAAAAATAATTAAAGATAATAATTATTTTAATTTATTTTTCTAGTGTAACCAAATTGCTCTCAATATAAGGACCCAAAAAGGTGTGTCCAAATTACACCATGACCACAATGCTATAACCCTTCCATGTAAACGCCACGTAGCAGCTAAAAAAACAGACAGACAGACAAATAGTCAACAAAGTGATTCTATAAGCGTTCCTTGTTCCTGTTGAGGTACGGAACCCGAAAAATAACGTATTATTTGCTTTTGTTATTAGTAGTAACTTTCCATTATTAGCAAAACTTGCAAGCGTGGAAATAGTGAGAAATGTAAGCAGTAGTACCGACATGGAACAAGACAATGGTAGTACCCAATAGTGCGAGTGAACCTCTGAAAAACTCCCATCTACATAGCTAAGTGAGTGTCTTTCTACACTAACTTTTCACTCCTTCAAAGAGTTGATTCTCAAAGACATTCGCACCCCTGGCAGGGTCGGCTAGTTTTCTTTAAAAGCGGACACTTGAGCCCTTGAGTTTAGTCAACCGTCTGCTCCCTGGGGTCCAGCGGACCCCACGGTCACAGGCATTCAAATAAATTGACGCTCAGTTACATACTTTTGTGTGAAAATACTGCTTAAGTACGCGTTAGTTGGCTTGCAAGTTATTGGCTGGAGAAATGTTTACATTTGGTGGTTTAAATAGTTGTATTTCAAAAGTAAATTAAACTTGTACAATTTGATATTTTGGCCAGACTAAAGCGTGAAAATTACCTTGCGCGAGGATTGAACGCGCATTCGCCATCTCATGCCTACTCGGGTCATCATCCACTAACGCGGAGGCCGTCAAAATATGTCCCAAACAAAACCTTCAAATCATCTGATGGCCTATTTTACCCCTTACCGTAACCCTTGCCTTTTATCCCAGTTTATTACATCTTAACTACTAAACTAATATTACTATACAAACTGTACCCGGTTTGTATTGCAAATATTGCAATGCCATTTAAAGTAAAAGAGTATTTAAAAAAAAAGTTATTTCTAGACAAAGACTTGTGGGCGGGCGTCTTCTGAAGGCCTTTCCAAAGTTTTATTCAAAACGGGTCCAAGAATTTTGGAGTACATAGGGAGCATACATACATACATACATTTTTATATAAATGGATAGATTAATCTGCCTAACATCACACCTACTAATATTACTAGATTAGTCCGACTAAACGCCGTAACGACTATTATACCCGGGGTGCAAACGAAGGGTGACTCGTTTATATTTGACGAAGGAAATGAAAATGTCATCGGCTTATTACGCCTGAGGATTATTGATATATGAATGAACTTTGTAATAATAGTATCGGGTGATCTTTAGCTTTATTGAGATTGCGATCTGGTATCTATAGGAACATTTCTTTACTCATTTATGTTATAACTAGCAGTGCCCTGCCACGCTTCGCTGTGGCACATTCGCACATTCGCTGATATGTCACCGATGAAAAAAATAGATAAAAACAATCCTTGATGCGGATTGTAATATATCATGTTAAAATTTCAGCTCGATCGGTGCAGAACTTTTTGAGTTTTTGAAGCGTACACAAACCAACATAACATTTATATATATATATATAGATGATATAGATAGAATAAAAAATCAAAAATCAAAATGTTGTTGGGTAATGCATGGACCAGATCGGCCCAAAGCCGGGATGAATGGCGTAAGAGGGAGGAGGCTTATGCCCTGCAGTGGGTTGGATGAGCTGCATATGATGATGATGATGATGATAGATAGATAGATATATAGATATAGATGTTGACAAATCGTCTCGATTTTATACCTACTTAGATTCTATACTCTTACAATGACCGCTGTATATATGGAATCAGGACTGCGGTCCCATACACACGCCGACTCGGAGAGACGAACTACTTAATTTGTAGTTATTGTTAATTAAATATACTTAATTTAGACGGCGTTGCCAAAAAGAAATAAGATGCAGTCAAGTGCGAACCATCCTCATTAACAGTGCTTTGTACAATGGTACAAAGCACTGTTAAAGGGGATGTGGCCCATAGAAGCCTCCACGCTGGCCCTGTCTGGGTTAGTAGATTATATTATAACTAGCCCTAGATTTTAAGATTATTAGACAAGTCAGTTTCTGCTCAATGTTTCCTTTTATTAAATAAGTTATTGGTACAGGTATGGTTAAGATTGTGAACAGCACCATGTTACCATTCGGCATCTACCTCTCAAAATATTACAATCGATCTTCTCAACTTACCCGTTCTAAATAACCCGCCTCAAGTACTTATCCTCGACTAATAATATTGTCCAAGTTTAAGTAGGCCCGTTTCTCAAAGGATAATAATTCATAAAATATAATAACCCATAAAGTTCATAATATATCTATAGAAAACTCAAGTGAGCACTTAATGGTGACATAACCACTTCATGTTGACAATATAATGTGTCATATTTGGTACAAAACCACAGGGGGTGTGATATTTCTTTCAGGTACCTTGGCTTGTTACTGTATTTAGGGTTATAATGGGTAGCTTTTTCTCACACTTCTTTAGTTAATATCTCAAGGTGAGGAGTACTTACAGTGCAGCACCGCGGAAGGTTTTATAATGTTTTTTCGTACTGTAACTATTATGGACAACTATGCCATAGCGCTTACCATCAAGTGAATGGCGTTCTTGAATCATTAGTCATTAATTACACTATTAAAACAAATAACTATCTAGCAGTAAGTGAACGCTTAAGGAAGTTTTTTTTTCTTTGATACACTCTCAGGACTTTAAATTTTATGTGAGCTGTCTCTTACTAACTAAGTCAAAAATAAAGGAGGCAATAAATTCGATACATGTTTTTTTTATTGTAAAATACGCTATTCAATATTTGGGTCCGAGCTACAAACAGGCTCGCGATAGATCGGTAATACCTTTTTAGTACAACAATATAATATATCTGCATTAACAAAAAAAACTAAATAAAAAAACGACCCGAATCAAACCACCCAGAACAACAAATTTACACCTAACTCTAATACCCAATGAATACAAAACGGAAGCAAAGTCTTTTATGCCGAACCATTATCTCTTACCGTTAGCTTGCAACCGCAACGACAATCAATATTTAGACTCCGAGCCATTGAAGGAGAAAATGCACCGAACGTTCCCATGGACCACTATAGGGTTGTTCTGGATATGGAATTACGGTTCCGGAATCCTTATCCAAAAACGGATTGAGAAAAAAAATGTTTCTTGTTACGGATACAGATAGGAACTTGGTACATGTATTGGATATTATCAATCAGATACTTATCCGAAACTATCGGATGATTTCGGATATTTTAAAATGTCTTTTCAAGGCGTGTACCTATCTAAGTTAAGCATCACAAAATCAAAAGCTAATTCATGATTTTTGTACACTTTTTTTTACTACATGCTCGATAACAGAAACTTTTACATTACGTCTCAGTTTCGTTTACGGATATTTTTTGTTTTATTTTAATTACGGATATCCGACAGTTCCGATAGCTAATACCAAAACGTCTCTAGAGTAAAGTGCCAAAGATTAAGCCGTGCAGTTGAAAAGAGCGCGGTCTCCCGAGGGTTAAGGTGTCGCGACCTTTCAACACTTGCGTTGTCGACAATGTGATTTAACTAGGGGCGCTGTACAGGTAATAATTCAACTGTTGTTTAAACTACGCGGTATTCTGTGGCTGTGGGATTCATCAGTATTAATTCGTCACTGAAAGGATTGTTCCAAATGATTTTATGTTTTAAGTCTTGAGACAGTTTCGAAAGTAAGTAGCAAATATAAGTATACCACAGAGTACATGGATATGGTAATTGAACATGAAAATGAAAAAAATTATTCACTGCAAAATAATACAAGCATATCTTAACACTAATTAATAAACGTAATTATTTAGGCTGTGGTAGTAAGTACTTATCTGTGCGTTGTGTTGAATATATTTTTGGTTTAAGTCAATTAAAAAGCTTTTAAAAAGCGGTAAAGCTGTAGATTTCAATAAACATCCGTGTCGTTCAGTGTATTTTTATATAATGTCGTTATTACAATTTTTAACTGATTTTAGTAAGTTTACGTAGTAGTTGGTATATTCCTTGGTAAATAGTAACATACATATTTACTCAAGTAAACTAGGTATGTAAGTTTTTAGAAAAAGCTTTTTCTAGTGAAAATATCAATGAAGTCGCTTCGAATTCGCGAAATAATGTGTACTGTAATTCTTTTAGTTGTAATTTCGAATTAAATTATATAATAAATTAGGACAATTTCCAAAAAAAGAGGTTTCATCAAAAATAAATCCACCATAATCAGAAATTTAAAATGGGGATGCTCTCTCAGGTTTTCCGTTAAGGTTCCTAGCATTCTTCCTGATTAAACCAATCAATACGTAGCTCCCCAGACGTCTTCCGTCATATCCTCACCCGCTTTTCCCCGGGGGAAGCTAATTCTCATCCCCAGTCGCAACTCAATTTACCCGGGACACATTAACGGTAAGTACAGACTACCGTTGCGTGCAAGACGCACTTTTATCACCAGCCCGGGTTCGATTCCTCTAGTTTGTACTATTTCAATTGGCACGAAATTTTTCCTATTTTTCCGAACGAAAATGCAATTTCACTCCTAAAAGAGGAGGCATAAAGGCGGCATTGCGTTGATCAATATTGCTGCTTAGGTGCTTTTGGCTTCGAATTGGACCAATCATCGCTGACCACTGATGGTTATAAACGCGTTTCGAATTTCTACTCAATGTGCCGAAGTTAGGGCTGGTTTTCGAGTAGCGGCTGCCAGGGTGGTTTGAGTAGGGGGTCAAGATGTTAGTGCAGTATTGTGGGTTCGATTCCCAGGTGTGCAGGGTGTCGCGGCACGTACGGAGACACTTAAAGACGGACACTCGGATGAAGGGAGTCCGTCATAAAAATTGGACGGGACACAAAGCTATGGAGTGGCGGATCTTGTTTTTCTAACAAATATTTTGTTTCACCTTGTCTTGTTTTGAAAGAAAATTAAATAGTACTTATATAAATACAAAATAAAAGTATCTACTTAAATAAATCAATCACTTTCATAGAATTCTACAAATTTATTTTTGCTGACCATACTTCAAAACTCATACATGGATTTTGTAGGAATAACAATAACATTCGTTGTGGATTTGTTGGGAACTAATTTATGAAAGTTTCGATAACAATGGATTGTAGACCTATGGGAACCATCCATTTAACTAAATTATCATTCCAATCTTCCTTAATCTTTAACTTATGGCCAATTATTTGCAGTATATCACAGAATGGTCAAGATAGAAACGACTGAATGACCAGGGGTGATCACCCCTGTACTTTAAAGTCACTTTAAACAGTGTTCGCCCCTCCCCCAACAATTTGAGTGACCACGTGACCCCTTCCATTAAATCAAGTTCGTACAGTCGTGAAGAAAAGTCCTAAAAATATTTTTAAGATTTATTATGAGTGAATTTCTGTGGTGATAGTTCCGAGTAACTTAGGAATGTACCTAAGTCAATAATTTATTTATCGAAAAAATGGTACAAGATACTTTTTTTTTCAAGTTTTGTGGTAAACGATCAGTTGTGTATTAGACCGTTATTTTATTATGTAAATAATCCAAATAAAGGGCTCAGTTGTAGTCCCATAGTCCAAAAAAAATTGTTTTACCATAGAGCTAAAATTTTTTTAAATAAGCGTTAGTAATATTCTATCTGAGAATAGGGTTAAAAAATGAAGCGTTAAGATATTATATTATATTATAAATCAATTAATATTTGAAACCAATTAATTACTTAATAATTAGTACAGGTCAGGTTAAAAAGTCTCTAATTGGGAATTATGCAACTTGGCCGTACATAATGTTTTACGTTCTTTGTAACTAAAAAGAACTAACACTTATGTTGCCGCCAGTACCGAATCACGGTTGTTTTATATTTTAACAATTTAGTTACGTTTATCGCTGAACTAAATCTTATTTGGAAAGGGTTGCTCAGGAGTTTCTTTATATTTTTAAATGTTATTGGTCCCTGAGCTGTAGTTAAATTCTGATACGCCTTTAGGAGCTCTGATTAGAGATTTATAGTTCACTTTCAGGCCTTTAAAATGGATTTTTCTTAAATAGAGGAGTTGAGAAAATATTTGTTTACACGTTGACTGCTGAACCCGTTTTTACATTTGGGCACAGTTACGGACCGTGTGTGTTCCAGCACTGGCGTGCCGTCTGTGTCAGCCGCACTGTAGTAGCGCCGCTTTAAACAAACACGTTTATGTTTCGCCGCACAGTTGGCACGAAAACTGCGCTAACACAACAGGTGTGTTTTCGCGCACTCGCGTAAAGTTATAAAAACACAACCGTCTGTGTTTTCAGCAGTATAACGCGACAGTTAAATAGCAGGATGACTTTCTTTAACTATTACGAGTATATATACACGTATTTTCACTAGTTTTTTAATGTATATGCTATCTAACTGTGTCCCGCGGTTTCACCCTAATTGCAACCGTAAATACATCTATCCAGGATAAAAAGTAGATTATAATTTAGCTCTTTAATTATAAAATTATTTGTTAGTTTCTAAAATAAAGTAAAATAAATTTGTATTCGTATGTAAAGTTTCACGTGGACAGATAAAAGTTATCTAAGTATCTTTATATTGTAAAAGTTAATTAGCAGCGAACGTTCCTAATTACAGTCCCCATTACACCATAATGAGCACAACATTAAGGGCGGTGCACACAGCACATCCCTACTTTACTACCAGGGGTGCTCAACCCGGGTGCCAAGTAAGCGTTCCCGGGATGTCCCGCTTTACGATCGAACGCGATTACACCCGGGATCCCGGGAGTCCTAAACTTTATTGTCACCTGAGTAAGGCTATTTGAAAATTGGGACTTTATGGTTTGCTTAAGGTGGACCGTAAAGTGCAAGCTGTTTTTCAGGCGGATGGCAGAGAACTGAATGTGATTGGAATTTTTTCTTGTAGAACATAAAAACCAAGATAACTGTTCATTTGAGAAGTTTTAGGAACTGACTGATATGGGTAGGAAAAAGGGAAAGGGAAAGGGAAAAACGATGAGGTGGGTAGGAACTTACTAAAAACCGCAGAGGGATAAAAACAGCGTCGTAGTGGTAGGCTCTTCTGCAAGAGACCGCCTGGGTACTTCCCCACACCTTTGCCAGATATTCATCCGCCAAGTGTGTAGTAGTGTGCAAGTAGTTTGCAAACATTACTGTGTTCCGGTTTGAAAGGCATTGTTTCCAACGAAATCACTGTGCATCGAATGAGACTTTAGTGCCGATGTCTCAGGGTGACCAGTGCAGTGCAGTGCCGCGCAGGATCATGTAATGCAGTTTTCTGGGTGGTGTTGTGATTGTTATGGGCAAACGTAGCGCTTACCATCAGATGACCGACTTGCTCGTCCTGTCAGTCAATCAAATGAAAAAAAAATACACGATATTTTTACGTGACACTTCAGATTGCTATTAGAAATAAAATAAAATTTTCGGTTCCGTGGGAAATTATTTGAAGTCAGTTCTTTTGTTCGAAGAAACAAACAAAAAATAACGTAGATTCCACCATATTCTCTCTACAAACCAACAAGCAGTTGATATACCAAACAAATTCCTACCATTTCGACTCCTAATCAGACTTTATCAGCAAAATGCAAATGAGCTGTCCTCACATAAACAGCATACGTACATATAGATACCGCCTTTGAGTATACGGTTATACAAGTTCATTAGCGACTCCCACCGGCGGGTGTGGAGTGGGAGTGGCCGGTGTACACCTACCCGATAAACTTCGGATATCATGAACGAAGGACGAAAGGTATATTTTACATGATGAACAACTTTTTCGAGGATGATTTTGGGAATTCGACTGAGTCGTTCGAGTATGTCGTGTATTCTGTACTTTAATCATAGTGGGTTTATGTATACGTTATCTAAAATATATACATTTACAATATAATAAAAACCTTTATAAACTTTTTGTTTTCCAAAATTTTTTTTTTTCATAAAATTTATAACAAAGGAACGTTTTATTGATGGATAGGCAAATACTCAAATATATCAATTATACCAACTGTTTGTTGTGTTTTTTCAAATATAAATAGATATATTTGATATAAAATATTCTATAAAATAATTAATAATTAAATTTGCTGCAACAAGAATTTGCTTCAAGTTTTAACGTACCCCACAACAACATAAATCAGGGTGACTGCCAATTATAAAGCATAGAAATTCAATCGCTTATTGGCGCTTACTAGCAACCAAACGCCCTGTATTTCTCGCATCACTCATCATCTAACGACTCTCTTTCTCCCACAGCATTCTAGAGCTCCGAAAAGAGAAGAGTAGAGACGCAGCCCGCTCGAGACGGGGCAAAGAGAACTACGAGTTCTACGAGCTGGCGAAGATGCTGCCCCTTCCAGCTGCCATCACCAGCCAGCTGGACAAGGCTTCCATCATCAGGCTGACCATCAGCTACCTGAAGCTGAGGGATTTCTCCGGCCATGGAGATCCACCGTGGAGTAGAGATCCACCGCCCTCTAGCAAAGCTTTAAAAGGTTTGTACTTTCTTTGAGATTTATACCTGCCTAGTACCTACCTCCAACCGATGTTGATGAAGTTTGAACCTACAACATAAAATATTTTTTATCCCAACAAACTTCAGTCCACGCGGATGAAGACGTTGGCAAAAGCTAGTATAAATCATTTCAAGAACTCTACTTCACTATATTATAATCTGAACACGGAAGGAACAACTTACTAGCGTCTTAGTGCCCCTATAAACTGCAAGTCTTCAAGTCGAGAACGAATAGATATCTTCTAAGCAAGCATGCTCCACCGTCGACCGCGTCGACACTTACCACCAGGTGAGACTGCGGTCAAATGCTAGACTATTCCGCAATGAAAACTTTAAGTCTAACTTAAAGTTTAAGTTGTAGTCGAAGGCCTCTTCTGCAAGAGACCGCATGGGGAAGTACCACACCTTTGCCGGATATTCATCCGCCAAGCAGTAGTGTGCAAACATTACTGTGTTCCGGTTTCAAGGGCACTGTTTCCAGCGAAATTACTGGGCATATGAGACTTTAGAGCTGATATCTCAGGGTGACGAGCGCAATGCAGTGCCGCGCAGGATTATTTATTGCAAAGTTCTGGGTGGCACTGTAACTGCTATGGGCAGAGGTAGCGTTTACCATCAGATCAACGACTTGCTCGTCTCGTCAATCAGTGAAATAAAAAAAAAACTAAATTTAAACCATGTTTAAACTACTCCACAAGGCCCAACTATGCAAAATGAGCCCGGTTTAAAATAACGGAGGAGGGTGCAAATCCGATTTGCCTTCGTCAAGTCATTGTGCTCGTAATGCGGTTAGCGCTCCCTCTGTAGCGACGGCGTCACAGACGAGAAGTGGTAGATTCAAGGAACTTTTACTAAAGTAAAAGGAATCCATGCTAAATTGGAAACTTGTCACTAGTTCTCAATAGTTGTGACAAATCTTTCAAGCCATCACGTAATTTAGTAGCATAAAACTGAAATTTACTAAACTTAATTTACTGAATTTAAAACCTTAAAAAACTTTAGTAGAAATTACTGGGCATAATGAGACTTTAGAACCGATGTCTCAGAGTGACGAGCGCAGTGCAGTGCCGCGCAAGATTATGCAATGCAAAGTTCTGGGTGGCACTGTAACTGTTATGGGCCGGTGTATCGTAACTTCGTCAAATAAAAAAAAGGAATAGACTACCCGACCAATCTAACTTGTGGACTTCATTTGAAATAATAAAACCCATGGGAAGTTTTCTGTTTCATTCACTCTCGTGCACGCTGTAATACTAGATGTGGATAAGAAAGCTGTGAGACAGATGTTGCCTTAATAAGTATGACAGCATTTGCTAGGAGTAAAACTACAGACTATTTTGTGTACTATATGAAAGTAGTTTATATGAAAGACCGTTTATATGTAAGTAGCTTCGTTGATCTAAGAAATGAGTCTAGTAATTTTAAAAACAATACAAAAAAAAAACTTTACGAAATAAGTGTAATGTACTAATTAATTATAGTAAGTAATTAATTAATTAAAAGTCTAAAGTAGTAGTTTGTAGTAAGTACGAAGTGAGTCTTTTTTAATTTAAGTTTACGAATGTTAATTTACATATTAACATGTTGACAACATTCTTAAACACTCTAAAACGCAATAAAACATAAAGCCCTAATGCTTCGTTTCAAAACCTAAAAAATATTTTTATGTGGTGGCAATTAATTATTTATGTAGGTAATTTCGGCACCCATAAATTTAACTTATTGACAAACACTTTAAACAACGAACAGAGTCAATATTTTAATTAAAAATGCTATAAATAGAAGTCAAAGAATTCTTTTCATATTACCCAGTGGTTCAAACCCCACACTTTTCTGGACAAAAAACTATCGCATAGAAAAGCGACAAATCACAAAATATTGGCCACCGGAGCGTATACGCAAATAAACACGCCTCAGGGACTGATTCACAATCCCACAATACCACAGAATAAATAATAGAACAAAACAACGCATCAAATAAATACCTATTCTATTCGTTTTTGCGCAAAACACAATGGTTTGTTTTAGTGACTCAACACTGATTGTGTTAGTGTGGCAAGTTTTGTGGTATTTATTTTGACGTTTCGGGGAAACGTTTGATGATATTTATCGGATTTGTGACGGGAGTGAAAAAATTTATTAAATAAATACATATACTCATTATAACAGAAAAATATGAAGATATTTTATTAGAAATAAAGACAAAAATACAGTAAAACAGAAAAAAATACGGCTTAGTCGTATATATGTAAGATTTATTGGTTTCTGAGATTTCATTCAAAATAAAAATAGAACTTGAACTGACGAAATATACCAAATAATATACAACAAAATAAACAGATACTCTGCTTGAAATTCAAAGTAATAACCCCGAGATAATGAACGAAACCATAAACAATTCGCTGATCCAGTTAAATTACTCCTATTTCTTCTTCCCCACAACAGACACCTTGACAAAGAGCTTTTTTAACTCGCACACTGTTCCTAAATTCGTAACAAGTGTACCAATAAAACAGCCCTGAACAAATCCAATTTTGGCCCCTAATGCCTCTAATACGACCACGGGGCGAATCACTACGTATGCCGCTGTCATTTTAACTCAATTTTCAAACCCGCTTTCCTTCCCACTTCCCACCTATACAATGACATGTATTCAAATAAAAATATTCGAGAGAATAAAACATGGCGTTTAGGGTGTCAAAGTATTTTTGGGGGACAAATTTAGAGTTTCAAATATAGTCGCGTAAGCAATAAAGATTTAGTGGGCAACTTAGGAAAATGTACTGCGATTTATACGTAATATTGGCGTTTGAATTTGCAACGTGTTTCCGAACATAAATTGGCAATATTCTTCCCCTATTGTTTTACATTTTGTCTTATAAAGAACGACAACATCCTTATTTTAAACGACTAAAACATTTGGCAATAACGGTATAAAAAGTTTAAAATCCGAGCCTCAAATAGTAAAACAAGATTATCAGACAATGTAACTGTCAACATACAAATTGTAAAAGACACCGTAGCTATTAAAATACCTAATTAATTCGCTAGGGCGGCCCCCAGTGTAACAATACGCCGTCGGATTTGGCCAAAATTTTTAATCTTATCAATTAACAATCAGTGCAAGCGATACACCGCTTGTTAGTACTGCTTATTTGATGGACGTGACTTGGTTTATTCAAATACTACTGGGGTTCGTTTGATGATTTTGTCTGGCTTATTTAATTGGTGTTACCACTGTGCGTTCACGGTTTTGGCCAATGTTATTCGTCATTAACTTTGTCGTTGGGTAACTTTGATGAGAGTGTTGCTTCAGGTTTTAATATCTGGGCCGTGTCTAATCAATGCAATAAATCTGTTGTTTTACAATTAACAATCTCAAGCTTCATTAATGTTGTGACAACATTATTTTTTGATGTTGCATTAGCGTTTGCATTTTTTCTTAAGTTACTTACAATTCCTCGCGGTTGACAGCTTTAGTGGTCCAGTCGTTGCAAAAGGAGTCAAGCTCGTCCCGCCACCTCCGCCTTTGCCTGCCGCGCCGTCTTTGAAAGAGGGAAGAGAGGCCTTTGCCCTGCAGTGGGATAATCACGGCTAATAAAAATAATACATAATAGTACTTACAATATCATACTTGATATTAATAGTTATAATGCAATAGATATTAAAAGCTTTTCTCACTATTAGGACGTTGATATATATAATCTGAGACAAAATAAATAAGGAAAATATAAATTTAATTTTTATTGTAAATCCATAACGAATGCTACTCTCCTCGAAATTTAATTTTGGTGAATGATATAGATACCTAATTTAGATAAAAATTAAATTAGATACCTAGGTGCCCACAATTACGATTGTACGAAAAGTATGATTATTTTTTATGTATTATATAAAAATATTAAAAACTCACCATACAAACCAACAGAAAATGTACCATATACTCGATATGTAAATGTCCACAGAGATGTGAAATTAACGACATCACGCGGTGCATAATGAACCGTTAATTGAATGATACCAATGAACTGACAACTGGACTGACAAACGGACTGACAAATTGGACGTGGGGAATGAACATAATTTAATGTCTGTGTGTTTTGATTTATTTTGTAACGTTTGGCCATCGTTTGTTGGTTTTAAAACTTTAAACCATTGTTAAAATGGGATAATATTTTTGATTTTTATTTATGTGTTTTATGGCTGTTTCTATTAAAATGGAAGATAATCTACTGGGGCTAAGTTCCCGCGATTCCCTGACATGACTGTTATGGGCAGGCGTAGCGCTTACCATCGGGTGAACGACTTGCTCGTCTCGTAACTCAGTCAAATTAAAAAAATATTTTTTTCGTAAGCTACTATCCAAAAATAGGTGAAAAGTTTTAACCAAAATTTTAAGCATTTTAATTAGTTTACATTTCAGAGGATTTTTCATAATGTTTGAAACGAATTACATAAACACTACGCCACCGAAGGATACTACGTGTATCACTTCCGAAAAACAAGCAAAATAACTACACATAAGTCAAGAAACGCAATATTTCTCAATACCCCGCGAGACAGGCAGATAAATTCAACAAATTAACTCCCTCCGTAAACACATGTTTCCACATATTGTCGCGGGGCGGCAGCACTGGTGATTTATGGCAGTCGAGCGCGGGACGTCGTCGCGAGCGGATGTGTTTTACTTGGCTTTGAATTGTATTGATGCACTCTCTTCTTATTATTTCTATGAAAACGGAAATATTTTTGAACATCATGTAAAGAAACATTGCACATCTAAAAAATGCATATGGCGCTTTTTATAAAAACTTCAAGGCAAATATTAAATATGAAAAAGATTCCTTATTACTGGGACTTAATTAAAAATTCCGTAAATTGACAAATGATTAAGGTTACTCGGGGAAGTTTTTCAGTGATCCAAATACCCTTAAATACTTCTAGCAATTTGAAAGAAACAGAAAAGCAAATACTGACTCCCATCACTGCCAAACGAAAAAAAAAAGATAATCACGAAGGAGGACTTAACAATGCAATTTCCGGTACAAACTATTCCATCGCATCGGCTTGCCAATTGAGGATACCGTGACCCTAACCTCGTATGTCGTATCCTTCGTCCCCCAATATCCACCAAAAAGCCAAAAACAAACAGTTTCTGGGCAGCCGTTATAATTCACGTTCCTAATACGTGGCCCGTAAATCAACGCGGGCACATCTGCCGGCGAAATAGAAAAATAACAATAAATATAGGGTATATTGTACCCGCCACACGGCGGCGGGTTAACAAGAAATATTGGGAATGCGACGGTGGTTATTGTCAATTTTTCGACAGGTTAGTGTCGTTATCGTTAATTTTTTTAGCAGTCTGTGTATGTTTGTTTTTAAGTGTGATCCACACACATCCGATGTTGATAAATGAGTTGTCAATACGATCCTACCAATAATTTGTCCCGGTCGACTAAACGGTAAAAGTATACAAAGGTAGCATTGCATCAGAGTAAAAAACGTAAGTGATAAAATAATAATTTAAAAACAAGATTGAAAAAAATGTAATCTCGCATTTTTATGTGACAATGAACTTATAGATGAAGTACACATCCTACACGAATACAAGAGTTTCCCGCTTAAGAAATTCCCCCAACCCTTAATACCGCTTTTATCCGGAATTCCTTCAATAAGCTAACCCTTCCGCTAATCCGGGCTATAATGAACCGGGTGTGAGGGTATTATGTACCCACTTTCCGCTTTCTTTGTGCCCTACCTACATTTAATGATGGTCGATTTTATACGGTGTCTTATTAAGTTGAGAAGGTATAACTTTATAAGAAGATTTTTCTTTGCTTAGCATGTTCAAAGTTATGAATGTGAAAGTTTGTTTGGATGGTTGGATGTTTGTTGCTCTTTGATGCAGAAACTACTGAACGGTTTTAGATAAAATTTGGCATACAGATAGCTTGTTAACTGAATTATTGCATAGGATTTTTTTATCCGAAATAAACCGATCCCATGGGATAACACTCAACGTGGGTGAAACCGCGGGCGCAGGTAGTATTTTATAAAATAAAGACTAAAGGTTGAGTTCCAGTCAGTCAAGTAGTAAGTATAGTTTAGTCATGTCGCAATCAACGTCATGATTTAAGTACCTTAGAGAGGTGGATGCCTCACATAAATGTTTGGACTTTATAAAGAACATGAATAATTGAAACGATTTTTGTGTTTGTATCACTTTAGAGAATAGTCATCATCATCATCAACCCATAACGTCCCACTGCTGGGCACGGGTCTCTCCTCACTTTCGTGAGAAGGGTTAGGCCATAATCCACCACGGGGGCCCGGTCCGGATTGGTGGATAACATACCTACCTCCGAAATAATTCTCGGGTAGGTATGCGGGTTTCCTCACGATGTTTTCCTTTACCGAAAAGCGAGTGATAATTACGTACATATGTTTTAAAGAAACACATTGCTACGTGCCCGCACTGGAATTTGAACTCACGACCTTTTGATTGGAAGGCGGACGTTCTCCCACTAGGCTACCACCGCTTTTTAAAGAATAGTATTTTTCACCAAATATGTACCAATAAAACAAATTTGAGGAAAAATAAATACAAAATGGACACAGCAAACGGCATGCTTTTCTTATTCAGCGAAAAATTTCATAAAAAAATATCGAAATATTTAATCAACAGTCTACTCTGTTTTTTTTTTGGGGTTGATAGATGCTCAAGACGTGCGGCGTCAAAAACTTCCATAAAAAAATGCGAAACAAAATTACGGAAAAATTGGTGGAACTGCACTATGTAGTATTGTCAGTAAATATGTCAAAATCACCGTCCACCGAATAATGAATCGTAACTGACCAATTACACGGCCGACCAACCCTTCATCTGGGGCCGCGGGACCGATCGATACCGAATAAAAATACCGGAATCCCGGAAAACGATCCCGGATTCAGCACACGTACTGTCAATATAGAATCGCGACGATTGTGATGCGAGGACTATGAACAAAAATGTTACGGCGGGGGTATTGAAAGAAAGCGGTCGAGGTGGGCAGTTCGGGATTGGACCGTCTACCGTCTGTCCGATTTCATGTTCTATTTTTAACACGCTTTTATTAGCTTCACGTGTATATTAGTTGATGATGATTTTGACCCCCTTCAAAACGTCGGGTGAAATCAAAATTTTGCACAGTTATCAAGGAACTATGACAATAAAAAAAAAAAAATCATACCCTTACTAAAAAATAAGAAAATAAATTATAGTTAAAAAACTACTCTTTAGTTAGGCTTGCTATTAAAGTGTTTTTTTTTTTTTGATAATAAAATTTTTAGACGTGAGATCTTTCTCCTGTCTCTATGTTTTTGTGTGTTTTTTGTGACCAACCTTAAATACCTTTTTCATGGTCACATCCATAGATCCTGACACCGAAAAAGGACTCCCCGCATCAAGGAATTTACAAAATACGAGGACCATAGTCCTACCATAACCCAGACTCAGAACAAATACCTACAGGCCACACAAATGTTTGCCCTATGCGGGAATCGAACCTGCAACCTCATGTTTTGCAGTCGGCTCATCCCCCACTTGCACCACGGAGACGGTTCGACACAACACAACTGACCCATTGCTGGGAAAAGTATGGCCAATATGTTACGAAAATGTAAAACTCTTTTTTACAAAAAAAAAAATATTTGAGTGTCTTCATTATGCGCCCGGTACATGCTTCTGTAACTTCCCCCTTTCGGCTTTCTGCTCATATCTGCGCCCCTCCAGGGTCTGCGCCCTGTGTATAAGCGACAAAGTGTTAAACGCTATACAATAATATCCAAAAAAATAAAAACTTTCTTCCCTCTCCACCCTAAAACAACAACTGAAGATCTTGATTGGGAGACCCTTGGGCCTGGCCGGAAGTGCAGACCTTAATGAAGAGTTACCGACTGAAGGCGAGAGCCATCCATCCTGTGCTGTTTAAACAGTGTGTGAGCATTTGTTGGGTGTTTATTGGCTATTTAGGGGGGTTTCATGAAAATGTTATTTATTCTAACTTCAGGAATAATGCCAGCTTCTGCTAGCGATGTGCGACTCCGAGCGACTATCGAAGGATTCGACTTTGTTGTAAAATTACTATCAAATAATAACATTCCGACTTCCCCAATCGACAATGTCGACTTTGAAAAACTTTCCGACTTTCTGTCAGAAGTCGACTTAGTCGTCTACGACTCAAACACGACTGCTGGAGACAATCATTCGATACTATCGAGTTATTTAGATAATCGAGTCATTCGATTAAAGTAACTCGACTTGGCCTATCATTAGCTTCTGGTCTACAAACCAGTGATCAGTGGCTTGGCCTCAAGCCAAGAATATCTACCTTTAGCCCTCGGTCATACGCGTATGCCAGCAGTTCCTTCTACTACTGTATCTTCAATAGCTCCAAATAAGAAAAAACAAAATTACCCTTAAAGGAATCAATTAGGGTGTGAAACTTTATAATAGAAAATAAGTAGAGGTTACAAAATAACTGCTCTGCCGATTACCTCCTTACTTCACTTAATTGTTCCAAAAAAACAATCTAAAGTAAAACTTTTGTACGTAATTGTAACTCGCTTTTCGGTGAAGGAAAACATGGGGAGGAAATCCACATACCTACCCGAGAATAGTTTCGGAGATAGTTATGTTATCCACCAATCCGAACCGGGCCCCCGTGGTGGATTATGTTCTAATCCTACTCACGAAAGTGAGGGGAGACCCGTGCTCAGCAGTGGGCCGATATGGGTTGATGATGACGGTGATCCATAGTACAAATTCATAACATTTTTTTCGACGAAAATAATTCATAGCCAATCCATCTTAGAATATTGACCAACCCTCCGGCATGAGGCGTGAGTTTTATTTAATTTCGTCTTGTGAAAACAGCATCCCCCGAGCGATGTTAGCTTTGGCCGGCACACGTCGGAACGGACAAATACGCCCAAATTATTGCCCTTTTCGGTATAAATGTGGCTAAATTCGTGTAGATTGGGATTGCTATTACACCGTGATGTAGTAAATTATAGAATGTGTACTTGTGTAGGCAAGTAAATCAAATGTTCGCTGCAGGGCACTGTGTCAGTTTTTAAAGTCTTTAACTGTTAAAAAATATAAAATATATAGGCTTGCACAAATTAGGCAAATCCAAAAATTTTGCAAATAGATTCTTTTGACTTTTAAACCGCCGCTCTGAAGACCGAGGTGACGTTATTATGTACTGTAGCCAAATCATCCCTGCAGGTGAATTAGTTGTCTGCCCACGCTTAATTTTCCCGCAATGTTTGCCAATATTATTAACTAGAGAGAAACTTTCTTGTCCATCCAAAAGTTATCTGGCAGAGATCGCTTTAAGCGATAAGACCGCCCATTGCACCTATTAATTCTCTCTGTATTTTATACATTTTGGTGTCTATCTATCAATATAGAGAAGCTATTTTCTCCACCAAGCGCCTATTACTAGGGCTCTTCGATTGTTGAATAGAATCTGCGCTGAGCACAGCGAGCTGGACATTTTTACATGTTCTTTAGTGACATTTACGTATGTTGCCCTTAAATGTATTGGTTCTTAGTTACATGTAAGTACGGTGTCGCTTTGGAAACACCTGTTAAGACACTGTATATTGAAATAAATAAATAAATAAATAAATTTTCCTTGTCATAAACATAGTAATAAAACAAAAGAAAAATTGAGTACAGTGCAAAAATAAAATTGTGCTTACACTACGGTGTAACAAATCCGAATCATTTCTTCGTGGCAAATCGATCGAATTGAGAGTGCGGTTCGTTTAGTGGTCGCCGTCTTAGGGTGGCTTATTAAATGTACCCGTCACTGGACGCTAGTTTAAACAGGGGTGGTAATGAAGCTATTCTTTTGTATCGGTGTTGCTATTGAGGAATTATTGGAGATGTTCCAAGAATGCAAAGTTTTAGGTGGCACTGTAACTGTCAAGGGCAGCCGTAGCGCTTACCATCAGGCGAACGACTTGCTCATCTCGTCACTCAGTCAAATTAAAGAAAAGAAACTTCTTAAAAGTACGAAAGTTTAGAAATTATGAGAGCTGCTGGTAAACGCCATGGCCTGCCGATGAGGAACGGATAGCTGTTTTTTTACTGGTTGTTTCCGTGATGGTAAGCGCTTAACCTACCCTTAACAATTACAGTGCTGCCCAGAACTCTGTCTGCAAAATCTGGCGAGACACTGCACTGAGCTCGTCATCTTGAGACATATTTTCTTAGTGTATTCACGGAAAACATTGTCAAACAGGTCGACGGTTGAGCAGGTTGGTACCTATTAGGTAAAGGCTTCTTCAGGTGGATTCCTGAAGAAGAACTCACCACAACACAGCGTAAATACGGTAACAATCGATAAATTATGTTCAGCGTTTTATATTTCAGCTGCTCATAATGTATAGTCAGAAACGAATCTTCAGGTTATAGATAGATAGATAGATAAACTCTTTATTGAAACACCACAGAACAAAGAAAACTTAAAACTAGAACAAAACAAATTTTACAATTAGTGTCTCTTCCAGACAACCATGCACGGAGAGGAGTAATTAGGACATCGGACGGTGGCTATAGAGATATAGAGATAAAGGTGGTAGAGAGATGGTGGTTATAGAGTTACATTAGTATCTAAAATTATTACAAACGGGATACATACACATTTCGCTTTTTTCTGTTTTTAGTGTTCTTAAAGGGTTTGTAGAAGAGAGAATGAAGAAAAAAAGGTTCAATTTGTTATCCGTCTGTCTGCCTGTTTTTAACGTTGTACTGTCCGAAAACACAATCCAGCCAAAAATGATCTACAGCCTCTATAAATCTAATACATTACAGAACAAGTTAACATTAACTGCAAGCATTTACTTTATATGAACTTCTGTAAAGATTACTGATGACAGTCAGCTTAAGGCCCGTTTTGGACGCCGAGACATAATGAGAAAATTATACGAAATATTAACGCGTTAATAAAAATTTGTTCGCTGGGGGGTTAATGGGAGCAGAAGCCGTTTCTGGTGACGCCGATTATGAGACAATATAAAGATCTCGATGAAAATATGTTCAGTTATAGGAAGATTTTTAAAATTATTCTGAATTTGAGGACAAATGGAGGAAACTTCTAACCACGCCATGGGAGGATTTTCGTTTTTATTTCGGCTTAATTACTCGGTGAAGAATACAATAATACAATTCTTGGCAGGCTTTTTTTTTATATTCACCTTAGTTATTAACATCGCCTTCAGAAGCTCTGTAATTTTCGCGTGGTTTCGGAAAACGAGACAGTAGTGCGTCCTGGAGCTTTGCTTGGGGACAACGGGACAGGTTACCGAAAAACGTTAGGTATAGGCCACCATTAGACCACAATCTATTTCAAATATTATAACGGATTTATTACCAACTCGGCACTTATCATGCATTTAAGTCCACGACCGCGACACTCCTGGCATCCTACTGTAAAATCACTGTTAAGTTTTTTTATTTGCCTGAGTGACGAGATGAGCAAGCCGTACACCTGATAGTAAGCGCTACGCCTGCCCATAATAGTTACAGTGCCAGCCAGAACTTTCCATAGCGTAAACTTGCGCGGCACTGAACTGCGCTCGTGAGTCTGAGACATCGGCTCTAAAGTCTCAGTGCCCTGCAAACCGGAACACAGTAATGTTTGCACGCTATTGTTTGACGGACAAGAACATAAGTATATCGAATGCATTTAAGTGTTGCGTTTTAATACCACAAGTATAAGATTCCTATGTTACCGTTCTCGTTCAAAATAGTGAGCGCAAAACAAGGTCAAAGTACCTGATGCGACATTTCACACACAGATAAAAAAAATCACATGCTCTGCTCGCGATTTAGGGTAGGCCATATTTAACCTGAGATGCGGAGATAGCGGAGAGCGTTCTTTATTGCGGTTTAATTCAAGAGACAGAGAGAAACAAGCTTTGATATGCCGACTTGCATGTAGTGTACGGTGACCATTAGTTACTGGAACGGGGTAGTATCAAATTCATTGTCCCCAATCTCCTACCCCGTTTGAAGGAGAGTGATGCTTTTTTCACGCTTTTTATTAGCTTCACCTGTATGTATGTATGTTTGTAACCGACTTCTTTGGGCGCGATTTTGACCCACTTTAAACGGACAGATTTCGTTCAAACTTTGTAAATTTATTGGGGACCGATGACAATACACTAATTTGATAAAATTATTCCATTTTTTCGTCATACGTTTCTTTCTTGAACGGTTTGATGAGGTATCATTCATCATGATCATCATCATCAACCCATAACACACGCACGCACGCACGCTGCTGAGCACAGCTCTCCCCTCACTTTCGTGAGGAGGATTAGGCCATAATCCACCACGGGGGCCAGATCCGGATTGGTGGATCACATACCTGCCTCCGGTATATTTCTCGGCATGTGGGTTTCCTCACGATGTTTTCCTTCACCGAAAAGGAAAACATCGTGAGGAAACCCACATGCTCAGCAGTGGGACAATATGGGTTGATGATGAAGATGATATAGTGATGGGAAGAAAATCCGTAAAGTTTCTAAATCATGGCGTCCGTACTCAGTCTCGGATAAAGCCATAGCACTGAGCTGTTGTTTTGTACTATTTCGAAAAGCAAACTTACGATGTCCTGATATGACAACAATATCACATTGTTGTTTATCCGCATCTACAAAAAAACAATTATTGTTTTTCTAGAGAATGACTTCCTTAATTTTAGTATTTTTGAGTTTCTGCAATCGTAAATATGTAGGAGTTTTTATTGGCTCAATTTTCATTTGATTTTGATTTGCTTTCGTGGTGTTGTCAAATCTACAGAATAACTTGAAGTAAACAAGTCTCTTACACCTACAGCTTCTTACTTTTGATATATCTAGACTATTTGCGGATCCGTAATATTGGGCTTCTAAAACCTATTAATGAAAACTTCGAATTTACTGAAAATATCAGCGTTACCGAAAAAATCAACGTCACTATTAATAATATTGAAATCATTAAAAACATTAACGTTACTGAAAACTATCGTCACACAATCTTAGTCACATTGCGGTCATCTTTTTCTTCAATAAGTCATTGAATGAACAAAAACCAATGTAAATGAATTTAATAAAAAACCCTTAAAATTAACTTCATGAAATTTATATGTGACTTTGAAAATCATCTCTTCCATTTAAAAAAAAGCTTAAATTATCTAGTTTTTTTTTTGCCGAAGATATGAAGTATATAAGCACCAAAACAAAAACAGAACGAAGAAAAACTAAAACACCTATATAATAATTAAAAAAGATAAAGAAACACACAGTCAACATAATGAAGCCACGCTTCATCAACGTCCAAATATTATTACAAAGAAAGTGACGACGAAGCCATCCTGGTGCAAGGACACATCAGTCGTGACAGTCGTGACGCGGCTCCACAGACAGTCAAACGGCACGACGCGAATGTACCTAACGATAAGCAAGACTTTGTTGGTCTTGGTCATACCTTGATGTTGTTACTTGTAGAGCTTGTAGCTTAATAGGTAGGTAAGTAGGTAAGTTTAATTTTCAATGTCTTAGAGCTTATGAAAGAAGAAATAGTGTAAGGTTTGATATAGGAGATAGAAGAAAACATAAATGAGAATTAGCAGCAAATGGTAATAATGGACAAATATGACAAACTAGTGTCAAATATGATGTAAAGGATTGATCTGAAGGTATCTGAAGAGCTACCTAGTTCGCAGAACAGATAACCATTGGAGATGAAAGGTAATAGAATGGTGACCATGGACCGGAAGACGCAGCGTAAGACGACCCCCACGAGGTGGACCAACGACCTGGTGCGAGTCGCAGGGAGCTGCTGGATGCAAGCAGCTAGGAACCGCTCGTTGTGGCGTTCTACGGGAAAGCCTATGTTCAGCAGTGGACGTCTTCCGGCTAATGAAGATAAAGATTCATTTGATGATGTAATTATTGGGTACTGTCAGATGTTCACATCTGTTTCATAAAATTTCTCATATAGGCTTATTTTCAACAGCTATCAATTTCTAGGTCTTCGTGATTATATTTCTACTTTTCACCTTTAGCTTCCGAATAAACATAAACTCTGAAGGCTTGAGCTACTGTCCACCATTTTGATCTGTCACATGATGGTATCGCGCGGTGTCGGGTTGCATACGACTGTTTATGGCGGCGAGGGTAGCCTTCACTGTCTCTTGTGTCGAGGGGTTCAAGTTTTCTACTATTTTTATTAAGGGATACATTACTCAAGTTACCATTATTCTCTGTAAATTCTGCGGGAATAAATACATAATTTCTTCAGGAGCTATGACCGTTCGCGCTTTTTGTTATTCTTGTGGTTTTAAGTTTTAGGTAGTGGTGCGAATCGCCCAAGCGCTCTGAATAGGGCGTTTTGCACCGCGGTCCTAATGAGGTGCGAAAGGCCAGATAAAAAAAAAACAATTTGATCGAACTATTCGTGATGTAAACCGCACCACTACCCTTTGTATCGCCACGATGAGAGAAATTAAAGTCATTTCTATAGATATTTAAAATTGTATTTTTATTTGTTACAGGAGCGCAAAGCAGAAGGACAGCGGCAGGTTTAGCGATGGAGCTGTTTGAGCAGCACCAAGGCACACACATACTTCAGGTAAAACGTCTTTATTATCACATCATCATCATCAGCTCGATCTTCGGCCCCCTCATCTAATCTCTACTAACTGATTTCTGCAAGTCGTCACTGCATCTCCCGGCGGGCGTTCTACGCTACGTTTGCCTAAGCGTCGTCTCCACTCTAGAACTCGTCTACCCCAGGCGTTGTCAGAACAAATACCCAACACATTTTAGTCTAAACTTCTAATACATCTGTAAATCTTGGGTAGATTTCACCACATGTCCTAAAGCTTATGTAAGTTCGTAGACCTACTGATTCAAATTCCTTGCAAAGTTTAAAATAGACACCTTCCTGACTGCTAATCAATGACTCACGGCACGAAGACTCATGACTCGTAAAACAAAAGCATGAAGAAATTTCAATCAAGCGGTTTGTTTACTTTCGTCATCGGGTTGCCACAAAAACTCCACACTCGAACTTGACTTTACATTGCGTAACCGCTTGGCCGACTTCACGCTTTTTTGCCAACAAAACACACAATGGAAGTACCACAAAAGATAACTAATAATAGCCTGGCAGCACATGCCAGATCTATAACGAAACATTAATTTAATATTTCGTAGATTTCACTAAAATTTCAAAACGAAATTAATTCTTTCGAACACACGTTTTCTGGGGCACTCTTGATAGGGTTGTGAAAAAAACTCTATTATATTGTATTCGATCGAGTAAATTATCATTTTGCAATCGATTCTCTGTCATTACAGGCTTGTGGGTGCTGCGGTTTTCTATTCGGTTGAAAATGGTCGAGTACGTGATTCCTTAGTTCCATTTATTTTTTTCAGTGCAGAAATGCAACTGTTTTGCGGACCGGTGGTACGTTTTGTTGGAAAAAATAGTACGTGCATGATCAGACTGTTTGTTGTGAAATAATCTTGACCGTAATCATAGGACCTGTAGAGTTAGCGGACACCTGACTGAGGCTCTTGCTTGTTTTTGGATTCAAGGATAAAGATCACAGCTAGTAATATAGGAATTATTAGGTAGACAGTGGTTATAATTATTAGAGGAAGCTGTTTACACTGAGTCAGGGTCGTGAATGATCCTCATAGTTCCAGACTTGCTAGAGACAGGACATTAGGGGTCAGAAACGTTGCTAAAATGTTACCATGCATTACCATGCTCATGTTGTTGGTTTTGTTTAATTTTTATCCTCAATTGTTCATTATTCTTTTCCATGCGTCCAAATTCACTAACGACTTTCGCGTTTTTTTATATAAATGCAACACCAGAATAACTACTTAGGCTATCATTAAAACAGGTTGTTATCACTATCACCTACTTGTCATGTCGAACACCTACCAAGGTATTCGACCTTCTTCAAAACAAGCTCTTGATTCAGTTATTTTCAATCAAATACAAAAAACAACGGGCTCTTTACAAACAAGAACCACGTACCTACCTAAAAATAGAACAGAAAATGGCTTCCTCCACAATGGTCCATTAAGTTCATATTCCACACTTTTACATTTATTTTCCAACTATCGTCTTGGAGCGTTTAAACGCGGATTTTGTTATAACGTATAAAAAACGGGTTATTATCAACGTGGATGTATTTTGTCAAGCGTGCATCTCATTAAAGTTGGCGATGACGACGCAGAAATAGACTGGATGAGCTTTTACTTTACAAAAAGTGGATGATATGAAGAATGATACCGTGGAAGACCTATTTATGATAGCTACAGCTACTTAAAACTGTTTGAACCATTATAATACCTGATGCATCAGACTTTTTGCTACATCCAACCAATCCAACGTGGTGATTATTAACCATACATTATCTCATAGTGAAGAATAGTGTCCAGGGGGTATAAATGTAAAGGGCTGATGACGAAACAAGTTTATTTTGTCCCGTAGCTAAAACCTCACACGACACACATGTCATTGATGATAACTAAACCTAATTACGTAAGGCAGACAGGTTTACTATTGTAATACACAACTTATCACTATAGACACATGGCTTAATATAATTCTTTCAGAATTGATTCGCAATAATACTCATTGAATAATCTAATTTGTAAACTGGCTAGGCCCGTAAAGATAATGCCGATGGCCTTTGAACAGATGCCAAGTCTAGTGGTGAATGAAATCAATTAGTAGTAAAAACTTAAAAGGAAAAGAGAGAGCTCTGCCAGCCTAATATGGTTGACAGTGTCAATTTACTTAATTGACTGTGATAGCTAATGGAATGCTATACAAGATCCTGCACGGCTGGCGTTTTAATAGCTGTATCTTGGTCAGTCATAAGCAAGCCTTCGCAAATTATGTCACTATATTGCTGCATTTTTTTATTGTTTTAGTTTTTAAGTTTTATTTGTTCTGTGGTATTTCAATAAAGAGTTTATCTAAATCTATCTATCTTAACCAGTCCATCTTAGGGCTCAATGGTTGAAACACCGACGCGAAAGAATATTGTGAACATGACAACGAGCGTAATGCCTTTGTTGCGCCTCCTTTATTTAGTTTTGTGGATTGTGACCATTAAGGCACAACACCAGCTCTACTGTAAGCAGGTCTAAAGCTTGGCAAGCACCACTTATCAACGACAAAGCAAGTAGCAACCCAGATCTTAAAATTTTCAAGTCTTGCAACTTCAATGTATAATCTGCACATAATTTCAAATAAGGTTCTTTAAGTATTCCAAGTAATTTCAAAGTTACGTTTTGGTGATTTGATAGCTTTTTCACATCCTAATAAATCCTCCACAGTTGAATTCTGTACCGGCTGTGTTCTTACAAGTTATTTAAAACATAAACTTGTTGTGTTGAAAGAAAAAAACCGAGTAAATATCAAATCTATACATATAAAAATGTTATGTTGGTTTGTGTACGCTTCAAAAACTCAATAAGTTCTGCACCGATCGAACTGAAATTGTAGCATCATATATAATCCGCATCAAGGATTTTTTTTATCTATTTTTTTCATCAGTGACATATCAGCGAATGTGCGAATGTGCCACAGCGAAGCGTGGCAGGGCACAGCTGCTAGTTTCAATAATATTTATTCTAAAGATGCAAACCACGTCAAAACCTCAACTACGCACATGACACTTCCATCAGCTCTACGCCAGTGTGTAATTTCGCTCGTGTTGATAGTTTTCGTCATCTTACCAACTAACCGTTTGTTTACCATTTTTTGTGGCGTCTACAAAATTGATGTTGGATATCTTGCATTAGTTCCACCAGTGTGTATCTGGATGAATGGCAGCGAGATCTTTTTTCTTAAGCTCCTAAGTAAGATTTTGATGACAATAAATTGAAAACCAAGGTTACAGGTTGTGCGTGTTAATATTTACTTACCTTAGCTGTTTGTGCAATGCTTGGAAGTTTAATTTAAGGATTTTGCGAAATTATTGAAATTTTAGAAGTGATAGGTAGGGAGGAGAGTATGCCTGGATGAGGAAAGATAAAAATACGGACGAAAAAAATTGTTTGATATAACTGAGCAGTCGCGCTTTAATCTATCAAAACTTCATTTGAAGATTCAAAGGTTAAACAGGACAGAATGTGCGCTGCACTAAGAACCTAGTTGACCTTAGGGGTAGGTATAATAAAAATTTTGCCTAACAATACCGTGGCAATAAATCAAAATTAGATAGGAGAGACGGTAAGGATTCAGGCCTTGGCTTATTCATGGTAGGCACTAATGAAAATCGCACAGTGTGCTGTGGTAACTGAACTTCGGATTTCAGAAATGAGCCTTTTGGTTTCTTGACAGTTATTTTTCTTAGTCCAGTTTTGATAATTTAAAATAGAATTGAAAATTTTAAAATCCAAATTATATAAATTAATTTTTAATTTTATTTTTTCCTTTTATTTATTTTGTTATTTAAGTTCTGTCAATAAATATATTTTTAACGTTAAATAGTGAAATATCTGTGTCAGTGTGTACCTTCTATGTTTATTGTCCAGCTAATGTAATAATTTGTTATTTTTGTTCACAGTCATTGGACGGGTTCGCGTTATCCGTGGCCGCTGATGGGAGGTTCCTGTACATATCTGAAACTGTTTCTATATATTTAGGATTATCACAAGTAAGTACTGATTTTCATGATTCATCATCATTGCGTCATTTATTGTCACCGCCTTATTGATCGTCTTTCCATTATTTATGAACGGTTTGTGAAACTGGATTGGAATGGATGGAAAAATTACAAAGTTACCAAAAAGGTACACCAACCAAGGCTTCTGTTAATTTAGCATAGAGACAGATATTAACTAGTTTAGTTGCTCCTGAAAATTCACTCTGTATCAAAATAATCATTCTTACTCATTCAACACATTCAAACTTTAGACCTACCATTTTCACCATCATCCAAAACACCATAGTACACGCACTCATTGACACTGCCATTCACGCACGCACGCACACAAGCAAAGGTACAGTCAGGCGATTAAATCTGATATTTTCGGCTCCGCTCCAAAGACATCCGGTGGTAACTGGTACCTTCGTAACTGCATTTGATATCAGATAAGAAGGACACGTGTTACGTTATGACGTGTACGTGGGCTGGATTTTGTAGTTACGTATCTATTTTTTTATCCCCATCTTTGGGTCTATGATTCTGTGAAGATTTTTTTCTGTGTTAGTGGAAAGGCATTGTCGGTTGTTGCTGGAATATGTTAATATCAAAGCCTTTAGGAAGACAATTTAGAATACGTAAATTTAATTTAAAATTATCGGTCAAGTGGATCCCACTTCTGAAAACCAAGTTAAGATAGACAAATAGATAGATAGATAAACTCTTTATTGAAAGACCACAGAACAAGGAACACTTAAAAACTAGAAAAAACCAACTTGACAATTAGTGTCACAATGGGCGGTCTCATCGCTCAGAGCGATCTCTTCCAGACGTAGAGCTTATCACTGCTTTTTACAGAAAATGAAGTAAGGACTAATAAAGGCCGTCAACTTCATTCACGATTCGCCTGGGGTATGAGGTCGGCAGCGAGGTAGGAAAGTAGTGCAAATGACGTTACTTTACTAAGCATACCACGCGATATTTCTGTTCATCGCGTAAACTATCTACTTGTACTCGTAAAACTCGCTCCTCGAGCCTAGCAATATCATCAGGTCTTAAGAAACTTAATAGACTTATCCTACCACTTCACGATAAAAATAAGAACATTCAGCAAGATTAATCCCGAGCTCCTTCCCAGCCAGACACTGGATAACTTAATGAGAAAAATGAATTACACGATACGTATGCAAATCCGAAACGTAATAACTTGTTTGGCACGCAAAGAATTTCATTCGCCCTGAGCAATGAGATAATATTAAAAATGCAGACATGTACAAAAAGGAATAATTTGGAATAATATAGAGGTTGGTATAAATCTAGAATTAAATAAACGAAATTAAAAGGCGTCGTGAAAAGATCCAAAAACAGGGAAACTCTTGGCAACATGGCTTCGGGGGTGGTGCGAGGGAGATGGTAGATAGGGGGAAAGGGACGATGCGATATGCCGGTCACGTCTCGGGCAAGGCAGGCGCGTGCTTCTCATCCTAATGCTGATGCGAACCTTACCACGCACACATACAACCCTACAGGACGCACACCAGCAAAGTCACAACACCTCTCACACACACCCTGCCAGTAACTCAATACGTCTCTCCACATGTGTGGGTAGACATAAAATACATAAACTTCCTGGTAAATAAGCGTAGATACGACTTTCTTATAAGGTTTGTGTTAGACATTTCTTCTATATTAAATTCTGTTTTTTTTTTCGTCGGGTAAAGACTGATAGTGGCGTCGACAATGGGAAATCAGGTTTTCTTTGTTAAAGGTGAAGGAAATGGATACTTTTTGCCGTGATGTGTGATGCTCTTTTGTTCGTTGAGGGAATTTACGTGACGAATTTTATAGGATTTCTTGACTCAGTGCCGGAGGATAGCAATTCGATGTCTGAAGAGTTTAGCTGGCAGTAATACTTTGCTTTTCGAAATTCTGCATGGTAGTGATTGTTATGGATAGGCGAGACGATAACACAGGAGCCGAAAGGAACTTTCAAGAAATCAATTCCAATCATTGTAAAAACTGGACCTATAGACTGAATAATCGAAATCTAGCCGACTATTCCAGTCGTCGCGATATTATTCACAACAGCACATCTGATGGTGGATCATCACAATAGTTAAACATTCAAATTAAAGAAGAATCCTATTAAAAGAAAAATAATATGAACGTGGTTTAATTATATGAAGCTTACATGATGAGTAGAAATTCACGTCGACGATAGAATCGACATCTTTCACTGAAACTCATGTTTCATGCACATGCCAATAACTTATCCGCTATTTCAATTCAACTAAACATTTTGGCACACAACTCCACCTTCCATCTTACGTGAATTCCGAACCGATTTGCCCGATCGGCAATTCGATAAACACCATAAAATCGGTTGCTTTCCAAGAACCGACCACCATAATGTCACCATTGTTTTATAGAATTCATATGCAGAGAATGACTGCGGATACACGGCTCCTGAATGTTTAATAGGATCCCACAATTATATTTGATAAATTTATTTAAAGGATATTTGCATATTTGTGAAAGGATCATTGTGAAAGTCCGGTCGAGTGATTGAATGAATTTTTTGGTCGGTCGGCTTTGATGATGATAAATATACTGAAAACTGCATGGAAACTTATTGGTTGCTAATTAGCAGATCGGAAAGGCAGATTGTTGATACTTGAAACTATTTTATGTTAGTATCAACTTTATTCTTATTTATAGATTTTAGGTACAATGGGATGACAAAACCAACGAAAAATTAATTTAAAGTTTGTGGTTGTACCTTAAAATATTTATTTCATATGGTAACATGCAAAGCGTTTGTCTTACTAAAAATAAACGCAGGATTAATCATACAAAAACAACTTTCATGTAATAGAAAACGATGCTGACACACCTGCAAAAACAATAGAATTTTCGATTTCAACCACACCTTTTTCATACAAGCTTCTTCCGCTAACCACTAATCCAAACCACACCCGTTCCTAATTACACATAAACAAAAGTACGAAGCAGTCAAACCAGTCTCACTGAACGGTCACGTACGAACCACCATCGTTATGAATGAAGCAGCTGTTATCACTACCAGCAGGTGGGCATCTAACGAGGATGTGCTGACATTGATGATAATTGTAGACAAGAGATAGTTGATGGTCATGGATGATGTGGGAACGGTCATGGAGAAAAGTTTATGAATGGATACAATTGCTGATACATAGATGTAACATGAAATGCGCTGAGTGATGATGCGTCAGCCATTAGCGAAGATAGAGAGCCAATTTTCGTTTTAATAAAAGAAGGCATGGTGTCCAATAATTCTAAGCAGAAACAAAAAGCGGCATGCAAAAGTAACAAGAAAAGGAATTAAGATTTTGAACCAATAAAAAAAACGAATCATCAAATTACCAAGCATTCACACCACCCATAAAAATAGCTACATATTCCTTGGTAATAAGTTTAGACAAGCAAAAAGTACTACAAGCTGACATAATAAATTTGTTCACAGGTAGAGATGACGGGTAGCAGTATATTTGATTACATCCACCAAGCTGACCACGCAGAAATAGCTGAACAGCTAGGGCTGTCCCTGGCTGGAAGAGGAGGGGCTGGATTGAACAGTCCTGCATCAGGGAGCGAAGAGGGCAGCCAGCATGGAACGAATAACCCTGATGGTGAGTAGGCTATTAATAACGATCGATTGTTGCACACATTTGAGATGTACTCGTACGTAGATACAAAACTTGGAATAACTCTGCCTTATCCTAATTTTGACGTCAAGCCATTTCAAAGAGTAGAATTTAGCAAGACCAATAGTATCCTTGGATTTCTTACATTAGATTCTGATTTTTTACTTGTTTTTAAAATCTGGAGTGCTTTTGTTGGAATAGAAATTCGAAGAGCGGCTTTTCGATAGTCATCCCAATAAAGGTGAAAGTTTTGAGCACTTTTTATAGGAACATTTAACATGTTGCTAGCTCAAATTTAATTTGGAATTGTAATTGCGTGAAATTGTCAGCAATAATATCTAGACCAGTCTAGATTTTATCATTTTTCTCTTGTACTTTTTGCTTTAAAGTTTTATAAATACAACTAAAAAATCTTCCGAAACAGTGAAGACGCTACTTTCTACCACCGTTATTCAAGCTGTCTAAGTAGGTGTCACATTTCGACATCCAAAAGAAAAGTCAAGAATTACCGATGAGCTGTCGACAAAAAACTCGGAAAAAATGTGTTCAGAATTCAATTAAACTTATTCCGAGGCCGTTGCACCTTCGGCGAAGTGACAATACCGAAAATTTCTCTCGCTATAACGAATCTCCCAATGCTGTCAACAATCACTTGAGTATCAAACTGAAATTAGATTATGGAATCGTCACGGCTGTTGGGATCTTATGAAACGGTCAATGGGGCGTCAGTAGGCATCTTTATGCTACAAATTAATATTTCATTTCTATGGGAACTATCTAAGAACTTATTTTAAGCGCCACTGTGCACCTAATTTCAAACGAAACGCTTCTGGACCGAAATTAATAAGGTTACTCACCCATTTTTACTCTCCGAGTCGAAATATAGGTGTCGGTTCTCAATTAAACGACCAAATTAGCAAAAAAGTCGTTCGTATAATCTTTACTATCAAACAGTTGCTCGCTTCACTGCATTCGAAGTTTTTACTATTGTTGTGGTTATACGCCGGTTATAAAAACTTAGTTTGAATATACGCAATTTGAATTTGATATTTTACTTGTGTTGATTTGTTCTTTTAAATTCTTTGAGTGAAACTACGCGGAACTTGCCGCTGATTTACAATGTTTTGGATCTTTTTCTCCTACGTACCAATAGTTTTGAGAATCACTGCTGTGTTTCAGAACCTTATCCCCCTAATAATAAAGGTTAATTTTATCTTAAAATAACTTCTCTACACATCAAAACAACCATGACTCTCACACATTCGACCCAATTTTTTTACCCAATATAACGGATAAACTCCAATTTCAATTTAGTCCACATTTAAGGGCTTAGAATCAATTTCAATTTACTTTGAGATACAAGAAAAAACTTGTAAAAAATCTATCAGGATCGAAGTTTGACAGCATGGCATTGTTGGGCGAAGGGCGTGGTGAAACGAAGTCACAGAACAGTAGCCCGTGAAGAAAGTTCTACATTGTTGACAGACGACCATGGAAAAGTCGTGCAATCAAGACAGACTAGCATGAGGTGCCAGTGGTTCTAAATATTATAGGTGAAAACGACCTTTTTAATTTAGCGGATACACTTCTTGGTAGGCACTGCTAATAACTACCGAAAGCTGATGGCCGAACGGTAACCCGGAATCTAACCGAGTTTGTCTCTCCTCAGCCTACAAGCACTTACTTAATTATAAGTATGTCGAATCTGGATTTAACATCACGTGGAAATTGGAGAACCTACTTGTTGCAATCAATCCAAACTAGCCCAGCAAGGTGGACGATGAAGACGTTCCTCGTGAAAATCATTAGTTACAGAAGTAGGACATTACATAATATGCCGATGATGCAATTCTCTCATACTATCTACTACATAATTTATACTTAGTCCCTTAAATTGGGATATAACTCATTTTAATAACTTGTAAATCAAAGCACTCGTCATTATAAGTAGGCAGGTATGATATCATTTGTGAAAAATACGATCAATTCTGCTTGAATAAATTCACTAGCCAAGGTTGAAATAGTTCTGCACTGAGTCAATCTTGTTACGTATTTGGTACAAAGACATGATTCCAATCGACATAGCGCATTGTCCACATTATGTTGTGGCTATTGCCAAAGAGCAAATGGTCACTGCAATTGAGAAAGAGGCTTTAGCGCATGAGTAGGATGTTTTGCCAGTAGAGTTGATTAGGAATCTAAAATTGGAAACACTAAATGCGTTCGTAACAAAAACGGAATGGTAAAAAGGCTAATGAGTAAGGATGATATACCTAACGCTAACAGGAAAAGTGGCGAAAATATGTGCTAAAAAATACTAGAATTTAAACAAATAGGCTCTTTAAACTTGACTGGAAGTTTCAGCAAGTAAAGAGCAGCAATGTGAATCATTAAGAAACAGTATCGAAACTTTTAGAACCGCAGCATCCAAATTCAAGAAGCTTTAACCGAAATCAATTAAGCCACACCGTATCTGGTCGATCCCAAAGCCATGAATCTTTTAATTAGCCACTCACTTTCCCAATCAATCAGTTGCTTCGCCCTTACGGAAGAGATTGCCTCTTTTGTTAGATAAAATTGAGATCTTTATGCCAAAACTATTTTCCATTAACATTGTTTTGATTGGATTCAGTAGATGTGTTATTTCTTTAATATATTTGTGTATAATGGCTTGATGGCTAAAAATAAACAAGTACCTACCTATTTCGTTCAATCAATTGAAGTTAAAAACGTCTAAATTTCTCGGAATTAAACAACTTTTCAGCGGGATCTCTTTTAGTTTTAATGAAGTCTTTAGCTTCTTCTTCCACTGAACTTTTCGACTTCCTCTTCGGTGTTTATGATCCAACTTTATTATTCACCAGATTTTATCATTTAGCAGTTACGGTCAAGTTTATAGTGGTCATTCATAAAATGTTTACTGCTATCCGATTGTAAGATCAGTGCTTTGTCAACAGTATCAGCACAAATGACTCTCGCGGCCAGCGGGGCGTTGTATCGAGGAATGGACCGGGCGTTTTGCGTGAGAATGAAGAGTACGTTGACCAAAAGAGGATGCCACTTCAAGTCTTCAGGATACAGGGTAAGAAATGCTGCAATGGTTGATGTCCAAGTTAAAGTTTTGGTAAAGCTTCTGTCTGAATAACATGAATGTTTGAATTATCCTTGTTGAGATGTTGTAACTAAAATGCATCTTCAACGCTTTGTTTTGCTGTAAGAATCTGATTAACACCTTCAAAAGATATTGCGCCTCCATATAATGCCAATTTATTTTCTGGTGCAGTAACAAAATTGCTTCCACAAATGTTATCATAAAGATTTATTAATTTCAAAGTCATTAGTACCTGAGAACGACTATGAAAATGCATGGACATTTTTCTTATCTAGTGTATAGAATGAGAATTAAATGGACTCTGAATTTTCATTTTCAATCTAGGTTGGAAGAAGCTTGGAGGGTGAGACGCCGAGATACGCAGAGAGTGGTAACTGGCGGGTGGGTATCTTGTAGCAAGATGATTCGTTAGTGCTGATAACATAAATTAAAAATCAGTAACAGAAAGACTAATGCATTTACCGTGAATGAAACGACGAAGGAAGAACTCATTACAATGTTTCATGTTCCAAGGTCAAGTTACGGATCTCAACGCGAGTTTAGTTTTTACTGAGGTGATTAATACGGTGCAATAGGTTATTTTTTCGAAATTGTGTTCCGAAAGCAACAACCTTCTCTGTTCCTTCTTTCATTGTAATAAATGTTGTCACACGACCTCTTTATCTGTCTTAAATAGCAAATATTATTGGTTAGAGTTATTGTTCCGCTTGGGGTGCCGCAAGGCACGATTATATGGCCCCATAATTTTTGCCCTAACTCGGTGTTAGGTCATAAAATGTGATTATATCTCAAGCGACTCGCGAAAACCACTAGGTACGTAAAATTGTCCGTAGATTGTTTTCGGGGAGTAAATTTTCCTTTTATTTCATAACCACTTCGCGGACGTTTCCTTTTTAGGGGTCCATTATTTCTTTATGAATTGTGATTTTATTTGTTTTTTATTGGAAATAAATCGTTTGGGTTGAAAGTTACGTGCGATTATTTGGTATCTTCATCTAAATGGCTTCTACTTGGAGGCGGCGGCTAGAGCAATTAGAATAGATCGTTTATTAGGCGAGCTTGGGAAATACGCCAGAGGCAAACGTTTTATTGGCTAAATTGCAAATTAGTTAATCCGTACATTTGATCTTCTTATTCGATTAGCAGGTAATGTATTACGGTACGTGGCTTCGTTCCTGGAAACAAATAGCTCTCAGTTTATGTGAACTTTATTAGCTTTGCGTGAAACACGTTTCGTGTTTGTGGTTCAGGGATTTTCAAAGTTCAGATGAGGTTTTTTATGGCTGTCTCTTCCAAGGAAGGTAATATGGTTTGTAATCAAACTTTCGAAAAGTCTTGGAAGATTGATGTAATTTAAAATTACCATTGGTGTACATACCATAGCAGTAGAACTATAAGGGATTTGTTTATAGCGGACTACCTATACAGCTAAAATATAGAAGATAACACACGTACCTTTTTGCCAAAATTGTTATTTGGTACTATTTCCACCCAGGGTTTTGACCCTAGCCAATATTTTTTATAACTATGTTTTTATGGCTGTTCCTGATTTTACAGAAGCTGGACACTAATAACGCTGAGCTAAAACCCATTTGACACGTCATATTTTTTTCATAGTAATTTCTTTATCTCTCCTTTTATCGTAACTATTTCGTATGTCTCGATTTCAGTTAGTTTTATCTTAGCTCTGATCTTCAAATTCTTCAACTGTCTTTCCCTTCTTTTCAGGTCGTATTGATGCTGTGTCGACTTCGACCGCAGTATTCCTTCTCCCACAGTCGGAAGTCACCCACGGTTCTCCTCGGGATGGTGGCGTTGGCGATAGCGTTACCACCACCCTCGGTCCACGAGATAAGGCTGGAGTCAGACATGTTCGTGACGAGGATCAATTTCGACTTTAGGATAGCACACTGCGAGCCCAGGTATTTGGCATTTTTATCGTAAATGTAACATTTTTGTAAGTAGTTTTTATGTCATACAGTGCCACCTAGATCTTTAGTGGGACTGCGCTGGAAATAGTATTCTTTAATACGGAACACATTAAACTTTGCAAACTACCTGCTTGGCGGATGAATATCTGGCAAAGGCGTATTAACTTCCACAGGCCGTGTCCTTGTGAAGAGGCCTAACAATACAAGAATAATAATGGTAACAATTTCTTCCAGCAGGGTGTCAGAGCTGCTAGGATACACGGCGGAAGAGCTGACGGGGAAGAACCTCTACGCGCTCTGCCACGGCGAGGATGCCAACAAACTTAGGAAATGCCATGTAGATTGTAAGTACCTTTTAACTCTTGGAACCGACGTCGTGTGTAACACGCTGCTCTGTAGAGATGTATCTCTAGAGCCATTAGCTTCTTGCTAAATTTTATTAATGTCATAAACAACCGAAAAGAAATCTCAGACTAAAAGCTCTTGAGAAGTATCATCAAAAAAGGCCCTGGGGAAACATGATGCATTTACCCACCTGTATTCCTCTTTGAGGGAGGACTTAATTCCAGCAGTAGAAGAATAAACTGATGATGAACAAACACAAGAGCACTACCTACTAGACTTGTAAGAAACTCCAAGAAGTTCGTTTCCAAGAAAGAGCTTTCTGTCTACGCGTAAGAAATGTACGAATAATCAGAATCGATTGGCCATCGATACCGAGAAAGCTGTTGTCTAAATTGTTAAATTATTCGCATTCGTTCATCAAATCATCATTTCCATACATGCAAATCTCTGAGTAATTCCGTTTTCTCCACAAATGCTTTCGTAACTGTGCACGTCGATGCGTGTTAAATGTCTATTAATTTGTACCTTGCAGGGTCCCCTGCAGATATATACTTAGGTACATGATCAGGTTTCATTTTGACTCTTGTAATATTTTCGACGCCTTATTCTTCAATAACAACTATTGGGTGATGTACTAGATACACCAGCTGCTATTCATTTGTGCCGCTTTTCCTATTATGATCGTTTAGATTTCTATGGGTAAGTGATATTTATCCACATCCTTCTCATAAATTATCCTAATTAGGTGTCGAGCTGTCGACACATCTATGCCACCACTTTGTTATGTTGTTCTAATAGTTTCGTTTTAATTATCCTTGCTTCAATCGATTGTCTTGATGTCCACCCATGACCCAATAGTGTGGTGAAATCTTTGTGGTGTAACGATCGATTTGTATTCAGTGTGGGGACGATTGAAATCCATGTCAAGTCGACTGGCAGCTCAAGGCGCGCTGGAGGAAAATTTACGACAGTACTGTTTTGTTAGGAAGAAATTCGGTTTGTCAATCAGGCGACGTCTTGCTCTGTTTACCTTATTTTCTCTTGTACATGACCGGCTTATATTATATAGGTACTAAGTATATAAAAGGTTATATGTAGTTAATAATCAAATCCACTTATTTTATTTCCTCTTATTCTTTACATCTATTTCGTATTAGGCACAGGCTGTGTCTTTTGGAGATACGACCACCCCATAAAGCCCAAAAATTTTACGTCTCAGCGTAATTATCTCCAACTTTTCATATCACATGAAAAATTCCTCAAGAGTAACGCAATCATGTTTTCAAATACGTATGATATTATTACTTTTCCACGCATCCGTCAGCGGAATACAATTTAGGCCTACGCTATGTGCCGGCCCGACTCTACGAGATTTGAATAATAATTTTTATACGATCATTTTGGTTTCCTTTCCCTTGACGAAGACGTGGGAAATGTCGTGTAATGTCCTCTGAGATGCCTCTATGTACTATTTTATGAGCTTCGTCTTTTCTGGGATTGTGTTGGGACTTTGTATCTGTTTGAATATTCCTTGTATGTCCTTGGAAGGTAGGGTCCACATCTTGGACCTGTCTCAATATGGTAAATATTTCATTTGTCACCAAACCTTTAGCATTTTCTTCATCGGTTGTTGTTTCAAACGTTTCGTTACGCAACCCGTAATTTTTATCATGTACATATCTATAGTGTAGTAGGCGCCAATCCTGATTACTAATGCGATGATGTCACCCTTCCTTTATTTGTTTGTCTGCGATCTCCAGTTATAGGTGCCTGTTTTCCTGTATAAATTATTATATGGAAAGTTTAGGAGCTTTGGCATCGAAGCAAATCTTTAATGCTTTCCATATTGTTCTTTATTTCCTTACTCCAAGTGGGTAATATGAATGGAACGATTCATAATCCTGACGTAATGGTCTCGTGGCCAATCAAATGGCGTATGTAACAAGATGGCTGCCACCCCGAATGCCAATCACGGCTTAGCTTTAACGTCATGTGGTCCTAGCACCTTACCATTTGATAGCTTTACGAGACCATCAATTTGAATTTAAAATTAACATCTATGTAGATGCCGGTCAAATGTGGACAGCTCTGGTGCTGCATAACAATTCTCTTTATTTACATAAAAGTCCGGGTGTTTGCTAGAAAGCGGGTAATTTGGTTACAACTGCGTATGTGGTTTGCTTACATGATGATTATACATTGACGTTATTTTGTGCTTATGGTAATAAAATTCAATGATTATGTTTGGGACTTCCGACAATGAACGCTGAAACCTTGGAATTTGATAGCGTCTTGTGATTCATAAAATACTAATATATTGTTTAAACCACGTCATTAAAGAAAATATGATCATTTGATTACAATAAATTTGGTTTCAAGAGCTTTATTCAAATAATTTTTAATTTTTGAATCATTACTTATTTTTTCGTCAGTTTACTGGCTGAATCCATGATTTTCAAAAAAAAAAATGCGTTATTAGAACTTTTTACTCTCTTCGGCCGAAATACAAGTCATTTCTATCGCAGTAGTGGACATCTTACCTTACGTCATCAACCAATTTGATTGTAATTTTCACACCTTTTGCGTCATTTTTCGTGACGATGCAACTCATGGTTCAATAATCACGTTAAGTAGGTAAGGCACGATTGTTGTTTCTAAGCATGTAGCAGACAGTAATCTGCATATGATCAGTCATTGCATTGCATTGATTAGGCAAGTAAAGTTAGTCTATCATGATCTAAGTACGAAGGACAGAGGCGGAGGACTGCTCATGGTGGGGTTTTAGTGGGTTAGAGTCCCACACGTCCTCCACTGGCACCCCCGCCTAAAAAAAGAAGTAGTTCCGAAGTTGTTGGCGGATATGGTAAAAGAACGATAAAGGTTGAGATGAAATTCAGCTGAAATGAGGAATTTCTTAGCTTAGGCGGTGGCGATTATGGAAAAGTAGCGAACAGATATTACGTTTATGAAGATAAAACTATACCATGCTCTAGATATCAATTAAAACAGAATACTAGGTAAGGGGGTATACAGCTACTTAATTAATTTGGAAAGAGGAAATGCGACTTCTGAACAGAATAGATATAATAGAGAAAAAATAAAGAAGAAGACAGCAAAGAAAGGTAACATGCAAAATTCCAACTCACAACGGGAACTGGGTCAAAATTGACTGCAATATTTAAACCAGACTTCCATCTATACTAACTTACTTACACAGTCCGTTGAAAAAAGCTCGTAAAAGACAATAGATAATCCAATGACGACAACGTAATCCAATCCAAAGAATCCAATGACGCTACAAATCAAGTCTTAACCACAACAATCAATATAGAGCTACCTTTTACGCATTCAGCTCACTTTGGCTTAAGTCCAATTCCAGGCGCGTCTATAAGCTAATGAGTAATTGCAAATAAAGACAATACAACAACAAAACCAAAAACTTCAATACTAATGAATCACGTATGAAATAACACGTGTTTGTCACTCGCTCCTTTGTGTTCGCAATCATGTGAATATAATACTCGTAGTAGAGTCAAGCTCAATCTAACACTCTCACACTATATCGCAATAACAACTGAGGAGTTTCTTCTTCAAGTGTCCAAAGAAGTTATCAGATATCTTCATTGTGATAAGGTGCTAGAGCGACGTTCGTATAATGTAGCGGTAGGACTGATACGTCATTGTTAGTAAGGTATTGTTTTCATACATTGAAGATGAAGGTCGTGGATCCTTTTTGGGAGTGAATTTGAGACTGACTAGTCGTCGAAGGTTAAGGTGAAAATTTATCCAACGAATGGAAAATTCATCTTTTTATCAGGGTGTGTGATCTTACTATTATTTGTGTGTTACGAGGCGAGCAGATCATTTGTCTGATGATAAGCGCCAAGTTTACCTACAGTTCAGTTCAGTGTCATCCACTTGGCTATTTATTTCGCAATGCCAAGTTTTGGTCCTACCCCAGGCACTCTAAAATTCCATATGCAGGCTCTTTAAAAACTGACTGCAAGAAGTCTGCCACTTATTTCACATAGCACTCTTTGCGCCAAATGGCCTTTATTCCTGGTTGAATTTGAAATCTTCCTTCTCTTAGGCGGTCTGTGAACAAATCTGACGAAATCAATCTCTCCAAAACATCCTTACATTTGAAGATGGAGACTGCTGTTAAATCTAAATTGAGTGACTTTTTCTTACTAAAGATAAAACTAGCATCGTCCAAACACCAGCACCATATTAACATCAAATCTTTCACTTGCCTCTTTCTTCCAGTAATTACATCAAGCCTTTCACTTGCCTAACGAATATTTCCTCTTTCTTCCAGTAATTAACAAAGGTCAAGTCCTGACCCACTACTACAGGATAATGAACAAGCTGGGAGGCTACACGTGGATGCAGACATGTGCCACCGTCGTCTGCTCCTCCAAGAATGCGGAGGAACAGAATATTATCTGCGTCAACTACGTCATTAGGTAAGGAAGACCACAACTATAAGACTAATTCACTACCAATTTCAATTTCCAAAGAAAGGTAATATCAATGCCAAAATATGATTCAATTTAGCAACGCGTTCCTATGAAAAACATGCAAATTTATAGAACCTCTTTAAAAACAATATCAGCCGTCAATACACGGGTAGTTTTGACTTTCTAATGGGGTCCTTTTATTTTACAGCGGTCGAGAATACCCCAACACCGTAATGGATTGTTGTCAACTAGAGGAAAGCGTGCAAGGAGTCAAGCGAGAAGAAACGACTGGAGACCCTGACAACGGACCTCCAGACACCGACAACTCTGGCGGACCACCACCTCCCAACAGGCACCCAGCAGAAAGAACCGAACCTCCAACTAACACTGATTCGGCATCATCTGCACCAGTCCCTACCTCCGATGTCACACATTTGACCAGACTTAGCGACACACAACCGTTACCTCTCCACACGACTCCCGAAAGAACTTCCCCCATGCCAGCGAGAAGACTGAAGAAGCGAAAGCACACCGACTGCGACGAAGAAGCCGATAGAGACGAGGAAAGGCGGAAGGCCTCCTCCAATCCCGGTGCAGCCATATCTCCAGCGGATCGAGACGTAAACAAAACTAACTTGACAATCCCAGAAGCTTCCACCGATGCCACTTCGGTTAGAGACTTGGAGAATGCCATGTCGAAGCATTTACCGGCGCTAGACGGAAAGGAAATCGCTCATCGACCAACTGACTTCTCAACGGATGCATTGTTAAAGCAGCAGCAACAGAAGTCGACAATCCAATGGATCGGCACTCAGAGCCATCATATAAACCATTTGAATAGACAAATTCCTGGCAATCACACCACGACTCCAGCGAGCGCTTTGTTAAGGCAACTTTATGCAAATAGAGAGAGCGTCATCAGAAGCAATTTCTTAGGAGATGGTAGAACGGGGGGATATTATTCTAGTGATGGTCAATCAGGGCCTTTGCCCACGCCTCCAGGAAGCGAAGGGTCCAGCTACGGCGAGCAGTTAGGGCACAAAGGGACTGATATAGGATCTATAGCGTATGGAGGATATGCCGATTACCACTCTGCAATGACCCCTCCAGGCTCCGTTTCCCCCCGCGATAAGCAGCAATATGCCTTGTCATACGATAATAGTGCTTATTCCGAGGCGTTAAGGCACTCTTATTTAGGAGAGCCGCCTCTACCTCTGAAGCCTCAAGCGTATTCAGCCGTTCCAGGCGCGCTTGACTATGCTTCTCCATTAGACCAGTCACAGTTCTTCCATCCGTCTTCCTCGTTCCATCTCTATCACCCGCAGGCGCATGCCGCTCATCCGTCTCACTCGCACCAGGCAGTAGAAAAGTCAGGCCCTCCAAACACCAATTGGTACTCGTCTGGTTCATAGCCTTATAGCTGAATTGCATTCGAACGCGAGCTTGGTTTCCCATTGTTAAGTTTAGCACATTTTTGTTATCGTTTGAATGAGACTCGATCATGACGTGACTATATTATGTTGAGCTCAATTAGTTTGTAAATAATGTTTCTGGTTAAGAAATTGTATACGGTTGACAAGACTTTGAAGAATACTCAGAATAAAAATATGGGGAGACCGAATTAGACGAATTTGTGACTGATTTGTTTGACCATCCAAAGTTTGAAGTGGTTACTGCATTTAAGTAAAGCAAGCAATTATTGAGTCATAACGATAATGTTTGTAGGAACAAGATATTTCGTATATCAGAGTATCAATAATTCTAATAAATTAAATAAAATGAATGAACAGCGATTCCTTAAACATAATTTGTAACTGAACTATAAATTTAGTAAATTCAACAAACTTGTGGGCTATTTGATTAGCTTATTGCATATCATTTTAAATGTAAGCTTTTGTAAATTATTGTACATTAATTATCTACACGACTGTACTTAGAATAGACTTAATTCTCTGACATTGTAAATTGTAGCTGTTAAGTATTGTATATTAATTTTATTATTCGAAATAAGATTTCATTGTACATACATTCCATATAAACATTCCATTTTCATAGAATAAGTACTTGGAACTTGAGTAACTGAGATAGTTTCAATGGTGTCAGACAAGGATGCAACTAAACAGTAGATAAGGACGCAAGGATTCACTTCGGTCTTTTCGTTCATTCAGTTTTCAAACTTCACGGAACGCCAGGAATAAATTGTACGTCAGCAAAAGTATAATCGATATTTCATAGTGTAGTACCTAACCAGCTATCTATAGAGTTGAAAATATGAAACGAACGAGGGCTAAAACGCAAAACATAATTACAGCATTCGACCATATTTTATGTTGGATTCATATAATATTAGCAGAACGCCACTATCTAACAAACGCTGTCAGTGAAGTAACGATTTTCGATGACGTCCCAAAAGGTAAATTTTTCCACTCTACCATCATTTTTACAGACATATTGGAAGCAAACCTTTTAGAAGTGTATTTGATGTAATTCTTGTTCAGCGCCATCTAGCGAGCCAAAAGGAGCATTTTTTTTCAAATATTGAAATTCCCTTAAGTAGATATTAAGTTAACATCTATCTACTTAAATCATCCAGTTTCATCCATAAAAACATAAATAAAATGGACATTAAAATCATGACAAATCGAAGGATAAAATACTCAAAGCATTTCCATTCTCTTCAAGCCAAATACAATTATTTTTATAATTGCAAATGTTATATTTTAGTAATTACTAGTTCAATTAGGTGTTATTACATTAATTGGTAATATTTATGCTATTTTATCTGTGCAATAAGTGTGAAGAATTGTTCATTTCTTGTAAGGCTTCGATAATGTATCGTAATTTAATCATAATTATCATTAAAATTGTAATAAAGCTGTAATTATAATAAATAAATTGGGATAGGCTTGTAATGCAATTATCTGTTATGTTTTTCAATTCTTTTTTTATCTCGCAATGTATTATTTTTATTTTAAAATTTATCATGAACAAAAAAGGCAAGTTTTTATTTCTCCGAATAAATAATTAAGAATTTCCAATACTAATTTGTTTTATTTCAAGTGTAAGTATATAAAATCTATAATACACAGATACGAATAAACACATTGATAGATATTCCAAACTTCATTTAACAATTATATTTAAAATATACATAATATAAATGCCTAGATTTATTATACTTTATGGCTGTCTGCACAAAGCTTGTAACCTGGAACTATTAGGACCATGGTACCACACCAAACAAAATAATATAGTGCAGACATTATAATTTGTGTGCTGGGTCCACTAATATTATGACAAAGTTGTTGAGACTCACTATTTATCGTTTTACAATACAGTACAAGGCTACAACAAAAAAATTAAGATTACATAAAAATGGTAGACATTAAAAAAAAATTGTACAAATATAAATAAAGTAAGCATATTGATTAAAAATGTTAGACTACATGATTAATTGATTACAAACATATATAGACTGTTAAACACAATATCTTCCTTTGCGTCGCTCCGTCAGGTAAAAAAACACTAAAATAAGCAAGCAAGTATACCATTCTTCCAAAGAGATTCAATACACATAAAATAAGTCAAATAGTTATATCTAAAATGTATAATGATTGCAATGCGTAAGACAAATCGAAGAAAGATAATACTGAATTTTTTTTTTTAAATATTGTATAAAACTTTATAAATGGACGGATAATCACTTACTCCCTTATTAATAAAAAGTTATCGAACGTCACTTAGTACTGCGCAGTACAAAGTTGTAGTTCGCAATTATATTCAACGTCACATCACTTTTTATGCCAATGGGGGGGGGGGGGGGGGGGGGGGAACGTTGTAACTATGCTATCACATAATATAGATAAAACTATAGAATTATTATTAAATTATTAATAATTATTATTAATTAGAGATAATAATTAATAATTATATATATCATAATTAAATAAATTATTAATAATTCTAATAAGAATAAGGCAGTACTCCTCGACACGGCGCGTATTGTCAGGAGGTTCCTCTCTCTGCAGCCCTAACCATCGGTAGCCTGGGCCTCCGCTACCGGTGGTATACTAGGTTTAAGTTTCTTTTATAATATTTTTAGTTGACTGTATTTTTATTAGTTTTGTGAAAAAAAATTAAATTTAAGAAGTAAAATAAATAAAGTGAATAATAATAATTAGAATTATTAATAATTAGGCACATTCATGATAACACATACACTATACTTACTCCTACATTTAACTACCAACATTGTATAAAAATATATTCTCTAAGAAATATATTTAGTTTCAATCATTAGTATGGAACACTTTATAATAATTATTGTGCATAAGCAATTTATGTTAGTAAGTACTTAAATGCATTTGATTTAACTAATTGAAATCATTTTAAATTTACACTTATAATGAAGTAACAGACAAAAAGTCTGCACGTTAAATATATTTTTTAAGAAAGAGGACCAAGAGACTTGAAATAAGCTATTGGACATGAATATAACATTTTTCAAAATCGCTACGAGAACTTTTTTTTAAATATTTTTTAAACTTTACGCGGGTGCGGGAAACACACCTGTTGTGTTAGCGCTACTTACGTGCCGGCTCTGTGGCGAAACACAGTTGTGTGTGTTTAGAGCGGCGCTACTACAGTGCGGTTCACACAGGCGGCACGCCAGTGCTGGAAAACGCACACGGTCCGTACCGGTGCCTAAATGTAAAAACAGGTTCAGCTGTCAGTGTTAAAGGACTTCTAATCTCTTGTTCCATTAAAGTTAACTTCTAATAAGTCGTAAGTGATTTATATCAGTCATAGAAATGCTTCATACTATAGTCTGTTGTCATCGTTAGGTACTGGAGTGGCAGAGGAGGATTGGCGATGGCCGAGACTTATTAGTTGATTATTTCGATTGTTCAAACATATCGAACGATTTTGATAAACACTTGAAAGGAAATAATCGCTATCAGTGCTACAGACTGAGATTCATTCGAGTTTATACCGCGCATGACACGATACGAACGAGAGAGCGAGTGAAGAACGCAGCGGCGAGTCGGACTCGAAAAAATCGATAAACATTTTGATGGGTCATTCGGGAATCGAGACGTTGTAATTATTTTTTCTGTCAATATATAGATTCGCGGTCTTAATATCAAGAGTGATTGCATTTACCTACAGTTACAGTGGCTAGTCGGCTTTAGGTTTTTGAAACTTAATTTTGTTCTATGTTAGTAATCGACTAATATCTCAATGTTCGGTGACTGCATTTCCAATATTATCTGGTACTGTGAGAAGACGCAAAGCCAACAGTAGATCTGTAATAAAAGAAAAAAATATGTTAGATCAGTTTTTATAAATGCAGTAGGAAAAGACTTTCTAAAAGCTATAGGCCCTAAAACTTGTATGATGGAACTTTTTTAGCTATATAATAAAATAACTCACATTATATGCCATCCACAGGAAATCAATCAGAGCAGCAAAAGTGGCATCCAACTGAAAAAGTTAAACAACATAAAATTAGTCTAAATCATAATACAGTATAATAAAATCACCCTGTATCTTATTTTTAAAACAGTATTAATAGGTCAAGAAAAAAAAATTATAAATAATAGATTGAATAAAATTAAATATTAGTCCAAGACAGTGACAATTTTTTAAGTTACCCTAAAAAAATTACACCATCGAATATGAACCACTAACGCCATCTATGTAAAAACTGAAATAAAAATTGGGTTAATCGCCATCTATCTAATGTTTGGCCAGAGCTTTCACAGCGTCCCAGCTGCCAGGAGGTTCCCCTAAGCCCAGTTCAGTTCCATCTAGTGGCATAATTCAAAACTAAAACATGACCCTGCAACTCTTCATAGAAGTTCATAAATCACATAAAAACCTCACAAACCCTTGCCATAATCTTAACTCACTTTTAGTAATATATTCTTATAATCCCTACAGTTACATATCTTCAATTTCTCATATCTGGTATATTCCTATTTGTATCTACATGGTAAATACTGATGTTCTCTACTTTGATTTAGTAAAAGGCTACGGTCTCCCTCGAGACAGGCATGCCCTAGTGGGGGGCCTGTAGTAATTTGTGTATTAGTTTATTGTAATCGATTTTTGGTAATAAACTCATTTTGTATTTGTAAGTATAATGAAAAACAATAGATACTTACTTTAGAGATAAAATTTATCTCAAACTTACTTTACTTTATATAGTCTTTTATTACTTTCAGTCTGGTTTGTTAGAAATTGAGTCAATTTGTGAAATGATTTATAGATTTTTTTTTATATGACTGAGTGACGAGACGAGCTAGTCGTTCACCCGATGGTAAGCGCTACACCTGCCTGTAACAGACACAGCAGCACCCAGAATTCTGCATTACATAATCCTGCGCGGCACTGCACTGCGCTCTTCACCGTGATACATCGGCATACATATTGACATAATGCTTAAACTTACATAAATGTAATATCCTCCGAGAAGCCACAGTCCAAACAGAAGCTGGAACACAATGATGAGCCCCATTGTCGACATCCAAGGCAGCATCAGCCCTCGCATCCAAACATTGATGCCGACCACCTGGAATTAATTTAATGCAAACATTAACATATAAAAAGGCTATTACATAATGGAGTACAAAATCAAATCAAATAGAGAAGTGAATAATTAAAAATAAATACATGCATGAATTGTGTAGTACATAAATTGTAGGGTGTTTATATATATTTGTACATGTGTGTGTGTGTGTGTAATTGTGTAAATACAATATGTTAATATGCTGTAGAAGCTGACTTATTGTTATTTTTGTTTATAAAGTGTGCCTGGAAAACTTCGTGTTTTATCGTTTATTAAGCCGGAAGCTCTGCTACAATCTCCATTCAGATGTGAGATGTATGGTTAGTTACCATTAAATTCTGACAAAGTCCATTCAAAGAGAATGAATGAATGAATGAACTAGCCACGGGTGCGGCGCTTCACACACCATAGTGTTTTCCCACACAGCAAACACCACAGTTGAGTTTTCCCGCAGTCGCGGCAAGTGATGAAAAATACCACAGTTGTGTTTTCAGCAGTGAACTTGTCTCCGAGTATAGTTGTCGGCTACATAATTAACAGGTCAAATTATCAACTGGTGTTCTTACCATTAGGATGGAGAAAACAATCAACAATGTAAGAATGATGATGAAGATAACTCCCCACACTTGAAGAGCTGAAACATAATTATAAAGGTATATTCCACTAAATGAAGAAACAAGTTAAGTTTCATTACGCAACTGCACCATAACTGCCCAACTGGTCAAATCTTACGTGGCCGCAGAGCAGAGGAGAGGAAAGTATTTGGAGTTGGATTTTGAAAGTTGAGAGGCTTTGCTGCAATAATAGAGTTGAAAATCGGTCAGCTTACTTCACATGTGCCATTCAGCTTGCACAATCTGTACACTAAGAATTCTGTAAGACAATTAATTAACTGTTGCCGTGATAGGCAGTTGCCATGTTATTTTGCCTTTTTTGTGGCAGTGGCAATGGTTGACCTTCTGCAATCGATTTTGTATGGACACACTCATATTGTGTTCAGTCTACCAGGTGGAAATAGAGCTTCTACTATCACAGATTTTTCATACACATACATACAGTCTACCTTTTTCCCGATAGGATAGGCAGAGACTTTCACATGCTACGATGCCAGCGGAAAGCAGTATGCCAACTCCCTAACACCTTTTACTGGTTTTTGGAACTTGAGACGGATAGGCTGTGTAGGGACTTTGCATGGTGGTGTCACATCCTTTCTGCCTGGTCTCATTCACACAAAGAACATCAATCTTACTTTATGTTCATGGTAAAATAAAAAAGACATCATAATACTTACATCCTCTAACATCGGCTTCGAACAACGGATTCCATAGTTGTGTCGAGTCTCCACCATCCATCTGGTAGGCTATAAAAGTTATAAGCACCAGGCTCATTGCCACGGTGTACACTGCAACAGCGCGACTTCCAGTCTTCACGTTTGAAGACCAGATGCATGGAGACCAACATGATTCTAGCACGGGCATTTTTTAATGTTTTTTGTAGCTTTTAAAAGGAGAAAATATCCTTGGTTTTGCCTTTGGCGTTTTGGAATTCGAACCTGAAACGTAAAAAAATAGGACTTTAGTTTTAATTTAGCGGAAAATGCAAGCTTCTCAAAGGAAGCCACACCTAGAAATAACAGTTAGGATAACTAAGATTTTGGTGGTAAAAACTTAGCAAACTATTTGTACACTCGAAGCAATCGGTAATTCAAGGGCAAAACTTAGGTTATTAAGTGATTATCACCTTATTTTAATTGAATAAAATATTAAAATATACTTGAATTCTGGCGAACAAACTTCCACAGAGTTGTTAGTAAATGTTTCAGAGAAACGCCTAACAATGATAAATTTATTCTGGTATACCTATCTCAGATCTATGATTGAAATAAAAAGAGATAAAACTACTCTAATGCAATGGAATTTGGAGTTGAGGTTGTGATTCGCTGATTGGAACATTCAATACAACAAAGTTTTGACAGTGACATTGATTGTTCAAGTTAAACCACAGACTACACAATAAGATTCTAATTCGTTCTACGTAGAAGTTTATGTAAGTATATTCGTTTAATTACCCTTATTCGACTATTAGTTTTCTTGTGACTACATTCATAAAATAATGTCCTTGCACGATTGTGAAGATGCACATTCATATTAATCGTGATCTGCAACTGCAATAATAGTCGAGATTTCTTCGATCTGTCTAATAATTTAGTCTTGATGGTCGAATGTTGGGAACATGCTAAGCTAGAAAGGGACTGACACAAAAATCAATGCTGAGCACTCTGAAGAGGCCAACACCTTGAAGAAACTTCTCAAAAGACTTTCCATTTGAGAGGCAGCTGCCCAGTCAGCCACTAAAGTCCACCGACCAGTGACGGCACAGACTTTATCATAGATTTGTGTTTTATCCGATGTCAATATTGACAATAAGCTGCAGTCATGACCGATAGTGGCTAGATAAGGGTTTTAGATAACCCTTCCTTATCAATCAAGTCTTTATCTACTATAATCGCAGTTTCATTCGGTTAAGGCAAAGCACGTTTCATTGTAAGTAGGTATACCTACTCTACAAAATTGTTACCTAACCAATAGTTAGGAAGTTACTACTAGTTAGGAAGGTACAAGATAGGTAGGTACCTAACCACATAGCACCTAATATTTCTTATTGACGGCAAGACGTCAATGACTTTTGCGATGCTGACGATGCCGTTGCTGCATCGGCATCTAGTAATAATTAATAATTATTGTTAGTGTGTAATAATTATTGTTTATTATAATAATAAATAATAATAAAATAAATAATAAATAAATAATATTATTATTATATCTTTTTTATCTTTTATTTTTGTTATTATACTTGTCACTTGTCACCTGTCACCTGTCCCTCGTCCCTTGTCCCACGTCCCTCGTCCCTCGCCCCTCGTCTATCGTCCGTCGTCCCTCGTCCGTCGTACCTGGTCCATTGTCCCTTGTGCCATCTCTCTTGTGCCATTTCCCTTGTCCCTTCTCCCATCTCCCATCTCCCTTGTCCCTTGTCCCTTGTCCCTTGTCCCTTGTCCCTTGTCCCTTGTCCCTTGTCCCTTGTCCCTTGTCCCTTGTCCCTTGTCCCTTGTCCCTTGTCCCTTGTCCCTTGTCCCTTGTCCCGTGTCCCGTGTCCCTTGTCCCTTGTCCCTTGTCCCTTGTCCCTTGTCCCCTGTCCCTTGTCCCATGTCCCTTGTCCCTTGTCCCTTGTCCCTTGTCCCTTGTCCCTTGTCCCTTGTCCCTTGTCCCTTGTCCCTTGTCCCTTGTCCCTTGTCCCTTGTCCCTTGTCCCTTACCCCTTACCACTTATCACTCATCACTTGTCATTTATTTCTTTTTATTTTTTATTATCCTCTCAACTGCAATTCGCCTCGCCCGTTCACATTTTTCGTAACGCATTCGCACCAGCTTACTCCCCAAGTTATGCGTGCGTAAAGTTTTACTTCAAAAAACTGGTACTGTGGGCATGTGTAAGCAACTTTAAGCATTGAAACGTATATAAAAGTATGTAATGCGCGTACAATTCTTTAAATCTTTATTCTTTGCCATAACATTTAACCAAGAATAGATTTCAAAAGCACAAAAGGGTTCGGATTAGAGCTAAATCACCCATAATTACGCGTGACCTAAATTCTCGTTGGCTGGATGACAGACGAAAATAAATTCCGGTGATTGGGCCTGGTCACTTTGGAAGGTTGGATACCTACCTACTTAGTCATGGTTTAGTTTTGAAACTAGCTGAACTCTGCGGCTGTTCTTGCATCGCTAACCGTGGATGTATTCGGAGTTGCTTGAAATTTCGATGATTGGGACTTCTCGTACCTACTGATAGTAAAAGTCTTATTGGATAGAATTTTTTTAGCGATTCTGGGTGTACCTTTTTTATTATTTGACTGAGTGACGAGATGAGCAAGTCATTTACCTGATGATAAGCGCCACGCCTGCCCATAGCAGCTACAGTGCCACCCAGAATTATCCATTATCGCACTGCACTGCGCTCGTCACCCTGAGACATCGGGTCTAAGGTAATTAATTCGGGGCCCAGTAATTTCGCTGGAAACATTATCCTTCAAACCGGAACACAGTAATGTTTGCACACTACTGCTTGACGGATGAATATCTGGCAAAGGTGTGGCTACCTACATTATTGTATTTTTTTTTTTCACAATAGCCTGAAAATCTTGAAATTCTGGTTATTAGAACTTTTTATTACAAGTATATAGGTATCGAAACGCATTGTCTTATTGGAACTAGCTCTGCTGTGTGGATGTGTCTGCGTTTTCCTCACTTTATATAGAAATTTTCAAAGTAGTCTATTATTCTGGTAATTGGAAATTTAGATAGGTACAGTTACTTATAATGATAGTTTTATAAGAACTACATACACTTTTCAGATGTACCCGCATTTTTCTCGTTTTTCTGCAATGTTTTCAAAGCAGCCTGAAAATCTTGAAATTCAGTTTATTGGGACTTTTGATCACTAATTGTTTTATTGGAGCTACGAGTCCTTGCACTCTGTTTATTGCCCGCATTTACTTTTTTAGCCTGTTTTATTGAAATACTGGTGATTTAGGCTTTAGACACTCTGCCGCATTTTTCTCGTTTTCCGTCGATGATTTCAAAGCAGCCTGCAAATCCTTAATATCTGGTAAATGGGACATGGTAAATCTTATTGGAAATGGCACTTTTCTTAAACTTCATTTTCTTTCTTTTTTCTTATTCTTTTCTGTTATGGGCAGGCGTAGCGCTTACCATCAGGGAAACGACTTGCTCGTCTCGTCACTCACTCAAGTAAAAAAAAACTTGAAGTGAAATACTTATAATAAAATTTGACAAAGGCTAACTGCACAATAGAGTAGAATAGATGAAAAATCTTTATTGTACACCAAAAAATAAAAACAGTACAGTATAATTCCATAAAAAAAGACAGAAATAGTGCGAAGACAAACAAAAACCTTTATCCCTGCCCAATATTGCAGAAGTACGTATGTTAGAAGTCCCGCTTAAATTACGTTGAAGATTTTAATAACAAAAGTGGTATAAAGTATAATAATTATTATCCATCTAAGTATTCCCTTGTTAAGTATCCATTGTTTTTTTTTCCAGAAGAAATAAAACTAGAGTTGGTGATTACTTTACTCACACTTGAAATAATAATGACATAGAAAATACAAGCTACCGCATATAAGTCAGGATAGGTCTCAATTATACGAACATATAATAATTATGTTACAGGGTAGAGATCTTATGCAGAATGTTCAAGGTGTCATGTAGACTCTACTTAATAACTAACGTCATCAGAAATAAAAGTGACTTACATGGTCGACATTATATTTTCTAGAAAATTTATGTTGATCTGAAAACAGGAAGAGTCGAATTCGTAATTACATTTCAGATTTTGGATGGTATACTTTTTTCTAATTTATCAATTACGTACCTAATTGGAATTATAATGATATTAGGTACATATTACAAAATATAAATAGAATAGAATTGAATAGAAATACTCTTTATTGTACACCAGAAACAAAAATAAACACAGTACAGAAAAATTACAATAGGTGAACAAGGGTAGTACAATGGGCGGTCTTATCGCAGAAAGCGATTTCTTCCAGACAACCTTTGGATGGACAGTAAAAAACAAATAATATGTTGTTTTGTGATTATTATATTTAATTTTCTTATTATTTAGGTCATTTTAGGTAGAATGTAGAGAAGTTATAATGATGGAAGTTAGATAATAATATAAAGTACGTATTTTGTAAATTTACTTTAAAAGTTTATTTTTACACATAAGTACCTAGTTACCGGATTAGGTATAGTAATAAAACATCAGCTTTGAAATAGTTTAACACTAGCTTCGCCCCGCGGCTTCGCCCACGTGGACCATGATGAGTATCAATGTTATTTCAGGATCTAACTACAAATTTCAAGCGTTACAAACCTGATAAGTAACAAACACACATACCTACATACTTTCTCATTCTATAACATTGGCGAATGTCCTAAAATGAAGTTCAATTAACATAAATGCAATCAACAATGCAAATGTCACTCCTTCCAAGAAAGAGAAAGAAGTTCATATTATGCACTGAACACGAATGATGCTGTAAGCAAAAACGAAGATGCAAACTCTCCGATAACAATGCGTCTCAAAATACCTACTCGTAATATAACAAACGTGAAGTAAGTCGTAACGCTTGATCGGAGCCGGTCACGACCGAGCCGCGGCTCACTTCGTACCGGTCGGTTCAGTTTTACATCGACCTGCGCCTGCGCACCCCGTAGCGCAACACACACAATACCGGCACATTATCAATACATTTTCAAACAAAACAATCCAATTCCAACGTGAATCTGACTAGAAATAATCACAAAAAACACTAACATGCAGTGATGACCAGTTTTCAGTGAAAACTTAGACGCAACTTTTCGCGTGATCCTGTGCGAGTGAAATTCTGTGTTGGGGTCCGAACTGAACGTTTACTTAGCTCAAGTCAAGTTTATGATTCGATTTAAGCTGGTAAGTACTCTGGAAACTTTCTTGTGCAGTACCTCAAGTTGGCAATACTGTTAACTGTACTTAGTACGGCGGTAGTTAAGTTACTATTTCTGCCGTTGTCATTTGTTTTCCCCATATTTTGTTCTTCCCATGCGTGTGCTTTGGAAGATCTGCAACATGTACATAGGTACTTATGCCTCCTGTTACCTAAGTCTTTTCTACTAACCTTTTCTCCGAAGAAGGTAAAGCGCACATGTACGCGTGTTTTTTTTTTATTTGTTGTTTTTATGAACCGCGTCGTGCGTGCGCGTGTCTTACCATTTCTTTTGTGTTTGACTGGTTTTTGGTACTCGTTCCTTTAGGTTTTGATTTAAGTGCCTTCCTACTTTCTTAACTGGCTGCGTTTAGACCATGTTTTTACTGCATGAGATAAAATGTGGCAGTTTTTGAATGTGTTTTGTTACGTCCCCAGCTGTTTATGTCGTTATCTGATATTTTTCGTATCTGTTAGATAAATTTCAATGTCATTTAATTGTTATCATGCGTTGATATTTTTGCAGTAGGCTTGATTTTTTATGCAATAATAATTATTGCATAAAATATTCAGTACGGATTGTTAATTACTATGTAATGTGACTCTACGTTACATTATTATAGAGTTTTTAAATTTGTAAAGACTTAATTTTTTAATTGTCTTAATTTTTTTTAGATACTTGTTTATCTATCTTTAAAATAATTAAATCCCTTCCCTATTGACTCCTAATCGGCTGAATTGATTTTGATGAAATTTTCAAGCAATCTCTAGATTAGACTACCTAACCGATGGAGTTTGGTAGCGATTGGATCGAAAGTATTTTTTTTTTCACTTTATATGGCATTGCAACGCATATTACACAATTATACAACTACAAAAATATTTATTTTCTCAATTACCAAGTAAGTAATGTGACTCTAAGACTCTACATGTATGTACCTACTTACATTAAAATTTACGAATCTAATTCTAAAGATTTCATCTTACATTATTGTAATATAGAGTTACATTATTATATTTTGTAACGTAGAGTCTTAAGTTTTGTAGATTGTTTTTAATTCTGTATAAATAATGGGTAATAATTAGAAAGGCTTTAAAATTCTAGTATTCTGTACCCTTAATAAATGAACTCTTGATTATTAGATGATTTATTAAATCTATGTTAAAATTCCAAACTGAAAAAAAAGCAACTGAAACTGTCCTTTGTTTAGAATTATAATTTTGATGAACAGTCACAAGCTAATATTGTATGAAAGTTTTTTTTTCGGGATCATAGGGCTTTGGTTTTGGGAAGGCATAGAGGTTTTGGAAAGTAGCCATATTAAACACACAATCTGATAGGGACATTCGAAATTGTTAATTAAATAAAAATCTGCATCTAATTAGCTTGGTTTCACGACAATCTCAGCTTAGAGTCCCACACATTCCCCCCGATAACCCCCCGTAACGGAGGGGATAGTGCGACGGCGTTTTCCCCCTCGGTCTTTAAGACAAGTTTTAGTCCCCCTCAGTCTTTAAGTCAAGTTTTAGTCTGTATTTTAAAAAGTCTGTTGCCCAGGGTTTTACGTTTATCTATGGACTAAATGGTCAATTATTACTTTCAACCAATAAAACGTGTGCGTCGCATGTGGCGTGCAGTAAATTATCTCCTGCCTGTAAAGGATTCGGGGATTTTTCTTTTCATATTATTAAAATGATTAGTTTTTTTACCATTGACGTGATCGATGCACTTTGCAGAGGTCAGTGTCTTTTTTTACAGGCCATCTAAGTTTTTTTTTTATGTAACGAGATGTCTTGGTCATTCACCTGATAGTGAGTGTCGTATTAGCCCATGACGGCCTGTCTTTAAAAATAGGCAGGAGGTAGGCAGACGATTCAGCATTCGATTTATGGAAATTTTGAGTTGGGGTGAGTTTAAGTTTACCAAAAAAACAATACAATCAATTTCGTTTTTAAAAATTAATAAGTATATCTCGCCCATAAATATATATATATAAAAATGTTATGTTGGTTTGTGTACGCTTCAAAAACTCAAAAAGTTCTGCACCGATCGAGCTGAAATTTTAGCATGATATATAATCCGCATCAAGGATTGTTTTTATCTATTTTTTTCATCAGTGATATATCAGCGAATGTGCGAATGTGCCACAGCGAAGCGTGCCAGGGTACAGCTAGTTTGTTATAATTTTTCAAATCGATCCCGTAGTTTTAGAGCCTATGCAATGCAAAGTAACAAACAACAAACATTCAAATCTTTCGACTTTATAATATTAGTATATATTAACTTTTTCCATACTTAGTTATTTTGATATAGTTTTATACGCGTTCGATTTGAACATGGTGCAAGGAAGAGCGTTCTCATAAATAAACGTTGTCGGTTTAAATTCGATCCCTTTGTCTTGAACTGCTGAGTAAATTAAAAAGTTGCAACTAAACTATCCCATTTCATGGCACCTTGATTGGCCTAGAAGAAAAATAAGTTTAAATTTTTTTTATGCAATAACATTTTTAGATATATATAGATAGATAGATAACTCTTCTTTTTTTCTCTTCTTTCTTCTTCTCTGTTACAGCCAGCACTGAAATCACACATAAGCAAAGCGTTAATCTTTTCCTCATTAATTACCAGCCTCCAAAGATTGATTGGTCAACGCGGCAATTTACCGAGTAGCAGTGAAAGTCACAAAATGGGACATTATCTTGATTAAATGCCAGCACAACTGGGCCGCGGTGGACATTGTTTATGGGCTTTAATGCTCTTTTTGTGGGATACCTAAAGATTATAATTTGGGAACTGTCAGCCCATTGCCGATATACGTCACGATAACAATTACTATATGCAAATGGGACGTAAGTGTTTGACTTATAAAAGTGCATTATTTTTGCCTACGGGCAATAAATTATTTGAGTTTTGAGTTTTGATAGTAGTAAGTATTTAATTTGGCATAAATATTGCGCATTAGCTGCGCCCCGCGGTTTCACCCGCGTAATTTTAGTCTCTCGCAAGAACTCTGCATTTCCCAGGTTAAAAACAGTCGGTATGAACAACAGAAACAACTGAAGATGTTGGAAAAAAAAGTTTAAACCTACGTCAAAACGTAAATTCATACAAAAATATCACAAAAAAAAGGTTTTGCCTAGTTTTCCAATTTTCCGGAAATTTTCCCAATTTATCTTTTTATATGAACCTTGTCCTGACAATTAGAAACACAATTAAGTCCGTTTCGGTCCAATGTTTAAGCTTAGCAAGACATTTAAATCTTTAATGATAATTTTAGAACCATCCATTGTTGCGAATCCAGATGTATTCTTAACACAGTCATTACCTAAAACAGTTAGGGTGTTGGTTATTACTGCAAGCTCACTACTTTTAACTAGAAATGAATAAATAAAATAATTAATTAAGCCATTCATGTTTTATATAGAAAATACCTCATACTAGAAATGTCAAATGAAGACGTTTTTAATATCGATTAAATGTCTAATTGAATACATTTACCATTACGATGCTTATTGGCGGCGTAGGAACACAGTCATATTGTAAAGATATTAAAGTTTATTGTTTAACTTTATTTTATACGACAAATCTCTGCCCAATATCATAAATCAATGCACTAATTGGAAGCTACATTATCCCTGAGTTATGTTTGAATAAGCAGGAGAAGCAGCAGGGTGCAGCTAGTCAAACATAATTTTGTACACTAATTAAAATCTTATTAATGAATTTTCATTGTTAGAACCTATGCTAGAAAGCCAATTATCGTTGAAAACTTTTTCTTTGGTATACCTTTGTACTTTTTCCTCATCAGAAGTAGGACAGCAGTCCGCGTCACAGCCCGCCTGGGAGCGGTCGGCACTGTCTAAATAATTACCAGTAATAATCCGATATTGACAGCTCGATTTGAATACGTATATTTACAGCACGTCATGGGCATATTGAGATATAGGAAGATGCAGACATTGAAAACGTACCTTCATAGAGAGGTTAACGCAGTAAACCTGCTTAGTGATTTTACAGTACTGCGATTTAAAAAAAACTAAGCCTTGTAAAATGCGAAAACAGGAAGTACTAAAAATCTAAGTATCTATCTTCTGTTTCGCCAAACTATTGAAGAAAGTAGTTGAAAATTATGATAAACTAAAATAACACAAAAACTATAAATAATTTTCTACATTATTTTCCAATCATACATAACTCTTTTGATAAAGAAAGGTCAAGTACGTGACTTTATGAAAAAAAGCCAGCTATTGCATGAAGTTCCTCTTGAAGTCTTTAAATTTGAAATGTTGAAAGAAAATTAATGATAAGATAGCAAACACTTTCGACTAAATTTATATATTTTTTTAGGAATATACTTGTAGATGACTACACGACTGAATATTTTTTTTAAATCTTAGTAAAATGTCCAAATTATTAATCAATTCACATTACCACTAAAATATCTCTACCCTTAATAATTACCACTAATAAATACCTTTATTAATCTATTCACATAGGCCTTAACACTTTACTGGTGAGCCGTTTTGCTTGTCTAGCCACGGGTGCGGCTCTGCACGCGCCATAGTGTTTTCCCATACAACAAACACAACAGTTGTGTTTTTCCGTACTCGTGGCAAGTTATGAAAAACAGCAGTGAACGTGTAAAGACTTATGATAGTAAACTGAATGTTTCACCGGATTCAAAATACGAGAAAAACCAGCAAGAAATTAGACAGCAATTTTTCAAAATGTTCTTAATATCTAAACTTAACAAAGCCAGCCTTTCCCAAAGATTTAATTTCTTTATTGTCATTCCATTCTAGTACAACATTAACTCTATAACTCTTTTCACGATTTATGTAGATTAAACTATACTTTACAAGTCATGTAGAGTCAGATAAAAAACTTTCAATACTCGTATTTGCTATACGAAAAACAACATAGGTACCGAGTTTTTTGCTAACTGTACACAGAATAAATTATGAGTTATTACAATCATTTAAGATAAATATCTTGAATATTGATAAGAAGTAAAAAATTGTTGGAGTGATGCAGATTTGTGATGTCAAGCATCAATAATAAGTAACAAAGTTTTTTGGCTCCACAATACACAAGTCGGCCAATCTTAATAATCTTATGGAGCCATCACAATGTAGAGGCGTTTTCCATTGATGAAAAATTGAGTCGTTATAAATTAATGACTGTGTTTTGTTTTCTAGAAAATATGTGTAAGACGTATTGTTCCTAGATATAGGCAATCCTAGTCAGGGAACAGGATATATGTGTGTGATTGTGACGCTTTATTATCTATATATATAAAAATGTTATGTTGGTTTGTGTACGCTTCAAAAACTCAAAAAGTTCTGCACCGATCGAGCTGAAATTTTAGCATGATATATAATCCGCATCAAGGATTGTTTTTATCTATTTTTTTCATCAGTGACATATCAGCGAATGTGCAACAGCGAAGCGTGGCAGGGCACAGCTAGTTATGTATAAATTATCTACAATCTACTAAAACACGCAGTGCAGGACGGCCCCATAAGGTGGACCGACCGACGACCAGGGGTAACCACGTACTTATTCTTATTCCATGCAGTTCATTTTAAGGCCTTAAACTGAACGGCCTAGATTGGAACCACACACTCATAAATGACAAACGTGACGTGACGTAACTCAAAAATTGACTAAAGAGAATGAGAGAGAAAGAGAATGAGATAGAGCTATATAAACTCCCATAAATGCAAACAAATTGTTACGATCTTTTTGGATTAATGCTTCTGGTCGACTTATGAACGCTTAGCGATATTAAAGGTGACAGTTAGCAGGGCAGTTCAGTTTAAGGCCTTAAACTGGATGGATTTAACCGTTCGTGGTAAGGCCCCTGGTGCGAGTCGCGGGGAGCCGCTAGATGCCAACAGCTAGCAACCGCTCGTGTGGCGTTCTATGGGGGAGGCCTATGTTCAGCAATGGACGTCTTCCGTTTGAATAACAAACATTATTATTCATAATAATTATTCCAATTAGGTACCTAATACATTATTCGTAATCCATCGTTTAAAAGGAGACCTAAAGACAGTTATCCAAACAAAAGTATACCTCTATGCACACATATAAATTTGCACAAACAATTGTGTCACTTGTGTCTCGAAGATATTTGTCTTTGAAGGTGTTCGCAATATTTGTCATGCCCATAAAGTTGGGCGTATGTTTGTCCAATCATCTATGGCAAACATCATTGGAAGTTATTTTTGATTTTACGAGTTGCTTTTGGGTATTTTTCCATTTCTATTTTTAGATGATGATGGAAAGACATCCGGTTTCAAAATCAAGTATCTAGATCAAAACGTGGACTCAATTATGTTCTTGTGTGAATTATTTAAGGCCTGAGGTAGTCAAAACATAATAATATAATATATAGTTGACCATTTTTTTGTTACGCTAGTATTTAAAAGCGTAACTGTCTTATTCTGTTTTACTCCCTATTTTAATTGAAATCCGTTGAGCCATTTCGGGGTCGATTTAAGACCAACCAAAAGACATACAGACAGAGACACACAAATGCATAATGGTCATTTATAATTAGGTATCCTTACTAGTATGAATGTGAAAGTTTGTGAGAATGGATGGATGGATGTTTGCTACTCCTTCACGCCAAAACTAATGAACGGATACGGATGAAGTTTCCCACACAGATAGTTTATTATATGGATTACCACATATAATTTTTTTTTACCGTAAAAATTACCGGTTCCTGTGGAATAACACTAAACGCGGGGCGCAGCCGTATTTAAAGCAGTTTTTACTTAAAATTCTGGCATCTATTTTGAATCACAGATAGGCGCTTCCATTTTATTATTGGTATAGATACAAAGGGTTCGGAAAATCGCAATAGTTAAAACATAACCCTTCTTTTGGCAGTCGGGTATAAAAACTATCCTGTTGAAGACTCTTTAGTATAATCCCTATTAAATCTCCTTTGTTTATAATTTCTAGCCAGTCTCTAGCAAATATTGATTTTGAACCTTGAAAGAAAATCCTTAGTCAAACGAATGCAGCAAGGAATGCGGCTAAACAAAGCCGCGTTTCCCACCACAGACGTAACACCAGAACTATTCGCGAAGAATTCTTCACCTATAGTACAGAAGTTTACTCTTTGATAACAGATGCAAACGCGGATAACATTCTTACAAATAATAGCTTTACCAAGGAAGTCCCTTATCGCATCACATAAAAGATTTGGTTACTAGGAAAAGTGATACAGATGCTGTTGAAAAGTTACTGTGACAGGGCACGTAAGTGGGTGCGTTTGAGAATGTCACGTGTAGATCAAGGTTATATTATTGTTTCAATTGATATCATGATGTTTTTGTATGCAGTTTTCCGGGCGATAAATATTTTGATTGAGTCTTCGTTGCAATTGAATGCAAAGTTTTTATGAAGTAAAACTTTTTACACACGCTTGACTTGGGCAGTAAGTTGTTGAATGCGCGACGAGAGCGTTACGAAAAGTGTGATCGATAAAGTTGAGAGGGAGATATAAGTTATTGAAGATACAAAGACAGAGAGTGAGAGTTACGTTTCGTATATTACTGTAGGGGCAAGAGAGAGGTGCGAGCACACATTTTCTTTCTCTCTTTCTCTCATAGCGAAGTTTTACTTCAGTCGTGTGGTCTAAAGTTTTTATTTGATCGAGTTACGAGACGAGCAAGTCGTTCACCTGATGGTAAGCGCTACGCCTGCCCATAACAGTTACAGTGCCATCCAGAACTTTGCATTGCATTAATGCGCGGTGCTGCACTGCGCTCGTCACCCAGAGACATCGGCTCTAAAGTCTCGTATGCCCAGTAATTTCGCTGGAAACAATGCCCTTCAAACCGAAACACAGTAATGTTTGCACACTACCGCTTGGCGGATGAATACCTGGTAAAGGTGTGATACGTCCCCGGGCGGTCTCTTGCGGAAAAGGCCTCGTACCACTACTTAGTTCTCATCATATCGGTTTTCTTATGCCTACTAATAAGAAAGATTGCTATTTGTTTATTCACACAGTCATATTAAAAAAAAAAAGGGTGTATATACCTAATTATCAACAAAATATATCATCAAAATACAGCCACTATTAACACTTACACTGCTGAGCCGATTTTCTTGACTAGCCACGGGTGCGGCTCTGCACACTCCATAGTGTTTTCCCATACAACAAACACAACAGTTACGTTTTCCCGCACTCGCGGCATGTTATGAAAACCACTACAGTTGTGTTTTCAGCAGTGAACGTGTTAATAGACAGGTACGTATCTCACTCTATTATTATTGTGAGTTATTTCCACCGAAATTCAAATTATTACCAACTTCACAGAATAAATAGAAAAATAAATAAATAAAAATAAATAATATAGTAGACCGGAGCAAATCGGATCAGGGATGACGAATAAGAAATTCGGCCATATTTCAAAATCCGCGGCTAACTAAATGAAACCAATCAGCGCAATTGCCTCTATCCACCAGCACGCGCCGAGAATGATTTAGCTTCACATTACCTGACGGGTCAGTCTGGGCGACGCTTTCAGAGGACCGCTTTATCCGTAAAAACTGATCTGAATCCCCTCGGATTAGCATAGCACTTAATTACATCAGAGTTCAATCACTCACTCATTGACAAATATTTTTTGGCACTCTCATACGACGCTACAACTCTGACAAGCGCAAACTTCGCTCTGTACCGTAATATTTGTATAGAAATCTTTGTTCTCCACGTGGAGAGCATTATATTTGCACCGATTTGTCATAACAGTAATGATGGTGTACTCTACATGACATTACAGCTACTTGGCAACTGTGCCCACCGCATTCCGTGTAGACAAAATTAGGCATCGTGTAAATATACAATTTTATGTGGAGACAAAGTGTTGCATATAAATAATCATAATGATTACGTTCATACAAGTTGACCTCATACTAGACTTTACAGTGAATAGGGGATTGGAAACTAGGAGGACAATGGTCCTTTTTCCGGAAATCGAACACACCATTGCAGTCTTTTTGGCAGGTCTTAAATCAAACACTTTTTGTGTAATACCAAGATTCATTCTGATTTCATTTAGTATTTTTTTTAATTCTTAACAATGTAAGAATATGGTTTCATAATCAGCCTATATTCGTCCTTTAGTTGACGTAGCCTCCCAATGAATGCCACTGAGCCCGATCTTCAGCTCTCCTCATCCAGTTTTGGCCAGCCGTTTTCCGCAAGTCGTCACTCCAGCTTGCCGGCGGGCGTCCTACACTAGGTTTGCCTAAACATGGTCTCCACTCTAGAACTCGTCTACCCCAGCGGTTGTCGGTTCTTCTCGAAATGTGACCGGCCCATTGCCACTTCAGCTTGCTAATCCATTGAGTTATGTATTACCTCCTTATCGTGTTCATCATCATCAACGCATATCGTCCCACTGATGAACACGGGTCTCCAATCACTTTTGTGAGGAGGGTTAGGCCATAATCCACCACGAAGGCCCGGTCCGGGTTGGTGGATAACAAACCTACCTCCGAAATAACTCTCGGGTGGGTATGTGGGTTTCCTCGCGATGTTTACCTTCATCGAAAAGCGAGTGATAATTACCTATATTATGTTTTTTCAGAAACACATTGTTACGTGCTTCTCCTTGGAAGTCGGACGTTCTTCCACTAGGCTAGCACCGCTTCGTGTTACATTTCATAATATAAATTAATCAATCAATATTATTAATTTTATGTAAATAGTATTTCCAACCGTATTTTTCCTTTTCCAGGAAAAAAATTCTTTCGGTATTGAAAATATCCAAATAAACTATTTTGAATAATAATCCTTCACTACGCCCCAATTCTCATACAACGTAAAACCTTCACACACTGGTTACTAACCACTGAAAACATTTCGCCACTTGGTCAACATTACCGAAACAACATTTAAAAATAACTAACGAAAAGTCAATAAAAACAATACGAGTACACAGTTGTAAAATACTACATAAATCTTTCGTTCAATATAAATCAATGGATTCCCCCATAAACCGCGATGTTAGCATTTTAGATCAGTTTTTAAACGAATTTATTGCTTTTCACGTCATGTATTTTACAATAATAAAACAGTTTTTAGTGCGAACATTTTATGTCGTGTCCAATTTGCCTAATTAATGTCTTCGCTATTATAATTAGATGTCGTATTTTTTATTTGGGTTTTGTGTGTGAACTATTGTACCCACACTAATATAGTCAATTAACTATAGATTATATTGATCTATATTATACTTACTAAGTTAGTGAGTTATTTTTTTTATATTTTAGGTCACAGAATAAATAAATAGTAACAGTAGGTAATGTATTTTTAGGTTCACTCGCCACATTTCTCGATAGAAAAAAGATAGGTAGATAGGTTATTTCGGAGGTAGGTATGTGATCCACCAATCCGGATCTGGCCCCCGTGGTGGATTGTGGCCTAATGCTCCTCACGAAAGTGAGGGGAGACCCGTGCCCAGCAGTGGGACGTTATGGGTTGATGATGATGATGACGAATGAAGATAATAAGGTATGGTTTGTAGGTTGTTGTTTTGATTCATAAACTTAGTAGTTACTTAATAGGGAAAAAAAGCAATTGCCAGTTGAAAAAAAAAATTGAAGAACAGAGTAATGAAGAAAGGAAAGAAGAAAAGAAACTGTTTCATCTCTGGATATCTACACTGAATAATTATGACAGGGAAGAACTGTACATAGTTTTTACTCTCAACAGTCTACAGGTAAAGTAATTATTTATTTTATATTTAACAAATTATAATGTTAATTTTATTCACGATAGAAAATCCTATTAACCACTACACGCAGGTTACTCAGTTGGCGTCATGCAATTATGTTTTAAATCATTTGAATCAATAAACGACATATTTATCAAAACGTCAAAACATCGTTTCGTAATTACAGTAAATTTATCAGCAGTAGCTCGGTTTAGGACAAACTGTTATTTCAACCGTCTGAACCTTTTAATCGGTGCACTAAAGCATAATTAATATTGTCTTAATAATACAATTGATGCTCCTTTTAAATGTCAAGGGACTTCATTGTCGAAGTTGCATTTTTATTTGCTCTACAGAATAAAAAAACATCGATTTATTAGAAAATAAACAGCAACCTACTTAATAATAACTTAATTAGCACGTCGTTTATGTTGTTAATAGTGAAAGTTTTGTTTTTCCTATTAAGTTCTGTTGTCTAATTCGATCTACGTGTATTTCTACGTTTTTGAGTGCGTATTCTGCGTATACAAAAAAAAAGCTGGTTAACTGTTAATTTTCTTTACTGTGACCGCACAGTAAAGTGGGCATACCAGTTTAACTCATAATGTTTTACATAAAAGCTTAATGTACTGCCATTTTTTATATCGAAAACGTTACGTTTTGGTTTTAAATCGCAATTTAATAGCTTATAAGTATCCGTCACGTAAATCGAGAATAGACATTTTATAGATTTAAATGATGATGTTGGATAAAATGATTATTTTATGTTCGCTTTTTTATTGACGTTTTTGATTGATAGGTCGTCAAATTGGTTATTTCGTAACTTTTTTAAATGGTGTCGTAAAGGCCAAATAAACGTTTAGTGTAGTTGCTTAACATAATTATGTAGTGACAAAAGAAATAAAGTCTAGTTATACACAGGTTGTTTTCATACTAATGTGATTCATTGGTTTTTCAAAAAGACTAATCCTGTGTGGTAGAGTATATGAAAATGACTTCTATTTCGTCCTCTCTCTGAAGTTTGAAATATCTTTATTTCTTATAAGAATACATTAATTTACTCACGTGAGAAATTATTATATTTATTATTAAATACTTAAAGTAGTAGAGTGGGAAGCTTCTTCTGCAAGAAACCGCCTGGGGAATTACCACATCTTTGCCAGGTATTATTCCAGCAGTAGTGCACAAACATTACTATGTTCCGGTTTGAAGGGCATTGTTTCCAGCGAAATTACTGGGCATATAAGACTTTAGAGCCGATATCTCAGGGTGACGAGTGCAGTGCAGTGCCGCGCAGGATTATGCAATGCAGCATTCTGGGTGGCGTTGTGACTGTTATGAGCAGGCGTAGCGCTTACCCTCAGGTGAACGACTTAGTCGTCTCGTCACTCAATCAAATAAAAAAAAACGTAAGCAGTAGCATATTATATTAATATTTGTTGGGTGAATTGAGCTAGCTGACCATAAACCAAACCATAAACATTATGATAAATTTAAATCGATTTGTGAGGGTAGCTCGAAATAATTCACATATATTGTACGCTACTCGGCTTCGCATTGTACATAGTTACACAGATCGAGCTTACTTCTATTATCATCTATACATAATTATACAAAGATTTACCAATTATCACTATTCTGATTCTCTTTCTGGATCTTTTTATGCAAGATAGGTAAGCATTTTAACTGGGACCATCTGAATAAACCTGTAGGAATATGTGTCGTAATAAGCTGTTGAAAATATTGCTCTAAATCTCGTAAAATGTCACACGTACAGGTTAAAGAAAAAACCAAAAGTCCGCATTCAGTTTGCGTGACAAGACTGACACAAGCTACGTAGAAGAAACCAATTCTCTTCCAATCCAAAAAAGCGATCTATCATTCGACACTAATCGATTCGAATACATCGATTCAAACCAGTATCAATCGAATCGTGACTCGTCATTTGACCTTTTTAAAATATAATAAAGAAATTGCCGCCACTTTTTTTATGTGAAGATTGTTTTATTATTCCATTAGTAGGTATAATAATGTCATTAACATATCATTAGTGGCTTATCGATATGATGATCTTAATTCGAATAGTAATCTGAGAGTTAAAGCTCTAATCGATTTGTTTCGATTGAGATGAGTTGTAATTTTATTAATGCGAGCTAATTGCATAATTTATATTTCTATTTTTAATGCCGTTACTAGCGTTTATGCATTGTCCGATAAAGTATATTAACCTTGTACTATCTGTGGATAAATATGTTGTTAGATACTAAATTTTAACTCGAATCGGACGCTGAACCATAAATATCCGGTATACTACTTCTATGCTAATAATACTATTGCCATGCAGAAGTTTTATAGTTGTTAGAATGTTACAGATTGAAAGAAACCATTATCTTAAAAATTCTTAAAATTAAATGATAAGACACAATTGAGAAAAAAAAAATTGTATATAAAACTTGGAAATGTATCTATAGTTATGTGTCTTAAGTGAGATCATAAATGAACCGATCGTATAAGAATTAAAAAAAAAAAAAAACAACACAACAAGCAACATTTTAAGCCAATCAAACTCCGTCAGCCAATCAATGTTTCCGACTCAAAGGGGGAGAATAAAAGGTGGCATTAAAATGTTGAGTAGCCCTCTAAAACTGTGAATCTGCCATTTAATACATAAAGCAGTGCAGTGCCGCGCAGGATTATACAATGCAGGGTTCTGGGCGGTGCTGTGACTATTATGGGAAGGCGTAGCGCTTACCATCAGGTGAACGCGTTACTCGTCTTGTCACTCAGACAAATAATAAAAAATCATTATGTGTACTGGGACACATAGTAGAAATAAAACTACAACTACATTTTTTTAAATTATTTTGATAAAAAAAAAATATACGAAACGTAACTCTCTCTCGTTCTATCTTCACGTACTTATATCTCTCTCAACTTCCGTTCGCCTCGCCCGATCACATTTTTCGTAACGCATTCACCAGCATACTCCCCAAGTCAAGCGTGCGTAAAGAAGTTTAACTTCAAAAAGCAGCAAGGAATAAACTGCTGGAGGCCTACCATGACGTCTTATAGCGATTCAGTTGAGGACCTAAACTGAACCGCGTCGCATAATCGTACCGTGACGTCTTATTTTTATGTTGCTACAATTTTCAACCTAAACTGAATATAGATTAGGTTGAAAATGGCTTATTAGCGGCTCAATCTAGGTTCCTGCCATTTCCAACCTTAACTGGATCCAGTTTAGGTTGAAAATGGCAGCCACATAAAAAATAAGACGTCAAGGTACGATTATGCGACGCGGCTCAGTTTAGGTCCTCAACTGAATCGCTATAAGACGTCATGGTAGGCCCCCTGTTCACTTAGTCGCCAAAAAAGTTAAAATTTATAGCGCAATCATGTAATGTAATCTACACAGACTGAGTGAAAAAATATGCAAATTTTTGGTCACTGAGACCAAGCGGAAGTCGCTTTTACGACTCAGTTACACCTACTTTTGAACAGTTTACAACGTGTTAAATATCGCTTCCTCTCATAAAACCGCTATAGCAGAAACCTCGGTTGTCAATAAATAAGTTACGAATAACGTGCCGTGAGTTTCTTCGATCTGGGGTCAAGTTAAGTTCGTTTAACTTTAGAGGTCGGAACATTTGAGCGCAGTATGAATACAAGCAGTAACCTATTGTCAGACGCTTTGTATGTATGTATCTCCTTTTTGAAGTAAATCTTCTTTGACTTGGGGAGTAAGCTGGTGAATGTGTTACGAAAAGTGTGATCGGGCGAGGCGAAGGGAAGTTGAGAGGGAGATATAAGTTAGTGAAGATAGAAAGAGAGAGAGAGTTATGTTTCGTATATTTTTTTTAATATATTATATGTATTTTTTTTTTATTAATTTTTATTTGATGTTTTACTTCTATTATTGTGTCCCAGCACTCCCAGCACACATTTCGTTATTGTATATTTTCAAGAAGTTTAAAAGTGACATGAATAATTTAAGTATTGAGACATTATCCGGTGCAATTTGAAACAAATTCTAAGTAATGAAACAAAAATATAAAGCAAGTTTTTTATTAATAAACATTTTTGTACATTGACCTAATTTTATATTTAACTTTTGATTCTTGTGATAATCATAATTTGCTTACATTTAAAAGGGAGTTAAATCGAAGTTAAACATTCGACCCAAACTTAGCACTCATTTCACTGAGGTGCAAACTGAAAAACCGTTTGTACGAACATGAGTTACTGCACGAACTGTGGTTATTGTGATTTGTGGTTCCATACCCTTAACATTGCAATATTAATCATCACAACCTTGTGATTACATTGCAAGCGAATATCAATCTTAACCATTTGAATTAAGAGCTTCCAATAACAATAATCAAAAGTTAAACTGCAAAATAAAAAATACAATTCTGATACTGTGTTTGATTCACAAACGATGGATTTTGAATCCTATTACTTAGACAAAAAGGTTAAAATTAGCACGAAACTTTTGGGTAGAGTTTTTAAAATATACTAATTACGTGTTACGAAGCAAATAGTGAATTGAAAGAGATGATAAATCACAGTGTTTTGATCAATGTTGATAATGTAACCGTTGACAGTGCGGCTACCGGGAAGCTTCGGTACTTTTGGCGGGTCAAAAGTCAACATACCGTGATCATACCGTGATCTCAGTTCTAGAAACTCATTTGTTATGATTTATTGCGAAATTTGAAGAGAGCTTGTTCGGGCCCGTTGTACGGTTGGGTGGGGCGTTCACGCAGAAATTAATAAAGGCACCGTTTCGACAGCAGAAAAGCATCATTCTGTATGTTTTAGGCGACGAATAACGTGTTATGGTCACATACACATATCCTGACCCCTAACTAGGATTGTCTGTATCTAGGGAATCAGAGGATCGTAGATTTACAAATAACCAGACAATTTTTATATACCCAACCAATTTAATTATTATAGATAACTAGCTGTACCCTGCCACGCTACGCTGTGGCACATTCGCACATTCGCTGATATGTCACTGATGAAAAAAATAGATAAAAACAATCCTTGATGCGGATTATATATCATGCTAAAATTTCAGCTCGATCGGTGCAGAACTTTTTGAGTTTTTGAAGCGTATACAAACCAACATAACATTTTTTTTATATATAGATAGATTATAGTATCATCAACCGAGAAGAGAAATATTAATAATTTTTTTTTAGTTTCCACATAACCAAATTAAAAAAAACTACATTTTATCTTAATGATTGTGCTTCTCATAATGATGAAAATGAGAAGCAAAACAAGGTTATAACATTTTAGTAACCACATAACTAAATCTGTAATATCAAACTTTTATTAATCGATCATTATTTTAAGATTTATGGGCGCATCCAATTTATACTTCCCATGGTTAAAATTGCATCCAAATAATCAATAATTAGAATAATAAACAAATAAATCACAGATAAACCCACATAATATCGAAGAGTAGAGAAAATGTCGAACTAAAACGGACCTCCCAGTGTGTCTAGTCATCTACACGTGTAATAAAGATGCAAATGTTATTATGATGGCAATATGACCCGTGATAATATCGATAACGAACACTATTCAATGAAATTATCGATTCAAATCGTCTAATCGATTGGAATAATTTCACATGTTTAAAGTTACCGAGTTATAAAGCTGAGGTTAAATTGCTTTATAAGTCGTAAGGAACGCCATGATTCAATAAAGTATATAGAACTAGCTGTACCCTGCCACGCTCCGCTGTGGCACATTCGCACATTCGCTGATATGTCACTGATGAAAAAAATAGATAAAAACAATCCTTGATGCGGATTATATATCATGCTAAAATTTCAGCTCGATCGGTGCAGAACTTTTTGAGTTTTTGAAGCGTACACAAACCAACATAACATTTTTATATATATAGTTAGGACATGAAATTACACGTTTTTTAGGTTTGTAAAGAGTATTTGTCCACACTCGTTAAGTAATGACCACTCAATGGTTAATTATCCACCAAAATCACACATAAACAAAATTAAATGAAGTAAGACGAATTTGAGAATAATAAATACAAAAACAGACATGTCACGTTTTTCACTTTCCCGCCACATCTCCCTTTCATAATAAAATTATTGATAGTGAATCGATTACAACAATTTTACACGTTCGAAAATATCGATACGGTAATAATAATTATAAATTGGAATTAAAACCGGTCCGAATGATTGAATGAAAGTATTTGTCTGATATAGTTCTGTAGGTGGATATATTTATTGTTATTAATGTTTGATAACTGTATTTGATGGATTAATAACTTTATTAGTTTATTACTTCGTTTTATTGTATTCGATTTTTTTGGGCATTCGGTGATTGCCCATGAAGTGTGTAACTGTGCTTCCTAAAAATTGTTACTGGCTTGAAAGAAAAAATTTAATAGTTCTTCTATTTGTTATGTTAACGACGTATATTTATAACTTAAGCATTTTCGATTTGGTATCTATGAGATTAATATAATTTGATTGCGTGTTCTTTTTTTAAGTGCAGAAAAATATACATTTCGTGCTCAATTCATTTATGAAAGTTTATTTTTTGCCTTCAATGGGCTGTGGGAATAGGTCAAATGACCCGCTAGTATTGCCAGTCGATGGTATAAAATAAATATGAATTTAAAAAAAACTATGCATTTTTTTTACATTATGGCGTAGGCAGTTATGCAAAAACTAAAATTACGTACAACGAAAAGTCATTGTCACTAACAATCTATTTTTAATTTGTCATTCTTCATTAATCTGTTGGATTGGATCCAAATACCTACATTTTTTACCTACTTTACGTACAATTACGTATTTATATACGCCACCTGCTCCAAAAGATAGGTGCCTACTTAGAACTTATAAAGTTCTTTTTTTAATTTTGAAAATACTGATCTGAATATGATAATTCTTTTAATAATTCATCCTAGAGTGCTAATTCCAATCGATATTAAAAAAAAAACACTATTATCAAGTTTTTCCTCGGTTTCCATGGGATCCCCTTCACAGATCCCGACTTTGTGACAGCAGAACCACCTCGAGAAGTTACCCATAGAAAAGAAACAGAATCGGTCCGCAGTTTGATGGTTTGATTTATAACTTCGAATAAGTCGGTATTTCATCGTTCGGCATCATCAAAACGGCTATCGCATTATTTTCTTTAATAATCATTCTAACATCCTTAAAAGTCACAAATCTTCCGCCCACAAGAAATATAACCATAAAACCTTGTTCCAGCACCTCATTTAAATTAGCTCTAACACATTATCAACAGTAACTGGTCGACATCGACCGTTTTATTGTTTTACGATGGTGCTGAAGATTTATGTGGTTCTTGGTCAGTCAGCCTACATTCCGCCCACGGATTGGGAGCTCTATTGTGATTCTAAAGTACGAAGTTTCGGCTTATACTGGCCAAAAAGAAAAAAAGCAATTCGTGTGTGAAGTCTTTTTTGAAGTGAAACGTTTTTATCACATATGGAAGAAATTTTGAAGCAATCATCACACTTTTATATTCAAGAGTTGACACTTTGACATGAAGGTTTATTGAAAGAAGTTTGAAATAAGGCAAAGAGTCATCATAGAGTTTAAAAGGTCTTGTAAGCCATCTCTTCTCAGTTCTCAGACTTTAAGCATAATCAAAAGAGTATTTCATTAAAGTTTTGCGACTTTCATTAAGCCTCGACAAGGCCTTGACGTAGAACATTGACGGGTCGGAATGAGAGACAAACATGAAGGAATAGGCTCACTTCTTACGTGTGTACACTAATTATTACACATGCCCTTTTTTTTGTTTTCGGCCAGTGTTTCATTATATTCTAAGTGTTTAACTATCCAAAATAAACATATTTTTAAGGTTTTATTCCAAACATTGAAATTTAACTACGCCTATTGGTTTCACCAGCAGGCACGTACCGATGTGTTTCTGTAAAAACATAATGTACGTAATTATCACTCGCTTTTCGGTGAAGAAAAACATCGTGCGGAAACCCACATACCTACCCGAGAATTATTTCGGAGGTAGGTATGTTATCCACCAATCCGGACCGGGCCCCCGTGGTGGATTATGGTGTAACCCTCCTCACGAAAGTGAGGGGAGACCCGTGCTCAGCAGTGGGACGTTATGGGTTAATGATGATTGGTTTCACCAGAATAGTTCCAGTTGCCTTATATGTTTGTTTGTTACGGCTAATCTCAGAAACTACTGATCTTAAATGTATTTATTGAAAACTACATCAGATACGAGTGAAATAAGTTATGTTTCATATCAGGAAAATGCATAGTTCCTGCAAGAAAGCCACAGATCGCAGCTAAAATAGATATTTTAGCTGAATAAATATATTTAAGATCAGTAGTTTCTGAGATTAGCCGTAACAAACAAACATATTGTAGATACAATTCTCGTATGGTTGGTTACCTTATAGTTTGTATAGTAAGTCTCAAATTTGAACCACGTTGCTTCCTCAACTCAAACCACAAACTTACATTAGCGATTAAAAGTAGACGGATATTTTTAAAAGCTTTTTATTGAACACATAATTTCAGTTTAAAGTAACAAGTGAACACCAATTTTGTAGGTCGCCACTGAGACGTGCACAATTTTGATCCTTCGAACGTAGGTTGTAGGGTTGGCAATTGAACGTGTCAAGTATATTTCTTTTTATAAGTGTGTTTAAAAAGAAAAGCAATGCATCGTCGCCCACTGGCCGTAAGGATTCCAATATTAGAGTCGCGAGCAGTTTACTATGGCACCGAAATAAAACGGACAAAGTGTATATAAAATGAACATGGTTCCGTGCGAACGTGTGAGGTAGGCATTCGCTTTAAGCTAAGTTCACATTTGTCTGAAGTGTCGTGTCGTGATGCCTCAGAAAGGTATCGGTTTCATACATTTAATATGGTAGCGTTCACATTTCTCTGATGCTGTGTGTTGTGACGGCTTGTGTTAAATGTATGAAACCTATACCTATCTGATGCTTCACGACACGACACGTCAGATAAATGTAAACCTAGCTTTAGCCCGGTTTTAGTGCTCGACCGACCGTCGGTGCGTACGACGGTCGCGCTTGTCATTTGTATGAAAATTGACAAGTCGTTACAGTGCTCGACGGACTGTCATCATCAACCCATAACGTTCCTCTGCTGGGCACGGGTCTCTCCTCACTTTCATGACGAGGGTTAGGCCATAATCCACCACGGGGGCCCAATCCGGATTGGTGGATAACATACCTACCTCCGAAATAATTCTCGGGTAGGTATGTGGGTTTCCTCACGATGTTTTCCTTCACCGAAAAGCGAGTGATAATTACGTACATATGTTTTATCGACGGACTGTACGCACGAGTGTATTGCTTAATTTTCATACAAAAATCAGCGCGACCGATGGTACGCACCGACGGTCGGTCGAGTACTGAGACCGGCCTTAGAGTGAATACAATAAATCCATGATACATTATGCCGAATTGAATCTCTATCTATACAATACAAATAAATAAAATTAAAGTGTCTGTTTGTAATATTAAAATAACCGCTTTTCACTACATGCATAAAAATGTATAATTATACACGGTACATAATTATTAATTATTTTTTAAATTTTTGTCTGTGTGTCTGTCTTTTTGTACCGGCTAATCTCTGGAACGGCTGGACGGTTTTGACGGGACTTTCACTGGCCGATAGCCGATGTAATAAGGAGTAACTTAGGCTACTTTTATTTCAGAAAATTTGTAAAATTATAGTAAAATAATAAAAATAAAAATGCAAAAACGAAAACAGAACTAATTAACTTTTATTGTTAAATCCACGCGGACGTAGTCGCGGGACATTAAATACATTTTAAAATATTTATAAAAAAAACATAACCCTCCTTTTGGCGCAGTCGGTTAATAAGAAATTATTAACAACATTTATTTTAATTTTATAAGGACATTATTTATTAGGTGTTAAATTATGTAAATGTTTAACAAATTAGTTGTATTACAACTCATTAACAAAGCTTTGGAATCATCACTCTGCATTAGCATTTGATTTGCTTAATTTTTAATAAAAAAGTAAAAAAAACTTAAGCTTGATTTATGTACTTCCGAACGATGTTAAAAGCATACATTTATCAAACAAAGTGTCGGTGAATTTGCATATGAATTAAAAACAAATAAAATTCATATTGAACACGAAAGGTTGAATAACTTTAAATAATAGGTATAAATAACAACTCCACAGTGGTTCTGTCCAAATTTTTTTTAATAAATAACACGTCACGATCACATACGTAGATCCTGACCCCTAACTTGGATTCCCTGTATCTAGGGAATCAGGAACTACGAGGACCATCGTCCTACCAACACTCAGACATAGAGCAAATACTGCACTGTGTAGGGATCAAACCCGCCGATTCACGCTTCGTAGTCGCCTCATCACCCACTCCGCCACGGAAGCCGTCAAATTGTTATAATAAGAGTTCTTCCGTACCGTGGTTTCTTTCGCATAATTCTCGTTTCCCGGAAGAACTGTACATTTCCCAAGAAATAACATAAAACACAAAAGAATGTCAAAAATTCGTATAATGGGCAGCCTTATTGCTTAACGGCTATCTGTTCCAAACGGCATGAGGAAACCCACATTCCCGAGACTTATTATTAAGGAGGTATGTGATCCACCAATCCGGACCGAGCCCCCGTGGTGAATTACAATCGCAATCCTCCTCACGAACGCGAGGCAGACCCGTACTCAGCAGTGGGCCGAAATAGGAAATAGGTGGGTAGATCCTCTTCGATACAAACGCTGGAAAGAACGGTTGCTTATGTCCAGCAATAGACAGTCACGTCACGTAATGATGATATACATGATGACCCCATAAAACGTTAAAATCACCATCCGTTCGAACATCTTGCAAATACAAGGATAATTTTCGATCAGTCATATTTATTTTCTTTGCTATGACTCTATGAATATTTCACAGTCTTTAAGACAGCCGTACACGGACTGCACGAAGCAGTCAAACGCGACCGCTTTAAACAGCGACTGCATTGCAAACTAAAATTATTCATACATTGGCATAAAGGTTAAACACCGTTAAAACAGCTTATGTAAAATGCTAGATCTTTGCAAGACTGCTTGCAACTTATCAGCTAGCGACTGCTCTGACGTCTCATCTGCCCCTGCGTTTTTTGTTGTTGCTGAATGCAGTAACAACTAATCCAGCAGTTGAATCATTATTCGGTGTAGACAAATCTTAATCAATCATAGACTCTCGCGATACAGGCTTGCACTAGTACGAGGACTACTAGCTACGTTATGACGGTATAAAGTTGTGTGTTGGCATGACATTTTAACTGTCATACCCACGCCCACATACCGTCAGTTCTACTTTATCCAATAGGCAGCATGGTATATGGCCACCATTAGTATGTCTTTATTGGGTATAGTAATTAATGATTTTGTATGTGTACTTGACTGCTCATGCTGTCCATGTACGGCCGGCGTTATGCTACAAGTAACATCTTCCAGTCACTATATCTATATATATAAACATGTTATGTTAGTTTGTGTACGCTTCAAAAACACAAAAAGTTCTGCACCGATCGAGCTGAAATTTTAGCATGATATATAATCCGCATCAAGGATAGTTTTTATCTATTTTTTTCATCAATGACATATCAGCGAATGTGCGAATGTGCCACAGCGAAGCGTGGCAGGGTACAGCTATTATTAATAAACATACGCTGCGTTGGCTCATTTCATTCCTGCATTCAGTAATTTAGTATCCAAAATTTATTAGTGGCCTCTTGCCAACTTGGGTTTCCGTGAAAAGTTAATAGTAGCCTTACACTATTTCCTAATAACCCGTTATTAATACGAACTGCGCCTTCGCTCGCGCTTACAATATTATTTATATGCATATTTTCTGAAGCCTGCGTGAAGGTCTCGAAAATGTAAGCTAAAGCTTCTGTTTGAATTATATTTCCTGTGTCGCTAGTTGTCTGGTATCCTATGTGGGCGCTGCTTACCCCCGCGGTTCCACCCCAGTAGCTCCTGTTTCCGTGGGAATACGGGGATATAGCCTATATTACTCGCTGATAATGCAGCTTTCAATCGGTGAAAGAATTTTTAAAATCGGTTCAGTGGTTTAGGCGTGAAAGCGTAACAATCAAAAAAACTCATATTCGAATTTATCATATTACTTAGGATTACAACATAAAACTATTTTCGCGTTTATAGTAGATATTTTGGTGTTTATTGTATTTTGGTAGTCATTAATTTGTCAAAGCTCGTTTGGTTAACCCGAGTTCAAAAGTTACCATCGGCTTTCGGAAGTTGATCTAGGGTTTCGTCATCGTGATAGAGTCACAGAATAGAGACAGTAGACAGTGGAGACAGTATGGGTTGCTTGCCTAATTCCTTGCTGCTGCGGTAGTACAAAATGAGGCAAAGCACTGGCTGAAAGTGATGTAATTTGGCTGAATGTTTGCAAAATGTAAATTTTAAAATAAAATTTGAACTGGCGATGGTAACTTTATTTTCTTTGGGGACTGCCGATAGAAGTGCAAACTAAGTTACATGTGAATTGTATCGTCGAGCTATTTATTATTTTTAGTTTTTAATGCAGTGTTTATGATTAAGGATTAATAAACAATGTGGGCAGCCTTTTCTAATGAGGTTTAATTTATAAGAGAACTTGATTTGTAATAAGAACTTTTTGTTTTACACACATTTATTTTTTGTTCATCCAAAAAATATATATTATAGCTCATAGAAAGCGTTCGGTGATGATTATGCGAGTTTTATGATTGTTGTTCACCCAAAAAGTGCTCAACGCGCCTAAAGAAGCGTTCACTTCAAAAAGGTTTGAGCTGCTAAATAATTATTATCGTGCCATTAAATGACACAACTCAACACAACTATAAATAAATAAATAAATACTCTCAATATTATAGAAGGCGACTATTGCAGCCAAATTAGTTCCATGTTATATTGCAACTTCTTCAGAAGTGTGCGTGTCTGAACTTCTGTTTCTACTATACCTTGTGTCAGTTCTACGAAGCGCCCTTACTGTCAATAGTGTGATTAGCTTTATTCTCTGGAGGTGTGAACCGCGTCTGAGAAAATCTATTTATGGTTCTGTATAGTTAAAAATATTCCGCTAGATGAGTAAGTGGCTGTTTTGAGGGCAAATATTTTTGTTTTATTTTGTAATAAAACTTTTTAGATTAAGACAACTTTTACATGGTCGGATAGCTTTATGTTTATTTTATAAAACTACTTACGACGGCTGTTTACTTACTTTTTATTTTTATTTTATTTAGATATTACAAAATTAAATCTACATCATTTAGTGCCCCAGATAATATGAGTACTTATAAATATTTTAATAACATAATTCTATTTGACTTTCACACATCACAATATGAGTTGTTATGAAGAAAGAAGTAGAACAGAAGTGGCACAGAACCGTTTAGAATGTGGTATCACATTTTGGTGATTAATTTTACGGTCACCATAACATGGCTGTGGTGCTTAGGTACTGTAATAATGTTGTGGTTGTTTTTGAATAAATAAATAAAATAAATAAGTTATATACACTAAATTTACTTGAATATACACGAATAATAAAATAAAAAATTACAATTCCCATTCTTAAAAACATTTTATTACCTATATTATAGTAAAACTGCATCAAAATAATATAAAAAAATACGTTATCGTCATCATCATATTCAGGCCTATACCCTGTTCGACATATATAATACTACAATAATACTATACATTATACACTACATAATATACTGTTCACTGTTCAATGTAAGCCTCTCCCAGGGAACGGCACTGGCCCTAATCTATGGTAAAAAAAATATTTAAAGACTTTTTTTTTAAGAATACCATGCGGCATGGTTCTAATAAAGATCTGGCACAATCCAAACTTAGGAGTACGTGATCAAAGGATGATCAAGGTGATCAAATGGAACACTCAAGTCTGTTGGCGTAAAGAAACATGATTAACTGATTCCTGCTGCTTTTCCTAGACACATAATTTTTGAGTCTAAGATCTTATTGAGTCTACACCTTGTGTTTACTAAACATTAGCATATTTCCAAAGCTCAGTTTGATAAAGCGAATCGTAATAGAAAGGTTGGAAGACAACATGACATTTTGTATTGCCATTTGCTTACAGGAAAACTGAAAATCTTTTTATGAATTCCTATAGATCCGCCAGATTCTGTAAAAGGTGCTATTGGGTTTGAATTGGTGACTTGATAAATTTCGTATGTATTTGATAGGTCGCGAACAGTGCCTAAAAACGAAAGTCTTTTTTTACGTGACTAAGTAACGAGGCGAGCATGACGTTCACCTGATGGTAAGCTCCACGCCTGCCCACATCGGCAACAGCGCCACCCGGAATCGGTTGCGGCACTGCGCTTGTCACCCTGAGACATCGCTTCTAAAGTCTCATATGCCCAGTAATTTCGCTGGAAACAGTGCCCTTCAAGCCGGAACACAGTATTGTTTGCATACTACTGCTTGGTGGCAGTGGTAGTGGCTAGTGGGAGAACGTCCGCCTTCCAATCAGAAGGTCGTGAGTTCAAATCCCAGTGCAGGCACGTACCAATGTGTTTTTGTAAAACATATGTACGTAATTATCACTCGCTTTTCGGTGAAGGAAAACATCGTGAGAAAACCCACATACCTACCCAAGAATTATTTCGGAGGTAGGTATGTTATCCACCAATCCGGACTGGGCCCCCGTAGAGGATTATGGCTTTACCCTCCTCACGAAAGTGAGGAGAGACCCGTGCCCAGCAGTGGGACGTTATGGGTTGATGATGATGATGATGACTACTGCTTGGCGGATTGCTTGGGTGGATTATAGTCGTGAAACTGAGTGAGTGGAAACCCACAGTGGGCCGATATAGGTTATGATGACTTAGGTAAGTTTTATCAAGTTTGGTGAAAAATATTCGGTTTGTTGCTACGTCTGCGTCCATTTTAGTACAATGTAACATGAGACGCGAATCGTCCTTGTCAATAGCGTCAGCTTACGCCACAAAACCACAGATTATGTAATGATACGTGAGATCCAAATTGAGACCATTATGGACCTAATACAATGGATTAGAAAACGTGGTCTAATTCTATAATCTAGATCATACAGTTAATACTGTAACATTAACTTTAGATTGTTCGTTAAAGTTTAAGGAAGTTTATTCTATGTTTACCCGACTGCGTTAGATGGAGGGTTATGTTTTTCGAGTGTTTTTATGTATGAATGTATTTATATTTCTTTGGCACGCTCTGTAGCTTAATGACTTGATGGATTTTAGCAGTAAAAGTGACACTGGGTATATCATAAAGAAATTAAATGGCAGATTTCTAGTGCCATATTAAATGTATTTTTTTAATACATCTTCGATATAAATTGTTCATGAAAAATATGTGTAAAATCTAGAGGAAATCCATTTCCCGAGTAACAAGGAGTCCATACAATAATCTGACATATTTAGATTACACCTACGTCGAATTTTTGAATTTTACTCGTGTACTCCTACGAGAGTGAGAATTTAATGAGTATCGACAAAATGTATATAAAACACTTTCTTTGATCATCTTCCAACGGAAAACCACACATATTTTACTGTTACATACTAATATTTTGTATGACACAAAGTGGAACTGTTGGATGGCCCATTCCGGACACTCCGTACAAATAAGTTGATTTGACAACTCATACATACATTACATATTGCATACACACATTACTATTATTATTATTTACACATACATTTTTAAGGCAGTTAATGGCCACCCCATATATTTTATATACACCACATATTCCAGTAACATTTTTTTGAGGTATTAAAAAGAAAAACCAGGCATCATAATCTACCATCATATTTAAATACGTGTTTATGAGCACCAGCTATTCTGCAATACAATAAAAAAAAACAATATATTTTTTTTATTTACTATGTGAACAAATGACATACTATATTTGGGTATGTTTCTTTTTTCTGATCGGCCAAATGCACACATACACCTGCAGTATTATCCACTCATTAGCAGACATCCTGTATATATGACGTACACGACGTTCAGAATATTGTGAACAAAACGTTTGTTTAACATATAAGGACCTATAAAATTTGGTCGTGTAATATAGACTGTCCCGCTAATTGACCCGATGTCGATAGCGCGTGGGATCCGGATTGCGCGGGGTGAAAAGTGTCCGTTCTGTATGCTGTACTATATCTATTCTATGCTCATGATCTAAATACGTCTTCCGTCCACTTCCAGTTATTATAATTCATACAAATTATCACCTTTAATAATTGTACGGTCATATCTCGAACACCGTCGCGAAGCAAAATTTAGTATAATTATTTACATTTTACAAAGTATGTTTCCAGGAAACGCTTATCTTAAATTATAATACGTTAAAATAATGATTTCCTCCACTTATAATCGCTTAACTTCTCCTGCGAAATGTATGAGAGGTGTCAAAGTAATTTAATTTGTATGTAAATGGGTTTAATGTCATATTAAAATGACGGAGAAGGCTGTAACCGTAATTTTGTATTAACGTTACTTTATATCTCTTTGAAATTATATTTTGACTGGTGAATCTTATATCTTTCCTTAAGAACAAGGTTTTTGTCGTTTTATATTATATCGATATCGATATTGACACGCAACATCATTATTATTTTTTATTTTTATTTAGTACATGTTCTTAACGCCATTTTTCATGGACTTACAGCCAGCTCGTATGAGGTTTTTTAGAGACAAAGTTGAACTTCTTTGCAGTGCGTATGAGATCTTTCCGGCCTCACAAAGCCTTTCCTTCCTCTGTCCCCCGCACAAAGTGAAAGAAAGCGATTTTGACTGCAGCACCAGCGAGAAGTCACGCATGTGGCTTATTCGACCTTATAATGCAGTGAACGTGTCAAATAATGCGTCACGATCAAACTTGTACATCCTGAACCCTAAGTAGATTTCCTGTATCTAGGGATTCAGGAACTACGAGGACCATGGTCCTACAACACCCAGACTCAAAGCAAATATCAAGGGGTATATATTTATTTGCTCCGCGCAGGAATCGAACTCGTAATACGTTTTGTTTTTTGCTCATCATCAACTTACTTAGCCTTGGGAGTGGAAAGTGTGTTCTTAAACTATCTTTTAATTTCTTTTTGTTAACTATTTTGCTCTAGCATGTTTCGAGCTTCTCATAGGTAGAATTAGACAGATTTACCAAGAAAGTAAGAAAAACACTTTATCAAGCTTCATGAAGTTTATGAGACAAAACTAACTTGGACGTCTAGCTTATAACAAACCATCCAGATTAGACTAGAAATCACGGAGACATAAAGAAAACCATCTAACTGTAAACCTTCTTTCAATCGTAGTCTGTAAAAAATCCGACAGTTTCTCTCAATCACTCCAAAGTATAATATATTTGCTCCAATATACATAAATAAGTAAGATAATATAGAAATATATAGTTTTAATTCTGCCAATTTTTAATTTACGACACGTGTTTCGTCTCTGCATGAGACATCCTCAGGTGCTGTTGACTCGCCGAGCGCTAGCAAGAGAGTGACCGTACAAAGCCGGGTGGCCCCTCGGCGGCTCGGCGGGCGGTTGTCTCGTGCAGAGACGAAACACGTGTCGTAAATTAAAAATTGGCGGAATTAAAACTATATATTTCTATATTATCTTATTGATTATGGATTTCCGCAAAATAACGCCTGATTCTATTAACTATCCAATATACATATAATACGGTAAACAAAAAAGAAACCATAGCTTGTTTCACATTCTAATGCCTGGATAAAATAAAAAAAAATAACAAAACACGAAAAGCGACATCTATACAAAACGTCTATAACTACAACAGTTATCGGACCGCCCGCCCATTGCCGTAAATAACTGCTCAATGTATTCCGCCCGCCCTACAGTTATGCGGGAACTGATCGATAGATGCCGCTACGAGATTACCTGCCTCATTTAAAAAAAAACCTTGTATTAGTTCAGTCGCAGACTAAATAGGCTCAGTCCACGTATTATTTAGTCTCATACTAGCTTTTTTTTACATACTCAGAGTCATGCCTTTTCCCTTTTGGGACATCTTTCCACACGCAACGATTCCAGCGGAAAACTGTACACCAACTCCCTGACACCCTCTACTGGTTTCTGGAACTCCAGACCAATAGAGTGTGTAGGGTCCATGCGTGGTGGCGTCACATCCTATCAGCATGGTCTCACACAAATAACATCAATCCGTCTTTTACTCATCATCTCAAATACTTCCACAATCTTATCTTTCATGCCTCCTCTAACATCCATCGTAGCAAAGTGACTTTCTGTGGCTTTTTAAGGACTTAATTACTTACTCTTTGTTGTACACAGTATAAAAAGCCCTTGCTATTATCATAAGTTATTGCATATGTTTTATTGGTAACTAGCTGTACCCTACCACGCTTCGCTGTGGCACATTCGCACATTCGCTGATATGTCACCGATGAAATAAATAGATAAAAACAATCCTTGATGCGGATTATATATCATGCTAAAATTTCAGTTCGATCGGTGCAGAACTTTTTGAGTTTTCGAAGCGTACACAAACCAACATAACATTTTTATATATATGGATGGGTATTGCAGTATTTTAACTAAATTTTATCACATACACAAATTTCTGATAGCTAGTTACATATCCGCATTTAAACATAAAATTAAACGTAATTTATTTCTTAGAGGAGAATCTAGAAATACATTTTTGGACGTATGAATCCTTAGAAACAATGTCTCAGGGTACGTAACGAGCGCAGTATAGTGTCGCGCAAGATTATGCATTGCAAAGTTCTGGGTGGCGCTGTAACTGTTATAGGCAGGCGTAGCGCTTACAATCATTAGAACGACTTGCTCGTCTCGTAACTCAGTAACATAAAAAAAAATGATGTGTTAAATATCTATACCCTGAACTCTTAATAATCACAGGATTAGTTTATGTAAGATTCTTAGATCCATCGATCTTGAAATTCTCGTATGAGTTAATAGTCCGCCACGCCCGCACTATTTCTACGTAGCCTGCGCTTTAGACTATCTCTAATAAGGAGTAGAAGGAGAGAATGAGTACAGACTATGACTATTATACCCAATTAAGTGACCATGACAAATATCTTAACACTGTGCTGATACATTGTTCCAGATGCAATAAGTCGACGCGAGCATGCGCGGTGTGACGTGACCCATGGCTTCGGAGGCTCGGCCGCGATCGCCGCAAGATGGCGCGAGAAGGAGGCGCGACCACACCAGGTTCCCTGTACTTATGTTTATTATTTCTTTCCTTTGGCTGATAAGGTGTCTAATGAACACGCAGTTCATAGCAACTGTGGCACATAGGACTAGCCCGTTTCCTTCATGGTAAAGAACTGTTCCCCAAAATCGATAGCGTCGATCGATGGCTTCGATCGCCGCGGGAAGAATGAGCATTAGCTTCTGATGAGGGAAAGGATCGTTAAAGATCTTGGTGGTGAAGCATTATCGTCTCCGTCTGACTCGCTGCTCTACCACCCTGTAGCATAAAATTTGTTGATAAGCTTTATTGGAGGTGTTCCGGGAGCAGACCTTCTAAGCCAGCCCCTTTGGCTACCTTCACCAGTTGTACCTGCGGGCTTAATGAGTTTCGTTACCAATTTACAAACATGAGAATCTTATAAATATACTAGGTAAACCAAGCATTATTTTGCACCTGTTCCAATGCGCTTCGCATCAACTGAGGCGCGCCTTCTCTCACGTCCCAACTAATAAATAAGAATTTATCAGCTTCTCCGCCAGTAACCAAGCACGAAAATTGTAAACATTGATGCGAGGTCGCAGTGTCGCCAAATCGCCAACATTCGACTATTTATAGGCGACGCGTCTTCCGTCTGTCTGTCCGACACCTGCCGTCCTTAGCCAGACGCTCCACGCTTGCACTACATCTCGGACAGATGATCTTTTAGCGCAACACCGACAATTATAACTCTTCAAAGAACCACCGTCAGCGGCGTCAGCTCCAACACGACTCATCCGATCCGATATAACTCCTGAACCGTGGCGGAGTGGGTCGCGGGGAATCCTCCCGGAATTCAGTAGAGTCGCGGGGGAAGCTCGTCCGCTCTAAATCGGTCCCACTCGCCGCCAAGCTTTTCGGCGAGCCGCGCGCACGTTTGCACCCGCGGTCTAATAATATCGGCGTCGTGTGCGCAGGTCCCCGTACGTGACGCTGGGTGCGGTGCGGTACGCCGTGCGACGCGCTCCGCCACCGCGCGCCTGCCCCTGCCGCTGCTGCTCCGAGGAGGCGGTGGCGGCGTGCCTTGGCCGCGCCAAGCCCGACCGACGCACGCTGGAGCGCATCCAGCGCCGCCTGGGCCGCGGCGCGCGCGACGAGCGGCCCTCGCGCCACCAGCGCCTGCAAGCCCTTACCGAGCGGCTACTGCCGCGCGCCTCGCCCGCGCCGCCACCGCCACCGCCGCCGCCACCGCCACCGCATTCGGCACCCGTGCTGCCGCCTGTGCCACCACCACGCCACCATCGTCGCCACAGTCCGCCGCGGGGCGTCTCCGTCGACCGCTTCGAAGACTTCGACGCGGACAACATCACCCTCGTCCGCGTCGAGCCTCGCTCTATAGTCGGCTCCTACGCGCAAAAGACTATACCGTACCGTAGTGCATCGTTCTCGCAGGGTGACTTTGCTCAGAACAAGCACTACCGTGAACCGAATAGACAGCCGTCGATTTTCGATTTCGGAAAGAGAACGAGGGAGAAGGCACAGGCGGAGCGAGCGGGAGTCTCGCGTCGGATCACAGAGTCATCGAGCCTCGCTACTGACGAGAACGTAGGCGAGGGTGGGTCCGTCGCATCGGTCGACTCCGCGGTGGGATCCGACGAGGGTTTGCTGGCACACGCGTCGCCAGCGCCGCGATCGCCTCCACCTGACGCCCCTCACAAACAGCTCGGTGCGCGCTCGCTGACGCACCCGCTGCCGCGACGTATCCCTCCAGTGCGGGAGGAGGGCCCGGCTGAGGCCGGCGGTAGTCTGCCCGCGTTGATGGCACCGCGAGTGTTACACGAAGTACGCGAAGAAAGTGACGGTTCGCAAGCCGATAGTGCACAGGCCCACAGTGAAGGAACTTCTCCCCTAGAACCCGCTCAGCCTTTCGCGTTTCCTCCGCTACCTGATCTTCCCGCGAACGTGTGTGCAAATGTTGACTGTGATTGTTCTCAATTCCCTGTGACGCTTCATGACGTTTTCGTTTCCAATGATGATATTGATAGTTCGATTCCGGTGCCCGTTTATGAGTGTATAGTGAAACAATGGTCGAAAGAGTTACCGCACGACGAACCGCAAAAATCTGATGGTGCGTCAGATGGTTCGTTAGATCGGGACAAAGAGGATGAAACCATAACGAGTGAGCAAGTAGCGAGTTTGTTAGCTGCAGTGCAAAAAAAAAGTGCCGAAGAGGTGCCTTGCACGACAGGTCCTGTAGGTGCTAGAGAGCGCCGACGGCCGCAGGACAAGATAAAACGAAGAAAAGGCATCTATATCACGACACCGAGTGACGACGGAGGAGAAGACGACCCTCCATCGATTAACGGTTGCAAGAGAGAAAGTAGTGACGTTTCGTTACAAGATATGCGCCTGTCCACTGAAACTCGAACCTCTTCGTTACTCGGAGACAAATCAGACGACTCATGTACAAATGGCCCACCCAGTCCTTTAGAAGCGTCAACTCTTGCTTGGCCCAAAACTCAGGAATCAAAAGAGAGACGAGCGAGGTTCTACCAGCAAAGTTCCGATGAAAGAGACGATGATTCGTTTATAATGAGACGAAAGTATGGAGACTCACCTTCAGAGGCCGAGAGTGACACATGTTCGAGAGACAGAACCGCTTCGCCATCACCCTTTAGTCCATCGGACAATTCAGACGTGGAAGCGAAACGGCAACAATTTTCTCAAAGGCCTTTTGGAAGGAACTTGGAAGCTCCATCGAGTAGGTCCGTAGAAGTTGGTAGAAGGAGTTTTTCCGACGCGACTGTGCCGAGTCGCAAGACTAGTGTTGGAGCGATGACTGGAGGGAACAGAGGTCGTGGGCCCACGCATGTGCGAGCGACTTCTTCACCTTCAAAGCTGGCTGGAGTAAAGCCTGCTGACCTGCTAGCCGAGCTCCTCCGAGGCTCCTCCGAGGCTCTATCTAACTCCTCGACATTCGACAACGTCGTGCTCACGCTTCACCAGCACAACGTAAGTACTTTTATCCACTTCCTTTGTACTATTGACCCCGATAACATCCGCAAAAAGAGCAACAAAGTAATGAAACACTAAAATTCTGTTATGATGTTTATCGTAGCAGAAAATAGCATTAGAACAAACGATCTTGTGTTATTGCCAAAGTTTATTTGAGTTTATACACTACGAGATTTTTGTCAGTGGGTTTTGTCGGTTATAGGTGAAGACGTGGAGAGATTTCGGTTTAGCGAAACCTCAGTTTTGTTAATTTTCGATCGTGTTCAGGGTCGGATGTTGTTTTTAAATACATTTATTCGTGTTCCCCGACATTTCTCGGGCCAATGTCGTATGACTCATGGAACAGCTGTTGGTGAAGTATTAAAAATCTTAAGGGCAATGGAGTTTATTTTAAATCTGTCGCTAAATTGGTGAGGACAGATGGACAAAGGATTCTTGTTTTAAAAATATCCCTACTGTGTTTTTATTTGGTTAGTTGTTCTACTATAATAACGGCCTTCGTAATACAATGATAAATAGTAATAACACACACATACATACACACGCACACACACACACACACACACACACACACACATTAGTTCAAGTTTATTTTTTTCCTTTAGACCCGTGAAGGCCAACTTATACAACTGGACTACAACCGGATTCAAAATCCGTTGATTTCGAAAAGAACTGAAAAAATCGTTACTTTTTTTTCTCCTGAAATTATGTAGCTTATTAGGTTATCCGCACCGTGCTGCATAGCCCCGCAGATTATAGGTACCTAGTCTTTGATTTGTTTGATAAGTCGACTTAAAAAGGTTAAACTGGACAGATGTTTGTGAATTTTTCGACTGATTATTTTTGCAAGAGGTGTTGGAAACATTGAATCCGGTGGAAGCTCATAGATTATCCAATAGTATAATGAAACTCAGTTTGGTTTGATTTCTGCCATCCAATTTTTATAATAACTGTGTTTCTTTGTTCTTGTTGCGTTGGATGGAATATAATAAAGATATTACACGGTTTTCAGAATGTACTGTAGGCGTTATGACTGTTTATCTAGGTACTTTTATAGGATCTACCTAAAGTTCCAACATTCAGGTTTTAAAGTTACTTTTAGAATATTCAATAGCTTGTATTACTATGGTCCAAAAGCTGATAACTGATAGCCTAAGTTCAACTTTACAGCACTTGGATGCGTTACCATTTAGTTTTAGTAAATCTTTACTGAAACTTCCTTAGGACCTGAAGGCATACCATGACATCTTATAGCGATTCAATTGAAGATCTAAACTGAACCGCGTCGCACAATCGTACCGTGGCATCTTATTTTTTATGTTGCTGCCATTTTCAACCTTAAATGGATCCAGTTTAGGTTGAAAATGGCTTATTAGCGACTCAATTTAGGTTGCTGCCATTTATAAGATGTCATGGTATGCCTCCTGACCTTAACTACACTACTGAGTAACTGGAACTCAAAGTTTGGTTCTAATTTACTAAATTTCAAACAAAATTCAAACTTGAATGCACAACTTAAAGGACAAAAGGAAAATATTGTAAATTGTCTTCACTGTTACCTAACAACGTGTAGGTATTTATTGGACATCAATGTCTATACCAGTCTCAGGTTTAGAAAAAGCTCGGTTGTGCATGACGTACCCAATGACGTCAAACCCTACTTCCCCTTAACATAGAGGACGTATAGTGCTACTTACAGAAAGGACACTCCACCCCCTGCGGTCCACTCCCCCCACCTCTACCCGCAATACGGAGCGCAACCGGAAGGTCAATCAATATTACACGCCCAAATGACAATAGACAAATGATTAGTGTGGATCTTCTTACTAGCGGGTTGTCTTTTGTTTTGGTTGCGTAGTATCTTCAAGTACTTTTTTTTATTTAACTGAGTGACGAGACGAGCAGGTCGTTTACCCGATAGTAAGCGCTAGGCCAGCCCATAACAGTCACAGCACCACCCAGAACCGTACATTGCATAATCCTGCGCGGCACTGCACTGCTCTTGTCACCGTGAGACATCGGCTCTAGTCTTCTATGCCCAGTAATCTCGCTGGAAATAATGCCCTTCAAACCGGAACACAGTAATATTTGCACACAACTGCTTGGCCAATGAATATCTGGCAAAGGTGTGGTACTCCCGAGACGGCCTCTTGCAGAAGAAGCCTCCCACCACTGCATTACACATGCATTTAGCGCTGTGACGTAATTTAATATTTGTGAATTGTCAAAGCACTTTTTGTATGAAGTGTCCGGATTGGGCCGTAGAGTAGCAACAGGCAAAATGCTAAAAAAGCAAATTTATGCAACCACGTCATTGGTACGGAAGATTTGGCTTCACAGTTATTATCTTTGTAAATCTAGATTTATATTGAAGCTATTGGCTGTGAAGCTTATTTGCAGATCATAATGCACTGCTGTTAAATGGGAAGTCTCTCTTGTTATTGATTTTCTGAACAATTTCGACCGCTTGTAACGCACCGTTGACCGCAGCAACGAAAGTTAGAGTAAAAAGAGTTTTGGGGTATACCTCTAGTAGTTTTTCAAAACCAAGTAAATGTCAGGGGACGTGCAATTAAGTTTAACAAACAATGTGGGAAAAATACAGCTGTCTGATAAGATTGAGCGCAATCTATCACTAGGTATACTATATCTACATTAATAGATAGGTAGCAGACTATGTATCTAATAGATAATTAAATAAATCGCCGACTAGTTACTTCATTGCCTTGAGTGGTCCAAAAGTCATATTCGGGAACGATTTTCGCCTAAAGGTACTAGGTAAAAAATTTATACCCGTAATAAAGTTACAAATCACCCGTGCAGAAGTATAACTAAATTAGCTTTTTTATATTTCCACACACACCATGTCCATGTGTGTGTTAAGTCCACGTATCCGTGTTGTTTTTTTTTTTTTGTCTTCCACATTTTATGTACGAGTTATCGAAGGTACTTTGAAGTGTCATACTCGAGAACAATTTTTCCTTTTATTTTCTTTTGTCTTGAGGCCGATTTTTGACGAAGTTTTTGTGCAACTTTAGTCTTCATTATACCCTTTCCAGATTTAGCAAAGTGAATAAGGAAGAGTGTTTTGGGAAAATATTATAATATTATATGTGAAAATATTTGTATAAAGTACAGACTCCAGTATTGAAATTTGTTTAATATTGGGGTGTTTGTTTCGCTATAGTCTTTATACTTTCTCGTTCTCTAGATACAGAAAATTCTAGTTATTAGTCACCTTCGAAGAGATCTAAGAGTTGAATTTAGCCTGAAGAGTTGCAGAGTGGCTGTGTGGAAGAATGCTGAGTGATCTTTTCTTTGTTACGATTGATATAAGACTGTATCCTCTTGCCAAGCCAGCCATCCGTTCACGAAAATTTTCAAGAGTCATACTCGTGAACAAACTCGTAATTGTGTAACAAATCAATAGAATATACATTATCGATGCTACATTTCCATAATACGATCTTGTTAATCGCCACCCTCATCATGAAAATATCAATCAATCTGGGCTCTTATCTAGAATAGTATAGACTAGTATAATGAATGATCCGTTTGATCACAGGTTTTTTTTTTATAAATCACGCAATAAATCCGTTCCTGCGATACGATCTATGAGTCACTTCGAGGTGAACATTCTATAAAGTACTTCTTTATTTAGAATCTAACTGTGCCGTACCTACTAAGGTAGGTTGTTTTGTTTGTTAAAGTAATTATTGAGAATCGTGATTATTGAATAAAATTAACGAGATGGTACCTATTTCTTGGATACTGTGTGTATGTGTGTGTTATATGTGTTGTGTTGTGGTATAGGTGTGTGTGTGTGTGTCTTTCCATATTCCTTTTCCCTCCAACTATTAAATTATCTATCTATGTATCTATTAATTTGAAGTCAAACGTTTTTCAGTTGAAGCATTGCATAGAGTTAGGCAGGTACCTGATTGCCTGATACTAATTTCCTTACGTAAGTCTGAATGAGAAGTGCTTAGGTTCAGTGGCATTCATTAGAACAGGAGCAAGACAAAAGCCCATTCCCCCAAGTCAACATTGGTTCTTGAAAGCTTTAACTTTCTGAATATAGGGTTCATTTTTCCTCTTTGTTTTCACAGCTTTGTCTTTAGAGTTGATTTTTGAGCATATTGAGCATATTTTTGAAGTAAATCATAATTCATATCAAATTTTCATATACAAATATTAAACGAAACCCAATCAATACCTACAAGCAAGCGCTATTAAACATTGACGGCGCGGCGTAACAAGCTATGGATTTTCCCAGAATTCGTTCACAATATAGAAAAAAAAACAGTACGATAAGTTCATATATTTCTTACGCTCTTCCATATTACATGATACAATTGATTAACCCAATTATGAAGTTCTTATGAGATGACGTAACATGCTCAAAAGCATACAGTCGTATTGAAGACCCCTTGCTGGCATGAAAACGTTTAATTGTTACCGTTTATAATAGCCAGGAATCTCTAAGAATAATAATCCGTTATTTTGTCAAAAACATTTAAAAAAAGACTGTCAGTAGGAGTGACAGAGTTGGTTATCACTGTCCATGTATAGATTCGCACCACGAGATTGCTTTGTAGTCGCAGAATAAAGAGAAAATTACATGTTTGCATAGACATCACTCTTAAGCTGGGTTCACATTTGTCTGACGTGTCGTGTCGTGATGCATCAGATAGGTATCGGTTTCATACATTTACACAAGCCGTCACAACACACTGCATCAGAGAAATGTGAACGCTACCATATTAAATGTATGGAACCGATACCCTTTCTGATGCATCACGGCACGACATATCAGACAAATGTGTCGGCGGCTTTACGCACAAGCCGGGACGCGGACGCCAAAAGTATAATTATTATCCGCGTGGCGTCTCGCTCAGCTCTACAGGCAACAAGACGACAAATTCTAAGAAGTAAGGAGCTTGGGTACTGTTTCTTTTCGGTATTTACTGGAAAGTAGTCGATACAATAAGAATAACATGGAACAGATTGAATTGCTGTACATGTACATAAGTACTATCTCCTTGTTTATTGTAAGAGGAAAGTGGCCATTGATTTGTGAGTGTCGGGGACAATAAATCAAGTGAGGAAGCTTGGTGATAAAAGTATTACAAAGTGAGAGATTTAAGTTGGTTTTCTTGTAAGTAATATGCTCACGTGTAAATGGCCATATTATTATATCACAGAATAAACCTATTGCAGTGTCTGTATTAAAAAAACGACCTCCGCGGCGCAAATGAGCCCACTGCGAAGCCTGAGTTTAGGGATTCGATATCCGCACAGAGCAAATATTTAAGTATCTCTCTTATATTATAAATACGAAAGTTTGTGTGTGTGTTTGTTACGCTGAAACAGCTGTACAGGCGTAGCGCTTACCATCAGGCGAACGACTTGCCCGTCTCGCCATTTGACAAGTAAAAAAATAGGATACTTTTTTAGAAATCAACGGTTTTATCTCTATTTATGTCTGTCTTACGTTTATCTATAACTTTGATTAAAGCTAAATATTTCCATTTCTTCTTCGTGGATTGAATTGAATTTCTTTTCTTTTTTAAAACTAAATGACAAATCACTCTAGAAGTTGAACATCGATGATTGAGCGAACACTATTGTAATAGGTGTAAAAGGAATAATCAGTAAAGCTTTATGACCTAATTTCTGCACCAAGGTTTCATCGACACGACGAAGAAGCTCATTCTAGTGAAGAATAGAATAGAATAGAATAGAAAAACTCTTTATTGTACACCAGAAACAAAAATAAACACAGTACAGAAGAATTACAATAGGGTGAAGCTGACTCATGTGTCGACAGTATTGTTCGGCTGTTTTAATACTGTTCGCGCCACTTACATTGGCACTCATAATACCTTCCTACCTTCCTATTCCTATCATTTCTTGGCGACTATCTCTGTCGCTCATATCGTGGTATCCACGAGAAAACTGCTTGCCGCCGCAAGTAGTCTGCGATCGACCCTCGTCCTTCGCGGCTGCCGCTCTCGCCGAATCCAAAGTACTGGATCTGCTGCTCCTATGTGGTGGTCCACGTGAATTCGACGCGAAAATATAAACAAAATCCGCTATAAACCCGCCGCGTAAACGCTCCTTGCCGACACGCACCAACCGCCAAAAATACAGTCCACTACATCGAACGTCATAACATCCTGAAGGAACAAGCAGCTTGGAGACGGACCCGAACCGAGGTGATTGCAGTTGCATGGAGACCAGGTTAGTCGCCAAGTTCCTTTGTACTACTCTTCTACCAGCCATCCTTCCCCCGCCATTGGAGGCGCGCTCAGCCTATACAGCTTAGCTGCCGCGCTAACATATTGTTGGTCCTCCGCCGCCGGATCTTCTTTGGTCCTCCCGCTATTCTCTGGCCCCTCTTAGGCCTCATATAGTCATCTTTATAACCGCCCGCAATTTTATATTGGTATTTTTACCAACGATAATTTCCTATAATTATCGTGTTCCCGCCCGCAATTACAGTTCAGATAGTACCCTGTACTATCCTACTACGCTCTTATATACTTATTTCGTGTATTCCGCATTCCTAAATAGTAAAAATAACGATTTTTCCGTAATTCTTAATTTTTATTAAAAAGTGAAGGTATTCCTAACGACCGCCCGTGCGTCTCCACGTGGGTATTCAATACGCCGCGCACGCGGCAGGTAAATGCTGTAGGCAGTTGCAGTAAATTAGGAATTTCATACTTTATCTAGTTTTTTATACTTTGTTAAGATGGCTATGGCTACTCGTTCAAAAGACAAAGATAGTGAAGTATACGAGGACGCAAAAGCGCTCGATACGTTACAGATCGAACGTTTGACCTTGATAGGTAAACGCGACATTATATTTTCTCGCTTACAAGATATTTTTAACCGATCTTTAAAGGCTTTCACTGATGATACTGAGAAAGATTTATTTCTATGTGGAATGATCTCGTTAGACCGTTTACGCTCCGATTTCAATGAAATTGTGAACAAATTAAATGTCACCGAGTTGACTCTCAACGCTTCGTACACGGTAAACTACCAATCTATAAACGTCTTCGAAGATATGTTTTGCCGTTGTCAGTTTGTTTATAATAAACTTAACCCGCCTTTAAAAACCGCTGATTTCAATGTTGCCCCGCAACGTAAATCTATCAGAATTCCTGAACTCGATTTGATGGTCTTCAATGGAGATCCGATGACCTGGAGGATATTTTATGAGTCATTCAAACGCACGATTCACGAAAATCCCGATCTCACTGATCACGAACGCGTCCAATATTTAATTAATAAATTGTCAGGCCGGGCCCTTGCAGTTTGTTCTGGTATCGTACCTAACGCTGATAATTATCCGATCATATGGCAGACGCTCGTCGATAAGTATAACGACAAACGTAACCTAGCCTCCGCTTATCTTGATCAAATGCTTGATTTTAAATCTTTTAACACCGCGACGAATAAAAACTTAGAATTATTCCTAGATAAATTCTGCACGGCTGTGTCAAGTTTGAAGTCTCTCAAGCTCGATAACATGTCTGATTTTATTTTACTATCGCTCGCTTTGAAGAAAATAGATTCAAGTACTGCACGGTCGTTTGAAATGCACATGCGAGGTAAATCTATGCCTACATACAATGAACTTTTAAAATTCATCCGCGAACAAAGCAAAATATTGGAACGCACTACGACCGATTCTCTTAGCCGCAGTGATAACAGGCCGCGTACTGCAAGGTCTACGCAGTCTTTTGCAGCATCATGCGTCACTCACTGTCCGCTTTGCAAACAAGCCGATCACGCTAACTTATATAGATGCCCTGCATTTGATAAGCTTTCTATCGACGACAGGTACAATTTTGTAAAACAAAGCAAAGGTTGCACTAATTGTCTAAGCACTACGCATATAAATACTGCTTGCAATTCTAAATTTAATTGCCGTTATTGTGGATGTAAACATCATTCTATGTTATGCCGCAAAGTATCATCTTCCCGTGAAGACAATCGCCCGTACCCTAGCGCTCCGTCACAGGCGCACGCGCCGCCTCCGCGCGCGCGAACTGGCAACTTCTCCGCCGCCGGGGATCACATGCCGCCTTCGGCATCGCCGCCGCCCGTCGCGGGCTCCGCTAGCGCTCAGCTGACGAACTTACCTACAACTGCTTATCAGTCATCACAACAACAGGTGTCGCTGTGTAATATACGCCCCGCTTCGCAGCCTAATGACACTACTTGTTTACTGGGAACCGTACAAGTTTATGCTACGGATTTAAATGGTCGCCGCCATGTAGTACGCGCCTTAATTGATTCGGCTTCCCAAAGTAACTTTTTAACTTCAAAATGTTGCGCTAAATTAAATTTAAAATGCAATAAGGTGACGAACACCGTTGTTAAAGGGATAGGTTCCGCATCTAACCCAATCAAGGGAGCAGTTTCTGCTACTTTATCTTCCCGCCTAAATGATAATTTTATTGCAATTGACGCCTATGTTATCGACCGCATAACAGACAATTTACCGGCAGTGAAAATTGACGTATCCTGCCTTTCATACCTGAACTGCCTGCCTCTGGCAGACGACAGTTTCGCTTCGCCTTCCGAGATCGACATACTTATAGGCGCGCCGCTCTTTTCTGAAATATTGCTATCAGGCCGCGCCGCTGGTCCGCCTGGTACTCCAACCGCTTTTGAAACCATTTTTGGTTTTATCGTAATCGGGACCGCTCCCGTTACTCTCGCTCATGTTACGCCCGCTCATATTGAAACCGTTGTTTCTATCACTGACCCCTTGGTTGAAGATAGATGCCGCTCTCATATTTCCCTCTGTACCTTTACGGAAGGACCACGTTTAGATAATCTTGTCCAACGCTTCTGGCAGCTTGAAGAGGTGCAATGCACGCCGACTTTGAGCCCAGACGCTATAGAATGTGAACGCATTTTTACAAATAACGTTTCCCGCGATCCTACGGGACGCTATTCTGTAGCGTTACCTTTCTCCCGCGATCCCGCGACCTCTCTGGGTAATTCTTACCCTATCGCTAAAAAACGCTTCATGTATCTCGAACGTAAGCTCGCCGCGATACCTGCTCTGCGCTTAGAGTACGATGCTATAATCAAAGAGTACATTCAGAAGGGTTACATTTCACTGATCGACAATGATAGTCCTTTTACTGGATATTACGTGCCACACCACGCCATTGCGAGACTACAAAAAACAACAACTCGATGGCGTATGGTGATGGACGCCGGTGCTGAAACTGACTCAGGCCTCTCCTTGAATCAAGTTTTATATACCGGGGATAATTTACAAAACGATCTTTTTACAATCCTCTTGGATTTCCGCCTCTACCCAATCGCTTTTACATCCGATATTAAACAGATGTACCTACAAATTTTGATAAATAAGGACCACCGCAAATATCAAAAATTCCTGTATCGATTCGATCCCGTTTTTCCGCTTGATACCTACCAATTCAACCGCGTTTGGTTTTGGTCTACGTAGCAGTCCGTTCCTTGCAATGCGAGTGTTGCGAAAGCTGTGCGCCGCCGACGGTGCCCGCTTCCCACTCGCAGCATCTCTTATCAGCGACAACACATACATGGACGACGTGTGCTACTCCATGCCTACTCTGTCGGCTTGTTTACAACTCAGAGACGATCTCCGCGAGTTGCTCAAGGCCGGGGGCTTCGATCTCGTCAAATGGGCTAGTAACTCACCCGCGCTCCTTGACTCCCTTCCCGTCTCTGCGTTAACGGAATGCGTTAAAAATGCGAAAAATGCGTTAACGGATCTTTTAAATTCCGACGAATATAATAAGTCTATCTCAGATGAGTTATCAGCTAATCGCATACACTGGAAATTCAATCCACCGCGAAGTCCTCACTTCGGGGGGAATTATGAAATATATGTGAAAGCGTTTAAAAGTCATCTTCATAAGACGATCGGTTCACAGTTACTCACCTATGAGGAAATGTTAACCGTACTCACACAGATAGAATGCGTTATCAATTCTCGTCCTATAACGTTATTGAGCGAAGATCCGTCTGAGCCGACCGCGCTGAGTGCTTCACATTTCTTAATGACCGCTCCGCTGAAGCATTTACCCGCTTGCACGGTTCCCGATGAACCTGGACACTTATTGAAACGGTACGCTTTATTGGATCAAATGGTACAATCATTTTCCAAACGGTGGGAGTTGGAATATCTTCACTTACTTCAATCTAGAGGAAAATGGAATACACCTTCGAATCCCATTACAATAGGTTCTATTGTTCTTATTATCACTGATAATATTCCCCCGCTATCCTGGCCTCTCGGCGTCGTCGTGGCCACTCATGTCGGCGGCGATGGCATCTGTCGAGTAGCGTCAGTAAAAACGGCGACCGGCGTCTACCAGAGACCCGTCGTCCGTTTATGTATCTTACCTACCCAATAATTTAACCCCTTGCTCCCCGGTCAACCGCTATGTTATATTTAACCCGTTGACCGCTTTAGAGTTTAACTCTTATTTTTATTTTTTTTATTTCCCGCTTTCTTTTAAAAACCAATGGTTTTTAGGCCGGGGGCAAATGTTCGCGCCACTTACATTGGCACTCATAATACCTTCCTACCTTCCTATTCCTATCATTTCTTGGCGACTATCTCTGTCGCTCATATCGTGGTATCCACGAGAAAACTGCTTGCCGCCGCAAGTAGTCTGCGATCGACCCTCGTCCTTCGCGGCTGCCGCTCTCGCCGAATCCAAAGTACTGGATCTGCTGCTCCTATGTGGTGGTCCACGTGAATTCGACGCGAAAATATAAACAAAATCCGCTATAAACCCGCCGCGTAAACGCTCCTTGCCGACACGCACCAACCGCCAAAAATACAGTCCACTACATCGAACGTCATAACATCCTGAAGGAACAAGCAGCTTGGAGACGGACCCGAACCGAGGTGATTGCAGTTGCATGGAGACCAGGTTAGTCGCCAAGTTCCTTTGTACTACTCTTCTACCAGCCATCCTTCCCCCGCCATTGGAGGCGCGCTCAGCCTATACAGCTTAGCTGCCGCGCTAACAAATACCATCGATCCATGCCAATTTTCCTATCGCTATTTCATACGCATCTCGCATATCGTAATTTACATTCACGTCTCCGTATCGGAAACCGGAGTTTGAGAGAACCCTATGCTATGGATGACTCACGTATATAGGTCAGTGCCGAGCGGAGTTAGAACTCTGTTTGTTTCTAGGTTACATCTCGGTTGTTCCTCTCGTCACTCAGAGAAATTTCCACCTTCTAACAAAAACGATAGAGCTTTAAGCACTTTGGAAGTCCCAATGAATCTGTGTTCCATGCGTTACAGAGTTTTACGCTTTTTGGCAAAAGCAATAAAGATGAAAGTCTATTGAGTGTTAATTTGTGCAGTGTTAATTTTCCGAGAAATCTAGTCAGGCTTTGGTGTTGATGCTGACGACACTGTGTTTGATGTTAACGCTTCAAATGCGTTTGGTAGCACTGCAGTAAATATTGAAGCCAGGAAAATTTTAAGCAATGAGGTTTTTTCTGAAATCTTTGTGAATACAATGACTGATATTGCTGGCTAGGAAAAAAAACGTTCCGTATAATCAAGTACACTTTGCGGCCGAAGAATCTTGTTCATTCCTTTGGTACTCAGATTTATATGGCGAAAAACAGACCAATGGCGCGCGGCGCTGTCAGTTTCATACATTTTGATTACGCCGCGAAAGTGTCTTCAAAGGTATTATAGGTCATCCTCTTCCTCGGGCGTTTGTCGTTGAGGACTGTAATACATGTATAATGCCATAGCTACAAGGTTGTTTATTGCTTGTCAAATGACGTAGTGAAGCTTCTAGTACCAGAGTTCGCCAAGCCGCCCAATCGATAACGACCCGGACCGACGACCTTCCCAAGCTCAGAGCGATGGAAATTCGCACATATAACTTGCGAGAAGTCATTGGGCCGAGGATCGAACCTGGCAACATTGGTTCTCCAATCACAGAAAATGTAACCAGTCTCTAATAGAACTGAGATATCTCGCACACTTGCTTATTTATTCTTTAGCGCACAATAGACCGCGTATCACTCGCTTTTCTGTGAAGGAAAACATCTTAAGGAAACCCAGAATTATTTCCACCAATCCGGACCCGGCCCCCGTGGTGGATTATGGCCTAACCCTCCTCACGAAAATGAGGGGAGACCCGTGCTCAGCAGTGGGACGATATGGGTTGATGATGATAATGATTACAGAATAGAAATGTACAAGGAATACTTAATGCTAAGTAGCATTTTCTACCAGTCATCCTGGAGGTGTAATTAAAATGGTTGCGGTGTGACAAAACAAAAGTGAAAACAGAAAAATATTATAGTTACTAGATATTTATAAATAACTAGCCGCGCCCCGCGGTTTCACCCGCGTAGTTCCCGTTTTGTCCCACGGGATAAAAAGTACCCTATTACTCAATCCTGGTTTTAAACTATATGTGTTCCAAATTTCATTCGAATCCGTTTCGTAGTTTTTGCGTGAAAGAGGAACAAACATCCATCCATCCATCCATTCTCACAAACTTTCGCATTTATAATATTGGTAAGATTTTATAGACTCACTATCACTTCACGGAGAGATAAATAATTGTATTATTGCCAATTAATTAGTCAATCTTGAACATCAGCTGGTAGCATAATAGGATAATAATATTACTCTATCATGCTTCAATATTATATAATATAATAGCTGTACCCTGGCACGCTTCGCTGTGGCACATTCGCACATTCGCTGATATGTCACTGATGAAAAAATAGATGAAAACAATCCTTGATGCGGATTATATATCATGCTAAAATTTCAGCTCGATCGGTGCAGAACTTTTTGAGTTTTTGAAGCGTACACAAACCAACATAACATTTATATATATATATATATATATAGATAGATTAATATAGAACTAATATTATAAAGGCGAATGTGAGTTTGTTTGTTTTGCGTCCATAGACAATTGTGGCAATAGACCCTGACAACGGGAAGGTATAAGATTTTCCTAAGACATTCCTAGTATTGTCTCTTCACCCCAGTATTTCTATTTACCTCGTTGTACAGTATTTTACTAACTTGCAATATATGATTTGATATTTGAATTTTATCTATGCAAATAAATAAAATTGAAGAGTCTGTTTGTAATTTCAAATTAACAACTGTTCACTAAATGCATAATATAAAAAATACAACTTACAAAAAAAAGAACAATTTTTATTTTTTTTTTGTCTGTCGGTTTGTTTGTTTGTTCAGGCTATTCTCTGGAACGGCTCGACCGATTTTAATGGGACTTTCACTCGCAGATAGCTTATGTTAATGTTATAAGGGGTAACTTAGGCTACTTTTATTACTATTATCCCGTAAAATGAATAGTTCTTGCGGAATAATACTTAACGCGGGTGAAACCGCGGGGCGCAGCTAGTTGTAGGTAAATGTTCAAATGTAGTATAGCTAAATTTCTCTCTTATACAAATAAACATAAGTAAGAGTTTCCTCATATTCCTCAATGTTTTCTTAGCACTGTTTCCTATTGCGAATTCGGTTTACAGTTCGAAAGCTGTCGTCATCGATCAAATTTTATTCCGCAGCTTACCCAGATTTATGCTGGACTCTAAATGATTGTGTTTTGGCAGTTTAACCCAGTTCTGTGCGATAAACCGCAAGAGGTAATCCAACGATTTTGGTTTATAGCGCTTAGGAAAGTTTGAGGAAGACGGTTTAGAATGTTTCCCGTCATTTGTAAGTGTTTTGGGCTACAAAAATAAAAATCTTTATTCAGATCGCCTTAAGCAGTAGTGTGCAAACATTCTGTTTCCGGTTTGAAGGGCACTGTTTCCAGCGAAATTACTGGGCATATGAGACTTTAGAGCCGATGTCTCAGGGTGACGAGCGTAGTGCAGTGCCGCTCAGGGTTATGCAATACAAAGTTCTGGGTGGCACTGTAACTGTTATGGGCAGGCGTAGCGCTTACCATCAGGTGAACGAATTGCTCGTCTCGTCAGACATCAAATAAAAAAAACAAACCTAACACAATGACTGCTGAAAACACACGCTTATATTTTTTATAATTTTACGGCAAGCAAAAACACGCTGTATTGACAATTTTATCACACCAGTTGTGTGCGTCCGCACTGTCGATTGAGTTCAGTTACGACACAACGCCAGTAAACAGTAAACACACATGTTGTGTGAAGATTCGTAAAAGCGCCAAAAAAATAAAACGGCAAACTAGAGGCTTCAAGAAAACATTACCAGCGAAAACATAACCACACAGACACGCAATCTCTCTTCCCCGAACTCCCGGTGTTGCCAGCGTTAATGTACCCATACAGTGATTTTCGCTTAATTGCGCGAAAGTTACCAATATAGGGAAGACAAATTACCCCATAAATTGTCTGCTACACATCGAAGGCGTCGCCGTTAAGCCTTATATGGAGGAAATGAAGCAAAACTGTTTTCGAGTCACAATGGGATTGGGGAGAGTGGCCAGTTCCATCAACTGAAGCTATTAATGGAGATTGATCGATTTCCGAAAGTGAATAAAATATGAGACTCTATTTTTAGTCAAACTCAAACTCAAAGCCAAATCATTTATTGTAAATAGGCAAAATATTGCACTTTTACACGTCAAAAAAACAATCTTATACATAAGTATAGAAATAAATTTTATGATCTACGAAACTAATGATTATTATCTAATTATGGTTTGAGTTAGTGTTCTAAGCTTTACTTTAGTTGGTCATATTTGATTATTTTTTAATTTTTCTCTATGAGTTACAAACACTTATGACTTGTTGACTTGTTTTTTTATTATTGCATAATAGGCAAGCATTTGACCGTACTCTCACCTGGTGGTAAGTGTCGACGCGGTCCATGGTGGAGAACGTTTGCCTAGAAGATACTTCTTCACTCTCAACTTGAAGACTTTCAGATTATAGTTTTCGGGAAACAAAGACGCTGGTAGTGTGATACATTAATCGCTGTTTGGATTTAAAAAAATCTAGTAAAAGTGCTTTATTTTTTCTACCTGAGTGTAAAATTTCATCCAAATCCGTTCAGGCTTTTTTGCGTGGTTGAGTAACAAACATCCAAACTTACACACTTAAGAATACCTAAGGCCAGATTATTTTAATATTAATTTTAAATGTACGGTAAAAACTTATTAAAAAGCATAAGTATTATAAAATTATTGACTACATAGAGTTATTAATGACAAAGGCATTTGCTCAAGGATCACCTGTCGAACCTGTTTCTTGACGGTTCTTCTCGAATACGTAATCCATTTTTAGAGTCAATAAACGATCCTTTTTGTGTCTATGGGAATAAATTTTATATTGATTAAAAAACTAAATGGCCAAAATGTATAGACAAATACAAAATCTAGTTACTTGTCATGCATTTTGAATGTTTGACTAATGGTGTAACAATAGGCTCTAAATATAAATAAAAATAGGCATTTCAAAATTCATGGGAAATATTCAAATACCACTGGCAACTTTTAAAGTAATAAAACGTTGTAGTACGCACACATACAAAAAACTATTTCACAACAACAATATCTTAAATCATTATAAAATCTCCAATAAAATTAAACCTCATAAATTACAATTAAAATATTAAAAGCGGCGAGAACTTTTTCTTTTTAGATCTCGTAGGTGTCCTAGATTGCAAAACTTATGAAACGCGCTTATGCGCCACTCTAAAGTGGAACGAATTTTACGAGAAATTAAAAAGTGACAAGCTCTATTAAATAAGTTGGTTTACGATTATGTAATGTTATTTTGAAACGTAATTAGGATGTGGACAAATTTATTAGTGCCTCGGAAGACTTTGCAATGCAAAGTTCTGGGTGGTATTGAATTCATTATGGGCAAGGGCACCATGTGAACGACATGCTTATTTCGCTACTCGGTAACATCATTACCGTGTTTCAAATTTAGTGATCGATTTTTTTGGTTTAATTGTACCATTACTAAAATTCAAAAAAATTAGGTAAAGGTAAAATTGGGAAAATGAAAGGTAAAATATGAACCCCAAGAGGGCGCTAAAGAAAGTTAACTGCCTTTGTAAAATATTAGTTTTGTTTATATTGGTAGAAAATTTGCTTTCCTACACTGCGGGGGGGTGCGGGCTGGCCTCAGTGAAAATACGGGCTGTTTCAGCCGGGAATCGGATGGTCTCCTGAGGTTGTCGAGGGGTAGCAGTAATTATGTGCATAAAAATGCGGAAAAAGACTACGTACCAATCTAGCACCTCAAGGGGGTCCGTCTCCAGCTACTGTCCATCCAAGTTATCACCCACAGTTCCGTTTTGCCGGCCGGCACACGTGAAATCACGTCACTGCACTATCGTTGCGGTTTGTTTACACAAGCGAGCGGGGGTGAGTTCGACAAACGAGATTCCTATTATAATAAATGCGGGGGATGAAAACACGACACGTTTAATGTTAAATTACGTTGTCGCGGAGCGGAGCATGTGCGATGCGGCGCGTGTGGATTTCGAACTGCCCGTTGGAGTGAGTCAACACGATGCACTTCACTCTTCCGGCACAGATGCGTAAATTGATGCGTTTTGTCTATTAGCCACAGAATATACACATAAAAAGAGCCATCCCCCCGGCCTTCAGGAGTTAAAGAAGACTCCTGAACCAACAAAGAGAGAATGATCACCTAAATTGTGTTATCTAATGTCTAAGGATGCGGAAGCGGATGCGGAAGCGGATGCGGAAGTAATCCGTCTAATAAAAGATAGGAAAACTTGAAAGATAAAAATAAACTATGACTAAAATTGCGGGTGAAAAATGCGGGGAGGGGTTAAGAATGTAGGTTATTGAGAAGGTAAAACACATAGTTTTACAACAGGGCGAACATAGGTACCATTCTTAGTGCGCACCGTTACCACTCTGACGATTCCGTCAGATGAAGGATGTATATCCTCTACTATGCCTAAAGGCCATTGTAACGGTGGTGAATTTTCAGTTTTTAGCACAACGACAGCTCCTTTAGTCACCGGATTAGACTTAGTATTCCATTTGGCGCGTGTTTGTAGGGTATTAAGATATTCTTGTCTCCAACGATTCCAATATCTCTGAACAACCTGGTCAGTCAAATGTTTACTGCGGACTAAATCTGTCAATGTAGGTTTGTAACGTGAGTCATCATGAAATGACTCAAGCGGACCCATAGTCAGAAAGTCAGAAGGACAAAGTGCCTTGGGCTCTGCGGGGTCAGAACTTAAAACAGCGGTTAGCGGACGACTGTTGAGAAGCGATTCAACTTGAGTTAATACGGTAAGCAGCTCCTCATAAGTAAGCAGAACATCACCGATCACGCGCTTTAAAATCAACTTTACACTGCGGACGTTAGTTTCCCAAATGCCACCGAAATGAGGTGCACTGGGCGGGTTCAAATGCCAAGATATGCCTTGAGATATCGTTTCCTCAGCGAAGGAATCACAAAAGGCCTTGGATTTGAGAAAGCCATTCAACTCGTCCAGCTGGGCTTTAGCGCCTAAGAAGTTTCCACCATTGTCTGAGAACAACTCCAGACAATTGGAACGCCTCGAGATGAATCGACGGAAAGCGCGGAAAAATGAGTCCGTACTCAAGTCTACTGCCAATTCCAAATGAACGGCGCGCGTCACTAAACATGTAAACAAACAGATATATGCCTTTTCTTTGCGGGCACCGCGGTATCTGCTTATCAATATGTTTATTGGACCAGCGTAGTCGACGCCCGTTCGTAAGAATGGTTTAGCCTCGGTGACGCGAGAAGCGGGGAGGGGTGCCATGAAAGGCGCCTCATTACGGGGATTTACTTTAAAACATTTATTACAAAGTCGAAAGCGTTGTTTTACTGTAGTGCGTCCGGAAATTATCCAGAATTTTTGTCTCAACAAAGATAGTAATAAATGTGGTCCGGCATGTAAATATTTGCGGTGATAATAATCTATTAAAATGTTAACGATATGATCCTTTTTAGGAAGCAATATCGGATGTTTAGCGTCAAAACAAAGCGAAGATTTTTCTAAACGTCCCCCGGTGCGAAGCAAATCATTTTTTAAAAATGGTGAAAGCGGGATTAGCGATTTTGAAACCTTGCGATTGTTTGAGAGGGCGTTTATATCGTCTTTGAAATATTGTTGTTGAAGAGATTTTACAATAATATTTTCTGCATATTGTAAGTGTGAAAGTTCGATTCTATTAGAACGCGGAATTTTTCCTAAGAAGCGGTATAAATATACTATAATGCGGAGAAGCTTGGACCAAGACGATACTTTCTTAGCAAGCGTGCATAGAAATTGCGGTTGTTCATCGGTGGTGATGAAAACATTAGCGCGTTTTTTGATTTCCAACAGCTTTTCATCAGCTGTGGAGTCGAAGGTGAAGCGATTAATAGGCCACGTACGTAGATCGTCACGTGCCCAGGGCGGACCGTGGAGCCATAGCGGATGACTCAACAGTTGAGCGGGAGAAAGTCTGAATTTTAAAATGATTGCGGTTAAATCTGCCTGTAAGTTTGGCCCCGAGTGTAGAATGTCGCTTAAAGCTACTTGAGTGCTTGACTTCGCGCTAGGGTCACATACAAGTCGTAGCGGCTTTTCTGGTCGGCAGACTCCATGATGAGGGATTACATAATATTTGTTATCGGTGTTCAAAGCGGGAGCGGGGGAAAGAATACCACCTTTTAAATAATCCGTCATTACCTTGTCGTATTCGCTCTTTAATGTTTTGTTAGTCTGGAATTTATGATCAAGATAAGAATAACGGCGCGTGGCTGTCGTCAAGGAATCTCCTAACAAGTGCGGGGATTTCGAAAATGGCAATGCGGTTACATAACGTCCTGAATTAACGTCGCGGTGCGTATTAGAAACATAGAAATGTTCACATTCTTGGTCAGCTGTCGACATATGTTTTTGTGTAGGTACCGACTCGAGCTGCCAAAATTTAGTAACTAAAGCCTCAATTGACTCGTCACTCGATGTAAAGAACGCGCGGTGAGTTTGATTATGTGCGGGTTTATGATTATCGGCGGGCACTGAGGCCGTGGACCCCATTACTATATATCCAAAGGCGGTTTCTAACGCGTCAGGTTGTCCTGCAGGGCCCAGCGATTTTCCAGGCCGCAAGATTTCGACAAAGACCTCGGAACCCAATAAAACGTCGATGGGTCCGGGCGCGTAAAAATGCGGGTCGGCGAGCGGTAGGTCATAAAGGTGCGTGACCGCGGAAGTGTTTAGAGAACAGCTCGGTAAATCTCCAGAGATTGTTTTAATGACTAGCGGTTGAATCTTCAAGCAAAAGTTCGGATCAAGGCGTGAGTACAATGTTAGGTCAGTAATGCCTGATATAGGCTGGGAGGTGTGACCTATTCCCATTACCGATTGATTACTGGAATCATTAAAGACACGGAGACCCAACTGTTTGCAGGCCTGCTTTGTTATAAAATGGTTTTGAGAACCATTATCGATCAAAAAACGAACTTTCCTAACAGATCCATCATTTGATTTTACGTCAGCGAGGGCTGTACCTAGTAGTACATTTTGTGATTTCCGCCCGTGACTAGCATGCGAGTAGGTATTCATACTGCAAAGTGATAAGGTTCTATCGTCTGACTTAGAAGAAGTCGAGTTACGTGAATTTTCCCTTCCGTTAGCTCCCTCACTACAGCGGGAGGTATTTGTATCGAGCTTCGACGATAAGGAATGCGGGTTTGCATAATCGGATTCAAGAAAATGTAACATACTGTGATGTTTTTGTTGACATTGTTTACATGTGTTTATGGATTTGCAAGATTGAGCGGTGTGTGTTTTACTAAGGCAATTAATACAGGCGTTACAACTTTTGATGAACTTGAAACGTTCGCGGGGCGACAGTTTTCTAAAGGTCGAACATAAATAGAGATTACTGTGATCAGGTTGTTCACACAAAGAACATTTGTTAGCGGTGTTGTTGTTTACAATAAAAGAACGTACATTAGTTTTTGATGCAATTGTATTCTGGGTCTTAGAACCCGATTGGTCACCAGTACGAGTGAGGACCTTTACGCGGTCGCGGACAAATGAAATTAACCCGTTTAAGTTCGGTAATTCTACACCTCGATTCTCCATTTCAAATAACCGCGCGGACTCTTTGTCTAACTTTTGCAAAAGGGTGTAAGACATAACAAAGTCGCATAGATCAGGTATGTTTAAGTTATTCAATGCTAAGTAGGCATTGGCGAATTGATCTATGAAAGATTCAAGGTTACTGGCGGTTGCGGAAGCGATCGGTTTAAGAGAGAACATCTGATCTAGGTATGTAACGGCTAGACTGCGTTTATCTTCGTATTTCGATATAAGCGCGCTATAAATCGCGTTGTAGTTTTCGGCGCAAGGAACAATACCTGTGCAGATGGATTTGGCTTTACCACTTAGTCTACCAACCAAATAATACATTCTTTCGGTATTAGTTAAAGATGCATTTAAATGTACAGCGTTATGGAATGTGGCATAAAACAATGGCCACTGAAGCCGATCTCCATTAAATTCTGGCATTTCTATCGGCGCTAACCTAATTAAAGATTTAGCGGGGGTAGGTTTAAATTCTGCTTTTGGCGGTGTAAACATGGATAATTTACGTTTAATGCGGCAATACATGTCTTCGAATGATAACCAGCTTTGAGAGTCAGGTACACTTTCTTTATCTATTTTCAACAAGGTTATATTGTATTCTTTCGCGGTTGATTGGAAGTTAGTTCTTACGTCTTCTAAACTTTCAATGGAGCATAGAAAATTATCCAGGGCTTCTGGATCTTTTAAATCGCAACATGAATAGTCGTAAATTGTTTGTAGGCGTTGGAAAAATAATTCCCGTTGAGATTCTAACAATTTCAACTTCTGTTCATTCGCGGCCATTATTATGTAGGTATGTACCTATTGTTCGTAGTGGTGTACAGAGATATTGAAATTGAAATACGCTTATGTAGGTTAAGTTTTTAGCGAAATATGCGGAAATAAATATAATGCGGTTGTTATAGGAGCGTAGTTAGTGGTTTTAGTTAAAAATATTAAAGTTTCGAAGAGATTTTAGCGGATGGCAATATGACGCGTGCGCACTAACAAGGGCAAAAAAAAATGGCGGGGGTGTCTAACTTGAAATGTTTGTTAGAAACAGCTAATTTTCACGGAGAATCCGGCTCGAAGGACCATAAAATGGTAGAAAATTTGCTTTCCTACACTGCGGGGGGGTGCGGGCTGGCCTCAGTGAAAATACGGGCTGTTTCAGCCGGGAATCGGATGGTCTCCTGAGGTTGTCGAGGGGTAGCAGTAATTATGTGCATAAAAATGCGGAAAAAGACTACGTACCAATCTAGCACCTCAAGGGGGTCCGTCTCCAGCTACTGTCCATCCAAGTTATCACCCACAGTTCCGTTTTGCCGGCCGGCACACGTGAAATCACGTCACTGCACTATCGTTGCGGTTTGTTTACACAAGCGAGCGGGGGTGAGTTCGACAAACGAGATTCCTATTATAATAAATGCGGGGGATGAAAACACGACACGTTTAATGTTAAATTACGTTGTCGCGGAGCGGAGCATGTGCGATGCGGCGCGTGTGGATTTCGAACTGCCCGTTGGAGTGAGTCAACACGATGCACTTCACTCTTCCGGCACAGATGCGTAAATTGATGCGTTTTGTCTATTAGCCACAGAATATACACATAAAAAGAGCCATATATGACTTCTTAACACTTTGACTGCTGAGCCGTTTTGCTTGTCTAGCCACGGGTGCGGCTCTGCACGCGCCATAGTGTTTCCCATACAACAAAAACAACAGTTGTGTTTTGCCGCATTCGTGGCAAGTTATGAAAAACACAGCAGTTGTGTTTTCAGCACTGAACGTGTTAAATGAATCTTTTCCATTCATTCATATTTTTTCTATCATTTGCTAACAACTTTTCTTTCAATAGTAAGTTGCTTAGCTATATTAATTCTCAGTCGATTTTAAATGATTTGCATGAAAATAAATTTAGCACCAAATATTCCGGCAGATTGATCGAAATCGATGGATTTAACCACTCTATTGCAAAAATAAACATTCGCGATTGCATTTCAACTGCTATGGAAAATATTTTGTTGCGAAAGAGTTATTTTAAAAAATGCAAAATGCATGACGAAATTTATCTTGTACGAGATGACTTGGAGTTGGAACGAAGGCTTAAAAAAAAGTGGAGGTCCTCAATTCGGTTGTTTTTTTTTTAACTTTGTCTCTATTTAATTCCTTCATTTATAAACCGATATGGAAAATTATCTTTATATTTGAAAGCATATACTTTCAGATTGAAGGAAAACATCGTGAGGAAACCCACATACCTACCCGAGAATTATTTCGGAGGTAGGTATGTTATCCACCAATCCGGACTGGGCCCCCGTGGTGGATTATGGCCTTACCCTCCTCACGAAAGTGAGAAGAGACCCGTGCCCAGCAATGGGACGTTATGGGTTGATGATGATGACTTTCAGATTAGTCCAATAGAATTGAAGTCGGTATTTTAAGAATTAATTGAATCACAAACTGTAATTCCGGCAGAATATTTAAACATGTAAATGACGTGTTAAAAACGTAAACCAGCCCGTTAACACAAAACTTATTCACGTAAAATACTAATTATGACATCGTTATCACATCATAACCTAAACCTCCCCACATAAGTGCGGGGAGACCCGTGCTCAGCAGTGAGGGAATATTGGTTGATGATGATGATGATAGCAATGATCTCACGTCGCTCCCTACTCCAAATATCCCGTCCGATTTCCTCATGCAATCAGCGCAGGCGCATCATTTCGTTGATCATCGCGACACGAGATATCTGGACGGAAGCGTCGCTGGCAGGCTGCCAAACATGGTATCGGTCGCAGAGCCACAATGCGTGGTGCCGCGTCTGTTTTTACTATGGGCTATGTTTGGGATTCTTGCCGCAATGTTTTGTTTAAAAAATGGTTTTGTCGTACACCTATTACCGTGTCACACATCGATGTGGCAATAATCGAAAGATTTACGACGTGACGAAACATTTGGCAAATAATATAATTTCAAATCCCATTTGTTTTAGTTTTCCATTCTGTTTGTTTGCACCTTCATAAAGTTTCATTGCATATAGAATAGAATGGAATAGAAAACTCTTTATTGTACACCAGGAACAAAAATAAACACAGTAGAGAAAAAATACAATAGGTAAACAAGGGTAGTACAATGGGCGGTCTTATCGCTGAAAGCGATTTCTCACAGACAACCTTTGGATGGACAGTAAAAACATTTTTCGATAGTAGGGTGGGTGGCGTAGTTACATCAGGATATCAGGATCGGCATATTAGGATTATTACTGGTTGCCAGCAGTACTACCCACTTAGCGAACGCCATCCCTGGTGGATAAAGCTACAGAACCACACAGCTAAGTGTAATCCAGTGAAATAAAACCTCAAATCCACGATAGCACTTGGATTTCAGTTAAAGTTGGATTATGGCCTAATCCTCCTCACCAAAGTGATGAGAGACCCGTGCTCAGCAGTGGGCCGATATGAGTTGATGGTGGTGGATTAGATGGTAGGTCTAAGATACATTGATCTCATACCCCGCACATACGGCATACGCCCATAGTGTGCAAACCCTTAAAAGGCATTGTTTGCAGCAAAATTACTGGGCATTTGACATTTGACCAATGCCTCAGGGTCACGAGCGCAGTACACTACCGGATTTGCAAATCCAAACTGGGTCGCTTTTCGTTACTCACTTGTTTAAACGCATTCAAAGGCTATTGATATGCTGACAATAACCATCTTGGTGTTGTCAAAAGCTTATTCCAGCGTCAGATTGGTCGATGTATGAGTTGTATGACCCAAATTTTGGCACTAGAACTCATTTTGCCAAGCCGCCAAAGCCGGAAGTTCGTTTAAACACTGCCAGAAGTAGAGTACTGGATGGTTTTGAGTGCCTTTTCCCTTCCTTGCCTTTCATGACTGCCAAAGAAAAGGGCGGTACCGGATGTCTCAAAAACTGAAGTTATCAGAATGTTCTACGGTTTCTTTACCCGTACCTACCTATTTGGCAGACGTCAAACTCGAGAGTTTTATATATTTTTACACCGCCATGTTATAGGTGCCACCAGCTGACACATTTGTGATGTTTTTAATACAAATACCATTTTATAGATCTTCATTTATAGTTTATAAGAGTTGAGAGGTTTCTGTTGCTATGGGACGGAGTCTTTAGGTGGTGAGTCATTAGGTAAGTGAAGGTTAGGAAGTCTTTGAACATGGCAAGTGTTTATGAGTTTTGTGGCTCTAGTAAAGTAGCTTTGAGTATCTGTGGGACCTTGGTCCTCGTAGTTCCAAATTCACCAAAAACAGGGAATTTTTGATTATGTATGTGACCGTGACGCGTTATTTTTAATGTAGGCTAATCAATCATGTTTTATAATTATAGATATGTTCCAAAGACAGTAAATGAATGGTTCAAAGTTAACATGTTCAATGCTGAAAACACAACTGTCGTGTTTTTCACAACTTGCCGCGAGTGCGGGAAAACACAACTGTTGTGTTTGTTGTATGGGAAAACACTATGGAGTTTGCAGAGCCGCATTCGTGGTGAAATCCAGCAGTGGTCAACGAACATTTTAAAATATGATTTATATATTTTATCATCCTTAACTTATCAAAATTCGTAATATCAACTGCCTCTGACATATATTCAGAAAATCCCTTATCTTAAAACGATCTTTAAAAAACATCCTTCTTACTCAAAAAAACCCGAGAAGTTATCAAGTCATTTAATTAAATTTTCGGTAAACACAATCGGGTATTAGCATCTTTTTGTTGTTTCTGCACAATCACTACTCTTTAAGCCTCTCTCAAATCTTTGCCTTTCGAAAATAATCCCTGTACATTATGCATAAGCTCTTTAATTGTAAAAACAACAACTGTAACTCATTAGAAACAGTATGGGCATGTACTTATAACCTAAGTCGAAGAGTGGGCTTTTATTTTGAACTTTATGCTCAAAGGTTATAGTTGAAATTGAATTAACGATTAGTTGTAGAGTTAAGTGTTAAAGTGACACCTTTATGATAATAACAAAAGATCATTAATGTTTTCGTGGATGTGATTGGCCAAACAATAGGCGAGTCTAAACATCATTAGTTAGTACGCAATAATTTAAGTCGAACTTAATTGTTCATTTATTATTAATTCACCGTTGTGGAGTACCGTTTGTTATTGTGGTGTAGAAGGTGCTAAAATGCCGCTGCTTAGTTAACTTCTTTTTTTTACTATGATGTACAGAAAATTACAAGGCTGCATACTTTTGTTTAGTATTTTTTTTTTTTTCACAATTTTTGTACGTGTGTATTACATATTTTTTTCTTATATTCAAAATTGAGTACTAAAATCTAAGTCGAGTCCGGTAGAGTGAGAGAGAACCGCCCAAATTTTGACTTCTTCTATATTGTTTCTTACAAGCTTCGTCGCAATATATTTAATTTTTTTTCTCTTCTTATCATAGTTGAGTACTAAAACCTATGTAGGTATAGTTCAGAAGATACAAAGAGAGTCCTCCAAACTTCGATACGTAATCTTTTGAACAAAACTTCTCGTAATTCTCGTAAAATGCAAAACAACAATCATTAATCCCGAGTACAATATCTCACTCCAGACTTGAAGACTCCCATATTTCTGTGATGTGAGAATTCAGACTGCCTGGCGTTCATCACTGTAAATTACTGCGCAAAGTGATATCACGTAATTATATACATATTACGGCTATGGCTATTATTTAAATCGGTGACATACGTCCAACTGCAAACTGTCAAATCTATAAAAAAGATTTCAAATCGGTTGCCAAGTGAACTGGTAGGTATTTTATTGAATGGTTAAGATGTAAACTTCCGACAAAATGTTATGACATTTTAAATTGGACGTATTTAGTGTGTTTTTATATATTCATTCTGAACTAGCTGCGCCCTTCGGTTACTTACGTATAATTCGAGTTTTCCCGCAAGTGCTCTGCATTTCCCAAGCTAATAATATTTCCCATTTTTTCCAACTTTCCAATTTTTTTTTTCCTAAAATCTAATTGAAACTATTACGAACATTTGTGTAGCTGTTATGGGCAGGCATGGTGCTTACCATCAGGTGAACGACTTGCTCGTCTCGTTACTTAGTAACATAAAAAAAAAGTTTAAGTGGGTACACCATTTTAGGCCCCTCATCAGCGGGTGGGCCGTGGGTGCGGTCATCGTGACTTACAATACTGATTGTGGATTGAACGTTATTAGGACGTAGTATTCCTATCTAGGTAGTACATGCTACGGAGAGAAGTACAATATTTTGCATAATTAAGGGCCAAGTTTTCATTCCTCAAATAAAGCGCTAAAAAAAAATTATTCCATTCGTAGTCCAGTTTTGGACTATTCAACAGTCAGCGGGGCTATGCAGCACGGTGCGGATCAGCACGAGTTCGTTTCGTTTTGACATTTGATTGCCACGGGACTTGTCAATTCAATACGAATGACGAGTCCCGTGGCAATGAAACGAGCTCGAGCTGTTCCGCACCTTGCTGCATAGCCCCGCAGATAGGGTATTCACCCTTATCTGAGGAATTCATTTATCTGCTTCTTCATGCCTCAGATAAGTTTATCTGTGGTATAAATTAAGTTTTTGACGTTTGTTGACATTTGATTGATTACTAAAAAGTTTAAATATCTCATTGACACTGGCTGAAATAAAAACAATATACCTGTATCTATATCTGTCGTCATCTAACTTGTAAGGTAACATATTTGTGACCCGTTTACGCATAATTCAGCATGAAGTTGGTTTCTTTGAGGTTGCATGCATTGGATGGAATATCACTTCTAATCTAACTATCTGCCTCCTATCCGCTGTATGAAAAATGAAAACAAACTATAAATCTCATAAAAGAGCCATTAGGCTCTTAAAGAAAAAGAATAAGTTATTAAACTTATTCTTTTAATTATTGAATCGTCTATCTGACCAATGAAAAATTGGTCAAAAAACGAACACGTATATTCGGTAGTAATAATATAACTAAAAACTAAAACAGTGCTGTGCATAACGGTCCCAAAATTTGCAAATTACAGTTTATACATACAACAATTATTATTACAGTGCCACCCAAAGCGTTTAATGGAATATTTTGCGCGGCACTGCGTTGCGCTCATTGTAAAACGAGACATTGGTTTCTAAGCACTAAACTAATTGTACCTATTTTATGCTAGCAATATTATACTGAGAGTGTTCTGTTATGTGTGCCTAAATAAATAAATAATAATGATCTCATTTCGTCGGAAACAGTGCCCTTCAAACCAGAACACAGTAATGTTTACACACTACTGCTTGGCGGCTTGATAATTTGGCAAAGTATATACTCAGGCGGACTCTTCTAAAAGATTAATTTTGTTTGTAGAATTATTAACGTCAGGCGCATTCCATAGAAAAAAAACCCTCCAGCAAATTGGTCCAGCCGTAATTCAAGCAATCAAAATTCTTTTCAGTATAAATAACCATCAGAAGACATTGATGAAAGAAACGTATCAAATTAAAATAATTTGGCAAAACAAAACGGTGCCTGCGCTTAGATATTTCCCTTCAACGGTCGTTTACCACATTTGTTCGGTTGTCATCGGACTGTCAAAATCACCTGGCAGTCATACGTTAATCGGAGCGTACGTCACTTACGTCAAAATAATGAGATAAACCGGAACAGCGTGTTTTAAGTTTGAATTTACCTTTGTCTATTTTCATTTAATGTGGTCCGAGCTATGCCAGCTATTTTGGTAATAGTTGGATAAATCTTTCGCGGTTTAGCTTCTATTTCATATTCATGGCAACTGAGAGTTTTTAAATGTTTTATTGTCTCTAATAATTATGTCGCGGTCGCGTGTAAATTTCTTTTGTTTAAACGATGAAGATAGATAGATAGATAAACTCTTTATTGAAACACCACAGAACAAAGAAAACTTAATAACTAAAACAAATAAAATATGTCTCAAAATGGGCGGTCTTATCGCTGAGCGATCTCTGCCAGACAACCATGCATGGAGAAGAGCAACAAAGAGACTTGTACACACCAAATTCACACATGGGCTGTTTTTAACCAGGGAAATGCAAGTTTCTTGCAAGAGACTGGAATTGCGCGAATAAAACCGCGGGGCGCAGCGAGTTTGTAAATAGATTAGAATAAGGTTTTTAAATTGTCAAATAAGTACCTACTTATTTGATTGTTTTATACTGGAAAAATTAAGTTAATAGTGAGTGAAGGTTACTAGAATTTACACACCAATATTATATTCTATACTTATTAGAAGTTTAAAACTTTCACGAAATGAATTTCTATTTAACGATTATACAATTTATACACACATACATACAGTCACGCCTTCCTCCCGTTGGGACAGGCATAGACTACACAATTATACTTTTTTATTTATTTGTTTTGTCTCAGGGTGACGAGCGCAGGGTAGTGCCGCAACAAATTCTAGGTAGTTATGGGCAGGCGTAGCGCTTATCATCAGCTGAACGAATTGCTCGTCTTAGTACAGTCAGTACTATATAATACTTAATACTATAATACTTTATTTCCGGATATTAAAAATACTCCCTCTCACGCCCTAATGCAATTCATGGAATTCTACAGAATCCTTAGTTATTTCAGACCTACCGTGTTATGGTTAGATCTGAAATAACACTGCACTGTCTATTTCAGTAAAGTTTTTGTTGATCTATGCTATTGCCAAGGAATTCTCTTCAATTGCGTAAGAACTACTTACTAACGTTTGTGAATGAGTTAACTATCGAGAACTGGCGATGAGTGAGCTTAGAGTATGGCTTATAAGTTCCGTACATATCTTTTTATTTACTCTGTGGGACATCTTCATCAGTCCATATCGGCCCACTGTTGAACACGGGTCCTTTAGGGGCCTGGTTCGGATTGGTGGATAACATATCTATCTCCGAAATACTTCTCGGGTAGTATGGGTTTCCTCACGAGGTTTTCCTGTACCGAAACGCGAGTGATAATTACGTACATATGTTTTTACAAGAAACACATATAAAGAACAACCAACAAACACAACACACAAACAACACAACATGTCTGTGTGACACAAAAAGTCGTCAAATAAAAAAAAGCATCAAGTTAAAAAAAAAAATGTACCTAATCGGATTTTCAGTTTTTTTTTGTGAATCTAATTTTAAAGCAATCAATTGACCCAGAGTATTGTGTGTTGAAATGAAAAAAAAATACAGGTTATTATTATTACTGTCGCTTTGTACGAATATTAAATTATGGACTATAGTTTTTCAGTTGATAATTACCGCAGCTAATAATTTTGAAGCAATAATTGAACCTAACCCAAGCCGTTAGTGGTCGATTTTGCTTGCATGTAATAACTAAATTAGGTAAAGACATCTATATATAAAGGTATATAAGAGAATAAACATTAATATTGATATTCTTTTATTTTGCAATAAGTAGGAAGTTAATCTAAGTCTCACGGATAGGTTTATCTACACGTTATTAATACACAACAGGAATAGCTATTGTAATAATACACAAGAATAAATAGTATATAAGCCATTTACTTTACTTTCAAATAAGTAGGAAGTTAATGTAATCTACATATTACTACACGACAGGAATAGCTATTGTAACTCTCAATAATTAATTTAAAATATAAGCTTCATTTGGAAATAAGTAGGAAGATAATGAAATGCTCACATTAGTTGTATCTATATATAACACGATATAATTTAGCGATTGTAATGTTCACACTGATACACAATATTGATAACTATTGCAATACACATAGTAAGTTTTAAACTGAAGATTAATACACATACACAATAATAATAGCTTTCTAGTTAATAGATATAATAATAGTACTTAACTTATTTAGTTGGGCGGCGTGTCCGCCCTGTTCCGAGGTACATTGAGAAGTGAATCTGCCTTTCAAATGCAAGGCTATTTATACCGGCCGCCGTGCGGCGAATAAACAAGCTCAGTAAACCACGTGTTTCCTTAAATTGAAACTAAACGTTTTTACTGCTTGATTTTTATTACAATACATGTTAAAACCTTCTAAATCAATACATATCCACAGATATGTACACTAAAGTTTGTTTAAACGTGAATAATTCCAATTATTATATTAAATGGTTTTCTAACAGTAATAAAGCTGTTTCATCGTTTATTTTCAATTACCAATTATCTTACAAATACAGAGATGAATTATCGTAAATGATTCGATACATTAATACTTAAGAATATTCATATTAGTATGAATATTGAAGAATTAACACAAGTCAATTATCATATCATTAAATGAAATATGGACGAAAATACATGGATTAAATCTAGCCGCAGAAATCATAATTATTTGATAATTATCAGTCAAACTTTTTCTAAAATACGTACAATATTAATTATAAACATTAACGTAATTTCCTGTTTATTGGAAACCAGTGAATGTTGCCAAATTCATCAAGTTAAGTCCTCAAACAAATGTTGCCATTTGAATCTTTACTAAATACATACATTATCATCAGATACTCAAAACGTATTATTTAGTCATGTACCTACGTGGTTTAATTATAAAAGATACTTATCTTGACACAAGGTAAGTTTAGCATCATCAGTATTTGAATATTGACAACAATTACCATGGTAAAATTCAAATAATCTATCACGGCCATACTGATATGTACTTCGTTCTCGAAGTACCTACTTAATCACATTTCACAAGTCCAAATCATTTTATATTTTTATCATTATCATCATCATCACCAGTATAACTTTCTTTTTTTTTTTTTTTTTACCAATGAAACCATTCTCTTTTCTTTTTTTTTTTTTTTTCATATCATTCACATTTTTTTTTTTTTCATTCTCATGATCTATGACCAGGCATATAGCACATTAGTCCTTTTACTCGCTGCCAGTAAAATCTAGACTAATCAGGTTTAAGATCGCCCAGCGAAACATTTTTTTTTTTTTTTTTCATTTCTCATACTTTTTTTTTTTTTTTTTTTCCTCATTTTCATCGTTTCATTGTGATCTATGACCAGGCATATAGCATATTAGTCCTTTTACTCGCTGCCAGTAAAATCTAGACTAATCAGGTTTAAGATCGCCCAGCGACACAAATACTGGTATGATGTGACCGATGTGACAATCTCAGAATTTAATATTTTAAGTGTGTCAAAAAAAGTACCTGTCCTAAGTAAATTAGCAATGTTACATAATAATGATAATTCAAAATTAAACACATTCATAGTTTGATCTTAATAATTATGTGATCTACATGGATATTATTTTGAATAATCTTAAATTTGTTAGCTATATAATAATCTATCACGGTTCTCTTTTGACAATGATATTGTTTAATAAGTTATATTTGTTTACAGTGATTCTTCAAAGGAAATGTTTTGTTCTACCCATTCACCAGGCCAAACACGCAGTTTTTCTTTGGCAACAATAATATTTCTCAAATTATTTTGTCCCCTCAAAGAAAATCTGTCATGTGGTAATATTTGTATTATTTCATATGGGCCTTTGAATTTTGGACTGAGTTTATCATGACGTCTATGGTCTTGACTGATGTAAACTAGGTCTCCAATATTATATATTTTATTGGTTCGTCTGGTAGTATCAAAACGTTTCTTAAACCTATCAGCAACATCTTTGAGCCGTTGTCGTGCTAATTCACGATCAGCTTCTAAGTCAATACTTGGTTGTATTGATTCATCTACAACATCAGTTAGCCGAGCTTGTATGGAAGGTACATTTCCTTCCCTTCCTAGTAAAAGTCTCATTGGGGAAAAGCCTGTGGTTTTCTGAACAGTCGTATTAAGAGATTGTTGTACTTTCCAAAGAACGTTTGGCCATTCTGACAAATCATTAATCGTGGTAGCTAACATGTTTGTTACTGTAGCTACATACCTTTCAACTTGGCCATTACTACGAGGAGTACCAGTGGATATCATGTGGTGTTCAATTTGCATTTCCCTAAATAAGGTTTGAACTTGATTAGATGTAAAGTTTGTGCTTCTGTCCGTAATTACAAGATGAGGTGTGTCGAATAATGCAATAGTTTCACGTATGGCAAACAACAATTCCTGTCCGCTCAGACTCTTAAGGGGTTTGAGGATGCAATATTTTGTAAATCCATCTATGACTAGCAATACAAATTTAAAACCATCGGCTGATTGTCTAAAAGGCCCAGTGCAATCCATATGCAAAGTATGGAAAGGAATAGATTTCTCTATAGGATATAATATACCTTGTTTAGGTCCAGAGTGATTTTTTCGTGAGGTACATATGAGACAATGAGAGATGTATTTTTTAACAAACGCTGCAATGCCAGGAAACCAAAAATGTTGGCGGATTTTGTCAATGATTTTATCATATCCATCATGACAGTTATCATCATGAAATAGTCTAAGTAAGCTAAGTCTATAGCCTCTTGGAATATATAATTTCGGCATAGCATTAGCGTCGTTTTTATAATAGAGCAATGTATTTTATGATTAAGTATTGATTGGTATCCAATTCACCTGACCGAACTTTGTCAATTATAGTCTGAGTCTCAGTATCATCTCGTTGAGCAGATTCTAACCACGATGGCGGACGACTTGCATCGTCATTAACCACGTTAATTACAGAAGGGATATTTTTGTTTGTGTGGACAGTTTTAGGGTTGATTGGATTACGACTTAGGTAGTCAACATGACCCACATATTTACCCTTTTTGTAGAGAATTTTGAAGTTAAAATCTTGCATAAAGGTCCACCATCTAGCTACACGCGGTGAAAGATCTTTTTTGGTCATGGTAGGCTTAATGGCATTACAGTCTGTTACTATAGTGAATGGGATACCTAATAAATACACCCTAAAATGTTTAAGGGCGTTATAAATTGCCAATGTTTCTAAGTCGTAAGAGCAATATCTTGATTCGGCAGGGGAAGTACGTTTGCTATAGTATGCTACAACTTTATTCTGATTATCAACTTTTTGCATTACAATTCCACCATAACCAATTGAGCTAGCATCAGTGTGCAGTTCAGTAGGTAAGTTTGGATCAAATACAGTCAATAGTGGTTTCGTCACCAAGTGCTTAATAACATAATTCCTAGCTTCATTCTGATCTTGACCCCACTCCCATTTCTGGTTATTTTTTGTGAGTTTAGTTATACTGGCAGTACGTGAGGCAAATTCTGGTATAAATTTACGGAAATAACTAGCTAAACCCATAAATTGACGCACTTCTTTGATAGTATCAGGGACAGGAGAGTTGATGAGAGCCGAGACTTTATTATCACTTGGCCTGATACCATCTTCAGAAATGTGTCTTCCTAAATATTCTATCTCTGTCACAAAAAACTTGCATTTTTTCAAGTTTATGGTAAATCCGGCATGACTGAGAGCTTCGAGAGTTTGTTCTAGGTATTGCAGACCCTCATTTTCAGTTTTAAATGGAATTAATAAGTCATCTATATACACTAATAAAAATTTCAAGTGTTTAATGGCTCTACTTATAGCTCTCTGGAAGACTGATGGTCCGTTACAAATTCCAAATGGCATTTTCAGAAATTCGTAATGCCCATCTGGGGTTACGAAAGCTGTGTATTTTACGGAGTCCTGTGCTACTGGAATTTGATGAAACCCATTTTTTTCGTTTAGTTGATCGAGTTCGCTATTACAACTGGTTATTTGATTAACTACTCCAGTTGGTTCAAGCAAGTGAGTACGTGTCAGTCTACACCCAGCAGAGTCTACTATAACAGCAACGTCCGAATGACTAACTGCATCTCTACCGATCAAACAATCATAGCTAAAATCTTTATCCCTGGCTACATTAAATTCTATTTCTAGACAGATTTCCTCAAATTTTACAGGGACAGTTACTTTTGCAAAGATATGTAATTTACCATTGCCTATACCATCGAGCATTTTTGAACATGGAGTTAAATTGCAACCTATTCGCCGTGCAATAGAATCCTTCATGATACTGCAACTAGCACCAGTATCAATAAGAGCTTCGACTGTCATATCCTTTATCACAACTTTAGTTAAGCCTTGGTTATACAATTAGCGTCATCTCTTTTTGTTACTGTGGTACTTGTGGTAGAAAGCTGTTTAAAATAACAAACTGATTCAGTGTGTCCGAATCTTTTGCAATGGGAGCATTGGACTTTGTTTATGGGGGGACGAGCTAAGTTTGTCGAAAAACTTGTCCTAGGGGCATTATAGTTTCTGTTCTGAAAACATTGGGCTGAAAAATGACCTAGCTTGTTACAAGTGTAACAACGTTTTTCATCAATTTTTGGTCGTTTGCTAGGAGAACTAGTTGGGTTGTCAGTAAATTTACTTGTAGAATCAAATGGACGTTTCTTAGGAATCTTCACATAAGTCGTAAACAGTGATATCAATTCTGCAGTGGTCTCCACACGACTATTTTGTGATGCCATTTTTACATGCACATCATGTATACCTCCGCAAACAAGCTCAACTAACTGTTTTTCGGTGAAAACTATCCTAGTATTCTTAAACAATCTAAGTTTTTCCCTAGCATAATCACAATACGATTCTGCAGCTTCAGATGTTAATAACACTGCCTTTGTTAATTTGTCTGACAAGTTCCTCTTTTCAGGATATAAATCTTTAACAGTGATTTTAAATTGTTCCCACGTTCTACCTTCATCGGGCTCCCAAGTTTCATACCACAGTAATGCAGAGCCTTTCAAGGCTTTACCTGCTTTTGCAACGGTTGTGATGTTGCTCCATCCAAGATCCGCTGCGATTGCATCGATATTGGTGCACCAGCTGCTGGCACCGCTGTCGTTCTTATCAGGATCGAACGGCGGAAGAACCACATCGTCTCCACGAGGTGTCCCCGCAACTGCATCTCGGATCGCCTTGAGCAGACCTTCTACGACTGCCGAGTCCATTTCAGAAACCACACCCACAATATCTGAAATATTACATAATACGTTAAGATTAGTCAGGTCGAATCCCACTTCTGATAATAACTAAATTAGGTAAAGACATCTATATATAAAGGTATATAAGAGAATAAACATTAATATTGATATTCTTTTATTTTGCAATAAGTAGGAAGTTAATCTAAGTCTCACGGATAGGTTTATCTACACGTTATTAATACACAACAGGAATAGCTATTGTAATAATACACAAGAATAAATAGTATATAAGCCATTTACTTTACTTTCAAATAAGTAGGAAGTTAATGTAATCTACATATTACTACACGACAGGAATAGCTATTGTAACTCTCAATAATTAATTTAAAATATAAGCTTCATTTGGAAATAAGTAGGAAGATAATGAAATGCTCACATTAGTTGTATCTATATATAACACGATATAATTTAGCGATTGTAATGTTCACACTGATACACAATATTGATAACTATTGCAATACACATAGTAAGTTTTAAACTGAAGATTAATACACATACACAATAATAATAGCTTTCTAGTTAATAGATATAATAATAGTACTTAACTTATTTAGTTGGGCGGCGTGTCCGCCCTGTTCCGAGGTACATTGAGAAGTGAATCTGCCTTTCAAATGCAAGGCTATTTATACCGGCCGCCGTGCGGCGAATAAACAAGCTCAGTAAACCACGTGTTTCCTTAAATTGAAACTAAACGTTTTTACTGCTTGATTTTTATTACAATACATGTTAAAACCTTCTAAATCAATACATATCCACAGATATGTACACTAAAGTTTGTTTAAACGTGAATAATTCCAATTATTATATTAAATGGTTTTCTAACAGTAATAAAGCTGTTTCATCGTTTATTTTCAATTACCAATTATCTTACAAATACAGAGATGAATTATCGTAAATGATTCGATACATTAATACTTAAGAATATTCATATTAGTATGAATATTGAAGAATTAACACAAGTCAATTATCATATCATTAAATGAAATATGGACGAAAATACATGGATTAAATCTAGCCGCAGAAATCATAATTATTTGATAATTATCAGTCAAACTTTTTCTAAAATACGTACAATATTAATTATAAACATTAACGTAATTTCCTGTTTATTGGAAACCAGTGAATGTTGCCAAATTCATCAAGTTAAGTCCTCAAACAAATGTTGCCATTTGAATCTTTACTAAATACATACATTATCATCAGATACTCAAAACGTATTATTTAGTCATGTACCTACGTGGTTTAATTATAAAAGATACTTATCTTGACACAAGGTAAGTTTAGCATCATCAGTATTTGAATATTGACAACAATTACCATGGTAAAATTCAAATAATCTATCACATGCGAATCTTAATTGTGTTTGAAAAATAAGTAGAGTAACCAATTGCATTGAAAGCTTTTGCAAGGATCTCTAAAACATTTTAAACTTGTCTCGGTTTGTGAGTCACTTGTTTTGTCTCGAGTGCGTTTCAAAATAGTTTTTGTATAATAATTACGTAATTGGGTAAAAAAAAGTAGACATGTAGGCGGCTTGGTTTGTATATTTTTGGTAAAGGTACTGTTGGATAGGGTAACATCAAATACTATTTACGCCCTAGAGTAGATATTTAATTCTAATTTTTATATACTGCCCAAATTTTCACTTCCAGATTTTCTTTTTACCAAAAATGAAAATAATAATGTAATGTGTATGTGTGTGTGTTTGTGTGTGTGTGTATTAAAATTACTGGGAAAATGAGACTACAACCTGTGATGTCTCGGGTGACGGGCGCAGAGCAGTGCAGCACAAGATTTTGTAATGGAAAGTTCTAGGTGGCACTGTAGTTGTTATGGTCGTCTCATTACACAGTTCTATAAAAATAAGATTTTTGGTTACATGGATTGGAAACTGTCTTAACACAATACTTGATATATTTTCTAACGTCAAACATTTTTGATTGCAACGTTTCCGGTGTAATAAAAGTCAGATTAAATAAACTTTCCCTAATGGCTCAAGTTTGCTATTTCAACTTGCTTGCTAGCGTGTTTCAATAAAGCTTAAAGTTTAAGTAAGTGAACTCTCACCTTTACCTACTCTTCCAAAACTATAAGGAGCTTCGCACACGGCATGCGGTCACGTGTTCAAACAGTCCACATTCGCATTCAACAAAAAATGTAAATATAAGTTTGTCAGGATGGATGGATTGATGGACGAATGTTTGTTACGCTTTCACGCCAAAACTACTGAACGGATTTAAATGAAATTTGACACACATATAGTCTATTATCTGGATTAACATATAGAATATTTTTCTTTTTTAATAATCCCGAAAAATGAATTGTTATTTCGGGATAATACGTAACGCAGGTAAAACCACGGAGGTCTTTAGAACGTCCGCGATTTGATCGAGATACGTACGCCTTCGTCGACCCCTACTGGCTGGCCCATTCATACTAGACCTATAAATCTGTTCTGTCCATCTTCCTTCATCCATCCTCTTTGGATGTCCAAACCACCTAAGCATCCCTGTCTATATTTTTGTTACTACACCTTCTACCATTGCGCATCGTTCCCTTATCACGCTATACTCCACTGTGATGAATCTAGAGATGGACCTAGTCACATCAAAATACGAAAGCAAACCGTTAGAAAATGCAATAGCAGTCCGTATTGCATCATAAAAAAAAACCTCGCCACGCGTGCGCTGTCAGACCTTGTCAAAAAGATAGCGAATGAAAGCTAAAACATAAACGCAGAACGACTCGGAGCCTTCTGTGTGCGAATACCCTATAAACGACCGTGTTGTAAAATAGATTATTATACATTATTAAACCTCTAACTACACTATGTACCACATCGTTAAGCCCGTCCTACTCACTGTAAGCAGAGAAGACAATAGTAATCCACACAGAATGGACACTCCTCCCCCTGCGATCCGCTTCCCCGCACCTCTACCCGCAACCTGGAGGGCAATTGAGAGGCCAGTCAATCTTACACGCCCAAATGACAAAAGACATGGATAAACGGGTTTATATGCCCTTTATATTAGCTGCTTTTCTTTTGTTTTGGTCGCGTAATATCTTTGAGTAATCGTAACTTATACTTACACGTAGTTAGTGCGTGTAACAAGCGAGTTGTGAAATCCGCCTTTGTATGGAGTGTCTTGGGTGTTCTGTAAGATAAAGACACCTCTGATCTAATGATTTATATTAAACCCATGATCTCACCGTATGATGAACACATCAATTCACCGCCCTGAAATAATCTGTTACGTCCTACACCGTAATCCGTAATCATCCGTAGCTGTTAAGTAGGTACAATGTGCGGTGGGCATAATGGTAGGGATGTTTTTTTTTTATTTGACTGGGGCGAGCTAGTTGTTTAGCTGGTGGTAAGCGCTACGGCTGCCCATAACAGTTACAGTGCCACCTAGAACTTTGCATTGCATAATCCTGAGTGGCAGTGGACTGCGTTCGTCACCCTGAGACATCGGCTCTAAAGTTTCATTTCCACGGAACTTCCCACGGAAAACAGCACGATGAAACCCACACGCCCGAGAATTATTTCTGAAGTATGTCATCCACCATTTTGGGATTGGGCCCCCATAGTGGATTAGGGCTCAATCCAGCTCACGAAAGTGAAAGTGAGGCGCTTGCTCAGGGGTTGTGGACATATGTTGAAAATCCATAAGTTTGATCAATCTATCTATCAATCTATTATTTAATTTTCGGCACGATAACATGTCACGTTTTTGAAGTCAAGTTGTCCCGGACCACGTTATCGTAGAACCTCTACTTGTTTGTTACCCACAGCAAAACTGTTTTGTAATACTTAGTGAAGTTGTTTGTAATGTTTCGGCAATCAATAATTTCTTTCTATTCAAAACACAACAAAACGTGCTTGAGGATTTTGTATTACGGCAAGACTTACAAAAGCCTCCCAAGGTTCCCTTTGTTTCACTTTTAACTTTTATGTTTTCCAATGTTGAAAACGGAATAAATTCACGTGGATTGAAAAGGGAGAACCTCGAGCAAGTAATGTTTAGAAAAGGCCCGTGGAAAATATTTAATACTCACACAAACGCTTCGGATACTCCAATGTAAAAAAGTATTTTTTACAAGCTTTGTATGTAACTAACCTTGCAACTCAATTTTGAAGGAGATGTCTTCAACCGGTTGATAGATATGAAATTTCGCAAGTTCTGATGACAATACAATATTACGGTGACAGCGAGCTGGTCTGATGATGGAGACGGAAGGTAGACGATGGTGCTCCTCTGTGACTAACAGTATGTTGATGGTGTTTGGGCTCATATTGATTGGCTTGCAGCGCTTAACAAGTATTTCATAAAAGCTTACCTGGAAAAATATATTACCAATAGACTTCTAGTACCTGGATGACCAAGCTTTGCTCGGTATTTTTATATTTGATTTTTATGTCATTTCCTAAAAACATTCCTAGCTAGATTGATTTATCGCCCCCGAAACCCCCTATATACTAAATTTCATGAAAATCGTTGGAGCCGATTCCGAGATTCCAATTATTATATTATATATATACAAGAATTGCTCATTTAAAGATATAAGATATATAAAAAAAAGTTATGTTGGTTTGTGTACGCTTCAAAAACTCAAAAAGTTCTGCACCGATCGAGCTGAAATATTAGCATTAAAAAAATTGATAAAAACAATCCTTGATGCGGATTATATACCGAATCAAGGATTGTTTTTATCTATTTTTTTCATTAGTGACATATCAGCGAACGTGCGAATGTGCCACAGCGAAGCGTGGCGGGGCACAGCTAGTATTTTATAGTTATGTGTATTCAAATTCATAACGGTAATTTTATATCCTTTTTTATGCTAGTGAGTAACTCGTTCATCTGATAGTAAGTACCCCACGCCTACCCATAACAGTTACTTACACCACCACACAGACGTTAGCATTGCATAATCTTGCTCGGCACTGCACTGCGCTCGTTAACCTGAGACATTGGTTCTAAAGTCTCATATGCACACTAATTTTGCTTCACTACCATCATCATCAACCCATATCAGCCCACTGCTGAGCACGGGCCTCTCCTCACTATAGTGAGGATTTGCTCATAAATCACCACGGGGACCCGGTCCCTCCCAACTAATTCTCGGATATGTGGGTTTCGTCACGATGTTTTCCCAGACTGAAAAGCGAGTGATAATTACGCACATAACACATTGGTACGTGACCCGCACTGGGATTTGAACTCACGATTCTCTCCTTGGAAGTCGGGCGTACTTCCACTAGGCTACCACCGCTTTAATTTCGCTTATTCGTATCAAATTAACAACTTTAGCTTTGCATCATTATTTAGCTGAGTTGTCGGATATACGGTCCCGTCATTCACCTCATCTCGGTAACTCGCTAGCTTGGAGTTAGCTCGCAAGTTACGAACTAATACATCAAGTAACTTGCTTTAACTCTACAAACAAGTGGAGAATGAAGATGGAGGATGTTATAATATAGGAAATAGCTTCGAAACAACCGAGATTGCATCATGAATTCATGGTACCGAAATCCATTTGAGAATAGGGCATTGTGTGCCTAAACCATTATTAATCGTGAGCTGGAAACTCATCAATTATGTTTTTTTTTTATTTGATTAAGTCACGAAACGAGCAAGACGTTCACCTGATGGAAAGTGCCAGGCCTGCCCATAACAGTTAAAGTGCGACTCAGAACTTTGTATTGCATAATCTTGCGCGGCACTGCACTGCGCTCGTCACCCTGAGACATGCGCTCTAAAGTCTCATATGCCCAGTAATTTCACTGGAAACAATGCCCTTTAAACCGGAACACAATAATGTTTGCATACTACTGCTTGGCATCATTATTATCATCAGCCTATATTCGTCAAAACAAAACTTAAATCATTGATTGCAAGTAAACAAAAATAATGCATTTTACAAGTCAAACCCTTTAAATACGTAGAGAAAATAAGAAATAAATAAATAATAGTAATGTTCTTCTAAACTAATGATATAATTTAATTAAATAATAATCAATTATTTATTTATTTAATTTAATTTTCTAATACAAAAAAAGAACTAATGATAACTTATTATGGGCTAAGTTTAAAAAAAATCTTTTCCTTCTCTTAATGTAGGAATCTCCTATTAAACATCGTTTTTAACCCAATCTTCGGGTTCTCATTCAGTTCCCTCAAGATCAGCTTAAATCCATTTTATCTGTCAGGTTACCTTGTGTACATACTGTGTTCTGATTCGAAGTGCACTATTACTGGACAAAATTATCTAAGCATGACGAGCGCAGTGCAGTTCCTCGCAAATTTGAAACACAAAGTTTCTAATGGAACTACAATTGTTATGGACAAGCGTGGCGCTCTCCTTCAGGTGGAACGACCTGCTCGCCTTTTTACCCTGTCGTATAAAAAGGTTTGTTATGTAATGTCATAAGTCAAAGATCAAGTAGTAAGAAACGACGCACACTAAATAAATATACGAGTACAAAACGAGTGCGAGTACAAAACCAATACGCAGATTGAATTCGAATCGATTGCGAACTTCTGTGGAGTATCTTTTGAGTGCACTTTAGAAGGAAGGTATTTCTGCTAAAGTAAAGTAATATTTGTATTGGAAAACGTATGTTTATAGTTCGAAAGTGCAGTAACTTATGAAAAGGTTTTTTTTATTAGACTGAGTGACGAGACGAGCAAGTCGTTCCCCTGATGGTAAGCGCTACGCCAGCCCATAACAGTCACAGCACCACCCAGAACTCTGCATTGCATAATCCTGCGCGGTACTGCACTGCGCTTGTCACCCTGAAACATGGGCTCTAAAGTCTCATATGCCTAGTAATTACGCTGGAAACAATGCCCTTCAAACCGGAACACAGTAATGTTTGCACACTACTGCTTGGTGGATGAATATCTGGCAAAGGTGTACTTTCCCAGGCGGTCTCTTGCAGGAGAGGCCTCCCACTACTAAATGATGAAAGGATGAAAGACGATGAAAGCTCATGAAAAGATAAGTACTGTACAGAAAGTAGATACACACCCAGAATATAACCACCGCAACCACACCGCAAGCACCGCAAGCGGTGGTAGCCTAGTGGGAGAACGTCTGCCTTCCAATCAGAAGGTCGTGAGTTCAAATCCCAATGTGGGCACGTACCAATGTGTTTCTGTAAAACATATGTACGTAATTATCACTCGCTTTTCGGTAAAGGAAAACATCGTGAGGAAACCCACATACCTACCCGAGAATTATTTCGGAGGTAGGTATGTTATCCACCAATCCGGACTGGGCCCCCGTGGTGGATAATGGCCTAACCCTCCTCATGAAAGTGAGGAGAGACACGTGCCCAGCAGTGGGACGTTATGGGTTGATGATGATGATGATGATGATGATGAACCACACCGCGCATCCATTCATCATAATTTCCCACAATCTGTTTCCACACAAAGAGCGCAAGACAAGTTGTGACAGTAACAAATCATCGAAATTATTAATATCATCCGGAAACAATCTGAACGCTCTTCATCAACTCAAGTTAATGAGGTGAAGAGAAGCGGAATTCCGCTGCAGTAAATAGCTTGCTCCAGCAGATGGATAGTGGGTTTATAATACTACGCGCGTTTGAAAAAACACAGGTGTGTCAGGCGTAAACATTACTGTGTTCCGGTTCGAAGGGCATTGTTTCCAGCGAAATTACTGGGCATTTGAGACTTTAGAGCCGATGTCTCAGGGTGACGAGCATAGTGCAGTGCCGCGCAGGATTATGCAATGAATAGTTCGAGGCATAGACTAACAACAGTCTATGCCTCGAAATGGTTTTGCAATCACAATCTAAGCAATTGTGACAAAAGACAGACAAAAATATTATAACACCAACAGCTAAAATAGTGCTAAAATATTGTACTGAGAAGTTTTAGGTACCCAAACGGCTAACAACATAATCATTAAACAGAGTGTAAAAAATCTGAGTGGATGTGTATGAATATGTATGGCGTCGATACGCCCCGATCCTTGATCGCTAGTGACGGGTGACGATCGAGAATGCTGTATGTAGGTATGGACAGAAGACAAAATAGTATGTAGTACAGAAGGGACGGTACACCCCGCGCGACCCACTTAACAGCACCTCTACCTACTCTACGCAATCAGGAGGGCAATTGGGAGGCAGTCAATATTACACGCCCAAATGAAAAAGACAATTGAGTTAGCCTAAACTTTCATACTAGCTGGTTGTCTTTTGTTTTGGTCGTGTAGTATCTTCGATCTTACACACGCATTTGGCGCGTGAACAAATGTCATTTTATATAAATGACGTGACATATACAAGGTGTCCCACCGATATGCCGCCGGGAGGGAAAGTACCTTGAATATTGTAGATAGAACATTTTACTGAAAGAAGACATTACATCAATTTAAACTGCATTTATAGATATTAAAATAATTACACGGTTGAAACGGGAATCAAACCCGTAACACGAGAAAAATAATCACCTTGTAGCTTTATCATACCGATCGAAAGGCTTCATCATAAGGATTATTTTTTGCTAAATAACATAGTGCCAGAAATAAAAGGAAGGCCATGAATATTAACATCTGTGGGACACCCTGTATATTAATATGTTTGTCTAATGAAGGTTTTTTATGGAATGTGAGTGTTGTATGAGTACATGCCATGAAGTTCATGCAACCGAAGCGAACTTTTCTGATAGCTGTTCTAAGTATAACTTTTTATAAGAACACTTACAACTCACATTTATATTTGGTAGAGCTATAAATAGTCATAGGTAAGATAGATTGAGGAAACCATTGGGACCCTTGTAAGTTTGTATTTATTTATCGATCGAGGAAATTTCATGTCGCCATATCCTCACACGTGCACTGCTGAAAACACAACTGTTGTGTTTTTATAACTTGCGGCCGGTATGGGAAAACACAACTGTTGTGTTAGCGGTACGGGAAAACACAGCGGTGTGTGCAGATCCGTAACCTGAGACGAAAATCGGATTAGCAGTCAGTGTTAAATTAAAAGTACCCAGTATCTACCTACCTGCTAAATACTATATATACTGGTTTGAGATCAAAATCAAAATTTGCACAGCTATACACAATTTTAGTGTAAATGGGCCATTTTCCAATTATCACCAAAAGTTAAAGACAGTCTCCTAAGAACGTTGTGCTGTAACTAATACAGTAACCCCCTTATTTATAAAAAGTTATCGAACGTCACTTAGTACTACGCAGTAAAAATTTATAGTGTGTGATTTTATGAAACGTCACACAACTTTTTATGAATAAGGGGTTAAAGGTATATGGCTCGTCTAAAAAATCCATCCTAAAGCTGCCTTTAACAGTTGCATAGCTACCCAGAATTCAAGATTCAGAATGATCCAATATCACAGTTTCTCTTTCAATATCACCGTTTCAGAGCTTTGCATCGGAAAATTGTAAAACAAATGACTACCATGTACGAGATACCTATCCCTACTCCACCCGATAGGGTGGGGAGTTCCAGGAACGACGGATTCCCGCAAATCAAACTGCAATGCCGTATCGGTTCCGAGGAAAATCGATTTGTACTACTCAAGCCGTGTTTCCTGCGCGTGTTTTGGTCTAACGTCCCACACACTACACAAAAACCTTTACACGAAACATGATCATTTTTGTCAATATATCTAGTTTGATAAGAAATCATCAAAACTTTACAAAAAAATACAAAAATATCAATGTTTCGTGTAGAGGTTTTTGTGTGGTGTGTAGACTATAACACGTGCAGGAGACACGCCTTTACACAAACTACGGCCCCTTGTAACGTCTGTATGCTAAATATCCAAGCAGTAGTGTGCAAACGTCACTGTGTTCCGGTTCCAGAAAGACGAGAGCAATGCAGTACCGCTCAAGATTTTGGAATACAAAATTCTGGATAGCACTGCTACTGTTTTGGACAGGCGTGCCGCTTACCATTAGATGAAAGACCTGCTCGTCTCGTTACTCAGTTACATTAATAAAAATGTGTGTTGGTGGTATTTTTATCTTCAGCAATTGTTTAGTCACTGTAATAAACGCATTTGCTATAGAAAGTAAGGTTGATTTCTGTTTATCCAAAGAGGCAGTTGATGTTTGTCAGGCCGCCCATGGGCCTGTCAAGAATCTATCAAATTAAAGCAACCGGAACCTATGACGTATTTATTGGGGCCCGGTATTAGCACCGGGGCCTAGTTGTAAAGTGTAAGACAGACCAATGCAGTGCGGCGTGCTGCATGGCGCTTGCCGCTAAACCGCTTGATTTTTATATGCAAAAAGTAGCAGTGTTGGTTATACAAAGCGGCACGATTTCTACAAATTCTCAGACGCTATTCCCAATGTTTCCAATTTTAATATACTCAAATTTCAATTCCGATCAACTCGGGATCTCATAAATAACAATGAACGTCAAAATATTATTATAATGTGACCGAGACTTGATCGAAGCTTAAACGGTATTCTTCTAACAATGAGAATCGCCAATGCTTTGGCATTCTCGGCCTTATTTTAATCAAAATTGAGCTTTAAAGCTATTAGAAATGTAATTTGTAATGACTTTAACGACGTTATGCCAAGAATAGACTGAATTATTACCGATTACTTTTGATTCGATTTAAAATTCACTCGATTCAATCAATTAGGTACTGCGTAAAATATTCATTAATTTACTTTTTTATTATAGTTATGCCATGGAGCTACAGTTTAGCTAAAATATAAATAAAATATCTATATTATGTACTATGAATACGCCATAAAAACTATAACAGCCTATAATAAATTTACAACCCGACGCTTGATAAATGTTAAATAAAAACCCAACAAAATTTTCCAAATAAATACCTACATCACAACATAAAGCTCCCTTCACAAATGACATCGCAATTAACCAAAGGCATTTCTGTAATCCACTACCTTATAATTACAGTTAATATTAACAAACTTAACAATTCCATAGCTCCCTAATGAAACGGAATCCACTTAAACGCGCGGAACAAGCGCGCTTCGAACAAAAGGGACATCCTGACGCATATCACGATGATTATAACTTGATTTCAGGCGAAAATAAACCGTATTTTAACGTGGGAAAGGAAGAGGAATGAGCAGGAATCTAGAAATGGCGGTGGAACGCTCTACGCTCCTGTTGCCCGGTCGTATTCAAGCCAGTGCCGTGCGCGGCGCCACTGTAGATGGTGGGCGTCGCGACGCTCTCGCAACAACCCCGCGCATTTCCACCGAACAATTTCCCAAAAAATTCAAAGACTCTACTAATTGAAATTGCGCACTGTTGCGAAGTGAAATGATGTACAACAGAGAGTGAGTGATGGTGCAATGGTAAAGGGTCGAAAGTGAATTCGAGCGCGATCAGTTATCGTTTACAAATACGATACAAAAATAGTGTTTTATATGTGTTTTATGGCATGGCGGTCCCTCTGAATATTACGGTTTCGGTAGTAATTTCGCTATGCGTATGGCGTGGCGTAACCAACGCTGAAAACGTTAGGGTTTTTCTCCTAATTGGTTTAAGCTGGGGCGGTGAAATTCTCCATCAGAATCGATGCGTTCTTATCCTTAGTATGTAAACAATCCTACGATTCGGTGGAAACTCATACAGATTGATAATTTCGATGGATTTTCCTAGAACTTCTGAAGTTTCGTCGGTTTCATAGAATTGTGTGCTTTCAGTATTATCGTCATTATTCTAATTAACGCTAAGACAGACCCAAGTTCACTGAAATCAGCTGTAAACCAACAATCAAGATTAACTAAAGTAGGTGTACAGGTGTAAGTAACTAAAATTTTGTGTAAACCGTTGATTACTTGGCTGAATTGACCGTAATTTTATGTTAGAAATGATAATCGCTAAAAAAATATTATCTGTTTTCAACCTTACATGCATTAAAATTTTACATAGAACAGCAAATTGAAAGGTTAGGAACATGTCAATAACTGTACCTACAACAAATTGGCGTCAGACATTGATTAACAATAGTTTAAAAAAAACATAATATCGATTAAATTAAACCTTATTATCCTAATCGTACTGTCGTAATGTTTGCGTAATTTCCTTTCAATAATTTTTCAATGTCACAAGGTAGAGGGAGAATTTTCTGGAAATTCCAGATGAGTTCTTAATAACATTCACCTCTTTCACGGCTTCATATAATTTTCTATCGAGAATGTTCCACTATATATTTGTTATTTACTTCGGATTAAGCCACGACTACACTTTTTTGTAATAATGCGTCACGATCACGTGGAAAGGTCAAAGATTATTAATTCATAGTTTATGGGGTAGGTATATGTTGACCCCTTATTTTTTTTGAGGGTGGGAAATGCCGTCGCTCTGTCCCCTCCACAACGGGGGCGACGGAGGGAGGTGTGTGGGACTTGACCCACCAAACCCCCCCGTAAGCAGTCATCCGCCTAGGTGGGGCAAGATGGGGTCGCTCTAGCAGTCACCATCTTGCCCCGGCGGCGGTAGGCCCGAGTGGTACTTGTTGACCCCTAACAAGGAGTCTCTACATCGAGGGAATCAGGAACTGCAAGGACCATGGTACCTACCCGAGAATTATTTCAGAGGTAGGTAGGTGATCCACCAATCCGGATCTGGCCCCCGTGGTGGATTATGGCCTAACCCTCCTCACGAAAGTGAGGGGAGACCCGTGCTCAGCAGTGGGACTTTATGGGTTGATGATGAAGGACCATGGTTAAATAAATACACTGACTCAGAGCAAATACCTGTGGTCCACACAAACATTTCCCCAGGGCGGCAATGGAATCCGCATATCCACGCTTCGCAGTCAACTCATCAGCAACTTAGGCTACGGAAGCCGATATTTTTTCTTGTAAGAATTCGTTCATCGTGTACTTAATATGGTCTCATAAAAAAAACTTCTTTGTTTATTCATAAATTGGTAAATTAGCAGCAGATACACCTCGTATCTTATCAAGCAATTGATTGTAAAAACGTGGGTCGATTTTTTTTAATATACCTAGGTACATTTTAATCTAGTAAGCTTCTAGTAAAAAAATCAGAGTCAGTAAATCTGTTTTTCTTTTTTTTTAACACACTTATCAGTTTGAATTTAAGTTGGCACTAAAATTTTGGGTAGAACAGCAAATTTAAACTTAATATTATTATTTTTTTGCCTATCCTTTTTCCTTTTTTAATCAGTAGTATGTTCTTTCACGACCTTATAATGGCTTAATAATGGCTGATCCGATTTTCATAAAATTTTACACTATTGTAGTTTTTGCCACATATACCAACAAAGGCTAATATTAACTAAAGAAACATCGTCGGAACACCCAGAAAAATGCAGGCAATGCTGCAGGGCGCAGTTAGTGTAGTGTGTCAAAGAATTGTATACTCTCCTCATGGTAGAGTAATTTAGTTAGGGTTGCCATCCGCCCGGGTTTCCCCGGATTTGTCCTAGTTTAAAGGGCATCCGGGGAGCGTCCGGGTGGAGCTTCATTTGTAGTCCGGCTTAAAAATTTAAAATGATCATAAAATGTGACTAAATTTAATTTTAAGGTCTGAAATTACAGGAAAAGATTATCAATGACATTTTCAACGGTTTTTTTTCTTACACTTACTATGTTTAAAAAAATCTTTTGACATGTCTAGGTTCTGGGCTCTAAAATCCAGGGTTTTTAGGCGTCTTGTACTGGTTGCCAAATTTTAGAGATGGCAACCCTAAATATCTCTAATCTCTGTAAAAATACTGTGAAAAATATTGAGGTATTATTATAACCATTGACAATTCTTAAATCCAACCGAAAAAAAGTAGGTCAAATAAACACAAAAATCACAGGTTTTACTAAATGTTTAATGTGCATAACTCTGTCTGTTTTCATAAACATTTTAGCCTCAAATAAAAATACACTTACAGACAGACATACGGAACCTTGTCAAAAATACAGAGCCATTTGTAACGCTTCAACTCTGAGATTAATGTGTTGCATCGCGAATTCTAATAATACAATGGTTTCAATAACACGCGATGGATAGAATTGAAATATTAAATTATATTTAAAAGGCCTTGTCCTTGAATTTTCACAGGGGGTTCGGTATTTAGATTGAATTTATATAATCTGTGATTGTATTTATCTGTTTTTTTAATTTGGCTTAGAATGAATGAACGAACGAACGAATGAATTAAAGACTCGAACATACGAGTATCAATCTATATATCGTATAGTTGGAAGATATTAGAACGGATGACAAAAAATAAGATGTCTGTTTTTCTTATTTGTTACAGAACCTCGAAATAAAGTTACCATCGCGTCAGTGTTAATATTAGGTACTATAATGAACGGAAAGCCATTGCTGAAGTCATTTTGAAAATGAACTTAAAAAAAGAATCGTTTGAAACAAATTTTTGAATGGAAAAATAACAGGAAAATATCTTAAGAAAATCGATAAGTCCAAGAATTCTAAATACCAACAAGGCATGGGAATTTTTGGCGGAATATCGAAAACGTAACTTTGTCGATTTCATAATATTATTATTAAAAATATAAAGCTCTTGACACTGGCTAAATGCAGCTAAAATAAAATATATAAAAAAATAAGAATTCCCCATGTTTTATAATTTTGGAGTACTAACTGCGCCCTCGGTTTCATCCGCGTTGAGTATTATCCCATGCATACCGTTAATTTTTACGAGATAAAAACGTATCCTACTGTTAATACAGGTTATAAACTGTCTGTTCGCTAAATTTCATCCAAATCCGTTCCGTAGTTTTTGCGTGAAAGAGTAACAAACATCCATCCATTCTCACAAACAGTTTTGGAGTATTCAATCACAGTAGACATGTCAGGTAAGGTTGTAATTCCACCTCCACAATCAACTTCGGCGATATCCAATTGACTATTGTACTGACAACATCGATTAAAGTCCGTTCAACGACAGTAGCTGTATGTTATTACATCAAATCGATCTGTCATCGATTGATCATGATCGAGCAACGAGCGATCGCGAAACATCGATCGAGTGTATTGATAAAAATCGATTATAAGCCGATGTAAGTCACATCCTAAACCACAACATCAGTAGAGATAATGATGAAATTAAATTCTGATTAATTATATTTCAAAAAGCTCTTATACTATTGTACATTCCTAGTTCTATTCATCATCATCATCATCGGCCCACTGCTGAGCACGGGTCTCTCCTCACTTTCGTGAGGAGGATTAGGCCTTATCCACCACGGAGTGGATCACATTATTGGCCCAGTTGGTAACCGTAAATGTCAGTGGATTCCACTGCAGGTGGGCTGGATCGAGGTGGTGCAGGGCCAAGACTTCTGGAAAGGATTGGGACGGCCTTTGCCCAGCAGTGTGATAGCATAGTCGTAAAAAATGTATGAAGATGTTGTTTTGATGGCTTGTTTTTTATTATAGTTCTATTATTAAGATGTTGCCGTACCGTCTCGTGTATAAAACTTATAAAAGAATTTCAAGATCCACTTTTATTGTGTTATTCAACTATAAAACTGTATTGTAATACATTCTGTCAAGAATAGGGACAGGTCATAAAGGCATTCAGATAACAGGTAGGTAGATATTTCGAGGTTGTCCCAGACAGAGCAAGGTCAATCTATGATTAGCAATATAGCTATAATATCAGTGTTGGTTTAGATTGCAATTAAAATTGTGCAAATGCTACTAATGTCATAATTAATTACATACCTTTGTACAGCGGCGCCACATAATAAAAAAGAAATGTTTTCTGGAACACATTTTAGAAGTAAGACTTCAATTAAGCAATTATTTCAATAAACTTTTTTAATATACGTTTTTTTTTATATAAGTTTACGAAACGTAACTCTTTCTCTTTCTGTCTTTGGTAATGAGCCGAATGCAAACCGTGAGATGTGTTCGCTTCGCGCACAGAAAAAAAAGTTGCTTGAAAAAAAAATATCAGTCAGGGCTACCAAAATTAATGAGAGTTCTACAAACAACTTTGCTCTCAAAAATCCATCCTCTTTACCCTCTTTCTTCTATAGCTGTTCACCGACCCTAACATAATACCTCCTTACACTGAGTACCGCGACCGTAATTTTTCCATGGACCTATAAAAGAAGTCACCACGACGCCAAACTATGAAGGTGAAACACAGCAATATGGTAGCGGCACGTGTGTTCACGTGACTTAAGTGAAAGGGGAAACTCCAGAAAAAGGAAAACTTACTACTGCCCAAATGAAATTAGACAATAATTATGGTGTGTCATGTCATTCATTTAACTGTATATTTTATCTGTTTTAGTGCGACTGTATCGCAGTTTTTTTTTCTTGTACGGCATAACTTGATGTAAATGTGTGCGTTTAAGTAGACCAGCTTAACTTGGGTGCTTTACTTTCGTTAGAATCGGGCCGTCCGTTAATTTTTAGGTTCATGAATTTTACAGTAGGTATTCTCAAATAATATTTGGTCTGGCACCCACCCCGAGATACCCTTATTTTAGCTGTTAACCTTATTACAGCGCGAGGTCAACGATAATGCGAATATTGGAGCTTTTACGGAAATATCTGTTGAAAATCTGCTCGTCCAATATTTAGTGAATATTAAAATACGGCTTTAGAGAGAAAAGGGGATGAAAATCGTACCACCTACCGCTCTATATTTAGGTATCTGTTGATCCTTCTATTGCTATGTAAAATTCACTAATCTATTTCTTGTCTGAAACGGATTTATCAAAGTAATTTCGTAAAAGTGTCGTTACGAATTTTTTTTCGTACTTTTCGTACGGAGGTTGAAGGTACGCCAAATCAAATCTACTTTTGCGTCGACGCACTACGCTGTTGTTACATTGAAAGTATTTTTGCAACTGTACATTTAAATATGATTTCTAGTATATTATCGGCAAAATACTAATATCGGCTTTTTCTGTTTTCTATTCTCGACAAATATTACTGCATGCATTCAAACAATGGCTTTCTGACAGAAATTGTGAATAACGTTTTTCGAATAAAGAGTTTTACTATATCTTCTTTTCTTCTGAGAGCATCTTTCAATTCAATATAGTCCTTATTAACACTCCAATCACAAACTACAAGTCTTCCGATCTACCTCTATAAGGAAACTCCATCCCATGGGAGCTTGGAACTTTCCTTTTCTTCATGGATTATACATTACCAACGTTATTATTATGACCATGCCCTTTTACGAAGCACCTATACCTAGTTATCACTTAAAAAGGCATTGTAAAGCTGGAGAGGGAAAGTATAAAAGCAAAAAACTCACTAGTGTAAGAAAGTTCCCGAAATCGATTCCGACAGATTCATTCCCGATCCGACAAGGGTTGACATCTTTAAAATTTGGCAACCAGAATAAGACGCGTGAAAACCCCGGATTTTAGAGCCGAGAACCCAGACATGTCAACCGGTTTTTTTAAACATAGTCAGTGTAATAAAAAACAGTTGAAAATTTCATAAATTTCCTCTTTATATATTTTATTTTTTAAACCGGACTACAAATGATGCCCCGCCCGGACGCTCCCTGGATGCCCTCTTAACTAGGACAATCCGAGGAAACCCGGACGGGTGGCAACCCTTAATCCGACGCATTCGAAAAACGACGGTTACGGGGTAACCACGTACTTATTCTTATTCCATCCAGTTCATTTTAAGGCCTTATATTGAATAGCCTAGATTGGCACCACACAGTCATAAATGACAAACTTGACGTGAAGTCACTCAAAAATAGACTGAAGAGAATGAGAGAAAATCTCTTTGGGTAAATGTCTCTGGTCGACTTATGAACGCTGAGTGATATTGGTGGCGACAGTTAGCAGGGCAGTTCAGTTTAAGGCCTCAAACTGGATGGATTTAACTGTTCCTGGTGAGGCCCCAGGTATCAATTTGCTCTGAGTCATTCAATTGTTTAACAAAACACTATCGGAGATTGAAAGATCTTTGGCTAGTCATGGCGCATCAATTTAGCAACTCTTTGAAATCTTGTCGGATACATATTGGTTCTATGTTATGTTATAGAGCAGAATTCATCGCATTTTTTAAAAGTGAGTAATCAACAAACAACTCATCAACATTGACAGACAAACTAATAGCTGCAAATTTTTACAACTCCATCAGAATCTATATTTAAAGATCAAACCGATCAGTTCAATAGATAAGGAATGTGATCAATAATTGATCAGTTCTAGAATATATACATTATATTAGATTAGGGTAACCAATGTTTTTTTTCTCTTCGCTCTCATTTTGCCACACCATTTCAGTTACACCTCCAGGATGACTGGTAGAAAATGCTACTTAGCATTAAGTACTCCTTGTACTCCATTTGTGTGCTAAAGAATAAATAAATGAAAGACAGGTTTAACTATTTCAATCAATAATTTATTATTGTTATAATTACCTTTATCGTTATTTAGAAGGAGAGGTGTGTGTTGCGCTCACCATTACGGAGCTCGATCCAGATGGAACTAAAATATATTGTTATACTCTTCAGCCTAATCTTGTGAAACATTATGGGCTTTTGTATTGTAAATACGTACGAAGAAGACTCAAAATATTTGTTAAAGTGAGACAGATTTATTTATGTCATTTTCCAACACATTACATCGAGAATGATATGCAATTGAAGGCCTTGAGGCAAGTCTAAAGTATTTATAAAGTCCAGTTTTCCCAGATGCAGGGAAATCTGGCGAGTCCTGGTAGACATTCTTTTGTTTTGTCGCATGAGGTAGCGCTTGCCTCTGTTTTCCAAGTTCGTTAAGCCATCCGTGACGTGGCATAATGACTGCTATCAATATATAATCACGAGGATGGACGGCTTAACTGGCTTAACGTGCCCTCTGAAGGCGCGATAGGGTGATATTGGTGGGGATGTTTGCTGTAGTAAAATCATTAATTGTAAGTAGGCAAAAATAAAGCACTTTTACAAGTTAAATTAAATACAATTTTTCATATACATCATCATCATCATCAACCCATAACGTCCCACTGTGGGGCACGGGTCTCTCCTCACTTTCGTGAAGAGGGTACCACGGGGGCACAGTCCGGATTGGTGGATAACATTCCTACCTTCGAAATAATTCTCGGGTAGGTATGTGGGTTTCCTCACGATGTTTTCCTTCACCGAAAAGCGAGTGATAATTACGTACATATGTTTTACAGAAACACATTGGTACGTGCCCGCACTGGGATTTGAACTCACGACCTTCTGATTGGAAGGCGGACGTTCTCCCACCAGGCTACCACCGCTTCACCGCATATACATAGAGATAAATAAAATAGTTACCTAATATGATAATCTAAACTAGTGAGGCACGTTTTGTTAATAATCTTAGACCCCCATGGAGTTGTGCGTAATTTTGAATTCAGCCGAATTTCCCAATGTTTCGATTCCTAATAAAATGTTGAAAACAGAAAATCATTTGAAAATAGCATGTCAGTTATTGGAAATAGAAAATGCAAATATTAATTTACGCATAGGCCTACCTACCTACATAAACGTTCCTTCGTCATAATAGCCGATGAACTTCAAATTCCTATTTGTGATTGATTTGACATTACGTAAACTTCCCTTGAAATATTCAGAATATATCCCATAGAAATCCTGAATTACAAACGCGTAATAAGTAAACGTATATCAGTGCAGACAAAAAAAACTAGAATAACAACAAATAGCATTACAATGGGCAGTTTCATTGCTAAAAGCTACTTCTTCCAGACAACCTTGAACATGAAAAATAATAAAGAAATAATTATACCATAACAAAATTGAAAGTTAGAGAACATAATCAGCCAATTTTGCTAATAACCGTATACTCTTGAAAAAGGAATAACTAACTAACAAACATGGCGTAATTACCCAAAATTAGTCTTGGCCTCCAATAATAAGAGCCACCACTAAGAAGGAATTGCTATGTAGAAAAAAATTGTAACGTTTTCAGCAAACAAGCTCCATATTTTTCGTCGAGAGACCTTAACAAAGCGCCTTCATTTCTCTCGAGGGCGACCGACGAAATATCGCTACACAATTTATTCAAACTATAGCTTTGGGACTTAAATGCTACCATGCGATATCAAATATCCTAGGACAAAACAAAAGTCCATGGCACAGTTTCCATTAAATTAAAAAAAAGGGATTAAAAACAAAACAGTACACACACAGTCTTGCAAATTGAAAATGTTATATTCCGTCCGCTGAAAACACTACTGTGGTGGTTTTTATAACTTGCCGCGTGTGCGGGAAAACACAACTGTGGTGTTAACTGTATGGGAATACACAAAGGTGTGTGGAGAGCCGCACCCGTGGCTAGACAAGATAATCGGCTCAGCAGTGAAAGTGTTATAAGCGGTGGTAGCCTAGTGGGAGAACGTCCGCCTTCCAATCAGAAGGTCGTGAGTTCAAATCCCAGTGCGGGCACGTACCAATGTGTTTCTGTAAAACATATGTACGTAATTATCACTCTCGTGCCCAGCAGTGGGACGTTATGGGTTGATGATGAGTCAAAGTGTTAAATAAACCAACGACACAACAATTCCATGTATATTTAGAACGGCTCCAACTTCTTATTACCTCTAAGTATAGTTAACATTATAAACCAGGAATTTATTGTTTTTTAAACACTAATTATATTTTATACACAGTGGTGATGTCTAAGAGATTCAAAATGTGACCTATCACACTAATCTCACTAATATTATAAATGCGAGAGTTGGTGTGTGTGTGTGTGTGTGTGTGTGTGTTATGTGTGGGTGTGTTTGTCCTCTCTTTAAGCGAAAACAGCTGTACAGATTTTGATGAAGTTTGGCATATAGATACTTTAGGTGATGGAAAAGAACATAGGGTACTTTATATTCCGTAAAATAATTGTTATCGTGGGTGTGAAACCGTGGGGCGCTGCTAGTAAAAATATTAACAATCATGGCGTTAAAACGCTACAATGACAAAGACATTTTTATAATTGCATAGATAGAAAAAAAATCCAACATTATCCAACAAAACACACTTGTCACTGACACCCCATAATTTTTCACACAGACTGAGTGTAATTCTTCTTTCCCAAATTACATTAACATTTGGGGCCGAGGTTCGGAACCTGACACCACCAGTAAGGCCTCAGTTACACAAGGCCTATTCATTGTAGGTACTTGTGTAACCGGCTTAATGACGATTCGACGTTGCAGACTGAAGGACTCGGCACCCTGATCACGTAAAACATAGCAAAGCGACAGCAATCGAGTTGCAAAAGTCATTGGAAATAATTACTGTAAATCGCCCGCCTATCGTCCCGCCTGTCGCTGAATACGCAACGAAACCTAACGTGCCGACTCCTAACTAGCATTCCCTGTATCTAGTGGACAGGAACTTCAAGGACCATGGTTCTACAAACACCCAGACTCAAAGTAAAAACAGCAAATACAGTCAGGTCATAGATATCATAGATATCAGTTTCGGTTTTTACAGTTTTAAAAAGGGACTCGATTGACAGTAAAACGTAGCACGATTTACGACTATCGTGAGCCTGTTGGGAGATTAGTAATAAGGTAGCCAGCTGGGTTTCATGAGCGTATCGATTTGCGGGAATGACAGTTTCCTTTGAGTCGATTTGAGACTAGTTTGGTTTGGAATAACGCTCCGCTTTGACAGTATTGGTTGAATAGTGATGACTGAATTGATGAGTGGACAACAGCCAGTAGTCACAATAGAGTTGACAAAGAGAGTGGAGTTGAGTTGACGTTTGTCGAGAAATGATGCGTGGGATTGGACTTTGTTCTTTTTCTTTCTTGTTTCTTGCTCTACCTCTCATTTCTTCTTCATTATTATGTTCCCCTAATACAATAGTTAGGATCGTTTGTGCCTATTATCATAGCCATTATTGAAACAGCTCTGAAGAGATTCTTGTAAAAGTTACGGTATTGTAAGCCAGAAGTAGGTAGGTGTAGGGTAGAAGCAGGTAGGTCCTAGTTCTGATGTATGTTGGGTATACTATTTTATACAGGGTGTCCGGTAATGAGTGGATAATCCTGCAACTGCGTGTGTGTGTGTGGGGGGGGGGGGGGGGGGGGGGTAAAAAATCGCAAATAATAATTTAAAAAATATATATATGGTAGTTAAACGTAATTATGGATAGATAGATGGATAGATAAACTTTTTATTGAAACACCACAGAACAAAGAAAACTTAAAAACTAAGACATATTAAACTTAACAATTAGTGTCACAATGGGCGGTCTTATCGCTGAGAGCGATCTCTTCCAGACAACCATGCATGGAGAAGAGCAACAAAGAGATGGTATAATAATGTAAAGAGCATTAAGTTGGTATAGTACGAAAATATGAGGACTGTTGTCTAGATTTTCATGTGCGTACAGTCACAGTCAAAAGTTACTCAACATTTCCAAACTTTCAATCTACTATTCCCATGCAACATTTCAGAATTTTGCATGCGTTTTGTCAGGACTGCATTGTTCTGTTCTACTAATATTATGAAAGCGAATGTGTGTGTTGGTTGGTCATTCTTTGACTCTGGAAAGGAGCATGGATTGACGCGCTTCTTCACACAGATATAGAAAATGACATAGGTTACTTTTTATCCCGCAAATATAGACGGTTCCTGTGGGATAACAGTCAAAGCCGATGAAACAAATGATTAAGTAAATCTAAGTTATCCCAAATCCCTTTTAGTAAGCCTTTACATATGTGACCTAATATTATATCTGACCTGAATGTAAACTTTTTTAATGCATTACGCATACCACTAGACCCGGATGAGGGTCGGGTGGTTATGTGAGACTCCCCTCTAGTCTGACGGGTATACCCACTAAACCTCAGGGTGTTCCACCGAGACGCCTTTGTTGTCGGGGCTACGGGTGCGAGAGTGGACTTCCGCGGCACCTGAATCTACACCTAACTTAACTAAATTTTAAAGCTGACCTTTCGTCTAGATTCCTAGATATTTTAGTCTGCTATCTTTATAGTGAAAACTGGAAACCTAGATAGATTTGAAAATAGCGAATGAGGGGAAAGGTTAGATTTAGCGGACGTATTTTTGAACAAAATTGGAACTGGCTCGTTTTGTGCTTTCGAGATATCACAATCGGAATGGGTTCAGAATTAATTGGAGGACAGCAAACGTTTATTAGGTTTTAATGTATAAGCCCTATGCTTAGCCATAGAAAAAAATACGTACAATAAAAATATACAAGCCATTTCGTCGATCATCATCATCGAGCACGAGTATCTCCTCTTTCGTATTTTTTTGTTTTTTAGTTTTAGAACATAATCCACCATAATACTTTTACCGAACTAATGGGACCGCCATGCGTACAAAAACATTATAAAAATATTATATCCACTTTTAAGTGCTAAAACTCGAAAACTGAATGTGACTTCAAAATAGTTTTCAAATACATTAGTGAGATCAAACATTCCCAAAGAAAAACCAAAGATACGATTAAGTGTTGAATACTACTACAAAATATTCTAAGACCTTCTCAAGTTTGTGAACAAGTGATTAAAAAGTTCTTCGTCAAAGTTGAACTGTGTGGTACCAAAGATAAGACTCAAGTTGGGTTACTAAAATACCTAACGAAAAGTGTTCCAAAGAAGCTATGTGGATTAAGAATTATTAACCAAAATCAACTCTATTAACAAGTATTGATACTATCTCTAGTCGATTTCCCTTCGTCATCTAGTGTAATTAAATATAACTCTTCATATCCTTGTCTATAAGTGGTCCTTCGAGTGACAACTCGCTCAAAAAGAATAAAGCTAAAATTTATTAGCGCCTCGAAGACCAATAATAACGAGAATAACGTCATATTTGAAGACGTAATAACAAATGAGATCTATGAAATGTTGGCGATACCTGTATGGAGTTAATATCCTCTGAAAAAGGAAAACAGTTGGTGATACCTGCGTAAGACCTCGTTGGACAACAATGTATCTACGGTGTTATTAATAACTCCCCACCTGAAGACTCCATCATGCGTCGAGACTGTCTCAAGTTAAGGTTGAGCGATCCCAACCCAGGGACGGCCAATCTGTCCTTCCATACGTCAGACTCTGATGATGAGAGCTCTGATAGGGGAAATAGGAGTTCCAAGATTGTGACGGAGGAGCTTCCCACAACTGTGACAGCTGCTCAGGTAATTACATTTTTTAATTCTGCTTCGCGTACTTTGTGCATTACGCACTAGTTACTCGAAGTGCAGTATTAATATATGTAAAAGATTAATTATTAAAAAAAACATGCTTATCTAAATATTGAGTCGCATTCAGTTAGATGGTATTCTAATCAAATTGCAGTGTCGTCAACGTCACGATCAGATAAGTGTTGGATGATTTGCAGTTACCAGTTACAGTAGCACCCTGAACTTTGCATTGCATAATCTTGCGCGACACTGCACTGCGCTCGTAACTCGGAGACATTGGTTTTAAAGTCTCCCATGCCCAGTGTTACTATCATGTTATCTTAAGATACCCAAAAAAAAACTCATTATTATCTATTAAACCGAGACAAATATAATAAAAAAAAAATACAGTGGCACAATGCGATTCATAAGAAACCTAAGACTTTGAATAAATGTTCTGTTTCGTCGTTAATAATATAATGCGATGGTAACCCTAGTACGTTGTATTAAAGCGCGTCATCCTACCTTAAAACATTGCAATTTCGAAAAAGGAGTATCAATTAGGGACTGCCAATCAACATAATTTACCTCATTTCTAAATTACTTCCAACTCTTCGGAAGCTGCAAACGAAGACTAATTACAGCAGTGCCACAGAACAAAAAATTGTAGAAGGCACAACACCCATTATAAAACCGATTTTCACAAAATTAGACTACCAATCCATTTATTATTCTGCGTTAGGTAATCCTTTCCATTCTAATGTTGTCAGGAAGATATCCTTTTGAGTAATAAGACCTACTTACTAAACTGTTACTTCGTAATAAATCTTGAATCGGTTTTATATGCCTGCCAATTAATTATTAATGGATCTTCCAAAACGTAGCCCCAGATTTCGGACTTTTGTAAGTACGTGCATTTATATCATAGTAAAAGGATTATCCAAACTGTGGTAGAACTCCATCCGAAAATCAATAGGAATACAGTTCCGAGCCGTTCCATCCATGTCATGGCAGAGTGCTGCGAAAGTACCCACATCTGATGATCGATTATAACATCTATGACGTGTATCTAACCTACTTTGCGTAGGGAAACAATCCAATAAGTTAATGTGGGAGTTTTTTGGGAAACACATCGTCGTACCCCGGACCTTCCGTACCAATAATAGATCTAATATTTAAAACATACAAATGCGTGTGTGGCTTTCAAAGATAATACGCGACCAAAACAAAAGATATCCGCCACTGTGACGGTTCATACTAAACCGTTTGTCTATTGTCATTTGGGCGTGTAATATTGAGTGACCTTTGGATTTCCTACCGGATTTCGGGTAGAGAAGCGGGGAACCGGATCGCGGGGGGTGAGAGAGACCATTTTGTGTATAGTAGTATATTACTTTTGTTCACCAGGTGAAATAGTAGTCTAAAACGTTGACCTATAAACGTGTGCCAATATTGACTTTGTTTCTCAAACTTGTGTTTCATCTATGTCATTGCGTAATCTGTACCTATGTATAAAAATTCATCCCTATTTTTTTTTATTTGACTGAGTGACGAGACGAGCAAGTCGTTCCCCTGATGGTAAGCGCTACGCCTGCCCATAACAGTTACAGCACCACCCAGAACACTGCATTGCATAATCCTGCGCGGCACTGCACTGCATCACTCGTGAACGGCTGGACCGATTTCGCTAATTCTTCTTTTTGTATGTTATTGTCAGAAGAAAGTTTTTATGAAATTTAAAGTAGAAAAAGTAACCTGTAAAATTAAAATCATTGGGAACATCTGGAAATGATTTTTTCAATGAGATATTTGTCATGACCTATTCCTAAGTAACATGGTGGTTTTAACACGGGAAATGCAGAGTTATTGCGAGAAAACTGGAATTACGTTGGTAAAACCGCGAGGAGCAGCTTGTAAATGATACAAATGCAAATATACCTCCGTTTCGTTTCGAGATCCCTGTAAAAGTGCGCAGGAAGTTTCACTAAACCACTTTACTGAAACATGACGTCAACAGTGATCCGCCTAGACTGCCGATTACCAGACTGACTGAAGGGCTGGACATTAGAAAAAAAAATACGTTTTTTTAAATTTCGCACAAACTGTACGAAGCAAATAAAAAAAAGGTGTTAAAAATGTGTTGTGAGCTTGAGATCGTATTAATATATCAATCGGAGCGATGAGAGCCGCGTGGTTTACGCTATTTTTCCAGATGGTATGGTTCCTTCGTTTGGCTCTTACGAGCGAGCCACTTTGTCAGTTCTTTTTCGCATACATAAGAATTATGGAAATCCCGAAGTTAGAGATATTATAATATACGTTATGACGATGGACTTCAAAAAAGAGTTATGATCCTTGTTATTTCGAATGAATCATTCTTTAATTTTGATCTGTTCATATCACAGCAAAAGATAATAGCTGTAAAAACTGTGGACATTTTTGATGTACCAGGCATAAATTACTTAATTGTATCTAGCTTTGCAACTTGCATGCCACAAAGAGGTTAATTGTTTTCGGCACTGTATTTTTTTATTATTTCCATTCTATGTTGACAACATTTTATGCAAATAAATACGAGTACTATTCTATTCGAATTAAAACGATGAATCTTGGCTGTATTTAGTCTTATCCTGATGGTCAGCGCTGACGTCGATAATCCGTAGCTATCGCTACGAAAACCGCGTGGACGCGATCAGTGCGTTGCTCGGTTTTCACAGCGATAGCTACGGACGATCGACCTCGATACTGGCCGTTAGGATAAAACTTAACACGACCTGCAAATATACGAATTGCAAAATGTCTTCACGCATTTTCCTACATTCGTATTTTTACGACAAACGCTTTCAAAATCCATAATCATAAAGGTTGACGGCAGAACCAGACCGCATTTGACACGTTTACGAAGCAAGCTATAACAATACGTTTAACGGCTGTGAGGCTTTGTTCAGCCATGAGTTAATCTGCCTTCGTAAATGGAGTAACAAAACGTTAAAAGTTGTGACACTTGTTTTGTGAATGTGTGAGTTATTGTAAACAGTGGGAATTCGAGTATTATATGTGGTTAGGGTATTGTTTTTGTTGATTTTAGCGATACCATAAATAAATGTTACATAATATTAAATATGTACTTGGTTATTTGGAAATACAAATGTCTAGAAAATTAGGGAATGTCTTGGATACTGTTTTTTACGGATGTGAAAACAGCTTAGTATTTTCTTCGAACATCCGGAATTTTGAATATTTTCCGTAAAAAATTATATTTTGTTGAACTTTTTCTTTATAGAAATGTGCCTCTATGTCGTTTCTCTCACATCGCCCAAGATATCGATTAATTAGTAATTTACAAAAAAAAGTTCTATTTCCTGGCTCTACCATAAAGCTAAGCATACAAACTAAGTACACCTTGAAGTAGATGGTCTTTATAAATGCAGTCTATCACTAGCTTATCATCTCACTACGATCTATCAACAGTATAATTATCATATCGGGTACAATGGTTAAAGCATCTATACGTACAAAAGAATAAAATGATCGTATCAAATAGAACTATCTGCACTAAAGAAGAATATCTCATCTTACCCCAAATGACCCCCAAACCTCACCCCACTATCTATACAAAGGAGAAATATCTAATGACCCTTAAGCCTCGTTCTTAGACTAAAGCTAGAAATCAAGCCTCGTGTTATGAAGCCCCACCCCTTTATGTTCGAGTTTCTGACATAAAGCAAAATAAAGTGTCATTGTAGCGGCTGAGAGAGCCAGAAGTGTCATTTATGTGGTTACCGCTGATTAGGGCCTAACCAGCCGCTGAGGGTTGCCACGTGAACAAAATAACCAGTGAGATCCTGGTGTGAAAATGTCTTCTAATATCAATATAAAAATATAGATAGATAGATAGATAGATAAACTTTTATTTGACAAAACTTAACGAAGTAAAATAAAAACAATTCAATTTTTTTTTCTTTCTTTATATTCAATTAAAATGAATTCGTTATAAGTAAAGCTTTAGAATACCACTCTTATTTTCTGTTTTATTATGACAGAAGAATAAAGTTGTTCAAAATATACGAGTGTGTTCCAAGGATTTACCCTTGAAATCTGTTATCAATAATTATTCATTATCAAAAACTGAAACAAGATACGTAAAGGGTTTGCATGTCGTGTATCTAGGTAATAAGGCTAATTGAAATATTACATTTTTCTATAAAAAGACGGGTTTCTTTGATATGGGTTAAAGAAGTAAAAAAAATCTGGTTAAACATTTCTTTTCAGACAAGCTTTTATAAAATATGTATTCGGTATAGCAGCTGATCAGTATAAGTCCAAACACCATTAATGTACTGTTACCCAAGGAGCAGTTACGTTGTCTACCTTCCGTCTCTATCATCATATCAGCTCGCTGTCACCATAACGTTGTATTGTCATCGAAACTTGACAGGTATGCAAAAGTTCAACTCAATTCAGCAACGGAAACTGCGTCAAACTTGACTTGCATTGCAAAATTCCAGTAAAGTTATATAAAAGCTTTTAAACTTGAAACACTTTTGTTAATAGAGTGGGTGAAATTTCAATAAAGTATCTTAAGGCCGGTTTCAGAAGTCGTTAAAGTGCTCGACCGACCGTACGCACGCCAATATTGCTTAATTTTCATACAAATGACAGCGCGACCGACGTACGCACCGACGGTCGGTCGAGCACTGAAACCGGCCTAACAGTTTATTGAATCATGACGTTCATTGCAACTTAACTAGGCAACTGATTATCAGACTGACTGTGACTCGACATTATGTCAATTTGAAACACAATCTTAAAATGTTGTTACCATCGATACTGGCCACACAAATCGTGCAAAGCCAAAAGAAAAAGAAACGATATCACAGCAAACTGCATTCAAAGAGTATTGGTATATACCGAGCACAAACCATGAATGTACGAATCAAGGTACGTAAAACCTTTATTCGGTGCATTCCCCGGAATTAAAACGAACGGCCGCTGGCGTTTAATCTGGGATGGCGGTCAGTGAAATCCACTGGGATCCGGCTTACATGTTGCAACAAAGCTGAGCTAATCCTACGTGCAGACCAAACCTTTCAACGCTCCCACACAAAATGTACATAACTACACACTAACACCTGTTATGTACCTACGGCTATTTCATCTGTACTCTCAACTCTTATTATAATTACTAGAAGCTTTAAGAGACCGCCCAGGGAAGTATCACACTTTTGCCATATATTCATCCGATAAGCAGTGGTGTCTTTATTCCGGTTTGAAGGATACTGTTTTCAGCGTAATTATTGGACATAATATGAGACTTTAGAACCGAAGTCACAGAGTGAGGAGCTCAGTGCAGTTTCGCACAAGATTTTGTAATGGAAAGTACTTTAGCTGTTATGTTAACATCGGGGGAACGAATTGCTCGTCTTATTACTAGTGACATAAAAAAAAGAAGCGGTACAGCGGATTGGGCTATATCTGGCTTGGCTTTGTGCGTGGAACCTTGCTCACTGGATGTACCTATTTTATATATACCACCTTCCATGCAACTATATTCTGAAATTAAAATTTTATCGATTGATCTTCCTAAAGCAATGCATTGTGCAAGCCCCTCTATTTCATACATGTATACTGCTTATAATGGCGTTCTATTGGGGAGACTTTGTTCAGCAGCGGGACGTATACCGGCTGAATATGACGATGTTACAGCTTACGGCACAGTTCCATACGATTCAGTAAGTTTAATTGCACGCAAGCGACGTGGCGTGATAGAAATTCTGATTAGATTTATCTTTTGGGATTAACAGATGGATTTGTTTGAGTGAGACCCTGTTAATCAGAGCGCTCGTGGATTTTAGGCAATGTTCTCTGAGAGTATTTGCTTTTGTTTTTATATCCATCGGTTACTGTTTTAGTGGTAAGTTTTTTTTTTTAGTGCTTTATATTGCGATCAACTATAATAATTATGATAGACTCAGTTGATTGCTCGATAAGTTCCATAGACTTAATTATCTCTTGCATCTAATCTGATTGTACACCACATTCCTCTTTATCAAATTCTCCTTCCTGAAAATGTCCTTTCATTTATTGGTAATAGGATAACGTTTGACCACTATAATCCTTTGTCGAGTGACGATATGGTCGAAGATGATGGACACGCCTTAGTCTTGAATGGCACTGGGTCTAGAACGTAGCAAATAAGCTGGCCCTTGAAGACTGCTGTCGGTACACCCGGAAAGGAGTTCGAGACAGATTATCTGTTTGAAAACATACCAAGTAATTATTTAGCAAATTTAATTTCCTCAGAACATGACGAGTCATTGAGGAATTCCTTTATAATGGGTGAGCATTCCTGCCATATTTCCATTTATCATCGTCCATTTGCCAATAACTCTTAAAATATCTTAGGTATTTATCGAATTGCTGGCTAATTGCTAAGAGGGTTGCAGGAAAATTGTAGAATGTGGTGATTCACTTGGCATTTTAGTGGCGGGGGAATGTGGCTCAGTTTCTATGAAAGCGCAAGACGGCTTAGAAGCATTGTTAGAAAAACAAAGAGCTTTCTGGAAAAATAACGCTCTAGGATCACATACAAATATATAGATCCCAACCCTTAACTGGGATTCACGATATAGCGAAGACTGTGTACGACATAATTCTTCAGTTTATCCTTTTGTATCGTATTATAGGTACCTTTACTGTTGGAAACTTCGAGAGGGGGCGCTTTTATAGCTTCCGTACTTAAACAAGATTGGAGCTCCCACCTCCTTGTTTCCTATTTAAAATTCCGATCCCCAAGATTATTATGATGGGAAACATTTGTAATATTTCACACTAATGCCGTTTACGCCGTGCTCAACGTAAAAAATGTTTTCGAAGCGATGACTAAGGCGTCTTTAACGTGAATTATATATATTTGTTATGACTTCAAAATGAGAGCTGCTGAAGTAATATTAAGAACCACTACTCCGAAATTAATCATTTCTTTGACATTAGAAACTCTGAGGTATATTCATTCCGAGGAAATATCTACGGTAGTTCCAACAAAAGATTTTAAACTGGTGTCAAGTATACATTAAAAAAGCCATATAATTGAGACACACGATACTCAAGACAGGTCAAAGTTTGAATAGAGTCTCGAGTACACCTAGGAATGATGAATATGAAATAATATCAAAGCTTATAAGAGGAAAAAAGAAACCAACGTCTGCCTGCAAAGAAACAGCGTCGTATCGATAAGAATCGATAAAATTTCAGCCACATTCTATAAATAAGTACGCGTGCCCCAATTCAGTGGCTTACAGCAGGACAAACGTATAATTATGTACATATCGATCGAGAAGCGAGGCCGTAGACAACTGGTTATGTTCTGTACTGGCTAAAGGTAGGTAAAGACGGTGCCGCGGCCACTGTTATGATTGTGACAGATCGAAATAAGGGAATAATGTTTATGTTGAATGTTGATAAACATATTTTTGCAGGCTTAGTTAAGGCAGCTTGGACGAAAATACCTTCGAAATTCAGTGCTTTACACAGACTAACTCAGTCACCAGGTACATTTGAATTTGTTTAAATCGAACCGGATGCCGTGCAGGATGTTAAGCTACCTTGGGTTCATTCCAGATTTGATGTTAGCTCAAGTTGCCCTCAATATGGATGGATGGATTAGTAGATTGATTCCCGTAGTTCAGTTGAGTTGAATTTTTATCCTTCTTCCGAAAGGAGGAGGTTATCAATGCGACTGTTTTTTTTAATGTTTGTTACTTCAGAACTTTCGACTGGGTGGACCGATTTTGGTGATTTTTGTTATTTGAATGCTGGTGCTTCCCATGTGGTCCCATTTCATTTTACCCCGTTCTGGTTTCTTGCCTATTAAGTTCTGGTGACAATACAATATTATGGTGACAGAGTGCTAGTCTTATGATAGAGACGGAAGGTAGACAACGGAACTCCTCAGTGACTAACAGTAGATTGATGGTGTTTGGGCTCATTTTAACCAGCTTGCGAAGCCAAAACCGTGTTTTATAATTTGTTGTCTGAAAAAAAAAAAAACAACCAAATAGTTAGGTACCCATAATACCTACATCTGCCAGTTCGGTAGCATCAACCGGGACACGAGTAATTATATTTCAATCGATCCGTTGGGCCGAGGTCGCAGCCTGATAACGAATAGATACCTATGTAGGTACCTAGCTTACGGTAGCTGTAGGACATCCAGCGAAATTACTGGGCATATGAGACTTTAGAGCCAATGCCTCAGGGTGACGAACGCAGTGCAGTGCCGCGCAAGATTATGCAATGCAAAGTTCTGGGTGGCACTGTAACTGTTATGGACGGGCGTAGCGCTTGCCATCAGGTGGACGACTTGCTCGTCACGATACTCAGATAAATTAAAAACAACATGTCTCGTACTACAGCTAAGGAACCGTCCATTAATCAATTGAGGATTGAAGGGGGGGGGGGGGAAAGGTGTTAGACTATGTGTTTTAGGAACAATTATGTAAAAAGTAACATTTTCAAAAAAATCTTTTTATTTCTTGTTTTGCAATAATGTTTTCTTGTTACAGGATACAAGAACGCACGTTGTGGTGGAACTCTATGAAACAGAGAAGTCGTACGTCGAAGCGCTGGAGATATTAGTCAAGGTAAATTACATAATTGGTGTCAATTCTGTTGTTATAAAGAAGGAAAGAAAAACATTTATTCCGTTCTGATAATTTTTACCAGCTTCCAGTATCGCATATGTTGAGTATTTTATAAAAGCTTCTCTGATAAAACATATTTCATAAAATTTTATTTCATAATATTTAGTTACGAGGTAACTAAAAACCAACTAATAAGCGGTGGTAGCCTACTGGGAGAACGTCCGCCTTCCAATCAGAAGGTCGTGAGTTCAAATGCGGGCACGTACCAATGTGTTTCTGTAAAACATATGTACGTAATTATCACTCGCTTTTCGGTGAAGGAAAACATCGTGAGGAAACCCACATACCTACCCGAGAATTATTTCGGAGGTAGGTATGTTATCCACCAATCCGGACTGTGCCCCCGTGGTACCCCCTTCACGAAACTGAGGAGAGACCCGTGCCCCACAGTGGGACGTTATGGGTTGATGATGATGATGAACTAAAAACCTGCCCTGAACCCGTAATTTCAATGGATAAAGCAACCCTACTGGCAATTATAATATTTCCAGCGCGTGCTTTCCCGGCGTCTCGTTCACTCAATAAATTAATTTTATCGTAAAATTATGACGGATCCGTTCATTTGCCCGAATTAACCGGCGAGTGACAAATTCATTATATTTATGAACCGGTAATATTTATGAACGAGTGATATTTATGAACCGGTGATACGCCAGGGTTGCCAGTCGCTAATTTGTCAGCAGTTCTCTTTGTTTCTTAAAATTAATGAGTTTGGGGGCAATGGGGCTTTGATATTTTTTTTATGAGGCCAACATTTTATTGCTTTTTAAAGGCGGTGAAAATATATTCTTTTCATTTTACTCGTGAAAATGACGTTAAATTTTTTTAATAATAATTTTGTCGGCATTTGTTTTTTTCTGTTCCTTTGTTACTTTCATGCGAATTATATATTTCGTACTCAAAACTTATGGTACGTATTACTGTTGTTATTATTTTCTTTTATGTACGAAAAACGAAGGCTACTTAGAATAGAAAACTCTTTATTGTACACCAAAAAATAAATGAAAACAGTACCGAAAATACAAAAAACAGAACACACAAAAAAAAATACAAACTAAAAACAAAATTACAGAAAAAAAAACAAAATACATTAGATGAAGCAGTGATATATTTACGTACACAGGTACGTCACAGTGGACCGTGTAGAAAATAAGTCGATTTAACGTTTTGTTCGCGCCACTTACATTGGCACTCATAATACCTTCCTACCTTCCTATTCCTATCATTTCTTGGCGACTATCTCTGTCGCTCATATCGTGGTATCCACGAGAAAACTGCTTGCCGCCGCAAGTAGTCTGCGATCGACCCTCGTCCTTCGCGGCTGCCGCTCTCGCCGAATCCAAAGTACTGGATCTGCTGCTCCTCTGCGGTGGTCCACGTGAATTCGACGCGCAAATATAAACAACACCCGCTATAAACCCGCCGCGTAAACGCTCCTTGCCGACACGCACCAACCGCCTAAAATACAGTCCACTACATCGAACGTCATAACATCCTGAAGGAACAAGCAGCTTGGAGACGGACCCGAACCGAGGTGATTGCAGTTGCATGGAGACCAGGTTAGTCGCCAAGTTCCTTTGTACTACTCTTCTACCAGCCATCCTTCCCCCGCCATTGGAGGCGCGCTCAGCCTATACAGCTTAGCTGCCGCGCTAACATATTGTTGGTCCTCCGCCGCCGGATCTTCTCTGGTCCTCCCGCTATTCTCTGGCCCCTCTTAGGCCTCATATAGTCCTCTTTATAACCGCCCGCAATTTTATATTGGTATTTTTACCAACGATAATTTCCTATAATTATCGTGTTCCCGCCCGCAATTACAGTTCAGATAGTACCCTGTACTATCCTATTACGCTCTTATATACTTATTTCGTGTATTCCGCATTCCTAAATAGTAAAAATAACGATTTTTCCGTAATTCTTAATTTTTATTAAAAAGTGAAGGTATTCCTAACGACCGCCCGTGCGTCTCCACGTGGGTATTCAATACGCCGCGCGCGCGGCAGGTAAATGCTGTAGGCAGTTGCAGTAAATTAGGAATTTCATACCTTATCTAGTTTTTTATACTTTGTTAAGATGGCTATGGCTACTCGTTCAAAAGACAAAGATAGTGAAGTATACGAGGACGCAAAAGCGCTCGATACGTTACAGATCGAACGTTTGACCTTGATAGGTAAACGTGACATTATATTTTCCCGCTTACAAGATATTTTTAACCGATCTTTAAAGGCTTTCACTGATGATACTGAGAAAGATTTATTTCTATGTGGAATGATCTCGTTAGACCGTTTACGCTCCGATTTCAATGAAATTGTGAACAAATTAAATGTCACCGAGTTGACTCTCAACGCTTCGTACACGGTAAACTACCAATCTATAAACGTCTTCGAAGATATGTTTTGCCGTTGTCAGTTTGTTTATAATAAACTTAACCCGCCTTTAAAAACCGCTGATTTCAATGTTGCCCCGCAACGTAAATCTATCAGAATTCCTGAACTCGATTTGATGGTCTTCAATGGAGATCCGATGACCTGGAGGATATTTTATGAGTCATTCAAACGCACGATTCACGAAAATCCCGATCTCACTGATCACGAACGCGTCCAATATTTAATTAATAAATTGTCAGGCCGGGCCCTTGCAGTTTGTTCTGGTATCGTACCTAACGGTGATAATTATCCGATCATATGGCAGACGCTCGTCGATAAGTATAACGACAAACGTAACCTAGCCTCCGCTTATCTTGATCAAATGCTTGGTTTTAAATCTTTTAACACCGCGACGAATAAAAACTTAGAACTATTCCTAGATAAATTCTGCACGGCTGTGTCAAGTTTGAAGTCTCTCAAGCTCGATAACATGTCTGATTTTATTTTACTATCGCTCGCTTTGAAGAAAATAGATTCAAGTACTGCACGGTCGTTTGAAATGCACATGCGAGGTAAATCTATGCCTACATACAATGAACTTTTAAAATTCATCCGCGAACAAAGCAAAATATTGGAACGCACTACGACCGATTCTCTTAGCCGCAGTGATAACAGGCCGCGTACTGCAAGGTCTACGCAGTCTTTTGCAGCATCATGCGTCACTCACTGTCCGCTTTGCAAACAAGCCGATCACGCTAACTTATATAGATGCCCTGCATTTGATAAGCTTTCTATCGACGACAGGTACACTTTTGTAAAACAAAGCAAAGGTTGCACTAATTGTCTAAGCACTACGCATATAAATACTGCTTGCAATTCTAAATTTAATTGCCGTTATTGTGGATGTAAACATCATTCTATGTTATGCCGCAAAGTATCATCTTCCCGTGAAGACAATCGCCCGTACCCTAGCGCTCCGTCACAGGCGCACGCGCCGCCTCCGCGCGCGCGAACTGGCAACTTCTCCGCCGCCGGGGATCACATGCCGCCTTCGGCATCGCCGCCGCCCGTCGCGGGCTCCGCTAGCGCTCAGCTGACGAACTTACCTACAACTGCTTATCAGTCATCACAACAACAGGTGTCGCTGTGTAATATACGCCCCGCTTCGCAGCCTAATGACACTACTTGTTTACTGGGAACCGTACAAGTTTATGCTACGGATTTAAATGGTCGCCGCCATGTAGTACGCGCCTTAATTGATTCGGCTTCCCAAAGTAACTTTTTAACTTCAAAATGTTGCGCTAAATTAAATTTAAAATGCAATAAGGTGACGAACACCGTTGTTAAAGGGATAGGTTCCGCATCTAACCCAATCAAGGGAGCAGTTTCTGCTACTTTATCTTCCCGCCTAAATGATAATTTTATTGCAATTGACGCCTATGTTATCGACCGCATAACAGACAATTTACCGGCAGTGAAAATTGACGTATCCTGCCTTTCATACCTGAACTGCCTGCCTCTGGCAGACGACAGTTTCGCTTCGCCTTCCGAGATCGACATACTTATAGGCGCGCCGCTCTTTTCTGAAATATTGCTATCAGGCCGCGCCGCTGGTCCGCCTGGTACTCCAACCGCTTTTGAAACCATTTTTGGTTTTATCGTAATCGGGACCGCTCCCGTTACCCCCGCTCATGTTACTCCCGCTCATGTTACGCCCGCTCATATTGGAACCGTTGTTTCTATCACTGACCCCTTGGTTGAAGATAGACGCCGCTCTCATATTTCCCTCTGTACCTTTACGGAAGGACCACGTTTAGATAATCTTGTCCAACGCTTCTGGCAGCTTGAAGAGGTGCAATGCACGCCGACTTTGAGCCCAGACGCTATAGAATGTAAACGCATTTTTACAAATAACGTTTCCCGCGATCCTACGGGACGCTATTCTGTAGCGTTACCTTTCTCCCGCGATCCCGCGACCTCTCTGGGTAATTCTTACCCTATCGCTAAAAAACGCTTCATGTATCTCGAACGTAAGCTCGCCGCGATACCTGCTCTGCGCTTAGAGTACGATGCTATAATCAAAGAGTACATTCAGAAGGGTTACATTTCACTGATCGACAATGATAGTCCTTTTACTGGATATTACGTGCCACACCACGCCATTGCGAGACTACAAAAAACAACAACTCGATGGCGTATGGTGATGGACGCCAGTGCTGAAACTGACTCAGGCCTCTCCTTGAATCAAGTTTTATATACCGGGGATAATTTACAAAACGATCTTTTTACAATCCTCTTGGATTTCCGCCTCTACCCAATTGCTTTTACATCCGATATTAAACAGATGTACCTACAAATTTTGATAAATAAGGACCACCGCAAATATCAAAAATTCCTGTATCGATTCGATCCCGTTTTTCCGCTTGATACCTACCAATTCAACCGCGTTTGTTTTGGTCTACGTAGCAGTCCGTTCCTTGCGATGCGAGTGTTGCGACAGCTGTGCGCCGCCGACGGTGCCCGCTTCCCACTCGCAGCATCTCTTATCAGCGACAACACATACATGGACGACGTGTGCTACTCCATGCCTACTCTGTCTGCTTGTTTACAACTCAGAGACGATCTCCGCGAGTTGCTCAAGGCCGGGGGCTTCGATCTCGTCAAATGGGCTAGTAACTCACCCGCGCTCCTTGACTCCCTTCCCATCTCTGCGTTAACGGAATGCGTTAAAAATGCGAAAAATGCGTTAACGGATCTTTTAAATTCCGACGAATATAATAAGTCTATCTCAGATGAGTTATCAGCTAATCGCATACACTGGAAATTCAATCCACCGCGAAGTCCTCACTTCGGGGGGAATTATGAAATATATGTGAAAGCGTTTAAAAGTCATCTTCATAAAACGATCGGTTCACAGTTACTCACCTATGAAAAAATGTTAACCGTACTCACACAGATAGAATGCGTTATCAATTCTCGTCCTATAACGTTATTGAGCGAAGATCCGTCTGAGCCGACCGCGCTGAGTGCTTCACATTTCTTAATGACCGCACCGCTGAAGCATTTACCCGCTTGCACGGTTCCCGATGAACCTGGACACTTATTGAAACGGTACGCTTTATTGGATCAAATGGTACGATCATTTTCCAAACGGTGGAAGTTGGAATATCTTCACTTACTTCAATCTAGAGGAAAATGGAATACACCTTCGAATCCCATTACAATAGGTTCTATTGTTCTTATTATCACTGATAATATTCCCCCGCTATCCTGGCCTCTCGGCGTCGTCGTGGCCACTCATGTCGGCGGCGATGGCATCTGTCGAGTAGCGTCAGTAAAAACGGCGACCGGCGTCTACCAGAGACCCGTCGTCCGTTTATGTATCTTACCTACCCAATAATTTAACCCCTTGCTCCCCGGTCAACCGCTATGTTATATTTAACCCGTTGACTGCTTAAGAGTTTAACTCTTATTTTTATTTTTTTTATTTCCCGCTTTCTTTTAAAAACCAATGGTTTTTAGGCCGGGGGCAAATGTTCGCGCCACTTACATTGGCACTCATAATACCTTCCTACCTTCCTATTCCTATCATTTCTTGGCGACTATCTCTGTCGCTCATATCGTGGTATCCACGAGAAAACTGCTTGCCGCCGCAAGTAGTCTGCGATCGACCCTCGTCCTTCGCGGCTGCCGCTCTCGCCGAATCCAAAGTACTGGATCTGCTGCTCCTCTGCGGTGGTCCACGTGAATTCGACGCGCAAATATAAACAACACCCGCTATAAACCCGCCGCGTAAACGCTCCTTGCCGACACGCACCAACCGCCTAAAATACAGTCCACTACATCGAACGTCATAACATCCTGAAGGAACAAGCAGCTTGGAGACGGACCCGAACCGAGGTGATTGCAGTTGCATGGAGACCAGGTTAGTCGCCAAGTTCCTTTGTACTACTCTTCTACCAGCCATCCTTCCCCCGCCATTGGAGGCGCGCTCAGCCTATACAGCTTAGCTGCCGCGCTAACACGTTTTTTATTCATAATTGTGATATTTACTTACTCATTTTTACTCTTGTGTTCAACATTTCGTTGAAGACATTAAGATTAAGTCCTAGAGTTGCTATGTTGCAAGAAAACCTCCTTCTACCTGTCTGATGAAAAAATGCATGGAGTCAAATAATTACCTAAAAATTTTCAAAAAAATCACTATACCCACTTTACGATACCAAAGAAAACCATTGATTTATTATAATAGTCTAAATTAAATGTTGTTCATTATTGTTGATTGATTTGATTGTTCATTGTTGTTGGTGGTGGTTATTGTTTTTGTTTTTTTTTTAACTTGATATTACATACTTATTATACATATCGTACTTGTGGCATAATGCATAACAAAATGTACTAATTTCATAAAGTAGTTTTGAATGGTCAATGCCAAGACGAGACAAAATATACATTATTGTATCTGGCAGCCCTGAAACTTGCGGTTATTTTCCTGTCAAAATTTTCCGCAACTGTTATTTGGGACAGTTATTGTTAGAATTTACGGATTATTCCGATATCGGACTCTGGAGTAAGTACGGATTCGATGAAGCTTATTCCAAGGTTATTATTTTAGGACCGATATCGGTAATATGGGAAACTTAAACTCATAACTTAACTTAAATTCATAAGTCACGTGTGGATTTTATATTCTACGTGCTTTGAAGGGCATGTGAAGCCGTAAGTCCCTGTTGGTATCGATTGATAGCAATCGTAAGGTCACGTAAGAGGCCTTTCCTTGGAAGGACTTACAGACTCTGTCAGAGCACTACGATAATCGATAAACAAACAAATATCATCATCAGTAGTGGTAGCCCTCTTCTGCAAGAGATCACCTGGGGAAGTACCACACCTTTGCCAGGTATTCATCCGCTAAGCAGTAGTTTTTTTTTTTTTTTTTTTAATTTATAATGCTTCTTATCAATAAGTACATCATTAAAATTACGATCTAGCCTGAAAGACTAATGAGTAATTTGCGTTTAACATAAATTGCTAAGCAGTAGTGTGCAAACATTACTGTGTTCCGGTTTGAAGGTCACTGTTTCCAACGAAATTATTGGCATGGGCATATGAGATTTTAGGGCCGATGTCTCGATGTCGATGTCTCGATTATGCAATGCAAACTTCTGGGTGGTAATGTAACTGTTATGGGCAGGCGTAGCGCTTACCATCAAGTGAACGACTTGCTCGTTTCGTCACTCAGTCTAATTAAAAAAAATGCTGGGCGCTGCTACGAACTAGGTATAAACTGAAACAGCACCGACGAAACAAAGTAATATACCGACAGCTATATTAAGTTTAATAGACCATCACATAAAAATCCTTATTTCTGAGACATGAAGGAAATTCGCAAAATGGATTTACATAACATCACGTCCCTATTACCACCCTCCACCCTTACATTTCATCCCCATGTCATGCGAGATTTTACTATTTGTCGCCGTTATGTGAACATGGTTCTATGAAAGCCGGAGGCAGGGTTTGGAAGTTGAAGCTATTTTTACATCATTGGATAAAACACTGTAATCACCAGTTTGACGGTTTATGGACATATTTGAGCGATTTAGTAGAGCACATTAGTGATAAATATTTCTACATAAAAACGAAAAGAATAATTTAAGGTTGGCGCGAAATACAGTCTCGTTTATATTAGTGATCCGGTGTAGCTCTAAAAACGAAAAAACTTTTTGAAATTTAAATTTCCCGTCATAACACAAACGAACCACCTTAAATAAAAGCGATGGATCTGGTGGTACCAAAGCGATGGACGTATGGGAACAAGCCAGTAGGTATAGTATCAAGAGAACTCTATTGTTCGCGTCTGTGGTCAGACAATAGGGGAATATCTGATGCCTGTCGCGCCATATCAAAACAAAACAAGCTAGCAAAGGCACAGGACAAAGGAAAGATTACTCAAACGTTATAAAGGGAAGTTTCCAGTTTCCCTTCTTATCATTCCCCCTCTATTCACCCTCCATCTGAGTGACATAAAACTGTCAAAGTTGTGAGAAGTTTTAGTTTTTTTCAGTTGGTACCAATACAATCACATTATCTATAGTACAGATCACACACAGAGATCCTGACACCTAACAAGGATTCTCTGTATCTAGGGAATCAAGATTTACGTAGACCAAAGACCCAGGACTTAGAGCAAATATTTATGGTTCACTCATGGGAAGTTTTTTGTTTCACTCACTCTCGTGTACGCTGTAGTACTAGATGTGAATAAGAGAGCTGTGTGACAGCTGTTGCTTTTAATTCTCCTTCTGGAGCTTGTTCTTTTTAACACGCTTTTATTAGCTTTATAGGTGCCTATGTATTAAATCGAAATTTTGCACACTATTCAAAGAAAAAAAAGAAAAAAAAAAAAAAACTTAAAAAAAAAACTAAAAACACGCTTTAATATAGCAAGCCGAACTTAAAAGTAGAAAAATAGGTAACTAATGTTATGGTAAAAAGCGTTCTTGATATTAAAGGGATATAAAGTAAAAAGCGTGTTTTTAGTTTTTTTTTTTTATGTAGAGGAGTTATCGAAAAGTTCTGAAGCCTAGCTGTAGAATTCTGCTGACGTCCCTGAATCGTGATGGAAAGGGCCACTGGTTGACGATATAAGTGGCACTAATCTATGCCGAGCCGGATCGGCCTCGGATCGGCCTTGCCCCCAGCTAGGTGCCGGCCTTGTAGCGTTGAGGATTGCGTTTCGACCTTGCTTGTTCTAGGACAGAGATATTGTAACTTTGTTGGAATATTACATAATTAACATGATACGTCTATACCTAGCGCTTATTAATATTCTATTCATCCCATGTATTCGAAAAGAGGCATTTTGCTCCTCGATAAGTGCGACCAAAGTGGGTCTTTTCCGCGCACTTACTAACAGTGACGAAATGAGTTTTGAATTTGGAACTCTGAGTAATTGAAAAGTTTGAACGCAATTCGCTTCAATAAAGTCCTGGCCGGTAATAAGAAAAACAGCGCGTGCCGAGGCGGCATTGGATATCTAAATAAAAAAAAATCGTCACTACTAAAAGCATATTTTATTTATTTTTCTCGTATGATGAATTTTTCTCATAGCCATGAACTATTATTAGGTACGCAAAAAAGGGCAAAAGACAAATAACCTTTGTTCATATAACTCAAAGAAAATGCTTAGGGAATTCATGAATGCCGTTGCTCGAAAGGCATATCAGGTCAAAGGCATGCTTCGAATTGCACTTGAATGCCTAGCTTTACGGGAAAATTTGACGTGCATGAAAGGTATTTATCAAAATCTAAATATTCTGGATTTTATATAATTATTATATTTAAAATAGAATGATTCTCGGGATGAGACTCCGTGGAAGAATATAACCTAATGTGTAGAAATAGCTTTCTCATATATCTGATAGCAAAGTAAAATAGTATTGGATGATAGGTAAATTTCAAAGTGTAAAGTTCCTTCGTGTTATTGCAAGTTACAACCTATTTCTATCGTGCTTTGCTTGATTTTTCAAGTTTCTCGAATATTCTCGACCAGATTTCTTGAGAGAAGTTGATTTTTAAAGGGGCTCATTAATTTAGTATACTTGGTTGGTGATTTTTACCTTTGTTTGGTTACTATCAAAAGAAAAGAAAATAAAAGAACCTTAATGTAATCTGTTTCTTCCGCATTTTGACGTCGTGTATACTTATTTCTCTACCATCACAATCATTCCTGTATTATATTTTCTCACGTCTCATACATAATGCTATGTATGAGAAGTCATACTTAGGCTATTGTCATTATAAAAACTAATGTCATATACAAAACCAATTAACCAAGATCCATATTCTCCACACATTACAGAAATACCTCCAGCCGCTGAAGAGTTCAGAAAACGCTGGTCTCCTCGACTCGTTTCTGGTAGATGAAATATTTTACCAAGTTCCTAGTATCCTGAACGTGCATCAAGTCTTCTTAGAACAGCTGAGGAGACGACTAGAGCAATGGGACCTTCAGCAGAAAGTCGGCGACGTATTCTTAGAAGTGGTAAGATTTTGAATAACATTCTAACAATTTGAAAACTTCCAGTATTTCCCCAAATTCCAAAACACGTATCTATCAATAGCATTAGATCTTTCATGACGCTGTAACCACCCGGTTTACCTTAGAAAACAAATTTCTATGAAGTCATTGATGATTTAATTGATTAAAGGACTGTTTGTGGACGAGTATAAAGATGAAAACGGCAGAAATGATAAATTTTGAATTACTAAATTCGCATTACTACGTAGTCCAAGTTCATAGGTAATGCAGAGAAAACTTAGATACAAGCGTAGGCGGACGCCTACGACTTCACTGTTTGGCTAGACATGCCCGCGACTGTCTATATACCAAAATTAATGAGACGGCGCGTTTGCGTCTTTAATATTACAATGTTATTTTAAGACAAGACATAAGTCGAATTATCGAAAAATTTAACCTATTTATTTCAATTTACAGTTTACAAAACCCACCGTAATGGACACCTACATGTCCTTTATCCACAACCTGAAGAAGGCTAAAGAGACCATCAAAACGGCAGCGGCATCACGACCAGCTTTTGCCAAGTTTCTGGACGCGATGGCACGGGATCATAAAGGAAAGCTGTCATTGGACAACTTGCTGATAAAGCCAGTGCAGAAGTTTCCAAGCTACAAGCTGTTGATACAGAGGCTTATAAAACATACAGGTACAACACAAAGGCAGTGAAAGCTTTTGATCTACAAATTGATGATAACAAAGCCAAAGTGCTTCTTGACATGTCCGTACATTCCATGATTACAGTGAAACTAATATTTGTTGCGATGAAGTGAAAGTTCATAGTTAATTTCACATTTCAGATCAATCACATCCAGATCACAAGCTACTCTTAGAAGCACAAAAAGAAATCCACGAACTTTTGGAACTAATCAACTGTACAGAAAGAGAAAGCTTAGAGATAGAACAACAACAGCAAACCTTAAGAGATTTGGAACAAATGATCGAGGGTCTATCAAATCTGGTGACGGCAGATCGGATGTTCCTAAGAAATGAGATGGTGACGATGCCGTCTGCTCAAGGGACCATTAAAGATAGATCTCTCTTCTTATTCAACGACACACTTTTGATAACGAGTGTGAAAAGGCGGACGGGGACGATAAAGAAACCTGTTCCGTAAGTGATTTTATAGTCGGATATGTCAAAACGAAAGAAAATTATGTATTTTTTGCGAGGTCAGCACGATTGCGATGAAAGACAGAATCCTCACGCTAGGCGATGTAACGCGGAAAAGTCGTGTCACCTTGAACGTCCCAAACTTTTTATTCTAATTACGATTTATGAGGATAATTTATTAGACACTTCTTGTGATGATTATCGTAAGCATGAATCTATTTGCAACATTAATATATTATTAAATTGCGAGTCAAAATTTAAGGGAGGTGGTATTTTATTATAAGATGGGAGCAGGAAGTGCGTGAGAAAGAAAAAAGGATTTAGATGATGAATATTTTAAAGTATTGGGTATATTTTTGTATTTCAGAACATACCAAAGTAATATAGCAAGTCAGATGGAGGGGAATAAGTTCAAGCTACTCATGAGGATATCTTTGGCTGATCTCGAAATTGTTAAAGGTAACAATGCTTTTTTATTCATTAATAACCGGTCGGCATGACTACTATATTATAACGAAACACTATTTTTATTTGAAATATCAACGAAATATAATATTATGATATTAAAAACACCTTGTTTATTTCCTTGCATACTTCTATGGGCTCAGGAGAAAGTACGTATCTATGAATAGCTGTCTCTTTTACGTTAAATTATTAAACACAAAAATATTGTCATTTAAACACGCTCTTAATTATAGAATGCAGAAGTATTTATTTACCTATTTATTTGTACACCAACATAATTTACAATTTACATATTGCCATCACATTTGCAAGTGAAAACTATATGCATGAAAAATATTGTTGATAATATTTATTGTAAAACATTTTTCTATGAAAACAACATTTCAAACAACGTTAAATCCTCTTTAAAAATTTCTTCGGTGTAGAAAAATAAATATTCCCAGCACTAGCTTCATCCTTGAAAGTAGGTCAACTTTGTCGGATGCAAGTTTATGAAATGTTATCAGGTCTCGCTGGGATTCTATTTCGTAAAATATTAATATTACTGCTGGTAGTTTTCTGTAAAGTTTTTTAATCCAGCTTTTACAATCAACGAATATACCACTCTGTACCGAGAGTTTATAAATCTAGTTAATTTTTCAGATTCACTTTATGTGTGGTCCGCAATGAATTCGTTCACACACACACACATACATTTACCATACACACACCATACATACACACACACACACATTCTTACACTACTCATACATTATAATATGCACAACATATATTTTTTTTATTTCAATTTCATCTTGCCTATTTTGAAATTCTGACACATCATATTTTTTAGGGGCTACTGCATTTCAACAAATAATATTTACAGGTATTATGAATAGTTTATTTATTTTATTGGAAGTGTTATCCATCACCATTAATATCTGCCTAAATTATATTTGCTTAAAAATCTATTTCCATCAAAAAATTATGCATACACTACAAAAATACGAATTAATTTTGCCGAGAGATACATTTTTCTACATTAAAAAAACGGATAATTTGAATTTGTTTATTTTTTATTTCCAGCCAAGGATGAAAACCTCCGCAAGATAATGCATGAAGTGGAAACCCTGACAGAGGACGTACACACACTCACACAGATATCAGAACACGTGGCTGCGTTGCACACGCAACACACACATCTAGAGGAGATAGTCAGGGAGATGCTCCACACGCTAAATGTTAAACTGTCGGAGCGACAGAATAGTGATACTCAGCTGTGTTACATGGAGATCAGTTTGAATACTTCGTAAGTAAAATTCTTCTCTTTTTGTCCAAGCAGAAGTACTTACCTAAAAAGAAAAAAGAAATGAAATAAGATTTTTGCCTCGAATAAACATTTAAAATAAGTATAGCGCAACAAATAGGGGTCTGTTTCCGGACTATGGTGTTTGCCGAGCCAATTAAGCATGCGAATTAACTATACTCAAAATATACCTAAAGTATATAACGCAAAATAGTATGAATTAGATTTTTTATAATGGAGATTAATTTGAATACATCGTAAGTAAACTTCTTCTTTTTCGAGTTGAAGAAGAATTGCTACCGAACAATACAGGAGAATAGACTCAGCAGTATTATATGGAGATCAGTGTGAATACATCCTAAATAAGGATCTTCAATTTTATGCCAAAGAAAAAGAATCAAAGTGGTACCATGAAATGATATAAAGCAGAATAGTGATACCCAGCTGTGATGTCTGGAGATCAGTTTGAATACATCTATGTTAAGTTATTCTTCTTTTTCGTGTTAAAGAAGAAATTAAGTTGTATAGCACCAAATAATATATACTATGGTATACGACAGAAGTCTCTCCGAAGTTTGAATAAATCTGTCCCAGCCTGGCTTCTCACAACCGGTTTCTAGACCGTTCGATAACTCTAACAGCAGATTAAGTTGAGTACTGCCTTCATCCGGTACAAAAAGATAACAAGGACACCAATAAACTTAATCTGCTGTCGAAGTTAACAAGTTCACTGATGAAAACACATACGTTATGTTTTTATAACTTTACGCGGGTGCGGGAAAACATACCTGTTGTGTTAGCGCACCTTACATGCCGGCTGTGCAACACAGATGTGTGTGTTAACGCGGTGCTACTACAGTGCGTTTCACACAGACGGCACGCCATTGCTGGAAAACACACACGGTCCGTAACGGTGTCCAAATGTAAAAACCGGTTCAGCAGTCATCGTGTTAACTAATGTTCCATGAAACTGGAAGTTAGTGTGATAATTAACTCGTAACTTAATTTTACCTGTGACTTCGTTAACGCTTTACGTTTTGTTTCAACTCGATCGGATGAACTATGACCCAACGTATAGAGGACGAACAAACGACACGTGCGCCACCTATTTTAGGTACGTTGGTAGTACCACCACAGTATAAATTTAGTACTTACTAGATACCTAAACACAGAATGGCCATTTTCCATCCCACGCAGTGTACGTCCCCGCACCTCTTCCCCACAATCACCAGGACAATCGCCTGGAAGGTCATTAGGCCTATCTATTTGAACCAGTAATCCTGCTACACGCCCAAATTTAGAAGATAAACTGTTTGCATGAACCTTCATATCTTTCAGTCACCTCCATCGACTCTTTTTTTTTGGTCGCGTAGTATGTTAGTGTATTTACACACACACACATTTGGCGCATGTGTCATTTGTATGTGTGAGTAGTAAAATTAGCTTTTTTCTTTGGAGTATCCGGGGCGTGGTTTCTACGTCAGAGAATCTCATGGAAGCACACAACAACTGTTCTTCTACGTAAATGATTTATAATGTGTTTAAAATTTTTCAAGCTTCCGCTCGTAGAATTATGTTTGCTGTGGACTTAGTGAGTAATTGGAAATTACCGCTTTTTCAGAAATGGCCCTGAAAATCTTACTATCATATTCCCGAAGACAGAGAAGAGAAACAGCTGGGAAGAGCTAATCAACGAGACAAAACAGAAATTATGTAAGTACTAGCTGTACCCTGCCACGCTTCGCTGTGGCACATTCGCGCATTCGCTGATATGTCACTGATGAAAAAAATTGATAAAAACAATCCTTGATGCGGATTATATATCATGCTAAAATTTCAGCTCTATCGGTGCAGAACTTTTTGAGTTTTTGAAGCGTACACAAACCAATATATATAGTATATATAATATATTTCTTATATATAGATTTTAATTACGACTTTACTAAAGTGATAGTCGTCGACTCATTTCGCTTCCTGTAGCAGGATGATAAGCTCATTCTATGTCTACAAGGTATATTTTTTCATGTTACTTAGTAACGAGCGAGCAAGCCATTCATCTGATGGTAAGCGCCACGCCTGCCCATAACAGCCATAGAACTTTTCATTAAAAAATCTCGTTCGGCACTGCACTGCACTCGTCACCCTGAGAATTCGGTTCTAAATACTCATATGCCCAGTAATTTCGCTGGAAACAGTACCCTTCAAACTAGAACACAGTAATATTTGCACACTACTGCGGTGAATTAACATCTGGCAAAGGTGTGGTACTTCCCCAGGCGGGTTCTTGCCAAAGAGGCCACCACTACAAAAAATAACATGGTACATGGCAAATGTCCTGTTTTCAATGATGACACTAATTGTAAGGCTGATAATTTCAGGTGTATACGGACAAGAACGTCCAGCGCCGGAGTTCCTGTCGCCAGTTCCGATTAGGAAAACCCGAGCTGGCCTGCAGTTCACTTGTGCTGCTCCTACGCTGCCGCCCAAAGGCCAATCGCCTGATGTTTGGGTAAGTTATGTAACTCTTTGAACCAAGAAATCTAATTCAAATAGATTTACTGTGACCAAGACACAAAAAAAAAAATAGAATTGGCTTTCAGAGCCTCAAGTATGTAAGCTATTCTTAACTGCGCTATTGCTGCAGTGTTCCTATACAAAAATGTTGCAGCATTTATGCGGTTTAATACCTATCAGAATTAAGACAGGTAGCAGGAAAATAATGTTGATTACAATCAATAGCAACAAACAAAGAGTCGCCCAAAAGAAGTTATATATAGGTTAAAGTAGCCTATTTTTACCGTTAACCATACTCAGTCACTATGGGTTACCAAATAACATCAAAGATAACTTTTGGTGGACTGTTCACTTCTTTCACTTCACAGTAAAACCTTCGGTTTGAACTTTCAGGTGTGTAACAGCGACGGCTATGTAGGCCAAGTGTGCATACTGACCCTCACACCAAAGCCGCAGGTGACATCTTGCAACGGCGTCTGCAACGCCAGGATACTGTGCGTGGCGTGTGTCCCGCCCGCGCCTGCGCTCACGCGGCAACAGACTGTGGACATACCGTAAGCTTCTAGATCTACAAGAAAAAAAATATTTTTATTGAGATTTAAGGCCAACACAAGTCCTGTATTAAAAAAAAGTTGACCTGTGCCCACTCACCGGATCCAGGTTCCTAGCAAATACCTCAGCCATAATCGGATTTTACGGTCCATACATAAGTTTCTTGCAATAATCATCATCATCATCATCATCAACCCAGATCCGCTCACCACAGAGGACGGGATCCACCTCACTTCTTTCGTGAGAAGGATTAGAGGACATAGTTCACCACGGAGACTTCTTCCGGATTGGTAGATGATATACCTCCGAAATAATGTTAATAATAATACTTGCAAAAATCATTAAACAAAACAAAAATTACCCTTCTAAACATTCAAACTAAGCGTCACAGACGCTGTGTCTTTTTATGAGCATTCTCTGTCGCGGCATCACTAACGTGGCGAAAACTGACGCCACAGACGCTTGGCTTGAAAGTCCACCTTGTAAATTGAAGCTTTAAAATATCTCAAAGGATTGTTTCTACTCAAGTATACGTACTTCCTAAACAACCTCCAACTTCTTGATTTCAGGAGTACGAGCTCGCTCAACAGCTCAAGTTCAGTGAAACCAGGCATCAGCATATCAGACCCTGATGACAGCTGCAAGAACATACGGCTTGACAGGTAAATTATATTAAATTATATTCTCTTCTAACCCTTCACTAGATCGCTGATCATTGGTTGTGGGCTATGTCTGCAGCTAACCGTACAAAAATGAGGTTCAGCTTCCAATAAAGGAAAATATCGCAGAACTAGTTACTGCACTCAAGCAGAAAGATGTATCTTCAAACTCTTTTAGGGTGTTCCGGCAGTAAACCTTGATAGCTCCAATTTTGCCAATAACGCGTGTTATGATTACTACTTTCGATGACATCGTCACGTTACGCAAGGTAAGTAGCTCAGCGGCGGGTAGCCACATATAAAAAAAAAGTTCATTTCTACCAATAACTCTGTACCTATCTTAAACTTTCTTCTAATAATGTATGTTCCTTCCAATAAGTGTCCATCTTGTCATTCCAGTTCATCATCAAGCGACGAAGAAGATGACGGCTCATCGACCAGCGAGAATCAAGACGCCCAATCGGAGAGAAGTCAGGAGTCAGCTTCGATCCGCCTTCACAGCAGCCTGACTACATCCCTGGGTAACCACAGAAGCACCCTGACTCCCAATCATAGCAAGAGCCTCAGTTCCCCTCACACAGGACAGAATATACCAGTCCACCCCGTGATGAAGAGCAGTTCCAATCCTGCTGTTGATAAGCAAGCTATGGGAATTACTTCTGGTGAGTGGACCTACCAAACTTTTCGCATCATTTTAATCAAATTTGAAACGGTTTTTAATCACATCGATATTTCATGAGACATCGCGACTAAACTTACCTAATCTGATGAAAATAAGTCTGCGCCTTTGATGAAAGGCTAAATTGTTAAAAACCTTGCTAAGACTGGGTAAGGTCCTGCAGTGACTCCTGGCGATAACCCTCAAGCATAAAATCTGTCGCCAAGTCTTTTAGAGTTTTCAAGTCCTTGATTCCCAATTTAGCATAGCATCTTGTCCTTGTGTGCGTGCGTACAGATGCGCACACAACCAGGCCGAGTTTGATATTGCATTGAAGTTAACTTACTGTTCTGTTTTTACTGCCTAGGCTCAGCGTGTAAGTTTCCCACCTTCGCCTCTTAATGATTTTTTTTTTAAATATATGTCCTTGTAAACATCAAAAGCTAAGAAAAATATATTCCCTTATTGCCGATGTTAGAAATAATCCATTTGAATAGTAGTTAAAATACTTTTACTACTTACCTATGTATACACACATCTTTCTTTTATCTTCAGTATTGGACCATATTGATGTTGCATAATATATAGATAGAGATAGATAAACTCTTTATTGAAACACCACAGAACAAAGAAAACTTAAAACTAGAACAAAACAAATTAATAATATATAAGTAGTTAATAATTATAAATACTAACTTATTTTTGACCACTCTTCATAATTTTAAATACTGTACTGTCGTATTTAGATTTCCCAGTATTTTTTTTACTTATTCGGTATGGTTGTAATTTTTCTAAATGTTGTCGCCTCTTCCTTCCAAGTTACCGGACGCGTGATGTTGGGTAATAACACATTTTTCTTACTCTCATACACTTTTGCATGACCTTATGCATAAAAAAATGCTTCACTTTTGTTTTAACTAGCGTAACAGTATTTTATCCTTGTTTTGCCTGCATAATATACATTAAGTCTTCTACGAAGCAATATATAAGTAAGATATAGCTAAATAGCTCAGAATAAGCGTTTTTAAATGATGTACCGTTATAGAAGTAAATTACCAGCAACGGTGAAGTTTCAAGAAAATATTGTTATCGAAGATACATACCTACTCGGTAGTCAGTCAGTCGGCCGATGGAGTGCTGACTGCTAAGCGAGAGGTTGTGGGTTCGATCCCGCGCAGGGCATTTATTTGTATGAACCAAAAGTATTTTATCCGAGTCTGGGTGTTCATGAGGCCATGGTCTCATTAGTTCCTCATTACTTAAATATAGATAAGGAATCTTAGTAAGCGGTCTGGATCTATGAATGTGATCGTGACGCCATAATTATAGACACCTAGATTTTATCCAAGGACAAATAGCTTAGAACAGCAAATGAAAAGCAAATATATACCGCCAATAGCTTACAAACGCTTCTAGTTACGACTAACAAACTAACATCACCTGACCAACACAATAATACCGTAGGTACGCTCTCATCACCAGCCAGTCGGCAGTCTTCGGAAGACAGTGCGACCACAGCTAACCAGCCGACCATGTGGCTGGGCACTGAAGACGGCTGTATCCATGTTTACAACTGCCTTGATAACATCAGGACAAAGAGGAATAAGGTCAAGCTGCAGCACAATTCTGGAGTCCATTCCATTGTGTAAGTAGCTCATCTTCTGCATAGTATTTGGTTGAAAGATCATCACAAATAGGAAAGATAACAATGAAATTGGTTTGAAATCTGCTAAGAAGTTAGTCGGAAGATTGGAAGATAGGAGAAATGATTCTCATGGTTCCAGGTTTGGATTTTCGCTTGATTGTATCAACAAACAGCTATGCGCCGCGGTTTCACCGGAAAATTCCCGGTTTCCCGCAATCGAAAGACGTTCTCTGAATTTTCCTGAGATAAAAAATCTAAACTCTATCGCTGGGGAATAATGTTGCTTTTTATCACACTTGTCATTATTATTTGGTCCTAACACTTCTAAATTAAATTTTATTGTGATTGTTTATTAGTTAATATGCTATGTTATGGGTTAAAAGTGACTAGTTATTTTTAAATCTGATTACTATAGTTCTTGAGATTAGCCCTTTATAATATTTACTTTGAACATACCTCAGATACCGGTAGCACTGAAAGTAAAACCGCCTATGACTTAATTTTTTTTTTTAACAATTATAGAGTATATGATTTTTTCACAGGTATATGGAGGGAAAAGTGTTTGTTGCTCTTGGCAATGGGGATCTAGTAGTGTATTGCCGAGATATTGGTAAGTCTTTGCAATTTAACCTAATTCTTATCAAAATTATAAACTACTACTATAAGTTAACCCTTTAAATATTGCAGACGGCTCCTGGACAGAGAAATCGACGATACCAGTCGGTACGGGCAGTAGTCCAGTTAGTAGCATGCTGCTCTCAGGGGGTAAACTGTGGTGCGCCACGCACGCCTCCATTAAGATCATCAACCCGCATACTTTGCAGGTAAGGAAGTAGACTTTATCGATTATTTCATGGATTTCCGTAATTCATTTAAATAACAAACCAGCATACTGTCAGACTATGAGGATGAGACTTGGACCTAACACACTGCCTTGTGGAACTCCATACATATTTTAGTAAATTTTATGAGCACGTTAGTTACTATTACTATTTAAAATACGTAGGAGACTATCAAACATGAAAATAATTGTAAGCATTCAATTAAGTCACGTGAAACCTACTTGTAATATAACTAAGTACAAAAAACCAAGTAGACCGATGGTATAGAACGCTAACGTAAAATCCAAATATTTTTCAAATCATTTACATTATTGAAAGACAAAAGATTTTTTTAAAACACTAATGCATTTATGTTTGACAGGTTGATGAGACATTCCAGATTAGTTCAGAAACAAAGCCTATCAGCCACATGGCGGTAGCGGGCGGTGCAATATGGCTATCGCTCCACAACGCTGCACAGTTGCGGTGTTACAATGCAACTACCAGGGAGCAACTGGCAGAGATCAATATCACGCCGCAAGTCACAAAAATGTTGCACGGTAGGTATATTCTGCTACAGGGACATCAACATTAGAAGAATATCCCTGTCTATCTTTATCTTTTCTTACATCTCGAGTCTCGAGTAGGTTTCTGAAATAATTCACTGTTGTGATTTAGAACCACCAATACTCTTGGATGCTTCCTTTTGAGATGCTACTAGATCATCACTGTCCAACACCAGATCTATCTTGTGTATACTTTCAAAGATGAAAGCGTTTTAGAGATTACGCAAAGCATCGATGACTCCCCCGAGCGTTGCAGATTTCCATTGGCAGTCTGTAACTCTTTACCATCAGGTGGACCGACAGCTTGTTACTAACACATAAAAATAAAATTTAAATTTATTATGTTCATGACCTTTTGCAGGTTGTGACGACATCATTCGACAACACAAGGCGGCGTGTCTCCGCGTGACTGCATTGCTCGCGCATCTAGACACATTATGGGTTGGCACTAGTGCTGGCGTGCTACTTACTGCGCCACTGCATAACTCTCCCAACCCTAGGACTGGAACTTTTACTGTACCACAACTTACTGGTACACATTCCTTATTTTCATTTCATCAAACTGCTTTATCCCTCCAAAAAATACCGCTTCAAACTGTTTTACAATCTAAATTTTTGATCTAAATTGGCTTCAACAGTCATACCGGGTCCAAAATTAAAAGTGCCCGACAACAAAAAAAAATTGTTTTCCTATTCGGGGAGGTTACCCTGAGCACTATTTACTATGACAGCAAAACCTCTGAAGCAGTGGCCTTACTTAGTACTTGGAATACTAGCTAAACTAGTGAGTATTCGACTACGAAAATCTGATTTTACCCAAACATTTTAAACCTGGCTGGCATAAAAGTTGGGTTTTAGAGTCGGGGAGGTTACCTTTGTCAGTGTGCGGGAAAACTAAGATCTGTTATGTCATTGATACTGACGAACTTATTAACCAGCCAGTATTTTCACCAACAATTTGTAACATTGTGGAATTTTTACAACCAATAAGGTAGGTTTTGTTGGTGATGAGCCAACCACGAAGACCGAGATTCCGAGTGCAATTCCCGCAAAGAGCAAACATTTGTGAATCAAAAGTATTTGCTCTTAGTCCGGGTGATTGTAGGAGAATCGGTCTTATAGTTCGAATCCTAGTTATGGGCAGGATCTGTGTCAATGTAGTTGTGATGCGGTATTAATATCATTAATTACGTTTCCAGGTGTTTCCTACGGACATACCGGCCACGTAAGATTCCTAACAATCGTAGAGAATCCCGTGGCACCGAAACAGCCGGCCAAATCGGCACAGAGCTCACTGAAGACCAAAGCCCTGAGCCGGCGATCGGCCAACGCAGAGAAACTCCAGAAACAGGCGGAGACCAGTCAAAGTAACAAAGAAACTTTGATCATATCCGGAGGCGACGGCTACGAAGATTTCCGAAGTTCATCCATGACTGAAGACGCCGGGCGAGAGGACTCGACCAACCATTTGCTGCTTTGGCGAGTCTGAGACTCACCACCGGCCTAACAGGGTACCAGTGTTATCAAACGCTTCTTGAAGCGTTTGGGTTTACGAAAATGACGTTCAGTGTTATAGACGAAAATAGTTCGCGCAGATGCCCGCCGCGAGTTGCGAAGCCTAAAACTTTACCTATGTTGGTGAATGTTAGTATATTCAAGCTTTCATTATTAAATGTTGATGTATGTTATCTAAAGTTTGTGTTGACGCTAGCAGGCGTCAGAGTATTGAGATTATTAAAGGTTAGTCAGGACATAAAATGTCGATGCCATACAAATTTGTTGAACATCATTGCAGTATTATCGAAATCATTTATTAGACCGTTTTGGAATTTAATATGTATCTTTATGATACTCTCAGTGGAGAGATTTGTATCAAAGGTTTTAGAGGCAGAAGTGTTTTTAGAATCATTTTCATTTATCATACCTACCCATATCAATACGAAATACCTACAATAGTAAGAGTAAGTGTCATTAAAATTAAATATCAATGTGTTAGCTGTATGTTGTAGACTATTGAAATAATAAATAATTTGTGTACCTAAGAGGCTTAGGTCGTTGGAATTGTTAATTCATTTCGTTGCCATAGTTTCTATGCAATTACTTGTACCATACCTAGTTGCCAATGCTTACTTCTCAATTAACCTACCTATTATATCGTGATTTAGATGTAGAATTTCAAATACTTCAACTTATCAATAATCAAGATTGCTTTAGCTTTGTTCAAATTAGAATTGTACATATTCACTAGAAAAAAAAAAGTACTGCTAGAAGAATTTCTGCTAATTGTGAAGAATATTTAATTACAGCTCTATCAATCTAAATGTTACAATATAAGACGTTTTAATCAAAACATTTAACTCTAATGTTGAGCAAGTAAGCATAGTAACTTTGATTCGTTTAATCTAAGAGTTCTTAATGTTCTTTAATAGAATGTGAGATTGTTTCATATAGGAATACTATTAAATGTATCGAATTGATGTCTAATCTTATCCAATCCCCAAGTATAGTACCCTGCATTGTGATTGCTCAAAAAATTGTATTGAAAAGTTACCTGACAGATAAATTATTGTGAGAGCATAAAAAAAATTAAATAGGACATTTGGACGCTATTATCCTATATTTATAATATTGAAGAGTATAATAAAGAAAGTCACACTAACATGATTTCGTTTCATTACGTTTATTTTCTTGAGGTTGGCATACGCCATCTTCGATATTATAGTGGCTAGAAACTAAATTAAAATTAGTATTATCATTGGAAACGGAATATTTACCATAATTATAAAATACTAGCTGTACCCTGCCACGCTTCGCTGTGGCGCATTCGCACGTTCGCTGATATGTCACTGATGAAAAAAATAGATAAAAACAATCCTTGATGCGGATTATATATCATGCTAAAATTTCAGCTCGATCGGTGCAGAACTTTTTGAGTTTTTGAAGCGTACACAAACCAACATAACATTTTTTATATATATAAGATAGATAGTGATTGTTTGTTTTGTGTTCCCAAAAATGAAACCAAATTAAAAAATATGAAAATTACTAAATTTAAAGGTTCAAAATGCAAGAAACAAAAGCATGGGACGTCAAAATTTGATTTCTTTAAAGTTTTCATTATTTATGTTACTTATGAAAAATCTGCTTTACGGATTATAATGTAAATAATAATTAAATTATCTAGCATTTGTCAAAGGTAAAGAAGATGAAAGTGAAAAATCAACAGATAAATAGTTAAAAATCTTAAAGTTAAAGTATAAAATCTATTCTTAATTACAAGAAATGAAAGGATTAAAACAATGTTCAACAATCTACTCTTTATTTTTCAGGTCACTGATATAATTTCTCTAATAAGAATACACATAAAACTCTAAACTACCTAAGTGCTTACAATCTATGATATGTTTGACGGTCTATACATTCAATTTTCGATCTAACTCAATCACACTTTTCAGAAACTTCCGTTATAAATTCGCGTAAATTATTTCGATTTGGGTTACCGTCGCTTTTTTTCCCTCGGCTAACATAATATGGGTCCATTTGGAGTTGAGCTGCCAATTTCTTTAGAATAGTCCTCCTGTCTCTGTCGCTGTCTATTTCCCTTTTAACTTTGCCATTTTGCCGTTGAGTTGTAACCAAATCTATAGCAGAACAAACTAGCTCCTTAGCTTTCAGAAATTCTTCTTCAGAGGTCGCATTGATTTTGATATTATCCGTATTGTCTTTCTTGCCCCTCGCAATATAGTAAGGATCATTACGCACTGATTTCACAATTTCCTCAATTGCTCCACGCCTGTCTCTTGCCGCTTTTAACAGATTATAATTGACATAATATTTCTTGCCTCGTGATATATAAAAAGGGTCTTCTGCTTCAGCAGATGATCTGCTGCTTCTTTCAACAACGATATAGTGTGGCTCCTCAGCAAAAATACGACTGTCATGTACTGTACCAGGGTCCATTTTTAGGTTCATGTTAAAGTCACTGCTCCTTTGCTCCGCTAATTTGTTTCTGTCAGGGGAGTTAAATAAATATTTCAGTTTGCTGTCTCGCCCCCTATTTGACCAAAAGGAACTTTGATCATTTCGTTTCAGTCTAGAAAGGTGCTCTATATCGTTTTCGACAAGATTGATAGCGTTCATAATAGATTCTTTTAGATCTTCCTTCCACCTACCGCGATTACCCCAGACATGTTCCGCTTCTGTTCGTCTTCCCCTATTACCCCAAAACGGCTCATCGTCTCGTCTGCCTCTGTTACCCCAAAAAGGTTCAGAGTCTTGTCTTCTGCCACGGTTTCCCCAAAAAGGTTCAGGGTCTTGCCTTCTTCCACGATTTCCCCAAAATGGTTCATTATCTCGTCTACCTCTGTTTCCCCAAAACGGTTCCCCATCACGTCTTCCTCGGGCTCCCCAAAAAGGAGAATCTTTTCGACGGCCTCTAGTTCCCCAAAACGGCTCATCCTCTTGTCGCCTACCTCTGTTTCCCCAAAACGGTTCATTTGCGTTTTCTATTTCATTGGAGCTACGCCTTCCACGATTGCCCCAAAATGGTTCGTCGCCTCTTCTGTCCTTAAAGTTTTTTTCATTGACATCAAAATGAACAGTTCCATAGCAATCTTTACAAGTAGTACGATCATTGTTCTCTGGATATTCATCATCCATATTATAGTTTTCGTCAAAAGTACTTTCACGTCGGCCTCGCATTCCCCAAAACGGTTCTTTTTCAAAATAATCGCTTCTTTTCATACCTTTTGGAGTTTGTTCCATATCATTAAGATTAGAATTTTCGACTCTCTTCTTGCCGCGATTAGCCCAAAACGGTTTTTCGTCTTCATCGTCAAGAGATCTTTTAACACGTTCAATGTTCGATTTTTCTTTGATATGATTATGTGCCTTATTATTTTTATGGAGCTTTGCCTTATTGGTTTCTTTTCCATACACAATTTCAGAAGTGACGACGAGCAAAAGCAGGACGGTAGCGCAGAGTTTTTTACGCATCTTGTCAGGATCTGAAACAAGGGATAGGGATATTTAGATACTATAATTTTTATCTGCTTGAGCCAGAGAAAATTTATTGGAATTGATGCCTCAGTGTCTGTAACGGATAGCGTGATCTGTCGTGATAAATGTTTGTTAAGTTGAAGTTAAGTGGAAACTGATCGCGATATCAGAGGATACAACGTACCGCGATCGGTTGCTGTAATGCTCGGACTGCATAATCCATCACAACAAACCTATCTACCACCCTCAAGTATAATATATGTTGTCAACCCCCAGCGAAACTTTTCGCGTGTTCTGGCAGCTGTCTTTGAACTAGTACCTACTAGGAGCCAACTTAACATAGATAACACACACACATACACAGATACACAAGTAGCAAGTGAAATTATCACGGTTTAGAGAGAGAATGCTCAATTCTCAAAATGGAATGATTTTGAAAAGGACCAATTCTCCAATTCTACAGGCACAGTTTCATCATCATCATCATCGACCCATATCGGCCCACTGCTGAGCACGGTACTCGCCTCAACTTTCGTGAGGAGGATTAGGCCATAATCCTACACGGAGGCCCGGTCCGGATTGGTGGATAACATACCTACCTCTGAAAAAATTCTCGGATAGGTATTTGGGTTTCCTCACGATGTTTTCCTTTACCGTAAAGCGGGTGATAAGTACATCGGTACGACCCCGCACTGGAATTTAAATCACGACCCTCTCCTTAGAAAGCGGACGTTCTCCCACTAGGCTACCTAGGCTAGGCATCAAGCATTTTCAATAGAAAAGTCCACGATAGAGATTATTGGAAGAACACCGTTAGGGCAAAGCTACGAATGCATCATTTACAAAAGGACGTAATATAAAACAATTAGATACTCACATTATGACTCTCAAAGCAAGCACCATAACACCGTAACTCATTTGTCTTTTGAAGTCTTCTTCCGAGGATCACCACTTCGTTTCTGAGGACCACTGCCTTCCGCTGGACCTTTTATATAGGGAATGTCGAGTGGGCGGTCTCTAGGGCTGTCACATTGTATTATTTGTGTGTTTTCCTCTGGCTCCCGTGAGGCTGTGTGACCGTTATTAAATTAAACATTGCTGGTGCCGTATTGCTTTGGACTCTTGCGGCGTGTATGTTAGTTAAGGGGGAGTTCTTTTCACAATTGTTTTGCAAGTGAATGGGATCCTAGCACTTTAATGCGTGCCTGCAGGAGTCAAAACGAAACAAGCAATGGTTAGGGGAAATGCGGACAAAAAGACACATCCCATATATTTCAAAATCGGATCATTTTGGTGCGTCGTCTGTATTCCTATCCTGTAACCTGATTGTTTATTGTTAAGCTATCACCACCCGATAATTTTTTTAACGACGGTACCGATGTATCGGTTGCCATCATGTCCCAAATTTCGTTTCTTTCGTAGAGTATTCATCATCATCATCAACCCATAACGTCCCACTGCTGGGCACGGGTCTCTCCTCACTTTCGTGAGGAGGGTTAGGCCATAATCCACCACGGGGGCCCAGTCCGGATTGGTGGATTACCTACCTACCTCCGAAATAATTCTCGGGTAGGTATGGGTCTCGTAGAATATTGTAACAATCCTATTCATGATTAGGTAAGCTAGTTGGCGTGGCTTAAGTTAAATTGGAATTTGTTACAATTTTTAGTGACAGTTGAAGCCGACTGCACCAGGGTAATATTCTTCAACCTACACTTCGAATCTTAGAATGAATGTAATGTAATAAATGTGTGTGTGTGTGTGTGTGTTTGTGTAGTTATGTTTTTTCTGTGTTTTTATACATTTTGGGGTCAGTAAAGAGTTATCTATCTATTCATCTAAGGTCGTAGGCATAGTGTTGCTTCGCCAGCCCTGATTTTTATGACCGTCAAAATATATCATGAATATGATTAGATCTGAATGTCAAAAGAAAAGCTATCAATATAATTATAATTATATTACTATATTCGTATCGAATTGACAATATTTGTGAATGTAACTTATTTCTTTCGATTTTGTGATATCTGTTTGTTTCTAAAATGAGATAGTGCTGCGGGGCTATGCAGCACAGTGTGGATCAGCTCGAGTTCGTTTCATTTTGACGTTTGATTGCCACGGGACTCGTCATTTCAATACGAATGACGAGTCCAGTGGCAATTAAACGCCAAAAAGAAACGAAATCGAGCTGATTCGCACCGTGCTGCATAGCCCCGCTGGGCTCTTGTCAGCGATAGTCAGGCCGTTCAAATGCAGCAATCAACAGAATAGTCTTGGATGTACCCCACAAGACAAATTAATTATACGGGGAGGACGGCGCGAACGCAGTCCTCACTACCAAAAATAACGCGTCCGAGTTATCCACATTAGGGATAATCGCAGAGGTCAACCCGTCCGCAGTGCAATGGACAGGCCTCGCTCTGGGGGAACCGCCTTTGTGATCACGGTGTCCCCTACGCCAGGTAAGTATGATTTGAAAACCGCGCGCAAACACGCTCATGTTTCGCCGGAGAATCTTGTCACCGCGATGCAGCCGACCGCCGCTCATTTGTGGTAGCCATCTAGCAGAATTTCGTGGAACTAACTTGGTCACAAGCTAGCTTCCAAAGACGTAAGTACTGGGGTTTTTTTAGGTAAGTATTTTTATTTATTTGGAAGGTATTTAACAGTTTTATTGTTATTTGAATTATACGACAAATTGTATTATTGAATTTTGCTCAGTTTTGAGTTGTAACATGCCCGTCAAGAGGAGATTGTACTACTTTTCTGACCATACAGTATTAGCCTAGCACAAATTATTTTTCCCAGGTACTATTTTCAGCGAATTTCAGCATTATAGTCAACTTCCTCTTAAGTTTCAAGCTCCTCAGCGGTCACAACATGTTTGCTTCGTGCTGCCTTGATTACAACAGAGCAGCTGGGCAGAGGATGTTGGGGTAAAATGGACCACACACTTTATTAACCGACTTCAGAAAGGATGAGATTTTCAAATATACTGTATTCCTCATGCCTACGTGATGTTTTGAGAGATTTAGATTCTTTTTATTTATTTAAACATACTCTAATATTCTATATAAAATTAAGTTTATGACTTAAGTTGTCGCTACTGTTACAGGCGATGCTATTATTTTTTTGATATGTACTTTGAGTCTTTATTTTACCTCAATAGAGATCCTAATGGAGTGTACTCGTAAGTAAGAGTGATCACTGGGCTGTGATTCTCATCAAATTGAGATTAAAGAAAAAAATCAACCATCTATAATTATAATTAAGTATCAATATATTATTACCATCACGTGAACGACTCGTTACTTAGAAACATAAATTAATTACATTAATGGTTCTGCACTTTTTACCATTAGCAATTACCACTACACTAGAGCCGCATGAAACTTATAAAACAAACATAATACAGGGCGAATATCCCAGTTGTAACGTAAATTCTGGACTTTCATTTTCTTATTTAGCTCTACCTCTACGACGTATATAAGATAACAACTCTTTATAGCACTCCAAGACATAATATTAAAATAAAAATAAATAGATAATATGTAGTCTAAAAGAAAACAAATAAATAATTATATAAAAAAGCGATAAGTGAATGGAAATGAAGGAAACCTTTGACCAGCAGTGAGATCAGATAGATTAACAATAAAAAAAAATGTAAAGAAAATACATGCGAGATAAGCCCACTCTCCCTTCCTTTTCAATTCAACGTGTCCCACAGTAATAAGATTGTTTGTTCTGTACAATACGTGTACACAATACACATTTTACGCTTCAGGAGACAGGGGTGGTATAAAAGGCAGGGATTTCATTCAATAGCACCATTTTATCAGCGACTACGGCAGGGAGAACTTCATATTAGAACTTTTTGGGCCGTATTTAGCAACGCAATGACCTCGCCCGCGCTATTTTCTAAGGTATAGCTACGGTCATGCTTGGCGGGTGAATATCTGGCAAAGGTGTGGTACTACCCCAGGAGGTGTCTTGCAGAAGAGGCCTCCCACTACTACATATTAACCATCTGCTGCACTCATCCGGTACTCAAGTCTACTTGCCTAACATAAAAAATCGTATCAAAAGATTTATAACCATTGGAGAGTTTAAAAATAATCAACCTCGACCAGAAATATTCAGAAGCTGTTTACTCAACTCCTATGTTTGAAATTTATGACATCTACGATAGAAAATGTATATTTTTATATACTTTATCAGCTAACGTAAGCAAAATGAGCGGGAAAATGTACGTGAATTCGAAGCGGCTTCGTTTTGGTTTGGGGGTGATTGTGAACGAGATTCATCTTCATTGTTCGCGGTGTCAGTCGGAAGAACCAATGCGCTCCACCAAGCACCTATTACTAGGGCTCTTCGATTGTTGAATAGAATCTGCGCTGAGCACAGCGAGCTGGACATTTTTACATGTTCTTTAGTGACATTTACGGATGTTGCCCTTAAATGTGTTGGTTCTTAGTTACATGTAAGTACGGTGTCGCTTTGGAAACACCTGTTAAGGCACTGTATATTGCAATAAAAAAATAAATAATAATAAATAATATTTTTTTTTTTTCGAAAAAGGTTTTTTGAGGATCATATTTTATTACTAAGTGATTGAAATTCTTAACACGTACACTGCTGAGAACACAACTGTCATGTTTTGATGATTGTCACCCCGCGGTGGATTTGGCCTAATCCTCCTCACGAAGGTGAGGTGAGACCCGTGCTCAGCAGGGGCTGATTTGGGTTGATGATGATGAAGAAGATAGAGCAATGTTTCCAGCGAAAATAATGGGCATATGAGACTTTAGCGTCGATGTCTCAGGGTGACGAGCGCCGTGCAGTGCCGCGCAGGATTAGGCAATGCAAAGTGCTGGGTGGCACTGTAACTGATGAGCAGGCGTAGTGCTTACCATCAGATCAACGACGTGCTCGTCTCTTCACTCAGTCAAATAAAAAATTAAAAAGTAGGGATCAGTATGGAAGGAGTTATGTGTTTATTTCAAATCATCAATTTTGACTCTGATTTTGATTGTATAGAGTTAAATGAGATCGTGGAACGGAACTTCACAACATCATTCAATAGACATACAAATTTACACCATAAACAAAATCGTTGGTAACAGCTACTGAAATTTAATAGAATCAGGCGTTGCTTTGCGAAAATCCATATTCAATAACAAAACGTAGAAATATTATAGTTTTAATTCCGCCTAAGTTGTCAGCTGAATGCATGATAGGACTTTGAAGGATGACCTAAAAAAAAATGGTAAATCTATCCGTTTGAATATCTAAAACCCTAAGCAACCCTTTATTTATCAGAAAACCGAAACAACACTAACGTATCCCCCCGTACCTAAATTGACCTAACGTAAAATTAACGTAACGTGTTATTAAAACTATATATTTTTACATTATCTTATTGCTACTGAAGGTATCTCAATGAAACATGCAGCAGTGCGATAGATTTAAATATCAGCTGCCTTGGTTAAACAAGAATTTGCTACGTCCGGCCGACATACTATATCAAAAGTGCATTAATCATAGGAGATTAAAATAGAGCTTTAAATCTCAGCAAATAAGATTTACATTGCAATGTACATTCAGGTAATTTCATGACTTAGTTCCGCTTACAGACCTTCGTATGAACAGCAATAATAATCTTTAGATGCTTCAGTATAAGGTTTACAATTACCATGGGGAAACACTAAAAGCTCTGGCTAGTTAAAGATAGATTAAATTTCATAAGTGTGATGAGTAGCGATAGGAATTCTGCCTATAAAAGGTTTGATGTTGAATTAATCTTAAGAGAACGGAAGTAATTCGTTAGGAATTTACTTTATGGATAACTAGGTGCGCCCCGCGGTTTCACCCGCATAGTTCCCGTACCTGTAGGAAAAAGGGAATAAAATTATAGCCACAAATCAAAGCTACATTATCAGCGAGTAACATATACTCGCTGATAATGTAGCTTTCCATTAGTGAAAGAATTTTTAATACCGGTGCAGCGGTTTCGCCGAAACCTTACATATTTCTATACAAACCTTCAACCCCTATTTTTATTTTACCTCCTTAAGGTTTAAATTTTAATGTCATGTTTATTTATATCTTAATCAAAAGCTTAAAAAATTATGAAACCTCCATACAAACTTTCATCCTCTTTTTCAACCCTTTACAACCTTTTTTTCGCATTAAAAAGCAGCCTATGTCCTTTCTCAGACTCCAGACTATCCTTGTACCTAGTTTCATTTAAATCGATTCAGTAGTTTAGGCGTGAAAGCGGAACAGACAGAGTTATTTTCGCATATAATACTAGTAGAGATAGTAGGGATTAACTAATCTCCTCTTCATTTGTTGCTGTCCATTTGATACTCAAAACTAAACAAAAACAAGACAATAAATATAATGTTGCCAAGTCCTTTCACATTTGCCGACAGAAGTTCTTGAATCTATCAACGAAATCCAATAAAAACCTGAGAGAATGCAGACAAAAGCTGTTGGTTCATTGCTAAAAACCACTTATTTACAAATTCCTACAAACATAACCAAAAGATTAACAGATCTTAAGACAAGCATTTAACATACATTTTTTATTTCACTGGGTGACGAGCCGAGCAAGTCGTTCACCTGATAGTTAGCGCTACGGCTGCCCATAACAGTCACAGCACCACCCAAAACTTTACTCTAAGATAAAACAATTGGCCAAGTTTCAAGTCATACACTCTATTTTCAGGTATCGCTCTTCAAAGACTTTATTTCCAAGATCCATTATGAACTGAAAAATTAAGACAGTGCCGGATTTATAATAAATTTTGCAAAGAAATCCCTTTATGGTTAGACATTAAAGAAAAAGCATCTCTATGTCTATCCATAATAAGGTCACACTGAATTATTCAGCAAACAGTGTTTTATTAGGAACCCGTGTATCCCCAAGGAATATACAAACACAAAATTTAATTTCAGATTTAACTTTAACTAACTCGAAGCAAAGGTCATATCTCTAAGGTCGTATAAACTAACACAGTATAATTGTAAGTCAGTAGCTTGTCTTCATGACTTTCGATTACATTACTACAGCTAGATTCACATTTGTCTGGCGTGTTGTGTCGTGATGCATCAGAAAGGTAGGGTAGGTATTTTCTTATGGTAATAATATAACAATCAATGGCATAAGCAAATGGCGCTTAATCTAGAATTAACCCAAATTAAACTCCGATTAAGTCTAAATGTAATTTAACATCATGCACTAAACATCATTTAAGTAAACGTGAAATGTATCCGGCGACATTTAATGAAGTCGAGTTAAGAAACAAAAATTACATTTAAGAGATTTTTGTGTAAGTCGACCTTTTAGTTGATAATTTAAATCATGGGTAAACAAACGACTGTTGGAAATTGTATGACAATTTCTAGGTAACTCTAATTCGATTGGACAAGAATAAATTTTTTTCTCGTGAATTGATGGCATTACAGTTTTTAAGATACAATTAACTCATCATCAACCCATAACGTCCCACTGCTGGCCACGGGTCTCTCCTCACTTTCATGAGGAGGGTTAGGCCATATTCCACCACGGGGGCCAAGTCCGGATTGGTGGATAACATACCTACCTCCGTAATAATTCTCGGGTAGGTATGTGGGTTTCCTCACGATGTTTTCCTTCACTGAAAAGCGAGTGATAATTACGTACATATGTTTTACAGAAACACATTGGTACGTGCCTGCACTGGGATTTGAACTCACGACCTTCGGATTGGAAGGCGGACGTTCTCCCACTAGGCTACCACCGCTTCACAATTAACTAGTTTGTACAAAGTTTAGTCACTGTGTTAGACTTTCTCTTGGTTTCTTTGCTTTACTACCACGTACACCGTATAAATGCAGTTAAGGTTTACTGAACTGTGGGAATTTCGCAGGTGCAAATGTATAATTATTGTCAGTATGAAAGTAAAATAATAAATCGTGTTGTTGTAGTAAATTAAATTTCAACAAAGCGGTTGTAAGAGCAACAAGGCAAGTCAAGCTTCTAACATAAAGGAGAAGTTTGAATTGGCTTCAAAAGTCATAAAAAATAATACATAGGAGAGGGGACTTTTTTTTATATTTTATTTATACTTGATTGATAGCGAGACGGACAAGTCATTTAATTGGTGGTAAAAGCTACGCCTGCCCATAACAGTTACAGTGCTCCCAGAACTTTGCATTGTATAATCGAGACATCGACATCGAGACATCGGCTCTAAAGTCTCATATGCCCAGTAATTTCGCTGGAAACAGTGCCCTTCAAACCGGAACACAGTAATGTTTGCAAATTACTGCTTCCCGGGTTAATATCTGGCAAAACTTTGGTACTTCCCAAGGCAGACACCACAGGTAAATCATACAAAAAATGTACCATGTCGTGTTGTCTTCAAAACTCCCAACAAGTTTCGCTAAATCCCCCACCATATTAGAATCAAACTGACTGGATGCGACGTTCGACTTAAAAAATATTAATAACTCTAAACATTTTATACTGGGCACTGGCTAAGAGCCCCAATCATGCAGCGCAAACGAAAAAGCAAAAAAAACAATATTGGTTGTCTGTAAAGTTGGTTTACGAACGATATTTTAACGGAACAACGTCGTAACAAAACATTGATGAAATGATTGCATACTTTTATGAATAAAAGTGAATCATTTTTTAATAATAAAAGAATAAATACTTGTAATTATACTAGTAATCAGATTTTCAAAATGCAAGAATAATTAACCTGTCAAGAAGAGAAGAGAGATAGATGCGGCGCAAGCGTACAATGAGCGTAACGGGACAATGAGCGTGCATGCAGCCGGCATTCATCGATCTATTAAACGTTGTCACGTCAAAAAGATGCGGCACCAGTATACAGCGCCCTGGAACGCGACCCAATCTTGGCATGTCTTCGTCCGGTCGGAAGCGACCTGTGTCGACCGACGTCTACCTTCCGACAACAGAAATACATTTTTTATGAGTAAAAATATGAAAGTGAGAATAGACCCATGCCCAATGGGCAGATATGGGTTGATGGATGATGATGAAACATGAAATGCACATTTATAAACTTTGAGAAGACAGCTAACTGTGACGATGAGGAACGAGATTTGGACAGCATTTTTTTGGGTTGGATTGGATTGGATTGGATTTTTGTAGTACTCTCTTGTATAAGAGACCGCCTCGGGAACCTTTGCTAGATATTCATCCGCCAAGCAGAAATGTGCAAACGTTACTGTGTTCCGGTTTGAAGGGCACAGTTTCCAGCGTAATCACTTAAGAACCATTGTCTCAGGGTGACGAGCATAGTGCAGCGCCGCAACAGATACTGGGTAGCACTGTAGCTGTTATGGGCGCTTACCATCAGGTGAACAACTTGCTCGTTTCGGTACTTAATAATTTAAAAAAAAAAACTAAATAATCTCAACTTAAGAAAGTTCAAAAAAGTGTCAATTTCAAATTTAATCACTGAAATTATTTTAATTTGATAGGAATAAAATATTTATCCGTCAAATCTACATTCATATTATTTGTAAACTTTATAAGCCCTTTATTATATTAAAAAGCTAAGTGAAAAGATCGAGAAATTATTTATTTAACCTCTTTTATGTTTTTAAAATAAACTCCAAAGTAAAAATAATCTACAGGCGTTTTAATTTTAATTCAACATTATCATAACCATTATGTTTCAACATTATAAGTAGGTACATGGAAGGTTGTTTGCGGTTCACCCACGCTCCACCCACACGTTTTTACAAAACATGCAAAAATGTAATATTAAAACAAATCGGGAATATTTTTTCTAAAGCCATTGAAATCGACGACCCACACAAAAAAAATTAGAACACACAAACAAATGAATGAGTTATTATTTAAACATAAGCTCTATAATAGCATGCCAATTTCATAATACCGCATAACGCTTCAACTATAGAATTATAGATAGGTATTGAGTATATAACTGCGCTTTTCTTACACATGAAAATTTGGACGTCTCTTTCTAGCACCAGGAAAATTTGTGTTTCTGTCTCACGATGGCGATATAGCGGGAAATTCTATGGCAAAACAGTCAGACCTGTAGATTCCACCGTGATGTAAGGACGGCTTTTCGCAAGCCGCGCTTGAAGATTTTCCCGCGTAAAGAACTTTTGTGTGAAACCTTTTTGGTGCAAGATTTTTGTGTAATACCTTTTTGTTTGCGTGCGGTGAAAAGTTTTTGTGTTAGTGATGTGGCTGTTAGTTTAGTGTTAGTTTGAAGTTAGTGTTAATCTAGTATTAAGTTGAAAGACATAATAGTGAGGTATGTATCTACTTCTTTTATTTAAAATTATTTTTAATAATAAAAGCCACAGGAATTTTGTGAGTTTGGGAGTTTGTAGGACCATGTTCCTCGTAGTTCCTGATTCCGTATATATACTGAAAATCTTTAGGGGTCCGTAGATTATTATAATTGTATTGAAACTACCTTTTTCCTAGTCTACTACATTAAATATAGGGTTTGCAACAAAAAAAAGAGATATTTATTTAAATTTAAAGTAGGTATTATATAAATTCAAAAACTTGGGATCCTTAGAATAATGTTTTATTAAACTAAAAAGTAATTATAAGTAAACCTAATCTAACAAACTGAAAGCAATTGTAACAAGTATAATCCAAAAATTTGCAACATACCGTTTTTGATTTCCCTACGGCTGTTTAATTTAGCCCCGGTGGGCTTAAAAAAGGTTTAATAAAACGTCCGAGAGTCATTTCGGAGGTATGTGGTCCACCAATCCGGGCCAGGCTCCCATGGTGGATTTTGGCCTAATTCGCCTCGTGAAAATGAGGTGATACCCGTGCTCAGCAGTGGGCAAATATAGATTGTGACGATGATGATGAATCCTATGATTCTAAAAACATCGTCGTAACTAATAATCTGATACATCGTGGACTGCATTATCGCAGTCTAGCTGGTTAATGCAGTCATTACGGTATTTCAACCAAAATAGGGCACAATGGTTGAAACAAAACAAAAACTAAATCTGTGCTGGGACACATTGTAGAAGTAAATCTTCAACTAAAAAAATATATTAAACAAAATTTCATAATAGATATTTTTAAAAATATAGGAAACATAACTCTCTCTCTTTCTATCTCCACTAACTTAAATCTCACTCTAAACTTCCGTTCGCCTCGCCCAATCACATTTTTCGTAACGCATTCACCAGCTGACTCCCCAAGTCAAGCGTGCGTAAAGAAGTTTTACTTCAATAAGGACATGAAAGCAGAAGACTTGATTTCCTCTTCAGGGATATCCTTGACGTCAATCCAATTCATATCTCGGGATTGGAATTTGATTGGTTAGATATTGATTGCCGATTCCAATCTAAATCTCGATCTCGATAACAGTTTCAAATTCGTACTTTGAAAACATGGGATTTAGAAAAGGAAGAAAAGAATAAACATTTATTCTGACACAACTGCACACAACAGCAGCATTCTTCTGTACTGTGTTTAATTTTCTTTCTCAAGTTCGCATCGATAGAATACCATGCTCGTTCCACTTTTGTGATTTAATTTTCTTCCTTATATTTTTATTTGTATTAAAGTTTTTCTTAAAGTTTAGTCATCAAAACGTCGCAGTCAGATATTTCAGTCTGGCAAAGTCGCAGTCAAAGTTACAATTCAGTGAAGGTTTTGCTGAAACTTCCTGGGAGTTTTGGAGAAATCACGAAAGTATACATTTCTTGGGCTTGGATTTATTTGGCTACACTGGCGCGTGTACTTATTATCTGACTATACTTCGTACGTGTATGCGAATGCCCCCCTACAAAAATACTTGAAATTATACTAGTAATCATATTTTCAAAATGCAAGAATAATTAACCTGTCAAGAAAAGAAAAGCAGATAGACGCGGCGCAAGCGTACAATGAGCGTTACAGGACAATGTGTCAACTTTTTCGTTCATGCAGCCGGCGTTCATCGATTTATTAGACGTTGTCACGTCAATAGGTAAATTTAATGGGGACAGCTCGCCCATAACAGCGACTTTGTGGGAGATGACCTCTAACTCCTAATGAACATTTACCTAATGATTAATATTCAATTAACATACACAAATAAATAAAGTCTAAGAAAAAAAAAATACAAAATCGATGTCACTCTTTCAGTTTTCCGCTACCTTCGACATTCCTTATTAACTTCCGACCCTCTGTTTGGAAGGCGGTCGTTTACCCACTAGGCTATCACCGCCTCAGTTCACTTCCAAAGTTTGAAAGATAATAACCATTTCTTTTAGCATAACTTTGTAATGACATCTATGTTAGGCCTCCATTAGTATTTTAATTTAATCAGAAAACTTGATTATACCTTTAATACCATGAAAATCTCTTTTTAACAATTACTAGATTTATCTTCATCGCCTCTAAATGAAAACGACTTTTCATAAATACCACTGCGCACTGAAGTCAAAAAGCCACTCGTAACTTTGTAAAAGCGTCTGACATTTAGCAAATCTGTCAATTAGAAAAAAAGATTTACATTCGCCGAAAAATATACCTATTTGTTTTTTTTTTTATTTACAGTCAAAAAGCTGACTGATTTACGATACAGAGTTTTGTAAATAATTGGGCATTGAGCTCGGGGTTACACGAGTAGGATTCTAAAAGGAAAATAAACAGTAAGAGCATTTGGGTGCGACGGATAATGTAACATAACTCTTTATTACACTCCAAGACATACAACTAAATGGTCAACAAAACCAATGGTATAACTAAACATATTTGGGCGGCTTTATTACTAAACAGCAATCTCTTCCAGACAACCTTTGTATGGAAAAGAATAATACGTTAACTGTGTTGTAATAAATATTGCAGGTGGTGTGTTGGTTGTTTTTGGTATGAGTTGTTGTACTTAACGCGAATTCAAATCCAATTCTCTTAACAAAAAATGTACAGAGTATAATTTCGATCTACCTACATTCATCATGTAAACTATTGACTATTCTACGTCATCGCTTATGACACTTTGTAATGGGAATTTAGTATCGTAAAGCTCGTCTACAGAGCGGCGTACACTTGATTACTTGTACGGTTTCTTTGAACTTACGTCAAACAAATATCTGACAGCATTTATTTTTATATGAAATCGTGCACGTAGCCGTGGCCGTACTCTGCTATGTGTGGCAGGCTTAAAGGAAATATCTGTCATGGGAACATTCAATAATCCGGAGTTAACTAAGGATTTTGTTTTTGAGTGGTACTATAGAGGGATCTAGAATTCCATGTATGATAGTTTGCTTATGAGAAATTGAACAGCTCTATGGAGAGTCCATACTGTGAATACGCTGTATATTCCTGTAAAGCAATATTATGATATTGGCGGGAAAATGTGTACACACCCGTGTAAGGAATCAAATTTTAGTTTGAATTTGAGGATGGGAATGTTTTTATTTGCATACCAGCTGCGCCTCACGGTGTCGTTCGCGGTTCTATTATCCCACAGGAGCTTTTATTTTTACGGGATATAAAGTATCTTGTGTGATACTCCAGGACCTGGGCCGTTATTCACTATGGTCACCTAGATTCGTAACGCGCTCGTTTCAAACTGTCAATTGAACTGTCAAAATAACGTTGGGGAAGTTAGATAGATAGATAAACACCACAGAACAAAGAAAACTTAAAAACTATAACAAAATCAGCTTAACAATTAGTGTCACAATGGGCGGTCTTATCGCTCAGAGCGATCTCTTCCAGACAATCATGCATGGAGAGGAGTAACTAGGAGATCAGTTAGCGCGTTTTAAGAAGTTTTGTAGTTCAAAAACCGCTTTAAACGCGTTATGATATCACGAGTTTTCGGCAAGGAATCTCATGTGGCATAGCGAATAAGTACCTATGCAAAATGTGTATGTGTTTGTGTGTTTATGCCAAATTTAATCAAAATCCGTTCAGCCCTTGGCGTGAAGAGAGGACAAACACACAAACTTTCGCATTTATAATAATTATCTATAGCAAGTATATAAAATGTACCTACCTACATAATTAACTCCTACTTCCAATAATTTCACTCCTTTCGGTGAACATTTTTCAGGAACCCTGATAAATGTAGATTTCTTTCATAAAAAGCAAATTTTCGCAAATAATTTATTATATTACGTCGCTCCAGACGGTACGGATCCATCAGGAAAGAAAGTACCTTATTAATTTTCTCTTTATAATATTGAGCTTTTTATAGACGAGCAAAAAATGAAGTTGTTTGCCATTTTTTTTTACATGATTAAATTCATAAGGAAAAAGGGGCTTTCGCTAACTAATTGAACCCATGGGTCACTGGCTGATAGGCGCTTATGTTTAGGTACTGGCAGCGCCCGCGGTTTCACCCGTAGGAACCGTGAATGTTTACGGGGTCAAAGTATGAATAGAATAGAATAGAATAGAAAAACTCTTTATTGTACACCAGAAAAAAAAAATAAACACAGTATAGAAGAATTACAATAGGTATAATTCTATTCCAAGACCTAAGGTATCTAGTTCATCTAATAAGTATCTCTTAAGTTTAATTTGTCTTAGTTTTTAAGTTTTCTTTGTTCTTTAGTGTTTCAATAAAGAGTTTATCTATACGAGTATCTATAAATTGTACTAAATTTCATAAAAATCCGATCTGACGTTTCGGCGTGAAGAGAGGACAAACAAACCAACGCACAAACAAAAACTTTTAGTTTTTTTTTTATTAGACTTAGTGACAAGATGAGCAAGACGTTCACCTGATGGTAAGCGCTACACCTGCCCATAACAGTCACCACCTAGAACCCTGAATTGCATAATCTTGGGCGGCACTGCACTGCGCTCGTCACCCCGAGACATCGGCTCTAAAGTCTCATATGCCCAGTAATTTCGCTGGAAGCAGTGCCCTAATGCAAATGCAATTTATAATGTTAGTGAGATTAGTTAGTTGAAATTATGGAACGTAGATTTCTTTCTTACATTTTTATGAGCTTGGTATTTATTTTATAACATTTCTAATCTTACGAGACAGATTTCTTAATTGCATAGCTCCAATTCAATCCTTAACACGTGCAGTGCATTATGAGGTCGAATAAGCCACATGTGTAACTTCTCGCTGGTGCGGCAGTACAAATCGCTTTCTTTCACAAAGGCTTTGTGAGGCCGAAAAGGTCTCACGCACTGCCAAGAAGTTCAACTTTGCCTCTAAAAGACCTCATACGCACTGGCTGAAATTCCATGAAAAATGGCCCCGCAGCGACCGTGTTAACTAAGATTCCTTGTATCTAGGGAATCAGAAACTACGAGTGACAGAATATTACAAAAGTTTCTAAAGCTTTATTTTAGGCATGTCCTTAAGGACAATTTCAATCGACATATTTTGGTATCTATTGTTCTACTATTCGAAAACATGTCTACTGATTGAGAATCGGGCCCTATGTAACATAATATTAACAATTATGTCAACGTCATCTGCTTACTGATTCGTTAATTGTGTTTTATGTTTTGTTTCAGGCTAATTAAATAAAATCGCTTTGCGTAATTGGAAACTGTTCCACCAAAGTGTATTTAGGATAATTAATAATTAGAAGTTAGATTAAATTTTATCGCAAATTTTGTCGTCTATTTACAATTGAATTAAGAATAAAAACATGACAGATTTTAATAATAATAGAATGTTATAAATATTTTTTAATAAGACCCAAAATTATGTATTCTATTTTCAAAAACAAACTCTCTATCAAGTGGAAATTCAAAATTGGATACTGATTGGGAACAAGTGGAATCCGAATTTATTTTGATTAGAATTCCATCAACCATAAAAAGTAAAAACAAAGTTCACGTTCTAATTGTGAAAATTCAAAATGGCGGCGGCTCTTGAAGAAGCGAAGGCGCCTTCGCCTCCTCCTGAGAACAGACCGAGCAAGATGGAGCGGAGGATGTCCCACTTCAAGGAATACAAGTTCTTCAGGAGTTTCAGCGCTAAGGTGGAAAACTGGCCTATGAGGAAAGCGGAACAGCTGTGGCGAAAGATGCGAGAAAGAAAAATTGCAGGTAAGAATAATTTATAAACGAGTGCAAAATGATTTCGCCCAACGTGGGGCTCGAACCCACGACCCTGAGATTAAGAGTCTCATGCTCTACCGACTGAGCTAGCCGGGCTAGTAACCGACAAGCTGAATTTCCTGATAATATGATGTTAAAACGACAGTTTATTAATCTGAGTTATTAGATTTTTATTTTACGTCTCCCAGGGACAAGGATTCACTTTACATAACAATACAATTATTTGCATGCGTTTTGGATTTTTCCACATCTTGTTAACCAAGACCGAGACCGACTTCGGTCTTGTTAGAGACCGTCTGGGGAAGTACCTTGCCAGATATTCATCCGCCAAGCAGTAGTGTGCAAACATTGAGCATTGTTTCCAGCGAAATTACTGGGCGTATGAGACTTTATGAGCCGATGTCTCAGGGTGACGAGCGCAGTGCAGTGCCGCGCAGGGTCATGCAATGCAGTTTTCTGGGTGGTGCTATGACTGTTATGGGCAGGCGTAGCGCTTACCATCAGGTGAACGTCTTGCTCGTCTCGTCACTCAGTCAAGTAAAAAAAAAAAACAAAAAAAATATTTTGTCACTAGGAATATAATGTCGATTTCTAAAAACATATATAGCTGAATGAACCATCTAGGTACAGCACTTCCAGACCTCGCAGATGAGAAAGCATTTAAGCATCTTCATCTTTAGGTACAGATATTATTTTAAAGCGGTACAGCTATTCCACTGGAATTCCTTTTATTTCAGCATCATTCAGTCTAAGTATTTCGCATCCATTTGTTATGAGACCGGCGAAGGCATTCCTTTCTACGTAGGCAGTTGTCCTTCCCAATGAATAATTATCTTTGGAAAATGTTTACCCTAGTTTTCAAAGTCGATTCTTGGCGCACTGCCTGTGGTAACTTATTACCTTTTAGAATGGAGAAGCATCGATGGTAAAAAGAAGCTATTTTACACTTTCTACTGTGACGCTCGATGACACGTCGGTGGCAAAGAGTAGGTACTACTTTAATCTATGTTATTCTTTTTATTTATTTATTTATTTATATCCATATCTATGTTTATCTATTTTATATTGTATTTATAAGACTATTATAACGTTATATATTTAGCTGTATTATAATAAAATACTCTATAACTAAATATCTTTTAAATATACTTTTCTCTGCTTTCTCGTTTTGGCACACCACCATCATTTCAGTTACACCTCCAGGATGACTGGTAGAAAATGCTACTTAGCATTAAGTACTCCTTGTACTCCATTTGTGTGCTAAAGAATAAATAAATAAATAAAATTATAAAAGTACGTACAAGACACAACGATGGTGGTGAAAAGTCTTTGGAAGTCTTCGATAGTGCCCTGTCGACGGCTGAAATCGACAAAATATGTCGATGAATATTCGAATTCGATTTGAACTTTAGAACCGATGTCTCAGGGTGACGAGCGCAGGCAGTGCCGCACAAGATTTTGTAATGGAAAGTTTTGGGTGACGCTGTAGCTGTTATGGGCAGGCCTTACGCTTACCGCCATGGCGCTTACCATCAACTGAACGACTTGCTCGTCTCATTACTTAATATCTCGAAAAAAATAAAAAAAATCCTTTCAGAAATTTTCCTTTCCCATTATCGTATACCTATTCAGTAAAGTTTTCTCTCACCGCAAAAACACGGGCTTTCCTGAGTTTTAATCAGTGCCTTTTGTTTTAACGCGGAGGTATTTAACGTTTATAAAAGCAGGTGGGATAACAGGTCTTCGGATATAATTCTTCTAAGGAAATTAAAAATTCCGAGGCATATTCTTGGTTTTGTAGAAGGCAAGTATTAGAGTGTTGGGTAAATTAATTTGCCTTTGTTAAATTTTATAATCATGTACAGCCTTTTCAGGGTTCGGCAGTAAAACAACGTTTTAGTTTTATTGTTTCGTCCAGGGCCCTTATTCGTTGTGCTTATTCGTTTAATTTTGAACACACAAACAATAATGTGTTTTATGAAGATTTTTATTTTTTACCATAATATTTTTGATCAGGATATGGTTTGAAGATGATAATGATGATGATGAAGATATTTATTTTATGAAGATATTAATAGGAGTTTAAAGAGCTGTTGTTATTTACCCGCTATATAGCGATAGCAGCTTATTCCGTACTGAAATCGCACTTTATGCAAGCCTCGTACCCTTCTTTATATACTCGTTAACTAAATTGAATTTCCTTAAACCGCATCTGTTTAGTTAGGCACCACAGCAGCGTAAGAAATGATCATCCTATTAACTCGGGGTTTTATTATTTCAGAAGCAAATACCTGGGACCCTAGTGGATTGTGAATTTTAACACGATGACTGCTGAACGGGTTTTTAAATTTAGGCACCGTTACGGACTTAGTGTGTTTTCCAGCACTGGCGTGCCGTCTGTGTGAGCCGCACTGTAGTAGCGCCACGTTAATCACACACATATGTGTTTCGCCACAGAGCCGGCACGTAAGCTGTGCACAACAGGTGTGTTTTCCCGCGGGGCTCGGAAATAATAAGCGCACAAGCAAGCACAAGCTTGTATCATGTGTATTTTATTTATTCGATGAACGTGCGATTTTTTCCCTATTTTGACTTCGACTAAGTATTGGTGCATTTAGCCAGTGAAAAAGGAAATTTCCTTTTCATGGTTATTTACGGCCGAATCTCGCACGGGAAAAGGAAATTCCATTACCTCTACCGGTGCAAAACTGCTGCCTATGCAGGCTCATTCATGCTCCAATATGTCCCATGGACTTGTGTCCATACAAGCCGTGGCAACCGGGGACAGACGGCCAGAAAGACAAACGACGATCTTACACGGGTTCCTTGATGGATTACGGTAGGAAGGTACCCTAAAATTAACGCTTGAGACTCTTCACAAAGGATCCAAGGGTGCCAAGGTCGTTTTGCTTTATGGACTCTATGTTTCTATAGCCTATATTCTATGGACCTTGTACACGACTTCGGGGTTACGGGTGAGGAGGAAAACACAATACACTACTGATTGCGAAAAGTGAAGACCAATTGAAATATCGGAGATCGCGAGTTATTTATTTATTATTTATTTATTTCAATATACAGTGCCTTAACAGGTGTTTCCAAAGCGACACCGTACTTACATGTAAGTAAGAACCAACACATTTAAGGGCAACATCCGTAAATGTCACTAAAGAACATGTAAAAATGTCCAGCTCGCTGTGCTCAGCGCAGATTCTATTCAACAATCGAAGAGCCCTAGTAATAGGTGCTTGGTGGAGGTGGATTAGTTCTTCCGACTGACACCGCGAACAATTTGTGGCGTCGCGCGCGCAAATCGTTGTCAGGCACGTTCAACTTCAAGCACATTAGTACAAGAGGGTTGTGTACAAAACCTCGTAGAAGTTTACTATCGTTATGCGAACAGTCGATCATATAACTTTGGCAGAGGGGTAAGTGAAAGTGTGCGTGGTCCTTTGGCTAGATCGTTCAAGAAAGATGCAATACTTGGATGGATTTGCGAGTAGGTAAGTAGGTAGGGTGTAGTTGCTAACTAAACCTGTGGAAAGCTACATGAGTCAGTCACAAAACCTTGGCTTGGTAACAAAGTAAGCGGTCTAAGGCAAGTACGAAAGAGTACGGTCAAGGACCCCATAAGAACCGTGGGTTCCTCAAAGCAAATTTTATGGGTTTTGGGTATATTTCGTTACAGTGAAGATCCTTGATGTACAGATTAAGTGAAAGTTACTATGAGACCTGATGCCCAATAATTGCGGGACTGAAAAAATGATTTTGTTGTAATAGATGATGTTTGTACTCAATAATTACAAATTATAACTGAATCTTCCTCTTCATCGTGTTATTTGATTAAAGATCCTAAGGCTGATACTTTACGGTTATTTTTTGTACAAAAAGTTGGCAACTTCCAGCGCACTCTTCATACTTTCCAGGTAAACTTTTGTAGAAGAGACCTATTAACTACCACCAGAGTGTTTGTCGAATGAAGTGCCAAGCTTAGCAGGCCATCCAGAAACGTGGATTAACTATCAATCAAAAACAACCTTAACGAAGGCTTAACACAGCTTAGGAAGCACAGCGAAAGAAATCGGCATATAACTAACTTATGAAAGTAATGTAACATATATGTATAAATGTAAGTTACTGTGTTCCGGTTTGAAGGGAACTGTTTCCAGCGAAATGACTGGGCATATGAGACTTTAGAGCCGATGTCTCAGACTGACCAGCGCAGTGCAGTGCCGCGCAGGATTATCCAATGCAGTGTTCTGGGTGGTGCTTTGACTGTTATGGGCAGGCGTAGCGCTTACCATCAGGTCGTCTCGTCACTCATTCAATAAAAAAAAAGTAATGTGGGCTGAGTTTCGAACTTGGAGTTGTTCAGTTGTAAAGCGTACGAGTCACCACTCAGCCATTATCGCTCCTAAAGGGAATCTACCCGTTCGACTGCCGGGTGGCGGCGGCACCAACCAACGAGGTGGAATATAACTCCCATCGCCATTTTATGTGGTTTTTGCTTATACCTACTAGATTAGATTGGGGTATCCATAAACTCGACTATAAAATCCACCCGGGTAGATAAAGACCTCGATAAGGGTCAAAATCTACTGACCTTCACTTGTAAGGGCATAGTTTTTTTTTAATATTTGACTGAGTGAATAGATGAGCAAGTCGTTTGCCTTATGGTAAACGCTACGCCTGCACATAACAGTTACCAAGCCACCCAGAACTTTGCATTGCATAATTCTGCGCGGCACTGCACTGTGCTCGTCACCCTGAGACAAGGGCTCTAAAGTCTCTGAGATTTATTTCTGAGAAGTATTTGAGAAATCTAGTGCCTTCGTGTTGAATATTTCTACGGAATGTCGAAAATATGATCTACTGTTGTCGCAAATCCATTATTATTTAAAATAGTTAGCCAATCAAAAAACGGCTTAAAATTTCACTTTCCCGCCTTTTGATGCGAGAAGGCCCATGCAATAAAGAAAAATGTTTTGTCAATTAGAATAAATTTTTTTTACTTCTTTTGTGTCAAAAAAAAAATAAACCCTTTGCTCAGAGAATGCCTGAAGTAAGAATTTTTTGTTTTTTTTTCTCGTCGTGTAAAATTGTAGGAAACCAGTCTTTTCGGTAAGACACTCATGGCTTGCTACCATAAAGTATGAACTACAACACATTGAAAGAAATTGAAAACCAAATATCTTTATAATTTTCTCATAGCTTCGAAACGGGACGTATGGTGAGTTTTTACCCTGATCTACTAAAACGAATGGATTGTAAAAGAGACAATTTGTGATGAGCGATTGTAAATTTGACGATTCTCAAATCGTCTTCAAGTTTTGTGGAAGAACTGGCGTATTCTTAGTCGCGTCCTCGTAGGAAGTTCCTTTGCTCAACTGAGTAACCTCTTAGATATTTTTTTTAAACTTACTTAAAGAGTCGTTTGAAGATAAAAATACCATTACAAAGCTTTGCTACCGTAAAAAAAAAAACGAATCGTCAAAAAACACGAATCGTCCTCGTGTGAACGGGCCGTAAGTCTGCATTAACATGCAATAATTAGCAACTTATATCGACAACCATATTTCGACACACTACATAACACGCATGCCTTTCTCGATGAGATATCAATATCTAACTGTTTACCTTGTTTGCCCGCCGTAACTTGGTATATAAAATGGAAGTATTCAAGGTACCTTTATTTACCTTCTTTTGCACTTTACATAAGCCATAAACTGAAAATAGCGAAACCACTTATCTCTTGATTGTTTACTCAAGAAAGTATGAGCACTGATTAAAACTTAGGACAAGTTGAGTATGAGGAAAGTTGAGGAACTGGCTAACAATACATCTGGTAACTGTCGCCATTGATGTAATACTGTCGTAAAATGTTTGTGTCGTTAAAAACAAGATGTCTAGTCGAGATAGAACGACCTCAACTTAGTATTGGATTACACTTGACTTGAGCAAGTTAGTTGCAAAGGGTTACATAAGTTTGATATTAAATTTGACGACACGTGAGGGTTTCCTTAAGTTTACTTGAATCTTTAACTGTCTTACTTCGGCGGTGCTGGCGAAAATGTTTGCGCTTTGCAACCTCACGCCCTCCTTCTGTTTTCCTCTAGTTGTACGCTCATTGCTGAGCATGGTGATGATCCTCACCGGTCTTTTCCTTCCTCACTATCTGATACGTCTGGTGGTCCTTGGTACAGTGGATGGTGCTGTTCATCCAGGTTCCCGGCTGTTCAGACACCTGAATGTATCATTTTTTTGAGCTTCGACCTCTTCACCTCTTGGCTTCCACCTTTCCTGTCTAAGGACACCAGATTCGAAATGTCTGCGTTGCACCAATGACTTACTTTGATATCTAAGTAAAAAGATTCAATATTAGTTCTTTGATAATGAATCAATAATTAACAATTATCAATAATTAACGAATTCTTTGATAATGCCTAACTTAGAACTATGTCTCTAATAATTATTAAAAAAATATATATTGTGTATCCGAAATGGATATAGACTTGCTACATAAATAATTTTAAGATCTTTATACACACAGTTTTATACAATAAAATTTATTCTTATTCTTATTCCAATGAGATCGTATTAGGTATATCAGCGAGATCGGAACAAAAAATCTACGACTGGCAATAAATTCAATAATCAACGTTTGAACACGCAGATCTCCGCACTTGGCAAAGATTTGTGCGATTTATAGGTACATACTCGTATTTGCTTTGAGTCTAGCCGTATGTGGGACCATGGTCATCGACGTTCCTGATCTCCTAGTTAAGGATCTTTGTATGTGATATAGTTAGAACTTATTATGTGTCTTATAAACGACGACGTTAAAAATCATTGTTTATTCATTTCCCTAAGAAATCCCACTGCGTTGGATGCAGGAAGTGAGAATGCAATCTATTTGATGTTTGAGATATGAAAGTTTATAAACACTAGTATACAAACCCGAACGAACATTTTATTGATTTTCAGAGAATTGTTACGTAGGTACTCATTGCTGGGATTTATTAGTCATTGGGTCTATGCAAAGCCAATCAACTGTGCGTGAAAGTTTTACGAAGAATGGCCGAAACTATCCTTCCGCGGTAACACGATACCGCGTAAATTCATATAAAGAAGATGGCGTGTTTACTATCCTCGATCGAACCCATCACTGAGATAGTGGTCAAACGCTTGCCGTATTAAATAATAGTCATAAGATTAGGCTTTTGTTAAAAACAATGTTTTTCGTCAAAAAAGCAAAAGTTAACTGTAGGGGTTAACCTTTGCTAAGTCGTTTTTTATGTTACTGGCACAAGCAGTTGGTAAGCGCCACGTCTACCCATTACAGATACAGAACTTTGCACTTAAAATTCTTGCGCGGCACTGCACTACGCTCGTCACCTTGAGACATTGCTTCTGAAGTCTCATTATTATTATGGCCAGAATATTTGCTGAAAACAGTGCCATTCAATCCAAAACACAGTAATATTTGCACACTATTGCTTGTCGGATAAATATCTGGTTAAAGGCTATCTCCACATACACACGCTAGCTTTTCCGAGCTCCCACTCAAAATCAACATAAACAAACAAATGTACCGCCAGCCTATCGTTATCAATCCTGGTATCAAGTGGAACGCTTGGATCTCTGCCAGACCTGTTATAGAAGCCACTAATTTTATTTAACAGCCGAATAGGCTAATTTTAGTTTCAACTGAGTGATGAGACGAGCAAGTCATTTGCGTAATGGTGAGCGCTGTCTGATTAAAACAATGAGAGCGAGGCCTTGGATTTGGTGGTCGAATCTTATTGGATACTCCGGCTATGCAGACTGTGGCTAACCAAGTGCTCCGTGCCTCCTAACTTTGTGCAACCAGCAGAGACCCTTCCAGTTGGCCATGACCTGCAGTGGGCAATATGGAAATCCCTAACCGTTTCCGGACCCAGACCGGGCCGCTGCGGGCACAGCTTGGCCAAATGGGGCTTCATAGACCAATCTCTCGAGCATTGTAACTCTAAACCATGCTTCACCTGCTGCCATGCCCCTCGTGCCCTACATCATGCACATTAGAGGAACTAACCGCGGCCTCAGACAACGCGGTGACTTTGGCTACATTATTACCCAAGGTCTTATGAGCCATTGACTCGAAAAGAAGAAGGAGACTGGATACTGAGTTGCCTTCGAAAACAATACAACATAAAACAACGATAACAGCCATCAACATTGGTCGTTCATCATCATCATCATCAAAACAAACTACTGACCCACTGCTGAGCACTGCTGGTCTCACCTCAGATTTGTGAGGAGGATTAGGCGATAATTTACCTCGGAGCTCTAATAATTCTCGGGCGTGTGGGTTTCCTTATGACGTTTTCTTTCAATGAAAAGCGAGTGATAGTTAAATACATATTGGTAAAATTTATCTCTAAATATTACAATAATGTTGCAATAGCATAAATAATGGAGTTAATCAATGACAATGTGTAAAGAAAAGAAATTTCAAAGAGAGAAGGCTTGAATGTGTAAATTCAGGAAACAATGAATTGGTTAAAATTGATTGTGCCGAAATCGCTCTTATTGCAATTTTATTTTTGGTTAAATTTTTAATGCACGAAGTCAATTTGAATTTTTAGGGAATTGGGGCATTGATTGCTGAAAACCGCTAATTAGCTTAGGTACTACGGAATTCCTGGCAATTTCCCTTCCGACCCAATTAGCGATTTCTAGAGAATCAAACTCCTTGTAGTGGAATCCATAACTTCTAAGTAAAGGGTTATCTAATCTACATGCATATTTATAGGTTGTTATAAAACGAAGCTATTTCACCCAAATGTCTGAGACGCATTTAAATGGGGTCAAGTAAAATAAGCTCACCCATTTTCAGAATTATTCAGCATAAAGAAGATTTTAATCTTTTTAGTGTCTGAATTTATCATGCCGCCCAAGGGCCTCTAACGTGTCTTAACGAGTGCTATCAAATGATAACAACCTTGACCGATGGCTTAACGTGGCCTCCGAAGCACGAAGCGATGGAAATCTGCACAATACTTGACTTGTGCGGTTAATTTGCGTAGGGCCGAGGATCGAACCCCTTGTCGTTGAGATGCAACTTGCATAAGTCTGCTCAGTCATGCATTGTTAATAATTCGTCGTCCTGTTCCGAGCTAGGTGTTTTTAAGATGTGATTTCAGTCTTGTATCTAACTCATCGGAAATTTAGTTTAACATCACAACAAAATGCGTACCAAACAAACATTATTATTATAGACTAGAAGCTAGATATGGAATTAAAACAAGACATTCACAATACAGCGCCTGGCATAAAGCAACTAACTGATCGTCTGTTTGCTATAACAACTTTTCCAGGCGTTAGCCAACTCCACTATGAATTAGTCCAATAGATATTTTAGACTAAACCCAAAAGCGGTCATAACCAAATGCCAACATCATCAATAACATGAAAACCACAGGATTTACCTATAATAGAATACCCATTTCATTGGATTTCTGTTTCAAACGGGGGCGTGATTTGTGATAAATTAAATACACTAATAATATTGTGGGCTATTATGTAGTAACTATCTATACGCCAAACAAAACCACGTAAATTTTGTTGTACCTCATTTTGATTATTTGCTTAATTAGTAGATATTGTAGCTAAATTAGTTGTTTTCAAGGTTTCAGCGGTTTAAAGTTTCATTACCCGTAGAAGACTATAAATTAACTGTACCTATTATTAACTAGTATCTGCGCCCCGCGGCTTCGCCTGCGTGATTCCCGTTCCCGTGGGAATACGGGGATAAAAAATAGCCTATGCTATTTGCTAATAATGTAGCTTTCTATAGTAGAATGAATTTTAAAATTTGTTTAGTGGTTTCGGCTTGAAAGCGTAACAAACAAAGAAACTCACATTCGCATTTATAATGCAAGTTACGATTCTGTAAAGTTCAAAAAAGCTTGTTTTTTTTTAAAATTGGATCTTAAGTACATACAAAAATCAAAGAGTCGTATTTGTCAAGGATCCTGCCAGACGACATCCAATATTAATTGTGTCAGGACATAAGACAAAAAAAAAACACCATCAACAAGCGCTTGTATCGTGCAAGTGGATCCAGCCGTGTCAGTTAGTTTTAGAATCCAATTCGGATTCAATCTGGTGGACAGATGTGTCGGCGATGCATTCATAGTGGTCGCCTCTGGTGGTCTCCAGACGGACGGATGGTGATTCTATGTGATTGTAATATGAATGATTGAAAGCGATTCTGTTTACTAGACTTTTTAATCCTAACTTTTTTTATTACTTACTAGGAGTTTGACTATAGTTCCACGCGATGGGAAGCGAAGATGCGGCCGAAAGAGAAGTACTGTTGCCCGCGACGTGGTTCACAGTGGTATCATTGTATCAATAGCCTTGCAGCTGTGTTCGACGTAAGAAAAATAACCTTTAATTAATCTTTCTTTGTTACACTATTCACCGTTTCGTATTATGAGCTGTTCGCACTACGGCGCAAATGGCCCAACATTTCTTATTGGATGGGCCCTTTCAATTTTGCATTACATAATTTTACGCGGCACCGCACTGCGCTCGTCACCCTGAGACAATGCTCCTAAAGTCTCATATGTCCAGTGACTTCGCTGGAAGCAGTGCCCTTCAAACGGGAACATAGAAGAATTTGCACACTACTTCTGGACGGATGATTGTCTGACATAGGTATGGTGGTACTTCTCCAGGCGGTCTCTTGCAGAAGAAGCCTACCGCTAAAACCTGCATCACTTGTCTTATAATCACCTGTCTATTTCTTACTCTATCTAGCCTTTCAAATCCTGTCATCGCCGATTACTTATGCGTTATTCAACTGACAGATCCTTGCGTATCAAACTTTACTTCCTGGGACAACTTGTAGAGCTGGTAACCCGTAGATTAACATACAATGGGAGCGTGCGCACGCGCGTCAATGGGGGACTGCAGTTTGTGGGATTTCAGAGACAGGATGGTAACACTTGGCAGACTCCTTACGTTATCATCGTAAACGGGATCGAATTCTAAACCTTTCGAAATTGACGCTATACGATTACAACCACCAACAAGGCAGTTCCCAAAAGTCCGATTATTTTCTTCGGTAGCATTGAGTCCGACCACCTATTTGAAACCTGGTTGAACGCCGACACAACACTCAATCGTGCCCAGTGGAAGAGAAGGACAAGGAATACCGACCTTAGGTAAATATGACACAAGGGCTAGGAATAAAACCGTAACATCGAGTACCTATTATTACGGATTTGTACCTATAATCCCCAGATCTATTATCCTGAATAGCTCTCAAATTAAACTTTAGATTTGCAAACGATGTCGATTTGGATCAAATCGGTTCCTTATCTAAAAGTTTAACAGGCAGACATACATTTAAACTTATAGAAATCGTAGATAAAGGTCAGGGTCTATAATGATAGTGATCAAAAAAGAAGTAGGATAATGCCAAATCTATGGCCACCTTACAACAAACGGCCATACGCATCGGTCGGTCACCCTGCCTCGTGTTTACCTATCTATCTACCTATTCACTCTCGTGCAGCTCGTGCTATTAAGGTAATAATTAACTGTCGGATATTGTAGCCTATACTTGACTGTAGGCATTTTAGTCTTAGAGTAATTTGGTCATAAAGTCAATCAGTCACATGCTAAGTTTATATAAAAAAAACTTACTTTGTTTTTAATTGGTCACCACCAAATGAATTGATTGATTAGGAAGGGAAGCAAGTCAGGTTTTTTCACGTATGGAAGTTTTTATGGAATTCGATTTTTAACCAGACCGAATAAACAGCAAGTGCATAGTGCCTCGCCCGTTTATCCAAAATGTTTTAATCTTTTGAAGGGCTTTTTCGATAGATAGATAGGCCATCATACATGCTAGACGCATCATTCAAATTCATCAATCAAAATGAATGATTCAATTGAGTTTAAACGATTTGATTTGATCAGATGGTATCGCTGTCAAACGCTTGTTTAGCTTGCACAACAAAAACACTCAATTGAACACATTTAAAACAATGCTATTCTGTAGTTCGTTACTTAAATTATAATTAAAAAAAATTATATTAGGAAGTATTTTTTAATTATTATTATGTCATGTTTTTTTTTTGGATTTTTACAATTTTTGTTCACCACAGAAATTAACAATGAGTAAAATTTGTAGGCAACGCTCTTTCGAAATTATTAATCATGAGATTTGGGAGTACAGATGACAGCTGATGTGTGTTGACAAAGGTGGCAATTCTGTTATATCTATTATACCTATCTATCCGTTGCCAGATATTCATCCGACAAGCAGTAGCGTGAAAATAATACTGTGTTCCGGTTTGAAGGGCACGGTTTCCAGCGAAATTACAGGGCACATGAGACTTTAGAACCTATTTCTAAGAGTGACGAGCGCGGTGCAGTGCCGCGCAAGATCATTCAATGCAAAGTTCTGGGTGGCACTGGAACTTTTATGGACAGGCTCGTCTCATTCAAATAAAATAAAACATAATTTGTTATACCTTTTCAGTCTTAAACTAAAAGGATGGTAATAACTTTAAAACTGTCAAATTAAGTTTTATTTTAGTTTCTGCCAACAGAATTGAGTGTTTATCAAATTAATTACTGATAAATTGGGTTTTTGGAACAGCAAAAATAAAGCAAAACATAAAAGCACTCCGTGTTAAGTAACAGTTCCTGACTATAAAATCAAAATGCGAAATAAATCGCAAACTAAATAGACTCACAATCATAAATTACCACTTTCGTAAAGTGTTATCTAATACTTTGAGTAAATTAAATGACTATTAATTAATAACATTAATTATAGGGGGAAAACGGGTTAACATAAATATCACTTTAATATTATGGGTAGAGTACTAGAGATGGTAGATTATAATCTTGCCGGAAAGAGGACCTATCCGGCCTTTTTAAAAGAAGGTCACTTAATTTCATAATTATTACAAGAGTTTCATTAAACAATACAACAATACAATTCTTTAACGAACACCATAAAGCCTAAAAAACACAATACAATTATGATAATCATGACAGTCTATCTCTTGTTGTGTTGTTAATTGTACATCCCTCCGTAATTCTAAGCATTTGTTATGATTTATTTACCTTTTACAACAAATCATAAAATATAAAATGTAGTAAAATCTACATAGAATTTTAGTGATAGGTACCTAACTACAAAATAGATATTTAATTTATTTAGAAACACTTCAGCCTCATAAACCAAGCGCTGCTTCCCACCTTACTACAAACAGAAATAGCTAGCGACTACCGGCCGATATCCGGCATCCGGCATCTTTTTTCGTCTACATCCTTAGCTAAAGCACAATAATTCTGCTACAACTTTCTATCTAATGACCGGCCAGTCGTTTCTTGTGACACTTAATTGATTAAACTGAATTGAAATTAATTTAACAATTTACTGTTGTTTGAATGACTTTTGACTAAGCTTAGCGGTTTGAGGCTTTGCCTAGACACTACTAGTCAGTAGTACCTACCTTATATTTTATTATGTGGTGATAGGTAATTAAAAAATTCAGTAAAAATCAAGCCAAAAACATAACGAAGTCGTAAAGGTTGCAAAGGTTACATTTAAAAAATCACACACAAAAACAAAAAACACAATCACAACGTATATAATTCACATTTTGCGGTTTGCCTCTGGCTCTCGGAGTAATGGTGCGAATGTAATGGTTGAGAATTAAGTCAACAAAATCTCAAATAGGACGCAACCATCTTGAATCGGTACTCTCCGCTAACTTTGCAAAATCAGCGTCAAGTTACTGTCGCATGAACTTGTTTTCCGTTTCATTAAAGCTTCCCTTCCCTTCCCTTCGCCCACACTAAACTGTTTCCAATAACATATTATATTTTCCGCTCCACAGAATATAACCCACTAGGGATGTTACAGATGCGTAGTAAGCGAAACATCGGATAGTCGAAATTTCGAAACTAATCATGATGATGATGATGACACGGTGTCTTCCTTGACGTATCCGTCAACGGCGAACCTTGTTAGCTCTGGAGGTGAGAGCGCCGATGGCTGGCAAAGCCAAATATCGACGCTAGAAAGCGTAAACGCTGTAACCCTTTGAACGACCCGAAAATACTTTTTTTACATATTTTGAAACAAACGCTGTAACCCACATTTCAACGTCCCCTAGGAACTTTAGGATATAACCAAGGTAGCAGTATTGTAGCTTTGTATGAAACACACCAAATATCCAAAATTTACGTTTTTAGGTCAAGTAGATATTGAGTTATGATATTTTTTCAACAAAAAAAAGTTTTTTGGCTCTGGTGAACAATTTTGCGTTTCAAGGTTACAGCGTTTACGCTTTCTAGCGTCGATATTGTCTTGAAAGTCCTGTTACATGGCGCACAGTGCAACTGATATAGGTGGAATCCGTTCTAGGTGTATGTTTAGAAAGGCTTTTTAAGAACACGCTTTGACTCCAGGTCTTGTAATTGATTCTGTTCAAAATCGAACAAATCGATAAGTGTGTTTCTGAATGAATCGATAATCAATCGAAACTGAAACCGAAATCTGTAAGTCATCAACAAACCATTTATAATATAACCGTGATCGAGATAAAATAGATGATAACATTAATTTGTTCTAACTTTTAATTTAACGCTGTTCCATTATTACGAAACTTTCTAATATCCGATCGAAATATTTTTTTGTTGGAAAAAATATTTTTCAAGACAAGCTTTTATTAATTACGTTTTCGGTAATTTAAGCTGATCAAAAAGAGTCCAAGTCATTGGGACATCTACGGATAGCCTCTGAGGAGTTCCGTGGTCTACCCCACCCACGTCTCTATCAGATCAGCTCATTTTCACCATATTGTACTTTCATCGGAACTTTACACGTTCAGTGGTGAAAACACAACTGTCGTGTTTTTGACAACTTGCCGCGAGTGCGGGAAAACACAACTGTTGTGTTTTTTGTATGGGAAAACTCTATGGCTGTGCAGATCCGCACCGGTGGCTAGATAAGAAAATCGGCTCAGCAGTGAAAGTGTTAACACTGCAAAATTCAATTAGGTACATCCACACATCCTTGCCTCTAATCTAAATAACGAAGAATTAAATAAGAGCTTAAAAAATACCAATTTCTGTAAAAGAAACTCCGTAGTTAAATAATAATTACTCTACCCCCATGATTCCTGGACATTTAAAATAATATCCTATAAAAACAATTCAAAACTTTTCAATTATAATTTATTCCATCAAATAACACCCATCGAAAATATGCTAATAAGAACCATATTAATTCACTGTTTGAACTATACAATCGGTTTGATTAGCTTTGCAATTTGTCTCTTTCAAATTAGATGTTATTAAATGTGTCTATTAAAGCGTATAATTAAATGATATGTTATACAACTAGAAATCGTGTTCGATCATTTGTTTTTGGCTACGTAATCGTATTGGGAGAAACTTTTCGCTTTGGTTAGATCAATGTTGTTAACAAATGTTTACCATTTGTTCGTAAAATACTGCAATGATGCTAAATTCTAAACATAACTTACCTTGCATGATTTCCATCGCAAGTTTTTTTGTGGCATTGCACTGCGCTCTTTATTCTGAGACATTGGTTGTAAAGTCTCACAATATGCCTTTGTAATTTTTCTGGAAATAGTGCCCTTCAAACTGGAACATTGCCATGTTTGGACTGTGGCATCTGGCAAAGGCGCTTTTTCAGGCGTAGCACACAAGTGGCAGAGACTTATTATTATTATAATTAGCCTACATCGTCCCACAGCTGGGCAAAGGCCTTCCTTTCCTCCTTCCATGACTTCCGGTCTATTGCTACCACTAGCCAATCCTTTCTATGTGAGTCCAGTTCGGCACGCCAGCCACCTTCGCCGGGATCAACCACAGACACTTACCACTACAAAACATATAAATATTAGCATTTGTCGTATTATTAGGGAAATTAAGACTAGTGATCAGCTTTATGCCTCCACATCACTACGCGAGCGAGTCATTGGAATTCATATTACAGAAACCGTCCTTCCGCCTGTCCTGCCTGTCGCAGAATGCACTTTGACCATAGAAACCAGCGTCAAAGTAATTTAAAAATTGGTGTCATTTCAAAACCTTTCTAGTAATTAACGGCCACGTCCTTGGATCGGAATAAAAAATGATTATTCACATAACATCAACATTTGATACTGTAATATTAAAGCGTACTGAGTGGCGCCTCGAAAACCAGAAACGTGAAATGTCATTCACGAAGACAAGCGTCTTAACGACAAAACTGTAATAGATGGAAAGAAATGAATACTGTTTTTAAAGGCATTTTATAAAAAATACAGTTGACAGCCAATGATCATAAGTTAATAGTAAGGCTGGATTAGGCATCGCGACCGCTCCCGCTACTGCTAGTCATATTCAGGGACTGCTCTCCCGGATTGTACCAATAAGAGATTCTTACGCCTCGTCTCCATCTCGATAAACAAGATCCTCCAAACAAGAAAGAAACAAAACACGACCTACGAGTACCAACGACCTGAAGATGAGTCAGACTGGACGCGAAGGTCGCACTTTTACTTCCCTTTTGATTTATTTACTTTGTACTGGTAATTAGATACAAGAGCTCTTGTTCTTGAGTGGCTGGATTGAGAACTGTGGAGCGGCGCAGTTCGCTTTCATTTTGAAGGCAAAATATAATATGTTAGTCGTGGAATCTTTTAGCTATTAAACCGTGTCATCGCTGAAATACACTGTTGTTCCCGATTTCGTCAGCTTTCCTTAACAAAAGCTGACATAAGCGCCTACGCCGCGGACCCTGTCGCCCTTGAATGCATTAATTCAAGATTTCTAACATGTTGACATAATCAATGATAATAAATAGATAGATAGATAAAATCTTTATTGAAACACCACAGAACAAAGGTAACTTAAAAACTAAAAAAAAAACAAATTTAACAATTAGTGTCACAACGGGCGGTCTTATCGCTGAGAGCGATCTCTTCCAGACAACCATGCATGGAGAAGAGCAACAAAAATTAGATGGGACGGTGGTTTACTATTGAATTACATAAGTTTATATCTTAATTTATATCGAATTTATATCTAAGATAAGGGGCGCTTTGGTCCTAGTACTGTAAGCTTACTCATCATCAACCCATAACGTCCCACTGCTGGGCACGGGTCTCTCCTAACTTTCGTGAGGAGGATTAGGCCATAATCCACCACGGGGGCCAAGTCCGGATTGGTGGATCACATACCTACCTCCGATATAATTCTCGGGTAGGTATGTGGTTTCCTCACGATGTTTTCCTTCACCGAAAAGCGAGTGATAATTACGTACATATGTTTTACAGAAACACATTGGTACGTGCCCGCACTGGGATTTGAACTCACGACCTGATTGGAAGGCGGACGTTCTCCCACTAGGCTACCACCGCTACACACCTATCTTTATCACAGTTCACCTATTAGAAATTAATTCGCTATTTATTCGCATTTATAATATTAGTTAGGATTAGGATTTAGGGTAAAGTTTGATGAAACAAAAATTTTTTCTAAAATAAAAAAACTCCGATGTAGTCTCCATACCTTTCGTAAGCACTTCCCACCCCATTGCCTATCAGATATCTGCAATAAGACTGATGGTATAAAACAAGCTTTCATATCAATATCCAGCTGACATTCCATTCTCTATCCCTGTCATAACGAACTGGATAGAAAGGGATGGATTGTTGCAATTTTGCCGATCGAACTGATACTTTTCGGAAGTGTTTTTTTAATGGCTTCCATGTGTAATGTAACAGTGGGTATTTTGATCAAATATGGAATACCGCTTTCTGCACATAGGCAGTATTATTTTTTATTTTTAGGTTCGCGTTTATCCACTAACCCACCTGATGTTAAGCGACGATGCGGTCTACAATGGTGCACGCTTAATTAGTAACCTGGCTTTTGCTTAGTAACCCATTCACTCGTGACTTGAAGACTCCCAGCTTGTAACTATTAGGAAACACAGACTCCGGCAAGGAGTTCCACTCCGTTGAGGCACCCATAAGATTACCTAGTAGGTAGCTAGGTACTTAGTAGGTAGGTACTCATGACTGCCGCCAGCCCCATCCGTTTCCTTGTAATTTGATCTTCGTCGATTGAAAGCGAAAGGTCACCGGGATACAAGCAAATTGTATTTTTAACGCCGGCAGTAAAATAGGGGACTTGTTACATCTTAAACTTGTACGAGGTTTCATTTAGTATTGTAAGAAGAGAAAATAAAGTGTTATTAACTCGTTTACTGAAAACACACATCATCATCAACCCATAACGTCCCACTGCTGGGCACGCGTCTCTCCTCACTTTCGTGAGGAGGGGTTAGGCCGTAATCCACCACGGGGGCCCAGTCCGGATTGGTGGATAACATACCTACCACCGAAAGAATTCTCGGGTAGGTATGTGGGTTTCCTCACGATGTTTTCCTTCGCCGAAAAGCGAGTGATAATTACGCACATATGTTTTACAGAAACACATTGGTACGTGCCCGTAATAACTAAAATTAGGTAAAGACATCTATATATAAAGGAATATAAGAGAATAAACATTAATATTGATATTCTTTTATTTTGCAATAAGTAGGAAGTTAATCTAAGTCTCACGGATAGGTTTATCTACACGTTATTAATACACAACAGGAATAGCTATTGTAATAATACACAAGAATAAATAGTATATAAGCCATTTACTTTACTTTCAAATAAGTAGGAAGTTAATGTAATCTACATATTACTACACGACAGGAATAGCTATTGTAACTCTCAATAATTAATTTAAAATATAAGCTTCATTTGGAAATAAGTAGGAAGATAATGAAATGCTCACATTAGTTGTATCTATATATAACACGATATAATTTAGCGATTGTAATGTTCACACTGATACACAATATTGATAACTATTGCAATACACATAGTAAGTTTTAAACTGAAGATTAATACACATACACAATAATAATAGCTTTCTAGTTAATAGATATAATAATAGTACTTAACTTATTTAGTTGGGCGGCGTGTCCGCCCTGTTCCGAGGTACATTGAGAAGTGAATCTGCCTTTCAAATGCAAGGCTATTTATACCGGCCGCCGTGCGGCGAATAAACAAGCTCAGTAAACCACGTGTTTCCTTAAATTGAAACTAAACGTTTTTACTGCTTGATTTTTATTACAATACATGTTAAAACCTTCTAAATCAATACATATCCACAGATATGTACACTAAAGTTTGTTTAAACGTGAATAATTCCAATTATTATATTAAATGGTTTTCTAACAGTAATAAAGCTGTTTCATCGTTTATTTTCAATTACCAATTATCTTACAAATACAGAGATGAATTATCGTAAATGATTCGATACATTAATACTTAAGAATATTCATATTAGTATGAATATTGAAGAATTAACACAAGTCAATTATCATATCGTTAAATGAAATATGGACGAAAATACATGGATTAAATCTAGCCGCAGAAATCATAATTATTTGATAATTATCAGTCAAACTTTTTCTAAAATACGTACAATATTAATTATAAACATTAACGTAATTTCCTGTTTATTGGAAACCAGTGAATGTTGCCAAATTCATCAAGTTAAGTCCTCAAACAAATGTTGCCATTTGAATCTTTACTAAATACATACATTATCATCAGATACTCAAAACGTATTATTTAGTCATGTACCTACGTGGTTTAATTATAAAAGATACTTATCTTGACACAAGGTAAGTTTAGCATCATCAGTATTTGAATATTGACAACAATTACCATGGTAAAATTCAAATAATCTATCACGGCCATACTGATATGTACTTCGTTCTCGAAGTACCTACTTAATCACATTTCACAAGTCCAAATCATTTTATATTTTTATCATTATCATCATCATCACCAGTATAACTTTCTTTTTTTTTTTTTTTTTACCAATGAAACCATTCTCTTTTCTTTTTTTTTTTTCCATATCATTCACATTTTTTTTTTCATTCTCATGATCTATGACCAGGCATATAGCACATTAGTCCTTTTACTCGCTGCCAGTAAAATCTAGACTAATCAGGTTTAAGATCGCCCAGCGACACATTTTTTTTTTTTTCATTTCTCATACTTTTTTTTTTTTTTTTTTTCCTCATTTTCATCGTTTCATTGTGATCTATGACCAGGCATATAGCATATTAGTCCTTTTACTCGCTGCCAGTAAAATCTAGACTAATCAGGTTTAAGATCGCCCAGCGACACAAATACTGGTATGATGTGACCGATGTGACAATCTCAGAATTTAATATTTTAAGTGTGTCAAAAAAAGTACCTGTCCTAAGTAAATTAGCAATGTTACATAATAATGATAATTCAAAATTAAACACATTCATAGTTTGATCTTAATAATTATGTGATCTACATGGATATTATTTTGAATAATCTTAAATTTGTTAGCTATATAATAATCTATCACGGTTCTCTTTTGACAATGATATTGTTTAATAAGTTATATTTGTTTACAGTGATTCTTCAAAGGAAATGTTTTGTTCTACCCATTCACCAGGCCAAACACGCAGTTTTTCTTTGGCAACAATAATATTTCTCAAATTATTTTGTCCCCTCAAAGAAAATCTGTCATGTGGTAATATTTGTATTATTTCATATGGGCCTTTGAATTTTGGACTGAGTTTATCATGACGTCTTGACTGATGTAAACTAGGTCTCCAATATTATATATTTTATTGGTTCGTCTGGTAGTATCAAAACGTTTCTTAAACCTATCAGCAACATCTTTGAGCCGTTGTCGTGCTAATTCACGATCAGCTTCTAAGTCAATACTTGGTTGTATTGATTCATCTACAACATCAGTTAGCCGAGCTTGTATGGAAGGTATATTTCCTTCCCTTCCTAGTAAAAGTCTCATTGGGGAAAAGCCTGTGGTTTTCTGAACAGTCGTATTAAGAGATTGTTGTACTTTCCAAAGAACGTTTGGCCATTCTGACAAATCATTAATCGTGGTAGCTAACATGTTTGTTACTGTAGCTACATACCTTTCAACTTGGCCATTACTACGAGGAGTACCAGTGGATATCATGTGGTGTTCAATTTGCATTTCCCTAAATAAGGTTTGAACTTGATTAGATGTAAAGTTTGTGCTTCTGTCCGTAATTACAAGATGAGGTGTGTCGAATAATGCAATAGTTTCACGTATGGCAAACAACAATTCCTGTCCGCTCAGACTCTTAAGGGGTTTGAGGATGCAATATTTTGTAAATCCATCTATGACTAGCAATACAAATTTAAAACCATCGGCTGATTGTCTAAAAGGCCCAGTGCAATCCATATGCAAAGTATGGAAAGGAATAGATTTCTCTATAGGATATAATATACCTTGTTTAGGTCCAGAGTGATTTTTTCGTGAGGTACATATGAGACAATGAGAGATGTATTTTTTAACAAACGCTGCAATGCCAGGAAACCAAAAATGTTGGCGGATTTTGTCAATGATTTTATCATATCCATCATGACAGTTATCATTATGAAATAGTCTAAGTAAGCTAAGTCTATAGCCTCTTGGAATATATAATTTCGGCATAGCATTAGCGTCGTTTTTATAATAGAGCAATGTATTTTATGATTAAGTATTGATTGGTATCCAATTCACCTGACCGAACTTTGTCAATTATAGTCTGAGTCTCAGTATCATCTCGTTGAGCAGATTCTAACCACGATGGCGGACGACTTGCATCGTCATTAACCACGTTAATTACAGAAGGGATATTTTTGTTTGTGTGGACAGTTTTAGGGTTGATTGGATTACGACTTAGGTAGTCAACATGACCCACATATTTACCCTTTTTGTAGAGAATTTTGAAGTTAAAATCTTGCATAAAGGTCCACCATCTAGCTACACGCGGTGAAAGATCTTTTTTGGTCATGGTAGGCTTAATGGCATTACAGTCTGTTACTATAGTGAATGGGATACCTAATAAATACACCCTAAAATGTTTAAGGGCGTTATAAATTGCCAATGTTTCTAAGTCGTAAGAGCAATATCTTGATTCGGCAGGGGAAGTACGTTTGCTATAGTATGCTACAACTTTATTCTGATTATCAACTTTTTGCATTACAATTCCACCATAACCAATTGAGCTAGCATCAGTGTGCAGTTCAGTAGGTAAGTTTGGATCAAATACAGTCAATAGTGGTTTCGTCACCAAGTGCTTAATAACATAATTCCTAGCTTCATTCTGATCTTGACCCCACTCCCATTTCTGGTTATTTTTTGTGAGTTTAGTTATACTGGCAGTACGTGAGGCAAATTCTGGTATAAATTTACGGAAATAACTAGCTAAACCCATAAATTGACGCACTTCTTTGATAGTATCAGGGACAGGAGAGTTGATGAGAGCCGAGACTTTATTATCACTTGGCCTGATACCATCTTCAGAAATGTGTCTTCCTAAATATTCTATCTCTGTCACAAAAAACTTGCATTTTTTTCAAGTTTATGGTAAATCCGGCATGACTGAGAACTTTGAGAGTTTGTTCTAGGTATTGCAGACCCTCATTTTCAGTTTTAAATGGAATTAATAAGTCATCTATATACACTAATAAAAATTTCAAGTGTTTAATGGCTCTACTTATAGCTCTCTGGAAGACTGATGGTCCGTTACAAATTCCAAATGGCATTTTCAGAAATTCGTAATGCCCATCTGGGGTTACGGAAGCTGTGTATTTTACGGAGTCCTGTGCTACTGGAATTTGATGAAACCCATTTTTTTCGTTTAGTTGATCGAGTTCGCTATTACAACTGGTTATTTGATTAACTACTCCAGTTGGTTCAAGCAAGTGAGTACGTGTCAGTCTACACCCAGAAGAGTCTACTATAACAGCAACGTCCGAATGACTAACTGCATCTCTACCGATCAAACAATCATAGCTAAAATCTTTATCCCTGGCTACATTAAATTCTATTTCTAGACAGATTTCCTCAAATTTTACAGGGACAGTTACTTTTGCAAAGATATGTAATTTACCATTGCCTATACCATCGAGCATTTTTGAACATGGAGTTAAATTGCAACCTATTCGCCGTGCAATAGAATCCTTTATGATACTGCAACTAGCACCAGTATCAATAAGAGCTTCGACTGTCATATCCTTTATCACAACTTTAGTTAAGCCTTGGTTATACAATTAGCGTCATCTCTTTTTGTTACTGTGGTACTAGTGGTAGAAAGCTGTCTAAAATAACAAACTGATTCAGTGTGTCCGAATCTTTTGCAATGGGAGCATTGGACTTTGTTTATGGGGGGACGAGCTAAGTTTGTCGAAAAACTTGTCCTAGGGGCATTATAGTTTCTGTTCTGAAAACATTGGGCTGAAAAATGACCTAGCTTGTTACAAGTGTAACAACGTTTTTCATCAATTTTTGGTCGTTTGCTAGGAGAACTAGTTGGGTTGTCAGTAAATTTACTTGTAGAATCAAATGGACGTTTCTTAGGAATCTTCACATAAGTCGTAAACAGTGATATCAATTCTGCAGTGGTCTCCACACGACTATTTTGTGATGCCATTTTTACATGCACATCATGTATACCTCCGCAAACAAGCTCAACTAACTGTTTTTCGGTGAAAACTATCCTAGTATTCTTAAACAATCTAAGTTTTTCCCTAGCATAATCACAATACGATTCTGCAGCTTCAGATGTTAATAACACTGCCTTTGTTAATTTGTCTGACAAGTTCCTCTTTTCAGGATATAAATCTTTAACAGTGATTTTAAATTGTTCCCACGTTCTACCTTCATCGGGCTCCCAAGTTTCATACCACAGTAATGCAGAGCCTTTCAAGGCTTTACCTGCTTTTGCAACGGTTGTGATGTTGCTTCATCCAAGATCCGCTGCGATTGCATCGATATTGGTGCACCAGCTGCTGGCACCGTTGTCGTTCTTATCAGGATCGAACGGCGGGAGAACCACATCGTCTCCACGAGGTGTCCCCGCAACTGCATCTCGGATCGCCTTGAGCAGACCTTCTACGACTGCCGAGTCCATTTCAGAAACCACACCCACAATATCTGAAATATTACATAATACGTTAAGATTAGTCAGGCCGAATCCCACTTCTGATAATAACTAAAATTAGGTAAAGACATCTATATATAAAGGAATATAAGAGAATAAACATTAATATTGATATTCTTTTATTTTGCAATAAGTAGGAAGTTAATCTAAGTCTCACGGATAGGTTTATCTACACGTTATTAATACACAACAGGAATAGCTATTGTAATAATACACAAGAATAAATAGTATATAAGCCATTTACTTTACTTTCAAATAAGTAGGAAGTTAATGTAATCTACATATTACTACACGACAGGAATAGCTATTGTAACTCTCAATAATTAATTTAAAATATAAGCTTCATTTGGAAATAAGTAGGAAGATAATGAAATGCTCACATTAGTTGTATCTATATATAACACGATATAATTTAGCGATTGTAATGTTCACACTGATACACAATATTGATAACTATTGCAATACACATAGTAAGTTTTAAACTGAAGATTAATACACATACACAATAATAATAGCTTTCTAGTTAATAGATATAATAATAGTACTTAACTTATTTAGTTGGGCGGCGTGTCCGCCCTGTTCCGAGGTACATTGAGAAGTGAATCTGCCTTTCAAATGCAAGGCTATTTATACCGGCCGCCGTGCGGCGAATAAACAAGCTCAGTAAACCACGTGTTTCCTTAAATTGAAACTAAACGTTTTTACTGCTTGATTTTTATTACAATACATGTTAAAACCTTCTAAATCAATACATATCCACAGATATGTACACTAAAGTTTGTTTAAACGTGAATAATTCCAATTATTATATTAAATGGTTTTCTAACAGTAATAAAGCTGTTTCATCGTTTATTTTCAATTACCAATTATCTTACAAATACAGAGATGAATTATCGTAAATGATTCGATACATTAATACTTAAGAATATTCATATTAGTATGAATATTGAAGAATTAACACAAGTCAATTATCATATCGTTAAATGAAATATGGACGAAAATACATGGATTAAATCTAGCCGCAGAAATCATAATTATTTGATAATTATCAGTCAAACTTTTTCTAAAATACGTACAATATTAATTATAAACATTAACGTAATTTCCTGTTTATTGGAAACCAGTGAATGTTGCCAAATTCATCAAGTTAAGTCCTCAAACAAATGTTGCCATTTGAATCTTTACTAAATACATACATTATCATCAGATACTCAAAACGTATTATTTAGTCATGTACCTACGTGGTTTAATTATAAAAGATACTTATCTTGACACAAGGTAAGTTTAGCATCATCAGTATTTGAATATTGACAACAATTACCATGGTAAAATTCAAATAATCTATCACCCGCATTGGGATTTGAACTCACGACCTTCTGATTGGAAGGCGGACGTTCTCCCACTAGGCTACCACCGCTTACCTTATGAAAACACACACGTCTGTGTTTTTATAATTTTACGGCAATCGAAATCACATATGGCATGCGAACCCGCACTGCTGTGTTGACAATTTTATCACAACAGTTGTGTGCGCCCGCACAGCTGATTGAGTTTAGTTACGACACAACGCCAGTAAACACACACGTTGTGTGTAGATTCGCAGAAGAGCCAAAAGAAGTATAACGGTTCAGGAGTGAATGTGTTAAACAGGGGAGATGTAGTTGGAGTAGAGAGTAGAGACCTAAAAAAAAGCTAATTTACTATTACAAACTTATTATTTGCGGTTGGTACAATAACCGTGTCTAGGGATCCAACGGCAAAGTTAAGTTTGTTTATTAACCTAGTTTGTCTTCACAATAATGTTAGATGCTTTCTTAAGACCTACAAGTTTGTACGGTACCCTAGGTGCGCGACTCCAACTCGCACTTAACCGATTTTTTCATTTAATTAAGTTTCCTATATAAAATATATTATGCTCCAATTCTCTCAAGTGTTTCTAACATGAAAGTCTTACCTATCTTTTCCAATATCAAGGATTTCATTACTACAGTAAGAGGGTTCCAAAGAGATAGACATATGTACCTACCTATAACAAAGTAAAATTGTTAAAGTAGCGAACAAACAGTTACTCGTACCAATTACTTTGATTTTAGCCGTTACTATGGATCTACCATCCGTCCAGCGTAAGAAAACCCCCCCTAATAAAATGTCACATCTAAATTTACTTAAAGCAGAGTAAATTTCAAAGAATGTGACAGGTCTACGTATGTTGGATGTGTCGCGCTCCAAGGGCCCTGTAGTTGTTTAGGGGGTGTTACGGAACGATGGGTTTGAAATTGGAATTAGAAATTTAGATTCAGAACGTTGTCAGAAGTCTAAAGGAGGGTAGTTGAATAAAATGACAGTTTAACTTCTTGCAACTCTTTCGTTAGTGTGCCTTTTTTTTTTCTGGAGACCAGCAAGTCTGATGGTAAACGCTAAGCTTGCCCATAACAGTTGCATTGCTTATAACACACTTTCATTTTCTATTTAAAGTGGGTAGACACGCAGACGTCTTTAATAATCTATTCAGTTTTCAATTTAGAGAGCTTTGGCTGCTAATAAACTATGAAAGACCTTTTCAGAATTTCCATCTAGATAGCTCAGTAAAGCCTTTGTACTCTATATCTATATGTCACCATTATGTTAGAAATTTCTAGATACAAAATTATAGATAATAGATAGATAAACTCCTAATTGAAACACCGCAGAACAAAGAAAACTTAAAAACTAGAACAAAAGAAGTTTAACAATAATAGTTTCATTTTTTCTATTTTATTTGTCTGAGTGACGAGAAGAGCAAGTCATACACCTGATGGTAAGCGTTACGCCTGCCCATAACAGTTATAGTGCCACCCAGAACTTTGCAATGCATAATCCTGCGCGGCACTGTCACTGCGCTCGTCACCCTGAGACATCGGCTCTAAAATCTTATATGCCCAGTTATTTAGCTTCTGTCGCGATCGACAACACTCAGATTGTACTAATCTTGTTAAAAACGTACTAAATAAGGCTCTAAAGTCTAACCCCCTTATTTATAAAAAGTTATCGAACGTCACTTAGTACTGCGCAGTACAATTTGTAGTGCGCGATTTTATGAAACATCACATAACTTTTTATGAATAAGGGGATAAACATATGAAGCCGGTACAAAAAACGAGAAATTCACGAATTTTTAAAGAGTGGAGTTTTTATTTTTATTTTGTCAATTATTTTTAGTTAGCAATAACACAACTGTTACTGTGCATATTACGTAAGTCATTCTTTTGTATTTTCTGTAAAAATATCAGAATTGGATGTATCGGCTTATGTTCCGGAACTCCCCAATTAGCACAATATAAAAATATGTTTTATAGACGGTAGCTTGGGAAGTGACGGGCTTACAACAGAGCATCTCTACTCCGAATTCTATCTATCAATCCTTGAAATCATACAAAAGCAACCAAACTGTTTACTTCATGTTATCCCCAGAAACGTGCATATCCTTGCAATCAATAATAGTTCAAAGAATCTATTTGTATTGGAAGAACGCAGACGGATAGAATCCAAATCATATTGTAGAGCAGCTATGCTTACTCTGCGGCCCGTTAAGATGTTACCTTACTGACAGTGACAGTTGATTGACAGTGCATAATTGGTTGATAGCTAGCCAAACATACCAAGAATTATTATTGTCGAGGTTTTTACTTTAAAATTAGTCTATTTAGCTAATCAGTAATCAGTCTTATTGAAGAACTCCAGCAATGACGCAGATAAAAAATTATTAAATCCAAAATTATGGCAGCATTAGCCTAAAAAGAACTAAAGATAAAGATGCATGCAAAGCCTTGGTTGCTTTCGCTACAATTATTGGTGGAAAAATTTAGTTTATAATGCTGTTAAAGAAAAAAAAATTTAAAAACCTTTCAATATAAATATTTTACAGAAACTAAAACCATTTCATAGATAGATAAATAGATAAAATCCTTATTGAAATACTACACAACAAAGGAAACTTAAATACAAAAAAAAATCAAACAACAATTAGTGTCACAATGGGCGGTCTTATCACTGAGAGCAATCTCTTCTAGACAACCATGTATGGAGAGGAGCAACAAAAAATATGTGGATTCTCCAATAAAAAAAGCATAGTCAGATTTTACCCGATGCGCAGGCAAGGTTTAAAACTTCAAGTTTACTGCCCGCGAGAGGATAAGGTTGAGAATGGCTGCCGTACGTATGTTTATGTAAGTAGGATGAAATCAGTTTGGATTGGTTCGTAAATATTGGCTATCCTTGTAGATAGCCTGAGTATTAACAATTACAAGACAAGATGCCTACGTGGCCTGAGTAGCGTTTACACTAGGTAATTTTTTATAACACTACTAGCTGTACCCTGCCACGCTTCGCTGTGGTACATTCGCACATTCGCTGATATGTCGCTGATGAAAAAAATAGATAAAAACAATCCTTGATGCGGATTATATATCATGCTAAAATTTCAGCTCGATCGATGCCGAACTTTTTGAGTTTTTGAAGCGTACACAAACCAAAATAACATTTTTATATATATAGATCTATCTATCTATCTATTCAGCCCGTATCCACCTACTGCTGGGTACAGGCCTTATTATCCAAACAAAATTATTATCCACTAGCTGCGCCCCGCGGTTTCACCCGCGTAGTTCCTGTTCTCGCGGGAATATGGGGATAAAATATAGCCGATGTTACTCGCTGTCAATGTAGCTTTCCATTAGTGAAATAATTTTTTAAATCGGTGCAGTGGTTAAGCCGAAACCTTACATATTTCTATGCATACCTTCATCCCCTATATTTATTTTACCCCCTCAAGCGTAAAGTTTTACAAACTTTGAATGCCAAATTTATTTATATCTAATCAAAAGCCTAAAAAATAAATTTCAAGCTTCTAGCTTCAAAAATTACGAAACTTCCATACAAACTTTCATCTCCAATTTCACACCCTTGCAATGCTTTTTTCGCGATAAAAAGTACCCTATGTCCTTTCCTAGGCTCTAGACTATCTCTGTACCAGATTTCATTTCAATCGGTTCAGTAGTTCAGGCGTGAAAGAGCAACAGACAGACAGAGTTACTTTCGCATTTATAATATAAGTAAGGATTTACCTTTTTTATTGCATACTCCACTACTACGTATTGGTATAAAATAAAGTAATTTGGAAGTCAATTATAAAGTCCAAAACATGGTAACCCGTAGTATAAAATCACAATTAAAAATATAAAACACCAAAAAATGTAGGCCAGATAGAAAGCAACATTAAAAATCTATATTCAACATAGATATATGAAGCAGTACAGATGCTAATCACCTAGGAAAACATTTTGATTTCGAATTCAAATAGTTTTTTTTTCTATTCTATCACATTATCCACTTGTAAATTGAAAACCATAGCACATAAATAAGGCTAAAAGTCACCGCAGAAGAATTAAGCTCTTTCTCACCCACGTCTTTATGTCTAGCGCTGTTACATTTTAAATTGTTTTTTTAATGGAGATCGTGGAAAAGATACGGTATGGATAAGCTTTTTTGCATTCGATAAAAGTTTTTTTTTTTTTCAATACTTAGCGGCATGGCACAACCAAGAGGTGCGTCCTCATGCGGCGCTCCGGATAACGTGTAACATTTTCATGATAGTGACAGCGTCGCGCGGGGCTGTCAAAATGTATAAAATATAACAAGCTGACAGCGCCGCACGCTGCATTGATCTATTTGCGCCTTAGAGCATCAACCTTCCTCACAGTCCATGTACCTATCTTGTCACGTTCTCGACTGTCTATGTTACCAAACGTAAAAAATAATTAAAAATCGTTTTGTCATTGTTTTTACGTTCTAATAAAATATATCCTATAATGGACTTTATGAAAGAATAAAAAAACAATAAATTACACGACTGAGTTTTGTTTAGAATCCTGAGTTATTCAATGAAACTCTACCAGTCTCATTATCTCTCTTCTTAACTTTTGAAATCATCAAAAATTTAAAAAAAAACTTATGGTAAGACCTTATGCCTGCCAGATGAGCTGTGGGCCAAAATTGATACAAACTGGTACAGTACGTACAGTACGTTGATACAGTACGTCGACGTCACAGCAGACCTAGGAAGAGGTGGCGGGACGAACTTGACAGCTTCAACAAAAACTGGTCAAATCTAGCTTAGGATCGCACTGTCTGGAAGTCAAGTTGGGGAACCTTTGCCCAACAATGGGACAGTACGGGCAAATCGTAATCGTAATTGCTTACCTAAAGAGAAGGTAGATAGACAGATAACTATAGACATTATCAGACTTTAGAGAAGATGTCTCGGGGTGACGAGCGCAGTGCACTGCCGCGCAATATTATTCATTGCAAAGTTCTGGGTGGCAATGTAACTGTTATTTATTTATTTATTTATTTATTACAAGATAAAATAATGATAACATTACAGATGCGATCTAATGCGCTATAATTACGGGCAGGCGTAGCGCTTACTATCAGGTGAACGATTGCTCGTCTCGTCACTAAGTCTAAAAACTAGTTTAAGACAAGGTATTTTACCAAATTATTCAGGCTCTTCAAAAAACTAAACTCTGTCAGAACTGAAGTAATATAAAAAAAAATAAAAAAAAATCCAACTAAAGAGTTTCACACTTCGCAAGCATGCGGTGTCCTAGATTCTTCAATTCACGGTAGATTCTGATGAACCCAAACCGAAAAGGTAGTGACGCACACCCACGCGCGTGTCTGAGCTCTCAGCTTCATTACAAGGGTTTATAGGTGTCATGAGGTTAGCTACGGTGGAAATAAGCTGCACTGCAAAATAACAAGCTATAACAGGGTGACAGATGTGAAATTTCAATGACAAGTTCAATATCAAACAAATGCTGGGACGGGTTTCGGCGGAAAATTAAAACTGTAACGTTTTAGTTTTTTTTCTCAATCTTGTGTGAATGTGCAATATTGGCGGTTTTTTTTATTTGATTAAGTAAGCAGAGCAAGTCGATCAGCTGATGGTAAGCGCTACGCCTGCCGAAAACAGTTACAGTGCAACCCAGAACTTTGCAATGCATTATCTTGCGCGGCACTGCACTGCGCTCGTCACCCTGAGACATCAGCTCTTAAAGTCCCGTATGCCCATACGGCATCTCGTATGCAGTAATATACTTAAAGTGATCAATGCTTTACCACAGAATAAATATCACGACCTACCGAAATTTTCTGGGAATTTTGATACGAATTGAAATGTTTTTTTTAATTGTTATCAGAATTTTTTCATTCATATTTTTACACGGCCAAAGCACCAAAATTTCAAACGAACACACGAATCAACAACGTCCCATCTTCTGTTTCCCGCCAAAATTAATTAAAATAAGTAAGTACTCGTAATAACCAGTAGGTAAGTTTGTAGAGCAGCGGCATTCAGCATTTACGGTACCCAACACAAACAAAAATAAAAAGTAGTTAGACGAGCATTATAAGATCTTCATCGCACAATTATCATTCTTCTAGTCTTTCACAAGATACTAAACCTCAATAGCAATCGTAATTATACACTTTCGTGCAAAATAATTAGGGGTTACCGGACTATTACATGTATATCTTGGTGGGTAATTAAAAAAAATGCGCTCTTAGAATAGATTTAGAGATAAAATATATTTTAAAATGAAGTAGTGCAGACGCCTAGTTTTGACGGACGGGGGGCTTATTTTTCAATCTCCCGTGGCCGATTCTCGCCGATTTTATAGAGGATGTCGGCCATTTTGGTAAAAAAAAAATCACATGGAGAGATTCAAAAATCGACCCCCAGAGCCAATTAATATTGAGTTCGATTCGTTTTTTTTTATAACAGCTACTATTGGCATTGTACGATTATTGGATTTGGTTTTTTAGATTCGCGCAACTTGATTCCTCCATCGTCTTTCCACCATCGGACAACAAGACGTACGGAAACGGAAACACGGCATCCGTATTGACATTCCTCCGATCCGCACGAAGCGTTTTGCATCTACATTTATAAAACGAACAACGAAGGAATGGAACACCCTACCAGCGTCTATTTTTCCCGAAAACTATAATCTGAAAGTCTTCAGATCGAGAGGAAATAGGTATCTTCTAGGCAAGCATGCTCCACCATCGACCATGTCGACTCTTACCACCAGGTGAGACTGCGCTCAAATGCTTACCAATTATGCAATAAAAGTAAAATGGCCAATACACGGTATTATATAAAAAATTAGCTGTGGTATTATTATATTTCTAGTTGTTATTGAAAAATTGTAAGTTTCAAATTATAAGGGCAATTCTTTTTAGCTTCGGTTTCTAATTTAGCTTTTTCAGTCACATAATCACTTTAAGATATATTCACAGTGACGGCACTGTGGCTCTGTCACGATTTTCTTCACTTGCTTACGGAAGCAAGTGAAGAAAATCGTGACAGAAATCAAGCTTAATCTCTCAATGAAAATCGGTTGGTGAAATGCTAGATACATAGAGCATCGGTTTACAAGTGAAAACGTAAGCAAACGGTCAAAAAAAGTAGAAAAAAAAAAGAAAAAGAACGAATGAAAAAAAGTGACATACGAGCTTCGATCTGTTATTTTTTCGAGAGAAAGGCAAAGGTCATGCACTTACATACGGCCTGCCTAGTTTATTTATTTGGCATGTTTTTTGCGCGCACTGCAGTAGTTATTTGAAACTTTGCCATATTTTTTGTAAACCAGGCCACGGTCAGTCTATTTTTTGGCTGTAGAATCAGTCAAGTTCATTGAAGTTATATTATGGAAACATCGCGAGGAAACCCATATTATATACCTACCCGAGAACTATTTCGGAGGTAGGTATTTTATCCACCAATCCAGACCGGGCCTCCGTGGTGATTGCCTAACCCATTTCACAAAAGTTAGGAAAGACCCGTGTTCAGCAGTGGGACGATATGGATTGATGATGATGAAGCAATTGACTGCAACCTGATGGTAAGTGACGACGCGGTCGATGTTGGATGAAGCGTTTGCCTAGATGATCTATTCATTCTAGACTGAAAAACTCCCAGACTTATCTGGGTGTCTTTAGAGGGTGTTTTGCCACTTATCTTGCTAAGTGACAGTGTGGCTTGCTTAGACTTTTGATTCGAAGAGAGTCTGGGTCGCGGTCCTTCAACTGTTATTAATTATAGGGTAGGGGTAACGCTGCACACCCCTTCAATAAATTCTGCACAACAAACCACTCAAAGCTTCAGCTTGCAGAGCTTTATCCCAATGCAGCCATTCATAGAAGTTTTAATTAACAAACAACCGCAAATTAATTAAAAACTAGGTTGGTGTTGAAGTTGTGCTATGTGTCTAGCACCTACATGTGCAGTTTCATCTGCAGATGAAATGTTCCCCAGGTATTCCAAGACCTGAAGTAGGATCTACGTGGCAAATGAAAATGAAAGTCGGATTAATTTGTCATTTTGTGTAAGGATGGGTAGACCGCCAATTTCAAAAGAACTCATTTTTCATTTTATTTGTGTCTTAATAATATGGCTGCGGTATACCAAACTTCATAAAAATACATTCAGTGATTCTTTTAATTCGGAATTAAAAGAATAGATAAGAATAGTTAAACAATTGACTGGAACTTAACCTGATGATAAGTGAGGCCGAGGTTGACGTTGGATGAAGCGGTTGCCTAAATGATCTACTCACTCTAGTCTGGATGACTCCTAAACTTATCTAGGTGTCTCAAGAGTTTTTGGAATAACTCTCTCTCCTGAATTTTGTGCTTCGGTTATAATAGACTTGCATTTTGTTTATTATATGGCGCGAGCCATGTTACAGTAGAAAATCAATCATCATCATCATTATGAACCCATAATGTCCCACTGCTGGGCACGGGTCTCTCCTCACTCGTGAGGAGTGTAAGGCCATAATCCACCACGGGGGCCCAGTCCGGATTGGTGGATAACATACCTACCTCCGAAATAATTCTCGGGTAGGTATGTGGGTTTCCTCACGATGTTTTCCTTCACCGAAAAGCGAGTGATAATTACGTAAATATGTTATACAGACACATATTGGTACGTGCCTGCACTGGGATTTGAACTCACGACCTTTTGATTGGATGGCGGACGTTCTCTCACTAGGCTACCACCGCTAGAAAACTAAAACTAACTAACTAGAAAATCAATACCATAGAATAATTACAGAAAACACTTCTGAATTTCGTGCAAGGTAGCAATAGTGATGTGCAGTTGATAAATCGGAAGGTTATCGATACAGTGCGGTTTTTAGGACATAGAATACATAGATAGACGTGTTCAGCTGGCCCCCCGCTTGTCACGCCCGGCTCGGCTCGCCGGTTGTTTACCTACCAGTCCACTCCAGTCAGTTAGCGTCTCTCGCGCACCGCGCACGCCCGTCCGTGCCCCCGCGCACGTGCGTTCGCTGCGATCGAAAGATCAGCTGTCAAAAAAAAACTTGACGTTTCGTAACAGTTCACAAACTAATTCACACGTGAATTTGTTCCCATTGTGTTTCAGACTGACTCTGCGGTGGTTTTCAAGTGTTTCCAGTGTCATGGAGCCAGAATGCTTTTTTGAATGAATTATTCAGCTCGCATAGTTTTGACGCGTTCTGTTGCGATGTTAGTGATGTGATTACCTATTCTGTGTTAATATCGATTTGTGTGACATGGTGTGTTGTGTGCTGAGGCTGTCTTGTGATGTCTTTCGATGCTGAGATGTCTGCTATCATCAGCGACCTCCGATGGGTGTGTGACGACGATTTGATTGCACTCTCATGGCAAAACGGTATGTCTGTTTTTGCTAACTTTAGCCGGTTTACTTAGAGATAACTTGCGAATTGCGCACACGCAACATTCTACTTAGCCTAAGTACTTACCTACTTGGGTAAGTTAGCTTTAAGTAAATGTCTTGATTATTGTTCGGTTTCCTTTCTGTATATGTTCGTTTCTAATCTACTGTGTTTGTTTCTAAAGGTGACAAAGTGTGCGATCAATGAATCTAAGTACTTACTCGAAAATAAATTCACATTTATAAATACAGCGATAGTATTGTAATTAATATCACGATTTATAATTTTAGTCTTTCTTATCACTGTCTACCTAATTTGCACGAAAGCTGAATATGCAATGCCTAATGATTTAATTTCTGTTATCATAAAACAAATATTAATATAGTTACACTATCAGTAGGTAGTAACACAGACAACACAAAAACAACAAAAAAAAAACATAATTATAAATATATAACAGTGAGCAGGAGGGTTAGTTAAATTAGTACTGGCAAACAATTTGTTGTCCCCTTCAAATCTCATACTAATAAGTTCTGTCGATTTTCAATGACAAGAAGCTACAATTGTTATAGACTGGTGTGGTATATTGTAATAAATCTGAAGAAGAAAAATCTGTAGATAGACATTACGATGGCTTTTTTATGTTTGCTCATCTGATGTTAATAACTTGAAAATAATAAAATTAAGTTAGGTACTAAAATAATAATTATCCGTTTTAAAATAATACAGTAACTTTGCATATTACTTTAAGGTCTAGCATAGTACCAATATCACTTAACTTACTCTTTATAAAAGAAAAAAAAGTTAGAAACCTTATTTCTTTGGATAAATTAAAAAAATATTGGAATTCATCATCACGTAACCATCGTCGTTGATCATAAAAATTAAAATCATCTAATTCATATTATAATCTAACGCAAGGTTGGCCAAACAACTGAGTGACCTTGTAAGTTGAAAGAACTGTATCTCAGACTCCCTGTATTAAAGTGGTCACGTAGGACGTTAAATTAAGTGACCACTGACCATCCGAAGCCGGCCTTGCAGTTCTAATGCTATTAAAGTGTTGACATTTAGCTCTCGATCACTTTAAAGCACCATATGTTTCCACCTACATTTGAGTCCTGGTCAATATCTCGAAATTTATTCTTCTATCGTATTATATGCAAAGTTAAGCAACAACTTTTATAATAACACCTTTTTTTTTAAGTTTTTTAAACTATAGTAAAAAAAATATTACACGTAATCCGTCACGTTACACGTTTTTGTTATCGTGTTATTATATTGTCATCGGTTTTTGACATCTGTGTGTAAAATTTCAAATAATTCAGAAGTCTGGAAGTAGGCGAAAATTATAATTTAAATTTTTCAATTCATACATCAATGCGTAATAAACCGATGAAAATGATAAAAAAATCTCTTAGCAAATAACTTACTATGACGAGTAGTGATGACCTAATGACCAAATGTGAGTTTCAGATCCTGACAAAAGAATAATATAATCATCCCCTCATTAATAGCAATTTATTACCTAAAAAATATGTAACCACTTACTTTATCCGCACAACAAACTTGCCTTCTTGGAAAAAACCTCTTTTATACATCATTCATTCTTCTTGTAAACACCAATTGTTTCGCCTGAGCAGTCTCATTCACTCTTTGGCTCGACAAATCTCATTCGTTCATTGCTAGAGCCAATTCGGTGACGAACTAAAAAAAAAGTATTTAACTTAATATGGCGTCAAAAATAAGATTCCGTTTACACGATCAATAAACATCAGGTGACGCTAACAAGACTCTTCCTTCAATATCGACAGATTCCTAAGTAAATAACACTTCCGAATTCCTTTACAGCACTAGTACGCGACGCGAGTGCTAAGTGTTCGACAAATAGTTTTCTATCGACACGTTAGGACATCCCTATTTAAATATCGAAACCTTAAATAACACTGTAGGTGACTACAAACTGTATTATGATATTATTATAATACAGGAGCAGGAAAGTTAACAAAACTTTATTTTGATATTTTCGCTTCGAGCTCACCGTGCGAACCAATATTATTAGTATCGAATTTCAAAAGTCTCAATGCGTGTATATTTCTTTTTAAATCGTTGTTATATTTTTTTTTTTTTTGGCATAGGAAAAGTGCTGCAGCACACGTTTTTCAGCATCATTTTTTTGCTCACACTGTCAGAACATTCGTGATAAATACCTAAGTATTTATTTTATTTAGTGGTCTCGCCTAAACTACAAAGTAAGTATTGAAGCGAAATTAAATAAAGACACCGCAAATAGGATTTTCCTCTCAATATAGCTCGCTCAAAGCTAACAAGAAGCTTTTAAGAAGACACACCTAAAACAAAACTACAGCATTCCACAAGGTAATTTGCATACCTACACAGACAACCTGTTTTTACAAACGTAAAATAGCAAAAAATACCTTCATGTCGTGGAACCAATATTACTGGCCGGTTGCACAAATTGCGCTAAAAAAACAAATTTTCTTTTAAATAGTGACATTGACAGTGACCGTAATGACAACGGTTTCCCGCCAAAATTAAAAGAAGTAAAACGTTAACTTTTTAATTTTTGCCTGAAATTAAATGGCACAGGGGCAACGCTCGGCAGCCGAGCACTGTAGGTAAGTAGGAAATACCGTCCAAGGTGAGCTAGATGCTAGCAGGACACGCCTGTTTGTACAACTTGAGGACTTCATTATTGGACAACGTTCGACCGGTTGGTGAAACGGTCCACTGTCCAGCGTTTTATGGATTCTTGAAAAAGGTGAACAAGTTTACGCGTCACGCAAAAGCAATTTCGTTGAAAAAATGTAAACAAGAAATAAAACTGTTGAACAAACTTTGTCTGGCCACGAGCATACTGGTTGCAAATAAAATTCCAACGAACAAAACTGAATTTAAAATTCGAATTCCTCGATTTAAATAATAATGTTATTAGCGATCCTGTGAGTTTGACGCCAAGGAAGTTGCCAATAAGATGTGCTTTGCGTTGACTGAATATTAAAATAAACCTTAAGAAACACATTACCGATGTTGTAGAGCTCTATAAACAGATACCCGTGATATAAAATAAGGTGTGTTGAAAAATATAGTTCTCCTAACGAATATGGTAAACAAGCAGATCAAAATGAGTCCAAACACCATCAATCCATACACTTTAGGTAGGGACTAGAGGGAAACAACCATCAACACACTGTCAGCTAAAAAAAAGAGGGCTACTAAAAAGGTCCGTTATCTTCCTTCCATCTCCATCATCAGATCAACTTGATTTCACCGTCATATTTGTATTGTCATCGGAACAACATTGCGCATGCAAGGAAACTGGGATTTCCAACCGTATATTATAATAATTATAAAGCTTTTTATAATGAATTTTGAGGACATGTGGTTGACACTACATTTTTATAGAGAAACGAGTTAGAATGTAAGTAAATTATTACGTGGTAAATTTAAAATGTCAGTAAATTACAAGGATACTTCATCAACAAGAGACTGCTAGTAGCTTTAAACACATTTTTCCAATTTATCGAAGTTACATACAGAATAGATACTCTCCACCGCCTGGGATTGGCTTCCTAGAACCTCTACTCTAATCCGGAGGGAAATTGGGAGGTCACTCAATATTACACGCCCAAATGACAATGGACAAATGGGTTAGTTCGAACCTTTATATTAGCGGATTGTCTTTTATTTACGTCGCGTAATATCTTTGAGTACTCAGGCACATAACGTGTGTAAAAACGTCATTTATGTAAGTTTGAAATGTTAAATTAGTTATTTGTATCTTTTTTTATTTCACTGCGTGACCTGTCTGAATCCTGCGCGGGACTGCACTGCGCTCGTCATCCTAAGACGCCGCGCTACCGGCTCTAAAGTCTCATAAATATGCCCAGTAATTTCGCTGGAAACAGTGCCTTCGAACCGGAAAACAGTAATGTTTGCACACTACTGCTTGTCGGATTAATATCTGGCAAAGGTGTGTCTACTGTCCAGGGTGCGGTTTAGGTTAATTTGGCTTATTCTCATAGATCAACAGCTTCTCTAACAGATCAAGCTTCTCTAAGTTGACCTTCCTTGACGTCTAACGTTAATATTAATATAGCTCGTTTTTATAGCCGAAATTATCAAAGCGGCACCATAACGGCTCTGCGATATTTACTAGCATGGCCGTTGTATAACTCTGACAATGGGGAGCAATAACGCCTACGTCTAGTCGGTTCTTTTAAAGAACAGTTGGACTAATAAAATTACGTAAGTATGTACTTACATATTTTGGGTTTTTAATCGTCAAAATTCTTCGTCTGGGGCTTATAGTGAATCACTTTTATGTCAATATTTTATGAACTACTTCAGTAGGTATTTATGCCTTCCTAAATAATATTTTGTGTCGTTGAATTTTCATTGATGTTTTTTTTTATATACATACATTAATTATGAATCATGGAAACAAATTCCTTTAAAATTTTTCGTAGCTAGCTCATAATTAAAAATTATTTTGCATAATTATTCCCGTTGAATCGTGTACCTTTTTCAATTAATTACAAAATGTATTTTTAAAGGTATCAAATAATACTCACATTTTGTTATTTCCTTCATTTTTATTTCACCTTTTGTGATCCATTTCTTCTTAAAATTAATCAATTGTACTAATTAAATTCTTCAATATCAGTTTAACCTTTTGTAAACATACACCCAGAATCCCTTTTACTTTTATATTAGTTAGGACAACTGTTCAAATATTAAATTTCACAACATCACCTTCAAAACCCAATCTCATTCCGATCGCCGAAATCGTGATATTGCTCAAAAGATATCAGACGACATCAGCAATTACAAAACTAAATATAAAATTACAGACAAATCAAATTCATTAATTATAGGCCAATGTTACATCAGCAAAGAAGCTATAATTGTTGAGTCAGGTTTCTTCAAAGTCGGATGGTGTAGTACCAGCACTGGTTGCGCAAAATAGCTAATGGTTATATTTGAAAATGGTTGAAAGATTTATGGTTTGAAATCGAATTGCTATTGCGATCTGACCTGTAATTGGAAATTGGAATAAGTACAAACTTTAAAAGTATCTGTAATACTAACATACATCTGAAAAGATTAACATGCTAATCAATGATAGCTTCTGTAATGATAAGATTGAAATACTTATTGGTCAATGATAACTTCTGTGTTTAGTTTTAAAATTGCAATGCAATATAGTAAATAAAGGGTCACCAGACAATGCAATCTTAGCATAGACTTACCAGATAATGTCATCGTCATGTCTAACGCATGACATGAACCAATTCAAGAAACCCAGTAAAGACCGCTTAGTTTTTTCAGTTCAACCTTTTCGATTATTAATTAATTGGCAGAACTTTAAAAGAAACTGAAGGACACTGAACATTTTGATGGGTCTAATATATTTGCTATCAATAGAAGCTCTACATAAGCAGCTGAGTAAAGTATTCCAACTGAAATGTATGTCAAATCAAAAGTTAAAGAACTTGATTAAATCAAATGTCAAATGGTCAAAATTGAAATGATGGTCAGACCTCAGGCTATCATCATGCAATACCATTGCCATACGGAAACTAGTAATTATAAGGAAGTGATCTCACAGTCTAGGCACTTCGGTTTTTGCATGACGCCACTGATAGCTTAAGCAATAGCTGTTTTAAATGGATTAATTCTTACATTTTGTTCGTTTATTTTATTCGGCTTTATGTCCATGACCGGTGGGTGGATGATAATGATGTTAACGTTTTGATGAAGATTTAATCGATTACGATGGCATAGGTCATGGTGTTTTGATGGTCTTTAGAATAATCATTTAATCGTGATTGGTTTTTAATATAGTTATTAGTAGGTGGTGCAAGACAGGAAAGTGACATAGATGAAATGCTAGGTGAATCTTGCTTGTCTTATATTATCTAGTCTTAATTTTACCTCCCAGCTATTTGAGGAGTATGAGATTTCTAGCCACCATTAAAATATTCGATTGAAATTTTAGGGCTTAAGAATATTGAGATCAATGATTAGTATATCTTGAAATAAAAGCTATGTATCTCACTCAAGTTTGAAATGCTGACAGCACTGTCTCATTCACTAACGATGTTGATTGCCATCGATGATTCATTGATACTGACGGCTGGTTAATGAAGTAACATTGGTATAGCTTCACATCGACCAGACAAACTTGACAAAAGTTAGAAGGACTACCAAAAAATTGACCACAACGAGTAATTCCAAAGCACCTTAACAAAATAAAATTTAAAATGCTACCAAGAATTAAAAAAAAAAACAGATTCCAAAAGATGCACAACTGACAAATGCTTAGTACCAAGCAATGCATAACGACTCCAAGATAATTAAACCTGTTTATACATTAGCCAAGTTAGAGATAGCAATTAAAGTTTATTTCCTCGGTTTGCCTTCAAGTTACTCTAATTGGCCAATCTTTACAGGTTATGAAGACTCGTTAAGTAATGCCTCTTTTAAATGGTGCTTCTTTTATGAACGAGCTCAGTACCAAACCCTGCGGCAGGCTAAAAAAGTACAAATGTGGTAAATTACTGAAATGAAATCGGTAGCAAAATGCGTTCAAATAACTAATGTATAACATAAAAAGGTCTCAAGTGCAGCCTAATCAGCCTGAGCTCAAAACCTTGTTAGGACACTACATGTCCGCTTAGCCAGCTACACCCTCAATTAGAAAATCTGTCGTCAAATCCGGCACTTGCACATATCCCTGCCAGGTCTTTGTGACAGTAGTCCTCCTATAGGCTTAGCATGTTTATCACCTTCGACCACATAATCACTTAACACCAGTGAAATAGTGGACAAAATATGCAAGCCTGTAAAGTAAAATATAAGTGCCACCATGTAAATATTATAAATTCTTGCGTTCTTTTGAGAATGTGCCATTTTGAGGATCAGTACTTCAGAGACTCATATCCCTTTTTATGATTTGGTCATTTTGAGACTCACATGCCGTTTTGAGAATTGGTCATCAAGAGACTTATATTCCATATTGAGAATTGGTCATTTGAGACCCATTTGCCATTTCAAGAATTGGTCATTTGAGACTCATATGCCATTTGAGAATTAGTCCTTTAGAGACTCATACAATTATATATGCCATTTTGAGAATTGGTCCTTTTGAGTCTTATATGCCAATTTGAGAACTGGGCATTCTGCGTATAACCTTACTGTCGGCACATTAGCAACTATGATAATATCATTAGAATAGAATAGAATAGAAAAACTCTTTGTTGTACACCAGAAACAAAATTAAACACAGTACAGAAAAATTACAATAGGTAAACAAGGGTAGTACAATGGTTACAAATTTCGTTAATTAAACGTTACATGTTACATGTTGTAACGTACATTGTTTGGAGTATGTATCATTCCTCAGTTTCTTTACGTTTCCATCAGAATAATTCGAAAAAAATATTTAAATAACAATTGAGGAACTTCACTTTTATACGGTCTAAAGACCTATTGTCTTTGACTTTTAAACATGTGTACTCAAGAATGATTACATTCATAATGAGGCAGGCATGTATTATAGTACGCGGTTGGTTATTTACTATAGCACTGGTGTGTAAACATTCAGCATGTGTGCGTATGTATTCATAAATGACATCATCATGGCGGTAAACAAGTGCGGAATCAAAAAAATAATAGAATTTAACTCTATACCTACAAAGAAGTATGGTACAAAAAGTCTGCATGTTGAAGATGCTCTTATATTGAGTTATTTTGTTAGGCTACGAACAAACATATAACCACTTTTAAATTATACTTGTCTGTCTGTCTATTGATGAAAAATTACTTCTAGGCGGGGTAGACCACTGAGCTTTGATCTAGGCCTTCTAATATCGCTTTACCTACTACCGCGAATGAAATCAGAGGAAACCGCTCGTTATTATGAATAAAATAGCGACGTCAACCTATGTCAAGAATAAAACACCTTGATAAATATAGCTGCTAGATTTAACGAACAAGATTTCTCTGTTTCTGAGAAAAATAATCAACGTATCAATGTTTTTCTTAATAAATTGTTTTTAACCACTGACCTTAGAAATACCTTATTTAGCCAGAGGGCGCACCTTATCTATGGCCATTATTAATAGCAAAAACCATACGTAGTTGTTAACTAAAAACTCCTTGGTCATTATCGTTTATCATACGCGGTTAGTAACAAATGTACGTGATATATCCGCCAATAAATTGTTATTTTACGGCTAAACCTTACCTTAACAGCTTGTAATTACCACATAGTGTTTAAAAGAAGTAATGTTATGAAATAAGTTGAAGATAAATTAATATAAATAGCTGTAAGTTCATTGAGGTGTCATTGAAAACAGGTTATGATTTACGTAGTAAGGAAATCGATTTTCAAAATGTTTTTTTTTTATGTTTTTTTTTTCGTTTTCGCTGTCAAATCTTTGCTATCTGTTACAGTGTAAAACATTTGAAGTGTTTTGGTGTAGTGATGTCGGAGGTTTTTTAATTTATAATTTGTTTGACTTCGATAAAGGAAGTTTATTTGATAAGTACTGACAAGTGACATGCAAGGATATCCTAACTACTCGTAATATTATAAATGCGCATGTGAGTTTGTTTGTTTGTTATGCTTTCAAGCCTAAACCCCTGAACCGATTTTAAAAATTCTTTCACCAATAGAAAGTTAAATTATCAGCGAATAACATAGTATATATTGTATCTCCGAATTCTTACAGGAACGGGAACTACGCGGGTGAAACCGCTGGCACAGCTAGTAAAATTATATGATTTAAATATGTACAGTTTAGTATAGTTCATTTTATAGGGCGGTATGAACAGCATTGGCAATACGTAGACTTTGTAAATTTTCATGAGTGTCTTCATGGGGTCCATATAATAAACATTATTCGTAGAGTCCGTGTGAATAAAGACATAATATAGAATTGAATTGAATTTTAAATAACGCAAATAACCCGTCACGATCGCTTACATAGATCCTGACCCAAACTAGGATTCCCTGTATCTTGGGAATCAGGAACTACGAAAACCATGGACCTACAAACACAGGTCCAACATGGTCCTAGAACCACAAAGGTTGACAGAAATCTTTAACCTTTGCGGGAATCGAACCCGCAACCACACGCTTCGCAGTCGGCTCATCACTCACTAAGCCACGGAGGCCGTCAAATTGCACGGGCAAATGTTTTGATTCACTACTAAGTACTTAAATACCAATATTTGGAGAATCTATGTCTTTAAGTAAGTATAAACATATTGTATAATAGCGACGTACCCAAAATGCTATAAATAGCTAATGCTAACTGCAGATTTTTCTCGGTTTGGATACGTGGATCTGTCGCATAATAACTAATTATTATCATCATCATCATCATCATCATAATAATCAACCCATATCATCCCACTGCTGAGCACGGGTCTCCCCTCACTTTCGTGAGGAGTGTTAGGCCATAATGCACCACGGGGGCCAGGTCCGGATTGGTGGATCACCTACCTACCTCCGAAATAATTCTCGGGAAGGTATGTGGGTTTCCTCACTATGTTTTCTTTCACCGAAAATTATTATAATCAACACAATCACTATAATATTAACAATCATCACTAGAACTTCCACCAACCAGTCAACAGTATCGTAATAACAATAAAAGTTATTCCTAAGTTACAGTTCACCATTTTATTGAAAAGTATGTTGCGATAGTAACGTGTTGTCATATCAATCAAGCTCCTCGGAATGCGAGCACTTGTAAGATAACAGATGCATCTTGCTTGCTTGCTCTACTTAAAGTTCATGTTGGTGACACTTGCTGTTTCAATACTAAACTAATAATTGCAACCGAGACTAACTCTCTAGGTAGCTTCAGAGGAATATAATCATGAAGCTTTTATGTTAGAGTCTTGTTTTGTTTGTTTGTCGAATGAGGTTGTGGTGGCTCTGGTCTTAGAGTTCATCAGGCTGTCTAAGGGCTTCTGACGTGTCTTAGGGACTGCTGTTAATCGATAACAACTGCGACCAACAACTTGACGTGCCTTCGGAAGCACGAAGTGATTAAAATGCGAATATAACTTCGTCATTGGTCAACTTAGTCATTGGTGTGGGGCATGGCATCGAACTTCGTGGCGTAGGGTTGCAAAGCGCACACGTTACCGCTTGACCACAATCTCTTTACAGTGTTAGATAGACCAGTGGATAGATAGATAGATATAACTCTTAATTCAAACACCACAGAACAAAGAAAAAAAGATTACAGTGAACTTGAGGTGATGGGTAAGGTTGTAGTAGAAACAGAAGGTATCTGATTCTACTATGATAAGGTCGACAGAAAAAAATCATCGCAGTCGATCACCCATACGATGAACGGACCAAATAAAAACAGTCACTGGTCTTCCAATACCTGATGCCATAAAAGCAGCCGTGGGAAGAATATCCTGAAGAAGATTAGTGCAGAGAGTGATGCGTGAATTCGAAATTTAGATACGACCTTCAACAATGAAGAAGATATCTAAGAAGATGTTAGAATATCGTGGATGACTATTTGGGTCAATCTTGCAAGTCAATTTTGATCCAGTTTACGTTGTTGAATTGAGTTGCAATTTTGTATTTTGTCAAGATCCAATGACAATACAATATAATGGTGGTGGCAGTGAGCAGATTTGATGCTAGATACAGAAGGTAGTCATCGGATTATCTCAATGACTTATATATTGTATATTAATGGTAATTGAGCTCATTTTTCATCAGCACGTAGTATCAAATACGTGTTGTATAAAAACTTTTCTATGTATTTATTTTTAACAGAAGATAAAAATAGTTAACGACCTTGCATTATAATTTGAATCACAGTCACTTACATTAGAATTAGGCAATTTTAGAATCGGTACATCTATGTCGGTGCATATTTATAAATGTCAAGAACTCAAAACAAACAATATTCACGATTCCAGAGAAGTACCACTATTTATCTATAACTTCAGCGACTAAGAAGTTGAAGATATCTAAGAATCAAATAAGATTGACTGTGACCAAAAACCAATAAAACAATCTTCTAATTGTACGGACGTTAACGACATCGTCAAATTCGTCAAGGGAGATTTGACATGGATAAACAGCGAAGAACTAAACGTATTTTGACATTCCCAAAATGAGTATGATCAGTGGATCATAATCCGGATGTTTTGTTAATACCACGAGTCACTGAACTTCTTTGAACAACATGTCTTGTGCACTATTGTTTTCCTTGACATTGGCTCCAAATTCCAGCATAACCGAAGTCCTAGCATTGAGGTTGTTAACCTCGTAGTTATGCTTCGGTTAACAATAGCTAACTATTTAACATACTGTCAACTGGGCAAAGTTCGGAAGAAGAATTCCGTTTGGGTAAGGTGGCTTCCCATATACCCGAAGGTAAGATGTTAATTTTGTAGCCTGACAAAGTTTTGGGGATTTTGTACATTGTTTGTCAAACTATTTGCTTAATGGTTTTGGGAGCTAAATAAATTAGACGCTTAGATTTTTAGACTTCCTTGCAAACATTCAAAGTTTCCAGAACAAATTGAGAGTTTTCATGTTGATTTTTGGAACGAAGATCCTTAACGCACGGCACGGAAGTGGCGGAGGGGGGATAGGCGAAAAAAAAGTTTAAGAGGTTTCCGTCACAACCCTTTCTTTAATGAAGACGGTTATCCATAGGGCGAAACTAAAATTAAAATTATTTTTTTTCATACGAAAGGAACTTCGTTCCAAATGAGTGTTCCACGACACTCACGCATTTAAAAACAATCTGAAAAAAGAAGAAAAATCAAAAAAAAGACAAAGTTAACCCATCTCCATCCTCCTCAATATTTGTTTACTTTGTTTTTTTTTTTGTAGTTATGGTAAGATTTTAAATCTTAAATCTTATCAAAAGGTTATTTTCATTCATCATTGAATATGAAGATAAATCGACATGTTAGTTTATAAATTACATTGAATATTAAATAAAAGTTTCAGTAGTAACAGTTAAAATGTATCTCTACCTTTATCACCATTGACAAGACGTCTATCTGATTCCAGTAACTCTTCCATGTTCCTTATCTGTTTTCTTTTAAATTATCTTCAACACGTTATTCACTTTTATCACTAAAACATTGTTGTGTGAATACTTTCATTAATTAAAAGTTCAGTCACCCCATTTTAATTACGTAAACGAATAGCACTCGTTAAAAACTTAAGTGATACTAGTTTTTTGTAGTAAACAGTCAACGTTGACTTTTCAACTACTCTCTTTATTGCCTTCGTGGTAAAGTTCATTATTACGAATAAAAAGTTCTACAGTAGACACCCTGACTTTTTTTGTCCTGCGCTCAGTCCTTGAGCTCCTTTAATTAATTTACTTTATTGCCCGCTTTAAAGGATACTTATTTCTATAGAGGATAAGTATCCTAGGAGTTCATTTATATCTATTTTAAATATCTATAGGTATTTACTCCAATTATACCTACCTACTTTAAATTAATAGACAAAGCTACATGGAAGTAAATTTTGGTTATAAAATTGGTCTAGCTTTAGAAGAGTTTAATGAGACGTGCAGATTATGCACGTAATGCTAAATACCATACCAATCTATAACAAATCAGGCATTACACAAATCGAAGGTTCGAATTAAATCGTAATATTATGCTACCCTTCTTAAAACGAAAGAAAAAAAAAACATATTATATATTCCAACCTCACCTTCATAAATAATAAATTCACTGTTTATAATACACTTATATATTATGTAAAATTTGGATTAACTAGATCCTTTATTTTAAAATTATAAGCACAAGATCCGCACTGTAGCTACAAAATCGATTATTTGCCCGCACACTAAAAATATTTAAAAGAAAACCACAATGAAAACGTCTTGCAGATGAATTCTAAATTCGTAGTCTATAGCATGTTTTTTATTATTTTTTACGCGTAAAACATTAGCATTAATCAATTGTATACGATTGTTGGTTAAAGATTTATCGTCTCTATGATGTGCTGATCTTTGTCCGTCTCTTTTACTTTTTGAAATATTATGTTTATCTATTTTTATTGAGCGATTTTATTACTTGGTTTAATGAAGCCGTCTAGGTTTATATTCTTGCCAATTCTTTTTGTGCCTTCACGATGGGTCATTATGGCCGTTTTAATGTAGTGTTCTCTTTATGGTTAACCACTATGCTTAGTTCTTTAATCACCTGAGACTCAACTGGTTTTGTTTATACTTACCTTCTGTTATTTTAAACTGTCTGTTATTAAAATATTATAATATTATATCAAAGCATACTTTCATTGAGTAGGTTGTGGTCGTTTCTGGTTACACCAAACTGAACTAAAGTTAAATTTAACTAACCAGCTCTAAAATTATTTTTTTTTGTTTGAATTTCAAGCGGGAGAAAATACTATCCCAAGAAGTGAGAACGTATTCATACAACTGTCATTAATTTTGTTAAGTTTCGTGCATACAATGTTATTGGTATATACTTTTTAATGTTTTTGTTGTCTATTTCGAAAATTATCATTATTTAAATTAACAAGAGCAATGCTACCAGCACCTGTGGCTAGAGCACCTGGACATCATCCATAGCGCTAATAGTTATAACAGTAACGTTATTACTGTTTTATGTTGTGGTTAAGCTACTTGTATTCTGTAGTAGTTCCCTTTAATAACCAGTTATCTTCAACCGTTTGGACACAACCCTCAATAGCCATATTAAACACGCCTAAATCGGTATCAGCTTATTGAGAAATCGTGATCTCCACCGCGACTATTCCTAAAGCCCCTTATAGGAAATGTATTCAACCTCGGTCAAAGGGGGCTGCCATAATCATATCCCACTTTTATGGTAAACGATTGTTTACCTTAGACCCTTAAATAGGTGGAGATGACTCACAGATATCCGTATTGTCAATTTAATGGCATACTGTGAATACTGTTGGTCGTGAGATCGTTTGTGCCTTAATATCTTGGTCATATCTATGAAGTTAGCCTTTAGGAGAAAGATCATAAATGTGAGATCAAAATCTTTGTTCATTGGTCAATTTTATTGCCTCTATAACTGTACTTGGATATTGATTGAAAATACTGTACTTACACTTGGAAGGTTGCATTGCGTTCCTAAATTTTTTTTATTACTTCACCTGTGATACCTAATCGCTTCTTCGCCTACTTCATCATCTTTTTACTTCTTCGCCTACTTCATCATCTTTTTACTTCTTCGCCTACTTACTTCTCGTTATTTCACCTAGGTTGTAAATTCTTGAGTAGTAAGGTAGCAATTTTACAGCTACCCGTAATAATCTTTTCAAAAACGGAATAGCTAATTTACTTTCAAAGAATTTATTATTTTATGTCATCTTTAAACTATACCAATCAACATTAGAAAAATCCACATTTTGATCATTTTTTTAATTTTTAATTTGACTAAGTGACGAGACGAGCAAGTCGTTCACCTGATGGTAAGCGCTACGCCAGCCCATAACAGTCACAGCATCACCCAGAACACTGCATTGCATAAACCTGCGCGGCACTGCACTGCGCTCGTCACCCTGAGACATCAGATCTACTCTCATACTATGCCCAGTAATTTCGCTGGAAACAATGCCCTTCAAACCGGAACACAGTAATGCTTGCACACTACTGCTTGGCGGATGAATATCTGGCAAAGGTGTGCTACTTCCCCAGGCGCTCTCTTGCAGAAGAGGCCTCCCACTACAAAACCATACCATAATAGCAAAATTAGAATACCATTAAATACGAATATATTTTTTTTAATATCCATGTTAAATTTAGCAACTCATTAACAATACGCGGCGTAATAATTTAGCAAGTTTAAGTTTCCACGCGTGTCATTGTATAAAGTGACCTTCAAACGTTAACTGACTTGTTCCACGGGTATTCAAACTGTTACAGCGAATCCGTAACTGGCGACAAACACCTTGTACTGTGAAGCGGTAAAGCGGTCTTACTAAGCTAACTGTAGGCACTCTTCATCCGGTGTTCTATACTTTGGACAATGTGACAGACAGAACTCTCTTGAAATGTTCCATAGTTGGAAAATGCCTATTAATAGCTTCATTGTACTTCAAGTCTGTTAGTCTTGACTAGACTTTGTAGCAATAACGTGATAACGTAGCTAAAAGTCCCTAGCGCAGACTGTCCGTCTCGTTTACAGAACCTCCAATCCTCAAAATATCCCATCTAAGAACATGTACACGAATTTATCAAAAACCTCCCAAAAGCTTTTCATTTCTCAAAATTTGTATATTAACAATATCTGTTCTCTAAAAACTCTGTGTCAACTTGTTGGAAAGCTCTATAATCAATTCAATTTGTTTGCAGACGAACGATTTAAAATTCAAATTGTGCAAATGTCTCTGGTTTGTCTGTGAGAACTAATTGAACAGTTTGATAATTCAGTTACACTGTTTGGAGTTTCGGATTGTTTGATAATGATTCATTTGAAAGTTTTATTTTATTTGATTGAGTGACGAGGCGAGCAAGTCGTTCACCTGATGGTAAGCGCTACACCTGCCCATTACAGTTACAGTGCCACCCATAACTTTGCATTGCATAATCTTGCGCGGCACTGCACTGCGCTCGTCACCCTGAGACATCGGCTCAAAGTCTCATATGCCCAGTAATTTCGCTGGAAACTGTGCCCTTTACACTGGAACACACTTGCACACTACTGCTTGGCGAATGAATATCTGGCAAAGGTAAGAAAGTGGTAAGTAGCGATAAGCGGATCCAAGATGTTTCTTTAGACAGTCGAAAGAATAGCATAAGGTGGAAAATTTGAAAAGCGAATTTAAATACATCTCGCTCCCTGAATGAACCATCGAGATGTTTTTATATTGTTCCGATTTGAGTCACTAGCCACTGCGTTCTTCGCTTGTTCCAACCCCAAGTCATCGGTTTAACTCGAAACAATCGCACTTAGAGTCACAGACAGCGACTATTTCCTCTCATTTGTTCAAAAACAACTCGGCTTCACTATTCGACTACGAGGTAAAATCATCGAGATGTTTGAATAATCGGAACAATCGACTGTAACATCTCGGACTCGGTCATCACTAGTGGGAAACTATCCATTCTAACTTCGCGAACAGTAAAAGCTAGTAATAACATCATCATCATCATCATCATCATCAACCCATATGGTCCCACTGCTCAGCACGGGTCTCCCCTTACTTTCTTGAAGAGGGTTAGGCTATAGTCCACTACGGGGGCCAGATCCGTAATAACATAACAAGTTTTTCTGTTTCGTGTTCCACGCGTAGCAATCATTCAGATTCGTATCGTCCATTCATTATTCAGCGTCACGAATGCTTTTTTCCTTATTATCATCTGCGTGTAATTCTTATTCCGTCTCATCTACCAAATCCGGATCAAACGCCAACTTTTAAGGAATTCATTACACTGTTCAATCGTCCGTGATCGCCGATTGATTGCTTTTTTATCCTCACTTGCGTCCGAAACGAAAAAAAAGTATCATTAACATTTGAACGTGTTTTGCTGTTGAAGGTTTATTGATTACTAATATGTCTGCGAAAAAATGTCTTGGTAGTTATATTTTCCAACTATTATTGTATCCAAAACAAGTGTTCAATACAAATTGTGTTGTGTCTTATTACATTCATATACGGTAGAGTTGTTTTTGGCAGGAATATAATAGGAATAGAATACCAATATTGTGTACTTTTGTATTGTTATTTTGATCTGAAATGAAATGTTCTCTATTATTTCTTTGATATTGATGCCATCATTGCCACCGATAGTAATAAGTATCTGGATGACCGAGCTTTGCTCGGTTTTTTTTTATGACATTTTCTAAAAATGATTCCTAGTTAGATCGATTTATCGCCCCCGAAACCCCCTATATACTAAATTTCATGAAAATTGTTGGAGCCGATTCCGAGATTCCAATTATCCCTACTTATATTATAAATGCGAAAGTAACTCTGTCTGTCTGTTGCTCTTTCACGCCTAAACTACTGAACCGATTGAAACGAAATTTGGTACAGAGATAGTCTAGAGCCTAAGAAAGGACATAGGGTACTTTAAAATTACATTGACAGCGAGTAACATAGACTATGTTTTATCCCCATATTCCCGCGGGAACAGGAACTACGCGGGTGAAACCGCGGGTCGCAGCTAGTTATATATATATATATATATAAGAATTGTTCATTTAAAGATATAAGATATAGACGACGTCATAGTGTATAAGCTCGTTATAAACACTCAAAAAAGCATAGGTACTACGGGTTTGAAAGACCGTAGATTTTTTCACTTTACTTTTACGTGTAGGAAAGATAAAGCCAGGAGTTGAATTTCTAGATTCCAATGTAACTTAGGTTTGCTTTCTGTTGATACTGCATTGCGTTTGGCGCCTTAAGAATGTAATCTTACCGACTGGTTCTTAACTATTTGCGTTGCACTATTTGATAATATTTTCTATCATAATAAAATTAATCAGCGATGCAGATGTCCATAGGCGGCGGTGACCACTTGTCATCAGATGGGCCGCATGCTTGTTTGACAAATATTTTATAAAAAAAAAATTGGATATTTTTTTATTAGATAAGACTAGAAGCAACGTCTCTACTGAAGCGAAATAATCTTTCTGCTAATCAAATAGAGAGCAATTAAATGAAAGATTAGGATATCAATTAAATAACTAAAATTATGAAATCAAACAAAATAATTATTCTAATATAAATGAAGTAACGAAAAAGTTAAAAAAATGTATCGCTAAACTAGCTGAAGATAACAATGATCTAATAAATGTGTTAAGCAATCTTTTATATCCAGCAAAGTAGTAAAATGTGGTGACATTACTCTGTTGGCAGGAACCTAATTCCGAAATATAGGCCAGAATTTAGGAAAGAAAGTAATGACCGACAAGGGATTTTAGCGCTAAAACAGAAGATTATTAAGATTCATAGTGCACCACGCTAGTCCAAACAGGCTGGTGGATGTCACACGCCTTAGAATGTGAGATTCTTGAACATACCGGTTTCCACGCGATATTTTCCTCCACCGTCGGCAAACCTTGCCTAATTCTGATCCTTATTTACTAAAACATAACTCAGTAACCCAAACCTTCAAAGCCTCAAGCAAATATTATACGCGTTTGTTATATTTAATTCAGTTGACTTTGTCAAAGGTCGGCACACGGCATTCTCCAGAACAGGTTTGTAGCCGTTCTGCGTTTATGAATTTATTAACTGTGAACAATTATCGCTACTTCTTGTTATTAACTATGCAACGGTTAGCACTGAGGTGAATTGAAAATTGTTGAAACAAAAGACGTGTGAACACACTTTACACGAGCTCTCGTTAAACTTTTGTAGAAAAAAAATTGTGTAATAGTAGGCAATATTACATTTCATTTGAGTGTGGATAACGTTGGGGAAGAAAGGTGGATTGGTGACCATGTATTGGAAGACGCTGCGTGCCATAGTCTCTATAAGGTAGACCGACGATCTGCGGGGCTATGCAGCACGGTGCGGATCAGCTCGAGTACGTTTTATTTTGACGTTTGATTGCCACGGGACTCGTCAGCCCCGTTGGTGCGAGATTGAAACAAACAGAATGGATGGAAACAGCTAGCAACCGCTCGTTGTGGCATTTTTTGCGGGAGGCCTATGTTCAGCAGTGCACGTCCTCCGGCCGATGATGAGTGTAGATAATTCTCGAGGTACACTAACATTTTGAACTTTAACTACCGTGCTATACACACACAAGCGATTTACCGATTAAGACTCTGCTTGTGCTATTAAAATTCAAATAATTTTGTCATATCTGTCCGCCGTATCTTTTTTATTAATTTGAGGATTTCAAATAAGTTCTTATAAGCTACAAGCTGTTTGAAATCATATTCATACTACAATCAAGAACCACAATTGTTCATTCATTATTTATTAGATTTCGGCTTTCCCATATCTGTAAGTCAACTGATTCCACCCGAGGTTTCCCTCAGATATCCAGCATGCAGAACTTTAAAGCAAAAGTTAAAAGCTTCCTCACTATTAAGGGTAGGCAACGTTCCGGCAATGCCCCTGGCGATGGAGATGTCCATAGGCGGCGGTGACCACTTATCATCGGGTGGGCCGCCTATTTTATAAAAAAAAAAAACAACATCCAAGTGCAGCCAGAGAACAGACATGCGTGATCGTTCTCACACAGATGTTAAACAAAGCTAAAACGAAAATCTTTTTCACACGTTCAAACAATTTCACTATAGTTTTCTCTCATACAATGTTTGGACACTTAAAAGGTTGGCCAACTTTGACAAATATTGACCAGTGACAAGAATTTAGTGACATTGCGTTGGACCAAATTGACCGTAAAATTGAACGTTACATTATTAGAAAATATCTTAACAAGCGCCATGAAACGCGCAAAATACATGGCTATTTTTATATAAATTGATGTGGATATTGGGGAAACTAAAGGTATGAAAGTTTATATTAAAGAAAAATGGGTTGTTGGTCTATGGGAACAAGCGAGAGTTAATACCGATCAACGAACTTTTAAAAACTTATTAAAAAGAAAAAACATTTAATTTTAATATCTTCAAAATACGTACATACTAAATGACGTTTACATGATGCCGTGTTGTGACATAAATTATTATAACGATATGAATAATAAACTAAACTATGAACCAGCTAACACAAATGTAACTTTTTCTAAGTTTACCTTGACGACCTCATCATCCCACTTCTGATTATTTGCAAACGTTGGTCCTACAGAGCACCATCCTTTTTAAAATCATTTGAAAACATTGGTCGTATCGACCAATCCTTTAATAGCTGATTGGACCCAAGTCGAGTTGGCCCAACATCCAAAAAGCGTTACTTTGCTTACAAAGACGTGTTTGCTTATCGAAAGTGCGGTCACACACAGTGCACATAATTTGATTATGTTCACGGTAGAAAGTGTGAATTTTGCTCTTTGTAGCCACATTAAGTGGCTTTGTTTGGTGATGTAACTTATTATTTTTTAATTCTATTTGCGGCGTGTGACTGCTTTCCCATTTTTCTCGTTTTCCTAGAATAAAAGTAAGCAGCTAACTGCTGGCAGCTAATTGCGAGGCTCATACTTTACTAAACCATTTGTTTTTTTAATAGTAAACATTGTTTGCCAATTATTGCGTTTTTAATGAATACATTTTTTGATAAAATTCAGTGACCCAGCTAAGCGGTAACTTTACCTATTATAATGTTGAAATTAAGGGGTTTTTGAAATGTTAGTGAGTATTTGTTTAGCTTCCTCTCTTACGTGACGTGAAACCAATGAACAAATTACTATTGTTACGTTATTATTAAATAAGGAGTTCTGGAACAAGAGCTGATAAATCCATTTTACAAGTTTTTTTTTTCATTTTTCACATTACATTTCTTATACATACCACACAACACTCAGGTTGCAGTAAACCTCTTTAAAAATGTACTAAATAAGGATCTAAAAATCGGCAGTAGGAACTATTCCTGACAAATAAAAATATTAAAAATAAATAAAGTCCTTTTATTAAGATTTTATTTTTTCATATTAGCAAAAAAACGTGGATATTCATTCATATTATTATGTAAATCATTCTTTTGCGTTTTCGATTCTTGTTTTGAAACTCGCATAACTCCATGGCACTGTGTGTACAGTGCATTTAAAATAATAATATTAGCCGGCTCAAGCAAAAATATACCTACGTTTCAAAATGTATCTCCGTGATTCACTATACACCCAGACATTTCTAATTTCAGCATCATAAAGTAGATATTGAAACGCTTGTGTGTTATCGCAGGCGTTTTTAGACGCAAAAATATGATAGGTCTCTAAAATAAAAACACTTGAGTTCATTTTTGACCACCCAGCCGGGTGTTATAAAAATGATTGTGGACGTACTCAGGGGAGGGGCTCAAAATAATTAGCTACAGGTGGGTCAGAATACTGTATAATTATTATGGGACCATGTAACAGTTATGACGTAACCTAACAGAGTTGGTACGTCCACAAAGACACAAAATAGTCGTGTCTATGCATTTTTTTTGCACCGTATAGAGGCTGTTTACCGCCTTCTGCTGGAAAAATGTGTTTATTTTATTTTATTTATTTGATTCAAAAACTTAATAAGAAACGAAACGAGCAAGTCGCTAACCTGTTATTTATTCTAATACTTCCGGTATTTTATGGGTCACGGGTATTATTATATTACTATATTTACAATTGTGGGATAAAGTTTATACCTATCGAATATTTATTTGGTTTTTATAGGTTCTCCAAAAAAATTATAACATATGTACCTATAACATTATTTCACTACCCCCTGGCCTGTCCTGAATACGCCCACTTAATGATCGTAGATATACTCTGCCGATATAAAAAAGTCAGTGTTTTAATTTAAAACGACATTCGTTATTGCTCCGGGAACCACTTTTTATATTTTTTTTGGTCACTAATTAAAAAAATAAATTTCTTGTTTACTTCGTTCAATATTTTCAGTCACAACCTCGAATCATAAATTAGCTTATAATAATTTGTGACCCATAAAAAAATAACACATCCAAGAGAATTAGCGTTCATCTCCAACAATGGAAACCAGTCCACAGATTATGCAAATCAGAAGCGCAACAACGATGAATTAGTGTCAATCCGCATATTATTAACCATTCACTACATTAATACTGTCAAAATTTGACGTCCCATCTTTATTTGTCACTTCATAAAATAAATCTTGATCCTTGATTCTATACGAATAAGAGTTCTGTATTTGATACTGAATTGCGAAGGAACTTGGCTTTGAACTATAATGAACCCAATCACAATTCATTCAATTGTTTGTGGATATCTTGATCATAATCTGCTTCACAAAATTAACACATAGCAGTTTAACAATAAAGCTCAAATTGTATTTAAATTGCATGGCAATAAACGGGAGTCTTTGATGAGACCGTGCATTGCAAATCCTTTTAGATGTACAAAAAAATCTTTTGTCTCTTTTTTGGCTAACGAGGTGGTAATAATGGAACGATATAAAAAATAAAGCTTGTAGTAAGAAAATAACGAGCTTATCTGTGTCTTAATAATAAGCTCTTCCTAATACAGTTTGCTCCTTTGTTGTTTTGGATGTAGGTACTTTTGATTATTATGATTGGAATTTCCCTTCTGAAGAAATATAATCGCTTAATCCTTCTGTGGAGATTTAAACAATTCTTCTATAATATTTATTTATTCACTAATTAACGAGATGAGCAAGTTGTTCACCTGATGTCAAGCGCCACGCATGCGCATAACAGCTACAGTCACCCAGAACTTTCCATTACAAAATCCTGCGCGGCACTGCACTGCGCTCGTCACCCTGAGACATCGGCTCTAAAGTCTCATTGGCCTAGTAATTTCACTGGAATCAGTGCCCTTCAAACCGGAACACATTAATGTTTGCACACTATTGCTTGGCGGATCAGGCAAAGGCTACTTCCCCAGGCGGACTCTTGCAGAAGAGGCCTGCCACTACTAATATAAAAATAATGGTAATTACATAAACACACCGTGCTGTCTACTGGAAATGTTCCAGTTTTAGAAAAGTATAAAAAACCCATAAAGTAGGCACTCCATAATAATCAACAGTATAGTTATCAGTGTGGTTTCACCTTAATATCATTTGGGTTGGGGAATGTTCCATCACCAAAAAGTTCGAGGAAAACCCAAGCATCAAAATCGTTCCACAATTTTAATACTGCTTTGATTTATACTTCAGTTTTATATTAAAGGATACTAGAGGTTTTTTCCTTGGTATTTTCTTAGAAGTTTGTGGTTTAAATGTCATTGAATCATAATTATAAAACCAGTATGTAAACAAAACGAATAATTATGTTGCATTCGATAGATTGCACATAATGCTGGCACCTCACCACCTCGTTTTCACGTATTTGTAGCATTTTTTTTTATTTGACTGAGTGATGAGACTAGCAAGTTGTTTACCTGATGGATTTGCCTAAATACGACGATGTGAAGTGATGCTATTCGCTTATACTCGCCTATTTTATCGAATAAGACGAATACGAAAATACACAAACACTCGCTGTTCAAAAGGATGTGTGGACGGTGGGTTCAAGTTGTTCGAACTTCTACGGCACATAGCCGAATAAAAGACCGAATATAACGGCCATACGGGCATACCGAATAACGATGTGAAGTACCAGCATAAAGAATTTTCAAGGTAAAGCAAGGTAAAGGAGGTGGTAAAATATAATTACTTTTTTATTAAGTTGCACGACTCAGGTAGGTCTTTTCGATAGCCTTAGAGGCTAGTATCTAAACTATTATAAATGTTATAATACTTAAATATGGGAGAATGGTATTTATAAACCATAATCATATCTGACTAAAATTTTAATTTTATCTATTTGTAAGCAACACGAACCTCTTTAGTATAACAAACCTTTTTTGGTTAGGAAAACCTTTTTAGTTTGAAAGATTTTATTTTTGAAATTAGAAAAAAGAAGACAAACAAAAAAGGCTTTTTTTTACGTAGTTTTACTCGTTGTTTTATTTTCGCCAAACTAAGTTCTTTTCTGATTATAATATATTTTACTTCCTGAATAACCTGTTTTTCATTCGAAAGAGACCTGCGTCTTCTACACTGTGTATAAGAGACTTAAGTGTTTGGCTTGTAAATGCGCAATATTTTTGCCTACTTGCAATAAATTATTTGAGTTTTACCTACTCCGATATTATAGCGATGTAGGTACTAACTAAAATAATGCATTATTACCTGATAATAAATAGGACTGAGGGCTATTATTTTTAGACGCATAATTATGTTTTGTACTGTTTTTTACTGTCCATCCAAAGGTTGTCTGGAAGAAATCGCTTTCAGCGATATGACCGCCCATTGTACTACCCTTGTTTGCCTATTGTAATTTTTCTGTACTGAGTTTATTTTTGTTTCTGGTGTACAATAAAGAGTTTTCTATTCTATTCTATTCTATAGCGTTCTATTCTTTTCTTTAGTGTGATAAAATATGGAACACTTTTATATCATAAGTATCATACATAAAATTAAAGAACATAGGATACCCATTGGAGATGATTAAGTTGACTTCCTTCTACCTTTCACTGAGAAGTAAAAACAAGGAAAAGGTTTTTTCTCTCATGTAAATAATATATATGTTTCTGAACGTAACATGGGTACGTCACATTCGTCATACGTAGGCGTAGGTAAAATATAGTATGTCTTCATTTCTCTCAGATTTGTTGTTTATGCTAAAATGTGGTTGAAAATGTTTACTATTTTTATTAGCTTGTCCACTATACATAATTATTTCCAAAAACGACAAGATCAAAGGCATAGTAGATTCTTGAAGTAAAACTTCTTTACGCACGCTTGACTTGGGGAGTAAGATGGTGACTGCGTTACGAAAAATGTGATCGGGTGAGGGGAACGAAAGCTGAGAGCGAGATAATGAGTTAGTGAAAATATAAAGAGAGAGAGAGAGAGAGTACGTTTCGTACATATTTTTATAAAAAAAAAAATAACGAAATGTGTTTTCTTTATATTTTTTTAGTTGAAGTTTTACTTTTACTATGTGTCCCGGCACACATTTTGTTTTTTTTTAAAGGTGAGAATTTGACCTCAATCCCACCTAATGTTAAGTGGGGATGTGGTCGAAGTTGATAAGCACGCTAAAGTAAGAAGGTTACTGGATCTCAAGTCCTGCTTTTTGGACACCCAAAAGAGCTTGCTGGAAGATTTTATGCTAGGCTAGGCGTAAATTAGTTCCTTATCACCAAAGAAACTTACAGTAAACATTCATATATCCAGTCTAGACCTCTGAGATATAGCTTGTGGGAACGTAATACGCAGCAGTGATAAAGCTGATGACCAATCCAAAAACAATTCCAATCAGAAATGTATTTCAAACAACGTATTAACACCATATATCCTATTTCCAACATTAGAACCAACAAACGTGGGAGGATGGCGTAACACACAGTCATAAATGATGGTAGTTTTCACTTTAAATTTGCATATTTTCACTTGTTATATCAACGGTGATACACAATTGAGTAAGTTATTCGTCGTTGGTATATGAAACTTGTAAATGGATATAAAGCCTTAACACGTTCACTGCTGAAAACATAACTGTGGTGGTAGCTGTTTGGGAAAACACTACGGTGTGTGCAGATCCGCACCCGTGGCTAGAGAAGAAAATCGGCTCAGCAGTGTCAAGCAGTGTAAATTGTTAAGTGGAACTGGGCTGGTCATATCTGTTGGATGTGGGACTATCTCTGAGCCCAAACCACGACAATGTGGATTCCACAGAACTTCAGAAGATGTTGCGGCAAACTCAGGCGGAGAAAGCGGGACGAGCTGGACTCCTTTTGCAACAAATGGGCTACTAAAAAAGGTTTCGTGAGGAATGGCAAGAGGAGACAGAGGTTTTTGCCAAGCAGTGGGACGATCACGGTTCTGTCATCATCATCCCATATCAGCCCACTGCTGAGCACGGATATCCCCTCACTTTGGTGAGGAGGATCAGGCTATAATCCACCACGAGGGCCAGGTCCGGATTGGTGGAAAACAAACCTATACCCAACATAATTCTCGGGTATGTTGGATTCCTCACCATGTTTTGCTTCACCGAAAAGTGAGTGATAATAAAATATATGTTTTTACAAGAAACACATTGGTACGTGCCCGTACTGAGATGGAACTCACGACCCTTTCCTTGTTAGGCGGACATTCTCCCACTAAGCTGCCACCGCTTTTCACGATCACGGTTAAAACTTGATAATTATAAATGAAAAGATAAAAAAGAATCACCCAAAGCTTTCCTACACCTAGTTTTACAACTCTACTCGTCAGCTATACTGTGGAACTGAATTTTCCAAACATCATTTGCTTTGGCAGCCATCTGCGCTCTTACCTTACGTCAAAAAGGACATCATTATAAGGTTCTAGAGTTCCCGGATTCGTCTCTTTGCTTTACGCAATAAAAACATGATGTTAAACCAATGTTAAACATTCCAGAACTTGTGAGTCGATGACCCCATACCATAATACAAAGGGACGTTTGCAAAATGACAGGATTCCACTGCGTTGCTCAAGCGCTGTAATTGCGTTGTTACTCCCATTTGTGGGGTCATAGTTCGTTTACAGCAGTAGATCTTCTTCGAGGCAAACGTTTAAGGGTCTTAATTTTGTCAGATCGTATTGAACCAAATTGTGGCATAGTTGACGTAATAGTTGTTAAGGTAGAGTTTTGTTTCGTCGGCTCTATTTCATCAACGTATTTTTTTATTTGTTTATTAATAGTTATTTTTAACGAGTCTATTTTTGTTTAATAGTTTTAAAGAATATTAAAATTAAGTCAATGCGACCTACTGCTTGACATTTTACATGGCATGCGCGCACCGTTTCTCAGTCCCGACTGCGAAATGAGTCAGCCTGAGAATGCGTGTGCGACTTTGTTTACAAACTGCAGATAAAGTTCGCAGTTCCGGGTGTAAGGAGACAGGTGGGGCCTGACTGGAGTTACTGGCTATTAGCTGTTCTGTGCCACTAGTCGGTAATGTTGTTTTAGGGAAAGCTGGAGATATCTGAGATTTAGAGGAGTTGGTTTTTTATTTACGGTTTTTGGTTTTCTTGCTTATACGACCAAACATTAATTTCTATTTTGTCAAAACAATTTGAAATTTTTTGAAAATTAATTTCTAAGCAAATTACTTATATTATAATACCTTTCGAATAAAGAGGCGTATTTTTCTCGTTTTCCCGTAGAAGTCTGCGGATGATTAAATGTCTGTATTTCCACTATAACTGTGCTAAATTCTTTAGAATAAGTTTAGTTGTGTATGTTTTACAGCTGTACAAATGGAAAACATTTCGTTTTGACGTAGACGTCTGGTTTGTCTACAGTCAGCGACACAAGTCGCTGGATAATTAGGTTCAAACCAATTTAAGATCCAAAATTCGAATCATTTATTACGGGTAGGCAAAAATAATAAATATGATCCACTAAACTAATGAGTAATTCAACTGAAGCTAACTTGGTGAGGATACGTTTAGAGATTTTTCTCGCTGACCGTACCAAGACATCATAATTTGTCCAATAAAAATTAAAGTCAATAGAATGGTTCTATTACCACAAAGGCCATTAGAACGTAAGCCCTATTGTTGGCCGAAGGTCTCCAGGTCAAAGGCTGGCTGATGAGCGATGGATTCCTTGACTCGTGAATGGACGCCCGATGTTTTCTAAGCAGTTAGTCATATTGGCGAATGGCTATTAAATGTTAATTACTTAGTCATGGCGACTGTTCCGGTACTGAGTCATTTGTACACGAAACCTTGCGGGAGAATCGTAATGACATAGAATGACATAGTCAATACTTACCCCTGTTAACGGAGAAAAATTAAAATAAAATTATGTTATTACTGCTGTGGCCCGCGGTTTTACTCCCGTAATTCTCACTATCCCGCAATAACTCTGCATTTCCCAGCGGCCTTATTCACTATGACCACCTGGACTCGTAACGCGCTCGATTTGAACTGTCAATTAAACTGTCCAAATAACGTGCGGGATGTTAGCACGATTCGAGAAGTTTTGAGGTCCAAAATAAGTTTAAAGTGCGTTATGACATCACGCGTTTTCGCCAAGGAATCTCATGTGGCATAGCAAATACGAGCCCAGGTGAAAACAAACATATTACATAGGAATAACTGAAGATCGCGAAAAAATTTAATGTTAAATCGTGAGTTCATACAGAAATCTCATAGAGATATAATTTTCAGTTTTTCTCCAATTTCCCAATTTATCCGGGCAACATTTCCAATAATTCTCTTCATAAAAACCTTTCTCGGATTTCGACGATGACTTATTTGACGATGTTCTTCATACGTTTCATTCACTACTTCTTGATTACTATCTTCGAGCTAAAGCCATTAATAACTTTAATTATTGTTTAAACTCATACCCATGCATAAATAACTCGCGGTTCATCGACCTATCATCATTATTCAATGTTGTTGTGAAAACATTATTAGACATTTTGGAAGGACTTCTAATAAAAAAAAAGGCTTCTAATAAAAGTCCACAGCCGGTTAACGAAAAATAATATGAGGCCTCATTAGTTCCTAACTTTTTTTTTATTTGACTGGGTGACGTGTGCCACCCAGAACTATGCATTGCATGATCCTGAGCGACACTGCATTGCGCTCGTCACCCTGAGACATCGGCTCTAAAGTCTCATATGCCCAGTAATTTCGCTAGAAACAGTGCCCTTCAAACCGGAACACAGTAATATTTGCACACTACTGCTTGGCGGATGAATATCTGGTAAAGGCAGAACTACTTAGTGTTTTAAATATGTATAAGAATGTGATATCGGTGGTATCTGAGGGGGTCGAAGAGGTCAGTAAGGAGATCACCAGCCAGATAGGCAGACACATCGTCCTCATCAAACATGCGGGAGAATAGCTTAGGACTGTAAAATTTGGCGCACTAAAGAAGAGGCCTATGTCCAGCAGCGGAATAAGAAAGGCTGATGATGATGATAATGATGATGATGTATAAGAAATGATAGGTTACAGATTTTAGTGGAATCTGTATTGCACGATATGGTATCCCATAGTTATAGAAACACAATGGATAATAGCCACACTAACAGCTAATTCTATGTATGGTGTAATCTCTGTTGGAGACCCAACTTTCTTACATTAGTTCCCAGGAAATTCTTACATGCATGAGTTTCAAAGTATCATCATCATCATCAACCCATGTCGGCCCACTGCTGAACACGAGTATTGCATCACTTTCGTGATGAGGATTAGGCCTTAATCCACCACAGGGGCCGGTCCGGATTGGTGGTTGTGGGTATGGTCAAAGGCTCAACCAGGCCAGGTACCAGGCCAGCATAGACAAAAAGACTTTTCACCTCTCAGTTCGATATGGATTCAAACCATTTCATATTTCGAATTCCGAGTCCTTCTACATATCACGCTTGTTACCGCCCATTTACAAGCAATAAAGTTTGAACAAACTTATATTTACCATCCTGATTTGTCGAGTAGTCCTTTTTTCATCGATATAAAAGTTATTTTGTGCCAGTACTTTTGCAGTGGGGTTAAAATTTATCTTTGCTAATACGTTGTTCGTAGTAAAAACATAATTTTACTTGCAAATGCGTAAAGGCACTCAAACACGCCACTGTTAATAGGTTCGTGTATTGAATAAAAACCTAAACAGGACCTAGATATGGCTTGACACTTGAATTTTATGTCAATAACGTTGTAAACTACATTACAAGCTTTTATGAAACTCACTGTGTAAGTTCATGTTAGTATAGAAGGACGGGTGTATGTGTAATATAGGTCAAATCTTGCAAATCAATTTCGACCCAGTTTCCATTTACATACCTGTCATTTTCCGGTGACAATGCGATGCTTATGGCGAAAACGAGCTGATCTGATGATAGAGTCCAAGGAAGACAATGATAGACAGAGCTGTAATAAGGTTAATATTTTGGAAAGTGATTCGTCATTTACATTAATAACATACCTATCAGTATTAGTACATCACTTGGTAACACCCTTTATTAGTTTAATATCCAAAGAGCTACCGATCAGAATTAAAAGTGACATATTTCCTCATTCATATTTAGGTGTTAATAGGCCAACCCTTATATTATAATATATGCTTGCAAATAAATTACAAATTACCTCTTTGAAATGAGGCCACACATTTCAAGTGAGGTGTTATATTTTGGGTCACCCTACCTTGATAGAACAACTAAAATTTCAGTACAGAAGGCTCACTCCCAACGAAATTTTAGCAATCTACAGAAATAACTCAAACGTAATCTCAAAGAGTAAAATTACAAAGTATTTAGTGTAATAAGTCACCGTAATATAACATTGAAATCTAAATAACTATTCTTTGAGGAAAACATCACCAATTCGGACCGGGCCCCCGTGGATTATGGTCTAATCCTCCTCACAAAACTGAGGGAAGACCCGTGCTCAGCAGTGGGCCGATATGGTTAGATGATGATAAAGATGATCAGGAAACCCACATGCCAACAAATCATTTCTAAATAATGTGGTTTACTAATCCGGAACTGAACCCTGTGGTGGATTACCTTAGTCCTTCTCAAGAAAGTGAGGGAAGATCCGTGCACAGCAGTGGGCTGATATAGGTTGACAATGATGATGACGATTCTTAGAGTTGGGAAATAAATGGAATTTTCCCTTTCAAAGAGAAGTAATTTCGACATTGCAAAGAGTTAGCCAGCTAGCCAGTACGAGTAGGCACAGCTCGATATGATTTCGTACCTAAACCTCAAAGAGAAAAAGCTTAGGTCTTTACCATAGAAGTCATAACAGGACAACAAAGTAACAGTGCCAAAGGGAGTAAAATATTACAACGCTATTTGTAACTAAATTCTTCTACTCCGGTGTAGGTTTACACCAGGTGGGTTGTTTTCGTTATTTTATTGGGGATATTATTTGTTTAGTATTATGTTATTCGGTTAGCCTAAGCGGCGGGGTCTTTTTACTTTCGAGTCCATGGTTCCTTTTGTCGCGGTTCTGACCCCTAACTATGATCCTCTGTACCCAGGGTATCATCTACATGGACCATGGTCTTACAAACACTCAGACTCCGATCAAATACCTGTGGTTCACACTAATCTCCTGTAAGTCCATCACTAAGCCACGGAGGCCATCTCAACCCATTGGACTTTGTCTGAGCACTGTTGGCACTGTTACAAGCGCCATGATCACCGGTAAGCAAACAGTGATCATGGCGCTTGCGACAGTGCCGAAATATCGGGAACTCAAAACGAACATAACATATGTATCCGCATTCCCGTAATCAATGATAATGCAAATGTTAGTGACCATGTTACTTTAAAACCTTATATACATATTACAAAAAATCTTCAAGGATACTCCACAAAGTGTTTGCTTTAAATCCGAACATAATGATGCGTGGGATCTGCAAATTGCACGGCTTCGTACATCTCAATGGTTTAAACCGAGATCCATTCACTTCCCACACTGAAGACGGCTTCACATAGCACTTCAGCGAAATAAAGGCTACGGATAGGAGCAGGAGGTCAACTTGAAACAAAACTTCATTGTTAATAGTAATAAGCACCTACACACAACCATACTAAAGTTCTACACAGCCTATTGGTCGGGAGTCCCAGAAACCAGTAGAGGGTGTCACGGAGTTGGTGTGCCGCTTCCCGCTGGGAACATAGAATGTGGAAAGATGCAGTCTCTGCCTATCCCAACGGGAGAAAGGTGTGACTGTATGTAAAAATCAACTTAGAGAAGAAATCAATATTCATATTGCGCTTTGCTACTCTACAAATGAATTGTAAGAAAATTGAGCTACAGCCGGTAAATTGTGATTTCAGCGCTAAAGGATGTTGCCCACGCTATGAAACCTCAACTAGTTATCAACTTGAACTTTATTTCCAAGCTTTGCAGTCTAAAGTTATTTGACGAAGGTACTATAGAAGGTGTTTGAAGAGGAAATCAATGGAAGCATTGTGTGAGAGAACTGTTTCAAGGATTGTACCGTGAGAATTAACTGTAACTTATGAGTGGGGTGATTGAAATGTGAAGGGAATTGGTAATTGTAATATTGAAAGACCAGTTTAGCGTTTATTGTATGACTTGTTGGCTAGAGATTTAACTAGTAAATTTGAAACTAAAGACAGCTGTTTAGTTAATGCTATCCCATTAAATTTAGTTGAATTAGAAAGCAACAACGAATTTCTAACAGAACTAAACTAAAATTAGCGTTAACAAAAGAATTCGCATTAATGCAACAAGTAACAATACAGTAAAGTGGTGGCCAAAGTACAGTTTCAGAGAACCCGATAGTCAAATTTAATGAATACACATCCATATTTTCCAATACCAATCAATAATAACCCAAAATTAAGGATCATAATTTCTCCGAAGCGATCTAGATCATATCATTTTGATGGGCAATAAACCAAACGTATGAAAATAATCGTCACCCGGCCTAAATACCTAACCAATTGACACCGAAGCTCGTAAACTTATATAAGTGTGTATTTTCATTGGGTGTTGCGAACAAACATTAATTTGTTTCTAACGTATGCTGTATTTTTTTAAACTGTTAGTTTGTTTGTAAACTTACCAAAGCGTCCAAGCGGAATCTTGCTGTAGCCAAGATGATTGTGATTCACAGGCTTGTAAATTGTAACCAAACTAAAATAATCAATTTGTATAGTTAAGGGCTACATTGACTCGTGTGTTGGATTATGTGGAATACCAATTAGTCCAACTTCTAAATCTTTTAGTCTGCCAAAAATGAGTATTATCACAATATCCACCTTCCAAAGTGCATGCAGTGTCAATTTGACAAGTTATTTTATGATTATTTAGTTTTCTTCACTTGTCTTTTCATTTCCACGCTTATTGTTTTTTTGAAAATGATTCACCTTTTCTTCTTTACGATTTTTACCTCTTCTGGTAAATTTTTATCGTAAGTTTGTACTTTTGGCAGTGATCTGTGATTTATTTTCAATGACTTATGGTTTTAGTTGTACTCAATAAGTGCCAAGAAAGTTATCGTAAATAGACTCAATGGTATTACTTGTCTTTAGTCAGAATAGGTTGTAAACTAGACCAGAATGTATTTTATTGATTGCTTTTAGATTTCATTAACAGTTAGTTATTCTGTAGTTTGTTAGACTTGTTCGTGACATGGTAGCACACAGTACCTATTAACATCACCAAAGCCACATTAATAAATAACTAACTAATTTATTAGGAACCGGCTAATTCCAAATGCATTCGGTATACCACATTAATTTTGACTAGTGACGTAACCGTATACTCGGATAAACTGAACAGGTGTTCAACTGTTCACATTTCCATCCGATGATACGCACTCGATCATTTGTACCACACAAGTGGTGATGGGTTATAAACAGTAAGGGTCTTCTCCGTTAAAGAAGCTGCGGAATTCTTTGATACTATTCAAATACAATTTTTAACGTACCTGACGATATTTAGCTTGATGACGAAGATGCTGCTTAATATAATTGACTCTATGATTTACGATGCCATTTAACTATATTACACTTACGCGGCGTAATTACGCCTGAAGTAATTGTACAGATAGTGAAAATAATCAATGTAGCAAAGAAAAGCAACGTTCTAGACATAGAGGTTGTAAAACAGTTACAAAACTGATAAGGTAGACGCAGGTTCTAAAGTACCTTATAAAATTTATATTGAAATACTGCTATCGAAGCATAGAATGAGAAAGGAAGAAGAGCTCAAGAAGAAGAAGCTCTTCTTTCAATTGAAGAGGAGCGCCAATCTTTGTTGCGTGGTCGGCGGCAGCTGAATGAGAAAAACTGAAGACCGTTTTAACTAGTCTCCAAAGCTAATGCCTAAATTTCACAAACCCAGAATGAAACGAAGCATAGGATGGATTCAATTTCAAAGTTGCATTAACCTTTAAAGGGTGGCTGGGGGTAACTGAATAAGAGAAACTAAAGACCTTTTCAAGTGGTTTGCTAAGTTAAAGCCTAGCTTTAACAGATTGAGAAAATAAAATTCTAGGGCTGTTCTGGCTTCTTGAATTATATTTCATAATATCCTCCTCGTCAGTTAAAGTTAACCTGTCTATTTAATCACCCCTACTGTGTCTGACTTGTATATTGTTGCAAGAGAATAATTTAACCAGTATCGGATAACTGGACCGCTTCACTATCTGTTGCCGTGGCTAAATAGGCCTGTTGCATAGTTTATCAGGTGTTTGGACCGACCTGCTCGTATTAGAACAGCCATAAAATATGGTTTAATGTTCGTATTTGCTATTCACCTCGATAGTTTTTTGTGGCTTCTTATTTCTTTGTTTCTAGCAAATGTGTTCGCTATTTTTATATTAGCTAGTAACGAGACCAGCAGGTCATTCGCTCTATGGCAAGTGCCATGGCTGCTAACATTTGCAGTGCCACGTAGAACCGTCCATCTTGCGCGGCGCTGCACTCCCCTTGTCACCTTGAGACAAGCCTGAATTCTATCAATCTACTATTAGCCACTGAGCAGTTCCGTTGTTTACCGATCGTCTCTGTCATGAGATCAGTTGAGTTTGCCTCATACTGCCTAGTAACTTCGCCAAGAACGGTGCCCTTCAACCGGAGCTGATTGGGAGATGAGCATCTAGTAAAATTGTGGTACTTGCCGAGGCAGACTCTTGTAGATGAGCTCTACCATTACATAACATTATGAAATTAAGGAAACCGATTTCCGGACAATCGGATTTACCGAAATATTAGATATGTTTCTGTTTACGAGGTTAAAATATCGTGCTCGAGTCCAGACCCGGTTCCAAGCATTAAAACATTCAATCCGGTCCGTGATTCATAATTTTTTTTATAATATAATATTAAGAACCTAAATAATTACTACATCTCTACTACAATGAGAAAAAAATTAAAGGTCTTATTAATTTACTGGCTTATAATTCTTTCAAACAAAACCTCAAAACAAACTAAGTGAAGATAAATGGTTGGCAAAGATGCTGGGCCGTCTTCAAATTATTTTTAGCAAGATAGAGGCGTGCTTTATCATAATTTCTTTTATTAGAAAGAATCCTTTGTTATTCTTTTAAGGTTATTATTTTGTTTAAGTAGATGCTGTTTTTTTAATTTTCTAGCTGCGTTCATACTTTATTAAACTTGCTGGGAGTGTTTTTCTAGGGTAAAAAAACCTTATTAAATTCCATAATTATGTCACTATTTGTAGAAGCATGGTTCTCAAAGTTTTTGATTCCACAGACAAAGAGAATTTTGATCTTGTTGAGATCTATATATGTGATCGTGTCGCTTTAACATAATCTAACAGTTGAAATATTGATGTGTGTGGTTAATTGCCATTAGGTAAAACCGGCCTTTGGTGGCGGAGTATTTTAGGCCGCCCATGGGCCTGATACAAAATATGATACTGATACTCTATTGCACAACCTAAGCTGATTTATTTGCGGATGGACGGATGACGATTGAGGGAATGCGTTTTTACTACGGTGAGCAACCGTTAACCCGCTGAGCCTGTTTTTTTATTTTTTAAGTATTTTGTCTATTTTCGTTTTAAGTATCATAATATATTGTGACACTAATTGTAAAACTGGTTTTGTTCTAGTTTTTAAGTTTTCTTTGTTCTGTGGTGTTTCAACAAAGAGTTTATCTATCCATCAATCTATATATAAATTACGTGTCACGTTGATTGTCCGCGATGGACACCTAAACTACTGAACCGATTTTAATATTGTATATAGGTACACTCTGTCATAATTGTAATGTTTTGGACACATCCGTAAATACACTTTTATTAGAAGAAAAAAAAAGAATACGAAAACAGAATGAGTTCACAGCAATAAATTAGAACAAATGTTTTAAGTTCTAAAACTTAAACATTAAAAATAACCTCAAGTAAAGCACACAATACGAAGGGAATGGCGTTAAAATTAAATACTGTTAGCTCAGTTGTTACTTAACAGCCGGTTGTTTGAAGGTCTACGGTTTTGAATAATCATGAAGCACATGTTCGGATCATTAGCACTGTCATAATAGCAGTAAGAGCTCTCTGTATGTGTGCTTGATGACGTCTGCTGTCAAAATATTTATGCTTCAAAATATTTATGTGGCGACCAACATTGTTTTTTAAATTTTCTTGTTAATTGAACCAATATAATTATTAAATAAATAAAAAGAGAAAACTTATTGAAACTACAATAAACTTATACCTTTTTTGTGCACTTGTCACGATCAGTTACATAGGTTCTGATCCTTAACTAGGGTTTTTTGAGTGTGTATGTGTATTTGTGTGTATATCTAAATAATTAATAACTACGAGCACCATAGACAGTAAATCATTTATTTTTATTTGTCGGGAATAATAAATAATTTTGAAATCTCAATCCACTGGTCATAAATAATCTGATAATAATTTACGTTGGTAATTAAAATCGATAATATTAATTTTTTTGTTAAAGTGTATACTAAATTCCACGTACAGATGAACTCGTTTCTTTGGCATTATAGTTTAAAAACATGAATAGTTGAATTGCTCTTACTGTTTCTCAACATTATGTCATTCTCTGAAATAACCGACACACTACATGCGAAAGAGACGCAGATATACCAAAGACTAGTATGCAAAAGAGACAGATGCGTCATGTTGACAAAATATTACCTACTATACTAGTAATGAGTGAGTCACACATTGACAACTAGGTCAAGATTGCTTGATGATCAGCACGGAACTTTGACCCTCATTCATTTTCATTTAAAAAGTGGAAAATTTAGTTGAAAAGGCGTTCAGGACTATTAATTTTGATGAAGGCAGCTGTTCCGACATATAATAGGTTGTATATTGAGAAGGACAAACTGACTTGAACTGATACAGAATGTAATAAAAGTATGAATTGCTAAAAAAATTGAATTGTGTGCTGGGATACAAAGTAAAACTTCAATTATAAATTATTTCATAAAATAAATTTCAGTAAAGATATTTAAAAATATATACGAAACGTAACTCTCTTTCTATTTTCACAAACTTATGTCTCCCTCTCAACTTCCGTACGCCTCAACCGATCACACTTTTCGTAACGCTCTCGTCACGCATTCACCAGCTTACTCCCCAAGTCAAGCGTGCGTAAAAAAGTTTTACTTCGAAACCTGTTTGAAATTTAATTTTCCCGCCAAAAGCGAAACGTACGATTTTAATAACTACCACTCGTAAGAAAATCAGTTCACTAGTGATCACTTGCTAAGGGGCGAAATATGGGTAACTCAAAACAATAAGGATTATTTATTAATTTCATGATACATGGTAAACCCTGTATCCAATGATAATATTACAAAGAACTAAAGAAAATCCGTCAAAAAATACATTCCCAAGGGAACGTTAGAGTCTATTTTTACTTTCGCTTTCCCCAAAGGGACGTGGCGCGAAACAACTCGGAACCGGTCCAGTGGGTTACCGAAACGTAAACACCACTGTTCCGGGAAATACTGACCCCCTTTCTTTAGCAATTTCAATCAAACTCATGAAGCGTCTAGCTCGTTATAAGTTGTTTGTTTCAGAATCGTCTAAAAAAAATTAAATAAAGAACTTATTATTAAATATAAAACTTTGTTGCTAGTAACAAAAATTAATATTTAAGTAATACTTAGGTAACTAGGCATTTATTAACAATATAATAATATGAACAAAAAGTAACTAATGTAAATATTGTTATAATAAATAAAAAACGGAAAGATGTACAAAGTGAACATACGAAATCTTCATCATCAACCCATATCGTCCCACTGCTGGGCACGGTTCTCCCCTCACTTTCATGAGGAGGGTTAGGCCATATTCCGCCACGGGGACGCGGATTGGTGGATTACATACTTCCGAAATATTTGAAGGAATAGTCTTACTTCTTACGTGTGTGCCCCCATATTTAATCTGTTCAGGTTTTTTTTATTGTCATTTATGTTTTGACAAACAAAAGTCAATTACATTTGACAATCCTGACCCCTCGTTCCCCATGTAATAAAAAATAAGCTAAGCAAAAACCGCGCCCCCTTTTATGTGTACCCAATACCTCATGGTCTCTTAGTTATAAAATTGCTGCCAAGTTGAAACGGTCAAACTGCACCACATGTGGTATTAATTCCGGACCGGATGTATGAGAAAGGCCGGAACACTTATTAATGGAACACGACCCCTTGTTTAAAATGAGGACGCACTCAAAAGCGCGATACAATTTAATTTCCGATGAAGCTGATAAAATTCCCCTTTTAGCTTTTAAGTTAATTAAAATGCAGAATTGACACTTCGGAGAAATTTCAAAGAAATTTCATGTTAAGGATGATATTTACCATGTACAAAGAAACCGAATCGGTGGCAGCAAGATTACAGGAGGATTCGTGCATTACTCGACTGCCCAAAAAGAGGGTATTGCTTTTCGGACTTATGCATGTATGATCCTTAGACGCGTTCTACAGCCTACACGGCTTGTTAGATTTATATAAATAAGGTATCATATTTTATTTAAACTGAACGCGTGACAATCGACGAGTTAAAAAACAACGTCTCAAGTACTTCTGTAGTTAAACAACCTTCACTGTTAACTCTCAAACTACCGTTGTAAAAAAATACAACAAAAAACAACAAAGAAAAATACGACAACAAACAGAACCTACTTTTGCCACCAAAAATAATGGACTCACGAAATTAATTTTCCGGCACCGATGCCGTAAAAAAAACCATTGTTTCAATGTACATTGAGAAATTACTCGAAGTGGGTTTACAACAAAGAAAAATTGGGTAAACGCAACTGCGTTCTAAATCTCTGTCGATGGCTCTGATGCAACTCGGTGCCTAGTGATGCCCATAAATTATGTTTGGAGCTTATCGATACTTTTAACGATGCGGTCTAGAACAATCGATAGTTTTCACTGTTTTTTTTTTACTTTATACACCATCTCATCTGTTATTAAGAAACAATGTGGTCGAAGGTGATAAATATGGCCAGCCTATGTTGGAATAACAAAAAGAAATGGATAGAGAATGTTAATTAATAAATTTATAGAATTTGACGATTCGTTAGTATCGATGCTAATTATTTTCATTTTTGTTCACAGGTAAGGGACTGACACGTTGTGTAATCTTCAACATTGGGTAACGTATTTACATTTAACGTATTTTCATTTCAATCCATGTATCATTTTAACGGAAAGGCTTTCGTTTGTAAACTATCTCACATGACAGTAAGTGACTATGAATCCGACGATGATGACCGCTTTCCTAGAACCTTATTTGCTCCAAAATATCTAATACTTGCTTCTTAATCCCGAATCGGAGAACAAAATGAATATTATTGACAATCCTCGTAGTATACTAAATACATAAATAATACATAATAAAATTATATTTATCGATAAAGAAATATTGGTATCGGAAATTTCCCATCACTACTGCCATCACCGTCGACCCATATCGTCAAAAACGCTTCCTCGATTCACAATCGGTCCACTGTGTTGTACTGCAGAGTTATTTGGGACACAGTGCACTGCAGTACAACAGCTTATGCATATTGACACTGGAATCTCAGCTTAAGATCTGTTATTAGTTGCTGCGTGATATACCCTAAAAAATTGGGAAGAAAGAAGTCTCATAAACAAAAAAAATTACAGAAAACTGCACGCAAACTCACATGCGCATTTACTTACTTTGTTTTAGTCTCAAATGTATTAACTCTTTGACTGCTGAGCCGTTTTGCTTGTCTAGCCACGGGTGCGGCTCTGCACGCGCCATAGTGTTTTCCCATACAACAAACACAACAGTTGTGTTTTGCCGTACTCGTGGCAAGTTATGCAAACACGACAGTTGTGTTTTCAGCAGTGAACGTGTTAAACAGACATAACAATTATGTACACAAAATCCTTACGGAAGAAGGTGGTGCCAGCGTTACAGTTTTTAACTACTTCAGACACCAAAGCAACGAGCCATCAAAAACCTAACAGTCTTTATTCTAAGTTCACTGTAAATTAAGTCTCAAGTAGGTATGTTAACTTTAAGAGATGGCAATAAACATTTTCTATTATAATCTATACTATTATATAAAGCTGAAGAGTTTGTTTGTTTGTTTGTTTGAACGCTAGGATCTCAGGAACTACTGGTTGGAATTGAAAAATTCTTTTTGTGTTGAATAGTCCATTTATGGAGGAAGGTTATAGGCTATATAACATCACGATACGACCAATAAGAGCGGAGCATCAATGAAGAATGTGGCAAAAACGGGGAAAATATATTGCTTTTAAGAGAGTTTTTGCAGGAAAACTTGAATTATACGGGTGAAACCGCGAGGCTCAGCTAGCTATTAATAATCCGTTACTTAATAATGTTCACATCAAAGACTGTTTCATCAGTCTGAAGATTCTGAAGGTGAATTTTTTTTAAATTTCCTTTTGTTTTTGACGTTTTGACGTTTAATCGTCGTCAAAGACGAGTCCCACTTAAGTACTTTAATGAGGTCCTAAGCCTTTGAAACCTTATTCACATCAACGGACATGGATTTACCGTGTATCGTTTCTTATTAACTTGTTGTTGGTACGTCAGTGCGTAAAGGTCATCTGCTTAGCATAAAAGCTTGTTTTACGACCTTATTTACAAGCCCTGTTACCTTGGTACTATATTTGTTGGGCTGAGAAATTATAGTGCCCTTATGCCACGGAAGTTTTACTAAACTAAAAGGAATTCATACTAAATTTGCAACTTGTTACTAGTTAGTTCACTTGTTTTGTTCACCGTTCACAAAGCTTTCAAACTGTTGGTTGGGCATATGAGACTTTGGAGCCGATGTCTCAGGGTGATGAGCGTAGTGCAGTGCCGCGCAGGATTATGCAATACAGGGTTCTGGGTGGTGCTGTGACTGTTATGTGCAGGCGTAGCGCTTACCGCCAGGTGAACGACTTGCTCGTCTCGTCACTCAGTCAAATTAAAAAAAACGTAACTTAATTTAGTAGCATATAGACAGCCACAAAGATAACCTAACCAATCTATCTTGTGGACTCAAGTGGAGATATTAAAAACCATGAGAAGTTTTCTGTTTCACTCACTCTCGTGTACGCTGTATTACTAGATGTGAATAAGAGAGCTGTGAGACAGCTGTTGCTTTTAATGTTCCTTCTATAGCTTGTTCTTATTGTAAGCGTCAAACACTCCTCGTTAACATACACATGCAAATAAATATGTCCAATATAATAGTGAGATAATGGATAGATGTCTTAACAGCTAAAATATGTTGGCACTCGATGTCACTTTGGCGCCATAAAATATGATGAATTCTCTTGACGTGCGAAAGGAAATATCTGAATAGTTTATTGTGACAAAGTGGTTCTGCATTTGATGTTCTTAGGTATGCTTACGAAATTTTAACCTTACGACCTGGACGCGATGTGTCGAATTTAACACTGATAATAAGCCTTTTGTGGTCCCTAAATGGTTTTGTAGAATTTGGGAGAGGTTCTATAGCTTTTAAAGTCTTCAATTTTGAAGATTATTGGGCCATTACTGTCATTTAGTAATCCATAGAACGTTGTAAAGTATGACGTACTTCGTACGCTTCAAGGATACTTACTATTACTACTAGCTAAATGCTTCTCTTAAGAAAATGGCTCATTTGACTATTTTGTTATGTGTTTAGGAACGATTGTCTAATGTAACCAATGTTTTTGAAATTTATTTATTAAAATAATAGCATCGGTGAATTTTAAATCATTATACATTCTTGCATCCACCATCTAAGTTCTGTTGGATAAAAGAAATGTTTGGTTAATAAACTCAGGTCCTTCGCATAGGTCCATGATTTTATTCCCAGACAGATCCATGACATCTATTTGATTAGGATTGTATAGTGCAATAGTAACAATAGCAATAATTTTGCTCTTCATCGTCATGTCGATCATTCATTGTTTAATGTTTATACAGTTTAGGAGTTTTTAATAATTTTATTGTAGACCCAATTGGTTAGATTTTTTTGTTGTTTTGTTTTGTTATATTCTGCATTCTTGCCTACGACTGTATTTTCAATTTTAAATTCTTTTTCACCGCCAATGTCACCTCTATACGTGTCGCCTTGATACTCCATGTTAAACAAGGCAATTTTTATCAATTTTCCCAGCACCTTATACGTTTCAATTAATTGTATTGGTTTTTGTCTTCATTCGAGATTTAAGCGTGTATCACGCTTTTTAACCCACTTTTGAGTTCACCGGCATTAAGGCACGGTTCACACGGCTTGTATAGGTAGGTAATTTAAGTTTTTTGTCAACGGTGATGAACTGGATTGTATTAAGTAATTTCTTTAAATAATTTTTGCAAATTAATGCAAGCATTTTCTATTCTATATAGTTAATATTGGTCATACCCCTAGAATTATTATCCACCAATCATGGCATAGCCTTCGTCACGAACTTGAGGGGAAACCCGTGCTCAGCAGTGGGCCGATATGTAGCCTTTAGGGTTATCTTAAGACATCACTTCAGATGCAGTGGATCATGTAATGCGATGGGAACTAAAAGTGTGATCCGTTGATGATGTCATCCGATCATGTTATCCAATGGGAAGCACTCACCCTGTGTACTGCCTTTTTACACATGCCTTGATTGTAGGTAGTGTAACCCAAGCTTATCTGTTCAAAAAAGCTCACCGCAGCAAAATTATAGGTTCACCTCCACTGGTAGTTTTCTCTCGCAAAGGAGTCAAATTATTCACTTGTGTACACAAAATTGGATTGCATTATGAGATGGTAATTTGGCACTGATTGCGGGGACTGGTTATCGTATCGAAAAGATTTACTTTGATATGACCGAAACGCTAAAAATGGACTTGGTTTGGAAACTGGCCAAGAACCTCAAGGCTCAAGAACATGACTGCCTCCTAGGGTGTATGACAGGAGTCTCTAGGATCCAACAAAGGGGCCTCCCCGAGTACTGTTTTAAATCATAAGGCTAGGCTTGGCTAAACCTGTCAGTACGATGTTACAATCGAAATAGCCCCTCTCTAGGCAGGGTTGAAACATAGTCATGAAGAAGACCAGCATTGAACTAACATAGCTGCTTATTGCACACATGCTATCATAAAGAAGGTCGTCTCCCAACAGTAGCAGTGAAATAGGCTGATGATGATCCATACTCGTTAGATGATGAAATATTAAGAGGAGATCTGAGTGCCTTCCTCAAACAAGTAGGAAGGGTAGTTAATAAATATGATTTTATCACTGGGAGCGGGCTGAATAAGACTGATTCAAAGGAACCTAGTGAACCGTGCAAAAGAGCCAAATTGGATGTTATAAAAAATATATACAAAATACAGCTGAGTATTTATTGAATTTAAATTCAGGTAATAAAATTACTATCTCCAAATCTAAAATCGTTTGTCAAAACGTTGTTGAAAATTCTGATAATCTTAAAACGAGCTGAACTTATCCTAAAGAAGCAACACCATTTATCTCACATCTAAGTCATAAATTGTCTGAAGTGTATTTTTATGATATTGCCATATACAAATTTGTTTATAGTCCCAACTTGTTAGCTTAGGATCGAGCATTTCGTCCATTAAACGCCAAGGCCGAAGCATTCTTTGCGTGGACGTAGCCAGGGGGTAATTTTGGGGGATATTTTTTACTCTGCTGCATCGCCTGGAAAACACTGATGATTTATTATCAACAGTGTGTTGGGGGATTTGTCACTTTTTTTAAAGATATTTTTTAATATCTTTAAAAAAGGTGTGATTTCGTTTGCTACTAAAATGAAGCATGAGGTTTGTTACATATTTGGAGTGCCACGGGGGTCCAGGACGCGACTAGTAAAAGAGACTGTTAAATCCGGGCTGGTAAAAGAAATGGCGGAGGCGCTCGTTTTAATTGTTATTTAAGGTGACAAGCCTTCTCTCCCCCTCTTACCAAAGTCCTGGGTACGTCCATGATGCATGCAAAATCGAATCCATAAACATTCTGCATACCTAAGAGGTTCTTCCTTAATTTTTATTGGTGTTATTCAATTACGGTTTACGATCTTTAGCTGGAGAACCACGCCGCGATGTATCTCTTTTTTAATATGGCAATAATATTGCGGCCGACGCAGTAATACCGATAACAAAACCAAGTTACTAACCGGTTGTAACATAAATTATTAAGTCATCGAGGTAAGCCAAGGAACCGCCATGATGTAAAAACAGCTACAAATTTACGGGGAATACGGTGCTGCAATGTGGTGAACAATAGCCTAAACCCATAATAAACCTAACCAATAGCCTATCTCTCTTTCGCTGGTCACATAATAGTTGCACCAATATAACTTGTTACATCTCCAAATATTACTTGGTCTAATCCATCAATGTAAAGCTCGGTCTTAGTCGGGATTGGAACATTGATGTGAACATTGCGTTCAACCATCGTTCAATGCTCAGATGTGGCTCTTACACTACACACCACACACTACATTGAACTCAATATGCTTGTATTGGACATGAATGAATTTCATACTTCACTAAATATGACATGCAATTCATTCGAGGTCACATTCAAAATCAATCTTCTCACCAATGCTGTCATACTGTCTGTTTTCCTCATCAACTGTCCCACATCCAATTTGCATGTGTACCGGTCAGTTTATGATCGTTTTGTCAAAGTTGTAAAATCACCTATGCGTTCGACAGCTTTTGTAGTAATTTTGTTTTGGTCAGTTTGTATCGTGTTTGAATTGGCTTTGGATTGATTGAGTGTTTACATTTTGTCAGCTTCGGCGTTTTGGTGTTCAGTATTAATGAAGGTTTCTTTACTTTTTTGAGTAGTTTTTGTGATTTGGAATTCAATTAGTGTAAGAGATGCTCCTTATTGACATCACCAAATGAAAAAGGTAATTTTAAAAGCCAATGCCAGGAATACGGCATAGTAATTGTAATGTTATTTTCATCCCATGTATTCGAAAAGTGGCATTTTGCTCCTCGATAAGGGCGAGCAAAGTGGGTCTTTTACGCGCACTTAATAACAGTGACGAAATGAGTTTTGAATTTGGAACACTGTTTAATTAAAAAGTTTGAACGCAATTCGCTTCAATAAACTCCTGGCCGGCAATAAAAAAAACAGCGCGTGCCGATGCGGCATTGGCTATCCAAATTAAAAAAAAAATGGTTATCTGTAAAGTTGGTTTACGGACGATATTTTAACGTGACAACGTCGTCACCATAACATTGATGAAATGATTGCATACTTTTATGAATAAAGATGAATCATTTTCTAATAATAATAGAATAAATACTTAAAATTATACTAGTAATCAGATTTTTAAAATGCAATAATAATTAACCTGTCAAGAAGAGAAGAGAGAAAGATGCGGCTCAAGCGTACAATGAGCGTAACGGGACAATGAGCGTAACGGGACAATGTGTCAACTTTTTCGTGCATGCAGCCGGCGTTCATCGATTTATTAGTCGTCATAAGATTTTTTTTCTCATATGATGAATATTTTCTCATAGCTTGGGATGAAAAGTATCGTGTACCACACGGTAACAAAATTATTTAAGCTCGAGCGAAGTACTTTGACTCCCTCGCTACGCTTAGGATTCTACTCTAGAACCCCTCGCTACGTTCGGGATTCTACTATAGAATCCTTCGCTTCGCTCTGGATTCAAAAATCACTCTCGCCGTAAATACATTATTTTGTTCCTTGTGGTACAATCTACTATTGTATATCTCATTTAAAACGTTTTGTTAAATTTATACGTTTTAATACGTTTTTAAATTTATACGTTTTGTTTTCTACTGTTTATTTATTTATTTATTTATTTATTTATTTATTAATATAGCACAGCCACATCGTACACATTAATACATAATTAGATGAGTAAGGACAAGGTACAATTCTGATGTGTACGACAAGTACGGCGTACATAACATTCACCGTGGGTGCTCGATGAGCAAAAAACAAGTTTCAATATGAGTACGTAGTTTAAACAATAATAAGGAAAATAAGAAAATTAATGAAAAAAAGAATTTAAATTTTTGTTAATTACAAATAAAATAAAATAAAGAAAAACTTAAATTAAACATATTAGTCATATTAGTCTTCTGGAGGTCTTTGTAAGTATGGACTGAAGTGGGTTAGAACTTTGCGCTTGAAGCTAGGTAGAGAGTCATGGAAAACATCGAGATCAGGTAATTTGTTGGCTAGTTCATTGTATTCGTTGCAGATACGAGTTGAGGGGTTTTGTAGACCTAGGTTTGTGCGAGAAAAAGGAGTGTGAAATATATTGCGAATAGGGTTTCGTGGATATTTGTGAGGAACATAAAGAGGGAATTTCTCAATTATTTCGCTGACGTTGATTTTGCCATTTACGACTTTATGCAAAAAACACATGTCAATACATTTTCGTCGGTCACTTAGATTAGTTAATTTGAACTTCTCGAGTCGCTGGTTATAAGGATGTCTATGTGAAAAAGTGGGAGTTTGAAAAGCTAGATATCTGGTAAAAGCACGCTGTAGACTTTCAATACGTTGGGAGTGTACGCTGTAAAATGGGCTCCAAATGATGCTCGCGTATTCGGTGTGGCTGCGCACTAATGCCTTATATAATAATAGTTTCGTTCCTGGTTTAAATCCACGACTGTTGCGTTTTATAAACCCTATCATCTGAGCGCTTTTGGATACGACGTTGTTTGTGTGAGATATAAAATTGAGTTTGCTGTCCAATATCACACCTAGGTCGCGAATTTCTTGGACTTCTGTTAGTTGTGTGGTGCCACATTTATATGTAGAAACAAGGGCCTTCTTTTTCCGGGTAAATTTTATAAAAAAACTTTTATTGACATTAAGAAACATTCTATTTGAGAGGCACCAGTTTAAAATGGAATTTATATCTTTTTGTAAATGGAGGGAGTCTAATTGAGAGTTAATGTTTTTGTATATTTTAATGTCATCGGCAAATAAGGACATTTTGCAGTGATGTATATGTTGTGAGATATCATTTATAAATAATAGGAAAAGAGTCGGACCCAGATGGGATCCTTGTGGGACACCGGACTCAGCTAAATAAAATTTAGATTCGGAATTGTTAATGGCGACTAGTTGAGGTCTTTTCGAAAGGTACGATTCAAACCATTTAAGCAAGGATCCACCGATACCGTATTGCGATAACTTTTGCAAGAGAATTCTGTGGTCTACCTTATCAAATGCACTGCTGAAGTCGAGGTAGGCCACATCTACTTCACCCCCATTGTCAACAGTTAGAGATATGTCCGAGACGAAAGTGATTAAGTTAGTTTGAACAGATCGACCATGCCGAAATCCATGTTGGGAGTCGGTCAAAGCATTGTCTACATGTTTATACAACAGGGGGCATATAAGAGATTCAAATAGCTTAGAGAAACAACTGAGAATAGATATAGGCCGATAGTTCTTGACGCTGTTATGGTCTCCTTTCTTAAACACTGGTACGATGCGAGCCTTTTTCCATTCAGAAGGAAAAATTCCGTCATCCATGGATCGATTAAATATAATTGTCAATGGAAGTGTAATAGCATTAATGCATCGTTTTACAAATAGAGGGGGAATGTTATCACAACCAGAGCCCTTCTGGGGGTCGATATTTGAAATTAGTTTACGTGTTTCGGACTCTGCAAAATTTAGCTTAGCTAGGTAGTTGTCGGAATTTGGTACTATTTGGTTATCGGGTGTATCAGAAACAGAACTAGGTGTGTATACAGATGAGAAATGTGTGGCAAATAAGTTAGCAATGTCAGGGTTTGTTTGGGCGACTGTGTTATCTAACTTCATCTTTGCAGGCAAGGCGTTTAGAACACTTCTCTTATTTTTAATATAGCTCCAGAAAGGTTTTGGCCCCTTGGAGATACCTGATTCTATTGTGTCTTTGTATTTTTTAAAGCATCCATCATATAGCTTGTGACAACGGTCTCTCAATATTTGGTATTCATAATAGTCACGAGGGTTCTTGTAAGTTTTAAATCTTTTACGGATCTTTTCCTTTTCTTTGAGTAGTTTGGTTAATGGTTTACTAAACCAAGCAGGGAATTTAGGTTTGTTGTTGGAATTTCGTTTAGGGACATATTTATCTATTACTACTTGCAAACTATCATAAAATACAGTCACCATTACATCAACATTCTCACAAGTGCCGAGCTCTTCCCACCAGTCCACACTTAGTAAATCAGATACAATACTTTCATAGTCACCCTTAAAAAAATTGTAAACATTGCGGGCTTGTGGACGGCTGTTAGTTACAATTGTTAGTGGTAGGCTTAACAATAAACTGGGGTGTTTATCATCTAATTTCGTTAAAATATCTATGCTATTGGTGACTTCAACATTTGGTATGTTTGTTATAATTAAATCTAGCATTTTATTATCACAGTTGTTAATGCAATTAACCTGGTTCAAATTATTCAGCGATAAGAAATCAATAAAGCAATTTCCAATTTTAGTATTATAGTTTGCAGGAGTCATGTGGGAACAATTAATTTCCTTAGTCCATTGAATGAATCCTAGGTTGAAGTCACCTAGAATTACTATATCATTGGTATGATTGAGTACAAGATCAACTGAGTCCAGAAAGCTGCTAACAGACTTCAGATTAGCTGGTGTTAGTGTACTGTTAGTGCTTACTCTGGGACAGTGACGTCACAATTCACGCACCTGGAATCACGTGGGTAACATGATGACGTCATCGCTTCACGCACGCATTGTTCAGTAGGGGACCGCTCTACCGCGTATTCAAGGCTCACACCACCGTTGAGTACATGTGTGACTTTTGTAGGGGCATGCATAAATAAATAATTATTATCTGGTCCTATTTTATTATTCCATTTCCTGCACTCAAGAACGGCACGAGCCGTACATTTAAAGATTGGTTGACAAAGAATTTAATGAGGATAAACTTTTTCAAATTGACCTTTCTTAATCTGGCTTTCAAGTTATCATTTGAATTCATTAATCTAAATGAAATTTCATTCCATAAAGCTTGACGATTCAAAAGGTCATTGAGCATTTTATGCATATCCTACAAAATCCATTAAATTCAGAGAAGTGTAAGAATAATTGTGCATTTTGGCTTAAGCCATGGGTTTTGTAGCGTGTTCCGCATATATTTTTTTGTACTATATTTATGCAGTGGGAGCGGTGGAAGCCTAGTGGGAGAACTTCCGCCTTCCAAGGAGAAGGACGTGAGTTCAAATCCCAGCGCGGGCACGTACCAGGAGAAAGCCGTGACCAGCAGTGGGACGATAGGGGTAGATGATGACGATGAACAGACGGCCGTTATTATGGGTTGTTGCAATATTGTATCATTCTTTCAGCTTTAGTTAACGAAAATTCACGCCGCGTGGGTAAATGCTGTTAGTACGTCTGGAATTGTCACTACCGACCCGCGACGGCGCTCGTTATCCCGAAATACTACGTGCCGAAACAGGCCAATTTTAAGGCGCGTTCGGCGAAAGACGAGTATCACAATACACAGTCGCGAGTGGCCTGCTGGAAATACGTCACTCAGTCAAAATAATGTTTATTACGTCAGCATTACTGAGAGTGGATGCATCAAACGCAAGCTCGAGAATTCAAAGGAAAAGAACGAGTCAAGAGTCAAGATACGCCTGGCGTGATTCTGTTACGCTACCCAAACACACGCCTCAAGATTTATGCATTTTTAACCCCACGGCCTAAGATTTATGCATTTTTAAACCTCACTAACCGCGGTCGCTAGATCTCCGACAAAAGGCACCGTCGGAATGGAATGCGTGCGGGCTCAGAATGTGAAATTGACGTAGTTTAAGGCCCAGTCCACGTTTCCAAGAAAAGTGGCAGGGCTTTATAAATATGAGGTGGTTTATGTTATCTTTGACTCTGGGAGATAGCGGGCTTACAAATTGGATTATTAATAAGTTACAAAACTGTTTTATGACGAGGATAAACTGTAGAAAAGGGTTAGAGATACTATAGACCTGTGACGAATAGTAATGATCTAATAAACGTGTCATAACTGGTCATGTAGACATGTAACAGTGAGTAGAAGACACATTCTAGGAAGATCTTAATGGTAATAACGTACCATCGAAAGCACAGAGCGATAGATAAATTCAGTTCCAAAGCACACGGATTGAGACATGCCAGTCATTGCTGTAAACTCACCAAATGTTGAGAAAAAAAAATAAACTGCATAATTAGATCGATTAAAAACTCTTACAGATAAATAATTGTATTCCAAAGATTAACGGCGCGGCGTATCACCAAATGACCAATAACCATAAAACGAAATAATTATTTCTAAATTCTAAAAACAAATACATCTTTACGACATGACATTCAATTAATCTGAATTACAAATCAGCTTAAGCTTTTACGACACTCGATAGCGACTCGATAGACTCGATATTTACTCTGCTCTTATTTCAAAATCAACCTGAGGTCATATTTACATTGCTTTCCAAACTGGCGTCCCCTTAAGAGGTCAATTGTCAATCACGTACTTTGACATTCCGCTGTGTGTGTGCCTATTTTCGTCGTTATAGCTGGTTCACACGTGCAAGTTAGCTCACGAGTTGCAATGGCAGTTGCAGTCTAACAATTACAGCTGCTGTTATCGTGTGAACGGAATAACAGGCGAATTACACTCGTATATTATAGGCTAAGACAGGTTGTCAACTTTTCAGCTGCGTGCCAGTAATTTCAGATTTTTTATTTCGCTAGCCACTTGTCTTTTCCGACGTCACTGAACCACATTTTATTTACTCGCACGTCACTTGTATGAGTGAATGTTATAAAAAACATTCACGTAAAAGTGGCTGAGCTGTTGTAGAAGTTGTGTTGGACTTGATTCTCACTAGTTTTCAATTTCTAGACTCATTAAATGCAAAATTGCATTAGCCAAATTATCAGTGAACGATGAAATTTAAAAAAAATATTTATATCACCGCCATACCACTTATCTATCGCGTCGAGTCGTTCCATTCTATTCTTGGGTTATCGCCTTTATTACTTTCGATTACATTGTCACCAAGTAAGATACTGGTTAAACGGTAACCTATAATAAAAACGATTTATATCTCTGTAGGTTTAACCTTAGTAGGCATTTAACCCCGAAAATCATAAATAAGGCAAAAATTATGGATAGCGCCACAGGCGCAGACGCTTCTTTATAGCATTGAATAATAATACTACTTGCTAGAGTCTTGGATGGTATTTTATGGACCATTTAATTGTATTAATTTGTACCCAACTATGATATCAATAAGGTATATATTTGTCTGAAACAAAACCGAGCGCTACCGGAGGTTTCTACCATCGCGCTACCGAGTACCGTGGATTTGTTAGAAATCAAACGCAGCGCTACTGTAGTATTTCTACTATGGTGCTACCGAATATGGTAGATTTATCTAAAACACAATGTAGTGTTACTATGTTGATACTATGGCGGTACCAACTACCGTGGATTTGTCTAAGTTAAAAGGCAACGCTACCCTAGTGTTTCTAATTGAGCGCTACCGAGTACCGTACATTTGATACAAACAAAACGCGCTACCCAAGTGTTTCTACTATAGCGCTACCGAGTGCCGGAGAGTGCTCCCGGAGATTTCTACTATGATGCTACCGACTACCATGGATTTGTCTGGACTAAAATGCAGCGCTAAAATGGGTTTAAACGTGTCTATAGATAGCTAAAACAGTATATTTTGAATCTTAAATTGTATTGTAACTGTTCTATCTTCTCTAACTAATTGTTATGCAGTTTGTTTACGAAGCCGTCACGTGTGTAACACATTTCAATCTAAACATTGATGCTAAATACTACTATGATTTATCGTGGGTTTTAATAATATTGCAGAGTTGGAATCGTACAGTATTAGAAGTTACTTTGTGAAGCCCTAGATTTAGGAGTCTCCAGGATCGCTTGAATTATTGTTGGAATGGTTGAATTATAGATATGCCAAGACTTGGATTAAAGTTGGAACCAATTATACTTTTTATTTAAGTTATTTATTTTTAGCTTTATCGTTTTGAAAACTTTAGGAGTAGCTGAGCTTTGTTTCTGTCACTATTACTAAACATCAATATTCCTTTTTAAATTTAATTTAACCACCGTCATAAAAGCCAAGCATACTCTGACTAGGGAACCGCCATGATGACTACTTATCTTCTTTAGTGTAATTTGTGGAATCACAATGGCTGACCCCTATTTCTCTGATTTGTGAACTATTTTGCCATTGAAGGATTACCTTCTCACCTGCGAGGCTTACAAATGAGCTGAACCAATACAATTGACAACAACCAGTACAGTTATCGGCCAATGTTTGTTGCACGCCGTTGAGTCTCACATACAACTGAGGTGCAGTGGAAAACAGTGATCTAGCTTTACAAATAGGTGATCTGAACGACGAATCTGTCACACTTGTAGACAGATCAAAATTCACCGCGACCGGCTGCGTGCGGCCGATTTTTTTTCAATTGTTTTTAAGAATGATATCTCTATAGTTTCCTTAATTAAATTTTCAGCATCGGTATAGATGGTGTTTGTTTTTTATTATGTCATTTATCAAAAAAATGATTTAATTTTAAGGTCAACAATTATTTAGTCACTATTGCTAGACATAATGATATTTATGTCGAAAGAAAAGACCAAATAATAATTATAATAACGCATCACAATCACACATATAGATCCTGGCCCCTAATTAGGATTCCCTGTATCTAAGGAATCAGGAACTACGAGAACCATGTATATACAATCACCCAAACTCAGACCAAATATCGAACTCGCAACCTCACGCTTCGCAGTCGGCTCATCACCCACTTACGCCACGGAGGCTGTCAAGTTGAATTGTATTGAAAAGAGGTAAAATAACATTTCTTGTTTACCATTCTTAACAAGATACACACTTAAGCTTTTACAGCAGTCGTAAAGATTTTAGGCAAACATGCGTGGCGCGTGGTTTACCATCGCACCGGAACTCTCTATCAAGTAACGAGTGCTCAGAACCGAGTGTCATCTCCCAAAACCAATTGAGCTTATGTACTGGCACGAACCAGCCTATTGTCACATAGCTGTGCTAAGGTCACAGGGTTGACATTCATTTTTCTTCTAACTGTACCCGTCAGCGCATTGTAACGACCTTTTGTTGAGCAATCGCTTCGGCCATTCGACTGTTGATTTGATACCTTTAACTAGTTAATGCATAGTTACTAAAGCTTTACTATGTCAACTATGCTCTAAATTGGCGGTGATGTTGAACTTAGTCAACAAATGAGACAAAAAGCCTAGTGACTAGTGTAGGTCATCCTCTTTCGTGATGCGATGTCACCGTTATCTATCGATTTAGTTTTCTGATGGTACCTTTTTTATTGGAATCCCAGTTCAAAGTATACAACTACAACAACAGTAGCTAGAATTTGAAATAGCTCATTGGTGCACTGCACCGAATTGAGTAGGTTTCTGATAGGCGGGGCAGTTATTAAATTGTCGTTATTGTCCTCGTGGACTTCATGAACATCTGTCAGTTTTTCCATTTTCATTGCGAACGCTCATAACTTTTTTTTTCGTTTTGGCTCCGGACTATTTTAGCATTTAGCCTGTGTCAAGTATTAATAATTCTTAATTTGTTTTTGTTAAGTTGAAGTGTCGATTCCCAGACAAAATAACCCATTCTAGTCAAAATAACCATTCAGTAAGGTTGTGGGAGCTTTACTGAAGCTTCTTGGAACTTTTGGAGAGGACACATTTACACGCTTTTTGGGTTTGTTTCATTTATTTACATTCCTACGCATCAACAAATACTTAATGATTAATATTCTACCAATACTATACATGAACACACGAAGCAACACATGTTTGAAAATAAAATACAACGTCAAATTTTCGGTTTCCCGCCAAACCTCCCACCAGTAATCGAAAACTGTTCACCAGGCTTTTGTTAAAAAAGGATTTGTTCTCGCAATAAGTACAACCGAAAAAAGCTACTTTACCAGCCATCAGTGGCCAGCGAGCTTGTGACCCAAGAGACCATCAGACGTGACCACAGCTGACGGTTTTTCTTGTAACTGTTCACATCATTGGGAGCATTGTTGTGACCGCAATGGCTGATGTATTGTGCGGCAAGGCTCGGTCAGTTGACGTGATTCAGCCGCGTTTTGTATGCGCATTGAATACGGCCCTTTACAAATGGCTGTGCCACATTTCAAGTTTTGAGAATAGGGAGCGATGCCTTCGCATTTGACGTTCTGGGTTTGACGGGGCTTTTTGTGTAAAATTTGTAGAAACTTGGTGGAAGGTCATAAGGGTGTTTAGCAGTTTCACGGAGAACAACTTGCTCTAAATAACCCTAAACTGTTTACAAGGTTTTAGGATTCCAACAGTTTGTTGTAGGCTCAGTAACTAAGAATAAAGGCCTTGATATAGAAATTCAATCATGAAAAAGTGGTGAATTAGAACCGTCTATAATAGCGAGAGGAATTGTTAACCTGATTTTGATCATGCGTAGACCAGAGAAAATCACAAGTCTTCAAGTCACGAGTGAATAGGTTACTTATAGGTAAGCGTGTACCATTTTAGACCGCTTTGTCACTTAACATCAGGTCAGATAGTGGTCAAACGCGAAACTAATTATTGAAAAAACTAAATTAGCAAACCAGTCAACCAGGCAGTTTGTTCAATCAATCACCCATTAATAGCAAGGAAAAAATGTCGTACGATGCATTTAACCAGTTCAAAAGCACCTTTAACCCGATCATCGACTCCGCGCTAACGGCTAACGGGTTCTCGGTTGCGTAACTCTGTTTTTGCTATCAGATCCACTTTTTCAACAGTGGCTTTTGTGTGGTACCCAACAGACGAGATTGGATCTTCGGCTAGATCAAAGACTCCCACACTTTGGTGTTCTCCCATCGTTATTGCCACGTTCTTTGAACTTATTGTCTAGAAAAAGAGGGTCACGCTTTACGTGATCGTTGGGGCCGCCCGTTTTCTCACAGCAATTGCATCGGTGCTTAGTATTTTTGAAGAACTGTAACAAAGTTTTGTGATCTATATTTGTCTTGGACTACATCAGGTTTTAAACATCCTTATAATTACTAATGTAGTCGAGGTTCAAAAACAACTTTCTGTACAAAATAACACGAACTTTTGATGAAGAAAAAAATTGTTGGGAATCCGTGGTGGTAGTAGGACATTATAGTGTCCACCTGGCTAGCCACCACCGTCAAGTAGAAATTCTATTGCAATTTATGACTTAGCGTGTTTACCATCTCAGACCATATCGTCACCATCATCTAAGACAGTGGTCAAACGCAAGCTAACAACGAAAAATAAAAAAGGTGGCAAAGCTTCGTATTTCTTTAATGTTGACTTTTCATCATAGTAGAATAATAAATTAATTGTTAAAAGTAACTTTGGTAATGCCATCTTTTGGATTACCAGATCTTTTTGCTGATAGAGCTTTTTTATCCTATAGAGTACATTGCGAGCATTTCGTTGTCATTGATCTGATGATTAGCGTCATGCTTACTCATATAAGTTGCAGTGCAAATTCTGGCACGACACTGCACTGCGTTCGTCACTCTGAGACTAGCTTCTTAGATAAAATGAAATTGACAACTCTACGCCTTGCGAAACTCAAGATTTGTGTTGTGATTCCATTAGCCATTATAATTAGACTGTAACATGCCGTAACAACATCTGAATATGTATCGGCGTCATATAAACAACACCTTAATTACCTCTCCCCATATAAACCCAAACAACGCATGACCCAAACATTATCTAGGTCGAAAACAAACAAAAATAGGCAAACGTCCACTAATAATACCTTTAATTATTCCTAAAAAGGTTGTTACATGTAGCTGTAAGGCTTGTTTCGTATGTAGGCGAGACACAATAAAATAAACGGAGTTATGTGTGGTTCAAGCGAGGTCGGACATCGCTTAATAGGTGTAATACTGGCAGGCCGAGATTGGGTGTTGAGCGGAAGCGGTTGGAAGGAGCGGTTTCCCAACCGATTTCGCTCATCACACAAGAGGAGCGATAGATAATTAAATTGAAAGTCCATGTCGCGTAAAAATACTTGCGGCAGAATGGGGAGACATTCAATGCGTAGGAAATGTATTCCCATAGAAACTAGCGCAGTGTCTGCAAGAAGTTTTTCTTGGAGCGGACTCTAATATCCAGGTGACGAGAGCTGCAGTGTCGCGTTGAATTTTCAATGGCACTATGAGAAGACGTTGTTATTTATATCGCGCTACTGAATGCTAGTATCGTCACTAAATTCTACAAACAAAGGTGTACTTTAGTCTTTGCAAACTGTAATCTTAAGGGTCATTTTTGCGTAAAGATATTTCAGTAAATTATTGAATTCAATATAAAAACTTTTATATTTAGAAGTTATGCTATAGCCAAATTTATAGACTGGCTGATTAGTACTACTTTAAAATTTATTTGAAGGTAACTTTCTTTGTACTTTTTGTACAAATCTACGCTAAGATGTGGGTTAGTAGCCGCTTTAAATATAATTTGTATGACATAATTTGTATGACATACTTGTACATGCTTTAAGTACTGGAGCAACATAGGGTAGGTACTTACCTACTTTTGATTTGTCGGGTAAAACTGCGGGCGCACCAAGAACCTCTACAAAGTTCACGAATTAAATTGTTTGTACCGCTACATATGGATTATCCGCTACCGCTCCGCTCTGAGCCACAATCGCTACTCGCTACCTCTCGTTTCCAATCCATAGCCTTAGCAATGTTCAGTTTGGTAATCCCCATTTGCTTTATTGCTCTTTGTATTCGACTTTTCCGGAAGGTTGCAGACAGTAAGCGTCTGTCTACAACTTAATTATACTTGCCAGTTTAGTGGTGTACATACTTACGTGTACTTAACAGGTTACTTGGTTTGCATAGAGTTTCAGCCGCAATGCTTTTCCAGTGCCTTTACCACTAAACACTGATTACGGTTTTACTTAGAAACGCCACTTAAACTAAAGAACGCCATTTAAGTTCTACGCACTACATTTTATGTAGACATAAAATACAACGCCATTTATACAACCAGACATGTCATAATTTCCAATTGTGTTTAATAAACGCCTTTTTTCTTAATATAGGAAATTCCTAGGTATGGAGGTTTTAAGTTTGCAGCTACTTTCGAAACCGACCGTTCTGCGCTGAAGCTTTTTAACTTTATAAGACAGGTGTTTATTAATAAATTCATAAACGTAGGTCACTTGGAGTTACGAAAAAAAATACTACCAGTAAAGAATGAAATGTACTGTCATCCTTTTAAAACGTTTCTTCTTTTGTTCAGAACAGTGTTTACATGCCAAAGAACAGTAACGCGTCTAATAAAAATGGCTGAACACCAATAAACTGCTAAATTTACTGGCGTAAGTCCTTTGAAGGTCTACAGTACACAGTTGTCGTTAACTGGACCATGTTCTGGTACCAAGGGGCAGTTTAGAGTCCTACTTTACGGACCAGGAAGTTTGTAAATACTGATGTAAGTCCTTTAAGGTCCATTCAGTTTGTCCAGGACCATGTTTGAAACTAAGGGGCAGTTAAGAGACATATAATACGACCCAGGAAGTTTCCTGTTATAATAAAAATAGCAGTGTTACAACCTGTTTTCTTAAACATGCGTTGATGCGTTAAGGACTATTTTCCTAGGGTTTTCTTTGTACTGCATAGTAAGGAGATGAACAATAAACAAGCAACAAACAACAACTTTTAACAAGCTTATAAATGAATATCACAATGGGCGTCTTATTGCTAAGAGCGATATCGTTCAGACAACCGTGCGTGGAAGGGAATGACGAGATGCTCCAGTTGGATTTCAGTGTTCATTCAATTTTCGTTCAGTGTTTTGTCCCATTCCTTCTCTACTCATTCAGTATTTAGTCCCATTGGACAGAACGGAACGTGGGACAATATGCTGAATGTGTCGATTTCAAACACTAAACAAGTTTTAATTCACTAGACTATAACGGATCTAATTTGAGTATAATTTAAATTTCAATTGTATAAATGTATATATATCTTTATCACTACAATACAATACTATATATATATATTTTAGGCGGATAGATGGTAGCTGGTAATTTGATCAGTGGATGGAAGGTTACAATAACTCTTAGTCTATTAAATTACCCCCAGAGGCCTGCCAGTACGTTGCAGTGTACAAGGACACCCCATGGCTACGTAAAAGCAGTGTTCACGGGTGTCCGCTGAACGCTCAGCTATTATGGTCAGAGTTGCCACTTACCATCGTAGCGACGGCACCACGCTGGGTTGCTAGATGTTTGTTGTTTATTAAATTACAGTGTTAAATGTTGGTTTATTTTTAGGTTGATTAATCCGGTTGGTAGCTGTTGTTGCATCGATTTAGAAGGGAAACAAAATGTATTTAGAAAATTAATGTAGGTATTTACAATTTTTGTCGATATAAAATATTTAATGATACTGCAAGCTAATCAAAATGAGCCCAAACATTCAATTGAGTTCAATCTACTGTTAGTCACTTGGGAGTTCCCTTGTCTATCTTCCGTATCCGTATCTGATCAGGGGGGTTACCACGTACTTATTCTTATTCCATGCAGTTCATTTTAAGACCTTAAACTGAACGACCTAGATTGGCACCACACACTCATAAGAGACAAACGCTACGTGACGTCACTCAAAAATAGACGGCAGAGAATGAGAGAGAAAGAGAATGAGATGGAGCTATATAAACTCCCATAAAAGCAAACAAATTGTTACGATCTGTTTGGATAAATGTCTCTGGTCGAGTTATGAACGCTGAGCGATATTGGTGGTGACAGTTAGCAGGGCAGTTCCGTTTAAGGCCTTAAACTGGATGGATTTAACTGTTCGTGGTGAGGGCCCAGCTCGTTGTCGAATGATATTGTAATGTCTTATCCTAACAATGCGTATTCTAACAACTTGACAGTTTTCTGTTATTGTGTTCTGTTGTTGTAGTTGTGTTTCTAGGCATATTGGTACGAACATCACAAAAATATGGACTTAAAGTATTTGGCCTAAACAAAATAACAAAAAAACAGCGAGTTGAATAAAACAATGAAATAACACAACGCAATACAAAAGGTAAAAGTGATAGAACATAAATAATTCTAACTAAACTCAGCATCACAATATTTAATACCGTACGTTAAAATTCCAAAGTTAACAAAAACAAAGTATCATCCAAACATTAAGGAATTAACCTATGTCACATTGTGACAGTAAATAATAGGCTACAAAATGAAACCCTGCTAAGCTCTATAGCCAATAAAGATTAAAAATTAGAAATACGCTGAGAATTACCGGCTGAGAGGCCGGGAGTATTGTGGAATGCTATCCAGGCATGCTTTGTTTTGCGGCAAATAAAGGACGTCATAAATGCATGGCTTTACCAAATGGGAAACTGGGTCTGTTTGTTAAATTATTCGCAGTAATGTATAATTCTAGTTGTTTTTTTTTACTTAGGCAAATGTAGTGTAACATAGGATGCCCGCTGGAATGGATAGGTGGAATGACGAATTACGCAAAAGGGCTGGCAGGGAATGGAAGAGAAGAGCTAAAGATCAGGCTCAGTAGCGTTAATTAAAAGAGGCCTACGTCGAGCAATGGACGAATATAGGCTGATGATGATAATAACGATGATTTTAATATTTTTTTGTAACGTTTCAAGAACTTCAGTACCCAGACTGGTCGGTAGCTCACGTCAGAGTATTTGCCGAAGAACCATTGATGGTTCTGGATTCAAATAGCGTTCGTTACCTATTCCTATAGACAAACTAGAGGAGCTGATCTCAAAGCTTGAATATAAAGTTTTAAAAAGGAAAAGAAAGGAGTCCCTTTCATTCGCTAATTCGATTACTGCGAATGGATCTGTAAATTTCTAAATATGCTGTTGTTTTATTGTGATGAGACGATGGTAAGATCCATAATTGTTAGAGTGCCACCCATAACTTTGCATTGCATAATCCTGCGCGGCACTGCACTGAGCTCGTCACCCTGAGACATCGGCTCTAAATTTTCATATGCCCAACGATTTCGCTGGAAACAGTGCCCTTCAAACCGGAACACAGTAACGTTTGCACATTACTGCTTGGCGGTTAAATATCTGGCAAAGGTGTGTGGTACTTCCCGAGGCGGCCTCTTGCAGAAGGGGCCTTCCAATACTCAGGCAGCGGCACTATAAGAAACAAGCACCGTCAAAAGGAACGATTTATTAAAGTCACCGAACGAAGCTTCCACACCACTCAAAATTTAATCCTACACGTGTTTTAACTCATAAATTTATTAAAACAATAAAGAGTTGGGTAGACTGTACAGTCCAAGACGAGCTGCATGCTGTCGGGATGTCCTATATCACTCGACGCGTGTGGTCTTCAATCTTAAAAACACTACCACTCTTTATAAGTCGGCTAAATGTGGCCATGTTTACAATGTACTTAAAAGGGTCCGATTTGAAATGTTTATTTTTATTATTGGTATTTAAGAAGGCGGTGATAGCTTAGGGAGAGAACGTTCGCCTTCGAAGCTCAGGGTTGAGAGTTCAAATCCCAGTACGGGCACATGTAAAAATATGTCATCATAGAACACCAAAAACGTAAATGTAAAAAACAAAAAAGAAAGTATCGAGAGATTGTAACAAATTTTATTTTTAATTATAAACACTCGTGTTATACGAGAATCCAACACGATAGAAGAAAAATAAGCACAAACAATATTAATAAACAGAAAATAATAAAGTGTACAAAATATAGAATAACTCACAGCAAGCCGTACAGAACACCCACTGGGCATAATTTCAACTCATTACAGAGGTCTGCGTTGGAAATACCTAATTTAGATAAATAGTAGCTTAAATTTTAATGGTAGAGTATTTCACTATAATGTCTTAATATAATAATTTGTGTCGAATTTCTAGGGCGATATATCGCTTTAGGTTATTTATAAGCATAATCATTAATTTCTGATAATACTTGGGCACTTATCTAATGATACTTAAGTAATCATTTTCTAAGGTCTTGTTTTCGTACTGTTCCCACTTTTCAGCTGACTTATTCCCACGACTCCACGGCCCGTTGTTCTTGAAAAATAAATTTTGATACGTAATTGAGTTTCCTCGATATGGACAACAGTTTAAATTAAACGGAATATTTGTTTATCTAAACACTATAAACTTAAAACCTTCAAGTATCTATGACTTTTACAGACACCTACTATAGTGAAATAATAAAAATAATAATAATAATTAATTAAACTTTTGAGTGTTGGTTAATATTAACTTATAATGACAGGAATAGTCAAATATATGGGTTATTTCCATAGGTCCACAGTATTGGGAACAACATTTTGGTGCAAACTAAAATAGTTATAGTAGTAGTAATACTTTATAACTACTTATATCACTTATTGTTACGGGGAGATATTATGGCCTACGAACTTACTTGGGAAATCCGTCGATGGCCTCTCGGTTGTGTAATCAGCGCTGTCTTCGGGTTAGATGGGAGATGATGGTGCACAGAGATATATCCATAGGACGCCGATGGGGCGGTTTCTTCTGATCCCGTATCACCTTCCTCCGGGATAGAGGTGTGATCAGGCAATCCACACTACACTTAATCCTGGAGCTCGTCTCCGAGGATGGGAATGGCGTCCACGAAATGGAGCTACCGGTGAAGGCTCAAAACACCGCGACGCGACAAGCGCTCGCACGCGCATTTGAAGGACGACTGACTTCCGGTTGGCCAACCCAAAGTCGTGGGCCATAATAATCTCGTACCAACACAAAATATTAAGCGGAATAGTCTTTTTGTAGTTACGTTCGAAAACACTCAAAATAAAAAGAAAAGAAATCTGTTTCAGTACGAAACATGCCGCTCACCTTAAAAGACTGTAAGTTCTTTTAACACGAAAACTCAATGAACAGAAAGTTATTCAATCTATAAACTTAAACTTGATCTAAGGTTGTTGTAAACAACTAGTATAGGTAATTAAAACTTAGAACTAATTTTACGAATTCGTAAACAATAATCATTCTAAAGGCAGTTTACAAATTTTTACGATCGCTCGTTTGAATAGACTCTTGCCCGTTTGCAAAGTCACAACTCGCACCTTATTATCGGAGCCCGGATGGAGTGTATGAACACGAGCAAGTTTCCATTGGAGTGGTGGAAGATTATCGTCGCATACCACAACAATGTCGCCTACACAGTTAGGAGCACCGCGGTCCTTATACCATTTGCCCTGTTTCAAGGTTTGATAATTCAAAGCACATTGAACAGAGTCATTTTTTAAAAACTCGTACGAATTTCTCAAATAGTTATGACAACCCTGGAAGTTCTTTCCGCAATCAGAGTAAATGTCGCTGCACAAACCTCTGCGCGATGTAAATCGGCGCAGGGCTGCTAAGAACGCCTCAGTAGATAGCTCCGATACGAGCTCCAAGTGTATAGCCTTCACACTCATACACACGAACACGGCGACATAACATTTGATGATTTTAGCATTACGAACCCTATTAGCTCGCATGTAAAACGGGCCCGCGTAATCAACAGCTGTTTTCATGAATGGGCGCTCGGGTCGCAGCCGGACCGCTGGGAGCGGCGCCATCGCAGGCTGTAGACGTACCGGACGCACACGGAAGCGGCGCACACAACGAAAGATTTGTTTACGTATTATATCTCGGCTAGATAAAATCGCATATTTTTGTAAAGGTAAATATTGAACGGCTTGAGTGCCCGCATGAAGATGCGTAATATGGGCATCGTCAATTATTAAAATCGTAAGAGGGTGTTTTTTGGGTAAAATTAATTGATGTTTTGACTCGTACGACAAAAGGGATTTATGTAGACGTCCGGAGACTCGCAAAAAACTCGAATCATCGATAAACGGATTAAGACGTCTCAATTGGTTTGAGGGCGGTTTACCCTGTGAAATGTTTTCAAAATCTTTATGAAACACTTGGTGTTGCACTAAATAAATGAAACGATTAAGCGTGAGTTTATACTCGTGGACTGTGATGTAACTAAGATAGGAACTCTTTTCCTTGTTGACGCGCGATTTAAGAATATAGTAAAAGCGAAAAATATAAGAAGTAATTCTCAATAGTTTACTCAAGGTTGAAAACTGGTTTATGACCTCAACATCGTCGATCAGCGTAGCTGATGCAGACGCGACCGGTTGATTACGTTTCTCCTCACCAGTGCTAGGGATACTTTTAAATACTGGCCACGCAGTAGGATCTTCACGGAGCCATGCTGGGCCGTGAAACCACATGTCGTTCTGTAAGAATGTGGAGGGTAAAAGTCCCCTTGAGTCCCTTATTTTGGTTTGATGGTCATGTTCCATGGGAGCAAAGGGCACCTCTTCCCGCCGCTCACCATGAACCTCTGGCGCCTGAACCGCGGCGAGTATCGCCGGCGAGTTACTGTGCCATTTACGTAGTTCAACCCCAAGTGATTTGCAAATACCTAACAATTGCTCTTGTAATACCAGAGCGTGTGATTCATCGCTCGCGCCCGCGACCACATCGTCGACGAACACTTGGTCGGTTAAAACCTTTGCCGCTAGGGGAAAATTAGATGCTTCGTCACAAGCCAATTGCTTAATGGTACGAAGAGCTAAGGAAGGGGAAGTGCTCACACCAAACGTTACCGTCCGCAGACGATAATCACGGAGGGGTTCATCGGGCGACGTACGCCACAGAATGCGTTGCAAGTCCCTATCAGATTCTTGTACTAGTATATTTCTATACATTTGTTTAATATAGTCCTGCAAGCACGCGTGAGACTCAATTTTAAGACTCGGGTTCCGTTGTAAACGTTGCTCTAATTTATGGAACCGAGCGAGGACAATATCTCGTGATTCACCTAGGGGCGTAGCATCAGGTTTACGTGGTAAAGCTACTGTGTATCGTCCCGTGACGTCACGATAGTGTGAGCGTTCAAATATGGATTCACATAGACGTTCCTCGGGGGTGAGTGCCTTCACCTCAGGCACTGACTCCAGTTCCCAGAATCGTTTCAAGTCGCCGTCATCGGATAATGAGCTAAAACAAGCTTGAACTGAGGATGGAGTCGAAGAGTTGAACGCTATTTTTCCCAACAACAAATAACCGAAAACGCTGTTCATAGCGATCGGCGAACCGGGCGAACCCGTTATTACGTTTCCTAAAATTATGTGAGATAGTACATCTGCACCTAACAACATCTCCACCGGCTGTGGAGTGTGAAACAAAGGATCGGCTAAATTTAAATTTTGAATGTGTGCCCACCCCTTATGAGGCAGTGGTACACTAGGCATTTTAGGAATAAGTTTCGGCAATACTAAAACTTCAATCGGTATAGAAGGTTGAAGTTCATTTCTCGGAGTTATGCAACACGAAATCTTTCCCATTGGTCGTACCGGTTTGGTGTCACCTATCCCGTAAACAGGTACATTCGCATAACAACGCTTTATACCTAGCCGCTGTGCGCACGATTCCGTCATGAACGAAGCCTGGCTTCCCGTATCGATAAGACACCGGACAGTCGAACGCTTTTCATTACCTACACATACATCGATGAGTGCGGTCGAAAGCAACACAGTATTTGTCGTGCTAAAAGGAGCATTGGACGACGCGCAATTAATTTGTGTCGCTTGACTCGCAGACATAGCGTGCTGAGTACAGGTGCTCGGAATGTTCTCTTCCCGTTCCTCCGTGAGCGTTAAAGAAACACTTCTCTCACTCGCACGGCTAGTATCACCTTCAGAAGTAAAGTGAATCAATGTATGATGACGTTTTTTACACGAACGACAAACAAAACTCGACTTGCATTGAGAAACGTTATGACCTTTGCGTAAACAATTGAAACAAACATCTTTATTTTTGATAAACGCATACCTATTGCTTGGTGACAAATTCAAAAACTTATTACATTTTCTTAATGGATGTTGAGCATCGCAACATACACAATTCTGATTCTTGCGATTATTGACAGAAGGCTGAGAACCGCTCGCACCCTGAGTCGAAGTGCGGCTGGCCACGCCGGCAGCCAACGCTCGACGGAACGTTGGAGCGACGTACTCTTTCCTCTGACTACCTACATTTTGAATATTTCTACTGCCAGATTCAACTATTTCGCTGGCGGTTAATTCTCGTTCTAAAAACTCGATTAACAAGTCGACGTTGGGTACATCGGATGGTTTATGCAATGTTAACTCGAATCGCATCCGAATGGAAGTAGGTATTTTACGTAGTAAAATATTCAACAACAAAAAACTCCACTGATTTGTAGGAAAATGCATTACTTGTAACGCTTTTATATTCTCATGGTAAATATTCAACAAATTACGCACACTTTGATTTGATTTCTCGGCACAGGATTGAATATCCAGAATACGATCAATATGTTGAGAAGCTATGACTCGTTTGTTCTCATATCTTGAAATTAAAATATCTAACGCGACGGTATAATTTTCGTCCGTGATAGGTATCGATTTTATTAAGTTATAGGGCTCGTTTTTCAAGGTAAGAAGGAGATACCTAAACTTCTCGTTATCTGTGTAGGCGTCATTATTATCAACCATGGAGCGAAATAAGTCATAAAATGGTGGCCAATCGGTCAATTCTCCCCCGAATGACGGCAACGGAAGATTCGGTAACCTACTACTACAACCCCCGTGAGTCGGTTGTATTGTATTGTTAAAGGAAACTCGACTCATGCGCCTACACTCCTCATCGTTTTTCTTCAGAACTTCGACATGGCTGACAATTGCGTAATAAATATCATTGAATTGACTTCGAATACGTAACTGTTCCTCTCGGTCAAATGTCGACAATTTCATTTGTGACTTTTCAATTTTAGTTTGCAATTTAAGGAATTTTCTCTGAATAGAAAGAATATCTTTTGCTCGCGCTTTAAATTGCTGTTCATTGAGTTCGTAAAACTCTAAAGTACGTTTGACTTCGTCAAGTATAACTTCTCTTTCGAAAATATCTTGTTCCGCCATTTTTAATGGACACGTAATGTCGCACACAAAAAATCAAAAATCGGCAAAATCAAGATGAAAAAACTGGGAAATATTGTCGGGACGCGTAACGCCGCTACGACAAACACTAAAATATACTCGGATGGTTTCCAAAAATGGGAAAATATGCACTAATAACGGGATTTGGACAACGTGACTACAGCAAAGAAAATCCGCAGATCCGGCTCGAACGGATCAAAAATGTTACGGGGAGATATTATGGCCTACGAACTTACTTGGGAAATCCGTCGATGGCCTCTCGGTTGTGTAATCAGCGCTGTCTTCGGGTTAGATGGGAGATGATGGTGCACAGAGATATATCCATAGGACGCCGATGGGGCGGTTTCTTCTGATCCCGTATCACCTTCCTCCGGGATAGAGGTGTGATCAGGCAATCCACACTACACTTAATCCTGGAGCTCGTCTCCGAGGATGGGAATGGCGTCCACGAAATGGAGCTACCGGTGAAGGCTCAAAACACCGCGACGCGACAAGCGCTCGCACGCGCATTTGAAGGACGACTGACTTCCGGTTGGCCAACCCAAAGTCGTGGGCCATAATAATCTCGTACCAACACAAAATATTAAGCGGAATAGTCTTTTTGTAGTTACGTTCGAAAACACTCAAAATAAAAAGAAAAGAAATCTGTTTCAGTACGAAACACTTATAATTAACTTATATTTGGAGCTGTCAAATAAAGTTAGAGTTTAGTCTGTGCCAACATAATTGGTACCTTTTCAGATTTTCTGCTCAGCGGGTTCGAACCGTTCGCTATCAGATCGTAAAGTGCAAAAATTGCCGTCCCGCCACCATCGCTCATAATAATGATATGATTATTACGAATTACAACATCTACAAGACGCCTGACCCTTATTAGCCTAATAAGACGACTATTTATTCATTGCAATAAATTAAATTATTATTAAAATAAAATTAAACTTTCTCATGATTAATGCACATTTTAAGACTAATAACACCGTGACCGATGGTCTTTACATTTATAGGCGGGGAGACAGTGATAGATATTATTACTCGTGATGATCCCCCCATTTTTAGCACTTGTTGCTGTTATCAAACTGTTATTTTTGTTAAAAAGTCCATTCTATTGACGTAACAAAGAATTATCAACACCATTAGCCAAAAATGTTAGCCTATAAGCCCCTTATTACTCAATTTTTTTTATTGTTATAAGCACAAAGTCACATCACACAAATTATCTCTGAAATTGATGTAGATAATAATGTATCTGCGATGCAGATATACTATTTTCATTCTTGACGTTAGCTTGTGTTCCTGCTACGATATAAGTTTGTCCAAGTAAACAAATCGGCCAATAGCTTCCAACCTAAAACTTTCAAATAGATTGGTTAATAAATATAATAATGATTAGCATGGACACGCAACCAATTTGTATTAATGAATATTGGCCTATATTTTGTTATTAAAACATTATAATTATAATAAATTACTTACCGACTGCAAGTCAACCTTTGATCTCTGATTAAGTAATATAAATTAGCGAACGTAATCGATGAAGCCTACTATTTATAGTGTGAAAGATCCATTTACTGACTATTGACTACTTAACGAAGGTGGTCAAACTTATGATTTCAGTGTTTATCAACATATTTGAGCGATACGGTGCATTAGTGCTAAATATTTCAACATAAAAACGGAAAGAATGATTTACGGTTGGCGCGAAATACAGTCTCGTTTATATTAGTGACCCGGTGTAGCTCTAAAAACGCAAAAACTGTTTGAAATTTAAATTTCCCGCCATATCAGAAACGGGCCACCTTCACTGGGAGCCTTTTGACTATGTAATATTAAAAAAACTTCCAAAATAGACGTCATTTTCTAAGATGACCGAACCCCTTCTGCTTTCTTCTATCGTTACTGTCTTCCGTTTTTCTTGGACGAGGCTGGATACTTGTTCGTTCGTATTTTTCTCAGGTCAGCTGTTTACCTCCAAGCTTATAACTCTGAAAATAACACATAAAAATCTCTTTGTTTTAGGTAAGGGAGAAACTTTCGATCCTTCTGAAGAATAATCTGCAGATATACAGTTTGGAGCAAACAGGAATCGACGTAAGTTACAAGAACCGAAAAGAATTTTGTTTTTTTATTTATATCTTTTGTTTTATTTATTTAGCTTGGGGCTGGTACGAAGGGGAATCAGAATATGAATTAGTTGTTGTGTAAGATTCAACCAATGCAGGCCGATTCCAAAAAAACCCAAAGTCAAATAATTAATTTTAAATATGCACACTGAATTTTGATTTTAAATATGAACAAGCGGTGATAGCCTAGTGGGAGAACGTCCGCCTTCCAATCAGAAGGTCGTGAGTTCAAATCCCAGTGCAGGCACGTACCAATGTGTTTCTGTAAAACATATGTACGTAATTATCACTCGCTTTTCGGTGAAGGAAAACATCGTGAGGAAACCCACATACCTACCCGAGAATTATTTCGGAGGTAGGTATGTTATCCATCAATCCGGACTGGACCCCCGTGGTGGATTATGGCCTTACTCTCCTTACGAAAGTGAGGAGAGACCCGTGCCCAGCAGTGGGACGTTATGGGTTGATGATGATGATGCACACTTATTGCACTTTTGCAAGTCAAACACTTTCTCATAAATAATAAAATTAAAAAATAAATCAAAAATGAGCAACTAAACTAATAAGGAAATTTCCCTTTCAAGTGAAGATGAATCTCACACAGGAAAAGGAAAATCGATTTCCAATCTAGGCTTAGCGTGTTTAACACTTTCGATCACATCGTCACTAACACTTGACATGAGTGTTTAAAAAGTGCGTAAAGTAACTTAAAAAACAAGTTTATAAGGTACTTCGGCTGCAGCAATTTTAGGAAAACTCTTATTAATAATTGATGGTTTTTATTTTGCGCCATACTCCTTCAAAACTAAGCCGCCCGACTGACCCACATAACACAATCTCAAAAGCTAAACCTCCGACCTTGCGTAAAAAAACTTTAGAAACCACGCTTTTATGCTCAATCTGGAATTCAAACTTTTTGGGAGAGATCCTTGTAACTTACAAAGAAAATTTGACCCTATTTCAAACATTTTAAGGTTTACATTTCAGCTGACAGTCTTAACGTCTTAAGGCTCCATCCCCTCAATGCCTTATTCTTCAACGGTGTCCAAATAAAGATGTTTTGGCTCTTATTTTTATGGAATAAGGTCGATTTTGCGAGTGGGTTTGTGGATAATGGAATGAAAGCGCCATGGCACGTGTGGTATCCATCTGTGCCCAATTAGGGTGTTCTTTGTAATATAGAGCGGTGAGCTGTCTTTTTTTGTCTGTGGGTTCGACACGGAATAAATAATAGTAAATGGTATCGATATCGTTAGAGATGGCTGAGGTTACAAAGTGGCTTATCGATATTTTAGACGATTGATATATTTAATAAAGGTGTTTGTTTTAGAATATAAATAAATCAATAAAACTGTCAAGTTTGTATAGTTTTTATTTTAGTCCTCTTACTGAAAATTCTAATTGCGAATATGGCATAGTACAATCTGAACATTCCACGAATCGGACATGCTTAAAGTGGACATTTCGCGATCCTGAATTTCCATAATCTGATTAAAAGTATATGACTCGGATATCGTTAAACTTAATAAACTCTGGACATTATTTAAGAGTTGTTTCCTGGCAGTCTAATACAAAAAAAAAAACTTAAAACAAAACAATTGAACAACCAAATAAATCGATAACTTTGATCAATCCCTAGTCAGTATTGGATTTTCGACAGCAATCGAATCGGAATGTTCATTCATAGAATCATAGATAAGAAATCTGGGCCTACTCCATAGAATAACAAGTAGTACAGAACAGACAGTGTGCGTAACTGCAGATGCTACTTCTTTCTATGAATCCAATTTGCAATATTATGTGTATCGTATTTCGAAGTAACAGCTGATAGAGTCGGCTGTCTCGTACATCTGCCGTTGGAAAGGTGAGGGCGATTACATAAAGCTACTATATTGGTGGACAATCGTTTTTTTTTTTTTAAATAAATATAATAAATATAAAAATCTAAATATAAATAAAAAAAAAATCCTCTTAATATTAAATACAAACAAGTTCATAAAATTAGTAGCAGAAAAAAAAAACTGCTAATAGGTAGGGCAACCCTTATGATGAGTCATTAAAAATAGGGAAATAATTTCGAATAAATTTTGAAGATAAATTTATTTTTTCGCTCGGTTTTTAAGTCGACCAGAGACATTTATCCAAAGAGATCGGAACAATTTGTTTGCATTTATGGGAGTTTATTTAGCTCCATCTCATTCTCTTTCTCTCTCATTTCTGCAGTCTATTTTTGAGTGACGTCACGTCACGTTTGTCATTTATGAGTGTGTGGTGCCAATCTAGGCCGTTCAGTTTAAGGCCTTTAAATGAACTGCATGGAATAAGAATAAGTAACGGAACGGTACCTAATGTAGTAATTATTGTAGTACACAAATTACACAGATTATGTCCATTGTCCAACTTACCTTGTTAATCTGTCATGTTCTCTACAAACAATAGCTGCTCAAAATTATAATCACCAGCCATGTTAAAGTAATGAGGCACTGAATAATGTATAGAAATATTCAGTCGGCTATTTACATAAGCTATGGTTTTTTCCGCGCCTGCATTCTCTATAGCACTATTTCATATTAAAAACTGCCCGTAACTTCGTTTGTGCCATATTCATATTCATATCTTATGAAACATGCAAGATGTCAATACGAAAAATACACGAAAATTTAAGTTAAAATTCTTGTGATAAAATTCTAAAATTTTCTATCCAAAAATTTTCAATAAGACAATATTCAGACAGACAGACAGACGAAGATCTTAAAGGGGGTCATAATAATATGATGAGGTATCGTATAAATAGTAGTTATCACTTACCAGTACTGTTTTCTGGGCCACAACTCACGCTACTCCAGGAGACCTGTCTCCTGCCTGACTGTTACCTGTCATGTTGTGCCTGGTAAGTTTCATAAGTGTACAAATAAATAATTATTATTATGACTTAAATTTTGGTATTTATTTTAAAATCACAGACCGACACTTAAATTTTATTATCGGTAAAGATTAATACCGCTCCGCGATCACATAGATCTTAGATAGGTTTCTTTGTTCTGTGGTATCTCAATAGTGAGTTTATCTATCTATCTATCTATCTATAGACCCTGGTCCTTGACTAGGATTTAAGCATTAGAGAATAACGGCCCCTGATGCAAATTAGCCTTGCCAAAGGCAAGTTAACACCGGTACAAAATGTACCATACTCGTAAGGGTGTCGACAAACGAGATAGTTTATGCTCAATAAAGCTCACATCACGCAGCGTTAGTGCTTTGTGGGGCCTTAACTTGATATTCTACCGTTAGGAAGCTTTTAGCACCGACATTGGGAACGCGCCATCTCAGGCAACTCAATTCCTTCTATAATACTATTGGCTGTAAAAATTTCTAGCACTTTTAAAACTTACAATGCCTTGGAGACTGCTTGGAAAATGCAAGCGCTTCGAAAGCGCTGTTAAGCTTTTTTTATGGGACAGAATAGGAACTTTATGCTCGATGGTTAAGACAGAAGCACTAAACGAAATGCGCTTTTTCATTAATAAGCTATAAATTCCGATATCGATAAAGGACAGCGCAGCCAAGGGGCAGTCCTCGCAGGTACTTTTTTGTCCGACAAAATAGATCGCTTAACTGCATCGAATAACGCACATTAAGGTCTTAAAATACCTCGTACAAAAAAGGATTTGCCAAAAGAAAGCCTCGGGAATCATTGTCCTCCGTGGACAAAAGTCCTTAGTTTCGTAGATCATAAAATTTGACTTATTTTTTTTTTGTATTTCTATACTTATGTATAAGATATTATTTTTTTGACGTGTAAAAGTGCAATATTTTGCCTATTTACAATAAATGATTTGAGTTTGAGTTTGAGTTTACGTCTGCACATCCCTTAAAGAATTTATTATAACTGTTCTAGGAGCTTAGCGAGTGCTAACAAATAGCATATTTATTAGTAGACCATCGACATGAAACACCTAGGTTTATGTCGAATTATAATATTAGTATTAATATTCATTAATGCCAGCCAACGTCTTAGGTATAAATCTGGCAATCTTGGCTAATAGCTATAAGCTTGGGGACTGGAAGAATCGCTCATGTGCATCGGTGATGTTCATTAACAAAGCTTATGGAAGGTATACACGTCAATACGATGGCGGTGGCAATGGACGATACCTACCTATAGCTATCATTGCAACTTGGTCGGCATCTAAAATTTTAACTCAAAATAAGGTCTCAGAATGATCATAGCTGTACTCAATTAGGAATGTTCCACGTCTGTTCAAATGCGACAGTCGTCATCAGGAAGTAATTACACAGGTCCATTTGAATAACCACGGTGCGACCACTATTTGTGGTCAGAGGTTGCGCCAAGTTGGAAGAGAATGGCGAAAATTGACATAGAATAAAGTTTATTATACACCAGCAAAAATACAATAAGTTCATAAAGAATAGGCAAATTGTAGTAAGTAATTAATTGTTGATACTTATTTCTTGACTCTGCCCTGAAGGAGGACTTCGTCTTTTGGTCGTACGAATTCATACCGTTCATAACCTTGATGGATTTTGGTAAATGGCGTATATTTGGATTTTGATTCTAAATTTTGTGAGGAACTATGTAATGAAGTGTGAAAAAGTAAAATTTGGGATGGCTTGCACTTAAGAAATCAAATGCGTGATGCATCCGTTTGCGTTTCATATTCCTTAGTAAAGAATCTTTGTTTTGACAATCGGGTTTTTTTTTATATCTTTTTACTTAGACTCGGAGGTATCTTCTATAATAACAACCCCATACTTATAACCCCATACTGCGTCGCTTCTATCATGGCCCATCCACCACCGGAAGTTCAAAACGACCCATTGTTCATATCAATTGAAATGCAGCGCATAATCGACGTCTGGCCAAATAATTACCAGCGCTCACTCCCTCGGCCAAAGGCGTGAGGTGGAATTATGCTGTGTACAAAATACAGCAACTTATGTCATAAAGGATGAGTTGTCTCGAATAAACATGTTTTTGTTTTAGAATCAGGCGTTATTTTGCTGAAATCAATATTTAAAAGATATATTACCAGCTTCCCCGCTGTCCGCCTCCGCAGTGGAGACGCTGGAATTGATGATGTCGCTAAAACTGATATTATTTAGCTTTAACAAACAGATTTTTATAGGTAAGAATCGATGAATGATGGCTTAATAAAGGTTTTTGAAGACAGGCGTACCACGTTTTCCCACTTGCGTAGGTGAACTGTGCGTGCAGTCATAATTCTCTGACCTGTGACAAACTGAGTAGTCGATTGCTGTCGGAGCCTTGAGATATACTCGTACAATAATACATAAGCTCAGTATTCAACTCGCGAGCTTACTATATCTCATTTCTAAATAACAGTCTTTAAAAATAAAAATACTTTGAGAGTTGCTTAAAATATCGACTCGAACACCATAGCTAGAACTGTAGTTTCGTTGTATGTGCGTAGTTTCTAGCCTGACAGCTCTGAAATGATTTGGCCGAGTAGTTTGTTGAGCCCCTAAAAGTATTTGATGTTCATACAACAAAGTTTCCCTGACATTCGGGGACGAAACTTTACTCGTTATTTGTTTTTTAATTAGACCGAGTGCTTAGAAGTGTCAGAAGTTGGAATTTAGGAATAGGACTTTTGTTTTTGGCTGACATAAGTTTTGGTTGAGATGTTAACAATGGTCTTTTCTTTGTATTTAGTACTAGCAGCACGCGGTTTCACCTGCGTTAACTATAGTATTATTATCCTACAGGAGCTTTAATTTTTTTCGGGATAATAAGTATTTTATGTTCTTTTCCAGGATCTCAAGTAAAATATAAGTGTATCTTTTTATTTGATGGAGTGATGAGACGAGCTAGTCATTCACCTGATGGTAAGCGTTACGCCTGCTCATAACAGTTACAGTGACACCCAGAACTTAGCATTGCATAATTTTGCTCGTCACCCTGAGACATTGGCTCTAAAGTCTCATATGCCCAGTAATTTCGCTGGAAACAGTGCCCTTCAAACCGGAACACAATAATGTGTGCACACTACTGCTTGGCGGATAAATATCTGGCAAAAATAAAGTACCACATACCTTCCCAGGCGGTATCTTGCAGAAGAGGACTCCGACTACAAAACTACTAGAAGTACTAGAACCAGAGTTAAAAGAAAATTCTGACCAACCAAAGTGACAAAGGCAGAATTGTTTTGTCCGTTACCTTTTCCAAGTAATTTAAATTCTTTTGTAACATCTCAAGGGGAAATTGAATCAGTGAATGAAGCTGCTATAAATATTGAACAAGCTTCATTCGATTACATGGTGTAACTAGAACGTGACTCGCTCAAGGATGGCAGAACCTCCTTAGAGTTAAAAGACTTGCTTGGAATAGTAATCGGACACGTATTGAAGGTTTCAAAGACCATTTGTACCTTTTTAAAGGTTTTTTGTACCACTAATTGAAGAAACAACCAGAAGTTTAACATGATGGTAATGGTGCATAATTCACCAATAGTAGAATAGTTTACATATGAATAAACAGAAGTTTTATAAAACAATGAAGAATAAGTTCGAAGGGCACTGTTTCCAGCGAAATTATTGGGCATATGAGATTTTAGAGCCGATGTCTTAGGGTGACGAGCGCAGTGCAGTGCCGCGCAGGATTGAATGCAAAGTTCTTGGTTGTAATGTAACTGTTATGGGCAGGCGTCGTGCTTAGTCAAATTAAAAACAAAAAACAACCCCACATTTTCCGTTTACGTTTTTTTCTTTTCCGTTTTTTGCATAAAGCTGCTGTTTAGACCCCCATATTAAAAATCCGTTAACACTAAAAACAATTGACAACTTCAGAGTTGGAAATACGAGGCGACTAATAAATATTCTTTGATCACATAAAGTTGGTTGTTATAAACAGTGTTCATTGATAACATCAGCTAGTAGAAAACTTGTTCTTAATGTGAACGGAAGTTGTTACCGTTTCCTTAATAATTAATAGGAAAACACTTGAAAAGTTGCAAATTGAGAATACTTGAGACACCTTTTTGTAGAAAACTTGTAAGGACAGATTGTTAGAAAGATGAAATACAAGTTGATGTTTGACACAGGGTGTTCTTAAAACTTAGAAGATAGCAATTGCGTGTTTATTATTTCAATATGTGTATGAAGCTGTGGATGAGTGTTGACTCATCATACATTTCTTCCTCAAATAGAAGCGTTTCGCTAATTGTGATTCACTTATTAACAGTTTAGTCATCGCCTGTATCATGGTTATTCATAGCTCCTACTGCTATTTTTAGAACCTCATTCATGAAAAGGCTCTATACAACAGTAGTCAACTATTTGAGTTGAAATATTTTTTTTGTTTAAAACCCTGTCTAAGATGCGCTGGTCATTTTTACAATTATATAGAGGTCTATGTCATTTGCAAAGGCTCGTCCATCTGCTGTCCTATCTAGTACGTAAGCTAGTAAGTTAAAATTTTTCAAACAATCAATTTGAATTCAGCACTTTGCAGAATTTTCAAGCATAGATTTGTATAAATCAACTCAATGCGAAAACCTCAAAACACACATTGAAAACCAGTGGCGCGCAACAATTTTATAATCAAGATACGTAACTGAGATACTAGCTAAGCGACTGTTATAAAATAACAGTAGCTGTTACGAAATGCAGGGCAACAAACTCACAACCTTTGGCACGGCTTGCACTGCCATTGATTGTTGACCAATACTGGGGCGAGTTGGCAACGTCTCGCTAGCCTTGACATGTACATGATCTGTTTAGTTACTCGTGCGAGTGGGCGACTGAGTGTGAACAGGGCATGGTATGATTGATGTGAGAAATTATTTTAATGCGCGTCTTGATAATATTAGGTCTGTCTCTGTTTATTATACTTATACTTATAAAATTTAATTTATGTTTAGCTACCAGAAAAAAGGACGGGAACAGACGGAAAGAATTTAAATTAATGTTCATTTTGGAGTGACGAGATGAGCAGGTCATCCGCCTAATGATTAGCGCCACATTTGTCGTGGCAAAGTCGTTCGGTGTTTCTGCAATGTTTTTGTATGCCACGCACAGGACACTAGAAATCTTTTTTTTTATAGAAATGCTTTTGATTTTGCTGAGAACTTTATGAGGAGTATCTCAGGCCTAGACCACGGACAAGACATCTAGCGGGAATCGACAATCAAAGTTAGCGGGAAATGGAAACAACTCAATCCCATTAGTGAACGAAATGTTTGTAATGTAAGTAGGCCCCCTCTGTACATTAATGTCTCAAATCTCGTGGAATTCCATTCTCTCCGCCATTATTGTAAATGTGGAAAATCCATCAAGGCTTAAGGTTATTGGATTACCCGATCCATTTCCCAAAAATGGTGGATCTGAATATTTTGTATATTCATGGAAATGCTCGATGTTTCGGGTTCAGTTAGGAAATGACGAATCTGGAACGTTTTTAATGACGTCGCCGTTAAAATACTAGCATTTTCACCTTTGTTTGTGACTTACTTGTAGATTCAACTATAGGTTCACCTAACGCCTAAAACTTGGCTGAGTTACTACAATATGAAATGCTTCAATGACCTAAAAAGGGTAGGTAACGAGTTCTTAATACTCCAGCTTTATTACCTACACATGATCAAAGATCAAAGTCAAAGCATTTATTGTAAGTAGGGAAACTTTTACAAGTGGAAAAAATGTTAAAATAGTAATGATATAAACCCGACTCTAAGGGCCTAAGCTACTTCAGAGGCTCTTGGGCGACCTGACAAGCGAGGTTAGTTTGGACATCTAGAGAAAATGGATGAGGTAAGATTGACAAAACTGATTTGTGGGGCTAGTATTAATGGGCCAGCCGGTGGGAGTCGACGAAGGCGAACGTACCTCGATCAAATCGTGGACGTACCAAAGAAAGGCCAAGTCAAAACCCCAATAACCGGCGAGCATGTATGAAGGGACTCATGAAAGTGGAAGAAGCGAAAGAGCTGTGTCAGGATCGTAGCATGTGGAAACTAGTAGTCTCTGCCTACTGTATGACTGTATGTATGGATGTATGCTATGGATAAAGGTAGTTGAAATTGACTCGCAACTGTTATAATCCTATTAACTGATACAAATCTATTAAAACCGTATTATGGCAAAGCGTAACCAATCCAACCCACTGATCTTATGCAATAGACTCTATCTAAATCGTTCATCGTCATACTAACTACTGTTCGCCAATTAAATTAAAAACTATACAAATGTTTTATCGATCTTTCACAATGTAAAGCGTGTTATAATTTTATTAGTATTGTTCGTTGCGCAAGTTTCATTCGATTGGAAAATTGGAATATCATGGTTGAATTCGGCCTTGCAAAGTATTAAGATCTTTTTTTTTATTTGACTGAGTGACGAGACGAGCTAGTCGTTCACCTGATGGTAAGCGCTACGCCTGCCCATAACAGTCGCAGCACCACCCAGAATCCTGCATTGCATTACTCTGCGTGGCACTGCACTGCGCTAATCACCCTGAAACATCGGCTCTAAAGTCTCATATGCCCAGTAAATTCGCTGGAAACAATGCAATGCAATGCAACTGGATCGTCTTTTGTGAAGTCGTTTTTAATTATATTCCTCTGACAAGGGCATCATCATCATCATCATCATCACCAACCCATATCGGGCCACTGCTGTGCACGGGTCTCCCCTCACTTTCGTAAGGAGGATTAGGTCATAACACACCACTGGTGCCCGGTCCGGAATGGTGAGTCACATACCCCGAAATGATTCTTTGGCATGTGGGTTTCCTTTGATCAGGGAAATTTTGGTTAACATTTTACAGCCGACTAGTTGAAATGAATTTAACGCCTCTCGCGGAGGTTTCTATTTTCTATCTTGACCGCTCCGGTTTACCTATTGTAATTCTTCTGTACTGTGTTTATTTTTGTTTCTGGTGTACAATAAAGAGTTTTTCTATTCTATTCTATTCTATCTAAGATGACTAGTAGAAAATTATCCTTGGCTTTAAGTCTTCCTTGTTAATTTTATGTGTATGTCAAATTAAATAAATATGACTTACAAAGAGAATTAACTGTCTTTGGATGTTGATACTTTCTTTATCAGTCATACCAGATTTTTTAATAGCTACTTCATTTTAAAAAATCATTGTCATTGAACCCTATAATTATATACAGTAATTACAATTTAAAATCATAATAATTATCGTAATTTGATTGTTTTTAAGCATATAATTACGCAAGTATGTTTGTAAATTATTTTATGCGTGTAAAAGTTAATTTTTTCGTCAATAAACGTTGAATTACGCGTAAAATTGTCGAATTAACTTGTCATGTTTACAGAACGCTTAAAATGCTTAAATCGCTCGCTGACGTAGGTAAATTACTTATTTATAGAGTCGAGTACTCAATCAGTGCCGTGGGGAACTCATTACTGTTTCGTTTCTTTCGCAATGGAATTTGGAATCATTCCGTCATGTTTTAGAGAGAGTTATCCATGTGTAATTGATATTGTAATTACGACTATTGGAATATGTACATGTCCGTTTGTTTAACCTTATTGCATTACAAATAAAATTGTACTTTTTCCAATGATTCTTCAATTTTATATTATGGGTTATTTACAGGGTTACAAAACTTTAATTATTTACTCTATTTATAAGACCAGAATAAAAAAACAAAAGCTACGAAGAAAATTACAGTGTAAGAAACTTGTATCCAAAAATGACTCAATTGCCTTTCGTGAAAGCATTATGTCATTTAAACATTAAAATCTCATCTTACCACGATCATGGCTTCATTCATATATTTACACGTTAATTTTACTTAAATTACTCAGGCTGATTCTGGGAAATTTACCTTACAATTTAGTGGTTTTGCATATCAGAGACAAAAAAATGTTTTTTGAACTTGCTTGAAATTTTTAAGGTATGAAAATGTTTAATAACAATTGCTATTCAACGTTAAAATGCAGCCAGTGTTCTTGGCATCATGCCTCGTGGATATTGTTAGATTTTTAAGATTTAGTTTTTGTTACTCTAGGTTTTAAATATGATTTTATTAAAAGTTTTATTGTTAGTATTATACTCTCTTATCTTACCTTTGTTTTACCTATTTTGGGAATGGATTTTACAACGGCCGATGATTTATTTCACGCCTTGTAACCGTATGACACCGGGTTCAAAACTTTGGCGATTTACCTGTGCTTGTAGGTTATTTGCAGTTTTCCATCGCTCCTTGCTTCAGAGGCCAATATAAGCCGTAGGCCCTGGTTATCATCGATAGGTAGAGGCCAAGGGTGTCCTCGGTCCTCATTCGACAATAAATTCAAAACCATAAAAAGCAATATTTTCAAATCAGATACTCAATTTTATATTCCAAAACGTGAGATCGCATAAAGACACAACCACAACTTTTCACATTTCGAGCCGTTTTCGCTTCAACACAGCCATTATAAAATTGAATAACCCAAAACCTTCAATGTAAAAAATTCTAAAGATAGCTCCGTATGAAATTCAAAAGAAAAATATCTCCAGGAGGCCTACCATGACCTCTTATAGCGATTCAATTGAAGACCTAAACTAAACCGCGTCGCATAATCGTACCGTGACGTCTTATTTTTTGAAAATGGCTTATTAGCGACTCAATTTAGGTTGCTATCATTTCAACCTTAACTGGAAAACTTAACTTGAAAATGGCAGCAACATAAAAAATAAGACATCACGGTACGATTATGCGACGCGACTCAGTTTAGGTCCTCAACTGAACCGCTATAAGACGTCATGGTAGGCCTCCAGGACTTTCATTAAATTATACACAGCCCCATGACGTGACTGTGTTGGAACTCGGATTACGCCTTTTTCAGTAGCCGTCCCTTTGTGAACGTTTTATATTGTCCCCTTTTAGCTTAGTATACTTTTCATATTATGCCTCGGTTTTGCGGGTCTGTTTTTCTTGACCGTTTGACCTCATTTACTTCCTTTTAGACGTAGTACTATCTATTCTGTGCTTTTAGCCTTGGGCGTCCTTGGGTCCTTCTCTTCGTGGTTTTTAAATTACAGCTGTTTTTGATTATAATAAGTATTATGAATATATCGCGGACTAATTACGAAATAATATTTAGTAAAACTGATATATTTCTTTACCTATTCCTATCAGTAAAATAAACTTCCACTGTGGTGAAATTATTTGGAGATAGCTAACGCTCTGTTTGTCTACTAATTTGTGACGTCTTATTGTTACTCCATTAGGGTATATTTTTACCTGTCACCTTCTAATTAGTTCCCTGGGGCGTCACCACGTACTTATTCTTATTCCACGCAGTTCATTTTAAGGTCTAGATTGGCACCACTCTCATAAATGACAAACGTGACGTGAGGTCACTCAAAAATTGACTGCAGAGAATGAGAGAGAAAGAGAATGAGGTGGAGCTATATAAACTCCCATAAGTGCAAACAAATTGTTCCGATCTCTTTGAATAAATGTCTCTGGTCGACTTATGAACGCTGAGCGATATTGGTGGTGACAGTTAGCAGGGCAGTTCAGTTTAAGGCCTTAAACTGGACGGATTTAATTGTTTGTGGTGAGGCCCCTTTTCGTCGTTTTGGTCAATTAGTTTGTGCAATTGTGCATTCCAATTATGTCACATTATACAAAACAGAATTAAATTAATCCATAGCAATCCTTGTTGTTGTTTATTAGTGTATGAGATGATGACCCACGCTATGAGAAACCCAGGAGATACCTCTGCTCAGCCTGGGACACCACAAATAAAAAAAAAGTGTTACGGAAAATAGGTAGTTATGCTTACTAGAAAATAAAATGACGATTTTAAAATAAAATAATAATGAATTTAAGGAAGAGAAAAGTAGTAAAAAAGCCTATTCAACAGCAAAACCAACATTTATTTTCAAAAAATTCCGCAAGTCCTAAATCATGACGGCAGAGAAAGTATTTCTGAAAGCGACGATCATCATACCATATGTAATTACCGAAAGCATAAGAACACTAAAGCTGTGGTATTAATGCTGTATTGTTTGTAACTGCATATTATTGGGCTGTAACCCCAATTTTTATGAGCAAATTGGAGGTAACGAGCGAGCTCGGTATTTACAAGGTTATAGGTTATTGGCCCAAATGCCCCAAATGAAGTACAGGTATTATGAGGTGATAGGTAGAAATACACCCTTGCCCAATGGAGATACAGGAAATTCTTAAAGATCCCCCAAACATTCTTAAAAGACCAATCCCTAAAGGTATAAATGCGAAAGTGTTTAGTGACTAAGGTTGTAAGTGTAGTGAATTTAGTTGCCACTCAACTCCAAAGCGGCTGAACAAATTTTGATAAATCATTTCCTTGCGTAACATAATAGTATAGGTCATTTTTTATTTGCGAGTGAAACTAGGAGAGTACACGAGAAAATTAGCTTAGCTAAGAACAGCACAACGCAGCACGGCACAGTACAGTGCACTTTAGCGTAGCACACAGCAGTACAGCGTAGCAAAGCGCAGCACAGCGCAGCGCAGCACAGTACAGTGCACTTTAGCGTAGCACAGCGTAGCACACATCAGCACAGCGTAGCATAGCGCAGCGCAGCACAGTAGATCATTGCGGAGTGTATGAAAGCTTTCGAGTTTACGCACACTTCAACAATCAGCATGACAACAATAAGGTTAATACCTACACATGCTTTCTTCCAATTTTGCGGTACTCCACTTGGTAAAAAATGTAACCTACGACTTAAACTTGTGTTAACTTTCCAACAACAAAAAGGTTTCGGGTCCAGTAATTCCGGAGATTAGCATCGACCACACATTCAACAAATTGTTTGCGTGTGGTCTTGCATAAATATAAGTTCTTTCTTAAATTTATGTGCCTAGAAATGGTCTAATGCGGAACATTAATCACGCAGTAATACGTTATCGTAATTAATAATTAATTAGGTATGCATAACATCACCTTAATTCTGCTTCAAATTAATGTTACACTGATTTTAAAAAGTGGAGGTTTTTATTAAGATTGTTTTTTGCGTTTTACCATGAGAAATCCCGAAAATAACAGGAGTCAAGAATTCGGGATTTCTGCACTAAAAACTTCTTGTGGGGAAAATTTATCCTGTCCATTCAAAAACTGTTGTCATTTTGCTACAACCAATAAGTAACACTGCTTATTGTGCATTTTTGTATTGAAATAAAAAAATAAATAATATAAAATGGTAGCTTCATTGGGTATATTCTCCATAATAATAAATTTAAAAATAAATAGTAGAATTCTTAAAATTATAATCAACCCATAACGTCCCACTGCTGGGCACGGGTCTCTCCTCACTTTCTTGAGGAGGGTTAGGCCATATTTCACCACGGGGGCCAAGTCCGGATTGGTGGATAACATACCTACCTCCGAAATAATTCTCGGGTAGGTATGTAGGTTTCCTCACGATGTTTTCCTTCACCGAAAAGCGAGTGACAATTACGTACATATGTTTTTACAGAAACACATTGGTACGTGCCCGCACTGGGATTTGATCTCACGACCTTCTGATTGGAAGGCGGACGTTCTCCCACTAGGCTACCATCGCTTAAATTGTTTTACATGCTTAGTGATATTTTTCGCTGACCATACCTAGAAAATGTTATACAGGGGATCATTAATCACACCCTCATTAATGACTTAAATCATTCTCAAATTAGGTATTCATAATTCTGTCTCACATTAATTTTAAAAAGATACACATCTAAGTTATTTCACGCATTTCCGTGGCAATCTCCTTCATCTCTCCGTGCTGCCACCATCATTTACTTTAAGCTCATCATCGTTTTTGTGGCCTGCTTTCTCACGTGGGAATTTGGTATATTTTTTGGCGAATTACAAACAGGATTTTTGTCCTCATTTGGAGTTACTGTTTCAAACAGGATTCCTGGCCCAATTCTTTTTGGTAACGGGTTTTTTGACCTCGTAACAGGTTTATTGAGTCACGAGTCGACCTTCACGTTTCAAGGTGGACTAAAGTAAATTTTCATGTTTTCGATGTTCATTTGAAAATAGCCTTTTATTTGGCAAAAGCTTTATGAATGGTTTGTTTCAGTTAATTTCATAAAAACAAGAACATATGTTTTTTGCAAGATACAGGTTTGCCTAAGTTTAATAGAAATATTACAAATAAAATATGTTCAGTTGTTCTGTAAATATTTTATAGAAATGTCTCGTCTTGACCTCTATAAATATCGATAAGTTAATGTTTTATCGAATCTAAATTCCGAATCTATAGGTATTTATATATGTAGTACTTTTTTTGTTATAGTTTTTTGAGTTTTCTTTGTTCTGTGGTGTTTCAATAAAGAGTTTATCTATCTATCTCGCTATAAATTGAAATTCAACACATGCACCCCTAATTAAAAATTTTTCGTAAATGCATGAAAATATCGCATCGCCATTTCGATGAGCACTTAAAACTTGTACCGAAAACAAATTGCGATCGATTAATTCGGGGCCATCACACGGTTGTCTTGCATTTTAATGTAAAGAATTAAAATACGAAACCCGACGAAACCATCAGTTTGAATTAATGATATGTCGATTTGTTAACTTTGGGAATTGGCGGTTTGCGGTGCGATTTGTGACAACCCTATTTGGAGTTGTGATTGGATGTAATTTTTTTAAATGCCATAAACTCTTTGCCGACATTACAAGCCGGATAAACCAATTCAAGTAATAGTGAGCACCGTGCCATAGAAAGTAGCGTCTTCCTCTCCCATCCCATTACTTCGATTATCGCCATTCCTTCTATTTACCACCGATATTTAATTGTGCCGATTATTGCAACCCTGTCTGCAGTATCGACTGAATGTTGCCCTATAAAACATATGCCAGTAACTAGCCTTCATTAAAACCTGTATAGTTGTTAGTTTAGTACCGTCAACCTACATAGGAGAAGTGGCAACCTCCATGATGTAAGTTGATAATGAAGAGAACTAGGGTTGTCAGTTCGATTCTTGCACTGGGAAAAAAGAATTGTGAGAACCAAAATTTAAAAAAAAATTACGCGAAAATATATGTATTTTCTCTGATTTTGGGTGTTTGTGGAACTATTGGTAGTCGTGGTCCTGATTAACTAGATGCAGGGAATTTTTGTTAGAAGTTAGGAACTATCTATGTGATCGTAACACGTTATAGAATTCAAAACAAAGCGCCCGCCACTAAAGTACACCAAATAACATTAACATTTTAGACAACCCTAAAATTATTGCCATCCCTTTTGTTTTCTAAACGATTATAAGTGACAGCAAATAAGAGGAAATGCATCCTGATTTGACGCTATTGGGGTATACTCTGATTTATTGTGAACTCAAAGTAGTTTACTTTACATACTGCCTGTTTATAAAAGCCACTTATACCGATTTGTACATTAATCTATACCATGAGTGGCTAATGGCTAATTCTATGGCTAATTCTCGCAAGTGTATTATACATCTAGGTTCGGAATGGGGGCCCATTAAATTGCTAGCAAGTATACTGATTGGTGTTTAGTCGGTTTTACTACAGGACGGTATATAGTTGTCTCGTTTGAGGATATTGTGATTGATTTTATGGGTTTAAAAGGTATTAACTCCTGACATTTTGATTTAATTATTTGAATTCGATTAGCGTTCTAACTATCCGAACGCAGAAAATCTATATTTTAAAGTATGTCTAACAGACGGGTAAATTGTTAGTTCGATTATATGAATATATACCTTACGGTTTATTTTTAGATTTTGTATGTATTTCCTGCATTTGAAAGACAAGTATGGAAACACACACACAAACACAGTCAAATAAAAGAAACGAATAAGATTCCAAGTGTGTTTGATCGGCCTAAATACGAGACTTCAAATAGCTCGCTTCAAATCGCTCGAGGTTAAATTATTTTGTTACCGTGTGGTACGCTATGCTTTTCATCCTAAGCTATGAGAAAAAGTCAAGAAAAAAAAAACTTTTTTTTAAATATGGATCGGCACGCGCTGTTTTTTTAGCCGGCCAGAACTTTACTGAACCGAATTGCGTTCAAATTTTTTAATTAAACAGTGTTCCAAATTCAAAACTCATTTCGTCAGTGTTATTAAGTGCGTTGGAATGACCAACTTTGATCACACTAATCGAGGAGGCAAAGGCATCTTTTCGAATAGATGGGATGAAAAATAATTTGAAGACAATTGATTTATTTACCGCCTACCTTTACCTATCAAATAATACACGGATACTACATAACCCAATCGGGAGACAAATAGACACTCTCTATAAAGCCCTACCACACTCGTTAAATATTTGTCCGTTGTTAATTATTCCTTCCATTTAGGTACATTGCTTAATAACATAATATTATGCCGTGTATGCCCAAACGTCGGCCACACACAATGCAAGACGTATAAGGGCCATTATTTAATATTTTCGTTTTGTTCTTCGTCCGGTGCCTTATTTGGCACTGTTGTATGAAACGTTATTTATTATGGGGGTTATCCAACCGTGGATGAAGGGAAAGTGATTGTGTTATCAATGTTTACATAATTACGAGACTGAGAAAACTTGGTTACAATCTGTTGATTTTAAGCCGTGGTCTACGCACTACACAAAAACCTCTACACAAGAGACACGGTTCCGGAACCATCAATTAATCATGTGAGGCTTGAAAGGGGGGAAGAGGGTCTAGCAAAAATCACAAAATAACACACGTACACGTCACTACTACATCCAGAACAGTACCGTCTGCATGAAAAAATCTACATCCTCTGCAACACTTATGTAACACCTGCAACATCTGCAACACTTGTGTCCTGAAACTGAAACATTAGAAAGTTGTTAACAAACATCTTAAAAATTTTGTCCGCGTTGACTGTACTTACTGTATATTTCTTGGATAACCTTGGAATTATATGGTATACGTCAATAAGCCGTGAATGTGGTGGGAAAAAGTCGTGGTCCTATGAGAATAAGCCACTGAAATAAAGCCAATGCTACATTAGGTTCTACTGCGAGCTTCGCCCATTACCTGTATATTTCCGAGAGCCCCCAGTCGTAATGGATGCTGAATCATTGATGGAAGCTGCGCAGCAAACGATGCTTTTAGCTCTCCTTTTAGCATGATAATGCACCGAGGTTAACTGGAGATAATGTTTTTAAGCATTAAATTCGCGTACACGCCTTCAGACTTCTGTTTGTTCAATATATTCCCGAGGTTTTTCCTCGGATGTACAGCATACAGAACTTTCAAGCAAAAGTTAAGAGTCCCAACTAATAAAGGTAGGCAACGCTCCGGCAAAGCCCCTGTTGTTGCAGATGTCCATAGGCGGCGGTGACCACTTATCATCGGGTGGGCCGCATGCTTGTTTGCCACCTATTTTATAGAAAAAAAAAGTAATTATGTTGACTTTTCTATCTATCTATCTGCATACCGTTTTTCACTTTGTCGTAATGAATTTGTATAGAGCTCCTATAGTCGGAAGTCGAGATACGTTTTTTTTTTTAAATTTTAATGCTCAAACCAGGAACTTGCATTTTTGAAATATTACCATAAGTATACAGTTTTAGTATAATTTATCGAAATCGACCCCAAGATTGCGCATTTTCCGTCATTCCCTATATTTTCAAAATTGGTTATCCATGCCAGGTTCAAAAACCATCCCATATCTATGCGAATATAGATATTTTAAAACTGAAAAATAAAGGCAGTATAAAATTAAAAAAGTTTCCAAACAAAGTAAATATCACATCGTCTATCTTAAGAATTGTCTCTATCTGCGTTTTTTTATTATAATAAATAACAACAATATCTTTTCCTTATTATCTGTTTCATCTGATATTGCAGTTGCTTTGTAAACTTGACCTTTCTACCCTGAACTTGGACTTCACGTAACAAAGGTACGTAATCTGTCCGAGAGATCGTTACAGAGTCATTTTCACTTCGGAACCCGATCGGCCGATAAGCCGGCATACAAACACTGGAGGTATTACGTGTCTAGTGCGATGGCAATAGACATTGATGCAATTGTAGTTCGTGTTCCATGCGTGTGTGTTGTGTTCTAGGACCATGGTCCTCGTTGTTTCTGATTCCCTATTTACAGGGAATCCTAGTTATTCCTCAGAATCTATTGTAGTTCTAGTTGCGACTCGCTGCATTAACGAAGTCTAACACTAGATACTTTTACTTTTCAATTGAAAAACAGCCTTTGTTATTTTATTCTAAGACCTAAGCCTGAAGATCTCTAGGATCCGCGGCCGTATTATATAACACAATAGAAAATAAAATACGCATTCATCTGACATTGTTAGTTTTTTTTTTGACTAAGTAACGAGACAAGCCAGTCGTTCAACTGATGGTAAGCGCTACGCCTGCCCATAGCAGTTACAGTGCCACCCAGAACTTTGCATTGCATACTATTAAGCGGCACTGCTCTGCGCTCGTCACCCTGAGACATCGGTTCTAAAGTCTCATATTATGCCCATTAATTTCACTAGAAACAGTGCCCTTTAAACCGAAACACAGTATTGTATTGTATGGGCAATATGTCAATGAATCCGATATTAATCTCATTTCTGTCATATAATAAAGCTGCTGGTATTTATATCCCAAAATTCATCAAAACCCGTTCAACTTTAACAAACTTACATACCCCCAGACATACGTAAGCCACCAACAAGTTAAAAGCTTTAACATTGAAGATAATCAAGTTATATGTTAGTTCTCGAGAGTAAATAAACTAAGAAGCAGTACGGACGCACCATAAACATTTTACTCAGTAACGATTTTTATTATTTTGTTTCTATTGTTAGCTCTACCTATTGCAATCCAGTCGCCATCGCAACCCGTACCATCACTAAACAAACAGTAAATCCATCACATTTCCCTGCACCGAGGCTCTATCTTAATCTACCAATTTCTGTTTCATAATAAACACAATATCCAGAGATTTATGGCGTTGCATAACTTATCCGGAATCATGAATAGCACAATAGGGTTATAAGAACGAAAATACAAACATATAAATGTGCCGTGTAGATACAATGGTATTGTAGATATCGGAGAAGCTGAGGTATGTTTTGGGAGTATTGCGTCTGATGGTCTTCAAGTTACGAGAGGTAAGAAAAGCACGGCTCTTCATCGTATCGTAATTCGTTGTTGTACAATTTTAGATTAGTCATAAGCTGGTGCCATCCCGAGGACAGAAACCATTGGTTGGAGTGCCAGAACAAATGCAGCTGTTACAATTTCAGACTAATCATAAGCTGGTGCCACCCCGAGGGCAGAAACCATTGGTTGGAGTGCCAGAACAAATGCAGCTGTTACAATTTTAGACTAGTTATAAACTGGTGCCATCCCAAGGGCAGGAACCAATGGTTAGAGTGCCAGAACAAGTTAAGGTGTCAGGGCACTGAGATCACAACAGCAAAAAATGTTGCATCGTTTTTGCTGTAATTTTTCGGTTTACCCGTTGCGTTGCAAAGTAGCTTACAGTAAATTTGACTGGACATGGAGGAAGACTACTTGTTCTGTTTTTGACCTGATGAATGTACCACCGCAGGGTAGACGTTGACTAATGCGACACCCTCTTTATCTTGGAGGTCGTAAAGGGTTGATTGGCTGAAATTAATTTCCTTTGATAGCTATTAAGGCCAAAAAGGCTCCATTAAAAACTGTATTTTGCCATCAATTTAAATTTCAAGAATACATATTAATGGACTTTCCGAGGATCTGATTTGAGAATCAGTTTTTTTCTAAGAACTATTACCAATATGATTTTCAAAGGCGTAAGCAAAGTGAAATCAAGTATTTCTGACAATTTATGTGGAAATCCAATAGTGGTGTCATGCCTACAATATGTAACCAATTAGCGACCTTCTATCCGGTTATATGATTGATTCATCAGGAGTCAAAAAAGTACAGTAGACTTTCTCTTCTAGGCATCTTTTATTCTAATATTTCGTTTTCTTGAAAGATACAGACTAATTCAATAATTGCCGAAAAGTAAACAAAATAAATTTCAAGTACTTCCTTAATTATTACCCGTGCCTGCTATAAGTTACCGTGTGCCTTAATTAAAACTTCGCTCGTCTTTAATTCACTGAAAAATTCATCTTTCAACGGACCAATTGGTCTCCTGAGAGGCGTTCCTTTGGTGCTTGTAATAAAATTCAATTCCAATTCGGTAATGGGCATGAACGGTTAAAATAAAATGTTGTTTAGTGTTTTACGATGTCGTGAAATTGTTTTATGTTTTTTTTTCGGTACCCTGACATGGAGCTCATGCATTCGTATTTAAGCGTTTTAAAACAGTGGACATTTTCGGATAATTTTCTTACAGTCATGGATTTCTGGGTGGCGATATTTTCACTGCTGAAAACACAGCTGTTGTGTTTTTATAACTTGCGGCCAGTACGGGAAAACACAACTGTGGCGTTTGTTCTATAAGAAAACACTATGGAGTATGCAGAGCCGCACCCGTGGCTAGACAAGAAAATCGGCTCAGCAGTCAAAGTGTTTCAATCACATTTTTCCTTCGTGCCATCGAAATGTGTGTTAACCACGGCATTCGCAATGTCCTCGAAATTTCCATCACTAAGTTTTGACGCGTGTCAGGCGTTCTTGCCTACATAGCTATCATGTAATAAAAATCAAGGAACATGATAAAATCTTTCGTTTATGATGTATTATCCAGCTAGACTGTTTCTGATCTTGTGTGGTAGAATCTGATATCCAAGATCTCCCTGACAATTTTTTAGTATAGTAGTATTTAAGCGGTGATAGCCTAGTGGGAGAACGTCCGCCTTCCAATCAGAAGGTCGTGAGTTCAAATCCCAGTGCAGGCACATACCAATGTGTTTCTGTAAAACATATGTACGTAATTATCACTCGCTTTTCGGTGAAGGAAAACATCGTGAAGAAACCCACATACCTACCCGAGAATTATTTCGGAGGTAGGTATGTTATCCACCAATCCGGACTGGACCCCCGTGGTGGATTATGGCCTTACCCTCCTTACGAAAGTGAGGAGAGACCCGTGCCCAGCAGTGGGACGTTATGGGTTGATGATGATGAGTAGATTTTGCGTCTTGCTTTTATACGTTATGTTCGATGACTTTATCACTATCTAGGAACAAAAAAATTGTGTAAAAGCCACTTAGATCACCATTCCCGATAACTTGGACAGCAATTGACATTCCCGTCTTCAAACAATCTTCTATCTTTGGATCTTCAACTTGTACAAGTACAAATTCCTCTACATTCTCGTAACTTGTGTCAACACGTCACTGACTCACGGGTATCGATGTCGCTACTACTGTTACCTAGCACTTCCTATTTCACAATAAATTTACGTCAATAAACTGTCTAGCTTCCATATTGCTCTGAATATCGGTGGAGTGTGTAAAAGTCCTGTATTGGAAGGTGTATTTTATTTAAGGGGGAATCCTTTTTGAACATGTAGTAACGTGCTTTCATTGGCAGGAAAAAACACTGTTCAATGATTTTCAAAACCTGGTGGGCAATCAAGATTCATGCCTCATTTACACTGCTGGTAAAATTTTTACTATATCATTATTACAGCTAGCTTCGCCTCGCGGTTTTGCCCCCGTAGACAATTATCCCATAAAACCCGTTTTTTGCGGGGAATAAAGTATCTTGTGTTATTCCAAGAATAATTTCGGAGGTAGGTATGTTATCCACCAATCCGGACTGGGCACCCGTGGTGGATTATAGCCTAACCCTCCTCACGAAAGTGAGGAGAGACCCGTGCCCAGCAGTGGGACGTTATGGGTTGATGATGATGATGTGTTATTCCAAGATATTAAACTTCTACATATCACATACACTCATACTATCAACACACCCTTTCACATTTAAAACATTAGTAGGACATTCTATTTGTAGCATTCGCACCAAGCCGAAATAGGAGTGGGTTTATACTACACTGGGACAATACGTATACGATGAAAAACGATGTTCAATAACTCGACATAGGCTACAGCGAATACAATGCACTCACGTACCTTGGACTGCTGCAAGCACTCGTTGAGCTTCCACCTTCGGTCGTCCACCAGCCGGCTAGTTATATTGTTTATAGGGATTCACTTAGGTCTGATTAGCACACGCGAAAGAACAAGAAGATTTGCTTTCCTACAGGAAGCAACCGATACGATGTGTTGCACGCGGCGTTAGCTTTCACACTCGCTTGCGCTCCAGATTTTTTACCAGTGCGCGGTGCATCGGCAGTCGATATCAGACTACCCTCCGCTGCTGCTTTTCGAGAATTGAACATCGATACATTATAAATACAATTAGCTATATGATAACGAAACACTATTCCCTATTGTTGCAGTAAGTAAATTTTTATGCTTCCATGAATTGGATATCAGACATCTTCTAACACCTAATTTGTACTCATTAATGCTTCTCTGCCTACTACTGCCTCACACTCAAGTTCTTTACAGACTTCCACAACTCCGTCGTTCGTTAGCTCGAAAATGGCCCGAAGCGGCACTGTAAATGGCCCGAAGCGGCACTCTCTGATGACAAACTTTACTATCAAAAATAATCTAATGCGTCGAAAACCCGAATTTCCGAGTTTCACTTTCATTTTACGAATTTTGATTACGTTCTAATACCAATATATTATATTTTACGACGTCCATTTCCGTTAATGAAGTTTCTTTGACTTTTATTGCGAGAAAATAATTTTAGTTTCGTGTTTTTACGTTACAATATCGATGTAGTGGTTTTTATGGATCAATGACTGCATAAAATTTATGTTTTATTTAATTGCATTCGTGTTGTCCGGTTACGTTTGCGGAAGGGTCTGATTAGAATCCGGTATATTGAGAGTGTAAAAATTAATGTCTTTATTGGAGAATGTAGGTTATGAAGATAGTATTTTGTTTGCTTGTCGAATAAGGTGAAAATTACAGCGCTATTCTTACAACAGCTAGAGCTACGTTTATTAGGATTCAGACTGAGAGATGTTGCTAAATTTAAAAATTAACTACAAAAATAAAAGGGTCCAAAAAATTTGACCCCTTTTCACTGAGGGTATAGAAATGGAATTTAGTCATACATATTTTTTGGGCAGCGATGGAAGTTACAAGTTCTATAAATAAAAGGCACATCCAATATTAATTATTGTTAACAAATATCTATATTTAGTACAAATAAGTGGGAATCGTGTACCAATCGTGACATTTACCTCACCCACACGGGTAACTAGCGACTAGGTATCTAATAAGATTCAATCATTCCAAATCAATACTGAATCGTGTCGATACAGTCAGCAACAAAAATAACTTAACAGATCGTCATAATCAACAATCCACATCGGCCCACTGCTATGCACGGGTCTCCCCTCACTTTGGTGACGAGGAATAGCCATTATCCACCACGGAGGCCAGGTCCGGATTGATGGATAACATACCTCCGAAATAATTCTCGAGTAGGTATGTGAGGTTCCTCACAATGTGTTCCTTTACCGAAAAGCGAGTGATAACTACGTACTTATGTTTTGCTGAAACATATTGGTACGTGTCCGCACTGGGATTTCAAATCACGTCCTTCTCTTTGGAAGGCAGACCTTCTCCCACTAGGCTACCACCGCTATAACAGATACTGACATCCAATTCAATCTAATACCCGCAAAATATTTAACTATTACGTCGCTGACTGTACCATGTTTTGAAACAGTGTCAAGTAGCAAACATAGATAAACTCGACGACTGATTGACAGATAAATGTTGGTACCGTAGATTTATTGTGAGAATGAATTTGTTTACTGCGAACCAAGGGCCTTCGGTTTGATTGAGTTGATTGAACAGGTATCGGTTTACGGTAGTTCTCCTGTGTGGGTTGAGCAAGAACATTGGATAGTGTTGACAAGACAATGTAAAACAAAAATCTACGTTGACGATGATTTTTTATTTTACTTATTACTTTTTTTTTGTAAATGACGATGATTTGATGTTTTTTTTTTGTTGATGGTTTTCAACGGTTCGACGGATTCCGTGGCGTAAGTGGATGGTGAGCCAATCGTGAAGCGAGAGGTTGCGGGTTCGTCAAGATTGGTTAAGCGTTGGAAGGGAGCAAACAGATAGAGAGATAAAGAGACAAAGAGACAGACGGAGTTACCGGAGTTGGAGTTGAGGATATAGACATATTTATCCAACTGTTAAAGTTGTGGTGGTCTCGAATTGAGTGGCCTCTTTGCATCTAAACTGTATCAGATCATGTAGACAGACCATGGTAACCACTGTTTTCCATCATATGATAAGTGTGAAATGAATGGATGCCTTTGTCCAAGAAGGACGCAAACTAACCCTTGCCTTACTCTATTCTTGCTCTCTATCTTGTCCATCCAAACGTTGTCTGGTAGAGGTCGCTTTAGGCGATGAGACTGCCTATTGTACCTAATATTTTGTTTTGTTTACTGTCATATTTGTTGGTGACAATAAAGAGTCATCTATCTATCAATCTATCGACGCACCTGATAAAATGTAAACTCTATTATGTCGAGGTTCTGTAGATAGGGCTTCTGCCATTCCGCTTCAAGAAAGGATTCCACTTAGACTAAGAATTTTAGACTATAACTAGCTGCGCCCCGCGGTTTCACCCGCGCAGTTCCCGTTCCCGCGGGAATACGGGGATAAAATATTGCTAAAATGGCTATTAAAAAATAGGGGTTGGTGATAAAAGGGTAAAAATTTAGGGTTGTATGTATTTTTTAATGCAACATAATAAAAAAAATAAAGAAATTAAAAAAAAAAGTATAAAAATTAAAGAAAAATGTTAAGGGTGGACAACCCTTATCACTAAGGGGTATGAAAAATAGATGTTGGCCGATTCTCAGACCTACTCAATATGCTCACAAAATTTCATGAGAATCGGTCAAGCCGTTTCGGAGGAGTACGGGAACGAACATTGTGACACGAGAATTTTATATGTAAGATTATTTGAAATTAGCCTTTTTTTGCGTAAAACAGTTGTTTTCTTTTGAACGTTTCTGTTTGTCCTCTATTTAAAATCATAGACTCAAATATGAAAAAAGCTCTAAATCTATTATATCAAAAAAACACGAGAATTTTGTTTACACACTGAAATATATTTTTATTTATTATCGTACGAAAATATTCCTGTATCCCGCTTTCAAGGTCGTCGAACTCTATATTTACGTTTCAGTAAATAAAACTACAGATAAAACTACTCGATTAAAAATTGACTTTGCTTGTAAAGAGCAATCGATTCTTGTGATCAAAAGAGCCGACTCGATTAGAGCCGATACATGTTCATCGATTTATTTTCGGATCAAAGCTTGATTCTCGTAATCGATATAGTATTCTAATTTTACATTTAGAACAGTATATCGAGAAAAGTTTATCGATTCGTTTTTGTGTCAAGTGGTTTTTATGGGACCAGTTTGTGCATGCGTACTATAATAAAAATGTACCTATTTGCAGCTGTTCATAGTCATAAAAATACTATTTTAATAAACATACGAATGGTTGGCATATAACTTACTAGTAGTTACCAGTAAGTTCGTTCATGGTGTTTTTGAAGTTTTTTATTTTACTGAGTGAAGAGACGACAGTTCACTTGATGGTAAGCGCTACGCCTGCCCATAACAGTCTCAGCACCACCCAGAACACTGCATTGCATAATCCTACGCGGCACTGCACTGCGCTGGTCACCCTGAGACATCGGCTCAAAAGTCTCATTCTATGCCCAGTAATTTCGCTGGAAACAGTGCCCTTCAAACCGGAACACAGTAATGTTTGCACTTGGCGGATGAGTATCTGGCGTAAAAATAAATATTAGGCGTTGTTCAGTGAAGGTTCTTTACACTCTTTTTAGTTCTAAGTTCAGCTGTCTATCGCGTGCAATCAACTCAAGCCGTATGTTTCAAAGTCTACCATGGTAGGTAAACACATGCACTTGCACCAGCCAGAATAATTTACAAACATCGAACGGTCGCGTGTCCCAATTACAAATGTCAACGGTCACGCGGCGCCATGGTTCCTGTTACTATCAATTATAGTGTCGGCTATTTTGGAACAAAAGGATAAAGTTTTGTAGCTTTTCCTTTCTGTGTCGTGTTCCGCAAAGTGAATTTGTGGTTCTTTTACCTTGAATTGCCAATGAATCTAAATATCTATACAGATACGATGTTTTCCTCCAGAGTATCCTTTTCCTTTAAGAGATGCCGGCATGAATCACCGCTTGAAAGGGAAATTTCTTTTTTACCAGCTTTTAACAAACTTGCAATGTATGTATTTATGTAACTATGTTTGTTCGACTGGAATCTTGCAACTCAATTTTGATGCAGTTATTCTCAGTTCAGTTAGTTTTTTTGTTGCAGTTTTCAGTTCCTGTTGTTGATGTCTGTCAAGTGCAATAAGTGCCCTACGCCACTCTTCAGCCCTTTCTCTATATCTATGTAAATCACGTCAATCTTTTGATCCGTTGCTAAATGAAGGAAAGAAAAAAAAAACAAAAAGTTCTCTAAGCAGGACAGCCAAATTTTCCTTTGACAACAGTACCTCTAGGTTTGCGTTAGGGATGTCTTCCTGCTCATCCAACTCTTCCGAAGAATCTTACAAGCAGCGGCTTCAACTGCTTTTTAAAGCGCTGACTAGAAAATGCCATACACAGCAGAAGACAGACAGCGGTGGCGATCCAACAGTTCGATAATAAGCGGTGATCTGATTATGCTGTACATCTTTATAAAACCTTTGCTTCCCCGTGCCATGCAGATGGATGGCGAGAACAAAGCACCATCATTAATCTTCCCTCATCCATATGCATCCAGGTTAATCCTTGTCGAGGTGAAACGGAACTAGGGTTACCCTCAGAATGTTGATTAAACTAAATTATATCAGATGAATAACATTGTTTGCCTGCGCAAATTGTTAATTTTACCGCAGGTTTAATTTATTAAAGTGTATAAAAATGAAATGTTTAAAACCAACTGTGCTTTGCCTATGTGCTTAAAAACGATAGCAATTATGTAGCAAATGGAGATAATAGATAAAACACAGCATAGTTCACCTACAAACTATTTAGCTAAATAAACATGCCATACATTTGAATTGTTTAATTTACGCTTCAAATCTAGACCAAACTGTTAAGTATAGTCAGCTACGAAATTCCCCAAATATTGTATTACTTCTAATTAAATATGTACGAGTTTTAGTTTTATCTTCATCATTATCAACATTATTATCAGCATTAACAACAGCTGGAAATAGGGCTCCCCAAAGCGCTCCACTGAGCTCGCAAAGTTTTTTCACTTCAGGTTTGCGCACAATGTACTTAAATATTGCTTAGAATAGAATCATCATCAACAAACCATATCGGCCCACTGCTGAGCACGGATCTGCCCTTACTTTCGTGAGCCGGATTAGACCATAATCCACCACGGGGGCCCAGTCCGGATTGGTGGACAACATACCTACCTCCGAAATAATTCTCGGGTAGGTATGTGGGTTTCATTACGATGTTTTCCCTCACCGAAAGCCGAAAAGCGAGTGATAATTACGTACATATGCTTTTTACATAACACATTGATACGTGCCCGCATTGGAATTTGAACTAACGACCTCCTTGGAAAGTATAGAATAGAATAACGTATGGAAAATTTCAACGAATATAAAGATAATGAAAGTATTACTGACTGTACCTCTACCAACCTTTTTCTGAAAGGTCAGGTTCAAGCCTGGGGTGAAATATACGTGCTGTAATAAAATCTCCTCAGGTTTGTAACAGCAGCTGTCACAGAATTCAAATAATGCAAGAGACGCCTTTGGGCTGTAGGGTAACCAAGATAAGAGGACTTAACAAACTAAATATATAGCGACCATAGCACCTGACCCCTAACTAGAATTCTCTGCATCTGGGGAATAAGAACCATGGTGCCACAAACACTTAGGCTCAGAGCAAATACATATGGTTCACACAATTTTTTTCCCTGCGCGGGAATCGAATCCACAACCTCGCGCTTCGCAGTCGGCTCATCGCCCATGGAGGCCGCTTAAATTAGTAGCTACAAGAAATCTGAAATTCAACGTTGCGAAATTGTTTGAAACCATAGGTACCGTACGTACGAACCATAGGAGATTATTGACATCGTAAAATCATTTGTTATTCCAAGAGTTTTATGAAAAACAGCGAATCAAAATTATGACTTAAATCCAGCAATTTTCAAAATCCTACTTTAATTAAACTTTTTTTTTTTTCAAATTTGTGTCAAATTTTAAAGTTTTTAGGTATAGAATAGAATAGAATAGAATATATTTTATTGTAATAACTGTGTACAAAGGTCTTATAAGTAATTTCAATTAGGTATCAACAGTTTTCCCATTTGAGGCATAATTAAACAACAACTGTTGTTTGATCATTGAGAATTTTCGCGTCATATTGCATAGCTCCTAATTTCAGATGCTTTCTTTTCTTGTAGAAGTAATGATAGCAAAACAGATATCCTAAAAATAATCAAAAAGATGGAAACCCTCGCCAAGTAGAAATAATTATCTGAACTACACACCTACCTTTCTCACATTGTCTAGACTGGAGACGTAATCTACGTCTCGTCTCAACTTCGAGAGCAAAAAGACACTGTGCAATATCTGGCTGCTAGCTTCAAATTGATTAACTTTCATGATGAAATCTTAGATTGAATTATAAAAAGAGATTTGTTTGCTGGTTTAATATTAGAATTTCAAACAGTATGTATAATATTTAGTAAGGTACAGAAGACGCAACGATGAAACGAGACTGGTATCCTCGGTGATGCTATGTAAATTAATTATTAGCAATATTATTATAGTGAAAAATAATAAGCTAGCAGATACGAAATTTAATGAAATTAACACCAATCGCATCATAACCACCTTTCATTAGACACATTTAGTTAGGACAAAACTCTAAACATTTATTGCAAATAGGCAATAACAAAATATCATCAAGGCAATATAGAAAATATCACCAAGGAAGCACTAAACATCTGTCTAGCAGATGAATTATAATATGGTCTTGTAAAATCTGAAACACTTAAAAACGCTGGGCAACCAATAATCGAAAGCTATAGTGCAAAGCAAAGAGAAAAACGGATGACAACCGAGAAGGAAAGAAATTCCGCCTTGCCAGGGGCTGAAGTCTGTCAGATTACAATAAGTTTCAACTATTATCTGGTACGCACGTACAGGTGAAACTTTTAACATCGACAATCTCACTGTTCTTATCAATCAAACGTCGATCATACACGTATATTTCCTTGAGGCGCACTTTACGAAGCTAGATACTATATACACGATCTAACACAAAAACTGACATATCGAGAACAAAGCACGATCGAGAGCCAGAAGCAAGAACTATTTAGATTAATGATTAGAGATTAGATAATTACAATTTGGCAACACAATGGTACGAAAGTGAAAGGTGTGACAATGGTAATGTTGTCACTTGATATCCAAGGTTATTAATGATTGCAATGTGAATTAATTAATATGTCGTGGGAGCTGACCACTGGTTAATTGATGGAGGGAGTGGACGCTTGAATTGGCTCGGCGTGGTGTCTGATCCTGACTAGAATGGTACGAATGAATTTGTACTACTAATTAAAACTGCGTGCAGTTTGTAATTGATACCTATGGGATGACTAAAGGGCTAGAAAAAGGATGGAGCTAAGACATGAGTCCCCGTAATGGGAACGTAAAGTGATGAGAGTAAATAAAAATGTACCGAATGCTTTTTGGAATCAAGCATAGAAAAACAAATACAGGATAAACTACTCAGAAGTAAGAATAGAATAGAAAATACATAATACATAAGGCACATAAAGAATAGAAGTAATACCCTACAGACTAATAGTGATTACAAAAAAATGTGAGTAATTTTTTTTTTCATTTTTTATTTTATTTTGAAATCAACAACGATATTTTTTTTAAAAATTCTCAAATTTAATTAGAAACGGAAACAATCCTGTTTGATTTAGAACCGGCGTGACATCTTAATCAACTTATTAGGTCTGAATGGTGTGAAGTGTTAACGTTAATTCGATCCAACTGAACTGTAAAGACGTCAACAATTCTTTGTTTCTTTTCTTTAATAATAACATCACCAGACCAACATCACCGTTAAACTGTCAACCTGTTGACATTATTCATGTCCCCAAAAACGTGTGAACCATTGAGTTTCCCGCTCCCATAAGAGCTATAACAAACCCGAGACCGGTCAAAAAGCAAACTGATTGACAGGTGACCGGTCCTGTCATCGTATGTTTAATTCATTTCGTCATTAAAACGTAACTCGATCGTTCATTTCGGTCATTATCGTTATAAATATGTGTTGAAATGCGTGATATAGAACCGCATTGGAATCTCAGCTTGTTAGCCCAGATAAAACTTTAAAATCACCTGCACGAATGGAATGACTTCGAAGGCGTTGTGACTACCAAGCGAATGACAATACACCGTCTATTTTTATTTTTTATTTTACTGAGTGATGAAAGGATCAAGTCGTTCACCTGATGGTAAGCGCTACACCTGTCCATAACAGACAACGATATAAACGAATACGAGAAGACTTTGTGTCATCTAGTTCCATTATTATAAACTTTGCGATCCCTTTTCAAACATTTAAGCAGAGTTATTTTGGGATAAAAAGTATCCTATGTTACAACGTCAAGTATGATCAATTAGTTTGCCAAATTGAATTGAAATCCATTCAACCGTTTAAGCGTGATAGAGTAACAAACAATCAATGAAAATCCTACTAATGGACGTTAGCATCCGTTAGTAGGATTTTCAATTCGCAATTTCGGAGCTCGCCTAGGTGTGTCTGCGATTTAAGTTCGGCTTTATACTATATTCCTTAAGATATTTTTCCATATAAGGTTGTAGTAGATAGTAAATGGCAGTAGATTATTTAGTTGCTACGCACTTTGGTTTTAGGGTTACGTTCGCAGCTGCCTCTAGCTGATTAAATTAGGATAGCAAATGTTTTTAACGGCGGAAAAGCCACGAGTAACAACCGCTCGCAGTAGTGGAGGGGAGGCCTCGCTGTTTTATCCTATATGGACGCTGTCTATCCCCCTTTGATTTCAACCGCAAAATTCCCGTTCCCTTCGGTATACGGGAATAAAATATGGTCTATGTTACTTGCTGATAATGTAGCTTTCCATTGGTGAAAGAATTTTAAAGATCGATTTAGTGGTTTAGACGTGAAAGCGTAACAAACAAACGAATACACATTCGCATTTCTAATATTAGTTCATCATCATCAACCCATAACGTCCCACTGCTGCGCACGGGTCTCTCCTCACTTTCGTGAGGAGGGTTAGGCCATAATCCACCTCGGGGGCCCAGTCCGGATTGGTGGATAACATACCTACCTCCGAAATAATTCTCGGATAGGTATGTGAGTTTCCTCACGATGTTTTCCTTCACCGAAAAGCGAGTGATAATTACGTACATATGTTTCACAGAAACACATTGGTACGTGCCCGCATTGGGATTTGAACTCACGACCTTCTGATTGGAAGGCGGACGTTCTCCCACTAGGCTACCACCCCTTATATTAATAATATTAGTTAGGCTGTACCTAATTCAGATCTAGCTGCTAGCATTGACTTAACGCACGGTGGTATTTTATATATAGGCATGAGAAGACAATCAAAATATGGTAGCATAATATTGGATTTAGATGTGTGGACTTCACATTGACAAATTCAGATTTTAAATTACCAAAATATGATACAGTATTAATGATTAGAGATGTCAAAAGAAAACAAAACATTTCACATAAGTAGAATTATATTGGTGAACTTTTCAGCATTAATTTAAATTAATTCGACAAACTAAAGATATCGGTTTATCATTTATTTCTATTTACCTTAGAAATGTCAATTTTTAAGTTTCTTATAGAGCTTGCATCTTAGATCTAAAGAGCTGTTTCTATTGAATTAGACTAGCCTAGATATTCTGCTGACCTTTCCTGGGATAGACTCAGTAAGGTCGCCTAAACTAATTAAGGACTAACTCATACACCAAACAGTTTCAATTGAGAATAACATTGCCTGTGTTATGAAAACATTCAGCTCGTTTAGAAAAATTATATAATAACTTATAATATTTTAATTATAAGTAAACTTAAGCTCATTGCCAAAGCATAGAGGGAGAAAGGAAAAAAAAGGAAGGGAAAGAGAGAGAGTCATCAATCGTTTCGTTTAGATCTCTCTAAATAATAACTATTGTTGTAATACTGTGAACAAAAATTCATTAATATTAACATAGTTTCAATTAAGAAACTCCCAATTTCAAATTTTTTTTTTGATATGTAGTTCAGTAAAACTAATAAAATGGAGCGAGTTTCAATCTTATACACTAACATATTGAATTAATCGTAAATCATATTATAACATATTTTTGATCTATTTGTTTTCATAAGATTTGAAAGTGACAAAATTAATTCTAGAGCTTTAAAATTAAATCATAATTATTAGTACAAAAATAATTTTAGAACCGTCAAATTAAAATGTAATTTTTGTTCAAACTTGACATCAAATCCAATGCGAAATAAAACATTTAAAATGGTATTGAAATCTAAACCAATTTATTTTAACTTAATGTAAACTTGAACGAGTAACACTGATAAAGTAATTGTAATTAAGCATCAATAATGGTGTATTTACATCACATTAATCATTTTACGGTCACTGATAACAGCTCGTTTAGATAATAGTATTCGATATTGATGTTAAGGCCATTTTGTCATTGCAAAGTTTAATTGGCATTAAATGAACTAAGTCAAATAGTAGGTAAAGCAATCATAACATCAAGAAAAGATTTTAGTTGAGAAATATAATAATCAAAGCAAGCTGCAAGCTGATCGAAATGAGCTCAAATAGCATCAATCTCTGAACTGTTAGACATTGAGGAGTTCCATCGTCTACCATCAGTTTCTAGACGAGGTCAACGTAAAAGTTTATGGTCCAGAACTTGACAGGCATTCAAAATTTCAATTCAATTGAACAACGGAATCTGAGTCAAAATTGACTAAGATTTGTCCTGAACCAATTTGTTATTATTACCAATATCAGCCATGGTGGTTCCATGGCAAAGCAAAGCCCTCCCTTCCCTCCTTCCATTCCTCCCGGCTCACAGACTTCTGCGGCCAGTCCTTCCAAAAGACGTCCAGCTCGTTCCGCCATCTCCTTCTGGGCCTGCCGCGACGTCGTCAAACATTGTGAACACAGTATTGTAAAATGTATTTGTGTGTATGACCTTACATAAACTATGCTCTCATTTCTTGTATATGCCAAAATCTTCTAAATCAAAGCGCTGTTTTAGTTAGCTGTTTTACTAATGAACAAAAACCTAATAAGGTATTAGTTTTCTTACTAAAACATAACAATTGTACTAATAAAAACATGTCTTTTGTTTCAGGTAATATATCTTCAACGGATCCGGAAATCGTTATGGTTTGATTGGAAACTGAAATGAGATAAAATATATTGTCAAAAATCAGACGAGAAAATAAGAAGTAAGTCCCTAGGAGACGCTTTTCCGTTTAAGTTGCAAATATCATTCTGCAAACTTATCTTCATACCAAACCAAAATGTATGGGTAACTACAGTTTCAAATAAGCAGCCAATATCGGCAGAACATCAAAGGAAGCATAATATCCGTTAAATCAGTTACGTATATGCTATCGGAAGCCTTAACCGGATCATATCCCTTTGCCTAACAAGATTATCTCAATTTCACATCCACTAGATGTATTCCGGTCGTAACAGAAACTGGCTTCGAAACTTCAAACACATTATCATTTTAAATCCAATACTATGATGACTTCATAAATAAAACATCTTTAAAGGGAAACTAAAAGGGAAGAAAGGAAGAGGCAGAATTAGAAGGACAATTTTACAAATCAGATAAAGGAGACGACTATAATGTCATCTCGTAGACAAATAATTGGCTGTAGATAGGCAATGCAGGCGATTGCTCCACCAACAAGAGATGGGTTCTTAAAGAAGAAGTCGTGAGTAGTAAGGGAATCATAATGAGAATAAACCCTTTGATGGAACTTGTTATTCTCCTTGACCATCGACGCTTTTTGTGGGCTGAAAAATGCAAACGTCATTATGAACAATCAAAGGAAAACGAAATCGCGAGTGTAGTCCTTGTATTTTTGATTCATCTATCGAGAATCGCTAGAAATAAGGTAGAAATTGCGAATACGTAAGTAGCGCTTGGACTGAAATAACTAGTAAGTAATAAATCTAACTATAACTTGGGCTAACTTAGGAACGAAAGCGTAGCAGATGCGAAAAACGATATGAACCCTGAAGTTACTTTATTAAAACAGTTGGGAGTTCTAATGAACTAAAATTACGAATAGAGAACGGGTTACCGAAATATTACATTCACCAAAATGTTCGAAGGTAAAAACTATCGCAGATAAAATTTTAATAAATATTTTAATATTAATAACTTTACTATTAAATATATCAATCAATATTAGTATCCACTAGCTAAACATAAAAAAACATAAATCCAATAATCAGAGACGTCAGCAATATTTCTCACAGATGGATAAACCGCTAATTATACGTTTCGTTACCTGCAAAAAAGGCTTAATTTATTGCATCATACAACACGCGTAACTCAAAATTAATAATATGAAATTACATCGATACGATCTCAATAATAAATATGTGGAAAGGAGCTAAGTGATATTTTGCTGACCCCATGTTGTCTTTTTGATTATACAAGTGTGAAGCCTTTTGAAGCCTTCAACGAGGCATTTCATAGAGTTTCTCTTTCGGTGGAATTCAAATCACTTGGCGTATCCTAGGGACTAGATCTTGGACCGCTCGTATAAAAAATATACTTATATTCAAATACTTGGACTAGTAGTTCCATGATTGCCTCCGTGGCGTTAATGGATGATGGAAGCATGAGGTAGCGAGTTCGATCCCGCATAGGGCAGATATTAGTGTGAGCCAAAGGTATTTACTCTGAGTCTGGGTGTTTGTGGTACCATAGTACATCGTAGTTTCTGTAACCTTAGATATAGGAAATCCCTGTTAGGGGTCGGAATCTTATTGTGAACATGAACTCAAACCAAAATCAGTTAATCATTGGTTTAATGGATCATGTTTGATTATATAACACACACGCACACATACACACATTTTTAATCGTATGCCATATAGTTATTTGTACGTAGCTGGTAATTTCGTATTTACTTGTAATCCCGCTGTTACTAATATTTTTCTGTCTGCTCGACTAACAGCTGAGCTCGAGCAATGGGGTATGCTGAAAACCAGCCCTGTGTAGACTAGTCTGCACAGTACAGTGCTGAGCTTACCCCAGTTGCCAAGCAATGCTATAACTAGATAAGTGCTGCGCGATCACATGACAGGTTGTTTCGGGCTGTCTGACCAGTTTGTCGTGTTATCGTGAAGCCTCTAGTTTTGTATTTTTTTCTTTTTTGTGATTTTTATTGTAAAAGCATTTAATGGCAATAAACAATTTATTATTATTATTATTATTCACTATATTTATTTAACTTCTTAAATTTAAATTTCTTTTACAATGCTTTACAAAACTAATAAAAATACAGTCTAACTAGTAAAAATATTATAAAAGAAACTTAAACCTAGGATACCACCGGTAGCGGAGCAAGGCCCAGGCTACCGATGGTTAGGGCTGCAGAGAGAGGAACCTCCTGACAATACGCGCCGTGTCGAGGAGTACTGCCTTCTGCATCCGACCCTTAATCCAACCGTCTAGCGAAAGCCTCTTAAGGTGTTGGCTTTGTGTTTGCTCTTATTATTATTATTATTATATTTTTATTTTTCCCTATGTATATGAGACTAAGTATTTGACTTGTAAAAGTCCATTATTTTTGCCCACTTGCAATAAATAATTTGAGTATTGAATTATGACGCGTTATTATTAAAATTACTATAGTATTATTGTAGTTAAAACCCCAGAAAATTTACAGCCCACGAGTTCCAGCACTTCTTAGACGATAGCGAGCTATTTAAAGGTGGAGACATATCAAATCCTATATCTACTACTAATATTATGAATGCTAAAATGTGTTTGTTAGTTTGTCCTTCTTTCGCGTAGGTTGGTAACAACCAACGTTATGACGTAATTATTTTACCAAGTGTAAGATAAAAAAAAAATTGCGGTGATGCTACTTTTTATTGTGTTACAAATACGGTTTCTGAGGATTCTAATAGTCAATGACGATGAAACCGGGGGCGTTACTAGTACAGTTATAAAAGGATGGAACATCATAACAGAACAAAACAAATATTTGTTCCGTATAATCATGTTTGTGGAATTCTATTCAGCATCTATTTGTGATCGTTTAGAATTAATTGTTTCTACAGTCCTATAACCTTTGCTATCCTAACGAAGTTACGGTCGATCAATTGGCCTCTGTTTTCGCAAATTAAATTATACGGGTCGTTAATTGCTAAAATTGAACTCGATGACAAAACTATGGTCTCACCCGGAGATGTATCAAAAGACTTTATTGGGTTACTCGCAATGTACCAAGTGTGGGTACTGTTTGTTTAGGATATGGAATTATTTGAGATGGGATCTTCAAAATAACATACAATTTTATTGGAAACGGTAAATTATATGCCTTTTCTTTGATGAATTCTTCAAAGAAGGTTAACATAAAAATAAAAATATGAGTTACTGATGATGATATTCCATACAAATATTGCATCACAATCGCATATACAGGTCCTGGCCTTTAATTAGAATTATATGTATCTATGGCATCAGAACTCCGAAGACCATGGTCTCACAAACCCACCTGTGATTTGCATGATAATTTTCCATGCGTAGTAATCGAATCCGCAAGCTCAGATTCCACAGACACCTTATCATCAACTTACACGACGGAGGCTGTCGAAATTGTATACGGATTAAAATATACAGTATAATAATTACTTAGATCAACATTCTCGTATAACATGGCTAGAGAGCATTATGTCCTCTCCTTGTACATTTTATTTGTATGCTATTCAACGTGTAATACGAAATTTCACTTGTAATTGTAGACTTTGATCTTCAAATTACCCAGTTATTTGATCTGATCTTCACGATTGCTTGTGAAAATTGAAGATGTAACTATTTCGGTCCCTCTTCGCACATTTTGCAACATTTCGTAACCATGACAAATATTAAGTTAAATAGATCCGTTTGTAATCATGTCATTATTCTCAACAACGCCGGGAATTATCTGACGTGCAAAATCATCTTCTATTACATTGGTGTCAAACATAAAATTCGCATGCTCAACTGTCACTTTTGTTTTTATTTTCGGTAATATAAGTTCTAAGTAGTCTTCGTGGAGTTGGCGTTTGTGTGATTTGCTAATTAATTCTTCTTGCGGTTCGTTTCCATCTTTGTCCGAAGACTTACGGTTGGTTTTTGTGTGATCTGTCGGAAGTAAAAGGCGGTCGTTTTTTGTTTGAACTGCAGTGCTATCGACTTGGCCCCCAGACTGCATGACGCGGACAATCTTGTGGTTTTTGCAAGCGTCTCGACGGACTAGCGGTGTTGATAAATACCGTGCTGTCTAGTGAGGCGAAAGGGAAATAATTATATCGATGAAAATAATATCTAATCTAACTTTATAACAGAATGGGTAGGTACATTTGATATTTGTTAAGATTTGCAAATGTGTTACGAGTAATCGATAGTTAGCTTAATAATTCACTTAATACCTTTTTATGCTGACAACTTTTTCGTCTAGATTTGTCTTTGGATGGGTAGCCGGCCAATCACAGACCCGAAAAGAAAGAGCGGGAAATAATTCAGGCGGTGATTGGTTGACGCCGGAGCTGGAAGGCGAGTAATCGTGAGACCGTGGTCCTCGTAATTCCTTATTAACCTGCTTCTCTAGATACAGAGAATTCTGTCAGGATCTACGCGTGTGATCGTGAATAAAAAAAATACGTGCTAATATGGATGTTATTTCAATGACATTTCGTTTGATATTTGTACCGACCCGCATCAAGTTACTAATTTGAGTGCTTGCTTCACCTTTACTATACAATTTCAAAGATTAACAACTAAGTAGCGCCGCCCACGTTAACTCCGATCTTGGAAATTAATTCTAGACGGGAGCAGATTACTGGAGGCAGCTAATTAATCATAAACTTTAGCTCCATAGCAAAAATGAAGGGGGTTGATGCCGAGATGAATTGAAAAGAAAAAATTATAAAGTAGGTCAGTGACACAACACAGTTTTACAAGTGCGATAATAATTATCAACTGTAACCTTACTTATATTTTTGTGGTCTGCGATTTTTACTTAGTCTAACGTATTTTTATCGCAAAATGTTGTGTGTTATCGTAAATAAATGTGTTTCTTTCCTTCTCTCTTTACTTTTCCAATGTCAATATATTTTGCGCTCTATGCTTTCCTATTCTCTATTATAATGGCTGTTGAAGATGAATCAATTTTACCACATTCTTTAGCTATTTACTTAACTACCATGAGATTATAGGCTATCCAGAAAAAAAATATTACGTCAATGGCCTATTTTTTCATTAAAAATCTAATCTTCAATATTGGTGTTAAAAAAACCTAAGATTTGCTCGATTATGGCCAGTGAAAAACTCTCTACGAGAGTCGTAGACGACGAAAACGGGGTTATAATTTTCATATAATTTACATGACCAAGAAGCTAAAGATGCCAAAATATCCTCAAAAAGGTGGTTTTCGGACCTCAGAACGTGTTCAAAAATAATCTTGTCCCGAAACATTTTGGCTCTGAACAAAATATAATTCAACCACCTGCTATTTCTGACAATGTTATGTAAAGTTATTCCTATTTGTGCAAGAGAGAGTTCCAATAATACAACGCAGAGTCAAAGGTTATCTGTCTATACGTGTCAATGGAGCGGCTTGCAGTCACAATACCTAACGAAATTACTTAATTTAAGTGTAGCTGTTACTTTATTTTTGAATTCTTCAACAACATTATCGTTCTCATCATCATTATCATCATAATTATCTTCAACTTCACTGCTGGGCATGGATCTCAGGTCACTTTCGTGAGGAGGACTAGACCATAATCCACCACGAGGCGGGGGTTTAGCTGGTTCTGTTTGGTTGATCACATGCTTCTGCTTTAATTCTATGTAAAACCATGTAAACATAAAGTGCGACTAATACATCTGCTGGAACACAGGCCTTCACTTAGAGAAAGATCATGGACCATGCTGGTCCAGTCCAGGGTGACGTAACTTCCTCTTAAATTTCGAAGTTCTTGGACATGCCAGTTTCCTCGTGAAATTTTTGTTCGTCATTTTTAGCAATACATACATTTTAATTCATTAGTATTAAATTGAGAAGCGGAATATTTGTCCTGAATTAGGGTTCTCCGAGGCGGACTATGGCCTGATCCACCTCATAAAAGTGAGGTGAGATCCGTGCTTTTTTTTTTAAATGTTACTAAGTAACAAACCGATCACGTCAGTCTGCCCATAACAGCTACAGTGTCTCTCAAAATGATTGATGATGATGGAGATGATGAAGCTAGCCTGATACGAGTATTCTCTATCTATGCAGTAGCTGTTTGCAGCACTATTGTCTGTCTAAATAACCAGAAGTGACCAGTAACCGTCCGATGTTAGCAATTGCTAAGTCATGGACTTTTAATTATTTAAAGTAAGTATTCATTAATTTGCGTAACTTTCTAATTGAACTCTAGTGGCCGGTGAATTAAAATAAATTGTTGTTACGTGAGAAGCGTTTAAATTATTCAGAAGCTTCGTGATAATGGGTCAGGGTATTTTGGTCAAAGTGTAATTTTAGTGGGAGGTCTCTTCTGCTTGACCGCTTGGGGAAGTATCACACCTTTGCCAGATTTTCATCCGCCAAGCAGTAGTGTGCAAACATTACTGTGTTTCGGTTTGAAGGGCACTGTTTCCAACGAAATTACTGGGCATATGAGACTTTAGAGCCGATGTCTGATTCGGTTGCCGCTATAAAACCAGCAGGCAATATAAAAAAGACAGAATAAAATAAATATTAAAGGGGGCTCCCATACAACAAACGTGATTTTTTTGCTCGTTTTTGTTCGATATTGATAACGGTAACGGGTAGACGCTTGAACTATTCACAGAATGTTAAGTTATAATTATATTCAATAAAAAAAAAAAAGTACGGAACAAAGTACGGAACCCATCATGCGCGAGCCCGACTCGCACTTGGTCGGTTTTTTTTAATTACCAGAGATCGTGACCAACAGCGCCTGTCACGGTATTTATCATTACGTACCTTATTTCCTTAAAAAATAACGTTTCCGCACTCAAACTTATTTATATTCACAAAAGATAACATTGAAAGTTTTTTTTTCTCTTGTAAATATCCATAATAGACCACTGAGTCGGCACCGGCACGTTTCATATTGGCTGTAAAACTTTGAAATAGACAGTCGGAGAGACAGTGTCAAGGAGAGCAAAACAGAACAGTCGTCCTTTGCAGATAACGTAAGACAAATAAAAACTCTTTACTCCTTTTTCTTTTCTCTATTTCTTTATTTTCCTTCTCGGTTTTTTCGGGGATATGACCAAATTAGGTTAGTAGGTGTGTGGAGGGGGGAGGGGGGGGGGGGGGCAGCTATTTATATATAGTTCTATGTATATCATGTCAAGTGCCCAACGCCTTTCATCATCATCAGCAACCCATAACGTCCCACTGCTGGGCACAGGTCTCTCACGGGATACAATTTCCAGCTAAATTACTGATTCTTGAGACACGACTCGAACCTAAGATTTTAGTGCGGTGCCGCGCAAAATTTCATATTTCAAGTTCTGGTTGGCACTGCAATTGTCACAGCCAGGCGTGACGCTTACCATCCCGTGAATGAGCTGCTCATTTCATGGCCCCAGTCCTGGTCGAAAAAGAGCCGCCTGTTTCCCAAGTTGTTTCAGTGAAGCGACAGTGGTACGTGAGAAAAAGTTTGTCCTACTTATCACAACTTATAATCAAGTTTCTCTTATAATACGGCTCTCTGATAGAATATGGGAATAGAAAGACGTTAATCATAATCTTTTATGTGGGGATAATACTAATGGATCCTATGAGATCGAAGACATTGAGAGATTGAAGATGGAATTTAAATGACTCAATAGTAAGTTTTTTCATCAATTAATTTTTAAGACAATCTTTTATAATAGCGTATTCGATACACAATTTAAAAATGAGCCTAATTAACACCCAGTCTACTGCTAGTCACTGAGAAGTTTCGTTGACAACCTTGTGTCTCCATCATCACATCAGCTCGTAGCCACCATAGTAATGTATCCTGATCGCACTTTGACAGGCGTAAACAAATTAACTCAACTAAACAACGAGATTGGGTTAAAATTAAAAAAAAAAACATACACAGAGTTCAGTAAAATAAGTTTTAGAAAAAAAAACAGTCAAGCTTTGACACGTTCAGTGCTGAAAACACAACTGTTGTGTTTTTCATAACTTGCCACGAGTACGGCAAAACACAACTGCTGTGTTTGTTGTATGGGAAAACACTATGGCGCGTGCAGAGCCGCACCCGTGGCTAGACAAGCAAAACGGCTCAGCAATCAATGTGTTAATAAAATACTTATTCGGCACTGCAGTTCAATCAAACTGAGCCCAATCACCATCAATCTACTGTTACTCATTGAGGAGTTCAGTTGTCTACCTGCCGTCTTTATCATCAGATCAGCTCGCTGTCACCATAATATTGTATTGTCATCAACACTTAAATACATGCAAAATTTCAGCTCAATCGGTTGAGGATAACTGCTTCAAAATTGAGTCGCAGGAATCCACCCAAAAAAACATAGTTACATACATACATTGCAATTTAAATAAGGCTTGTAAACGTTAACAAGCTAATAAAAGCGCTTTTTAAAAAAGCACGGCAGAGAAGGAGAAGCGTAAAGAAGCGCAGCAGCCCTCATTGACTTTTATTTTTATGGATGCTACGTTTTCATTAGCCAGTAACTTACCTACCTGGTTATAACCTACCGCAAAAACATTCACCCTTCGGCAAAAAGTGGTTGCGTGCCTTACCGCAACGTGAACGTGGTCAAATAAACTTCCTGTTGTCATACAGGGCACGTAAATAAATAAACACGTTCGCATTCTACGCTAGAGTTTATCGTGCCATCTGTTTTCACCGCACTACTCTCTAGTCTGGTGTACTAGTGATGGGAAAAGGTGAAGGCGAAGGTCAGTGTTATCGATATTAACTGACAGTGGTGTTAGTTCTTCTGATTGTTTATATATGTTATTGTTAAAATTGTCTTGTTGTTGGTATATTTATTCAAAATTCTTTATTAGTGTAGTTATAATTATGTATGTATTCATATTTTGTGACTGATGTCAACCAACTCAACCTTATTCCTACTCTCTATCTTGTCCAACCTAAGGTTGTCCGGTAGATTTTTTATAAGCCATAAGACCGGCCATTGCACCTATTATTTAGCTGTATTTTGTATTTAAAGTGTTATCTATCTATCTTTTGGTGTCAGTTCTGTTGGTAAAAACTACCCGTTTACCTGTCGAATAATTTCCTGTTACTTTTTATTCGTAGGGAAAAAAAAGGGGTGGGAACAGCTTTAGAGCTGTCAAATTAAGTTTTAGTTTAGTTGGTGCCAACAGAATTAGTACTTATATAGTTTTTTTTTTCAATCATCTCTGATTGACCATCTTGACCAGCTTTTATTTGCCAAGTGCTAGTTTTTCTAACATTGCATGTAAATTGTCGTTTGCATGAAATCGTAACAGTTCCAGCATTCAACGAAGACCTAGCAACCAACTAATAAATTATTGTAATTCACCGCAATTAAAGACCTAGGTATATAATTATTATAGAAGTAAAGACTAATTGTTCTTTTTGTAAATACTAAGCGAATTTAAATTATCCGAAAACAGTAACAGGTTTTTCAGACCAATATGTAAAACAGAAAAAATATAACTAAACAATTATTATTGAAATACAACTGTATTGTATCTTCGGGTACGTAAGACAAAAGACTAGATATTAAATGGCAAACACTACTCACTAGTAAAATTGCTAACAAATATGAAATAATGAGAATAATATTATCTTGGCAAGGCGGGATGACCAAAGACGGACAAAGGAAATAACGGAGTGGTGGCCAAGAGGAGCGCAACGCCTGCGAGGCAGACCACCAGCCCGATGGTCGGATGACATCGCAAAGCACGTCAGGATTGAATGGATGAGCCTGGCACAGGACCAGAACAAATGGCGTGAAACAGCGGAGGCGGATACCCAGCAGTGGGTGGATACGAGCTGAATAGATAGACACAATTAACTTGTACCTATTTAATTTTTTATTAGGAGCAACACTAGTCGCAACGTGCAACCACTGTCACCACATCACCCGCCAACCCCGAGTTATCGCGACAATCGAGTCAGCTACTCGATTTAACTTCTCGCATTATCGTGTAATCACTTTCCACCGCACTATCCCCGACACGTAAGGCTGTCAACGTATCGATAGACTTGCGAGACGGTATCTCGACAATCGATTGTTGACGACTCGGTTGAACTTTGCGGAACTTAACCGTGAGATCGTTACGATGATACGAGATTGTTTGTTGATATAATCTCTTGGTGTGATGTTGGAATCAAGGCCGATTTGCTGACGAGAATTGTGTGAAAATTTAAGAATTATTTCGTTGAGTTAAATTTGTTATATTTTATGAAAATCAAGTTACTATCTATTATACTGTGATTGTGTTCATTTATAACTTACTATAATTTTTTTACACCAAATATCGTGGTAGAATATGTTGTTCTTCTAAGTTTTCTAAACCATTTAGACTAAAAAAAAAAACTCCACCGAGACCAAAATTTCCAAAACAACACCCCGGGATCAGAATGTATACAGAAGTAGCGTAAAACCAGAAAGGTTGACGAACAAATAGGTTACTCCTAACATCGGTGTCAGAGGTCATTCGATCAAATCGTGCCTGAGCAAAACTGTCACAAATCCTTTCTACATGCAAAGTAGTCAGTCGCAGGTAATTTGAGAAAGACCCGCCATTTTCAACAACATTTCTGCACATGCAACGCTAGATCTGATAAGCCGAACCCGTTGGAAGACCTTTAGAGTATAAGCAATAAAGGCGACAAAGTCAAGCTCTCACAAATCATCTGCGCTCGCTTTAAGCACAGTGGAAATCAGTATATAAGCTACTTAGTATTGCTATTGAAATTAAAGTGAGCGTCCTTCGTTTTCATCGGCATTTGCAGCTCTACTACCAACCGATATGTATAGGCCTTGTTTCGTTGCCACGGTTTGCGATCGAACACAATTTTGACCGTTGATTCCGCTTATCATCTGCCATCCAGTCAACCTGCCCGTCATCTATGCATGCCTGCCATTTATTTGTTTAATTTACTCAATTACCAATCTGATTTTGACACATCTCACTCATACTAGCTATTACTATTTCATTCAATGCAATATCTATATATATAAAAATGTTATGTTGGTTTGTGTACGCTTCAAAAACTCAAAAAGTTCTGCACCGATCGAGCTGAAATTTTAGCATGCTATATAATCCGCATCAAGGATTTTTTTTATCTATTTTTCATCAGTGACATATCAGCGAATGTGCGAATGTGCCACAGTGAAGCGTGGCAGGGTACAGCTAGTTAAGTAATATAATAAGTTCACTTGGTTTGTGATCTCCTGTATTGTCAGACAGAACTTGCTTAGTGGTTATTCTTTCTTGTTCTTCTACATTCTCATTATTTTCATTATTACATTTTTGTTCGCGTTATTTTTACCTTAAATTAATCCAAGATTATTATATTCAGCACAACATCACCGATCTAGCTGTTAGTACATCATATCACTCTTTCTCTTTATACCAAACTAGCTGTACCCTGCCACGCTTCGCTGTGGCACATGCGCACATTCGCTGATATGTCACTGATGAAAAAAATAGATAAAAACAATCCTTGATGCGGATTATATATCATGCTACAATTTCAGCTCGATCGGTGCAGAACTTTTTGAGTTTTTGAAGCGTACACAAACCAACATAACATTTTTATATATATAGATTTGAATGCCGACTATAACCTTTATCGCAGACCCCGTCGCATTGCTAAAATAGTTAGTGGACCCGATGAGAATCCAATTTCCCAGCATCCTCACTGTTGGGCCCGTTGGGAATATACCAGTATTTGGAACAAGTCTCAAAAATAGCAGGAGCTCACGTACTGAGACGCTGCTACAGCCCCGTAGATGGTTATCGGTTACCATTGCCACCTAACGATGCGTGGCCCTGAGATAATCCGAGATCAAGATTGGAGAAATGCCGGAACTGCTTTACAGCGCAGGACAGCGCTTTGTTGCTAAATGACACACGTTCGTTGATATGAATGTGATTAAAACTGTTAACTTAAAAAAAAACCGTGAAAGATCTTGTTTATAATTATGTAGGTATTCTATAAACAATACCTTCATCTTACCTATTTGCGCTCGTAAATCGTACAAGTTCTTTTATAACCTAATTTTTAATTTGACATAGTACCGAGTCGAACATTTCTTACGGAAATAAAACAAGCTCCTACCTAACAAAAACATAATAAACCTATTCAAACTAACCTTACTAAGGGCCATAATTCATCATAAATTTACTAGGGATCCAATTAGCCCTTGAAACTTTAATTCCGATAGTTGGTACATGAAGCAAAAAGAAAACAAAATTATATACAAAACGCTTTCCAAAGCCCTACCTGTCATAGACCTAACCACTTTTACTTTCCTCAAGATAATCACGTCTCGATATCGATAACGCTACCCCAACACTAAACAGTCAATCATTCCGATCGTATCACTGCGGCAAACTGGCAACAATAGCGAGTATGGATAACTATCGACGTGACAGTCGGGACTATTCGAATAGTAATGATAGGATCAGCTTCTGAATCGATCGCAATCGAGACGCTCGTGCGAACATGTCAATGTGGATTGTTAAGGTTCGTTCAGATTTGTTATTGTCAAGCGATTACTGCTGGGAGAACATAGATAATATTGTATGCAATTATTTTCAAAGGGCAGTACTTAGTTTTTTTTTTATTTGACTGAGTGACGAGATGTGCAAGTCGTTCATCTGATAGTAAGCGCTACGCCTGCCCGTAACAGTTACAGTGTCACCTGGAATTTTGCAATTCATAATCCTGCGCGGCACTGCACTGCGCTCGTCACCCTGAGACTTCAGCTCTGAAGTCTCTTAAGCCCAGTAATTTAACTGAAAACAGTGCCCTTAAAACTGGAACACAGTAATGTTTGCACAGTATTGCTTGGCGGATGAATATCTGGCAAAGGTGTGGTACTTCTTCAGGCGGTCTCTTGCAGAAGAGGCCTTCGACTACTAAAATGAGCCTTTGACCGCGTGTTAAACCAAATATTTGTGTACAAAAAAAACTACTAAGTAAGTAATTTTGTTCCGCGTTTGAGCAGGCAGTCAGGTCTTGGTACTCATAGTTCCTGAAACCTTAAATACAGCGTATTAGAGGTCAATATGTGATGGTTGAGCTTTATTTATTCGTCATACAACCTCAACTTCTTTAATAATTTGAAAATCGTTTCCAATTTCGTCATTATAAAAGTACTTACGCACTTACGCAGTCTTCACAAAAACTACCCGAGACAATTTGTTCCGCCGCCTTATTATACGCAGTCACGCTATGTGACTTTACGAAAGCTCGAAAAATTACATCACAATCGAGATAATAATCGAGTCAACAATCGAGCGAATCGTGCGTGCGGAACTAGTGATGCGGGCTTGTGAACGGTAGCGGGTAAAATCGATTTTCTGTCCAGTAATTAAACGTTGCTTCTGAATTTAAATAAAAGTCTAGGTTTTACTTGTATTTGATGTGGGTAAAAGACATAATTCACATGACCTTAGTTTGTTCAATGAAGAGGATTAGCAATTAATTAACAAAAACGAGTGCTTTAGACCACACGACTGATGTAAAACTTGAGAAAGAGAGAAAGAAACTATGTGCTCGCACCTCTCTCTCTCTCTCTGTGTGTGTGTCTCTCTCTTGCACATTTATCTACATTCTTTTATTCATTCATCATTTATCATCTGTCATCTGTCACTTGCCACCTACCATCTACCCCTTCATTTTAACCTCATTAACCTAATTTACCTAACGGACAGAGTCCGAAACACCACGTTGCGTTCAATAACTGGCATCGCAGATGTAGGTCTCAAAGCAGCTAGGCTTAAATGGGATTGGGCGGGCCATGTAACTCGAATGCACCCCGACAGATGGGCCAAGATGGCAAGATGACGTGGCAAACAATCGCGACACGCGGAAGGAGATGGGGGAGACCTTTGCCCAGCAGTGGGACAGTATAGGATATTAAAAAAAAAAACCTAATTTACCTGTCAACTTCCATTCGCCTCTCGCAATCACATTTTTCGTAACGCATTCACCTGTTTACTCCCCAAGTCAAGAGTGCGCAAAGAAGTTTTACTCCAAAATTACTTCACTATGCCCTAAACAAAATAAACTCACCATTTTTATTAAAGTAGACATCATCATTATCATCAACCCATAACGTCCCACTGCTGGGTACAGGTCTCTCCTCACTTTCGTGAGGAGGGTTAGGCCATAATCCACCACGGGGGCCCAGTCCGGATTGGTGGATAACATACCTACCTCCGAAATAATTCAGACAATTCAACAACAATTCAGACAATTTTATAGTAAACAATTCAACCAAAAAAAGCAATTTCGATAAATGGATTTCGACTATGAATGACAACATCTCTATTTCACTCACGTGAATCGCTTTGGTTCCAAATAGGATCATTGACAATCAAAGTCACGTGAACGTGACCAGGGTCTTTGCATTCAATAGCATAGAAGTGGTCATAGAATTGCCTGTGGTGGATAAAGGTATGGACTATAGTAGGTACCTACTTCTGTAGGATTTACAATCGTTGTTAGTTGTATAGCTACTATTTTGAATTTTTGCATGCACGAAAAAGAAGACACCTTGTCCCGTTACGCTCATTGTACGCTTGCGCGTGCCGCATCTATCTCTCTTCCACTCGATTGGCCTATGCGTCCGAGGAGAAGAAAGACAGCGGCAGCACACAACTTACATCTACACGTGAACTGATTCGTCGACTGTTTATAAAGTGAAGTGAAATTTAATATGGTTTGTATAAACAACAATTTCGGAAATAAAGGTTAACTAATCTTGCATTTTAAAAATTTGATTACTAGTATAATTTCAAGTATTTATTCTTTTATTATTAAAAAAATAATTCTATTTTATTCATAAAAGTATGCAATCACTTCATCAACGTTTTCTTATGACGTTGTCACGTTAAACTATCGTCCGTAAACCAACTTTACAGACAACCAATTTTTGTATGTCCCTACAGCCACTGCCGATCTTTTGCCCGCTTTATTCTGTCGTACCCTTAGTCACAATTGAGCACAACTTCAACTCCACAGCTCTCTTTCTACAAAATAGCGTCATAAACTCCAATTAAAATTAACGAACCCAACCCACATTACAAATGGCCGCTTCCTGATTCTCTATTGTTTCCTCTGGCCACCCTTTTCAATTATACTTCGGTATGATAGTACTCATACTTGAACTATTAGTTATTCTGTGACACAGAGCATTGGTAGTTAGCATTGTTAGTTGGGAGCATTGTGCTGTTAATCGCTTGATTAGTCCTTAAGTTTTAAGCTTGTAAAGCTAGATTCACATTTGTCTGACGTGTCGTGTCGTGATGCATCAGAAAGGTATCGGTTCGGTTTCAAATTGGCGTGTTGCGTTTCAATTGGAGTTTCAATTCAATTTTCAATTGAAGGAGGAGTTAGTCATTGCCACTAACTCCTCCTTCATAATCAATCAATATTAACAATACTTGTTTGTTTATAGTATAGAAAATATTATATTACAACGCTTGGAAATCAACAATATCTAAAAACAATCAATTAAGCAATCTATCCTCTTGTGGTAAATATAAAGCTTATTCACCATCGCTTTCGATAATATCATCAATTTAACTTTCCACAAATAAACCTATTTTCAATTTACTGCAATTCATTACCTCCGGACATGCATCGCACGCCAATTTACATATCGCAGACGCGCATTCAATTGAACAGATTCCCACAATCTCTCCATTTCCCACTGTTTTCCACATTGCCACGTTCCCATCGTTACCGCGGAGGACGTCAATAAACAAGTGACGATCTGACAGCGCAGTTAGCGCGTCTATCGGAATTGCAAAGTGATTGATAAATTGAGTAAAGTTGCGTGCATAACTCAAATAGGTACACGATAAATTAGAACTAGAACGAATGAGAAATACTAGTATGATTTTACCACTAACTTAAATAATTCATTTTATGGTAAAAAAGCGAAGATATCGAAGAGAAAAAATATAAAGTGAAAAGGACCCCACGCTTTTTTTACCTTTATATTGATTAGTTTTCTACTTTTTAGTTCACTTGCCATTAAAGCGCGTTTTAAGTTTTTTTTAACTATAATTTATTAGTTTTTTTTTTTATTTTATTGTTGTATTGTCATCGGTCCTTGATAAGTGTGCAAAATTTCGATTTAATCCGACGTTTTGACCCCATCCAAAATCATGTTCAAAGTTTTCGTTACATACCTACTAATATAATAACATTTTACACGTAAAGCTAATAAATGCGTGTCAAAAAATCTTTTATATTATGCCCTGCAGTGACTTCGGTGGTCAGAGGTTCAAATTCCGTCCGTATCTGACATTGTTTCGGTACACAAATTGTGTTTTTATGAAATATTTTCAGCGGTGACCACTTATGTTACTATCAGGCAAGCCGCATGACTGTTCAGTGTTCACCTTCTTTTTTTTACATTTTACTGAGTTCACATGATGGTAAGCGCTACGCCTGCCCGTAACAGTTACAGTACCACCCAGAACTTTGCATTGCATGGTCATGCGCGACAGCGCACTGTTCTCGTCACCCTGAGACATCGGCTCTAAAGTTTCATATGCCCAGTAATTTCGCTGGAAACAGTGCCCTTCAAATCGGAACACAGTAATGCTTGCACATTACTTAACACTTTCACTGCTGAGCCGATTTGCTTGTCTATCCACAGGTGCGGCTCTGCACACTCCATACTGTTTTCCCATACAACAAACACAACAGTTGTGTTTTTCCGCACCTGCGGCAAGCTATGAAAAACACGACAGTTGTGTTTTCAGCACTGAAGGTGTTAACTGATGAATATCTGGCAAAGGTGTACTTCCCCAGGCGGTCTCTTGCAGAAGAGGACTCCCACTACTAAAACTAGTAATTAATTAAAAAATGGCTTTGTAATCTCAGTATTGACATAAGATCGACATCAGACTGACATGCCTTAAGCGGTGGTAGCCTAGTGGGAGAACGTCCGCCTTCCAATCAGAAGGTCGTGATTTCAAATCCCAGTGCGGGCACGTACCAATGTGTTTCTGTAAAACATATGTACGTAATTATCACTCGTTTTTCCGTGAAGGAAAACATTGTGAGGAAACCCACATACCTACCCGAGAATTATTTCGGAGGTGGAGGAGTCCCCCGTTGTGGAATATGGCCTAACCCAGACCCGTGCCCAGTAGTGGGACGTTATGGGTTGATGATGAAGACTGACATGAACTTGGCTGTCTGCAACAGCCACGTAGTTAACGTAAAATGCAACCGCGCGAAACCCTTCACGCCGGAGAATGTTGCAATCACTTTCATGCCATCAATGGAGCTGCCGTCGATTGTACGGCATTTCTCGATTCAATCAGTTTCACCGTAAATATTCGATTAATGGTCCGACTCGATTACTCGATAATCGGTTTCACTGCGGATAGCGATAGCTGCCCCGTTCCTAATGCAGAGTTGCGTTTGCGTAGTAGTTAAAAAAACCGGCCAAGTGCGAGTCGGACTCGCGCACGAATGGTTCCGTGCCATTATCTACAAAATCTTAAGTAAATATATAACTAAATATTCTGTGAATATTTCAAGCGTCTGCCTGCTGCCGTTATCAACAGACAGACAGGCAGACAGCGGAGTCTTAGTAATAGGGTCCCGTTTTACCCTTTGGGTATGGAACCCTAAAAATGGTCGTTTTACGTTTTTATGTTTTGATAGTATCGAGTCAACCTGATTTCAGGGCTCTATGATAGACAATAATATTTGTCCCATATTCCCTAACATCGTTAAATTAGACATTACTGCATTTTTTTTTTCGTATGATTGTTTTGAATCTTTCGTAAAAGTATTTCCATGGAATTTCAGAGCATCGAAAGCAATTTAGAGCACATTAGCTGCACGTAAATACAGCTTTCCTAAAATAGATAAGAAATTCCAAGCGCAAAAATAGGGAAAAAATAAACACAGAATACAATAGAATAAAATATATTTTATTGTAACAACTGTGTACAAAGGTCTTACATGTAATTTCAGAATGGTATCAACAGTTTTCTCATTTTGGGCGTACACTATTACTATTTATTAGTATTAGAAATTAACTCGGAAATTCAGAATTATTTTCGAAAGAATTGTCTCGTATTGAGGGTGTCAGAAATTTGGTGAGCCGCTTTCTGCTTGGATTATAGCATGTGGAAAGATATAGTCTCTGCCTATCCCGACGGCGTGACTGTATGTAAAAATTAACTTATTATGAAATGCTTTTTTCACAACATATTAGAGTAATTAAATGAGTAAGCGTTTGCCTGATGGAAAGCCCAAAAACAAACCAAAAACATCGCTCCACACGTGTTCACAAACCGAAATAACAGCACAAGTATAGCATTGCCATTATAACGGCCTGTTTGTGATATGTGGTCGGTCGCGGGAGAGAAACGATGGAAATAGACGATATCTGAACTTAAACTCGACGCACGCCCGCGCCCGCTTTGGGGCACTAGTGATGGGCTTAACTAATTAATGAGTCGATATTTACTTGTTGAGTATTTTAAAGAAGAGTTAGATTATACTAGTGGTCGCCCAGTAGTCGAAATTCAACTATAATTCATTTAAATTTTAAGTTTAAGTCGTCAGTTCTAAGCGTTAATTCGAAAAACTTGACTATGTGGTGAAGCGTTGTAGTAAGTAAGTGATCTTTCGATAATTTTTTTGGAATTACTTAGCATTAAGAGAGTTAAACTACACACACACACTGGCCTTTTAAACTATGAGAGAATTTCAACTAATATAGACAGTTCATCAGACAAATGACTCTACAATAAACGTGTCAATAACAGGTGACAGGTGACAGGGGACAGGTATGTAATACCACATAGCTCCCTGCTAATCTTGTCACTAAGCTCCGATTGTTCAATAACTATGATAATTATTTACAAATATCGTGACCCAATTTTAACTACGAACGAAATAATTCGCTCCAGTTCTACAGAAAATATCGATTTGTGTAAAATCTTTAAACTTGGACAACACTAGAAATTTACCGAAACCCGCAGTAGGAACTCTCAGTGCTCTATAAATAAAACAAAAGTTGAGATAAACCTGTGAAATAATTATCTAGTAAACACGACCGGGGAACTCCGTATCGACACTGTCGACCGAGTTAGAATGTGTGTTTGTTGGCAACTTAACAATTAAAGGGCGATTTCTTCGCATAGTAACCTGATTCTTCTTAGCATTTTCATTTTTGAAAGAGCGGTCGTGATTTTTATGTAGAAGCGTGCATTTTCTAGGTCAGATGAAGCTTGCCTAATGTGTGTATTGGTAACATTAATACTAGTCTCCGTAGTTTCGGAGGTGATAATCATTTTAACAAGCCAAAGCCGCGATGAATGGCGTAAGAGGGAGGAGGCTTATGCCCTGCAGTGGGTTGGATGAGCTGCATATCATGAATCATTGTAACCGATCCTCCGTGGTGGATTAAGGCCTAATCTTCCTCACAAAAGTTAGTGGAGACCCGTGCTCAGCAGTGCGCCGATATGGGTTGATAATGATGATAATGCTGATGAATAATTTTAAAGCGATGTTAGAGGCTGATATAGCATGCTTTAAAATTTTCTAAGTTATGTTGTATTCAGCAAATATTAATTAATAGCTATTATACCATGTGTTTAAATTAGTGCAGCAGCCGGCATTAACAAAATGGTTTCTATAGATTCATTTAAATCTTATTCTAATTACAATCTATCTCCTCCATCCTTCTTTCCTTCTCCTTTTCTTTTCCTTTTCCTTTTTTTTTCTCCTTTCTCTTTTTTATATCTTCGTCCTTTCTATCTTCTTCTTTCTTTATTTATATTTATCTTTCTTTTTTATTGTTTCTGTATTTATTTCAATAAGTTCTATTCCTGTACCTTGTGTATTTCTGAACTGGTGTAAAATAAAGTATTTTCTATTCTATTCTAATTATTTAAATAATGTCGAACGTTTCTCTTCTTTTTCAATCTGGTATTTTAGAGAACGTAGATACACTATATCTACATGCATGTATACTCTATCATTATCTCGAATAATCTTAATATCTTGTTTCTGACCATTGTTATTATGTACCCCCCATGTATCATTATTGTCGTTATTGCCATCTGTTTGTGAATGCAAATGATTATTTTGAGCTATACTATGATTTGTTACTGGCTCCACTTCATCAACTTCTACAGCTATTTTAATGTCAATATAAATAAGATGAAATTCTTCGAAAAATTTGTAGATATTAACCTAAAAACACTCGGTCCACTAAAACCCACTGATGAATCTTTTTACGTGACTGCGCGACGCAAAGTAAGGTATTGTGTTTATTGCATACACTTTCTCGCTTATTGTTTTAATTTGTCAAAACCATCCCTTATTATCTTAAACTAAATAATTTGAAATTTCGGTTTCTGTGCCCAATCAATATCTAAATTTAAGTGTTATTTGGCCTTATACATTTAACCTAATTCATGTAAACAAGACCGCACGCATGAATGAATAAAAATTCAATCAAACAAAAGGATAAAGCGTAACCGCTCTTTTGACCACGTATACAATTCAATCATAGGGATATACATCTGAGGGATATACGTACTATTATTAGGAATGGCATACAAACAAACCAACAGCCAAATGTCAAACCATTGACATTCGGAACACGAAAGTAATATCCTGCACACCGCGTGGGCGAAACGCTTTAATGTTTTTTTGCCTATTTTAATGTGCCCACTTAACGAGCGATGTTTGGAAATCGATGATTGTAATGCAAATACATAATAGAAAGTGGTCGCTATTAGTAAACATACGTAATTGTGTTTGTATTCGTGGGCGGATTTGGATTGCTGATCACAGTATGCGGCAGAAAGTAAAAATTACATTATATTTTTTATTGTATCGCGTCCGAAATCATCATCATCGTCGTCAACCCATATCGCCCCACTGCTGAGCACGGGTCGCCCCTAACTTTCATGAGGAGGGTTAGGCCATTATCCACCGCGGGTGTCGGTCCGGATTGGTGCATAACATACACACCGCCGAGATCATTCTCGGGTGGGTTTCCTCACGATGTTTTCCTTTGCCGAAAAGCGACTGATAATTACACATTAGTACGTACCCGCACTGGGATTTGAACTTACGACCTTCTCCTTGGAAGGCAGACGTTCTCCCACTAGGCTACCACCGCTTTTATACTGTACCGGGTATAAAATAATTGAACTATATCCCCTCCACTGTTATAATTATATTCCCCCGGAAACAGTTCTCCCCAACCAGGAACACAGTGATGTTTGCACACTACTTCTTGGCAAAGGTACTTCTCCATGCGGACTCTTGCAGAAGAAGCCAACCAGTTAACTGTTAGCTCTTGATCTTCTCTTCACAACACAGACTTCAACATGAATGGAAAGTACTAGCCTCATTGATTAAATGATAAATAGCACTCAGACAATCTCAAAAACAATTGACCAAGCTCATAATGTTACAAGTAAGCATTCTGTTGGAATCAGATTACGAATTAGATAACCGAACGCATCTATTTGTTTCTATGTCTAGTCATTGATAAAATATCTATTAATATTTACCAGTGGTTCTTAAACTTTTCGCAACGCCCGCCTCCAGTTCCAAATTCCAAATGTACAACCCGGATCGAGTAGTAGACAGTAATTTTTGGATTGTATCTCAGTGTCAGCAATGGAAACGTAAAAAGTTAATTATTCGTACAGTGTTTAGTTAGAAACAACCAGTCAGTGTAGAGTAGGATAAGAATAGATAAGGATAGTGGATTCAGTGGGTCTCTTCTGCAAGAGACCTGCAAGAGACTTCCGCCAGGCTGTAGTGTGCAAACATTACTGTGTTTCGGTTTGAAAGGCACTGTTTCCAACAAAATTAGTGGGCATATAAGACTTTAGAGCCGATGTCTCAGGATGACGAGCGCAGTGCTGTGCTGCACACGATTTGTAATGGAAAGTGGCGCTGTAACTGTTATGGGCAGGCGTGGTGCTTACCATCAGACGAACGACTTGCTCGTCTTGTCACTCAGTCAAAAAGCAAGAAGGATAACAGGAACATTTTAATAGTCTCATACTAAATTACATTTCATACTACAAAATAGCGGTGAAAGCCACACCAAGAAACCCACATACCTACCCGAGAATTATTTCGGAGGTAGGTATGTGATCCACCAATCCGGATCTGGCCCCCGTGGTGGATTATGGCCTAATCCTCCTCACGAAAGTGAGGGGAGACCCGTGCTCAGCAGTGGGACGTTATGGGTTGTTGATGATGATGATGACTACAAAATAGGTATGCCAGCTTAATAAGTTGTATTGACAGTAACATACTTAAACCGTTTCACTTAAAAAAATCGATCGTTCATCTAACATTTAGTGGGGGCGTAACCTTGAAACTTTGAGAACCACCGCTCCAGTCATTGATAAAACATCTAATAGGCGATACTCCATTGTGTTTAAACAATATTGATTGCTTTCAATGAAACCTCGTGTCAGGAAACGTGAGAAGTGATCTTGGCTGCTTGAATGAAAGCGGTGGTGAAGTTGAGGGAATTTGTAGGCGCATTGATTTTTAATTGGTTGGTATGAACCATCTTTTCCTATACTTACTCGTAGAACTAGTTTGTTATTTCAAATATTTTTCTATTGACATAACTTAAATTACAAGCATTATAAATCCCATCATAATTATTCATCATTTCCTGTACCTTGTGTATTTCTGAACTGGTGTACTCGTACAATAAAGTATTTTCTAAAATTTAATAGTAAACTAATTAAAACTAAAAAATCTAACAAAGGGGGGTGTCTATGAAGCATGGTGCCAAGAACACTGGCTGCATTTCCACGTTGAATAAATAGCAATAGCTATTCTCTGTGCGAGAAATAAAAATATTATTAAATAAGAAAATGTAGAAATAATTATATAGTTTAACAGTTACGTTCGTGCGTATGGTAGATACGTTTTATAGTTTAGTTTAGTTTTAGTTGGTTTGTTGTTTAGTTTAGTTAGTTTGTGTTTAGTTTATATTTCTACATTTTCTTATTGATTATGGGTTTCCGTAAAGTAACGCCTGATTCTATTAACTAAAAATATTATTGTATTGGATATCATAAAAAGCCTTTACCGTGACAGTATTAAACAGTTCAATTGGAAACAGTGGATATGAATTTACCATTTAAAAAAAAGAAAATTTATTGTATAGTTCAACAGTTTCCTAGACTATTTTCCTTTATATTATTAAATCATCAATGTACAGACTTTCGTCCTTTATAACGACCAAATCGCAGTTATCATGCACTGAGATAGACACATTTATACAGGTGTGACCAAATCGCACACGTTTTCGCGTGTGACCAAAGAGACCTAACCCATAAAGACGGTGAGAACGTAGCTTACATTATATAAGCAACGCCGCATCATCAACCAATGGTGCCAACAAAAAGACTTATAATAATTCTCTCTCAACCAACACTGACCATTAAAAACCAATGCAGTTCCGCCTTCTATAGAAATCGTTAAAATTATGATATCGTTAAACTAAGAAACCGTTATAAATCACCAATTATATTGATGTGGGCAAAAAAGCGTTTTCTAATCAGTTCCGATTATGTGATTTATCTCTTCACCATAATTGATTTTCTTCTACACCAATATGAATAATGAATCAATCATAATATCATTAAGTGGTGAATGGTTCAAGGTGTAAGCAAAAGAGTTTGATAAAGTCATCACTTTAGGCGTCAAAAGAGCAATTTATATTAGGAAAACGAAGAATTCTTGGAACAAATCTCAATTTGAAATAACTTGTACCTTATAGTCTTACAAAGAGTTTCTCTAGATATAATACCTGACATAATTAATCAACGTGCTTCCATTTGTAGTAAAAAGCATCCACCAAATATGCAATTACCTTTATATATCAATAAGAATTTGCTGTCAAATAAAAATCTTGGTCCAGCTCATGGATACAACTATCCCATCCAAACCTTCCCTCTGAGAGAAAACGAAAGCCTGCGTTCCTACCGTGTAAACAAAGCATATAATGATGATGATGAAAAAGATCATATAATATTATTAAGAGATCTATACGATATAGACCAAAGTGAGAGAGCAAATACGGAAGGTGTGATATAGTGCCATGAAGACAATGAGAAGAAACCGTCTAAAAATGTGTTAATATGCCTTATTCCATCAAGTACAGGAGCTTCATAAAATAGCATGGCGTGTAGTGGCGTAATAGAGTATTTACATTGAAGGAATTGTATTCAATAGAAGTTCAATTGTTCTTGCCTTGCACCATCCTATTTGCGTAGATTGCTCGCTTACAATAGATAACTTCCTTTCCAGAATCAGCTGTTGTATTAGCAATTTGTATATTAAACAACACTTTGTTGCTAACTGGAAATTTACTAAGTGAGAGACCATAGAAGAAGATGAGTGGATGAAGATAATTATTTGTTTGTCAAATGAGGCGACACTATCTAATTTGACATAAATTCTCTTACTTAACACGTTCACTGCTGAAAACACAACTGTCGTGTTTGGTGTATGGGAAAACACTATGGAGTGTGCAGAGCCGCACCCGTGGCTAGAGAAGCAAATCGGCTCTGCAGTGAAAGTGTTAACTCGTAGTCATTAATCCTTGATCAGAGCACACGAATTCGGGTCTAGTACAACCCGGATTACCCGGACCGATACTTTAATACTTTCCAGATTGGATCTCAGCCCGGGCAACGTTTAAGTAGAAACTTACTAAGTGAGAGACCATAGAAGATGCATCGATGAAGATACGTTTTGTTGACAAATTGGGGTGCTGACTATAAATATTAAGTTAGTCACGCCGCTCAAGGCCTCTGACGTGACTTGATGATTGCTATTAATTGATGACAACCGAAACCGACGACTCAAAGTGTCTCCCAAAGCACGGAGCGATGGAAATCGGCACTTACAGGACCTTAAGTCAAAGAGGCCGAGGTTTCGATACCTGCGACTTTGGAGAGCAAAGCGTACAGATGAGCGTTCAGCAACAAGAAGAGTGAAATATCCAATTTCATCGTGCATAAAGCCTGCAGCTAACTATTTTGAAACTCGTGCACCCAATTCAAAGCTAAATACTAACTTTTCCACAAATACCGAACAACAAAGGAAACTCCATCCAGGAACTTCGATTTAAAATTGTATTTCCACTGACCTGAATCGAAATTCAACTCCCCACGGTTTTAGTGTTGCCAATTTTTTCGCATGTCAGGACTGTCATACAAAATTTCAAATTAAAATTCATAGCCAGCGGTGAAAACGCGAACCGACGCGCACGTGTGTATCCAAAAAGATTTACGTGTGGAATACAAAAATGTTGATATGAATGCGACCAGGATTCATTAACTAAATTGGAGTGGTGTCTACTATTGAATGCCTGACGGACATGTTAAATAAAGATATTTTTTAAGAATAGCTAATGTTGTATGATATTATTAAATACACGTGTACCCAATAATTGGTGTAAGTACAGTGACTGACAGCTAGGATTTTAGGAAGCAAGCAACTGCCGTTTATGTCTGTTTTGAAGTAGGAATGTTTTGTTTTGGTGCTGTATCTATTCTTACTGCAACAGCATAAAGCTGTCGAGACACTGTTGCATTGCGTTGTCGTTACTTAGCCATATCATACAGCAACCTGCTTGATCAGCCATGCTCATTGTCAGTTATAGGCTCGCCCAGGGTCCTTTGAAACTCTATTATTTTAACTGTTAAAAAATCGTTTTTATTGCAGTGTTCCTAACCTAAACCAACAAAGTGTGAAACATTGTCCCAGCTCCATAAAGGCGCGTCCGTAATTGCCGGTTCAGCGTGTAATTACGCACGCACCGCTGACGACTGAATTGTGACCAAAGCAGTACCTTGGCTTGTCACGTGAGTTAGACTTCAAGGTCATACATTTAGTCAGAAGAGTAACGTCCCCTTTTTATGTGTCTAACGTTATATGACAATGAAACGACAAGCTAGTTGTATCCATTGGCATCAGCTTAGCTTGGTTTTATGGTCTGACCTCTTCTAGTGATTGTCGCGTGTCTGGACTTGACAAGTCCTTCCTTTGGAACTATAACTTTTGATATGTAGTAACAGCTCAAGCTGCAGGTTAGTCTGCATGATTGTTCATACATTTTGTTATCTCAAGTTCTACACTACATTTAGAAAAATGACAGATTGTATAATTTCGCAAAGGGCATTCTTTCGTAGGTAGTCATTCTTTTATTATTAACGATGTATATAGAATTTCAATTTGCACTTGTGGCTTCAAAAGTTGATTGTCGTTCTCTTATGCATGCTTTTAGCCTAAATTAGAAACTATTTCACTGTTTATAATTTCTACTGTCTTAAATCAAATAGTACCAAACATTAGACGACGGGCTCAGCGGTGTATATGAATCCTTAAGTTTTGTTGGTTTTTGAGTGAAAACCTTCGGATTTCTAGTTCGAAAACTGAAAATTGGCTTAACTGGATAGCTACTTTCTTTCTTTACTTGTTGATACTGCTCGATACTGCTACTGCTTTACTTGATACTGCTCTTTCCTCTCGTAAAGTTTATTTGGAAGAACGAAGATTTTTCATACTGTGACCTGAGATAATTTCGTTACATGATTCTTAGAGAAAGGTCAAAGAATGAATAAGACATGTTTTGTAAAGTGATGTTCTTTAATCCAGTTTTCAATTTTTTTTTAATAATTATTCTAATATTTTATTCAGTTTTTATTCAAGGGCAAGGCTTTTTGATCCTATCAGAGTTCAGAACAAAGATGGCGATGAATATAAATTTTAGTTTATTAGAAGACGGGAGAACGTTAAAGGCTAATGACAATTGTGAATTAACGAAATTATTTGACCCGTGGCATAAAGTGGGTGATAGGCCGACTGCGAAGTGTAAGGTTGCGGGCAAAGATTTGTGTGGACCGCAAATATTTGGTCTGAGTATGAGTGTTTTTAGGACCAAGGTCCTTGTAGTTCCTGCTTCACTAGATACAGGGAATAATAGTTAGGGGTCAGGTAGAGATTTTACCTGTAAATCATGATGATGACGATTACCGATTCACATTCGCACTATACTAAACCCGACCAATAAGACCAATACACATGATCCGATTAAAAAATCGGGCACAAGCCCACATGACCGAAACGCGTTGCATAAGAACAATGGTGATCACGCATCACCAACGCCATCTGCATCGCAATGAACACGTGCGGTTCGGTGCGTAGTTAACGGAATAGCCAATACCGACCCAGGGACGATTCTCGCACATTCGTTTTTATGTCGCATGCGATGGTGCTAGATGAAAATAACAAAAATGTTGCTGGAAAATCGATTTCCACGTGTCTTCATAAGGTCTCATTATGATAATCAACAGTATGTGTTAGTCTACTGACGTAGACAAAGTTCTAATTTTTTTTATATGACTTAGTGACGAGACGATGAAGTCGTTCACGTGGTGGTAAGTGTTACGTCTGCCTATAACAGTCACAGTACCATCCAGAACCCTACATTTTATAATCCTGCGTGGCACTTCACTGCGCTCGTCACCCTGAGACATCGACTCTAAAGTCTCATATGTCCAGTAACTTAGCTGGAAACAACCAAGGCACCCCAAGGCACGCTACTTGGCCCAAAACTTTAGCTCTTCTCATCCAATGACAGTCCGATACCTCGCGAATGTCTTTCCATCTAGCCAGAGAGCGTCATACATTTGTTAAACGACCACAAGCTCTGCTCTAGAAATCGCCTACCTCAGCCGCGTTTGTTGGTTTTATGAAAAATACTACCACCCCATTGCCATTTTAGCTTTGTTTATCTCTAAATTATGTCAGTTACTTTAAGTTCTCTGCTGAATCTTAAAAAATACTAATAAAAATACCGCTTTTATTGTTCGTCTATAACTCGCTGAGCGTCTTTAGGCTTGTGGGCGTCTCTAGATCGATATAATGTCTATAACGCGAGAATTGGTATCCAGGTACTGTTTCTGGACTTTCTAGGAACCAATGTTGACCTGGGTGAACAAGTCAGATGTCTGCCAAGAATTTCGGTTACAGGCTTTTTTTTTATATGTTTTTTTTTCTTTAAATTTTTATTCAAGATGGGAGCGGTAAGGAATGAACTGAAGTTTCACTTGGGGTGTATTATGCATTGACTTCTATAAACTTGTAATTTTGTATTAATTTTGTTTCAGGTAATTTCAAACAAATCAGCTCCTCATCAAGCACGGGACTCCGAAAGGTTTTATACGCAACCACCATTTACAACTTTAGAAAACCAGCGGCAAGTGTGGCAAACCATACAACTTCTCTCCCTTTCCATTTCGTTTCTATAAAAGCTCCACCCATGGCGTGTTTTCAATTCGCTACGGTAACCAAGAGTAACTTAACGGTGAAGTTGGTAACTTGGTGGTAACTTTATGGTAATTTGTCAATAACCACGTGCCGGCGGCGGTCTGTAAAGTCGTAAACATATGGACCGACAGATTTGCTTTCGCTTTTATATTATTGTGTTACAGGGTTTGAGAGGCATGGATTTTGTTTGAATATGCATATTGGAAACGATTTGTAGATAATAAAATGCATAGATTTATAGACAGCGTTCTTCTGCTACATCTTTCAAAGCTTATATTTTTTTCGTGTAGTCCATTCAAATGTTGCGCCAGCGAAGTGTCTTTGCACAAACATGATTTCGCTGTTTCAAACGAAATTATATCCTGACTAATACTTTTCAAAGAACGATAATTAAAAATAATCTCTAAATACGTATTTGTATTGTCACTGGAAATTTGCAATATTTACCGTAAATTATTTGTTGTTACCTAAAACAAACATAATACATGATGAAAATCCCATTTCCAACGATATTACCAATGTTAATGACTATGATACTGGAAAACCAGCAGTCACGATTTAAACTTCACAGAAATATGTCTCCAAGTAACAGCAAATAGATAGATAGATAGATAGATAAACTCTGTATTAAAACACCACAGAATAAAGAAAACTTAAAAACAACAGACAACAATTAACAATAATAACACAACGACAACAATAACAAACAACAGCAGCTTAGGTAACAATTCTATGAAAACAGATCATCAGAAATAAAATGGCTTTCTCGTGCCCCATGATGCAACACTTCTCGTAGATAAGCATCCAACTAAGCTCTAATTAAGACAGAACCGCGATAAGTTAAGACATTAAGGTGCTGATGGAGGTAAAAAGAGATCAGTGACCCTGGTGGCATCCCATACCATTTCCGTGTTATCTTGAAAACCGCCTGCGAGATAAGAGATCTCAACGGTTACCGTGGAACTATTGGTAATAGGATGCTTGGATTTTTTTAGTTATAAAGGCAAGCATTTTGACCTAAATCTTACATCTGTCGATTAATTGCATTAACCAATGTTTTGTGCTATCCAGTGTGATATAATAATTTGACTGGGAAGTTTGTGTAAACATTTTTCGTCATTGTTTTAAACAGTTTTTTTAATTAGAACTAGCGTGATCATAGCAACGAGTACCTACTTATAATTATATTTGCGAAAACTTTTTGTGCCATTGAGACATATTATCTAGAAAAATAACATATTAGCTATTATAAAATTTTTGGAAGAAGAAAAATTTATGGCGTTACCTATCGTAGTCTGGTAATTATAAGATTTAATTCCAAACCTTTTTAGGATCCCTGCGTTTCTTGCTAGAAAACTAGACAAATAATTAGGCGCAAGCCTCTTCCCCCCTCGTCCCACTGGTATTTGTACAAAGTGTTTGCGCAAACTTCACATACTGTCTGCAATCGCGATCAGACGATGATGAATTGATGATGAATGACAACATTAATATTATTAGGACGTTCATGTCAGTAAATTACACATCAATTTCTCCATTGAAATCGCCGCAGAAATTCAATGACGCCTCATAAAAATACAAACGGTCATTTCTCAGGTAGTACTTAGATGGGCATGATGGGTTTCAGATAGGACCATACGTCAACATATAGCAGTATAGAACGTTCTTCGAAACTCAAACAATTTATTGTAAGTTAGCCAATATTTCCTTTTAGCGTGCGGGATTCAGCCATGAATCATCACTTGAAAGGGAAATCTCATTTTTCATACTCAATAATTAATCATTAGTTTAGTATATCAAATTTGATTTATTTTTAATTTTTCTATATGTTTATGAGACTTTAGTGTTTGTCTTGTAAAAGTGCGTTATTTTTGCCGATTAATAAATAAATATAGAAATAAATAAAGAAGTAATAAATCATTTGAGTTTTAAGTTTAGACCACACGCCGCTTTTGAGCGAATCTCGCTACGTCTGCTCTCCCCATAGTAATTCACAGTTCTACTACATAGTATCATCAACCCATATCCACCAACTGAAGAGCTTGAGTCTCGCATCACTTTTGTGAGGCGGATTAGGTCCTGATCCACCACGTGGACTCAGTCCGGATTGGTTACACACTTACTTCCAAAATAAGGGTCAAAGGCCTAAGTCCCCTACTGTTACTCCTATAGCAACATTGGCTCACGCATTTCCGCAAACTGACACTTGATGGATATGCATCAACATATAATACGTCCGTCCATTCGTTTCCTCGTCATCTCATGTGTAATGCATGCCGCAATGCATTGCATGTTCGTAATGCAAGTCGGGAAACACTATCCTAGTAGTTTTAGAGTCACCGGGTTTCGTGTGAAAAGCGGATGCGATGCGGAGAAACGAAGTGAATGTGTTAGGGGGAACTGTTAGTGATGCTTTTGGAATTAGTTCTTGAGTTAGATCATCATAATTGTAGCCCATGCTCGTCCAGTGCTGGACGTAGGCCTCTCCTAGTGAATACTACTGAGCCCGATCTTCAATTCTTTGTCAGCCGTTTTTAGCAAGTCGTCAATCCGGCCGGCGGGCCTCCTACACTACGTTACCCCAAACGTGGTCTCCACTCTAGAACTCGTCTACAGGTTGTCTACCGGTCGTTGTCGGTTCTTCTAGAGACGTGACCGAGCCAGCCGGTTTAGCTTGCTAATGCTTTGACGTCGGTTACTTGGTTCTCTGGCGAATCACCTCATTACTTGAGTTAGATATCCCATGATATCGACCGATCTCTCATGAGGTAGGCTTCTGGTATCAGAGTTTTTCAAGAGCTTCTAACGTGACTAAAGGACTGTTAGCAATCGATAACAACTGGGACCGGCGGTGTGACGTTTTTTTTATTTGACAGTTTAACGAGACGAGCATGTCGTTCACCTGATGGTAAGCGCTACGCCAGTCCATAATAGTTACAGTGCTACCCAAAACTTTGCTTTGCATAATCTTGCGCGGCACTGCACTGCGCTCGTCACCCTAAGATATCTGCTTGCTTATCTTTGAAAATTACGGTAACGTGTGCTCAAACCCCGATTATTGCTTTAGATTCACAGTTACTCAAATAGTATCAATATTAAGTCCACTCACGCTATAAATTCACAATGGGCAGCATATAGCAATATTGAATAATATAATATCTTATCACATACAAACATATCGAATCTACGGTAAAGCGGGCTTCAAAACGTATAAGAACACTGTCTAAGGTTCCTTCATCGTCCTAAATACACAACAAAAAATACATTTCAGTTATAAATAAATCAACATAATTTACAAACCGACGACGTTCGCTCGAAAAATAACAAGCAACCAATAAAAAGAAGATAAACAACAAAAAAATGTACTCAAGATAAACAAGGGGATCCATTATCAAATTAGAAAAAAGCCACAGAAATATTTCAACAAGCACTTGCAAATTGGCTGGGATCAGTTTTTTACATGACACTTTTAGGGTTTCCTAAGCCGAAAATAAACCCTCTGGAATGACGACTGGGGCTTAGCAAACGTAATATTATGCAATGCTAAGAATGCTAGAGTAAAGATCTTCACAAAAACGTAATTACTAATTAAGACTGAACTAAATTACATTTGCGGAAAAAATCGGATAGTTTTAGAAAACAGAAAAACCTCTCAGCATTCCGAGTTACAATTATTATTCGCACGTGAGAAATACAGTTACAAAAAAAGCTTGGAATTTAACAGATTATAAAAGAAGGAAACTATTTACCAGGAAGGCCATAATATATTCTTACAGTGGACTTCAAGCATTTGATAATGACATAATTACAATGATCTAATTATGTCATTTTTTGTGGTTATCTAATTCTACTGTCTAAAAATAATTTAAATAGAATATAACACAAGTTGTATATCGGATAACTAAAAATATAAATACACTTAATACCTTGTTTATTTTTTAAACTGGTGTACAATAAAGTATTATCCATTCTATTCTATAAATCAGTGTATAATATATTTTCTTCCTACGTCATTCAGATATACGTCATTTCGAAACAAAATAAGCAAGCAAAGGAAGATATCAAACATTAATCTGTTTTAAATCTGTTTTATATATTTATAGTATTTTTTGCATTTATTAAGAACCGGAACCCTCAGCGCTGTGTTCGACACGCACTTGGCTATATTTAATAAGCTAATGTCACCCATTTGTAGAAATATTTTGTAAACTCGACGGATATCTACCCCCGTCTACAGCTACTAAAATACACTCCAAATGTTATTTGATTTTCTCTATTTTACGAGGCAGGATCTGGGTACCTACTATCTGCTTTGAAGACATAAATTTGTCCTAATGAGAAACATGGTAGACTACTTCCATTACTTTTCTGAATCAACCTTACCAGCGTCTAAGTTTTCCGAAAACTATAACCTGAAAGTCTTCAAGTCAAGAGTGAATAGGTATCTTCTAGGCAAGCATGTTCCATCATCGACCGTGTCGACATTTACCACCAGGAGAGACTGCGGTCAAATGCTTGTCTGTTATGCAATAAAACAAACTATTTAGGTTTTCGCGTCACGATTAAATAAATAGCTCCTGAGCCTAACTAGAATTATGGACTAGGACTTTGCTCTGGGTGTTTGTAGGACCACGGTCTTCGTAGTTCCTGATTCCCTAGTACAAGGAAGCCTAGTTAGGGGCCAGGATCGTAAAGTGTTTTTTTTTATTAATTAAAATGGACCACAGTTCCACAAACACCTAGGTGAACTGATTGAATGTTTAATGGCTACTAACCTAGTTCTCACTACCCAGTTAACTGAGAATTTTTAATAAATGTGACAAACACATCAATTGCCTGAAAGTAAGCGACTCGCTAGCACATATAAAACGCAGTGTCCTGCGTCTGGATTGATCCTGCGGGGCAAACTCGAAACTTTGCAACATTTTTAACATTTATCTCCTTTCGCTCGAGTTCGAGAACCAATAGTAGGTTCCTGCCACATCCGTCTTCCTGGAAAAGGCGACGTCACGTCGTCACGTCACGGGAATGGGATTCAGTAATGACATTTTTTGAACGCTTTCAGAGCACTTTTTAGCTAGCTGAAAACACACATTATATGTTGCTAGCTTAAGTGTGAGTATTGCTTGTGTTTATTCAGAAATTTGTGATAAAATATTTAGTAAAGATACAAGGTCTTAAGATTCCTTTGACAATTCAGCTATTTTGGGAAATATACAATTACTGATGCCATACTAACAGTCTACCATTATATCAAAGCAGGTAGGCCTACCTACTTACTACCTATCTACTTATTTTTAAAAACATAGATATAATATTAAGAGGATGTAAAAAAATGTCTTCAGTTTCTTGCAATTTCTTCTCGATGTGTGTTCTTTTTCTTTTTGACTGAGAGACGAGACGAGCAAGTCTTTCACCTGGTGCTAAGCGCTACGCCTGCCCATAACAGTTACAGTGCCACCCAGAACTTTGCATTACATAATCCTGCGCGGCACTGCACTGCGCTCGTCAACCTGAGACATCAGCTCTAAATATTCCTAATATGGTGATGTATTCAATTTACTTTCATTGTTGCCTTCTTGGGCTCATCTGACTAAATATATGTCAATGATTTTTTTCGCTGCGAAACCCTTATCCCTAAAAGTTATTTTGGAGGCGATATACCAATTTGTTTTCACTCTTTTTTCGGTGAAGGAAAACATTGTGAGGAAACCCACATATCTATCCGAGAATTATATCGGAGGACGAATCCGGACCGGACCCCGAAATGGATTATGGCCTAACCCTCCTCACGATAGTGAGGGGGAGAACCGTGCTCAGCAGTGGGACGATATGGGTTGATGACGATGATGAAGATACCAATTCAGTCAGGGCCTAGAAACTAATCCTCCCAACGAAATAAACATGAGACCCGTGCTCAGGAGTGGGCGGATAATTATGGGTTGCGACGATGAATTTTAATTCGCAACCAAACAAGCAATGGAACAAATAGGAAATATCCACAGACAACCATTGTTAAGCGAACTCCTCACGCGATGAAATCTAAGCAACTTCATTTCAACACCAAATTGCATCGGAGGAAATCGCAACCATAAATTAAATCGTTACAAAACACCTCCATAAGTGTAATGCAATGCTTTTTAGGTTGGGTGCATAGGAAGAGTCTATTTACCTAAAGGGAAAAATACATTTAAATTTTACTTTTTGTCTGCCACGTCATTGTAGTCTTGGCGCTCATTTACTTTCTGATTTCGACCAGAAGATCGGTTCTGAAAAGTTAACCAGATTGTCCGGTCATTCTGGAAAATAATTGACAATACTATTATATTTAAACGAGGCAACTGTGTAAAATTATTAGTACTTTATGATATCTATACAAGACAGTATTTTCAACAACTTTAAGCATAAATCCATTTTTACGTGTAGTATTTTCTAGTCTCTATCATTATATCAAACGTAAAGAGTTTATCACGCTGAGCTTTTTGCCACTTAGAACATGTTTTGTACTAAAATAGCAGTTAAATAGTTCCTATAATATTACTAGCTTGATATACAACATAATTATTTAAGGTTTCTATAACTTTATCTAGCTTCTTGTAGCTCTATCACTAGTAACAAGATTCCCCCGCAGCTCCCGACCTAACAGATCGTGACCCTTGAATGCGCCGCCCACGGGTTATTGTCTAGAACCTAATGCTTGTGTTGCTAAACAAGGCTATGTAGAGTTCATTCATAAATTACAGAGAGGTTTTAGTATTATAGATAGGGTTATCTTTCGTACAGAAGCTCTGGGTATAGAATAGCACATTTTAACACTTTGACTGCTGAGCCGTTTTGCTTGTCTAGCCAGAAGTGTGGCTCTGCACGCGCCATAGTCTTTTCCCATACAACAAACACAACAGTTGTATTTTACCGTACCTGTGGCAAGTTATGAATAACATAACAGTTGTGTTTCCAGCAGTGAACGTGTTAATAGCAGTTAGGTTAGGTAATAAGGTTTTTGGTAGTAGGAGGCCTCTTCTGCAAGAGACCGCCTAGGGAAGTACCACACCTTTGCCAGATATTCATCCGCCAAGCAGTAGTGTGCAAACATTACTGTGTTCCGGTTTGATGGGCATTGTTTCCAGCGAAATTACTGGGCATATGAGACTTTAGAGCCGATGTCTCAGGGTGACGAGCGCAGTGCAGTGCCGCGCAGGACAATATAATGCAGAGTTCTGGGTGGTGCTGTGACTGTTATGGACAGGTGTAGCGGTTACCATTAAGTACAGGATTTCCTCTTCTCGTCACTCAATCAAATAAAAAACAAAGTACTGATTTGTACAACTTTTATATCTATTAATGATACTACTCCCAACTGAACATGCTATGGTGGAAAAATGCACGTAAATACCATTTTTTAAATCATCACGTAAAGGCGCGCAATGGGTTAAGATTTACTTAGACAGTAAACAACTCCTGCAACCTGTCTATACTCGTCCTGTCAATAGGAAGCTCATTCCATGAGTAATTACCACAGCGGATATAACCATTCAGGTCGGCCATCCATCATGGATTTGCATTGAATGGTAGGGCATCGTCAGGGTTGAAGGGTGACCTCCCTTGCCTCATGCCAGTGTGTAAAAAATACGAAGATTTATCTTTTAGATGATTGGTTAATTTTTTTAGATGGGTTATGTTTATTTTTTTCTGTGGTTCATGATGAAATTGACTACAGTTGGGATAATTTTGTTAAGTTATTCCACTATTTACAAAATAATCTAAGCGATTTATGTTATGTTTTAAAATGGACATTTATCTTTTCTTATAGAATTGATGGAATGTATTGAAGGTGCGCGATTGTTTTGTTTTTGTTGGTGGTTTATGATGAAAAAGATTAAAATTGAAATCATTTTTGTTCATTGTTTCACTGTAGTAAGTGGCTGGTAGCTTATAGTAAGTTTTATCAACAGCTTGGTTTTTACATTACTAAGCTACCAATCAGTGACTATTCCATTGTAATCAGTTTAGACAGACAGACAACATATTCTAAAATACCAGTTCAGTAGCTTATTTTGAGTCTCCTAAACCAATTCTTTTTAATAGAACAGAAGTCAGATTAGATCTAGTTTAAATAGAGTAGTCGATGTAGGTAGGTACAAGAAACATCATTAATTGAAGACGCAGTATACTAAAGAGGACTGATGACGACGAGGACTATAAGTCCACTCACTCTCCTAACTTCCATCGAAACCTAAACCCTAACAACGGAAGCTACGGTAATAAAGCTACCGTATGGCATGCACTGCCTTTTACATCAAAGGGGTTCCAGCCGAGTCAGAATTAGGAGCAAAACCAACTTACCGTTTCTGTCCTGAAATTCCACCCACGTTGACTAATCTTTGTGTGGTTGGGATAAAGTTGAATTTAATTGGACTTTGCTCTGCCGGTGTTGATGAGCCGCAAGTTGAGTTTGTAATTTACAGAACGAAACCAACTTAACAATGCAGCGCTCCAAATTATCCCAAATAAACTCCTCCTTTGGCGAAGGAAATAAAGTTTAGATTGGGGCGAATTTGAGTTATAAAGGTGTTGTCGAGGTGTTTGTATGACGTTGGAACAGAGCTTGGCTTACGGTTCGTTGTGTAATGTAGACAATGGGAATGCAATTCGCAAAATGAATCAGCTTGGGTCGTAGTGGTTAATTCGATTTGGCATGTCATTTTGTACGAAACTCAGCTCATAGATTTTCAAATATATACAGATAATAAAGAAGAGGCCTATGTCCAGCAGTGGATCGATAAAGGCTGATGATGATGACGATGAGTACGAAAGTTCATAGAAACCGTTTGTCTATACAGTTGGGTATGTAATATCCCCCCGATTGTCCATCCAATTGCAGCCGGGGAAGCGAATTGCGCGAGGTGGTGAGTGTCCGTTCTGTACATAGTATATACTCTATGTTTTATGTGATATAAGAAACAAAAAGTACACAACAACGTTGAATTAAAATGAGGGTTGGCAGTGATATGGATAGCGCTTTCCATCACACTACCTAGTAACGGTAGTAAGCGGTGGCAGCCTAGTGGGAGAACGTTTCCCTTCCAAGAAGAAGGTGGCGAATTCAAATCCCAGTGCGGGCACGTACCAATGTGTTTCTGTAAAAAGCATATGTACGTAATTATCAGACGTTTTTCGATGAAGGAAAACATCGTGAGGAAACCTACCCAATAATTATTTTGCAGGTAGGTATGTTATCCACCTATCCGGACCGGGCCCCCGTGGTGGATATGGCCTAACCCTCCTCACGGAAGTGAGGGGAGACCTGTGCTCAGCAGTGGGGCGATATGGGTTGATGAAGATGATGATGATGACCTAGTAACCTATTCACTCGTAACTTGAAGGTTCTGGTATAGTAAGCTATCGGGAAACAGAGTCCAGAGTCCCACTCAAATTATTCGGGGTACGCATAATAAGTGTATATTTTCGGAAATGCGTAAACAACATTTGTTCAACTGAAACATTAACTACATGTTATAATTAATAGGACCTACTTAGACGAGAACATTCAGGTCAGCTATAATTAGGTTAGATTCAGGTCAGCTAAACTGACCGCTGTCCCACCCTGCTGTCTCTCATTTATTCTTTCACCCCTTCATTAGACCCTAATCCCTGACATTACAAAATTAAAACTTTTTCAAAGTAGCAACAGAAGACGGTTAGTAGAGACGTAATAATGTCTAAAAGACGTCAATACGCCATCGAGATGCCTGTCAGTCAAAAGTCATATATGCGTAAACAGTGTATAGCAAAAGGACTCCAATATGCATCAAGACAAGTCATTTAAGGTGACAACAAACGACAAAGAATGTATCATTGTACCCATTTTCTTTTTATAAACTTTATTATCCGTTTCTTTTAGACAATCTTTTTTTTCTTAATTTTTTTTATTTGAATGATTGACGAGGCGAGCAAGTTGTTCGCCTGATGGTAAGCGCTATGTCTGCCCAAAACAGTAACAGTGCCACCCAGAACTTTGCATTGCATACCTAATCTTGCACTGCACCGCACTGCGCTCATCACTCTAAAACATCGGCCCTAAAGTCTCGCCCTAAAATTTCGCTGGAAACAGTGCAATTCAAATCGGAACACAGTAATGTTTGCACACTACTGCTTGGCGGATGAATATTTGGCAAAGGTGTGGTACTTCCCCAGGCGGTTTCTTGCAGATGTTGCAATATATATATATAGTTAAGGGTGAGGAGTACCTACTTACGCTCCGACAGCTTACTCCGCTTCACTTAAGCCAGGACGAGGCCTTATTTCAGGTGTAAGTGATGAACTTAATTTCAACGATACAGTCAGTCATGCTCTACCAAGTTGCTCCTCTACTGAGATTTCTCTTCAGTGGTTCAAACTTCATAGCCGTAATACTGCACGAGTCTGCTGACGTCATAACTCTGAGTTGACGTCACAAACATATTAAAATTTCGCATCTTATAAATCAAGCTGAATTAGCGAACCCAAAGCTTTTTGTGAAGCCTAGTCGTTAAATAAATTTACATAGCTGTAATTTTAAGGCAGTTTATTGTGTTAAAACTTTTTCCTTTTTGAATATATTTAAATATTTTGGGTGTGGCTACGTATTTAGATTGAGCTGTTTTCTTATTTATTACTTTTGGAGAATCAATATAGTAAATGTTCGCAATATGAGAATAGAATAGAATAGAAAAACTCTTTATTGTACACCAGAAACAAAATTAAACACAGGACAGAAAAATTACAATAGGTAAACAAGGGTAGTACAATGGGCGGTCTTATCGCTGAAAGCGATTTCTTCCAGACAACCTTTGGATGGACAGTAAAAAACATTTTTCGTTAGTAGGGTGGGTGGCGTACTTAAGTATTTTATACATTTAATACTTATGTTTTAATAATACACATACACACTATACTCAATAAATAATAAAAATAATAATAATAATATGAATACAATAATAATAATATACACATATATATCATATACTACACACATGATTATAATAAAATATATACACTATTTAGATAGATAAATAATGTTTATAAACCATGAGTAGGTTCATTAACCATATAAATCAACCTATATTTATGTTATGCTTGAATAAACGTTATTTTTGATTGATAAGTATATTTTCTACGCAAAAATAATGCACTTTCACTAGTAAAACACTTGAGTCTCATATTCATAAAGAAAAAAAAAACAAATACGACCTACTAAACCTGATTAACTGATTACGGCTTGAGATTGAAAAAGGAAATTTCCCTTTCACGTGGTAAAATTCACCTAAGGATCAAACAACCAGCGCTCTATCGGATAACGGATTCAAAATTAAAATTCCAATAAAGAACAACCACGTTCCACTAAATATTCAATTTCATTTGAATTTCTAATCTTCGATCTGATATGCAAAGTATATTAGTATGGCAATATCAATTTCAATGTCATAACGATATCAATCGATGATGAGAATTTTAAAATATTATTATGCCTACATCATTTCATATTGGGATAATATTTTGGAATAGTCGTATCGATGGAGCTGTTGGGAATAATTAGTGAACATTTGTATTTCTTCACACAATAATTAAAAAAAAAAAAGAAAACTAAACTAAATCGGAAACTTAAAATGTAAATTGAATTGTTTGTTTAAACCATAAGGCCACTTCAAATGGATTTACAGAAAAACTTACTGAATATTTTTTTATTTTTCAATACCTGGTTATTTCGTCTGGAATTTTACCTTTTTTTTTTTAGAGGGAGAGTAAAGGGAGAAAAAACCCAAAAACAATTGTGAAAATTATATCTGTCTCTCTGTCTGTCTATTGGTTTTCGCATCGCGTAATACCATAGAACCAATTGCTATGCGATTTTCACCGTTTCACAACTTTGGTTTAGCTGCATTAAATCTAGAACCAAAGAAAAACACGGATTAAAAAAAAAGATATAACCTGGCTTTGATGGAAAACCGCCTGTTCTAACACTTTGACTGCTGAGCCGATTTTCTTGTCTACCCACGGCTACGGATCTGCACTCACTGTTGTGTTTTCCCATACAGCTAACAACACAGTTGTGTTTTCCCGCACTCGCGGCATGTTGGGAAAAACTTATGTTATGTTTTTCGCTTATGTTTCCAGCAGTGAACGTGCTAGAGATCTGATATCGTTTTGTAACTATAACATTATTTGATAATATCGCGGCTGGTAGAAGTAACTAATTTTCAATACTTGCGATAATATGCCCAGGTAACTAAAAAGCTTGTCATGTATTACGTTTGTTTACAGGGCATGTCGATTACTCATAAATTATTAATGCCGGAGCAAAACTTGGAGCTCTGTCCTTTATTTTACTTAAACTTGGGCGGAATAATATACTTAAGGGCTTTGCTACCCTCTCAGCGTACTAATTTGGTGCAAAACAATTAGCATAGTAAATGAAAATTAATGACGACCTCGAACGAACCTGTTAAGCCTTATTTCGCTTAGAAAACGTGATATGACTATCCACTTTTTGGTTAAATATTTATTTTTCTTTTGTGTTTATGTTTCAACCATTGTGCGATGTAATTAACTATTCTGGTTTAAAACAAAAACAAAATTGGTTCATCCGCGCTACGATGTCACAGACAAACACACACACACACAGAGACAGAGAGACGTCAAACTTATAACATCCCGACATTTTTGCGTCGGGGGTTAAAAACAGTGTGGTGACAACATGCGGTTACTAGGTACTTTTAAGTAATAAACAGTTTGCTTCAGGGCTCCATCTGTTTTATTTTTTTATAATGCACTATGTAAATCTATAGAAAAGGCAATCGCATTTGAACCTGACTACAGGTTGAACGTTATTTCAAAATTGTAATAGTAAACTCTCGCTTCACTCGCTTTTCGGTGAAGGAAAACATCGTTACGAAACCCACATACCTAACCGAGAATTATTTCGGAGGTAAGTAGGCGCTCCACCAATCCAGACCCGGTCTCCGTGGCGGATTATAGCCTAATCCTCCTCACGAAAGTGAGGGGAGGCCCGTGCTCTGCAGCGGGACAATATGTGTTGATGATGATGAATGGTAAACGCATTTACTTAACGTTAAAAACGTTTACCATTCCAAAGAGACCGGCTGTCTAGTAACAAAACATGACTAATCGCTCTGCTAGTGAATTAATTAAAGGTGTACACATGAATATAATAGACGATAACAATTTAAAATTGGATCGACGACAAAGAGATCGAATTTCCGATTCAATGTTAAACAAATCGAGTCGCTGAGCCCGTTTAATCGAGTGAGTGAATCCAACCGGAAATTTAAATGCGCCACAATCAAAATAACACATAAATGAATAAAAGTAATCACTTATTCATTCATGCCCCGGTTTATAGGTATATTGAACCCTAATTAAAAATATTAGAAATAAAACAACAAGTGTGGGAACGCCTTACGGCTACGATTGACGATACGGCGTTAAACTTACGCTGGTACACTCCACATCGAAGATTATCAGACAAGTTTCAAAACCTATGAACGGTATTTGGTGCATTAACACATTCACTGCTGAATCGTTTGTTTTTTTTGGCACTTTTGCGAATCTTTACCCTTGTGTTTACTCTATACTGGCGTTTGTCGTAACTAAACTCAATCTGTAGTGCGGGCGCACACAACTGATGTGATAAAATTGTAAGTACAGCAATGCGGGTTCGCACGCCAGGCGTGTTTTCGCTTGCCGTAAAATTATAAAAATTAAAACGTGTGTGTTTTCAGCTCAACTTTCAATATTATCTGGTTCTTCAAATTTTTTAAACGTAACTCTCTCCTCTATATTAAAAAAAATAAACTAAATCTATTACAGATTCAATGATAACAACAATCAACGGTTTCAATTAGGGACAGGGAGCTGTAATTTTTGAGGAATCAGATTATAGTAAAAATAATTATTAAAAGCGCTTAATGCACTAAACAAAGGTCATAGTTTTGGAAACCTGTCTGAAAATCATTTATTTTTGATGTTGACTGTACGATAATTAATGTTGAATTTAAAGTTGAAATATGATGAAATTTACAATAGTGGGCAAAACTAACGCCACCAGAAAACAGGTAGGTATTGTGTGTCGGATGAGAAATTTAACTTTGTAGCAAGGTTCTTGCTGGTGAAGAGAAGCCTTTATAATGGCACGACATTTTCTTATAAAATTTACTGGACACAAGAATTATCGCTTTTCAATTAAGGATGACATTAATTTGGTATTTCATTCATTTATTCCTTGCCCCTTGCCAATGTAAAAAAATTTGCATAGTAATGTTTCTTATGATGGAATTAATGAAAATTACTGTCAACTGATCAATATCAAATATGAATATCGGCGAAAAAGTAGTATTTAAATGTACATAAATTTGGTATTTTGTACTTCTGTAGTATGGGGTAAGTAAACCGAAAGGCGTAAGTAAGCTAACTCCAGAACATTTCCAAATAAAGAAAGGCATAATATACCATTGATTAATCTTAAACGAAAGTGCCTTACTCCAAGATAAAGTTATTTATGCAGTTGAGAATCTTCTCCGCGCCCACAATCTCCTCAATCTAAATTAAACTCTAAGCGTTAAGAAATAGGGTTTTAAATGATGTTGGAGCTTCATATATTCCTTCATATATCACTTGTTAATTTGTCGGTGCACTTCTTAAAACTGCATTTATCTCGATTGGCCTAAATAACGTGGTCCTAAATGGTCACGAATACGGTTAGTCGAGACACACTGTGGTAGTGTTTGGTACATTAACTTAACAGTTCGCACACAACCACGTGGACAGCAGCACACAGCAGCGTAGCACACAGCAGCGCAGCACACAGCACGCGCGGCATACAGATGCGCAGCATACAGATGCGCAGCACACAGCAGCGCAGCAGTGCAGCGTGCGGTTGCAGCATAGGCGGCTGAAATGGTAGCAAACTAACTGCTTCATAGCTGTAATTGTTAAAGGGAAATTACGAGGGGAGGGGAAGGGGAATAAACATTGTTATTTTTTTAAGTGAAACTTCTAATGCGACTTCCAACAACGTTTAACGCTACCAAGGAGGGGGGTATGAAAGCACTGTTGCGTTTTAAAAATTATAATTAAAAGATGCGATCAATTGTGAATTGTAAGCAATGTTAATAAAAAAAAAATATTTGACTGAATGACGAGACTAGTCGTTCACCTGATGGTAAGCGCTACGCCTGCCCATAACAGTTACAGTGCAACCCAGAACTTTGCATAGCATAATCTTGCGCAGCACTGCATTGCGTTCGCCAATCTGGGACATAGGTTCTAATGTCTCACACGCCCAGTAATTTCGCTGGAAACTGTGCCATTCAAACCGGAACACTGTAATGTTTGCACACTACTGCTTGGCGGATGAATATCTGGTAGAGGTGTGGTACTTCCCCAGGCGGTCTCTTGCAGAAGATACAACCCACTACAATTACGCTATGACCAAAATACCCTGACCCATTATTGAAACACTCATTTTTTAGACAAACAAAGGATTTAGCAAGTTTCCCAAACTTCTATACCGTGTGTGTAATCTAACTATATTTTTATTGTAATAATAACTTACGTAAAAGCTTTTGACACCGAGAAAGGGGTCACGTATTTAACATAAATTAGATGAGATCTTAATGAGATCTCCAATATATGGCTTAAATATTGATAATACCTTATTAGAAAGCCATAATCGATTTATAAGATGAGTTATATAAAATTATCTTCTAATATCGAATTTCATTTTAAAATTATATTGTAACTGGCGTTTGTAAAACGATTTGTTTCCAGTTTTAAAAGCGGCGACGGAAGTTTATTTTTTACTATTTCACTTGGAAAACGAAGCGGTTTTGTTCTGTTTTGTATCGTAGATGCTGGAACTTCTGAAACGTAACTGAAGTATCTAGGTGGCCATACAGAGAATCCTAGGGAGGAGGCACGCTATTTTTTTTTGTATAATAAACCTGTTTATCAGAAACTCCTGCTTGCGAAATCATTATAAAATCAACCTTGCTCTTCCAAACCTTTCGTATCTAACTAAAATATAAATAAGAAACCCCTTTAACAGTTTGGTTGTCCGCATTTATAATATTTCCCCGAAGGCAATAATAATTTCCCAAACATAAAGAAAGTTAACGGAAATTCAACAATTCGTTCCCCGATCACGAAACCGATTCACAACTTCCCTTCAAATATGTTTCTGGTTAGAGATGGTCGATTTTGAGATGTTTAGATAATCGAAAGCATTTCAATCGAGTCTCTAAACATGTCGCTCTTGGAGTTAGACGATTACTGTGCCTAAATTAGCAACCCGACGCGGCTCAGCACAAATATCGCCAGAAACGCTATTGAAATTAAGCTCAAATCAGCGCGCACTTCAACGTGGCTGTTACGTGAAACATTACCACATTATCAGCCGTTTGGGAGCTACTATGCCACAGACCGACACACACACACACACACACACATACACAGACACGTCATACTTATAACACCCCACTATTTTCGCGTCGGAGGTTAAAAAGAGAAAATAATACTTTTTAAATGGACACATTTGTTCGATTTCATCAAATAACATCATGTTGCGCGCAGCCTAAATTCGAAATCGTCTCATTCGGTGACACTGACCACGAATATTTCCTTTCCAATGTTTGAAAACAACTCGGAATCGCTTAATTAATACTGCGACGGAAAAGCATCGAGCACTATCGAGTTGTTTTAACAATCGACTAAAATATTTCAGATCGTCCATCGCCTTTTCATGTTATTGAAGGTCAATTTTCGCTTTAACTTCATCCGAAAGCAATTAATAACAACAGTTTGATGAGGGTTCGTCCATTTAATACGCGATCACTTTGATTCTGTGTCTCAATAAGGATATTCAGCCTCACTTTGAGAATCAATGGAAATTTTGGGGTATTTATTTGTTTAAGGTCCTTCGGCTGCGTTACATGCTGTTTATATTGAGTTAATTTTGAACTTACTTACTCAACATATTGAATTGATGTAATTCATTGAATAATATTTTTTTTACTAGATAGTTTAAAATATATACTTGAGAATTAAAAAAAATAAAGAGAATGATAATAAAGCATCATGATCACATATACAAGAAGTTTGTCTGTGTGTATGTATGTAGTCTGTATCTGTATTTATATAAATACGTATTCAAGTTCAAATATACTTACAAAAATGTTGTATTTTAATACATTGCAACAGTTTATGCTTGAACAATCCAGAAAACCTGAGTAAATCAACAATTTACCTACTTACAAAAAACTAAACATAATTGACCCATTGAATATAAAACCAGTCACCCACTATACTCATTCGACGCCTTTCTAAGCCCTATAAAAATAAATATAAAACTACCTGGCGATAACTATCACATAAATCAACGGAGAATCACATAAATCCATCACCGTAGAACGTTTATAAAAAACATAGACCATACTTATTATTAGGGTACCGTAGGTTTAAAGTTAGAGCGTCTTCAAAAGTTTATAATGTTACTAGCGGACTCGACAGACGTTTTCCTAAAAGGAGGGTTAAATACTTACCAAAAAGTTTAAATAACTTATTGATACTGGCTGAAATAAAAAAAAATCCCTAAAATCCGATCTCATCACTAACTACCGGATCCAAATAAATTTATAAATTATAATTATTAACAAAAAACATTTTCTATCAAAGAACATGGCACCAAGTGCGTTACACCAATTTCTCAGATTATAATTATGTGAAAATGGATTAAATTGAATCTAAAGCAATGCTTAATCAATAGAATAAATTATATATTGGAAAATATACATATTTTAGTACATAAATATCTATGTTACAATCGAAAGTGTCAATGAATTTCAAGACATTTACAATTTGAGAGCAAATCATTTTTATGCGGACTTCTTTTCATACACGGAACTCACAGCCCCTGCCTGTACTCGCACTTGGTGCATTATATTTTTTTAAGATTAACCAACAATGATGCATTTAAACTGTTTCAATTACCAGTATATCCAATTACTAAGATATTATCTTTTAAATAAATAGAGAAGGGAATATGCTGTAGGAATATGATTCTAAACACCAAATATTATATCATAAACCAATCTTTGTAGGAATCCTAGAAAGCACTTGTGAAATATTGGTTTTGAAAGAGCTTAAAGTGACGAATGCGAAACGCGAGGTTGCGGGTTCGATTATATTTTTTTTATTTGACTGTGTGAGGAGACTATCATGCCCATAACAGACACAGTGCCACCCAAAACTTTGCATTGCATAATCCTGCGCGGCACTGCACTACGCTCGTCACCCTGAGACATCAGTGAACAATTGGGTCGTCTCGTAACTTAGTGACATAAAGAAATAGAAGGAACCGAAATCGAAATCCACCATCGCAGTGATATGAATTAAAGTATTAACTTGTAAATTAATTTTGTTCGAGTATTTTACCAAAAAACGGTAGAAAATGTTCAAAACAAACATCTACCGGTATGTATTTTTAAAACCAATAACGAGTTATTGTGTTCCAGACAGTCAGACGTTGCCCTATTGTGTTTTTTTGTCCTATTCAATATTTTAATAATACTTTAAACCACACTTTATTTATAAAGCGGTTTTAACAGCCGCCTATATTTAATTTACCTTTGTTGGGGAATATTGTAACCCTTTTCAATTTATTTTTTGTACTTCGTTTGTAGGTCGGAGTTTATGTTTTTAAATATATTTTAGCTGTCATGTCAGCTGTTGTGCTGGTCGACCCATTTGTAAACAAAATCGGGTGTTATGGAGTTTAGATTTAGCGGTATTTTTTTTTTAACTTTTTCTTCCGATTAAAATGTATTTTTATTGTTTCAGGTATGACAACAATCTACATCCATGAAAACTCTATGGTGATATTATTTTCGACGCTGGGAAATACTGAATACTGGCAACTCTGCAGACTCTGGTTGTTTTTATTTTTTTTATTTCATCATTATATTTTCTCCAGGACCGATAACCGGTAGGCATATAATTTGTAAACTCAACGATCAAAGTTAATAAAATAACATCAATTTATTAAATTACAAAAAATCTGGCACAATATGTAAACAATTTCATTAAATTTTACAAACTTTTACAGACATTTTAATCTGTTTCAATATACATTTTTCTTTATAGTTAAAGTGGTTTAGATTAACACATGGGACAGTTATGCAGTTAAAGATGAGAAGCAGACGATTTCCCGCCTACACCTAGTGCTACCAGCTAATTATTAATTTACATCAATTAACAATTTTCAACATACATAACAGTGTTTTTTTATGATAATGATAAATATTTATCTGTATACTTCCGCCAAGACTGACAATAAATAAAACATTAAAAATCGAAATTAGATTTTTTTCTACTGGCAAAACTGTGTAGGTGTGAACAAAATTAAACAGTTAAAAAAAATGAAAGTACGATTAACTGAGAAAAGTCTACCTTTAAGTTAATTTATGTTAGTTTTAAAAAAAAAAACGCTACGAACACAGATTAAAAACGCTCTCATAGACGCTCTCACATAGGTTGATTGGAAGAGATCGCTTTTAGCTGTAAGTCCGCCCATTCTACTTTAGCTGTATTTTTTTATTTTGTAAAATGCCTTGCGGATTTTGTGACCGGTAGTTTCTATAGACGCGATGTAAGTGTAAGCAAACTTACTTTTATATTTCAACTATGGTAACAACCTAACAGCTGTGAGAATTCTCATGTCTGATTGTAAGAAACCTATGCAAATGCTAAGTAGTATTGTCTTGTAAGTAGATATTTTATTTCAGCTTTAATATCTTCAAAGCTTTATCCATTTTGCTTTATAAAGACCGAAATATCTTTTCCTCTATTAATCTTCCAAATCAGCTTTGTTGGTTTTCAATAAGCAAGGACTAAAACTGTAGCAAATAAGCGGTACCGATAAATTCCGGTATTAAGTGGCGAAACCGAAACATTAACGATTTTTGTTGCCTACTTCAGCGTTACATTATGATAATTTCATCATGCTCCACGTAATGAAAACTTGTATGATAATCCCATAGTATTTTTTTTGTATTAGAAAGAAAGATACGTCTCGTGGAAACGTCTCGCACATGACGAAGTGGCGAGAAGGAGAGCAGGCCTATACGCATCAGTGGATTGATACGAGCTGAGATGATGAACGATATTTTTAGGTTGTTCCGTCCTTTAAGGTCATGAGATTAAAATATTTCACCCTATCAACTTAGCTACCACAATGGCCGGGTTACCTGCCGACAAATGGCTTTCATAAACTGGCAGCCGATATTTTTAATGCGCTTCATCAAAATCCTTTTAAGTGTAATAAAGATTACTTTTTTGAGTTTAGACACCTATTTGATACAGCGTGGTTTTTTTATAATTTGGATCTTTTTATGTCGATCTCTTTTTTTATGGTCGTATTGATCCGAAATTGTTTATTGGCTGCTTGGTTCCGTAGTTTTTGTAATTTTTTGCATAAATTCTATACACAACTATACACACACACAGAGAGAGACACACATACACACACACACACACACTATACACTATTTAGATCAGTACTTTTGTCGTGGTGAATGAGTTGCAAAGAAACGTACAAAAATGAATTTATATTTATTATTAACTAGCAGCGCCTCGCGGTTTTTTCTTCACAGGATTCATCCAATCACATAAAAAGTAGCGTGAGTTCTCCAGCCCTTTACCGATCTTGAGGAAAAAAAATTACATAAATCCCTTGCTCAGTCAAAGAAGCAAAAACCGACGAACACTTTTGGACAAACAACTTATGTTTAAAAGTCAGTAAATAGTATTAACAATTTCTGAACTTTTCAATTGGGTTAAATTAAATTTTGCTTTATTTCTTTAGCTCAATAGTATATCTTGCTACAGATAGACACACACTAACGCTTGGTACATTACTTATTCATAAAAAAAATATTGACTATGATTTTGGGGGCCCGTTTTGTCCAAGTTCATACGTCTTTGGATAAAACCAATACTCTCGAAAGAAAATTATAAAACCTTTAACGATTACAACAGCTTATAGAAGCACCCTATAAAATGTTGCATACATAATTCTCAATGATTGAAGCGAGAGCTTCAATATTATATTAGGTATCCGATTCGCCCATGTTATTTTATAAGCCATTGTACATTACAAGTTTAAGCCATTATAATTACGGTCACTTTTAAAAGCAACCTGTATTCAAACATAACCTTTTCCATAAACTTACCCTTAGCGTCGTCTTCTAAGAGGATTATTCTAATAAATATCAAAGTTATTCAAATCCTTAGCAATGCACTGAAGAATACACGCATTATATTTAGTAGGTGCTAGCTGTTACCCTGACTTCGTTTACGGTGGCATTCTTTTTGTACTTATCTCTATGGTAAAATACACCTTTGGTTAATTCAGTTACCATGGGGTTTGTATAATTTTTCACTAGCTAAGGAAGTTGATTTCGGTAGTGTGCACTATCCTGATTCAACATTGAAACAAAATTGGCCCAGCCACAAAACTGGTAAACAAACAACAAAATTGGTTCAAATGGAAAAAACAAACGAATGAGTTCACCAGAATGTCGACACAAAAGAAGACAGAAAACAATTTTCATTGGCCTTCTGTAAAAGGACAATTCCAAACATTGTTCTGCTCTTTTTGGAATGGCTCCTTTTATTTTCAGTTTCCCATTAAAGGTAACTAAAAACCTACTGTGAACAAAGACCGCCATCTGCTCACACGCATACAAATTCGTAATTAATTTTGAATAGCGAAATCGCACATTATTTTTTGTATGGACGAAATAGCTACTGACCATTTTTGTCTTTTTAGTAGGGTTGGCAAAGACATGAAGAATGACCGTCTCAATTTTTTAACGAGCAGATGCTTTTAATTGCTTCACATTACCAGTACTAAGCACAACACTTAAAACAGATATAATAGCTTACTAGCCATTACAGGCTTAGGTATAGGTACCCCAAAGTGTTCCAATCAATATGATTTGATTGAATGATTTGATTCAATTTGATTTTAGGCAGATACCCTGATGAAAGTTTTTCTCATATTAGTTTCACCTTCAGCCTTAGCATTTGACCTCAAGATCTGTGCTTAATTCCAATTCCGCTATCAGCGTCATAATGATTTTCAAATTCATTTAAATTAAAAACAATTGACAGTCAAACAACAATTTCATTATTTTCAATAGGTTACGACGAATTTCATAAACATTTTCACAAATAAAGAATCGGTGTCCTAGGAGATGAATTGTATTCATTGCGACCTTCTACAGTCATTGACATCTTCATTTATAGATGTGCAAATTGTTCTTGAAATCTTATTGCTGTATAGTAATTGTAATAAACATAAATCATAGTAATCGTTTTCAGGCAACGAATATATTATGTCAAGGCGTTATCAAGAAAATAACACAATCATAGGACAATAATTATAGATGGATAAGATCTTAAAAGGTAAATCCAGAATAATAATTTTATGCGTGGAACCCCTAACAAAGTGCGTGTAAAAATACCCCAAAGCTAAAAAATAATTAATACAATACAGACAAGTTACAAAAGCCAATTGCAATTGCAAAAATAAACGAAATAACCCCATATAATGGGCGCGCTTTTTGCGACTGGCAATACATTATTCAAGGGCTACTTGAATTGAAGTTCGGAGTTGCCATTGTGGAAATTCAATCCGTTGTTGAAAAAAGAATTGAAAAGGTACTGTGTCAGTCTTTAAATTGGAAAACGTAAAAGAATTTAAGGTAAATCTTGAACGCGATGTATTTTTCCTTTTGTTTAATTTCAATTTTATTTTCTTTGATCCAAGATTTACGTTCGACGTTTGAAGTGCCTTCACAAAATTGTAATTGAAAACCTTTAATGTTGAAGAATATTATCCAGACAACTTTTAAGAAAATAAGTCATTGGTCCGTACTGAAAGCTGATCAATATGAGCTCAAACGTTATCTACTGTTAGTCTACTGTTAATCTGTTAATCTACTGTTAGTCAATGCGGAGCTCCATCGTCTACCTTCCGTCTCTATCATCAACCACCTTGCTGACATTGCATTTTCATCGGAATTTGACAGACAAAAATTCACTCAATAGAAGATCGGAAACTAGGTCAAAAACTTGCAAGATTGGTCGCAAACATAACAAATTAAGTAGCAATAAAGCTTCTAAATACGTCATCATAAATAGCCAAAGTTCGATAAGTACTTTTCCTTCACCGCCAACTCGTGTCTGAACTTGGATTCGAATAACTCCGCATTTAATACCAATAGCAGCTTCTCCGTTCCCACGCGGAAATATCTATTTTCCGGGAACAAAAAGCTGCTTAGTTTGTATGTCTTCCGTTACAAGATTGGCTAGGTTGAACGACGTTCGGATAAAGTTTTTTTTATATGACTGAATAACGAGACAAGCAAGTCGTTCACCTGAAGCACCACGCTTGCCCATAACAGTTACAGTACCACCCAGAATTGCATTGCATAATCCTGCGCGGCACTGCACTGCGCTCGTCACTCTGAGACATCGGCTCTGAAGTCTCATCTATCTATCTATTCAGCCCGTATCCACCCACTGCTGGGTATAGGCCTCCTCTGTTTAACGCCATTTGTTCCGGCCCAGTCTCATATTTAGCCCATTAATTTCGCTAAATGTTTACCTTTTAATTTTTTGTTTTGTTGAACTGTGCCAGAATCAAATACTGTAAGACTCTTGTGTAGTGTCAAAGTTTTTCAGACTGTCCAAAAACCATTGTCGTTCAATAATAAATATATCATCTTTCACTGCGTGACAAAATAAATGCGACTAAATATTTTAAGACCGTAATTGCATTACACGCTCTATTTTCGTGATTAAATGATATTCTATTCTATTCTAACATGCTCTCCGAAGCACGGAGCCATGAAAATCTCCAGACAACTTATGGAATGAAATCATTGATGTAGAACCGAAGTTTTAAACCAGGTGTCGTCACTGAGTTTATGAAGAATTCACGAGTTATGTCCACATCTTTCCAATAATGTCAACCTCAGAAAAACATGCTTAAGGTAGGATGATAAAAAATGTCTTCAATTCAATATCTCTCTGGAAAGCCATTCAACCAACAGTTAAATGACAACTGCGATATTTTTTGCAAAGTTGAATGGCCAACGGAAAATGTTTAATGTATTTTTCATTCACATACTTAAACGTTTAAAACGGGAAAGCTTGCATGCTCTTTTTGGGAGATCCATTCAAGTACTCGAACGCAATACGCGGGAGAAGCAGTAAGGAGATTTCGTACATTACCAAAATATTGACTCTATGTTATCAATGTATAGAGACTACGGTGTCAATGTTGGTTTTTGTTCGATCCTGGGGTTTCGCCTCCATCTGATATGGTTGAAATTGATAATGGTAAAGACGCTGAGCCCCCGTATTGGATTATGACCTAACCCTCCTCACGAAAATGAGGGGAGACCCGTGCTCAGCAGTGGGACTTTATGGGTTGATGATGATGAAACACGCTAAGCCTAAAAATGGCTCTGAAGGATAATCTAACTTCAGATACACTGTTAAATAAACATGGACTAATTTTTTTTTGCAAAATTATTGATGTCTGATTATTTACGACTTCTTTCATTATTATGAAAAATGAAATGTTTGACGTTACCACACAGAAGGTAGGCGCACTTCTAACGCAGTGATACTTTCGAGATGTCAGCCAACTCCGAGGTTTGACAGTCGGTTGAAAGAAGGCACCTGAATTTCCTACGGTACCAAATGGCGTCGAACACATTTTATTTGACTCGACAGGCTTGTCAAATCCCAGTCAACGTCATGATTCCGTATAACGGTAATTCGTGACATTGTAGCTTGCTCTTACTGCTCATAATAATATGTATTGTATAGGTATCGAATTATCGTTTTTTGAGGAAGAATCGTGGATCGCCTTTTAAGCAATGGCCGCATTCAATTCAATGCGTTTTCGTATGTCAATGTACGGAATGTATCGATGAAAGAAGATATGTGCCATGTTTTCTTTTTGTGGAATAATGATTTACCATTGACAACGGTTTGTTGGCTCATGGATGTGGCTATCAGTAAATCTTAAAATAAGTTAATTTAGACATAAAATTAAAAACATATAATAGATCATCATCATCAACCCATATCGTCCCACTGCTGAGCACGGGTCTCCCCTTACTTTCGTAAGGATAATCCACCACGGGGGCCCGGTCTGGATTGGTGGATAACATCCGAAATAATTCTCAGGTTTCCTCACGATTTTTTTGTTCATCGAAAAGCGAGTGATAATTACGTCCATAATATGTTTTTACAGAAAGACATTGGTACGTGATAAATCAATACTCTAAACTAGTCGTCTGTTAGAAGCAGGAGTGGCGCTAACCATCAGGTGAACGACTTGCTCGTCTTATTACTCAGTCAAATAAAAATAAAAAACAAAAAAAATATAGCTGGGCCCCGCGGTTTTACCCGCGTTGATATATACAAAAATAATCTGAAAAATTAAACAGCTACCTACCATATCCCCTCCAAAGCAACACTTGCGTCAAATAAAGCTCCATCCACACGGGCGATACTGCGACCGCATCGCAATGCAACACCATAAAAACCATCGCAGCGGGACGCGTTGACAGCTAGACGTTTTGTCACAAAACAGGTTCAAACCGTTTTTTACACAATTAAAAGCAATAATAAATGTTGCTTGGACATAATTGGTGCTGTTAAAGGTCCTTATTTTTTTATTCGAAGTACAAATTTGATAAATTACAACGTAAGTACATTTTACTTTGTCGTGTGTAATTAATTTGCGATGGGGTAGACTGGTTTTTAAGATTATTACATTAGCCGCGTTAATTATAATTATGGTTGTTTTAAGAAACATTTACATCTAAATGAAAACATATTATTACTTTTTTAACTTTATGTGAACAAATGATGTTCTCTGTATGGAAAGTTAAACTAGGTACTGTACCCAAAACTAGATCAAACCCATGCGGTGTTGCCTATAATAGTAAAGGGCCAAGGTGTATAGTCGCCCTTACTTATAATTAAAAAAATATAGCTGTCCACCTTACGTCAAATTCTTAAACAAAAAGAAAAATCCGATTGTAACAGTCCGGTTTATTACAAACTAGCTGCGCCCTGCGGTTTCGCCCGCATAATTCAAGTTTTCCCGCAATAACTCTCTTAAAAGCAATATATTTTCCCCGTTTTTGCCACATTCTTCATTGATGCTCCGCTCCTATTGGTCGTAGCGTGATGTTATATAGCCTATAACCTTCCTAGTTAAGGGGCAGGAATATAACTAACTTTGTACCCTTTTCAAAACCTCATAAACCATAACCAATACCATCCGAAACCACATAAGTTACATCACAAGTTTCTACGCCACGCCCACTAATGACAAACCCAGGGTTTGCCTGTGAAAGTACCACCTTATCTAGTCACACCGCGTTCTGCTGTGCATTATTTTGCCATACCATATTCCCTGAGCGCAAGGTATCAAATTCCAATAACTCAACATTCATGTTTGAAAAATCAACTGCAAAATAAAGTCGGGGTTCTATAATTGGCGAAAGTTCGCAGCTAATATGAATACAATGGGATACGCATAAAATTTTGCCATGAATTATGCATAAAAGCATTGGTTACAGTGCGTTTTTATGCAATTATTGTTGTGTAAGTTGTAATGATACAGTTCGGTATGCGTGGGTGCTAAGAGAGTATCGAAAAGAGAGAATTTGATTTTAGCATATTCTTATCCCGAATGAAACCCACATGTCTAGAATTTTTTTTGAGGTATGTGGTTCGAATAATAAAGAATAATAAAAGTAATATTAAATAATCTATAGAAACCTTTGTCCAGCCATAAAAACTGTGATTCACCAATCCGGATCGGACTCCGTGGTGGATTGGCCTAATGCTCCTCACGAAAGTGGGGGGAGGCCCGTGCTCAGCAGTGGGCCGATATGGGTTCATCATGATTATACCTAATAGTGATTGGTGAGTCCTAGATATTAAGACAATAAAAAGAATCATTCTCGCTCCCCGACTGTGAATCGATAGTGATGGGTTTTCGGAGCCCTGACTATTAGTGAACTAGACACTGAAATGTCGAAAAGTTACCTACGTATTTTCTTTAAATATCTCATACTAGCTGCGCCCCGCGGTTTCCCCCGCGTTGTTCCTGTTCCTGCGGGAATATGGGGATAGCATATAGCACATGTTACTCGCTGTCAATGTAGCTTTCCATTAGTGAAATAATTTTTTAAATCGGTGCCGCGGTTTAGCCGAAACCTTACATATTTCCATACATACTGTCATCCCCTACATTTATTATACCCCCTCAAGGGTAAATATTTACAAACTTTGAATGCCAAATTTATTTATATCTAATCAAAAGCCTAAAAAATTAAAATCAAGCTTCTAGCTTCAAAAATGACGAAACTTCCATACAAACTTTCATCCCCTATTTCAAACCCTTAGAATGCTTTTTTCGCAATAAAAAGTACCTTATGCCCTTTTCTAGGCTCTAGACTATTTCTGTACAAAATTTTATTTCAATCGGTTCAGTAGTTTAGGCATGAAAGATCAACAGACAGACAGAGTTACTTTCGCATTTATAATATAAGTAGGGATAATTTTCTTGAAATAACATTAGCTTGGTCGATTTCCGTAACACGCTTCGAAACTAATATCAAAGCATAGGCACAACCTAACAAATTACCTCATATTTTACCCCATGGTATATAAAGGTATACGTAAACACCCCTTGACGCGTCAAAAAGCAAGTTAATAAAATCAAAGGCACGACAATCTGTTTACGTTGATAAATTGCCTTTGTGTTGTCGTGAGAAAACCAATACTTCCACGAGGAGTATCGACTTAGAAGATCTCAAGTGTAAGTAACAGCGGAGAAGGCTTTCGGTGTAGCGGCTCAGTCGTATCAGAAGCAGGCGAGCAGGTTTTTTATTTTATTTGATGAGCAAGTCGTTCTCCTGATGGTAAGCGCTACGCTTACCCATAACAGTTACAGTGCCACCCAGAACTTTACATTGCATAGTCTTGCGCGGTACCGCACTGCGCTCGTCACTCTGAGACATCGGCTCTAAAGTCTCATATGCCCAGTAATTTCGCTGGAAACAATGCCCTTCGAACCGGAACACAGTAAGGTTTGTACACTACTGCTTGGGGATGAATATCTTTGCGGGAAAATGCTTGGAAAAGTATTAGAACCTAACCTCTTGAGGTTTGTCTGGAAACTAGCGTCCACTGCCCAGCAATATTTAAGAATATTTGGATACTCAAACTCTAATATTTGATTTTTTTTATGTCATTTCTATACTGTATTTTTGGTTGTGTAATTGCTGTGTCAAAAAAAACTTTGTTTTCTTTTCTTATGTATATTATTTTATTTATTTAAGTTTAAGTTCTGGGGTAACATTTTGATTTTGTAGGACTAAACCAGTTTAGTTTATATTTTCTTATACACACTGAAGGTCTATTCATTAGGATCTTGAACAACAAAAAAACATAAAATCATCATTATGGATTTGAGAAAAATAATCGAGTAATCCTTTGAATTTTTCAATTGAACATTCTCTTAACTCCTGTTTCGTTTATAAACAAAAGCGTACAAATAACCGTGCAAGATGGAGTGTCATGCACATTTACTTACATCAATCTTCACGGTCCGGAACCCGGTGGTCAGCCGTCAGATATATCTGACAGAATTTGACAAATCACGTACTAACATTGTTGACAAATTGTGGTTGCGGCCGTTTGTCAGAGGTCCATTGTTTTGTGGGTGAATTATTTTATAAGCCTACTCTTGGTAGTCGATAGTGGACTTGGAGAAACATGTGAGTTTTTTTTTTCTTTTATTAGGGTGACGTTTCTGCCAATTGACTTATTCCGCACCGTCCGGCCGCACTAGTTCGGCCTGCCAGCTGTTCTTACGGACATTATGGACGTAAGGACGTGGTGTCCGTAACTTATTTTAAGTATTATTTTTTAATTTATTTTACGCTATTTGGCTTATACGAGTATAAAGCTAAGTAAAACCTGTAAGATATGTACGTAAATAAAATCAAATATTGACAATCAGGAAAATTAAATTTGGAATAAATATCTCTTGCAGTATGAATACTTTGAAGCGAAATGTAAAATTAAATTAAATGTGATTTATTGCCTCCAGAAACTTATAATGCTTACTTATCTTTATTACATTAGTATTTTAACAGCTAAGCAAAAAATTCCTTTAGATTCTTTACATACGAGGGTGAATCAAAAAGTTCTTAGAAGTGCATATATATGAAACCTTTTTGGATCAAGTTCGATATTCAAATTAAAGAGTGTCTATCACACTATATTTATGCAGACTGTCACTTGTTTTTGTCAGTTCGTTCGCATGTAATAAATTTTTTTGTGCAACGAGTTGCTAAAAATTCAAAATTATGGATAAAAGTGAGTTACGTGCGGTGATAAAATATCTCAGTTTGAAAAAAATGTCTACGAAGGAAATTTTTTTGGACATTCAGCAGACATTAGGGGGTGATGCTGTACCCTATTCTACGGTTGCGTACTGGGTGGCTGAATTTAAAAGAGGTAGATCAAGCTGTAAAGATGACCCGCGTTCTGGGCGGCCTTCAACCTCCGTTACAGAAGAAAATGTCAAAAAGGTTGAGAATCTGGTTTTGGAAGACAGAAGAATGACTATAAAACATATAGCTGAGATCCTAAAGATATCTTTTGGTAGCGTTCAATCCATTTTAATTGATTCACTGGGGTTCAAAAAAGTGTCTGCAAGATGGGTGCCACGAATGTTAACCGACGAAAACAAAAAGCGACGTTTGGAAATTTCCAAGCGTAATCTCGAAATGTTCCAGCGTGATTCGGATAATTTTTGCCGTCGTCTTGTCACCATGGATGAAACGTGGGTCCACCATTTTGATCCTGAAACTAAAAGACAAAGCATGTCTTGGAAACGACCATCCTCTCCATCCATTAAGAAATTTCGAGTTGCTCCTACCGCTGGCAAAGTTATGGCCTCTGTGTTCTGGGATAGTGAAGGAATCCTTTTTATTGATTACACGCCAAAAGGCCAGACGATTACTGGACCCTATTATGCAAATTTAATCCCGAAAGTGCGTGAAGCGATTAAAGAAAAACGTCGTGGAAAACTGTCGTTGGGCGTGTTGTTCCTTCAAGATAACGCTCCTGCTCATCGATCGGAAGTTGCGCTCAACGCAATCCGCTGTGCTGGCTTCAATCTCCTTGACCACCCACCATATTCTCCGGACTTAGCCCCAAGTGATTTTCACTTATTTCCAAAATTAAAAGAGGAAATTCGTGGAACAAAATTTCACGATAATGACGCGGTTATAGCTGCCGTAGAGGACTTTTTCGAGAGTCAAGAAAATAATTTTTTTTCACAAGGAATAAGGAAGTTAGAAACGCGTTATTCTAAATGCATTGCATTGGAGGGAGATTATGTAGAAAAATAAAATATTATTATTTAAATCTTTGCATTTTTTAATATTGATTCCAAGAATTTTTTGATTCACCCTCGTATTTTATACAAAAATATTAGACGTAGGCCAAGAATAAAATATTTCGAGTATACATAATGTTATGTTGATGAATTTTATTCCGAAAGGCGTTATGCTATATTATTGCTTCAAAGTGATAGAAAATGTTAATTATTTAGAAGGATAAATATTTGAATAATTCAAATAAGAATGTTACTTGAAAATTCTTTAACGAATAAAAGTTGAAAATGATATTCGAGAGAGCTTTATTGGAATTAAAGTGAACATTCAAAAAAATAATTAATGTTAATTTTTATAGTTACTCTAATTTTTTTATTGACAGAACTTAAATTGAAAAATAAATAAAAGGAAAACTAACTAAAAAAATTTTTTTTTTATTGAAATTAAATTTTCCCTAGTAGGTGCCTATTCCTGCATGCGTCGATATGGCACAACAATCCGTCATTTCTAATGCACGACCGTGAGAATTCACAGCACAATGGTGGGAATCAAAATAAACCCTTTTATAGTCTTTATAATTGCTATATCTAACGATAAAGTGCAGTCATCAATTGTTATTGTATAATGTTATCGAATAATTTCGATACGATGTGACATTTCATTCGATAATTTTGTTTTGAGTACCCTATTGTCCTCTCTATGTAAACAATCAATCAATTAAAAGAAATAATAAATGAAATTAAATGCGTATTAATAAATGAAACTATGAATAATGAAATTTTAAAACTTGATATAGCTATATTAAAATTTTTTTCGCCAAGCCTTGTTCAAGGTGTTCCAGCATCTGTTCTCGAGAGCTAGTCCTATTCTAAGGGTATTTATAATACCACACCAATCAATTGATCATCGATTGTTGATATCGATCGACGTAAAATGATCTCAGTTTACCAATCCACCACGAAGGTCCGGATTGGTTTATAGCATACCTACCTCCGAAATGATTCTCGGGTAGGAATGTGTGGGTTTCCTTCACCGAAAAGAGAGTGATAATTGCGTACATATGTTTTTTTACATAGACACATTGGTACGTGCCGGCATTGGAATTTAAACTCACGACCTTATTCTTGGAAGGCAGACGTTCTCCCACTAGGCTACCACCGCTTTTGAAGGAAGAGTTAATGTAAAATCGTTATAGGTATAATTAGCATAATCATCATCATCATCATATGCAGCTCATCCAACCCACTGCAGGGCATAAGCCTCCTCCCTCTTACGCCATTCATCCCGGCTTTGGGCCGATTAGCATAATAAATTATTTGAATTCCGAATGAAAAAACACTAGTTTTAAAATTAAAAGCACTGTTATCTCGCACAAACTAACTCACTGCCACTCCAACCTCACCCAGGGGTCCTTGTTCTAAAAATATCACTCAAAGAAAACTGCTTATCATCTCACTTCTTACAATTCTTACCACATCATCAAATCAGTAAAGAATGCACTGAACAAACATCGCGAGATTCGCTCTGTGTTTCGTAAGTGCGATTGCTGGACGTACTGCTACTTCTTCTATGGTGGTACGCAAACAAAACGTAATATTTTGCGTTACGTTTCGAGGGGTAAGTTGAGAGATGGAGCGTTAGCGGTAACAGTAACAGTTGAATGATATAGAGCTGTTGAAACGGATGCGGCAGAGCGTTGATTATAAGAATTATTTAGGCATGGCCGTTTAATAAATTTTACTTGAGTCATGTGGTCTGAAGTACACTCGTTTTTTTATTTATAGTTTTATGAAAAAAAATTTTTTTTCGTATTGAATTATTTAGAATTTTAGGTTATAAGATTCATTGCGCTCTGAGATAAAATAATAATAACCTAAGACTTCCCTGTATCTAGAAAATCAGGAACTACGAGGACTATGGTCCTACAAATACCCAGACTCAGAGCAAATATTTTGTGGTTCACACAAATCTTTGCTCCGTGGGGAATGGAACCCGCAACCTCATGCCTATTGTATAGGCGGTTTTGGTTGAAACATCGGCTGGTATGACGCCAAATACGTCATCGTTTTTATCTACTACTAATGTTATGGGTAGGCTGTTATGCTTAGCATCAGAAACAAGATGTTCTTCTCATTACGTTATGGGATCAATAATCTATTTTGTTGAAATTAGATAGATAGATAAACTTTTTATTGAAACACCACAAAATAAAGAAAACTACAAGAAAAAAACAACAACCCAAACAAACAAACCATTACGACTTACCATCAGGTGAGATAGTGGTCGAACGCAAACCTAATTATATTAAAAAAAAATAAAAATACTTCTAACACACTAACTGAACTTTACAAACTAAATTACGTAACTTTGTTATTTACAAAGGAGAACTTTTTTTATAATAAAAGCTCGAAATTCTAACGCAAACTTTACTACCTTGTTCTCTGTTTTTTTTTTTTATAATAAAAGCTCGATATTGTATCGCGAACTTTAGTAACTTGAGCTCTTCTAAGCAGAGTAGCATGCTAGAGATGATGTCACTCTTCTGCACCATAAGTGTTTGCATAAGGCTTAATGTTTGTTAAACTGGTATTAACAACTCTTAGTGTGTATTTAGCGTAGGAGATATTACGAAACTTATACCCGTAATACGTAACGATGACGTTTCTTCTGTTATTTTAAAAATATAGTAATCTTTTAATAGCTAGCTGTAACTAATCCTCATAGTGTGTTTTTTTCGATATCCTCACGGCTACTTAACACGTTAAGTGCTGAGAACACAACTGTTGTGTTTGTTGTATGGGATAACACTATGGAGTGTGCAGAGCCGCACCCGTGGCTAGACAAGCAAATCGGCTCAGCAGTGAAAGTGTTAAACGTTTTGTAGACTTTATGATGATTTCAAATACTTAGATCTTGCTGGAGTTAAGTCCATAGTAAGTGAAAAAATGCTGGGTACCTGAAGTATCATTATTATGGGCAGGCGTAGCGCTTACAATCAGGTGCATGACTTGCTCGTCTCGTAACTAGTCAAATAAAAAACCCAGACTCTGAGCAAATATTTGCGGTTCACATAAATGTTTGCCCTGTGCTGGAATCGATCCCGCGACCTCACTCTTCACAGACACTTACTACGCCATGGAGGCCGTCATATTCCTTTTCGTAACGCGAGCTATTGTTAAGGTAAATCGATGATGAAACCAGCACATCTGGTAACAGATTAGCATCTGCCTACATGACTACCTACGGATAATGACAGTGCTAACTTGAATCTCAATGGAATAAATCTTCTGGATGATACGTGCTTATCTATTCTATGGTAAGTTAAAGATGTGTAATGTGATAGGAAATTCAAACTTGACCCGTAAAAGTACTGATATTATGTGGCTGGAAATTATAAAGTTATTCATGAAAAACTACTGCACTACTGCTTGACGTATGAAAATCTTGTCTCTTGCAGAAGACGCCTCCCACTACAGAACTGTGTATTTTGGTTGAAATTCTCAATTATTTCAAAACCGGGTCATAATAAAAATACCGTTTCTCATATCGTTTTATACTGTGATAGGTTTATCAGAATAATAGTTCCTAATCTCTAAAGAGATATTAAAACTTCTACTCTTGTCAATAAAAAAACTTTTAAACTCAATTTTTTTTAGATTGAGACATAATTCTCCGTTCGAATTAGCCATTGGGCTGAAAGTAAGGTCATTATGAATAAATACACGATTTAATTATGAGGCTTATCATTTCTACTAATTAGTATAAAATAGAATGAAGACATTTGCATTATTTAAATTAATATATGCATCCATATAATTCGAGCTAAATACAATTTTATCAACGTATCTAATCAACTTACTACCAAATTGGTGGTAGGATGGTGATGGCTTAATTTAATTAACATAGATCTTATGAGTAAATTCTTAAAGTTCATTATTATCTAAACAGTTCATGACAACATAGATATAAGCGATTCAAACCTTTAATGGTCACATAATATTTGGAATTCCTTTTTAATTAACTAACTCCGTTGGAGGTGAAAAACTAATTTGGAAATGTAAAATGATATTCATTAATTTGATAAAATTAAGTAATAAAGGATGAGTAATCATTATTTTAAATCTAAAACATTTCAAAAATATACATCCTTACTTATATTATAAATGCGAAAGTAACTCTGTCTGTCTGTTGCTCTTTCACGCCTAAACTACTGAACCGATTGAAGTTAAATTTGGTACCGAGATAGTCTAGAGCCTGAGAAAGGACATAGGGTACTTTTTAATGCGATAAAAGAATTGTAAGGGTTTGAAATAGGGGATGAAAGTTTGTATGAAAGCTAAATTGACAGCGAGTAACATAGGCTATTTTTATCCCCATATTCCCGCGGGAACAGGAACTACGTGGGTGAAACCGTGGGGCGCAGCTAGTTTTAACATAAATATTATAGTAACCCGTCGAGCGACGTACATATTATGTGGAATCGTTTCCCTATTTTAAAGGGGTTAATAAAAGTCATATTTAGATTAAAGATACTTTTCATAACAAGGTTTATGAAGCGAGATTTCAACCTGTTACCATCATTGTCTTAGACCAATTGAGTTATTCATAGACTAGGGTATGTACATAAATATTTTAGGTCCTGGAATTGAACAAAGAACACAATTTATCCTCTAAAAGTTTACATAATATTGTGGTATAATAGTTAACGCGGGTGAAACCGTGGGGCGCTGCTAGTAAATACATAAGCTAGGTACTTACTGTGTGGTAACACTGAAACGTTAAGCTCCAGTACTTAGGTATATTATATTTGCGTAACTAACGCTTTTCTCTACCTTTCGTAACAACTTCACACTAGCTCTAACATTATCAAGTGGGTACAAAGCTTAGAAAACTTATCTGACACAATCAGATGTCACGTATCTCTCTCTCTCATAATCCCTACTAATATGATAAATGTGAATGTAAGTTTGTTTGTCACGCTTTCACGCAAAAACTACTTAACCGATCATCGTGAAACTTTGTACAATATTTTTGGTGATATTAGAAGTAACAGATACTTTTTAATGACAAAAAAGGGTTGAAATAGGGGAATTGTATGGAAGTTTAATCATTTTTGAATTTAGAAGCTTGAAACTTATTTTGTAGGCGTTTGATTAGATATAAAAATATGACATTAAAAATTTTACCCTTAGGGGGTAAAATAAGAATAGGGGGTGAAAGTTTGTATGGAAATATGTAAGGTTTCGGCTAAACCACTGCACCGATACTAAAAAGTATTCCACTAATGGTAATTATCACTCGCTTTTCGGTGAAGGAAAACATCGTGAGGAAACACACATACCTACCCGATAATTATTTCGGAGGTAGGTATGTTATCCACCAATCCGGACTGGGCCCCCGTGGTGGATTATGGCCTAACCCTCCTCACGAAAGTGAGGAGAGACCCGTGCCCAGCAGTGGGACGTTATGGGTTGATGATGATGATGAATGGAAAGCTACATTATCTTCGAGTAACATAGGCTATATTTTATCCCAGTATTCTCGCGGGACCGGGAATTACACGGGTGAAACCGCTGTGCGGAGCTAGTATGTCGTAATATATTTAACAGTCGAGTGGCTTACGCAAGCTTTAGTAACTCGATATTCTCATTCGAATGAAGACTTACTAGTCACACGACGTCGCTTCTAGGTAACAATTCAATAATTCATCCACCTAAGCGCGTTCAAAGAAAGATTAAGAAATTCGCTTTAAATAATAAATATGAGGTGTAAATTTCCTGACATCGAATTAAAATGTAAGAGCAATATTTTCCGAGAAGCGAAAGCCTCGCGGACAGAAATGGGCCCGAATGTCCGAGGTTCGTATGGGCCATGTGTCCCAACAAAAAAATTGACTTGACCGCAAATCTTTGACCAAATCTGGCCGTTATTAATTGATTAAATGAGTAAATTGACGGCATCAATATCGTAATAAGAACGATTTTTTCAGCGTCGGAACACTTTGAGTGGTTCGTTTCACCTACTTTTTAATTTGACTTGTGTGGAACTGAACCCCACTTTTGCAAATAACGGCGGCAGTGTAGCTGTATTTAATAAAAGAAAACGTGTCAACACTTCGAAACTGCTTGCAATTAAAAGTGTAGAGTTATGTCCAAAAAAACCGGCAAAGTGCGAGTTGGACTCGCGCACCGAGAGTTCCCTACAAACTTGTATGGTTAACTAGTAGTAAGCATATAACATTATTGCTGTAACTAAAATACAAGCTAGGTTAAAGGACAAACTTAACTTTGCTGTTCGATCTCTAGACACGATTAGTGCACCAACCGCAGATAATAAGATTGTAATAATTCTTTCCTGTATTATTATTGTTATTAATTTCTTTACATGTGCTGTAAAAATATTGCTTCCTACAAAATTTCATGATTATAGGTCTACCGGAGTATCCCATAGGTTTTGTTTCCCTTGTGAAATCGCGAAGCATGCGACCATAACGATGCAATATGCGACATAAATGATATGCGACATGCGACTTATCTTCTGATCGCATTGATTTACAAGTTTGATTTTTTTTACAGCTTAAAGAAATTGTAGATTTGTGTTTTTGATACAAATTTCAACATGATATCTTTACGTGTTCCTGATATAAAGGGTATTGACACATAGACAGACAGACGAACAACAAAACGGTCCTATAAGGGTTCCTTTTCCCTTTTAAGATATGGAACCCTAAAAAGGAAAACAATGAGCAATTTAACGTACATTCTTGAACCACAAGTGGTGAAACTTTTCATTTTCTAAAACAGCCGAAGTTGAAAATAACAAAACTTTCTCCAAGAGTAAATTAAACTTCTCCATTCAAACAAAACGGACAATTAATTTCATGCAATAATTTCTAATTTGCGTCAAGGCCAAATATGGCCTTTTCCAATAGCAAACATTAGCCTTATACGGCCACACCGTGGACGTGACTATGCCATTATTAGAATAGCCCATAAAGAGGTGGCCAATAATGACCATCTTCTAAGCAAGAATTGGCCAGATGTAGCCAAGTTGTCACTTTCGTATCCGAAATCAAATTTAATATTCTTCGTAGACAACGTTTTGTTTTTGCGAAATAACTTTAGATCGATTATCCACCCACACTATATGGAAACTTGATTAGAAATAATTACTCAAATATGTTAAACTGTCAAGTTGAGGCTCTCCAAAATACAGGTTTATTACTGTGATCCGGTTTGAAGGGCACTGTTTCCAGCGAAATTACTGCGTATATGAGACTTTAGAGCCGATGTCTCAGGGTGACGAGCGCAGTGCAGTGCCGCCCAGGATTATGGGCAGGCGAAGCGCTTACCATCAGGTGAACGACTTGCTCATCTCGTCACTCGGTCAAATAAAAATATTGCCAAGATTGTTTTTAAAAAAGTTTACTGAGTTTAAAAACCAAAAGGGACTAGGTACACTAGAAATGTACTTTTAGTACACTAAAGAGCAAAAATCACACACATGTTAAATAATCAATTTAATTTGGAAGTCTAAGTTGGTTGAAATAATTACAACGTGACAGTACCTGCTTGTCCAAATAATTTTAATGAATTTAATGTGTATGTCTATTTTGAAGTCGGTTCAAAACGGAATTTCATAATAACAATATTTTTAGAAAGGAATATTTTGAGGCAAATCAAGGGTTAGGATTTCTTTTTAAGAATCAAAGAAATCGGTCTAACACGAACCCGTCTTCAATGCAACTAGCTAACAGAAGCCTTATAATGTAACTCCACTAAAAATTAAACTGAACTTTATGTGTAGTTCTCAGCAAATGCCAAATGAAGTTCATATTCATTTTCATTATGTGTAGCCATACACGATAAGGTGTACCTGACAGGTGTACCTGACAGGTGTACCTGTACAGATAAACCGGAGCGTTTATGTTCCACAACTGTGCAGCTTTGCTACATATAAATACATTATACCGTACAGGCAAACCTGTCGGGTACACCCTAACGTGTATCGCTACCTTTAAAGGTACACAATAAAGTCGCTGGTATATCACACCATAAAGTACATCGTAACATCTAAATCTTTATTTATTCGTTACTTAACTATGTTATCAATGCTACTAAATCACTAATTTTAACTACATTGTAGTAAAATATTGACATCCTTTGAAAGCAACCGTTACTAATCCAATATTTACTGTTATTACTAAGTACTATTATATATCCTGTGGGTCTATTAAATTATCTCTCGGAGATGCCATAAAGGACAAAACATACACAAGTAACCTTAATAATGTAAGGTCAAAATTACCAAGCGCCAAAATACAGACATATTATTTTTATTTGAATCAGTAACGAGACGAGCATGTCGTTCGCTTGATGGTAAGCGCCTGCCTATAAAAGTTACAGCGCCACCCAGAATTTTGCATTGCATAATCTTTTACAGCGCTGCACTGCGCTCGTCACCCAGAGATATTGGTTCTAAAGTCTCATACGCCTAGTAATTTCGCTGGAAACAATGCCCTTCAAACCGGAACACAGTAATGTTTGCACACTATTGCTTAGCGGATGAATATCTGGCAATGATGTGGTACTTCCCCAGGCGGTCTCTTGTAGAAGAGGCGTACAACTATAGTGAAATTATTCTGCCTTGTAAAAATTACTTATTAACAATGTCATCTGCGGTAACATTCTCCTTGAAGTGTTAGATATTTGTGGGCTTTGTGATTTTGACCCTAATTATGTGGTTATTAGTTTATGTTTATCCTAGTCTTCTTTAAACATTCAATAATTTGGCGGAGAGATCAGTTACGAAACTGGCGAGTTAAGTCCTTATTACCATCTTTTAGGCAGATATTATGTACTAAACTTAATCTTACGTGACAGGCAAATCTCGGTTTCTAAACGATGATAAAGAATTTTACGCGGAGTTTCGCTACTTTACTAAGAAATATGTTTTTTTTTTTAAATATTACTAAGTAACGAAAAGGGCAAGTCACCGGATGGTAATTAACCGTTATGTCATCTCTGAAAGACAATTTTAATAGAGCTGGGGCCTCACCAAGATCAGTTAAATCCATCCAGTTTAAGGCCTTAAACTGAACTACCCTGCTAACTGTCACCACCAATATCGCTCAGCGTTCATAAGTCGACCAGAGACATTTATCCAAAGAGATTGTAACAACTTGTTTTAGTTTTTAGTTTTTATAGCTCCATCTCATTCTCTTTTTCTCTCAATTTCTTCAGTCTATTTTTGAGTGACGTCACGTCACGTTTGTCATTTATGAGTGTGTGGTGCTAATCTAGGCCGGTCAATTTAAGGCTTTAAAATGAACTGGGTGGAATAAGGGTAAGTACGTGGTGACTCCCCGGTAGCGTTGGATGGTTTTCTTGCTGTATTCTAGACGAAGCTTGGCGCGTTTTGACCCACATCATCACTTAGGCCTCTAAACCTTTCATCTCCAAACATAAGAATTTTAAACACACATAAAATAGGGCTCTCAACTAGTCTGCCAGCTATGGAGGCCGTAAAAATGTCATGGGGCCATGGTTTACAGCGCGAACCCCCTATGAGGTCCCATGAATTTGTATGAGGAATCTTTTAGTTTTATTGGGAAGGGACACAGTCCGTAATCGAAGTTTTCGGACAAGTTACTGGGATCACAGCGAGGTGTTTACAGTTTATATTTAGGGTTTTATTTTATGATTTGTTATTATTTCTGGATTATGCTTTTTATATATTTTATTTATTTATTTTATTTTTATATTTTTATATATTTAGGGTAAAACGCATAATCCAGAAATAATATATATCTATATCTTTATATATATCTTTGACTAACCCTTAAACTGCAATCTCCCTTCAAAAGAAAAGCAGTGATATGTTTGTTATTATATGATGTTATTAAACTTTTGTACTGTTTCAAACCCGGTGACGTTAGGTTACAAAGCGGTCGCCGTTATCTTTACCCTTTTCTCGTTTTTCGTAGTTCGGCTTCATTTTCTTCAGCTCATCCCATAAAATGAACAGTAATTTAATCAGGTATCATTTTCATTGCAGACTTTATTGCGATCGTTTTATAAAATACACACTAAATCTCAACATCGTCTAGTCTAGACACCTAAGTTGCTTTGAATGTACTTAGAGCTTACACCCGACAACGTCTAGACTAGTATTTACTTCAAATAAGATTCATATCATGTACGTTCTTCGTTGTGGATGTCTATGAACTTTTTATAATCCGTATATGATCATCGTAACAAACGGCTTAATCAACCCACTGCAAGGCAGAAGCCTGCTCCCTCTTACGCCATTCATCCCGGTTCAGAGCCAATCTGGGCATATGAGGCTTTAGGCCGACGTCTCGGGGTGACAAGTGCAGTGCAGTGCCGCGCAAGATTATGCAATGCAAAGTACTGTGTAACACAGTAACTGTTATAGGCAGGCGTAATTCATCTCGTCATCAGTTAAATAAAAAAAATAGTCCAGGTCTTGTTCGGCTGCGCAAGTAATGAAAGTATGAAATATAAAAAAATGCCAGGCATTTTTCTTCGGTACCAATTCCGTACTTTTATAATCCGTAAACGCTCTCTCGCATCAGTATCGACTACCCCATCCCTACAAATGGCTGGTTTATGCACCAAACAATATATTTACGAGCATTGAATTGCACACAATGTGACGAAGGACATTCCGAGCAAATTGAATTTAGAACTGCGAGTGAGCAAAATGAAATATAAACTTTGACGAGACGTACTATGGACCTATGGGAATAACCCGGTTTATGCTTCCACGTTTGCTCTGAGAATGCGAATTTGTAATTACAGTCTTTTAAATTGCCAACTTAAATTATAAAGTGTACAATTTATTTATGTAAATTGTAAAACGTTCCATTATTGTTTTACCTTCTTGAGAAATTAGTTAAGTTTATTGCTTTTAGTAATTCTTTGAACAGTAAAAATTACTTCAAATTACTAAACCAATTTTAATGTAATATAGGACGATCCTGTGGGTCGTCTGTTCCGATAAAAAAAACATCCAAATCGGTTTAGAAATCCTGGAGATGAAAATAATCGAAATGAAAAACCAAATGCCACTAACCAAGTTCGTCTAAAACAGTTTAAACTCTAAAGAATCTAATAATAATAATCTATATCTATACTAATATATAAAGCTGAAGAGTTTGTTTGTTTGAACGCTAGGATCTCAGAAACTACTGGTCCGAATTGAACAATTCTGTTTGTGTTGAATAGTCCATTTGTCGAGGAAGGTTATAGGCTATATAACATCACGCTACGACCAATAGGAGCGGATCATCAATGAAGAATGTGGCAAAAACGGGGAAAATATATTGCTTTTAAGAGATTTATTGCGGGATAATTTGAATTGTGAGGGTGAAACCGTAGAGCGCAGCTAGTAAATAATATACGAAAATATAATAAACTCATCACAATCACTTAAATAGATATTGACCCTTAACTAGGATTCCCTGTAGGGAACTACGAGGACCATGGTCCTACAAACATTCAGACTCAGCAATTATATGTTGTTCACACAAATCTTTGCTCTGTAAGAATCGAAGCTAAAACTTCATGCTTTGCATTCAGCTCATCACCCACTACGCCAAAGGCCAAAGTTCTATGGAAACAACCCGAATTTATGTAACCGCATGCGCACCGAATAGTCCATAGTTGTTACATCTCGATTGGAAATGAAAACCAAATTAGTTGCATAAAGATATAATTAACACCTTTAATACCTTTATACCACTAGAATTACATAAACATATCTTCCTAATAGCGGCGGAAAGTAGTTTAATTAAAGAAGCAAAGCATGTGACTCATCGCGCTTATGCAAATGGGTCAGTGCAGGCTTCCGGACCGCCCTGAGTAGTAATCGCTTTGCAGACACGTGGACCGAACATAAGTAGCTGTCGACTGGTGGCTTAGTAGCTGACTAAGCGATTTATTTTCCAATTAAAACTTCTTTACGCACGATTTACTTGGGGAGTAAGATGGTGAATGCCTGTCGAGAGCATTACGAAAAGTGTGATCGATGAAGTTGAGAAGGAGATATAAGTTAGTGAAGATAGAAAGAGGGAGTTACGTTTCGTATATTACTGTAGAGGCAAGAGAGAGGTGCGAGCACACATTTTCTGTCTCTCTTTCTCTCATAACGAAGTTTTACTTCAGTCGTCTAAAGCACACTCTTTTTTTTCGGAGTAGTAGATACCTATCTGATGCATCACGACACGACACGTCAGACAAATGTGAAACTTTTTTTTTTCCGGTGAAATGGTTTACGCATACTCCCCCGCCAGCTAGTCTGACGGGATTTACCCACTAAAACCCCGGGGTGTTCTCCTCTCCGCATGTTGGGGTGGTCCCGGGATCGCTGATCGCGCATCCGCAACAGACAAATGAGAACCTTTTTTTTTTTTCCCCGTGGAAATGCATTAGGCATACCACCCCCCCCCCGGGGGGGGGGGTTATGTGGGACTCCCACTAAAACTCTGGGTTTACCCACTAAAACCCCGGGGTGTTCTCTTCTCCGCATTATGGAGGTGGTTACGGGTTCGCACGGCGCTTCCGCGACCACCTCTGCGGGCGCCCTCCCGGTCTCGCCACGTGAGGCTTGGGCCTCTTTCTCCACTGGGTGCGTCCCGGAACACACGGGCCACACCTCAGCTCGGGACTTCTAACTTGGGCGTTGGACCCCCGATCCGCGGCCCAAAAGTCCCCGTTATTGGTCCCTTGCTGTGCCCTCTGCTGATCAGAGGGACACGCGAAGGACCTCTTCTCGCCAGGTTATTTGCTATGGCCACCAATTCCCCTAGGAAAATTGCTGACCGAACCCCAGGGTGCACCGGCCCAGCTGCTGCCCTTCCCTCCGGATGCAACGCATCAAGAGGGACGAACAACAGCCGGGCACTCGTGGAGGTTACCTGGCCCGCACCCCAGACAAATGTGAACCTAGCTTAACCCGCTTCAGCTCACCACAGACAACACATCCCAAGTTCGCTTGCAAGATTACGTCAACCTCAGTTTAAATTGGAGATTATCGTATTAAACTCTTAATGCCTCGTTCTTGCCTTGTAAGTCGGTCACAACTTCATGTTATAATAATTTTTATGTCAACGGCTTATCGCTTCGGCCCCACACTTTGTTTTTTTTTAGTTTATTTACGAGACTGTCGATTTATGAAAAAAACACACTTCTTTAATTTTTTTTCTTTCGACCGAGGACGAGACAGGCTAGTCGTTCATCTGGTGGTAAGCGCTAAGCCTGCTGATAACAGTTGGAGTGCCAACCAAAATTGGAATAAAACTTAACTGTAATAATAGGCTTTTGAATCATTTTTGAAAACAGGTTTGATGTTTTCCAAAAATCACCGTATAGAATGTACCTACTTAATAGAAACTTGACAAAATCTGTACATTTATTTATTTTATTTGAGGTAAACATGGAAATCAATAGAGCCCTAAAAGTTTTTTTAAATAAAGAATAAGTGAAGTTTAATGGTGGAGAGTTAGTTTTAATAATTAATACAACAATGAATTTCATCTAAACTTTCGGAAACTTTTTTATTTAACTTTTTTTCAATGATGAATAGTTTAAATTTAGTTTAATTTTGCTTTATTAAAGATAACCTTTGAATTTATAAAGCAAAATGATGTCAAGCGAATTTCCATATAGAGTGAAATACATTTTTCCTATTAGATTACCTTAGCGTAATTCTACGAAAGAGTTGAATAAGAGGTTTTTAGTTTGCATAAGGTAATAAGGTAAAGAACGAGATTTTACATCAGACTAAATGACATTTAAATTAGCGTCAGCTGCTTTATATGTGCCTACATACTTAGCCACTTATCTTATCTATCTTGGATCTAAAATATCTATCCAAAATAACACTTACTGATTTGCACAAGAAAATATAGGTACAAATTGTAATTTATTAAACCGATGGAGTTTAAAAATTTTACGTGTAAATTTCATTTAAAAAATACTATATGTGGGCCCCGTGGTGGATTATGGCCTAATCCTCTTCAAGAAAGTGAGGGGAGACCCGTGCTCAGCAGTGGGACGTTATGGGTTGATGATGATGATGATGACTACAAAATAGGTATGCCAGCTTAATAAGTTGTATTGACAGTAACATACTTAAACCGTTTCACTTAAACAAATTGATCGTTCATCTACCATTTAGTGATATGTATATGATGTTAATTAGGCCATGCCCAGATTTTATTAAAAAAAAAAATCGTACTTGCAGCCGACAAAACTCAATTTTATTATTCAACATATTTATTTATTTATTTGTATTACTATATCAAGCCACATACCTACATACATGTGAGGAAACCCACATACCTACCCGAGAAATATTTCGGAGGTAGGTAGGTGATCCACCAATCCGGATCTGGCCCCCGTGGTGGATTATGGCCTAATCCTCCTCATGAGAGTTACGGGAGACCCGTGCTCAGCAGTGAGACGATATGGGTTGATGATGACTATATCAAAAATAATATTCCTATAGCGAAATTATCCTGAACCAAACCTAATAATTGAGGTAAAATTGATTGAAACCTTATCGTTGTAGAAAACATTTAAAAATCAAATTTAAGTGATAATAGGTATTGTATTGTCTGCGGAGATCTTCAAAGCTATTAGCGTATGAATATTAAGAATACAACTGTCAAAATAAGACCATTAAGATAACTTTGTATAATTATAATTTGTCATTAGGTAGGTACTCTACTGGGGTATTGATAAGAAATAACTATTTAACGTTACGAAATATACAGACAAAGTCAAGGGTCAATACTGATTTAAAGAATGAAAATAGCATTAGGACATTAGGAGAAGTATCTACCTATTATAGTACCATACCGCATACCACCAGACCCGCGTGGGGGCCGGGTGGTTATGTGGGACTCCCCCGCCAGCAAGTCTGACGGATACACCCACTAAACCCCAGGGTGTTCCATCGGGACGCCTTTGTTGTCGGGGCTACGGGTGTGAGAGTGGACTTCCGCGGCCCCGACGGCGTTGGTCGAACATGAACACAGGCCCTCGGAAAGTTTCCGCATGCACAGTAACGAAGAAATGTTTTAATGTGCCATGCCTTCTCAGTAGGTGGAAAATAGTGGGAAATACCGGGCGACCAACCCTAACTGTCCAAATCCTAACTCGTTTCCAAAATACGAACACGTTGACGCTTTTTGGGGCTAACTTCACAATAGCTTAGATAAATCGACACTACTGTTTTCTTCCAATGTTCAAATAAGACTTCCTTTTTTTAGAGTTACATACGAGATCGTACAACAAATAAAGGACACGAATGAGCATTATAAGATCAATCTCATGTACGTCTGTCACATTTGACAGTACTGTTTTTAGATTCACCTTTGCACAGCTAAAAGAAAAATCATGTAAGTCTTAAAAGCATACTGTCGTGTCTCATGTCCATCTGTTTGTTTCTACTGAAAAGAACGTAATATAAAAGCTTGCATCTATACATACTGTAAATTATTTCCCAATCATAATTAGAAGTATTTCTCCTGAAGTAACCTTTGCTGGATATTCTACCGCAAAGCCGTCCTTATCATCATCATCATCATCTGCTGGTTGTTCAGTGCTGAACAGAATGTTTTCCCATAGAACGCCACCACGAGCGGTTGCTAGCTTGCGTCCAGGCGGCTCCTTGCAACTCGCACCAGGTCGTAGGTCCACCTCGTGGGGGCTTCTTCCGGTTTCTGGTTGCTACTTGAGAACTTTCTTTCTTTTTTTTGACTGAGTAACGAGACGAGCAAGTCGTTCACCTGATAGTAAGCGCTACGCCTGCCCATAACATTCACAGCACCACCCAGAACCCTGCTTTACATAATCCTGGGTGGCACTGCACTGCGTTCGTCACCCTGAGCCGTCGGCTCTAAAGTCTTATATGCCCAGTAATTTCGCTGGAAACAATGCCCTTCAAACCAGTACACAGTAATGTTTGCACACTACTGCTTGTCTTCTGCCTCAACTGTAGTCGGTTCCACGAGCTACGTAGCCTATCCACAGCCACTTCAAGAATTACTACTTTATCAGTAATTTTAGTACTCCTGCGCTTACCTTCATTACAGACGCAAAGCAGTAGTTTAACAATTGAGTATATCCAGGGACAGTAGTGAGAAAGTTTGCAGAACGTACGCATAACCTAAATTCTATTTGGAATACTAAGAAGAACATCTGGCTGAAACTTCGAGGAGACCACACTTCAGTGTTATTGCCTTTCGTTTTATTGTGAGTGGAGATTTATGGGCTAGGGTGACCATGACAAAACAAAAGTGAACCCTTTTTTATTTAATAAACTTTTAATATATTTTCAAAAATAGAATAGATATTAAATTTTTAGAAAAATCTACCAGTATACATATAAAAGAGAGAAAAAAAAAGCGACCCAACCCGAAGACCCGAAGATTGGGCTCAGTGGCGTTCAATAGGTACCTACGTCGAGTAGTGTACAAAGAATAGGCTGATGATGATGATGACTTAAATATTATAATCATCATCATCATCATCAGCGACATCATTGTACTACCCTTCTCTACCTATTGTAATTCTTCTGTACTGTGTTTATTTTTGTTTCTGGTGTACAATAAAGAGTTTCTCTATTCTATTCTATTTTCTATACACACGACACATACACATGTATGTATGTATGTCATGTCTCCCCCATAGAACGCCACAACGAGCAGTTGCTAGCTGTTTGCATCCAGCTCGTCGGTCCACCTCGTGGGAGCCGTCTTACGCTACGTCTTCCTGTCCGCGGTTGCCACTTGAGAACCTTTCTCCCCAACAGTTACCGATTCTACGAGGTACGTGGGCTGCCCATTGCAACTTCAACTTGCTAATTCTTAGAGCTATGTCGTATGTAACATGACATACATACATACATGTGTATGTGTCGTGTGTATAGAAAATAGAATAGAATAGAAAAACTCTTTATTGTGCACCAGAAACAAAAATAAACACAGTACAGGAGAATTACAATAGGTAAACAAGGGTAGTACAATGGGCGGTCTTATCGCTGAAAGCGATTTCTTCCAGACAACCTTTGGATAGACAATAAAAACATTTTTCGATAGTAGGTTAGGTTTTTTTTGTAGTATATAATATTATAATGTATAACCTTAATGCAATGTCTGTGTAAAACCCAAGAGGTAACCACACTTCATTTTATTACGTTTCGTCTCGACAAACCGTCGGGATCAGTGGAGATCTTACTGGAGATTTATGGATTGGGGTGACCACGCTAGATGATTTTGTGATTTTTACGGATAATTTATTCATAAAAAAGTTACAAAAATTAGCTATGATAGTTCTTACGAAATAATTCTAAATAGTTATGCACATAGTTTAAATACAATTTTTGGGTAAAAAAAAAGCCACAGGGGATAATGTTTTTTTTTAATAAGTTAACTCAAATATTATTAAGCGTCAGAAAAAATCAATATGATGTGCATTATATTAATATAGTGTTTTGGAACATTTTTTTTATAAGTTTTATTTATTTTTAACGAGTCATGGATGATTTTTACCTCATCTTCCCTCTGTAGGTAATCGACCCGCTCTTAGTTAGACTATTAACTCTTAAATTATAGGTAACCTACTATAATATTATTTACAATATTATTAAACATACCAAATGAATCACAAATCAACAAAAACTCAAAACTCAGAACTCTAAACTCTAATCATTTATCGCAAATAGGCAAAATAATGCACTTTTACATGTTAAACAATTATGTCTCTTATAAAAAATAAATAAAATGTTCTAAGCGAATGAACGATTATGAGTTTGAAAAAGGAAATTTCCCCTTCAAGTGGTGATTCATGCGTAAATCTCGTACAGGAAAAGGAAACTCCATCAACTCTACCAGTGCTTCGGAAATACGCCAAGCCAATGAAAATTATTTCCGATACCAGATTTATCCATCCCCAATTCATAGAATGTTGCTATTTACGGACTCCCAACCGATAATGACTAAGCAATACAGGTAGAATTGACTCATGGGGTATCGATACCCAGAATCGATATCCATCGGTTTTACAACTGCATTATCTCAAACTGTTTACGCTCGAGTTGTTATGAAGTGCATTGATTACGAGAATAGCGATTGTTCTGTGAAGGTCGTATCGATAATGCGTTTTTATCGATTTTATTTGAGATTGGAATTGTAAACAGTTGTTTGAATTACATAATTATCAGTTCCAGGATAGAATCAGTCAATTTTCGAACGGAAACAGTGAAATTAAGTAAAAAATAAACTGCAATCTAGATTTTGTAAAAATAAAAATAAAGTTGATAAAAAAAAAATTAACTAGTTTACTTTACAATGAACTAATATTTAAAGTAACCAGGTAATAACTTATGATATTATAATAAATCATATTAATAATATCATTCAGATATATTACAGACGCAATCTTTAATTTCATATCCCACAAAACCAATTTAAAAGATTACAAAAAATACAAAATAATTAATTTAAATATGATTACTTATTTAATTGTTTTTTTTTTTTTTTTTTACTCTAGCAAGACTATATCGTGGAGATAGGGTGACCATAATATGATAATTATTTTAAAATTGGACCTTCCATATTCACTTTCGATTGCATATTAATAGTGCATAACATTATACATAAAATACCTATAAAGGGTGGAAATAACCAGATACACTTATGCTTAGACATAAGCTGAACATAATAAACCGGTATTACCATAAAAATCCGGTATCGGATATCTAAACGGATAAGCATTTAGATTTAAGTGACTGGCGGATTAGTACCGCATTTCCAATTGGTATTGTATCGGTTACATTGCTTAGAAATTGACCAGTTGTGGCAAAATAAGTTTAGCTAGAGAAAACAAACGTTATTCAATTCTTTGTTTTCTTTTCGTTCTTAAGTTTTTGACATGTTAACTAGTTTTACTTATAAATCATCATCATCAACCACCCATAACGTCCCACTGCTGGGCACGGGTCTCTCCTCACTTTCGTGAGGAGGGTTAGGCCATAATCCACCACGGGGGCCAGATCCGGATTGATGGATCACCTACCTACTTCCGAAATAATTCATATTAATTAATTAATATTACTTATAAATAGGTTACTTAATTATTTACTAAGTCATATAAATGGCTTTAACGATACTATGTAATATGCACAGCACACAGAGGTTTATCTGAAAACTGAAAATGTAATGTTGATGTTTTTTAGGGTTCCGTACTTTAAAAGGAAAAAAGAACCCCTATAGGATAACTTTGTTGTCCGTCTGTCCATCTGTTTACTAAAAATAGTTTCTTTTGTGTATATTTGTGTTATTGATGGAATCATCATCAACCCATATCGTCCCACTGCTGAGCACGGGTCTCCCCTCATTTCCGTGAGGAGGATTAGGCCATAACCCACCACGGAGGCCCGGTCCGGATTGGTGGATAACATACCTAAAATAAAAAATAAAATATTTAACTTTTTTTTCTGTTTGTTTTTTTCATAACTCGCGTATTTATAATATTAGTAAAAATACACTAAAAACTTTGTGTAAACGATACTATTATATAATACTACGCACACACACACACACGCATTTAGTGATAACAGTGTTGAATGACAGTTCAGATAACAGAGAGATCTAAATATTTCCCTAATTTTTAAACTCATTGGTGATGCTGCGACGTTGAGCTACGAAATACTCTAACGTAAAGCAAACAAAGACAACACCAAACGGGCGCTTGCCATCACCATATCACTAAGAACCCGTAGGGATGGTTCGTGATGGTGGCAAGCGTCCAGACGGACGTCCACATCATTATTCGACGAAATTACTGTGTTCCCGTTCGAAGGGCATCGTGTCCAGCGAAATTACTGGGCATGTGAGACTTCAGAACCGTTGATGTCGCAGTGCAGTGCCGCGCAAGATTAACAATGCAATGTTCTGGGTGGCACTGTGAATGTTATGGGCAGGCGTAGCGCTTACCATCAGTGAACGACGTGCTCGTCTCGTTACTCAGTCATATAAAAAAAAGACTGACGCCTACGCAATTATTAATGTGTAATGTTAATGTTTATTTACTGTCCATCCAAAGATTGTCTGGAATAAATCGCTTTCAGCGATAATACCGCCCATTGTACTACCCTTGTTCACCTATTGTAATTCTTCTATACTGTGTTTATTTTTGTTTCTGGTGTACAATAAAGAGTTTTTCTATTCTATTCTATTCTATTATTCGACGAAATTGGATAAAAGTCAACAAACTCATTAACGAGTTGTTTCCAGAAAGGATGATGACGTTAATGAACATGGGACGTTTGAAATCAACGAAGGGTTATTCGAAATCAATGTAATATATTTATTCCGTTCCATCCAAAGGTTGTCTGGAAGAGATTGCTGTTTAGCAATAAGGCCGCCCATTGTAACTTTAGTTATAAGATGTTTTTCCTTTTGCTTGTACGTCTTGGAGTGCAATAAAGAGTTGTTATCTTATCCTATCAAAGTTGATTTTTTTCTTTTCAAAATCATCGAAAGTTTCCAGACATCTGACTCTGATGTAATTCTGCAAACGTGCTGAAAACGATGATAAAAAAAAAACAAGTTACGTATTTTTTTTAATTTTCAAATTACTTTCTTACAGAGTATTAAAATTACCGCATCCGAAACAAGACTTGTTTTCCTCAATCACAGCGCTCACTATCGGTGACGCGTCCAGCGATTAAAGGACGGCAAACGACCACGCGATAACAGCTGATAATACCTAATCTCTCTCTTGGCCGGCTCCTAGAGCACACTTGTTAGTTTCTTACATCCGTGGACGTTCCACAAACGAATTTGTTAAAATTTAAATGGAGAATTGTGGTTTTCTTTTTAATTTCGTTTTGTTTGTGCTTACTATTGGTTTTTTTCTTCTAAATATTGAATTGAGTGGACAGTAACAATTTCTATTTGGAATTTTAGTGATGTTTCGATTGCTTTTTTTTATTGTCTACGCGTTTTTTTTTAATATAAATTAATGTGATTTATAGTAAATTTATGGCGACGGCCAGTCTTGTGCAAAGAAAAATTCAAGTATTCAAATCTGTTTTACATTTTATTTCCGCTCAAAGAATGCTGTCAGTAGAATAATAAAATCAAAATGGGAACACAAATGTATCTGATGAAGTGATGTTGTGGGTTTTACTACATCTAACTCTAACTTGACGTTCTATTTACGAACTATTTGACAGATATATTTTTATACACGTCAAATCCATTTAAAATTCAAAATCAGAACCCCATATCTCTTTAATTTGTGCAAGCACACGTGTGGGCAGTGTTAAAATAAGTTAAAGATTGTTCTACAACGTCACATCTGTACCGTTACGAGCAGTCGAATGAAAATAACGTTTATTATGCATAAAATAACAAGTGACAACCAATAAAACGTTGGTAGCTATATTACGTTAGTTGTAACAGTGTTCTTTTGTAACAGGTTGTTGCGTAACCTTTGGAAAACTATTTAAAGTTAATTTATGATAAATAGCGGTTAATGAGGTGATCGAATTTTCGTTAAAAGTGATTCAGTGTTTGTTATGATGCGCGTGAGTTTGCCGGTCTCCTTGTTTGTTGCTTCGGTATTTAGTGGTTGATGGAGTGTTAATAAGTGAAGTGTTATAATGAGTGTGCCCAATTTGAGTGCTGATCAAATAACAGGTACTTCCTACAATGCTTTATTTCGTTTTTCGTAGAATATATTTTAATTATTATAACAGATCAGACAAAACAATGGTTAGGAATGAAACTATGGCTATACCTTAAAAATCAATATTTTGTGTTATCTATTATATTTCTTCTGTTATTTTTATAGGGGATTTTTTGTTGAAAGTCGTTTTCATTATTTAGTGGGCCGAATTATGTTTTTACTCGATAGCTAGGTAAATATTTGCACCCAAATACTACTTATTTACGTTTTAATTACTACACTTGACAATATTTTTTTTATAATAATAAGGCCAAACTATGATTGATAATTTTGAGAAATAAATATTATTTTAATTTTAAAATACAACTATTTGTAAATGCGAAATTACTTTATAATTATGAAAGCTTTTGGAACAGGAATTTCAATGGGAAACTGAAAATTTGACGTCTATTATTTTATAGTAACTCCTAAAAGTTGAGTTTGTTCGTGGGTTAATGTGCAATTATAACGATGATAACTGAAAAAAACGCGTGTCATTTGGTCTCCAAAACTCCCAGAGCTTTTCCACCAATTTACTGAATCGTGACCTTGACTAATATTCTGACTATCTTACTAAATTCGATAATTAAACTTTTTAGAAGAAAAAAATTGAAACTGTTCTATAAGTTGGCACCAGTGTCAACTTATAGAACAATTAAAATTTTAGAAAAAAAATATTGAAGTTATTCTTGTTGGCACCAGTGTCAACTTATTGAACAATTTCAATTTTTTTTGCCCCTGACATTGACACTGTTTGGTTGAGTTGACACTTGTGCCATCTTTAGATCCACCAAATTAAGTTTTAGTATGTGGTGTTACATTTTTATTCTGTGATTCTAGTGTAGTTTGTGCCTACACAGTTGGTACCACTGACTGAATGCAAAGCCAAAGTAGAAAAATGCCTCGCAGCACAAACTTCATTACCGTTACCGCGATCTTTTGAAATAAAGTAGACACCGTAATTAGCTAAGCGTACATGTCTTATTAGTTATCTGTGCGGCTAATCGTTGAAAGCAATTTGTGTTCAGTGAACAAAGAGTTTGGGCATGACCGTTAAGGGTGTGCAGACGCGCGGTTTTAAAACGCTGTAAAATAAAAATTGGCTTTCTGTAAAGGTGGTTTACGGACGATATTTTAACGTGACAACGTCATAACAAAACATTGATGAATTTATTGCATACTTTTATGAATAAAATTGAATCATTTTTTAATAATAAAAGAATAAATACTTGAAATTATACTGGTAATCAGATTTTTAAAATGCAAGAATAATTAATCTGTCAAGAAGAGAAGAGAGATAGATGCGGCGCAAGCGTACAATGAGCGTTACGGGACAATGTGTCAACTTTTTCGTGCATGCAGCCGGCGTTTATCGATTTATTAGACGTTGTCACGTCAAATTTCCAGTAAGTATCAACCTCATGAGTTTGCTTATTTAATATCTACATTTTATAGTCTGGAATTCTCAAAGCCATTAAATGTTTGACGGGCCAGCTTTTATCAGTCTTTATGGATTCAGAAGCCTCATTATTTCAATAAAACTATTAGGTATTTCTCGGTCGACGCCGTCGGTGACAAGAGGGCTGGCTCATTTCTCGCACAGAGAATAGCTATTGCTATTCAACATGGAAATGCATCCAGTGTTGTTGGCACCATGCTTCATGGATCACCTTTCTTACAATTTCAAGGCTTAGTTTTAGTTTTATATTTAGTTTTCTAAAGACCATCAAATTACTAATGATGGTCAAAATCATTGTCACCTGTAAATAAATTTTACCTGTTTATCATTTCAGTTTGTCGCGAGGGTTTGGTTTGATAATTTTTCGAGGCCTTACTAATAAAATGATGTTGGTTATTTTATTTTTAAACCCCTGAGGAAAAAACGACGGCGTGTTATACGTTTGACGTGTGTGTGTCTGTGTGCATTGTAGCTCCCGAACGGATGAACCGATTTAGATTTTGTTTTTTTTTTAACTTTAGAAACGCACCTTTATTGCAACGCTCGTTTGCCACATCCAGTTGACTGCTTCTACTCTGTAGCCTTTGTTTACCAATATCGTTAACGAACTTGCATTGACGTGCATCTCACCCCGACCTATATTACATACCTTTCTCATTATGGCTATTAGAACGCCAAAGAATCTGTAATCGCTGTTACTTTGTCTAACGTGAAATCTATCTAGGACGATCCAAAAATAAAACTTTCAGATCTATGTTTCTTATGTTATGATTTATTAAATAGAAATATTATACACCTATAGGCGTCAAAAATTACGCGATAGCGAGTGAACATCAGATAAAATTTTAATTTTATTGTGCTTATTCAAATTAGAATTTCACTTTTAATATGCATAATACGAAACTTTGTTTTGATTATATTGATCGTGAAACAGAAATTAAATTTTATGGCTATAAAATTTGACGATCGAGTCGACACACATTTTATTTCGATGTCTTTGAAAGATAAAAAAAAAGATAACACTAAAGTTAATGTGATTAGACAGTGACATTCCCATTTTTATTACTGTAACTATTTTGGCTCTATTTAATCAACCTTGTTACTTTGTTAAGTTTTTGGGATTTCCCATATAAGCTGACCCGATAGTTTGGAAAAACCGAAAGCAATTCGTGCTAATTTAAAAATATTATCTATAACTAGCTGTACCCTGCCACGCTTCGCTGTGGCACATTCGCGCATTCGCTGATATGTCACTGATGAAAAAAATAGATAAAAACAATCCTTGATGCGGATTATATATCATGCTAAAATTTCAGCTTGATCGGTGCAGAACTTTTTGAGTTTTTGAAGCGTACACAAACCAACATAACATTTATATATATATATATATATATAGATGATACTATTTATTCTGTAATCTGGCGATCCCAGAATAAGGCCTTACCCAAGTACGCGTGGCTTTGCTTGGACAGACAACACCTTCCTTAGCTTTAATTTTTTGGCTAAGTAATGAAAAGCAGAAGCAGTAGTGTGCAAACATTACTGTGTTCCGGTTTGAAGTTCACTGTTTCCAGCGAAATTACTGGGCATAAGAGACTTTAGAACCAATGTCTCACGGTCACGAGCGCAGTGCAGTGCCGCGGAAAATTATGTAATGCAAAGTGTCGTTGTAACTGTTATGGGCACGCGTAGCACTTACTATCAGGTGAAAGACGGCTCGTCTCGTTTCTTAGTTAAAGAAAAAAAATTGAAAGATGTAGTTTTTGCCTAATGAAAACTGAACAGGGAGCAGTCATTTCCTCAAACTCGATTACTTGTATAGTGTCTAATGATTATAAATACTCCCAAATCCGACTATCCAAACATCAAACGATTGTTTCGCGGTAAACAATCTTCAGTTCTGTCCTGAAGTTAATAGATCGTTAGTTACTACCTAAACTATAAGTAGATCTAAAGGCGATTCGGCGAATGATTTGTTTGGGATCCGTTTTCTTCTCCGGGAAACTGGTCTTTAACAGGTCTTTGTGATTTTACCTGATTCTTTTTTGTTGATGCTATTTTTAATCATGGTTTAAAAGTAGAAATAGGATGGTGGCGGTCACATAACCACAATCATGGCGATAAACACTCACTCACTGACTTAACACTTTCACTGCTGAGCCGTTTTGCTTTTTGTGTCCATGGGTGCGGCTCTAGACGCGTCATAGTGTTTTCACATACAACAAACACAACAGTTGTGTTTTGCCGTACTCGTGGCAAGTTATGAAAAACACGCCAGATGTGTTTTCAGCAGTGAACGTGTTAACTCGTTCGCTTGCTTTTCAACTATATGACCGCCCATTGTACTACCCTTGTATGCCCATTGAAATTTTTTCTATACTGTGTTTATATTTTTGGTGTACGTACAAGAAAGAGTTTTCTATTCTATTTTATAAACATAAATGATAAATTCTAAAATGTATGGTTAAATCGTTACCATGCTTAGTCATTACAATTTTCTTTCGTTCGGTAGGTACCTTTTTTATTCTTTTTTTTTTAATACTTTTCGTTATCCATAAAACATGTGTATCCATTTTTGTCATGTACCCACTTAGTGGTGTATAAAATTTCAGTTCAATTCGTCTGTCGGATAAATAACCTCCTTTTCATAATTTAGAACTTAAAGAATTTCGGTATTCAGGTAAAATTATCAGGTCATCGTGAGGAAACCCACATACCTACCCGAGAATCATTTCAGAGGTAGGTATGTTATCTACCAATCTGGACCGGACCCCCATAGTGGATTGTGGCCTAAGTCAAAGTCAAAAGTCAAAAATCTTTATTCACATAGGCACCAAGAGGGCCTAACACAACTGTCGTCTGTTCCATAACTTGCCGCGAGTGCGGGAAAACACAACAGTTGTGTTTGTTGAGGGGGAAAACACTTTGGAGTGTGCAGAGCCGCACTCGTGGTAAGACAAGAAAATCAGCTCAGCAGTGAAAATGCTAACCCTCCTTTGGGTTAATGAGGATGATGATGATGATGATGAGGTAAAAGTATTAAATAAGACGATAACTTGTCCGACAAAAGTGACAATGGAGACTTCTAAAACATAATTGCCTCACTCACCATTCTGCTTATCTGTGTCCAAACAAGATCCAAACGGACCGAGTTCAGAAGTCACTCAATAAACCAACATTTAACGTCGTGTAGCAACTTGTAGCCATTACGCCTTATCAAGTGATAAATAACTAGAAACATTAAAGCACGAGCTTGTCATCTATACATCAATACAAATAAATAAAATTGAAACGTCACTTTGTAATTTCAAATTAACAACTTTTCACTAAATGCATGTGAAAGTATATACGGACTGTCAATAAAAACTTTTTTTTTTAATTTGGTCTGTTTGTTGCGGCTATTCTCAATTTTGAAATCGGTTTGTGTGTGGTTTAAGTGTGAAAGCGTAACAAACTCATAGCATTTATAATATTAGTTAGGATGAGGATTGGAGGATTAGTAGAATGATCTGCTGGAGAGTCGCGTAACTATGTGGTAATGCTAGATATGTTGAAGGCAGTAAAGTTAATGCCCCACAAATGCAGTCATATTAACACGTTCACTGCTGAAAATACAACTGTTGTGTTTTTTATAACTTTCCGCGAATACGGTAAAACACACCTGTTTTGTTAGCGCAGCTTGCGTGACGGCTCTGTGCCGAAACATAGACGTGTGTGTTTATCGCGGCGCTACTACAGTGCGGCGCTACACAGTCGGCACGCCATTGCTGGAAAACACACACGGTCCGTATCGCTGCCTAAATGTAAAAACCGGTTCAGCAATTAATGTGTTAATTTGTACGGAATTATCACTCCCTTTTCCCATAATAGTAGTCAATTGTAGAGTCCTCCATCCATTGAGGCAGTCATTACCAAGACAAGTGGCAGTTAGGGTTGCCATCCCTAAAATTTGGCAACTACGACAAGACGCGTGAAAACCCTGGGTTTTAGATCCCAGAACCGGGACATGTCAACAGGTTTTTTTAAACATAGTGTTATAATAAACAGTTGAAAATATCGTAAATCGCCTTTTTATTTATTTTCAGACCTTATATAATTTAAACTTAGTCATCTTTTATCATAATTTAAAATTTTCGGACGCTCCCCGGACGCCCTTTAAACTAGGACAAATCCGGGGAAACCCGGACGGATGGCAACCCTGGTGGCAGTCAACGTCACGATTCAGCAACGTCACAATTTTCTTCGACTCGATCATGCTAATAAACATTCAACTAGACCTGCTTGTGATCTCCTATTCGTATCCATAACGTTTAAGATGTAATTTGACAAACAAATTTATTTATATTACAGTTTATAAGACAGCTATGGCTTTTTAATAGACATTTGGGTTTTATTTTCATTCCATAAGGTACAGCACGTCGGTTTCTTCGACTTAACGCTTAGTTACGTAGTTTATAGCAGTTTAATAGTTTTGGAAAGCTTGTTTTCTTCTATTAGTAGTGATGTCACAAAAGGTTTTATTTATTTTAGTAGAAGTTGTATTGATCGTCATCAACCTATATCGGCCCACTGTTGAGCAAAGATCTCCCCTCACATTCGTGAGGAGGATTAGACCATAATCCACGACGGCGACCCGGTCCGGATTGGTGGATAACATATCTACCTCCGAAAGTATTCTCGGGTAGGGGTTTGGGTAGAAGTTATATGGTCACATAATTAGATAGGTACTTGTAATAATATTTGTTGGTAAACGTGCTTTGCCTTGCCTTGCTTCCTCTAAGCGAAAATACTAAAGTAGACTATTTTCTGTTTGTTACAGAAATCGAAGCGGCGGAGGCTTGCAAATGGCTCAGAGCGGCCGGCTTCCCTCAATATGCACAGATGTACGAAGGTAAGCTTGCATCATAAAGTCTACCCACCACCGGCGTGACATTATCGGTTAATAAAATCGCAGCCGTTTTTGCGATATTTTTAGCACCATTTTGTAAAATAACGCGCGTGATTTTACGCACAGCTGCGATTGGATCGCCGTGATGGAAGTGCGAAAGGACGCGAGACACATTATCAGAATAACGCTGCTGTTTCATCGAATGATAACATCGCACCTGTTCGGTGGTGGCTTAAAAAACGGCTATTTTATTAGTTTAACTTTGGTAACTGATTGAAGTCTATCTTGACAATAAACGGATGTCAGAAATATAAAAGCATACTGCTCGCGCTTCATTATTATAATCAAAGACAAATATGTCTCAACTTACCTAATAAAAAATAATTATTTTTTTGTATTAAATAAATTATTGACGTTACTTAATACGCCTGTTACGTTACACCAATTCACTCATAGTAACGTTGTATAGAGATTTCTATGCACCCATTTACCAAAGTAAAAATAGGTAAAGAAATGGGACAGTCCTATTAAGGCTACGCTCCCGGAACACTACCCCGACCTGTCCCAACTTTCGATTAATCATGCTTACTGCTGTATCAACTGTCTGCCGAGTGTCCCACATATTCTTACACACAGGGTGCTCTGTGATAAATGGTTGAAATTAGTTGTAGACATTTTCTGGAAATTATTGAACCGCCCATTTCGGTTTGTATAGAAAAATAAATGGGAACATCATATTAAGGCCACGCGGGACAATATCCCGACCTGTCCCACTAACGATTAATCATAGTTACTGCTATGTCAACTGCCGGCCGGATGTCCCACATTGTCTTCGTTTGATGTTGGATTCTTTCTTATAAATTTCCAGGGCGGTTTAAGGGTATTATTCACTTAACTACTTCTATAATAATAGTCTGACTTGTCAGTAATAATTTTCATCATCATCGTCATCATCGAACTGAAATAATAATAATGTTTATTATGACAATATGTACCAAATGTACTGAGATGTGACATCGTTTGAGGCACGTCTAAAAAAATTTACATTCGAATTGAGTGTGAGAAATTGAACCTCTTTTTTTATAATCGGTTAAAAACAGGGAGCTTCTTACATTTACTATAGATAATAGAAGTATGTCAAACGCATTTAATTTTAACAATGTTTTTTTATGTCATAATTATGGAAGCCATCCTTAAGCAGCATCCCTAAATCTTAGACTAAAAGAGACAAACAATTAAAAAACTATCGGAGACGCAAACAAAAACTACTCAGGTGTTTAGTACAATGGGAAATAAAATGCTAAAGAATTTTTTAAAACATAGTACAGATGTTTATTTCAATCTTTAGTTGCGATGTTGTTTTACGACACCCTGTATATATATCTGTGAGTAGTAACGAAGCTGAGCTGTGGAGATGATCCTTTCAATTGACCACTATTCTTAGATTCATTGGCGTAATAATAATATGGATATGCCAATTTATTTCAACGTAGTAAGTCTGGTAACTTAAGCCTATTTTCATATGTTCTTTGGAGGGCGTTAATTAAATAAATAAATAAAATGAATAGTTTATCTTATATCTTTAAATGAGCAATTCTTGTATATATAATTATAATTGGAATCTCGGAATCGGCTCCAACGATTTTCACGAAATCTAGTATGTAGAGGGTTTCGGGGGCGATAAATCTATATAGCTAGGAATCATTTTTAGAAAATGTCATTTTATTCATTTTTTTATAAAAAAAAAAAAATACCGAGCAAAGCTCGGTCATCCAGGTACTTATTATTGATTGATTGAAGTTGGCATCTCGAAAAAAAGCGCGCGCGTGGCCCCGGTGATGTTAGAGGTAATCTTAGTTAGGGGTTAGGATCTATATAAATGATCGTGATCGAGCGTTAATTAATTTTGACGCGTTAGTAAAGGACACAACTCTCACAAAATCCCTTGTCTCAGTGTAAAATAATTATATTTATTACTATTATGAGCCCGAAATGTCCCACTGCAAGTTAAAGGCCGCCCTACTCTCTTTCCATTTCTGACTATCCAGAGCTATAGCTGTCCAGTCCTTCAAGTAGGCAAATTAAAAGTCCCTTAAATAAATATGATTAAAAAAAAGTAAGCTTATAAAATTAGTAGTTGTAGTAGGTAAATAATTAAATTTGGTCCATAAAAATATTAGCCCAGCGTAGGAGTTCGGATATGCAATAGTAATATCCATACGCTTTAATTACTCGTCACGTTAACAACTGATTGTTGATTCGTTAAATTGACCGCACGGTCTTGTCCACATGACTCTGTCCACAACTATGATAATATCAACTAAATTATCCTTAATAAACGGTAAAAGGACTGGACACGCATTCACTTTCTTTGACAATAAACATTCCATTAGACTCGACAGGCACATCCATTGACTGGCATGATTGAATAGACAACAAAAAAGATATACGTATAATATCATTAAAGGAAGTTTTTTTTAATTTTACTTATTAACGAGACGAGCATGTCATTCACCTGATGGTAAGCGCCTGCCCATACCAGCTGAAGTGCCACCAAGGATTTTCCATTACAAAATCTTGTGCAGCAGTGCACTGTGCTCGTCACCCTGAGACATCGGTTGTAAAGTCTCATATGCCCAATAATTCCGATGGAAACAGTGCCCTTCATTCCGGTAAATAATTAAACTGCCAAGCTATAGTATTATGAGCTATATAAATAATTCCTATTTTCAATAAAGAAAACAAATAACGTCTCACGATCACATAAATACATTCAAACCCTAACTAAAATAGCAACAAAAAATTACCGATAGCATTAAAATATTTGGCATTGTGGCTAAATAATTCCAAAAAACTAATCTTTTGAAAGGTTCTTTGAAAACATTAGAAGCGCCAAGGTCTTTGTCACAATCTCAAAGATAAGGCAAAGATGTAGAAACAGTAATACCTTTTAGTTTACTTAGACGGATGGAGAGGCTTTTTCCTTATATTTGGGGTACATTATCTCGAGAATTGATAACATTTGTAATGTTTGGACGAACTTTTAGCATTTTTTGCCTGACTCTTGGTTTGGTGCATCATATTTTTTTTGCGCAGTGACGTGTTGCCCAATATTATGCAATGCAGGGTTCTGGGTGGTGCTGTGACTGTTATGGGCAGGCGTAGCGCTTACCACCAGGTGAACGACTTGCTCGTCTCTTCACTCAGTCAAAAAAAACTGCTATTAAAAGCATTTTAAAAATGTGACATTTTGTTTTCCAATAAGGAAATATTATTATTCCAAGCTTAATCATTCATTCAGACTTGTCGCGCACAGTGGACCGCATGCGCCGCTTCGTGGAAACATAATTATTGCAACATTCGACTCCTTATTGGCAACATTATGCTTACAAGGAAACTGTTAAAAACAATTTATCGATATCTATAAACATTTTGTCGATAAAAATGTCACCCTTTTTGTTTAAAATCGGCAATTAAATGTATAGTTATTGGGTTTATTGGGTACAGTTAAAATTACATACAGCACCTGACAAATTACTTATTGCCTAAGGCCCTTTTTATGGTACATAAAGCAGCATTGAACTTTTTTACGTTGTAAAAAAATTTAGTATAAATATTTATTATTGACAGCAAATTCCAAGTAAGCCTCACCTACAGCTATGACAGTAACAAGCTTAAACTAGCCAATAAATACTACAGATACAATAAACAATTTACATGATTTAAAGCTAGCGCCGATATAATTTGACGCAAATATTCCCACTGTAAATTTAAAAGCAAATAAAATTAACATATTTATCGTATTCAGAGGTAACCATTTACATAATAGAGCGTAAAACTTGCTACTCAATCCCGTTATGAATTCATTTTTTTATACCTACCTACCATAAAAACATAATAACTTCGTAGCTCCCATATCTTTGCTAGTTATAAACAAAATATCACAAAAATAGTACAATTATAATCCCAAAAAATGGTCAAAACTTTGACCTATTCATTTCAAATGACATAATACAAATTTTTTGCTGGAATTAAATTTAAAAGGCGTCGTAAAAACTAAAGCAAAATTGTCCGCCCACCTACTTACAATCGTAAACAAAACTGCGGTAACAAACCATCGTTTACGTCATCCTATGGTCAAACAAAACATAACCGATTAGCCTTATCTGTGACACAGGTAAACATTTCTCTAAATGACTAAATTCCTTACGAAAACATCCAAATTGTAACCCTATTGTATTTAAATAGGATTCAAATCGTCCTAATTCTTCGCAGAGAGCGACGTGATGATGTCAGTATCAGAAAAAAAAACCAACACGCGATCAAAATTAAACTCTATCTCGTTATACATACACCTGAAAATGATTTATTTGTATGTCCTAAAGTGTTTTGAATGATCACAGGGGCGGCGGCAGGGGGTCGGCATCCTTGACAGATTTTGAAATATCCATCAAAATATTTTTTCCGATTAGTTCAGGTAGATTCGGTCTGTCAGTCTGTGAGAGAGTGTTGCAATGTTTAGTTCTCTATTTTGTGATTTTCTTATTTAATTAAGACAAAAAAAAATAGAGTTCGCGATTCTTGCGATTCTTGCGTATTGCGATTCTTATAATCAGTTTGGTAGATATTTAGTTGGTAAGTTTTTGGAATTTAATTTGATACTATAAACATTTTTAAAGTGTCCTGTAATAAGATTGTGAAAACATGTAAAAAACGAAGATAAATGCCACATTTTCCAATGTCCTACCTACAATTTTGGTCTTTGATATTGAATTCTCAAATAACATCTTATTGCATACTTAACATTTTTTTAAGCCCAAATAATATATTTAATGATGGCTGCATACAATTATCGACTTCTTTAGACACATGCGCAATACTGTCATGAATACAATCATAACATAGCCTCAATTTTTCTTTTATTTGTTATCAAAAGCTAGAACAGTATAAACTTTCATGAGACGCCTTAAATAATTCAAGGCTGCAAAGTAGGAAATGCGCTTTTACTGCGATTTTATGAGTCAAGGCAACTTTATGTATTTATTATAATGCTGATGTCGCAGAATATAATATAGCCCTAATACGTAAATAGTGAAAACATTGGAAGATCGTTTACGGTCATTCTTTTAAAAACAATTCTATTAAGCAACATAAGGTACGGGTGAAAAACAAAAATCAACTGCCTTGAATTTGTATGGAGTGTTAACACCACTGTACGTACCATGGAAGATGTTTATCATGAATTTTATGAAGCAAAGATCTCGATTGTGTTTTAGGGAAAAAAATATAGGACCTATAGAATACTTCCAACCGTGAATAATCCAATTGACCTATTTCTAACTACCGTGATGAACTGGATTCAGTCTTATATTGAACTCTAAAAACATCAAAATTTGTGAACGTTTGGGCATGAAAGCCAAAAAGCAGACGGCATTTAATTTGATCAACCCAGCAAGTGCTGTCCTAACCATTATTTATAATTTATCGTAATAAGAGAACGAAAAAATATATTGTAAGTAATAGAGTGGGTTGTAGAGATAAAGAGGCATATACTCATAGTCTCATAGTGACCTTTTGTTGTGTGAAACAAAGTGTAATTGAATTTTTTGGACATGGATATTTTGAGTTCTGTTATTGTTCTCATGTTTAGACTACTTTGACTACAGAAGGACCAATATTGCGATGTACTCCAAAATTCATCGGCCATCCTCCGCGTGAAGCGATGATTGCTGTTTCATACATATTCATGAGTCAATCAAAATGTTCCAAGTCCTAAGTAAATGTATAGGTCCATTCAAATATTCTTAGTCCTAAGTAAATGTGGGTGGGTCCATCGATCAACACTTTTGTAGTTTATTATTTGCGTAGAAACATGTGCGGAATTGTGCGGATTAACCTTGGCCGATTCACTGGAAGTGGTGGGTGGTGAAGTCCAAATTGGAGATGGCAGCGATCGTAAAGGTGGTGTACTTATTTTTAGTGCAGAAATTCGCAGCACTCATGTTACTGCACTCTGTATCTCTAAGTCTTGTTTCTCGTATCCGTCACTTTCGGTATCAGCGAAAGCGGTGTAACACCACCCCGAAAACTGACGAAAAAATACAAGATGCTATTCATGATGATGATGACATGGAATAGGCCGCACATTTTTTTGAAAAGTGGTTGTTGGTGCCCATAAACCCAATTTACTTAAAGGTATGTTCGATGTCAATATATACAGCCATATTAATCTCTAACGAGAAAACCTGACGATATGACATCATTACTGGGTCCATGAGACGTTAGACCCGATATCTCAGGGTGAAGAGCGCAGTGCAGTGTCATAATGGATAGTTCCGGGTAGCACTGTAGTTGTTATGGGCAGGCGTGACGCTTGTCATCGGGTAAACGACTTGCTCATCTCGTTACTTAGTAATATTTAAAAATCGCCAGCTGTAAGCCTCTGTCCTACACCCAACCCGCTTTATATACTGTACACGTGCAGTGACCCACCAACCTTACCATCTGCGTTCAATTGGATCATGGAACTGACGGTTGGACTTCAAGAAGAACAAACAATGAACTTGCTATGCACCAGATCAAGGTCACAGTTGGACTGTTCAGTTAAAGCTTTTCTTTGAAGTCACCGTGTCTATATAGACATCATTTTGTACTGAACCGAAAAAAGCATTTGACCCAGTGTTAAGTTCCAAGTTACAAGTATCCTGTTATTTCTAGGCATACCAGGTAACCTCTGCTTAGGTTTATGTCGTATCTAAACAAAATAACTCAAAGAGTTCAAGTAAATAATTTAAGTTGGGATCTTGCGTGGGTAAAATTTGGCGTTCTACAGGGAACCGTTCTAAGACCGATATTATTTCTAGTGTAAATTAATGAAGTTTACTTCCAAAGTGAACTTTTTCACTGCTGTTATTATGTATACGGAGTATCACGGGAGTTGGAACCTATAAAAGTCTATTTTGTTCAAACCAACCTTTTTAATCACATAACAGTCTAGAAGGATTTTTTTCCAGATTTCAAGTTTACTCATGTGAATCACTACACCTACTTACGAGATCCAGTACGTTGTAAAATTGTAACTTACTGACCTTACCATTTGCATGCAATTGTTTCATGAAATTGACGACGTGCACTTCAAAAAGCGACGTAACAATGAGTTTATTACTGTGACAAGGTTGGGTTGGTTTAAATCTTCATCTGCTTTAATGATGCCGCCTGATAGTCGAGATTTTGATCTTGCAATGTATCTTAAATAGGCTAGCTACCTTATTGACAATTATAGTCAAAAACAGTGTTACATTTATCAACAGAAAAATGTCGGTTACTTTCGGGACTGGATTCGTTTGATAGTTGCGACGTAAAGTTTTGGGTGGCACTGTCACTGTTATGGGCAGACATAGCGCTTACTATCAGGTGAACGACTTGTTTGAGTAAATTAATTTTATTAAGAGTTGTTTACTCGAATGCACCCCGACAGATGGGCCGAGATCGTCACACAATGGATGCCTGAAAAAGGGCGTAGGCGCCGGGGCAGGCCAAGAAAACGCTGGCGTGACGATCTTGATACATACGAACCAAGTTGGTCCGACGTGGCAAACAATCGCGACATGTGGAAGGAGATGGGGAGACCTTTGCCCAGCAGTGGGACAGTATAGGTTATTAAAAAAGAAGAGTTATTTAAAATCTATAATTCCGACTAGAATTTGTTTAGTAACGTGTATTTACATGATCTACGTCGACCTAAATTTAGTAATTTGACGAATTAGAGTATACCTAAAAATACTTTAAATTTTGTCTCCTGAGAAAAGAAACATCTGACACTTAACATGCCTACTTTTTCCACCTAAATCAGTATAAAAAGAGAAAATTCACACCCCATTACAAACGCGAAAAAGCCTTTTACGCCAATGCGGGAAATGCAGAGAAAGAAACCCACAATGCGGAAATGACGTTCCCTTTCCTTTCAAGGAATTGTGACGTCATATCCGTTCATTATTAGGGCAAGAGCATTATTTTGCGATACCATTGACAACAGAACTATGGACTGTGCAATTTTAGAGATAAGACATGACGTGAGTACAATAACAATGGTTATCTGCTAGATAAGAACTGATTAGGAGATAAAACGGTGTCTATTGTATACACAATTGTAGTTCAGAAACTATGGATAATTTGTGGTTAAAATTTTTAAGTATTAACAAGTCCAGCGGGGCTATGCAGCACGGTGATTGCCACGGGACTCGTCATTTCAATACGAATGACGAGTCCCGTGGCAATCAAACATCAAAATGAAACGAACTCGAGCTGATCCGCACCGTGCTGCATAGCCCCGCTGATGGCATTGCCGACAGTTGATAATTTTTTAAGTATATCGCTAATTAAATGGAGGTTAAATTTATTAGCTACTAACATTTTAACAATAGGTTTCTTCTGTATTTTTTTATATTACTGAGCTAGCAGGTGTACAGATCTTTCACCTGATGGTAAGTGTCACGCCTACCCATAACAGTAAAAGATCTTGTATACGATTTCTGTTTTCATGACAATGTTTTACAATTTTTAATAAGTTTAAATATCATTTGCAAATTAACAAATTATGTGACATTTTTTAAAGATTGGCAAATATTTTTTTGTTTGATTGAGTGACGAGATGAGTAAGGCGTTCACCTGATGGTAAGCGCTACGCCTGCCCATAACAGTCACATCACCATCCAGAACAATGCCTTGCATAAACCATTTGACATTAGGTATACAATTTGCATTTTTTTTAAATAATCATAATATAAAAAGCCCTACAAATTAAAGTCAATGCGTAACATTTACCGACACAGCACTAATTACATTTTAATGAGTACGATTTGGGGTTTTTAATTACCCAGTTTCAAACGAAATAGCTCAACGTTCTCTTTGAACCTCAGACATTTTATTTAGTCCACAAATAGGCGGTACGGGCACGAATTAAGCCTCAACAAAGGGGGGTGCCTACTCAGCCGTAGTTTGATTAACACTCGACTGCATCAACAAACCCTGCAGCCGGTCCCTGTACTAGAATCAATATGGCAGTTACTATATACGTAGTCAACCCTATTTCTGTTGTCTATGTTGTTCATCAAATGTTGTCTTCTAAAGAAGACGGAGGCGATTCGGATATGAAAAGAGCGGTCCTCTGGGAAGCGTCGCCTAGACTGACCCGTGACGTAATGTCAAACTAAATCATTCTCGGCGCGTCCAAATGGTTAGAAGCGCTAATTGGTTTCATTTACTTAGCCGCGGATTTTGAAATATGACTGAATTTCTTATTGGTAATCTGATTTAGATTAGCGGTGGTAACTTAGTGGGGGAAAGTCTGCCTTCCAAGGAGAAGGTCGTGAGTTCAAATTCCAGTGCGGGCACGTGCCAACGTGTTTCTGTAAAAAACATAATTTTACGTTACTATCAGTCGCTTTTCGGAGCAGGAAAACATCGTGAGGAACCCGAGAATTATTTCAGAGGTATGTTATCTACCCATCCGGACCGGGCCCCCGTGGTGGATTATGGCCTAACCCTCCTCGCGAAAGTGAGGGGAGGCCTGTGCTCAGCAGTGCGACGATATGAGGTGTTGATGATCCGATATACCCCCTGATCCGATTTACCTCGGTCTATTATATTGTATTTTCTGTGATCTATATATTGCAGGATTACCATTAGTAGCGCGTGATTGCAATAAAGCGCACTACGCTGCGCTGTTGTGGCCGTACGCCCTAATATCGTCTACAAATGGCCAGTATGGAATTAAATGAACAAAGGGCCGTGGGCACTGGGCCGTGCATTCGATTACTGCTATAAATGGCCTTCGTTCTTTCACTATTTTTGAACCAGATCCACTTTCAGTCTCGATTGAATTGCTGTCTGTTTGGATTGGTGGCTTTTTGTATTTAACGTGATTTTCCATTGAGAGAGAAAGTTTTTAGGTGTACCGTTTTGGAGATAGTAATGCTGGTTGATACCGTAATTTGGAACTTAGGTCTCTTCTGCAAAAGACCGCCTGGAGAAATTGCCAGACGTTTGCCAGATATTTATCCGCCAAGTAATAGTGTGAAAAAAAAATACTAAGTCGCGGTTTGAAGGTCATTGTTTCCAGCGAAATTACTGGGGCATATGGGACTTTAGAGCCGGTGTCTCAGCGTGACGAACGCAGTGCAGTGCCGCGGAAGATTATGCAATGCAAAGTTTTGGGTGGCACTGTAACTTTTATGGACAGGCGTAGCGCTTACCATCAGGTGACCGACTGGCTCGTCTCATCTAACAGTCGAATTTAAAAAAAATATTTACTTATAAGTCCCAGCTCTAGTCAGTGCTGATTGAACAAAACTATCAAATAAAAGCAAATGACAGCTATGAATTCAAATTTAGGCCCCATAAACAACACAAGGCGAGTTCGTTCTCCTGATGGTAAGCGCTACCAGCCAATCGTTGGAATGCGAGTCGAGCAAAATCGTTCTCTTGTTGTTATGTCCCGGCTTACGTCCCATAGGTATACTCGTATGTCCCGGTTTATTGGTTTATGTCCCATATAAAGTACTCAATTTATCTACAAATAGCTTGCATGGAATTAAACCTCGGACAAAGGGGCGTGGGCACTGAGCCTTGCATTCGATTAGCTGTAGAACTGATTTTGTTTGCTCTTTTTCCGTTTTGCAATTTATGACGGGAAAAAATAGCAGCTTTCTCTTCGTGGACTTACTTTAATTTGGGTACTTTTTACTTTAGATATTTAGGTTGTTTGTCGAAAAATCCCTTTTTGTAAGTTACTCTATCGTAGAGACAAATCATGGTTTTAGACGCGCCATGTTTAACTATGTAAAAAGCATATGTACGTAATTATCACTCGCTTCTTGGTGAAGGAAAACATCGCGAGGAAACTTACCCGAAAATTATTTCAGAGGCAGGTATGTTATCCACCGATCCGGACCGGACCCCGTGCTGGATTATGGCCTAACCCTCCTCACAAAAGTGAGAGGAGACCCGTGCTCAGCAGTGGGGCGATATGGGTTAATGATGATGGAGATGTAACTATGTAACTATTCAAATAACCCACGATAACAATGATATCATAATTTAAAAATCATAATTTAAAGTAAAATTTTAAATCATAATCATAATTTAAAAATATATGCAAAAGAGACAGCTCGGTTGTTCACCCGACGGTAAAAAAAGGAAGGAAACTGACATTTCAATGAAAAGCATTTTTGCAGGACTGCCTAAAGTAAAGATCCTCACGTATTATAACACGTTTAAAAATGCATGCAATAAGAACGCAAAAAGAAATTTGAGCTACTCCACTGAAGGAATAAAAAATATACCACGAATTGAATTAAGAAATCCAGTTCTCCAAAGTTGACGTTAAAATTCATTGAAATTTGGTGGAAAAGGTTCTGGCTGAGGAGTGAATGAAAGTTAATTTATTTTATTGGAAATTCGAAAAAGAAACGTTTTGTTATGGAGGAAAAACTTTTGGTTAAGTATTTTCTTTATACTTGTTAGATATTTTATTTTGGTAGAGGAAAGCTTGTTTTACTGTCTAATAACTCTTACAGTTGATTAGATTAATCTATGTAATTGAATCCAACCTTGTGAGTTGTATTTCTTATATTCATAACAAATACTCATAATATGTTAAGCAAAGGTGAAAATTTTATAAAAGTTTTCAAAAAGGTGGTTGCATTATCTCTCTAGGTAGGTCACTGACATGTTCACACCCAAACTGGGTTTCCCAACAAGTAATAGTAGATTGTATCACAAGAGAACAAAATAATGTATTTACGGCGAGAGCGATTTTTTGAATCCAAAGCCAAGCGACGGATTATAGAGTAGAATCCTAAGCGTAGCGAGGGAGTTAAAGTACTTCGCTCGAGGTTAAATAATTTTGCTACCGATCGACTGAGTGACGAGACTAGCAAGTCCTTCACCCGATGGTAAGCGCTACGCCTGCCCATAACTGTTACAGTGCCACCTAGAACTTTGCACTGCATAATCTTGTGCGGAACTGCATTGCGCTCGTCACCCTGAGACATCGGATCTAAAGTCTCATAATTATGCCCAGTAATTTCGCTGGAAACAGTGCCCTTCAAACCGGAACACAGTAATGTTTGCACAGTACTGCTTGGTGGATGAATATCTGGCAAATGTGTGGCTTCCTCAGGCGGTCAGGGTTATTTAGTTATTTGAAGACGTTCCCACTACATCCATGGCTGATCGGTCTCCAATAAACGTTATTCCAGCATGAACCCAACTCACTGAAACTACCACACATCTAATACCTTTCACATATCACTCACCCTGTACAGGGGCGGTTTATAATTAGCTGTGGGGCAGCCAAGCGTGACCGCTCGCCCCACTGCGCCCGCCTTTATCCTAAATCGGTGGCTAAACGTGCCTATACGTTTGCCGTTATTATGTCTATGTCTGACCTAATTTTAGAGTTCCACTGCAGGAGGCTATCAATAATTATACATGTCTTCTTTTTCCGTTCGAGTTAATGGTCGTTACTCATAAAGGGTTGCCATCTCTAAAAGTTGGCAACCAGGGCGTCACCACGTACTTATTCTTATTCCATGCAGTTCATTTTAAGACCTTAAACTGAACGACCTAGATTGGCACCACTCACTCATAAATGACAAACGTGACGTGACGTCACTCAAAAATAGACTGCAGAAAATGAGAGAGAAAGAGAATGAGATGGAGCTATATAAACTCTCATAAATGCAAACAAATTGTTCCGATCTCTTTGGATAAATGTCTCTGGTCGACTTATGAACGCTGAGCGATATTGGTGGTGACAGTTAGCAGGGCAGTTCAGTTTAAGGCCTTAAACTGGATGGATTTAACTGTTCGTGGTGAGGCCCCAGGACAAGGCGCGTCAAAACCCCAGATTTTAGAGCCCAGAACCCGAATATGTCAACTTTTTTTTAAACAAAGTAAGTTTGCACGGGCCAGTCTGGGGTATCACATTATATATACCACACCTACATCGGTTATTCAGCTGCTAAGCAGTAGTGTGCGAGCATTACTTATAATTTATTCAGTAGCATTACCTACGTAGCAGGGTTCCGGTTTGAAGGGATTATTTCTAGCGAAATGGTTGACGAACTCTAGGATAGAATAGAATAGAATAGAAAAACTCTTTATTGTACACCAGAAACAAAAATAAACACAGTACAGAAGAATTACAATAGGTAAACAAGGGTAGTACAATGGGCTAATAAAATAAAATATTATCTAGATATTGTAATAAAAAAAACAGTCCTCCTTTTTTGAAGTCGGTTAAAAACAGGGTAGGCTGCAACTGTTATGGGTAGGCGCAGTGTTTATCATCAGGTAAAAGACCTGCTTTTTATATTGTACAGTATTTTTAACTCAATGTTAACGCAAGCACACATTGGCAATATCATTATTATCATGTCTGCGACGGGTTGAAACATGTACTTCATGCTGAAGCTATGTTACGATGTATTAGGTACTAGAAGGTCAGTATTATAGCTTTATACAAAAATTATTAGCATTTGATTACAAAGCGGATTTCAGGAGTGGGTTGTTAAAATTATTTGTTGAAAAATATATTGTTCCAGACAAGCTTTATTTATTAAAAACGTGTCACCTACTTACCATCAAATGAACGACTTGCTTATGTTGTCGCACAGTCAATTAAAAAAAAAAAACACCGTCAATCTATTGGCATATGATCAGCTCGTAGTCATAGTATTGTCATCAGAACGTTGACAAGCATGCGAAATTTCAACTTAATAAAAAACTGAAACTGAGTTCAATCGACTTCCAAGATCCGACCAAAGTCAAGTATACTGACACAGTAATTCAATTTAAAGCTTGTTGTAAGATTTTATGAGCAAGCGTCTCCCCAAAAAAATCAAACTAGTGCATCATTGCAATCTAGCTCGGAGATACCTGACGATGTTTCTACCAAAACAGTTTAGGACACAACCGTTGAAGCATCGGCACAAAAAAGTATAAATCGTGCAACCTTCACAACTGCTACTAGGCTATACTGAGTACAGGTAGTTTCAGTAAAAAGTAGGTCATTTGGAATAAGCGTCCTCATTCCATACACGCTTTACGTGTCAGTTGAAAATTAAGGATTTTATTATTAATTATCACGATCTTCTAACAAATTTATGTGAACTTAGAGAGTTTTTATATTGTTTATAATAATGAGTAATATTTTGGGAAAGCTGCATTTTTTTTATTTTTTTTTATTTTATTTTTTTGCTTGAAGTATTTTCAGTATTCTATTTATCATTGGCAGCTGCGAACCTTCGCAGTTTGTCTCCTCAGAGAGGGTACTAAGGGTATTTGCAATAAAGGCATCTCACTAATACTATAAATGCCAAAGTTTGCATGTTAGTGTGTTTGTCCTCTCTTCAAGCCGAAACGGCTGAGCGGTTTTTGGTGAAATTTTGTGTGTAGATATTTAAGGTCCTGGAATAGAATATAAGATACTTTTTATCGCGGTTTAATTAACGCGGGTGAAACCGCGGAGCGCTGTTAGTTTGACCGTAAAACGACGCTAGTATTCTTCAAATAATTCACTAAAAATAATACGTTTATAGGTGCATACGCGTTTTTTACACATGTTTTAACTTTTACCAAATTCAACACAAACGTTCTCTAAATTCTAAACCACGACAGCTATTGTTGTTGTCTCGCATCACAAAAACACAATGGCTACCCCTGTCAGTTTCAGGATAACCTTCCTGACACCTTCCTTTCTGACACTTTTTGTTTTCATCCACGATATAATATAAATATTTTTTATTTGACTGAGTGACGTGACGAGCAAGATGTTCACCCGATGGTAAGCGCTACGCCAGCCCATAACAGTTACAGTGCCACCCAGAACTTTGCATTGCATAATCCTGTGCGGCACTGCACTGCGCTCGTTACCCTGAGATATCGGCTCTTAAGTCTCAGCCCATTAATTTCGCTGGAAACTGCCCTTCACATCGGAACACAGTATTGTTTGCACACTACTACCTAGCGGATGAATATCAGGCAAAGGTACTTCCCCAGGCGGTCTCTTGCGGAAGAGGCCTCCCACTTCAAACTATATCCGATACAAATGTGAAATAAATCCATTCTTACTCATATAATAAGGTGTCATATTTTTCCTATCTGGGTACAAACTTAGAAAGTCACGATATAAACAATCCCAGCTGGATTCTGACACGTCCTACATGTTGGACGGTCTGTGTTCGAATGCGACGGAACTGCCCACAGCCCGTCTCTCCACCCGCTCTACTTCCGGCGCGGCACCTCGTCACCGGATGTTGTCAACCGCAATACTGTGACATAAACAGCGTCCTAGTTTTATAGTCGTGACCAAGTCGTGACAGTTCAGAATGTTGAGTTTTATATTTTTTTCTAATTTGATGTCCTTTTTATAGCGAAGTCGTTATTGCGGTTTGATTCTTTACGAGCTTTCTGGGAGAAAATTCCGTCTGAACGATGGAAAGCTTGGAAATGTTCGTCTTTTATGTTGTAGTTTTCAATTCGTAAGTAATTGTATAAAGTTGAACTGTTTTGATCCGGAAAAAAAATGATTGCTTTGATTTTTAGGAACCGAAACGATTTTCACCAATCCAACCAAATCCAAGATTTATGTGGTTTTTTTCCAAACCCAACCAAATCCAAATAATTCCCTTTTCACTTATCTCAATCCCCAAAATACATTGCCATATGTTAATAAAAAGTGGCTTCCGAGTTTATTTTGAGCCTTCAATATTCGTAGTTATGTTTGATGTTGGGAATGTAATATCGGAAATACCAAAGCTAAAATAACACCCTTTTCTATTTGTACAATATTTAGGCTGTCAAATATCCTTACTTATATTATAAATGCGAAAGTAACTTTGTCTGTCTGTTGCTCTTTCACGCCTAAACTACTGAACCGATTGAAATGAAATTTTGTACAGAGATAGTCTAGAGCCTGAGAAAGGACATAGGGTACTTTTTAATGCGATAAAAGAATTGTAAGGGTTTGAAATAGGGGATGAAAGTTTGTATGAAAGCTACATTGACAGCGAGTAACATAGGCTATTTTTATTCCCATATTCCCGCGGGAACAGGAACTACGCGGGTGAAACCGCGGGGCGCAGCTAGTCTAAAGATATTTTTTTATTAATAGTGTTAATCTTAAAAGTAAGGCAAATCCTTGGCAGCTAGAATCGTCATCATCTACTCGCCACAGTCTCGCTGTCCCTATCTATCTTCATAACAATAAAAAAATAAGTATCTGCTAGTGCAAGCAAAGTTCTGGGTGGCACAGTAACAGGCGTAGCGCTTACCATCACATGAACGACTTGCTCGTCTCGTCACTCAGTCAAATGTTCAATCTTGCGCGGCACTGCACTGCGCTTGTTACCCTGAGACATTGGTTCTATAGTCTCATATGCCCAGTAATTTGGCTGAAAACAGTGCCCTTCAAACCGGAACACGGTATTTTTTTCACATTATAGCTTGACGGATGAATATCTGGTAAAAGTGACGTACTTCCCCAAGCGGTCTCTTGCTGAAGAGGCCTACCACTAGGAACTATGTGTGGTTATTGTTTTTATTGTAGTTTCTTTAGAAAGGACGGATAACTTCACTTTAGAATATATTCTCAATTTCATAATTATCCTATTAGAACATACGTAATCTCGATGCACTTAACTTTCTTGCAAAAGTGCTATGGGACATATCAATTTTCAATATGACACTCGAGGCATTTATCGTGGAAAGCAAATACGTTTATCCCAAATCAAACAAACAGTAGGCTGTAACATTGAAATAATTCCATAACAGTGACAAAATAATATACAAACTTCAGTTTTCTTCAAGGTTCAAGTCTCAGGGTGACGAGCGCAGTGCAGTGGCGCGCAAGATTATACAATGCAAAGTTCTGAATGGCGCTGTAACTGTTGTAGGCAGGCGTGGCGTTTACCATCACGAGAACGATTTACTCATCTCGTTACATAAAAAAAAAAAACAGAAATGAGATAATTCTTGAAATATTCATTGTCTTACCAAAAATCACGAAACAGATCGCATTCAAGCCCCAAATCTGTCTATTCTACTTCCTACCTTTTGTGATGCCGTTAAGTGACGTCAGCTCCGATAGGGATACTGTCAAACATTATCTTTATTATCTTCCCACTGTCCTACCTACATTTACCTACGTCCATCGAGTACGTAAAGAATAGCAGAGGTGATATTTAATGGACACCGAATTAAGTCAATAAATCAGTGAATTATCACTATACGATTTCTTTCTTGTAAGATGTTATAGCTTGTGGCTACTCCGTAAAATGTATAGTCTAGTCTAAATGACTAGTCTTTAACACTTTCGCTGCTGAGCCGATTTGTTTGTCTAGTCACGGGTGCGGCTTGACGCACTCCGTAGTGTTTACCCATACAACAAACACAACAGTTGTGTTTTCCCGCACTCGCGGCGAGTTATGAAAAACACGACAGTTGTTTTCTCAGCACTGAAGGTGTTAAAATGAGTGTGAAGAAGTAACTAGCTTTGGGAAAGCGTGTAACAGTATAAACCATATTATAATCGCTTATCATCAGGCGAAATATTGATCAAATGGGAGCTTTGTATTCAGCAATAAGCTATTTGTTAAAAAATATTACGTTTTTTAGGAAAACTTGAATAAATTCGTTACCGGAACCAAACTCGATCAACTGGTAGTTAGTCAGAAGTTCTGTTCATTCAAGTATTGTTTTGCTCATGTTTTCAGTTTTCTGAACCAATTGAAAAATTCAATTGTTTCGTAGTGAATCCATTTGAAAGGTTCGAGTTCAAAGAATGAATTATTTTATGTTCTCCTCTATTTTGTAGTGATCTTCACATCTGCCTACTTCACAGTGAGATCACAAGTCTTTGATGTCGTAAGACCATTCGAGTTGGCGGTGACGCGTTCATTCACAAGACTGACGTTTCCTCCCGATTTAGTTATCTGTGGAAGTTTGGAGTGATGCGTTTTGTGTGTAGTGCTAAATGTGAAACTTGTATTTAAGGTCATGGGGGGTCACCACGTACTTATTCTTATTCCATGCAGTTCATTTTAAGGCCTTAAACTGAACGCTCTAGATTGGCACCACTCACTCATAAATGACAAACGTCACGTGACGTCACTCAAAAATAGACTGCAGATAATGAGAGAGAAAGAGAATGAGATGGAGCAAATTCACAACTCCCATAAATGCAAAAAAAATAATTCCGATCTCTTTGGATAAATGTCTCTGGTCGACTTACTGTTATGGGCAGTCGTAGCGCTTGCCATCAGGCGAACGACATGCTCGTCTCGTCACTCAATCAGGTTAAACGACGAGTTTAAAAAAAAAACAAGACTGAATGAAACACACGTGGTAAAAAGCCGTTTCTCACGTTAATTCTCGTCATATATTCTTCTATGACTTTTTAAACTTTTGCTTACTAAATTTATATCAACTGACAACGCTATATAGTTAACGTAATTTGATCGAAATGTCGAATTGGTAAAATTGTATCTTGATACCGAAATATTAAAATTATTATTGAATTTTTGATGCTTCTTTTTCTGTGTCAAGTTGAAACTGTTTGTATCTAGCAAATATATTACTCTACTTACTGACTATACTAAGTAATGTTTGCTATTATTGGCCATATTTCTTCACTGATTCGTATCCGTGTATTGAATTGCTTTTAGGCCTGAGAGGTTTTGACTCTGCCAAGGTGGATCCAATATGGCTAACTAGGTTAAGCCTTCCCTCAAAAGATTATCAACCCTTCGCAGAAAGGCCCCACTTATATTTCCTAAGGAAATTCATGGACGTGAAAAAGGGCTAGTGGCGACCTATAGAGTAAATTACATTACAGGTGTTTTGAATTTGTTTCCACCATTGTTTTTTTTAACTAAATAACGAGACGAGCAAGTCGTCACCTGATGGTAAGCGCCACGTCTGCCCGTAATAGTTACAGCACCACCTACAATTTGCATTGAATAGTCTTGCGCGGCACTGACTGCGCTCGTCACCCTGAGACATCGGTTCTAAAGTCTCATATACCCAGTAATTTCGCTGGAAACAGTGCCCTTCAAATTGGAAAACAGTAATGTATGCACACTACTGCTTGGCGGATGTATATCTGGCAAAGGTGTGGGTACTTCCCTAGGCGGTCTCTTGCAGAAGAGGCCTCCTCTAAGAGCCGATGTCTGAGGGTGACGAGCGCAGTGCAGTACCGCGCAGGATTATGCAAAGCAAAGTTCAGGTTGGCACTGTAACTGTTATAGGCAGGCGTAGCGCTTACCATCTTGGTAACGACTTGCTTGTCTCGTAAAAAACATCTGTAAAAACAAAATATAGCTGTTCTAGATTTTATAAGTAATGACTATTATTCAATGATGCCTCTACGTCACAGTTCTAAGTTATGACGATACGATAGTGATTTATTGAATGAATCAACCGCGTAAACGTGCGAGTATGAGCAATCGCCGTGTTTGCCTTTTGTAGTAACATATCAAACTATCTTCTGGGTAGACGTAGCTTGATAAATCGGCTCTACAATCAAATATTAAAGGAAAGTTTTGTGTGTTTTTGGATAGATTCTATTAAAAGTTTCAAGGGGGTTTTGTATTTGAGTGTGAGTGCTTGAAATCCATGAAGCTTCTGAATTTTGGAAAATATTTAGCTGGTGTTTATGTAAGTTTGTTTAGCCTTCGAACAGTGAGATCTCTGTCGGTTGAACAGATTCCAAATTGATTGCATTAACACTTCGACTGCTGAGCCGTTTTGCTTGTCAAGCCTCGGGTGCGGCTCTCCGTGTTGTTTCCCCAAACAACAAACACAACAGTTGTGTTTTGCCGTACTCGCGGCAAATTATGATAAACACGACAGTTGTGTTTTCAGCAGTGAACGTGTTAATATAATGATAGGTCGCAATAAATTACAGCATCGCGTACCCCCTAGCAGGACTACAAATTTCCACATGCTACGATCCCAGCGGAAAGCAGTACACCAACTCCCTGACACCCTCTACTGGTTTCTGGAACTCCAGACCAAGAGGATAGAACATAAGAGTACTTATCTTACTTATTACTTATATTTGTTTTGTTGTTTACCTGTAATATAAACACAGTTACAAGTGGAGAGGTAACGAAGTTAGTCAATATAATACCACTTACTGTAAAAATATCTTATTAAATCATCGAAGTCGATTTGTTATTGCCCGAGTTCTTTCCGAACAAATATAAAAACAAAAAACAAATATACAGAGGACTTGGAAAACCATCTCCTGTTTGAGATACAGTAAACGATAAAATAAAAAATATATAACGCGTCACGACTCATGATAACTAGGATTTCCTGTATCTATGGTATTAGGAACTACGAGGACCATGGTCCCACAGATACCCAGACTCAGAGCAAATACCTGTGGTTCACACAAATCTTTGCCCTGTGCGGGAATCGAACCCGCAACCTCACATGTCGCAGGCGGCTCATCACCCACTGCGCTGTTAAAGCGGTATCTTCTTTATTCTAGTATCGATAAAACAAAAATTCCATTAACAATTATCCAATCCAATTATCACAGTCAGGATACAGATGTCGGTTTTTGGTATCAAAGCGTAGTGTCAGGAATTTCCGTTTTAACTCTAATGCCTACAACTGCATTTCATATCCAAAGAATACCAATCCAAGAAGCTCATTTACGTCTTTTTTAGTTTTGTTTGCAGTCGCGTTTTATGATGTTTTATGTAATTTATTTGTATTAATATGTGTTTTCCTCATCAAATCTCATTTCCACTGTCAGATTTTGATAAGCCACGTCCATGTGTTTTTGTCCATATGTGGTATGTTATCTATCTATGATATGGCTTAACCCCCCTCACGAAAGTGAGGGGAGACCCGCGCTCAGCAGTGGGACGATATGGTTGACGAGCATGTGTCCATAGATACGTCGTCATGACGCACAGGTCAAAATTATTATGCAACCACTGTGTTTTTTAGATTTTCAAACTAAATGGCTTGTTTTTTATTTTGGTATCATAATAATTATATAGTCTGGTTATGGCATGATGTCACCAGCACGATGGGAAACCCTGATGTCGGCAAAAGATATATGCACGTTATGACAAGTCTTGTTCAAGACTTGTTCAGTCTGTGTCTAGCTTTTATCGAATAGTGCATAAGCCTTTGCGAAGCTTTCATTATCGTGTTCTACTTAACGGTACTCCTATTTTGAGTGAAAAAACAAGTACTAAAAGGTATGCAATGTGTTTATGGTAGACTGTATTTTATTGGAGTGTACAAAATATCTTTTCTAGGCTGAAAAGATATGATAGATAGATAGATAGATAAACTCTTTATTGAAACACCACAGAACAAAGAAAACTTAAAAACTAGAACAAAACAAATTTATGGTTATGGTTATAAGGATCATGGTTCTTGTTTCCCCAGATACAGGAAATTCAGGGTTTCTAATTATGTGATAGTGACGCGTTATTTATTTATCTTTGCGGCTGAACCAATTTTAATTGATTTAATAGTTAAAAAAATTTCAGAGCGCTGCAATGGATTAGCGTTGATCTTCTTGATTTACTCGTATTTATTTTTGATAAAAACTAATGAGTGCAGCGTGGCATGTCAATTTCCGCTTTCGCATGGCGCTGTCAGTTTGATACATTATGACAGCGCCGCACGGCGCGTTGTATGCCGCGTTCTATTGAATTGTCTTCCGCCTTAAGTAGTAACCGTCTATGTAACTTTGTAATTAAAAGTCAACTCTGCTTTGTTCCAGACCTCCAGTTCCCCATCGACGTGTCAGGCGTCCAGAACGACCACCCGTTCCTCGACGCAGACTCCTTGCAATCTCTCTTCAGAAGGCTGACGGCGCTGAACCGATGCGCCAACATGAAGCTGGAGCACCATCATCAGAAGAGATCGGTAAGATGTCTACTTATTTAGTGTCTGTGTGTGTGCGGTCTTTGTTGATTGCCGCTTATTGAAGTAAGAAGTTTTTTAGGCGCGTTGAAGACTTTATTTTATAGATCTTGAATGAGACTAAGCCGCCGCTCGTTCGAGTAAAGTCGGCTCGAGTCGATTAAGGGAGCGAGAGAGATATAGTCAATGTGTCACTGCTATACTTGTTCGCGAGCGTTACATAGGAAAGCATGACGCATCGATCACATTCAGCATCATAAACAGGGTCCAAACTCAAGCTTCCATACTTCCTCTGTCCCATACCAATACCAACTGTCAAATAAAAAAATATATAATAACAGCTATTAATTCTAACCTAACGTGTAGGTGTTTTTTTTCTAATCAGAAGCAATTTAGAACTCTCCTTTTTGAGGTGTTAAACGTTTTATAACCCAATATTACTACTCTCCTTTTCAATTACTTAATCATTGATTTGCAAAACTTGATATTTCATATTTATATTTGTACCAAATTATACTATGAAAATTGATAGAAAGTGAATCAAATCGTTTGATTAAAAAGGATCATTATAAAAGAAATCAATTATTTAATATTGATTGAACAAGTAAATTTGATTCAAAATTGTAATCAATGATTACATTTAATTATGAACTGCATTTAAATTAAATTTTAAGCGGTAATCGATTATTAATTATATTTATTTGATTTATATGCTAAGATCATTTGCCTGATAATTAAGGAAACTTATTTAATTCCTAAATTAGTTTCATTATGAAAGTCTACGTGAGGTTTGATGAATTTCTAAAGTTATAAACTGTATTTTTTTTAATTATTAAATAATTATGTGACGTAATTTCATTATACTTACTTCTACGTTCTGTTTCAATAAACATTAACTTGAATTATAAGTTTAAAGACGTTAAAAAAAGTTGTAAGTTGAATTGAAACTTTATCCCGGATTTACAATATTATGTTATTGTTTAAATTTCCTCATACGAAACATAAATTCTAAAGCTAGTATTTCTTAAAAAACCAATAGACCCACTCATCAACTTGTTTAGAAGTCCTCTTTTTAACAAAACAAATACAAAACTTAATAAAGAATTACTTAGAAAAACATTTTTGTTTTGTATAAAAGGTTTCACCTCTGCCATCGTAAGTTTTCGCTATAAAATCATTTTTATACCACGAAATATAAAGAAAGCACTTTGCTTTCTTTATAAAGCTAAGCTGAGCTTCGGAATCCATATTTCGTATGGAAATTGTTTTGCAGATGTTACTTCTAATTCTTATTGGTTATAGGCTAGATATTAAGTCACTATCTAAACTATTGTAGAATAGAATAGAAAAACTCTTTATTGTACACCAGGAACATTAATAAACACAGTACAGAAGAATTACAATAGGTAAACAAGGGTAGTATTGTAGTGTTAAGTAATAATGTGAATACACCAATCCTAAATGGGCTCTCTCAAGGTCTGACAGAACACCTCGAAAGGCCTTCGCGACAATTTTCCTGCTTGAGAATAGAAAACAGCTGAATGCCAGTGCAATGGCAGTAAGGTTTGACTTTCTTCATGGAAGCTCATGCTCATTTTCCTACTGTTATAAGTTCCTAAGAATTGCTTTGTAGGCCGTGGTCATCCATCACTAGCAATCCTCGAAGAGTTTAAATCAGGCTCATGGCTGTTTTGGGAGAATCCTATGTCCAGCATTTTCATCTCCTAGGAGATCGGTTATTAAAGCTATTCTAACTTTTGTTGTCACGGTCTGGAACAGCGATTTTATAGTATTTATAGTTTTCATTTAAATTACGTCTATAGAATTTTGTTCCTCCAGGTGCGTCTTCTTTCGAGGCTTTTCTTCGATTTTCCGCTGTATATTGAGTTGGAACTTGGAGCCGTTCATATTTTCCATTTCTCCATTTCATTTCCATATTTGGAGTGGACAGTAGGAAATTATATTGATAATGATAAAGAATTCAGTGAAAGTAAAGCTAAAGTTATTGAACCGCAAAACAGCAAAAGACAATGCTCATTTACTTTACGATACCAATTAAAAAATTACGCTTTTCCCGGAAAGTAAATTCTCTCACTCATTACCGACCCCGCCTATGATTTACCTAATTACTGTGGTTAATTGCTTGGGAGCAATTAAACTGATCTCGACACTCGTAAACGTTTTCCTATAGAAAGTGCACTTGGTGGAGATCAAAATAGAGAGGGAAACGATAAAAATAATGTTATGTATTCAGTTAATGTTTTACGTTAGTTGGTAGACGTTGGATTAAAGGAAATAGTAGGTTTATGGAAACCTAACCCATAGCGCTGAGATTTCTATGAGATTACTTAGAAATCTCATACTCGTTGCAGAAACTAGCGTGTGACGATAACAAACAACTATCACACTAATGGACACCAACGTCGCACAGAACATATGCACCAAAAATTCAAATTAAATTGTAGATCCACGATCTGACTGGAGTCTTTGTTTCTCGAATGAGGTAGGACTAGCCTCTATCCTCAAAGCCTTTTAGCCCCCTTAAAGGCATAGGATATTAATACTTTCACTGCTGAGCCGATTTGCTTGTCTAGCCACGGGTGCGGCTCTGCACACACCGTTGTGTTTTCCCGTATAGCTAACACAACAGATGTGTTTTCCCGTACTCGCGGTAATTTACAAAAAACACAACAGTTGTGTTTTCAGCAGTCAACGTGCTAAAGCCATTGACATTTCTGTGTGTGACGCCGTGATCTTTTTGTGAGTATTTCATAAAATATTCGTAATTCACCAATGTACCAATTAACCCAATAAGCAAACATTAATATGTACGCTGAGTATCGTAATTTTGGTCCAAATCACCCTGGACCCGTATAATTGTCAATTTAATGGGGGGTCGCTGTTTCCGCAATCCGTGGCACATTACAGTATTAATGTACTTTTGGTAACTCATGGGTTACCATTAGGATTTTCTACTGAAGAACCTAAACACTTGACAGCTAGATCGATCGATCTAAAATGAGGTTGTGGCGAGCTTGGCTGTCGGATTTAAACTGCTCTGTGGCTCTGCCTTGTATTCAACAGAAAAAAAAAATATCAATTACCAACTGACACTGATGGTTAACGTACCCTCCAAAAAGAATCATCGAAATCGGTTCACCCAGTCGAAAGTTCTGAGGTAACAAACAAACAAAAAAATACAGACAAATTGATAACCTCCTCTCCTTTTTTAAAGTCGTTTAAAAATAACTGAAACGCTGAAACTTTCCATTGCAAATCCTGTGCGGCACCGCACTACAATCGTCATCCTGAGACATCGGTTCTAAAGTCTCATATGCCCAGTAATTTCACTGGAAACAGTGCCCCTCATACCAGAACACAGTAATGTTTGCACAGTATTCCTTGGCGAATGAATATCTGACAAAAGTGTGGTACTTTCCCAAGAAGTCTCTTGCAGAAGAGGCTTACTACTTCTAGAAACTATAGCAACTTCACAGTTACTTCCTGCCAGATCCTGAACAATTCTCCGCCAATAGTTGATATTACGCCTCCATTGCTTGTGATATTAGCTCACCGATTCATGAACAAATAATTCGTAATTATAAAGATAACTCCATTGTCATTAATGTTAATTCGTATATCAACTCGCTACAACGATCCTCAATATTTCAATCGGCAGCCAATTTCAAGCGCGAGCGGTCGCTTACAATGGCTTAAGGCTCATAGTCTGTTCCATCGCATGTTTCATAGTGAGCGTGATTATTGTTAGGTGACCTAGATTTTGTAAATAAAATCTGACAACGATCAGTCCATAGGTAGGATTTATCTACTATATTTTTTGTTTTCCATATTCATTGGAACACCTTAGACTTCCCACCCGTAAACAAGTTATCCTGTGATGTGGTGTTAGTAAAGTATTAGCCATTTTACAACACACCTAACCTGACGGCTTATTAAACGAATCCAAATCTTCCCTAATAGATAGACGGCTATATTATAACAAAATATCTAAAAAAATATTTACCCATTACTTCAGTCTCCTCAGCGGATATCACGAAAAACGTTACGAGGAATTTTCCCTCCTAATTTGAGGAAAATTCCTATATTTTTAAAAGCTTTTTCTTTTACGTTATGAAAAAACATTCGTCTCCACTCTAATCCGATGCTTAGTTCCAGTCGCAGGAGGATGGAATTTTACAGTGACTTGGTTGATCAAGATTGGGAACATTTAATGGTCCTACTGGGATTTCCGTCTAATACTAGATTTACCTCAATTAAGATACAGTAGAGCTGTGAGCTTACACCGGTAAGTCCAGGCTGTTGACTCACAATCTTTCCAACGACAAGTATGGCTATACCACTACTTTTGTTTCTTAAAGCTTGAGGAAAATTATCCGAACAAATGAATTTAAGACCTTGGCTTGGAGTGTGTTTTTCTTATATGTCACGATTACCTACATAGTCACTGACTGCTAATTGGGATTCCCGGTATCTAGAGAATCAGGTACAGTTCTAAATACAATAATTGCCCTTATTGATCCCGCATTTTTACGTTTCACAGTCCTAGCTCACCAACTACGCCATAAAGGTCAATTTGCCTAACAGCTCTCTTCTCACATCTCACATCTTCTCAGATCACATCTCAAATTCCCCAATTTCTCTTACAAAGCTCGTGATTGCAATTTGTGCGTATCACGATTAAGCCTTAGTACGTTGCGATGGGTATGCAAATGAACATTTATCTATAGTCCCACGCGTCCCTTTGTTTTGCGGTGTCGATGGTGAGATTCATCGTCTTGGATTTATGTTTGCGTGGTATTTGTGTTGTTATTACTATTAGGAGTTTGATCATGTCGAAATCCTTCTCCAGAATGCTATTGAAGATTTCACGATATTTGTTTATTATCTAATAACTGTGCTACTATTTCTTCCACGGTTCTTGGTGTCCACGTTATTTTGAGACTCCTCTATTTCACCCTTATAACGATGTTTGAATTGCTTGATGTCATGTCATGATGTCTGACTTCCTCTATGTCTTAAGTTTTGAAAAACAGTGGGTTTTCAAAGAAGCTACAATATTAAAAAATTTAGTACGTACAGAAAAGGTAATTAATCGACTATGCCTCGGTGTTGCCAATGCCCAAAAGTGACGTTTGAATATCCCCTCATAATATCTCATAAACAGTTCAAAGTACAGCTATCCATAAACACGAACTTAGAAATATTCCACTTATAATTCCGGAGTTTGGTCAGTTAGGTAGCGTGTATTGACCAAACCCATCTAAATATAGCTCCATCGCATCACTATCATTGTTACAGACACGTGCGAAGGTCACAAATTATCTCTGCCCCTCGTAATTTTAATTGGAATGACCTCTCAGATGTTGGAGATCGTAACATTTGCACCCGTGTGGTTCATACCTATGTTTCACGTTAGATCTACTGAGTACTAGGTACGGTATGAATTTTAATAGAAAAACAATGTGTGATTCTCGCAAAACGAAATTCGATAAAGGCTTAACCCTTCCACACAGAGAAGGTAAAATTGATATACCTTTAAATCAGCGTTTGAGTTTTGTGGTTGGTTTGACTACCTCTACGTCTTGTGTGTAGTTCAATTTGACGAAAAACAAATGAATAGGTACACGGTCATACCGAGGCACTAGCAGTGATAGCAGTGACGATTTAAAGAAATACCTACCTACCTAAAGGAAAACAAATCAAAGCTATCATAGATTTACTTGTAGATTGCCGCTGTCATCGCTACCTAAAAGTTTACGTGGATACCTATCATACCAAATACCTTTAGCTGAAAAGTAATCATTTTTAAAAGTATGGAAGCCTTCGCTAGCATCTTATTACTCTCAAAGACAAGTGCAATTGTTACGTAAATTTTTAAACAGATCTTCATAATTTACAAGCCATCGACCTTGAATGAAATAAAAGCAAAAACTGGATTCGCCATACCTACCGTACTGCACGTCATTTTCAAATTATATATCAAGATTGTGTCAAGTCATTTGGTTGGATTGTACAATCGGCTACAATGTAATGGAATCGATTTCACAATGCAAATAAAACCTTATATTATTTTCCATAATTACATGAGAGTTTAATTATGTAAGTTTTACAACCTTTACTTTAATTATACTATACTTATATACGTTATCGATTTCAGCGATAAGACCGCCCATTGCACTACCCTTGTTTACCTATTGTAATTCTTCTGTACTGTGTTTATTTTTGTTTCTGGTGTACAATCAAGAGTTTTCTATTCTATTCTATTCTATACTAGTTAGCATGTATGGATGTATGCAATTTTCGTTCTTCAATTGGATTGAAATTTCGCATGCTTGTCAAGTTGCGATGAGAGCAAAATTAGCTGATCTGGTGACTAGGATATGATTAAGATCTTCTCAGTGACTAGGTAGACTGGTGTTGTATGGGCTCATTTCATCAGCTGTATCAAATATGAATTTTATAACCTGGAAAAATATTTGCATTTTTCAATAACAAACAGATTAATATCGTCAGCAACATGACCAATTTCATTTTTATCACTTGGTATCATTTTAGTCAGTTCAATCTATGTCATTCTGATCAGGTACCATTCTGAAACTAGACGAATACAAGCACAAGCCTCTCATGTCTAGGTTCATCAAACTCGAGCATTCATGTGCCTTTATACTCGTGTTACGTTAGGCTGTTTTGTTAAGCTTCTGTATTTAGTTACTGACCTTTAGCTTTGTTGTGCTTATTTAAAATTTCTAACTCAACTACATTTAAACTTGTATCTCACAAGTCATCGACCTTAACATCTTTGAAAGGCGACACATTCTCATCAATGAGAATTACAACAATAACTAAAGTTTCTATCGAAAATCAAACAAGTGTGCCGCCTGACGTATCGACTATGTTTGTTGTCATGTCAACATATCACTCACATGTCATCACCTGCCTCCAGTTAGTTAAATATCATTTTACAACGTTTTAGTTATTGAAAACGATAAATCACTTGTGTTAACGAGTATCCAAATATCTAAAGATATGATCTCTCGATTTCCGCGCATCATCCCAGCAAATTGGTACTATATTTCAAACTAATATACGAAAACTATTCTTAGCTGCTACTGGATAAAGTTTATATTTGGATTTTTCCTTAATCTCATCTCAGATTTTTATATAACTCTACTACATTAAAGAAAAACTACGCTTAATGCAATTACGTAAAGTCTGATATTCAACTAACTTTTAAAATGTGTTCAAGTTGAGCGAATCTGTTCTCTCTTACTTTGAACCTCAATAGGGTTCAAATTGAACCGTACTTATTTCTATGGTAGTGTAAGCAAGGGTCCCAAAAGTAATCTTATATTGTCAAATTGCTAGTTAATATTATTAATTTGCGTCTATTGAAGTTCAGATAGTGTTAACGAGGCCATGACAAGGCTGATCCGTGAATGGTTGATATGCTTTGGTTACATGTCAGAGAGAGATTACAGAATGATTAATTGTCGAAAATGATAAATGATTGTTACCTTTTGTCTCTGTACTTATCTATCGAATCCTGGTCTTAGAATGTAAGGGTTGCGAGAGCAAGAAATTGTTGTTATCTGGAAATACAATTTATGCCATTTGACCACATCGTCCCATATCGTCGTGAATAAATAATTTTAATTTGAATAACACCGGGTCTAAAGTTTATTAGAATAATTATTATATTATTATTTTTTCACTTTATTCTTATTTTTTTTAACAATATTTCTACAAAACGAACTATATCTTATATCTTTAAATGAGCAATTCTTGTATATAATAATTGGAATCTCGGAATCGGCTCCAACGATTTTCATGAAATTTAGTATATTGGGGGTTTCGGGGGCGATAAATCGATCTAGCTAGGAATCATTTTTAGAAAATGTCATAAAAAAAAAACACCGAGCAAAGCTCGGTCATCCAGGTACTTAATATTATAAAACAAACTTAAACCTAGGGTACAAGCGGGGCAAGGCCCAGGCTACCGATGGTTAGGGCTGCAGAGAGAGGAACCTCCTGAACTCCTCATTCTCCTCCTTCTAATTATTATTAGGCATAGAATAGAATAGAATAGAATAGAAAAACTCTTTATTGTACACCAGAAACAAAATTAAACACAGTACAGAAAAATTACAATAGGTAAACAGGGGTAGTACAATGGGCGGTCTTAAGTTTTTATTGTATTATAAATATATTTAATTCATTTATTTTTTAGCCTTTGAACTACGTTATCACTGCAACATCGCCGACTTTGACAATTTTAGTAGGTACCTATACGAAAAATTACAAAATCATTATAACAGATTAAAGTAAATATACTTTAATAAAACATCCTTGAGATAAAACTGAAAATGAACAAAAGTCAATTCACGGATTCACATAATACAGAACATTTTCCGGATGAAAGGTAATTTTCCTCCCTCTTCCGACAATATCCTGAAATATCCTCAGGGACAATTTGTTCAATCCATTTATTACAATAACATGTTCGTTTTAAATTAACATAAATTCTACGTTAAATAATATTGGTTCTGTGAGCTTGAAAAGATAAATGGGATTGAAGAAAGCTTCCAAGTGTTTGAATAAATAAGGCGTCATAATTACATACATCTGACCCCTTCTAGGATTCAGCTTATATTTTTTTTACTGAGTATCGTGACTTGCAGCTCGTTCACCTAATGGTAAGCGCTACGTCTGCCTATAACAGTTACAGAACCACCCAGAACTATGCATTAATTTGCATGATTGACGAAAATTTCAAAAATGGGTTCCCGTAGAGTTTCTTGGTGCTATCTTCTGTGACGGGCGTATTTCCGAAGCACGGGTAGAGTTCATGGAGTTTCCTTTTCCTGTGCAAGATTCAGGCATGAGTCACCACTTGAAAGGGAAAAGTAATTTTTTAAGGGGGGAGCCTGCTTTAGAGGCTTCGAAAAATCGTTTTTTTTTTTTTTTGCATAAATGTCTTCCCAAACTATCCAAGAATATGCCCCTAAAATTTCAAAAGCAAATTCAAATTATTTTCGGAGCTACAGAAGAAATAGTGAGCAAGCGTCAAGCAGGTATACGAGCGGCCGAAAACTTTGACGGGCGATTTCTCGGTCTTTCATTTTTACGATTTTCCCGAGTTGGCGGGAAAGATAGAAAAAAAACTAAACGTCCTATCGAAACGAGACAAAATTGGTTGTGTTCGGGATAAAATTCTCTTCTAGTTGAACCTAAAAAAACTTGAAAAAGTCATCATTAACCATTTTTTTAAACAATCTAAAGTGAATTTTTTTTTCCAAAAAAATGAATTTTTTTTTTAATTTGCGAAAAATAATTGAATTTTTCACTTTTTTTTAATTTTTTTGGTTTAACTAGAAGCTATACTATTGAAAATTAAATTTTTTTTTGGTTTTTTAGTTTCAGATGAAAATTGCGACCTGCATCTTTCCCGCCGCACGACACATGCATACTCGAGGCGCCTCGGCGAAATGCTTGTACCACGCTTATTTTGACATATATTTTGATGAAAAAATTTGAGAAGACTCTTGATATACATATCAATAAAACCTGATAGTTTCGTTTCAATCAAATATTTCTTTCCTTCCCAAAAAAATCCTCTAAAAAATCGATTTTTTTATGCTTCTAAAGCAGGCTCCCCCCTTAAACTCAAACCACAATTGGATAATTAAACTAATTTAATAGACCATATTTTGACTTTTTTTTATTTTTCTCTATGTAGACAAAAATATTATACTATAGTCTCATACTATAGTATAATATTTTTGTCTACTTACAATAAATAATTTGAGTTTTTAGTTTTATCGCATAATCTTAATTAGGGAATCAGGAACTGTGAGGAATCATCATCATCATCAACCCATAACGTCCCACTGCTGGGCATGTCTCTCTCATGGTCTCTCCTTACTTTCGTGAGGAGGGTTAGGCCATATCCACCACGGGGGCCCGGTCCGGATTGGTGGATAACATACCTACCTCCGAAATAATTCTCGATTAGGTATGTGGGTTTCCTCACGATGTTTTCATTCACCAAAAAGCGAGTGATAATTACGTACATATGTTTTACAGAAACACATTGGCACGTGCCGGCACTGGGATTTAAACTCACGACCTTCTGATTGGAAGGCAGACGTTCTCCCACTAGGCTACCACTGCTGTGAGGAATATTGCCCCTCAAACAACCAGTCAGAGCAAAAAATTGTGGTGCACACAAATATTTACGCTTCGCGGGAATATATATTATATAACTCGGAACTTCGCTGTCAGCTCAACACCAACTTACATTACTGAGTCCTATCCTTAATGAAGCTTCTTGTATTAGTTAGGTGCCTGCGGGGTGACTGCAGATGCTTAAAGCAGCCGTAACCGCTTCAAATTTGACGTGAAAACAAACATTTTGTACCGCCTTAACTAAACTATCACGTGGTTCATAGAGAAGCGAAGAGTAGTCGCTTCTTGGTAACTCCAAGATCTTTGAAAACATTTAGGTAAATTGGATCGCGTGGTATTCCCATGAGTGCGATTGGGCCTTTAGCTAAATTTGGCCCCTTTTTGTGAAAAGATAAATGAAGCTATAGGTAGAGTGCTTTTTCTACATAATTGTATTCACAATTTATTTATTGCAATTGATTGCATTGAAATAAAATCCATTAAACATTTTTAAACCTTAAATTCTTGATTAGATAAAAGTGGATATGCTTAAAATAACTTTAGGTGCGAATGTGAGTTTGTTTGTTTGTTACGCTTTCAAGCATAAACCACTCAACCGATTTTAAAAATTCTATCACAAATGGAAAGGTACATAATCAGCGAGTAACATAGGCTGTATTTTATCCCCGTATTCTTATGGAAACAGGAACAATGCGGGTGAAACTGCGGGGCGCAGCTAGTACTATAATAAAACTAGGCAATGTCTTATTTCCCTAATGACGCGAATATAAAAAATAAACAAGCAATCACGGCTCTAATGGAGAGCTATCACTTATAGGCCAATAGGTACTGAGCCGAAAACTCCACGAATCACATTAAAAAAAAAACATATTTTTATTTGTATAAGTGTCCTACTGTACATTCACTGTGGATGTCCACATTGTAACTCTATTCAGAAGTCTCTTTACAGACGCGTGCGGTTGAATTTAATTCAATTAGATTGAATTAGGTAGAACTTAGTCTAGAAGCTATGGGCAAACTTTCTTACTCATGCACAGTGCCGCTTTTTTGAAAAGGTTTCATAATCAAATATTTGAGTATTTGCTCGTAAACCTAAAAATGGTTCTAGTCTAAAAAATATCGCACTTAGGCTTATTGTATTAGTTACCGTTCTATCGTCTCGTATTGTCGCGTTTTGTTCATGATATTCGCATGACGGCGTAAAGAGGCATATTAAAAATATATCTATGTAACAGAAAATAACACCTACAATTCGAAGGAAATTTAACAAGTCCAGCTATAAAGCTGAGTAATATGAAGGAATCGTGCCTTCAAAGTCATCAGGAACACACAGGCAAGGCAATAACAAACGTAAGCCTAATGAAATCTCCATGAGTAACTAAAGCTGCCACTGCCTTCCAATCTGGCTCAAAATGTTCATGGATTTGGTTTAAGTCTTAATTGGAATGGTTTGTCATGGAATTGAGTAATTTGTTTCGGATTAAGTAGTAAATCAGTGAGCTGGTCGTACACCTGTGACTTTGAAAGCGATTAAATTGAAATATTTTGTCTCTTTGTCTATGCCTCTTTACAAGCAAATTACATTGATATGTATTGTATGTTAGTTTTGAAAGGAAAGTTTATAGAAATGCTATTTAATAAATTTTGAATAGATTTATAGGTTATGTTATTTATAGGATTACAAATAGCTGTTAAAATTATACATCATCATCATCATCATCAACCCATAACGTCCCACTGCTGGGCACGGGTCTCCCCTCACTTTCGTGAGGAGGATTAGGCCATAATCCACCACGGGGGCCAGATCCGGATTGGTGGATCACACCTCCGAAATAATTCTAAAATTATACAATGTAAATTATATTATTTTTATGTTATACTTAAAATAGGTTATGTTTTTAAGAAAATGGGAAAGACTAGAGTTCAGACGATGTAGATTTTCGTCTGTATAAGCATGCTTCGGTCTTTTCATATAATGCTTTCCATTGAGAAACTATAGTGCATAGTTATTGAAAGTTTCTAGTAACCAGATAATCATCTTTATTTACCCAAAAATCATTGGTTTCTTCCACAGAACGACTCCGATGACGAGCAATGCGCGCTGAGCGACAAATGGCAATACGAGAGGAAGTCCAGGAGGTGGTCGAGGGTCGTCGAGATCACGCCACAAGCGCAGAGAAGACTTCAGGTAAAATATCATCATCACACGCATATCTGCCCACTGAGCACGGATCTAACCTCTTTCGTAGGGCGGATTAGGCCATAATCCAACACGGGGGCTCGGTCTGGATTGGTAGGTCACATTATGTACCTCTTATTCTCGGTTATGGGACTTCATGACGTTTTACTTTACCGACAGTTTATTTTTATGTTATTAAGCTACGAGTCGAGCGTTTCGTTCACCTGATAGTAAGCGCCACGCCTGGTCATAACAGCTAATATACAGTACCACCCTGAGATATCGGTTCTCAAGTCTCATATGCCCAGAAATTTCGCTGGAAACAGTGCCCTACAAACTGGAACACAAAAATGTTTGCACAGTACTGCTTGGTGGCTGAATATCTGGCAAAGGTGTTGACTAACTTTAATCCAATTATTTGATGACAGGTGATAGCAGCTCGAGCTCTAGCTGAGAGGGAGGCACGAGAAGCCAGGGGAGAGGTGGAAGATGATGAAGACGAGACCCTGCCCACCATCAGAGTCGGCCTGGTGGACGCAGACGGGCACTACACTGACGTGGAGCCTGACTTGTAAGTGCTTTTTTTAATTTTACAAGGTTTTATTGAAATAAGATTATTTTTCAAGAATAATGGACTATAGATCAGTGAGAACAAAGTTAGTACGGCTTAGTTAGAATGAATGGAGAGATTTCATGCTAAGGTTAAATCTCAAGTAGTTTTTGACCCAGTTTTTGTAGTTCGATGATGGGTATCATTCACACACACCCTCCGTTACCTCAGTGGCGGAGGGCATTTACCCTCTCAAAAAAAAATTACAGAGTTAGGTGGCCTGCTAAGCTCTTTCTTCACACTTCACTACTAACAAACAAACGCCGCTTTTGTCTCAAGGCATCGCCAATAAACTTGACGGTATATAGTAACTGTAGACCTGAAGCGCTAATGGCTCAACGCCTCCATTCCCATATACGGAAAAGCATTTAGATTACATTGTGATGCAGTTAACGTCTATCATATTTAATGGACGCGGTCTTATTGTTTGATTGTTTAATGGCGTTCAGATAGAAGCTCGACTGTCAGTTATTTATTGACTAGCGGCTTGATAGTGTAGCGAGAGTTTTAGACAAAATAAAGTCGGTTTACGGATGATATTTAACGTGACAACATCATAACAAAACATTGATGAAACGATTGCGTACTTTTATGAATTAAATTTAATCATTTTTAATAATAAAAGAATTAATACTTGAAGTTATATTAGATATCAGATTTTTTAAAGGCAAGAATAATTAACCTGTCAAGAAGAGAAGAGAGATAGATGTGGCGTAAGCGTAAAATGAGCGTAACGGGACAATGTGTCAACTTTTTCATACATGCAGCCGGCGTTCATCGACTTATTAGACGTTGTCACGTCAATAAAAGGCAGTAACGTACTGTTTCTCGTAAATTTTTGACCACTTTTAAAAAATAAGGTTGTCTATTCTTTCGTTTTCTTTTTCGTGGCAAATAAAATAGTAGAGACGTTCATTTGAAAATAGTGCTTAAAATTTAATACCGGGCTTTGGTCTGCCATCATCATGGGTAGCTTTAGGTAGGGACAAAAAGAGGAAGCCACTTTCCTTTTGTTTGATGTAAAGCAGGTACGAGTAAGTAAATATAATATGCCAATACGAGGAGGAAAATGGGTATAGCGGCACTCAGGTGCTTGAAGCTTGAAAAGTAATATTACGTGTGCAGGCACTCAATATTTACGGTTTGCTCGACAAACGCCCTATTCACAAGTGGTCACGATATCGCAAAAAAGAACATTTGCATAATGTCCTATTATAAAACTCTTCCATTCGCTGAGTACGCCATTCTCAGAATATCGTCTCATTTGCAATCTGTGACATGATGGTTGGATGAAATGCTATGTATTTTAGAGACGTTTGAAAACATTAATTAATCTTTTATTGAGCATGTCGTTCGCCTGATAGTAAGCGCTACGCCTGCCCATAACAGTTCCTGCCCTTATGGGCAGGCAATTATGCAATGCAAAGTTCTGGGTGGTTATCACCCAGAACTTTGCATTGCATAATTTTCCGCGGCACAGAACTGCGCTCGTCATCCTAAGACATCGGTTCTAAAGTCTCACATGCCCAATAATTTCGCCGGAAACAGTGCCCTTAAAACCGGAATACAGTATTGTTTTCACATTACTGCTAGGCGGATGAATATCTAGCAAAGGTGTGGTACTTCCCCAGGCGGTCTCTTGCAGAAGAGGCCTCCCACTACATGACTATAACGTACAAGTAGGCTACAACAGTATATAACTATATTGGATTGACATTACTTAATCAATAGACAGTGAGTAAAAGCTTAAAATAAACCCATATGGAAGCAAAAACACATCAACTATAGATGCTCTTATTATAAATTATACAATTGAAAGCCAATTATATCTCTTTGAGCCCTTCAAGTGTTCATTAAAGGTCTATGTCTTGACACCGCACCATTGTAATAATAACTCTGTCTGATATTGACATACCCTTGGCAGTGTTGCCATATTGGAAAATTCACTTTGAGTTTTCAGTGACGCTTTTGAGAATTTCCTGGAAATGCTTTTATGGATGTTATGAAGATAAAAGGATTTTAATATCACTGAATTATTTAAGCTGCTTTGGTATAACTGTTTATTATTTGACAAGCTATTTTCATAACCAGTCAAATAACGTGACAGGTTATGTTTAGTTCAATCGTTTTCATGTACTATGCTTAAAATGAGGCTAAACATTTTATTGATAATTTTAACAAATTGGTTTGGAGTTTTTTTTTTAATATTAAAAATAAATATATTATTATTTATTGACAGAACTTAAATAACAAAATAAGAAGTAGGTTTGTAGTTGTTTTAAAAGCCGTAAGTAATATCATATTCTTTGATATTACATATTAAGCATAGTACATGAAAACGATGCTCGACGAGTTTTACTAAACAACATTTCTGTCTTAAGACATGATAATTACATTGATCTATTTATGCTTAATCCTAATTACTGGGCATCTGAGACTTTAGAGCCGATTGTCTCAGGGTGACGAGCACAGTGCAGCGCTGCGCGGGGTTTTTGCAAAGCAAAGTTCTGGGTGGCACCGTAACTGTTATGGGCAGGTGTAGCGCTTGTCATCAGGTGAAGGACTTGCTCTGCTCGTCACTCAATCAAAAATAAACTTAATTAGATTTGTGCATGCTTTGTTTTAGTTCCAAATACACAAAATTTTCGTGGTATTTTAAGATACCCATCTGGCAACACCATACTCAACTCCTATACCTCGTCTGTCCATTGATCGATAGGAATTTTAAGTGGATTGATTTCGATAGGGATTGTCTAGCGGAGGCGTAATGAAAATGATAGATCTTTGCTTTGAAATGAAATTAAGATCTTTTGTTCGTTTGTTTGACTTGTTAGCGATGGGTTTACTTTGTGCATAGAATATGTAGTAGTTTTTAAAGGTGGTTTGGTTAATATTTGATATCTAATTTACAGTGAATTCGTAGTCATAAAACAAACAACCCTCACTTTATTGTATTATATTATCCCCCTTATTTATAAAAAGTTATCGAACGTCACTTAGTACTGCGCAGTACAAATTTGTTGTGCGTGATTTTATGAAAGGTCACATAACTTTTTGTGAATAGGGGGGTATCTGTTTAGTCCCCATATAAGAATTATACTCAGGGTTCGTACTTAAGGTTGTGTGGAAGAAATCGCTTTTAGCGATAAGATCGCCCATTGTACTACCTTTGTTTACCTATTGTAATTCTTCTGTACTGTGTTTATTTTTGTTTCTGGTGTACAATAATGAGTTTTCTATTCTATTCTTTTCTACTCGTATGATGTTGCAACAGCATAATATAATTATTGTATGACGATTATTCTACATTTATTACGATGAACTTAAAAATCAATAATTTATTAAGAAACTAATCTTACTAACTATGCAATAGTATAATAGTGTAATTGCTCAGCCTGGGTGTTTGATCTGTGGGTGTATCTGATTCTCTAGATACAGGGAACCCTAGTTTGGTGGGAATCTATGTATGTATGTGATCGTGACTGCTGAGATATAGATCGAATTCTAGACGATAAAAAAAATGTGTGTTGGTACCCATAGTAGAAGTAAAACATCAACTAAAAAATTATTTCCAAAAAAATATAAAAGTATAAAAAAATATACGAAACGTAACTCTGTCTCTTTCTATCTTCACTAACTTACATCTCTCTTTTAACTTCCATTCGCCTCGCACGATCACGTTTTTCGTAACGCATTCGCCAGCTTACCCCCCAAGTCAAGCGTGCGTAAAGAAGTTTTACTTCAAAAATGCACAACAATGTTGCCAGTTGCAACACGTGCAGCTCGTGATACTTCATATAGTTTCCACTCAGTTTCACGTGGAGCCAATTAATCTTGCACTAAAAGCATTCCGGTCCAAAAAACCTGCCGCCCTTTATTTGGACTATCGGGGCCAAAGTCATGCGTTGGTTGAGGCGTGGTGCGTTTTACAGCGGGTTGCGTAGGTCTATTCATCAGACACGCGGTAGCGTTTCAAGCCAGGTTCAAGCTAACAGAACTGGCGAGCAGCACCGTGTGCAATATAGTATTACACTACCATTTGGAGCCACTTTTGACCTCTTCATAAGTCAAAAACTATTTTTTTTTTATTAGACTTCGAGTCGAGGAATTCGTTCACCTGATGGAAAGCGCTACGAATGCCCATAACAGTCACAGCACCACCCAGAACCCTGCATTGCATAATTCTGAGCGGGACTGCACTGCGCTCGTCACCCTGCGACTACGGCTCTAAAGTCTCATATGCCCGGTAATTTCGCTGGAAACAATGCATTGACATGTCAAATTTATCTCATCGTATGTATGGCCGGCATTAGGCTGTATTGGACGGCTAGTATCTTTTAAGACAGCACTGAGCTTCCGTTGAGCTTTTGGCCACAAGGAGTATGATAAGATGTGGCCAATTGATACTTTATGTGGGATGACAAAGATTTGTTTCAAACGAATTTCGATTCGTCTGAAGCTTTTCAGTATGGTGTTTATGGCTTGGTATCTACGCGCGTCTTCCTTGCTAATTTTTTGAATTGGTGTGTGAATAGTTAACCTATCCTTATCCGCGATGACACCCGCTGTCACTGTATTGGCACATAGGAATGAGATGCGTAAGCTTCATGTGTTTTTCCGAGGTTACTGCCGTTTGTCGCTCATTGCCTACAGTGTGACCAAACCCTTACCCAGACCTATCATTAAGGTTTGGCAATGTACCGTGATAGGTGAAGGGCCTAGTACCGAAGGGTAAGTAGAACAAAACGTTAGACCACTTAATTATACTCATTGTTGTGTTCTCTCCGTATGTATGGAATTGTATGTCATTGTTTATTTTGGGCATTGTAGAAAGGCGATGGGAAAAAGAAAATTGGTTCAGAGAAAACGACTGCTGTAAAATACCGTCATTTGTCATTCTCTGAAATTTAAGCTCTGCAGTTTTTTTTTTAATTTTAGCTTTTTTTTTAATTAAATGCGTCGCGAGACGAGCACGTCGTTCACCTGGTGGCAAGCGCCATGCCTGGCCATAACAATAACAGTGCCCACCAGAACTTAACATTGCAAAATCCTGCCTGGTACTCCATTGCATTCGTTACCTTGAAAATTCGTGATCCGTAACTATTTGGTCGGATTGACACAGACTGACACCAAACGCAGCAACTGTTACCGCAACTGTTACGGGCTGGTGAAGCGCTTACCATCAGGTGAATGACCCGCTCGTCTCATCATTAAGTCAAAGAAAAAACGCTCGCACTGTCTAATTCACGGAAAAAATCTGTGGTTCAATCCCTTCAACCACGCACTTGGATGTATAACACATACTTGGGTGAATAGCACCAAATAAAGCCAGACCTTATTCGTATAGAATTTAATATCATTTCATTCTACAGAACACTGCATAAGTGCTTGGAACACAGTGTTCCGCACAATTTTAATTAAAACTTTCGAGAATGTTACAGAAATGGGGAACTTTCCACGGTTTGTAATAACCCCCAAGATACATAATACCAGTTTGAGTAGGTCCTTAAGTACAGCATACGTACTCGTAAGATCAGTGTAGATACCTATATGGAATACGTTTAGATCTCGAGTTTATTTCAATAGCATCACAGGTAGATTATGAGCATATGAGACTTTAAAGCCGATGTCTCAGGGTTACGAGCGCAGTGTAGCGCCGCGCAAGATTATACAATGCAAAGTTCTGAGTGGCACTGTAACTGCTATGGGCAGGCGTATCGCTTACCATCAGGTGAACGACTTCACACACACATACACAGTTACACACTCCCTCTCTTCCTCACTCACTTCACTAAGTGATACTTTGCATTTACCTAATTTCTCTAACTTCCTACTTACCACCTCTACCATCCCGTCAAAATGTGGCAAATTTTGAGTGATCTACGTTTAACTTTCCTACGTTATGGGGCGCTTGCTGTACATCAACTTTTAAGTAATGCAAATTTTTAAAAGCCTTTTTTTAATAAGAACTCGAAAACACCATTAGACTAAATTACTTTCTGTTTTGGTAAAAACAAAAGTCATGTGACCAAGATGGATCATATTTTGGGTCTTTCGCATTTTACCGAGAGAATTATCCCAGAGTAGCAGTCCATGATCTTTGTAGATGGTTGTGTATTCCTGTAAAACGCCTCAATACGATTCCATAAAACCACTCGAATAAAATAAAATAAAAGCTAAGTTGCCTTTACAACACAAAACAAATCCTGATGCTAAAAACGATCCCCCTTGTTCCAGATTAACAGTGCCAGGCCAGCCAATGATCCAGTTACCAAGCGACAAAGAAGACGAAGAAGATACCGGAACCCGCTTCAGAAGAACAGGCTCCGAACGTCTCCGAGACGGCGCCAAAGCCCTACTCCGAAGAGTTGAATCCCTCAAAACACGAAGAAGAAAACGGCAGAACCGGACTGAAGTCATCGTCTCCTCCCCTCACTTCCTAGACGCCAGTCAGGATAAATACCCTGATTTAAGCTACATTGACATGACACCTACGTCGCCGACAGCATTTCCTTTCCCTGATTTTAACTCACCAGCCCATACTGCTGCAATTAGAACGCAGCCTCCTTCCCCCATGACTGTTATGCCTCCATCTCCAATCGCACCATTAGAACCGTCATTTGTCCTGAACCCTCCATTCGGTGATGACAGCTCGAGTTACGCGTCAGATGGGAGTATGGGCTCGAGCAATAAGAGCTCGAAGTCGAAGCTTGGAAGAGCAAAGAGGATGTTCCATAGAGGAGTGAAGAATGAAGACACGAGTGCGCTGAGTGACTCCGAGTGCCAACCAGCGAGTTGGAGGCACAACTATTATAAGGAACATAACACTCATCCTTCTCATCAGACTGAGGTGAATTGCAGTTCCAATATAATTCAATTATTTCTCCAAAGTTGGATTCTTTTGTTTATGAATATTTTCTACTTCGCTCGAAGGGGGCATAGTTCGGCAGTCAAAGGGTTAAAGAGGAAGACAGTGATTCTCATTTTTTAAGTGTAGGCATGGGTAACTAATTCAATCAATTAACTTAGCCAGAGTAATCGCTTTCCAGGTGTACGTAGAACCACCATCGCCAGTAGAGCTGAAAGCGGATCCAGAAGTGCTTCGAGAAGTGCAGAAATCTCCAGGGCACACGGTGCACAGGCGGCAGGCAATCAGAACGAGTTCTCTTAACCTTGGAAAAGAGGGACAGAAGTATGTTTCTATGTTGTTTTTGTTTGTTTTAGAAGGCAGTATTGGTCTCAGGTATCAAATTTTGTCAAGAAGTCCAAGGTCTCTGACGAAGCTTAACAATTGGCCTTAATCTAGTATAATAATGGAAATCAACGGCTTCACGTTCCTTTCAAAAAACGGCGCAATAGAAATCCTCAAATACCTTTTGAAATTAAATCATTGGTGCCAGGCCAAGGTTTCCTCCCGGTTTCGTTGAAATGCAAAGCCCATAAATCTGAAGTATCATAAACTTTGTATTTTCTTTGATAGCATTATGCTTAGCTGATATTGTTATGCGACAACAATGTAGGGCTAATAGATCTTTCTAATTGTTATTCAGAACAAATGATTAAACAGTTATGTCGTATTGGTGTTATGCGTATGTCAAGCAACAGTACACCACTATAAAATATGACTTAAATTTTATATTTTTTAACACGGAGTTCCTAACTCCCGTCCGCAATCTAATTGGTAATTAAATGTTAAAGCTAATTTACGTGTAGCAGCATTGTCGGCATCCAACAGACCTTTATAACTCAGCAAACCAGTATTTGCAGTTCGAAAGGCTCATTACCATTGACTAATTACTCAAAGACTGGTCATTAGTCCAAACGATCCTCTGATAATGGACGTGCTGACTTCTCGCACCAACTTATTGCCATGCTAATGTTTGAACTGTACTGCATCAGACTGAGATTTATTCTGTTTTGTGAGTTCTGTGTTTAAGTGGCTGCTTTGCAGGCAGTTGTTATTTGTTTTTACGGCATTTTAGTTAAGTGGCACCTACTTGTAAATAAGCAGTTATCGAAACGTTTTCTTCATCGCAAATAGAGTCTATGTTTGGCTTACTCCTAGTCTAACGGTGAGCTATGCTGTAACCGCATCTCCCAAATCTAGAAGATACTTATACACGGTAACCGTGAAGCTCAGGTTTGGCTGTTTGTATATTTTAATCATCACTAATCAGCATTAATCTAACTACCTACGCTGCGACACTAATACAAGAAATATTGGTGTATTCAGTGCATTTACATTTGCAGCTTCTAATGCCCATGAATATTTTACAAACATCTTCAAACGCTTCATATTCTTTGCTTTCGCTCGAATAGTTACCATTTACTTGTTTTAGATTTCGTGACAGAAGTCTTAAGAGGGATAAGTCAGCATCGAGGAGTTCAGAGCTGGAAAGCAGCCCAAATTCAGCCGGCTCCAGGTCGCATGACGGTGACAACGATGATGATGATGACAGCGTTGATATGAAGAGTAAGAAGTGAGTAATTCTACCAGATTTCCTTTGTTTGTCAAATAAGGGAAATGCGGCATTGATGACCTCTAGTTTCAAAAATTCTCAATCCATCCAAGGGTCTCTGTTGACTGATATCAATTGGTCGACAAGCACCAATAAAAATGGATTGCTTGGCAGCAGAATTGATCTGGTAATTTGGCAGTGCGAATTAAGACAAACTTGCTTATAAATGTCAGCCTTGTAGGGAATATAGTAGTTCCGATAAAGCTAATTCATACTCCTTTCATTACAGAAACAACATCCAAAGATGGTACTCCTTCAGAACAACTACTCTCAACGGTGGACCCAAAGCGAATAACACGTTACAGCCTCAACCAAACCAGAAAGATCCCGATTCTTATTGTAAGTTGGTTGTGTTTTTAAACGGTTTTATTTAACTTTACTTCCGTATCATCATAATCATCAGCAACCTATATCGTCCCACTGCTGAGCACGGGTTTCCCCTCACTTTCGTGAGGAGAATTAAACGATTATTACTACTTCCGTATAGTAAGTTTTAAATGAAGTAACTGATTCTTTAACTGATTCTTATGAATCCGCACACAATAACATTATGCGGTAATTTATTTGATGATGAAATCTTAATGCTGTTCTACCTTTACCATGATACTTTCTGATCAGCTCATCCTGATCTCGATGTTTTCCATGACTCTCTACCTAGCTTCAAGCGCAAAGTTCTAACCCACTTCAGTCCATACTTACAAAGACCTCCAGAAGACTAATATGTTTAATTTAAGTTTTTCTTTATTTTATTTTATTTGTAAATAACAAAATTTTTAATTCTTTTTTTCATTAATTTTCTTATTTTCCTTATTATTGTTTAAACTACGTACTACTCATATTGAAACTTGTTTTTTGCTCGTCGAGCACCCACGGTGAATGTTATGTACGCCGTACTTGTCGTACACATCAGAATTGTACCTTGTCCATACTCATCTAATTATGTATTAATGTGTACGATGTGGCCGTGCTATATTAATAAATAAATAAATAAATAAATCAGCTAATTATGTATTAATTAAGATGTACTCAGTGATATATTATTCGTCATTGTATTAATCTTCAAACTCATAAGGTGTTCAACTTTGTACCTATCACATCTGCTCCTCCATTATACAGAAGGTTGCCGATATAATTGTTTTCCTAGGTGAAATAGTACGCTAACATTTCTGATTCCTAGATCACTTCCTGATGTGTGCTACGGCCGTCTTTTCGTTTTGCCGCAACTTTCTCCTTCGTGATGAGTTCTAAATGCTCGTAATATCTATCATGATGGATTACATAGCTAGTAATGCTAGTTTTCTCTCCTTAGTGCTGTGTAGTCTATAAATGCTTATCTTCAGATACATGCTTCCTATTCCAGTATCTCGACCAATGTCATCGCTCTCTTGCGGCCAACTGCACATCCTCAGAAAGCTGGCCCTGCTCCGCCTCACAGCCTGCATGGAACGATACTGCCCGTCTCACAAGTCGGGGTGGAACTGGGAACTGCCTAAAATCATTAGAAAGATCAAGACTCCTGATTATAAAGGTACTTTTATTATTTTTTTCAAAGTCTACTTAGCTTTGAGCTCGAAGGACCAATTCGAGACCTCGTTTTATTTTTCTTTAAGTACCTACTTATCACACATGCACATCGCACATACATGGATGATGCAATAATTTAAAGTAATCAAAATAAAAACCTAGTGCAGTAAACGCAGAATGTTAACACGGGCCATTGGATCATGAGCCATGCTTTCTATACCTGACTCTGTCTGCTGAGAGAAACTCTTGTGTCGCAAGATTCACAGGATAAGCTTACGTGGCCTTGTAATGTTTCAGATAAGACAGTGTTCGGAGTGCCACTAACAGTTTCCCTGCAGAGGACAGGACATGCGCTACCGAAGCCAATCCAGAGTGCTTTGAACTGGCTCAAAGTCAACGCGTTGGATCAGGTCAGTAGCCACACACTTCCGGTCATGGTTGGCAATAGTAAGCGCTTAACCTGGCCATCGGTTGACGATCAGGGCATTTCATACTGATGTTATTCGCGTTGGATCGGTTAACACGTTCGTCGTTCACTGCTGAAAACACAGACATTGTGTTTTTTACGACGTTGTGTTAGCGCATCTTACGTGCCGGCTATGTGTCGAAATACAGACGTGTGTGTTTAACGCGGCGCTACTACACTGCGGCTCACACAGACGCCACGCCATTGCTGGAAAACTCACACGGTCCGTAACGGTGCCTAAATGAAATTGCCCGATGTCTTGCGTAGCTCCATACTGCGCTCAATATTCAAGGATTATGTGACATCTATCTATCAATGAAAAGAGAAAAAGAAAAAATAGGGAGAAAAGGGTTTCTGTTCTATTCTATTCTAATGACTTCACGATAAGTTATGCACTAGTAACACGCCAACGTTTACAGATGGGCATATTCCGAAAAGCCGGGGTCAAATCCCGCATCGCCAAGCTGCGAACAGTAGTGGAAGCCGCGGGCGCCTCCAACGCGCCCTTCGCCATAGAGAACATGAACCTCATGGACGCGCAGCAGTCGAGCCTGAACTTCGACAATGCGCAGGCGCACGACGTCGCCGACATGGTGAAGCAGTACTTCAGGGAGCTGCCCGATGCTCTGCTCACGAATAAACTGAGCGAAACGTTCATTGCTATATTTCAACGTGAGTATTTGTAAGCTTATCCAAAAAGAAGGTTGTAAGTTTTTTTTTATTATTGTTGTCTGTGGGATTATTCTTTTAATTGGAAAAGAAAGGGCAGTAGTGATTAGTCCCATTTGAATTCATTTATTAGTTTAATTAGTGCAAAACTTCAGATTCGTATGATATGAAAAGAAAACGCAGAAGCAATTAAATGCAAAAGCCTCTCGAAACCAAAAGTTAAAAAAAAGTTTGACATCTCTTCAGTAAGAGCTGGAGCCCTAGATTTTACGACCACATACATTATTACCATGGACATATTAGATATGCATAACATACAGTTACGCCTTTTTCCCTGTTGAGGTGGGCAGAGACGCAGGGACTACATATTTCCACACGCCACGATCCTGACACACCTCTTTCGCTTCTTCCACTTTCATGAGAACCTTTATACATGCTCGCTGCTTATAGGTGCTTTTGACTTGGCCTTTCTTTAATACGTCCCCGATTGGATCGAGGTACGTTCACCTACGACGTTCTCTACCGACTGCCCCATTCATACTAGATCCATAAATCTGTTTCGTCAATCTTTCCTCATCCATATTCCATGTTCTTGTTTCAGATGTTCCTGAGCCATTGAGACCGGACGCGGTGCAGTGTGCTCTGCTGCTGCTGCCAGAAGAGCATCTGGAAGCTTTACATTCCTTACTCATATTTTTAGCAGGTGTAAGTAGACTGCGTGGTTATAGTTTTAGAAGAAAGGGCTAGTTTATTAGGATTAGTTTTCTTTTTGAAAAATCTTGCGAGAAAGTGATATCAATTATTTTTTTAGAATTTGCTTTTTTGGCTGTTAAAATCAGCAGTGTTCAAAGAGACTTTTAATCCTGTGAAAATTTACTATTTCTGTTTGTGTGTTTGTGTTTGTGATGTGTGTCGTTTTTTTTTGTTGATAGTGTGGTAAATTGTGGTTGGTAAAATATATATGTGGTCCTTTTACCAGGTGGCCGAACATTCAGAAGTTAACCAGATGACAGCTTCGAACCTGGCCGTGTGCCTGGCGCCGACGCTGCTGCGGCTGCACCACGCGCCGCCCACCACTGGGAGCACTAAGGAAGGGAATTCCAATAGGTTCGTACATCATTACACGTATCGTAAAAAACACTTTTTTCCGTTATTACCACTAAAATAAAATCGAAAAATGAAAAAATTACATCCCCGTACAGTTTCTTGGTGCTATCTTCTCTGACGGGCGTATTTCCCAAGCACTGGTAGAGTTAATGGAGTTTCCTATTCCTGTGCGATATTCAGTCATAAATCGTCACTCGTTAGGGAAATTCCTGTTTGAAATTTACTCATTAGTTTTTTTTTAATTTTTACTAACACAGTAAAAGTAACGTTTCTGTAACGTTCCTATACATTTAGATACAAGGAATCTTAGTCAGGGGTCAGGATCTATATTTTAACATTTATTTCATCAGATTCCTCATAATCTGATAATACTTTACTTTGTTTTGCTTATTATTTTGTTTTTTTTTTATGTAATCGTGATGCGAAAAAAACTAAAACAAAACACGTGTATTGTATTCGTGAACGCTCGTCTGCTATGTGGCAGAGACTGGATGAGAACAGCTGATGAAATGACGGGCTCCAAAGTATTCATTAGGAGAGCCGACAGGCCCACGTCGAGCAGTGGACGAATGTGGGCCGATGATGACGACGAAGTTCCCATTGCAGAATGGTGATCGAAAGCGTGGCCGACCAGCGGCAGATCAGCGAGAGCCGCGCCGCGCACGCCTGCCTGCTGCTGCTGGTGCGCGAGCACGCGCGCCTGTTCCTGGCGCCCGCCGACATGCTGGCCCGCTGCAAGTTCAACTACTTCGAGGAATCTGTGCCGGTGAGCTTATTTACAACTGTTTTGTAGTAACTACTTCTTAACTTCCCTTTTGCAAATCTTCACACACCGTGTGTGTTTACTGTTTACTGGCGTTGTGACGTAACTAAACTCGATTAGCAGTGCGGTCGCACACAACTGGTGTGATAAAATTGACAATACAGCAGTGCGGGTTCGCACGCCAGGCGTGTTGCTTGTCGTATAATTATAAAAACACAGAGAACGTCTTTAGTAGATCCTACCTACTTTTTTTACCTTTTTCTTCTTTAATAAGTACTTCCTCTTTTTAGTTGGTTCTGTTTTTGTTCCTTTTTGTTTATTTTTGTTATCTTCTTATCCTATCTTCTAATATAAGTAATATTATACTTAAATGTGAACATTATGTTTGTACTAAAAACCGTAAAGGCAGAATGGATTCTGCCTATGTTTTGTTTGGTTTTTTGTTTTACCATTTATATTTACTTTCGTCCGTAGGTACAACCAGTCTTATTAAAAATATGTAAGTTTTTAGGTCTTTCGCAATTCGCACTACATTTCCACCGCGGTGCGAAACGACCAATGCCAATGATTACTGGGTTGGTTCGCATCACGGTGCGAATCAGCAGTAGTGCGAATCGTCCGTATGCGAAACGCCCTAATACCCGATCCTTTATCCGTTACAGGTTGCGCTAGAAGAACTTGGCGCAGACTTTAACCAAGACTGGAAGGGGTTCCAACAAGCTTGCATAAAAGCTTTACTAAAAGAAGCCAAAGAAAAGTAAGTTCTAGCTTCTCTTGTTGAAAGTCCTTATTCTACTCTTGTATTTATTGTAGATAGATTGACTAACATATCGTACCCCTCTTTTGACTCGAAGGCAGGATTCGGAATTAAGGGGGGGGGGGGGGGGGGGGGGGGGGGAGTTTGTGTTGTTTCTCATAATTATTATTTATGACTTTTGAACGAACGGGAAAGGCCCCTGTTTTGGCATTATGAACATTATCATTGAAAGCTTTTAGAGTACTTAATCTAAAGTGTTCTTCATTTCTTTGTATTGTCCACTATTGTAATTTTTTATTGGGGTTAAATGATTATTTTTATTATTAAAAATCCAGTTAAACTCCTTATTTTTGGTGTTGAATTAACCTATTTCCTATTGCTGATGAACAGCAGACAGGAAAGATTGGTCCTAACATAATATTTTGCTTTTTTTTCTTCTGTGGACACTAAGATCCTTAGGTTTATGACTCCTGGCTTCGATTCGGTCTGTCTTTATAATCTGTACTATTATAGTCTAACTTTTTTCGTGCTTTTTTAGAATCTGTGGGCGGTCGGGAAAGAGGTGAGACTTGGTGTTAGAGCGTATTCCATATTCGCTTCATCGATGTCATTGTATAATTTCTGTTCTTAATGTTCTAATAGTAATGCACAAAAAAAGCTTAACTGTTACTAAATTTTAATATGAACCTACTAGCAGTGACATCTAGCGGTGAAAAACATTAAACTTTCAAACAAATGTGCTATGTTGCATGTAAATAGCCAATATACATATTATGTTCATACAGCTTACTCAATATGTAATGTATAATGTTGTGCTCTTGTGTCACAATAAAATTATTAACATTAATTTGTAATATGTAAAAATTTTACTAAATTACCCATTATAAAATTAAGTAAGTCTAATATTGTATTTAGTTCTATGACAACTAATACAGAGTCTGAATGATGAGGCTTTTATTGCAATATAAATAGTTACCTTATAAGTATGCCTCATAAGTTAGTACTCCCATTATCATTTTTTCTAGAAAAAATCAAGAACAGAAATTATTCCAAAGCACATTTTCATATTCTCACCTCATGCCCATCGTAGTGATATTGTGACCACCTAGGTGTTTTTGTGCCTTACAAATATTTACCCATATCGAAACTGTATTTATTAAAACTGTCTAGTTACAAAAGAAAAAGGTATTTACGTTTTTCTTTTGTTACAGTTATTATAACTCTCTTTGTGCATTTTATTCAGATCTTCGATTAAATAATAATTTATAACAACGCCATCTATGATTCAGGCAACAGAACTAATTTCTCTGAGACCCATTTATTACTAAGGTCAGAATTTTAGACTTATGTGGTTTGAAAAAGAACTATAAACATTTAGCTATGGATATTAGTTTGGCTCGATGTTTCGACCATTGCGCCCTGAGAATATTGAGATAGGCTTTTTAGAAAAATATTTAGGCTTGAAGCTGCAATATCGGAGTCTAATTTATAGAAGCACTAGCTGCGCCCCGTGGTTGCACCCACAACGAGTATTATCCCATACGAACTGTTAATTTTTACGGGATAAAAAGTATTCTTTGTGGTAATCCAGGTAATAAACTATATGTGCACCAAATTCCATCCAAATCCGTTGAGCAGTTTTTGGGTGAAAGAGTTACAAACATCCATCCATCCTCACAAACTTTCACATTTATAATTATTAGTAGGATAGGAATAATAGAAAGATATTTAGTAGGATATTTATATGGACTGACTTCAAACGCTGCTCGATGCTTCACCTGCTATACACGGCTAATAAACCATTACGATTTTACTTATTAGTTCTAAAATAACTTCCAGAACCCGAGGGTGGATGTCAGTATCAGGGGCGGCTCCCCACGTGGAGCTGTGCTGCAAGAAGGTGGGCGACGGACACCCGCTGAGGCTGTGGAGGGCCACAACCGACGTGGAGGCACCGCCTCAGGAGGTTATGCAAAGGTACGACTACTTAGAAAACCTCTAATGAACAGAAGGCCCCGGTGATTTTTGGTATATTCCTTGATTTCCGTCAATACGAGCAATATGGCTAGTCCCATCCCATTTTCTGCGTGGTTTAACTGGTTTTACCACTTTGAAACCCTTTCTACTTATTCTACCGCAGGATACTCCGGGAGCGGCACATATGGGACGACTCGCTGGTGAAGTGGCGAGTGGCGGAGAAACTCGGAGCCAATGCTGAGGTGTTCCAGTACATTACTGCTTCCAGCATCAACCTGCCGCCCAGGGACTACTGTGTTTTACGGTAAAATCCTTTAGAAAGATTTCAGTCGATTTCAAGCCAAAATGACCTCTAAATAGATTCACGTTTGACCACTAACGAACCTGATATTAAGCGACGATGCAGTCTATAACGGTGCACGGTGATCTAGGCGTAACTTATTGACTCGTGATTTGAAGTCTCCATCTTGTTACTATCGGCGAACAACTCAGAAAAGAAGTTCCTCTCTTTTAGAGTACGCATAACGCAGAAGCTAAAGGTGGAATGTCCACCAGCCAATATGTAGTAAACGGTGATGCATAACCGTACGTCTGGTTGTTCTAGGATGGGATGTGCTTGGTGAAATTAAATTCTGAAATGCCATCCCACAGTCACCGAAATAAGTGGAGCACCAAAACTGACAATTGTTTCCACTGTATCGAATCAATTCGATTCGTTGCCGAAAAGTGCTGAATTGCCTAGCTGATCTCTTTGTTTTTTCCAGTTCTGACATTGCTGTGGTTCTGACATTGCCAGGTCGTGGCAGCATGGCGGCGGCGGCGGCGGCTGGTGCGCAGTCGCAGAGACGTCGGTGGCTCACGACGCGGCGCCGGCGGAGGGCTCCCGCGGCGTCGTGCTCGCCTCGCGGTACTTAGCGCAACCGGCGGGGAAGGGGCGGAGTCGCCTCGTGCATTTAGCAAGAGTTGACACCATGTAAGTTTCAGCAGTGAACGAGCTTTGCTCGGTATTTTTTTTTTATGACATTTTCTAAAAATTATTCCTAGCTAGATCGACTTATCGCCCCCGAAACCCCCTATATACTAAACTTCATGAAAATCGTTGGAGCCGATTCCGAGATTCCAATTATTATATATATATACAAGAATTGCTCATTTAAAGATATTTAATTATTACAACTATTGTTATTATTATTAGCCAAGGTCGTCCCACTGCTGGGCAAATGCCTCTCTACCCTCCTACCATTCCTCCCGGCTCACAGACTTCTGAGGCCAGTCCTTCCAGAAGACGTCCAGCTCGTTCCGCCATCTCATTCTGGGCCTACTATTACAATACGCTATTTTAATATGTTTCAGGGGCCGAACACCAGAATGGTACAACAAGTGCTACGGGCACATTTGCGCCCTCTATTTAGCAAGGATTCGGGCTTCGTTCAAGCACAACACAGAAGGGCCCGAATCGAATGTATGATCCAAGCATTCCACTTAGGCCGACGCCATATTGGATTCGGCTTAAGTTGACGTATTTGACGTCGTGCGTGTAAATATAGATTAGTAAGTGTTGGACAATGGATATTAGCTAAAGTAGGATATATACAAGGTGAATGTGAATTTAGACGCAAGTCGCTGCGTTATAGAAAATCTTTAATAATATTCAGAGACGCTGATAAGCAAAGACGTAACGCTTCCATACGTCAAAATGGATTATGTGCTTTTTGACAGACGGAAGTGTCTTCAACAGCGGAATCTTAGCCTAAATGCTGGCAGTTTTGCAGCGCACTTCAAAATCGCTATAAAGGTGGAGTGTCACTATATGTGGGTAGTTTCGTCTATTTTGGAGGATATAGGTTCGTAGAAGTGTTTAAATTGAATGTAATTACCAAATTTATTAAGTATTATGTTACAGATCGTAGTAAAATGTATTTACAATGCAAGCATGCGCAGGATATCGTTACATTGGCTCGTTTTTAGGGTTCCGTACCCAAAGGGTAAAACGGTACCCTATTACTAAGACTCCGCTGTCTGTCTGTCTGTCTGAAATTCTTTATTTTAGGTCTGACTCTAGGTAGTTATAGCGCATAACGGCTGACCGTCTGGGTCAGACTAAATCGCGTATGTCATTTCAGAAAGATCACGGAATCAACAGATGAGATATTGTTCCGGCTTGAAGAGCAGACAGATAGATGACCTCGGGTACTTCCTTATTTATTATGCCTGTCGATGATTAATATTATACGCCAAGTCCTAGTAATAATCCTAAATTTTAGATGAGGTGCTTACATTTAATGTATCCTTGTTATGGTTTTGGACATGGATAGATACTTTTCGTCTTTTCGCTTTGCAGTTTAACTTCATGTATGAAATAGAAAAATATTTTATTTACTAAATATATTTATGTTTTATAAATATTCACTGTTGTAATTAATTATATAGAATTAAAAATACCGCCATGCTTGCAGTGTATTGTTTTGGTATCTAAATAGATCTAATAAATTCATAATAAATAAATTATTGTTATGAAGTAAGAATATTGTAATAATTGTTGTTGTAAGTTGCTCGATATCAAACTTTGAATACATTTTACCTAATAAAAATACTGATAGTAATTATATAATATTAAATTATGGATATTATTGACCAAAATATAATGTTGATCTGATATTATTTATTAGTAGATAGGTATAAAGTCCGAAATATTCATTTAGTCAAATATAAACTCATAAAATGCATAATAAAATATTTTTTAGAAGTAAAATCTCTACCTACCTCCATTAAATACAAGTTTATTTTGACCCTTGTTACACCCCTATGGGAATTACCAAAAAGCCTGACATTTTAAAAATTTAAATAATTATTAAGATATTTTTAGTTTTGTAGTTTCCCTTGTGGTGCATTGTAGGTTCATAATAATAATTGAATAATAAGTATATTTTATAATGTCACTGATATCAAAAAGATTTAATCATTAAGAGATATAACATTTATGTAAATAATACAAGGTGTATATGTAAAAGATAAGAGCTAACCGTTTACTATATTTGAAAAATTATATTCACAACATTTTGACGTTGGCTCTTAGTCTATTTAAAATAAAAATCTCGTAGAATAATAAAAAATTCGAATAAATTACTGTTTTACCATACCCTATGTAAAGTTATCATTACATATCACTAGTCATTGTGTAAATAAATATTATTTTAGAATATAATATTAAGTAATAATTATGATATTTTCAAAATATAAATTCATATTATATTATAACCGTACCTGTCCTGTGTTCAGGAATAGTATTAAATTATATAATATAATATAGAGTACATGTCATATTCAATTAAATATTTACATTATTATTAACTGCTTATGGATTAATAAATGAAAATGTTATTGGATTATATAATTATTACATACATATAATAAATGTAAATTTTTAAGTATTTATTAATCAAAATGTGTCAAGCAATGTGACTTAATATCACTTTGTAATCATTTTATGTACCAGATTCGAGACGCGTATAGCTGCTATTGTTATTGTTTTCTCAAAATGGGTTGAGTAATTGAGATAAAACAGATTTCTATAAAATGAAGCCCTAAGTATTTGATTTTTATCATACCACTTACTTAAAAAAGACGGATCGATCGAAATGATTTAAATTATAAAAGGTTTGTAAGTATTGCTTGACTGTTTTCGATGCAATAAAATATGTTGTAAAAAGTCTGATTGTAAATAGTTTGTTGACTCAGATTATATAAATGACCATCACAATTTTGAATGTATTTTAGCTTGATTAACACACTGTTTGAAGTGTTTCAATTATTATTCATTAGCATACGATTATAATGTTATTGAAAATGTAGCAGTAAACTGTGTTGGTAGCTCCTATACTATAACATTATTGATATAATTATACAATAATTTATAAAATATAACACAAATGTATATCCAAATTATTATAAATGAAATATAAAATATTAACATTAAAATATAAAAATTTACAATTTTATAAATATGTATAGTTATTCATTTGAAACACTTCATTCAGTAAAATTGAATCATGTTTCCTGTTAAGGAATATAATTGAAGCCAAATATCACAATATCTTAGAAATTATATTACTGTAAATAAAATTTATTCTATAAAATTCTGTAATCTCGATGTTATATAAATGTTAGTTACCCACGATATCACAATTTTTGGTGCGATAATAATAATAAATAATGGTTTATGTTCTTAATATAATCAATGCTCATATTGCACTTCCTTAATTTTTTTTAATAATGGAGCTGATAATCAATCTACATAATTGCAAAAGCACTGCAGTACAATTTACACATAACATAAAAATATTAATAATTATAATGTTGATGTCTGTTGTTACCACAACCATTCCAGTAGCTATGCTATTACCAAAATTATACAATAGAATAGATATTACATGTTTATATCTACATAATTATATACTTAAAGTATTTTTAAATGTTTCAAATATACAACTAAACAGTGCGAGTATAAAAAAAAATTATAATTATCGTAGATACTAGCAAAAACAATAGGTATTTTATTACTAATTTATTGAGGATTTGTCAAAGCCAAAGTCAGGCGGTCATGCTAGTTCGAGCTTTTCAATACATCATCATCAGAAGACGTCCACTGCTGAACATATAGCCCCCCCATAGAATGCCACAACGAGCAGTTGCTAGCTGTTCGCATCCAGCGGCTCCCCGCGACTCGCACCAGGTCGTTAGTCCACCTCGTGAAGACCGTCCTACGCTACGTCTTCCACTCCGCAGTCGCCACTCGAGAACCTTTCTTCCCCAACGGTTATCGGTTCTACGAGCTACTGCGAGCTATGTCGTTAACCTTTGTTCTACTGCGGATTTCCTCATTACGGCTCTTACCTCGCAGTGAAACCCAAGCATGGCTCTTTCCATAGCTTCTATACGTTCAATTGAAAATAACAGGTAATAAACTTGATGACGAATTTTTAATATAGAATCAATACAATAAAACACACACACACACACCTACCTAGTTGATTTTGCTAGTACATTTACCCATATAAACATAATAAATGTCCTGGAGGCCTACCATGACATGTTATAGCGATTCAATTGAAGACCTAAACTGATCCGCGTCACATTTTCGTACCGTGACGTCTTATTTTTTTATGTTGCTGCCATTTTCAACCTAAAATCGATCCACTTTAGGTTGAAAATGGCAACAACCTAAATTGAGACGCTAATAAGCCATTTTCTCATTGCCTCCAGTTATTCCTGGTAATGTAGTTACGATAAAGGAAACATTTTATAATGTTATATAAATGTTATATTTAAACAAAGTTGTACTCTACCTGTTCTGAATCGTATAAAAATATAATTTAATGCATTGTGGTTTGTTCTGAACATAATATAATATGGACCATTATATTGAAAGTTTGTTTTTTTTTTCCTTGACCTCTGAAACTAAAACCATATTTAAAAATATGTACATACTAACTGTTCAGTTAACCTGAGATTTTTTATTAAACGATTGAATTATTTATTCTTGTAAATATACCTTCGTACAGAAACCTCATTTTTTTCCAATTTCTTTAATTAATTAATATAATATCAAAATTGGTACATACTAACAAAAAAAAACAAATAAACTAGATAAAAATTATAAGGTAAGCAGCCATTACTCGGAAAATGTAACAGTTCATTTGAAAAAATATTTTAAAGTTTAAAATTAATACCATATGAACACGTACCAACTATAAAAGCATTTTGAAATACTTAAAAAATAATATTTGATTAATTTACAATGTGAAGTTATCTGAGAAATAATTTCAAAACTTGCGTCATAAATCCAACCCAATAATAAGCTACGCTAACAACCAATAGCAAGGCGAAATTCTGACAAAGAGCGCCATTGGCTAGCGAACTCTGTGTACTTTCCTATTCACGCATCAACATAATGAGGAGTACTATTCTTGATAAAACCGAATTTATTAGTTGTTAGTTGTTGACCTACATACTGAGAATAAGTTTATTTTTTCAATGTCTATTTCTCAGATTGTGTTTATAATTATAAAAAGGAGGTAATAGAAACTGTAACGTAAGAATTTACAATATAAATAAATTAACTTGGTAGAATCAGGTGAAATGAAACGTAATGTAAACGTCAGAGCCGTCATCCGTCATTAGGAGGGAGGGAGAGAACTCTTGGGTTTTTTCATTTTGCGGACGAAAATGTATGAATGAAAATAAATAAATGTCAGTCAGTCAACGCAAGTTGCGATGGGAGGTTTTGTAACGTTAATTTGGAGGCATTTATAGTGTTAAATGTTATTTAAGTCTCGTATGTTGTAAATACTCACTATGAAAATAAAGTAGAAAATTATACAAATAAAATCTGTGAAAATTGTGCTAATAGTTCCATTTGTTCGCGAGTCACTAGTTTCGCTTTCTATTTTGAAATAAAATTGCGGGTCGTCTGTATTCGTACAACAATTGATTTGTTAAAGAAAACAAAAGAGAAAAGATTCTTATTTTAAATTTTTAACCAAGCAACGATGGAGAATACTAACTTTACCGAGAAAAGAGAAGACGTGGAGCGAAGAACGGAACCTTTTTGGGTGTTTGGATACGGATCTCTTTGCTGGAACCCTGGATTTGAATACCAGCAATCTACCACTGGTTATATCAGAGGGTTCTCTCGAAGATTTTGGCAAGGAAATACCACTCATCGCGGGACGGACAGCAAGGTAATTTCTTTGTAAATCTGCTTGACCTCACTGCGCCGACGCGACTTCAAAATACCCACAATAAATAACTGTATTATTCAAATTAAATACTAGGTAAATTTAATATACATGATTACAAATTAACTAGGTATTTATTTGTTATTCAAAGTTTTTCTGGTGTCAGAATTATTGTTTAAATATCCACCAAGTTCAATGACATCTGAAGTTGCGCCAACAGGTGTTCTGATGCAAGAGCTTGTGTTTCTTTCATGCTTGCAGTTGACCCTATACATCTTTAAATAAAGGTCAAAATATCTAGACAGATTTTTACTATAGTCCTATGATATTATGCACATGTATACCTATAATATAAATGGACTTAATTATTTATTTAATCTATTTAAGGGTCATTTTATATTATTTTTAATGGCCTCAAAGCAAAGCCATAGTCATGGTCCCAGAATGAAATAAAAAACATTGAGTTTTTTTTTAATTCTAATTGACATAATAATATTATTAGTTAGTGTAATTATTGGCCTAGGCCGTACTAATTAAATAAATTTAACATCAAAAATTGCCAATGTTTGTTTCGCTGTTTGGCCTCATTTTCAATGATAAACTTATTTACTATTATGTGTGTATTCGGGTTTGAGATAAATTCAAAATGTTATGCCTACATAATTTAAAATCGTGGAAATGCAGATAATGCCTAATTAAGTATGGGTATACTTAATTAGGCACTATCTGCACTAAACATAGTGGGGTCACTATGTTTAGTACAGCCATCAGTCAGAGAGTAAAATTTCTAAAAATGTTCAAAAAGAAATGGTATTTTTTAAAGGAATCATACATAGGAATCGGGATGTAATATTTGTGTGATTGTGACACATTATTTATTCAGTTAGTTGTCTACGTAGTTGCTTTTAGTTTCTGTATTTTTTACTATTTTCTTAAAGTCTAAATTATTTGATGGGCAAATATTACTTACACATAATATCCATGGCTTTTTGAAGTAAAACTTATTTACGCACACTTGGCTTGGGCAGTAGGCTGGTGAATGCGTTACGAAAATTGTGATCGGGTGAGGCGAAGGAAAGTTAAGTGGGAGATATAAGTTATAGAAGACAGAAAGAGAAAGAGTTACATTTTGTATATTTTTTTAAATATCTTTTATGTTATATATTTTTTTTAAATTCTTTTTTTGAACAAATTTCTAGTTGAAGTTTTATTTCTACTGTGTGTCCCAGCACACATTTCATTAGTTTTTAAATAATATTTAGTATAATATTATTTTTTGTACTTTTTTTTATTTTGACATTAATCAAATGGCCTATACTTAGCTTCCACTATTTCTATCAAAAATACATCAATTGTGCCTACTCGTAAGATAAGGAATATTTGTAGACGCGCTGTCTAGACATAGTCATACCTCTAGTATTTGATAAAGTCTTTAGTATTGAGATAAGTGAAATGGCAACCCATTTCACAAGTTTTGACAGTTTGACTGATATTACTCGAAGGATAATACTCACTTGTCATTGTCAGCTTGTCTGTACCAAGTCGGGTACGACACGATCTGTGAAGTATTCATAGTTATGCTATGGTCGAGTTTAATTGACGTGACAACTTCTAATAAATCGATGAACGCCGCCGCCCGCGCCGGCTGCATGTACGAAAAAGTTGACACATTGTCCCGTAACGCTCATTGTACGCTTGAGCCGCATATATCTCTCTTCTCTTCTTGACAGGTTTATACATTCTTGCATTTTTTAAATCTGATTACTAGTTGTAGTTGTGTAATTTTCAATGTTTTGTTATGACATTGTTACGTTAAAATATCGTCCGTAAGCCAAATTTACAGAAAATCAATTTTTTTTTTTTTTTTTACTAGCCGCGCCCGCGGTTTCGTCCGCGTAGGTTCCGTTCCTGTGGGTTTACGGGGATAAAATATAGTCTATGCTACTTGCTGATAATGTAGGTTTCCATTGGTGAAAGAATTTTTAAAATCGGTTTAGTGGTTCAGACGTGAAAGCGTAACAAACAAACTCACATTCGCGTTTATAATATGAGTTAGGATTGTAGCTACCCCCAAACTTTTTGCGTGTGTCGAATTATATCTTTCTTTTTTTTTTAATTGAGTTACAAAAAAAGCGTATACTTCGCGTGATAATAAGCGCCAAAGCTACCCATTACAATTAGCCAATAAAGTTTGCAATGCCTCCCAGAACTGTGTATGTTTCTTAACGTCAGAATTCATAAAATAATATCCCAATTTATATCCTAGAAAAAAAAAATAACCCGCAAAAAAGCAGCAAAATGCTGCAACTGAAAGATACCGCTACTACGTTCTTGAAATCTACCTTACATATCGGATCAGCAGAATCACGTGCTTGTATCGTGAATGAAAATACACGTTATCGTATGGTGATCGCCTTGACTCGAGAAATGCGTACTTTAATTTTCGCAAGCCTAAAATAACTTTTTCGCACGCATTACTTTCTTAATTTTTTACCACAATCCAGGTAAAATTTTGAAAATTCCTAAGTCAATTATTATTATTTTTGTATTAATTTATTTTTTCCTAATTTTATTTTTAATCCCTTTTTCCTTTTTTAGAGTCATGTCATAACCCACCTAGTCTAATTTGCTTGTCAAATCGTTCATCTATTTTCGTAATTGCGTCCGCAATCAAAACATTGTTTATGTTTTTTTTGTAATCTCTGTGTTTTTATACATTTTGGTGTCAATAAAGAGTTTATCTATCTATCTATCTATCTATTGTTCTAAATAATAACATGTAACGAACATAGATCCTGACCCTAACTAGTATTTCATGTATCTAGGTAATCAGTAACTAGAAGGACCATGGTCCCACAAACACCTAGACTCAGAGCAAATATACCTGTGGATTACGCAATATTAGTTCAGTTTGTTGCACGCATAATATCAGGAGATACAATTTGTACTGCGATAAAGCGTTTTTTGACTATAATAACTAAAGAACTTAGAACTTTATCAAACTCATCAGAAATCTCTTTGTTTCAGCCCGGACGAGTCGCAACTCTTATTGAGGATAAAGAAGTGAGTATGCATACCTCAATATTTCTATTATTCAGAACTTCAACCGTAACTGTATTCAGAACATCACATTTTCCAATAACACCAAAATATCACGAGATATGGGAATAGTTTGCGAAATTCACGCTTTGTTATTATTGCCATGTTGATCTGTACAAAGTTCTTTAACCCTTTGTTCTTTTATTGTAAAATAATTAGTGTTAGTCACTGTTTTAAATAAGGAGATAAATGCGCTTTGGACGCCGTTTTCAGATTTTCAAATTTTAACATGCGATTTTTTCTCCGTATGTACTTCTTTCTATTTCCATTTGTCTTTCTCGTCATTCTTAAATACAACATTTTGTACTAATGTATTCTCCTATTTATTCTTATTTGTTTTTCACTGTGGCCTTCTTATTATGATTTTTTTTATTGTCTATCCTATTTCTCTGAGATAGCTTATCTCCCAGCATCGAATACGTCATAAACATTATCTATCTATATTCTATTCAGGCCGTATCCACCCACTGTTTGGTATAGGGTATGGGCCTCCTCTGTTTCACTTCATTTGTTCCGGTTCTGTGCAAGTCTCATCCAATCTGTCCTGGCGTGCTTGGCGATATCGTCCGACCATCGGGTTGGTGGTCTGCCACGCAATCGTTGCGTTCCTCTTCGCCACCACTCCGTTATTTCCTTTGTCCACCTTTGGTCTTCCCGTCTTGCCAAATCTTGTCGTCATTAACATACTGATGATAAATCTTATTCATTCCGAAAATCAGCACCTGTCTGGTGGCCGTTGATACTATCATACATATATGTAATCTGCTTTTAGTTTAAATAGATTATTGAGCCACGTAGTTAAATGATAACCCCTAGTCCCAGACTCGGAGTAAATTATATTTTGTTTGCACAACTCTTGGTAGTTATCTGGAGCTTGATAGTGGTTGTTATGAGGATAATAAAACACCTAAGTGGTGTTGTTTTATCTATATTGAAGTATTTTTCTGGATTCGTTATTGTTATTACAAACCTATTATGTTTTTAGATATTCTAATATGCTCTATTTTACATTCGTTTTTGCATTTGTATTTTTAAAAAGCTTAGTTTAATTTTGAGTCACGGAATTACAGTCCGATAAAAATCCTTGTTCCTCTCTTAGACTCTCCACTCTAGAACTCATCTACCCCAGCGGGTGTAAACTCTTCTACAGATGTGACCGGCCCATTAATTGCCACTTCAGCTTGCTAATCCTCTGAGCTATGTTGGTTAAAGAAGCCAATTCCAATAGAAATTGAGCACAATAGATTTTCCGATATCTACGAACCTTGAAACCTTCTGATTCCATCATTGAAACACGCTACCGTCTCGCCATCCGAAATATTGACCCAATAATTGTGATTGGTTGTTTGGAAATTCCATGGTTCCGATTACCATTTCGTAAACACATTGCGGTAGCTTTTGTTTCATTGTTGTTGATTAGTTAAATTGCTCACCGATTTGATCAATTTGTTTTGTAACTTGATCAAATTTCGGCATATTATTTTTCGTTTACGTTTCATTACTTGACCTTTACCTTTGGATGTGTGGGATTGTACTTATTTTGAGTGTCATAATGTCAATCAGCTTGTTGATACCTTTTATCTCTATGTTTTAAGCTTCACGCTTGTGTGTTATACATCCCTAAATATTTAAGTTATACCTACTTATATTCGAAAACAAATTGTTTTGTTAACTTTGTGTGAGAACATCGAACTGTAATCAATATTTTGTAGGTTGACATTATTTTCATGACGTTCTAATTAAAAGTAAAAACATACGTCAAAAGGTGCCGCATATTCTTAACACTTACTTGATTGAGGAATGACATAAATACCGTTGTTCAATGAGTAAATCAAATTTTAATACATGATGCGTAAGATCCACCAACAGATGTAAGTGGTGCGTTTTGCGCTGGAATATCCAAAGCTTACTCGGCAAAATGGGTAAACTACACCTGCTTGCGTATGCGCGTCGATCAAAATGACGTAGCAAGGTGACCTATTACGCTGACAATACGCAAACAGGATAGATTTATCCCGGAAAATGCAAAATTCTCGTGCAAGTAGAGAATTACAGTAAACTGGACAGCAGTAAAGTGTTTTATACATAAAAACGTCACTGTAAAATGTAAACATCTGTCGTAAGTTTAACCTTGCCCGCGTAAATGGCCTTTCCTGAGGGACTAATTGTTATTGTTAATGTAAAAGATTAAAGTCAAAGACTTAATACAATATAATGTACGCGTGTTTCTAGGGATTTATTCGTATTCATCTTTAAATTTATAAGGTGCTGTTTTTCCGTGGGGATCAGGCTTGGATCGATATAGTTTATTGTTTCCCTTAACGGTCTTCTTAAAATGCATCCCGTTCCTCCTTTTCATGAAATCTGTTAAAAAGAGGAAAAGCAAATTGCATGCCTATTTTTTTTCCTTATTTTAGAGATTGGCCTTTGTCAAGACCTCTACGTCTTACTACGCAAGTGCACGCGGTTCGTATTTCACTAGCAACACGTGCTCGTCCACACGTGTCGAATGTTATTAGATTCACTCACTAGTTCAAAATTGTTTTAACTGCGTTATTTACGGTTTATTTGCATTACATCGCGTGACCATGTTGATTGTACTTGCATTCTTAGTTTGATCTCAATAGGAAACAAACGACGACACGTGATCTATTGTTTCTGTTTTTTCAAAAGTTTATGAATGAGTTATGGTCTTCACGTGTTTGTTATCTTTGCAAACGCCTACATTGGGACCTGTTAAGCCTTTATTTCTCACTTCTACCTATAATCTATTTTTATCTTCTTTCAAGTCGATGTTTACTTCAACATTGTTTCGCTGACTATCTTATTTCACTGCTTATTTATTACACAATTTTCCCTGTTTATTTTAATCTACTGTAATATCGGGAAAACCACTGTCAACGTTCTTTTAACGGTGTTTAGGTTTCGTCAAAAATCGCTCTTGTCCTGGCAATGTGCCCGGTATTGAAATCGCCAACTTTAGTATTTGATGATTCCGAAAATAACCTGGAAAGTAAGTCAATGATTCCCTTAGAACATATTTGTGCGCGATCCGTTTTAATTCATTCCTTCCTTCCTTTCGTGACTTAGGTTCGTGAATTCCGTGTGGATGGATTTTTACTTGGCCCTTTTCCCACGATACTTGAATCTCGACGAGAACCTTAATTTAAGTGTCAGTTATGACTTCCAATTCAATATTAACTCTTTGCCAACTGAGGTCTTTTCACTTCTTTTAATTTTTGATTGAGCTATCTTGGCTATCTCATGTGCTGCCAGCCGTGACTTCTCTCTATCATCGACGTCGTCTTCGCATAACCTAATCTTTCCTTTTTATGTCCTTTTGTGTCACTAGTTCTCTAGGTACATCTTTCACCTGTATCTTCCATCTTCCATCTTTCCAGGTCAACTGAATTTTGAAGTGGCCATATATCGTTATATTATCATTTGTTTCAATTTCATATTCTTTTGTTTTAAAATAATCAAGATGCTTTATGCCATCTATTGAGAGTTTATCAGAAGCTATATCAATAGACTTGTAAGGTCAGGCTCAATTTCATGTCTGCGATTGAATTACGATGTCTTTGAGTTGCTTCACATCGGATTCCCACCTCTCAATGCTTCCAGATTGCTTCCGGCGATTTGCGAATTATTGTCAGTGGCATATAATAAAATAACAAATGCCTACAAGATATAAGGCAGTGGTATATGATTGTTAAGTGGCTGACCCTTGCGTGATTCGTCGTGTCATTTGCAGCCTTGCTGTGAAAGTTTTTGTCTTACTTTATGTAACTAGCAATAAAGACCGTCTGTATGATGAATAAAAAATGGTGGATAATTTTGCGCACTCGCTTTTTGAACATTAACTAGAATTGATAGTAGCAATTAGTCTTAGGCATAAAGCTGAAACAGAGGTGTATTTAGTTGACTATCACAAGCGTACCGGTCTATAGATAAATACATTTATGTTGACTATGAACTTGTACCTACTATTAAGCTTTCTGTTCTATAACTACCAATTTCCCATGTTATTGGTGTCTCGTGCTACCCACGTTCAATCATTCACGTCATCAATAAATGCGTTGCTGTCAATGACGCTTAAGGCACGCGTGATGCGTCGCACGTGCCGCTAGCAGTCGGCACTGCATAGCATTAGTGCATGCCTCCTGCTTCAGTACAGGTGTTGTTTAATGAATCAGCTGTGAGATAAGCTTTGGTGTCACGAGCGGGAAACCCCTTTGTTCTGGGTTACCAATTAACAATATTCATGTAGAACGCGCCACGGTCACATACATAGGATTCCCTATGTCAGCAATGTCAGTTAAAGGCAAGCTTTTTATGAGTTCCGATCTTCATGTTAGAATATAATTTAGCTAGACGGCATAAAGTAACTTACACTTATTCTAGAATATGAGAAAAAATGGGATGTCCGCATTAAAGAATATCTCGATTGACAATAATGGAGTTCAAGTATCAAATGCCAATTCAAATGGTAACATTGTTATTAATGCAAATTGACAATCTAATCTAACTGTTGTTGAAGCTAATCCACTATCATCGACCATTAATTTACTACGCATTACACAAAATGAGCAGGAAATAGACTGAAAGTTAAACCTAACATCGTTAACTACTTAGTTATTGACACAAATGTAGCTTATACAGCACTTTATTGACATCATTATCACATTGATAGTTAAATATTTACCTCAGATAGCCTGAGCTAAACTGAACAGTCACGATCGGTACCTAACACTACCTACACTTGAAAATTTGATAAACGTGATGTCTGGCTCTGTTATGGCAACAAAATCTATGGAGCGATAAGATTCAGCCTGACTAGGCTTAGTTTTCGATCGGCTCTGATACGAAACACTTGTCTGGAGCATGATTATGTGTATATGCACAAGTGCTCGTGTACTCACTATGTCATCTATGTTCACTCATGTTCGTAGCAACATAGGTGTTGCTATGAGCGCTTAGCGTTATTAGAAGGAGTCAGTTCACTATGACCAATCATGATAATGAAATAGTCGAATACGGAATACTTAATTAACTTACAAAATACAATGTTCAAATCGAATTTAAATAGACAGTGATTAGAAATGCTGCAAAACTCAAAATACTTAAACTTGAATTAGAATCAATGAAGTCAATGAATTAAAATGCTTTAAATCTCAATCATAGAAAAGCCAAACACCTATCTTTGATAACAACAATTACAACAATAATACTTATGCAAGATTTTGATCTGAAGACAAGGGAATGATCGTCTGCAAAGATGACCACATGAGACATGAATTCCGGATATAATGTTATGATAAAGAAGGACAAACAGAGACCATTGTTCCAACAAAAAGACGACCTATGAACCACGAAAACAAACGTTCAGTCAATAAGATAAAATCCATAACATGCTATATAGAACTAAATAATACTATTGGACGAGAACAAAAACAGTGGCAGATCGTTGAACTATCAGACTCTTGTGAAATTAGCGCCATGGGAATAGTGTCAGCAGATAATGGTGACGCAGTCAGCAATCCATGACTCAATCGGGAATTTATTCCAAATGCAATACAAAACAAAAACTCTTATAATCAAGTTTGAAATCTCCGTGAAGCTGTTATTTTTCTTAATTTTACGCTTGTTCAATAATATCATACTTGCTTTATCTTTGATTTCGTCAATCATGCAAATGTTATTATTTATGTCAATGAGCTTAATCTGTTTCTTTAAACGCGTGTGATTTAGACCTGAAAGTGTGTTTATTTTGAGCCTTTGTTCTTGATTTTCTCGTTCATTCACCTACATTACCGTTCTACATAGCTTCCTCTTTATTCGGTTGAATTTATTTGATTTTTTCTTGTTTGCCTCTAACGTGAGTATATAATGTTAAAATACTTCTAGTTCCTACAGTAACGTTGTTCTAATTAATTCTATTGTTGAAAACGATTATAAAATCTACAGAGCCGAATTTTAACAGGATCTCGGATTCGGTCGAATTCTTTTGATTTAAACTGGCAAATAAACGTTGTTGATTTTTGCATTCTTTGTGAGGCCCTGACCTATTTCGGGGCCAGCGAGGCGATAAACCGATTATAACCCATGCGAATGCCATTCGTAATAGTAAAAATTCCTCCACGGTAAAAAATCATACGCAGAAAATCCATTAAGAATTTGTTCACGAAGACCTAAAATTATTCGTATCTAGTAAGCTTTGTAAGGTTGTTTGATAAATTGACTATGGATATCAATGTTAAAAGTCCTGCCACAGAAAATGTGCCTATAAATGCAGTTTCAAAATTCCGAGCACACAGTTATGATAGTGATAGAGCGATACATAACAAGTGCGAATGTTCTTTGCAAAATACATTAATTAGCTTGAACTTCTTTGGTTCTAGTTGGCAGTTGTTGAATCGTAGCCTTGAAGTTAGTGATAAACTAAACACGTGCACTTAACATTGTTGTGTTTCTCATTGGAAATACTATTATTACGTAGAAACATTTCTACATTGTTTCTTTATATTTAAGTCTTGTTTTTGTCATCTTTATCTTATGCCAAGCCACGATGCAATGTCATTGTTTTCATATTAATTTTAAAATATATTCGGACGTAATTTTGTATAATACTTTTTGAATTATGAGTTTTTTTTTTGAGATTTGTTTTATTTGTCCGCCGTTGCTATGTACATTTTGATTCGTATCTCATTAGTTTGCAATATTGTCAAAACTTGGCTCGTTTTCTCTACCAACCTGTGTCTATGAGTAGTTCCTATGGAAATCATCCAAAAATACCACGTGTTCAATAACACTGTCTCTCATATCGTTCGCACGTAAGCTTTCAAGGTCGAGGTTTTTTTTTTAATTTAATACTATCGTTAGTATTTTAATGGCTGCTTATGATCTAATTATAAATTCTTCACACGCGTTCAGGTATTTATTTGTTTTGTTCACAAGGCCATCCAATGATTTCTCTCTCATGTAATGATTGTTAGGGAAGTGTATTGTTACGTTATGAATGTAAACATAATATTTATGTTTTTGTGTCGTTATTTGATGATTATGTTAACACAATATTTTATTATGGTCAGGTTTACCAATTGGAGCATCTTTGTCATTATTCTATTCATTATAATGCTCATTTAAGTCGTGGAACTTACGTAAATTGCTCTTTAAGTGTATGTTGACAAAAGTTATTAGCAATATATTGCTGTAATCTTATTCGACGTGTTTTATAATTAATGTAAGAAAAATAACACTAGAATACAACGTTATCTTACCATTAATTTTTAATACCATCTGAGGATTGTTTTTATGTGTGATTTGAATATTTTGAGTTAGTGGGATACCTACATCCTTATTAGATTTTTATTTGTTGATTTTATAGGCTAGCGTGACAGATCTTTCATGTAATCATTGGCGGTTAACACGCTATGTCTCGAATAAGACTGGATCTCAAGGATTACTGCTTAAGTCATGTTAATTTCACACGTCAATTTGTAGTGGTAGGCCTCTTCTGCAAGAGACCGCCTGGGGAAGTACCCCACACCTTTGCCAAATATTCATCCGCCAAGCTGTAGTGTGCAAACATTACTGTGTTCCGGTTCGAAGGGTATTGTTTCCAGTGAAATCACTGGGCATACGAGACTTTAGAACCGATATCTCAGGGTGGACGAGCGCAGTGCAGTGCCGCACAAGATTATGCAATTCAAAGTTCTGGGTGACACTGTAACTGTTATGGGCAGGCGAGTGATTACCATCGGCTGAACGATTTGCTCGTCTCGTTACTAAATCAAATAGATAAAAAAATCTATCCTACGTAGTCAATCTTTCCCCAGATACAAAACGCTTAGGAATTCTTCATTTATTTCAAACGTTTCATTTTCATACAACAAGGCATTGTATTGTAATAATTTCTTTATTATAGAGTTCATTGAATCTGCCACGTATTAACGCTAGTGCGTATTTATTCAGTTTGATATGTAAATGTGAATTGTTTCTTACATGTATAGAAGTTTTGTATGGTTATTTTTAGTCACTGATATTGCAGTCATTATTTTTTGTCAGTTTTACAATCAGACACTTGCATTGAAGTAATATCTACAAATCATGCTAAGAATTGCTCGGTCATATGAAATTTCCAATAGGCGAGGGGAAATCTTTGTTGTTAGATTTAATCTAGCTTAAAACAAAGATAGAAAAAAAAATGAAAATAAAAGTTGACCAATGATGATGAATTACAAATGATCTTTCTTTAGGGTTCTTGTTTTGGATTGAGAAGAAGGAAAGACGCTACGCTTTGAAAACGACACTGGTGAAGAAGTTTCCTACGATTTACATTTGTTAATAACAATTCTTCTGTCAATGGACTACAGATTACTATAGCTTGTCTTTTCCATTGTTCCAGGGAATCACGTGGGGAAAAGCATTCCTGATATCAGCTGAAAACAATGCAGCACTACCTTACCTCAGCACCCGAGAATGCCAGCTCGGAGGCTACCGCACCTACAAGGTCAACTTCCATCCTAGACCTTGCTTATTCTCAACTTCAAGTTCATTCAACGCCACCAGTGAAAAGAAAGATGCCTTATTATACATAGCAGTGCCGGAAAACAGACATTGGCTAGGCTCAGCTCCTTTACCAGACATTGCTAAGCAAATCCTCGAATGCCAAGGCTCTACCGGTTCCAATGCGGAGTATTTGCTAAAGCTAGCCGATTTCATGAGAGAAGAAATCCCTGAAGCCTTAGACGACCATTTGTTTTCCTTAGAGAGGTTAGTTAGGAAATTCGCAGCGGATATGAAGGTTTGCCTTAATACGCTTATGGGAGTTAATGCGGAGGTGAGAGAAGTGGAAGATGAGAAGCCAGAAGCCAAAGCAGTTGTTCCTAGTTACCAGTTCGCGTCGCGTGTGCCTGAGAAGAAGTTGCGTTGCGTCAATATGTGATTCCGGTATTTTGGAGGATTTTATAGGGATAAGAGATTATCCAGTTATTGGTAGTGTTCTGCGAATATATATATTTTTTTGCTTTGGCTGCATTTGATTTTACTATGGTGACTATACGTTGACTTGAATATAATACTTTTGAGAATTAGAATCTAGTAATGGTAATTATGATTGATGTTGAAATTAATATGATTTTGTCCAATATGACTTAAGTTATGAAATAGATATTTTTGAAACTAGAAACCGACAAAGACAAGAGTGATGACCGGAAATGAAATGATACAATTCCATAGTAAATGCAGTAGGTAATAGTAAATAACCTAAGGCTGACATGGATAGCGAGATAAGTGGATTCTTCTATAATTATTAGAACAGGTATTTTTTAAAATTTAAGTATCGCAAAATCACAATTATATTTCAAAATAAGAAATAAGTATACATTTTGAAGAAGAATTATTATGGTTTTAAGAACTACAATGAGCTTAGAAAAGAAAAATAATTTAAAGTAAATCGATCAACAAACAATCGATCGAACAATCTGTTAAAACTATTTTAAAAGGAAATTTTCTACACATTTTTTTATTCAAATTAATTTTTGTTCAAAATTAATTTTCAATTGAATTATTTCTTTTTTTTAAAATAAATTTTTGTATTTCTTGACAATATATTGTACCGTTGTTTTTGTAAGGTGAATTGTACGTACCTTGTACCTGTCCCATATATCTTATCAGTAACCTAACTGTTGCCAAACTTTACACTTGACTATGCTTCTTTCAAAACTATTACTAAATATACGTGACATTTATGACTTGTGATAATTGTGTAACTAATTATTCGACTTCGTATCAACATTTGACACATTAAAATAGAATAGGACAATAGAATTTACTGTTTTATGCAAGTATTTCATAGACAATACGGGTCTTATTCGCGTAAAGAATCCAAAATATCAAACAAAATGCCCCTTTGACAAACCTAGACGTGCGCGCGATTTAGACCCGACTTCGTCAAGTTTTTATGCAGGTGTATTGAATAGACAGAAATATTATTGAATAGAAAAATAGACCGAATGAATGAATGTTTTATTGTGAACGAAACAGCGTCTATAGACGAAATTATCACAGTAGATGAAAGAAGATCACGCGCCACTGATGTGTACTGAGGTTTACCGACAAATCGAAACTCGTAGGTTGCTACCACTTCAATCAATCGATCGATTGTTGTGATGACTTCGATTGATCAATGAAGAATCGACGATCAATCGATTAGTTGATCTGAAAACACTATACTTACAGTGAGCTATCCACCTGTATCTTGCCTTTTGATTTTGATCGATTACGAATCGATATAACTCGGCCGATCGAGATCAGCTTGTTGTAGTTGTAACTGTCGATGGAAGTCGACTGATCGATCGACAATCGATCGTTTGGTGTAGTAGCACCCTTGTGCGCGTTTCCTCCGTTTGTGTGAAGACGATTTTCTGGTCCTCTTTTTTATACTGTGGTAATATTGTGGCAAGGGCAGGACCCTAATAACTGATAGAGTGAATGTGTGTGTGTGAACTTGGATAAATTTACAGCTTTAAGTGATTGTCATTAAGACTTATGTACGAATTGTATTTACCATCGGTCTTTTGATACCGTTTGTTCACTATTTATAGCATGTACAATACACATTTTTGATGGACACCTAGATTTGCTTGACTGATTTGTATGAAATAGCAGCTTAATTTTAAATTATAATATTGAAAACCAAATAATAAATGAAATTTTAAAGTATTATTTGAATCTTGTTTAGTTTGTAAGAAATTGTGATTAAACATATTTTATTGTAAGCTTTGTTTTTTTTTTGTTGATGCTCTTTATTTGATAATAAACTATATTATGTTAGTTGTAACGGCTCAAAATTTATTTCACTTGATTTCCATGATGCTAAATAAATTGTGAATTACTTTACGAGCCGACCAATATTATGTTTTTGTTATAAAGATAATTGTAAATCCCTTATAACTTGTAAAACAGGGATATATATTAAGAATTGTATTAATTTCGTAAGCTTAGAAAAACTGTAATTCTTTTAGCTTAGCATAATTTTGTATGGAGATTTGTACCTAATAAATTAAGGCAAAGCCATAAAATAAAATGACAAAAATAAAGAACAAATTGTGAATAACCTTTGAATCTTTCATTTATCTACTCCATTAAGGGTGGCTTGCGCCTCTCATCAAATCTAGAATGAGCCTAATTTAAACTGCTTAAGATTGAATGTAGCTTAACATGTTACAAATGCCTATTCAGGCAAACTAGTAAAATTAGTCCGATTTTTTCCCTCCGATAGTCGGATCCGATAATCTGTACAGACTACCGGATGGCGTTCGTTACATACAACAAACACACGTCACATGTTTGAACACTCAATACACGTCCGATCCGATAGTCAGAAGCAGCGCTAAGGCGTACGATCGGATGTATACATATTGGCGGTCTCACGGGATTTTAGTGCAATGCCCCCTTATATTTAAAAATAGTGGGTAGTCTTTGGTAAGCCAATAATATTACCAGTATAACCACTGGGTGGTATAGGGGGTACTGAGGGTAGTTAGGTGGATGGTATTGTTATGATGTATTTAGAGCAGGAACAATGTTTTTTTCTTGAGGCTTTTTTTTTCTATTAGGAAGTACTTGACCTATCTAGTTATTTAGTTGATGAGAGTTTTGATATGATCAAAATTAGTTATATTGTTAGAAATAAAACACAAGAATACGAAGAAACATTCGCTCTTTATTTTATGACACAATTTATATAACATAATATCCATCCAAATAGCTATCAAATATACAAACAAGATTGCCACAGCTAGAATTTCCATAATTTTCTTAGAACATCCTGACTGAGAACAAAGAACTACCCTCTTTAGAACAGATCACTACACTCTCCAGTATATTCAAAATAAATTCTACCTTAAATGCAATATAGTATTCGAATTGCTCAATAAACATACAATGCAATTATGTTTTTAACAAAACGCATACTTAAATTTAAACTAGGCTAAATACTAATCAGAAAATTAAATACTTAATACATATTTTTCTAACCTAAATCAAGATTATTTTTAATTCTAATGTAAATAAGACAATAATTCATAATTGATACATTTAAACCTATTTAGACAAACTTTTTCTATATAACAAAAATATTTACAAAAATATAAAATTAATTTCGTAATTTTTCATATTATCTTGTTTAACCTATCTTGACCATTCAATAGATTACAATATTCTGAAATTAAATAAACTTTTCTAATTAAGTACATAAAGAATAATATTTATTTGGTGGTAAAATGCATTTACTATTTTGCAAAATTATGGTACACTTGATAGTTTAAAATAGAATGCTACGAATATATCAATAGACTAGATGCTATCATTATTATCCTGCAATACCTACTTATAAATAAAAAATAATTTATTGAATCTAAACTGTCATGGATTATATGACATTCTTCGGTTTAACAATTATTAAAAATATAAAAAAGACTTCAGCGTAATAATACTTTTATAATACACATAACCTTTGGTATATACTAATTTTATGTACATAATTATATCTAAAAACTTGTCAAAGCATTTGTTTTTTGCATAAAAAAATATTATGCTGTAGTTATTATCATTTTATTTAAATAAAAAAAATTTATAAAGCACTATTAATATCGCTATAAATAATTGTATCCGGATCCGTTGTCAGCTTTTTAACGCTTAAAAATTTATCGATTGCTTCAAAATGATACAATTTTAAGTTTCAACTTCCCTTCTCAGAAAAGCCTTAGGTGGGATTGACATCTGTCGTGATACAAAAGTATTGATGTCTAGTCTCGTCCGATAATCCTACTTCACCATACCCTACCTACCCCTAGACTTGTCGGGGTAATAACTTGTCATTTGACGGACTATGCCGGGTAGTTCAAATTTAGGGTCTGCACAGACGGACGGGTTGGCGGTGAGGCGACTAATTTATCAACAACTTAAATTATACTTAATTTTGTTCTACATACGAATGTAAATCTGTAATTGGTATAGAGAAACCAACCGGCTCTTCACCGCCAATCAGTATGTCTGCCCTGACACTAACTGTCATGCAAAATATACATCAGTCACCGCAGTAGTAAGTAAATGTGGTCTATAAATGGCTTACGTTAACACCAGGGTAAGAGTGAGCTACCTATTTCGAAAGGTCTCGTGAAGGAGGATGGTAATTATAGGTAGGATCGACAACGTGAATCTGTTGATTACTTAGATACAAATCATTGTAACGATACAATGCTACCATTGCGTAATCAATAGCGCAAACAACGCTTAGTGCAGATGTCATATTATTAGTGCATAAATTGTCTAGGTACACCTTCACTATAATTTTCATAACACTTACCGAACAGCCATTTTATTTAATTGATAAATGGAAATTCACTGTTGTTCTCGTTGCCAGACTCTTAATTGAACGGAGGGGAGTATCTAGCAGGGTAGTTCCCCATAAAATTTTACGTTTACGTATTTTGTAGCTCAAACAACGCTGTGTAGACGTCGTAATTATATTTAATTGTCTACACTTTCACTATAATGTTTATAACACTTAGCAAATATCCACTTTACTTTATAAATGGGAATTCACTGTCGCTCTCGTCACCAGAACCGTCGTAACTAGACGGAGGAGTGTCTAGCTGGGGTAGTCCCAGGTCTAAGTACTCCTGGTTGGCGGTCACTGTGAGAATCTTGTCCAGGTCTTCCACTAGCTCAGTAAAAGAAGGTCGGTCGCCGGGTGAGAAGGACCAGCATTCACGCATTAGCATGTAACTGAAATGAGAGAAACAATTGGATAAAGTAAAACAATCAAACATTTAAAGTAAGTAATGCGACGATTGCTCAGTTGGTTCCGTGTTCAGATCGCACTTCGCAGGACGTAGGTTCTAATAAAGCTGACCGCAATAATGAGCATGAGCTTCCCATGTAGGATACCTCGTTAAAAACTAAGTGGTGCGACAAAAAATATAGTGTCCGCGTGGGTAGCTACCACGCTGCAATAAAAAAATCTACTACCTATCCTATCGATGTGTACTAGCACCAGTCCTAGAGAACTAGTCCCATTATAGACTGAGTATGTTTACAACCTTGACACGTCACACCAGATGAGATGATGATGAGATAAAGCCAGCCTAAAAGTAAAAAATAGAACAGAAATCAGTCCAAACCACACTTACATTTCAAGAGTACAGCAAGGAGGCTTCTCCATGCGGTGGCCTGCACTGAGATGCTGGTACATGTACTGGCCCGGTACAGTGGGGTAAGGAGTCCCGCCCAGCGTCATAATCTCCCACAGGAGCACGCCGAAGGACCAACTGGAATGAAAATATCAAGTAGAGCATAAAGCAATCAAGTACCTTGTTATAGAGTATAAATTTGTTTATTTTTCGTATGAGCAATCGATTACAACCGGGAATGAGAGCTTAACGTGCCCTCCGAAGCGTAGTGCTGAAAATACGCACAAAATTTAAGTGGAAAGTCTTATTGAGGCCTACTTATTAGCATTAGTATAGCGAAAACGACACGTTACGTTGTAGCGAAACGTACGCATGATGATTTTCCCTGTGGATTATCATTCACCTTTTTCTTGACAGTAAATGTAATTTCCTCAAACACGAACACGTTTTAAACGTAATGTTATATTGAAATGAACTCTGCGGTCAAAACGTATATTTTCATGATGTCATTGCCTACGTCATGAAAATATACATTACAAACATTATAATTATTATGTCATAATAGACACGAATTCTGCAGTCAAAACGTGTTCGGGTTCAAGGAAATTACATTTAATTGCCATAATTGGGTAAAACGACAATGGGTTAATAAACCGATAATAATGGATAATGGTACGGGTAAGTTTTTTTTACTTGACTAGGTGACGGGACGAGCAGGTCGTTCCATAATACCATATGACATCCACCCCATATTCGTTCAGTAATAATTCCATATGACATAATGTGTTTGTTAGGTATATTTTGCATGACGTAGGAATGAATTCTGCGGTCAAAACTTCTTGGGGTATAGACATTGAAGGAGTTATTCATAGGTAAAAGGTCCTTTAGAGGGATTTTTACCCATATTCCTTCCAAGGAAATAATCCCAGAGCGTCATCACATCATTATGAATCCCATACGTCATTTGCTTCGTTTATAATGATTCCCCGTATTTGCTGCAAATTATTTTGGCCTAAGGTAATGTAGGTTTATTAATTACTTACTAAAGTGACGTTCTAAACTCCCTATTTCTATTGATAAATAAATTATGAAGGCTTCAATTCTTACTAGCTTGTTATTTAGCAAAAATACACAAAGTAAGTCTTATTTCTGAAGTAGATAGGTAGCTGTAGTTGCTCTGAAGACTTTAGGTAAAATTACTTACAAATCAGTCTACGTCATGAAAATCTTATAATACTGCATCGGCAGCAGTTTTTCTGTGTTCCCTATTTTATGGTTATCAGTCGTTGCCGTGAACATCCTATGTCAGAATTTTGTCAGAAGTACTTACACATCAGTCTGCGTCGTGAAGACTTTGTGATACAAGCTCTCTGGTGCCATCCACCGCACCGGCAGTCTTCCTTCTGTCTTCTTCCTGTAGTAGTCGTTGCTGTGAACATCTTTCGCCAAACCGAAGTCGGCGATCTTGAGCACGCAGTCGTCGGAGACGAGGACGTTACGTGCTGCTAAATCTCGATGGATGCACTAAAATTAAAATACAATATTAAAGAAAACATTTTACTTCGGCTCTTCTCGAATGGACTTATTTCGAATCCAGTGGAGAGGCAGCTAATTTTCATGATTGAATTATGATGTTTTTAATGACTGTTGTGTACAAAAACAACATGTGATGATTTCGTGCTTAGAATTAAATAGAATATAACTAAGCATCTTTTATTTCGACTTTTTAATGTTTTCCTTAGTAGATCAAATTTTATATCGAAAATAAATTGCAATTAATAGGTCATTTCAAAAAAGGATTAATTCTGGTAATCTTTAAAAATATTTTTATCGTAAATGTATACACCTGGATTATTAATTTGAGTGCGACAAGCAAATCTAAAAAACTTACTCTTCTAGATGCTAAATATTCCATTCCTCTAGCTACTTGATATGAGAAGGACACCAAGTCTTTCTGTGTCAATCCTTTCTTTTCTTTCAAGTCTTCATTTGGTGTTTCATACCTGAAAACAATATTAAAAAAACTTGTTTTAACTTAGCTAGGAGAGAGCATTCTACTAATATCTTATCCTATCCTAGTAATATAATAAGTACACAGATGTTAGGCTTCATCTGAACGCAATCACACCAAAACAGCTATACATGATAAATATTAGCGTACAAAAATTAACGCAGTACATTTGGGGTTGTAATATTGCTATTTAAGTACATTTTATTCCAAAAATCTACCTACTCCTAAAGGGGTGAAATGGGCTGTCAAAATGTTTGTGAAAAATAAAACACGGTGGTTGAAACCGCGGAACGCAGATAGCTTTTTGATAATAAATATTTATAATAATTAATTTAAAAAAAAAAACAGCTGACTACCTACGTCACTAACGTCACTACCTACGTTACGTAACGGTACTTCTGCCTATTTTCCTTTAAGTGCGAGATTCGATGCCGTGAGGTAAACATGCGTAAAACGTTGTTTTGTTGAGTATTTCCTCAGTGCAATAATACTATCGGTAATTCCGTTCGTCTGGAATTCTGGATGGTGTCATTTCGGGTCTCGTTTTCTGAGTTACTAAATGTCCTCGCTTCTTAGAATTTTAACCTACGAAAAACCGCGTTTGACCAAACCATTATTATTGTTAAGTGCCTGCCACATTTCTGTCATCTAGTTCTACATTGTCTCCTATAGAAAGTTCGTGACACACTGGTGGACATGACCACATTAATAACACACACAAGCGCGATATTATGAGTCGCTAATAATTATCACAACGTTATACCTATAATGCGTGCCGTATCCTTTCCACTTCCATAATAACTAGGCTTTTCTTTAGACTTGGTCTGATTAGATCGAGATACGTTCACCTTTGTCGACCCCTACCGGCGGACCCATTCATACTAGATCCATAAATCTGCCTAATATAAACATCCGAACTAGTAATAAAAAAAAACAATATACTCGATAGCCAACTTCCGCGATCATCACGAATCACCAAACCCGTTACCTCGTTTGTCAGAATCCATCAAACCGTTTAGGCATCCGACAGGAACATACGTACAAAATGCATAAGACCGAGAAATGTGTAGTAGGGTAGTTGAGAAAAACACCTGGAATAATATCGACTGAAAACGAAAACAACGCAGCAGTGGGGAGTAGGCTTTTTCGCTACGTAACCCTACAAATATATAGAGCTACAATATAAAATACTAGCTGCGCCCCGCGGTTTCACCAGCATAATTCAAGTTTTCACGCAATAACTCTCTTAAAAGCAATATATTTTCCCCGTTTTCGCCACGTTCTTTATTAATGCTCCGCTCCTATTGGTCGTAGCGTGATGTTATATAGCATATAACCTTCCTCGATAAATGGACTATACAACAAAAAAAGAATTGTTCAATTCGGACCAGCAGTTCCTGTAGGGTGCGTACCCCACGATCTTAGAAAGTTAAAAGTTAGTTTCATTAATAATCCGTTTATTAGCAGAGAGAAAAGTAAAGTAAAGTAAAGTTGTAAAGTATGTGTTGACGGTATGATGGCGTTAGGGCGACTGCCGTTGAATGCTAATCCGCGGAAGCATGTAATTTGTGCGGTTTGCATAAACCGTACAGTTCCTGAGATCCTAGCGTTCAAACAAACAAACAAACAAACTCTTCAGCTTTATATATTAGTATAGAGTATAGATAGAGTTACGGGTACTAACCTGTTACCAGGCCGGTGGTTTCTCAGGAACTCCCTCAGGTTACCATTGGGCGCGTATTCCACGATCACATACAGGGGCCCGTCTTGCGTGCAGCAACCTAGTAAGTTGATAATGTTCACGTGCTTCCCGATCATCTTCATCATCTCCATTTCAGACACCAGTGCCATCATCTCCGCGTCTGTGTGTCCCTCTGAAAATATCCAAAACATTTTTATAATCATTGTTTCGGGATAGCTATAATCTGGAAGCTTTCAGGGCGAGTGTGAATAGGTAGGCGAGCATGTCCAGGCCACCGTCGACCGCATCGTCGCTTACCATCAGGTGAGACAGCGGTCAAAAGCATTTTTTTAGGAATTGATACACAAAAATGACATTTTATTTATTTAAAAGACTGATGGATTTTTGTTAATAAAATTAAAATAATAACAGATATTTAAAAAAAATGATGGGAGAAAAAACTGGAATAGTACTTAAAAAAATAGTTCATAAGTTCATAGAAATATATTAAATGAATTCTTTAAGATTAAAGTTTTGATGGATACTCCCCCAAGAACTTCCCAGACACTTATTCAAATCAAACATCGTCAAGCACCTTATTTTTATTGCGATATAAGATTACTACCCCGCTGAGAACACACTACCCAACCTGAGCTATAAATAAATGTCAAAATCTTACCTTTCAACATTTTAACAGCGACCACAGACTGCAACCCTGGCTTCAGTATCCCAACACACTCCGCTTTCACTACCTTCCCAAACTCCCCCTCCCCCAACACCTTCCCAAGGCTTAGCGACTCCCTGGCCACTTCCCAGTCGATGTCGACGGGCAGTTCGTATTCAGACATCATCATCGAGTCGCTGGTGGTGTTTTGTACTTGTGAAAGCTTCTGCTTTTCGATTTTTACAACTGGCATCAACTGCAGAAGAAAAAGGAAGATGGATGAGAGAAAGTGAGACGGAATGAGGCATATTGGACCTTGCTGGTTAAGTGGGAGTTTCTGAGAAGAAAGAATTACAGTTAATATTAATACTAATAATAAATTTCTTTAAATATGTACCTACCAAGGTATTTTTTTTTTAAATAGTTGATAATGTTTTTATAAAAAAGTGTAACTACGCGAATAGGCTAGGCCGGCCTCCGTGGCGTAAGTGGGCGAGGAGCCCACTGCGAAGCGTGAGGTTGCGGGTTCGATTCCCGCAAAGAGCAGAAATTTGTGTGAACCCCGAATACTTTCCCCGAGTCTGGGTGTTTGTAGGACCATGGTCCTTGTAGTTTCTGATTCCCTAGATACAGGGAATCCTAGTTAGGGGTCAGGTTTAATGTATTTGATCGTGACGCCTACAGGAAACTTTAGAGTGTTATATTGAAAAATAACCTTGTGTTTAACGAACTTTGCCTACACATTTAAATCAGGCGCTATTGAGATTAGAGATTTTGCTTAGAGAATACTAAAAGGGGTAATTTAAACGTGTATTCAGAAGTGTTCGTTTAGAGTTCTGGATAGCATTGCTACTATTATTACCATTAGGTAAACGATCAGCTTATCACGACACTCGGTTGTAAAATAAAAAATAAAACATTTAACTGCTTGGCGGATGGATCTGGGAAAGGTGGTACATCCCTGGCGGCCTCTTGCAGAAGAGCCTTACACTGCCCTAATACTTACCAAGCCTTCCTCGGTAGGATTGGTAGTGCCATTCATCGCCGGTTTCTCCACTACAACCTTCTTCGTCCAATGCGTCACTATAACTGCCCTGGCCGTCTCAATAGCCAGCTCCTTCTTGATCTTCTCCCTCTTCAGCTTCTTGAAGATCATCACCACGATGATGGCAGCTATGAAGAACATCGCTCCTAAGACAGCAGTCACAATGTTGATGAACACCGTGTGTTTGCCAGGTTCCATGCTTTCTGTTACTGGGAAAGCTGGAATGGAAAATTCATTGATTGGTTTATTTCAACGTACTAGTTTTAAGCGGTGATAGCCTAGTGGAAGAACGTCCGCCTTCCAAGGAGAGGGTCGTGAGTTCAAATCCCAGAGCGGACACGTACCAATGTGTTTCTTGTAAAACATATATACGCAATGATCACTCGTTTTTCGGTGAAGGAAAATGTCGTGAGGAAACCCACATGGCTACTCGAGAGTTATCTCGGAGGTAGGTATGTTATCCACCAATCCGGACCGGGCCCCCGTTGTAGATTAAAGCCTAGTCCTCCTCACGAAAGTGAGTGGTTTTAAACATAGAAAAGAAGAAAACCACAAGTCGCAGTTAGTCACAATAATAATTCCAACCCTCCTCACGACTACGCATAGTGACTACCACAATCTTCCTCATTTTAATAAACAGATAAGTCACTGGTCAGACAGTACGGTAGCCTAGACGGTAGCTAGGCTTTCAGGTTTCCATCCATTACACTTATCTGATAGGTATATAGAGCTAATTGCCATTATCGCAGCCCTGTCTCACAGTAGATAAAGCGTGAATACTTGGCACGAGTTTCACCAACTACAGATAGCGTTGCTTATCTGGGAAATAAATGTTGGCGGTTTTATCTAGCCCTGTTTCGTATTGCTAAGTTTTTGAGGTAGAAAAATTTGTGTGGCAATTTATGACGGAATTAATTTTATTATTAGATGCGTTGAAGCTAGATGGAATAAAGAAAAATGGTCCCGCAATTTTTTTTAATAATTGTAGAATAGACAAGCATTTGACCTCAGTCTGACTTGGTGGTAAGTGTCGAAACGGTCAATAAATTACTTCAAAATAACATAGTATGTTAACATAGTTTTTTTTTAATTATATATTAGAGTAGGTAGGTATGTACAACTTTTTTATCCATTGGCATTAAAGATAGATAAATTATTTTGAATGTTTTTAAATTTCTTTAAATATTTTATGTTATTCTTGTATAATAATATAATGAGAAATAATTTTATCATGTTTGACCTACAGTCAAGACTATTATTTCTTAAAATATTTCAAGCGTCTACAAAGTACTATAATTAATATTTATCGTTAATGAATAAGTATTGCCATAATCATTACCGTTATAAAAAAAGAACACAGGATAGTTTATTAATTTTCCATCTCGCAGTTAACCTCTCAGTTAAAAGTTATCAGGACATTGTTTAAGGATTACAAATACCTCAAATGTTGCTTTAATTGATGGTATAAATCTTTGATAAATTCCGAATAAATTATAATGGAGATCTACTAATTAGTTTATAGATAATCGCGATTCAGATGCCGCCGTAGTCAATCTTTACTTGCCTCAGAAAGTAAATTAGTGCTTATAAATGAAGCAAGTGAAAGCGGTAGTGATCGAAAAATAAGTCGCGCACCTGATCGGTGGTTATTGCTGGTAAGCGGTAACTTGTGATACCGGGTTCGAAACCTCGGCCTAGCACCAATGACTTAATTCATAAGATTCACTAATGATTTTTGCTCTTAAAGTATTGCAAAGTAAAGCTAGTTTGTATTTAATTATATAAGTGTATAATTATTGCCAATATGTTTTTTTTTAATTTTCGTTACTGACGAGGCGAGGGTCGTTCATTTTTATTCCTTAATGTTACTACCAGAAACCGCAACACATTAATTATAAATTCCTGTCCATCCAAAGGTTGCCTCGAAGACATTGCTTAAAGTGATAAAGCCGTTTATTATATACTACCTGTTTGTTAAAATAATCTATATATATAAAAATGTTATGTTGGTTTGTGTACGCTTCAAAAACTCAAAAAGTTCTGCACCGATAGAGCTGAAATTTTAGCATGATATATAATCCGCATCAAGGATTGTTTTTATCTATTTTTTTCATCGGTGACATATCAGCGAATGTGCGAATGTGCCACAGCGAAGCGTGCCAGGGTACAGCTAGTGTATTATAATTGTGTTTGTTTAAGCTTTATGGTGTTCAGTAAATATTTTTTGTAATTTATTGTATTCCTCCTCACGAAAGTGAGGGGAGACCCGTGCTCAGCAGAGGGACTATATGGGTTGATGTGATGATAATGATGATAATACTTACAATCCAGGACAGTGAGGTACCCCTTCGCCGTGGTGTTCCCCAGGGTGTTGATGGCGACACACACGTACCAGCCCTCGTCCTCCTTCGTCACGTTGTAGATCGTCAGCTGTTCGGCTTTGTCTTTAGGATTTGGACTCTGGAATATTCAATATTTCGTTCAAGTGTTGTAGGGATTTGAAAAGCTCGAGTTAGGCTACTGTTGTAGTAACTCAAACGACAGTAAAATTATTTATAGACAACTAAATTTCACACACGACATGCCTTTATATTTTTTTCTATACTTCGTCATTTTCTTTCTTTAGAGTTAATAGATACTATATTATCAGGTCATCTGTTATGGTACTTGCATATGTATTTGCAATCAATTAATTAATCAAGAAGAAGGTATAATATTAGTCAAGCAAATTCTCAAGAAAAGGAGAATTGTTAGATGAATCTATTTTTTTTTTGTGTGTGGCGTGGCATCGGCCTTCGGAGTAGGCCCCCGTGGGCTCCTAGTCGTTGCGGGCCCCTAGGCAGTTGCCTAAACCGCCTTATGGATAATCCGGGCATGCTTAAAACGTATGCCATCGATTGATGTCTGGTCGGCCTAACGAACCTTGACACGTGGACGCAGCCACCTCACACGAGATCGATCGAAGAACCTAAAACACGTGCTTTAAAGCTCATGCAAAACAGCACACCCATGCGTTAGTCACAGTCCCTCACCGTCAGCTTATTTCTATCGGTGGACATGACGGACTCTTTCCTCTCATCCCCATCGGTCTCATTGTAGAAGAACTCTTCTTTCTTAATGAACATCCAGTAGACATACTGATGCATGTCGGAAAGGAACTCGCAGCTGAATTTCGCTGTCTGCCCCACTAGCTTGGTTTGGTTGACAGCAGCTTTGGATAGCACCGGCTTGGCATAAAGACGCTCTATAAAGATTAAGGGATCCTATTAGAAACTCACGGGACCCCTGAGCTTTGCACCTAGATATGAAATTGGTAAATCTGGACAAAGTAGGCTAAATTTAGTTAGCATTATAAAGGCTTGAAACACTTTAGTTGGCTGGCACATAATTGCTAAGCTACGAGATTAACCATCACCATTAATGTAACTATTTGGAGTTAAAGTTAATGTAGTTGTTAAAGGAAAAGCTCAACAGAACTCTACCTTTGTTGCTAAACATCAGGAAAAAGAAAACATTTGATTGCAATGGCAACCTCAACCAATGAAAGTTAGTGAATTTTATAATCAGACATACCTTTCCAAAAGATATTCTACTTATAAAACAACGTAAGTATCCTGACCCCTTTTTCCTTACAAAGGATCTTGCTAAATTGAAGATAAGGTTAAATACAATTCCGCAACCAACATTTATACAACCTTTCCTAATTAGAGACATGTTCCTCAACCAAAGTCAAAGGACTTCCGGACCTTCACCAAGGAAATCAAATAACCACCTCAATAACGTCTCCAACTGGTATCGGCATGTCACTGGGACCCACTTCGGCGTCTTTCAGCGAGAAGTTGGAAGGTCTGATCCAGTAAAGGAACGGCTCAAGGTCTGAGACGGGAGGGCATGAGAGCTGGACAGTGTCGTTGACCAGAACTGTGATGTTGCCTGGGTAGCCCTCCTTTATGTACGGTTTTGAGGGGTACCGTTCTATGGAACAAATTCCAGAAGAATCACGTCAGATTTTGAAAAAAAAAATGTGTTATGTTAAGAAATATCTTCAATTTACGTAAGGCAGGTTCCTGAGGAAAGTCAACGCTCAAAACTTTTTTGAGCAATACGGTAACCTTTTTACAGTTTCCAAGTCGAATATAGTGCGATCAATTTAGAAGTCATTGCATAAAGATGCAAAAACAATAGACAATTCTAAAAGTACCAACTGATAATTTTAACCAAATTCATTTTTGCATATGGCAATATTCAAGAAGTCATTTCGTATGGACCGTACGTCGTTTCACATATATCATTGCCAAAGAATTATGGTTGCTACGAATATGAACTTAATTTCATTGGATTAGGTATGTAATCAATACCTGAGGCAATAACATGATAGATCGTAAGTTAACTTGTTATAAAAACCAAGTTCAGTATCTATAGGTAAATTCAAGAGCGCCATTGTCAAATAATTTTGGAGATTCAAGGTTGTCTGGTCCAGGCAACATGTGACCAAAATGCTGGCTCTTCTTTTGCCCAAAAACTAGGCATTGCCAGTCAACGTACCGTTGCTGCCAGCATTGTGGGAACATTGCCTTTTTTGTCATGTTTTTTTTTATGTAACTAATGTTTTGTAACTATTTTTTTTTGCTAATTATCTTTTGTTCTAAAATACTTTTTAGGGTAAGCTAGTAGAGCTAATATTTTACGGAATCAAATGTCAATTCTTGACGTTTTCCCTTTTTATTCACAATCACTTAAATTAGTAAGACACTAAAATTAACTAAAGAACGAGCCACATACTAATGAAATTACGAACTAACAATAAAAATAAATAAACTAGAAGACGTAGGAGAACAAGACATAAGAAAAGAAGAAAATAGAAGTAAACGAAATAATTATACAGATACTAACATTAAAAATAATGTCAATAAAGACTTAAATATAAGAATGATGACGTAAGAAGCAAGTCTTACCTTGAACATGAAGCTCCACGGTGTGCTCGATACAACCCAGTTCATTGCAAACCTTACAGCTGTAGTTGCCGTTGTCAGCCTTCGTCAATTCTTCCAAAGCCAGCGACCACTTGCCATAGAACGGCATAAAGAAACTCCTGTTTATAGGGGTTACTTTATTTTTGAACCATGTTATGTTCGGTGTCGGGTTGCCTGCAAAGTTTACGAGGTAATAAATGTGGGAGGTATTTTTGTAGCGTGACCATAATCTGGGAAAGTGGGAGGGAATAAAGAACAGATAGGTGTTGTGTTTAACTTGGAATGTTTAGGGTGAGAAATTAGCTTGGATGAAGATAAAATTACAATGTGCTAGAAATTTGATGGGAAGTTAAACATAAACATAATTGTTAACGTAAAACACAAACATTATGTACATGAACAATAAGAGTTGATATCATCAAAAAAACTCATTGCAGACTAGTGTTAATTTTCATAATTCATAAAGATATTGACTGAGGCATCAAAATATAATTCGACAAAAGCCTATTGGAAGATATTCTATTTCACGAAGACTACTTAACTCCGGATGTAGTAGTGAGAGAGATGCGTACATATATAATATTATAGATAAATACGTCTATATGTGTGTCGTGACTGTGAGATCCCGAACACACCAAAACCACAGGCTAATAAATAGTATTTCAACTGTGTCAAAACTATGTGCATTTTCACGTGGCAACAACCACAGCCGAACTGACTTAATGAGATAGAAGACAGAATATAAAACTAAAATAAGATAGTCAGAAAACTGGTAAGACAGAAATTGTTGCTGAACTTCGTCTAAGAGAAGTAACACCCGGACAAACGACAAATTGTCGCCTGATGTGAGCGATTGAACAATCCGAGAAAGTCGTAAAAGATAGCTTTGCTTACATCCCACAACTATCTCCAGCCATAAGAAACTGACTCACTTTACGATTTAAGAATAGCATTATATCCCTTATGAATATCACAGGTCATAAAATAAATTTATAAGCTGATGCGCGCACTCGATACTTTAACATCAGCGACTCGGTTACATTATCTTGATACTTATAGCAAATGATGCATTCTTATGCATTACCATCGTGAGCAACATGATTCCGATGCTTGCAATTAGTTAATCCATTGCTGATTAGCAATAATGTGATCAGAAAATGTAGAACCTAGGCTAGGCGAGGCTGCTAGTCATAAAATGCTATGTAGCATTGATGTAGGAGCAACATAGCTTTTCACTGAAGTGAAAAGCATCGAGCGTGCGAAGGACATTAAACATTTATTACCTTCAGCAGCGCATCGCAGTCTAATAGAGCTGCCAGCTGGCTTCATGTCCATGGTAAACATTCTCGAAGGGTGCTTGAATCTTGGTGCAAATTTAAACGTCGTATTATCCACGTGTCCATAATTAGGGTGCTCTTTCTCCTTATCTTCAGAATCATCGTCTTTATTATCGTATTCTTTAAACTTGATGTTCTTGGCGACTCGTTTTTCGGGTTCATCTATGGTGTTGTTATCGACTAGTGAAGCTGCTTCGTGCTGAGCTAAGATTTCTGGTAGTCTTTCGATGTCAACGTCTGCTTGATAGCCTGGATCAAAAGGAATGATGATTATTTCTTTAGAAATTTTAATTATAATTTTTCTGTAATCCGTCAATACTTAGCTTCAAAATATAGACGAAACACTTAAGATTTATACTACTATTCTAGGTGCATATTTATCATGAACGACAGCTCACTAGTTCAAAATAAAGGGATGGTATTCCATTGTCGGTTCAGATCTGCATTATCGTAATTTGTCTTTTTTTTAAATATAGTTCTTTGTTTTAATGTAAAATTTCTTCTCGTAGACAAGAATCGTTGCGCACGTTTGACGGTACATGCCCGTCTACACGGTCAAAGCCGTCCTGAGCTCGGGCTATTTTCATATAATATTTATTAACGTCTTTATGCCCATCCACATGTGTAAACACACGACCGATACCGGATTCCGGGATACCAGTGTCGTGTTGAAATAACTCCGGTTTTAATATGATTTTGCGTTTTTCGATGACACCGGGATGCACTTAAAACTGAATTAAATGCGCCACATCCCGTTGAGAAATTGTTTCGGGCTTCAAGAGTGATTTGGTTTTCATGGATTTGTTTCCTGTTTTCGTTCATTCGCAATGTATTACAATGTTGTTAATTCCACTTTTATCTTTACCGGTTCATTTTGTATTACAATTTATTTCGAATCTGTTTAGTAATATACGTACGACGTATATACGAAAAACTACTTACGTGCGTGCGTAAGTACAGTTTTTCTAATTTCCTATATTGGTTTAAATTTTATGATAATCATTATACAGGCTATTTCTCTGATTTATTTTAAGACTAATACACATAAAAATAATTAAATTGATTAAGCCTAATAATATGGTTACATTATCCCACGATTGACTGTTTCCATTGGTGTTTGCAGTTGATTCTTTCAGCTGGCAACACATCGGTGTAAGTCTAAAAATTGGGAAAAACTGTAAGTGCTGTTTTTTGTATTGTTAAAACAAATCTCTAATAATAACTATCACTAAAATGCTCCTGACTTCAATAGGATTTCCCGTATCGAAAGAGTCAGGACTATAGTGACTACTTGCTTGATACAAATGAGTCTTATTCTCGCAAAGATTAATATTAAAATATAAACCTTGACGCTCATGAATTCATGAGTTCATAACTTCGTGAATTCAGTTCGCAAAGTTTAAAAACTTCTAAGTGGACTATGTTTATAAAAGCATCCAAATTCGGACCAATAATATAAATCAATAATTCACGTAATTTATCCTGCGCGGGAATCAAATACCAACTTCAAGAATCCAAACATATTCTGAAACGACTTACCTGCAATATCCTGATCAGCCTCCTTGTGGTTAATAGTTACATACATCTCCTGGAACTTGTCTTCTTCATTCTGACACGAATAAACGCCAGCATCTCTTGCTCTGAACCCTTTGATTCTTAACCTGGAAATACATAAGTCTATAAGTGACTAGAAACAAAAATTGTAGGAAAATCGAACACGAAATCCAATTCAAAAAGTTCAAAGTCCTTTTGATAATTACATAGAATTATCATCAGTCTATCACGTCCCCACTGCTGGGATAAAAATCTTCTCTCAGAGAAACGATGATACCACCACCATGCTGGCGTAGTGGAGGTTGGTGGATGTCACATATCGTTGAGTATGGAGGTTCTTGGACCTGTCGGTTCGGACCTCAAGAAGTTTTCCTTTACCGTTCTTGAGCGAAAGCCTCGAAATCAGCACAATATGGACAAAAAAAGGTTTTGCCTTAGCGCAGCGCCTGGGTTTGAACCGGGTGCCGTTGAATTCGAAGCTCACATGATAAAGAACAGACTACTACGAAAATCTGTTTTACCCCACCATAAGGTGATATTATGAAAAACCACATAAATCTCAACAGAAACAGTTACACACGGTATCAACATTAACAAGCAAGACGAACGAGAATAGAGACATTCCATGGAACATAAACCCAGCAATATTTACGAAGTTCTATACTGGGATAGCGATAATTCATAATGCAACACCCTGTGGGCTGGATTCGATGCATTGAAATATGGCGGTTATCAAAATGCTTGAGACTTAATGGAGGAATTTCAACGTATAATATTATTGGCGGCCTACGTGGTGTTAATTGGCGATGAGCCGACTGCGAAATGCGAGAATGCCCTAATAGATACAACTAGAAGTCGAGGTAATGTTTTAAACTTTGTGCTGGCGCGGTAGCTTTATTGCGAACAGGCATATTACTGTGTTCCGGTTTGAAAGGCACTGTTTCGAGCGAAGTTACTGGGCAATACTGGGAATATGAGACTTTAGAGCCGATGTCTCAGGGTGCAGTGCAGTGCCGCGCAATATTATGCAATGCAAAGTTCTGGTTGGCACTGAAACTATTATGGGGGGGAGGGGGTAGCCCTTACTATCAGGTGAACGACTTGCTAGTCTCGTCATTCAGACAAAATAAAAAAAAGGCTTCCAATATAGACACAAAAACAATACCACTGCAAACAAAGTTCTGGGTAAAGGTGGACTTCGGTGGGTACATCTGTCACGTCCGTCACTCACGTGAATTGTGACCCACGAAAGTCTACTTCAACAGCTAGTTCTTACTAATAAGCGTTTTCCATCCAGCAGTTTGTAAAGATGTATGCTCACCATTGCCGTTGCAGCATTATCCGCTTGGACTGTCCAGTTATGAGCTGCCCGTCCTTGAACCACTGTACTGCCGGCGACTGACTCCTGGGCTTAAGGCCGCAGACCAGCCGAAGCCTCTCGTTGGTGGTAGCTTCCAGAACTGTGTCGGTGTCGTCTGAAACAAGCAAGGAGTTTAGAGATTTTGGGTCCAAAAAGCCAAAAAGAGGTGCTAAAAGCGATAAGACATGATTGTTAGGTTTATCTTGTATTCTTGTCACTTATTATTAAGGGTGTTCAATACAGAATTATTTGTATAGTATTGATGATAAAAGTATAATAGATAATGAAGGAATTTGATTCCTATTTTCGTTATGGTGTTTGAAATTCTATGTTTAAACCTCCGTATGACCACTACCATAACCACCACACTACCATAGTGTAGGTAAAATCTGACCAGGAGGCTTACCATGACGTCTTATAGCGATTCAGTTTAGGACCTAAACTGAGCCGCGTCGCATAATTGTACCGTGACGTCTTATTTTTTATGTTGCTACAATTTTCAACCTAAACTGAATATAGATTAGGTTGAAAATGGCTTATTAGCGGCTCAATCTAGGTTCCTGCCATTTTCAACCTTAACTGGATCCAGTTTAGGTTGAAAATGGCAGCCACATAAAAAATAAGACGTCAAGGTACGATTATGCGACGCGGCTCAGTTTAGGTCCTCAACTGAATCGCTATAAGACGTCATGGTAGGCCCCCTGGTCACTTCATAACATTATAGAAGCATTCGATTCTCACAACGGGAATATTATATGTACCTTATCACTCATCATCATCATTATCATCAATCCATGTCTGCCCTGTGCTGAGCAATGTTGCCAGCCCTGCCCTGGTTCCAATCACTCAAGTGAAGAGGATTAGGCCATAATCCACCTGGCCTGGCCATCCATGGCCTGAAAATCTCCGAAATAATTCTCGCGTAGGTATATGGGTTTCCTCGCGATGTTTTCTTCGACGAAAAGCGAGTGATAATTATATAATAATGTTTAATTGATAATAATGTTTTTTACAAGAAACACACTGTACGTACGATTAATCTACCTGCTTATAATAAAAGCCTGGGACAATTCCAATCACGAGTGAATAAGTTACTTCTAGGTAAGCGTTGGTACACGCTGTCAACACTGGTGCGTTGACCGAGTCGTCTTTTTTTACCATTGTCTCACCTGATGGTAAGTGACAATGCCGTCTACGACGGTACACGCTTACGTAGAAGTAACCTATTCACTCGTGACTTGAAGACTCCCAGCTAATAACTATCGGGAAACAGACTCAGGCAACGAGTTCCACTCCTCTACACTATTGTAATTCTTCTGTACTGTGTTTATTTTGTTTCTGGTGTACAATAAAGAGTTTTTCGATTCTGTTCTATTCTTTTTGGTCGCTTAACATCATGTGAGTGGTTAAGGCGATACCATTAAAAAAAAACTAGTACTTATTACTATTAAGGAGTATGTGGTAGATATATATATAGATAGATAAACTCTTTATTGAAACACCACAGAACAAAGAAAACTTAAAAGATATAACTAAACAAATTCTACAATTAGTAGAAGTACCAGAGTACCAGATAATATATCAGTTTTTAGATATTCCAGCGTATGAACTTCAACACTTGATTTTTCGAGGTTATTTAATTAATCGAACCATGCTACTTAGGTAGGCAGTACTTAATTTCTAAGTTCTCCGAGAAATGACAAAATATTGTTTTCTATTCGCTGAGTCATGAAATCGCATAGTAGGAATAAAGTTTTGAAAGTTAACATTTGTAATTGATGTGGAGCCAAAATTATTGTGGCCATCAATTTTTTTTCACGTCATAATGTTTAATGTGTTTTGTTAGGACTATAAAGCTATATGGGTTTTCTAGTGAATTGTATAATTTTGGATGATGGTTATCAATTTTATTTTTATGCAGGCGCCAGACGTGTATATCCTATAAGTCTAGGATGAACAGGTATCTTGGATGTTATATTATCACTTTCATCATAGTAGCCGACTTTTAAGCTGAGCGCTTTGCAATCCAACGACATCAAGTTCGAAACCTCGGACTAGCACAAATGACTTACAATAACAAACAGACCTCATCCTGCTATCATCCTGTTGCCATTATCTGTTACCCCTATTCTTTTTTTATTATTAGACTGAGTCGTTTACCTGATGGTTAGCGCTACGCTTGCCCATAACAGTTGCAGTGCCACCCAGAACTTTGCATTGCATAATCCTGCGCGGCACTGCACTGTGCTTGTCACCTTGAGACATCGGCGCTAAAGCCTCAAAAACTAAGTAATTTCACTCGAAACAGTGCCAGTTCAAACCGGAACATAGCCTCTCGGCCGATCGTTTCTACAAAGTCACTATGCCAATTCTAGTACCAGCACCGAGTACTAAGTCACTGCCAAGATCTCTGCTCATGGTAAGGGACCTTTAGAAATGTATAGTCATGATGCTATAAACCTCTATGGTCAAAGAAATGTTCCTCATAAATCTAGAAACCCTTTTCAAGGATCTATAAAACAACTAGAACAAAGGTGAGTAAAGCTCCGTCAGCTATAAAATTATCGGCAATTTAGCACCATGTCGCGTTACAAAACTCTCTTGATCCTTTGATGAGTAAAAGGAATGTTGAAACGTTTAGTGTGGTATGGCGTTAAAAGGCAAAGCTCGTATATTTCACCTCAACAAGATTCTCAGATAATAAACATAACTCTGAGTGCAGTATGAATACAGATGAGATGCACTCAGTTTTTTAACACTCATCGTTGAATAAGTATATAACATATTTATTGCAAGTAGAAGGTTGCTTGAGCTGTTTATTGCAATGCAATTTAGTGCATGTATAGACAGCTTATTCTTACCCCTTGGTATAGTACACTGTACAAGTAAGAACTAAACACTCGTAGCGAGAGCAATGTTTATTTAAAACAAACATAATAATTATATTTAATAAAAAATAGAATGATAACCTAAGAATAACCGTAAATAAAGCCTACACGTGTCTTAATTAAGGTAGTTAGGCACTGAAAATGTTAAAATAAATTCGATAAGATAGATAGATAAACTCTTTATTGAAACACCACAGAACAAAGAAAACTTAAAACTAGAACAAAACAAATTTTACAATTAGTGTCACAATGGGCGGTCTTATCGCTCAGAGCGATCTCTTCCAGACAACCATGCACGGAGAGGAGTAATTAAGACATCGGACGGTGGCTTTCTTTATATACATAGAATAAATAAATAGATACATATACACAAAATAAACTTAAATACATAGTAAAGTAATAGATAAACTTAATATATACCCTAATATAATAAACATACATACTAATACAATAAATTCGATAAGTGTTTTTACTAAAACATTAAATGTGAAGTATTTTTTCTTAAATCGCTATACAGTACACAGATTTTACGTATATCATATCTAGGGCACGAATAACCGTGTTCAACCAAAAATATACCCGTAAAGGATTTAAAACAGATGTCTAAATTATCAAAACAAAACTGTTGGGAAAAATAATATACCTAACTTAGACGCAGATTTATGTTATCCAGGTTTCGTGTACAGGCTATTTTTGGTTTGGACCAATATCAAAGAACTAATTTTATAAATACATACCCATCTACATCTGATATGGAATTATTGAACTTTTTGGTACCTATGTCCAATGTATCTTTAAACATTTTTTTAATATCAATTATTGTAGTATAGCCAATCATCATCGTCATCAACCCATAACGTCCCACTGCTGGGCACGGGTCTCTCCTCACTTTCGTGAGGAGGGTAAGGCCATAATCCACCACGGGGGCTAAGTCCGAATTGGTAGATAACATACCTACCTCCGAAATAATTCTCAGGTAGGTATGTGGGTTTCCTCACGATGTTTTCCTTCACCGAAAAGCGAGTGATAATTACGTACATATGTTTTACAGAAACACACCGGTACGTGCCTGCACTGGGATTTGAACTCGCGACCTTCTGATTGGAAGGTGGACGTTCTCCCACTGGGCTACCACCGCTTAATAGCAAATAGTAATGGTAAACGCCCGCACGGTTTTCATAGCGACAGCTACGGACAACCGACGTCAGTACAGTTGGAAGGGCTGTTCTAAGAAGCTTTTGGCTGTATTTAGTCTTATCCTGACGCTGGTTGTCCGTAGCTATCGCTATGAAAACCGTGCATTTAGCAACGCCTAACCAGCGCACGGTTTTCATAGCGACAGCTACGGACAACCGACGTCAGTACAGTTGGAAGGGCTGTTCTAAGAAGCTTTTGGCTGTATTTAGTCTTATCCTGACGCTGGTTGTCCGTAGCTATCGCTATGAAAACCGTGCATTTAGCAACGCCTAACCAGCGCACGGTTTTCATAGCGACAGCTACGGACAACCGACGTCAGTACAGTTGGAAGGGCTGTTCTAAGAAGCTTTTGGCTGTATTTAGTCTTATCCTGACGCTGGTCGTCCGTAGCTATCGCTATGAAAACCGTGCATTTAGCAACGCCTGACCAGCGCACGGTTTTCATAGCGATAGCTAAGGACGACCGACTTCAATACTGACCGTCAGGATAAGACTACATGCGGCCAAAAGCCCCCTTGAATAGCCTCTCCAACAGTAGGCGTTACAATAATATAGCAGATTTATGGTGTTCAGGTGTCTCGCAAGGGACTATTTTCGACCCAGACGTGATTTTAATGAGTTCGCAATGGGATATTTTAAAGCTTTTCAAGGGGAGTTTGCCATAACTTTCGCGCTGTTATGGAGATGTTACGGTGAGTGGAATTAAAAATACTTTTGCTGGTGTAACGTAAAATGTAACCATGTACTGTTACATACTTAGTAAATATTTTGTAACTTTCAAGTGGTACGTTTATCTTTACAGGATCGGCAAAGTTTTGGATTAGCTACATCTTTTAAATTATTTTATTTATTGCTAAAGTTTATACATGAAGTAATTTGTTTTTTCAGTAAGTCTGTCATCTTTGCCTTGATTCGTTTGCACCTTGTTTATCGGATTCTTTTTTTTTGCGGCATTTTACTATAGGATTTTATTTAAAAATCAGCTCTGTTTAAAAAAATCAAATAGTTGTTTTTTTTTTTCATTTCATTTAAGTAACCCGTTTTTAATTCCAATTTGTTGCGAAAATATGCCAATATGCCAATATGCCAAATATTACTTTTCCATTGTTTTGGCACCGAGACAGCTCTGACAAAGTTACAAAGCTTTGTTTTTGGAGCGAGTTGAAACTTTAATGGTCGCCGAGATTTGTGGCCTGTGAATTATGGGTTTTGCTAGAGATGCGCGCTCAACTTGTCGATATCGATATAATAAAGGCCGTTGACTGTTTAAGCATTTAAATCTGTCATATCACGAAATACGCCTTGAGTAGGTGGGTACCATTTACAGTAGAGCATATTATTTTCTTTTATTATAAAAAATGGTGAATTATAACGATACGATAATGTTACATCTTCAAATATTATATTATACACAATATATAATGTAGAGGCAAAAATGTATTTGATTGGATAATATTATTGCTCTAAATCATAAAAAGAGGCTAAACGTGACTTTTTTAAATTTAGAAACTGCTACTTTTAAAATCTTAAGGAAACGTGAATAGGCATAACAAAAGATGTAACTAGTACACTAGTGCCAAAACTATCGATACAATCGCTTATAATGGCTCGTCCCTATTCTTTTTGCGAACACCTCAAATTATGGAGTTAGTGGTTACATGTGCGGAGCAGATGCAGAATGCACCGTTGACTCCCAAAATAAAAAAAAATGTCGCCGTCTCAATCACGAAAGTTTAGTTTTAACAATGGCCACTTGTAAAAAATTCGTGAGAACGAGGTTGCTACATGAAGTTATGTATTTAAGGCACTTTGAAACCTTCCAACAATTAGCCTTTCTTTCGTTGTTTCAACGATGCCTTCGATTCCAATATAATCATTATTATCATGATGGCTATATAATACCGATCTAACTATTAAGTTATCTATATTTTTTATTTAACGGTACATTTATGTCAATTATTATTAAGCCGCCAAGCAGTAGTGTGCAAACATTACTGTGTTCCGGTTTGAAGGGCGTTATTTCCAGCGAAATTACTGGGCATATGAGACTAATAAAGAAACCTATAGTGAAAAAACACATATTATTAAAATGTGTCCTTCTACACGTTACGGTATTGGGGCGTTTTGCACCACGCCACGATACGAATCGTTCAAAAAGGTAGCCTTTTGCACCACATTAGTAATGTGGGATAGCCTCGTGGTGTAAAACGCTCAAGTGCAGTTTTTCAAGAGGAGGCAGATGACTTAATATCAAAATTGTTTATATTACAGGATAATTTTACTTACTTATTTGGCCTTGTCTGAAGATGTCTAACGTCTCCACTCTTCTTTGAACTTTATAGTATACAATTAGGACAAATGATTCACAATCGAAACAAAGTTCCCCACAATAATCTTATTCCTTAATAGAAGGTATTATGGTAAGACAATGGGCCCAAATATAATCCTGCGCTTTGGTGGTCCGAGGATTAAAATTAGTGTGAACATAAGCATTATAAACTTCAGTTGGATTGTTTGTTATATTGTCTTTTCCGTCTGTGGTTATTGTTAATGTTTTATTGGACATTGAAATCGTTTTTTTTTACGTCTAAGTTTGGGTCGTGCAAAATTGTTAAACATTAGTATGTCAATCAGTCATTTTATTCTTTGATTTTGCACATCATCAGTGATTGATTAACCAGCCGTATCTAAGTTTTTTCAAGAATTATGCGTCCTGCCTTTACCAATTAAAAATATATTGTCTGGAGATGAGTCATTACGTACGAGGAGTTCATTAATTGTTGATTCGAAACTATTTTGTAAAGTGAAACTTCTAATGCGACTTCCAACAAGGTTGCGTTAATGGGGAGGGCGAATAGAAAGATACAGAGCGATAGTGAATGCGTGCGCGTAGTATACAATACAATAACAATTTGACTTTTAGATTGTATTTTATTTTATTTGATGCAGTTATTTGCAAGAAATATTGAAAAAATAGAACTCAAACATTTCGTATCGTACTTTAGTTATCATAATCCCATTTGTGAATGTTATAGATTTGGATATTTCTCCACAAGAAAATGATGATTAAAAGATTTGTAAGCAATGTTAGTAAAGTTATGATTTCAATAAAAACGATTTCTACCCCTTCCTAATTTCATTTCCACATTACGAAGTTTCACTTCTTCCGCGCGGAGGGACTCCACGCACTATTTTTTTTTTTGTTCAAAACGGCTTCCGTACTGCGGCGTAATATCTGAGGTAATACCAGTACTTGTAACTTCAATCGAAGTGTTTGAAAGACTTGTCGAAAGCAGTATTTTTCGGCTGTTCTTTGTTGTTGATTGATGAGGCTTAACATGTCTAATCAATCTTTAGTTCTTTGAATCGAGACTTTTATTTACTGAGACTGAATTGATAGATTTACCTACTTCCCACCCTTTGAGGTTTGTTTAATGGTTGTTTGAACTACTTGGTCAATAGTTCAGTGATTTCACAAATTGTTAGACACAGAATCTAGAAAATGAAATTGATCTGTGAAGTAATGTTGTTGATTTTTTTTTTGACTGATTGACGAGACGTGCAAGTCGTTCATCTGGCGGTAAGCGCTACGCCTGCCCATAACAGTTACAGCGCCACCCAGAACTTTGCATTGCATAATCCTGCGCGGCATTTCACTGCGCTTGTCACCCTTAAACAATGGTTCGTAAGTCTCATATGCCCAGTGACTGCGCTGGAAAGAGTGCCCTTCAATCCGGAACAAAGTAAAACCTGCACTCTACTGTTTCATCATAATCATCATTATCATCATCATCATCATCAACCCATACCGTCCCAAATCCACCACGGGGCCCGGTTCGGATTGATGGAAAACATATCTACCTTCAAAATAATTCTCGGGTAGTTATATGGGTTTCCTCGCGATGTTTTCCTTCACCGAAAAGCGAGTGATAATGACGTACATAAATGCTTAACAGAAACACATTGGTACGTGCCCGCGCTGGGACTTGAACTGACGACCTTCTCCTTGGAAGGCAGACGTTCACTAGGCTACCACGGCTTGGCGGACGAATATCTTCCCCAGGAGGTCTCTTGCAGAAGAGGCCTACCACTACGTAGAATTCATTTTTTTTATTATCATGGTGTAAATAATAAAGCTGTATACAAAACCACGATAGCTGACAGCAGAACAATTCCAAGGAAAAGCAAGATCGTTGTAACGTCCAATACGGCTTTTTGATTGCTTGGCATTTATCCAATGGTGTTATCGAGTGGGTGTTCTTTTAAAATCACTTCTAGACTAGATAGTATCTACTACTGTACAGTACTGTAAGTTTTGTTTGATTAATGTATTGAATGTCGGGTTCATTTGCGTTTAACCTTGTCTGGCTTGTTACATTTACCATTTGGCTGGTTTGGCAGATGGTTTTGAAAAAAAATAATGTTGTCATGCGCATGCTAAAGGTATAATATGTTGTTGTTTTTTTTTTATTTGACTTAGTGATGAGACGAACAAGTCGTTCACCTGATGGTAAGCTCTACGCCTGCCCATAATAGTCACAGCGCCACCCAGAACACTGCATTACATAATCCTGCGCGGCACTGCACTCGTCTTAAACTATTATCATACAGAATACTCGCCACTGGCTCAATGCACAAATAGCGCGGAGTCAAAATTGATAAAAATTAAAAATATAAGTGACACGGTCTGCAATTCGTCTTAAAAACCTATCCAACCTTAACAATGCTGCGTTCAGAGCTCATTAAAAATTACCAGAAAACTCTTAAAAACCAAATTTGAAAATAAAAATAAAATACTCGTAAAAAACTGCACGTGAAATAAGGCGTCAAGTATCAATGTCGGTTCCAAAAACGTTACCGAATACCCCGGCGTTGTTTTGCATCTGTCAAAATAACTGCCATTCAATTTGGAACTTTACGTGCTTGTTTATTAAATCTATGCGGCCCGTGATAGAGTGCAAGTTGTTTATGGCTTGTTTTGAGTATATCGTGTGACAGACGTCATATTGCGTTTGGACGTATGACGTTTGGAAATAGCGCGGTTTCCTGTGGTATAATAATTTCTCGTAGATATGGTAAAAATAATTGGGATTCAACTAATAGAAAAGCGAAAGTAAAGTAATTCGTAACAAAACTTTTCCAATCACGATGAAGTATTTTGAGGACCTAATAAAATTCTACAAGGATAGCTAAATTAAAAAAAATGGAATCTAGTTAACTAATCATAACATCATTTTAATCACATCATCATAATAACATCATTTTTGCTAATCTGACGAGGAACGTCAGCCTCGTCAGATTAGCAAAAATGATGTCATACTAATGATTAAAAAAAAGATTAATCAGACAAAAATAAAAACGATGAATAGCATGTAATAGTACTTGTATACATTTTTACTTGTGATCGAATTGCCCTCACCCTTTTAATTTGTCACCTGTCGATAATACATTTTCATAATATTCGATCAAACACAGCTCTCTCTGTGATTGATATAACAACATAAAACAGAAACTGCATCACTGACACATTATGATGATTAAATGTGACAATTAGAATAGCCACCTGAGACGTCATTTAATATCGTTAAATTCGTGGTTATACCTTATTTATTCTGTGGTTTTACTACGTGTCCTATTGATGTTAAGATGTCATTAACACATCGTAGACCATCAATAAAAGTATCTTCGTCGAAAATCACAATAATTATGAAATATTTCAATCGTTATCCAAGATTAATGCCCCAATCCCCAATTTCAGTGTAGTTATCATTTGACAACCGATATAAAGAAACATCAAAAGAAAACTCGAGAGCTAGGAAGCTATTACACATGAAAAGAAACTTTATTTTTAATTCCGAACGGCCCGTGGCAGGAATATAAAATAGAAATATTAAAAAGACAACCGGCACATCCGTTTCCTCTTCGAAATTCGAATGTGCGCGCGCTTTTTCCCAATTAAAGATGGCGGGTGGATGGCGGAAAGATCGTTAGATACAAATTGAAACGGGTAGTTTGAAGTTTCCGTTGGCGAATGACTTGGAAATTCAAATTCTTAGATGAATACGGAAGACAGGTGAACGGAGGATGCTAATTTGCGTTCGGGAATGTTGTTTCATGCGTATCTTGGCTCAAGATACCACGAACACGCTTAGACGGTGCTGGAAACTATGACTACTGAGCTACCTATTAGTACTCTAAAGATGATAATAAACTGAAAGTTAAGGAAACTCTACTCTTTACCGGCATTTTAAAATTGTTTACCCATTACTGTTATATAATGAAGTCTGCTACTGTAAATAAGCGGTGGTAGCCTAGTGGGAGAACGTCCGCCTTCCAATCTGAAGGTGGTGAGTTCAAATCCCAGTGAAGGCACGTACCAATGTGTTTCTGTAAAACATGTACGTAATTATCACTCGCTTTTCGGTGAAGGAAAACATCGTGAGGAAACCCGAGAATTATTTCGGAGGTAGGTAGGTGATCCACCAATCCGGATCTGCCCCCGTGGTGGATATGGCCTAACCCTCCCCATGAAAGTGAGGGGAGACCCGTGCCCAGCAGAGGGACGTTATGGGTTAATGATGATAATGATGATGATGATTGTAAAGGCTACCCTCGCCGAATTAATAAAGAAGTAAAAATAATAACAACCGGTGGTGTTGAGCTAATATTATCAGCATTTGTGAGCAAAAAAGAGGACAAATTGATTTTTATGAAAGTAAAAGTCTCCTATGTTCTATTCCAGGATCTAAAATTTCTATAACGACACAAAATTTCATCAAAATCTGTTCAACCGTTTCGGATGAAGAGAGGACAGACACACAAAAACACATGCACGTAAACTTTCGCTTTTAAAATATTAGTAAGAAGATTTATTTCTCTCATATGCTGTTAATTGAATCTATCAAGCAAGACACCACGTCTACGTCTCCATAATAACAAAATTAAGAGAATTAACCACTTACAGCACCGGACATTCGTATCTGCGCTGGAGTTGATTTAACGTGACACTGTCACCTAAACTGCTGTGACAAAACCAACAGCCACCTAAACTGTAGCCACATCACTAACTGTCTGGTATACTGTGGTAACAGCAAAATAACTGCTACTTAAACTGTGGTAATTTCATAGTAGCTGTCACGCAAGCTGTGGCAACACGGTCAATTAAGTCGTGCGCCGCCGAATTTACGATACGATACACTGGAATAGTTATATTGAGGGAAATGTTGGGATTTACTCGGATTTGGGAGTCAATGACGTTTGACACCTGACTGTCTCTTGTTTTTTTTTCAGCAATGCCCGGGCATGCCAGAGCTGTTGCAGTGGCAGTGCCGATCTGAACCGATAACCATCTCTATAGATGCAATAGAATTTTAATAGTTGTCTGGCTGGATTCGTCAATAACGCAGCATACAAGTCTTTGTATGAATCGTCAACGTGAATGGTACTACCACTATTTTGGTGTGATCATAGAATCTCATCTGCTTCATCTAAGAGACCACCACTGATCCTCATTTCATTATGTCAGCGGAAACTCTTCCAACATGCCGTGAACAGCCATTGGTTTCGCAAAGGGATCGGTAGACAACAACTATGCACCGGTGCGGTGGTTGGAGTAAGTTGGGAATTGAAATAACTATGGTAAAAAGTTAATTGGATCTTTCTCTACTTCATCCAGTTCAGGTGGCATACCATGACTTCTTATAGCGATTCAGTTGAAGACCTAAACTGAACCGCGTCGCATAATCGTACCGTGACGTCTTATTTTTTATGTTGCTGCCATTTTCAACCTAAGCTGGATCCAGTTTAGGTTGAAAATGGCTTATTAGCCACTCAATTTAGGTTGCTGCCTTTTTCAACCTAAACTGGATCCATTTAAGGTAGAAAATGGCAGCAACATAAAAAATAAGACGTCACGGTACGATTATGCAACGCGGTTCAGTATAGGTCTTCGATTGAATCGCTATAAGAGGACATGGTATTCCTCCAGGTAGGTTACTTGACGGAAATATTCCGTCGCGACTTCGAGTATAGAACAAAAGAGTTTATTCTTTAATCTAAGGAGAGTCTATTTGGCTTTACATCGTGAGGAAACCCACAAGCCCGAGATTACTTCAGAGGTATACTCGCGATACATCAACCCAGACAGAGTCAGATTTGCCGGCTAACTCACGTCATGAAATTGAGCTGAACCCCGTGTTCAGCAGTGGACGTATATGGGTTGATGATGATGATACAAAACGTGACAAAATTGGTGACGTAAACAGCGATTACGCAGTAGCAAAGCAGGCTTGAAGCCCTTAGTCTCTGACCTATGACGTATGTTACAATAGTAGATAAAGAACACGATTCTACCGAGCATTCAACCTGCTGTTGAAACAATACCCAATGGACCACCTCTAAGCTAGACTCTAAGATAACGACTCAGGGTAGGTCTCAACAATAGAACATTATTGTAAGTAGAATAATGGCTTGTAAGAACATTTCTCTGATGATAGTAATATAATTTCAAGAAGCTATTGTTTCATTATTGTTTGTCCGATGGTCGGACGATATCGCCAAGCACGTTGGCATAGACTAGATGAGACTGGTACAGGACCGGAACAAATGGCGTGAAACAGACGGCGTCTATAACCAACAGTGGGTGGATACGGGCTGAATAGGTAGATAGACTGTTTCATTGCATTCAAACGCTGCAAATAGTGACAAAGGACTTGCAGATGGATCTTTCAATGGTTTACTATCTGTATTGTGTTTGTCAAATGCAGAGTCGGCATCGTGTCAGAGCTTGTCTGGTCCTCCAAGGGCCTCTGCCGTGACCTAACTACTGCATTACTACTGATTCGATAACAAATAGAAAACAGAGGGAGCGATGGAAATCCACGTATAATTTACGGAAATAAGTCAATGATGCAGGGCTGGGATCAAAATTGGTATTGTTGGGTTGCAATTACCATTCAGCCATCACCGCTCTATCTTCATCAAGTTAATAGGTGCAGTTAGAAACAACAATGCCGGATTTTCCCTCAAAACACCAATACAGGTCCAGAATCTAAGAATATTATAAACAGACTTTCTACCTGTCACTAAGGTGTCTGTCCATTTATAGATCTATTTATATTTCAACTTAATAAGTTAGAACGGTAAACAAGAACAGCCAAATTAATTACAAGAAGCTATTTGAATATATTATGAAGAAACTGTGAAGTTCCATGAAATCGATTTCCCACAAATCAAACTAATTGAAAACAAGAGAGATGCGCACGCGCGCCTTCCATAAATAAATCCAAGATGGCGGACGACCCTTCGTTTACCTACCTCGGTACACAAACAAAAAACAACGGGAACAAAAACGACTATTTCAGCCAATTAGCAGAAATGCGAACGAAATAAAAGGCTATTAGCAAAAATGCAGTTTATAAATAGCAGTTAGAAAAATGTAGCTTCAAAAAATAACGGTTATTAATTATAACGTTTATAACTCAACAATTAAATAGCGGTTAAATTATAACTTTTAGCCGATATGGAGCTAATTAAAGATTTGCAACGTAACCGCATTACGATTATGTCGTGCTAGAAATGAAGTTGTTAAATATTTAACGCACGTAGAACTGTCCGATATTTATATGGTTTAATTAAGAAATAAATTATAGTTGAAATGTCATAATTTCTATAAGAAATGTGTATCATTTATGGTGCTATAATTATAATCGTGTAATCATGTTGCCATATTAAAATTTATTATATATTAAAGTCTATTAAATGCTGTGCTATTAGTTATGTATATCGTTCAGCTCCCCTCACTTTCGTGAGGAGGGTAAGGCCACAATGAACCACAGGGGCCCGGTCCGGAGTGGTGGATAACAAAGCTACCTCCAAAATAATCCTAGGTTAGGTATATGAGTTTCCTCACGACGTTTTCCTTCACCGAAAAGCGAGTGATAATTATGTTCTACCAGAAACACAATGGTACGTGCCTGCACTGAGATTTGAACTCGCAACCCTCTCCTTGGAAAGCGGACGTATTTTTAATCTAAAAGAAGATAATTACTAATATCAATATCCTAGAAAATGTATCTATCTATATATATAAAAATGTTATGTTGGTTTGTGTACGCTTCAAAAACTCAAAAAGTTCTGCACCGATCGAGCTGAAATTTTGGCATGATATATAATCCGCATCAAGGATTGTTTTTATCAATTTTTTTCATCAGTGACATATCAGCGAATGTGCGAATGTGCCACAGTGAAGCATGGCGGGGTACAGCTAGTACTTTATAGATTCGTTACCTGTCATCACTCTGGTGGGCCCAGTTAAGATTTTGATCTTGTTCCGTTTAAACTAATAAATTATTAATAGAGCACTTTGTATGTTAATAATTAGTTACCGTTGCCTGCCAACATCGTTATCATGTTTAATAAGCCATAATCATTATTGAGACAAGATCGACGGCGGGCCTGGATCTGATTTCTAAGCTAGATCGCTAATTATGCAACAATTCTAGTTTATTTAGTCTTGTTTTACATTATAGAACACTATTACTACAAAATAGAGATTAATTAGAATAGAATCGCTCGAAGAGTTTTTCTGGAATTTCGTAACAAATCATAATAGAAGTTACCTGATAGACAACGGTAGCTTTTGCCGGAAAACTGTGACAAGTCAACAAACGATTTGCCTGACAATAATTCGTCACCGAAAGTTATGATAGTAGACTACTCTATTTCTTCCGCTGTAGTGACTGCTAGTTAGTCTCCCCTTAAAGACTATTTTTGAAAAGCAATTAAATTGATTGCTGGTGTCAGCGAGTTGGTGTACTGCTTTCCGCTGGGGTCGTAGCATGTGGAAAGATGTAGTCTCTGCCTATCCCAACGGGAGAAAGGCGTGACTGTATGTATGTGATTGAATTTCATATATGAGGCACAGTTACAGTTTTTTGGATCTTGTGTCTAGAAGTATTTTTTGTCATACGTTCTGTTTTATCTTCCTTTCATTGCGAATAGATAAACAATCGGCACTGTCAAGTGATTGTAGCGATCGGCAGTAAAACATGCTTACCTAAAAAATACCTATTCCAATTTATAGCTCTTGGGAAACGAAGATGCCGGGGGGTGTTCTGATTGTCCGTAATAGGTAGATCGACAATTGGACATATCTATAGGCAGTCCGTTACAAAATCTTGCAACGATTTACTCCAAGGGGTTTATCTGCTCTGTAGAACTACATAATGTAGTCATGACTTCTGTGGTTCTACTCAAAGACCCCAAAATGTAGGTAATCCACCCATCAGAAGTAACTTCCTCTAATTCGGCTGTCACCGGCCACTATCCAAACAAAATAAAGGGAAGACATTAGTCACGGCTCCTGTTTCCAATGCGTTACGGACGTCACAAATCTTTGAAAATCATATTAGTGGGGGGGGGTTGGATGTGTCTTTCGGGATCGGAAGAGGAAGTTTTACGGTGAAGTCCTGTAAAGTGTAGTGGCTCATTAAGTGGACATTATAGGCTCAGTTTCCGCTACGAGAAAGTGTGGAGTTGTATTTAGTCTTTGTGCTAAGATATCCATTGGACGTTTTTATCGAAAAATATAATTATGTCATACATTTTTGAAGGGAAGACCGTATAAAAGAAGCGATCTCCTTGCTCCTTACAAATGTTGCAGTCGAAAGGTTTTTTGTGGTCACACAGTGTCTCTCGGTGGAGAGCAGTATGATAGACAGAGGCGATTTGGTTCACTTTTTACCAAGAGAGCGGTCCTCTGGAAATCGTCGCGCAGACTGACCCGTGAGGTAATGTCATTATTACGCTAAATCATTATCGGCGCGTCCAGGTGGATAGAAGCAATGTGTTGCTTTGGTTGGTTTCATTTAGTTAGCAGCGTATTTTGAAATATGACCGAATTTCTAATTCTTGATCCGATTCACGTCCTTATCCGGGGGCGTGGTCTACTAGGTATATATTTCTTGGGCAGTGTTCAGCATTCAGCGTCCTAATGCAGTGCATGCATGCTACGCGCCTGCATTGCAAATCAAACCCTAAGGCCTAACGTAAACCGTGTTTTAGTTCAAATGCAATGAGTAAGCTCGTATTCGGAGCGTTGCAACGGAAAACCAGACGAGGTTAGTTTTCATCAGCTCATTTTGCCAAAACTGTTTTGTTTTCGTTTATTTCGGGAACTTTCCGCGTGTAGGGAGTTCACCGACACATTTATTGTTTGTACGAATTGTTGAAAACCATGAAAATGTAACTATTTATCATAACAGGATGACTGGTAGAAAATGCTACTTAGCATTAAGTACTCCTTGTACTCCATTTGTGTGCTAAAGAATTAAATAAATAAATAAATAAACAGAAGAAGGCAGCTGTGTTCAAATAATTTTGAAAAAGTTTCACTGTTTTACCCGCTTTCACTATTATCCCACAGGAACCGTCAATTTTTACAGTATAAAAAGTATCCTATGTAATATTCCAGGACATAAAGTATATACAAAATGTTATCTACACTTTTGATCCGTTGTCCGTCCTTTTGATCCGTCCGTCCGTTTAAAGTAAACTGGAAATTATGTTATCCCGCTAGTGTAAAATATAATTACATTAATTATAATATTAATAAAAGGAAAGAATTATAGGTGGCCCCACTGCAAGACTCCGGATATTCATGCTGCAAATAGTAGTGTGCAAACATTCCGGTTTAAGGGCACTGTTTTCAGCGAAATTATTGGGCATATGAGACTATAGAGCCGATGTCTCAGGGCGACGAGTGTAGTGCCGCGTAGCATTATGCAATGCAAAGCTGTGGATGGCATTGTAACTGTTATGAGCAGGCGTAGCGCTTACCACCAGGTGAACGGCTCGTCTCCTCACTCAGTCAAATAAAATAAAAAGCAACATAAAAATGCATTGTTGCATCAGTTAACAATAGCCGGCGACTATTTTTATTCAGCTTGACGCAAAACCCTAATGCGTCCGTGCACGATTCCCGCTACCGATGATGACGGATCCAGAATGTGTTTAATGAACGTCAACACTACAGGTTAACATTACAGTATACAATATTCGCAAATGTAGTGAAGATCAGACGCTGTGTGGTTATGGTTAACTAACTTTTCGAAGTAAAACTTTTTTACGCACGCTTGACTTGGGGAGTATGCTGGTGAATGCGTTACGAAAAATGTGATCGGGCGCGACGAATGGAAGTTGAGAGGGAGATATTCTAACAACGGTCATTAATGATTATGCTTCGCTTAAATAGCTGCGTCCACTTACATTTTGGCATTTCCTTTGAAAGCACAGACCGACACTTCCATTTTATTAATTCGTGTACCTAGATATAGATAGAATGTTATATTTGTTACAGGCTTTTTTGGGTACAAAAAACAATCGACTGTACATGTGTCACCAAATGGGTAACAATTGCGTTATAACAGTAACTGTTTTTATTAGTATGCATAGAGTAACGTAACACCTTCCGAGTAAGGAGCGGCCTTTAAACGATTGCTTATGATTATGACAACGAATCGATTTGATTGACATACCTACATACACAATTAAGTTAGTAGTGGCAGCCCTCTTCTGCAAGAATCCGCCTGGGGAAGTACTACACCTTTGCCAGATATACATCCGCCAAGCAGTAGTGTGCAAACATTGGTGTGGTCCGGTTTGAAAAGTGTTGTTCTCAGCGAAATTACTGGGCGTATGAGACTTTAGAACTAGTGTCAGGTGGACGATTTTCGTGCAGTGCCGCGCGAGATTATGCAATGTAACTGCTATGGGCAAGCGTAGCGCTTACCATCGGATGAAGGATTAGCTTGATTCGTTACACAGTCAAAAAAAATTGCCTTTGAGAAATTGCAGTTAGCCTTAAATACCGGACCGATTTTTTGCTACCAATTTTTACTATCCAATAAGAAACGTAAATTTTTACAGCATAAAATTAGCGTATGTGTTATTCTAGAACTTTAGATATCTGTATACATAGCATATTTCATCAAAATTCGTTCAGGCGTTACGGAGTGAAGAGAGAACAAACACATATAGAGTAGAATTGAATAGAATAGAATAGAACACACAAACTTTCGTATTTATAGTAAGTAAACCTGTGCTGGAATTAGACCAGTTTTATCTAGTAACTAGTAAAGAAACTAGCTATAAGCGGAATTCTAACCGGCTAATCTTTAGATCAAAGAACATTTAACACCACGAAATCATCAGAAGTTCCGTTAACGTTTCAAAATAGATAAATACCTCCATTACCGACCGGAACGCTATAATTGATAAAAAACTCGAAGATATCGCATCCCACACGTGGTCGCTACAAGGGACTGCGAAACTGCGATAGGTACATTAGTGCAAAGATTAGGTATTTCCGTTTGGACGCTCCCGGCCCGCGCATCTGGGATGCTTAGTCTATGACGCATTGAAATACTTGAAATTATGTAGACGTTTTCAGTTCAATGTTAACACTTTGATATTATTAATTTCTTTCTTTATTTTATTTCTTAGAAATTATTATGTCGCCTAAAATTTGTTTTTAAACATTTGAATAAGCGGTGATAGCCTAGTGGGAGAACGTCCGCCTTCCAATCAGAAGGTCGTGAGTTCAAATCCCAGTGCAGGCACGTACCAATGTGTTTCTTGTAAAACATATGTACGTAATTATCACTTGCTTTTCGCTGAAGGAAAACATCGTGAGGAAATCCACATACCTACCCGAGAATTATTTCGGAGGTAGGTAAGTGATCCACCAATCCGGATCTGGCCCCCGTGGTGGATTATGGCCTAACCCTCCTCACGAAAGTGAGGAGAGACTCGTGCTCAGCAGTGGGACGTTATGGGTTGTTCATGATGATGATGATGATGAGTTTTCTTTGTTCTGTGGTGTTTCAATAAAGAGTTTATCTATCTATCTATCTATCTATGATGAAACATTTGAAGTTTTGTCAGGAATCGGAAGTGTGACCTTTTATATTTTGTACCTTATTTTAAAACTTGTGTTTCTTCACGATTTAATGTATAATAATGATAAGTGTAGTGTAGGCAAGTAATACAAAATAAAAACTCCAAAAAACGTGTCAATTCGAATTCTCTCCAAATCTCCCTCCTTACGTTCCTCGTTAGTCCTCTCCATGCATGGTCTGGAAGAGATCGCTCTGAGCGATAAAAGCACCTATTGTGGCAATAATTTTTAAAATTATTTTGTTCTACTTTTTAAGTTTTCTTTGTTCTGTGGAGTTTCAATAAATAATTTATCTAGGTATATATCTCCCCGAAAGTTTAAGCAAAGCATTCAGCACTTTCCTGAATCGAAACATTGACTGGTGCTTGACTAGGCCGCTGACAAATGATATTTATTCATAACTTGCTTTTAAAATATTTTTTACATTTTAAGAATCAAAACATATAATCTCTTTATCATTAATAAATATGTATGAATGAATTGAATATAACTAAAAAAAAGTGTCACAAATTTTTACTCATTTTTTTATTGGTTTTGTGTGGGATAAAAATCGTAGTATGCAATCAAGGGCTTTCCGCTGTTCGTTTTAAACATAACTTTAAACATTTGCTTACGATTTTAAGATGCAATAAAGCTTTCAATTACTGCGGAATTGCTTTCAAACATGTCACTCGAACACAACACGCTTTGTGCTCTTCTGAAAATGTCCTCATACCTCGTTTTTGTATCGCATTAGTCATTATTAGTTAGTTAACTTACCAGCATTAGTCATTAGTTAACTTACCATAATTATTAATGTATAATTATTATTGAAACGAAATAGCGAACGATTCTCTTGCCGGTTCTTCTCACATCCCGTAGAAGAGTCAAAGAATTTGTTTAGTGCCCTATTATTTTTTTGCAATGTTTCTTTTTGATACTTCATTAAAATTACGATCTAGTCTGAAAGACTAATGAGTAATTTGAGTTAACCATAAACTGCTAAGTAGAGTTATTGCTAAGATTGTATCCATTAACACATTTCTTACTGTCACTATTAAGGCGAAATAAAAATTAAAAAAATGTATTGCTACGTAAGGTTAAGGTAGTAAGGTTAACTACGTACTACATAACATACAAGCCACGTTTGTTAGGTATAAATTTATGAAGATGACTTACTTTTCTGTTTTTACTATGCTCAAGCGTCGTGATACAAGTGTGACTGGATAAAGCGTTTACAGTTCGCCCGACTGCAAACGTTTAACGCCATCTTCGTCATATCTTTCACTGAATTTGTCACTTAGCGTCAAATCTACATATAACAGCTTTAAGATGACATGAGTCACTTGACCTTGTTTCACAGACGCCAGCGAGACGTCCAGACGAGACGTGGAGCAACAAAAAGTGTATTACTCATGTAGATGTACCTATCGAGTGGGGTGTCGCATAGAGTTGATTTGTAATGGACTGAATTTGTCTGATATAAGTTGAGCTTCTGGTTTTTTTGCGCTGTGATACCTCAATAGAGAGAATGTCCGTTCACGTTCAATTCAAATCCCAGTGCGGACGCGTACCAATGTGATTCTTGTGTTCATCAATATCATCATCAACATCAACCCATCACAACAAGATTAGCCTAATCATAATCCACCACTGGGGCCCGGATTAGTGGACAACATACCTACCTTCCGAAATAATTCTCGGGTAGGTAAGTAGGTTTGCTCGCGATGTTGCTCGCGAAACAAATAAAAACAAACTATAAAGGGAAAAACAAAGTATATGGGTGTTTGTAGGACCATGGTCCTCGTAGTTCCTGATTCCCTAGATACAGGGAATCCTAGTTAAGGTACAGGATCTATGTATGTGATCGTGACGCGTTATAATTATCATTATTTTACTATTTATTAAGTAAGTTAATTTTTTTCCACCACTTAACATGAGAATGTTAAGTGGTGTTTACAATGGGTTATACATTATTTCTGTCTATTATGACTACCGTATATTTGAGTGGACAAACATCGTAAAATACTGCCACCAAAGTGGAGTGTAAACATCATTAAAACCTCGTTAAAATTCGAGCCCTTGTTTTATTATTAGCTGATATTTCTATATCAATGCCTAGATTGATTACTTAATGATGGTTAAAATTTATATTTCATTTGAACTTAGAATACAAGATTAATCAACACCCTAAGGAAATAGATCATTAGCCGATCGTTTCAGGTTAGATATTCAAGATTATAAAAATTAAAACTAATAAAATAAATATTTAAAATATTCAATTCAATCATATTTATTGCATCATAATTATTAGTGACATAGGTCTTAATGATTAATGTTCTTGTTAATTCTTATTAACGGGTACCATTCTAATCTAACCAATCAACAACCATTTGTCCTTCTTCAAGGAACGTTGCAGTGCATCCTATTTGTCGTGACAGGCCTTTAATGAGCTAGGAATTAAATTAATTATCATAAAAATTATTTTTTTTATTCGACTACAGCAAAGCCAAAGGTGTTAGTTTTTATAAGTCTACGTCTACGTATGTATGATTGTCTTTATATTCCACCGTACCGCTTAAACTGCTCATCCGATTTTCATAATGGAGGTGTCAATCAATTCGTTATTATGATCGGGGCGATATAGGCTATTTAAAAAAATTGAGTCACTAACAAATTAGGTAGTCGGATAATAGTATTTTTTGAATTTTCCTTGTAAAATGCGTCCAAGTTATCTGTAGGTTGTGAAACAGACCTAACTTCACGGTTAAGGTGCGCAGTGTCACCTTGCAAGCACGGGTCGGGTGTATGCGACTTGACTATAAATTACAATTATTCTCTATTCGTAATTGATACCGTTTATAACAAGTAACTTAGTCAATTATTATTACGAATAACCTCTAATAACTGTTATTTTACACTTAGCATAGTTATTGGAGAAAGTTGAGATAAAGTCATTTATGTGTCAAAAGAGACGTGAAATATATAGTGAAAGAAATCCAAGAATGTAAATAGTTCTTAAACTTTACTTCGGAGGTGGCTGAAGGGTTTCTCCAGCTCCAGCTTTGAACCAGTTCCTTATTAGTGTATTAAGTGAATATGCCAATGCCATCGCTACAAAAACCTGCAGAAAACCTTTAAAATAAATGGTAGAATAAAAATGAATTACTTATTGCTCAAGATTTACTTTCCACTTATAAAATAGCAGATAATTAATCAATAGTCATCATCCATTTTTTTATTCATTTTTGTGATTTCTAATTTCCATTGCATCTAATATGACACATAATTATTACTAGGAAATGATACACTACTTGGCCGCAAAAAGTGACCTCTGAATCTAGTACAATCTAGATTAAAATTTGCAGACGTGCAAAAACTTTAAACGCTAAAAAATAGCTGGTTGCACTTACATTTTTTTGCCATGAATGTGCAGTCACTGTAAAATTTTTGGTACTAGCCGTGCCCCGGTGTTTCACCCGCGTAGACTAATTTTTACGGCATAAAAATTGTCCTATGTTCTATTCCAGGACTTAAAGTATCTGTATACTAAATTTCATCAAAATCCGTTCAGTCGTTTCGGAGAGAAAAGAGAACAAACACGCTGCTAGCTTTCGCATTTATTATATTCGGTAGATATTTACGTTTTTGTCCATTTAAAACGTAGGGTCAAATATAAAGTGGAATTTATACTAACTTGAAAACAGGAACGAATAGATATCTTCTTGCACGCATGTGTATAAGTATTTGCTCTAAATCTGGGTGTTTGTGGGAGAACGGTCCTTGCAGTTCCTAATTCTCTGGATACAGGGAATATAATTAACACTTTGACTGCTGAGCCGATTTTCTTGTCTAGCCACGGGTGCGGCTCTGCACACTCCATAGTGTTTTCCCATACAACAAACACAACAGTTGTGCTTTCCCGCACTAGCGGCAAGTTATGAAAAACACGACAGTTGTGTCTTCAGCACTGAAGGTGTTAATGGTGGATTAATGTGACATTGACGCGTTATTAATATTATGTATTTGTAAAATCTATGGCCAATCTAATGTATATATAATTTCGACAATGATTAATGATAGCCAAATTCATTTCCGGTCATCCAAAGTGTTATAAAAACACCTTCGTGAGATCAAACATGTGATTCAATTACTCTCAAATGTTGTTTCGCGTGTACTTTTTTTGTTGTTCCAAGCAGTTGTGTGCAAGCAATGATGTATTCTGGTTTTAAGGGCACTGTTTCCAGCGAAATTACTGAGCATGTGAGACTTCAAAACCGATGACCGATGATGATGATAGACCGTACTTTCTCTGCTAAAATATCTCGCCGATGATTGTTGGTGACACATTTTACATGACCACGGTTAATGTATCTTATCGAAACGTCGAGGTTTGCCAAAATTAATATATTGTTAAAATACTATTATTAATTTATTTATTTACCACGTTCACTGCTGAGAACACATCTGTTGTGTTTTTATAACTTGCCGCGAGTACGGGAAAACACACCTGTTGTGTTACCGCAGCTTACGTGCCGGCTGTGCGGCGAAACATAGACGTGTGTGTGTAACGAAGCGCAAAAACAGTGCAGCACACACAGACGGCACGCCAGTGCTGGAAAACGCACACGGTCCGTACCGGGGCCTAAATGTAAAAACCGGTTTAGCAGTCAACGTGTAAATACTTACTTTAACGCTAAGAGCATTTTCTACCAGTCAATCACTTCACTTAGAGCCGTCTTTGTCTAGTAACTCTGAGAATAAGTCTTTAGAATTTCAAGATCGTCATTCCCCATCGCAAGTAAGCCTATTTCACTTGTAAATTAGCACTGTGACTCGCTATTTTCAGCCACGACTCCCTCTTTAACCCATTAGGTTCAAGGCCGGTGTCTGCCACTGATTTGTACAAATATTTACTCACTGGAAATAGCTGGGATTAAAGTTGAAAATCCAGCAATTGTTGGGGTTCGTGTTGTGGAATGATCGTCTCTCTAGAGATATCTCTTTATTGTAAGAAAGGTAATGTGAATTTAGAGTTTTGTCTTCTATCTGTTGTAATTCCTATACTTAGTGGTAGCCGAACGGTAACTAGTGCGCTTTGCAATCCAACGACACCAGGTTTGATTCTCGGTCACCATGTTTTCGGAGCGCACGCGGTCTCAGATGTTATCGATTGAAAGCAGTCTTTAAGCACGTCAGAGGCCCTTGGGCGGTCTGATGAACTTTCGAGACCAGAGCCAGCACTACCTCATTCAACGAACGATTCAATCATAATACGTAGTAACAAATAACGTAAAAATTAACAGTTCCTGTGGGATAACGCTGAACGCAGGTGAAATCGCAGGGCGCAGCTAGATGGAGATATAAAAAAACAGACCAGCAGACTTCAAATAAGCTACAAAATAGAATCAACTGCCCACAAAGTAGCAAAGCCAGGAAGATAGAATCTCACATTATTTGTGTAGTAAAGTGAAACGCGTTTCATAGGGCCTGTTTAGAATCAAAACAAGGGATGTCGGTTGTATTTCCGTCTAATATTCAGAGGAATGTTTCCCGATAGTTACAACCTGGGAGTCTTCAAGACACGAGTGAATAGGTTAGCATGCATCATCGTAGACCGCATCGTCACTTAACATCAGGTGAAATAGTGATGAATGAAACGCAAACCTATAGATTAAACAAATAGGAATAACTAAATTAAATCTTTTAACCAGGAACTCTAAGGTAGATCTTATTGCAATTTCTTGGACTAAGACAGGAAGACAAGGTACTGGTGATAATAATTCTGGTTTTAAAAACTAGTCTAAATTTAAGTATTGTGTTTTTAAATAATGTTTTGTCTCTTTTCAACTTCTTGCAAATGTAAGTGATAACAATAACTTTAGAGCTGTCAAATGAAGCTTTATTAATAATGTTTGTCTCCAGTACTTACATTAAGCTTTATTAGAAGTCGTTTAGTATTAAACCTTATTATTAATCGCAGACCAATTTATTACTTTTGTAATAATAATACGAACTTAGCAAAAGTGCCAACCATATTGTCAGCATAACCCATTACTGTTAATGTAAAACGAAGCAAGGTCTCTCAAACTACTTCAGTCACAAAAATCAACAAATTCGAAACGTTGAGTAAGTTTACACTCACCTTGACCTCATTTAATTTTTTTTTTTATATCATCATAATTGCCATTGACATCAAATTGAACTGTTCCAATGCACTTGAAATAATCTGTAGATACACCTACTTGCTAAAAATTGTGCGCATCACCAGAAAAAAGTATGCATAAGCTCAGCTTTAACGGTTGCCTAAGGTCAGGCTCGTTATGTCATTTTTTGTGCAACTTGACACGATGTCTTTTTAAAACAAATAAACTGAACAAAAAAGGCAAGCTTAATAAATCTGCTGGTCGGACCCCGAATAAGAAAAGTAATGGAGACATATTGCTGTTTCTTAAATTGATTTATGTAATATTCGGAGAACTTATTTATGAGGATGCGAAAAGTTATGTTTGTAATGAAGACGTAATTGAAACAACAGAGTTCGAAGAATTGGATAGTTGTCAAGAAGTGTAGAGACTTCCATAATGTGCGCAAGCTTTATAAAGTGCTGGTCTGTAATACAACTTGCAATCCACTGGAGATATTATTTAGTTAAATGTACATTTGATTAAAACATACAAATATGTGAAGTCTATAAACAAAAGGCAAACAAAAGTTTCAGTTCTTGGCCACACAAATGTAATTTTTTACAGACGCAGATTGATAAAGATGACGTTTCTGTTGAAAATAACTTCAAAATGAATAACATTTCCCATTTAATGCATATTAAATCGAGAAAAGACATCGAACAAATCATTTCCATAACTCACCTCCTAGGACCTCACTGACGCTATGCATTACAAATTGGCAAAATAAATTAAACAACTTTCTCCATACTAATGCGACTGCACTCCATCGCAGTTCCTGCACATGTTCGTGAGAAAATTCTCAATAAACATACGGACAAACCTATTTCTTTGTGAACACCGCCCGCTGAGTCTCGTAAAAACGCTGGTGTTTTGCAACCCGGTGGCGAGGAATAAGATAAAACTGCTGCAAATGATAGTGATATCTGTTTTAGGTTACAAGTTATAGATAGATGGGTAACTCTATATTGACACTAGGCTGACGTTTATACACAGAAAATACATAATTCAATAATAGGTGCAAGTGCAATGGTTAAAGGTAAGCTGTCTAATGTTACAAATCTCATGAATTAAGATTTGCATTAAATTTATCCACAAATTTTACAATCATAAAGAAGACAACCTTTTAAAACCACCCTGACGAGAGAAGGCACGTGTCCCAGGTGTGGGAACGAAATAGGCTCATAATGACAAAAAACCTTTGTATCAAACAATATTATCATTGAATTAAATGTTGGCAGGACAAATCCTAATGCTAATTTACAGCACTATTAGTCCAACGTCATACGAATACTATCTATCAAAAAAGGAAACCCTATCAAAATCCACCTGTTCATCTGCAATTCTATAGCTCCCTTAAAAAGATCCGTGTGTCATACTAACATACTGACACAAAGAATCAAAACTGACTTAATCAACAATTAGTCAGCAGACTTTAATAAGGATCAAGTTCATATTTCAATATGAGTAAAAAATGAAGCTAATAAATCCAGAGAGATGCATCCAGAAACGGAGTAAGATGACAAATTAGATCGTGTATCCCTTTCTGAAATTTCAGCAAAAGGAAGACAGATCGACATCTGTGCACCTGAACCGAAATACGCTGAGATACGGAGGAATATTATTCCTAGAATAGCATCAGACTGTAAAATGAACATGGTGTCTACATGTGCATCCAAAAACTTGGCAACTCAAACCAAAGATGCAACTGCAAAAGCATTTCACATCGCAATATCAACTCTACCCCATGTAGATAAGAATGAAGGAAACAATATTTGCGAAAGTGGACAGCAAATCATTCAAGAATATGGTAAGTGAATAATTTGTCATTCAGCCGGTCAGTGTTGACAAACCGTCTCGCCTTTTGCTAATGTTCATTTCGGAAGGTTGATGGTGGGTCTTTAAGCGGAAAAAGTCTTTAGATCCTTTCTGGATTCTTTGATGTGATAATTTTGGACTGCTTCGGACTAAACACCGTCAGTTTAAAAAGGGTCGCAAAACAAGTTTAAAGGAAATCTAATTAACTGATGATGGATTAAAATACGATGAATTAACTGATTTAGGGAACTCATAATCGAATTACGAATTCTTCTGTAAGAGAAGAATTGTAACGTTCAACATTTAAAAATAGTAAACCTGAACATATCAGATCCTTTTATTGAGTCACCACTACAGAATACTACCTTAAAGACATTGAAGTAGTGGATATATCTAATTTCAGATTTCTCTGAATTCTACTCCAATGCAGTTTCTGTTACGTTGGTCCTCAGTTACAGCCCATGTGTATGCAAACATTCCAAAAACAGAAGCAGTACAAAGTAGTTCGTTTCATTGACTAGCACAACACAGACGTTAATGGTGCAGTTTCCCTTGCAATAGCAAATATAGATTGGGCTCAATGAACTGGACTTATAGGACCACAGAGTTATGATATAGGTATGCATATCGTAATGCGCAAATATTTAGCGAAGGCAGCTGCACAGGTCGACACGCAAGGTTTAGGAGATATATCAATGACAGGCGGTAAGCTTGGGATGCGTAGAGTACTGGAAAGGGCTTTCAAAATAACTTTATTGCTAATTAAACTGGACAGTGATGAGTTAAGAGATTAATTCAAAATAAAACCAATTTAGCCTGACAATTTATTTTCATTGAAACTATACGTTTCAGAATTACTGACTTTCGTAGAGATGGAGAAGATCAGAGTGATGGTTGAAATGAAATAATTATAAAATGTAAGCACGATGCTCTTTCAAACCGAATATCAGAAACACAATACTACTGACCGGAGATTCAAAAATAAATCACTCAACTATACATGTAAATCATTCACACTAGAGGAAGAGAATGAAAGTGACGACGACATCCTTTATAAAAATTACAAAAATAATGAATGTGGTCATCCAGACACAGATATGATTATGCCAGCGCTAATTTTAGTGACCGTCGAGATTGGCACGGAAATAGAAAGTGTCATAGATCAAACTAGCGCGGCCGCGTCTAATGTCACGGATTTAGATACACTTTTAGACCGCCTGTAACTTTGAGTGAAGATAAATCTGAATGATCATCATTATCTCACACAGGCTAAAACAGCAGACAGTGCCATAATAAATTGACAAGGACAAGCTTATATAAATTAGTCTATTGTACCTTTAGCAAATGGAGGATTTATGCTCTTTTAGATATGAAGAGGGCAGATAAATAACGAACAGATGATAATTTGCTCCTAGCAAATGCATTCGCTTACTAATGAAGTATTGACAGCTGAAAATTTAAAGAAGCAGCTGCTGCGAAACATATTACAAGAATTTGCGAACGAATTTTTGTCCGTCCTTATAGCTATCATAAAACGGAGTGTCTGTAATTCTGTATAATTTTGTCAATATGTTTGTACGCTTGTAACTTAAGAGTCTTGCGTCCGATTTAGATTGTTTTTATGTTTAAGTATTAGTAAATTATCTGCCCAAATTTTAGATCATAAATCTTTGTATTGCGAATAATAACAGCTGAGATATAATGTTTTTAGTGGAAACGAGTAGTTGGGAGTTTTTCATGAATGGGTGTGAATGGTGACATTTCGAGTCGAGCTTTTGCAAGGTGCAATATATTGTGGCGTTCATTTGTTTTTACGACTAGTTTCTTTTGATGTTCAAATGGCTGCTATTCTATATAGCATGCTATTTTGTTAAGTTATTAGCGTTAAAATGTATTATTTTGTTTGTTTCTGCTGTATTTTTTTGAGTTATTTGTGCACACATTTTGCGATTTCGCTAGGTACCTCACCTGCCGTCAAACTTTGGTATTTTAAAATGTTTTATATTGGAATATATCTCGACTAGCCACTAGCTTGATTCTTTTTTTGTACGTACCTATATAATCGTTTGTCTGTGTCGCTTTCTGGGTTTCTGGGAATAGAAATCAACAACCGTCATTCTGTATTCGAACCGCAACACCAAGTGTTAAAATAGAGCTACTCCAATGCTCGCATCGTTACAAGACAACGCCATAAACCACAGGCAAGCGTAACATTTGTATAATCTCAAAATAATACGACACACCTAATATATTTGCACGCCAAATAAGCCTACACTGCGACCAATTTAGTTCGGCGAAGATGCGCCATACTTATTATTGTCTATTCTATAACAGTCCTTAAGTAAATGAATCTTATTAGTAAGACTTGAGAGGCCAAATTGCAATGTGTTAATTTGAGTAGTTTAAGTTCCTCAAGACCACTATAAGTGGTCGTACTCAAGGGCCACCTATCTTGGGGGAATTTGTCACTTCACATAAAATCTTCATGCCAGTGTTACCCCATAAATAATGGTTATTTTCTGTCACTGAAGTGAATAGATTAATTGCGGTTTTACGCTAAAATATGTCTTATGATTAAAGCGGAAGTGGTTAAAATTGCTAGTTGCAAATTGATGACATTGTCTGGTACGCATGGAGAGCCTCGAAACACTTACTATAATCAAGAGAATAGAGAAGGTACGTTAAAAGCTTTCCTATGACTTAGTATTTGGCGGGGCTATTATCATTTCGTTAATCATTTATTTTCAGGCAAACGACTAGCTTTTCACTCACTTACTTATTTGTAGAAAAAAACCTATCAGCAAACAATTTTCTTATCAATGCGAAAGCTTACTACCTATTGGGCTAGGTGTGAGTTTCTCGTGTGGATTTCCATACATGATTAAAGTCTAAATAATTATGTAATACTAGCTGTACCCTGCCACGCTTTGCTGTGGCACATTCGCACATTCGCTGATATGTCACCGATGAAAAAAATAGATAAAAACAATCCTTGATGCGGATTATATATCATGATAAAATTTCAGCTCGATCGGTGGAGAACATTTTGAGTTTTTGAAGCGTACACAAACCAACATAACATTTTAATATATATAGATTATAATATTATTATTTATTTCATTGGAAAAATACATACATTCGAGAAAACAGAGCTAGACGTCCTTATTCTTTGATGGTGAGACAGGCTATGCATTTTTTATTTGTCCCTTTTTTCACAATTGGGGCAAAGCTGTCAGAATTTAACCCTTAATTGCACTAGCATATATTCCATTGGAAAATATACAGATTCTGCAAGGAATCTAGAAAAATATAACATTGTTATCGTTATAAATACGGCATTACGAAATGCTCCAGTCATCCCGTCTATTTTCCCCGTGTTGTAAACATTTTATTGTACCTCTTAAATGGAACACGGTGGAAAACTATTTATTTTCATTTGAACCGTTAAATTTTTACGACATTTTAAGCATCATCGCCACTTTCGAGTTACATTTCGTGACTGTATATAAAGGTTGTTTATATGCGTTATATAGTTGGTGTATGCAGATGTGTCAAAGGATTATGTGTGGGGCGAGGGGGATTACTCTTTGGATTAGGCAGGGATAAACAGGGAGCGTTGAAACACACGATAAATTTCCTTATGTTCCAACGATAAAAATTACATTTTATGCAAACAATATGTTGCGTTATTATCCTACTTTAAGGGGCAGTTTACTGTTTTTCAGGCTTTTAATAATACTCTATTTTTTAGCAGACAAATAGGTCTTATTGTTTTAAGTTTTTCGTAAACATTTACGTTTATATTACATTAACCATTGGTTAATTAAGTATTTTTGGACTATAATGTTTATGGATCATTTTAGTTTTTCTCGTTTGCTTTTTGAATATTTTGGTCACGTAAGTTTTCAAAAGGTTTCGTCGCAACGGGGCTATTTGCCCCACCAATTAAAGACTTAAGTACGTCCACCTTTTTTTAACAGTGACAGTTATCGAACGTTACAATATCCTTATCTTCTCGGAGCCGCTGCGGTAGGTGGATTGAATGCTACGGACAATTTGACATTATTTTTATGATCATTTTTATCGACTGAACAAGCAGTTTTACTGCGCTTTCATGAGCTGCAGATTGAAAAAGGGAAGTTAGACTTAAATGAGTGAATGACGAAGGAAAATGTTCGTTCGTTAGATTCTTTGATGAACAGTTAATGTTACATTTGAAAAGTTTTGTATAGGAACTTCGTATTATTAGGGTTCCGTATCTCAAAAGGAAGATGGAGCCATTATAAGATCACTTTGTTGTCCGTCTGTCTTTCTGTTTCATTAAATTTCATTTCATTAGATTTTTCGATGTTATATTTGAAAAAAAAACGATTTTTTTTTTGGCTGTACCTTTTAACATTCAATGCTTTATAGCTTTATATTATCTTTATACTAATATCGTATAATTATATTTATAGTTACTTATGACCAAATTACACTGCGACTAAATGCACTAACACAAATTATACATCCATAAAAAAAAAAACAAATATTGAATGAAAAATTACTTCAAAACGAATAAACCTATATTTTAAATGACTTCAAAAAAGTACGAGGTACTGGATTCGACTGAATTTTTTTAATGCTTTTACGCTTATATGCAAACATCCCACCCAGCCTATGAAATATTTTATTCATTTCTCACAGACACAGTTTTCTAGAAACACCGCGACATTGTGACTATGAATAAATATACGTTTTATAGAAAAACACACGGGCTCTCTTCTCGGACGTCAAAACAACATTAGCTGCATACTAATTCTCTATCACGATCGGCAAGGCTGCTGCGACGTCACGTTCACGCACACCCCGATAAAATCGTGTGAAGCATGGATTCCCTATGTTCATAGACTTTCTACATCACAGCCTATTAATATGACTACATAGACATCCAATATAGAGAACCTGTCAGTACGGTGTGAATTTATGAAACGAAACACCGTTTGGATTTAGAACAGGGCTCTTATTCGCTGTCACTGTGTCACGTGAGATTCCTTGCCAAAAACGCGTTATGTCATATACATGGCCTTATATGTCTATTGCAGACGATTTAAGCAGCGTCTATGATACGTGAAAGACATTTACGTTGATGTCTATACAGACCAACACGGGAACGACAAGCTCGACCACACCGCGCGCAGATGTGAGCTTCAGTCGAGTTATCCGTAGATGGATCAGCACACCTGTTATGCCGGTTAGCTCATATGGTGTCATAGATAGATAGATAAATAACTTAAACATAGAAAAAACAATAGACGCGCTTCATAGCGCGCTTTAAACTTATTTTGAACCCTAAAACTTCTCGAAAAGAGCTATTTTGACAGTTTAAAATAAGCGCGTTACGATTAATAAGAGTCTGTGTGGTCATCGCGAATAATGAGCCGTGAACGTGTGTTAAACCATATCAGTTAGGGTGAGGAAAATAGAAAAAAACCACTCTGCTCTCTTTGTAGACTGTGTAAGATTTTAAATGCAATGTTCTTAGTGGCGCTGCATAAATTAATCCGGCGTAGAGTATTAAACCTTCTTGGGTTTCTTTAGTTTTACACGAGGCACTACCCACCCAAGACAGTGCGTAAGGAGAAGAAAATAAATAAAAATAATCTACACTTTAGTGATTATGTGGCCAGCCTAATCACGATTTTCCCAACGAAATTGCAAATGCGTTAAGCGTACCAACATCGCGGAGGATGCGCGGAGGTTGGCAGCACTGGCGGCAAAGGCGCCGACATCCGTCGCACACGCACGATTGGCATTCTACGGTTGGTACGATTGTGATCTGATATTTGGATAGATTTTTTTGCAAGTAAAGGTTTGAATACTGAAATTGCGCGAAGGAAATATTATTTTACGATGAACGATTTTTTTTTAATTACCCATACAAAAAGTTAATTTCTTTCCCGAAAGTGACACTTGAAATATTTTGTCTTTCACCGTTCGATACAAAATAATGCTTAAAGCCCCATTTCAAAACTCTCGGCTACGATAAACCTCAGCAAACTGTTATCAAATAAGAATTTATCACAACAACTATCCTATTTATCAAACCGATACACAGATAACATTATAAATCTCTCCATCGATAGCCATAATGTGTTTATTTAGGATCGTGAATAAATATGTACATTCCAAGAATGGACATCAATAAAGAATTTCGTTTGCTTTGTTAAAAAAAAAAGATATTGACCTGACAGAATGTGGCGCCAAAAACCGCGTCAAAATATGGAGGGAAGCATAGGCGGGAAGTGGTGATGTGTTAAAAGCATCGTAAAAGCTAATGGCCAGTAATTTTGATTCCAATAGAATCATGTACGATAGATTTTATTAATATTCACTGAGCTTGCTTCGTTAAATAAAATAATATTAAAAACAAGCATTTCAAATGCTGTGATCATTCCCATTTAGTATAATATCGAAACGTTAACAATTGTGTAGAGAGTGTGTAGAGACAAATTATTTTTAACGATCACAATTTTTTAAATTAGAATCACAGCGGAAAGCATTACCGCTTCACGGGTACAAATCGATTGTGTCCCAACCCGCTCATTTGGTACTCATTAGATGCACCGGATGCTCCACTTTAATGACCAGCCAATTGTGAGCCCTTCATTTCCTTTTTCAAATGCAAACTTCACTCTATTTTCGAACGGGGAAAGTAACAGAAGGAGCAGATTATAATGGTCGTTATGAATTATTAAATGCAACATCCTTGTTGCTTCTGTTTCCCTGGTACTTTAATTTGATTAGGGGTACGTTAATTTGTGTAAATTTAAAAGTTGAGGGGATGTGATGGATTTGTATAACGATTGTGTTAAATTGAGGAATCGTGAATGAAGCATCTAGTAATTTTAAAATAAGAATAGATTTTATTATTATGTCGGTATTTCTACCAACTCACTTTTAAATTATTACTGTTAGTGTTTTTTTAGAATAGAATATAATAGAATAGAATTCGTTTATAGTTAAAAACGTTTTCAAAATTAGGTAGGTACAATTTCTTATAGACGATCAATATCAGATTGACAGCTTAAGAAAACTATAAGTACTGAACATCTAGGGACCGATTGGTGATAAAATATCTGATTCTTACGGATTAATACTTACAATAAATCAATCCGGTAAAAATCCATTTGCCATTTTGGAGAAATTTGTCACCCGGTGAAATTAAAATCGGTGGAGAGTTAGTATTCTGTTGTTAAATAACTACCTAATAATGTATAGCCAACATCCCGAAATCAATTCACCATAATATTAAAAAACAATGTTTAGAATATAAGTCATTCATAAAAATTTACAAGAGAATCACGTTTAGACCATCTAATAGTAATTCCGAAAATGCTCTACAACTGACTACCGCCAATCTACCAAACGCTATCCCGAGTACGAATTATCGAATTAAACCTAGCGATAACGCCACTTATTTTGGGTGGTCCAAATTTAAATACACAACTGTAAAATTTAACACTAGTAAGGACGTAAAGGTACTTCTACACGGCACTTTAACAACGAAATATTAGGGAACATGGCGCCTCGTACTCCTTTCGAATAACAAACAAAACAAGCAACGAATTGTATCCGATTGCCAAAACAAAACATTATTACCATCGAGTCCACAAATCGATTTTGTTAAACGATTTACATGCAGAGGGCTACCTCGATTAAAATTTTAAATTCCAAAGATTTTGGCTAATACGAATGCGTCGAATACGAATTTTGGAATAAAAGACTATATAAATTCAAATTGCGTATTTTTAAGCCTATTGTCTTGTTTTGATCTCAGTAATATATTGCTATATAAAGACCTAAGCCTTTTAAATTTATTTAGACATGTGGACAGGAAATCAGGCTCACTTCCTTGGATTTTAAAGAGAGATTTACCGAAAACAGTCCTGAGTCATCTTCTTAAATTAGATGAAAAAAAATAATTCGAATAGCATCTCTTGGAACGCCCCTGCCTAAGCCACGAAAGCACAATTTGCTTTTAAAATAAGAGTGAACCTTTTTAATGTCATGTCATTATCATTAAAAAAGTTTTATTATATTTTTTTCAAACTGGCCAGTATCGACTTGAAAATTTTAAACATTCACAAATATTCTTGAAGAGCACAGAAATGAATGTCATTAGTTAATAACTAGTTTAACTAACAATGACGTTGCAAAACCATAAAATAAATAATAATTTAATGTATTTATCAAACTTACCCAAAACAATGTCCCTGGCTGAAACGAAGCATGCCGTTGCCAACAGCGCGAGCGTGACAGCGATCGGCATTTCGCGCCAAAACGCAATGGCGGCAAGGGTCATGTTTCACCGGGAATCTCAACTTCTCTTATTGGGATCCATTAGTATCTGGAACAATAGAGCAAATGAACGTTAATTTAAATGAACGCATTGGTGCTTATTTGCTTTAAAGTTTGAATCTTCGCTTATTTAATTTGGTTTTTACAGAATACTTATTAAAGGCTTTAAATAGATTCGCCAAGATAGACTTAGATTTGCGTGTACATGAAAACTAATAAACGTCAAAGAGCATTCCTGTCACTAAAAACACAAGCTACCATCGTATTTACCAACAGCTAGTTTATCTAAATTCTATGCTTTAGAAAATAAGAGTGATTTTAAAATGACCTCAAAATTCACAAGCTGCAAATAAGTTTGTCAATCCTCGTTGACAGTACACCTTTAGTTTTCAGTGTCATTGACTTGGATTTTGTTTATAATATTTAACTCTTCTGTCAATTACTTAAATTACATTAATATAGGCACGAATTAAAAGTGACTCAACAGATTGAACGTGAGAAATGCATTTTTTCTTGCATACTGTCGTATGACTTTTTAAAAATAATTTCTCTGGCACAGCAAACAGGTCGTTGCCTCCGTATAAAATTAAACATTAAAATAAACAGTATAATATACGCGCTTATAAAATAACTCTGCTTTTGATTCACGGCGTTCTGTTCTGGTGTGTGTTAGGGAGTGTATTTGTATGGTAAATTGAATGGAACCTGAAACCCGAATCCTTTCTCTTGTTAGATTATACATATATTTGAAGAAATCAGACGCATTAGTCCATGTAAGCTATAGGTAATCGAAACCTGTGGTAGGTAAGCAATTTTTTTTTATTTAGACTTTTTTCCTGAATGACTTGCCAGTCCCATCGTTACCTGAACTAAATTACTTATTACCTAGAACGTTAAGCTTAAACATGTCGAGTTGTAGGTATAACATTTCAGCTTCCGACGTAGGTTCTGCTAAGATGTGTAATGCTCCTAAATTGACAATAAATAGTAGTAATACTAATAATAGATATTATTTATTAGAAAATAATACATATACTTAAAAATATACTTAAAAAAAATATATAAATAGAAAATATACTTAAAACTCATTTCATTTCTTGCAAGTCGGCAAAAATAATGCATTTTTACAAGTAAAACACTTAAGTGTAATAGACAGAGGAAAATCAAAAAATAAATCAGATAGATAAAAGAGATTGTCTCATCAATTGATTGGTTGTTAATTTATAATTTTGTTTATTCTCAAAACAGGTAGATTATTTATTTATTAATTTCGCTGTTTATGTACTTACCTATGTTATAATTATGCATAATATTGTGCATTTATCTTGGCGTCCCAATCCGAACGTACCAAGGCAAAATGTCAAATTGTCTTGTATTTTCTCTTAGACCTAGGTAGTAAGAATATTGTTAAAATGTTTTTTATCATTGTATAGAAGCTTTAAAGCTCTTTTAAGGGACTATAATTATGGTATCATAGAGTAAAGATAAATTATTCGACAACCTGTAATAATTCAATAGCCTACACCACCGCAACAAAACAGTTAAAATTTAACGACTCGTCATAAAAATAAATAGCACGGTTTCATATAAAAGGGCTTAGCTTTAACAGTAAAGCTCTGTTTAATATTATAAACTTTAGTTGGATCGTATAGCACGCGCTTTAGTCGTATATCATAGAGTAATTTACTTTTTTTTCATAGAGTTAACTTGGCCGCCATCTTGAAAAATGGATACGTCAATCCGTTTTAGGGTTAGACGCAATGAGGGGTTAGATTGGTTTTTTATTGTTTGAGATGTTTGAACCCTTGTGTTAAAAATATACCTGTCAACAATATGTTTGGATTTAATTTATTTATTGTGGCTGCTGAAGGGTTATTTAAATTTGTAAGATGGATTAGATACAGTTAGATGATAAAAATAGAGAATATTTTTTTTTATTATTTTATTTATGACAACAATGCCGCCATCTTGATTTCAGAAAATATCGTTAGTTAAAAGAAAAAAAATGAGATCTAAAAAAAACAGTAACTAGGTAACTACCATACGTGATTTTTAATTTCTAAACCTTTGACGTAAAAATAAAAGTAATCCATCAAAATAGAATACTCTTAGCTCGAAATAAAATTTAAAAAAATGTTTACTACGTTTATTTTCGTAACGTTTAATTTTACTAGAGACAAATAATTACATAACGTTACCCTACGCCGCCAGATGGCGTGTGCTGAGGCTTTTTATATGAATATTAGTAAACAGAGCTTTTATGGAGTACTACAGGGTGTTGTTTTATTTCTCGAGATAGCATAGATTTCCATTCATCTTTGGCCATGTCTGGCGAGGTTTTATCGTGAGGAATCTCGTCGGTCGAAATCTATTCCAATAATAAAATTGGAGTCTCTCTTTAACTTCAAAATAAATACAAAAATGTATGTGAAAACTGCTATTTATACGATGCCTAAACATAAATATATATGAACATCTACTCGTATATATAAAAATGTTATGTTGGTTTGTGTACGCTTCAAAAACTCAAAAAGTTCTGCACCGATCGAGCTGAAATTTTAGCATGATATAACTATAATCCGCATCAAAAATTGTTTTTATCTATTTTTTTCTACAGTGACATATCAGCGAATGTGCGAATGTGCCACAGCGAAGCGTGCCAGGGTACAGCTAGTTTTATATATTTTTTATTAGTCGTTTTAGTATTAGTAATTTTTAAAACCGTAGTTTTGTTCGTAATATAGTCATAGTCTGTGGTTAATTACTACGCTAGGTCCGATTACGTAACATTAGTTGCAATCGAATACAATAGAAATGATTGAAATTTGAAAAAAGTAGTCTGTATCCGAATTTCAATCATTTTGATTGAATTCGATTATAACCAATGCTATGGAATTAGACTGCTTCAAGAACAAGGTACTAACAAATGTTTGATTAAACGTTATTCTCTTAAATGCAATCTATTTCGGGTTCACATTACGGTTGGTAATAAAATAAACAGATTTAATTATCGGCCAATCACGATCATGGTACAGTGAATCACGATTGGAGAACAATAACCAATCAACGGGGGACTAATCACATTTAGTACCACAGCCTAACTTACAATATGGTGTCCTTTACACTGTAGCTACTACCATAGAATAATAATAGTACCCACGGTACCACGTTAGAATTGGCGTAAAAAGAAATCAAAGTAATTTTGGGAAGAGTCTCGTTTTTTTTTATAATAGCTGCGTTCCGCGGTTTGTCACGCGTGCACAGTGATCTCATAGGAACCATCGAGTTGTTCTAGGACAAAGTCACTAAATTTTGTCAAAATCCGTTCAGCAGTTTAGCAGTGATTGGTAATCAACATAAAATTGTTAAAATTTCGCTTTTATAATATTAGTAAACGAGAGGATTCGTGTTTGGAATAACTTGATTATAAAATTTAGTTTACGGGGTCAGGTGTCGTTACAATTCGGGCGCCATTTTACAAAATAAAATGTAGATACTTACGTACGCACTACGTGCTTTTTATGTCATTATTTTGTTTTACAGTCAGAATAGAACAAAAGGTTTAACAAGAGTATAAAACTGAGCTATCGGGACTTTTCACTTTTTGGGCACCATTTAAAAAAATAAAAAGTACCTAATTTCATGTTCCTTCTGCTTTCCGCTTTGTGTGTGGTTATTTTTTTTATAGTTCATGCAGTAAATCACCTTCACCGCTTACTGTACATTACTGTGCAGGTACGAATTAACATGAGTATATAATTAAAACAGAGTTTTCAGGGGCTATCACATGTTGGGCGCCATTTTTAGAAATAAAAAATACATTGTTGTTACTGCTGCCCTTGGCATAACTTTTTTTTTTACAGTTAAACAATAAAGCACCTTTCCCGTTAACTGTACATGTGGCATTGGACGTGTCTGTTTAGATTAGGCCGCATTAGCGCCGGACAATAAACAATGGCGGCAAATTCGCGACCGCAAAGCTTGTAATGAACTTGCGGTTGACGCGGTTTTGTTGCCCGTAATTTACGAGTAGGAACCGCCTTGTACATTATAGCTACTATTACTGTCTTGAATGTATTTTTTTATTAGGAAATAACTAAAATATAATCTATGTGTAATGGAACGTCCGTATTACGTAAATTATTAACTTCCTTTGTTCATTTCCAATAGATGACACATGGTAAAATTGTTAAAAAGTTATTTTTGCAATGTTTTTTCGCAATAAGCGTTATGGATAAGTATGCTTACATCAGGTGAATGACCAGCTCGTTGGAATCTGTCGTACCTCTAAATAAATAAATAGCTCGTCCATTTCCTCTAAGAAACGATTTCTATAGAAACTTAAATTCATTCCTGCTCGTAATCACTAGGTAATCCGAAGTCCGTACGAGTCTCACGCTTGAACCTAACCCAACGGTTCGATTCAGGAATGGTTCACGTTCGAATTTTAAAACATCCTGTGCGAGGAAGCGGCGCGCGCACGTGCCGTGTAAACTTCCTGCGCACCTTGTTGCTAGCGGCTTGGCGGGAAAGAAAAGAATGGCTGAATGAAAGTTTAGTGTTGAGACGTTGGCAGAATGCGATAAACGGCCTTTGCAAAAAAAGTTATTTTATTTTGTTTGAAGTTTTTTTTTTGTGACCGAGTATTTTGATACTTGTTCTTATAGTGTATGTACTTATAGATAATACCAAAAGAATTTGTAATCTTTACGGTCCACAGAATTAAAAAAAAATAAGTAAGTGCATAATTTATCTCAAGTTTCCTGCTAATCTCTATTCTTTACGTATTTATATATAGTTAAACCACTGGACCGATTTTATTTGTTTTGTTTTTATTTTTGTTGATACTGCATTTAGATTGTGTAGTGGTTTACACTGAAGATACCTAGGTATGTAAGGTGTAGCTACTTATATTAGAAAAAATACTCGTAAAAACCGTGAAAAGTTAACTAAGAGCCACGGGGCGTAAAAAATTACATATAAAAACTTCGTATTAAAAACTTTTCACTCTAACTCTAAACGGCAGTCTTCTGTGTTTAGTCTGTGGTTCGAGCACAGAGTATACGTACCTCGGGATTTTATGCCTTGGGGACGGGTGCTTTAACTATATTTAGACAAGCATTAAGCCAGGTAATGCACCCTTGTGTTCAGGGGTGTGTTTACCTTTTAGGCAACATTTGCATTGAATTTCTGGTCTGTTTGTTCCCTTTTCAATGAGTTCTCTTGTAGCTTTGGATGTTATAGAATAGAATAGAATAGAAAATACCCAAGTTCAAAAATACACAAGGTACAGGAATAGAACCTACCAATGTATCTGATTGCATTGTGTTTGATCGAAGTGTAGGTTGATGATCAACATTAAACATAAGACTATTTTACAATGTTTATCTGCTATAATTCTAAATTCGGCTATAAGACAATAATCTCTACATACAAACATAATAAACTAAGCTGCCATGAAGAAGTACTGATTGTGTAGTACCAACTATTATAATTATATTCTGTGGTAGAACCAAGTGACATTCGATTTTTTTTAAACTTTAGCTTCGCATTATTTATGCATTCAGCCAATGTCAAGTTTTGTTGTGATAGTTATATAATCAAAATATCGAATCCCAGTCAGTGAAATAAGTGTAGACTACGCCACGGTTTAGAAAATGGTAGATGCTATACTAAAATTCTCCGGGCAGTTTCGGAAGGACGCGTTTTTGAGCAAGTTATGAAAAAAATAAAAAAGTAATTTTCCAGTTTCCCGCCAAAACTGCGGTGATATTAGATTAATACCTCTTTATTTTTAAAACTGTAGGTAGGTACCTAGTAAGCCACTTCATGCTCCTAGTAAAAGGAAGCTAAGCACGTGGCACATACCATAACCTATCTTAACTTTTACGAGTTTTTTATCTCTCTAAGAGTACTTCTGGCTATTTATACCGTACATTGACGGTAGAAGGGTTTAAGTATAATTGTTTTAAAAGAATCTACCTCTTCAAGTGTTTTAAGTTTCGGTCTCAATGCTTTTCTTCTACAAACATAGACAATCTTCTTACGTTACATCCATACAAACCACTAATTTGACATTTCCCCACATATAAATGACGTTTGTACACGTACTAAATGTATATGTCAGTACTCAAAGACACGCGACCAAAACAAAAGACAGCTCGCGACAATTATTATATGCAAGTTCATCAAAATCCGTTCAGTTGTCGCGTGAATAAGAACAAGCTAACAAATACACAAGCTTTCGTATCTATTAGTATAGATAGAATAAAGATTAGTAGGTACCTACATTACTTTGTACAAGTGTAGGTGCCCGTTGACCAAACCTCTAAATCCGTCATTAAACTCTACCGGCCGATAACATAAACAGCAAACAGTGCTGTTTTCTGTCTGTCCGTACGAAATAGCCGGCCAGAGATATGATGGGCTATTGCTCGAAATAAGCCCGCAAGCGATCTGGCGGGTAGAGAATAGTAGATTGTATCACAAGGGAACAAAATAATGTATTTAGGGCGAGAGCGATTTTTTTAATCCAGAGCGAATTGAAGGATTCTTAAGCGCAGCGAGAGAGTCAATGTACTTCGCTCGAGGTTAAATAATTTTGTTACCGTGTGGTACCTACACTATGCTTTTCATCCTAAGCTATGAGAAAAATGCATCATACGAGAAAAAAAATATTTTTTTCAAAATTGGATAGCCAATGCCGCGTCGGCATGCCCTGTTTTTTTTATAGCCGGCCAGGATTTTATTGAAGCGAATTGCGTTCAAAGTTTTTAATTAAACAGTGTTCCAAAATTAAAACTCATTTCGTCACTGGCATTAAGTGAGCTGGAATGACCCACTTTGTTCACAATTATCGAGAAGGCAAAGGCCTATTTTCGAATAATTAGGATGAAAAGGAAATAAACTAACTATATATATATAATACATAGAAAACTCGTCCAAGAAATAGTAAAAAGAAAAAAGAAACTCTTCGAGTATCCGGAATCCTGTCTCAACTAAAGAAAACTAAATATTCAAACGCGAAAAAAATAAATTTCATTAAAAAGCTCGATGAAAATTTTTCTAACAACTGCAAAGAAAAAATAAATTTAATAAGCCATTTGACAGAGTGACGAGACGAGAAGGTCGTTCAACTGATGGTAAGCACTACGCCTGCCCAAAACAGTCACAGCACCACCCAGAACACTGTATTGCATAACCCTGCGCGGCACTGCACTGCGCTCGTCAGCCTGAGACATCTGTTCGAAAGTGTCATATGCCCAGTGATTTCGCTGGAAATAATGCCCTTCGAACCGGAACACAGTAATGTTTGCACACTACTGCTTGGCGGATGAATATCTGGCAAAAGTGCAACAAGTAATTTACAATTGTAAATGACTTGTAAATCGTAGTACTTAGTCTCGTAATGGACACTTTTGAGAATTATTGCATTGGCAAATGAATTAGAAGGATAATTATGCAGCTTATTTTCTTGGCACCGTACCAAGACATCAAGCTTAGTTGGTTATGGAACGGACGGGCTGCGCTTACCATAACGCAAACGATCTGCTCGTCACGTCTCTAATTTTTTTATAAATATAGAGAAAGGACTGACGATTTTAGGAAATAGTCTACTAAAGCTGGTTTTATTTTTTTATTTTTTTGTTCTCTTGGTATAACTTATAAAGTATCAGAACTTTCACATTAAATTTTTTTTCGTGAGAAATTATAATGTAACTGCTTTAACACAAAAAGTACAAATCAACTTCAATATAAGTACCTATTAAGTATTATAATAAAAAAAAAACAATGAAAAATTCCTCACGCCCTCATAAACTCTCCCCTAAAATCCCACATTATTCCAAATCCGCAACAAAAACTTACAACACGGTTATTGTTTATTAATATTCTATTCAAAAAGAAATAAAAGGAAATCAATACGACTTCCGTGTTTCGTTAAATTTACCATCAAGTATCGTGTCGACCTTGGGGTCCAAATCTGAACTGTGGTCAAAAAGCATCAATAGTCTCCCCTATACCACAGCAAAAAAAAGTATGAATGCAGAAGGGAAAGTAATGAATTGCTCCAAATTGAAATTCAAGCGTATTCTAGTATAAATAAACTTGTAAATCCAGTGTCACGTTCTATTGCTAAAGATTTTTAGTCTCAATATTCTAGGCTTTTACTTTACCACAACGCACAGATAAAGATTGAAATAGATTTATCATCTCCCACCATCTAGTGAAAAGGTTGTCGAACGCCAACCTTTAGCATAGAATACCTGCCTGCCTATAGGTTACGAAAAACCAAATCGAAGTATCGAACCTATCATTCATTTTTAGAAAATATTGAGATGTGTTTCAAGAAAATTTGATGAAGGTATAGGTAGGTATTTTATCTACTGAGTAGACAGTATCACGAGTATACTGTCTCCCCTACGAGGGGATCGGACATTCAGCCATCATTCATATTGTCACGGTCACCAATTTGTGTAATCGTTGATAAGAAGAACCCAGATGCCATAGGGACGGGAATATTAAAATATCGACATCGATATTGCTGTATATTTTAGTTTACGGTCCCTAACACAAAAAATTAACTGTAAATTCAGGGACGAGTAAACTCGTAATTTAGGATGGCTCGTAACTGGCTCCATCCATAGATCTGAACCGAAATCAGACGACATTATAAATACATTTATTTTTTTAATTTTGTCACGTCAATGGTAAATAGAAGGAAACCGTATATTGCACGGTGTAAATTTATTTATTTGGAAAGTGTTCTCGCGTCATAATTTCTTACAATTCATTACCATACTAATAGAAAAGCAATATTCAAACTCCCGATAAAATCTCAAGTCAAATAAACTGAAACACTAAATAAACAGCAGCGAACCGCATACAAACTGCTGATTAAATCTAAAGACAAATAAGTTGAGTCCTAAACAAAATAAATGTCTCGTAACGTTCAGCCCACTTGTCGATTGTATCGATTGTATTGCGTAGGTACATCACTACGCCCTCTGCGCCCGCGCAGAAAATTGTTGTCCAATTTCTATTGACCATTACAGGCGGTGAGGCTACCTATTCAGTTACGTGGACTTAAATTGGAGTGGATAAAATAAAGTAAATTTGATTGTTGAATTTTATTAACAAGTTGTTTCAAAATAATTGATAGAATCAGGCGTTACTTTTGGCTCATTCAGTGTTTAATCCCACTGCCCATTTAGCCCAAAATGGGACAACATACTGGACTTGAAATTGAAATATTTTTTATTCAATTCCATATTGAAAATGTAGCCTTAATTCTCCCAAAGTTATACGAAAAACAGATAATTATGAAAAACCCTACACATATACCTACTGTTAAATAATGTAATTGTTCTTTAATTTTTTTCCTTTTTTCATATTTTATTGTAGGCAAATTGTGCATACCTATTAAACCTAATAAAAAAACGATCGAGAAGCTTAAAATAAGCTATAAAAAAAAACGTCAATATTTTTTTTATTATTCTGTTTTATTTTACATCCTCTTGAGTGTGATTTACTATCTAGGTTCTCCATTTACTATTTAGGTTAGAATCGCATATCTGATTCTCTTAACAAAATAATTGTAAAAATATATTTCCGATCAACATTTCTGAAAATGGCGTCAAACGCTTACGGCGCTGTGAATTTATAATAATGTGACATTTTCAGTAAAGTTTCAGTCAATTCACAATTCGGCCTCTATTCGTTCAACTTCTCTTCAATTTATAATATAATTAAAATTATTAAGAGAATTGTCCTTCTGATTGAATAACGACTCCTCGATCATTCCACAGCCAGCATGTCTCCACCTATTAGCATTCCAAAATAACAGTCTAAAACAGTAGTACCTAGATAGCGAATCCAAAATGCAGATGGCAATGCTGCCTTGAATTGCAATGCCGACGTTCGGCGTACAGTTGTATTTTGAATGTTAATTTGTTAGGTAGAAAAGCCGTAAATAGTTATCGCTGATCTGAACGTGACCAAGCCAGCGCATGGTACTTTCTATTCGACTGTAACTCAATTTTCATACGGAATAATTATACTGAAAGTTACTTGAATCAAAATGCACTTGATTTCACCCGCGTAGACTAATAGTATCTTACTGCAACAGCTGTAAATTTAAACGGTGTAAAACATACCCTGAGGTCTATTCCAGGACATAACGTACAGATCTATAATCATATTTTTAAATATCAACAAAATCTGTTTGTATTCTGTGTTAGCACACAATCTTCTGTAAAGCGCAATGCAGTGCATTGCAAGGTGGCGAAGTGGTGGACGCTTACCCTTTGACGAGCGGCCTGTTCAGTTAAACCTCAGTTGTATCCAAATCTTCCATAGCGATCCCGAATTACAATTTATATCAAATCCATGCGAATAATCTATTTAACTCGCCATTATGGCCGGCGTTATTTATGCCACGAGCTGCTGAAGTCTTCACGGTGCTCGATAATATATCGCGGCTATTTCTGTACTTGTATTGCGAGCCATCATTTCGAGCAATTCATTTAGTTTGGTATTTAATTTATAAGTGTGATTACATTATATTTAAAATTGTTGTTGCTGTACGGTCGGCCTCGAAAATAGCTAAATACGTCCTTACTGAAAATTTCCTAGTCTACAAAAAAATATATTATTTTATGTATAAGCTTATTCAGAGACTGACTGTTACTTTAATTCTGAGACCGATGTGTAAAAAGCGTGTTAATATGACGAATTTTTCTTCAAAATGGTTATAAAGGGAACAGGGTGTTTACCAACGCCGCGGACGAAATGTGGTGCAAAAGACCCTATTTAAGAAGAGTACTGGGTGATTTTCACCGTGGTGCAAGCTGCCCCGGTATCCGGTTCAACAACGCACTGTTAGAAAATTGAGGTGTTGAAAATATCATTGTGACTTCCAGGACAGGAATCCTAGTTAGGGGTCCCGATGTAAGTACGTCTTGTATGGGATAGTGACGCGCTATTTATTTTTTATTTACTCGCAATATTTCACGTCAAATATTCATTTGACGTGAAATATTCAAGACCATCTTCCGCTAGCGTAAGAGAGGTGAAGCTGATGTCCTGCAGTGAGCAAAATACTATTTATATGGAAAAAGGCGGTATATTATGATGATTATAATAATACACCACGCTCTTAAACAAAGATTCTGACCCCTAACTAGAACTCCCTGTATCTAGGGAATCAGAAACTACGTGGCCCATGGTCCTACAAACACCCACGAAGGCCGTCAAATGATGATAGACACCTTCTGATTTTCGAACAGTTCAGTTTTCGAACAGTTCGACATCCGACAAAGTGAAAAGGTGTTAAAATACATATTCAATAAATATTTACGTAAAACATATCAATAATATTTTTAACTATGCAAGCTATTTATAAAAATAGAGTGTTTGTTTGTCCTTGTGTCTAAACTCTAAAGAAAACGATTGCAACAGCTCTCGAGATAAACAACATTCAAATTAATTGGGTTAAGAAAATGGATGGTAGGTGTATCGGATAACCACAGCAAAATAGCGACAGTTACACCACGCCGTTGACACTTGGCTATAAACGCATAGCTACGTATAATATGTAGGTATAAATACTTAAATAAACCGATGTCAATAGAAAAGTTAAAGTAAACCTCACCAACAAGTCACCCAAAAGAAAATGAAATGACGAAATGAATGAATCACACCTTTGCCAGATATTTATACGCCATGCAGTAGCGTGCAAACATTATTGTGTTCCGATTTGAAGGGTACTGTTTCCAGCGAAATTACTGGGCGTATGAGACTTTAGAACCGATGTCTCAGGGTAAAGAGCGCAGTGCAGTGCCGCACAAGATTATGCAATGTAAAGTTCTGCGTGGAACTGTAGCTGTTATGGGCAGGCGTAGCGCTTAACATCAGGAGAACGAAACGAAAACGAACCGAACCGAATGAATCGAACGAAAGGAACAAAATAAATGGAACTAACGAAAATAAATAAATGAATTAAATTAGTGAATGAAATATTGTAACGGTAGCGTTAGACAACTTGGTGATATTACTGACAAAAAAGCCGGTTGGAAAATTGTTCCCTAAAATTGTAGCCCACCCAACGCAAACTTTTTGATGGATTGGTCTGTAGGTCATCCATTACCATTTGAGTAGGAGCGCTGTTTACGTAGGTCATCAGAAGAGGCAGGTCGCATTCATGCCGCCAATCTTAATAAAGACATTGCACGGATTCGCGCTACTATGTTGGTATCTGATGTCATAGCTAAATGACTCCTTATCCTTTGAGACAAACAAGGTGTCTTTCACGACATATTTTCGAAGTCAGAAGACACCCGATTGAAGTCCCAAATTAATTTAATACTGTACATGTCATGTATGTTACAGTACTGTTTTTCATCTTCTTTTCCCGTCATCTCAGTATTAACTATCCCCTTAATTCTTATCTTACACATAATTTTATCTATAACCCCATCTATTTCTACGTTTTGTTCTTCCTCCATTGTAAATACAGTGAAACTTGGTTAAGTGGGACCTGGATAAGTGAGAAACCTCCATAACTGGAACTCATGCTGAGGTCCCAACACTTATACCTGTATATCTGAGACACTGGGTAAGTAGAATACCTCTATAAGTGAAACGACATTGCAGGTCCCTTGATGTCTCACTTAACCAGGTTTCACTGTACTCTTCTTATGGCCAATTATTCATCTCATAAAAGAGCTTAATAATTTATTCGTTCAATAGTTATTGAATCGTTCATCTTAACAATGAAAAATTGGCCCCTAGTCAAATTATATTTTGTTAAGAAAGTGAACTGACGCGACCACTGGATTTGGAGCATAACCATGCGAGAAGACCGGTGAAGATTTCGATAAATGACATTGGCATTTCAAAATGACAAATTGATGGAGAAAGACACGACATGAAACGAAGGAACGAAGATTTCTTCGTTCCGTCCATCCATCCGCGTGACATGCCATGCCAAATAATAGATTTTACTCGTACGCTCATGTTTTAGAGGTTTGAGGCTAAAAGACTAATGAACTGTTCATAAATATAGGTCGGCAACCATCTCTCATCTCTGAACTCTTTCACTACACTGTATTTACGAAAAACATACACAGACGCCGGCCTTTTTCACAACTCCCTGTTAACAAATTGTCTGTTATTTATAATCTCGAAGACAGGGCACCGTTTAATTTATTTGGCACCTAATTAACTACATCGTTAGGGTGTAATTTGGCTTGGATTAACAGAGTTATTGAGTGGAGATAGGTTTGCGATGGTTTGATGCAGTCCCGTCCAAGAAAGCGAGTAGAAATGATTGAAACTTGAAGTGACGACTGAATTTCAGGAGTAGCTGTAACGTCTTATGTACGTTGAGTTTGAACTCTTGATGTCATTTTAGATGGAAAATTCCTAAGACGCAGAGCTGAAATATAACAAATATGACAAAGAATTTAGAGATGTTCACATTAAGACGCTAACCATCTACTTTAACACTGTACAAATGAAAATTAAAAAGTGTTCATTAAAATGAACCAGCTATGTCGGTACATAACCTACTACCAATATACTGTGGACGTTAATAACAGTTCGTTCACATAAGATGAATAAACAACAAACTGTTTGGCTCCACTACACAAATTGCTAACTGCCAAACTGCTAACTACCGTATAAGCTGCCCAAAATCTCGCATATCTGCGCAGTGCCCAACTGCATTTCCCAAAATATATGCTCCCATTACGTCAGTATAGGTACCTAAACATCGCGGAATTATCTGAAGCCGACTGTAATAGAACATTACATTATAGCTGTGAGTTTAAATTGAGCTGGATTTATGAGTGCTATAAAGAATTTGAGTCTAGATTTGAAGATGGATGTATAGCTAGATTCTAGACATATAATGTACTGCTATTTATTACTAGCATGGCCCTCAGTATTGTCCCATAGGAACCGTTACTCGGAAATAATGTAGCATTCTAATAGTTAAAGAATTTTTGAAATCGGACCGTTAGTTTTTGAGTTTAATCGTTACAAATATACAAAAAAAAACAAGTCTTTCCTCTTTATAATATTAGTGTAGATGGCGCCCAGTTATACAGTTTTGTACTATAATATTAGTGTAGGTCTGGCTCCCAATCCCATTTAGCGCCCAGTTATACAGTATGTTACTATAATATAAGTGTAGATCTGGCTCCCAATCCCATTTAGCGCCCAGTTATACAGTATGTTACTATAATATAAGTGTAGATCTGGCTCCCAATCCCATTTGGCGCCCAGTTATACAGTATGTTACTATAATATAAGTGTAGATCTGGCTCCCAATCCCATTTGGCGCCCAAGTACACAGTATTTATTATAATGCGTAGGTACACTATACTAGCTTTAGTATAGTTGGTACTAATGACATTGTATACTAGGAACAACGGCGGGCGGTCAGTTTCTCTACCTACACCAATAAAGATCCCGAAGGCGCAGCTGATGCTAGTTTTATCCAAGGTCAGGAAATCCGCAGATTGATTAACTAAATGCAGACATTAGTATTGACGTCAGTAAACATTTTTTTCTGTGCCAACTTTTTCATAGAACATGATGAAGTGATAAGAAACAGTGGTTCTTAAGATTTTTGGAAAATTCTGACGCACCTTCCTCGTAAGATTGGATATAGATTTTTTGTACAATGAGAGAAATGAGTCAAACATCCTCTGGTAGCAGAGTTTATCGTTCTACATAAGGGTCTTAGCTCAGATATCTATCTCTAAATAAATGCTGTGAATTGATAACATTTTAAATTTTTTGATTGAACTTCGTACTATATACTTTACTCTGCTCTCTCGTTTTGCCACACCACCACCATTTCAGTTACACCTCCAGGATGACTGGTAGAAAATGCTACTTAGCATTAAGTATTCCTTGTACTCCATTTGTGTGCTAAAGAATAAATAAATAAATAAACTTCTGAAAAAAATCAGTATGAAAGGGTCGTAGGACGAAACCATTAACGAGCCTTCCAAAGAACAGAGCTCTGACTATGATCAACACGCCTGATGATGATGATGTTCTGATCTTTCTGTCTCTGATTATTGGTAGTACCAATAATGCCAGAGCTGGTGTCAACTTGGCACCAAGTTGTGAGGCTTACCGCAGCCATGAATAATAAAGGAAAATCAACTATAACCATCACATCATATAATTAACCTCACCAGAAGGTCAAAAAGACGGAGCCGTAATGTAAGCATTATATATAGAAATCTGAGAAAATCTCCGTAAACAAACAGAACAGTGTTTAGAAAACATTACTGGCTGAGTGTTACTCAGTAGTTTACTCGTAATTGAACAGATTCGAGCGGTTTACTGGGATAGCGGAAGTATGAATTGCAAAAATGATTGCTATATCGATTTCGATCAAGCTATATTGGCGAGCAAAGGTTACGCCAGCGAAAATTTGCAGATATTTAAGAATCATTTTGTAAAGCTTAAAGCCATGTCTCCTGCGCGTTTTCGGTCTAGACACTACATAAAAACACCTACACATGTCACTGTCATTTTTGACAACATATCTTGTTTGATATGAAACATCAAACATTTAAAAAAAATGACAAAATTGACAATGTTTTGTGTAGCTAGGTTTTTTTGGAAAGAGTAGAACAACATGCGAAGGAGACACGGCTTAAGAAGATATTCCTGAAAGTTGGAGCGTGGATAAAATACAATAGTTGGACATTGGACAATCTACAAACCTCATTTGTAGCTCAAATGTTCAACACCACTAACAGTTTACCTCGTAACCATCACGCAAGCAGCATTGCCCCATTGCATTACAATGCCAATTCGATCATCCAAAATAATTAGACACCAGCACCTTTAAAACAAATTTTACCAAGCCGCCCGGGAAATGCAACTCCCAAAAAAAGCTATTAAAATGATCGCATCGACATAAAAACGAATTCGGCCCGAAATAAACATCAGAAGATCTTCAAACGGGCGCGTTAGCGGTCGCGGAGGAATACTTGTAACCACACACTAGTTAGTAACTTCTAAAGTTTTATTGCTCAGAGGAAGGCGTCGCGTCTCTATCATCAAAAATGGTCTTGTAATATTCCAAATCTGTAAGTCTTCTTTCTTTCAGTAATGATAGAAGTCTCCCCTTTGTAGTAAATAGGGAACAGAACGCTACTTCACTGTGTGTTTGCTGTATTACTGTTTCTGTTCTGAGGTTTCTCATCAACAGCAGTATCTTTTTTGAAGTGAAACTTCTAATGCGACTTCCAACAAGGTTGCGTTAAACGCTTAACGCTACCATGGAGGGGGTATGAAAGCACTGTTGCGTTAAACGTTCAACGCAAATAAATTTATAATACAAATAAATTTTAATAATTAAAAGATGTCATCAATTGTGAATTGTAAGCAATGTTAATAAAGTTTGTCTTGAAGAATCAATATGATTTCACTAAAAATCAATTTCTACCCCTTCCTATTTTCATTTCCACATTACGAAGTTTCACTTCTTCCGCGCGGAGGGACTCCACGCACTATTTTTTATTTTTATTTGACTGGGTGACGAGCCGAACAAGTCGTTCACCTGATGGTAGCATTACGCCTGCCCATAACAGTCACAACACCACCCAGAACCTGCGTTGCATAATCCTGTGCGGCACTGCACTGCGCTCGTTACCCTAAGACATCGGCTCTAAAGTCTTATATGCCCAGTAATGTCGCCGTCTATAGTTAATTTACAGACAAAAGATTGGGTTGATAACAATCTGATTATGATAATTGCATATATATGTTATACATTTATCTAATATTATCAGCTTTAATTTTTTCAATACTTACTTTAGCAACCTAGCTTATCAAACCAAAGTACTAGGCTGGCATAAATTGCTAGGAATCCTCTGTTCTAGTATCATCGACTCCAATAATTAACTTTTGCTTCACACTAGTACTTACACTTTTAGCTCTCTGTCAGTCAACAAACTCCACTGAATCATCGCACCAAAATTTCTAAAAACAACAAACGGACGGATTTCCTTTCCTCAAATCATCCAAATCTGGGGCATTCTTCATAAGTTTTATAAACCAGACTTGTGTAGTAACTGGCGTTTAATCTGTGGTCCGTGGTATATGGGGCGACTGTAGCATGAAAGAAATCTAAACAATCAAATCTTTTAAGAGTATACTTAGTTTACAATATAGTACTTTATAGTTATTTGAAATTTCGGTTTAGTTTACATTACAGAAATTTTACAGAAATACAAAAGTAGACAGACTTTGTTAATTTGCTATCAATAATTTTGTTCCATGTTAGTAGAAAGAAACATAATCATTTTATACCGCATTGAATTCTCTGAAGCCGCGTGCAGATCGCGCCCAACCCTGATTACGAGTATAAGTTTGTTTTTTTATTAATAACTGTGGCCAGAAAACCCTGATTTTTTGTAACTTGTGGGTTGTACAAGCAACGTTTTTACACCTACCACCTTGCGAAATACAGTTGTTCTTTGAAACACCCGACACCTACTAACCAAGTTCAGCTGTTTTGTAAAAGTTTGTTATTTACAACCACAATCTTATTCCCCATTCAACGCGGCATCGGTCATTCTCCACTCGTACAAACCGAGACCAAGGCAGAATACTTTACGCATTTCGACACATATTTTTACTAAAAAAAAAAATACAAAAAAAAAACAATTTCTTAGAACCACGCGTCCTTATTCCGAATTCTTCTCACAGACGTAAAGGGGAACGAACGAAGTAACATTGAATCACAATTACTTCTGTTGGAGATAGCATCTTTGAGACAATAGATGGCGGTTAACACCTCGTTCGTTTCTCGCGTCGTGGAATTTTAATTAATTAGTTTGCTTTGACTTAAAAATAGCTTAATCGGAAAGCTTTCATCGGAGTTCGTTGAATAAAGTGTTAACTTTCTTAAGTAGAAATGGGCGTTTAAATTCTTAACTTATTGATCTTTTCCCTTATTTTGGTTGTATTTTAGGCTGAAATCCGACTAGTTAGTGCACATCTATACTATTATTTAAACTAGCAAAGGTTACCTATGTCTCACGGCTAATTATTGAGCTATCACAATTACACGATTTATGCGTGGCGTCAATTATATTGTTACTTATTTCGTCATCGCTCTGTTGACACATTTTACCACACTGTACAACGACACCTTATTAAGTAATGTACCTACCTAGGTTTATAATTAGAATAGTAAAAAAAAATAGAAACACAATTTATGAAAACAAAACTGTAAACAAACCCAACCTCCCTTATCGTACGCCTCTCAGAATCCAGCCGCGTCCCCATTCCGTACTAAAACTGGTACCAAATCGCCGATCGTGTACCAATGAGTTGAGTTCTGACAACACTTAGCATTAACATTCCTCGTATGTCACGGATTGTTGTCGACGTCGAATGCTGTGCAGTGACAGGATCGTTTCTTGTCGAATTTGTTGTGTCACACTGAATAACACCATGTTCGAAAAATTTCAAATTTGATATTTTTAAACCAATATTTCAAATGTTTCTAAAAAGTTTGAACTACGCTATGACGTAAATTAGTCAGTGTAGTAAACATAGTGTTTAAATAAAAAGTCTAGCCTATTGCTTGTCATTCTAAAATAGTTCTGTATCACTAAAATCTAACATACAAAAAAAAAAATATTATTAATTACATAAATATTATTTTAATCATTTAACTTTAAAACACGGAAGTTCAATTAGATAATTAAGTATTTAACTTTACTTAAATACAAAATTATGAACCAATTATGGTTACTAAATAATTCGTATTATAACGTTATTTACATTTTCTTTTCTAAAGTGAAATCTTACCAAAAAGTCGCACCTAAGTCTTTTAAATATAATAACATAATAAATTACAAGCAGGTATTACATATAACATAATAATTAATGAGTATTATTTATCGAAGCAATGCGGTTGCGGTGCCAAGATAAGAGGCAGACGGTAGAGGACAACATTGCCATAGTAAAAACAGCAAATTGAGTTATCATAAAACATTAATAGATGGAACACAACGGGGCTTTTATGTCTACGCACACTGGTCAATTATTCAGGCACCTGCGGCTTTGCCAGTCATAATAAGTAATTATCCACGTGTGCGTCTGCTTTGTACCCTTCTACGAAGATACCTCATTTTTATGTTTCTGCTATGGCATTGTCATTTATTTTATTAACAACATTATCGGTACTGCATTTTATGGAGGACGTAGGAAGCACCGTATCTTTAATTTGCAGTTTGTCTTCGGTAGTGTTTTTATTATAGACAGGCGTCTTTAACTTTAATGATTTATGATATGACAGTTAGTGAAATCCAGTGAAACATTTAATCTGTTATAAGATGTCAATTTGAAGTCTTACCAGTCTTGTTAGGTGCAGCCTGGTTTAGTAATTTATTTAGATCCTATTTTTTTAAACTGATAAAAATGTGGTACTTAAATTTTAAAACTTTTTGAAAATATAATTTATCTAAGAAAATTATTACAGTGGAAAATACAATTTTGAAAAAAAAATGCATGTTTTCAATGGCTGTGATACGTGTTTTGAATTTACATTTGTTTTGTGTAAATGTTTGATTAATTATAATTTGAATTATTATTTATATCTAACATATGTTACATTCAGTGTCTGATTTAAACAGATTGAAAAATGAAAGCAAGATTATTTCGGAATTAAATCAATGTCAATGGGTTCCGCGTAGACAAAACATTGAGTCTCTAATCTTTAAAAATAAATAAAGGCTATTAAAAGTTAATATAAATTAATTAGTCACTGTCATAGCAGACATACTTATCTGCTTCTCAAGCGTTTTTAACATAATCACATAGATTATACGAGTAATGCTTAATTTTATTGTATTAATTTCAGATTTTAAAGAATGTATTGGAATTATTATTCAAATACTAACAAATCATTACCATAATTACATACAAGAACATACAAATCAGAACCAATTTAGGCGATCCTAATTCGATTCTAATCTCAATTTCAATTTCAATTGTAGACATAATTACGGAATAGGTATCATTGCATCCGCCACCTAACCTTGCGATGCTCCATCTTTACAAACTTTTATTTATCATGTATAATTAATTAACCCGATAATAATTAACAGTAAATTATGCTAACGGCGTTGTTAGGTATGTCGCAGGTAAATTAATATTACCGCCACGTGTGAGAACCATACGGTACATGGTTACTTACTTATTGGGTGGCTATTTGAGGTTAGATTCTAGATAACCCTTGTACGGCTGCCTTTTTGATATTACGAATCTCACGACAGCCTTGCGACAGACGTAAGGGCAGATGCATATTTTACTTTCAAAATGAATCCCCTAGATGAATTTTAGTCTTAGATAGCCTCACAATCATTGCTTCCATCGTCACTTTTATGTCATTTTTATTTTATTTATATTTATTTTACAAAGTCCACAGATCTTTTTTTTTTAAATCTTTTGTGTCTATCTATTGCGTTCTATTGCAGTGGCGCTAGTATCCATGGCCATGACAGGTGAACAAAGGCGGGCGATCTTGTTTCCGTAATATGATTTCTAGCGACTTTGCGGCCGGTCGCATGGTGATCGCTGTCGCTTTGGTACTGCAAAGTTTTACGTAATCAGGCTGCGGGTGTGTTTTAGTTATAGTAACTGTAGTGGCCCTGTTTGCTGTTGAGTTAGTAAAGTGGGGTGTAATGTGAGTGTTAAGGGTTATAAGGCCTATAAAATGTTTAGTAAAAGTAGCCATTAGTTGGGGAATTCCCATAGGTCCATAGATAAAGCTATTCACTGAGTAGGCTAAGTATGGTTCAGTTTCAGCTAATAATCTATACCAGAGGTTCCTAAACTATTTTTCTTATAGACCACTTTCATAATTTAGCTGGTCCCGGTGGACTCCCTGCAGCTACAATTCTACCATATTCTCATTTATTTCCTATTATCTTTATAATAAAGCAGTAGGTACCTAAAGCTAAAGGGCAAAAATAATGTATTTAATTATTTTTATAATTGACTGAGTGATGAGACGAGCAAGTCGTTCGCCTGATGGTAAGCGCTACGCCTGCTCATAACAGTCTTTGCATTGCATAAACCCGCGCGGTACTGCACTGCGCTCGCCACCCTGACACATCGGCTGTGAAGTCTCATATGCCCAGTCATTTCGATGGAAGCAGTGCCCTTCAAACCGGAACACAGATATGTTTGCACACTACTGCTTGGCTGTTGAATATCTGTATTTTGGTGACATTGGCTTCGCTTCCAAAGGTCGCCCAGTAACGACCACTCGAGATGATTGGTGCATACTTACAGTCTGGATTTCGAGGGGAGCTGGCCACTACAGGCCGTCTTATGATTACTAAAGAAAGGTATAGAGTCTCCTTTTAGTATTATACTTTTTGTTTTAGATTTTCATTTGAGTCAACACCAATTTTACGCTTTTCACTTTTCGGCGAAGGACAACATCGTGAGGAAACCCACATGCCTACCCGAGAATTATTTCGGAGGTAGGTATGTTATCCACCAATCCGGACTGGGCCCCCGTGGTGGATTATGGCCTAACCCTCCTCACGAAAGTGAGGAGAGACTCGTGCCCAGCAGTGGGACGTTATGGGTTGATGATGATGATGATGAACACCAATTTTAGATACTTAGATAGATAGATAGATAGATAAAGTCTTTATTGAAACCTCACAGAACAAAGAAAACAATAAATCACAATGGTCGGTCTTATCGCTGAGAGGGATCTCTTCCAGACAACCACTTAGTATCTACTTTGTTGGATTGTTTCATTTTACATCCTATCCTACTTGCTATCTTACTAATATTATAAATGTTTATGAGGATGGATGGATGGATGGATGGATGTTTGTTAATCTTTCTCGCAAAAACTACTGAACGGACATAGGTGAAATTTGGCACACAGATAGTTTATAGTCCGGATTAATACTTTTGATCCCCTAAAAGTGAATGGTCCTTGCGGGATATTACTTAACGCGGGTGAAGCCGCGCTGCCCAGCTAGTAATTAAATAACTTGAAAATGACTTTACATGTAGTTTTTTTTTTAAACTGGCTCCAAATGTTCTTTTTCTGAGCTTGACTAGACAAGTAGAACACATGAGTCATTCGCGTTCCGACCGAAATGTTTTCGGCAAACGTAATAAATTTATAATCGATTTAGGTACAATGTACGTATGTATTTACTTAAACAAAAAATTAAATACATATTTTTTAAATTACGTATAGAAATGTGAGAGAGACGAAACGAAAACGATATTTCTCTTAGGCAATTACTATATATTCCAGCGTACGAAACAAAACACGGAAAACAACAACAATTTTTTCCCTCAATGACATGTTTGACACTATAAAAGAAAATAAACTAAATTTAAATAATCATACAAAAGGTCTGTCGCCCACATTCTCCTATTAAATTGTTTAGTATGAATTCGACTCTACTGATGTCGCTGTTCCGCCGGCCGCCCCAATAAGGAGCTAGTACAAAACGTAAGATACTCGAGCAATAAAGCGACTCCATTGTCCCTACTCTACCTAAAGCTACTATTAGTATTCTGTGGCTGGGCCAGGCCGAGCTCTTGTCGCTAAGTGCATGCATTTTTGTTATCTACCCATGAAGATGTACGGCTCTTGGACTAACATTAAGTTTGGTTCAGTCGGTAGGCTACTTCCCACAGGTCCACCGCCCGTTGTCCTCAAAAAAATCTTTCTACTTATAGTTCCTAGGATATCCACAAGAATTATAATTAAAATGTAGGATTTGTACCGGGATTATAATAACTATTTATTATATTAATCACTCTTGCGAAAATAGACTAGGAGCTGGACGCGCCGTAGGTAAAGTCTCTTATTTTTTCCGTACCATTAAAAATTAAATAGCTTCATAAAAAAGAATACTGGTTGTCATTATTATAAATCTAGCCATTTTATAAATATGCCTTGAAATCATCTATAAAATATAAAGATATCGGTGATTGAAATAGTGTGGTTTTTTAAAATATTTTATGGGTATATAGAATGACGTTTTACTTAAGTCAGGGATCTACATTATAAAAATGTTTCCAGTACATAAATACTTTGTATTTTGTTTATTTTGCTTCCGATATATTTTTATCCGCGCATTCATAACTCATTCGTAAATTATTTCATCACATCTTTACTTAACCCAATTATTACCATCGTAAACATTTCAAAATTATTTTCACTTGCAGGCTCTCAAGCCAAGTCATTGACTTACCAACCGGAAGCTCCGATATATTCCTCCATCACGAATTCAGATGATTGACTGCAAGACGTTACTACCATCTCATAATTACCGTCGTCCCTTTCGAACTTACCTGAAAATAGAAATGGGTGAGTGAGACAGAGATGTCGACAATGCGCTGCACGTACGAGGAAGTGGGAACGATCCCTGATGCCATAGTAATATTAATCAAGTATTGAATAGATTTTGTGTGTTATATAAGCTATGTAATTTATGTAGAATATGAGATAAGAATATTCCTATGCTTATAAGCGGATGCTCAAATTGTACTGGCGTCTTAGACGTAGTGCTTACGAAGTGGCGTCATCATCATGTTTTATTTAAAAGGTCTCTCAGTGCAAATACGTCTGATAATTTTCCTATGCATTTTCTTTATAAGCGCTTTGCTAGAGTTTCACTACTTATGGCGAGTAGTAAGATCAATATAATAATTATGTCGATGAAATTATTGCTGAATGCTGCAGCAATTTAAAAAAGACTAACACTTGCATTGTGTGAAATGAGCCACCATCACACATATTTTCCGGGAATTATAATATAGAGCTTTTAAAGAGATAGATTAAAAACAGTTTAAGAGAGTTGACAAAGACAACGCATCGACAACGCCCCGACTGTTGCATGAGTCCATAGGCGGTGGTAACCGTTTACCATCTGGCAGACCGTCAGCTTTTTTGCCACACCATCACATAAAAAAGGAGAATAGAATAGAAAATGCTTCATTATACGCAGAGTATTGACCGTAGAAGCCTTTATTTTTATATTTCCATAAAACTATCATCGTTACATGGACAACAAACAATACTTTACATCTAGAGGCGGACTGGCGTCAAATAAACATCATCGGCCGGAATCAATTGCATACTGTTTACATGGAAATACGGCTTTTATTGTCTGCGTTCCTCATTTGCCGTCTCATTATGGCCCTATAGACGGAGAGACTGTGCTAAATTATTCTCTAGTACTTACCAATAGCTACACACCAAGGACTCAAAAGAAAACAGTGCTAGGTAAATTCTGAATAGGGACGAAACGAAAATAATGAGAAGATATTCTTGCTGGATACTTTTTACAGCGACATAAACCGCCCTCCACAGATCTGCTAACAGTAGATCTTATGTTAAACAATAAAAAACAAAAATTATGCACGTGCGATTAGATGCACTAATCTATAGTCTGTAGTCGTAAACGTGGAACCTTATTAGCCAGTTTATGGTATATATTTTTAAATGCATGAGTTGATGACTGTTGACTCGAAGAATTGATAATTTCCGATTGCAGCAAATCGGAAACTCTTTGGAAAGATTCACGAAATACTTGGTCTCTATTTACTAAATGCGTCGATTAACAAATTTAGAAAAAAATCATAAAGTGGCTTAAGGTTTCCAGACGTTAGCTCTCAGACTACATACATTACTCGTTTGAATGACTTATACGGCGTTTTACTTCCTCACCTTCTGCATTATGTATAAAGTTTGCCTAATGATGCAATATCTCAGCACATCAATACAATACAAAATATAACACATTACTGCCCACTATATCACGGAAATCACATTAAATAAAATACAGTAAAATAAATTTACCTGTGCTATATTGGCGTTCAGTTTTACATTTTTTTCTAAGCTACGATAAATTATCCCGACATTAAGTAACCTACTATAAATTTTGCAAAACATTAATTTAGGGTAATTTAATTTGGACTATTTTTTTTATCGTGACCTTATCCGCGTGTAATGTGATAAAAAGTATTCTTCGTCCTTTCTTCGAGCTTAAACTATCTCCGCACCAAATTTTATCAAGATCGGTTCAACCATTTAGCCGTAAAACGGGAGCATACAGACAGAGAGACAGACCGCCGGCTTCTGGAATGTTTGTTAACTTTGACAACTAATTAAATGTATTGCCGTCCTTGCCATTTGTTTAGTGCCAGCTAGAGACAACGATAGACTTAATCTGCTGTCAAGTTACTAAACGTTCCAGTAACTGGCCGTAACAGTGTTACTTTCGTTTTTAAATTATTAGCAGAATATTCCGGATCAGTCCGCGGTAACCGCTTTTATTCCCTACGTTATTTGTTTACCATCTAACGCAAAACAAAACACGATCAACGGCTTTTCCAAGAAAACCTACTCGCGCGTACGCAACGTTTATTTTTAGACCGATAGCAACAGAAGCGCTACAACAAAAAATCGTCTAGCCAAATCTCTTCAGCTCTTCACTGAGACAATTGTCATATGCTGTCGACAGGTTTAATTGAAATTTACTGTCATCTTTTACGGTACGTAATAGCTGCCATTTCCAGTGCAATTTTGGACTTTAACTCGTGATGGATAGCGTTGAAATTGCCGTGTCCACTTTTGATTTACGTTGCGTTCCATGGTAGCGTCTTACTATTTATTGTGGTCAGACAGTCGACGTTGATGGTGTGAGAGATACCGGCCGTTTTGACTTATGTTTTGGTAATTTTAACGTTATCACTGATGACGTTAAAAACTGATGTTTTAAACTTTAAAAGTCCATAATATTCAGTTGCCAATTACGATTGTATTTCCATATTTCTATAACAGGAATAAATATCAAAATATTATTAAGTACTTTTTAATTTCCTAATTTTGAAAAGTCAAATTTTATAAAAAGTAAAACTATCCTGAGAACCTTTGTAAAATTAGGCTTTAAAATACTAGTAAACATCTTTTTCATAGCATGGCTACGCGTTCCTTGTACTGGACGGCTACTGATAAAGAGGCACGGATTAAAAGAAAAAACTATTTCAAATAATAAAACTATAATTATCATCATCATCATCATCATCAACCCATAACGTCCCACTGCTGGTCACGGGTCTCCCCTCACTTTCGTGAGGAGGGTTAGGCCATAATCCACCACGGGGGCCCGATCCGGATTGGTGGATACATACCTACCTCCGAAATAATTCTCGGGTAGGCATGTGGGTTTCCTCACGATGTTTTCCTTCACCGAAAAGCGAGTGATAATTACGTACATATGTTTTACAGAAACACATTGGTACGTGCCCGCACTGGGACTATAAAATAAATATAAAACTATAATTATAGTAAAATAAAATTGCTTTTTGAATATAACTGTCATAAAAATTTCTGCATTGTCTTAAAAGAAATTTAGTATTAGTTTTTATTACGTAAAGACGATCGCCGCCAGCTCTCCGCCTATCCGTTTATACGGCCTGACGATCGCAGATAATGCCTGCACTTGATTTGAGACAATCACGGGACACGATTTTGTTTTATTGAATCAACTTGGATTAAGTGGACCGATCAGATAGCCCCATGGTCTTGTACAGCTAGGAAGAAAAATAAGTGAACATGGAAAAAAATCCGTTAAAATGTATGATTTGTCGTCATCATCAACCCATATCTTCAACTGAGCACGGGTCTCCCCTCACTTGCGAGGAGGATTAGGCCATAATCCACCACGAGGGCCCGGTTCGGATTGGTGGGTACCTACCTCTGAAACAATTCTCGGGTATGTATGTGGGTTTCCTCACGATGTTTTCCTTCACCGAAAAGCGAGTGATAATTACGTACGTAAATATTATGCTTTACAGAAACACATAGAAGTTTCAGGTCGTTTAGTTTGATTTAATACCGATATTATGTTATTTTGACGTCACTTTGGTGGCGTGAAGTGAATAATATGACCAAGATTATGACATCCAATGGTCCACGAAAACGAACGACTCTGCGTCATCTAAATATGACATATTATAGCTAATTTTCGTATTTTTATCTTGTAGTCAATCGTAAATCGTAATGATGTTTTCCACGTAGCGAGCTGATACGTGATATTTTTTGAGTTGTGAATGAAAATGATTTTTCTTGTTGTTATTAGATGTTTTTTTTTATTTGACTGAGTGACGAGACGAACAAGTCGTTCACCTGATGGTAAGCGCTACGCCTGCCCATAAAAGTCAGAGCACCACCCAGAACTCTGCATTGCATAATCCTGCGCAGCACTGCAGTGCGCTCGTCATTCTAAGACAGTGATGTTGCCTCTGTTTTGACTAACTGTTGTATTTCAATTTTATTAAATGTTCAGGACAAACGTTTTGCAGTTTTGATATTTGCATTTTCGATAAAGCAGCAGCGTAAAAACAACACTGTGTTCCGGTTTAAAGGGCACTGTTTCCAATGAAATTACTATATGAGACTTTAGAACCGATGTCTCAGGGTGACGAACGCAGTACAATGCCGCTCAAGATTATGTAATGCAAAGTTCTGCCTGCAACTGCTATGGGCATGCGTAGCGAATACCATCATATGAACGACATGCTCGTCTCGTAACTCGATCAAATAAATAAACAAATCAGCCTAAAAATGAGACGCGACAGTTAGACCAATGAGCGACCGTGTGTATTGTTGGGTAGTTCGTCGGTGGTGGTATTTTAAAAAATATCGACATCTGATTTTGATTTCATAGTTTCTTATCAAACCGGTGCCGGCCCGGGGCGCTTACCGACACAATATATCAATAGCTTTGCTCGTCTCAGCTTTAAATCTCCCAACAATTTCTATACAAATTCTAAATCTCAAAAAATCAAAAAGAAACCTCTCTAATTCTCCTATAAAACCACAATTACGTAACCCTCAAATTCCCATAAAAGTGCCACAAAAGAATGGGTCTACTTAAAAACGTAATGTCCGCTTATTTCGTGGTCACATTACTGCACCGGCTCGTGACTTGTGGTCTAAAGCTGAGCATTTACTTTGGGAAAAAATATGTCACACAAACAAAAAATAATTACAAAAAAAAAAATTCAATTTCAAAAATATTCTCATAAAAGATATTTAAAAAATATACGAAACGTAACTCTCTCTCTCTCCTTTTATCTTCACTTACTTATATCTCCCTCTTAACTTCTGTTCGCCTCGCCCGATCACATTTTTCGTAACGCATTCACCAGCTTACTCCCCAAGTCAAGCGTGCGTAAAGAAGTTTTACTTCAAAAATAAAAACTACGAATCCGGACTAAGCCTCCACGGTGAATACTGGCCTAACCTCCTCACTGTGATCCACGCTTAGTTTTGTTCATCATCACCAGCATCACAATACAACCCATGTTGTGATAAAGGCGATGAAGTAAACGCAGCGTTCCCTCCACTTGTATCCGATGCCTAGGAACAGAAAGACAATCGCCAGAGCCTCTTATCGGCATAGGTCAAAAGCCATCTTCTGTTTCCGCCAATATATCACAACTTCCTTATGAACGGTGTGCGAATGATAACGTAATGCCAATATATACTCTATACCTACTTACCTACGCACGAAGATAGGTTGTTGTATGATTGACGCATACGATCTTCATTTAAGCATGTACAATAGTGGCAACATAAGTTTTTTTTTAATTCAGAGTTTGGCCGAGGAAGTAACAGAAAGCGTTGGAGGGACGACTGCGATGCTTTTCTGAGTGACTGGGTCACAAAGAGCAGTAGACAGATGTCTCAGTGGAAAGAGACGGGGAGATAGCAGTTCTGTGTTCCTGTTTGAAGGGCACTGTTTCCAGCGAAATTACTGGGCATATGAGACTTTAGAGCCGATGTCTCAGGGTGACGGGCGCAGTGCAATGCCGCGCAGGATTTTGCAGTGCAGGGTTCTGGGTGGTGCTGTGACTGTTATGGGCAGGCGTAGCGCTTACCATCAGGTGAATGACCTGCTCGTCTCGGCACTCGGTGAACAAAAAAAAATTTTTTCTTTTAAACTTCTATTTGTACTTAAATGCATATCCCTCATGACTATTTCTCTATGCCGTGTCTATTTATTTGTGTAAATAATTAGACAGCCTCCCGATTGCCCTCCAGACTGCGGGTAGAGGTGCAGGAAAGCGGGTCGCGGTGGAAAGTGTCCAATGTCCATTCTGTGTGTACTATATGACATACTATATGACTGTCTTCTGTGCTAATGTTGACCAGGAAGGGCACTAACAGAGACATTCGCAGATATCTAAATCTATCATTCGGTCAGTGACTCCATCAAGATCCTTCTGAGGACCAATAAGGAACCCGACAATTTACTGGCATCTGCATATATTACATTCAAAATAGCCGTGGACGTAGTCAGGGATGGGGGAAAGGGGGTGACTTTTCTCCTTTTATTCTTCTTCCAGCCCTTTTGGCTCCTTTGCTTTGCTTTGACTTGTTGCTCATTGTAATTTTGAGGACGATTCTAAAACGGTTCTTCATTAAGCATGTTAACATTTTTATAAACTCCCAGATGGATAAAGTTTATTAAGTTTATGTTTATTAGTGAAACAGTCATGAAGGAATCACGAAGATCACAGAATAAAATCGTAATAGTAAAAAAATACTAACAACTAATAGCAAATTAAATACGTTAACCATTACAATGCGTATCGGCAGTCTAGGAGTAGATTTTATTGATCCTTTGTTTTCCGATTCTTAATAGTACAAATACAAAATGGAATACATATTATAATACAATTTATTGACATCAATTAATTTTAAAAGTTCGTGTTGAATCCGTAGGCTCCAAAACTAGCGTAATCTGTGTACATTCAAGTACTTTCTACCGTATTCAATATATTTGCGACTTCAAATGGATGTCCTAATTTTTTATATTAAGAAAAACATAGTTACCATTAATAAAGGAACACAAAAATACTTAACCGATTACCTACCAAAATAACAAAAAAAAATAGTTAGTTTAGCTCCCTTCTCATGTTATTTTCACTAAAGCTACAATAGATTTATTAACCCTTTCCCCCTGTCTCCCTAAGCCTGAGTACGTCCATAAAAATGACCATAGTTTGTCATGCAAGTTGTGTCCGGGATCTATTGATAGAATAAAAACTTATTATAAGTACGTTCATCTACCGTACATACAAATTAGGCCTAGTTTTAGTTGAAATTCAAGGTAAAACGTTGAACCCCGTTTTCGGCTCAAGTTGATTTAAATATGACGTAAAAATTGTAAGGTGTAAAATAATTTAAGCACCTATTAAAATAAATTATAATATTTTTTCATTGGGATAGGAAGGAAGCTATGAAAATAAAAGAAATAATAAATAACATTAAATTAACACATTTTGTCCGAAATGATTCGATTCTTATTTCATACTTCTGTCATTTATCACAAACATTCTAAAAAAGTCGTCAGTGAGTAAAATAATAATAAAATACGAAGCTTCAAATCCAAACATTTCCAAATCAAAAGCTATATTATTTATCAATTAAACAGTTATATAAATCATTACAAAAAATGTACAAAACTAATTTCAAACGAAAATAGTTTTCAATATCCGTCTGTAAAAATGCCAATACAAAGTTAAGTTAACAGTTGTCACAAAATAATTAACTCTTCAGCCATAAGATTAAGGTTTAATTTTCACAATAATGTAATAAGTCTTCTGAAAGCATAATGAAGTTGTAGCGTACAGCAAAGGGCGACGGAATCGGAACACTGGCCGCATAGAATACAGTTCAAAAATAGAATGCATGTGACAATGAAAAGAGAACTAAATCGAAATATTCAAAATTGGAATTCTATTCACGCGTCTGATGTTTCTTTGAGTTTAGAATTGGCATGAAATTAACACTTACAGGTGCGGGCTAGGACAATTTATATTGGTAGGTACCTACTAAAAGTACGTACTTAATTTTAATAAAATATATTGTGGTTTAACATCTGTAATAAATGAATTTAAAGGTAATACCATTGACTATAAAATTTTTTTAGCTATAACTATGTTTACTACTATACTAATCATTTCAACATTTTAATATAAACTATTTGTATCAAGGAGGGTTTTTTTCATAAGTTTGACGTGTGTATAATCTGTGTACATAATATGTGTGTCTGCGATTGCATCGTATACCTCCCAAACGACTGAACGGATTTTGATGAAATTTAGTATAGGTACAGATACTGTAGGTCATTGAATAGAACGTAGAATACTTTTTATCCCGTTAAAATTGCGGTTCTTTTGGGATGTTAATCTACGCGAGTTAAACCGCGGGCAGCAGCTAGTTTCATTATAAATATGTATAATATGTATAGAAAATCTCTTTATTGCGCACCAAAAAGAAAACATAACAATAAACTCACATACCTAGTAAGTACTTACCAAAATGATGTTAACAATACATTTACATAGAAACAGCCTAATTATAAACGAAACAACAAATCATACAATTCGTTGCCTTAAATTGTAATGGCTAATGACTAATACACCATTAGCATACTCTGACTAAACAGAACTATCCTGGGAACCACTGCTATTTATAAACAACGCTATGATTCCAAATAACTAACGAGTTACTAATAAAAACTAATAGTGTACTACTCACTGGATAAAAAAATTAAAATAGCCTATGTTTGTCGGTATAATTGGTTAAATCGGTGTAGTAGTGTTTGAATTTATTCATTACAAACAAACGTATGTACATACAAAAATACAAATATTTCCTCTTTGTAGAATAGAATAGAAAACTCATTATTGTACACCAAAAAAAAACACAGTACAGAAATATTACAATAGAACATACATATAAGTATTACGTAAGTGTAGAATACAAGTAGATTATAATTATAAAATGCTGGTATATTAACAATTTTATATTTGTATTAATAAAATTAATATATTATAATTTGTAGTTAGAATCCACCCCTGTCATATTTCAAGTTGTAAAATTTATAACTTAATTATTTATTACTAGCTGTGCCCTGCCACGCTTCGCTGTGGCGCATTCGCACATTCGCTGATATGTCACTGATGAGAAAGATAGATAAAAACAATCCTTGATGCGGATTATATATCATGCTAAAATTTCAGCTCGATCGGTGCAGAACTTTTTGAGTTTTTAAAGCGTACACAAACCAACTTAACATTTTTATATATATAGATTGACAAACGTACAACCATGTTCAAATTCCAAAATGATAGTAACTCAACCAATAATATTATTAGTAACATAAAAAGCCGAGAAATTCTATTCCCACTCCACATTTGCACGCCAGACATTTTGTTTAACAATGCTTTCGATGCCAAAGCATTGAATAAAGCCATAAGATTCCTGTATTTTATCACCTTTAACCAGAAATAATTTGCATACGGAAATATTGTTATAATGTTAGGGTTGCAATGCTGGCTTTATCGATATAATTTATAATATCCTTTCAAGAGGAATATTATAAAAACGATATAGTTGTTTTTTTTTTCACTTCGTTTTTTAAATTTTAAATTGAAAGTAATACAAACTCAGAAGGCAAGTTAAGTTCTTTAAGATTGAATTAAGAGTAATATAATAACAAAAATACTGAGCAGCAGAAATAATCCTATATTTTGCATCTATTAAATTACGTGCATTTTTACATTGAATTAAAAAAAATGCAAGATACAAACCAAACAATCTTCAATGAACCAAAAAGAAATGTAAATGCATCATCAGTATCATCATGCATTTCATTAAAATGTATTATTACTAGAATATTAATATATTTTTTACAAAAAAAAACTGTACTAAAAAAAAAACAGTTTTTTTTTTTATTGCAACTCAGCTTTCGATATTTTTCTTTCATCTACTCTACTGTAGAGATGGCCAGCAATTCGCGGTTTGGCGCAGTCTATCCAGCCAGCTATACATCTGGTGGACATGATACAGGTTTTCCTTGAAAATAGTAAAACGCGCGAAATTGGGTGCGCTGCCAAATTGTTTCTTGTTTCTGCGTATGTATCGCGGAAATGGATGAATAACGGTCAATTGGGCCGTAAAATAAATTATTTCATTACAATATTGTGACTAAACTGCACTATGGAGAAAACCTTCTTAAAAAAAGAATAAAGATAAAATAACTTAAAGGAGTCCGTTCTAAAAAGGGTAGGCAACGCACTGGCAATACTGCTGGCGTTGCAGATGTCCATTGGCGGCGGTGACCACTTACCATCGGGTGGGTGCTTGCTTGCCAACTAAATTGTAAAAGAAAAAAACTATGATTTCCATCGATTTATCCATGTCTGTATGTAAAATAGTTTATGGTAAAATAAATTGCAACCATTATTTGTTTACTCTTAATTTTTAAATGGCATAATTCATTTACTCTGCTGTTTATTTTGCCAATTAAACGTCACTAAAAAGTTTCACTTAAAAATGTATTTAATAATTCTTAACACTGGCTACGTCCATAAATTTTACGAAGGCAAAACGTAACAATAAAGGCAACGTAATAATCATTAATATTTTTTTTACTGTAACAATATTAGATACGCTATAAATAGTCATATAATAAAACCAATTATAATTTAACAATTAGCTTCACTTCGTTAATTTTTAGTCTAGACTTACAATTTCGGCACTCACTAGATAAACATAACAAATTATAATAAGTAAGCTTTAAAGTCTCAGATGTAAAGTTCAAAATCATTTGCCCAGTTACTAGCACTATTATCAAAAGATAGGTTTAAAATATGCTACAAAATCTTGAAATATCGGCCCACTGCTGAGCACGGGTCTCCCCACACTTTCGTGAGGAGGATTAGGCCTTAATCCACCACGGGGGCCCGGTTCGGGTTGGTGGATAACATACCTACCTACGAAATAATTCTCGGGTAGAGGGTATATGGGTTTTCCTTCACCGAAAAGCGAGTCATAATTATTAATAAGCATATTTTTTCCAAGAAACACATTGGTAAATGCCCGCACTGGGATTTGAACTCGCGACTCTCAATATGTAGTGGGAGACCTCTTCTGCTAGAGACCGCCAAGCAGTAGTGTGCAAACGTTACTGTGTTCCGGTTTGGAGGGCACTGTTTCCAGCGAAATTACTGGGCATAATATTAGAGCCGATGTCTCAGGCAAACGAGCGCAGTGCAGTGCCGCGCAGGATTATGAAATGCAAAGATCTGGCACTGTAACTTATGGGCAGGCGTAGCGCTTACCATCAGGTGAACGATTTACTAGTCTCGTTGCTCAGTCAAATAAAAAAAAACCCTGGAAGGCGGACGTTCTCCCACCAACCACCACGTGCCAATGGAATGAAACACTGAGCTAGTAAACGGAGCAGCCTCGAGTCGGGTCTGATGATGCGACCCCGTAGGCGTCGAGTACGTTATTTTTAACTAAAATCAGTGACCTAGGTCGATCGCTCAGTTCTCTGTAACGGAGGTTTTGACCATTACTGAGTCACTGCAATTATTCCTTGGGTGTAGGTGTTGCCGCTAGATTGAAAACAATAAGTTTATTAGTTTTTTTGGCCTCGTTTTTGCGGTAACGGAAATTATGGTGAGCGGTTTATTCAAGAACTAGACAGTCGAGGTCTGTGTTTATAATTATGTTAGATTGGGTTTCTAACATTCCCTAATAAATTCATGAAGCGGTGGTAACCTTGTGGGAGAACGTCTGCCTTCTAAGGAGAAGGTTGTGAGTTCAAATCCCAGCGCGGGCACGTAGAATAGAATTGATTATGTAAAAAGCATATACTCGGTTGTCGGTGAAGGAAAACATCGGAGGAAACCCCAGAATTATTTCGGAAAGAATTGGCGGATAACATACTTATGTTATCCGCCAATTTGGACTGGGCTCCCGTGGTGGATTAAGGCCTAACCCTCCTCACGAAAGTGAGGGGAGACCTGTGCTCAGCAGTGGGACGTTATTGGTTGATGATGATGATGATGATTCCCTAATGTATCCCATTTATATTATAAATGCAAAAGTGTGTGTGTCTGTTCATTTCCTATTTTCAACGCAATGGCTGAAACGTAGTATACCTAGTACAATTCCTGATCGAAGTTAAAGCCTAATAATCTATGTTTCTGAGTGGACATTAGCAGCTAGAATAAAATATTGTATAATAAAATGTTAAGTAAAACTTATTAACGCAAGCTTCACTTTGGGTAAACTATGAATGCGTGACGAGAGCGTTACGAAAAGTGTGATCGGGCGATGCGAAAGGAAGTTGAGAGGGAGATATAAGTTACTTAAGATAGAAACAGAGAGTTACGTTCGTATATTCCTGTAGGGGCAAGAAAGAGAGGTGCACGCACACATTTTCTTTCTCTCTTTCTCTCATGGCGAAGTTTTACTTCAGTCATGTGGTCTAAAGCACACAAACTTTTCTTTCAGAATCTTTTTAATAAATACCATAAAAACAAACAATTTCTACATTTTACAATCCATCTCGGCCTTGCCAACTGCAACTCGCAAAACAGTCATTAGAGTCAACTAACTTAATCACCAGTCACAGTTCGTTCACTAGTCACTAAAGAGCAGCCACAGTTTAAGTTACCAGTTACTAGAACTACGAGAAGTGACCACAGAATACGGATTAGTCATGAACCTACCACATTTTTTTTTATTTGACAGAGTTTAGCGACGAGCAAGTCGTTAACCTGATGGTGAGAGCTACGCCTGCCCATAACAGTTACAGTGCCACTCAGAACATTGCATTGCATAATCCTGTGCAGCTTTGCACTGCACTGGTCACCATGAGACATCGGCTCTAAAGTCTCATATACCCAGTAATTTCGCTGGAAACAGTGTCCTTCAAACCGGAACACAGTAATGTTTGCACACTACTGCTTGGCGGATGAATATCTGGCAAAGGTGGTACTTCGCCAGGCAGTTTCAGGCAGAAGAGGCCTCCTAGTTTTACGAAAAGAGCGGTCCTCTGGGAAGCGTCGCCTAGACTGACGCGTGAGCTAATGTCAAACTAAATCATTCTCGGCGCCGCTAAATGTGTACGCAGCACAAGCTGAATGTACCCCTTTTGCGTTGAAAATCAACGCAAATAAATATTTAATCATGTAGATTAAGTTATTTTTTTTTTGTTGAGGCAATAAATCACATTTCATTTCATTTTATTTTAAACAACCGTAGCTTTAGAAGTACGAATTTCTTATTGGTGATCCGATTCACGCCTGTCTACTATCTATATATATATATATAAATGTTATGTTGGTTTGTGTACGCTTCAAAAACTCAAAAAGTTCTGCACCGGTCGAGCTGAAATTTCAGCATGATATATAATCCACATCAAGGATTGTTTTTATCTATTTTTTTCATCAGTGACATATCAGCGAAGGTGCGAATGTGCCACAGCGAAGCGTGGCAGGGCACAGCTAGTACAGTATAAAAGTCCCTAGAACATACTACTACGTAGTTACATGAGTACTAGAAACTAATGTCTAAACAAATGTGAGTAAAACTTTTTGTCATCTATCAGCGGCTCGTAAATCAACAGTGTGAACATCGTCGGTATTTAGGTTTTTTCAATCTTGGCATGACCTATTAATGTTTGTTTTGAAAACACATTTTTTCAGACACTTTGAAGGAATTTGCTCTTGATTTCAATGTTTAAATGACATTTCTAACAAACCATTGCGACGTTTCCTAGGAGAAGTTTCGATTATTGTTGAAGATTGAGGAAAAAACATATCAAATCACAAGAATACAACTTTTATGAAAATGGTGTCCTTATTTTTCTGTTTGTTTTGGCATCTCGTAAAAACTACTGAACCGATTGCAATGCGGTTTTCACTGATTGGCAGCTTAGGATGTGACTTGTGCAGTGACAATATACTCGTCCTACTAATATTATAAATATGAAAGTTTGTGAGAATGGATGGATGGATGGATTTTGTTTCTCTTTCACGCAAAAGCACGCACAGATAGTAAATTACGTGGATTAACACATAGGATACTGATGTCGTGAAAATTAAGGATTCCTGTGGGATAGTGCTCAATGCGGGTGAAGCCGCGAGGCGCAGCTAGTAATTTAAACTAAAAAATCCAACGAGTACAAATCACACTTTTAATTAAAATAAACTGTTTGCAGTACCTGACACGTATTTTATACAAGCTTGCTTAGAAAAAAAATATTTTACCAAAAACTTTTTAATCATTTATAATCTACTAACTGCGCCCCGCGTAGTTTTGTCCCATGGGAACATACTATCGGGATAAAAAGTACCATAATACACAATCCTAGTTATAAACTACCTGTGTTTCAAATTTCATTCGAATCCAATTAGTAGTTTTTGCGTGAAAGACGAACAAACATCAATCCATCCTCACAAACTTTCGCATTTGTAATATTAGTAGGAAATAGGATAGTATTTTACACTTATCACACTTATCGATAAAAAAAACCCACAAGCCCGAGTATCATTTCGGAGGTATATGATCAACCAACGCGAACCGGACTCCCGTGGTGGATTATGGCCTAATCCTCCTCACGAAAGTGAGGTGAGGTAGCAGCAGGCTGGTTTATGGGATATGATGAGTTATATATCTCAACTATCTATGTGGGGTTAATTTAAGACACGTTAGGGTTGTTTCGGTACTCGTATGCCTCAAGGCGGCGCGCGCGGTGTTCTCTCCACTCCTGTCAACGGGATGGGGTTCTCCCATGAGGACCAACGCCGTCGGGGCCGCGGAAGTCCACTCTCGCACCCGTAGCCCCAACAGCAAAGGAGTCCTGGTGGAACACCCTGGGGTTTAGTGGGTCAGCCGTCAGACTGGCGGGGGAGTCCCACATAACCACCCGGCCCTCACCCGGGTCTGGTGGTATGCGTAATTGCATTCCCCAGGTAAAAAAAAAAAGGTTTGTTTCGGTATTCAGTTAAATAAAGGGTTGCTTAGGAATTCGGATATTCAAACGGGTAGATTTGCCATAGGGGTTAGGTTATCCAACAAAGTCCTGTCATACATTCATCTGACAACTTAGGCGGAATTAAAACTATATATTTCTACATTTTCTTGTTTCTTATTTATCTATCTACGGATATCTACCTACAATCCCATGGAGTACTGTGACACATGTTGGTTCCTTTTTCATAGGTACCCATATCTACCTACTCACTCGTACTATGTTAGTAAACAGCTCTGATATGAACAGACCCATAATTAGTTATTAATTTAATTACCATTAGTTCGTATTGAAACGTTGATGATTGATCATTAACAATTGATTACGTTTTTTTTTCTTTCGTAATGAGATTTGGCGCCAACTTAGGGTTGACACGTGTGACAAATATTGGTACCTAGTTATTAACATAGTTACTATCCAAAGGTCATCATCATCAACCCATAAAGTCCCACTGCTGGGCACGGGTCTCTCCTCACTTTCGTGAGGAGGGTAGGGCCATAATCCACCACGGGGGCACAGTCCGGATTGGTGGATAACATACCTACCACCGAAATAATTCTCGGGTAGATATGTGGGTTTCCTCACGATGTTTTCCTTCACCGAAAATCGAGTGATAATTACGTACATATGTTTTACAGAAACACATTGGTACGTGCCTGCACTGGGATTTGAACTCACGACCTTCTGATTGGAAGGCGGACGTTCTCCCACTAGGCTACCACCGCTTAATCCAAAGGTACATTTGAGTAAAATAAACGTTGAGTCTCTTCCCGGTGGGTACTTGGTAAATGGGTGTACTTTGAAACCGGTGGTAGAGTGCCCTGTTAGGGCCCATTTGAATAAAGATTTTTGAGTTTGAATTTGAGGCAGTTTTTTGTACCTACATCTTTTTGTTACCAGATACTAAATATTTAGCTAAAAAGGGAATATAAGTTTTAATAAGTACGAAATTAAGTAATTCCATTTTAAACATTATTTAGGTAGGTTACAGTACGTAGGTTAATGATTACAGACAAATAAAAATAAACAGTTTATTCATAAAAACTCATAAAATTAGTTTTGTTTTATAGGAGCAGGAATGTGTCAATATTCTATTATAATCATCAATAGAGAGACCTTGCATAATCAGACTGTATATTAAATTTTGGCTCTGTTGGCAACCCTAGCGAATTTATTAATAGCAATTAATTTATATTTTTCAAGGGACTTTAACAGCATATTAAGGGCAACATCTTGGGCATGATGCCGGGTTCCTAATATCTGTGGGACGACCCGTCTTTGCTGTGTTTTTTGCCAACGGAACCACGTGTACGGCACACGGTTGGGCACCGGAAGGGACAGAGATTTTTAGGCATAATGGAGAATCTGTAAGTTCTCAAAATGTTTTAGTGAATAGGTATTTAAAAAAACTTTTAATGCTATAAGTTATTCTTATTTTAATGATTCCGATAATGATTAATATTACTAACGTAATTTCACTCCAGTTATTGTTGGATAAATTTTATCTTTTTATAAGCATTATTTAATATAGATAGTGAATATTTATTTAGATAATGAGAATGTCAGTATTCTTGTTTATGGTTGGTATAAATTTAGTTGTTAATTCTGGAACTTTCATTTACGTTAAAAATATTTTTGTTTCTTAAAATTAATAATTATGTAAATACTATCTTAATCACAAAATATAGCTTAGGCCCGTATGCACGGTCAAAATAATACAAAAAATCGAAAAAGATCCGCCATGATTTATTTTCTTGGACAGTCGAACATTACATTGTAAAAAAAACACGGACTTATCGTAATCCCAGCTGTTTCCAGCCAAATTATTGGACTTTAGAGCCGATGTATCAGGCTGACGAGCGCAGTGCAGTGCCGCGCAGGATTATGCAATGCAAAATTCTGGGTGACACTTTAACTGTTATGGGCAGGCGTAGCGCTCACCATCAGGTGAACGACTAGCTCGTCTAGTCACTTAGTCAAATAAAAAAAAGTTTTAGAAACAATGTCGTCTCCACGCTTGGCACTGTGCTCCATCGTAAGAAACACATTGTTTGCCACGTGTTGCGCGTTATTACGGTGCCTGAATGCTAAGGGGCGCGGGTTCGAACCCCGACAAAGATCATCCGAACCTTGTGTCAAATACAATGATATTTATTGTCCTCCGGGGCTTTGTTGGCGGGGTCATGGGTTTCATAATGGTTTTTTGATGGTACGTGCCTTTGAAAGGAGACTATTGGTGTTGTCTCAATTATAGAAAAGTAGCTTTGTGGTGTTCGCTCTTATTTCTTTTTGGATGGCTTCTGTGGCACGTGCGATTGATGACCGGACTGTGAAACGTGGGGTTGTCGATTCGTACCGCACAGGGTAAAGATTTGTGGGAACTGCAGGTATTGGCTCTAAGTTTGGGTGCTGGTGGGACCATGGTCCTCGTAGTTCCTGATTCCTTAGATACAGGGAATCTTAGTTGGGTGTCAGGATCTATGTTTTTGTGTGATCGTGACGCGTTACAAATTGTGTTAACACTCTTACTGCTTTATTCTTAAAAGGTGATGCTTAGTAATACTGCACAGTACTGTGTGACATTTGTATTTTTTTATAAAGAAGGGTCTAATTTTAAACAACTACATACATACATCAAGCGGGTATTTTTTTAATATTGCTCTGTGTTTTTTATAAAACGATGAATTTTTACCATGTTTTTAATTTATTATTTAAAGCATATCCACAAACAATTTATTAGAAGTTAATCGATAAAATAGTAAACACCGGTAACTCTCTCTTTTATTAAAAACATAGTTGATAATATTTGAATACAATAGTTGATAATTGTTGATAATATTTAATAATTATTACATACTTGTTTTAAATCAGCTGGTGCTTTTTCAATTAACTACATTCTACAGGATACACTTATTTACTATTAACATAAAATATTTGAAAACCCCTATCCCAATCCAAGCTTTTATATAGCCGTTACAAAAATACAAGGATAACGTAATCACCCCAAAATTTATACAATATAATCAGATCCGCTTATATTTTTAGGTAAAAAGAAATATTCCCGCGAAATTAAAAACACGTGAATCAAAGCAAATTCACGAGTTATCTCACCGCGAAAACAATACCCAGTATTACTATGCATCAGGCCAGATATAAAAAAAAACTAATTACATACGTTTTCATATAAACGCGTCCGTTCTATATTTAATTGCCGAAACTTACCAGTGTTTTCAGGAAAAGGCGCGGGGCATCCGCTTCGACAGAATTGTACAGTTACCACGTGAAAAGTTTCAATTTACACTGCAATGTTTCACTCACAGTCACTTCAACACCAGTCCGTAAGTATTTTTCAACGATTCGAATTGAAAACAGAGCTCGGGAAGGCGTCCGCACCGCGCGAGCTTTAATTCAAGACTAAAGGTAAAGTCAGCGCGAAGCTTTCAGCGCTGCTCTTGCGCCAGTAGCGAAACAACGCGAACTATACCTATCTCTTTCCTTTGTACCGACGCGAGGAGAATGGCTTTCCGTCCTTGTCCAGCTTTATTTTCATGTGAAAATGAAGGAAAACCGTACGTGTAAACAAAACCGCTAACCTCGCGGTTTCAGTTACGTAATCTTCCATTATGATTTATTTAGCATGTTGATTAATTATTTTTCTTGTTTTCGTTTTGTTTTCTTTAACTTTGGCGTTTGTTCAATGATACGGGGGCAATTATTTTTCATGGAATTTAGGGCGAGTTTTCTCTTTGATAGTGCTCTTTTGATGTTTTGTTTTATGTCGTCGGATTAAAACTGCGCTGGTCGTGTGTAGATATTTAATTATTATTTGTGTTTTTTTTTTCTATTGATAAAAACGCTATTGTTGCTGGAAATTTCAGTAGTATTTTTTATAAGTAGCCACGTGAATTTCAAGTGGCTTGTTGTCAATTCGTTATCAGCCTCACGTGTAATCTCTTTGAACCGGCCATAAAGATAGCACAGTGCGAGTCGAGTCTCGCTGAGATCTTGAACTGTCATTTGACAGTGCATAATATTCTCGCAGACGCAGACAAACGCAGATCGAACCATAGACAACCCCATTTTATGGGGGCGGGGGGGGAATGACGTGGATAAGTGGACCCGTGAAAACCCTCCCGCGAGCTATCCTACGCCGAGGAGCTCGACGGAGTCTTGCCGGCATTTACCATCTTGCTCCGATGGGACGTGTGAAGGACCCTAGAACAGGGATGGCCAACTTAATTTGACCTAAGATTTAGTGTTTAATGACGTAACCCTGTAATCTAGCAATCAGGATCGGACTGGGCTAAAAAAAACAAGAGTCCTGCCGGAACCCAACCTCAAGCCTGGAGTCCAGGATAGGATAACAGAAAATGGAATCATTATCATAATCAACCCATATTGACCCACTGCTGAGCACGGGTCTCCCCTCTCACTTTCGTGAGGAGGATTAGACCATAATCCACCACGGGGGTCCGGTTAGGATTGGTGGATAACATACCTACCACCGAAATAATTCACAGGTACACATATGAATTACCTTACGATGTTTTCCGTCACCGAAAAGCGAGTGATAATTGCGTACATATGTTTTACAGAAACACATTGGTACGTGCCCGCACTGGGATTTGAACTCACGACCTTCTGATTGGAAGGCGGACGTTCTCCCACTAGGCTACCACCGCTTCTTTCACTTACACTTACTTACTACTATGTTATTGAGATAGATTAGAATCAGTAGACAAAATACCTACTCACGTCGTTATAATAAAGTCATTTAACAGACCAGCCGGAAACATTACGAATATTAAAAGGGGCGTGGAAATAGTAAGAAAACAGCGATTACCCAGGAAGCGAGTTTCCTCCATTGATAATATAATATGGTTACGTTTCCTCATTTCTCGAGGAATCTCATGTTTCTCGGAAGATAATGCTTTCCAAGATCTGTCCGTCGGTTGCTCTGACTTCCTCGGGTATGGTATTATTAGTGGGTGTTGTGGGGCATTATTAAATTGTGTTAGGTTAGTGTATTTTTATATTAATTATGTAAATATATATATAAACACTAGCTGTACCCTGCCACGCTACGCTGTGGCGCATTCGCACATTCGCTGATATGTCACTGATGAAAAAAATAGATAAAAACAATCCTTGATGCGGATTATATATCATGCTCAAAGTTCAGCTCGATCGGTGCAGAACTTTTTGAGTTTTTGAAGCGTACACAAACCAACATAACATTTTTATTTATATAGATAGATTGCATAATTTTTTTTTGACTGAGTCATTCGACGACCATGTTCTTCACCTGATGGTAAGCGCTATGCATGCCCATAACAGTTGGAATGCCACCCAGAATTTTGCATTGCATAATCCAACGCGGCACTGCACTGCGCTCGTCACCCTGAGACATTGGCTCTAAAGTCTCATATGCCTAATAATTTCGCTGGAAACAATGCCTTTCAAACCGGAACACAGTAATGTTAGCACACTACTGCTTGGCGGATGAATATCTGGCAAAGATGTGGTACTTCACCAGGCGGTCTCTTGCAGAAGACGCCTCCCTCTACTATTTGCAACTAGATAAAAAATCAAAATACCCGAGAATTATTTTTTAGCCTAATCCTCGCGAAAGTGAGTGAAGACCCGTGCTCAGCAGTGGGCCGATATGGGTTGATGATGATGATGATAAAGTGGGATTCCTTCCATCGCAGTCTTGCATCGTGAATCAATCATTGCCTCTATCGGTCGCGGGTCGCCCCACAAATTAGTTGTTAAATCCTGGAGTATGCCACAAGTATCCGTTTCCGGTTTAGTATTATGCGCTAGTGTAGTTTCGTGGCAGTAGCGAAACTTTTGATCTTGGAGGCCATCCATAAATTACATCACACGTAATTTAAGTGAGTGAGAGTAAGTGAGAGGGTCAAAAAAGTTTTACATTTTGTTTGTAGAAGGAGTAATAAATTTCGTGCAAAAAAATAAATTCGTGTAAAAAATCTTTAAAAAAAATGTCAAATGTAAATAAATCAGATTTTTGGAACTGTTGTTTTTATTAAATCCTTTTAGATGTAAAATCGCAAAATGTTGACGTCACACTGGGGCCCGGTCTCACAAATTTGATCGCCTGTGGCAAAGGACAAGGGAGGAAGGGAGGAGGAATGTAGAGAGGGGGGGAGGAGGGGGTCAAAAGAGCATGAAATTGTTGTGACTTAATTTATGGATGACCGTTCTCGCAAAAGTCCTGCTTAAAAGTCAGTATTTAATGAGCTGACGCACGACGTCCATGCAACGATTATACAGATCCACGTCACTTTCGGTTAAGGAGGACGCCATATTAGTTTTTTTATTAAATATTTCCTTCGTGGCCTAAGTGGGTACTGAGCCGACTGCGAAGCGTAAAGCTGCGTATTCGATTCCCGCACAGACCAAAGATTTGTGTGAACCACAGGTATTTGCTGTCTGTGTGGTAGTGGCTCCTCATAGTTCCTGATTCCCTAGATACAGAGAATTCCTAGTTAGAGGTCTATATATGTTATTGTGACGCGTTAGTTACAAATTACCAAGTCAACCAAGTGAGCCAAGTCACTGTCTCATCGTATACGTACGCTGTAATGTGGATGGCACGTGCCGAGATTTTTTCTTACCCAATCGGATTTAAAGAGGAAGTTGGCTTGCAGTGATTTAGACATATTGTACATTGACTTTGATATTTATATCTGTAGCAACCTTGTGTTTGTGTGTTTGCCTCTCTTTACGCCGAAACGACTGAACGGATTTTGATAAAATTTAGTTTAGGTCCAGGAATAGAACATAGAATACTTATTGTCCCGTAAAAATTAACGATTCCTGTGGGATAGTAAATAACGCGAGTGAAACTGCGGGGCGCTGCTAGTTTATAATATTCATGAGATTAGAAGACAATTCCCAACAAAACTGGCGATAACAAACTTTTTATCAATTTCTTCGTATCTACTCGTTGGATTTAGACGTATCATTCTTCAGCTACCACAGCCACAGCTATTAACCACTAAAAACCACATCGCGATTCATTCAGTAGTATGTGATGCGAAAAAAAAGCACATAGACGAACACAATTGGCAAAAAATTGGCTATGGATCTTTCCCAATCCCATATAGGCTCTGTACCTACTACCTACATAGGTACTGTAATTACATAATTACTTACATCTTGGTAAAACTAGATAATTGGACTAGCTCACCAGACTAATTAAAACGTTTACCTCAAGGGATAAACCGCTTTCTGCTCGAATTAAGGAACATAATCGTTATAACTTTATCGATTAAGACTTACGAGAATCGATTATAAAGGACCGCCTACATGGAGTAATCGCAATGGGTTAACCAGTATCGATCTTTGCAGATTGATCAATAGATTTAATGTGAAGTTTATGATAGTATTTCATTTTGCATTCGATTATACGAAGACGGTGATTGCTTGGTCGGTCATTATAATGCTTTGACTGCTGAGCCGATTTTATTGTCTAGCCACGGATGCGGCTCTGCACACTCCATAGTGTTTTCCCATGCAACATACACCACAGTTGTGTTTTCCCGCACTCGCGGCTAGCTATGACAAGCACCATTGTTGTGTTTTCAGCAGTGAACGTTAAACTGAACATACGCTTCCGATGAAGGAAAACATCGTTAAAACAGAGATGGTAGAGTACTACAACTACTTGCAGAAAACGGCTGGCAAAGACTGGATGAGGAGAGCCGGAGATCGGGCGCAGGGGCGTTAACTGGGAGAAGCCCCTGCCCAGCAGTGGACGCGTGTGGGCTCATGATGAAAGCAAGCAAGCTCAAGCAGATAAGCTGTCTCGAAATGTTACATCACCTGAAAACGCTCAATAGACGCAAAAGTTCAAAGCCGTGTTTCCGGCGCGTCTTTTGGTCTACCCACTATACAAAACATTGTCAATGTTTGATCAAACATTTGCAAAAAAACTTCAAAAATGACAATGTTTTGTGTAGTGTGTAAACCAAAACACACGCAGAGACATGGCTTCAAATTTTAATTGGACACAATTTTTACATTCGACGTCTTCGATCAATTTTTGATTGAAGTTCGACGTACATATTGGCTTGACAACAATATTTACTTGACATAAGTCAATGAATCATACCTACACGAGCATGATGATTTTCATTGCTCCAATTTTTTATTTTATTTATAAATAGGTTCGCGTTTGACCATCACACCTGATGATAAGTGACAATGCGGTCTACGATGGTGCACCTAGAAGTAACCTGAAGTAACGTGACTTGAAAACTCCCAGGTTGTAACTATCGGGAAACATAGAAATTCTGAAATGGTGAGAATTGTCTCCCCTACTTAATTAAAATTATGAAACCATTTCTCTACATCTGTTTACTAGACAAGACTAATGCGTCGCTAAATACGTAGCTTCCTGCTAGTCTAGATCTAGAAATAGAACTCGTAAGCTCTTGGGCCCTAGTTTTACGATCTCTGGTTACCTTAACTACAGGATAAACACTTTCGTTGAACAGTGTTTTTCACCAGGCCGGTTAATGTATTATTATATTTTCTAGGCATAGATCTGGCTGTTTAGAATAAGTTATTTATATTAAAGTATTTTATATTAATTTAAGTGGATATTTGAAGCTCTTTAAATTAAAACTACACTCGATAGGTTTGATATTTTTTTGTCTTATGTCAATGTCGAAATTAAGACAAATCAAAAGACGTCATTTATCAAAATCAATCTAACCTTGTTGTAGCATATAGACCAAATAAACATACATAAATATAATTATACATTATTTAACAACGGGAGGTGCAGGGAGCGTCGTAGGTGACGTCATGCCGGAATAATCCGGGCGATCGGCAGTCATGTGCTCTAAAATTTCTAATAAAATCAATGTTATCAGTGTAAAAGCCCCTAATAACATACACCCACCTGAAAAACATAACCCAAGAAAGGTGGTTTGGTAAAAAGTAATCTATCGTTTAAGTGTCTGATAACATTTACCAAGAGCTGGTGAAACCGTTCTAAAACCTAATTACTTCTTCTCAAGGCAAGAAATATCCCAGTTTCGTATAAAGATGACAAGCTTTTATAATAATTCTTGTCTTCTTGGTTTGGAGTTACAGCTCCTGTAGTTTAAATGGATGTACAATTAAATATGCATAGTTTTATCTATAAGGAGTGATAGTAAATATTGTTGAGTTAGCTGACTAATATTTATTTATAATAACTTTTAGTATATAATATTCATATTTTAATTCCTAGGCAGACACTAACCCCTTGTTTATAAAAAGTTATCGAACGTCACTTAGTACTGCGCAGTACAAATTTGTAGTGCGCGACTTTATGAAACGTCACATAACTTTTTATGAATAAGGGCGTACATCTTTTTACATGCTACGATCCTGTCAGACCTCGTTCGCTTCTTCCACTTTCATGAGTCCCTTCATACATGCTCGCCGGTTATAGGTACTTTTGACTTGGCCTTTCTTCAGAACGTCCTCGATTGAACGAAGATACGTAAGAAATATGTATGTATGTAGTCTCTGCCTCTGGGAACAAGCGTGACTGTATGCAGTTATGTTTGTATGTAATTCTTACATATTAATTTTTTATTTGCACTGGCTGACCTGACAATTGAAGGTTGGTGACTCGGTATTTTCAGATATTATATTATGATTTTTATATGAAAACGCGGATAAATAAAAAAACAACTTTGTTCATAAAAGAAAAAAACTAGACAAGCCGGTTATATACCTGATTGTAAGCGATATGCCTGACTCTAACAGTGTTCAGTTTCGACGCTTTTTTTTCTTTTATTTGACTGAGTGACGAGACTATTAAGCCGTTCACCTGATGGTAAGCGCTAAGCCTGACCGTAACAATTACAGTGCATTGCATAATCCTGCACTGCGTTCGTCACCCTGAGACATGGGCTCTAAAGTCTCATTATGCCCAGTAATTTCGCTGGAAACAGTGCCCTTCAAACCGGAACACAGTAATGTTTGCACACTACTGCTTGGTGGATGAATATCTGGCAAAGGTTTGGTACTTCCCCAGGCGGTTTCTTGCAGAAGAGGCCTCCCACAACTAAGTACCTGTGATACTTGATTAAGGCTAGTTAGACCCTATATAATAGACTGTTACGGGGAGATATTATGGCCTACGAACTTACTTGGGAAATCCGTCGATGGCCTCTCGGGTGTGTAATCAGCGCTGTCTTCAGGTTAGATGGGGGATGATGGTGCACAAAGATATATCCATAGGACGCCGATGGGGCGGTTTCTTCTGATCCCGTATCACCTTCCTCCGGGATAGAGGTGTGATCAGGCAATCCACACTACACTTAATCCTGGAGCTCGTCTCCGAGGATGGGAATGGCGTCCACGAAATGGAGCTACCGGTGAAAGCTCAAAACACCGCGACGCGACAAGTGCTCGCACGCGCATTTGAAGGACGACTGACTTTCGGTTGGCCCACCCAAAGTCGTGGGCCATAATAATCTCGTACCAACACAAAATATTAAGCGGAATAGTCTTTGTGTAGTTACGTTCGAAAACACTCAAAATAAAAAGAAAAGAAATCTGTTTCAGTACGAAACATAGACATACCCTAGAACCGTTCAAACATATGCATTCTGGTCTAGACTTTAGTGCATAAATCAGGTCTGCAATTGATTTGTGAGATTAGATAATGCTCAGACAGACATGTGGATTCATTTTGTATTATTTAGCTATGTAAAACAAGGCTTGTGCACGGGAATATTTATATTTCACGATACTAAATATCAAAAAAAAAAAGTTTAGGTACCGCTTTTGGGCAGCTCTACGTGGTAATTGCCGTCGAATTGTCTAATCTTATCAATACGATATTTCAACCACACCTTTATACAATGACCTAGTTTTCAAAGCAAACACCAAAAACCGACATCCACCCTTGAAAAACTCAAATCTTTCTCTAAGATATACTTATCCAAAACCGAATCTACCCACTTAAACGAAACCGAAAGCTTTTTCTAAGAAAACCGAAAGCGCGTACTTTGGTTTCCGGTGACTTTTCAGGCGTTTTTTTTTTATTATTTGACTGAGTGACGGGACGAAAAAGTCGTTCACCTGATGGTAAGCGCTACGCCTGCCCATAACAGTTACAGTGCTACCCAGAACTTTGCATTGCATAATCCTGCGCGGCACTACACTGCGCTCGTCACCCTGAGACATCGGCACTAAAGTCTTATACGCCCAGTTATTTCTCTGGAAACAGTGCCTTTCAAACCGGAACACAATAATATTTGTACACTACTGCTTGGCTGATGAATATCTGGCGCAATAATTCCCCAGGCGGTCTCTTTTCAGAGGCCTCTCACTACAATTGTTGATTAGCAAATCAATTTAAAGTCGTTATTTTACAATATCGTATCGTGACTTATAAAATGGCTTCATCATGTTACTCACAGTCCCCCACTCCCACGCACCACAATAACTTGTATCTCGCATCAAAGAGGATGTAAAATACCACATATTCTCGCATGTGCAATTGTGCATTGTGAAGTGCAATGTCGTGCGACATTGTAAATAAAACGGACGCGATAAGAGCATTCAATAAAATTTAAATTGTTTAAAGAGCTTTTTAGATAAATATCTGACGACCTTCGGGGCGTAGTGGAGTGCTATCTATTCTATGATATTGGGTGATCGACCGAAAGGTAAAAGGGCATCGTGGAAGTTTAACACTTTGACTGCTGAGCCGTTTTGCTTGTCTAGCCACTGGTGCGGCTCTGCACGCGCCGCAGTGTTTTCCCATACAACAAACACAACAGTCGTGTTTTGCCGTACCCGTGGCAAGCTATGAAAAACTCGACAGTTGTGTTTTCAGCGGTGAAAGTGTTAACTGGAGTTTAAATTGTGTTAGTTCGAGGTGCAAACTGTTCGTACGCAAAAAGTACGGGAGAAATAATCTTGTGATGACATGCCCTTAAATAAATAAAGGTGATCCCTATATTAATCCTATATCCTATATCCTTATAAACGGTGGTAGCCTAGTGGGAGAACGTCCGCCTTCCAATCAGGTCGTGAGTTCAAATCCCAGTGCAGGCACGTACTAATGTGTTTCTGTAAAAACATATGTACGTTATTATCACTCGCTTTTCGGTGAAGGAAAACATCGTGAGGAAACCCACAACCTACCCGAGAATTATTTCGGAGGTAGGTATGTTATCCACCAATCCGGACTGGGCCCCCGTGGTGGATTATAGCCTAACCCTCCTCACGAAAGTGAGGAGAGACCCGTGCCCAGCAGTGGGACGTTATAGGTTGATGATGATTCCTATATTGTACCTGACTCTATTATATCCTTCGTCATAGATAGTCTTCCAGATTTATTTGACCGAGTGACCTGACGAGCAAGTCGTTCACCTGATGGTAAGCGCTACGCCACCCAGATCTTTGCATTGCGTAATCTTGTGCGGCACTGTATTGCGCTCGTCACCCTAAAAAAATTAAATAGTAAATATATAAATAGTATACGCCAACATTTTGTCTGTAGGGAAAGTTTCAGTGACTAACCACAAGCTGGCCACTGGTTGTCTAGTGCGAAATCCTGTCTCTTCGCAGATCTCTAGACCGAAATTACAGTAGTTTACTTAGTTCTTAGCAGTTTAGCTTCTTCGCTACACTGGCATCAAACTGTCTAATTCTAAGCGCGCTTGCTATAAATCTTAAGCTGTGCACACACTTATCTCGATTCCGGTCAGTCACTGTGGGTGAGCTAGGTCTTATAGAAATCCCTTATTTACGACAAGATCGTGTTATCTCATTTTTTTTTTTATTTGACTGAGTGACGAGACTAGTAAGTCGCCTCGATGTCTATAACTGTTACAGTGCCACACGGAACTTTACATTGCATAATCCTGCACTGCGCTCGTCACCCTGAGATGTCCGCTCTAAAGTCTCATATGCCCAGTAATTTCGCTGGAAACAGTGCCCTTCAAACCGGAACACAGTAGTGTTAGCACACTACTGCTTGGCGGATGAATATCTGGCAAAGGTGTGGTACTTCCCCAGGCGGTCTCTTGAGGAGATAACACGTTATTGTCAAAGGGGAATATTTTTAAAGCCTTTTCATCCGAAAATGGTTGAAAAACATAAAAATCGCAGGAATCGATTTAGGAACCTTTTGATAATCGATAACCTATGTTTCATACATGGAGAATAAAGATAGCAAATTCTAAGTGCGCTATACGCCATACATAAATCCAGGCTGTGACCACTCCCATACCGTTATGGCTGTTATGTCATTGTACGTAAACCAACATTGAATACTAACTAGCAGCATTTATCAGGTATCAGAGGAATTTCGTTATGAATGGCTTGATTTGTGATGGCAATAAATAGTAGGAGGCGATACAGGTCGATGCGCAAAATGTATTTTGTCTGCTATTCGTTATGGGGTATTATTCAACTAAGGTTCCGAAGGCTTCTTTTTTTTATATATATATATATTAATATATATATATATATATATATATATATATGTATATGATAGTGATGCGCTAGTGCTATGATAGTGATAGTACTGTACTGTGTTTATTTTTGTTTCTGGTGTACAATAAAGAGTTTTCTATTCTATTCTATTCTACATTGTAGATCCTGACCCCTAAGCAGAATTCCCTGTATCTAGGGAATCAAGAACTACGAGGATCATAGTCCGACAAACACCTAGACTCAAAGCAGACATTTGTGGTTCACACAATTTTAAGCCCTCTGCGGCAATCGAACCCGCAACCTTACGCTTCGCCATTGGTTCATCCCCACTTACACCACGAAGGCCGTCATTATCAGCATTATTGTTCCAAGGGTCGGTTTTTGAATCACACCGAGTGACAAAATTTCACCTAAATAGTTAAATTTGGCTTAAGGAATCATCGGTAAAAATTAGCTATATTGTCACCAGGTGAGATTCCAAAGTCGGCCCCCCGTTTCCAGTAGAACTAAAATTAAAAACTAAAGAAAAATATGGAAAACTAACCCTTGCTTCTAAGTACTTTGTACCACTGTTTTGAACCAATATCGATTCCGAATCTCCGAGATATCGCATGCAAAATCGATAACTCAAACCGGCATCGATTCCTTTTTCACTCAATAGGCACCGATGATTTATTGACCATCTGTGTCGTGAATAACCGTGGTTACGATGATAAATGATAACAATTTGATGTTGTTTTGATAAGGAAGGATGCAATTCTGTGGTCTGATCTTTCGCGAGGCGTGGTTGACGATGTAGGTCACCACTTATCGAGTTATCGAGATTGTTATTTTACCCAACTGCCAAAAGGAGGGTTATTTTTACAAGATTTTGTTTCTTTTTTAAGTCCTTCAGTAGCTTGTTTGTTAGTATAGATTTATAGTTTGATTATGTCAAATCTTGCGAATCAATTTTGATTCAGTACCCGTTCTTTAATCGAGTTGTAATTTTTGGTTATGTTACTAAGTATCGAGACAAACAAGTCGTTCGCCCCATGGTAAACGCCATGGTTGCCCATAACACAGAATCTGTTGTGGCACTGCACTGCGCTCGTCACCCTGAGACATTGATTCTAAAGTCTCATACGCCCAGTAAAATCTACTGCAGCTAATGTGTATACTGTACATCAGGGATGTCACGGAGCTTCGACTCTGACTCCGATTCCGACAAACCAAATTTCAAAACTCCGACTCCGACTTCGGTTCCGATTGAACTTTCTCCGAAAAATCCCTACTGTATAACATATGTAGGCTGCTTTCATATTGATATAACTATACCTACCTCTTAATTTTCGTAGCTGTCATTCTGCAAAGCAAATAAGAGTGGCTTTAAATAATGTCACAGCCACAGGTCGGCCGCGGAACGTTTACATACAGACCCACTGTATCTCATGACCACTTGACCTGATAATTGAAACCAGCCGTAGGGGTCTCACTAGGGTTGGCACTTATGAAAAAACATAACTTAACTTTTTTTTTAAATAGAAAAACCATTGCATTTTAGCGGTGGTAGCTTAGTAGGAGAACGTCCGCCTTCCAAAATGAGGGTTGTGAGTTCAAATCCCAGTGCGAGCACGTACCACGTTCTGTAAAAACATATGTAACGGAATTGTCACTCGCTTTTCCGTGAGGGAAAGCATCGTTATGAAACCCACAGACCAACTCAAGAATAATTTTGGAGGTAGGTATGCTATCCACTAATCTGGACCGTGCCCCCGTGGAGCAGACCCGTGCTCAGCAGTGGGACAGTATGGGTTGATGATGATGATGATGATGATATTTCTTGGCCAATTCTTGTTAGACAAAGCCTAGTGAAAACACATAACAATATGCCACAAAAGGATAATTTTATAAAGCATAAACTTTATTACTCCCAACAGTAAGCTTTATTGTGTCCTATTGTACATATTATATCCTGTTAAATTCTAACATATAAGAGAGTTAGTGGCAGCCCTACTTGAGACATAAATCGAATGCGTTTAGGTACCGCCCACAAATCTTATTCGATGCTATAACACGGGTAGGAGAAACTCGCGACTATGCCAGTAGTAATTTTAAATTTTTACTTGAATTTAGTTTTTATGTTGTAAAATAATACCTTATTTTATAATACTTTTTTAATTAAAACTCTTTCTATGTTCTTTTCTTTAATGTCACTCAAAATATAAAATTCTTGCAATGAACATCGTTTTTCCTTCCATAAATTCCAATATCTTTACTAATATATAAAGCTGAAGAGTTTGTTTATTTTAACGCTAGGATCTCAGGAACTACTGGTCCGAATTGAACAATTATTTTTGTGTTGAATAGTCCATTTATCGAGAAAGGTTATAGGCTATATAACATCACGATAGGACCAATAAGAGCGGAGCATCAATGAAGAATGTGGCAAAGACGGGGAAATATATTGCTTTTATGAGAGCTATTGCGGGAAAACTTGAATCATACGGGTAAAACTGCGGGGCGCAGCTAGTTTTACATACATAGAGTCACGCCGTTGGGGTAGGCAGAGACTACGTCTTTCCACATGCTACGATCCTGAAACACCTCTGTCGCTTCTTCCACTTTCATGAGTCCTTTCATACATGCTTGCCGGTTATAAGTACTTTTGACTCGGCCTTTCTTCAGAACGTCCTGGATTCGATCGTGAAAAATTAAAGTCACTTTATGAACTTGAATTTAGTTTGTTTTATTTTGTAAGGTATCCGTAGCCAATGCGCGCGAACATAACTCGCGCCAAATTAACGGGAGTTCACTATGTCACTGTGTCCCAATCCATAACCACTTTGCAGGGTTCAGATGTGAATACAAATACTTGAAAGGGCGCACGTCCTGGCACAGGGCGCAGAAAGGCCCAGAAAGCGCGCAAAAGGTCGCAGTTACAGAAGCTCTCAGTTTCACAAAATCCTAGTTACGGAGTTGCCTCTTTAGCTGTGAGAAGACGTCCAATGGTAGCGTTTCTGAAATTCCCTTTACATCGATAAATCACTTGCAATATTAGATTTATTACGGGTCCCTATCATTTTATGCCCATTATAGATTACCTGACAAAACACAGCTGTCGTCATAGGGAAAGTCAGGATTCTATCGCAAAGTAGAATCGACTTACAGAAGTTGTAGACAAAGACACTGTGAAACGAAATTTGTCCATGAAATATAGTTCAATACCCAAAAGTTCGTTTGTCCTCATCAATTTTATTGGTGTAGTGCTGAGGTTCGAACCAATTCTTTCTGATTAGAAAGCGCACAGAGACTTTTAGGATGTTAATACTGATTTTGAAACAATTGTACTTACTAAATTGTTTTATCGACGTCGGTTCATAAAACGGACAGGTGTTGGTTCTCTATCAGAATACCGTAAACTAAGGAAATATCGTGATTTTGACTGAAATTGACCTCAATGGGTTGCAAGTTGTAGTTGCAATATTTGACCTGAACACAAATCCAAACACTGCAAAATACACAACACTGAAAAAATACAAATTTTAATACAGTTTGAAATCTTTACTAAGACTAGTAAATGAGGACTATTTTATGAGCCTTTCATGACTCTGGGCCCAGGTTGTAAAGTGCCAGTATCTTATCAAACCTGACAGATCAGGGTCCGTTACTCAATTGTCGGGTATGGCGACCAGGGCCCACGGGTTATGGAAATTCACTCAAATATACAGCGACTTTAGTGGTAACTTAAATATTATTTACGCAGTAGTGTGCAAACATTACTGTGTTCCGGTTTGAAGGGCGATGTTTCCAGCGAAATTACTGGGCATATGCGACTTTAGAGCCGATTTCTCAGGGCGACGAGAGCAGTGCAGTGCAGGATTATGCAATACAACGTTCTGGACGGCTCTGTAACTGTTAAGGGCAGGCGTAGCGCTTACCATCGGGTGAACGATTTGCTTGTCTCGTCACTCAGTCAAAAAAAAAAGGAATAAAAAAAAACCATCACTGTCCAATAGCGGGCAGTGAACGAAACGGGCGGCCGTCTCTCCTTCACTATGGGTGGTTGACTGGTAGAAAATGCTCTTAGCGTTAAGTCCGCCATTTGTACTAGTTAGTTAATCTGTGCAATAAAGTATTAAATAATAAATAAATAAAGAGATGGGATCTAGGTACACATACGAGTATAATCAGTGGTGCATCAGCCCACTGGCTGTTGCACTCGTGTATGCTCGCGTCCTACACTTCGTAACCGCTAATCAATTGTTATAAATAACCGATTGTCGGCGGCACGTAACTAATGACTTCCTACGGTTCACGCGGCCGTCTGTCTGTCAAAACTCGCGGTGAGATGTGAAGAGGGTAAGTAAAGCTGGAGAGGGTTTATTATATGTGTGACTAGCAGCACCCGCGATAGTTATTATCCCACAGGAACTGCTATTTTTACGGGTTAACAAGTATCCTATGTTCTATTCCAGGACCTAAAGTGTTTATATACTAAATTTCATCAAAATTCGTTCAGCCGTTTCGGCGTGAAGAGACGACAAACACACAAACTTTCTCATTTATAATATTAGTGAGATTTATCGAACTGACTGCTTATCAAATTTTAGAATTTAGAATATTTACATAAATAAAATAACATATTGGTACCTAGGTTTCTACAGCTCAATATCTAGCGTCATTGACCACCCTAGCCAAATCCAACAGCAATATCAAAAATGCTACATTCCATTAAAAAAACAATAAACTAACTTCACCATCATCATCATCATCATCAACCCACAACGTCCCACTGCTGAACACGGGTCTCCCCTCACTTTCGTGAGGAGGGTTAGGATTAGGGTTAAGCCCCCGTGGTGGATTATGGCCTAAACTAACTTATATTTTTTTTTTTTAGTTCTCCTACTCCATACTTTTATACCCAGCAGGACATCATTAAGCACGGACTTACCTACTACCGACCGATACAACCAAACCAAAAAAGACAATTCTAAATATGAACTTAGAAAAAAATCTGTAACTACCCACAACTCTACGAGGACGGATGCGCACGCGCCACCTCTATTTAGAACTTCGCTTTTTAACAATTAATCGTTTCCTATGTCGTAGGCACTTCCTATTCGTGTCAAAGTGTCACTTCTGAAAAAAGAATAGATGGGGAAAGCGGAAATGTTGATTTTATAGAGGTGACAAAGAGTATTCATAAAAGTTTAGATAAAATATGGTGCAGATTCAGGAGACGGCAGCTGGGACTGGTGGGAAGGTTGTGAATTTGTACTATCGTACTATCCTATTAATATTTTGAATGTGAAAGTTTGTGATGATGGATGGGTGTTACTCTTTCACGCAAAAACTACTGAACGGATTTATATGAAATTTGGTACAGATATAGATAGTCTAGAGCCTGAGAAAAGACATAGGCTACTATTTAATAGAAGTAGGGAAGTGGGAATTTCTCCTCATGATAGTGAGAGGAGAGCTGAGCAGCGGGCGGATATGGGGTATGATTTGTACTGTTAGCCTGTTACCACAATATTTGAAACAACTCGGCGAGAAAGAAAAATAATTGTAATTCGAACATTAACTCTCAAACTGCATTGCTTGGTCGTTTTTCTATGCAACACACGCAGTTGTAATCAATCACCATTGACTAAGGCGTGGCCTTGATTACCGATCTCAGTAGAGTTGCATTGTTTAGCATTAGACAAACAATTGTAAAACTTTGGTGCACTGGATACTAGGCACCTGTAGCAAAATTATTGTCCTTAGTGCAATGGCAAGGATCCACTACATAATAATTATATTCAGGGCCGGATTTAAAGGTCTGGAGACCCTGCGGCAACAAAGGAGTGGACACCCTAGTTTTTTTTAAATAAATGGTAAAAAAAATTGGATTATTTAGTAATTGTTTTTTAGATTCTCTAAATAAAATTTATCATTCAAAATTCAGTTTAGTAATTAGAGTATTTTGAATAATTTATTGCAAAACCTTTTTTTTCTATTTAATGAACATATTGTGTGTTCATCATCATCATGAACCCATAACGTCCCAATACTGAGTACGGGTCTCCCCTGAACATGTATTAATACATTCAAATACGAGAATAAGGAAATATAATTAAAACTTCAACGAATAAAACCTTGGGAGCTTTTTCAATAGAACTTTTAGAAAAAAAATCTATGAAAAAGTTTTTTACTCGCTGGAAAGTTAATTTTAAGTACCATTTGTGATGACCGCTCTCTTGTGGGGCCCACAAGCTGTAGCTCCAGATGGTCTCTCCTAAATCCAGCCCAGCATTTATTTATCATTTGAAACAGTTTGTCGATTGCAGTGTTGCCGCTTGTTACCTAGATATTTTTGCAGATATAAAACCGCCAAGCAATAATGCGCATTAGACGGCCTTACCGTAATGAGTATAGTACCTAGCACATTATATATCTCTTCCAGCGAATACTAAACTATACACCTGCGGCGTTTACATAAAGTAACGCCTCGTCGGGGTAAGAGGCCCAAACATCGGTTATTTCCGTGGACTATGAGGAAGGGAAACCAGGTCGCGACTCGGACGCAGTGCTTTTGGACGTGTCACTTGGCGTGGTGTTGCCATGCGTGACAGAAAATTACCAGTAGGTTTAAGAAGGTTAACTTTTGAGAAAACTTTTTTTTACTTTTTAAGTAAATATTTTCCTTGGCGTCAGTTTTACCCATATTAAATTTTGGCTGGATGCAATGCAATCTATCAGTTCTAAGTGATTCACTATAGTTCTCTCTCGTGTTCGTAGTAGGTACTAACATGGTAAATACAGTCACGCCTTTCTCCCGTTGGGATAGACAGAGACTACATCTTTCCACATGCAACAATCCCAGCGGAAAGCAGTACACCAACTCCCTGACACCCTCTACTGGTTTCTGGAACTCCAGACCTATAGGCTTTGTAGGGTCCACGCGTGGTGGTACAATATTATTTTCATATCTTTGGGTCGGCATTACAGTTACCCAATTAGCCCACCCGAGGTCCCATAATAATAAAGAATTTATCGCACTAGCAACATTTCACAGATGTCTCTAGTGACGATGTTGCTAACGAGCTTTTAGTTTAACAGCTGCATGTTGTGCAAACGGATTGTAGTGTTGATATGTGCCTGCAGCCATTTATCTTCTTGGCATTTCAGATGTGCAGCTCACAGTCATACCTGAATGGATATTTAAGCTGTAATTTTGGAATTCCTACTAATTTAGATCGGGCCAGACCCCGGGCGCAAAGGTACTCGAATCTAAAATACTTAAGCCTAAAATATAAAAGTATTAATGGTTTAAGCGGCAAGTCACACTGAAGGGGCGCGACTTGCGGCGTGAGGCATGCGTTTTTCATACAAAATGTACCACAGACTGACAGCGCCGCGCTGCACGCCGCATGCAGCGCTGCATTGATATGTCTTAGGCTTATAAAACCCGTCTTTACATGACTTCAAAATCTTATGGTGAAGAAGTACAATGAAAAACATTAAACATTAAATGTACTGACATGTTTTCCTTTATTATTTTTTAGCACGTTGACTACAGTTACTGAAAACACACACGTCTGTGTTTTTATAATTTTACGGCAAGCGAAAACACGCATGGCGTACGAACCCGCACTGCTGTATTGACAGCTCTATCACGCCAGTTGTGTGCGCCCGCACAGATGATTGAGTTTAGTTAAGACACAACGCCAGTAAGCAGTAAACACACACGCTGTGTGAAGACTCACAAAGGAGCCATAAAACCAAAACGGTTCAACAGTGGACGTGTTAACACCACACATACGTAATGTGAACACCATAAAAAAATACAAGCTTCTGGGTAGGACATGCATTTTGAGCCATCTTCGATTCTTGGAAACAAGGCAGACAATTGGGATTGATTAAGTCGATTACAGGCCAATTGATCGGTAAGTTCAATGGTAAATACTGAATAATGTTTGAATAATCGATCGTGAGACAGTTGATTTGAAAACAAACGTAATTTTTTTTAACGCATCTCGCTCATAAAATAGATCCTGGAACCCTACCATGACATCTTAAAGCGATTCAATTGAAGACCTAAACTGAACCGCGCCGCATAATCGTACCATGGCTTTTTATTTTTTATGTTGCTGGCATTTTCAACCTTAAATTGATCCAGTTTTGGTTGAAAATAGCAGCAACCTAAATTGAGTCGCTAATAAGCCATCTCAATAAGCCATAAGCTGATATCTAACTAGGATTCCCTGTGTCTAGGCTATCAGGAACCATGAGTACTGTGATTACTCGACATCCGGACTCATAGCAAATGGTGGTTCACACAAATGTGTGCCATGTACGGAAATAAGATATAAGACTATGATATTTTATGGATAAATAACCCTAAATATAGACTACAGGTCCACTAATCCGTACGGTGCCCCCGTGGTGGAATATAGCCTAATCCTCCTCACAAAAGTGAGGGGAGACCCGTGCTCAGCAATGTGCTTATATGGGTTGATGATGATGATGATAATATTATGAATGTTAATGTTTTTACTATCAATAAAAAACTTATTGACGGCCTGCATGGTAAGTGGTGATGAGCCGACTGCGAAGCGATAGGTTACGGGTTCGATTCTCGCACAGGGCAAAGATTTGTGTGAAGCACAAGTATTTGCTCTGAGTCGAGGTGCTTGTAGGAGCACGGTCCTCGTAGTTCCTAAATCCGTAAATACAGGGAATTCTAGTTTATGGTCTGGATCTACGCATGCTATCTAGGCGCGTTATTTATTTAAAAAAAAACTTACTCTATATAATATTATCAATACTTGTTTGCTTATAGATGCGCGAGCGCAGCTATCTATTATTTGCAGAAGATGGGTACGAATGTATAGATTTCATTTTTTTGTTGCAGAAATTTGAACTTTATCTGGTTTTGATTTGTTTAGGATAGTTTTTGATTTTTGAACAGTGTATACCAGTTGTTTAAAATTTAAATCGCAGTCAAAATTTATTGCTGCTTTATCCGCAACACACGTTATTTACCTACCTACCTACTTATTATTGTAATCCAAGAATACAAATGCAGCACAGACGTGATTTTATTTCAACAAAATGTCGGCAATAAAATCGCTTATTTCTGTCCCAAAATGTAAAAAACATTCGCCATTGTTATCGATTTTAGTATTCAATCGATACAGCCAAAACGGTGGACAGAGATCTACATGAGATAAACCAATAAAAAAAGGTTTTATTAAAAAAAATGTGGTTGAAGGAAGTCGGCGGATATGCAGTTCTTTTTTTATTGTCGTAAAAATATTACGACATATTGTTTTTTTGTTTTTGCTTTCCGAAGGATGTGCATGCTTACAGGACGTCAGGCGTCGTTGGTTATTCTAGAAAGAGTTTCATTTGACCCCTAAAGCTCACCTGCTGGGGGCCAGGATACGGCATACTTATCCAACATTTGTCTACACCAAATGTCTTGCCGGAACGCGAAACTATTTTGGAATGGGTTTATCTCATTCCACCCACCAGCTTTATCCTAATTAGGTGGTTGAATAAACAGTTTTCTATAGGCTTTTTTTATTGCGGTGTTGCATTTTCTTGGTTTTCACGATAGGTAAATTTTCTATGATCGACATATTCTTAGGAATAGTACGATGAAGTGGCGATGGCTTATGATTACAAAAAATATATAATAAAGAGGACATTGAGAATGTTATGTAGTTGGACTACCAGGGGACTGAGGTTATATCCAACGAGTATGTGTATTATAATAAATAAATAAATAAAAAATAAAAAAGTCTTTTATATCTTGCTTTTCACAAAAAAAAAAATTCATTAACAATGTGCATGCAAAAAATATTCACTTTATAAATTAAATTTCCAAATTTGGTGGCATTAAAAACAACAATAAAAAGTAATTTTTGATTTAAACCCTATGTTAAATATAAGTGTATTATAACTGGACTAATTACTAAGTGACCATTACCTGTACCTAAGGGTCATAGCGTAGTCACTCTGATTGGACAGGACATTTGGACTACAACCGAATTTTTGTAGTAGGAGGCCTCTTCTGCAAGAGACCGCCTGGGGAAGTACCACACCTTTGCCAGATATTCATCCGCCAATCACTAGTGTGCAAACACTATTGTGTTCCGGTTTGAAGGGCAGTGTTACTGCCCTTCAAACGAAATTACTGGGCATATGAGACTAGAGCCGATGTCTCAGGGTGCCGAGCGCTGTGCAGTGCTGCGCAAGATTATGCAATGAAAAGTTCTGGGTGGCACTGTAACTGTTATAGCAGGCGTAGCGCTTACCATCCGGTGAACGACTTGTTCATCTCGTCACTAAGTCAAATAAAAAAAAACCCGAAACGTTTCGAATAAATAACATTCTAAGATATAACTTATGAAATAAGCTTACAAAATACTCTCGCAAACGAAGTCATATTAAATATCCAGCACCAATAAACACAACAAACATCTATCACAATTTTTATTCACCGCAACGCCACTGAATCAGTTTAACGACTCGATAGTGGTTTTAGGTGGATATATAGCACCATTAGTTTTATAGGTTCGGTGTTGCAAGCTGACAAATAATATTTTTGTCGTTAGGTGTCGCTGTAGTGACACCGTTGCGATAATATGTAAAATTTAAGTAGGTTAGTCCGCCAATCCGGACCGGGCCCCCGTGGCGGATTATGGGCTAACCAAAGTGAGGGAGGCTCGTGCTCAGCAGTGGGACATCAGCATCGTTAGGCCATGTTGGCCTAAAATCCGAAGCTACTTATAGCGTAGCGTAGAGCACACTGAGGCACAATCTTAACTCGTTAGGGACAACCATGAAAGCGTTTTCAGAGTATATTTTCGGGATGATCGTATAAGTTATGCCGTGCACCGGCCAACTTCAGCCAAATGACACTTTTACGAAGATACCTGATCGTTATTAGAGATTGCTGAAATAAGCCGAGAGAACAAATTGATAAAGTAAAAATGTTGGTTGGGTTCTCTTTTATATAACCAACAGTGTGATTGTCAATGAATGGATGTTTATATGCGAGTCATTATAGACCCAGTTCTGTTGTCCGACTGAAACAGATCTCGCTGATGATGAAAAAGATGGAAGGTAGACAACGGAACTCCTTAGTGACGCATATAACAGTAGATCGGTGGATTTTAAGGTATTCACCTGATGGTAAGCGCTGCGCCTGCCCAGTTACAGGTCCACCCAGAACTTACATTGCAAAACCCTGCGCGGCACTGAACTGCGCTCGTCACCCTGGGACATCGGCTCTAAAGTCTCATATGCCCAGTAATTTCTATGGAAACATATTCTTTCTAATAGGTAACAAAGATACGTTAAACATCATTAATTAGATAAACAATGCCTAGTCATTATTTCCACTTGTTATCTGCTCTTAATTGGGCTTTCACCTATTCTCAAGTGTTTCGACGAAGACATGCTAATTTGTAACATGAGTAATTGCGCGTAGAGTTGTAATTGCTGTGCCAATTATAACGTTTCTAGGTTTTGTGGTCATTAGGTTACTGCATTTTTGGGATATCATAAAGAGCGTATCGATCGAAGCGTATAGGAATAAGTATTACTTAGTACTTTTAGAAACATACATTTTTCGTATCTACTTGTCTATGAAGCTTTCCGCAATAAAGTAATATCATTTCATTTCATTTCATCGTCGATTAAACGCAACTTATTAATCATCGATTCAATGAAGCTTCAATCGTCGATTAAATTAAGGATTAATCATCGTTCAAATGAAGTTTAAATATCGATTAAATGAAAGTGAAGTCAACATTTAAACGAAGCTTTAAAAATTGATTAAATGAAGGTTTAACAATTAATAAATCCAAGTTTTAACCATCGATTAATGAAGCTTTAAACATCGATTAAGGTCTGATAGTGGATTAAATGAAAGATTGCAAGTAATAGGATGATGATGATAAAAAATGGAACTGTTAAATGTGATCTTTGTTGATCACGTAGGTACCTTTTAAATGTCACGTCAGACATTATTAACTAGGCATTGAAAAAAATAACCACGTGTGGGCAGCTCTCAATATTGTGTTCCCGTTACGTGTATAGTTTCCTGCTGCTCGAACACGGCAGAAATCGGTGAACAATGCGTTATGAATAGTTATAGAATAGTGAGCATGGCCTCACCTTTGACACAGTTTTGGTGAACTTACAACAGAAAGCTCGACAGCTTTTGTTGTGCTCTTGATAATAACTCATCTTCATCATCACCACCCATATCGTCACACTGCTAACCACTCCACCACGGGGGCCAGATCTGGATTGGTGGAACACATACCTACCTCCGAAATATTTCTTGGCTAGATATGTGGGTTTCCTCAAGAGGTTTTCCTTCACCGAAAATAATAAAATAATAACTATTCCGAACGCAACTATTTATAATTAATTTATTTATGATAAATGCAAGAATTAAGGAATTAGTTGGTTGTCAACTAAACCATGTCAAAACAGTTGAACAGATTTTCAAGGATTTTTTTTACAAAATGAAGTCTAGAGCTGTTGTAATATAGTGTTTTGTATAACAATTTTAATTCCAAAAAATCTACCCTTAAAGGGTGAAATAGGGAGTTACTGTTAATGCTTATTTTTAAAACATTACTGTGTTCCGGTTTGAAGGGCACTGTTTGCAGCGAAATTACTGGGCATATGAGACTTTAGAAGACGTGATCTATGATACAAATAGTAATATTAATAATAGCTGCTGCCCGCAGTTTCAACCGCATAATCAAGTTTTCCCGCAATAACTCTTAAAACCAATATATTTTCCCCGTTTTTGCCACATTCTTCATTGATGCTCCGCTCCTATTGGTCGTAGCGTGATGTTATATAGCCTATAACCTTCTCCGATAAATAGACTATTCAACACAAAAATTATTTTCAATTCCAATCAGTAGTTCCTGAGATCCTAGCGTTCAAACAAACAATCTCTTCAGCTTTATATATCAGTATAGATTAACTGGGCAGTACAAACAAGTAACAACTCCTATCCAAATACAAGTACTGTCACAGTGGCATAGAATACAGTGGTCCAAGGCGACCCATTGATTGTAAACAGTACCCATATCCACCGAGACACTTGACCAATGTGGTACGATGGGGCATTTGTGTTGAGTGCTCTTGAGGTGATAAATCTTGTAGTGATGCGCTTACTAATGTTGTTATCGATGTCCTATTCCAGTGATACCCAAAGTGGTCTATATCGAACTCCACGGTTCGATGATGACATGCTGGAGGTCCATGTCAGCTCAAAATGGGGGTCATTGAGATGTAAATTGGGGGTCCACGATATTGAATCTCATTTATGTTAAACAGGTTGGGACGTTAATTTTAGCTTGGATGGATGAATACCATTTTTAAGCAGTAGTGTGCAAACGTTACTGTGTTCCGGTTTAAAGGGCACTGTTTCCAGCGAAATTACTAGGCTTGTGAGACTTTAGAGCCGATGTCTCAGGGTGACGAGCGCAGTGCAGGGCCGCGCTAGATTATGCAATGCAAAATTCTGGGTGGCACTGTAACTGTTATGGGCAGGCGTAGCGCTTACCATCAGATGAAGGACTTGCTCGACTCGTCGCTCTGTCAAAAAAAAAAACGTATTTAATTCAAGTTTAGGCTAGTTTGTAACAACGGAATCGATATCGTTGTCTATTGTACGGAAAGAGCAATGCCTTGCTTTAATAAACGCGGTCCTTTAACATCTGCAGTGCTGAGAACACAACTGCCGTGTTTTTCACAAAAGGCCGCGAGTGCGGCAAAACACAACTGTTGAGTTTGTTGTATGGGATAACACTAAGGAGCGTGCAGAGCCGCACCCGTGGCTAGACAAGTAAACGGCTCAGCAGTGAAATTGTTAAGGCCATAGTTAATATTCTGCTATACATATACTGTACTCACAGCTCAATAGCCTCTGCTAGTGGCTAATTCTTTGACCACGATGTTTCACGCATGTCCCATCCCTACCGTGCCGGCCCTCGTGTGTACAATCGTTATTCAATTGTCGGCGTATTGCAGCCCAATGGCGGCCCTCGAGTCTATTTTACTACAACTACACTATGTCAGTCATGTAACTACACGAATGCGATCTGATTTGTTTCATTTTCATTTTATTTTACTGAGTAAAGACACGAGCAAGTCGTTCACATGATGCTAAGCGCTACGCCTGCTCATAACGGTTACAGTGCCCAGAACTTTGCATTGCATAATCCTGCGTGGCACTGCACTGCGCTCGTCACCCTGAGACATCGGTTCTAAAGTCACATATGCTTAGGCTATTCATCTTTAAAATTTGGCGACCAGGACAAGACGAGTGAAAACCCCGGATTTTGGAGCCCAGAACTAGGTCATGTCACAGTGCGTGTGTCACGGGGGGCCCAAGACTTTAAATTTTCAAGCCCGGACTACAATTGAAGCCCTGCCTGGACGCTCCCTGGATGTCCTCTGAACTAGGACAAATCCGGGGAAACCCGGACGGATGGCAACACTACATATGCCTAGTAATTTCACTGGTATTTCGCGTAGCTGTATACATTTACTAAGATAACACATTAGAAATTCCCAAGAGGTAAAAATAGCATCACAGTCCCTAATTAACCAGGCTCCTGATGGCGAAGTAGACGGCTAAAAGTGTAGATTCGTGGCGCGAACGCACGACACCCGATGATAGCGATCAGACGATGCCAATTAGCTGCTGCATTGTGGTTGGCTTTTTTAGGGGTACCGTACCCAAAGGGTAAAACGGGACCCTGTTACTAAGACTCCGCTGTCTGTATGTCTGTCCGTCTGTCACCACGCTGTATCTCATGAACCGTGATAGTTAGACAGTTGAAATTTTCACACATTATTGATTTCTGTTGCCGCTATAACAACAAATACTAAAAAGCAGAATAAAATAAATATTGAAGGGGGCATACAGCAAACGCGATTTTTTTTGTTCGTTTTTGCTTGGTATTGATAACGGGAACAGATAGACGCTTGAAATTATCACATAATATTTAATTTTAGTTATATTATTATATTAAATTTAAAAATATATAATTAATTTAAAATAATTTTGCTTTTTTTATAGATAACGATACGGAACCATTCGTGAGCGAGTCCGACTCGCACTTGCCCGGTTTTTTTTATTAATTCCCCTGACAGTCTTCACTCGTACTATTTTTTTATCTATGATTGAACACAGAAGTAAAGGCACTGGAGATATTTTCTATTCGTTTGTGCATTGTATTTATATTGATAATAGAATAGAACAGAATAAGTTTATTGACAAAAAATGTTTGGTTACAATGGTTTTAAAATTATTAAAAATCTAACAGCCAGTCCATTTCGAATAGCTACACAAAATTACATCTAAAAATATGTAATATCATTTAGGAAAATGAAACGGCGTCGTCAAAGTAACAGATTACTGCTAATTCCAAAATATTCGCAAACAACCCAAACAGACGGCTTTATAGACCGTTTAAACCCCGGAAACGTCAACTACAAAGAAAGAGCACAATCATTATTTACATAGATCCGTCCATCACTCCCACGGGACGGCGGGATATCAAAGAAACAATAGCCTACCAACCTACTAAAAAGTACGTCGGTAAATTAAACTTTTATGACGGATGTGAGTGAATTTAGGCTCAAGGCATAGATACATTAGTATCTAGTACATACAGAAAGGACACTTCCCACCCCCCGCGCGGCTGCACCGCACCCAATCACACGCGAGACGCTCATTAGTTAATCAGCACCGGATGCTTGCCAATTGTCCCATCTTCTACCATAGGGTTGGTCATTCGCCTAATCAATACTAATAAGTAAAAATCAAACGCTGTCCGGTTGCGCTGTGGTCCTAACGCTGCCCCATTACAAAACTCCGACCGAATTTCGACCGCTGTTTTCGCGATCATTGCTGTCAACTGTCACTTTTTTTTCGTTTTGGCTCCGCACTGTTAGTGCATTTAGCCTGTGTTAGTGTAAATTTTTTTTTAGATTTTCCGTAGATAAATATTAATCAAAATGTCACGTCCCAGTTTGCACCTAGGTTGTACCGTGTAATCATGTGATTGGACTTTTGGATAAAAAAAAATATACTTACATAAACCTAATTGATTATATGTAATCGTCTTGAGCTTCTTGAGTTAGAGGTAGCATAGTAAGTAAATCATTATTACTTTTAAAGGATTGAATGGAAGTTATGATTGAGAGCCATGTGTTATTCTCGGACTTATTGCTCTAAATGTTTACAAAAAGAAGTTTAATGCACGACCAGGGAAGTTCAGTCAGACGACTTTAGTCAATGACTTTAGGTTCGATGTCGGTAGGCAGGTAAGTATACATTGTGATCTTGGTAGAATATTATGGGCTGTGGTTGTGATTCACTTGGAGAGGACTGGCTGGAAGGAAACTGGGCGAGCTACAAAAGAAAAGTCTGGCACTTCTTTTTAATAAATGTTTGGTTTCGCACGATTAATGCATTTAGCCAGTATCAAATATCTAGATAAGTATAATTATTATTTCAAGAGAGATAACTACGTAAGTGACGTAATTACTAATTACTACCAAACTTAAAAAAAGTATTTGAAAAAGTATTATTCCTTCTGGTTCCCGCCAAAACTCCTTATTAATTATTTAATTTTACACTCTTTTCTTATGTTTTGGTGTTTAACGATTTTTTGCATTCATCCTGAATCAAGTATTTTGATATTTGTGTCGAGACCGCTAGCAAACATCTAAATATTTCAAACATTTCTCCCTGGCTGCCTCCTGATTTCCTTCCTGCGAAATTTTAATTTATTATTTTTAAGTAATAGAAAGTGGCAAAGCTACCTAGTCCTCCAAAGATTACGTCAGTCAGAAATAGCACGCGATTTCCGAACGGCAGCTACTGGCCGTTCCGAATTCAAAAGCGTGTTGCGCGCGCAAAACATCCTGCGAACGAGGAAACAGCGCGCGTGCCGCATAAACTTCCGGTGAACGTGCGGGAAGGTGTGGGAAGATGAGTGAGAGCAAGGTGTGGATGTTCCTGTTGAAATCTGACCAAAAAGAATGGCTACACCGCAGCGAAGCCAAGAAGAATTGTGGAAAATCCTTCATGCCAAGTCAAGCTCCTCCATAGACTATAAATAAAATAAAATAATATAAAAACAAGTATGGAAACACTGGCAATTAACAATGAAAAGACGGAACGAGAAAATGCCTTCCTAATTTTCCTTCTAAGAGTAGTACAAAGGTGGTGTACGTGGACCTATCAATTTAGTTTAAAAAAAAAGTAATTAAGTGGTACCTCCTATCAAATATCAATCCTACCATAGAATAAAAATCGTAATAAATTAAATTCAAATTCAAATTATTTATTCACATATTTGTAACATAACAGTAACACTAATGTACCAATGCGTTACAAAAATAAATGTCAGATATTTAAACAAAATAAATAGTTTTTCGTGGCCATACACAATTAGACAATATACGTTTGTTGTAGGTAGCTTGTTTTAGGGAAATGGTACATTTACCATATCCATTTTCCTTTGTAACTTTCTTTTCTCTTCTTACATCTCATTCAGCCATTAGCATTCTCGAATAACTGCAATAATAATATAATTATATTAGTAAGTTAGTAAAATAATAAATAATTATTGGATTTCACGCTCCTATTAATAATTTCTAAATCAATTTTATAGTAAAAGCGTCTAAATTCATCTGAAATAGTCAGGTTGAATATAGCTTGTACTTATTACTCCTTGCGGCTAATTAGATCCTCCATAATTCTTCGGAAATGATCCTTGGGTGCATTTTAGCGACGGGTATTTTCCAAATAAAGTTGTTAAGTTTTGATTTAGATATACATGCGAACAGACGTGTGACTTTTCGTACTTTATAGTTGGCGGAATGTATTTAGTGATTTTTTTGTTGGTTTTACTAAAATATTGAGAGCCGCTAGCCGCCGCGGTTTGGAGAGTAGATCTTTGATATGACAGGTGCCGGCCAATTGAGTCACAATTTTGACAAGGCCTTAGTAGGTACAGAATTTTGGCCGGTTCAATAAATTGGCCCAAATTCAGAACTACCTTGCCCAAGCTGTGACGCTATGGCCACGACAACTGTCTAATCCATACAAAATTGGTCAACTCGCCGAATTATACTAAACAGTACTCATAAGCTAGATTCACATGTGTCTGACGTGTCGTGTCGTGATGCATCAGAAAGGTATCGGTTTCATACATTTAACGCAAGACGTCACAACATACTGCATCGGAGAAATATGAAGGCTACCATATTACTCGTAAATGTATGAAACCGACACCTTTCTCATGCATCACGACACAACACGTCAAACAAATGTGAATCTAGCTTTACGGAATCCGGTGGATTGTAGGCACCTTACCTTAATGAGTAGGTACCTCCCTGCACTACGTAACCTAAATAATATTATTCTGAGACTACGTGTTACGCGGTGTTTACGGTGTTCACGTCTACAAAGAGTCTACAGACACCACACTCACAATGTATATTTTTCCAACCCAATATTTCATCTTCTCAAAACCCTGCCCATAACTCGTCGAGTGCAAGATCGATTTATCGGAAAAACAAATAAACAACTTCGCCAGAAAGTGGAAGTGCATTATGAAAAGTAAAAAAATAAACAAAGGTAGGGTAAGTGCATTCAGACTACCGTAACAAGTCTACTGGGAACTTTTATTGAACTTACGTAACCAAAAATAGGAATTTTGAGAAAATAGAATAGATAGAAATTTAAATAAATTGATGTAGGTAATTATCTACCTACGACATGTAATTATAATTATTATTAATTTACATACAGATAAAAAGTACACCAAGGCATAGTTTTTTTTATTTAGGTAGATACCTACACATTAAAAAAATATAATAATGCAAAATTAATTATTCATTACCTTTGGATAAAAAATTTAAAAAGGTAGGTACTTGACACTGTCTAAATGCACAAATAGTACAAAGCCAACACAAAAAAATAAATAATAAAAAAAAAACAAAAATGATTTAAAAAAATAAAAATATTGCCAGTATTGTATCAACTAGGTAGTCTGGGTACTAAGTAAAATTAAACGCGACATAAAACTTTTTGTCGTTCCTCTAGAATCACCTACGTCTGTATTTAATTACTTAGTTAAATGCTTTTTACTGCATTAACAGACAGTAATTAGCGCACATTAGAATAGAATAGAATAGAAAACTCTTTATTGTACACCAGAAACAAAACAAACACTCACTAGAAACAAACATTCTTGTGTAGTTATTTTAAACGCTCGCTTCCAAGATGTAGCAATGCGTAAATAGTTGCTTACTAGAATTAAACTATTTTCTTTGCGTATATACTTATTAACAGGAAAAAGTGCTATTTTCAAATATAATTATACCTACATGAATTGAGTAAACGGTTCACATATCAATAAATACTGATAAAGTAATAATAAAAATAACATATATATATATATATATAAATGTTATGTTGGTTTGTGTACGCTTCAAATACTCAAAAAGTTCTGCACCGATCGAGCTGAAATTTTAGCATGATATATAATCCGCATCAAGGATTGTTTTTATCTATTTTTTTTAATTAGTGACATATTAGCGAATGTGCGAGTGTGCCACAGCGAAGCGTGGCAGGGCACAGCTAGTAATAGATATAATAATAACGCGTGCCGATCATATAAATATAACCTGATCCCTAACAAGGATTCCCTGTATCTAGGGAATCAGGAACAATAAAAAATAATAGTAAGTAGGTAGATTAGAACCTACCTACTTATTTTGTGTATAATATGTATCTATTTATTTATTTTATTCTATGTATATAAGGAAAGCCACCGTCCGATGTCCTAATTACTCCTCTCCGTGCATGGTTGTCTGGAAGAGATCGCTCTGAGCGATAAGACCGCCCATTGTGACACTAATTGTAAAATTTGTTTTGTTCTAGTTTTTAAGTTTTCTTTGTTCTATGGTGTTTCAATAAAGAGTTTATCTATCTATCTATCTAACTACCTGCTCCTGCGAAATTACTGGCCGTAACGAGACTTTAGAGCCGACGTCTCAGGGTGACGAGCGCAGTGCAGTGCCGTACAAGATTATGCAATGCAAAGTTCTGGGTGGCACTGTAACTGTTATGGGCAGGCGTAGCGTTTACCATCAGGTGAACAACATGCTCGTCTCGTCACTCATGTAAATTAAAAAACCTAGAACCTAGATAATTTTGTATTAATATTATGCTAAATTTAAGTAGCCTTTGTAAAATCTATTATATGTTAGTTAAGTAGGTAGGTGGGTTCTTACTAAGAAAGCAGAAATGCTGAATACTATTGAATTATATAAATTATCTCCATACATTTTATTGGTATTAGCAGTTTATTATAGTACCTATTTAGTTTGTCTGTGAGTTTGCAATGTAATTGATAAAATTGTCCGCCCAATGACCAATACCTTTCATGTGTCCATTTTATGTTTCAGAATTACTTCATCAGAAATTGCTTCATGGTTCTGTCATCGCTAGAAAATGTTACTTGAGCAAGCAATAAATATTCCCGTTTTGTTTCTAGTTAATGAGGGGTGCAAAAGGGCCTTAAGTCATTACTCTTGCTTGAGTCATGCGCGTGTGTCCTTCTCGCGACAAAGATAGCTGAGCTGGCGTTCGGGTAAGTTTAGAATCATTTCAAAGCAGTCAATGCGGATATTTCGATACTTTGATCACTTAGGATAACACAGGTATAATAATTATTGATGTGGGTCTTACTCTTAGATTAGTATTTTAGTTATGACTCTCATGTTTTCGTGTTGCCCGCAATAAAGAGTTATTATTATTATAATAATATCTAACCTTAAATAATAATTATTAGACTTATTATTTACTCGGCGCAAAAGTACAAATTATGCAGTTTTCCAAAGATCTCTCATTTTACTTAACTATACTAAGGTACGTGTGTCATGTGCATTGTTGTTTTTAATGACATAGGTACCGTACCTACTGTACTATTTACGCTTCATTTAATTTTAACTACCCTTGTTCTCCCCACTGAGCTCTTTAAGTTTAATAAGTATTTTTTAAATATAGGAACTATAATAGCTAATGAGCCTTACAAACTAGTTAGGTAGGTAACTAGTTTAAGTATGTGCAGTACTTAAATTTAATTTTGAACTTGCAACACTATATACCTACTATTGTACTGGGAGTGTACTTACTATTTAGTATTCCGTTCACATTGTCAAGGCTCCATCGTACTCCGGCTATTATTGTTTCCAGGTATACGTGCTATGTAGTATATCTTGCAACAGGTGTCAAGTTTATGTATCCTGATTGTAATATGCGTGTGAGAAAATCATATTTCTCTTACGACCCGAATGACTGTGATGAGTTATGTCACAGTCATTCAGTTTGTATCTAGATTCAGTACCTACCTACTACTAAATTGCAAGCTTTTGAATTTGCTTTTTTAGTACTCATAGCACTAATTTTAATTGTATTATTTAGGAGTAACTGTACACTTGGTGTACATAAGCTAGTATTAATAGGATGATTATAAATGGAGAAAAAGTTAAAAAAATAAGAAGATTTGAACTTATGCGTAAATTAATCACATCAATCAAATTTGAAAAGGTTGTGTGACGGTATTAACTTTATTTCTTGCTTTGCATTTGTTATATGTAACATCTATTAATAGACGCAGCTCGATAATAATTTTCTTTTAATTAAAATAGTACTACTATGTGTTTTGATAGTGTGCCGTCCTCTATTTTCTCGTAGACGCTATGGTCTTTTCAGCAATGGCAACATTACCATGTCTTGACAGTACTTTTATGACAATTAATGATAAATCTGACAGTGACTATACATGACTGACCTGACGGTGACGGCTGACATTTCTCGCAGTCGGTCGGCCCGTTTCGTCTACGATTGAACGGACAAAGAAATTTCTTCATCGGAAAACCAGAATAATTATAAGTGTAATCTACATTTTAAGGTAAAATATTTGCTAAACCGGTTCCCGGGTACCTCTTTCGTAACTTTATACGTGTTCTATAAGCCTACTCGTGGTAACAAGTGGTCGTTTCACGTATTAAAAAAATCCTTTGTAAGATTTGATTATTGTGATATTCCGTTGTTTAAAAATAGTGATTCACAGTTGATTGTGACGCACCTGCGTGTTTTAAAGGAATAAACAACAATAAGAGCAGTAAAAGTTAGAAGTATTTAATCGCATACAGTTTAAATGTTAAACGTGTATGATCCAATGTGAATCTCAAATTTCTGTATTTTTTTAAATGAAACAGCTCATGTGTAGTCCTCTGCATGCTAATTATTGTTTAAATGTGATTCAGTAGTTGCATTATTTTTGCTTTATATATTTTTTAAACATTTTGTAAAATAAACCAAATCACAACTCAGCTAGGTGCTGTATAATATTCATAATGAATCCTCAAACTCCAAGTCTGAGCACAAAGTAAGTAAGACATTTGATTCCAACCAAGATTGTCTACCAAATTTTGATAGTAAGTACTTCCATCACTGTTAACACGTTCAGTGCTTAGAACACAACTGTTGTGTTTTTCATAACTTGTTGTGAGTGCGGGAAAACACAATTGTTGTGTTTGTTGTATGGGAAAACGCTGGAGTATGCAGAGCCGCACCTGTGGCTAGACAAGCAAATCGGCTCAGCAGTGATAGTGTTAAATAGAAAGTACATTATTGTACATTAGTTTATATAATACACAGTGTACTTATTAGAATTAAACTTAATGTACTGATATGTACTAATTTTGTTATACATCATTATGTTCACAGTTTGATGGCTTATGCCTTCTTACTGTGCGGATCTGCTTCTCATATATTACATCATCAAACTCCAAAAGAAAGTTGTTTATTTGTTTTATGACATCATCCTCATCAACCCAAAATGTCCCACTGCTGGGCACGGGTCTCTCCTCACTTTCATGAGGAGGGTTAGACAATATACCACCACAGGGGCCAAGTCCGGATTAGTGGATAACATACCTACTTCCGAAATAATTCTCGGGTAGGTATGTGGGTTTCGTCACGATGTTTTCCTTCACTGAAAAGTGAGTGATAACTATTTACATATGTTATACAGAAACACATTGGTACGTACCCACACTGGGATTTGAAATCACAACCTTCTGATTGGAAGGCTGGCGTTCTCCCACTAGGCTACCACCGCTGACATGGGTCTATGTTAAACTCTCGAATTTTTTTCCATAGTAGTTTGTGAACTTATCTTGACCTCGCTACACATCTAGGCATGAATACACAAAAGCCTTAAGTGTAGTTAGACCTTCTGAAAACAATAAGAATATTCCAGCAAACGGTGTTAGATTTTTGATTGACAATACCTGCGTTACTATGAGGAAAATTTAAAAAATAAGTACTGTGTATTATAAAATTTATGTCTATGTTCACAAAACTACTGCATGGAGGTAAACTGCTCAGGCGCCTCCTGCCGTCTATTTAACATAATACTTGGTTTAAGAAATGTTGGTGTACACTTAACACTTTCACTGCTGTGCAGTCTTGTCTCGTCTGCTCTTGTCTAGCCACAGCTGTGGCTCCGTACACTCCATAGTGTTTTCCCATACAACAAACAACAGTTGTGTTTTCAGCAGTGAACATGTTAAAGTCGTGTCTCTTGAAAGCCTATTACACTATTAATGACTATGTTAAAGACAAAAATGCATGGCCTCAATGTCCCAATCTCCATGATAATGATAAGTAACGTAATTTATACAATTTCAATAATGTAATTTAATAGTTTGGTAATAATGGTATATCATAATATTGTCAATAGAATAATTTATTTTTATATTGTATATTACGGCTTTAAAAAAAAAAAAAAAAAAAAGAATGACTAAAATTTTAAAAGATGACATCGCCGTAGAGTTTCTTGGTGCTATCTTCTCTAACGGGCGTATTTCCGAAGCACTGGTAGAGTCAATGGAGTTTTCCTTTTCGTGTGCGAGACTCAGGCATGGGTCACCACTTGAAAGGGAAATATCCTTTTTCTAACTCAAACCATAATTAGATAATAATCATTAGTTTCGTAGATCATAAAATTTGACTTATTTTTTTTGTATTTCTATACTTATGTATAAGATATTTATTTTTTTTTGACGTGTAAATGTGCAATATTTTGCCTATTTACAATAAATGATTTGAGTTTGAGTTTGAGTTTGAGCTTGGACATGTTTTGGTCTACACACTACACAAAAACCTCTACGCTAAACATTGTCATTGGCTTTAGATAAATAAATATTTTGAAAAACTGACGAGTTCTTTGCCCATTCAACTGTACTGTTTTGGATATATTCTGTATCCGCCTAGTAGAGAATGTTAACTTTCATGATTTTTTAATTGAATCAAACTGTGCTGTTTACATGTTTTATCTATTGAGGAAAAAAGACCAAAGGTATGTTAGTGGTGCAAAATATAATTAAAATAAAAGTATTAATTAATTAACACATTCAGTGCTGAAAACACAACTGTCGTGTTACTGTGAGTGCGAGAAAACACAACTATTGTGTTTGTTGTATGGGAAAACACTGCAGTGTGAGTACTTATAGGGTATTCAACTATCAATAAGAATTGCCAATGCTTCAGCATTCTTACCTCATACTCTCTCCTCATTACCTAGTGTCCATAATCAATGTATGGAATAGATAGCTATAGAAATGTAAACTTTTTATCATTAACTTACACCTTAGATAAATAAAAGCATAACATAACTATAGTAGTGAAATAGTTTAGATGAAAAGTCAGATAAATATTCTCAGTTAGTTCAACTTCAATATCAATATTTCAGCGTCACAATGTCGGAACGAGAACCTATTACCGGGTCCAGCAAGGACTATGGAGCGACCACCAGTGTTCCAGCTGTGGGATTCGCAGATTTCAGTCCAACAGAACTGTATAACCTGAGCGAAGGGATCGCAGACAATATAAATACAATAAATAGCGGATTAAAATCGCTTGAGAAAATGATGAAGCAAATCGGAGGACCTAATGACAGTGTTCAATTAAGGGAAAAGATGTAAGTTTGCTTGAACATCCTGTGATGGATGTGTTTAACCAATTAACCATCTTCCTTAAAGAATAATACTGTACTAATTCTTAATTAAAATTTAATCAAAATGGGTTTCATAACTCTATTCAACTGTGTCCAATCGCTTGATGCTCAAAATTGATAATACTGACAGTTTGGTTTATGGTAAGTAAATAAAACTTGTGACAAACAGCTACCTAGAGCAGTAGTGGCCTAGGTAACATGAGTATTTCACAATATGACAACACCTTTTTGAACCTCAGCCTGGTAACTTGTTTATTAAGTTGCGTGCAGATTTCGATACTATAACTTGAAATCCCCCCTCAATATTTCCCCTCCAAATTGTGAGGAAACTGGTGTGTCAAAGAACTTAAAAAGTTCACTGGCATGTGATATCCACCAACTTGCGCTGCGCCAGAGAGGTGGATTATGGACCTTCCTCCCTCAGAGAGAAGGCTTGGGTTCACCCAGTGGAAACAAAATAGGCATTATGATCAGATGATGAACAGTAAAGGTATTTAATAGCTTATGTAATTAATGAGAACGACACAAACGGAATTTCCATTATGTATATTCAAGTTTTTTTCTTAATTGCATCATTCTGTAACTATAATGCATGTCTGTTTGTATGTTCCCAAGCAATGTTGTTAATGCGAAAATATTTGTCCAAGTTTTAGCTTGTGAATTTGTCTGTTTGTTGCCACTTCGATGTAAACCAACTGAAAAAAAAATCCTAAAAAGAGCTGTATGCTTTTGCATGAAGGATACAAATACTTGTATGTAGATTGTATTCTTACCCGACTGCCCAAAAAGAGAAGTATCTTTTGGGTTAATTATGCCGCATCCTATAGCCTAAAACGCATGATTAATTTTGATTAAAGCGATGTCATTTGATTTGTCTTACTCGAGAGAGTGCCATAAGATATAACGAAGAGTAAAGAAATTCAAAGACCAACTTAACTCTGATGTTCTAGGCTTTGAAGTCTAGACGTCACCAGTGCATCGCAGCCAATGTTAGCCGCAGAAGTTGGTGATTAACCAATCAACATCTCAAGGTGATGAGGACAGTGAAGTGCCAGATTATGCATTAAAGATCTGGGTTGCACCTCTAACACTCCAACTGTTATGAGCAGGCGCTAAGAGCTGCTCGTCTGAATAACAAACCTTTTTTTAACAGCCACGACACACAGCAGACGGTGAACGGGTCTGTGTCGGCCACGGCGCGTGACATCCAGCGTTTGGGCGTAGTAGTGCGCCGCGGGGACAAGCCACAGAAACTGCAAGTGGAGCGACTCACGCAGGCGTTTAGAGACGCGCTGGCTAACTACTCTACCGTGCAAAAGGTAACAGCTACAGATACTCTCAATTATACTTTGCTACCACCAGTTCAAACCCAATTTTTTTTTTTATCAGACTGAGTGACGAGATGATAAAGTCGTTCACCTGATGGTAAGCGTGCCCAAGAGAGAGAAGAAGAAGAGGCCTCCCACTCCAAAAAATTATTGCAGTGAAAACTGCATTGCAATCAATACTGGCCATTTTTAATAAATAATATTCAGTTTCGTTTTACTTTTCTCTTTTTTTTAATAAGAAAGAAACGAAGACGAACGAAGTTATTCGGACACATCGAACACACATCATCGAAACATCGAACATACACATCGAAAGACCAGACAAGAAAAATACACACGACGAAGATAATAGTGTACGCAGATAGCCGGCGCGCAGTGATGTCAGACAAGACCTCAGCTCAGCATAATGCATAATGTGTTAACGCTATCATTTTGTAGTTAAGTTCAAAAATAAAAAAACAAAGAAGCGCTTTCTTCTGTAATTTCATGATTTAACTGGTGTTAAATGATCCATTCCAGCAAGTGTCGGAGAAGATGGCGGCGCACATGCCTCGGCCGGCGCGGGTGCGGAACGACCCGGCGCTGCTGGAGCAGCAGGCGATAGCGGACGACGAGGAGGCCACGCTGCTGGCCAACCAACAGGCGCAGGTAACAACACCTAAGCCACTATCACACAGGCGCGGTAATATCGTAGCGTTATATTCCGATTTTGCGTCCAAAACTCAAATCCAGTCGAACCCTTTATTCTCATATAGGTACATAGAGAAAAATAAATCAAATATGATCTACTAAAATGATTAACTGTGCATGGTTGATGTGTTTTCATTATAGTTGATGTATTTTCATCGTGTTTGATGTGTTTACATCATGGTTGATGTATTTTCATCATGGTTGATGTAATTTCATCATGGTTGATATATTTTCATCATGGTTGGTATGTTTTCAGGCTCGTCTAGTGGAATTCGAGACGAGCATGCTTCTCGAGAAAGAAGCGTACATGAACAAAATAGAAGCAGACGTGCTAGATGTCAATCAGATAATACAGGAACTGTCGGATATGGTCAGCGCGCAAGCGCCGATAGTTGGTATGTTAACTTCCAGACATTACGCAGAGATCCGACTATCGGATCGGACGCGTATTGAGTGTTCAAACAAATATTTGAACGAACGCGTTCTGGTAGTCGGTTCAGACTATCGAATGGAAAAATCGGACGTATATTGCCGGTCTATCTGTAATGGCTTTTTTTATTCATCGTCATTAACAAACCATTTATCGTCCCTCTGCTGAGCACGGGTCTCCCCTCTCTTTCGTGAGGAGGGTTAGGACATATCCACCACGGGGGCCCGGCCCGGATTAGTGGATAACATACCTACCTCCGAAATAAATCTCGGGTTGGTATGTGGGTTTCCTTACAATTTTTTTCCTTTACCGAAAAGCGAGTGGTAATTACGTACATATGCTTTTACAGAAACACAATGAACTCACGTCCTTCTCATTGGAAGGCGGACGTTCTCCCACTTGGCTACTACCGCTTACTGCTTTTTTTATTATGTTGTAGTTAATAAATAATATGTTTTCCAGACACGGTAGAAAGCCACATCGAAGCGGCGACTGCCAATGTGGAGACGGGCGCTGACGAGCTGGCCAAGGCGGCGGAATACCAGCGCCGGTACCGGAGGAAGATGTTCATACTTATCCTCATAGGGATCATAGTTGCGATCGTGTTCATTGTGTGGGTCGTCAAGGCTTTCAAATAGATCTACAGAAGGTAGACGTAACATTTATTTTGTGGAACCTAAAGAATCCGTTTAATTTAAATCTTTTTGACGGTAGTCTAACATTTCTTTGAAGGAAGCTACAGATTCCGTTGAAATTATAGTTTGAGCTTGCATATCGCATTGGGCGCCATTTTGAATGTGTCGCTTTATTTACAGAAACTAACAATTACTATTTTTATAACAAAATGGAGAGAGTAGATTTTACTAAAATTCCTGACTTCCGGTCGCCATATTGGATTCTTTAATATGTTACTGAGTAACTAGGCGAATAAGTCGTTCGCATGATGGTCAGCGCTATGCAGGCATAGTACTCGATGTCTTAAGGGCAGGCCCTTAAGACATCGAGTGCCTCACGTAACTTGAATAACATAATCTTGGGCGGCACTGCACTGTGTTTTTTTTTTCTATTTATTATGTATATAGAGTACAGAACAGTAGGCTTTGAATTTTGCGTCGTCTGGCCGCCATTTTGAATCTAAGAATAGGTTTTTATTTTATTCCGTGCCTTCCACAGAAAATATAAACAATCCTTGGAGCCATTTAAAGAAACCTTTTTTAAATCTACATTTTTTTTTTCATTATCTTTGACCTCTTTAATCTAAATACGCTGGACTTGTTAGAACCTCTATGATGATAAATAATAACGGACAATTTTTTTAATGCGTAATTTTGTGTGTGCATGTTGGTAACCAGTAACCACTTATAACAGCTGGACGGTATTTGATGTTTTGGTGTATAGATTCTTCAGGTCCTGGAATAACAGGATACTTTTCATCATCGTCATAATCATCAACAGCTTTTCATAATACATAATCAACCCATATCGTCCCATTGCTGAGCACGGGTCTCCCCTCACTTTCGTGAGGAGGGTTAGGCCATAATCCACCACGGGGGCCCAGTCCGGATTGGTTATCAATTATCACAGTAGTTATCATTAATCTTATTTGGGCCTAAATTTTAATTTTCTATTTCTACTTATTTTACAAAATCTCTTTATCTGTGATCTTTGTTTTTGTTTTAGCAAAAAATAATATATTATTAATTTTGTAAATCGATTAAGTAATTAATGTTGATTTTTATTTTAAAATGTTAATGGGAAGCATGAAAAAGATTTTTTTTTGTCATTTACATATTTTTGATTAGGCACCTAACTATACCTTTTTAATTACTTTTAATTATAAGTAGGTACATGGTGGAAACTTCATGTAATTATCGTAGCCTTGTTATTATTATAAGCCTACGTTTGTTATTTTTATTATAAAGTATTACTATTAGTTTATTGTCGTTCGCGGTTATGTAAAATTACTATTTTTAAAATTGCAAAATTCCAATTAGAAAAATACACTTCCATTGGCTTGATATAATTATGTAGATATTTCACGATAACATGCGGCGTAATAAAAATGAATGCAAAAGTGATTTGTTAACTTTTGGATTAATGAACTGGTTGTCGCGAGTCATGTTAACGTGGACTAACTAAACGTGATCCATGAGTTTAAAGGTGGTTCGTTTCTGTTATGGCGGGAAACTTAAATCTTAAATCTTAAATCTCGTTTTTAGAGCTACACCGGGTCACTAATATAAACGAGACTGTATTTCGCGCCAACCGTAAATCATTCTTTTCGTTTTTATGCTGAAATATTTAGCACTAATTTCGCTCAAATATGTCAATAAACCGTCAAACTGGAGATTTCTGTGTTTATCAAGACCGATTTACACATTGAAATATTAATATTATGTACCAATAATACTTCCGTTTATGATCGTTTTGTTAACACGTTTACTGCTGAACCGGTTTTTACATTTGGGCACCGTTACGAGCTGTGTGCGTTTTCCAGCACTGGCGTGCCATCTGTGTGAGCCGCACTGTAGTAGCGTCGCGTCTGTGTTTCGCCGCACAGCCGGCACGTAAGCTGCGCTAACACAACAGGTGTGTTTTCCCGCACCCGCGTAAAGTTATAAAAAACAACTGTTTTCAGTTGTGAACGTGTTAAACCGTAAAATTAGCAATGTAGCCAAACCCTAAAGTCTAAGAACCAAACCAAACCTTTACCGAATTCCGAGATAAAATAATAATTTTACATAAACCGGAAGACTTATACTATATTGATTAAATATATTTGTTAGCTGTATATAATGCCTTAAGTGTGACGTAGGATATTATATTGTGTTAACAGTAGATAGGTATTTCATAGTTTAATTTTTTTTTTTTTTTTAAAGCTCTATAATGTTGGTGAACATTCCAAAGACAGAGCGGTTTATGTTCGTGTTGTTGTAAGGTCAGCCTGAGGTCAGGTCATCACAGGCATCTAGAATCTAGATATACACACGTGATCATCTGGTCGTTAGGCAAAAGGACAGCCGCATAAGCGTCGAGATGCATACGCCCATAGCTTAGTTCCCCATGTGTGGCCAGCCTAAGAATTTGTTTAAAATATATATGAAATTCACATTTTGTAGGTGGTCGACTATCGAAACGAAATTAGGTCTAGGAAGAAAATGTTAACAAATTGCCACGTGAAAGTAGAAAATAAATTGTCACAACTTGTGTATGACTGTAACTTATTTTCTCTCTTGATAAGTATATTTTTGTTAATTATTATGTATAATAAAATATTTATAATAAATCAATTTGAAATAATTTTCTTTTATTTCTACCCTTGTTATATTGGCCCGCCTAATGCGTCTGTGTATGACGCTGAGAACACGGGACACTAGTTCTGCTGTTTGCCGTTTGTCAATATCAACCTAGGTCTAACGCTGGGTATACGTTTCCAGGCCTGCAGACGAAACGTCCTAGGCGGAGTCCTTTGTCCTAGGCGGCCATGTCCCATGTCCACCAAGGACAAAAATCCCCGCAGGTTTCTGTACTCGACACTTTGGCCCAGACGTTCCCAGGCTTTTTTTCTCATTGACCCCTTTCAAAATGTAGTCGATTCCGGTGGACCCCCGCAGCAGGCGCAGCTACATTTCTACAATATTCATATTTATTTCCTACCCTATATTATTTTTTGTCACGCTAACGTAGACCCCGTCGAGTCTCGTGGACCCCTGGGGGTCCACCTGGACCACTTTGGGAACTAAAGCTTTAGTCCCTAATGTGTGTTATTCGGTAATTATAAGCGACCTATTACGACTGACGAAAAGTACCCTGAGGACTGACCCTTACCTTCCCAGGTATTTAGACGGAATGGAGCTCTAAAAAAAACCCGAAACACCATTTTGAAATGACCTTTATTTCCTACGTCCCTACAGTAAAATAAAACAAATGAGAAATTTCGACTTTTGTATTCAAATGTTATTTTTACAAATTACAAATACCTATGCAATGTGTAACAAAATTATAAGTTTGGCGGATTTTGGCGTAAATATATAACTTATAAAATACAAGAAAAAAAAAAGCATAATATTGTACACATTTCAACACAACATTCTGTTACACATTGCAAGTAAAACATCGTAACAAATTGCTAATATCCAACATTGCGAACAAGGAACATGGAGGTAAGAAAACAAATATAAAATTAAATGCCGCTTCTGTAAATAGCAAAGCCACATTCATAAGTGAACTATTACAGAGATCTATTACCATTTGAACTAGCAAACAGTTAAAACTTTCACTGCAGAAAACACAACTGTCGTGTTTTTCATAACTTGCCGCGAGTGCGAGAAACACAACTGTTGTGTTTGTTGTATGAGAAAACACTATGGAGTATGCAGAGCCGCACCCGTAGCTAGACAAGCAAATCTGCTCAGCAGTGAAAGTGTTAAACGTTTTAAAATCTCTTGTAACAACACATGTTTTCAACTTATACCATACTTAATGTAACAAATTTATAATTTATTAGGTATTGCTTTGTGATTTACTACATTCTTAGAGGTACACAATATTTAACTTAACAAAAACGTATATTTTAGAAACTAACATCTGGTGGATACATTTTTCGTGGGTTCAGTTGAAAACCGACTAATATTGCATCAAATAACGCCTACCACAAATTAAAATTAATCAAATTTACATCTTAATTAATACTTCATAAGTTACTCTTTAGTAAAGCAAAGGAAAGCGTCGCGCGAATCGACGACTATGAAATATAAAATAATAAGTGCGAAAAACCTTTCATTAACTAGAGGCGTTAAGTCATCTATGGACAAATGTTTTGTTTGCATAAAATCTTTAATTTCAACTATAGAATTTATACTTTCAACTAGGTTTATGTAACAAGGCTAGAGAACTCGAAATGTTCAACGTGGAAGGGCTTTCAGCCAATTTAAAGCGGTCTATACTTTTCGATTACTGAAACTATGCATACCGCAACAGCGCTATGTGCCATTAAAAAAAAGGTGTTTAAAGCCTCGCCCGCAATACGCCACCTCTGGATTCGACAAAAATTCGATGTGTCGACTATCACCATCAACCCATATTGTCCCACTGCTGACCACGGGTCTCCCATCACTTTCGTGAGGAGGATTAGGGAGGCCCAGTCCGGATTGGTGGATAACATACCTACCTCCGAAATAATTCTCGGGTAGGTATGTGGGTTTGCTCACGATATTTTCCTTCACCGAAACGCGAGTGATAATTACGTACATATGTTTTACAGACACACATTGGTACGTGCCCGCACTGGGATTGAACTCACGACCTTCTCCTTGGAAGGTGGACGTTCTCCCACCAGGCTACCAACGCTTTGTCGATGTGTCGACAAGTATATCTATAATTATAACAACTCGAAAAAATAGGTATCTAAGCGGCTCTAGTGCAGGCAAAACTTTACAGGTTAACACTTTTTTCGCAGAGCGATGACCCTACGGCCACCGACGGCGCCTATTACACCACAAACCCCTAAATCAACCAATATGGTAACATGAGAAAAATTTGGACTATTTAGCTTACCTACTAAAAATATGCGATTCTTATTGTCGCTTTTTGTATTACTAAAGAAGTTTTTGTTTATCTAAGGCAGAACACATTTTAAATTGCGCGAAGTATAAAATATTAATGTATATAAAAATATAGGTATTTGCAGTACCAGGCAGAAAATATAGCACGTCACGTTAAGGTTGATTTAATATAATTAATAGCGATTGTGATACCAACAATTTTCTAAAAAGAATTAAGAGTTATTAGGTTAATTCTTGTGCCCTTAATTTTTGTTACGGCTCCCGGCAAATTCTTTGTGCATTGATCGGTCCCGCCGATAAATCAAGTTATGTAATTCCTAGTCACAATAACATTTCACTAATGACGACAACTTTTCTTAGTACTTCGCGACGTGCTATTTTTTTGGCCAAGTACTAGAATTTCTTAAAGTTTCAACAGGAAATATAATCAAATGTGAGCAAGAATACATTTCAATATTGCGAATAATCAATAAATAAAATCGGATTTTAAGTATTATTATAATAACATTATTGCAAGATACTTATTTTCAGTTCAGGTTTTGAACGCAGCCGTGTTTTTTATACTATTTTCTATCTAGGTACTTGCATTTTAACTATGAGTGACAATTTCTCTACAATTGTATTATTTTCAAAGCGTGGCTTTGCTGGGCCAACATTGGTACCAAACACCGGTCGCAATTCCATCGACACACACTATACGCTGTTAAAGTAACTGTTATTTTTATAACAGTTACTTTAACAGCGCTAAAGTTATTGCTATCCCTTTCGTTTCCATGTAGTTTGAAAGTGACAACACATCATTTGAGGGGGCTAACTTAAATGTTGACAGCAGAATTGGGAGCACCAGCCCACTGTGAACGCTCTATTATAAGTGTTGACTTGTTTAAAATAGCAAATGGTTGGCTACAAACGGGACGTCCATTGATTATGAGCGGGATCTAAATGGGGAAGGCATATTTGGCCTCACCAATGTCCATAGGGTTTGGCGGGGCCAAATATTGTTGGACGGTTCAACAGCATTTACATAGCAAAGGCTGCATAGTTCTTAACACATTCACTGATAAACCTTTTTACTTTAATGGCTCTTTTGCGAATCTTCACACGTTTGTGTTTACTGTATACTGGCGTCGTGTCGTAACTAAACTCAATCAGCCGTGCGGGCGCACACAACTGGTGTGATATTATTGGCAATACAGCAGTGCGAGTTCGCACGCCAGGCGAGTTATCGCTTGCCGTAAAATTATAAAAACACAGATGTGTGTGTTTTCAGCAGTGAACGTGTTAAATGAAAATAAAATGTGCAAAATGAGGGCAAATGAAAAAATTAAAAAGAAAAGTCCCCGTATTCAGTTATTGAACGTCCCTATTCTAATATTCGACTGCAATGCAGTCTACATAATAAATAAGTAGGTAGTCAGTTACATTTGGTTCGTAGAAATGCATTATTTTCATAACTAAATTAACCTTTATTACGTACATGATAGAGTTAAAAACTAAATGATATTCGGTATTCACAGATTATGCAACATTTTTTTATTAACAATTAGTTATCTTTTTTTGTATTATTATAGTTTTTAGAAGCCTTCGTGAAATAATTGTGATGTGACTTAAAATTGGTGATTATATTTAGAATTAATATTTTTTTTATTACAATACTTTATTTATTATTTTTTTAACAAAATATTAAATGACTTTAATTGGGCAATTCAAGTTATCGATTATTTATTAAATTACAAAAACATTTCAAATATTTTCTTGTCACATCAAAACTTTATACACGAGACCATTTCCAAGACAGTCCCAAATACGACCACAAGATGGCCGCCCACCTAAGCTAATAGCACCGTCAGCATAAACATTACTATACTTTACACAAATCTAATCTTACCATATAACACCTAATCTTAACATCAATATAGGACAGATTGTCAAAGACAGGTTTAAGGTGCGAGCCCACTGCGGCGCCCAACTACGCCATACAAAAATAATCTTACCATGAGCATTTGACATTAATTCAAAGCAATCGTTTTTGAACGCTGCAATGGGCTGCAGCCTTATTTAATAACGGCGATAATTTGAAAAAAAAAAAATACATTGTATAAATTATTAAAAATTAACATTGTACATTTGTTTTTAATTGACATAGAACATAATGTTATTGTTATAGTAATAGGGTCTTCGGAACGTTGTTACACGCAACCGCCTTGTGTACGAAGACCTTCAAGTCCTTAAAGCTGACAGTGCTATCATACAAAATGATTAGGCCTAGGCTAGAATGGCGAGCGACGGGGGATAGCGGACCGAGGAATTCTCTAATCACAGACCAAATTACTGTAACTACATTTTACTAACTAGTTCAGAAGTATTCGTCACTAACTGCGGCGACGTCAAAGCGATTATTGGTGACCCCGCTATCGTCAATCACTCAGCAATGGCAGTATCGTAACTACCTCAACGACGTGTAAACTGCCTAACTGACGCGATATTTACCTCACTAGACCACCACCTGAATGTAGCAGCATCATCCTACTGACGCGATGACCGCTCCACTGACGTGACAACGGGCCAATCGACGCGAATTCATCACATTAACGCGATAACTACCACTCTAGCCCGACAACCGGCCAACCGACGCGACATCATCCCACTGATGTGGCAACACTCTGACGCATTAACCGTGCCTATTGACGCGATGACTGCCCCACGGACGCGGAAGCTACCCTACCGACGCGATAGCTACCCAGCTACCTGTCACGGTGCCCCGCCGCCCGCCACGCCGGCCGCGGCGCCGGCCGACGCCCAATACTACCGCAGCTTCGCCTGCCGCTGTTGCCACATCGCGTACTTCGCGCACGCTGTGTCTATCATTTGGTTGAGATGCCGGGTGAGGGTTGTCGCCAGCGGCGTCAGGTCGCGGAGCATTTTCTCCTGAAAACGAGAAGGGTTATGGTACTATCATTTTTTAATCTCTGTATATTGAATACTGAACAACATTTAGTTTCACGATATTTTGAAATTCGGCAAAAAAAAGCTAAATATTTTTTTATGTTCCTGGATAACAAGACGTGTAGCTCGTTCACATGATGATAAGCGCCACTTCTACACATAACAGTTGCAGTGCCAGCCAGAACTTTGCCTAGCATAATCTTGCGTGGCACTACACTACGCTCGTCTAGTCTCATACGCCCGGTAACTTTAACTAAATAGCGCGTCACGATCGAACACCCAGACTCGGAGCAAATATCTATGGATCACACAAATCTGTGCCGCGCGCAAGAACCCGCAGCCCCACGCTTCGCAGTCGGCTCATCGCCCACGTACGCTTCGAAGGCCACTTTGGCAAAAACGAATCGTGCCTACCTCAAAAGGCCTCAGCTTCACGTTCCTGAACCGCAGCAGCGCTTCGTAGAAGTACTGCGGCTGCGCAGTCTCCTCGTCGGCGGCGCCCGGCTGCGGGAAGCGGCGCCACACCTCGCGCACCAGCTCGCCGCACGACACGTACAGCCGGTGCAGCTCCGCCTTCACGTCGCTGGGAATTAGTTCTGTGGGGGACAGTTTCATTCGTTTTTACGTGAATACGTCTTTAAATTTGCTTGGCAATTAAGAACACTGATGATAACAAAATCGGCAGATACAATTTGGTGATGCAGCTACATATTAGATATACCATTAATAAATTCTTCTATCATTTGTAAAAGCTAGGAACAGCACAGGACCTAGGTGCGATCCCTGAGTGACTCCTGAAGACTTAATGAAGCTTTCTGACTCATGTCCACTTAAGACAACTTGCTGATATCTGTGAGAAAGGTAACTCTGAAGCCAAATCATCAAACTACTACTTATTAGTGGTATTAGTGGTAGATATAAGAATAATATTATGGCCCACTCTGTCGAAAGCCTTGCTTCCATCGGTACAAATGACATCGACTCGCTTGTCCTGGTTCGATTTCGCGATTGGTCAGGCAGTGAGACTCGGAGGCTACTCACGTGCCATGGAGGCGGCGTGGTGCTGCCGCATGAGCGCGCCGCCGGGCGACAGCTCGCCGAGCGCGCCCACGGCGGCGCCCGCCGCCACGCGCACCGGCCGCTGGCACTGCTGCCCGCTCGACCACGCCTGGGACACCATACGATTTATGAGACACGTAGATACCAGCGATCGATAATATCGCAGCATTATTATTATCGGCTAGTTACGCCCCGCGTTTTCCCACCGTTATTCCAGTAATCCCACGAGAACCTCCCATTCATCGTCATCGGCCCATATTCGTCCACTGTTGACCTTAAGTTTCAGGCGGTACTCACTTGACATATTGACGCTAGCGCAGACAGAGGCGGTGGATTATTCGTATGTGTGCTCGTTTGACTGATTTGAGATGACGGCCCTAATAAATAACGCTCTATCTGTGAACAAACATACAATTGAAATATTAATTACTGGGAAATTACTGGGCATAACATAAGACGTTAGAGCCGATGTCTCAGGGTGACGAGCGCAGTCCAGTGCCGCGCAGGATTATGCAATGCAGTGTTCTGGGTGCTGCTGTGACTGTGATGGGCAGGCGTAGCGCTTAACATCAGGTGAACGTCTTGCTCGTCTCGTCACACAGTCAAATAAAAAAAAAAACTTTCTTGATGGTTTTTACTTACTTTAGATAACTTCAACTCCTGCGCATCCTCACCCTCCCCGCCCCCCTCAAGGTCTTCATACCGGACGGTTTCCAAAATCCTTTTCCGTTTGTCCGCGGGGCCGGCTACCTTGTCCTCCGCCGGCCTCTTCTCGGCTACGCCATTTGTGGTGGTGTTCAAGCCGTTCTCTTTACTGCCCTTCTCTTTGCTGCTTGTGTTTGTGTCGTTGACGTTACTGCTACTTGTTTTATGACTAGCTTTTAGCACCTGGAAACGAGTTAATGGAAACTAGTTAACACTCGCTCTTCGAACAAATTGTGAATTATTCCAAATGTATTTGATCCACCAATCCGGACCGGGCCCGCGTGGTAAATTATGGCCTAATCCTCCTCATGGAAGTGAAACTGCCCACTGCGCAGCAGTGGAGTGATGGATAGCTGTTGAAGATGAGTAGTTTGCTCCAAACTGGATCTCTCAACCCCTTAACAACCCTTTAATATTTTTTTCTCATATCCGAACTTAAAAATTGATTTTACATAAACTCATGAAGATCGGACCGTCGGTACGCAACTTATCGTCGATCGATACATACATAATGGACACTCTACCCCCCGCGATCCGCTGCCCCGCACCTCTACCCGCAATCCGGAGGAAATCGGGAGGTCAGTCAATATTACACGCCCAAATAACAATAGACAAACGGGTTGGTATGAACTTTCATACTAGCGGGTTGTCTTTTGTTTTGGTCGCGTAGTATCTTTGTGTACTTACACACGCATTTCGCGCGTATACAGACGACATAATTGATATGTGTGAGTTGTCAATTCAGTTTAATTATATGAAGTGTTCGGGTTGTGCCAGTGGTAGATGGTCACAAAAAAGGATCCATTGAATAGTGAAGTTTTTTGAGGTGGACGCTAGATGGCGCTTACCATAATAGAGTGTTGGTTGAACCTCTTGATCATGTTCCGGTGTATTGAGGCATTTTCTCCTTTTTCTTTAGTGGGGGGTGCGTCGTCTGAGGGTAGGAGGGGGATGGGATCTGTGAAGTGGGGAAGATCGACCTGAGGAATAAATAAACTGTTTTAAATGTGGCTGGTAACTGAAGCGGGACCTTGCAGGCCTCTATTCTCTTATCCAAAGAAGTATCCCAGTTTCTTTACTAGTTACAACCCTTATAATTTATAAAAAGTTATAAAACGTACTTAGTACTGCACAGTACAATATTGTATTCCGCCATTTTATTTAGATTTTTATTTTACTATTGATTAAGTTCGCATCTGACTACTAAATCACTTGATATTAAGCGAAGATGCGGTTGATATGTTAAAACCTTGCTTAGAAGTAAATTTTTAAGTCTCATCTACCCCGTCATTTCGCTGGGAAGTGCCCTTCAAACCGTAACACAATAATGTTTAGTGTTTACACACTACTTCTTGGCGAATGGTTATCTGGCTAGGCGGTGTGATATTTCTTGCAGAAGAGGCTTACCACAACAGAAACTTTCTAGACTATCTTAAAATTGTCAGTGAAGGCGTAAATTATGAAATGTAAATTAGCAGAATACCGTTAGATCTAAAGTAGTGTGTTTCATCGCCGATGCTATAGCCTGGTCGTCCATTTTGGCACATTCACCAAATAAATCTTTACTCGATGACGATGCTATACGATCCCTGGAACAGATAATAATTGATAAACTCTACTTCCTATTATGTCTACATGACACAGTGTTGAAAGTCACTAAACAGAATTGTTCACTTTTTTATAAGTATTTATAGGTTCGTTGCCAGTTATCGAGTTTGTTACTAAGTTATATACTTAAAACACTTATAAATAAGTGTACATATGTGTGAACCGTGTAGCATAAATATGGAGCAAGTTTTAGCAAGATTTCAAAAGTTTTCCAACATTCAAACCCCAAAACTGTTAATGTTTTTTTATTTTAGCTATAGGCAGAGTTGCTCACGCAATTTTCTTAATGTTTTTATTATATTACTAAATATTCGTACTTATTGTTTATATTACTAGTCCATCTTTTGCTATGCTTTTTTTATAGTCGCTTAGGTACTTACTTACTAAAAGATGCTTTCATTGAGGTATGCAGTTCTGTGGTATTTCAATAGACTTTATCTGACTATTTTAAGCCAATACTGACCTATGAAAATAATGTGACTGAAAGAACTTTGTCCAAAACTCTGCTTCGGTCATTTTGTTTGGTACATAATCAACATGTTTCTTCCTGACCGCCGGGTACGTTTTGAATATAGCATCTATGACGTCCTGCGTAAGGTTGTATTTGAGTCCGTTGCAGCCGTCTGTCTGTGGTTGAATATCGGCTAGGAAAGCTCCGGAGACACCTGTGGGAAATTAGAAACAGACGCTTTGTATATTTCTGATCAAAGCTAACAACAGCCAATGGGTGGGATGGGGAAGTCTGATCAAAGGTCGTTATTTACATTTTCCAAAAATGATTTATCAAATTGTATCCATTTCCTATCCCATAATTCACCAAAAGCGCCTATTTCTGTATGAAAAATGTCCCTCAAATATTGAACTATGGCCGAAATTGCTTCAAAACATAAATTTTTGGCCATTTCTGAAAAATAATTTATGATGTAAATAGCGACTTATCACATCACACTCTTTAATTATGCTTTGTTTGAACAATTTTTCTAATAATTTTATATTTTTACTAAGCTCGGTTCACATCTGTAACAGTCACTGTGACAAATACGCATGACATAATATAAGCGTGGATGAGTTTTGTCATGCGAATTTCTTATAGTCTTTCTGAATGGTGTGGTAACACCATTACACATACTGACTTAAAAAATTGCAATGGGTACCATATATCGCTAAAGTCAGAACGACGTAACAACGCATTAATATAAATACAATATAAATTATATCATTGATATAATTCTCTCTACCGGTATAGGAGAAATATCGCCTTTATCTAAATAGGCCTTCAAGTATTTATGTGCCAAGAATTCAGTGAAGGACACGTCATTGCCCTCACTCTATTGATCTAACTATTTTAGGTATTTACTTAATACATGACTGTCGTTAGGAATTGTCTTTGAAATGTTGAGGAACGAATGTCCAATACACATTTTTTGTAACAATGATACATTAGTTTGTAGCCTTAAACAAACATTACATACCAGCCTCTTGTTTTATACTAGTAGATTCAGTGTACTGCTTAAGTGTTGGCGTATTCCAGTATTCTTCACTGTTTATCACTTTTGATATTACTAAGTCTTCGTATAAATGCTTTAGTGTGGGATGGAGAGATAATAACCTGAAAAAAAAAAACAGTTTCTAATGATAGTGGTGCTTTGTGTTGATACATAAATATTTTTTTGAATTAGCTTTTCATTTGTATATGTTATTTTCTTTATTTTATTATTGTATTGTCATTGGTCCTTGATAAGTGTGCAAAATTTCTATTTAATTGAATTTAGTAAAAAACATTAAGGGGTTCAAAATAATTTTTAAAGTTTCCGTTACATACATACATAATATGAAGCTATATGAATAAAATAAAAACTATTGGCTCTTATGCTTTAAATTACTCACTTAGACTTCATTTCCAGTTCTCCATCAATTTGCCTCTTAAACTTTGGCAGCAAATTTTGCAATAGCTGTTTCACTTGATCCCTGTCCTTTGCCTGAGCATCTGCTCCGGACGCGTTTACAAAGTGGAAAGTGGAACATGTTCCATCATGGAGCACCACTTGCAGTTGGACTTTCGGCTTGCCGGCTGGTGAGATTTTTTGTGCTGTAAAATTGACTCTTAGTTACCCTTTTATGCAAATTTTATGCGGAAGCTCTCTGACATACAGTCACGCCTTTTTCCTGTTCAGTTAGGCAGAGACTACATCTTTCCACATCCTACGACCCTGACACACACCTTTCGCTTCTTCCACTTTCATAAGCCCTTCACACATGTTCGTCAGTTATAGGTTCTTTTGACTTGGTCTTTCTGAAGAACATCCTCAATTTGATTTTATTACATTTGGCTATGTCAACCCCTTACTGGCTGACCTTTTCATATGAGATGCATAAATCTGTTATCTGTTTTGTCATTCTTCTTTCATCCACCCTTTCTAGATGTCCTTTTTAAAGACTTTTAGTCACTTATGTGTAGCCATGTCAGATACTCTTTCTTGTTTTTTAACTAGATGTCTTAACACATTGCCCCAAGACTTGAAATAAACAGGTAATTTGGCATTACTGACATCGGTACACTCAGTATAGATTGAGACACCCCCACATCTATACAATTTGCCCCTCAACTTTTGTCTGAATGATTCACAACAAACCCATTTCATCAAAAATGACAAGTGAAATGAATTTCATTGTGGACATTCCATCTGTACATACAAAGCAATTCGCCTCCACATTTATTATGCGTACCGCAAAAGAGTGGAACTCCTTGCCTGAGTCTGTGTTTCCTGATACTTCCAACCTGGGAGTCTTCAAGTCACTAGTGAATAGGTTATTTCTAGGTAAGAATCAGATGAGATAGTGGTCATATGCGAACCTATAGAATAATAAAAAAAAAGTGTTGGATGTCCTCTCTCGAGCCACAAATTTCACAATTTAGAGCATCGGCAGTCCAAATGGTATAGCCATCTAATGCATCATTCATCACTCCGCTCTTTGGAGAGTCCAATACACTATCAGCCCCAATTTTCAGCAATCATTAATATTTCACATGCGGCATTTACAGATACATTTAATTATAATTGTTTTCAGGCAGTATATTGACGCTAGAAAGCGTAAACGCTGTAACCTTGAAACGCAAAATTGTTCACCAGAGCCAAAAAACTTTTTTTTTGTTGAAAAAAAACATAACTCAATATCTACTCGACCTAAAAATGCAAATTTTGGATATTTGGTGTGTTTCATACAAAGCTACAATACTGCTACGTTGGTTATATCCTAAAGTTCCTACGGGATGTTGAAATGTGGGTTACAGCGTTTGTTTCCAAATATGTAAAAAAAGTATTTTCGGGTCGGTCAAAGGGTTACAGCGTTTACGCTTTCTAGCGTTAATATGTGTCTATGCAGCTCACAAGTTAAACCAGGTCAGACGTCCTTATGCAGCCTCACAGATTCTGGCACAAACACTACCTCATTCAACAAAGAAACAATCACTGCCAGCAAGTCTGTCACATGGTTGGTGATAAACCGAATCCAATAGAAGAAATGCATTTACGAGTTTCCGCACACTAACTGATTGTAAATTATAGTATGATCAAGTATAGCTCTTAAATAATTAACAATAAACCTTCAAGGCTATCTTGACTTGCCTTTGATATTTTCTTTCGATAATTAGTGGTTCTGTTTATAGAACATTTTGCACATTGATGATTCAATCGGCCGTCAATTGACCCTTTTTATTCTGGTGTTGAACTAACACTACTTTGTAAGCATTAAAATGATTATTCATACAGATTTAAATGGATAAGGAATTGCTATAATCCAGAAGTAGCATTAAGACCATAAGCACAGGACTTTTATGAAAACTTTAAAATATCTTTAGTACATAGAAAAGTATGGCACTTACTTTTAATGTCAGCGTACTTGTGTGACACGGCTACAGTGTCCCTATTTTCCAGCATCCACGCCAGCCTTTGGTTCATAACGTATAAGGTACCATCTCCCTTTTTATAGCGCACGCCCCCGACGCTGAGTAAAACGTCCTCCGAAGACGTCGTCATTCTGATTGTTCACCAGTCACCACCGACCAGCTACAATATTGTTGCTTTATCATGAAAAAGTTGCCAAAAACTGTTAAAACTCTTCCGACAGGTAGACCCTCGGTTTGAAGTAGAACGAGCCAGCTACATAGGTGAGCTTTTAAATGTTTTTCTTCCTATTTTTGAGAGCAACGTACTAAGACTATTGTGCCGCACAAAATATGAAGCTTTCTTCGAGTCTCAATCGAAAAATCCAAGAAATTCCTTGTACGAAAAGCGTTTTGCATTTAGTAATTTTGACAAACTGACAAGACGAAGTCTGACGAAGACCACAGAATATAAATAAACCGAGACAAGACAAGACGAACACACACCCAGCGAGCAAGTCGCAACTTGCAACTAGAGAGTACTATATTCCTTGCTCGCAACTGTCGTAATTTTTTTTAATTATTCAAGATTTTTTTTTTTTTACATGGTGCGGTTTGCACATTGTGCCATTATCAATAGTAATCAAAGTTTTTCCTTTTGAAAAACGGGGAAACATGGGATAATATTTTTAGAATGGAAACGGATAATAAGATCAAAAAGATAGGTACTAATAAGGATACTAGGAAGCCTTTCGTACCTACAACGATCTACGTAATCTTTATCTTATTTTATATCCTATCTTATGTTGCCATTTGCACGCTGTTTGGTCTTTGCAAAGTATTGCAATAGAACAGTGGTATATCAATGAAATTGTTAAGTAGTATTTATTTGGATTTCATCAAAATAAAAGTACTATAATACTCTCTTAGACTATTTCTTTCATTGTACCTACTGTCACTTACAAATCACGTTAAGTTTTTGCAATATTTTTAAATTAGTTCAAATTATTTACCTATTTTTTGTACAATAGGTATTTATATTCTAAACAATGTATGTGTGCCCCAGCCAAGGCGGTAGGCCCGGGTGGTATCCTGGCCTCTACGCTTGTGGGGAGGTGACTTGGCTCATTAAGGTCACAAGGAATCCCTTGACTTCCTACTAGTGACCCCACCATCCTCTCTGACCCACTACGTGGCTTCCTGCGCTCATGACCGCCTCGCAGAAAGATATGCTACGTAATAACTGGCCTAACGAACGCCAGCAAATTTTTACGGTAATGTGTCGCCTTGCGGTCGCAAACATGTCTCATTTTATTTTCAGTTAAGAAAATGTTTTTTTGTCTGATTAAGCCGTAGGAGTGTGGACGAAACGGTGACAAATTTATATTAATATACACCATCGGACAATTAAATCAGCAATATTCAAAAGCTACAATTAATTTATGAAACGTCGGAATTTATTTTGAGATGGTTAAACTCACCATAAACAAATTATTGGTCTATAAATATTGAACGCATCTTTATGAAACCGCCATTTTTTTATTTTTAATATGGCAACACCGGACATTGACAACCCAAAATGCAATCATGGCGCACGGGGTTCTGTGTTTTTAGAATGCTGAGAAGTTTTTACGTAAACACTTCGTTATTTTGCATTGTAATCGACCTAAGTGTTTTTATAAATTATCCTTGACTATTTAAGTATCTAGTGCAGCATACATGTGTGTACTAGGCTTGAAAATTTCACCAGATCGGAGTCACGTCTCTGTACTACAAGACACTTGCAGGTATAAAAATCATGAGATCTGCTGTTTTAGGGCTCCCACACGTTGTAATATGATTCTGATTTATTGTAAGCCCGGAGAATGCGCTGAAATGAGTTGTTTTTATTCGTTTTATGCTGAATTGTCTTAATAACCATGATATATTCGTTCGTTCCAGATAAGTTTGTTGGTGTCATAATGTCAGAGGCGTACGCCCGTGAGATACTGCGAAGGAATGTTGCGCAAATATGCCAAACTATAGGATGGAACGGTATAAACTCGACGCCGTTGGACATTCTAGTACATGTTGTGGAAAAGTATATAAGGACACTCTCAACCCAAGCTAACAGACACGCCGAACAATTTAATAGGACTGAACCAAATTTACATGACCTAGGATTAGTATTTCGTGATCTACACATTCATCTGCCAGAGTTGACAGAGTATGTTCGGTCTGTGCCGCCCGTACCTCCTCCGGTGAACGTTGAAAAGTTCCCGAAACCAAAAGAATCTAACTTGAACTTCCTGAAACCTGGTAGCCATGAAGTGGTCACAAGACCTATGCATGTGCATGAGCACCTTCCACCAATGTATCCTGAGAAAGAAAGGGATACTCCTGCCGTTGCAGGCACAGTTGAAATTCGTCAAAACGGTATTGACAATGACACTAGTACTGCATCGTGTGCAAGCCCTGAAATATCAGTTACAGATAGTCCAGAAAAGAAAGATATTTTCAAGAGACCTACAGACCCTGTTCCGTTACCAAACAGTAAAAGGCCAAGGTTACGTTTGGAAGAAGAAGAGCGAACCAGAGAAATCAGCAGTGTTATGATGACCATGTCAGGTTTTCTTTCACCGGCCAGAGAGGGCAAGCTGCCTGAAGCTCGTCCTCCCACAATGATATCTGACAGGCATTTTGATAAACAGAAAGTAAACTCACACTCGGGGGTTTTAAAAGCACCAATAATAGATAAGATTGATAAGAAATCTAAGAAAAATAAGTTATTGAATGGTAAAGTAATGAAGAGTAAGAGGAGAGATAAGAGTCATAAGGGAGAAAGTAGTAAATCTAAGGATAGTAGCAAATTGAATAAATATCCTCCTGGATATCCTATAAAGAATAAAGAAATTCATCCCACACATCATAATCATGTAACAATGCCAGCGCCGAGGCCACCACATCCTCTAGCGCCTTCTCCGAAACCAACAATGCCTGCACCATCACCGGTTCCTGTTCCAGAACCAATAAGACCTGTCATCAAACAGGAACCTGTAGATCATCCTCCACCACAACCAATCCAAGCTCCCAAAGTTAAAGTTGCCGGGGAAGATGCAATTCCTGTACCAAGAAAAATACCTATATCTAAATCTCCACTCGTTCCTAACTCTTTATCTGTACATAAACAATCAAATTCTCTAATAGCCGATCTAGAAATTAAGAAAGAGGTGGTTGTAGAAGAAAAACTGGCCTCCCAACCGGACAGATCAAAGATTAATATATTTAAACGAATATCAAACAAATCGAAAGAAGATAAAAACATCCCAGAGGTTATACATGAAAAATTACAGTCTGACGGTATGATCTCAAGGCTACATAACTCTTTTCATGATAATGCAATAGGAAGTAGATCCCATGATTTACACTATGGGAACAAAAATGAAGAACCTCTTGTCAATAATAATGATAATAGTGCTGTGGATTTGTCTACTGTTATAGATTTGAGATCCAATGAAGTAATTAGTGTTGATGATGATTCTTTGGATAGAAGTCCCTTACCTCCGCTTAGACAAATATTTGATGACCCACGTCCCGGTCTGTCTATCACCAAGTCTGTACAGGTACTTTATCCCAAAGATGTAGCTAGTATCAGTCCAAAACCTAAAAAAGAAAAGAAACACAAGGATAAAAAGGATAAAGCTGCTAAACTCCAAGCGAAATTATTAAAGAAACAACAACAGCATTTAGCCTTTGAAATGGCACAGGCTGAAAAGCAAAGTCTGAAGATGCAAGGTCTCAAACCTCCCAAATCGAGCAGGCCAAAGAATGAATTGAAAATGCCACAGATGCCTCCTGGTTTCCCGTTCTTCCCTTCGATGCCTCCAGGAAGAGGACTTATGCCTGGGCCGGGTCTAATTTCCAATCCTGGCCTTATTCCTGGTGGAGATTTTTATGCTGGCTTGGCAAATAATCCTGCTTTAAGAGGTTTACCAAACTCAAACTTCCTCAATCCGTTTAATATGGGAGCCGGCGGGCCAAGTATAATGGCTGGTTCCAGTTACCTGCCTGGGGGCAGTAGTTCTGGTATTCGGAATCCTTTAATGACCGTGGGCAACTTTTCACAACCTTCCAGAGCAATGAAGATACCTCCAATGCTTCGGCGTCCAAGTTTAGAAGTTATACCTGTCAACAATGATGATGACAGATGTCATCATAAACCTGCATTAACGGTGCATGAAAAAGTCAAGAATGACAAGAACAAACCTCAGACCATTCCAAATATTTTACAGAAAAAGTCGAAGTCACATAAAGATCATAAAGTGAGTTTGTATAAAATGCCACCAGTACAGCCGGATATAACCATAGAGTTAAATCCTCCAAGAGAGCTTCTCAGACCGAGAGAAATACAACAGCCCAAGAGAGTTTCTCCAGCACCTCCACGCTTGTTGACACCACCTCCTCAACCTGCGCCGAAGCTAGTACCGATACTGGAACCTGTCAAGGCACTTACTCCAGAAGTTCCGCAGGATAAGGACCTAGAAAACTCTGACAAGAAAAAGGACAAGTCACATAAAAAGGAAAAGAAAGACAAAGATGGCATCAAAATAAAGAAGAAGAAAGATAAAAAAGATAAGATCAAAGACAAGTCTGATAAAAAACGGGACAAAGAAGAGAGACAAGAGCTAAAGGAGATTAAAGATAGAATAAAAAAAGAGAAGAAGGATAAGAAAAGGGATAAATCCACGGATGGATTAGTTCCGAAACTAACGTTAAAATTCAGCTCTTCCAACTCAAATTCTCCAATGCCGCCGAGTTCGCCCGATGTTTTCAAAATAAATATAAAGCCTGTAGTTAAAATAGAGGACGACGAAGGTTCGCCAATAAAAGACGATCCCGTGTTTAGAGAACACAGTAGATCGCCGGAGCTAGCGCAGATATCCGCTTTAGTGACGAGGCCGCCGAAACAGAAGCATTCTAGGCACAATCACGTCGCAGATACTGAAGCCCATTCTTCATCGCCGCCGTCCGCTGATTTCACTCCTGTGGAAAAACCGAGGAAAAGTCGACCTCCATCCGGCCACACGAAGTATAAGCGGTTATTGCTTAAGCCAATTTCCAAGAAAGGACACGTGGAAAACTTCGACGACGATGTTGAATCCATGTCGGACGGTCCGGCACCGGCGCCTGCGCCCGCGCCGCCACCGACCGACAAACCTATAGGACCTCTACCTACGCCTTATTACGTAGATGAACAAGGTAATAAGATTTGGGTATGTCCTGCATGCGGCAGACAAGACAACGGGTCGCCGATGATCGGTTGTGACGGCTGCGACGGCTGGTACCATTGGGTATGCGTCGGTATCACCGAGGAGCCGGGAGCTACCGAAGACTGGTTTTGCAAATCGTGTGTCGCAAAACGTACTGCGATGGCCCTCGCGGGGATGACTGCCAGCAAAAGGCGGGGGCGCAAACCCAAGGGGGAAAAAATCAGAGACTGTCATTGAAACGGACCTTTCGTTGTTTATGAGATTAGTTTTAATTTTCCGTTCGATAGACGCGATGTATGATTGAAGAGTTGTTAATGGATTAATTATTGTTGAATGATATCATGAAGAAAACTGTTTTCATCATTTATAATGTTATATCATAGGCTTTAGTTAAGTATAGATAATAATTAAATATTGACATAAAATGTTGAACATAAATATAGTGTAGTTACTTGTAATAATTACCATAATTATAAAATATTTTGTTACAATTTCTCTTATTTCTCGTTCGCTCGTTAGATCAAGGTTTAAAAGCGATGGCGGACCTGTTATACACATGTCGCGTGTGTGCATACATTATAATATAAGATTCTTTTTATATTGTACAAAAACTGAATTTACTTAAGAAATTGGTGATGTATAAAGTAATGTAGTGGATATTTAATAAACAGAAAAAAGGCTGGATGTACTTTCAGCCGATATTTGAATATTTTCATATTATAATTTTAATATAACCCTGTTTTTTTTTGTTGATAATTTTGTTCCTTCAATATTTTGTACAAGGCTGGCACTATTGCTCGTATTTTGGTATGTTTCCCTTCACTTGACCGGGGAACTGCCCCTTAGTCTGGCGATGGTGCGAGCCTTACAACATTCGACTAATTTGGAGGGAGGCAAATGTAAATTTATAATTTCAGCCAGTGGCCAATTAAATATATTGGTACTCGAAGTTAATGTAGTAAGTTATTTTAATTACCTCTAGTACCTACCTTGTTGATCTGAAAATTGATAATTCTTTATTAAGGCACGCTAGTGCTAGGCAGACAAAACACCTTTATTTAAAAAACAGTCATGCTATTTGAGTACAATACAATACATACATGTTTACCTAGAGTCACGCCTTTTCCTATTGGGGTAGGCAGAGACTACATGATTAATGATTATTTCCTCATACTAAGATCCTGATACACCTCTCGCTTCTTCCACTTTCATGAGTCCCTTCATACATGCTCGCCGGTTATAGGCACTTTTGACTTGGCCTTTAGTACGCCCGCGATTCCGACGTTCGCCTACGTCGACTCCTACTGGCTGGTCTATTCATACTAAATCCATAAACCTGTTTCATCCATTCTCTCTAGATGTCAAAACCATCTAGCATCCCTTTCAATATTTTTATTACTACAGGTGCTACCATTCCACATCGTTCCGTTATCATTGAGTACCATGATAATAAAAAACCATATATATTTAGGTTCGAGGTCCGTGCTAAAACCATGAACTGAGCAAAAGTTAAGGAAACTAATTTTTATCACTGTCTCAACTGTATTTAGACAAAGTTCTATGTAATTTAGTTTACAAACAGGAATGGTATGCTGATAAAACCGTTATATAGGTACAATACTGTAACAATCAATCCCAGATAACCTTAGGAAAGTTGGGAGAAATGTATTGTGAACGTGTAATCTTGATCTATTTACAAACATTGTGACTTCTTTATCTCTACTCTAGTTGTGCCGACACACCCATAAAAGCGATGTGTTGCGATGCGATGTCACACCGTTCGCCAACCCGCCTGACGTAGCGTCGCGTAAGTGGCCTTGCGTAGTTTTCACGAGTCAGGCCTATAAAGTCGAGATAAACCACGATGGACTCCAGGCAACCAGACACAAATCTGAGAATAAAGGGAACAACAAATCTACGAGATTGCTCCTACAAATGCTGCTTATACTTACTGAGCTAGGCGTCATTCATGTAACCGTAGTTTATCTTGGCGTTCGTCTGGTGCTTATTTTTCGGTAACTTTTTTTAATAAAGGATTGTCCATACATCACGTGGGACTCCAAAGTGGGAGGAAAGTAATGAAATATCACAAGATTTGATTGAGTGTAGTGAGGTATCACGTGTATTTATTTTTCGTAGAATGGGCGATTTTTTAAGTCATGATTCAGTAAAGTGGGTGGATGCTTTACTGAAACTATTTGGAGAAAACACACACATTTTTAGGATACTTGCTGTGGTACTAACAAATACACGTATTTTTGGATAGGGTAGGGGTTGGCTTAGGCTAAAACCTCGCCACGTATCACTGGAGGGGGAAGGGATAAAATACTGCTAAAAACACATCAGATGGACGACCCAACCAGACTGAAATAACGGTTGAATACATTTAAAACGAATTTCACTCTTTACAACTAGGTGGCGTTAAAGACCAGAGGCGATTATACCACTTCTATGGGACTTCTTTGATAAATACGCCTCTACGTGGCAACAAAGCAGTGAATTATATACTTCTTAACACTTTGCTGAGTCGTTTTGCTTGTCTAGCCACGGGTGCGACTCTGCACGCGCCAGTGTTTTCCCATACAAAAAACAACAACACAAATGTTGTTTTTCATAACTTGCCACGAGTACGGAAAAACACAACTGTTGTGTTTTCGGCAGTGAACGTGTTAACTATTCTTCTCTAACCAAAAAGTGTATGTGTTGTTCTAGCCTATACAAAGGTTGTATGGTGAAAAAAATATAAAGGTACCGCCTATTTTACCTATTTTCTGTGCTCAACGGAATTATAGAAAAAAAAAAACACCATCTTACTAGAATTTGTTTATTTTACAAAACAAGCAACGGAAGCTCTGATAATATAATACAATGAACGAAATGCAAACTGCTTTTCTGAAATCTCATTGGAACCTTGTCTTGATCACTACCATAGCATGGGGGCCTCTCGGACCGCGGCTGCATTCCAGATACACGCAAACTAAGTCAACCAACACACATCAACAAATATGTCAACAAAAATGCCTTTAGTACTTAAAGGTAATTAAAATAATTCACATAAAACTCCACTAATCTACAATTGGCTTAAACGCTTTTAGTTGCGTTTTTACTCTCCGTAGGATCAGCCGCTGGTGTTTTTTCTTTGTTCCAATCTTTCAGGCCAGCGGGCAAAGTCGTGTCTTCATCCAATGATCCTGTCCCTTCGACAAACTCTTCGTAAGTGCTCTTTTCGGGGAACGGACGAGGGCCCAAGAGCTCAATCATATCATCTCTACTTAGAATCTCCTGTTTCAGCAATCTCTCCGCGACTTTCAAGATGTTATCCTTATGTTTGATCAAGAGCTCCGTTGTGTGTTTGTGCGCGGTGTCGATCAAAAATCTCACTTCGGAGTCGATCAGCTCAGCTGTCTTTTCAGAGTATGGCTTGTCCACAACCATCTCTCCCGGTTGAGGCATTTCAAATGACACATTTCCGACTTTAGCGTTCATACCATAGTGCACTATTTGCGCGTACGCGCTCTGAGTTATCTTTTTCAAGTCGTCCTGCGCTCCTGTCGTAATTCTTCCAAAGAAGATTTCTTCACTAACTCGCCCACCTAACGTCATGCACATTCTGTCGAATAGTTGTTCTTTGCTGTATAGGTACTGTTCTTTAGGCAGGTACTGCGCGTAGCCAAGGCCTTTCCCTCTTGGGATGATGGAGACTTTGAGCAGCGGGTCAGCGTGCTGCAGGAACCAGCCCGCGACCGCGTGTCCGGCTTCGTGGTACGCGACGATCTTCCTCTCTTCCGGCTGGAGGACGTTGGATTTCTTTTCCATGCCGGCGACCACTCTCTCGATGGCCTGTTCGAAGTTCTTCATGTTGATGTCGTTGGCTAGTTCTCGGGCTGCGATAAGCGCGGCTTCATTGCAAACGTTCGCGATGTCCGCACCGGTGAAGCCTGGAAATTGAGAAGATTGATTTTAAAAATGTATCAAAATGATGATTAATGATATTGGGAATATTTTATTTTTAGGACGCGTGCAGGTTTACCCACATCTACGATAATATCGCAACGTTATTCCGATTATGCATCCCGCGTTCTTTCTACACAGCTGCGTTTTGGTCTTCGGATATTTCTAGCATTCTGGAAAGCGTTATTAACGAAGGCATGTGTCGTGTTGCACGCGTCTTAATTATCGGATATTATGTCCCGTGTAGGGTACGCTTAAAGGTTCCTCTTTGGATTCTCTCATAGTGACGAGCTCCTACTGTTTTGCAAACCAAAAGTAATGATGGCGCTCAGTCGTAGCGCTCAGTGAACAATATCCTTTTCTTTCTACCATAAATAAAAAATAAAGTATTTCGTGAAACGGAAGTGCCAGAGCATTTTAGGGTGAAATTGAAGGGTGTTACGCTTCATTCGCCACAGTCATTGCAGTAGAGAAATTACTTTGCTTGTATCCAACGCGTCAAGCGATGCGTACGATCGATAACTCCAAAACAACATGGGAACAAATCAGGATTTTTAATTTGTAATAGTGGCTAATGAAATTGATTCCAATTTATTTTAAATTTTGTACACTTGTTTCTCCAACTAATATAATAAATGTGAAAGTTTGTGTGTTTGTACTCTCTTCACGCCTAAGCGACTGAACGGATTTATATTGATAAAATGTAGTAATAGATAGGTACTTTAGGTCCTGGAATAGAACATAGGATAGTTTTTATCCTGTAAAAATTTAAGGTTCCTGTAGGAGCGAGTCTAGCTAGGAGACATGAACAATTCGTGTGTCTGTCTGTTTGTTTTCGCATCACATACAAACGACTGAACCGATTACAATGCGGTTTTAACTGTTTGTTAGCTTGCTCAAAATCTAGCATACACTATACACATTAGGTAAGTAGGAATACCTAACTCCAAAAAATGAGAAACTGATTTATAGAAATAATGAATAATCGGTAGAAACCCGATCTTTGTAACATACTAAGATCAAATTAATTTTTAGGATTTTAATTTTAAATAACATGTCAGTTCATCATAATATTGTGCAATTTTTTACGTAAATTATATCGTCCATGCAGAATGAGGGGTAAATGAAACTTAAAAGTGCAGTACAGGACCATGGTACCTCTTAGTTAGAAAATCAGGAAATATTGTTGCTGGATAATCTCATTAATTACGCAAGATGTCATATCAATTACAAACATGATTAATGTTGTGAAATGTGGATGGGAATTCGTGAGAACAAGGTTTTATTTCCTGTGTGTGACGAAATTTTGAATTTGCAGCTGTCTGCATAGAAGTATGGAGCTTAACAACAGCTAGACATGGCTGGATCTGTGGATAATAATTCATTTAAAAAAGAAGTTATACCTGGAGTCAATGCCGCCATCTTCCTAGCCAAGTTCTCTTTATTCAGTGTAGTCTTCAACGGAGTAAGATGTACTTTGAAGATCGATGCTCTACCTTTAATATCTGGTGCCGGGACAAAGATCTGTCTGTCAAACCTGCCCGGCCTAAGCAGAGCCTTGTCTAGTATATCAACTCTGTTTGTTGCAGCTAATACAACAACATTTGTTGTTGTGTTAAAGCCGTCCATTTCAACCAGAAGTTGGTTCAAAGTGTTTTCTTGCTCGGAATGACCGCCAAAGCTACGGCCCCCACGCTTCCTGCCAACAGCATCAATTTCGTCAATAAATAGGATGCAAGGCGCATGTTTACGGGCCATTGAGAACATGTCTCGGACTCGAGAAGGTCCAACACCGACAAACATTTCTAAGAACTCAGACCCCGACACAGTGAGGAAAGGGACATTGGCTTCACCTGCCGTCGCTTTAGCCAGTAAAGTTTTTCCTGTTCCAGGAGGCCCTGTTAGCAAAGCACCTTTGGGAATTTTTGCACCCAAATCGATGTATTGCTGTGGGTTTTTGAGGAAGTTGACAAACTCCATAATTTCGATTTTAGCTTCTTCACAGCCCGCTACGTCTTGAAACTTAACTCCTATGTCAGTAGGGTTGATCAGTTTGGCCGTTGATTCCATGACGCCTCCAAACAGCCCGCCGCCTTTACGCCCACCTCTACCCATCATATCGGCGGATCTTCTCATCATGTAAATCAAAAACCCAATGATTAAGAGAGTGGGCAACATGCCAGTCAAACTGGAAGCTTCAACTTCTGTTTTATAAATAAGCGGCACAAAGTTCGGAGGTTCAATACTCATCTCAACTTGGGCATTTTCTAGATTTCTCTCGAAGGAGTCAACACTGCCAATTGCAAACCAGATAATTTTACCTTCCAAAACAGACCCCTGTAGCCGGACTCTTACCCATTTTTTGTTGATCACTTCTAATTTTTCTACAAGGCCTTTGTTTAGGTAAAGGTTCACGAAGTCTCTCCAGCTAATTTCTTTATATCTGAGCTCAAAGTAAGCTATAGATGCTAGAAGTGTTACGACACCCATGGCGCCGAACATCATCCATTTCTCTTTATCCTGACCTTCGTATCCGCCTCGGCCGCCTCCTGGGCCGCCACCTCCCGTGTTAGAGAACATATTAATGTTCCATTTGTCTGGAGACCCCGGTTTCGACGGTGTAGGAGAAGATTTTGATGGCGCTGGTGTCTCATCTTTTTCCGGAGCTTTGGCCTGTTTGGGAGCACCGCCCGGTTGAAAATACTTCTCAAAACCCTTCGGTGGCTTCTTACAAAACTCATACCACTGGTTCAATACAGAATCTAGAGCGGGAACACCGAGGGGCTGTATTCTAGAACTATTGAAATGGAGTTTAGATAACTGCGACTGCGTCAACCTCAAACCCTTCCACATGCTGCAGGTGTTGTTATTGATTTACAATTATTAATAATTTTACACAAATTGCACAATTTGTGGGTGAATTAGATCATAAAAACTGAAGAGAAACTATTCGTGACAAACATGGTTAGAAAAACTGACAAACTAATTTTTAGACTTTTGACATTTAAGTGACAATTGCTAATAGTTTTTTTTACATGGAGACAACTGTGGAATCGATCGATTTCATGATTATTGTGAAAGAAAACATACCTATAGTAAACAAAAGTTTCGTCAAAAAATTCCAAAAAGATTTGTCATATAAATTAAAACAGAGATTTTTTCTTCAAATACAATAAAAAAAACAAGATTACTAATTTGGTCATTTATTGTATCCATTCAGTTAGCGAAAAATTAAAACATGTAAAAGATTACTTTACTCGGATTACCCATCTCTATACGATTATTTCGTATCATAATTTCCGAACGAAATATCAGACATTTTCATTTTGCAAGTAAATAAATGAAAACCAGACGAACTTTTTTCAATCATTTCTGCAAGTCTCAAAGTGGCTATACGACCTTTACCTACCTCATTATTAATTTAAGATAAGAAGCGTCTGGTATAAACGCGGGTTTTTAGGCAATGGACCAGGACCAAGACAGACCTGAGAGCTCTTCGAATCATGGAAAGAGGACACGACCCTTGCTTCTCCAGCCGAGCCCGAAGATCGCACGATTATCGGGATACCCTAGTGCAAGTTCTAGTGGTGCTTACAAGAATTCAAAGAGATTCTACTCGCCGAGAAGGACTAAACTATCGTACAGCAAAAGCGATGTGCCTGTTTCTGGAACACCTGTTCCTGATAAGCACGTGCGAAAGGCAGGTCCTTACCTAATGGGTCCTAAACTCGGCCCTAGCCCAGTCAAGAGTATTGTACAGTGTCTAGCTAGAAAAGAGAAAACAGATGACTTTTACCAGGTGAGAAAATGGCCACCTATTTGAGTACCTACCTAGGTACATTGGGAAAAGTGAAATCTTTGTGTCTATTGATTGTAGAATTGTATTTGCAATGGCCGACCTATTGTGTAAGAGCTATTCTTATTGTAAAGACATGTTTTCAGTTGGAATTATGTAGTCATTTTCCTAAATCTAGAAAAAAGGTGCATTCCAATAATCAAACATCTAGGTGACTGCTAATAAGCATTGGAGATTCATCACATCTGTTGATTAAAACATATTAAAGTGTCAATCAGTTTGTTTAACGGATGGTCTGCTATGAAATAGATATAGTAAACTAGTCAGATATTCTAGTAGGTAATCTGTAATAAAGTTGCTACACTAAGCTACAATAATACAATATTATTCAATAACTCTTGATTGAAATACAAAAAAATTAAGTAAGAACAATCACACATAAATTATTCTAACCTTGTTGCTTTTAGCATTTTCTTACAGTCAACCTGTGGATGGACAGGAATAAATAAGAGATGTAAACAATAACATGTTATATTAACTGACGAAACTTCTCTCGTCAACCATATTTCAGTTAATAAGACTGGATCAGCATTATCATTTCAGTCTTTCATTTTGTCTCTTCCACTTCACTAATGATATTTAATTCTTCACTAATGAATTCAATAATTCACTAATGAATCTAATCTAACAATATATATATTTCTTCATTATTTCTGGAATCTAGCAAATGAACATGCAATATTACAGAGATAATAGATTTTTATTTGTTGTCTGGCTGGAAGTTATCAAGTGCCGGGTTCATTTATATTATTCCATCAGCACTGTGTGCACATGGAACAAAAAAATCTTCATCGAGTAAACATTCGAGTTATGAGTCTGATTCAACCTTTACATTACCTGTCTCTACATAAATAAAGCAAAACTCCCCCTATTTTTATTAAGAGTGGCAAACAAGCAGACGGCCTGTCTGATGGTAAACAGTAACTGTCACTTAGGGACACCTGCAACACTCGGGGCCTTGTCGATGCATTGCCTACTCTCTAGAGCTCTTTTCACCCTTCTCTTGCCACATTTTATAAGTTTCAGAAAAAAAGTAACCCTATTTACAAATTCCAGATTAAAATATTAACTCTAAGAAATGAAGGGCAAGCGGAAACTCAAGATGATAGACAAGGCAAGATGCTCCTTCACACAGAATTTTCACTTTTATCATTGTTGAAAGACCAGGAAGGAGTTATTCATCATCATGGACTGTTTAAGGTTAGATTGCAAAATTACTAACACCATTAACACATTGACTGCTGCACTGTTCTTTTGACACTTGCGAATCTTCACACAACATGTGTGTTTACTGCTTACTGGCGTTGCGTCGTAACTAAACTCAATCAGCAGTGCACAACTGTTGTGATATAATTGACAATACACCAGTGGAGGCTCGCATGTCAGGTATGTTTTCGCTTGCTGTAACATTATAAAAAACACATGTGTGTTTTCAGCAGTCAACGTTTTAAATGCCTCTGTGGCTCAGTGATTGATGAGCGAACTTCACTACCATGACCACCATGAGCTGGTACCTATTAGTGGGTACCAATTCATTATATGGCTTGTGTCACCTAATTAACATTAAATATAATTTTCCTTATAGTCCGAGCCTTGGTTGGTATTAGTAATTAAATTATTATTAGTGTTCAATGCCTCATTAATATGACTGTGTAACTAGCATAATGCAAGCAACATCATATGCTTGGAAAAAAAAACAAACACCATTTTATGAAGCAGTATCCTTGTCCTTTGCCAGGGCACACACTATCTCCATACCAAATTTGATCAGGATTGGATCCGCTGTTTAGCTGTGAAAAAGCCTTATATAATATTAGTAGAATTTTACTACAACTACTGTTTATTGTCACCAGTCATACCTGCTTTCCTTTAGTGTGTATGAGACTCAAAACAGTCATGTTCAATTCCATAGGATCACGCATTGGAAGAAGTCCCCAACCCCTGTGGTCCAGGGTTTGTGTACACAGGACGGGTGCGCCAAAGGCTGTTCCTGGTCCTGGATTGTGTCTCCTCCCACCAGTTCAGCGAGAAAGGCTCGGAACTCATCAACCTGCAACAATATGTGACCAAAGTGAAGAAAGTTCCCGAGAAGGAGGCTATATTGATATTTTATGATATTGTGCGAGTGGTCGCCAATTTACATAAGGTAACGTAGACATATAGATTCCATTACAGCAGTCATACTGCACGTACCAATGTGTATCTTGTAAAACATATGTACATAATTTTCACTCCCTTTTCGGTGAAGGAAAACATTGTGAGGAAACCCAACATACCTACCCGAGAATTATTACAGAGGTAGGTAGGTGATCTACCAATCCGGATCTGGCCCCTATGGTGGATTATGGCCTAACCCTCCTCACGAGGGTGAGGGGAGGCCCGTGCTCAGCAGTGGGACGATATGGGTTGATGATGATGATGATGAGTCATACAGGGGCAGCATGAAGCGGTCAAGACAGACTGCTTTAAGCAGGAACGGCATACCAAACTGCAGTTTTCTATACATGGATAGATACACAATACTAATTGAACAGTTGCAATCGCTCAGGGCAGTCAGCATACAAGACATACCTTAACTGCTCTCGACTTGTCCTGCTGACACAGTTATCTTAAAAATTATCTTGTTACAGAGAAACATAGTGCACAGAGACTTAAAGCTAGGCAATATAGTACTAAACCAAAGGACTGGACGTGTAATCATCACTAACTTCTGCCTCGGGACCCATCTAGGCAGTGACCGAGATCTGTTGAAAGATCAGAGAGGTAATTTCTTATTATATTTTCTTAACTTGATTACGGAGGCATAGTATAGGATTAGTATAATATTATTAATGAAAATGAGTTATGTTTCTTTAAAACCAATAACAAGATGTTTGTGAATGTAGGATTGCTTAACCCAGTATTCCACATAATTATCAGACTAGACAATGGCTAATGGGGCTGCAACCCATATGTGTGGTAGACATGAGTTTGTTTTTATTGCAGTTAAAGATAATTTTTACACCTTTTTTTTCTGAGCAACATTTTATCACTTCCGTGGTTATGCCAGTTCCAAAGATACCCTCTCCTGGATGTATGGAAATAATGTTTTAAGGCGTTAATCGACATAATGTCTTGGCAACCTCTGATGTTGGCTTACTAAAGATAGAGTGACTGTGGGATAAATCTGTGTGTTTGTGGAAGCTAGCATAGTTCCTGATTCGCTCCATGACATGAAATCCTAGTTAGAAGTCAGGATTTATGTAAGTGATTGTGACGCAACATTTATCTAATTAATTTATATTTTCAGGGTCTCCGGCCTACATCTCCCCGGATGTGTTAATGTGCAAGCCGTACCTAGGCAAGCCCTCTGACATGTGGGCGTTAGGTGTGGTGCTTTACACCATGCTATATGGGCAGTTCCCCTTCTGCGATACCAGCTTAGCACAGCTATTTAGTAGGATACAAGCTGCCAATTATAATATTCCACCGTGAGTATCTCTTTTGTCCTGTTTTTGCTCAGCTGAATATGACTATGTTATACAGTATTTGCCTAATTATCGATTACGGTAACAAACATGCTCGCATCGCAAATCGCATTTGCAAACTGACTTTGAATTAATGTTACCACTAACAAAATTACTTTATTTTTTCCAGGGATGGTAACTCAGTACAAGTATCAGATAATACGGTGTTTCTCATACAAAGATTGCTAGTCAAAGATCCTAAACATAGATTATTAGCTGACGAGGTGAGTACATAATTATTTTTACTCAGTTTTAAATAGCCCTGGGTAGTAGAAATAACTATTTAAATTTTTTTAAATATTACTTTTATGGTTCCAGTGGCCTAATTTGGTTTAATTCTTGCGCAGAGCAAACATTTGTGAGAACCGCTGTTAATAAAATCCAACTAAATATTTTTCCAGGTGTTGGACCAACTATCCAGCATTATAGCCAGCTACGTGACCATTCCAAACCCCCCAGAAGACCTGCAGGTGGTCCCTGACATTCCACTCGAAGAGGACACTAAAGAGAAGGCCCCCAATCCATCGTCATTGGAGCTGGAACGTAAACCTTTTTTGAGTATACCTGATTCTGGTGGAGAGAGAACTCCTAACTCTAGTGTAAGTTTTGTTCTTATCGATTTTTCTTTTTCTCTACCTTGCCTCTCAGTTCTAGAAGCGAATGACTTTTTGCCCGCTTATTTAAATAGAATTTAATGAATTCACAGGATGAAGTTGGGGTATTCTGCGTGCCACTGCCTGACTTTCTCGCTCTGAACTTCTCGTCACCAACTAGAGTGCAGCCTAGCATCGTCATACACCCAACAACGCCCACCGATACTAACAACCAGCGTCAGATAACGGTGCAGAGGATAGGCAGGGACGCTCGACCGCTGTTGCAGAGCGAAATCGCCAGGTAAGTCTTGGTCATGGTTATCATGCTTGTGTTCATCATAGGTATCGCCAACAATGCCCGCCGACAACAACAACCAGCGGCAGATAACGGTGCAGAGGATAGGCAGGGATGCTCGACCGCTGTTGCAGAGTGAAATCGCTAGGCGTGTAATCATCCTCATTATCATTATTGTCATGGTAATTAATCATCGTCATTGATAGTCACGGTAACGATTATCATAGTCATGGTTGCCACATAAAATACATTTTGTAAATTGTGTCTAACACAAACCTGACTCTTAGCACTGCTGAGCCGATTTTCTTGTCTAGCCACAGGTACGGATCTGCACACTGTTGTATTTTGCCATGCAGCTTACACGACAGTTGTGTTTTGCTGTATTCGCGGCAAGTTATGAAAAACACCACAGTTGTGTTTTCAGCAGTGAACGTGTTATATGTTAATATCTAATTTGCCATTCCAGGTACCAGCACATGTTCGCGTCAAACTCAAGTCAACAACGCGAGACGCCGCGTCGGCCGGACGCGCCTACACATGTCCCGGACACGAGGCAAGAACGCGGAGAAAATTCTCGCCTAAGAAACCTGGCACAAAGGATACCAAGACTCAACGCTGTACCCGCCACGTCTAGTGAACTTAGACCTAGTTCGTCTAATGGTCCAGACTTCAGATCACAATCGAATTCGTCCAACACTGCGCCTGATTTTAGAAATATAGCAAATTCGACGAATAGCGGCGCGGATTTCCGCGTGCTACCAAACTCGTCTAGTAATAACGCAACGGATTACAGCGCAATGCCGAATTCGAGCCAATCGGATTTCAGAGTGACGCCGAATTCGGCGACAACCAACGCTATTTTGAGAGCGGTTCAGAGCTCGTCGAGTTCCTCCGATTTTAGGGCTATAGCGAATTCGTCGAATAGTGGCACCGATTTTAGAGTTCTACCGAATTCGTCTGCTAGTTCAGTGGACTTTAGGGTCGCTCCATCGGGGTCTAACTCTTCAGATTTCAGAGTTATACCCAATGGATCTAGTTCTAACTCCAGCGACAATATTAGAGTAATTCCCTGGTCTGAAAGATCAAGGAATAATCGTTCTTGGGACAGTGATTATGTTCTGAGATTACCAATTTTAGATTTATCAAGGGTTCAAGGAAATCGAAGTATGAACCAATCAAGCCATAGTATTAATAGTGAATTGAGTAATTCTAGATCACAGGACAGTTCCGACACTGACTACAGTTAGAGTTTAGTACTTAGGTAGGAGAATTCTTTATGGAATTACTCATTTTGAATGAGATGATTGAGACTTTACAATGAAAAACACTAGCCAAATATTACTACGAAGACTTGTAAATAGTTGACTATAGTTTAATTGTCTACATTATATTATATATAATTATAATAAAAACCGTAAATACTTACTACACAGATGCTATGAACTGATCAATTTTTATGAGAATTTGCTCTCACGATAATTGTGATATTATATTGCGATTATATTGACCGCTACTGTATTAGAATTGTTATTATTTATGAAATAAGATATCGGTAATGGATTTTATTGTACATACATTTGTTGAATCTAATTTATATTTCTCTATGAAATGTTCTTTCTTATTTATTTTAATGTTCCAATATAATTGAGATGAAATAATGCCGATTGCAAGTGTTCTGTTATCGATATAACTATTTGACCGAGCAAGCGAAGCGTCTCTGCTTCAGGTGTGACAAAGTTTGCTTTCCTCTGTCTGTCTGTTTGTTGGTACTCTACAGGAGGCCTACCGTGACGGAAAACATCATGAGGAAATCCACATACGTACCGATAATTATTTCGGATGTGGGTATGTTATCCACTAATTCAGACCGGGCCCCCGTATTGTATAACGGCCTAACCCTCCTCACGAAAGTGAGGGGAGACCCGTGCTCAGCAGTGCCCTTCACTTTCGTGAGGAGGGTTAGGCCTTAATCATTTTACCTGACCGAGCGACGCAAAGGAAGGTATTGTGTTTATCAGTCTATTTATTTAGGTAAATTTAAAATTACCACCACTTTACGGTACTAATGATTTATTACCGATAGTCTACTTAATTTGACCACAGATTAAGCTTAGTTTGTATATTAAATAGTGTAAAATTTACAGGTATTGTACTTTGTTGAAGTAGCTATTTTTTGTTATTTGTTAGCTAAGAAGTGCGCAAGCTAATAAAGTTTATTATATAAATTAAATGTTTTATTGTCCTAATAATTTATCACCGTTTTTAGTTTATTTTTTTAAACGTTCACTGCTAAAAACACGTCTGTGTTTTTATAATTTTACGGCCAGGGAAAATACGCCTGGCGTGTGAACCCGCACTGCTGTGTTGACAATTTAATCACACCAGCTATGTGCGCTTGCACTGCTGATTGACTTGAGTTACGCCAACGCCAGTAAACAGTAAACACACGTTGTGTAAAGATTCGCAAAAGAGCCAAAAAAGTAAAACAGTTCAGCAGTGAACGTGTTAATTACCGGTCTGTTTATAGGCTGGTGTTAATCAACATTCTGATGGTCCTATGTCAATATAATTATGACAATCGCCAGTGTCGCAGTTACAAAAAAACAATCGAAATAGTGCTAAATTAGCCACTTGAATTTTCGACCGACCGAAGGTTCGTTTTACGCCATTTTCGGCCAAAAAATCATGATTTGGCCATATTTTCGTTTTCGGCCATAAATCAGGTAAAGCTTCGGCCAAGTCGAAATTCAGAAGTTCGTGAATTGAAGCGCGTCATTCGGCATACTTCATAAATTACTGGGTAAGTAATTACTTTTATTTGTTATTGACTTTTGTATTAATTTCCGACATTAATGTAAAAGCATTAGATTATGTAGGTATTGATCTTTTTGACTCAAATTTACAAAGTTTTGTGTTTTTTGACAAGCAATTCTAGTAAAAGGAAAAGTTCTTTTCTGCCCTAATTTATTTCTTGTTTAGATTTGTATTATATTGTGTAAGTATTCCTTTAAAGGAAGATTCCAAAATGCACAAAGTACTTTGTAAGAATTTGTGACGTAGGTATATTTTTCACTCAGTTATAATAATATGTTTATTAATATCTAAAGCATTTTTGTTTTCGGCTTCGTCTTCTGCCGAAAATAAAATGAAAACCGAAATTTATTACATTTTCGTTTTCGACTAAAAATCTATTTTCGGTCGGACACTAGTATAATTAATTATGTTGATGACTTACCGATATTACAAAAACTGCCGTAGCCATTACATTTAGTCATTATTATGGTACATACGTTTCAAGGACCTTCATTAATTTGAAATTTTACAGAATGAATATATTACTGTCAATATTTTTTAAATCGTTGCATATTTTTCTCGGCTATGATTTTGGATTTTTCAAATATAGCTCGTGCAAACTAAAATGTGTTGCAAAGTTTTTGTGTGTATTTCAAAGCTTATTAATTTTTGGCATTTGGGAAGTGGAATTATTTAGCATTAGGAATACATTAAGTATTTACGCATATTGTTGGTTTACCGTTACTGGCTTCCAATATGTAGTTTATGTTATAATTTTTGTGCTCTTAGGTTCCGATTTAAGTTTTTATAATTTTGATTGTGTTATCCGTCGGGTGGATGCAGAAATTGATTCAGAAATGTCTAATTACGTAGAAAAAAGAATAATTCTTGCGATATTCATTTGTTTCCTGTACAGATTAACGATTTTAATTTTTTATTTTTCTCCAAATACATTTCCAATATCTTTAATCTATGCGTTAGTGATTTTCTCCACTGAATGTGTAAGCGTGGTGAATTCATTTGTTTTTTATTCAATATACACCCGCCTTATGATATTTACGTCTAAATTAAAAATGGCTAACGATAATTTTGGCGCTTTTCATATTTTGTACAAATCCATTGTTGATGTCACTGAAAAAATCAAAGAAGCTTATGATCTAGTGGTGAGTAATTAAAAAAATTGCTTCAGTATACTTAATTATAATTAAATTCTTAAACTTTTTTATTTATTCTTTAGCACAATAGAAATGTCCAAGGAGTACTTAATGCTAAGTAGCATTTTTTATCTGGAGGTGCAATCAAAATGGTGGCGGCGTGGTAAAAACAAAAGAAAAAAAATAAAAATATATAATAGTGCTAAATATTTCAACATAAAAACGAAAAGAATGATTTACGGTTGGCGCGAAATACAATCTCGTTTATATTAGTGACCCAGTGTAGTTTAAAAAAGGAAAAAACTGTTTGAAATTTACATTTCCCGCCATAACAGAAACGAACCACCGTAATGCCTTGAAAGTTTTTTTTTAATTTTCAGTTTTTTATAGCAGTTTTGGTCTATGTGCCTCAAATAATGACTTCAATTTACTATGCTAACTGGATCGTGCAATATCTAAAATTGCCGGTAAGTTTATAACGATTAATTTATTAGTTAACTTTATTAGTAGATTAGCTCCCTTATGTTTTTTTTTAAATTAATAAGTAGGTTTTACAACACAATGCACCCTAACACAGCACCTTCAGAAATTGTACATAGAGGAACGCACCAAATAATTTCAATTATTTTTAATATCCTATCATTATTCACTGGCCACCTATACATGTTCGAAAAAAGAAGGATTTTGTGCGTCTTTTCCTTTCAAGGTTTAATTTTTTAGCTATATTTTGATTTCTTTATTATTTGTGTTGAAAGAAGCTTTGCTCGCGTTTGTAACAAGTTTTAAGCTATGGTAATTATTAGGTGTGGAGGTTGGCGCTAAGATTTGAAAATGTCACGGCCCTTGTAACATTTCTCATAACGCTTGCGCCGGCGGTGGCCGGTGGAGCTCTGTCGTCACAAGCAAATGAAATAAAAATGGTTTTGCATGCCAAGACCCTCTTGGAAAAAGGTAAGCATCAAAATAAAATACACATAGCTTTATTAAGTTTGACTGAACTTTGGTCAGTAGTTTCGTCCATAAAGTTAGCGAAAAAATCTACCAGTCTTTCAAATTTATCAATCATGTCTTTTTTGAAATGCGATCGCAACAAAAGCCAAAAGGCTTCGATCTAAAATCAAAGCCGTTGCCTTTGTTCGGCCCACGGCCATGTTTTGGGCGAAGTTTTAGGTACCTACACTTCCTTGGTAGACCAGCTACGAGCATGAATGAGATATCATAAACATAAGCAGAAAAAACCGACACAGAATGTTACTGCACAGATCAATCAAGATACCATTGTACTGATTATAATATTTTAGTTGGTAGTTATAAGTATTTTCTGTTATGATGCGTTCAGAAAAATAGTATAAATTATTTTTTGGCGGATCAACCACCCTAAATAGGACGGTGTCGATCAAGATCCCGTGAAAGGACGGTCCGACATTGAATAGGACGGAAAACCGTCCGTAATAGGACGCTCTTGTAACGCTGCCCCCGACCACAGACTGCACCTGTCAGCGTACCCGGTGTCTGACATTTATCACTGACAGGTCAATACAGACAGACCTTTTTAATACTACAATGACAGACAGAATTTTAATACAATGTTGTTTTACTTTTTTCAGATGAATCGAAGCGTCGACAGATTGAGGCATTCATTCGCTATGTGGAAGCTCGTCCTCTCAAATTAGCTGTTTACAAATTGATCCCACTCGACGCGAACCTTGTTGTAATGGTATTCAAATTCAGCGTCAACTACCTCATTGTTATAATGCAATTTACAAATCTGTATTAAGTTATCAGGAATAATCAATTGTTAAAATATTTGCAGGTCGATTGCAAAAATAACATATATTTAAATAAAAAATGGATATATCATTATTAGTATGATTTCGTAATTTTAATTGGATAAACTCATTTAATTACGTTACATTTTCATGAATACAAATAAAATAGAAACATTTATTATCATAATGTGTACATTAATTATTATATATTAATACAAAATAATTATCAACGATGGGTACAAATATATGATTTGTCAAATAATACATCCATGTGCAGCATTACCAACTTAAATAAAAATATGACTTTCTGAGTTAGATGCAAAAAAAAGTAATTTGGCGTATTTTTAACCACAAGCGTTACAAAACCGCGTGTTACATCTTTATTGGGATTTATCTAAGTGGCAGCACTATTTATGTGTTCTTCACAAGTATGATCACCTAAAACGTGATATATATTAGGCAGAGGCAGAAAAGAGTGTACAAGAGACGTCATCACATAAATGCTAATTGCTTAATATTATTGTAATGACGCCTTAATGGATTAGATTAAACTAATCCATCAGGCAGGCATCATTAAATAATAACGCTATGTGAAAATGCTATTAATGAAATTCTACCTTAATCCATTATTTATTATTTTCAATTTGAACAGGATTACACGTACGATTATTGAATGAGTAGTAATAATTTCCAAATATGTTACGACATTCTGTAGCTCCATCTTCGAACTCATTTGCTAAAAACAATTTCATAAAAAACATAGTGATTAAAACTTTTAAAATAATGCACCTAATATTGGGAATCGATATGGGTTACATCGATTATAAAAATTTAAAAATAAAAATAGGTGTTAAACTCCTGTCTGTGTGCCAGAGCATTTTGTGCAGTATTGTGTGTGCGAAATGTATTGTAGAACATTTATCTAAAGAAAATATGGTTTGGTGTTTGGTATTTTTGACTCAACATATTATAAACAATTTTTTATTCGCGCTTATTCCGAACAAAATGTCATTTAAGAAATTTCAAGATGAGTTAGAAGTTATTGATGTGGTGTTGAAAATTCGCGGTGGCTCTTTTAGTCTACAGCTTAAAGTTTTACTCGCACTTTTATTCGGATTATTGTATAGATATGCTTTGGGACTAATCTCTTGTTTCTTTCATGAAAATGATATGTGCATTTATCCGTTACCGGTGGCAGTGCTTTTTTATTTTATTTTTTTCGGTCTCGATGCTGTCGTTATTTTAAATTCATTGGTCTTCTGCTTTATTGTCTGTCGGTTGAAGAAGTTGACAAACATTGTATGCAAAGTGGATTCGGAAGTAGTGCCATATCACCACATATACAAAACTGTCGTCGACTTGACTGAGAATATAAAGAAGACCTTTGATCCGTTGGTAAGGAATTCCGAAATATTTTAAAATGTGTTTTACACACAACCGAATATGACTTTACAAACGGACGAAGATATCAGTTCGATTTTACTTTTTTTTTATTTGACCGAGTGACGAGACGAGCAATACCTGAGACGTTCACCTGATGGTAAGCGCTACGCCTGCCCATTACAGTTACAGTGTCACCTAGAGGTATGCATAGCATAATCCTGCTCGGCACTGCACTGCACTCGTCACCATGAGACTTCGGCTCATAAGTCTGATATACCCAGTCATTTCGCTGGAAACAGTGCCCTTTAAACCGGAACACAGTAATGTTTGCACACTACCGTTTGGCGGATGAGTATCTGGCAAAGGTGTAGTACTTCCCCTGGCGGTCTCTTGCAGAAGAGGCCTCCCACTATGAAAATATTATGAAAAAATACGCATTTAGCAACACTTGGATTTATTTTGTTTCAGTATATCTCATCGCTACTATTCAATATCCCGCAAGTTACGCTTTCGCTTGTTTTCACAGTTTACATACTGAAAGAAGAAAACCCTGTAAGTTAAAAATAACAAAAAAAAACGGGTCCTATTTCAGCTGTTTTTTTTTATATTGCGGAACAGGCAAGCATTTGACCGCAGTCTCACCTGGTGGTAAGGGTCGACATGGTCGATGGTGGAGCATGCTTGCCTAGAAGATACCTATTGACTCTCGACTTGAAGACTTTCAGATTACAGTTTTCGGGAAAGATAGACGCTGGTAAGGTGTTCCATTCCTTCGTTGTTCGGATCATAAATGTGGATGCAAATCGCTTTGTGCGAATCGGAGAAATGTCAACCATATACGGATGTCGTGATTACGTAGTCTTGTTGTCCGATGGTGGAAAGGAGATGGAGGAATCAAGTAGTGCAACTCCGTCGCACACTCTCCGTAATGTATCTTATAGGAAACCGATAAACCTTGCAGCGCGGCGATGCTCAACACCATTATGCAGATGTTTAACGTCCTAAGTAGCTTCTTACTCGGAACTGATAATCTTGCCTACAAACTCGTTTCAGATTTCAGCCGTGAGTTTCACCATAGAATATATCTCAACTGTCGAAGCGCTACTATTAGTACTGACACCTGCAATTTGTGCTGGAATGGTGACGTCACAAGCTGAGCAATTGAAAATAGAGCTGTATAATCGACTGCTAGTTGAAAATGGTATTATTTGTATTTACATAGAGTTTTATTTTATTTGATTGAGTGACGAGACGAGCAAGTCGTTCACCTGATGGTAAGCGCTACGCCTGCCCACAATAGTTACAGTGCCACCCAGAACTTTTCACTGCATAATCCTGCGTGGGATTGTACTGCGCTCGTCACCCTGAGACATCGGCTCTAAAGTCTCATAAATATGCCCAGTAAAGTTTCTGATAGAAAGAATGAAAAAATATAAATTAAATGCAGAAAATATAAAATAAATATTAATAATAATTCGTCACGATAACACACTTAGATCCTGGCCTTATCTAGGATTGCCTGCTGTATCTAGGGATCAGGCATCAGGAACTACGAGGATCATGGTACCTACAAACACCCCTTTAGACTCTGAGAAAATATTTAGTATCTGAGATCTGTGGCTATAATATAATACAATTATAATTATATTCATCACTTTTCTAAATATAGAGAATTCCAGAAAATATTCCTTGATTTCAATTTATGTAGTCTGAATAAATTAAAAATACTGTTTCTTTTCAGGAAAACTTCGTTTGAAAAGTATTAAAAATTTCATCGCGTACATTGAAGCGCGTCCGTGCAAGTTCTTTGTTTGTAAAGTTATACCCCTTGATGCGACCCTGCCCGCAATAATTCTGAACCTGTGCATTACATAATTTATTGTCATTATTCAGTTGACTCATATTTATTAAAACTGTTTTATCGTCCCGTTAATATTTCATTTATGTACAGCTAAAAAGTCCAGAGCCCCCGTAATTTGGTTCAGTTATTAATTTGGCTGAATGACGAAACGAGCAAGTCGTTCACCTGATTGTAAGCGCTACGCCTGCCCATAAAAGTTACAGTGTCACACAGAACTTTGCATTGCATAATTTTGCGCGGCACTGCACTATGCTTGTCACCCTGAGACATCGGCTCTAAAGTCTCATACGAGTTTGCCCAGTAATTTGACCTGACTATCCAATCTCAACGTGTTATCTTTCTACGATATCGAATCAAAACATATACCTATACCATCGTAACGAATACCAATGACCTCGATTTTTATAAAAAAATAAAAATGTTTATCCTGTATTATCCAGTTGAAAAAATACGATTTAAAATTGACATAATGGCATAATTAGTAATCAACTGTATGTGTACCAAATTTGATCAAACTCCGTTCTGTAGTTTTTGCGTGAAAGAGTAACAAACATCCATCCATCTATCCTCACAAACATTCACATTTATAATAGTAATTAGTAATTAGTGGTATACTTAGTAATTAGTAGGTTTAGTAGGAAGTAGGATGGGATATAAAATCACACACTGGTGCATCATTGTTGCAATAGTATTGGAGAAGAACTGATGTACGTAATTGTGATTATAATATGTGTATGTAAGGAAACACTATTTCTAGTCTTAATTTCTAAAGATACAGTTAGACCACATTGCTGAATTGAAGTGTTACAATAGTGTACTTAACACACGTACCGATAATAATTAATGGCAAAGTAGTGTCGATAGGAATTAGTCTATATACGTAGAACTTGAACGGACGAGCTTCGATGAAGCAGATGAAACGATGCATGTCTTCAGAGTGTTCCAGGGCTAACACTGAAAAATAACAAAATAAAATTCAAATATAATCAAATATGAGCCTCAAAAGGAGCCACTTATTAATGCTAGCTGACTCTAGCACTGGATTTGGAAAGCATCCGACAGAAAAATCGATTCCAGAAGAACCGATAGGAAACTCGTCAAAATAAAATTCAAATTGTTCTTTTTAAATCGAATTTGAAGGTAAGAACAGTGTCGTAAGAAATAAGTTCCTCTCTGTACATATATGCATGATTAAAAAAAAACGCTTAAAAACTGACCTCTATCTTGGAGAAGCCTATCGTGAAGAATGATTTTCATAGCATCTGCCTCCAACATCATCCATGAACCCAAAATGGCCGGAGTAAGTATAAGCGTGAACTGGAGCACCATCAAAATTATGGAAACGATTATCATAGCCAGGGGTTCCTGTGAAAACATTAATTTTGGTAAATAATACGTTTTTGCAGACATGCTTTTATAAAACACTAGCTGCGCCCCGCGGTTTCACCCGCGTAGTACTCGCTGTCAATGTAGCTTTCATACAAACTTTCATCCCCTATTTCAAACCCTTACAATTCTTTTATCGCATTAAAAAGTACCCTATGTCCTTTCTCAGGCTCTAGACTATCTCTGTACAAAATTTCATTTCAATCGGTTCAGTAGTTTAGGCGTGAAAGAGCAACAGACAGACAGAGTTACTTTCGCATTTATAATATAGGTAAGGATGTTATAGGCACTGCAAGCTGATCAAAATGAGCCCAAATTCCAAACACCAAGCTTATTTGCCAGATATTCATCCGCCAAGCAGAAAAAAACAAAAAAAAACAAACAACTTCCGATTTGAAGGGCATTGTTTTCAGCGAAATTACTGGGCATATGAGACTAGAGCCGATGTCTCAGGTTGACGGGCGCAGTGCAGAGCCGCGCAGGATTATGCAATGCAGGGTTCTGGGTGGTACTGTGTCTGTTATGGGCAGGTGTAGCGCTTACCATCAGGTGAACGACTTGGTCGTCTCGTCACTCAGTCAAATAAAAAAAACCTATAGGTACTTACTTAGCATTAACTTAATAAGAAAGGACTTACCGGTATCGTCACTAAGTTGATCAAAGCTAAATATACTTGAATTAGTACAGATGGCGTTGTTAGAACCACACACATGAAGAACTGGAATTCAGAAAAAATATCATTTTAATCAAATATTGTCTCCAGGACATAACAGTGACTATTATAAGCTATACAATGACACTGGATTTATGTTTCTCAGATTAATAGTTCAGAAATTATTGAACTAACACGAGATAGACAATTATGTTCCGGTCCTTTTTCAGACTTGGTGGGTGCCCGTATGATTTTAAGGACATCAAAAATTTACAATTGGCTCGTGTTTGACCACTATTTCACTTGATGTTAACACGTTCACTGCTGAAAACACAGCTGTCGTGTTTTTCACAACTTGCCACGAGTACGGCATCACACAACTGTTGTTTGTTGTATCGGACAACACTATGGCGCGTGCAGAGCCGCACCCGTGGCTAGACAAGCAAAACGGCTCAGCTGTCAAAGTGTTAAATGACGCGACGATGTGGTCGACGATGGTATACGGTCACATAGAAATAACACTTACCATTAACTCGAAATCGCCCAAAATCTTCTCAGTATTATCTAGCAAAGATTTATACAAAAATTGGACGTCTGTTATGTTAGAGCATGACTTCAATAAGTCTTTTATTTTTTTTAATCTAATATAAGCACAGTAATAACAAAAACTGTATGTTATTTTAATCAAATCCTGAAACCCTTTCATGACTTCAATAAACATTTCTGTTACATTATCAAAACAATATTCAGAGTATTTATAACAATAAAAAAATGCCGCTAAAACATTCATAACTGCCATAAAACTATTAAACACAATGAATTTAGTTAGGAGATTCGATTTATCGACATTTAGTACTGAATCTATTTTGTACAAAAATACAAAGAAATTATGAAGCGACGATTGGTTCAACGTAAATTTCAAAATATTTAAGTAAAATTCCAAAAGAAAAGTATACATCGCTATTGCTACAGTAGTTGGTGTAAACTCATTGTACAATCTGTAAACTAAATAACCCGTTAAACAGGTTGCTATCATTAAACAGACTGCTTTTTGTAAAATTACTAGTTTCGCTGTTTTCATTTTCAAAAATCCTAAATCTGTTAAGAGTACCACGTTTAGTAAGATAAAGTAGACACGCAAAGAAATCGGCAGCTTAATTTGAGTTTCTGGACTAGCATCTAAAAATCTATGTGTTCTACTGTCGAATAACATAACGTTTCGCTTTTATTTTTCTTTTCAAATGAATAGTTTGGTTTTATGACACAAGATCTTTCGACCAGCCAGGAGACGGAAATGTATTACATTTAAACTAAGTTCAATCATGTTAATGTCAAATTACCATAAAATATTACAACAGTAAATGTGTTGTATAATTGAAGTACTTAACCGAAAACGAATCATTATTCACACGACGTCAAGTGACAATTTATTTATTTCTACATAAGTAAGTATATTTCTGTAAGTAAGTAGTTACATGGTTAGTTATAATGACTTTTAAATGTATCTACTTAATTTATACAGTACAAAGTTATCTGACTTTTACTATCAAATTCGGAATACATTTGAGAATATCCGATTATATTCTCTCGATTATAAAACTCGAATTATATTCTCGATTCTCATATTCTCGAAACTCGATTATATTGTATTAAGTACACAGGTCTTGCACACGTGAAATATCAATACATAATGTAACAATAGTAATTCTAAAACACTAATACAAATGTGTCAACTGGATAATAACAATCATATAATTGACACAAAAGTCTAGGGTAACGTATATCAAAGAAGAATCCAATGGGATAAATTTAAACACTCTAAACTTAAGGGGTCGAGCTTCAACATAGCGTATGAACCTTATTATATTTTGAGTGTGCTGTTTTCCTGAAAATAAATAAATAAAAAATGTAAATAAACAGGAATGTTCATTTCAATTAACTTTTAAATAGCATTAAGTAACAATTATTAAGTTACAGTTTAGTTTTATTACGCAAACATACATAACATAAGCAAACATAAGCGGTGGTAGCCTAGTGGGAGAACGTCCGCCTTCCAATCAGAAGGTCGTGAGCTCAAATCCCAATGCGGGCCCGTACCAATGTGTTTCTGTTAAACATATGTACGTAATTATCACTCGCTTTTCGGTGAAGGAAAACATCGCGAGGAAACCCACATACCTACCCGAGAATTATTTCGTATTTATTTAGTTATCCACCAATCCGGACTGGGCACCCGTGGTGGATTATGGCCTAACCCTCCTCACGAAAGTGAGGAGAGACCCGTGCCCAGCAGTGGGACGTTATGGATGATGATGACGCAAACATGCTGTTAGAAAAGCGACTCATCAAATACAGAAAACAAAATTTGGTTGTAATTTATTAAGATGAAAGTGAAAAGAGAGATTCAGGATTTTTTTTCTAGCAAATTTACTGAAGCGATGTCCGATGCAAAGCATACACCTGCTTTTTTCATGGATCAGACGCATTTAGCTTTCGAAAGTACAAGAATTTGTATCATGCCCATGCCCATACGTAATGCTTACCTTTTTCTTGTAGCAACCGGTTGTGCATTGCAATTTTAATTTTCTCAGCTTCAATTCCTAGTTTTTGAGCTACAAATGGTGCAGCAAATGTGAGCACCGCAGATTTAAAACTCAATGTGTAAAAATGCACATCGATAGTATGTTCCTTAAAAAGATAAAAAATAAACTATATATATATATATATATATATATATAATAATAACACGTCACCATCACATACATTGAACCTGACCCTTAACTAGGATTCCCTGTATTTAGGGAATTAGGAACCACGAGTCCCACAAACACCCAGACTCAGAGCAAATATTTGTGATTCACACAAATCTTTGCCCTGTGCGGGACTCGAACCCGCAACCTCACGCTTCGCATTCCGCTCATCATCCACCTACGCCACGGAAGCCTTTTACTACTATTAATCTTTTATTCTTTAACTCAATAATTTGTTTCCCAACATACAGCAACCGTCGATGATATTATTATTGTTATGTAAGTAATTTAATATTTAGGTACCTTAGATTGACTTAATTTAATTTTAGACAGCAAGAAATACAGCGATAGCAGTATATACGGTATGTTAAAAGACAGCGTGATGAAGAACTGTAAGAATAAAAACTGGGTTAGTTAGCCCTTTCCTCTCAAATATAATTTGGATGAAATGCAAACTTTGAAGGCTTTTAAAAACACGTGGATAACACGGACACGTTTAAGACGTGGATTAGGACATTGCCATATGATGAAATGAAGATTGTTCATTAATTACTCACAATCCAGTCAAATTTCCTCTTAACGTTATCGATACAATCCGCCAATAACTTATAGATGGTTTGCATATAGGCAACTTCGACAGATCCCTCCAACATAACTCTAAACCGCCTAAATCTACATAAAACTGTATATAAAACAAAACAATGTACTGTAACCAAGACGTCAAGAGAGGTTAATACCGGCACATTATAAAGAGTCATTATAAAAAAAGGCCATCCAATTTCACTACAATAAAGTCTCGCACTAAAACACACATATAAATGTGGAAACAAATTAATAAACGTTGATATTGTAAGTATTATAAAACATTTAAGTTCCAAATTAAAAGATTCTCCTGATATACCAAGCTGGGAATCTATATTCCTCATAGAGATCAGAAAATTGTAAACTGAACTCGATTGATCGCAGCTGCCGTTGCATGCAATTGCAAAAAATAAATACATAAGAAGATGCCCACTATACCACAAAGCAAACGACCTGCTCATCGAATGGAAAAAAGATATGCAACACATAGTGCATATTGCAAAGGACTGGGCCACTCCAATGACACGAAGTAACATCTTGGATCTTTTAGATTTTGATTGAATAAAATCGAAATCAAAACCAAACACAACGTAGATTACAATGAAGAATCTTATTAAAGCCTTCATCTTGAAATTGTGTGTTAAGTCCGTGGGTACCGTTTTATTTGTGAACATATTTTTCAAAGCCATTTAAAAAAGTTAATACGAGGAATTTTAGACGGTCAATTCGAAGTAGACTCGAAAATCGACTAAATAAAAGTAAAACATTAAGGCTTATCGTAGTAGTCTAAATTGTCGTAAACTCCTTACATACGATTGCTTACTTTTATGATTATTATCATATCCATCATCATCAACAACTCATAACGTCCCACTGCTGGGCACGGGTCTCCCCTCACTTTCGTGAGGAGGATTAGGCCATAATCCACCACGGGGGCCAGATCCCGATTGGTGGATCACATACCTACCTTCGATATAATTCTCGGGTAGGTATGTGGGTTTCCTCACGATGTTTTCCTTCACCGAAAAGCGAGTGATAATTACGTACATATGTTTTACAAGAAACACATTGGTACGTGCCTGCACTGGGATTTGAACTCACGACCTTCTGCTTGAAAGGTGGACGTTCTCCCACTAGGCTACCACCGCTTTCTTCACTTCTTTCTTTCTTCGCTTGATATCCATCAACATAATAAAAAAAAAATAAACATGCCGTTATTCTTCCAGGGCCAGGGTTACCAGGGCCTCACCACGAACAGTTAAATCCATCCAGTTTATGGCCTTAAGGTGGTTCGTTTCTGTTATGGCGGGAAATTGAAATTTCAAATAGTTTTTCGCGTCACATAAACGTCATATATCGCGTCATATAAATGAAACTGTATTTCGCGCCAACCGTAAATCATTCTTTTCGTTTTTATGTTGAAATATTTAGCACTAATGTACCGTATTGCTCAAATATGTCAATGAACCCTCAAACTGATGATTTCAGTGTATAAACCTGTTGTGTTAGCGCAGCTTACGTGCCAGCTGTGCGACGAAACACAGACGTGTGTGTAACGCGGTGCTGCTACAGTGGGGCTGACGGCACGCCAGTGCTGGAAAACAGACGGTCCGTAATGGTGCCCTAATATAAAAACCGGTTCAGCAGTATACTCCCATACGTTTTTTAAAAAGTTTCCCTTCGGGTGAATATGCGGAGTATACCTACCTGTAAAAGTTAATGAAGTGAATAGATAATTACAGTTTATAAAAGAGCTATAAATCATCGCGAGAGTAATGATTCTCTTCGCTTACTTCAATTACAATATATGAAGGTTCCTATTGTTGTATTGCTCTATGGTAATTTGACTTAAACATGATTGAACTTAGTTTAAATGTAATACATTTCCGTCTCCTGGCTGATCGAACGATCTTGTGTCATAAAACCGTTTAGGCATTATTTTCATATGAAAAGAAAATTAAAAGGGAAACATTAATTATGTTATTTGAAACTAGAATACATAGGTTTTTAGATGCTAGTCCAGAAACTCAAATTAAGCTGCCGATTTCTTTGCGTGTCTACTTTATCTTACTAAACGTGGTCCTCTTAACAGATTTTGGATTTTTGCGTATGAAAGCAAAAAGATTAGTAATTTTGAAAAAATCCATCATAACAATGCTCGCAACAGGCATGACATGTTTTTGTTTGTACAGATTCTTTATTGAATTTGAAGCATCTCGGGCAATTTGGCTGTCTGTCCTAATATTAGAAGTTTACTTCAACATTTTAAAATTTACGTTTTATCAATGTTCCATTTATAACTTCTTCGTATTTATGTACAAAAGAGATTCAGTGTTAACTGTACATAAACCAAACATTGTATCTGTGTTCATTATAGTTACTTTAACTACGATTACTTTGAAATGTGTGACAACTGGTTTGTTTTGTTATAACTACTCTTTACATTACTGTAAGGGTCATATATTTGAAATGTTAATACTGACTGTAACTGGGATGTGTGGCGATGTGATTAAAATAACATACGGTTTTTGTTATTACTGTGTTTATCTTAAATTGAAACATTTGAAGTATATTTTGATGTCGTGTACTGACATAACTTACGGCCAATTTTTGTATAAATTGTTGTTAGACAAAACTGAGAAGTTGACGTGCACGTTCGAGTTTATGGTAAGTGTGTGTGTTGATGTAATATTTTCATTATTATTTTGCACCGTTGGGCCGGTTTTAGCCCTAGACCGACCGTCGGTGCGTACGTCGGTCGCGCTTGTCATTTATATGAAAACTCACAAGTCGTGACTGTGCTCGACCGACCGTCGGTGCGTTCGCGCTTGTCATTTGTATGAAAATTAAGCAATGCACACGTGCGTACGGTCGGTCGAGCACTGAAACCGGCCTTAGTGTTAAAAACTATTAAAAAAAATTATTTCTGTGTTTAAAAATATTTCTTACTTTATTTCAGATATACTTAATGCGTTGCCAGTAACTCCAGGCGTTATATTTTTATTTCTGTTTCCAGTTCTTCCAGTGTCTCCTTCTAAGTACGCCGATATTGATGTATGAAGTGTCATCTATTTTGACCAACTTACGCCTCGTGTTGGTTAGTCCTTATTTTCTTGGCTAATACTTCAGTTTTTTTCAACAGGCAAATTTAATCTTTATGTGACAATTCATAAAATTGCGCACAACAATATTATACTGCGCATTACCAAGTGACGTTTGTTAACTTTTTGTGAATAATTAAACATATTTGGGGTTGTAACTAAGCGCACTTTTGTATTGTTAAAGCTATTGCTAATAGTTAAAGAAAAAAAAATTTAACCCCCGACGCAAAAAACGACGTGGTGTTATAAGTTTGACGTGTCTGTGTGTGTGCGTGTCTATGGCATCGTAGCTCCCGAACGGATGAACCGATTTTGATTTGTTTTTTTTTTGTTTATTATGTCCAATTTAATTTTGTCAACAGCGGGCTGAGGGCGACAAGAGGGCTGCCTAATTTCTCGCAAAGAGAACAGCTATTGCTATTCAACGTGTAAAAATGCAGCCAGTGTTCTTGGCACCATGCCTCATGGACACCCCCCTCTTTTGTTAGATTTTTAAGTTTTAGTTCTCTTTAGTTTTAGTTAGTTTTCTAATTAACTATTGTTATTTAAGTCATGGTAATAAAATAATTCATTTTTCAGGAAAATATATGTACATTTGGTATATACGCAAGCTTAGTGCTGGTTCAGCTGGCGCTCATCGTCACACCTGCTATATTGGGATCTCAGCTGATGTTGCTGGCTGATGCTATGAAAGTCAATCTTCAAGACAGGCTTCACCAAGAAAGAGGTAACTTACTTTATTAATGGCTCGATGACACGTGACGAGTGCAGCGGCGTGACAGCAAAATGTCACCTTTTTTTATTTGATTGTGTGACGAGACGGACAAGTCGTTCCCTGCCCATAGCAGTTACAGTGCCACCCAGAACTTTGCATTGCATAATCCTGCGCGGCACTGCACTGCGCTCGTCACCCTGATACATCGGCACTGATGTCTCAAATGCCCAGTAATTTCTTTGGAAACAGTGCCCTTCAAATCGGAACACAGGCCTCTAGGCCGATAGAGTAACGCGGGCAAGACAGTCAGTCAATAAGTTCAGATAAAAACACAATAGCGAATTATAAAAATCTGTCAGTATTGGGAAGTGCGTGCTTTGAATAGTAGGTAAACAGAATATGCGCCTAGTGGGTCACTCGCCTTTCTACTAGGCTGTGCTCTCAGCTAAGGCGAGCGCTCGATCGAGAATACTGTCTCGCCAGTCCTACCTATTCGTCACGTGTAAGCAAGCAACTTCCAATCTAATTGTGCTTATAATTAAAATTATAATTCAGATCATGCGTTACCTTTCCTAATATCGATAGATACAATTTATAATTTATTTTTATTCAGTTTTAGCCTCAGAACACTCGGAAGACATCCAACGTTTCATCTACTACATCGAAGCTCGTCCGTTCAAGTTGAACATTTACAATATAATAAGTATGGACACTACTTTGCCATTAATTATTGTCAGTTTATGTATCAAGTACACTATTGTTGTGATACAGTTTAGCAATGTGGTCTAATTTTTGATCAAAGTAATGGCTAGCATACACCATTCTGCTTATGATCCCATCGGCAGTGTCTGCCGATTTGATCACGTTGAACTCACTCCATGTGGACGTGAATCGGCAGTGTGGTGTATGGTCAGCATAAAGACAATTTGAATAAAATGTAATCTATTGGTTTAGAAGTTTCTTATCTAGCACAGTATGAGTAATACTTCGTTTAGACATTAAATGTCATAAAGAAACATTTCTACTTTACATAATATATTACTGTAATAACCTAAAGAGGTAATCAATCATACTCAACCTTCTTTGTCTTTGTCTGATTGAGATCTTAGATACTTTCAAGATTGTACTTAGTTGTCTAAAAACTCTTCAGAAATATAGTCTACTTAATAGTCTTCTGTATTTTCAGTTTTAATATTGTTCTTAAGCCTTTATTGACCTTTGTTTTTGTTATTTACAGCCATGTTTTTTGAATCGAACAGAGTTGACACATTTTTTAATGTCAATAAGTTTAAATACAAAAAGTTGCCGCTTTCCTTACGCGTCTACTTTATGCTAGTCAATATTTTCTGTCTATTGGATTTCGATTTCTTAAGAGTAAATTCATTAGGGCTGAGGATAGTTATAAAATTTCTACAAATATTGGCCTCGACGACCATTTTGGTGCTCAGCGTTTCTAAAATATTCCAGTCACATTATTCGTTTTTAGGTTTGCAACTATTTAAATTGTCTATGGTACTAATATTCTTTGCCAACGTCATAAAATTTACGTTTCTAAAAACCTCCTTAAGAGATTACTGTGAATATATGCACAAATTAGATTTGGCACTCGATATGCAACAATCGCCCTATTCGTACTTTAAATTAATTCTATTTTACCATTGTTTTTTACTACTAACGAGGACATCTTTACTGACGTTCGGTTGTATTAACATTGAATCGTTTTGTTTTGATTCGTGGATTGATTTTATATTACGTATAGTTCCAATATTTCATAACGACGTGGTCAAATACATATATTTTGCCAACATTTGTTCCACATACATTCGATTGAAAAGGCTGACCACTATTCTAAAATCCTGTACTAATCTGACATACACCCAGTGTGTGTATAAATCTATTCTAGAAGAGTCAGGAAGGATATTAAGCGACTTTGATTTTTCGGTGAGCAAAAATATTACTTTAACACTTTCACTGCTGAGCTGATTTGCTTGTCTAGCCACGGGTGCGGCTCTGCACATTCTATATTGTTTTCCCATACAACAAACACAACAGTTGAGTTTTCCCGCACTCGCGGTAAGCTATGAAAAACAGGACAGTTGTGTTCTCAGCACTGAAGGTGTTTAGATGTCTTATTTTATTTTATTTTATTTTATTATCATAGGAAAACTAACAGCTAGTTACAATTATGAAGATAAGAATTTAAGTATGGAAGGCCAATTAAAAGTTTTCACAGATATTATAAATGCACATATTGACATACACAACACAGTAGACATACGGACGAGCACAGGCGTGAGGACACTACCTACTGGTGTCTGATTAACAAAAAGATAACATTCCAAAAAGATAGGTAAAAAAAAAAAGGAAAACAAGGAAAACAAAACAAAACTGGTTTCACAGACAAACAGAAAATAATATCAAAGAAAACAATATAAAAAGTTACTAAGTGAAGTATCGATCATTCAACAATCGTATCATCTTAAATGCAGAGGTGTTGAATAGGTCGATTTCTAAATCTTTATCTTTAGCAAGGTCATTGTACCTTCTACATGCCCTAATTAAATAAGAATGTCTTATTGCTACTAGACGATTGTCTAAGCTAGACTACATGGGGCTTGTTAAGGGCATTTCTTAGTTTTAGCTTTTAACAATTTTACGATAAAATATATTAAATAATGCCCCCTTAAAAATAAGTTTATTATTATTGTATTATTTGTTTATGAATGTTTAATATAATATGTTTTATTCTAGTTTATAATGGAATTGTTGCTTGCAACCCCAACGATTCTAATACAAATGTACTGGTCATTACTGCACATAGAATCTCACATGGTAAGTTTTCGTCGGGGTATTTTTCAGTTGTGTTAGCAGTTATAATTTTTCCAACATTATTTTGCAGGCAAACGCGCCACTGTTCTCTTTCAGTATTGTCCTTATTATACTGGAATCACTGCTTATTATGTCTCCATCAATTATGGCCACCTTGCTGCGTTCCGAGTCTGATGCAATGAAGCTTGTTGGTCGAGAAAAGGGAGAAAGGATCGACTGACTCACCCGTGAATTCCTTGTAAAGCTTCTTCGATAGTAAAATGGATGGCTGGTTTCGTGGGCGAGTTGTCTTTCTCAACCATTTATGTTGAGGTGCGTTGATTTTGCTGATTTTCCTATATATGTTGAGGTTCTATGCTTGCGGAAAGGATTGCGGCGAAACAGGCTAACTGGAGCACTATTGATCGGCAAAAACTATCCTTCCTTGGATCCGCGATGTTAACGGTGGCGAAGATGGACGCGCAAGACCGATGTCGTCATAGGGCATCTGTCAGTCGATCGGGATGTGACGTAGGGAGGGAGGATACGGGTAGGTGTACCCTCACATGAAAAGATTGACGTTTAAGTATGACATTCGTACCCTCCATTTACAAGTTGAATGCTGAGGGCTGAATTTACATGTGATTGATGAATTCGTAGGCGTACATTGCACAATAAACCTACCATACCGCCCCCCAAAGAGCTACCTAGCTCTTTCAATTAATTAATATAAGTTGAGGATGAATCTAAAATTCTGTGGTGAGGTTCGAGATCAAAAATGGTGAGCCTCTTAAGTTGAGATTCTAAGTGGAAATTCTAAGTTGAATTTCCTAAGTTGAGTTTCAAACTTGATAAACTAAGTTGATTTTCTAAGTTGATTTTCCAAGTTGAGTTTCAAAGTTGATAAACTAAGTTGATTTTCTAAGTTGATTTTCCAAGTTGAGTTTCAAAGTTGATAAGCCAAGTTGATTTTCTAAGTTGATTTTCCAAGTTGAGTTTCAAAGTTGATAAGCTAAGTTGATTTACATAATAAAATTTAAGTTTTAAGTTGATATTCGACTATAGATTGGCACATGGCATCAAAGGACAAAGTTTCACTGTTGGCCTAAGAAGCGTACCAGATGAAGTTCTGAGCTCAACGACTCTCACCGTACCATCTGTACCTGGGCAGGTTCGAATGACGCGAGCCTTTCGCCATTGAAGCGGCGGCAAGTTGGGTTCCTTGATTAGTACTAGATCGCCTGGCTGCAAGTTCTGGGACTTGTGGAACCATTTGGGACGCTGCTGGAGGGTATGAAGATACTCTGCTTGCCAACGCCTCCAGAAGTGTTGCGTGATTTGGCGAACTAGTTGCCATCGCTTCAATAAGCTTAAGTTCTCTTGGCATGAGTCCTGCTCTGGCAGGGCAAGAAGAGGTTGTCCAATAATAAAGTGGCCGGGCGATAAACTCTCGAGCTCAAGGTCGTTCGGGTCGTTGGTGACCGAAAACATTGGACGAGAATTTAACGCGGCCTCGACCTTTGAGAAGACCGTGGCGAGCTCTTCGAAGACGAGAGAGCGGTCGCCGATGATTTTACTTAAGATGAGCTTCGCGGATCTAACTGCGCTCTCCCACAGGCCACCCATGTGCGGGCTAGCCGGGGGATTGAAATGCCATGAGATTTGATGTCCGACCAAGGATTTTTGTATTTCAGTCTGGGATTCACGTAGAAACTTTGAAACCTCTTTAAGATAGTTGCACGCGCCTATAAAATTCGTACCGCAGTCACTGAACACGTCGCTCGGGAGACCTCTGCGGGATACGAATCTGTCAAAACAGGCTAGAAAAGCGGCCGTTGATAGTTCAGAAACTATTTCTAGATGACAGCATTTGGTGGTGAAACATACAAAAATGCACATGTAGGCCTTTACGCTTTTAGCATTGCGCATGCGGGAAGTCTTCAGCATGAAAGGTCCAGCGAAATCCACTCCGACCCTTTGAAATGGTCGGCACGATGTGACTCGGCTTGCCGGCAAGTCGGCCATGAAAGGTTCAATGGATTTAGGCCGCAAACGATAGCAGCGCTGACATTGAAAAATACGATTTCGAATAACCCTGCGCGCAGACAGGATCCAAAATTTGCGCACGAGCAAATTCAGAAGTGTGTTTATACCAGGATGTTGGAACATCCGGTGGTAATGATCCACTAAAAGATGTGTGACGTGATGAGATTTTGGGAGCAACAATGGATGTTTGATATTGAAATCCAAATCAGACTTGACAAGTCTGCCGCCAACTCTGACGAGACCTTCAGAGTCAATGAACGGATTCAAGCGCATCAGACCAACCTTGACAACCTTGTTAGCACGCAACAGTTTCAGCGGTTCTGCAAATTCCGTAGACTGGACTAGTTTGACAATGGTGCAAACACTATCGTTTAGCTCAGCGACCGATAGGAGTCCAGTACGTTTTTGAGCTGGATTGCGCGCGTTATGGATGAAGCGTTTGCACCAAGCTACAGTTGCCTGTAGTTTGGGAAACGAACTGAATCTGGTTAGCAAGTCGGTTGCAGCCTGAACCTGCTCGGAGATTTCCGTGATTTGGATAGCATGAGATGCGAGACTTGAAGTTGCGGATTTCAATCCCGGTAAATCTGCGTCATCAACAAGTTGATAGTTTCCAGGCCATGACGAAGAATCATCTTCGAGCCATGCTGGTGACCACCACAGCGGGTGGTTGACTAATTCTGAAGGCGAGAGACCGCGACTTGCAGAATCAGCTGCGTTTTGAGCTGATGGGACGTGCCGCCATACAACGCTTGGAGTCAGCGACTGTATTTGGGACACACGATTTCCCTCATAAGTTTGTAATTTGTGAGGCGAAGTTTTGAGCCAGGATAGCACGATAGTGGAATCAGACCACGCTGTCGTGCTGTCCAACAGAATCTTACCTCCTATTATTTTTGTGACATGTTCCAACAAGCGAGCCAATAGCAACGCTCCGTTTAGTTCGAGCTTGGGGACAGTCAGTTTTTGCTTGAGCGGCGCTACGCGTGATTTAGCCAGAAGCAGCTGAACTAAAACGCGACCGCAAGCGTTTTGAACGCGCAGGTAGACGCATGCTGCGTACCCGCGTTCTGAGCCGTCACTGAAACCGTGCAGTTGACTGGACACCAGTTGATCAGTGACGACACACCGTGGTATTGAAATCTGATTTATATTGTGGAAGTCAGACATAAAGTCAGTCCACACATTGCGAATGTCTGAAGGGAGGGGGTCATCCCACCCTGAGTTGATCGACCAAAGCATTTGCATGATGTATTTAGCAAAAAATGTGACCGGGGATAAGAACCCGCACGGATCATACAACCTGGCAATGTTGGACAAGACACCGCGCTTGGTGAGGACCTTGTTCATATCGGAGACGCGGTAGATGAAGCTGTCCTTGTTTGCGTTCCACTCGATGCCCAGAACCTTGAAGATATTTTCGCCATCCTCGACGAACCTGTAAGGAGATTCGCGGTGGTCGACAGGAAAACCTTCCAAAAAATCTTGGGAGTTGCTGGACCACTTGCGCAAAAGAAAACCTCCCTGGGCGATAATGTCAGAGATCGTTTGAGCAAGGTTCCTGGCAGAGTCGACATCATGAGATCCACTCACAACGTCGTCGACGAAGGTATCCTCCAACAAAGTTTTTGAAGCGGCGGGATGCTTGTCTGCATTGAGGTAAGCTAGCTCGTGTAGAACGCGAATAGCCTGGAACGCCGAACTCGAAACGCCATAGGTGACTGTGGTTAGTTCGAACTGCTTGAGTACGTCGTCAGGAGATTCGCGCCATAATATTGCTTGATATTTGCAGTCATCGTCACGCATGCGCACCTGCCTATACATTTGTTTTATATCGCAGGTGAAAACTACTCCATGCAATCTGAAACGCAAAATGATGTCTTCGATATTTTGCTGAAGCTTGGGACCGGACATGAGCACTTGGTTGAGCGCAACACCCGAGGTACTAGGTGCAGACGCATCAAAAACTGCGCGCAACTTTGTGCTTGTGCTATGCTCCTTCAGGACCCCATGGTGTGGTATATAGTAGCGCTGACCACCAGTCGAACATGGCACTTCACGCATGTGACCGGCTTCAATATAATCCCTCATGAAGGCTACATAAAGTTCACAAAGTCGAGGTTCCCTAACCAGCCTGCGCTCCAAATTATGGAACCGCTTCAAAGCAGTGAGATGAGTGTCACCTAATGGTTTGTGGTTCACCTTAAAAGGTAACGAGACAACAAAGCGACCATCACTATCCCGTTTGTATGTTTCAGTGAAATGCTTCTCACATTGGACGTCCTCGGGATCTTGAATGCGTAGCTTGGGTGGCTCTTCAACCTCCCAAAACATCCTGAGTGCATGATCAAGATCTATGGTGCAGGCCATCGAAGTAGCGGTGTACGTGTACTGCGATGCTGCTGGAGCTTTTCCCATGATGATCCAGCCAAAGATAGATGAGTAGGCAGTAGGCATATTTTCACCTAGACTGATCCTCTTACCATCCAGAATCTGGTCATAATATTCTATACCTAGAAGCAAGTCAATTTGTCCGGGAATTGTGAAGTTACTATCCGCTAAAACTAAATTTGTGCAAAGTTCTAATACTTTAGGATCAACTGGAACCGAAGGCATACGGCCAGTTATTTTCTTTAAAATGATGAAGTCCGATGATAAAATATGTAAATTGTTCCGTGTTGATTTGACATTGCAATGAACTATACCTTGAGTCTCGTGAATAGACGAAGCACCTAGCCCACACAAGCCGCCTGACCTTGTACGAGGCAGCCTCAACCGTTGAGCCAAGGTATCAGTCATAACTGACACTTGAGAGCCGCTGTCTATTAGAGCACGGGCTGTATGAAATTGACCGTCAACATCCTGCACGCTGATGAACGCTGTACCTAAAATCATGGTGGATGTCACATCGACACCATGTAAGGTCTGAGACTGGACTGCGGAGCTATGTATCGACACAGCAGGCTCAGAGGGGATGGGTGCAGAAGTTGGGTCCGAATGTTGATTTTCTATTGAATTGTTGATGTGTAGCTTGCTATGGTGGCGCTTACGACACACCTGGCATACACTTGTTGAGGTGCACTTAGAAACCTGGTGAGTGCGCAGACAATTAAAGCAAAGTTTATGATGAATTACAAAACTCTTCCGTTGCACCGGAGTCATGTTCTCAAATTTAGAGCATCGATATATAGCATGGTTCTCCGTGCAACATGGACAAGCAAAGGCATTTTTGACCTTGTTGTGCTGTTTATTCTCATTAAAAATATTCAATGTGTTATTGCCTGACGCTGACCTAGATGTAGACCCACCAACATTTTCTAAGATCCTAAGTTGATTTTCTAAAAAATTTAGCAATTGGCTGAACGTTGGAATTTTTAAAGTATCAATTGATGATTCAAACTTTGTACGCAAATCCATCGTCAGCTTTTTGAGGATGATGTGAAGTAAAAGAAAGCTCCATGATGTGACATCAAATGTCAAGGCTTGTAACGCGTGTGTATTCTCCTTTACAATATTGATAAACTTACCTAAAGTTTTACTATTAAGTTGATTTAGATTTGGCAATGACAATAGAGATTCAACATGTTTGTCCGCAATCATCCTGCTATTTTCATAACGATCTGTCAATAACCCATAAGCTATTGCATAATTTTCAAGCGAAATTGGCAAGTGTTTGATTAATGAAAGGGCATCTTTGTCCAAGACACTTAGTAAATAATGCATTTTTTCTACAGAACTCAAATTTGCATTGTCATGGATTAAACTATTGAAGATATTAATAAACCCAGGCCACTCTGTATGGATTCCTGCAAACCGTGTTAATGAAATTTTTGGTAGATGAAAGCCGGTGCTGATTGTGGGTTTTGATTCTAATGGCACGAAGTGACTTTGGAGAGTTTTGATTGAATATACTTTCTCCTCACAATTGTTGAATTTTTCCTCGATTTCATGACGCTCCGCTTGTTCCGTATTGGCCATGACTACCGAGAAAGCCTTTTCCATTTCATGCCAGTGCCTATCCAAGTCCTTATACCTGGCGAAGAAACGACTCCTGTCTTGATCGGATATCGTCTGCTGAGATGTTATTTTAGTAGTTAAATTGTACAAATCTTGAATGAAACGCGCACAATAATCGAAAGCAACGTTGCTTATCTTAGGATCACTCATGTTTATAAACTTTCACTCCACTTTTCAACTTGGAAACAGTAAATTAAACGAAGTTTGAAACAAAATAACAAAACTTACGAAATGTCAAACATGTCAAACAAACTTGACGTTATGAGGTTAATGTTACCAGTTGACTAAAATAATAAGATTCGCTACACACTTCAAGATGATTTACCAAAGAGATCGATTCGAACTTTTACCACAGAATATTAAGAAAAAGTGAATACAATTCGAAATGAATGAACGAAACTCAATTTCAATGTGGGGTATATTCAAATATGGCGGATGAAAAATGCTAAGTATACCTACGATTAAGAAAAATTCAGATTGAATTTCCTAAGAAGGATGCTAATAAGATCGGGTTTTGAAGGACCAGGGAAATGGTCGAGAAAAGGGAGAAAGGATCGACTGACTCACCCGTGAATTCCTTGTAAAGCTTCTTCGATAGTAAAATGGATGGCTGGTTTCGTGGGCGAGTTGTCTTTCTCAACCATTTATGTTGAGGTGCGTTGATTTTGCTGATTTTCCTATATATGTTGAGGTTCTATGCTTGCGGAAAGGATTGCGGCGAAACAGGCTAACTGGAGCACTATTGATCGGCAAAAACTATCCTTCCTTGGATCCGCGATGTTAACGGTGGCGAAGATGGACGCGCAAGACCGATGTCGTCATAGGGCATCTGTCAGTCGATCGGGATGTGACGTAGGGAGGGAGGATACGGGTAGGTGTACCCTCACATGAAAAGATTGACGTTTAAGTATGACATTCGTACCCTCCATTTACAAGTTGAATGCTGAGGGCTGAATTTACATGTGATTGATGAATTCGTAGGCGTACATTGCACAATAAACCTACCACTTGTACTCCAAGAAAGGTTGCATCAAGAGAGAGGTGATATGTCAAAATCGAAGTTGAATAAATATTGCTTTAACACTGACAGACGAGCCAATTTTCTTGTCTAGCCATGGTTACGGATCTGCGCATACCGTTGGGTTTTCCCGTATCGCTAACTCCACTGTTGTTTTCCCGTAGTCACGGCAAGTTATAAAAAACACAACAGTTGTGTTTTCAGCAGTGAAGGTAGTAAGGTTTTATAATAGCTTTTTCTTCTTTTTTTTATTATAATATGTTACTAAGTTACGAGACGAGCAAGTCGTTTACTTGATGGTAAGCGCCACGCCTACCCATAGCAGGTACAGTGCCACCAAGAATCTGGGAATAATGCCAGCTTGGAATACAAAGCTCCCATCACACTGGCACTAAATATGCATAAATCATTATTTATGCCTACTTATTTTGTGCCAGTGTTATATATGTCTATATTTTTAAAGATTTTAATGCGTGACTTGACAATACAAATAGCTATCTGACTGCGGGACTTGGGATTTTAATAATTTAGCTGCGTACTGACCGGGCGAGCAGTCTCACGAGACCTGCTGCGTGAAGCAAATGCTCGGTCAGTCAGGACGTGCATCGCCCGAGGCAAACGCACGCGCCGCCTCGTCGTAACGTGCCGCGGCCCTAGTTAATAATACTTATCTTGTCAAGTCGCAGTTACTTGCATGTGTAGAATAAAGGCTAGATAAAATGAATTACTATTTAGTATTCGAAGGAAATGTGTACAAAGAGAAAATGGGAAATCGAAAGTCAATTATTTATTAATATTTTGTATTCGTGTACACTTTAGAATAAAAAGAAAAGAGTACAAACACTTACTAACTAATATATTTGAAGGAACAAGCAACTACTGAAAATTATACGGCATATAAAGTAGGTTCTTAGGTGCCTAACGTACATACGTAAATTAATTTAAAGTAACAGTAAAGATTTCGTGTAATTTTGATTTAAAGTATTTTTTTTAAGTACTATTGTTTTTTTTTTCAGTTTTATCTCCAAAGCACTCGGAGGATATCCAACGCTTCATCTCTTACATAGAAGCCCGTCCCTTCGAGTTTTATATCTACAACTCCATTCCATTGAACGAAACTTTATCGTTGACTCTTATCAAATTTTTCATCAACTACGTCGTTGTAATTATACAATTTACCAATTTAAAAAACATATTTTCTCATCACGATTAAATGTGTGGAAAAAGAGTGACCATTTTTTTATTAGTCATTGAGTTATGCCAATTTATACAATTTATTTAAACGTCTTTATAGTTTATGTAGTTATTTCTGTTAAGTGGTGGATTTATGGAAACTTCTTTAGAGTTTCGCATGGAATTCCAAATTTTTTGGGTGTTTATCATTGACCTATATCACGTATGTGTTTACGTACACTAAATGGTTAATAATCCACCAATGTTTAGCGTTAACTCCCGAAATAACACAATTATGTGAAAAAAAAATATGCGTATACAATAACATCGAATTTATCAAATTCTAAAATCGTAGTTCAATTTAATACAAATGTGTAAACTGTATAGTGACAATAAGATAAGTCACACAAAAGTTCAGGACAATTCCGAGGAGATCCGCACTCAATGGAATCACTTTATAAACATAGAATCTCAGAGGTCGCGCTTCCACGTAGTGAATGAACATTTCTATGTCCTTTATTTGTGTGATATCTGAAAATAAATAACTCGATATAATTTAATTAGGGAAAAGTCAGGCATGATCATGTGATTTATAAGTTGATATATAGATAGATGGATAGATATACTCTTAATTGATACAGCACACAACAAAGAAGGTAAGGAAGGTAGGTTTGTGGTAATGTTTAAGGTTTTGTAGTAAGATATGTACCTCGTTCTTCGGATCTGATCTTCAAAAGTTTGTCATGGAGAATGACTTTTAACTTGTATACTTCTGACGTCAGCATGCCACCATACATTGCAGGCAAAATGGTGAAAGCAAGCGTTTCTGTCACCGAGAAAAACGATACTAGCGATTCAATAGAATCAACCTGAAACCACAATTTATTTTAATAAAATTAAACCTTTGCTTGGCACTGGCGGGTACAAATTTTACCATTTTTTGCTTCTTTTTTTATTGCATACTAGGCGAGCATTTGACCACAATCTCACCTGATAGAAAGTGACATGAAATAAATGAATGTGTGGAGTGTTTACAATAAGTGGATGCGTCGACGCGTGTTTTCGCTCGTCTTTGTCCTTATGGCGGTTAAACGTCTTTTTTATTTAATTTGACTGAGTAACGAGACAAACAACTCGTTCGCTTGAGTCGTTCATTTATTTACTCCCTCCACACAAGTTTACATTATACATAGTGGAGATATAACTTCTAAGATTAAGTTCAATTCTTTTGAGAGTGAAATGACGCTTCGTTTCGACTGCAAATCTGCGTTGATGACAATTAAAATGTCCGCATTAGGTATCTCACGTCATCTGCTTGGTTAGACTATCTTTGTCAACACAGAATGCCTGCCTGCCACGTGAGATAGTGGGTAGGCTTGGGCAGCGGACCGGGTGTACGTCCGTGGCCCACTCGTATGCCTCGAGGCGGCGCGCGTGGTGTTCCCGCGCACCTCTCACTTATAGGAGAACTCCTCTCCACTCCTGTCAACGGGCTGGGGTCCTCCTCAGAGGACCAACGCCGTCGGGCGCGGAATACGTTCTACGTACCTGTAGCCCTGACAATAGGCGTCCCGGTGGAACACCCTGGGGTTTAGTGCGTATACCGTCAGACTAACTGGCGGGAAGTCACACATAACCACCCGGTCCTATACATAACTACCCGGGCCAGGTGGTATGCGTAATGCAAAAAAACAAGTGCGATAGAAATTACATTACAATTGTGTTACTGAATGAAAAAGTGAAAGCACAAAATGAGTTACTATGTGCTAAAAATCAATGATTAAATAACATATTTTTATGTGTTTACATACCGATGTGTTATCCAACGTCATTAGATGAACAGAGTTGTAGATATATGCCATGATCGAGGGAACGTTGTATAATAGTGCTACTAAGAACTGTAAAACAAAAGAAAATCTAACAATACACTTATATTTTTATTTTGGTTAGACTTTAAAATTTGTACAGCGCGTGAAACTTACCAATGGGTCGAAAGAACTTTTAATTTTTTCAGCAGAATCGACAATTGATTTATATATATTATTGTATGTAACCAATCGTGTATCATCATTTTCCAATATATATGAAAGCGTAACTAAGCGACGATATATCGAGTGAAACACGTATGTATGCGTGATTAATATCATGTCTTGACATACCACTAGTAGGCTAAATCTTACCGCCACCCATAAAGGCTTTACACATCTTTGTTTACTATAAAAACACCAAACTATACTCAGAGCAATTTTAATCGAACAATTAATTAACGATAGACACACTATTTTAATTTCGGAACTGTTTTTCGTACTACCCGTCTCCAGTAAAGCATCAATAATGTTCATCTCAAAAAAAAAATTACAGAGCTGGTTGTTGGTTCCAAAATGTATAAGGACGGTAAACATGTTTTGTGAAACAAGAAACGCGTACACCCATGTAGATGCTATATCAGAATGCATGTACGCATGTACTATGCTGATAAGAGATACACACGAAATGTACAGCAGTGTCAGATATTTAGCAAATACCCGTCCGTTAGATGTCTTGTAATGGAAAAATCCAAAATCTAAACCAAAGAGTACGTGAAGAAATTTGTAAAACACAATGATTTCTTTAGAGGGAGCTAAATTTAGGCTAGCGGTTTTTAGAAATAAATTCAACTTAAGCGGTTCGCCCATGGTAGATTATAAAACTGGAAATGAATTTAAAAAAACACAGTACCAGTTTGTTCGAAATGATGCTATATAATGATTTTGGAACTAGAATGTTTGATAGCCTATTAGTAAATTACATAATTTAGGAAAACAACTTGTTTAAGTGATTAATGCGTTATCGTGATATAAGATTGAAATTGTTGATTCATCAATTGTGGTATAGTATCTATCTATTTATTGTTACTATGTATTAAGTAGGTATTATTGATAAATGAATGGCGGGGCTGTCGAGAACGTTAAGCTTTTTTTATTGAAATGAAACATCTGATGTACGCCACCCACCCTACAATCGAAAAATGTTTTTTTACTGTCCATCCAAATGTTGTCTGAAAGAAATCGCTTTCAGGGATAAGACCGCCCATTGTACTACCCTTGTTTACCTATTGTAATTATTCTGTACTGCGATTGTTTTTGTTTCTGGTGTACAATAAAGTTCTATTCTATTCTAATGCGACTTCCAACAAGGTTGCGTTAAACGTTTAACGCTACCATGGAGGGGGTATGAAAGCACTGTTGCGTTTGAAAAATTATAATAAAAAAATGCGAAGTGAATTGTAAGCAATATTAATAAAGTTTGTCTTAAATAAACAATATGGATTCACTGAAAATCAATTTCTATCCCACCAATTTTCATATCCAGATTACGAAGTTTCACTTCTTCCGCGCGGAGGGACTCCACGCACTATTTTTTTTTACTAGACTCACCTTTGTCATATATTCATCCGCCAAGCAGTAGTGTGAAAACAGTACTGTGTTCCGGTTTGAAGGGCACTGTTTCCAGCGAAATCACTGGACATATGTTAAGAGGAAGACAAAACAAGACATAAATATTAACTAAAAAAGTTAGATTAGACGGTAAATATTAAACAGCTTGTAAATAACAAAGTCAGATGAGAATATATTCTAGATTCATAGTTTTTAGAGCGTGATATTTCAGTAGTCGGGTTTTATCTATTAAAATTACTTTTTTATTTAATACAAATGTGTAAACTGTATAATGACAATAAGATAAGTCACACAAAAGTTCAGGACAATTCCGAGAAGATCCGCACTCAATGGAATAACTTTATAAACATAGAATCTCAGAGGTCGCGCTTCCACGTAGCGAATGAACATTTCTATGTCCTTTATTTGTGTGATATCTGAAAATAAATCACTCGATATAACATAATTAGAGTAAGTCAAATGTGATTATGTATCTTATATTAGGAATAATATTATATATAATAACTAGTAATGCCTCACGGTTTCACCCACGTTTGCTACTATCTTCACGCCAAGACGACTGAACTGCTTTTGATTAAATTTATTATTCAGATACTTTAGGTCCTGGAATGGAATATAGGATACTTTTCATTCCGTAAAAATTTACGGTTCCTATGCAATATTGGTTATTACGGGTGAAACCGTGGGGCGCTGCTAGTAATAAATATAAGCTATGACACTAATAGCGTGGTTTCCTATTGGTAAAAGAACTTACAAAATCGGTTCAGTAGATCCAGAGATTACACCCCTTTAACAACACAAACTCATAAACTTTACCTCTTTATAATATTAATATACATAAATTATAAAATAAATTTAATTTTTTTAAAAAGAAAACTAACTAAAACTATAAACTTAAAAATCTAACAAAAGAGGGTTGTCGATGAGGCATGGTGCCAAGAACACTGGCTGCATTTATATTAATAAAATATTATAAATTATTGTTATTATTTATGGAATATAATATGTGTACCTCGTTCTTCGGTTCTAATCCTCAAAAGTTTGTTATGGAGTATAACTTTTAGCTTGTACACTTCTGACGTAAGCACGCCACCCAGTATCGCAGGCAAAGTGGTCAGGGTAAGCATTTTCGTTACCGAAAGAAACGATATTACCGATTCAATAGAATCAACCTGAAAATCACAATTTATTTAAATAAAAGCGATCCGCCCTTGTTTCACCCTGGTAGGTACAGGGGCCTCACCACGAACAGTTAAATCCATCCACCAACGACTAATGCAAAAATATCTGTGGTCTTCCGATTGTGTCACTGGATAAAAAAAAAGAAAAAAGATCTCAAAACTAATAGAAGCTCATCTCATTGCTATGAACTGATGATCAAAATAACCATATGTTCTTACATACCGATATTTTTTCCAGAGTTACAAGTTGAACTGAGCTGTAGATATATATCATGATTACAGGAATATTGTACAATAATGCTACTAAGATCTGAAAACACGATAAATGTTATAATTAACCTATGTTTTCATTATGATCAAACTTCTAAGTTCCACAGCGCTTAAAACTTACCAATGGGTCGAAGGAACTTTTAATTTTTTCAGCTGCATCAACAATTGATTTATATATATAACTGTACGTATTCAATCGTGAATCGTCCATTTCCAATATATATGAAAGCGTAACTAAGCGACGATATATCGAATAGAACGCGTATGTATACGTTATCAGTATCAGATCCTGACATACCAGTAGTAAGGAAAGCCTTAATGTTACCCAAAGAGGCTTTACACATTTTTCGTAAGTATTAAAACACCAAACTACACCCAGAGTAAGGTTGAACCAAACGTTGACGAACGCCAGACACACAACTTTAACTTCTGAACTGTTTTTCGTACTACTCGCGTGCAACAAAGAATCAATGATTTTCATCTCGTAAAAACAGTTATAGAGCTGGTTGTTGGTTCCCAAAACTATAAGAACGATGAACATATTCTGTGAAACATTATACGCGTACAGGTATGTGGTTACGATTTCTGAACGGTAGTACGCATGTGCTGTGCTTATAAGAGATAGAGACGAAATATATAGCAGCGTCAGAGATTTACCAAAAAATCTGGCGTTTGCTGTTTTGTAACGGAAAAATCCAAAATCTAAACCAAAAATTATGTGGAGTAATTTGTAGAATATTATGATTGTTTTGGAAGGAGCAAAATTTTGGCTAGCAGTATTTTTATATAAGTTAATTTGCACCGGTTCGCCCATGGTCGAAAAACATTTAAGAAATACACAGTACTAGTTGGTTCGAAACGATAGTATATAATGATTATGAGTCAGCGGACTTGAATGTTTGTTCGTCTATTAGTAAATTAAGTAAATTGGGATGTCAATTTGTTTGATTGATTTACTGTCGTGCTATCGTGTTAAAAGATCAAAATTGTTAAAACGAGAATTGTAGCGTAGTAAGTATCTAATGAAGCGGTGGTAGCCTAGTGGGAGAACGTCCGCCTTCCAAGGAGAAGGACGTGATTTCAAATCCCAGTGCGGGCACGTACCAATGGGTGTCTGTAAAATATATGCACGTAATTGTCACTTGCTTTTCGGTGAAGGAAAACATCGTGAGGAAACCCACATAGCTACCCGAGTATTTTTCGGAGGTCACTAGGTATGTTATCCGGACCGCCCCATCGTTGTGGATTATGGCCTATTCCTCCTCACGAAAGGGAGGGGAGACCCGTGCTCAGCGAAGGGACGATATGGGTTGATGATGATGAAGATGAAGTATCTAATGTTTTGATAATATGCGTTATTCTAGCGTTCTTCCTGAGCCTACTCAAGTTTTGCTCAATAAAGGCTGTTTGTTCGTATAGTACTCGTATTCTGTCTATGAAGAAATGTAATGATAATAACACTGATAATATTATCTTTTATAGAATTTTGTAGTACTCTGCGTCCTGACACTATCGATAAATTTATCCTACTAAGCCGCGAAATAATATTACACGTGAGATTAAGCTTTAACATATAATAGATAAGTGCTAAATTAACGGTAGCTATATTTGGGACTTATTAAAGTTTGCTTTTGTTTGATTTTTCTTAATATAAATGTGTAAACTGTATAGTGACAATAAGATAAGTCACACAAAAATTCAGGACAATTCCGAGGAGATCCGCACTCAATGGAATAACTTTATAAACATAGAATCTCAAAGGTCGCGCTTCCACGTAGCGAATGAACATTTCTATGTCCTTTATTTGTGTGATATCTGAAAATAAATAACTTGTGATTAATGTTGGTAATTAAGGAAAAGTCAGATATGATTATGTGACTCAGTACGTAATGTTTAAGATTCTGAAGCAAGATGTGTAACCAACCTCGTCCTTTGGATCTGATCTTCAAAAGTTTGTTATGGAGTATAACTTTTATCTTGTATACTTCTGACGTCAGCGCGCCAGCAACCATAGCAGGCAAAATGGTAAAGATTAGCCCTTCTGTCACTGAGAGAAACGAAATTATAAATTTCGTAGTATCTGCCTGAAATCACAATGTATTTAAGTAAAAGCAACCTATCCTTGCTTCGCACGGGCAGGTAAACGTTATGCCGGCATTTTCTCTATGGTAACTCCTCTGTCATCACGGACAGGATAAATGTAACTAATAAGCCTGATATTGTGCTGGTAGACCAGTCCATACGCCGGGCAGTGCTTGTCGACATCACCATCCTCCATGATGAGAGCCTCGTGAAGGCCGAGAAGGACAAGCTCGGCATGTTCCTTGACTTAGCTTACAAGGTAACCGCTATGCGGGATGTTGACCCTACGACCATAGTCCTGATAGTGTTTTCAGCGGACGGTCTTGTAGGGGAAAGTCTTGACCAACGTCTTGAGAGCTTGCTAGACGGCTGGATTAAGGGTTAGAAGGCAGTACTCCTCGACAAGGCAAGGATTGTCAGGAAGTCTATTTCTCTATTTATACGTTTATTTCTAACCTAACAATAGGAGCTTGATCCCTGATCCACTACTGGTAATACACAAGGCTTAAGTTTTTCTTAAGTTTAAGTTTGCATTCTGTCAAAGACAAAGTAAATAGAGTGAATTCTCATAACAATATGGGCTGACATACCGACTTTTCTTCCAGCGTTAAAAGCTCCATTGAAGTGTAGATATATACCATAATTATAGGAACGTTGTACAATAGTGCTACTAAGAACTGTAAAACAATATATTTAATGTAACAATTGAATCAAATTTTCATTTATTAGCCTTTAAAGTTGTGGAGCTCTTGAAACTTACCAATGGGTCGAAAGAGCTTTTAATTTTTTCAGCAGAATCGACAATTGATTTGTATATATTATTGTATGTAATCCATCGTGAATCATCATTGTCCAATATATGTGAAAGCGTAACTAAGCGACGATATATAGAGTAGAACACGTATGTATGTGTAATCAGTATCGTTTCCTGACATGCCAGTAGTAGGCAAAATCGTAACGCCACCCAAGCGGGCTTTATACATTTTCGGTAACTATTAAGACACCAAGTTACAGTCAGAGCAAGTTTGCACGAAACGTTGACGAACGACAGACACACAACTTTAACTTCTGAACTGTTTTTCGTACTACTCGCGTGCAACAAAGAATCAATGATTTTCATCTCGTAAAAAAAGTTATAGAGCTGGTTGTTGGTTCCAATAAGTACAAGGACGATGGTTATGTTCTGTAAAACATTATACGCGTACAGGAATGTGGATGTTATATCAGAATTATAGTACGCTTGTGCTATGCTGATAAGAGATAGAGACGAAATGTACAGCAGCGTCAGAGATTTAGCAAAAAAGTTGACGTTAGATTTCTTGTAATGGAAAAATCCAAAATCTAAACCAAAAAATATGTGTAGAAATTTGTAAAATATGATGATTGTTTTGGAGGGAGCTAAATTTTGGCTAGCTGTATTTAGAAATAACTTAATTTTTAACGGTTCCTCCATAGCCGCTAAAATATTTAAGAAATACACTGTACTAGTTTGTTTGAAGCGATAGTATATAATGATTATGAGTCAACCGACGTGAATGTTTGTTACTCTATTAGTAAATTAAGTAAATTAGGATTTCAATTTGTTTGATTGATTCATTGTTGTGTTATCGCTTATTCATTGTAGTATCCCATGTTTAGTTCCTGTGAAATATTAAACATCAAGTTCAGAAAAGAAACAAACATTATAACAGTATTCTTGGATTTTATTCCTTGCATGAAAATTACGTGTCGCTCGGTTCACTCACCGAACTCAAGTGCCAATTCTCAATCCGGTTGACATTGACAAGCATCTGTCAGTGATGAGTATCTGTCAATGTTACTGATTGCATTTGACTTATCACTGCTTTGTATTAGTCACTGTTGACAGTCAATAGAGACTTTTACCACAGATTAATTAATATACTACCGACAGTCCTACACTATGCGTTATTATGGCGTTATCTTTGACCACGTCCAGCGGGGCTATGCAGCACGGTGCGGAACAGCTTAAGTTCGTTTCATTTCGACGTTTAATTGCCACGGGACTCGTCATTCGTATTAAAATGAACTCGAGCTGATCCACACCGTGCTGCATAGCCCCGCAAGCTAGATAAAATAAAAGAAGGAGCATCTTAGGCTCTTTGATTCTGTAATATTCTTGTGTCTATTGAGAAATGTGATGATATTAACACTGATAATATTATAATTATTATATAATAGTACATAGAATATATTTGTGCTATGAGTCGTCACTTTATCGATAAATTTATCCTACTTAGCCGTGAAATAATATTACACGTGAGATTAAGCTTTACCATTGATAAGTGCCACATTAACATTAGCTATAAGAACTAATTTAATTTTGCTTTTGAGTTGATTTTTCTTAATATAAATGTGTAAACTGTATACTAACAATAATATAAGTCACACAAAAGTTCAGGACAATTCCGAGAAGATCCGCACTCAATGGAATAACTTTATAAACATAGAATCTCAGAGGTCGCGCTTCCACGTAGTGAATGAACATTTCTATGTCCCTTATTTTTGTGATATCTGAAAATAAATAACATGATTAATGTAGGTGATTAAGGAAAAATCTGATATGATTATGTGACTTAGTACGTAATGTTTAAGATTCTGAAGCAATATGTGTGACCAACCTCGTCCTTCGGATCTGATCTTCAAAAGTTTGTTATGGAGTATAACTTTTATCTTGTATACTTCTGACGTCAGCCCGCCAGCAACCATAGCAGGCAAAATGGTAAAGGTAAGCGATCCTGTTACCGAGAGAAACGACATTATCAGTTCCATAGTATCTACCTGAAATCACAATGTCTTTAAGGAAAAGCGACCCACCCTTGCTTCGCGTTTTGGCAGTTAAACAGGTCAGACCGGGAGAAAGCCGCGCACGGATCTGTCAACCGCTGGTTTGATTGGCGAAGAGCGGCGATTTGCTAGGTATTAGCTGCAGCCAGCGATTTTGAGAGATTCGCTGAGCGAATCCCAGGGTGCACCATCCCAACTGCCTATTCCCCCGAATGAAACGCATCAAGAGGAACGGGCAGCAGTCAGGCGTTCGTAGAGGGAACCTGGTTTGTAGCAAAGAGCTTCGACTAACATCTTGAGACGCTCTCGCTAGATCGCTGGATCAAGGGTCGGATGCAGAAGGCTCCTTGACAGGGCAAGTATTTTTAGGAGGTTTATTTCTCTGCAGTCCTAACCACTGGGAACTTAAGAACTGATCCGCTACTGGTAGTACACTAGGTTGAAGTGTTTCCTTCTCCTTTTATTTGTACTTATTATTTAAGAATATAGTGAAAAAGAAGGCAAATAAATAAAGTGAATTCTCATGACAATTATGTGTTGACATACCGACATTTCTTCCAGCGTGAAAACCTCCAGTAAAGTGTAGATATACGCCATGATTATAGGAACGTTGTACAATAGTGCTACTAAGAACTGTAAAACAATATTTTTAATGTAACAATTGAATCAAATTTTCATTTATTAGCCTTTAAAGTTGTGGAGCTCTTGAAACTTACCAATGGGTCGAAAGAGCTTTTAATTTTTTCAGCAGAATCGACAATTGATTTATATATATTATTGTATGTAATCCATCGTGAATCATCATTGTCCAATATATATGAAAGCGTAACTAAGCGACGATATATCGAATAGAACACGTATGTATGTGTAATCAGTATCAAATCCTGACATACCAGAAGCAGACAAAGTCGTAACGCCACCCAAAATGGACTTACACATTTTTGGTTACTATTAAGACACCAAGTTACAGTCAGAGCAAGTTTGCACGAAACGTTGACGAACGACAGACACACAACTTTAACTTCTGAACTATTTTTCGTACTACTCGCGTGCAACAAAGAATCAATGATTTTCATCTCGTAAAAAAAGTTATAGAGCTGGTTGTTGGTTCCAATAAGTACAAGGACGATGGTTATGTTCTGTAAAACATTATACGCGTACAGGAATGTGGATGTTATATCAGAATTATAGTACGCCTGTGCTATGCTGATTAGAGATATAGACGCAATGTACAGCAGCGTCAGAGATTTAGCAAAAAACTTGACGTTAGATGTCTTGTAATGGAAAAATCCAAAATCTAAACCAAAAAATATGTGTAGAAATTTGTAAAATATGATGATTGTTTTTGAGGGAGTCAAATCGTGACTAGCTGTATTTAGAAATACATTTATTTTTCTGGGTTGGGCCATGGTCGCTTCGAAGACAAAAAAATGATTTAAGAAATGAACAGCACTAGTTCGTTCGAATCTATAGTCCTTAATGATTTTAGCTTAACTGACATGAATATTATAATTCTACCAGTAGATTAAATTAATTAATTTGTTTGAGTAGGTAGGTATACTTACTTGATTCGTTTTTGTGTTATCGAGATACATGATCACATTTGTTGAATCAGCAATTGTACCGACGTGTCTATTGTCTTTTTTACAAGCTTTTTAATATTATTATGCAGCTATGGAGAGCAAGAATATTATATTTTCAAAATTACGTTTTATAACTATATCTAAACAGTCCGTTATGGTTTAACCTGAGATGTTTCAATACAAACTTTCATTCCTTATTTTTATTTTGCCCCCTTAATGGTAAATTTTTTGATGAATTATTTTTTATATTTAATCAAAAGCCTAAAAAATAAGTTCCAAGCTTCTAGCTTCAAAAATGACGAAACTTTAATCCCCTATTTCAATCTCTTACAACCCTCGCATTAAAAAGTAGCATAATTTCCTTTTTCAGGTTCTAGACTATCTCTGTACCAAATTTAATCTCAATCGGTTTAGTAGTTTAGGCGTGAAAGCGTAACAAACAGACATACAGAGTTTCACAGGCAGAGTGCTTTCGCATTTATAATATTAGTAGGGATAGAACGTAGGATAAAGGTTCGAGGCTTAACAAATCACCACTTAAGGCATGCAAAAACTAATAAGTGTTAAAATTATGTTATTACCACAATTATTATTGTTATTATTTAGCGCTTTTCTGATCCATCAAGGAGACAGTAACTGGCCCCACCCAGTGGCGGCAGAAGTTATCACGCTGAGTTGGTGGTGAAAAGTTATGAAATTGTTTTTCTAAAAAACGAGGCCTACCATGACGTCTTATAGCGATTCAATTGAAGACCTAAACTGATCTGATAGCTATAAGATGTCATAGTAGGCCTCCAGTTGCACGTATATGAGCAGGTTTAGACAGTAAATGTCGTATGTACTCTGTTTTTTCATAGCTGCTCCAGGCAGATTATTGGAAAATTATAACCCTTAAATGTACTTCTGGCTTAGTAGAAAGTACCCAGAATACAGGCTACATAGACCTTGGTATCGATGTCTCAGGGCGACGAGCGCAGTGCAGTGCCACACAAGATTTTGAAATGGAAATTTCTGGGAGACATTGCAGCTGTTATGGATAGGCGTTGTCCTTACCATCAGGTGAACTACTTTGTCGTCTCGCTACTAAGTATAAAAAAAAAAAACATAGCCACGCTGAACTACAAAGCTGATTTTCGCTTTAACACTTTGACTGCTGAAAACACAGACGTTTGTATTTTTAATAACGTTACGTGAGTGAGGGAAAACACACCTGTCGTGTTAGCGCAGTTTACGTGCTGGCTGTGCGGCGAAACACAGACATGTGTGTTTAACGCGGCGCTACTACAGTGCGGCTCACACAGACGGCACGCCAGTGCTGGAAAACACAGATTCGTAACGGTGCCCAAATGTAAAAACCGGTTCAGCAGTCAACGCGTTAAAATATATGATAGCTTTCTAAAAAACGACTGGAACGAATTTGATGAAATCACGCAGCCCAACTGCGTTCACAGGGATCTGCTAAGACGAGTCATCCGTGGACTCCGCGGTGCATTCTGCGTCAATCGGGATCTCAAAATCATCCGTCAGGGTCGGAATCTTCAAGTTTCCTGAAAATACGGGAAACTCGCAAAACCTAACGAATTCCGGCGAACCGTAGAATTTAAATTCTCCACACAGTCTCCGCATCTTTATTGCCTTTCGCTCCTCTTTAGTAGGCAACACGTACTTTCCTCTTTCGACCCAGGGGCTTATTGAGAGATCAGTTCTCTTTATCGCGTCCAGAATCGTCTTGACCGATACGATAACCAGGATCACTAACAAAAATATGATGATGTTATCAACGGCGGTCCAGTGCCGTTCCAGGAACTTTAATATAATATACGTAATGTAGTATCCGTTTCTAAGCAGCTCTTCGCATGGCGATTCTAGTATCGTATAGGGGATAGTTAAGAAGACTAACATAGTTATTACTGATAGCAGTATGGAGATACGAATATCCATGGCGGGATCTATTTTCAGTTTGGTTTTGTAATCCTTTTTGGGTTTTTGTTTCAGCAACTTCATTCGAAGTTCCTCTTCTTTGGAATACTGGTCCAGGCCGAAGTATTTCACTAGTCTGGAACCATATAACAAAATCTGTTTGAACTACTGAGTAGGGACAAAATAAAGGCATTTTTTGCAATGCACATGCAACGCCGATATTTTTTATTTTTTTATTTTATAGATTAAAGTTTTAGAAACTTTATCCACATCCATTAATCCACTAAATTTACGTAACTCAATATAAATTGATGTAGGTAAGGTACTAAATGGATGACAGAATAAATGAATGTGTTTATTTTTTTACAAGTAAATCATTTATTATTTAACAATAATTTAATAAAATTGACTATAAAACTAACTAAAACTAAAACTTTAAAATCTTACAAAGGAAGGTGTCCATAAGGCATGGTGCCAAGAACACTCGCAGCATTTCCACGCTGAATAGCAATAGCTATTCTCTGTGCGAGAAATGAGCCAGCCCTCTCTTAATTAGTAGCCGATTGTATTGGTATTAAAAATATACCCGTAATACTGTAAACTGAACCTAAGCATGTTTCAGTTATTGATTGATAAGTATATACTAATTGTAAAATTTGTTTTGTTCTAGTGTTTAAGTTTTCTTTGTTCGGTGGTGTTTCAATAATGAGTTTATCTATCTATCTATCTATATACTTAGGATATAAATAATTTCATCACTAACCTTAGAAACGCCAGCTGGTATATAATCATGTTTCTCGCTTATAATTGCAATTTCTGTCAGAAAATCCAATCCACTTGTAAAGTAACTTGGAACTTGGAAACACTTTCGCATTCAGACGTGACTCAAGTTAGAGTTGCTTTATTATTGTCAGAGTTGATGACATACTACTAAAAAGAATTTGTACAATTCCTCCAATTTATGTCAATGAGATTGATCATTGTACTAACGATGTCATTAAACCTTGGCAGCCAAATTATCATTACTGTCCCAACGTGCAATAAAACAAAAGTTACGTAATGAAATAAAATATGGTAAGCCTGGGTCCACATCTGTGAAGCCGTGACTCCTCGCGGAGACGAGTCCTCACTCCACGGAGGAGTCATGGTTACACTCACACGTTTACTCAAAATAAGAAGCTAAATAAGAATGAGGGCTGTGACAGTTTATCGTCAACTTTATGTCTCAATATAGACTTCATCATAATACTAGGTAAACAATCATATTTCAGACCGTCTGGGGAAGTACCACACCTTTACCAGATATTCATCTGCCAAGCAGTAGTGTGAAAACATTACTGTATTCCGATTTGAAGGGCACTGCTTCCAGCGGTATTACAAAGCATATGAGACTTTAGAGCCGATGTCTCAGGGTGACGAGCGCAGTGCAGTGCCGCGCAAGATTATGTAATGCAGTTCTGGGTAGGACTGTAATTCTTATTGGCAGGCGTAGCGCTTACCATCAGGTGAACGACTTGCTCGTCTCGTCAAGCAATCAAAAAAATATATATTACATATAGTAGCTCTTAATTACAAATTTATTTTAATACACATTTGTAAATTGTATGATTACAATAAGGTAGGTGACGCAAAAGTTAAAGACTATCACCATCAGGTTTGCATCTAGCGGGATCAATTCGTAAATCTTGAATTTGAGAGGACGAGCGTTGATGTACCGGATGAATTTCTCTATTTCCTGGCGCTTCGAGTCATCTGAAAGGGTATTAAGAATTGCAATAAAACAAACGTTCAAGTTAAAATTGTAAAAATCTACGGGGAATTGAATGGTCAATTAGTAATTTAGAAATCAACGTTTGGTGGCAGTTGGAGTGGGTAACATTAACCATGGGGTGCGGGCCAGGTAACCTCCACGAGTGCCCGGCTGTTGTTCGTCCCTCTTGATGCGTTGCATCCGGAGGGAAGGGCAGCAGCTGGGACGGTGCACCCTGGGGTTCGGTCAGCAATTCTCCTAGGGGAATTGGTGGCCGTAGCAAATAACCTGGCGGGAGGAGGTCCTTCGTGTGTCCTTCTGATCAGCAGAGGGCATAGATACGGACCACCATAACGGAGACTTTTGGGCCGCGGATCGGGGGGTCCAACGCCCAAGTCTAGAAGTCCCGAGGTGAGGTGCGGCCCGTGTGTTCCGGGACGCACCCAGCGGAGAACGAGGCCAAAGCCTCAGGAGGTGAGCCCGAGAGGACGCCCGCAGAGGTGGTTGCGGAAGCGCCGAGCGAACCCGCGACCACCTCCATAATGCGGAGAGGAGAACACTCCGGGGTTTTAGTGGGTAAGCCCCGTCAGACCGCGTTCTGGCGGGGGAGTCCCACATAACCCAGGGACCGGGTGGTATGTTTAATGCATTTCCCCGGGAAAAAAAAAGAAAAAAGAAAGGGTAACATTAACCATAATAAGACCGAAATGTTGAAAATGAATGAATTTTAGAAAAATAATTATAATAATATTTTTTCAAAAACAGGTATATCTTTTTTGTTGTTACGGTAACTCTAGTATGGTATTTAGAATGAGAAAAAATCTAACCTGTTTCCATTATCAGTTTCTCATGCAGAATCATTTTCACTTTGTTTGCTTCTGATGTCACGGCTCCGGCGGCCAGCGCCGGTGCTATTGCTAAGAGAAGGTTGACTAGAATTGCGACATTGTCAAAACGTAGAATTCCACTCCATACCTGAAATATATCAAAGTTTAATGTAAGTGTGAAGAAATGGAGACAAAGTATTAGTAGTGCCTTGTTTGTTTTTTTTTCCGAGTGACGAGACAAGCAAGTCGTTCACCTGACTGTAAGCAGAACGCCTGCCCATAACAGTTACAGCGCCACCCAGAACTTTGCATTGCATAATCCTGCGCTGCACTGCACTGCGCTCGTCACCCTGAGCCATCGGCCCTAAAGTCTCATATGCCCAGTAATTTGTTGATTGGTTGGTTGGTAATTAGTTGGTCGTTTTTATTAGTGCTATAGATTAGCCGAGTTAGTCACACATTTTGTTTGGATATTAAACAGAGTCACATAATATTGTCATTTCTTAAATTGTCACAATTTTTTTATTATTCTGTACCTTATGTTTAAGCCGGTTTTAGTGCTCGACTAACCGTCGGTCGCGCTTGTCATTTGTATAAAAAGTGACAAGTCGTGATAGTGCTTGACCGACCGGACGCACGCGTATATTGCTTAATTTTAATACAAGACAAGCGCGACCGACGTACGCACCGACGGACGGTCGGTCGAGCACTAAAACCGGCCTATGGTGGATATCCATGGTGGATAAAATAGTAAACTTACCGACGTAATATTTTGGGATTGCACAATCAAAACAACGGAATAAATCAAGGTCATAACTCGAGGGACGTTCACTAAAAGTGTTGTTAGAAACTGTAAAAGTAGATAAAATGTTACTTTAATCTTCTTGATATGTGTTCAGATCAGAAACGCTTTAAAAATCTGATTTTACGCATCAAATAATATAAACTACACGTGACCGCGGTCGCGGTAGACCGCCTTAATAAATATCAAACTTGGCCTACAGTATAGCCTTTTATAACTTTACTTACCACGAGATCGTAAGCAACTTTATATTTTTCAGTAAAATCGACAATATTTTTGTACAGAATGTGAAATGAGACCAAGCGATCGTTGTTTATTTTTATTAAATTAGCTTTAAATATTCTAAGACGATAGTAAATGGAATAAAAAAGAAATAAATTGGAGACACTCAGATATTTAATGGAGACAAGAATTAATTCAAACATAATTTTTTCTATTAAACGATTATGAAAACAATGAAAATCAATAACAACTACAGATATTCTGTACAGAAAGCAAAGAGCTATTATAAGCATTTCTCTATTTTCAACATAGCGACAAGCCTTCTCTGATTTTAATTTTAAATCAATCCGACGAATTTCACAGTGAAAATTGTACAAACTTGTATTGAAGCGAAATAAAGCGAAAATTATAACATTAATCACATATTGTCCACAATAAACGACCAGCCACATATAACGGAACACATGCACTTGATTATACATTCTAATTAAAATAAAACTAAATATGAATAAACTTTGAAATATCCACAAAAACTTAACAACGCATTGTATCTCAAAGGAATTATATTTGAAGAATCCGAAATCATATCCCAGCAAAATGTTTAGGGCTTTAAAAAAATATACCAAAGGTTTCAATGGTTCTACGGGTGGTTTGAAATATCGATTCATGGTGAATAATGGAGAAAAATATTATGGAATGTTTTTCTAAACTGGCAATACTGTACGATACTGATGTTATTGAGTGAACGCTAGACAATCTGGTATAGTCAAATGTATGGTGTAGGAAGGTTGATAAAATAATCTATCAGGTTGATTGATTGAAAAGCAATTATGATATTTGTGTTCTATTACGGTTAATCGAGTATCTAAGTGATTAGTAATCGTAAGTATAAATAAGAAAGTATGTTTCAAACGCATATAGTATCTGTAATGTTTTATTTGTTAAAGTATTGTATTTCTCATGCATTATTTTATATTAATATTAGCTTTCTCATAAGCTTTAACTCTGCAAATTTCATAACACTGCTCATAATAATACCTACTATAGATGTATTTTGTTTTTCCTTTGGTACGAAGGGTTGCGTTTCTCTGAGAAGAAACTGCGGAATCGGCGTGGAAACGGTTGCCAAAGACTAGATCAGGGGGGTAACCACGTACTTATTCTTATTCCATGCAGTTCATTATAAGGCCTTAAACTGAACGGCCTAGATTAGCACCACACACTCATAAATGACAAACATGACGTCACTCAAAAATAGACAAAGAGAATGAGATGGAGCTCCATCTCATTCTTTTTCTCTCTCATTCTCTTAAACTGAACTGAACAATTTGTTTGCATTCATGCAAACAACAAACAAATTGTTCCAATCTCTTTGGATAAATGTCTCTGGTCGACTTATGAACGCTGAGCGATCTTGGTGGTGACAGTTAGCAGGGCAGTTCAGTTTAAGGCCTTAAACCGGATGGATTTATCTGTTCGTGGTGAGGCCCCAAAAGAGCTGAAGATCGGGCTCAGTGGCGTCCACTAGGAGAGGCCTCCGTCGAGCAGTGGACGAATATAGGTTGATGAAACTAAAAGAAACACATCGTCAATCATAAAGTTTATTAATATAGATGCGTAAATTGAATCATAACAATAAGGTACGTGACGGCAAAGTTAATGACCATTCCGATCAGGTTCGCGTCGAGCGGGATCACTTGGTACACTGCAAACTTTAATGGACGAGCTTCCACGTAGCGAATAAATTTGTGTAATTCATAGTACTTTAGTTCATCTGAAAGTATTTTTACTGTTTTAATTACTAGGATAGTCAGGCACCTCATTTTGCACACCACGTATGCCATAACAGTTGCAGTGCTACCCAGAACGTTGCATTGGAAAATCTTGACATTGGTTCTTAAGTCTCATTTGTCCAGTTATTTCGCTGGAAACAGTGCCCTTCGAACCGGAACACTATAATATTCGCATAATTATATTTTGGTGGATATCTGGCATAGGGACGGGACTTCCCCGGTGGACTCTTGCCGAAGCGGCCTACAAAAATTTACCAGGAGTCCAATATAAGATTTAATAATAAAAATTAAAAGTAAGTGAATCGGGTATTTCTGAAGCACAGGGAGAGTTAATGGAGTTTCGTTTTCCTATGCGAGATTCAGGCATAAGTCACCACTTGTAAGAGAAATGTCCTTTTTCAAACTTATACCATAATAAGTTAATCATTACTTAATTTTTATTTTATTGACTTAAGTGTTTGATACAAAGCTCGTGAGAGTCTGTGAGAGTCTTCGTTAATTAGAATATAATTTAATATTAATGATTACCTCTTTCCATGAGCAGTTTTTCATGAAGCGTATCTTTTATTTTGTTCGCTTGCTTACAAAGCTTGCCGGCCACCACCGCCGGCAAAAGTGTTGTGGCAACATTTATTACTACGGCCAAATTCTCCGATCTAAATGGAATCATCCACATCTGAAAATAAATGTACGATTTTTATATTAAAATATACTCGCTAAAAAATTTTCGCTAAGTTTATAGCCTGGAAGTTTTCATGTCCATGTTTGGTTATGTCTAGGTAAGCGTGTATTATCGTCTACCCGGTAGAATCTATCACAGCGTCGGGTGAGATAGTAATTGTCTGACAATAAAATTATCCCTCCTCACGAAAGAGAGGGGAGACCCGTGCTCAGCAGTGGGACGATATGGGTTGATGATGGTGATGAATAGAATTATGACAAAACAACAGAAACAATAAATTGCAATGGAGAATAGCAGTGATGGAATGGTCGACAGAAGGGTGCAGACTGGTTGGCAGACCGCCAGCTCGTTGGTCGGATGACCTTGTGAAATTAGTCGGAAAGCAGTGGATACGTCTCGCACTGGACCGGAAGACGTGGCGTGAAGGAGAGGCCTATACGCCACAGTGGGTTGATACGGGCTGAGATGATGATGATGATGAATAAAATTATTATTTAAAGCGTATCTATTCCAAAATCAATAATACAACAACAAAACCTGCGAAATCTATTCATTATAGCCACAATGCAGGTCACAGATACGCATGCAGAGACTGTCTGACCTTATCGTGATCAGTAGCAGCGTACTGCAAGGTGCCGTCCTCGGTCCCACGTTATTAACGAGCGTCTTGGCGAACTTTAAACTACCTATCCTACGTTAATTTGTTAGTTTTGTTACATACTTACTGGACTGCTCTGGGTTTGACGCGTGAATAAAACCAAATAGAAGATTGAAATCATCATTTGGGGGACATTGCATAGCAATGCCATCAGGAACTGAAAAAGAGAAAATGAGACATCAAATTCCTGATTTATCAAATTGAAATAGACATTGAGATATAAGACAATGCAAAACCAAACAACACAATAGTTTTACAGTGGTCAAAAACACACGTTTAGTAGTAAGTATAGATAATTATTGTTAACATTTATAAAAAAATAATCTAAAATTATATTTTAAACTTACCGGAATGTCATAAGCACTCTTAAATTTATCAGCTACATCAACAATCAATTTATAAACATTATGAAAATGCATGAAGTTATTGTTAGCAATTTTTAAATCCGAAGATAATAATGCGAGACGATAGTTAATCGAGTAAAACAGAAAAGTGTTGTTCACTAAAACTAAATCCATCCACATGTGTAGTGTGTAGAAACAAATCGATATCCATATCGGTTTCAAGCAATAATCGAGATAGTAGTTACAGTAATACCAAGTTAAAAATAATCGATATATAAAAAGCAAACACATGGCCAATATTTTTCGTTTTTCCACATAAATGTGCGCATTATGAGCTTTTAATTTCGTATCGATATACTTTGTTGCTTTCTGAAACTTTGACAAGCTTGCTTCGGATCGTGTGAATATAAAAATAAGAACGTATGCCATATACTGAATAAGAAAACCCATATACCAACAATATTTGAACAGCTCCATCGACTCAATGTCGATATTAAAAAATAATACCAGGCATATTATCGAACTTTGAAGGAAGCAAAGGAATTTACTGAAGAATTTAATTTGAAAGGATTTGTATTCGAAAAATCCATAATCGTAACCGAAGAAAATCTGCAGAAATTGGTAAAATGAATCAATCGTCTTATTAAAATCGATATCCATTATGTGAATCTCGAACCGGTCTATTGAACTGTGTTATTTAAAATATCTAATATATTTTTTATAGCTCGATAACCGTTTCAGTCGCCAGTAAAAAAGTTAAAGAATGAAGATAAGTGTCGAATGAAATAAATTTCTATTTACGCTAATCACAATAAAACTTTATTATTACAAAATCAATTAATGGACCACCTTGTCACTGTGGGTGTCTAATAAATTAAGCAATTCTATTAACATACCATACAATACTAAATAGTAGAATAGAATAGAATAGAATAGAAAAACTCTTTGTTGTACACCAGAAACAAAAATAAACACAGTACAGAAGAATTACAATAGGTAAACAAGGGTAGTACAATGGGCGGTCTTATCGCTGTAAGCGATTTCTTCCAGACAACCTTTGGATGGACAGTAAAAAACATTTTTCATAAACTTTTTTTTTTTTAATATAGTATGTAAGTTCGTACAGCTAATGCTAGAAATGCGATTGTTTAAACGTTCAAGTGTTAAGATAAGATAACAACTCTTTTTTTTTCTCTTTTGGTTTAGGTACTGTGGCGTTAATAATGATCTCGAACGACACTCTTACACATCTATGGTCTATCTTTTATATTAACATAACTAAAGGGGTTTTCAATTCCGGTAGATCCACTTTATGCAAGAAACAGATAGAAAGCAAGCGACACCGCGGTTTAAGCTGGTGACACATACAGTCATAATCAATTAATTGTACATCCTTGATGAAATAAATTGGTAACGTGTAATAACATATTTAACTAGCTATACCAGAGAGCATTAGTGTGGGAAATTAAATTTTGGTTGGTTTAGTACTGATATCAATTCTCATGGCATAAATTAACTTAAACTTAATTTGACAGCTGTAGGTTATTGCCATCCCTTTCGTTTTCATAAGGTTGAAAGGTGACAAAAAATCGTTCGACAAGACTAAACTATAACGTAGACTAGATTGTAACAGCGGAATTGGCTCTTGCCTTAATGATAGTCAAATTTCAAAACAAATTTGGTTTATATTAATCGAGTCGAGAGCCAGTCAGTCAGATAGTCGTACTGACTATCTGACTGACTGGCTCTCCAGTCTAGTCAACAAAATATGCACCTGTCGTATTCGTCAATTTAAAATATTCTGTGTCTAATGTCACTGCTAAAAACACAGCTGTCGTGTTTTTCATAACTTGCCACGAGTACGGTAAAACACAACTGTTGTGATCGTTGTATGGGAAAACACTATAGCGCGTGCAGAGCCGCACCAGTGGCTAGACAAGCAAAATGGCTCGATTGCAATACAGCAAACTGTAACTTTTAAAAATCTTTCATTAACTAACCTATAACTATTATAAATACAGCAGCTATAAATTTACATACTCTTTCATTCTAATAGGTAACTCAATAACCCACTAGCAGTGGGCAGTGTACCCAGCACGCTGGCGGCATTGCCACGTAGAACAATGCTAATGGCTGTGAAGATGCAAATAAGTTTCGCCTGTTAGCGCTATGTTCAATAAGGGCTATTTAAATTAGAAACTTATACTTAAAATAGTAAAAACGGAGGCAGAATTTGTTTAAATAGATTTTAATATAGATGTGAGAACTGTATGACAATAATAAGGTAACTTATACACAAGCTTAGCACCATCATAGGGAGGTGGGCGTCCAGCGGAATCACTTTATAGACCGTGAACTTGAGCGGGCGAGCTTCTACATAGCGGATGAACTTCAGCAGTCGTCGAACTTCATTTTTATCTGGGGAAACATTTTGATTAATTAATTTATTTCGTATATAGTCATGTTCATAGAATTGAATAGTACCCAAAAACAGCAATATAAAATAAAAAAATCAAATTAATTGAGAATGTGACGTAATTGTTATAATTATTATGGTTGAAACATTCTTGATTTGCTTGAATTTTTTTTTTTTTAGTTTGATGTTCAGGGCACAATAGAAAACGAAAGAAAAAAATTGTATTGTATTATTATAGCTCTGTTTCATAAATACTTTTTGATTATTGTGGCAGAAACATTAAGCTGGCGAGTACTTTTTACGAATCTTCATAATTATTTTACTAATAATAAAAAAAATGAATATATCGACGCTAGAAAGCGTAAACGCTGTAACCCTTTGACCGACCCGAAAATACTTTTTTTACATATTTGGAAACAAACGCTGTAACTCACATTTCAACGTCCCCTAGGAACTTTAGGATATAACCAACGTAGCAGAATTGTAGCTTCGTATGAAACACACCAAATATCCAAATTTTACGTTTTTAGGTCGAGCAGATATTGAGTTATGATTTTTTTTTAACAAAAAAAAAGTTTTTTGGCTCTGGTGAACAATTTTGTGTTTCAAGGTAACAGCGTTTACGCTTTCTATATAATATATATTTTTTTTAAATTTTATACTAAAAAAAATTAAGAACTAATCCATCTAGATTTACTGACCTTGTTCTTCAAGCATCTTATTGTGGAGAATGGTTTTTATTTCTTCATTTTGAGTTGACAACGTCGAAGCGCTTATCGCAGGGGAAAATGTTAGCAAGAAAGTATCGATTACTAACAAATATCCAAATCTTACACTTAGCTCCAACAACTATAACAAAAGTGTTCAGTTACTCGTTAATTGGTCATAAAAAAGTAGTACCTGGATGACCGAGCTTTGCTCGGTGGTATTATTATTCGCCAATAGATGTCAGGAAGAGTCATATTTTTCAGTTTAAATTTGGACTATTCAAACGCCTCCAACGCTTTGTTATTTTTCTTCCAAGTTTATGTTTAATTTGATGTAACACGAATAAAATGACATTTTCTAAAAATGATTCCTAGCTAGATCGATTTATCGCCCCCGAAACCCCTATATACTAAATTTCATGAAAATCGTTGGAGCCGATTCCGAGATTCCAATTATATATATACAAGAATTGCTCATTTAAAGATATAAGATAAGATTAGTCTTGTTTCAGTTTAACAAAAACAATAAAAAATTGTCAGTGATACTCAAACCACAAAAATAAAATCAACTCTTGGAATGATTACCTTAAACTAACCAAAAATAAAACCTTCACCAGTTTAACGTAACCGTTATCAATTAGCAACGTTCCCAAAATGCTGGCAGCATTGCTACGTTGTCGGGCAATGTTTAATAGAGGCCAGCATGCTAAAATTAGCTTTTTTTTAATTACAGTGAATTATTATTAATCAGATTATATATTGTAGTAAGTACTTTGCACTGACCATGTAAATATAATTCAACGGCTAACTTTAAGCTTTAGGTCTTTACTACTCTAACTTTCTAATAATTCTATATTACATACAATTTATTGTTTTATTTACTTACAGACATATTTCCAAACTTCGCATGCTTTACCCCAAGGTAGATGAAAATCATAGTGTGGGCCATGTTGAGCAGAAGAGTTACTATAAACTGTAATATATAATAGTATACAATTACATACGTTTCCAATATACTATGTGGTGGGAGTTTAGGAGTTTAGTAGAGGGAGGCCTCTTCTGCAAGAGGCCGCCTGGGGAAGTACCACACCCTTGCCAGATATTCATCCGCCAAGCAGTAGTGTGTCAACATTACATCTTCAACTTTAACGTCTTTTACTTGACAAAACCTGATGTCAAATTAACGATACACAGGTTTTTGTGAACGAACATAGATATTTTGTTATATCAACTTACACTTATTACCAAAATACTATTCGTATAAACGAATTTACCGATTTACCAGACAAGTCAATCTGGTCAAACCCTTAAAACGGCCGCCCTGACAAATCGCTATTTGAGACATGATTCCCGCCACCCGTGGATATATCCACGGAAGTTAAAACAAAAACTACATACAAGTTACTCACCACATGATCATATGCCTTCTTTATGTTAAGCGCAATATCACAAATTGTCTTATAAACTCGATTATACAATATAATATCAGAATCAGAAGTTCTCAATAGATAAGCTAACCGCACTAACCGAAATTTAACTATATAAAAAACGAAGACGTTAACAACTAAAATTGCGTCTCGACATATTAAGACGAAAAATATGTATATATTGTGCCAGGTTCCCTTTAAACAGCGGCTGAATATGTGACAGACGAGGAATGTCCACAAAATTCTACACGTGAAACAGAAACACAAGGCTAATATGTTCTTTATTTCTAGTCTAGTTCTAGATGCTTGAACAATTCTAAGTTTCAAGTCGACTTGTTGAAATGCGGACAAACAACTCGCAAGTGTCGCGTCTCTTTTCATAAACATAAAAACACAAACGAATAACAAATGTTGAATTACATAAAGCAAGTGACGATAAAATTGGAGCAAATCTTCATCGTGATGGATATACGACATGAACACAACGCTACAGCTTACAGCTTGAATGAAGCTTAGACAATTAGCTGTATATCTAACTTTAAGCGATTCAAACGAGAAAAAACCGTAATCTATACCGCTTATTACGTGCAACAGTTTGTAAAGTAAATTAATTATTTTGCTACATTTCTTGGGATCGAATTCAAATATACTTTTCAAAGCCATTGGGTACAGTATTTCCAGACAACTGACAGTACCAACAACGATGATTAGAATGATAAAGAAACCTTGACTACATTGCATTAGTGTAATTAATTTAATCTATATGTCCAACCTTGTTGATTTTGATGGTGGAAATGTAATAAAAATATATTGTGAAATTCCTAAAGTGCTTTTAATCATAATACATCTAATTTATGGAAAGACACATGTAAATATATTTCTTGATCTCCCGGATTTTTTTTTGACGTATCAACGAAAAAAAAAATTAATGAAAATAAAGAAAAAAATGAGAAAATCGATGAACGCCGGCTGCATGCACGAAAAAAATGAAACAATTGTCCCGTTACGCTTATTGTACGCTTGCGCCGCAGCTATCTCTCTGCCACTCGATTGGCCTATGCGTCCGAGGAGAAGAAAGACAGCGGCAGCACACAACTTACATCTACACGTGAACTGTTTCGTCGACTGTTTATAAAGTGAAGTGAAAAGTTAGTGTGGTTTTCATTGCTTATTACAACAACAATTACGGAAATAAAGGTTAATTATTCTTGCATTTTATTAATCTGATTAATAATATAATTTCAAGTTGGTATTTATTCTTTTATAGTTAAAAAATGATTCAATTTTATTCATAAAAGTATGCTATCATTTCATCAATGTTTTGTTATGATGTTGTCACGTTAAACTATCGTCCGTAAACCAACTTTGCAGACAACCAATTTTTTAGAAACTGATATGTTTTCTATTGATCTTTCGGTTGACGATTATTCACGTTTATCTAAGAGTAACCCATGGTGTGTGTCTTCTTATTATACAGACAATATCACCCCATCAATATATTTATAACCATAGAATAAACGAAATGACTAGTTTCTTCGTTAATCAAAACAAAAAAATTAAAAAAAAAAAAAAAAAAAATTAAAAATTATTATTAATTATATATATATTTTTTTTAATTTCATAAATGCCAAACGTATTAATGCAATAGTTTAGCGGTAGGCCACTTCTGCAAGAGACCGCCTGGGGCAGTCCACGCCTTTGCCAGATATTCATCCGCCAAGCAGCAGTGTGAAAACAATACTGTATTCCGGTTTGAAGGGCACTGTTCCCGGTGACGTTACTGGGCGTATGCGACTTTAGAGCCGATGTCTCAGGGTGGCGAACTCAGTGCAGTGTCGCGTACGATTATGCAATGCACAGTTCGGGTGGCACTGTAACTGTTATGAGCAGGCGTAGCGCTTACCATAAGGTGTCGTTGGTATTTGCTATTTTATTGGTAACTAGCTGCGCCCCGCGGTTTCACCCGCGTAGTTCCTGTTCCCGCGGGAATATGGGGATAAAAATAGCCTATGTTACTCGCTGTCAATGTAGCTTTCATACAAACTTTCATCCCCTATTTCATACCCTTACAATTCTTTTATCGCATTAAAAAGTACCCTATGTCCTTTCTCAGGCTCTAGACTATCTCTGTACAAAATTTCATTTCAATCGGTTCAGTAGTTTAGGCGTGAAAGAGCAACAGACAGACAGAGTTACTTTCGCATTTATAATATAAGTAAGGAAGTCAGGATTTAGTATCAAGCGTAGTTGCTCGTTTCGTTGCTCAGTCAAATAAAGAAAAGTTTGGTATTTATGAAAAGTTTTAGTTTTAGTTAGTTTTCCTTTTATTTATATTGTTATTTAAATTGTGTCAATAAATATTACTTGGAATTATAAAAATTACTAAAAAATAATTTTAGAAATTTTTAGAAAGATGTACAGTCGGCCTCTGAAGTTGTTGAACAAATCCTAACGTTCAATGTAATTCAAAGCTTTACTTTTAAATTGCATTTTTAAAACAGATGTGAGAACTGCAGTACTACAATAAGGTAAGTGATACACAGGCTAAGCACCATCCCGGGGAGGCGTGCGTCCAAAGGGACTATTTTATAGATGTTGAACCTCAGCGGGCGCGCTTCAACGTAGTGAATGAACTTCTCTATCGGCCAAGCTTTATTGCTATCTGAAACACAAATTATATATTACGTTTAGAGCGTTACCAAAAGGCATGGCGTATAGGTAAATATGAGGTTGGAGATATCTTTATTTCTTACAAGAATACAATAATTCACTTACATGAGAAATTATTATACATATTATTACTACCCTTACATTGCACTACCCTTGTTTACCAATTGTAATTCTTCTGTACTGTGTTTATTTTTGTTTCTGGTGTACAATAAAGAGTTTTTCTATTCTATTCTATTCTATTATTACATACTTAAAGTATAATTTGATCGAAGAGTACAATACTTAATTAAGCAGTAACAGTTTGCCAGATATTCATCCGCCAAGCAGTAGTGTGCAAACATTACTGTGTTCCGGTTTGAAAGGAGCTGTTTCCAGCGAAATTACTGGGCATATGAGACTTTAGAACCGAAGTCTCAGGGTGACGAGCGGGTCGATTATGCAATGCAAAGTTCTGGGTGACACTGTAACTGTTATGGGCAGACGTAGCGCTTACCACCAGGTGAACGACACGCTAGTCTCGTCACACACTCAAATAAAAAACAACATAAAAATTACCATTAAGATAAATTTAAATGAAGTTGTGAAGGGTAGACAATGTTGGATAGATAACGTTTACCTTGTTCATCTAAAAGCTTATCATGGAGTATAATTAGGATTTCCTCAGCTTGCGTAGATAAAATTCCAGCGCATATAGCAGGCGAAAACGTAAGTACTATTGTTTGCAATACTATTACATTTTCAACTCTTACAATGATATCGAACAACTGTAACAAATCAGTATAAACCATGCTATTTGTTGATGATGAACATGATAGTGATGATGAAGATGATGATGGTGATGATGATGATGATGATGATGATGATGATGATGATGATGATGATGATGACGATGATGATTTAGTCAGTAGTAGGGCTTCGTTCATGCGCTATTGTAGTTTACAACAACACAACAACAAGTACAGGTTTCACAATAGAAGAACAACAAAACAATGATTATTTATATATTATAAGTCATTGTAGCTTACTCACCGGTGTGCTTTTAGTTGTCATGTCCATCACCATAAGGTAAATGAGCACCATAACCGAAGTCATGTTACAAATCAGCGTCACTGTGAACTGTAATTTTTCTTTAGATTACAGTAAATGGGCATCGTTAGATTTTTTAAGATTGTGATTGCAAAACCAATTCGATGAATAGATTCACTGATCACAAAACAACAGTTTTAATTGAATAAGAATCGCTAGTTTCATATATTATTGAATTAATATGATTGACCTGGATTTGCCGATCATGAAATCGGCGTTGGCATTAAGTATAATATTAAAATTTACCCAAGCCGCAAGCATGCCTTCCTTACCCATTCAAAAAAAGTTATCTGTCATGACATTAAATCACAGATGAAACCCACAGTTTTATTTTTTATTTTGGCAACGGCACTAAATGTTATTATGCTAATAGTGACGTCATCGCGTAGAAATATTAAAAAAAAATATCCCACGGAAAACCAAAATATTCAAATAAGTTTCTTAAATTGGGCTATATTTTAAGGAAATGACATAGGGACTACAGGTCACAAAATTTGAACAATGCACATTCATTATTATAACATAATAGCTGTAAACTTACCACAGAGTCGTATGCTAACTTTATTTTTAGCGCAATTTCACAAATATTCTTATAAAGACGATGAAAGGAGACTATGTCTGAATTGGGAATCTCCAAGAGATAAATTAACCTGTTCAGCCGGCATTTTATAAAATAAAACACGAACGCGTTTGTAATTGTAACTACATCTATTAATGTTGACAGGATGAAATAAAAAACATTTTTCCATACTCCCGACAGACACAAACCGTTAAGATAGCAAAAAATAACAGTCCAAGAAATTCTAAGCAAAATAGCGGATAGAATTATTGATAAGTTTTTTATAGTAAAATTGTAAAATGCGTAGTCGGCTTTAAGTTTCCAATCAATATGTTGAAACTTTCTTATACAACCTGACAATGTCACGTCTTTATTCATGAGCATAAAAATGAAAAGATATGAGAGATATTGGACTATATAGCAGCTGTAGCGAAACGCTGTTAACCACCCATCATCGTAGTAAGTTTGTATCAAGCCTGCAGCGCATATACTGCCCGCTTGTATGACTGAGATACAATTGGCGAAACACTTAATTTTGAATGACTTAAACGCGAAAAATCCATAATCTACACAACCGACAATGTGCAGAAATTTATAAAATGCTGACAACATTTTCTTCAATATTTTCGGTTTAGGTTCGTTTCTTCTTGTTCATGGATACAACCAACATAAGCTATTACGAAGGGACAAATGGCTGAAAAGCGACAACACTGTCAACTTCATACCATAATAGGTATTAGTACCATTAGTAATTCAGAGGCTAAGGTTTTAATGAAATGGCTTTTAAAATACATTGATGCGCGGACAATATAGGTTATTTCTGATGAAAAATTGGATGCACGGTTTAATCGTGTCTTTATTAATTCATTTATTCAAATCAAAACCGAAGACGCACTTAACACGTTCACTGCTGAGTACGGCAAAACACAACTGTTGTGTTTGTTGTATGGGAAACACTATGGCGCGTGCCGAGCTGCGCCCGTGCCTAGACAAGTAAAACGGCTCAGCAGTCAAGTGTTAAAACTGTAAGCGAAGAATGTTGTGATAGAATAGAAAACTCTTTATTGTACACCAGAAACAAAAATAAACACAGTAGAGAAGAATTAAAATAGGTAAACAAGGGTAGTACAAGGGTACAAGTAGGTCATTGGGTAACAGTAATTAAGAGCAACACATTTAGAATATAATAGAAACCTCTTTATTATACACCAGAAAAATAAACACAGTACACAAAAATTACAATAGGTAAACATGGGTGGTACAGAACCACAACAAACACCAACACTTATGTTCACTGTGGCAACAAAAGCCCAAACAAAATGCATGAATATCTCCCGATCAAAAGAAGCAAAATAATAAAATTGACCAGTTTAATTGTGTCCGAGCAAATACTTTTTTTTCTGAAGAATGTTCGTTAGTTAGATTACAAATCAATAACGTAATACATTACCAATCAATTACTTAAATTCAGCATAATAGGAACTCTGGTCGTTTTCAAATACAACTGTACACTCGACTAGTAATATTTATAGCTATTAAATATTGGCCAAGTGTGGGTCGGATCACGTATAGTGCCAATTTTCGCAGGCTGTTTCTACTCCATATCTCAAAAGTTTTATCACCGAATGCTGGATAAAAAAATAATTCACCTGGCATATACCCTATCTCGAAAATGGTATAAATAAGGTAAAGTATTGTATTAAATATTATTACATGTTTTTTTGCAACATTTAATATTAATAATAAATTTAATATTAATAATGTTGTGTAGATTATTTGTATTATGGTTTTAAGTACATATAATAATTTTGTCTTATGTTACTTTTTGTAATTTTATTTTGTTATGTAAGTAGATGTTACTCTTGTTTACCTATTGTAATTTTTCTGTACTGTGTTTATTTTTGTTTCTGGTATACAATAAAGAGTTTTCTATTCTATTCTTTTCTATTCTAGATGGTCCCAGGCGCTTCATCAATCCCTACCTAGTAGTTGAAAGGGTAAATCTGACTGGTAGATATTTAAAAATAAGTCAGTTTCAAGGTTGAAATTATATCGATCAGAGAACAATACTTTCAATTAATTGCTTCTATTGATGGCGCCCAGCGTGGGGCATCTATGGTAGAAAAGAGTCACTGTTGGCATGCGGGAATCTTTCATTTGCTTGTCATCTATCGTAGATATTAATTTTGTTTATGATCATTATTATTTTCACCGTGAATCGATAATTTCAATTAACATCTACAAATGGCGCCCAGCGTGGGGCTACCTATGGTTAAGTCATTATCCATTTTACTGGAGAATAATTAACGTTTTTCAGTCGCTCGCACTGTTCTATGGCTTTCATTTCATCTATGCTATGGTGTCTTTTAACTATTTTCAGCTTTCAATAAGAAATAATCGTTACAATTAATGTCGAGTAAAAATTTCGAAATTTGTAGAGGCTTCTGTCGCTTACTGTACGTAATACCTAATGATTTGAAGTGCTCCTTTCTAACGAATGTTCATTTGCCTACGCGGTGGCGTTGATTCGACTACAAATAGCCAATATTAGTACTATTTTCATCAATAAAATGAATGTTTATTTCAAACATTATTATGAGCCATCAAAAACCATGGCGATATTTTGTAAATTAATACATGTACTTTTCGGCTATGATCTTGGATTTTTTGAATACAAATCGTTAAAAATAAAAATTGCTGCAAAATGTTTCTGCTTGCTTCAGTGTTTGTTCGTCTGCTATTTGATATTGTACGGGTTATATAAACAGTTTCCCTTCGTTTACATCATTTGGAATTGCATTTATTACTTACAATATTTAATTTATGTAGTTATTTTCATTTTCATCCCACCAGACGCAACAATGTTTAAATTCCAGCGTGCTATAAAATTAATTGATATTAAATTAAGGGCTGATAAAGTGTGTCGTTGCGTTGATAAGAGATTAGTAGCATCGGTGTTTCTGATAACTGTATATAGATTTTTATTCACTATTACTGTGTGCATCGTAAGTGGAAAATGCAATAAGCCTGTATGGGTTTTTATTATTTTTTGGTCAGTTGTCACATCCCAAGATATTATCGTGATGGCTAATGGCTACATTTTTTATGCGTTATACTATAGACTTATGATTTTTGGTAAAAGCTTGAAGCATATTAGCAATACGCACACATTAACATCGTATCATCATCTTTACAAGAAAATTGTAAATATTTCTGAAAAATTTAAGAGGACTTACGATTCTGTGGTAAGTGTCTACTGAATCAGTTTTGTCCTTCTCATTTTAACTATGACGTCAACACGCCACTTAATCTTGCATGTTGCAAAGTTAACGTCACAGGCCAAAGGTAGCTTTAACACGTTGACTTCTGAAGCGGTTTAGTTTTATGGACATTTTTGCTAATCTTCACGCGACGTGTGACGACATGACTCGTAAACACTAGCACTGGTGTTGCATCGTAACTAAACTAAATCAGCTGCGCGGGCGCACACAACTGTTGTGATAAAATTTACAACACAGCTGTGCGGTTTCGCACGCCAGGTGTGTTTTCGTTTGCCATAACATTATAAAAAACACAAACGAGTGTGTTTTCAGCACAGTATTATCCTAAGCTACGAGTTAATAATATTAATTATATTTTACAGCTTATGACCGCACTCTTATTTAACGTCCCCGAAGTAACGGTTGTCCTCTACCATGCGGTTTGGTTTATACAACATGAAAACAGACCGGTAACAATACAGCTATTCTAGTTTTTATTCATCTTACGAATAAAGATGAATTAAGCTTGATTCACATTTGTCTGAAGTGTTGTGTCGTGATGTATCAGAAAGGTATCGGTTTCATACATTTAATTATATGGTAGCGTTCACATTTCTCCGATGCAGTGTGTTGTGACGGATTGTGTTAAATGTATGAAACCGATACCTTTCAGACGACACGACACGTCAGACAAATGTGAATCTAGCTTTATGCGATCATTTTTCCAGATTTGGCAATTGCTGGTTTCAATTGAGAATTTTGTTATGCTTCCAACCTTATTAATTATACTAGCGCCCGGTATATTCGCTGGTAAACTATCTGATCAAGTAGAAAAAATAAAACTTTTACTACACGACAAGCTGGTTCTAGAAGAAGGTCAGTCAACTTGAATGTTTTTTATATATTTTTTTAATTTGACTTAGTTACGAGACGAGCAAGTTGTTCATCCGATGATAAGCGCTACGCCTTTTCCATAAGTTACAGTGCCAGCCAGAACTTTGCATTGCATAATCTAGCGCTGCACTGCACCGCGCTCGTCACCCTGAGACATCGGCGCTAAAGTCTCATATGCCCAGTAATTTCGCTGGAAACAGTGCCCTTCAAACCGGAACACAGTAATGTTTGCTTGACGGATGAATATCTAGTAAAGGTACTTCCCCAGGCGGTCTCTTGCAGTAGAGGACTCCCACTACTAGCAATATCAAGATATCAAAAGAATCTCTACAATTTACCTATACATTAAGTAAATAAGTTTTGGTAAAGACATTTTTCCTTCTAATGTGTTCTACGTTATTTCCAGATGAATCCAAATGCCGAGAAATACGAAGATTCATTCACTACATCGAAGTTCGTCCTCTCAAATTCACCATTTACAAAGTGGTCCCGCTCGACGCGAGCCTGCTCGGGATGGTTTTTAACTTCTGCGTTACCTACCTTATTGTCATGGTGCAGCTCTCTCACTTGTATTGACAATAAACTAATAAACTTATCTATAATTTGTGAACGGTAATTGGTAAAGCCTGACTATACTGTAGGGCGACGGAGTATTAACACCTTCACTGCTGAACTGTTTTCGTTTTTTCGGCTCTTTTGCGAATCTTCACACAACGTGTGTGTTTACTAGTTACTGGCGTTGTGTCGTAACTAAACTCAATCAGCAGTGTGGGCGCACATAACTGATGTGATAAAATTGACAATACAGCAGTGCGGGCTAGCACACCAGGCGTGTTTTCGCTTGCTGTAAAATTATAAAAACACAGCCGTGTGTGTTTTCAGCACTTTGCTAACCTTGAAAGATATCTTCCCATTTTCTTTCGTTTTCTTGCCATTGTTTTAATTTATCTAACTACTATATCATATAATTTTTGCCATTAGGTTGTAGTGTGTCACAGTTTTTTTTTTATAGATACAATTGTAGCTTATCCATAGAATATGTGTGAAGTTGTTTAAGTAGGGATACTCGTCTTGACTCATAGAGTGAGACGACACAAACGACAGTTTGTATACCGTATTTGAAGGTTAAGTTGGCTTACTAGAAAAAAACAAACGGTGTCTTCAATATTTGGAAGAGAAATTAAATTTTGAAGGAATTAGAATTGACCCAACCAATTTACCATACAGTTAAGTTATGACCAAGTATTATAATAGACTAGCTGTACCCTACCACGCTTCGCTGTGGCACATTCGCACATTCGCTGATATGTCACTGATGAAAAAAATAGATAAAAACAATCCTTGATGCGGATTATATATCATGCTAAAATTTCAGCTCGATCGGTGCAGAACTTTTTGAGTTTTTGAAGCGTACACAAACCAACATAACATTTTTATATATATAGATAGATTGACCTTGAACCTTCATACTACGCATAAAAAAGGTTTCGCTTACGATTAGCAGTAGGAAATACAGTTAAGCTGTTTAGTGTCCGTCCATGCAGTATTATTTAAGTTTTAGATTTAGCCTTAGCTAGTCTTATATTTTTATGCAATATATGTTTTTGAATTAAATAATCTGTTGCAATAGGACGCGTTTTTTCACAACTATCACGTGAAACATTATTCTAAAATTGATGAATTATTTTCATATTATATTACCAAGATTATACTTTTGATTACATTTTGTAATATTTATTTTACTCATTTACTCCTTTTACATGTTAACGGCAAAGTATAATTCAGACATTCCATAGCATGTCTCATAAAATACCCAACTGATTTAGCGAATTTACCATTAGAAACTTATTAGTTGCGGTTGGTGCAATATCCGTGTCTAGAGATCGTACTTCTAAGTTAAATTTGTCTTTTAACCTAGTTTGTATTTTAGTTGACCTAAAATACGATTTATTAAGTCCTAAAAGTTTGAAAATTTAATTGATTGAGTACCTATTATAATTATTATAGGACAATTTCCTTTCCGAGGAATGTCATTTATTTGATTACGGTTAAAAAATATAATAAATTACAAACCAATTACTTAATTTCAGCATAATACGAAGTGCTGAGTGTTGTGTATACAACTGTACACTCGGCTACTAATATTTGAAGTTGTAAAATACTGGATAAGTGCGAGTTTACCACGTTTATTGTAGATTTTCGCAGTTTTAAATTTCTTTCCATAGCTCGAAAGATTTAATCGCAAGATGCTTGATATAATTATCATTTACTAGTGTCGGAAGAAAAATATTTTGTTTAAAAGTTTACAAATTTCAAGTGTGGAGGCACATTATTAACGTTTTTGGCATATTTTCTAAATCGGTTTGGTTAGGGGAAAAATATTATATGAAAAACATGACAACACACTATAGGACTGAGCCTTTATTCGCTATGCCACATAAGATTTCTTGCCGGAAATCCGTGATGTCGTAATGCGCTTTCTCTATTTTGGACCTTAAAACTTTCTTGAAACGCGCTAGATTTACGCACGTTATTTTGACAGTTCAAAATGAGCACGTTGCGCGGAGTAAACGGCCCAGGTAGAAAGTAAGTCCAAAATTAATATTCAGGATATGACAAAGAAACGGAACGTTTGAAAATGTTCAGCATCTTCTGTCGCTGACTGTACGTAATACATAATGAATTGTTAGTCCCTTCGAACGACTATTCATTTGACGACGTGGTGGAGTCAATTCAGTTATATGAGAAATAAATTAGAAATAAGACGTAATATTTTCATAAAATAAAATGAATGTTTATTTCAAACATTATAATGACACATCAAAATCAATTCTGTTTTTTTTTAAATTACTTCACGTAGTTTCCGGCTACGATCTTGGCTTTTTTGAATATAAATCGTTAAAAATAAAAATAGCTGCAAAATGTTTCAGCTTGCTTCAGTGTTTGCTCTTTTGTTCGTTAACAATGCATTCTGTGTATGAACAATATGGCTTAGATTACTTCGTTTGGATTGGCATTTATTGCTTACAATATTTAATTTACTTACTTATTTTCATTTTCGTCCCAACGGACGTATCCGTTTTTAAATTCCTGTGTGTCATAAAATTAATTGATTTTAAATTGAGGGCTTATCAAACGTATCGTTATGAAAGAAAAATAATGATATCGTCGTTTCTGGTTATTGCTTATAGATTTTTATTGACTGCTACCTATTGTATTTTCATTAGTAGGGAAGTCATACAGCCTCTATGGGTATTTATTATTTATTTGTTAAATACCATATCCCAAGACGTTATTTTATTGAGTAACAGTTTTATTTTTTATGCGTTATATTGTAGGCTTATGGTGTTTTGTAATAATTTAAAAAATGCTAACAATACACACATATTGACATCATATCATCTCCTTTACAAGGAAATTGCAAATGTTACTGAAAAATTTAAAGGTGCTTATGATTTTTTGGTAAGTTTTTTTATTTTTATATTTTTTATTAATAAATAGTGTCGCGTTTGACCACTATCGCTCTTTTTTTTATTGACTGAGTAACAAGACGAGCAAGTCGCTCACGTGATGGTAAGCGCTACGCCTGCCCATAAGCGTTACAGCGCCTCCCAGAACCTTGCATTGCATAATCTTCCGCGGCACTGCACTGCACTCACCCGATGTTAAGTGACAATGTGGCCTACGATGGTGCATGCCTACCTAAAATGTAAAACAATGTTTTTTCTTTAATTTTTATATAACAACAACGAGCCCTATCTCAGTCAAGATATTTGTAACAGATTTTAGCGTTACGTAAACTGTTCTAGGGATGATTTTTTTTTATTTCACGGGATGAGAAAACGGACGATTCTCACCGATTTAATTCAGAAAATCGATCATCATATTAAAATTTTGTCAACTGGTGAGATTAAAAACAACTTATTTAAGGCCCAAGAAAAAAATATTACTCTTAGCTTCAGCCAAATAATATTTATTGTTTTTTACAGCATTTGACGGCAATTCTATTTAACGTTCCCCAAATAACGCTTTCACACTATCATGCTGTATGGTACTTACGACACGATAACAGACCGGTAATAAAACATTTTCTATAATAAAGAATAAATACATTTTGCTTAAAGGGTGTGGCACTTAAAGAAATTTGTTTTTAGGTTTGGCAGTTTTTCGTTTCAATAGAAAATTTGGTTATGCTCCCGAACATTTTAGCAATATTAGCGCCAGCTATATTTGCTGGTAAACTATCTGCTCAAGCAGAAAAAATTAAGCTTGTACTACACGACAAGCTGGTTCTAGAACAAGGTCAGTCTACATGCATGATTATTTGAGCTACTCCAACCGCTGAGGAGGAAGGAGAAATATTTACTAGCTATAGACGAGTCCGAGATGATTAAGTCGTCCGTTTCGATTGTTCTAACATCTCGATAGTTCTACATGACTTTCTCCCAGTCGAATTTAAGTAAATCCGGGTAAGAAAACAATCGCAAGCTGTGCCACTGATTATGATTCTTCCGAGCTTAGACCGCGGACGACTCGAAGCGAGAGTATACGAGCAAAGAACGCTTCAGCGAGTTAATCGATTCGGAACAATCGACAAAAGCTTGATGGTTCAATTAGGAGCGAGATGTTTATATAATCGATTGTATCGAATGCGATTTTTTCGATTGTCTGAACATCTCGGGCTCATCGTATTCACGTTTGTCTCAAAAGTCGAAAAAAAAATTTTTTTTTCCTAACCTGGGGAGAGACCCGTGCCCAGCAGTGGGACGTTATAGGTTGATGATGATGATGAATCTGGGGAATATTATCTCTACTTTCTTATCTTAGAAGACATTTTGATCTTGAAATGTGTTCTGTCTGTGTTGTGTGTGTGTTGCGTCTCGCACAGGACCGGAATAAGGGGCGTGACGGAGAGGAGGCTTATAAACAACAGTGGGATAATACGGCCTGAGATGATGATGATGATGTGTTCTTTATTATTTCCAGATGAATCCAAATGCCGAGATATAAGAAGATTCATTCACTACATCGAAGCTCGTCCTCTCAAATTCACCGTTTACAAAGTGGTTCCGCTCGACGCGAGCCTGCTCGGGATGGTTTTTAACTTCTGTGTTACCTACCTTATTGTCATGGTGCAGCTCTCTCACTTGTATTGAAATGGTTCTATGAAAAGGGTGTGTGTACACACGTAAGAATAATTATAAGAAAAAAAAAGAAAAATCATTTTTACTGACACATCTGCACACAACAGCGAACAACGTACTTATTGAGAGACAAGACAAGAAAAAATTAAAGCACACGATGAACATAATAATGTACGCAAATAGGCGGCGCGCAGTGATGTCAGACAAGTGTGTGTTAAAACTGTTCATCCTTATTTGTCTCTCATTCCGACAAGTCAATGTTCTATGTCAATGGGTTGTCTGGAAGAGATTGAAGGTAGAAAATTGTCGTGAAATACTCTTTTGGTTATGGTTAAAATCTGTGGTTAAACTGAGAAGAGATGTCAACACAAAGCCTCCTTAAACCTTTACATATTCTATGATGACCCCTTACGAACACTTATTGCAAACTTCTTTCAATACATCTTCATGTCAAGGTGTCAACTCTTATGTGATGGTCGAGCGTAACAGAAGTGTGATGCTATAAAATTTGTCCCTTACGTCGATAACAAGGTTCACTTAAAAAAACTGGGTTTGTATGTAAAGCCTTGGAGTGTCCGCTCTGGCTTCGTGTATACACATACCCTTATAATTATAAAAAATATCGAACGTCACTTAGTACTAACTAAGTGACGTTCGATATTTTTTATACACGCACTATACTATTGTACTGCATAGTTGCAGTACAATAGTATAGTGCGCAATTTTATTAACGTCATATAACTTTTTATCAATCTAGGGGTTGTTTACACTTTAGAAATTCTAGCTTAGTTTTTAAACTTATTTTTGTGTCAATACATATTTTTGAATTAAATTATCTTTTAATCTAATTAAAACCTGTTTTGATCCCACCTTAATTATGTATTGCTCGTGGAAGAGTTATTGAAACCTAAATTAAAATAATGAAAATAATATGACTTAAGCGGTATTTGTATGTTGTATGTAAACAACTAAAATATTCGGTGGTGATCCTTGAATCGGTAAATAATTATTTTGAAACGTGTCATGAATCAAAGCGAATTCTAAAATAAATGTATTTTTTTTCACACATCCACCTAAACCCCACATAGATTTGAAACTGTCACTTTTCTAATCACAAAATGATTGATGCCGCATTATTGTATGCCGCCATTCAGCACACAGCACCAATATAACTTGACCTATGATTCTCTAACTAAAACTGTACCGTACGGTTCTATAAAAGTGGTGGTACATTAGGCTAATTTAAATATATCTAGTGAAGGTAGACCTCTGTTTTCTAATGTATTTCTTCCCAAGCACAGGTCAAGTGAATTGGCTAGCATTTTTCAAAAAGCGTAAGATGAATAATTCATTGCAATTTTGTATAGGTTGAGTTGACGATTATGTCACATTTTTCTCAATTTGCGAAGCTCACTTCTTATAAAATGAGTTTAATATTGGATTTTTGGTAACGCATTGACAAGGTATCCCTTGTCTAAAAATAGCAAAAAAAAAACAATAGCATGCAATTTATTTGTCCCTTGTTCGACAAGTTGTCTCTTGTTGTTGTTGCTGTTTGTTCTTGTTCTTGTTGGTATGTACAATGTGGGGTGCGGGCCAGGTAACCTCCACGAGTGCCCGGCTGTTGTTCGTCCCTCTTGATGCGTTGCCTCCGGAGGGAAGGGCAGCAGCTGGGACGGTGCACCCTGGGGTTCGGTCAGCAATTCTCCTAGGAGAATTGGTGGCCGTAGCAAATAACCTGGCGAGAGGAGGTCCTTCGCGTGTCCCTCTGATCAGCAGAGGGCACAGCGAGGGACCAATAACGGGGACTTTTGGGCTGCGGATCGGGGGTCCAACGCCCAAGTTAGAAGTCCCGAGCTGAGGTGCGGCTCGTGTGTTCCGGGACGCACCCAGCGGAGAAAGAGGCCCAAGCCTCACGTGGCGAGCCCGAAAGGGCGCCCGCAGAGGTGGTCGCGGAAGCGCCGTTTGTACCCGTGACCACCTCCATAATGCGGAGAGGAGAACACCCCGGGGTTTTAGTGGGTAAGCCCCGTCAGACTGCGATCTGGCGGGGGAGTCCCACATAACCACCCCGCCCCCCCCCCGGGGCCGGGTGGTATGCCTAATGCATTTCCCCGGGTAAAAAAAAAAAAAAAAAAAAAAAAAATGGTATGTACAATGTGTAACACATCTATATGACAAGGTCATGTTGTGTAACTTGCGCATGCATGTTTTTTATATTCACGCATGTTTCTTGTGCATATTCATGTAGAAGGTAGATCCTTCTTCAGAATGTACTGTCCGTGGCTACTCTTATGGCATCAGTTAATTTACAGACTAGCGAGTGGCCTTGTGTAGTCCGTCCATCGCGTAGGTGATCGACTGCGAGGACTTAATGTGTTAACACAATACAAAACCAACAACGTCCTATTTTCAACTTTGCGAGCCGTCACACACGGCAACTCGGCCTCGTGAGTTTTGAAATTAACCGCGAAGGAACTGCGCCGTGAGTTTTAATTGAGTTGGAGACGCAATGTGGAGCTGTTTTGACTGCTGAGCCGATTTTCTTGTCTAGCCACGGTTACGGATCTGCACACACTGTTGTTTTTTCCCGTATTCGCGGCAAGTTAATAAAAAACACAACAGTTGTGTTTTCAGCAGTGTCAACGTGTTAAGTCTGTGGAAAATAGCCGCAACCCATACTAAAAAAAAATCATAATTTTAAGACATCGTAAATTTTGCAAAAGCCCAACACCATGGCCGCGCGTCGAATTGGGTGAACATCGTGCCTTGGAAATGCGCCGATAATCACCCAACGGCGGCAGCTAGGCAGTGGCGAGAAAAAACGCGTCGTGAGTTTCTACTTTCTAGCCTATGGATGTTTTGTACAGGTATCAATAGATAGAAACGTTATTGGTTCCAAAATAAACATAATCATTTCCTAATTAATTACGAGAACTTCATATTAATATCAACAAACTAGGTCTAAGGGTCTTAGCAAGCTTAGTACGCTGGTCAATTTCGTAGCGACAATATTATAAAAATTCCATTATTTATTTATAAATAATAGGTTTTTACGAAAATGCAAGTTTCCTTACAACCTCATAATGAAATTAAAATAATGATTATATTTTACAAAATATTTCACGTACTCATCGGTTTGGATTTCGGGTTCTTCAAATATAAATCGTTCAAAATAAAATGTACGGCAAAATGTTTATGCCTGCTTCAGTGTTCACTGATATGCCTTTTGTGCTTACATAGCTTGTTCAGCAAATTTAATAGTGTATTTATTTATTACTTGTGGATATGCATCAGTATTATTCAATATATCACTTATGTTCTCATTTTAGCTTTCTTCCGGTCTGATGCAACACTTTTAAAATTTCTATGTGATATCCAACAAGTTGACATTAAGCTGGGAGCTTTAAACTCTTACTCTAACATCGAAAAAAGGTTAATTTTGTTCATTTGTTCAATTGCGTCTTATAGAATATTAGTGTCGTCCATTTACTGTATTTTTTTGGACGTATGCCTTAAACCTAAGTTGTTAGCTCTTACTTTCTATTCGACAATTGCATCTCACGATATTATTGAATTTACATACGGGTACATGTTTTACGCTCTATATTATCGGCTAAAGCTTTTTTTTTCACAACTGGCATCTGCCAACAATCAGTTGTTATCGTCCTTTCTTAATCTGTACAAAGTGATAGTAGATATGGCTGAAGAATATAAAAAAGCTTACGAATATGTGGTAAGTTTCAATTATTACTAATTTTTATAAAAAATATTATAGTTAATTTTACTTTTTAGTCATTACAAGTTATTTGTGAAGGCTCGCAAAAAAATGTATACAAATTATAAATTCGAGGTAATTTTTTTATGGTTTATGTAGATTTAATTATCTTTTTTTTTTAATATTCTGTGCAGGTTTTTTTTTTAAAGTGAAATATAATAAGTTAAATTGTAAACACATTAATCAAATAATTGTTTATTTTAATTAAATTGAAGGAGGTAATACATTTATGAAATTAAAACGAATTAGTGAATATTTTTAATTATTTATCAACTCATGTAATTCCAGCGGAAAGCAGTACTCCAACTCCCTGACACCTACTACTACCCCCTTCCTGCCTTCTACTGGGCCCCCTTTCTCGCCGATCCTCCCCCCTAACCCCCTAACCCCCTACCTCCTCTCTCTTCTCTCAAGTAGAAAGATGTAGTCTCTGCCTATCCCAACATGAGAAAGGCGTGACTTTATGACTGACTCATCATCAATCCATAACGTCCCACTGCTGGGCACGGGTCTCTCCTCACTTTCGTGAGGAGGGGTTAGGCTATAATCCACCACGGGGGCCCAGTCCGGATTGGTGGATAACATACCTACCACCGAAATAATTCTCGGGTAGGTATGTGGGTTTCCTCACGATGTTTTCCTTCACCGAAAAGCGAGTGATAATTACGCACATATGTTTTACAGAAACACATTGGTACGTGCCCGCATTGGGATTTGAACTCACGACCTTCTGTTTGTAAGGCGGACGTTCTCCCACTAGGCTACCACCGCTTACTATATTACACTGACTACTATTGTATAATAATGTTTTTTTTTTACAGTATTTGATCGCACTTCTGTTCAACGTGCCTCTTGTGATGATTTTAATTTACCATTCTCTCGTGGATTTTAAACATTACAATATGCCGGTAAATAACCATTTGTTATTTTGTGTCTTCCGATCAGACAAAAATTGCTAATTAATCTGCTAAAGCGCTCGGCAAGTCCTTCAAGGGCATCGCCGATTTTAGCGTTGTGGAGAGACGTCGCATCGCAACATACCACTTCTATGTTTGCCAACCTATAGAAGCGAAGAGCTTTTTATGCACACCCCTTAGTTCAGTACGGTTGGCTAAAGGCCACCAGCAACAGCAACAGCAGAAGAAGAATACAACAAAAAACCGCCCAGATATCATCTTTAGCTTTTATATGTGTCGGCTCTAAGATTAAAAACGAAAGCGCAATAGTTCAAAAACTTCAATCAGTCAATAAAAAAAGAATTGATGTAATTAAAAAAAAACTCATTCTTACGCTTTAGAATTACGCTTAATTTTTATTTTTTTATTTTTTATTTAACTGAATGACGAGACGAGCAAGTCGTTCACCTGATGGTAAGCGCTTAACAGTTACAGCACCACCCAGAACCCTGCATTGCATAATCCTAAGCGGCACTGCACTGCGCTCGTCACCCTGAGACATCGGCTCTAAAGTCTCATATGCCCAGTAATTTCACTGGAAACAATGCCCTTCAAACCGGAACACAGTAATATTTGTACACTACCGCTTGGCGGATGAATATCGGACGGACGATCGATTCGATCGGATATCGATTAGTTGACGGATTGCATTTTTTTATGCTAATGCAAGTGTCTGTTTTTCAGATATGGATGTTGCCCTTTAGTCCGCAAAATTTGACTATGCTTGGTACCCTTTTAGCAACCATGGGGCCTGCGCTGTGCGCTGGCAAACTGTCTGCAGCGGCTGAGAAAATAAAGGCCGTTTTACACGACAAATTGCTTGTAGAGGATGGTGAGCGTATCTTTATTACAAAGATATTTACGTAATTTTAAAGAAAGGCCAAATTAAAAGTATGTATAACCGGTAAGCATGGACGAAAGGACTCCCGAAAGTGGGAGAGGCGAAAGAAGTGTGTCAGGATCGTAGCACGTGGAAAGACCTAGTCTCTACTTACCCCAATGGGGAAAAGGCGTGACTGTACGTGTGTTATAAAATAAGTCACTTGAATATAGATGAATTATAACTTAAAATACTGAAAAGAATAACTGCTTGTTGGCGGAGCGAAGCGAGGTCTCAGACAATTCCACCGCCATAAATCGGAATATGTGAGCGTTGTTTAACCTAATTCTATTCAGTGATAATATTCGTACCATTGATCTGAACTTAATGAAACTTTCATGAAAATTTGATAAAAATCATGATTGTTTTTTTTAATATCAATCATGATTGTTTTTTTTAAATGTAAATACTTATTTTAAGTTCAAATATGAGCAAAATTAGTCATGGGGTTGTGGTTCAGTTCTACTAATAGTAGTAGCATCTAGTTCACGCGCGAAAAGTATGCCACAGAGCAAAAATATTACCAAAAAGGGTTCCTTTTTTGTATTACAACCTATTTGGTATTAAATTGATAGCGGTAAGCTAAGCAATCTAGTTATTTTAGAGTCCCAGAAGAAATCGAGTTGCTGAGATAACTTTCCTCAATTTTTAGATGCCCTGAAATGCTGTGAAATAAAGAAATTCATCAGCTACGTGGAAGCTCGTCCCCTCAAGTTCACAGTATGCGAAGTGATCCCGCTCAACGCAGACCTGATCGGGATGGTGTTTACCTTCTGCGTCACCTACCTTATTGTTATCGTTCAATTTTCACATCTATTTTAGGTTTTCATAAAAAAAAAACTATAGGTAAAGAACGTTCTTAGAATAAGTAAAACAGTGAACTAGACAAAATATCTATACTTACTATGTATATGAGACGTTTTGACTCGTAAAATTGCATTATTTTTGATATTTGTAATAAATGGTTTGAGTTTTGAGTTACTTTACTGTACAACTAGTGAGAAACCGTGATGTCAGAAGAAAGGTCAGGAAAAACGCCTGGTAAAAAACCGTGGACAGAATAGACCCGGAGAGCAGTACGGTTGGTAACGGAAGCCTTGTTGTCATTTTTTTACTATCATAAATCCATGTTTACTATACATTGAACAAGTGACGTGAAAACACACACGTGTGTCTTTTTATAATTTTACAGCAAGCGAAAACACGTCAGGCGTGCGAACCCGCACTGCTGTATTGTCAATTTTATAACACCAGTTGTGTGCGCCCACACTGCTGATTGAGTTTAGTTACGACAACGCCAGTAAACAGTAAACACACACGTTGTGTGAAGATTTGCCAAAAAAAGTAAAACAGTTCAGCAGTAAACGTGTCAAAAAATATACAAGGAGTGTTCATAAAATATAAGGCACAAACCAAGAAAATAACATTTAAAAATTTGAGTTTTTGCTTGCTCGCATAAAAATCGATTGCAATGTAGCAATTACCGAAGAAATATTAAGACTTGGTCTAAAAATCAGTTTAAAATCGAATTAAATCACAAGGCTATCTATCACATAATTACTATTTCATATTAAATTTACTATTAGGAGCATCATCATCATCAAACCATATCGGTCCGCTGCTGATCCAACTCGCACTTGACCGGTTTTTGAAGTAAAACTTGTTTACGCACGCTTGACTTGGGGAGTAAGCTAGTGAATGCGTTACAAAAAATGTGATCGGGCGAGGCGAATGGAAATTGGGAGGAAGATATAAGTTAGTGAAGATAGAAAGAGAAAGGATACGTTTCGTATATTTTTTTAAAATGTCTGTTTTTTTTTAATAATTTTTTAGTTGAAGTTTTACCTCTGTTAAGTCTCCCAGCACACATTTCGATTTATATTTATTTATTCAGGTGTACCTACTTTAATATAGAAGACTTAAATCAAACCAGCAGAGTTTCACAATTCCAAGCTACTAGTTTCTCCGAGCTACCATTAAAACAAGCTGGATCAGTGAAATCTCTTCCATTCGCGCGAATGCTTTTATAACTTGAATACATAATTTATTGCTAGTATTACTGGGATATAGTAAAACTTGACTACTGGCAGACAGAAAATGGGGTAAGAAGAAGTGAGAAATGAGATTGGATGAGTTGAATTATCCACTCCCCTACTAAATTTACCCTATTAGTTATTCATAACTTGCTGCGAGTACGGGAAAACACAACTGTTGTGTTAACGGTACGAAAATATTGAACGGTGTGTGCAGATCCGTAACCGTGGCTAGACAAGAAAATCGGCTCAGCAGTCAAAGTGTTAAAATGGTTTTTCGTGTGTGAATTTACGAGGAGTTTATAATTGTTTTGAAATATGTTCATTTAATTGATGGTAAGCTGTAAATGATGTTGATAATAAGGGTATGTTTTCATTATCTTAGCGGTTACAAAAGATATGAATTTGAAAAATAAATATTTTGATATATTGTTTTCCAACTGTTTATATGTGCGTGTCTCCTACGCATTATACCAAACATATTTTGTTAAAATACACATTTCGTCAACTGCTCTGCTGTTTTTTCCATTTGCATTTTAACAATAAAAATTTGTATCGGAATAATGTTTTGTGTAGAGGTTTCGGTGTAGTATGTACCATAGACTATAACACGCGCAGAAACACGCCTTTATATACACTTCCCGAAATATGAAATGTGTGCGTTTTGTCATAACTATTTTATTTATTAGTATAATATAAATATCCAAAAAACACTAGAAAAAAATAACAAAAAACAGATATAGTCTCATAGTAAACCCGAAAATTGCATAACAACAATAGTGTACGTAGCACACAAGCTAAGCGCTATCCCGGGGAGGCTGGCGTCCATCGGAATGATTTTATAAGCTTTGAAATTCAGCGGGCGATCTTCGACATATCGAATGAATTTTTCTATCGGCCATGCCCTCTTCATATCTGCAAGGAAAATAACAGTCATCATGAACCCATAACGGCGCACTGCTGAGCACAGGTATCCCTCAGTTTCATGTTAAGCCATAATCCAGCATGGTGGCCCGGTCCAGATTGGTCACATACCTCCGAAATACTCGTACCTAATTCTCGGATATATGGATTTCTTCACGATCTTTTCCATCACCGAAACGCGAGCGATAACCACGTACATTTGTTTTGCAATGGTACGTGCCCGCATTCGGTTTGAACTTACGTCTCTCTCCTTGGAAAGCGGTCGTTATCCTACTCCTCCTAAGCTACCGCTGCTCGCAAGGATGTTAACATTAGAGCCCGAGTCAATGTACCTTGTTCCTCCAGCACCTTATCATGTAGTATGTTCTTGATTTTGTCAGTTTGTGAAGATAACATCCCAGCGAATATGGAAGGTAAAAACGTAAGTGCCATCGTAGTATCGATCAAGACAAAATATTCTGTTCTTATCGTATACAACATCTGCAACAATAATTATTTAAAGCCCCAGTACCTACACGAAATAATTACAGAAATTATCATAAAAATATAAGAGAGGATTGTAAAAGTAATTAATAGTAATATTATGACGAAACTCGGTGCCTGACAATAACCAAATAAAACCAGAATTATTGGCGCTTGGTAGTTGTTTACATAACATAGATAAAGTTACGCCTTTTTCCCATTGGTGTAGGCAGAGACTACATTTTTCTGCATTTTACGATCCTGACACACCTCTTTTGCTTCTTCCACTTTCAATTTTTAAGAAACTTACCGAAATGTCCTTAAATTTAATGTCCATTACTTTTATGTATATGTAGAACATAGTAATGGGCGTATTTAAAAGTAAGTTCAACATAAACTGAAAAAAAAAATTAACAACATAATTTTGTTAAGCTTTCAGTAACTGACCAATATAGGTAACTCTAAACATTGCATTATTGTATGCCTCACCACAGGATCGTATGCTGTTTTCATCATTACTGTGACGTCACAAATTGACTTGTATAGTCGATGAAGTGAAGCAACATCTGCATCTGGAGTTTCCAATAGAGAAATAAATTTCGTCAAACGACATTTTGTTACATAAAAAATGAACACATTTGTAACTGAAACGAGATCTCTATACATTGCAACACAAAAAAAATACACATTCTTCCAAATTCCCGAGAGACAACAACCGTATAAACCACAGAAGAAGTATGCCCAGAACATTTTAAACATAATACATAATAAAACAACCAACATATTTTTAATTTCTAAATTGTATGAAGCTATGTCTACTTTTAATTTCGAATCGATATGCCGAAACACCGACAGACAACCGGACAACGTTACATCTCTCTTTATTAACATGAAAACACAAATATATGACCAATACTGAACTATAATAACACAGTGACAACAAAATGTCATGAATTCTTCATCTTTATAAGTTTGAACCAAGCACGCCACACTTAAACCAAGTGCTGGTAGGACAAATAAACTATTTGCAATCCATTTTATTTTAACTGATTCAAATGTGAAAAACCCGAAATCTACACCACTAACTATTTGAAAACATTTATAAAATACTATCATGATTTTATTTAATTTTTCCTTTTTATAACCAGAACTAACTATGAACAAAGCCATCACTGTATAGCGTGTACTTGTAGACCACCTATACGAACCTCAACGATTCTTATTATGAGTTTTCAAACTTGTCAACGTTCATTTCTATAAACACCATCGTAATGGGATTGATATTGTCAAACAATGTACACAATCATTATGAAAAGTTAAGCTATAGAAACATTTGCTATACTACCATTTAAACATGATTAAAATGCATGACACCATTATATTAAATAACTAATATAGTCCGATATAGATATCCGTAACTAAGGAGATATTAAGTAAAATAAACCGTCCTGACCTGTCTGTGACCTTCCATCTCAACAATCAGATCAGCTTGCTGTCGCCATAACATTGTATTGTCATCAGAACTTAACAGGCCTACAAAATTTCATCCTAATTCAACAACGGGAACTGGGTCAAAATTAACTTGCAAGATTCCTCCAAACAAATCATCATAATCATCATCAGCCCATAACGTCCACTGCTGAGCACGGGTCTCCCCTCACTTTCGTGAGGAGGGTTACGCCATAATCCACCACGGGGGCCAGATCCGCATTGGTGGATCACCTACCTACCTCCGAAATAAATCTCGAGTAGGTATGTGGGTTTCCTCACGATGTTTTCCTTCACCGAAAAGCGAGTGATAATTACGTACATATGTTTTACAGAAACACATTGGTACGTGCTTGCACTGGGATTTGAACTGACGACCTTCAGATTGGAAGGCGGACGTTCTCCCACTAGGCTACCACCGCTTACACACATACACACAACAAGAAGATCACATGTATACCGTTATCGAACTTGATCAAAGTAAACCACAGCCAAATAGCAAGGGCAATGTAGTAATGCAACTATTATCCGTCAGTTGATAAATGGGCGCGGTGTCCGCTGTCAATGCCGCCCAAAGCTAATATATGGCCTCCGTTATGATTTATGATCATCACTTCATTAGCTTCACACCAAACCATCACTACACACTACGCATAGATATGTTTGTTCAGATCTTGCAGATATGTATGGGGTTACAGCCATGAGTGTGTGCTCGTCGAATAATTCTGCAGTAAGAGTTCGTTTGGTAAAATGCCATATTTCTATTGCAGGTACTAAGTAGGTACAAATATTGAACACAACTTGATTCCTCCATCTCTTTTCCATCATTGGACAACAAGACGTACGGAAACACGGCATCCGTATTTGGTTGAAATTCTTCCGATCCGCACGAAGCGATTTGCATCCACATTTATAATCCGAACAGCGAAGGAATGGAACACCTTACCAGCGTCTGTGTTTCCCGAAAACTATAATCTGAAAATCTATAGGTATCTTCTAGGCAAGCATGCTCCATCCTCGACCGTGTCGACCCTGACCACCAGACCACTGCGGTCAAATACTTGCCTAATCTGCAATAAAAAAAAAAAAAAACAAAAATACAATGCACGTACATAAAATCACGCCTTTTTCCCGTTGGAATAGACAGAAATCTTTTCACATGCTATGATGCCAGTGGAAAGCAGTACGCTAACTCCCTGACACCCTCTACTGGTGACACGTTCTACCCTATCTCTCTCAATGTAATATACAAGGTAAAGAAAAACATCCACAACGTGACGAGTGTATGGAAGACGCGAATAAAATATTGCTGTATCAACACTTCCTTCAAAAATCCGTATTTTGGGGTCACAAAAACTAGCTAATATTAATATGTAAAGCAGGAAAGAGCACAACATTGCATCGTAGACGTACAGCAATTACCGACTGCACCTTAATATTCCAGCAAATTTGTTCCGTCACAGTAAATGCTGTAATAAATTGCAATTGAACCTTCGTATGGATTGTTTGTCGATATTTCAGTGTCCATGTAAGCTCTATATTAAAATCGACGGCGCACGTAGACTTTAGAATCGCGCAGAGAAGTGTTAGCATACAAAAGCAACACATTGACTCCCATAGACTATCATAGATTCCTTTTTTAGATCGCTAAAGAGAGATAAACTCTTTAATACTCTTTAGCTTTTTTTCAGCTTGTATCACTAATACCGCTCTCGGTTTGCTTGATGTCAATTTTCTTTTTTTTTTAATTGACAGATAAACGAGACAAACATTTAGTTCAGCGCCACGCCTGCCCATAGCAATTATAGTGCCGTGCCACCCAGAACTTTAACTTACATAATCTTGCGCGGCACTGCCCTACGCTCGTCACTCTGATCCATCGGTTTTATAGTCTCATATGCCCAGTAGTTTCACTGGAAGCAGTGGCCTTCAATCCGGAATACAGTAATGCTTGGCGGATGAATATTTGTCATAGCTGTGGTACTTCCCCAAGTCGTCTCTTCCTCAGAAGAGGCCTCCCACTACAAAACTTACTTACTTTTTGTGTGCAATAAAGTGTTATTATCTTATTTTGGTGCCAATCTATCTTTATATTAGTTACCAGCACTGCTCTATACTTGGCATATCTAAACCATTAGTAACTCTATACAATGAGTATACCTATGGTCTTGTACAGGAATTACTCACCGCGCACAATATGAATTTATGGACCCGCCCGCCCAAATATAGGGATTTAAACTTGACTAATTTCGTATTAATTTGAGTTTGTCTCGACGTATTGTCTGTTTGTTTGTTATGTGGGGTATTTCAAAAGATGAGAACAAACATTTCATATATACAGTCAAGCTTTTTTTCCATTTGGGGTAGGCAGAGACAAAATCTTTCTAAAAGCTACGACCCTGACACCTCTTTTGCTTCTTCTACTTTCATGACACCCTTCACACATGCTCGCCGGTTATAGGTACTTTTGATTTGGCCTTTCCTTCCTCTTTTCTACCCCCCCTCCCTCCTCCTTCTCTTTCCTTCCTTCCTTTCTTGGGTTTTTTTTTTGGCTTTTTTTCTTTTTCTTTCTTTCCTTCCTTTTTCTTTTTTTTTTTTCCTTTTCTATCCTTTTTCTTGGCCTTTTTTTTAGTACATCCTCGATTTGATCGTGGTACGTTCCCTTACGTCGACTCCTACCGGCTGGTCTATACTATCCATAAATTTGTTTTGTCAATCTTCCTTTATACATCCTCTCTAGATGTCCAAAAGATCAGCCTAAAGTGAGGCGAAAGTCATACTAGTTTGAGTTAAAATTAATAGAGCTCTTGCCTCTTCAAATGTTTAATACAAGTCAAAATTATATTAAAACAGCTGTGACATTAATTAGAATAGTGTCAGGTGAATGGACATCGTTTTTAGGGTTCCATACCCAAAGGGTAAAACGGGACCCTATTACTAAGACTTCGCAGTCTGTCTGTCCGTTTGTCACCAGGCTGTATCTCATGAACCGTAATAGTTAGACAGTTGCAATTTTCACAGATGATGTATTTTTGTTGCCGCTATAACCGCAAATACTAAAAAAAACAGAATAAAATAAATATTTAAGGGGGCTCAACTAAGTACGGAACACTTCGTGCGCGAGTCCGACTCGCACTTGGCCGGTTTTTAGTATATAACCTTATGTGTATGTAACCTTAATAATGTAATAAATTTTGACATACCTAGAATATTGAATGACAAATGAATAACGATTTTAGAAGTCAAGTTATTGATAAGAAGACAAGAGGGAAAAAATATATATTGACCAGTATTAAACACTTAGTTAATGAAAAAAGTAATGAAATGGGACACGGACTAGTTAATGAAATGTACGAGAATTATTATAGTGTGGTTTCCGACCCATGAACACGTGGCACAAACATTATAAACCTAAAAATGAACATTTACTTCAAGCAATATGGCCAATCATCAAAAACAATGATCATATTTTTCAAAACACTGCACGTCTTGTTCGGGATAGATCTTGGATTCTTCGAATTCAAATCATTCAAACTGAAATTAATGTCCAAATTGTATTGTATACTGCAAAGTTTAACGATATCTGTTATAATATTTTATTCATTTATTGTCGACCCAGGGAATGCTTACAACTTGTTTTGGTTCGTCTTACTTTTGGGACAATATCTCACATATGCAATGATTTTGTTATTTATTCCATCAGACGCGACTCTAGCTGGGTTTCAGCGTGAAGTTAAACTTATTGATATAAAATTAAGAGCTGACAAAGCTCATCGTACCGTTGAAATAAGGGCGATATTTTCGTTTCTCTGCGTTATTGTCAGTAGGTTGATGCTATGTGTCTATGCCTGTCGGTTCACGGTCAACGTTTGCCCAAAATATTCTTGGGTCCTTGCTATCCAGCTTTTAATTTTGTTCGCTCATGACGCCGTTTTTGTCGGTAGTATTTTTACTTTTTACGCGATTTACTATCGACTTGTAATTTTTATTTCTACTTTGAAGACTGCTAATAGTAAATCGTTGTTGTCACTTCATAATCTTTATAAATTGATTGTTGATGTAACTGAAAAATTTAAGTTTGGTAATGGTATTTTGGTAAGTTGTAATTGCGTTGATGAATTATTTAATTTAATTTTATTGTCTCATCCATAGATGACATATATTAAAAAAGAAACGTCTTGCTAACGATTTAATGAAAAACAATTTTGAGTTTGTTTTATTCTGTAAGTTTTTTTTACGGTGTGTTTTACTAACTAACATTTAATTTGTATTTTTCAGTTTTTGGCCGCACTCCTATTCAATGTTCCCAGCGCCATGATTTCAATATATCATATTGTGTGGCAGTTGAGTAAATCAAAAGACCTGGTAAGTACATTGACAACCATAATTTTTGAATTGATGATTGCTCAGTTGGTTTTGTCTTCGGTCGCACGATGCTGGACTCAAGTTCGGTCCCAGCTAGCATGAACTTCTGCTGAAGGGAAAAATCGTTTAAAGCCGTGGTGGTAAGGAACAATACTGTCCTTGTACTGGAGGCCTCTTCTGCAAGAGACTGCCTGGGGAAGGAACCAGGCCTTTGCCAGATATTTATCCGCCAAGCAGTGGTGTGCAAACATTACTGTGTTCCGGTTTGAAGGGCATTGTTTCCATCGAAATTACTGGGCATATGAGACTTTAGAGCCGATGTCTCAGGGTGACAAGCACAGTGCAGTGCAGCGCAGAATCGTGCAATGCAATGAAATCCATGTTCAATGTGTATTTTAAAATTGAATAGAAAAAAACATTGAATAGTAAAATACATTTTACTTAAAAAAGTACCCGATCTTTGTTTACACTATGCGAGCGACACTCAAGAGAATAAACGTTTTGTCCCAACATGACCAATGACCACTACCCAAACGAACACTCCCATAAAGTCCAATTTCCATTAATACCTACACTTTTTCAGACCAAACTGTTGCCTATGACTTCGGGAAGCGCTTCGGTGATTCTTGGTTTGATAATAACTTTAGCACCAGCAGTTGTCGCCGGCCGGCTTCCCGCAGAAGTTGAAAAGATTAGAGTCATACTAAACAATAAGCTGGTTCTAGAAAAAGGTATGTTTTGCGATTTCATGTCTTATTTATACGAGATAAGATAAGATAATATAAGATAACAACTCTTTATTGCACTCCAAGACATACAAGCAAAAGTAAAAACATCTTATAACTAAAGGTACAACGACAGACGACGAGATGATGACAGTCAGATTTTTAAATATTTTTTTTATAAACATGATTGTGTTACGATAATAATATGACAAAGTCATTTACCTGTAAGCGTTAAGCCTTCCCATAACAATTAGTACAATAACACTGCCAGCCAGATCTTACAAATGCATAATCACGCGGCACTGCGCTACGCTCATCACCCTGATACATCGGCTCTAAAGTCTCAATTCCTAGTAATGTCGCTGGAAACAGTGCCCTTCAAACCGGAACATCGTATTGTTTTCACACTACTGCTTTACTGAATATCTGGCATAGGTGTGGTTCTTTCCCAGGATGTGTCTTGCAAAAGAGGCCTACTACCACAATACCGTTAGCTTGTTACCGGCCGTTGTTAACACTTTGACTGCTGAGCGGATTTTCTTGTCTAGCCACGGTTATGGATCTGCACACACCGTTGTGTTTTCCCGTACTCGCGGCAAGATATAAAAAACACAACAGTTGCGTTTTCAGCAGTGAACGTGCTAATTCAGCTGTAACAACCACAAACTTGAAGTCAGATTTAACCAAGGTCACTATCCACCCACCAAATAACCAATATTTTAATGTATGTTTTTTCAGATGAGGTGAAATGTAACGAAATAAAAAGTTTCATCCACTACGTAGAAGTGCGGCCTATGAAGTTCACAGTTTGTGCGTTGATCCCGATGGATGCAAGCGTCCTCGGAATGGTTTTGAAATTTTGCGTGACTTACCTCATAGTTATTATACAATTTGCTCACATATACTAAACTATTTAAAAGTAATAAAACGCAACAAAGTCACAAACAAACTTTATTTGCTTATAGTATTGGTGTAGTAATGTATATCGACGCTAGGAAGCGTAAACGCTGTAACCTTGAAACGCAAAATTGTTCACCAGAGCCAAAAAACTTTTTTTGTTGAAAAAAAATGATAACTCAATATCTACTCGACCTAAAAACGTAAATTTTGGATATTTGATGTGTTACATACAAAGCTACAATACGGCTACCTTGGTTATATCCTAAAGTTCCTAGGGGACGTTGAAATGTGGGTTACAGCGTTTGTTTCAAAATATGTAAAAAAAGTATTTTCGGGTCGGTCAAAGGGTTACAGCGTTTACGCTTTATCGATATCTAGGTGATAAACACTCAGAGAGAGATGTAATGTAGATGTAGAGAGATGGAGTTGGTGTACTGCTTTCCGCTGAGATCGTAGCATGTGGAAAGATGTTGTCTCTGTCTTCCCATCGAGAGAAAAGCGTGACGGTATTGTGTGTAGACAATCATCATTATCATCATCATCATCATCAGAAGACGTCCACTGCTGAACATAGGCCTTCCCCATAGAACGCCACAACGAGCGATTGCTAGCCGTGTGCATCCAGCGGCTTCCCGCGACTCGCACCGGCTCGTCGGTCCACCTCGTGGAGGCCATCCCATGTAGACGACAGATGTTGGAAAAGGACAGGAAAAAATGAAAGAGACGGACAGTTGGACAGAAAGTTGAACCACATGCATTAACAATAGTCTCCAATGCTGTAGCAGCTCATTGCTTCTGAATTAGACCACACAAATGTACCAGTTTGCATTTACGTATACTGTCATACATTTCAACGGTACACGCGTGGAGTTTACTACCCACATTCAGAGCTGTCCAGAGCCTATAGCAGACACAGTACATACGGTGCCACAACTGCTGACAAGTGCCTGAACTACGTCCAGTCCTGACAAGTGCAGCGAAATGAAAGCCAAGTACAGTCAGCGAGAAAAATTGCTTTACGATGTATCTTTACTATACATGAAATTTGAACATTGCGTGTAACGTGTAATGTAAAAGCTATATTAGCATGTTCAGTGATATTTGTAGCTGACTGTACGTTGTACTCTAGCTGTTAATTCTACGAAATGCTCTCGTCTAGTGCTTTATTCGTACCTCTATAGAGCTTGTGCAGGGCCGTAGTGAGATAAAGGCTTCGATAATGGATACCCCTTATCGAAGGGTAAAAGATTGTGGGGGCTTCAGTTCCAAACTAAACATTGAATTGGATACCCACTGAATTTTATAATAAAACCACTAAATCAGTTTGTCCTCAAAACGTGGCAGATTTTTCAATAAAAAAGGAAGAATATCTTCCAAATTGGTTCAGAAAAAAGATACCCTTTCCGTATATTCTAGCGGCGGCCCTGCTTTTTAGGGTTATTTAAAGGTAGTGTCAAGCTGTAGGAGACTTATGGTTTTCAATTTTCAGAATGGTTGCATCCTAGATCCGATAAAATTTCTCGTAGAATAAGACATGTAAATCTCAAAAGCTTTATATAAATCTTTTTCTGTTGTTTTTTTTTATCATTTACATCTATTTCACAGACATTAATTATAACATAATTTGTACATGGTATCATATATTATATTTTTACCATGGTCATCATCATCAACCCATAACATCCCACTGCTGGGCACGGGTCTCTCCTCACTTTTGTGAGGAGGGTTAGGACATAATCCACCACGGGGGCCCAATCCGGATTGGTGGATAACATACCTACCTACGAAATAATTCTCGGGTAGGTATGTGGGTTTCCTCACGATGTTTTCCTTCACCAAAAAGCGAGTGATAATTACGTACATATGTTTTACAGAAACACATTTATTTATTTATTTAATTAGGCACACATAACAGAACACTCTCAGTATAATATTGCTAGCATAAAATAGGTACAATTAGTTTAGTGCTGGACAGTGTCCCAAAAGATGCGTACACAGCATGACAGAAATTTGAAAACAGTTAACATCGAGGAAAATTATTAAGAAAGAAAAAAACAAAAATCTTTGAAGATAAAATTATACAAGATTACAATTATGACTTAAAATTATTAATATTAAACTAAAAAACGCATTATTAAGAAACGCGTTAGTGCATTAATTAATTAACAAAATTTACATGTGTTTCTGAGAGGAAGCCAAATCACACCGAGGTATGATTTAGCCTCCTCTCAGAAGAAAGAATAGCCAAAATCTCTTTTTTAAATTTATATAAATTGCTATTAAAGATATCTATGTCATTATTATGATTGGCAATAAGGTCGTTGTATTGGCGACACATACGGACAATGGGATTCTAAAATAAAGTATTATTAGTATAAACCTGTAGAGAAAAAATGTTTAAGTGAGGATGGCGTGATCTAGGTCTTATGTTGAATTATCTATTCTATTGTCTTACATTGATACGTGCCTGCACTGGGATTTGAACTCACGACCTTCTGATTGGAAGGCTGACGTTCTCCTACTAGGCTACCACCGCTGCAGAACAAAATATTATTGATGGGTAAATATATAAATGTTATTTTATTACCATTATGATAGAGATGCGGTGTCTTAGCTGTCTTATAAATTTTATTATGTTCAATTTACCATCTTATAACATAAGTAATAAGCTGTAGGTATAAAGTTTTAGGTTATTACGAAAATTAGTACATTACATAAGTACAGTTGTTCCAAATAGGGTGTCCGGTTAATAATATTCGATGGGGGGTGTACGTAGCATACACCCAGTATATGCACAGAACATACGACATATTGCATTACTGGTTCCAATAAGGCGAGTGGACATTCGTACCACGCGACAGCTGTGATTGGTTAATTTCGGATGCTAATGTGTGGTTATTAAAATATGCACTCGCCTTAGGTGCCACTGTCACGGATTCGTGTGCAGTTTAATTCCTACTATACCTGCTCCCTACTTTTTTTATATTATAAATGCGAAAGTAACTCTGTCTGTCTGTTTGTTACGCTTTCACGCCTTTTATTATTACTCTCTCACTACATGTGGAAGTTTGTAAATGGCTTTTCTAAGTTTTAAGTCAACTTTTTTGCAATGATACTGTAAGCCCCCCTAATAATAATAATAAACTATTAAACCGATTTCAACGTAATTTGGTACAGAGATAGTCTAGAGCCTGATAAAGAACAGGCTAGTTCTTAATGCGAAAAAAATGTTTGTAAAGGGTTGTAATAGGGGATGAAAGTTTGTATGGAAATTTCGTCATTCTTGAAGCTAGGAGCTTGAAACTTATTTTTTAGGCTTTTGATTAGATATAAATAAATATGTCATTAAAATAAAAACATCTCATGTGATACTTTTTATACCGTAGAAATTAACAGTTCCTGTGGGGTAAGAATCAACGCGGGTAAAACCGTGGGGCGTAGCTAGTCTATCTATATTTTGGTAGATCTCTTTTGCAATTCTATTAAAGAAAGAACTTTGTCATTTTTTTTTTATTTTATATGTTTTTGCCATCAAGAAGTTGCCTACAAGGATAATTCCCATTAACATGGAGGTCAAACAAGGCGGTACCTATTTAAATAATGCCTAGTTTAAGTAAATGTTTGAGTTAGCCTTAGGCATTAGACAGATAAATACAGCGCGGCAACACTGTCACATTGATGATACATAAAATCTATTCTTCTAGAGAATTACAGCAAAACCTCTATTTACTTACACATAATATCAACGTAAACTCAATCTTATTTTTATAAAGCTAAAATCCCTTTATTCAATCTCCAAAAAAAAAAACAAATGAAAAATACTCATTAACTCTGATCTATGAAGCTGAAAGTTAACAATAAATAGTTAACAAAAACTTAAATTAATGTATTTCTGTCGCTACAAAGACTCGGCTAGGGTTCATTAATTTAAAATCTTAACAATACTACTGAAAGGGTTCCGTAGTTAGGATAGATTCTGTGCTGAGATAGAGGACATTAATCATTCGCTTTCGTCGAACGAAAATAGATAAAATAATGCATTTTCGTCGAGTTTTCGCTGTATAAAGATTGATGTTTACAAGGAGGTTGGATACCGTATCTTATTTAATTACTCTGTTGCATGATTGCCTGGTAATGTAATTAAGGCTTAAGTGTAATGCAGAGCGGCGCGTCACTTTGACTCGTTTTGTATGAAAAAAAGGCGCAGAGTGACGGCATGTAGCACGCCGTACGCCATGCTTCTTTAGCCTGGGGCCTCACCACGAACAGTTAAACCCATCCAGATTAAGGCCTTAAACTGAACTGCCCTGCTAACTGGCACCTTCAATATTGCTAAGCGTTCATAAGTCGACCAGAGACATATATCCAAAGAGATCGGAACAATTTGTTTGCATCTATGGGAGTTTATTATAGCTCCATCTCATTTTCTTTTTGCCACATTCTCTTCAGTCTATTTTTGAGTGACGTCACGTCACGTTTGTCATTTATGAGCGTGTGGTGCCAATCTAGGCCGTTCAGTTTAGGGGCCTTAAAATGAACTGCATGGAATAAGCATATGTGCTTGGTGACCCCTGGTTACAATTTTTAAACTGAACTACGTGAAGGTAATTTGAGGCATATTATAAAACTGTAGGTTTCTCTTTCCATCTCGCTTTCTCTCTATAGTGCGGAAAACGGAGGTAACATCGACTGAAGTTCTTACACAAACCTATTATTTTAATTGTGAATACAAATCAGGTTTAACATAACACTGCAACTAAAACCTTGTTTAAGAAATCCCTCAATTTATCCCGGATGTAGCGGCAATTTTGTGTCAAACTAAGGGGCGTCAATACGTCTTGGGGTTACGGCTCACTATGGTGCGCTACAATGTTACGGCGCTACAATGCTACGGTGCTACGACACTACAATGCTACGGTGCTGCGACGCTACGGTGCTACGGATTATGGCGCTACGGACTACGGTGCTGCGGACTACAGTGCTGCAGACAACGGTTTTAAAGACTACGGTGCTAAGGACTATGGTAGCTCTTGACTAGATAAGCTATTACAAGAAATGGCGATAGCACATCGGCTCGAAAGGCGTCATCGAGCTCAGTTTCACTTCACACGATTTGCTCATAGAATAGAATGGTATAGAATAGAATAAAATAGAAAACTCTTAGTTGTACACCAAAAAAAACAAACATAGTACAGAAATTCAAAATTTAGCTTATATTAAAATGTCGAGTCTCAGTCAGTCACATAGTCAGTAATCTAATTAAGTCACAATCCAACGTCACGATTCAATTAAGTGGTGGATACAAGCTGAAATATTTGGGGCAGTTTATGTCTCGTTTTTTGTATTTCTAATGTTTGTTTACACTTGTGAAATATAACGACACTCGTTAACTCTCTCAGAGCAAAATAGTGCGGTAGTATAGTTTAAGCTTTATGCGAGTAAACAGTGGGTATACGCTTGTATAGGGTGTATTGGCTCAATTGTATATGTGAAAGTTATATGGTAGAGTTGGCAGGGCCTTCGCGTTGATGTAAGAGTGTTAGGCGCTCTGATTTACCGATTTTTTGACACCTTCAGTGCTGAAAACACAACTGTTTTGTTTGTTGTATGGGAAAACACTATGTAGTGTGCAGAGCCGCACCCGTGGCTAGACAAGCAAATCGGCTCAGCAGTATTGGGCAATATTGATTTATATTTTAATTAATTTTATATAAAAATGTTATAAAAAAAAAGTATGTAAATAAATAAAGATAACAATAGTAATAAATATAATAATAATAAAATGATTGCCAATAATAAGAAATTTAACAAAACTGAACCCGTCTCAAATAGTAGTAAAATTACAATTATAAAAAATGGGATTTGCCATTGTGGGCAGTTTTTAATTATATATATATATATAGTACCTGGATGACCGAGCTTTGCTCGGTATTTTTTTTTGACATTTTCTAAAAATGATTCCTAGCTAGATCGATTTATCGCCCCCGAAACTCCCTATATACTAAATTTCATGAAAATCGTTAGAGCCGATTCCGAGATTCCAATTATATATATACAAGAATTGCTCATTTAAAGATATAAGAGATATATATATATATATATATAAATTTTAATTTATTTAGTAGGTATATGAATTTAAAACGAAGCAACACAATTATTTCCCTCGATAAATCATTTTGTATTTGATTCACATAATATTTCATTTCATTTCACTAACAGGAATATTTAAGCATCTAAATCTATATAATTAACAGAAGAACCCCTAAGCCTGGTCATTAAGCGCGGATTTGAAGGGTCGACCGCACGGAAATAAAGCTAGTTCTCCACTATAGAGCCGTAAGAGTAGCTACAGGTAATTAAAGCGACGATCTGGGGGTTCATAAAACAATCATGGGTGTACTTTATTAGGTAGATTAATGAGAGACGTACATCAAGATTAAGGTCTTCCATACTTGTATAAGATACAACTTACGCATAGTTGTCTAGAAGAGATATCTCTGAGCGATAAGACCACCCTCATTTCGACACTAATCTATACTAATATGTAAAGATGAAGAGTTTGTTTGTTTGAACGCTACAATCTCAGAAACTACTGATTCGAATTGAACAATTATTTTGGTGTTGAATAGTCCATTTATTGAGGAAGGCAATAGATTATATTTTATCTGCGTATTCCCACGGAAACCGCAACTGCGTGGGTGAAACCGTGGGGCGCAATTCTAGCTTTTGAGTTTTTTTTTGTTCAGTGAGAGAAAGAATTTATCTATCTATCTAACTTAGTGTTCAATTGTCTATGGTAAGGTTTCAATTTACCTAATTTGTTTGCGGCAAATGCGAAAACTAAGCAGTGGTGTATATTTGTTTATGCATCTAGAAAATAAGACGCAAAATGAGAAGGTCGTATCAATGATGGTAAGCGCATTATACTTTAAGTATCACTTCCATGTTGTATCACTTTCTTCACTATGCTACTTATATAAGTAAATATAACGGAATGTTTCTATCGCCCAGGAGTAGTTTTTTGCTTATTTTTCAGTGGCCTTACGAGTGTTTTTTATACTTACGTGTGGAAGATGAGATAATGAACTCACATGGTCGCGTGCCTGATGGTAAACGCATGATATTTTCAGTACCAATGCCATAATATATTTTTTTATATCGCGGAAAATCAACTAAACCACAGCTAGTGCTAAACAACTTTACAACTATAACTATAACTGTAAGACGAAACGCGAGTGCTTATTACTGAAGTTATTAAGCTCTCATGAAGTTCTAGCTTCAGGAAATCAGGTACGATCCAGCTCAGGTTATTCAAGTCTCATACATTAATCAAATATTCCAGTATCCATAGTAAAATCAAGTCTGTAAAGCACTAGAATATAATTTACGACTTCGTCTGTCCGCCTGCAATAGCGGGATACCGGAATATACCGGTTAAATCTGGTTCAAACTGACGCAAACCGATAGTAAACCAGTTACGATGCAATACTGAGCTGGTCTAGAATGCAGCTTTGCAGCCTGAGATACATGAACTTCTCTTAGACATTTTTTATAAAATAGACTCAAAACTGAAATCATTTATTACATATAGGTTAAAAGACTTTAGAGCCGATGTCTCAGGGTGACGAGCGCAGTGCAGTGCCGCGCAGGATTATGTAATGCAGGGTTCTGGGTGGCGCTGTGACTGTTATGGGCAAGCGTAGCGCTTACCATTAGGCGAACGACTTGCTCGTCTCGTCACTCAGTCAAATGAAAACAGTAAAAAAATATCTAGGTAAAAATAAAGCACAAGTCAAAAACTTCAGTCTCATATACAAAGAGAAAAATTAAACAATAATGAAATATGATCAACTAAATTAATGAGTAACTGAACATGGGTTGAGATTGAAAAAGGAAATTTCCTTTTCAAGTGGTGATTCGTGGCTGAATCTAGCATAGAACAACAAACATCACAACATCCAACATCAACATCATAACATTTAGATTTTTCGTCATATTGTTAGCCTTCGAAATCACCATCATCATCCTTAACCCACATCGCCCCACTGCTGAGCATGGGTCTTCCCTCACTTTCATGAGGTGTTTCCTTTTGAAATGTTACGTTTAAAATACAAGAGTTAGCTGTGGATAACTAAACACTACACACACAACAAATTAGCTTCCTTGAGTGCAATCACTGATCCACATAAATTTATCAATATATATGTTCATGTTACATCCACACAAATATAGCTATATTATGTTCATGTTACTGTAAAGGCATGTTCGTAATGACAGCTAATTAGTCGCATGACCAACTTGTCTTCGCCACTAATTGCCTGCAGCCATACGGTAATGGGAAAAAATCGAACCGTGAACGCGGCTTTGAAATTGTGAATCTGACCGCAAAATTGTCATTATGCTTGGGGAAGGTTAATATTTTTGCTATGAACGCGGTTTGATATTTTTTTGATTGTATTGATGAAGTATTGGGGCCTGGGAAAAATTCCTTATTTTTTGTTGAGAGACGAAACGAGCATGTCGTTCACCTGATGGTAAGTTTATGTCTCTAAATATAATATTAAGGATTAAAGCTCAAATTGGTCATTAACACTTTGACTGCTGAGCCGTTTTGCTTGTCTAGCCACGGGTGCGACTCTGCACGCGCCATAGTCTTTTCTCATACAACAAACACAACAGTTGTGTTTTGCCGTACTCGTGGCAAGTTGTGTTATCAGCAGTGAACGTGTTAACACTTCTTTACAAACCAAAAATCATAATCTAAACGCTCGAAGATACAATTTACAAGTTACTTAGTTTTCACTTGTATCGGCAGTCCGCAAAGCCTGCGCCGTTTTTTTTTATTGAAGTCCAACAATAAAACATTTTAATAGTCTGTATTTTGCAAAGTGCTTGTCATAAAAATGCAGGAATATATCATGTTTTATCGGTGTTTGAACCATGTATCAGGTAGTGTGTATCGAAGGGTTACCGTATGATGTGTAGGGGAGGTAGTTTAAGGGTAGAAATGTTGACTTGGCCGATTTTATGTTTGGTTAGTCGTTCCACATTATTGTGAAGGGGTCATTAAATATTTTCATATAAATGTTTGCCAGGAAGAAATCACTGTCAATTGGATGTACTAAATGAATAATAAATAAAACATAGCAAGAATAAACATTTATTCTGACACAGCTGCACACAAGCAAACACAATAAGCAGCAAGCAGTAGTGTGAAAACATTACTATGTTCCGGCATGAAGGGCATTGTTTCAGCGAAAATTTCTGGGCATATGAGACTTTAGAGCCGATGTTTCAGGCTAACGAGCGCAGTGCAGTGCAGCGCAGGATTTTGCAATACAGTATTCTGGGTGGTGCTGTGATTGTTATGGGCAGGCGTAGCTCTTACCATCAGGTGAACGACTTGTTCACCTCGTCACACAGTTACATAAAAAAAACAATTCTATACACAAAACAGTGTCTCTGTAACATTTGTAGGATTGGTAATATTGAAAGTTGCTCGTTTAGATACCATATGCCAATTTGAGAATTAGGCATTGTGAACTGAAACCCCATATTCACGTCTACCACACGCTTAAGTTACAATATTAATTAAGCAACTAACTACATGACAAACGGACAGACGGACTGACCGCTTTCTATCGCCTCCGGGCACAATTACAGCGAATGCCACGATTAGGCAATAGTTCCAGATGGATCCACTAGATGTCACTATTAGAGAATAGATATAACCTTCATGCATAGAGGAGAGACAAAATAGACACGCTCTCGTCTTATCTCGTCTCGTCTTGCATTGCGTGCGTCTTATTACAAGCTTAATTTTTTTAGTTTCGTACTGTACGGTAAAAACATTTTTGTTTCACTATTTAATTCAATATTTTATAAAATGAAATTAAATCTAAGACTAAAAGTAACTAAAATAAGCCCTTTATATCTAACAAAAGTTAATATCCACGAGGGTTCCGAGAATACTCGCTTTTTTATTGCTAAGACAAAGTGCTTGCATGTCTCATTGTAACATTTTAATATAATAATCGGTATTATTAATAATCCTTACTTTTATTATAAATGCGAAAGTAACTCTGTCTGTCTGTTGCTCTTTCACGCCTAAACTACTGAACCGATTGAAATGAAATTTGGTACAGAGATAGTTTATAGTCTATATAATCAATGGTTCTGCGTGCTATATGCTTTGACCAAACAGCAACTGTAACAAGGACCAACATACCCTAAGTTCCTTCTTAATATTATAAATGTGTATAACTCAAAATAATATGATACTTTTTATCCCGTAAAATGAACAGTTCCTATAGGTTAATATTTAACACGCGTGAAACCGCGGGGTTCAGCTAGTAACTAATATGTAAACGCCAAGGCGAAGTCGTGAACGTAACATAGAGAACATCTCGCCTTTACTAATCGCAAGGTACTTAGTAATAAAATAATGGGGCGTCCATTGGCAGTCCTCTGCGTCTAAATATCACGATTACATAATAGTTATACGTTACAATGTCTAACTAACGGATGACAAGCAAATAGGTATGGATGTTGCAGGATTAGTTTTAGTACATTAGATACCTTGAGATACCACTTAATGAAGGTGATAAAGTAGCTTCCATGGTTTAGAGGACATAAACCATCGCCCCGGGTTATCGTCGATTGACAATCGTAGGTATGTCAGAGGCTCTCGTGTAACCTGGCAAACTCTTACTCCTGTACAGACTGGACATTCATTGTCTCTCCCTAATTCAAGAATGTTTGATTAGTGGCCGACTTCATTGAAAAGGCTATAAAATGTCTAATAAAGTTTTGTATAAATATGACATTAAATCTTTATTTTGTTTGATTTTTCGAATAGCGATATAAATATGTTTAAATATGGCTGTATTGATAAAAATTAATGACTAAAAAAACAGAACGTGCTCTTTTCTTTTGAACTCAGCGATCGTTTTTTTTTTTGCAATTTTCAGTTGTTTATTTTCATGTATGACATGTTGTTTGTATTAACCTGGGTAAATCAGAATTCTTGCGGGAAAATTACAAATACGCGAGCGAAATCCGGGTGCGCAGCCTTTCTCTAATATTAATTACTAAAGATGTATTCGTTTGAAAAACCCGTTAGCTATTCCGAACCCAACGGACTGTCCATTCAAATGTTTGAGTAGTAGAATTGTGGGTTTTGAGAAATGCATTTGCACAGTACGTTTGTTTTGCATGAATTTTAGATTAATTTGGTAATTAGAGAAAAACGTTTGCTCACTACCTGTTCATTTAATTTGTAACAAAAGCTGCATTGGTATAACAATCTTTTAATTTACTTATGAACTGACAAGGCTAGTTCGAAAAGATCATTATTGTAACTTTTAATAAATCACCCTAATGAAAATAAACTGTCTCCAATTCGATAGTAAATTATATTTAAAAAAATGTGACTAGGTCCTATAAATTAAATATACTATCCAACCCAAAAATACGCTATTGATTATAATAAAAATGAAATACGGGCCTCGTGAAAGGAAGTTATTTATAGATAATCATAATCATCATTAAATTTCTTTTTCTTTATGTATCAAGCTATTTTATTATTATTAAAAAAAATACGCAAAATGGCACTCGAAGTAATAATATGAGTAAATACGAAACAAATTTACTAACTACGAAACTAGTCGGTAATTAAAAAACATGAACGAGTTTAAATAGAAAAATGTTAAAAATTGGAAAGCAATACTAAACTTCAAAAATCAAATCATTTAGGCAAAAATAATACACTTTTACAAATCAAATGCTTAAGCCTCATATACATAGAAAAAAAGTCAAATATGATCTACTAAACTAATTATTAACTGATTAACGGTTGAGTTTGAAAAAAGACATTTGCCTTTCAAGTGGTGACTCCTGTCTAAATCTCGCACAGGAAAAGTAAACTCCATTAACTCTATATAACTCTTCGCAAAGCGCTATACGATTCCTGATCCCAGTTCTGACATTACGATACCGTCACAGATACCAGTAACTTTATGCCACAGAACTAGCGTACTGTGGAATAAACTACGTGTATACTCCGAAGTCACAGAACATATATAGTACAACATACAGAACGGACACTTCAACCTCACTACCCGCAATTCAGACGACAATTGGGAGGTCAGTCAATATTACACGCCCAAATGACAATAGACAAACTATTCAGTATGAACCTTAACTCTAGCGGGTTGTCCTTTTTTTTAATGAGTAACGAAACCAACAAATCGTTAACCCATTGGTAAGCGCTATGCCTACCCATAACAGTTACAGTGACACCCAGAACTTTGCATTGCATAATCTTGCGCGGCAGTGCATTGCGCTCGTCACCCTTAGACATCGGTTTTTTGCTGGAAACAATGCTCTTCAAATAACAACACAGTAATATTTGCACACCACTGCTTGGCGGATGAATATCTGGCAAAGGTGTGGCAGAAGAGGCCTACCACTACAGCTTTTGGCGATTTTGGTCGCGAAGTATCTTTAAGTACAAACACACGCATTTGGCGTGTGTTTATGTGTTAGTTGTCAAATCAGCTTTTGTATCGAGTGTCCAGGTTGTACCTGAGTTTATAATCTCATCGCAGCAACACCTCGGGCTAGCCATGAAATTGAGAAACGCTGCCGTCAGATAAGTCAACTGCATTTCAGCTGCGAGCGAACCAACCGCTATCATTGTCCTTTACTCACCTACGAGTCTTACTAGGGTAACTCGATTCAAACTCGAACCACTAGAATTCATACGTACTTTTTTTTTTATAAAATAGGTGGCTAACAAGCTGGTAACCCACGCGATGATAAGTGGTCATCGCCGTTAGACCGCTTTGGGAAGTAGCAACACCTTTGCCAGATATTTATCTGCCAAGCAGTAGTGTGCAAATATTACTGAGTTCCGGTTTAAAGGGCACTATTTATAGCGAAACTACGGGGCATATGAGACTTTAGAAACAATATCTCAGGGTGAAAAGCGTAGTGCAGTGCCGCGCAGGATTATGCAATGCAGTGTTCTGGGTGGCGCCGTTACTGTGATGGGCAGGCGTAACGCTTACCATAAGGTGAACGTCTTGCTCGTCTCGTCAAGCGGTCAAATAAAAAAAAAACAGGCATTTTGAACTGCTATGCATGGCATTTGTTTGACTACGGCACATATCCGGTTACTAGACCTGATTCTTATAGATCAGCATTCCATACAATTGAACGATGTAACGCACGTACACAATAGGTAGGTACTAACAGATAAAATAACACCGTCATGATAATATTCATTACAATTACTGTTCTTACAGTAAAAACTCTTTATTCGCGCTTCCTTCATTCGCGTTTTCGCTATTCGTGGATTGATATAAATAATTTTATTACAGCCAGGGCAAATAGTAAGAGCGCCTTAAAGCCAGATGCAGCGAAACATGCATTATGTATAGCTTTTTATAAAGCGAACTCAGAAATGCAATTTAATACAAAGTATTAAGTTTAATGTGATCTCAGATTAAAAGAAGCGAGAAAGCGCTGTTTATGTATTTTTTGATTTATGTCTTCACAAGCTATGAGCTATGGCTTTAGCCGAGGATGAAAGGTGTGTTCTGTGTTCTTCAAAGACAGGGCGTACTAATAGAACAAGTTTTATCAAAATCTGTTCAGCTGCTACGGATTTGAGTGGCAACAAACACACTTACACACACACTTTAGCAATTATAGTAGGTACATAATAATAACAGAAAGGATAGTATAATGTGATATAGGATTTTTTTTATTTTACTGAGTGACGAGACAAGCAAGTCGTTCGCCTGATGGTAAGCGCCACGCCTGCCCATAACAGTTACAGTGCCACACAGAACTTTGCATTGCATAATCTTGCGCGGCTCTGCACTGCGCTCGTCACCCTGAGACATCGGCTCTAAAGTCTCATAATGCCCAGTAGTTTCGTGACCTGTGATCGGTTTTTTGACATACATAATTGCATACATTTAAGTGGAAACCCCAAGCTATTATGCCTAAGTCAGGATACTCTTAAATATGAAAATGAAACAGAAAAACTCAATCCCAATCAAAGACTTTTATTTCCTCCGCAGAATAATATCATCAACAAAGGAACAAGACTCCGCTAATTAAGGCTTAATCCGAGCATTCTTTCTAATTGCATCCATTAACTAATAACTCAGCTTCCGCGGGTTCAGAGCGAACATATTTTATTATTCAGAAATTAAAATCCTCCTTGTTGTAATCCGTCAGAAGCGTACGTCATGAAAACAAAATGGCGGAAAATAATACAAAATGGAGGGAAAAATATTCAAAATGGCGGACGCAGGTGCAATGGACTTTGAAGTATTACGGTTTTAGTGGTTTTATACCACGCCATAGATTTCCCTAGCTTTTTTTTCTTGTTTCATCTGGAATATTACGTAATGTTTTCTTACACAAAATGTTAACGTTAGAATTTGTGGCCGATTGTTTCATTTTTAGCCGGAAATGTAAGTAATTTTCAAGTAGGTCTACTTTTTTGCATGCATTTGCCAAGAATGCTGTAAAATATGCTACACGTGGTAAGAAAATAAATCACAAGATCCTATCTTATATGATGTCCGGATTACATTATGCTAGTCTTTAGTAGAGATCTTTAGTTAAACTCGAAAGCAAGTGATTTATTACACAGAATCGTATAAAGCTAATATCGTGGCACGTTTCTACTAAAACCTAGCATAATGTAAACTGGATTTTAGAATTAGTATATTAGACCACTCTGTATTGTTCTGTTTTTATTTTTTTATAACGAATCGACAAAAATTCGACCGCAGTCTCATCTAATGGTAAGCAACGACGCGGTCAATGGTGGAGCATGCTTGCCTAGACGATACGTAATTCACTCTCGACTTGAACACTTCCAGATTATAGCTCTCGGGAAACAAAGAAGGGTGTTTCATTCCTTCGCTATTGTAATTATTATAAAACTGTATGCAAATCATTTTGTGCGGAGGAATATAAACCTATACGGATGCCGTGTTTCCGTACGTCTTGTTGTCTGATGGTGGGAAGGAGATGGAGGAATTGAGCTATGTAACTCCATCGCATCATTATTCTGTAACTTTACCTGCTAAAATTAGCCTATACAATATTTAAACCACAATTAATTAGTTAATTGATATCCTTTTGCCGTGCCTTGCCTAAGGCGATGGATCTAATGGTGTTCTATGTTAGTGTAAACTTATGTGTGTAAATAACCTATGTTACGGATACTGAATAAACACAAGCGTGTAAAGTAAACCTTTTACAATGCCAGTGGGCTGTATTGCGGTTGGTCCTTAAGATGGTATGTTTCACTTTTGGCGGAAAATTCAAAATTTAAGCAGTTTTTTTTTTGTTTTTGGCCCTAAACCAGGGAACGAATTGACAATAGTAGATCATATATATAAGATAAAAAAATCTTTTACGTACGTACAAAATTTAGTCTTTAGTCATATGCTTTTAATATTTGGGCTTAGCACGATTTGTGTATTAAGCCAGAGTTAAAAAAAAAACTGTGCCAATCGAATCGTGTTCGAATAGTGAAATTTTTTAAATTATAAAGTGCAAGCGAAATGCATAGAATCTTAATTATATCTACTTTCTACTGCGTATTCTGTGACAAAACTAATAATAGTAACGCGTTACGATCTCATAAATAGACCCTTAACTAGGACTCCCTGTACTTAGGGAATCAGAGAAAATACTTGTGACTCACACAATTTTTTGCGGGAATCGAACTTGCAACCCTACGCTTTGCATGCGGCTCATCACACACGGAAGCCGTCAAAGCCGTTAAGTTAACTAATAACTTACCTGAGTTTTACTACTAAACTTATCGTGTAACTTCAACTTCTTGTAAGATAAGGGGGCCGGGATCTGCGTAGTAGTTCAGTGGAACATTAGGCAAATTGTCGCCGCGGGCAATTTTCTACTCTATTTGAGTGAACACTTTGAAGTAACCTGAAATGTGTGTGTGTGTGTGTCACACATAGGTATGTTTGTGTCGTTGTGAGAGTGTTTAGTATCAGTAGCAGAGATAACGGAATAACGGTATGGACGGTTAAGTTTCTGAATATTGGTTTTTACTTGGATTTATTTTTTGCGAAATGATTATCGAATTTGTAGACAACATTTTGTTTTACCTAGTAGTACTATAATAAAATACGACTATTAAGTCGTTATTAGGTTTTGTTCATGGAGATAACTATAATTTTAATTTTACTATATTTTGATAACAATCAGCAGGTCATCATCAACCCATAACGTCCCACTGCTGGGCACGGGTCTCTCCTCACTTTCGTGAGGAGGGTTAGGCCATATTCCACCACGGGGGCCAAGTCCGGATTGGTGGATAACATACCTACCTCAGAAATAATTATCGGGTAGGGTATGTGGGTTTCCTCGCGATGTTTTCCTTCACCGAAAAGCGAGTGGTAATTACGTACATATGTTTTACAGAAACACATTGGTACGTGCCCGCACTGGGATTTGAACTCACGACCTTCTGATTGGAAGGCGGACGTTCTCCCACTAGGCTACCGTCGCTTAGTTATCAGTAGGTAACTTTTTTTATTAAATTGGAACGATTTATTTTTGTTCGCAATAAATTTTGGTAATATAGTTCTTGAAATATATCTTTGTCTAATAACAAAAGAATACTACTAAATCCTACTAATATTACAAATGCGAAAGTTTGTGAGTATGGATGGATGGATGGATGTTTGTTCCTCATTCACGCAAAAACTAGTGAACGGATTCGAATAAAATTTGGAACACAGATAGTTTATAACCAGGATTGAGTAATAGTGTACTTTTTATCCCGATAGTATGTTCCCGTGGGACAAAACGGGAACTACGCGAGTGAAACCGCGGGGCGCAGCTAGTTTTCAATACAACAGCAAATAATATTGTGTGCAGAGTTTTTGAGTTATAACATTTTATTCACAAATTCATCCACAGCTCCCAATTTCATTTTCAACTGACATCAGCGAGTAAGTCGTCCAATATCGGTAGATAGGTACAAACAAAGCTGAATAACAAATGTGAGCCATCAATCCGACGGCGAATGAGGGCCTAATGTACGTCATCACATTTGCACACTCGCTTCAATACTCAGCGATGTGCGTAGAGGTACGAACAGTGGATATCGACGCTAGAAAGCGTAAACGCTGTAACCTTGAAACGCAAAATTGTTCACCAGAGCCAAAAAACTTTATTTTTGTTGAAAAAAAATCATAACTCAATATCTACTCGACCTAAAAACGTAAATTTTGGATATTTGGTGTGTTTCATACAAAGCTACAATACTGCCTCCTTGGTTATATCCTAAAGTTCCTAGGGGACGTTGAAATGTGGGTTACAGCGTTTGTTTCCTAATATGTAAAAAAAGTATTTTCGGGTCGGTCAAAGGGTTACAGCGTTTACGCTTTCTAGCGTCGATATACACAAATGAAATGAAATGAAGGAATCATAGCAGGCAGGCAAACAGCCAGCCGGGAATGAATGAATGACGAACGAACGACCGAGCGAGCCAATTAACGAATTTATGAATAAATGAAAGAACGATCTATTCACTACTTCGTTCGCTCGTTCACTCTTTCGTTTGCTTGTTCACTCTTTCGCTCGTCCGTTTCATTCACGCGTTCATTCGTTCTTTCATTTATACATTAAAAAAAAATTGTCATTCATTCATTTTCTAGAATTCATGAACGAACGAACGAATTAATTAATTAATTTATGAAATAGGAACTTCTCAATACCTAAAAGTATCACAGATTGGTGGCGCTTGGGTTCATTTTTTATCAGCTAAGCAGCACTGAATTTGTAAAGTAACGTAATTTTGTTTAAAATTTTACATAACCTTGTCTTAAGATTAATTTATAAATGTGATAACATTTATGCCATATCCATTGAACATGTATTTGCACATCTCCGTATGTATTTATGCCAAACAAATAACCGTACATATTTCATCCGTGTATCTGTTAAATTATTTATTTGCATCGACTCCGTGTCATCTCTCTTATTTGTCTCCGTTATTACGTTTTGCAATTTCAATATTTATCACAATATCTACTGTTTGTATCATTTTGTATCTTGAGATGCAAACGCACCGACTAGGAAATTTCTAAGGATCTAAAATAGTGGGTTTTTAAGGGTAATTTTTTGTTGCACATTTTTTTTTATAGTGTTTAGTTCAAACATTTTGCATATTGTTATTAACAAAGAATACTTTTCTATATCATTTTATAGATTTAAACTTTCCTTGTAATAATAATTCGGAATATTTTTAATAATTCAAAGGATCATTTTGTAAGAATATTAAGTTTTCTGCGGGTTTCTATAAAGAAAACATAAGACTATAATCCACTAAACCAACCTAGTAAGTTAAAGTAGTCTCAAAATATATTTATCATAGTAATCTAATACATAAATAATTCCACGTAATCGCAAAAAATTCAGGGCAGGTCAAAAAACTTCGACCCTCTATTTGTAGGTAATTCAATAAGTCAATGTAATGTGATTTTTTATTGCTCTCTACCGAAAAATAATAGCGTTATCATACTTGTCTCGACTTCGATGGCCTATTCTATTTGATTTGTGAAAAATGTAAGCCTATAAAGCAAAAAACAAAAAAAAAATACTGTCATGGACTTTGACAGGCTTTCGTATGACCCCATTTTTTCGGTATACAATCATATCACAATCTTATTTTATTTTAACACATTGACTGCTGAAAACACACGTTTGTGTTTTTATAATTTTTCGGCAAGCATAAACACGCCTAGTGTGCGAGTCCAGACTGCTGTATTGCCAATTTTATCACAACAGTTGTGTGCGCCCGCACACCTGATTGAGTTTAGTTACGACACAACGCTAGTAAATTGTAAGCACACACGTTGTGTGAAGATTCGCAAAAGTAGCAAAAAAACGGTACAGAAGTGAACAGCAGTGTCTGCCTCCGAGGGATAACGGTGGTAATGAGCTGACTGTAGAACGTGAGGTTTCAGGTTTGATTCCCGCACATGGCAAAATATTTTGTTTTAACCATAGGTATGTGCTTAATCACTTGTTATATACATAAACCATAACTCTACTAGGATTCCTGCATCCAAGTAATCAGAAACTACAAGAACAATGGTTCTACAAACACTCAGACTTAGTGCAAATATATATTTACCCTGCGCGGGTATCGAACTCGTAACACACCTTGCAGTCAACGACAACGACTTACGCCACGGAGCCCATCAAATAAAGGTAACTCTTAGTTTTATATCACTTTTTGATCTCCACAGACGAGAACCCCAAACCCTGTTTAACTTCTTGCGAAATTCTCTTCTATCCATCCATCTAGCACGCGTGTTCTATCCATTGCTTCGTCGTTACGCAAAAGAAGGACAAACAATCGAACACACTTTTCCATTTATGATATTAGTAGTATAACGGCTCGCAGTCGATTACACCATGTTCGATATTTAAATGCAGTTATAAACTAGACACTAAAACAATCATAAAAGTCCGATTAAAGTATTCAGCGTCGTAAAACTCTAAAAATTCCGAATAGGTATTGATGCGTCCTATTCTATTGGTTGAATTTTATGGTACGGATGCAGGGGCTCGTATAACTCGTATTGTTGTTTATTTTACAGTCGGTTTATAGGGAAATGACGTCACATACGTAATCTTCTGTAATGGTAGCGGTAACCAGTTAAGTTTTTCAGGTGATACGCATTTTTGTCGCTTTCCTATGTAACCAAATTTTTTGGTAAAAAAGTTCGCGTTTGATCACTATTTCACCTGATGTTAAGTGACAATGCGGTCTACGATGGTGCACGATACCAAGAAGTAACCTATTCTCTCGTGACTTGAAGACTCCCAGGATGTAACTATCGGGAAACTCAGACTCCACAGTCCAGGGTCCTCTAAAGAGTTCCACTTCTTTGCGGGACGCATAATGAATGTGGAGGTAAACCGCTTCGTGCGTACAGATCGAACGGCAACGATGTAACCGTGGCGTATCGCCGTACGTCACAGTAGCGGTTTATGCAATAAATCACGTTATCTTAAGGCAGTTATTGCTGCGATGTGGGAAAGTTTTGTTACTGCAGTGTGTTTTCCTGTGGGTGTTTTGGTTTATACACAAAACATATTTTGTTGATATACACATTTCGTCTCCTATTGTTCTGTTTGTTATGAAAACGTAATTTTTTGGGGATTATGTAGTACAAAACACGCGTAGGCACTTACTTACTTAACACTTTCACGTTTCAAAATTTTTAACACTACTATAATAGTTATTAACAATGTAAAAACCACCTCCAATTCTGAAGAAAAATATTACAACCAATTTTTATTCATAAAAACATGAAAGCAAATTGAAATTCTTAGAGTTGGCTGCGGCGTAATATTTCATCTTCAAAACTAACGTCTGCACGTCAAGGAAGCTAGGTTTAAATGAAAACTAATTTTAATATTAATGCTCGCCGGAGAAACTTAGGTGGCATATTAGTTACAATTTATTTATTGAAGTAAAACTTCTTTACGCACGCTTGACTTTGGGAGTAAGCTGGTGAATGCGTTACGAAAAATGTGACCGGGGAGGCGAATGGAATTTGAGAGGTAAATTAGGTTAATAAGTTTAAAATGTAGGGGGTAGGGGGTAGGGGTTAGGGGGTAGAGGGTAGGCGGTAGGTGCACTGCGCTTGTCACACCTAGACATCGGGTCTAAAGTCTCATATGCCCAGTAATTTCTCTGAAAACAGTGCCCTGCGCGCAGCTAGTATGGTATAATTTTATAAACCATTGAAAATATATTGTGTGATTCTGATATTCGACTGAGGAACTCTCAAATAAACATTGCGAGAGATAATTAATTACTTTGGTACCGTAGAATTAATATTGATATAGATCAAATAATTTTGTTAATGGTGGAAATATTTCGTTCACCGAAGTGATCATTCATTCATTTACATACCCTCTGTCACATCACTACACTAAATTCGACATAAACAACGCGTCATTTAGTCAATTTAAAAAAAAAAAGTCTTTTTTCTTAAATAAAAAATTAAAATGAATCCGATGGAATTTTCTTCCATTGAACGATCAAAGTTTATGATTACATTTTTCAAGTCCCTGCAAATATTGCTTGGATTTGATTTCGGGTTCTTCGATTATAGCTCGTTTAAATTAAAATGCCTCGCCAAGTTTTTGTGTCTATTTCAAAGTATGTTTTTGTGTTACTTATTAACTGTAATTAATTATTACAAATTAGATAAATATGCGTTGTTTTGGTACAGCATGTATCTATTTCAATATGTCATAAACGTTATTATCCTTATATTATCTCCGTCTGATTCGACCTTAAGAACTTTTGAATTTGACATACATCAGATCGACGTAGCGCTTCAATCTTACACGGCGTATCGATATGTAGAAAAAAGAAAAACTTTCACGATTATTGTTATGTTTTTACAAAGAATATTTATTTTTATCGTATTCTTTTCACACAATCATATTTTTCTAGACCCTGCATGGGCGTGTTTTATTTACTTTTGCATTATGTTGACCCTTGAATATATAACAACCATCAATATTATCATTTTTTATTCAATGTACTACAGAATTGTCATATTTGTGTCTGAATTAAGAAGTGGCGATAGTGATTTAACCCTTTTCTATCATCTCTACAAGTTGTTCGCTGAGATTGCTACAAAATACAAGAACTTCTTTGATCCCATAGTAAGTAAAATTTCCATGTTTAAGAAAAACATAATCAAAACCTCACTCGGTATTGTGACAAAAACCGCTTGAAAGGAAAAAATATGTTTAGTAGATCATATTTGATTTATTTATTATTGTAATCTATGTATGTTATATGACACTTTATTATGTGACTTGTAAAAGTGCATTATTTCTGCCTCCTTAATAAAATTGGTTCTTCAAAAAGTAATTTGAGTTTTGAAGAAACAATTTTAATAAGGACACCTGGCAATTAGGGATGACGGCAGATGGACAAAAGCAGTGATGGAATGGTGACCGAGAGTGCAGGCTGGTAGGCAGGCCACCAGCCCGTTGGTCGGACGATCTTGTCAAGTTAGTCGGAAAGCAGTGGAGACGTCTCGCACAGGGCCGGAATAAGTGGCGTGAAGGAGAGGAGGCATATACCCAACAGTGGGTTGATACGGGCTGAGATGATGATGATGATAAATTTGTGGATTTATTTTTATTTTCACAGTATCTAGTTCAACTTGTGCTCAATGTTCCTGGCATGATGGTGACCATTTATTATGTTATTTGGGATATCAAGCAACATGGAAATAGAGTGACGGTAAGTAAATCGTTATGTGGAAAAGAAATCTATAAAAGACAGATATATTTTTTGTAACAATAATAGTTTTGCTTGAAGAGTAGGCAAGCATTTGACCGCAGTCTCACCTGATGGTAAGCGACGACGCGGTCGACGGTGGAGCATGCTTGCCTAAAAGATACTTATTCACTCTCGACTTCAAGACTTCTAGATTATTTAGAAACGAAGACGCTGGTAAGGTGTTCCATTCGTCTTATACGCAACGTCTTAAAATATTACTGTACCTACGAAATACTAACTATGTTCCTATCATAGATGTGGAAACTAGAGCACGTGACGGCACTCTCGACACTGCTGATAGCACTGGCACCGGCTTTCTGGGCAGGCAAGCTTTCTTCCGAAACAGAAAAAATAATGATAATTCTGCATGACAAACTGCTAACGGAAAAAGGTTAGAATGCATCTAAAAACTATTATTGTAGGTAGGTACATTAAAAGAAAATATAAGGAAGTTTGCTATAAACTCAAGTATTGATCACGGTTACTAAGCAGATCAGGGCCTCACCTCGAACAGTTAAAACCACCCAGTTAAAGGCCTTAAACTGAACTGCCCTGCTAACTGTTACCACCAAAATCGCTCAGCGTTCATAAGTCGACCAGAGACATTTATTCAAAGAGATCGGAACAATTTGTTTGCATTTATGTGAGTTTATATAGCTCTTTTTCTTTCATTATCTTCAGTCTACTTTTGAGTGACGTCACGTCACGTTTGTCATTTATGAGTGTGTGGTGCCAATCTAGGCTGTTCAGTTTAAGGACTTAAAATTAACTGCATGGAATAAGAATAAGTACGTAGGTACCCCCCAGATCCACAGTCTGCAGTTTGACAGCCCACCTAAGAGTTTAATGTAGCTTAGGAAAAAAAACAGATCAACGCAGCGCGGCGTGCGGTGCGCCGCGCGGCTGTTTCATACATTTTCGTTGTAGTGATAGCGCCGTGCGGCGTTGTCACTTGGATATATTATAATGAAAAAGGCATCCCGTACGAATAGACTCAGCCTAATAATATATCTTATTGAAAATTTTATAACATAAGGAAATAATTTTTTTTTTAAAGAAAATTAATCAGTTTAATTTCATTTCAGACGAGTTAAAATGCCGAGAAATAGAAAGATTCATTCACTACGTGGAAGCTCGTCCTCTCAAATTCACCGTTTACAAAGTGATCCCGCTCGATCTGAACCTACTTGGAATGATATTCAACTTTTGCGTTACCTACTTGATTGTTATCGTGCAGTTTTCTCATTTGTATTAAAAAAATATAAAATTGACAAAGGAGTTATTTTTTTTGTCACCTCTATGGAAAATTAAGATTTTACCATCTCTGTGATTCTACCAAAGTTGTTCCTAATGGCTCAATATGGTTTTTATTATAGTACATCATCATCATCATCAACCAATAACATCCCACTGCTGGGCACGGGTCTCTCCTCACTTTCGTGAGGAGGGTTAGGCCATAATCCACCACGGGGCCCAGTCCGGATTGGTGGATAACATACCTACCTCCGAAATAATTCCCGGGTAGGTATGTGGATTTCCTCACGATGTTTTCCTTCACCGTAAAAGTAGTAACAAACAAAGAAAAAACAAACAAACAAACAAACAAATGAATTTGAACAAATGAACAAAGTAGTATTTCAGAGAAATTTGACCCAATTGATATAACCCCTGTAAGAGAATTGCCAAAAGGTCAAATTCATCTAATCAATCATGACTTCTCTGTTAACACCTTCAGTGCTGAGAACACAACTGTCATGTTTTTCATAACTTGCCGTGAGTGCGGGAAAACACAACTGTTGTGTTTGTTGTATCGAAAAACACTATGGAGTGTGCAGAGCCGCACCCGTGGCTAGACAAGCAAATCGGCTCAGCAGTGAAAGTGTTAAACTATATTCGTGCTCCACTTGCTGCAATGCAATGTGTAACATCTTTCTACAGTGGCGGTGTCATTCCAAACATACCAGGAGCCTCTTATAGCGATTCAATTGAAGACCTAAACTGAACCGCGTCGCATAATCGTACCTTGACGTCTTATTTTTTATGTTGCTGCCATTTTCAACCTAAACTATATCCAGTTAACTTTGAAAATGACAGGAACCTAAATTGAGTCCCTAATAAGCCCTTTTCAACCTAAACTATATCCAGTTTAGGTTGAAAATGGCAGCAACATAAAAAATAAGACGTCACGGTACGATAATGCGACGCGGCTTAGTTTAGTTTCTCAACTGAATCGCTATAAGACGTCATGGTAGGCCCCCAGTTGTATGAAGGCGTGGTGCTTAAAGTCAGGTAGAAAAGAATACAATAGGTAATCAAAGGTAGTAATGACAAGGATAGACATCATCCTTGTCTGGTCACTTAATTGTATAATAAATTAACGATCCAGTACATATATAGCTACCTATTTTCTATTAAAGAAACACTCACCACCGTATTTAATTATGTTAGACTACAGTAATGATTATTCGTTGAGCTTACGTATTTTTTCTTCACTTCATCAATAGTTTAAGCTTAACTGGTCCTGCGTTCGATTTGTTCAAATATATCATAGAAAAAAATGTTTAGTAATCATAAAAATAATTTATATGTCAAATCATTAATCATATTTTATAAATTCCTTCACGTATTCTACGGTATAGATTTTGGGTTTTTCGCCTCGGCATCGATCAAAATAAATCGCGTTCTGAAATTACGCTGCGTACTTCAGTGTTTACTTGTGAGTTTAGCCGCGTCATGGGACGTTGAATACAGCTTCAGTCTTCCGACACTGTGGGTAGCTCTTTTCATAACGGAATATTGCTCATTTGTGCTTATTTTCGTAACCTTTCGAAGAGAGATAAATTTAAAGAATTTCAAATGCGAATTGGAAATTATAGACATGAAATTGAACGCTTACCAAGCAAATGACTATGTGGGGAAGAGAGAATTTTTAACATTATTTTTTTTTTATGTGTATCGAATAGGTATGACTGTTATGTTTTGCGTACTATTCCCGCGTCTGTGTATAAAGCCTGTCGGGTTTTCGGCCTTACTTTTTACACTGCTATTATGTCATGACGCTATTGCAATTTCAATAACATTCATATTCTTTGCAATTTATCACCGCCTAGAGATTTTTGCGACCAATTTAAAGACCGCTAGAAGTGAATTGTTGGCTTCGTATTACAATATTTACAAATCTATTATTGATGTCACTGAAAATATAAAAAGCGCGTATGATGCTGTGGTAAGTACTATGACAATCCCACTACAGTAATTATTACAGTTTGATATTCGTAAATATTTAAGTTATAGAATAACAAGGACATTTTTTTTATTTATAATTACGATGATGTTTATATCTCATGTAGTGGTTTGGGGACCAGGGAGTGGAGATAGACGAAGCGTCCCGTGGTCCCTCGATTATTTCGCTTCTTCGATAGGTGAGGTGAGTCCGGCGATAGTGAAACGCGCAAGTGGGTAAAACAGCGGTATATTGTTACACGTTAAACACAAACACAAGTAATGGAGCCGGAGCTACATGTAATTAACACGAACAGCATTAAATATACATCATTGCTGATGATAGTGCGCATAGTGCGTGAGCGCCGCGTGCGATGTCTGGGCGGGAAGTGTCCATTGACAATCGCGCGGACACTAGTGATGCGGGTCGGCACTATCCAACCAGTGTTGTAGCGTCGACCCACAGAATATAAAATATGTATATGATATAAAATAAAGGAGGCGGTCAGGATATCAGGTATCAGGTATCAGATATCAGGATCGCCACAATGGAACATGGTGGTGGAAGCAGAGAATAACAAGAGGACTTGTGTTTTTTATTGATAAAACTATAGATATTAGGAATGTCAGGGGCAGGCGTAGCACTATTGAGACTGAGGACTTTTAATCTCGTTACTCAGACAAATTTAATTAAAAAAAACGAGTAGTGCTTTAGACCACACGGCTGAAGTAAAACTTCTTTAGCTCCATCTATATGTATGTAAGTATACAACTAGCTATGAGAGAAATAGAGAAAGAAAAGGTGCTCGCACCTCTCTCTCTTGCCCCTACAGTAATCTACAAAACGTAACTCTCTCTTTATATCTTCACTAACTTATATCTCCCTCTCAACTTCTATTAGCCTCGCCCGATCACACTTTTCGTAACGCTCTCGTCACGCATTCACCGGCTTACTCCCAAAGTCAAACGTGCGTAAAGAAGTTTAAGTTCAAAAAGTTTTTGTGTGGATAAAGTTGCAAGAACGTTTATTCACTTTCAGTCTTAAATGTCTATTTGGGAAAAATTACGTAATTTCCGTAAAAACTTTTTCTGTTCACAGTTCTTTGCATCAGTACTGTTCAATATTCCTGAACTAATGGCTGCAATATATTACAATGTGTGGAATTTTAAAAATTTAGACGTTTCCGTAAGTATTATTAATAACTATTTTAATATTAGAAAACTAATTTCTAACTTACCTGTAAAGTTATTTTCATAATAAAATTCATGGTTGGAAAATAACAGCAGAATAATATTGGGACAGTACTTAATAATAAATGTAATTAAGACTTGTATAATATAAGCTTAGTAGGAGAACGTCCGCCTTTCAAGGGAAAAGGTTGTGCGTTTTAATCCTAAGGCAAGTACCAATGTATTTCTGCAAAAAAGAAACATATGTACGCAACAGTAATTAGCACTTGCTTTTCGGAGAAGGAAAACATCGTGACGAAACCATTAATCCAGACCGGGCCCCCGCGATGGCATAACCCTCCTTACGAAAGTGAGGAGAGACACGTGCTCAGCAGTGCATCAATATGGGTTGATGATCACGATGATAATATAGAATAGAATAGAATAGAAAACTCTTTAATGTACACCAAAAAAAAACACAGTACAGAAACATTACTATGGGTAAACAAGGATAGTACAATGGACGGTCTTATCGCCGAAAGCGACAACAATACAACAACAAAAGCAACAGGATAGGCACCAATTATCCTCGAAAAATTCAGTCTCAAGCTCCACCAAAGAGATCTCGGTAGTAAGTTAGTACACAATAGATAGTTTAATGTACTACGGTTATTTGAGTTCAGGAATGGTTTTTTTGTTTCAGGAATGGTTGTTGCCTAGTGCCATACAATTTTTTGGAGTATTCATGGTTCTTATGATAACGCTTTCACCGGCGCTTTGGGCGGGGATGCTTACTGACCAAACCTATAAAATAAATGTTATTTTGCATGATATGCTGTTCCGAGAAAAAGGTAAACGTTATCTAAATATTATAATATCATTATTATTTTAATTATTCTGACTTGACGTTGCGTCGCATAAAAAAAAAATGCCACGCATTTTGTATTATTATATTGCTCCAGGTTCTATTCAAACTTAATCTGCCTCATCTAAGCCTATTTTATTTTACTAAAAAAAACTACTCGCGACTAGTATAAATATTTTTTGTAAAATAGTTGGCACTCTTCGTAAACACGAGTGCGTGAGAACATCTGTTGAACTAGAATATCTGGCGAAGGCTCAAAACCCTCTTATCCTTTTGACACAGTTTCATATCCACAATTTGTATTTCAGATTTATCGCAATGCCACGAAATAGAAAGATTCATCCATTACGTAGAATCTCGTCCTCTGAACTTCACTGTTTGGAACGTGATACCTCTGAACGCGGACCTCATCGGGATGGTTCTGAAGTTTATCGTCACCTATCTTATTGTAATCATACAGTTTTCTCACCTCTATTAAAACAAGTGCGTTATTTGGGAACTTTATTATATCTTACCTTCGCTTACTTTTCTAGAATATAAAAACAATAGACGTGAGTAACAGCTACTTATACGAACTTTTTTAAGACAGGTCAATTATATGGTAAGTATTACAATGATGACATAATGAGGAGTCATGGCATTGACATTGTGTAATGCAAATCAATCACATCTCTTCATATCTTAAATAACGTATTTTGGTCTCATTAATAACCCGAAATCTACTACTATTCTATACTTGTGAGAATAACGGACTAAAAGTATGAGAAGTTAAGATTTGCAACAAAAATTGGATGCAATATGGAAAGTTCGTCTTCGTTTTGCCGTGAATAGGTACGTCTGGTAATCAGAGAAATTTGACCAATATGGCATGATCCTCATCAGAAACTATACAACCGGCCAAACACATGCGATCTATCACTTCTCTGTTAGTCTGGATCTGTGTTCCACTTGCACGTTGATTAGATGTGTATTATTTTTCTGTAATCTATGTAAGTTACCCGAACATACAAGTCGAAAGCCGGTTTGGCGCTTACACTCAGGCGGACGACAGGCTTGTCTCATTACTCAATTTTATAAAATGGTTATCGATCCAGTACCTACTCTCTAGTAAAAAAAAAACTCACCTTTCTGTTTAATTATAACAAGCTATAAATTAATGAGTATTCAGTGGCATTACAATTTTTTCCTTCACTTTGTTCATACAATTTGCCTTAACTGGTCCTGCTTTGAACCCATTCATAATTATATTATTTGATAACAAAAATGTTTAGTGATAATAAGGATAATCAATACGTCAAACTTTTAACAATATTTTATAAAATTCTTCACATATTCTACGGTATTGATTTTGGGTTTTTGGATTCAGCGTCGATCAAAATAAATCGTGTTCTGAAATTACGCAGCGTGCTTCAGTGTTTACTTGTGTGTTCAACCGTGTTATGGGGCATACAATTCAGTTTTCCTCTTCAAGCTCTGTGGTTTTCTCTTTACTTAACAGAATATGGTTCATTCATGCTGTTGTTCATAACGTTTCGAAGGGAGACAAATTTAAGCACTTTCAAAAGCAATTTAGAACTAATCGATATGAAATTGAATGCTTACCAAGCTAATAACAATGTTGGAAAGAAAGAATTTCTAACAATCACTTTGTGTTATATTTTTCGCATAAGCCTTTCTGTCATATTTTGCGTTTTATACCCACTACAGTGCATGGAGCCTTCGGGACTTTACGCTCTCGTTTTTACGATAACTCTATGTCAAGACGCTGTGGTCATTTCAAACTCATTTATATTTTATGCAATTTATCACCGTCTTGATATCGTTGCAACTAATTTAAGAACTGTTAGAATTGAATTATTGGAGTCGTATTATAGTCTTTACAAATCTATTATCGAAATCACTGAAAATATCAAGAACGCGTACGATGCTGTGGTAAGTAGACATTACAAGTATTTACAATCATCAATCGTCATCAACCCATAACGTCCCACTGCTGGGCACGGGTCTCTCCTCACTTTCGTGAGGAGGGTTAGGCCATATTCCACCACGGGGGCCAAGTCCGGATTGGTGGATAACATACCTACCTCCGAAATAATTCTCGGGTAGGGTATGTGGGTTTCCTCACGATGTTTTCCTTCACCGAAAAGCGAGTGGTAATTACGTACATATATTTTACAGAAACACATTGGTACGTGCCCGCACTGGGATTTGAACTCACGACCTTCTGATTGGAAGGCGGACGTTCTCCCACTAGGCTACCACCGCTTAAAATATTTACATTATTACAAAATACCAAAAATATTTGCAGCTTTGTTTGATGAGTTGGTAGCAAACAGGATAAGCTTCTGACATCTTCTGATGAAGGAAAATACGGGAGAGCACCTACCATAGCGTCCATTTGGATAGCTTTTTGCAGTCATAGCGTGGTTAGATCAAAATGTGATGAATGTGAGATCCTATCAGTAATCTTCACTATTGCGTTGTGTACTAAGACGTATTTATAAAAACGATGGAATATTTATAATATGGTTCAATAAGCTTTTTTGTTTACAGTACTTTGCATCAGTACTCTTCAACATTCCTCAGCTAATGTCTGGGATATTTTATACCGTTTGGAATATTAAAAATAATGATACGTTCGTAAGTAATAGTCATACGTTTTATAAATATATGTATATTATTATTTTTTTTATCTTATCTTATATCTTTAAATGAGCAATTCTTGTATATATATATATATTCCGAGATTCCAATTATATATATATATAATAATTGGAATCTCGGAATCGGCTCCAACGATTTTCATGAAATTTAGTATATAGGGGGTTTCGGGGGCTATAAATCGATCAAGCTAGGAATAATTTTTAGAAAATGTCATTTTATTCGTGTTATATCAAATTAAACATAAACTTGGAAGAAAAATAACAAAGCGTTGGAGGCGTTTGAGTAGTCCAAATTTAAACTGAAAGATATGACTCTTCCTGACTAAGAAAATTAATTGTTTATTTATATTATTTGTGTTTTTTTAACGTGTTCACTTAAAAATGCCTAAACGATCTTGGAAAAAAACGCTTATAAACAATCTACCGAGCAAAGCTCGGTCATCCAGGTACTTATTTATTAAGTATAGTGTGTATGTGTATTATTAAAACATAAGTATTAAATGTATTGTGTATGTTAAATACTGTAAGTACGCCACCCACCTTACTATCGAAACATGTTTTTTTACTCTCCATCCATAGGTTGTCAGGAAGAAATTGCTTTCAGCGATAAGACCGCTCATTATACTACCCTTGTTTACCTATTGTAATTCTTCTGTACTGTGTTTATTTTTGTTTCTGGTGTACAATAAAGAGTTTTTCTATTCTATTCTATTCTACGTTTGTTGATTGTTAATAGCAAGTTATTCTTACAGTTTTCTCTTATTTTTATTAAAATCAAAATTAACAAGTTAATTCAAATTATACGATTTCAGGAATGGGGGTGGCCTTGCATTTTACAAATGTCTGGAGTGTTATTCATTCTTGCGTTAACGCTTTCACCGGCGCTTTGTGCGGGGATGCTTACGGATCAAATTAATAAAATAAACATTATTTTGCATGACAAGCTTTTGCTAGAAAAAGGTAAACGTAATAATCTGAATATTATGATATTTCATCCTTCTGACGCCGCACATACGACCTTAAAACTTTTTAGTAAGCTTTCAGCTCAATATTTACAGTTCGTTTTTATCATTAGAACACTGCTCGAGGTTCTTTTTAATTTTGGTCTACTTCAGGTATTTTCATTAATTCACTAAAAAAATTGCCAAAAAAAAATCCAATAAGAATGAACATTTTCCGTCTCCGTTCGAATGGCCAACGCACATGCGTGAAAAGCCCGTCGAACTAGAATGTCTCGGCCGGGACTTTCCGATATCGGGACTGTCACTCCTTCGATTTGACACTGGAAAGACTGCTAGCATGTTGAATCTGTTTGATATCCACAGTTTTAATTCCAGATGGGTCACTTTGCCAAGAAATAGAGAGATTCATCAGTTATGTGGAATCTCGATCTCTGAATTTCACTGTTTGGAACGTGATACCTATGAACGCGGACCTCATCGGGATGGTTCTGAAGTTTATCGTCACATATCTTATTGTAATCATACAGTTTTCTCACCTCTATTAAACAACTGCACTATTTGGGAACTTTAAAATATCTTACCTTTGTTTAGTGTTTCAGAATGTAGAAAGCAATTAACGTGAGTAACAGCGATAGATAGCGATTTTTAGATAGTTTAATTCAATGATTAACTTAGAAACAAAATTGTATGGTTAGTATTTAATTTTGACGAGTTAGCGAGGAGTCATGGCGTTGACATGTTTAGTCCATTTTCATTTCTCACGTCTTAGTCAAGTTCCTAAACCTATACATAAATATATTCAAATTACGTTACGAACTAAAAGTGAAAATTTAATTATGCCGTCATCCACATACCCGGTTCTACCAATCGTAAGCAGGTGAGGTGCTTATAGCCAGGTGGACGACAGGCTTGTCTCATCACTCAATTGTATAAAAAGGTTATCGATCCAGTACCTAATCTCTAGTTAACAAACAAACTCACCTTTCTGTTTAATTACAACAAGCTATAATTAGTTAAGTATTCAGGGATATTACGTAATTTGTTTCCCCATTTTGTCAATACTTTTGCCTTAACTGGTTCTGCTTAGAACTCTGTTAAATGATATCGAAAATGTTTAATAAGCAAAAGGATAACCAATACGTCAAATTCTTGACCATATTTTATAAATTCCTTCATATATTCTACGGTATCGATTTTGGGTTTTTGGATTCAGCATCGACTAAAATAAATCGTGTTCTGAAATTACGCAGCGTGCTTCAGTGTTTAATTGTGTGCTCAATCGCTTTATGGGGCATTCAAAACAGTTTTCCTCTTCAAGCTCTTTGGTTTTCTCTTTTCATAACGGAATACTGTTCATTTGTGCTTGTATTCGTCACCTTTCAAAAGGAAACAACTTTAAACAATTTCAAATGCAATTTAGAACTAATCGATATGAAATTGAATGCTTACCAAGCTAATAACAATGTTGGGAAGAAAGAATTTTTAACAATCACTTTGTGTTATATTTTACGCATAGTTATATCTGTCATCGACTGTTTGTTGTACCCAGTTCAGTGCATAAAGCCTTGGGGGATTTTTGTTTTACATTTAACGATACCATTATGCCATGACGCTATTGTAATTACAAACGCGTTGATTTTCTATGCAATATATCACCGCCTTGAGGTTTTCGCCACTAATTTAAGAACGGCTGGAAGTGAGTTATTGGTTTCGTATTATAATCTTTATAAATCTATTATTGATATGACCGAAAATATGAAGAGCGCGTATGATGCTGTGGTGAGTACATCACTTTGCAACATTTACATTACTCCATTACAATATAGATTAAAAAAATAAGTTGTCCGTAAAGTTGGTTTACGGACGATATTTTAACGTGACTGTTCGCGCCACTTACATTGGCACTCATAATACCTTCCTACCTTCCTATTCCTATCATTTCTTGGCGACTATCTCTGTCGCTCATATCGTGGTATCCACGAGAAAACTGCTTGCCGCCGCAAGGAGTCTGCGATCGACCCTCGTCCTTCGCGGCTGCCGCTCTCGCCGAATCCAAAAAGTACTGGATCTGCTGCTCCTCTGTAGTGGTCCACGTGAATTCGACGCGCAAATATAAACAAAACCCGCTATAAACCCGCCGCGTAAACGCTCCTTGCCGACACGCACCAACCGCCAAAAATACAGTCCACTACATCGAACGTCATAACATCCTGAAGGAACAAGCAGCTTGGAGACGGACCCGAACCGAGGTGATTGCAGTTGCATGGAGACCAGGTTAGTCGCCAAGTTCCTTTGTACTACTCTTCTACCAGCCATCCTTCCCCCGCCATTGGAGGCGCGCTCAGCCTATACAGCTTAGCTGCCGCGCTAACATATTGTTGGTCCTCCGCCGCCGGATCTTCTCTGGTCCTCCCGCTATTCTCTGGCCCCTCTTAGGCCTCATATAGTCCTCTTTATAACCGCCCGCAATTTTATATTGGTATTTTTACCAACGATAATTTCCTATAATTATCGTGTTCCCGCCCGCAATTACAGTTCAGATAGTACCCTGTACTATCCTACTACGCTCTTATATACTTATTTCGTGTATTCCGCATTCCTAAATAGTAAAAATAACGATTTTTCCGTAATTCTTAATTTTTATTAAAAAGTGAAGGTATTCCTAACGACCGCCCGTGCGTCTCCACGTGGGTATTCAATACGCCGCGCGCGTGGCAGGTAAATGCTGTAGGCAGTTGCAGTAAATTAGGAATTTCATACTTTATCTAGTTTTTTATACTTTGTTAAGATGGCTATGGCTACTCGTTCAAAAGACAAAGATAGTGAAGTATACGAGGACGCAAAAGCGCTCGATACGTTACAGATCGAACGTTTGACCTTGATAGGTAAACGTGACATTATATTTTCTCGCTTACAAGATATTTTTAACCGATCTTTAAAGGCTTTCACTGATGATACTGAGAAAGATTTATTTCTATGTGGAATGATCTCGTTAGACCGCTTACGCTCCGATTTCAATGAAATTGTGAACAAATTAAATGTCACCGAGTTGACTCTCAACGCTTCGTACACGGTAAACTACCAATCTATAAACGTCTTCGAAGATATGTTTTGCCGTTGTCAGTTTGTTTATAATAAACTTAACCCGCCTTTAAAAACCGCTGATTTCAATGTTGCCCCGCAACGTAAATCCATCAGAATTCCTGAACTCGATTTGATGGTCTTCAATGGAGATCCGATGACCTGGAGAATATTTTATGAGTCATTCAAACGCACGATTCACGAAAATCCCGATCTCACTGATCACGAACGCGTCCAATATTTAATTAATAAATTGTCAGGCCGGGCCCTTGCAGTTTGTTCTGGTATCGTACCTAACGGTGATAATTATCCGATCATATGGCAGACGCTCGTCGATAGGTATAACGACAAACGTAACCTAGCCTCCGCTTATCTTGATCAAATGCTTGATTTTAAATCTTTTAACACCGCGACGAATAAAAACTTAGAATTATTCCTAGATAAATTCTGCACGGCTGTGTCAAGTTTGAAGTCTCTCCAGCTCGATAACATGTCTGATTTTATTTTACTATCGCTCGCTTTGAAGAAAATAGATTCAAGTACTGCACGGTCGTTTGAAATGCACATGCGAGGTAAATCTATGCCTACATACAATGAACTTTTAAAATTCATCCGCGAACAAAGCAAAATATTGGAACGCACTACGACCGATTCTCTTAGCCGCAGTGATAACAGGCCGGGTACTGCAAGGTCTACGCAGTCTTTTGCAGCATCATGCGTCACTCACTGTCCGCTTTGCAAACAAGCCGATCACGCTAACTTATATAGATGCCCTGCATTTGATAAGCTTTCTATCGACGACAGGTACACTTTTGTAAAACAAAGCAAAGGTTGCACTAATTGTCTAAGCACTACGCATATAAATACTGCTTGCAATTCTAAATTTAATTGCCGTTATTGTGGATGTAAACATCATTCTATGTTATGCCGCAAAGTATCATCTTCCCGTGAAGACAATCGCCCGTACCCTAGCGCTCCGTCACAGGCGCACGCGCCGCCTCCGCGCGCGCGAACTGGCAACTTCTCCGCCGCCGGGGATCACATGCCGCCTTCGGCATCGCCGCCGCCCGTCGCGGGCTCCGCTAGCGCTCAGCTGACGAACTTACCTACAACTGCTTATCAGTCATCACAACAACAGGTGTCGCTGTGTAATATACGCCCCGCTTCGCAGCCTAATGACACTACTTGTTTACTGGGAACCGTACAAGTTTATGCTACGGATTTAAATGGTCGCCGCCATGTAGTACGCGCCTTAATTGATTCGGCTTCCCAAAGTAACTTTTTAACTTCAAAATGTTGCGCTAAATTAAATTTAAAATGCAATAAGGTGACGAACACCGTTGTTAAAGGGATAGGTTCCGCATCTAACTCAATCAAGGGAGCAGTTTCTGCTACTTTGTCTTCCCGCCTAAATGATAATTTTATTGCAATTGACGCCTATGTTATCGACCGCATAACAGACAATTTACCGGCAGTGAAAATTGACGTATCCTGCCTTTCATACCTGAACTGCCTGCCTCTGGCAGACGACAGTTTCGCTTCGCCTTCCGAGATCGACATACTTATAGGCGCGCCGCTCTTTTCTGAAATATTGCTATCAGGCCGCGCTGCTGGTCCGCCTGGTACTCCAACCGCTTTTGAAACCATTTTTGGTTTTATCGTAATCGGGACCGCTCCCGTTACTCCCGCTCATGTTACTCCCGCTCATGTTACGCCCGCTCATATTGGAACCGTTGTTTCTATCACTGACCCCTTGGTTGAAGATAGATGCCGTTCTCATATTTCCCTCTGTACCTTTATGGAAGGACCACGTTTAGATAATCTTGTCCAACGCTTCTGGCAGCTTGAAGAGGTGCAATGCACGCCGACTTTGAGCCCAGACGCTATAGAATGTGAACGCATTTTTACAAATAACGTTTCCCGCGATCCTACGGGACGCTATTCTGTAGCGTTACCTTTCTCCCGCGATCCCGCGACCGCTCTGGGTAATTCTTACCCTATCGCTAAAAAACGCTTCATGTATCTCGAACGTAAGCTCGCCGCGACACCTGCTCTGCGCTTAGAGTACGATGCTATAATCAAAGAGTACATTCAGAAGGGTTACATTTCACTGATCGACAATGATAGTCCTTTTACTGGATATTACGTGCCACACCACGCCATTGCGAGACTACAAAAAACAACAACTCGATGGCGTATGGTGATGGACGCCGGTGCTGAAACTGACTCAGGCCTCTCCTTGAATCAAGTTTTATATACCGGGGATAATTTACAAAACGATCTTTTTACAATCCTCTTGGATTTCCGCCTCTACCCAATCGCTTTTACATCCGATATTAAACAGATGTACCTACAAATTTTGATAAATAAGGACCACCGCAAATATCAAAAATTCCTGTATCGATTCGATCCCGTTTTTCCGCTTGATACCTACCAATTCAACCGCGTTTGTTTTGGTCTACGTAGCAGTCCGTTCCTTGCAATGCGAGTGTTGCGAAAGCTGTGCGCCGCCGACGGTGCCCGCTTCCCACTCGCAGCATCTCTTATCAGCGACAACACATACATGGACGACGTGTGCTACTCCATGCCTACTCTGTCGGCTTGTTTACAACTCAGAGACGATCTCTGCGAGTTGCTCAAGGCCGGGGGCTTCGATCTCGTCAAATGGGCTAGTAACTCACCCGCGCTCCTTGACTCCCTTCCCGTCTCTGCGTTAACGGAATGCGTTAAAAATGCGAAAAATGCGTTAACGGATCTTTTAAATTCCGACGAATATAATAAGTCTATCTCAGATGAGTTATCAGCTAATCGCATACACTGGAAATTCAATCCACCGCGAAGTCCTCACTTCGGGGGGAATTATGAAATATATGTGAAAGCGTTTAAAAGTCATCTTCATAAAACGATCGGTTCACAGTTACTCACCTATGAAAAAATGTTAACCGTACTCACACAGATAGAATGCGTTATCAATTCTCGTCCTATAACGTTATTGAGCGAAGATCCGTCTGAGCCGACCGCGCTGAGTGCTTCACATTTCTTAATGACCGCACCGCTGAAGCATTTACCCGCTTGCACGGTTCCCGATGAACCTGGACACTTATTGAAACGGTACGCTTTATTGGATCAAATGGTACAATCATTTTCCAAACGGTGGAAGTTGGAATATCTTCACTTACTTCAATCTAGAGGAAAATGGAATACACCTTCGAATCCCATTACAATAGGTTCTATTGTTCTTATTATCACTGATAATATTCCCCCGCTATCCTGGCCTCTCGGCGTCGTCGTGGCCACTCATGTCGGCGGCGATGGTATCTGTCGAGTAGCGTCAGTAAAAACGGCGACCGGCGTCTACCAGAGACCCGTCGTCCGTTTATGTATCTTACCTACCCAATAATTTAACCCCTTGCTCCCCGGTCAACCGCTATGTTATATTTAACCCGTTGACGGCTTAAGAGTTTAACTCTTATTTTTATATTTTTTTATTTCCCGCTTTCTTTTAAAAACCAATGGTTTTTAGGCCGGGGGCAAATGTTCGCGCCACTTACATTGGCACTCATAATACCTTCCTACCTTCCTATTCCTATCATTTCTTGGCGACTATCTCTGTCGCTCATATCGTGGTATCCACGAGAAAACTGCTTGCCGCCGCAAGGAGTCTGCGATCGACCCTCGTCCTTCGCGGCTGCCGCTCTCGCCGAATCCAAAAAGTACTGGATCTGCTGCTCCTCTGTAGTGGTCCACGTGAATTCGACGCGCAAATATAAACAAAACCCGCTATAAACCCGCCGCGTAAACGCTCCTTGCCGACACGCACCAACCGCCAAAAATACAGTCCACTACATCGAACGTCATAACATCCTGAAGGAACAAGCAGCTTGGAGACGGACCCGAACCGAGGTGATTGCAGTTGCATGGAGACCAGGTTAGTCGCCAAGTTCCTTTGTACTACTCTTCTACCAGCCATCCTTCCCCCGCCATTGGAGGCGCGCTCAGCCTATACAGCTTAGCTGCCGCGCTAACAGTGACATAACAAAGCATTGATGAAATGATTGCATACTTTTATGAATAAAATTGAATCATTTTTTTAATAATAAAAGAATAAATACTTGAAATTATACTAGCAATCTTTTTTAACATGCAAGAATAATTAACCTGTCAAGAAGAGAAGAAATATAGAAGCGTACAATAAGCGTCAATAACAACAAATCACTACGTTGTGGTTTGTTTAGTTTTCGTTAAATGATATTATTATACTTGTATAAACATTGAATAATATCGTTTTCTATTTACAGTTCTTTATATCAGTTCTGTTCAATATACCTGAACTGATGGCGGCTGTATTTTATACTGTGTGGAATGTTAAAAATTATAACAACTTCGTGAGTAATAATATAATATATAATATTTATTAATAACTGTTAATAATTACAAGTTATTCGTATTAAGAAATACTTTAATGACAATAAAAGTTTTTAATTAGAAGTTTAATTATATATAACTTTTTGACAGATTCATATTCGTTTTAGTCCACTCGTAAAAAGTCCCTGGTAGGACACAGTATAAAATATACTAAAATGCGCACTCCCCTCAATGCATGGTTGTCTGGAAGAGATCGCTCTGAGCGATAGGGTCCACCCATTGTGACACTAATTGTTAAATTTCTTTTGTTCCAGTTTTTATGTTTGCTTTGTTCTCTAGTGTTTCCATAAAGAGTTTATCTATCTATGTATCAATAGCCTGTTTCAATCATTTTTGGTTACAGGAATGGTTTTTGCCTTGCACTCTACAAATAATTGAAGTATTAATGATTCTTGTGATAACGTTTTCACCGGTGCTTGGTGCGGAGATGCTTACTGCCCAAATTTATAAAATTAATGTCATGTTGCATAATAAGCTGCTGTTAGAAAAAGGTAATTTATTATATCAACATTATAACACTTAGTCTTTTCAGAAGTTTTTTATTGAATTTGGTTTGCAGTAGGTAAGCTTTTTGCAGAACACTACTTCAGGTCTCATTTCTTAGTTCTATTTAATACAGTTTAACACTTTGACTGCTGAGCCGATTTTCTTGTCTAGCCACGGGTACGAATCTGTACGCACCGTTGTGTTTCCCCATACAGCGAACACCACAGTTGTGTTTTCCCGTGCTCGCGGTAACCTATGAAAAACACCGCAGTTGTTTTCAGCAGTGAACGTGTTAAGATAATGAGTCCACGCCGAAGACTGTATATTTATTATGTATTCCCCAAAGGAACGGATACTCCCCGTCCCCGTAAAAATCATACGTAAGCACCTCCATACAAAACACGTATGGGCAGAACATAGCGCTGAGGCTCCCCGCCTGAAAAATCGGGACGGGAACTGTCACTCCTATGACACGACACTGAAAAAACATAATTATTATCTTGTGTCTTTTTTTTAATTTTATTTATCCGCCATTTTTAATTTCAGATGAGTCACAATGCCAAGAAATAGAAAGATTCATCAGTTACGTGGAATCTCGACCTCTGAACTTCACTGTTTGGAACGTGATACCTTTGAATGCAGACCTCATCGGGATGGTTCTGAAGTTTATCGTAACTTATCTTATTGTAATCATACAGTTTTCTCACCTCTATTAAAACAAGTGCATTATTAAATTTTATTATACATTTTATTTTTTTGATAAGATTTGAAAAGAATTTCCTGACAGAAGGGTTTAAAATTGGCTTTCTAAAATATATAAAAAAATTACTCAGATTTAACATAATCCCTCAAACGCAACCCTCCGTAATTCATAGTAGCCCTTAAAATGGTTCAAATTTAATATCTCACATAAAAATAGGATTATATTCATAAGATATAAAATATTTTAATGGCGTCTGTGAGTTTTATTTGTTTATGTAATCCGAATTATTGTTCTTGGACGATTTTACTGCTTATTTATATTTATTATAAGGGGGTAGGAAACGGTCTTCTAACTTCCTATTGCAGACCTATTTAAGTATAATACCATTAGACCATTTTAAAAGTTGAAAATCTTCTTTATTTTTATCCAACCGTTTTTTTTTAATAGACTGAGTGACGAGACGAGCACGTCGTTCACCTGATGGTAAGCGCTACGTCTGCCCATAATAGTCACAACACCACCCAGAACCCTGCATTGCATAATCGTGGACGGCACTGCACTGTGCTCGTCACCCTGAGACATCGGCTCTAAAGCCCCCCTAATGGAGATCTTGCTGTGATATTTTTTTATTATTGAAAACTACGAAGTCTTAGAGAAGTAGAACATATTTTTGAAAAATACCTGTTTACCTTAAAATGTAGAAGTGTAATGTTCTTTGCTATACTGAAAAGTTAAGGTAAACACCCCAATAGTTAATGTAACGAGGGTAATTTTGAAAATAATAAAAACAAGTTTTCTTCGATTATAGTTATAATAATACATACATGACGATTACTGCAATAAAAAGCACTTATTTTTTCGGAAATATTTCATTTTATAACATACAATTATAAACAATGGAAATGAAGTGTTGAGAAAACTACTAACGTGCCGAAGGGTGTTTATAATAATTGTTCCTGTTTTCTTGACATAGCCTCAAAATTTTTAAAATGCTAGTTTCTAATAGCGAGACGTGTCAGACGAGTAATATATAGACAACTAGCTGTGCCCTGCCACGCTTCGCTGTGGCACATTCGCACATTCGCTGATATGTCACTGATGAAAAAAGTAGATAAAAACAATCCTTGATGCAGATTATGTATCATGCTAAAATTTCAGCTCGATCGGTGCAGAACTTTTTGAGTTTTTGAAGCGTACACAAACCAACATAACATTTTTATATATATAGATTTAGACTAGTAGGGTGAATGAAATATTTTTGGGTTGACACTGACAGCCCGATGCTCTATGGTCGCTACACACCGCCAGTCTGTGGGAGTGTTGCGTTAACAGAAAGTATAAAATAAGAAGATAAAATATATCTTCACACAACGTGTGTGTTTACTGTTTACTGGCGTTGTATCGGTAAGAACTCTAAGTTGGTAGGTCGTTAGGTTTCTGAGCTGGTGTACAATAAAGTATTTTCTATTCTATTCTATTCTATTCTATTCTATTCTATTCTATTCTATTCTATTCTATTCTATTCTATTCTATTCTATTCTATTCTATTCTATTCTATTCTATTCTATTCTATTCTATTCTATTCTATTCTATTCTATTCTATTCTATTCTATTCTATTCTATTCTATTCTGTTCTATTCTAGTTAAATTAATTATTGGTCTAGATGTGTAAATTGTACAATAACAATGAGATATGTGACACAGAAGTTAAGAACAGTGCCTAGTAGATGAATATTGAGAGGAATTACTTTATAAACATAGAAAACTAGAGGTCGTGCTTCTATGTAGTCGATGAACTTCACTATAGCTTTTACTCTCGTTGGATCTGAAAAAAAAAAGACTATTATAAAAAACTAGACCTGAAATTTTTATGTTGTACAAGTAACTGTGCTGTCCAGTTACTTCCTTCAACCACATTGACATAAACACAAACACTAACCTATTAAAATAGAAAAAAAAACATTGACCTCTTTCGGCAGTCTGGTACACGGGTTACCTTGTTCCTGTAGCCACTGGTCATGGAGTAAGACATTTATTTTCTTAGCTGTTGTAGACAGCTTACAAGCACACAGCGCCGGCGCAATGGTCAGGATAAGAGTCACAATAGCGAGGAAATACTCTATCTGCACTTCCGCAGAAGTTATCTGAAATATAAACCTTCTTTAATAGACGAAAACGGTTTGGTTCTATCATAAACTTTTTTGTAACATTTTGAACCCGTCGTGAGTTTAAGACTTGTAATCCAAAAACGAAAAAAAATATTTGAAATTTAAATCTCCCGCCGTTTTCGAAACAGCTTTTTTTTATTTGACCGAGTGACGAGACGAGCTAGTCGTTCACCTGATGGTAAGCGCTACGCTTGCTTATAACAGTTACAGTACCACCCAGAACTTTGCATTGCATAATCCTGCGCGGCACTGCACTGCGCTCGTCACCCTGAGACATATGCGCTAAAGTCTCATACGCCCAGCAATACCATAAGTAGTTTGATCCATATTATACTTACCAACAAGTGATGATTCTGCAGCTTATGGACTGCATAATAGATTGTTGACATGATTTCAGGAATATTAAATAACAGTGCCACAAGAAACTGAAACGAAGAAAAGATGAATTTAAAAAAAAACCTCATCAATATAAATACTTCCTGTATTTATATTGATTGAGTTTTTTAATAATTATAAGCGATGGCGATGTGGAAATTGCCATTGTCACATAGCATTCTCAGGGTAGCTGACAGAAAAAGTAGCTTCAAGCGACAAAAACATTATGAAAAAATTATCATCGTCAACCCATATCTTCCAACTGCTAAGCACGGGTTTCCGCTTACTTTCGTGAGGAGGGTTAGGCCATAATCCACCACGGGGGCCAGATCCGGAGTGGTGGATCACATACCTATGTATGTATGTACCAATTAAAATTTCAACTCAAGAAAACTTTTTTACTAAGTTTGTGACTTACCAACGCATCAAAAGACTTTTTGATATCTTCGGCAACGTCAGCTATAGATCTGTATATCTTGAGATAAGCTACCAATTTTGTGTTATCTGTGACCATGTTAGACAAAAGGTTTACCAATCGACGATTTATTGAGTAGAACGCAAATGAATTCGTAATCAATATTATATCATGTGATACTAACAAAAAGACATAAACAAATACTTCCCATTTAAGTCTTGTACACACACCATCAAGGAAACAATCATAAAAAACTATACAGCCTCTGAAAATAAACGTCAAAAGCACAGAAGTTATAACTATTGCATTAGAATTGTGGATTTTACTGTTCACTTTCAGCTTATAATCGATACTGCCCAGCTCACGCAAACAATTGTAGAATTGGTTCTTGCTGCTAATAAATATAATGACGTTTGTGAAGTACTGAACCATACCATACATGTAAAAGAAAATGCCATATGAATTTAAAGGTTCGGAATAGAAAACGATACACATAACACTGGGAAGGCCAATAGCCAAACTGTAGATCAACATGAGACTTTTTGCAAACAGCCGATCTCTAGGTGTTTTCAATTCAAAAAACCCAAAATCTAAACTGAATATTATTTGTATTATTTTGTAAAATGTAGTCATTATATTAGAGGGAAAGAGGTTATCGTCGGATGGCTTCAACACATTGATAGGTTTAACTTTGACCATTTTTAAGGAATTGATAAATTTTCCACTATGGAGCGACACGTCCGCTATATCGTACTTTTACTGTAACAGTCTAGAATGTCGAGCTCTTAGTTTACCTTAATTAATAAGTCGATATTTCATTTTTCCAGCAAAGTCATTAGTAATTATTGGGAAGTTTACGATATTACCACTGCCTATGTTGGTTTTACACTGTTAATTTGTATCAAAGGCACGGGAGAAAAGGAAATAATTATCAGGAACTGCCTAGAATCTAATTATGACTAATTATTAATCTAATCATGTTTAACATAATATAACTATTTATAAGCAACAAGATGAATACAGAAAACACTTGATATTAATATTATTGTAATTAACTGATTTGGAGCGTCAAGTTACGGGTTAGAATGCTGCGCCCGTCATTCGTCTCGATACTTTTGGGACATGTTGCTCGTAGATCTTGTTTCCCTAGATACATAGGCTATGTATGTGATCACGATGAACATTATTAAGCTTGTTTCTAAGGAATACAAAGCTTAACAATTCACAATATCTACTTTTTTTTTTCTTCACTGTTTTATGTTTATTTATTAGACACGACGCAAACCGCGATTGACAGATGGTATTTTCCGATCACTTTGACTAATAAATTTACCTGTTCACCTTTTTACCAATTAATATTAGAAATGGAGTGTGCTTTACTTTATACCAAGGCTTCATTTCATGAAGGTCTGCCTTCGTACAAAGAACAATATTATTTTGTTAACGTCTCATTATTTAATCGGAATTTTGATATGAAATAGTTCAAAATGGTCAAAGTTCAAGCAATCAGTGTTAACCCTGTCTTGAAACCAACTGAAAACACAACGTTTCCCTCTAAAACCATGACTATATTCTATAAATTCGTTCAAGTATTTTTCTGTTTGGACTACGGATTTTTCGAGTATAAAACAGATATAAAAAGAATGTTCATGAAATCGCTCAATTTGATTTACAGTTTAGCTGTTTGCGCCATTTTTGCAGTAATTTTGTTACATAATAACGATCCAAATTGTTTATATTTTTTCTTTTCTATGTATTCTATAACGCAGTATCTGACCAGCGTTCTTCTATTATTTGGAACCAAGAACCAACTATGTAATTGTTTACGTGAAATGGGAATCATCGATCGTCAATTAGGAGTAGACAGTGCGGTTTACAACTCTGATGCGATAATATTAGCCTTAATGATAATAAGTATTTGTTTCAGAATTAGTTTAGGTACATTTCGTTGTTTTTATATTGACGGTTATTGCGTCAACCCCGTTTGGGTGAACATGTTTTTACTGATACTAGTTGTATGTCTCGATACAATAATGATAACAAATTCATTTGCTTTCTATTCAATACATTGCCGCCTGTCAGTTTTATCATCGAAATTGAAAATAGATAATACGGGATGGTATTCGTATCATAAAATTTACAAAAAAATTGCTGATGTTACCGAAACTGTCAAAAATTCCTTCGATTCACAGGTTAGTCCAATATACAAAAAAAAATGTATTCATATTTTTAGTATTTGTTGTTATAGCAACTCCAAAAATACATAATTTGTGAAAATTTCGACTTTCTAACTATTACGGTTCATGAGATACAGCCTGGTGACAGACAGACAGCGGAGCCATAGTAATAGGGTCCCGTTTTCCCGTTTTGGGTACGGAACCCTAAAAATCAATGTAATACCCAAATAGCATTATCCGCTCAAAATACTTAAATGTTGCGTTTTTAAAGAACTTTTGTATGGTATCCACCTTAATTTCTTTTTTCCAGTTTATGGCAACACTTCTGTTTAACGTTCCTGATGTCATGATTTTAATCTACTATTTCGTTCAGAAGTTTCAGCACCTTGACCTGACGGTAAATATATATAAATATAGCAACCAAAAGCTGGCACTGGGACCCATATATACCTTTGAGAGGACCATCGAATCGTTTGGTCGAAACAATGCTGAGCTAAAGTACTGTCATTATTTGCGATATAGTGATATTTTTTTTGGCCATGAACTTCAGATGGAGTTGATTTTAAATCTTAACTGCTTTCTAGTTTGAATGCTCGTGGTAGAAGAAACAGAACGGACGAGTAAGTTTTTTATATTTTTTAGTTTTCATCACTCAGCCTACAAATACACTACGCAGTTGTGTTTGTAACTCTCACGAAGACCCTCGCGCCTGCGTTGTTAGTGAACAAGCTCTCTACAACCGCTAACATAATAAAAGTAACACTGCATGACAAGTGGCTTCAAGAACAAGGTACCTATCTTTTATTTTAAATATTACTAGCTGTACCCTGCCCTTCGCTGTGGCACATTCGCACATTCGCTGATATGTCACTGATGAAAAAACTAGATAAAAACAATCCTTGATGCGGATTATATATCATGCTAAAATTTCAGTTCGATCGGTGTAGAACTTTTTGAGTTTTTGAAGCATACACAAACCAACATAACAATTTTATATATATAGAAGATAGATATAAAACATTTAACTTTCCACATGTAGATTGACCTATCCCAGCCAGAGGATTACGGCTACAACAATAATAATGATAGTATTTTTTCTTTCAGATCCAATAAAAATTAAGGAAATAAAAAAGTTTATCGCCTACGTCGAAGCACGACCTATGAATTTCTATGTTTATAATATAATTCCTCTGAATGTCCACTTGCTCGCCATGGTTTTTAACTTCTGCGTCACATATCTTATTGTTATCATACAGTTCACTCACATGGATCAAATCAAGGAGTAGACAAATGATCGTTATTGTGAAATTACATTTGAGGTTTTAACTTTCAAGATCACTTAGATTGGTGTTTTTGTAAATGGGATAATTGTCACTTATAAACGCCGTACCTCTTTAGAATACTGAAGCTAACTGACGCATGGAATAAATGTCGAATATCTTTGAAATTTAAATTATATAAATATGCAAAAGTGTGCTTAGAAATATATTATTATGCAATTGAATATTATCCGGTGTTATATTTAAAGGCCTTCGATAGATTTTAATTAATACAGTTGGTAAGAAGATAGAGGGTGGTCATAAGAGTTAGACGAGGGACAGTGTCTGCGGGCTCAAAATTCTCCAAAACAAAGACTTAAATTATCGTGTTGAAAAATACTAATCGTCTGCCCGTTATGTTATGCATAAGTCGACGGAAGCGATCCGCTTTACCACGTACACCTTGCAAACTTTGGCAGCGGTAATTTTACAGATACAAATGTCAAATGATTTGCTGTCACTATTCAACCTTGTGAAAACAAAAGGGACAGCATTAAGTTTAAAGCTGTCAAAGTATGTTTTAGTTTAATTTGTGTCAACAGAGTTGGTTCTATTGGTTTCTAAAAATACATAGATAGTTCACTTTCTAATCACTTGGAGCGATTAATGTAATTACATGTTTACTCACTCTCCAATTAAATTTGAAACCTGAACGTGTCTTGCCTCAGTAGGTTTCATAATTATCATTAGAAACTGTTCCCGTGAAAAGAACAGTAGTTTGATGTCGTCTGTTATTTAATCAGAATTTTCAAAATGGTCCATTTGCTAGCAATCAGTGTTAGCCCTGTTTTGAAACCAACTGAAAACACAACGTTTCCCTCTAAAACGATGACTATATTCTACAAATTCGTTCAAGTATTGTTTTGTTTGGACTACGGATTCTTCGAGTTTAAAACAGATAAAAAAAGAATATTCATGAAATCACTTAATTTGATTTACAGTTTAGCTGTTTGCACCATTTTTGCGGTAAATTTGTTTTATAATAATGATCCCCATAGTTTCTTTTTTTTTGTTATTTTGTATTCTGTAGCGCAGTATCTGACCAGCGTTCTTCTATTATTTGGAACCAAGAACCAACTATGTCATTGTTTACGTGAAATGGGAATCATCGATCGTCAATTAGGAGTAGACAGTGCGGTTTACAACTCTGATATAATAATGTTATCTTTAGTGATCATAAGTGTTTGTTTCAGAGTTAGTTTGTGTTTATTCCAATGTATTTTAAAACGCGATTTTTGCCTTAACCCCCCTTTGATGAACATATTCTCTATGACACTATTGGTATGTCACGATATAATAATGGCAACGGTGTCATTTGCTTACTATTCAATACATTGTCGCCTGTCAAAACTATCATTTAAATTGGAAACAGAAAATACGGAATTGTTACCGTATCAAAAAATTTTCAAAAAAATTGCTGATGTCGCTGAAAGTATCAAAAGTTCCTTCGATTCACAGGTAAGTCCAATATAACGTACAAATAATCTTAGAGTCCAAAGACAGAATTGCTTGGCATATGAGACTTTGAAACCGATATCTCAGGATGACGAGCGCAGTGCAGTGCCACGCATGATTAAGCAATGTAAAGTTCTGGGTGACACTGTAACTTTTATGGCCAGGCGTAGCGCTTACTATCGGGTGAACGATTCGCTCGTCGAGCTCGTCTCGTCACGCACTGAAATAAAACAATGAAAATACTTCTCTGTGAATAAATATGATAATATTTATCTAACTGGCCTTTGAGACATTTTATGCCACTGAACAATAATTGTATTTTTTGATGTAGGCTGTCCGTGTTTTCTTATTACGTAAAAACTATTGAACCGTTTCAAATAGGGTAAAGCCGTCGATAGCTTAGAATCCAAGTCAAAAACTGACATCGTTAACATTATTTAAAAAATTTGTGTAGCTTACTTTACACATAGTTCTGCATAAAGATAAGATTATGCTAGAAGAATGTATCGTCTCAACTACTTGGCTAATTATTTTCTTTTTTTCAGTTTCTGGCAACGCTTCTGTTTAATGTTCCCGATGTTGTGATTACAATCTACCATTCAGTTCAGAAGTATCAGCATCTTGATTTAACGGTAAATATATATATAAAAAACCCACCAAACAAATGCTAAGACCGTGGGAACTGGATCTTATAATTATACTCTATATGACAATCATAGCAATTTATCGGAGCAATATATTACTGAAAATATTTATTTAGCTTACTAGTTCCGCCCCACGGTTTCATCTGCGTTAAGTATTATCCCATGAGAACAGCTAATTTTGGTAATATAGATAATAAACTATCTGTCTGCCAAATTTCATCCCAATTCGTTCAGTAGTTTTTGCGTGAGCCCCGTGGTTTCGCCCGCGTAGTTACCGTTTCCGTGGGAATATTGGAATAAAATATAGCTTATAATACTTGCTCATAATGTAGCTTTCCATTGGTGGAAGAAATTTCAAATCGGCTTAGTCGTTTAGGCATTAAAGCGTAATAAACAAACAAACTCACATTCACAATAGAATATTAGTTAGCATTATAAGTAGGATTGTGAGAGAATTACATTGCAATCTTGACAGCTTTTTCTAGTTAATGAGCTACAAGCTTGTGTTAATAGGAAAAAAACAATCATCATCATCACGTCTCACTGCTGAGCACGGGTTGCCCCTCACTTTCGTGAGGAGGGTTAGGCCATATCCACCACTGGTGCCCGGTCCGGATTAGTGGATAACAAACTTATGAAATAATAAAGAACAATATTTATTTTTTAATTTTTTTAAGGCTTCTTCACTCAGCCTACAAATACACTACGCAGTTGTGTTTGTAACTCTCACGAAGACCCTCGCGCCTGCGTTGTTAGTGAACAAGCTCTCTACAACCGCTAACAGAATAAAAGTAACACTGCATGACAAGTGGCTTCAAGAACAAGGTACCAATTTTTTATTTTGATCGAACGACAAACTTGAATTCTTCAAAATACTTTATATTTTGTAGAAATGTAGAATAAATGATTCGGAGTAACTTCCAAGAATATCTGATAGAGCTTTCGAATTTGGTTTTCATACAATTCAACTCTGTGACGATATGAGCAAGTCGATCACTTGATGGTAAGCGCCACGCCTGCCCAGAACAGCTACATTGCCAACGAGAATTCTTTGCGGCACTGCACTGCGCTCGTCACCCTGACACATTGGTTGTAAAGTCTCAAATTCCCAGTAATTTCGCTGGGAACAGTGCCCTTCAACATGGGATTAAATAAAGAAAAAAATACATTTGTTCTCCAGCAAAACGATCAACATTAATAACAATTTTAGATGTTTCTTTCAGATCCAATAAAAATTAAGGAAATAATAAAGTTTATCGACTACGTTGAAGCAAGACCCCTAATCTTCTATGTTTATAGAATAATTCCTCTGAATGTCCACTTGTTCGCCATGGTTTTCAACTTCTGCGTCACATATCTTATTGTTATCATACAGTTCACCCATGTGGATCAATTCAAGGTTTAAAGAAATAATCGTATAACCTGGTGACAGACGGCCCGACATACAGTTAACCTAAACCCTAACAAACTAGTCTTCATTGTTGTAAAGTTCTGTCAAAGTAGTTGCTGTACCTTTTTTTAATTAAAACAAAAGGCAGAGGAATAACTTTAGGTGTTCAAATTACGTTTTACCCTAATTTGTTTGTAAATAATTGGTACTTTATTTGTCCAAAAACATAAATATTGTGATTAGTTTACCCATCAGAAAATCAGATCGACTGTTTCTGATTCGAACTTAGACACTGGAAATATGATAATAGATATTATTATAACAGACTAAAGGCGCCAAGATGTATAAACCTACATAGAAAGGGAACTGTTACCTGGTTATTGTCAACTAGGAAAGTTATATTGATGTGAACCGCATTGTTTTTTGGTGTTTTTTGCAATTTTGACAATAAATGCACTTGAGTTTTTATTTAGGTATGTTTTTTACTGTTTGTTTTTTATTAAATTCCCGTCCATCCAAATGTTGGCTGAAAGAAAGCGATAAGGCCGTATTGAATTTATTTAATTTTGTACTGTTGAATTTCTGATTTAGGTTCTGTTTCAAACAAATTTGCCCGGAGCCTCGTTGTTCCTGTTTCCTTTGATAAGGGATATTTTAGTAAGTTGTAGGATCTACTCGTAACTAGGTATGTGAAAGTTATTATACTTTTTTCTAAGAGCCATAGATAGAACACCGATTCAATTCACAATTGATTCGGAGCAATCAATTGTGAATTGAATCGTTGTTCTTCTCTCATCAGGGAAAGATAATTATGATTTTTGTCTTGCGCTTTATTAGTAGTGGCAATGCATAAAACCGGCCAAACCACGCGCAACGCCTAGTATTTTTTTAATCACTTAGAGAGACTAATTTATTAACCTACTTATTTAGTGACCATAATTTCCAATTAATTTGGAAATTGAATGTGTCTTGCTCAGTGGAGTTCATATCATCTTCATATATCATTAAGACTATCTTCGTGGAAAGGGGAATATTTTGTAGACGTCCCATAATTTAATAAGAATTTTAATGTTGAACACGTTCACTCCCGAAAACACAACTGTGGTGTTTTTCATAACTTTCCGAGAGTACGGCAAAACACAACTGTGGTGTTAGCTGTATGGGAAAACACAACGGCGTGTGCAGTTCCGCACCCGTGGCTAGAAAAGAAAATCAGCTCAGTAGTCAAAGTGTTACAGTTTATAATGGTCCGAGTGCAAGCAATCGCTGTTAGCCCTGTTTGGAAACCAACCGAAAACAGAATGTTTCCCTCTAAAACCATGACTATATTCTACAAATTCGTTCAAGTATTTTTCTGTTTGGACTACGGATTTTTCGAGTATAAAACAGATATAAAAAGAATGTTCATGAAATCGCTTAATTTGATTTACAGTTTAGCTGTTTGCGCCATTTTCTCAGCAAATTTATTTTATAATAATGATACATTTGATTTATATTTTTTCTTTTGCGTGTATTCTATAACGCAGTATCTGACCAGCGTTCTTCTATTATTTGGAACCAAGAACCAACTATGTAATTGTTTACGTGAAATGGGAATCATCGATTGTCAATTAGGAGTAGACAGTGCGGTTTACAACTCTGATGCAATAATGTTAACAATGGTCATTATAAGTATTTGTTTTAGATTAAGTTTGTGTTTAATTCAATGTATTTTAGAAGATGAGTTTTGTCTCTCTGGGATGAACATATTTTTTATTATACTAGTTGTATGTCATGATATAATAATGATAACGAATTCATTTGCTTTCTATTCAATACATTGCCGCCTGTTAATGCTATCGTCTAAATTAGAAATAGAAAATACGGAACTGTCTTTAAGTCATAAAATTTTCAAAAAAATAGCTGATGTCACTGAAACTATCAAAGATTCCTTCGATTCACAGGTTAGACCAATTTCCCGCAGTAATTTTATAATATATTAGCTGTGCCCTGCCACGCTTCGCTGTGGCACATTCGCACATTCGCTGATATGTCACTGATGAAAAAAATAGATAAAAACAATCCATGATGCGGATTATATCATGCTAAAATTTCAGCTCGATCGGTGCAGAACTTTTTCAGTTTTTGAAGCGTACACAAACCAACATAACATTCTTTATATTATATAGATAGATAGCAGATGTATGTGTAAAATGAAGTACAACAAATTATAATATTTATTTTTATATATAATATTTTTCAGTTTCTGGCAACACTTCTGTTTAACGTTCCCGATGTCATGATTTCAATCTACTATTCGGTTCAAAAGTTTCAACACTTTGATTTTACGGTAAATTATAAAATAGAATACAAAAATAAAAACATTTATAAAAAATAAACTTAGCCACCAAATGCTTGGACCGTGAGGACCGAATCAATGATCGAAATGACTGAAAGCCTTATAATAGAATAGAAAATCCATTTTTGTACAACAGTAACAATGCAATGTGTAACTTAAGTCCATAATTAATTGAGTATATTTTTATTTTCCTTTATGGGCCATAGACCTAGAAACTGTGATGGAATGGATTTCAAATCCTGACCACTTTTTCTAAGATACAAGCTCGCGGCAGATGGAACGAAACGGATGAATAATTCGTTTTTTTAATTTTTTAGATTACTTCACTCAGGTTACAAATAAATTACGTAGTCGTGTTTGTAACTTTCACGATGACCATCGCGCCTGCGTGGTTAGTCAACAAGCTCTCTACAACCGCTAACAGAATAAATGTAACACTGCATGACAAATGGCTTCAAGAACAAGGTGCCCTTTCCTTTCTTACCCTATAGACAAATTATAATTCTTCATTGTAAATTAAATCAAACATCGAAAACGAAGGAAAAGAATAGAATAGAAAACTCTTTATTGTACACCAGAAAGAAAAATATACACAGTACTGAAAAATCACAGCGTCACATCCTACAGTAGGACGATCAAGGTTAAACATTAATCAAATATCTACATGTTTCTTTCAGATCCAGTAAAAATTAAGGAAATAATAAATTTTATCGACTACGTTGAAGCAAGACCTCTAATATTCTATGTTTATAAAATAATTCCTCTGAATGTCCAATTGCTCGCCATGGTTTTCAACTTCTGCGTCACATATCTTATTGTTATCATTCAGTTCACTCACGTGGATCAAATCAAGGAGTAAACAAATTCTTGTAGTTGTAAAATTACATTTACGGTTTAAACTTTCGTGATCACTTAAACTGTTATTGTAAATGGGACATCTGTCACTTATTCTATAATACTTATTTTGAGTTCCCGATACTTGGGCACCGTTGGAGGCGCTATGATGTCGAGAATACTGAAGCCAACTGACGCATCGAATAAATAACAAACATCTTCAAAATTTAAATTGTACAAATATGCTCTTAAACTGTGTGCTCAGAAATATATTATTCAATTGAATATTTATCTGATGTTTTATTTAATGAATTTCGATAGATTTTAATTTATAAAGATGGTAAAAAGAATTAAGACTCTAAATTCTCCAAAACAAAGACGAAAATGTTCGTATTGGTAATTAATCTGCCCGTTATCCAGATCCGTATCGCAAAACATTGGAAGTGGGACCTTAACAGATTCATATTCTGTCATGACAAACTTGTCTAAATTTTAGTTACATATGTCTTGTCAAATTATTTGCTGTCACTTTTCTACTTTATGAAAACAAAAGGGAAAGGAATAACATTATTACAGTCGTATTAAGTTTTAGTTTGGCTAGTGTCAACAGAATTGGTACGAGTACTGTTGGTTCTAAAAAAACATAATTAATGTAATTAGTTTACCCAGCAGAAATACCTTAATAATTACTTATTATAAAATATGAGGGTCTAAAAATAATAATTGGAATGTGTTTACCCACATGAAAATGAATAACGCGACCCTAAATAGGATTGCCTGTATCTAGGGAATCAAGAACTACGAGGACCATGGTCCTACAAACACCCAGACTCAGATCGAATAATTGGGCACCACGCAATTTTTTGGCCTTGTACGGGAATCAAATCCGAGACCTCATGCTTCGCAGTCGGCATATCACCCACTACGCCACGGAGGGGGACTGTAAAATTAAACTGGAAAGTATTTTTCTGACCTGTCTATTCACAATATTTATAAATGAGTTGTCAGTTTTAGTACTTCCACTTAACTTCGACTTCATTGTTTTCCATGCAAATAATTAAAATCTATTTGGAAAATATTAAATCTTTCTAACAGGAAGTCCTTGCTGGAAGTTGTAGGCTTCATCTGTAAAGAGTATGCCTGGTATCTCTACCAGGCTCTACTATTTTTAGATATTCGTAGCAGAGAGGTGTTCCGGTTTTTAGGGTACTGTTTCCAGTAAAATTACTTAACACGTTGACTGCTCAACCGGTTTTTACATTTGGGCACCGGTACGGACCGTGTATGCTTCCCAGCAATGGCGTGCCGTCTGTGTGAGCCGCACTTTAGTAGCGCCACGTTAAACACACACATCTGTGTCACAGCCTACACGTAAGCTGCGCTAACACAACAGGTGTGTTTTCCCGCACCAGCGTAAAGTTATAAAAAACAACGTATATGGACCACTGTCTCACGATGAAGAGCGCAAAGCAGTGCCATGGAAGATTTTGCAATGCGAATATCTTGGTGGCATTGCAACAGATACGCTTACCATTAGGTCACCAAAAGGCTGGTTGCGTTGTTGTTTTTTTGCTGAGTAACGAGACGAGCAGGTCGTCTATTGTTTGTAAAACAGGTTTGCAGACACAACATTGACGAGGATGACTCATTGCATTAAATTATATTATAGTTCTTTTGTAATGTCCTATTTAATAATACTCGTAAATATAAAGTAGGTGTAGAATTAAAAACATCTAGATTTTATAACTATCATGTATTTACACCAAGTTTCATGTGCAGTACAAGCAAATCAGAAGTTTGGTAGCAAGAGGTATAATATAACACATATAAATCGAACGTTAGGAACACTTAACACTAATAACACTATTGCTACACCAAGCGGTGATAACCTAGTGGGAGAATGTCCGCCTTCCAAGGACACGGTCGCGAGTTCAAATCCCAGTGCGGGCATTTACCAATGTGTTTCTTGTAAATTATCACTCGCTTTTCGGTGAAGGGAAACATCATGGGGAAACCCACATGCCTACCCGAGAATTATTGCGGAGGTAGGTTTGTTGCCCATCAATCCGGACTGGGCCTCCATTTTGGATTTAGACCTAGCCCTCCTCGTGAAAGTGGTGAGAGACCCGTGCTCAGCAGTGGGCATTCATGTAGCAGTAGTAATTAGCAGATGATCACTAATTTATTGGTCCAGATGTGTAAACTGTACAATAACAATGAGATAGGTCACACAGAAGTTAATAACTGTACTCAGTAGATGAATATTGAGAGGAATTAATTTATAAACATAGAAGACCAGAGGTCGTGCTTTAACGTAGTCGATGAACTTCACTATAGTCTTTGCTTTCATTGGATCTGAAAAGAAAACACTTATGAAAACTCGACCTGAAATGTTAATAGAACAGAAGGTAGTGGGAGGCCTCTTCTGCAAGAGACCGCCTGGAAAAGTGCCATGCCTTTGCCAGATACTCATCCGCCAAGCAGGAGTGTCCAAACATTACTGTGCTGCGGCTTGAAGGGCACTGTTTCTAGCGAAATTACTGGGCATATGAGATTTTAGAGCCAATGTCTCAGGCGGACGAGCGCAGTGTAGTGCCGCGCTGGATTATGCAATGCAAAGTTCTGGCACTATAACTGTTATGGGTAGGCGTAGCGCTTGCCATCAGGTGAACGACTGGCTCGACTCGTCACACGGTCAAAAAATTATGATAGAGAATGGTAGATGTACCGCCTTCAAGCAGAGAATCCATCGCAAAGTCTTTTTGGATATTCGAGTAGCATTATTCTAAAGGCAGTCTCATTCCAAGCATAGCGTCAGAAACCACGTTGGCCCTAACACAGGCGAAACAATAGTCAAACGCTGGTATTTTACAAATAAATAACGTACCATCTAAATCTGCTTCTTTCATCGGTCTGACACACGGGCTTACCTTGTTCCTGTAGCCACTGGTCATGGAGTAGGACATTAATTTTGTTAGCTGTTGTAGACAGCTTACAAGCACACAGCGCCGGCGCAATTGTCATGGTCAGAGTCACTATAGCAATCACACACTGTGCTTGTAATTCTACAGAAGTAAGCTGAAATATCATTAAATTTTTTTTAAGCAAGTCAATGTGGAGGGTTTTGCGTTCGCGACTATCCATGCCTATGCCCGGCACATGCGCTCACCTAAGTAAGTAACTGTAACAAGCGCCTACACATCCAAAGTTTCTGCTCTACCTGCACGACATCATCCGGGGAAGTAACACCTTTGCCAGATATTCATCCGCCAAGCAGTAGTGTTGCCAACACAGCAATATATTTTATTATGTTTAAATTGATGGCGCGGAGCGAGAGGCGGTGCGCTGGTGGCGATCTTGGCCGAGCGCATCCGAAGGCGTCCGAAGACGTCACGTGGTAGTCGGACGCAGGAAGCACGCCACCCCCGCCATGTTTTTCTAGTAGTGTCGCCTCGCAATTCCGTGGGAGTGCGCGCGCGCGGGCCAAATCGCCACCGGAGCACCCCGCTGCTCACCTCGGGCTTCGATACAGCCCCTCGTTATTTGTTAAATGTTCTTATTGTATTTCTCGTGTGGTGTCGTGCGTGTCACCGAACTTCTTTGATTACAAGTTTTTTCGTGGACGGACTGTGACTTCTGACGTGTCTCTATTTTCACAAATCCCCTGAACCCTGCGCCAATAATTTATAATAATAAGTAGTGTGCAAACATTACTGTGTTCCCGTGTGAAGGGGACTATTTTCAGCGAAATTACTGGGCATATTAGACTTTAGAGTAGGGATGGCGATCTGAGATCGATTAATCGAAGAATCGATTTTTCGAGTAGAAAATATCGATTTTTTAAATCGATATGAAGTACTGTATCGATTCACTGAATCGATATATCACCCTTGAAAATCGACATTCGATTTTTTCTGTTTTGGTATAAACCATACAATTATTTGCATTTAGTTGAATGTGCCTGAATTATAAGAGTGCTGCCGGTTAAAGAGTTAACTACTCATAAACTCGCGAGATGGCTGTATTTTTAGTATCCTTTACTCTTACTAAATGGCTAAGTGAAAGTAAAACAGTAATTAAAGAACGAAAAAGATGGTTAATTTAATAAAATTTATATTTTTCACTACTAATGCATCAAAGTTATGAGCGTTTTTAGAACTAATATTAAGACTCTGATATTATGACGTAATGTTTTCGAACGTTTCTGACGAAAGTTGCCAGTGGTTTTTGTTATAAGGAATTGATAACTATGCATTGTTTACCCACGGATTATTAATAAAGGGAGTGTGTAACGCCTATTCATAGCTTACTCACTGTATAGTAATACAGTTGTAACACAGATGTTTAACTTTTTTTTATTAGTAAGGCCGTTAGTCTATAAATACTTTTTTTTTATAGTTGATCTTATAGTTTGATACGCTCATAAAAATAATAGCTATTTTTGAATTCCCTGATTTTATTGATAAGATATCGTTAATTGCAATATTAATCTTGTTTTTAGTAAAATTGATACAAATTTACATTGTAAACGCAAACTTGGAAAAAAGATCGATTTTTTAAGAATCGATTTTGTAGGCCTCGATTTTTTCGTGAATCGATTCATTAGACTACGATTCGAATCGATTTAAAAATCGATCTTTTTCGTAAAGAATCGCCATCCCTACTTTAGAGCCGATATCTCAGGGTGACTAGCGCAGTGCGGTGCCAGGCAACATTATGCAATGCAAAGTTCTGGGTGGCACTGTAACTGTTATTGGCAGGTGAAGCGCTTACCATCAGGTGAACGACTTACCCGTCTCGTCACTCAGCGAAATAAAAAACTAAAAAAAAACCTGTCTTACAGGGGCTTTTTCTTTAACATTATCTATTGTTAATCTCCATGCGTCATAAATACTATTATCTCAAACTTCTATTACAAGTAGTTTACTCCCTATTACGTACCAATATGTCATGTTTCTGCAGTTTCTGAACGGCGACATAGATTGTCGACATGATTTCGGGAACATTAAACAAAAGCGCCACAAGAAACTGAAAAAAATAAATGAAACAAAAACGATCTCATTTAATAAATTTTTAGGCGCTATTAATTTCCATTTTATTTTTGAAGTCGTTTTCGTCACTTTTTGAAGTCGTTTTCATCATAACAATTTAAAGGCCAAGCTTTGGACTTACCAATGCATCAAATCGTATAAGTCAAAGTAAGTAACTTTTAATGAATATTTTTTCGACTTACCAATGCGTCAAAAGACTTTTTGATAGTTTCGGCAACGTCAGCTATTGAGGTGTATATCTTAAGGTGGTATACCAATCTTGTATTGTCAGTTTCCATTTTAGACAAAAGCGTCACCAATCGACGATGTATCGAGTAGAACGCAAACGAATTCGTAATCAATATAATGTCATGTGCTACTATTATAAAAACAAAAACAAATGTTATCCAAGTTGGTTTTAAACACCAATTTTCACGAAGGGTACAAAAAAATATAGACGTAGCAAGTCTGAAAATACTACTCAGAAGCACTGCACTTAAAACTATGATATCTGAATTGTAAATTTTACTGTTAACTTTCAATTCGTAATCGATGGCTTCCATCTTGCACAAAGAAGGATAAACTTGATTATTGCCTTTGAAAAATATGCAGACGTTTATGGAGTACTGTAAAATGCAGAACGCGTAACAGAAAACGGTGTAGGCATTGACAGAATCTGAATAGTAAAATGCAGACACAACAGTGCCTATTGCAAAACTTAAGCTGTAAATCAACATAAGAGATTTTGTATAGATCCTATTCTTAGCTTTCTTGAAGTCTAAAAATCCGAAATCAAAACTAAATATTAATTGAGTTATTTTGTAAAATGTAGTCATTGTTTTGGAGGGAAATACTTTCTTGTCGCCTGGAATCAAGACGTTGATAGGTTGAACTTTGACCATTTTGAAGTAATTAATAAAATTTCAATTATGGAGCGGCACGTCTGTTTTATGGAACCTACTTTTTACAAAAACGTCCTCAATGTCCAGCTTTGAGTTTACTTCATTACCGCAGTTAAATTAATATTTCATTAGCCTTACATCGGAAATTGGAAAGGTCATTAGGTAAAATTTGGAAGTAGGTGGTGTTTCTATTTGCGATATAAGTAATTTGTATCCAAGGTATATGAGGAAAAGAAAAACCTTTGTGATATGATAAGTAGGCATAACTCCGTAATACCGTTTCATTGATAACTTCACTAAAATTATGTATAATTATGAAATACGGCTCACCTCGGCCAATTAATTATGCAACGTTACATAAGGATAGTTCTTTATGTTACAGCTTTGATCTTACTTTAAACTAAACTTAAACACTCTAATATCTATAGAATAGAATAGAATAGAAAACTCTTTATTGTACACCAGAAACAAAAATAAACACAGTACAGAAAAATTACAATAGGTAAACAAGGGTAGTACAATGGGCGGTCTTATCGCTGAAAGCGATTTCTTCCAGACAACCTTTGGACGGACAGTAAAAAACATTTTTCGATAGTAGGGTGGGTGGCGTATCTATCTATATAATTATAATGATATCACCTAGGGTACTTATGGAATATTTTCTCCCAATACTCTAATAATCAAAATCGTAATCAGTTTTTTTACCAAAGTTTGTATGAATTTTGTATACAATTCAGAAACTATAACAGTTCGCCGAGCGCAACAATAACTGATGTTTCAGTTAAGTAAAAGTTAACAAGTTTTTAACAATTAGTATGTAAGACTAGATATCTCTATTCTAGGCCCCGTCGGAGTAAGTTTATTAAAAGATAAAACATTACTTAACACGTTCACTGTTTTTATTTCTTTTTGTCAAGACAATCATATATTCTTTCAAATAACAAAGTCGTTCGCTCGATTCCAATTTTCGAATGCCGCACTGACATACATTCCTCCTTTTTCCCTTTTTCTTTTCGTCCGACTAAGGTCCGACTACTAAACCAAAAAGATCTCAACCAAAAAGTTGTCAGCATAAAGAGGTATTAAGTAACTATTTAGTTAATTGATATCGATTAATTGTAACAAATTTACAAACCCTAACAATTAGTAGTAATTAGCAGACTGATGATCTCTAATTTATTGGTCCAGATGCGTGAACTGTACAATAACAATGAGATAGGTCACACAGAAGTTAATAACTGTACTCAGTAGATGAATATTGAGAGGAATTACTTTATAAACGTAGAAGATCAGTGGTCGTGCTTTAACGTAGTCGATGAACTTCACTATAGCCTTTGTTTTCATTGGATCTGAAAAGAAAATACTTCTATAAAAACCTGACGTGAAATGTTAATGGCATAGATTTTTCTCTATTGTGCATTTTAAAATGATGATTGAATGATTGAATATCTGGCAACGGTAGTGGTACTTCCTAAGGCGGTCTCTTGCAGAAGAGACCTTCCACTACACTATGATTATATATTTTAAAACGTGCTAACGACATTGAATTCTTTCGGCAGTCTGATACACGGGCTTACCTTGTTCCTGTAGCCACTTGTCGTGGAGTAAGATGTTTATTTTGTTAACTGTCGTAGACAGTTTATAAGCACACAGCGCCGGCGCAATTGTCATGATTAGAGTGAGTATAGCAAGCACATACTGTACATGTAACTCCACAGCGGAAAACTGAAAAAAAAATTTAAAAAAAATTAAATCAATGTGGCAGGGTTCCATTCCATTTCCAGGGTTCCATGGTTCTGCACGCGACCATCCACAATATGCTCTCACCAAACGGAGTAACTGTAACAAGTGCCAACACATCTGTCGTTTCTTGATCAATCTTACGCGTCTTATGCGAAAAATAGATCAAAGCAACGTGACTTGCGGCGCTGTCAGTTTCATACATTTTCGTCAAAGTGACAGCGGCGCGCGGCGCTATTAAAATGTAAGAAAGATATCAATAAAACAGCACCGCGCGGCGCGCCGCGCTGTGCGTATCACTACTCTGTTATTCATCTACGGGGACGGCCACGTTATCTTTTGCTTAACTTAATAATAGTTAACTCCGCCTTCCAATCAGAAGGTTGTGAGTTCAAATCCCAGTGCGGGCACGTACCAATGTGTTTCTGTAAAAACATATGTACGTAATTATCACTCGCTTTTCGGTGAAGGAAAACATCGTGAGGAAACCCACATACCTATCGGAGAATTATTTTGGAGGTAGGTATGTGATCCACCAATCCGGACTGGGCCCCCGTGGTAGATTATGGCCTAACCCTCCTCACGAAAGTGAGGAGAGACCCGTGCCCAGCAGTGGTACGTTATGGGTTGATGATGATGATGAATAATAGTTAATAATACTTTTATAATTATACTTAATAATACTTAGTAAATAGTTTACTCCATAATTCTTACCAGTACTTTATGATTCTGTACCCTGTTAACGGCAAAATAAATTATCGCCATGATTTCAGGAACATTAAATAAAAGCGCCACAAGGAACTGAAAACAATAAAAACGAGATAAAAAAAATAAAAAAAAAATATATATATATATATATATATATATATTTAAATATATATATATATATATATTTAATTAATCATGAGCTTAATATAATTTTCTCTAATGTCTTTAGTCGCAATTATGATAATACATTTTTAGAACCCTAAAATTTCATAGCTATTATTTTGATCCAAATTTCATCAAAGTAAGTAAATTTTAAAGAATATTTTTTCGACTTACCAATGCGTCAAAAGACTTTTTTATATTTTCTGCAACGTCAGCTATCGATTTGTATATCTTAAGGTGGGATACCAATCTTGTATTGTCAGTTTCCATTTTAGACAAAAGCGTCACCAATCGTCGGTGTATCGAGTAGAAACCAAACGAATTCGTAATCAATATAATATCATGAGATACTAATATAAGAACAAAAACATATGCTATCCAAGTTGGTTTTAGACACGAATGTTCACGAAGGGTACAGTAAAATAAACTTGAAATACATCTGAAAATAAAACTCAGCAGCACTGCAGTTATAACCATTAAATCAGAATTATAAATTCTACTGTTAACTTGTAATTTGTGATCGATGTATCCCATTTTGTGCAAACTATTATAAAATTTATTCTTGACTCCAAAAGATATAAATACGTTCATAAAGTACTGTGATAAACAAAACATGTAAATGTTAATAGTAAATCCTGCGATAGAATCGGCTTGAGAAATTGCTAATATTACACTGGGAATACCAATACCTAAACTGTAAATCAACATGAGAGCATTTACATAAATCCTCTTTCTAGCAGTCTTGATGTCAAAAAATCCGAAGTCCAAACAAAAAAAGATTTGAATTAATTTGTAAAGCGTAGTCATTGTTTTGGTGGGAAATATGTTTTTGTCAGAATTTATAGGATGAACTTTGATCATTTTCAAGTATGGAGTTCGGTTTAAATTATGGAGCGACACGTCTGCTAAGCCGTTCTTGTCGAAAAATAGTCATCAATGTTGATATTTAAGATTATCTTTATTATCAAAGACGATATTTCATTTTCCTTTATTGGAAATTGGAATGGTTATTAGGTAAATATTAATGGTGTTACTGGGTCTACATAATTAATTAGTATCCAATGTTTGTGAAGGAAAAAAAACTAGACAAAGTTTCTAAATCGAACTTAGATATTGGAAACATGATATTAATAGATAGATAACTGTCTATAGGTGCTTAGATTCCTCCAATCCACACAAAGCGATTTGCATCCACATCTATAATCCGAACAGCGACGGAATGGAACACCTTACCAGCGTCTATGTTTCCCGAAAACTATAATCTGAAAGTCTTCAAGTCGAGAGTGAATAGGTATCTTTTAGGCAAGCATGCTCCACCGTTGACCGCGTTGACACTTACCACCAGGTGAGACTGCGCCTATTCTGCAATAAAAAAATCTATAATATAAAGGCAGAAATTGCGTTACGCGGTCACCCGCGCGGTTACACAGAAAAGACAAAAGAATTTGCTCTATCTGTGGGTATTTTGACACAATATGGTGCTCGTACGTCCTATTTCTTTAGACATAGGAAATTTTAGTCAGGTGCAGGATCAAATATTATTATTGTATTCATATTATTATTTATTTATTTTTATTATTATTTATTGAGTATAGTGTGTATGTGTATTATTAAATCATAAGTATTAAATGTATTGTGACTGTTAAATATTGTAAGTACGCCACCCACCCTACTATCGAAAAATGTTTTTTACTGTCCATCCAAAGGTTGTCTGGAAGAAATCGCTTTCAGCGATAAGACCGCCCATTGTACAAACCTTGTTTACCTATTGTAATTCTTCTGTACTGTGTTTATTTTTGTTTCTGGTGTACAATAAAGAGTTTTTCTATTCTATTCTAAAGCGTCCTTAAACTTATTTATGAGGACGACAGCGCTCCGATTAAATTCAAAACATCTGGTAAAGTTATGTTATTGTCTTGCGTTGGATTAGTAGAGACAATGCATAAAGTCGGGCAAACCACGACTGACAACTAGTATATTTTCCAATCCCTTAGTTAGACTAATTTACTTGCCTATTTACTCACCATCATTTCATCAAATTAATTTTGGAAATTGAATATGTTTTTGCTCAGTGGGGTTCATGGCATTAAGAACCATCTTCGAGAGTAGGACAATATTTTGTAGACGTCTCATAATTTAATCGGAATTTTACAGTTTAAAATGGCCCGAGTGCAAGCAATCAGTGTTAACCCTGTTTTGAAACCAACCGAAAAAACAATTTTTCCCTCTAAAACCACGACTTACTTCTATAAAGTCGTACAAGTATTATTCTGTTTGGACTATGGCTTTATCGATTATAAAACAAAAAAAAAAAAGAATGTTTTTAAAATCACTAAACCTTATATAGAGTTTAACTCTTTGCATATTTTATGCAGTACATTTAATAATAAATCACGATAAACCTAATAGTTTATATTTTTTCTTTTGCGTGTATTCGATAACGCAGTATCTGACCAGCGTTCTTCTATTATTTGGAACCAAGAACCAACTATGTAATTGTTTACGTGAAATGGGAATCATCGATTGTCAATTAGGAGTAGACAGTGCGGTTTACAACTCTGATGCGATAATATTAATAACAATGCTTATAAGCATTTGTTTCAGAGTTAGTTTGTGCATATTTCGCTGTATTTCGAAAGACGATTTCTGCCTTTACCCCCCGTGGATGAACCTATTTGTAATTCTACAAGTTGTATGTCACGATTTAACTATGATGACGAATGCATTTGCTTTTTATGCAATTCATTGTCGCCTGTCAATACTATTGTCTAAATTAGAAATAGATAATACAGGATTGTTTTCATATCAACAAATTTACAAAAAAATCGCTGACGTTACCGAAACTATTAACGATTCGTTCGATTCACAGGTAAGTATAATTTTAAGTGTGTTTGGGCGTAATATTCTCTTTTTCAGTAACTTATTAAAGTCTCCTAAACTATGAATTAAATCTATATATATATAAATGTTATGTTGGTTTGTGTACGCTTCAAAAACTCAAAAAGTTCTGCACCGATCGAGCTGAAATTTTAGCATGATATATAATCCGCATCAAGGATGGTTTTTATGTATTTTTTTCATCAGTGATATATCAGCGAATATGCGAATATGCTACAGTGAAGCGTGGCAGGGTACAGCTAGTTGAATATATATTTTCGACTTATTATAATGTAAAAATAGGTTCAGTATATTACGGTGTGCCTATTTTGCACGGTCGAAAATTCCCAAATCTGCAAGGATTATTTTCCAACATAAACATGCCCTATAAAGTAATATTTTGGTAATAAACTATTTATATTTTTTTCAGTATCTGGCAACACTTCTGTTTAATATTCCTGAAGCCATGATTACTATATACTATTCGCTTCAGATGTTCCGGCAACTTGACTTCACGGTACATATATTAACTTTACATGGTACTAATCAATGTTATTATCGATAGAATTATTACAAATGATGGTAATAATTTAGACTGCCTTAACTAATTTCGAAGGTTCAAGACCGCGATAAGAGGACATAACATAACGGGTTTTTTTTATAGATTTCTTCGTTCGGCTTCCGAATGCGTGATGTCGTCGTATTAGTAACTCTCGTGAAGACCCTTTCTCCTGCATTCATCGTCAACAAACTCTCTACAACAGCTTACAAAATAAAAATAACACTGCATGACAAATGGCTTCAAGAACATGGTAACCCCATTTTACTCGATTAACAAACTTTTAAGCTTAGTATTTACATGGTTTACATTTCTGTGGAGTAGGTGATTCTAGGCTAGGTAGGCTTTCACTCTGGTCTACTTCCGGGGCAAGATGGTGACTGCTAACGCGACCCCATCTTGCCCCACCTCGGCGGAGGACGTGCCGCGAAGGATTATGCAATGCAGTTTTCTCAGTGAAATAAAAAAAAAAAACATAAATACTGTTTTTATACATTTTTTACACATATTTACGCAAAATAACGCTTGCGACTAAATTATCAATGTCAGGATGCATTAGCATCAGATAAACTGCACTTAAAGACAACAGGCTTAATAAAAAGTATATTTTACCAAGACACATCCATCCACCAATTAAAACTAACGGCTAATGTTATTTTTCTTACAGATCCAGAAAAAACAAAGGATATAATAAGGTTTATCGAGTACGTCGGCGGTCGACCTTTGATCTTCTATGTCTATAAGATAATTCCACTAAATGCTAACTTGCTCTGCATGGTTCTAAACTTCTGCGTCACATATCTTCTTGTTATCATACAGTTCACCCATGTGGATCAAATTAAGGAGTAAACAAGTAATCATAATTGTTAAATTAAATTTGAAGTTTTAACTTTCTCGATAACTTAGATTGGTTTTATTGTAAACGGGATAATTCTCAGTTATTCTTTTATTTTGAGTTGTCAACATTTTAACGCCGTGCCAGATGCTACGATCTCGGGAATACTGAAGCCAGAGTGTGAATTAGTGAAGTAGTGGGAGGCCTATTCTCCAAGTACCACACCTTTGCCAGATATTCACCGCCAAGCAGTAGTGTGCATCATTACTGTGTTCCGGTTTGAAAGGAATTGTTTCCAGCAAAATTACTGGGCATAATGAGACTTTAGAGCTGATATCTCTGGGTGATGAGCGCAGTGCAGCGCCGCGTAGGATCATGCAATGCACGGTTCTGGGTGGTGCTATGGCTGTTATGGGCTTACCATTAGGTGAACGAATTGGTCGTTTCGTAGCTCTGTCTAAAAAAAAAACGGAACTTAAGTTTGCTACCTACAGCGCGTTACTCATCATCATGATCAACCCATATGGCCCCACTGCTAAGCACGGGCTTCTCCTCACTTTTGTAAGAAGGATTAGGCCATCAACCACAGGCCTAGGTTCGGGTTGGTGATCGCATACCTTCAAAATAATTCTTGGGTAATATGGGTTTCCTCACTTTTTTTTCTTCACACATACTTAGAGTAATGGGATGCTTAGGTTTAATTATATTTTTGTTGTTATGAGCTCCCGATATTAATTGCGCACCGTTGCGTATTTCTCTGCAACTATGTTCTTAGAAATATATTATTTATTTTTTATGTCTTGTGTTTTATTATTAGACTTTTGGTAGAATATCTACATCTGGTTACAGGAGATTATAACATAGGTTTGTAGGAGGTAAGCTCTGGGACTAATGATACGATTTTCTATACTATTTCCGAGTGACAAGAGCTATGTTTTGTCCCAGGAACAATGTAGAGTTCTTTCTACATGACAGCTGTCAAAATCAATCGGTATCGCAATCAATTCAATACCAATCCAGACAGAGACGTGGCATGATGTCATTCGACACCTTTTTCATTCAAAATGTATCAAAGTGACAACGCCGCTGCACGCCGCACGCCGCGTCGCATTGATCTGTGTAACGCCTTACAGACTTGAGGCCCTGGAAATTAGTAGGGCTATACTGTTATAACTGCTCTGTTTATCAATGCTTTAGCTATAATGACACTAATAAATAAACTTTTTTTTTTATTTGACTGAGTGATGAGACGACCAAGTCGTTCACCTGATGCGGCTGCGAATACAGAGCGGCTAACAGCTAGTAGGCACGCCAGGTTCCACAGAAAATCATTCTAATATGTCCTAACTGCCATAAACTGTGTACCTGAAGGATAAAACGCCTTAAGGTTTTACCTTGTGCCTCGGTTTGGATGAACAAACAATATGTTAATTTGTTGACATCGGATATCTGCTGATGATTTGATCCGTCACGCGTTAATGGACGCTGTTTGCTTAACGATTACGCTCCACTGACTTGTGTCAATAGGGTTTCTAGAGCTAAAAATATGGATAGGGAATTATAAAATAGAATTGACAATATTAAATAAAACCACAGTAATTACACTAATACGTTTGTTATCTGTAACGTATATGAGAGGATGTGGATAAACTTGAGTACAGAATGTATAAACATCTTAGCGGCAAGCCACACTGAAGAGTTGTGGCGCGCTGCATATTTATTTACAGCGCTGCGCGGACACAGCATCTGTTTTTCGCCTAAAGATACTCTATATCGCGAGCAAAACTGCGAATAACAGCTAGTATTTTTATAACCGAACTGAATTCAACAACTATTCTTATGAAATGACGTCTGGTCACTATTGTATTTTGTCTTAACACGTTCACTGCTGAAAAAAACTGTTGCGTTTTTTATAAATTGCCACGAGTACGGGAAAACACAACTGTTGTGTTAGCGGTACGGGAAAACACAACGGTGTGTGCAGATCTGTAACCGTGGCTACACAAGAAAATCGCCTCAGGAGTCAAAGCGTCACAGTTCTTTTAACTCAACTTTCTGCCACACAAAAGTTTCACCATTAGCAAACAATGGGAAACTGAGGAATTAAAACGTGGGATGATCCCCCACAGGACTTGTCAGTCCCCTGACACACTACCTCGCTATGTAAAAGTAAGATGTCACTGACACACTGACATAGCTACAATACCTAAGCTTCCTGCAAACATGGGGTCCTGCCTATGCACTGTGACAGTAGGGGTGCTGCGTAAGTGTGGTTGGAATTTTTTTACGCACACTCACAAGGGATACTTAGGGGTACACCCGTATTCACAAACGTTACTCAAACAATAACTGATTGGAAAATTAATACTGTCTGTAACTGTGACTGTATGTGTGTGTGTGTGTGGGTGTGTCATCATGGCATCATGGCGTAGCGCTTACCATCGGGTAAAAGACTTGGTCGTCTCGTCACTAAGTCGATTAAAAAAAAAAAATATCCTATTTGAATATAGGTGTAAGCATCTAGGATGGGATCTATATAATAATATTTCGAAAGCGATGGAATTTTATTAAGAATGGCGTTGATTTTACCCATACTGTTGATGTGGTTTGAATGGAAACCCAAGGTGCATTGAACTGGAGGGTTGCACCAATTATTCATAGCCATGCTTTCACTGAGAAAAATCCCTTGGAACCACCCTTTGACTAGGTATATAGGACTCAGCCTAGCACTTATGGGATTACGTCTTTATTGATAGAGGCTCGTACTTTTATGCAGTTTTGAAATACTTTACGGTATCTCGTTATTTTTCAAAGACGTTGAAAAAATTCAAAATGCAATAAAAACCTAAAAAAATACAGTTTATCAATTTAAAAGTTGAAGTTAGATTTTAGTAACATTAGGATACATCTTCATTGAGCTCAATAATAGGAAAAGGAAAAGAAAATAAGCACGTCTGTCAAGTTCCGATGTTAATACAATATTATGGAGACAGCGAGCTGATCTGATGATAGCGATGGAAGGTAGACAAAGAACTCCATAGTACTGATGGTCAATAGCAGATGGTGTTTTCGGTCATATTGAGCAGCAATTAGATACATATTTTAAAAAAGCAGAAAATTAGATTTTTCAATCAAAACCCGGGAAAATGTGAACGCAGCATAAGCTGAATTTACCCTTTTTGCCCTTTTTTGATTGATTTTATAATCAATTATATTAAGTAACGTTGTTTTGTTTAAGGCAAGAAATCGCATTTCATTCAATCATTCATTTATAAATTAATATTATTTCACAGTAAAAATAAAGAAATCTGACGTATGCCTCATTATTTAAGACAAGCTCATAGTCATAGAGTACCGGTATAAATCATCCATGGAAACTAAAAAATTAGTATGCAGAATGCAAATAAGGTAGATACGGTGACATTTCCGGGCAACGTGCACTCATTACCCGGTAGACTGGCGCCCAGGGGAATTATTACCGGGGACGATGAAGCCAGGGGAAGGACACCATTACCGTGGACAACCGAGATGAATTCGAGTAATAATAATGTCAGCGTACCGGAGATAAGCTTAGATATTTTGTCCTGTTGTGTTTTGTTTGAGGTCCGTGTCATTGTTGTTTTAATTTATGTTAAGACTTGATATTTGAAGCACTCAGAGATAAACACACAAGTACACACAATTTTAGAGGTACTGAAACTATTGAGTTTATAAAAAAAGGTTACCACTTAAATTGTAGGAAGTTTTCTCTAGCTTAATTTATTACACATTTTTTTTTTTTTTAAATGAGCCGGAATGGAGTTATTGGCAATAAACTGTTTTGGAGCGCCATTTTTCCAATATGGCGGCGCGAGCAGCAAAGATACGAGGTGGCCAAATGAAAATTCGAAAAGAGCACGTCGATACCTATAAAATCACCAATTTTCAAAACTCCCAGAAAACTTTCCAGGTAACCCCCTTTTTGAGCACCAAATGACTGTACTAAAAGGGAAATTTTTGAATTAGTTAGGTAACTATGGTAAAAGTAGTGAGTAGAGAATGAAATCTATTGTGACAAAAGTATTTATATCGGATTTATAAACTACGCGCTATAAAACAACCCATTAATGATTTCACAACCTTACATTGTTTGTAAGCAATATCCGAAAAAAAAAACGTGGGTATCATATTTTGATTATATTACGACATACGTATTATAATGTGATATTATTCATAATACCCTAAAGCACTTTACAAAAAAATATACCCGCTTCTAGACAGGGGAATGATATTTTTTAACTTTTTGTTTACATTACCTTCCCAAAAAATAAACTAATGCTTAAAGAAGTTTTATACGATACGATTCTGGGCGATAAAAATACTCATATTTATTGAATAACTATTATAGATTTTGATAATGCAGTCGTAAAGGCTGATACCAACGCATGTCCCAACCTTGATGCCGCAACTTTTGCGCCAACGCTGGTGTTGATGCTGATGCTAAAACTGATACTAAAATCTATGGCAAAGCTAACGCTGAAGCTGGAGTAAAAATAATATAGGAATAAGCAACAGTGCGACTCATTTGAATTTTATTCCAAACGTGTCACGTTACACTGCTCGGTGTAATCAATTTTTTTTTCTAAAAGCGTTCTCAACAAGTCATACCCCGGGGTAAGAGACAATGTGACACGTTGGGAAAAAAAAAGTCAACGAGTCACTCTATGACACGATTGGGTGTGACTTATTGGGCACTCGCAAAGCTAACGCCGACACAAAAACTGGAGCCAACGCTAAAGTCGACGCCACCGCTGCCGAAACCAAGTTTAAAGTGAAAAACGACTTCTATGCCGACATAAACTCCGAAGCTGACAACGATGCCAAAGACACCAAACGCAGATGTGTTTGTGTATACTCTGTAAAGAAATCGTGTCGCCAAAACTAAAAGCGCTCTCAACACACGGTGAATTTGGAAAACATCCCGAAGGCATGATAATTAGAATATTCCTATGTATTCCCAGCTCGGATTTCTGGACGGTTAGGAATAAAAAATGTTTTCTTTTGCATAGCATTCTGGCTCGGCGAGCTTGGCTTTGTTAGAGAGTGGTTTTTATTTTGAAAACGGATAACGTACCTTGACTTTTTGGATAACAACTGAAATGTAAGGATCGGTAACAGGCACTGGCTCTAGGTAGACTCTTTTACGTATATACGAATTTAATACGGTATCTAAGACGACATGCGTTCCAATTTATAGTTTGATTTCAATTAAGTTATTACTAGCTTTAATGTAAAATAAAAAAATAAAACTTGAGGCGTATGACAGATGAATGCAGTGCTTCGTGAGGTGTGCAGCTCGCCGCATGCCACACGCCGCGCTTCATTTGTCGCTGGCCTGCCGCTAAGGCGAAGTTCTATTTCCTAACTTATAATGCATATTTCCGTTATTTATCTCAATAATACCTGCAATTCTGATTAATCATCTCTGCAAAAGAGCACGTAATTGCTTCCCTCCATCACGAGTGCGCAATTGCTACCCTGCAGCAGTATAAGCAGTAAATCAGCTTCATAAATATGCATCTTCAATAAAAAAATACTTTTAATACCGGCATCTTTTTTTTGCAATGCATCTCCATAGCAGCTCCACATTTTTTTATCTCTGTTGTTTTTAAATATTAGAATGTGTTATAATTTCCAATGAAGAAATGTGTCACTGAACCCACTGGGATTGCCCGTAAGTATTTTATTTTTTATTTTATCTGACTGAGTGACGAGACGAACAAGTCTTTCACCTGACGGTAAGCGCTACACCTGTCCATAGCAGTCACAGCACCACCCAGAACCCTGCATTGCATAATCCTGCGCGGCACTGCACTGCGCTCGTCACCCTGACTCTAAACTCTCTCTCTCTACTGATTGACTCTAAAGTCTCATATGGCCATTTGGTGAAGGTCAAAGCTTCGGAATTATGATGATGATGATGAGAATAAGGATGATATTCACACAAATTCCCCCACATAGATGATCGCACAAAGATACGATGATTATTGTATCCTCATTTTACCCGAATGCGCCAGAAGGAGGGTTATATTTAAAAAAAATTATAGGCTAGCATTTGATCTTTTTCTCATCTGTTGTTAAGTGACGAAGTGGTCGAAGGTGGTAAACATGTTCAGCCTAAAATGGGCATAGCAACCGCTGCCGGAACATGTAATCTAATAGATGTTATTGTACCAAGTTGAGTTACTGAAACTAAAACATACTGCGTCCAAACGCTGAGTCTTGCTAATTATCCTCTTAAGTTTAATGCTTGATCTCACAGTTTTATATTTCCTTGTATTTTTGCTCGTTTTAATCCACTCCGTTGTTCTCGGGATAAAAGCATGCTTTTAAGCTGGATGAATGAGCAATCCCGGGTCTTATCTTTTGTAGTGGAAAACTAAGGTAAGTTTATGATTAGGTAGGTGCATGGTTGTGTTTTTTTCTGCCAACTAACAATGAAAGAAAACAAATTAAGTTTTTTTTTCTTTTTTTAATGCGTGTAAATGTACAATTTATAATTGCGCCACGCGCATCATCCTCTTTGAATATGATGACATTATTATGCTGTGGACTATGAATAACGGTAAAAGTACCCTATGGGTTATTCCAGGACTTAAAAATATATCAAAATAATAGCATAAATGTCAGTCGCAATACCCTATACGTACTTGAAACGTAAGCGGCAAGCTAAACTGCAGAGGAAAAAGGCATCGAGTAGAGATCTGCTCGATGATTTTTTCATACATTTTCATCAAATTGCCGCACGCCGCGCCGCATTGATTTGTTTTTTTTTTACTATGTGACGAGACGAGCAAGTCATTCGCCTGATGGTAAGCGCTACGCCTGCCCATATCAGTTACAGCGCCACCCAGAACTTTGCATTGCACTGCGCTCGTCACCCTGAGACATCGGCTGTAAGGTCTCATTTGCCCAGTAATTTCGCTGGAAACAATGCCCTTCAAACCGGAACACATTGATGTTTGCGCACTACTGCTTGGCGGATGAATACCTACTTGGTACTTCCCCAGGCGGTCTCTTGCAGAAGAGGCCTCCCACTACTACCCACTACTTGGTTTTCGCCTAAGAAGAAACCACTTTGTTCGATCACCTGTCAAAGACAAATGCAAAACGCTGACTCAGCACTACAAAACTGCGACTCCACACAACTGATTTAGAATTCTAGCACTAATATTAATAAAGTTCAAAATTCTCAGCTGCTTCGCGCAAATACGAGAATGTTCTGAAGCTCTCCACTTAAAGGGATGTGAAAGGTTTGATTCGAGATAAGGTTCATGTGCCATTCGCCGTATTCAGTTATTCATGGAATATTATGAGGGTGCGTTTATCTAGATCTATTTCTATTCAGTTATGATGATTTCATATGTTTTCTATTGAAACTCAATGGTCTTTTACGGAAATGTTGTTTTAAAGCTGTATAAGATAGATAGATATGGGAATAGGATCTCAATAAAACTTTACGAAAGCCGTTTTTTTTTTAAATCGATTTAAAGAACTAGAGCCTTATTATTATAGCACTCGTATATCGACGCTAGAAAGCGTAAACGCTGTAACCTTGAAACGCAAAATTGTTCACAAGAGCCAAAAAACTTTTTTTTGTTGAAAAATAATCATAACTCAATATCTACTCGACCTAAAAACGTAAATTTTGGATATTTGGTGTGTTTCATACAAAGCTACAATACTGCTACCTTGGTTATATCCTAAAGTTCCTAGGGGACGTTGAAATGTGGGTTACAGCGTTTGTTTCCAAATATGTAAAAAAAGTATTTTCGGGTCGGTCAAAGGGTTACAGCGTTTACGCTTTCTAGCGTCGATATGTTTAAAAACGTTGCATGCAGGCTTTATAAAAAAACCCGATTGCGAACAAAATTGAATCTTCAAATGCAGTGCAAAGTTCCGAACGACACTATTGTTAAGGGCAGGCGTAGCGCTTACCATCAGGTGAATGGTGTGTTCGTCTCATTAATCAGTCAAATAAAAAAAGGCAGGAACCAGCATCATATTAACATAAACAATCGGAAATCGACACCACTAATTGAAAAAAACTGTAAATGCACCAATACTCCGCTGTTTTCCCACAAAATGACTATTCATGTGCGCATATTTGCAAAACCATCGGCAGCTTTTAGTCCAGTAATGGTTTTCGAGCGCTACATTGTTTTCGGATACATCCAAACTGATGGAAGTGTACCTTTACAACTGGAATGCGTCGAGCAGATGGACGCATGCCCTTTTAAGTGCATGCTTGGAAAAATAAAGCTACAATTATGGATTTTGTCTAAAGGTTTTAATAAAGTGTGGTCAACCAAATTCAGCCATCATTTTCTGGATGCTGTAAGATAAAACACGAGATATGAGATGCTGTAAGTTATTGACGAGACGAGCAAGTCGTTCATCTGATGGTAAGCGCTACGCCTGCCTTTAACAGTGATACTTTGCATTGCATAATCCTGCGCAGGACTGCACTGCGCTCGTCACCCTGAGACATCGGCTCTAAAGTCTCATATGCCCAATAATTTGGCTAGAAACAGTGCCCTTCAAATCGGAACACAGTAATGTTTGCACACTTCTGCTTAGCGGATGAATATCTGAATATGAATATTTTTTTCAGAACGATGTAGCTCTGGTTAACCCTTTGTAAAACGCTATTGCATTCCAATTTCATTTTTAAAATGGATACCCAATATGAGTCTTAATTTTTATCTCTTTTCAGCCCGCGAATCGAGCAATAATAAAGTTTAAAAGCAATCCGGGACCGCTTAATATTCAAATAGAGGTTCGCGTATGGATGTAAATCACAAAGGAAACATGTAAATGGCTTTACAGACAGACCGTCTGTTAAACCGGTGTTTAAATTGTGCCGGTCCATGTTTAATTGGTGGTTTATTTGCGAATGATAAACATGGCTCGATTAGGATTGTATAAAATTTTTACAAGAACTTTTTTTTTTCATCATCATCATCATCAACCCATAACGTCCCACTGCTGTGCACGGGTCTCCCCACACTTTCGTGAGGAGGATTAGGCTATATAATAATTTACCACGGGGGCCAGATCCGGATTGGTGGATCCACATACCTACCTCCGAAATAATTCTCGTGTAGGTATGTGGCTTATAAATAAATTATAAATAAATTCGCGTTTGACCACTATCTCACCTGATGGTGATGGTAAGTGACAATGCGGTCTAGGATGGTAGGTACACGCTTACCTAGAAGTACCAGAGCCAGTGGCATTTCTGTAATAGAAAGTTTATAGGCTGTCTTCTTATAATTCATTTTTCTGATAGATTTCAGAAATAAAACATACCTCTAGATATTATAGTCATTTTTATATAAATTAAAAAAAAAAAATTGGAAATTTGTAGTCCCTTAAAGGGAAAATGGCGTGAATGTGTGTGTGTGTGTGTATGTAAACTGTTTCAGTGTGATTGAAAAACAATCATTTTGCAGTTACTAATATAAGAGTAACAGGATTTCACTATATTTATCTCTGCTTGTGGATTATTAAATACCTTTTACTTACTACGTGTCACTTCATCCTATTAATAAACACTTTGGTATCAAAGCCAAATATTCTCTTTCACACATGCCCAATTACGTATCGCGATCAAGCGTCAGTGATCACCAACCCGTCGATTAAATGTTCAATGCGACAAAGGTTGGCGAGACCTGATCAAAGGGTGATAGCTTATTCGTTTGAGTGGAAATGCTACGATGGATAATATGCCTAACGGATCTAAAGGTGACGGAAGAGACATTATTAGGACATGAAAAATGTTATGGTCGCAGCGAGAATCTCTAAGAAAAATATCACAATGCTAATCGCAACTGATATTATGAATGTGAATGTGAGTTTGTTTGTTTGTAACGCTTTCGCGCTGAAACTTCTAAATAAAGTTTAAAAATTCTTCTACCAATGGAAAGCTACACTATCAGCGAGTAATATAAGCTATATTTTATCTCCATATACCAACGGGAACAAGAACTACGCGGGTGAAACTGTGGGGCGCAGCTAGTAATATTATAAATACGAAAGTTTTGTGCATATGTGTTTATTCCCTCTTTCGCCGAATCATTTGAACGGATTTTGATGTAATTTTGAATACCTGTACAGTCTTGCAATAGACCAAAAAATACTTTTTATCCCATAATAAACAACAGTTCCTGTAAGATTAATAGGTAGACAAGGCGGGTGAAGCCGCGGGACACAGCAAGTATTTTATAACTAAAGTACTGTAAGCTAAGCAAATACTGTTTTTCTTTTTTTAGACATACCCGAAGGCCGAAGGAAGTGAATTTGCGTTTGAAGGAATTGAAAGGTTTGTACTTTTTGTATCTTTTTGTAATTTGTTTCTTTCTTTAATAAGTTAAAAGTAAACCTCATTAAAATATAATTGTAAATAGTGCTAAAGGAAATAAATAAGTCACGTTCCCCTTCGTAAAGCTCGAGCACAGCCACTTGACATGCTTTTATGGAAATCAGGTCAACATTCCTCCGGTAGAGTTTTAATAACTTACTAGCTGCACTCCGTGGTTTCACTCGCGTTGTTCCTGTTCCCGTAGGAATACGGGGATAAAATATAGCCTATGTTACTTGCTCATAATGTGGCTTTCCCAATAGAAAGAAGAATGAGATTTTAAGAATTCTCGAATTCTTTTCTCGAATAAGAAATAATTTTTAAAATCGGTTCAGTGGTTTAGGTGTGACAGCGTCACAAACAAACAATGTCTCAGGGTGACGAACGCACTGCAGTGCCGCGCAGGACTGTAACTGAACTGTAATGAGCAGGTATAGCGCTTACCACCAGGTGAATGACTTGCTCATCTCGAGCGTTTCGTTTATCATCTTTCGCGCTTCTTGCTTTTCAGAAATAGAAAACATCTCGAGGAAAACCAAGCCTCCTTGCTGGATTATGTCCTAATCTTCCGCACGACAGGGAGATGAGGCCCGTATTCAGCAGTGCACACTGCACTGCACACTGAAGTTCACAACTCATATTGTGAACTTCTACGGAGGACAGGACAACGCACCTGGTTTAGTTGCTTCTCCTGTGGTAATTCCAGTAGGATCATATAATTTTACATCTTTGACGCATATGATTGGGTGTTTATTGGGTTAGGCTTCCTGTTATTTTGCTGCTGGCCAGCTCCTGTGGCTTTTAAAAGGCTTTGGGGTCCGCCTCATTTGAATACTGATTGATATTGATGTTTACAAAAGCTTGTTTTGATATTCAACGAGTTATGCTTATGTTCATAAAAAACATTTGAATGACGATCATTTTGTAGGGTCTTATTGTGATGTGAGCCTTTTAGGGTTTCTATGTAGTGAAACAAAAAGCTGTAATATCGTTTTATCATATACGGCTGTTCGTCTGTTTATCACCCACATTTTATTTATTACAATTCAATTTGAACTACACGAAAAATTATGATAAAGACAATAATAATATAACGCGTCACGATTACCTACACAGATCCAGAATCAGGAACAACGAGAACCATGGTCCCACAAACACACAGATTCAGAGCAAATACCTACCTACCTACATAATTATAATTCACATAAATGTTTGCCCTGTGCTGGTATCAAACCGGCAACCTCATGTTTCGCAGTCGGCTCAACACCCGCTAAGCGACGGAAGCCGTCAACAGCTAACCTCTTTTTGTTTGGTTCGCAATTTTTATAAATACAATTTGAAGATACATCTAAATACCTTGAGTTTTATAGATCTTACTAGGTACGGAGGTACGTATATTTGCATAAAGTAATCCTTCATAATCCTTCCCGCATCCCCAGTGACCTAGTTGCATCCCCATTTTTCCGTAATTACTCCCGCTGCTTTGTGAACACCCCTGTTTGGGAACCCCTGATATTATCGCTATAGCTAGACTTAGCTAGACTTACAAGAAATTCGAAAGAGCTTATAACTAAGAACTTGTTTTTTTGAAGTAATACTTTTTATCGACGTATTGGAGACATTTTATAGCAATCTTCACGGTTTTCTGTTACGCTCGACCGTCACGTATGAGTTGACAGTTTGACGTGAAGGATATTCTAGGGCCTAAAGTATATATTTACAAAATTTCGTAACATATCTTGATCCGCTGTGAAGTAAACTGGAAGTTATTTTATCTCATAAGAACCCTTAATCTTTATGGGATAAAAACTAAAAAGTACTTATTCTTATTCCATGCAATTCATTCTAATTAAACTGAGCGGCCTAGATTGGCACCACACACTCATAAATGACAAACGTGACGTGACAACACTCAAACATAAACTGAAGAGGATTAAAGAGAAAGAAAATGAGATGGAGCTATATAAACTACCATAAATGCAAACAAATTGTTACGATCTCTTTAGATAAATGTCTCTGGTCGACTTATGATCGCTTAGCGATATTGGAGGAGACAGTTAGCAGGGCAGTTCTGGATTTAACTGTTCGTGGTGAGGACCCAGGAGCAAAAGAATCTGTATACTAAATTTCAACAATATTCGTTCAGCCGTTTCGGCTTGACAACAGGACAAACTTAGTAACACACAAAAACAAACACACAAGCACACAAATATTCACATTTGTAATTTTAGTAAGATAGGATGAACTCCACAGCCACAGTAGTCTCACTTTACAAAATGATACTTGACTAAGAATCGTCATCGTCATCGCCTCAGATGTAACACCTACGTACAACTATATCTATAGAACCCCCACTTTGATTATAATGGAGGGAGGGAAGAGAGCGCGTTCGTATGAAAATCATCACGCTTTTATCAGGGGAAGTGGTGCAAAGTGGTTATCTATAGAAACGGGTAGGGATATATAGGTCTCCAAGGCAGTTTAAGTTGATATACTGTGGTTCTGGAGTAAAAAAACTGAACCACAAGCTGTGCCAGCTATTCCGAAATTTCAGCCCAAATTTCTGTATTTTTAAAAAAAATCCTAAATCCCCGTAAAAATAAGAATCTTATTAAAATAAGAATGACAACCTTGCAATTTTAGGATTTTTTTGTCAAATATTTGATTTCACATCATCATCATCATCAACCCATAAAGTCCCACTGCTGGGCACGGGTCTCTCGTCACTTTCGTGAGGAGGGTTAGGCCATATTCCACCACGGGGGCCAAGTCCGGATTGGTGGATAACATACCTACCTCCGAAATAATTCTCGGGTAATGTGGGTTTCCTCACGATTTTTTCCTTCACCGAAAAGCTTCACCGAATATTTGATTTGTGAAGTTTTATCTACAATGGCACGCCAGTCCCATCGTAAACTAAACAATGAAATTGGGTCAAAAATTCAAAAGCCCAGCCTATTTGTTATAACTTAACTCTAGCTATTAACATGTTCACTGTTGAAAAAACAACCGCTGTGTTTTTATAACTTGCCGCGGGTACGAGAAAACACAACTGTCAGATCCGTAATCGTGGCTAGGCAAGAAAATCAAATCTCTCGAAGATTACCTACTATAATTTTGCGACGCACGCCTGCAACTACCAGTAATCTGGACATTCGGTGCAATTTGCCACTTACCCTTTTAACTAATGCCTATCTTGCATTAGCGCGTAACTAATGCACTTCAAATCTAATAACTTACCATTAGTTCACCCACGCTTCCGCAATTTAATCATATACATACATACACACACATATAGGTCTAGCTATTGCCTTTTCACCACCCTGTCATTGCTACGTCGAATGACGTCATTCAGCCCAGAGATGGATTTGGACCATAATTTCTGAATACGAAACTTGTACCACGTGATTTCTCCAACCACTTTGTAATCGCAAAAAATCACAGCCATCGCTGGTTTTTTTCCTTCCATTTTTTACAAGCTTGTGCAGAAGCAGCAATGGTGGTTGTATTTTGGAATATTTTCGTCACGTGGTGCAGGTAATTGGTAAATGACGTGTCCCATTTAGGGGCCTGATGGACAGACATTAGGACGTCTGCGTTGTTGTGGCACAAATTCCATTTGTATTGGGGTCCGGCGCAATTTTGTAAATGTACGGCAAGCGACGATGGGTTAAAAAAAGTGACGTAGTATCAAGAGACAAAAGAATGCTGGGCTTTTAATTCCACGTCTGGTGTGGTTCGTGTTTAAACCACGGGCTTAAAAATATGTGACATGTGACTCTGTATGTCATTTATATGGAAAAAGAGTAGCTTTTTGTTCTTTATTATTGTTGAAATTGGGGCTTCTTTTTAGAAGTCATTATGCTGTAGTATTTCCCTATAAATATCCTAGGCTCAGCAGGTTATCTGTATGTAGTAGGGCGCCTCTTCTGCAAGAGACGATATTTTAACGTGACAACGTCATAAGAATACATTGATGAAATCATTGCATACTTTTATGAATAAAATTGAATCATTTTTTAATAATAAAAGAATAAATACTTGAAATTATACTAGTAATCAGATTTTTTAAATGCAAGAATAATTAACCTGTCAAGAAGAAAAGAGAGATAGATGCGGCGCAATGAGCGTAACGTGTCAACTTTTTCGTGCATGCAGCCGGCGTTCATTGATTTATTAGACGTTGTCACGTCAAAAGTATTTGAAAGGCGATTTCAAACTGTTCGTTGTTTACAAAATAATAATCTGTTATTAGAAACGCGTCTTTCCAATAAATTCTAAGCTCATAAAACCAACTGCAGAACCAACGTCCCACGCGACTGCATTATTCTCTAATGGCATTTCTCTGTCAAGTATCCAGTTATTTTCCTACAATTTCCGAGAACAGCAGTATTTTATCCTTTGTGACGATTAACCTTGAACTTGTTAGATCGAATAGAATATGAATATCTAAGGTTAGCCTCGCCTTGGCATTGGCCTTGGACGGAAACGGCGTGTTCCCACTGGCGGCTGAGCGCTGCAAGGCTCGTTTCATAATAATATGTTTTATTTCCACAAGGATCTACCAAATAGATAAAATAATTGCGGAATCTTATAGATAACAGATATGGCCATATTTAGTTAAAATATAATACAAATCTGTTCAGACATTTAGAAGAAGAAAGGATTTAAATCTATAAAATAAGTTATTATGAATTTTTTTTTACTCAGTACGTTTTAATATTACAGTATCAAATCTTGCCAATAAATATTGGCAATGATGTGAATAATCATATATATTTTTTCCAGATCTAAGGAAGTGGCCGTTAATTACTAGAAAGGTTTTGAAATGACACCAATTTTTGAAATACCTTGATGTAGCGCCTTAACCTCAACGCATATTAATTTAAAGTTATTAAAAAAAGGCCTAATTGAGTCACTTAAATAAATATGAGTATATTTTTTCATTAAAAACCGTTTAAATGAAAAAAATTTTGCGATTGCACGCCTTGTATAGTAACATTTGTAAATAATATAGTGGCCTTCGGAGCGAGTGACAAAAGTTACAGTTGGGAACACACCAACCCCCGACTTTTCCTTGACATTCACCCAAGGTCCAGTAACAAAGATCCGCCCACACAGCCACGTGCAAGCTTACTTGTTTAACTCTATTGAAAGTTTTATAACTGGAGCGCACTGCACAAGGCTAAGTTATGTTATTAAAATTAATGTTTTAAACGGGGGAAGATGTTTTCTTTCAGATGGAAGTTATGTTAGAATAAGATTGAGTTTTCCTGCTTTTGTTTTATAAAAAAACTAGCTAATCCCCGACGGTTTCGCCCGTGATTTTCAAGATAAAAAGATTTCTATGTTTTAATCCATGTAGTATCCAACCGTATTGCAAATTTTATATTAATCTATCGTAAAAAAATCATACAGCAGCTTCTGCCTGGAGAGGAAACAAACAACATTTACACAAAACTTGGGATTTTTAATATAAGTGCGATTCATTTTATTACAAGGTAAAATTTCCTCTGCTTTCCTGGTTTATTTACAATTACCAAGCATTGTAAGACTTGTTTCGGAGGAATGTGATTCTCTAATCCGGATCGGAGACTTCCTGGGTTAATTATCGCCTAATATTCATCAAGTTTATTTTTTGTTTGTAATAAAATAGGTGGCAAACATGCAGGTGGCCCACCCGATCGTAAGTGGTCACCGCCACCTATAGAGATCTGCCACGCTAGGGGTATTACCAGTGCGTTGCCTACTCTTAGTAGAAATTACTCTTTTAACTTTTGCTTTAAAGTTCTGCATGTTATACACGATGATGGAAAACCTTGAGCGGCAGATCATTCCACATCTTACAGGTACGTGGAAGAAACGAACGCGTAAACCAGGCTGTATGCGATTTCCACGCATCTACAATATTTGGATGAGTTTTCTCTCGTTGTCGAGAAGTCTGATGAAACCTGAGGTGAGACCCATGCTCAGCAGTGGGCACGTATGATGTGATCTAAGACTGGGAGCCGAAGATTGGGCTCAGTGACGTTCACTGAGAGAGGTCTGAATGGACGAAATATAAGCTGATTATGATGATAATGATGATTTGACGCTAAAAATCGCATTTCTATTTTCCACAAGCCCAGTTTTCAAGAAAAGTCATGACGCCTATATCCAGGCCCCTTCGAGGGAACTTCAAGCACACTTTGAATAATTGAAAGAACTGCCAAGAGGTTAGGGTTCTACCCTTGTCATTTTCTGCACAGCAGTGACTTATGTCAAAACGAATCGGAGTCATTTGAGTTCGCACACACACACTTATCGTAAACAACGTCAACCGTTTTATAGTACAGTTTTAAAAACATGACTTGTTCACGTAGTCGGAGCCGAGTCCTACTTCCTCGTGATGGTTTAGAAGACAAAGGCAAGAGCAAATCGAAACGGTTTTTTTACAACCCAGACCTCTAACGGCTAGTAAAATCACATTTTCGCCTTTGCCGCCTTTAATGAAACTATTGTCCTGAAATTACACAAATACAGTGCCGGATTAACCCAAGTAGCAAGAGTAGCAATTGCTACGGGACCCGCGCGAAAGGGGGCCCCGTATATTTAAACCCACTCATCTCTGCCTGAGCGTAATTTTTTGAGTGAAACTTATTAATATTGAAATTACTCAATGTCAGCACTTTATATTCATACCATTTTATACTTAAGAACCAAGGAGTAGATCAAGGGCTCTTTGAAAGAATTTGCTAAGGGCCCTATCTTGCTTAATCCGGCACTGCACATAGAGATCAGGTCAAAAGCTAAAGATGGGGTACTGACTATAAAAATACTATCACTATATACTTTATAGGTCACTAGTGCAATGTAAGGTTGGGAAGGGGTCCCGAGAGGCGCAGTGTTAAAAATGTAACGCCTAGTTAGTGAAAAGTAGTAACTAGAGGGTCTGAAAGAGGTTTTTATTATTGTTGGAGGGGTAAGCAGTTCTTGCGGGGTTGAAATCGGAAGCTTTTATTTTATGTAAAATAAAGTAAAAAATATAATAATTGGTTAGAAAGATTAGCATCGTGTGGGAATCGACTTGTCCGAGAATTATTTTCTACCTATGTGATATATAAATCCAAACTGTGCTGCGTGGTAAATTACGGCCCAATCCTACTCGCAAACGTAAGATGAGCAGTGGGTGTTAAGTTAGTTATGATTATGAATGGTAATTATTGGAGATAATTTGTACAATTAGGTTTATTCGTGGGATTTCATTTAAATAAATGTTGTCTCATTGTAAATTAGTTATTTTGTTATTGCTTCACGTATTTGGAAACTGTATTGTAGTAATGAATGAAAAAAAACCACCACCCCGAATAAAGTCAACAATATATTTTGTTTGAAATAAATAGACTTCATTATTTTTTTAAAAGCGCCAGGCGTTATAAGTAATCGCTGGTCATCGTAATAATGACAGTGAAAACGAGCGGTCATTTCTAACAGCGACATTTTTGAAGGGTCCTAATCGTTTTTAATATTTGCATGATATCTAATATTGAGAGTTTATGCAAATCCTTATTTTTGGGTTCCGTTGGATGGCTTGAAAAACACAGTTGTTGTAGATTAAGTGCCTATTGTTTCATGATTTGCTTGCTTCATGCCGTGGCTAAGCCTTTTAAATCGACTTAAAAAACGAGGAGATTCTCGATCCTACTGAATGTTTGTTGTATGTCTGTCACGCCAATTGTGAATTGTTTTTAATAAATCTCTTTTTGTTTGCTAGGCCATCCTTCAAAGATGGTCCTATATAAATTTTATCGAAATTAATTTAGCGCTATTTCAATAAATCAAAAATAATTCCTTCAATAATTCTTCTTTTCATGACTGTACTATATATATTTTTTTTTTAATAACTTCTAGTGTTCAAATCACCACCTTCTCTGAGTCCGACCCTAACGAGTTTGCCTTAAATATTCATTTTACGTTTTGCAAACAGTACATTGATATTTTAAAACCGTATCTGGTGACCCAACAAAAATTTTCATTTAATGAAATTAGACCTGGACCAGATCGGCTCAAAGCCGAGATGAATAGCATAAGAGGGAGGAGGCTTATGCCCTACAGTGGGTTGAATGAGCTGTCTACGATGATGATGATGAAATTTTTGACTTTAACTTGTTCTCATTCACGACGTAGCACCGCGTGAGAGTTTTTCGCCTAATTTTATACAGAACCCATGTCCGGCAATGACCACTCCCACTTAGCAGGGCGTTTTCTTTTCAAACGAACTGCATTTGCATACATTTGAGGCCTCGTTTTAGCTGTTTAATGGGACATATGAGACATAAATATTATGTCTCATTTAGACTCGAATTTCTGTTTTCCGTTCCCCTCTATTTTGCATAAAAACCGCCCTAGAGGGCTGATTATGTATACCGCTTTGAGGAATTAAGGAAAAATTCGGAGTTTTAATCGCTCAAATGTATTTTGAATTAAACGTGGCGTAATTGTTTTTAAGCAATTTTTTTTTCTTGCCTCAATTCGTTTATAAATTTAGAAAAGCAACATTTTATTTTTGTATTTGCAGACAAAATTGGAGATCTTGTATTTAATATCTCTATCTTTCTATAGATAGATAGATAAACTCTTTATTAAAACACCACAGACAATAGAGAACTGTATATCCGCCTATATTAGCCCACTTTCTGCTATGCAAGCGACTGCCTCCCTGCCGCCTTTATGACGTCTGACCACCGGGACCTTGGTCTGCTTTAATCTTCATCCATCTATTGACTTCCATCTCGACATTTAAAATCTTTAACTCCCCGAATTTCTGTGCAAGGAATAACAGTAATCTCTTTGTGTAGAACATCGCTAGTGATTAACCAGAGTGCGCCTACTGGTTTTATTGTTAAGCCTATTAGAGATAGAAACGTCTTTTGTCTTCTTAATTCGGCGGTCCAAGTTGTAAGCTTTCAGTAGATAGATTCAGTGAATTTTTATTAGTTTTTTTTTAAATAAAAATATGTTCGTAGAACCGTGATTATGTGTGGGTGGCAGCGTTTGAATAATAAGTATCTTTTTACTTTAACAAATGTGTAATATTATACAAAGTTAAAAAAAACAACACACAATAAACCTTCATCAACTAGAAAAGAACTGATGATCTTCAAACAGCTGAACAAGTTTTCTTAAAACTTGAACGAGAGACTTTGGATGAAATAGCCTTAAAAATAAAACGAAATCAAAATAGGTCCATCTGTTTGGGACCTACAATGCCTCAACAAATGTGCACACAGATACATACTGCAAACTTATAACACTACACTACACTACACACTCACACAAACACACACACACACGTACTCCACACTACTATTATATACTTTTTATCGGGGTCAAAAATCGCTACCGTTAGCATCTTAAAACGTCTCAGGAGCTGGTAACACAGTCGACTATTTATCAACGTCTCGTCTGCCAACCATCCGATTACATCGTGACATTTTCATTTCTCCCCCGAATCGGAATCACTTATAATTCGCTTCTTGATCTCGAACGCCCTTGTTATTAATGCTGTTGAGCCTTACATCATTAATTGTGGGACAATTCATTTATCTGGTCCGAGGCGCTGTTGGGATTTTTGTTAATTGCCTTTTTACACATGAGACAATGCTGTGACAGTATTATTGTGTGTCTACTGGATGTTTGTGGCGATAATCTACCGAACCAAATTGTATCTTAGATACACTAAACCTATTTTCTAACTTGACGATAAAATAATCATTGTTTTTGAATTGTTATCTTATTGAAATTCGCATGCGAGTGTGGAGATAAAAAAAAATATGCCACTAGGTCAAGGTGAAACGTTTCGTTTATGGCGGAAAATTTAATATTCAAATATTTTTTTTTTGTTTTTGGCGCTAGGCCGTATATGTATGGACTGCGAGGAGTGTAGCTGATTAATCAAATTTTATTTATCAGAAAATCCACAGATCTTAATTAGAAAAAAAATTAAAGTTTATTAAATAGGTCAATAAACCCTTCGGTCGTCAGCTTTAAGATTGATTGGCTTATTTGAGCAATTTAGTGCATTTGTGTTAAATAATATATCTATAGAATATTGTAAAGAATAATTTACCTTTGTCGCAAATTCCATTATTATTTAAATTATTTACCCGATCTAGGACCAAAAACCAAAAACTGCTTAAAATTTAAATTTCCCGCTATAGTGAAACGTGCCACCTTAGCATATTAGTGAGGATTCTACCAACATTTCGCTTCACCATTAACCATCACACACTGTCAATGGCGCAATGAAACCTACCATTATCCATGCAAACTTCAGCTTTCCAAGATTACGAACACCATAAAAGTTGTATAGGTGTTTTACTATTCTGGAACCATTTCAAAGGACATGGCAATGCACTTCTACGAATTTATAAATGGTATAAAATCTAGACAGGTCGTCGGTTTGTAATTTTATCACTGCTAAACCGTTTTACTATTTATTTGGCTCTTTTGCGAATTTTCACACAACGTGTGTGTTGACTGTTTACTGACGCTGCCTCGTAGCTTAACTCAATCAGCTGTGCGGGCGCACACAACTGGTATGATAAAATTGACAATACAGCAGTGCGGGTTCGCACGCCAGGCGTGTTTTCACTTGCCGTAAAATTATAAAAACACAGACTTGTGTGTTTTCAGAGCAGTGAACGTTTTTAAGGTGCAAAGCCGCTGAGAGGTGTTTGAATGCATTTACGATTTTAATAAGTTTCTCGTAAAAAGAGTAATGATAACTGAATTTGAATCTCCACGAGTGAAGCCACAACAAGTTGCTAGCGTGAGATATAAAACTAAAATCCTATGGTCAATAAAACCTGTCGAACCGATTGAACCGTCAATATGGCGATTCAATCGTTTATTGTTTCGAGAAACGTTAAATAAATGGCTCGAAATATATTTGAAAGCTCGGTCTAGAACTTATAAGACGTAAAAATTTTATCGTACAGGATCTTACTTGTGGTGCAAAATAGGATGGCTGTAGATTTCTTTTTTGAAATGTTTTATTTTTTTTATTTTTACCCGACTTACCCGAGTACTGAGTGAAAAATAGCAAAAAACTGTCATTACCTTCAATAAAAAACTATATTATCGAAGGCAACAAGGTACTTCATGTCTTCTTCTTTTTATAGTTAAGATATAGCTGCGCAATATGACTACTCACTCCATATTTGTCGTACATTTCCCTGATAAATATGGATTAATTTACTCCGTAAAATTTCATCAAAATTAGTTCAGCCAAAGTTTAACCCACCGTAAAAAAACAGCTTACTTACTTACGCTACAAACAAAGAATTGACGTCCAATTTATTTTTAAAACACGAAGCTTTTTTAACCTTTTATAAAGTACCTACTTTTTCCCAACTTTCATAACTCAGTCGTAACTTTCACAAATAAGATTTTCTCTTCAGATATTCAGCTCATTATCCTAATACACTCTGAGTGCAGGCAGTGTGAATAAAAACAGGTGGTGCAAGTAATATTAGCATTTCCTAGGAAACCTTTCAGCGAGCAGGTGCAGAGCTAAGTTGATTTTAAACTTTAGATTCTTTATACAAGTAGAGTTATTCCGATATATCAAAAGTAGAAATTGTGATATATTTATATAGAGTAGAGAATCATTAATAAGATAGAGTTGAGCTGAAGTAAAGGAGAGTACCAATCAGTGCAGCGGGGCTATGCAGCACGGTGCGGTTGAGCTTGAGTTCTTTTCATTTTGACGTTTGATTGCCACTGTGCTCGTCATTCGTGCCCGTCATTCGTAATGACGAGCCCGAGGCAATCAAACGTCATAATGAAAAGAACTTAAGCTCAACCGCACCGTGCTGCATAGCCGCGCTAGAGTAGATATGGTAGAGATATCGATATAATATCAAAGGTAGATATTATATCGATATCTCTACCATAGGTACAATAGAGTATCATTACAAAACTTAAATTCGTTATAAGTTAAGCAGAATAAATAAAATGACAGCTATCTTACTTATAAAACCTTAAAACCACGACAGATTTTTTTTCATAACCGTCTAAATTCCAGGTACCCATCTAAGTAACGTGTCGGACGTTAATAAAGCCACTAGTTTGGTCACTTGTCAACTTTCACAGCAAATGTGTGCTCAGATTAGTTATTTTTAATAAGTAATTAACAGTTACTGCTAATTTTAATTGTCACGGCTTGGTTTCTTATTATTTTTTTATTATTAACGTTACCAACAACTAGCGTTATGTAACGTTACAAACACAAAAAGTCTGGAAAATTATCAAAAACATCAATACTTCATAATATCATTTTTACAGTTTTATATAGAATAGAATAGAAAAACTCTTTATTGTACACCAGAAACAAAATTAAACACAGGACAGAAAAATAGGGCAGCGATAACAACTTTCATGGCTTTAATTCACTAGAGGGTTTCTAAATTAAGTTTCAAAACGACTAAAAACGGTCGTAACTTTAATATTTTAAAACTTTATTCTCAGTAATGAAGCCATCAAATAGATACGTAACTACTAAATAGGAATCGACTAATGAACGGTCGCAAGTGTGTTCAAATTACACACCGCGCCGGGCAGATGGTTGGGAACGCCAATTAAACTCGTATTAGTTAGGAAAAGTGATGTACGTCGCTTTTTTATTCGAGCGATTTGGTCATAGTTTATTTGTGAACATTAATCATGATAAAATGGTTGTAAAATTGCTTTACTGGAAAGATACAAAGGTAGTGAAACGGACGGGTCATACCAAAATGTTTACAGCAGATAAATAAAAAAAAAAAAAAAAATAAAAAAAAAAGATAAATTTCCATGATACGTTATTAAACGCAAGGCTATTGAAATCGATCGATGAATTATTATGTTAATCGTTTGTTATTACCCTAAACTGTGATTTATTATAATTAACGTTAGTTAAATCAAGCGTAGATTTAATAACGGGCTTAGACGATAACGGTAACAAATTTGTGATAAGCGTAGTAATATTATAGTAACGGAATAAATAACGTTGTTACTAACGTTGTAGGTAACGTACTCAGTATCGTTGAAAGCAATCTTCTAGCTACTAGATTATCATTGTAAATTTACATTTAAACCATATTAATTTTATGTTTAATTTTCTTAGAAACTAATCCTTTCCACCTACTCCTATTCCGGTAATACATTCCTAAATGACTTCCTAACAATAACAACCTAACAACAAACATAACCCTTCAATAATTCAGGGCCATAATGAAACAATTTCACACAATGACCACAGCCAAATTGCCAGAGTTAACCCTGCGAATGCATCCGACGGGTCTTAATGACTTCAGGTCTAAGTTTAATTTAATATTAACTGTGCAACAAGACGGGCGTCTTATACGCAAGTTTGTAAGAATAAGGTGTGTGACGCGCTTGCGATTTTTAGCTAAATTAAGATTGGTTAAAAAAACTAATTATTTACTACCTACTGAGTAACAACATCATGATATAAATGTAATCAATATTAATTGTGGAACAAAAATAATCAGAACTTAACTTTTAGTTACTAGAAATCTGTTATAGAATAACGTCCTAACTAATAGTCGTTGTATTTATATTTTACATTTCCATAAAATAAAAACTTTTAAGGTAGTCTAACTGAAGTCATAGATCAGTAGCATAATATCAAGTGTTGAGTGTCAGTCAGTCAGTCAATTAGTTAGTCATGTCATTTAATATCTCTCTTTGTTGCAAGTGTAAGTCTCAGCTTTCCCTTCAAACGTATGGTATTGTGCTGTCGTGTACAGACGGACCATTAATGAGCGGTCGGATTAGCGCTAGACTGTCAACAATGCCGCGTAACTTCACACTTGCGATTTAATCGAGATTGGACTGGCGAGGCTTAGCTGTTACAATGGAGGGGCGGTTTAGACCGTCCTTAGCTATCGCAGGGTTAGAAAAAGAAAAGTAGGGATATTACATATCCTATATACCTAGATAAACACTTGATTGTTATATAAGTACAACAATCATCGATTTATTCATAATATAACTAAAAATGTATTATTATTAATTTTGACCAGGCCTTATAATAAATAAACCTCGATAAAAAATATTTCATTATGCAATATAGATTTTTTACGACACGACTAACTAATCCCCGACGTCTCGTATTAAACTGCCCACTAATTAAATCAAAGCGGAATGGGCACCATCTGCGCCAAAGGGTTAACTCATCTGGTCGAATCAACGAGATACACAATGAAAAGGAAAGACAGTGAATAAGATATTGAATTGTTTAATCCTAGCGTTTTTTTTAATACATTCATTTTATTTTTATAACGAAAATACTTTATTGTAGACCAGTTAACAAAACACACAAGATAATTAAGAAGGGAACTACTGCACTACCGGTATTTTCTATTTGAATTATCACGAGTGTTATTTATAGGTACGTATATAATGACGCTGTAAGTGGCTGATATGCCCAACTGTGAAACATGAAAGTGAGTGTCTGATTCCCGTATAGGGCAAAGATTTGCGTGCACCACTGGTATTTGCTCTGAGTCTGGGTGTTTGTGGCCTCGTATTCCTGAGTCCCTAGATACAGCAGAGCTCTTAGTTAAGGGTCAGTAAACGTATGTCATTGTGACGCGTTCGTGTTTTTTTAAAACGACTATAAACCACATAATTTGAAGTTGTGAAGAGGCTCCCACCGAATAATTTGGTGTTCATTTAGAACTTTTAGTATTTTCCTCGGTAAATTCCATGTTTGAATGTTTGACGAAAGCGAGGAAACTAATTCAATAGCTTAGGTACTGCCTAGATAAAAATATACCGTAGGAGTATAAGGTAACAATATTACTCATAATTGGATTAGACGATAGTTGAAGTGAATCGTAGCGGAATTTGTCTGAATGACATGTCGTTTAACCCGTTAATAGACGACGAGATTAAAAAGGGGACTTAATTTTGTAAGTAATTAAGTTAAAAATAAGCTCTAAAATTTTAATACATTACAATTTTGCATGTTCTTAAAGTATTAAATATGATTTAAGAATAATATAATGATAATATTATTCACCATGGCTAAAAGTAGGTGTAAGTGACTAACAAAATGGTTCTTCTAAATTAAATTGAAGTTAAATAAAATTGCTGTCATAATTATATAGAAAAAAAAAACACGATTAAGTCAATTTAATTCACTGCAAGACCCAATCGTCTCAAAACAAGACCCCCCTAAAAGGAATTCAAAATTTGACAAACCCCAAACCCTCATGCCCACCATTTGAATATTTCAAACGTCCAATCCACATTATCTGTTCAAATAAAAATATATACGGAATGTCAACGGGAAATGCGTTAATATTTGTCAACGTCACGTCCCTCCAAATAAAGCGTACAAAAAGAGAATTTGGGACATTTTTTTCGCAAATGAACCGTGTCGCCTTCGGCTTCTCTTATTAGATTAACAGGTCGATTTGCAATTCTGTGTGTTCATACATGTTACATGTTTATTTAACGGAAATGAAGGGGATCGTGTTGTTGACTCGGCGATATTTGTTGTGGAGGTGGAACTTTTTTGGCCACGGCGGGTGGTGGAGGGTTAACTGTTTTAAAGTATTTTGTCTATACATAAGAAATCGTAAAGCGTAACCTGTAATTAATAAGGTTATTTTAAGATCTTTCATAAGAGGCGGTGGTAGCCTAGTGGGAGAACGTCCGCCTTCCAATCAGAAAGTCGTGAGTTCAAATCCCAGTGTGCGGGCACGTACCAATGTGTTTCTGTAAAAACATATATACGTAATTATCACTCGCTTTTCGGTGAAGGTAAACATCGTGAGGAAACCCACATACCCGAGAATTATTTCGGAGGTAGGTATGTTATCCACCAATCCGGACCGGGCCCCCGTGGTGTATTATGGCCTAACCCTCCTCACGAAAGTGAGGAGAGACCCGTGCCCAGCAGTGGGATGTTATGGGTTGATAATGATGATAATACGTTGGTAACTGTCCATCGGTTTGTGATTATGTGTCTCTCTATCATAATGTTTTCTAAGGTTTGTGTTTTTGTTAATTTTTTTTAGTTTTGCAACTGAGGCTGCTAAACTATTCCTAGGTCCTAATTCTCTAGATATAGGAAATCCTAGTAAGGGATCAAGATTTTCGCCAGTGATCGTGACACGTTATTATTATTAAGATTTTTTATTTAAAAAACATTAAAAGCACTGGTTAATTTAATATTGGTTACATATTTTTTATTCTCTACATATCTCTCTATTATGTACTTTCTAAATTTAATTTAACGAAATACCAAACAAAATGGACTACGACTTTGACCGATACCCCAACAGCGGGTGTCGTCACGTGTCGTTTGATTACTGCCACATTCCTTCCATTTGAGAATATTTACTTAACGATTCAAGTCAAAGCAATTTAGACCTTATCTCAACTTATTAAAGCCTAATTCACAAATCCGATATGCTTAGAACGTCTGTGATCTTTCGCCAAAAACTTGCCAAGTAATAATAGACTTTTTTACATAGCAATTTAAAGTAGATTTTTGTTTTTGTCGTTTTATTAAGGGTTCACAATCAAATTAGTAGACCACCCGTAGTTTTTGCTACTCAACACAATAGGTTCGTAGAAAATGGTTGGACGGAATTAACCTATGGTTTTTCTAAAAATAAGTTAATGCGGTTTTTACTGTGAAACGGAAAATGAGGTGAACTTTTCTTTGAATTTTAGACAGTATTTTTTTATTCTTGTAGTTTACATAGTTAGTTTTTGATAAACGAGCTAGTATCAATGACTCACGATGGTTGGATATTCATAGGTAACTTTTTATACTATAATTATTATCTATATTTATCAACAAAAACACCATCCATCATCAACAACCCATATCGTCCCACTGCTGGGCAGGGATCTCCTTTTTTTTGGGGCGGACGCGAATGTCCTTCCCGCTATCATCCATAAACACAAGGTCCATATTCTTGTTTGCTTATAAATATTACATTATTTTCTATTGCTCAGCTTTATAATAAATTCAACTTCAATTTAACTTAAATCTACCAGTGAAAAAAAACACAAAAAAATGGATTTATCGATCTATTAGGTACTAATTTAACCTATTACTAATTTTTACCAAGAATATCATTATCATCAACAACCCATAACGTCCCACTACTGGGCATGGGTCTCCCTCACTTTCGTGAGGAGGATTAGGCCATAATCCACCACGGGGCCAGATCCGGATTGGTGGATCACATACCTACCTCCGAAATAATTCTCGGGTAGGTATGTGGGTTTCGTCACGATGTTTTCCAAGAATATAATTATACATAAATATAAAAACGGGTCTTCTTTTACTTTCATGAGACACAACACAATACGTACGAAATATCCCGGATTCTAACGTCAATTCTTATGTTAGCGAAAAATGTATAGGTTTGGTTGGGTTTGGTGGATTATGGCCTAACCCTCCTCACGAAAGTGAGGAGAGACCCGTGCTCAGCAGTGGGACGTTGTGGGTTGATGATGATATAGGTTTAATTCTTTCTTCCGTAGAACAAGAACATTGTCCATTTTTTTATCAAGTCGAAACATCATAAAAAACATGATTTTTGAAAATTTTACTATAGAGAGACTACTTTTATCCGGAAAAAATAGGAAAAACTCGGGAAAATCCACAGAGCACAGTTCACATTTAATTAAATTTCCATTCCAATAAGCAACTTTTTTGTTATCCTAAAAGCCTTCTGTTATTTAACAACCTTTAACAACCTTTTCCCACCCTTCCTTTTCCACCCCCAATATCTCAAAAACCTCTAAATAAGCGCATAACCCAGTATTACAGATTGAATCAACACTCTTATCCTATAATCGCATTGTTACCCGCGGCTCTGCCTGCACTTTATGTGACGTTTAGCAATATCTGTCAAAACCTAATACTATAAAATGCGGACTTGAAATGCAGCGATGTTGATGATTTGGAGTGAATAGGCTAGTGGAGTAAATGAAGAGAAGCTATTTTGTGTATATAGCTTGGTAAAAAATGGTGATTAATTTTTCTCTTCTACTAGCTCTGGTCATAAGTAAAAAATTGAATAAAGGTTTACAAGGTAAGCGAATGAGTCAAACAGTAGTTAATTAAAATATGTAGATAATTATATTTATACAATTGATTGGGCTGATTATTCACAGGGTAGAATCCTACTTCTTCTTTATATGCAAAAAAAAATGAAACTGAAAAAAAAAAAAATTCACTGCAAAATAATAAAAGCATATCTTAAAACTAGATGTTTGAAAATGGTGTTGGATACATTTAGAAATATTGCAGTGGAAGGTATTAAATTTTAGCCAAAAACTTGACGGCATTATAATGAATATCAAAAATATGAGAATATGTTTATTGGTTTCAGCTTTTTTAATGCAACAACGTATTGACTTGATTTTTTTCGTCATTATTAAACCATTTCAGCCTGCTGAGCATGGATTTCCTTGAGGATTCTACTTCAGGGGCCTAGACTGGATTGGTGGATAACATACCTACTTCTAAAATAATTCTCGGGTAAGATATGTGTTCTTGAAGAAGACGCTTGAAGAAGACGCTTCTTGAAGTTCAGTCAACGCGGTAGACACCACGAGGCGCAGTAGTAGACACCGAACAGCTTCGCTCGCTTCTCTCACTGGTCACCTATCCTTAACGGGGTACGCCAGACCCCATCTGCGTCGAAGGGTTAAACTGTTACGAGGCCATTGCAAATAATGAGAAGTGTTTAAAAGAAATTTACACCCCCCAGGGTGTGTTTGTCAAGCGCCTGTTTAGGGTTAAGAATGGCGCATCTTGTAGAAATGTCAGTGTGAAAAATTAATTATATTGTGTATTTTGTTTAACTTGAAAAGTGATGTGAATATAGGGTAATAACGAAACTAAGTAGTTGTAATGAAACAGACTGATGCTTAATGAAACATGTATGAAACTGAGAACAAATTAAGAATTCATGCCATTCATGGAATTCAATTTAGATTTAGTTACAATATCTGTTAGAAAAACATATTGAAGCGTCATGAACATAGATCCACGCCTAAATAGAATATTTTCCATATAGGAAATATGAGGAACTACGAGGATTATGTTCCCATCAATATCCAAACGCAGAGCACTACCAATACCTGTAATATACACTTTAATTTGTTTTATGTGGGAATCGAACCAACAACCGATTAGCAGACAGCTCATCACTAATGTCCGCCACAGAAGCCATTCATAATAATGGATTATTGAATTCAATCTTCGACTTTTCAGAGCCAAAGGTTGACAATATTCTCCATTGATCATCATTTTCGAAGCACTAGAACCCTTATCGTCATCATCATCATTAACCCATATCGGCCCACTGCTGAGCACGGGTCGCCCCTCACTTTCGCGAGGAGGATTAGGCCATAATCCATTACGGAGGCCCGATCCGGATTGGCGAATGGTTATTCGCCACTAATCCCTCAAAATTGATTATCTATATTAAATGTTTGAATTGTTAACGTATTCGTCAGTAAGTAAGCGAAATCTTATAACTTTATGGTTGAAATACTAAAATTTACGTTGCTGTCATTACTATAGCAATTAAACCCGAAATAAACTCGCCCCATTAAACTTACCACTAACCTTATAACTGGTATTAACTAGTAAACCGAAGATATACATAATATCTCATTTGTTGGAGGCATAACTTAGGCAATAACTTACTTTATTGTCCGTTTTATGAGTCATCTTAGGCTTGTAATAATGTTTCGTATTAGGTTGTGACGTAACTTAATTGGATATGTGGTTATTACTTTTACATATGCTATTAATTGGTATTAAGAAAAAAGAGTTGGACTCGCACACAAAAGGTTCCGTACCAAATTCTATAAAAACAGCAAAACTTTTTTAATTATATTAATTATTTTTGAAATGTATATATAACTAAATATTTTGTGAATTTTCCAAGCCTGTTGCCGTTATCAATATTGGGCAAAAAAACTCCCGTTTGTTGTATGGGAGCCCCCTTAAATATTTAATGTATTCTGTTTTTTAGTATTTGTTCTTATAGCGGCAACAGAAATACATCATCTGTGAAATTTTAACTATTACGGTTCATGAGATAGAGCCTGGTGACAGGCGGACAGACAGACAGACAGACAGCGGAGCTATAGTAATAGGGTCCCATTTTACCCTTAGGGTACGGAACTCTAAAAAGGGCCAGAGGTTTTTAATGATGGTATAATCGGAGTCTGAGATGTTTCAGTCGATTGTTCAAATATCTCGATGGTACTCTAAGCTTTTCTCTTGCAGTCAAAAAAATTGCAATCGTTGCCATCGACGAATTTTCCGCAAGTTGTCACTGTTCGCCTTGCCGGCGGACGTTTGCCTATACAGGACTATTTTTTTTATTTTACTGTGTGACGAGACGAGGAAGTTGTTCACCTGATGGTAAGTGCTACGCCTGCCCATAACAGTATAGTGCCACCTAGAACTTTGCATTGCGTAATATTGCGCGACACTGCACTGCGCTCGTCACACTGAGACATCGGCTCTAAAGTCTCATAGGCCCAGTAATTTCGCTGGAAACAGTGCCCTTCAAACAGTGGAACACATTAATGTTTGCACACTATTGCTTGGTGGATGAATATCTGGCAAAGACGTGGTACTTCCTCAGGCGGTTTCTTGCAGAAGAGGCTTCCCACTACTAAAATCTTCACCTTAGAACTCGTCTACCCCATCGGTTGAACGATGCAATTAGATTATTTGAAAACTACTTCTAAGATAGCCTTAATAGTCTTTAATACGACTTTGAAGTCAATATTAGGATTGGAAACTATTTGAATCGACCATTCATGCAATTGAATCGATATTATGGATACTTTTAGATCGTTAAAATCCCGTATTCTCAAGACTTTCTCCCTCATGGTACTTCTGAAAGTTAAATTACATACCAATTTACATCTATAAAGACTTTTTCTGATATAATAATTACCTGCAGTAATATCATACTAGCAGCGCCCGGTCACCCGCATCAGTATTTTTCCGCAGGAATCATTAATTTTTACGGCATAAAAAGTATGCTATGTTCTATTCTAGCACCTAAAGTAACTACATACTAATTGTCATCAAAATCTATTCAGCCGTTTCGGCGCAAGGACAGGACAAACACAGAAACGCAAATAGGCATAAACTTTCGCATTATTAATATTTGTGAGATTTTTGATGAAGATGTGCCGGTTTTTAATTGCTTTTCGATAACAAACAGTAGAATTTTGTCTTTTTTTTTAAATTATACAAAAAATAATAACTGATTAAACTATAAATCAGCAGATTACTATTTTTCCTATATTTAATTCATATGAAAATATTTACTCGACCGCCTAAACGAAGTTTATGTTATTCGAACTTATGTCTAACTAATATTATAAATGCGAAAGTTAAATGCGAAGGACATAATAAATGCGAAAGTTAAATGCGAAGGACATAATAAATGCGAAAGACAAGTTCATAAGACTACCAATTGCGACGCAAATTGTTTATTTTTTTCTTTGTTCTGGATTTTAAGTTTTCCTTGTCCTGTGGTGTTTCAATAAATAGTTTATCTATCTATCTAGTCTTAGCATAACACGTAATTAATAACAGGATTCAGGCAGCTCCATCTTCAGCAATATTACCTGTGTAAACAATACCAGATAATCAACCTCCTCAAACAGATGCTGGCCTCGGGGCGTAATCTGCTAAGTGATACCCGGTCTTGTGCTGAATTAATTTGCTGATAGATATAATATGGATTATGTGTGGTTTCAGGTTTAGCATTAGATATAGGTTTGGAATTATAGTGTAAGTTTTCTAAGCCGAATTTTCTGCCCTCGGTTTCACCTGCGTTTATCATTTTTCCGTCACTTTTTGAAATAAAACTTCTTTACGCACGCTTGACTTGGGGAGTAAGCTGGTGGATGCGTTACGAAAAATGTGATCGGGCGAGGCGAACGGAAGTTGAGAGGGAGATATAAGTTAGTGAAGATAGAAAGAGAGAGAAAGGGTTACGTTTCGTATATTTTTTTGTTGAAGTTTTTCTTTTACTATGTGTCACAGATCACATTTCGTTTTTTATCCTCTCAATACTCACGGGATAAAAGGAAGTTATGTTCTTTTTCAGGACCTAAAGTATCCGTAGCTATGTTAAACTTCATTATATTCCGTTCAGCTGTTTCAGCTTGTATTTATTAATGTATTAATTTGTAAAGAACGTTAGATTGAGTTTATTTTTTCTGACATATCTTCCTACAACGTTAACTGGTATACATTTTGAACAGAGACACATATATCACTGCGTCCATAATGGTCCCTAAGCAACAATTCATTCTCTGATAGTCCCACAAATTCACGTCTACCGTCATTTATCTCATATCTGCCTTTTTCTATGTTTTATTCAGACAACAAATGAGTTGAAGAAATAAAATGGTTCGGTTCCCTATCGGTTTAACATTACCAATATTATTTTGCACATCCCTAATAAGTTGCAAAGCATTAACAACTTTATGTTAACAGCATAAGGTTCAAGTTTGCAGTTGAACAATGAACGGGTAGGGTTGTCAGAGTTGGCGAAAAGGGCAGTTGGCCTAGCGGCAATCGATCAAAATCGAAATTATTTATTGACTTGGACTTTATATTCATATCTGGGTTTAATGTGATTGTGACAACTGTTAAAACTTTTTAAATTGTGAATACGGTGCATTTTTTTTATCCAAACGTTTTTTTTTTTAATTTTTCTTTGTGGCGAGACGACCATGTCGTTCACCTACGCTACGCCTGTAGTTACAGTGCCACCCAAAACTTTGCATTGCATAATCTGACGCGGCACTACACTGTGCTCGTCACCCTGAGACATCGGCTCTAAAGTCTCATCCCAGTAATTTTGCTGGAAACAGTGCACTTCAAACTTCAACACAGTAGTGTTTGCGCACGACTGCTTGGCGGTTGAGTATCTGGCAAAGGTGAATGAAGATTAAATACAGTTAGTAGATGTGAAATCAAAGTTTTCCATTGAAACAGAACCAAAAACATATCTGATCTTCAATTCAAAAGGCTCATCAAACATGGGCGAGCCTCAAAGAGAATAGCTAGGAACATACCCAACCAAACTAGACCCCTTATTACACCACTTTCTCAAACAAATAAGCTTTATTTTTGAGGCAACTAGAGCTCAGCAATACTGGTTATAGGTTCTTAACATTGCTAATTCATAGTCAAACATGTGAGCAAATGTATGGAATTGCAAATATGAATAGGAAATGTTCAACAAGGTTTAGGTAAAGAGATTAGTGGACAGATACAGGATTTTGCAAACATTGAGAGTTAATCAACCGTTATAATGGAAATGGGACTGGTAATTTGAGTTTCCAATTTTAGGTTATTTGTCGTTTATTGGCTTGAAATTTATTGTAATCAAGTGTATTGTAACAATGGTCAATAGAAACATAAAGTTTAGTCAATATTTAACTTTGACATGGATCTGTGTACAAAAGATACAAATAATTTTTATTTTTTTGCAAAATTGAGAAAGTATTTGACCGCAGTCTCACCAAGTGATAAGTGCCGACACGGTCGATGATGGAGCATGCTTGCTTAGAAGATACCTATTCACTCTCGACTTGAAGACTTTCAGATTCTTTTCGGGAAACATAGACGCTGGTAAGGTGTTCCATTCCTTCGCTGTTCGGATTATAAATGTGGACGCAAAACGCTTCGTGCGGATTGGAGGAATGTCAACCATATACGGATGCCGTGTTTCCGTGCGTCTTGTTGTGCGATGGTGGGAACTCCATCGCACACTCTCCGAAATGTATCTTATAGAAAATCGGTAAACTGGCAACCTTTCACAATGCTTAAGGCTCTGGAGAGTGTAGCCTTCACTAGAGCATCGCAGCCAATCAGATTTAATGCAATGAACACTTAAAGAAACACAAGTTTCAGAAAAACATATAAAACTAGCTGTACCCGGCCACGCTTCGCTGTGGCACATTCGCACATTCTCTCATATGTCACTGATGAGAAAAATAGATAAAAACAATCCTTGATGCGGATTATATATCATGCTAAAATTTCAGCTCGATCGGTGCAGAACTTTTTGAGTTTTTGAAGCGTGACACAAACCAACATAACATTTTTATATATATAGATAACAACAACATCACAGTTTCAGCTTCCCTCCAAAAACTCTTTCTCAAAAATTTTAAAGCGGTTTGCCCAATGACTAGAAAAACGTTTAACGTTAAATATTTGAAAAAACAGTCACGTGTTAACCGTTAACTCTAACAGTAAACGTTTAACGGCCACGCCGCGGTGCCGGATAACTGTTTTATGCGCTATAACTGTTTAACACGTTAAAATCGCTTTATGCGTAGTTTTCTGCATGTGAATAAATTTAATCGCAGTTTGTGCAGTTTCAATAAAGTTTGTGTCACAGGATATTACGTCTTGTTGAAAGGAGTTCCCACAGTTTTCTGAACAATTCGCAACTCGCGCGAATCGCTCGAGGTGCAATAAATTCTCGCATTTTGTCTTTGTGTTTTATTATTAGTTAAGTTTAAAATAAAGCAGTAAAAGAGAAAAAAAACTGTAAATTGAAAATAGATTAATACATAATAGTCTAGCTAAAAGATGAAAAGTTACTGATCAAATGTTTAATGTTTTTACATTTTTATCTTTTTTCTTTTCTTTTTTAACTACTGAATCGATCGGAATTAAATTTTCATTTTTTGCAAACATTTTTTTTTTACCAAGATGTTTTTCTATTGGTTGATGCTCAATATTATGTTGTATTTGAATATAGTTTTTTTTTTTTGGGAAATGTAGATACAGATTAATTTCCTAAAGTCATTGACCCCACAAATAAATAAATAACCACCTGAAATAAAAGGACAGTAAACGTGACTCCCGAAACGCAGTTAATAGTACCGAGACCCAAGGCGGAATGGCTTCATTTACGATTTTTATTTCCGGTCTAGGGATGGGTTGTGTCCGGTGTAGGGTGTAGGGTTTTGTCGATAAAATTGTATGTGTAGATGTTGTATCGATAATACTAGTGTTCGATAAATTTGTCTATTTTCATTAACGCGTATCTGTGAGTTTGTTGCAATTGAAATCTAAACGTTTTAAATACAAAAACAAACTAAAATAAATGCCTGAAATTTTAAAGTACCTATAGAGCTTATGGGTCCCATAATTACATTAATCAAAATATCAGGGTCGCAGTTAATGATAATAAGAACAAAAATTTATAGTTTTAAAGCCAAAATATAACATAGAAGTAATAACAGCAATACATTAAAACAATTATTATTACAAACAAACCAAACTGGTGGCATTGTATTTCTTTTTTCGATTCATCGATAGTTACTTACTTAACTTTTTGACCCCACATGAAACAGTTCCTTGAAACGGAGTAGCATAAACCATTTAACCTGTTCAAAAACGATGATGACATTTGTCGTTTATCGATAATAGTGGCCGGAGCTTTTCCCATCACTAAAGATAATAAGTGCTATCGGTGTATTGAGATTAACCTGCTTTTATAGCATCCAGTTAGTGTACATTAAATTTAACGATTCTAGTTCATTGGTCCATTGCTCTAAATTGGCTTGGACAAAGATCGTGGTGTTTTTTAACTATTTGTTTTATTCAGGCACTGATACATTTTTGTGTCGTTAAAGCAATAGGAAAAGGTAAGGAAAATGTCATCGACGTGAAAGCAAAATCATTCAATTCGAACCTCGACAAATTTTGCTTATAATACTTCCCAGTAAAAAGAATCCAAGCACTATCAATCTAACGTACATTAGTCACTGAGGAGTTCCGTTATCTATCTTAGGTCTCCATCGGCAGATCACTGTCTCCAAAATCCACCATCACAACTAGACAGGCATACTAAGTTTCAACTCAATTAATCAACGAAAGTAGGTCAAAATTGGCTTGCAAGTTTGATCTTGTAAAACAACCTCACAAAATAAGAGAGTAGATTAAATAAAAGCTTTCAAATAAATCTCTACAGACTCCCAATACACGTAATTATTGTTTAGCTACGTACAAAGCAATTATTAATACAATCAAAAGCGTACCCACCCTACATGCTGTCGGCGACTAATTAGTCGCTTGAGCGACTTTCAATCGCCCGGTCTCGCGGTTGGGTTAATGAAAAATCGTCCGGAAAACGGAAGAATGTGAACGGGGTCATTTGACCATAGTAATTAGAGGTTTCTATACGGGGGCTTCGTAACGAACACTGAACAGTAGGTAACTATGGAATATTGTCAAAAAATAAATTATGAGAGACACATGTGCTCGTAGATTTTTCAAAAGTGATGATACCACTTCATCAACAACCCATAACGTCCCACTGCTGGGCACGGGTCTCCCCTCACTTTTGTGAGGAGGATTAGGTCATAATCCACCACGGGGGACAGATCCGGATTGGTGGATCACATACCTACCTCCGAAATAATTCTCGGGTAGGTATGTGGGTTTCCTCACGATGTTTTCCTTCACCGAAAAGCGAGTGATAATTACGTACTTATGTTTTACAAGAAACACATTGGTACGTGCCTGATAGCACTTACGCTCAAATCGCCCTTTGTACTACCCCTTGGAGTAAGAGTTGTTATTTGTGCTAAATAAGCCGTGAGGGGAGACCCGTGCTCAGCAGTGGGACGATATGGGTCGATGATGATGATGATGATAATTCCCCGTGTCACGATCGCATACACTGTCCCTCAACTAGGATCCCCTGTATCTAAGTAATCCTGAACTAGGAGCACGCTGATCTCACAAACACCCAGATCACAAATCACAATCTCACACTTCGTAATCACGGCAGCAACTTACGCCTCGGAGGCACAGATGGAGCTGGCTGTACCCATGTAAAGTACAGATATGTAAATGCATTTGGACGTGGCATCAGGTGTGGATAGTGGAGCTCGGTGATTGATTCGTGTCCAGCCAACGGATCCAGTCCGCAAATACAAATGTATAAAATGTGTTCTTTGCACAGGATGCTCTAGATTTAAAATTGAATAGGATTCAGTTAAAAATTGTATCCGGTTCCGCAACCTGATCTAAATGATCCTAAACACCAAAATTAAGGATTCCTCTGTGTACCTTCCAACTCTATTATAAAAAAAGTAAGAAAGAAAGAAAGAAATAATAATAATTATTATTATTTACTCGGTACATAATAATTTGGTTGGATTTAGTATATTTTTCAGAGATGTTTCGTTAACTGTTACGTATTTCCTATTTCGCCGCCGAAAACTTTAGGCGCTATATTATTAAAATTTCTAAATTTAGTAACCATGTACCGTACTCAGTAACTCTTTATAATTATTAGCACTAGTACAGGTACGTACAAAACTTTCTACCATGACTATGCACAAAGCAATACATTTATTCTATTTATTATTAAGCCCAACCATTATTAACCAAATTCAACATTTCAGCATATTCCAACATCGCAGGTATGTTATACGAAACCGGATGTGAGCCATTTGAAACGGGATCCCCTGTATACGGCGTTTCGACAGCCGTGACGCTGACTCGGCTGAATAGAGGGTGTTCCACTTGGCTCGTTTTATATCTATTGTTTATGCGTAGGGACGCGATTGATGGAAAATGTACAAGTGGATGTGTGATGAGTATGCGAAGTAGGGGGGGGGGGGGGGGGGGGGTCAATATTTGTAGGAACAAAGTACAATTTTACAATATCAGAAGTGAGGATGGGCAATTTTTTTGTTTATCGAATGAGGTCACGGCAACTCTGTTGTTAAAGTTTTACAGTCCATCCAGGTGTCTCTGACGTGACTTGACGCCTGGGCCCTTATTCGCTATGACCAGCTAAGCTTGTAACGTGCTCATTGTGAGCTGTCAATTGACCTGTCAAAATAACGTGCGGAAAGCTGGCGTGTTTCTGACAAGTTTTGATATTTATATGTCCAAAACAAGTTTAAAAGCGCGACTGAAATCACGCGTTTTTGGCAAGGAATCTCATCATGTGGCATAGCGAATAAGGTCCCTACAATCAATTGAAAATAACCGTGATTGACGGACAGTTTAACGTGGTCTCCAAATCAAGGAGCAATAGAGCATTTAAAGATAAGTCGTTAGTGCACGGTCGAGGTTTTGAACCCGGTGTCGTTGGGTTGCAATGCGCACATGTTACCGGTCGACCATTATAAATAGTTGGTTGCGAAGATTGCTGCAGTATTTGTCTGAAAGCAAATGTCCTATTTCCTAAAAAACAATGAAAATTATGCATTTAGTTTTGTTTAAGGTGCGTACCTCGAAATGAAAAAAATGAACTCTTGTGGTACACTTTTGTCAAAACAAGCATGCTTCTTTATTAACACTAAGTCTAATAGCTAAATTTAACCTATACTTACTTCAAATCTCTTTAACTACTGCCCATTGTCACTCGAAAATCCAATCCAAAAACTAATTAAACACTTTTGATTGACTTCGCTGACCGAAATATCAAACTGAACTTTTTGATGGCCCTAAATCTCTAAATCTCATCTCTACCTCTCAGCCCGTGACGAAATTACCTAAAGTCTTTTAGCAATAAAATGCTCATAAAGACCATTTTATAATAGGGTCGTAAAACTGACTATTCAAGATGGATAAGGGTAGTACCCCTAGAGGCACTTTTGTACTCTTGGAGGAAGGACTGATTCCGGTTATTAGCGGATGGAAAATAGAGGTACCCCTTTCTCACTGAATTTGCAACTTAGCGTTTGTCAAAATAAAAACGTTTTTCGTTGATTAAACAAGGGTACCGCGTCATTAAGGTGTTAAATAAAATTCTGTTATAAAATTTCGCCTCTATAAATAACATTTTTCCACACTAAGACTAAACTATGAATATAAATCATAACCTTATTCCAGAGCAGTGGGGTAAAAAAAAAATTTTGTTTCAATCGCGTATTCAAGATCATAAACGGGTGTCACATAATAATAAGTGTTTAGAAAATTTCGTAACTTACAGATGGTTTCAAAGTAAAACGGTCCTTAAAATTAGAATTATCGTTGAAAATGGGGTATTTACCATGTACGTATTCCGTTTTCAATGATAACTTCCACAAGTACCTATAAATATCGGTTACTCGGTCTTTGCATTAAGCTTTTGTATCCCTGAAGGCACTTTTCCTAATTTAACGACGTTTTTCTGTGTCGTTACTCAAACAGAATGAATTTTAATTTTTCAGTGCACCTGATGTTTGGAGGAAGGGTGAAAAGTGGAGATAGGATAATCTTGGCCGTTATGTTTTATAGCTTCTGGAACTTTTCTTTGAGAAAAAATAATAAAGGAGTGACATTTGTTGGTTCTACCATTTTTTGGCAATATTCCTTTCTTTGACGAGTTATAAGGCGCATGCAATTTCTCAATTGGTATACAGAATCAGTAAAATTTTATTGGGCGTTCATATCTTTTGATCACAGTTAATTGTGTATCTATTGTTACTATATGATTAGCTAATAACAGAACAATAATACTCTTGTAACCCAAAGAGCTAATTTTAACAAATGTACCGGAAAATTCAACGTACTGTTTAACGTTATTGTTTAAATATAAATTTCATGGAAAATCTATATAATTGTAGAGTAACGTTAAAAATCTTCTATTTTAAATAAAAATCATCAACCACGTACGTAAAAGGTGATGGAGGACCTCAACATGGAGAAATTTTCAATTAATAAAAACTTACATAATAAAGCAGGCTGAATAATCACAAAAAACAATCCATTTTTAACCGCCGACGCAAAAACAACGGGGTCCTATGTGTGTGTGCCTGTCTGTCTTTGGCATTGTAGCTCCCGAACGGATGAACCGATTTAGATTTTTTTCTTTTATTTCACTGCTCAAATATAAAATTATTTCATCAAGAACAGTCATCCAAATTCACACAACAAGTAGATATATTCTGGTAGCGAAACCATAATCACCAAGCTCATATAACCGTTAAGCCCCATGAGGGTGGGAAACCATTTTTCCATAACATTCATGATAATAATGTTTGACCAAACGACGTCGAATTATCTTTCGAACTGAGCAATAAAGAAGGGCAGTTAATAAGCCAGTGGCACGGAACTAGTAAGCGATGCAAAGAATTCGACATAGAATAGTATAGAATAGAATAGAAAATACTTTATGATACATGGTGTACCATAAAGTATTTTCTACCTACTTTCTATGTATTTCTATGTGTATCTTTCTATGTTTCTATGTACTTATGTACCTTGTGTATGTCTGAACTGGTGTTCAGACATACACAAGGTACATAAGTATACAACAAGATACAAGGTACAGATGGACAAAGATTATTTTACTAAAGAGGCAGCGCTTTTTTATGTCCCTGAATAATAAGGTGAGCAGGTCGTTCACTCGATGGTAAGCGCCGTGTCAGCCCATAATTTCAGTTTTTGCCTAAAGTGAAGGTATAGGTTAAAAAGGCCTGACTGGCTTTGAGAATAGGATAATAGGTGCGGTTGAGCCTTTATTTGCCAGACTTGCAGATTATACTCCTCGCCATGGTTGTCTGGAAAAGATCGCTCTGAGCGATAAGACCGCCCATTGGGACACTAATTGTTATATTTGATTTGTTCCAGTTTTTTTTTTTTTGCTCTGTGGTGTTTTAATAAAGAGTTTATCTATCTATCTATCTATCTAATTATCAATTCTATTCCGTTCTAAACTAACTTATTCTTTGTTCAAAAACTCCACTTTGTTTCACTTAAAGTCCATTCTTTCCATTTTGTATGATACCGTGCATATGATGGCGTGAGGCTTCACAATTTGTTAAGAACTGGACACATCGGAGCAGCGCTGATCGCAAATAATGCTTACAGAACTGAAATTTATTGCTTTTTGAACGGATAAACTGTAATAGATGAGCTGTAAACTCTAAAATATTGTTCTTAAGAGTTTAATTGCAGTTTATACTCCATTTAACGCTTTCTCTGCTGAGCCGATTCGCTTGTCTAGCCACGGGTGCGGCTCTGCACACTACATAGTGTTTTCCCATACAACAAACACAACCGTTGTGTTTTCCCGTAATCGCGGCAAGTCGTGAAAAACTTTTGTGTTTGTTGTGTTTTCAGCACTGAACGTGTTAAACGTTAAAATTGGGCAAATAACAGCGAAGTGAAAATAATATTTTGTTTCTCAGGTGAGGGGTGAAGAAATTAAAACACTGATTATTCTATTTTATTTTTAAATTACAATATATTTGATCTGAACTTTTTAAAAAAAATAAGGTGTAGACAGAGCAATACAGCGTGATTAATATTTAACCATTACTGGAGTGGTTATGGATGACCTACATCTGCGCTCGACATTAATTTGTTTATTTAAACCTTTTGTTGGATTATGTATTTTGTTAATACGATTTTAAGAGAAAAGAAGATCTTTTATAGGATTATCACAGATCTTAGGCAGCCTCTGAGGTCCACGTAATCTCGATATCAACTCAAAGACTGGTTTCAACTGGTCTTGCGTTACTCCCTGAAAAAAAAATACGAATAAGTCTATAAGTATTTGTCAAAACTAGACTTTTAATGTTGACTTAAAATAATATTAAATCATTTTAAATTAAGTGGGTGGTTGGTTTTCAGCTATTATATAATATGAAATTTTGTAGGTGTTCAAAAATAAACTTCAGGGTGCTTTCTTATTTCGTATATTATTATGTACATCTAGAGTTACGTTTGTACACTCACTTGAGATTCATTTTACAGGAAAAATTGTTCATAATATGTAAAATAGTGTTGATTTTTGTAGGAAAGCATTTTAACAAATCACACTTAACGTTCTGACTTTCAGTCATTTACTTGATGGTCAGACTTTACTTGTATGAGAGCTGTATTAAAACCTATCACGAAGTTTTATTAAAACCTTCCACGTATTTAAATCCAATTATTTCTTAATTTCTTTTCTTAAACTCTTTTGAACAGTTTTTACTTACCTGGTGTCTACGATAGATGACAACAGAAATCAGCCTTCCCCACAGCATTTGGACGAGGAATGGACCAGATTCATCACCGGTTTCCATCAAGTGTAGCTGCATCATAGCATCGTGGGTTACTGCTTTTTCTAGAACAACAAATAGAAAACAATGTTCTAAGCTTTAATTTTTCAAAGTATTTTTGCATATTTTTTAACTTTTATAGTTAGTATGGATTAATGGATTGATGTAAGTTTTATTACAAATTAGAGTATGAGTATTCCAGTAGGAGTATTTTTTCTTTGTTCTGTGGAGTTTCAATAAAGATTTTAAAGTTTCAAATCTTTTCCATAATTACTTACTTTTCTTATAAAGATTTTTATGGCTATCCCGCTTCAAACTCCATCGTGGTGAGTTATGAGCCATGCTTTGTTTCTCTGAAAGAAGGTCTGGCAAGGTTACCAACTGTATTAATTCTGGTTTATCTCGAAATAGGGTCTAAAATAGAAGCTTTCCTGAATAGGGCTTCAGCTAGAATGCATAATTGTGGTCACCACGATGTATGGTATGGTCTGGTGGCATGGTAATGGTTTGGTTCTAATGTGGTGGGTATATCGGCACAAAAGGAGAACAGTTAGGAACTTAATGTACCTACTAAAATTAAAGTAAATGATCATGAAGATTACTATTAGGTGCTTTTTACTTTATAAATTAATCATTAATATCAAGCACCTCACGCTTTTTTGCTATAAAATTAATTGTTTTTCTACTTTTTAGTTCGGCTTGTTTTTAGGTTTGATTGTTTATTTTTTTATTTTATCATTGTATAGTCATCGTTTCTCAATACGTGCGCAAATTTTCTAGTTGATTGCACGTCTTGAAGCTGGTGAAATTTACGTTCAAAGATTCCGTTTCATAGATACAGACAAAGTTAATTTATGAATGTTAAAAAGGGTCAATTGTAGATTCGTCCTTGCTCTGAATTTGGTCATCATCATCATCATCATCATCCGAAAGTCGTCTACAGCTAAACATAGAACGCCACGATTGCTTGCTAGCTGTTTGCATCCAGCGACTCCTGGCAACTTTCACCTATGGGCAGTTCCTATTCGTGGAAGCCGTCCTACGTTTCGTCTTCCAGCACGTGATCGCTACTTGAAAATATTTCACCCTCAACGATTCAGTCATAGGTTTGTTTACACCAGAACAGTTCACCATACTTACGTGTATCATTAACCCCAACATCCAAAGACAAGACCTGCTGGAAGCATCCGTTCACACCTTCAATAGACCTGGACCAGACGTCGAAGGCCTGTTCAGTATGGTATCTTTGACGGACAAAGGTGCCTTTCATGTTATCGATTTTGGACACATCTTTTGGGGGTTTGGTCTTGTTGATCAGCCAGCGTAATCCAGCCTGTAAAGGGAAGATTTTGTAACTTTATTTTAGTCTATTTCAATTCATTTTCATTTCAATTCAATTTCAATTTCAATTCCATTTCAATTTAACTTTAATCAATTCTATTAACAACAAATAATAGAAATAGATACTTAGGTATCTCTACACCTAAACCATAGAAATCTAACCAAATTTGACATCTGTGAGGCATGGTGCCAAGAACACTGGCTGCATTTCTCCGCTGAATATCAGTTGCTTTTCTTAATATGAGGTATGAGCCAACCCTTTATTCACCAGTGGCGTCGACAAGCCGAGGAAAAATTTTCATATATCATATTTGGGACCAAAAAATTTCAAGGTCACACGACATTAATATAAAGTAACTCGATACAGCTGTAGTAATAGAAGTTAATTTGAAATACTCAACTCACCCCATCAGTCTCACTAAACTCCACCCTGTAGCAGTTCACATCTCTGTCCGGGAAGAGTTTCTCCGGTATTATAGCCACCACATGCCATGTACCAACCAGACTCCTCACATCGAAGGTGGCTTGGAACCCATCACACGTGGTGCTGTTGTATGTATGGATGGTGGGTCCACAGTACACTTGACTGAGGGTTGTGATCAGGAGGAAGGTAAGTGGTGACATGGTGGTGGATGGTGTACGAGTGAATGAAAAGGACATGAGTTGAGTTAGAGGGACGGAGATGTGGAGAGCGAGGAAGGTTTAGAAGTGGAAGCAAAAACATGAAGTTAGTTATTTTCAAAATTGAGCACACAATTTGGAACCTTATTTTAATGGTGATAGTACATTATTTACCAAAGATATTAAAAACAACACAGTATTTTTTTACTGGTTATGTCACGAAATTCATATTATAGTACTGCATAGAGCTCATAACTAAAGATCAATAAATTGTAGAGTCGAAAAAAAAAACAGCCTTAAAAAAATACAAGAAAAACTTTCATGATTATTATGAGACTGCCTTGGAGGTTTACCTATAAATAAATAAAAAACCATTGAGATATCCCGGAATTATTATAAGAAATAACACACGCAACAAAAATACAGTGAAATTGGTCCTTTTATAAGTCTATTAAAATATTGCTCACTTGAAATTTTTTATTACAACTGCGATACCTACCATGCCATACCTGCGATAACCACTTTCGTGAAGAGGATTAGGCAATAATCCACAGCGATTGCCAGATCCGCATTAGTGGAGCACATATCTCCGAAATATAGGGTATGTAGGTTTCCGATAGCTCCAAAATAATTTTAGGGTATGTGGGTTTCCTCGTGATATTTTGCTTCGACAAATACCTTTAACTTAGCCAAAAGTAAATTTATACAGTTTTTTTCCCTGTTCATAGCTCTGCTAACCAGAAATTATATAATAACAGGTGTTAAAGAAGGAAGCAGTTCATTAGTTAACAGGATAATTTCTGGTCTCCGCGAATACGACATGCATCATCATTAAGGTAGCCTACTAAAGTACTGACCTAAATCCTTTAATTTAGCTAACTGTGTGAACATTTTGGACATTTCTTCTTTTAATCCGATAAATAACTTCTGTGTACAAAAGTATGGATGTCATCTAATTTTCGAACCACAATTGACCAACACGGATTAACACATCGACATAAAAAAAGAAGAAGATGAAGAAAGAGAAAGAAGAAACTAACAAAAAAAGAAATAGTTTGTTTCTATCTACCTATGCAAGGATAAGTAAGTCTAGATTTATATCAAACCGACCCAAAATAAAAGCTTTCACAATGGGTAAACCACCACCAGTAAAATAGACTTTCCATAAGAATAAAACGAATACCGGTCAGAAAGAAAATCCCGCCAGTAAAGAGAAGGTTTTACGACTTTAAAAAAGCTATTTTCCCTCAGAGTCCATTCAAGAGCATCTTAAGAATTATCCTTGTTCCCATACAAAAATACGTTCATTGTTTAAAAAGTCAAAACCGACATACATTTGTGCGAACAAAGGCAGTAAAAACGGTTTATAGACTTGTTATTGCCGTCCCGACGGACAGGGCCTGTGGGACAAATGTTGAGGGAAAAGCGATTTGTTCCACGAGAGAAATTGTCGGGACAATTTTTCATTTTCCGACAATAATATGTTAAACACTTTTTATTATTATTTAATAGCATGTAAATGTGTATGACACCTACTTAGAATAAACACATTTTAAAAAAAAATTAATGCTATTCAATTTTAGTAATATTTGGCAGCATTTTCTCATTGTTACAACTTATTATGTAGTTATATTTCAATCAAATCAAGCATTCTATTCTAACACGTTTTCCAAGATACAATTAATGACAGCTTATTCTATCCTATTCCACTATTTTTTTACAAATGACAGCTTATAACTTAAACCGTTGTCTAAAATAGAAGCGGTGAAAACAGATTTTAATGTATCCTATGAAAATCTTCATTCGAAAGCTCTTTCCTTTGAATTTTAATATAAATCTCGAATCGGGAGTTTATTAGCGTCGAACGAAATGGTAATAAATGCGAAAATTATGTATTTCCTTCTCATGCCAGGGAAATGTGGAAGTAAACCTTTTTACGATTGAAACGTTACAGATATTAAATTAATCTTAAAGAGATGTTTTATTTATAAAGACACTGAATCTAAAATATTTTAAACTGAATTTCATCATTTGTAAAGTTTATTGCGCAATAAAAATAAATATCTTGACGTGGTTATTGGTAAATTCGTCAACAAATATAAAAGAAGAAAACAAAGCATAGAATATAATAGTGTACAGTGGTATATAAGCATAACATCTTAAAATTTATAAATGTAAGTAAAAGCACACACAATTCTAAAAAATTGTTTCTTAACGTGGTTCGTTTCTGTTATGGTGGGAAATTTAAATTTCGAACAGTTTTTTCGTGTTTGGAGCTTGACTGGGTCACTAATATAAACGGGACGGTATTTCGCGCCAACTGTGAATCATTTTCATAGTTTTTATGTTGAAATATGTAGCACTAATGCACTGCATCGCTCAAATATGTTGATAAACACTGAAATCATCAGTTTGGCGGTTTATTGACATATTTGAGCGATACGGCACTGCCCTGCTAACTAGCAGTACAGCTCAGTTTAAGGCCTTATAATGGATTGATTTAACCGTTCGTGGTGAGGCCCCTGGTCAATCAAATAAAAGCGTATTAAAAATAGAACATTTTATGATAAGGTAGCGCTATTTTTCGTGTAACACCTTTTGTAACAAGCTTTGTTAAGTCAACGCCCTTTACCAACAAACTTTAATAAACTGTCTGGGCGTTGAAGACATGGCACGATTCATAATAATGCACCTATCACTGTAACGACATTCGTTTTCGCGCCATTTGCAAAACACGCGGGGAAGTTTAGTCACAGGATATCAGAGGCAGAAGCTAAACTGTTTTGCAAAACATTAACCGCGCAGCGTTGAAGTAAATTAAGTGGGGTTTTGACTCTGCCTCTTAGCCTAACACGTCACGTGGCTGTGAATTTTCGTGCCACTATTAATATTAAAGTTTTCAAAGTAACATATTTTTACCTTGTTGTTTATCTTGTCTTTTTTCTAAAAATGTATTGAGACAATAAAAAAGTTTATATTTTGAACTACACTTAAATAACTCTTTTGGCATAAACACCCAGTAGTCTATTTATCTCTGTAATTAATTTGCCACGCACATTGACTTTCAATTTCTTCTTGCATCTTTCGCTTTCATCATCATCATAGGCTTAATTCAGCTCTCTTCAAAGCATAGTTACAGTTTCTCTCATACATTTAAACAATTGATTTTGGAATAATTTTATTATGTATTATTATTGGTTTTCGAATGTGTAACACATTCTCTATTTTGTTGGTAAATTGAATTGAGCCTTCTGCGCCTCACTTTACTGTGTAGGGTGTGGCATACCCCAGGGAGGCGGATATACCAGGCAGGTCTAGGCGAGCCTCGATGAAGCGATTGCATTCATCAACTGGATATGAACTGTGGCCATCATTTGAGATATATTTGATATGTATTATTATGGTAAGGCTTTCAGAGATAGTAATAAAACTAAATTAAAGTTTAGTATTAATAAGAAAAATAATTAAATTAAGCGAAATTTTTTAAGCAAAAAAATAATACGGAGGATAATAAAAACATAACTACACATACACAAATTAATCGAACATTTTTAGCGCATCACTTTCCCACATACATAAAACGTCAAACTCAAAACTCATATTATATTTTTGTAGTGGGAGGCCTCCGCTGCAAGAGGGAAGTAACCTTTGCCAGATATTCATCCGCCAAGCAGTAGTGTGGAAACAATACTGTGTTCCGGTTTGAAGGGCACTGTTTCCAGCGAAATTACTGGGCATATGTGACTTTAGAGCCGATGTCTCAGGGTGACGAGCGCATTCGGTGCATGCAAGTTCTGGGTGCCACTATAACTGTTATGGGCAGGCGTAGCGCTTACCATCAGGTGAACGACTTGCTCGTCTCGTCACTCAGTCAAATAAAAAAGAACAATACCCAATTTATTTCGTAATTGAATATGTCTTAACACACTTACATTTTAATATTTCAAAAATTCTAAATTTCTGTAATTTTTCTAAGTTGTCCTTCTGACTTGAGGTGAAGCATTGTCACCGTGCAGTGATGAAGCTCGTGCATTGCAAAACTGATGTCCTGTTTATTATAACAAGTGACGTTGCATTACTGCATCACGGTTTGCACTGTGGGCGCGCCGGGGAGAGACGGACACACCTATGTCGGGGTTATTAAGGATTTGCAACCGTTTTATGATATGAAAATTAATACAATGGATTACTTACATGAGGTGGTAGTCGAGTGGAAACAATACAATAATTCTTTATTGAACACCATAAAGCTTAAGTAGACACAGTACAATTAACATTTAATAAACAGGTGGTACAATGGCCGGCCTTATCGCTTAAAGCAATGTCTTCCAGGCAACCTTTGGAGGAACGATGTCTAACTAGTGCTAGTAGTCTAGTTACTTGTGCGGTTTTCACCTAAAATACATAAATTCGCACCAAATACTTAAGTTATTTGCATATTTCTATCACTACGTAGGACTCTTTCGGACAGTTGGACAGTTGAACGGTTGGACTTTTATTTATTAGTAAATAGGTTTGCGTTTAACCACTATCTCACCTGATGGTAAGTGACAATGCGGTCTACGATGGTGCACGCTTACCTAGAAGTAACCTATTCACTCGTGACTTGAGGACACCCAGGTTGTTACTATCGGGAAACACAGACTCCGGCAAGGAGTTCCACTCTTTTGCGGTACGCATGATAATTGCCAAGATGTTGTAACGCATTGATTCATTTAATTCTTTAGTAGTTATTTAAGTGTTTGTTTTTTTCATTACGGTAGTTGCATCTTCCTTATATTCTTTACGAGGTGTAAGAGAAGAGTATTTAGTGACGTTTCAAAAAGTCGATTCTCACGATTCGTTAAAATTTCCATCGTACTTATTGCAGCTAGTCTGTATGATGTTTGTTCTTTCAGGTTAGTCGTTAAAAAAGAAAAAAAAGTTGAGGAAGTCCAAATAATATTAAAAAAAATAAAAAATCGTAACAACCCATTGTATTCCTCATTCTTCATTGTACCTATTGTAATTCTTCTGTACTGTGTTTAATTTTGTTTCTGGTGTACAATAAAGAGTTTTTCTATTCTATTCTATTCTATTCTATTCCCATCCTCAAGATTGAAACATTGACATGAACGTAAAGGAAGATCGGATGACTCATCTATTTATCTCTTTTCCATAAAATAAAATAAAATTATTCCAAAATATATTTTCCAATTCCAAACTCATTCCATAACCTTAGATCCAATCAAGATTACAAGCCACACTTGTATTAAGATCACTGTGCATCCCGGTTCCGGCACCGATATTAAGGTCCTCCCCCACTATAGCGGCGCTAGCAGCGACTCGAGGCCGTGTCGGAAGCTAGTCGTAAAACTTTACGAACTGACGCCCTCTTACGGATATCGGTGACAATCATCTCGGGTGCACAGAGTAGTTTTGTTCAGAGAGTGGCGTGAGGCGCTTGTTTTGACCTACACACTATACAAAAACCTCTACACAAAACAATGAAATTTTTTTTTTTTTTTTTGGAATTTTTTGATGTTTTTATATTACACAAGATATGTATGATCAAGATGTTTTGGGTATAAATTTGAGTGTAGTGTGTAGTCCAAACACAACAGGTATTATTATTGAAAATGTTTGATGTTTTCGTATCAAACAAGATAATATAATAATGTATTGTCAAAAATTACAATGCTTTGTGTAGTGTGTAGACAAAACACGCGCAGGAGACACGGCTTAAAATACACTTATTTTGTGCTACTTTAAGATTAGTTTTTATTCGATTCCAAAATGATCCAATCTTACTCAATCCATCCCGATAAAAACTGCGTTGCTGCATCTCAATGCTAATGTCAAAATGTAGCAAAGATAAATAATAAATACCACAAACCTAACTAACCATGGGAAATAGAAAATTATAATTATTAGTCACGTATATCAAAGTATAAATCAGTTACATTTCAAAGAAAACCGGAGGTGTAGGTTACATATAGCCAACCTGAAATTTTAACATATTCTCTGAACATTTCACTACTCTACACCCAAAAGGCTGAGATTTCAATAAACGACACAGAGTCCCTGATTGCTGCGCTCCGAGACTCTACATATCGTCGTTAAATGTGACAGACGTCTCTACTCTATGGTAAAGTAGTTTTATATGAGTGCTTCTGATTTCTTGTCGATCTTCTAGTAGGAATTGTAGAGGGAGAAATGTTATTGCTCTATTGAGTTTATGATCATGTCACGTGATGTCTTTCGGTGTTTGAATTGATTTTTTTTCTTTTGTCTTTCCTTTTTGGACTGTAGTTGGGGTGAAGATATAAGACCACCTTAAACAAAAATTAAAAACATAAACACTTCTTAAAAAGGACGTCATTTAAGTTATACCTTCACTTTAAGAGGCGTTTATAAGTAAAACCAATCCAATCTATTTATCCATTGCCGCTAAGTCTCAATGTAGTTATATAGAAAACATAGATCAATCACAGTATGCAATAGAGACAGCACACGAAAGGAGGGCCCCATGAATTGAGTTCCACAGTGCCGATGTTGGAGAAACTGTATTTGGACAAGCCATGTTACCGTAGATTGATTTGTATTATCAACTAACTTGAACTCGTGGTATTATTTAATGCTAAAATTGAGTGGATCTGTTGCTCCATTGCTGCGAACTTACATACCATACGATACGAACACGATTTTACAAGAAACACACTTAGATTTGATGTCACGACCGTCTCAGTTTGTTAAACCTCACTAAAACGTTATAGACAAAGACACTGTTAAATTAGTTCTTTTTAAACTCCCGACTTTTAAGGCGTTCGTTAATTAATTATGAATATTCTTACTTAATGAGGCTGAAACTCTAAACCCTTTCAGCAGTATCCGAGGCAACAACTCGTGAAAGGGTAAGATTAATGGCTGACATTTTTGTTTTTGATGATCGAGTATGATGCTGATTTTTAGTGATATTTTACGCTGCCTTTGGTAACCTTTCCATCTGAGTTAATTTATACTAACCTTATGCGGTGGTAGCTTAGTGGGAGAACGTTCTCCTCCCAAAAGCGAAAAGCAAGTGATCATTATGAACATATTAAAACTTTTTTTTTTTTTTTTTTATTTGACTGAGTGACGAGACGAGCAAGTCGTTCACCTGATGGTAAGCACCACCTTGCATCGCGCAATCCTGCGCGGCACTGCACTGCGCTCGTCCCTCGGAGACATCGGCTCTAAAGTCACATATGCCCAGTAATTTCGCTGGAAACAGTGCCCTTCAAACCGGAACACAGTAATGTTTGCATACTACTACTTGGAATGAATATCTGACAAAGGTATGATACTTCCTCAGGCGGTCTCTTGCTGAAGACAAAACGGGAACTACCCGGGTGAAACCGCGGGGCACAGCTAGTTCTATATAAAGTTAATGAATAAGACGCTACGGTGGAACATAGATCGATAGATAAACTCTTTATTGAAACACCACAAAACAAAGAAAACTTAAAAACTAGAACAAAACAAATTTTACAATTAGTGTCACAATGGGCAACATACGTAGTCACAAACCTTTTTTTTTTTTTTTTATCCGGGTAAATGCATTAGGCATACCACCCGGAGGGACACGCGAAGGACCTCTTCTCGCCAGGTTATTCGCTACGGCCACCAATTCCCCTAGGAGAATTGCTGACCGAACCCCAGGGTGCACCGGCCCAGCTGCTGCCCTTCCCTCCGGATGCAAAGCATCAAGAGGGACGAACAACAGCCGGGCACTCGTGGAGGTTACCTGGCCCGCACCCCTCACAGGAACAAACCTATATTCATAGACTGTCAACAACATAACACTTCCTTTTTGTTCTTTTTTAACCGACATAAATTATGTTTTTTTTTATCTTATTTATTTATTATATTTTGTTTTGCTTTCAACCCATCGAAATCACCCCTAAATAACTGTCTAATGCAATTTTTACAAACCACATCCCATTTCTTCCCTTAAGACACGCGATTAAAAATGCACTTTACCACCCTTTACCTTAAAGGGAGTAGTCAGGTGTGAAATTAATAGAGTGCCTGCATCTGCCACTTTTAATTAGAGATTAAACTCCTTCCTTTGTGAGTAGACAATTAATGTTACCTTTGAAGGTGTAGACGGTTCGTTAGATATTTTTCAACTGGTTAATGTGGGGTTTGTTCCTTATTGAAGATAGGTACATATTTACTTGATTGATATATAAATTAACTAGCGACCCGCTTGACTTCCCATGAGTACCTAAAGTTGTTTTTTTTTATGTGAAACATCCAATGTTTCGAGTTAGACCGTCTGTTGCGTATTTTTTCCTTTAGTAAAACATCTTTTGATGCATATTTTCCGTATAAAATAGTTTTGATGTCTCGCATCGGCCATGCGTCCCGCTACGGCTAATATCTTTTCTAATATTGACTGGTAACCGACTGATTGACTGTATTGACTGGTATTGACTGGTACTGGTATTGATTGTTTTCTGGTTGGACTGCTTTTCTCATATTGGGTGGTTGACTGGTAGAAAATGCTCTTAGCGTTAAGTCCGCCATTTGTACTAGTTAGTTAATCTGTGCAATAAAGTATTAAATAATAATAATAATAATAGCCCTAACCATCGGTAGCCTGGGCCTTGCTCCGCTACCGGTGGTATCCTAGGTTTAAGTTTCTTTTATAATATTTTTAGTTGACTGTATTTTTATTAGTTTTGTGAAAGTATTGTAAAAAAAAATTAAATTTAAGAAGTAAAATAATAACAATATTAGACAACTACAATTACGGAACTGATGTGAACTCTGTTTTATAAAATAATAGTTACAAAGAATATATTAAAACGCAATGAATCCTTTCGGTTTCTTACTGAGTTTTGCGTAGGAGCTCTATATTTTTTATTACAATGCTTAGTTTTAATAAGCATCACTTAAGCTTTACATACTTTTGTAGTGGTAGGCCTCTTCTGCAAGATACCGCCTGGGGAAGTTGCCAGAAATTCATTCACCAAGCAGTAGTGTGCAAGTATTACTGTGTTCCGGTTTGAAAGGCACTGTTTCCAGCTAAATTACTGGGCATATGAGAAGTTAGGACCAATGTCCCAGGGTGACGAGCACAGTATAGTGCCGCGGAAGATTATGCTATGCAAAGTTCTGCCTGGCGCTGTAACTATTATAGGCAGGCTTAGCACTTACCATCATGTGAACGACTGGTTCGTCTCGTTACTCAGTCAAGTAAAAAAAAAGTTTTTACAACTAGAATAATTAGACCAAATATTCTTCGTAAAACTAAACCAAGACCCCTTAGCAATGGACGGATATAGGTTGTTGTTGAACATGAGTCATTAATTGTATCTTTGCTCAATTCAAAAATAATCATTTTACGGAACATAAACTGTTTGTACTTCACAATTAAAAAGAGCTATATTCTACTCTAAAATCTAGATTATAATAAAAACTAGATATAAAAACTAGTGTACAATAATCTGCACTAATATAAAAGCATGGTGGCCATTCCACCGGTTTATGGGTTTCGCCGTCAAATATAAAACACGCTGGTGGAATTGTTAATTTCGCGGAACTGAGCATTTTTGATTATATCTCTTTAATTCAGAGATACATTGAGTCCTTCTTCCATTTAATATAATTAAAAAATAATTAAGTAAGTGGAAGTAAGTAGTTAGTATAAGTTAGGGGTCAGGGGGGTCACTTATTCCATGCAGTTCATTTGAGGTTCTTATTCCATGCAGTTCATTTTAAGTTCTTATTCCATGCAGTTCATTTTAAGGCCTTAAATTGAACGGCCTAGATTGGCACCACACGCTCATAAATGACAAACGTGACGTGACGTCACTCAAAATAGACTGCAGAGAATGAGAGAGAAAGAGAACGAGGTGGCGCTACATAAACTCCCATAAATGCAAACAAATTGTTCCGATCTCTTTGGATAAATGTCTCTGGTCGACTTATGAACGCTGAGCGATATTGGTGGTGACAGTTAGCAGGGCAGTTCAGTTTAAGGCCTTAAACTGGATGGATTTAACTGTTTTGGTGAGGCCCCAGGATTTATGTAAGAGATAGTGATGCATAAAAAAAAACGGACACTATTCTTTTGTTCACTCGATTTATAATTATAAGCCATAACAAATATTTCTGACGGCAAACAAATTTAAAGTCTTCAATTGCCCTTAATCAAGAATTACATCAATCCCTCAAAACGTTGCTGCGTAAATAAGGCCAACTAACAAACACACTTTCTTACTAATGATAGCATTATTAGGATTATATTATTATTATATCTTACTAATATTATAAATGCGAAAGTTCTGCATGGCACTGTTAAGGGCAAGCGTATCGCTTACGAGTATAATTAGGTAAACGGCTTGCTCGTCTCGTCAATAAGTCAAACAAAATATTACATACATATAAATGTCCCATTGTGAAAACACCCTAACCCCACTCCTTTGGACGCGGCTCACACAGCCCGTAAACCAACAGATACAGAAAACACGACCAGTATAAAATATTTTAATTATATTTTATCACTACTAAAACCGTGTAAATGAAAAACTGGTTTCCCTGCTTTATGAAATCGTAAAAAACTTGTCTTTCCTCGGTGTGATTTCCGAGGAACTTTTGATGGGTTTGCATTGTTGGAATTTCATTAAAGTGCCTTTATTATGATCTGGGTTTTGTTTCACTGTTTTTTTTTTAGTTAAAATTTTCTAAGATAAAAAGTTCATTAAAATTCTGTGTCTTTATCATGAAGTTAAAAAAGTAAACTCCCAACGATGATGTAATTAAAAAAAAAACATTTTTTTGATGCTTTTATTTTTATTGATATACGTGAGAGGTTACCATCAGAATATTGACCTGGCTCTCAAGTTACCCAGATGTATTAAAAAAAAAAAGTATTCTTGATAGAGACACAAATTATTTGAGCCAATAAAAAATGATAGACTTTCTCTTTAGAAAGTCCTTTGATAAGACATTATTTTATTGAAAAATAAAATAACTAACACGACCATAACGTGTTTTTTGTTTTGCTTTAAAAATTTTATTTGTCTCTCATCACCCAAATCCATTAATCCAAAATAATTTATCCCGCCGTCTAAAAACGTCAGCATCAACAACAGTAAAATAGCAGTAACTCAATTTGAAATTTAAATTGGAAACAGAGCAGCGAATTAGGCAGTTGTCGCGCATGACGGATGATCTGCTCCTCGGGGATTGGAGTTCGGAACAAGACGTTCCCGCTTTATAATAATGTAGATAGATAAGAAAACTAATGGAAGGATAGATGGATGGATCTATGTTTGTGATTTCTTCATCATCATCATCATCAACCCATAACGTCCCACTGCTGAGCACGGGTCTCCCCTCACTTTCGTGAGGAGGGTTAGGCCATAATTCACCACGGGGGCCCGGTCCGGATCGGTGGCTAACATACCTACCTCTGAAATGGTTCTCGGGCAGGTATGTGGGTTTCCTCACGATGTTTTCCTTCACCGAAAAGCGAGTGATAATTACGTACATATGTTTTAAAGAAACACATTGGTACGTGCCTGCACTGGGATTTGAACTCACGACCTTCTGATTAGAAGTCGGACGTTCTCCCACTAGGCTACCACCGCTTTTTTATAATACATAATTATGTTACTATTAATACTTAACATATGTTAGTGACCATGTGCTTTGATAAAGGTAGCGACAGACTCGAGCGGTAGCAGGCACATTGGCGGTAAGCATAAAAAAGTGTTTTTTTTTCGTTTCAAAATCAGTTCATCCGTTTGAGAGCTACGAACACAGACACACGTGTTCAGCTTATACCACCCTTCTGTATACGTTGAGGAATCAAAAAAAATATCGTAGATAGTCTTTCAAAATCATAGTTCAAATATCATAATCATAAAAATCATAATTCTAAATTACTTTGAAATTAATTATTTATAAATTTTAGACTGTACTAAAACGTACAATGTGCTAGCCAAAGAAAATAATATATAATTAATATCTTTCTTATAAAACAAAGTAATTATAAACTCCAATTGAAATGTTACAATAAAATAACTCATCCGGGAGTTAGCTGTCAGAAGATAATTACAGCTAGTCCCTGTGGGATTCTTCGCTCATGGAGTCATAAGCTAATTAGAATAGGAGATTAACTTTGTATTCGAATAAAGACTTGTTAGTAAGAGAAATAAACAGTTTTAGAATAATGGGTATCTGGACACATTAACTTTTATTAAAAGCAAAATGGGCTTTAATGTCTATGTAGACACTAAAGCCCGTATGTGTGTGTGTGTGTCTTTAGTGTATAGGTATATTCTAGGCAAGCATGCTCCACCATAGACCTTGGCGACACTTAGCACCAGGCGAGACTGCGGTCAAATTCTTGCAATAAAAAAATAAAATAAACATGAACGAACGAAACTGAATCTTTAATTATTTTTTTATTATAACCTCTTGAACAAAACTGAATCTTTCATTTAATTTTATTATAATTATTCTGTCTTTTTTTTAACGTGTACTTGTGTGTAGATGTGTATAGTTTGGTCACAATGTTTTCTTACATTCTTTTTAAATTGTCGCGGCGAAATACATGATTCTGTTACAGACACTATATAAGACCCAAAAACGGTTTCCATAATAATTCAATTTATATCAACAAACACAAGTAAAATTTACTAATTTCATCAACGGAATTTTTATTAACCTTCGAGTGATGAGACGAACATGTCGGTTGTTCACCTGATGGTAAGCGCCTGCTCACAGCAATTCTTGTGCTTCCCGGAGCTATTGCTGCAAATTTGTCGCTTTTATTTCATTTCACTAGCAACGGAATTAGTTCAGAAGTTTATGTTTAATTCAACTTAGATTTAATTATAGTGACGTCATTCCCACAAAACCTGCTCTGCTCTCTCGGATTTTTCAGCAAAAAGTCCTTCAACCAATAAATAAAGCGAAATAAAGACAATGAGGGCAGAGAGTAATGATCCTGAACAGCTCCAATGAATGTTTCACTTCAGGAAAATATATCTATAGAGATGATGCTAAATGAAATTAAAATTTTAATGAGGATGAAGACGGTGAAACTATCATTTTTAGATAGTCAAAACAGTACATTTCCATGTTAAAAAAATAACTAAAATACAAAATTGGTGGCTGTAGTTTATTTCTCCATATTTCCAGTGTGCAGTTTTAATGACAGCTATATTCTTATGAATAATCCTACTAATATTATAAATGCGAAAGTTTGTGAGAATGGATGGATGGATGAATGTTTGTTCCTCTTTCTCGCAAAAACTACTGAACGGATTCGAATGAATATGGAATACAGATAGTTTATAACCAGGATTGAGTAATAGGGTACTTTTTATCCCGATAGTATGTTTCCGTGGGACAAAACGGGAACTACGTGAATGAAACCGCGGGGCGCAGCTAGTTAGATAATAAAGCTATTATTTCCTTGTGATATTTTAATATCACTCTCCATATTAATTTTTCTATTGAAATGGCATGATGTGTGTCGTTTGTCACAACACAACACAACACATATTATATAATTATAATGCACTAGCTGTACCCTGCGACGCTTCGCTGTGGCACATTCGCAAATTCGCTGATATGTCAGTAATGAAAAAAAATTATAAAAACAATCCTTGATGCGGATTATATATCATGCTAAAATTTCAGCTCGATCGGTGCAGAACTTTTTGAGTTTTTGAAGCGTACACAAACCAAAATAACATTTATATATATATATATATATAGATATAGATTTTCTTAATAGGTGTTATCAGCTCTATAAAGATCTACCCTTTCCTCACCGCTGTCTCCATCGATCCACCGTGATGAGGCCAGATAAGGCACAGACGGGATTGGCCGGCAGTTTTTCTTGCCTTATTTATTGGACTGACAGACAGACAAATGTGGGCAAACGAACAAATGGGTCGCTTTTTTTCTCTTGATCTTGTTACGTTTGATTAGGAAGAGTGAATTGGCAATGGTCTAGTTTGTTTTCTTTGAAAAATGACAGTGGAGAAGTCATTTGGGAGGTAATTGTTTTGAACTGAGTTGGATTGAGTTGTAGATGTACTACGGTGGCTATAGGATGAAGATTGTAGATTTGCTACGGTGGCTACAGAATGAAGGTTTGCTACGAGTTACAGTATTGAGGTTACAGGCGTCTAATCAAATCAAATAGAATAGAAATCTTATGAAATTAAAAATTTGATTTGATTAGACGCCTGTAACCTCAATACTGTAACTCGTAGCAAACCTTCATTCTGTAGCCACCGTAGCCGTAGCCAGGCGGACTCTTGCAGGTGCAAGAGTCCGCCTGGGGAAGTACCACAATTTTGCCAAATATTCATCCGCCAAGCAGTAGTGTGCAAATATTAACAACCGATGTCTCAAGGTGACGAGTGGAGTGCAGTGCCGCGCAAGATTATGCAATGCACAATTCTGGGTTGCGCTGTAACCGTTATGGGCAGGCATGGCGCTTACCATCACACGAACGACTAGCATGTCTCCTTACTCAGTCATAAAAAAAAAGTTATCCGGATCACTATGCTCCTTATATGTCGGTATCAATACAACAAATATTAAATAGAAATCTTGTGTACGTTTCCACTACACCCTAAAAAAATCCCTAAATTTCAAAACACGTCGTACAAAAGAAACCCTACATCTAAAACATACGCTCCTTGAATTATGCATGCGTCCGAAACAAGACCTCTAAACGCGGTGTCCAGCCAAGCGACCACTCAAATGGACCTTGCGGCCACAATGTTGAGAACCCTTTACCGCGGTCAGTATTTACGACTTTCAGAACTAATTTTGCGTGCATAGAGGTCTGTTTAGACAGGTCAGTGGATACTCAGAGTTTTATTAGAAGGGAGTAAGGTTGGTAATTGAAATATACCTTTTGTGGGCGTTTGGGTGGCTCAGCTCGATAGGCGATGAATTTTGATCAATGCTTGAGATTTTTTATGGGGTACTTTTACAAATATTCCTATAATGTTGTATTTTTTTTTCTTTTTCATCTATAGGCTGCAGTCTACTCCATAAATAAGTCCCGTTTACTTCATCTCTTTATTATATACATTTATATTAAATTTTTCACCAAAATAAAATATTGTATTTTTGAAGTGAATTTTTTTATCGACGCATGGGAAATATGACATATTATAGCAATCACACTTTTCTGTTACGCTCGACCGTCACGTAAAAGTTGACACTTTGACATGAAGGTTTATTGAAAGAAGTTCGAAATGTGACAAATAGTTCGGGAGAGTTCATCATAGAGTATACAAAGCTTTGAATTGTTTCGTATCAAAGACCTTAGAAAATCCAATCACCTCCCATACATAAATAACGCAAGTGCCGTCTCCTATCCCACTCATAAACTGGTATTGGAGTACAATCGCCTGCTTTAAATAAACGATCTATAGAATGAACATGGACCATAAAGTTTGAGACCTCGCTCCATTTAAAGCACAGTGGCTCATGTGTTAGCATTTACCAGCTTTCTTAGTTAAAATAGCAGTAAGTTTCAAACTCAAGCCATAATCAGTTAATTACTAGTTCCATCATCAACCCATATCGTCCCACTGCTGAGCACGGATCTCCCCTCACTTTCGTGTGGCGGGTTAGGCCATAATCCACCACGGGCAGATCCGGATTGGTGGATCACCTGCCTACCTACAAAATAATTCTTGGGTAGGTATGTGGGTTTCCTCGCGATGTTTTCCTTCACCGAAAGTTAGTTATAATTAAGTATAATATGTTTTAAAAAACTTAAGTAATGTTTGCAAACCACTGCTTGGCGGATGAATATCTGGCTATGATGCGGTACTTGCCCAGGAGGTCTCTTGCATAAGAGGCCTCCCTTAAAAAATATATGAGTATATGTAAATGCTCATCTAAAAAGTCATATCCAAATTATACCAACACTGTGCTTCAGTGTGTCTTCAGCTGGAAACCTTCCAAACCCTCACACCGGGGATCACGAGAACCATAAAGGAGAGATGTGAGGAAATACCCATAAAGATTTTATTGGCGTACAGCAGGATGAGACGTACGGACGTAAAATATCCAGATACAATGGATTATGAGGCGATGGTAATGATTTGAGAGGTCGGAGACGTGGTCGTTTTGTTTTCAGTGGTGGATGTACTAATTTTCATAAAATAATGTCATAATATTTACAGCCTGATGTGTTTCTATCAATTCCATCGATCCATACTGTCGCCAACCATCCATTCATTTTTCCATCCAGTTTCTTTTTTATTGTCGTATTTACTGTGTTCCGGTTTGGCCAATGTCACAGGGTGACGAGCGCAGTGCAGTGCCGCGCAGGATTATGCAATGCAGAGTTCTGGGTGATGCTGTGACTGTTATGGGCAGGCGTAGCGCTTATCATCAGGTGAATGATGAACGAGCAGGTGCTCGTTTCGTCACTCAGTCAAATAAAAAAAAAGCCAAGACTCATTTTGGGTCGTCGCTCTTTCCTAGCAAGTTATATAACGTTATGCAATTAACTTAGTTTCTAAACTAAGTTACAGTACAATAATTAAAAAACTAGTATGTAAACGGGGTGTAAAAGCTAGCTTGATAATGTCAGTTCACATGTGAATTATTTGCTATTGCATAGGTAGATGTTATAAATAGATGGTCTTGCCGCAATCAGAGTATCATCAGGAAAATTTTCAAACTGATATGAATAGTTAATAGAATCGTTAATAGAAATGCGGTACTCCACAATCAATAAGAAAATCATCAATCGTCACCCTTATGACAACTTAGGCGGCATTAAAATTATATATTTCTAACTTTTCTTATTTCTTAGAATGAATAAAAGAATTCAAATAGATACCTACAAGACAGTTATAAATAAAGCCCAATACAAGATACCGTCATCATCCACTTGAACTACCTCAAATATACGCTTATTTGTTACAAAACGCCCCTCAAGAATCCGAGACGGTAAAGCTTCTCACAAATTGCGTAAGATCCCGACAAGTGGCCGACATGGCCGCGTTATTGGTCCAAATTGCGGACACCCTAGTCCGTAGAAATGTTTAATATTGGGCGTCAACTGTGTAAGGTTTTTGGAGAAGCAGTAGGTAAGGTTCAAAATAAGAGAGTTTTATATTTACAGAAGCATAAGTCGAGAGTGCTTGGTGGGTTTCACTAAGGCCACGTGCGCACTGAGCGGCTAGCAGCGTTACGCACAGCTTAGCCGTCCGGTTGGCCGCAGGATAACGGATGCAAGGCAAACACAAACTATCCGCGTAGTGTGTCATTCTTAGCCGGACGGCCGTAACCGACCGGTTAACCGTATAATGCATAGGTACCCTAAGAAGAAACTAAATGCAACAGTTCAAAATCTAAGTCTTAGATTTGGGATATTTTTTATGAGTATCTAGTTCAATTGATTAGTTAAACGAGAAGATATAAACTTCTTTCTTTCTTTTTATAAAAGTTAAGTTGTAATACTGTATAAGTTGTATAAGTTGTAATACTGCGTATAGTAAGTACACATTCAATTTATTACGCGACCATTTAAATACTGAAATTACATATAAAAACTCGAAGCTTTATAATACAATTTCCCCACGAAACATTTGGTTTTTACCCTTATATTGTTTAAGGAGATTGGATTTAACACGTTGACTGCTGAACCGGTTTTTAAATTTTGGCACAGTTATGAACCGTGTGTGTGTTCCAGCACTGGCGTGCCGTCTGTGTGAGCCGCACTGTAACACGGCTGTGTTTCGCCGCACAGCCGGCACGTAAACTGCGCTAACACTACAGGTGCATTTTCCTGCACTCACATAACGTTATAAAAAACTCAAACGCCTGTGTTTTCAGCAATCAACGTTTTAAAAACGTAAGTAGGTACATTTATTGCAAACAATTTAGACCTCAACCTTAACACTGCGAACATAATTCTAAACAAAGCCGAATAATAAGCCCAAGACCTCTCATCCAATAAGAGCCTTCTACATTACCGTCATAAAGTCTCCAGCAGCATTACTGTCCCACTGTGAACAATCGCCCCAACCTCTTGAATCAGATGTCTTGGGGCATTTCATTTCTTCAATCAGAGATACAAGTGGACTAACTGGTGCGTATACTGTGGTTTTGGGTATCCAAGCGAAATGTAACATCAGTAGGGGCAGTCGATACGTAAGATTTTTAAAGCCCAGTTTAGATTTCTTTGGTCCACAAGACGATGTATGCAATATTATTAATCCTTACCTATATTATAAATGCGAAAGTAACTCTGTCTGTCTATTGCTCTTTCACGCCTAAACTACAGAACCTATTGAAATGAAATTTTGTACAGAGATAGTCTAGAGGCTAAGAAAGGACATAGAGTACTTTTTAATGCGAAAAAAGTATTGTAAGGGTTTGAAATAGGGGATGAAACTTTGTATGGAAGTTATGTCATTTTTTTAGCTAGAAGCTTTAAACTTATTTTTTAGGCTTTTTTAATTAAATATAAATAAATATGACATTCAAAGTTTGTAAAAATTTTGCGGCTAATGGGGTAAAGTAAGAATAGGGGATGAAAGTTTGTATGGAAATATGTGAGGTTTCGGCTAAACCACTGCACCGATTTAAAAAAATATTTCTTAATGGAAAGCTGCATTGACAGTGAGTAACATAGGCTATATTTTATTCCCATATATTTCCGCAGGAACAGGAACTACGCGGGTGAAACCGCGGGGCGCAGCTAGTCACGAATAAATATTATAAGTTTACATTAAGTTTTTATCCTAAAGGAAAAATCTATGCAAAGGGGTTTGAGAAAATTGTTATTTTTTTTATATTGCGGTGACTGATGAAATTATTATGAAAAACAATGAACTGTATTTTTTTTCTCAGTTATTTTGCATCTGAGGCACTTAAGTTTAAAGATTGTAAGGAAATTTACTTGTCTGAATTTAATAATGATCATGTCAGTGTCATCAATGGCTGCGCATTTGAATATCGGTAATAGTACCAAGACTTATGAACAACGTGTGCCTTGTGGTGTTTTGTGGAAGAACCAGATTTGTGAAACAACTTAAAAAAAAAAACAGTAATCTAATCAGTTTGATATTAAAAAGATACGTCTGGATATGAATAGAGTATATATATTTTTGTGGTTAAGTTTTTTATGTGGTTTGAACCACATATCCCGACAATCCATACTGTTTATATGTTGTACAAAATTGCCAGTGACAATTTTGTATGCTACTTCACAAGTGGGTAGCAAAGACCTAATGAATTCTCTTTAAGCTTTCTTAGGACGGTGGGTGAGGGGTGTACGTGACTTTTTTGTGATTTATTGAGATGCTCCAGTGGGGGTAATTGTGATCTTTATGTTGGAGAGGTTAGGTTCTTTTTTTCTACATGTTTATTGTTTGACGATTGATATGGTTGGTTTTAATTGCTTGGTGTTATTTTACTTTACTAGGAGTACATATTTTGACTGTTGCATCATCATCATCATCAAACCATATCGTCCCACTCAACTGCTGAGCACGGGTCTCCCCTCACGAAAGTGAGGGGAGGGGTTAGGCCATAATCCACCACGGGGGCCAGATCACGATTGGTGGATCACTTACCTTATCTCCGAAATAATTCTCGGGTAGTTAATTTGATGTGTATTTGTAAAATAAAGTACCAAATTTCGGACAAAGAAATAATTTTTGCTACTATTTATCTGAAAAAAAAAAAACAATTCACGTACACTTCGGAGCATTTGCCTTACCTTATTTTCTAAAAGAAGATTAGGCAATAATCCTCCATAAAAACACTGAAATAGTTGTGTAAACCTGTTCTTTGCCACTTAGCTGAACTTATTTTGATAATAAACCGGCAAAAGACTTAGAGGTGAAAGTGAAGGGAGACTCGTGCAGTAGACCGATATGGTTTGATGATGAAGATGGTGAAAGTACTTTCATTACCGACTGTACATGATAACTTAATCAACACACATCAATCATAGAATCCAACTTTAATAAAGTGATCAAATTGATAGCGTGTTATTTTTAATGTAAAGAAATAAGTGCCATATCACTTTCTACTTCAATAAAAGGTGTTTTCAAAACGTAACACGTAACAAAGTCATTATCTAGAAGTGGTTGTTCAAGTTTAATCTTTATGGATATGGACGTAAAACTGGATATTCTTTATAATTTGTTAAAGTTGGAAAATATAATGTTCAATTATTAAGTTATTGCTTTTTAGGCAGCAATTTTAAAAGCATTATCGAGGACTATTACGAAGTGATAGCTTTGGTGTTAAAAATATTGTTTAAGGAATATTCTGTTACAGTTTGAGGTGGGTAATTTGAATAGTTCAGTTAAATTTAAACTACTTTTTAAAAACAGTTTTCGACCTTACGCACACTAACAATAACGGGTGCAAAGAGGTCTTCGTGTGATATAATTATAATATTATGATGATGTGCGTATGTGTGTGTATCATTGGTATGTATTATAAAGTTAAAAAAAAGTTGTGTAAAGTATGTAAGTAAGTGTGTGTGTGTGTGTGTGTGTAAGTACGTTTTATATATTATTTGTATTAGTTATATTTTTAGCTACAGCGAAGCGTGGCCAGGTTAAGCTAGTGGTAGATCTATATATATATATATATAAATGTTATGTTGGTTTGTGTAAGCTTCAAAAACTCAAAAAGTTCTGCACCGATCGAGTTGAATTTTAGCATGATATATAATCCGCATCAAGGATTGTTTTTATCTATTTTTTTCATTAGTGACATATCAGCGAATGTGCGAATGTGTAACAGCGAAGCGTGGCAGGGTACAGCTAGTAACATATATATATGGGAAGCTCTGTATAGATAAGATGTGTGATGTTGTATCCAAATAGTAGATACAAATGGCGGTCTTATTAATCTCCACCAGACAACCAATTGATGGAAAAGATAAACAGCGGAAATGTACTTAGTACTATTAATACATAGTCAAGGATTTATAGAATAGAAAATACTTTATGGTACACCAGTTCAGAAATGCCCAAGGTATAAATTTACTGCTTTTCGAGTTTTGCGGACAGACACATTAATGTACAATTTTTATAAAAAATATTATACTACTGACGAGAAGAGGAAGTCGTTAACCTGATGATAAGCGCCACGGCTGTCCATAAAAGCTACAGTGCCACCCAGAACTATCCAATATGGCACTGCACTGCGCTCGTCACCCTGTGACATCGGATCTATAGTCTCATATGCCCAGTAATTAAAATATCAGACAACCTATCTATCTATCTATTCAGCCCGTATCCACCCATTGCTGGGTATACGCCTCCTCTGTTTCACGCCATTTGTTCCGGTCCTGTGCCAGTCTCATCCATTCAATCCCGACGTGCTTTGCGATGTCATCCGACCATCGAGCTGGTGGTCTGCCTCGCAGGCGTTACGCTCTTCTTGGCCACCACTCCGTTATTACCTTCATCCATCTTTGATCATCCCGCCTTGCCAAGACAACCTACATACATACAAACAGTCATGCTTCTTTCCCGTTGGGATAGGCAGAGACTACACCTTTCAACATGCTACGATCCTGCTCTCTTTTGCTCCTTCCACTTTCACGAGTCCCTTCATACTCCGTTCATACACGAGGCCGTTCATCAGTAGAAAGGTATATATAATAATAAACTGCACCTCACTTGCCAGACAGAGTTAAAGAGATTATTACCACCATCCCCGTCATCACGGCGCAATCATCTCCCGATGACGGTATAACTGGATTAATTTCCCATTACGAAGCCATTGTACCCCCTTTAATTGGAAGTAGTGAAACTATTGAGTTACTCACATGGTTTGGAAGCGGTTCAGCGCTGTGTACTGGATACTATTTTCTTGCTGTTTTCAAACCATGCTTGAATATTTTTTTCTCTACTTTGATAATTGTGATGTTTTATAGCTAACTATGTTGTATCTTGCTTAAGGTAGGATCCGCCTACCGCCGGGGTAAGATGGTGACTGCTAGCGCGATCCCATCTTGCCCCACCTCGGCGGAGGACTGCTCACGGGGGTTTTTAGTGGGTTCGAGTCCCACACACCCCCTCAGTCACCCCCGTGGCGGAGAGGACAGTGCGACGGCTATTCCCACCCTCAAAAAAAGACCCTTGTATTTACATATTATTATCTTCAGTAAAAAATCTGCCATCAAGCAAACTTCGAAAGTCTATCCTTTTCCAGGCCTAGCCTATTTATAATATTCCACCACATCGTCACGTCACACCGGGTTACAGCAAGTATAATTGGCATGTCCAAGCACCAAAACCACTAAATACTGAACAGATTGAATAAATCCCGTTATACGTACCTCGTGAAAAACACAGTTTCATTTGTTTTAGCTACTTGAAAATTTTGCCTTTTTTTATTATCCTAAGTTTGAAAAGCAATAAAGCGCTTCACATTTACACTCTGAACATTCAATAAGGAATTTAATAAAGCTATAATTCCGCTGAAACCGCTGAAATCTAATTAGTTCACGAACGCACGCGACGTGCGTTTAATTAAAGCGGATAGTTTGATCAGCATCCGTGGGTGCAATCCGTTTGTGATATTCAAGGATTACGAATTTAAATCATACCTTAATATTTTATGAGTCCATTTCTAGCATTTCCTATGTATTTAAGCTATTAGAGATTTCAGACGTTATGTGTCTTAGATTGCTGTTGATTTTTTTTTAACAACAGCTCTTGCAGTTGAAACATACTGCTTAAAGCGATTTTTACAGCTTTAAGCTGTCGGCGTATAGCTGCGCAGGTCAGTCCTATTTCTATCATTATTCCAAATACAAGGCCTGTGAATCCTCTGTCCATCATCATTATCCGGAGGACAAGACTGGAGTATTCCCTAGTGACGACGCATCCGTATTTAGACAGCATGATCGGAATATGGCTGCCTATTTCTGTCACCACGACGTATTGACTTAAATAGCCCATGTCAGGGTATAATGGTTGAAACCACAATACAAGGAAACGTAGATCATAAAACCTGACATTCAGAACCGTGGTTAATGGTTCTAACTGATTTCGTAACCATGAATCACCGTGAGTGTATGGTAGCGCGTTCAATTCCCGGAAGGGGAAAAATATGTATGAACCAAACTCAAGTCTTAAACACGTGTATTGGTCGGATTTAGTTCCGGCTGCCCATCTTTAGAGCCATTTAGAGCCAAGTTTTTAGCGATATTTTCTGCAATCTGAGCGATGTATCGTTTGATCGAGAAATATGTGTCATCATCATCAACAACCCATAACGTCCCACTGCTGGGCACGGGTCTCCCCTCACTTTCGTGAGGAGGATTAGGCCATAATCCACCACGGGGCCAGATCCGGATTGGTGGATCACATACCAACCTCCGAAATAATTCTCGGGTAGGTGTATGTGGGTTTCCTCACGATGTTTTCCTTCACCGAAAAGCGAGTGATAATTACGTACAGCAGAAATATGTGTAGTAGAAAAAAAAAATCGGTTGTTAAATAGATTTAACGGCTTTAGTCCTGGCACTCCTCAATTGTAGAAAATAATTAAATGGTAAGCCACCAAACCTCGTTTGAATGATTTTCGTTGATTGTTTTTACTCTATCCGCGTACATCGGCGTCCCTCACTCATTAGGCCCCCTGCACACTAGCTACATTGTAGAGTGTACACACTTCAACATTGTACGAAACAATGCTATAGTGTATGTACACAATGCACTGCACTAATGGATTATCAGCGATTTGCATTTAGCTGGCTTTGCAGGATAGGGTTATGCCAAAATGATAACGAAAGTGAAAAAAAAAACGAATTCATTATGTAAGTGACCAATATATCGAGTAGTTCGACCAGTAGGCGCCGCACTTTTAAAACTATTTGGAATTTCTCTTAGAGCTTTGGGTTTATATCGCCAACGATTGTAGTGGTACGCCTCTGTTGCTAGAAGCCGCCTGGGAAATCTGGGAAGTCCGCCAAGTCGCCAAAACAATACTGTGTTCCGGTTCGAAGGGCATTATTTCCAGCGAAATTACTAAGCAGATGAGACTTTAGAACCGATGTCTTCGGGTGACGAGCGCAGTGCAGAGCCGCGCAAGATTATGCAATGCAGGGTTCTAGGTGGTGCTGTGACTGTTACGGGCAGACGTAGCGCTTACCATCAGGTGCGCGACTGGCTCGTCTCAGCGATACGAAACAAGTTAAGTTATTATAATCGTGTGATAATAAAAGTGAAAAAAATCGCGATGATGATTTTTGTCTCCGTCTTACATAACCTCATCCAACCCAGCAACAATGATGCGATTCGGCAGCACCCCACTAGACCCAGCTGAAAATAATTGTCTCCCTGATAGGTTCGACGGAAACTAATTTCTCTGTGCATTGTGTACAGAGGGTAGGAAACCGCCTAGGTTTGGTGGTGAATTGAAACAAATAAGAATTTGAATACGGCGATTACAGAGGGTGAATGAAAAAGAGTCTGCTTTGTGGTTTGACAACTTCATTGGTGTGAATGTGACCCGGCGGTAAGGATGTGATATGCATGGACCCCACACAGCCGGTTTAGAGTTTCAGATACCAGTAGAAGGTGTCAGAGAGTTTGTGTACTGCTTTCAGCTGGGATCGTAGCATGTGGAAAGATGTAGTCTCTGCCTATCCCAACGGGAAAAAAGCGTGACATGTATTGTATAATTGTGTGTCTTTAAGCTGTAAACATTAACAGTTCCTATGGAATGCTCATTGCGGGTGAAACGTCGGGGCGCAGCTAGTCAGCTTAATATTGCAGTCGAGTAACGATAGAACAAATCCTTTTTAATTCCCAATCCCAGTGTAGTTAGGTGACTGAGTCAACCTTAGTTCCGCGCCGTTACACCGCGCTACGAGTGTTTGCGACTGACTTTACGAGCGCGGCAAAAATCTGATACTGACGTCCACCTTTGAGGCTCTCGCAATAAGTTGTTTGTATTTGATACTAATCGAACGAGAAGGAACAGGTCGTGAAAAGGAAACAAAGGAAACGGTCGTGAGTTTAAATCCCAGTGCGGGCAAGTACCAATGTGTTTCTGCAAATGTGTACGTAATTATCACTCGCTTTTCGGTGAAGGAAAACATCGTGCGGAAACCCGAGAATTCTTTCAGAGGTTAGTATGTTATCCACCAATTTGGACCGGGCCCAAGTGATAGATAATAGCCTAACCATCCTCGTGAAAGCGAGGGGAGACACGCGCTCAGTAGTGAGATAATATGGTTTGATGATAAATGATGATGATGAACTAATCGAACCAGTAAACAGTGTAGAAAATAGATACAAATAATTAAAAAAAAAACAAAGTAATTTGACTATAATCTCAGACATGGGAAAGTGACCACAATATTGAAAAAACAGCATCTAAACTGAAAACATTAACAAGAATATAGTATAGTTGTCTCCGCGCTGCGATTTAAGGAGACAAAGGATAGTAAAATGGTTGATTGCTCCCAACACTGCCGCGAGCGGTGATCTATAGTGCAGGGAAAATGTAGACCTACCCGCAATTATAGAATAGTCAGTAATATTCCTGTTTGCTGCTAGCAGCTAGCTGTTTGTTGCTTGCTTTGCTTTTGCTATGACTATTATTAATATTTGCTTCTATCGGATTCTGAATCTGATATAAGCTACCAGCTCGCGCTACCAGAACTATTCCAAAACTATGATAATACAGGCTGTACCCTGCCACGCTTCGCTGTGGCACATTCGCACATTCGCTGATATATCACTGATGAAAAAAATAGATAAAAACAATCCTTGATGCGGATTATATATCATGCTAAAATTTCAGCTCGATCGGTGCAGAAGTTTTTGAGTTTTTGAAGCGTACACAAACCAACATAACATTTTTATATATATGGATATGATTCAAAAATACAATTTAAGCCTTTGTAGAGTCTATGATGACTTTGAACTCTTTTTTTTATTTCAATATTCTTTCAATAAACCTTCATGTCAAAATGTCAACTTTTACAAGCATTTCTGTCATAATTGTGTGTGTGTGTATCAAATGCATGTAGTGCGTGTATTGTTTTATTTATTGAAATAATGTATTTATAATGCATTATTTTATAAAAACATTACTTCTCTGCACTTCTTCTTCATATAAACTTTAGCTGTGCCAAATTTCAGATAACACCGTCCGCGCAATTTTCGTAAAAAAAACATAAGATTTTGCTACACGCATTAATAACCATTTCTATTAACTTCCCTACTCTACCGCTGTCTAAACAAGCTTTGCTACTTTAACAACAACTAACTATAGTTTTTATAATGACTTCGTTTTACGGTAAAAAGTTAAATTACTAAACATCGCTCACACTATCTTTATAGCTGGCAATGAATGAGTAAAAAGAGAAAAACTTGAACAGACTAAAACTTCACACTAGTATTTATAGTAAAGTTCCTAATTTTCGTTCGTTGTTAAAGGATAATTTTTGTGTCATTAAAATATTCTACTTTTTTAATGTTAAGGTAAGTATATTGGTAACGAGTATATTGGTCAAACTGCCCGGGCGGTGCTCCCGCCACGGGATTATGCTCGTGAACCGCATTACATACAATTTAATATGAAAGTTGTATGGGTCATACTACAAAAGCGGTTCATATTGAGCTTAGCTTAGCTTTCATATTAAATTGTGTTTAGTGCGGTTCAGTCGAATCCCGCGGCAAATAAACATGAAACAGCAAACAATCGCCTAAATAAATCTAAGTAGTTATGTGACTGACCAAAAAAACACCTTGTTTACCTATTGTAATTCTTCTGTACTGTGTTTATTTTTGTTTCTGGTGTACAATAAAGAGTTTTCTATTCTATTCTATTCTATTCTACCACCCAAAAATAATTCCGTTCGTAGAATCGGCCGCCTCCACGGTAGCATGGCCTGTCTACCCTTCGTAAATTATTAAAATGAGTCAAGCATTGTAACCAGCCTGTACAATACACCTATACGTATATATACATGGAAATAGCACACATCTGAAGTGGGAGGGACGAAGTGCCACAATGATTTACGCACTCTTGTTCGATGCTAATCGAGTGCTAAGTAGCATCCTTGATTTATAGCCTGGGATTAAAGTATAATTATTTTGTGCCACCCCTAAAGGCATTTATCAGACTTGTGAGTGCTAATTGCAGATGTCACTGTGTTATCAAGTGGTTGATTAATCTTTGGGTTTCGGTATTTGTTTGCTTAAGAGTTAAGACATTGTTTTAACTATAAGTACTGTTTTAAGATGTGTTCTTGGAATGATTATACTAAGGAATTAAATCGTTCTAGGGTAGAAGAGGGAGAAAGGAGTTTGTGTCTACCAAACGTACTTAAATTTAAATTAAAAGAGTCCTTACTAATTAAGGTATGCGACGCATCGAAAATGTCCCTGACGTTGCATATGTCGATAAGCAGCGGTGACCTCTTATGATCGGGTGGGCCACGTGCTTGTTTGCCACCTATTATTTAAAAAAAAATTTTTTGGTGGATTATTTGTGGTGTGCATTTGATCACAGTTTGAAAATGTAATGTCGTGGCTTCTACCCGATGACCCCGACGGCTTCCATAGCAAAGGTTGGTGATGAACTGACTACGAAACGTGAAATTGCGAGTTCGATTTCCGCACAAAATAAATATTTGTGAAAATTATATGTCACATACATATAATAAAATAATTTTTAAATAATTAAATAACTTTTAAATAATTAAATAATTAATATTAGTGCTTTTAAATTTAAATAATTTATAAGTAATTTATTTTGACTCGTAATATATAATTCAAACGAACATCGCTCAACCTTAAGAACCTACCGAATCAAACGACTTAACTCTAAAAGTCAAGAGCCAGGTCAGCTCTCGCCTCATTTGCTGCTACGGGTCATTACTCCTGTCACAGAATAAGTTTAAACAGACAGAGAATAAAATAATATAGTAGTGTTTACAGAAAGGACACTCTCCACCCCGCACAATCCGCGTCCCCACACCCTTACCAACAATCGCCGGGACAATCAGTGGGATAATTTATACTATACGCCCAAAAAGTAATAGACAAACAGTTTTAACAAACGGTTTATTTGACTGAGTGATGGTAAGCACTACACCTGCCCATAACAGTCACAGCACCACCCAGAACACTGCATTGCATAATCCTGCGCGTCACTTCACTGCGCTCGTCACCCTGAGACATCGGCTCTAAAGTCTCATATGCCCAGTAATTTCATTGGAAACAATGCCCTTTAAACCGGAACACACTAATGTTTGCACACTACTGCTTGGCGGGTAAATATCTGCCAAAGGTGTGGTATACTTCTCCAAGCGGCCTATTGCAGAAGAGACTTTCCACTACATAATTTGCCGCGTGTAGAAACGTAATTTGTATATGTGATCAATTCGCCTTGTTTGTATGAAGTGTCCAAGGTTCGCTGCTGTTCCAGAATAAACCTAGACAAGTACTGTGATTCCAGATTACGCTACAGTATCCAGTCTCGACGAGTCAGTCAGTCTGTAATGTGTTGTTTTATTGTCAAAGTCAGGAAGAGGTTTATATCCCTTGATTTTCATAGGAAAGTCAAAGTATGGACATGTTCAGCTGATTCTGAGGCCGTGGAGTCTTGCAGAAATGTCAAACCTGTTGGTGTAACCCTAACTTATAGATAACGGAGACTTCATTTGAATTTAATCTTTTTTCTTTACGATGCGTGAAAAGAGTTACCGCTACAAAGGATATTTCCTTCAAAAGTGATGAATGACCCCAGCTACCTCACGCAAACATGACCAAAGCTGACCAAAGCTGACCAAAGCTGACCCTTATCACCATGACAATGACATATCACATCACTTCCCATCAGTTCACATCACAAACACTTAATACAACATTAGTTGATTCTTAAGGGCAAACCCCATTCAGCAAGTGAAAAATGAATCTGTTAAGGGTAGATCTACGCCGATCTGGCACCATTTCCGGTTCCGGTTACGGCATCCATCTTAGTCGGATGTTTGCCGACACTCTTTTTAAGTTATGGTGTCTTAATGATACCTTATGGTATCTTCAGAAAATGTGTGAAAAAGTGTACTTTATGGAACAGCCGATATTTTGCGGAAATCAATTTTTTTTTAATTTATTTCGGTTAGTGTATTTTGACTCAATATTTTTTTACTCTCATGGTAAATACTGTTCTACACCAACCCAGAATCAATCAAGACTAAGGTTACCAAGTATATTATGTGTGTATGTTTGTTCCCGTGGACTTCAAAACTGCTAGACCAATTTTGATGAGACTAGGTCTTCAGAGGACGAACACGAAGGTTCCTTGGCCAAAGAATCTAAAAAAAAATCTTTTTTACTTTAGGAGTATATGGCTGCAACGCGTGTAGCTACTCTATGAAACAAATTTAATACTGGTATCAACTTTCGAGTATCGGCTCCACAGTCATGTCCATTGAGTTGGGAAATAATACCCATAACAAGTGGTCTGGGGTTAATACCGATCATTATTACGGACATGCGGCTTTTGTCCGTCTGTTCGTCCTAATTGAGCTGCCATGGTAACGATAGGTGAGGAGTAACGGAGCTTTTGTGTTACACATCACTATTTATGTAACTACACTTACGGATTTGTATTTGTTTGTTTAAATGTGACGTGTTTAGTTTGTAGGTAAGGTTGATAGGTTACCTATTTTTTCATTGTTTTTGTCATATTCGCTTAATGTTAAGCGCCTCTATCTTGTAATTATTATTGAAAAATAAAATATTTTAATTGTATTGTCACCAGTCACCAATTAAACAATAGTTTACTTAAGGTCGTCAAAGCATATTTTTGTCGTATAAATACCCGAGAATCGTTTCGGAGGTAGGTTTGTTATCCACCAATCCGGGCCGGGTCCCCGTGGTGGATTAAGGCCTAATCTTCCTCACGAAAGTGAGGAGAGACCCGAGCTCAGCAGAGGGCCGATATGGGTTGATGATAATGAAATATTACTATAAACCAAAAAAAACAGCACAAACTCCACCTACGGAGAATATGAACCGAAAATTAAAATTTCAGTACCGGTTTCCTACAAAAGAACTATATTTCCACCTCCACTCGAGACAATCCCCACTCAAAGGTCTAAAAACCGGAGATACTCGTATTTTCGACAAACGAACCGTAAGTACTACGAAATTGCTGTAATACTCGCTAGTGCTGCTATGTAGATTGGGAGCCCATGTAAAATATTATAACGAGTGAATTTATCGTTACACAACATTCGCTTTAACATGCAATGTAATGTAGATAATAATTAAGAGCCAAAATTTGTTTAATAAACTCTTGTTTAAAAGAAAACACGAAATAGTTTTTTTCAAAACAAGTCAAAATTCAAGCAATTTAATGAAAAAAGTGATTGTAAAGTAGCATTCAACCCAATTATATTGCATTTTCCATGGTTAATGGAATATTTTGAGCACGTTTATTTGTATTACAATACAACTGCATAGTTTGAAATTTTACTACTTATTACACGTCATTTTTAACAGACTTCAAAAAAGGAGGAGGTTCTCAATTCGACTGTTTTTTCTTTTTAAGTTTATGTCGTTTTATTTTTTTACCCGTAACTAAAAAGTACATTGGCGTCATCACTAATACCACTCGGCTCACTTCGTGAGAGTTATTCAGTGAATTTAATAGTAAAAAATCCGACAAGCGGTCAGCGGACAAAGAAAGTTGTCCGGAACAATTTTCTACTTCAGAAAGGAGTAGGTACCGGATTACTGGGTCCGTCGATAGTGAACGGTAGATGCGGTATATTATATTATTATAGAACTATTTTTTTTATTTATTTAATACTTTATTGTACAGATTAACTAACTAGTACAAATGGAGGACTTAACGCTAAGAGCATTTTCTACCAGTCAACCACCCATAGTGAAGGAGAGACGGTGTAGGCGTGCATCAAAATAACTCATTAACGAAAAAAATATTAAAAAATAATGAAAAATAATAAAGCAGGTGAATAATTAATTATTTTTTATGACAGTTGTTTTTTTGAGTCTTCTAGTGGAGAGTGATCAGGTATCTTCTAGGCAAGCATGCTCCATCTTCGACCGTGTCGACACTTACCATCAGGTGAGACTGCGGTCAAATACTTGCCGATTCTGGAATTAAAAAAAAAAATTGCTGAGAAACAAAGTAGTGAATACTTAAAATATTTAATAAGAGATTCAAACGCGCAAAGTTTTAATTATTTGTTAGTAATAGGCGTTGAAACGGGAAGAGAAATTTGTGATTATTAGATTGTACCTAATATAGAACTGTGGAATCGTAATATTTTCGTATTAAAATTAAATTGAAATCTATTTACCGAGCTATAATATCGAACGCACTGTCGATTTCCATGAAGCTAGTTTGGGTCAACAGCCGGGCTACGTAATAAAAAAACCGAAGATGCAATACCACATCAGTAACTCCGAACACTAAAAAAATTAACGCTTTTTAAATTTAAGCTAACCACTTGTTATACCATATCCTCAAATCTAACCCACTACACAACCATGGTGGTAAGTAGTTACCATCCATTGACAGTAAAACGCGCCCGGACTTTAAACTTCCACGCCACAAAGCGTTCAATTAAAAACAAAAAGCATAAACTTTTAGACAAAAAACGAAAGGAACAGTAAACTGTTTGATGCAAGTCCTCTTGCCGTAGTTGGGTTTGGCTTTGTGATTTTCAGTTTTGCCTTTGACGGTCTCCGTAATTGCTTCAGAAGGCTAGTTTTTGAAAGCTATAATAGCTAAACCAACGGGGATTACTGCTCAGGTACCAAAGACCGGAGGCGTAGTAAACACTTCTTTTTTTAGGGTTCCATACCCAAAGGGTAAAACGGGACCCTATTACTAAGACTCCGCTGACTGTCTGTCTCTCTGTCCGTTTGTCACTAGGCTGTATGTAATGAACCGTAATAGTTAGACAACAGAAATTTTCACAAATGATGTGAATTACGTAGGCCTCAGCCGAAGGATCCAAAAAAAACCAAAAATGTTTTAAACTAATTTAATTAAAAATTGAAATTACAATATAAGTTTCTAATACTAGCGAATGCTACCGATGTTAGGTTAACAATGCAATAAAATTGGAATACTAAACCGAACAAACAAAAGTTTCCGATTGCGAAAGGTTTCCGCGAAGTCTGCTGATGCAGCGCCTCGTTGCTAGTTGCGGCTCGGTGTCGCAATATCAGTAGGTATGTCTTATGCAGCGGATTTGTATGGGCACGATGACGTAACACCTCCACCCTTAGAACGGCAACTATTTTAAAACTTTGAGTGAAAATGTTGCCGGAGCTCTCGATGGGGTTGCAGGCTTCTCGGCGTCCTCGTAGTGGTGTTCCTCAGCTTTGCCCTTTGGTTTTCTCTTAAGGTGAAAGTAGTATCGGCGTAGGATCAGGGCGGCTCCTAGTACCACAGCGGTGAATAATATACTGTAGATTGGTATCGTGGTGTGGTATACAATATCAGATGAAGTGTGGTCCAGTTGTACTGTCGGCTGCAGCATCACGTTCTCTTGGTAGTCATGTAGATCTCTTAGGTTTATTGAATTTAATTTAATGTGCGGTAGCGGCGAAGTAGTTGATACTTCGACTTTCATGGAGATTTTCATAATGTTCAGTGGTTGTCCTTTGATCCTGTCGTAACTGTTACTGATGGTGAGTTCTTCTGTGTTCAGTGAGCAGCTGACTGGGATGGTGACGAGGAAGCTTCCTCGTACAGTGTCGTAGCTTTCGTGTCCGCAGATGGTGTGTATCTGTGTAGGACGAGGGAAAGACATGGCATAATGTCTCTCGTCTAGTTGGTCCACAGCCTCCTTGGTTAGCTTGATGGTGGTCATCTCGCAGGTCGCGTCAAGTGATTGGTTCACGATGAGATTCTGGATGCAGTCCGCTTGTGCCTGTACTTGGTGAGTCAGGGTTTCTTCACAAAGGAACCTTTTACCGTACTTCGGACATTCTGTCTCTATGTACATGAATGCCTGCCTGTTACTTGCTATGAGAGGATATGGGGGTAAAATGGATTGGTTTAACTTATTAGGAAGGACAGCTAACCTGAATAAATCGTATTCTATGGGAGATACTATAGGAAACTTCAGTATTATAACTATACGTTTGCCTGAGAAATAATAACCCGGTTTAATTATATCATAGTATTCCCTTAAATCTAATCCTAGTATATGACCCTTAGGGTATATTAATTCTAATTTATCTATCATTCTAGCTAATATATCTATGCCTACTATAGAATGGTGTGTGCTCGATGCACGCACAAAACTTAAAATATTCTCTATTCTCATAAGTTCTGCCATAATGTCATCTGTGTTTTCAGAGATAATCATTAATAATTGAGCGAATCTAGCATACTTGATTAAACTCGTATCCTTATGCGCTTCGCGATCTAAAAGAAGTTCTAATGTGTCGTTTATTCTTTCCTGATTTTGAACTATTTGCGTCATGACTTTACTATGGTGGGCCATCCAATCTTTACTAATGCTGATATGATTATTAAATTCATCTGTTACTTTGTGTTGGTTACTTTCCAAAATCTTGATGGCATTATTAAATTTAATCGCATCTGAATAATCCAAATTACCAGTTATACTTTTGACAATAGAACCTAACCCGTCTATTAGACCTCTCTTGCTACGATTAGGCTCTAGGCTATGTAAATGATTAAGGATCCTTTGTAATTTAGTATTTAAATAGTCAATCTGTAATTCATATAAAGAGTATGTGTCATTTTCGAGTCTATTTTTATAGTCATAGAGTTGAGTCTGTACGTTATTAATTTGATTCTCAATATTGTCAAGTTCAATGTACTGTAAAAATGTATGGTAATGGGTTACTAATGTAGTCGGTCCCAGTCTAAACGGCAAGAGTCCAGGTCCTTCGTCTAAGCTTTCAAGTTTGATCTCTTGAGCTTCCAGTCTTGTTATCACGGTCAAAGTCAGTAGTAATCTGCAACAATTTTGATGATTTAGGAACTCTCTTGAGACGGGCTTTAGCTACGGGGCCACGTTTCTTCGAGGTATAAATATGAATCGGTAAGTCAGCTAAAACGGTATCCTGCGTGTAACGCGGTGCGAGTTTTTGTCGAGTAGCAAAGGGGTTACTAATGTAAACCTCCTGATTCGGTTCATATTCTACTTCGGGCTCACGGTTCTTATTACGATTTTCTATAAGGTGGGAACGGTTAGCTAATAAGGTCTCGTTAATCATCTCGTATACGGTTTTCATCTGTTCGCGGTGAGTCTGGGTATATTGTTGAAGTAAATGCTTAGTCAAGTCTATGTCAACTGGGTCTCTGGGGTCAAAATGTCCGTTAATTATGTCATAAGGTCGGCACTTTGTGAAACTATGAACGGAGCTGTTATATGCGAGGATTGCGTAAGGCATAAGATTTACCACGGGCTCGTCCTTCTGTTGTAATTTAAGGATACGAAGATGCTCTAAGATAGTCGAGTGGAGTCGTTCAATATTGCCGTTGTCATTGGGTGCATGGGGTAACGTTTTGTGGTGGTTAATCTTATGTAACTTAGTAAATTCTGAGAATAACTGGTTTGTAAATTCCGTCCCGTTGTCTGTCACTATCGTCAGAGGAAGGCCATGGTGAGTGCAGTAGTGGAGAAGACCTTGGATTATACTGACAGCAGTACCATCTCGAAGATGATAGGCTTGTGCGTATTTAGAGAACACATCTATGAAAGTTAAATATTTCTCAGATTGAGCTGTGAATAGATCTAAGTGGACTATTTCAAAAGGTTTTGTTGCTGGCGGTACTATATTAAATTTTTGTTTAATCGGGTTCCTATCATATTTAGCTTGGCCACATAAAGTACAGTCATTAATATATTTAGTTATGTGGTCTCTCATTTTGGGCCAATAATATCTATTTGAGAGAGATAAGAAACATTCATTAATTCCACGGTGGTTTGTTTTACCATCGTGGTAATTTCGAATTATTTCTTGCTGCCTGAGGTACTCTTTAACATTTTCGACTTCCTTCTTGGCTAATACCAAATTCATTGCTGAACTACGAAATTTCTCTTGAATGATGGGAATTATATCGAACATTCGCCAGGGTGGATTTATGAAAAGGGCTGTTTTAACTTTGGGGTTAACAAATTCCTTTATAGCACTCACTATGTCATCCGCGAGGTTACTTTCAGAAATTTGTACAGAAGTCCTAGTATGTGTGTCAAATGGCTTAATCGCCGTCGGTCGTTTCTTTATGTCACCTACTACTGTCAAAATAAGTTGTCTGTGAAATCTGTTTAAAGGATCGTCAGTTATGGGTACTTCAAGTATTGGATTTTCAAGGCTAGTATGTGCTGTTAATGTAGTTGAACCACGAACAGAACTAGCCGGTTTATTTGAAGGATTTACGGCTACTGAGCTTATCTCCTCGTTATGAATTTCGACTCTAGAGAGTGCATCGGCGTTTGTGTTGGCTTTACCCTTTTTGTATATGACTGTGTAGTCATATTCACTAAGTTTGAGCCTCCACCTTGTTAGTCGAGAGTTCGGCTCCTTAAGGCTCATAATCCACTGAAGCGGTTTATGGTCCGTAAGGATCTTGAATTTTCGACCAAACAGGTACGGTCGAAAGTACTTGGTAGCCCAAACTATTGCCAATAGCTCTTTTTCTATTGTGCTATAGTTGACTTCGCTGTCATTTAGAGTTCGGGATGCATAGCACACAGGCTTATCTGATCCTATTGGGCCCTGGGACAAAATGGCGCCAACGGCCACGTTCGAAGCGTCTGTAGTCAAAATAAATTCCTTATTGAAGTCAGGGTACTGTAGTATGGGGTCATTGGTTAAAAGGGTCTTACATTTTTCAAAACTGTCAACGTACTGAGGGCTCATAGTTATTTTACTACCTTTCTTTAAACAGTAAGTGAGAGGTTTCGTGATTCTAGCAAAGTCAGGTATAAATTTTCTGTAATAGCCAACTAAGCCCAAAAACTGCTTAATCTCCTTAGGGGTCTTAGGTATGGGGTAGTTTTGAATAGCATAGATCTTATCGGGGTTAGGTTTTATACCTTCTCTGCTAATGACATGACCTAAGTACGCAGTTTCTAACTTTAAAAATTCCGATTTATCCATCTGAATTTTAAAGTTAGATTCCCGGAGTTTTTGGAAGACTTTCTGGAGATTTATTATATGTTCCTGGAGTGAGGTACTGTACACAATTATGTCGTCTAAGTATACTAGACAAACAGTATTTTGGAGGTCTTTGAGGACATTATCCATCACACGTTGGAATGTGGACGGAGAATTTTTCAATCCCATTGGCATACGTAAAAATTCATAATGCCCATGTTCTACATTGAATGCAGTCTTAGGAATGTCCTCAGAGCTCATCTCTACTTGATAGAACCCACTGGCTAGGTCAAGGGTTGTAAAATACTGACTGTTACCTAGCTTGTCTAACACATCAGTGATGTTAGGGATGGGATATTTATCATCTATTGTCTTTTCATTGACTTTCCGAAAGTCTATTACAATCCGCCACTTTACTTTGCCAGATGCATCGGCTTTCTTAGGGACGATCCATATCGGGGAGCTCCACGCAGATTCAGAGGGTTGAATAATCCCCTGTTCTAACATTTTACCTATCTGCTGTTTAACCTCGTCTCGGTGGATAAACGGGTACCGATAACTTTTCGTGTACACCGGTTCCTCATCGGTGGTTCGAATACGATGTTTTATTTTATTCGTGAAAGTCAACGGCTCTCCCTCTATATAAAAAACGTCCGCGTACTTAGCGCACAAGGTTTTTAAATTTGCGCGCTCCTCAGCGTTTAGGTGGTCGGTACGTAATCGCGATAAAACTTCGTCGACTCGCGCGGGCGATTGTTCGGTGCAAGTGAACTCAGTCGTATGAACTTCGGCCAGTATGGGGCGATCTATTGAGAATATTAAATCGTGCGGAGACGGATTCGCGATCTCTAGAATGCCGTGGTTGTCTGTTACTACTGTTAAACAGTCCCGGATAACACAATTAGAAATAATTTGCTCAGGTATAAAAGCTTCTCCATCATGAACGTTAATTGGAATTTTAACTAATTTTGAAGAATTGGCGGGGATAACGTCTTCATATAAATTTACGTTTTGAGAGTTATACATTTGGATAGGATTCGTCGCGTTACGAGTAATAAGTACTTTGTTCTTGAGGTCAATCTTAGCTTCCCATTTTTCTAACAAGTCAAGTCCAATAAGTCCGTCAAAGTAATTATGAAAACGGTACACAAACAATTTTACAAAGTCAGGGTCCTGAAATTCCGTAAAACATGGCAATGACACAGAATAGTTATTGCGAGTAGTCGCATGCACATTGGTTACCTCAAAAGGATCAAAATTTAGAGGCATCTGTGGAAAGTAATTTTCAATTGCCTCGGGGTTAATAAAAGACTGATTAGCCCCAGTGTCAATTAATAATTTTAAAGGAGGTTCGGAAATTTGTATATAAGGAAGTTGACGTTGAGTTTGAAGGTTGACCTCTATTTTGAATTTCGTGATGTCCGACCCTTCTGAAAATCCTGATGGTCACAGCCACTAGTTGAGGGCTGAGGGTCAGTCAAGTTGTCACCGTCAGTCTGTTCGTTCACATTACAGTCCTGGTAGTATTGAGTCTCGTCATATTCATAGTTAGTCGGACAGTCATAGTTATAGTCATATTCAGGATAGCATGGATAGGTCTCGTAGTCCTGATAATAATATCCTTCGTAGCCAGAGCACTCATTGAGGTTAGCTTCGCGGGTTTTAAAGTAGTTACTGGGCGGCGGGTTTCCCGACTTCGTCCAGTCGTGTCTTGGCATACCAGTAGCTGGTAAGGGTCGAGACACATAATGGCTTACACCGCTCATAGGCTTAGGGCCTGTAAATTGCGGTTGTGGCCTCGGTGGCATTCTAAAAGAATTATTTTGAGCGTTATAATTCGGTGGCGTTGCACGGAACATTTGTTGAGTGCGTGAAGGACCTTGAGGAGGTCGGTTCATAGCGAAGTTAGGCCTCCACGGTTGTTGAGATTGGAATTGAGGCAATGGTCGCTGGAAGGGCATATTAAATGGCATGTGATTATATACGGGTGCAGGAGGAACAAACGATTTTTGTCCCGGCATAGCGAATGATTGCATTTGCATCGGTTTTGGTGCAGAATTAAAAGAGTTAGTTTTACGATCACTAACAGAATCATTTCGCTGTTGCAAGTACATAACATTTAGTTCCTCTTGTACAAATTCTAATGCTTTTTCCACACTATCAGGACGCATGCATCGTATGCGAGAGCCAAGGGGCTCTTTTAATCCGCGCACGAACGCTTGCATGGTCAGCTTTTTATAAAGGGTGCGTTTCGCCTCGATGGTGGTGGGAATCACCTCGTGCAGACTTACATATGTCATGATAGTGCTAAAGAGAGTTTGACAGCGGTCATAAAACTCTTGGGGTGAATTGTTGCCCTGAGTAGCAAGAGCAAGATCATTATAGAGGGCGGTTTCATCCCTCTGGTCAGAAAAGTTATTTATAAGTGCGGATCTAATGCCGGCCCAACATTCCGGAACACCATTTGAGTTTATAGTGCGGGCGGCGGGCCCGGTGATTTTATTAAGAATCCCGTTTAATAAACCAAGATTGGAAAGCTCACTGCCTGGTTCCGCGCTCAAATAAGTAGCACACAATTGGTCACATAATCGTATAAATCGAGTTAGTACGTTGGGGTTGCCATCGAATTCAGGCACCACACGTAAGGCTTTGAAAATAGTATCAAGGTCCGCCATCGTACCTTTAACTTCTTCTATCGTATCTAAGTATCTAAGTCTATCAGCTATTATATTACGAGATTGCCTACTCGATGCAGGCCTTAAAGATAATTTACGTGGGTGGAAAATTTTGGAATATTATAACACCACAAGGATTAAAATTAAAAGGATAGCAAGTACAGGAGCAATTCAAGTACTTACATATATTTCATCTTGGTTCCTTTGGAATCGATGTTTGGATTTGTCCTCCAGCTGCGGTCCTAGGTTCTTTCAGGATAAGGGCGGGTATGGGCACGCCACGACTCTTGACGCGACGCGCAGAGTAGAAGTAGTCGATATTAGAGCACTCCTAGCTAACCTACCCTATCCTACCGACTGCGCCAATTACGTAGGCCTCAGCCGAAGGATCCAAAAAAAACCAAAAATGTTTTAAACTAATTTAATTAAAAATTGAAATTACAATATAAGTTTCTAATACTAGCGAATGCTACCGATGTTAGGTTAACAATGCAATAAAATTGGAATACTAAACCGAACAAACAAAAGTTTCCGATTGCGAAAGGTTTCCGCGAAGTCTGCTGATGCAGCGCCTCGTTGCTAGTTGCGGCTCGGTGTCGCAATATCAGTAGGTATGTCTTATGCAGCGGATTTGTATGGGCACGATGACGTAACATGTGTTTCTGTTGCCGCTAAACAACAAATACTAAAAAATAGGAAGAAAAAAAATATAAGCGTTTTTGCTCGATATTGATAACGGCAACAGGTAGACGCTTGAAGTATTCACAGAATAATTCGTTTTATATTTACTTTAGAAATAAGTAATTAAATTAATATTTAAGAGGGCTCCCATACTACAAAGTATGGAACCCTTGGTGCGCGAGTCCGACTCGCACTTGGTCGGTTTTTTCGTTTTGGCTCCGCACGATTGTTGCATTTTTTTCATGCCAGTGTCAATAATTATTTAAAATTTGTTTTTTATAGATTTTCTACTACATATATTAGTCAAAATCTTAAGCCATAGTAGGTAGTTTAGTCAAGGACACGATTCAGTAAAGTGGTGGGTGCTTTACTGAAGCCTCTTAAGAGTTTTGGAGAAACCATGAAATGTATTGAGTTTGTTCATTTTATGTATGGATTTATGTTGATCGTGACGCTTTATTTATTTTATTATTTGTGTACTTAACGTAAATATTAGAAACAAGTTTGTGCAGTGGTAGGCCTCTTCTGCAAGAGACCGTCTGGGGAAGTACCGTGTGCAAACATTACTGGGTTCCGGTTTGAAAGGCATTGCTTGCAGCGAAATCACTGGGCATATGAGACTTTAGAGCCGATGACTCGGGTTGACGAGCACAGTGCGCCGCGCAGGATTATGCAAAGCCTTGTTCTGGGTGGTACTATGACTATTATGGGCAGGCGTAGCGCTTACCATCAGGTGAACGACTTGCTCGTCTCGTCAAATTAAAAAAAAAGTATTTTTTCCAGAATCGTTGAACAGTGAAAACTTGTAAACGAGTAAGTTTCCCGTAAATAATGTAATAAGGCGGACATTATTATTTAGAGACCGGCTCGGCGCCATTGAGCGGTACGACTTGCGATTTTCTTTGGCCGATTTCCTTTGCTTAATACAGGCTGTTTCAAATTGAATAATATAAAATGAAATAACTTAAGCAGAAATACAATCTATCATTACACTTAACCTAAGTGTAATGAAGGTTGTCGTTTGAAGTGAAAGTTCTGATGCGGCTTCCAATAAGGTTGCGTTAAACGTTCAACGCTTCCATGGAGGGGGTTATGAAAGCACCGTTGCGTTAAACGTTCAACGCTCTTTAGTTATCTTAATGCTATTGTAACTGTGTTTGCAATCAATTGTGAATTGTGAGCAATATTAATAAAGTTAGTCTTAAAGAAACAATATGATTTCATTAGAAATTAGTTTCTACCCTTTTTTATTTTCATTTCCACATTACGAAGTTTCACTTCTTCCGCGCGGAGGGACTCCACGCACTTTTTTTTTTAATATTGTTTCAACTTGTAAATCATTAAAGAGCAAATTCATATCTTACACCATACACATAATATATCTATCTATTTATATATTACTACTAGAAATATTGTTTCTTATTGCTTCCTAGTTGAGCGACACTCTAAATTAATTATTTTAATATTTAAGTATTTTCTTTTAGTAAGGTAGTTATTAAGGTAAGGTTGTTAAGGTAGTTGGCGGGATGAGCTTGACTCCTTTTGCAACGACTGGACCACTAAAGCTCTCAACCGCGAGAAATGGAAAGAGGGAAGAGAGGCCTTTGCCCTGCAGTGGGATAAGCGTGGCTAATAATAAGGTAGTTATTGTCTTTTAATATTATTTTTTTTGTATAGAACAAGTATTGGTTGGTGTATTTTTTTAATAATTTGAAATTTGTAGATTAAACTCCTTGTTTGTTCAGATTATCTTCATTCATTCATTCATCATCAACCCATAATGTCCCACTGCTGGGCACGGGTCTCTCCTCACTTTCGTGAGGAGGGTTAGGCTATTTTCTACCACGGGGGCCAAGTCCGGATTGGTGGATACATACCTACCTCCGAAATAATTCTCGGGTAGGTATGTGGGTTTCCTCACGATGTTTTCCTTCACCGAAAAGCGAGTGATAATTACGTACATATGTTTTACAGAAACACATTGGTACGTGCCTGCACTGGGATTTGAACTCACGACCTTCAGATTGGAAGGCGGACGTTCTCCCACTAGGCTACCACCGCTTACGCTCAGATTATCTTATTTAGCGTGAAATATGAAGTCAAAGGGCATTGGGGTTTCTCCGGTGTGGCATTTATATAATTGGACTTATTTCACGTCAGAAATTTTAAATTTTAATCATTTATTCACGCAAAGAAAATCCTTTAATAAATTCCAGTAAAAATAAACATCCTGTAGAGAGAACAAATTGAAAGCAATGAAGTCGAAAGCGTAAGTTCTCAATCATTCAGCTTAACGACAATCGGGAAGAGGGTAGATACCGCGATGTACTAAACAAAACGAATGGATAGAAACAAAACGCATAGCAGTGCAGTACCGCGCAGGATTATGCAATGCATAGTTTTGGGTGGCACTGTAACTGTTATGGGCTGGCGTATCGCTTACCATCAGGTGAACGACATGCTCGTCTCGTTACGCAGTGAAATAAATATTAAATTGAAAATTTAAAAAACCCCCGACTCATAATAATAAAAATTTGTATGGACGTGAAACAAGTTAAAAACTATGAAAAAATAGCCACAAATAGTTGTGGTAGTAAACACCATAAAAAGAAATGAAAATGAAATTATGACCCTACGTAAGTATGAAATTTTTTTTTTTATTCGCACTAAAAATGCCACATCCATTTTTCTCATTCCCTCGCGACAGATTCACTAAGCTATAACAACTTAATAGTGTAAGAGCATGTTGATCGCCGACTGAACCGGCTAATGGTAGTCTTAAACAATTTGTTGAGCTTTTTATTGTTGTGTCGCTTTTCCTGTATTGTTGTTTTTGTTGTTGGAAGGCATTTTACTGTTACAGGTCACAATTGCTTTCAGTTGTTACGTTTTTGAAGGAAAACCATTGAGGTATCCGATGCAGATGTACCTAAGCTAATAAAGTAACTGGGTTTCTACCTATTGGATATTGAGCATATTTTATAAATTTTATTCAATGCTACGCCATAGTAAATACCGTATATCGATCAGATTTAGAATTATAATCAATTTGAAAAGAACCGTCAGAAAACTGTAGTATTTTTTTTTTGTATTTTTGAAATAAAAAAAGAAGGAAAATATTTCTTGCATGTTGGTAAACATATTCAAGTTCAAAAGTAATCCATAATTATTTATTAATATTCAATTCATTGTTATAATCATGATAGTATTGTTAAAAGCGTTTTCTCGTGTCTTTATCATCAAAACCTCATTGAATCCAATACTGTTGACGCCAAAGCTTTGTCGCCAAACGCACAATGGGTTAACATCGTTGTGCAGGCATAGTAAATGTTTCCTTTGTGAATTATGTGGTCTTTTCGACGCGTTTTGACGTGTAACCCGATAAGGTTTGGCAGTTTTGGATAGTTCCGTTGCGGTGAATGAATTCAGTTCAAACAGCTGAACAAAATATTATATTTAACTTCTAAGAAACACACTGTGATCTTTAATCAAGATAAGTCGCTATTAATAATATATAATTAATATTCAGTATTAATTACTTGCAATAGACGGTTTTGCTATTGCTCAGCTGGTTTGAACAAATGGTTTTCCTTTTTTGTATGAAAATTTTAATGGGCAGGTCATTGGCGAGAAGGGAAGATGGCAGATGGACTAGGGCAGTGACGGGATGAGGGCCAAGAAATGGTCGGAGATTAAGAGTTAGAGCACCTGCCCGATGGTCAGACGATAGCACGAAGGTAGTAGATTCGTCTGGCGCAGACCGAAGAGAATGGCGTGCATATGAGGAGGCCTATACCCAACATTGGGTGGATGTGGGTTGAAATAGATAGATAGAAATCAAAAGCCTTTGCAAATTAATTGTTATTCATTTTGCTTCTTAACATCCACACACGCATAAAATTTTCTTTTCTTATCTAATTTTCAACTATAATTAAATAAAACGGTTTCTAATCCTTCGACCATAATGCAACTATACTATTACAGTAGCTTTGTCTACTTAGGCCGAGCATTTTGTCGATCAAACCACAGTGTCCCGACCAGACTTCCGCTGGTCAACGTAAATTATATAGCCTCATAATAAATTAAAATAATTATAAAATGGTATTCAAAAACGTAATAAAAGTAGCTCCAAAAACAAGCAAATCGATATTCAGTCTCTACGAACCAATGTTGATAATTCTTCTTATATTTGGTTACAATTTCGATTTCTATAACGAAACTCTAGTCGGTCGTTCAGTCGGTAAACTGTACTGCATTACTATGGTCACAGTCATTTCCTTCGCCACCATGACATGCTGCGAGATGCAAATGATCTCCCAAGTCTGGTCTCTACTCGAATACGCCTCGTCGGTATTAATAATTCTATTCTTCAAGAGCAAAATGCGTACCTTCCTCGAAAAATTGAGCGAGGTGGACGTTTACCTCAGAATTAGACGGAAGCATTACTTTTGGGACAGATACAAAATGTTTATTTTTACATCTCTGATTTGGGCTGTTCGTTTTTACTATACTTACTTATACTGTGATTATTATACATGCTATAATAACTTGACTTTGTATGTTGTAAGCATGCTTTCACCGCTTGCTCTCGATTTGAGTCGAGTATGGCGGTGCATTCTGTTCGATACGATAAGATATCGGTTAACGATGCTAAGAGTGAGGTTAGAAGAAAATCCGGAGGATAATTTCTACTTGTATGTCAAGAATAAGAAATCTTTGAAGGAGGACAAATTGAAGTTTTGTTTGTATTTGTATCGAAGCATTGCGGATTTGGTAGAGTTAGTCTCGCCGGAACTATATGCTTCTGTAAGTATGCCAGGAATTTACTTTGATAAATCATGTATAATTATTTTCTTTAAGATTTTTATATTTACTGACAGAACTTAAATAACAAAATAAATAAAAGGAAAACTGACTAAAACTAAAAACTTAAAAATGTAAGAAAAGAGGGTGTCCATGAGGCATGGCGCCAAGAACACTGGCTGAACACTTTTTTATAATAAAAATTTAAAATTAGTTCTTTTATTATTTAAGCGTGTTGGAGACAAGCAAGTCTTATACCTGATGGTAAGGGCTACGCCTCCCCATAACAGTTACAGCACCACCCGGAACCCTGCATTTCATAATCCTGCGTGGCACTGCCCTGACATTGGCTCTAAAGTCTTATACGGCCAGCAATTTCCCTGGAAATAGTGCCCTTTAAACCAGAACACAGTTATGTTTGCACACTACTGCTTGGCGGATGAATATCTGGCAAAGGTGTGGTATTTCCCCAGGCAGTCCCTTGTAGAAGAGGCCTAAAAAAATATTACAGTGCAGGTTTTGTGGACATGGCCTCCATTATCTAAGCACATATTAATTATCTATAATTATGTTTCAGCTTTTCATGAGTGTGGCTTGCAACTTACCTAAGCTAATCCTGAATGCCTACCACATCCTTGCAGTTTTGGAAGGAATTGTAAGTACAGTTTCGTTTAATGTTAAATTGTTTGCCTTTTTTGTATCCTTAATTTTTATATATGTCAATGTTCAAAGCGCTTGAAACAGCGCCAATACATTACAATATCTATTTATTTTAATATCGAATTATTTATACTAATAAAATACCTAAATTTGAAAGATGCAATATTAAAGGATTATTTTATGATCTAACTAATATAATATATGCAAAAGTTTTCGTGTTTGTATGTTCACGCCGAAACTGCTGAACGGATTTTGATGAAATTTGGTAAATCATCATCATCCTCATCATCTCAACCCATAACGTCCCACTGCTGGGCACGGGTCTCTCCTCACTTTTGTGAGGAGAGTTAGGCCATATTCCACCACGGGGGCCAAGTCCGGATTGGTGGATAACATACCTACCTCCGAAATAATTCTCGGGTAGGTATGTGGGTTTCCTCACGATGTTTTCTTTCACCGAAAAGCGAGTGATAATTACTTACATATGTTTTTAAAGAAACACATTAGTACGTGCCCGCACTGGGATTTGAACTCACGACCTTCTGATTGGAAGGCGGACGTTCTCCCACTAGGATACCACCGCTTCCTTAATCCTTACTTAATTCTTTGGAAATTTGGTAAATACTCGTAGATAATTTAAGTCCTGACATAGAATATAAAAAACATTTATCCTTTAAAAATATACAGTTCCTGTGAGAGAATACTTAACGCGGGTGAAACGGCGGGCACTGCTAGTAATCTCTATAATTTTAAAAGCATTTTTTTTTATTTGAAGTCAAAACAAACACCGTGAGGAAACCCACATAGCTACTTGAGAATTTTGTTTGTATGTTATCCACCAATCCGGACCGGGCCTCCGTGGTGGATTATGGCCGAACCCTTCTCACGAGAGCGAGTGGAGACCTGTACTTAGCATTGGGACGATTTGGGTCGATGATGACGATCAAAACGTTGATACGAAAGAATTTTCTTTTTGTGTCTCGCTCACTCTTAACACTTCACTTCTTACCTTCCTTATTTTTTCTTCTCTAACTTTTCAGGAACCTAAGGAATCCCTAAGTTTCGTCATGATTCATATTGTACAGATATGTGGCTTGCTATTTTCACCATTCGTTATAGTGGAGTTCTATGCAGTTGAAGTCGACAGAATCAAACGATTTTTGATTCACAAAATGATTGATGATAGCGGTGAGTAAATAATCACACAGTCCTGAGACCTCACCACGAACAGTTAAATCCATCCAGTCTAAGGCCTTAAACTGAACTGCCCTGCTAACTGTCACCACCAATATCGCTCAGCGTTCATAAGTCGACCAGAAATATTCATCCAAAGAGATCGTAACAATCTATTTGCATTATGGGTGTTTATATAGCTCCATCTCATTTTCTTTCTCTCTCATTCTCTGCAGTCTATTTTTAAGTGACGTCACGTCAGATTTGTCATTTATGAGTGTGTGGTGCCAATCTAGGCCGTCCAGTTTAAGGCCTTAAAATTTATTTATTTAGTTATTTATTTCAATATACAGTGCCTTAACAGGTGTTTCCAAAGCGACACCGTACTTACATGTAACTAAGAACCAATACATTTAAGGGCAACATCCGTAAATGTCACTAAAGAACATGTAAAAATGTCCAGCTCGCTGTGCTCAGCGCAGATTCTATTCAACAATCGAAGAGCCCTAGTAATAGGCGCTTGGTGGAGCGCATTGGTTCTTCCGACTGACACCGCGAACAATTTGTGGCGTCGCGCGCGCAAATAGTTGTCAGGCACTGAAATGAACTAAAATGAACTGCATGGAATAAGAATAAGTACGTGGTTCCCCCCTAGTCAAGCTAGTATACACTGAAAACCGTAAATATGCATGAAGCTTAATTTAATTCATTTTAAGGCCGACTAATAATGTATTAAAATAGAAAAAGTTTCAAATATACACATGTCGCTAATATTATAAGCCGGCAGCGCCCTCGCTTTCACCCGTGGCAACTATTATAGGAATTATTGTAACGCGATGAAAAGTAACTTATATTCTATTCTAGAACCTACACTATGCACTAAATTTCACCGAAATCCGTTTTGCCGTTTCGGGGTGAAGAGCGAACAAACACACAACCCACAAACGTACAAACTTTCTCAAATATTATATTAGTGCGATGCGAAAATCAAAATAAATTGTCATAAAGAATAAGTCACTTGCTCAACTGCAGGTCAGCGTTAGCGTCAGCGTCAGAGTTAGCGGTTCGCATATCTTCTGAAAGTTTTTTTCAGAGCTTTCTGTAGTGTTCTTCTTAAGAGTCGATGTTTCAATCATAGTGCCGAAGGACGAGCAATTTTTAGACCTGGTATTTTTTTTATTCTAAGCTGTTAATTTTTTTTTTCAGACCCGGATTTAAAAGAAAATCTGGATCTTTTCCTCCGCTACATTGAAATAAGGCCGTTCAAATATAGAATCTGGCGCATCATACCGATTAACATAGCTCTACCGCTCGAGATGGTTAACCTATGCACTACTTATGTCATTGTCATTATTAACTTTACTCACCTATATGGGTGAAATAATTTGGAAACTTCCGAGTTTATTACCTTATTGCTTAAGTTTAAGGTTGAAATTGTCTAACAAGCTGTTGTAGTAGGCTCTGCAAGAGTTCACCTGTAGAAGTAGAGGAACAGTATACCTTTACAAGATATTCATCCGCCAAGCAGTAGTGTGCAAACATTACTGTGTTCCGGTTTGAAGGGCATTGATTTCAGTGAAATTTCTGAGTATATGAGACTTTAGAGCCGATGTCTCAGGGTGACGAGCGCAGTGCAGTGCCGCGCAGAATTATGCAATGCAGTGTTCTGGGTGGTGCTGTGACTGTTATGGGCAGGCGTAGCGCTTACCATCAGGTGAACGATTTGCACGTATCGTCGCTCAACAAATTAAAAAAAAGCTATAAGCAAAGCATAGACCACAAAATAACGTAATCGTAGGCTGAGGGTATTCAAACATTTTGAGATTGAAAATAAGTATTAAGGTAAAATATTCAAGGTTTTATTTCAATTTTACCACTTCCGACTTCTTCAAACAAGCTTTGAAGTCGATGTTTGATGGACTGGAAGCACACCGGCTTAACGATTTGGAATTCTCGAACTTGGCAAACCCTTTGTGATTGTTTGGTTAATGTTTTGTTCTCGATTGTCGAACGATTTTACAGAACATTAATATTTCTATTGTTTTCGAAACATCTTGTTGAGCCTTTGGGGTGACACCAAATAAAATGAAGTTACGATTTACAGTGTAAATTTATTGACATGAAAAAGTTGTGAATAATCAATCCTCTATAAAAATGTATAATATAGCATGTGCCCTTATCAATTTAATCTCAGTAATAAATTGTTACCATAATAATTATATTTATATTATTACAATAACATTATGTTTGTAATGAATTTAAATATGTTTTCGATTTCAATTTAATTCCATAAATTAATTAAAGGACGCTAAGGTCTAAGATCTTTTAGATTTATAAGATGTATTTATAATAGTGATTTAAGTATTATTTTTCATTGAATATCTCTTTTCTAAGTTTTTTCATGTAAATAAATCTATTTATGAATTGAAAGTCTATTAAAATAATCTAACATTATTATTGACAATGTAACACTTTTAAATAACTTACTATTTTTATATAACATTGTTTTTTATTAATTTTATTTACAGAACTTAAAACAATAATTAGATAATATTATATAGAAATTGTTTTTTAATATGCATTGTATAACTTTAGTATAGGACGACCACGATATTAATAAACAACAAACAACCATTTTGAATATAGCTGAATCACGTTGCTATTTAGCAAAATAAGCGACGAGGAGAATTCATTATTTACCGTCTAGACCGATAGTTTCAGATGCAATTAATCACATGGTTTTTGTTACAGCATCTTGGCAAGGCACTTAGCATAATTACTGTATTAGTGAAGATTTAGCTACAAGATACCGCTTAGAGTGATGTTTTAGTTTCCTTGGAGAAATTGCGGTGTAGCATTATTATGTTGTGGTTGATTCGCTGTAAATTAAAAATAATTAAATTATGAAAAATAAAATCTTTTATTTTGGAATAAAAATTAAGACCGAGAATTATTTCGGAGGTAAGTATGTTATCCACCAATCCAGACCGGGCCCCCGCCCCGTAGTGTATAAAGCCTAATCCTCCTCACGAAAGTGAGGGAAGACCCGTGGTCAACAGTGGGCTGATATGGGTTGATAACAACGATTTTTCGGGGTATAAAGTATTCTATGTTCTATTCCAAGACCTAAGGTATTATTAAATTTTATCAAAATTCGTTCAGTCGATTCGGCGTAAAGACAGGACAAACACACTTACACATAAACTTTTATATTTATGATATTAGTGAGAAGTGAGATAAGATTACCTGTATTAAAACAAAGCCTACTTTTTATCCCGAATAAATTGACGGTTCATGTTGAATAATACTCAACGTAGGCAAAACCGCGGGACGCAGCTGGTTCATAAATGATTATTTGTTTGCCAAATTTACTATAGATTAATACAACACCGCGGAATTCCCAATTTACTTTACAACGCAACACGATAAAGTCACCTCTTTGTTTACGTTTAACACGTTCACTGCTGAAAACACAACTGTCGTGTTTTTATAACTTGCCACGAGTACGGCAAAACACAACTGTTGTGTTTGTATGGGAAAACACAATGGCGCGTGCAGAGCCGCGCCCGTGCCTAGACAAGCAAAACGGCTCAGCAGTCAAAGTGTTAATTTAAACCAACGTGTGTTAGTAAATAATCTTATTATTCGTATGACCGCCCTCTTTCGGAATAACAGGGAAAATTGCGCAAAATCAACACTTATTATCTAGTGTTTAATGTAGTAAGAATATCAACAGGACGTGAAAACGTTTGCAATGGATGAGGTATGTTTCGCAATTGTTACTAGCTGAGCCCCACGGTTTCACTCGCGTTGACTGTTATTGAACCATTCGCTTTTACGAGACAAAAAGTATCCCATACCAGTGCAAAATTCAGGACCTTAAGTATAATAATACTAAACATAATTTTAATTTGTGGAGCCGTTTCGGAGTCTATTCGGGACAAACTTGCAGACAGACAGACAGACAAAATATGTATAAACAGTAACTTATGATTAGGCATCATTAAATAGCAGTTTATAAGTGTTGGCATTTATGTAGAAACTACAGACAGAAACTTAAATTTTATTATTGGTAAAGATTTCACAGAAAGACCAGTACATTTAACATTATGCAAAAAAGGGTTAACTTTATCAGTCAGCAACGAAAGTTGCTGTAAACATTGTATCTTTCAATTTATACATGTATAAAATACAATATATTGCCATGTTAGCGAGTGAATAGTTTATAATCGGAAAAAATATAATTATATTCTACGTGTGAATAATGTCAAAAGTATTTTCGACATTACTGACTCGTTAACTTGCTGAACCGGTTTTTATCTTTGGACACCGTTCCGAACCGTCTGTGTTTTCCAGCACTGTGAGCCGCACAGCCGGCACGTAAACTGCGCTAGCACAACAGGCGTGTTTTCCCGCACTCGCGTATCGTTATAAAAACACAAACTTCTGTGTTTTCAGCAGTCACCGTGTTAAAATTAGAAGCCACATCCACACCCATTAATTTTCAATACTCTCCAAATAGAGAGCCCAGTGCGGCTATAACAGAGTCGCCGTGTTACTTCCCTCTTTTATCTCAGCGATATTAAGAACTCGACTCGTGCAATATCCGGAGGATTCCGGGTTCAATGTTCTATAGTTTCATTATTTAAGTATTATAGTCCGGCCTTATCGCGTTTGGCTTTCTTTTCATTGCAGTTTATAGAAGAGCTGGACTTTTGTTTCGAGTAGGTATTTTTACGGAGATGGCAATGAGATAAAGTTTATCCCCTAGTTGTGTGTAATAAGGTTTAGGATTGAAAACAAGATATTTGCATGTCCAATGGGAGCAAGAACGCACACGCCAACTTAGTGGACGATATTTGACATTTGCTACCTAAGGCGTAAGACAAGCTAAGGGCCCCAGTTACCCCCCAGGGGTTAACCACGTACTTTATTCTTATTTCATCCAGTTTATTTTGAACGGCCTAGATTGGCACCACACACTTATAAATGACAAACATGACGTGACGTCATCAAAAAATAAGTCAAAATATGATCCACTAAACTAATGAGTATCCCATTGTGGTTTGAGTTGGTTCCAAGTGGTTTGTACCTTAATCTTTATAGATCTTTATATTACATACTTGAATTACACACCCACATCCAGGACTTCAGCATCCACTTAATTTAAATGACAATGCTATTGTCTAATCACGTGAAAACACTCAGACGAAGAACATTTCCATCCATTCGCTTCAAGGCAATCCAATCCATTTGCACATGGAAGGAACCTTTGGGTTAATTGTCAAAATAAACCTTTTAACTAACGTTAGTTGACGAATCTTCAGTCAATTTTCAGTCTTATATGAATTAGAAATACAGACACAGAGCACTTTACCCAGCTCTTAATTAACGTGGTAATTGTTGAACTATATTTTGCACTAGCCAAATTGTTTTTTAGTTGATTCGAAATCTTATTGCGTGTACAATAGGGTTCAGGGTTTTTCAGCTAAATGACACGGTAGTGTGGTTTTTGTATCGTAGTGTCAGTCCAAAATACGAGTATTGTTCATTTCGAGATGTGAGTGAATTGGTTGTGAGTTTTGAAAGGCTTAAGCGTTATTCTTGTTTAGGATCTTAGGTGGTAAATTGACAAAAGTAAATTTCAAGAGATCGAACTATTTTTTTGATTGGAATAGTTAATTCTTACAGTCAAGATGTATTTAGGCAGATACACCATCACCCATATTGTCCCACTGCTGAGCACGGGTCTCCCCTTACTTTCGTGAGGAGGGTTAGGCCATAATCCACCACGGGGGCCAGATCCGGATTGGTGGATCACCTACCTACCTCCGAAATAATTCTCGGGTAGGTATCCTAGGTAGGGTAGGGTCCTCGCGATGTGTTCCTTCACCGAAAAGCGAGTGATAATTATGTACACATGTTTTACAGAAACACATTGGTACGCGCTTGCACTGGGATTTGAACTCACCACCTTCTGATTGGAAGGCCGACGTTCTCCCATAAACATACCCAAAATATACACATAAAAAATATATACACATAAGCAGTGCAGTGCGTTGCGATGTAACGTAAGAAACAATGCGAGTAGTGGAAGGCCTCTTCTGCAAGAGACCGCCTGGGGAAGTTCCACACCTTTGCCAGATATTCATCCGCCAAGCAGTAGTGTGCAAACTTTACTGTGTTCCGGCTTGAAGGGCACTTTTTCCATCGAAATTACAGGGCATATGATACTTTAGAACCAGTGCATTGCCGTGCAGGATTATGCGATGCAGGGTTCTGCGTGGCGCTGTGACTGCTATGGGCAGGCGTAGTGCTTACCATCAGGTAAATGACTTGCTGGTCTCTACACTCCGTCAAATTAAAAAAAAAACTTTGCGGCATTATAATTCTAGTATCGAATTAATGTTTTTTTTATCCACTAACGATGAATAGATATGAGTAGAATCAATACAAGCATTGTTAGTAACTGAAACCAATTTGTTTGTACTTTTCCAAGCCAACTACACCCTTAGAATAAGGTTTCCGTGATTACCTATGCATGCCGGTATGTATGGAACCCGTACCGAAATAATAAGACAAGCATAAAATCTCGTGCACGAGAAATGTGATATTTTAAAAATAGGAACCTGTAGTTTGGTTCAAGATAAAATAGTTTGGGGTTCCGTATAAAATTGTAGAATTTTTTTATAAGAGTCTGTAATGCTGTAGGTACATGTTTCAATATTGTAATTAAATATACAGATACATAAAAGAGTAACAATGAAACTTAAATTCTTGGGAAAACACAAACACTAAACATAATTAATGTAAATATATATCTATGTAGTTTTTTTTGAGCATGTGCTAGTAAAAGTTTTTGTTTACATTTTACGTAGATAAATTAATGGCACCTAGCTAAAACTTTCAAAAGATATAAAATGGGAGAATACTGCATTTTGGGCCACAACCCACGCTACTCCGGGGGACAGGGCTCATAATTCTAAGTTGCATAATATCAGTGTACAAATAAAGGATTTTTATTAACATTACTATTATTATATCTGCAGAGTTTTTATTTAGCTTTATTCATTTAATTTTTTCCGCAGTTTACCATCAGTTGGGCCGTCAGTTTCTTTGCCACTCTTTCATATAAAAAGAGCACGCAAGTTGCTGCCATTTTCAACCTAAACTGGATCCAGTTTAGGTTGAAAATGGCAGCAACATAAAAAATAATACGTCACGGTACCATTATGCTACGCGGTTCAGTTTAGGTCTTTAATTGAATCGCTATAAGATGTCATGGTAGGCCCCTAGAACTACCATCACGACTAAAGTAAAGAGTGTACCCATAAGTATCTTCTAGGGCCTAGAAGATACTTAGTTAAGCTACAAAGTTTTTCAAAACATTTTTCTTCCTACTTATGGAACCCCAAAAATCGGACATGTGAAGACCTTTAAAGCGATATCCCCCAAGGAAACGCAATTTAATTTACAAAGGACAGTCTATTGAGAAAAAATAAACTCTATTGAGTGAAATCCAAAACATATTGGGAAGAATAAAAGCTTTGATGTAATTCAATCCCTTTTTTTCTTTTTGTAAAATATTAGCTTCATTTTCGGACGGTCCGCTGGTTTAAAGTGGGCGTGAGGGGAATTCCCAGTTTTGTGAGGGGAACTTGGAACTATCTGGTTTCCATTTTTGTAAATGGGACTACAGTTTTCAAGCCTTCCAAGGAGAGGACCGTGAGTTCATATCCCAATACCGCCACCAATGTGTTTCTTGTCAAACGTATGTAAGTAATTATCACTCGCTTTTCAGTGAAGGAAAACATTGTGAGGAAACTCACGGAATTATTTCGTAGGTAGGTATGTAATCCACCAATTCCAACCGGGCCCGCGTGGAGGATTATGACCTAATCCTCCTCACAAAAGTGCTCAATAAAAATTTTCGCTATAAAACCGCGGGGCGTTGCTTGTTCTTAAAAGAGGTAGATCTCAACATACTTTCAGTATGTAAAATAAAATATAAAACAAATTGACAATTAAAAAACTAAAGTGATAAAATATTACGTTTAAGAAGAACAATGTTTCCTAAAAATTATAGAAACAACGTCATTCTTAACAAATATCACGCAACATTAATACATTCTAATGAATCCCAAAATTAATTTCCAAGCATCAAAGATATCTCATTTGACAAAGAGAATGGCGAATTATTAAATTTTAATAGGCGTTATATCAAAACGCCATAGGACGCGTCGACGCGTGACCGTTTCAAAGGGAAAATTCCTTTGACCGCGTCGACGCGTTTTATTTTTAATTTCGTGTACACTGTGCTTTACAATACGTTAATTGCGATGATTTGATTATTTTTAAACGTTTTATCTATGTTTATAGGCTATTTACTCAATTTACCTATTTTTTTTTATTATTAACAACATTTATTCTTATCAATCTGAAATGTATTTAAATAGCTAGTTTCCCAATTCATTGGAGTACAAATATTTCTGATTCCTATTATAATTATATGATTTTCAAGTAAACATCACTAAGACTGGACATCACCAACATTTAAACGGTGATTAAACTACAGTTAACTTTTGTAACATATGTAAGTTAAACATATGTAACATATATTAATTTGCTTAGACAATAATCAGTGTTGCGGTTGAATGGACTCAATTACAAATTAAATCACTGATTATTCAAAAACCGGGACTTATCCACTTAAAATATAGCGCTTACCGTCTAGGTGATAAAGCTTACCTTAGTCACTAGATAATATTAGCCTTACGATGTAACTGGTTAAACAAAACCTTGGTTTACCTACTTCAATAAGTCAACGCCCGAAATACCAAAACACAACCCTTAACAACCATCCTGGCACCATTAAAACTTACAACAAGATAAAACGCACGTCTTACATTAACAGTTTACAACTCATCATGAGAACGGCTGTTTAAATCTTATTTCTCTTGCCGACGATGATCTGTTAAATTAAGTGATGCTCCATCATCCGACCGCTTCGGAGTCCGGCTTATTCGGCTAGTTTTAATAACATAATAATATAAATAACATATATATATATTTTTTATTTATTAACAATAATATATAATATATATATATAAGAATAAAAATAATCACGCGTCACCATCACATACCTACATAGATCTTGACCCCTAACTAGGATTCCCTGTATTTAGAAAATCGAGAACCACGAGGAACAATAACATTTTAATCATTCTCATCTAGCATACTCTATTCTGACAGTTATTATGGACAACTCAAACGAATCTTAAATAAAATCAGTAAACAGTCTTTAAACAAAATTTAGTATTTATAAATATACTTAATAATTGGAACTTGAATTTAAAATCCTAGCATATCGACAGTATTATAAGCATGTTAAAGTATTTTCATACGAATAAGAACATCTCTAAATTCTGTTACTAAGGGTAATTAAAATCGCATGGGTAAAAAAAACAATGCAAAGTTACAAAGAAATGTGTACACAAGAAAATACATTCAAATAAAAAAGTAACAATAGATTTTATTAGCATACATGACACATATTTTAAACTGTCTCATGTAGACTATACACCATTCGGCTAATTCTCTATTTAGCACATCCCTAGCTAAATCTAACCGACGATGCTCCGTTAATGAGCACTCTGACGATTAACATTTCATCTGTCGGTTTACGAGTAATTAGAGATTAAGGTTGAGAAACGAGCCCTCTAAAAAGTGAAGTGTTTGTTTAATGTAAAATATAGGACATCATGAAACTGTCTGCAGTAATTAAATTTAAGTAACATCTCGAAATTTCTTAATGCTTGTAATAATTAAAAATGAAAATACAATAAAAAAAAAAAACAAAAAGTTATTCGTGATTAAAAGTGAAACTAAATTTTTATGTGAATTTTCATCATTAATAAAATAAAAACCTATTAAATATTATTAGTTTAAGATCTGCTGCTTGTTGCTCTTCGAAATGAGTAGATAAATAAATGGAATAAAATAACTTAAAAATTATCAATATTGGAATATAAAAGGGGGTGAGTTTGATCCCAGATTGAGACAGATATTTCTTTAAAAAACACTAAATAAAAAAAACTATAATTAATTTATGTAAAAGGCAGTATTTAAAGGAATCACCAATTCTGTATAAAAACTAACATACGAGCATCTCTTAAAATAAAGGCTCTACAAACTAAAAACATTACCTTATGAAATACAATTAACATTCTGCATTTTATGCCAATACTTAACTTTAACATATAAGGGAACGTTCTCTGCTGATAAAGCTAACGCACGTTTTACTAACATTTAAAACACGGGTATTAATATTAACAGTACATAAGATTCTGCGAGTTGACATTCTATTATAGACACCTAATGTCAATCGAACTAGCGAGTTATACTTATTGAACCTGCCTTATGAATCTTATAATATGTCTTGAAAATGCCTAACGCTGTAAACAGGTTACAGCTGAAACATTTACAGTCATACTTCCATTAAAAAAGATGAACCTGCAATCATGAGTTTTTAAAATTCAGCTACAGTTTAACCCCCTTATTCATAAAAAGTTATGTGACGTTTCATAAAATCGCGCACTACAAATTTGTACTGCGCAGTACTAAGTGACGTTCGATAACTTTTTATAAATAAGGGGGTTACGGTTTATGTTAATCGCAATATTTATTCACAGAAATTCAAGTTCGTTTTCAATTGCACAGTTCATAAAATATTGTGTTATTGTAATTGTGATAACTATGATATCGTAGCAAGGTAGTGAAGGTCGAGTACTTTTATTCAGTTATATTGCGGATTTACAGTATTTCGTGGATTACTGTAACGTTAACGCTCGCGTAATCGTTAACGGTGTTCTGGTGCGTAAGTGCTAATGAGTTTGTGTTTGATGTTGTAAGTTAAGAACAGGGTGTAAGATTTGATGGAAGTCGGAGCCAGAGTCTAAAATTGTCTGTTTTTTAACCTTGATTTCAGGGTTAAAAAATATCATCGACATAAGAAAAAGTAACTTTAGAAATAAAGAGAAAATGAAGTCAGCAAATTTTGAACTCTGACGCAGATTTAAAAAAATGGGTTGCAATATATTTTCAAGAAAAGTTATTGAAATATTTTTTGTTTATATTTATAAGCTTGATGGCAGCGAGTTAGAAGGTAGACAACCGAACTCCTTAGTGACTCGAATTAAATTGATGGTGTTTGGGCTCATTTTGACCAGATATTAAAAGACCAATATAATTTTTTTTATTTGTTTTTAGGCCAGCGTTTGACCAAGATCTCTCTTGATGGGAAGTTGTAAGGTGGCGAAAGGTATACGCAGGTCTAAAAGATACCTTTTCGTTTATTACGTTACAAGCATCCTTACTTGCTCACCTTCTTCTTTCATAGTTAGAAGACGGATGATCCTGTAGCGTCATATTTCTCAGGGTTTTCTTACAAAAATCTACACTACGTGATTCATGCACTGGGTGCAATCACAGCGCACACGTGCTTGGTTACATTTCGTGCCACGAATAGGGCTGCCACTCGTACAAGATGTTTTTCTTTTTTAATGCGCCACATCCGACGGCACCTTCCAGTGCCTCACCAAATGGCTCCTCTCAGAGCCAGATTAGTATCGTGGATGCTGAATTATCGATACGAAGAAGAAGAAGAAGGAGAAAACGTAAAAAGTGTTTCCCACACTAACGGCCAGTTTCTGGAACGTTTGTTAACTTCAGAGTTGGTGTACAGCTTTCCGTTGGGATCTTAGCGTGTGGAAGATGTAGTCTCTGCCTATCTATCTGAGAAAGGCCTGACTCTATTTATTTGTGTGTAACATTATTATATCATAAAATGACTTTCCCCTACAATGAGACTGTAAGCTTTCGAATCATTTACAAATTAGACATACGAATTTAAAAAAAAAACTGAACGTGCCACCCCTAGCTCCAGTTTATGACAAATGGCGCTCCTGCAGTCGCGATGCAACCTTCCCGCTCGTGTGAGTTGTCAGAGCGCTGTGATTTATGTGCGATAATGCTGCCGTGTGATACGATTATTGTATCGCATCTTAAAATAATAACAATATGATGTGATATTGGTTTCGATATTTTTAGTACCTTAACACGTTGTTGCGTTAACGCAGCTTACAAGCAGGCTCTGTGGCGAAACACAGACGTGTGTGTTTATCGCGGCGCTACTACAGTGTGGCTCACACAGACGACACGCCAGTGCTGGAAAACACGGTCCGTACCGGTGTCTAAATGTAAAAACCGGTTCAGCAGTCAAAGTGTTAAATTTATTGATTGGAAAATCTACATGGTCAGTCTTTACTTTACCAATTGGCAGCGTAATCCACCGTTGGTGGCATCCTCCACCTCCTCAATCATTCCATAATTGTTAAGAATCGTGACTCCTTCCACTATTCTTCTTCTGCCACTCTTCTCTGTGCTGTTCTGTTCTGTTCTTTGTGCTCTATTGTGTATATGTATATGTGTTCTCTTGTTCTTTCTGTAATTGTTATGGGCGTAGCGTTTACCGTCAGGAGAATGACTTGCTCATCTTGTAACAAAGTCAAATAAAAAAATACATCCACAAGTTACGATGATGTGTTTGGGGTTAAGAGTTGCCTGTTTTTTTTAAATGAAGCCTTATCGACCACTACTCTATAAAGACAATACCATTCACATACTATTATCCCTAAACCCAGCAGCACTAAAACAAAAGCACATCTCGAAGCCAAGCCGTAAACTGTCCGATTCTCGTATTTAAACGCAGTTTAGTGCCGGAGTCGTTAACTCGCTTCAATCTGCTTAATTGGGAACGGTGGCCGCGGACGTAATGGGCTATATAGCGTATAGGTTAGGTTATGTTCAGGGCGGATTTACTGCTGTCTCGTTATGTTGGTTTTAATGTATATACTGGTAGGTGTGGACGTGAGACAATAGGATTTCAATACCTCTTTTGTGTCGGTGTTCGCTTCGAAGCGACTTGTTTCCTCGTAATTCCATTTTTTCCATTTTTTTAACCTACAACAAAATAAACCCTTAGCGTGTCCGGCAGCCATACAAAAAAAAACAATTTTTATTATTGTGTATTCACAAGTAGTCCGGTGCAATTTACTGCCCTCCGTTTATGCCTTGATGCGCCTTGTGCGATGTTATTATACGACCCTTGATAAAGGTTCATATTGAAATACTATCGTATGGTAGAAAAAAAAACTGTTAATTTTTTAATTATATACCAGGATAGGACCAGAACTGCCCTGCTAACTGTCACCACCAATATAGCACAGCGTTCATAAGTCGACCAGAGACATTTATCCAAAGAGATCGGAACAATTTGTTTGCATTTATGAGAGTTTATATAGCTCCATCTCATTTTCTTTCTCTCTCATTCTCTGCAGTCTATTTTTAAGTGACGTCACGTCACGTTTGTATTTTATGAGTGTGTGGTGCCAATCTAGGTCGTTCAGTTTAAGGCCTTAAAATGAACTCCGTGGAATAAGAATAAGTACGTGGTTACCCCCCTGGAATCAATTGTTTCCGCTGTGCTACGTCTACGAATGCAACAAAGCCAGCAAAGCTACGAAATGTATCACGTAGCTTTGCTACACTTGGAGCAGTGCTACAAAGCTACGTATCAAAGAGCACAGAAAACGTTAGCCGAAGTTAAATAGACGTAGTGGCACATCTAACACAGTCCATACAAATAAGCTGATCTGACTACTCATACATTTAAAATAACATTTGTACACACGGTAAAAAAAAAAAAGTAAGATAATAGATAAATTTCATCATCATCAACCCATATCGTCCCACTGCTGAGCACGGGTCTCCCCTCACTTTCGTGATTAGGGTTAGGCCATAATCCACCACGGGGGCCCGGTCCGGATTGGTGGATAACATACCTACCTCCGAAATAATTCTCGGGTAGGTATGTGGGTTTCCTGACGATTTAAAAAAGTAGATAGATAAATTCGTTGATTGATGGATTGTTTTTTTTTTTTTTTTTACTAATTGGTTATTTTGATGTTGATAAATTTAATCTATATATATAATATAAATGTTATGTTGGTTTGTGTACGCTTCAAAAACTCAAAATATTCTGCACCGATCAAGCTGAAATTTTAGCATGATATATAATCCGCATCGAGGATTGTTTTTATCTATTTGTTTCATCAGTGACATATCAGCGAATGTGCGAATGTACCACAGCGAAGCGTGACAGGGCACAGCAAGTATACCATGATATATCAAAAGACGAGGTATCTCAATCTGAACGGGCAGTAGTCGAGCAGGTTGCCCCGCGACCGTCGGATTTCTTTTGTCCATTATTGCGTAATCCGATATTATTGGGGCACAAATTGAATTGTCATACATCCGTGCTTGTGTGCGGTTTCATGGTGGACGCGCACGAACTATTATCGGGTATTCTTATATAAAAGAAAATATAAGAGCTATTGCTAAATATTCAACTACTGCACCAAGCAGTAGATGTTACTGTGTTCCTAAGACTCTGTAGAAAGCCTAAACCTATGAAAGCGTTTACGTTCAAACGTAGAATATCGGTAGCTAACAATAACAAAGGACTTGGTTACGTATGAAAGCTTTCAGATATATTACCATACTGTGACGCGTCCCGAGAGGGACTCGAGTCAGCGCGGTTATTGAGATTTTATTGGTCGAATACTTCAGAATAGCTATATATATCAAGACCTTGGACCCTACTATAGATTCACGTTCAGTGAAATCTGAACTTGATGTTTTTTTTTAGTAACAACCCGTAGTTTCACGCACGCTTAATTATTATTCCACAGAAACCTCTTTGCTGAAACGTCTTTGATAGAAAAAAACCATAACAATAATTATTATCGCTTGAAGCTCGTGTTATTTCATTGCACAGAATAATGCCGCCACGAGTATTATCCTTCATACTACAGGAACCCTTAAGGATTAAAAGTATTCTATTCCAGGACCTAAAATTACCATTAGTCCAGCAGTGGGATGGTTTGGAGGTCTTCAAGTCACGAGTGAATAGGTAAGCGTGCAGCTTAGACCGCCCAGGTCAGATACAGATCAAACGCAAACCTATTTCACTTGTAAGAATATTTCTAACTAGAATGTTATAAATTCGAATGTTTTTTATTGTTTTTGTCCTCTCTTTACGCCGAAACGGCTGAACAGATTTTGATGAAACTTAGTATACAGATACTATAGGTCATGGAATAGAATATTAAATATTTTTTATTTCGTAATGAAGCGCAAATAAAGCGGTGGTAGCCTAGTGGGAGAACGTCCGCCTTCAAATCAGAAGGTCGTGATTTCAAATCCCAGTACAGGCACGTACCAATGTGTTTCTGTAAAACATATGTACGTAATTATCACTCGCTTTTCGGTGAAGGAAAACATCGTGAGGAAACCCACATACCTACCCGAGAATTATTTCGGAGGTAGGTATGTTATCCACCAATCCGGATTTGGCCCCCGTGGTGGAATATGGCCCAACCCTCCTCGTGAAAGTAAGGAGAGACCCGTGCCCAGCAGTGGGACGTTATGGGTTGATGATGATGATGATGATTTCGTAAAAGTCAACGGTTTCTGTAAGATATTAGTTTATAATAAAATAAAATGTTAAAGCTCGTCTACTATTCCCAAAAAAATATTTTCTTCATCTGAAACCAATGGTACCATCATTCCAATCTCTTTTCACAAGTTACCAAACTTCTCAATATTTCATCTCACTCCAGACTGTAACTTCTCCGATGGATTTACCTGCATTAAGTGATTAGTTCCATTTGTGAACGGCACAGCTTGCATTGTTCCAAGTTTTGTGCATTTGGATAATTTGGAATTATTTAGTTGCAATGTATTTGTTGGTTGGAGGTCTCTAGCGGATTGGGAGGAAAGTCGCTAAACCAACATACAATATTGTGTATATATTGTATATATATATAAAACTACGTGTAAACAGAGTTGTTTCCGTACATCGTTGTAATATAAAATGTTTTTTACCGTCCATCCAAAGGTTGTCCGGAAGAAATCGCTTTCAGCGATGAGAACGCCCATTGTACTACCCTTGTTTACCTATTGTAATTTTTCTGTACTGTGTTTATTTTTGTTTCTGGTGTACAATAAAGAGTTTTCCATTCTATTTCTATTCTATCGTTGTCAGATAAAACCCTAATGATAAAATGATTGAAATTTACAACCTAAGCCATTAACAGTTCATTTTGTCCTCACTACTCCTAGCGACATCACACAAAATACACAATACCAACATGTACAAGCTACACCCCACACATTGTCTAATGATTTCTTAACCGTTCATTATTCAACTTCAGCTTTCTGCCAACACCCGGATGTGGGGGTGACGGAGCGGAGCTCGCGTTTGCTTTAACGGGCAATGGATTTAGCTAAACAGTCTCATGTATCGGCGTAATGTGATACCAAGTGAAGGGAAATTATACGTGATCTTTGGAGCTGACTCTACCAAGTCACCGTCAAGTTACATATTTATTTAACTTGTAGGCTGCGTGGGCAAAGATCCAGCCAGATAACAAATAAAAATCTATTCCCTCTGTAAATACTGCATGCTAGAGAAGCGCAAGATAGATAAGAGTGGCGCGAGCATAGTGGTGGAATTTTCAATACATTCATTCACCAAGTCATTTCCTTAATGTTACAGTATTTTATATAGGAAATGCTGCCGCCATACCCACGCTAGCTATAGATAGATAAACTCTTTATTGAACACCACAGAACAAGGAAAACTTATGTAAAATTAAAAAAACCAAAATCATTAAAAAAGCTATTTGCTACAGCTTCTTTTCCATGTAAAATAAAAGCTATTTTAAACTTTTCATGGTCAATAACATTAGTGTCATCAAGCAACCAAGTATTTACCGTTTGTACTATATATACTTCAAATTTCTTGCTCTAGCGTCTCCTTTCAACAACAAAACAATAATCTAAGCAAAATATTACAAAGACTGTCCCATACAAAATTTCACTTACAGTATTAAAATCAATTTCAGCATAAACAAAAAGGTAAATAGAAAATTCCATCTAGACAGTCATGTAGCGAATAATAAAATGCAAAATCAAGGAATCCTGGAACAATTTGTACGCTGCGACAATTGTACAATTGTATCCCAATCGGTAAAGGAAGGAACGAAAAAACAGCACTGAATACAGATGAATGGAATATACATACGGACACGAAAGATATGATTTAAGTTGGGAACATAGGTTCACTTTAATAATATTCCTACTATCTATGAAGCGGTGGTAGCCTAGTGGGAGAACGTCCGCCTTCCAATCCGAAGGTCGTGAGTTCAAATCCCAGTGCAGGCACGTACCAATGTGTTTCTGTAAAAAAAACATACGTACGTAATTATCACTCGCTTTTCGGTGAAAGAAAACATCGTGAGAAAACCGACATACCTACCCGAGAATTATTTCGGAGGTAGGTATGTGATCCACCAATCCGGACTGGGCCCCCGTGGTAGATTATGGCCTAACCCTCCTCACGAAAGTGAGGAGAGACCCGTGCCCAGCCGTGGGACGTTATGGGTTGATGATGATGATGATGATTTATGGAGGTTATTAAGCGAGTTTCATACCCACACACGTGATAATAATTTGTCTAAACCACAGATATTGGTTCAGTATCTGGGTTTTTGTAGAACCATGGTCCTCGTAGTCCCTGATTCCCTAGAATCAGGGAATCGTAGTGAGCACGTTGACTGCTGAGCCGGTTCTTACATTTGAGTACCGTTACGGACCGTGTGTGTTTTTCAGCACTAGTATACCGTCTGTGTGAGCCGCACTGTAGTAGAGCCGTCACGTAAGCTGCGCTAACACAACAGGTGTGTTTTCCCGCACCCACGTAAAGTTATAAAAAGCACAACTTCTGTGTTTTCAGTAGTGAATGTGTCCTTAGAGCTGAGGCCTACACTAGAAATGACTAACAATGCTCGCAAAGTCTTTGCACCGTGTGTCCCATTCAATTCTGTGCCAACTGCAAACAGAAAGACTGACTCAATTGTAGTCGAGTCGTTTACATACTGTTTACAGAAACACGAGCAAAAATGCAATATTCAATTGCCATACGCCATTGTGTTTCACAGGGAAGCGATTTTGCTCCCTTTGCTAACCTGTCTTCCATTTAAATCCAGTGATTTGGTTGCGGGGGTTTAATTTGCTGATTGAATTCTTTGATATGAATGAAATGCGAAGCAATGGGTGGTGCTGTAACTGTTATGGACTGGCGTAGCGCTTACCATCAGGTGAACTACATGCTCGTTTTGTTACTCAGTCAAAAAAAAGATATGAAGATAGTAATAACGCGTCACAATCACATACAGAGATTTCTTACCTAGCTGGAATTCCTTGTATCTAGGGCATCAGGAACTACGAAAGTTCGAAAGCCCCAGATCGCAAATATGTTACTTGTGGTTCACGCAAATCTTTGCCTTGTGCGGGAATTAAACCCGCAACCTCATCCTTCGATGTCAGCTCATTACCATGATACCTTCATCTTTAAAAATGATAACTTCGCCAGATGTTATGGACGACCCGTATAATTGTACAAACATTAGTGTGTTACGGATTAAATGCTCTGTGTCCAGCGATATTACTGGGAAAATGGGATTTAAGAGCTAATGTGTCCAGGAAACGAGCGCATTGCAGTGCCGTTCAAGATTTCACAATTAAAAATACCGGCTGCTTTTACAACTTTAATGAGAAGATACGGCAATAATTAGTAAGAAAATTACCTCATCATCATCAACCCATAACATCCCACTGCTGGGCATGGGTCTCTCCGCACTTTCGTGCGGAGGTTTAGGCCATAATCCACCTCGGGTGCCCGGTCCGGATTGGTTTATAACATACCTACCTCTGGAACAATTCTCCGATAGGTATGTAGGTGTCCTGACGATGTTTTCCTTCACCGAAAAGCGAGTGATAATTACGTACATATGTTTTTTACAGAAACACATTGGTACGTGCCTGCACTGGGATTTAAACTCACGACCTTCTGATTGGAAGGCGGACGTCCTTCCACTAGGCTACCACCGCTATACTTAAATTAAAAAACAAACTGAATGGCCGATATGAGGGTCATCTCCTGTCATCTCGCATAAAAGAGTTTCGCATGTATAGGCAAGGTGTCTTCATTCAAGCATCGAAGCACCAAATTCAAAGCATCTTATATCAGAGTCGCTCAGTTTCATTTACTTTTTTTTCTAATTTACTGAGTGACGAGACGAGCAGGTCGTTCACCCGTTGGTAAGCGCTACGCGTGCCCATAACAGTTACAGTGCCACCCAGAACTTTGCATGGCATAATCTTGCGTGGCACTGCACTGCGTTCGCCACCCTGAGACATCAGCTCTAGTCTCACAAGCCCAGTAATTACGCTTACAAAAAAAAATAGAAATATGTTATTTTCAACGTAAATATGATAAAACTGTAAGTAGCGAGTGTGGAGTCTTAAATCAATTTATCATGTTGGCAAAATAAAACGTTTTCTGATATAACCCCGTGTCTAATGTTTAAAACATTCGCTGCTATGGTAGCATTTTTAGGGTCCCGTAAAGGGCACAGAAAATATGTGTAAAAAATACGTTATATTATCGAAGTGGCTATTCGTACGGGAACTGTACGAATTATTTATATTTTTTTTTTTTTAAATTGAGAATGACTCGGATGATTAGCATTTGTCGGATGAATAGCTCGTCTTTATGTAGATTATGATAAAAATTGTATATAATATGTAAGTTTATAATATGTAACAAGTAAATATTTCATTATATATCATAATAGTTAACAACGAGTTTTCCTTACTACAGGCGCTAGCGAGAATAGATATCGGTATATGTTTATAATAAAAATTACAAGAATGACAAAAATTTAAAAAATGACATCGCCGTAGAGTTTCTTGGTGCTATCTTCTCTAACGGGCGTACTTCTGAAGCACTGGTAGAGTCAATGGAGTTCTCCTTTTCCTGTGCGAGACTCAGGCATGAGTCACCACTTGAAAGGGAAATATCCTTTTTCTAACTCAAACCATAATTAGATAATAATCATTAGTTTCGTAGATCATAATATTTTGACTTATTTTTTTTGTATTTCTATACTTATATATAAGATTTTTTTGACGTGTAAAAGTGCAATAATTTTGCCTGTTTACAATAAATGATTTGAGTTTGAGTTTGAGTTTGAATGAAATCCAGTGTAGCGCCCCCTAGTGGTAACCGTGTCTAAGAGACTAATTTCATACAAATGTTTCACCATACTCGCTAGCGACAGTAGTAAGAAAAACCGGGAATAAGGGGTACTGAACCCTTTACAATTTGAAGCACCATATTTTATATATTTCAATAGATACCCATATATAAAAAAATCCAATACATTTCTGTTTACAATAAACCGCGAGGTGTTGTTTGACGGATGGCTGCTCGGGGTCGGATAGGGCTAGGAAGTTTTATTAAAATAAAGGAATCCATACTAAATTGGCAATGTCACTAGTTTTTCACTTGTTTTGTTCACCAAACCATCCACAAAGATTTCCAGCCTTGACGTAATTTGGTATCAAATAGACAACCCGAGCAATCCATCTCATGGAAGACCTTTAAAATAATAAAAACGGTGGCAAGTTTTCTGTTTCACTCACTCTCGTGTATGCTGCGTTACTAGATGTGAATGAGAGAGCTGGAAAGCAGCTACTGCCTTTGTTCTTCCTTCTATATCTTGTTCTTTTTCTCAGGTACGGGGTATTGATATAGGGAAGTCATCCGTGACGTGTGTGGTTCGATGTAATAACGGAGGGTTTTTTCTATACTTTAAAAAGTCAGTGTAGTGACATAACAATAGCTCTTTTCTATAAAAGTCTATGGAGATAGTCTTGTAGTAGGAGGCCTTTTCTGCAAGAGACCGCCTGGGGAAGTACCACACTTATGCCAGATATTCATCCGCCAAGCAGCAGTGTGCAAACATTACTGGTTCCCGTTTGAAGGACTCCGATGTCTCAGAGTGACGAGCGCAGTACAGTGCCGCGCAAGATTATGGCGCTGTAACTGTTATGGGCAGACGTAACGCTTACCATCAGGTGAGCGACTTGCTCCTAGAAGTATTGCCTAAAAGTATTGCGAGACATTACTGTGTTCTAGTATAAAAGGGAATGTTTCCAGTGATTTCACTGGAATATGGATACTGGGCATGAACCATTGAATCATAGTGACGAGCACAGTACAGTGCCAGACAAGATTTTGCAATGAATTTCCATATTTTTTGGAACCTTTATAGCCACGTCCATGACCAAATTAACCAAGAGCTCGTCTCTTTACTCATCATCATCATCATCAACCCATAACGTCCCACTGCAGGGCACGGGTCTCTCCTCACTTTCGTGAGGAGGGTTCTTTACTCAGTAGTAAGAAAATAAAGGACTATTCCGAGTCAAGTGCAAATGTACAAGATATGTTCAATTGTTCATTACTGGTAATAGATATAGATTTTATATGTCACAGATTAATGTTATCACAACTGTACAGATACGACAAATACAACATTATCCCCAATAATTGTGCATGTGAGCGTGTGTGATGTAAATCAGTGGCGCGGAATCCATTAGCGGACGCCTCATTATCGAGTTTGCATAATGTACGACTGTAATTGCATCACGCAGTAGGTCAACTATCTGCTTAGGTATTATAAGTGATTGAGTTACTATAGTTTACTCTTTGGCATCCTATTTTCTATTTTTAAAATGCTGTAACAACTAGCTAACATTATCTAACAGGTCGTTCATCTGATGGTTAGCGCCACGGTTACATTGCCACCCACTACTTTGCACCATCAAAATGAACACTAGTTCCATTCCAGCAAAGAAACGTTTACCACCAGGACAGATCTCGTTAGCGATTACCATCGGATAAACGACCAGCGTGTTTCCCAGCTGTTTAAGGCGGTTCGTTTCTATGGCGGAAAATTTAAATTTCAAACAGTTTTTTCGTTTTTAGTGCTACACCGGGTCACTATCGCGCAAATATGTCAATAAACCGTGAAACTGATGATTTCAGTGTTTATCAACATATTTGAGCGATACGGTGCATTAGTGCTAAATATTTCAACATAAAAACGAAAAGAATGATTTACGGTTGGCGCAAAATACAGTCTCGTTTATATTAGTGACCCGGTGTAGCTCTAAAAACGAAAAAAAACTTTTTGAAACTTAAATTTCCCACCATAACAGAAACGAACCAGGTGGTTCGTTCCAAAAGCAAAAGGAACTTTAAAATTAAAAGCAGACGATAGCAAAAATTACTCTTTGTAGGTATAATTTTGAAAATAACGTCAACAAAGAACACCAACAAACTTTACCATACAATAAAAAAAAACAATCCACACAGCCACGACTCGGATATTCACAAAGTCCATCACATAATAAGCTGCTTACACAAAACCTCTTTTAACTCAAATAAACGGAGGCTACTTTCGATTTCACAACAAATCGGCCTAAATCCCTTGGTAATATAAAACCTTTGGATTACGTACCCTGCCCGATATATAATTTATTTTGAAGCCTATATCAAAGAGATTGAGGTCGAATTTGCTATAGTGGGACAAATTAAATATTATTTTAAGATTCATATTTGTCAACATGTCAAAATAGCCCTTTGATTTCTATGCGCGGTGTCCCTTACCTTTTATAAGGGAACAAATACGCAAAAGGGTGATTTGGAATAATATCAATTTTGGTAAAAGGATGGAGGGAAGCTATATATTGACATTTAGTTTTTTTTTTTTTTTTTTTTCAAAATGGGCTTAGGTTTCACGACTTTGTTCTTAATGCATTAGACAAGGTTTTGCCTGAAGGCATTTTTGATAATATTCTGACTTAACATATCTTTTCAGTGATGCTACAAAATTAAAAAAACGAACTAGTAACATTTAAAATGGAAGAAAGAAAAAATGATGAAAACAGTATAAAAACTAGCTTTCAAATAATTAACAGCTAAAATATAGATACAGAATGCGAAAACCAAAATCAATATACATTACATTAAACAAAAAGCTCATTTAGCCCGGTACAGTCGGTCTGATAAATTAATCAGACCACGTGTACGCCAACTGAATTAAAACTTGCTACGTGCCAAACCCCAGGATCCATTTGAAAATGGAACGTCCCAGAACAAAGGAGTGTTTTCTGTCAACGGCATTTCCTTTCGTAAATAGAATGCAATGCACTCTGTGTCCAACAACCGTTGTCTGCGATGGAACGAATTTAAAAATGTACAACCGGATGGGATTTTTTCGTCTGACTGTATCTTTGTGGTTGAATGGTCTTTTGAAACGTTTTTCGTGTTTGTTAATAATACTTGGGGATCTTAAAAGTTTAAATCAGAATAAAATTTAATTGCTATGTTATATTACAATAAAATCAATATAATGTTATTCTAAATTTAACACATAGATAGTTTATTATCTAGAATTATTTTATAGGATACTTTTTATCCCGAAGAAATTAACGTTTCTTGTTGAATAATACTCAATGAAAGTGAAACCGCGGGGCGCAACTAGTATCATAAATGTTACAGTTTGTATGTTTGTGTGGTTGTTTGTTACACAATAGCACATAAACAGCAGAACGGATTTGGATGAAATTTGGTACACAGTTTAATACGATACTTTTTATCACGAAAAAATAAACGTTTCCTGTTGGATAATACTCAAAGAGAAACCGCGCGAAACTGCGTGGTGAAACCGCGGGCCGCAGCTAAATGGCAATAAAACCCATAACTTGAATCGGATTTCGATTCCTAATCAACCCAGAATTAAAACACACGGCAATAAAGCGATAAATAACAATTGTATAGCGATATATCGCGGCGGGATGCGATAAACCAAACCGATGATTAACAGATCGTCGGTTAATAGCTCACGGGGGATAGGGCTGTCACTTTCTTTTTTGATCACCGATGTTACCAAAAATTTTAAAGACAGATTATGCATTGCAATTTCCTGGGTGGCACTGTTATGGGCAGGCGTAGCGCTTACCATCAGGTAAAAGACTTGATCGTTTCGTTGCTCGGTCAAATAAAATTATACACCTACAAAATTATACAAACCTTAAAACAAGTAATTTTGTATTTTCTCCAAAACCCCTAAGAAGTTGACTAAACTAATAAATATGTATATGACTGCCTGAAAATCAACATTTTGACTGTTTTGAACACAATTATAAGTTCTGAGTCTTAAATTTAATATTATTCTCTTCTTTATTTTCGTAGGCCTGGCAACCCTACGGGAAATCAAATCGTCCCAGTATCGCTTTACAGTCATAAAGGCGTTTAATCATGCAACTGACATCGGTGGTGAAATGGAAATCGAGTGCAATATCAAATTATTACAGCAATTTGAATTTTATAGAGTACTATTTGCTTAAAAAATATCTGTAATTCGTATAAGCAATTTTATTTTTGACCTTAGGCACACGCGGTTGTCCTAATTTACTATAAAAAATTGCGTTTTTCTTTCGATTTTTGCAATTCTTGCGATTTATGAGAAATGAGAAAAAAGAAAAAACAGACATAGCTGCGGAGCACACCATGTATGTACCTCATCATAATCATCTCAGCCCGTATCAACCCACTGTTGGGTATAGGCCTCCTCTCCATCACGCCACTTATTCCGGTCCTGTGCGAGACGTATCCACTGCCTTCCGACCAACTTGACAAGGTCGTTCGACCAGCGGGCTGGTGGTCTGCCTACCGGTCTGCACCCTTCCCTCGGCCACCATTCCGTCACTGCTTTTGTCCATCGGCCGTCCTCCCTTCTGGCCAGGTGTCCTGCCCATCTCCACTAGCTATATGTACCTATATGACTTTAATCAAAATTTCATCCCAACAACCTTAATTCAACCTTAGATTCGATTCTTGTTCCGGAATAAATTCTATTGCCTCTATGCATTACAAGATTAGATCATCCAAATTTATTCAATTAATACGAAAAATCTCATAAGGTTTTTAGTGATTAATAGAAAATCCTTTTTATAAGTAGATATTAAAAAAAAAAAAAAACAATATTAGTCAACCTCCTTTAGACACTTCAGATATTAAAACACTAACATCAAAGGAATCACAATTTTCCAAAGGAAATATATCTTTGAACCCCGCCATTAATTAACGTCGACGCCAAGGGGTTTAATTCTTTAACCCTTTCATCGCTGGGGTAAAAAATACCCCCAAGTCATTTCATGCACACAAATTCTTTCAACTTATTGTTTCTTTTCTAAAAAGAGACTTTGAGATATAGCTGTTATTAACGTTTGACGTTTGTCATTTGCAGTTCAATCGAGATTTTTTAATAAAGAAAATCTTGAAATCAAAAAAACTGTTTCTGTTCCTTGATTGGAGTTTCTTTGAACGCTTTCAAAGAAAGCGTTGAAGCGTTCAATCACAGAAAAAATAAATTTTCCATTACTGTTAAAATAATTTAAACACAAATCTGTCGTTATGAGCTAGATTGTAAAAGAGAATAGAATAAAATAGAAAATTCTTTATTGTACACCAAAAAAAAGGCAGTACAGAAAATTTACAACAGGTAAACAGAGGTAGGTGATGTCTGTTCATATAATCGGAGATAAACCCATCTCAAGTGTTGTTCCAGGAGCTAAAGCCGCTCTATACTAAATATCATCAAAATCCGTTCAGCTTTTGTGGCGTTAACAAAAGACGCAAAACTCAAATCATTAATTTATTGCAATTAGGCGAAAATAATGCACTTACACAACTCAAACACTTAAGTCTAATATACAGAGAGAAAAATAAAAAATAAATAAATCAAATATGGATTAACTAAACTAATAATTAACTGATTATGGTTTGAGTTTGAAAAGGACATACATAGGACACACACATACAGACAGCGGGATAATGACTAATTAATAAAATTATGTTAAAACTATGTTAATAAAGTCGCTAAAAGAAACTAATAAACACTTTTGTAAACTAATTCCTATCAATTATATATATTATAATAGAATCATAAATGTATAGAAAATAATAATAATAAATTATGAAGTGCACGGTTCTGGGTGGTGCTGTGACTGTTACGGGCGGGCGTAGCGCTTACCATCAGGTGGACGAAAGCTCGTCGCGTCACTCAAACAAAAAAAAGTTGACTTTTATTCAGATCGTTACAATTTATATAGAAAACTAGCTGCACCTAGTTTCACCCGCATAGTTCAAGTTTTCCTGCAATAACTCTCTTAGAAGCAATATATTTTCCCCGTTTTTGCCACATTCTTCATTGACGCTCCGCTCCTATTGATCGTAGCGTGATGTTATATAACCTATAATCCTCGATAAATGGACTATTCAACACAAAAAGAATTTTTCAATTCCAACCAGTAGTTCCTGAGATCCTAGCGTTCAGCCAAACAAACAAACAAACTTTTCAGCTTTATATATTAAGTACTAGCTGCGCCCCACGGTTTCACCCGCGTAGTTCCTGTTCCCGCGGGAATATGGGGATAAAATATAGCATTTGTTACTCGCTGTCAATGTAGTTTTCCATTCGTGAAATAATTTTTTATATTGGTGCAGTGGTTTAGCCGAAACCTTACATATTTCCATACATACTTTCATCCCCTATATTTATTTTGCCCCCTCAAGGGTAAATTTTTACAAACTTTGAATGCCAAACTTATTTATATCTAATCAAAACCCTAAAAAATAAATTTCAAGCTCCTAGCTTCAAACATGACGAAACTTCCATACAAACTTTCATCCCCAATTTCAAACCCTTACAATGATAAAAAGTACCCTATGTCCTTTTCTAGGCTCTAGACTATCTCTGTACCAAATTTCATTTCAATCGGTTCAGTAGTTTAGGCGTGAAAGAGCAACAGACAGACAGAGTTACTTTCGCATTTATAATTTTAGTAAGGAAGTAAGGAAGTAAGGATAGAAGTATAGATTAAAACTAAAACTTAATGTAGTATTTCTTTTTTATTTAATTTCTGCATATCTGTTTGCCAGTCGACAATATAGGAAGTAACCCACTCATTAATCATACCAGCCACTGGAACGATACCTAGGTCTTAACTTAGGCGTTACATTTGATACCTAGAGTCTAGCCCAGACTGTGATTAACGAGGGCTGGCGATGACAGGCGAGGTGAACCCTGTGTTCATATACAGGATGCTGCTTTAATAAAGGTTATGAAAGTTTCATGAGATGAGTTTAATAATGTTTAGGGGCGGGAGTGACGTGCTGTATCCATGTTTTGTTGAGTTTGTAAATATTTGCATGCGCCGTTTTTGTGTATTGCGTAAATATAGCTATGTGCGCAGAGATGCCTATGTGGCAGATTTCTATTGTTATTAAGCGCCTCGCGGTTTCACCCGCGTTGAGTACTATCTCACAGGAACAAACATGAACGAACAAATTCAACCGAATTGAGAAATTGAGAATCCTCCTTTTTAAGGTCGGCTAGTAATGAAATAAAGTATTATTTAGAATAGATTATTTTTATAAAATAATAATGACGAAATTTGAAAAAAATTACATCCCCGTAGACTTTCTCGGTGCTATATTCTCTGACGGGCGTATTAACGAGGCACTGGTAGGTAGAGTTAAATAGAGTTTCCTTTTTCTGTGCGAGATTCAGGCATGAGTCAACACTTGAAAGGGAAATTTCGTTTTCTCTATGCTTAAGTGTTTGGCTTATTATAGTGCGTCATTTTTGCTTGCTTGCAATAAATGATTTGAGTTTTGAGCTAGTTTTAATTTAACCATTCGATACACCCTGTAGCATAGGGTGTTATCTAAGATGAGTCGGCATGTCTCGGCGCAAGCGATCGCTACTTGAACTGTCAATTAGTAGATATTGACAACTATGATTGATGTGTTTGAATTGGCTACTGCTGGGGTATAGAATCTACTTTGATTTCCTGTATGTTCAGTTGAGTTGGTATTGGGAGGCCTCTTCTCATCATTTCCTCATCATCACTGAAATGATACGCTATACAAAGCCTTTCAGGTAACCGTCCCACTGCGCTCTGAAATATGATATCAATTCAGAAAAAAAAAAACATTTTCTATGGTCATCGTAAAGATAAACAACTAGCCATACCATAACAATTGAATCTACCATAAAACAGCGGGAAAAACAATTGCACCAAGCTAATACCCGTGCAGAAAGGTAAATTCCCCAGTAAACGACCATCCAGCTACGTATTCGAGGTAACGCAACCAGTTATTGGCCCCCGCTGGGTTATTCGCCACCGAACAGTTTGTAAATGCGAAAAACGCGTGACTAGAAACTTTTAACTGAACGTAATGAGTGAAAAGTTATGGACAATTGTGTCCGTGTTACCTGTTCTGTACGTGGTTAATAATAGAATAGTTCGGTTTCAATAGCGATGTGCGAGTCTGATATGTTCTAATCGATTGTTTCGCTTCGATTATTGAATCATCTCGATAGTTCTAGATGATTTTCTGTCGTAGTCGAATTAAAGTGATTCCCAGTTGTTTTAGTTAAATATCTGAAAGTAAATAATCTTGATCGATGCTACCGAATACGATTATTTCATTTTTAGACTGCGCATGAAACGACGCGAGTGAACGGAACAATCGAAAATCATTTCGATGGTTCAATCGGCAATGAGATATTTACAGACTCGATTGTAATATGTTACCAAAAGCAATTATTTCGATTGTCTTTACAATAATTTTCGGCTTTGCCCATCGCTAAGTTTAGTGGTATCTTTTGTCTGCATAGGATGCAGGAAGTTGGTTATGTAGTAGTTAAATTAAATTAACTAACTTAGATTGGGAAAATGTTTTCGTTTAATGCTTGTGAAACAACTTTTTATCCGTTTATTTGTATTTCCAGATGAATAGACTAAAATAGAGGTGGATATTATAATTGAGTAATTTGAAATTGTATTTTTTTTTAATTTGACTGCGTGACGTGGTTAGCAAGTCGTTCAGCTGATGGTAAGCGCCCTGCCTGCCTATAACAATTACAGTGCCACCCAGAACTCTGCATTGCATAATCTTGCGCGGCACTGCACTGCGCTCGTCACCCTGAGACATCGGCTCTAAAGTCTCATATGCCCAGTAATTTCACACTATTGCTTGGTGGATGAATACCAGGCAAAGGTTTGGTACTTCCCTAGACGGTCTCTTGTCTTGGTCTTCCTCTAAGTTTAAGGCACAGTAATTCTTAATGCAACGCTAACACCATTACAAGTGTCATGTCAGTAGTAAGGTGAGCGCGCCGGTTACACACCATTTGTCGCGCCCGTCACTGTTTCTGCGCGCCATTTGTCAAAAACTCGGATGTCACTATTCACACTGATTTATGGTACTGGAATGCAATTCGAATAATGGATAAATATTGTTACTATATTTTTTATTTGTAGGGTAACTGTGATTTGGGTTTCTTTCTATATTTGACTTGCGACTCGCTCCGGCTTCGCGCGGGTTGCAGAGCGTTAATTATTATAATATCTACCTATTTTTTAACATTTATTTATTTATTTGTTTATATAATTTAAACGGAAAAATTAACAATGGCGTCGGCGTCGGCGCCGTTTTGAGCGTCAGCGTCGGCGACGCCGTCGGCATCGGCGTCGGTTTCGGCGTCAGCGTCGGCATTGCTGTCGGTATCAGCGTCGGCGTCGGTGTTGCCGTCAGCGTCGGCATCGGTTTGAGCGTCAGCGTCGGCGTCGCCGTCGGCATTGGCGTCGGTTTCGGCGTCAGTGACGTCAACGGCGTCGGCGTCGGCTTCGGTTTGAGTGTCATCGTCGGCGTCGACGTCGGCATCGGCGTCGGTTAAAGCGTCAGCGTCGACGTCGGCATCGTCGTTGGGGTCAGTTTGAGCGTCAGCGTCGGTATCGGCGTCAGCGTCGGCATCTGAAATCATCTAAATCTTAGAAAAAATGGTAGTTGATTTTTGGTTCAATAATATAATCATTATTTAATATAAACCATAGTAGGGTAATAACCTGTAGCTATGGGTTTTACTGGACCCGTCAAGTATTTCTACAATAATATTCATAAAGACAATGAATACGATAGAAAGCAGTCACCCTATATTTAGCCGAATTCTGCCTGCAAGTTCGGTTTACTCCAAATTGAACCAGGACGGAAATCCATTTATCATAATATCTAATGATGGGATGTAAATTCTAGCGAATATAAAACTTATTCTCATTTGCTTGAGTATGTGTTTTATTATGTTTCTTTTTTGCTTTAAGTACATTACTACTACTACTTTGAGTACATAAATCAAGATATCCAACTGTGTGAGTGCATTCATCGCTTTACTGAATCGTGACGTATACTGCGACTTAACTAGACTTCTGACTACTTGATTGACTGGGTTGATTTTGTCTGCTAAATAACAAAAAGATAAATAATAATAAAATAAAGATGAAAAAGAAGTAAAAAAGAAGAGAGAGAGAAGAGTAGGGGGTAGAGGTTAAAATAAAGATATAGATTAATAAAAAAATTATTATATACATTTCCCTAGTTCGTAAATGAGAACAAAAGTTTTATTATCCTAGTTAGTGGTCAGGATCTTGGTGTGTGCTTGTTATTAAAAAAAAACAAGATACCATTACATTGATACCATTACATTACAAAAAATATTTATAAATTTTATTATTTTTTTTATTTTTTTATTTTTATAAATTTTACGATAAAGTTTAACCTGATTCATTAAAAGCTATGTGACGTTTAGTACAATTGCGTTCAACAATATTATTTTACTGCGCAGTACTTTGTGACGTTTGATATTTTTTTTTATGAATCAAGTAAGATTTCACCATTATTTTAACCGTGGTTAAACTGGAAACACAATTCATTTATTGCTGTTAGGCAAAAATAATGCATTATTGCAAGTCAAGCACTTAACTCTCACATACATAAGAAAGAATAAAAAATAACTCAAATATGATCTACTAAACGGCAGTTAACTGTTAAACTTAACACTTTGACTGCTGAGCCGTTTTGCTTGTCTAGCCACGGGTACGGCTCGGCATGCGCCATAGTGTTTTCCCATACAACAAACACAACAGTTGTGTTTTGCCGTACTCGTGGCAAGTTGTGAAAAACACGACAGTTGTGTTCTCAGCACTGAAAGTGTTAAGTTAGATTTTCTAAATTAACGTTTCAAATGACGATGAACTCATGCCTATGGAGTAATCTATATATATTCCAATCCAGTCCCATTATCTATGATCCCTGGCTTTCAATATCGGTTTAGTAGCATATTACGTAATTAGATCTTTAGCAAATGTAATTAGTAATTAGACACATAACACTTAATATACTAATTATTGGCTCATTTCTCGCACAGAGAATAGCTATTGCTATTCAACGTGGAAATGCAGCCAGTGTTGTTGGCACCATGCCTTATGGACACCCTCTCTTGTTAGATTTGTAAGTTTTAGTTTTAGAATAGAATAGAAAACTCTTTATTGTACACCAGAAACAAAAATAAACACAGCACAGAAGAATTACAATTGGTAAGCAAGGGTAGTACAATGGGCGGTCTTATCGCTGAAAGCGATTTCTTCCAGACAACCTTTGGATGGACAGTAAAAAAAAATATATAATACGCCAATCCAGGCTGTGATGTGTATGCGGATGGATGGTCAGATATACTGTCAGAATGATTGCGTTTTTGTGAAAGAGAGTGAGAGTGAATCTTTGAATGTGCATTTTGTGTTATCTGTATTCTACTGTGTTTTGTGTAATCGATTGTTGTAATTGGCTGCGGCCGTTTCAATTGAATAAATAAATAAATAAAAAACATTTTTCGATAGTAGGGTGGGTGGCGTACTTACAGTATTTAATAGACACAATACATTAAATACTTATGTTTATGTTTACTTTTTAGTTCGTTTTCTTTTTTATTTATTTATTAAGTTGTGTCAATAAATATCTAGTGTAATCTAGATTTTTTCATTATACGTGCTTTGACTATTTGATCTTAATAATAGTCACTTTGTTAAAGAGTTGAAAAAATAAATTATAGGTTAACTCTTTTAAAATTACCTTTTGATTTTAATAATTTTTATTTACTTGTTGATTTAAATTACTGAATAAATAAATTACTCCTGACAGTCATAAACATAGAGACATCAACTCCAGCACACTTTTCATACATACGCTGTCCTATATTTTTTAATACATAAAATTTATTTCAGAAAAATATACTATATCGTTGTAATAAAATAAATAATAGTGCATTTCATATGCACTGATCACACTGGGCTAGGGTAGTCGATTATGGCTCATTCCAGAAGGTCTTTGTGCAGCCACCTGTTTTTTTTATTTGACTGGGTGACGAGACCAACAAGTCGTTCACCTGATGGTAAGAGCTACGCCTGCCCATAACAGCTACAGCGCCACCCACAATTTTGCATTACACAATTCTGCACGGCACTGCACTGCGCTCCCTATAGAGTAAGAATGCGGTTGAATTCGAAGCGTTGAGTTGATCAGTCTTGTTTTTTTTATGGTGGCTAAGTACTGAATTCGGATTAAACTCACAAAATAAGGGAAATTACACACGTCATAATAATAACCCAGAGATAATTATGGTGAGGTTAATTATAGCACAGTGTGCTCGATTGATACAACAGGATTAACCAGTGTCCATAATTAGGCTGTTGACAAGGTGTCAGAAACTAGATGTTGATTTACTGCGGCCAATTACTGGTGTTGTTACCCTGCAATATATCAATTTGCAGTTCCATACAGGCTTTAAGTGCTACGTATATGTATTTATTTCTAAATGATATTATTGCTCAGAAACATATATTATTTAAAAATATCTATAGGTAAATGTAGTATGCTTATTTCTAAATGACTGGTAAAAAATACACAAATAAGAAAACATCAAAACATAAGAAACAAAGACACAAAAAAAACGAAACAATAAGCTACAACAAAAAAATAGCCAATGCTTGTTATGTAGCAGTCCGATGACCAGAATGATGACAACGCATTCCACACCACACCGTGCGACGGCGGCGATACAGCGAAACGCAGACGCAGCAAAACTGTCTCATTTTTCTATATACTGTAATTTCCGTAATTTTAGGTGACTTCGGCTCCTAACTTCGGACCGAACGTACACACTTTAGCTTAGGATTTAGATATGTAGTATTTTAATTATAATAAACCTAGTATAAGAACATTTCTTTGCACCCTTCGGCTGCGGCCTCCATAACTTGCTCAAAAACATTATTAGCATAAATAAATTACACACTGTCCTGGAACAGTTTAATTAATTAAAAACTTAGATTTTTATAGTATCACTTTAATGCCATTAAACAAATTCCTACGCAACATTCAAATGACCAAATCAACTTAACAAAAGCTCTACGACAACGTCCAGTTCTGATCAATTAACACTTACATCATCCAATGGACTAACTTAACTCACAATAGAATCCAATCTGCATACTTAATTCTAACTTAACTATGTTTTTGTTACCGGACAGTAGGGTAGCGGGGCCCATTGTTGACCACCTCCAAAAGCTGACATGGTGACAAATGGAATGAATAATTTAATAGGAATTTAGTATAGTAATTGGACATCAGCGTAATAGAGTTTGGTGTGCAAATATAGAGTGAGTATGGGGTTAAGTTAAGTCGAGTTAAGTTACTGTTGAGTTTTGGGGTGCGGGCCAGGTAACCTCCATGAGTGCCCGGCTGTTGTTCGTCCCTCTTGATGCGTTGCATCCGGAGGGAAGGGCAGCAGCTGGGCCGGTGCACCCTGGGGCTCGGTCAGCAATTCTCCTAGGGGAATTCGTGGCCGTAGCAAATAACCTGGCGAGAAGAGGTCCTTCGCGTGTCCCTCTGATCAGCAGAGGGCACAGCGAGGGACCAATAACGGGGACTTTTGGGCCGCGGATCGGGGGTCCAACGCCCAAGTTAGAAGTCCCGAGCTGAGGTGCAGCCGTGTGTTCCAGGACGCACCCAGCGGAGAACCGCAGAGGTGGTTGCGGAAGCGCCGAGCGAACCCGCGACCACCTCCATAATGCGGAGAGGAGAACACCCCGGGGTTTTAGTGGGTAAACCGTCAGACCGCGTTCTGGCGGGGGAGTCCCACCGAGTCCGAGTGGGCGTGCTTCACCTTCGGCCACATCGTTACTTTCCATCGGGTGAGATTGTGGTGAAACGCTCGCCTAGTAAATAATAAAAAATAAAAAAAAGTTAAATAGTCTCTACACTACTACTAGTGTTTACCGCCAGACAATGGGTTAGATTCGTGACCAGATTGATAGCAAAAATATAATTATGACAAAAACCTCGACGTTTCGATAAATTCCTAATTGATTGATTTCGATTTTTTGTAATTTATCTGTACTGTGTTTTTTTTATACAATAAAATGTTTTCTTTTCTATTCTATTCTATTCTGTTCTATTCTATTCTATTCTGTTCTATTATATTCTATTCCTTGACTGTGACTCGGGAGAAGACTGAAAAATGCGAGTATCACGCTCGAGAGCGGCAGGCGTTATTTCCAATTACACACAAATCTATGCAAATTAAGAGATAACAAACCAGAAAAATACAGTCGGATAAAAACTTCTTCTTCTTTGAAGTCTACAATAAAACACTCTCAAACACAGAATTAAGACCCCACCTCTTGCAGCCTAACCTTTAAGACGCGTGACGGGTTCCCGCGACTTTATTGCACGGAAAATGGATAAAAAAGACCGCGCGGGCAAAAGTCTTGAACTGTCAAATCGAGGTATTTAAGTGACAAGCGTTGTCATTGATACAAGTAAGACATAAGTTTAAACAAAATATATCTAAGAGTGAGATATTTTTTATAGAAATATTTAAGGAAGTATACACACACATACATAACACACGTAGTATTTATACATAATTTATGAGATTACAAAATACAGTATTTGTAATTTAAATGACATTTAAAAATTTCTGTTTATATTTTATTTTAGTTAAATGCATCCTGATTTGATTCTGCATAATATTGTACTAAATAAAACTATTAGTAAATTAGTAATAATGTGACACTAATTGTTAAATTTGTTTTGTTCTAGTTATTACATTAGGTTTTTTTTTGTTCTGTGGTGTTTCAATAAAGAGTTTATCTATCGAAATATTATTAGGTATAGTTACCCGCTCTTTTATTGTTATCACTGCTAAATTATTGAAAACATAACAAGTGTGCTTTAGACCAAACGACTGAAGTAAAACTTCTTTTGCTCTTTTGTAATCTGTCATCTGTCATGTCATCTGTCATCTGTCATCTGTCAACTGCCATTAGCCATCTGTCATCTGTCATCTGTCATCTACCAATAGTCATCTGTCTTCTGTCATCTGTCATCTGCCAATAGTAATCTGTCATCTGACATCTGTCATCTGTCATGTGGAATCTGTCATCTGCCATTAACCATCTGTCATCTGTCATCTACTATTAATCATCTGTCTTCTGTCATGTCATCTGCCAATAGTAATCTGTCGTGTGCCATCTGTCATCTGTCATCCGTAACCTATCATCTGTCATCTGTCATCTTTCATTAGTCATCTGTCATCTGTCACCTGTCATCTGTCATCTGTCATCTGCCATTAGTCATCTGTCATCTGCCATCTGCCATCTGCCATCTGTCTGTCATCTGCCATTAGTCATATGTCAATATGTACCCCCTACCTTTTGCCCTTATTAAACTCTCAACTTCCATTCGTCTCGCCTTGTCACATTTTTCGTAACGCATTCACCAGCTTACTCCACAAGTAAAGAAGTTTTACTTCAAGAATGCACTAGATTCGTTTGGACCGGAAAGCATGGCGTAATAAAGGCGATACCCAGCCAGATGTAAGCTGAAATAGAAAAACAAAAAATTATTATTGATGTATTAAAAAATGTATAATAATAATTGGAATTAAATAAACGCTTTTAATTCTAGTCTTGTACCACACTAAAACCCGCCCAGCTATTCGTAAGGAAATCAGCGCAAGGGAAACACAAAAGCGTTAAAAATATCTCGATGTCCGCCGCAGAAGCGGCAAATGACCAGTTCTGGGTAATTTTAGCATTTTTACCCCTTCAGGGGCTTGAAAGGGGCACATTCAATTGTTACCCTATAGTTAGAGATGTAAAATCGTACAGATATGACACTGCGGTTTAGTGGTGTCAGTTCGTTTTACCCGACTGCCCATAAGGAGGATTATGTTTTTGGTCATATTTATTGTCTATTGCGACAAGATCGAGTTATCTCACGTTGACACATTGAGAAGATTGAGATTGGGAGGTCTCTTCTGCGAGAGACCGCCTGGGGAAGCTTTGCCAGATATTCATTTGGTAGGTGTTCCAACTTCGAACAGGTCTTGCGACTTTTTTTTTATTTGTCTGAGGGACGAGACGAGCAAGTCGTTCACCTGATGGTAAGCGCTACGCCTGCCCATAACAGTGCCGCTAAAACTTTGCATTGCATAATCTTGCGCGGCACTGCACTATACTATACAACTTGCTGGTATCAGATGTGAAAACTCATATTGGCATATTGTACTAACTAACAAAGACATAAACGCGTGCGTGTGTATGACAATATTTTTGAATGTGTTCCTGTGTGTGTGTGTGTGTGTTTGTGTATCTTTCAAATTTACGAAAATTTTCACAAACGTTTCACTTTTGAGGATTATAAGACTCTCTGACAAGTCTATCAGATTTTCTTCTCTGTGCCTGACCCCTTCTGTCCATTGAATAATATTCGGATATTTATGGAAATAGAAGCGTTTTGACCCCTTCCGCTTTTTATTATTTATCGTTAAATGGTATCAATAAATTGTTGTTTAAGCAACATTAGCTTTTGGTTTTCCATAAAAATGTATTTTTGGTAAAGGCTATAAACTAGAATGTGCCATAGGCATGAATAAAGGGTTCAGATTAAGGTACCCATAAACTTACTAACTGACATGAAAAAGGGCAAATCATACAAATTAAAAAAGTATATACTACTAGCAGCGCCCCGCGGTTTCACCCGCGTAATTTCAGTTTCTCTGCTATAACTCTGCATTTCCCAGGTTAAACTCAAGAACAGCTAAATACTGCGAAAAAATCAAATATCTAATCTTGAGTTTATATAAAAATGTCATAGGAACAATCATTTGAAAGCTCGGGTTTGAAAAGCACTAATTCCAGCAAAATTACTCGTAATTGAAAAGTTGTTCCAGGGCAACGAGCACAGTGTGGTACCGCGTAGGTTTAGGTGCTCTTAAGTTCTGAATGCCACTATAATTGTAATTACCAGGTATAGCGCTTACGTTCAGGCAGAAATCTCTTATGTTGTCACTAATTTGTTTAAAAAACACATTTTTTTTTTCATCATGATATCCTAAGATAAAATTCACGTATTTCCCTCGCATTAATCATCCGGCGACGTGCATTAGACTAAAGGAAGGTAATTAATATGTTCGCGTCAGACGCTCACTTCGCTTAGTCGCTTACTTCGCTCATTTCGCTCACTTCGCTCAGTCGCTTACTTCGCTCATTTCGCTCACTTCGCCGCTCATTAAGACGCCATTAGCTTGAAACATGCCATTTTACACGAGAACTTTGTTTTATTTAAATTTATCTGAGATCTTCAATCATGTCTGAGCAAAATGCGATGTTATCTATAGCGAGCGATTAAACTTTGAAAGATTAACACGTAAATTAAAACTATGAGTTTAAAGAAATTTAAGTCAGCAGTCATTTGTTTTCTTCATTTGGATGGGCCCGCATTAGTCTGCTTGTAACTTCACAGTGCCTCTATGAAATTTACTTAATTCAACGAAAGTTCTGTGTTCAAACATAACTGTGTTCCGGTTTGAAGGGCACTGTTTCCAGCGAAATTACTGGGCGTATGAGTCTTTAGTGCCGATGTCTCAGGGTGACGAGCGCTGTGCAGCGCCGCGCTAGATTTTGCAATGCAAAGTTCTGTATGGCACTGTAACTGTTATGGACGGGTGTAGCGCTTACCATAAGCTGAACGACTTACACGTCTCGTCACTCAGCCAAATAAAAAAAGTATAACGTTATAAAATAAACAAAGACTGTCTAGTACTTTTCCTTGCGAAAAGTATTTTAAATGGCGAGCTGTACAAATAAAGCAATGAGGTAATACAATATCTAGCTTATCATCATGGTCTTCAGTGGTAAACAGGTCCCGAGAACCCTGAATAGTTTCAATTTCACATATGTTCTTAATTTATTTATGAAAAACTGCAAACATGCTGTCATCCGGCACATGCTGTCTCTTACCATCAGGTGAGTGAACCTATTTATTAATAAAAAAAACAGTTACTGCCATCTACAGACCCTTAGAAATACTTAGAAACTTTGAAGAGCCACATATTATTCATCATCAACCCATAAAGTCCCACTGCTGAGCACGGGTCTCCCCTCACTTTCGTGAGGAGGGTTAGGCTATAATCCACCACGGGGTCCAGATTCGGTTCGGTGGATCACCTACCTACCTCTGAAATAATTCTCGGGTAGGTATGTGGGTTTCCTCACGATGTTTTCCTTCACCGAACAAATTATTGTACTACCTATATCCAGGTATATATGGCTTAATATTAAAGCAAAACTCCATGAGTGTAAAACATAGCATAAACATAAACATAGCAACCATGTGGTACATTACAAGCTTAACAACCTAGTAACATAACAAATAAGCCTACTGGAGACAAATAGAATCAAGATAATATAACGGCGAGCTTACAAAGACAATAAAGTGGCACGCACATAACTTCTAATCACGCACTCGGGCGAAATTTGCACAACAAAAGCTTATAAAACGTTTCACACAGAATCCCAAACGTAATGAGACCGAACCTGGGTAAAGCATGTTAAAGTTACAGTGAGTGCAGTATGGACACTGATTGTTTCTCGGCAATTTTTGAGCTGTAGTTCAGGAAAATTTGTCAAATTAGGGCAAGAATCTCGGAATGGGAGTTAGTCGGCTGTAAGCTTATATAAACTTTTATTTAGACACCCTAAAACTTGTATCATCGTAGGGTGTCCGCGACTTCAGATATTTCATGATCAAAGGTAAAAAAAACCATTTTTTTACACATTTATTGCAAATATCTCGTTTCTTATGGGTTTTATGCTATTTGTAAATATTGTAGAGAATTAAACAATCTACAACTTTTGACTAAAAATTTTTTTTATACTAGACGTAGCGCTTACTGTAACTCCCCCCTTTCTTCTCTCCCCGCTTTATATATACTCTATCTCATACTAAATTTTTTTAAATTAATAATTATTTATTTAACTTAAATAAACTTACACAAATCTTAAACTAATCGTCTCCCCCTACTCTCTTCTACTCTCTCCTAATAATACTAATAATAATAATAACGTTCAGTACAACTCCGTAACTCCACTAACTCCGCACCTAACCTACTCTCTCTTACTTAACTTTACTTTATTTTACGTTGTTTTGGCCCGATGATCGTCTAGTAACCCTTCGTTGTGTTCCGCGTGTAGCAACCTAAATTCTTTGAATGTTCAGTATAGCTTCGCAATCCGTCAGTAGTCAATATCACAAGAGATAAATAATTTGAATTTAGATTTCGCTGAATTAATACCATTCGTTTTCTACCATTCCTAAATTATTATATGGCGTCCCAAAATAAGCTCAACCTAATATTCTCGTTCCGTTCTACCTCTTATCAAATCCGTATTATCTAAATATCTGACCAAGTATATCTTAATCCTAGCCCTTCGTTGTCCCATATATAACCTTTCATTCAAAATTATAAATTAATAATCGTCAACCTTTTATCAACTTTTCGTCAACCTTACATTTTTCGTAACTCATCAACCTTTCGCTCGACCTTAACCTTTGTAATTATCACGAGAGTCTATGATTAAAACTTCCATTCTGAATCTACGATCATGACAGCGGCTATGACTTAGAGCCCCGCCCCGCCCTAAGTTGTGAATTTCGTCGGACCAGACTTGGATATTCTCCACCGCTTGTCGGGATTAAGTACCGCCTCGCAGTTACGAAATCTCGACGGAAAGTATTTACTTTCATTTAATTTACTATGTTTGTCTATCTGTGGTCTTCCATCAAATTTCAATTCATCGTTCTATTATCCGTCACTCTCACAGGACAAATGACACTGACAGCAGCTAACATCGCTCCATGACAATAAGCTTACTTGTCAAAGTCACCCGTCCGAACTCATTTAAACAGATGTGAAATCTTTATGTTATCGCTAGAAAATACCGTGAAACTCGCCTATTACTATAAGTCTAGTATATCTAAGCAAGAGGACTTCATAAAGAGGGACTTCTTTTCTTTTATCTAAAGAGTATTCACGGTTCGATCTCATTCATACCCGGTTTGTAAACAATCTCACAACCTCCATTCATGATTCAACGAGGATGAAGGGTTATCAGCGGACATAACCCCCGCCATGGTCGAATTTCCATCCTTCTTATCTAGTTCATGCGGTTCCTCAATCCCACTTACTTATTTTAGCAAAAGGGAAAGAGGCCCCAATATTTAGAGATCTAAAATCTCGTTAAACCTATCCTAGCTCTACCTACTAGGAGCAACTACATAATACATTAGGCTTTATTTACCCATCTGTACATACGCCTAGCTTATTTAGCATAATATGGGACTATTGTCCAGGTTTCTATTTGTAGAATTATATTATGTGGTAAGAGGTTATATTTTCCCCTCGGTGTAATAATACTGGTTTTATTTAGTTAGTATTTCAGAAGCATTGTTCTAAGGTTTAAGGATATTTTTCCTTTAGGTGTAGGTAACAACAATGATTTATTGTTTCAGGTTATTTCTCATTGGAAAACCTAGGAATTGTTTTAATTCCAGAAAGTGACAGTTCGTCTAGATAATTCTGTAACACTAAGATTTCTAGTGTGGAGCTGTAGTTCTTTCCATATCTATTCATGGAAGGATTCAACATTGGAGCGATTCAAGTTGAAAGTAAGCCTCAGTTAGTGACTTTCGAAGAGCCTTATGGAGAATCTCACTCTTTTTTAGTCATAAGAAAATCCAGGGAAGGTAATAGGTCATTGCCCATAAGTAGTCAATCTAACAGAGACGAACTCATTCATATTTGTCGTTCGTTGTTTCTTGTAATTAATGTTAAGGACAGAATTATTCCTTTCGAACCATTTTTCTGGTGTAGTACTAGTTTTATTTAAATAGTATGTTAAGAAGCCTTGTTCTAAGGTTTGATGGTAGTTTCCATTAAGTATAATGTCAATTCTTTGTTGATTTCAGGTTATCTCTCTATCGGAGGATTTTTAGAAAGTTCTTCTAGATAATTCTGTAAACACTAGGAATTCTAGTGCCATAGTTAATACCATAACTATTGCATGGAAGGATTCAACATTGGAGCGATTCAAGTTGAAAGTAAGCCTCAGTTAGTGACTTTCGAAGAGCCTTATGGAGAATCTCACTCTTTTTTTTAGTCATAAGAAAATCCAGGGAAGGTAATAGGTCATTGCCCATAAGTAGCCAATCCAAAAGAGACAAACTTAGTCATATCTGTCGTCCAGTGCCTTTGTGCAATTAATTAATCTTGAAATCAGAATTATTCTTTCCGAACCAAGCCTAAGTTAAATTATAGTTAATTTGTCCTGATTATTACTTTATTTATAGGTAGGTTATATTAAATACTTGTAGTTTCATTCAGTAGTCCTAACTTATTGTGATTTAATTGATTTTTTATCAGTTATGTTTAGTTTTCATCGTTCGTTTTCTTTCCGTCACAAATTATATTAATTTCTTAATTGTTTCCCCAGATGTTTACTTTATGAGTATGTAAAGTTATATTTAGGCTCTATAGCATTGTTATGATGTATAATGAAATGATTAAACCATATTACAACTCCTTTCATTCAAAGTAGGTACATATGTAATGGTTAGTTTTATCAATTTGTTTGCCGGGCATCATATTGTTTAGATGTTTACTCATTCATGTTTGACTTAATAACTCTGTAAATTTATTACAATATAGTTTATAGTATTATAATTGATTCCTAAGGAAGGTTACGTTTCACCAGTTCATTTCTTTGTCATAGTATCTTTAATTTCCCCGAGTGTTTGTTTTATATTTTGTTGTGTTGGCTTAATTTTATGTAGTTTCCTATAGTTTAAGATGACCCTGTCTTACAGCATTAATACCTCCCTATCAGAAGAAACCTAGGCTAAAGGTGTGTGTGTACCTTCTTTGTCATGATATTAAACTTTTAATTTCCCCTTAGTGGTTGTTTTATATTTAACTTGATTTCATGCAGTTTCCTATAGTTTAAGATGATCCTGTCTTACAGCATTAATCCCTTCCTATCAGAAGAAACCTAGGCTAAAGATATGTGTGCCTACCTGTCAAACACTCAGGGCTGTCCGGAGTCCACATTTAACTTTACCTATCGAAATTGGAACAGACCCGGTGTAAGGAAAGTCCAATGTGTGTGTGTGTGTGGCCCTACGCTCTTATAAACTAGCTAACTCATAGGGACTTACGAACCTCCTATGGCTAGCACCTCTTATCGTTAACATTATAATCTAGGTAGCTCTTATAAATAACACTCATACTCTTATGAATCTTTATCTACTTACCCTAAGTTTCTTAAGAACTAAAACCTGTCTAGCTTCTAAGAAAATGGTGTGTATCTAACAGAAGCAAGCCTGATTATCACAACTTCGGAGTCATGATAACCAGATTTTCCCAAGTTAATTGTGCATGGAGAAGTCCCACAGGGAAATTCCAAGGTTGTCCTTTTCTAACTAGCTATCTCAAGTCCGGAGGCACCGGGAGTTTTGCTTATTTCTAAGCCCTAGGCCACCCTAAGATTTCCAAACGGCAACCTATCGTCGTAGTTTGTCGCCCCGGATGTCATACTGGGAAGGGAGTTTATGTCGTTGGAAATCGCCCTAACCATGTAGGAATGCCGTGTGTGTGTGTGGGGGACCATTCAGATCGACTTTATGCACAGGCAAATATATTTTCGTCACTGTCTAGAGGAATCACTCCGCCCGTACACAAAATACGATCGAAATGGGTGGTCAGGCGCTTCTAGCCACCCATGCCGGAAGACGCCCCTGAGGTCACCACATTCCTCAGGCTATCAGCTAAACTCTTGGCAAGCACCGTTTCAATTCGCCAACCTACGCGCCCTACCAGTATCAACAAGAATCAGAACATTCGCAGTTTGACTCAAGCTAACACAGGCCCTAGTATCACTTCCTATCTCCCCAGAATCGCTTTTAAGGATCACTAAATCCCCTTTGGAAGAGACCTAGCGATCCGTAAAACATATTCCTACGCACTTTTCACTACTTCGCCATTTTGGTTTTCTCACTTTCCTAAGCACGTCCGTTCTCTTCGCAGTTTCGCAAGTCAAGAAACCAGAGACTCTCGCGCCTCTCTCCACCTCCGCTCTAAATCTTCCGTCTCCCTCTTTTCCCTAACAATGCTGTTGTCTCATTCGCCCATTCCTTCCAGTGTTACCAACATCGCGAAGTCCTTCCCGTACTTTTAACCATTCCCTTCGAATTTCATAATTATTAATTATTTAATTGATCCGTTTTCAATTTCCGCCTTACGATACGACTTGACCTTTTAATCTCTTACCATAGAGTTTCTACCTGTGCAATAATTAGCTTTTCCCAAATTGAATGCAATATTTATGTGTAGCCAAAATCTCACCAATCTGTCAATGCAAATCTCAGTATTCTGCCAAAATTGACAAATGTGTATTTTTATTTTGTGAAATGTAGCGAGTCCAATTCGGGACCGTTACAGCCAACCCCCAAAATATTCGCAGGTGTATTTATTTAAATCACCGAAGTAATATTTTTACCTCTCTGGAATTACAACAGTAATTATTTCACAAACATAAGAATACCAAACAACCCCCATTTTTCCATTCTTTTATTCAGTCAAAATCGATAAATGTGTAACCCTCATCTTGTAAAATGTGGCGAGTCCAAGTTGGGACCGTTACAGCCAACCCCCAAAATATTCGCAGGTGTATTTATTTAAATCGCCGAAGTAATATTTTCCTCTCCGGAATTACAGCAGTACGTATTTCTCAAACATAGGAATACCAAACAACCCCCATTTCTTTCATTCTTTTATTCAGTAAAATCGATAAGTTTGTACCTTCATCCTGTGAAATGTGGCGAGTCCAAGTTGGGACCGTTACAGCCAACCCCCAAAATATTCGCAGGTGCATTTATTTATATCACCGGAGTAATATTTTCCTCTCCGGAATTACCACAGTACCAGTTTTACAAACATAAGAATACTGAAAAGGCCCCCTTACTTATTATTTATTCTAATTTGCTCGTATTTGACTTCAATCGTGTGTGTGTATATATTGTAACAAGTACAATTGTGTATATGATAAATAGATAAATGATTGTTTGTGTTTTTAAACTGTATCCTAAAACTTTATTATTAGAACCAGTACGTGAACATTCCCCGCATTGAACATCCCCAAAAATCGCTCTCATCACCTGGACATCCCAAAGCCCAGAAGAAAAGACGGTTGTGAGGCGTCTCTATCCTAATGATATTATGTAAGCGCTTATCCCCCAATTTACTTATTTTTCGATATAAGAGATACATACTTACATTACCCCTCTAAACTCGGACATGCCGTGCCCGGCTTAAGGTACATAAATTGTCGATGTTCGCAACTTTCCAGTTCACTCCCGAATTCTTGATAGTAAAGCTTATGATTCAGAGCATGTGTAGTGTGCCTTGGTCTTAGCCCCGGGACTTGCACGTAGAGTGGATTCTTTATGAAATCGGCTTATACCGATGATTTTTATCAGCTGATCTAACCTAACACCAAATTCTCCTTCATAAAGAAACGTTGTAAGTGTAGTGTGTCGATCCGAAGCCAAATAGTGACAAACCGTCTTAAACCCAGGTCGATGGTTTACTAAAGCCCTTCATTCGACTAAAATCCTTTTCATAAATCTCTCAGCAACCCCCCTTCCAAACAACTTTCAGTCTCATAATATTTGCACACCTTTCAGAACGTAAACTCTTATCATTTTTCACGCTACTCAAGCAAAGCACCAAACCCGCACGGATTATAAGACACGAATTAAGAATTTATTTCAACAATGTAAAACAACCCCCCGAATTTAAATTTATGCAATAGTATTCTATTATGTTTGTTTCGTTTTATTACCATTACCTTTACCTTTACCTCCTTTCATTTACCTTTACCTTATTCAGTTACCTTTACCTTTTCCTTTTCCAGTTACCGTTACCTTTTTCAATTACCAATACCTTTAACTCATTTCTTTTTCAAATAAAACTAGATATATATATATTTTTTTTGTTTTTATGATTATTTCATATTATTTTCTTACAGAGTTCTTTCAAACAATATTTCAACATCAACCTATCACATCCCACCGCTGGGCACGGGCCCCTCCCCGTACGATGCTTTCCCTCACCGAAAAGCGAGCGACAACCACGCCCATACGTTTCACGGAAACACACCGGCACGTGCCCACACTGGGACTCGAACCCACGACCCTCCGACCGAAAGGCGGACGCTCTCCCATTAGGCTACCACCGCTTCCATCTCATTAATTCTTATTTACCATCAGCTCTTATGATCCTTTTCATATTTATTACAATAATTATATTTTTAAACAATATTCGTTGGACTATTATTACTAAGTTGTTAAAAGTCTGCTTTACAATCTTCTATTCCATTTTACATTTATGTTTCTTCTCTTTATGTTTATATTTCTTCTTCTTTATAATTAATCTGTGTAAAATTTTATATTTCCTGCAACAGTTAATTTAAATAAGTTACCACCAAATCGTATTTATAGATGGTGACAACCCCCCGACATTTCCCCTCTGGTTAATCTAATAATTGTATATAATTTTTTTCTCTAATCGCTGCCTATTTTTCTTACTAAGATTTGTGTATTTTACGATTTAGCCTTTGATTTTGTCCTTTTCCCTAATTGTTTATTATATTATGGTATATATTAAGTTTATCTATTATGTTACTATGTATTTAAGTTTATTTTGTGTATAATATGTATCTATTTATTTATTTATTTTAATCTACGTATATAAAGAAAGCCACCGTCCGATGTCCTATTTACTCCTCTCTGTGCATGGTTGTCTGGAAGAGATCGCTCTGAGCGATAAGACCGCCCATTGTGACACTAATTGCAAAATTTGTCTTGTTTTAGTTTCAATCCTTCTTTGTTCTGCGGTGCCTCAATAAAGAGTTTATCTATCTATCTATCTATTTATCCTATAATAATATATTTCCCTCCATAAACATCAACCACCTTCCGGACTACAATGCCATACCGAACACCATCCTATTTCACGGCAACAATTGTGACTAATTACTTAGTCACCGAAGACGAAGTTATACTGAACCTAATTACTTTCTCCTAATAACTTTTCCTTTAAAGATTCTAATCTAAATTGCAACTAATAATAATCATAACCAATAAGCTAATCCTAGTCATAAATACAACCGATCCTGTTCTAAACTATCCTGTTCTTAAACTATCCTTATTTTACCGATCCTGGTCTCGCTATTCTAGTTTTGACTAGCCTGGTCACTCTATTCTGGTTTTGCATATCCTGGTCTAAACTATCCTGGTTCACTCTATTCTAGTCTTGATTATCCTGGTCACGTTATTCTAGTTTTGTCTATCCTGGTTACGCTATTCTGGTTTTGCCTATCCTGGTCACGTTATTCTAGTTTCGACAATCCTGGTCACGCTATTCTAGTTTCGATTATCCTGGTCACGCTATTCTAATGTTGACAATCCTGGTCACGGCACCAATTGTAACTCCCCCCTTTCTTCTCTCCCCGCTTTATATATACTCTATCTCATACTAAATTTTTTTAAATTAATAATTATTTATTTAACTTAAATAAACTTACACAAATCTTAAACTAATCGTCTCCCCCTACTCTCTTCTACTCTCTCCTAATAATACTAATAATAATAATAACGTTCAGTACAACTCCGTAACTCCACTAACTCCGCACCTAACCTACTCTCTCTTACTTAACTTTACTTTATTTTACGTTGTTTTGGCCCGATGATCGTCTAGTAACCCTTCGTTGTGTTCCGCGTGTAGCAACCTAAATTCTTTGAATGTTCAGTATAGCTTCGCAATCCGTCAGTAGTCAATATCACAAGAGATAAATAATTTGAATTTAGATTTCGCTGAATTAATACCATTCGTTTTCTACCATTCCTAAATTATTATATGGCGTCCCAAAATAAGCTCAACCTAATATTCTCGTTCCGTTCTACCTCTTATCAAATCCGTATTATCTAAATATCTGACCAAGTATATCTTAATCCTAGCCCTTCGTTGTCCCATATATAACCTTTCATTCAAAATTATAAATTAATAATCGTCAACCTTTTATCAACTTTTCGTCAACCTTACATTTTTCGTAACTCATCAACCTTTCGCTCGACCTTAACCTTTGTAATTATCACGAGAGTCTATGATTAAAACTTCCATTCTGAATCTACGATCATGACAGCGGCTATGACTTAGAGCCCCGCCCCGCCCTAAGTTGTGAATTTCGTCGGACCAGACTTGGATATTCTCCACCGCTTGTCGGGATTAAGTACCGCCTCGCAGTTACGAAATCTCGACGGAAAGTATTTACTTTCATTTAATTTACTATGTTTGTCTATCTGTGGTCTTCCATCAAATTTCAATTCATCGTTCTATTATCCGTCACTCTCACAGGACAAATGACACTGACAGCAGCTAACATCGCTCCATGACAATAAGCTTACTTGTCAAAGTCACCCGTCCGAACTCATTTAAACAGATGTGAAATCTTTATGTTATCGCTAGAAAATACCGTGAAACTCGCCTATTACTATAAGTCTAGTATATCTAAGCAAGAGGACTTCATAAAGAGGGACTTCTTTTCTTTTATCTAAAGAGTATTCACGGTTCGATCTCATTCATACCCGGTTTGTAAACAATCTCACAACCTCCATTCATGATTCAACGAGGATGAAGGGTTATCAGCGGACATAACCCCCGCCATGGTCGAATTTCCATCCTTCTTATCTAGTTCATGCGGTTCCTCAATCCCACTTACTTATTTTAGCAAAAGGGAAAGAGGCCCCAATATTTAGAGATCTAAAATCTCGTTAAACCTATCCTAGCTCTACCTACTAGGAGCAACTACATAATACATTAGGCTTTATTTACCCATCTGTACATACGCCTAGCTTATTTAGCATAATATGGGACTATTGTCCAGGTTTCTATTTGTAGAATTATATTATGTGGTAAGAGGTTATATTTTCCCCTCGGTGTAATAATACTGGTTTTATTTAGTTAGTATTTCAGAAGCATTGTTCTAAGGTTTAAGGATATTTTTCCTTTAGGTGTAGGTAACAACAATGATTTATTGTTTCAGGTTATTTCTCATTGGAAAACCTAGGAATTGTTTTAATTCCAGAAAGTGACAGTTCGTCTAGATAATTCTGTAACACTAAGATTTCTAGTGTGGAGCTGTAGTTCTTTCCATATCTATTCATGGAAGGATTCAACATTGGAGCGATTCAAGTTGAAAGTAAGCCTCAGTTAGTGACTTTCGAAGAGCCTTATGGAGAATCTCACTCTTTTTTAGTCATAAGAAAATCCAGGGAAGGTAATAGGTCATTGCCCATAAGTAGTCAATCTAACAGAGACGAACTCATTCATATTTGTCGTTCGTTGTTTCTTGTAATTAATGTTAAGGACAGAATTATTCCTTTCGAACCATTTTTCTGGTGTAGTACTAGTTTTATTTAAATAGTATGTTAAGAAGCCTTGTTCTAAGGTTTGATGGTAGTTTCCATTAAGTATAATGTCAATTCTTTGTTGATTTCAGGTTATCTCTCTATCGGAGGATTTTTAGAAAGTTCTTCTAGATAATTCTGTAAACACTAGGAATTCTAGTGCCATAGTTAATACCATAACTATTGCATGGAAGGATTCAACATTGGAGCGATTCAAGTTGAAAGTAAGCCTCAGTTAGTGACTTTCGAAGAGCCTTATGGAGAATCTCACTCTTTTTTTTAGTCATAAGAAAATCCAGGGAAGGTAATAGGTCATTGCCCATAAGTAGCCAATCCAAAAGAGACAAACTTAGTCATATCTGTCGTCCAGTGCCTTTGTGCAATTAATTAATCTTGAAATCAGAATTATTCTTTCCGAACCAAGCCTAAGTTAAATTATAGTTAATTTGTCCTGATTATTACTTTATTTATAGGTAGGTTATATTAAATACTTGTAGTTTCATTCAGTAGTCCTAACTTATTGTGATTTAATTGATTTTTTATCAGTTATGTTTAGTTTTCATCGTTCGTTTTCTTTCCGTCACAAATTATATTAATTTCTTAATTGTTTCCCCAGATGTTTACTTTATGAGTATGTAAAGTTATATTTAGGCTCTATAGCATTGTTATGATGTATAATGAAATGATTAAACCATATTACAACTCCTTTCATTCAAAGTAGGTACATATGTAATGGTTAGTTTTATCAATTTGTTTGCCGGGCATCATATTGTTTAGATGTTTACTCATTCATGTTTGACTTAATAACTCTGTAAATTTATTACAATATAGTTTATAGTATTATAATTGATTCCTAAGGAAGGTTACGTTTCACCAGTTCATTTCTTTGTCATAGTATCTTTAATTTCCCCGAGTGTTTGTTTTATATTTTGTTGTGTTGGCTTAATTTTATGTAGTTTCCTATAGTTTAAGATGACCCTGTCTTACAGCATTAATACCTCCCTATCAGAAGAAACCTAGGCTAAAGGTGTGTGTGTACCTTCTTTGTCATGATATTAAACTTTTAATTTCCCCTTAGTGGTTGTTTTATATTTAACTTGATTTCATGCAGTTTCCTATAGTTTAAGATGATCCTGTCTTACAGCATTAATCCCTTCCTATCAGAAGAAACCTAGGCTAAAGATATGTGTGCCTACCTGTCAAACACTCAGGGCTGTCCGGAGTCCACATTTAACTTTACCTATCGAAATTGGAACAGACCCGGTGTAAGGAAAGTCCAATGTGTGTGTGTGTGTGGCCCTACGCTCTTATAAACTAGCTAACTCATAGGGACTTACGAACCTCCTATGGCTAGCACCTCTTATCGTTAACATTATAATCTAGGTAGCTCTTATAAATAACACTCATACTCTTATGAATCTTTATCTACTTACCCTAAGTTTCTTAAGAACTAAAACCTGTCTAGCTTCTAAGAAAATGGTGTGTATCTAACAGAAGCAAGCCTGATTATCACAACTTCGGAGTCATGATAACCAGATTTTCCCAAGTTAATTGTGCATGGAGAAGTCCCACAGGGAAATTCCAAGGTTGTCCTTTTCTAACTAGCTATCTCAAGTCCGGAGGCACCGGGAGTTTTGCTTATTTCTAAGCCCTAGGCCACCCTAAGATTTCCAAACGGCAACCTATCGTCGTAGTTTGTCGCCCCGGATGTCATACTGGGAAGGGAGTTTATGTCGTTGGAAATCGCCCTAACCATGTAGGAATGCCGTGTGTGTGTGTGGGGGACCATTCAGATCGACTTTATGCACAGGCAAATATATTTTCGTCACTGTCTAGAGGAATCACTCCGCCCGTACACAAAATACGATCGAAATGGGTGGTCAGGCGCTTCTAGCCACCCATGCCGGAAGACGCCCCTGAGGTCACCACATTCCTCAGGCTATCAGCTAAACTCTTGGCAAGCACCGTTTCAATTCGCCAACCTACGCGCCCTACCAGTATCAACAAGAATCAGAACATTCGCAGTTTGACTCAAGCTAACACAGGCCCTAGTATCACTTCCTATCTCCCCAGAATCGCTTTTAAGGATCACTAAATCCCCTTTGGAAGAGACCTAGCGATCCGTAAAACATATTCCTACGCACTTTTCACTACTTCGCCATTTTGGTTTTCTCACTTTCCTAAGCACGTCCGTTCTCTTCGCAGTTTCGCAAGTCAAGAAACCAGAGACTCTCGCGCCTCTCTCCACCTCCGCTCTAAATCTTCCGTCTCCCTCTTTTCCCTAACAATGCTGTTGTCTCATTCGCCCATTCCTTCCAGTGTTACCAACATCGCGAAGTCCTTCCCGTACTTTTAACCATTCCCTTCGAATTTCATAATTATTAATTATTTAATTGATCCGTTTTCAATTTCCGCCTTACGATACGACTTGACCTTTTAATCTCTTACCATAGAGTTTCTACCTGTGCAATAATTAGCTTTTCCCAAATTGAATGCAATATTTATGTGTAGCCAAAATCTCACCAATCTGTCAATGCAAATCTCAGTATTCTGCCAAAATTGACAAATGTGTATTTTTATTTTGTGAAATGTAGCGAGTCCAATTCGGGACCGTTACATTACTATCAGGCGAATGACATGTTCGTCTCGTGAAAAAAAAACTACTATTATTATATTAGTAGAGTCATAATTTCACATGAGCCCTTACTGTCTCTACGTCAAGTATCGGTCCCATTTGCAAATATCCCTGAACCCTTAATCTGGCTTGCATTTTACGAGACCTACGGCAATATCTGTCAATGTCCGTATCAATAAATTTTGAACGGTTAGGGAGAATGACGTCGTTTGAGCCGTTTGACGGTTGGAGACGAGCGCGCGTAATCCGCGGTCTAGTAGACCCCATCTGGTAGGTAAGGGTTAAGTCGCGACAAATAGACCATTTGCAAATAATAAGACGCAATGAAAGAATAAATTAAGGGCCGGGTTTGGAGGGTTGAAGGTGCTAAAATGCAGCGGTTTGTGGGTTGAGGTGGATTGGAAGGTTTCAATGGTCGCTGTAAATATAGGATTGTTGCACGTGTTGGATCGATTTTTTACAAGATTCTAGCTTCGCCCCGCGGTTTCACCCGCGTAGTTCCCGTTCCCACGAAAATACTTGTTTCCTAATGGATTTTGTAGACCTTTGTCAGATATTCACCTGACAAGCAGTAGTGTGCAAACATTACTGTGTTCCGGTTTGAAGGGCATTGTTTCCAGCGAAATTACTAGGCATATGAGACTTTAGAGCCGATGTCTCAGGGTGACGAGCGCAGGATTATGCAATGCAATGTTCTGGGTGGTGCTGTGACTGTTATGGGCAGGCGTAGCGCTTACCATCAGGTGAACGTCTTGCTCGTCTCGTCGCACAGTCAAATAATTAAAAAAAAAATACGGCGATAACGCTCAACATCCGTTGTAAAGTATTCCATGCCCAGTAATTTCTCTGGAAACAGTGCCCTTAAAACCAGATACTTTCACACTACTGCTTGGCGGATGATTATTTGTGCTTCGTCAGGCGGACTCTTGCAGAAGATGCCTACCACTACAAGAAACCTCTTCTGCACCTCACTCTGAAACAATGATGTTAAAATTATAATGATTTACTACTGTAATTAATTATTTCCAATGTAAAACACATCCAAGATTAAGATCACCTTCCAAACCATTAAACCTAATCCAAACAAACGAAATTACATACAAAATTCATTAAATTCTAAATCATTTTGTCTCTGGACTCCCTGTGGAGACGTCTTAAGACGTTTCCTCAGGAATGGCAATTAATAATTATTTCGGCTGCTTCCGGTCGCGGCCCTAAGGCCAACTTCCGGCGAGAGGCGCCGGGGGCGAACAATAGTATGTTAATAAATATTGTTAACTGTTGACGGAAATCAGACGAGAATTGTTATTGGAGGCGGATAGTTTTTATTTTGAGTAGAGGGATGGTAATATCTCTACAAAATATCGTAACAATCGACTATTATCGCAAATTCTATAAATCTATGATGATTTTATAAATATAAAGGCACAGGGCGGTTGCCAGGATCCTTATCAGGAGGCTCCATGCTCAGCGCAGGCGTGGATTAGTCGGGCGAGAAGAATAAAACAACTCTCTCAGTCCTACACACTCTAATCAGCTATTTTACAATGATTCCATGAAATACGACGTTAAATACAATCAGGATATTTGAATTAAACGATACGCAGAGAAACTCCACCGAACACGTAATGCGCAAGCCCGATGCAAACTGATTTTTCTGCCAAATCTAACGGCAACCGATCTGTTTGCTTGTCTCTGGTTGCACACTAGCGCCCGGAGTTGTGTCAGAGTGGGGAAACTTCGACTGTCACAAATTAGTTACGTTTCTTGCCACTCTAAAATAATCGACGCGCCGTCAAATATATATTTTTCATTTATTTATTTATTCCATTATGTATATAATTCATATACATAATATATGTATTTGTGTGTGTATTGTGTTTATTTATTCCATTGTACTACCCTTGCTTACCTGTCTTTTGTTGTATAATAAAAGTTTTCTATTCTATTCTATCATTTAAAATAGTTACCCGGTCTAGGGCCGAAACCCAAAACACTGCTTAAAATTTAAATTTCCCGTGTGCCGACATGTACTCCGATGTAACCTAAATAAGGCAGCTTCCCCCTCCTAGTGTATCGTCTAACATTTATAAAAATAGCAGAGTATTATTTTATCGCCAGGAATAAACACACGTATCATACAATCGTATTTCAATGCTCCTCACCAATTACCTAACCCTACACGCAAGCAGCAACCACAACACATAAGAGGTAAACCCGCTACAAGCGAAACGTACCCACTTTAATAGAATAGGAATCAAAACCAGTTTCTATAGATGATCCAAATCATAATCTTCGTCATCGTTTTTCAGCTTCCTTTACGACTGGTTCCGTACATCTATGGTGGTAATAACCTACTTTTAATTACTGAGATAGCGCAGGAGCCATCGCGTTCATTGCACTATAACCTTACTATAGTCTGCTATATCCGCGAAACGTTTGATGTAATAAACGAAACGTTTATAGCGCATGAAAGCGCGGTGTAAATTATATCAGGATAGTTTGATCACCTATCCTCCTGACTCATTCAAGCTTCAATATGATATGACTTAAAATTATTACAAAAAATCATAAAAGATTATTAAAAAAAAATATACGAAACGTAACTCTCTCTCTATTCTCTATTTCTCTCTTCACTTACTTTTATCTCCCTCTCAACTTCCCATCGCCTCGCCCGATCACATTTTTCGTAACGCATTCACCAGCTTACTCCACAAGTTAAGCGTGCGTAAAGAAGTATTACTTCAAAAATATACAGACAAATTGAGAACCTCCTTTTTTGAAGTCGTTTAAAAAAAAGTACGAATTTATTGTTGTGGTGTCCGTGGTAGTGGTTTACTTATCCATGCCAATGACAAAATGAAAACTAGAGCAGTTGAATTTCTAATTTTACCATGATAATTGAAGTGAAACTTCTAATGCGACTTCCAACAAGGTTGCGTTAAACGTTTAACGCTACCATGGAGGGGGTATGAAAGCGCTGTTGCGTTTGAAAAATTATAACTAAAAGATGCGATCAATTGCGAATTTTAAGCAATGTTAATAAACTTTGTCTTAAAGAAACAATATCATTTCACTAAAAATCAATATCTGACCCCTTCCTATTTTCATATCCAGATTACGAAGTTTCACTTCTTCCGCGCTGAGGGACTCCACGCACTATTTTTTAATGTCAACTTTTGATTGTTTTCGAGTTGTTTTTTGTTTTATGTGTTATGAAGTTACAATTATAGACAAATTGATAGACTTTGACTCGTGAAAGAAAGAAAGAAAGAAAAAACATTTATTCTGACACAACTGCACACAACTGCGAACAACGTACTTATTTAGAGACAAGACAAGAAAATGAAAACACACGATGAACATAATAGTGCATTTGATTACTTGCAATAAATGAATTGAGTTTTGAATTTTTAGTTTACATAACATTTTAACCTAATGCTTGGTTCCACTATACTACAATGGTGTGGAGTAGTTGACAAATGTTAGTACATTTTACAGTCTGGTGATCTCTACCGCGGCGATAGGAGCATGCACAATGGGACTAGCTCCTGAAATACACGGACTAATGTATGGTATTTGTTTGGTGACACAATGATACTTTATACACGTAGTTTTGCTTTAGTTTGCTGAGTGGGCTGTAAATTTTCTATGTAGATTATTACCCGGCTATGGCGAAAGAATGAAGTCTTCTCTTGTCTTTTTCTGTCTATGGTTTAATATTGTAGCTCTTATTGGACCGTTTTTGACTAATTTCGCCGGAAGTAAGATACTGGGGAAGAGGGGGGACAAATAAATATTTTATTTAAAACACTAGTTAAATCCTAATTTACTCCGTAGAGTAAAAATTTTTGAATTTTTTAACACATCAAAATGCTAAGGCTTTAGTTTTTCTTATTATATAATTGACTAGCTGTGCCCTGCGGTTTCACTCGCGTTATGTATTATCCCACGAAGACCATTACTTTTTTCGAGATCAAAAGTGTCCTATCCTATCCAGGTATTAAAAACTATCTGTATACCATATTTCATCTAAATTGGTTTAGTAATTTAGGGTGTAAGAGTAGCAAACATTCATCTATCCATCCATCCATCCTCACAAACTTTCACATTCATAATATGAATAGGATGAGATTTGGTTCTAGATTCAAATTAACAAAGTTTTTACTTGACTGCTGCAGAAAGAGTGTTATGTTTTTTTATATAAAAGTCGTCGATCTGTAGTGGAGCCTTATCCATAGGTGCTAAGATATACGCTTTACATCATCATAATGTACAACAATAAAACCAGGACAATAAAATCTAAGGCGTGAAGCAGTAAGAAAGACAATATTAATTACTGACTAACCCGCAAATTTACCAATAAATATAATATAATTCAAGACTCTTATGCAGTGAGTTTAATGTTGATTTTCGAATGAAGCTGTTCTTACTTAAGTTGGCAAATGAAGTGATGTGACCCGTAAGGGGAGGGACGGAAGAATTCCTAATATATGGTGTTTTAGGTAATTAAATGTCACATAGATCAGAGATTAATGATGTGTTACGACGTGTGGCGTGAACTGGGGGGGGGGTCGTTTGTTTTCTATTGCGAATAGTCGGATGCGACTAGATAGACAGATAGAACAAAAAAATGTGAATAAATAATTTGAATTTAAATGTGAATACATTAAAAAAAGCCACCGGAAGCCGGTGGTGAAGCCACCGTCATCAATCATCATCAACAACCCATAACCATAACCCACTGCTGGGCCCGGGTCTCCCCTCACTTTCGTGAGGAGGATTAGGCCATAATACACCACGGGGGCCAGATCCGGATTGGTGGATCACATACCTACCTCCGAAATAATTCTCGGGTAGATATGTGGGTTTCCTCACGATGTTTTCCTTCACGAAAAGCGAGTGATAATTACGTACATATGTTTTACAAGAAACACATTGGTACGTGCCTGCACTGGGATTTGAACTCACGACCTTCTGCTCGGAAGGCCCACGTTCTTCCACTAGGCTACCACCGCTTACGCCAGCGTCGGATGTCCTAATTACTCCTCTCCGTGCATGGTTGTCTGGAAGAGATCGCTCTAAGCGATAAGACCGCCCATTGTGACACTAATTGTAAAACTTGTTTTGTTCTAGTTTTTAAGGTTTCTTTGTTCTGTGGTGTTTCAATAAAGAGTTTATCTATCTATCTAGATAGATAGATAGATGGACAGATAAATAATTCTTTATTGACACCAAAATCTACTATTAATAGGCCCCTACATTCACATAATTATTATTATGAAGCTGTAATAGAGGCTTAGGTCATATAAAATAAAACGACACAGTAATTTATTAATTAAATTCATTCGTTATTTAAATAATGAAGTCAATACTAAAACTTAGTCATCAATATTAAGGTCTATAAGGGTAAGTCTTTTAAGTTATTATTTTTTAAATCAAAGTTCATCACAGTAACATTCAGGGTATACCATTTTTTCTGCACTTCTAGCCAAGAATACTAGTACAAAGTTCTGAACCGTTTTATTTTAATTGGCACTCTTTTGCGAATCTTCACATAACGTGTGTGTTTACTGTTTACTGGCGTTGTGTCGTGACTTAACTCAATCAGCTGTGCGTGCACACACAACTGGTGTAATAAAATTGACAATGCAGCAGTGCGGTTCGCACGCCAGGCGTGTTTTCGCTTTTTAAAACGTTAAAACGTTTAAAACGTTTAACGTTATAAAAACACAAACGTGTGTATTTTTAGCAGTCAACGTGTTAAATAAATAAAAATAATGTAAAGCTACTTTTTCTGTGGTAATGGCCGCAAAGAGCAAAACCTGGCAATTCTCATCGTGTCGAAGATATTAAGTAAAAAGAACAAACCAATGTCCACAAAACAATAAATCATTAACGTTCATGCCAGATTCAATATTACATAACAGAACATTGAAAAATGTCCCAGCGTGGGACATTTATGAGAAACCTGCCGACCGAAGGAGATTAATGTTATAAGGTCGCTGAAGACGAAGATTTACCATTTCATATCCTAACACTTTAAACTGAATTTCATAATGTGAGACGTTGTTCATGTTGTGTATAATATTCAAATTATTTGTTCATAAATAGTAATTATAAATTTTTCTCTTTTGTTTTTGCCACATCGCCACCATTTTAACAGCAGCTCCAGGATGACTGGTACAGAAAGCTACTTAGCATTAAGTCCTACTTGTCCCTATTTTTATTTTGTGTGATAAAGAATTTAAAAAAATATTCACAACTAGCTGCGCCCTGCGGTTTCACACGTGTAATTCCAGTTTTCCACCAAAACTTGTGCATTTCCCATGTTAAAAACATCTCATGCTACACATAAATATATAAACAAATATAGATCGAGAAAAAAACATAAGTAAAGTCCAATGTAAAATAGTAGGATCATACAAAAATCTCACATGGTAAAAAGTACTTTAAGTTTTTCCAAATTTTAGGGGAACTATTCATTTTTTTTAGTTCTTAATACTAAATTAGAACAATTACAAACATTTAAAATTAACAAATAGCTATTTCGGTTTAATCTTTCTCGAGTTTTAAGCTTAGAAACAGATTTAGCTATTCATTTTTATTTATGTCACTAGCAGTTCCTGAGATCCTAGCGTTCAAACAAACAAACAAACTCTTCAGCTTTTTAGATTAGTATAGATTTATATACTAGCATTAATATAAATAAATGACTGGAAAATCATTTCACCTTCAAAATTACAGTTTTAAAAAATGTACAAATATCAATTTTGAAAAAAAATAATTTTGTAAACACTATCTACGCTAGAGTAGTCTGGAAGATATGACTGCTTTATACGATAAGGCCGTTGATAGTACATACTATTTAAAAAATGTTATATAGTGAAGTAATGTTATTTAGTTCTAATTGAAATAAATAGCTTTCTGTACTGTTACCGTTACTCTCAAAAAAACTAAATATTTAGTTTAATGGTGTACACTTCCTCTTTCTATTTCAATATAATTATATACTGACTTTATCCTTCCAGTTAAATTAACTGGCGCCAGCTAAACAACCTCTCAAATATTCTATTCTCCTGCAGACGTATTCCGGTACAAAGCAACCCTTTTCACTACAATTCCGGTTCCAATCGTAAATTTATCTCCGAAGCTATTAGTTCGATAAAATTCAACTAAAACGATAAATAAAACGGACTTTGACGGATTGCCGGTTTCCCTTACAAAGAGTAAATGATCACCACATTTGGAGAAACTATTTGCCATCGCAACTAGTGCTCTATCGCGTTCTTATAAGAGTCAGTTATTTTGGAAATGCGTGCAAAATATATTTTGTACAAGAGTTATATCTGTGTCACATGGGAACGTTTTGTCCGAAACTAAACTTATTTACTGAGAACTGAATAAAACATAAGAGGATGCTGATCGAATGGAGATTATTGTGATTAATTTTCTAAACAGTTTCATTTTGATCGACGCAAAAATTAACCCTTCCGTACATTTTCTGTATCATTCTTTCAAAACTCAATACTCAAAACTCAAATCATTTATCGTAAATAGGCAAAATATTGCACTTTTACGCGTAAAAAATAATATCTTATACATAAGTATGGAAATACAAAAAATAAGTCAAAATATTATGATCTCCGAAACTAATGATTATTATCTAATTATGGTTTGAGTTTGAAAAAGGAAATTTCCCTTTCAAGTGGTGACTCATGCTTGAATCTCGCACAGGAAAAGGAAAACTCCATTGACTCTACCAGTGCTTCGGAAATACGCCCGTTAGAGAAGATAGCACCAAAAAACTATACGGGGATGTCATTTTTTAAATTTTCGTCATTCATTTTTTTTGAGAGTTAATGCCAATATATGTTTGTCTTGTTACCACTATCTTCATTTAAAACCAGATGAAACAGAGGCCAAACAAACACACCGTCCATGCAAAGTAAAATATAGCACAAACGAAAAAAAAAACACATTGTTTAACGCCAATTCTTCCGAATTAGAAAATCTTACACCGAATGAAAAAACCTGCCAACTCAAAAATTCTAAAATTTTCACCATTACCATAAAATTTCCAACTTTATTAGAGACGTGCATTACGAATAAGATATTCCTTAATGCACTCCGGAGTTCCGTATAAACACGGGTGTAAAGCAAAGGTGTCGTAAACAATATTAAATTCTGGAAGTTTCCCAGTTCCAATGGAACTCAGTCTTGGTGTATTAGGGTAAGTTCGTTTCGATGTGAGAGAACTAACTTATAAGATTGCATTTCTCTATAAGATTCAGAGATAAAAATTGAAATGGATGTGGTTTTTGATCCAAAAAACAACCTTATTGCCTTACGTAATCGTACTTACAGCTGTTTTTATAATGATTATCTATTTATCTTCATAAAACTGTGCACCTTAAATTAATAGTGTTCAATTGACGAGTTTTTTTAAGAACGCATTTTATTAATTCAATTAAATAATGTATTATTGCAAAGATAGACAATGCAATATGTGGGTAATAGCTTTCTTGAATTAGTTTTTATGCTTAGTTTTGAAAAATCATTCCAAAGGTTTAAATAATATTTAAAAAAAATATTTATAATTCTAACATTAATTTAAAACAATGGCAAATTCGAAGTCAGATACCACAGTATATTGTTATGCGTGATGTATCTGAAATACAACTCTATTACCTATATTTTTAAAATACTCCGCAGTAAGAATTTAAAAATACGATCCTAGTCGCGTCCACATTTTAGAAACTTCATGAATATCCAAGTTACTTTAAAACATGTCTAAAATCGAAGGAACCGATGAACTGCAGAGTATATTTCCGTATGCAAAATATGATTTATGTGTCTTATACTCCTTGCACTTCGGCAGTCGACACGTTTGATGTCGCATTAGCATATTTCTGGGAAATGCTCAGAATATTTTCAGGTAGTTTTATGTCTTGGTTCTATTTTACCTTTTTAATATTTTAGTAGATTCTTTTGATAAAGTTTTATGACTAGTTTATTTTAGGTAGAACACAATAAAAATGTTCAAGCTACAGTTAAGTACAAAAGTCGCTATGGTTATGTCCAAAGTCTCTTTTAAACTTAACAATGCATTTTTTTTTTATTTTAGCAAGCTACATAGGAAGTTTGGATTTATTTCGTTAACTGTACGAACACACCTAGGCGATGGCGATAGCGAGCGACATTTTTTAAATAAAATAATTAGATTCTATTTTGTACAGAACGTCACCACAAGCGCATTGGTGTTTTCTACCTCTCCTTAATATATTTTCGGACCCCTAAAATAGGAAATAAATTGAATAAACCAAAGGTGTTGAAGGAAATTGGAGCAATAAGGGTTGCTCTAAGGGTTAATGGACCGGAAATAGTGGACGAACACGTCTTAGAGGTTCCTACTTCGTTACGGAAAAAACGTCATAGTGAAACGTAATATTTTTGAAAAAAAAATATCAGTTTATCGGTTTTTCTAAAATTGATGTAAGTATTCCAAATCTAACGTTCGATTAGATTTGCCAAAAAAAAAACGAGGTTCCGCTAATTCTTTACGTTGAAAGAACAGTAAAATGTTTCATCTGTAATTTTTCCATACATAGAATGGACTTTGATGCAATTTTTTATACGTAAAAACTATGCAATCATTACTGTGTTCCGGTTTTAAGGGCATTACTGTGCTTAAGAGACTTTAGAGCCGATGTATCAGGGTGACGAGCGCAGTGCAGTGTCGCGCAGGATGATGCCATGCAGGGTTCTGGGTGGTACTGTGACTGTTATGGGCAGGCGTAGCGCTTACCATCAGGTGAACGACTTGCTCGTCTCGTCATTCAGTCAAATAAAAGGCAAAAGGCTGATCTGCATCAAAACAATAGCAGTTTTGACAAAACACATCGAAACAAGTATAAAATATCCATTTGTCTTCCTCAAAGAATGCGCACAAAATGTGAATCTTCAGTCGCCGCATCATTTTCACCCCTATTTCCACGTAATAAAAAACAAATGATTATTACTCATGCTTTTACGTTAGGGCGTTTATAGACTAGGAATCGACAAGAGTTTGTTGGAAGTTTCGCTGAATGAACCGAAAATGTACCACCAAGAAATAGTGTTTTTTTTATGTGACGAAGTGACGTGACGAACAAGTCGTTCGGGTGATGGTAAGTAATACACCTGCCAAATACAGATACAGTGCCACCCAGAACTTTGTACTGCATACTTCTGCGCGGCACTGCACTGCGCGCGTCACCTTCAGACACCAGTTGTAAAGTCTCATATGCTTAGTAATTTCGCTGGAAACAGTGCCCTTCAAACCGGAACACAGTAATGTTTGCACACTACTGCTTGTCGGTCTCTTGCAGAAGAGGCCTACCACTACAAAAGTGTAAATCCGACCCTGTAAAGTCATAAGACTTAACCTTAACATCTGAGTGCGACTGTAACGGTTTTATAAGCTTTTGGTGTAGCGCTTACCATTAGCCATTGCCCCAGTTCTACTCTAAAATATGCATGGATTGTATAATAATTCTAGCATACGCGTAAATTTCCACAGTTTTAGCAATTAAATTAATAGATCATTAATTTTGTCATAATTGAGAATCAATAGGAAAATTTATTACAATTTCATAACCTGGGTTTTATACTATAATTGTACTGGTAATAACTTAACCATTCACATTTCTAACTAGATGAGCATTTTGAACTCAGCTACCAATTTTAAATGACTATTAAATTAAATTCAATGTTCGTAGTTCATTTAATACGTTCTTCTAGAAACCCAGCAAAAGCTAAAGTCAAGTATATACGAAAAATGATTCTAAATAACTATTTTTTCTAATTTATTAATGTAAAAGGCTCCTAACCCAGAGTTTTTAGTTCATTAAAGGTGCGTGCAAGCGGAAGCAGTCGCCGGCGGATGCCTTTGGCGGCGAGATCACTCGAGCGGTAGGGTGACGATGATGCGTGGGATCTGAGGGTAATCACGCTTACTTCGACCGGTGAATATATTTTATCCATTTTACAATTTCCATTTTAGCTCTAGCAATCACCATCTTGCCCCGGTGGTAGGTCCGGGTGGTGTCCGAACCTCTACGCCTGTGGGGGGTGACCTGGCTCATCAAGGCCACCGCCCAGACGTGTGGCGGCGTGCAAGTCAGCAGGGGGTCCCCCGACTCGCCAGTGTCCGGGGTATGGCATAACTCTGACCAAAGATCCATAATTATGACAGAGCTGTCCAAATACATTGTCACAGCAACTTCTAAAGAACGCCGCTCGCATAAACAATTAGCCCAGCAAACAGTGCTTTCCTCGGGGAATTCCCGTGAAATGATCAGTCACAACGTCTCTTAGGAGACGTCAAAAGGTATATTAATGAGATGGGACTTTGATTTTAGAATCTGTTAGCGCGGCAGCTAAGCTGTATAGGCTGAGCGCGCCTCCAATGGCGGGGGAAGGATGGCTGGTAGAAGAGTAGTACAAAGGAACTTAGCGACTAACCTGGTCTCCATGCAACTGCAATCACCTCGGTTCGGGTCCGTCTCCAAGCTGCTTGTTCCTTCAGGATGTTATGACGTTCGATGTAGTGGACTGTATTTTAGGCGGTTGGTGCGTGTCGGCAAGGAGCGTTTACGCGGCGGGTTTATAGCGGGTTTTGTTTATATTTTCGCGTCGAATTCACGTGGACCACCGCAGAGGAGCAGCAGATCCAGTACTTTGGATTCGGCGAGAGCGGCAGCCGCGAAGGACGAGGGTCGATCGCAGACTACTTGCGGCGGCAAGCAGTTTTCTCGTGGATACCACGATATGAGCGACAGAGATAGTCGCCAAGAAATGATAGGAATAGGAAGGTAGGAAGGTATTATGAGTGCCAATGTAAGTGGCGCGAACATTTGCCCCCGGCCTAAAAACCATTGGTTTTTAAAAGAAAGCGGGAAATAAAAAATAAAAATAAGAGTTAAACTCTTAAGCAGTCAACGGGTTAAATATAACATAGCGGTTGACCGGGGAGCAAGGGGTTAAATTATTGGGTAGGTAAGATACATAAACGGACGACGGGTCTCTGGTAGACGCCGGTCGCCGTTTTTACTGACGCTACTCGACAGATGCCATCGCCGCCGACATGAGTGGCCACGACGACGCCGAGAGGCCAGGATAGCGGGGGAATATTATCAGTGATAATAAGAACAATAGAACCTATTGTAATGGGATTCGAAGGTGTATTCCATTTTCCTCTAGATTGAAGTAAGTGAAGATATTCCAACTTCCACCGTTTGGAAAATGATTGTACCATTTGATCCAATAAAGCGTACCGTTTCAATAAGTGTCCAGGTTCATCGGGAACCGTGCAAGCGGGCAAATGCTTCAGCGGTGCGGTCATTAAGAAATGTGAAGCACTCAGCGCGGTCGGCTCAGACGGATCTTCGCTCAATAACGTTACAGGACGAGAATTGATAACGCATTCTATCTGTGTGAGTACGGTTAACATTTCCTCATACGTGAGTAACTGTGAACCGATCGTCTTATGAAGATGACTTTTAAACGCTTTCACATATATTTCATAATTCCCCCCGAAGTGAGGACTTCGCGGTGGATTGAATTTCCAGTGTATGCGATTAGCTGATAACTCATCTGAGATAGACTTATTATATTCGTCGGAATTTAAAAGATCCGTTAACGCATTTTTCGCATTTTTAACGCATTCCGTTAACGCAGAGACGGGAAGGGAGTCAAGGAGCGCGGGTGAGTTACTAGCCCATTTGACGAGATCGAAGCCCCCGGCCCTGAGCAACTCGCGGAGATCGTCTCTGAGTTGTAAACAAGCAGACAGAGTAGGCATGGAGTAGCACACGTCGTCCATGTATGTGTTGTCGCTGATAAGAGATGCTGCGAGTGGGAAGCGGGCACCGTCGGCGGCGCACAGCTGTCGCAACACTCGCATTGCAAGGAACGGACTGCTACGTAGACCAAAACAAACGCGGTTGAATTGGTAGGTATCAAGCGGAAAAACGGGATCGAATCGATACAGGAATTTTTGATATTTGCGGTGGTCCTTATTTATCAAAATTTGTAGGTACATCTGTTTAATATCGGATGTAAAAGCGATTGGGTAGTGGCGGAAATCCAAGAGGATTGTAAAAAGATCGTTTTGTAAATTATCCCCGGTATATAAAACTTGATTCAAGGAGAGGCCTGAGTCAGTTTCAGCACTGGCGTCCATCACCATACGCCATCGAGTTGTTGTTTTTTGTAGTCTCGCAATGGCGTGGTGTGGCACGTAATATCCAGTAAAAGGACTATCATTGTCGATCAGTGAAATGTAACCCTTCTGAATGTACTCTTTGATTATAGCATCGTACTCTAAGCGCAGAGCAGGTGTCGCGGCGAGCTTACGTTCGAGATACATGAAGCGTTTTTTTAGCGATAGGGTAAGAATTACCCAGAGAGGTCGCGGGATCGCGGGAGAAAGGCAACGCTACAGAATAGCGTCCCGTAGGATCGCGGGAAACGTTATTTGTAAAAATGCGTTCACATTCTATAGCGTCTGGGCTCAAAGTCGGCGTGCATTGCACCTCTTCAAGCTGCCAGAAGCGTTGGACAAGATTATCTAAACGTGGTCCTTCCGTAAAGGTACAGAGGGAAATATGAGAGCGGCATCTATCTTCAACCAAGGGGTCAGTGATAGAAACAACGGTTTCAATATGAGCGGGCGTAACATGAGCGAGAGTAACGGGAGCGGTCCCGATTACGATAAAACCAAAAATGGTTTCAAAAGCGGTTGGAGTACCAGGCGGACCAGCGGCGCGGCCTGATAGCAATATTTCAGAAAAGAGCGGCGCGCCTATAAGTATGTCGATCTCGGAAGGCGAAGCGAAACTGTCGTCTGCCAGAGGCAGGCAGTTCAGGTATGAAAGGCAGGATACGTCAATTTTCACTGCCGGTAAATTGTCTGTTATGCGGTCGATAACATAGGCGTCAATTGCAATAAAATTATCATTTAGGCGGGAAGATAAAGTAGCAGAAACTGCTCCCTTGATTGGGTTAGATGCGGAACCTATCCCTTTAACAACGGTGTTCGTCACCTTATTGCATTTTAAATTTAATTTAGCGCAACATTTTGAAGTTAAAAAGTTACTTTGGGAAGCCGAATCAATTAAGGCGCGTACTACATGGCGGCGACCATTTAAATCCGTAGCATAAACTTGTACGGTTCCCAGTAAACAAGTAGTGTCATTAGGCTGCGAAGCGGGGCGTATATTACACAGCGACACCTGTTGTTGTGATGACTGATAAGCAGTTGTAGGTAAGTTCGTCAGCTGAGCGCTAGCGGAGCCCGCGACGGGCGGCGGCGATGCCGAAGGCGGCATGTGATCCCCGGCGGCGGAGAAGTTGCCAGTTCGCGCGCGCGGAGGCGGCGCGTGCGCCTGTGACGGAGCGCTAGGGTACGGGCGATTGTCTTCACGGGAAGATGATACTTTGCGGCATAACATAGAATGATGTTTACATCCACAATAACGGCAATTAAATTTAGAATTGCAAGCAGTATTTATATGCGTAGTGCTTAGACAATTAGTGCAACCTTTGCTTTGTTTTACAAAAGTGTACCTGTCGTCGATAGAAAGCTTATCAAATGCAGGGCATCTATATAAGTTAGCGTGATCGGCTTGTTTGCAAAGCGGACAGTGAGTGACGCATGATGCTGCAAAAGCCTGCGTAGACCTTGCAGTACGCGGCCTGTTATCACTGCGGCTAAGAGAATCGGTCGTAGTGCGTTCCAATATTTTGCTTTGTTCGCGGATGAATTTTAAAAGTTCATTGTATGTAGGCATAGATTTACCTCGCATGTGCATTTCAAACGACCGTGCAGTACTTGAATCTATTTTCTTCAAAGCGAGCGATAGTAAAATAAAATCAGACATGTTATCGAGCTTGAGAGACTTCAAACTTGACACAGCCGTGCAGAATTTATCTAGGAATAATTCTAAGTTTTTATTCGTCGCGGTGTTAAAAGATTTAAAATCAAGCATTTGATCAAGATAAGCGGAGGCTAGGTTACGTTTGTCGTTATACTTATCGACGAGCGTCTGCCATATGATCGGATAATTATCACCGTTAGGTACGATACCAGAACAAACTGCAAGGGCCCGGCCTGACAATTTATTAATTAAATATTGGACGCGTTCGTGATCAGTGAGATCGGGATTTTCGTGAATCGTGCGTTTGAATGACTCATAAAATATCCTCCAGGTCATCGGATCTCCATTGAAGACCATCAAATCGAGTTCAGGAATTCTGATGGATTTACGTTGCGGGGCAACATTGAAATCAGCGGTTTTTAAAGGCGGGTTAAGTTTATTATAAACAAACTGACAACGGCAAAACATATCTTCGAAGACGTTTATAGATTGGTAGTTTACCGTGTACGAAGCGTTGAGAGTCAACTCGGTGACATTTAATTTGTTCACAATTTCATTGAAATCGGAGCGTAAGCGGTCTAACGAGATCATTCCACATAGAAATAAATCTTTCTCAGTATCATCAGTGAAAGCCTTTAAAGATCGGTTAAAAATATGTTGTAAGCGAGAAAATATAATGTCACGTTTACCTATCAAGGTCAAACGTTCGATCTGTAACGTATCGAGCGCTTTTGCGTCCTCGTATACTTCACTATCTTTGCCTTTTGAACGAGTAGCCATAGCCATCTTAACAAAGTATAAAAAACTAGATAAAGTATGAAATTCCTAATTTACTGCAACTGCCTACAGCATTTACCTGCCGCGCGCGCGGCGTATTGAATACCCACGCGGAGACGCACGGGCGGTCGTTAGGAATACCTTCACTTTTTAATAAAATTAAGAATTACGGAAAAATCGTTATTTTTACTATTTAGGAATGCGGAATACACGAAATAAGTATATAAGAGCGTAGTAGGATAGTACAGGGTACTATCTGAACTGTAATTGCGGGCGGGAACACGATAATTATAGGAAATTATCGTTGGTAAAAATACCAATATAAAATTGCGGGCGGTTATAAAGAGGACTATATGAGGCCTAAGAGGGGCCAGAGAATAGCGGGAGGACCAGAGAAGATCCGGCGGCGGAGGACCAACAATATGTTAGCGCGGCAGCTAAGCTGTATAGGCTGAGCGCGCCTCCAATGGCGGGGGAAGGATGGCTGGTAGAAGAGTAGTACAAAGGAACTTAGCGACTAACCTGGTCTCCATGCAACTGCAATCACCTCGGTTCGGGTCCGTCTCCAAGCTGCTTGTTCCTTCAGGATGTTATGACGTTCGATGTAGTGGACTGTATTTTAGGCGGTTGGTGCGTGTCGGCAAGGAGCGTTTACGCGGCGGGTTTATAGCGGGTTTTGTTTATATTTTCGCGTCGAATTCACGTGGACCACCGCAGAGGAGCAGCAGATCCAGTACTTTGGATTCGGCGAGAGCGGCAGCCGCGAAGGACGAGGGTCGATCGCAGACTACTTGCGGCGGCAAGCAGTTTTCTCGTGGATACCACGATATGAGCGACAGAGATAGTCGCCAAGAAATGATAGGAATAGGAAGGTAGGAAGGTATTATGAGTGCCAATGTAAGTGGCGCGAACAGAATCTATGAAGCTTTTTTTTTAATGTGCACCCATTTTGTCGTTTGCTTGAAATGAGCGCCCGGATGTAAAATATTATTTTGTTGTGCTGGGTTGGTGTTCGTTTGATGATGAGTTTTTTTATAATACGCAGCTGCGTATCACCGCGGCGTATTATGCCAAATAGATGTTGATGAAAGAACGTTTTGTAGTTTTCGCCACCATAATATTATAATTAAGGTCTGCAAATTAAGTTAAATGGCGTGTAGACAAGTCGAGCTAAACATTTGGTTTAAGTATTAAAAATTAAGTTAGTATAATAAATTATGTATTTTTATCATGTAATATTTTATTGCGACGGAATATTGTATTCAAATTAATCCTGAAAAATAAAATCAGTAATCCGCTTTACATACTATCATTATTTTATTTAGCAAAACAAGTTAAAGAGGACGTAGCTTTTCTAAAACCTGAAAGTTTTAAAACACTAGTATATAATTCTGTTCATAGGTTTTGCATTGTAAATGGACTAAATTTATGATAAATCCTTATCCTTACTTATATTATAAATGCGAAAGTAACTCTGTCTGTTGCTCTTTCACGCCTGAACTACTGAACCGATTGAAATGAAATTTGGTACAGAAATAGTCTAGAGCCTAGGGAAGGACATAGGCTACTTTTTATCGCAAAAAATGCATTGTAAGGGTTTGAAATAGGGGATGAAAGTTTGTATGGAAGTATCGTCATTTTTGAAGCTAGAAGCTTGAAATTTATTTTTTAGGCTTTTGATTAGATATAAATAAATTTGACATTCAAAGTTTGTAAAACTTTACCCTTGAGGGGTAAAATAAATATAGGGGATGAAAGTATGTATAGGAATATGTAAAGTTTCGGCTTAATTTTCTCTAATGGAAAGCTACATTGACAGCGAGTAACATAGGCTATATTTTATCCCCATATTCCCGCGGGAACAGGAACTACTCGGGTGAAACCGCGGGGCACAGCTAGTATGATTTCTATATTAATGCTATCTCAATGCTACCTATAATGAATATCAGAAAAATAAATAGGTACCTACTATCATCTGCCTATCATAAAACAATTCCTACAAACTGCGAGCGATGTTCATAAGAAACAGTTTGCGCGTGAACGCTTCAACAAACCCGTGATGAAATGCGTAAAAATTGTGTTAAGGACTTACTTTCTACTTTCCTCAATCCATTTCCACCCATATCCCATCTAAAATAGCGTTCAAACTACAACAAAAGATATATAAAAGGTAGGTAACGCAATGCCTGTGGTAACAGTTTTACAAAGATATCTTTGCGTTTGAGCTTAACTTTATACTGGTTTTAATAAGATACGTTTTCGTTTGACACAGAACTCTGTGAACTCAACATTTTAGTAAAAAGAAAATCTTTTTGGGATATTGAATGTTGAGGTTCCTATTTGCGGGTTCATAACGATTCACCTTGTTAACGTTCAAGCTTTTTGGGGTATTAAGTTATTTATAAAGGAAAAGAGTTATTTACCCTGCTTTGAAAGTAGGCAGATAATGCGGTTTTAAATTGGGTAACTTATTGAAGTCACATCTCTTGCACCCATAGAGGCGTATTTTAAACGAGACTATATTTCATATTTATTGAGATTAATATATTATTATGACGATGAGACATAGTATATGTTGCTGACTGTACTTATGTGAATTGCAGTTAACAACTTCAGTGCTGAGAACACAACTGTCGTGTTTTTCATAACTTGCTACGAGTGCGGGAAAACACAACTGTTGTGTTTGTTGTATGGGAAAACACTATGGAGTGTGCAGAGCCGCACCTGTGGCTAGACAAGAAAATCGGCTCAGCAGTAAAAGTGTTAGGGAGTAATTTAAAAACTATTTTCAGCTTTTAAATAGTTTCAGAAGACCAAGGTCCTAGATACCCTGAGTTATGGGAAAATTAATATTTATAACTCGTTACAATCACATACATAGATCCTAGATATGGGGAATCTTAGTTAGGGTTAGGACCCTAACTAAGATTCCCCATATCTAGGGAACCAACCTATAAACCTATTGAACTCAAAATTTCAATACCCTTATTCTCATAGGTTCCAAGAGTAAACTCATGAAAGTCCACTGACTTTTACCACTTAAAAACATTAAAAAATGGGCAAAAAATTTCGACGGTGAATTTTTTAAATATAACAGTAGGAATAAGAAATACTGGAGCAGTTTGTCTCCAAACAAAAATGTAAACCAATTAAGCAACCTATTAAAACTCCGCTTTCAAACAATTCAAAATGAAACGGTCACAAACGAGGCGTTAAATTTCAAAACAGATGCGTCCAAATTCCAAATTATCCATTTCATTATAAGCGAGGACATTTCTAAAGGCAATCTTGGCGTGGATGGGGACTTAGATACCAACACACCTGGGACTCGAAACGATGATGGTAATCAAAGATGTGACCCAAGAAAAGAGTCTCGAAATAACATGGAAAAAGTCTCGACACAGTGAAGAAAAATGTATCGAAATAACGTAAGAAAAAATCCGAAATAGCAAAGCACAGAAAAATAAATCGATATATCAGAAAAAAAACCGAAATAGCAAAGCACAGAAAAATAAATCGATATATCAGAAAAAAAAACCGAAATAGCATAGAAAATATGAATTCAGATGCACCAAGCATATAATTAGGTCGAAACTTTAGGTCCAACATTATGCAATCCATTTTAACAAAAGTAAATAGAACCAATTTCAACAGCGTTCCAATGAAAAATACTCTTTACTCCTTGTTTTTCAAAGGACATTTTATAATTAGTAGCATAAATTTGTTCCTAAAAAAATCAATGGCCGATTTAACCAACGTTCCTTTGTTTACCATACATCATTTTAATGAACCGCAATGTCCACAAGTCCGCATCAGAAAAAAAAAAAAACATTTTCTTGTTTCCCGTAATCCTAGATTAACACATCATTAGCCATCGCCCGTGGGGTTTGAAATCGAACCTTTGGCCATGTTAATTAAACAGATTAAAGCGGATGCTTGCATGACCTATTTTTACCCTATTTTCAACCCCACACCAGGGCCGTAAGAAGAGCTGTGAATAGGGGCTAATTACCTCATAGTATTTATACTTAAACTGGTAGCGTAATTAGCGTGTTTTTTTCCGAATACTGGGAATTTTAAATTAGAAAGGATTTTGACACTTATTAACAGTAATGAGGGAGAAAATATTATCTCATTTATTTTTTGTTTGGAGAAATATTTATTAACTGTCAAAAACTGTGATATCTTCTCCATCGTAGTTGCAACAACCCCTGATTGTCATGCCTGAGTACAGTCCTGTCACACACATGTTATTTGAACCCCATAGGGTTCTCAATGGGGTAACGTATGAATGGTTTAAAAGAATAATGCTAATTAATAGCAGAAATATTGCTCGCATGCGTTAATTGGACCGCCATTATCTAGGAAAGCTTAGATTACGCATTGGTTAACAAGCAAATAGATTTTTTTAGCTTAGATGTCGTCAGTATACTTTAAAATTGATTTTCTTTATGATTGACTTGCTATATTTGATTATTTATTACCAGCCCCAATCGTCCCACCGCTGGGGAAAAGTCTACAGTCAGCCACGAAAATGTAGTAGTGTAATGTGTATGTGTGTGGTGTGTATGTGGGAGGGGTTTATAACCCTATCTATCAATTTAACTTAACGTACGTAAAATACAAATGCGTAGAATAACAATATGAAAACTTGGATATTACTTAGGACTTTTTGAATCTGAAAATACAAAATTATTGTCTCAAAACAATTCCACACCCAATGTCAGAGAGTAAAAAAACAATTTAAGTTAATGACTTTCCTCGAAGCAATATGACTAAACTCAACTACACAAAACAGGAAAATGGCATTTTTCTATTTGCAACACATAAATCATACATTACCTGGAAGGGTTGGCAGACAGGCAATTTGTCATGCGTCCACTCATGCGGTGAGAATCTGAGGATACCCTTTGAAGATTTGAATTTTGTTATTGTTACGCCTCTGTGGGTCTGTGCGTTGGCTTGTGGTGACATAGGGGGTAATAAGCGGGATACAGTTTTGTGCTTATTTAGCAAAACGTATTTATTTACTTGCTGAAGAGATCTTTCAATGCGATTAGGGTTTAACCTAGTCACTGCCAGGGACGAGTTTGTGTATTTTAGACGCTGCCACTGGCGAAAAGAGGAATGAACTGGCTGCAACCTGATAACAGACAATAATAAATCATATTCATTTTGAAGCACCGACTACTGATAGTTATTTGGAAATAATTGACGTATCACACGACAACCAATAAGATAGTTGGACTATCAGATACTAAGACGTGTATGCATCTTCAATCCATTTTGCAAAGCCTACTTCATTTTTAATACATACAATTTTGTCATTATTTATAATGTGTCTTAAGATACGTCGAGCTTGCGTTGATTCATTACCAGCATGAATGAATTGGTATTCATACACCATTACATATGAATACAAATCCGAGGCTTACGAAGTTTCCCCACTGATCATCATTTACCGCTCTCACCGCAAAAAACTAAAGTGGATCATAACATTCGATTATCTCTCCCACTTTTACTGCATCCAGTGATTTGATTAAATCTCCCTTTTACTCTAATTTATCAGAAATAGTTGCATTTAACCACATTTTGGGGAGAAAATACGGATTATAGCAACTAGGGGTGAATATTTTCATGTACAAATTTCATTATCATAATATTCTCGGTATCTAATTCTGATCGAATTTTAAGACTATCTTTATTGTGACATGTATTGAATTACATCTGCTAGGGCAATTAACACTGAGACTATAAGTGCTACATTAAATTTATTTCTTGGTAAATTTTTATTTGACTTAGCCAGGTCCTCTGTTCAATCAATATTTCGGCTCGTTATTAAATTACTGACACTAGAAGCCACTATTTATGTGAAAGCGAAATGTTTCAGAATTTTCTCTCTCAACTTAATTAAATTGTTGCCGCTCTGAAAAATTTGTACTGTGTACAACAATATCATCTAAATAGCCCGCATGATTTTTATTTTCCTCGTCTAAATAATCTCTTACAGCGGTCACTTTACCACCATCGATGCATTTCCTCAATGTGAGACGGCGCCAGCTGCCCTGCTATAATTCTTGTCAGGCCTCAATAGAAACAATGATAATACGCGAGGTAGAGATATTTGCCAGAATCCACTTATAACATCCAAGACAAAGGGTGTTCTCGAAAAATGTTATGTACTTCCGGATATACAATTGACGAACATGCTTCTAGAAATATTTGTATCTGAAAGACAATAAGGAGAAAAATAATATAATTTTAAAAATATCGCAAAATAAATGAAACTAAATTCTTACAAATACTTTATCATCTAAAACTTTACGCAGAATATTTACTGTCGCTATAAAAACTAGTGAGGTAAATAATTATCATATGTTTAATATTTGCTGATTTGATTTCATTTTGAAGTTTCTAATATTATTTGCAATTCTGCATATCCCTAATTATCTATCTGAAAAGAATACTATACATTTTTGATACTAAATACACCCATACACAAAACCTCTAAAAGCAAACGTCCTGTACCAGATTCCCATGAATGTAATATGACGTGGCGGTATTATTTACCGCACCCCATACCATAAACCCGTCGGCAATGAAGACAAACTGCGCCGGACATCTTGCGACTACTTGCCACTGTTTTTTGCTTGACCCTCCGTATATAATTTGTGGGATTGCGGATGAGGATTTAATAAGTTGGGAATTAAATTAATAAAATGAAGTGAATAATGAAATCAGACATTAAAATGGAGAAAATGAACTAGTGTATGATTGCAAGCTATGTTTAATGAAGTTTAAAAGGTTTACGAAATAGAGTCCTAGTTTTGCAATTTTTTATGACACACATAATAAATGTAATGTTAGTATTGAAATTAACTTGAATTGAACTAACTACCGCAACTAACTAGGTGCTATATACAATTATAGATAACATACAAAAAAACTGAAAATAAAAAAAAAAAAGTACCGTATAAAATAATAAATAAGTATAGGTTTTCAATAGACAAATATTATGTAAAGTTCTAAGCATTAATCATTATTTAAGACCCAGTTGAAGTCCAATAAATAAAATCCAGATAAATAAACCTTTGAAAATTTAAAGTAAAACAAGCAAAATGTGCAACATTCTTAAGGGACCACACAACAACCTAACTATTGTGAACCCAGACTGTTTGAGAGCAATTCATTTCAAACATAAACCAACGACGGAAGCTTCATTTTCCTATCCATTATTATACGAAACCCTTTGACTCTTTAATCGGTGGAGCGTAAGTTGGAAACTTGTCTTGGAGTTTGTACCAAAGAATACAATACATCTTGAGTCTTTGAAATTCAAAGTTAGCGTTTATTTTACGATCAGTGGTGCGAATGATTTGTTTGTTTATTTAAAACTTGTCTTAAATTATTTTATCAAGGCTTATGGAGTAACTGTGTAAGATGATAGATAACTGCTTAAGGCTTTTAGGCTAGTTCTAATGTTTAGGCAACACGAAACAATAACAGAACAACACAAAATGAACATTAAAATCTCTGATGTCGTCATCCTCTCAAAAATATTAAAAGATCAATATGCAAAATCCTACATCACAATCAAGAAAGAAGATTGAAAATGAATGTAATCCCCGTGAAGCATCCTCTGACACGTGCAGCTTATGACGTGACGTCACGGCATGCAAATGTATTCTGATTTGACATGCATGATGTGTTGAGACTTTTTGTAATTGAACTGAGGATATGGGAGTTGGATTTTAATCTGTTGATAGGTTTAATTTTGTGTAAATAAATGATTGTTATCTTGAAGTAATGTTTTATTTGACTAACTGATTTAGAAAGGATAAATTTTAGATTTCATTAAATCAAAATCCGTAAGTACCTCCTGGAAAATCAAATCTCTTCGTTCTCATAAACCTATCAGAAAATATCAAGGACTTGGTTTTCATCGTAGGTATACATAATAGGTTGGAAATCAACAAGCCTATAACTATAAGAATTATTTTACTATTAATAATCCGAAAATCTTAAGATTTTTTTATTTTTTCGAGTGACGTTATGAGTAAGTCGCTCTCATGGTAAGCGTTACGCCTGCCCATAAAAGTAACAGTGGCACCCAACCCTGCATTGCATAATCTGGCGCGGCATTGCACTGCGCTCGTCACCCTGAGACATTGGCTCTAAATTCTCATATGCCCAGTAATTTCGCTGGAAAAAGTGCCCTTCAAACCGGAACACAGTTTTCATACTACTGCTTGCCGGATGAAGAGGCATCCCACTAAAAAAAAAAAGCATTAAACACTCTTATTCCTTACATTATTTTGCTCTCTTTTTCTACTGAAAATCGTCATTATACCTATTTCCTCACCTCGCAATCTCCAATGCCGTATTAATCGACCCATAATTTGAAATATGGCTCTCCAGAATTCAAGAGGTCGCCACCACGCCATCTGTCTTAATCCACTGTCACAGAAGCACCATAGACGCTCGAACAGACCACCCCACTGAATATGTATTAGGGTGATACGTTACAATGGATTTACACAAAGCTGCTACAAATTTTGAGGATATATTTGTATTTTTACACGTATTTGTGTTTTGGCGACAGAATTGATGGATGGACGAATTTTAAATTGGTTTGCTTTGGATTGGTTTCGCTGATGGGTCCGTGACAAGTGAATTTGATTTAGATGTGGACGTTTTGGTTGCTGTTGTTATGATTTTTTGAAATATTTTGAAGTGTGTTATGTAGCCGTTTGATGACCAGAATGATGACACCGCATTCCACATCACGCTGTGCGACGGCGGCGATACGGCGAAACGCAGCCGCATCAGAACTGTCCCATGTCTCTATATACTGTAATCCCCGTAATTTTAGGTCGACTTCGGCTCCTAACTTCAGACCGAACGTACACACTTTAGCTTGGGATTTAGATATGTAGTATTTTAATTATAATAAACCTAGTTTAAGAACATTTGGTGTTTCTTTGCACCCTCCGGCTGCGGCCTCCATAACTAGTGAAAAAAGCCTTATCTAAATACAAACATTACTGTGTTCCAGTTTGAAGAGCACTGTCTCCAGCGAAATTACTGGGCCCATGAGACTTCAGAACCAATTCCCCATGGTGACCAGTGCAATGCAGTGCCGCACAAGACTTTGTAATAGAAAGTTCTGGGTGGCACTGTTGCTGTTATAGCCTGGCGCGGCATCTTAACATTTACAATAAAAATTCGGTTCAAAATCAAGGAAATACCGAGAACTGATTTTGCAACAGCACGATCAATACAACTGTCAATATGGTGCAGGAGGCATACCATGACCTCTTATAGCGATTCAATTGAAGACCTAAACTGAACCGCGTCGCATAATCGTACCGTGAAGTCTTATTTTTTATGTTGCTGCCATTTTCAACCTAAACTGGATCCAGTTTAGGTTGAGATTGGCTTATTAGCGCCTCAATTTAGATTGCTGCAAGTTTCAACCACGAATAATAAGACGTCACGGTACGATTATGCGACGCGGCTCAGTTTAGGTCCTCAACTGAATCGCTATAAGACGTCTTGGTAGGTCTCCTGATTCTAATATTATCCGTCGTTACCTCTCCTCTACTCTAAGACAACTTCGTTATGTATTTTAGTAGAATTTAGTATAATGGTTGAATTATCACCACTAAATAAGTATATCTTAGCAAATTACTGTTGTTTCTAGTTATGACTTATAATCCAGTTACAGCCAAAGCATTTTTACGTCACCACGAGACATACCAATGCAGAATACAGTCACTAAGCATCAAGTTCGTATCACTCAGAGACCCCTGAAGCTAGAATATAAGATCAAGTCAGGCTCAAAGCCTAGTCTAAGACAATACGTGAAATAGGATCTTACGGGCTTAATTAATACCAATAGAATCGGCTTAAGTGATACTCCAGTAGACCTGGAGGTGAATAATTTAACGGACATTGACGGTTATTGGATGAGAGGAATCTTGTCATCGCCTCAGGGTAACATTGTACGGCACCTACTGTCTAGCTAAGCAATAGTGGTTGCATGCCCTAACGGAATTAACTACTTGGATGTTACGGGTGGATAAGTAATGGCTGCCTATTTGCTCCTGGACGAATTGAGTTTGACAACCCCAAACGTCTTCACGAATCTTAAGGTGGGACTCGTGCTCAGAAGTGGGCTGAAAATTATGAGGTGTGATGATGATGATGATGATGACATCTACGCATTTTATTTTGGAGCCATTTGGAAATGGCAAAAGTGGTAACATACTTATTATTTTAAACGTGACCAAAATGCTAGCTCCAATTTAGGGCGAAAATATCAGCATTGCTATACAGCCTGGCAATGCAGCCAGCATTCTGGGCACTTTCCCCTCCACTAAAGGTATTTTAGATTTTTAACATGCAAAATTAATTACATTGAGTTATGGAGTAGTTATGTGAGGATTGGGAGCTAATTGCACTATTTCTAAAATCACTGAACGGCTGGTACGAAGTTTTATCAGGCGCTACGTAAATTTATTTTGCAAGAGTGCCTGAACACTACAGCAACTTGTTTTAGCCATATTTTATACCTAAACTACTGTGTTATAATACGTAAAAAAAACGAATACCAGATTATTTTTATGAAGATCATGAACAACACCCATCCAGCCGGAAAGAAGAGACACAGACCAAAGAAACGCAAGTAACATCATGGGTTTATTGTTTCTTATTATTCCTTCTACCATTATTTATGTGTAATTTAAAACTATACCGCCCCAAAGGCTGACTTTAAAATGAAAGAAAAAAGAAACAAACGAATGAACGAAACGAAAACAAACATGAGTACGTGTAAGCGATACCCAAACACACTGTAAACAATAAAAAAGAAAATCTTTCCATTATTCCACAACCAAGCATTCTCCCTCATTACCAAAGCATCAGATTTCCAAATAAACCCGAATATACGACACCGTTTTTAAAACAAGGCACTTTACTGAATTTTTTATAATATAATTGCTAATTCGGCTCATCTTTCTGTTCCCAGTGCCTTGTTCAATTCCCTTTTTTCCTATTGTTAAAAATCTACGGATTATCTCTCGGATTTTTCGTACCTGATGAATTATTATTGTTTTTTTCCTTTTCCTTTCGTTCGTTTTGGATCCGCTCTAATTATTTCCCCTTCAACAAACAAAGGGACTTGAAATCTTTTGGCTGATTTAATGAAATAATTAACGGGTAATAAGAGCGCGGAGCGAGAGCGGTGGTAGCCTAGTGGGAGAACGTCCGCCTTCCAATCAGAAGGTCGTGAGTTCAAATCCCAGTGCGGGCACCTACCAATGTGTTTCTGTAAAACATATGTAATTATCACTCACTTTTCGTTGAAGGAAAACATCGTGAGGAAACCCACATACCTACCCGAGAATTATTTCGGAGGTAGGTATGTTATCCACCAATCCGGACTGGGCCCCCGTGGTGAATTATGGCCTGACCCTCCTCACGAAAGTGAGGAGAGACCCGTGCCCAGCAGTGGGACGTTATGGGTTGATGATGATGATGAATAAGAATGAGTAAGAAATAAAAATATAATTTCATAAATGTTATGGTGGAGCAGAGCGCGTAATACATATTTTATTTACGACAGGAAAACACCACTTGCCACTTGTTTAATGGATAGCCATATTTTTTTATCTCTGCGTGCGTCATATACAAAGTTGATTCAAAATATCTCTCGTAATAAGAAAATTCAAAAATGTTGGATGAAAACTACGACTCCGAAGTAGTATTTGATTTCTTTTGAATATTTCGACGACACAACTCCAATCACTCAAGCGTTCCCCGAATACATTTCCTCATCCAACACAAAAAGTGTCATCAAAAACCGCCCATCATCTAAACGAATTCAAAAGTATCAATCCGATGGCGGATACAACTCGACACTGATGTATCACTTATACAGACTCTCTGGACCGCTATGTAAGAGCAGTCAGTTGCGTAGCTTTCACACTTTTTGTATCGCTTGCAATTTTTGAACTGCATGACGGAATTTCACCATGCTGTCGTTCGACTGTACAGAGCGGTCGTGACTGCTCAAGCGGTCTCGTGTATATAAATGTAAAGAAGACTTTAAGTTTGCTAATGCTTTAAATAAGTTCGCTATGCAGTCGTAGCTTGGAGCGGTCAGGGATCATGCCTCCTTAAGCTGCCTGGATATGGTTGCCGCTTTACTTATTATGGTTATTTATGAGATTGAAAGAAAAATTGTACGGCGCTTCTACCAGACAAATATACACTTTAAAATTAATAAGGTTTATTTAATGATTATGTCTTCAATAAGTTAACCTACAATTAAAACCTACCTACCTACCTTAAAAAAGTAATTCTACAATGTTCGCAGACAACTTAGGTTTTAATTAACTCCTATTTGTATTTTTTTTTCCAGGGAATGCTAAAATTACTACTGTAACAGCTAACACTGAAAATCAAATGCATTTTTTTATGACAAAGTGTACTCTTGTAGCCTGCCCGAAATGTGCTTTACCGTGTACAGTTTTGTACAGACCTCCATCACTGTCTTCCACAACCTTCGACCTCAGTCCCCCAGTCCCTTGTAAAGTCCCCTGGTAAGGGCCGACGTAATCTGACGCCAACATCTTCACAATTACTTGCCCTTACGTTCACACTCAATATTGCTTTGAACACAATAGGTGTGTTTACTGATAGAGTGGCTGGAAGCACCATTATAATTTAAGATTTGGAGCTATTTTAAAATCATAAATCCTACGGTCCTACAAATATTATAAATTCGAAAGTTGGTGAGTATTGAATTAAGGATATAATATTATGTTTGTTACTTTTTCATGCAAAAACTACTGAACGGATTTGGATGAAATTTGGCACACAGATAGTTTATTACTTTTATTAATATATAGAATACTTTTTATCCCGTAAAAATGAATAGTTCTTGCGATATAATACTTAGCGCGGGTGAAACTGCGGGGCGCAGCTAGTAAAGTAAATAAATATAAATAAAAGAAAAAAGTGAAACAAATTCTGGTCGCGAAAGTTTGAAGTTAGCTTATGAAATATACCCTACCCTACTATCGAAAAATGTTTTTTACTGTCCATCCAAAGGTTGTCTGGAAGAAATCGCTTTCAGCGATAAGACCGCCCATTGTACTACCCTTGTTTACCTATTGTAATTCTTCTGTACTGTGTTTATTTTTGTTTCTGGTGTACTATCAAGAGTTTTCTATTCTATTCTATTCTATGAAATGTAGAATTCAATACATAGTTTGCATTTTACCAAGCAAACATATGTTAGTTAATAACCCTTGCGTAGATATAATATAGTTAGTAAAAGAGCTAAACTGCTTTTTAACAAGCTTAGCTCGTATTGCTTAAATATAGAAAAAAAACTTTAGCTGTCATTCATTACATTACGAAATTTAAAACTGACAAATGAAGATCATTACGATTGGCATCGGCAGTCTAGAATAAGACCGCCCATTGCAACACCAATCATCATCATCATCATCGGCGCCTGTCAATCCACTGCTGGACATAGGCCTCTTCTTCATTGCGCTAAACTTTAAGCTTTCCTTCCTCATGTTTGATCCAGTATGCGGACGATGTCATTTGCCCATCTGGCAGGTGGTCTGCCAACTGACCTCGACGACACTAATAGTGAACTTAATTTTTGTAATAGTTTTTAGGTTTTCTTTGTTTCACTAAAGATATCCATCGATCTAAATGTTCCCTGATACGTGTTAAATATCTCGCTTCCAATGAAAATGGTTATATTTTGTCGTATCAAGTTAGATATCTCTTTATATCAATGTAAGTAACACAATAGCGACCCCAAAAGCTCCGCGACTTATCGTGTGTTGATTCAATCGTAGATTCCTTTAAAATTTCATGTTTGGAAACCAATTCGGATTATGATTATGGACGCAATTTATTTTCGATATAATATGCTTTGATAGATTGCCGATTGGTTTGTTGGATATGATGGTGGTGAGAAAGTTTTGTATTGTTATTTTTTGGGTGTGGACTGTAGAGATATGTGAAGTCGTGAATTGTAGAGATTTATTGTCAATTAATTAATTGATTTATTGCCAATACAATTATTATTCTTACCTATAGAGTAATTATACGCTTGGTAGGTGCTAATTCCCTAGATACAGGGAATCCTAGTTAATGGTCAGGATATTACTTACTTTTAGGATAGTTTTGGATCAGATTGGCTCAAAACATGGATTAAGGGCGTGTAAGGAAGAATACTTATGGTCTGCAGTGAGTCGAATAAACTGTCTATGATGTGTATGATGTAACATGTTTATGATGATGATGATGATGGTGGTGAACGTGACGCACTAATATAATCTAAAAGCTTTCATCTGCTAAACAAATCAATTTTAAATTGTTAACTGTCCCAATATTTTTGCCTCTACCACTTTTGGCAGCGAATCCACCAATCCGGACCCCCGAGGTGGATTATGAACTGATCCTCATCACAGAAGAGAGGGGAGACCTGTGCTCAGCAGTTGAGTCGACTGATGTGTTGATGATGAGGATGATGACGATGTTTTATGGTCGGCAGCGGAATTTAATTCGAATTGCACTGTGTTAATGGTTTCTTTAAAATAAATGACATTATAATTATACCTCTATAAGTAATTTAGCCTCATTTATCTATTTTTCTTTAGTAATATGCCATAAATATCTGTAAATATGACTACTCTTAAAAGCGACTACAAAATGTCCCCACTCAAAAGACGCAAACTTCAAACAGCGCAGCGGAATTAGCCTCTCAAGGCATTCTATTGTTAACTGTTCTCATGAAGCTTAATTTCCATCAAAGATGTCCTTTGGCTTTCTGCTGGTTCCGTGGTAGAGACTAATGTATTAGGGGGTATTGTTTGTGGCAGACAGGTTGCAAATGCATTTTGAAATTATTCTGCTGGGGGCAGTAAACTCTATTGGAAGGTACATAGATTATAAAATAGTATGTCTAATTAATACTTTTTTTAACTGGTGTCAACTTGGCAGCCAAAAGTAGCAGCCTAAAATCCAACTAAATTACAAAGGTCTTTTTTTATCATTATGTTTTAAGCTTCTGAAAAGCTATAAATATAGAAATTAACGAGTTAATAATAACATAGGGTTCCGTACCTTAGGATTGTAGTGGTAGGCCTCTTCTGCGAGAGTCCTCCTGGAAAAGTACCAGACCTTTTCCAGATATTCCTCCGCCAAGCAGTAGTGTGAAAGCCATGCTGTGTTTCCATTTAAAGGGCACTGTTTCCAGTGAAGTTACTGGATATATGATTCTCATAATATACCCATGCTGCACTGTGCTCGTCACTTTTGAGACAGTGTCTCAGGTTGACAAGTAAGATTATGCAGTGCAAAGCTTGCTCGTCTCGTTACCCAGTGAATCAAATAAAAATAACCTCAAAAGTTACCCTTATAAAAATAAAAACCTTTATTAAGTTGTGAGATTATGGCCTTCTTCTCCTCACGGGATTGAGCAGTGATTTTAGCTCAGCAGACTATTGGTTGCGATAGCGATGATGAAATATCTAAACCTGTTCTAAAATTTAAATCATAATTTTCCTCCGTTCATAATTCTATCCTATCACATCAATTTTATTCAGCCCGTATCCACCCACTGCTGGGTATACGCCTCCCCTGTTTCACGCCATTTGTTCCGGTCCTGTGCCAGTCTCATCCATTCTATCCCGACGTGCTTAGCGATGTCATCTGACCATCGGGCTCGTGGTCTGCCTCGCAGGCGTTGCGCTCCTCTTGGCCACCACTCCGTTATTTCCTTTGTCCATTTTTGGTCATCCCGCCTTGCCAAGTGTCCTGCCCATCTCCACTTAAGCCTTGCTATCCGTATACCTACATCTTTAACTTTAGTTCGACGTCGAATTTCGACGTTTGGTATACGGTCTAGCAGGCGAATGCCTAACATGGCGCGCTCCATTGCTCTTTGAGCAACTCTTATTTTATAGATGTAATGTGATCACATCAATTAAATTCAGGTAAACAATCAACAAAGGCCACCAAAACAATTGACCGACGGATAAAACAATCGCCATTACACCGGGTGAACGGCACAGTAATCGATCAACGTCTCAACTAATTCCCGGACAAGCGAGATAGGAAAGTTAAACGGTGTATACGTGACGGTGGACGAGAATCGGTGTTTTTACCCCAATCCGGTAAATTGTTTTGAGTGGACAAATGGTCTGTTGAGAGAATTTTCGGTTCATTTGTTGTTAATGGATTTTGATATTAAGCTGGACGTTCGGGCAGTACGTAATGTATATTACGCATAAAAATCAACGTATTACGCCTATTTTAGGGGTATTTACACATTACATTTTTACGTAGGTGTCAATGTTTACCGTATCGCAAGCGCCATCTGTACATTATATACTATAATGAGGGGAAAACTGGAATATAGAAAACGAAAAGGGGGATATCTAGATTTTTTTCACAACATTGTTCGGATTTCCCCCCTTAGGGGATTTTTAAATATTTTTTTAGATTCCCGTTTACCCCCTTAAGGGGGATTTCCAGGCACGGATAATGGAATAGTGGGGGATAGCCTACGCAAGCCGCATTTCTCCGATCATTTTGTTGGATTAGTTTTACATGAGAAAAAAAAGTGGATAATTGGGCTGAACACGAGTAGGTAAGTTATTGTTACTTGCGGCGCTGTCACTTTGATACTTTTTGTACTTTTTGACAGCACGGCGCCGTGCTGTCACTTTTATGAAAAAATATGAAAGTGACAAGTCGCTCGTGATTCACTCGTGATTAGAATCGCAATTGTGTAAAAATAAACATAATTGGTACGTACCCGCGCTGGGATTTCAACTCGCAACCCTCTGCATAGTAGGCGGCCGTTCTGCCACTAGGCTATCGCCGCTAACTTCATTTGCTTAGTCACACTGCGCAGTAATTGAGGAATCATTTGCAAATCTATCTCTCATTACACGAAACACTAATCCGAACCCTTCCGAATGGCTGAAGCCTCGGTGCGACGATCGCGCCGCGCCGCTTCGTATCGCTTCGCATCGGATCGCAATTAGTGTAAACACCGCTCGGTCCAAACAAAGCTCACTTGATCCGTGTTCCAGCTTTGCGACAGGCAAATCCGATGGAGTTTTGCTGAATTAGATTTACTAGATGAGCATCCTAAAAATATCCCATTTTTTTTATCAATCTCATCATCATCATATTCAACCCATATCGTCCCACTGCTGAGCACGGGTCTCCCCCCACTTTCGTGTAGAGGGTTAGGCCATAATCCACCACGGGGACCCGGTCCGGATTGGTGGATAACATACCTATCTCTGAAATAGTTATCGGGTCGATATGTGGATTTCCTCACGATGTTTTCCTTCACCGAAAAGCGAGTGATAATTACGTAAATATGCTTTACAAATTGGTACGTGCTTGCACTGGGGTTTGAACTCACGACCTTCTGATTGGAAGGCGGACGTTCTCCCACTAGGCTACCACCGCTTTTTTTTCATCAATCTAGACCGGACCATTCTAGATAGGCGTTCTAAAAGATATCTCTTTATATCACTAATCCAGATCGGGTGGATTATGGCCTATCCACCTAGACCCGTGCTCAGCAGTGGACCCATATGGATTGATGACGATGATAATTATATTTTTGGATTTACCGATTTCTATAATTTACGTAGGGGTTAAATTAGCATAGAGATTACTTCTTCTATATTTTTTTTTATTTTTCTTTCATGCTTCTGTAAATAATGCAGTCTATTTTTTCTTTTTCAATATTTTATGTGGTGCAGTCACTTCTAGTGATTTAATATCCCATGTCATGTTATTTAGTAATTGTGGAGTTTTCGCGTGCATTTATCAAAATTAAATTTTATAGGATTTTGTGCTTTAAATCGTGCACGGTAAAGGATTGAATTGTTGCCGTTTGTTTATTTCATTTTCTCTGTACAAAACATAAATTTCAACATTACGTCGCTTTGTCGCAATAAGGAAATTGGTCTTTTGTTGGAGTAGGAACGAGTTTTTTCGTTTAGTTTTGTGCGATAAAGTTCCATTGTTAGTTAAGTTATTTCTGTTGATGTGACAGGGACACGACCGCTGTTTCTTTCTATAGTTTCAAACATGGACTGAATTATTTTGGACAGTAATATTAGAGGCCTTTTGGACGTGCAGTCAATTTTAAAACCTATTTTAATACAATTTGAGTTAAATTAAGGTTAAATTTTATCCATTTAAGAAGGTATTTTTAAATTATTGTTTGTTTATTATAAAATCTATTTAAATGTAAAATTTTCAATTACAACTATATTCATTCTCAATTATTAACCAATTACTGGTTAATAAAATAAAATTACTTTTTAGAAAATTCTAGATCACTAAAATTACAAAAGTAAAAAAGAAAACAACTCAAATTGAATCAAAACCCAATAATAATCATTCAAATAGATAAAGCGAGGAATTTTATTTCATTTGATGAATCGAGAGCACGCGTCTTTGGATTTGAGTGATCACTTCCGGATGCGTGACGATATAGAATATTAAGTTTATAAAGAAGGATTATAGACTATAGAACAAGGAAATAAGATTGATAATAGCGTGCTAATATTATATAATATTTAATTATTATTGTATAGAATTTTGAACTTTAGGCGGTCAGAATAACGTTGTTAGTAACGACAGTAAACACAGTATTATAGATTACTGAAAAAATAAATAATAAATGCATGATGATTGCATAAAAACTTTGAATTTTAAGTCAATATTTATGGTTTATGCAGATTATTTTATTTATTCTTTTTTATGTAAATAACAGTTTTAAATGTCTTTAATAAATTGTGTGCCTATTTATTTCTAAGAGTCAGTATTAAAAAGCGATTCTTATATTATCCACAGTTCTTTAATTATGTACTACACTTCTTTCTAAATTAATTATGCCTATGCTGTGTTCGAATTATAATAATTATGTTTATATATATTTTTAACTCGTTATGATTACATACCTAGATCCTGACCCCCAAGTATCACTGGCCTACAAAAAAATTTTTTTTTTGGTGCAGCTCTGGAGGCATACCATGACATCTTATAGCGATTCAATTGAAGACCTAAACTGAACCGCGTCGCATAATCGTACCGTGATATCTTATTTTTTATGTTGCTGCCATTTTCAACCTAAACTGGATACAGTTAAGGTTGAAAATGGCAGGCTCCTAAATTGAGTCCCTAATAAGCCATTTTCAACCTAAACTATATCTAGTTTAGGTTGAAAATGGCAGCAACATAAAAAATAAGACGTTGCGGTACGATTATGCGACGCGGCTCAGTTTAGGTCCTCAACTGAATCGCTATAAGACGTCATGGTAGGCCCCCTGTTCGCATCTGTAGTCGGTAAAGTAGGTAGTATGAACTACATTGCTGCTACTAGATGTCAGCTGACAGCTCTGGTTTACCTACAATTCTTATTTTAACTTTTTTACGGTTTCATTCAAAATCAGTCCATGTTATAACTACTTTTATGACATTAATCGTATAAATTTATGATGGCAAGTAAATCAAGAAGTTGCATTAACGATCCTGATATGTTTTGTTTCATATGCGGTGAGTATATAATGAAAGATCAACGGAAACCGATTAATGACACGGTAATTCGCTTGTATTCTGTATACTTTGGTACTCATGAACAAGAGCTGATATGAAAAATGTGACTGGTTTTCTCGTATCAGCTCAAATAATATACCCAAAATCAGGTCTAAAATCTTAGACACCAAAATGAGTGTAGGCCAGTGCTATGATTCCCTGTTGACCCAGACTCAGAGAAAATACTTCTGGTTCACACTAATGTTTGCCCTGTGTGGGAATCGAACCCGCAACCTCACGCTCACCGTAGGCTCATCTCCCACTACGCCACGGAAGCCGAAGGCCTAAATTGTGTACCCACAATCATCAACATCATCAACAGCCGATAACGTCCCACTGCTGGGCACGGGTTTGCCCTCAGTTTCGTGAGGAGGATTAGGCCATAATCCACCACGGGGGCCAGATCCGGATTGGTGGATTACCTACCTCCGAAATAATTCTCGGGCAGGTATGCGGGTTTCCTCACGATGTTTTCCTTAACCGAAAAGCGAGTGATACCACAATAATTATTTTAAAATAAGTCAAAATAACTAAGTCGGTATAGTGAAATATTATTAATAAATTAAGATGTAAGGTTATGATTGAAAGATTTTGACATATACGCTCGAAATAGATAGATTTTAATATGCTTTTGTAAGACCAATACATTGCCAGTATCCCCCAATGTATTACTAAATATCTAACCATTAAAACAAAGTCCTCTTAACCCACTTTATCAAAACAATTACCTCTCAAATACAATTCAAAATCAAATCAAAGCACATACAAAATAACTCCGCTAAAGATAAGCTATAACTATTATCTAATCAATGTCGTCCGAAGTTAAGGAGGTACCGAGTAACTATTGTCTCAATGTCTCAAGCTCTCAAACTCTATTCATTGAAGGCAACCTCTCTCCAAAATTATTCGGAAACTGTCAAACATTGAAACATCTAAATGTATGTAAATGCCTTTGGAATGTACTCTGTCTGTTACTATGGTTTATTGTTATGGCAAGATGCCCTTAGAGCCGAGTTTACAAGATGTTCGTGACACACGGTCAAGTTAATTACACAACTAGTAGATTATTATGACTCTTGTGCGAGTGTCGATCTTGAGGATCTCTGGTCATTTTGCTATAGGTATTCTGCGACGCGACTGTGGCGACCAACCGTGGACCGGAAGACGTAGCGTAGGACGGCCCCCACGAGGTGGACCGACGAGCTGGTGCGAGTCGCGGGGAGCCGCTGGATGCGAACAGCTAGCAACCGCTCGTTGTGGCGTTCTATGGGGGAGGCCTATATTCAGTAGTGGACGTCTTCTGATTATGATATCGATGATGATTCTACGAAAATTTTGTAATTTCTAACTGGCTGGACTCTAGATTTTTAGTTTTCCTGATACATAAACAGACCAAAGATATTCGAGACCCATCATCTTGAGGGTCGATATTGGTGGTCAGCAGTGGGACGATATGGTTGCTGATAATTATGATGTTACGTTAACTGTGACCCTCATATCACCTTTTTTGAAATAAAATGTACCACATTATAATAATTGGAAATATAATAATTTCATACCAACCATTTCATATTGCTCGCTAACCATTACGCCCGTGTGTCCCCATGAACTGAACCGTATCTAAGTGCTTCGGATCCCGATTGCAAATGTTAGTGAAATTCAAAGCAGGCCGTTTGCACGTCAACGAGTGTCGAGCCGATTTATTGAAGCGATTTTACAGTTATTTTATAGTATTGCTAAGTTCTATATTCCCTTTAGAGGAAGGAAAATTAAATGTTTTTCAGGAGAAAGCCTTCAGCTAGCTGAAATGGCCGCGTAACAGTAAACGTTTTAATTTTATTATTATTTTGAAACTAGGTCACATAAAAATATAGTATCTACTTCATATCTACTGCTAAGTGTTTGTTTAATATGGTCAATAATATGGCCAAAAAAAAAAGAATGACTAAAATTTAAAAAATGACATCGCCGTAGAGTTTCTTGGTGCTATCTTCTCTAACGGGCGTATTTCCGAAGCACTGGTAGAGTCAATGGAGTTTTCCTTTTCCTGTGCGAGACTCGGGCATGAGTCACCACTTGAAAGGGAAATATCCTTTTTCTAACTCAAACCATAATTAGATAATAATCATTAGTTTCGTAGATCATAAAATTTGACTTATTTTTTTTGTATTTCTATACTTATGTATAAGATATTTTTTTTTTGACGTGTAAAAGTGCAATATTTTGCCTGTTTACAATAAATGATTTGAGTTTGAGTTTGAGTTTGAATATGAGTTGATGATGATGATGAGGTGTCTGCTTTCGTGACGCGCTGTGGGTATTCTTTTTTTGTGACTAAAAATATCTCTGTTTCTAGATTCAGCTATTTAGACGTAAAAACTACGCGAACTGCTAATTGTTTTCTTTGCATAGAAGTCATAGACGGAGGGAAGGGAGGCCTTAGCCCAGCAGTGGGATGATTTAAACTGATAATAATAACACTAATAATATTTAAGGGTTTGAGATTTTAGATTTTTTTATTGGTTTTAATGTCTAAGCCTTAATTCACTTTCTTATATCTAGTACATGGATCAGCAGTAAATATTTTGTTCATCGTCATCGTCAATAACCCATATCGTCGCACTGCTGAGCACGGGTCTCCTCAACTTTTCTGAGGAGGGTTAGGCCATAATCCACCACAGCCGTGTTGTCAGACTCAAAAGTAACTGGACATTATCATATCCTAACCCCTAATCAGGATTTCCTGTATCTAGAGAATCGGAAACCACGAGGACCATGAAAAAAATGGACCTCAACAAATGAAAAATCTGTAATTTCCCAGTGTTAGAAGCTAGAACTTCTTCAGCTACTTCTGAGACCTGTACACAGTTTAACACTTCAATCAATTAATTCCACCTCCATTCTAATCCACCAAAAGCCAAATCCGTTTCACCGATACCTATCCCGTAACAAATATCAGGTGGTAGGTGGTAAGAACAAGCTGTTCCATTAGTCAAATTAATTATTTACGCCAGCAAACTTGTCCTTTTGACCGTTCAAAGCGTGACTTATCGGTAATCCAAGTGAGAGGTTTGTCGATGCTTTGCAGGGTTGCCAGTGGCAGATTGAATGTCCCCATGTTATATATATTTCGGTTATGTTACTTATTTTTAAAGCTTTTACATAACTTGTTTTGGCGGATAAGATGCTGGTTATAATTAACTTCATCATGGGGGTATCTTATAAATGGAACTGAGATGTTTTTTAAACCAAATGTAAGGTCTAGGATGTTGGATTTTGCTGCTGTTTTAAATCACCATTTCTCTGTTGACCATTGATAAGATTTAAGGATAAAGATAATGTTTTTTTTTTATTGATTTATGTGATTAACTGACACAGCACCATATTTACCACCGTCAATATTTTTTCTACAAAGTATTAAATTTAAAAAAAATATTGAACATAAGTACGTAGATTATTATTGAAATTTTAAAAACGCTTTTGAGTATTTCACTGACCATTACGGGACTTTTTAAAAGCTGGCCACCCAAATCCTAAGACATTTCAAAGGTATTAATTCTAAGTTAAAGTTTGACAGAAGGTGCTTTGTAGGAGCTAAGCAATCGCTTAGCGTGTTCATGATTTAGGTGACAATGGTGAGGGTATTTTGTAGTAATCTGTAAGGATTCGTAGGTGTTCAGGCAGCTGTTTAGGGCAGTATTATACCATCATAAGTTTGACAGTTGGTAAGTATATCTCTAGAGCGGTGGTAGCCTAGTGGGAGAAAGTTCAAATCCCAGTGCAGGCACGTACCAATGTGTTTCTGTAAAACATATGTACGTAATTATCACTCGCTTTTCGGTGAAGGAAAACACCGTGAGGAAACCAACCCACATACCTACCCGAGAATTATTTCGGAGGTAGGTATGTTATCCACCAATCCGGACCGGGCGTCCGTGGTGGATTATGGCCTAACCCTCCTCACGAAAGTGAGGGGAGACCCGTGCCCAGCAGTGGGACGTTATGGGTTGATGATGATGATGATGATGAAGTATATCTCTTAGTAGAGTGTTAGTAGTTACGTTATGTATGAATATACATTAGAATAATTATTATATACATCCAGAGAAGTTAAGCCTCGTATTCATTAGGGGACAAATGTTCTGCGACACGTGTCGCTATGTCGGGCGACATTTTTTTTTATGTGACTGAGCGGCGAGACGAGCAAGTCGTGGTACCTGATGGTAAGCGATACGCCTGCCCATAACGGTTACAGCGCCACCCAGAACTTTGCGTTGCAAAATCCTGCGCGGCACTGCACTGCGCTCGTCATCCTGAGACATCGGCTCTAAAGTTTTTCGGGTTTACGTTGGACAATATCGGCTGACTTCGACAGACATCTTTTACTGTTTATCTCTAGTTTTTTTGTGATAGACTCTCGTCTTTGCTTTAAGTTTAGTTAAATTTAATTTAACTATCTTAGTAACTTGCCTATTAGAAATTCTAAATGGTTGTAAATCCACCCTTGTCAAAATTAATGCCATTAAATCACATTTTAAACTACGTACACGTGTACATCGATATTTCCCATGTTTTTGCACATAATTTATGTACATTTCCTATTTTTGTGATCTGATGCGTGATCAATTGAGTGTTATGGAAACCATTAAACATATTTTAGAATTATTTCCACGAAGTTAACAGGCGGAACTTTATCGCAGTACAATATTCTCTTCATTACATTCAATTTATTTGGAATCGTCAAGATTCATTATAACGACATGGTACTAGCGTTGAATTTCGGTTGTTCGTATTGTGTTGACAATACGCCCTGTAGTTTACATTTGAATTTGATTTTAATCATTTTAACTCGCCTCATTTTAAACTTAAATGTGTAGTGAATAAAGATGCAATTGGTGTGTATTTGATAGGATATTTTTATTATAAAGTTAATTTAGTACACGCGTCTTTACACTTGAGAGGATGAATGTAGTTTGTCATATTTATAAGTCGAGTTAGATGTAATTATTTGCTAATGTACAGGGCGTGAGAAAGTTTGGAGTTTTCACAGTTCGTTGAGCATAGAATTAAATAGTTACGATTTATTTATATTTTAGGTATAACAATATGGGTTTAGCCCAGCAATATACGTTCGATTTGGTTTCCGATTGTCAGATCGGACGCCTTTGCGCTGCTTCCAACTCAGACGTCCAATCCGACTATTGTATCGGACGTGTATTGAGTGCTCTAATAAATTTATGTAACTAACGCCCAATAGTTGGTTCAGACTATCGGATGGAAAAATCGGACGTGTATTGTCGGTCTTAGTCTTGTATGTGTATGTATTGCATACAAATCTGCGTTATAATACCTTACAAGAATGCCAGTACACACTACAAAGACAAGATTCCGAGAATACCGCACACAGTCCGAGCCGACGTCAAAGGACTCTATTCATAGTCCGACTAATTGGATTATTCAAACGCTATATTAGTCCTATCCTATCTGACATGTCGGAGTGTCAAAGTACAGTGACCCACGCGCCTTTAGGACCAAGCGTCCCTATAAGTGCCGCCGCATGGAAGCAACTTCCACCAAGCACCTATTACTAGGGCTCTTCGATTGTTGAATAGAATCTGCGCTGAGCACAGCGTGCTGGACATTTTTACATGTGATTTAGTGACATTTACGGATGTTGCCCTTAAATGTGTTGGTGCTTAGTTACATGTAAGTACGGTGTCACTTTGGAAACACCTGTTAAGGCACTGTATATTGAAATAAATAAATAAATAAACTTCACCGTCTATGTTACAACGTTATTCCTTGCCGGAGTCTGTGTTTCCCGATAGTTACAACCTGGGAGTCTTCAAGTCACGAGTGAATAGGTTACTTCTAGGTAAGCGCGCACCATCGTAGACCGCATTGTCACTTAATATCATGTGAGAAAGTGGTCCAACGCGAACCTACTCATATTAATTATATAAAAAAGATGTTTTGCAAAAAAAAATTGTCCAATGAAAGTTGCTTACAGAGCAGTTTAAGTAAACACGTGTAGTAATTATGGTACTAGAATTAAATTGTGATTATCATAACTTATCATCAGAGGAAGATAGAAGCGGATCATTAAGTTGTAATAAATATATCATTAGTGAAAACAAGATAGTATAATGCCGTAATTTTGTGGTCACATTCGAAGATTTGGTTATTGAAATTACCGTATAATTCACCAATTTTTAGCAAACCGGAGAAAAACGATTAATTCTTAAGTATTCAGTGTTTAATTACGTTTGATGCATTGTAAGAGAGTGCTGTCGATTTTACGACGATAAATATTAGTTACCTACCCCATTACGCTGACTTTAATTTTGCCATTTCTATCGATTCACATAGAAAAACAATAGAAATAAGGTACTGAATAAATACAGAATTTCAACTAAAAATCAAAACAATCCTCACTCAGCAATACGTCATGCAAAATATCACCTTCACACAAAGTAGACATGAAGCCTTACCACTATTTGTTGCCGCAGATTATTTGCACCAAGTGTGCGGTCTCACTTATATGCAATGCATGCGATGATCCCCTTACCCCTATAGACAATCGATGTCCCCTAGCTGCCCCAGGCGTCGCCCATTGATGATCATATAGGAGGGTGAGTGCGGTGTGTCTCATATTTTTGTGTTTAGTGAATGTAATCTGGTATTGTTTCTTTTTTTGTGAGAAAACACAATTTGTTGTGAAATTTTGATAATGAAAATTATATAGATATCACAATGCATTCTGATTAACTTAGTAGTTCTAGTAAATTCGTGTTTTTTGTTTTTTTTTTTTATATTTGACTGAGTGATGAGACGGGCAAATCGTTCACCTGATGGTAAGCGCTACTCCTGCCTATAACAGTTACAGCACCACCCTGATGAAACCGATACCTATCTGATGCATCACGACACGACACGTCAGACAAATGTGAACCTAGCTTTATTCACACAATCGACCATTATGTAAACAAAATATACACTACCTCTGATGACCCCCGTCTTCCAAAATAATGTACGTAACCCGGCATTTCTATATACTATGCATTAGAAGCTTGACCAGCAATTTATCAGCGCCAAATTTACATTGTATAAGATTAATGATCGCTTGTCTGTGATTTCGTATGCTCTGACCAGCTACGCAATACAGTTGGTAGACAGTATGGGTTGTGACTCCTTGGAAAATAAACACCGTCACTATCACGATGAAGTGAAACGGATAAATCGATGTAACACGTCGACTGCTGAACCGGTTTTTTTGGCACTTTAGCGTAACGTGTGTGTTTACTAGCACTGGCGTTGCGTCGTAACTAAACTCAATCAGCTGTGCGGGCGCACACGACTGTTGTAATGAAATTGTCAATACAGAAGTGCGGGTTCGCACGCCGGGCGTGGTTTTGCTTGCCGTAAAGTTTTAAAAATACGCTACGATAAAGCTAAGACGGAGTACTAGATAGATAGATAGATAGATAAACTCTTTATTGAAACACCACAGAACAAAGAAAACTTAAAACTAGAACAAAACAAATTTTACAATTAGTGTCACAAACTAGGTATTTTCATTGGGTTTAAGCTTACGTATTTGGTGATGTTACTCTTAGCGTACAGTAATATCAACAGCAAACGATTATCAGGAGCAACCTTACTGATATAATGTTGAACCAGAGGGCATAAGTAATGAAAGGGTGAAGTTTGAACTTCTTCACGGTCTATCCATCATTCAACTGACGTTTATTTTTATTGCTAAGGCATTTTGTGAAGCAGATTTTGTGGAATAATGATTCTTCTGCTTTTGACATTATGCTTTACTAGCTGCGCCTGTGGTTTTATCCGACATTTTCTGGTTTACCAACTTTGAAGCTGGATTTTACCCTTTTTAGGGTAAATTTTTGTAATCTTATCGTACTACTATACTACTATCGTACTATATTATATTATTTTATATTATATTATATAACATTCATGTTGTTTTTGTATTAAGCTTTATTATTTTTCGTTATTTTTTATTGTTTTTTTTTCTTAATGAGATATTTTGATGCACGCCTACACCGTCTCTCCTTCACTATGGGTGGTTGACTGGTAGAAAATGCTCTTAGCGTTAAGTCCGCCATTTGTACTAGTAAGTAAATCTGTGCAATAAAGTATTAAATAAATAAATAAATAACTCTCCTTTTGGGCAGTCAGGTAAAAAGTAACTGAAGTTGCCACCCCAAACATAATCTATTAGTATTATCATACTATTATAATAATGAATTCTGTCTGTGTCTTGGGTGTTATTTTTTCTGTGTGATTCTTTTACAGGCTTTAATGAACATTTCAAACGTTTGCTCTAAGTTAAATTATAGGTAAATCTATAAATACGCAATTTCAATAAAATAAAAAAAAAACACGAGTTAAATTTTGAACCGAACCTAATTATCCCCACCAAACCTTCACATTTCATGAGCTCGAACGGTTTACCATTCCATTTTAATTGGGAGATTACACTGACATCTGACACTGCGCTTAAGCAATTCTAAATAGGAGTTTACGAGAGCACCATCGCTGACGCAAAATCTGATAGATAAGGCGAACGTAATTGCTCCCGTTTTTTAACATTTCCATCTGATTTTTCTCAGTAAAGAATCTGACCAAGCACATCCCCCACTTAATGAAATAAGAACTTTAAATTGAGAGCTGTACAGTTTAAGTTGGCGTATCCAGGGTGCAGTTTTAAAGGACATTTGTGAGCATCTATCAGGATGGACAAGCGTTTTGTAGAATAGGGAATCGGACGGTGGTCGGAACGTTTTAAATCTGAACGATTTACGGGAAAATAATAGCTCGAAAGCAATCCACGGGGCGAATAGGTTTTTGTCGGTTCCATTTGAAGTTTTTTAGTTTTATTTTTAAAGCTTAGGAGGGGACAGTTACTGCGCGTAGGAAATATAAACGTACGTTCAAAGTTTACTATTTAAGTGGAGTGTATCTATAAAATAGATTCTATCGTTTGATTTCAAATGCGTTCATCATCATCATCAACCCATAACGTCCCACTGCCGGGCACGGGTCTCTCCTCACTCCGGCCCAGTCCGGATTGGTGGATAACATACCTACCTCCGAAATAATTCTCGGGTATGTATGTGGGTTTCCACATAATGCGTTAAAGTAAAAAAAACTATTTGCGTATTAAACGGTTTGCCTTTTTCAGGTCACTTCAAGTCACGAGTGAATAGGTTGCTTCTTGGTAAGCGTGCACCATCGTAGACCGCATTGTCACTTACCATCAGGTGAGATAGGGGTCAAACGTGAAACAATTTATTAATTTAAAAAAAATTAGGCATAGCATTTATCTAATACCCCAACATGACCTAAATCTAAGACAATGCATACACACCATAACTGATAACATAATTTCCTGCATACTCCACAAATGGACACCCATCAATACCTCCACACAAACATAATACATGCATACACAGCCGGAAGTGTCCGTGTGGTTATCGCTACATAAGTTAGATTTGTATAAATTATGTACACTGGCACTTTGAGAGCAATTACTAGGTTTCCATTACATAATTCACTGATGTCTGCTCACTCAAGGTGTGGTTCAAAAGTATGGAAAGAACGTATGAGACTTTAGAGCTGATGTCTCAGGGTGACGAGCGCAGTGCCGTGCCGCGCAGGAGAATGGTGGCACCGTATCTGTTATGGGCAGGCGTAGTGCTTACCATCAGATGAACGACTTGCTCGTCTCGTCACTCAGACAAATAAGTAAAAAATTATATGAATACATACATAAATAGATAGATAACTCTTTATTGACACCAAAATGCATAAAAACATAGAGATTACAAAATACATTACTAAATACGTTCAGTGCTGAGAACACAGCTGTCGTGTTTTTTAAAATTAGCTTCGTGTGCGGCAAAACACAACTGTTGTGTTTGTTGTATGGGAAAACACTATGGAGCGTACAGAGCCGCACCCGTGGCTAGACAAGCAAAACGGCTCATCAGTCGGACGACATCCACTGCTGAACATAGGCCTCCCCCATAGACCGCCACAACGAGCGGTTGCTAGCTGTTCGCATCGTCAGGATTGGTGTGCCGAAATAATAGAGCTCATTCCATACTCTCATGCCCATCCAATAATCCTTGTCCACTCCTCTAATAGCGGTCTCCTGAATAATAATCAAACTCACATAAAATTTCAATAATGGCTCCGCTAACTGCTTCGGCATGCAAATGGAGTTAGAGTTGATAGAGTTCTGTCCTACAAGTTTATTCGGCTCTGTAAACTTTAATTGTTTTGTTTGCCACGTTTCTACTTGTGCGGTATTTGCGTTTGTTCTTTGGGAACAGATTTTAGTGTTTTTTTAACACTATTTTTTTTTAATTCATTTGTAAGACCAACCGCAGAACTTTTAGCAATATAAGAAACGGAATGCCATTTCGAAGCCTTCAAGGCTAAATGTTCCAAAGTTAGGAGACGAGCATGTGGTTCACCTTACGGTAAGCGCCACGCCTGCCTATAAACTCGAAAAATTCAACCCAAATCATTTATTGTAAGTTTGCAAAAATATTGCACTTTTACTAGTCAAAAACATAAGTCTTTATACACAGAGAAAAACAAAAAATAAGTCAAAATATGATCTTCTAAACTAATAATTATCTAATCACGGTATGAGTTTAAAAGAGGACAGCGATATAACAGCTACAGTTCCACCCAAAACTTACCATTACAAAATCTTGCGAGGCACTGCACTGCGCTCGTCACCCTGAGACATCGGTCTAAAATCTCATATGCCTAGTAATTTCGCTGGAAACAGTGTGGAAGAAACGAAAGAGGTGTGTCAGGGTCGTAACAGTAAAGTATATATGTGTGTGTGTGTTATATTCTTGTTCAGTTCCCTTATTTTGGGTCTCCATAAACATTTCTGGTTATTTGTTCATCCACTGCTCCGTTTTAGTATTTAATCTAATTCCAATTGCTAAACCAAAGTCACTGAACTAAATCATGCATCTATATTAAATCTGATTCAGCCAACTGTCTGTTCAAAACAATGGTGCCTTTACCGGCCTTTGGCTTCACCGAAATTCAGTTGACCATTGTCCATCCAAAATGAGAACAAAGGAAAGGTAGTACCTAATTGAGGTAACGTCTGAAGGGCCGTGACCAAAATTACAAGACCTGTGTCAATTTTGAAAGCTCTAAGCTTGTTACACGCATAGAGAGGTCTGTAAATACTGGACGTCATCCAAGCTAGATGAACCGGAATATGATGCGGAGAACAAAATGTGATTCCGTATATGAGACATGTGATACGTAGACCGAGTTATCCTTATCGATAATTTTCTTAGAAGTGTTAATTCTACACCTCATAGTATCTTTGCTACAGCTGCTACGCAAAGCTACGTAGTTCTTCTAAGGGTCTTTTCCGATTAATCTAAGTACAGCGCAAGTATGGTTTAGAAGATTTTTGTTTCATTTAATGCAATGTTTGAAAAAGAAGCGTTGTATAAAAAGAGACAGTGCCAGAGACCTCAACCAGCATTGTTCTCGAGGTTTTCAGGTTCGGGAACAATAACCTCTAGGCATTTCAAAGTCTACCTCCAGGCCAAAACGTAATGTATCAATGCCCAATGCGTTTCTACGACTTGTTCCGGCACGCACTCGCTCTGCACAGAGTCACCCAAAGGCCATAGAAGACATAGCACTATACACAGATTGGACACTTTCCACCTCCCGCGGTCCGCTTCCCCGCACCTCTACCCGCAATTTGGGGGACAATCAGGAGGTCAGTTAATATTACACGCCGAAATGACAAATGGCAATAGACAATTGGGTTAGTATAAATCTTTATGTTAGCGGATTTTTTTTAATCATGTGAATGCGTTACGAAAAATGAGATCGGTCGAGGTGAATGGAAGTTGAAAGGCAGATATAAGTTAGTGAAGATAGAAAGAGAGTTACGTTTCCTATAAGTATTTTAAAATATATTTTTCATGAATATTATTTTTAAGTATATTTTCTGTTTTTTTTTTTTATTTAATTATTTAGCTGAAGTTTTACTTCTACTATGTGTCCCAAAGACATTTCGTTTTTTTTTTATATGTTCACATACTTAAATACTGATACCGAACTAGAATCCCCAGGAATTAGAAAATTCGAGGACCGTGGGAAGATTTAGCGCGTGTTCATACGTCATTTATTATGTGACTAATTTGCGCCACGTGTTAAAGGTGTATTGAGTAGATAGCACGTTTTTGTCGCAAATAAACGATGTGAGAGTTGCCATACCAGCTTTTGTATGGAGTGTCCGAGGTATGCATCAGTACAGTTACAAAGACCCTTGCCTACGGCGATTGGTCTAATTAAATGCCTGCGTCAGTCCGGCTGTTAGTCCTCGATGGATGTTTATAGATGTGGATGGACAGATGGATTTAGATGGACGTAACTATTGTTAGATCGATGTGCCTGTGGGCGATTTGATATGTCCAGTTACGTGGAGGTACGTGACTGAGGATAAAACTAGTTATAGATATCTGGTTTGAAGGACACCGAGGTAGTTAAACTAAGTTTAACATCTGTTTTTGGACTACGGATTTTATAGTTTTTTCTGAGCCCTTAAGCCTGTAGTATAATGAAACGTAGAACAGCTGACCGATTATTCATCGAAATAAACTAAAATACTTCTATTCCGTTTATAAGATTTATATTGGTATTATAAGACTTCAGAGCTGATGTCTCAGGGTGACGAGCGCAGTGCGGTGTCGCGCAGGATTATGCATTACAAAGTTCTGGGTGGCACTGAAACTGTTATGGGCAGGCGTAGCGCTTACCATCAAGTGAACGACTTCACTCAGACATATGTAAAAATATATATATATATATATATATATATATACAATACTAGCTGTGCCCCGCGGTTTCACCCGCGTAGTTCCTGTTCCCGCAGGAATATGGGGTTTAATAAAGTCTATGTTACTCGCTGTCAATGTAGCTTTCCATTAGAGAAAATTAAGCCGAAACTTTACATATTCCTATACATACTTTCATCCCCTATATTTATTTTACCCCTCAAGGGTAAAGTTTTACAAACTTTGAATGTCAAATTTATTTATATCTAATCAAAAGCCTAAAAAAAAATTTCAAGCTTCTAGCTTCAAAAATGACGATACTTCCATACAAACTTTCATCCCCTATTTCAAACCCATACAATGCATTTTTTGGGATAAAAAGTAGCCTATGTCCTTCCCTAGGCTCTAGACTATTTCTGTACCAAATTTCATTTCAATCGGTTCAGTAGTTCAGGCGTGAAAGAGCAACAGACAGAGTTACTTTCGCATTTATAATATAAGTAAGGATTATCACAGACTGGATTGATAACAAACACACATACATTCTTACAACACACACACATTTACAATATTACTTGAGTGAAGGCTACTAAAATCTTTTTCGGTTTCAGTGGCCAGCTTACATGTTTTAGAAACAAACCAAGCTACAAAATCTCTCCAAACACTACAAACGCCTCCTAATCTGTGACCATACTAAGCCTGCGCTTCCATAATCCTACCTTAAATCAGCCATAAGAAGTCCACCCCATATATCTAACGCGATGACAGTTTTATAGCTTACGGACCACCATGGTGCCATCGTGGTGCTAGTGCGAACAGCTACATAAAATATTAATACACAATTTGTCCGAGTGGCTGTGTGTTAATCTACTTTTATAAGAGGTGGATTAATTGTCAGGATTTGATGAATATTGGGGAAGATGAAATGCTTTCTTTTGAAGGGGGTCCGATACTTGTATAATAGGGTTGTTGATTTGGCAGTTTCTTCAGAAGTTACTGTAAAGATACCTTCTGTTACGGGCAGGGGTGTGTTTACCATCATTGGAATGATTTGCCTTTGTCGATTCTCAGTAACATAAACAAAGCCGCCAGTTATTCATCCGCCAAGCAGTAGTACGCAACCATGACTGCATTCCTGTTTAAAACGAAATACACTTTCCCAAGTCACTTGTATAATGCTGTGAAAGTTAAGTTTAGTTAGATGCACTTATAATTGACACCATTAAGTTAATTAAGAACTAATGCCCCAGGCTGACGAGCGCAATACAATGCCGCGCAAGGACTTTCAATGCAATTACTGCATGGCACTGCAATTGCTTTGGGCAGGCGCGGTGCTTACCATCAGATGAAAGATCAGCTCATGTTACTCTGTATCATAAAACGAAAACTATATTGTGATATGAGATAGTAAGCCTAGCGGCAGCTATAAGCTCGTTGCAGCCAATATTATACAGGATGGCTTATAATTTGCCCATAATGAGGCCACCGGCCTGATACCAGCACACGTGCCGCGTAATTGCTAATGAGATACGCATTAATTGCGTATCAGTAGGCAGGTATGTCGATATGTATCAGTTGTTATGGAAATATCAAAGTGTAACTACAAAATTGTAGCTGTTCTGTATATACGCTATGTTATCTATGCTAGCATGGATCGAACATGGTAGTACTTGGTATAATCGGTAGAAGAATTATAGATACGAGTATATATGCCAGTAGTAAGAAGGTGGTTTCGTCATTTTAAATTGCTAATCATTAGTAACTATAAAAAAAATATATATATACTTTCGTATATTTTACTTGTTATTTTGCGGTCGAGAATCTCCTCTGATTTTAAAGGGGTATTAAAAAAAGGGGTATTCCAACAAAACGCATAGGTAATAGCGATTTTTTGTCCTTCTAAAACATCGAAATCATCATTTGCAGCCCTATTCTACCTACTGCTGACTATAGGCCTCCTTTCTCTGTTGCCACGACTTGTCACAAAAAATCAGATTTTTTTAATTTGTTTTTAAATTATTTGATGCGATTTTGTTTTATTTTTTTCGAATTTTTTGACAAGTGTTAACCTTCCAAATCCCATGTCCCTCCACCCTAACAAGATTATCAACCCATCTTACCAGTAGACGTCCAAAATTCTTCATTCCACTTCTCGGTTGCGACTCGATCTGAGTTACCATTACTCCATCCATAGCCACGTGCTCAAAATCAATAAGAACATTTAATTAAACACCACATAAATTAAACGCATCACCCAATCGGCATGTCACGCGGTGATGTCACGCACAGAGCTGTCTAATTAGACGCACATCTGCGTTGGCAGTGGTGTCACGCGTCAGTGACGACGCAAAGGTACAATTTGTGGTTGATAATGTTGTAGCTAATTGAAAACTTTGTTGTGTAATGGACTTTACGCTGTTCAGGATACCACTTACGTGCCGAAGAGTGTTGATGGTTTTTCTGGTTTCTTCCACTATTTTCGCTAATTTTGAAAAATCTTGCTTGTATGGCGTCGAGACGTGTCGGGCGAGTAATGTTTTGTGGCAGAGCGAAGTTGTCGAGTGAATGATTGATTGATTGATTGATTGCTTGCTGATGACACTGACACTTACAGTGACGGCCCAATGCAATGCTACGCACTATGTGCGTACGATTGTATGGGGGAGTGTTGCGTTAATTAATATACGCTGATCGTGTTTTACTTGTGATATTAAATTTACTGTTTAGATATGTTACATACGGGTCATATTCGCGTACAGATTAGTACCAAAATATAATTTTTGACAGACGTCGTTCCGATCAAGTTCCATTGACCGTAGTCACGAGTTTAAAAAAAAAAACATGAATTAATTTCGCGAAAGTTAAGATCTTCTTATCTTTTTTTGACTGAGTGACGAAACGAGCAAGTCCTACGTGATGGTAAGCGCTACGCCTGCTCATAACACTCACAGCACCACCCAGAACCCAGCATTGCATAATCCTGCGCGGCACTGCACTGCGCTCACCCTGAGACACTGTTTAGTAATGACACCTCTTCTCAGTTCTCACCTGCCTTTGACAATAGAACCTAAACAACGTTCAAGCTTAAAAATTCAATGCATTATGGCCGAATGTCGATCACTGGACGACCACTAGTATAATTTAAACTCCAAAATGGGACCATCGATTATTCACCGTCGTTTAGGTGATAATACATAGACACTTAGCTCGATTAAACTGGAAACGCCATGAGCTGTACCGGCGGATGGTGAATTTATTTTATGGTAGAGGATTATGGCAATTTATGAACTGGATTGCGATATGGTTTAGGGGACTTGGTGAAGTCTGATTGTTTTTGTCAAAAACTACCTCAACAGGTTGTAAAATAATTTGAAACCCATAACTAGTGAGAATGTGAATTAATTTTAACCTTACTGTCGAAAGGAGGGTCTATGTATGATTCTTAGGCGTACGACAGATCAATGCAGTGTCGCACACTTATCAAGGACAATACAATAAAAAAGCCTAAAATTCTTATCTACATAAAAATAAGAACATAAATTATACCTAGTTAAAAACATACTAAAAGCACCCTTTAATAACAAGCCAAACTAAAAAAAATTAAAAAAAAATTTTAATGTAAATTAAGCGTTGGGAGCTTGATATCAAAGATTAATTATAAATGTAATAAAGTAACAAAGTATTTAATTTCTTTTTTATTTGACTGAGTGACGAGATGAGCAAGTCGTTCACCTGATGGTAAGCGCTACGCCTGCCCATAACAGTCACAGCACCACCCAGAACCCTGCATTGCATAATCCTATGCGGCACTGCACTGCGCTCGTCACCCTGAGACATCGGCTCTAAAATCTCATATGCCCAGTACTTTCACTACAATTTATTTTAATTATGTTACAAGTGGATTAACAAGGACCACTTTGTACAAACTTACAAACAAACTTTCTATATATCTATTCAGCCCATATCGACCCATTGCTGAGTGTAGTATAGGCCTCCTCTATGTCACGCCACTTATTCCGGCCCTGTGCCAGTCTCAACCAGTCTATCCCGAAGTACTTGGCGATGTCGTCCGACCATCGGGCCGGTGAAAACAAACTATACCTCTTTATATTTTTCAGTGTAGATAAGTGTAAAAGTGTGGGTGACAATCACTTCTCTTCCTAACAGAAAAGCATTATCTATTCAGCAGAACCCATCACGCTCCACAGACCATACACTTTACTGCATACCATTAGCATAAACATTTGATTGGCGCCACTACCCCGAGTTTGAACTATAAACTCTTTATAACTGCCGTTTGGTTTATATTGTTCTGTTTAAGTGACAATATTATAATCCTTGGTAAGGGTACCTAGTAAAAAAAATTAAAAAAATTGACGAGCATGCACTGGACTTACACTTCTACACTAAGAACCCTTTAGTAATTAAGATTCGCGAGTAAATAATCTAAGAAATGTAACAAACTTAAAAAACTACTAAAAAAAGGCATTAGCGCCTCACGCTAACGGATAAATTGTTATCTAAAAAAAAAAAAAGAAGGGTACCTAGTATAATCTCGTGGACTTCATTTGCAATACGGTGGTGTACGGTAGCAGTGAGCATTCACCATCAAAAGAGTCGAATTTTGCTTTTTCCATTATTAAAAACTCATGGAAATTTTTGCTGTCAGCTTATTTCAAATCTCAGCAGCATGCGCTCCGAAAACGGACCCAAATGAGCAATCTAGCAAAGTGCCTAACCTATGCCATCATAAATAACCTCCTAGTCCATCATCATCATCAGCCGGAAGACGTCCATTGCTGAACATAGGCTTCCCCCATAGAACGCCAGAACGAGCGGTTGCTAGCTGTTCGCATCCAGCGACTCCCTGCGACTCGCACCAGGTACGCAACGTCTACGGTGGTCGCCACTAGATTATTCTATCATGGTGGAAATATTCATTACTCTTGACCAAATTTTCATAGATTTCTATTTCAATTGAATAATGTGTAAAACATTTTAAATTTTAAGTCCCCGAAAAGGTTCTTCTGGGAGTGCTTTACGTCTGAGCAGACGTAGATGCGACGGCAGCGTTTGTGAAATTTAGTATGCTTTTAGTCACACACCACCGGTCGGCTCTCACATTTGCTCGGAATCTGTAACATGGCTGGGATGTGAGAAACTCTGTGAAATAGGATGTGGTACAAATCCGCTCGGGTACTGCGGTAGAGTCAACGGGGCCATTAAAGTATTCTTTTCGAAAAGATTTTTTTTTATTTTTTTTTATTTAACTAAGTGACGAGACAAACAAGTCGTTCACCTGATGGTAATAGCTATGCCTGCCTATAACAGTTACGGTGCCATCCATGTTGACTTATGATAATCGCTTAAGTATGTTCTTATTTTCGATTCTAGCTTATATTTGGGTAGTAAAGCAAATGAAGGACATAAATTCCAAGTTACTATAATTTTTCTCATTAATCTTTAACACATTAAAGTTATGACGTCACTAAATACGCATTTGACGTCCGTATGGCAGTGTAGTCACCTAATTTAAAATGATCTGTCAAACATGAATAAAATCTAAGAAGTATATTCTTAATTTTTACAGGTATCTTTTAACTGGCTTGCTTTGATTATTGTACCCAAAAACATCAGCTCGTTCTTTTTTCAACGCTGTTACAGAAAATGTTACGTCTTTACATATGCCATATCCACCAGAGCTTTGTTTCTTAGTTCGCCAAAGTCAAAATATCGAGTGCAAAGGGGAGGATGTAGATTTTCCTTACACCATTAACATGTATATTGCCTTAAATTTATTGTTCTCAGCTTTTTGATAGCAGCACAATCGTTTTATTTGCAATTTGTACGGAATGTATTTCGCACATTTCGGATTCAATAGGTTTTGTTGACGTTATTGTTTAGGTTTATGAGATTGTCGATGCTAATGTTAAGGCGTGCTTGATAAGTATTCAATTCAAAATCTTTTGCAAAACGAATAAAATGCGATTCCACTACGAATTAAAAAAAATCACGAGTTTGAAATTCAACGAAATCACCATCCTTTTTAATTTTAGCTTCACTTCGATTGAATAGGGCAAAAATATTTATTTATTAATTAAATATCTTCTCTGATAATCTCATTTTTGCTGGTGAAACGTTTGCTACTTCAAAATATCACGTTAACAAGATAAAGAAAGATGTTTTCTTTCTGTCTTTTGAGAGGAATTCATATAACTAAATATCTAGTTGGTGTCAGTTAAATAATGTAGGTAGGTCTTTGAATTCTTTCAAACTTCTGCACGAGTTCACCAGGCTCTTACGCTATAGAAATGAGGAAATGAGGAAAACACTCCAAATATTTTTCTGAAAATCTGGGATTTTACTTATTGTTAGCAAAACGCATGGAATAACGATAAATTCTCGATATTCGCGCGTTTGAGCCTCCAGGGTGTTTCTGCACGGATCGCTGCGTATGGTAATTGTGTACGAATTGTTGGGTTTTCCTGCTTTTTAGGGAAAAGGTTATGCAAAAATTGGGTGAAAAATTCTATGTTATTCTCATGTTTTTTTTTTATACTTAGTTGATCTGGGTTTGTAATTGTCTGCTTTCTAGTATTTGTCTGCCAAATCGTCTTGCTAGACAATCCAGTGTCGTTTCACTATTATCAATGATATAAGGTACATTTATAATTTTCTCTTGAGCACAGTCATAGCAATTGCAAAGAGTTGAAAACAAGAGAATAAGGCCAAATCTTCGTCTATTAAATATATACACATTCACTAGTAATTGAATTAGGTAGATTGAAAGCCATGGAATGATTACCCCCTTCGATCAATCAAACATTTTAATTCACGCCCTACCACGATCCGTCATCTCAACTTATCTCGAACAGAAGTCGCGCGAATCTCGAACGAGTACAAATGACGTGAACATCCGAGCGCGGCCGAAGCCACACCGGAAACGGCCGAGGATTTGTCATTGTCACATTTGAATACGCGAGAGCGGATGCAGGAAAAACGATCGTCATCTGTTCGGGGAATGGAAATAGAGTTTATAGAAGGGGTTTTTCGCCTTCCTATGCTTACCAGTTCAAAAAATGACCCTTTTTATTTTTAAAACTAAACTTCGTAAAAAATGGAACTATGCGGAGTAGATAGATAGATAGATAAACTCTTTATTAAAACACCGCAGAACAAAGAAAACTTAAAACTAGAAATACTTAATAGTACAGGGTTAAGAATATAAAATAACAATGTAAAAACGCCTTTAGAATTTTATACCTGTTTTTTGCGTAAATACTGTATGAAGCAGCCTTTGAATTAACAACGCAATCAATAGGGAGATAATATTACGACCATTCTATGTTAAATTTAATTCCATGGTAAGCGAAGATATTTTGCTGTATTTTTTGCCTTTTTGATAAGGCTGATGTTGTGGAGTTTTGAGCTGGGCATAAATCATAACAGTCTGGTTATTGTACTGCTATTGGCGGTTTTTATTTCTCTGGTAAGAGACAGGGACTAATTCCCATGAATGATAATTCTGTTGGACGACGATTCCATTGTACGGTGTTCCCAGTACGGTGCCGCGCAGGATTATGCAATTATTATAGTACTGGGTGGCACTGTAACTGTTATGGGCAGACGTAGCGCTTACCATCAGGTGAACGACTCGTTCGTTTTGTCACTCAGTTAAATAAAAAATACCATAACGCCTAATGGATTCACCATGGGTGGTTGACTGGTAGAAAATGCTCTTAGCGTTAAGTCCGCCATTTGTACTAGTAAGTTAATCTGTGCAATAAAGTATTAAATAAATAAATAATGCCATTACATAAAATAAATCATTTAAAAGAAGGGATTTAATAGCAATGATTAAAGAGTTAAAAGAGTTAAAGTATCATAACTACAGCAAATATATGATGAAAAATATTACCTGGAATTCAAAAATTTCAGTGAATATTCACACCAGAATCCTTTCCTGCATTAAAAAATCATAACAAACGAGAGAATACAAAAACAAACACACACATTCCTAATTCCCTTCCGTACCGAATACGATACATTACCATTTCCAGTATTTCAAATTCACAATGAATAATGGCACGTCTTCATAATTCCCGTTTTTACGAATCTCATCTATTATTTAGGAGAGACCGAGGCTTAGATTAGATTTAGAGTTTCCGTTCGGCGACGCGTCGAGTTCGAGCATTTGTCATTATTCTTTCGAGTTTTCGTAGTTATTGTTTTTGGCAGCTGTGCGCGGTTTGCTAAATACAAAACAAGAAGGGTTAAAAATGGAAGGTTTATTCATAATATTTGCTCTCCGGTTCCTTTTGTAGGCTTCTTCTGCAAAACTCCGTCTGGTGAAGCCACACCGTCGCCAGATATTCATCCGCCAAGCAATAGTGTGCAAACATTACTGTGTTCCGGTTTGAAGGGCACTGTTTCGAGAGAAATTACTGGGCATATGAGACTTTATAGCCGATGTCTCAGGGTGACGAGCGCAGTGCAGTGCCGCACAAGATTTGGAATGGAGAATTCAGGATGACACTGTAGCTGTTAAGGGCAGGCGTGGCGTCTGTCGCCGCCAGTGCCGTCTGCCCGTCTGTCTGTCAAGAAACTTTTTCTCAGTAATGCGTAAAGGTATCAAGTTGAAATTTATATTAAATACGCAAGTTTACAGTTTCTTTTGGCTGTGAAAAAATCTAACTTGTTAATCAACGCGGTCAAAAGATATGACCATTTTATGTCGCCTTTTTTCGCACGCTGTACTATTTCACAAGGGAATCAAAATCTATAGGGTACGTCCCGTTGAACTAGAATCATGAAATTTGGCAAGAAGCAAAGTCTTACAGCTCATGTTCTCAAATTTTCAAACCCATTAATATGTTGTTAATTAAACAAAAGAACGCGAATTTTCTTTACAAACGTATTATTTGCGGTTGATGCAATAACCGTGTCTAGGGATCCAATGCTAAAGTTAAGTTTGTCCGTTAACCTAGTTTGTATTTTAATGAAAGCAATAATGCTTTATTGAGATCTACAAGTTTGTACGGAGCCCTCAGTGCGCGAGTCCAGCTCGCACTTTGTCCGCTTTTTAAAATCGCATTGAAGCCGGTTTTCAGTTCGAAGAATTACGTGCTAACTCATCAAGTCTTTCTTACCTTTCCCCAAACTTAGCTCCGACTCATAAATGACACTTCCAAAGCATCCAAACTTCTCCCCCTTTGCCCTACTTTGACAATTTATCAACAAAAGCATATACAGGGTGTAATCTCAGCATCACGTATGTACATTAATCACGAAATATGTAAATTCGTTAAGTGTGCTTGATAAATGGACTGGTCAAGAATAGAGCAGGAGCGCGTATAGAGTCTGGAGTTGAGAAGATTTCGGGCAACATAGATAAATAACTCTTTATTTTAACCAAGATGTAGGACACAGAAAAAACAAATAAATAAGTAATTGGTAGGTACAATGGGTGGTCTTATCGTTTAACACGTGAACTGCTGAAAACACACAAGTCTGCGTTTTTATAATTTTACGGCAAGCGAAAACACGTCTGGCGTGCGAACCCGTACTGCTGTATTGACTATTTTATCACACCTGTTGTGTGCGTCCGCACATCTGATTGAGTTCAGTTATGACACAACGCCACTGCTAATAATCACACACGTTGTGTGAAGATGTGCCAATGAGCCAAATAAAAGTGAAACGGTTCAGCAGACTTCTAAATAAATAAATAAATACATTTATATATATAAATATATATATATCTATATATAAATATAAAAAAATTGTGACACCTGCTTAAAATCGCATCCAGAATACCTCTTCCGCAATAGCTTTTATAGGTTTAATTATCATCATCATCGTTGTTAATGTTATTATTTTGCCTTAAACAAAATGTCCCAACTCCACACTCTACCCATTCAACCAAAAGTACTGTCCACTTCATTTCATTTTTCATTCTTACACCGTTTTGTTTCGCTGACAGGGGTCTGTGTATTGAAACTGTGAGTTTATTTTGGGCGGAACCCTTTTCAATCAGGGTTATGGAACCCGATGGTTCGGGTTCATTATTTACTTGGAATCGGGGTGTTAACAAGGATAATAAAGATAGAATTGATTAGAATAGAATAGGAAATACTTTATTGAACACCAGTTCCGAAATACACTAGGTACATAAAAAATAGAACCTATTAAAATAAATACAGTTCAATGGTAGTAAGCAAGGTGATATAAGGTGAAACGTAACGCAGCGGGAAAATTAAATTTTAACAAATTTTTCGTTCTTTGCGCTTAACCAGGTAACTTATTTTAACCCCTTTAATAAACTTAGCAAGCAAACTTATTGCATTGATTTAAAGATATTTTGTAAATTAATTCCGATTCTTAGTTACACAATAAAGAACAGAGTCACAGAATTATGGCCTATGATATGACGCAGAATACATAATAGCATTGAATACAGAATGGACCCTCTCCACCGCCTCGGAAATATAGACTCACCTCGGGAATTTCTGTTTTGTCAATATTACTCGTCCAAATGACAAAGACTGGGATTGTCTTTCGTTTTGGTCGCGTAGCATCTTTGCGTACTTACATACGCATTAGGTGCGTGTACAAACGTCATTTGTATGTGTGAAATGTCAGATCAGTAGCAGTAGTTGTCTTCTGCAAAAGACCACCTGGGGAAGTCCACACCTTTGCCAGATATTCAACCGCCAAGCAGTAGTGTGCAAGCATTACTGTGCTCCGGTTTGAAGGGCACTGTTTCCAGCGAAATTACTGGGCTTATGAGACTTTAGAGCCGATGTCTCAGGATGGCGAGCGCAGTGCAGTGCCACACACGATTATAACTGGCACTTTAACTGTTATGGGCAGGCGTAGCGCTTACCACTAGGCGAACAATCTGCTCGTGTCTCGTCACTCAGTCAAATTAAAAAAAAAGTTATTTGTTTAGAGTGTCCGCGACAAGGTTATGATTGAGATGTATCCATGCCCATTTCAAGTTTATTGCATTATGTTTGTATTGGTCAGTGATGGAAGGTTGCTATTAGTTTGATGGAGTTGCGGTCTATGAGAAGGAATGGCTGTTGGGGGTGGAATATTCTGATGTTGGGACAAATGGCTCTACAAAGCATATTTAAATTACTTGAAATTTAATTAACTTGCGTTAAAATGGTAGGTAGCAACATTTCGATATGGAAGCCGGTGAAAAATGCAAGTTTCTGAAGGAAGTGAAAGTAAAGTAAGTGAAAAAGTAAATGTAACTTTTTTTTTTGTTCTGGGTGACACTGTAGCTGTTAAGGGCAGGCGTGGCGCTTACTATAAGGTTAACGACTTGCTCGTCTCCTTAACTAATAACATTAAAAGAACAACTTATTGGAGCTTCTTAATAACACTTTCAAAAAATTTAATCAAAGCACGACAGTTAATAATCCAAAATCTCTTTGCGAATTTTTAATTCTCATTTTCACAAGTCGCCCTTAAATATTATGACACATTTTAATTATTGCGACGGCGGCCGCCATTTTAATTTCAGACTAATCCGCTTATGGTTCTGTGGCAATAGCCAGTTTAAAGTATGGAGCTAGTGATGTACCACGTCTATGATGATTTATCGATAAAAGAGAAAAAATAATATCTCAAGACTCCACGGGAAAACAATGTACATATGTCTTTTTTTTTTTGTTAAACTGACCTTTTATTGACTTCCGTTTGCTTTTTGGAGTACTCTTGTTAATTAAAAACACAAATAATAAAAACTTTTTTTTTATTTAATACGACAGTTATTGAAACCCTCAATACTTGAGTAGATATTATTAGATGTTTATTGGAATATAAGTTCATTTCCGTTTTCCTTAGTATGTAATCTAGATACCTAACTTTAATGATATAGTTGCATCGTATAATAAAATATAATATTTTTATAATGGTGGTTTTATAATTTTGAAATAAGTGGTATTATAGTTAAGAACATTTTATATAAATAGTAACTTTTTATTATTACATATTTCAATTTTTTTTAATTAGTTTGTTTATGTGTTTATTTTATATATTATTACTGTTTTTATCCCAAATTAAAGCAACTTAGTTTCTGATTATGATATTATTCATTGAGCAGGCGCAGCGCTTACCGTCGGGTGAACGACCTGCTCGTATCATCAAACAAAAAAAAACTTTATCGACAATGTTGTCCAATTGCAAGGTACATCCCTATTCAACACCGCGGTGACAATACCGACAATTAACGCGACTTAATCCCACCGCGACAGGTTTCTTATTAACACCATTTGTCAGTCACCATTTTGGTTATCAGACCATCTCGCATTTGTACCTTTCAACTGTATTATCTGTGTAATAAAGGCGAAAATAACAGAGGGGGTGAGGTGTCATTTGTAAGACTGTATCAAAAGATTATTTCGTAATCTCTGCCTTAGAAAATATCTTTAGGGTGCTTGCAGGTTTTGAAAACTACAGACCTGCTGTTTGTTATATTTTGCACCGACTTCAATTTCTGCAAATACGAGTAAATTATTATTTTATTTTTTCTTTTTTATTGTGGTAATTTCCAATTTTCCCAAGACATCTGCATATGCCAGGGTAATAACTAAAGATCGCAAAAAAAAAAAAACAAATTATTTCCAAACGTGAGTCCTTATAAACATTGCATAGAACAAAGCACGTGCAGTTTTACCAAAATATTCCTATTTTTTAATTTTTCGTCAAGAATCTTCCAGGGAATTTAAGAAAAGTGTAACGCTACGCCCACCCAGAACTTTGACTTTGCGTTTTTCGGTCTTTCTTTACTTGGAATTTTGCTTTACTAGATGTCTCTAAAATTCACGTCAGTTAGACTTACCTTTAATATAGATATAGCTGCATACATACATACACAGTATTTGTAATTATCAGCGATAGGGTGCGAAAGATTAAAACACCCCCCTATCTAATCCCTGGTATTTAGTGAGATTGAAGTTTCACTCTGCATATTGCGGGATTTAACTTTTAACCAAGTAAAATTAATACGTTGGATGCACGAATCACTTGGGAATCATTTTGGCATAGATATTATAGGCATAAATTAAATTAATAAGTACCTAACTCATAACATAGAAACAAAAATATCAGAGAGTAATTTTCGTGGTAAAAAAATCCTTGAAAATTTAAATGGCAATAAAAATTATTAAATAACATTAATGATGCCAAAATAAATTAAAATATGGTGCAAAAACCAACATCACGTGGTGTTCCCAGGCGGTCACCCATCCAAGTACTGACCACGCCCGACGTTGCTTAACTTCGGTGATCGGACGAGAACCGGTGTTTTCAACGTGGTATGGACGTTGGCGAGAGCCGAACTAAAAATTTGTCAGTATTAATACGATCACTGCCAATTTAGATGTAAAAACCCGGTTAGACAAAATACTTTTTTCTTTAATTTTTTCTAATTTATGATTCGTAAATTCATATAGGATGATTTTACCTCATTTACCTAATAATATCATTATGTAACTATAATCTAATCTAGAAAACATTACTCACCTACTCAAATAATATCTACCTTTCTTAAGTAATATTTAACATCAGTAGTTACAAACACCCAAATAATTAAATTTCATAATTAATATAATGATACGAGAACCTAACTTAAGATACTTTTCCTTTGACCCTCCATAACTAAATCTTTCATCAAAAATTACATCATTTATCTATAAATTCACGACAATACCGACTTGATATCAAGTTCATTTATTTTTTGGACCTTTTGAGCACATTTATCTGTCAACAAATGTATGAACATATTTTTTTATTTTTCGCCTTATCAAAATGTTATAGCAATTAACAAGCACGTGACTTTGGTATTGTTTTTTTTTTATTTGTCTGAGTGACGAGACGAGCAAGTCGTTCACCTAATGGTAAGCGCCACGCCTGCCCATAACAATTACAGTGACACCCAGAACGTTGGCATTGCATAATCTTACGCGCCACTGCACTGCTGCATTTTTGGTAAACACAAATTACACTAATAGGTAAAAAGCATTATGTAAGTAATTATCACTTGCTTATAATTGTTTAAGGAAAACATTGTGACGAAACCCGAAACCCACAACCTACCCGATAATTATTTCGGAGGTAAGTGTGTTATTCACCAATCCGGACCGGGTCCCCGTGGTGGAATATAGCCTAACTCTTCTCACGAAAGTGAGGGAAGACGTTACCTGTACTCAGCAGTGGGACGTTATGGGTTGATGATGATGATGATGATGAACACTTTCACTAAGGATAAGACCTATCAATCAACACCTCAAATAAAGCAAAAAAATATGTGTGCTGGGACACATATAAAAATAAACACATTTAAATAAAATAAAAAATGTCATAACAGATATTAAAAAAATGATACGAAACATAACTCTCTCTTTCTATCTTCACTAACTTATATCTCCCTCTCAGCTTCCGTTTGCCCGATCACATTTTTCGTAACGCAATCACCAGCTTACTCCCAAATTCAAGCGTGCGTAAAGAAGTTGACCTATAATATCACAACCTCAATATCTCCAGAGACCTTTCCTAGTCCCCTTCGTATTCATAACTTGCACCGCATTCCATATCGACGGGATAATGACGAGCCGGCACAGTAGTGATTGCAGCGTGGATTACGAGCATATCGGCCATTTAATACAGGCAGGGGGGAGACTGACGTTTGATGTCCACGATTGTACGCATGAATTTATGGCCACCTCTTGTTAAAGCAATCGGTGTTCTATATAGTTTGGGATAGATGACAACACAAGTAATAGAAATTCTAAACAAATGTTTCATATCTCATCTCTTGTCACCTGAACCGAGCCACAACTCGGATGATGATTTAGATTTTATTTAAGCTCCGATTCCTTAGAAAAATGACTTTCTGATAACAGTTGTGAATAAAGGTACGGATAGACACGCTCGTTACTAGCACGAAAGTATGCTAATGTTGAGCAATTGCTACTTAGTGGTATGTGTCAAAGTGTTGCTAGTAATTAGCATGCTTATTACGGGCATGCTCAAAAATCGATCGACGCAATTTTCGAGCATGCTTGCTGTTGCGCGGGTGGAAGGGGGCGTGCTTTGAGCGCGTCTTTCGTGTCGTCCTTCATCGATTGTTTAAAATGAGCATGCTTTTTTTAAGCAAATGTATACAGCTGAAAAGCATGCTCGTTTTACGCATACTTTAAGCGTACTGTTTTAATAGCATGTCTATCTAACGTTTTCTGAATGCGTCGGATATTAGTTTGTCGGAATTTAATTCGACAAATTTCCGACACTTGTCAAATATCTCTAGAATTTCAAATAATCAAACAAGTTTACCCAAGCTTGGTTTATTTACAGAGAAATAATTATTATTCCCGTCAAAATAAAAACTGACGAATAGGAATTAGCTAGTAAGTTAGTAAGCAGTAAGTAAGCAAGCAGACCACCAGCCCGATGGTCGGACGACATCGCCAAGTGCGTCGGTACAGACTGGATGAGACTGGCACAGGACCGGAACAAATGGCGTGAAACAATTGAGGCCTATACCCAGCAATGGGCGGATACGGGCTGAAAACATAGATAGATAGTAAGTTAATTAAAATAGTAGTATTAAGATCAGTAAATAACAACCCTGATAGAAATTGCAGAAATCAGACTTGTGCCCTTTCACTCCCAACCTGCCGCACTGTCCACTCAATCGCATCCAATCCGACCCTTGTTAATGCTAGAAGATATTAAGATAGGGCTAATCCTCACATAACTTAGGATCAAGACCGTTAAACGCGGTTTAGAAGCCACTGACCATTGTCCTGCGTTTAATTTAAACGGGAAACCGGCCTCGGAGCTACAGTATAATGATTTTACTATCCCCTGCCAACTTTACTTTGCAGTCCGGAATTAATTCCTTAGCGGTTAGGGCAAGGCGTTATGGTTTACTTTGGTGTGTTAAGAAATTTTTGGTTGCAAAATAGATTGGGGTAAGGTGTCGTAAGGTTTTATGCGTGGACCTCTTTATGCAAACAGGTCCTAAGGGTCGCGTTTTAGGTTTTTGAAGCTATTGAAACTTGACCCATCGTATTAATATAATGTGAAACACCATGATTGTTTACGAGACCGTAGTGGGATCAGTTAATTTGATGGAAGTCCAAAATTGAGTATGCAATTTAGATAAGGCTAATTAAATAATAAGCAATCGCAACAAAATTAAAACTGAAGTAACTATAGTTACTCAATAAGATACTAATAAATTTGAGTGCAAAAAACCAACATCACGTGGTGTTCCCAGGCGGTCACCCATCCAAGTACTGACCACGCCCGACGTTGCTTAACTTCGGTGATCGGACGAGAACCGGTGTTTTCAACGTGGTATGGACGTTGGTGAAAGCATGCCTGAATTTGTATAACTGTTCATTCTTTAATATTTATAAATCGCATTCTCAAATAAATCGTGGTTTATTTCCCAGTGAAACATACTTTTTTTACAAGTGTCAAAGGAAGTGATTAGTAAAGGACCTAGTAACCTAAAAAATCGCCAAAAAGTACGCGGGAAAAATTGAAATAGTGCATTCTGCGTCGTCACATAGTAACCTCGTAAAGTCACAACAAACCATAAACCGTTTTGCTTAATAATGACAGTCGTTAACATAAACAATGGCAAGTAGGGAAGGGGGACGGAGATATAAAATTTAATTGATTGTCCTGCTTTGTATTGTGACGTTTAATTTGCGCTGATGTATGAGTAGGTGGTGTGAATAATTTGAATAATTTCGGTTAAAATTGAGCTGATTCGGTGATATCATGAAAAGCTGCGTAAAGCTAGATTCACATTTGTCTGACGTGTCGTGTGTCGTGTCGTGATGCATCAGAAAGGTATCGGTTTCATACATTTACACAAGACGTCACACACTACTTGTGATTGCTATCTCGATTATTATATATTTTTGGCATTTTTTTATTATTTTTTTTTATAAAAAAACTATTGAGAAATAAATTTTTTTTTAGTTGCATTCTTACAAGGTAACTGTACCAAAAAGATAAGATAATCAAAATATTTCAATTTTTTTTTATGTTCTACTTTTACCTGACCGATTTATTTTTCCAAGATTGTTATAAAAATAACAAATACAAAAATAAAAGTAAACAAAAAGTGCAAAAATAAAGCTCCGCCGCGACAGTTTGCACTGCCGTGACCAGGATTCGAACCTGGGTTACTACGGCCACAACGTAGGGTCCTAACCACTAGACGATCACGGCTATCGGAACACTGAGGGAACCCGCGAAATTATGAGTCAGCCACTGATGATTGTAAATTGAGTAGGGCGGGGAAATATTATCATGACATTCATGTTTTTGCATGATAAAATTATCGGATAATAATTATCTGAACTTGATACTTTGTTCTATATACTTTTGATACATTTATGTGATAGTGACTTAAATAGGACTTAAGTAAGTATTAAATTTCGATATAAAATTAAACACGCAGTCTGTTTTTAATTGCCTTTGCAGTATTTAATTTATTTTATTTTTATTTTTTTAATTTTAAGTTAAGAGTTTAATTATTTGGTTAAACATAATTGTATGCAAATTTTGTAAACTTATATGGTATTCATAAGTAAATTTATTTTTACTGAACCACACAATTCTACAGTTTAATCATAAATGTTTTATGCATCTACTCCAGATTTATTATATATAGGTATACCTACATTCATATTATAAACATAATAGCACATACCTACATAACATAATTGATAAAGCTTTAATTATTTTTATGTTCTGGTCAAATAATTTCATACACAAACAAAAATGTTTCACTTCCAATGTGATTTCACTGTCGCTGTAATTCAAATAAATACCTACATTAACAAGGAAAATAAGAAAACAATCAAAAACACCAACCACAAAACTTCAAAGGAATCACGCAACAAAAAAAAAAAACATAAACAGAATAAAGAATGGAAACCAATTATTCAGTCCGATGACCAAGCTGTGGTAACTGTTAGGTATTGGTACTACTTATTCATTATTCTGTGGCAAAAAGAAAATTGGTCACCAATTTGGTGGCACGTGTCACGTCTATTCAAAACAAACGTGACAGAAAAACTGTTTAAGTGAATCCGGAATTGAATTACTTATTAATAAATTGGATAAGCATCCCCATTTTTTTAGGAAGGAAGGAAGAAGTAAAAAGAAGATTAGAAGAAAGTATGGTAGAAAGCAGAAGGTCGTGATTTCATATCCCAATACCGCCACCCAAGTGTTTCTTGTAAAACATATGTACGTAATTATCACTCGCTTTTCGGTGAAGGAAAACATCGCGAGGAAACCCACATACCTACCCGAGAATTATTTCGGAGGTAGGTATGTGATCTACCAATCCGGATCTGGCCCACGTGGTGGATTATGTCCTAATCCTCCATACGAAAGTGAGGGGAGACCCGTGCCCAGCAGTGGGACGTTATGGGTTGTTGATGATGATGATGAAGGTAGAATAGAAGTAGAGTAAGCAAACGATGCTTTGCAACCGTGCTTTAGGTGGCACTGGAACTGCGTGGCGTTTACCATCAGGTGATCACCTTGCTCGTAGCATTGCAATTTTTTTTTATAGACTGATTGACGAGACGACCAAGTCGTTCACCTGATGGTAAGCACGCCTGCCCATAACAGTCACAGCACCACCCAGAACCCTGCATTGCATAATCCTGCGCGGCACTGCACTGCGCTCGTCACCCCGAGACATCGGCTCGAAAGTCTCTTAGGCCCAGTAACTTCGCTGGAAACAACGCCAACACAGAAATTTGTTGTAAATATGAAAACATGGAATTTTAAAACGGAAATATACCGTGCTGTTATGTTTAGTTCAGTCAGCTAGAATAGTCTCTGAACACTTCCTAACTTCAGAATTAGCAGTACAGTTAAATAAAATAATTTAAAAAAATTTACCTGTTCAGTTACTTTTGAAGCTAACTGTAGTAGGTACATACTTGCCTCATATGTATCTAAAAATATAGGTAGGCATTTATATATTTCTTAGTGACTATATTATTAGAACTTAGTTGTTTAGATAACAACATAATTGCAGCGACGGAAATTCACACATAGCTTATGATAGTCGATAGTGCGGGGCCGAGGATCGGACCCACTGTCGGGTTGCAAAGCGCAAGAGCTACCGCTTGGCCATCACCGCTAAAACTGCCATGAATGAGGACACAGAAGGCGCTGCATGAACGCTTTCAAATCATAAGAATTACTAAGCAATTTATGTAAAACGCAAATTACTCATTAGTCCTTCAGGATCGTAATTTTAATGATGTACTTATCGATAAGATGCATAACTACAAAAAAAAAAGAATTGAGAGATAAGTTTTTTTAATAAGGACACCACCCAAAACAAATGGTTTGTGTTTATTTATACTTAGTTTAACGTCAAACGCGTTCGCTAATTTATACCCGTTCCCGTTAACATGTGAATATTTAATACCCTTCAAAATTACCGTTGCGTGCTAGACGAGACCATAGACAATTTATTTAAACAAGCTCATTCATTAACAAAGGGCCTTCCCTTGTTTGAAACGTCAATTTGTCTATGGGAAATGACGATTTGATTGCTAGTTGTAAGTGTTAGAATGAGGACATCAACGTAGACAATATAAAACAACTGTTTTTTTCCAGGAAATTTAGTCACTTTTTCATTAAGTGTCTTCACAGTGAAATCGTGTTTCGGACGAAGCGAAACTTACAGTTTAACCAGTTAAAATACTATTTGATTGCCTACTTTAAGAGTTTTGGTAAATGAGGTAGGCGAGTGCCTCGGATTAAGGATAAAATTTTTAGGTTATTGTAAAGGAAAATCCAAATATCACTAAAAACGTACAAAAGACCTGTCGATCTGAAATATCTAGGTATGGCGTAAAGAATGGAAACCTAATAAACTTTGCATGATATGAAACAAAAAAACAACCGCATCTAAGTTTTTTTTAAAGTAACTATAGTGACGTTTCGCTTCAGATTCTTATCATAGAATACAGATAATTAATTTTATGAATCATCATAACAATCTCGAGGCTCCTGCTGTTGGTAAAATTTAACTCGTTATTCGCCAACGTCCATACCACGTTGAAAACACCGATTCTCGTCCGATCACCGAAGTTAAGCAACGTCGGGCGTGGTCAGTACTTGGATGGGTGACCGCCTGGGAACACCACGTGATGTTGGTTTTTTGCATTCGAATTTGTATATATTTTTTTTTATTTTGTCAGTAGTTGCGAAATGGGTCGGTTCTAGTTAGTTTAGCTATTGTTTTACTTATGGTGCCACCCGCAACCTGCGAAATATCGAAAGCCATTGCTCTTTACACAGCACAGCGGGACGGTTATGAGCCAAAGTTGGGAAGCCAAGAGCTGGTATTTGCCAACTTAACCCTACACTCGAATCTCTTACACAAACCACCTTATTTCCTGGCGCTAAAGAAGAAATTGCTGAAGCAGGGAGCGCTGCTGATGAAAGGAAAAGTTGGTAGGGATATAATGCTGGCAATTTATAACGTATTGTGTTTTGATTGGTCGTCAGCCAACTAGATAGTTAGACGGATGATCCTTGTATGAGAATAGGAAATGGTTATGTCTGAAGGCTTTGCAAGTTTGAATGGCTTGCAGCGTCAGTTTGCACGGTTTGACTCGGTTTATTGTCTTGGGGCCAGTCAACCGGCAAATCGGTTGCGAAAATATATTTTGAAAATATTTTATGATACCGTCTCAGTTTCCAAATGGGTGTTTCAATGAAGCATTCACTTGAAGGATTTCGTGAATCTTCATGAATTTCAATAATCGTTTGTTTATTCGTATCTCAAATATTGTCAAGACCGCGTCAAGATTCAATGGGGTATTTCAAATTTATTTTTCTTATTGATATGTCAACAATTGTAGGATGGATGTAATTAATGCTGATGGTAATGAGAGAATTAGCAGCATAGACTGCGAATGCGGATGATTTGGGAATCATAGAGATGAAGGGGATGATCGTGTTAACATTTTAATTTATGACAATACAGAGTTTTGTATACTTAAAATAGCTACGAGGCAAGTTAGTAATAATATCTTTGATTTTGTTTTCAATGTAATAACTCCTATCAAGTACTAAGAGAAGTAGGGGTTTTACGAGAATTAATTCGACATAATAAGTAGCACTTCAATGTCCACTCAAAGCCGTATTCGGGTAAAACGAACGAATTTCATCCCATTTTTTTGATTGCATCCCTAATTCCATGGCTGCCCATGACAACTGTACAGAAAACACCCCTCAGGGCCAACCGTACCAAGTATCATTTTAGATCAAACACGTGATAATGCCTGTAAGAGCGCCCCTATTATTTGATACAATAAAAGTGAAGTGCCGACATATTCCGCATTCTACGACTATGCAGCACCAACAAATTTCAACATAAACGACAAAATCAATCCAAACAACACTGGTACGTATTAACCAAAAGCTAAAGATGAAATTGAAATGAAGGAACAAGAAAATGGTGAAATATTTTAGGGTGCAGATAGAAAAGACCAGAGAGTACGCAGATACGTACTAATGGTGATTGAGAAAAATATAGAGGCGACATATCGAACAATAACTCGTGGTTATACCTTCATGAATATTGAAGATCGGGGTGATAGACGTTTGATTGTCGAGGTGTTAATACCAGTCGTAAATAAGAATGTCTGTTTTATTTCGGAATTAAAATTGGCGGAGGATACTTTTATTCGTGTAATTGGATTATTTCAAGCGAGATTGAGATAATAATCACGTAAATAGCTCAGGGTAGCGTGCATTCTATAACCATCAATGATTCCAAGTAATTTTCTACAGAGTTTCGTGTATTATTAATTTCTATTTACAGTATTTCATATTAAACATGACCTTATTGAACTGCTACATTTTCTATATCAAAATTCCTCCTATTAATTACCGCATCATTAACGCATTGCTGATTTCGATGCGACATCCACATAGTCTAAACTTCTACATTAACTTTAACTTCACTATTTTAGTCTTTATCTGCATTATTTTTAAGGTTTATATTTGTACGATAATTAAGAATGTTAAGTAAGAATTTATTCACCCTTTCTTTGGCTAGTTGACTGAATATGAATAGGTAGGGTAATCCCTGACGATTAATGTTTTGTAACGTGTAATGTGTGTTGATGTATTGTGATTGAATATGTTTGGTTTTGGTTTAGAAATCTATGTATTTTGGGTGCTAATGTTGATTTGAACTTTACTAGTTGTTTTGTATTCATGTGTGGTTACCTAGTCTGAACATAAAAGAGTGTCGGTATTAAATTTAATGGCGTCTTCAATATAAATAATTGTTTTATAGTTTACTTTATAATGATTACGATATTTGGATTATCAATCTTCATCAACATTAGTAATTAACATAAATTTAAGATGTTTAGGCTCTTCCACATCTTCACTACCAAGTGATACAGTAAAAAAAGTTAATAATGAAACTTGATTTTTGATTACTTTATCACTATAAAGAAAATAACTCTACAAGTCCCCAGTTAAAAAAAAAACCCTTATTTTCAATTCCATCTGTCCAATATATTTTATTGCTGGCGTTATCAAATTAGAAACCTTATCCATACCACTCTGGAATGTGTCAACATTGGTCCAATATGATTATCCAATTTAATCGTCCCCTAATTGGTGTCTTTTTTCTAATCCCTGGTTAAAATTCGAGGTATCATGTTATCTTGAATCTGTTGGCCAACAGTGCCATATGTGTGAAGTGAACACACATACAGGGGGTGAAGTTATGAATTATTAATTAATTTTTGTTTTTAATTTTGAAGAATCACACCTAAATCGATATCTTACCAGCGACTTTATTTCCCGAAAACTATAATCTGGAATTCTCCCAGTCGAGAGTGAATAGGTGTCTTCTATTAACTCTATACAATAGTAGCTTTATTATTTTGCTTTTTTTTTTCATGAGATATTTTGATGCACACCTACACCCCTCTCTCCTTCACTATCGGTGGTTGATTGGTATAATGCACTTAGCGTTAAGTCCGCCATTTGTACTAGTTAGTTGATCTGTGCAATAAAGTATTAAATAAATAAATAATAGTATTCATACGTTCAGCTATCTGTCCAAATTCCAAATACGAAACCCTGTCCAAGGGTGAATACATTATGGTTTCCAATTCGAAAATTGTCGGCTCTAATATCGAATATCGTACAACCGAATTTGTCAGCAAATAGAATTAACATTCGATTATTTCCCATTAGTTAGGATGGTAAAACATTTTGATGGTGGTCGATTATTCAATTACGGATTTGTTTTGGTTGGTTAGCTTTGAGGTTCTGATTTTAGACTTATTTGTGTGTTATTGACATAATTGAATAGTGCCTTGGAGAAAAATGCCTAAACAAATACAATCGTGAATATTTTACCTAATTATGACTTTTCAAAGAAAGGTGACAAAATATACATTATAATATTTAAGAGAGGGATCGAAATCGTACCTAAGTTGTGTAACGTTTGTAGAAAAAGATATAGAAAAAAAAAAAAAAAAAAAAAAAATAAGAATAGAATAGAATAGAATATAAAACTCTTTATTGTACACCAGAAACAAAATTAAACACAGGACAGAAAAATTAAAATTAAGAAAATTAAAATAAAATATAAAGAATAAAAAATAGAATAGAAAGTGAGGGGAGACCCGTGCCCAGCAGTGGGACGATATGGGTTAATGACGATGATGATGATAAATAGTGTCTGTAAAATTCTAAGAGTGACATTTTTGTCTAATTTATAAAGCAGCATAGAGGTAATTAAAAACAAAATGGCCTCACAAGTTGTTAAACTAACAACGCTTAATTAATTTGATGTCACCCAGCTATCAATTAAAACAGTTAAGTCTACATAATAGTTGTTAAACAACGCATCAATCTTAAAGCTAATTATCTTGACATAACAACGTGATAGCTTTCAATAAAAAATTTGATAATGTACACGCGATATTGCTATAAAAATGTGATTTAAGGTACAGCTATTATTAAATTTATGATAAAACTACGAGGACGTACAAACACCCAGACTTAGAGAAAATATTTTTGGTTCACTCAAATTTGTCCTGTGCGGGCCGAACCCGCAACCTCACGCTTCGCAGTCGACCTATTACCAACTACGCCACAGAAGTCGTCAATAGCTAGCTGCGGTCCGCGGTTTCGCTTTAATGTTGTTTTTGATATAATCAAAACAGCTTACCAACCAATGACGATATTATAATTATATTCGTTTGACATAAATAAGCTAATCCTATAATTGTTACAATTATACGCCGACCTACACAGAAATTATCTTACAGTAATCACCTAATTAATATCAGCAGGTAATCAACAGTTAATTGAGTCTAATTTATGTCTAATCATACCAGATCCATTACGGGTTACATGCCGCGATAATTTGACCGCCTACATAATACCAATAATAAATTATCTCTGATTTCCAAATATGCCAAAATTTAAGTGAAAACTGAAATTATACTATGGCTAATTATAAATTACAGTTTTTGGAGTTCCTGTCTATATAATCTGTAATTTTTTTTTTTAATTTTTAATTATTTTTTTTTTAAATTTTGCGATGTAAGAAGATAAATAAGTACAATAATAATTATTATTCTATCTATATATATAAAAATGTTATGTTGGTTTGTGTACGCTTCAAAAACTCAAAAAGTTCTGCACCGATCGAGCTGAAATTTTAGCATGATATAATATAATCCGCATCAAGGATTGTTTTTATCTATTTGTTTCATCAGTGACATATCAGCGAATGTGCGAATGTGCCACAGCGAAGCGTGGCAGGGCACAGCTAGTTAAGTATATATTTATTACCCACTTAAGGTGTTACAGTTAATTATTTATTTACAGTTTGTAATTATAATACTCATAGTAGTTATAAAGTTATATTGACTGTAACAGACTGTATAGGTAGATGCCTATTTGTTCAAGAGTTAAAAACCAAAACAAACACAGTTAAGTGGACACCCAATATCAGCGGGCGAATATTTAACAATGCGGGCATATTGTAACCCCGTCTTAAGTCCTATCCATCAACTTCAGCTCATTCCCCTCATTTGCATACTAATTTTATCTCGTGGCATTTAAATTGGTGCTTTATTAATATATCTATGAAGATTAAAATCATGTGTTTTTTTTTATTTGACTGAGTGACGAGACGAGCATGTCGTTCACCTGACGGTAAGCGCTACGCCTGCACATAAAAGTCACAGCATCACCCAGAACCATGCATTGCATAATTCTGGGCACTGCGCTCGTCACTCTGAGACATCGGCTCTAAAGTCTCATAATGCCCAGTAGTTTCGTTGGAAGCAGTGCCCTTCAATCCGGAACGCAATAATGTTTGCACACTACTGCTTGGAGGATGAATATCTAACAAAGGTGTGGTACTTCCCCAGGCAGTCTCTTGCAGAAGAGGCCTCCCACTACTAGGTTGTAAGGGGTAAGGTTCTTTGCTATAAGAAAAATAATAGGCACTTATTTTTGTAACAAAAGGCAAAACCTAAATACAATACATAATTATAGGTAAGTCGGAAGTAGCACCCTACGGCATCATACATCTTGGAAGTATGATACTCTTTGTACTAAACTTCATCAAAATCCATTCAGGCGTTGCGGAGCTGAGTGGCAATTTAATCAACAAAATAAAAAAAGAAAATAATCAAATATGATCTACTAAACTAATGATTAACCGTTAATTATGGTTTGATTTCGAAAAAGCAAATTTCCCTTTCATGTGGTGATTTAAGCCCGAATGTCGCACTGGAAATGGAAACTCTAATAACTCTACCAGTGAAATACGCCCGTCAGAGAAGATAGCACCAAGAAATTCTACGGAGATGTCATTGTATAAATTTTAATTTTTTTTCTCATATGATACAAATATTTAAGAAATATTAAAGCTTGTAATCATACTACATAATAATAATATTATACATTATTTTTAGTACGTTACGTTTTTATAAGATTTCGACTGCAACCTACGTGCTATTACATAACTAGAAGGCACTTTTATGGCATCCAAAAAATTTTAACACTTGTTCTTCTCTCTGAATTTCAAAGGAAGCTATAATTATTCTTATTAAATCCCCTAATTACTTATTAATCACACGTCTGACAGAGAATCACGCCCATCGGTCATGACGAGCCTGACAGCCATCGAATTTAATATGCATAGAATGTACGTTGAATATTTTCATAGAAAACACAGTACGTAAGCTTCTTAGGCGACTGGCATCAAATCACGCACATTCTCAGAGGTTTTTGCTCTATTTGGTTACATTAGCTGTGCGTATATAATTATATTGATATTAAACTTTTATCTTTTCCGGCGTAATGTTTTGTTGACAATAATTTTACGGACGCTTTTAAATTTCACACTATTTTAAAATTAAAGACACATACTATATAATTATAGCGATAAGACCGCTCATTGTACCTATTATTCAGTTATGTTTTTTGTAATTGTGTTTTTATACATTTTGGTGTCAATAAAGTGTTATCTATCTATCCATCAATCTACTATATACAATTTTTAATACTGAGTAATCAATTTTATGACTACGAAATTTTATTAGATAGTTGCCTTGTTTTTTTTTTATAGTTGTATTCTAATAAGTAGACAATTCTCTGCATTATGTTACTTATTTAGTCAGTGTTTTTACGTTAATGGTGTAGAGGAGAAAATTGTCAGAAGCTATGGTGCTGTTAGTGAAAATGTACAGAAAACGTACGACGGGGTTAGTTTTCGGCCGCATTGGCCACGCTTTCGGTATTAATATCTTGATCCGTCATCCGGTGACGGATTGAGAATCGACGCCCAGTTGCGAAAGGGTTGAGTGTGGTTCTCAAAGTTTTGGCTGTAAAGAAATATATGATATTTAGCTAGGAGGTCACAAAACCATAGACCTTATTGACCAAAGACCTTGATGATGACGATGAAGATATTTTTAATAATCTAACAAGCTCTAATAAGAGTCAAAATTTCATACGTGGCACTTTTTTTTACCAATGCGTTCTCGTTAAAAATACCACTTTACTTATAATGAAAGTTTGAGTACCAACCAAATCTGTGTGTACGTACTGTGTAGGCAGCGGTTTATTCGGCGTCACAGACAAAGGGTTAAGTTGCCATTAATTAACGGGATTCTACTGGTTGAAAGAAGGGGTTGCTGTAATCCGTAACGCATGAAATTGTTGGGCATTGATATTTAGTTACAAAATGTTGGGGTGGAAAAAAGAAAAGTTTGAAACAATACGATGCGCTAAGGATTTTAAGGCAAATCGATAAGAGAATTTTTTACATAGATAGATAGATAGATAGATAAACTCTTTATTGAAACACCACAGAACAAAGAAAACTTAAAACTAGAACAAAACAAATACATAATAATATACGAACCCTAGATTAGCTTTATTTTTTCTTTTTTGCGTCATTTCGTGTTCTCTCGAAAACTTCCAGAATGTTTCAGAAAAAACCCAATTGGCACTTCGAATGCGACTGGACTAGACTACGGAATCCCTTACTGGCTGGAATTAGTTATGAAACAAGTACAGTGCCGCGCAAGATTATGCAATGCAAAGTTCATGGTGGCACTGTAACTGTTATGGGCAGGCGTAGCACTTACCATCAGGAGAACGACTTGCTCGTCTGGTCACTCAGTCAAATCATCATCATCATCATCAACCCATAACGTCCCACTGCTGAGCACGGGTCTCCCCTCATTTTCGTGAAGAGGGTTAGGCCTTAATCCACTACGGGGACCCGGTCCGAATTGGTGGATAACATACCTGCCTCCAAAATAATTCTCGGGTAGTGTACGGTTTATGCAAACCGCACAAATTACATGCTTCCGCGGATTAGCATTCAACGGCAGTCGCCCTAACGCCATCATACCGTCAACACATACTTTACAACTTTACTTTACTTTATCTTTCTTTCTGCTAATAAACCGATTATTAATTAAACTAACTTTTAACTTTCTAAGATCGTGGGGTACGCACCCTACATCTTTATGGTCCTTCGAGTAACGTGTTCGTGAGGCCAATCGCGTGTGTCCTGAGAAAATACTGTTACCACGTGGTTGTTTCTGCGAGTACTACCAGCAGCCTGAGGATACCTACCATCACCGTCCGCAGGTCAACGAAGTGTGATTTGGAAATCTTTTCGGTAGCGAATCGGTTCGGCTGGCCTCCCACAAGCGGGTCTCACCAGCTGCATTGAGAAGTCGCACATACCGTAGAGAGATTAAAAATCGCACTAACTATAACTACACCAACGACAAGATGAGCAATATCGAAGATATTTTGGCGACTCAAAACCAACTGAAGGAGGCTATCGAACAGCACCTTCGCAACTTCAAAAAAGACGGAGCCGAAAGAAAGACTCCTACTTACATCAAAAAGAGGTTAGAAACTCTCGACTCATATTGGGTGGAATTTCAAGCGAACCACACGCAACTATACCAATATGAGGGCCGTGACTATCCTTACTTCACAGAAAACGATTATCTGCGAACTAAGGAGCACTACAACGACGCGAGATCATTTATACAACAATATCAGGGAAATCTTCATACTAGAGAAGCATCTCCCGCGAAACCAGTTATCTCCATAACTGAAACTCAACCTCAACTACTACTTCAACGCTTGGGCGAACCGTCTACGTACCAAGAACAACCAACTACTAACAAACCGACAACATTCGTCAAAACTAAATCGCAAGGTAACGCTAGCAAAACAGACGAAATGTTACGGAAACAAAAAAGCAACTTTAAAGCTTTTACCAAAACTATCACGACTATCGACTTAGATAGTATAAACGAGAAGTGGGAGTTCGACGATACTCTCAAGAACCTTGAATCAAGATGGAAAGTGATCGACTCCTTACACTGGGAGATCGATTGTGAAACAACAGGAGAAGAACTAGAATACGAACAAATATATGAAATCTACGAACGTCAATACAAAGACATGAAAAAAGCAGTCAATACTAAGATGTGGTCAGTAGCTCATAAACAAAAATCCACTCCCGTGATGGACCTTCCTACCTTTGGAGGCGCTTACCATCACTGGGTATCTTTCAAGGACTTGTTTACTGAAACAGTCCACACTAATCCATCTTTATCGAGTGCTCAAAAGATGCAGTACCTTAAGTCCAAAGTGAAAGGCGAAGCGGAAAAACTGATACAGCACTTGTCTATTAGCTCTGACAACTATGCTGTATGCTGGGATATTCTCAACAACAGATACAACAATAAGAAGTTAATATTTACTTCTCATCTCAGCACTATTCTGAACTTGCCAACCATACAATTTCAAACATCTTTGGCCTTCAAGAGAGTGCATGATACAGCTTATGAGTGCTTGAACGCTATAAAGAACCTCGGCGTGGATATATCGACATGGGATCCGATCATGGTTCATCTTCTATCCCAAAAATTGGATTCTGACACCTACAACGACTACATTGAATCTCTAACAGAACCAAGAGAGCTTCCTAGTCTACCCGAGTTCCTTCGCTATTTGGAAACGAAATTTACTTCGTTAGAAACTGCACGCCGCAAACAAGAGCGACAAACACCTGAGCAACAACAGCGTGGATCGTCATTCAACAACAGATTTCATCCTACATACAAGGCGTACAGTGCCAAGGCCAACCAAAACTTCAACTCGAAACCAAAATCGTCGAATAATTCAAACAATAATTATTCCACCTTGAGAAAAACAAGTTACGTTCCAAGTAACGTAAGATGCCCACTCTGCAAAAATGAACATGGATTATTCCATTGCAACGACTTTATCAAATTACATTTAAACCAACGAAGGAATTTAGTTGCGAAACTCAACTTATGTACAAATTGTTTGTTCGACCACAAGGGAAAACAATGCAATTCGGCGAAAACATGTCGTCAATGCAACGCTCAGCACCACACCTTGCTACACGATACATCCGTTAACTCAATGCCTACTGCAAGCAACGACGGACATAACAACAGGAATGCAACAACTTCAAGCGGCCACGTGTCAATGGAACACATGCCTGAGACACTTTTGGCCACCGCTTTGATCAAGGTCAAAACACACAATGGTTCGGAGATCGTACTAAGAGCTCTTATTGACCAGGGATCACAGGTTTCCTTAATTTCTGAAAACGCCTGTCAACTGCTGGGATTGCGTCGACAGAGATGCAAGGGCGTCATTTTCGGAGTCGGAACTCAAGAAAACAACTGTAAGGGTGCTGTTACAATATCCAGCACTGCTATTAACAATAATTATAACTTCGATACTTACGTATATGTAATGCGAAACCTCATCAACAACTTGCCAAACAGATCGTTCCCTAAATCGTCATCCTGGAAGCATCTGGAAGGCATTCAACTCGCTGATCCTGACTACAACATAAACCAACCTGTTCACATTCTTTTTGGCGCTGATGTTTACTCCAACATCATACTGAGCGGCGTCATTAAAGGTGAAGAAACACAACCGATAGCACAACAAACTCTGCTTGGTTGGATCTTGTGCGGCAATATCAAGTCGTATCAGTGTAACGTCGTCCTCAACAATTTGGATGATATCAGCAGTTTTTGGAAAATAGAAGACATTGCCGATAACACACTCGACATGTCATCTGAAGATCTCTACTGCCTACAACAATATAAAACCGAAACCAAACGTAACCAAGATGGTCGTTATGAAGTGCGACTACCTTTACACCCTGACATCAAGGAGAAGCTTGGAGAATCCAAACCGAGAGCAGCTGCACAATTTTTTCAACTAGAGAGAAGATTTCAACGAGCTGAAAATATAGCGAAAAACTATAAACAATTTATGACGGAATACGAACAACTAAATCACATGCAGCTATGTAACAGTAACACGAAACCACATTATTATTTACCGCATTCTTGTGTGCAACGTGTCGACTCAACAACAACGCCCCTTCGTGTAATCTTCAATGCATCATCAAAAACAACTTCGGGGGAGAGTCTAAATAGTTTGATGTTCAGCGGCCCAAACTTACAAACAGATCTCATGTCCATCATTTTAAAATGGAGACAATACAAAATAGCATTTACCGCTGACATTGAAAAAATGTTTCGGCAAATTTTGTGTCACAGAGATGACCAAAAATACCAAAAGATACTATGGAGAGACACACCCGATCAACCACTCCGGGAGTACTCGTTGAGTACATTGGTATACGGCACAAAAGCGGCACCATATTTGGCCATGATGACCTTGAAACAATTAGCAAGTGATGAGAGGCACAACTATCCAGAAGCAGCAGCCATTCTCGAATCTTCCTTTTACATGGATGACCTGCTCTGCAGCACGGATAACCTTGAAACTGCAACGCGCATCAAAACAGACCTTACAAACTTACTCAAGGCTGGAGGTTTCAACTTGAGGAAGTGGTCGTCCAACAACCTAGAACTACTAGGAGATAACAAACCAACAACTACCACACCAGAACCATACAACTTTCGGCACCAAGAGTCAACGAAGACATTGGGCCTACGATGGAATCCTTACGAAGACAACTTCACATTTCAACTTACCATCGACACAAACTCAACAAAGCCAGTAACAAAACGTTTCCTTCTATCGGAAATTTCTAAGGTCTTTGACCCATTGGGATGGCTAAGTCCTTTAACAACAAAGCTGAAACTAATTTTTCAAGCGGTCTGGCAACAAGAACTGCGATGGGACGATGAAGTACCCGAGTCCATAAACAAGGAATGGGGAAAAATAAAATCGCAGCTTTCTAATATCAACCACCTCCAAATACCGAGATGGTTACATATCAAACAAGAAGATGACATTGAACTACACGGATTCTGCGACAGTTCAGAATCAGCTTACGCATGCGTTATATACTGCAAAACAAGAAAAAACAACTCTGTCGTCTTAGTGTCAGCAAAATCGAGACTTGTACCAGCGAAGAAGACTATTTCTTTACCCAGACTCGAACTTTGCGCGGCTCAATTACTATCAACGCTCATGGAAAAAGTCAAACAATGCTTATCAAATCACAGCGCTACTGTATATGGATGGACGGACTCCACTGCAGTACTGGGGTGGCTTCATGGTGACCACAACCGTTGGAAGCCATTCGTATCACACAGGGTACAGAAAATAACTACAACTATGCCAGCAACCTGTTGGAATTATGTGAAGACTTCAGAAAATCCAGCAGACTGTGCTAGTCGCGGTATATCACCAACTCAGCTGACAACACCACTTGCCACTTGCTTGCTTGGTGACTTGCTAGCCAGAAACAGCTGTCTGACTCGAGTTACAAGAGTTATAGCATGGATGCTACGCGTGACGTCACTTAACGAGAAACGACCAAACTACTTAACCATACCTGAAATGAAGAAAGCAAGTAACATACTTGTAAAGTACATACAACGTACCTCGTTCGAAGACGACATCTCGAAGCTAGAACAGAAGAAACAAATAGACCGAAAAAGCAAACTGCTGCCCCTGAACCCCTTTTTGGACCAAAATGGGCTCCTGAAAGTGGGAGGACGGATTAACAATGCAAACATTGATGCCGAACAGAAAAATCCACTCATCATTCCACACGACGGGCACTTCACCGAACTGTTAATCGACCATGCACACAAGATGACATTCCACGGAGGAGCACGCCTGACATCAGCCAGATTAAGAAAACAGTACTGGATAATTGGCGGCAACAGGGCTGTCAAAAAACGCATTTTTAACTGCGTGAAGTGCAGAAAACACAACCCTATTCTACAAAGTCAGCTGATGGGAGACTTACCGGCGGCACGTTGTAATCCAACCCGACCTTTTTATCATACGGGAGTCGATTACACTGGGTACATCGATGTGAAAACAAATAAGGGCCGAGGTATAAAAACAACAAAAGGATACATCGCTGTCTTCGTCTGTATGGTAACGAAGGCAGTGCATCTGGAACTGGTCTCTGACCTCAGCTCATCAGCTTTCCTGTCAGCTCTGCGACGACTGGCTGCCAGACGAGGATCACCAGGTCACATCTATAGTGACAATGGAACAAACTTTGTTGGAGCCAATAACATCCTAAAACAAGAGTTAATTGATCTCAAAACAACTATCAACTCTGAATTTCTCTCAGCCGTAACGGACATGAATATTAAATGGCACTTCAATGCCCCTTCATGGCCCAGTGCGGGAGGCCTGTGGGAGAGTTCCGTCAAAAGCCTAAAGTTCCACCTACGAAGAGTTCTAGGAGAGCAGAAACTCACCTATGAAGAACTGTCAACACTTCTGTCACAACTAGAAGCTTGCCTGAACAGCAGACCACTTTTGGCACTTACGGAAGTCCCCGATCCTGAAGAAATTGATTTTCTGACGCCGTCTCATTTTCTATCAAGCGGTCCCACCTTGACTATCATGGAAACAGAAAGAGACTTGAGAACACGATGGCAACTAGTGCAAAAAATCTTCCAAGACATTTGGAAGAGATGGCAATCAGAGTACTTGACACAACTCAATTCTCGAGGCAAGTGGCAACAGGCACAGAAAAATATGAGCGTAGATGATATCGTCATCATTCATGACGCTAATTTGCCTCCTGGAAAATGGGCACTAGGAAGAGTGATCGACCTACACGAGGGAAAGGACGGCTACGTCCGCGTGGTCACTCTTCGAACTAAAAACGGAACCCTGAAACGACCTGTCACTAAATTATCGAAACTACCTGTAAAAGAACACGAGAGCTAAGAAAAACAAGGAGAAAGTGACAGCAAACAAACGGAAAACGAATCAATGTGAAACAAAACAAACAACATGCACTGACATGTGGATAGAGCTTTATAAAATAAATACCTATCTATATTTCTGCTGTGGACAACGTACCATAAGAATTATATGCGAGCATCAGGTTACCGCCGAACGCGTCAGCAAGGCCGGTATTATCACTCTCGGCGAAGGCTGCGTCATCAAAGGTGAAACCTTCACAATATATTCGCATACTCAACGGGCAAACTATCTAAGAGTACAACCAGATGTAATCAAGGTGGATATACCTCCTATCAACTACATTTTCAACATAACTATTCCTGTAATTGGAACCAACAAAACTGCCGACGATGAACTAAGTACTTTCAAAACGGAGCTAAACCAAATTGATAAACAAATCGAGAAGATGAAGAGTGAAGGCGACGGAATAGATCCAATTACTTCACATGACGTTCACCAGTATGCACTACTATACATACTGCTGGGCACAACACTTTGCGTTGGAGGATTGTTCTTATGGAGGCGTGCTAGAGCACGCTGCTCTGTGACGCTACCCTCAGCATCCGACAACGATCGTCAACCGTCCGTTCCTGCTATTCAACTCGTCGAGCTACCAGCAGTACCTGAGACGAGAAGAGACGACGTGGAATCAAGCGTGACTCGTCCGTACGCCTGCGTCGACAAATCAACGTCTCCAATTACAACAAATATATTGTTTTAATGTTTTTAAGTTTTATAAGTTTTATAAGTTTTATAAGTTTTTTAAGTTTTTACTTTTGTACTTTCATCCACCTCATCTCATCTCGTCCTCGGGAGCATGTACGGTTTATGCAAACCGCACAAATTACATGCTTCCGCGGATTAGCATTCAACGGCAGTCGCCCTAACGCCATCATACCGTCAACACATACTTTACAACTTTACTTTACTTTATCTTTCTTTCTGCTAATAAACCGATTATTAATTAAACTAACTTTTAACTTTCTAAGATCGTGGGGTACGCACCCTACAGGTAGATATGGGGTCAATTAGGAAAAAAATAAATTAAAAGAAACCTTTAAATATTATTGACTCAGTGCACAAATCTTGCGAAGTCAAAACATTTAAAAAATCAAGTCGTCACAACAAAACAGTGACGGGATGAAATTCGACCCACCCACATAGATTAATGATACGACTGATCCTTTTTAGGAAGAGCCCTTTGGATCCCTTTTCGATTTAACAGCAATTAAAAAGTTCTGTAAAGGAAAGGGTTAACTTCATTTGCTTATAATTGGTCCGATACGGGGTAGGTTCAGATTTTATTTAGGTTCGGATATCGATAATTAATTAAATATCGATAATGTATTTTTAGAAGTAAAGTTTAGATTAATAAATGAGTTGGTTAATTAATAAATAAATTGATATTTAATGTAAGGTTTAGTATAAATACATACGAACGCACCTTTTTATTTTTATCTTTGAACAGAAAGAAATAATTTACACTTCAATCTATATATATAAAAATGTTATGTTGGTTTGTGTACGCTTCAAAAACTCAAAAAGTTCTGCACCGATCGAGCTGAAATTTTAGCATGATATATAATCCGCATCAAGGATTGTTTTTATCTATTTTTTTCATCAGTGACATATCAGCGAATGTGCGAATGTGCCACAGCGAAGCGTCGCAGGGCACAGCTAGTAATTAATAATTCAATTCTGGTTGCACTCTGTCAATCGCTAACGTCAGGCCCCGTACGCCACGGTGGAGGAAATAAAATAAAGTACACTATTATAATTTTTACATCTAGACATAATCAGTTTTTGCGTAAAATAAGACCGAAAACAGGCTGCCACATAAAGAGTTGTAATTGAATAATTACGAAATAAAATTTAGAAGCACCTACTGACAAGTGGTTATGTTCTATGATATCTTGAAAGTAGATATGTGTTATTCACATACACGCCAGTTTTTTAATTGTTATTTATCAGGATCAGGGAATAAGCAGCCTGCCTATTACTCTTGTTAGGTATATCAAGTAAAGTTGGACACGTCTTAATATAATTCAAACACCAGTATTTTTCTAAACTAAGTTAACAATTCACTGGCAAACATCGATACATATCCGCACCCCATCGCTACGGTTACCGAGACCACTTCTTGCAAATAAAAAAAAAAGTTGATTTTGAATGAAGACATTCAAATACAAAAGGGAACTGTTATAATTGATTCATTACGCTTTTAAGGATTTGAATCTGAATGTTTTGTGGTAAGGGTAAAGATGGGAGACTTGTTTTTACTGTGCCAGTTACGGGATTTTAATTTTTTTATTTTAAGTTGATAAGGAATTTCGAAGGAAGAATTGTTATCTACCAATTCAGACCGAGGCCCCGTGGTGGGTTACGGTCTAATCCACCCTACGAAGATGAAGGGAGACTCGTGCGTTAGATTAATATTTTATATTATTTATATTTTTATATCGTCAATATTTTTATGAATGGTCCTCTATGATTTGCTATCTGAAATATTGTATAGTCTTTCTCTTCTCTGTTTTCCTTCCTATTTATTTATTTAAATACTAGCTGTGCCCTGGCACGCTTCGCTGTGGCACATTCGCACATTCGCTGATATGTCATTGATGAAAAAAATAGATAAAAACAATCCTTGATGCGGATTATATATCATGCTCAAATTTCAGCTCGATCGGTGCGGAACTTTTTGAGTTTTTGAAGCGTACACAAACCAACATAACATTTTTATATATATAGATAGTTAGTACAATAGATTTTTTTATTTTTTTTTACTAGGTATATCATTATCGTGAAGTCGTCACACATTTTAACCCGAATCTAAAAAACGGCCCAATTGTGAATATTTTATTGGTGCGTCCCTTTTCACTTTTGGCTTAATATACTCATGTGAAGTTAATAATTTTTCAGGCAATATGAATTCTACTATTATATACTTAGAATCTCAAACTGTTACTGGATACACAGACTGTATACCAATGCAAACGGAACATCAAATTTCAAAAATCTTACAAATCTTACAATCTTTTCATCAAATACTTATCTACTTAAATATGAAAAAAAAATGCTATGAAAATTCATGTCCTGCTGCTTAATTATTTTTATCAGTCGTTACAGTTGAATCGCATTATCTTTGTTCGAAAATACGATAAAAAATATTTTTTTAAGCAAAAAGAATTCCTTCGAGCCGGATTTGAACCAGCGACCTATGGATATCCATTTCTTAACCAACTACAGTCCACCGCTCTACCAACTGAGCTATCGAAGGTGTGAGAGACAGTCCAAAATATCCCATCAGTACTATAAATTATGTAACTGGTTTATTTCGATAATTATTGCATCGTAGAATAAATGAATAAATAATAATAATTATATTAGTGGGCTGTGATTATGTCGTCGTTAAATTATAAAATTAGGCACTTCATCTGCCGGCTTATATTAATTTAAATTAATTAGATACCGACTACAAGTAGAATAATTAAAAAGAAAAATATATTAAAGCAAAAATTCACTAACCAAATATTACAAAATCTTTATACCTTCGTAAAATTTTGCCCCTTTTGATACTACAGCAAATTTAATTTACAAAACTGTAACCCGAATATAAATCTGGAACCAACGTTATTGATGGAAATTTTCCAATAGAGACCCACAAATAAGTATTAATCAATAACACACAAACAGTAAACAAGCTCTTCTAATATGAATGATCTCACATTATAATCTCGTAAACAAGACGTAAATTATCTACCTACCTACTCGTATATTATTTATACAAAATGTCTGCTATGAGATAACCGAATCACCGACAATCAGCGCTTACGAACAAAATACTCGAAATATTTCATCGAGAGAGAAGCACTAAATTATCTGCATAGAGATCACCCCGCAATCAACGGAGATTCGAGGGCTGTAGAGCTAAATTGGGGTTGGAAGTGGCTGTATTCTCTCTTAGGGAGATTTTAAATTTTCTTTAGAACGAACGGTAGAGAAAAAAAAAACTAAAAAGAAAAACAGTACGTTTTTGAAGTAACACTTCTTTACGCACGCTTGACTTGGGGAGTAAGCTGGTGAATGAGTTACGAAAAGTGTGATCGGGCGAGGCGAAGGGAAGCTGAGAGGCAGATATAAGTTAGTGAAGATAGAAAGAGAGAAATATTTTATGAAATGTTTTTTTTTTAAATAATTTTTGAGTTGAAGTTTAATTCTATTAGGTGTGTCCCAGCACACATTTAGTTTTTTTTCGTTTTGAAATGTTTCTACTTAAGGCTTTACAATCTAGCCAGAATCTAGGTTAAGTAATCTCATGTTTTTAAAGATACAAAAGGTAAGGTATAAAAAGCCAAATTCAGAAATTTCCTTTAGTTTGAGCCAACTAAGAAAGTCACTTATTCATTTCCTTTTTATTCTTTCTTCTCTTTTCTTGTTTTGTTTTTTTCTTTTATCTTGATTTTTCCCATTCACTTCCAGTAAAACAGATCCTTAACCGAATAGGACACGGAAACGTCGCGCTCACCAAAGATGGCGGGCGGAAGCGCGTCGCGCCTACTGTCATGGCGGCCGGAAGTACCCTCACAATTTGATAAATAGTTGTTCTTTAACAGTTTTTCTCATGCAAATGAAGGGTCGGGATGACGGATGGCGTTCGTCACAATTCCCTAGGACGGATTTAATTTGATTTTTCGCTGGGGCGACTAATCTAGGGACCGCGATGTTGATTGCTTGAATATGCTTCACAAGGTTTTGTTTTTTGGCGAGATTTATCAATTTTTATTTGAGTTTTTTTTTTTCACTCTCTTTTCTTTGGAGGAAAACATCGTGATTAAACCCACATACCTACCCGAGAATTATTTCGGAGGTAGGTATGTTATCCACCAATCCGGACCGGGCCCCCGTGGTGGATTGTGGCCTGACCCTCCTCACGAAAGTGAGGGGAGATCCGTGCTCAGCAGTGGGACGTTATGGGTTGATGATGATGATGATGATGATTGTGAATAGTCATATATTTGACCGCAGTCTCACGTGATGATCAGTGATGACGCGATGATAAAAAATGGTTATTGTGGGTTATCCCTAAGAGATAGACATTTACCATTAGGTATTTTTTTGTAGACCTTTTTAAGGTGTACAATACTGTAGTACATTATTTTGATCTATCCCATAGGGTTCAACCAGCGTTTGCAGTGTAAGCGCAAAAAATGTGTTTATTTAAGACATCATATTAGAAACCTCTAAAATTCTCAGTGTTTCTCTACTCCATTATGCATATATTATAGATATAAACCTTTCTCTTGAATCATTCTATCTATTTAAAAAAAAACCGCATGAAAATCCGTTACGTAGCTTTAAAGATCTAAGACAAACATTGGGAAGCGACATTGTTTTATACTGCGAGTATGTAGTGATATTGATGTACTAAGCTTCATCAAAATCAATACAGCCGTTTCGGCGTGAAGATACACACAAACAGATAAGACAAACACACAATCTTTCACATTTGTAATATTAGTAAGATATCCATCCAACCTACCTAATTTTGTAAAAGCCACATCGCAGTCCAAACAATGATAAGTGACTTTTACCTATTACCTACCTACTTACTAGTAATTTTCGCACCCGCATATTTTTCATGACTGTTATTTAGCACCCCTTAGAAACAAGCCCAAGGTGTGATCGCAAAAACTAAAGGTCAAACGGCAGATGGTTGAGGACGGTAATGCCAACCGTAGCGCACGCGTCTAGGATTCCGAGGTATGTCGTTTCTGTAATTTTTTTATTTAACTGTAATAGGAAGTTGTGGTAGCCTAGTGGAAGAACGTCCGCTTTTCAAGGAGAAGGACGTGAGTTCAAATCACAGTGCGGGCACGTACCAATGTGTTTCTGTAAAACATATGTACGTAATTATCACTCGCTTTTCGGTGAAGGAAAACGTCGAGGGGAAACCCACATACCTACATGAGAAGTGGCTCTTTTTATGTGTATATTCTGTGGCTAGATTGACAAAAACGCATCAATTTACGCATCTGTGCCGGAAGAGTGAAGTGCATCGTGTTGTGTCACTCCAACGGAATCTCGTTTGTCGAACTCACCCCCGCTCGCTTGTGTAAACAAACCGCAACGATAGTGCAGTGACGTGATTTCACGTGTGCCGGCCGGCAAAACGGAACTGTGGGTGATAACTTGGATGGACAGTAGCTGGAGACGGACCCCCTTGAGGTGCTAGATTGGTACGTAGTCTTTTTCCGCATTTTTATACACATAATTACTGCTACCCCTCGACAACCTCAGGAGACCATCCGATTCCCGGCTGAAACAGCCCGTATTTTCACTGAGGCCAGCCCGCACCCCCCCGCAGTGTAGGAAAGCAAATTTTCTACCATTTCATGGTCCTTCAGCAACCGGATTCTCCGTGAAAATTAGCTGTTTCTAACAAACATTTCAAGTTAGACACCCCCGCCATTTTTTTTTTGCCCTTGTTAGTGCGCACGCGTCATATTGCCATCCGCTAAAATCTCTTCGAAACTTTAATATTTTTAACTAAAAACACTAACTACGCTCCTATAACAACCGCATTATATTTATTTCCGCATATTTCGCTAAAAACTTAACCTACATAAGCGTATTTCAATTTCAATATCTCTGTACACCACTACGAACAATAGGTACATACCTACATAATAATGGCCGCGAATGAACAGAAGTTGAAATTGTTAGAATCTCAACGGGAATTATTTTTCCAACGCCTACAAACAATTTACGACTATTCATGTTGCGATTTAAAAGATCCAGAAGCCCTGGATAATTTTCTATGCTCCATTGAAAGTTTAGAAGACGTAAGAACTAACTTCCAATCAACCGCGAAAGAATACAATATAACCTTGTTGAAAATAGATAAAGAAAGTGTACCTGACTCTCAAAGCTGGTTATCATTCGAAGACATGTATTGCCGCATTAAACGTAAATTATCCATGTTTACACCGCCAAAAGCAGAATTTAAACCTACCCCCGCTAAATCTTTAATTAGGTTAGCGCCGATAGAAATGCCAGAATTTAATGGAGATCGGCTTCAGTGGCCATTGTTTTATGCCACATTCCATAACGCTGTACATTTAAATGCATCTTTAACTAATACCGAAAGAATGTATTATTTGGTTGGTAGACTAAGTGGTAAAGCCAAATCCATCTGCACAGGTATTGTTCCTTGCGCCGAAAACTACAACGCGATTTATAGCGCGCTTATATCGAAATACGAAGATAAACGCAGTCTAGCCGTTACATACCTAGATCAGATGTTCTCTCTTAAACCGATCGCTTCCGCAACCGCCAGTAACCTTGAATCTTTCATAGATCAATTCGCCAATGCCTACTTAGCATTGAATAACTTAAACATACCTGATCTATGCGACTTTGTTATGTCTTACACCCTTTTGCAAAAGTTAGACAAAGAGTCCGCGCGGTTATTTGAAATGGAGAATCGAGGTGTAGAATTACCTAACTTAAACGGGTTAATTTCATTTGTCCGCGACCGCGTAAAGGTCCTCACTCGTACTGGTGACCAATCGGGTTCTAAGACCCAGAATACAATTGCATCAAAAACTAATGTACGTTCTTTTATTGTAAACAACAACACCGCTAACAAATGTTCTTTGTGTGATCAACCTGATCACAGTAATCTCTATTTATGTTCGACCTTTAGAAAACTGTCGCCCCGCGAACGTTTCAAGTTCATCAAAAGTTGTAACGCCTGTATTAATTGCCTTAGTAAAACACACACGGCTCAATCTTGTAAATCCATAAACACATGTAAACAATGTCAACAAAAACATCACAGTATGTTACATTTTCTTGAATCCGATTATGCAAACCCGCATTCCTTATCGTCGAAGCTCGATACAAATACCTCCCGCTGTAGTGAGGGAGCTAACGGAAGGGAAAATTCACGTAACTCGACTTCTTCTAAGTCAGACGATAGAACCTTATCACTTTGCAGTATGAATACCTACTCGCATGCTAGTCACGGGCGGAAATCACAAAATGTACTACTAGGTACAGCCCTCGCTGACGTAAAATCAAATGATGGATCTGTTAGGAAAGTTCGTTTTTTGATCGATAATGGTTCTCAAAACCATTTTATAACAAAGCAGGCCTGCAAACAGTTGGGTCTCCGTGTCTTTAATGATTCCAGTAATCAATCGGTAATGGGAATAGGTGACACCTCCCAGCCTATATCAGGCATTACTGACCTAACATTGTACTCACGCCTTGATCCGAACTTTTGCTTGAAGATTCAACCGCTAGTCATTAAAACAATCTCTGGAGATTTACCGAGCTGTTCTCTAAACACTTCCGCGGTCACGCACCTTTATGACCTACCGCTCGCCGACCCGCATTTTTACGCGCCCGGACCCATCGACGTTTTATTGGGTTCCGAGGTCTTTGTCGAAATCTTGCGGCCTGGAAAATCGCTGGGCCCTGCAGGACAACCTGACGCGTTAGAAACCGCCTTTGGATATATAGTAATGGGGTCCACGGCCTCAGTGCCCGCCGATAATCATAAACCCGCACATAATCAAACTCACCGCGCGTTCTTTACATCGAGTGACGAGTCAATTGAGGCTTTAGTTACTAAATTTTGGCAGCTCGAGTCGGTACCTACACAAAAACATATGTCGACAGCTGACCAAGAATGTGAACATTTCTATGTTTCTAATACGCACCGCGACGTTAATTCAGGACGTTATGTAACCGCATTGCCATTTTCGAAATCCCCGCACTTGTTAGGAGATTCCTTGACGACAGCCACGCGCCGTTATTCTTATCTTGATCATAAATTCCAGACTAACAAAACATTAAAGAGCGAATACGACAAGGTAATGACGGATTATTTAAAAGGTGGTATTGTTTCCCCCGCTCCCGCTTTGAACACCGATAACAAATATTATGTAATCCCTCATCATGGAGTCTGCCGACCAGAAAAGCCGCTACGACTTGTATGTGACCCTAGCGCGAAGTCAAGCACTCAAGTAGCTTTAAACGACATTCTACACTCGGGGCCAAACTTACAGGCAGATTTAACCGCAATCATTTTAAAATTCAGACTTTCTCCCGCTCAACTGTTGAGTCATCCGCTATGGCTCCACGGTCCGCCCTGGGCACGTGACGATCTACGTACGTGGCCTATTAATCGCTTCACCTTCGACTCCACAGCTGATGAAAAGCTGTTGGAAATCAAAAAACGCGCTAATGTTTTCATCACCACCGATGAACAACCGCAATTTCTATGCACGCTTGCTAAGAAAGTATCGTCTTGGTCCAAGCTTCTCCGCATTATAGTATATTTATACCGCTTCTTAGGAAAAATTCCGCGTTCTAATAGAATCGAACTTTCACACTTACAATATGCAGAAAATATTATTGTAAAATCTCTTCAACAACAATATTTCAAAGACGATATAAACGCCCTCTCAAACAATCGCAAGGTTTCAAAATCGCTAATCCCGCTTTCACCATTTTTAAAAAATGATTTGCTTCGCACCGGGGGACGTTTAGAAAAATCTTCGCTTTGTTTTGACGCTAAACATCCGATATTGCTTCCTAAAAAGGCTCATATCGTTAACATTTTAATAGATTATTATCACCGCAAATATTTACATGCCGGACCACATTTATTACTATCTTTGTTGAGACAAAAATTCTGGATAATTTCCGGACGCACTACAGTAAAACAACGCTTTCGACTTTGTAATAAATGTTTTAAAGTAAATCCCCGTAATGAGGCGCCTTTCATGGCACCCCTCCCCGCTTCTCGCGTCACCGAGGCTAAACCATTCTTACGAACGGGCGTCGACTACGCTGGTCCAATAAACATATTGATAAGCAGATACCGCGGTGCCCGCAAAGAAAAGGCATATATCTGTTTGTTTACATGTTTAGTGACGCGCGCCGTTCATTTGGAATTGGCAGTAGACTTGAGTACGGACTCATTTTTCCGCGCTTTCCGTCGATTCATCTCGAGGCGTTCCAATTGTCTGGAGTTGTTCTCAGACAATGGTGGAAACTTCTTAGGCGCTAAAGCCCAGCTGGACGAGTTGAATGGCTTTCTCAAATCCAAGGCCTTTTGTGATTCCTTCGCTGAGGAAACGATATCTCAAGGCATATCTTGGCATTTGAACCCGCCCAGTGCACCTCATTTCGGTGGCATTTGGGAAACTAACGTCCGCAGTGTAAAGTTGATTTTAAAGCGCGTGATCGGTGATGTTCTGCTTACTTATGAGGAGCTGCTTACCGTATTAACTCAAGTTGAATCGCTTCTCAACAGTCGTCCGCTAACCGCTGTTTTAAGTTCTGACCCCGCAGAGCCCAAGGCACTTTGTCCTTCTGACTTTCTGACTATGGGTCCGCTTGAGTCATTTCATGATGACTCACGTTACAAACCTACATTGACAGATTTAGTCCGCAGTAAACATTTGACTGACCAGGTTGTTCAGAGATATTGGAATCGTTGGAGACAAGAATATCTTAATACCCTACAAACACGCGCCAAATGGAATACTAAGTCTAATCCGGTGACTAAAGGAGCTGTCGTTGTGCTAAAAACTGAAAATTCACCACCGTTACAATGGCCTTTAGGCATAGTAGAGGATATACATCCTTCATCTGACGGAATCGTCAGAGTGGTAACGGTGCGCACTAAGAATGGTACCTATGTTCGCCCTGTTGTAAAACTATGTGTTTTACCTTCTCAATAACCTACATTCTTAACCCCTCCCCGCATTTTTCACCCGCAATTTTAGTCATAGTTTATTTTTATCTTTCAAGTTTTCCTATCTTTTATTAGACGGATTACTTCCGCGTCCGCTTCCGCATCCTTAGACATTAGATAACACAATTTAGGTGATCATTCTCTCTTTGTTGGTTCAGGAGTCTTCTTTAACTCCTGAAGGCCGGGGGGATGGCTCTTTTTATGTGTATATTCTGTGGCTAGATTGACAAAAACGCATCAATTTACGCATCTGTGCCGGAAGAGTGAAGTGCATCGTGTTGTGTCACTCCAACGGAATCTCGTTTGTCGAACTCACCCCCGCTCGCTTGTGTAAACAAACCGCAACGATAGTGCAGTGACGTGATTTCACGTGTGCCGGCCGGCAAAACGGAACTGTGGGTGATAACTTGGATGGACAGTAGCTGGAGACGGACCCCCTTGAGGTGCTAGATTGGTACGTAGTCTTTTTCCGCATTTTTATACACATAATTACTGCTACCCCTCGACAACCTCAGGAGACCATCCGATTCCCGGCTGAAACAGCCCGTATTTTCACTGAGGCCAGCCCGCACCCCCCCGCAGTGTAGGAAAGCAAATTTTCTACCAAGAAGTGTTTCGGAGGTAGGTATGTTATCCACCAATCCGGACCGGGCCCCCGTGGTGGATTATGTCCTAACCCTCCTCATGGAAGTGAGGGGAGACCCGTGCCCAGCAGTGGGACTATATGGGTTGATGGTGATGATGATGATGATGATCAAATCAGTTAATATTAGGAATTGAATGGAACATACAAGAAAATATAAGTGAAAATTTCGAATTAATCCCCAGAACCATTGAATTCCATTGAGCTGTTTCAAAGCCTATTCGAGACAAACTATCAAACAAACGCACGAAAAAAAAACAATAAAATCCACATCACCCAGCTCTGATAATTTTAATCTTCAATAATTACATTGTAAATACTAATTACGAACTTTCAACCATTAAGCTTGGTCAAAGGCCAGGTGTACACATTTTGCAAAAAAGAAAAGGCGATCAACCATAAAAGGTCAAAGTCTACGAGACAGTGTCCACGCGTCAGTTTTTTATTGGACATGAGTCATGCACACGGGCCTTACTGACCGTGATGACACCTGGCAACTTTAAAATATTTGCTCGGTTATATTTAACTTTACCTTTTTGTAATTAGAGTTTAAAATGTTAGCTTGGGGTCTGGGACAGGTGAGAATGAGAATATGTGAATGAACGTTACGCTCCGTTGATGTTTGAAAATGTTTACTATGACTTTGGTAGTGTTCTTGTAATTATAATTTTGTAAATAATAATTCCTTTCAAGTAGTTTAAATTGCAAATAAGTCAAAACGCTCCTTTTCTTATATTATACTTTTTCCGTTAACAATAAAGCCAGATTTTATAATTTTAATAAAATGTGATTTGCGTAGCTATTAATTTTTTTTTTTAAATTATTTTTTGTTAATTCTCGTCTATTTTAGTCCCAAGCTCTTCTCATTACCATAGCTCAGTACATTGCAATAATAATTAAAAACATTTCCCATACTATTATCTCTTGGTCAGCCAACAATCCGCCCTCATAACTCATTGTCCGATCCATTAAAACTAAAACGTGATATGAATAACCCTAAACAATCTCCCATCTCCTTTTCACAAACGGAAGCCATCAATAAAAATCTTGAAAACGAGAGCAACTCCTTCAATCTGCTGCCACGCAGACCTCTATACTCAACAATTTAAAATTGAAATTGGCAGTCTCCAGCTTTTATTAAAATTTGTAACCGACTGGAAAACAATGGTAAATCTGCACGTGAAATAGTTCCTAGTATGTTTGACATAGAGCTTAAATTAAAGAGGAATGTAAAGTTGGTAAAGTACAGTCCAGTGAATTTAAGGCCCGCGAAAGAGTCAATACGTTAATCTGCATAATAAAAGAAATGGTTTAAAATATGCGAGCGGGCGCACGGTCCGCTTAATTGCTTGATGGTGGCGGCTATCAATTGCAAATAGGAAAAAACTGTCCACTCCACTGCTTGTCTGAATGGGTTTGGGGAATTTTTCGTGGAGAATAATGTTGAGTCGTTTGTCAGTTTGTCGTTTTGAAGTCGGCTCTATAGAGCCGTACATACAAGCAAAAGTTTTATTGCTTCAATTAAGAAACTATAGATTACTAGCTGCGCCCCATGGTTCCACCCGCGTTAAGTATTATACCGCAAGAACTCATTTTTACGAGATAAAAAGTATTCTGCAGGTAATAAACTACCTGTGTGACAAATTTCATCCAAATCCGTTCCGTAGATTTTGCGCGAACGAGGAACAAATATCCATCCATCCATTCTCACAAACTTTCGCATTTATTATATTAGTAGGGTTATCATTGGATCTGTGAGCTGACTGGACATACTGTGTTTGTGTTGAAACAACTTGAAATCTAGTAATTAAACCCGTTAGAGATAATTTACAACATTGACATTGATAAAACTGTAAATAAAATTCAATTTTCCATTCTATAAGAAGTTGCCATACCACATTTCAAGGCCATGTTAAATATTTTTTGTAATATAGAATTTAAATTGTTTCCAGTAAGAATAAGTAAAAAAAAATAAAAAGTAAAGAAAGTAATTTTGATAAGCTATCTAGACAATTCATCAAAACATTTCAAAAGTTCATATACAAAATAATCTCTACACCATTCAGGCCTATAAAGGGGATGGACTCCCTCAGTCCAGCTTTTGTCCAACACAAATGGCCCCAAATAGCAATCATCTCTATTCACTGGTGACTCCACTTTCCCATAGCGTGAAGATACGGGCACTTTGATTTGCGACCGTATTTTGAATTACACCTAATTAAGCAAATCGCCACTGGCTATAACTAGATGATGGACATAGAAACAGTATGAGCGCTATATGGAAACCTATTCAGTATTTGTGACACAATTATTGCGTAATAAATAAAAAAACCTAATTTTATTATATTATATTAACGTTCAATGATTACAAAATAAATCTGAAGTTGGTATAAACTTATAAATACATAATTTAGGAGCCAAGTAATAAGGATAGCATACATAAACGCTAATGCAAAAAAAAAACAGTAAGGAATTTCGAACATTTTATTGGTAAAAAAAAAGATTTACAGCGACAATATAACATAGTTGTCTATTGTTTTTATTTTGGAGTAGCTGCAGTTGAACCATTTGAATTAAAAATAAGACTACTCTATTGTGAGGGTCAAACCTGGTTTTTTAGAAATATCCTTACTGTTTATATTGTGTGCCGTATAGAGTTTTGTTGAATATTATGTTTTCTCATTATGTTGGGGTTAATTTGAATACAAAGGTTGATTGGGGTTATTCTCGAAATTGACGGGGTTGAATTGAACGTGACCGTAGGTGTCCTATAATTAAATTTCAATAAACCTGACGACGAATACCAACCTACCAAGGTATATTATTTTGGAATAATTATTTGGATTTCACCAAATCCCTTGTAAATATATTGACACAACTTAAATAACAATAATTAAATAGAAAACTAACTAAAACTTAAAAATCTAACAAAAGAAGTGCCCATGAGGCATGGTGCCAAGAATGGCTGGCTGCATTTCCACGTTGAATAGCAGTAGCTATTAATAGGATAGAAGAATAGCTATAGAATTCCTTGGTAGTTATGTTTTGTAGCCAAAAAAACAATTTAGTGATAAGGTTTTTACTATTAATAAATTAATTCTTAGATTGAGAAGTTATTTTGTATAAATCAGTCTCCTAGAAAAAATTATAGCTGAGATCCGAGAAAAAAAAGAAAAATGCGAATAGGTGTATAATTAAAAGTAATGACCTTAATTGTTTATTAGAGTGCCAATATTTTGTAGCTAAGTGATTTTTTGAGTTAATGACTATACTTTTAATAGTTTTTATGTTTTTGAATGTCGAAATAAGAAAAAAAAAACATCTCGTATTTAGTTATCCAACAATTTCACTCACACGCAATCCTTACTTATATTATAAATGCGAAAGTAACTCTGTCTGTCTGTTGCTCTTTCACGCCTAAACTACTGAACCGATTGAAATGAAATTTGGTACAGAGATAGTCTGGAGCCTGAGAAAGGACATAGGGTACTTTTTAATGCGAAAAAAGCATTGTAAGGGGATAAGCATTAAATAGGGGATGAAAGTTTGTACGGAAGTTTCGTCATTTTTGAAGCTAGAAGCTTGAAATTTATTTTTTAGGCTTTTGATTAGATATAAATAAATATGACATTCAAATTTTGTAAAAATTTTCCCTTGAGGGGGTAATATAAATATAGGGGATGAAAGTATGAATGGAAATATGTAATGTTTCGGCTAAACCACTGGGCCGATTTTAAAAATTCTTTCACTAATGGAAAACTACATTATCAGGGAGTAACATAGGCTATTTATATCCCCATATTCCCGCGGGAACAGGAACTACGCGGGTGAAACCGCGGGGCGCAGCTAGTCATTAATAAACCCTAGAACATAAACCTTTTACGAGCGATGCACTGCGCATTCGTAAAAATTCGGAAACCAGTGACGTCATTATTGTATGGACGTTTATTGGCGGACGTGTTATCGTTTTACGGGGACGCTTTATGCGTTTATTGGAAGTTATTTAAGTCTGTAGTGTTTACGCGATTTATTCAAATTAAAATTGTATGTAAGTACTGATTTTATAGCATTTGCTTAATTTTATTTGCATCACGTAAAAATTACTTTCTTAAAAAATGTTCCAGAGCCAATCTGCGTCCTAGAAATCATTTCTGTTGAAAATGTATCATCCCTGGTTATAAATCTATCAAGAGTGAATACATAATAAGGTAGTAGCCTATCTAATCAAACAAAATCTATTTGAAACCAAAACTTACTTCAGTCACTACCTGATACTATTTTCAATATTTATTGAAGACCAAGTTAGATCATCAAAATGTGTCTACCCAATAAACATAAACATATTTTTGTGAGGCTCACATCCGGTAACCAGCTTTTTAATTATCAAAATATACGCCGCTCAACCCCATTGTTTCCCAATCGTCAAAAATCTACCATCGCATCAAAATTTCGCAATCAGCAATAATCATTACCACCACGTCAACGATCAACACAGAAAAAAAATATCATCCACCAATTCTCCATCAATTACAATCTCCCCACCGATTTCATAACATCTCAACGCTTGGGACAAACTGTATTGTGTAGAACAGTAATTGAGCTTTGTACAATAATCTAGCTGATTTACACACACTAATAACAATTATGTCCTGACTCTCCTCACGTAACCGAGGGGCGGCCCGTGCTCAGCAGTGGGCCGATATGGATTGTAATGATGATGATGAAGAACAAAAAAAAAGTTCAAGACGATTTTTAAGTTGGTTGTATTGTTTGAAATTTTCGTTTGTTTGAAAACTTAGGGTAATATGGGAAAATAGGTAATAGAGGGTAGGGAATAGACTTAGATATCTATGTAGTTTTCACATTCCACTGTAAATGCGCCAGACTTCGAGGTGCAGAGTACCTATCTAAAAAAACACTGACAGAACAAACACATTGCCACAGATCAGAGGCTTTATGGCAGTGAAAACACCTTCGAAAAGTCAACCAAATAAATCTTAAGCAGAATTTTGACTAGAAGAAACAATATGAAAAATTAAATAACATGTAATAATACAATTATCATCAACAACCCAGAACGTCCCACTGCTGGGCACGGGTCTCCCCTCACTTTCGTGAGGAGGATTAGGCCATAATCCACCACGGGGGGCAGATCCGGATTGGTGGATCACATACCTACCTCCGAAATAATTCTCGGGTTGGTATGTGGATTTCCTCACGTTTTCCTTCACTGAAAAGCGAGTGATAATTACGTACATATGTTTTACAGAAATACATTGGTACGTGCCTGCACTGGGATTTGAACTCACGACCTTCTGATTAGAAGGCGGACGTTCTCCCACTAGGCTACCACCGCTTGACAATTAAAAATGTATAAATTTATTAACTTTTTTTTTTAATTAATTTTGACAGTTCCTAGAAAAAAAACGCGTGATTCAAAGTACTGTCCCTACCACAACTCTACGCTTGCCATAAACATTCGTCCGGCATAAATGTCGGACCGTCCACGTCCGTCCGGATATTTACGAGTCCGCGTGCCGCCCGGTTTATGATTATGTCCCGATGTTGATTTAATGGTCATGGTCACCCTAGTAGGCCGGGAGCTGGGAGTAATTGGGAAGCGCTAGTGAAGTATTGTCGGTAGAGAGGTATTGCTTATTGCGGTTGGTTTTGCGATTATCGGAGAGGAATATATTAGGATTTGCGAAGGGTCCTGGCCATCCTGTATCCTATAAAGATATACCCGTAGGGTCTGCCTGGACTCTATTTGTTGTAAATAGACCATTGTGACACTAATTGTTAAAGTTTTGTTAGTTTTTAGGTTTTCTTTGTTCTGTGGTGTTTCAATAAAGAGTTTATCTATCTATAGAGTACCACCGTGAAGGAGAAGATGAAGAGAGGAGATGGCGACCCTCAGCCATGGGTGAGCCATGGTGGGCCATAGTGATTGCTGGTGCACTTAAGAACTATTACGTTATAGTTCCCACTACAAGCCGCAACATCTATGACTTAACTCCTGACCATCCAAAGGTTACCTGGAAGAAATTACTTAAAGCGACAAGGCCACCCATTGTACTACCTAGGTAAAATCGGTTTTTTAAACCTAAAAATAAAAGTAAAAAATATGCAGGACAGTAGGAAGAATAGGCGGTGGTAGCCTAGTGAAAGTTTCCAAGGAAAGGGTCGTGATGTCAAATTCCAGTGCAGGCAAGTTAAGTATCAATGTGTTTCTTGTAAAACCTGTGCACGTAATTATCACTCGCTTTTCGGTGAAGGAAAACATCGTGAGGAAGCCCACGAGAAACATTCCAGAGGTAGGTATGTGATCCATCAATCCGGACCTGGCTCCTGTGGTTCCTCCTCACGAAAGTGAAGGGAGACCCGTGCTCAGCAGTAAGCCAATATGGGTTAATGACGAATGAAGAAGAATAGGATAAGTCTTAAGGTGGTAGAGAACGTCATGATAACTTGGGTGAACGCCAGTACACCCAAGTATCCCATACAAATTTCCTTCTAGTGCTAAAGTGCTGGAGTACATTACTCAGAAGGAACATAATAAGCTGTCATGGTGGAATGCTTGCGATTTTTGCGCCATATTTTTAGTTCTTGTTTGTTTGTCTAGGGATGTCCAAATAACATAAACAGCTGTTAAACAATAATTATTTATGGACAAAAAATATTTTATTACATGAAAATTCTTATAAAACTGATAAGTACTCAAGGAACAAGAAAACTTAAATAAATAAGTATCTTGAAATTCTAATAGACTTTTAGTGGAGGTAAAGTCTATATCAATATCTGAGTGATAAATAATGAGTGATAACATTTGGACAGGAGGTGATCACAAATTATGGCTTCAGTTGGTGACTTCTATATGGAGGAAACAAAAAAAGACAATACTGCATCACACATCTAAATCTCTCACAGTAAATGGCAAATGATAAGTAAAACCTTTTTCGGAATTAATAGCCATAATAGTCTGGCAATAGGTTTTCTTCTTGAACGCAAAAATACGAAAGTAAAAAAGGCGTTTATTTGGCACAACTACAAGCAAATAGAAAAAGCATACGACATAAAAAAGGTGCAACCCTATCTTGAAATTTCCAACGATGACGGAAGAAGCACAAATTCTCTCAAAGAACCCTTCTTTCTTCTTTTTCTGCTTCCACAGCGTAATGTATGCGACGAAGAGAAAATACAACTAGCGCTTAAACAAATGTGCTAAAAAGACAAACGTTTTGTTGGTACCGTCGCTTCGGGACATATGATAATAGCGTTGCTTTCTTACACCCTACTACTCTAACTCGACACTAACTCGACACAGTTACAAGCGAATCTAAATCGAGTTTTGGATTGCTTATTTTGCTAGCGTTTCGTCACTTTGATGGTGACTGTTGTCAAAGGTGACTTGCTTAGGCCACCAGAAAGTATCTACTTCAAAGAAAAAAAAGTAGTGCATTCAAAGGGGACAGGCTAAGGAACTGTGGAATTCACGGCCTAGAAAATGAACTAACATTAATCAAAAGTACGCTTATTGTCAGTGGCATACGGTTGAAGATTGTTTTTAGCGGTGTTTTTTAAGCTTTATCCTTAATATTGATCATCGGACTCCTCCGCTACTAAATGACGTACAATTCTACCTTTTTCGGAATCACTCAACCCTTAGTGTATTGTCTGTGCTAATTTATGAATGCTAAAAACTTCATAGTCTTCGAATTACTAGCCATTCTGAAATATTTTTTTGTCCTAGTGAAATAAAAATCAGGACATATTTTCCGATTCTCTTTTACACTGATTTTCTATAATTCATGCTCATGTCTGTTAACTGTTTAAATAAAAAAATTCATAATGTCAACAAGATTTCGTTTTCGAGTTCCATTAACAAAAAGTAGGTCCCCTCCACCTTTACATTCGCTCGGAGCGAGACTGTCTCTTAGGAATATTTAGAGAATAAACTTTATGTGTATTATGCTAGTTTATATACGGAACCCGTTTCAGTTTGCGCAACTTCCTTTATACTTCGGATTGTGATACTCGAGTGTATGAGATGTGAACCGTTTGCGAAGGTATTTGGGAAAATATGAAGGAGAAATTTTGAATTGAATTTGTAACTAGTTAAGCGAAGTCTTCCGAAAGAAATGTAGAAAGGAATATTGGCCTTAAAAATTTAAAAATCTAAATTTGAATTCTTGTCACAAATCGCTATACTTACGTTATGGATGCATTTTGGCCCTACTATGGTATACTTAGATATAAGTAGGTATAAGTATCAATAGCAGAAATCAAAACCAGATCCACATAATCCTCTTTAGCTCAATATAACGTTAATTAATTCCTATTAATTAAGCAAACTTTGTACTAAGTCGACTTTGAAATGTAAAGGGGAGGAAAGTGGAGTTCCGTGAACAATTTGTTAACTCCGATTAAAGGTAAATTAATGAGTTTAGCAAGATCTGTATGTGTTTACTTTTAGATATTTTGTGTAAAATTGTATAATAAAACCAATATTTTGTCTCTTGGCACTGCCGCCAGTGTTTCTATATTTTGAGTGCCACGCAAATTTAGCAATACAAAGGCTTCCGTGGCGTGTACCATCAGTAATTTCATCGTATTTTTACGTGTTATTTTCACATATTATTATGTTCTGGTTCGAAAGGCACCGTTTGCAGCGAAATCACTGGGTATATGAGACTTAAGAGCCAATGTCTCAGGGTGACCGCGCAAGATTATGCAATGCAAAGTTGTGGGTGGCGCTGTAACTGATATAGGTAGAAGTAGCGCTTACCATCAGATGGACGACTAGCACGTCTCGTTAATCAATAAAAAGTGTAGTATCGTAGGAACTAAAGGGGCTAGAAGACGATTTCATGTGCTTAAATTAATCGGTACAAAATGAAGGGGTAGCGCTTAATGTCCAACCTTGTCTGTAATCATTTTGATAGGGATTTTTTGTCCCCCGGGACTGACCCTGGAGTTGCAAGTGACGCCAGTCCAGTGTGTGTTTTAATTAATTTCGGATTTAAATGATTAATGATATGAGAAGCTGCCTGACCGTTGCGGTGTAAGTTAACAATCTGAACGGATTTCGTCGATGATAATGATGCAAAGCGGCATTCTAATAAAATATTTAAATTATAGTTGCGAAATGGACAATTTAAAGTAAACTGGATTCGTTCTTTAAACAGCGTTCGAACTGTGGTCAATACTTTGACCACAGTTCGAACGCTGTTTAAAGTATCTACCCTCATCTAGTTAAGGGGAGATATAGAATATACAACCCGAGAATTATTTCGGAGGTAGGTATGTGATCTACCTATCCGGATCTGGGCCCGGTGGTGGATTATGGCCTAATACTCCTCACAAAAGTGAGGGGAGACCCGTGCCCAGCAGTGGGACGTTATGGGTTGTTGATGATAGAATGTACACCTAGAAGGCCGAAAAATTTCTGATTGGGATTTGAACTAATTGAAGTTTATACATACAAAATATGTTTTTATCAAAAAATATCAAAAAGGTATAAAGTATAAAGGCGTTTATCTCCTCTTAAGTGATGACCATCAATTGATCCTCTTTTGACGTAGAATCTTTCAGAATCAGACTGATTTATATTTCTATGAAATCTGGCACATCTTCAATTTGTCACCAAGTAGACGTCATCTGTTATACCCAAAAATGAGTACCATTATTGATTTTATTACGCCCAAATGGTTCTTATCAAACATCATCATATTTATATTATTCGACTGAACGTAATTATATTTGAATCCAAAATGCAGGCGAGGCAAAAAATAGTTCCCATTTGCGTTTCCATTGTGTATAGATAGTCACCGCTCTCGCCATCGCGCTGATGTGCGTGTATCGTAACTGAAATCCAATTTCCATCATCTTACAACACAACCAATCTTGCACTTGACACGGTACCAAAGGAAGCCTCACCGCTACTACTTCCTATTCCTGCCAGAGCCACAACTATTCTCATCAGCGCCACAGAACTGGTACCAAAGGCATCTCAATTTTCGTCATGACGTTCCAATTTAATTTCAATCCCAAAATAGCTTTTGTCCAGTTAAAATGACCAACCGCACTTCAGTCGATGACGTCTAAAGGGCTAGCTACAAGTGCAAAGTGCGATTGGTTTTGACGCTTCAACGCTGGATGGCCGATGGTTGATAGCGGTCACAAAGGGACGTGTGAAAGGACCTTTAGTTGGCAAAGAGTAAGATATTAGGGTTATAGAAAGGGCTTGGCACAAAATTTTACTAGTAACTATTAGTAATTAGACTATTACCTACTTCAAAATAATAGCATTTTTTAAGTAGAGATATTTTCTTTAGTAGATGATTTACTTTAGTTTAGTAGCATGTGGAAAGATTAGTCTCTGCCTATTCCAAACAGGAAAAGGCGTGACTGTTTTAAAGCAAATTATAATATATGAAATCCAATCCATTAAATAGAAGATACCTATTCACTCTCAGCTAATTAAGTTATTGTTTTTTAAATAAAAGTGTTTAAATATCTGACATCAATCTACTGAAATTATTATTCAAATGTGATTGACAATAATTGGCAGTCTGGTTTTTCTTCCTATACAATTTGCTATACATTTATGTATTTCTTATTCAGTACCCTCTGTAATTAGGAAAGTCTTTGCCCCAATCCGAACACATACTGAATTTGAAAACGTCGAGATTTCCGAACCGTGTACAAAGCTTTGTGAATCGGTAATGTATGCATAAGTGTGCGGGGTCGTGTCGGCAGATACGTTAGATAAAAAGTGACAGGTCTGTGATGTCTATTCTTTGCATTGTTTGTGATCATTTTTATTATAATAATGTTTGGTGGATATTATATAGAAGAATAGAAAGCTATTCATGGCATTATGAACAAAAATTTGTACGTACATACTTTTTTCAGTCGACATTTTTCGGTTAGTTTTTGGCTTCGCACAATTAGTGCATTTCATCAAAATCATCATCAACCCATATCGTCCCACTGCTGAACACGGTTCTCTCCTCACTTTCGTGAGGAGGGTTAGGCCACCAATATCACACACACGATGAAACACAAGTTGGAGAAAAAAAACCATGAACGTCACATATTTCGGTTTCTCGTCAAAATTCCTTAGTTGACATTGAACATGAGTTTGTTTCTGATGTACTAACTTCATTACGTAGACCTAGCTACATAAATCAAATATTTATTTTTAATATATAATATTTATTTTTAATCTTAGTATCTATTTCCTTTTGTGGTTTGGCTGTAGTTGCTTTAACAACCACAACCTTTGATAAAAATAATTTCTGTCTGTTTTAGGACTTCATCAGCACCTTCGTATTTGATGTTTCATTCCACTTTACTTCTACATCATCTTTATTTTAGTGTCAACTAAACGATCTATCATTCTTTTTTTTTTTCAGCACAAGTTTACACACCGTTCATCACATTGTTCGATACGTTGTAAATCCACCGACACACAAAACGTCAACCGACATAATCAAACAGACCCGCTTCAAACACTTACCACTGACACAGAATAAATAATAGTGGACCCACTGAACACCCATCATGGACGTAACACTAGTAATCATGGCACTGACACTTTGAACTCACTCCCTTTTACCACTGAAGATATAGTGTGACTACGATATCATCTAACTACCATTTTATTTTTTTACATGATTGTATCACGAGACAAGTTGTTCTCGTGATGGTATTGCCACCCAGAACTTTGCATTGCTGCATAATCATGCGCGGCACTGGACTGCGCTCGTCGCCCTCAAAATCAATTAAAATTCAACCCACCAGTCTATTGCTCATTGGATTTAAATAGACACGTTGTTACGGGGAGATATTATGGCCTACGAACTTACTTGGGAAATCCGTCGATGGCCTCTCGGATGTGTAATCAGCGCTGTCTTCGGGTTAGATGGGGAATGATGGTGCACAGAGATATATCCATAGGACGCCGATGGGGCGGTTTCTTCTGATCCCGTATCACCTTCCTCCGGGATAGAGGTGTGATCAGGCAATCCACACTACACTTAATCCTGGAGCTCGTCTCCGAGGATGGGAATGGCGTCCACGAAATGGAGCTACCGGTGAAAGCTCAAAACACCGCGACGCGACAAGTGCTCGCACGCGCATTTGAAGGACGACTGACTTTCGGTTGGCCCACCCAAAGTCGTGGGCCATAATAATCTCGTACCAACACAAAATATTAAGCGGAATAGTCTTTGTGTAGTTACGTTCGAAAACACTCAAAATAAAAAGAAAAGAAATCTGTTTCAGTACGAAACATGCCGCTCACCTTAAAAGACTGTAAGTTCTTTTAACACGAAAACTCAATGAACAGAAAGTCATTCAATCTATAAACTTAAACTTGATCTAAGGTTGTTGTAAACAACTAGTATAGGTAATTAAAACTTAGGAACTAATTTTACGAATTCGTAAACAATAATCATTCTAAAGGAAGTTTACAAATTTTTACGATCGCTCGTTTGAATAGACTCTTGCCCGTTTGCAAAGTCACAACTCGCACCTTATTATCGGAGCCCGGATGGAGTGTATGAACACGAGCAAGTTTCCATTGGAGTGGTGGAAGATTATCGTCGCATACCACAACAATGTCGCCTACACAGATAGGAGCACCGCGGTCCTTATACCATTTGCCCTGTTTCAAGGTTTGATAATTCAAAGCACATTGAACAGAGTCATTTTTTAAAAACTCGTACGAATCTCTCAAATAGTTATGACAACCCTGGAAGTTTCCGCAATCAGAGTAAATGTCGCTGCACAAACCTCTGCGCGATGTAAATCGGCGCAGGGCTGCTAAGAACGCCTCAGTAGATAGCTCCGATACGAGCTCCAAGTGTATAGCCTTCACACTCATACACACGAACACGGCGACATAACATTTGATGATTTTAGCATTACGAACCCTATTAGCTCGCATGTAAAACGGGCCCGCGTAATCAACAGCTGTTTTCATGAATGGGCGCTCGGGTCGCAGCCGGACCGCTGGGAGCGGCGCCATCGCAGGCTGTAGACGTACCGGACGCACACGGAAGCGGCGCACACAACGAAAGATTTGTTTACGTATTATATCTCGGCTAGATAAAATCGCATATTTTTGTAAAGGTAAATATTGAACGGCTTGAGTGCCCGCATGAAGATGCGTAATATGGGCATCGTCAATTATTAAAATCGAAAGAGGGTGTTTTTTGGGTAAAATTAATTGATGTTTTGACTCGTACGACAAAAGGGATTTATGTAGACGTCCGGAGACTCGCAAAAAACTCGAATCATCGATAAACGGATTAAGACGTCTCAATTGGTTTGAAGGCGGTTTACCCTGTGAAATGTTTTCAAAATCTTTATGAAACACTTGGTGTTGCACTACATAAATGAAACGATTAAGCGTGAGCTTATACTCGTGGACTGTAATGTGACTAGGATAGGAACTCTTTTCCTTGTTGACGCGCGATTTAAGAATATTGTAAAAGCGAAAAATATAAGAAGTTATTCTCAATAGTTTACTCAAGGTTGAAAACTGGTTTATGACCTCAACATCGTCGATCAGCGTAGCTGATGCAGACGCGACCGGTTGATTACGTTTCTCCTCACCAGTGCTAGGGATACTTTTAAATACTGGCCACGCAGTAGGATCTTCACGGAGCCATGCTGGGCCGTGAAACCACATGTCGTTCTGTAAGAATGTGGAGGGTAAAAGTCCCCTTGAGTCCCTTATTTTGGGTTGATGGTCATGTTCCATGGGAGCAAAGGGCGCCTCTTCCCGCCGCTCACCATGAACCTCTGGCGCCTGAACCGCGGCGAGTATCGCCGGCGAGTTACTGTGCCATTTACGTAGTTCAAACCCAGGTGATTTGCAAATACCTAACAATTGCTGTTGTAATACTAGAGCGTGTGATTCATCGCTCGCGCCCGTGACCACATCGTCGACGAACACTTGGTCGGTTAAAACCTTTGCCGCTAGGGGAAAATTAGATGCTTCGTCACAAGCCAATTGCTTAATGGTACGAAGAGCTAAGTAAGGGGAAGTGCTCACACCAAACGTTACCGTCCGCAGACGATAATCACGGAGGGGTTCATCGGGCGACGTACGCCACAGAATGCGTTGCAAGTCCCTATCAGATTCTTGTACTAGTATATTTCTATACATTTGTTTAATATAGTCCTGCAAGCACGCGTGAGACTCAATTTTAAGACTCGGGTTCCGTTGTAAACGTTGCTCTAATTTATGGAACCGAGCGAGGACAATATCTCGAGATTCACCTAGGGGCGTAGCATCCGGTTTACGTGGTAAAGCTACTGTGTATCGTCCCGTGACGTCACGATAGTGCGAACGTTCAAATATGGATTCACATAGACGTTCCTCGGGGGTGAGTGCCTTCACCTCAGGCACTGACTCCAGTTCCCAGAATCGTTTCAAGTCGCCGTCATCGGATAATGAGCTAAAACAAGCTTGAACTGAGGATGGAGTCAAAGAGTTGAACGCTATTTTTCCCAACAACAAATAACCGAAAACGCTGTTCATAGCGATCGGCGAACCGGGCGAACCCGTTATTACGTTTCTTAAAATTATGTGAGATAGTACATCTGCACCTAACAACATCTCCACCGGCTGTGGAGTGTGAAACAAAGGATCGGCTAAATTTAAATTTTGAATGTGTGCCCACCCCATATGAGGCAGTGGTACACTAGGCATTTTAGGAATAAGTTTCGGCAATACTAAAGCTTCAATAGGTATAGAAGGTTGAAGTTCATTTCTCGGGGTTATGCAACACGAAATCTTTCCTTTTGGTCGTACCGGTTTGGTGTCACCTATCCCGTAAACAGGTACATTCGCATAACAACGCTTTACACCTAGCCGCTGTGCGCACGATTCCGTCATGAACGAAGCCTGGCTTCCCGTATCGATAAGACACCGGACAGTCGAACGCTTTTCATTACCTACACATACATCGACGAGTGCGGTCGAAAGCAGCACAGTATTTGTCGTGCTAAAAGGAGCATTGGACGACGCGCAATTAATTTGTGTCGCTTGACTCGCGGACATAGCGTGCTGAGTACAGGTGCTCGGAATGTTCTCTTCCCGTTCCTCCGTGAGCGGTAAAGAAACACTTCTCTCACTCGCACGGCTAGTATCACCTTCAAAAGTAAAGTGAATCAATGTATGATGACGTTTTTCACACGAACGACAAACAAAACTCGACTTGCATTGAGAAACGTTATGACCTTTGCCTAAACAATTGAAACAAACATCTTTATTTTTGATAAACGCATACCTATTGCTTGGTGACAAATTCAAAAACTTATTACATTTTCTTAATGGATGTTGAGCATCGCAACATACACAATTCTGATTCTTGCGCGTATTGACAGAAGGTTGAGAATCGCTCGCACCCTGAGTCGAAGTGTGGCTGGCCACGCCGGCAGCCAACGCTCGACGGAACGTTGGAGCGACGTACTCTTTCCTCTGACTACCTACATTTTGAATCTTTCTACTGCCAGATTCAACTATTTCGCTGGCGGTTAATTCTCGTTCTAAAAACTCGATTAACAAGTCGACGTTGGGTACATCGGATGGTTTATGCAATGTTAACTCGAATCGCATACGAATGGAAGTAGGTATTTTACGTAGTAAAATATTCAACAACAAAAAACTCCACTGATTTGTAGGAAAATGCATTACTTGTAACGCTTTTATATTCTCATGGTAAATATTCAGCAAATTACGCACACTTTGATTTGATTTCTCGGCACAGGATTGAATATCCAGAATACGATCAATATGTTGAGAAGCTATGACTCGTTTGTTCTCATATCTTGAAATTAAAATATCTAACGCGACGGTATAATTTTCGTCCGTGATAGGTATCGATTTTATTAAGTTATAGGGCTCGTTTTTCAAGGTAAGAAGGAGATACCTAAACTTCTCGTTATCTGTGTAGGCGTCATTATTATCAACCATGGAGCGAAATAGGTCATAAAATGGTGGCCAATCGGTCAATTCTCCCCCGAATGACGGCAACGGAAGATTCGGTAACCTACTACTACAACCCCCGTGAGTCGGTTGTATTGTATTGTTAAAGGAAACTCGACTCATGCGCCTACACTCCTCATCGTTTTTCTTCAGAACTTCGACATGGCTAACAATTGCGTAATAAATATCATTGAATTGACTTCGAATACGTAACTGTTCCTCTCGGTCAAATGTCGACAATTTCATTTGTGACTTCTCAATTTTAGTTTGCAATTTAAGGAATTTTCTCTGAATAGAAAGAATATCTTTTGCTCGCGCTTTAAATTGCTGTTCATTGAGTTCGTAAAACTCTAAAGTACGTTTGACTTCGTCAAGTATAACTTCTCTTTCGAAAATATCTTGTTCCGCCATTTTTAATGGACACGTAATGTCGCACACAAAAAATCAAAAATCGGCAAAATCAAGATGAAAAACTGGGAAATATTGTCGGGACGCGTAACGCCGCTACGACAAACACTAAAATATACTCGGATGGTTTCCAAAAATGGGAAAATATGCACTAATAACGGGATTTGGACAACGTGACTACAGCAAAGAAAATCCGCAGATCCGGCTCGAACGGATCAAAAATGTTACGGGGAGATATTATGGCCTACGAACTTACTTGGGAAATCCGTCGATGGCCTCTCGGATGTGTAATCAGCGCTGTCTTCGGGTTAGATGGGGAATGATGGTGCACAGAGATATATCCATAGGACGCCGATGGGGCGGTTTCTTCTGATCCCGTATCACCTTCCTCCGGGATAGAGGTGTGATCAGGCAATCCACACTACACTTAATCCTGGAGCTCGTCTCCGAGGATGGGAATGGCGTCCACGAAATGGAGCTACCGGTGAAAGCTCAAAACACCGCGACGCGACAAGTGCTCGCACGCGCATTTGAAGGACGACTGACTTTCGGTTGGCCCACCCAAAGTCGTGGGCCATAATAATCTCGTACCAACACAAAATATTAAGCGGAATAGTCTTTGTGTAGTTACGTTCGAAAACACTCAAAATAAAAAGAAAAGAAATCTGTTTCAGTACGAAACACACGTTTTTTTTAAAAGAAGAAGAAAGCTGTGAGCTTAATTGTTGGTTTTCATGTCATTGTGGACTACATAATAGTGGCCCCCCCGCGTAAAAAAATTGTAGGTTGTTTCATTGTAGATTAAATGTTATGAATTTCGTTATTGAGGATTTGTAAGCCAATCTCTGACAGAAAGGTAGACAGTATTGCCAAAAGCTAGCTAAATATTCAGTTTGGTTAAATAACAATACCTATAAGTGCATATAGTAATGTAATATAACAAAAGGTTATTCTATCTAAGGATCATTATTGAAGTGTTCGTTTTTTTTTAATAATTCACCAATGTAACATTTTTGTTGTATCTTGTAACGTATCAACGTAGTCAACCAATACGCACAAGTGTCATGGGAGCGACACTTGGAATTTGCATACAATCCCAAGACGAAGATGTATGGGGGGCAGGTCAAGTGTTCGAATATGAAGGTATATTGTAGAACTGATTCGAACCCACTCGTGTTTATTGAGTTCGGAATTGAGGATAGTTGAGATAGTGTGAGAAATTTATTGTCAGCCTACGGTTGGTTACTTGATCGTGCAGTAGGGTGATTGGCTAACTTTCATTTTCAGTTACCAGCTGGGCCTTTGGTTTCGTAATTACGACAGTTATGTAAAATAGATAACGTAAAATGCGTGTAAGCATCATTGGAGTTTTATTTATTTATTTATTTAATACTTTATTGCACAGATTAACTAACTAGTACAAATGGCGGACTTAACGCTAAGAGCATTTTCTACCAGTCAACCACCCATAGTGAAGGAGAGACGGTGTAGGCGTGCATCAAAATATCTCATTAAGAAAAAAAAAGTAATAAAAAATAATGGAAAATAATAAAGCTTAATACAAAAACAACATGAATGTTATATAATATAATATAAAATAATATAATATAATAATATATTTTAGACTTTAATTTTTCATAATAATATGTTGTGAAACAGAATTTTAGACAAAACATACAACCGGTCAAATGAAAAGTTATAAGGTTACTAGCTGCGCCCTGCGATTTCCTCCGCGTTTTTTATCATCCCACAGGAATTGTTACTTATAACGAGACAAACATATTCTATTGATAAAGTATCCTATGTTCCATCCCAAGATCTAAAACACAGGTATACAAAGTTTCACCAAAATCCGTTCAGCCGTTTCGGTGTGAAGAGGCAACATACACACACACACACACGGATTTTCGCATTTATAATGTTATTGAGATCCATCTTATACAAACGAGATACGATTCACAACAAATATCTTTGATTAAAAAAAGAAACACTTGTTGTAATGTATCACAAAGCCAAACACTTCACGATACGCAAAACAAAACCTCCTCGAAAGCTTAAAGCAACTTAACCTCATTTTAAGCCGAGGCACACCATAAAAAAATATGCAAATTAATGTACACAGAAAATAATCCAGTGGGAACACTTGACCCGGGAAACAGATCGCCCGCACACTTGTGGGTACTAGAGTTCCAGGGAATATAAAAGCCTGTCTGCAACGTTCAAAGAGTTTAATGCATCTAAGACCATGCGGATTGTTCTGGAGTGATACTTAAATTTGAGAGCGTTGTTGAGGTGACGTGCAAATTCAATAACTTATAAATGGGAAAAAGAAATACAAAAAAAAAATAATTGGAAAATTTACATAATGAATGTCAACTTGTCAACGTACGCCACCCACCCTACTATCGAAAAATGTTTTTTACTGTCCATCCAAAGGTTGTCTGGAAGAAATCGCTTTCAGCGATAAGACCGCCCATTGTACTACCCTTGTTTACCTATTGTAATTTTTCTGTACTGTGTTTACTTTTGTTTCTGGTGTACAATAAAGAGTTTTTCTATTCTATTTTATTCTATTCTTGATTGGTGCTTAAGCGACCATGTTGGATTGAATACCATTTTTAATAATCAACTTTCGGTGATTTCAGTTGAATGATTTTATGGAATTCTTATTGAGTTACGAGAATCAGTTATAAAGATTCAGTCTTATAAATGCTATCAAGGACGATGGTTATCATGTTAAAATTAGAACTTAAAAATTTTTTTTTTTTTTTTTGTTTTGGTTGACCTTTTTTTTTTTAGTTTTTCGTGGTTTTGCAAATGCCATAAAATAGATAAGTAAAGAATGCTTACACAAGACAAACATCAATCCACGAGTTTTATATGTATTTACATTCTCGGGAAGAGATACCGATACTTGTAAGTTGTTGTTCTTTCATTTTCCGTGTTTGTTTCTGTTATACCATTGAAACATTGGAGTGATATAATATTTTTGTAAGAAATTGCTTTCATACGAGAATATCACTTATAACGGAAACGCTTCTTATGAGAAATCGTTTGTTGTTTCAATAATTACTCTATGGTATTGACATTTTAAATAATTTATAGATTAAATCAATCAGCGTTTGTAATTTGAGTTCACTACGTATTTTATTAAGCGGTGGTAGCCTAGTGGGAGAACGTCCGCCTTCCAATCAGAAGGTCGTGAGTTCAAATCCCAGTGCAGGCACGTACCAATGTGTTTCTGTAAAACATATGTACGTAATTATCACTCGCTTTTCGGTGAAGGAAAACATCGTGAGGAAACCCACATACCTACCCGAGATTATTTCGGAGGTAGGTATGTTATCCACCAATCCGGACTGGGCCCCCGTGGTGGATTATGGCCTTACCCTCCTCACGAAAGTGAGGAGAGACCCGTGCCCAGCAGTGGGACGTTATGGGTTGATGATGATGATGATGACGTATTTTATTGCGTAAGTTATAAAGTAAGTAGTGTAAGTTAGTTTAGTTTCACAAGTTTTTAAAATTTTATAAAATCTCTAAATTTAATCAATAGGAATAGTTTTATTTTAGAGCGAATAAATAATTATAATCAAGAAATCATACAATTTTAAAAGTTTAGCAAAATTGAATAAGTTATGAAAACTTGATAATAATATGTTTATTTAAGACGTTAAAGTTAATTACAATACAGAAGTTATAATTATGACTCTGTTTGGTAATAGCGGTTATGCCAAATAAATAAAATCAATACACAATACGTGTAACTTAAGAACGCACGCTACTGACAAAATAAAAGGGTCCAATTCCATTGTCCCGATTCAATTTGTTACTTAAAGCCTAAGCGTTAAATTTTAAAGGGTTCGTGACAACACACCAACAATTCTTTTTGAATCCTAGCGACATATTGTCGATATGCGACGCACAAAGGAATCGACATTAATTTGACATACCATTAAAATATATTGCTTTTAAAAATCGGAGGAAGAACTCACGCGGAAGATATCACTGCAAATGTCAGCGCAATCCGCACAGGGTTGCCAGTCGCCATAAAAAGACAATTTATGATCGATGGACTATTTTCTTGCGCAACCCTAATGAATTAATTAGGATGATTTTATTTAAAAAAAACGCATTAATAGACTTTTTAGGTATTGATTGATCGATGTCGTAAAATTTTATTATTAAAATTTAATGACGCAGTAATGTTGACAGCGTTTTTGCATATCGCATTAACGCAACTGTAAAGATGACACGCGATTTCATTGAAAATTATGTTAATAATGGTAAACATTAATTTGTAACGGTTGATTTGTTAATATACAATAATAATTTTGATTTTAATTTGCATAATCATCCTAAATAAAGAAATAAAAAGCGGTACTACGCCGTTAATGATAAAAGGGATGACTTTTACTAGTTTTTTGATCAATCGATCGTTAAACTAAATACTTGGCGTTTAAAATATTAAAATTACAATGCGTCTAAATTACCGTCATCATTTATGAGTGGCATATAAGACAACTGAATACGTATGAAAAAAATAGCGCTTCCTATAAAATTTGTAACCACAGGAGATTATTTTTATGTCTATTTTAAAATTAAAATTTCTGGCATTCAATTTGAATTTTTTTTCAATAGTTTTTTTTATACATGACTAAATTCCCTCTCACAATTAAAATTGCACAAACTACTTTGGAGGACTAATGTTTTTATTCCCACGCTGCGACTAGTAAAATTCTCAAAGGGTTAAATAATATAAAGTGACAGTTTTAAAATCACGTCTCAATTCGTCACGGCTGGTCCTAGAAAGGACCACTTTGAGTTGCGTCACTTTGAAGGACAAATTGAAGCCCGTAGAAAATTGGGACTCGTGCGAAAATTTGGCACGTCAACGTGGGACAAATGTGTCAAAATGGGATAAGTACAGATTTAAATACAAATTGAAATTTATTTTGACTGGTGGCGTTATGTTTTAATCTAATTACATTATACAAAAAATAAAAATTAAAATGTCCCAATTGTTACCCAGTCAGGAATCATCATCAACCCATAACGTCCCACTGCTGGGCACGGGTCTCTCCTCACTTTCGTGAGGAGGATTAGGCCATAATCCACCACGGGGGCCCAGTCCGGATTGGTGGATAACATACCTACCTCCGAAATAATTCTCGGGTAGGTTATGTGGGTTTCCTCACGATGTTTTCCTTCATCGAAAAGCGAGTGATAATTACGTACATATGTTTTACAGAAACACATTGGTACGTGCCTGCACTGGGATTTGAACTCACGACCTTCTGATTGGAAGGCGGACGTTCTCCTACTAGGCTACCACCGCTGCCGCTGCTGCAGTCTGGAATAAGTAATAATAATATCGCCTCACTATCACATACGGAGATCCGAAGAAGAACCAAAGTGAAAGACATCGGATCCCGTATAATTAAACTCGAGTGGCGATGGGCAGGACACTTGGCAAGATGTGGCGATGGCAGGTGGATTAAGTCCCTGACAGAATGGTGGCCACGTGTGGGTAAGCGCAGCCGCGGAAGACCGATACAACGGTGGGTCGACGACATCAAAATGTTGTTGGGTAATACATGGACCACATCGGCCCAAAGCCGGGATGAATGGCGTAAGAGGGAGGAGGCTTATGCCCTGCAGTGGGTTGGATGAGCTGCATATGATGATGATGATGATGATCACATACAAAGATCCTGACCCCTAATTAGGATTCTCTGTATCTAAGGAAACAGGAATTATGAGAATCATACTTTAACAAACACAGTTCACAATCGGCTCATCACCCACTAAAGACTGGAAAAAAAACCGTTAACCTATTAAAATTGAGTCCCTTTCATTATTTAGTCCGGTTTAAATACATTGCACCCAATGTTAAACTATAAAATAAGTTTACAACTATAAAAACCTGAATCTACTTTACACTTTTAACAACTAAATATCTAATTGAATCCCAAAAATTAAATTACTGATATAAACAACAGTACCTTATTCAATAATAAAGTCTTAAGTTTAATTATTATGTAGGTTAACGTTAAATAAATACGAATTAAGAGCAGATGCCGCGAGCAAGATCGTAACTTCTGTTTATTTTGTTTTACTGCCTCTGGTTTACTGTGTCTCTGTTGCAATTGTGTTTTTACTGTGGTTAAGTTAACGTTTGCTGAACGATGGTCTGGTCGCTTTGATTAGTTTGGTCACACTATATTTACTTAGTACCACAAAGATTAATAACGAAATTTTACAGTTATTGCTCTCCCTCTCTCTCAAGCATTACAGAAGTAAATAAGACAGCAACAATTTTAGTGTTTTCACTTTAATTTCAGTGTTTTTTTTATTTTAGCTGTTTTCTTACCACTCCTTTTGCCCTTTATTGGTTATGTTTACACTTATGGTTGAGCTCAATTCCCCCTTTAGGGGATCTTGGGTGGTTTTTATCAACGTCACAATAATTGTAATCATCATAATTATCGCCATGATTAACTTTTTCCTCGCTATGATCACCCTATTTCATCTCATTGCCTTCTCTCAGAAAGAAAGGATGGGCCGAAGTCATCACTCTGACCTACATACATACAGTCACGCCTTTCTTCCGTTGGGATAGGCAGAGACTACATCTTCCCACATGCTACGATCCCAGCGGAAAGCAGTACACCAACTCCCTGACACCCTCTACTGGTTTCTGGAATTCCAGACTAGACTGTGTAGGGTCCATGCGTGGTGGTGTCACATCCTTTCCACCTAGTCTCATTCACACAAAGAACATCAATGCGTCTTTTAATCATGATTCGCATACTTTCTCAATCTTATCTTTCATGCCTTCTCCAATATCCCTGGCCTCATCGATGGTTGCTTCCTGACTAGTATCCTCACATAAACAAAAAACACACAAATTGCGAAAAACAATTAGGGTTCCCCATAGGGAATTCCCAACAAAATACCATTGTAATGAAACCGTGTAATGTGACGTAAGCATTTTTACGACGACCCAGACTCCTAATTCACTGATTACCGTGATAGCCGTGTCGTCTTGGGAATTAAAAGAGGAATAAAGACAAATACACACAGTCATCCCAAAAAAAAAAAGGTCGATTAATAATCATTGTGAGATAAAATATATCATAAATGGCAATGAGCTAATTACCATGTTTTATTTGAACGTCCTTAACTAACTTACAGGAATTTTCACTAATCACTTAGATTAACCTTCACAAAAACGTTTCTTTTAAATTACCAATTTACTTAAATACTTTTAACTGTATACAACACACAGAAACCATTACTGTCCTCATTTTACGGTCCACCGCATAGAGCAAGTATTGAAAATATCAAGAAAAGAAATTAATAAAAAATAGTACGTACTGGCGTGTATATATTAATAAATAAATAAATAAATAAGTATAAGTAATTTGTATTTGGAATATTTGTCTTGAATTAAAGGCAAACTTTTTATTAATATTTTTCCTTACAATTCAGAAGCTGGAAATTAACACCTAATTTCCCCAAAAAAGTGACATCAAACGCGAAAAGATGAAATAGACGCGATAAATATAATACAATTAATTAAGCGTTTGTCATAGAAGTGACACAGTGACACGCCATGTTGGATTGAAAAGATACGGAACCCTCAAATTGCGTGTAACCATTATCTCTTGGCTAATCAAAGTGCGAGGGAAATGATAATTATAGCAATTTGTCCGCACAAATGTTTGGATTTCGTGGATTTTATAAAAAAATAATTTTGTAATGATTTTTAGCTTCATTAAAATGAATAAAAAGGCACTTGTGTGGAATCTTTATAAATAAGAAAAAATACAATTAATAAAGTAACACCTGATCTTGCGGTGGCTTTATTCTGGAAGAAAATAGTAATCTGATTCCGATTGTAACGTTACGTGCAAAGCTTTACAATTCAAATAGCGATCCAATTTCAATTTTAGACAAGACCAAGGTCCAGGCCTCTAAGATTTAATAGAAATTCCATGTATTGAAAGTATTTTTAGAAGTTTTGAAGGACAACCTTATGCTGTGTTCACATTGTGTTCATGACGTTTTTGCCCTAACACCTGTAACCTTATAATTTGAAGGCAATTTCGTGACAAATCGACAATCGTGACAGGTACCGTGTTAGTTAATTGTCGCGATAACATTAAGCGCATATGTCGCGCTTAACTAAATATTTTTTTGTTCTAAGAACGTAGTGGTGAATGGGCATATTAATACCGGAAATAGGTCTTTACAACCATTATAGGAGTGTAAAGGTACAAATAGACCCGTTTCTATGAGTGCTCTACCTTCATTGCTTAAAAAAGGTTACCCTGCGTTAAATTTTTTTGTTTTAATTTATTTTCGGTAAAAATCTGGTTACAATATTTCTTATATTTTATATGAGAAAAATTATAGTTAAGAAACAAGTCCCAGTAAGTTAACCCCTGTTCCCTGTATGTATGTTCCCTATTAACTGTGTTATAGGATATAGGACCTTCCCTTCTACAAGGTGCGATACTAGGCTACCAACGTCAACCTAAACCGGCTCTCTGCTGGGCACGGGTCTCTCCTCACTTTTGGGAGAAAGATTAGGCCATAATCCACTACAGGGGAGGGGCCTGGTTCGGATCGGTGGATATTATACTAGATTATAATATTATTTAATTAAGGTTTGATTATAATAATATCATGAATTTATTGATATATAATATTCTAATTTTGTAACAAAAACAACAGTTACTAAAAATACCTGATATGTTAAGTAGAAATATATCTATAAACCAATGTCAATTATTTTTAAGCCAACCTCTCAGACTGCACAAAGACCACTCCAATAATCCAATTTCACCATACCGTGTCGCAAATCGAGAGGCCATGTCCTACGCCTAATGGGTTAAGCCTATAGACGGAACTGGCGTAATTAGATTATTGCCATTCTGCCGAGAAATCTATGTGTATGGGAAAAGGGGATGGTATTTGGGTGGTCACAAGGCAGTGAATATACGGTCTTTATTAAATTTAACGATCAGTTATAGAAGACTAACAGCAATGCTTAGTTTTAGTTATTAGCAGTAGTACTCCGTGGCGTAGGTGGGGGGGATGAGCCGGCTGCGAATCGTGAGATTAAGGGTTCGATTCCCGCATATGGCAAAGATTTGTGTGACGCACAAATATTTGTTCTGGATCTGGGTGTTTGTAAGACCATGGTCCTCGTAGTTCCTGATTCCCTAGAGGGAATTCTAGTTTCGGGTCAGGATCTATGTAAGTGGTCGTGATGCGTTAATTAGTACTCTTGAAATCAAGATGTAAACTTTAGTGTTTATCACCTTCGACAACATCGTCTCTTTCCACCAGGTGAGCTGAAAAAAATGTTGGTGAGGCTGTGGTTTGGACTGCAGGAGGACCATGGTGCAGTAACATTAAAATAAGCGACAAAAGTTAATTCTGTAGGCACTGTGTTTATATTTTTGGTGTACAATAAAAAAATTTCAATTCTTTTCTATTACCCAAATTACAAAACAATGACGAATGAAACACATATCAGTACAAACAACTTGAAGAACTCTTTTGAATATGTAGCGTAGAGGGGTAACAAAAATTATTTACTTTCCTAGTTATTATGCATGCCTATTTCCGTCCATAAGATTCTGTGAGATCGTAATTGCCCCAAATTACGGAAAAATTCACATAATTCCGTCAAGCGAGTAATAAAACTCAGATATTCATTACAGACACGCTCCTGAATTAATTCAGTGACTGTGCTCGTAGAGACGATAATATTTATTAGCTATAAACAATAAGTGCGTATTACCACGGTTGTGGCATATCGATATTTCATTATGGGGATGCGAAGTTAACGATTAACTTGGCCGTCATAAAATTTTACTAAGCTATTAAAAGTGTGCCAATTTTAAGTAATTGTAATGTCGTTAAAAATAGTATACTTACTAAAAGCCTTAATAACATTTAGATACTAGTTAATTTATGCCAACAAAAGAAGTTGCCATTTATCGGGACGAGGTTTCGTCTTGCAGGGAAAAAGGAGAAAAAGGGTCGAGATTGTCAAGCTTTTTCAGACAAAAACGTTTTATCTACATCTAGAACACAGTTTTAGGACCTACCTATAACACATATGGTTTTTTTTAAATACTTTTTTCTAAGCTACGATTATAAGCTTGACCAAATTCGATTTCCCATTCCTTACCATTAAAACTTTTTTGGTAGTAGGTAATGCATTTCTAGCGGACATCTCATTCATCGACTCAAAGCGCATCACTACTTTCAAACCTCAAAACATCCACTTTCACTGCCTGACGTCATAAATATGACGGCCCATCACTGCTGGGTCATTTATATGACGTCCCAACACTATAGGGTCCGCATCACACGTGCGTAACGTTATCATAAAATTTTACGAGGACCACCGACCGGCCGCGGTCTTCCGTTGTTGTTGAATTGTTGTATGATTTGTTGTTTCGGTTTTGTTATTTGTTGTGGGTTGAACTGCGTGTAGCGTGAATAGAGAGAGTAGATGCTAGAGTAAAGAGAATAGTAAGAGAACGACTTTGAAGACTTCTTCGTGCCTATAAGAGACTTCATTTAATTGTTCAGTTATTGTTAGTTTTTATACGACATTTTTATAATAATAAAAAAACATCAAAATAGCTCATCACGCTCACATACAAGGATCCTTAACTAGATTTTTATTATAAAGGGAATCAGGAACTATGAAAGAAAATTCCGAGCAAATATCCATAACCCGAGCTACAGTCTACAGTCAGATCCTTGGTTTTGATTTGGTCACATTGGTCTTGTATGTAATTAAATTTTATTGTTATAAGACTTATAAACTATTTGCTACATATCTAACTGCGAATTTCAAAGTCACTAGATAAGATAAAAGATAAAATAGGAACTCTTCATTGGACTCCAAGACATACAGCAATCTCATCCAGACAACCTCATTATCACAAGATAGGGAAATTTCTACACAAAATTAAGCAATGCAAAATAAAAATCACACAATACTATCTAAGATGAAGGAAACCACTTCACAAAGCCTCTTTTAACAAACCAGAACCGTAAAAAATAACATCAGAAAACGCACAAAACACCGGAAAAATAATCCACCACAATAAATTAAGCTCGACGAACGCTATCACCCAAGCCTCTGCGGTTATTTGTCCAATAACTCCAAAAGGTTTCCCCCAAAATATGAAGAAAAAACTGTGTTAACAAACAAAAAGATTTATTCTCAAGTGCCAGATAAGTTCTTTTACGGGTTCCGTGCAACGATGGAGGAAACGTTAGATAAATATAGTGAAAAACCCAATAAAAGTATATTGCCTAATCTCTATCCGATATTTTCTTAGCGTCGCGATGGAGGTTTTCCTTTTACAGGATAGTGGAGGGACGATAGGTTAGTGTGGCTTACGACAAAATATCAGGAAATGAGTATTTAGAAACATAAAAAGTTCATTCGAGTATCTACTTACTCATAAATAGGTACCTACCATACAATCAATTTTTGGAACAGTATGCAAGGGACATTTTACGAATGGAATTATTGAGAATTGGCCATTGTGCGAATGTGGCTATTTGAGAATGTTACATTGTGCGAATGAGGTCATTTTTGAATGGGAAATTGTAAGAATAAGGTCATATGAGAACAGGAGGTTCTACGAATAGAACCATTTGTCAATGTGACATAATATTATGACATTTGCGAGTGGAACCTTTTGAAGGAAGAAAATTTAATTATTGTCATGTCCATACTATGACTTCTCTATTCACCCAAGACATTTCCACCTTATGCTTTTATCTGGCACACTCGCAATCGTTATTGTAAGCGATGCTTCTGTTATCTCCAATTATTTAGGAGACGCTCCTCGCCCAATGAAATAAACACTCGGGATTGGGGAAAATATTCTATTTTAATACTTGAGAATAAAATTGCAGATAAATAGTTAATTTTATTAAGGTTGGGAATGGGAACGGAAGTTATGATATTACGGAAGTGAGATCTGATTTTTATTTTTCAGTAGATTTTTGTGGCGGAAGCTGGTAGATGAAATTATCAAGAATTGAAATTTATATTGAGTATATTATGACAACCGTATGATGCCCTTAAAAACCTATAACAATTATAAATTTAAGTTTAAGACTCTGCCATGCCATGTCTTGTAACTAATCATAATCGCTTTCATTTAAAGTTGTATTGAATATTTTTATTTTATTTTTTATTTTTGAATAATTTTGCTTATGACCACTATTGCGTTTGATATTAGGTGACGATGCAGTTTCAATGGCGCACGGTTACCTAGAAATAACTTATTCACTCATGACTTGAAGACTCCCAGGTTGTAACAGTCAGCAAACACAGGCTCCGGCAAGGAGTTCCACTCCTTCACGGTACGCGTAATGAATGTAGAAGAAAATCAGTTAATGCAGCATCAGCTCATATTGCAATTGGTATCAGTATCGGTAATTGAAATCCAGGAATAAACATGTTCTATTTGCTCAACTTCAAACATAAATTTATTCAAACATAATTTATTCACCGAAAAAAAGAACATTGCATTTTATATTTAAACTAAATACGACACATGCTATATACTAAGACAGATTAATAATTAACGCTTAGTTGTGTTGTGTGGTTCGAGTTATAAGAGGAAGAGAGAGCGGGCGTCCTTGAGCTTAGCGAGGTCGATTCCCACCGTTACGCCTGTCATTTTGATTGTAATCGTCTCTACCGTAGGTCTTCTCACGGCTATCGTAACTGCAAAATAAACGTGACATCTTAGTTTACTCTAATATATGCCAGACGCCTCATGATTCAAGCAGTTGTAAGCAAACTTTTCAGTGACATTAAGAAAGAAAAGAGAAAAATGAATGGAGAAGAGGCCAGTTAATGTCACCTTTCAATTGTTTGTTAAACATCACCTCAAAGAATAGTTTAAAAAAATAATATTATAAATGTCTAAGACTGTGTTTGTGTTAGTTCCTTCTTCACGCTGAAACGGCCGGACGGATTTTGATGAAATTATGTATTCATGTACTTTAGGTCCTGGAGTAGAACATAGAATACTTTTTATGCCGTATAATTGGGGGGTAAAATGGAGGCTGCTATTTAAAAATGCAGTTTATATCTACTTTTCTCCGCTACTGTTGCACCCTTCGCCATCTTCATGACTGACGCTTGCATCCCGTTCATTACTTCCTTGATTAAAGTATCCGGTCCCACGATCGCTACCGTACCCGCTGTTATTGAAGCCACGCCTTACTCTGGTTCCTGTGAAATATTTATGTGAAATATAACTTTTTTGCTTTGGGATAAGTATTTTTACCAAACAAGCTGTTTTAGCAATGAAAAACATCTTTATCTGTTTAGACATTATTTTATGCCGTGATTGGACATTGTTATATTTATGGAGGTACCAATTTTGATCTCCAAGACTCTGGATATTCTAGTAGCCAAGTCAAACTCGACGTACTTTTTACGGAATTCAACAAATTTTTAATTGTTGGGTGTGCCTGCCTATCGCATATTTGTATCAAATATTTGCGTGGTTACCATTTAAACAGTCGGCCGATTTTTTTTATTTCAATTAGCGATGAGACGAGCAAGTCGTGCACGTGATGGTAAGCGCTACGCCTGCCTATAACAGTTACGGTGCCACCAAAACTTTACATTGCATAATCCTGCGCGACACTGCACTGCGCTCGTCACCCCGAGACATCGGCTCTATAGTTTCCAGCCCATGCCAGCCAGCCAGGTATATGCCCAGTAATTTCACTGGAAACAGTGCCCTTCAAACCGGAAAACAAACTACTGCTTGTCGGATGTATATCTGGCAAAGGTGTGGTACTACCCCAGGCGGTCTCTTGCAGAAAAGGCCTCCCACTACAGAACTGTATCAAAGTGGAACTTAAAAGTAAAAATAATAGATGCGGATTATGTGTTCGTCAGTGTAGTTTTAACTTAACTCACCTGGTGGTAAAGCATTAACATAAAAAACACATAACAACAGCACAACAAACATCAAATTTTTCACCATTTTGATCAACATTCTATCTGTCCTCTAAATTGACTGTCCTAAATTTGGGCATTCTTTTATATATATGGACGCAGTTTACGCACGCGGACAAATACAATAAACCACCTTGTCTCTATAAAAAATGTTTTATGGCATAGATAATGACGGAAATTTGGAGATTTTAGACTGTGACAAGGTGCTGTAGTGTTTGGGTGTGGATGTTTGGGTTACGCTAAATTATCGTATCGGAAGCGACACGGTCAAGTATGAATGTCATAGGTCTGATGGTTTTGATGGACGTACAAAGGTATCAGTGACAGTTTTATTGAGCATAATTCGTTTACTCTATGTTTTTTTATACAATTTAGTGGATAATAAGAGTGGTTTAATATTTTTTGCAACTCTGTTCACATTACTGGGTTCCGGTTTGAACTGTTTCCAGCGAATCACTGGCCATAATGTGACTTTAGAGCCGATGTCTTATGGTGACGAGCGCAGTGCAGTGCCGTGCCGGATTATGCAGTACAAAGTTCTGGGTGGCGCTGTAACTGTTATGAGCTGGTATAGCACTTACCACCAGGTAAACGACTTGCTCGTCTCGTCACTCAGTCAAATAAAAAAAAACTGATTTTGTTCCTGTACTATTATAAAAAAATGTTTATTTTACTTATTAAATTATCTCCATTTTTGGTGAAGGTAAAAATCGAAAGGACACCCACATGCCTGAGAATTAGTTTAGAGATATGTGATCAATCCGGATCGGGCCCCCTTGCTGGATTATGGCCTAATCATTCTCATGAAAGTGAGGCAAGACTTGTGCTTAATAGTGTGCGAATGACGGTTAAGGACGATGGCGATTCAATAATAAACCTCAATATCAATCAATAATCAACCCTTTCACGCCTTTCATCCGAAACACCGGTATTCAACGACAAAATCCAATAATACAAAATTCACATGAGTCAGAGTGACCACCGCCCAGTGGTCAGTAATCCGATTTCGCACTGGTCACCGTGCTCTATCTGCTTAACCGATAACAAAATTAGCGAGAGATTGGTGAGAATCTGTAGTCAGTGGTATTCTCATGTAACTTGGTTTACTTGAAAATAGGTTTACTGGTTGTTTGGTCGGACGCCACGCCGTTGACCACGGGTTCAAAATCAAATCTACAAAATAAGCATGAACGTTCGCAACAAGGTTAATTTGTTGATCATCACGTGTTCAGTTTCAATAAAAAAACAAAATACTCCACATAATAATTGAGAGATGCGACTATGTTAGCCAAGTGGGAGAACGTCTGCCATTTCAAAGGGAGGGTCTTAAATTCAAATTCCAGCGTGGGCTCGTTTTTTTTTCGACTGAGAATAAAATAGAATAGAATAGAAAAACTCTTTATTGTACACCAGAAACATTAATAAACACAGTACAGAGGAATTACAATAGGTAAACAAGGGTAGTACAATGGGCGGTCTTATCGCTCAAAGCGATTTCTTCCAGACAACCTTTGGATGGACAGTAAAAAACATTTTTCAATAGTAGGGTGGGTGGCGTACTTACAGTATTTTATAGACACAATACATTTAATACTTATGTTACTGAGTGACGAGATGAGCAAGTCGTTCACCTGATAGTAAGCGCTACCCCAGCCCATAACAGTTACAGTGCCACCCAGAACTTTGCATTGCATAATCCTGCGTGGCACTGCACAGAGTTCGTCACCCTAAGACATCGGCTCTAAAGTCTCATATGTCCAGTAAATTATCTGGAAACAGTGCCCTTTAAACCGAAATACAGTAATGATAATACAGTAACATCGTGAGGAAACCCACATAGGCGTGTGGGTTTTTTTTTAGGTATTTCCCGAGAATTATTTCGAAGGTAGAGGTTTTCTTAATGAGTTCCTCTATAAGATCTACTAGGTACTATAACCCAATAAAAAAAAATGTAAAAAAACAATATACAAACATAATATTGTCGATAAAGTGACGAGAACATTAAAAGTAACAATGAACTTCTAGATCAAAAAACAATAACAGAAACACACGTATCGTTTTTTTAATAAAAATGTCGACAACAGCCGCACTAGCTTAATCCCTGTGCGGTCGTAAATTTTTACGACTGAGACTAGTTGCGGCGTCCTCGCGGCGCGACGCCTCGTGTGGTGACAACGAGGATTGAGATAGCGATACAACGAGGGGATCACCTGGGGCCTCCCAATAGGGAAGTGCCATCCCAAGTGATTCCCAGTGGGGAATACAAGACTAGTTCAGTATTAAGGTAGGCAAAAATAATGCACTTTTACTCGTCAAACACGTAAGTCTCATATTTAAATATGTAAAAAGCATTTTACTGAGCATAGTAATTAAGTTCCTGGATTACGAACGCAGTGCAGTTCCGTGTAAGGTTTTGCCCTGCGGCCGGCGCTTACCATCACATGAACATGCTCGTTTCATTGCTGTGTGGTGGATAAAAGTCAAATGAAATCTTGGTAAGCCTCACTGTATCCCCGTCCTTACTTCTCCCACGATACAAGCATCTTCAATATTGCCACTTATTGTATTTTGTACTATTTACCCACTTTACGAGCCGAACATCCTTCATATTTTCAGAGTCCAAACTATACTTAAAGTTTTATGTTCGAGTTTTCCACTTCAATAATGTCAGTGGATTTTATTGAGCGTCGTAAAATATTTCCCTTGTAATGCTTAATTGGATGAAGTGAGAATCTGTCGGTGCGTTTTCATTTCCTGTATTTTTTTAAAGTAGGAACCTATTTTTCTAAAAGTTCAGCTCCAGTTACTGTACAAGTTCGAATTGTAGGCACGTGCGTTTTCATTTCAAAATATACAAACACTGTTCAATGACTAACTAATTTGTTGACAGAAAATCCTTTTTGAAGTGATACTTCTAATGCGACTTCCAACAAGATTGCGTTAAACGTTAAACGCTCCCGGGAATAGAAAGAGACAGAGCGAGAGTGAATGCGTGGCACTCAAACGCATGCGCGTAGTATATACAATACAATTACAATTTGACTTTTAAATTTGTATTTTATTTAATTTGATGCAGTTTTAGCAAGAAATATTGAAAAAGTAGAACTCAAACATTTCGGGTTTGTTTCTGCGGTCATTTTTAATATACAATTTATCCCAGTCACTGACGACATTAAACTATGTACCACTTCATATCCTAGTGATAAATTTTTAACGCTATCCCTAACAATTTAGCATTTATACCAGCAAACCCCATGAGAATCGCCCAACACCTTTCATCACACCGTACATCAGCCAGGACCGATAATCCACATTGAAGTCATTAACCGATTATATGTTTTGACAAACCATTAAGCATTGACATTGGATACTTTGACAACTGACAATTGACTGGCATTGACACTTACCGTTTAACAGTTGACGTCATTTTTACAATGTCTAATGGTGTTTGAATGGAGTTTTTGAGTGTTTAGTTAGAAAATGTCAAACATTATATATGTTTTAGAGAGAGTCTAATAAAATTGATGATGTTTAAAAGTGTCCAAACTGCATTTATGTCAAACTAAATAAATAGGTTCCAGATAGTTTGAGAACAATAATATTTAAAAAAAAAACTTAAATATCTACTTCTTATTGTTGTAATTATTACTATGAATGTATTGATATTTTGACACTGATCTCAACCAACCCAACCACTTTCATGCTCTTTGTCTTGTCCCTCCCAAAGTTGTCTCGTAGTGATTGCTTTAAGCGTTAAGACCGCCCATTGTACCTATTATTCAGCTTTGTTTCGTACTTGTTACTGCCAATAAAGAGTTATCTATCTACCCAGTAGAATGTACCTACCAACTGTAATTAATTATAACCAACTTATATTATTTTCGTACTGAAAGTAAATTCATCATCAACCCATAACGTCCCACTGCTGGGCACGGGTCTCCCCTCACTTTCGTGAGGAGGGCAAAAGTAAATTGAAATAAAATTGAATTGAAAGTAACTTGGCCAGGGGGCCTACTCTCACCTATTAGTTAGCGGCTCAGTTTAGGCTCAGTTCAACTTAGGTTCCTAAACTGCACCGCATAATTTCGTACCATGACCTACACCTAAACAAAATCGTTATTGGATCGTTAACAATAAGAATGAATGAAAGAATTGAACGATAGTTTCTCACGTCTACTATGACGTCACTCTGTTGGAAAGAGAAAACACTATATCAACATCCTTTGCTAACTTCGTTTAGCCGTGTTTCTTTCTTTTGGTTGCGTTCAGAAATAAATCAAAAAATGTTTCGGAAAATTACGCTTATTTTCATGTTGCATATTTTGTCATTTGTGTGAAGACACAACACCTAAGTAATTTAATTAAGTATTTAGATGTATGTATCAATAATGTTTATTGATTTATTATTAATTTAAGATCATTTTTAAATTAAATTACGAGTATAATATTGTGGTCCTAGAATTGATATTTTTTTAGAACGTTCCTTTTATATTTTCGACATTTGACATTTGATTAATGAGTGACGGACGGATGAATGTTCTTCGACTCTAATTAGAAAATACAGCACGAAAGAGTTCGTATATTGAAAATACGCGCGCTTCTGTGCTGATTTTTATAAAATACTATTTTCGATTTCTTTTGATGTGGTTTATAAATTCACTACAATGGCGTCAGTAATTCTGACTAATATTTTGCATATTATATAAAAACCTTATTTCTTAAGTAGGTACTTATACGCATGAATCTATACTCCAAAATTCCCAAGCTTACGTCTCAAGTGTTAGCGGCTATTTTAAGTGGTTTTCTTTATATTATACAGTGAAACTTCTCGTCAACGAGTAAGCTACGAGCAACTTAAACACCTTTGGGATTTCATAAATAGGCACAACGAGATTGCAACGTACTATAATAAAATCACGCAAGCCAGGGAATACTCTCGCCGGCTGTGGGAATCGGTAGCCCTAAGTTTAAACTCCCAAGGCGACAGTGCATACACAAATACACACACTTAATTATTATGATTTTTACACTAAAATCAAAATAATCCCTACTTCCCTACTTATATTATAAATGCGAAAGTAACTGTCGGTCGTTTTGTCTGTCTGCTACGCTTTCACGCCAAAACTACTGAACTGATTTAAATAAAATTTGGTACAGCCTAGACTCTAGATCCTGAGAAAGGACATAAGCTACTTTTTAATGCGAGAAAAGGGTTGTAAAGTGTTGAAATAGGGGATGAAAGTTAGTAAGGAAGTTTCTTCATATTTTAAGCTAGAAGCTGGAAACTTATTTTTGTGCTTTTGATTAGATATAAATAAAAGTGTCATTCAAATTTTGTAAAAAAATTATCCACAAGGTAAAATAGCAATAGGGGAAGAAAGTTTGTATATAAGGTTTCGGCTAAACCACTGCACCGATTTTTAAAATTATTTATCTAATGGAAAACTACATTATGAGCGAGTAATAAAGGCTATATTTTATACCCGTATTCCCACTGGAAGAGGAACTACGCGGGTGAAACCGCGGGGCCGCCGCTATTAAGATATATAACCAAAAAGGCTCAACTTTGGTTGTGAAAATATTAACTTTTATTGAGACGCTAATTTTGACAGCTAATAGGATCAGTATAGGTTCAAATAGGTTTTAAATATAGCTCATGGTACGAAAAGAATGAACGAAATCATGACTTGCGATCCAGTTTAGGTTCAAAATGGCGGAAACCTAAACTGAGTCGCTAATAAGACGTCATGGTACGATTATGCGACGCAGTTCAGTTTAGGTCCTAAACTGAATCGCTATAAGACGTCATGGTAGGCCTCCAGGTCTTATCTATGTTTTTTATTATTTTTTAAAAACTTAACTTTTTGTTAAAAAGTCACATTGCGTTTGAAACTAGAACGTAAATAAAAAAAAATCCATTTAATCATAGATCTTCATCGAATATTAAAACCCACATCACGTCAAAATGTCATGTATCTGTCACTTTACTAGATAATAGAAAGATAGAATCGCGAATTAATTAATTAGTTTTAATAACCTTAACCCTTCCTAGCATCGTAATGAAGGGTAATTTTGACCATAGGGTAGACAACTGTGTACAGTAGGTAGTTAGTGAAATTAATGTGTCTATTAACAAAAAAAATATCTGATTTGTTGTATTTATTAAAGGATTAAAAAGAAATTGGTAGATTTTAAACGTCTTTTCGGTATATTGAATTTTTTTAAATTGTTCGGCTTAATTTAATAATAGAACACAAAAAAAAAACTGTTCTTATTTTGATTAGAATTTAATTTTAGCTTGGGTTTTTTAATTTTTATTGGGCTCTCAAAGTTGACCTTAAATTGAATGTGGCTTTTGTATTTTTTTCTGGGTGGTTTCAATTTTGTTTTAGAGTAACAGATTAAAAAAAAGCCCTATTACTGCTTTACACAACTCACTCTAACAAAAGCTTTAAAAGACGTGTTAAACCCTACAATCATTGTGTGAAATTCAAATTCACGTTATTGACCGTATCGGTCTAAACGACCACACGTGGTCAACAGATTTACATTGTAGCCACGTCTTAATACCATCCGTGACGACATAAATTAGCAAATGGTCAGAAAGATTTAATTGCTTGGTCATTTTAAATGGCAACATATAAAATAATATGGCCACACTGTACTTTTTATTATAATAAAAAAATAATGTACGATACTTTTTATCGTTTATAAAATTATATACTTTAGTAAATATGTTCGCTAAATTTTACTGGTTCGCTTTTACTTTATATATCATTAGTTACATAATGGGTTATACCAAAAAATACCAAAACCACCACTGGAGTTTTCATTGTTAAAAATTATTGATTGAAATTATATTTTCCTATCAAATTATAGAGTTGTCAAGAGCTTTGTCAATTCTTAAATTAGGTGTGAATCGATACAAATGACCCCCGAATTCACGGACAATGTATTTTTAACATTTCGTCGGGTTCAAGTGTAAATGTCATAAAATTTGTTCCGGTGCCCCAACAAGGGGTCAATTTTAGAAAATATCTTCCATTTTGCTTTAGCCACTCTATCTTGACAGATTTATGTGTTTTTGCTAATAAGCGTTTAGATGTGGGTGTATAGTTTCAAAGTCGTAAATTATTTATTTATTATCTTTCACAGTTTATTTTATTTATCAATATTATCGTTGTCTTTTGTAACACAAACAACGTTTCTCAAAAAGCAAACATTACCACACAACAATAGATAATAAATAATTACATCAGCACAATCGAAGGGGTGTGTTGGATAATTTATTTTTATTTATATCTTACCTTTAAAATGCATTAGTAAAATTTAACCCAACCGTAATCTCACCACAAACGATCGATTAAGAAAACGGCAAGCAGATTATCAATCACACAAAATTGACAATCGCCAAAAAATAATAGATGGGTATTTTATACCCCAGCAGATACGGAAAGGGGTTAACTCAATGTATATGAAGCTACTAACGCTAATGTTTTTTACGCTTGAATGATTGCAGAAAGGGGAGAAAATAGTAGTTTTTTACGTAAATCGAATTTAGACTACAGGATATTATCGGAATTGGAGTGACCGGAGGGAAAAACGAAATTATTGAGTGCGGAACCGTCAAAAGTGTTTATTGGATTACAATGAATGAATGGGTTTTGGTAAAGGGTATTATGTGTATAAACGTGTTCGTGATATAATGTGGGCTGTAAAAAGTTCGTTCCTTAATTCGTAATAGGTCAAATAACACTAAAATTATCAGTTTAATGGTTAATTGACTCACCGGTCCGTTAATGTTAAATATCTCAGCAAAATAACGTAAATAGTCATTTACGATGTTGCAATTAACGTTACCACTTAAATTTAATAAGATTGTTTGATTTAAATGTTTGTTACGCTATTAGATTACTGAAATAAAAAAAACATAGTTACCCAGTTTAGCTATGAAAAGAAATAACTGTTCATCATCAACCCATAACGTCCCACTGCTGGGCACGGGTCTCTCCTCACTTTCGTGAGGAGGGTTAGGCCATATTCCACCACGGGGGCGAAGTCCGGATTGGTGGATAACATACCTAGCTCCGAAATAACTCGGGTAGGTATGTGGGTTTCCTCACGATGTTTTCCTTCACCGAAAAGCGAGTGGATAATTACGTACATATGTTTTACAGAAACACATTGGTACGTGCCCGCACTGGGATTTGAACTCACGACCTTCTGATTGGAAGGCGGACGTTCTCCTACTAGGCTACCACCGCTTGATAAATAACTGTTAGTTAAAAATTTTACGAAATATAAATTTTGGTAACAATTTTCTCGTTATTGTCGTTAGACCGTGGAAATGAAAGACTTACTAAATTGAATTTTGAAAATTTATTCAATTATTTCAGTTAACGCTGCAAGTGGGACGCAGCTAGTGAAATGTTTAGAAAATCTGTTTAAAAATGTTTTCTATTTTTACAATGATACCATTTCAAATCAGAGTGCGTAACAATTCAACGAATTTAAACCTCATAAAGTTAAATGGAGTGTAGTAACAGACCCCGAACATGTGTACTCACAACTAATGGATTTAAAATTTATTGGACCCCACCCACTTTGCACCTAAACCATTCTAATATAAAATCTCTTAGAACCGAAGCTCTTATTTCAGAGCAATAAGGTTCACTTTTGGACACATTTTTCGTGAGGGAAGATTTTCTATAAAAAAGTAATTGGAGATTTTTTTTGGCAATATTTTTATTTGTAAGTGGCAACACGTGCAGTTTTAATTTTGTCGATAGTTATGTTTTATGTGCATGTCAGGAGTCGGGAAGTATCACTTTTTAACAAGTTAAAAGAGGTCCAAGTCGTCCTTGTAATTTTTTTTTAGCAGTTTTAAATAGGTACATCTATACAAATAAATAAAATTGAACTGTCTATTTGTAATATTTAAAAAACCGCTTTTTAATACATGCATACTGTATTAATACGGAACCTACATAATACCAAAATAACATTTTTTACAATATTTCTTTCTGGATAATCTCTGGAACGGCTGGACCGATTTCGACGGGATTTTCGCTGGCAGATAGCTGATGTAATAAAGAGTAACTTAGGTTACTTCTATTTTAGAAAAATTCTAAAATGATTTTTAAATACTGACTTAATAAAAATAAAAATGTAAATAGAAAAAAAATTAAATAACTTTATTGTTAGATTCCACGAGGGCCTGCACATTTTCGTTTGTTTCCCTGAGCTTAAAATGTTTATGTAAATCAAATAACTACAAAATCACAAACATGTGTTAAAATAGGATTTCTAATAATATGACATTTCTCGGTAAATCTTTGGTTTCTACTTTCTATGAAACTTACAGCCAAACGCGTTTCAATATACAATCTCAATCTATAGACATAATTGTAGCAGTATAAAGGTACATGGGTAGTAAACAGAAATTCACTCTAACACTCAAAGTTTTAACAAACCTTTCCAACATTACCATACTAGATGTAACCAGAGAAGTACCTTCAATATCGAAGATTAAAATGGAGCAATCCATTAGAGACCATTCTCGAGAAACCGTATCTTATCTGCTTGCTGTGAAAAGGTATTTTGTGAGCTCACGGAAGCATTGTTAAGATTGAGAATATCGGTAAATGTGTCTGTGAGTCAGTAGGATGAATAGGATGCTGGCTATAAGTCCGTCAAGAACATTGGCGGTAGGCCAGGACCAGTGCAGTCAGGTAGGAAAGCCCGGAAAAGACAGGCGATCTGATCAGTAACTAGAAACTTTACTGACTTCATGCTTTGGATTTGATGAAGGCATATAAACATACCTACCCGAGAATTATTTTGGAGGTAGGAATGTTTTCCACCAATCCGGACTTGGCCCCCGTGGTGGAATATGGCCTAACCCTCTCCAGGAAAGTGAGGAGAGACCCGTGCCCAGCAGTGGGACGTTATGGGTTGATGAAGATGATAATGATATAAACTGAGTAGAACCGATTATAGCTTCCAGAAATGATGTAAAAACCTAGGTTCTAGGATATTTGACTTAGTGCTAGAAAAATAAGCGGTGGTAGTTGAGTGGGAGAACGTCTGCCTTCCAAGGAGAAAGACGCGAGTTCTAATCCCAGTGCGGGCAGGCACCGATGTGTTTATGTAAAAAGCATATGTACGTAATGAACACTCGCTTTTCGAGAATTATTTCGGAGGTATGTTATCCACCAATCCGGACCAGGCCCCCGTTGTGGATAATGGCCCTAGCCTCCTCACGAAAGTATCGGGAGACCCGTGCTCAGCAGTGGGACGATGTGGGTTGCTGATGATGATGATGCTAGACAAAGACAGCAAGACTAAAACCGAGACAGATATATATTACTATGCAGATACTGAGCAAAATGACGGGATTGGAACGTCCTAGATATAATTACTTTTAGTATTATTCCTGTAACTAAATCTAATCCCAAAACTTTCACGTCTTCGGGTAAGTTATTATACAAATTTCAGTACACATTCCAACAACCCACCATAAGTCTACAAAAAGAAAACATAGGGTTCCTTCTGCCAACATTGGCAACACATAAAAATGACACTCTCCTCATCAACTTACAATAATTTATATCAACTACCATGCAGGTCATGAAACAGATCACGCAATAAACCAGCTACGGAACCCTTTCGCAGCGTTTCGGAAGTCGATAGTCTATATCGTAAAAGTTTACGAGTGACTTCCTACGAATTAATGTCAAAGAGCGTATGCAGTTGAGTGCTGGAATTTATTAGGAGAATGGTGACGTCACTATTTTACTAGAGCAGGGTAAGGTACCCATGCCTACTTTTTTTACAGCGATTATATCGCACGTTTCGTTATTCGATGTTGCAACGCATCTGGATCTATGCATAATCGTGGTTACGTGAGCAAAAGTGAGAACCAACGACAGCATTGCGACCATATCGCTACTGAATCGCTGCAAAAAGCAATCCGAGCTGCTATTAAACATCCATACGACCAGCGACAAAATCGAAATTGTATCGCGAATGTGTCGCGACTGTATCGCGCTTGTATCGCTACTGAATCGCTGCAAAACGTAGCCGTGGGCAACCTCCGTAAAGGAAGGAAACAAAATTGAGCGAAGCTAATTCATGAAGGCAGTATGGTCATCTAGCGGTTTTATATAAATGTTGATGTAACTAAAAAATTATCATCAGGCAATCTCACACCATCCACTGTTGTAGTAGAAAGTGTCACAGAAGACATAGTAATGCAGAACTACATAAAGAATGGCCATTCTCCACCCCGCGCCACCCGTTTCCCTGCACCTCTACATTGGGGACACAATCGAAAGGACAGTTAATTATTACTCGCCCAAATATACTAGACGCATGGCTTGTAATATAGCATCATATATCTCGTTAGCCAGTTGATTAAAGAAGCGGTTTTTTCAAAATATTATGGTCCCTATCTCTAGCATAGAAAGGTTTTGTATCGTTTTTCATCATAATTATAAAAACAGACGCCGTCGCAAGGTCATTATAAACCGCACTCGCATTTATCGATGTCGTTAGCGTGAGTTTAAACTGTTTACTATCAGAATTTGAGCCAGCGTTTTTCAAACTTTAGAGCAACTGTTTATTGAGATCTATGTATGTTCTGAAGAATGATTTGTTAAGATTCTGTTACCATTCTGTTGCAAATGTGCAGCCAATTCATTTCGAAAACAAAAAAAAATATTAAAAAAAAAAATTAAACAATTTACAGTTACGTCAGGTCGCGGATTAACTGGATCCTAACCAAAACACTTATCTAAAGTTAGTTAAAGCCGCATTAAATAGATTTATAGAATACTAGCTGTGCCCTGCCACGCTTCGCTGTGACACATTCGCACATTCGCTGATATGTCACCGATGAAAAAAATAGATAGAAACAATCCTTGATGCGGATTATTTAACATGCTAAAATTTCAGCTCGATCGGTGCAAAACTTTTTGTGTTTTTGATGCGTACACAAACCAATATAACATTTTTATATATATAGACTAGGTACGCTCCGCGGTTTCGCTGGCATATTTCCAGTTTTAGCAAAAGTCTCAGTATTTCCCAGGTAACTAGCAGCCCATGTCACGCCTGAAACTAAACAAATGAAGATCGTGAAACAAATAAAAGGAAAGACAAATGTCTAGCCGTGACTTCATAGAAATATCACATCTATAAAAAAATCATCTTCAGTTTTGCCAAAGTTTTTCTAATTTTAACTCCGGAATCTCAGGAATTCTAAAGGCGGGGTAAAGAGATGATAAAGGGGACAGTGTATAAAATGTTGAGAACCACATAAATTTTGTCAGAACCGCCATCGTGATAGGTGAAACGCAACGTGGAAGCACATATTTTTACAGCTTCGCAATAATTAAGAGGGAGAGGAGACGGTTAAAATTGTATCGGCTGTTGACGGTTAAATCTGTACCTTTTGATTTCATTTTCTTTTAAATTTCTTGTGGTGTTTTTTTTTACTTTGGTTTTAGAAAAAAAAGATAGGAGAGAATAAAAAGAATCTATGGCGCTGAATGTAAAAGAAAAACAAAATCCGATCCACACTATAAATCCCACACACACACACACACACACACATATTATCACCAATACAACACAACACAATAACCAATATAATACATGTATACCAACCAAACGTAACCAATATTATTACATGTATAATATTGGTGAGTAATAGTAAATGTTATACAAACCCAAATCTCTCTGAAGGCAATAATCCACATAATATAACGTCATATTCAACTTAATACCACCTCACATCACACATTCCATACAAACACTGCAACTATACAACTACAACTATTTATAACAACTACAATTCAACATGGTATAAAGTCCCAAATAACCGGAACGGCTAATCCGGTGATATTAGACATAACTTTACCCCGAAATTGACCTCAGCTTCTGTTAGAATTGAGAAGATCTAAAGAAGTTGCTAGAAGAGGCATAATTTAAAAAATTCAAAAGAGCGACAAATTTCAAAGTTAAACATACATCATCATCATCATCAACCCATAACGTCCCACTGCTGGGCACGGGTCTCTCCTCACTTTCGTGAGGAGGGTTAGGCCATAATCCACCACGGGGGCCCAATCCGGATAGGTGGATAACATACCTACCTCCGAAATGATTCTCGGGTAGGTATGTGGGTTTCCCCACGATGTTTTCCTTCACCGAAAAGCGAGTGAACAAACATAGTAGACCTTATTTGATATTATTTTTGCACTGCTTTTAATATAAAATAACTCATAATTAATGACAATTGATGCTTAGATGGTTTGGAGATCTAGAGAGGAAGGATGAAGGAAGATTGAAGAAACAGCTTTATAGGTCTAGTATAAATAGGCCGCCTGGTAGGGGTCGACGGAGGTTACCGTATCTCGATCAACTCAAGGACGTACTAAAGAAAGGCCAAGTCAAAAGTACCCATAACCGACGAGGACTTATAAAGGGACTCATGAAAGTGGAAGAACCGAAAAAGGTGTTTCAGGATCGTAGCATGTGGAACGATGCAGTCTCTGGGAAACTCCAGTGGGAAAAAGGCACCACTGTAGATTTGTAGATAAGCGTAATTAATTTACTAGAATAAGAAGTATAAGACTAAGTATCACTATTCTAGGCCCCGTCGGAGTAAGTTTATTAAATGATAAAACATTACTTAACACGTTCACTGTTATTATTCCTTTTTCTCATAGTAAAAAAAAAAATAACAAAGTCGAACGATTTTATGGTTCCAATTTTTGAATGCCGCACTGACATACATTCCTCCTTTTTTCCCTTTTTCTTTTCGACCAACTAAGGTCCGACTACTAAACCAAAAAGATCTTAACCAAAAAGTTGTCAGCATAAAGAGGTATTAAGTAACTATTTAGTTAATTGATATCGATTAATTGTTACAAATTTACAAACCCTAACAGAATTAATCAGCTGAAGAGTCGTAGAAGGTCTACGCTCTAATATGCTACGTCTTAGCTTTGTAGCATTTTGTAGACACTACGTTGTAGCACTAAGATCTACAAAGATTAATAATTTTGTAGCTGGAAACTTTTGAGGCTTCGTTAAATCCCTCCAGTTTAAGGCCTTAAACTGAACTGCCCTGCTAACTGTCACCTTCCATATCGCTAAGCGTTCATAAGTCGACCAGAGACATTTATCCAAAGAGATCGGAACAATTTGTTTGCATCTATGGGAGTTTATTATAGCTCCATCTCATTTTCTTTTTGCCACATTCTCTTCAGTCTATTTTTGAGTGAAGTCACGTCACGTTTGTCATTTATGAGCGTGTGGTGCCATTCTAGACCGTTCTGTTTAAGGCCTTAAAATGAACTGCATGGAATAATAATAAATACGTGGTTACCCCCCAGGTCTACTTTTTAAGCATTCCTTGCAATCTCACGCAATGCAATCGACTTAACGCCTTACTTTTTGTACGTAGTTGTCGTTTCTATATTCTCTATAGCGACAAAGTATTAGCATATATGTCAGGCTTGGATTAGTGTCTTGCAGATCAACGTCACTGCCGGGGGCTTCGGCGTCGGTTTGTTTGTGCTCAGATAATCGGAGGAATAATTTCGCAGTTTCCGGTTGCTCGGCTAGATGGTACTAGCCAATAAAGGTAGGTATAGGATATTTCGTTCATTTGCCACAAGAATGTGCTATCTCCCAATGGGAGATAACACGTTATTGCAGAAAATGAGCTATACATTATAGTATTTTTTTTTATTTGACTGAGTGACGAGACGAGCAAGTCGTTCACCTGATGGTAAGCGCTACGCCTGCCCATAGCAGTCACAGCACCACCCAGAACACTGCATGGCATATGAAAACATTACAGTGTTCCGGTTTCAATGGCACTGTTTTCAGCGAAATTACTGGGCATATGCGACTTCAGAGCCGATATCTCAGGGTGACGGGCGCAGTGCAGTGCCACGCAGGATTATGCAATGCAGGGTTCTGGATGCTCCTATGACTGTTATGGACAGGCGTAGCATTTACCATCAGGTGAACGGCTTCCTCGTCACGTCACTCAATCAAATAAAAAAAAAAACAATTTAGCTACTTTTTACGACCGTAAAATCGGTTTCCTACAAGTAGTTATGTCTACTTTTGTTACAGTTTTGTTTTGTTACTCGAATTAACAATTCACTTCAAATTACAAATCAATTCAAATACAATTCTACTCCTACCTCGAAACTATCGCACAATTGAACTCCAATTGTCACCAAACACTCCGCCCTTGACATCAAGCAGGGGTCCTCAAAGACAATATTTGCTGAGGACCCGTTCGCAAACCCTGGCCCCATAGACCCTGGCCCCACAGACCATGGTCCTTTAAGAGGGCCATCGATCGTTACACGTGTCTAATAACGTGGGAACAGGGATGCATTAATTTGTGAACACTTGAAATGACGTGAGAATTGTAAATTTTGGTAAAGGTATGGCCCTTAATTGGTGTTGAAGACTGTTTGCTAAGGGTACACGAGAGGGAAATTAGAAGTGTATGTATGAAAAAAAAACAATGGAATTTGTTTGTTTATTATTGAAGGAAGTAATATAATAAGCACAAAACCATTAAAATAAATCAAAATAAATTAAATTAAATTAAAAGAAATACCAAACCTAAGCTGATACTTATTTTTATTTGCTTTTTATATAGACAATAATAATATGAGTAAACGTACGCACATAATTCATTGAACAAATTAAAACACCGGATGCATTTGAAAAAATGTATAAATTATCTTGATATCATAACATATGAGTTTATCGAACACTGACAAATTATATTTTGAAGGCGATAAAATAAGAGTTATTTTACTCAATAGTAACAAAAAATAGACGAGTACAACCAAATGTAGGGAGTCGTCATAGAAATCCCTACAACAATTACTATCTCATCTTGTCTAACAATGCGCACTTCATCCCTTGTTATCGTCCACTACAACAAAATCTGGACAATACGATACCAATATTATTAAAGAAATTGTATAACAGTACATAAGATCGAGAAGTTTTGAAAATCTAACACAAATTTATTTTAGCAAAAGGATAATAAAGAATTATCGAGGTTTTCGTCAAAGAAAACAGCTTTTGCATCATAATTAGTTTATAGTATAAAGATGATAATTTTCACCGTTATCATAATTATTAGCTTAATACGTGATCACTGCATCTATGACAAAGACCTCCTTTCAAAGAAATTAGACCAAAGTTGTGATTGATTCTCGAATTTTAATAATCTTGGATATCGTGGTCTCATGACGATAATTCCTTTTTAGCGATAAAAATCGAAATCCATGATCAGATTTCTTGAGTTGAGACACTGTTTCCGCATACATATTGCCAATAATCTGACTCCCTATTAATTATAATTGACATATTTCGTACTTTCTATCGCTTGCAATTTGTCGGTGGTCACGTGACTGCTGATGTTTGTTTTGATGTCCAAGGGTTTGAAAGACCGGTGGCGATCATTAGAGGGTTAAAGCCTCTTCAGTTTCTTATTGTTGATGGTATTATGGGCAGGATTGTAGAGTAATTTGTAGATGAGAGTTGTATTCTACTGTATGAATTGTGGTAATAAGAGAAACCATATTTTGAATGTGGCTACGTTTATGGGAACTAATACGTACTTTATGGTTGGTCACTCAAAATAATAATATTGTTGGGGAATAGGACGAGAGGAGCATTTCTTTTACGTAGTGGTAAGCGCCACTCTTGCCCATCAGATACAGTACTACTCATAGAGCTTGATCGATCCGTTGTTCAAGTAACAAATAGTTTAAAAACAACTGTTGTAATTTTTTTATTCTGTCTAACCAGTATCCAATAACCAGAAACCAGTAGAGGGTGTCACCAACTCCTCAGGGAGTTGGTGTACTGCTTTCCGCTGAGATCGCAGCATGTGGAAAGACGTAGTCTCTGCCTATCCCAACGGAAGAAAGGCGTGACTAATGACTTTATGTAGTAACCAATAACGGAAGCTCCGTCTAATAATCCCAACCAAAGTATCTTAATAATGCTTTTGAATCGTCCAATTTCTTTACCTCTGTAGGGAACTAATATGTTATATGAATTTTTGATGAATTCCCAATAAATAAAACAATTATGACCAATTCCCACGTCCAACCCTCCTCTGCTAATTTCTAAATAGTAGCACTATTTGTTAAATATTATGTTAAATGTTACGCCACGCGATCGCCGCGGGCGTTTTAACAAAAAAACGCTAACAATAGTCCATGGTGAAGTGCGTAATGAATAAACTATTGATGTAAATGGGATTGAGTGGTTTGATTTTTGGAGATCAATTCAATTGAAACACTGTTTTTGACATAAGCAAGTTTTGTCATGTAGTTTTACAATATTGACTCATAAAATTATTGTTACTAATATTTGGGTGTGCTAAATTTCTATAACGCTAATAAATTTAATCATGGCCGTTTCATTTAAAATAATACGATGCTGAATTATTTTGACGCAAACTCTGGGTTATTGCTTTTATTTTCCAGTTGAATTATAACAGAATAATAAGATCTCTAATCTGAAAGTCTTCAAGTCGAGAGTGAATAGGCATCTTCTAAGCAAGCATGCTCCACCATCGATCGTGTCGATCGATCGTTCAAATGCTTGCCTATTCTGCAATAAAAACAGTCTTTAAAAGTTTTATTTAACGGAACCACAACATAATAGGTACAACTCTGCAAAATGCGAACCAAAATTTTACTGTCTGTCTGTTTGTTGTTTCAAATTGCAAATCCATTACTCATGGGAGGATACGCCATGTGGGATTTAACCAGAGGCATAAAACCAACTTTAGCGGAAGCAAAATAAAAACTAAACACTTCAAAAACATTGTTATAACAATTGCAGATTGGGAAATCGGAATATTTTTATGACATAACATTTTGTTGGAACATCGCAGTGATTTTAGGGTTAACTCGTTCATATCTTGTAATAAAATTTTATTGGGATGAGAATGTTGCAATTTTAGTGCGAATTCAGGTAAATGTATACTTTGGATTTTGTGGTTGACGTAATGTTTGAGTACCAGTTTATGTATATTATGTTGAAAAAATATTATATTATGGTTCTTTTGAAACAATCTATGTGCTCCACAAATTAATCAAATAATATTTAAAAAAAAACCTTTTTACACTAAATTTGAACTATCAGTTCATACCTTTATTAAAATGATAATGTACCGCTTTCTTTTTTTTTTTTCACCTATAAAACCGTTGCTGCATCCTAGCGTCAAAAAATAAATTTAACACTTCAGTATTAAATTAGATGAAATGGATTTTTTATTAGTAATTTTTTCTGATCCTACATCAAATTAACTTAACCCACTTTATTTATATACAACCGAGTGACGGGATAAGCGGGGTAACAATCGCCTTCGGGCAAAAATAAAAAAAAAAACACGAATCATTCGCTTCAATACATTTGTATGAAGAATAACACACAAGTGGCCTAAGGGGGCGCGCACAAGCAAGAGTAATTGTAGTTTACAATGTCGACGGACGACATCCCGGGAAGCTGCGTAACGCATGGGCCTAATAGACCCAGTGGGTGTTTTAGGGTTAAGGAAGCAAATCAGTGAATTAATTCGAGATTTGGTTAGTGAATTCCTAAATAAAATTTCGCGTTTACGTAGAAAATAAAGGCAAGAGAAATTACAAGATTATTTAGTACTAACTCTTCAAGAGGACAATACTAGACAATTAATTTTACTTTGAAGAATAGAATAGAATAACAAATACTTTATTGTACAGCCAGTTGAGAAATATACAAGGTAATATACATATAAGATAGTATAATACAAAATATAAATTTTACTACCTGTCCATTAAATTATGTAACTGTAAAAATACCAACGAAATTAATTTTGTCAACTTAAGCAGCATATCAATTATAGAAGGTACCAACATTATACTGAATAAAAAATCGGAGCTCTGTCAAAAGCTCGTTCATTTAATAAATCACATTATATTTCTATTAACACCCGCCAAGACAAACATTCTCACGACTTCGCCATCCCGTCACATAATTTCAATGTAAATTTGACAGACAATCAAAACTACGACACGCTCCATCACCAAAAAACTAGATAATACGAAAACATCACAACAAAACATCTAAAAAGAAAACAACCAAAAAGTGTCACTCGCAAATCAAAGCAAATAAGAGACACACACCATGCCTAAATGAGTGTATAAGTGTATAAATGTGTTTGAAAGAGTGCGTGTGTGCCCAAATTGTATAAAAACAATGCGGACCCGGGTGCCGTTTTTACAATGGCTCTGACAAAATCGGGTTCAAATCAAACGTACGTAAATGGAAGATGTAGAAGTGCAGAACAGCGTGTCTATGGAGAGGATTTTTTATGCTTTTTTATTTTTAGGTTTAGGTTTAAAGAAATTTATACCTTATGAGAACAAGGATATAATTTGTAAATTATTTATAATGTCGTTTATTTGGGTATAGGGACTTATTCAACGAATTTTTTTTTTAATTAGGGTAGATCAATCAACAATTGATAATGTTGAGCTAGTTTTGAGTACATTGAATGAGTATGTTTAATTTTTTTTTTTGGTTTTTATAAGTTTTGATTTTACTACCGTTTTCGATACTGACTTCACACTATTCGCAGTCAAAATTTGAAGTACAGTAATTTGAAGTTGATTACATCTTGTAGTAGGCACCTTTTGCAAGGGACTGCCTGGGGAAGTACACCTTTGTGAGATATTCATCCGCCAAGCAGTAGTGTGTAAACATTACTGTGTTCCGGTTTGAAGACCACTGTTTCCAGCGAAATTACAAGGCATATTAGACTATAGAACCGATGTCTCAGGGTGACGAGCGCAGTGCAGTGCCGCACAGGATTTTGCAATGGAAAGTTCTCGGTGGCACTGTATCTGTTATAGGCAAGCATGGCGCTTACCATCTGGTGAACAACGTAAAAAAACGTTTTTTTTTTTACAATTATAACTAAATAAAAATTATATATAATCTACTCCATACCTCTGAGAAAACTCACACATCAATTTTCCGGTGCCCATCGCTCGCTCGGCCGCGTGCCGGTCACGTGTATGGTCCATCGTGTGTGCACCCCTTAACACTCTATTGTTCTGCTTTCGGCTTAAGGGTGTCTGTGGTGGTAGAAATAGAAATGGCGGGTGGCTTAGGTATGGAATGGGTTGCTGGAATTTTGTTGACTTCCCACTCTGGGAGTCTTCAAGGCACGAGCGAATAGGTTACTTCTAGGTAAGCGTGCACCATCGTAGGCCGCATTGTCACGTTAATATATAGGTATATATATTAAAAAAAAACTCTATATCACTGTGACTAACATTTGTATCGGATTAGTAATCAATCATAATCATCAACAACCCATATCGGCTCTTGACTGGTCATGTATAAAATAGAATAGAATGAGCTTAAATAACAAAATTAATAAAAGGAAAACTAACTAAAACTAAAAACTTAAAAATCTAACAAAAGAGGGTGTCCAAGAACACTGGCTGCATTTCCACGTTGAATAGCAATAGCTATTCTCTGTGCGAGAAATGAGCCAGCCCTCTTGTCGCCAGCGGCGTCGACTAAACGAGGAAATACTTGCTTATAAAATTTCCTCGTGCTTGGACCCCATGGACCAAAAAATAGAATAGAATAGAAAATGCTTAATTGTACCCCCGTTAAAAATAACATAAGGTACTACACCAAAATTAAAAATAAAACTATAAGTCATTTATTTATTTATTATTTTTTTGTTTTGTTTCAGTTATGACAATAATTTGATATCTTACTATCACTAACTTTTGTTTCTTAATTGATCAAAAAGAACTTTGCTTTCATAATGACTCCAATCTGGACTCTCAAACAATTGTATTCATCCATCGAACTGAATTAATTAAACTCAACACGCTTGAAATGTTTTAGAATCGTCCCCTAATACGTTCAATAATTACATACGTTTTAACCGATACGCCACCCTAGTATTATTTGAATATGAGTTTATTTCAATTGACTTAGCGGGACTTGTTTTTAAGCTCATGCAATAATGCGATCTATTTGACTATGTTATAATGTTGAATTTTGTATTTACAATGTTTGTTATTTATTTTTTAGAAGTGCAAACAGTTTCGTGCAATATAATCTGGTGGCATAGAGTTGAAGTTTGTTTGGTAGTTTGATTTTTGCATTGGAAATTAATAAATTCGGTTCTTCTAAAACGTAACTTTATTTGTGGAATTGTCACCGCCACTTAAAAGGCCACATGTCGCCTCGAGGGCTTTTGATGTTATTGTTCTAAATTAGTGTTGCGATTTCAATTTCTAGTGTTGAGTTTTCACTTTTTTATTTATTAGTTTTAGACCCGAATTAAATCAAAAGATGTAATAATGTTTGTTTAGATCTTAAGTTCTATCTTAGATTAGATAACAACTCTTTATTGCACTCAAACAACAACATACAAGCGAAACTAAAAACATCTTATAACTAACGGCACAATGGGCGGCCATATTACTAAACAAAAAAAAAACTTTTTAAAATTAGGTAGACATAACTAGAGTCTAGTCATAACTATAGATTTAACAAACGACATTTGTTACTGTAACAATGTGGTTGCTAGCAATAGTAAAATATATATATATATATATATATATTTTTTTTTTTTTTTGAATTGACGAATTATAAGCTAACAAAATACCTACAATGTCGAAAAAATCCTCTTCAAAAAAATAACTTTGATGTGATATCATTAAATCAAAACAATTGATTAAAATTTAAATAAACGTACCTTTAAAGGAAACCAAAACAAATAAAAGCCCAATCTCATTTAATAGCTATTAAAATTCCGAACGGATGGGTTAACTCGGCATTTGTTAATGGACACCGGGCAAACCGCGAAATGTCCGGACACGAAACAAAACTTAAAATAATTGGAGCGCAGTACTGTTCGATCGACACTTCTCACTGTGCAGTGATAGGTTTTGATACTTGACCAAAAACTATTATAATTAAAAAAAGAGTCGCCTTTTTATCGTTTTGTCTTTGCACGATTACTCCATAATATAACAAGTATCAAGTAGTTCTCCCTGTGAAGTGACAGGTTTTGATACTTGAACAAAAACTGATTTATAAATCCATGCTGCGGCTCTTTTTTTTCTTTTTAATACATTGAGTTTCTTTTTAATACAACAATACATTGAGTATTGTGAAATATATACCTACTTACTAATATTGTTATTTTCGCATTCATTTATTAAAAATAGTTAAAACTTCTTTATGTATTATTATGTATAATTTTCAAAACTATACAAATTATAAAATAAGGAGTTCCCAAAATTAAACTACAACGTTTTTATGTCAAATTGACAAACATATAAAAGTAGTTACTTTTGTTTCCATAGGTCTATATTTTTGTTCGCAGCTGAGCACTGCAGATCCAATGCCTCTAAACATATACAATTTAATTCCATGGACATCCAAGAAATAAACAGTACGCCCAACACACCGCAACCACACAGTTACTGTAACGTAATGTTTATTGTTAATATAACTGTTGTTTGCGAACATTGCAGTCGTCCAGTAAAAGTATCAAAACTCCTCAATAAGCTATGAAAGAGTTATACCTACTACCGGCTTTCACAGTACGCGTAAGTCATTAACTAATACAAATAAATTAGATTTACGGCAAAAAATGGGCAATCCGACCCGCCACCACCCAAGGGACAGTGATGTAGTGGACTGCTCTGTACAGGGTGTTTGGTAATCAGTATTAATATTAATAAAAAAAATTATTTAAGATGAAATTTTGTGTTTTTGCTACCACTTAACTCCATAACGTCTGAAATTTAGGTCATCATTAGAAATCCATAAAATAACAACTATTGAACCTGTAAAGTTAAAAATAAAATATATTTCTTGAATTTTTTTTCAGGAATCTAAATCTATTACTTACATAATTTTAAAAGTTAATTTAAAATTCATTTTAAAAACACCATCCTGTAAAAATCAATTTAGACAAATGAATTCAGATAACAATATTAAAGTTGATTGGTTGAAAGTTAACTTGAATTTTAATTTGAAATCTTACCCATTTCAATATAGGTTCCCTATTTAATTAAATCCAGACTCCATCTAATTAACAAAACACTAAAATCAACTAACATGGCAAAACTAGAGACAGCCGAGCTACAAAACAATAACCCTTACATGTTTTCACATATCCAATTTATTTAATTCGAAATGCACGCGAGAAAATAGAAATTCTACAAACATGAGTGGCGTTTAATTAACCGGTTTAAGTTAGAAAATGTATAGTCAGGTTTCCGCGTATTGCCCGGACAGAGACATAACACAGTTTAATAGAGGCGAAATGTTGAACGGCTACTTTCTGATGCTAGAAAGAAAAGAAAAAAAAAACGAAAACATGAAATATTGTTAAACATACTAAAAATTACACTATACATCAATATTTACTAAAAAAAATTTTGTATCAAAATCGGTTCATCCGGGAGCTAACTTACAACAGCCCTCTTTTCATCGGGTGTTAAAAACGGGTCTACTTCGCGCACTTATTAGTATCAAAGTACGATTTTGACATATCCTGACGTTTCGATCAACTTACATTAACCTAGGTTATTAGATGACACTAGTCCAGATTATCTAGTAAATATGAATTCAATTAAAAAACTAAAAATACTTCTATTACATTATTACACACACATGTAAATGATAAAGCCTATGCATTAATTACTCCTTTGAATTAAGTGAGCACCTACCACGATTTGTCTTGTGACGTTTGCCACGGTTTCAATTACGTGTAAAATCTCCCCTCCATCAGTAAATTTACTCTACGCTAGGTTGTTTTCAGCTTTTCCCTGTGTTGTTTACACGCGGAAAGTTTTCGAAAACATGCAAAATTGAATGTAAAATTTAATATTGCACTGGTCCTGTTTGTTTTAAGGCTTTACTGTTTATTAAAATACGGGTGATGGATTACAAATAGTTTTAAAACCACTCGGGTATGGGTTATTGAATAAACAACGTTTACCAACAGTTTTGGACTAAAGTATTGCTTCGACGGACACGTTCACATATATTCATAACCCGTTGTTGTCGAAAAATAAACATTCATCCATTAGTTCCTATGAAATCCACAACTATTTCAATTAAAATTAATAATTTATTTAGAAATATTTTTTTCAGTACATAATATGTATGCACGCTCACAAAGATGTGCAATTAATATCAAACCACAGTTTTATGGACAGTTCCATTACTCCAAAGCACAATAATAATTACATTTGAGAATCTACGCAGCTAGGTTAATACGAAAGCAATGTAAATGTATTTATTTTATAATATTTAATACTCACAAAATTGTTGAACCACCCTGTATATAGTCCGTTTATAACCAGCTCACAATGGCTCAGTCCTAACCTTTCCGCAATCTAATTACTTTAAGTGCTTTTCACTCTTCTCTTAAAACTATAAACATTAAAGCTACGGTCCAAGTATTAAATATGAGGCGATTTCTTCAGTACCCTTCAGTGGGAGGCCTCTTCTGCAAGAGGCCGCCTGGGGAAGTACCACACTTTTGCCAGATATTCATACGCCAAGCAGTAGTGTGCAAACATTACTGTGTTCCGGCTTGAGCTGTGGCTGTGTTGATTAAGTGATGAAAAGAGCAAGTCATTCACCTGATGGTAAGCGCTACGCCTGCCCATAACAGCTACAGTGCCACCCAGAACTTTGCATTGTATATCCTGCGCGGTCCGGCACTGCGCTCGTCACTCAGAGACATCGGCTCTAAAGTCTCATATGCCCAGTAATTTCGCTGGAAACAGTGCCCTTCAAACCGGAACACAGTTGTACAGTGTGTTTTTTCCTTTAAAAAACTGTTTTTAATGGATATTAAACCGCCTACAGTATATGACTTACAGCATAAAACACTGATGTGCCCGAATTCATTATAATTTGCAGACACCGATCAACTGGCCAACAGCGGTCTGATACAATAATTGTTATTAAGCATCTGTATCATTTATTCTCTTAACGAAATGATTTATTAAATGCTACGAGTATCGGCCGGTGATAAATACTTGATATACAGCTAATAACAGATGAAGCAAAGATAATTTTTTTTTTTTGGAAGCTTAAGCTCTCCCGTGACACTCCATACAAATAACAGATCTGATATTACATCTCACACACATAAATGACATTTGTACACACACGCGTCACATGCGTGTGTAAGACATTACACGACCAAAACAAAATACACAGAAATTGCGAAAATTCATAATGTAAGTGAGATACAGTACAACACGCAATTTGAAAACATTGACATCGAATGCCATATTATTATGGAAACAGTATCTAATTGCAAAGCAATCAGCTAATAAACTAATGATATGTCCTTCTCACCCTTGCTTTTAAAACTATACAATATTTTCTCCACCATTTCCAATCAAAAATACGCTCTAATCCACTGTTATAAAGATTAAAGAGAAACGTCAAAACTATTGACGCCATCTTGCTTTACAGCATCTGTCACAACGACATTTGTCACGTGATCAAATTTAATTCTTCCCCATTACGATACCATGGAGGTGCAATTATTGAATTAAAAATGTATTTGAATAAAGAGGTTTATGATGGACAATAAATTGTCTTGTTTTTATGATTGTTGTTCTAATTTGACATATAATTGTTTTTATTAATGGGAGATGATCATTTGTTACTGTTGACGCTAATTTAATTTTAGTTAGCGTGTTGTTTTAGTTAATCAATTTTTTGTGCTCGTTTGAGGAAGAGAAAAAATGTGGGGTATTGAAATCTGAGAATAATGCATAACCCATTATTCTCAGATTCTGTGTATTGAGAAAAGATTGAAAATATTTAAAGAGATTTCGTCCTTGATAAAAACCAAGGTAACCATTTAAATTACTTTACCCACAAACCTGTATTAACTCATTTTATTATCATTTCAATCTAATACGAGTTTAGAATTGTCAAAAGTTAGATGGTATGTCAGAAAAAATCTGCAGTAGGGTTTTATAAAATTGTTATACTCCAAAACAATTGAACATAAAAAATAAATTAGCTAAAAAAAACATTATAACTTTCCATAATGTCGACAAAATAACGGTACATATACTTATTATCGTAAATAGCATTATTTCATATTCTCTCCGAAATTCCCAAAAAGTTGCAGTGAAGCATCCACCACTTAACTGAATCAGGACGTCGACTGCAACTTGACTTGTCTACTGACTAAATCTAACTATCTGTCTCCACATTTTGATACTATTAATATCTTGCTACTTGGTACTGGCTGAATAGATAAATCTTTCTAAAAAAAAGAAAAACATTATCTTATCTCTTACCTCCAACAAAAACTCCCCAAACACTTACCTAAAAAAATACTTCCCCGCTAAGCCCTAGTTCACATCGTTAGCAAAGACAAAGATCACGACCGTTTGCAGAACAAACAACGGATGATATTCTATTTGATCTCTTGTGAGGACACCGCCTAATTACGTTTGCTTTACGTGTCGACTGAAGCTGAAAATGGGAAAAATCTGAGGTAAATACAGCCTTATTAGCGGTTCATAAAGTTGAATGTGTGTTGTGTTTTATTTTTATTTTTGTACGGGAATGTACATTTACACGCGGTATTTTTTTTAGAGCTATCCTTAAGCTTTTTTTTTCGGACCACATCGTGTAATACAGCTTAGACTAAACTATTTCTAGCTTTAACTACAGTAACTAAACCTGTGTTTTTCTTATATTCTATTTATTATTATTTTTATTACAATACTAGAAATGTAGAACCTTGTAATCGCAAAAAAAAAAACTACAAAATTACATGTCAACCACCAAAATTGCTAATACAACAGATGTTCCGACGTATCGCCGACGAAAATTGATCCAACAATTTTATTGTTGGATTGTTAATCCCTCTTCTAAATCACTTGTCACTTGTAACCACTCATGCGCACTGTGGAATGAGAATGGTAGATATAATATAGCGCATTTGTCGCTTTAGAAAATATTTTTTGTAGTAACAGAATTCTATTATTGTTACTAGTCTTATTGAGGAAGAATATAGTGATGCCACCACCGGAGAGACAAGCAGGTCTTAATAGAACTGTGTCTGGGTGTTTGTGGGACTATGGTCCTCCTTACTCCCTAGATACAGGGAGTATCCCCCGTGGTGGATTATGGCCTAACTCTCCTCACAAATTTTAGAGAGAGTTAGATGAGATCCGAGTTGAGCAGTGAGACGATATGGGTTGACGATGACCTGAATTATTAATTTAGTTAAACTAATTTCAAAGCTTGATAGGTGTTTAAAATTAATTGACAATAAGTGATTTTTCTATGATATCAAATCTTACACTTGGTTAATTTGTAAATGGTGAGAGAGAATTACAGAAAAATTCAAGCGCTTGAATATTAACTTACAAATGGTATTGTGTTACTATAAACGATTTTTTCGCTCCAAAACCTCTTCACAATGGATATCAGATTGACACTTGTGGCAAGTGTAAAAATTATCATTCGGATTGCAATAGGGTAGGTTTTTTTAATCAGTGAAATGATTTATGTTTGCTATTTTGAACAGTGACGACCTTTTATCTTGTTTGATTGGTGCCTCTCATGACTTAAATATCCTTGGAGGAGACAGTTCATGAAGTGGAAACTAGACCACGCTATCCACAAAAACGATAGGTCAGTGATATTCACTGACACGTCGATCATGGCTGCATTAGAAAAATAAGGAAGCCCTATTTCCAAAAGATCATCCAAAATGTCATCATACGAGAAAACAAAACAGATGTTAACTTCAAATAATATAAAGGAGAGACGTGTTTAATTTCATATCCACCACTAAAAGCTCAATCGTTTTTTAACTCGATTTTTTTTTTGCCCAAAAGGTGGAATTTAATGATTTAAGGCTTATTTAGGTACTACTTATCTAAGACATGGAGGTAACCTACTTAGATAGAGTAGATATTACGGAGAAATTCAAGTAAAATCTATCAAAGTATACAATATAAGTAATCTGGCAGACAATGCGACATGACTGTCATTATAAGTCGGGATAAATATTATTTATTCATAAATTTTATTACAATTACGACCGTTTTCTTACGAATCAATCCTTGTATTCTCATCTCATGAGCAATTAACTGAAGTGGGTTTGGTCCAATATATAGGCTCTAGCGAGTACAGTTGGTTGGTGGTTGGTAGTCGGTGGTTGGTGGTTTGTGGTTGGTTGGTTGGTTGGTTGGTCCTATGATGGAGGAATGTAGTTGTGCAAGTCCATGCCTGATGATATGTTACGGTGGTGCATGCTTGCAGTAATTGCTTGTTAGTAATATATTTGCTCTCGACTTGAAAACTTCCAGATAAACGAAAAACAAAGGCGGTAGAATGTTCCATCCCTTTGTTGTTAGGATCCAAAAATGTGTACGCGAATCGTTTTGTATCTAACTTTATGGCAAATCGGATTAAAAGGGTGTTTAACATTAAAACGGCTTTTGTAGGGCGCCATTCAAATACCCCGCCTGTTAAGAAAGCCCAGAGTCGCGTGGCAAAGGCGGGTCCGAGCGGCGTCAGCGCATCGCCCGTTTCGCGCGCTCCCGCGCTACTAGTGGCGCCACAGGCGGCTAAAAAGCAAAACAGTCGAGTCAGGAAGCGTCCCGCGAGATTCCACGACTAACCGGGGAAAACATTAAACTTTTGAGTTTAATGTTTTCTTTGTTGTTCGATCGTAGAAAAGAGATGAAAGAATTTAGCTGTCTAATTAGAATTAAAGCTTATGTACCTGATCTTCTCCAACTTTCTCATGTTAACAGAGGAAAGTCTGCCACTGGGCCCCTTCGATTACTTCGTCTTCTCATTTGACAGGCTATGGATTTTTGCTGTACGTATAGGTTACGCTCTGTTCTCGGTGCTTTCATACCTATTACCTCTTCTCCCTTATAAATTAATCCAAGATTTCTCGAACACCGCATCGCAAACTTAACTGGAAACGCGGGTTATGAGTCAACTGGGCAATATATGCAGTTATGAGATGTGGTCAAAGAGTAAAAATATGATAGATGTGGAACTTTATTGTAAGAGTATTCTTTATTACCTAGTATAAGATTGATACAAATGAAAATAAAGTGTTAAAATACTAGATATAATTACAGGGACAGTTATTATTTATTGACTAAAATTCTATCAACATGATAAGTTAATCTAATTAGAATAAAATTTCAACCAGACCAATATTTTAATTTGTAAATAATTTACAACATTTTATGAAAATACTCGTCAATAATAAAGCTTAGCTGATAATTATCCGTCAGAAATAAATTAAGCCGTTCCAAGACTGCCCAAGTCAAATGCATAAAGCTATCCAAAACATGTCGCATTTGCCACATCTGCACTGTTATTCTTTGTCATCAAAGGAGTGAACTTATAATTGAATCTCAGTTAACTGCACCCCGTGGACTGTTAAGTCTTGGTCATAACTTGATGGCAAATCTGACTCCTTTGTCCAGCTACAATGTATCAAGACTGTTTAATCCCACTAGAGATTTAAGACCGAATTTTGATCCTTTGCATTTTATCGTTTTTACATATAACTTAACAATATTAAATACTTGACAGTAACAGTTACTGTCATATCTTAAGACTTTTATTAACTTCTTTACTAAATAAACAAAATTAAATCATAATAACATGTAACAGCTCCAATGTTTAATGAAAATAAAAATGGCGTTCATTTGTCATTTTACTCATACTAAAAACGTCAAACGGACTAAAAAAAGGTAGGTTATAATCCACTACGGGGACCCGACCCAGATTGGTGGATAACATCCGAAATAATTCTCTGGCAGGTACGTGGGTTTCCTCACGATGTTTTACTTCACCGAAAAGCAAGGGATAATTATGTTTTTACAAGAAACACATTGGTACGTGCCCGTACTGGGATTTGAACTCATGACCCTCTCCTTGGCAGGCGGACGTTCTCCCACTAAGCTACCACAACATTGCACTACACAAAAACTCAGTTATTCAATCTCGGCGATAATTCTTAGATAGAGCGTCAAAGGGTGTTTAGTTACCTTATGATAAGCCGCAACTCCCAAAAGCAATACATTCTCCCAATCCCTCCAAATTCCCAATACTAGGAATAGTGGGATCCGGGATTTACATGTAGAGGAGTTTCAATCAGACGCATTTGATTTATGTAGAATGCAACCGCGCGATAGCCAAATAATTTATGTCATCAAGCCCTAACGGGTTTAATAGTTAAGTTGATGATGAACTGTATTAGCAGGTTCTCCAACATTACCAGTAATAAAATAATTAGCAAATAAAATCTGAACTAAATGCTGTACCGGTTTTTACATTAAAATTTAGGCACCGTTACGGACCGCGTGGGTTTTCCAGCAATGGCGTGCCGTCTGTGTGAGCCGCACTGTAGGTAGCGCTGCGTTAAACACACACGTCTGCGTTTCGCTTTAAGCTTCAAGCTGCGCTAACACAAAAGATGTGTTTTCCCGCACCCACGTAAAGTTATAAAAAAAACAACGTTTGTGTTTTCAGCAGTGAACGTGATGAAGTGTCGTGTGTATTATTATAAAATCAGAATGTAATAATGTTAACTATTTATCGCTCTTTCGCTCAAATCTTTACATTCTTATTTAGAAGCTTATAATAAGTCTCCTTAGACCAATTTGATGGACTTTGGATCTTTAACGATAATTATTTTCAATGTATTTGTCCTTTATTGATTTATTATAAATAATATAGTTATCAGTTATTATTCCACCATTGTCACAACAGTCCCTATTCCTATTGACAAATCGCCTAAATTCTAATCAGAAACTTTTCCAATATATCACAGTGTTAGACCAAATAAATCACATGGGATTATCTCTATAAAACAAACAGTTATGTTTTACGAATACAAAGAAAAAAACGTTTCTTGTAAAAGGAAAGAAGAATAAATGAAATGGTCCTTATCGCAGTTTGCCCTTCGGTTTGAGAGTCCATAATTCCATATTTGTATGCTTTATGTGCGGTGGCGATAAGTTCTATTGGTATATATTTTGATGTTGGGAAATTGGATCTTATCAGATACTCACTATAAGTGTTACTCGTACCACGTTTCTAATAGTATACCTAGTCTATGAAACTATTCCTTATGCTGAGCTTTATTTTGCCCAAAGTCTCAGCTGTTGAAATGCTGCCAGCATTTTGGGATCGTTACCAATTGATAATGCTGTAGTAGAATTATTAGACTAGAAATATAACAGTATTATATTTTAACTAGCAGCACCCGCGGTTTTAATTTCTTTAATTATTTCTTTATATGTTATTGTGATAATTATAGCGCATTAGATCTCATCCGTAATGTCACAATTATTTTATCATGCAATAATATACAGTATAATAAGTAATGATATACAGTATTCTATGCTTTTTTCCAGGGTCTGAAGTATCTATCTCTATGGCAAATTTAATCAAATCAATTCAGCCGTTACGGCGTGAAGAGCGGACAATTACACTGACACACAACTTTCGCAATCATACAATAATATGAGTGAAATAGAATTTTAATGGTTCTTTAATGCATTTGCTCTGTAAATACCAGTTTTCTTGAATCAACAAAATTCATTCATATATTTTTAAATCTTTCAGATCGTTAGTGACGACAGCTACAACCATCATGTCTAACAAATGAATAAATAAATAACGTGTCACAATCACATATATAGATTCCCACCCCTAACTACGACTCCCCGTATCTAGGGAATCAGGAACTGCGAGGACCATGGTCCTACAAACACTCAGGCTCAGAGCAAATACCTGTGGTTAACACCAATCTTTGTCCTGTACCTCTCCCCCCCGTCTTGTAGCAGTGGGAGGCTTCTTTTGCAAGAGAACGCCAGGGGAACCACACCTTTGCCTGATATTCATCCACCAAGCAGTACTGTGCGAACATTACTGTGTTCCGGTTTGAAGGGCACTGTTTCCCTTAGGAAACATTCCTGTTTGTCGGACATTACTGAAATTACTGGGCATATGAGACTTTAGAGCCGATGTGTCGGGGTGACGAGTGCAGTTGCAATGCCGCGTAAGATTATGCAATGCAAAGTTCTGGGTAGCACTATATATACTGGTATGGGCAAGCGCAGCGCTTACCATCATGTTCGTCTCGTCACTCAGTAAAATAAAATTAAAAAAAACTCTTGAAATACCCAGAAGAATATACTGCGGCAGTGATGTCCGTAAATGTCGGCGGCCGAAGCTTTGGTATTTCAATTAGAGACGTTTGTCTCTCTCGTGGATACTTGAACAGACGTGTAAATTTAATTAAAGCGAGTATTGGACTCTGTCTGTTGTTTAGGTAGGTATATTAATTTCATATATTTAGTTTAGTATTTTATACTTATTATACATCATCATTATCATCATCATCAACTCATAACGTCCCACTGCTGGGCACGGGTCTCTCAGCCCAGTCCGGATTGGTGGATAACATACCTACCTCCGAAATAATTCTCGGGTAGGTATGTGGGTTTCCTCACGATGTTTTATTATACATAGCCAGCTACAAAAAATACAATCGCCGTGATGCAGAAAAAAATAAAACGAAAAGCAAATCACTGACTCAAAATTGGTTGTCTGTACCGTATATTTGATCCTCTGGATTGCAGATAGAGGTGCGCGAATTCGAGGGGGGGGGGGGGGGGTGTATCCATTCTGTAGTATGAAATACTATATGTCTTCTATACTTAAGTAAAAAGAACACAGCACACACTCGTACACATTTGTATCACGGGCGTTGTAACCTCAGCCTGTGAGTCATAGCAACGAGTTAGAGATGGGTAATGTTCTACGATAAATTAAAAAGATATAATCGATATTTTTTTAGATCAATGCAATTTAAGTGTCAATATGTTTTACAGTAAGATATTTTTTTCACGAATTTACAAAATGTACTTTATAATATCAGAAAAACGCAAAACAAAACCTTGTTTTTATTTATGTCGTCTATTTTTTACGAAGGCTTGTCATAAGGGAAACTTTAATCAACCATAATCTACCAATACTAACACGCGATTGTTACCAAAGAATCAAAAAGTACAAAATTAAAAGTCAATTTTATAAATCAGGTAGGTAAGTATACAGTATCCAAGAATTTTCCATACTATGAAAACAATACAAAGCAATGCAATAATTTTCCACCTATAAAATTGGATCATAATTGTTCGATAAATCCAGGATGTTACAATAATTGGCACTTTTAATAAATTAAATGGCATGTTTGCATAAAAAGTCCAATGTTGTCTGTCATTTAGTAATACTTTATGCAAAGTGACATTTCAATTTTTTCCAATATTTTCTGCGACAATTCTAAAGACATAATTACACCTTTCATCGATAGGGTGACCAACAAGGCGCCTTTGTTTTCCTTAAATAAGTACTGCCATAAGTATAGGGTAAAACAAGTTATTATGTGCTTACTTAATAAGTAGGCGTTGTGTCTACCAGCATAAAAATATAAAAAAATTGTGGATAACCGATTTAACATTGCATTAACCTTAGTATTACTATTGGCAATAGGATATTTACCATCAATGTATTATTTTTGTTTCGAGTTCTCAATACCCGTTGATTTCTATGTTAAAATATTTAAATTTATCTATTCGAACCCTCTGATAATTCTCAGAAAAGAAGAAAGAGACTTCATTACAAATTACTGCATAATCCTATCAAAAATAATCGTGATTATGAAACATTCTCATTAATTAACTTCAAAAGCCATAAATAAGTACAACTCCAAAAACAATAAGAAAAATCATCAAACAGAAATATGAAGTAAGTTAATTTAAAACTTCTAAATTTCCTTTTACGTCTATGTCAGAAGCACGACTTGCTCGTCTCGTAACTCAGCGAAATGATAAAAGAAAACTATAAAATGTAGTCTAAAACTTCCACATTAGTGTCGATCGCAACACCAAAATAAAAAAACTCGATAAATAATTCATAAAATATCGATATAGTGATGTACCACGCTGCCGACGCGCGGTAAAGGGTGACCGACGTAGTGTCGCCGCGGTAACTGGGGGCGTTGCGGGAGTACTAGGGTTGTCACTGACATAGTTTTCTTATAAATGATAATTATAATATTTTCAATTATGACCATTAATTTTATTGTTGACAGATAATTATTCTGCCGGGAGAAATACTCGTAATTGTTAGAGTACACCAACACCTGTATATCAGAACCAAAGCCTTTTTGTTATGCAAATTTGAATAGCATTATCACCTTTAAACATCCAATACCACCATAATTATTTCTTAGATAGAAAAAAAAAACAAGCCTTTGCCTATTAATAGTTTGACGGATCAGGCTAAATAATAATCCTAATAATATTATTAAAGTAATATTACGCGTATAAGTAAGACATGTTCGTAACACTCAGATCTGCAACTGCAGAACGGATTTTTTATATAATTTGATAATACTTTTATAATTCTAATTATTTATAGATTGGCTACTATCCATCTGCAGTTGAAATGGAAACTGCAACGCTCAGGTTGTAAAGGTACCTAATTCTAATAACACTTCTTTTTTTACAGATGCATCTGCCAACCCTATCAGAAAAGGGGGACAGGGGGAAATATGTTCCTCGCGTAGGGAGCCTATTGTCCACGTTAGCGGCGATACATCAACGTTGAATATCAATGCAGCACATCTATCGTTCTGGTTTAGCCACATCGGATATAATTCAGCAATTCGGGAGTTGATGACGTGATTATTAAGATGTATGAACGTGTGTTTAGTAGTCATATTTCTTGGCGTATGAAGTCAATGAATGTTTTTTTTTACCGGACTGCTCAAAAGGAGGGCTATTTTTCGGTTGTATGTACTCGTGGGTATATGTATGATACTTGGAAATGTCTTACAGGGCAAACGGCTTGATGGTTTTTGATAAATTAGCTATCATCGAGTTTGTCACAATCCTACTAATATATCCTATCCTACTAATATTATAAAAGTGAAAGTTTGTGATGATAGATGGGTGGATGGATGTTTGTTACTCCTTCACGCAAACTATTGAACGGATTTAGATGAAATTTGGCATTACCTGGATTAGCACAATATAGAATACTTTTTTTATCATGAATGAATGTTGAAAATGAATAGTTCTTGCCAGATAATACTCACCTAGCGCGGGTGAAACCTCAGGGCGAAGCTAGTATTTATGAGGTTTGTCCGTTAGCCACCATATTGTCCTGCGTCACAATTATAAGACTGATAAGGTCACACTGGCAGTCCATTTTTTTGAAATACCTAATATAATAACTGGTCGAGGAAACTTGAAGAAAATAAAAAAAAAACCTTTATTCAACTAATGTAGTGAAAATATTCTGAAAGAGACTGCCCGGACACTTTTGCAAGATATTCATCCGCCAAGCAGTAGTGTGCACACATTACTCTGCAAAGTTCTGGCTGGCACTGTAACTGTTACTGACTCAAATAAAAAATAAACTTGGTTTTTCTTGTAATTCAGATCTATTTTTGTTGACTATTGGAGTAATGATTAGCCCAGTTACGGAATTGGAACCTTACACTAAGATTTTACAGTTTAATATAAGTTTTAGTGTAATAGTGCACCCCATGAAAACATTACCTGACAATTTATTCGTAGAGCTAACTTTTCATGGGACAATAACTGACCCAGATTCTAAGTGAAGGCATTTGAAAACAAATAATTAAAACTTACGATGAGTTTAAGTTATTTTATCATGAACTATAATAATCTAGGTATGGAGTTTCATACTCATAAATCTTAAATATATTAGGCATAAATGAAAAAACAAAAACCTTTGTTAACCTAAATGTTGGCATGCCCAAACATGAAAAAAAGACATTTAACAAATTATAAAAACAAACTGAAACCAACCAAAAGCTCACTAAATTTGACAATTTCCCGGTCTACAAAAAATACGTTACAAACTAAACAACGAACTTAAAAGTTATCTTTGAATATAATCAGAACACCTGTGTTTAATCTCCACACATAAATTAAATTAAACTTGACGTAAATACCGAAATAATCATTAAAATAAAGGATATCAAAATAAATAAGGTCAATAGGTGATCAGATATTTTCGTTCACGAGATGTCAGAGGTCAAAATGGGGTGGTTAAAATTTTGATTTAAGATAATATCTAACATTTTATGTTAATTTTTTGTATGTTCAAAATTAAATAAGTAAATAAAATATATTGGTTTTAAAAATAATTCGAGCCTTTGTCAGTAAGTCATTGTAACATTTAAGATATTTGTTTCAGAGCTCAGTTAAGAGTACCTCAACTTTTTGTTTGTAAAAATTATTGCGTTCCTATAAAAAATATAATAAAACGATGCTTTCTTCTGATTCCAGCATATACTAATAAAATAATACGTAATTCCATATTAGATAGATAGATAAACTCTTTATTGAAACACCACAGAACAAAGAAAACTTAAAACTAGAACAAAACAAATTTTACAATTAGTGTCACAACGGGCGGTCTTATCGCTCAGAGCGATCTCTATATCTCATATTGTTTATTACATTATCTATTTTAGGAAAATAATAATTGTAACAACCGTTACAAAATTAAATTTGTGGATAAAATTATACAAAACAATATTTCATTTTAAATTCACATTCAATTTGTTAACACATACTCATAAAGTTAAAACTACTGCGAATTGTGTTGGATTTCTTTACAAAAAAAATTTTGTCTATTAACCCCCTTCCTTCTATTGTTAGGGTGAACTAAACATGTGTAATCTGTTTTATTTATGGTCAATTATGTCCTGCAAACGGACCTACTGAATTATGAAGGACAATCTATGGCCGTTTCTATTTTCTAAGGATGGACATTTGGATTTAGACGTCTCATCTTGTTCTACAGTCTCTGTTCTTGTGGAGTGGTCTGTACTAAATATTTTTTTAATAAGATTATAATAATGATAAATCTTTGAATGTGAAATTGAAACAGTTTTTTTTCCATATTATTTTTAGATCAAATTTTTTTTCTCACACACACACTTTAAACACTGGCTTTTAAAAAACTACAAAAAACAATATACAACAATATATAATTACAATTCTATTTCTACAGCTTGGATATTTTCTTAGAAAGATGATGGCATAATAATCTATTAAGTCATTACACCAAGAGTTAAAAGATCGGATAATGTAAAAAAAAAATTGTTCCTATCATAACAATTATATTCTTTGTCAAAACTTTTCAATAGAAACGATTGGCCCTAATACATCCCCAATCAATATAAACGATTTCAACCAACAAATTATTATAGACACCAATAAACAAGACGGCGACTCCATACCACCCCAAACCAAACCAAACCATAGCCAATAACTTGACGAAAATTTGTACCCGTAACTCAACAACATTGTCTTCTATAGAAAGAAAGGTGACGCAAAAGAACCATGTCTCATTTTATAGGACTAGCTTCAAACGCATAAATTCTATACTTTATGGTCTAGAATTAATGCAAGGGAGCTCATTACTGGCTATTCTTTGGGTATTTGTTTATGGGTCAAGTAAGAGTTACTGTGAGAAAGGGTTGACGAGAAAGGGCGTAGTTTTTTCTATCTGTAATGGAAGTGATATTTTAAATAGTATAGGGATAAGAGTCACGTGAATTGGAGAGCAATTGCTTATCCCAAGAAGTTTCTTTGTTGAAAAGGATATAGAAATAGTAAGAAAAGAAACTGCAACGGCCAAAGATGATTAGTTTCAAGAAATGACATAGTTAACTACTAAGAAAATTAATTTCTGAAGTTTAATATAAAACCAAATCTGCTCGTAATAAAAGTATTATTGTGAAAGATATAGATTTCTTTGATTCAAACAAATACAATCACTTGCCATAAAATGTAACACTGAATTCAAAAAGACAGGGGGGCATCAATGTAGCTAACGTATCAAAGATTTGAATCAAAGATACAAAAAAAACAGGTTTAGAAAACGTGACTATTGAAAGGAATATGCTTATTATCTTGTTTAATAAACATTGCAACATAGTTGATTATTGCCAAAACTGGTTTTGAGGCTATTAAATCGCCCTACAAGGGTCCGGACCGAGCCCATTCAAGAAACAGAAGTGACAAATGCGCAAAAAAGAAAACTAACAAAGGCAGACAACCAGAAGTACATTTTAATATCCTAGTTCTTATTGAAACACTTGAATTTTTAATGGTCGATAAAAGTGTTGCTATTGAATCGTTTGATGAGAAAGTTATTAATTTGGACGAATTTTTAATTTTGAAGAAATGTCAATCGGCTTACAATGCTGTGAGAAATTTAGCAATAATATTTTTAGATTCCTGATGGACTAGTTTTTTGTAGACGTTGATCCAGATGTCAACACCTGTGAAGTAAAGCTATAAAATTAGTTAAAAATAAGGTGTCTTTTTCAAGAACTTGGTGTAATTCAATTTTATAAAAGGCTGGTCATGTTGCCAGTTTATAGGTAACGGTCCTGAAATATCCGAATAATTCTTTTATTATAAAACTAGAAAATATTATACGGCAATAATTTGATTTTGATTTACGTATGTACAGAAATGTCTGATGTGGAATTGTAAAATCCAAAAAAAAACAGGATAAGTTAACTGTATACCCACCACTGTAAGACTCTGATGTGCTAAATGTCAAAAGCGTTATCTTAGAGCTAATTATTTATGTCATTGATGACAACTAAGCACTTAATACGAGAGTAGAACAATCTGAGACAAACTCCGTTACAATTCCTAACGACTATAAATGTGAGAATAATTTCTAAATCACATCGGAACTTCACGCCAAAATGGGGTCAGCAAAAGCAACAAAGAAGATACGTTACACCCATTAAGTATCTCATTTCACACCTCTCCAAACATTTAACGATATTTTAACACATAAGAACAATGATATCACATCATTAATCCAGAAATGGTCAAATAATGACCATGAATAAATGATGCACTGAGATAAGGAAGGGTCGCAAACAATGAAGCGGATAGGTGTTCCGCAAGGAGATACTTTCGGGCCACTATTGTATATTAATTGTACGTGACGGAATTGTATCACAATATGTCAGTAGATTAATGTGAATGTATTATGATTATGATTGTCATTGAAGTTTTGAATAGATTTTTTGTTAGGAGAAATACTTATTACGTTTTAAAGCTTTCAAATGTGGAGACATGAGATATGGAAGAGCATTTTTAACGTGTGAGTCAAGTATTTAACAGAAGATTTAATCTAAGAACATGATGGTTATTTATCAAAACATTATTTTGCTGGACATCATGACATTTGCATCGTAAGTGGATCACGGATAAAATTTTTTGAGAGCCTATTTATGTCCTGAATACTTTCATAGGTTCTTGAACTATTATCATTGATATCATGAACTTAAAATAATAAAATGAACTTTAGGTTTGTCTAAAATAGAGTTAAAGTAAATGGAATTAACATCGGTATTTATGACACAGTAAACACAAATAATTGAGTCTGGACAAGAACGCTTTTTTCACACTACTTTCTTATCCCATACAATCGATTATAAATTCCATAGCAGTCCCACAATAAACACCAAACATTACTAGAATCGAAATGAGTCATTATTTATCTCGGAACAATTTTAATCCACAAGGTCGACGAACCCACATACTTAAGATGTGACAAAGAACAGACGACCAAGAGTTCACAGGTCATAATATATTCAGAAAATGCATTGTACTCGAGACTCTTTATCCTATAAGGGTATTAGACAATGTACTCGAAGATCTTTATCTAGTAGTATAAAAAGAGGATAAAGGGTAGTCTATTGGTTTGAAGTGGATGATGGACAGTAATTTGGTTGAGGATCATTAATTTTTGGATAAGATCGGTGGTGATGTGATGAGCTTTGTTTTTTTTTTGGTGACATGTTTTCACATGACGGCATGACAATATAAATTTTGAGTGTTAGAACTTTAATTGATGAGTCTTTGATATTTACTGTTGTAGATGGTAGTAAATAGATAAATAACGGATCATGATCTCATAGGTAAATAGTAAAAGCCAACCGGAGGTAGAGGAGAGAGAGACGAGAGGAGGACGAGGAAGAGAGGTATCTAAAACCTCTAGCTTAAGTATCAGAAACTACGAAAACCATGATCCACAAACAACATGACCAAGAACAGATACCGGTGTTTCATATAAATATTTGTCCTGCATGGGAATCGACCTTGCAATCCACGCTTTGCAGTAAGCCATGGAGGTAGTAATGTCGTTTTCTTCTTAAGATTGTGAACCCATGTATCTTTAGAATGTTTGCTGGTCCGACAGAGCTTTTCGGACAATAGGGGCCATTTTACGTCGAATTCTCGTATTTTTACGATATTTCTTACATGCGAAAACTACTTGTTTCATCCTCAAACAAGCGGGAGCGCAATAAGCTTCCTTGAAAAGAGTATTATTTACGAGTAGAGCGGAAAATTTCGAGCTGGATTTTCGGCCAAACCAACGACTGTGGCCGAAAATTGAAAACATCACTCTCTTAACTTTGTCGCATTTATCTAGCTTTCTTTTGTTAGAATCAAGAATATATAATAATATTATTTACTGTCTTTTATTTTCATTGATAACACAAAACCCGTTATGTATTAAGTTCATACGACATTTTTGCAAGATGTTTACAGTTTAATGCAATAAATCATGCCTTCTATTACCATTTGCAATAAATTGCTTGTCTAATATCTTTCAACTAGAGTAGGCAAAATTAAAAAAAAAAACATATGGAATGAAAATGTCTGAAATCCATATCAATACGAAAAAATTCGGCATAGAGTTTTGCCGAATCACCTCACTACGATCTCTAGTCAGACAATATTTCCGAGCGAGACAAGGAAGAAGGTAATATTTAGCAGTGAGTAAAAATTTCTACGTGCGCTGGCGGAATGTCCCATAAATTGTGTCTTGTAAAAGAACACTAATGGAACTTGCGATTGTGTTCTTTCGATATTAATATGGTTTTTGTGAATTGAAAGAAACATAAAAGTTTCTTTTCAAAGCAGAAATGGATAAATATTATTTGCGATTTCACATTATAGTGGCGTTGCCGGTTTCAAACGGCTCAGCAAAATAATTTGTCTCGTGTAAACTATACAATACAATACTATCTTTAACGGGTTTTTTTTTATTTTTGAAGTTATACTTCTTTTGGCGCGATGGAGAAAAATGATGAGAGTGAATTTTTACGAGTTGGGTTTTCCTTCCTGACGCTATAACTCTAGAACGCACGAACCGATTTCCACGGTTTTGCATTCGTTGGCAAGGTATCGGGCTCCGTGAGGTTTATAGCAAAGAAAATTCAGGAAAAATTTCAACAGAAATTTCTCTGCTCAGTTAATTTCATGAGACAAACCGGTATTGTGTTTACTGTGAAATTGTGAAAAAAAAGTAAAAAAAATAAGTTATATAATGCTTGGTAAGCGTTTATTCCTCACCACAACATTATTATAATAAGATTTACAATATAAAACAAAAGAAATTGTGAGTCAACATGCAAGCCAGCAACAAGTGTATTCACAGAAAAAATTGCTAAAGAAGTACTAGAAAGTACTATGTTGTCCACTACTTTAAACGGATTGAGTTTCAGCATCGTGGTAGTCCGCATGCTCATACACTACTGTGGTTAGCTAATGCTCCATTGGATGCACTCGACAAAAATAAATTGGATGCTATCAAATTAATTGATGATTTAATATCTGTCTCATCTCAAGAAGCATCAAACAATATTAAATTACAAACACACAAGCATACGTTTACATGCTACAAAAAAATAGTTGCAAATAAACCTCAACAATGCAGATTTGAAGCACCTTTCATGCCTAGTAGATCCACTACAATATTATCACCGATGCAAAAAGATGAACCAAATTTTAAAGAACATGCTCAACGTTATAAAAATGTAAGAATTAACCTTGAAAATAATGATTACTCTGATATAGATTCCTTTTATAAAAATAACAATATTACTTGTGATAAAGATTATAACAATATTCTTCGAGCTGGAATTAAACGACCAAGAGTGTTTGTCAAACGTCAACCTAGTGAAAAGTGGTATAACCTCTTCAATCCTTTTGTATTCAAAGAAGAAAATAATATAATAGAATATAATAATAATATAATATATATAATATAATTAGAAGTATAACTTCTAACGCGTGTACATAAGTACACACACTCTTTTTTTTTTGAAGTTATACTTCTTTTTTTATATTTGAATATTATGTCTTTTTAATTAATAACTAAGTTTTCGGAGAGCATCAGGAAGTTTGTGTGGTGATTTCTGTTGGGATCGGAGCATGTGGCAAGATGTAATCTCTGCCTATCCCAACGCCGGAAAGGCGTGTCTTTATGTACATAATAATATATATTACTAGCTGTACCCCGCCACGCTTCGCTGTGGCACATTCGCTGATATGCCACTGATGGAAAAAATAGATAAAAACAATCCTTGATGCGGATTATATATCATGCTAAAATTTCAGCTCGATCGGTGCAAAACTTTTTGAGTTTTTGAAGCGTACACAAACGAACACAACATTTTTATATATATAGATGTATGTAACTAAGTTTTACAACGTCATCATCATCATCATCAACAACCCATAACGTCCCACTGCTGGGCACGGGTTTCCCCTCACTTTCGTGGGCGTAGCACACTTTTTCCCACCACGGGGGCTAGATCCGGATTGGTGGATCACATACCTACCTCCGAAATAATTTTCGGGTAGGTATGTGGGTTTCCTCACGATGTTTTCCTTCACCGAAAAGCGAGTGATAATTACGTACAACAATGCTTTACAACAATAGTATGTTCCCGTGGGACAAAACGGAAACTAGGCGGGTGAAACCGCGGGGCGCAGCGAGTAAGTTATATTCTTTATGTGCCTTGTGTATTTCTGAACTGGTGTACAATAAAGTATTATCTATTTTATTCTATTCTAGGTACGTAATTAAAAATACATTATGAAGCCTTCGTAACTTAAGTTAGAATTTACATTGTAGCACACACCATTGTACCCTCCCATCTCATTAGCGAATTGAATGGAAAGCCTTTGATTAAAACTGGTCTACCATAGTAATGAAATCCGTAACGGCGCCGTTAATATGTGACACCACACATTTCGGGAAATGTCCACAACAATGTTACAGTACAGTGCCGGCGAAAAATTAAATTAACAGCGACACGCGGGGTTTGTAGAGCTAGATGTACTGGAACAGACCAAATAAATATTTAGACTTCTGTAGACTTTTGAAATGAAACTAATATTATAAATGCGAAAGTTCTTATTTGGAATCTGTAATCGTCATGCTACAAACTTTTCTGCCGCTACCAGATTTTTCTTCCTTTGTGTCTTCTTCTTTGCGGTCTTATTCCCTAATATCTTCTTCGGAAAGGATGTGACCTTACCACCACCACGTATGGACCTTACACAGCCTATTGGTCTGGAGTTCCAGGAACCAGTAGAGGGTGTCAGGGAGTTGGTGTACTGCTTTCTGCTGGGATCGTAGCATTTGAAAAGATTAGTCTCTGCCTCTCCCAACGAGGAAAAGCGTGACTGTAAGTATGTGTGTAAATTTAACGCGCCACGATCATATACATAGATCCTGACTAACTAGGATTGCCTATACTATGGTCCTACAAACACCCAGACTCAAACCATTTCTTCTTTTGTCTTCTTACTTTCTGTCCTCTTCCTTTATGCCTTCTTTCTTTGTGTCTTCTTCCATCATGTCTTTTTCCTTTTTACCTTCTTCCTTCCGACTTTCTATTAATTAGTAATGCTCTTCTGATCACCACGAACTCCATGTTTTCCTGCTATAAAGTGCATACGTAGCCCATAAAGTAAGGTTAACAGGTTCGACGCGCCGCTGTCTGCTGTGATGCCGTTGACAAATATTTTGTATCCGATCGGGTCTAATGAAAAAGTTAACGGCTAGCAAAGTATTGGTGTGACATAGTGTTTTAGCAAAGTTATGGGTATACCGGTATATATATGCAGTGGTAGCCTAGTAGAAGAACGTCTGCCTTCCAAGGAGAAGGTCGTGAATTCAAATCCCAGCGCGGGCACGTACCAATTTGTTTCTGTAAAGCATAACTACGTAATTATCACTCGCCTTTCGGTGAAGAATAACATTGTGAGGAAATCTACATACCTATCAGAGAATTATTTCAGAGGTAAGTGTGTTATCAACCAATCCGGACCGACGCTCCGTGGTGGATTATGGCATAACCCTCCTGACGAAAGTATGGGGAGACCCGTGCTCAGCAGTGGGACGATGTGGGTCGATGATGATTGATGATTGGTATATTGATTTAAAAACGGTTTGTGTTACTCTTTTGTAAATCCACCTTGTCGGTTTTTTGTTTCAGTACTGATTAAAATTAAAATCCTACTAATATTATAAATGCGAAAGTTTGTGAGAATGGATGGATGGATGGATGTTTGTTCCTCTTTCACGCAAAAACTACTGAACGGATTCGAATGAAATTTGGAACAGAGATAGTTTATAACCAGGATTGAGTAATAGGATACTTTTTATCCCAATAGTATGTTCTCGACAAAACAGGAACTACGCGGGCGAAACCGCGAGGCGCAGCAAGTAAAACCTCATTACAAAGCTGCAACTAAAAACAAAATCTTAAACGACTACGCACGTCCAAGGCGTCCATATCTTTCGCAATAAAACGTAAGTAACTGACCTGCGCAACATATCGCGACTTACACCAGTCTAATGCAATATACTCAAGTTTTAACAGTCGCAAGTAATAAAATAAGTTGACTTATGTCGTTAATCCATTGCGTTTAGTGTGTAGTAGCCAGAAATTCAGACATTGTGTCTACAATATAGTGATATTTTAAAAAAATTGGGGGGTTACTTATTGTTTCGTGATCATCACAGTGTATCCGCTCATTACTGAGCATGGATATTACCTTACTTTCCTGAAGAGGCTTAGGCCACGGGGACACCACAATACAGCAAACAAAAAAAAACTGCAATTCAAAGATGTAAAAATATGAGGCTTTAAAGCCGATGTCTCAGAGTGAAGAGCGCAGTACAGTTCCTCGCGTTGCACCTACTATCAGGAGAATGACTTGCTCAAGTTTTTGCTAAGTGAAATAAAAGAAGAAGAAAAAAAACAATAATTATTAAGCGGTAGTTATTTATCGCTTCACTCGAAATTATGAGTAATTTTTACTGAAATAGTGATCCAAATTGAACTAATTTCTACGTTATAGGAAATTTAATATTTTATCAATAAGGAATTTATACTGTACTAGATGTACCCTGCCACGCTTCGCTGTGGCACATTCGCACATTCGCTGATATGTCACTGATGAATAAAATAGATAAAAACAATCCTTGATGCGGATTATATATCATGTTAACATTTCAGATCGATCGGTGCAGAACTTTTTTGAAGCGTACACAAACCAACATTACATTTTTACATATATACACATATTTACATTTATACTTAATTATGATTTTTTTTTGTTTTATTGATAGGTATTGGAAATTGTTTAATCTTATGTTGATTTTTGTAAGGTTTTATGCCCGTGTGTTTATCACGTTTGTAAAATATTAAGCATAATTTCATAACTTTACTTTCGAGTTTAAAATGAAAATTTATCGTAGAACCCCCATGTTTACAGAACCTGGATTTAATATCCCCGTGTAATAAAGGAGAGATGGAAAATATTTTCATTACCGGACTGCCATAAAATATGGATAACTTACGTACCTTGCCGCAGTAACGAACATTACGTGAACTTTGAACAGCTATCCAAGCAGGAAAGTATTTTGCAACGATATAGTACTAGTGTGGTGGTATACATGATTTAGAAGGACATGACAGCTTCTGTCCCGGCGAAGACATTTACGGAACGAAACGAAGTTTTTATTATTGAGACGTTAAATGGTTACATTGTTGCTTTATTAATGGACTTTCGTAGATATGGATGTTCAGGTTTAATGCCCTGGAGAGGAAGAGAGTACAGAGTTCATTTACATTGATTTCAAGTTGATATTTGAGTAAAAAGATACGCAACATAGAAGTATATATAAACATGAAAAAACAAAAATAAAATTTGGTTTGACTGAGTGTCGTCACGAGCACGTGTTCACGTGATGGTAAGAGCTTCGCCTGCCCATAACAGTTACAGTGCCACCCAGAACTTTGCATTACATAATCCTGCGCGGCACTGCACTGCGCTCGTCAAGGATAACAATATATAATATAGGAGAAGTTTATTGCTTAGACAGTTGGGATTGGCGTCTCAGTGGGTAACCAGGCTAGTTGTTTGAACTGTAGGTATGCTACTGTACCTATGTCCATATAGAAATATTTCATTACACGTTTTACTAATGATACAAGCTGTATTAACCCGTCAAGCTTTTATTCGCACCCTGCAAAGATGCAAACTTTATAATAGACTTTGCTAATACGTGAATGGCGTGGCGAGGTATTGGCTTATTGTCTGCCACAACTAATGTGGATGGTAACGCCCATAGATAAAGCTGTGGAACTCATCAGTGTAGATTGGAGCCAATGTTTGGCAAATGTATTTTTTTTTATATGATGTACTTACTTGGTAATTTAAAAGTCCAAGTCTTCGAGACTTTGGCCATCTGCGTCAAATAGTTTGGTGGTTGGTGATCGGAGAACCAAGAGGTTATGATTTTTGGTCCCATTTTTTCAAAGGTCGATACAACGTTTTAGTTTTTGAAGCAGAATTAGGTTCCTACTAACTCTAATAATTAAAATAATTAAACTTCTACTATATAAAGCAATCTTCATTATCAACTAATATAAAAAGATAAAAATACATAGAAAACTAAAATTTAAAAATATATTTAAAGGAGCGTCCATGAGGCATGGTCCCAAGATCACTGGCTGTATTTCCACGTTGAATAGCAATAGCTATTCTCTGTGCGAGAAATGAGCCTTTCCTGTCACCAGCGGCGTGGAATAATCGAGGAAATAATTGCTAAACATTTTTTTTTGTATTGGGACCCCATGGACCTAAAGTTTAGAAGCCAAGCGGCACAATTATATACTCACTGCTTTAAAAAAACATTACAATACCAATATAATGTATTTTTCCTATCTAACAAGTCCTATTTCATTAAGCTTCTCAAAGCCAACATTGGCCAAATGTTACGCTAAGTGGTAAAGGAAATGCGTGTCCTAAGCGTTTTTTATGGGGGCATGATTATAGGATATTAGATAAATCGCTTCCATTCAACTTTTCCTATATCCATTATTTTGCTATCACGTGTTTTAATCAATTCAGCGAAATGTACATTTTGTAGCTGTACTATCTATTGTAGGTGGTATTTTCTGCGTACTACGTACTTTTTGGTAGCGGAAGGCCTCTTCTGCAAGACACCGCCTTGGGTAGTACCTTTGACAGATATTTAACCGCCAAGCAGTAGTGTGCAAACATTAATGTGTTCCGGATTGAAGGGCACTGTTTCCAGCGAAATTACTGGTCATATGAGACTTTAGAACCGATATCACAGGGTGATGAGCGCAGTGCAGTGCCGCGCAGGGTTGTGGAATGCAAGGTTCTGGATGGTGCTGTGAATGTTATGGGCAGGCGTAGCGCTTACCATCAGGTGAACGACTTGCTCGTCTCATCACTCAGTCAAATAAAAACAATCTTTGTTACAAAAGGTCAACATTAGATTAATTATTCATATTGTTAAACCAATAACCCATATTTGATTACTACATCAAATAAATACAAACAAAGAGTAATAAAACGTTTTACATTATTTTAAACAACTCAGCCTATTTGAGTCGCAAAGTACAACTTTTAACGATACGCTTCTCGCTTTTCCAAGGAAAAGAATGAATGGAGTAGAATTTTAACTAAAAGTTTTTTGGTGGTTACGAGCGCTTTGCTTGCTTATTACGTCACTTGTTTCTGTAACATTGTTTAAGAAAACTATTCTGACTGTGATGAAAAAAATAACTGAAATTAACGTATATTTTAAATACTAAGGAGTAGGTATAACACTCTCTTCCTCTCTGAAGGTTAGAAAGGCACATGCTCCACCTTAAACTGCATAGTTGCTCAACATGTTAAACAATAAAAAATACCATTGGTCAATCCAGATCAGTTTGATGACACTGCAATATTGGAAGCAGATGCGGAACAACACTTACAGCACAGCAGAATTCCGTGAAGGTTAGAGAGAACATCGGCCAGATCGGACTTCTCATCAGGTCAGATAGCAGTTAAATTTAAAAAAAAACAGAACAAATAAATGTAGTAGCATTGTCCTCTCCTCTGGTTTCGTTGTTCCCTCACTGGACTTCAGCGATGATTCATCATCATACCGCTCTGGCTGTGACTCATGGCATTCCTAGCAGTTGCACCTGATGAAATTACAACCCACGGTCATTGACCTGTCACAAGCATATGCTAGAACAGAAAGTGTACCGAATTATTGCATCATAAGACAATTAAACATCTTCGTTTCCAGACGTTGTAGATGCGTACCAGAAATGATCTGTTCGATCATGAGGAAGAACCTCTTTTTTGCTGATGTTTACTCATCATCATCACCCCATATCGTCCCACTGCTGAGCACGGGTCTCCCTTACTTTCGTGAGGAGGGTTAGGCCACAATCTGCCACGGGGATTCAGTTTGGATTGGTAAATAACATACCTACCTCTAAAATAATTCTCGGATAGGTATATGGGTTCCTATGCTTTTTAAATGTCCACACTGGGATTTGAACTCATGAGCTTCTCTTTGGAAAGCAGACGTTCTCCCACTAGGCTATCACCGCGTCCCAATCTACCTACGCACCTACCTGGGGCCCAATTCTATAACATAGACTAAAGCAACACGCCATTGACATACTATCGACACACTACAGACATTATATTGCCACTGTTGCAAATTTGGCATTCTGCGAAAACTCCAATGGTGTCTCAGTGGTGTCTCAGTAGTGTGTCGATTGTGCGCCTGTGGTATGGCTGTTGTGAGGCAGTACAATAGTTTTCAGTGTGGCTAGCAAAAATAATAATTTATAGAATACCAAATGTCAATGACTATCCTATTACGACACTACCGACACACAATTGATAGGTTAGTTATTTTATAGAATTGGGCCCCTGATGTGTAATGAGTACATACCATCTTCCGATTATTGTATTCAGTCAGTATGAATGAAAAATCCGCATTCCGTGGAAATCATCAGACCGTAGACTGCACTTGGCTTCAGCGATGACTAACTCTACTTAGAGTGACTCATGCATTCCTAGCAGAAACACAGCCAATGAAAATCAGGTCATGCTGTCATTGAACTGAATACGAGGACCTATATAGCTCGCCTTCCACTGCGAAAGAGTGAACGGAACCAGGCAAGCGGGGATAAAAAAGAACCGTTTGCTGTCTGCAGTTCCTTTATCAGGCATTTTAGATGAAGGAATTACTGGAACTGCTTGTTTTAAGAAGTTTGTTCCTTGCTACTGATACTAATGAGCTATCAAGTACAGGAGGCCTACCATGACATCTTATAGCGATTCAATTGAAGACCTAAACTGAACCGCGTCGCGTAATCGTACCGTGACGTTTTATGTTGCTGCCATTTTGAACCTTATCTGTATCCAGTTTAGGTTGAAAATGGCAGCACCATAAAAAATAAGACGTTACGTTACAATTATGCGACGCGGTTCACTTTAGGTCTTCAATTGAATCGCTATAAGAGGTCATGGTAGGCCCCCAGGTTGTTAATTTTTGCCACTTCTATTTCTGATTGCGTAGTGGGAGGCCTCCTCTGCAAGAGACTGCCTGGGGAAGTACCACACTTTTGCCAAATATTCATCCGCCAAGCAATAGTAAATAAATAAATTTAAACTTTAATCCTTGTCATAAACACCAATTTATAAACCAAAAATAATTCAATAATATTTATTAGTTTTGGTTTGTATATTTTGGGAAATAATTCAAAAATTAATAGTTACTTAGTTTTCACTTTTATCGGCAGTCCCCAAAGAGTGCCCTGCGTGTTTTTTTCTAGTTACAAGACTACGAAGGAATAATATTTCTTGTCTCATCTCGTCCTACTACTCCGTTGTATTCTCATCACAATCGGTCTAGCAATAATTGATTCTGAATGCTGATAAACAAGAAGTTATTAAATAAAATAAGTAGTGCTCTTATCCTTGCCGATCTTTTTATAAATTAAATACAAAATGTTAAACTTAGGTACTGAAATATTTATTTAAAATAACAATTACAATATTTTTACAATACTAATGTCTAGAAGACTTCCACTTGGTCAGGATTATGATATTTTTCTGAAAAAAGAAAAATATTTTTATTAATTAAAAGTTTCGAGGCTGAATTCAATTTAATTTAAAATTAATTTAATCTCTTATATAAATGAGTAGTGTGATTATCAGACTGATTTCCGAATGGTAAGCACCATCCATGACCACTTATGACGATGGAGATCTAATATATGGTACTCAAGATCTGTTTTAGGTAAAAAAATCAAATGAAATTCGATTATTGATAGATGAAATAAAAAAAAGTTAAATGTCCTTATAAACCTAAAGTGTATTAAAATTAGTAGAAAAAAAATTCAAAAAAAAATAGTATAAAAATAATAACACAGACAGATAATATTTAACAGTAAATACTAGTGACATGAGGCACCAAAACACAGACGAAAAGAAAAAAAGAGACCCGAATCCGAATCCAGACAACACATATTCAAAGTCCGATTACAAACGAACATACAGCCTGAGGCCATATTGTCTTCCAATCCGAATTGTCCGGTTCTAAATAACCAATCCGAAACACACAGATGTAATTGACATAGGCACGGGACGAAAAACGAATGCGATGCATCAAAAGGAACATTTTGAACATGTATTTTTTTGAGGGTTCGGATAGAACAAAAATTTACTGCATGACTCATTGTTATTTGATTTTTAATCTTCATAGTTCATCTTTTAAACTTCATCCTTTCGAAGAATCGTTGCCTTCGCCTTCCTCAAAATCTCATTGATGTTTAATAAATAGCTGTTTACTAACATTTTGATTTTCTATACTAACCAGATTTGTTCTATTGCCTGGTTGGATAAGTTATATCTATAACATAATAAAAACGTACATATTAATTTTGATTTTAGGAGCACCAAACTAATCTAAACTTAAAGACAATCATGAATCTATTTGGTTAGCTCTAAAACATCCGTATTTATGGCTCTGTTTGTTGTAATAACTGTGGGCATAAAGATTACGAATGTAGAAAAGGAAAAACAAACCGTACATTTGCAAAAATGACTTAATCACCAACAAAAAATAAACATTTACAAACATCAACTTTTTCGCAGCGAACCCTGAAACACCCACACAAATCCAATCGGTCAACCTCAAAGCTTTCGACAGTCGGCCGCATGACTCACAAACGATTGAAACGTAACAAACAAAAAGTTAAAAAAGAAGTACCGATTTACCATTGCAAAAAAAAACTCGTAAAATAATTCTTAAAACAAACTACAAAGAGTACAAAGTTGATTGGAGAGTCGTGAAAGACTATAGGTGGCAATCGGAGGCGGCATGCTTGCAAACATACACGAATTTTACGCTATAAAAGAAAGGAATATACCATAGAATAGATATATTAATGTAGATGGTGGAACTGCACTGTACAATGCCAGTAACTGACCTTTTGTAGACAAAGAGTAGAATGGTAAAGGGAAATGCCCCGCTGTGCTTTAGGAAGCAGACGTCTTCACCGTTGACCGTTTGGGAGTATTGAAAAAGATTTTTAGTAGGGTTGTCATTACGTTTAATTTGAATTGAAAAAAAATAAAAAAATTAATGATTATTTGTTTTTCACTTTTTAACATGGAATTTTATTAAAACAGAAAACCTCCCATGATTTTTTATTATTTCAATTATGGTTCACAAGATAAATTGATAGTTTTGTTTGGGGTGGTCCACTTGCAGCTTTATGGACGGCTTGGTGAACAAAACAAGGGAACTAGTTAAATGACCAGTTGTCAAATTAGTATGGATTCTTTTTTGTTTTATTTTTTTGGATTTTGGTGTTTTGGTTTTTTATGTATGGTATATATTGTTATATAAATATTCCTTGGTAGACTGATAGAGTATACCACTGAAATTCAGTCAAAATTACAATTGTATTCATTGTAGTTTTCATAATTTTCTATCGTGGCAACCTTTCCACAAGTGATCACGCTTAGCAATAATTACAAAAAAAAAGTCGACAACCCTAACGAACAATGACCAATAACAACATGAACCGAACTGCACTTTACATTGTCCTATTCAACCTCCAACAATATTTACAACCTATTACAACGTGGGCTACCATTCCACTATCCAAAATTGTCGGTTTAGTCACCCTTTTCAGCGCTTTATTGTCATAATTAGTTCCTATACCTTTGTCCGGTGCCGTAACTAGTTTATTATACGCCCGGTGCGAGTTTCTATAATTGCACCCTTTTGCGCGCTTTTTGGACATTTTTGCGCCTCTCCAAGGTTCGCGCCATGTGCCTGTGCACCGCCCCTACTGGCCTATTTACCACGCTGCCTTTGTCCAAGTCTGTAATTGTTTGTCGTCCGCCCAATTTTGAATAGACAGTAGATTGTAAAGGATACAATTATTGCGTTCATTTGAATAGGAACCTACGGCAGTTGGCAAAATATTGAAGAGTCCATAAGCATGCTGAGCTTTGTGAAAAATGGTAGTACATTGATGACAGATGAAGCATAGAAGATTTTCAACTGTTAACAGTCTTCCTACTGTTAATCAATGAGGAGTTCAATTGTTTTCCATTTCTTTCATCAGCTCCACTCTTTGACACACAATATTATAATGATGTCATCGAAGACAGCCATGCAACAATTCTGTCAAACAACTATTAACTAATTTTACCTAACCTATACATATTAGGTACTGAGATAAATGAAAACTTGTAAAAGTAAATGGAACTGGTCAGGTGATGGTGGAAATGGTATTGTACTGGTGGTACTGATGGTGATTGATAATAAAAGGTACAGACTTAATCTTGCAGATCTTCGGATCCATCGACAGCAGATAGGCATTGAGGCTGTTTTCGCAGTTCATGTAGGCCATTCCGAACCCCAATCCTCCTCCAACAAACATCGGCCAGCGTCTGAAGCCACGGAAGAAGAAACTGCCCATCATGCTGCCGATTAGAATACCCGCAGCTGGAAAGAAAAAGATCAGGTCATTTAACAGCCGAAAGATGTGGCGATGGCTTCTGGTATCAGACTTCATCAGGCCATTCAACGGGATCTCAAATTTTTTGAAAGGGAGGAAATGCCATCTACTATCCCCTCCACCACGGGGGTGATGGAGGAGGGTGTTTTAGACTCAAAACCCCCCGTGAGCAGTCTTCCACTGAGTTTAGGCAAGATGGATGTTGTGGATGGAGAAAAAGGGGGTCTCAATTGCTACCAATCGTTAACAACTGGCATCGACCGGCTTGAAGTCCAATCCAAAGCACGGAGTGATGGAAATTCGTTTATAACTTACTAGCTGCGCCCTGCGGTTTCACCCGCATAATTCAACTTTCCCACAATAACTTTCTTAAAAGCAATATATTTTCCACAGTTTTTGCCACATTCTTCATTAATGGACTATTCGACACAAGAAGAGTTGTTCAATTCGGACCAGTAGTTCCTGAGATCCTAGCGTTCAAACAAACAAACAAACTCTTCAGCTTTATATACTAGTATAGATGAGGATAAGGCATAGGTACTATGCCCAAAGATCAAACCTGGTGTCGTATTGAATTTGTACAAATTTCCGATCGGTTGTCATCTTTCAGATAAAGGAATAACAGCTCTATATTGCTCTCCAGGATACATGAAAAAGGTAGTTAATGTGGTACGTACCCATTTTCAAGCCAAAGTCAACGAAGCATGCTGAATATCTTTCTTCGAAGTCTCTATTGTCAGATTTAGGCATTTCTTTCCTCGCACTAAGTTATAAGCAAACCTAATTTAAAATTCATTTCCGAAAATATTCGATTTCGATTCTCAAAGGTTTCTTTTATTATTTTCTACAACATCTAGGTAAATATTTGGTACACGAAACAAATTTTGGACGGTTTTATTTTGAGTTGTCACATTTTCTTTTTAATGCCAGAAGAAAATAGGTTGATTAGAGTTTTTGAAAAAGGTTCAGTGATGAAAAAAGTTTTAAAGAATATCTTCGAAAAAATTTAGATTATTTCACGAAACAGTTATGTATTTTATTGTTATTGTAATTTACTAGACACTTCTATATAGGAACTTTCATCTATGTACAGGAGATGTCCCTTTCAAGCCTATCAGAGGTATTCTTGTTAGAGCAAACCATGCCATACGCATGGAGCTTAGCGATAAGTCCTAAGCCATGCACCGTCCTTAGTCACAAACCGATATAAATATAAGTCAGTAGAACATTTTCATACAAATAAGGTTAATCTCGAGCGCTTTTGAAGTTGGACCTTACAAGTTCGCATAGAATTCCATTTTCCTTTTTGCTGAAGCTTTCGTGACACAGTCAAACTATAAAACGCGGGATGCCGATTCATTTTCTGCCCAGAGCAAATATTGTGTGTACATAAGTGGGCAAGAGGATACAGCTCTCGTAGTTTATGACTTATTAACAGCCCTAGTTTTAGAAAAAAACTAAGCGAGGTGAAATAATGAATAGTAGACCAAGGTAGACCAAGCGGTGGTAGCATAGTGGGAGAACGTCCGCCTTCCAATCAGACAGTCGTGAGTTCAAATCCCAGTGCAGGCACGTACCAATGTGTTTCTGTAAAACATATGTACGTAATTATCACTCGCTTTTCGGTGAAGGAAAACATCGTGAGGAAACCCACATACCTACTCGAGAATTATTTCGGAGGTAGTTATGTTATCTACCAATCCGGACTGGGCCCCCGTGGTGGATTACGGCCTTACCCTCCTCACGAAAGTGAGGAGAGACCCGTGCCCAGCAGTGGGACGTTATGGGTTGATGATGAGACCAAGGTGAATTGGTTCAGGGGGTGAATCAAATCACCAATTAATTCGGTCATAATTCAAAATCCACGGCTAACTAAATGAAACCAATCAGCGCTTCTGTCGCTGAGAAGGATTTAGCTTGACATTACCTTACATGTCAGTCTAGGCGACGCTTCCCAGAGTACTGTTGTTTTCGTAAAAAGTCATCCGAAGCTTTAGCATCTGGCCTAAATAAACGGTCCTCTAAGAGAATCTCTCATTTAAAATAACACTATGTCTTATAAAGAGTATTGGCATTCGACCCTCTGAACTTACCATACTGATTTCATTCTATACTGCGACAAAGTCCTAAAGTTCACCTGAATAGACAGTCAATTAAGGGCAAGCCTACCGGAAGCTCCCTCAAAGGGATTGGAACTGAAGCTAATCCTTGGAGACAATTAATACAACCAATTATGAATTCAATCACATTCCGTTAATACTGATTCGATATGATGATTAAGGGTAATTGTTTTGGAAGATTAGGTATTGCATTAGGTAATGTACTAATTACATTCAGGTATCAGGTATCCGTATAGGATTCGATGCCATTGTTTATTAATAAGGGAAAAGGAAACCTTCGTGAGGAAACCGACATAAGTCTAAGAACTTCAAATTTAAAGATTAGCACGTCTCAAAAGTTCGTGGAAGGTCGTCGATTTAATAAATAATTAATTAATCAATACTAGTTATAATTTTTTTCTAACACTGTTTTCCAGTAGAAGTTCCGTTATCTACCTTCCATCAGAAACAGATTGCCTCTTTAAAATTGTATTTCTATCATTTTACTTGGCCTTTCTTTCGTTAAACTGCGATTAATCAGTCTCATACTCAGAAACTAAGTACGAACTTAAGATCTTAGTACACGTTAAGGCCGAACGCCTGACTGAGCACTAGATTCAATTTAAACGTTTTCTTGCAATATAAAATCTCGCAGGCGTATAATAATAATATTAATTGTGAACAAGTAGAACTGGAAATATAGCTTAATTTCGTCTGAAGGAAGCCACGGGGCAGGCAGGTTTTCGCTTATTTTTTGCATTTTATATATATATTTTTTTATTAATTTATGTGTTTTTTTTTAATTTCCACTTCTTACTGAATATGGATTTCCGCAAAGTAACGCCTAATTCAATTAACCGGTATTAATATGGCAAATATCAAAAGATTTAAAACTGATATACAAGCTCCAAACGTCGGTAGTTACTTTAAGCTAATAGGAAACAATAATAATTGTAGGATCCAAACAAATTTATGATAAGTGGAAACTAGTATCCAATACTTTAGCAAATAGACAATAAGCTCAAAGAAATGAACTGATTTCATCCTACGATTCATTTCTAACCAACACACGCTCAATACCGGCCAAATCACGCATAATTGATCCGGTATAAACCGGACTTAACCAGCACAAACTAGACTAAACTAGTCTAAACCAGTAATAGACAAAGGATTTAGCGCCAAACAAGCTGCACGCCTAATCATTGCTAGGATTGCTAAAATATAAGCGCAGTAAGGAAAGTTACGATAGTTAGGCCTGAAACTGCGTAACGCGCGCGCCTCCGCGGTTCACACAAATTGCTTCACCGTGGACGCGCGCGTAACGCTGTTTTGGGCCTTAGGCTAGCTGGTCATACTATCTACCTATCTGATTTAGATGTAGACCGATTTAAATCCAAGTAAAACATCTAAGGTGTTATAATAATCTTACTTATTTATATGTAGAGTTTAGTGGGGCACCATGGTCTAACAAAACTATATACGAAGTGACGTCAGTAACTGGCGTGGATGACCACAGTCTGTAGTTCAGTTTTTTTCAACTCTAAACATAACTTGGGGGTTGGTAACGAGACGAGAAAGTCGTTCACTTGATGGTAAACACTAAGCCAGCCCATAACAGTTACAGCGCCACCCAGAACTTCGCATAGGATTATCTGGCGCGGCATTGCAATACGCTTGAAACTCTGAGACATCGGCTCTTAAGTCTCATATGTCCAGTGATTTCGCTGGAAAGTGCCCTCCAAACCGAAACACAGTAATGTTCGCACACTATTGCTTGGCCGATGAATATCTGGCAGAGGCGTGGTACTTCCTTAGGCGGCTTCTTGCCGGAGAGGCCTACTACTACAAAAATAAATAATTTTTAGTGGTTGGTAGTTGGTGTTTTATAGTGGTCATCTACCAGAATACCCATACTGCTGTTTTAGACAAGCCTGCTACTGCTACCGCAATTGTATTTGCATGTCTTATCAAAGCGGTTTCCGGTAACTAGACGAAATTGACAGCCCTGATTGGATGGGGGAGACGATGGGGGTCAAAGTGTCTCATAATTAAGATGGATTTTGTGTCTGGAATTCCGAAACCTGCTTAGCTGTCTGATGGCTATGACATTAATAATTTTGAAAGCGGTTCAATTAGATGTCATGGAGTCAATATCGTTGGCTTAGTATATCAAAATTAAAATATACAGCACCTATTAATTCCAACGCTACATATTTTAAATTACTAACATTTCATCTCGTTCATCTATCATATTTATTAATTTTGTGTTTAAAATAATTTATTTTGGGCGTCCGCTGAAGACCCTATCAAAGTTTTATCAAAATTGGTCCGGCTGTTTCGGAGTCCATACCATAGTGCACTTTCATACATACATCTATTTATACGAGTATAATTAGACATTTTAGTTGATACATAATTACATATTATATTCCATAATATATTATGCAAAGCATCACGAGTACAGCTAGTAAAAATAGCATACTAAAATGAATAATTATTTATATCTGAAATCGTTCCTTATAATATAATATTACGGTATCAATTTATGCAAATTTATTTGAATAAACGTCTCTAATCCATCCTAAACAGTCTTTGATGACGTTTTCCCTCAGGCCTAATGCATTAAACCTATCATTTGAAAGCTTAATATAATTTAAATGGAAGAAATTGTAAATAGCCTACAGCAACATTAACAATTAAGCATATTATACTTTCAAAGTTGAACGACATTTTGCGTAAGGATAAATGACAATATTTTGAAAGAGGGATGGAAATCACACCCCTATTTGTTCGTGTTGTTTTTGAAAATAATGGCTTCCTGATCTTCCTGATCTTTGTGCAAATTAATCGGTGTTTATTTTTATAGGGATTCAAAGTTAATTGAGTAAAGCTTTTTATCATAAAACAAACCACAGGTCAACTAAGAAGCAAACAGACTGAGGTGGTGACAGGCGCTTCAACAGTAGTGATTCTTATTTTAGATAAACACATGAAACCGAGTGTTTAAATACTAGTCTTGCTTTTGACCGCGTAAGACGCCAATGCAGACGCGGTCACCGAAACAGAAGCTGGCCTAGACACCGACTTAAATCCAGACGTCAACCTAAATCCAGAAATCGATGCGAATCTAGACGTCGATGTAGATCCAGACATCGATGTAAATCCAGATGTCGACGGAAATCCAGACGACGATTCAGATTCAGACGTTGACGGAAAACCAGACGACGATGCAGATGCAGACGTTGATTCCAATCTAGATGCCATCGCAGGTCCAGATGTGGATGCTGACGCGAACACATTCACCAACGTCGCCGCAGACACTGATGCTTAATTACTCACAAAAGGTTGAAATAAACTGAACGAACAATGTAATGAATGTCCGATGCAAACCTGGGATCACAAATTAAAAATTCCCGCCGACCGCATTATAAAGGGTGCGACACATGTGGGCTGAATTCTAATTGGCGTTTCGGTGTCTTTATTAAATAGGGAAACGTGGTTGCTTTCGTTTTAAAATTTACCGGTCAGACGGGTAAATTAAATTCTAATAATATATTTTGATGTAATATGTAAAGATTTAAACACAGTTTGTAAATTATATTTAAGTTGTATTTATTGAACTGAGCTTAGTTAAAATCAATACGTTAGATTTTCAAAATACTGGTAATTAGTTATGCAATTTTCATGGACGGATGAGACTTAGCATCAGGTGAAGGATTTTTTTACCCTGCCAGCCTGTTTGGAAGAATCATATGGCTTTTAATAGATTTTGAAGACTATGATTTTCTAGATCTATAGCCACATTTTCAGTGCTGTCCTAAAGTTTTACTACATAAATCCACATTATTTTATTCAATGCACAATCTGATTTTCCTTCCTGATTTAGAAATTCATCATTCATGCATTCATTCATTCCTACATGTGTTCCCGAAACAACTCTTTCTTGTTCCACGTGTAAACAATCATACGGTACATTTACCACCATGGTGTTGCCAACAATTTCAACAAAGGCACAAATCTAAATTAGGAATTATGTTGTCACTACAGAAGCACAAAACGACAATAACTGATGGAGTGTGACCACGGAGAAAGCATTGTGGGTGGCTAATTTGGTACTCAATTAACGTAAATTTTAAAACTAATTGGTTGGTGCCGTCAGCGGCAATATTAACTTTTTTTTAACCTGTCTGATCCCACTGCTAAGCAAAGGTCTCTCCCAAAGATCTCCTTCCACTGATCTCACTCTATTGTTTTTTTGGCCAGTCACTCAAGAAAGCATCTAAATAGTCTCGTCATTGCTTTCTGGGCCTTGCTCGGCGTCGTCGTCCGTCTTCAGGCGTCCACAGAGTAAATTTACTTAACATATCAAATTTTCTATTCAGGAAATTATACAAAAAATACCTCATCACTAAACCACAGTCATCTACGCCAAAACATATACCACGGTGTGGATTTTTGTTGGACTTAGGTCCTCGTAGTTCCTGATTCCTCAGGGGCTTCGGGTCGCGGATCGGGGGGTCCAACACCCAGCTATATAGTCCCGAGTTGAGATGCGTTCTGCGATGTTCTCCAGAACGCATCCAACATAGAAGAGGCCAGAACAGCCTCAGAGGCGAGTCCGAGGCAGTCGCCTGGACGCCCGCAGGGGTGGTTGCGGATGCGCGATCAGCGATCCCGGGACCACCCCAACATGCGGAGAGGAGAACAACCCGGGGTTTTAGTGGGTAAATCCCGTCAGACTAGCTGGCGGGGGAATCCCACATAACCACCCAGTCCCCCCCGTGGCTGGGTGGTATGAGTAATGCATTTCCCCGAACAAAAAAAAAATCCTGATTCCTCAGACATAAAGAATCCTAGTTTTTCTTAGGACGTGATATTTCGTTACTTATTTATAATAAACCTACGTATATGCTAATTAGCTAACTCTACTATTAACTAACTAGATTAATATTAAAGTTATATAATTATCTAGATTAAATAAATTTCAAAAGTATCAGCTATAGTTCAATTGTGAACTATGAACGACTTTGCTCGTCTAATTACTCAGTAAAATAATAATTAATATGGACTTTGTCATTCCAAAACCGATCTTACCACACCAAAGTTCCAACGCGAGTCACTCCAGTTTTACTACCCTTTATCAATATTCAAATCCCTTTCTTTGTCCCGCCAGGCAGTTCAATCAGGAGTCGAGCCAAATCACCCGTGAGGCTAATCAAGGCTCGTAAAATTAAGGCAACTATAAAACAAGCCTTAAATCTCAACTCGTAAACTAGATGAGGACATTCGTAAGCAGATGCAGATGCGCCAATCGGATAAATCCTGCAATTTTGGCCTTTGGTAATTTTGTGACGAGTGTCGTAAAACTGAGATGACATTTTGAGGGATTGACACGTCTTTTTCTCGACTGTTGTGTAGAATTTTCGACATCGTATTGCGAAAATGTTTCTTCGTCGTGTCAACAGTGTGGCCATTGGGGATGCTCTGTAGCGATGCGGAACGTTGCTAGTGTAAATCCGTGTCTCCTGCGCGTGTTTTGATCTACACTATACAAAACTTTGTCATTTTTGACAACAGAATTCTTATGAAATAAATCAAACATTTTCTAAAAAAATATTATTATGACAATGTTTTGTGTAAAAGTTTTTGTGTAGTGTGTAGAACAAAACACTCGCAGGAGACACGCGGCTTTATGTAAGGAAATACCAATAGGACATTATTTTGGCATGACATTTTGAATAATTGATACGCCTTTTTCTTGACTAGGATTTTGTGGCGGATTTTTGACATTGTTTTGCGATTTTTTTTTCTTTACCGTTTCAGCAGATTGGCAATTATGGTTAATAATAATGGGATAATTATGGGTTCTTCATCATAATCACTATAACCCTTATACGCTATATTTAAACAAGTAAAATAGGTATGTACAAGATCTTAAATCTTTTTAAAGATGGTTACCTGTTCCTGTTCGACGTTGATTGGTTCCTGTTCCTTGGTTACCTGTTCAACGAGGACGAGGTTGCGAGCAAATGAGAGTAATTTTGCTAGATTATCCATCTGATGTGGACCGGCTTATTTATTAGATAGATGTAAAGTCAATAAAGTCAGATTTGAAATTACATGCCGTAAACCCACCCCAGATGAATTTCATGCAAATGCAGCGACAATAAAACATCGGGATTTGGCTCTTTCATTAATGTTTTAATGGTAATGTTCCAATTTCCTTTAATTACGTAGAGGTCAAAGATTGAAGTTTATTTTTATATATTTCTGAGCTTATCAGTAATGAGGGTCAAACATCAATGCTCCAGGGCGACAAAAAGAGCGCAATGTCACGCATAATTTAGAATTATAATTTAGTTCTCTGTGGCACTGCGCTTACCATCAAGCTAACGGCAAGATAGTCTCGTCACTTTATTTTTTCTAAAATGTGTCTACATAGGTTGGCGCCCAAACTGGGGCAAGTTTTTTTTTTTCATATTTATATCAATAGCAAAAACATTAGAATTTTGTGGAACATTCAAATATCAATGAATATTTAATTTTAATAAAATGTGAATGTGATAGGTGTAAGTTCCTGATAGAATAGTCTTAACCTTATATGCAAAATACGTAACCAAGGAATTGCAAGGTATTACAGACAGCAAAACAACAACCACAGCAAATGCTAACACATAAAGACAAAAATCAACGACAGGACAGAAATTAATGATAGTAGAGACCTAACGTCCCAATTAAGAAGAAAGAGTATAATGAAGAAGGAAGCTTAAAACTTTATAACATGCATAAATACTGCCCGTCATTGGTAAACTATAAAATCGTCATCATCATCATCAACCCACATTGTTCCACTGCTGAGCACGGTTCTCCCCTCACTTTCATGAGGAGGGTTAGGCCATAATCCACCACGAGGGCCCTGTCTGGATTGGTGGATAAAATACCTACCTCTGAAATAATTCTCGGGTAGATACCTACGTGGGTTTCCTCACAATGTTTTCCTTCACTGAAAAGCGACTGATAATTACGTACATATGCTTTTACAGGAACACATTGGTACGTGCCTGCACTGGGTTTTTTTTATTTGACTGAGTGACGAGACTGGCATGTCGATTCACCTGATGGTAAGCGCTACGCCTGCCCATAACAGTCACAGCAACACTCAGAGCCCTGCATTGCACAATCCTGCGCGGCACTGCACTGCGCACGTCACCCTGAGACATCGGCTCTAAAGTCTCATAATACGCCCAGTAATTTCATTGGAAACAATGCCCTTCAAACCGGAACACAATAATGTTTGCAGACTACTACTTGGCGGATGAATATCTGGCAAAAGTGAGGATCTTAGATGAACCAAATAAATCGATTATCTGCCTATCGAAGCCTCAAAAAATCACATGGAATTCATGATCCCTCACGTGATAGCCGCACCGTGCGCCATACACTCGGATTAGATGACAAAATGCATAGGTAGTAAACTTTACGACTATGCAAATTTGAGATGACGACAGTAAAACCTAAACCCCTGTGTGTAGGCATGCAGATTGCTAAATTAAGGATGGTGGAATGCTTTCGTCTAATAATTGTTCTGCAATTAGTTGGCAGGCGTCATGAGTTAAATTATTTTGCGTCTCTTATAAAATATGCGTGTCAACAGTTCCAGGAAACTGTTCATTTTTCGTTACTTTAACACTGTGACAGCTGAGCCTTTTTGCTTGTAGCCACGGGTGCGGTTCTGAACGCGCCATGGTGTTTTCCATACAACAAACACAACGATTGTGTTTTGCCGTACTCGTGGCAAGTTATGAAAAACACGACAGTTGTGTTTTCAGCAGTGAATGTGTTAAGTTAGCTATCTCCCGAACTCTTTGTCTTATTTCAAACTTCTTTCAATAAGCCTTCATGTCAAAGTGTCAACTCCTACGTAACCGTTGAGCGCAACAGAAAAATATGACGATTGCTTTAACACATTCTCTGCTGAGCCGATTTTCTTGTCTAGCCACGGGTGCGGCTCTACACACTCCATAGTGTTTTCCCATACAACAAACCCAACAGTTGTGTTTTCCCACACTCGCGTCAAGCTATGAAAAACACGACAGTTGTGTTTTCAGCACTGAACGTGTTAAAATTTCTCCCATGCGTCGATAAAGGATACAATTAAATTTTTTTTTAAATCTCGCAATTTCATAGTATCTTTTTAATACATTTCCTGATTCATTTTAGTACACCAACATTGTTCGCAAACTTAAACCCTGTAAAACTTACCTCAGATAACTCGTTTATGTCGAAGGGATTAAAAATTTACTCGTAAACTGGGTTTAGCGAACAAGAGGGGGTAGCAGTACTGTAACTACTCGCATTATGGATTGGAGGTTTATGGCGAGATGTTTTGTAGCAGGATTTATAAGTTATTTCGGGTAACAAGTAAACACATTGTTTAAAGGTCCTTAAAGATAATTTTTTTTTAAATTCGTTCGAAATTAGACCACTGTCTCACCCGATGTTAAGTGACAATGCGGTCTACGATGGTACACGCTTACCAAGTAGTAACCTATTCTCTCGTGACTTGAAGACTCCCAGGATGTAACTATCGAAAAATAGACTCAGGTAAAGAGTTTCACTCCTTCTGTCAAGAAAGAGAGCTGCAGACTCTCTTTCCGATGTAGAAAACAGGGAACATTCTTAAAACTTAAATTATTACTGCATACTTTACTTGACCGCTACCAATTACAATAATCGAAGAAAACATTTGAGGAGTTATAACAATAAGCACTGTACAACGCTCAATAATATTGCTGATGCAAACATTTGGGCGGTTTTGTATATAATCATAAAGGTTAAAAAATGTGTTGTTTTGTCATAAAACAACAATTGTTTCTTCGTACAATCGCCCAATTTCCCTGTCAATCACAACCAAAATTACCCAGTGATTAGACCTTCAACGAAAAGGAAACCGAATAACGCCCAGCAATTTGGACGTCAAATAAAAAAAATTGTCACACACGTATTTGTACTCTATTGATTTGTCACAACACCACCAATTTAAAAACTCAGACAATGGCACAGGTAAAATTAAAATTTATAACCAATTCACGTTAACTGGTTGACCATTCAAACAGTGAAACGTGTCATTAAGTTTAAAAAGCAACGCATAAAACAACTGACAAACTGACAACACTTAATTAAATAAATCCAAACGTATCCTTAAACTGCAAATATCAGTTTTGAACTTTAATTCGTGAAACCAAGCCATTAAAATTGTTTAGCAATGAATAAACATACACTTGTAATGTTTCAAATGACAAACTTAGATTTGCGGTTTGCGATTTACCTCTACCAAACAGTAGTCAAGGGATGTGTTGTTTTGTAACTTCGGGTTAAGTTTGTATTTATTGTACAATAGATGAGTGTAAATGCTCAGGTGCGTAACAAACTAATTAATTCGAATGCCCGCATTTGATTACACAAATCAAATGGTGTGTATTGTATAGGGGCGAAATGAGAAATCGCTAAGAAATTTGGTTCGTCACGTTTCTGGCTTGTATCCGGTACATTTTTTTTTTGTGACGCCTCATTACTGCGTTTTGAATGCAGTGTTTCTGTTTTTTAGAATAGTTAGTTTTTTGTTTATTTATAAAATAAACTGGTAAAAATATTAAAACAATAGCCATAACTTTGTCAAATTTGATTTTAGTTAGTGTATTACAGAATAATGTAATCTTAATTAATACACTTTTTATACACCCATCTATTTAAGTGCGCCAAAAATTTAATTTAAATAATTCCATTCCTTTTACGCACACTCAAGTTTTTTAGACATAAAATGTCCGATAAATAATTGTACTCCGTTTTACACCTTGCCTTGTGCAAAATAGAGTCAGAAAAGGAAAACTAATTTGGTTACTTTTTTTTTTAATAAAATCTCATTTTTATTTTTATCAGTCTATAATAATATTTTTTTTTTTAATATATTTCTGTCTACAACAGTCACTAGCTCTACACAGTGGTGCGCCCCACGCACAGGTGTCGTCGTTTCACACGGCGCGCCACTTTTATGATATCTCGTTTATTATTGTGTCCAGTAATTACTCGATGCGCGCCCACTGGGCGGCGGCGTGACCGCAGCGATAGCTGTAACTAGCATTTATGGGAAACTGCAGGTGGGTAGTATTGACTCAGATTTTGAAAAATAATTAAGGTAAAGTTGGTTTACGGACGATATTTTAACGTGACAACGTCATTTCAAAACATTGATGAAATGATTGCATACTTTTATGAATAAAATTGAAGCCTTTTTTAATAATAAAAGAATAAATACTTGAATTATACTTGTAATCAGATTTTAAAATGCAAGAATAATTAACATGTCAAGAAGAGAAGAGAGATAGATGCGGTACAACCGTACAATGAGCGAAACGAGACTAACGGGACAATGTGTCAACTCTTTTTCGTGCATGCAGCCGGCGTTCATCGATTTATTAGAAGTTGCCACGACAAAAAAAAATCTAAATAGGTACGATACATTTTCTTAACCTTATCATTGAAACTGCAAGCTCTGTATGAGGATTATCAATACGTACCCAGTTTTAGTAGTAAGTAAACCACAGCTTTTTCAATCCTTCTAAGTGTTAATAAATATTTCGATAATATACAAAAAGACAGTTTTTGTAAACTGACTCCACGTAATATTAGTTGGGCCCTTATTATGACAGCGCAATGGAAAATCAAGAAATGTTATTTATGAACTCTGGAAGCTTGTGGCGAAAAGGCTCTCGTCAGACTTTTGGACGAACGCAATATCAAATTAAACGGTGTGTTGTGTTTTGTAGTGGCCAGATATTCATCCGCCAAGCAGCAGTGTGCAAACATTACTGTGTTACGGTTTGAAGGGCATTGTTTCTGGCGAAATTACTGGGCATATGAGACTTTTGAGCCGATGTCTCAGGGTGAGCAGCGCAGGATTATACAATTTGGGGTTCTCGGTCGTGCTGTGACGGTTATGGTCAGGCGTAGTGCTTACGATCGACGACTTGTTCGTCTCGTCACGCAGTCAAATAAAAAATAACTAATAGCACCATACAATTCTTAATTCTAATATTGTAGCAGTGGCTAATGATTAATATCATCCCTATTTAGAAATACACCGTAATGTCCGGTGTGGTATTACGCGCAATCGAAATGCACAGATCATGCGGGTCGAGTGCGGTCTGTAAATGACGAATTTTTTGAAGACAATCAAATAAATGACCATAATAACAACACACGCGCTTAATATTTCAGCCTAGACTGAAGTTTTAAAACTAATCAGATTCTTACTTATAATTATTTCTTGACTTAATTAAAATTAGTAAAAGTAGGAATAGGTGGGTAGGTATTAGGTACCAATCCAGACCGAGCCCCTGTGGTGGATTGTGACCTAACCCTCCTCATGAGAGTGAGGGGAGATCTTAGCTCAGCAGTGGAACGATATGGGTTGATGATGATGATGTTGATGATGAAAAGTAGGAATGAGACGATGCAATTTTAAATGTTTTTAAAGCTTTATTTTATAACTTGCTTTTAGGATGTATTATTTTTAATAAATATATACCTACCATTATTTTAAGAAAAACATATTAATAGAACGTTTAGGGGATATCTATTATAACCATAAAACCATATTAAAAACAAAAATCAAGAGGTTAACTTACAAACGCACCCGAAGGCACCCACAAGATTGTACACAGGTATAACCGCTGTCACGACTCAAATTCGTCGTATGCAGCCAGCACCTTAACAGGGAAGTGTTTTATTATAGCTTTTATCTTTCGAAATCTACGTTTTTCCATCTATTTCATGGCGTCATTTATATCGGGAACGCTTGCAATTAATTTAATTAGGACCGTGTTGTTGGGGTGATTTTGCTGAGCTGTTTTTATGTATTAATTTATTACATTTTTGTTCAGAAAGGTTGCTTTTGGGTGGAATGTGACGGAAAACAGACAAAGAAAAAGTGGAATTGTCGAAATTCGTTGACCAGCCATATTTTTTTTTATAAAACGATTTCATTTTAAATGCGCATATTATTATTATTATGAACGGATAATAAATGTATGTGACGTGAGTAAATATATAGAATAGAATAGAATAGAATACTCTTTATTGTACACTAGAAACAAAAATAAACACAGTACAGAAAAATTACAAATAGGTAAACAAGGGTAGTACAATGGGCGGTCTTATCGCTGAAAGCGATTATGTATGTTTGTTTTTTAAATCATAGTGATTTAATACGAATTAAAGAATTTTACAAGTGGATACGAAAATATACTCGCATGATTAATAAAAAAATAATTAAACACGAATACTTCATTGAACGTGAGAAAATCCAAAATGTAGGGGTGAAAAACGTTTTGCGGTTTTCGGCAAATTATCAGGTAATTTTGTTATTGCGATGGTCATCGGGGGCTAAGTGACGCGTAATTATAAGGGGTGGGTACTTTGTCATAGTTCAAAGGTCGAAATGAAAATTGTTTCATATATGACAGTGCAGGCAATGTACCAATGTGTTTCTGTAAAACATATGTACGTAATTATCACTCGCTTTTCGGTGAAGGAAAACATCGTGAGGAAACCCACATACCTACCCGAGAATTATTTCGGAGGTATGTGATCCACCAAACCGGATCTGGCCCCCGTGGTGGATTATGGCCTAATCCTCCTCACGAAAGTGAGGGGAGACCCGTGCCCAGCAGTGGGACGTTATGGGTTGTTGATGATGTTGATGATATGACTCAAGACCTTTTTACATTAATTACAAGTTGACAGAAAATAAGAGAAAATAAAAACTCACAGCCATGATGATAAAGAAAAATACTAGTAAAATTTTATTCAACTTAATATAATAACTATGTCGGTAAATGATCCTTGTGAATTATCAGAATAAACACGATTTTTCTTAGCTTAACTTTCTAAGAGCAATTAAATCTAAAAAAATAGCTTGTCACAAATAAGTATTTTCTTTTTTCTAAACGTTAACGATTGCGTTATTTATTTTATACCAATTTTCCTAATCTTCACCCCGAGTGGAGCTTCCAGAACAATCGTCAAACATTAAAGAACACTGTACTCTCACCCCTTAAATAAATACTTCTATGTCAACACTGACATGTCACCAAAAGTAACCTATTATAACGTTTAACATGCAATCGCCAAAAAGTTTCAAACCTTTAACTTAATCGAATAAAGTCTAAAATCGTAGCAAGCTTCAAAACTTACCAGTAGATTTAACTTTGCCGTCGCAGTTATTAACAAAACTTTTACATCGTTAATTTGTTAACTGAAAACTTATATGTTCTAAAAAATAAAGTATCAAATCGCTTGAAAGTATATTACTTAGATGCAAGCGTAAGTTGGTAATTGACGTTCCTGTAAGAAAGGTGTCATTTGCATCAATCGACGTCGTTTAGGGAATTCTTTGTGTTGAAATAATTGTTTAAACAATAAATTATCAGAAGTTACTTTAGTGAGAATTTAAGTAGAATGTAATTACTATGTAATTATGATATTTCTGTGCAATTCAATGGCATTAGTCATCAGAATTTGGGCATAGGTACATTTGTGGAAACCCACATACCTACCCGATAATTATTTCGGAGATTTATGTTATCCACCAATCCCAACCGAAATCCCGTGGTGGATTATGGTCTAATCCTCCTCAGGAAAGAGAAGGAGACCCATGCTCACCAGTGGGCTGGTATGGGTTGATGATGACGATTCCTCCAATCGGCACAAAAAAAATTGCATCCATGTCTTTAATTCGAACAGCGAAGGAATGGAACGCCTTCCCATCGTAATTTTTTCCCAAAAACTATAATCTGAAAGATTTCAAGTCGAGAGTGTATAGGACACTTACCATCAGGCGAGATTACGGTCAAATGGTTGCATATATTGCAACAAAAAAATCTGCAGTAAGTAATTGTTATTAGAGATGGAAATAAAAAATGTAAACTGCCTTCAAATATTTGAGCAATGGTTAAATTCAAAATGGACGAACTCATCGGGGATCAGTATGAAGATTTAATGACTTCAGTGAATACCCATTTCCTTAGAAACAATTAGGTATGCCTTGACAAATAACTCATTGTGTAAAAATGTAATGCATGACAGAATATGAAGGTTACTCGTAACGCAGTTCCCAAACAAAGGATTCACAGTTTAATAATGACTAATTTTGATGGTTTGAATTATTTTTTCGAAAGCGAAATTCTCTTGCAATCCGGTAATTGTTATTAGATACCTAATGATAAACAATAAGAATCGTTTTCAATGTCCTGATTGCATAAATAAATTTGAAATGGCAATGTAGTAGTTAAGGTGACGAATCGAAATTATACGCCTAATAAAATCAATATTTTTCAGAATGCAAAAAGCATTTGGAACTGATTGACTGAGGGGGTTGAAAAAGGCCTAAATGGTTTCGAGAAAAGGGCTGTACCTTTATTTGCTCGACTTTTATTTCCCATGCCCCATCTCCCAAAGCTTTACACGATTGTTTATCTTTTACAGAAGAGAATTAAATACCAAAATTAATTCTTTTTAAACAGTGATTTTCATTTTAAGAGAGATTTTCATTGAGAAACGAGACCGATTGAAGCATTAAAAGATTCCGTATACAGATGAGTCTAAGCACATCCTTGAATTTTTCGTTGGATTTTATATAATTTTAAATTGTTTTTATTTAAAACGAGATATAATGCTAATGTCGCGGCACAAGATTCGATCTTAATAGTCTTGCATGATAAGTAAAAAAAATCTATGGCTGAAGCAATCCGGCACATATTAAAAAACTTATTTAAAAATGTATATAGCCGGTTTGTAGCATAATTATATCGTCGTAATTTATAGTAGTTATATTTCCATCTCAACGCAATGTTCTTTTAGTTAATATTGAGTAAATCCCTAGATAAATATACCACATTAATTTTAATTAGTAAAGCTTCCATATGCTACTGACAAAGCAAACTGTGTATAGATAGATATTCATCAAAAATTAACTCCAAAACTCAGTAACACCTATTCAGGCGTCGTACATTCATTCTGTTGACAGCTGTCATTAGTTTAGTCACCAAGAAATGTCGAACTCCTGAAATAGTTACGGTGATTAAAGTTAATGTCACTAAATATTTTCTGTTGAAGAGGTCTTCTAAAATATTCGGGTAGAGAATAATTAACAGACAATGCTTTAACACTTTTACTGCGGAGCCGATTTGCTTGTCTAGCCACCGGTGCGGCTCTGCACACTCCATAGTGTTTTCCTATACAACAAACACAACAGTTGTGTTTTCCCGTACTCGTGGCAAATTGTGAAAAATACGACAGCTGTGTTTTCAGAACTGAGCTTGTTAAGTTATTGACAAACAGTAATAAAAAGGTAACGAATCAACACTTCCAGTTAACTAAGCGTTATTCTTCTAAAAATACCTATATTATATAGTTTTTTTTTCAAATAAGTGACTTTTGGGAACTCTGAATTTATTATGAAAATACTCAAAACTCAAATAATTTATTCTAAGTAGGAAAAATGACAAAGCAAACAAAAGTCTTATACACAAATAGAAAACTTAAACAGTAAATACAAAATGATGAATTATAGAGAAATAGTAACTGATTTTAGTTAGAGTTTGAAAAAGGAAATTTTCCTTTTATGGCTGAATCCCGCACAGGAAAAGGAAACTCCAAAAAAATAGACATACATCATGGACTTCCTCCACTTGTGTTAGATTTTTGAGGTTGAGTTTTAGTTGAAACTCTTTGAATTAAAATAATTATTTACTTTAATTGATAAAGGTACACAGACGCTTATAAAAAATAACTCTAAAAATCCAAAAGACATTCGGTGGCGGGGAAAGAGCCCAGAATTCTCACTGCATTGCTACGCTCCAAAAAATGCTGTTTATTTGTTTTTTTATTTATGCTCTTGAATAAACTATTTCACAGCAAAGACCAAGCTTCTTTATTTCAAAATTAAATTTTTAATGCTCAAAAACAATTATAATTTAACGGAAGTCGTAAAAGTTCTTTAAATTAGTCGGTGTAAACTATAACACCTGATTTTATTACCCAAATAAAATAACTAATTGACCGTATAAAAAACCTCATGTGGCCATTTGTCAAAAAACCGTAACATTTGTTTTTTCGTACACGACAAGTGCACGTGCACCGATGCATCGAAAGATACATATATTTTTGTATAATTTGAATGAAATTTGAATAAATTTTGTATGAATGTAGTTTCATTTTGCCAGATGGGTACTTTCGTGACATAATTATTCCAACTTGGGAAACCTCATAATTTAATTAGTACCAGACAAAAGTGCTAGTGAAACTGTCACTAATATTAATAACAATTTTGGAAATTGGTAATATAAATTAATCAATCAATTAATTAATATAATTTATATCAATTTTAATATTAACTTCGTATAATATTCGCTAAGTATACTAATACTTGTATAAATAGCCCCTAACACAGTAAAAAAATCACTGAACAGAGTAGCATTTTCACTTCACGCAGTAATATTTTCACTCAACGCAGTGGCATTTTCACTTCACGCAGTAATATTTTCACTGAACGCAGTAGCCTTTTCACTTTACGCAATAATATTTTCACTGAACGCAGTGGCATTTTCACTTAACGCAGTAATATTTTCACTCAACGCAGTGGCATTTTCACTTTACGCAGTAATATTTTCGCATAACGTAGTGGTATTTTATTTTCACTGCAATATTATACGCCTCTTTTCCCCGAACCATACTCACATGCACGATTACCATGCGAACGAACATCTGTTTTAGATTCGATATCAAAACGCGATATGCTAATAAACTTACGTTATGCTAATTTTTATACTCTACACAAGTGTTAAGTTTTCCACACTTAATTCCACTTGTGGTTTGTTTGGAATGAACTTTATTTTAATTAAAATGGTCATATAAAACAATTAGGCCTGTTTAGTTACCATAGTGTTTACCATAGTCTAAATTCTGTCCTACTTCTGTCTTATTGCACTACCCTTGTTTACCTATTGTAATTCTTCTGTACTGTGTTTATTTTTGTTTCTGGTGTACAATAAAGAGTTATCTATTCTATTCTATTCTACTTCCTGTAATACGAGTATTATAAATGTGAAAGTTTGTGAGGAGGGATGGATGTTTGTTATTCTTTCACGCATGTACTACTGAATGGATTTAGATGAAATTTGGCACACAGATAGTTTATTATCTGGCTTAACACGTAGAACCAGTGACACGTAGTCTTTTTATCCAGTAAAATTAACGCTTTCCATAGAATAATACTCAACGCGGGTGAAACCGCGGGGTGCAGCTAGTAACAGACAGATAACAGTGTTTTTAATGTAAATAATTTACTGATTTAACTGACTTGTGTTTTTAAGTATTTTATTGACACAACTTAAATAACAATATAAATAAATTAAAATAAAACTAACTAAAACATAATAATCTATTTTAAGTTAGATGTGTTTAAATAGTAGATACTGTCCCTCTGGTTTACCTAGCATTTTGTTTTTTAGTTTCTTTCGTTTTTAGTACCTAAGATTTTTTTCTGGAAAACTTAACAACTCTCTTACCATGTTTTTATTGACATTAGAAGTTGTAAGTTATCGTTTGACTAAATATCAGGTCAAACTTACACAAAGGTCCTTAACTCGAATCCATTTTAAACCTATAACCCTAAAATACTCGGTGCAAATAAAGTGTCGTATTCATTTATTGGGTTATAAATTAAAGCACTGGTTTTATAGTCCTAATTTGAAAGTGTTGTCGCATTGAAGCTTACTATGTTTGTATGTGAGTATGGCACTTCTATAATAGGAACAATTTAATTATTGTTTTGTAATAATTCAGGCTCAGTGATGTTCGAAGAAAAATGGCTATACAGGTAGGCTTAAAGGAGAAACAAAAACAATTGATGATTTTCTAAAAGAACTAGCTACTAGTCTCAAATAAAAAATTGTGTAAACTTTTCAGTGGCCACAAAAAATATAAAATGTAACCCCTTGCTTTAATTACATTTTATGAACATGACTATCCATGTAACACCTATGACGTAAATAAAATTACTTATTGTAAGACTTTAATTTCATTATAATATAGGTATTATACATTTGTGTACTTCCTCACAAATCAAGTCAAAAGTATTATTATTCGTACTTACGTTATATTATTCCCATCTTCTTAAACAATCTTTTTTTTAAATCGTAAAAGTATGACAAGGTAATGCACTATTCATAAAAAAAGTAACTCAAATCCAAATCACATAATGTTTGGGCTGTATTCATTTGATGAGTCCATTTAAGAACAGCTTTTAGCAACTTTGTCGCTTCACCGCCAATGTCCAGTCAATATTGAAATTTACGATTCACCATTGCAGAAATTTTGTAACTTTATTGGTCTCTTGACAAGGGCCGATCTAGGTGAAAGACGGCGGGGTCTCAAAGACCAATTATGTCATATGGGTGGTCTAATAGAGCGCGTCTAATTTAGGGTTAGTTTTGACAAAAAGATGTTTTTGTAAAGAGGCGTTTTGGAGACGTGTTTATTGCAATATTTTGTAGTTTTTTTAATTTGTTTTTTCAAGGAAACTGATTGCTGGATTTTGAATGGATCTATGGGTGGTCTGGTTACCGCTGCTGATCTGCCGTTTGAAGCTTTTGTTGGTAAACAGTTCAGTTTTATGGCCCTTTCTGATTCCTTTTCTTCGCTTTAGGTGCTTATTTTGTTCTATTTTGGACAAAGATAAGAAATCATTGTTTTTACGTGCATTGAAATTACTAGTTGCATTACAGAAATTACTTCTGTTGATTTATGGCGAAGTATTGCATACCAATATTTTTTTTATTCCATAATTGCATATGGGACCTCACTTGGTTTTGATTATCTGGTAAAGTTTCCAAGACTTCCTTAAGCGATTTTTGTAGAAAGTTCCTACCACTAGACCTCTCCGAGAAAATCTTAATTTGATACTGAAGTGTTTACCCCAAAAATTAATACAGCATGACAGAGTGATTAACCATTTATTTCGCTTGATCACTCTCTACTGATGAATTAGCCCCTAGGCTTTTGAGGGCTAATTCGGCAAAAGTGAATTTGGGGGCCACAGATTATGCGGAAGAAAAATGGTGAACGCTCTGACTTGGCAATAAGTTAATGTTTTTCGGTAATCGAATGAGGGAAATGACGGCGATTGATGTAAGTGGTTTGATTATTATTTTTTCTTTTTATTTGACTGAGTGACGAGACGAGCATGTCGTTGCAGTGCTACCCAGAACTTTGCAGTGCATAATCCTACGCGGCACTGCACTCGTCACCCTGAGACATCGGCTCTAAAGTCTCATATGCCCAGTAATTTCGCTGGAAACAGTGCCCTTCAAAGTGGAATACAGGTGGTGATTGCACCTTACTGCTTGGCGGATGAATATCTGCCAAAGATGTGGTACACTTCCCCAGGCGGTTTCTTGCAGAAGAGGCCTCCCACCATACTACTATATTAATGTAGGCAGTGCTTTTTTATTGTTATCCATGTGAGCTTCTAGGTTATCATTTGATTTCTTCACTTCACTTATATTATACTATCAATCAAAAGTGACTTCCTATATCCCAATACTCTAACGGTATGATGAGTTTCAATATTGTGCCGTTTCAATATTGTTCATCTATCATGGCTCACCCCCAGTAATGCAGAGTTTGGTTCAGTCATCATGACGAATGTAACATTTGGTGTCTATCTATCGGCATTAAGTCGGATGGAGAGGCTGTAAAGGGCTGGTGTATACTGAGAGAGAAAATAAGTCCATCAAAATTAACTGGTTTTTTTTCATCATTGTCCTCGTATTACCTGAATTTCTAGATGTAAGGAATTTTAGTTGGAGGTCAGGATCTATACTTGATAGTGAACCGTTTATTTTTATTTTATGACGTTTTTTTTATTGCGCGAATCTATCGGTGTCAGGCACCGTTTCTTAAAAATATAATAATTATGTGATTATTTATTATGACACTAGATTTTTTTAAGCGAATATGCACCTTAATTGTTTAGGTTTTTTTTTGTTTGTGTCCTTTTTATCTGCCTTGAAATCCATAATTTTCACATCCTCATTGTTTGCACTATGTTTCTATTATAGTCAATTGTTTAGTGTAAGTATATCGTTAAGGGATTTTTCTGCTCCATAAAATATTCTTTAACGACGCAAATAGAGTTTCTTAAGTTTCAAAACTAAACTTATAAAAATATATATACTTTAAATTGTACTGCGTGGTACTAAGTAAATAGCTTATGTATATAAAAAGATGGATGGGTCATAAGCCAAAAAAGACATAATAAAAAAATGCAAGTCATGAAGCAGTTTATTTGTCTCAGTGTATTCCAAACTCTTTACACACCATTTTACTGCGAAACTTTTTAAAAGTTCAAACATTTTAACTCAACGCTCGCTCAAGGGTGAAATATGGAGGGCTCTATTTGCGGATTTTTTTTTAAACATTTAAGGGTGACTTTGGTTAAGTAGTCGGTTAAGTAGAGCACATGTTAGTGTTGTGTGTTGAGAAGATTAAAGGGATCAACTTAAAAGATTTTGCACAAAGAGGTTTATTTAAAAACACAACCAAAAAAAAGTTGCGATATAATTATGTTAATTTTACAATATTAAATAAATTATTAATTAATTAAAAAAATCGATGATGAGAAGCAATTGACAGATACTAGGACAAAAAATCTGGAACTTGGTCAAGTTGAAATTTTAATAAAATTTTGCATAGCTGACAAGTTTCAGTGACAAACGATATTATGGTGACACGGAGATGATCTGATGATGGACACGGAAAGTAGGCAACGGAACTCCTCAGCCACTAGCAGTAATTTGATGGTCCTTGATGTCATTATTTTACACGATGCACGATATAAAATATAACAGATAGTTAAGTATTTCCATTAAATACTTTGATAAATCCAACCCTTATTCTTCTCTGCTATGCTTTATTAAACAACGATAATAAAATAAATCCTGATATTTATAAAACTAAATAATACCATAGAGATAATTCTTTTTAACCCCAAAAGCGCAATATGCGCAATAATTGCGACTGAACGAACGAACGAATGAACATAATGGATGAATGAATGAACAATGAACACAGATCTTAATCGACATTCGCAACAGATGGTGTTGCATTGAAAATTGCCGTAAGCCGATTATGGTGGAAAATTGCTAATTATTATCTAAATAAAATACAGGTGAATTTTACTTTACGATAAACTTAATAAAATTTGTGTTTTTTGTTGTGTGTGTATATAAGAAACATTATTTTAATAACACATTTAATCTTCAAACCTACGTGAACAAATAATTAAAAAAAAGCAATGTCGAAGATTGTTAAAAAATAAAAAAGCAATGTCGAAGATTGTTTTCCTATCTTACTTATAATGTTTTATTCAGGGAATGAAAACGGAATAAAGATTAATATGTAATAAAACTGGTTAAAAAGTTGAAAAATAACAAAAAATTATGATAGTTAATCTTTATTTAATGACGCAACAATTGAATCATCTAAATAATCCTAGAGGTCCTCTAAACATTTTAATAATATATAATTACTGCAAGTAAATAATTATAACCAACTTAATGAGCTCACCTGTAAAGTGGACGTTGAGTAATAGGTATCTACCGAGGGTAGGTAGGGGTAAGTTGACTTGTGATTTATGACGGATACTTTAACGTATGGCTCAGAGTGTATTGTAAACGTGCAAGTCAATTATGCCACATATGGCCCCAATATGCTATGCTTAAAATTAAAATTGTGAAGAAAAGATTACAGTTTTGTATTGATATTAAGAAAAAGTGAATATTAGCTGTATAATATTATTTTTAAACATCAATTTGATGACACGCTTAAAGATGTGCAGATTGGGTAAAGCGAGGAAATCTGTTATTTTTCTACCTTATTTTTACATTCTTTTGTATTTGTTTACACTTCTTTTGACGTATTACTAACTTTCCATTATTAAAAAGTATTATATAAAATTGACGCAGAAAATAAAATTAACACAAATATTCCCTAGAGCGGTAACTTACTAGTAGAATGAAAAAGAACAATGATAATTGTCTGATATTAAAATAATAATCAATAATTCAAATACAAAATTTGACAGACAGCCATACACTCCAATTACCGACTTCCGTGTTAAATCTACATTAAATACACAACAAAAGGAACAAACAGAAAATTACAAACCATTTGACATCTGACACCGCGAATATTCAAATTAATGCATTATCGATATGGAAGGTGCACTCAGGGGAGGTTTTATGACACCCACAGCCGGGTTCATATTGGGCTACTGTCCTCTTTTATGTCACAGAGTAGAAAATAGATATAAAACATAAAACCAAGGTTTTTGACCTAAAAAAATCATGAAATGTGTCACAAACTTTTAATGACCTTTTCACTTGTGTTGGCATCTGGACTCATCGCTAATTGCATATTAATGATCTTCTAATGGTTTACTTGCAAAATACCTCATTCGCAAATTGTCACGATGTGGCAAAACGTCCCCTTTGTAGGACGTTTTGTATTCACAGAGCCTCCTGTACTCAAAAAGTATATTTTTTATAGGTACTACAAATAAAAACGAAAAAAAAAAATGCTAAAACATTTACCTACTCTGTGATGAAAGAGTAGACAGGGCAAAGTGCGGCAGGTTATGACACGTAATTCGAGCGTAAATCACATTTGACCGGTGGGCGGGGTGCGTTGTCTAGTGCATATGTTCATTTCTACGCTCTTGATTGTAGATTGTAAGTGCATTCGCGTGTTCTTGTACGCTTCGCTCGTGATGAATGGCCACCTTTGACTGGTAAATGACAGCACTTGCTGGTAAAAGTGCACTTTTTGAGTAATGAGTTGATTTTTAGATCTAATTTAATAAATTAATGTCAAGTAAACCTAGATTATTAGTTATTTTTTATTGATTTTACCGTGCGATCACATCTCCTAATGGTGTACTCGTGTGAAATTGCACTTTTTGGGTGTTGATTTTTAGGCGATATGTCAGTGCTGAATTATTGCCAATTTTATAAAAAAAAAATATGTTTATTATATTTTTAATGACTAAATAATAAGAGAGATAGCTTCTTTCTTGGTCTTGAAACTAGCTAGAATGAGACTGGCTTTCAAGCTGACTGCTGAAACAGCTTGAAAAAAAAGCTTGAAAGTAAAAACACGAACAGATTTGATCCTGCGACACTTGGAATACACGCACAAGCAAAACTGCAACGTAATAACTAGAAAAAAGCTTCGCTTTTTGATTAACAACAATTGAACATTAATTATTATTCAAGGTAATCTAGCTTATAATACTGTGTATAAGAGATTATACAGATAAAGGTCAGACAAGGGTGAAATCGACCAATATGGCCCAAGTAATTATTTTGCATGTTCTAATTCACATGGTAATTTTATTCAAAAACCTTATGCTCACATTTTAATTATTAACTTGAATTTACTCTTTTTCTTTTTAATAAAAGTGCAATATATTCTACCTACCTATATTATTGTAATATTGTTTAGAATATAATTATTATTCATAATGGATAATCATACAAATAAATATAAAAAAAAACTAAGATAATATAACCTAAAACTACCCTAAAAATGAAGTTTGTCATAATCATTGTATTTAATATTAAAAAACGCAGGTATTACCATTAAATCATTTTTTTTTATTTAGGTAATTGCAATATTTTTTTATAAAATTTACAAAATATACAAAATCAGTAAGAGCAAATAGAGAACACCATAGTAATCGAAATCGGAACGCTATGAAACACACAACAATCCTATAACATTTATTGAATATCAGTCAAAATTAATCTGAACCGGCTATAAATTTTATTCTTTTAAAAATAACTTCGCATTTTACGCCTACACTGTTAGCCAGAAAAAAAGTATAAGCCACCCTCCAGTTTAGTTCTGAACACCTGCATGTTCCCATCTAATTTGAACAGTATGCGATGATAGAGACTTGCTATAAAGTTGATACGCTAATTATCCGTACACTTTTTAAATAAATACTATTTTTATTAGAAAAATTAAGCATAACTTAATAACATATTACTAATATTATGTATTAGTAATAAAATTATTTTAAAATTTACTATGCGGAATAATTATAGTAAAATTATGTTTTTTATGTACATTATGTAACTTTGTCGTAAGTGTTCTAATGATAATATGAAAACGGTGAAACACTGTAAAGAAATAAGAAAATAGGCATTTTATAGTAATATTATTCATAATATGGGATAAACAGTAAAAAAAACTATAAACACAACTTAAACAAGAATAATTACTTAAAACTAAATAGAAAATTAACTAAAACTAGAACTTGAAAATCTAACAAAAGAGGGTAATAATAATGATAATTCATAATAGAAATAACATTCAACATTAATACCAAATTCAAAACCGATGCACACAATATATGACTCGATATAAAAAGTCGCACACTGTTCTAGCACACGCATTATTTTCACCCTCAACAGTATTAGTAATGAAGAATTATTGTTTTTGGCGTCACACTCCAATGTTTTGTTTAAGGATTTCCTATCTTTAAGTCTCTTTGGTTTTTGAATAAACACGTCTGCACTTGTTCTTGTTTTTGTAGGTGCTTTTATTGTTACACTTTTTTTGACAGCAAGTGTAACTTTTGTCATACAAGTGTTTTGCTTTTTGTATTTTGAGCTGTTTCTCTTTGGTATTAAGGTTTGCGGTTTGCGCAATATTTTAAAGCTTTTTGTTATCGTTTGTGAGATTTAGGCCCTTTGTGATCTTTGGTACGTGATAATTAAGAAAAGTCGACGTTAGCTTTGTGGTCTACATAGCACTTTTTTTGTTTAGTATCTATTGTTTCTAAGCCAGTGATTTATACTAGTACCTAATTCAATTTAACTATTATATTAAGTAGATATCTTTATGGAAATTCTTAATTTATATTTCGCGTTTTAGTATTTTTATCAACATATATTGTCATATTTATCTACTACGCTTTGTTTTCATTATTTAAACAATTTATATGAAAAAAATCTCTTCATGTTCAAACAATGTTCTCTACCTTTAACTCCAACAGAAAATTATTTTCCTTTATCGCCATTAATAACGATCACGTTTTTCCTCAAACACTAAAAATATATATATTCCCATATCTGAGACAATGTCCGAGCATTATATCACATGACTTGTGCATCCTGGCCCCTCAGTGAGTGGGCTGACGTATAAATCATTGCTAATACGATTTTCTTTTAACATATTTTAGCCAGTGCCTTTATATTATTGGGGAGAAGAGAGATCAAGCGATATGTCAAGGATTTTGAAAACGACGTCTCTTTTTTCAGAATTATTGGCTAAAAGTTATTTTGAGCTTTGCGTAATACCTTCTAGTTTTACTGGGGGTCGATTTTTAAATCTCACCGGGGGATGAAAATTAACCAAAATTGCTAATTCAGCCACAATGCCACACGATGAAACATGCATATAAATAATAATCTTCAATTAGTCTAAACAAATTATTTCACGTCTTTTTCTCGCCGGGGTAAAAAATTCTAATCTAAAAAAAAAACCCATATTCTTTTTTTTTATATATTTTACTAATGCTTTTATCCATCTGTATGTCTTTTTCTAATTTACCTGTTTTTTCCGCTTTCTTCTGCTGTGGTCGGCTTGGAGGAAGACCACATATTTTCTAGATCATAAAGCAAACAGTAGTGTGTAAAAATTTCCGTATGCACAGTTTCCAGCAAAATTACTGCGCATGTGAGACTTTAGGACCCATTGGTCCTGAGTCATTACTCAGGGTCACGAGGGCAAGGCAGTGCCGCGCATTTGCAATGCAAAGTTTTTGGTGGCACTGTCAATGTTATGGGCAGGCTATTATCAGGTGATCAAACTGCTGGCTCTCAGTAACATAAAAAACGCCAGTCTACTTTCACACATACAGCAAAGACTAATTGCTATCCTCAATAATCTCCCAGACGAAAACACTGATCATGGCACAGGCACACAGACTGGACCTTTGTTTATCAAGCCCACGGCTAGATGGCGTGCATTAGTTAAGTAAACAGCCAGCCTGTGGCTTAATCCAACGGTAGCGCTCTCTATCATCCATGTGTCAATATGAAAGGGTATTACAAATTGTGATGGTGTATTATAGAAGCTAATGGTTGGAAATTATTATCAGTCAGTATTAAAATTGAAATAGGTAGGAAATTACTATTATTAAAAGACCGGTTTTTTATATTTGACTGAATGACGAGACGAGCGAGTCGATCACCTGATGGTAAACGCTACGCCTGCCCATAACAGTCACAGCACCACCCAGAACACTGCATCGCATAATCCTGTGCGGCACTGCACTGCGCTCGTCACCCTGAGACATCAGCTCTAAAGTTTCATATGCCCAGTAATTTCACTGGAAACAATGCCCTTCAAATCGGAACACAGTAATGTTTGCACACTACTAAGATTGATGTTCTTTGTGTGAATGAGACCAGGCGGAAAGGAAGTGACACCACCACGTAGGTCTGGAGTTCCAGAAACCAGTAGAGGGTGTCAGGGAGTTGGTGTACTGCTTTCTGCTGAGTTGTAGCATGTGGAAAGATATAGTCTCTGCCTATGCCAATGAGAGTAAGGCGTGACTGTATGTGTGTATGTATGAATCTCTATTAAAAGAGCAACATTGCCACTTAAGGGCACGTTAAATGTGTGTAGTACGAGATAATTTTGTCATTGTGCGTAAGAGACACACATTTTTGTCTCATTTCCACCTGACGACAATATCATATCGTTGCGAGCACTGCTAAAATAGCGGTCCAGAACAAGTAAAAATAACTGTGACCAATTTACCCCAATTTCCTCTACAGATGAGTTGTGGAACATGTTATTTTAAAATAAGTACGAATAATGGCTTTCATCACATATTTGATGATATCAGAAACACGATAGCAATAAAAGAAGACGTATAACTTTAAACGTGAAACGTTGGCCGATTCCACAAACAGTATTCATGTCCCGACACCTACACTATGTAACACAATATCCTAGTTTTTGAACATAACCGTGTAAATTCTGATGGTAAATGAACACGCAGCCTTAGTGGTTGGAAAACAGTGGGTAGTACTGAAATTATAGACGGTGCAGGCTTCAATCGAGCGCACTGTTTGCTACCAAATGCCTGCCTTGGTGTACAATCGAGAACAAAACGATGTGCGATGGAGTTGCACAACTTGATTCCTCCATCTCCTTTCCACCATCGGACAAAAAGACGTACGGAGACACGGCATCCCTATACGGTTGATATTCCCCCGATCCGCACGAAGCGATTTGCATCCATAATGCGAAGAGCGAAGGAATGGAACACCTTACCAGCATCTGTGTTTCGCGAAAACTATAATCTGGAAGTCTTCAAGTCGAGAGTGAATGAATAGGTATCTTCTGTACTGTGTTTATTTTTGTTTCTGGTGTACAATAAAGATTTTTTCTATTCTATTCTATTCTTCTAGGCAAGCATGCTCCACCATCGATCGTGTCGACACTTACCACCAGGTGAGACTGCGGTCAAATGCTTGCCTTTTCTGCAATAAAAAAAAAACTTGAATGACCCCAAACTAAAGTGACTAGAAATCCCACTAATATTATAAATGTAAAAGTTTCTGTGTTTGTTTTCTCTTTACGCCGCAATGGCTGAGCAGATTTTTCAGACACCTTATCGAACTCTCTTCTAGATCTTTGGCCTCTTGGCCTGTTGCCACTAATAGCTTTTCCAGCTTATTTATTTATTCAACGGCATTACAGCCGTTACAGCTGTCGGCATTGTAGCACTTGGGCTATCAGCAGATCATCGCACGATGTGACAAAAGTATTGAAGAACTCGCTGGAAACATTGGGGTTGATAAATAGTAAATAATTGGCTTCAAATAACGTTATTAATTTGTTCAATTCAATAGCTCACCAATTTCATCTCTTCTTCTAATAAAAACTGAAGTCACTTTTGACCACACCTGTACATGTCGGTTTAATATCCGTTTGCTACGATATTTGTGCGAAGGCTTACGCACACTGTATACCGTACTGATATACGGTATTACGGTATATAACGATATTTGCTCAGGTATTACGGTATTCTAGCAGTCAAAGGGTTAATTTGCGGTACCCTGCAGTAAGCTGATTAAGGGTCAATTTGGGGTATTGGTCTTGGGGTGCTAAAGCTGATTGATGCTTGATGCTAAGTCAGTAATGATGGTGTTATTAGTTTTAAGTGATTTTGACATTTAATGATTATCAACCTGTATACCGCACAGGGCAGAGATTTGTGTGGACCAGATGTATTTGCTCTGAGACTGGGTGTTTGTGGGACCATGGTCCTCGTCGTTCTTTATTCCCTAGATACAGGGAATCCTGCTTAAGGATCAGGATCGTATGTGATCATGACGCGTTATTTATTATTATTTATGGTAATTACAAAACATTTGTGCCTATTCTTTATTGATGTGCGTAGTGCAGTGCGCAAGATTTTGCAATGCAAAGATCTGGCACTTCAACTTTTATGGGCAAGCGTGGTGGTTACCATCAGGTGGACGGCGTGCTCGTCTCGTTACCCTACTGGAAAAAGTGGAACCAATCTATATAACCATTAGTCATACAATTATAGTGACCAAAAAACATGACCGTAGTATTAGTGACTTTACTTTGAAACCTTATATATTCTCTCCCATATCTGTACTAAAGACTTCAGAAAAAAGCTTGACTGGTATACCGGAAGTCGATCCCGCTACCCAATATCGCCAATCAGGTCACAATTTCCTTGTAATCACTCGCACGGCTAACCATCATTAAGGCGTGTTTCCTGAACAATGACCCCTCTTCACCTAGTAGGTAAAAACCTACTAAGCATATTTTATATTATAATAGAAAATTTAATTAAATGACTTAAACATTTTGTTTTATTTTATTTGTCTGAGTGACGAGACGAGCAAGTCGTTCACATGATGGTAAGCGCTACGCCAGCCCATAACAGTAACAGTGCCACCCATAACTTTGCATTGCATAATCTTGCGCGGAACTGCACTGCACTGCTCTCGGCACCCTAAGACATCGGCTCTAAAGTCTCATAATGCCCATTAATTTTACTGGAAACAGCGCCCTTCAAACCGGAAATTCTTGCACACTACTGCTTGGCGGATGAATATCTGGCAAAGTTGTGATACTTCCCCAGGCAGTCTCTTGCAGAAGAGGCCTCCCACTACCTATGTGTTATGTGTTTGTAGTTATCTATCAATAACACTTTATCGATGACACAAGTGCATTGACCCTTACTATAGATAAACTCTTTATTGAAACACCACAGAACAAAGAAAACTTAAAACTAGAACAAAACAAATTTTACAATTAGTGTCACAATGGGCGGTCTTATCGCTCAGAGCGATCTCTTCCAGACAACCATGCACGGAGAGGAGTAATAACAGTAATGCAACAGTAACAGTAATAACAGTAACACTATAATGTACAGTAGGTACAAAAGTAGGTATAATTGTTGCGTATATTCTGTGCAGCTATAATGATGCAGATACGCACATAATCTGTGGTTGGGACGCGGAGTCACGCCTCTTTGTATACAGGGTGAGTTGTAAAAACTAAAAATTTTTTTTTCATTAAATATGTGGCAAACAAGCACTCGGCCCACCCGATGATAAGTGGTCACCGCCGCCGATGGCCATCTGCAAAGCCGATGCGTTTCCTACACTAATTAGTAAGGACTCTATTAACTAGTAACTTACCTAAATTATATAATCAGAAAAGATTTTCTTTGAATTCTGGTCATGCGAAAACACGTGAATAGATTTAAAATAAATATTTACGTTATTGTGAACCCGGGACCCTGTGGTCAATTATTGCCTAATATTCCACAAACAAGTGCGGCGACTCACTTAAAAAATTTAGAGAAAACTACGCGGCTAAAATTAAACTTTGATTGGGGGAATTTTTATCTTTACTGATAATTAAGCAGTAGGTAATCATTGAAACTCTGTAAAGTAAATATTTTGAAACACTTAAACGCTTCAACTAGAACAGGATACTGAATCATCCTGTATATGGGAGTTAAATCAAAAGCGCAGGACCGTCATTTATCATCAAGCAGATTAACTGTAACTACGTTTCACTTGCCCCACTCCTCACTACTTCCCTGTATTCTTTAAAAAATAAAAGCGAGTGATAATTACGTACATATGTTTTACCGAAACACATTGGTACGTGCCCGCACTGGGATTTGAACTCACGACCTTCTGATTGGAAGGCGGACGTTCTCCCACTAGGCTACCACCGCTCAAAATGATAATAATATTCCTATTATGGCAAAAATGCCAAATCATACATTCACCAAAACATACAATTATGTTCATCAAAATAAGACATGGTCTGTAGCATTTACAAACCTAAACCGAAGGGTCAGATGGAGTAACGAATTAATAGTTATTTCTGTATTTTTTGCCATCGAATTATATCCTTAATCGAGGGTTAGTAATAACCCTATGAGCAGAAATCCGTGGGGTAGGTTTACATGCCACTATTTAGTAAGATGCGATGCTATCTATATATATAAAAATGTTATGTTGGTTTGTGTACGCTTCAAAAACTCAAAAAGTACTGCACCGATCGAGCTGAAATTTTAGCATGATATATAATCCGCATCAAGGATTGTTTCTATCTATTTTTTTCATCAGTGACATATCAGCGAATGTGAATGTGCCACAGCGAAGCGTGGCAGGGCACAGCTAGTGACTTATAAGAAGGTTGTAATAAGCTGACTAACCTAATATATGCATTTTAATTTTATTTATTTATTGGGCAAACAACCGTGATACCCATGGAAATATAGAGATTAACCAAAGGTTAAAATGTTTGTTTTTAAATGCGAATATCAGTTTTAGGATTTAGTTTGGGGTCAGGGTGTCAAAAAAGAAAGAGGTTCTCATTTCGACTGCATGTTTGTATGTTTTTTACACGCGATTATTAAAAAGTCTTCTTACAAATTAGATGTTTGAAAGTAAAAAACTACAACTCACGAATACGTTAGGTCAAAAACTTCAACCACATGTAACCCAACTATGTCATAGAAGTAAAATTAAAAAAAAACATTCGTAATAATTTCCGATTTCGCGGTTACAGTTTCCCCCGGACGTATTTTTTACTCACTTTGGGTTTGAGCTCGTAAATATCGGTTACTTTTTTTGTCCGATGTATCTAATAGGCAAGTTTGTCATTAAAACATGTCAAACTGTTTTATGTTGTTATTGATTGAATGACAACTGTAGGATGGCGTGGGAATGATCATTTTTTATCATTTTCATGCGCCTTTTTGTGCGTCTTTTTGTCATTTTTGCGCAATAATGATGACATTGACGTTTTTATTAATGCGTTTATTGCTAAATTTCACAGGCAAGGGCAAGGTAAATCAGATTTCTTTCCATAAATCCTTTACCTTAGGGAGTTCGGTTTTCGATTAGTTGTAAAGAAACGTTGAAATAGTTTGACATTATGTTTGTAGAATATCTAAATAATAATAATGACAAATAATTACAAAATACAATGAATGTAACAATAATTATCATATTGAAATGCTTATCTCGCTCTTAGCGTTAAGTCCGCCATATTTAATCTGTGCAATAAAGTATTAATTAAATATATAATCATCATCATCATCAACCCATAACGTCCCACTGCTAAGCACGGGTCTCTCCTCACTCTCGTGAGGAGGTTTAGGCCATAATCCACCACGGGGGCCCAGTCCGGATTGGTGGATAACATACCTACCTCCGGAATAATTCTCGGGTAGGTATGTGGGTTTTCTTACGATGTTTTTCCTTCACCGAAAAGCGAGTGATAATTACGTAGATATGTTTTACAGAAACACATTGGTACGTGCCCGCATTGGGATTTGAACTCACGACCTTCCGATTGGAAGGCGGACGTTCTCCCACTAGGCTACCACCGCTTAAATAAATAATAAAAAGTATAAAAAATTCATTTAACTTTCGCAATAATTTTGTAGCCGGTTAATAAAATGGAAATGGAATGAAGTTAGAATGCATGTTATTTGGATAAAAGAGATTTTTTTTTTGTTTTTTTCGCCTTTTCTTGCGACACAAGTCGGCTTTGTTTAGCTTAACATTTTGTTCACGCAGTTTACTCGTTTTTTTCATTAGACCAGGAGGCCTACCATGACGTCTTATAGCGATTCAGTTCAGGACCTAAACTGAGCCGCGTCGCATAAGCGTACCGTGACGTCTTATTTTTCATGTTGCTGCCATTTTCAACCTAAACTGGATTCAGTTAAGGTTGAAAATTGCAGCAACCTAAATTGAGTCGCTAATAAGCCAATCTCAACCTAAACTGGATCCAGTTTAGGTTGAAAATGGCAGCAACATAAAAAATAAGACGTCACGGTACGATTATGCGACGCGGCTCAGTTTAGGTCCTCAACTGAATCGCAATAAGACGTCATGGTAGGCCCCCTGATCATATTAAAGAGATTAAGGAGGTAGTTAGCATTTTTTTTTATAACTGATAGACGAGACGAGCAATTCGTTCGCATGATGGTGCGCGCTACGCCTATCCATGACAGTTACAGTGAAACCCAGAACTTAGCATTACATAATCCCGCGCGTCACAGCACTGCGCTTGTCACGCTGAGAGATCGGCTCTAAAGTCTCATTCATTCTCACTGCATTTATTAATTTATCTGCACACACGACAATCAAAGGTCACTTTAGATCCAATTAGGTACACCAACAAACACACAGCTATTTGATATTTAAATTCTATTATCAGAAGCAAATTACCTTATTATCACTGTCAACGCCACCCGAAACAAGCATTCATCAATCCGCATTTCAACTCTAATTATAATATTCATGACCTGCGTTTTGGGTCATTTTAGACGCACGTTCTTTCACGCGCGATAATTTTACTACAATTTATCGCGCGGGAAAGAACGTACGGAAGCTCCAGTCCTGCTTTTGTGTGTTATTATAAATTATAATAGGTATCATAATTATAAATATAAAATTGCAATTGTTTTTTTTTTCTATATTATTATTATTTCAAATACTTTTTCACTTTCTTCACTCGAACCCAAATTGGTACATAATCTAATTAGATAAAGGTATCTCTCATCTTTTGATTAAGAACAAATTTTTTCTACAATGTTTATCTGCGGGTTAAAAATTTAATAATATATCATTAATATAAGATTTATAAGAGAAAGGACAGAAACACAATTAGAGTAAGTTGAATTTTCTTACAAAATGGTAACTTTCTTGCGATATACAAAACAGCAGATTGAGCGTGTACCTAGCTTACCTCTTAAGTTGATAAATTTGGATGCAAAACTGTTAATTAACACATTAACATCCAAATGGTCGACAACGGTAGGTGAGGACGGGTCGGATCTCGTATGGGATGGAGTAAAGGAAAACTAGTAATATTGGGTGAGCCGTTTTATTTCTCTACAATTAAAAGATTGGCATACCACAATACACAGTTCACAATAATAATTGCACTTCTGAGAACAACGGTTTTGGAACGATGTTTTAATTATTGGCATTAGGATAAGTTATTTTTAAATTGTACCTTTTCTAGCATAAATAAAAATGACGTACCGTAGAGTTTCTCGGTGATATTTCATCTAAGTTTAATTTTAGCGTCTTACAATAATTCGGAACAAGTTGGAACTAATGTACGAACAGTTTTACTTTTGAGTACAATGGACTTGAACCGTCACTGTGCTCCAAGAAATCGTACCACTTGGGCTCCAAGAGTATTTATATAAGATCGCACCTCCACTAGTCGGATGGTTTACATCAATCCACTCACTCTGAAGTGGGCTGATTACGCTATTTATTCTATTACCCGCTGATTGTTAGTTGAATGAGTTGCGTTCGGAGCCGCCCATTAGCCGTATTGTTGCTTTGTCGAGGTTGCTTATTCAAATTGGCAGTGTATGTATACTATGATAAGGCATAGATAGGTTAAGAGGGCTTTATCGGTGAAGTTCCCAAGTTAAGCTCTTAAATTAAAGTCTACAGTTCAGTTCGAAATATTTGTTTTCAGCACGTAGATAATTTTAATTCTGTTTCTGATTGGTGATAGTTTTATAACGAAATAAAATTGTAAACATTGATTTGCTGTTGTTCGTGTTCAATACCGATTATACAAAGTTTGGTTTAGATTCAACTTTGATTTTATTAATGAATATATATGCGAGATGATGAGTGAAAGCCGGATTGATGTTCTTTGTGTGAATGAGACCGGGTGTAAGGGTGTGACACCACCACGCATGGACTCTACACAGCGTATTGGTCTGGAGTTACGGAAACCAGTAGAGGGTGTCAGGGAGTTGGTGTACTGCTTTCCGCTGGGATCGTAGTATGAGGAAAGATATTGTATCTGCCTATCCTAACGGTAATAAAGCGTGACTCTACGTAGGTATTTATAAGCACATAACTACGTTTGTAGGTAAGGATGGAGTGTTATATAGAGTTTAGTTTGTGTAATGCTAAGTCCAGGGTGGCACTGAAACTGTTACGGGCAGGCGTAGCGCTTACCATCAAGACTTACTCGTCTCATTATTCTCATTTTATAAAGTTCGTTGTATAATTTTAATACAATTAACACAAAATAAAACCACGCTTGTACACTTCATACATTTTACCTGAAAAAAAACGTTGGTAGTTGAATCTGAAATTGAGTTAAAAATGTTAAGGCAGTGGGCACCAGTCACACAGTCACAAGTTAAGAAACGTTGTGAGATGTTTTTATGTTCATCATCATCATCATCATCATCAACCCATAACGTCCCACTGCTGGGCACTGGTCTCTCCTCACTTTCGTGAGGAGGATTAGACCATAATCCACCACGGGGGCCCAGTCCGGATTGGTGGATAACATACCTACCATAATAATTCTCGATGTGGGTTTCCTCACGATGTTTTCCTTCACCGAAAAGCGAGTGGATAATTACGTACATATGTTTTTACAGAAACACATTGGCACGTGTCTGCACTGGGATTTGAACTCATGACCTTCTGATTGGAAGGCGGAAGTTCTCCCACTAGGCTACCACCGCTATGTAAAATATAGTCACAAAAAAAAACCAGCTTCACTTTCACCTCATCTGATCTCAAGGGTTAAAAGTTGACAGCCACTAACAATACAAGTCAAAATAAACGTCAAACTGTAACACTTCTTCAAATTAGTTACACCTTAATTCGTACCCTGATCCCAATTATGACCTACTTCATCTTTTAAACGTCGATTTCAACCGTTAAAAAATTACAATTTATAAAATAAAAAGGTAACTGTTATCCCAAGGGACTAAGAAACATTTTTGTGTGAAAATTATTTGTAACGGTAACAACAATGTCGCTTCTTTTTATTATTTTTTTTTATTCGTGGCGTTTTAGGGTTAACCGTATCAAAATCAAAGGACACCAAAAAGGGGGCAAGTTCAAATACAGAATGACAAACCTTTTTTTAACACCCCATCTATAACTGGCAGACAATATAAAAGAATGAAAGAAAAAAATACAAAACAACGTTTACAATTTTTGATGTTCGGTATTTGAAACTTTATTATTTAATAAACTGTTACAACCGATTTTTTTAAATGGGGATGTTTTAAAAAATAATATTCATTAGGGGTAATAAAAAAGTAATGGTCTATTGTTATCGATCGATGAATTTTTAAGATGATTTTGCGATATTTTTACGATCGATGCATCGATTTTACGACATTTTTGACGATGATGCGCTCTTTTCGTGAGAACGGGTCACCAGGTGACGCCAAGCCCTTTTTGAGGAACTTTTTAATTTATTAAAAGAGAACATGACAAATTTAGAAGCAAAGTCTCAGGAAGGTGACATGCGCAGTGCAGTGCCGCGCAAGATTTTCCAATGCAAGATTACGAGTGGCACTGGAACTGTTATAGGCGTGGCGCTTACCATAATGTGAACGACCTGTCTCGTCATTCACAAACATAAAAATATCCGAGAGGGGCTTCATGACAGATGCTTTACTTGAGGATAGATCTCGTAGCTAGCCAGGCAGACAATTGCATCTACCATCATATTTAATTTAATTTTTACTTATCAAGTTTCATCATAAACACCCGCAGCCCATCAAAAACAATTTAGGCTGTCGTTTAACCGGATAATGATACACTAAATCCGATGTATCCGTAACTGCACATCAAAGCATTAAGCTCATGTTTACGGATTTGTTTTTTAACTAATTTATTGCGCTTACGCACGAAATATCACGCCCATGTTGAGATGGGTCGAACATGTAAAATTTTACTGGATATGATAGCAGCATAACTTTGAAGTAAAACCTTTTTTGTTTTGTTTATTTTTTTTTTTGTTTTTTTTTTGTGAATGATATGAACAAAATTTGAAATAACTTTTTCTGTAGTGTTTATAGGCTAGTTTTATAGTTTATCTTACCATATTTCAAAAAGTTTGCAGTTAAATATTTTTCAAATTAAAAGAAAAAATAGCAACTCACTACAAAATAATAGATTACCTACCGAGTGGAAATCATAAGCCGTCAAGTCACGTTTAAGTTTTCTTTGATTACCGTCAATGACACAATACCTACCTTATTTTAAGAAGTTTATTAAATTTTGCGAACTGAAATCATATTTATTAGACACTACAGTTCTTATCATCGCACAGGTTAGTCTAAAAATATAATTTTGTTTAAAAATAGAGTTCAACTACGCTCAACTTACGCTAGAAGTACGCTCATTCAATTTGCCCCATCAATTCACTTTACATCTTTGCCCCACAATAGGGGTCATTCTCCGTACTAGACGAACGAGGTTTTAACCACGGGTATTACATGTAAATTAATTAATAACATGGTAATGTGTGTTTAACAATAAGTTATTAGCGTTAACTCTGATATAAAGTGGCTATTAGCGTCACAGGAAGTTGTAAAATAGATTTTTTTAAATGATAGAAGCGGACATTTTTGGGAGCATCCTGTGTGTAGAATAAAATTTTGGTCAAAGTATAAAATTTATTTTTATGAAATTTAGGAAAGGAGCAGGTCTAAAAAGACTGATGGTAAATGCCACGCCTGCTTACAACAGTTGCAGTGCCACCCGTAACACATAATATTCTACCAATAACGATTTATAAATGAACAGTTCTGATTGGCTCTATGAATAGAGCTGAAACAATTATTATCTTGAAAATGATTATAAAACGCCTATCCAATTTTTTGTCAATGTACTGAAAGTACATAAAACATAAATATTAAATTAAATTTAAACTCACGATCTTGTAATTATTATAATTATCAAAACAACAACACAGATAATTCCTGTTGTTTATAATAATTATAAATTTTCTCCAGTAATCATATCTGCCAATGGCTCCCTACCTATTTGACACCATCAAAACTAACGATCACGTATGCACAGTACCTCTTGACAAATGAAACTGAGCTTTCAGGAAATTAAACCATAAAGTCTGAGTGGTTATGGCTATAATTCCGTTTACCGTATCTTTAATGTTATATCACTTATTGTAGAGTTGCAGAGCAAAGATGGTAAGTTTAACATAACTTTTTTTTATATTTTTTAAGACTTATAATATTTGACAGCCCTAAAGTTATTGCTATCCCTTTCGTTTCCATAAGGTTAGACAGTGGCCACAAATAAATTTTCATGACTAAATCAAAATTGCGTAATATGAAAACATATTGACGGACATCATTTAAAAAAAAAGTTACATGCTAGAATATGTTAAATCTAACCATTTTTTTAACCGTCCGGTTTTATCTAAAGTATAGATAAGAAAAAGAAAGAAAAAAAAAACTGAGGAATCCCATATGCCCTAAAATTATTTAAGCGGTATGCAATGCACCAATCTAGACTGGGCCCCGTAATGGGTTATAGCCTAACCCCCCTCAAGAAAGTGAGGGGACACCGTGCTTAGCTGTGGAAGGATACGCGCTGATGATGATGATGATGAAAGAAGAAGATAGAAGGCCTTGCGCGAGTTTCAGGTGGAGGAGTGGCGGGAGGTGGCGCAAGACAGACCAAAGTGTCGGCTCTTATTACCAGGGACCAAGATTCATTTTGGGATTGTCGTGCCATACTAGTTAGTTATAAAAAAGCTCAACACATATTTGGGGTATAATTCCAATGGGAACACGCTGGGAATTTGGCCCACGAGTGGTTAAACTGGGAATTATTTTTCCCAGCTCTCCCGCGTATTTGGAGACGCTGGGAATTTAAAATTCCCGTCGGTCCCACCAACCATTTTAGAAGTGGAGACGCAGGGCTTCATTTCTGCCGCTAGTTAGTAAATCTACTTAAGCACTAGCCCTGAAGCATACGGCTTTGCATGCATAATGTTGTGTGGTTACTACAACAACTGTAATATTTCGCCTTGCATTAGACTACTTTGTATGGTCTAACTTTTCCGACTTCATTAATTTCCTCACACATTAAAAGCAAAGGTTTAATAATGCAAAAGATTTTATGTAGGGCCATGGAATTGGCGGTTGCAAATGTTATAAATTGAAAGTTTTGAAAGCGATGTCTGAAAATGACTTTAATAAGAAGGAAATAAAAACGATGGACAAACATGTAAAATGAAACTTAATACTATGTAAAATTATTTAATGAAGTGTACACACATTCATTTTAACTTTCAGCGTTAGAATTGGACAGCGTTGGACCTTAATTGCAAAAAAAAAACATATATTTATAAAACTCAACTAAAAATTAATCCTATTTTTTTGATCTTATTATAATTATTTTATGTAGTTTTACATCTCTCCAATCACTTAATTTAAAAAGAAAATATTGCCCTAATGAATCCCTTTTTGCTTAGCTCTAATCGCTCGGCATCTCAAACTTGCTGGCACTCCACGCTGGTTCTGTGGCTCCACCTAATTTCCGTGCCAGGATTAAGATAAGAGGATTCGCGGCTATTTCCAGCAAAATGTCCACATTTGGAGACAAAATGTTCACGACTCAACGTCAAAGTGTTCATATTTTACGACAAAATGTTCACATTTGATGGAGTGAGATGTGCACTTTAATTACTATGGCGAGATTGAAGAAGATTATGACATACTAGCTGCGCCCCGCGGTTTCACCCGCGTAGTTCCTGTTCCCGCGGGAATATGGGGATAAAATATAGCCTATGTTACTCGCTGTCAATGTAGCTTTCCATTAGTGAAATAATTTTTCAAATCGGTGCAGTGGTTTAGCCGAAAACTTACACATTTCCATACAAACCAACTTTCATCCCCTATTTCAAACCCTTACAATTCTTTTATCGCATTAAAAAGTACCCTATGTCCTTTCTCAGGCTCTAGACTATCTCTGTACCAAATTTAATTTCAATCGGTTCAGTAGTTTAGGCGTGAAAGAGCAACAGACAGACAGAGTTACTTTCGCATTTATAATATAAGTAGGGATTTGGTTGCGAAAATGGATGGAAACGACTGTATGGAAAAGTAAAGTCAGGAATACACCAGTCGTTTATGAAGTTTTATTTGGCTGAGTAACGAGACGAGCAACCTATTCACCTGATGGTAAGCGCTAAGCCTGCCCATAACAGTTACAGTGCCACCCAGAACTTTGCATTGCATAATCCTAAGCATCATTACACTGCGCTCGTCACCCTGAGACATCGGTTCTAAAGTCTCACATCCCCAGTAATTTCGCTGGAAACAGTGGCCTTCAAACTGGAACACAGTATTGTTTTCAGACTTCCGCTTGGCGGATGAATATCTGGCAAAGGGTATGATTTTCAGGTGCTTCTAATATACAGGTAACTATAGGGTAGGGTGATAGGTATCTTCTAGGCAAGCATGCTAAATCATCAGCTGTGTCTATACTTACCACCAGGTGAGACTGCGGTCAAATGCTTGCCTATTCTCATCATCATCATCAACTCATAACGTCCCACAGCTGAGCACGGGTCTCCCCTCACTTTCGTGAGAAGGGTTAGGCCATAATCCACCACGGGGGCCCGGTCCGGATTAGTGGATAACATACCCATTGCCTATTCTGCAATAAAAAAAACCATTATCATCATCGTTATCATACAATGTTATTTCACTGCTCAACGTGGGCTTCTCCTAGTGAACACCACTGTGCCGGATCTTACATTTGGCTCTCCTCATCCACTCTTTGCCAGCTGTTCTTCACCAGTCTTCACTCCACTTAAACGCTAATAACTTTTTAAACTATATCATAACTGTTCAATTTAGGTATTTTATAATGATCAAGTTTTTTTTCAGTCCAAATCCCTCCGGAAATGAGCAGGGACGCCTAATAAAATCGTTACATTAACAATAAACTTGACACCCAATAACACAATTTTATTGCATTTTCTAATTTACCAAAAACAAAGGGTGCAGTACACATGCCCATAAAATATTGAAATATGACGTCTATCATTTTATTACGTAACAAAATTATCAAATAAAATAAACTTTTTAATGCTGAATCTTCAGTTTTACTACTTTAGTACCGTAGGGACTTTTAAAACGTTCGACAAAGTTAACTTTGCGCTTGAACTTTGGAAATCGGAAGCAAAGTGTTCTAGCAAAAGACTTGCGGCATTGTAAACATAATTTTGCAAGAGTCTATCCTACCGACAAGTCCAATTTAAAACTCGTAAAATGAAACCGTTTAATTTTAAAATTAGAAGAAATATAAATAGATAAGTGGATTAGAATATAAATCCTTTTTTTTTACGTTTAAATCCAAACTAGTTCACAGCATAATACGATGGAACAAAAAAAAACTTTAATGGCTTGCTTTATAATTTACATAATGCAATGCTGTCGATGAAACAATTTACATTAGGATCTCGTAACATCGCCAGCAATGGATGTAAACTGCAATAATTGTATTCAAAACATGAGGATGTTTTGGAATATTCTATTACCGAATTCTATTCTATGCGTGTGGGGGGAACTCTAGCAAAATAGTCCAACCACGAGCGTCAATGATCATGAAATTTGAGTCAAGAATGTATCGCCTTTCCGGTATTAGTGCTTTGATTAAATGTCAAAGTTTATTGACCAATGTGGGTTCTTCGCAAACGACCGATCGATTGAAATACTTCAACAATAGTACGTGGTAGATATTCATCAGCAAAGCAGTAGTGTGCAAACATTACTGTGTTCCGGTTAGAAGGGCACTGTTTCCAGCGAAATTACTGGACATAATATGACACTTCAGAACCGATGTCTTAGGGTGACGAGCGTAGTTCAGTGCCGTGCAACATTATGCAATGCAAAGACTTGGGTGGCACTGTTACTGTTATGGGGAGGCCTAGCGCTTACCATCAGGTGAACGACATGTTTGTTACTCAGTCAAATAAAAAAATAAAAATAACCGTAGATGGATGGTTTTGTTCCTCATTTGGAATAGCTTGCAATATCCAATATTAATTTTAGAAAAACTATGTTTGAAAAAATATTAAAAAAAAGATAAATAAACATAATTATTAGCACAACTTGTGAAGTAGAGTACCAATTATCTTACATTTTGTCGTGCCTAACAAGTTGACCGCTGCACGCGAAGTAACGGTCGCCATGAGTCAGCTTACCCGCATTTAGCATTTTTTGCCCGCGTTTACCTGCTGGTGCATAGAGAGTTACGGTACCGCAGTATGGTGCGAGATATTTATGAGAAACTTCATGATTCACTAACGAATAGGTACAAATATTGGCTAAAAGACTCGAATTAGCATTAAACCATAAATTTTATAAGCAATCGCTGCAGTGGGACAGAAAAAAATAACTCAATGTGGTCAAAACAAAAATAAATGGTGGACGGTCAATATCCAAACTTTAGTACAGATACAATATGAGTCTTAATTACTACTTAATCACATGATTGCTGAAAACACACGTTTGTGTTTTTATAGCGTCACGCTGAAAGCGAAAACACGCCTAGCGTGCGAACCCGCACTGCTGTGTTAACAATTTTATCACAACAGTTGTGTGCGCCCGCACAGATTGAGTTTAGCTACGCCACAATGCCAGTGAACAGTACGCACACACGTTGTGTGAAGATGAAAAGTGCTATTGAAACACCCAGTTCAGCAGTTAACGTGTTAAAACCTGAAATTACCCTAGCTCCTTCTCAAACCGTTCCACCTAAATGAATTACTTACCAACCCTTGCCTTCAGAAGCTGCACCTGGAAGCTCTCTGCAATAACACCAGGGAATAAAGTTCAGCGCTAATTTGTTATTTCAATGTAGGGAAATGCTGAAGCTTGAAGGAAACTCGAGTATTTTTATTGAATTTGATGAATGGAGAGTCTTATTAAATGTTCCAAGGAGAAGGTCGTGAGTTCAAACCCCAGTGCGGGCACGTGCCAATGTGTTTATTGTAAAAATATTATGTACGTAATTAACACACGCATTTCGGAGAAGGAAATTCTCGTGAGGAAACCCACATATCTATTCGAGAATTATCTCGGAGGTAGGTATGTTATCCACCAATTCGGACCGGGTCCCCGTGATGGATCCAGGCCTAATCCTCCTCACGAAATTGAGGGGAGACCCGTGCTGAGCAGTGGGCCGATACGGGTTAATAATGATGATTAAATATTTGTTAGATAGGTATATGCAGATGCAATTTCCTACCAATTCCTACTACAAATCGAGACAGATAAAGACGTTACTTCGAATGCTCATTAGTCGAGAAGACAAAGGCGGAGATGTTAATATCTACTCAGGGAAACGTGAATAAACTTCAATTAGAGATGGAGCCACTATAACACTTAGTGCTGATAGTGATGGGAAAATCAAGACCTTTTTATCAAATTGAGACTTGAAAATATACTCGAGTTCATATTTCAAATATTCAGGTCTAATGTTAACATGGCCAGAGTGTGACAGGGTGTTAACATGCCTCGTTAACATGGCGTGAAAAAAGTGCTAATTAAACAAAAAGCGGTCTTCCAAATTTATTGTTAAATGTGATCAAACTTTGCCGCTATAATCATAACATTGCAATCATGGTTGAAACATCGGCGTTAGATTCAAATTATGTTGTGTTTAGGCCGTAATGTCCCATCATCATCATCATCAACAACCCATATCGTCCCACTGCTGAACACGGGTCTCCCATCACTTTCGTGAGGGGGTAAGGCCATAATTCATCGCGGGGCCCAAGTTTGGGATAGGTATGTGGTATATTTCGTAATGTCCAACTGCTGGACAAAGACTTCCTCCAGATTTCTCCATTTCGGGCCTGTGATATTGTTTACTTATAATCGTCTTATCATGGTATTGCATGGTCTGCCACGACGCTTTCAAAGGGTACTGAAATATCTAAAAAAAAACCTCAAGACCTGCTTTTCCCACCACTGGCCTCCAACTCCCAGACGCCTCGGTTCGTAATTGTTTATGTTTATTGGGTGCTTATTGTTTGGCTTTCTTCGAACAAGTTTGTTCTTCACTTTGCGCTGTATAATTGTAATAAACAAGGTAATAAGGTGTTTATTTCTTTGGCACAGTTTAATTGCCTTTTGCACAATAAAAGTTGAAATTACAAGTCAATTTAGTAGAGCAACGGGAAATAAAACGTAAATTGTATTAGTCCGTGTTTTAGGTGGCTTTGATTTCATTTTTGGTGTTCTATGATTTTTATGGTTAGTGTCAATTCCACTTTTGAATTTAAGTTGCTAAGCAAACCTGTGTTAAATAGTTGATTAGGTGTGCACTCGAAAAGAGCCTTTATGATTTAAATAGCAAAACAAAAAAAACAAAGTCATTTGCGAAGCTAATTACATTCTATTAGAAATCAATAAGACCCAGAATACCTCAACCGTTTCCAGCAATATAACAAAGGTATTTTAGTTAAGGACGTTTTAAATTTCGATATCAGTAACCTGGAAATCGTTTTCGATTCTCAGTACGTTCGTTGTATCGAAGAGAAAACTTTATCAAGCCTTTTTCAATCGTATTACAGACCAATAAAGTTTATTATTAGTTTGTTTGTCTGAAGGTTTAGAGATACTTTTTGGAAGGTTATTGGTAAGCGATTGTGACGAATACTTTGGCCAGACGCTATTATTTATGAATTAAGGGCGACCCGTCTGTCTGTACCTAAATGGCCAACCACATTGCGGTAAAAGAGAATTCTTTATTTCATTTTGTTCAATGAAGTCGTTGCTAGCTTGATAAAATTAGTAAGTGAAAATTTTAATAATACTATGCTTTTTACAAATATGCAAAAGTTTGGATGTTTTTTTAGCGCCAAAACGCCTGATTAAATTTTTTTTTAAATGTGTTCTCTATTAGTGAATTTGTAATTCGTTTGAGAAATAAAAAAAAGATTAAAAGAATTAAAAGATAAACTTTAAATTGGATAAACTTTAAATTGACTTGGGGAGTAAGCTAGTGAATGCGTGACGAAAAATGTGATCGGGCGAGGCGAACGGAGTTGAGAGGGAGATATAAGTTAGTGAAGCTAGAAAGAGAGAGAGTTACGTTTTGAATATCATTTTAAATATATTTTATGATTTTTTTTATAGTTTTTTCAGTTGAAACTTTACTTCTGCTATGTGTCCCAGCAAACATTTCGTTTTTTTTATAACTTTACTTCAGATTTACAAAATATGAATACAATAGGGTTAATGCACGTTTTACGTCTATCTATGGTGGTGAATGGTGGCCATTATATGGTTCTGATTGATGACAATGACTATACGTTTCTACCCGACTGCCCGACGCGAGCCAAGATTCGCTTTTTACCTTTTTTAGTAACAAAGTCGTTAATCAAAAACCATTTTTAATCTAGAAAAATGTTATTTGATATTACATGTACTTAGTCATGACGCAAACAATAATGAGAAAATTAACTGATGGGTGCAGAAGTGGAAAAATGTTGTGCAGAAATGTCCTCAGGTAGAACTAATAGGTCTTGTCTACTGTCTATATTTAATTTGTTTACTAATTAAAATTAACGATATACCAAAAGCGAAGAGGAGATCATTCCTGTTTACTAATCCCACCTAGACACGGAAAGACAAAAAGGAGGATTAGAAGAAAAAATAATAAAGGAAGAAGAAGAAAGAAAGAGAATCGGTGAAGAAAGTCAGAAGAAAGAAGAGGAATTAAGACTGAAAGATGAAACGGACGGAACTGCTCATTAGGCAGGCAAGAAACCGTTACATGAAGGTACTGTATCAGTTTATTTTCTTTTTAATTATTGGGTTTTGATACCAACACTTTTTTCGGCAAATTGCACTTTCTCTGTTAACAACTCGTTGCAAAACCCAAACAAAAAACCCGGACCCCCGATACGAATCATAGCTCTCATGCACACCGCCACAAAATCGTGAATAATCTCTTTTGTTGTTTTTTTTTTCCACAAATCGCTATACACTGGACCGGTATCGAACCTAACATCCTTTGTTGTAAGGACACCTGCACCATCAAGCTTTGGGTGCCCTTTACGAAACACCAGACTGAAAGGTTATACACACCTCTGAGCGTTTGTGAGAATTTCGATTATAATTCCTAAAGCCTAGAGTTGAAATTTCACACGTCCTAAAATTGCACTTTGATACAGTTCAGGTCAACTTTTCATAGGACCAGACTGGAAAAGATCACATAAACCTTTGGACTGTTTTGTTTTTTAGACTTTAGAAAGGTCGTGCTAAGGTTGAAATTTGTGAGAGGGATAAATTGAAAGGTTTTTTCAAAGTATCATCGTTGAGTTACGCAAATTTCTATAGAGAACAATTAGAGGAGTTGTGAGTCATCTGACTCCTCAGGCACGTAATGTTTTAAGGAAGGGGTGTATTTAGGTGGTTTGTTTTCGATTTTGTTTCTGTCTAAAATGTTGTGTGGAAAGAAGAAATATCTCGACCACATTGTGGTGGGTACTTCCCATCATGATTAGATTGTCATCATCATGATGATAGCAGACATCCACTGCTGAACATAGGCCTCTCTATAGAACGCCAGAACAAGCAGTTGCTAGCTGCTTGCATCCAGCGGCTTCCCGTGAATCTTACCAGCAGCCCTATTAAGTAACTTCAATGAAAATTAAATGGAATTCATATTATGATTTCAGCCAGATTTTAGTATGGATTTTAGTTTAAAAATGTCAAACAAATGCTGTTATCATTTTCATCAGGGTTACCTATATAATAGGGCCGGCACCTCGTGTATCACCATAGTTACTCAGGCTAGGCAAATTTACGTTTAATTTCTTTACTATTTTACCTCAAAGGTTAAGCAAAAAATCAAAACACTGTTGGACTCGACAACCCTAAGAGGACATGATGAGATGGTGGGCGCTAAACAAGTTTGGAAAAAAGAATGACGAAAAGTCACGAAATTAACGGGTTCCACTTGGATCCTTTTATTGATGTAGATTAAAAAAATGCTAATAAATCACATAAACATTATCATCGTGTCATAGTTTGAAGTTAATAGGCCAAAAATCTCCGTAATTCTTGTGTTATTACGTGAAAGAAGGATACGCCAGAAAATAAATATACTGTCTGTCTGTCTCATTTATTTGAAAATCCTTTGTAATAATTATACTGTGGTATGTATTAATACAACTAGTACGAATTAATTCGATGTATAGAGCCAAGTGGAACAGACCTTACGCCAAGAATGTCGGCCATTTCCGTTTTGTCTGGTTCTCTTCATATCATGATATTTTTTTTACCTCGAAATTTTCGTCTTCGCTAATTTTTATGTTGATAATACGTTCTAAGAAATAAAGGTATCTGTTATTTGTTAAAGAAATGGCATTTCAGAATATCAATATAACCGTTAGTTATATATTTTATAACATTATCCAACTTATTAACAGTGACTAGTGATATTCTAAGTTTTGATTGAATACTTACTTTTCTATAAAATCATTCATGAAAACAATGCACCTGGGACATTGAATTTTCAAACCTTGATCTAAATAACCCCATTTCCATAGATGTTTATTTCAGTAGGTCAATAATGTCGGACATACGTTATCTTTGGCCTATTTGATGCACACGTATGTTAGCCAATGTCATTGTGGGATTTACTAGTAGTCTTGTTATGTAACTTTTATTAATGATAACATGTTCAATAACGTCTACTTACATCTTTTAGTATCCCAAAGAAACATTCCTTCTTTTTCAATTAGAGCTATTCAAATTATACCTCACTACATCAACGTTGGCAAATTCCTGCGTATTTGTTTTACTTTTTTCCAAATTCAGGATAATCTACTCTTGAGTCATTTTGTTAAATGTCTTATAATGGTAATATTCTCTAGTTTATATTTTAGATTCAAGTTCACACAATTCGTCTCTATTATTGTTATCTACTTTATAACTTGACGACACTTCGTTGTAACTTACACACTCCCCTTCATACCAGACTGTTGTATCTTTAGCTAATTTGAATTAAATATCGATAGACAGATCTATCGATTTCTCTACGTGGTTACTTATCAAATTGACCATGTAAATTATTCTATTCTTGTCTTGTTATATTTTGTTTAGAACAGCTTGTTAAAAGATATTCATTCTCGGGGTGCTGTTGTGTGAATGCTTGCACTTGCTGATTCTCGTGATTTGCATTCTACTGCTAAATTAGAGATTACTGAACGTCGTTTTGATTTGACGAATGTACAAGTGCTTTTTACCGTGTCAGCGTTTATTTGTGGTTTTTATGATTTTAGGGTTTTATTAATATTTTTATTTCTTTAGCATTGTTTTTTTAATGTTTTTATTCAATATGTTTTATCCGAAAAAATATCATCTAACGATACTGGAATGAAGGGAAAATCACAATTTTTACAATAAGTATGTTTCTGTTATTTTGATTTATAAATAACTGTAAATTTGCAAATTACCTACGAAAAATCCTCAAATTATGCAAATGTGCACATACATTAAAATGTATATTCTTCTAACAGTGCAACAGATAAAAAATAAACAGAGACACAGGCAACGTCAAAAATCTCAAGTCAGCGGAAATGCAACGAAATCCCCGCTCCAGCATTTTTGTATAAATTCCTCATTTAGCTTCTGATCAAGTCTGATTGCAGCCGCATTCGAAAATTTGCATTCTTCCCTTGCAAAGTCGAGATAATTTAAATAATTTGCAAGTGACAAATGTTTTCGCATTAGAATAATACAATTTTTTATCCTCGAACACACGTCTAATTGACCGTGTGAGAACTTTCTCGGGAATAAAATTACGGTCTTCCGCAAGGTGCCATTTTTGGACCCATTATGTAAATTGTCTACGATTATTGACATATTCAAATCAGCAGGATTATCATAGGTAGTCTATGCTGGGATTGAGCACAAGTGTGTGAATTTAATTCTTTAGACATTCCCAAAGAAATACAGGTTTCGGTTAAATATTTAAATGATCAGCATGTTTTGTTTATCTAATGGTTTTTAAATGCAGCAGGTTCCGTTTCCTTAGTATGTTTTTTCATTTTTGTTTATTGTAATATTTATTGTAAATACAGTTAGACGTTTTATATAAAAGAGTAACGGCTTAAGCAGGTCCTTCGTCTGATTCGTTCTTCTTCGTCTTCATCTGTTACTTTGCATTGCAAAAGCTTGCGAAGCACTGCATTGTACTCGTCGCAAAGTCATTTGAGTAGAGAATTACGCGAAAAATGGGCCGTTCAAATCAGAACACAGTAATATTTTGTACATTACTTACTGCTTACCGGTGAGAGGCCATAATGAAAACCAGAACATAAAGAAAATTACGTACTGATATTGCTTCATATTGTTTTGTCATTGTGTTATAGGGTATAGTGAAATTAAGTGAAATTCTTTTGGCATAAACTTTACTTAAAACAAAGTAGTTTTCTGACGAATCCATTTAATTAAACTTTTCGGTTGTTGTTTTTCGTTTCTCGATACAATAGCGTGGTGGTGAGGTTTCATAGTCGTAATTAATCATGGGTCCACCGGGGCTAAACAAAAGGGGTAGTTTGCTGAGTTATCAGGGTTGAGATGTTGTTTTGATTTCGGACTTTTGATTTCAAATTGTTTTTTGATCAACATAAACAAAAGAGCTTAGAATTCAACTTAAGACTTGTTAACTTGTTAGGGCTTATTTTTTATATCTAGTTTCATTGTCGAATTGGATCTTAGTAATTTTTAACTTTGCAACTTCTTAGTATCATTCTAAATAGCGTTTAGTACAAAACTTTTGGCATTGTTGTTTGTTCAAAAGCTGAACTAAAGCCTACCAAAATAGTCAAGATTGGTAACTGAAAAGTGATGTTTATTTATACAGTAGTTTTTTTACAGAAAATGTTCCTAGTTAAGCACACTTTTTGGTTAAGAAACGTTTAACTATCTCGGCCTATGCAATTTCACCGATATGTTACCTATATCTACTAGAAATGTTTCCTTGCTAAGTTATTAACATTAAGCACGTGCTTTTTCTTAGTAAGTTTTGGCAAGTTATTCTCTTTTTGATGTATTTTGAAGCCGGTGGTAGTCAGTGAACTGTCACGAGTGCCCTCATTAGGCCTATTGTGAATAAATATTTCTGATTTGTCTTCGAGTTTGACTGCAGATTAATTAATTTTACAGAAACTTTGGTAATCCAAAAACTTGGCTAACCCAGTAACTTTGCTAAACAAAAAACTTTGCTAAGCTAGAAACATTGCTAAGCCAGAAACATAGCTAAGTCTGAAACTTTCTCTGCCTTAGTCACGTTTTTGCACAACAGTTACAGGGGTTGCTCTGACGTATCACTGACGTGTTTAAGTTATGCCGTGAATTGTGTCAAGAGCGTGATATCAGATGAATCACGTGTATCTTTGTTATCACTTATTCATCGTATGGTAACATAATCGTATAGGAATGCAGTAGATACCTACGATAAGCGAGGCCCTTACCATCTCTATCCTTGCCTGAAAATACCTGCGATAAACGAAGAATGGTTTGACCACCATTAGCATTATTTAAAGACCTCGGTAATTAAAGAAGAGAAAATAATAAAGCAAAGCCAGCTTACAGGTTGTTCCCATGTATCTACGGTCCATTGCTACTCGGAAATAATGGGCGAAAGAAAAAAAAACAGCAAATAAAAAAAGGCGGCAATGCTGTCATATTAAGGGCTTATTCCAGAATTTACATGCGAGTGTTGCCTGAACAGGGGATAGAGATTTCTGGACTTTCTTCCTTGTGTGTGCACAGTCAGTGGTGAAAATTGGACAAAATGTTCAGAAATACGCTTAACCATTTACTGGTAAAAGTTTTTTTTTTTATGAAGCGCTGTTTACGTCTTTCCGCCGCTATGGTACGCCTTCTGCGGCTGACATTCTGATTATCTTGCAAAGAATATTTAAAAAAGTCAGAAAAATAAATTAAATTTCCAATTAATAACTTTTTCAGTGATAGTAGTAATAAAATTCAGTTTTGTTTTCACCCCCATAATCTTGTTTGAAATGAAGCTTCTAGAGCCAACCCTACAAAACCAAAATACAGCAAACTCACACCTCGGTGCAGTGCCGTGCAGAATTAATAGCAGCGAGCTTAATGAATATTGCACAAATGCGGGTTGACTGATGCGCTGTAATGCTGCCGTTATATTGCCAGTAGTGTAGTACAAGTGACGATAAAATCCTTAACAGTTTCAAAAACGGGAAGAAGGAAGGGAAGGAACGGGAAAAATGCGTGACTGTATGTGTGTATGTATGAACATGTAATTTCAAAGCAACCGCTTAAAAAGGTGCGGAAGTTTTTTTTCTAAATATAAGTGACAAGACTTGACCGACAACGTGACGTACAAATATTGCGTAAAATTTGTAGAATTTTCCTGGATTTAAATTGAAGCGTTAAAAGTACTACAGTAAATTTTTGCTATACTTTACCGAGAATTTTATTTAAAAGTTTGCAATACAATTATTATAAACACGAAACATTTGCAAAGGCAAATAATTTTGATTTACTATTACAATAAAAATAAATTGTTAAAAAAAAAGATAAAAAAAAGAAAGAAAATAGAGACGGTATAAGAGTGTATCTATCTGGAAAAAGTCCAAATAAATAAGAACAAAACCATACGCAACAGTACAGTCGGCCCAAAATTAACTGAACATATCAAAGATATCGAAAAAAAAACTTCTAAAATTAATTGGAAATTAGGACACATTCAGCCACTTCTGAGGCTGACTGTACCTAGCCTAAAGCCTGCCATTGTTGTTAGTGTTTGCATGCCAGTGCTAACGGCTGCGACTCCTGGAGAAATATGATCGCCAACCGCTCATTGGAAGCTGAACAATGGAGTTAGTTGCTTTTCTTTTAACACTTTGACTGCTGAGCTGATTTTCTTGTCTAGCCACGGTTACGGATCTCAACACACCGTTGTGTTAAAAAAATATAGGAAACGTAACTCTCTCTCGTCTATCTTCACTAACTTATATCCCCCTCTCAACTTCCGTTCGCCGCGCCCGATCACATTTTTCGTAACGCATTCACCAGTTTACTCCCCAAGTCAAGCGTACGTAAAAAAGTTTTACTTCAACAATTAGATCTCAAAGGCATAACTTTATCAAAACCCCTAGTCAAATAAATAAGGTTCATCCAAAACTACAGGATGACAATACACTGCACTCACACAATGGGTCGCAACACCCATCGACATGGACAAAAAGTCAACTCATCCGAACACCTGCAATTTTCAATTCATCCATCATTGATCGATTAGCTACGACTGAAAAAGACATCGCCCGCATTCAACTTTAATTTCACAACATAAAACTCAATTTTCAATAGCCCGGTGCGTTTGGAATATATTAACATTGGTTTTATGTGTCAATCAGTGTGGATGCATCGAAAAGGGGTGAATACAGGAGCTCAAATGATTAAGCGAAGTTTCGCTTTCAATTTTGTACGCGATGGACCTGAATTAAAATATGCAATCATGCAATGTATGGTAATCGTTTTAGGTATGGCTGTCTGTACAACAAACCGTGTTTCGTGGAATAATTTGATTGTATCGATTTTTAATTTTGAGAGACAAATTTTTTTTTTTGCCTAAGTGACAAGACGATCAAGTCGTCCGCCTGATGGTAAGCACTACGCCTGCCCATAACAGTTACAGCGCCACCCAGAATTTTGCATTGCATAATCATGTGCGGCACTGCACTGCGCGAGACATCGGCTCTAAGGTCTCATAAGCCCTGTAATTTCGCTGGAAACAGTGCCCTAGTGGAAATATACGAGTTTGATTTTAACACCACTATTTTAAGATACATTATGTTAATTAAAATGTCATTAAAAATTTAAACTCAATTGCTTTTTCATATCTAGGAAATGCATATTTTGTCGCAGCGTAAAAGTTTGACCAAGTACTTCTGTAAACGAAATTTTAGCAGCTAAACTAAGGTTAGGATATAATTTTATATCAGCAATTCACAGCAAAAATCTTACCATCAGTTACATGAAAACAACTTTGTTTTACCCTGTAACAATAATAATTACGAAATGCCATAAAATTACTTTGTCGACAAACACAGTGGCTTTCAAATCCATTGTGAATTTCACTGATTGACATTAACAATCAAGATATCCAACTTTGTATGGTAACATGGCTTTTCCACCATTTCCTTAGTTTTCCATGCCCGCATGTGAATCATATGGACAACAAAAGCGGCCTCGTCAATATGATGACATGGAAATTATTTATGGTTACTCATACCGTGACCTCGCACCACTGTGCATTGTAACTCTGCTTGTGTAAGAAAAATACATTTTTATAAAGAAAAAAAGTGGTATGCATCTGTGCTGCACATTTTTTTAACTATTACTATATATTATGCCAGATATTCATCCGCAGTAGTGTGCAAACATTACTGGGTTCCGGTTTGAAGGGCATTGTTTCCAGCGAGATTACTGGGCATATGAGACTTTAGAGCTGATGTCTCAGGGTGACGAGCGTAGTGCAGTGCCGCGCAGGATTATGCAATGCAGTGTTCTGGGTGGTGCTGTGACTGTTATGGGCAGGCGTAGCGCTTGCCATTAGGTGAACGACTAGCTCGTCTCGTCACTCAATCAAATAAAAAAAAAAGTTTTTATAGATCAATTTCTATGAATCTTAAAAGTCCGACTTAAGCTCCATCATCGTCTCTAGACTCTGGATTCCCTATCATGGCGATATGACATCCAAACAGCTTATTTCAGAGAACAATAAACAATAACTAAACTAACAAGAAAAAAAAACATTAAAAATAATGTTTCACAACAAAATCGCTCTAAACACTTATTTATAATGATTCATAATTACCCATTGTGGTTCCCGGTTTAACATGCGATTAGCATAATATTATCTGTCCATTAGCCAAACTGGCAATTAGATAACATTATGTTAGGTGTGGCAGGAATCAGACGTAATAACTGGGTGGAAAAACTGGTAAAATAAAGTAGGTAGTAATTAGTGTACTTTTAATAAATTAAATCTTATGTTCAAAATGCCTACTCTACCTGCTAGCCCCAAAATCCTAAAAGGTCTACTTCCCAAAATTACCCCTTCCCAAATTAATGACCTTTTTCCAAAATGACCAAATTCCCATAATGGGCACTCTCCGAACTGGTTACTTCCTAAGTTAGCCACTACCCCAATGACCACTTCCCAGATGGACAACCTTCTGCGCTACCTCAATCGATACATTTATTAACCTACTTTTATGTTTTACGCTTGTTATTTTCTTGTAGAACCGCTATAAGGTGGCTGAACTCTATAAAAACTTAGCTCAAGTTAAAAATGTAGGCATCCACCAACTAAAATCACTATTACATAAAACACAAATGTTACAAATCAGTTCACAAAAGTTCATTAGACATAATGAATCATCAGTCATCGACCCTTTAACAAAGAGTGCGCATTATCGACTATTTTACAACGATTTACAAATATATGTTATGTCGCCATAAAGCTTGTACAAAGAAGGTTTTATTAAATTTTGTTGGCCAACGCGCCTTTATCTATAAGTTGTGGTTAGTCCAAGTCATGAGCGAAAGCGACATCTGGTTTGTGTAGATATCTCTACAACTATTTAGTCGCTCGCTAGTCTCAAACGATGTCTCTGCAACGTTTTAGTCGCTCACGCGCCTACAAAGATGCTTGTCTATAAATATCATTTTGTGAATCTAGACGCATACTCAACCACTCTGTCAGCAGAAGGGCAGTCACGCATGTCACGCATGCATATTTCAATGCATATGCGACGGCTTGGTCACTCAAGTGACAGGATAGTAGCTTGGGTCACCTTGGTGGAATTAAATTACAATTTAAATATTGTCGCTTGATTGATTTAAATTACAGTTTACCTCCCATCAATGTCCTTATACATTGGTTTCGTATGCGACACAATCATCTGTAAGATACCACGTATATTTATTTTGATTCCGCCTCTTATTATTTAGACCAAAATCAAGCTGAGCTTCGTTATCTACATTAAGCACAGTATATTTCAACTCATTAGTGAGGGTTCACACTCGATTTCGTCATCTTACGTTATCAGTTAGTGGTCGATCTTTGTTTTAAATGCGTTATCGTGACAAATGTGTTCGAATTGAGGTGAGGCGATGAACCTTGCAAATAAAATACTTTGTTTTGTGTTGTTTTGTATGATGCAATAGGATTTTTATGTTATTTATTGAGAGCATGTTACTATTGATAAGAGAAGGGCGCGGGCTGCTCTAGGCATTGGATGAATTTTATTTTTCTATAGTTTATAACTTCAGCTTCTATTACCTGGGATTAGGTGAAGATATGGTTGAAGGTAGTCAAAGCGTCATCACGCCAGCGTTTTCTTGGCCTGCCCCGGCGCCTTCGCACCTTTTCAGGCACCCATTGCGTTACAATTTTGGCCCAAGTGTCGGGATGCATTCGAGTCACATGGCCCGCCTAATCCCATTTAAGTCTAGCAATTTTAAGACCTACATCAGCAATGCCAGTGATTAAACACAGCGTGGTGTTTCGAACTCTGTCCATTCTTTTCACTCCTAAGACGCTGCGTTCCATCGCTCTCTGGCAAACCTCAAGTTTGAACGTCTATTATCATATGGAACAAATAAACATTAAACATGGTAAATATCCCGCTTTCGATCATTTTTTTTATTACGCTACTTTTCCTAAATGTGCGAAAATAAAACTTTTTATTATTGACCTAGTGTTCTGTTACAAAAGTCAAAAATGTTCTCAACATTAAACCGAGAATAAGAAACAGTTCAAAGTTAAATTTACGACACGTTTGATTTACAGCCGCATTAAACTAGCAACACTATTGTTTGCTTGTATTTAAAATCGTTAAATATGGCAATAACGGATCCGTCACGTACTGTTACCGTTATTTTGAATAAAACATTGTAAAATGATCTATTAGCTCGTTACTTTTTTGGACATTTTATATTTCTGATATACAATGTATCATTTACGTTAACGGATGACACAAATGGGAGCCCGGACACTCCATGCAAAAGCTGATTTGACAACTGACGAATAAAATTACGTCTGTACAGTGTACATGTGCCTAAAGTATGCGTAAACTGACGGGCATATGACACTTTAGAGCCGATGTCTCAGGGTGACGAGCGCAGTGCAGTGCCGCGCAAGATTATGCGATGCAAAGTTCTGGGTGGCACTGTAACTTTTTTGGGAAGGCCGTAGTGCTTACCATCTGTGAACGACATGCTCGTCGTGAAAATATCCAAACATACTACGCGACCAAAACAAAAGTCAACCCGCTAGTATGAAAGTTCATAAAACCCATTTGCCTATGACATTTCAATGTGTAAAATTAACAGCTTCCCAATTTTCCTCCGGCTTGCGGGTAGAGGTGCAGGGCTGTGAGGTGAAAAGTGTCCATTCTGTCTATTATGTAATCTGTGGAAATGGTTCAATCGTATAACGATAGTAAAAGTTTAGATATGATTGTTAAAAAATAATGTTTTATTATAGTTGTAAAACTATTTCGGAGTAGGCTGTGAAAAAGGGTCGCTATTAAAGTGAAGAATTGTTCTTTACTTGTCAATTGGGATTTATTGAAGCAGAAAACCTTGAGTCGGAGCTTCTTTCAATTATACATACATTTACGATTATGGTTAAGCATCTCGGAAATCATCATTTACCTTCAAATATGGACTTCAATGTACCCATATGCGGTACTCTATGTTATTTAGTTGATTGAATTATGAGCTGAGCAAGTCATTCACCTGATGGTAAGCACTACGCCTATCTAAAACAGATACAGTGCCACCCAGAACTTTACATTGCATAGTCTTGCGCGGCACTGCATTGCGCTGGTCACCCGATACATCGTTTCTAAAGTCTCATACGCCCAGTAATATCGCTGAAAACAGTGCCCTTCAAACCGGAACACAATATTGTTTTCACACTACTGCTTCATCATCATTATCATCAGTCCACTGCTGGACGCAGGCCTCTCCCAATGAACTCCACTGAGCCCGGTCTTCGGTTTTCCTCATCCAGTCCTTGCCAGCAGTCTTCCGCAAGTCCTCACTCCATCTTGCCGGTGGGCGTTCTACACTACGTTACGTACTAGTGCTTGGCGGATGGATATCTGATTCTGGTAAAGGTGTGTTACGGGCCCATGCGGTCTCTTGCAGAAGAGGTCTACCAAAAAATCATTTTTTTCAAAAAGCTACATTTGAATCATGTCGACTATTAAAACATTAATACAGTTAATTTAACATAATAAATATCTTGAGTACAAACGCCAAACAAATAGTCGGTCAATTTGAACTCTAATCTCTATGCCTTTGTCGTGAGAGTGTTTGACGATCGGCGTATGAGTCATCTGCGCCGGCGCATGTATGTACAGGGTGTTCTGAATGACGATTTGTATTATTTCACGATTAAATATTGTTAATCGTCCATTTTCTAGTTCATTATTATAATTTTCATAAGATTGTGAGCAAATTGAATTATTATTTATAATTTTAAATTTACTCCTGATCTATATTTAGGTTTAGAATTAGTCACAACAAACAAATTCTTTTATTCCGTTCAAATAAATAAAGATAAAAAAGAAATATGACTGAATGACGTGTGCAACGTCACAGGGCAGCTTATTTTTTTACTGCAAACAAAATAACCTGTTTTATCGTATTTGTCTTGAACAGCACCATCACAGTCTATCTAAGTAATCTTGGCATGTATGAATTCAACACAAAATGGTAAAATAAATGTATGTCAATAAGATAAATACATTTGTATTTGTATTTGAAAAATTGACTTTGAACTGACACAGTTATTAACACTGTTGACGCCAAAGTATTTATAATAATTTTATAAATTAATTTAATATTTAATGGTACAATCCCTTTTCACCCTTTCCTATATTATACCTTTATACATGTATGCAATACTAAATGCGCCCGCGCCGAAAACGCCCTCTGGCGTGAGAAAAAATTGTAGGCGAGCTGTCAATCAGTTCGCCATTAGTTAGTTCCGGTTCAAATGTGAAACGAGCTCGTCGTTATAAGACAATCGCACCGCCGGAAGTATTTCTTCTTGTTCCCCGTGCCATTGCGGCCTTGTAATTTTTCATATTCTTGTGATCGCGCTGTTCGCGAGTGCATTCTGGAGTGTGTTGTGAGGACTGGGATTTGGGAGCTGCCCGCGTGCCTGAGCGTCTGGACGCCCGCGTCTGTGATCGGAGGCGCCGCTGTTCTGAGGTATTTGCTGCATGTTTCCCTTCGTTCCCTCCTCTCCGCTCTTGGTTGTGCGTACCATATTTTACATGTTCATAACTTTGTCGAAGATCAAATAGAATTATACTTTGGCGCGATCAAACACATTGCAATGAGAACAAAAACCAACTCACAAGTAATCTCACGTCTCAGGGTGACGAGCGTGCTGCGGTGCCGCGCAGTGTTATGCAATGCAAAGTTCTGGGTGGCACTGTAACTGTTATGGGCAGGCGTAGCGCTTACCGTCAGGTGAAGGACTTGCTCGTCTAAAAAAAAAAGAAATAAAAAAAAGAAGTTAAAACATGACAAGCCAGATGTACTGCTAGATACAGTGCAATATCAAAACACATTACGTCTAGATAGCCATGAGCATTGAGTAAAGTTGACACAGACAAACTGACGTGCCATCATCCTAAAACAAGTCTAGCCAATGTTTGTTCTTGTCCAGATGAGCCGGTGGATGTCCGAAGGACTAACATTGGGAATTGCATGCTACAACGGTGTTGGGGGAAATGAGATAGGTACCTTCTTTGATCCAATCAAAGGATTCAATTGACATTGTTTTTTTTTATTTTTTATTTGGTGGAGTGGCGAGACCTACAAGTCGTTCACCTGATGGTAAGCCTGGAAACTTTTAGAAATGCGGATGCCACATATGTTACATACAACCAATGAAACAAAACCAATTATCAAATATTTGAAAATATATCGCTAAATTTTTGAAAAAGTTATCAACATTTTGTACTAAATTATCATAAATAAAAAAAGATTAACGATATAAAAACATAATTAAAAAAAAACTTTCACCTTAATTAAAAATCACAACACCCTATACACTTATCTGATGCAACAGATAAGGTGCGTACACACTGGCCGTTTTTTCAACGGTGCCTCCCCGTACCACCGTTCTACTTCTCTGCGGTGAGTCACAGCTAGTGAGGCTGGACAGGAACACGAGGAGACGTGAGATGAAATATTTGTTTTCATAGACTAGATTAGTTAAATAGCATGGATTAATTAATTTCCGGGTTCCGTACCTCAAAAGGAAAAAGGAACCCTATTAGGATCAATTTTGTGTCCGTCTGTGTGTTTGTCTGTCTCTCTGCTGGCATTAGATTGTAGAAACTTGGTAATTATTTTATTTTATTACAAAAAAAAATTAAATCATACCATGGAAAACATCTGTATTAAATGATTCAAAGAATTGATTTGTAAATTTTGTACTGACTTCAAATAAAAAAATAAAAAAGTATTTCTCTACATTTCACCAGAAAACTACTCTACGGGTTTGTTGTTCTTCCGCTCTGTTGACCAAACTCGAGACGATGTCTTCGAACCTTTTTTTAACTATTTGACGCCGAAAATATTTAACTCCTAAACGATTCAAATTATAATTAGGACCTTTTGAATCGTGAACACCGACCACTTTATCTTTTCCTATTTTTATCTCCAAACTTATTCAATATTCATCCCTATTCCTCAGCCATTGAAAAGTTTCATCTATTTTTGAAGAGTTTCCAGTAAGTGTGTCAATGGAACTGCTTTGGTTGACTTGACAAACTTAATATGATCCAAATGACCAATATTAATCTTGAAATGTCATCTATTGTTACTCAATGATTATAAGCGGAGTTTTAGAAATTTATTAATCCTATACAAAAACTTTTGGATGAGTTTAAAAATGCGTGTGGTACTGATGATGAAAAAGCTATAATTGTCGTTTTTATAGACAAGGCTAAAGCTAGTGACATGGTTGACTGGTTTTGTATGGTGGGTGGTAACGTTGATGTAATTAAGAGCGGATACAAACCTTTTATAAATGATTTTACATCCAACAACAAAAATAAATGAGAAGTACCTGGATGACCGAGCTTTGCTGGGTTTTCTTTTTTTATGACATTTTCTAAAAATGTTTCCTAGCTAGATCGATTTATCGCCCCCGAAACTCCCTATATACTTAATTTCATGAAAATCGTTGGAGCCGATTCCGAGATTCCAATTAATATGCATATATACAAGAATTGCTCATTTAAAGATATAAGATAAAGATTCAGAAATGAAATTCTGAACCCTTTTATTTAATTAAAAATATATTATAAACAAAAGACGACACTTAAACATCGTGCTCCATATTTAATCAATACTAACTGCGCCCCGCGGTTTCCCTCGCGTAGTTCCCGTTCCCGTGAGAATACAGGGATAAAACATAACCTATATTACTTGCTAATAATGAAGCTTTCCATTGGTGAAAGACTTTTTAAAAGTGGTTTAGGCGTGAAATCGTAACAAACAAACTTACATTCGGATTTATACTATTAAACTAAGGATAATCGTAAAACTGTCAACCATAAATTAATTAATATAGCATAATCCTGTCTTGGCCATATTTGTATACATATATTACTCTATGGTTTATATTTATTGTAAAATGGTGTTGGATAAAGAGAATAAACAGTTACCAAATTAACAGTCAAGCTAATTAAATAAGGAGACACAACTCTAGGTAACAGGCCTAGATATATATTATAATAAAACATTCTACCACTAAAAATCTTTTAAATATACTTTTCTCTGCTCTCTCGTTTTGCCACACCACCACCATTTCAGTTACACCTCCAGGATGACTGGTAGAAAATGCTACTTAGCATTAAGTACTCCTTGTACTCCATTTGTGCGCTAAAGAATAAATATAATATATTGTGGATACTATTCTAAGCTGGCTAGATCAAAATAGCTAAGGAGTTAGGCGAATTCTAGCTCCTAAAGCTACTCGGTCACCACACATCTGAATTTCAGCCATTAGAGCATTGAAACTGCAAATTTAATCATTCGAAACTTCGCCGTGAAGTCTAGAGTGCAGTCGACCTAAGCACGGTGCACACGACATTATCCTGACACTTGACTGCTGAACGGTTTTATTTTTTGGCACTTTTACTAAACACAACGTGGGTGTTTACCAGCACTGGCGTTGCATCGTAACTAAGCTCAATCAGCTGTGCGGACACAACTGCTGTGATAAAATTGACAATATAGCAGTGCGGGTTCGCACGCCAGGCGTGTTTTCGCTTGCCGATTTCTTATTTTTTTATTACAGAATAGCCAAGCATTTTACCGCAGTCTCACCTGGTGGACACGGTCGATAATGGAACATGCTTGGCTAGAAGATACCTATTCACTCTAAACTTGAAGACTTTCTGATTATAGTTTTCTTGAAACTGGTATGGTGTTCCTTTCCTTCGCTGTTCGGATTATAAATGTAAATGTAAATCGCTTCGTGTGGATCGGAGGAATGTCAACCAATGTCGTTACGTTATAAAAATCACAGCGTGTGTGTTTTCAGCAGTCAACTAGGTTTTTCTAACTACAATCGCTAGCTCTGATATTCTATTGGCGCCAAGTGAGCCACCATGTCTAAAGTCCTACAAACAATAATACTGTGTGTACCGACCCTAACCCACCTAACTTGTACCTAGCACTAAACCCGTTGATTAGTTCTGGTTAGTTTAACCGTTGGTTATCGAGTTCAGTATCAGTTGGAAACGTGGGACGTCTCTGTTTTGTTCAAATGCTAATTGGATTGGAGTTTTTAGAATATTTTCCGTCTTTTTTTTACTAATTCAATGCAATGATCTCAATGATCACTCTAATACAGTATTGCATTACATTGGGGCTATAATTAGGTACTTATTTTGTTGTCCTAAGTTAAAATAGCGAAAGCGCGAGGTGGCGGGTTCGATTCCCGCACAGGGCAAAAATTAGTGTGATCAAATATTTGCTCTGAATCTGGGTGTTCTAGGACCATGGTCCTCGTAGTTCCTGATTCCCTAGATATAGGGAATCTTAGGGTTCAGGTTCTATGCGGCATAATGTCTTAAAACTAAATGTAAAACTGTCTAGGACTATTATAAATAAGTTCGAAATGGCATAATTCAATATGTTATACGCACAAATATATACTAACAATGCTGTTATTCTCAAATGTAATGTAGAATTCCTTAATGAGAAGAATACGTAATAATACCGGAAATACCCGACTCACCTCTAATTTTCGCCAAAAATCAAAGTAGCCATCAAATAAAACCCAACCCAAAATTAAATTAACATTAAGTAAAAAGGGACAAAGTGGACATAATTAGAAAATATTTGCACCCAATTATGTTTAACGAAACCTCACATAGGAAACAATTATCAACTTCACCCAAAAGTCCAACAATGAGCGAATATTACAAAGAGAGCGAGCGAATTTAATCGAAATACTGAGAGAAAATTACAAAATGTACAATTTGTCGAAATAATTACGTTACGGAGTTGCTTACCTAGTGTCCTTTGTGACTAATAGAATATGAATTAGTGAGCTATGCAGTTAGAATATAGTGAAAATTAGAATATTGTCACAGAATAAATATAGAACGTACATACAGAATGGACACTCCAACAATCCGCGCCCCTGTACCTTTTACTACAATACTGGGATAATCAATACTATACGCCCAAATGTAATAGACATGACTGTGTTTTTAGGGAAAAAAATAATGTCAATTTTGACTTATACTTATACTTTTTGGAATACTGTAATGCCTACCCGACAATAAATAAATCATATTATAATCGTTAATTTATTTAACAGCTATATTTTATTTTAACAAAATATGTCAATTAATTTACATCTATGTTTATTTACAGTTTAAAATAGTAAGCTTACAGTAACAACCAAAACGCTAACTATTTTGGGAAATGTGTTAAGAATACATACAGATTCGCAACAATGGCTCTAAAATTATCATTAAAGGTGTCGACATTATTATTTATTACTAGCGCCCCGCGGTTTCGCCCGCGTAACTCCAGTTTTCCAACACGAAAATAATCAACTGTAGATTGTCACCGAGGTAAATAGGGATTTTATTTTACATTATATAGGTATTTAAATTAACTTCTTGAAAGAAAACCTACAGAAAGTACCAAGGCGTTAAATTAAATTTCAAATGTATTATTTTGACTCTTACTTTCGAAGAGTGCCCTGGACATTTTAAATGTATAATAGTCGAAAAAAAAAACTTTAAAAGTTTTGGTCCATGGGGTCCAAGCACGAGGAAATTTTTTAAGCAATTATTTCCTCGTTTAGTCGACGCCGCTGGTGACAAGAGGGCTGGCTCATGTCTCGCACAGAGAATAGCTATTGCTATTCAACGTGGAAATGCAGCCAGTGTTCTTGGCACCATGCCTCATGGACACCCACTCTTGTTAGATGTTTAAGTTTTAGTTCTATTTATTTTTAGTTATTTTTCTATTTAATCACTATATTTATTTAACTTCTTAAATTTAAATTTCTTTTACAATGCTTTACAAAACTAATAAAAATACAGTCTAACTAGTAAAAATATTATATAAGAAACTTAAACCTAGGATACCACCGGTAGCGGAGCAAGGCCCAGGCCCAGGCCCATTTAATTATTGTTATTTAAGTTATGTTAATAAAATTTTCTAGTCGATACATTTTTATCAAAATGCGACACAGGGAGACTCTTTTGCACCCCTTTTTACCCCATATGGTGAAAACTGATATGTACTCAGTTAACTCATCACAAATAAGTATCACTTACTTATTTAAATACAAAATCAACTAGGCACTTGTTGGCTATATTTTAATGTAAATGAACGAATGATATGTTTGCGCAGTAACTCCTACTCAAAAGTTACTGACCATATTTGAAAAAGGGACGGGTTTAACAGCATGTTTAGATGTCAGGACAATGTTCCATAAAGAAAATTTGTTTAGCTAGATCCTCTACGTTCTTTTAGGAAAATTATTTAATAAAAAATCTTTTTTTTTATCGTTTTTTATCCAATATTCCTTCCTTATTAATCCTAACCAATAATATTGTAACTGTGAAAGCATGTGTGAAAGTTTGAAAGTGTATTTGTTTTCCCTGAGCTCCGTAACGGCTGAACAGATTTTGATGAAATTTGCTACACAGAGAATACCTACCCCAGACCACCAGACCAGACCTACCAGAGTATAGTGTGTATGTGTATTATTAAAACATAAGTATTAAATGTATTGTGACTGTTAAATACTGTAAGTACGCCACCAACCCTACTATCGAAAAATGGTTTTTACTGTCCATCCAAAGGTTGTCTGGAAGAAATCGCTTTCAGCAATAAGACCGCCCATTGTACTACCCTTGTTTACCTATTGTAATTCGTCTGTACTGTGTTTATTTTTGTTTCTGGTGTACAATAAAGAGTTTTTCTATTCTATTATATTATATTCTACCCCGGAATAACACAGATTACTTTTTATAGTGATCATCAGCATCCACAGTCCACAGCTCATCGTTAACATCAATATCATTAGAGGCTTAAATGATCCTCGATCTATGGCTTCGATCGATGAAGACATCAATCGATGTCGATCAACAGTTGCTCAACAGGCAAAGCTATAGTGGCATCGATCGATTGGTGTGGTAACAACCAAAACGGCCAGAGCGCCCAGAACGTGGCCTAACAACAGATTCAAATGACCGTACTAGCTAATTAACAAAAACTGGTAAAACTAAAAATACCACCAGTTTTTGCACAATTTCAACCGGTCTCAGCGTATGAGTCATTGTTTATAATATTAGCGACCGGTTCCAAACTATAGACGACTTAGCAACAGGTCTGGCGAAAGCCGGTCGATGTGTCATACTGAAAAATACGCATGGACTCAAAAACTTGACCCATAAACTTGGTTAAGAAACTGAGCGTAAAGTTACATCAGACTTTTGATTGGAGATTTGGTCGCTTTGTTTTGGAAAGGAAGACTCAGTTATGTTTTTAAATTCACTTTGACACACCGCCACCATTTTGAATGTCTCTCCAGGAAGTCCAAGATGACTGGTAGAGAATGCTACACAGTCCTCTTCAGAACATCAAAAGTAAATTACGATAAATTATAATAAATAAATAACGACAACGAAAAACGGCTGCCATGGCGTAGGTAAATCGGTGAATGCGACATTTGTCAGCAGGTTGGATTCCCGCAAAAGCAAAATGTACCTATTTGTTCGACCCGCAGGTATTTTCTCTCCATGGTTCTCGTCATTTTTATTCCCGAGACACGCGGAACCCTAGTAAGGATCTATGAAGTAATCGTTACGCCACATTTTAGACGCTAAACAATTTTTTTTCAAAAATTGATTTATTTACAATATTATTATAATAATAACTAGCTGTACCCTGCCACGCTTCGCTGTGGCACATTCGCAAATTCGCTGATATGACACTATTAAAAAAAATAGATAAAAACAATCCTCGATGCGGATTATATATCATGCTCAAATTTCAGCTCGGCAGGTGCAGAACTTTTAGAGTTTTTGAAGCGTATACAAACCAACATAACATTTTTATATAAATAGATTATGGAATTTGTGTAAGAATTTACCAATTTTGTTGCTGAAGTAAAGTCGCAATAGACTTATATATGTAATAATACAGTTATACGAGTAAGCACAAAATTCCAAGTAAAGAAACCGCAAAGGTCATTTTGCGGTTTCCACATACAAAGATCAACCAATCACCATCGACAGATCTCTTCAACATTTTACCAACTCCATACAAGGCTTTAGCCACACCCATAAAACTTCTCCCACACAGGAGCGCTATTAATGCGTTATTTCGATAATGCGATATGCGTCCATTCGATAATTAAAGCTGTGCTTTTATCTATCGATACTTCTAGCCTAGCGTTGTGTGTGGAAGGTAACAAGCGTTTAATAAAATATATTAAAAAAAACGCCGAGCGCAAGGGTTCAGCGTGTTTAGGCAAATAAAACTTTATACCCCATAAAAATACTTGCACAACACTAAGACGCGCCCATTGCTATCTACTGGAAGATCTCAGAAGTTCATTCATTTTCAAAACGAGCAAGATGGCCATCAAAAATGGCACAAGAGCAAAAAGAAACCAAATATTAATTTTCCACTGGAATACAACGTGAATGGAAAAACACATCACGTTTTAATTCCACTGTGGGGAAGTACACCTTTGCCAGATATTCATCCGCCAAGCAGTTGCACGCAAACATTACTGTGTTCCAGTTTGACGGGCACTGTTTCCAGCGAAATTGCTGGGTATATGAGACTTTAGAGCCGATGTCTCAGGATGGCGAGCGCCGTGCATTGCCGCGCAGGATTATGCAATGCAAAGTTCTGGGTGGCACTGCATCTTTTATGGGCAAGTGTAGCGCTCACCATTACGTGGACGATTTGCTAGTCTCGTCACTCTCTCAAATAAAAAAAAAACTACCAACAAAATATACCAAAAATAGATTTAGCTAGAAAACCTGCGACAAGTAATTTCGCAGCTGTGTGGTGTAGCCTTAACATCGCTTGTCTTCCGATGATTCACCAAGCAATGGCAGGATTTGTTTCATCAGCTAAGGTGGAATAGGTTGTAGTGAAACTATGAAATGTAAATTTAGTGTGGGTGAGTCATAGCTTTATAATATTTGACGTGCAAAGTATGAACAACAGTTTAATTTACTTGACTTTTGTCAGTGCTCAATTTGCAAAAATGACTTACCCGTAGAGTTTCTTCTTCTGTGACGGGCGTAATTCCGAAGCACTGGTAGAGTTAATGGAGTTTCCTTTTCCTGAGCGAGATTCAGGCATGAGTCACTACTTGAAAGGGAAATATCCTTTTTCAAATTCAAGCCATAATCAGTTAATCATTAGTGTAATAGATAATTTATTTTTCTTTGTGAGACAAGTGTTTGACATCTAAAAGTGCATTATTTTTGACTAAATGCATTAAATGATTTGAGTTTAGAATTTTGATTGATCCTTGTTATTGTAAAAGTAGGCGCACGAATTGAATCTAACTAACGGATTTTACAAAACCAATTTTCATAACCATGCTCATACCAGATTTCAAAAGAATTTGAGCAGTATTTGACGTTGACTTCTGAGCATCTTCTAAGCAAACTTTAATATCGAAAAGCTTAAAGCTCTCAACCTTGTATAAGAATATCCAAGTGCTTCAAGTGATCTTGCCTTCAGAACTTTGAAGGCGTTTACTGCGTATTCTAATAAAATAATTTCATTAAAATCTAACGTTCAAACTAAAATAAAAAAAAAAGATACTATTCTAATATAGTCTGTGGTTTTTTGTTGCATGGTGACAGTAGAGTCGTAATTAGTAATAATTACTGCGAAAAATTCCCAAGTGTCAAAATGGCATATTATTATGAGTCTAGCACCAATTTCGAAAAAGAATAAATCTTAAATGTACCAGTTCTCATATTGGCCAATGGCCAATTTTTCTTTGTTTTATTCAATTCATTTTTACCTAGGCTTAAATAAATAAATAAATATCAAATATGACACGACAACACCCAACCTCACATTCATGAAGTCAAAACAAAACCTGATAATATTGTAGAACATTACACTAATAACATATTAAACGATGCTAGACGAAGCTCCTTCCATCCAACGCAAATCAACCTAAGAACGTACTATTAAAACTGTAATGCACATACTGCTTGCACACGATTACTCTAATGTATTCAAATTGTTGTCCACAATGACTCTTTATGCACCAGTCAACATTATAAATAATGACACTATAGAACTTGGTCACAATAAAAGCTCAGACAAAGTCGTGAATAATGAAGCTGATGTGGAAGTTGTTAATAAAGACAAAATCCTAAAGCGCGATGGTATTAATGCTGTTGGAAGTATATTTATCTATGCAACGCGATACGCTGCCAAGGCCATTTTGATAAAAAACAACTCGACAGTCGACGCACTTTGTTTGTGAGTAATTGAAAAAACAAGAGCTGTTATGAAACAAAATCATTTAAATGTGACGCTCTACATAGACATTAAAATTTTAGATATGTTTAATAAAACAATAGTTAATTAAAACATGATAGAAAATGGTCAAGCTTTGGTATAGAAACGGATGTTCATGAAGTAAGAGATTTTTAAAGTATATACGCAGGTCAATATAAACGTAACTGCTTTGAAATATTTACAGTTACCAACGTCTCACATTTTTTTAGGATCACAACGGTATTCTAAACGCTATCATGATGAACAGTGCCTCCAAAATTATTATTACCCCCTTAACATTAAAGGCAACAATGGGTGTCCAATTTAAAACCCATAAAATCCCACATCTTAATTACAGTTTTATTCGCACCCCAGAAGCGTAACGCGTAAATTTCAAAATGTCAAAAAACGCGGTAATGATTGCGATGATTTTGCCAAAACCCAACATAAAGTCATAGATTCCAAAACTTTAGTAGCTTCTTAATATAATAAAACTAAGGTGGAAAATCCAAATGAAGTTACAGTTTCAAAGAAAAAATCAAGTTTGTAAATGAGACAACAATATGGGCCAGCGAATTTTAAGGTGCTAAGCGTGTATCGCGAACGATAATATCTTCTTGGAATATAATTAGTGGCGGCTTTGTATGGAAGAGTATTCTGGTGCAAATACAAAGGCGTTAGAATTAAAACTCCATTTTATAATATGTATATAATTTTAATAAGGCCGGTTTACATTATGCTAGTCTTTAGTAGAGTGATTTAGTTCAACTAGAAAAGCCAATGCTTCATTAAACAGAATCGTATTAAAGAAAACAGAATCGTATTAAAGCGAGTAACGTTTACACGTTTCAACTAAACCACTACTAAAGACTTGGATAGTGTAAATCGAATAGGATGACCCTTAGGAAACGGCGGATTGATATTATCATTTGAAATGAGTTAATATTTAGTCTTTCACATGGTGCCTGGAACGGAAATATTTAGAACCCACAAAACAAAACAAGTTGAATCCAATTATAATATTAATACTAGTGAAAAAGACAGTTGTTTTACACATTTGGCATATTACGCAAACTGTCATTTAAATGAAAAAAATATTTCCTTCAATCCAATTCCTTGAACAAGCAAATCCAGGAGATGCAATGAAATTGACGAATCAGAAACAGAATAACACATTACAGTGACCTCATCGAAGACGCATTAATTGTTTTATTAGCTTGACCCTGTTACACATGAATATCAATTTAAAAGAGAAAGTTGAGCTTCAAAGTGAATCATAATCTTGTTTTGCTCCTTGTGCACACAGCCTAAAACGAGATAAATGAATTTAAAATTAAATTACTTGCTTCAGTATGGTAAAAAAATAGTATAATTAATATTTTAAAAACATTAACGAATATTGATACACCAGATAATTTTCACTTACAATTTTTTTTATTGCTTTATTGTTATTCTGTTTTATGGAAGCACTAATAATAATCTTTACAACATGGTTTCTTGCAGGGTTTGTAGCTGCCTTCAGTGCACAGGTAAGACCTAACTTTTTTGGCCAATGGACAATCTAGTCTTCCGCAGGGACCGTGGACATCTCTCTTATTTATGAACTGTCCGTGCTGATACTTCCCTTTAACCGTCTCTCCATGTATAAACTGATGCTGACTTCCACGGAAATCCATTCGCTTAGGACAATTAGTACCCCCACATGGTCCTTTTGGAAATCCCATAGCTAAGATTGCCAGTTCACTTTCAGTGAACGGTGCAACAAAATCCTCATACACTACAACCTCCGGCTCAGGTCTAATAGGTTCTCTCGTGATGTCTGGAGCTCCAAAAAAGTATGCTACAGGTGGCACTACATCGATCAACGTTCCATCCCAATGTCTGACTACTTCGAGATCTTTTAATTTCAGATCATCTGTCAAATATTTTCTTCCGGGAATCCTCTCCATTTCGGGTAAAGCAACGAAGTAGCTCACAATACGGTTGCCTAAGCACGACAGTCGAATGTAGAATTCGATCTCACCTGATGCCTTCAAGTCTTCCTCGCACTGTAAAGGTCGTGTAAGTTCCACTGTATTGGTGACCATTTCTTGTTTTCTCGTATCTCTGAATTCCCCTTGATCCATGTTAACTGGGTTAAATTCACCAGCTTTTTGAAGACATTCGAAGAATGATTCATGCCACTCGGCTATACAGAACCCTATGCAATTCATATCTTGATCTCTGTTCCAAACTGTTATGTAAATTGGAGTTTTTTCTAAAACTTCCTCGAGCTTTGATGGTCGTGATACGAAGATGACGGAATTACCAACTCCAAAATAAGGTGGTTGTGGCAAAGGATCTGAAGGCAGAACTATTTTCACAGGCGCAGCTTTTCCTTTCTTTTTCTTTGCTTTCGGTGGTTTTCCCTTTTTTCCCTTTTTCGCCGGAGGTGGTGGAGGTGGAGGTGCAATAAAATTGTCATGAGCAACGTAAAAGTCAAACAGCGGTAGGCAGTTCATTTGCAGCGTGCATGTTTGCATGAATTTCATTTCTTCTTCTGACGGCATAGGCGGTTCTTTACCTTTCTTTCCTTTTTTCTTAGGTTTCGGTTTCTTTTCTTTCTTCCCCTTTTTCCCTTTCATACTAGCTTCTAAAAGAGCTAAAGCTTCTGCTTCTTTTCTCCTCTGTTCTGCTTCCTGAGCGAGTTCATATTCATCTTTCTCGGGTGGCTCTATTTTGAGAATTATCTTTTTGACAAAGACTTCAATCATGAATATTTGCTCCATTTTGGGATCTAAAACAGAAATATTTTATGACTTTTAAACTCAACCACTCAAAGCGTTATCAGCACGTGGCGCTTACACTTTTTTATCAAGTTATGTAAATTTTAGTCCTGGATTTCTAATTTTAATTTTAAATTACATTTGACCTCGTGACGTTTGTTTGTTTGTTAGATGAAATAGTATCGCCATCTGGTATCCGAGTTCATCAGGCCACCCAAGGGCCTCTGACGTGCCTTAACAACTGTTAACAATCCACAGCAACATATCTGACGGCTCCTCCGAAGCACGGAGCATTGGACATCTGCACATTACTTATGAAAGTCATTGGTCGACAATTGAACCCTGTTAAGGTTTCAAGGTTAGGTTATACTATAATTGGATATTTCTTTGTACTGTAGCCAGTGGTTCCGTTATGAAGGCTGACCATTATTTACAAGGGTACGACAGGATAATACCTCACCTTTAAACCTAAATAAGTCAATGCACCTTTATTTCACCACTCACTCCAAGTCAATAAAAATCTTCGATGGAACAGAATGTAAGGGTTTTCGTTTTAGCAGAACTTGAAATGGCCTATTACGATACATTATTTTGAGAAGTTAAATCTATGAGAATTGAGAAAAAACAAATCATTTTGAATTGTAAACCATACTGAATTTTTGATGATTCGTGACTGTTCATAGTTAATGTCAAATGTCAGTATGATTTGATGGATACGAGTTCAGTTAATAAGGTTGGAAAGAATTGAAAATAAAATCTCTTTGTTATTTATTTTGTCAACGACTTCACTGACAAAACGATTTCATAGCTAAAAGGCTTGGCTGGAGACCCAGATGTCACAGGACCTGATTTGGTGCGCGGTACGTTACCATCATCATCATCATCCACGCATATTGTCCCACTGCTGAGCACGGGTCTCCCCTCACTTTCCTAAGGAGGATTAGGCCATCACGGGAGCCCGATCCGAACTAGTGGATAACATACCTACCTTTGAAATAATTCTCGGGTATATGTGGGTTTCTCCACGATGTTTTCCTTCACCGTCATCATCAACCCATAACGTCCCACTGCTGGGCACGGGTCTCTCCTCACTTTCGTGAGGAGGGTTAGGCCATAATCCACCACGGGGGCCCAGTCCGGATTGGTGGATAACATACCTACCTCCGAATAATTCTCGGGGGTTTCCTCACGATGTTTTCCTTCACCGTAAAGTGAGTTATAATTACGTACATATGTTTTACAAGAACACATTGGTACGTGCCCGCACTGGGATTTGAACTTCCGACCTTCTCCTTGAAAGGCGCAGGTTCTCCCACTAGGCTACCACTGCTTACTATAGAATAAAATAATATAACTAGTACTATAAACAAAATGGCCGCTCTCCACCCCGCGCAATCCGCTTCCCCGCACCTCTGCCCGCAATCGTCGGGAAAATCGCTGGAACGGTCAATATAAAACAGACAGATGGAGGACAAATGTAATGGACATATTATGATGGATTCGACGTTACTGAAGTGGGCTCTTGGCTTTAAAGTTCATTAGCGGGGTCACATTTACGCACGCGGGTAGCGTAGCGGTCGTAGGGGGAAGTGGGGGGGGGACTGCTCAGGACAAGTTTGACGATGACTGGCTTAGCACTGGATGAGAACTGGGGTCACGCCATAACTTGAGAACGTTTTAATGGTTTTGGCTATATTTTGTTTTAAAATGTCCGTAATAATTCCTATCAAGATTTTACGAAAAAAAAGGATATGTGGCTGAAAAATTGGAAAATTTGAGAAAAACTTAAAGTGCTTTTTTCTTTGTGTGTTTTTTGTATGATGTAACAGTACGACATTGGTTTTTTTGCGATCTTCAGATGTTTATCTCGTGTGTGACGTAGATTGTTTTTTACTTGGGAAATGCAAATCTGCGGAAAAACACGGATGAAACCGCAGGGCGCAGCTAGTATGTAATAGTATAACTGAGGAGAGAAGATCTAAATCCTAAAACAAATGCAGCGCTATCCTTTTGTTTAATAGAGATGGGCCTTATTGGAAAAAAATGCTTGAGGGTGGCTTGTTCCCATAGATCCACAGCTAATTGTTGTCTAAAAATAAACGTTGATATGTGTAGTTAGAATAAAATACACGTTAGCCATAATTATAATCCACCATAAAGCCGTAAAAACAGTTTACAAACATGACTATCGGGTTGTAAAGGCAAAGTTCTGGATAGGAATGTTCTGGACTTCAACTCAACTGCCCAAGGTAAGGTAAAATAAATTTGAATTACTTATCCCGTATTCATCAGATCTATGATGCGCGCGGGCACATTTTCCATCTCACTCGCACGTCGATATTTAAATTTAGAACCGAGTCTCTGAGCCTTTAGATTCGCAACGTATATAATCAACTACATAATAATAGCATTGCAGTACTTTATCACAATACGATGACTGTGCAATTGTTACTGGAATGAAGTTAGAGTCAGATTGAATTACTGCGACACAGGACTAAAGAGTTCGAACGTAGCAGTACGGTACTTTTTCACAATACGATGACTTTGCAATCGTTGCTGTAGTGAAGATAGATAGAGATTAATTTACTGTGATACAGTTCTAATGAGTTTTGGTTGTTTAATGCAGCCATCTTTTTGACTCGAGTTTTGAATAATTCAAAGCAAAATGTAGGTTTGCTAAAGGTGCTGTGTTATTCAAAACTTTACAGAAACTATGATCTTGTATGATAATGTTTTAGAGGCGATAAAACTGGGATAATTTTCATTGTTACATGGCTTGTTGTTGAATATTGAGCGACTATTTGCGAGTAGTGGTAGAACCTTGTCATAGTAAATCTGATCAGTGAGAACTTTGTCATAAGAAACTTTAATTCTATATTCCATTTAGAGGTTTATCTTTAGATACGGAAGTAAATGCCCTTTGCCAAGCGATGGTACGGAAGAGCTTAAAGAAAAAAAAACTAAAATCTTTATCAGTCAGATGCCCATTGCTGGGACTCTGGGCATTTGAGGCAGTATCTCGTCTTTAGGTTTAGTTCCCTACTTATCTGTTAGCAACCTTGTCTTTAACGTGTATATCACTTCTACGAATGATTATCATATTTCATGGTTCACGCTTCATTAGAACATATTATTTTAATGCTAATTAAGCACTAATTGGTGTAACACACGCGTCAAATCAATATTCTTATTTTTATGAACTTATTTTTTATTATTTTTTTCAATACTAAGCCGCGCAAGTTTATACAATGCAATGTTCTGGGTGGCGCTGTAACTGTTATGGACAGGCGTGGCGCTTACCATCAGGTGAACGACATGCTCCTCTCGTCACTTTATCAATTATTTTTTTTATAACACGTCGTGATTAAATCTGTAGATAAATCCTGACCGCGAACTAGGATTCTCGTATCTAAGGAATCAGGAACTACGAGGACCATGGTCCTCAAACACCCGGACTAAGAGCAAATTCCTGTAGTTCCCACAAATATTTACCTTGCGCGGGAATCGAACCCGCCACCACACGATTTGCAATCGCCTTATACCTTACCCTACGGGAGCTATCAAAAACTAACAGCCCACTGTACCACCCATAGATAGGAAACAACTTCAAATAACATCACTCAACAAAATCACCTAATCCAATACGCGTAATTATAGAAAAAAACTACTTATTAAAAAAAAGAATTTAAAAAAAGGTCAAACGTGAGTGGTGACGTAGAGAGGTTGTGTTCCGTATACTTCTTTAAACCTTCTTTTTGACGTGACAACGTCTAATAAATCGATGAACGCCGGCTGCATGCACAAAAAAGATGACACATTGTCCCGTTACGCTCATTGTACGCTTGCGCCGCATCTATCTCTCTTCCTCTCGATTGGCCTATGCGTCCGAGGAGAAGAAAGACAGCGGCAGCACACAACTTACATCTACACTTGAACTGTTTCGTCGACTGTTTATAAAGTGAAGTAAAAAGCTAATGTGGTTTTCATTGCTTATTACAACAACGATTTCGGAAATAAAGGTAAATTTTTCTTGCATTTAAAAATTCTGATTACTATTATAATTCCAAGTATATTATATTCTTTTATTATTTTTTTTTAAATTGTGTTTAGGTCGCTTGCAATTTTTTATTTTTATTTCTTTCATGCCATAGAGACCGCCAATATTCCCCAATAGGCCCGATCAAAGCTCCACAGTCCACAAACAGAACACTAAAAAGGGCCGTAAAATTTTCCGTGTCTCGGATCGATTGGACTACCTTAGGGGGGGTTGAAGTGGACGGAGGGGGGAGGGGGTCGTTAGCCCACAGAACCGGTAGCGAGTGCGCATCGAGCAGCTGCGCTTGCGACTGTAAAGGCTAGTTCATAAGGTCAATTTCTGAAGAGGTAGTATCATTTTAGATTCTCTTTCAGAATAAAGCCACGAAGATAAACAACGTTAAATTAGTTGACAGAACCTCCACATTCTAAGTAGAAAATGGCGAGTTCGAATCCAAATGCGCGGCTGGATAGAATTTTAGCTAATCATTTAGGAAAAAAATCCCAGTCAAATCCCAGTGCGGGCACGTACCAATGTGTTTCTGTAAAACATATGTACGTAATTATCACTCGCTTTTCGGTGAAAACATGAAGGAAAACATCGTGAGGAAACCCACATACCTTTGAAAAAAAAGAAAATTGAAACGAAATGGAAATAAAATAACATTTATAATATGTAAAAAAAAATTATGAACATTTTAAATACATTTGGCTTGATTACAAGACTTACAAATAATAAAAGAACCATTTTTTTCAATAAATACCCACGAATGAAAGGACGGAAATATCATGTATAACGGAACGACTTAAAACGATGCTTAACACACTCAACTAACCTTTAATCAAACGTCAAAAAAACAATAAATTTAAACCACTGTTAAACTAGGTGATTACCTGGTTTAGCGAAAAACCAAGGTTTTAGCTTAAACTTGTGACGCGAATACCATTTTTTCTCTAATTCGGGTCTAAAGTCAGGTTTAACTGCAAACTAAGGTTTAGACCTTCAACGATAATAAGACGGCAGAAGTCGTGTAGTATATTCATGACGTAATACACCTTACCATTAAAACTATACTGTAAGTCAATATTAGTATTCAAAATTGTCTAGAGTAGTACAATTATGTCGAGTAAGCGCAATTTCTTGTTAAAATATGATTCAGCAGTTCACAAAGCCATGTGTCATAGTGCTGTATGAATATTTAACTAGTCTAGGAAGGTTTCTAGGTAGTGCAGTGATCGATTTGGCATTAATAATTAATGGGAGTGTTTGTAATAACGAATTGACAAGGGATTTAGGAACATCAGTTTTGAAAATTAAGTGAGATTCGGTATGTGCTATATTGTGTGAGATTTTGAGATTTTTAGTTCATTATCACAAGCTTTATGGGGCTGGGTTAAAAAAGTTGTCATGTCCTTTCTCAGGTTTTGGACTATATCTGTGCCAAATTTCATTTAATGCGGTTCAGTAGTTTAGGCGTGAAAGCGTAGCAGACAGACAGACAGAGTTACTTTAATATTTGTAGGGACAGTAGGGAAGTAAGCTTGTGTAAGTATTTACGTTTCGAATTTAGTGATTCATTCGTTTTCGCAGCATTTCGATTTAATCCGACGTTTTGAATGGGGTTCAAAGTTTCCTTTACATACGTATGAAACTAAAAAAAGCGTGTTAATAAACTTTATTTGGATAGAAATAAGCTTTCTATTGAAAAAGCATATCCGTGGACACAGCCTAACAGATCATCATGCAACTCACTACACCTAGTACAGGCTGGCGGTGTACGTGCGAGTTACACTATTATACTATATTTTATTCTGTGGCTCCACTAACAACTGAGCTGTAATTATGTTATGCTTTACCGGTGTGTGTGTTAACTTGGGTACTTGTGTGAGTGTATTAGTGTCAACTTACTTAACTATTCCATTGTGCTAAGCGCCAGCGGTTAGGTAGGTTTGTTTTGTGTTACATGGTTTTATTTTTTTATGGACTTACATCTAAAGACTACTTATTACTATATTATATTATTTTATATTTTATTATATTACATTCATGTTGTTTTTGTATTAAGCTGTATTATTTTCCATTATTGTTTATTATTATTATTTTTTTTTTTTTTTTTCTTAATGAGATATTTTGATGCACGCCTACACCGTCTCTCCTTCACTATGGGTGGTTGACTGGTAGAAAATGCTCTTAGCGTTAAGTCCGCCATTTGTACTAGTTAGTTAATCTGTGCAATAAAGTATTAAATAAATAAATAAATAAATAAAGACAGTTTTTTTTTTGTCAACAGCAAAGTTTTTCTACTTGGATTCAGATTATAATGTATGTCGCGTCACTTTGTTATTGCTCCAAAACTGTCTAAAAAGATTGATTAAAGCATTTACCACTTACGGCAAGATTGAGGAGGTGTGAGTGAGACGATATGGATTGATGATGATGATGATGATGATGATATATGTTACCACTTTAATGAATCGTGACGTGGACTAGACTTACCTGTCTCAAGACACCTGGGCCCGTTCTCTTTATTAAATAATCACATGAAAAACATAAATATTTACCCTGTGCGGGAATCAAACCCGCAACCTCACGCTTCGCAGTCGACTCGTTACCCACTACGCCACGGACGCAATTTATTTATAGATTTTTTTAAGCTTACGGCATGACCACCTACCAGAATGAAATTTAAATAACCCAAGCGCTAAATAACAGAGATTACTAATAGTAATTTTAATTGTCTATATCTACAATATATCACATAAACATAATTTGCTATCGGAATACATCAACATAATGCAGACAAACACATAAAACTGACTAACGAACAATATTTTCAATGGTACCCAATAAATTCTGTGTGTACCTAATCCTGAAAGTCCGGCCCAAGCCATAAGACTACCGCTACACCGTAAACCGCTACCGCTGCTGCCGTGCCGTACCGCTAAAGAGTGGAACTCCTTGCCGGAGTCTGTGTTTCCCGACAGTAACAACCTGGGAGTCCTCAAGTCACGAGTGAATAGGTTACTTCTAGGTAAGCGTGCACCATCGTAGATCGCATTTTCACTTACCATCAGATGAGATTGTGGTCAAACGCGAACCTATTTTATTAATAAAAAAATACTTAGGTCATATTTAGTATTTTAATGACAGTCAGAAGTCAGCCGTCAGTAGCTGTCGCTATGAAAACCGCGGCAAATATACACACCCACGGTTTTCACAGTGATAGCTACTGAAGCAAAAGACCCTGTTCAGTAACAGTCATTAGGCTATTCGTAATTCATGCCATGATGGGAACCGCTCGCGGTTCGTTACGCTCCAGCACCCAAATTCAAGGGTGCTCCAGGGCTACCCAAAGAATTGGCTGCTTCTCTTCGCAGATGATTATCTCTTTTATTTGAGAGGGGAAAATACCTTCGCATTTTCATCTCCGCCATGGAGGTGAGAGATAGAATACGCTGCTACCCACATGGGCAGTCCTCCGCCGAGGTAAGGCCAGATAAGGTGGAGCTAGCATACACCATCTTTCCCAAAAACGGTCATCTCCTTTTGTCTTGCATTGGGGAAATGCATTTCGCATGCCACTCGACTTACGGTGTGGGCCAAGGATATTCAAGGACTTCTCACCAGCTAATCTGGCGGGTTTACACACTAAAACCCCGGAATCTTCGGAACGGCTTTTGTCAGTTCCTTTGACAGGAGTGGAGGGGAGTCCTCCACTGAGGTAAGGCAAGATAGGGTCGAGCTAGCGTTCACCATCTTTCCCAAAAACCGCCATCTCTTAACTTAACCCATCCAGTCGTTAACTTAAAACCAACTGACGCGATGTAAATGAGCCTTCTCTGTTTATTGTTTCAAGTTTTAATTGAAGCGCAAACATGCGGTCCTGGACTTGTCAAAACAGACGCACCTGTGCGTCTGATCCCTCTCTGTGATTGGTCGTGAGCATGTGATGATGAGTTCATATGGGTTCGTTGATCACTATCATTATTGTGTAAAAGGGGGTTAAGGCGCAGAATGACCAATTCTCAAAATGGCATTTGCATCTGAAAGGACTAGATAATTCTTAAATTTTAGTGGGAGGCTTCTTCTGCAAGAGACTATACCTTTGCCAGATATTCATTCACAGTAGTGTGCAAACATTACTGTGTTCGGGTTTGAAGGGCACTGATTCCAGCGAAATTACTGGCCATGTGAGACTTTAGATCCGATGTCGCAGAGTGACGAGCGCAGTGCAGTGGTGCGCAGGATTATGCAATGTAGGGTTCTGGATGGTGCTGTCACTGTTATAGGCAGGCGTAGCGTTTACCATCAGGTGAAAGACTTGCTCGTCTCGTCACTCAGTCAAAAAAAAAATACGTGGTATAAAATACAAACAATTATGTAAAACTTCAAACGACGCTTTAATTTCTTACACAAACTTTAGAAGTTTCTAATTGACGATCAGTCAATAACAGCTGAAGTTTTTCAACTTATCACTTACTTAATAACTTAACACACCCAGGAGGATCATTAATTTCAATTTAAACTTTTTCTATTAATTTTGTAAGAAAATTCATAAGTGATTTGTAGAATATCGATATTTACTATACTATATGAGGGCACACCTATAAATAAATAAAAAAGTCGACGCTTTAGAAATAACCCAAAGAGCTTTGATAAATCGCTCTAGAATTAGACAACGACAGCGAAGAGTGAGGTTGCGGGTACGATTTCCGCGCAGGGCAAAAACTTGTGTGGACCACGGGTAATTTTCGTGGGTGAGTGGATACCCACGGAGGCCGTAACAGGCTAATTAATAACAGTATCCAAACATAATAATCATTAGGTACCTACTACACATTTTTTTTTTATTTGATTTGTTTACCTTTTAAGTAAGGTAAGCGCTACATCTGCCCATAACAGTTACAGCGCCACCGGGAACTTCGTATTGCATAATCTTGCGCGGCACTGCACTGCGCTCGTCACCTTGAGACATAGGTTCTAAAGTCTGACATGCCCAGTAATTCTGTCTTTCAAACCAGAACACAGTAATGTTTGCACACTAACGCTTGGCGGATGAATATCTGGTAAAGGTGTGGTGGTACTTCCCCAGGCGGTATCTTGCAGATGAGGCCTCCCACTACATGCATTATAATATTATGTTATTCAATTAGTTTTAACCCAAATTACTGTCCCAAACACAACATCCCTATTGACTCAACCAACACCTTATTCTCAAAGAGAGGGGTTAAAACAACCCCCTAACGTGCCTAATTGACAATCTAAAGCACATTGTCCGATAGTTTGGCGATTTAAATAAACACTGTTAGCTAAATATTGGCCAGTGGCGGTTTCTCGGGGGTACAGTCGGAGCGAAAAAGTTACAAACATAATTAATAGTACTCAATGTACAAACGGAAAAATTGTGGCCAAATTTCAGTCCGACCAAAATTCCATTACCCACTTCAATCTAGATAGTTCATAACTTCGTAACTTGGAATTGCGCAGCGTCTCATTAAGACATTTCCAAGGATTGAAAAAAGTTACAATCATCTGCAGCCTTTTAGTAATAAGGTAAATACCACTATAGTATAATATATTGAAAAAAAAAAAATTGACTTAAGATTTTCATTACAGACATTTGCCTTCTAAATATCTGTCCTACATAATGATTAAATTAATTTAATTATGACCTGCAGTGATATGGTAACCTCTTAATCATCTCAGGATGCCCGTCCGCACAACTCTGCCAAATGGAGCTTCATAGACCAATCTCTTGAGCAATGCAATTGTGGAGCCCCAAAACAAACGGTGTCCCGACTGCTGTCTTACTCCTCGTGCCCTACCTTCATACAGTCACAGCTTTCTCCCGTTAGCAGAGACTAAATCTTTCCACATGCTACGATCCCAGCGGAAAGCAGTACACCAACTCCCTGACACCCTCCACTGGTTTCTGGAACTCCAGACCAATAGGCTGCATGTGAACATGCGTGGTGGTTTCACTTCGTTTCCACCTAATCCTAGTGTTTGCGTTACATCCTGCACAATAGAGGAACTTTCTGCAGCTTCAGACAGCAGGGTGACGTTGGCTACATCTCTATCCAAGGTCATATGAGTTACAACTCGAAAAGAAGACGAATTAATTAAATTTTAGCCAGTTTAATTACTTTCCCACCCGACTATACCTTCAGTCCACGGCTTAATCAGTAGTAAAAACACTTAAGCCATTTTGCATATGCAAACAGTATGCCACTAGCAGTGTTACTTGTGGCTCTACCGCTTTTGCCACGAGAAAATGATATTTGTGGTTAAAGTTTTAGGGTCTGTAATCCTATGATAGTTTAGTTCAAAGAAAATGCCGCAGTTTGAGTATGGATCTACGTCAACAAGAATAGAATAGAATAGAAAAAAAAACACAGTACAGAAAAATTACAATAGGTAAACAAGGTCTAGTTTTGGTGTGAAATTTAAACCGTGTTTATTTTCATAACAATTGCAGTAGTAACCAAACTCAAACTCAAACTCAAATCATTTATTGTAAATAGGCAAAATATTGCACTTTTACACGTCAAAAAAAATTATATCTTATACATAAGTATAGAAATACAAAAAAAATAAGTGAAATTTTATGATCTACGAAACTAATGATTATTATCTAATTATGGTTTGAATTAGAAAAAGGATATTTCCCTTTCAAGTGGTGACTCATGCCTGAGTCTCGCACAGGAAAAGGAAAACTCCATTGGCTCTACCAGTGCTTCGGAACCAAAAATGTTCCTACCGCAAAGTCTCAAGAAGATCCGTTCTAAGTCCTTAAGTTCCATTAGTATCTTCTACCCCCGTATCAACCCCACCTAGTCTCAGCTCCCCCAAAAGCTACCACTACACTTTTTCACTACTTACCACTGTAATCTTTACCCTGACACGTTAATTTATAAAACTCCAATGCTCAATATATTTATCAAATTTTCTAAACCAAACCTTGCCTTGCTATTTCTAAACCAAAACAAAGAAATTAGCACTTTCACTGCTACGCCGATTTTCTTGTCTAGCTGCCGGTGCGGCTCTGCACACTCCATATTGTTTTCCCGTACAACAAACACAACAGTTGTGTTTTCCCGCACTCGCAGCAAGTTATAAAAAACACGACAGTTGTGTTTTCAGCAGTTTAAGTGTTAATAACTGCCAAAGCCATTGGGGCGTTTTATCCCAAAAGTTTAAGAAAAGAAAATTTTTACCTCTACATTTTCCATCACAAAATTAGTTTAACCCTCTCATCCCGACCGTCGGTTTTAGTTTGCCAAACTAATTGGTTATGCAAGACTCGAGTGGACTTCGTCTTCCGCAGTACTATGAAGTTCTCTGCAAACATTCATGGCGTCGTCGTACGGTAATTGGATAACAAAGGATTTGAAAAGTGCAGGGTACAAATTTGACAGTTTAAGAACTGTCAAATTTGACGTTTACATAAATAAAATAATGTGGTAGCCTAGTGGGAGAACGTCCGCCTTCCAAGGAATTCAAATCCTAGTGCATGCATGCATCAATATGTTTCTTGTAAATCATAATTATCACTCGCTTTTCAGTGAGGGAAAACATCGCGAGGAAACCCACATACACGAGAAAGTTACAGAGATATTAAACATTTTATTGTTCCTAAAAAATCGAACTAAAAGCTAGAATAAACTTTTGCATAATGAGGTGAATAACTTAGTTCTAAATAACTCCAGTTAACAGAAAACAGTCTAAGTGTTACTTGGGGGTAATTTTTACCAATTCTCATGCGTGACCATTGTCAATAAAAAATCTTTTACACATTAAAATCTCCAGCAGCGTCACGACACATCAATTCAATTCGACCCTTGACTGACTGTCCACCATTTTTATTCCGTCGTTTTTGTTGAATATCGCCGAGAGTTGTAAAAATAAATTAGGCTTCGCGAAGTGGGCGAGGAGAATACGCGGAGTTACAAATAAATAACATTAGGTTATCGAGACCACAAATACAGTTTCGTCACTTTTTCTAAGGGCTAAAAGAATTAGTTTTTCATATTATAATACAATTTAGCTTAGTGAAACAATCTTAAACACAACACCGAGATGTAATTAGAAGATTAGGTCCACCATTTATCTGCAGTTTTATTTGTACAATTAAATTATTTTTATACTATTTTTATGTATAAAACTGTAAAGTGAAAATCCGTTCAGATGTTTCAGTGTGAAGACAGGACAAACACACTAAGACGCAAACTTTCGCCTTTATTTTATGAGTAAGACTGGCTCTTTAGGTTTTTTTTTTCTCATAGAGGTCTGACTTGGGTCCAACACTCATAATTCCCAATTTCATAGCTTACGAAATCATTGTGACACGTGCCTTTTACAGAAAAATATTAGACGTTTTATTTGTAAAAAAAAATATAGATATACAAACATGTCGAACGACAGTTATCGTCAAACCACACAATCGACTGTCCACAATTTTTTTCCAAATGTTTTTGTTAAAAATCCCTACGAGTTATAAAAATAAATGAGGCTTCCCGAGCAGCGAGCGAGGACAATAGTTAGGTCATTATATTCGGTCATTTGGATCCAACTTCGGCGGTGGTGAGGGGTGGAAATAAATAACCTGTAAGAGGGTTGGGATTTTAACAGGTTCTATTTTTGACTAACTTTTATTTAGCACCTCGAGTGTCACACGTTCAGTTTTAACAAAATTGAACTAAAGTTTCCACAGAATTGACACGCAATGGGTTAACTCAGCTTGTCAGAAGACGTACCTAATATGTTAGTATGAAGATTACTGTGTTCCAGTTTGAAGGGCACTGTTTCCAGCGAAATTACTGGGCATATGAGACTTTAGAGCCGATGTCTCAGGGTGACGAGCGCACTGTAGTACCGCGCAGGATTATGCAATGCAAAGTTCTAAGTGGCACTGTATCTGTTACGGGCAGGCGTAGCGCTTACCATCTGGTGAACGACTCGCTCGTTGCGTCACTCAGTCAAATAAAAAAAATAGCTTAGCTAAGTAGTACATTTTGATTCGGTCCCAGCTAGTTACTTTAGTAAACATTTTTTTTTGGTCAAGTTTGATTTCAAATACAATATTATGGTGACAGCGAGCTGATCTGATGGTAAAGTCGGAAAGTAGGCAACGCAGCCTTACAGTGACTAAGTAGTTAGATTAATAGTGTTCAGGCTCATTTTGATCAGCTGGTGTCCATAATATATACCTAGTTGAAATTAATCAGAGTTGTATAGAAATATATCAACGCATGTAAAAATTAAATTTATACCAACGGCCTCGCAATCCGAAAATAAAGCTGTTATTAATAATTGAAACGTAAAATACCCAAAGCTACGAATAAAAATGCAAAACGAACCGCATACCTATTCCAGAAATTACACCATTTCTGTATCGTGACATTAATTTTAACGATTAAATTCAAACATTCTTCGCCACTTGTAAAAAGTGGGGTTTGGAAAAGGGCCTATTCAAATCTGTCGTAAAAATGAACGCTAAGCTTAAGGGTGGTGTTCGGAAATGTGCGATTTGCGCCCAATGACGGTTTTAAAACCTTGACTCCTTTGCAACCAAGTTACCACTTTGATAAAACTTGGCATCTTTTAATGTTATTTCGTTGGACAAAACCAGATCTGGACAAAAGATTGTATCATAATATTGGTCTTATGTTTATCACTGAACATCAAGCTCCGCAATGTAGTACCCAATACTTAAATTTACCAAAAAAAAAATAATGGTATCTCTGATTAGTTAATAACGAAGGAAGTAAACTATTTAGAACAAGCATCTTTGTTCTCATTTGACACTTAGAAACAATTCATCTTGCACGTCAAAAATACTTTTACAGTTTTGGTTGCGATCAAATCCCTACTTATATTATAAATGCGAAAGTAACTCTGTCTGTCTGTTGCTCTTTCACACCTAAACTACTGAACCGATTGAAATGAAATTTGGTACAGAGATAGTTTAGAGCATGAGAAAGGACATAGGGTACTTTATAATGCGATGAAAGCATTGTAAAGGTTTGAAATAGGAGATGATAGTTTGTTTGGAAGTTTCGTCATTTTTAAAGATAGAAGCCTCAAATTTATTTTTTAAGCTTTTGATTATATATAAATAAATATGACATTCTACGCGGGAACTACGCGGGTGAAACCGCGGGGCGCAGCTAGTCAAAATATAATTGCGACATGTCGCACGTATAAATGTATCGCCATCATACGTATTCGCGTTGTCGCATCGTCGTGAAGAATGAAACATTCTTTAACAGGAAAAGTGCAATTCTTTCGCTTGAATTATAATTCCGCTTGTACAATTTGACGTTTAGATGGGTTTCTCTAAAATTATTGGGCGCAATATGGTTTAGGGTTTTAAAATTTTTGTTATTCCATACCATTTTCAAAAGGCGACGATGTAGTGACGAATTTGGATGACAATTTTAGCTTGCATTTCACAAATTCGTAAAAGCGTAAAGACTTTGCAAAAAGTATAAAAACAAACACGGATACATTTTTTATTCAACTCAAATAACGTTACTATGCTATAGTTAATTTTATTATGAACTTTAAGACTTAGAAGTTAAGAGCTGTTATAATTTCAATCATAACAATTATGTATTTATCCATAGTAATGTTAAAAACAGGGTGATTGCTAAAGACAATGATCGTGAGAAAAATACCAAGTTAACTGTACCGGAGAAAGCTAAAGAAATTGCCGATTGTATGCTGAAACAAGATTCGATAACAAAACTATGTATGTCCAAACTCAACATTCTGAAAAATATTTTTTTCTTAAAAATCATTATTGAATAGTAAACAAGGAGAGTTTGTATAGTATACAAAGAAATAGAAAGACAGAACTGAATCTTATTTAGCGGGAAGAATTCAAATAAGTTTTGTTACTGATCTGACGAAAATTTTAATTTATTGACTCACGAACTGACAAGGTGAAACAGGAAAATATAATATAAACTTAAGTACCTAATGAAGAAGGTTCAGTTTTTATAAAATAAGAACTTATACACTTTATACAGCATAGCCACTCGTCGCGTGCCCACAATCCTCATTGCACACTACCAACTCTACAACCTTATGAAAGTAGTTACTAATTTCAATTTTCACTCTAATGTTATTTGTAATAGTGCCTTTAATGGAAGAACTATCAAGTCTTACCATATGACTAATCATAATTAAATGTGTTATAATTAGCATTTTTTTCCGTATGGCAACATATTGCTGGTACAGTTATCGGGTCAAGTTCAGACTTGTTCGTTGTTGGAGCGTTCTGTTGGGATAGGTCGTGTTACTTTATGATGGCTGAGTGGTTATGTGCGTTTTGTAGTTCTGAGATACTGGGTTCGACACCTCGGCCCAGTTGCTAGCATGCTGATTGTCATTGTTACAAGATTTTAATTAACTTGTATGTATGTATGTTCGAGTCATATCTTGTTAAAGTCAATTTTGACCCATTTCCCCATGTTGAATTGAGTTGAAATTTTGGGTGCCTGTCAAGTTCTAAAGACAATACAATATTATGGTGACAGCGAGCTGATCTGATGACAGAGACGGAAAGTAGACACGAAACTTCTCGGTGACTAACAGTAGATTGATGGTGTTTGGACTCTGATGAGCTTGCTGTACCGAATGCTTATTTTATTAAAGCAGGTTTGTTTCAAATTATCATTATAATTAAAATAAAGCAAACTGGCAAGTAATTTATAATTAATATATAATTTATATCTATAAATAAAAATGTTATGTTGGTTCGTGTACGCTTCAAAAACTCAAAAAGTTCTGCACCGATCGAGCTGAAACTTTAGCATGATATATAATCCGCATCAAGGATTGTTTTTATCTATTTTTTTATCATTGACATATCAGCGAATGTGCGAATGTGCCACAGCGAAGCGTGGCAGGGCACAGCTAGTTATATTATAATTATATTTATAGTTTTATTTATTTTTATTTGACTGAGCGATGAGACGAGCAAGCCGTTCACCCGATAGTAAGCGCTACGCGTCAAATAAAAAAAAAGATTTTGGTCACAGTATAATTTGGTCCCGTATTTTTAGTCGTGCATTGAGTGAAATTTGGTCACAGATTAGTCAATACTGCTATCATCTGCGCCGGCTGAGGTAGTCTATAGGCAGTGCATAATTGTGTTAAAGTTGCCTATTTTAGACATCAGTGTTTGGATTGTAATTTGATAATTAAATCCCTCCCAGTAAGTTCGTGATCTTAACATAATGCCACAGAGTACGTAGCACAGAATATAATAGCCGTTATAATTGCATTGTCAAGGTCCCGTCAGTTTATAGCCTATTGTCTTTGTTAGTCTGAATTGATTTAGTCCGTTCTGTACATTATGCAGTTTGTGTGCATTATCTTTTAATTTGCTTGTTTATGGTAAGTACGAATACTTAATAATAATTAGCATGATCAGACTTGCCATTTTGAGATGGCTTGTTGAGTTCTTAACTGTATCCGATTGGAACATAGTAGAAGTAAAACATAAACTAAAAAAAAAATTTAAAAAAAACACCCTTATAAGATATTTAAAAACAAAAACGTAACGTAACTCTCTCTTTCTATCTTTACTAACTTATATCTCCCTCTCAACTTCTGTTCGCCTCGCCCGATCACATTTTTCGTAACGCATTCAACAGTTTACTCTCCAAGTCAAGCGTGCGTAAAAAAGTTTTACTTCAACAAGTGCAATTTGGTCACACCGGCTTTAACACTTTGACTGCTGAGCCGTTTAGCTTGTCTAGCCACGGGTGCGGCTCTGCACGCGCCATAGTGTTTTCCCATACAAGAAACACAATAGTTGTGTTTTGCCGTACTCGGAGCAAGTTATGAAAAACACGACATTTGTGTTTTCAGCAGTGAACGTGTTAATAATTATTCTATTTCAGTGCATAATGTTAATGAGGAACCATTTTGAGTGACCAGCTTAGTAGAATTGATTTTTGAGAAAGGGGATTGGGCATTCGCTTAAATCGAAATATTGCCATGATATGTTATCGCTTGGATTCCATACATTATTTCTTTCCGTTTATGCGTGTCATTCTTGTTATTCATTTGTTATATTTGGAGCTTCAATTTGATTTGATCTTTTATCAATATAAGGTATATTTCCGGTAGCTTAAATTATCCTAATAATGCGATCGCATGAGACATTCGATTAGGGACGTGGTTGATCTAATGTTCCGTACGGGATTCAAGCTGGAGGCTCCCAATAGTTCCCATGGAGGGGGTTTTAATTAATCCATTGGTTCTGTATAAAAAATATGTGCGTCAGTTTTTAGGGTTTTGTACCCAAAGGGTAAAACGGGACCCTATTACCATGGCTCCGCTGTCTGTCTGTATGTCCGTCTGTCACCAGGCTGTATCTCATTAACCGTAACAGTTTGACAGTCGAAATTTTCACTAATGATCTATTTCTGTCTTCTGTGTAATTTTCTGTATATAACAACAAATACTAAAAATGAGAATAAATAAATATTTAAAGGGGCTCCCATATAAAAAACGTGAATTTTTTGCTCGATATTGATAATGGTAGACGGTTGAAATATTCACAGAATATTTAGTTATATATTCACTTTAAAAATAAATAATTATATTAAAATAAAATTAATATTGAAGGGGGGCTCCCATACAATAAAGTAAAGAACCCTCCGTGCGCGAGTCCGACTCACAATTGGCCGGTTTTTTTTTTAACATGAAGTTCTTTTTCTTCCGACCAAAAAATTATGATAGGTACTTACTTACTTTTGCTTTCTATCAATGAGGTTTAACGTTGGCAGCCTTATTATAGAAGGCAATAATTACATTGTTAGATAGATAGATTGTTAATACCTTCAAATCCCAAAAAAACTAACATCACGCCCTCTCTTAGCCAAATAGCCACATTTCTTTTTAAGTCCCCATCACTTATTTTAATCTTCAAATAAAACGCGAGTACACTTTATTGACCATCATAAAGCACCGCTTCTCAAATAACTTACGGGCCAGTCGTTACGAGGTTAAAATCCGACAATTATACATGGTGCTCCTTAAGACGTTGTTTATGGGATTTGTTTTAGGGAATGATCTACAGGGTGGTGAGGTTTGAATAGCTTATTTTAATGCCAACAGGGGCTTTGGAATCGACTAAAAATAACTTTTTTTTTATCTACAAGTGTTTCGAAAGTCTTTTCATTGTTTTCGATGAAGTTGGTATTTTTTGCCGATTTGAAAAATGAGTCTCACCTACGTCCGGTGGCATGCAAACATCCTTTATGAAAAGCTTTATCGTTGTGCAATCTAGATTATAAGTTATCGTACAGTGAAAACTGTATCGTATTCGGCTCAGCTGTTCTTATGTGATGCGGAAATGAACTGGCGGGTAGATGGAAACAACAAAGCTCCTTGGAACTTTTCCGTAGGTACCTTATTTTAAGACGTCTAGAATAATATCTTTAACGTAGGTACAGACTATCGGCTATGAAGCCTGAACTTCGGTACAGACTTTTTATTTTTTACTATTTAAGTATAGAAGAAGAAGACAACAATAGGTTCTTTTCCTTTTATAAATCACAAAGGCATTTTAGGCGGAGGTTACACGGTCAGTTTAGCTTCGGTCTGGTCACGTACAAACTGATGGAATACTGACGCACTTTATTACACGCTCAGTCTGGGGTTTCAGTCCATGGTCCAATACTTACCCGAGAATTATTTCGGAGGTAGGTAGGTGATCCACCAATCCGGATCTGGCCCCCGTGGTGGATTAAGGCCTAACCCCCCTCCATACGAAAGTGGGGGGGACCCGTGCTCAGCAGTGGGACGTTATGGGTTGATGATGATGATGATGACTGAGTGACGAGACAAGCATAGCACCTGCCTTGCACAATCCTGCGCGGCACTGCACTGCGCTCGTCACCTTGAGACATCAGCTCTAAAGTCTCATATGCCCAATATTTTCGCTATTTAGTTGATCATGGTTGTTTTTTTTCTCTATTAGTAAATGAGACTTAACTGTTTGATATTTTGGAAAATGCCTTATTTTTACTTACTTACAACAAATTAATAGAAATTCGACTGACGCCAGACTGAGCGTGTAACCCCCCAACTTAAGCCTTCTTGCAGCAAAAATGTTTAATAATTTTCGATCTAAAATGTAAAAAACATTTTTATGGTTTCATCTAACTTTTTACACGCCATTTTAAGCACCGGGAAAACCGAAAACCGCTAAAACACTTTATAGGAAAGGTAGTTATCACCAAAGATAATTAAAGCACTGTCTTTGAGCCAGAAAATTACGGTGACCGTAAATTGTAAAGCTGGGGCGTGTTTAAGATGCCATATTTTAAAATAGTGCCGTAAAACAAGCCTGTTCAAATACCAGTGTTACTTGAGCTACCGTTCTTTTCAACATTCAGAATTGACGCTTAGGTTATTTGTTACTAAGAAAAACGAACTAGATTATTATGAAGCAAGAATTAAATTTGTAGTGTAAAATCTTCGATAAAATTTTATGTTTCTTTAATAGGCTATAAAGGTAGAGTATGATGTAGTTTTTTTTTTTTTAAATACTGTGTATAAGCAAACATTTGAGAAGATACCTTTTCACTGTCGACATAAAGACTTCAAAAAATACAACCGAATTGAGAATAGTTAAGGTGCGTAATTGTTTTTTACTTTTAAATTAATACCACAGATCGCTTTTTTTTGTTTGACTATGTGACGACACGAGCAAGTTGTTCACCTGATGGTAAGTGTCAGAGCGCCACCCACAACTTTGCATTGCATAATCCTGCGCGGCACTCCACTGCGCCCGTCAGTCTGAGAATTTGATTCTAAAGTCTCATAACGCCCAGTAATTTCGCTGGAAACAGTGCCCTTCAAACAGGAACACAGTAATGAATCTAATTAGTAATACTTTTCATAATATTGCCAAAGTCTTGTTTACTTTTGAATACATGAACATTGACAGATGTCAAGAAATACTGGTTATGTTAAACGAAAAAAAAAAGCAGCATCATCGATCTACCAACTCCTGGATGGTATAAAATATTTTATTGGTAGTTAAATTCGTTTTATTATGCGTCTCCCAGATTAGGATAATAGGAAGAATCATTAGGAGACATAGATCAACGGCTTTCTGTTGTCTTGTGGTTTAGGACTTCCGGTATTTCACGAGTAGAAAAAAATACAGGAGTTTTCGTCCTCATTAAAGTTCTTAAAGGTCATTAATACTCCTCTTCTGGCGGCCTCCGTGGCGTAAGAGATGAGCCAACTGCGAAGCGTGAAGTTGCGGGTTCAATTCCTGCACAGGGCGAAGATTTGTGCGAACCACAAATATTTGCTCTGAGTTTGGGTGTTTCTAGAACCATGGTCTTCGTAGTTCCTGATTCCCTAGTTAGGGAATCCTAGGGTTCAGGATTTATGCTTGCGATCCTTTTACGCCACGGAAGCTCTTCATATTTATATATACTTAACTTACCTACAAAATGTTCACTTATACCATAAACACACTAATAACATAAACACAAATCTAACATAGACTTTTAAGGCCAATCTCTTGGGAGCTTTAAAGTAGCTAATAGCGTAATAACTACCAAATGTCTGTAAATACCTTACTTTGATAGATTTCAAAGTCATTCGAATTTACTGTACGAGTTGAATGTTGACTAGAATTTACTATATTTCAGTTGGAGGTGGAATTAGATTTATTGTACGGGTTGAAACTCTTGGGAGTTGCATACAAAGGCATGGTGTTTATGCTGTGAATGGATTTCTGCACATTATTTACACTTAGAATAATTATGTACTTTACATTACGTTTTGAAGTGAAACTTCTAATGCGACTTCCAACAAGGTTGCGTTAAACGTTTAACGCTACCATGGAAGGGGTATAAAAGCACTGTTGCGTTTGAAAAATGATATTTAAAAGATGCTATCAATTGTGAATTGTAAGCAATCATAATATGATTTCACTAAAAATCAATTTCTACCCCTTCCTATTTTCATATCCAGATTACGAAGTCTCACTTCTGCCTCCACTTCTTCAACGCACTATTTTTGTTACATATTTTTTAAGAAATCCAAGGTTGTGATAAGAGGGCTGGCTCATTTCTCGCACAGAGAATAGCTATTGCTATTCAACGTGGAAATGCAGCCAGTGTTCTCGGCACCATGCCCCATGGACACCCAGTTTTTTATTGGTTGGTTTTTGTTTATAATTATGTTTTGTTAATCATCGAAGGTCTCCAGTGACATAAATTATGGGGACCACTGTCAGTAGGGACCATTAGAAAACTATTTTTATTAAAAAAAAACACTTGGTAAATGAACATACTTCAACTATTTTACAAACAAAATAACTTTCATCATCATCATCATCAATTCCACTGCTCAAAATCAAATAAAATCAACTAAATTAATGATGAAAGTTTAAGTTTAGTTCCGAAGCACTGGTAGAGTCAATGGAGTTTTCCTTTTCCTGTGCGAGACTCAGGCATGAGTCACCACTTGAAAGGGAAATATCTTTTTTCTAACTCAAACCATAATTAGATAATAATCATTAGTTTCGTAGATCAGAATATTTCGACTTATTTTTTTGTATTTCTATACTTATGTATAAGATATTTAATTTTTTGACTTGTAAAAGTGCAATATTTTGCCTATTTACAATAAATGATTTGAGTTTGAGCTTGAGTTTTAAGTTTTAAAAAGGAAATTTACCTTTCAAGTAACGGGTCATGGCTGAAGCTCTCACAGGAAAAGGAAACTCCATTAACTCTACCAGTGCAGTGTTTCAAGCTCTACACCCCATAATTATTATGTTATTATCCTCTACCACCGATAACAACTCTACTACTCTTCTCTACCTACTACATTTACAAAAAATACTACCCTCTGAGTTATACAAAAAAATATAAACAAACCCTTTTTTTAGGGAGACTGGTTCGGACACGTTGTGGACTACAGATAAAGTTTGTGAGGTAAACGAGCCACTTTTGGACCCATATCTTTTTTTTCAGCATTTTATTTTAATCAGATAAAAAGAAATACCAATGGAAATATAAAAATAAAAAAAAAATATATTATCAATGTATTTTATTTGTATCTATATATATAAGAATGTTATGTTGGTTTGTGTACGCTTTAAAAACTCAAAAAGTTCTGCACCGATCGAGCTGAATTTTTAGCATGATATATAATCCGCATCAAGGATTGTTTTTATCTATTTTTTTCATCAGTGACATATCAGCGAATGTGCGAATGTGCCACAGCGAAGCGTGGCAGGGCACAGCTAGTTTTCAATAAAAATACCTATGTTTTAAATAGCTCGCAAAAAATTGTGATATTACAAAATGTTATAATTATAATACAAATAATATGTCATTTATTTTTGATGCTGGATATTATTATAGATAATGAAAGATAATTTTAAAACAAGTACTTTACTCTATTTACTACGATGTTCATCTTGAACACGACTTGTCTTTAAATTGCAATCGTTGTTCTTGGGTTTCTGATATTTTTTTTAAATCAGACCTTATTTCAACGTAGTTTCACTTCTTACGTGCATACACTATTAAACACACCTTTTTTATACACCATTACACGTTAACTTTTTTTTTAATTATAGGAAAGTAAAGAGCATGGAAATGCCCCACTTACCCTACTAAAACTACTACGCAAAAGATACCCAATACCAACAAAAACTCGACTCCTGGCGAGTCCAGGCTCGCGTAAAAAAAATGTTGTTTTTGTCAACTTGTAAGGCTATTAACTGATAAGGGTTCGCCATTAGACCAGTTTCACAAAAAATCGTATTACTATTACATTTTCAAATTTTGTAACTTGAACAATTTTACTGTTTTAATGTAAAAAATAAGATAATGTAGAAATATATACTCGTAGTTTTATTTCCGCCTAAGTTGTCTGATGAATGTATGATAGGACTTTGTTGGGTGACCTAACCCCTATGGCAAATCTATCCGTTTGAAAATCTAAATCCCTACGCTACTCTTAACTTATCTGAAAACCTGACTAGGGATTTAGATTTTCAAACGGATAGATTTGTCATAAGGGTCATCCAACAAAGTCCTATCATACATTCATCAGACAACTTAGGCTGAATTATAACTATATATTTCTACATTATCTTATTGATTATGGATTTCCGCAAAATAACGCCTGATTCTATTAACTATTTTTTTTAATGTGACTGAGTGACGAGACGTGCACGGCGTTCACCTGATGGTAAGCACTACGCCCGCTCATAACAGTCACAGCACCACCCAGAACCCTGCATTGCATAATCTTGCGCGGCACTGCACTGCGCTCGTCACCCTGAGACATCGGCTCTAAAGTCTCAAAAGCCCACTAATGATTACGAGATTTCCTAATAAATTAAGTTTTTCTTTTGTTTCTAGCTACGTCTGCGGTTTCGCCGCGTAACATATATCTCACAGCGACTGTTGAGTTCAAATCCCAGTGCGGGCACGTACCAATGTGTTTCTGTAAAACATATGTACGTAATTATCACTCGCTTTTCGGTGAAGGAAAACATCGCAAGGAAACCCACATACCCACCCGAGAATTATTTCGGAGGTAGGTATGTTATCCACCAATCCGGACTGGGCCCCCGTGGTGGATTATGGCCTAACCCTCCTCACGAAAGTGAAGAGAGACCGGTGCCCAGCAGTGGGACGTTATGGGTTGATGATGATGATGATGAACTGTTGATTTTCACGGGATGAAAAATATCCTATGTTATATTCCAGGATTTAAAAGGTATGTATTCCGAATATCATCAAAATCAACTCAGCCGTTGCAGCGTGAAGACAACACAAAGAAACTTTTGCGTTTATACTTATAAGTGTTATTATTCCGCCTCGCATTCTCTTTTGGCTAAATTAAAGATTCATAAAAAAAAAAACCCTACTACATATATGTAGTAAGGTTTTTTTTTTATGTTTTTTTAAATATTTAAAAAAACATTATCATTATTACCTATTCCTATACCTATACCAACTCTCTCCTCACATTTATGGGGAGGCTAAGGACAAAATCCACCTCTCATTTTTGATGCAAAACATTGTGAAGAAACCGACATACCCGAAAATTCATTCTAAGGTGTATGATCTACTAAAACTGACTGGGGCCCCGTGCTGGATTGTGGCCTAATCTTTTTTACGACAGTGAGATGAGACCCAGCAATGGGCGGATAGTGATACTCGGAAACCTGTACTTATGTACTCTATAGCGTACGGTATACGTACATTATTGGCTTGGCACCGATGTACAAAAAGGAATCCAGGCCAAAGAATCCATAAACACCCACATTTCGCATCGCAATCGTTTCGCAGACGATCCTAAACCCGATTCTCAGTCATAAACCGATCGACAGCTGCTAAATGTAAACAAGCCCTAATCCTTAGGTACCCTAGATTGTAGGATAGAACCTAAATTGTGGTTCAATCAACCTAGATTCGGCAACTGCGTCTCAGATTCCTTTGTTTCGTAGCCGGTTTTAGACGGCATTATAGATATCTATAGGACTTATCTGTGTTTTCTTGAATCAATTAAATTTCAATCGCAAATGAATGAGGACGATGAAATTTAATGACCTTACTATGGAAAACCATATTTTGGGTTTAGTGATTTTCTTTTTTTTTGGTATTTCTAAATAATACGAGTAGCGATGGAAGTTAATAGTGGGAGGCCTCTTCTGCAAGAGACCGCCTGGGGAAGTACCACACCTGTGCCAGATATTCATCCGCCAAGCAGTAATGTGCAAACATTAGTCTGTCGATATCAAGTTTTTTTTATTTGACTGGGTGACGAGACCTGCAATTCGTTCACATGATGGTAAGCGCTAGCCAAAACATTGCGCTACACTGCACTGCGCTCGTCACCCTAATCGAATCTAAAGTCTCATATGCCTAGTAATTTCGCTGGAAATAGTGCCCTTCGAACCGGAATACAGTGATGTTTTCACACTATTGCTTGGCGGATGAATGGCTTCCCCAGGCGGTCTCTTGCAAAAGAGGCCTCCTACTATAATGCATTAGCTATACCACAGGCAGAATTTAGGTGTGTTAAAAATTAAGAGTGAACCAGGCCTACGGGCTTATTACTGCAAATTGTCATCAAGTTTGCCATCAAAGTCGTAACGATTTGCTTGAGGAAAGTGCTTTGGTTTTGCCTGCTTACAATAAATGATTTGAGTTTCGAGTTTCGTTTGAACCGTATGTTTGCACAGCTGACGGTCTCTATTGTGTCAGGATTAGCAGTTTTTATGGGCAGAGTGTAGGAGTAAGGTGCCTATTATATATTTTATGGAAGAAACTGGGGTATATTTGGGTAAAATTAAGATTCAGAATGAAAATACTGATAGTAAATTCTAGGTAAGTTACACATTAAGTAAGTTGATTCTTAATTAAATAATTATTTGGTAAGATAAATTTCGCTTGTTTCTTGATACAACACAAAGGAAATAATAATTTCCTTTTTTTTTATATTTTGAGGTGAGATTTAGTTAAGTACCTACCAAAAATTTACAAATGAAATATTACAGAAGTAATAAGTCTTAAAATAGAATACCACCGGATATTCCAAAAAAATAACAGTAGATTTTATTTATTTATTAAAAAAAAAAGCTGTTGGCTTGTAACAGATGTGCAACATCAGGTGTTACACATTTTCGTACATTGAAAAAAAAATGTTTAACAATAACACCATGCACTTGCAAACGCTTAGTTTTTTTTCACTTACTTTACTGAACACGTGCATAACAAAAAAACATTTTTTGCAAAGAATTGCTCCAAATAGTTGGACAAAAACTTTTGTACCCAAATATTTTTGCAGTTCTTACAGGCCTTATTACAATTCTAGTAGAGGCTATTTTCGTGTTATTTCTATTTGTTCTAGTTTGTAGCTAAAATCTACCTGTTACGTAAAATAAGGGTGGTTCAGGTCGAATTGTACAAAAGAGAGTGTTTTGTTAATGTAAATTGGCTTTGTAGTTTGGGTTTGAACTTGTTTTTACGTTTACTTCTAAAGGGATTTATTGTTAAAAGGTAATAAAAACCTAGTAAGTACCTACCTGCTTTCCTTTTCTCTATTTACCAGCCGCACTCCGCAGTTTCACCCACGTAACCTAATATCTCACAGGAACCGCTATTTTTTAGTAATTAAAAATTATCCTGTTCTATTCCAGGACCTAAAGTATCTATGCACTAAATTTCATCAAAATCTGATTAGCCGTTTTCGTGTGAAAAGAGGACAAAAAACACAAACACAACCGCACAAAAATACAAACTGTCATATTTGTGTATTAGTGAGATAAGCTGAAGGCCAATTTAACAACTATTTCACCCAGTGGGTAAAAGACCTGATAAGATAACCTCGTCTTGTGTACCTACATAATTATTATTATGTACTGCTAGAATTACTGTTTTTTACATACTGTAGTAATTTAATCCTCTATAGATATGTAACTATTCGTTTCAGTGTTAGGAGACAATGTGTCTGTAAATACTCTAAACTTATAATATAGGTAAAAAAAACAATAAGGGTACAAAACGAACCCCAAGAAGTTAAGAAAGCTGGAGGATTAAAATTATGTGTCTAACATCTAAAGCTTTTTTTTTTTATTAATAGATAGGTTGGCGTTAGGCCACTTTCTCATCCGACGTCAAGTGACAATGCGGTCTACAATGGTGTATGCTTACCTAGAAGTAACCTATTCACACGTGACTTGAAGACTCCCAGGTTGTAACTATCGGTAAACACAGACTCCGGCAAAGAGTTCCACTCTTCTCAGTCGAAACTGAAACCTCTGTGACAATCACCGCTTTGGAGTCCAGCTCTACTAGCTCTACAATTCTTGCTTCCTAGTTCCACAGTTCTGCAGTAAATCTACAGTACAGTTCCGCTACGCATTAAAATTTTAAAAGGAAGTAAATTCAAAAATTATCTTAAAGATTGGTTACTTTTTAAAGTTTTTTTATAATTTAAAGGAATATTTTGAGGGAAAAAAAAAATTGTAATGATAAGCATAGTTATACCTATTAGATAATAAGCTACTGTTATGTTTACTGTAATAACATTGCAGCAATATTGTACGCCCGAAATGAGAAAACTGTTGATACCTAATTGAAATTACTTATAAGACCTTTGTACACAGTTATTACAATAAAATATATTCTATTCTATTCAGTTACATAGTCAAATTTTCAAAATGAGAGAAACATTTAAATATAATTTTGTAAATCAAATTTATAAAGCGGTGGTGGCCATTCCATATCATTTCAGACCGGGCCACCGTGGTGGAATATGGGCTAATACTCTTCATGAAATTGAGGAGAGAGCAGTGCTCAGTTGTGGGCTGGTATGGGTTGACATTGATGATGATGATGATGATGAAATTTCTAAAGCTGCACTGCTATTTTTAAGCAGCGCTTATCACCAGCTTAAAGACCAGTTTCCACATGAAATAGAATACCACAACACTGATAAATAACTAGCTCGAGCTTTTATACATATAACACAAACAGTTCTGAATAACTGTAGTCAAAACAATTTTGAATCGATTACAAATCCGATTCCAAGTATTTTGGCTGCAACGGAAATTAGATTTTAATGATAGATGAATCATGTCACTTTATCAGCTTATCTTTTCCATGGCCGAATGTCAAATGACCGATTTGTAAACAATGCGGCACGGAATTAATTAGTTCAAATTCAACATTCGATTATTCGAAATTCATAACGAACATTTCATAATCGTAGTTAGCAATTGTACAGAATAGGTTTAAAAATTGATGTGTGTGTATGAACCAATGTCTCAGGGTGACGGCGCAGTACAGTGCTGAGCAATTTTATGCAGTTAAAAGTTCTGGGTGGCTCCGTAACTGTTATGGCCAGGCGTAGCGCATCTGACGAACGACTTGCTTATTTTGTTACTAAGTCATACAAAAAACAATTTGAGAAACTCCATCTGAAATTGGTTATAAAACGAAGACACCGTTATCATTTATTTGTCTCAAAATAGATTGTCCAATCCCCAAACTATGAACACCCACTAATTCAAAGATGGCGTGACCCAAACCATTGTGGCTCGTGCCAAAATACACTGCCGGCAATTTCCGCCTTACTTATTGATTCGCCTAAAGCTAACACTGGCTTTTATGAAGTTCTGGTGATATCAATCAAAATTTGATAAGTGGTAAACCCCTTTGGGGAAGTCTTTAAAACAGGAAATGCGGTCGTTTTTTTTTAATTATTATATGACATTTATATAGTCCTCATCACCACCTATATCCACCCGCTGCTAAGGACAGATCTCTGAAGAGGTTTAGGCCATAATCCACCGCAGGAGTGGTTGATCATCGATCTCATACCTTACTAAGCTTTCTGTCCCCCGAAAAGTTTCTCGGAGACTAACAGTGGATTGATGGTATTAACCTCATTCTCCCTTCCAGTAAAGAGGCTGTATTTTATAAAAGCTTGCCTGGACAAAATATATTTTGACTTAAACCTTTATTTCAACCTTAACTTGCTAAACTACCTTTTGTATTGTAATGCCGGATTCTGTCGACTACTTAACACTTTGAATGCTCAGCCGATTTTCTCATCTAGCCACGGTTACAGATCTGCACACACCGTTGTGTTTTCCCATACCGCTAACACAACAGTTGCGTTTTCCCGTACTCGCGGCAAGTTATAAAAACACAACAGTTGTTATCAGCAGTGAACGTGTTAAGTTAAGTTTTAGTTAGAAACTAAAGTAAAATTACCAAAACCAAACCAACCAACCTATTGTATATTCCAAAACTGCAAGATACTCTTAAATCATTATTTCTCTACGTGTGCCCAAACCATCAACAAATGCAGGATATGACATACTATCTATTTAACGACACCATTAGCCGAACAAAAAGCACTATCAAGCTGTTTTTATTTAATATTTCCTGTGTTATAATTACAAGTCGTTTGCCCGGTTCTGTGGTCATTGATTGTCATTAAACGAACTATTGCGTATAACCATGATCACTAAATGACACGGACGGTGATCGAGCGTGCTTCCTCGGTGAATGTGATTTTCTCATATTACTGGATAACTACACGACCATGGCATTCACCTGATTCTAAGGCGCCACGCCTTTTCAAAACAGTTTCAGTGTCACCCAGAGCTTTGCATTGCATTATCTTGCGCGGCACTTTTTTTTTTATTTGACTAGGCGACGAGACGAGTAAGTCGTTCAAATGATGGTAAGCGCTACGCCTGCTCATGACAGTCACAGCACCACCCAGAACCCTGCATTGCATAATCCTGCGTGGCACTGCACTGCGCTCGTCACCCTGAGACATCGGCTCTAAAGTCCCATATGCCCAGTAATTTCGCTGGAAAAAATGACCTTCAAAATATCTTATCGCGTTATTTATATATCGAGTTGTTTGACTACGGTAGGCTTTAATTCTTTGCTTGTTCTGCGAATAACAACAAAAAACTCTTGGAATCTCCGGTAGGCAAAATACCATTGACCTTTGCATCCAAACATGCGCTGCGCTCGATAGCCTGTCGGTCCGGTGGCCGATGAAAGTTCGTCAACCGAGGATCATTTCAACCTGCCTACATAATACTACAATAAAAATACCATTAAATAACCCCGAAGGTTGACGATCAATGCAATCCAGATTGTTATCAAAGACCCAACTTTTCTTAAGCCAATCGTTATGGGCCTGTTTGACCGGAGATAAAAGTTCTTGGTATCCTATATACCCCTTTATTTCCTTCGCTATTTTTGGTATTTTCATTTAATTTATACTTGGCTTTTTTGGCACTTTTTTGTATGGTTTTTTTAAATGAACTTCATCATCATCAACAGCCCATATCATCACACTGCTGAGCACGGGCCTCTCCTCACTTTCGTAAGGAGGATTTGGTCATATCCACCACGGGGGCCAGATCCGGATTGATTGATCACATACCTACCTCCGAAATAATTCTCGGGTAGGTATGTGGGTTTCCTCACGATCTTTTCCTTCACCGAAAAGCGAGTGATATAATATAAATTTACAAACATTTTTTTAAGTAAAATAGTAATGAAACAAAAAAATTATGGTACATCTTTGGAATTTTACACATAACACATGATTCTAGGTCAACGGAAAATACCTTATAGGTTATGATCCCCTTAGTCTCGTCACACTGCCAGACAGATGGACAACGAAGCGATCCTATATGGCGTCCCTTTTTCTTTTTGAGGTACGGTACTCTAATAACAGCAGTTTTATACCTAACTATACCACTCGTGCGGTTGAACCCAATGACGCCGTGTTCGGTCCTCACCCACTGACGTATTCTCGTAAATCTGCTCAGTTTTCTATCCCTCCGCGCTTTGGAGGAAACGATAAGCTGTCGCATCGGTCCGATTAATTGCAGTCCTTAAATTTCGCTATAGAGTCTTGGCCGGCCTAAAAGACCTGACACCAAACACTAACAACAAACAGGCGATGGGACCATGTCGTCGCGTCAACCTTCCAAAAAAACAAAAAGTTCCCTCAACTAGGTGATTCCACACACCCTGAGCCAGCATAACCGGAAAAATCCGGACAAAACCGGTAACATTTGTCGCGTGCACCGACACATGTCCAGGCGAAGTTAATAGATTGCATACGGCTGATGCGCGCAGATTAGCGGCGAGCGAGTTCATTGCACGGATTCATATGGAGCTGTTAAAACCGTAAAGTTTTCATTTAACAATACAATACTTACGAAAATACACGCCTTTTCCCCTTTGGGATAGGCAGAGACTACATCTTTCCACGTGCTACGATCCCAGCGGAAACTAGTATGCCAACTCCCTGACACCCTCTAATGGTTTCTTGAACTCCAGGCCAATAAGCTGTGTAGGGCTCATGCGTGGTGGTGTCACATCCTTTTCGCCTGATCTCATTCATACAAAGAACATCAATCCGTCTTTCACTCATTATATTGGCACCATAATAACCTGTTACAATATTTTAAAAAAAATATGTTGTACAATAAGCGGCCAATCCGACTTTGAAAAGAAACTACATAATAATATGTTAATTTGACAGTTTTTTTTATTCATTGTGATACTCATCTGGCCCCAAATTATGAACTGTCAAACTTCGGTCCGCGACTCGAGACGTTGTAATGTTAACACTGTTGTAAGCTATTTTACTAAATGATTTGCCAATATCTCTGTATTGAGATGTTATTTGGTAGACCCTTTCAAACTGGGGCACAGCAATGCATGTGCATTTCATAAAAGGTAAAATATCTAGCAACGTCAATTGTATTATTGTGACACTAATTGTAAAACTTGTTTTGTTCTAGTTTTTAAGTTTTCTTTGTTCTGTGGTGTTTCAATAAAGAGTTTAACTATCTATCTATATATTGTACTATTGCAAAAAAGCTCGTTTTAACAGCTCCATACAAATACAACTCTTAATCCGCTACGTTTAAAGTTTATGGTGGGAGATTGCGTCGTTCATACAGCACCTGTTATTCTCTGCATCATATTATTTACCATACGTCTAGTCGTAGTTGTACGTTATTAAACTGAGCAGTGGACAGTCACAGTGGAGTAAGTCTGATGGTGAAAGCTGTGGGAACCTCAATGGAAAGTCTGTAGGGAGACATTCATCCGCCAAGCAGTAGTGTGCAAACATTACTGTGTTCCGGTTTGAAGGGCACTGTTTCCAGCGACATTAGTGGGCATATGAGGCTTTAGAGCCGATGTCTCTGAGTGACGAGCGCAGTGCAGTGACGCCCAAGCTTGTGCAATGCAAAGTTCTGGGTGGCACTGCAACTGTTATGAGCAGGCGTAGCGCTTACCGTCAGGTGAACGACTAGCTCGTCTCGTCACTCAGTCAAATAAAAAAAGTACCGTCTCAGGATTGCCAAATTTTAAATAGATAGATAAATTCTTTAATGAAACACCACAGGAAAAGGAACTTAAAATCTAAAACAATAAAAAATGTACAATCAGCGTCACAATGGACGCTTATCGCTTGGAGAGGAAATTCTTAATTAATTATTTTGAATGAGTGACGTAAAGGTAGGTTCTTTAGTTTCTTCTGAGCACTATTTTCAGCGAAATTACGGGGCACATGAGATTTTAGAGCCAGGGTTTCAGGGTGATGAAAGAAAAAGAAGACAATGGAGGTTTTCCGTATCTCATAGTTAAAAATGTTGATTATTTCCAATATCTTGTCTGGAATAATCCAATAAAAAAGCTATCAATTAATAGTTTCCAATAGATACCCACTTCAATAACCGATATCCGTATACAAATTTAATTCCTTTCATATTTTTCATGAAAAAGTATTTCATATTGCCACGACAGCGGCTGTGGTACTCCGGCGATTGCCACCCCTTTCAGTTTACACCCTGTTGATCTGGGGATGGTTTTAATAGTTTTTAAGCCTGAACTACCCTCTGGCCGTTCGATTAAAAATGATTTATATGGACGGACGTCCGCTGCTTTTAATTATTAGCGTTTGTTGGGACATTTTTTTTATTTGACTGAGTGACGGGACAAGCATGTCGTTCACCTGATAGTAAGCGCTACGCCTGCCCATAGCAGTTACAGTGCCACCCAAAACTTTGCATTGCATAATCCTGCGCAGCACTGCACTGTGCTCGTCACCCTGAGACATCGGCTCTAAAGCCTTATACGCCTAGTAATTTCGCTGGAAACAGTGCCCTTTAAAGTGGAACACAGTGATGTTTGCACACTACTGCTGGGCGGATACATATCTGACAAAGGTACGGTACTTCCCCAGACGGTCTTTTGCAGGAGAATGCGTCAGATCGGGAATTAATTTGTCAGATTCGGAATCGAAAACTTTCTGAAACTTGTAAATAGGGGCACTGTCCAACCAGCTAATTAAGGCACTATAATTCACTGCCTTAATAAGGCATTCAGACCTGTCCACAGCAAACGCATTAATTTTAACTGCAGTGTGTTTGGCCGGGTGTAATTCACTCAAATAAGCCACCTGGTGTCAAGCGGCACGATGCATTGCATTGTCGGATTGACAAGTGGCAATTGGTATATTGCTGGGAATTAAAATAAGTTAGTCTAGTGTTGCAATTACTTTATTGCTGGCAATTAAATTCAGTGCTTTTGATTGCATTGCAACTTTGTTGCTCTTAACCCCCGACGCAAAAACTACGCGGTGTTATAAGTTGTCGCACAGGGCAAAGATTTGTGTGAACCACAAATGTTTGCTCGGGGTCTGGGGTCCGGGTGTTTGTAGGACCATGGTCCTCGTGGTTCCTGATTCTCTAGATACACAGAATCCTAGATAGGGGTCAGGTTATGTGGATGTGATCGTGATGCGTTATTATTATATATTATCATATTGTTGATTAAATTATCCACTTCGAAGTTCGAATCTGCATTACCTTCAATAATATCATTACAACATCAGCCGAAATTCAATTATATTCCGTATGCCAAAGAGTTCATTCCCGTATATGGAAATAATGAACACATTAAAATTTATATGAATGTGTAATGGGAAAGAGGCATAAATTCATTCATGAACGATTGACAGCGCGAGTGAAAACAAGGTAATGACAAATTTTCAATATGTTAATGACAATGTTAGCGTGCTCTTTAATAATGATGAAGGTACGAACGATACGGAACATCCGGAACGATACATTAAGGAGATCAATGTTTGGTGGACATAGAACTTTACACATTGGACTTCTGAACAGTACTTTGTCTTGTCCCACATCAGAAGAAGCCAAAATATTGTATCGGTTAGCAGATCTAGCCTTGACAAAATAACTGTTAATGTTGTTACTGTTTTGTTGTTTTTTTAATCTCTGTTTTTCTACAGGACGATGTGGTCGCCTAGCGACAAAGACCTTAAAATATTTAAAAAAAAAAAGATGAACCTTTCACCTGATGGTGAACCCTACACCTGCCCATAAAAGTTACAGTGTCACCGTGAAATTTGCGTTGCATAAACTTTCGCGGTACTGCACTGCGCTGGTCACCCCAGACATCGGTTCTAAAGTCTCATACGCCCGGTAATTTCCCTTCAAACCAGAAGACAATAATGTTTGCACACTACTGCTTGGCGCAAGAATATCTGGCAAAGGTGTGGTATTTCCCCAGGGGGTTTCTTGCAGAAGAAACCTCCCACTACAGGAAATTGAACAAACTAATTGCTGAACTTTTCACTTAGCTTTAGAACGGAGAAGATCAAATCAAATCCATACTCTATACTAATATATAAAGCTGAAGAGTTTGTTTGTTTGTTTGAACGCTAGGATCTCAGGAACTACTGGTCCGAATTTAACAATTCTTTTTGTGTTGAATAGTCCGTTTATCGAGGAAGGTTATAGGCTATATAACATCACGCTACGACCAATAGGAGCGGAGCATCAATGAAGAATGTGGCAAAAACGGGGAAAACACATTGCTTTTAAGAGAGAGTTATTGCGGAAAAACTTGAATTATGCGTGTGAAACCGCGGGGCGTAGCTAGTCAGGAATAAAATTAATTTGCCTTTAAGAAACAGCCAGGGTTTTTTTCCGGCTTTCAAAAGTAATCAGAAAAAAAAATAAAAACAAGTCAAAAAAAATTAAATGAATAGTAATACAAAACATCAAAGTGATCATATAAGGGTTCCTTTTTCCTTTTGACATACGGGACCCTAAATATTATATCATCAATATCAGCTTATTTCTGAGCACAAATCTCTTCTCACTTACCATAAGTTGTATGAGTTACATATTGAATAATAATAATAATAATAAATTGTTTATTGCCATTAAATGCTTTTACAATAAAAATCACAAAAAAGAAAAAAAAAACAAAACTAGAGGCTTCACGATAACACGACAAACTGGTCAGACAGCCCGAAACAACCTGTCATGTGATCGCGCAGCACCCAGTACTTATCTAGTTATAGCATTGCTTGGCAACTGGGGTAAGCTCAGCACTGTACTGTGCAGACTAGTCTACACAGGGCTGGTTTTCAGCATACCCCATAGCTCGAGCTCAGCTGTTAGTCGAGCAGACAGAAAAATATATTATATTGGTTTTAACGCTTCCACTGCTGAGCCGATTTGAATGTCTAGCCACGGGTGCGGCTCTGCACTCTCCATAGTGTTTTCCCATACAACAAACACAAGAGTTGTGTTTTCCCGCACCCGCGGCAAGTTATGAAAAACACGACAGTTGTGTTCTTAGCACAGAAAGTGTTAAGCTCTATCAAAACTCATATCTGTTTGGTCTGTTTTTACATTTTATGCCCTACATTATTATGCTAACAGTCAAGTAATGGTACCTTACCATTAAAACTTACCAGTTTACCATACTTAGTATCTACTTAGCAGCGTCTTTAGTTCCTGTAACTTCAACATGTACGTCTTTAAGTCTGGAGTTAACAGATAACTTATAAGTAAGCCTGCTCTATCGCTTACCATCAGCTGTGTTAACGGTCAAACTCTTTCTATCTACCATAAAAAAGAGCTGAAAAATTAATTTAAATAAAAATTATCTGTCTTAAGACGACTAGCGCCATCTTTTGGCTAACTTAATACATTAAAATTGGCTAGCTCCACCGAATAATTTTATTATTAGAGGAGGAAGAAAAAAAACAGTATACGCTTAATCTGTAACTTGAATAAATTAATGATGAGTCAAGCAGGCAGATCGTTTAATAGTAAGCGCCAGAAATAGCCATAACAGTAAACACATCTGAATCAAACGTTTTGACGTTATCGCTAATTGTTGACCATTGGTACTTCGCGACTGGATTATTCATTTATAAAAGTTCTTCCATTTATCGCTTAGTCACTGGTTCATCGTACGATGTCCTACTTTTGAGTTAAATCATGCGAACACGTTTAAACTTGAAACTTGAGCGGTCTGTCTAAATTAGTAGGTATTTGTTACATTAACACATTTTTTTTTTATTTGTCAATGTTTTTGTTTTTTTTTCAGATGTGTGTGTGTGTGTGTGTGTGTTTGTTGTTTAATGAAATCAACTCATTGACCACCATTTATGACAGTTTTCTTATGTTTGTTACCTCAGAACCTCCGTCATTTATTAATCGAGATGGATTTAAAAAAAAAAACATCATAATTGGTTCAGAAGTTTGGATTTTATTTGGAGTCCATTTTTTTATTAATTGGGTTACTTTCACCAACATGGCCGATTTCCTGTAAAAAAATTGGTGAAAAGCAACACCGGGGAGTTTCAAAATACGGTATCCAGAAACAGAACTCTATTCTTAATTGTGAAAATATTTTTTTATTGGCTTTAACTCCATTTTGTTTGTCCGATCTCTATTTCAAAGTGACTCAGGAATCCTTGAGGCAGGTTTGGATCCATGACTAATTCACTGGTTGAGATGTCAGAGAACTTAGTGAAGTTCTGATTTTTAGTGAACACAGTGGTGTAATTTAATCATGCATATATCTGACTTTGAATACACTTTTTCGACGTGTAAATACGATTGTAATATTCAGGCCAAAATTGTTTGTTCTTTAATAAATAAATGCTGTTAACATCGGCTTCTGTCGTAGTCTCTAATACAATTCAATACAGCGGTAAGTTATTTTTACTCTCAATTTGCTTTTGGTGTTGCAAAATTGTAAATAATTATTATCTCCAAAAATTAATATCAATTGGTGATGCGGCAAAATGATTTGAAGGTAAAATAAAAAAAAAAAAAAACAAATGAATTGTGAACGTCTTCCTTTTTGAATCCTGTTCAAAGGCAAGCGTTCATTCGTAGTTGTAAAAAAATGTGACGAAATCAGCTACTATTTTGACCAAGCATGACGCTTCATTAAGTGAAATGTCATGTTTTATGAATTATGACCAAGCATGACGCTTCATCAAGTGAAATGTCATGTTAAAAAAACTGTACTAAGTTCAGTTTCTTAGACCATTAGCTGCTAGGGAATACAAGACCCTAGTAAGAGTTACTATAAGATTCAATTCACTAACCCTAGGCGTAAATTTACTATAAGTTTTGGTTTAATTTAGACGGTTTTTACGATTTTCGAAAATGGGTGTGTGTGTTTCTAAATGGGTGTGTGTGTGAGTGTAACATACAAATACTTATCCTGTAATCTGCCAGCTGAAAATCATTCATTATCATCGTTCTACTTGATCATCGGTTTTTGCGTTTTTGTGGTTTTCTGCCTAGTTTATTTTTTATTTTTACGGCGCTTGGAAAATATATCCTGTTTACTCTATTTTAATTATAGTTTTTGACAAAATTGCTGTGTTCTTTAGAATAAGTCCAATTAATTTTCATTGTGAAAGACGAACACTTTATCTAAAATATTTTTAGGTTTACAATAAGTACTTGATTTGAAAAAATATAATTGTGTTGTTACGGTTAATAATTTGCATTTATATGAAAGAGAAATAATTTCACTTTCCTAAAACCGATTTTAATTTTGCTAAAACAAATTTAACACTTGTCAATATTATTTTGTAGTTTGCTTTTTTATCTAATGAACGCCACGATTTCTATAAAAAAAAAAAAACTTTAACACTGCTCGGAATAGAAAACAAAGATAGCAAAGTAACACAAGAACAATTACGAAACTGCACGCAAGTTTAATCGTTAAACATTTTACGTCTTTACCGGCGATCAGATCATTTTATTGCCCATATACTGCGAATCTCTACAAAGCTTTCCACTCGGCCCAAACGCCTATAAACCTAAAAACACCTTCGGTTGCACAAACCAACGCCTATCGCTAAACCGCGACGTAAACCGTATATACGCAAACCATTACCAAATTGCTAAATAACGTATAAACCACACGCGCTAACTCCTGTCACGGTACCGTATAACCCGATCCTAAACTCGCGTGTAAACCAGCTTTACGAACCTACGAACAAAGAGCCGTTAAAACCTCGCGAGATACGCGTATCGTATTTTAGTAGGACTGTGCCTGCAAGTCCGTGATCAAGTGAACGCTCTCCGTGTGTCAACCCCGTGGTCTCGAGCCCTCCATTCTTACGTCACCTCACCCCATACGTATTCCGCTCACCCATTGGCCCATTCGCTTTGGCGCGCTTTCTAGCTTCGAAAATCCAAATCGCTACATCGTCTCTTCCCCTTCCACGAAGGGCGAATACACCTAGATCGGAAGGAGAGAACTGCATATCGCTCCGGGCTGTTGTAACGTGATGTAACCAGTTTTAAATGAGACGGCAATACGGAATGACAAAGGGGGGGAGAGGGACGGGTGCGCCGTGTCGACGGTGATTGTAGTGGTCGAGTGCGAAGGGAACGTGCTACCGTGCGTTCTACTATTTATAATCAAATGGGTTGATGTAGTGTGCGTGTGTGCTTACGTTATGCACCTCACCACTACACAAAAGAGGGGCGAGCGAAGCAGTGATGTGCACGGAGGAAGTATTACCCTTATTACACGTTTCGCTTCCAAGCCGGCCGCACGTGCAGCAGTTGTCGTCCAAGCGACCTCTTTTGTCGTACGGCGTGCGAAGTGTCAGATTGTTTACATCGGATCGCAGCGATGCATAGTGCGTTAGTTAGCGCGATTGTGTCATCGACCGTGAGCCGGTCTCTAAATTACGAGTGAAATGCGGGCAATATTCGTCACGTTCGGCAAAAAACTTTTTGTGAACCTGTGAACTTTCGAGCTCGGCCGTGATCTCAGAAGCGCCAAATCGAACTTTTATTTTCTACGGACTCGCTGTGCCATTCGGAGTGTCAAAGTGAACTTTTTGAGTGACTTTACAATTTAAACTGTCGGCGACGAAATTTTGATACGAATTTTTATTGCTGCGAAGAAAAAGAATTTCGAAGATTTGTTGTCTTAGAAAAAATTTTGTCGGCCAAAATCTCAAAACCGGAGGAGAAAATTAATGAACTAAAATTGCAAGTGAAGATAATTCTGAAGAAATAGATAAACTTTTCGGTGATAGACAAAAAAATCGAAGACGATTAAGACAAAGCCGAGGGCAACAAAATTTTAAAAGGCACATACGATTTATGCATACAAAACAAACTGCTATCCGTGCACGCTTCTTCCGGAGGAAAAGACGTTGCGAGAGACAAAGATGGCGATAGCGTTCAACTTGCCGAGCGAGCGAGAGGCGTCAGAGGAGAACTTTTCGAGGCTGAACCGGCTCCTTGCCGAGCTTTACGATGTTCTGTGCCACATCTTGGTGTCCCGACAGCCTGGCCAAGAAGTCCAGGACAGTCGCCGAGGTGAGTGCCCTCGCCAGCCTAACCAAACACCACCTTACCACTTAAGATGCAATTCGACATACATCGTCAACCTAGTGATGGTCGTGGCCATCATTAAAGTGTCTCTCGCGTCGTCTCTTTTCAACACCATCAGATAAACGAAGACATAATAAAAGTGTTGTTGACAGTGAACTGCAAAGCAGATCTGGACTGTTGTTAAGTATTTGTAGGTCCATCCGATTTGTGTATTATTCTATTATTTCCTTTTTGGCATGGAAGAGATGTTGTGTCAAACTGCACTTAAATTGTTAATGGTGGTTCCGGCCGGAATATATCGCGGAGGTTGTCTCTTCGATATATTTCGGTTTTACATTTCTAACACAATTCAGCTTTTACATGAATTTTGCTTTTCGTCTCTTTGAGTGAAGTTCGACAAAATGCCTCAATAATATACCTACTTTTTAATAATCTCAGATAATTATTCTGTATTTCGAAATGAATCTTCTGATTGCTCGAATTTTCTACGTAACAGTTCATAAGTGCTTTTAGTATCTACTCTATAGCAAGTTATTCTACCAGTGGATATAATAATAGAAATAATAATGTAATAATTATTCGATATAATAATACATTTGTGTACGATTATTTTCAAGTACGGTTATCGATTACAATTTTTAGTATTGTTAAGTTTTTAGTTACATTTCCATTTGATCTCTTATTTTTGTTTATCAATTTTAGAATCAAAATAATATGTTTAGTTTAATTTATTACAATTATTTTTGATATTTCCATATTAGGTTAATATTTTAGTTTTTTAATGATTAGTTTTCGTACGGATCTCAAATTTTATTTTAGTTCCAAATAATATCGATAGTCATAAAATGTTGTTTAATTTCTTGATTTTTCCAATCTCATTCGATTAGACACCAAATATTAGTTAAATAATTCAAAATCAAGAAATATGATATTAAATTCTAATATGGACGACAGTTACAAAATAACTGTCTCGTTCCCTTTATTTGTATTACTTAGAATAACTGTAAATATAATTTAGTTCATGATTTCCTGAGTTACATTTTTGTTAGAAAATATTCAATTACGGTAATATCGCTATGTTAATTTTTAAAAAGTGAAAATTTAAAAATAATGTTTCATAAAATTGTATTTTAATGAACTTTACCTTTACTATGTAGTGCTGAAAAATAGATGTAATTTTTAAAGACCTGTAAATATTGCATTTAAACGTTTGTGATTTGAATAAGCATTTCTCGATTTAAATATTATTATAATAATTTTCTTCAATATAATACTACCTAGTTAAGTGAAAAATGTAACCGTTTTATTCTTAACTTTTAAATAAACTGGATTGTGTTTGTTTAATCATAATTATCCCCAATATTTAATAGAGGGAAATATGAAATAAATATTTTTTTGTAACATTGGACTTATGGAGTTTTTATTCTTCTGACACCCACGTATTTTATCTGCAAAATAGTGAACACAAAGTAATTCATAATTATTGCAATATTTTTTTACATTTATATATACATAATTGAGCATCCATAATTTTTAAATTTCATATTACTCATTTTTGATCCAAACAATACAATTTAAAAACAAAGCTCTGCCTAAAATTTAATAAAAAATTAAGTGGAAAACTCATTTAGCTAAAATAAACCAAGTTAGTTTACTATACTTAAACAAGACATAAACTTGGATCAAATAAAAATACATCTTAAATCAAAATACACACAAAACATCTAAGTTGAGAACTCACTTTAATTATTAAATTATAAGCTGTGATTGAAAAAAGTGATCCGTTGAAATTTTTATATATAAATTGAAGTTGAACACACAATTTATAAAAACCTGAAGTTAAAAACTCACTTAGCTAAAAATAACCAAAGTTAGTTAAATACGCGCGCATACTGCTAAGTCATAAACTCTGTTTGTTCGTACGGCTCGTCAATCAAACCAAAATATCCTTGTGTTTACGTTCACTAATGTCAGGAGCGGGAACCAGTGCTAGGAAACACTGGTAGTGGGGAACAACAAGGAAACTTGTGCAGTTTTAAAATTAAAATCTTTTTGCTTTTCAATGTCATTGTGTAAATTTTTAATGTGTGGATGAAAGTGTAGACAGACAACAATGCAATCTACAACAAAAAACAAACTTAAATTATTCTGTAAGCAACTTAAAATTACTGTAACTACAAAAAAGCTTTTAATAAAAGAAACATCTACATCTAAAATGTACTTAGAAAAATATATAAGAGTAGAATATATGTTAGATAGGCATTTATAAGTAAATGAAAAATATAAAAAGTCCTTTTCATTATGCAAAAGATAAACTTACTATTGCAAATCCAAAACAAAATGGAGATAATAACAGCCAAGAAAGAGACAAGAAACTTGAACTAGTTTAAGCTCGGAACTGGAGACGTAAACTTGGCACGCTCTAGATCGTAATACGAGTCACGACTTTACTCAGGACTGTACAGTGCAAGTTATAAGCATTCTAAGAAAAAGAAAAAAAAATACAGAAAATACAACATCACTATGAGTTAACACTTAACGGACAATGGTGCCAATTTGGTTGGCACACACTAAAATAACATTTATTTTGACAGCTCCAAAGTTATGTCCATCCCTTTTGTTTACATAAAGAAGAACAAAAATGAACTAACGCTACTTAAGTTTTAAATAAGTCCTCGTCTAAAACTAGACCAACACAAGCTTATGACGATGATGATGATGACGCTGATGACGATAATAATGCCGTAGATAGCACTTACATAGCGGCTTCTATCAATAATGTGGTAGAGTAATTTGAATTTCATGATACCTTTATAAATTCTTAACATTATGATGCAAAAATGGCCATAACTTGGATAAACTATACAGAAGTTTTTGTAATAGCAAAGACCTGAGACGTAATATCGCCAATCGCTAATAAGTTAGATCACATAGCAATGGCAATGGACTCTATTGCAGCTCAATACGCTTGAAAGCGAAAATTGTACGCATCGTGAGTAAGGAAATTGAAAATAACGTTTGAATGTGTAGATATAATAAATTTGTACACAGATATAATAATATATTTGTTACTAAAATAGCTTTACATCATCATCATCAACCCATAACGTCCCACTGCTGAGCACGGGTCTCCCCTCACTTTCGTGAGGAGGGTTAGGCCATAGTCCACCACTGGGGCCAGGTCCGGATTGGTGAATCAACTAGCTTTACATAGGACATAGTAATTTAATATACAACACGAAGAAGAATAACATTGATTTTCTACCAAAATATGAACGCGATAACCAATTGTAATTCTCATAGTGAGTTCTTTTGTCGACTGTTTTATTAAGTCCAGGATTTTTGATATTGTAATCATAAATGGTTTTTAAGACCTTATCTTTTTAATAAAGTTAGTATTTTTTGACTAAATAGCTAATTTCCAATCTAATATCTTTACTTCACAATGAAAAGACGAGAAGCAAAATTCATTCACGCCTTAACAAATTACATTTATAATTAAGTACATCCTATTAATTTTTTCTGCGATTAGGAGACGACGTGACTTCAGCTCAGCAGATGGCTCATTTACTTGGTAAGTACTGGAAAATACCAATAAGAAACAACATTACTCATTAGAATAAGGGTAGTGACAATTGAAGAATGGACTTTACAATTTGATAACACACAATTCGAACCTCAGACCTACACCTTTGTTTAAACTCTGTGAAGGGAAAGATAGAAAGAAATCCAACTTCACCGCGAACTTTTAAATTTAAGTAAATGTCACATTCAACAACCCACAATGGGCCAATATGGTTTATTATAACCAATTATCTTTTTTAAAGGAAGGTCTATGTCTCAGCAGTGGGATCGCAAAGACCAATAATAAAGTCATAAAAGAATTACAGATAATATCTCTAGAAACAAATGCCGTATCCACTGATACAGTTCACATGCAGCCATATTGTGTTAAAGCTATTGAGATCTCTTTCATATTCATAAGGATGGAAAGTGACAGCAAATAGTTAGACAGGACTAAATCGTTAAGACCAGTCGGTGATATTGTCGGAATTGGCACAAAAATCTAGTTTAACCACCTCTACACTAATATAAGGACGTAAAGTTTGTTTGTGGGTTTGGAGGAGGTAATATCCGGAACTGCTGATCCGATTTTGACAATCCTTTTTATAATAATCGGAAGCCACATTATTTCTTATCCCTATAGACTATGGTTTATCGTAAAATGAAGAGTTCCTGCCAAAAAACGGAAATTAGGAAAGTTGAACTGCTGGGAGCAGCTATTAGTCGATAGTTTAGTAGACAGTGGAAATTAACTGGTCACGCTTCAAAGGTACTTTCTTCAATGACGATGGAACTGCTAAAGGACGCTCCACTGATTCCATTGGTCAAAGTTTTTGTCAAAGAGACATTAATATAACCGATTGTCATTGTAAGCATTGATTGGTTACTGTTTTTTTTTATTTGTCACTTTATTAAATGTGGCATCAGACAAACCAAACTCTTAAACCTCTTATGCGTAATGTAGAACCGTGTCAGATTAGGCAACCAAAGTAACATGTGTATAGATCAGGATCTATAGGGGATCTTTTTTTCTTTGATTCCCTGTAACTAGGCATTCAGGAACTATCTACAAACATCTAGACTTAAAACCTCTATGGATCACACAAATATTTATCCAGCATGGGGATTGAACCTGCAGCATCATGTTTCGGAACCTGCTCCTCACCCACTACGCCACGGAGGCTGCCAATATGGTTTGGTGTATGCCTCTCAAGTTCTGATGAAAAATGAAACGATTATGGTGACAGCACGCTGGTTTGATGATAGAGACAAGGGTAAACAACGGAACTCTTTTTGAGAAACGAAACGAGCAGATCATTCACCTGACGGTAAGCGCTACGCCTGTCCATAACAGTGACAGTGCCACCCAGAACATTGCATTGCATAATCTTGCGCGACACTGCACTGCACTCGTCATCCTGAGACATTGGTTTTCAAGTCTAATGCCCAGTAATATCACAAAAAATTGCATAGACATAACATAATTAATAAAAAAAAATTATACACACGAATTTATGATCATCATTATTGTAATTATACCACGTCCCCACTATGAAGATAAAGATATTGCTTCGCATAGCAAAGCTACAAAATAAAGGCCATCACACACTATTCACACTTTAAATACATCCACTTAAAATTCATCTCACACCATCCCTTGCTCCATCCAGTGACCGTAATCGTTACAAGGATCACAAAGAACGGACTCAATTATTTTCCAAGCGATAAACACTTGGACAGTGCATACAGACTTAGCCACAATATAGAAACTAGCAGTAAGCCAGGTCTTGCACTCGACATAATTCTTCTCGTATGAACAAATAAGAAACATGCAGAAACAAAAAAATATATTTGAAGTCGGTTAAAAAGAAAATGGAATAAAAAAATTATGAGATATTTTTTTAATTTTGAAAATCGACACAAAAGTGAAAAACAATGAGTTACCATACTTCAAATAAAATAATAATAATTGAATAATTAAAATTAATGGACGTACTTATATGTAAACAGAAACATAAAAATATTGCCGTATTCAAATTATAATTATAACACTGATAATAACTGACCCAAAATTTACATCTAAAAATTAAATTCTAAATATCTTAATGCAGCACTTTAACGCAACTACTATGTAAATAATGTTAACCCAGTAAAGTTTTACTATTAATGAAAAATAAATAACGCGTCACAATCACATACTTAGATCCTGACCTCTACGAGGGTAAACATGACCTACTGCATAAATTTATATAGCATCCAAGTTTATTCTATAAGTTTAAGTTATTATTCTGTTATGTAAATTTAGTTTTATTTATGTAAGGAATTAGCACTTTGCCAAACGGTGTCGTTTGCTCGTTGTTAGAGAAACTTTAAAGTTGTAAATTTCGTAGAGCAATCTCTCAAACACGGGACAAGAAAAACAAATCGTTATTATTCACACTTCATTACTGTTATTATATTAAGGAATAGCACAATTGCCAAAAGTTTAATTTTTGACTGTTTCTTTTCCTTCCATTTAGCAGTGGAATTGTTCTTCCCATCAGCTTTGTCTCACTGATAGAATATCGGGAATTTTCAAAAGAGCATCAGATTTTTCCTACCACATGACTGCCCCCCCCCCCCCCCCCCCCTACCACTGACTACCTACTAGCTGTCTTCCATGGTTTCACCCCTGATTTCCTTATAATATGTTACTACCTTGTACTATCTTTCTGCGCACCCAATATTATTGAAATCCGTTCAGTCGTTCGAAGTAGGAACTAACATATAAACATTCGTATTTCTTTTCTCTTTCTCCATCCGAAACAACTTTTTCGGACAAAAGGCAGCCTCTTGTCTTTATTTCTTTTCACATTTCTACCATGTTTTGGGGGATCGAAAACTGTAGCAATATGTTTTCTACGTAATCAAGTATCTTCCTTCTTTACCTATAAATCTTTCTTCTTCTTTATTCCTTTACTCATCGGTCGTGAAGTACCCTTTTTCCTTTCCAAGACATTTATCAAGAAGCATGTTAATAAAGACATTATTCTCTTTGAACTCATTTTAAATATAAGCACCCCTATCTGCAACCTCTTTAACAAAGGTCACCTTTTAAGTAACCACAATTAAAATAACATGTCCCCTAGTAAAATCTTCAATTCAAGTTTTATTGACCATGAAATTGTTTCTTATGTAATTTGATTTACTACTAAGCGTAGATCAGTCCTATTTATTTGAGAACAGGTTGTTTTCTTCTGTCATGTTAATAGATTAAGTTGTAAGAAATAGAGAATAAAATAACATAACTATTCATACTCAAAGAAACTACAGTACAATTGAATTATTTTGTTATTTTAATACAGAGTGAGAAGTTAAATCTTAATTTTAGCGTGTGACCAAATTGCACTTGTAAAATATGTGTGAAATTTAAAATATGTGTCCAAAACGCACTATGGTCAAAATGCGCCATCGTTATGCCATTTGATCTCCAGAAAGTCAGATAGGAACATATATACATAAATAAACACAATACCTTCCTTTGCGTCGCGCAGTCGAATAAAAATAACACACAATTAACCAACAATCCACCGATAGATTCAAAGTTCTGAACTATCTTCAACACTTCGTACACAATCTTACGCTACCGGTTTTCAACAGCGATACTATCTTAAGCTCTTAAAACTCAAACTCCATCGCAATAAATTATCATTCGTTCCGAGTCAACAAAAAGATAAAAAAAAGCGTAGAAAAAAAGGAAAGAATATACCAAATCGGGCATAGAGGCAGACTCGTACAAAGCCCTATTGAACTCGTCTGGACTTGTTCAGAAATAAAAACGAAAAGGTGGTCGCACACATGCCGGAGACGAACGCGCCGAACGCGCCTTTAGAACCGAATTGTAGAATTCTTTGTATGAAATTTAATAAAACCTTGCACTTAGAGCGAAACACAACAAATATCTGCAAAAATCAAAAGGCAAGGAAATTAGAGGAGAATTCTGATGACCTCATCAGAAAAGATGCGATGCGGTAATATTGGACAGAGGGTCAGAGCGTCTCACGCCTGCCTTTCTTCCACTACGGATAGATGTGCGAGGTTGGAATTAAATCGGTGCGTTCGGCGCGTTCGGCTCCGATAAGTGTGCGATCACCTTAAATAGGCACCTGTTCGGAGCTACACCTGTGGAATATATGATTTTAATTTCCATACCGTTTTGGGGACTGATCCTGGAGAAGTCGTTTCTTTTTAGACAATTTAGGGATCATTTTGTTGCGGCTGTTATTTTCAGTTTTTTATTTATTGGAGCTGGAATTGCGAGATTTATTCTGGTCGGTTAGAGTTAGGGTGTACAGTTTATTTTGCCTTCTTTCGTCTTCAGTCTGTTTTTAGGTGTCTAATGATCCGATATTAGAATAGTAGCTATTATAATATGTAGTTTTTTGAATTTATTGATGATGACGCCCTTCAGATTTTTCAGGCATTTATTTGAACCTTCAGATTTGTTTATGGATGTTTGTGTGGCCATAGTCATTTTTTCCATTTCCTAGAATTTGAACTAGGGGTTAGCATCTATGGTTTGGAGTATATACTTAGCAATACAAGTTAGGTAGTTGTGTAGAGTATTTTCATATCATAATTTGGTATCATCATTAGTGTTTCTTCTTACTTTTAGGTCTGTTACTAATTGGACGACATTGCACATTTTTTGGAAAAACATTTTTTTGCGGGCTTTCCATTTAAAATTCCATTTAAAATAGTTATAAGTGATTTCGCAATTAATTTAATCTACCTGGCGTGACGTCGATTCCTTAACTTTTCTAAAGCCAACTAAGTATTTAAATATTGAAAATACAGCTTATAGTTAGGTTCAGTTGTGCAAAATGCCTTCGAGGCATACTACATGGTAATTTTCAATTTAATAATCAGTTTAAAAGGTACCAATTAGAATTTAGAGCTTCCATTTAGTTCGACAATCATAAAACTAAATGATTTCGACATAAGTCGTATAAGGGGTCTAATAATGTAGCAACGACTTGATTATACTAATAATAATACTTGGGCACACTTCGGACACTTCAAACAAATAACTTATCTGACATTTCACACATTCATGACGTTTGTTCACACGCCAAATGCTCGTGTAAGTGTCTTCAAGATACTACGCGACCAAACCAAAAGATAACCGGCTGGTATGGAGGTTCATACTACTCCGTTTGTCTATTTTCGTTTGTCATTTTGGGCGTGTAATATTGACTGACCTCCCAATTACCCTCCGATTTCGGGTGCGGGGTTGCCTTTTGCGGGGGTGGGTAGTGTCGATTTTGTATTTGGTACTATATTTTTCTGTACCTACTTGGGGTCTAAAGACTGAGATTTTGTTTTGAAATAGACAAATTAAAATTATTTTGGATATGAACACAAAATAGATTTTCATTACCTAAGCATTGGGACATTATTTTTGATTCTAATACTTCAAATCGGACGAATACACTACAAAGTGGGTGTTGCTGTGCTTGCAAAGCTGGTATTTGCTATGAACCTGAATGTTATGGAACATTTTTTTTATCTGCCTCAGTGCAGAGACGAGCAAGTCGTTCACCTGATGGTAACCGCTACGCCTGCCCATAACAGTTACAGTGCCGCCCAGGACCATGGTCCTCATTATTCTTGATTCCCTAGATACAGGAAATCTTAGCTAGGGGTCAGGATACTACGAAACGCAGAAACGATCCTACAATGCGGTCACCCATCCAAGTGTGTGCGACTGCGAACGTTACCAGTCAAACTATGTCAACGAATTCGATAATTCACTAAGCGCTGGTCTTTACTATTAGTAGTAACTTGATCTGAAGCAGCGTTTACTAGTAAGTAAGCACGTGTAACCAATTACCGACAGACAAAGGGACTCAGTTCTATTGTCTACTTTAACTTATGTGGATAGTAACCTATACTTATCTGTGACAATATGGTAAAATGAATTTATAATTACTTACTGACTGTGTGAGTAAATTTAATAGTCCAGAATTTTGAAAGTTACATAATTAGTAGGCGCGCCTTGCGGTTTCACCCGCATTGAATATTAGCCCTCAGTAAGCGTCGATTTTTACGGGATAAAGAATATTCTAAGTTCTATTCCAGGACCTAAAATATATGTATTCCAATTATCGTCAATATTCGTGAGCTGATTTGACGTGAAGGGAACACAAAAAGACACACATACACATAATTATATACACACAAATTCTTACACCTATAATATTACTGATATGGTAGGTATTTAAATTTTTGCTGAATATGTCGTTAAATTTGTTTTGTTCTAGTGTTAAATTTTCTTTGTTCTGCGGTATTTCCATAAAAAGTTTATCTATCTAAGATTTTGGTAGATACTCTGAGGTGAACCCGCGGGACAGAGATAGTTTACAAATAAAAAGAAGCACTTCGTCGTTGGCAGAGGTACCAAAAAATTTTGCAATGTTACCATTGACAGATTACAGATTATTGACAGATTGATTGAGGCGTTACATTGACATTTCTGGAAGTTATTTTTAGGTAGTAGATTTTATAAAAAAATCATCTACCACTATTTTACTCACCTCAACAGTCAAGTTCATGACCATTGCCATTACTTGTTAAATTATAAAACTACATTTTATTACAACAACATTATTATCATAGCATCTTATAATTTTACAACATTAAACGTTGAAACAACAAAATTAACTATTAAATACATCATAATAAAACGTGGGAAACAGTTACAGTTCATTGCCTGAGAAAGGTATTGTCTAAATGGAGATTATGAAATTTTAAGAAGCATTTTTGTAGCATGTTAAATTGTACTAAATTTTAATGGTTCTTGAGTGCGTTTGATAATGAAACTCATCAACTTATATCAGCTCACTGCTGAGCAAGCGCCCCCCTTAACTTTCGTGAGGAGATTTAGGCCATAACCTCTTCACTCTTTACGGCTTCCGTTGCGTAGTGTGCAAACATTGCCATGTTCCAGTTTGAAGGGCAGTGTTTTCAGCGAAATTACCGGGCATATGAGACTTTAGAGCCGGTGTCTCAGCATGACGAGCGCAGTGCAATGCCGCTAGATTCTGTAATGGAAAGTTTTGAGTCTGTAGGTGTTATGGACATTCGTGGCGCTTACCACCAGCTGAGCCGATTGCGAGCGAGAGGTCACGAGTTCTATTCGCAAACGGCAAAGATTTTTGTGAACCACAAGTCTTGTCTCTAAGTCTTAGTGTTTGAAGGACCATGGCCCTCGTAGTTCCTGATTCCCTAGATACATGGAGTCCTAGTTAGGGGTGAGGATCTGTGTATGTGACCGTGACACGTTATTTATTTATTGGCTCCAGCTTGCGGGGTCAGCCATGTGGACAGTGGACAGTGAACAACGATCTCACAGGAACCGAGACCGTATCGTGTTTCTTAAATTTCATCTCGATATTTTCTCGAAGTTACGTGAATCATCCCGGAGTCGTGACCAGACCACTGTCCAAATTACGGTTTGTTATGAGAACAAGAGGTTAAAACCTTTAATTAGGTATGAACTCTAAGTTTAGGGCAATCAAAAACCTGTCCGACTCCAGTGTGGTAATAAAATGAACTTTTGTGGTGATGTTTAGTTCAGATTATAAGCACATATTGTATTGTTTTTTCTGTATTTTAGTCTGGTTGTAACGGAGCTTTGTCTGTTTTGATTTGATAGGGTTTGAGTTTTTAATTGAAATTCATTTTGTACGGTGCAAATTACAATAAAATTGGTTAAAAATTCACTTCTATTTGCAGTAAACATAAGAATTAAATGGTATTGTTTATTAATATATACAAAATTCCAATCCAATAATCCAGTGAGTTAATCCGGCGTTGTATTGGACTGGATGATATCGTCTATTTGTCCAGTAATTTTAAAAGCGGTTGAAGGGTAGACAATGATTTTCCTCTTCACCAGCACTGGATTGCGCGTCTACACAATTCCAGTTGCGCTGGAGTGGGAGCAGTGGGTCGAAAAGGACACCTTAAAGCGTCCAACGCGTGCCTCTAAATATATCATCATCATTAAAGAATCACACACGATGTTATCAACCTGATTTGTAATCAATATCAGTAACTCTTAAACATTATTAGTCATAAGGTGTAAAATTACGCGGCGTCATAAAATATGAAATGTGAATATCTTAGCCATAAAAATATTAAAGATAAGTATCGAATAGGTAATAAAATAAAGGTGCGATTATCCAGAAGGGGAAATATGTCTGGCCAACTAGAATGACAAGATACGTTTATAAAAAATATTAGAGAAGAAGAGCAGATCCAGAAGGACATTCACAGATCAGTTAAAAGAGATAACAGATATCATTTCGTATAAGAAGGTCAAAGCTTTGACTGAAGACAGACAACGCTGGTGAGCATGTAAGATTCGTGTGAGTTTAATAGGGACTCTGGGAATCCAAATTCCCAGTATCCCCATCACTGACAGCCAGTTATTAGGCCCGTTGGCAATAAAATATTACTCCACTACCAAGAGCTAACCTAAGTTCTTAAGTAAAGAAGAAAAATCATTTAAGTAAGTATCGAGAAACCAAAACGGCTTCCGTGGCAAATTTGCTGTTAAGCCTACTGAGAAGCATGAGGTTATAGATTCGATTCCCATGAAGGGCAAATATTTGTGTGAGCCTTAGGCATTACTCTGAATTTGGGTATTTTTGAGATAATTTATAATACGTAATTATTAAAGTTATTATGTTATTGTTTCAGGTAAGTGACTGTTTATTTAATTACAATTACAGTCCTGCTTCGCTGTGACGTCCAAAGGGTAAGTGTACTAATGTTTAGTATTACCAAAGAACTAAGTACTAGATTTAGAAAGTACACCAAACCGAAATCCAGCCAACCATAAAGTTCAATCACATTTCCTAACTAATCCCTTTCTCACTATAACCTCAGGACAAAAAACTGTGACACCAACCAATACTGACGCAAAGTTAAGTGTTATCAGAAAATCCAAATATAATTTAGATACAGTACCCTATGTCAATGACAATAAGGATCTTGGAGATAATGATTTCGATTTCGACAAAGGCAAAGATACAGTTGATGATCTAAAGACGATCGATCATACAAGGTTTATTATACGTCAGATTAACTTTCAAATTGAAATAAGAGGCGTAATGTGACACGACCTTATTGATAGAAATAGTGAGATAGTGATACTCGGTATGCCTACGAACGATGTTATTTTACAATCGTTTGCTATAGTAATCATAAACGTAGCCCATAACTAAAAAAGAGGTCTTAATTGTGTAAAAAGTGATATATTGATAACGCATATAAAATAAAGTATGAAAGTCAAAGCGAGTGAAATTCGGCATTTTACGTTAGCTTGATAAAATTGATGGTCAGCCAGTAGTAAGATAATATTAAAGCTCGATGACATTAGCGAAATCGTGGATCATACATTGATAAGATTAGCGCAGAATCCTGAGAACAAACTGGCATAGCAAAAAGCGGCTTCAGTCTAAGCAAAAAGGTGACTTAAGTTTACCAGCTCCATTTGTAAACTTTGAAACACAATTAAACCAAATAATCAAATACATAATTATTGAAAAGGAACATCATTTAAACTGTCTCATGGCAGAAATCAAAGCTATATTCACAATAGACTAGGAGCGACCGGAACCAAAACATAAATCATTTTGTAAGCAACACTTAGTTCTAACTTCAATAGACAATCTGATCCTTTTACTCCACAAACTTAGAAATCATTGAAGAATTTCAAAAGCGAGACTTGATAAACCTTATTGACGAGGAATAGGAGTCTGAATCCATTGAAAACGAAGTTGCAGGTGAAGGCAGTGTGGTAGGAATAGGAAACAAAATGAGTTAAGAATATAGTAAGAAAGCGCTATACAAAGGCTTATGGGCGTCTCGCTTCATTTAGCAAAGGTATATCGAATTCATCTCCAGTAACGCTCTGTATGTTTTTATTAAAGTCGTTCCCTAATGGCGTGGTTGTATGACTTGTATGAAGACATTGGTAAATGATGATTACAGCGTTCCTATGTTGTTACAAGAAAAAAATATTATCGTTGATATTATAATGTGTGATGTCCTGAATGACATGAAATTAAAAAAGTAAACTGATGGAGAAGGAAATAACGTTTCTTTCTTATAATAATATAGGTAGGGACGCAATATGACACGAGAATAGAATAGAAAAGAATAGAATAGAAAACTCATTATTGTTTACCAAAAAAATAAACACGGTACAGAAAATGGCAATAGGTAAACAAGGGTAGTACAATAGGCGGTCTTATCGCTGAAAGCGATTGTGAGTGTTACGAGTGATGTGTTTACGAGTGTTGTTTACTTCAACAAAAAAAAGAAAACTATATTTGTCATAAAAACATAATAAATGGACACAAAATCAACTAGGTTCACACAGAAGAAAGAAGAAGTGAGCATGCCAAAAGAAGTTAGTGCTCAGGATAAAGGTCCAGTGCCAGCTAGACACTGGACACTGATTTCCAGAGAAACCCCGTAGGCGTTGGTTATGTTTAATAGCCAAGCTTTAATAATGGATGGTAAACTGAAACTAGTCTCGACTTGAATGTTGATAAGAATAATAGCTACAGCTTAAATATATGTCATTAATTAGTATCACTGTAAAACTGTTAACAATACGTTGAATACAAGTTCGGACATGTCTAATTTAACGTAAAATTTATATACTAAAGCCGCAATAAAGGTAGGAACTTTGTAGAAACAATAACAATTCTTGATGATATTTAAAAGTAACATAAAACATTTATTTTTAAAACGACTTAAAATACAATAATTCGATAAAATTAAATAGAAAACTAAAACTTAAAGATCTAACAAAAGAGAGTATCCATAAGGCATGGTGCCAAGAACACTGGCTGCATTTCCACGTTGAATAGCAATAGCTATTCTCTGTGCGAGAAATGAGCCAGCCCTCTTGTCGCCAGCGGCGTCGACTAAACGAGGAAATTATAGTTATTTTTTTATAAAGTAGCAAAGAAGTATGCTGCCCACCTGATGGTAAGTGGTCACCGCCGCCTATGGGCGTCCGCAACGCTTAGGACATTGCCGGTGCGTTGCCTACCTACTTTATTATAGAGAACTCTTTATAGTGTTGGAACATACAAATTAATTATTTTATAACATGGTCATTAATTATTAGTATTCTGATCATGGCACTTGCAACAGTGCCGAAATATCTCTCGAAACAAACATAATACACGGTAAATGTCTAGTTTTTAATGATAATAACCAAAATACTATGAACCTACTTGAAATTTGTATGAATCTCTACCGCAACTACCTTGACGATGAAAAATACAAATAATATGAATTAATTTGAATTCTATGAATCGCTACCGCAATTACTTTGATGACTTAAACAGTACACCTACGAGTATGCGTATTAAGTAGTGAGAGAACGATGACTATGGCAATGATATGAACCTTGCTTCTCCAACGGTTATCAGTTCTTTGAATTATACGTGGCCTGTCCACTGCCACTTTAATGGAACTAGACGGAACGACCTGGTGTGAGTTGGGGATAGACCAGGATGCGAAAGGCTAGCAACCGCTCGTTGTGGTGTTTTATGGGGGAGGCCTATATTAAGCAGTCAAAATTCAAAACTCAAATCATTTGTTGCAATTAGGCAAAAATAATGCACTTTTACAAGCCAAACACAATCGCTAAGCAACAGTGTGCAAAAATTACTGTGTTCCGGTTTGAAGGGCACTGTTTCCAGCGAAATTATTAGGCATATGAGACTTTAGAGCCGATGTTTCAGGGTGACGAGCGCTGTGCAGGGCCGCGCAGGATTATGCAATGCAAAGTTCTGGGTGGCGCTGTAACTGTTATGGACAGGCATAGCGCTTTAGATAAACGACTTGCTCGTCTCGTCACTCAGTCAAATAAAAAAAATACAAATATTTTATAGTCAGTGTACGTCTTCCGGCCGATGATGATATTATTATCTGTATTGATACCAACATTTCGAAAGCTAATTAATGTAGAGCAATATAGTAGCTATCGAATACGGCTAATGTCAAATATGGTACGCATCAGTAAAAATTATGACACCATTATTGAGATGCAATGTTTACAGCCGGCTAAGAGCATTTGTAAATCACTCGCCATGGTCGGGTCGTAATGTAACCGTACCATTAATCGATAGTTTAATCGATGGTGGTCGTTAAATCGTACGTAAGCACGTGGCAACACTTGAGATTATTTTGACGTGGTGTATAAGGTCAGTGTTTTTATATAATTGTAACGCAAGCAGTGCTCTGCGACTTTCGAGACAATAACACAAGCATACCTACAAACATTCGCATTAATTATATTAGTTAGGTGCGAAAGTTTGTGTGTGTCTTTGTCCTCTCTCCACGCCAAATCTGCTGAACAGATTTTGATGGAATTTTTTATATAAATATTTTAGTTCTTGGAATAGAACATAAGATACTTTTTATCCTTTAAAAACTAAGGGTTTCCATGGGATAATAGTTATCGCGGGCACATTTACTTTTTTTATTGGAGAATAGGCAAGCATTTGACCGCAGTTTCACCTGGGGCCTCACCATGAACGGTTAAATCCATCCAGTTTAAGGCCTTAAACTGAACTGCCCTGCTAACTGTCACCACCAATATCGCTCAGTGTTCATAAGTCGACCAGAGACATATATCCAAAGAAATCGGAACAATTTGTTTGCATTTATGGGAGTTTATATAGCTCCATCTCATTCCCTTTCTTTATCATGCTCTGCAGTCTAATTTTGAGTGCCGTCACGTCACGTTTGTCATTTATGAGTGTGTGGTGCCAATCAAGGCCGTGCAATTTAAGATCTTAAAATGAACTGCACGGAATAAGAAAGAGTACGTGGTGACTTCCCTGGTGGTAAGTGTCGACACGGTCGATGATGGAGCATGCTTGCCTAGAAGACCCCCTTGCCTTGTACTACTCGGGTACTACCACCGCTCTTCTGCCCATGACAGCGCCACACGCGACGTCTGCGCATCGTCATCCTGACAGAGCAATCAACTAATGATTACAAAATAAAATAAGTACCGCCACATTATAGTATCGCGTCAAGCGACGCTTTTAACGATGACACATGACATATCTCAACCTATTTATACCTACTTGATTATGCTCCTGCATTTTGATGTTTGTTTTCATTGTTGGTACTTCTACAGGGAAATAAACATGCCATAATCCTGTTAGAACTTTATCCGAATTATAGCTTGTGACGTTGATTGTTACCTAGACTTAGCATTCCTTATTCCATTCAAGGATATTCCGTTTTCGATTCAACTGTCTAAAAGGTACCAAATAATGTTTAGCGATGTTTTCCTAAGAACGAATGTATGAAAGTTTTCTTTTTCAAAACGATACTTTAATAGTTAACTGACCCTACCTTCGGATTCATAACGTAGCAATACCGCGCTAGTTGCAATTGAAAGTTCTAGGTGGCACTGTAACTGTTACGAGCATGTGTGGCGCCTACCATCAGGTGAATGATTTGCTCGTCTCGTTATACAATCGGATATAAAAAAAATTTTTCTGAGATTAACCGCTAAGAACCTCCAGGACACATTTTTCTCAAAATAATTGCATTATACCTAGTTATAGAAAATAGTCAGGGAATAGCTCCTAGCCATAACATTACTCTAATATTAATCAACAACAAAGTAACCACATCGCATCAATGCGCCATTAACAATCCTCACAAAGGGAATTCAGAGAAAACATTGGCCAAGTAAATCATAATAAACCCAGAGACAGACGTGGTGGAATCAGGCATTACCCCACACAAAGTAAGGCTGGCCTGACTGCGTTAAATGCGATCGTAAAGAGGTGGCTGCGGATGCCTAGCTGTACTGCTGTTACACCGTTGTGTAATCTTTGTATTATTTTAATATATGGATATTTTTAATATGGAGTACATACAGCAGCGTAAGCTACAGTCTATCTGGAGACCACATAACTTCTTTATTGGCACCAAACGTGGCAAACGTGGCATAATAACACATAAAATAATTTAAAAAAACTAGTACAATGGGGGGGCCTTACAGCAATATCTTACAGATAGCCTATGGATGGACAGCAGCAAGATAATCAAATTTCGCGGGTAGTGGTAGTTATTTTGGGAATTAAATAATATCAACTTATATATTTCCTTATTACATGTTGTAAACTTACACATACATAAATATTATATACACCAGTATTATATATTTATCACACAATATTCATCCGGCAAGCAATAAAATGGAAACATTACTGTTTTGGTGTGAAAGACACTGTTTTTAGCTACATAATTGAGGGTTTGTGAGACATTTAAATAAAGTCTAAGGTCTCTATAATTATATTGAATTGCACTGCAACTATTATAGGCAGGCGTAACGTGAACGACTTGCTGATTTCGTTAATACTCTATGGTAGATGTAAAAAAGTAAAATGAAAAGGTCATCATCATCATCATCAACCCATAACGTCCCACTGCTGGGCACGGGTCTCTCCTCACTTTCGTGAGGAGGGTTAGGCCATATTCCACCACGGGGGCCAAGTCCAGATTGGTGGATAACATACCTACCTCCGAAATAATTCTCGGGTAGGTATGTGGGTTTCCTCACGATGTTTTCCTTCACCGAAAAGCGAGTGATAATTACGTACATATGTTTTTACAGAAACACATTGGTACGTGCCCGTACTGGGATTTGAACTCACAACCTTCTGATTGGAAGGCGGACGTTCTCCTACTAGGCTACCACCGCTTATGAAAATAAAAAAAAATAGAAAGAAAAAAAAAATGAATAAATGAAAAGGTACATTATACATTTTATTACAGTGAAATAATTAAAATAGAAAGCTTTTTTAAGCAACTATTTCCTCGCAGAGAGTACAGCTATTGCTATTCAACGTGGAAATTCAGCCGGTATTTTTGGCACCATGCCTCATATTTTAGTTTTATGTTTAAATTTATCGAATTAATATTGTTATACAATATCCAACTTTCAAAAGTAATTTCACAAATACAAAGGCATAGCAAACAAAGTAGTTTCCCGGCTGTGGTAATCAATTTCAATGCTCACTCAAGAAGTAGCTCTACTCAAAGATATTACAAAACTTTAACGATCGCCAAGCCATTACATTTCGGTGTAACAGTCAACCGCACTTAGCCACCGCATACTCGCGCGGTAACATCGAATAAACCAGCGTTTAACATATGATTTATTAGCACTGTGTATCTTGAACTTACGGTAAATTTCAACCTCTGGTTAGCTAGTGGCGTTTAGAGCTTTGATAATGGACTGTTGCGCAAGTTTGGATGGATTTAAATCGGGTTAAAAGGTAGGAAAGGTAGCTGTGAGATAACATTATAGATGTTGCTTCTTTGTTCGAAGAGTTATTTAGGAGTTCGTCAAGTGTTGCTTGCATTTGTGATTTGATTTCGAAATATTATTATAAACAAATAGTAAACGTCGTAGGTTAAACGTCTGCCTTCTAAAGAGAAGGCAGTGAGTTAAAATCCCAGTGCGGGCACGTACCAATGGGTTTATGAAAAACAACTATGTACGTCATTATCAGTCGTTTTTCGGTGAAGGAAAACATCGTGAGGAAACAAACAAACTTACAACTGATTCTTGGGTATTTTTTATTTATTGGCTGGGTGACGAGACGAGCAAATCGTTCCCCTGATGGTAAGCGCTACGCCTGTCCATAACAGTTACGGTGCCACCCAGAACTTTGCATTGCATAATCTTGCGCGGCACTACACTACGCTCGTCACCCTGAGACAACGGCTCTAAAGTCTCATATGCCCAGCAATTTCGCTGGAAACAGTGCCCTTCAAACTGGAACACAGTAATGTTTGCACACTACTGCTTGGCGGATGAATATCTGGCAAAGGAGATCTCTTGCAGAAGAGGCCTCTCAGATACAAACACACACAACAGGGTGTAGCCAAAACAAATTACATGATGTGAGTACTTGAATAGTGTCCCTAATTAACTGCGTAATAATTTTCCCGTTTTGTTCTGAGGTCCTCACTATCTGTCCACTGCTTGCAATAAATACGTAAATATTATATTACAACTTGCATTTCAAGTCTGGCGCGTGCTGAGATCAAATCTACCATCGGTTTTAATGCATCTTCGTGGTGGTTAGTAGGGTTGAGCATTGTTGCTATATCGATATCGATTATTCAAAATATATCCAAGTTACAAAAGTTACTTGCTTCTCCATAGGTTATTTTATTGTATATTATGATATTGAACATTTAGCTCTTGCAAAATGTTCAATATCATAATAGTTGTGGCCCCTTCTCTCTCTACCTTACTGGGTTATGGAAATATTCAAATAGTTTGAAATTCAACATTAATTAGGCATAGCTAGTTGAACTGTTTTGATGAAAATGTCACTTCTAATATAGCAAAGTTACACTTAGTGTCAAATATCAGATAGCAGCTAAAGGAGAGTCATTGCTAAACATTATTTTCAACAGGCGCCTACCATCTCATAAACGATTTGCCAATAGGCAGTTAATTATTTAGTGCAATAAACAGAGATGGATCTCGTTTATGTCATTAATGATGGGGTTATAGTTAATTTTCTTTAGTCTACTTTTGTTTAAAAATTGCGGGTCTTTCAATGAATTAAAATTTTACAATCAGTGACGACTCAGTATAAGGATGATGATTCGTAGAAAACTTATCGATATCGATACGGATCACGCTGTCCTTATCCCATCTCTAGTTATACCAGTTTGTCGTACTACCAAACGGTTTTGTGGTATACGAGAATATAATATTATGCGGTTGGCAATAGGTACTAGTCGTAATCGGAGCTGCAGCGTTGAGTTAATCTAATATTGAAATAGCAATACATTTGGTTTAGTATTCCTTTGGAAAAGTAGAGTAGATAACTTGGCTACAATAGGTACCTATATTTTTTTTATACAACCTTTATTTATTTATTATTTGGTATAGATGGATGGGTGTGTGTTAAGGTCGTATTTTTAATCGTTTTTCTTTTAAGTAAAACTACTTTAGGCAGGCTTGATTTGGGGAGTAAACTGGTGAATGCGTCACGAAAAATGTGATCGGGCGAGGCGAACGGAAGTTGAGAGGGAGATATAAGTTAGTGAAGATAGAAAGAGAGAGAGTTGCGTTTCGTATTATTTTAAAAATATCTTTTATGAAATTTTTAGTTTTTTTTTTTTTTTAATTATTATTGGGTTAAGTTTCCGTGAAGTATTCAAATTAAGTTGAGACTGCATGCTTGTAAAGTTCCGATGACAATAATATAATATTATTGCAACAGTGAGTATTATCAAACGGTATTTTTTATTAAAAATTTTTTGTTTTTTTTTTTTTTCTTAAATTGTCTTCAGAACCTTTGAAAGTCACTCACCACATTTTCCTATCAGCCATCATCATCTAAACAAATTGTTACATCGGTGTACAGTAGCATTGTAATCTCATTGCAATAACGTGTAGGTTTGATTGAGTTAGAACCACAGATAAAGAGATATAGATACCACAAGCCAATAGTCAAAGTGAGTCCTAAAGTGGAGTAATTTAGGCTTATTGCGCGTTATTTTTATTGTGATTGTTAGTTAGTTATCATGTAACTTCTGAATGATTAGACCTATTAAAGTCATATACACACGATATATTTATTTTTTAAGACGATGGTTCATAGTTATACTAGTGTGTGTGAGTTTAGAACATCTGCCGGATTAGCGAGTAGTATTTTTAAATGAACTTCGAAATAAAATAAAACATAGGTAATGTTAACATAAACTAATGTTTTCTTTAATGCTTATTTTCTTCTGACTGATCTTCGCAAATACTTCCCGCATAATTATCTCAAACTAAATACAAATTCTTTAAAAGTAGTAAATCGATGGTTTTTAATCCATTTGGTTTTCTCAAGACATACATTTGCAAAATAATTACTTGAAGAGTTGGTTGCTTTTACGATATCTATTCTCTGTATATCTGTGGCAATAGAACCGCTATGAGTGGGTGGTCGAAATGGTTATTGAACAAGTTATAATTTTCGGGTAACCAGGCAGCCTACCATTTACGGTGTGCTCTGTGATTGTACCGATACGATTATAGTAATCGAAATAAAACAGATCAATATTTGAAAGTAATGTCGGCTCTTGGTATGATTTTACAATTGAATACAATAAATAATACTAGTTGTATTGGCACAAACTAAACTAGAAATTAACTTGCCAGCTCTAAAGTTATCACATAGCTTTGATAGCCTAGTGGGAAAACTACCGCCCTCTAAGGAGAGGGCAGTGAATTCTAATCCTAGTGCGGGTACGTACCTACTCATGTGTTTCTGTAAAGCATAATGTAAGTAATTATCAAGTGTTGATAAGCGATAGTAGCCTAGTGGGAGAACGTCCGTCTTCCAATCAGAAGGTCGTGAGTTCAAATCCCAGTGCGGGCACGTACCAATGTGTTTCTGTAAAAACATATGTACGTAATTATCACTCGCTTTTCGGTGAAGGAAAACATCGTGAGGAAACCCACATACCTACCCGAGAATTAGTTCGGAGGTAGGTATGTTATCGACCTATCTGGACTGGGCCCCCGTGGTGGATTATGGCCTTACCCTCCTCACGAAAGTGAGGAGAGACCCGTGCCCAGCAGTGGGACGTTATGGGTTGATGATGATGATGATGACGATTTGTTTATTTACATTAATTACAACGGCCTAGGCCTACACTAACTAATTTATGTGAACCACCATGTACTTGCTCTGAGTCCAGGTGTTTGTGGGACCATGGTCCTCGTAGTTCCTGATTCCCTAAACATAGGGAATTCTAGTTAGAAGTCAGGATCGTATGTGGTCTTGCCGCGTTATTTATTTATTTTTTACGTATTTATAATTTGGTTTTCAGTGAAAAGAAACATCGTTGGGAAACTCTTATCCCCGGAAATGGTTTCGGAGAAGATTATGGCATAATAATCGAATAATTATAATTATGTAGCGATGATGATGAACAGAAGTACAGCTACTTTATAAAACACTTAAACATCCAATTAATTGACTAACAATAAATTATTATCTTCGGTGACTATTCTAAAATAAATTCTATAACGCTATCTCGCTCGCCTCTGTTCGCTTCCTCTGATAACACGAGTTTCAATTTACACTTTGTTTGTTTAATTTAGTTTTAAACTTAAGGGGCAGGTTGGTAACTGCTTTTTTTATTCTTTTAACAATCAGGATGTTTAGTACCTACTATGAAACATTTAAGGGCAAGACACAGTGCGAGCACACTTAAATTAACTTAAGGTACGTTTTGCTTATGGCAAGAAATTAAATTTCAAGCTATTTTTTGGATTTTGTTGCTTGGCCGGGTAACTAAACTCAATGATAATGTAATTTACGACAATCGCAGATTTATTTACAAATATTTATTTATATAGATAGATAGCTAAATTTTTCAATAAAAAATCACAGAACAAAGAAAACGTAAAAACTAGAACAAACAAACTTAACAATTAGCGTCACATTGGACGGTCTTATCGCTCAAAGCGATCCCTTTCAGACCACCTTGCATGGGGAGAAATAACGAGATATATATTAGAAGACGATGGCATTCCGTGCAAAAATAATAAATACTATAGATTATTAGGTACTTCTTCATACATCAACTTTTAAATATATTTTTGAAGTTATACTTCTTTTGGCGCGATGGAGAAAAATGATGAGAGTGAATTTTTACGAGTCGGGTTTTCCTTCCTGACGCTATAACTCTAGAACGCACGAACCGATTTCCACGGTTTTGCATTCGTTGGAAAGGTATCGGGCTCCGTGAGGTTTATAGCAAAGAAAATTCAGGAAAAATTTCAATAGAAATTTCTCTGCTCAGTTAATTTCATGAGACAAACCGGTATTGTGTTCACTGTGAAATTGTGAAAAAAAAGTAAAAAAATTAAGTTATATAATGCTTGGTAAGCGTTTATTCCTCACCACAACATTATTATAATAAGATTTACAATATAAAACAAAAGAAATTGTGAGTCGGAAGTAAAAATGCGGAAGAAAGCTGTTGACGGGCGGATGATGCAATCCCGACTAATCTACCGCTCTCCCTCGCGCGCGCTTGGGGAAGCCTCCGCCACCGAAGATGGGCGAGCGTTTCCGGCGCCGCCCGAAGGGCGCGACGGTGGTTCTGCGCGCGCGCTACAGTTATTCGTTTCCTAACATTTCGATTGGAAACCGTCAAATCAATCACGTGTATTAGGCAAATTTTTATTCAATTTCAACAGCAGGCATTTGTCTTTAAGGTGGTAAGTTGAACTGTGTAAATTATGTGGATCGTGCATTTGAAGTTAAATTCACTACTCTGTCCATAGTCCAAAATGCCTAGAGGACGACGTGCGAACATCGGCCGCCGCACAAGACATGCAAGCCAGCAACAAGTGTATTCACAGAAAAAATTGCTAAAGAAGTACTAGAAAGTACTATGTTGTCCACTACTTTAAACGGATTGAGTTTCAGCATCGTGGTAGTCCACATGCTCATACACTACTGTGGTTAGCTAATGCTCCATTGGATGCACTCGACAAAAATAAATTGGATGCTATCAAATTAATTGATGATTTAATATCTGTCTCATCTCAAGAAGCATCAAACAATATTAAATTACAAACACACAAGCATACGTTTACATGCTACAAAAAAATTGTTGCAAATAAACCTCAACAATGCAGATTTGAAGCACCTTTCATGCCTAGTAGATCCACTACAATATTATCACCGATGCAAAAAGATGAACCAAATTTTAAAGAACATGCTCAACGTTATAAAAATGTAAGAATTAACCTTGAAAATAATGATTACTCTGATATAGATTCCTTTTATAAACATAACAATATTACTTGTGATGAAGATTATAACAATATTCTTCGAGCTGGAATTAAACGACCAAGAGTGTTTGTCAAACGTCAACCTAGCGAAAAGTGGCATAACCCCTTCAATACTTTTGTATTTAAAGAAGAAAATAATATAATAGAATATAATAATAAAATAATATATATAATATAATTAGAAGTATAACTTCTAATTTAATTAATAAATAGGTTCTCGTTTGACCACTATCCCACCTGATGTTAAGTGACAATGTGCAATGTGTGACAATCTACGATGGTGCACCCTTAAATAAAAGTTTTTTATAAATTCACTCGTTATGAATATATGATTAAAGACTAAAATTCTCAACCAACTCACGATTATTAATAAGAATAGAATTATAATTGGTGCCTACTCAATGATTAGTCAGATAAATAGTTCAACACTAGATGAATCACTTGCCCTTAACTACTATAACGCAATACCCTTATCTCATGCACATGCGTAGTACTCGGTTGTAAAATTATCTCTTTATGTCCATAAACAGTGCATTTGTTGCATTATTATGTAATTAATGTGTCGTCAGAATGGTCACAGCTAGTCTCGTATGTTCAGTAGGTATTTATTTAATCTTTATGACTATGATAATTTCCAGATAAATAAACGTTTCTTAGCCACGACACTTGTTAAGGGGTACTTTAACACGTTCACTGCTGAAAACACAATTGTCGTGTTTTTCACAACTTGCCGTGAGTGCGGGAAAACACAACTGTTGTGTTTGTTGTATGGGAAAACACTATGGAGTGTGCAGAGCCGCACCCGTGGCTAGACAAGCAAAACGGCTCAGCTGTCAAAGTGTTAATATCTTAGTATTTAAAGATATTAACCAAACAATCATACGTCATGACGTACGTTATGTTAAACGTTATATATGTGTTGTGTTGTTATTCGGTGTACGTTATGTTGTTGTTGTCTGTTGTTATGTTGTATGTTATGTTTTGTTATGTTATGTTTTTTGATATGATTGTGAATATGCTTTATGAAAAATACTATTAGACTAATAAACTGGCTAATTAATTCAAAGTCATCTAGTGCGGTTAAACTTTTAACTTTTACGATACTATGATTTGAGATTGAGGTTCTTTGTTATTGTTTCAGTCTCCGTAATATATTAAAATTAGCTTATTACGCCTTATTTAATTAAGTATGTACTAAATCTATTAAAAATATGTTTACTCTACTTAAAGAAGTAGGTATACTTAATGATAATTATAATCAATAATGTTTATATTAATTATTGTTGTAGTAAAATAATAATTCATTTTTAAACGAAGTGACCGCAGACCACAATCGAATTGTTTTGAAATAATATGACTATACATAATTTTATGTATTATACTGAGTTAGAATATTTTGCGTTGCATATAATTTCATTTATTGTTTTCCTGTTAAATTTGATTCAGGATATTCTGTGTATTTATTTACTGACTGCGCCACGCGGTTTCACCCGCGTCCAGTACTACCCCATGCGAGCCGTTAATTTTATGGGATCAAAAGTATCCTATTATGTTAATCTATAATTGTTTACTATAATTACAAGGGAATTTTGTGAAACGTCCGTGTAACAAGCTTCTCCGTGTAAAAATAAAAAATTGTATCTACTATTTAAACTACTACTACTACTACTACTACTACTACTATTTTTACAATTTTTTTTGTTTCTACTATTTTTTTTTTTTATTTTTTTTTTATTTATTTGCCCCCGTGGTGGATTATGGCCTAACCCTCCTCACGAAAGTGAGGTGAGGTGATGATGATGATGACGACTATTTAAAACAGTTGGTACACTTTTTAATAATCATTTCAGTAAATAATTATCAAGTCGCAGCGTCAAACTAACTTATTAATTTTAATTTTATTCTTAACATAAATACATAAAATACTAAAACAATACACCACATACTCAATACCGGTAGTAAGCAATAAATCATGAGAATAAACAGACAAGTCTTTGTTCCCATAATCTCTCTTAGATTAAATCGCATAACCAATTAATATGAATAATGTAATTAAACTATATTTGTATCTGTATTTGAAATTATTTAAATGTTTATAAATAACTAGCTGCGCTCTGTGGTTTCACCCGCATAATTAACGTTTTCCCGCAATAACTCTCTTAAAAGCTATATGTTTTCCCCGTTTTTGCCACATTCTTCATTGGTGCTCCGCTCCTATTGGTTGTAGCGTGATGTTATATATACTGTAACCTTCCTCGATAAATGGACTATTCAAGACAAAAAGAATTGTTCGTTTCGGACCAGTAATTCCTGAGTATGGATAAATAATTGAATAATTAAAAAGCTTATTAAAATTATATTAAAATTATAAAAGTTTATAGCAGATTTTTTTTAAATGGCTCTATTTACGAGATACGAGAGTTGCAACAAGCCGATAACGATTTTGTGTCAAGTGTATTTATAATGCACTTAACAATATTTTGCAATATGAAATGTTAATGTTTATATATGAGTCCTATATGAGTCAATATAACTATCTCCGATGGGAATCACGGTTGTTTGATTAATAAATCTAGCCATGTTTGATTTGAAGTTATTTTATAAACTAACCCTTGTAGTAGGATTATCAGTGTTTGTGTTTGTTGCGTATCATAAAATTGCATTGACAGACAAATTAAAAAAAATATTTATCTGTGAAGTTGGTTTACGGACGATATTTTATTTTATTTATTTTATTTTATTTTATTATCAAAGGAAAACTAACAGCTAGTTACAATTATGAAGATAAGAATTTAAGTATGGAAGGCCAATTAAAAGTTTTCACAGATATTATAAATGCACATATTGACATACACAACACAGTAGACATACGGACGAGCACAGGCGTGAGGACACTACCTACTGGTGTCTGATTAACAAAAAGATAACATTCCAAAAAGATAGGTAAAAAAAAAAAAAAAAAAAAAGGAAAACAAGGAAAACAAAACAAAACTGGTTTCACAGACAAACAGAAAATAATATCAAAGAAAACAAACGTACAACGTTTTAACGTGACAACGTCATAACAAAACACTGATGAAATGATTGCATACTTTTATGAATAAAATTGAATATTTTTTTAATAATAAAATAATAAATACTTGAAATTATGCTAGTAATCAGATTTTAAAATGCAAAAATAATTAACCTGTCAAGAAGAGAAGAGAGATAGATGCGGCATAAGCGTACAATGAGCGTAACGGGACAATGTGTCAACTTTTTCGTGCATGCAGCCGGCGTTCATCGATTTATTAGACGTTGTCACGTCAAAAATATATAATAATATAGATGACAAAGTGGTAATAGTAAACTAACTCTTCCGCTTACAATTGCCAATCAAGGGAATTCAAGATGGAGGGTTTTCCAGCGTGGTGAAAGGACTGTTCCTAACTGTCTCTCCGTCTCTCACAATCTACATACACACAATGGAAAGAAAGCTATTAAGACTGATGATAAACTCTTCAAAATTAATAAACATATCTTTAATGTGAACAATAATTCGGCATCATTGACAAAACCAAATGGACACAAAAAAACGTTCTTACGCCAAAACAAAATACCAAACAGCTCATACACGTGACCTGGAAAATGTAAAGAAAGCCGTTTGTCAAAGTAAGAATTTGTGGTAAACGAAAACCGAAGTATAGAGAAAATAAACGACGTAATTCTAAGACGTCGGGAGACAGGACACCTAAGAAATAGCCGGTTTTAGGGAAATAGCTACCGTCTAACAAGTGGCTGCAATTCATAAGCGCAGCCTGTCTTTAGATAACCGGGAGCACTTCTATCCTACGGCCGTTTTACCCGCCCTTTTAGAAAAATGTATTATTTAAAACGCGCCATCTTTACTTATAATAAGCAGTAGATGACAAAAAGCATGTAACATTAAATAAATTGTTAGGAAAAATAAAAATAAGCAACTGAATAATGAATATAACATTTTTGAAAATAATATTTTCTGCTTTCACATCATGTAAACACTATAATTATTGTAGGTAGGTGAACCACCAATCCGGGTCTGTCCCCCGTGGTGGATTATGTCTTAGCCCTCCTCACGAAAAACACGTGCTCAGCAGTGGGACGTTATGGGTTGATGATGATGATGAAACACTATTGTATCGTTAGCCATGCTGGTGTCAGTGTTTCAGTAACTTAAAATCTGACAGTGTTAAACATACAGTAAAACCTGAGTAAGTGAGAAACGAGAAAACTCTTTCTCTACGTATGAGAAATAGAAGTCTCTAAATTAGAGCCACGAAAGTGAGGATAGACCCGTGCCCAGCAGTGGGATGTTATGGGTTGATGATGAAATTAGAGCCAGCTGTGGCCCCTCAGATATGCAAGACACCCGCGATCCCTTGAACACTCACTTATCCAGGTTCAACTGTCAACCTTAAGGTTGAAGATATAAATCTGACGATGATTTATTTAAAATTTTCATTATCGTTTATCGAGTAATAATCACTGTAAGCTTGTGCCCTACCCAAGTCAAGAGCAACATTACGACGTAGTAGATTGTGTACTATAAGTAGATACACGTAACTATACGCGTATGAACTCTACAGCTTGGCTATCAGAAGCGGTTCTCAGACCGGTTTGCAGTACGCGCACAACAAAAGTATGGTCCATAATATGTTCGTGTTATTAGCTCATATATTTAGCTGATAGGCTTACTTTGTTCTAAAAAGGGCTTTTAATATTATAAAGAATATTATGTTTGTTGTTTAGTCTTTTAGTTTTGATTTGGAAATCGTTTTAGGTCGTGGAAGCTTTGTTTTTGATATTCTAGCTTAGGACTATCCAGAACAGGCTGGCGGAGATTTGTTATTTAATAATGATCTTATTGTTCTAGATTTTAGTTTGATATTTTATTTAAATTATGAGCCTTATTTCTTACTATCTTATTGTTTTCAATGTCTTTGTATCTGAGCTCTACCTCTGTATTGATCAAAATTCAAACAGTTATCTCCAAACCAATGTTCTAATGTTACATTTGTATTAAAACTAAATCCAAAACAACAATTAGAACAAAGCATCACTAAAGACAATTCCAATTACACGAACAGAGACAAATGCAAGACAGTGCATCAACAAGCTCGTGCTGATATTGCGCAAACCAAGACCTGCTTGACAATGTTAATAAAGTTAATCCCGATACTGAAATTGAACGCTATGTTAATAGCATAGAGTATAAAGTTGAAGACGTAGAAGATAAAGATAAAGTTGTAAAGACAAGCATGACAATAATGAAAAATTTAATCAAAATATCAGTATTAGACTTTATGCTAAAGCTATAGAGAACAAAGTTGAAGTCGTTGATGATAGAGATAATGTTGTATATCCAAAGCAGCTTTATGTCACTGCAATCGCTTCAAAACTGATATTTAACGACTGCCCTATAATTTATGTATGGGAGATTAGAATTATAATGTTTGTTAGTGGTGACGAAAGCTTGCGGTTTTCAGTTACTGGTTTCGCGTTTGTTTATGGTAGTTTTTATGGAGTGGTTTGCAGTAAAATGTGAGTTATGGCATAAAATGTTTTAAAAGTTAAAATAGATGAGTTCAGATCCGATGAAGAAGAACTTAAGATTTTGTTAGCAGATTACTTACTTAATAAAAACTCATACCTAATTAAAACCAATGCTAATAACAATGATGTAGTAATAATAATAGTAGACGTGAACCCACCACACACAAAAGAGGGAAAACCTCATTTAAAAGATTGCCTCAGCCTATCAAAGAAGAAGATTTTTAATAAAAAGTTTTTTTTCTTGTCTCCCCAGTGGGTACTGAGTTAAGAAAATTTCAATATGACACAGTCCTGGTTTGTAATAATGGACTCATATCTCAGAACCTTATAACTTCAACACTAATTCCCAGTCCAATTTGAGTTCATTTGAATAAAATGTATATTCGACTGGTTGTAAAGGTTTAAACGCTGTAGAGGTCTAATTTGGCTCGTAAAGTCAGGCCATCTATCAAATGCGACCTAGTTCTGATGGTGCTACAAGTGTTTTGAAATGAAGTGATATTCAAACTGTTATTAGCTGTTTTTGTTTACGTTCAAATTGGGTCGACTGAAACTTGTTAGAGAGTCTAATCTATAACCACATGGAGACATTACATACACATGGATAGCCACCATCATAGTCATCATGGTCATGTGGAACGTGGATGGATGGTGTATGGACATGGTCAACATTATATACTATGGAGAATTTTTTTTGATATCAGTTTCTTTCATGCTAATTTCATCTGAAAAAGCTAAGTATTTGCTCATTTTTTTTAAGGAGTATCAAATTTTTCGGAATATATTAGTTAATTCAGTGTTCTACCTACTATAATGGCCTGTAGACCTATGGAAAGGACGTTATCAATCCAACTTGCTCAAGCCACTGACGCGTGTTAAATTTTACTTTGATATTTAATCTGTGCAGGTTCAGACTTCCCATCATCATCATCGAATAATCTACCTTAAAACCAGTTTGGTAGAGTGCTTTGGGAGAGTGCTTTAGTTGAAACGTAAACGTTACTCGCTCTGACTAGTACGAAATGTTATAAAGCACTCTACTAAAGTCTACCATGATGTAAACCGGCCTTAACTTGTGATAGCTTGTTGTAGTATTAGTAGTAGACCCCTGTAGTAAATGCCCTTTGCCAGCAGCTTTATCTAAAGGATTCAAGCAAGGTGTTCCGCCTACACTCACCGAGTGGGCGGTACTGGTTTTCTCAGGTTGTGAATTGGACACCAGACCCGTGATTTCAACAACTTGATATGTTTGTTGTTGCCGAGCTTAAAGGGAAATTATTTTATTATTGTTGGCAGATTTTTTCGGCTTAATAATAGCTATAGGGGCATTATTCAAATTTGCAGGATCCAAATGGGAAATCTAGCTATTCAATTTCTTTCTTTTTAATTATTTTTTCGTGTCGATGTTTCCAGTCACTTTCCTCTGAGAATAGGTTGTTTTGTCATTAGTGTCTTGATGTGTAGGGTGCACCAAACGTTTCTTGAATTATAGGGAATGTCTATTAAAATGACACTATGGATTAAAATTCCATTGTGCTGCTCCATCCGTGACTTCATTTCTATTTTCTTAAGATAAATGTTACGAAATCGAATTAACTTTTCTTCCACGTCTCTCATTTTCTTTATTTTGTCACTATACATATTTATTAGACCCCTTTCTTACAAAAAGTCAAGTAATTCTTGGTAAAATCACTGCCTAACTATTTATCTATCTATATATATATATAAAAATGTTATGTTGGTTTGTGTACGCTTCAAAAACTCAAAAAGTTCTGCACCGATCGAGCTGAAATGTTAGCATGATATATAATCCGCATCAAGGATTGTTTTTATCTATTTTTTTCATCAGTGACATATCAGCGAATGTGCAATAGCGAAGCGTGGCAGGGCACAGCTAGTTTTGTATAAAACTGTACATTATGATGTTGTACTGCGCAAAAGTAACTGATATTATTTGTATTTTTATTATTATTCTATTTTTGTTTATTGCTATTTTATTAGACCTATTTTCACGTGTACGCATTTACTGACAGATGAGAGGTAATACAAGGTAGCCTGTTACAGAATTCTATGATTAATATCAAGTGGAGCTACTTCTTCTAGTCCTACCTCAGATTATTACAATCTAATTGGTTAATTATTACAGTTTGGTCAATTTGTCGCCTATTCTGATCAATCAATCAATAATCAAGACCATTAGCATTTAAAACTGCGTACCTTTAAATATTAACGTCGGTCAAAGCAATCGAATCTATCAAAGCAACACCGAACAAGCCACTGGAAGGATTTACGACAGCATTATCTGTATTTTGAATTTAAATGTAGGCGAAATTGTCACTTTTCTGAGCGTTGGTGGGCTGGATTACGAAAGGCTTAGCACCTGCTGCTGACGGTCATAATATTGCAAATGGAGGTGAAATAAGAGTTAAATGTTATAATTTTGTAGTTGAATATGAGGAAATATATTTTGCTTTTAATAAAAAAGGGCCAGGACTGGTCATTTATTTAATCAAAAGCCCGAAGCGCCATGACTACGCCTACGCATCAGTGCAACAGCTGCAAAATCTTGCAGCACTGCACTGCTCCAGTTGTTTACATGTTAGATGAAACTAATGATTTAGTTTCTACTAGCTGCGCCCTGCGGTTTCACCCGCGTAGTTCTCGTTTTGTCCCACGGGAACATACTATCGAGATAAAAAGTACACCATTACTCAATCCTGGTTATAAACTATCTGTGTTCCAAATTTCATTCCAATCCGTTCAGTAGTTTTTCGTGAAAGAGGAACAAACATCCGTCCATCCATCCATCCATTCTCACAAACTTTCGCATTTATAATATTAGTAGGATTAAGGTACCTACTATTCAATTTTGTAACGACAAAGTTCCCGCTAGCTAAATAAACTACGCAAATGTAACTGTTCTGAAACACGTCAGTTATGATCAGATCATTTTTCCTCGCATACGATGATTGGAATGATTCATAATGCATTCGTACTTGACATACATTTTGCTCACGCTTCGTGCACACAGTAGGAAACGCAAGGGATGTGGTGCAGTTTCCTGATTTAGGTATTGTTAACTTACGTACTTGTAGGTATGTTAATAGATAAATATTGTTTTAGTCTGGTATTCTTGGAAGATTAGAAGGAAAGGCCTTATTCATAATAATTAACGCTTTGACTGCTGAGCCGTTTTGCTTGTCTAGCCACGGGTGTGGCTCTGAACGCGCCATAGTGTTTTCCCATAGAACAAACACAACAGTTGTGTTTTGCCGTACTCGTGGCAAGTTATGAAAAACTCGACAGTAGTGTTTTCAGCAGTGAACATGTTAATCGTACTGCGGAATATCGTATTGTATAATAGTGCGCAATATTCCAATTAAAAAATAAGGAACTTCGTTCCAATAATTTATTAATATTTTTAATATTTTTGTTTGTTTGAAATTTGAATGTATTTTTAGATCGGTATGTTCATTTGCTCGCTTCATGTAGTTTTGTAGATGTATGCTTCTTCTGCAAGAGACCGCCTGGGGAAGTACCACATCTTTGCCAGATAATCCGCCAAGCACTAGTGTGAAAAGAGTACTGTGTTCCACTTTGAAGGGCACTATTTCCAGCGAAATTTATTAATAATAAATAAATTAAAGAAATAAATACGTGCCCGCACTAGGGTTCGATCTTGCAACTCTCTACTAAGAAGACGGACCCTATTATCCTATCACCGTTTTTAAAACCGCATTGCAGAATCTAAATGCAAATAAACCTAAGCCGAACAACAATCTTCATTATTCCCAGTCACATCGCGTTACAATGCCACAGCACTATCCCACTATGCCATCATTTAACACCATGCGACTTTCCAATTATTCAAAACATTCAACTCACAAACTGTTCAACTCTGCGACTCAAACATGGGACCCTGTCACGATAGCTAACGGTCCTATATCATAAACCTAGTCAGGTCTTAGTTATAGGCCTGAACACGGGCCGGGTTTCCTTGCCTGGACTGAATGCCTGATCAGGTCACGAATGGTTGGCAGGTGGTAATTTAATTCTAAATGGGTGACCTGAATCTGGAATTAGATGTCATGGGAAACTTTGTTAATGCGTATACCTACAGCTTAACAATACCATAATGGAATCAATGTTTGAACTTTATCAGTTCCTTGTTTCTCCTAAAAATAAATGTAGCTACAAATTTATGTGTCGCAACATTTAAATTTGAATTATTTCTGATATATTAAGATAACTAATAAGTATAGTAATTAACTAAGTTCAGAATTATCTATCCATACCCAATCTGTTCTTTTGCGAAACCTACATAATCTTAATAAAATAAAGAATAAGCACTCCCTTAATCGAAGTGTGAAAAAATGGAGAGAAATTATCAACACATTTTTAAAGCTTATTAAATTTACTATTAATTATCATTATGTAGTTTTCTAATTAATTTAATTCAAACTGCGTATTCAAATCCGTGGGAACCACAACTCTATAACAATTCTCATGTTCATTTCTTTCATTGTAAAGATCTTATTTGCTTCAACCTTTCTTCACTTATTGATTACTGGTACTTTGGCGATCAATTCAATCAAATTATTTTTTTTAATCTTGTAATAGCTATAGAAGGTACCTCGTACTTACAAAGGTAATTTAAATATCAAAAGCAATATGTGCTTGAAGGCACAGGCAATTTGAACTTTGATTTTAGGGATGGAATACTTATGATTAGTTACGTTCTCAAGTCTATTGATCTTTTTTTTTATTTGACAGAGTGACGAGACGAGCAAGTCGTTCGCCTGATGGTAAGCGCTACGCCTGCCCATAACAGTTATAGTGTCACCCAGAACTTTGCATTGCATAATCCTGCGTGGCACTGCATTGGGCTCGTCACCCTGAGACATCGGCTCTAAAGTCCCATATGCCCAGTAATTTAGCTGGAAACTATACCGTTCAAGCCGGAACACACTAATGTTTGCACTTTGGTATTGAAGGCTCTTCGTGTTTAATCGCCCTCCATGGCATAAGCTGGTGAATACCCGATTGCGAAGCGAGAGGATGCGGGTTCGAGTCTCCCTGTTGGATCATGGTCTTCGCAGTTCCTGATTCCTTTCAAAGTCAAACCCAAACCCAGAAACTTAGACCAAAGCCACAGATCTCTGTGACCATGACAATAAGAATGATTCTTCTTAAATCTGAATCATGCATTCATTTCTCATAATTTTAAATTTAAACGTACTATATAATAAGTGCGGGCACGTACCAATGTGTTTCTGTAAAAACATATGTACGTAATTATCACTCGCTTTTCGGTGAAGGAAAACATCGCGAGGAAACCCACATACCTACCCGAGAATTATTTCGGAGGTAGGTATGTTATCCACCAATCCGGACTGGGCCCCCGTGGTGGATTATGGCCTAACCCTCCTTACGAAAGTCAGGAGAGACCCGTGCCCAGCAGTGGGACTTTATGGGTTGATGATGACGATGATGATACAATAAGTGTTATAATAATTGTTGAACAGTTCGTTACTACATTTTTAGAGGCTGGAGTAAGACCACCAATTTTTAGTGACAACATAAGTTAAGTTGAGACTGAGACTGGCTCTCAAGGATCGCCACCGGAACATCCCTATTTCCTAAAGGTATAAGACTACTACTAATTGACATCATTACCGCTGGTGCAGTACGCTCCACTCCGACGCACGTAAGCACACCTATCATTACATCAAATTGATAAATAATTGGGACATGTTTGTGTGTCTTGGAAAAACGAATTGTGTTAGCAGTTCCAATAGTCTTGTGGTTGTATTTCTACTAATCTCTACTAGGCCAGCGTTGGACTAGAATCTCACCTTGCGGAAGCAACTAAGTGGCCGAAAATGAAACACGCTTGCCTAGAAAATACATTAACTTCTTGAATACACCTGAGTTGCATTAGCAAGGAAACAGTCGAAGGCAAAGCGTTCCAGAGCTTTGCAGTAAAGTTGTTTGTCAAATGAGGTTGCGTCTGCGTCTGTTGTAGGAGATTGTCAGGCTATTCCAGTGCCCTACCACTATAGAAAGGAGTTTAATTTGACGTAGCCCCGGGTGCGGCTCTGTACACTCCATAGTGTTTTCCCGCACTCGCGGCAAGTTATGAAAAACACGACAGTTGTGTTTGCAGCACTGAATGTGCGTGGGAAGTTAAAAAATAAAAAATATTGATGTACTAAGTCTAAACAAACGCATTATGATTTACAGCACTAATAGAAGTGACATATTAAAATTAGCTTTAATACTAGATACGTTTTGAATTCATGGGGGGGTGCCCCAAAGGTGGATCGAAGACCTGGTGCGAGTTGCAGGAGCCGCTGGATGTAAGCCGCTGCAACCGCTCGTTATGGCGTCTTCCAGCTGATGTTGATGACGACGTTTATAATTGGCTATGGGTCTTAAATTTAGCAGTACTTGCGTCGTATTGCATGTAGGTTATTTTCACCCAGTTACCCAGAAAGAGGGTTTTACATTTTTAAATGCGGTAAACTCGTGCGCTGTTTGTTAATAGCTTGAGTACAGCTGCAGCTAAGCTTTATTTTGATCCAAGCAATCGCAATATCGTGCTTAGCTGCATTTTGTGGAAACCGACAAGCGTGATTAGATAATAACACTTTTGTCGTTAGATATTGGAGGCAAAAAGTGTCGACGCCTAAGGCAGAAATAGGGTTGTCTCGTTCAAGTTTTCTCTAAACAAAAAATATGATTTGTTTTTTCTATTTAGGCTTAAAAATAGGCTCGGTTTCAGGTTAGTTACGTTTAAGATTTTTCTGATTTAAAATTTACTACTTTTCGGTTATTTTTTTTTCTAAATTAAATGTGCCCAGGTGTTTTTTTTTTAATTAATATCACTGCAAATTGAGGATATGTAAATTCAAACTTTCAAAATTTACTAACTCTTTGTACAAACTTTCGAAATACAAACGGTGTTCTTTGTTCATGAAAATAATACAGTGCAATTAGAATTATACGCATTGCATAATCCAGAAATTTATCAGGTCAAAGTTAAAAAAAAGACTAAAACTTCTTCTAATTGACAATCCTAACCGGCAACGCTTCGATAGAACGGGAGCTACTGGAGTTCAAAAACCAGTCACGAATCCGACGAACGATACTCGATAGTAACTATACGTTCACCTCTATTGACAGCACTTTATCTTTTGTCAGTGATCTGCTTCCAAAGGTAATTTACGTTTGATCCTTGCAGGTAATTATTATTAGCTTTGACTTTTATCTTTAATTACCTTTATTATTATTTACTTTATACGGACCTAAACAACTTTCTATAAAGGTCCCAAACTACATCAAAATCGGTTTAGCTATTACCAACCCAAGTGGCAATAAAACATAAAACTTACAAACTAACACACGTACATTCTCATTTTATAATATAAGTAGAAAAGGTTGACCTCGTTAAGTGTCATCAATTCGTAATTGAAAACAAAATGGAAAAACAAATGAAACACAAACAAAATAATTCAAACATTAATTTTCATTTACGGCCATACAACAAATAACTAATACAAAATTACCGTAGCTAATAGCACACGAACAAATAATAAACACAATACGGCAAATGCAATTTCGAACCTAGGTATTGTCCTCTATTCCTAGGCCTTGACACGTATACCTTAGTCTAGGTTTAGACTTTAGCTTAAGTAATAATTGAGCTGAACACCTGCGAACGCAGACGCTAATGTTGTTCGGGCTTGTTTACTTTTGATATGGATAATACATATTTTAGTTGGTATATTCAATGCTTTACATAGGCACTACTACGAGTAAAATGTAAATGACATTGGTGAAATGGCAAGGTTTTGATCTAAAGCTTTAACTAAGTCTAGGAAACAGAACTGTGAACCAAAAAAATATGAAAGCTCTAAGAACCAAAACTGTTGTCAAAATGTTTCAAGTGACCCCACCAGTTGCGCCAAAATGTTTCAAGTGACCCCACCAGTTGCGCCAAAATGTTTCAAGTGAACCCGTTTTAATCAAAGGTAGGAAACAAAGTGACCCGAGTAAAAAGTCAATAAGGTCAATTATAATTCTACGAGAGCATATTCGTATCTAATAGTACACCTACTGTTGTTTCGTATCTTTACATAACCTATCATTAGATCATTAGAGCATTTAAGTCATAGTGTAATTTGGACAAACATCCCTACTAGTGGGCCAGTCAGAAATGTACCATTTCGAGATTCACAAATCCAATGCAATTTGGTTTAATCGAAATAAACTAGTCCTAAGTTTAATCAAAAACTCACTCAAGTCTTTTTATAGAACAGTAGTTCCTACAAAGTAAAAGGAATGAACATATATTTCTTATCTTCTGATAAATTATCGTATACCTATCGCGAGGGTAAGATGGGTGCAATGCCTCACTAACCGGTGTCAAGTTCCGAGCTCCAGATCAAAGGGACCGTCTGTTTTACCAACAATATCGGCGCGGTGTAAGTGAAAAGGGTTGAACTTTTACAAATAAATTACACGGTGCTGTGATTTTTATGGGCAGGCGTAGGGCTTACCATCAGGTGAACGATTTGCTCGTCTCATCACTCAGTCAAAAAAATGTATGGGAAATACTCCCATAATGCTTTTATAAAGTTTTTTGTCACTTTATCAATTGTCAAACTGTGAACAGACTTCGACAGAAAACTTATTTCGAACGTGATTAAAACTGAAGAATATTAAATAATTGATCTGTGAACAAGAACGTATATTCGCAAAAAAAATATTCAACAAGGCCGCATACAGTTATTTTTTCTTCCGTAGATCGCGATTTTGTCTGATGTTAGTGACGACGTGGTTGTAAGAAAAGACTTTTACCAGACACTACGAAATATGCTTGGCGATAGTCTTTCTGCTTTAGGCTGGTAGCTAACCAGGAGGACGATAAAATTTTGTAGCAATGTTTTTCTTTAAAGTTTAAATGTTTCAAGTCGCCCCAAGGCGTAGCAGCCGAACACCACAAAAAAATGTAACGCTTTCGACGTCATATTTTCGCTCAGGCGCCGTCAACCTAACACTTACTCCACGCCCCAACTAAACCACCAAGTGTAAACGTTCAATTAGCCGGCAATTAGCCGAAGAATCAGGTTGTAAGCCGCCTCTGTTCGGATATTATCGGCAACGCGATCCGATAAAAACTTTAGAGAAAGTGTTGTAACTGAAACAGATTGCTTTACACATCAGACACACAAAGAGATATACATATAATACACAAAAAAACATACACACACACACACACACAAAGAGAGAGGCATACACAGACAAATACACACACTCTCTCTCTCTCAATCACACACACACACACACACAGGTTGCTTATCTTGCTTGAAACAGACTACTCTCTATCAAATTGACACTAGAATTAACTTCAAGAGGTTTCAAGTAGTATTCAATTGTTCTAGAAGATTCACCACAGTGGCATTTAGTTCCGCAAAATGTCGATAGATGTCGCCACTCGCAATGGTGTTCGTCGTGATATGTCACCATTGTCACTTTCACGAGTAAATTTAACATTTCAATTACAAATGTTTGCCTTTACGTATAATATTAAACTTATCAGTATACACATAGATATAAACAATAAGAGTTTTCTATTCTATGTACTTTTATTAACAAGAGTCGGAAAGTTTTCAAACCCGCTACCGACGAATTTATTCACGATCCGACTCATCCGAAAAACGACTTTACGAAATTATTATTGTGAATAACATTTATGAATGCGTCTATTTTTTATTTTTTATTTTTTCTAAAGTAGACTGAAGACAAGGAGAGAGAAAGAGAATGAGATGGAGCTATATAAACTCCCATAAAATACAAAGAAATTGTTCCGATCTCTATGGCTAAATGTCTCTGGTCGACTTATGAACGCTAAGCGATATTGGTGGTGACAGTTAGCAGGACAGTTCAGTTTAAGGCCTTACACTGGAGGGTTTCAACTGTTCGTGGTGAGACCCCCCGATTGTGAATTTTATTACACAATACGTCAATGTTTTCAATACACAAAATGTGAACAACTGAACTTTTAGCCGCAACTAATTTTTTTTTAATAAAGTTGGGGATTTTTGAATATCCTAGTTCCTATTTCACGTGTTCTCTGAGAAAACCTCACCTCGTACTGTTTTTGATAAATAAACAAATAAACATCAAAGTGCGCCCCACACCGTGATGTTTAAAAAAAAAAGATGCTCATATTTCGACGGTTGGGTTCTGTATAAAATTGTTTAATACTAGCTCCTTTAGAATAGAGTAGAACGCCCGGTTTGAAGGGCATTGTTTGCAGCGAAATTACTAGGCATACTAGGCATACATAGGCGCAGTGCAGTGTGCAGGATTATGCACTGCAGTGTTCTGGGTGGTGCTGTGACAGTTATGGGCAGGCATAGCGCTTACCATCAGGTGAACTACCTGCTCGTCTCGTCACTCAGTCAAATAAAAAAAAATAGAAAATTCTTAATTGGACACTAAAATGGAACAATAAATAATCCAAACAAAAAATAGTACAATCGGGCGGTCTTATCTCTTAGTGATTTCTTCCAGGCCTATAGTTAAAGACGGCGTATTATGTTCATATTGTTTCGAAGCAAAAAATATTGCTTTCCTCGGTAAATTCAAAAAATGCTTAGCATACCAGAATCAATTTAAAAAAAAATACGTTACGATATGTTCAGAAGGATCTTCAAAACACCCTAACGAAGGGTGTGTTTACACTGTACGCGACGCGAGCCAACTTTAATGTCATATTTATTTACTTTCAAAATAATGCGCACGCTCGAGGGCACGTGTTAGTTAAAACGTGTCATAAAAATTTTGGAATTTGTGTTTTGGAATCTGGTGCGGTTAGTGTATACTGAGCTTTAAATAAGATGGCCGTTAAGAATTTTGGTAAATTGTCTTTGATAAGATTTAAAAAAAAAACATATCACGATCACATACCCACTTTATATCCTGCTGACCCCTAACTTGGGTTATTTATTCCCTTTTTCACTTCTAGGTAATTTTTTTTTCTTATTTTGTGTTTGGTTTTTTTTGTGGGAGTTTTTCCCTACTAGCTTTGTCCTAGTAGTGGGGAGAAAGAAAAAATCTAAAACGGATGTTATCTGGGTTTACTAATTTATTAGATTACCAGTTTATTTTAATGAGTCTACTAAATAAATTAATACGTAATTTATAAAAGGGATTCTAGATTTTTTTAACCTAAAAAAGGATTTCTTCTCAAATAGATAATACTATGACAACATGAGTTACAGATTCTTTTTGAGTAATTTAAAGGCATGTTTAAGTTAGTAATTTCATAAATTGCAACGTAATAAGGTAATAATGCAGTTTAATAGGATACTTGTGTAATGAAATAGTGAATGGCAAAATTGGTCTTAAATGAGTAATGTAAATAAAGCTGCTTTTGGCATGACAATCGATATAATTATTGATGTTGGAAGAGGTAATTGCATTTTTAACTTAACATGCCCATGAATATGTCAGAGTTATGTGCTCCACCAATCTGAACCTTCTGATTCCTCCCCGTAGTGGTCGAGGGCTAATTCCACCTCTTGTAAGATAGCTGAGACTCGTGCTCAATGGTGGACTCAGGTAGACTTTATTTAATTTTAGAGTTGTAATCAAAGATTTGTTTAATTACAAAATTCTACACTTGGAGGAAAAATGAGGTGTCAGTTTTTAGGGAAAACCAGAAAACTGTGGGTGTAAAAACCTGGGTCGTAGCAGAATAAACAGAATAATAGTAGGCTGAGGTGATTCGGATAATTTTTTGTTCGACACACGCAAACAGCGGTCTTCTGGGAAGCGTCGCCCAGACTGACCCGTGAGGTAATGTCAGGTTAAATCATTCTCGGCGCGTCCAAGTGTATACGATAGAAGCAATGTGCTGCGATGATTGATTTCTATTAGTTAGCCGCGGAAATGAAATATAAGTAGTGGAAGGCCTCTTCTGCAAGAGACCGCCTGAGGAAGTACGCCAAGCAGTAGTGTGCAAGTTTGATCCTGTTTATTTGTTCAGGGATTTGTTTCCAGTGAAATTACTGGGCATATGAGACTTTAGAGCCGATGTCTCGGGGTGACGATCGCAGTGCAGTCCACAAAGGATTATGCAATGCAGAATAGAATAGAACAGTGAAAAGTATTATCGAACGAATAAAAAATACTGTTTTGAACAGTCCGGTTGGGAACTTCTAGCTGCACTGCATTTTATATAATTGTTTTATTATTATGTACTAGGTGTACCCTGCCACGTTTCGCTGTGGCACATTCGCACATTCGCTGATATGTCACTGATGAAAAAAATAGATAAAAACAATCCTTGATGCGGATTATATATCATGCTAAAATTTCAGCTCGATCGGTGCAGAACTTTTTGAATTTTTGAAGCGTACACAAACCAACATAACATTTTTATATATATAGATAGGCCAGAAGTAGCATCGCTACATGCCTAAAACCAGTCGCAGAGCAATCCTATCTTAAATAGGAAATTTATTGATAAACGTACAGTAAAAACATACGGCCTTACCAATTACCATGATGGTTGGAAAATTATTGCCCTAGTATCTACCTCGACCCGTCTCCTTCTAACGTATAGGATTGAACAAGTGTGATAAGGACAGAAATAGGACTTGAACCAAATGATAGGTTTAAGTATAATTGCATATGCTCTCTTTGTGGCAAATGCTTATGATTTTCTGCTATCCTGGTAGCTTGAGATTAGATACGTGTTTATAAGGAAGGAGCTTTTTAACTTGGTTTCATGTTTTACTCAACACTAGAAGATGCTCAGCTGTCTGATTTCGTAGATGGAGATGCTTTTGAGTTCCGTTCCTTGCTTAGCCTTTGTTCCAAAACCATTCTAGCTACCCGCTTTAACACATTTACTGCTGTAAACACAACTGTTGTGTTTTTATAACTTGCTGCGTGTACGGGAAAACACAACTGTTGTGTTAGCGGTATGGGAAAACACAACGGTGTGTGCAGATCCGTAACCGTGGCTAGACAAGAAAATCGGCCCAGCAGTCAAAGTGTTAGCTGTAACTTGATTGCCACGCTATCTGGTGTCAAACCCATGAAAAATTAATCAACTCAATAGCACTATATCGAACCAGGCGGCAGGTCTTTCACGTGATGGTAAATGCTACCCTCCTTTAGTCGTAAGCTCGCAGCCGAGCATGACCCAATCAATTTTTTCCCTTTTTTTTCATTTAACTGAGTGACGAGATGAGCAAGTCGTTCTCCTGGTGGTAAGCGCTACGCCTGCCCATACCAGTTACAGGGCCACCCTGAGACACCGGTTCTAAAGTCTCATATACCCAGTAATTTGGCCGGAAACAGTGCCACAACACACAACAGTGAACAGTACTGCTTTTTTTCTTAATTTGTAAAGCTCGCAAATCATTCCTCGACATTAATAATCTCCTCAAACAATCTAAAGCTCCTTTTACACTCACCTAAAAAATTATAACGCCATTCCGTCCCCGCATAATCCATGGCGATCACAAAAAGCCATCATTATGTTTTACGGGTGGTTTGTTTGAATTGTGTCTCGGCTCAGTTTTAAATCTTTTCAGCTACGTGTAATGAGTACTAGGCTTAATGCTGTCGGTCGTGCTATTTAAGGAGGCGTTGCTTTTTTTATTTTATTTTTTATGGGTTTTGGTAACATTTATTTTTTTAATTTTAGACATGAAGTCTACAAAGAGGATTTACTCGTATTATTTTCTATTATTAGTAACATGGTCATGTAATTTTTGATTAGCATTTTCAAGCAGCTGTCTTGGTCTATTAAAAATTATTTTTGTAAATTTAGTAATATAGCATCAAATAAAAATAATTATACATAAAACCAAAAAATAAAATTACAATTATTTTCTCGCTCATCAACCTATAATTTCACCAAAGAAATAAAAAAATATTTTCATTCATTGTTATTTAGGGTGGTCTTTTTTTTGGTCATTAATAATTGTCCCTTTTTGTCACAATCTCATAGTAGAGCATCAAGGCTTAAAGCCGTTGGGGCTACAGAGCGTGCCAAGTACCCACATTATTGATCTAAGGTGCCAAAACTATACACAAACAAACCTCAACAAAAAAAAACCCAAACAAACAAAAAAAAAACAGCTCGAAACTCGAAAAACATAACCCTCCTTCTGACACAGTCGGGTAAAATCTCGGGGATTGAAATCAGTCAATATTTCGGGTCAGTACCCGAACAGTTACAGTATAAAACAGTTTCTATTCTAGTCAACATGGGAACCACTCGAATGCTAATAGAAGCACTTCTTTACTATTTGAGGGCTTAGCAAACATACTTGAGTATTAATGTAAGTTATAACATTGTAATAGATTTATTTTTAACTTGTGGGAAAGTCGAGGCGCCGAAAATAAACAGATATAAAATCGTAGAGTTTTTAATTTGACTCAAAGCAATTGTGGATTCTATTAACAATCCCACCAATACAATAATATACACGCGAAAGCTTGGATGTTCCTTTGGCACAAAAAAAAAAAACTCCATTGTTAATAAAGAGTTATAATTTGATTTCAAAAAGTACACTTAGGTGGGTGAAATGGGGTGTCAAAGTTTGTATGGAAAACAAGAAAGCCACGTGTACAGACGCGAGGCGTACCTAGTAAAAAAATGGATTCGATCATTTAAACCAGAAATACTAAACTATTTCCGCTTCAGAGATTTGAGTGAAATACTTCAGCTGAAAATTAATTATTTTCCGTTAACAAATAACTATAAATATTACATCTGCATGACGCCCAAATACCAAAACAAAAGTTAGCGAAGCGATTACTTCACAAAAATATTACAAGTAACCAAAAAGCTTAACCACGGTTCATTTCTCTTAACTACCGCACTTACGTACAAAGAAGCTGTTACGTCCAAGTTATTGGTCAATACAGCTAGTGCTTAAAGCATATTCAGGTTTAAACTTTCAAGAGGTTTCCGTGAAACTATAAAAGAGGAGGACAATACACTACAACGCTTGAGGGCGACAAAGTACCGAAGAAATGCCGGTTTGCTCAGAGGCACAAACGTCATGTTATGCCATTCAATATTTCAACTATTTCAATAAACCTGACAACGTCACGTTATAGGCACTAAATATGAAGACAGAACAGAAGTCACTGAACATGTCCTAATTTTAATTTACATTCGTCAGTTTACTGTGAATTTTCATCGCCATGCACTTCAAAAGACACTGTATTTTTTTGTATTTGATAGAGTAACGAGATGATCAATTCGTTCACCTGATGGTAAGTGCTACGCCTGCCCATAAGAGTTACAGTGCCACCCAAAACTTTGCATTGCATAATCTTGCGCGGTACTGCTGTACGCTTACCCAAACAGAAAAAGGCAGTCAAAATTGCCGAGAGTCAATATAGGCACAGCCTAACTAGCAAGTAACGCAACGTATCGTACCGCTTTTATGGGTGTCGGTCCTTATATTTTCAAATCTTTCACCGTTCAAACCCTTGAATGTTAAATAGGGATATTTTCATCTATATTTAAAGTACTTATCTAACTTAATTCACATCATTATCCTCAATATGCCCTCTTCTACACCATCTGCTTATAGCCCAACTTCACCCGTTCAATTTTATGATATTACGGTCATTGTAGTAAATTTATAAGTTTAGAAGCTACTTCTAATCTAGCCCAGTTAGAATCGATGGACTTTGAAGTCTCCATAAACATAAGATTCAAACGTGATATTATATTTTGGTAAAGTAAAATGTATCGTGTTTTGAATGTTTCATATCCGTAACAAAGATGTATAATAAGTGATAAACTGTTTTTTTCTTCTTCTTTTAAAGTAATGCTTCTTTACGCACGCTTGACTTGGGGAGTATGTTGGTGAATGCGTGACGAGCGTTACGAAAAGTGTGATCGGGCGTGTGGAATGGAAGTTGAGAGGGAGACATAAGTTAGTGAAGATAGAAAGAGGGAGCTACGTTTCGTATATTACTGTAGGGGCAAGAGAGAGAGGTGCGAGCACACATTTTCTTTCTCACTTTCGCTCATAGCCAGTTACGTTTCCAGTTAATAATCAAAATATTATTATTAATGTAATTAGTTTTTTCTTCAATTTATTTCGCGGTTAAGTTCATGTTTTTTTTTATCATATGAAATCACTTCTTATTTAGTTAAACCATCTGTTTAAACCAATTTTAGTTTATTTTTTCAACAGAAGCTCCCAATGAAATCACCTATTTGTAACTTCTAATTTTGAAACTCGTTAAATATACAAAAACAATTTATTTCTCTCTACTTATTGTTTTAACAATAAATCTACCAACACGATACCTTAACTCAAATTAGCTTTCAACAAAACGCCCTAAGCTTTAATTATACTTAAATATATTGACTCCTCTCTTTCACCAGTCAAAAAAAAATAGTCAAAAGAAAAAAAAAGTTTAAAAAACTCATATAAATTTAAATGTCAAACAGTTGGTTTTTTAAGAAACTTTTTGCCTTCAAACTATTTGTCTAAGCTACCCTAAATTAGGGTGTTTTTATCCCCACCCAATTAATATTCATTTAAGTTGAAAAGATTTTAGTTAAGATTAAGTTTTGTTCGTCTATTGTACTATTTTTGGAGCACTTTAAAATAGCATTTGTCATAGAAATCGTTTGTTTCTTCGAGTTTGTTTGATATATTGTCTGAATGTTAATTGTCGTTGAATAATTAACCTTATTATTTAGTGTGTTCTGATTCTAAATCTTGTTAACAGCTTTTAGTTACTGGTTTCCTTTTGGACGCAATTAATGTTAATTTATATTTGTTCAATGAGTTGACGTCGTTAATTAAAATAATTGATGTATGGAGCAATCAATCAAACAGTCAAATTTTTTGATAACAATTTGAGTCACTTAAACACTATGACATTCAAACTTAGTATTGAAAATGTATAAATTTGTGTCTAATTAAATTAATTCCCAGAAAGATAATAATTGTTTTTGGAAGACAAAAAACACCTAATCCAAAAGGTGGTTGAATGAATGAATTTTCTTCGACCGGTTGGTATCAAACCGAATGCAAGAAACACCATAACTACGAAACAAAACCTTATGCGACGATAGTTACACAAACTAACTCCAAAAATGCTAATAAGGAATCCAAAACGAAAATAGCAAACCAATTAACCTGTCAATAGCTATCGCCTCTATTTCAAGATACCCAAAAATTCCCGTTTTAAAGAAAAAACATGGTTTTCCTTACATGACAAACGTTCTTCCTTTGACACCTCGACAGGGGCATTGATTTTCGACATGTTAATTTCAGGTTAAATAACAGACTCCCCCAAGAGATGTTCAAAGAATTATTTTTGGTTGAAATATTTGGAATTGCTGTTTAAGTTGTTGGGAGAGAATGCGGGGTATTTGTCAGTGTTGGTGACATGGCAGATGCTTTTAAATTACATTGTACAGTTTGGTACAACGACAGCTATGGGTTGGATGAGCTGTACATCACTTTTTTGATTGAATTTTGAAAACTGACCAGTATAACTAAATATATGACAAAATGTAAGTCCTGGAACTTCTGGACATCATTCCAGTCAGAGTGCGGGAGACCATTCAGAGGCCTCTGAAACATATTACTAGGCATTATTAAATCAACGTGAGTTCTCTTCTTAATCGTATTCTTCACAAATAAAGGCCGTGTCTAACATTATGAATTCACGCATCACCGTCTGCATCATATTTCTCCAGGTTGTCTTGTCCTCAGCTGCTCTTATGGTTTCAGGTATTGACAGACTAGTGAGCGTCTTTATTCGGTTTTTCGATCGCATGGGTGATCAACCGTGATATATTTTTCGTCGACCTTATCTAGCACCATAAGTTTCTCCAGCTAATCAAAGTCTTTGTGAATGACGTGGCCAAAGTCATTTAAAATCAACGTCCTTACTTCTTCATTATTGTTGTGTTGCTGTGTTTAGACTATATTGACCCACTACTGGACAAAAGCTTCTCCCGATTTCCATTTCTTGTGGTCCTGAGATAATGTCTGTAAATTTTTATTGAATGCTTCAATCTCGTCCCACCATGTCTTGTATGGTCTGCCGCGACACCTTCCTTCCGTATCATGCTTTATTACCAGTAGTATAAATAACAAAGCTATAACATTCAAAGTTTCATACATTCTGCATCGCCGCCAGTAAGTCTGCGATGGCGAGCTATTTCTACGCCATGACACACACGCAGCTGTAGCCGTGATCTGTGCTTATGGTATGCTGCCTTTTTTGGATGGGCATGGTTATGAATGCTTTAGATTTTCTTATTATTATCCAGAAATACTGCTTGCTTCTGCTTGCAACTTACACATTAAAACTTAGCATACTTTTTATCATTGTCATCGTCAAAGGGTGAAGCCACAGACGCAGCTAGTGTATTATAAAAGACACAGCAGATTCTCTTACTGAATTCTTCATATTTAGCTACTATCAGGGCATAATGGGTATAATCCTACTCTCTCACTCTCCCTCTCTCATCTCTTGCATCCCTCTTTCTCTTCAGCTTCTCTCCTCTCCCTCTCTTTCTCTCTTTCTCTCTCAGGACTCTATCTGGGATTCCTTCAATGAGCACCACTATTTTTATTTGATTAAATAATCACTACTGAGTTAAGATTCTACTAACTCTATTATTTTCTGTTTTCTAAAAATCACTACTGACGTTTTACAGAAATGCACCTGTAAGAATAACATCTCATTTAAAAATCTACATAAACATTTCCTTTAGAATTCAGATCACCATATTCGCAAAGGCCGGAGCAGGGTCCTTGCTAACAGCATATTGTATTGTGAAACCAATACAGTAAACCAGCCATGACCAACTTATTCTTATAATTGAGTCCAGTTGGCACAAACTCAATCAGCAGCAAACAAAAATTGGGTTTTTATGCTTTCTATATATCTTACATTTACAATTTTACTAACTGCGCCCCGCAGTTTTACTTGAGTATTATGCCACAAGACCGTCAATTTTTACTTGGTAAAAGTATCTTATGTGTTAATCTATGTAATAAACCATATGTGTGCCAAATTTCATCTAAATCCGTTAAGCTGTTTTTGCGTAACTGAGTAACATTACAACATCTCAACATCTAAACATACAAACATTCCAATATGTAATATTGGTAGGGGTAAAAAAAATAATGTTCTTCCAAAAATATCAAATAAGAGTTCCTCCTATTTATGACCAAATTTAGAATTACACGAATTCATTTTAAGCGCTGTCAAAAGGGCAGCAAGATAAGTATTGACACTCATTTTCGAAAACAATTTTTCTCTTAAGCTTTCAAACACAGAAATGATTTGGAAGCCTTTACGTATTTCTTCAAATTGCATTACCAAAGAAGTATGTACTTATTTGTTAAATTTAAGAAGGTATAGTTCTAGATGAAGTTTGATCGGGCCGCAGACAAAATCGTTGCGGTCCGCGAGTTGGTCATGCCTGCAGTTAACTATATACTTGAGATGTGGAACAATACAGTGGTCCCACAAACAAAGGGTCTGGTTACAAGAGCTCCAGTCGCCAGGCAGTCTGGCACGTGGTAACTTGTAGAGACGTAAATGGAACAAGAAACATGATGAAGTGGTAACTCTAAAGTAGAATAGAAAACCAACACGCGTACACAAATCATTTCTGCTTTGCGTAGTTTCTGTGATGTTATTGATAACAAAGATTTGGAATAATTTAATATTTTTTAAGTTTATAAAAGACAAAATGACAGCGCTGATAGTAAAATACAATAACAATCCTACACCATGCTTATGTAAATCCAATGAAGTTCATAGAACATTTTGTGAATGCGTATGTTAAGTTTTTGCTGTAGTAAATTCCAAGTTCTCCAAGTTCCTTCCAAGTTTCAAGTCTTAAAAGTAACATGGTTATATAAAACAAGAGACAAAAAGGTACCAACCAAAAGTGGTTATAAATCTTCAATTATTTCCAATATAAATGCAGAACCAATGGAGGATAATTCAAAACTCCAATTCTTGTTGACTTCCATCGTTTCATTCCTATCTGCAGCCGGTGTCAGTAATGCCAAGGACAAAATAATATATCGTACGACTTTTCCAGTTTCCATTTTCAGTATAAACATGTCTCGATATATCCAAGTCAAGCCAAGTCATATATGAATATACCTTTATCAAGAAGCTGATTCAACAACCGATGGAGGTTCAAAGCAATTTAACCTGTATCTCTTACATCATTGAAGAGAAATTCTAGTGTAGCAAATGTGAGATATGTAATTTCAAACGTGAGAAGTCATGTGTAGGGCTCTAGTAATCAAGGTCTTCAAGTCTTTGCAAGTTTAATGTCAACGGTTTTGTTTACATTTTCTATACGTACTCGTGTATTATAGATATTTTAATGTATTATTCCATGAATAGAGTCATGCAACTCATGCACGTTCTAGAATATCATAATAACTATAACGACTTACATAATATTTATTCATATAATTCAGCAATTTGTAGTCAGGATAAGCATAGATCAATTTTATTGCTGAAACTTCCATTTTCTTGGAAGAAAACCGGAATAAACACTACACCAAAAGCATACGAAAGTACATAACGCATTGTTAACAAAGCTGCGTAACCAAATATGTACATCAAAACAATATCAATGTGTTCACACGTTGCCTAACTGTCGAATGTCTCCATGTAGGGTACATCAGCTCCGAATTCGGGTACTGGGTACGAATCGTAATGCATTATTTGTGTGGAGACAGACTTTAACGGGACTGCTCAAAGCTGGTCGGACAATAACATGGGTGTGTGTTATAGGCTTACAGCGGGTTATTAATGTCCTTTAGTTGACCTTTGTCTCGTCTGTGCCACTTTTCATTTGCATGCTCTTTGTCTTTATAACTTTTTTCTTTAGTATCGTTAGCCAATCTATTACTTTGTTTATTCGTTTGCTCACTCTTGAGCTGATAATCCCAAATGGTCTTCTCTTCTTCTATTCGACCTCTTGTTTCTTCTCTTGTGGTCTTTGGCACAGTGAATAGTATCACTCAACTTGTGTAATGTTCAGAGCTCAGATACCGTATTAGACCACCTTATTGGGTTTCAACTTCTTGAATGCGACCTTTTCTGTTTTTCAAGACAATTTTATTGATGTAGTCTGACAAATGGACGAAGACAAATCAAACGCGATTAAGGGAGGTTCCTGCCTTGCAGCTCAATACGGAAATCTAACTGGACTACTCTTTTCTATATTTGGTTTATTAATATTACGTAAAGTTTCGGACAGAAGCTAATGTTACCTATATTATCTATCTATTTCTCTTTCATTATCTCACTTTTGATTAATTCCACGTGTCTAAATGTTTTATTTTTCTCATATCTATCCCATCTATAACTTATTACATAAAGTTTTACAAAGGTTACTATAATCACAAATGAATTTTCATATATTATGAGCTTTTATACATGCGTAATTTGTGTAGCGGTTTTGCAGCGAGCTGGTTAGATATAGGCTGGTTAAGTTGTAAAGCAACAGCGTGCCTAGACCTGGCCTTAGGTCTAGTATTATAATAGGCTGTAAAAGTAAATCAAAATGGAAATAGCTGTTGATTTGCGACCAATTTTTGAGAGCTAGCTAGGAAACCAGCTCGGAGGTTAGTTCTAGGAAGAGGTTTTTTACAGTAAAACCTGATATCATGGTAAATGCTCGTTGATACTGAACTTGGCTTAATCGGTAGTTTATTTAAAATTAATAGAAGTACGCTTTAAATGACGTTTTATATAATACTAACAAAGGCGCTCAACAGTTAAACCCGCGTTAACTATTATTCCACAGGAACCGTAATTTATACGAGACAAAAAGTATCCTATTTTCTATTTCTGGACTTAAAATATCTGTTTACTAAATCTTATCAGAATCCGTTTAGCCATTTCAGCCTGAAGAGTGAACGAATACAAACACACACACACACACACACGTAAAAACTTTCGCATTTATAGTCATCATCATCATCATCAACCCATCTGCCCACTATAGAGCACGGGTCTCCCCTAACTTTCTTGAGGAGGATTAGGCCTTAATCCACCACGTTGCACCAATCCTGACCGGGCATTTATAATGTGAGTGAGATACCGTATGAACCTAGTACCCATCTGACTCTGCACACCAAAAATCTGTCAGATTTGGTAGAGGTAGCAGTGCAAGACACAATGCTCTAGTGATTTCGAAAAACTAAGACCGAATAGAATGTTCAGAAACTGCAAATTTACTACCGTTATATGAACAGTCAGTCATGTAATTTAGCAGAGGGGGATGTTGAGCTTGCATGGTCCTTCGCTAGATTGTTTAATCGCTTCGGTTTGTAATTTAAGCCGCGGTGCATCTCACCAAACAGGTTCCGATATTTGCAACCTTTGCATTTGTTTACGTTTTATTTTTAGCTATATCGTCTTGAAATGTCGTCGCAAAGGAAGCTTTGATTGTTAAACGTAAAGCTTATCACTGGTTTGTTGAATTATCTAAGAAATAATGACTGGGAATTCATTAAAATCATTAAGCACCAGCAAATAATTACAGCTGTTACATTTAAACACTATTATCTTTTTGTTTTGTTTCTCTTCGTGTCTCTGGTATGTTTTTTACCTTTTTGAGGTCTTTGGCAGTTTCAGCTGCATCACTATTAAGAAACTTACCTTCAATGTTATTACCCGACTGCCCAAAAAGGGGGTTATTAAATTTTAGATTGTAGATATAATAATTTGAACCACGTAACTCTGACTCCTGATAGATTTCTAGAGAAATACTAAACTAATTTTTTCACATCTGGAATAATGCTTAGGGATTTACTCAAAAAGAAAAATAAAACATTGAATTTTTTTTTAAATTGGTTTTAAAAAACGGGCACCACTTATATTTTACCACCCAGTCATTTTTTTATTCGAAAATCAATACAATTTGATTTATAAAATGTTAAAATTACTAAAATGTGACTTTTGAAACGATAAACAAACTTTTATCGTTTAGCTCTTCAATATTTCTATATATTTCTATTTTCAATTTTTTTTTTATATTTCTTTTTATATTTTTATCTATATATTTAATTGTACTAAGTAATTATCATTTTGATACAAGCGATGCAACTGCAAAGCTATTTGTGACTTCCGGCGGACCGCCTCAATATAATTTTGCACGTGCATAATATTTTTTATCCTGTTTCGCAAAACTGTTTTATTTATAGCATAGAAGGATAAATTGATCTTTTATTTTAACGTCTCAAAATAAGATCCACTAATTACCTGATTAACCACTTTCTGAAAACCTTTCTTATCTAGAATGATAGGTTTTGTAAGATTTTTAAAAATACCAAAAAAAAATCCAGATGGAACGCGAAGATGAATTGAGGCCATCAAGCGCCTTCTGGCGAATACCTACCAGTTAATTTTAGAAATTAGTACCTTTATATATTTTAGAGCCTTTATTTCTGAAAGCCAAGGTTTTGGAGCGCAATGGCATAAATTAAGCCAGGTCAAGACATACAAAGAACTTTAGGAGCCGAAGTGGAACGATTTCTTGGAGCAGAGTTCTATAAGCCACCTGAGCATCATGAACCCATATCCACCCACTGCTGAGCATGGTTGTCCCCTTACTTCCGTGTGGAGGATTAGGTTCCATCTAGTTCTCGTCTATTGGCATTTTAACTAGAACTTTAATAGTAATAATGTTTTCTATCAAAACAACCATCCCATTTGCTTTCCCATCACTTTATCTATCACATACAAATGCTTGGTCACGTACTGCTGACAATAAACTAGGAAAATATCCCTCGCTAAGCTCAGAATAGAGTTTATTTTCGTTAACTCGATTCTGTGTCCATACAATCCATGTATGGAGCAGGGGCATACGAACGATTGTATCGCTACCTGCGTAAAATAATTTAAAATGTCCAGCATAACACTACCTCTGGTTTTAATTAAACAGTTAAATATGACAGGTCTGGATAGACTTGCTGGTCTGTTACAATGTCATGACCAATTTGTTTTTAAATGAGTTAAAATAACTTTATGCATGGCTATTGGTGCATCGCAAAAAATATTATTATGGATTTAACATACCCTTTGTTCACGTTTGGTTATTTGATTTTGTATCGGTGTCTTTGTTAAATGTTATTTTTTTCTATTTTCCTGTTTTGACAAGTTCATTTAAATGTATTTGTAAACGACCTGTTTTTTTTTACCTTTTGTAGGTTTTACAAATCCCTTTGTTGATAATTATTATATTCTACGAGTTTTTACTTTATTTGACTGAGTGACGAGACGAGCAAGTCATTCAGCTGATGGTTAGCGCTATGCTTGTCCATAATAGTTACAGTGCCGTAGAGCTTTGCATTGCATAATCTAGCGCGGCGCTGCACTTCACCTCTATGCCAAACCAACAACCAATTTCTTCAAATCAAATTTCCCTCTTTGGCAAACCTTCAATGAAACCAAAACAATTTTAAATTCCCTTCAATTCTAGCTAAACAATTTAATTTAGGCTGACCTCCACGTAAAATGAACAGATACGGACCTAATGTAAAACCACCTCTGTTTATTTACAAAAAACAATTGTTTACGCCAGCATTGCTATTGCAGCCCCCCTTTACCGCCTTCCCCTGCCACGTCTACTGAACTCCCGGACAAAGTTTCTTTGAAGCCAGACGAAAGAAAACAATAATAAGAAGAAGTGATGAGTAGTAAACAATTTTTGTTTACTACAAAAGCTATTTCTACTTCCCCGTTCTGTTTATGTTCGGATGAGGAATGGTTGTTGGCGTAGGTCACCATCTGTTCTGCCTATTCAACGTCTGTGCAGTGTCTGAAAGCATTGTCATAAAGTTTAAAAATAGGGTGGAGTCAGACATTTTTTGCCGACCTATCCGGCTACTATTTTAGGCGGAAGACGCATAGGAGCGACGAATGTGTGGCGTAGCAATGAGGGCGGCATTTTCAACTCAAATACTCTATGTTAATAAGTAAATTTTGTATTTCGTATTTCTATTTGTATAATTTATGTACCCACCTATCATCATCATCATCAACTCATATTACCCCCTGCTGAGCACGGGTCTCACCTCACTTAGAGGATTAGGCCGTAATCCACCACGGGGGCCTGATCTGGATTGGTGAATAACATAGTAAAATGTACCTATAATATCTATAAAATACATACTAGGTAAATAGGAATTTAAAGCACCCGTTACTAAATGCAGATATTTACATTATTATCTATAAATGTGAATTTAGTAACGCAGATACCGCGTCTGCGCAGCTTTTATAGCATTAGCTTTGGAGGACCGACGTCAGTACTGGTCGTCAGGATAAGACTATATACGACTGCAACATAAAATACTTATACTAGAAGTCCTATGTCTAACTAACCCTGACACGAAGAAGAAGACAAGTTTCCCAATCATTACTGTTATCCGGCTAAAACGAAGGCTCCGGCAAAAAATGCTATCCGGCTAAAACATGCTTTACTTCACTATTCCCAATCCACTGTAATAAAGTTTTAAATAGTAGTTTTTGGAGGGTGGAAGCGTAAACGTGATAACCCCAACACTTTTTTTTAAAGACCCACCTGGTCTTACGTCTTTTGTAGTTCAAAGATATAAATAAAAATAGGTGAGGAGATGTACAGATAGAGCAATAAATAGATGATGTTATGTAGAAAATAATTAGATACTTCTTAAATTAGATCATCACCATAGATAGATAGATAGATAGATAAACTCTTTATTGAAACACCACAGAACAAAGAAAACTTAAAACTAGAACAAAACAAATTTTACAATTAGTGTCACAATGGGCGGTCTTATAGCTCAGAGCGATCTCTTCCAGACAACCATGCACGGAGAGGAGTAAATAGGACATCGGACGGTGGCTTTCCTTATATACATAGAATAAAATAAATAAATAAATAGATACATATTATACACAAAATAAACTTAAATACATAGTAACATAATAGATAAACTTAATATATATCATAATATAATTAACATACATACTAATACACATTTAGTCGAAACTGTATTGCATGATGTGGTCTCCTATAATTAGAGAAACACAATGTATAATAGCCATACCTAGAACATACTAATACCATGTATAGTGTAATCTCTGTTGGAGATCCAAAGTATAAATAAATAAATAATAAATAAATAAATAATAAATAAATACAAATATATTAAATACCTACAATTAATAAACATACGTACCTACTAATACAAATGTATAATATGCAGCAACTAGAAAATTAATTCAAAAGATAATAAGAATTAACACGAATTTCACACCATCATCATCATCAACCCACTCAATAAGCCTTCATGTCAAAGTGTCAACTCTTACGTCGAGCGAAACAGAAAAATGTGACAGTTGCTATAAAATTTCTCCCATATGTTGATAAAAAAGTTTCACTAAACATCTTGAATATTTGCAGGATTCGATCTCGCAACTTTACGCACGCTTCGCAACCGGCTCATTCCCAACCTACAAAATATAGAAAACTCATTAAAAAAAATACAATAAAAATGTTAACCACCCCTGTAAACGAAGTCTGATCATACTTTTACAAATAAACATGATTGTATGATTCGGTTCGCTTCGTAAACAATCATGTCCAAACCAAGGCGAATCTTCTCAAACCGGTTTTCTTAACCCATATTGCGTCAAAATAATTTAATAAACTTGTACACGTAATTTGCAGTCGTTATTCAAACTGTACATTTTATGCGTTTCGCCCTCAAATTGGCAATTTCGCAGCTGGAATAATCACAACATTGGCTACCGGTTTTACGAAGAAAGGTGCTACTTGTAACATGGAATAAAATATAATAGTATAGGTACCTTGTACGAGTGACCCATGGAAACATTCACTCCTGAAAACACACACGTCTGTGTTTTTATAATTTTACAGCAAGCGGAAACACGCCTGGCGCGCGAACCCGCACTGCTGTATCGACAATTTTATCACACCAGCTGTGTGCGCCCACACTGCTAATTGAGTTTAGTTACGACACAACGCCAATAAACACTTGTGTTAAGAACACACACACGTTGTGTTTAGATTCGAAAAAGAGCCAAAAGTAGTAAAACGGTTTAGCAGTGAACGTGTTAACCACAGTGGAAACGGTAAAGTGTGTCAACTTAAGGCCCGTGCGGAATTCAAATACCTACTCTAGCTCGGAGACACAGTGTTGTCCCTATCTCTAAGTTTTACAGGATTGTAGAATATAAGAAAATGGAATGGGATGGAATCGAATCGAATGCAACAAAACAACAAACGATGCTTGAACAATGCTTTATTGTAGTAGGTACACCAGTTAAAAATGCACAAGCTATTTCACGTAATCAAAACTAAATCTTATCAATGGGTAGACTTGTCGCTTAAAGCGATCTCTTCTGGTAAACCTCTGGATGGAGAGAAATAATATTTAGGTTCGTAAAACAATAAACAGGTAAGAGGACCAGTCGCAATGGTGGAAACAAATCGCGGCTTTCTTTTATTTTGGGGATCAATAACAGAAACTAAAGAATCAGATTTTTTTAAATTCACTCTAGTTGTGCGTTGGTTTATATTTTCATATATTCCCTCATAATATTTCGTTTTCCAATGAAAACTCCAGGCACGTCACCGGTTAACATTTTGAAAGAAGGATAAGTTAAATATATATATTTTTTTAAATAGTTTCCAAATAATTTTGTATACAGAACTTAAAAAAAATCAATTTTAATATAAAAATGATTAAAAAAAATATGTCAAATTACCTTGACCTCAAAAGACATCCTCGTTTTCACTCAAAATGTACCAAAACAAAACACTCACACATACATACATACAGCAACACGCACACATGCAGCCACGAGTCAGATGCGCCCGCGCACGCTCTCTGCTGACCGTCCGGTCAATCAACTTTAGCCCGGTAGCTTTACAACATTTTAATACAATATAAATAATGGTACACTCTATCTTGGTTCTTAATCTCTGATTTGGTTTATTGGATGTTCTATGTTGTTATTTATTGCTTTGGTTGGTATATTTTTTGGGTTTTTTAGGGTTCCGTACCTACCTCAAAAGGAATAAGGAACCCTTATAATAATATATAATATTTATTACACCCTTTGTTGTCTGTCTGTCTGTCTGTCAAGACACTTTTTCTCGGGAATGCGTTGAGGTATTAAGTTGAAATTTATATCAAACATGCGGGTCTACAGTTTCTTTCAACTGTGAAAAAATCAAACTAAGAAGTCAAAGCGATCTAAAGATATGACCGTTTATGTCGCATAATTTCGCATATTTTACGATTTCACGGGAACCAAAACCTATAGAGTACTTCCCGTTGACTAGACTACTAGACACATTAAATTTGGCAAGAAGTAATGTCTACAGCACATATACAGGAAAAAGTCTGAAAACTGTAAGGGACCGAAAGGCAAAGTTAAGTTTGTCCTTCAACCAATTTTGTCTATTAGATAGAGCAATGATGTAAGAGTTCGGAACCCTCAGTGTGCGAGTCCAACTCGCACTTGGCCGGCTTTTTTTTAAATCAGCTAGTAGCTGTGATTGCTTACCGTTTTTGTAAGGAACGCCTAACTAAATATTAATTAGAATTTTTGTAATTATTAAAAAAAAATAACAACTTGAGCAATAACTTTGAGTCGTTACCGATAATTACAAGATGTAGCTTATAATAAAATTATGTAAGTAAAACTAACTTGTCATTGTTAATGGTAAATATAAGAATTATGCTGTAATTTTTAGACAATATTTTCTTAAATATACTCATTCGATACTACAAGTTGCATTTTGAAATAAAAAAATTCCCAACACTATCGGCTACCATTTTTTTATTTAACCATTCAAATGTCATTCAAGGATTCTATTTAATTCAAGATCATATTCCAATAAAATATATTTTACTTTATTCATATCGACACTAGAAAGCGTAAACGCTGTAACCCTTTCACCGACCCGAAAATACTTTTTTTACATATTTGGAAACAAACCCACATTTCAACGTCCCCTAGGAGCTTTAGGATATAACCAAGGTAGCAGTATTGTAGCTTTGTATGTAACACACCAAATATCCAAAATTTACGTTTTTAGGTCGAGTAGATATTGAGTTATGATTTTTTTCAACAAAAAAAAGTTTTGTGATATTTACATATCACCTTAGCCACTGTGCTATAAAAAAAAACCCAAATCGTTTTAAAAATCAATTAATTCGACTTAACGGTATGGTTGTCAACGACACCATCGTTGAAGAACCATCATTTATCATTTTCCCTTTAATCATAGTATCAAGTTGATAATGTATTCAAAAATTATTCAAAATACAAAAAACTTATTTTGTATTCGGTAGGCAGATTAGGGTTACCTTATTTTTTTAGAAAAAAAATCTTGGTGTGATATGTTTTCTAAAGAAATATTACATTTTAAATGTGTTATTTTGTATCTTGTAATATTATAATAACTAGGTTTGATTGCGATGTTAATTTTTAATCACCAAACATACGGTAATTGTGTTTTTTTTTATTTAAAGATCGACGAGACGAGCATGTCGTTTACCCGATGGTAACCGCTACGCCAGCCTATAACAGTTTTTTATTTATTATTTTTCTTTCTCTCTAAATTTTAAAATTCTTGTTAAAAAACGAGTAAAATCTAGTTTTCTTTAAAAAAAAAAATTGCTTGTCTGTAAAGTTGGTTTACAGTCGATATAGAGTAAATTTTATAGACGAATTATACTAGTAATCAGATTTTTAAAATGCAAGAATAATTAACCTGCCAAGAAGAGAAGAGAGATAGATGCGGCGCAAGCGTACAATGAACGTAACGCATGGGCAGGCGTAGCGCTTACCATCAGGTGAACGACTTGCACGTCTCGTCACTGTCTAATAAAAAAAAACCGATAATACTTAATTATACTAAATACCGGTCATGGTTTTTGACACGTGTCTGATCATCACATATCATAACTTGTCTTATCACTTTTGATGTTAACTGTACGACGTTGGGTAACTAAGGGAACGCGCCCATTAGTTAGCTTACAAAGTATGTGAGTAAACGTTGTTATGGTATTAAAGAGAAAGAAAAAAATGAGTTACCCGTCAACCATTTCGACACTTCAATAAATCAACGCAAGCTGTCATACGCAAGTATTAGCGAGAATTTCAGCACCACATTCAGCGTTTACTTGGTTAACTTAAAATTCTTCATCAACCCATAACGTCCCACTGCTGGGCACGGAAAACATCGTGAGGAAACCCACATACCTACCCGAGAATTATTTCGGAGGTAGGTATGTTATCCACCAATCCAGACTGGGCCCCCGTAGTGGATTATGGGCTAACCCTCCTCACGAAAGTAAGGAGAGACCCGTGCCCAGCAGTGGGACGTTATGGGTTGATGATGATGATGAACTTAGTATAGTGAGGTTACTTGAAATTCACCGCATGTGTTTGGTAAAACATACATCGGAAGTCAAACATGGTATTGTTTGACTGAGTGACGGGACGAGCTAGTCGTTCACCTGATGGTAAGCGCTACGCCTGCCCATAATACAGTGCCACCCAGAACTTTGCATTGAATAATCCTGCGCTGCACTGTACTGCGCTCGTCACCCTGTTACATCGGCATGTGTAAAACCCACATGTTTTATCACATGTATCTGGTTTTTTTTCTCGCATGTGTTTTGTTTTTATCGAAGCGCGAATAAGACCCCTCCGTATCTAGTAAATAATGTTGGTGATGTTTTTTTTTATTATCGTTGGTTACTTGTACTAATTAAAAGGAAATTTAATTGAATTAAGACAGTGTATTTAGATTTTATAATAACATTTAGAAAAGCTTTTGTGATATTTTAAATTAATATTGTGATATATTATTTGACGCAAAATAGAGCGGTATCACAAGCGTTCGCTGTATTGCCAAAACCTACGTGAAAAAAAAAACAATGATGATGATATAATGTTATCATAATTATTTAATGCTATCAATTTTATTCTAAACCAGCTAACTTGTTATATTGTTATGTTTTTTGTGTTTGATTTTTGTCATTCACCGTTTCATAGATATTAGGTTGATTACTTAGTCCAATTGAATTGACCCCCAACATTTTTTTAATATATGTTAGGTTTTAATCAAAACATCAGTTAGGTCAAACTCTTAAACGTATATTATAATTTGTTTAAGGTATGAGAGCACATTTAAAATAATACCCCGTCGTTTTTGCGTCGTGAGTTAAAAAAGTAGAGTGATGGAAGTAAACGTGTCGCGCTATACCAAATGACACCTCGTTCCTCGTACACTCGTACCATTGCTCGTACCCTCGTTCTATTCTCGTCTCGAGGAACAATAAACGCATAATCTTTTATTAGATAGGCATTGACAGATAAAGGGTAATAAGTGAAACATTGCTTATTTTCACTAACATTTTCTATGTTCTTACTTAGCTTTGTTCCAAATCATAGCTCGTAGCTTACGAGGTGTGTCTCATATTTGTTTTAGTTAAATTGGGTGAAGAGATTTTCCAAAAAATAAAAAAAAAAAGCCAACAATCAATGAAAACTATAATCTGAAAGTTTTTAAGTCGAGAGTGAATAGATATCTTCTAGGCAAGCATGCTCCATCGTCGCCCGTGTCGACACTTACCACCAAGTGAGACTGCGGTCAAATGCTTGCCTATTCCGCAATAAAAAAAAACTAAAACTATAAAAAAAAAACTCAGCTGTGAACAAAACTGAAATGTGAAATGGAGCCGTGAGCATTGCAGTGAAAAATTGAAAAGAAATGGCCTCCGACTGCACTTCACGTTTCAGTATTTTTCGTAGATTTTTATTTTTTTATTTTATTAAAAAGCATACTTACAAACATTTTAGACTAGACATGACCCAAACCATGAAGCTTACGAAGACAATCGATGATATCCTTCAAACCGCTCAAAGTGCCATATTAAAAACAGAACACCTATCAAAATGCTGCGTCCATCCATCACAGATTATAAGCTAGTTACTGACCGTATACTGCCTAATGGTATACGGTGTCACATAACACCATATAAAGTTGAAATGTGATCGCCAATAGGTATTGTGTTGGAGTAATATGATCCGAGAGAAGACATTAAGCCTTGCTGAAGTCATTTATAATGATAGTGTAAGTACTACTTGGAAGCGTCAGTAGCTTTAGTAACGTACTTGGCTATAATTTATTTTTATCGACATTTGTTAGTAGCTAGACAATTATTAAAATAAATAAAAAAATGCCAGGGTAACGTCTAAGCATAATTTTGTATAATTATGCAGGCTCAATAATTGAAAAAAAAAATACTATGCAGATAGTTTTTTTTTTTTTTTTTAATTACCCCCGTACTGACGAGTTTATTGCTCAAAATCAATATTATTCAATAAATCTTAGTGTATCTTTTGGTATTATATTAATAGTCTTTAAAAATTTTACAAGTTCAAGCAGTCCTTTTAATTTCATCAATTCTTTTTTTTTTTTTTTTAATTTACCCTGTCCGATTCCCTTCACTCCCTAAAAAAAGTTTGCGCATCCGAAGCTTCACTTTACTTCACTGATGATTTCCAACAATAGGATTTGTATAGAACAGGTGTTCCGCTTCCATTATTATTACGATACATTAGTTTACGCATTAAACTACAAAAAAAGTAAAAAAAAAACTTCAGCTTGCCACGAATCAAATCCGTATACGACAATGATTGCTTTACTTCGAAAAATAACACATCTGTAATTACGGTCGCTGCGACGCAAAAAGTACCGTTGTCAAAAAAGATAAGGCACAAAATTGAATATATATTTTTAGATTCATATGACGTTTCGTCGTGAATCGTCCGAGAGGTCGTTGGTACTCAGGGGAAACTAAAGCACAGGTGTCCAGCGTTCAGCCTGGCAGAGAGAGAAGGGTATATAAAATCGCTTGAAGCGAGAAAGGGACGCAACCAAAATAAACGTTGAACTTGTGTAGTGCTTTTTTTTTCTTTTTGCTCTCCCTCGCCTATGTTCGTGACGGATCTTTTTTTTTTATTTCATTTTGTTGTTCTTGTAGAACCTTTTGGCTTATTTCGTTGCTTTTAGCCATATTTTAGACCAACTTACCAATTAAAGTTATTAGGTTGGTTATTTTCAGGGAGATATAAAATTAGATCGATCTCCGCTCTCGCGGTAAATGTATGGTCAATTATTTTGTTTTTTACTGTCTCGATAGAGTTTCTTAAGGAATTATGGCAAAGACTCCGCTTGCGCCGTGTTTGAATTATTAATTGGTACTTTGGTGGACTTTTAGCCATTTAAATCACTATACTTATAGTGTTGTAGGATAATTATAGTATAGCTATTAATGACACTAGAAGAGACAGGAATACTTAAGTGAGTAATAGTTAAGGATCGTTCTGTAATATTGCTTGCGCGATGTTTTACGGGAGAGTATTGAGAGCTTATTTAATTTTATAAGCTTTAGATTTTTCTAAACAATTAATTGATTAAGTAGCTATATATTATATGTATATTTTCATGGCTTATTTAATTTTATAAGCTTTAGATTTGTAAAACAATTTAAGAAAAAATGCTTATGCTTCTGTCGAATTAACGCTTTAACCTTACGCTTCTGTAAAATTTAATTGTAATCTGTATGACCGCTGTAAATTAAATGTTTGTTTTAAGATATTAATTGTAAATAAAAAATTATGGTGACAAAGAGAATTTTGTTTCTGAAACAACCCCTGCCTATTGTGGTGTAAATATAAGCAGTGTAGTATTATCGCTTATTATTTGGGGATTGAATGGAATTGTGCCACCCTAATAATTGCGTGGCGTAAAATCGTATTATTGAAGCTTATTTCTTTTATCTTTCCTTTTATCTTGGAATCTTTTTTGGTTTAATTATAGCCATGTTTGTTTACTTACTTACTTATATTGTTGTGAGCTAAGCCATTTTTTTTTATGATAAATCTGAATAAGTATGAGTCTTAGCTTTGTTTACAAGAAATGAAAAAAATATTACAAAAAATCAATCAAATCTTCATATTTTTATGAGACACTAGTATATAAATTTCCTCGAGTTTGAAATCCTATTACACTCCACCTACTATCACCCATCACTTTTTCGTATTGCGTTATTAATTTAAATGAAAATAAAAACAATGATGAAAAAATCATCATTTTATATTTTCACTGAAGGAAAACATCGTGAGGAAACCCCGATAATTATTTCGGAGGTAGGTATGTTATCCACCAATCCGGACTGCCCCCCCCCCCCCCCCCCCCGTGGTGGATTATGGCCTAACCCTCCTCACGAAAGTGAAGAGAGACCCGTGCCCAGCAGTGGGACGTTATGGGTTGATGATGATGATACTTTCACTAAAGTCGATAATATACAACTAAAAAATACCTAGAACAAAGGAAAATTACCTTTAATATGAACCTCTCATACTTCATACAAAACAATCATACACTACTTAGAAGCCCATACAACGAGAAACAATATAATCATGCAATCTCTAGCTATATTATCACTGTCATTATATTGTTTTTTTGTTTTTCTACTCTCGCGCCTCGCTTTATGATATGTCACGAAAGTCAGAGCGTATGTAAAAATGTGTTAAGTAAAGTTAGCCTTTAAGTCATGGCCGATTAAGTTGAAATTTGTATATACGTGAGCTTGCCCTTAACGGTATAGTAAGAGACATTAGCTGCCAACATTATAAAACTGTTGTGTTGGATATTTTTAACTTTAACTTAACTTAACATCTGTCTCAAAAAGCTTTCCGCTAACTTCGTCCATAAAGAATGTTTTTTACTAAAAATTGTTGTAATAGATACTTAACACTTTATTGCATAGAAAGTAAAATATTATAAAGTATACTATTAAGACAACATAGAAAAATTTAACCTTTTTATTATGTTTTTTTTTTAAATTACATATTTGTGTGGTTGCTTGAGTGAAAATAAGTTTAATAGATGCTAAATATCGCTCATATGCAAAAAGAACGCGTTATCTTATGTTCAACGTGTTAACACGTTCACTGCTGAAAACACAACTGTCGTGTTATTCACAATTTGCCACGAGTACGGCAAAACACAAGAGTTGGGTTTGTTGTATGGGAAAACACTATGGCGCGCCCATGGCTAGACAAGCAAAACTGCTCAGCAGTCAAAGTGTTAAAGAGATATCCTTGTTGCAAATGAGCTATATAAACTTTAGCTTCATTAATCTTCAACCAACTCTATTCAAAAAATTTAAATCTACACTACTAATATATAAAGCTGAAGAGTTTGTTTGTTTGAACGCTAGGATCTCCAGAACTAATGGTTCGAATTTAACAATTCTTTTTGTGTTGAGTAAATCACGTTACAACCAATAGGAACAGAGCATCAATAAAGAATGTGGCAAAAACGGGGAAAATATATTGCTTTTAAGAGAGTTATTGCGGGAAAACTTGAATTATGCGGGTGGAACCGTGGGGCGCAGCTAGTACTTAATAAATAAAGAATCCCAACATGACAGAGCTACGTTACTACCAGTACTTCTACCATTACTCCAATTTAGTATACGAGCTTACGAATACACAGAAGCTCACTCTGTGGGTAGGTAATGTATAAAGATTCCGTATCACCAATATCCATCTAATAAATCTTTAATAACAAAATAACACACCAGTACTGTGGCAACAACGGGTTTCTTACACACACACACATAGGCAGAAGTGTCAGAGTGCGTATACGTGAACACTCACACAGAGGCAACGCGTAATACCAGTAGCTGCCCAGTTTATACGTAACCGAATGGCAGTAATCTTGATATTGTTATGTACCGACAACATAACAGGTTTTGGGTGTCATTGGTGTTAACAGTATAAAAATACTCATTATAATTAGTGGCATTTACTTGTTTAGTTTAAAAAGAAAAGTCAATGTAAGTTAAATAAGCATAGGAATTAATTATACCATAACTGACCTTTATTATATTAAAACTAGCTGTGCCCCGCAGTTTCACCCGCTTAGTTCCCGTTCCTGTGGGAATACGGGGATAAAATATGACCTATGCTGTTTGCTGATAATGTAGCTTTCCATTGGTGAAATAGTTTTTGAAATCGGTATAGTGGTTTAGACGTTAAATTGTAATAGGCAAACAAACTCACATTCGCATTTTTAATATGACATAATTATATATGATCAAACGAACTTCCCCGATGTGAAGTTCGATCATAATTATATGAGTCGCTTCTTCTATTAATTCTTCTTCCTCTTTCGTGCAAGGTTGCCTAGCAAGTAGAGGGACTACCTGGTAATTATATCATATCTGAAGAATGAAGCGAAGAAATATAATACACATATATAATTATTTACACACAATACACATTTTTTTATAAGTATCAGAATAGCCATGCAAACAACAGCACCAGTTCTAATTTCAAACAAGGTGTAACTTAATTTAAAATTAAAATAAAACCTGAAATAAAAAAAAAACAAAACTACAAACAACCTCCTTCAGATATACTTTAAAAAACAACTACAATAATCTGCATTTCACGACTTACAATCCTGCATACGCTGTTCTACAAAAAAAAAAACAAAATCCGGTTTTTCTGCTGACCATACAATACAAGTCGAGCCTCCAGTACTTGAGCCAAAACACGTGGTAAGAGACAGAAAAAAAAAACTTTAATTTATACCTCGATAGTACTTGTATCTTGAAATAAAATATAGTTTTCTTTTTTCTTTTTGCTTTTTTTCGGGTCACTGGCCTTAGTTGTGCTGCGTAGATACCTTTATCGATAATTTTTATTTTATTCTATCTCTGTCTGGTTATCGATACGATACTGCGTTTTGTTCCTTTAATAATAGTCAATACGTTGATTCGATTATGTTTGCAGAGTGTTAATACTTTTCCTGCACTTTATTAATGCAAATGCAATTAAGATGTTATTGGATTTTATTATTTAATTGTTCGGATTAATAATGAAATAATATTTCATATTGACGCCATTATTACGTTTGCTGCTTAAGTTATGGAATTTAGCTTGAAATTGAAATTAATAGACAGACAGACAGACAGACATACGGAAAACAAAGCGATTTAACCCCGGTTTGTCCAAGTCGACAGTAGATAGATATCTTCTAGGTAAGCATGCTTTACCTTCGGCAACATCGTCGCTTTCCATCAGGTGAAATTGTGGTCAAACGCTTGCCTTGTAATTTATAAAAAAAAAAGTTACTGCACCAATTCTATCTCACATAGTTACTGGCACCCAGCTAAGAAACGTAACAAATGACGACAGAACACCATAGCTTCTGCATGCCGCACATAAACCCGTATCGATAACTTTGACCGTATACGGTACTGCCCTAACTACGGTAGCACAACGCCTACGGTACGAAAGGCACTACAAATCACGATGAGACTCTCGCTTTTGGATTTTATAAGCATCGTAAAAGAGCTGCGGGGCGCGACGACATAGCGAATTGAAGATTTTGTATCGATATCGGTGAAATATCGATAAACAGTGTCAATCCTTATGTAAGATGATTTGATAGAAAAAAAATATGAAGCTAACATTGAAATAAATAATGCCAATTTTGGTGGATCAAAATATATGGCTTATTCTATTCCGTTTAATTTCATTCCATTCCGTTCTTATTTATTCAACTCTAAAATAGTCCATTCAATTCTATTTTATCATAGAATAGAAAACTCTTTATTGTACACCAGATACAAAAATAAACACAGTACAGAAAAATTACAATAGGTAAACAAGGGTAGTAAAATGGGCGGTCTTATCGCTGAAAGCGATTTCTTCCAGACAACCTTTGGATGGACAGTAAAAAACATTCAAACAAACACAAATCATTAATAATAACTACTCTTTGTCACTGTTTTCCAATCTCATAAAGGAGTACGTTGTATTATAAACCAATCCTGATAAACCGTCTGTAACAAATCTTCAGTTTACATCTCCATTTTTAGTGTGTTAAAATTGTTTTTCGGAAGAAGTTTATTTTGAACACAGCTTCTGAATTACGTATACGGGTAGCAGATATATTTTTAAGACTTTGGCCACAGAACGCTAACAAATATCCTGTTTGGGATCATAAAGTATTATTTTGGCAGTTTCAAAGGGAATTTTATGGTGTCCTCTGAAGATTTCTACACAATTACGGGTTAAGTTTAAGTTCTGAAAACCACAGCTACCTTAATTTATTGGACAATACAATACGGGTGGAGGATTTGGCAAAAAAGATCCCACTAATATTACATGTTAAATGCGAAAGTTTGTGAGAATGGATGGACGGATTTTTGTTACTCTGTCATGAAAAAACTGCGTAACGGATTTGCATGAAATTTGGCACACGCATAATTTAAACCCAGGATTGAGTGATAGGGTACTTTTTATCCAGATAGTGTGTTTCAGTGGGACAAAATGGGAAATACGCGGGTGAAACCGCGGGGCGCAGCTAGTAAAGAATAAGGTGACATGATTGTGTACCGATTTGGAGCTCCTTTGACAAAGAAGACGAACAGAAAGGACACTCTATCCCGCACCCACAATCTAGATGCCTCACACGACCAATTGTAAAAGACACCTTCACACTGGATGGTTACATTTTGTTTTGGCCGTGTAGTATGTTTGAATGTGAACACACGCATTTGGTGCGTGTACAGACGTCATTTTATATGTGTATAATAATATGTTACAGGAGCTTTTGTATGGAATATCTGGGTTTGCTTTGGACAGCAACATAACTGGGTGTGACGTAGGTAAACTTTACCATACAGTTTAGTATTGATTCAAACGCGAACATTCTAATTTATTCCCAACTCACCTTCCCATCTCGACATACATTCATGACGACTTCGACGACTTCATTCAGTATGTAAACATTACTGTGTTCCGGTTTGAAGAGCACTAAGAGTTCAGCGAAATTATTGGCCATATGAGACTTTAGAGCAATGTCTCAGGGGGACCAGCGCAGTGCAGTGCCACGCAAGGTTTTGAAATGCAAAGTTCTGAGTGGGACTACAACTGTGATAGGCAGGCATGACGCTGACTATTAAGCGAATGACCTGATCGTAACATAAAAAAAGGTTTTTGCATAATTATTATTCAAAACCAAACATATGCCCACATGTGCTTTATCACAATAACTTGCACAAATTGCTAACCGTTCCTCCAAACCAACGGGAGCCAGCCGTTCCAAAGCCTTTAATCTGTGTAATTTTTCAACACAGTAGTCAATAGCTTCTCAAATTACTGCATTAACCTCATTTGAACTAATGATTACTACCACATATTTTAACTTTTGTTACAAATCTCTAAAAAGTACTTTTTCGTGTTGGTAATACCTTTGAAAGCTCCGGGAGCAGCTAGGAACTTTTACTAAAGTAATAGGAATCCATACTAAATTGGTATCTTGTCAATGGTTGTTCTCTTGTTTTGTTCACCAATGTGTCCACAAAGTTTTCAAGCCATGATATAATACAGTAGTAAATAGAAAACTTTCACTACTGATTCGATTTGCTTGTCTAGCCACGGGTGCGGCTCTGCACACTCCACAGTGTTTTCCCATAAAACAAACACAACAGTTGTGTTTTCCCACGCTCGCGGCAAGTTATGAAAAACACGACATTTGTGTTCTCAGCACTGAACGCGTTAATCAATACATTTCGCGGACCTTACTTGAAATAATAAAAACCTTGTTAAGTTTTCTGTTTCACTCACTCTCGCGTACGATATATAACATAGATAGAGCTGTGAGACAGCTGTCTCCTTTAACCTTCCTTCTATAGTTTGTTCTTGTTCTGAGAGAAGTCTTTTCAAAGAGTTAAAAGTAATTTTCTAGAGTTATAAAGTAAAGAAAATAACAATGAGTGTGGACTCTTTCGCATACATCAAAAATAACAATGGTTCTACTATTAGCATATGAAAGAGTGCGTAGTGCGGGAGCCAGACGTTTTTAGTAGATTCAGAGGAAGGTGGGTGTAGACGCGCGACTGTTGCGCTACAATGGCGACACTTGGCAACTTTGTATTTTGTAAATTATTTCATGTTGGCTTCAATTTGAAATGCATTGTAACTGTTAGTAATGGTACACCGTAAAAAGAGAGTTGTATGTAAAATTCATTGTAAAAACAATTTAAACTTCAGAATCTTTTTGGATATAATTTAGCCAATAACCAATTGGCAACAATTTCATTAAGCTGTATTTGTTGTTTGTATTTCGAGGTCTTTTATCTCACTATGTTAGTACTAACGTCTATATTCAACATTTAGTTTTAATCTTAAAAATGAATTCTGAACTGTTTTCCGTTGTTCAATTGATTTGAAATTCTGTATGCCTGAAAGTTGTTTTTGTTGAAGGGTTGTAAGTTTCGATGACAAATGAATAATGTATGTTCGAAAACATAAAATTTATATAGTATACGTAGATATCTGAAACTGAAACGAATATCCAACTGTGTCAATGACTTACTTCCTCAGAAATCAAGGTGGTTACGGAATACAGTTTGTGTGGACATAGTCATGTTTCCACACAAACGCCACTGTGGCTCGTCTGCCAGCCCCTCCCGTTTCCATCCCGGGTCCGTCACTAGAAAACTAATTACCATTCAAGATGCATACAACAATGATAATTAATAAGTTCGAGGCTCAAAACCCATCTGCATACAATGCGACGTCTGGACGCGTTTGCTTTGTGAAATAAACTCAACATCTGGTGTCGCAAATGTAAACCCACCTTTTTAATTCTACTTTTTATTTGACTGAGTGACGAGACGAGCAAGTCATCATCTGATGGTAAGCGCTACGCCTGCCCGTAACATTCACAGCACCACCCAGAACACTGCATTGCATAACCCTGCGCGGCACTGCACTGCGCTCGTCACCTTGAGACATCGGCACTAAAGTCTCATATGTCCAGTAATTTCACAGGCGTGACAGGAACGACTGTTGTATCTTGCTTACATTTTACTTTGTTATCTTTATGGAATACATCACATTTAGTTTCAAATGACAGTTTTACAAAAAAAAAAACTGAATGTACCAAAAAAAAAAATCTCCTATGCGACAGTTTGTATCAGAGTTATATGTTTGAATATTTTATTGATATCACTAACTTTAAGGTCTGTGGTGTGCTTTAAACTTACTAGATAGCTAGACAAGTTATTGTACAAAAAAAAACGTTTACTACGTTATGAGGTCGAATAAGCCACATGCGTGACTTCTCGCTGGTGCGGCAGTCAAAATCGCTTTCCCCAACTCTGTGCGGGGGACAGAGGACAGCAAGGCTTTATGAGGCCGGAAAGGTCTCATACGCACTGCAGAGAAGTTCAACTTTGCCTCTAAAAGACCTCATACGCACTGGCTGAAAGTCCACGAAAAATGGCCCCGCAGCGAACGCGTTAACTTTGAAAAAATCCATTGGCTTTTATTTATTAGATATTCCAAATGGTTTGAGAACTATTTCAAAGAATTATTTAAACTGCTCTTAGCGACTATAAAAGTGGCAGTTTTAATAACAACAAAAAATAACGTATAGTTTGAATCAGGGTTGATTTACGATCAACCCTTTTGCCTTTATTAATGCTAGCTTTTTTATTTTTTTTTATTTGATTGAGTGTCGAGATGAGCAAGTCTTTCACCTGATGGTAAGCGCTACGCCTGCCTATAACAGTTACAGTGCCACCTAGAACTTTGCATTGCATAATCTTGCGCTGCACTGCGCTCGTCACACTGAGACATCGGCTCTAAAGTCTCACATGCCCAGTAGTTTCGCTGGAAACAGTGCCCTTCAAACTGGAACACAGTAACGTTTGTACACTATTGCTTGACAGAATGACATTTCTCACATATACGAACAAAATTACAAATAAATTACAAAAAAAAATTACAATTGTAATTGGCTAAAAAAAAAAGATACCCGCTAGTATGAAGTTTCATACTCACCCCACTGACCTCCGGATTGTAGGTAAAGGTGCGTAGAATCAGATCGTGGATAGTGGAGTGTCTATTCTGTACATGTTCCTAATATTTATTCTGTGACAAAGCTATTATAATGTCGAATCAGTAAACAAAACGCGCTCGCAGTTGAAGAAATTGAAGCTTTTAGAATCATTACATTGATCACAGTTGTTGATCGCGTCGGCCTATGATCAAAATGACCACCGTTTGTTGTGTATGGTCAAAAGTAGTTCCGATCGCATTTTCCTTCATGTGGTCTATTATTTAGGCGATCAATTTAATGGGTGAACAATTAAGTATAATAATGGGTAATTGGATTAATCCGGATGATGATGGTATGTTATTTTTAATGTTTTTAAATTTATGTTACTGTAAATCAATTATTTAATTGTATTTAATTGAGGAAGCAGCCGTGATACAGATGTAATAGTTTTGGTTTCTAGTTTTATGGGATAGTGTGTGGTTTTGTTTCTTTTTTTCGAAGTTATTTGTTTTTATAGAGATAAGGTTTATGTGGCAATGATTGTTGGGTGGGTTGCGTGTTCGATTGCAATGTAGTAAGGAATCTGGCTACAAACTTAAATATCTCCGTAAAACTCACATAACATCAGTGCGGGCACGTACCAATGTGTTTCTTGTAAATCATATTGTACGTAATTAGCGCCAGCTTTTCAGTGAAGGAAAACGTCGTGAAGAAACCCACATACCTACCCGAGAATTGTTCCGGAGGTGGGTATGTTATCCACCAACCCGGGCCGGGTCTTCGTAGTGGATTCTGGCCTGCTGCCGCCGCCGCACGAAAGTGAGGCGTGACCCGTGCTCAGCAGTGGGACTGTATGAGTTGATGATGATGATGACAATTGATAACGCAACTATACACGAAAATCACAACTCTTTTTAGGGTACCGTACCCAAAGGGTAAGACGGGACCCTATTACTACGGCTCTGCTGTCTGTCTGTCCGTCTGTCACCAGGGTGTATCTCATGAACCGTAATAGTTAGACAGTTGAAATTTTCACAGATGATGTATTTCTATGGCCGCTATAACAACAAATACTATTTGATCTCTAAGCTATCACAGAATATAAATAGTAGGTACCAACAGATATGCCTTACTCTGTGAACGAGCCAGCTCTAATTAGATACCTACCAGCAGTTCCACTAACTAGCCTGATTTCAACAGTAGTCATATTCTAGTAGATACTTAAATTTGCTAATTGATATGTAATACCATCCGTAATAACAGTTGTAGTTCGCTAGTAACGTGTAATGTTAGGTTGGCTCCCGATGAAATAGGCTGCGTTTTCATTACTGCGATTGGAAGTACATAATCCTGCGCTGACCACTGACGGTCTACGATGCTCTACGTAATTCCGCAATTCCGAAGTACTGGCGGAGTTGATGGTGCTTACGCTCTTTTTGATAAACGGAGTTCCGAATGCATATTTTTCCAAAACTTATCTGAAAATATGGATTATGTCAACTAAAGACTTATCTAGTCCATATGTTTTTTTTATTTGACTGAGTGACGAGACGAGCAAATCGTTCACCTGATGGTAAACGCTACGCCTGCCCATGACAGTCACAGCACCACCTAGAACCCTGCATTGCATAATCCTGCGTGGCACTGCACTGCGCTCGTCACCCTGAGACATCGGATCTAAAGTCTCATATGCCCAGTAATTTCGCTGGAAGCAATGCCCTTCAAACGGGAACACACCTTAGGTCCTTAGGGTGACAAGCGCAGTGCAGTACCGCGCAAGATTATTCAATGCAAAGTTCTGGGTAGCACTGTAACTGTTATGGGCAGGCGTAGCTTACCATCAGGTCAAGAACTTGCACGTTTCGTCACTTAGTGAAATAAAAAAAAACTCCTAAAAGACCAATTTAAACAATACTACCAAGTAAGTACCAACTAAGCAATGTTCACACATAGCTTACTATAAACGAAGCGAGAACTTAACTTCTCCACATCGTTCCTAAGTAAACATAGCTATGAGAAGTGGCACATCAAACACTTGGATGTAATAAAACAGTCAGTTTTACGATTATCGTAAATCACGTATCGACGGGCGATCGCACTCGGCCAACGACAAAGACGCGCTAGTGGAACTGCAGCTTAAGTGGATACTAGTTGAGACAGTGGTCGAGGTCTTTAGGTTTGTGATACGGAGTAAGGAATCGGTGAAAAGAGCGAATCGGCGAATCGGCGAGGGTCAGAGTTTGCATGTGCTTAGAAGGCACAGAACGTACTTATTTAAATGGTAACCTGGACCACGGATCTTGGTCTATTACCATGTTCATTGTTTAATAACCTGCCGCGAGCACGGGAAAACACAGATGGTGTGTTAGCGCAGCTTACGCGACGGCTCTGTGGCGAAACACAGACATGTGTAACGCGGCGCTACTACAGAGCGGCTCACATAGACGGCACGCCATTGCTGGAAAACACACACGGTCCGTAGCGGTGCCTAAATGTCAAAACTGGTTCAGTAGTCACCGTGTTAAGGTGGCACGTTTCGCAGATACCAGTTCCAACTGGGGTTTGTATTGGCGAATCGCATGATTCAGTCGTCGTAGCTACTGATTTCGATTAACCTCTGATATCGCTTACTGTTAGGTAAATTACTTCCATTCAATTCCAAAGAAAAAAAACTTTTGTACAAAGTCACTACATCTCAATTAAATAAACCCTTTTATTCGATACCTTGTCTTCTAACAAAAAGACCAACAGATATTCCCACAAAAGCGTGTTTTGACCACTTTCACAGGCCAATGGCCAAACTGGAGATTTGTTACAACAGACCGAATCCCGATTGTTCAGAAAGGGGAATTGAACAAAAAATGTTCTATCATCATCGTGTGGTTAATCGATTGTGGATGATCACGCTTTTCTCAGAGCATGGTGGCCGTTTTAACTGACCATTATTTTGAAAAATCCTGTTTTTGATAAACTTTTAAGTTGACAACTATTGTAGGAGATTTTAGTTTCCCCCGCTTGAAGAAATTACTTTGGGGTGCTACCGGGAGCTTCTCCAAAAAACGTTTTGGATAGCATCTGGAATAGTCTGATTGCAGTTAACTCTGACCTTTGTGCCAAAGGAAATATCACCACACCTTTTAGAATGTATGTACGTAGTATTGACTTACTTCTACAATTCTTAATTTCGAAAGGACTGGACTTCGACAATAGGTACGTTTCTTCGAAAGGACTGATCTTCGACATGCTTGTAACAAAACTGCCAACTACCAAGTAGTAGTGTGCAAACATTACTGTGTCCAGAGCGATGTTTCCAGTGAAATTACCAGGCGTATTATAATATGATTATAATCGAATGTCTCACGGCGACTAGCTCAGTGCAGTGCAGCGCAAAATTTAACCAATAATTCTGAATGGCAAAGCAGTTGTTTTGGGCAAGCGTTGCGCTTACCAACCTGCGAATGACCTGTTCGTCTCGCTATATTCAAAAAATATTCATACTATAACTGTAAACCTTGAAAAGACTTTAGAACCAATGTCTCAGAGTGACGAGCGCAGTGCAATTCCGCACAAGATTTTGTAATTGAAAGTTATGGGTGACACTATAGCTGTTATGGGCATGCGTAGCGCTAATCATCAGGTGACTGACATGCTCGTCTCGCTAACTCGTAACATAAAAAAAAAATCCGAAGACATTAGAACTTCCATTCAGCATCCATAACAACGAAGATTATGTGGGTACCAACGGCTAAGTGCTGACAGAGGGCTAACTCAACAGTCGACTGGTCGCTTTTACCACCGTGATTACGAACTGGTTCCGCGACAGTTAGCTCACCGTTGTGATATAGGATTATGTGATTAACAATAATTAACGATTTCACAGCGGGTTCCGTTTTATTATTGTGATTAGCTGACGAGAGACTGTAAGCATTACCACAGTGTAGGGTATTCACTTCGACTTAACTGTGCTTCGGTGATTTTGTAGTTTTTCCAGCGAAATTACTGGGCATATTAGACTTTAGAGCCGATGTCTCAGGGTGACGAGCGCAGTGACGCGCAAAATTATGCAATGTAAAAATCTGGGTGTCACTGTAACTGTTATGAGCAGGCGTAGCGCTTACCATCAGGTGAATAACTTGCTTGTCACTCAGTCGAATAAAAAAAATACATTTATATACCTATTTAGTATTATTATATAGTTTTGCCAAACAATGTTTTTCTTTATTTTCGCATGCTTTGCGCATGCAGTATGCACTAGTATTCATATTTCAAGATTTTGTTTGAAATAGGTAAACAAAATGTGGAGTCCCAGCCAGGCAGAAATTTGGAGATCCAGTCAAATCTCAGTAACGTCACAATCCAGTAAAATAGTGGGTGATTAGTGAATTCCTGAGTTAGCTTTGAAGAGAACGCAAAAATAACACATTTTTAATAAGCCAAGATATAATAAATAAAATAAAATAGAATAGATTAAAACAAAAGAAAAATATAATAGAATCAAATTCGTTGAAATTCCGTCAAAAAGTTATATGTTCTATTTTCTTTACTGTTTACCTGACTACGCGACACAATGGAAGGTATTGTGTTTATTGATTATGAATTTCCGCAACCTCTTATTCCGTAAAGTATTCTGGAATAGAATATCAAGAATAGATTAGAATAATAATATCACTAATAATAATAATGTTAGGCGTAAGGCAGAAACACCTGTGTTACGCATCGAACGTGGATAAGAAAAGGGAAAAAAAACTGCCTCGTATCAGCGCAGGCGCAGAGTGCACTCGAAAGAATAGCGTGGATTTTGTTTACATTGGTTTTTTTATGCGTAAATGTGGCTAAGCAGTTTACTTGCTATAAGGCAATGTCGAGATAGTCAAGATAGAAACTCCTTATTGATAACAAAAAATAGTAATTTTAAAAAATAACTGCTTACCCTCATTAAAAAAAATATTATGTTTACACCTCGTATAATGCAATTTTAATCAAACTCAAACTCAAACTCAAATCATTTATTGTAAATAGGCAAAATATTGCACTTTTACACGTCAAAAAAAATATCTTATACATAAGTATACAAATACAAAAAAAATAAGTCAAATTATATGATCTACGAAACTAATGATTATTATCTAATTATGATTTGAGTTAGAAAAAGGATATTTCCCTTTCAAGTGGTGACTCATGCCTGGGTCTCGCACAGGAAAAGGAAAACTCCATTAATTAATATAATTAATAATAATATAATTAATACATTAATATAATTTCAAGCTGTAATTCGAAAATACGACTAAAAAATCGTCACTATTCGTTTTTTTTTTCGTTCGAGTAAATACTCTTCTACGTCTCGTGCGTGTTGGCAACCATCAATAAACAAAGATTTATCTGTGAAATATATTTTTTTAGGACATAAAATAACAATTATAGTGATTTGACTAGACATCATTGATTTCGCATGAGACAAGTAATGAGAAAGCGGACCGTTAAAAAAAACGGCAAGTCTTATCCATATTACAACCAACGTTGCACTTTCGAAAGAGACAGCTATATATTCCCTCTCGCTCGACCGGTCGCTGCACGTGTGTCATGAAAACGGGTTTCAACGGCCAAGATTTTATTAATTTGTGTTTCTGCCTTACACAGGGTGTTCTGTTACTGGAATAGCTATTTTACGAAGTTTGCTGTTGGATGTTATTATGTTCTTTTTGTAAAGAATACGATACGATAGTCCTTTAGTGAACACCATCATGTTTGTTATGTTACTTATTTGCTACGATGCTAAAGCCCTTTGTGGGTCTTGGTATTTTCAATGAGCTCCTTCCATTCGGCTTTGTCTCTCGTCTCCCGTCTCCAAAATGCTATTTGTCTGGTCATCTTCAACAGTCTTTCCATCGTTTCCTCAGTCGTCCTCTGGTTCATCCCTTCTGGTCCTCCCCTTCATCCAGTTTCGATATCTCTTCGAACATGTTGTACAATGGGCCGCCTTATGGTAATAAGGAATTTCAGGCAACCTTTAGATCAACGGCAATCATAACGTTATGTTGCGGTTGATGGTGGAGATTCCTTCGAGGAAAGAAATAATGAAACACGATCGTATTACATAGAATTCTATGTATTTAGAGAATCAGGAACTGTGAGGACTATGGTTCTACAGATATTCAGAGTAAAATTTTGGAGATCTGGGAATAATACTACTCGAGCACAATATTGATGGTAACTGCGAAACATTCGTCATCATCATCATCATCATTGACTCATACCGATCATCTGCTGAGCCCGGGTCTCCCCTTACCTTCGTGAGGAGAATTAGGCCAAACTCAGTCCGGATAGGTAGATTAAATACCTCCAAAATAATTCTCGGGTATGAGGGTTTTCTGGCGATGTTTTCTTTCACTGAAAAGCGAGTGATTAATCCTTGTGTATATCTGAACTGGTGTACGATAAAGCACTTTCTATTCTATTCTATGTTTTTGCAAGAAACATTGTTTATTTTGTATATAATATGTATCTATTTATTTATTTATTTTTATTCTATGTATATAAGGAAAGCCACCGTCCGATGTCCTAATTACTCCTCTCCGTGCAGAAGAGATCGCTCTGAGCGATAACACCGCCCATTGTGACACTAATTATTGTAAAATTTGTTTTGTTCTAGTTTTAAGTTTTCTTTGTTCTGTGGTGTTTCAATAAAGAGTTTATCTATCTATCTATCTATTGTCGTCGCAGTTTTAGGATCACCATCTATATATACCACCATAAAATATAGCCTAAAGGCTCTACCTCGTAGAGTCGACTTCTGTTCTCTACCATCGATATTATTGTTGATAACAAATTGCTTTTCTTTGTTCTGTCTCTACCTTTAGCAGTCTCTATCTTTTTTTGTAATTTGTCATGATTCCTGGTGAATAGAGCTTCTGGGATTTGTTTTTTGTTTTGTAACATCTCGGTCACATTGACTCTTATGCTAAGGTTATGCACATTTTTTGTATCTACTGGTTTTTCGTTTATCTTTTTTCGTCTAGTTTTTGCATGAACAGTATTTTGTTAGTCTAATTTTTCATGTAATTTAATTTTTCAACAGTTTTTCTTAGTCCACATTTTTATATCTGTCATTTTTACGACCAGGTTTTTGTCAAATGTGTAAAGATTTGAGACAGCTTTATTAATGAGTTGGATTATTTTTATAATGGGTCGTAAATCTTCTATGATAGAAAGCTTGAAAGTTGACGGGGATAAGGTATTGGAACCTAGGTAATTTACTCGTTATTCTTAAAATGCTAAAAAATAATCTTTGACCCAGTTTCTGTTTGTCAAATATGAATGCCTGTAAAGTTCCTATGTTAATACAATATTATTGTAACAGCGAGCTAATCTGATGATAGAGACGGAAAGTATTCAGTGGAACTCCTCAGTGGCAAACAATACATTGATGATGTTTTGGCTCATCTTGATCAGCTAGCAGAACCGATTACACATTTTATAAAAGCTTACCTGGAAAACCATATTATAATCCAATATAAACCTTATTTTTCATTAAGTTATAAAAATATTATCAACCATTGTGCCCAGAAATCTTATGCCCAAACTCTTTCTTCCAGATCGCCCCTACTCCTCCGAATCTGACGTGCCTCATCTGCCAGTAACTCACATCCAGTGCCGTCGCTCAGCCTCCTCACCACCGCTGGCGCTGACCTTCGACGATGACTTGGAGGATGACGTCTTCATGCCGAGGAACTCCGGAAATGACATATTCTCCACCAGGTATGGTTTTGAACTCCCTAGTAATGGACGCAACTGAATCAATCGATTGATCTTAAATTACGTACTGGACCTTATAGTGTTAGAGGTTAACAAGCTACCCAAGGCCCTCTGACATGCCTTAATGACTGCTATCAATTATTGATGAAACCACAGACTGATGGTCTATAATTCATCACAGAACAGAATACATGGTATATCACAGAAGCGATAAGATGTTTAGCTAATTATTCTTCATCTCCGTCGTTTCAATGGTTCAAAACGTACAGGAAAGCTATAAATTTTCGTCAGTTGCCACCACAGCAAGAGAAGCCTTATTTAAATTGTTGAATGTGTAGGTGTAAAGCACTGTGAGCATAGTTATAATGGTTTACTCAAGAGTACCACATCGCACTGTGCAAAGCTAGGAGAAGATGTCCCCATCTAGTTACACTAGATCTGCAGCGGCCTACTTGAGTCTGGAGTCGGTTGAGCGACTCCAATGTAGGCCAAGCTATTTCATTGCCGGGGGGAAGTTCTTCAGTGGGTGCACATCTAAACGGTCACGCATTCAAATTATGTACCGCTGAGTGATTGGTTGAGCTAGACCCATGGTTGTGGTAGTTTATGATTTTTTATTTATTTATTGTTTAGCACTCAAATGGAGTACAAGGAGTACTGAATGCTAGGTAGCATTTTCTACCAGTCATCTACCAGTCTAGTTCTAGACATAGGAAATCCTTATTATGAGTCATTTATACTATGTGATCCTGATACATTAATCGTCATCATCAACCCATATCAGCCCACTGCTGAGCATGGGGTCTCCTCTCACTTTTGTGAAGAGGATCAGGTCATAATCCACCACAGGGACCCAGTCCGGATTGGTGGATAATAATAATATGACGCATTGTTAAGATTTACTGTTGGTGTATGTATAAAAGGGGTTTAACTTCCAGGAACCTCGAAATCATCGGCTACAACACGCCCCGGAGCCCTGCCGGGGTGCTTCTCAGCCCGCGAAGGGACAGGGCCTTTAACTTCTCCCTTAGCGAGAAGCACTGGCGGGACAAGGGTGGAACGGACGTCGCGGATGGAGTAGATGCTGATGTGGTAAGTACTTTCGATACTACAATTATGATACGATATGAGACGACACGATACGGTATGATACGATAAAATACAGTAGACACACGCTAAGACGCGGAACGATACGACATGGTACAGTTGATTGGATGCGTTATGATAACATGCATTAAGATGCGATGTGATAAAATATGATACGATGCGACATGATACGATATGATGCAACATAATTCGAAATGATACGATACAATGTGATACAAACAATGTAGAAGAAAAACAATATGATCTCTTCTACCTTGAGAAGTACAGAAGTTACTTAATTTTTGTACTATGAAACAATACCTATCAAAGAATTACGCATTATTATGTTTTACCACAGTGTAAACATTATCCTTATACTGTGGTATTACTTTGTACTGTTATTATTATTACGTTCAGTACCAAAAATTAATTAATACCCTTTGCTGACCACAAAACCAATAAACCTACAGTTTGATAGCTTTTAATGAGAGCTGACCACAACTGCGTTTAAGGTGTCCAAAGTTCTGTGTTAATACCGCCAGCAATTTAATTAATCCTTAAGATGAGTCACATAAATTCTATGTAACACCTTTAATTTGGTGGTAGGCCTCTTCTAGATGATTCTTGGAGAAGTTAGTTACATAAACAACTTGATATACCTAAATATTCTGTACGCTACTGGTGTCAATAGTGGTGTGGACCATGGCGTACAAGATTATTTCATTTAGAGGATTATGGCAGAAACATGGTAGATACTGCACTAAAGACTGACAAGCTGACGTTTGCCTCAACACCCTCAATTTTGGGCTCCCCAATAGCACAAGACGAGCGGGAAGGCAGATGAGGGCGTAGCAAGCAAATACCATGCACCGACTATGTTAAATATGATTGGGAAATTTGGGAAAAATTTAAAGTGTTTTTTTTCTCTAGTGATTATTGTATGAGCTCACAATTTGACAGTTGTTTATAGTTTTGGTTTCCAGATATTCATCCGACAAGCAGTAGTGTGCAAACCTTACTGTGTTTCAGTTTGAAGGGCACTGTTTCAAGCGAAATTACTGGGCAGATGAGACTTTAGAGCAGATGTCTCAGGGTGATGAGCGCAGTGCAGTGCCGCGCAGGTTTATGTAATGCTAAGTTCTGAGTTGCACTGTAACAGTTATGGGCAGGCGTAACGCTTACCATCCGGTGAATGGCTTGCTCCTCGTCACTCAGATAAAAATGAAAGCTGTCAAAATCACGATAAATACTTACAATTTCAGCAAAATTTAAACCAATTGCGCAATAAGACAATACAGAATTACAGACACGCAGCACGTGTATTATAATATTTTTCTATACACACACGTGTGTCTTTGTTTGGTATGATTCATGAGGCGATGAACCGTGGAACCACAGAATAAACAATAGTAACAGTAGGTACCCACAGATGAGTAGGTATAGTTAATATACCTACTTGTTCGATGATGACACAGATGGACATTGTTGAGGAGTATTATAATTTTACGCAGGGAATGTGCCTACAGTTCGACAAATGCCTATTTTAAGTAATACCTACAAGTAACTTCAATTGTTATTACGTCTAAAGAAGAGTAGGATATATGTAGGTATAATACATTCATTATACCGTTAGTATAAACTACTATTTTATATTATTAGCTCATATTTAAGTATCTATAAATTATGTTGAGTATAATTATTTAAAATAGCTTAATAATATCAAAGGCGTCTGTTTTATCGGTACTCTATTGTGCTTTATAGGATCAGTTACAAAAAACAATACAGTATAATAATATAACAAATTAGAGGATTATATAATACCTTATCTATGTTAAATTAAACCATTTCTAAACAGGAATGAATTCACCCACACGCCTTTCAAATAAATCATAGCAATCACGCTCCGAATTGCTATTCCGAATGATCAGGCGTTAAGCAGTAAACGTTTCTTTCAACAATGGGGGGTTCCTGCAACAATTATTTTGTTAATGCTGACAATAAAATAAAAAGTGCTGACTGAAACGGAATTAAATCTTTTCGATAGATACTGGTTTACGTGCGTATAAACTTTGTACGAGTGTTTTTCTTTATTTAGTGTTGGATATTGTGGAAGCGGCTTGTACCTAAATTACATTAGAAGTTTTTTTTTTTTGACTGGGTTACGAGACGACCAAGTCGTTCACACGATGGTAAGCGCTACGCCTGCCAATAACAGTTACAGTACCAGAACTTTGCATTGCATGATCAAGCGGCTCTAAAGTCTCGTATGCCCACTAATTTCGCTGGACACAATGCTCTTCAAACCGGAACACAGTATTGCTTCCACACTAAGGCAAAGGTCTGGCGGTCTCTTGCAGAAGAGGCCTCCCACTACAAACATAAACCATTTCAAATAGAAATTAAATTGAGTAAATTCGCGGTAACAAAACATAGGTAAACATATCAAGAAGTGTTTATAACTATGCACTCTCCACTAAACTGAATAAATGATTTTGATTGTGTAGTTACTAACTGCAGCCGATCTATTTATGGTTCTAAAATTAGACAAAGTGTTTCGGTGCGTACTTCACTTTGTTCCAGTTACTGGATGTAAACAAAACCGCCACTGGTACCAATTGTTCTAATGGCGGAACGCAGTTTTACCTTCGATGTACGAAATAGAATAAATCTCAGTTTAAGTCTAAAATAATCTTCTTGGTTTTAATATAGTTTGTCATTTGTTTTGGGCCAACAGAATTAATGATTTTGTTGAATTTGTCAAGCCTTAGCAAAGAGTTCCAGTATTTATTGAATTATTAAGTAGACTCAGTACCTATATCATAAAACTTTCTTGTAACACTGGTAGAGTTAATGAAGTTTCCTTTTCCTGTGCGAGACTCAGCCATGAATCAAAACTTGAAAGGGAAATTTCATTTTTTAAACTCAAACTTCTAATCTGTTACTCATTAGTGAAGTTGATCATAATATTTGCTTTTTTCTCTCATAATGACACTGAGTTTTTTTACTTGTAAAAGTGCATTACTTTTGCCTTCAATAAATGATTTGAGTTTTGAGTCTTCGATACATGACATGATATTACCAGCTCTTTTGAACAGACAAATAAGATCTCGACACTAAAATTGTACGTAATAATTATAAGCTGGGTTCTCAAACTTGTTTGTAGACTATCTACTTGACTTGCTAAGTGCACTGGCTCAGTTCAAACTTACCTACTTACTGCTAAAATAACTGCGCACTATCTGTCATGATTAAAATGGGTCACTGAAAGATCGACTTGCGTAAATGTCGCGTTGAGTTTATAATATTAATGCTTGTTTATTTTCATTCTGTTTCTCTTCCTGGTGGCTTGGATTTTGAAATACTTCGTGTACAAATTCTAAGTAATAATTATGATAAGTTATAATTATAGTACCTATTAGAGTTTGACAAGTTGAAACATTGAAATCCAAAATCTCAAGCCGTTGTACAGGCGAGTTCGGAAAGCTCTCGATTATTCGATTATAATTTTTTTCGCGCATGGTACGGACCTCCCTTGCGATTTAGGCTTAGCTCAAAATGTCTATAGGATTGCTGAACTGATTTTGATGATTCTATTATATTTTTTATAGGATAAAGTATGTTGTGACTATATTATTATGTTATCGCAATTATCGGCCCTTTTGGCTTGATGGGATGGTCCCTTATTAAAAACGTAATGAAAATAAAATTTTATGTAGTAGGTTGTACTTTTTTATTTAATCCATGTGTAGTCACTTTTTTGATAGGTACGGTAGGTACAGTCGGCAACAAAAAAAATAGAAGTAAAGATAAGGTTCAGCTACTTGCGACGCCGACTGTACTAGCGGAAACAGGTAAACTGGGGTCAACATGATTTTAACTCAAGCTCACTCCACCTTTTCGTATCCTCTTTTGACTTTCGCTTCCACTTTACGTTTTGACATAAACTTATTTTAGTATTTAGTATTAGAATTAATTGCCCCACAAAATGGCGTTACTGCCGCTATTGGATTTACGCCATATTGGATGGATTGAAGTTAAATGTGGCTTTAGGACACTATATAAACAGTATGGGTATGAGCCCGCTCGCGACTGAGTAAAAACGATCGGCTGATAGCTTAATTGTATTTGTAGGCTTCTTCTGCAAGGTCATCCTGAGACGTTTGCTCTAAAGGCTCAAATGTTCAGTAATTTCGCTGGAAGCAGTGCCCTTCAAATAGGAACACAGTAATATTTGGACACTACAGCTGCTTGGCGGATGAAATTATCTGGCAAAGGTGTGGTACTTCCCCAGGCGGTCTTTTGCAGAAGAGACTTACCACTATAATTTATTCACCTTGGGGAAAATTACCAGTTTCAGCTATTACCAACTTTGATAATGAAGATACTGATTGACAAATGCGACCTATTTTCATATGAAAATTTGCCCATACTGCTTATCAAAGGTATAGCAGTGCGGATTTAAGGTGACTCATGTTGTTGTAACGATAAAAGTTACTGTCGGTGATGAATTGGTTTTGGAAATAAAACTGTTTTCAATTCAGTAAATGAGAAATTTTGTTACTGAAAAATAATATCATTATAATTCTTAGGCCGGTTTTAGTGTTCGACCGACCGTCGGTGCGTACGTCGATCGCGCTTGTCATTTGTATGATTTTACGAGTATTAGGTTTTCGGTTAGAAATTATAACAACCTTCAGTTTTTTTTCAAATATCATCCTATTAGGGGTTAAAATAGAGAATATTTTGAAGGGAATTCTATAATTTTTAATACCTATAGATTGTGAGATTTTTTATTTAAAAAAAAAAAATCTATTTAGTATGTTCACGCGAATAAAACTATATAGGACATGTACATCTGAGAAAGGACATGTACATTGGCTGATACTAGGTAAGTAGCCATAAGCTGCAATTGAAGCTTAAATTAATGCAATTAGACCAATATACCTAAGTAACTTGAAACGAGTCACTTGTGCATTAACCAAACTGTTTATAAAATTATCTATATAAAGCTAGAACTTTATCATAATAACCTGCGTTAATTTAGAACCCGATTGTAATACAAACATCATTGAAATCAGTTTCGACAAAGCAGCAAAAGTATACGAAGTTTAGTAAAGGAACTGTATCATAATGATTTTTAAATGAATCTCAATTATAGTCTTCACCGTTTGAGTTCTTACCAAATTAGACAAGGCGCTTTAAATGTGAAGGTTAATCCCTACCAGGAACCTTTTCACAATAGCTCCTTCCTTTGTTTGAACGTCAGTATTCGCAATTTCAGTTCGTGTTAAGATTGACAACGTTTTAAATATTTATTAGTCTACTAATGGAACCGTGTCGCAATTAGCATTGCTGTTATTTTGAAGTTAAACGGTTGTAGGAGTGGTGCACGGTAAATGGGACAGGGTTCTAATTATATATTGCGTGTTTGCGTATTCTCTCCCGCTGTGAATCAGTTACGAGAATAGTACGCGATGTTACAGTGAAGTCTGTTTACGCTGTGTGGGTTTATGGAGAATTGGCCTTGGTCGTTATTTGAAATTTTACTTTATATTGCTAATTAATGAATTTGTTCAAAATATGGGAATTATAGTAAGTAGCAAGCAGTAGTGTGAGAACATTACTGTGTCCCGGTTTGAAGGGCACTGTTTCCAGCGAAAATACTGGGCATATGAGACTTTGGAGCCGATGTCTCAGGTTGACGAGCGCAGTGCAGTGCCGCGCAGGCTCATGCAATGCAGGGTCCTGGATGGTGCTACGACTGTCATGGGCAGGCGTAGCGCTTACCATCAGGTGAACGACTTACTCGTCTCGTCACTGAGTCAAATAAAAAAAAATGTATCAAAACATTTCCCCCATTTTATTGTAAGTACTGGTCTTCATATTTCTGTATCTCCGACAACGCTACCTCAAACCATTTGGCTCTTACATACTTTCATATCTTTTTCTATTCCTTTTTTACATCTTTTTCTTTACCTTTTCACATCTTTTTCTTTTTCCTGTCGCGTCTCAGATGATTGCTTCGCACAAGTGGGCTCTTTTACAATGGGATCCCGTTTTCTTTTTAATCCCTTATCTCGTGAAGATCCCCGTTTTTGTGATACGAGGGTGGCATATTTAAATGAGGCAGATATGTCTTATTTGGCTGATGGTAACTTCAAGTTGGAATTTGAAGTACGTGGGTTTCATTGGGGTGTTACTACACCACGCGATTGATCGTCGATCAAAGGCGTCGATCGATGGTAGAACGAGATCATCGATCGACAGTTACTTCATGAGCCGAAGCTACCACTTGAGTTAATAATAATGGATGCTTAATGCGATTTTCCTGTAATGGTAGGCCTCTTCTGCAAGAGACCGCCTGGGGAAGTACCACCCCTTTGCCAGATATTCATCAACCAAGCCGTATAAAACCAATACTGTGGTCCGGTTTGAAGGGCACTGTTTCCAGCGAAATTATTGGGCATATAGGTCTTTAGAACCGATGTTTCAGGTTGACGAGTGCAGTGCACTGCCGCGCAGATTATACAATACCAAGTTCTGGGTGCCACTGTAATCGTCATGGGCAGACGTAGCGCTTACCATCATGTGCACGACTTGCTCGTCTCGTAAATGAGGCTAATAAAAAAATACAATATCAAAGTTTGACAGGTTGTCTTAAGCCTACTGACGTGGCATAACAACTGTTATCAATTGATAACAACAGGAACCCTTGATTCCTCCTCTCTAAAAAACCCACCATATTCTTAATTAATTCTCCGAGTGTTTATAAATCTAGCAACAAACAGATATAAGCAGTATTGGGACAACACTAGTCATAGAGGCCATAATCAAGAGGTCAAGTCAACCATTGGGACCGAGAGGACGCCGCAATGGAAATCGGCACATATCTAATAACTTACTAGAATTAGTCATTGGCATAATTGGTGTGGAGTCAAGAATCGAACCCTATGTCGTTGAGTAGCAAACTGTACAAGTTACCGCTCGGTTACCACCGGTCAGACACTTTTGTTACTGACTGTACATTACCTTTGTTTCTATATATTCGACACCACCACGAAAATCATTTTTTAATAATCCAAAATCACTCAAAGCTCCCCGAACCCTTACGCTGTTCACCCTTCTAATTAATAACATCGCATCATCAGCGAATATTGAAACCCTCAAAGGCCGGTGACACCCCGTACTTTGCTGGTGCTTTAGCGTAAATAAAAAAAGGATTAACGTTAAAAAGTCCAAAAAATCTAGCATCCACTCCGAGTTAATGATACGGGATGGTGAGTAGAGAGAAACAAAGGTTCGGATGCTGTAACACCGTGGGGTAACAGAACAATATTTTTTGAAATCTTTTATAACATTTTGGACAGTAATTTTCTACTTTGGATTTGTCTGATTTGCTAAAAAACTAAAAAAGCTGCGGTTATCTTATCAAATGAAATAATAATTAACCAAATTGGCTAAGGAATCTTAGAATTATAAGTTCATAATATTTGCAGTCGAATGAAATCAAATTCAGTTAAAAAGACTTCTATTTTATACAACTGAAAGACAAATTACGAGACTATCAGGTCGTTTGTCTGATAGTAAGCGGCAAGCCGGCTCGTAACAACAGATATACACATTTTTGGAACTGCTATCATTCGCGTTTTTTTATTAATAAAGAGGTTCGCGTTATACCACTATCTTGTTGTTATAATTGAATTGAATGTTATAATTGTTTTGATACGATTATTGTTGTTATTAGTTAATATAATTGGTTATGTCGTTTTAATAAATTAAATTAAATAAATAAATAAAAATAAATAAATCTCATCTGATGTTAAGTGACAATGTGGTCTACGATGGTTCACGCTTACCTAGTAGTAGCCTATTCACTCGTGACTATTCATTCTTATTCCCCTCAATCCTTCTATTCATTCTTTTTCCTTTATTTGTTCCTAATTCATGTCATAAAAATATTCAGAGTATCTCTTCGGTGTAACGCAAGGACGTCTAAGGTTCGCGGCTTGAGACCTCGCTTCTAGAGATGTCTCGATTTTTTCTTCTTCTTTTTTTCTTTTTCTTCTTCTTTATTTTCTATCCGTTTCCGAGGTTTTTTGACGAAAACGTCTGGCTCGGCTGCCTATGGCACTTCAAGGTGTAAAGCTTAAGGCTTCAGGGCTTAAGTATCTAAGACATAGCTAAGCATCTATGGCATACACCGGTGGTTTAGTTTTGTTTTAGCACTTTTGGCTAAGACTTGGTTGTCGTCTTGTTGGGGTGGTCTGGCGAGGTTGTTCCGATCTTTTTTTGATGCATAATCTTTGAATAACGTTTGGGAGAAATAGAAAAAAATTGCAGCACAAAATGCACGCTCTGGGTTATGTTGTATTTTTTATTTTGAGTGCTGAAGGTGTGAATGGTTTTGAGTTTATTTACAGGACGTATAGAGCAAAAAGCAATGATGCGGTAAACTAGAGTTGAGGCGTAATTATCGTAACAGGTAAATTTCACTGTTACTTTAAAATACTAAATACTTATTACTCTACTTATTTAATGTTACTTTTTCTCTGCCCTCAGTGCTTGTTACCTGTGCTGTTACAATATTTTGTAACTGTGATTCGTGAGCTGTGATAACGGTGTGGCGGTGTACGTAAAATTAAAATACTAGCATCCGTCCCCTTTTCCCTTATTTGAAGTAAGGGGCTAGACAGAGATGAACCTATTATTTAAGTGACTTAGGTCGTGGTCCGAATTGCGCTCACAGTGAAAATACTAGCTATTATTTTTTCACAGGAAGTGACAACAGTGACAAAGTCACGTAGTATCTCGATTGTCCTAGTATGAACGGTAAACATTTTACCACCTCTACGGTAAACATTTTCCCCCTTATTCATAAAAAGTTATGTGACGTTTGATAAAATAGCGCACTACAAATTTGTACTGCGCAGTACTAAGTGACGTTCGATAACTTTTTATAAATAATGGGGTTTATATACTGATTTACAATGTGACTGTGATAAACCGTCAAACTGATGGTTTCAGTGTTAATTGACATATTTGAGCGATACAGTGCATTAGTGCTAAATATTTCAACATAAAAAAGAAAAGAATGATTCGCGATTAGGCGCGAAATGGTCTCGTTTATATTAGTGACCCGGTGTAGCTCTGAAAACGAAAAAACTGTTTGAAATTTAAATTTATTGCCATAACAGAAACGAAGCGAACGAAGCGGTGATAGCCTAGTTGGAGAACGTCCGCCTTCCAAGCAGAAGGTCGTGAGTTCAAATCCCAGTGCGGGCACGTACCAATGTGTTTCTTGTAAAACATAAGTACGTAATTATCACTCGCTTTTTGGTGAAGGAAAACATCGTGAGGAAACCCACATACCTACCCGAGAATTATTTCGGAGGTAGGTATGTGATCCACCAATTCGGATCTGGCCCCCGTGGTGGATTATGGCCTAATCCTCCTCACGAAACTGAGGGGAGACCCGTGCCCAGCAGTGGGACGTTATGGGTTGTTGATGATGAACATAAACGAACCACCTTAAAAGAGTAACTACAACAGTAGTTGTAACAATTGTTGTTAACAATTTGTTGTTGTGAAGAGTTATTAGAAAACAATTTATGTTAATATCTGCAGCATAAAGGGATGTCATTTCTATCCATCGCATTAACATCGTCAAACACTGTAAACACTCAAAAATATTAAATGTGCAGAAAATTACTCTCCACATTTCGTGCCTTTTATATTCGTGTTTTGTCATCCGTCAAATGTATTTTCTCTCAAGGATCACTGAAGAGGGTTCCGACTCTTTCGAGAGGGGTTTTGTTATCCGCGTCGCGATCCTCGAAATTTTCTTTTTTATTTACTCCCATTTCTTTGCTTCACTGGTATTAATATTCATAAGTAAATTGCCGAGATAATCTTGGGAATAGGTTTTCTTGTAATGGATTTCGACGGCGCTCTTTTGTGTGTAGAGATGATAGCGGATAGCGGGTAGGTACTTTTTTTTTTTTTATTTTTTATTTTTTTTGTTGTCTGAGTTACATACTGTAAACATTAATTTATAGTCAACTTTGAAAATAAAGGTGGGTCTCAAATAATGCTTTGTTGTTGCAGTATGTGGATGCTTTTACATAGCTACGGGAACTTTGCATTCTTTGTTTTTTGTTTTTGGTATTTTATTAGGCGTTTACAAAGTGAAGGTTGTTGGAAAAAGAAAACTAACCCGTCCTGTGCCGCTTATAATAATTATGTTCGAAATTACTGGGCTCGTTAAATCTTAGAATCGATGTCTTAGGGTAACGAGCGCATTTCAATATCGCACGAGATTTTGTAATGCAAATTTATTGGTGGCATTGTACCTGTGGTGGGAAGGCGTGGCGCTTACCGTCAGGTGAACGACATGCTCATATCGTTACTAAAAAAAATAAAAAATAAAAATGTGGAATCCTTTGCTTTATCTTATTTTCCTAGTCCGCGCGACAATTAAGGGGCTAATTCACAAGAAAAACCAATGACTATAATTTTTTTAAAATCACAATACATTAAAATTTCAAGTTAACGACAAAATTATATCAAAGGCTAGCAGCGCCCCGCGGTTTCACCCGCGTAAACTATTAATTATCATCGCACAGGAACAGTACATTTTTACGGGATAAAAAGTATTCTATATTATATTCCAAGATCTAAAGTATGTGTATACGAAATTTCATCAATATCCGCTTAGCCGTTTCGGCGTGAAGCGAGGACAAACACTCAAACTCTCGCCTCTATAATGTTAGTGAGATTAAACTGAAAGAATTAATCAGTACAGTTATTTGAAACTAACTCCTGTGTCTACGTGACCCTTTGACGACACCTGTTGTGGTGTCATGGGAACGAACCCATACAAAGGCGCAAGATAATATCACTGGGTATTGTTTTCAACCGCAATGAGGATGGGTGAATTTCTTTATAACATTTTTAATTACAAATTCACCCGCAAGCTCAGTTTCTAATGTTTTCCTGGGGGGTCACCACGTACTTGTTCTTATTTCATGCAGTCCATTTTAAGGCCTTAAACTGAACGGCCTAGATTGGCACCACACACTCATAAATGAAAAACGTGACGTGCCGTCACTCAAAAATAGACTGCAGATAATGAGAGAGAAAGAAAATGAGATGCAGCTATTAAACTTCCATAAATGCAAACAAATTGTTGCGATCTCTTTGGATAAATGACGCTGGTCGACTTATGAACGCTGACCGATATTGGTGGTGACAGTTAGCAGGGCAGTTCAGTTTAAGGCCTTTAAGGGTGGTGAGGCCCCTGTTTCTCGTAAAACCATTTTTCTTTTATCATCAACCTTAGAAAACTTAATAGAAATATTTGCCTGACATAACATCAAAGCTACGAAAGATTAATTTAATCCATATACCTCAATAGATACGTAGGTAGTAATCTAATATTACCTCCAATAAATATTGGAGACAAGCGAAGATGAATAGAAAGGAGGAAAGTTGAATAAATCAGGACATTTGAGGATGATATCGTAATGAAATCGGAAAATTTAAGGGGAGGAATCCGCGTCGTTACCAAAATAATATAAACTTGAAAATGAATGGAGACATCTAGATTTTGGCGACGTATAAATTTTTCCGATACGTTGATAAATAGTTTAACTTTAATAAAATAAGGCATCTAATGACGTGTTTGTTTCCGTAATAAAATAAATAAACAGCAAAAATTATGATTTGTGTACTTCAATTTGTGAAATGCATACATAGAATATTTGTTGATGGTAATTAAAAAAAAACACTTTTAAAATGGTTATTTTTTTATCGCAGAATAAGCAAGCATTTGACCGCAGTCTCACCTGGTGGTAAGTGTCGACACGGTCACGGATGGAGCATGCTTGCCTAGAAGATACCTATTCACTCTCGACTTGAAGACTTTCAGATTATAGTTTTCAGGAAATACAGACGCAAAACATACAGTTTCAGTTTCAGTTTCTCAAGAGATAGTTTCAAAATATTTTAAAACTTAAAAAAAAATACAACCACACACCATCGCCTTAACAAAGCTTACTTTCAGAAAACACCAGGAAAAATATCAAAACTCATAAATGAACAAAAAAAATTACAAAAAGAATTTTCAACTCAGGATAATGTGGGTGAGACGTTATAATTCGGAAAAGTAAAAGATAAAAAACCGAGTTATTGAGATTTCCCCCGCGTATACGATGTTTTTATTATTTGTACACCTCACCGTCAGATAAGATTTAATGGGAATTTCAGAATATTTAGGCTTAATTTAAATCTCGTGTATACTTCATTTGAAGTTTTTTTTAATCAAAAGTAAAAAAAACAAACAGGTAGGTAACAAAAGATAAAACAACAATTTGTTCTATTTATTTTTAAATTGTATTTTTCTTGACAAGCAGTCACAATTATTTTTGACAACACAATTACAATAACCTAAAATATAAATATACGAAGATTTAAATATATTGTATTTTGGATACAAACCAATTTACAATGTCTTATTCCGAAACTAATAAGTAGGTACCTACCTAATAAATTTAGCGAAGTAATAAAATTTGAATTTTAAAAATAATTTCATAGATTCATTGGTAATTCCACCTAAAATAATTAACAACTTTATTTAAACTTGTTTTGTTAAAAAAAAAAATTATATACATTTACGAATCAATGTAAAAAAAAAACTGGTTTAATTTGGAACCTACAGTGAAAAATAATCCCTTATTCACAATACAATCCGTATCCCCAATATGATAACATATACCATAATACCTCTGCTGACAATAAAAAATTTAAAGGCACCTTTCCGCCAAGTCAGTAAAATATTTTCATAACAAATGTGTTATGCGTGAAACGTTATTATTAACAATAAATCGCATACGGCGCGTTATGCGTTATATGTAACTTACAACGTATCAACACATTTGTGATGAATGCTTTTTATAGCATGCTATTTGCTTATCTGCGAAATAGGTAGGGAGTTGATAGATGGAAGGAGCAGGGAATTTGATCTCTTGATTCTTTCACTTTGGAAAACTACAATGATTTTAGTTCAATAAAAACATTTTCTTTATGCTATTTGTTTTCTAGCCGAGATCTTGACGGTATTAATAGACTGGAAAGGTGTACTATTTGCCAACGCAATTAAAAATAACCGTTTAGTATGACACAAATCTAATAGAAATTTTTAAAAGCTTCGCAGATATATACCTAATTTATCTAACATATAACTAGCTGTGCCCTGCCACGCTTCGCTGTGGCACATTCGCACATTCGCTGATATGTCACTGATGAAAAAAATAGATAAAAACAATCCTTGATGCGGATTATATATCATGCTAAAATTTCAGCTCGATGTGTGCAGAACTTTTTGAGTTTTTGAAGCGTACACAAACCAACATAACATTTTTATATATATAGATAGATATATTCCTTAGTAACACAGTGCTTTTTAAGCTGAGAAATGTAAAGTTATTGCGGGAAAAACTGAAATTACTCGGATGAAACCGCGGGGCACAGCTAGTCGCAAAATAAATATCGAACCAATTAATAACAGAGATTTAATAAAATAGCACCAACGATTGCTGTTAAAACATTCTACGAGGAGTTCAGTTATTTTTAAATTAAAAATGAATTATAATTATTTTCTGTACAGCGTCTGTGGCTGACCCTACGGCCTATATCGTCTGTTGCTGATATCCCTATTGAGTACCTTTTTACAGCCAAAAGAAAAATAACACAAATCTCACCCCAGCCAACATTATTGTAATCTTCATAATAAAAAGGATATTAAATTTAAGACTTTTACTTCTTTTATAACGGAAGATGGAATACCCGTTTCATATCAGTTGTTAAAATAACGTTGGATTATTTTGAATGCCGGATTATGGTCGCGGCACGTGTAGTGTGTAAAATTGGAAATGTATCGTTTTATTTACTGACGTATCGTTTTTATTTAGTCATTTGAGTTAGTTTTTGTATCGCAAAAAGCATTGACGCGACATGCTTTGATTTGAGTTACTTATTATTTGTGAGAAATGATTAAGTAGGTACGTAGTTTGTAATTAGTTTTTTTTTTTTTTTCCAATAGGATAAAGTACTTTGATTTTAGTTATTTCAGTTATAAACTTTATGTTTTATTCTGTTTGGCGTGCAATTTTTTCTGTTCAATTTTTTTTTTCTTTGCATATTTTTCTTTTTTTTTTTTACTTTTTTTTGCCTCACCGCCACCTTTTTAACTGAACCTCCAGGTTGATAGGTAGAAAATGCTACTAAGCATTAAGTCCTCCTTGAACATTTTTATTTTGTGTGCAAAAGTATAAATAAATAAATATAAGTTACGTAAATATTATCAGATTCCTTAGTTACAAGGAATCATACAAACTTATCTAATAAATAATGTAATTTAGACGCATGACTATAATGCAAATAATGTATTATTATCGTTTGTAATCAATCAAAAAATTTACAAATAAAAATCTAACGAGTTTTTATGAGACCAAATTCTTTGGAACATCAAATTTAATCAATAATTAATTTTACTATTATTATTAAGTGCCGGTTTTTAATTTGCACAAAACACTACCATTCTTATCTGCCATTTTCCATAAAGACATTTACAATCGAATGCACAGCGCTAGCCTATTTTATGTTATCCATTTTATCCCCCATATCCCCTTTACAACAACCGTCATAAAATACAGAATAAAAGATTTGTTGTAAAAATTAAACCTCTTAAGAAATCTCCCCTTAACGGAATAAATGGTATAATTTTTATTGTTGTTCTAAAAATGCTCACAATCTCGTCCGCCATCTTTGTTTTAAGAAAAGCCATTTTGTTTTTAGAGTTTCGATTTAAAAAGGTTGGTTATAAAAGGCGCGTAAAAAGTTTGTACCTTACCTGTTTTATTGTATAGATTAGAAGATGGAATACTTTGAAAATAAAATAAAGTCAGTATTAATTACTAAAATGAGCTAAGTAGGTAATTATAATTATGTTATAATTACATTTTACACTTTGATTGTTTAAAGTTAAAGATCAAAATAGAAGACACCAGTGACTCTTAAACTAAAGCTGACGCCAGCATCTTGGGGCTCTATTCGAAATATTTCATTATATAGAATAATCACAAAACTATAAAGTTTTGTGTATATTATAAATCGTAATAATTACCTCTATGCATTTTAACGTAATTCAAAGGAACAAAGTAACTTACCTTGAAATTAATACATCATTATATTTTATAATACAAGAGCATTTTATAGAACTGATGTTTTATTACTACGAACAAAAAAACTAAATGTCCCTTATATTTAAAACCTCATTATACCATTTAACTGTCAATAAACATAATTTTACGAGAGTTTCGATTTAAAAAGAAATTAACGCCAATTTATTTTAAAAATTCGTCATAAAATTAACGGACAGTGTCAGGATTTGACGTTCCAAGTTCAAATTTTAATGATGATAAAAACCGTTCCAATTTTAATTTTATATGACGTTTAGTACCGGTGACGCGTGCGCATGTTAACAAAGCAGAGTTTTATACAGGCTGTTACATTTTTACGAGGCCTTGCACATAGTGATAAAGGGTGTCCCGAAAGTTTATCGACTATTTAGTGCTAATTGGTTACTTTTTTACGTCTTATACAGTAATAAATTATAATTTTTGTCGTAAAATATGTTATTTAAACGACGTTTTACGATACACGCATGTGTCTTTAGAAGTCTTAATTTATAATATCGCATTCTTAATTTTATCATATTTTTCACTTTATTATGCTTAATGTACTCGTAACTAAAGTTTTTACTTAGATTATAATATTATTAAACTAAATATTTAGAAAAGCTATTCTAGGCGGTTGCTATCCATTAATAATGTAAAAAATACTAAAAAAAAAAACAACTTTCAAAGCAAATATATTATCGTGACTCGTTATTATCATTCGTAATTATTAAAATCACCCGCGCAGAGTTGCAAACCAAATTCGATTTAATATATATTTATTTAAAAAGAAAAATTATCATCATGGTTAAACAATATTTTTCTACGTGAGTACATAATTATAGTGGGACTATGATAATGAATGATCCGTCAAACATACTCCATTAACCTCATTTTACGTCAACAGACATTTGTAGCTATATATTAATATTACTATAATCTATAAATAGTTTACGACACGTGCATTCAAAGTTGTTTAAGTTTATTACAAACATGCGATTAGCCAAAATCCTAACGACTTGACCATAAATAATGTATAAAAATATAGCCAAAAAACGAATAACTAAACTTTTTATTGTGACGCGTTTGTGTAGACGCGGCTTTGTTTTAGGGTTCCGCGATAGAAAAAAAAACACGATATTGTAACTTTTTAACTGAGTTCAAAACAGTAGAAGGTCCTCAATTTGACCGTCTGTTTCTTTTGGATATTGATTATCTCAGAACTCCGTCATTGATAAAACAACTGTTTTTTTTTATTTGAAAGGAGTTTGTTTATTTTAAGAGAATGGTCCCATAGAAATTTATGAAAATCAGTGCAGAAGTACGGTTTTTATCAGTATGTATATCTAATTGAAGGTTTTTTTTTTTATTTTAAAGAATGAAGAAAAAATGTTCCGGTTTGAAGGGCACTGTTTCCAACGAAATTACTGGGCATAATGAGACTTTAGAGCCGACGTCTAAGGGTGCCGAGCGCAGTGCAGTGCCGCGCAAGATTATGCAATGCAAAGTTCTCGTGGCATTGTGACTGTTATGGTCAGGCGTAGCGCTTACCGTCAGGTGAACGACTGGCTCGTCTCGTCATTCAATTAAATTAAAAAAAAAGTTATGTACGGAACCTTTTATTCGATTTTCCAACTCACACGACGATCGTTGAGCGACACGCGCGTACAGTCCGATTTATCTTTACGATCGAACCTGATATATCGGGTGTCATCGTAAACGTCACTTGGAGTGCAGTGTCGTCGCGCTCGATTACTCTTGTAGCCCACGCGGTTTTTAACCATGAGCTTACACAAGATTGTGTGCAAAAAAAATTGTGTAGACACTTCTTAATTTTGTTTTTTTTTTCTTATATTGACAATTATTATATAGGTCATTTAGTTATTATTATAGTATTTTTTCATTGCTTCTTTAAGGCTTTCGGGATATTTTCTTTGGTTTTGTAGCTAATAAAATTTTGTTCGTGGTAACCCTAAATTATTGCTTACATTATTTTATAAAGAATGGGTTACATATTCTTTCTTTTATTACAAAAAATGTTAATTTATAATTTAATTTATGTTACAAAACTGTATTCCTATCTATCGTTATTCTAGAAACGATTTTTATTTTGTGTTTTCTGAGTTTAAATAAGATTAACCAATACCGCCTTATTGCAAGTTTTATTCAATAAACTTATCAATCGAAATTGCTACCGATACAATATTTCGATCACAACTATATTCCGCGCGATCGCATACAATACAAAATTCATGAGTTGGCAATAAAATGTTTCAATGATCTAAGATAAAATTGAGCTGTTACGTTGACAGTCCTTTTATGGTCCATCTGAAAGTCAATGTGAGATATAGAGCGGGACATTCACGGGCGAACAAGCTCGCGGTGTTAGCCAGCAAGCTCGATATTATTGAACGGCAGTTTCTGTTAGCTGGACGGTGTATGGTTGCTGTCCCGCAGAGTATAAAAAAATTACTCTACGACAAAAGTTAAGACGCTATTTATTCGAATTGGCCAGAAGAAGGGTTGTGTTTTTATCAACTTGACCTGTCCTGAACTCGTAAAATCATGCAGGAGTCGTAAAAAAAAAAACAAATAGATCATCTCTATTCAGTCCGTATCCACCCACTGCTGGGTATAGGCCTCCTCTGTTTCACGCCATTTGTTACGGTCCTTTATTTTATTTTTTTTTATTTTTTTCCCGGGGAAATGCATTAGGCATACCACCCGGCCCCTGGGGGCGGGGGGGGTGGTTATGTGGGACTCCCCCGCCAGCTGGTCTGGCGGGGTTTACCCACTAAAACCCCGGGGTGTTCTCCTCTCCGCATTATGGAGGTGGTCACGGGTTCGCACGGCGCTTCCGCGACCACCTCTGCGGGCGCCCTCCCGGGCTCGCCACGTGAGGCTTGGGCCTCTTTCTCCGCTGGGTGCGTCCCGGAACACACGGGCCGCACCTCAGCTCGGGACTTCTAACTTGGGCGTTGGACCCCCGATCCGCGGCCCAAAAGTCCCCGTTATTGGTCCCTCGCTGTGCCCTCTGCTGATCAGAGGGACACGCGAAGGACCTCTTCTCGCCAGGTTATTTGCTACGGCCACCAATTCCCCTAGGAGAATTGCTGACCGAACCCCAGGGTGCACCGGCCCAGCTGCTGCCCTTCCCTCCGGATGCAACGCATCAAGAGGGACGAACAACAGCCGGGCACTCGTGGAGGTTACCTGGCCCGCACCCCATTTGTTACGGTCCTGTGCCAGTCTCATCCATTCAATCCCGACGTGCTTTGCGATGCTAAAGCCCCTCTTTAAAATAGATCATAATTGAAAGAAATCTTGATCTTTATTTTCTTGAATAAAATATTTTCATTAAAACTTTCATCCAATTTTAGAAGTCCAAATTCTTTAAAATGTTACCATACTAAGCAATAATTAATAAAAAAGTTGTTTCTATTATTTTTGTTCTTGAATAGCTTTTAAAAAGTTTCTTCAGAGCGCGTCTTTTTTGTGTTTTTTACTCGCCGAAACAAAACACCGAGCGAGTAGATACATCGCGAGCAAGTTCGTTTCGAGCATGCTCGCCAGTGGATAGAGCATTCAAGACTTTGTTGCTTTATTATGTGATGTTATAGCCTTATAGCATATCGTATGCGTTAATATTAGTTTTGATGCTTCATTAAATATTTTTCATTGTCCAAGAATCTGAAATGTGAAAAATTCGTGCAACAAAGTTGAAAAAAAAGCGTAGACTGTAATTCTATGTAAGTTGTTTGGAGTTTCTATTCTTGGTTAGAACAAAAATATAAAAAACGAAATACATACGGTATTCCACAATATAATTTAATTTGAAGATGCTAAGTTGGAAATATTTTTGTAATATTCAGATAGTATACAGCCACAATAATATATATAGATCATGTTTGAGGATTTACCCCGAAATTCGACGTTTTCAAAAAGAAAAAAATAATCATCGAAATCAGTTCAGTAATCCCGAAAATTTCAGGTAACATAAGTATTAGGTGATCTGTGATAGATAACATAAACAAAAAAGATACAGCCGTATAGAGAACCCTCCTTTTTGGATCACAAGAATTGAGTAAAATCCAATATTCGTATCAGTAGACTGATAATAAAATATTAATACCAATTCACCCTTTCCAATTTCCCTTCATACAAACATCAATGAGCATCCATCTTTTCTACTAAACAAAAAGTCGGAAGAATCCAAATTAAATAGAAACTCATTTCGCGACTCCTATTATAAAATCTCTTTTCTTCTCTGTAAATAACCCTGACAGATGGAACTTGTCCTTGTTGAAGGAAATTCATCCCTGTTTCTATTATTGATAAGGCTTAAAATATTTTTATTTACAAGACGTTCAAAGTATCAACATTGGTATCCATTGAAAATTACACTGATCATTTTACATGTTCCTTGTGATTTTCGAAACTAAACTGAGACAGTGTAATTTGAATTCTATTGACATAATAATAAGGAACATTAAAATAGGAAATAATTAAGGGTAGGGTTGTCACATTACGCTGAATTGAAGCGCATTTTTTTTTCTGGTCAATTTGAAAAATGAACCGGGAAAATAATATCCGTAATTCAATCGAGTTGAAATTTTGGACGCCTGTCAATTTTCGATGGCGATACAATATTATGATAACAGTGAGTTGGTCTCATGATAGAGACAAATGGTAGACGACGGAACTCCTCAGTGACTCACAGGAGATAGATGATGTGTAGGCTCATTTCGATCCGCTCGCAGCACCGGAATGACTCTTGATCTTCTTGAACGTATAAACAAAGATGGGGATACGATCTATGGAGTTTATTCCAGACTTTGACTGGGAAAACTTGGCTCATATGACCGGTAATTTCGCTGGAAACAGTGCCCTTCAAACCGAAACAGCAATGTTTACACACCACAGCTTGGCGGATGAATATTTGGCAAAGGTGTGGTGGTACTTCCCCAGGCGGTCTCTTGTGCAGCGCAGGATTATGTAATGGAAAGTTCTGGGTGGCATTGTAGCTGTTATGGCAAGGCGTGGCGCTTACAATCAGACGAACGACTTGCTCGTCTCGTTACTTGTAACATACCATAACCTGGGAGTCTTCAAGGCACGAGTGAATAAGGTACTTCTAGGTAAGCGTGCACCATCGTAGACCGCATTGTCACTTACCATCAGGTGAAATAGTGGTCAAACGCGAACCTATTTATAATTAAAAAAAAAAAAAGATTCTATTCTTCTTCGCTTTTATTCTTCTTCCTTCCAAGGGTTCGCGAATCTCAGATTGAGAACCTCTGTAGATCCGTATCCCTTTGAAGCTATTTGTCGTGCGTCGCTAGAAACCCCTTTGTTTGGATCAAAGGTATTTTTCTTTTGTGGGTAGCTTTATTACGCTTGTTTGAACTGGTGGTGGTTATTTGAGTTTATTTGGAATCTGGTTATTGGGTAGATTGATTTTGATTTTTGTTTAGTGTGGTAGACCGCTGCCGTTCAGTAATTGGGTTTATTAATTGTAGTGGGAGGCTTCCTCTGCAAGAGACCGCCTGGGTAGTACCAGAATTTAGTAACCAATAAACGTTTTTTTTAGGGTTCCGTACCGAAAAAGGGAAAAGAAACTATAGTAGGATCACTTCATTGTCCGTCTGTCCGTCTATACGTCTGTCGGTCAAGATCCATTTTCTCATTAATGCGTAAAGGCTTCAAATTGAAATTCTTGTCATATACTCGGGTCTACAGTTTATTTCAGTTATGTATGATAATATATCGAACTTGTAAGTCAACGCGATCAACAGATAACGACTGTTTATGTCGCATATTTAATAAACTTAATATTAATAATTAATTTACTTAAACCTTGACACTAGTTATGGACGCCGCAGCCGGAGGGTGCAAAGAAACACCAAATGTTCTTAAACTAGGTTTATTATAATTAAAATACTACATATCTAAATCCTAAGCTAAAGTGTGTACGTTCGGTCTGAAGTTAGGAGCCGAAGTTACCTAAAATTACGGGGATTACAGTATATAGAGACATGGGACAGTTCTGCTGCGTCTGCGTTTCGCCGTATCGCCGCCGGTCGCACAGTGTGGTGTGGAATGCGGTGTCATCATTCTGGTCATCGGACGGGTACATAACACACTAGTCAAATAAATCAAAACAAAAAAAAAACTGGGTTCGCATTTTAGATCCGCCCGGTATAGACCACAATGACAGATGGCTAATTCCGAACGCAACATAATAATATCTCACCCTAATTTAAAGATTACAAACGGCAGGTACAAACACACCCCTCCGCAAATAAAATTAGAAAAAACCCCAATCCTCTTACGTTTTATACTTTGCCGTAAATCTGTATAATTTTATTACCTAATTTCTCTACCGAATTGAATACGAGACCGACAAATTGCTTTCATTATGAAGGAAATAATTCGACAAGTGCGTGTCAAACCGCGCCGATTGTAGAGTTCCGTCGTATTACTTATATAGCAGAAACACAAATGATTATATTAATTAACGTAGTGACTAAATATTCTATAATATCTTGTATAAAAAACATTAATATATTGAAAAAGATAACTTTAAATGCGTTATCCCTAAAGTTAACAATGAAAATTTACCAAATTAAGATGTCATTCAATATTTAAATTTTTACATTGTCTTGCACATTAAAAATGTTTTAAACTTATACATAATTAAAATTTATTGTATAATTAATCATTAAAATAGGTTTTCTTTGTTAATTATGTTACTCAATCGGTAAAGGATTTCATTATAGCTATTGGCAATGTATAACCCTAAAAAAGATACTAAATTAAATACACTTTGTAAAGAAAAGAAGAGATGGAGCAGCTCGATAATCTTACAACAAAGCATCAATAGCGGGATCATTTGCATACATTTTAAGAAGTAAATAAGAAAATAAATTGGATTCTCCCAAAAAGTATCTACCCTCATTTTGAACGCACTCTTATCAAGAATAAAAAAGTCAATTTGAAACCCAATTCGTTTTGTTGGTAAGTCACAAATTAGTGTGCTCATGTTTCATTATACGAATTGACTCGCGTACTTATAAGGAAGTTTTACTAAAGCCGTGTTTCCTTCACGTTTTTTGGTCTACACAATACACAAAAACCTCTACACGAAACATTGTCATTTGTATTGGACATGTACGTTTTTGTCCGTAGGTTTATTATAGCAAAATAATGTAAAACCGGAAATCAAAGTCAACTATTTTTGTTTCTCAACTAATATTTGCAAAGGTAATAAAAAGGGTTCCATGTTGTTTTTCCTGATGGTATCCGGATACAAATATTTATGTAAACGGAAAACTTAGAATGCTCTTTGATGTATTTTTTCTATTATTTGTAAGAACCGAAGTAAACGTAAACACGTCCTGGAGGCATACCATGACCTCATATAGCGATTCAATTGAAGACCTAAACTGAACCGCGTCGCATAATTGTACCGTGACGTAGAAACATAAAAAATAAGAATTTTTTGTTTCTACCGTTTTAAATCTAAAATGAACTTAGTTTAGGTTGAAAATGACTAATTAGCGACTCAATTTTGGTTGATGCCAGTTTAGATTGAAAACGGCAGCAACATAAAAAATAAGACGTCACGGTACGATTATGCGACGCGGTTCAGTTTAGGTCTTCAATTGAATCGCTATAAGAGGTCGTGGTAGTCCTCCTGTGCTTTTAAATTGACAAAGTAAATAGTAGGTATTTCATGACAATTCAAAACCGGACAATATTAAAATTATTCGTTTTAGTCCTTTATTGAACAATTTATTATTAAAATACCTAACAATTATATTTTATAATTACTCGACTAAATAACCAATGTCTAACTAAAAGCATACTAATTACCCTTCAGTTCCTCACAATAGAAATTACCATCAGTATTGCAATGCAAGTGTCAATACTGGCAATAAACAATTGAAGTCCATTAGAATCTAATACCAATTAAAACCCTTTTAGAGAGGTTGTAGCTATTTACAGTGTTGTTTTCACTATTGAAATTGCAGTGTTATTTCATTTTATTACAATTGTACACTTAAAATTCTTAAGCACAATTTTACTCGTGTACCTAATGACTATTTTCCATCTTCATCCTTTCGCTGTTGCCACGCTTAGTGATTATTTATTTTAATTATTGTACAGCGCCTTAACATATATGTCCATGGCGACACTGTACTGGCATGTAACTAAGAACTAAGACATTTAATTTGGTTCTTTTCTGTTGTGGCGGGAAATTTAAATTTCAAACAGTTTTTTCGTTTTTAGAGCTACACCGGGTCACTAATATAAACGAGACTGTATTTCGCGCCAACCGTAAATCATTGTTTGCGTTATTATGTTGAAATATATAGCACTAATGTACTGTATCTCTGAAATATGTTGATAAACACTGAAATCACCAGTTTGACGGTTTATTGACCTATTAGAGTTTTATTATAATAAAACTATAAGTGGGCCAATACTGTACATCTGTTTTTTTTAATTGTTAAGGTAAAACTAGAAATCAATATAGAAGCGCAAAAAGTATTTTTTTTATAATGTTTGTCTGTCTGTCTGTCTATTATACAGCTGGTAACAAATAAAATAATTGAAATCTTTCTTTTATTTTTAACTTCAAATTTAAACTTATCAGTCTTATTACTCAAACCTGAAACCATTAAAAAAATCAATATAATAACGAAGCTTACTTATACCAATTCCTTTTTAATTTCAATGAAATATTATTTTCCTACTCCAATATACAAAAGTTTTTAGAACCTACCGTATCGATCATTGTATCTTTTTACTATGGTTTTTTAATATGGCTATAACATGCGTTGTTTCCCGATAATAATAAAATTGCCATTCAAATTATACCAACAATAAAATGGAGTGTATCCACTCACTTCAATTACTCAATATCTAACGGAGTGACATTTACACCTTCAGATTTTATGCGGATAATTGTGGTGAGCTTTACGGCTTAATCATAGTTTACATTTACATAATAATCAGGGAGTTAATATAATATTTTCTTTGTTTATGAAAAAAATAACTCATAAAACAATGTTTTGTATAAATATTAGGACATACACATACATTACATTAAATTTACAGATCTTTTTATGTTATTTATTTACTTGTATGTCTTGGAGTGCACTAAGGAATAGTTATTTTATCTTATGTTATCTTAAGACATTTATAATTATTAAAGTTACAATATTATAATTATGCACTATAACTTAAATCAATTACATTTGTGTACTAAAAAAAAATTACATCAAAATACGTTTTGAAACCAATCCAATAAAATCGTATCGTAGTCGCATCGGAATCGTGTCGCAACTTATAAACTTCCTTTTCTACTACCTACAGTACTAAAGTTTACGAGGCATTGTTTTATTAATATCTATAAAAACTGTTTCAAGTGCATAGCACAGTATAGCTTCAGTTAGAACTCGTCTTATAGCTTTCTGCGCTTATAGCGTTTATGGGTGCCCTAGGTTTATTTAATTTTAATGCGCTCGCGGTTCGTTGTTTGTTTATATTTCGTTTAGAATATAATTATTGTTATCATAAATCAGTAAAGTATAAAAAAAACATTAAGATTTATTAAAAATTTAAAATAAGTCTAGAAGAATAAGCTAGTGATGAAGAATATTTCTTTTTTTTAACTGATGTAATTCTGTCTATTTTTGTTCCACGTGTAAGCTACAGAATTATTTTTTCACTGGCTCCTTTAATTCGACTTGTAAGCAATATAACCCGTATAATTATTATACAGAGTGGTTATTTTAGATAGAACAGTAAGGGAAGCTACCTGAACTCGTAGCTACATTTTTTTTTACAGGAAACTGTCCCTAACTTTAAAACATAGTTAAGTTTAAGTTAGAAAGAAACAGGACAATTTTTAAGTTTTATTTTTGTCGTGTCAATCGCTCTTCCGTCTTTTACGGATTGAAAGATTTTCTGTACTAGAGACTCGCGCTATGTACAAAAGACGGAAGTTGTATGTACATCTATTGATTTGTTTAATTATAAGCTCTATTAATATGTATCTTGTGTTCACTTCAGACTGACGCAGCCACACCCGAGCCGCGAGACAGCGCGTCCTCAGAAGGATCGATCTTCTCTATGATTCCTGACAAACTGTCAGGATCTATCTGCGGAGCTGTCCTTTTCATGGTCGGCTGGAAACTGTTCGCCAACAAACGGTGAACACCCTGTATAATACTTATCTCGTATTTTATGAACACCATGTATACATGTTCAATTAGGAAGAGAAGCGTGCGACGAATAAACTTCGTTTTATTCGATATGTCATGCTTTTGGAATTGTATATTTTTGCAATTTTTATAAACTTGTATGTAACTTGAATATTATAAAAAAATACACGTTTAATGCGCTAATTTTTGTGAAATTATGCATAAGTATATTAAACGGCAACGCACAAAGTAGATTTTATAAAATTTTGTAATCACGCTATGGTTTTTTTTTAAATTAACTTTTTGAATGAATTCTTAAATTTAACAATATTTTGAATTGCAAATACTATTAATTCTTGTTATAAAATAAATAGGCAGATGTCAATTATGAATAATCAGCTTTGGTATCATGCATTACATTTATTCTATAAAACGTAGCTATAAATAAATTAGCAGATTAAGATAATAATTTTAGTAATAAGTATGGACCAGGTGTGTAATCGTTTATAAAATGTCGAAAAATATTTTTTATTTAAATACGAGAAAGACCATATTTCCACAATTTGTTCCAAAGAGAGCAGCCTAAAATTTTGAACGTCGATTGATCTCATTTTTATTTTTTCTTTTTTAAATAAAAATGTTTATTTTAGATCATAAATATAATTAAATAATTATTTTAAGGTCGTTTTACAGTAAGGGTTTGTGCCAAGTTGTTTGATTGAGATTTTATCAGAGATGGTATATTTTAATAATTATCATTTATTGTTGTAAATAAGTTTATTATTAAGGTAAGGGTGAGCTACGTCATTACTGTTTTAAAATTACTTTGTTTATTATAAATATAATAAAAAACAGCATTTATGATAAAATTAATTGTAAACGTACCTAAGTGAAAAAATTGTCTATGTATTAATTGATTCAAAAAAGACATAAATGACGTAAGCTGCTGCTTTTAAAAATATCTTGTAAATAAGTTTTAGTAAACTGTAGTTGAACGCTAGTTAATTACTCATAAAAATAAATAAAATATAAAAATACGTGGAGGCTTCGTTCTTACAAAAATTGAAACAACGGGAACAATTTTTTTTGGGAACAAAACTAAATAATTTCCACCGCTCAGTATGGATATGAGTTTTATTTTTAATATAATTGCATTTTATTTTTAGATTAATAGATTATGACGAAATGTGTTCACATGTGATAGAATATTCAAGAACACTATTAAAAAGAAGTTTTCCTAATGATCTCTTGGAAGCTCTTAATTGTCGAGAATGATTCTGTATTTTTGCCAACGAGATAATGTTCGATATTCTCAGTGAAAATACACAAAAAAGTATTGCTACTGTTTTCAAATAATATAAATAAAAACCTACTGATTTTCATTAAACCAATGTTTCATAACTTTGAGAAAATGTTTAATTGGTGAGCCGTCTAAGGGACTCATTCCATGTGATGGGTGTGGGTGTAATAGGATGGATTCATTTTATTTTTAATCGGGTCTTAAAAAAATATCGAGAAAATGCCCAAAAACAGGCCGTCACATGGGATGACCCCCTTAAGCAAAGTCTCATTAAAACTTGTACAAAAAAAAATTGGTTGTCGGTAAAATCGGTTTACGGACGATACTTTCTCGTAATTTTTGACAACATAATATCTTGTTTGATAGGAAAACATCGAACATTTATAATGATAATGTTTTGTGTAGAGGTTTCAAGTAGAACTGATCGTGTGTGGGCGTGATTTGGCATGACAAGTAACACTATCATGACGCTGCCGATTGGACAATAAGCAGTATAGTGTATGGTCACCCTTATTTTCCCTTCTGCGAAAATATTTCGTTAGCAAAAAAACAGTTAATTGAAATGAAAAAAAAACGCATTTAAGAGTTTTGTAAATAAATTAATAATTGGTATGCTTAGTGCTCTCTTATGTATTTGTAATATTGTAGTGAAACAAATTCTAAATTCTATTTAACAGTGCTTCGAATGGCTTAACCAAATTTTCATGGAAGAAATACAATTCAACTTGTGTTAAAATTGTAATTATTGGGGTTTATTAAATTTGACATAACATTTTTTGTAACACGTTGTCTGCTGAATGGACACATTTGGAAATCTTCACGCAACGTGTGTGTTTGCTAGCACTGGTGTGGCGTCGTAACTAAACTCCATCAGCTGTGCGGGCACATACAACTGTTGTGATACAACTGGGTTCGCACGCTTGGCGTGTTTTCGCTTGCCGCTTTGCCCGTAAAAACACAAACGTGTGTGTTTTCAGCAGCCAACGTCAACGATGTATGTATTGATCCCAAAAAATGAATGAGTGCCATCTTCTAGTGTCAGTCTATCAGATTATCCAAGGGCCTGACATGGATGTACCATGGTTAAAATCAATTGATAATTACCGCAACAAACGGCTCCATGTAACCTTCGAAGCTCGTAAGTTCTCAGATCTGGCATACCACTAGACTGTCACCCATCTAATTATAATTATGTCGCAAAGGATAAATTTCTTTCAGTCAAACGACAGCCTATTAATGTGGTCAAACTATATCACCGGGTTTTAAAAAATATGACTTACATTTATAGATAAACAAAAATGATTATTTTTATATTTCCGGTTTTTTTTAGTTATAACCTCAAAAATTATAATTTGTATTACTTCCATGTAAAATAAAACTATGTATCCTGCTTACTGCTTAAATATGAAAATTTAATAATATAAAATAAGTATTAAAAAAGAAATTAAAAGCAATATAATTGTAATTGATTTAAATTTATGACCATGTAATCAGAGATTTTCTCACTACCAAGTTTTTCTTAGCTATTTTCTAAATATAATAGAAATTTTGCTCCGAAAAACGATAACAACGGAATTCTCATTATTTTTAAATAAATATTTTTTAGTAAAAATGTGTGATGTATTCAATTAATTTTGACAAAATGGCCTGTACATTTTTAGATAATTTGATTTAATTAGTTTTATTTAATTTAAATTAGCTTGTATTGTAAAAATGTGACAAATTCTTAAATATTAATTATGCAATTTCAATGAAGTTACATTCATTATGTCATAATTGTGATATATTGGAGGCTTTGTCACGTTGTATACTGCCACTTTATTATTATAACATAATGTTCATTTATTTCAAAATATACTTTTTTATGAATAAAATCGTGTTTTATTCATTATGATTAATAATCTACCCCTTTTTATTTTACTAAGTAACGAGACGAGCAAATCGTTCACCTGATGGTAAGCGCTACGACTGCTCATAACAGTTATAGCGCCACCCAGAACTTTGCATTGCATATTTTTGCGCGGCACCGCACTGCGCTTGTCTATTTGAGACATCGGACTAAAATTTAAAAAATGACATCGCCGTAGAGTTTCTTGGTGCTATCTTCTCTAACGGGCGTATTTCCGAAGCACTGGTAGAGTCAATGGAGTTTTCCTTTTCCTGTGCGAGACTCAGGCATGAGTCACCACTTGAAAGGGAAATATCCTTTTTCTAACTCAAACCATAATTAGATAATAATCATTAGTTTCGTAGATCATAAAATTTGACTTATTTTTTTTTTTGTATTTCTATACTTATGTATAAGATATTATTTTTTTGACGTGTAAAAGTGCAATATTTTGCCTATTTACAATAAATGATTTGAGTTTGAGTTTGAATTAAAGTCTCATATGCCCAATAATTTCGCAGGAAACAGTGCCCTTCAAACCGGAACACAGTAACGTTTGCATAGTATTTACAGGCGGATGCAATTTGGTCATAAGCTTGAATATCAAAACTATAGAGGTAAATGTCCAGCATTATATCTCTTCACAAGTAATTTTAAAAGTCAGTTAAGTTCTACCTCCCAGCCAATACAAAGCAAAGCTCCCTATTATAACTTTCCACCATTTTTCCCATACTGTAACTGCAACATAAATTCAAACTCACGTGAAGTCTGAACACAATCCATCTAAGTTAAATGTCTTTTATAACTTGGAAAAACATTTCCACCAAGTTGCGGTTAACTTAATGCGGTCAGTTAAAACTTGATATGTTTCACTTAGATGTGACTTGGATGGCTTTATGACTTGGTTGAAAGCAGCTGAGTTCTCGGTCGATTTTATGGATGGCCACTTTAAGTTTTCAGCGGTTAAGGAGTAGCAGTAGCTTGAAAAATGTGCAAGTTGTACGCGAGTGGAAGAGTTTTCAGCAAGCAGTATTAGAATCATATTTTTTTTATATATAACTTGTTAAGGGACCGTACCATTAATCAAGTGAGGCTTAAAAAGGGGGAGGGGGTCTAGCAAAAATCACGAAATATCACAGGGGGGGGGGGTGTAGTAAGAGTGTATGTATTTTATCGTCAAATTCGCGATTTCTAAACCGAAAGGAATTCTAAAAATGAAAAAAAGGATAATATTCTAAAAAAAATTCAGATTCTTTGTAGGTACTAAAAAGACACGTGATTAAAAAACTGTGAGGGGGGGGGGGGATGTAGTAGTTTTAAACCTCAACACGTATCCCCATGGGGAAAATGGTTTAAAAAATGCTAAAAAAAAACATCACGTGATTAATGGACGGCCCCTAACTAGACGAGCAAGTCATTCACATGATAGTATACGCCACGTCTGAGATCTACAGTGCCACCCAGAACTTTCCATTACAATTCCACATGTGCAAGAAAAATTGTAGGCTATACTAGCTTTTACCCGCCAAAACCAGTTGTATCGAAAAGAAAAAACAATCCGTTTTATAATTATCATGGCGGCCCTATAAAATAAAATTTTACGTCACCTCTGGCAACCCTAAACACATTCCACAACATAACAATTAAAATAAACAACAATTAATACAAATCACAGCACAATAAAGTACATAAAAGTCCAAAAGCTGTTACAAACCCATTATTCACATATTTCACTAAATTCCGAAGATTCCAATTTACTGTTCCGGTGCGTTAATAAATTAAACGTCATGTTAATGGAGAATTTGTGGATGTTTTGGAGATAAGGAGATATTTTTGGATGTTTGGGGTAATGATGAACTTGGGTGGTTTACGGCATTTCAGTTTTTCTGTTCAAAATCTATTGGTGGTGTTTGTTGGTAATGAGCCGAATGCAGAGTGTAACGTGTGGGTTCAATTCCTGAGCCGACCATAATAATTATATTAATGGTAAGGTAGGTAAGGAATGTAAGGTAGGTAAGGTAGGTAAGGTAGGTAAAGTAGCTAAGGAAGGTAAGGTAGGTAAGGTAGGTCTGAGTCTAAATGTTTATGGGACCATGGTCCTCGTAGTTCCAACCAAAGGGATTTATTTGCTCTCAGTAAAGTAAACAGTCTGTGTAAAGTTCTGGATGGTACTATAACTGCAGGGGTGGCGCTTACCATTAGGCGCATGAACAACTTGCACGACTTGCGTCCAAAACAAAAAAAAAAAATTATCTATCAAAATAAATTAAACGTGGGAAAACATTTACAATCGCACAGCAGGTATCTGATTAATAGATTTAAAAACGTGTCGATTAATTTCAATCTATAGATTAAACACACCCTATTTCCTTGTTTTCAATAAAATGGAGGGTCTCATAGATCCTATAAATAAAAAAAAATATATCAAGATAAAACTGTGAGTGTGCATAAACTAACATAATTTTATTTTCGAAGGATACACGAATTGACGCCTCTTGATTAGCTATTCCCATAGACAAGCACGTATTAAAAACCCATGTCATTTCATCCAAGATTTTCTATTTTATGTTAATACTAGCTGCGCCCGCGGTTTCGCCCGCGTAATTCCTGTTCCCGCGGGAATATGGGGATAAAATATAGCTTAAGTTACTCGCTGTATCTTCCCATTAGTAAAAGAATTTTCAAAATTGGCCTAGTGGTTTAGCCGATACCTTACATATTTCCATACAAACTTTCATCCCCTATATTTATTTTACCCCCTCAAGGGTAAATTTTTACAATTTTTGAATGTCATAATTATTTATATCTAATGAAAAGCCTAAAAAATAAATTTGAAGCTCTAGCTTTAAAAAGGACGAAACTTCCATACAAACTTCCATCCCTTATTTAAAACCCTTACAATGCTATTTTCGCATTAAAAAGTACCCTATGTCCTTTCTCAGGCTCTAGACTATCTCTGGACCAAATTTCATTTCAATCGGTTTCGTAGTTTAGGCGTGAAAGAGCAACAGACAGACAGAGTTACTTTCGCATTTATAATATAAGTAGGGATCAGCGATTTTTATTAAAGTAACCAAGCCATTATAAACAGTATAGATATGTTAGGTGGATAGATTAACTCTTTATTGAAACACCACAGAACAAAGAAAACTTAAAAACAATAACAAATGAATTTTGACAGTTAGTGCCACAATGGGCGGTCTTATTGCTGAGAGCGATCTGTTCCAGACAACCATGCATGGAGAAGAGCTACAGAGAGATGGGCCAGTATCTACATTAAATATATTTTTGTTGTATTGGGGATCGAATATTTAAAGGTCATTTGAAAATTAAATTGGTATTAAAATTAAACTTGTAGGTATTTGTTTGTGGTTATTATTCATAATAGTGTTTTTTTTTAAATAAAGAAATACCATATTTTAATTTTGTGCGTCTGTCAACAATAGCATCGGCATTAGGATTTGTATCGGCGTTGACGTTTATTTAAATTTAGAATACAACAAAAATAATTGATATTCCTCAAATTTTAATTCAATTTCCATTCCCTGGCAATCTTGATTGATAGTCTCCATTCAAATAATCGTTAGCATTTCAATAAATTAAATTATTTTCGCAAACATCGCTTTATGTAATCATTTGCTCATTCCTTTTCCCACCACAAAGAAGGTGACAAACAGATTGGCATCCATCAAAAATACGATTCCCAAAAATCAGACTCATTCACTAAATAACTACATATAAATTCAGTATGGGCACTGCATAGATATTGCGCCAAATATAAACAAAAATATAATCATAATGGTTAATGATCAAATATTTTTTTTACTTTATCTTATGACGCAACAAGCTGATCTTTCACTTGATAGTAAGCGCTACACCTACCAATAACAGTTGCTATGCCAATTTTGCGCTGCAAAATGCTCATTACTCTACATAGTATCGGTTCTAAAGACAGACATGAACGTGAAACATAAAAACTCGAACATGAGAATACTGAAACATAAAACTTGTATCAAAAAAAATATGTAAATTGGAAACTTAAACCATAAATCCACAAAACTGAAGATATTATCTTATGTAGGTTTCATTCTCATAATTATGAGCAAAAATTGGACCTGACTTAAGTGTACTTTCGGCAAGTTTACTGTATTAGTTTCAGTATCCTTACTGTAAATACAGTGTCCGTACTGATTTATTCCAATACGTCACCAAACAATTGCAATTTTTGCATATAAAATATTCAAATTGCTGCCCGCACTATTAGGTAGCGTATCGAAAGAATAAACAAGCTACTTTTTTGGTATTCAAATTTTAGCAGCCGTGAACTATACGAGATTTGCATATAGACAAGGTGGCGATCATCGATCTATGATTATGTCAATTGGGGGGTCATATTTGAGTAGGGGTGTAACGGTGGTAGCCTAGTGGTAAAACGGCTGCCTTCCAATGAGAAAGTCGTGAGTTCAAATCCCAATGCGGGCATGTACCAATGTGTTTCTGTAAAGCATAATGTAATTATCACTCGGTGAAGGAAAACATCGTAAGGAAGCCCACGTATTTCGGAGGTAGGTATGTTATCCACCAGTACGGATCGTGTCCCCGTGGTCTATTGTAGCCTGACCCTCCTCACGAAAGTGAGGGGAGACCCGTGCTCAGCAGTGGGACGATATGGGTTGTTGATAAATCTTCTTGACTAAGGTACAGGTATGGAATGCGTAATTATAAATGCATCCATGTAACGGCAAGACAACACAATCAAGGGACACTAACTGGAACCAAATTACATCCGATATTGGACATTAGGACATCACATCTGCTTCCGATTAATTTGTACCTGATTAGGGAGCGGATGCCGTCGCTTATTGATCTTACAATCCATGGGGTAAGTGCTATGTAATCACAAGTATGTGGAGAAATCTAATCCTAGCCTACCATCCTACTATTCTATCCTTCCTAATAATTATATAGGTGTAAAGTTTAGTGAGTAGATAGATGGATAGATAGAAATAAGTTACTCTTTCATGCAAAAACTACTGAATGGATTTAGATGAAATTTGGCATACAGATAGTTTATTACCTAGGGCCTTACCACGACCAGTTAAATCCATCCAGTTTAAGGCCTTAAACTGAACTGCCCTGCTAACTGGCACCACCAATATCGCTCAGCGTTCATAAGTCGACCAGAGACATTTATCCAAAGAGATCGGAACAATTTGTTTGCATTTATGGGAGTTTATATAGCTCCATCTTATTTTCTTTCTCTCTCATTATCTTCGGTCTATTGTTAGATTAGGTTTATTAGAATCAAAAAAGCATTTTTTTTTTTAAAACATCATTTACTTTTGACGGAAATTGACATGAATAATTATATAAAAAAATACAGCCTGTGTTATTGAACCCATGGATTCTGTTGCTGATAAGGATCAATCCTCGACACATAGAACAATGTAAACTTATAACTTGTCAACAATTTTCTTTGTTCTATGGTGTTTCAATGAAAAGTTTCTCTATCCGTAACTTTCATGGCGTTTGGTTCGTCATTTTCACAATACAACATCATGTCATTTAGAATAACTCCCCATCAACTCAAAACCCAACGGCGAATCAAAAAAGCAATATGTAACAAATTTGTTTTTCAATTCCATACCAATTTTGCATACGGCACCCCGTCACGGTATAACAAGAGCAAATAAACCACCGTATACACCGTATTGTGGTTTTTACGAACCGTATTTTTTTTCCATTTTACCGTATTCTTTCTTTTTCATTGCCTAGGTGGGAATGTAAAGCCGATTTTGGGCGTCATAACTGTGTGATATTGTGACAAAATTCGTTAATAACCGGCGAGACAGGGATTTTTTATTTTATTTTATACGCTTTGGTTATACGATATCGTTGATGGGGGCTTACATAGTATTACCACAGCCTAACAAATCGTCGTCTCTACACTGGAGCTGTAGAATAGAATAGAATAGAATAGAAAACTCTTTATTGTACACCAGAAACAAAATTAAACACAGTACAGAAAAATACGCAGTACGCTGTACGCAGTATACCTTTAATAAATTAATTAATTTTAGCTTTTTATGGCTGATTTTCAATATAATATCATCAACAGATTCCCACAGTCGATGACTAAATAGAAAACTATTTCAAATTTAGAGGCACGTGTCTAAAAATTAGCCCTTTATGGTTTCCCATGCAATAATCGGTGTATTCACCTTTACTGTGTAAGCCGGCAAGCTTTTAGCTGGTGGTAAATGATTTTTGAATTATTAATATTTTTTGTCGTAATTTGTCGAAAGGAGATTTTTAATGCTCATTTTGTTGTTAGGGAGATTAGATTATAAACTGATTGAAGGGTACTTTCAATTTAAATCCTACAATTGAAAATTAAGCAAAATTATTTCTGTTTCATGATTTTTTAGTAAGTCAGGATTTAAAAAATACAGATATGTCAGGAAAAAATAACTGTTTGTTTATTTAAATATTTAGGTAAAATAAATTTTATTTAAAACAGACATTCTTTCTTAATAATTTCATCATTGTATTATATACCACATATTGTATCAAAACAACTCAATATTCTAATCAAAAAAGAATTCACTTTTACTATAATAAGAGTATATCTATCAGTTTTATGAACTCACTGAATAAAATTGTACATACAACGAAAACACAATACATTCATGTACCATACAAATTCATTTTAAAGCACAACAGACGTATAATACATGGAACAACCGACACCCCGCGCCGAGACATTTGCATTGATATTGAATGTCCAGTACGCGCCTACAATCAAGGGATGATTTTACATGACATAGAATATGAAATTCGCAGATGGGACAGTTTAAAACAAAATGAACGTACTAAAGTTTTAACCATAGATTAGGAAATCAACGATGACCGAACTTTTAGACATGTGAAACAGTTTTTGAATGACATTTTAAATACTTGACGAATAAATTTATTCTAGAATAGAATAGAATAGAAAACTCTTTATTGTACACCAGAAACAAAAATAAACACAGTACAGAAAAATTACAATAGGTAAACCAGGGGAGTACAATGGGCGGTCTTATCGCTGAAGGCGATTTCTTCCAGACAACCATACAGACAGACAGATTCTAGGACTGTTAATTCAGCTTTTGCCACAGTCAAAGAGGGAAAAGAAAGAAAAAATATCTTTATTGTTAAATAGTTTAGTTCTTGGTACCTCAGGTATCAAATGATTGAGGCTGTGCTGTTATTGATGAGCCTGTTTCTACTTCTTACCCTGAACACTTAATTTTTCACAAATAATGTAACCATGACAAAGCTAAATTGGTATAAACAGTCGTATTATAAATAACATGTCAATCGAATTTTTTGACGTTTACATTATGGGCGAAATTTCAACACAATTTTTAATCAACACTATTTTTATTGGATAATAGGGCTGCTGTTCTACGCCTAGTCCAGTTGATACATTGTGGACACTAAAATCATAAACCAAATGTTTACATTACATTTAAGTCATACACCGTAACGTCGATTACATAGATACAATGCAAGTAGGCAATAACCCCGGGCGAGGCATAACTTTGCCAGATATTCATCCGCCAAGCAGTAGTGTGCAAACATTACTGTGTTCCGGTTTGAATGGCACTGTATCCAGCGAAATTACTGGGCATGTGAGACTTTCGAGCCGATGTCTCAGGGCAATGCAAAGTTCTAGGTGGTACTGTAACTGTTATGGACAGAAGTAGAACCAGTCAAATAAAATAAAAACCTCGACCCTTCTGTACAATTATTCTATGCCCACGAATATTATTAAGGCTTCCATTTGGCTACGAGCAGACTGTTTAAGTGATATTAGACGGGAATCCGGACGTCATTATTGATTCCGACAATTCCGATGGACGGAACGGAATTGCGTTAGATGACGTCTGGGTGACGTGCGGTTGCATTGTCCTTTATGAACGGGCAGTGAGATTGTCTAGACGAGCAAGTCGTTCATCTGATGGTAAGCGTTATGCCTGCCCATAACAGCTACAGTGGCCAGAACGTTCCATTACAAAAAGTTGGGCGGCACTGCATTGCACTCGTAACCTTGAGACATCAGTTCTAAAGTCTCATGTGCCCAGTAAATTTGCTGGAAACAGTGGTACAATACCCTTCAAACTGGTACTCAGTATTCTTTGCACACTACTGCTTGGCGGATGAATACCTGTCAAAGGTTTGGTACTTTCCCAGGTGGACTCTTGCTCAGGCCTACCACATGGGAAAAGAGGCCTAGACCTGAGTCGGGACTTGTTTGTAGCACGCACTGTTGTTATATATTGTACATTCGTTTGGTATATTTTTCGTAGTTGTTCTTAACTGTTCTTTCTTCTTAACTTCTTTCTTTCTTCTTCTCCTTCAGAGAAGAAAAGGTAGTGTGAAGAAGAAAGAGTAAAAAATGAAAAGTGTCATTATGACCCTTAATAATTCCAACAATTTTTTTTATGGTTTAACTAAGCTACATAATAATTATTATTTATTAACAAAATTCAAGATGTTTGGGAGATCCGCTGAAGCTGAATAGAGTTTAAAAGCGAAATAAATGTTTTTTTTTTACATTTTGTATAGCGTGGTTTGGAGCAAAGTAACATTACAGAGTAAAAACAAAATCCATTTTTGTAAATCTGTGGTAAGTAATATTATGCAGTCATCCATCATTTAAGGGTGGATGCAAACTTCTGGTCATACCCCCTATCTATTACAAATCCTATTTACCCAGACAATAGGTGCACGAGTAAAAAAACACAATCAAATCCCTAATGACGGCATTTAAGCTGTTATTCCGAACCAACGCGTTTGCTTTCCTTACGTGTCACGTGACTCACACGTGACCGACGCCATTTTGAATTCGTAACCAGCTCAGCTTGATCCCTCTTTGTGAGCAATTGAGTTGCGTGAGCAGGTCTGTTTTAAATGGCGCTGTACCGGTCATTATTTCAATCATTTGAATTTAGGATTTCTTGCTTGAGACTTACAAACATTCCGATTTTGATTCGACAAGCAATTTTAAACCCTTAAGTTATGGCGATAGGGATTAAGTCGAGTGTTTACAAAAAATAAATTTTCAAGTAATTTCACTGTATGAAAAGGCCTATTGGTTTATATCAAAATAATAGAGATGATTTTGGTGGTTTATTTACTGGGCGGGAGTTCAGTATTTTTTTAAATTGTCTTGCATTGTTGTTTGGGGTGCACGCGGCCTTATTTGTATAAGAAGAGTTAATGACAGATAATTTAGCATTACTACTTGTTTATGTAAATAGTTAATTGATATTGTATTGTCGGTTTTAAAAGTTGCTAAGCATAAACCATACTTTAAATTACCCATGGAAAAAAAAAAAATTGCTCCTGTAAACTAAAAGTTAAACTAAAAGTGTGGACGGGTTGAGCTACTTCTGGGGCCGACTGTACTTATTATAAATGGTTTCAGATAGCATAAGGGCCACCCAAGGGCCTCTGACGTGGATAACAGCTGGGAACAACAACCCTACAAAAGCAGCATGTGTTTAGGTTTTCAAAAGTAATGCCACAAGAAAAAATATTTTGAACGTTAAATACTTAGGCGGAAAACATAAATGCTGAGCAGCGTGCGGCGCTGTCAGTTACATAATATTTTCATCGAAGTGACGACTCTGCGCGCGGCGCTGTCAAAATATATCACAGTGACAGCGCCGCGCGTATCTGTTGTTTGCTTTCCTAATTTTGCAAAGACTTGCGAATCTGAATATGTGGGGATTACGCAATGTCTTTGAACTCTGAGCTTCAACTCCTCACCTGTCTGAAGCTACAAAAAAATATTCCAAACATAATTTTAACCCGTACCTACAACCAGTTTTTAAGTGACCAAAAAATCATAATCAATGTAACACCAACCAGACGTGTTAAAAAATAAAAACCCCGAGACTAGATAGGGATGAACAACCAAAAAACGTCGACCTTCCCAACGTCTTTCATTCGCTCCTCTTGTACTAAAATGTTGAAGGTTAAAAAGGGAAGGGGAGGTCTTCAGATATTGGTGGCGATGTATTAATGGTTTTGGACCCGAACGACGTGAAATTTAATCTTACCCGCAAAAAGTATTCAATAGAACGCGACAAAAAGACTTGATAAATGGAACTCTTGAACGGTCATGGGCGCCTGGTACCATTGGTTCTTGAGACATCTTTTGGATCAAGACTTTGAGTCACTAATTGACAAAAAGCTATTATTAACAAAGTTTTTTTTTTTCTCACTATCCATGCTGGGGAACCTATTCTATCCATGCTGGGGTAATATTGCCCCCCATTTCCTTTTAAATGTTTTAGTCCCTTGCAATCTCTGAACGTTCCGTAAGACAGAAGTATGTTATTTATATTGTAAGTAACATCATAGTTATCATGAATCGATAACAAACCTTCATTAATAATTAATGCAAGGAGAAATGTTGTAATTTCTTGTACAGTCACCGACAAAAAGTCGATAAAAATATCCATCTTTCTTTATACCTAAAACTCTACGCAACGCTTTTGGTATTTTTCTTGCGTTGCTAAATTTTACGTTGCTACTTTTGTTTATGACTGTACCTAACTCATGTAAAATGATGTTATTCTTTCTTTTTTATGAAAACTAGTCTCGTTGGATAAAATAATTATGTCTCCATAACCTACCTACCTACTTGTACGTAATTCGTAAAAAACTTATTCTCTATAAAAAGAATCATAAACAGATATTCAAGGAAAAATATAACTTAAATAGATAACCAAATCTATAAGATCTTTATAGGGACGGGAAAGTGCCCAGAACGCTGGCAGCATTGCCACACTGAATGGCAATACTGATTTTTTAGCCTAAATAGGAACCAACATTCTGGTAATAGACTGCTATTTTAATCATATTTAAATGGTATACATTTAATACAAAGTTAGCCAACTTGCATGTTAAGTGTTTTGGATCAATAGTGTTATTAATGACCAAGTATACTTCTAAAGGTGCACCTCCACTAGGTGCTATGTTAACATATATTGCACCGCTTGCAGCGTTCCATTGGCAGCTATAACTAATGATGGTTGCTGTCAATTCTGTCTGTGTTTTTCACGATCCGCCGAAGTGGAAACCTGATAACATTATTGGCACCATCTCAGCTTTTTACTTGTGTATTTGTGGTTTTTATTATGATCTAAAATATGGTAACTAGCTAGGTGAGACTTTTACTAGCTTTTTTAACACGTTTACTGCTGAAAACTCAACTGTGTTTTTTATAGATTGCCGCAAATACAGGAAAACACAACGGTGTGTGCAGATTCGTAACCGTTAGAAACACCGTAACTTAAATCCTGTCTGATGGTGGTTGATACTAAGTTAATCATGAAAAATATAACTTTTGATTTATCATCAGCCCACACTCGTCCACTGCTGGACGGAGGTCTCTCCTAGTGAAGGCCCTGGAGCCCAAGATCCGGCTCTCCTCCTCCAGTCTCCGCCAGCCGTTTTCGCAAGTCGACACTCCACTAGTAAGAGGCTTCTTCTACAAGAGACCGCCCGGGGATGTACTACAGCTTTGCCTGTTATTCATCCGCCAAGCAGTAGTGTGCAAACATTACTGTGTTTCTGTTTGAAGGGCACTGTTTCCAGCGAAATCACTGGGCGTGTGAGACTTTAAAACTGATGTCTCACGGTCACGAGCTCAGTGCAGTGCCGCGCAACATTATGCAATGCAAAGTTATGGGCGGCGCTGTGACTCATGGGCAGGCGTAGCGCTTACCATCAAGTGAAAGACTTGCTCGTCTCGTTACTTAGGCAAATAAAAAAATGTTAAACGATATTCTATATCCCATTCAAACCCATTCACGGGAAACCATCCATGCAGTTATACCGTAATTTGCGTCAGGACAAACAATGGCCACGTGCCACCCTGAGCCATGGTGGCTATGATTAAAGTAATCATGGAGGACCCATGATGCACGCCTTGGTGTTTAGTGTGATTGACTAGTCTACGATTACTGATTTGTTGAATCGGTCGTGATATGTGATTATTGGTTGACGGTAGAAAGATTTTAGCGGAAGTTTAGACACGCGCCACTGTGGGCACCTCCCTTAATTTTTTTACCGACTTCAAAGTGGAAGTTCGTTTATCTAACCATTGTTTTTTATAAACGTGACATTTTGCGTTACTGGGCATATGATATTTTAGGACCGATGTCTCTGGGTGACGAGCGCAGTGCAGCGCCGCGCAGGATTATGCAATGGAAAGTTCTGGGTGGCACTGTTATGGGCAGGTGTAGCGCTTACCATCAGGTGAACGACTTGCTCGCTTCGTCATTAAGTCAAATAAAAAAAAACTAAGAAATGCATTTATAATCTACTTCTTTCACTTCTTAAAAAATTCTCTTTGATAAGCGCTTGCCAAAGTTAATAACTGTCTGTAAGCCAAATTGTTCGCAGTCCCTAACACTATAGAATTAAGTACAGTAATCCGCTGTTATAATCCTTCAGATCTGAAGAAGCGCTGTGCATTAATCCTCGGGAAAATGGGGAAAATGCGTAAAGGGTGTTATTTGGTCACGATAAAGACTTATTTATATTAATATAGTACTTATTTACTACACGTAAAAACAAAATTAAAAAATCTTTACTTACACGGGCCTTTGACTGCTGAGCCGACTTTCTTGTCTAGTCACCGGTGCGGCTCTGCACGCGCCATAGTGTTTTCCCATACAACAAACACAACAGTTGTGTTTTGCCGTACTCGTGGCAAGTTATGAAAAACACGATAGTTGTGTTTTCAGCAGTGAACGTGTTAAGAGGGCACTCTCGATTACCGCCTTTAACAGAATACCAGACAACGCAAAAAAATTCGCAAAAATTGGTTCAGAAGACGCATGAAACTAGTAGATCCTTTTTTTTTATTTATCTGAGTGACGAGACGAGCAAGTCGTTCACCTAATGGTAAGCGCTACGCCTGCCCATAACCCCTCCCACCGCACTGTTCCTTGAGAATATTTAATAAAAAGCAAAAGCATAACCCTCCTTTGGGAATTCGGGTAAAAAAAGTTAAGCCACAGTTTTTTTATTCTTTTTTATAAGAGCGACTCCCGACTTGTTAATGTTAAAAAACTAGTGGCGCATTTCAATAATCCATAACTAATTTAGCAGCTCGCGTGCCGCCCGCCGGCCGCCGATCCATTGGCGAGTTTAATTACATCCCATCAGGGCAGGACACCCCGCCGATAATGTGACATCAAAGCAAACGCGAAACCACCCCTTCACGCCTAGAAAGTGTGACAGAAATGTACTAGGGGTCGCAAGCTTAGTGGTTAATATTTAATACATTTTGTTGGCTACCGATAGGCAGAGAATACCTTTACTAAGACTCCGCTGTCTGTGTGTCTGTCTGTCCGTCTGTCACCAGGCTGTATCTCATAACCCGTTATAGTTAGACAGTTGAAATTTTCACAGATGATGTAATTCTGTTGCCGCTAAGTAACTAATTAAATACTAAAAAACAGAATAAAATAAATATTTAACGTGGCTCCCATACAACAAACGCGATATACGGAACCCTTCGTGCGTGAATTCGACTCGCACTTGTTTTATTCGACTGAGCTACGGGACGATCCAGTCATTAATTTGGTAAGCGCTATGCCTGCTCATAACAGTTACAGTGCCGCGCAGAATATGCATTGCATAATCTTGCGCGGCACTGCACTGCGCTCGTCACTTTGAGACATCAGTTCTAAAGTCTCAAAGCCCAGTAATTTGGTTGGAAACAGTTTCTGAACAGTTTTTTTTCCAGTCAATCTCAGGTTTTCTAAATCCACAAATTTCCAGGATTATGAGAGTAGTATCTAACTTTTAATCTAAAAAAAGTCAAAGTGCAACGCTTACTTTTAGCGTGCAGGTTTAACGATCTGTGTGTCTCATCTCAGTAACGTCACATCAACAAAAAACTATCCAACGCTATAACTACTGCTATAAAGTCCAATATCGCAGTAGCGTTGTTAAAATAGCGGTTTAACTTAACGTGGTTCAGTTTAGCGGTGCGAATTAATATCTGCCAACTTTGAGGTTCTTTATACTATGATTATGAGCATTTGACACTGCAATTGTGCGATATGAATTGTTGAAGAACCTTTGTAGGATTACGATGCGCGTGAGAAATTAAATTGTTAAGAACCTAATATTCGTATACGGGGATTAATTAGGCGGGAAAGATAATGAGGACAAATTCGCTGCTTAGTCAAATCGGATTACGATAATTTGAGAAATTCTCCAAAACTGTTTTTGACACGTTCACTGCTGAAAAAAACTACTGTCGTGTTTTTCATAGCTTGCCACGAGTACGGCAAAACACAACTGTTGTGTTTGTTGTATGAGAAAACACTATGGCGCGTGCCGAGCCGCACCCGTGGCTAGACAAGAAAAACGGCTCAGCGGTCAGTGTTAAGTGTTTAGTTGTAGAAGGCCTCTTTTACAAAAGCACGCTTGGAGGTATCACACCTTTCCCATGACGGAACAGTGGTACTCTCTCAGTAATTTGTGCGCTTTACAACTCAGGACTACCGGGTTCGAATCATCAAGCCTGCAACAATGACTGAATCTACATGTGCAGATTTCCATCGCTCCATTCATCTGAGAGTACGTTTAACTGGGTCCCGATCGTTTTGGATGAGTTATCGATAACGACAGACGCCTATGGACAACCAAACACCAGAAGCAGTACCACATACCTTATCCGAAAATAATCATGGTACAGCGATAAGACCGCCCATTGTACTACCCTTGTTTACCTATTGTAATTCTTCTGTAATGTGTTTATTAATGTTTTTGGTGTACAATAAAGAGTTATTCTATTCTATCCTATTCTATTCTTCTCTCTGAGAGAAAGCTAGTAAATCAATAACGTGTAACGATCGCAAACTTAGATCTTTACTCTTAACTAGGATTCCCTGTATCAAGGACCCCAACAGTGGTACAGCAAAAGGTGATAAAGACACAATAAATACTAGCAAGTGACCTAAACATCATAACATGAAAGAAACAGATAAAACATGACATGGCTTAAGAAAATACAAAACTTTAATAGGACACACTTGAAATTTCAAAACTTAAACAACAATTAACTCAGTCATCTGCTAAGCTATCGGCATCTTCCTCCATCACATCCCATAGGTACCTGATAACAGAAAAGAAGAAAGTTAAGCAGTGATAACCTAGAATCTATCTACCTATATATATAAAAATGTTATGTTGGTTTGTGTATGCTTTAAAAACTCAGAAAGTTCTGCACCGATCGAGCTGAAATTTTAGCATGATATATAATCCGCATCAAGGATTGTTTTTATCTATTTTTTTCATCAGTGACATATCAGCGAATTTGCGAATGTGCCACAGCGAAGCGTGGCAGGGTACAGCTAGTTATATATATTTATTATTTAGCGCTACGCCTGCCCATGACAGTTACAGTGCCACCTAGAGCTTTGCATTGCATAATCCTGTGCGGCACTGCACTGCGCTCGTCACCCTGAGACATCGGCTCTAAAGTCTCATATGCCCAGTAATTTCGCTGGAAACAGTGCCCTTTAAACTGGAACACAGTAATGTTTTCACACTGCTGGTTGGCGGAAGAATATCTGGCAAAGATGTGATACTTCACCAAGCGGACTCTTGCAGAAGTTAAGTCCTAATACTGCAACAAGTTTGCCACATAATAAATCTCTTAGAAGTAAACTTGTACCCAATGAAGACTTCACTCCGAGTTTATTTTGGAGTTGTACGCCTCGAGGAGTGGAGTCCTATACCCAACGGTGAGTTGAGATGGGCTGAGATGCTGATAATGAGACGGATCTTTAGACCCTTCCACTAACAAATAAGATGACGTATTGTAGAAAACAAAATAGGGGAGATTGTAAAAGGAACCTGGTATTCAGCTCGACAGTCCTGTTGCTGATAGAGCTTTCAATTTTGTCAGTGTCGCTGGGTTGCTCAGTCGAGTCCACGTAGGCGTCGGATAATGACGTCATGGAGAGCAGCATGGAATCTGTGATGATGGCGTCGCCTGCATCCCCCCTTTCCATTTGACTCCTCGACGTTCCTAGAGTCTGTTGAAATAACTATCTTTAAATTATGATCATCAGCTAGACACTGAATTAGATGACATTTTGGAACCAACTGACAGCAGGGGCTATCAGGCAATGTAGTTTAGGATTCATGTCGTGTAACTTTTTTGTAAAGGAGATTTTTTAATAGGTAACTTCAATGTGACCGTCATGTTCCTTAAATAAAAAAGATCATAAAGGTCATTCATGTGTTGATCAACTTTTCTGATAGCTGAAGTGGTTCACCTGGTCGAGGTCTATTTCCTCCGCCGAACCAATTTAGCTATATAGGCCTCGATGTTATGACCTCAGTGGAATTGGAAGAGAACCTCGCATTACAATTATTATAAACTCACGTCAATAATAGCCATGTGCAGTATGGGCACTTCCAATTTCAGCGGTGTAATTTCCTGCGGCTCTTCATCCAGATAAGAGTATTCGGTAGGCAGCTGAAAAATAACCCCATCACCAGCTTATTTGTGTTCCTACAGCCCTACTTTCTGAGTTTAGACTGGACATAGATGTCCTCTTAGTGTATGGGCTTGGTGTTAACTGACGATGTGGTCAAATATGGTAAACACGTAAATCTATTATGGTACTGGCTCTAATATTCTCTGAATGGTCTTTGATTCTGATGCTGGAACACCCTATAAAGGCCTTATGGGCTGCCATCGGAACATCCTGTAAGGGGTTTAGGAACTGCTGTCGCATCCAAAGGGGCCTAAGGACTATTGGCCAAACACTTAAAAAGGGGCTGGATGACAGATCTCATACCTTCCTAAGTTTCCACTTCTTCAAAAACTCATTGGTTTGCTTCAAGGCGTCCTTGCTGTCTAGTAAAAGCTCGTCAAGTCGGTCTGAAGTTCTGTATTGTTTGGATTTGTTCAAAATCTGAAAATTTTTATCATTTATTTTGTTATTTTATGTTATCTTCTCTCTGGTTCTTTTCGACATCATTATCATTATAAAAAAGTACTTCCCTCATCATTGATACCTTGTACTCATCCACTCTGAGCATTGGCTTCTCTGATGTCCAAATGTTTGCCTATACTCTGCGTTATTTCGAAATTTTCGAGATAACTTACCATTACAGTCATTGACAGTGCGAGGATTTCAGCGAACAGCACTGTCAGACTAATCGGCTTTTCCGGCCCCGCTATCTGTTTCTGCGCCGCCTCTTCCCTTATCACCTTCTTCACAAAGCAAAGGATCTTGCATAACGTCACTCGAAGCATTTCTACAACCCCATTCCCTAGTAAATAGTCGGCGACAAAGATGCTCAGAACTATAAGGGAGTAGAAAAAACCTTTGAGAGCTTGCACTAGCATTTTGCTAGTTTGTCGATAACGGGGATGTGTGGAAATTTAAATTTTAAACTATAATTTTACATGATTTTCTATCATCTCAACTACATTTAATTTGCTCTGAATAAACCTGAGAATTTTTGTAAATTACTACCATAGAAAAAAAATAGGAATCTTTTTGTCTATGTTTATAGCTGAACTCTTTAGTATCAACACAGAATAAAAAGTCAGCGAATATAATCTAAGAACCTTATGGGTCACGATTATATACATAGATTCTGCCCCCGAACCAAAAAAGTTAAAGTTTTGTACACAAAGTTTTGTGTAGAAGTTTTTGTGTAGTGTATAGACCAAATACCGCACAGGGGTCTACCATGACCTCTTATAGCGATTCAATTGAAGACCTAAACTGAACCGCGTCGCATAATCGTACCGTGACGTCTTATTTTTTATGTTGCTGCCATTTTCAACCTAAACTGGATCCAGTTAAAGTTCAGGCTCGGTTTAAGTCCTCAACTGAAACGCTATAAGACGTCATGGTAGGCCTCCAGGTAACCCTAGTTTACTGAATCGTGACGTCAACTGCAACTCCATAATAGAATACGCGAAACACGACACGCTACTAGGCCATTTATTTTATAGTGCATGGGTAATTAAAAAAAAAATAATTACTCTTTCGTGCATTGAAACTAACCTTATTTTAAACTTGGGATGGTTGCTTTTTAAAGTTGGTTGCCATAGCAACCTTTCATCAATTTGTTGATCCTGACAACTACTGACAGTCAGTAAATGACAACAGTTTCAGTGCTGTTGTACACAAAATTAAATAATTTTCGTAATTTTAAATCATTAACAGTTATTTGTACTAGTTACACAGTTTAACATCCAATATGGTAAGTTTAACCTGAACCTTAGCATTCTGGGAACTTTATATAATAATATGCTAAATGTCTAATAATGTTTTAACTATTTAAAGGTATATTTATTTTAAATTGTATTGCGAATTCTTATTGTATTTCCTATACGAATAATGTATAATTTTAGATATGTATCGTATTCTGTGTACTTAATAACAAAAAAAAACGTTCTACTTAACTTTTACTGTACCTACATGTTATGTTAATTTAGTAAAGTTTGTCGATCTTGTTATCTATGTAATTTCATTGATAAGATAAATTGTATCTAGATTGGATCTAACTGGATTATAAAAGGTTTAGTGAGTTTGTAAATGAAACAATCAATATTTCGCTTTTCAGCCTCCCAAAGGAAAAGCTGGCAAAAAGGCCCCAGGTTAGTTTTCAAACACCTTTATTCATTATTAGGTTGCTGGTTTTATCAATGGTTTTCTTTTTTCCGTATATTCTTTGACCTTAATTTCACCCTTTTAGAGAATAATTATTGGAATAGAAAGTGTCCTATGTTTACAATCACATATTAGCTTATTATTGTACCAAATTTCATTAAAATCCGTTCAGCCGTTTTGGTGTGATTGAGTAAAAAACAAACATCCAAAAACAATTAAAACTTTTTCTTTATTGGTTTTTGAAATGATTTCAGCCATTATTATTGATGGCGTGGACACCTCCGAGATGACTCGAGAAAAACTCGAGCAGTTCACTCTGAAAGTGAAAGAGGAACTCGACAAAGAAAGGGAAGAACGCAACTACTTCCAACTAGAAAGAGACAAAATACGCACTTTCTGGGAAATCACTCGACAACAGCTCGACGAAGCCAAAGCAGAATTAAGAAATAGAGAAAGAGCGACAGAAGAAGCGCAAGAAGAAAATGAAGCGCTTTTGGAAACTGAGAAGCAAAGGATAAAACATTTAAAATATGAACAGCAAGCAGCTGCAGCCGCCTTAAGAGCTGAAAACCTTGTAGCACTTAAAGCTGCTAGAGAAGAGCACGCCGATCAAGAACTGGAGCTACTCTATGATAAAAGAGTTTTAAGGGCGGAAATCAGAGAAAAACAGCTGGCAGCTCAAGATGAGCTCAGACGAGCAAAGCTGCAGCACGCTGAAGAGTTATCAAAAGTCAGATCAGAATTTGAACTAAGAGCAGATCAGATTGAAGACAAAGCAGATAAGAAACTTAGTGAAACTAAGAATGAACTAAGTGTGAAGCATAGAACGGAAATTACAGAAGTTGAAGAAAGGAAGAATAAACAGATTTCGGAGCTGATAGCTCATCATGACCGAGCTTTTGCTGATCTAAAGAACTATTACAACGATATCACGCTTAATAACTTAGGTAATTATTTATTTAGTAATTTTGTCAATTACCTATTCTTTCTCTACCATATTTTGGACTTATGAAGCGTTCGGTTTTCTTGAAATCCATCAAAAATGTTGAAATCCTATTTCTACTTTTTAGGACTAAATTTTTGCAATAATACCTACGTACCATATTTAGGGTTATATTCCATTTTAGTATACTGTTTTTATACTAGATTTAATTAAAATCCGTCTAGCAGCTTAGCAGTGATTTTGTTCCAAACAAACATTCAAACCTTTGCATATATTACAATGAGTACAATAGTAGAACTCACAGTACAAGCAGAAATATAATGACTCATAATATTCCAGGTCTTATAAGTAGCTTGAAACAAGAAATGGAAGACTTGCAGAAGGCAAAAGAGAGAGCAGAGAAGATATCGCGCGACTCTGTCGGTGAATCAAAGAACCTCCGAGAACCGTTGGAAGCAGCTATCACGCAGAATAAGGAACTGAGGCGGCAGATGGCTAACTATGATAGAGATAAGGCTGCATTAGCTGTTAGTTCTTTCATACTTTACAAGCTAGCATTTGGTTATAATCTCAGTGGGGGTTGGCGTTGACGATTGGTTGAAGGTGGTAAACGTGATCAGCCTAGGGTGGAACGCACTAAACGACAGCTGCAGAAACACCCAGATAATGGTTTGGTGACCAATTTTAAATTATCTGTTCTATTAGGGACCATTAGTTATTCACTGTAATCACTCGCTTTAGTATACAAACTTGTGGAGAAGATTAATTAACTACGATGGCGCAATGGCCTAAATTGAGTCTTAGCCTCCGATAACAAGAGTCTTTTTAGTATATCATGTGTCATTTTCTACCAGTTGTCTACTTGGAGCTCGCACAAATCCTTTACTGCTTACCGTATAAATACTCGTAGGTATTCTAAGTGTGCTATCACGAGGGGGGTCAAAAATTTTGCAGAATCATAAGGAAAGAAGATGCAATTAAATCCAAAATTATGTTTTCTCTTTCAATATATTATTCTCTACTTCTTCTTACATCTAATTTACATAATATTTTTGATCTATCGTATATTTCGTTTGAGCCATCGAAATAAAATGTTTGGTCGAGGCCTTCAAAATAGGTCGGAATCGCCGACTTCACTCCTTCGTCGTTAGAATACCAAGAATGCAATAATCAAGAATACAATTCTTAAAAATTGATAAAGTATTATCAGTAATTCAGTAACAAACGCTATTGTACATTGGGACCATGTTATAATTTTAGGCTAAAACAAAACGCCTGGCTTCTCTGGAGAAGCAGTTTGAAGTCCTCAAATGGGAGTACGAAGTGCTGCAAGTACGCTTCGACAGGATGCAGGCTGAGAGGAACGAGCTGAAGACACGCTTCACGCGAGCTGTTCTGGAGGTGCAGCAGAGAGCCTCGCTGAGGACAGCCCTGCTGGAAGCCAAGCTGGCCAATATGGAAGGCAGGGATATGGGACCTAAAGAATTACAGGTAACAAATGAAACAAAATAACAACCTAAACAAATTCTTGATAATACCTAATGAAAATTGGAATGATTAATCATTCATAATGGTTCCGATATCCAATAGATAGTTAATAACAGTGGATAATATTAAGATGGAAATTACAGAAGTAAATTTTAACTATTGTCAAATTTAAAGACCAGCTCGTTTTCCAAATCGCATAAATAATATGGCCAAACCGTTTTTCTTATTGCAGGAACTTCTGAAACTAAAAGACACTCAAGTAGAAGACCTCCGTTATGAAGCGGCTCGATTGCGGAAAGCACATGATGACCTGCTGGCCACATACGAAGCGAAACTGTCCAAGTTGGGAGTACCCCTGGAGGAGCTTGGATTCAAGTATGTATTGCAAATAGTGTCATCTAGTTGAAATGTTGTGAACTACCTTTCTCAAATGAGATTAAGTTTGTTGTTTGTGATTAGAAATATAATTTATTGTACACGTACACGTACACGTTTTGTTCATTCTTTCAAACGACTTTTGTTTTTTTTTTTTAAATTACCCTTTATTTTGAAAGAAACAAGCAAGTCTTTCTAAAAATAAGCTTCGAAATTCGGTAGCTTTCTAGCTATCGCAGAGAAAAGCTTAATAAAAGCTCACTATTGTAAAACGCGCCATCTAACGGATATCTTGGAAACTTTATGGAAAAGCTGCAGTGTTATCTTTGTTGATGTAAATCAAATACATTATAGTTCGATGCAAAGCATATAGATGGCGCTTTTATAAACTTTTTGCAAAGCGTACTTAAAAAAAGCTTATTTTTTGTAAGCTAGAGCAAGATAGTGGTATATAATTACTGTTTTTTATTATTTCAGACCGCTGAAAGCAGTAGCGGTTGCCGGTCTGTCGCCAATCATCGGACAAGGGCCAGCCAGTCTGGTCACCAAAGATCAATAAGTGATTTATTTTAATTTTGGATATGGTAACCTATTATCATATTCAATACGTTCATTTTCATACCTAATTATTCTATAATCAATAGTGTAGTGAATTAATACAACATTTATAAATATTTTTTTGTCATTAAATTTTATATCTGTACTAGAATCATTATTTTATTGCTTACTTACCCATTGTAATGTTTATCCTCAAAAACTTGTATTTTATAGTTATATAATACAATTAGAGTTTTACTACTCATGTGTTTTTCTTTCTTATATAACCCTACCTAAGCACGCAACTACTACGTGTCATAAAAAATGTCATGAGAAATACAATAAGTTACGTTTACCATGCATGAATAACATTTTGAATTTAATTTAAGTTTTCCGACTTTTAGATTAGTTGAACAGTTTGGAAGAAAAAATTGCGGTGGTAGCTTAGTGGGAGAACATCCACCTTCCAAGGAGCAGGACGCGAGTTCAAATCCCAGTGAAGCATGCACCAATGTGTTTCTATAAAAGCATAATCTACGTCATTGTCACTCGCTTTTCGGTGAAGGAAAACATCGTGAGTCAACCCACATACCTACCCGAGAACTATTTCGGAGGTAGGTATCTTACAAACAATTCGAACCGGGCCCCCCGTGGTGGATTATGGCCTACCCCTCCTCACGAAAGTGAGTGGAGACCCGTGCCCAGCAGTGGGACGATATGGGTTGATGATGAAGATGGTTAAGTAATTTCAACTACCTATTTGTTCAGTTTTGGGGTAACGTCAGGTATGAATAAAAACAACCATTCTCGAAGCCAATAAGTGTGTTTATTCTCTACTAACTCGTCATTTATTTATGTACAAAACGTTCATAAGGCAACAGTTTCAAATTAATGAAAAAAGGCATTTATACAATAGATAAACAACTCGCACTTTTTTATAGCAAGAAAGTATTGCGCCACACTTCGAAAACACAGCTGGTTGCACACTAGTAATTATCACTTATAACTTATAAACAATTATAAAACACTGATAATTATAACAATTATATTTAATTTATGAAAATATAATTAACAGACTGAATAATAATTTGTTTAATTTCTAGCATAAATAATAATCAGACAAACCACCAGGGCTGGCTCATGTCTCGCACAGAGAATAGCTATTGCTATTCAACGTGGAAATGCAGCCAGTGTTTTTGGCACCATGCCTCATGGACACCCACCCTCTTTTGTTAGATTTTAAAGTTTTAGTTTTAGTCAGTTTTCTATTTAATTATATTGTTATTTAAGTTGTACCAAACTAAATACATGATTATAATGTTATAATTATTATTATCTAACAAGCTGCTGCCACAAGTATGTAAGGTATTTATTTAGCATTGTAGAGTTAATGGAATTTCCTTTTCCTGTGCGAGGTTCAGGCATGAGTCACTTGAAAGGGAAATGCCCTTTTTCAAACTCAAACCATAATCCGTTAATTATTAGTTTTAGTACTTAGATCATATATGACTTATTTTTTATTTTTCTCTAGTATGTATATTGTAAAAGTGCATTATTTTTGCCTACTTGCAATAAATGGTATGAGTTTTATTTTCATAGAGTAATATTTTAAAAATGCTACCTACGCTTATCATTCATATATTATTAAAATTCTAAAATAAAGGCCAGGACCTACCACGACATCTTATAGCGATTCAATCGAAGACCTAAACTGAACCGCGTCGCATAATCGTACCGTGACGTCTGATTTTTATGTTCCAACTAAATTTAGCAAACTAAATTGAGTCGCTAATAAGCCATTTTCAACCTAAACTGGTTTCAGTGTAGGTTGAAAATGGCAGCAATATAAAAATAAGAGGTCACGGTACGATTATGCGACGCGGTTCAGTCTAGGTCTTCAATTGAATCGCTATAAGTTGTCATGGTATACCTCTAGTATTTAATTGTGTTAACAAAAACTTTTTATCAGATATTAATTATTAGCCTATTTGATAATAGAAGGCATTTTCAAATCTTCCATTTAGATTTAATTACAAAAAATCTAGATTAAAAGCAAAAAGAGCTTGATGATGTAACCGTACTTTCTGGCCAACATAATTGAATTAAGGTCATACTGTTTTGTCACAAGAAAATTGGATATTGATACCTCAGTATTATTCTCTAGAAAATTGGAAAGAATCCAATATTTATTTGGACTAAAGCCAAGTGGCCACAAATTGGAAATACCGTTGCATAACATGCAATATCTACAAAACTAGAACCTACATAAAATAATTCTATAAAATCATAGCAAGTCGCTGTGATATCTGAAATATTCCGCTTTTATAATATAAGTACGACTCTTTCCTTACCATTAGATAGATAGATAAACTCTTTATTGAAACACCACAGAACAAAGAAAACTTAAAACTAGAACAATACAAATTTTACAATTAGTGTCACAATGGGCGGTCTTATCGCTCAGAGCGATCATACCACCACACTGTTTACCATTCTGCATAATCATTTAAAATTTAACACAACATTATTCTAATCTATAAACGTATAGGTAGCGCAATAAAATAATTCTAGTAAATTATAATGTGTAATACACACACATGTGTATGTGTGTGTGTGTGTGTACATATTAATAATAATCCACGTTTTAGAATTCACCTTGAACTTATAAGGCTTTCGTTAATTAAATTACAATAATAGGTTAGTTAATTAGCCAATATTATGGTATTCTGATATTAATATTTGCACATACAGACTACTTTTTGTCAAATTGGGATACACCCGTTTTTTTTAAATACACAAAACACATATAATATCAATATCAGTATAATATATTCAATTGCCATAACAATAATACTAAATACTTGAATAAAATAAGAAAAAATAAAAAAAAATTCCCACGTGTGCAACCAGCCTAGCGAATTACTACAATATGTTTTTGCACTTAATGCTAAATTTTATAAATTTTTATTTCTACCTAAAAGTTGACCCATTGTCATAGTTTTATAAAATAATTGGACATGATATTTATAATTTCACATATTTTGAAGTGACAAAACATGTGTTCAAATAATTATTTAACTACACAAAATAAATAATCTAATAAAAATAGACTACACTTGTGTTTTAAACAAAATGTTTTCTTACTATGTTAAAATATTTTGGTAACTCTGTTATAAATAAATATTTTTGTATAGAAACGTACTCTGTGATATAAATATAATTATTTATCATTTATATAATAATATAATTATATAATATTTTTTATTATAACTTTTGGTGACAATCGTTCAAACAGAAATATTGTTAATTCGGGTAAATATGCTGTGAAGTGTTAAGCTTAGCATTAATAACAATTAAAATAATTAAATTATGCCCATAATTACACTATTAAATTAAATGATACAACAAAAATAAATTATATAAAAATGTCCGCAAGGTTTCAAACATTAATTAAAAACAGAATTATGTTGTATCGAGCTCATTTGAATAACTTGGTAAGTGTGAATACTTACAGTTTAAAGTACAAAGTAAAAGTACAAGATAATCAAAATAATTACGAGTCATAAATAAGTCGTAGTAAGCCATAATAAGTCATTAACATCGATAAAAAGTTGAGAAATATACAATTTTAGTGTAAGGTACAATCACATTAAAGCATGGTTTTGGTACAGGTATTTTTTTTTTAATTTACACCTAAAATACTTAAAATTTATTGACACACAACCGAAATATATTAAGTTTTAAATTAGAATATTAAAAAAATTGACAATTAATTACTTATGATATTAAATTGATTGCTTTTCACTTTTTCAAATAAAGCGTTTTTTGCCATATATTAAGTAACTAATAACATAGTTTAATTTTATAATTTTTGAAGTTTTTGATGTAATATTAAATTTATTTATATATTTATAAACATTTTATTTCACCGTTAACATTATATAATTTATTTTTTATAATATTTCTTTCACGTAAGTAATAATTCTAATTAAAAATGATTCATCAATATCTTAATTTGCAATTATTTTTATTAACATTAAGTCTATGATGTGCGTAGGTATTTTAGCGATATTCTAATTCATATTTTCCCAGTCTAGTTTATATTAAAACATACTAAATTAAATTTCAGTATTATCAACAGTATCTTAGAAGTTTTTTTTTATCATAATGATTTCGTGAAGGTCTAGAATGCCTGTATAATATTTATTTAAAAATAAAATTTATTACTTTTATCTGAATTAAAATTCAAATTTAATGAAAACATAAGTTGGTAAAATTGACATTATGGTATTTTCTCATAAGTTTTGCTATACTTAGCCCTATTCACAAGCCTTGTATTAATAAATATTTTTATAATATATTTAATATTTAATGTCTGTTCATATTTACATCCCTCGTAGATTGCCTGGCAGACATATAATCATTATAATAAGAGTAGCATAATATCTATGGTTTTCGAGTTCCATTAAAATGTTAATTAAAAATTAAGTAACAAATAAATAAAAACTAATTAATTTATGGCCAAACTGCGAATAACAATTCATAATTAGGATTCTACATTATAATTTATTGCTAAAATTAATTCAGCTTGATGATAAGATTATGTTTTTATATGTAGATGAAATTACAGAGTTACCTTCAATAACTGAAAATTCCAAAAAAATCCTTTAATTTTCCTCGGGTATATGTAAATATTGTTGTCTCATTTATTGTTTTATTTAATCATGATAATAGTATAATTAAAACAAAAAAAAAGGATTAAAAACAGAGGTAACCTTGTATTTTTTTCTAATTAGCAATCATAACATCTATGTTAATATTCGATCGCAATTTGGACATGGAAAATCATTTAGAAAATAACATTCTTGTCTTAATTAATTCGGCTTTAAGCCCGCTCTTGAAACCAATCACAAAACAATATAATTGATCAAAATTTATATTGATTATAATCGGAATCACAAAATCAGCATAGGCTCGACTCAATCAATACAATACCTAATTGTGGCTTCAGTATTACATTGTTAAACAAAACTGAAAATTCATTATAACAGTCATACGGTACATATTGGGACGATTGCGAGGCGGCTCTAAATGTCAAATAGAATAACTGAATAGGTATAATAGTTGAAGGTTTTTCTATTTCGGTAAGTATAGTGTTCTGACGCTGGCGTGGACATTGAGTCGATTAATTATTAAATAGCTACGACTGGGACGGAGGAATCAATACCGCCTACAGCGGTCTGGCACGGTTGATTTGCAATGCGGTCACATAAAAGAACAACACTTTCAACCCATTCTAGTCTAGTGAGATAAAAAATTATATAAACCCAAGCTTTTGCTTTACTATTTTCTAGTAAGCAAGTTGATTTTAGGTACGTTCTTTTTCTTTACTAAATCTGTCTATAACTTTTCTATTTTATTTTTAATAGATTTTTTTAAGTTACGGGACGAACAATTCGTCCTAAAAGTCGAGCAAGATGTAGTCGTGTTTTAATGTCGATTTTTAAAGTCTTATCAAGTTACCAGTCGCAGTGGTTTAATCGTGAATATAGCAGATATATTTTCTATTGCGTTTAATAATATTGTTACCTATTAAAAATATGATTATTCATAATTATATTCAGTAATTATTGACAGGTCTGTGCCAAGATTTTTTTTTCTCAATCATGTCACGTCAACAAAATCTATTCTTATATTATACCTTGTACCATAGCTATATATATGGATCAGAATTTCTAGTTCAAGCGAAAGGCACTAAAAATATTTTGTTATGGTATACAACCCAATTTTTCTACATTATCTTAAGCTAAGCAATACTCTATGACAAGTAAACTAGAAATTGTAACAATAAATTACATAAAAACGGCTTAAATTATTCTATAATGGAACTAATAAAATACCATCTATTATTTGCATTGTGTATATTAAAATATTTTTATTAATATAAATCTAGACGTTTCTAATATGGATTTGAACAGATTTCAATGTTGTCAGGGTTATGTCTTATATTTAAATTAAGCTTTTATTTTGCTTTCAATATAATTAACATTGTTCTTCATAATTATTTGCTTTACCTAATTTAATGCAGCATTTTTATAATGGTTATTTTCTATAATTTTTCAAAAAAACTAAATAATATTATATAATTATTATAATATTTTTTAATACCTTTTGAAAGTTTTAACAGCTTCATCAATTTTGGTTCGACTATAATAATATATGATAACAATAAGGACATCTTTTTTATAATTTTGTTTTTTTATTAGCACGCGTGCATTTTGACACCATCAGCATACGAGCATAATAAAATCTTACTTTTTAAATTTAGGAGATAAAATCTTTTACTTCTAATTTATAATAAACAATAATTTTGTGACAGTATTTTCGATTATAAGTTCGAAGTTGAGCAACATCGTCTTGAGTAACTCTTTTTGTTTTTAAGTTATTATAATTTTTTTCAAATGTGTTTTAAAATAACATTCATAATTGAAATAATGTAGTGAATAGATGTAGAATATCTGCAATTAAAATGCTGTCACAAAATCAAGCATTTTTTTTTTAGTTCACAACGCGTTATAAAAAAATTCTTTCGCCCTTTATCGACCGTGCCACGAGCGGTCTCCCTTCTGTGTATCTATCCTATGACTCACTCTTATCTTAAAGAATGGAATGAGATAGCTTAGTTAGCTATTTTCAATATTTAGCTATTTATAGCTTATTTTCAAGCGTGTTCACAAAATCACAAGTCGAGCACAATTTTTGCTAAAATGTTTTTTTTTTTTATTTTTCGTGTTTCACCTCATTTCGTGGTGTACTCTGTACCCGATGCCGCCTCTTCAGGAATCCTGTCATCTGAAATTAAATTTTGAATTGGTTGATTTTTGCATCAAAATTTAGGCATAGTTTAAGTAAACGTAAATAACAAAATGTGGTAGGTATATCAAAAACTGGATTACAGACATTGAATACTGATATTAAATATTGCCCACCAAAGTAGGATATCGTTACAAATTCATCAAAAAAAAAAATACTAACATCTTCAATACAATATATTTTAATGAATGTGTAGACTTTTAGTAATATACTAAAATATATTAATTAAAAATTGTTTTAATAAATATTTTTTCCTACTCCATTTAAAAAAATATTTAAAAAAAATGCATAATTTGTGCAAACATTGTTTCACTGTAGAAAAATTCGTCAAGCATAAAAGCATTATAATATTGATTATCATAATAATTGTAATTACCCTGTACCTTATTTTTGAAATAATATAATAAGCAAAAGCTTGTACAGGGAAAAAATTTGTAAAATTGCGAATATAAGTTTTTTTCCCTTATTATATTATAAGCGTGATATTTTACCAGTTTAGGTAATCGTAAAAACTACTGGCAGATATACCATTAAATAGGAAATTATAAAAAAGTGAAAGTACTTCATATATATTCATATTTATAAGATTTTGACAAAAGGCGAGCTGAATGAAAGTACAAAAGGCTGTAATGCAAAAAGTGTTTATCGTCAATTAAATATTTATTTTAAATAATTGTGCGATTGCAAAATACGTGTTGGAAATTTTGGGCTTTAAGCATTATCAAGGGGGTGAGGCCGCATTTGGTCTTATCTTGGCAGCTAGTATTGACGTCGGTCGTCCGTAGCTCTCGCTATGAAAACCGTGCGTTCATTTAGCAACTCACCGGCTGCGTCTGCACGGTTTTCATGGCGATAGCTGCTGCTACGGACGCCTCAGTAACTGACCGTCGACAGAACTAAATACGGCTTAAAGCTATGCTTTCCGACGTACCTCAAGTTACGAGTAGTTTAGTTTCATGTTAGGCGTTCACGAAGGATGACTTGGTCCTGTCAATTTGAAACATTGGAAACATGAGACAGTTGGAACATTTGTTCCCGCAATTTTATTGGAAGTAACAAATGGGTAATTTCTAAAGTTCGTCTTGTTTGTCTCTACAAATTTAGTGTTCAGTGTGTGAAAAATAAAATAATTGACATTGTTACTAAAATAATTATTCCACTGTACAATGTTTTAGAACTGATGAATATAATAAGTCTGATTTTGTCAGTTGATTTGTCGTTAAGGAATTTAGGACCATATAAAAAGTATCATGAATTTACTTTCACTGACAAATTCAGACTTTAATTTAATGCGATGTTGAACTTACCCAGACAGTGAAGCAGAGTTGGAGATAGCTGGACTATTGGACTCGAACTCATCCTTCGGCTTCTCATTGGCTAACTGCATCTTGAGCTGGTGCCCAAAACACGCCAGATCTTCCCTAAACGTGTCAGAGCCAGGGGTTGTCGGCTTCTCATCATCGCCAGTCGCCATCGCCTCCGCATCATTCTTCAAAGGCTCCTGTTCCGACTCCTCCTCCTGGTTATAAATCTTAAAGTACGCGAACGTCAAGTAAATGATTGAAATTATAAACGAAGGTATCGGTATCGCCATTGCGTACACTAGGTTCAACGTGTTCTGCCACATGTCCAGCTCTGTTATCACCAGCCCTGGGTCCACGCGGCTATAGTAGCAAGTGTAGTTGTTCCCGATTGGCTTGTACTTGCCGTAGAAGATGGTGCAGTTCAAAATGGGGGGATATCCACACCCCTTCACGTTTGGGAACAGACGGGCCCCAGTAAAGTACCATTCTGAGTCGTTCCCTTGCAGACCGGTTGGTAATACGTCGGGCAGCTCCTCCTCGATCATGTCTGGGTAGGATTTGTCGGCTGATGCTTCGTAGTTGTCGTATTCGTAGTCCTTGCGCAGGGCTCTCTCAACCCTGACTAGCCCTCCTTCTGTTTCAGTAACGTTGGGATAATCTCCGAGCTTGTAGTTGACTCGGACTTGAGTGCATTCAAAGAGATCCTTGGTGCAGCCCTCTCTGCAAGACGCCCAGGAGCAATTGCTGGCTCCAACCAAATGCTTCACTTGCGCCGTGACACACAATGCTGCCACCGGATCAAATTGCATGAAGATCGTGGTGAACGCTGGTTCTATGACGAAGGGGACCAAGAAGAGAAAGGCAAATAGACTGAAGATGGCGCACAGGACGAAGCTAGCTGTTGTGTAGAACAAAAGTTTCTCGAGAAACGTAGGGGGTATTGGTTCTTCGTCAGCCATTTTGGCAAGGGGGCGCTAGGAGCGACCATATCGCTAGTTTCAGCTCGGCTGTATCATCTCATACGAATGTATCGGCAGTCTTCGCTATCGTAGAATCTGGTTCATTGATACTGGTTGAGTGTTTTGTGTTAAGAATTTTTATTGTATCACATTTTAATTTGTTGTTCCTGTGAAGAAATGGGCTGGTTTCATTTAATGTTCATTTTAAATTAACAACGTAGATGTGATAATTGGATGGAAAAAAGTTGCAAAGAAATACTCGTGATGCTGATAATATGATTATTGTGAGAGACGAAACGAAAAGAAAACGATATTTCTCATATGCGATTACTATATTGTCCAGCGTACGAACAAAAAAAAAAAAAACAAACTGTTTTTCATTTATGACATTGACACTTATAAGAAAAAGAAACTTAATTCGAAATATCTATACAAAAAAGATCTGTCGCCCACAATTATGAATAGAATAGAATAGAATAGAAAAACTCTTTATTGTACACCAGAAACAAAATTAAACACAGGACAGAAAAATTACAATAGGTAAACAAGGGTAGTACAATGGGCGGTCTTATCGCTGAAAGCGATTTCTTCCAGACAACCTTTGGATGGACAGTAAAAAACATTTTTAGATAGTAGGGTGTCGATATTATGATGTGATAATATAAAAGTATGTCCTATTAAATGGTACTTTTATTTTTTATTATATTCTTAATATTTTATTTTATACTAGCTGCGGCCCGCAGTTTCACCTGCGTTGGAAACGTTAGATTTTCGTAGATAAAAAGGAATTTTGTGTTGATGGAGGGAGGTAATTAACTATCTCTGTGTCAAATTTTATCAAATCCGTTCAGCCGATTTTCGCGTGATTGCGTAACAAACATCTCAACACACAAACTCTTACATTAATTTATAATATAAGTAGGATTATTGCAAGGAAATAATATTATTATGGTAACATCTAACGGCTATTACTCAAACGTCCTATCCTCTTGGTCTAATTACAAAGACACAATTAATCATGTGAAGCAAAGATCCAACCCAATAATCCTCGTTTTTCCATCATAAATTAATCCTCGTTTTTCCTTAATCATAAAAAAAAATCATTTGTTTGGGTTTTCATTTCCTTGTTCATGGAAATAACTAATTCTATTTTACATATATTGTTTGGTTTCAATATCGAAGTTATGATAAATTATTGGCGAAACTAAAGTGACAGATGATGGAAAGAATATTCATTGGACATTTTTTATTCGAATGAATGACGAGACGAGCAAGTCATTCACCCGATGGTAAGCGCTACGCCTGCCCACAACAGTTACAGTGCCACCCATAACTTTCCACTGCATAATCCTGCACGGCATTGCACTGCGATCGTAAAAAAATTAAAAACACATAAAATACATAAATATTTTCTAACCGAAATACGTTTTGTTTTAGCTAAAGTAAAATTTAAATAGTAAAAGAAGATAAACTCCTATATCCATATAAAGTTATGTGACGCATAATAAAATTGCGCACTACTATACTGAAAGTACCGTGCTGTAGCTACCTACTGAGGGACTACGAGTAGTAAAAAGGTAAGGTAAGCATGTCTCAGGGTAACGAGCGCAGTGCAGTGCCATAATGAATAGCTCTAGGTGGCACTGTACCATAGCTGTTATGGGCAGGCGTGGCGCTTAGATAGATGGATAGATAAACTCTTTATTGAAACACCAGAGAACAAAGAAAACTTCAAAGCTCTTCAGGATCGTAACATGAAAAAATAACGTATGTATGTAATATGTATGTCTAAATGTATGACATAGCTGACAACAATACCACAAGACCTAGATAGAGAAAATTCTTTAGTTAATTCACAACGCCATATTCCATTGAAATCCAATAAAATCTAGAACTAGTCCGCCGTCAGGCTGTCTAGCCAAGAATCCAGATATTGATTCAAGCTGGAATTAGCTGAGAATAGCTATGATGGCATTCGGGAATCCATTGATGCAATGGTATTTGAAATTCTTGTTGTAATCCTGCTATATATATGTTGGTTTGTTACGCTTTCACGCCTAAACTACTAAACCGATTTTAAAAATTCTTTCATCAATAGAAAGTTACATTATCGGCAAGTAAAATAAGCTATATTTTAGTTCCGTATTCCCACGGGAACGGGAACTACGCGGCTGTGTATGTGAAAGTGTGTGAGTATGGATGGATGTTTGTTACTCTTTCACGCAAAAACTACTGAACTATTGAAGTATTCTCTCCCAAGCATCTAAATACGGAACGACCTAATGTCAATACGGTCTAGATTGTAATGTAGGTCTACGTCCATTCCCGTCGCCAGGCTGTCTAGGCAAGAATCCAAACGCTTATCGATTTAGTACTAGGTTTTGAATATTATATTTTGGACGTCATATAGATATTATTGAATGCAGCGAAAGGTGGCATAGAGAAAATTTCGAGTGCAGTGAAACTACGTTTAACGGTGTATATAAATATGATTAGAATGAATTAGTAACTCTGTATTAACACTGACTGCTGAGCTGTATTGCTTGTCTAGCCACGGGTGCGGCTCTGCATGCGCCATAGTGTTTTCCCATACAACAAACACAACAGTTGTGTTTTGCCGTACTCGTGGCAAGTTATGAAAAACACGACAGTTGTGTTTTCAGCAGCGAACGTGTTAATAGAGATGATGAGTATAAATAATCATTTGTGTGCGTCATTTACAGAGATAATAGGTTTTAATTGTTGTGTAGCCAGATCCGTGACTACAAGGTTGATTTAGTTTAAAACTGTTATAAAAAAATATCTTATTTATTTTTAATACGTGTTTCGGCCCAAAAATAAATATTTATAATTTAATTATAAATATATTTACATAAATAAAAACAGGATGATGAAATTTACACATAATAATTAGTTAATTTAACAACTTAAAACAGTTTTATTTCAATTAATTAAATGTGAGAAAATTATTTACCTTTTTAAAATTTTTATTGATTTTGAATGAGCCTTCTTTTCTTCTAGTAAGTAAATATGAGTTCAATTGTGATAGCTTTGTTATCTATTCCATTACGGAAAAAGAAATTGATAGTACATTTTATTTCATTGAGTTTTATTTAAACTAATTTAATGTGAAATTATTGTAGGAGAAGAATAATTACAATGGAACAACAAGTCTGTTTTCACAACCTTGTCAATACCTTTTACCTACAGGAAGGGCATTTGATCCCCATGTCTGTTTGATTTATTCATTCTTAGACGTATAATTAACATAGAATTTCTTTTGAACAAAGGTAATGGAATTTTTAAGCAAATAAACAAGTATGCTGCCTACATAAATTTCTAAAATTTCCTGTAAATGCTTCATTAAAATGAGTACCTAAATATACAAAGCGATCGCGCTTGGTTTCATCTTCAATTAAATATAAAAGTGTTTTAATTCATTATTAATTCAATGTTTTGTATTTTTTTAGAATTATAATAAAAGGTGTTCTATTATTGTATACGTATTTAAAAAAAAAATGAAGTTAAATATTATGATTACAAGTTATTTAATCAAAAACTGAACAACTATTTACTAACTCTTGTATTTACTGACTCTTGTAAAAAAAAGGGTTAACTTTGAAGGTCGAATGAGATAGTGCTGGCTCTTGGTATAAGGTTGCCGCCCAATAGCTTCTGCCGTGATAAACCGACTTCTAATAATCGATTACAACCAAGACCGATCCGATTTAAGGGACCATCTGAAGCACGAAGCACGAAGTGAGGGAATCCGCAAATTCAATGCCTCATGAAGCTGAGCCATTGGCGCGGAGCGGAGGTTTCAAACCCAGAGGCGTTGGGTTATAAACTGTAAAGATTACCGCCTAGCTACCACTACTCCTAAAAAGAGAAACTAGTTAATAATTGGGAGAAATCTTGGAATAATAAAACAGTAACAAATTGAGAGAAACGCGTAGAATCAAACACAGAAAAGTAAAGGCGATTGATGTCGTGTAAACCTTTTTTTTCACAAATACTAGTACATAAAAAAACAAAGTATATACTCAATAAAGTATCCATAAAGTACTGCAAAGCAACAATAAACTTTTAATCAGTACCAAACAAAGGCAATAAAAAAATCTTACACGCACAATACGGTAAGTCACACCCAGGGGTTCTTGAGCGAATTGTTTATTGATAGGGTCAACAAGGTTATTAAAATTAGCTATGTTTTAACTAAAACTCATGTTGAAATTAGCTTTAAGGTCGTAGCAGTAAGCTAGGTCTTTATTTTGCTGTATTATAACACAGTTACATAACCTAACCTCAAAGGTAAGAAGATTTCAAACGTCACAATACTGCGGGCTTTGTACGGCTTCATACAAAAATCAATTAATTTCTAACTAAAAATATACTTACTGCATTTATGCTAATTAGTTGATATTTTTTTGTTAAATTATCCCTTTATAATTTAAAAAACAAAATGACATAAGTTTTTTTTTTTTAAATTGAGGTTTAAGAGCAAAAACAAAGAGCTGATAAAATAAGGAAAACATATAAAGAACGCAATAGGCGAAGTGTTAGGCGCTTTGACATAATGCAGTGACGGGTTACCATTGGGTTATTTTTAGTTTCTACCAATGATACGTCAATAAAAATAGTGGTATTTGTGATGGCGTGGAAACTACAAGGTATTTGTGCAGTGAAAACCAAAAATAGAAGTCGATATATATTAATGAAACCAGCCTTATGTAAACTTTCTTCCTTCACAGCGGATTTTGTAAATTTACGTTCACTGAAGCACTTGACCGAATGGACATTAATGTTCTAGAAGTAACACCAAGGGTTTGTTAACACTAATTCATAGTTGTTGCTATTTGAAGCGTATTTTTTTTCAGTTTTTACGGTACGACGTCAGTTTTCAGGGGGACGTCGTAGCACTGGCGCGGCGTGTAGGCTACTGCGCGCGGGTCGCTGTCGTGACACCCCGGGGACACCTTCCTTCACCGTAATCCTTCACCGTATGATATTTTATCCAAAAAAAAAATACTCAACACCATTAATAAAATTTACCCGAAATTAACTAAACACAACTAGCATCAATTTAAAATGACCACGTACTCAAATAAATATACGTAAAATTACAAATAGTTTTTTTTTTTATTGAATTTCGTTTATTTTGTAAATAAAACGCTTAGGATTCAAAATGTGATATTGAAAAATGGAATAGAATTTTGGAAAATGGATAAAATTACTTGATTTAGGTCTGGTGTGCGCGCGTCGGTCTGGCGGGTCGATAGAGCTCGTATCGTGTGCCGCAAACGGCGACAGACAGTCTTTCTTGTTTTACATTCTCATGCATTAAGATTATTTTCCTTTAACTACGAACCACCCATGCCCATACAAAATTTATTCATTTCATCTGTGACTTGCCAGCGAAATTGATTCTTATGTGGAAAGAATGGGTAATTTAGCTGAGTAGATCTCTTCGTTTGAGTCATAGAAATGAATGGGAGCTTCCAGTTTATGGGGTAATGGGAGTTCTCCTTTGGGTGAGGTTGCTTTTAGTTAAGTTTAACAACTGTTTTCAATAGGTTCAGTAAGTTTAAATTGCGCATCAAAATCTGTACCAGAAAAATATTAAAAAAAAATACTGTATCAAATTTTATATAATCGCCATATCAAGTTATTTTCTCCATTATCTGGAGTTAAGTGACGATGTGGTCGTAGCTGACAATTACGCTAAACTTGCTCCGGAAAAGGCTGGTCCATAGATTCGCAAGAGGGTGATAGGTATCCAGGTGGACACTATAGTACAAATAATATCTGTATATACCCTACACTGAAAACCTATAAAGCGATGTCTTCCATCCTCGGATTCAAATTTTAGCACAGTTCGTTGGTTTTGAACCCACAACTTGCGACGTGTTGTCAGAAAACAAAATGAGCAATCACCACTTCAAGTGCTGATGTATGTCAAACAATGGTAAACATGACACTAAGGCCTGCTGTACACAAACAGCTCGAGCTTCGGATAACTGCATGAACTCGCACAATCAGTTCGAGTCGAGTGCTCAAGCAGTCAACAAACAAAAACAGATGAAAACACCTCGGGAAAAACAGTGAATGTTAAAAAATAATTGTAAAAGAAAACAAATATTTAAAGTTCAAAAATCTATATTTATTTAACTATTACAGCCAACTACGATGGATTTACTTAATTGTGTTTTGTTGTATAAAAAGAGTACATCAAAATTCAAACAGATGGCATTAAAAAGCCAGTTTAAAAAAAAAACAGCCATCATTGTTTTTCCCATGGAGTCTTCTTAATTATTATAATAATGTGGGAACAAACGAGAGATGCGCGGAAGACTATATAAACCACGGCAGAGTAGTTGACAGCTTGATAAGCCGAGCGCTCTTGCAAGTGGTCGAGCTGGTCACAGCCCAGAGAGACCGCGACTGCTCAAGCGGTCTCTTGTATGTCTATATAAGGAAGACTGTAGCTCATGTATATAGGAGTACTATATATATTCTCCGGTATTTAGCTATTGTCCTGCCAGTGTATACTAGTACTGCCAGTGTATGGCTGCCCTTAAAACTCATGCTAAGTCTTCTTCTACTTATGCCATCTTCACTTAAAACTTCGAAAGTCTGACATGTACACAACTTTCTAAGTCTACTTAGCTTAACTTCAAGTTGGTGAAAACTTACATATTATTTCCCCGTAAAATTCTATACGTAGATAAATTTCATCAAATAAGTAAGCAGGTATTTTTAATTCAGTGTCCGCGGCGTGTTGTAATGAGACATCTGCAAAGCATGAGGTTGCGGGTTCGGTTCCTGCGTAGGGTAGATATTAGTTTAAACCACAGGTATTTATTCCAAATCTTGGTGTTTGAAGTTCTTAATTACCTAGATAGAGGGAGATTTAGGGGCCAGGATTTAATGTGATCTGATTTGGAACTTTATATATCTAAAACTATGAAGGAGAACATCGTGAGGAATCCCACATACGTACCCGAGGATTATTTCGGAAGTAGGTATGTTATCCACCAATCCGGACCGGGCCCACATGGCGGATTATGCCTATACCTCCTCACGGAAAGGACGGGAGACCCGTGCACAGTGAGACGATATGGATATGGGTTGATGATGACATCTAAATGTGACAAGAAAAAAAATATGAATCAGCTCACATTTGATGGAGAATCCCGTAATAACACAAAAAAAAAAGAAAGAAAAAAAAACATCATGCAGTCGAATTGAGAATGAATTCCTTTTCTGAAGTCCGTTAAAAAGCCGAGATATTTAACTCTTCGAATTTCAAGCGTATAGTTCTAACAAAAGATTCCACGTAAGACAAACAACTGGTTAAAACAGTTTGAAAACACCGTGTTAACCTGTCGTGCTGGTATAATGGACCATCCTGGCTAACATAGAAACTTCGGGGAGTTGACTACATAAACCAAAAAAAATAACACTGAACAAAATTGTGGGTTACACTTAGTCTTTTTTACTTCCTTTGAAATGGCGTTGGTAAAACATGTAATGCCTAGCCAGAAGTGGGTCACAGCCTTTATAATTAGAGGTATTCAGGTTGTGCTTAAAACTAGAGTTGATAGGGTACTTGAGTTACGGATTACGGATATGAATTCTACTATCTTAATCCTAATCAATATTATAAATGTGAATGTCAGTTTGTTTGTATGTTTGTTACGCTTTCACGCCTAAACCACTAAACCGATTTTAAAATTTATTTCATCTATGGAAAGCAATATTATCTGCGAGTAACATGGGCTATATTTTCTCATAACAGTGACAGTGCCACCCAAAATTTTGCATTGCATTATCTTGCGCGGCACTGCACCGCGCTCGTCGCTTGAGACATCAGCTCTAAAGTGTCACATGCCCAGTAATTTTGCTGGAAACAGTGCCCTTTAAACCGGAAGACAGGTATGTGTATCATAATATTAGTATTATATATTATTATTTTATATATTAGTATTTTCGGCGGCCTATTCACTTCTCGACTGTGAATCCGTTAATAGATTACCTTACCATAAAGGTATTCAAGTAAGCCACTCATAAACTGAAACTTTTATTTCGGATACGGATATCCGATAGTTTCGGTTACGGATATGAATGGCCTTATCATCCCTAATTTGAGCTCTCAACGTAGACCACATGAAAGGAATATTTTACCTTCAGCTTTTGTGTTTAATTCTAGGGTACTTCCTTTAGAATTTATGGAAATCGACGGCGGAGAAACTACGTGGCGTTAGTTTGCGTTTGTGGTTTGATTTCCGCCCAGGGAAAATATTTGTGTCAAGAACCTGTGTCTGGGTGTCTACAGCAGGGAATTCTCGTTAGGGGTCAGGTTCTATGTAGGTACATGTAATCGTGACATGTTATTTATTTTTGAACCAAAATTACATAGATATTTCTGCCGAGTCTAGGGGATGGTATTTTTTTTTGCTGTATTTTCAGATATTCCTCTTTAAAACTAAAAACTTAAATCTAACAAAAGAGGGTGTCCATGAGGCATGGTGCCTAAGACGCTTGCTGCATTTTCACGTTGAATAGCAATAGCTATTCTCTGTGCGAGAAATGAGCCAGCCCTCTTGTCACCAGAGGCGTCGACTAAACGAGGAAATAATTGCTTAAAAAAATTCCTCGTACTTGGACCCCATGGACCAAAAATTAACCGTCTCTTAATAAGCTCCTACAAAAAATAGTTAAGCCATGTCTCCTGCGCGTGTTTTGGTCTAATAATTACACAAAACCTTCTACACAAAACGTACGAGTAATTGAAACATCAAACATTTTCAAAAAATTATAATCATCATCATCATATGCAGCTCATCCAACCCACTGCAGGGCATAAGCCTCCTCCCTCTTACGCCATTCATCCCGGCTTTGGGCCGATCTGGTCCATGTATTACCCAACAACATTTTGATGTCGTCGACCCACCGTTGTATCGGTCTTCCGCGGCTGCGCTTACCCACACGTGGCCACCATTCTGTCAGCGACTTACTCCACCTGCCATCGCCATATCTTGCCAAGTGTCCTGCCCATCGCCACTTGAGTTTAATTATACGCGATCCGATGTCAAAAAAATGTAAATAAAAAATTACAATGCTTTGTGTAAAAGTTTGTGTGTAGTGTGTAGACCAAAAATTCGCAAAAGACACGGCCTTCAGCAAACTATTTCCCTTTCAAGACCTTTGTACGATGTTGGCTTTGTTACGAATGGTATCTTTTTTCGTCCTAGATAATGTTACCATAAACATTCAATAAAAAAAAAAAACAGTAAAAACTGAATAGTGACCTGATTCTGTCAATTTTAAAAATAAAAAAAAACAACATAAATTTAGTTTTTATTTTTGTTTTTTTTTTAGAGGGCGTTTTACTGAAACTTCTTGGGAATGTTGGAGAGAGTACAAAATGGCTTTTTCTTCGTGTCAACCTTCAATTTTTTTTCTCCACTGAGGAGAAGGACGACAAAAATATAAATGCAAGAGGTAATTATTGTGCACGAAAAATATCCAATTTCAAATTGTAAAAAAAAACAGGAGTTATTATTAACTAAATAGGTTAGAACATTAATGTGTACGCCAATGCAGTGAAACGCAAGGTTCCGTGTCGCCGCAGGTCATTCAACCCTTTTAAAATACTCGCAATTCTTTATAGCAGGTAGCGGGTCGGGTGATAGACGGAGCGACGAGCGAGAGCGCTTTTATTTGTCGTAAAGAAGCGTTTGAGACCGCCGAGAGCGAGAAAGAGAAAGAGAGAGTATTAAACTAATTAGTGCCTACCTAAAAGAACACACCTACCTACTACCTAATGAAAATAAATTTGGTTTACGGACGATATTTTAACGTGACAACGTCACCTGTCACCCGTCACCCGTCACCTGTACATGTCATCTGTCATCTGTCATCTGTCATCTGTCATCTGTCATCTGTCACCTGTTATCCTGTCATCTGTCTTCCTGACATCTGTCATCTGTCCCCTGTCATCTGTCATCTCTCATCTGTCCCCTGTCATCCTTTCATATGTCATCCGTCATCTGTCATTTGTCATCTGTCATCTGTCATCTGTCATCTGTCATGCCATCTGTAATCCGTCATCCGTCATCTGCCATGCCATCTGTCATCTATCACCTTTCACCTGTTATCCTGTCATCCTGCCATCTCTCATCTGCCATCTGTCATCTACATCTGCCATGGGTCATCATTCATCTTACATCTGTCATGCCATCTGTCCCCTGTCATCTGTCATCTATCATCTGCCATCTGTCACCTGCCTCCTGTTATCCTGTCATCCTGTCATCCTGTCATCTGTCATCTGTCCCCTGTCATCTGTCATCCGTCATCTGTCATCTGCCATGCCATCTGTCATCTTTCAGCTGTCATCTGCCATGCCATCTGTCATCTGTCATCTGTTATCTGCCATCTGCCATCTGTAATCTGCCATCTGCCATCTGCCATCTGCCATCTGCCATCTGCCATCTGTCATCCTGTCATCTGTCATCTGTCATCTGCTTTGTGTCATCTGTCATTTTACATCTGTTATGCCATCTGTCATCTGTCATCTGTCACCTGCCACCTGTTATCCTGGCATCCTGTCATCTGTCATCTGTCATCCGTCATCTGTTTTCTGCCATGCCATCTGTCATCTTTCAGCTGTCATCTGCCATGCCATCTGTCAACTGTCATCCGTCCCCTGTCATCTGTCATCTCTCATCCGTCATCTGTCATCTGTCACCTGTTATCCTGTCACCTGTCGTTCTGTCATCTGTCATCCGTCATCTGCCATCTGTCATCCTGTCATCTGTCATGTGTCATCTGTCATCTTACATCAGTCATGCCATCTGTCATCTGTCCCCTGTCATCTGTCATCTGTCATCCGTCATCTGTCATCAGCCATCTATCATCCTGTCATCTGTCATCTGCCATCTGTCATCTGGCATCTGTCATTTAGCATCTGGCATCTGTCATCTGTCATTTGTCATCTGGCATCACTTGATTTGGTTTGACGTCAAAATTATGATTATATTCACTTAATTTTGTTGATTTAGTCTGTATAATAATAATATTATTATTGTTATGTAATACATAGACTAAAACAACAAAATAAAGTCAAAATATACGATCATAATTTTGACATGGTTTACTCCCCAAGTAAAGCGTGCGTGATGAAGTTTTACTTCAAAAACTAAATCGCTCTCGCTCCTCTTAACGCTGTGTTCTCATCACGTCCAAACCCTTACTTGGACTTGCTAAATGATTACCCCTTTATCGACCCGTAGAAAGTATTGTACTGCGACCAGGTAAATTTACCCTTAATTGGTTTCCACATAAAACATAATTGTTACCTATCTAGCATTTTCACATAGCATACAATTGACTAATTAAACATCTTTATGTTTTTTTATTGGTATTTTGGTAAATACTATTGGTTTGGACCGCAGATCCGAGGCGAGTTGCCACTTACTCATTATTCTTTATTTTTAGGGTTGCGTACTTCAAAATGAGGAAGAAACCCTTAGAGGACCCTCACTTTGTTGTCCGTCTGTCTGTCTGTCCGTGTAACCATCAGGCCGTCTGTTCGTCCGTCCGTCTGTCAGTCTGTTAAACCATTTTTCTCAGGAATGCGTAAAGATATCAAGTTGTAATTTATATCGAATACTTGGATCTACAGTCTCTTTCAGCAGTAAATAAATTAAACTTGGAAGTCAACGCGATCAAACGGTAAGTCACGTTAATGTCACATATTTTATTAATTTATTTCTTAGTACCTGGATGACCGAGCTTTGCTCGGTATTTCTTTTTTTTTATGACATTTTCAAAAAATGATTCCTAGCTAGATCGATTTATCGCCCCCGAAACCCCCTATATACTAAATTTCATGAAAATCGTTGGAGCCGATTCCGAGATTCCAATTATTATATATATATACAAGAATTGCTCATTTAAAGATATAAGATTATCTTCTTCTTTTATAAGTCCTTAAGTATTATAATATAAGACTTATTTAGACAAGCGTGTTTCGCTTTCACGTTTATCGGCCCTTTCTGCCCTAGTTGCGAAAATGAGCACGCACACCAAGTACCAACTCTATTCTTGGTACAGTGTATAATTTAATACTTTGGAACGTTCCGAAAATCTAGAGATGTTCTGCAACGTACTTTTAACACTTCGTATTTTCAAGATTCTAAGAAAAATCGTTTTGCCAATTACAGGGTTAATAAAAAGGTATAATAATTCTGACTTTAGAGCCCTTTAGGGTGACGAGCGCAGTGCAGTGCCGCGCAGGATTATGCAATGCGGGGTTCTGGGTGGTGCTGTGACGGTTATGGGCAGGCGTAGCGCTTACCATTAGGTGAACGACTTGCTCGTCTCGTCACTCAGTCAAGTAAACAAAAAAATAATTTGGGACGTGAGGGATTACAATAAAACACACTTATACAAAACGCAAGCTTTATTTGTCATACACTTCGTGTTTTGCGCTTGAACATGCTAAAGACATTTGCGATGACTTAAACCTAACCTAAACTAATTAAATTGAATTTAAGGTCAAAGATAAATCTTTTATTTACAAATAATTCGTCGCGAATAACATTTTAATCAATTAATTTACAAAGCAGGTCTATTTTATTAAATACTCTTGGATAATAACATCTATAAAATACTAGAGGGTTACCCTTTTATTAAAAAAAAGTTACGTGACGTTTAGTGAAATTGCGCACCATAATATTGTACTGCGCAGTACTAAGTGACGTTTGATAACTTATTTTTAATAAAAGGGTAAGTAGTTATTCTTTAACAAATTTTTAAACTTTGATACCGATTAACAGTCCTATTAGACAATAATAAAAAGTAATAATATAAAACCCCGACTTTCAATTAAACTTATAAGAAGCATAAATACATAAGACTGATTAAGAAATGTAAAATGCAGTCGTTGGAATTGCAATTAGAAATAGAAATGACATCCGTGATGCCTCCACCTGCATTTCCACATTGCTCAAGAATCTACAGCTTGCTTATTTTCACTTTTGTTGGCGGTCTGTTTTTTTTTTTATCTATTATATCACTCCTGAGATTTAGCCAAATCCGAAGATATCTCATTTAATGAAAGCTTTACGATGCGCTTAAGGAACACGGCCGAAAACATAATTATCCTTCCAAATGATCAGGCAGTGACACTTTTAAAAATTAAAAATAATTATTAGATTTTGGTACAAGCGTTTTTCCTTTCTTTCAAAGCTAAGCTAATTTTATGTTTCCTACGGTTAAAAAAAAAATTATCGCCATGGATAAAAATGCGTCCAATTATAGATATCACAATTAAGAAAATTTATCAATACACCTCTTTTTTTGGGGTAGTCATTAACAGAGACTATCATTCTCGGCGTGTTCACCACCTTCGACCACGCCGTCACTTAACATGGTGATAGATGCGAAAACAATGGTCGTCACTAATTACTAGAAGTTTGACATAAATAATTAGTCTAGCATTAATTATTGGTACAACACTAAGAACAACAATTTGTGTAAAGTGATTTAAATAGCTGCCGGATGATTAGAGATTTAAAGCGGTGGTAACCAAGCAGTTATCTATACGCTTTACAATCCAACGACCAACGGCTCCAAACCCCATAGCAAAGACTATTTCATAAATAAGCTATGCGCAGATTTCCATTGCTCTCTCCAGAACACCTTTCACAAATGTCGGAAATTTTTCGAATCCCATACCGACGAACTCATTCCCGATCCGACGTATTCGAAAAATTACTTTGTGATCGAAATTGTATTATTTTTTATTTGATTGAGTGACGAGAGAAGTCGGTCACCTGATGGTTAGCGCTAAACCTGCCCATAATAGTTAGAGTGCCACCCAGAACTTTACATTCCATAAACTAGCGCGGCACTGCACTGCGCTCGTCACCTTGAGACACCGGCTCTGAAGTCTGTATGTCCAGTAATTTCCCTGGAAACAGTGCCCTTCAAACCGGAACACAGTAATGTTTGCACACTACTGCTTGGCGGATGAATATCTGTCAAAGGTGTGGTACTTCCCCAGGCGGTCTCTCGCAGAAGAGGCCTACTACGAATAAGTTTTTCGGATGTGTCGAGAATGTATTCATTGGAATCGAATTCGGAAACTTTCCGACACTTGTAAAAAGGGGTTACTAGTTGATATAAATCTACCGATAGTGGTTAATATGCCACATCAGAGACGCCTGGAAAGGTCGATCTGATCTGAGATCTGAGTTTGAGGCCGAACTTGCTTCATTCAAAATAACACAAACAATGATAATTTTGATACATATAAATGGACGTATTTCATAGTGACTCAATATTACTAATTTACTAAGGCAATCACATGAAGCCACTACAATAGTTAGCTACATTTCATTTATTTATGGCAGCATCAGATGGCTTGGACACGAATTGAGCCAATCTATTAATGGCCCTAAATGTTTGTAAATACCTATATAATAATTATTTTATAACTATTTTTGAAGTGAATGGTAATCTAGGCAGCTGTGTTCAAAGTTTATAAATTAATTTAATATCTGTCTTTAAATATACAATTTTAATTATTTTTAATATCACATAACACATGGCAGATATCTGTACAATAATTATGTACGCGAACACAACAATAATTATAATACAATAGTTAATTAATTTTTTTGAAAACATTTTTTTTTAAGGAGCGATATTTTTTACCAGTTCTCTGAATGCTAAAAAATGTTTTAGTTTTGTTTTATTTAAGCATAAGTATTCTGAATTTACACCTTATTACTAATTGGTAAGGTATGAACAAATCTTAAGCCTGATTAGTCATAATATTTGCAGAATTATAAAAGCTATACTAGCAACTAAACTTAAATGCATTTTCTAATATTTATCTCTATCACATTTAAAATATTTACAATATCATGTAATAAATGCTGTAAATAATAAGTACCTGCAATTAATGTAAAATGTGAATAATTATCATGAATAATATACCTATGCTATTTTTTTATGAATAAGCGACCAAATATACAAATAGGTTGGTATATTATTATTATTATGACAAATAAATTACGTAATGTTGCTATTCCAAATAATTCTAGTAAATATTATTATTTCGGTATAATTATTTTGAACATGAACACGGTTTTTGTTTATAACATGATTAATATAAGTGATATTCGTTATAACTATACTCGTAATAATTATTATTAAGACTTATTAATCTTATTATCTAAAAAATTATAATTTTCACGCGTTTCCGGAAGCAAATTTACAAAATATATATAATATTATTATAATAATTATAATCCGGCATAGCTCAGTTTATTATAAAGAGACGCTGTTTTTCGAAAGATTTAACAATTTTTCATAAAAATTCTCAAGCCTAAGCCTATTATGCCCGCCGATATTTATAAAATTTTAATACTGATTAAATAGTAGCACCTCCCCCACATCTTATTTAAATTCATTTATAAAAGTGTAATTGCACTTTTTTTCTGCGAACGCTGCTAAGGTATTAAAAAGTTTAATAAGGAATTATGTTTTATTACGGCTTCAAAGTTTATACTTCTTCCATAATTAAATTATTTAAAATGTATTGCAAAATTTTATATTTTGATTTTTTTTTATCTAGTATAGTAAGCATTTTTTTTTAAATTATGTGTTTTTCTTGATATTTGATTTAATTTAATTCTGACTTTTACTATTTAAATTTTATTTTAGCGTATTAACGAACAGTTTCGTGGTATGGCAAGGGTAAAAATCATGGATTTGAGTTTTCACAACCATTTTTGTAATCATTATGATATTAAACGTTATGAAGTATAAACTTTTCCTAATTTTTAAGAAATTTGAAATCTACGAATCTCTACGGAGATTTTACAAAATTTTAAATTGCAACAGCGTAGACGCAAAGATACGATAGATTTTTTTTAATACTTGCGCCATAACTGCTACGTTTGCAATTGCTGCGTAGAGATAAGGTCCGTAGCAATTGCTATAGAGCTGCGTAGCGCTGCTAAATCATTACATGACGTTCATTAGACGACGTCACATAGAATTTACACAGCGTTACGTTCCACAGCAATTAATTGCGTTGTATTTATGCAGCAATTGCATTTTTACGCAGCAGTGATTGCAGTTTCTAGAGCTGTATGTAGCCATCGGAACGAGGGGAGGCGCGGCGGCGGGCGGAGGTAGCGCGGCGTCAGAAGACGTCATCACTCGGGTCCTCATCCAACTCGCACAAGAGTTTGCTACTGTAAAAGAAAACATATTTTATGAGTACAATTTAAAACTAAAATGACTTGTATATTTCAGTTACTGAATACTCGAAATGGTTTATACTGTGACTTGTTAGTACTGTGATGAATTAAGTTTCCAAGTTGTTTCTAACTTTGCATAGTCATGGTTAACTAAATCTGACTTTTCTAGATCTACGATTAAGTTACAATATGTATAAAATTTAAATTCTGTTGAATTTAGTGCTACAAGATACAGTCATTATTGTGCAAAAATCTGACAAGGGGACGTACTTGTAAAACACTAACTATGAAGTTTCTTCGGCAAACTGGAAAGCGAGCCTGAAATTCCAGTATAAAATAAAACAAAAATTTAAATCAATATACTCTACTCATGAACTTCAAATTAAATTACATCAACACATGCATGAAATTTGTCTATGGAAGTTAAGCGCTCCACACACCATCAATATAAGTACACGTCCGCTCAGGGTTATTCGTAGCTGGCGAAAAAGTGCTATGTCTTGATCTCTTACCGACACGAATGACCTTGACCGAATGAATTGATGGTGTGTAGCCAGTTTTTAATAAGTGGAACTTACTCCTCTTTACTGGCGTAAGATTCAGCGTGTACTCGTCTATTGCAGGCTCTGTCACAGCACCGACAGTGCCAGTAAGCGAGTACACTAAGACTGAACACGAAGATCGTAGTAGGTAACACTAGAGCAATTATCAACCCACGGATCGTCGTGTCCCAGGAATATCTCGCCACCACCAGATCTGGCCTTGTCATACTATAGTAGCAAGGGAAAATCTTCGGCGCGTTGTCCCCAGCGTAATCCTTTGCAAATACTGAGCAATTGACTCTAGGCGGATACCCACAACCTTCAGGGTTTATGAGGAATTTTAAGTCTGTCGCGTCCCAGTCTTTTGGAACTAGTGCGCCTTCCACGAACGGCCTTCGAGCTAGATTCACTCGAATTTTATGGCATTTGGTGTGCGCTGTCGTACACCCTTCTCTGCAGGACGCCCACGTGCAGTTTGTCAGTGTTTCAGCATGGACGTGTTCTGACACAGCGCATATTCCAGCTTCTGGGACGAATTCAGCCAGTATCGTCTGGATGGCTGGCTCCACAACGAATGGTATTAAAAAGAGGAAAGCAAACACGGAGAGTATAGCGGCGGTGCCAAGGCATATTGAGGTGTAAAGTTTGAATTTTTCGAAAAATTCTTGTAGTAGCTGCTCCCTCGTCGGCTCCAAAGGCTTGAGCTCTGGACTTCCCGGCTCGGCTGATGCCCCCATGGGGAGAGTGGACCTCTCGGAGGCAGCCGGGGAGAGGCTGGTACGGGATCTGCTCATAGAAGACATTGGTCCGACGGAGGTTCAGCCAGTAGAAAGCATAGCAAGCGCTTAGTCGTCTCTTAGTGAACTAGCCGGACCCTCGCAAAGGAGGGGAACGCCTGAAACATGACAAAAAAAGACTTAAGCATCTTCGATACCATTATAAAGCAGTATAGGACAAACATTCAGTAAATTGAAGACGAACAAATTGTCTATACCTAAAATAAGTTACTGAACTATTTTTTTTAAGAAAGGATTGTATCTGTATGTTGTTTTTTTTTTTTAATAAATCATGTAAAAACTACCATTTCGATCATAATACAGTTTTTACTGATCGGTAAGTTAAAACCCAATATCAAGATAATGTACGTTACATCTAAATTCGATAAGCAGAAACCGAGCTATAGATAAAAAATAAACTGATTGTAAAACAAGAAAAAAAAAAAAGGCGGCTAATTCAACTTTTTTTTAATGTACTTTCTTTAATGTACATTAGCGTTCAACGTTTAACGCAACCTTGTTTGGTAGTCGCATTAGAAATTTCACTTCAAAACAAAACGTTTGTTCTGACACGACTATACACAAACAATGTCCACAAATCAAACTAATAGGACTAAAAAGAACGATGACACACAACAAAATATTTTGTGTATACATAGATAGCCGATGCGGACAGTGATGTCAGAAATGGCTTGACTGCGGTAAAACTTCAACGCTGGTTTTCAGCTCAAACTTTACCTAATAAAAATATGAACTGAACAAAAACTTATACATAAAAAAAAGAGAAGCTGATTTCCCAAATTCGAATTAAATTGATATAATACCACAATATAACTATGGTAAGCTATGACAACGAAACAGTACCGATATAACTACAAATTCCTAGAAAAGAAAATTAATGAACTTATACAAGTTTTATGAGACAGTTGATGGCTCTTGACATTTACACCACACAAGTTCTCAGGAATGGTGAAATTGGAAACAAATGAAATGAAATTATCATGCCCGCGCCGGTTGGAAACCTAAAAATTAAATATTCATCGGGCTGAAACACGGAATCCGGCTTGACGCAAACATGTCAAGGTCGTTTTCGTGTCACGCTTACTATACTACATTATGTCCATATGAGGATTAGGTACCCATGGAATACTGTACTGGAAATTTTATGAAGACCAAAAGAAAAGTAACTCTTGTAAGACCACTCTCGAATCCGCTTGTTTCTTTTTAAGCTACAAAACGAAGTAAGTCGAAACTCGGCATAGTGATAAGACATATTAACCCTTGACATTTTTTATGGATGAGGCTTACGTGACTGATCTCAGAGTGGTGAAACAGGATCATTTGGACTCAATTGCAAATCAGCTTGTCCTGCAGAACACCCCTTGAATCTCATCTTAGCATCATCTCCAACTTCAATAGTCTTTTGGCAGAGCATCAAAGTAATACACGATACTACCACAAGGACCGTCGGAAAAACTAACGCCACTATGAACTGTCGATAGGTGGATTCTAGATCAAACCGGGCCACCACTGTGTCTGGACTGTTTTCCATGTAGAAACAGGGAAATCTAGCTTTGGCGTTATGATCGGCGCCGTCGCGTCCGAAGTCCTTGAGGAAATCCTTGCATTCATCGGCTAGGGTGTTCACGCATCCTTCCAAATTGATCATCAAACGGCTGTCATTGGCCAAAGTCAGTTCCACCTCAGATGGCGCAATGATACGATTCGGAACAGCCCTGCTTTGGTACAAGTATTGAAGGTATGTGAAGTTTGTCAGATCCGATATTTCAGTTCGCGGTAGAAGCGCAGCGTTGATGCAATCGACCGCTACCACCCCAGTTGTACCATTATGCACTGCATGACACGACAGCATGAGAACTTCTTCGCCTGAATCAGTCCACAGCACTGTAGCATTTTCTTCGGAACCGACTTTATTACATTTCGCTAGGAACACTCTGTCGCCACTCAACACTATAACGTTTTTGTTGCGGGTTGGAATGTCAACGCATCGCCGATCGCAGTTGTAAGGCGTTCTAATCTTCCTACAAGTTCCCCTGCTACACGAATAGAGTCCATGGACGTCAATACACGTTATTTTCCCTCTTCTGCCTGAACATTTTAAGGGCGGATCCGTCTCACTGAAGGCGCACTCGAAGGCGTCTGTTATGTTAATACATTTCCCTTCCGTACAATTGAAGGTTCCGGTCAAGTTGCGGCACTCGTCTCTGATACAGTGATACTTCCTGGCGTTCTCCTGATCGATACCAAAGCATGTTTTGTTGGCAGCACTTCCACACTCTGACAGGAGCAAGGATGATCCGTTCTTTCTTACGTTGACGTAAATCTGGATGCAGGCTCCGGAGGTCTTGCTGAGGCACCATTCACCGCAGGATCCCCAGTCGCAGTTGTCTTTGTTGACGGCCCGTGTTGTGGTACACATGATTGGGGTTGTGTCGATGCCCGAGGCGGCGGCTCGGGTGTACGGCATGTAGATGGCCACGGTGAGGTATACGATCGAAACACAGCTCAGGATGGCGGTCAGTTGGCAAACACATATTGTTCCACATATTTTCTGGTCTTGCGGTGGTATTACAAGGTCTTCCTCTGGTGTTGGTTTCGGCATGTCGGACACTCGCGCTGGGCCGCGTCGTTCAGCCACTGACGTAAGGAGGTGTCGTGCGCATGCGTGGTGGGGGCGATCGATGCGCTGCACTGCGGGCAACCCCGTGTGCTATTTTTTTTAATAAATCTTTGATGTCAACGTCCGCCCGGCCGACAGTGGCGCCGGCACGTAAATGAGCTGGTTTATTGTGAGCCTATTGTTTAATGAGTAGAATATTGAGTTCGAGTGACGTCATAGATGTTATCGGTACGTGACGTGATTTTTACGTCATTATCAACTAGGTCAGCCTGCTCACGCTACGGCGAAAATTATCCTAATTGAAATAGGAAGTTACAATTGCTAATGTTGTCGTTCCGTTTTTGTTTTATAAAGATTAAAAGTTAAGTAAAGTTAAGTATTAAATCCGAAAAAAGGTATCGACATTTATGGAAAATAGTTTTGAATAATAAATATCTTATTTTACACTAAATTAATAAAATAAAATAGATAGTTCCGATATTTATTTGAATTTCTTGGATGTAAGATCCTTGCCACACACCGACATTTTACAGCGGGCGTGGTGCGTTTCCGCTTTGAACGCTACGTGCGCGTTACACGTAAATTGCTATGTAATTTACGCCCTCCTTGGTGCAAGTGAGTGATGAGCCGATTGCGAAGCGTGAGGTCGTGGGTTCGATTCCCGCAACACAATGTGAAAAACAAAAATATTTAACGATGAAAAAAACATCGAAATCGGATAGCGTGATATTGAGTTATTCGGCCATTTGTCACGTACAAACTTAATACAAATTTAAGACTTATATGATTTTCTCAAGGATCCCATTGTCAGAACTGGACCAAATTGGGCCACTTAGGAGGCATAAGCTTCAATATAAAAAAAGAATCATCAAAATCACCCAGTCGAAAGTTAGGAGGTAAAAATACAAAAAAAAATAAAAATAAAAAAAACAGTCAAATTGAGAACCTCCTCCTTTTTTGAAGTCGGTAAAAAAAATGCAGTAGGGCCGATAGATAATCTGCGCGCTTTACGACCCTACAACACCAGGTTAGAACCTCGGCCTTGCACCATGACTTGTGTTTATAAGTGACATGCTAATTTCTATCCTTCCGTGCTTTGGAAAGCACGTTAAGGCATCAGTTCCGATTTATACCGATTGACAAGAGTGATTTAGCCACGCTGAAAAACAACGTCGTGTGTGAAGGCTTTAACTGTTGAAGAATGTGATAACCAAGGTCACATCGAGCTTATTGTCAATTTTTATAGAAGCGGAAATAAATTTAAATTTGATGAAATGGTACATAAATAATAATTAGAAATATTTATAATCTTAAATTAATGGCATAATATTGTATTTGGGCATACATGAAGTTTAAATAGGTAAATGTTATACCGTTCAAAAAATATATTATAATGCTTAATTAAATTGAAAAATGACAATGCATTTACAATATATTTTTATATATAAGTAATAAGTTACTCATAAATAAGAAAACATTGAGTTAAAAATAACAAATGTACATCTAAGTGCTTACTTTCCACTGTTTTTAACGAAAACAACCAAAATATTTTGCCAGCTTTCTCTGATAAGCGAACTGATAAGTAATTGCAACTATTACCTTCACTGCTAATCTGTTGAGCTTCTATAAATAGAAATAGACATTATTTTACAAGAAAAACAACTTACCTATACTCCAAACAGTCTTTTTGGCCACTTAAAGTTCTATTAAATTTTCTATTAAATATTCTCCTGAGACAGTATAGCACACTATTTCTATCAGTCATTTATTGTCGATACAGTTTTTTTTTTGTGTAAATTGTTTTTGTCGGGGTTGTTACTAAATGCTAAAGGTTGACTGGTATGAAGTGAGGTGTGGGTGGCGTGCTGCGCAATGCGGCCTTTTTGTACCAGAGTGAAGTTTGTCTACCGCATCACAGATTATTGTCGAGTTTCAAGGGTTGAAATTAAACTTTTTTCAAAGTTGGGAAATATTGCATTATCATACTATTTTTCTTTTTAAGAGATTTTTTTATTGCTTAAAGACAATTTAAGGCTTTAACATTTATTTCTGTAAAAAAAATCCGTACATAAAATATCAAATAATTAACAAAATACACAATAAAAATAAACATAAAATAAAATAAAATTACAAATACAATTAAATGATTGTGTCGTTCTGTTTAGTTAAAGTAAAATAAGGAAATACGCGTGTCAGATTTATTGAGAAATCTAATAATAGTTTGTAATAATACGGAATTTAATTATCAAAGTTACTATCCAAAAAGTTAATTATATTAAATTTATTATACTTATTATTTAAATAAAATTGATATTTTAAAAACATACCTGATAATAATTATGTAGTAGATCGAGTTTCTTTTCCATGTTCTTACAGTTTTTATCAGATTTTTTTTAATTTAAACTTATATTATGACGTCACCATAATCTAAAATTTTTTTTTTTCATATCAAAGGCGTTTTGTTTACATGTTTATTGAGAGAGGACAAGTTTTGCTCCACCGGTCGGAGCAGGTTCCAACAAAATGCTTTTTTTCTTCTCAAATCCTAAGTAAGGCAAAGCGCATGCGAAATTGTACGCCAAAATGTTCCCGGGAAATGTTCTGTATTAATGCAGTCGTTAAAATAAGTACAAGAGATTTTTCACCTTTTGCTGAAAAAAAGAAGACTTGGTAATACTTGAAATGTTTCACTAGGAGAATTGGAGTAAATTTTTATTTAAAAAAAAAAAATTATGTAAAAAAAAAATTTAATACTATTCATAAATTAAAAAAAAAATACGCCTCACGACCATACAAAAATATCCTACAACATACAAAAATATCCTAATATTCTCAATTTATGGAATAGGAACCCCACGAGCACCATGGTCCTATAAACACCCAGACTCAAGGCAAATACGTAGGTACTAGTAGTTCATACAAATATTTGCCCTGTGCGGGAATCGAACCCACCACCAGACGCTTCGCAGCTGGCTCAACACCCACTTACGCTACTCGTAAATTACATAGCAATGTACGAGTAACGCGCGCAAATTATTTGCAGTCAAAGTTACGTAATCATCCCACGGGCACAATTTTTTTTATTTGACTGAGCAACGAGACGAGCAATTCGTTCACCTAATGGTAAGCGCTACCCCTGCCCATAACAGTCACAGCACCACCCAGAACACAGCATTGGATACCTGCGTGGCACTGCACTGCGCTCGTCACCCAGAGACATCGCTATAAACATGATGGAAGCGTTGCTATAGAAGAAGATAGAAGATCTACATGTAGTTCAATCCAATTCTACTAAGGGTCATCTCTCCGGTGTTTGGCCCTTAAAACTGGTTGCTAACCTTGATATACATTGAAAAGGTGCAGACGTTAACCGGTTTGATCACACACTTTTTATTTTGTACCAACCAGTGAAGTCTAAACCTGTTAGCGACCAGTAACCGAAAGAAGATTAGGGTTTTTTTTTTATTGCAGAATAGGCAAGCATTTGACCGCAGTCTCACCTGGTGGTAAGTGTCGACACGGTCGAGGATGGGGGATGCTTGCCTAGAAGATACCTATTCACTCTCGACTTGAAGAATTTCACCAAGATGTGAAATTTTGAAATGTAGCATTTAACGAGTCCCGATCACGAACCTAAGAGGTTTATGCCTTGCAGTGGATTGAATGAGCTGTCTATGATTATGATTATGGTGATCACATACATAGACCCTGATCCCTTACTATGATCACCTGTATCTAAGGAATCAGGAACCACGAGAACCCACAATTCCCAGATTCAAAGCAAAATTCTTCTTGTCAACCAATCAAATTGTATACACCTAATGGGCCCACTGGCTGCCCCACCAGTGAGGCCACTGATCTATTTTTCCCAGAGTCCCCACTGACATTCTTAGTGGGGACACTGGGAAAAATAATTTGGATATCCATCGGGCCTACTAATCACACTGGTCATTTTTTTTTTTTGGCCGGCGTCTATAAACTCACACAAAACTTAGCCTAGCATGACAATAGGTCAGGTAACTGAAGTCCAAACAATAAATAAAAAAGCAAAATAAATGAAAATAACTGTCTTACAAAACGCCTCTTTGTCAAAAAGATAATTTAATCTCTAGGGATCCTATAATATATTATTATGTTAATATAATTATGACAATTTGCTGAAGAGGCCTTACGTCTTATTTTGTTTTTTTTTTAGAATCTGGAAGCTTCTTTCATTGGCCTTTCCAAAAACCGAAGGATGCTTCCCAATTTTTCAGATCGTCATTGTAATAATTATTAGTTTATTAATTATGTTGACCACTATGTTAAGTAGCAATGTGGTTTTAATAATTATAATTATTTTACATCTTTTAGAATCTGGTATCTTCCTCCAGCGATCATTCTGAAAGACCGCAGATGGAAGCTTCCAGATTTTTGTCATGGTCATTGTAATCCCAATTTATTTGTTTGCTAAGGACGCCCGGCCACTATCCCAGTCAATGTGAAGTGCCGATGTGGTCGAAGGTGCCAGGCAACCACGCCGTACTTTTCCATTCATTTTCTAGGTACTGCATGGTAAGCAGAGGACGCAAGGGTCAATGTACAATGAATAGACAGCGGTTATTGCATTATGTCGTTAAATTTATTGTTGTCGCAATTTATCAGTTAAGGCCCGGGGTCGGAGTACACGGGGCGAATTGGGATACTATCATAACAGGATGAGCTGGGATAAGAAGGAGAGAATGCGGATTATCTTAGGTTAGATGTTTGGATGTTTTTAGAACAATGATCCTAGTAGTTCTTGTAATTTCTGATTTTCTAGTAAACTAGGTGTTTTTTTTAATAATTGGCCGAGGGAGCATGTCATTCACCTGATGGTAAGCACTACGCCTACCCATAACAGTGACAGTGCCACTCAGACTTTTGTATTGCATAATCATGCGTGGCACTGCCACCCTGAGACTTTGGCTCTAAAGTCTCATAAATATGCTCAGTAATTTCGCTAGAAACAGTGCCCTTCAAACCGGAACACAGTAATGTTTGCACACTACTGCTTGGCGGATGATTATCTGGCAAAGGTGTGGTACTTCCCCAGGTAGTCTCTTGCAGAAGAGGTCACTACTATCAGTACAGTCCACGTTTAAAAACTCCAGTGACAACAAGTTAAAAAAGCACATAGTGTGATTTAAACCAGAGTCTGGGAAATTGGTTCGAACCGCGCCTGGATTGTTCCAGGCCGACCTACGCAGCAACATTTCGTCCACTTGACAGGGGCTGGTAAACATTTTGGGGCCTCTACTTTTACATACTCAAAACTCAAATCATTTAATGCAATCAGGCAAAAATAATGCACTTTTACAAGCCAACACTTAACTCTTCATTTTACATAGAGAAAAACAAAAAATAATTTAAATATGATTTACTAAACTAATTATTAACTGATTATGGTTTGAGTTTGAAAAAGGACATTTCCCTTTTAAGTGGTGCCTCATGCCTAAATCTCGCACAGGAAATGGAAACTAGCTTCGGAAATACGCCCGTCAGAGAAGATAGCACTAAAAACTCTACGGGGATGTCATTTTTTCAATTTACGTTAGTTTTTTTTTTATGTCATAAGTTACATTATAAAAATAACAAATTCTAATGACAATAATAATATGACATCAATTCTAAAAGTGACAATGTTCTAAAAGAAATTAATAAATCAAATTAAACGGAAATTCAGTCAACAAATAAATACTAATTTAAACTATTGAATCTGCATAATATTTTTTCTTCAAGTCTTAAATTTGACTAGTAATTTCACCTGGTGTTGTCGATTTGATCGAAAACGATATTTTTTATACTTTTTACTTTTCTATAACTGTTACGAAACACATCGAAAGGGTGTGTCCATTGATTCTTTCAAATCATACATAAGTTTCGATCGAGCTGCACTAAAATGCACAAAATGTTGTCAACCCCTCGGCAATCCAGTGCAAATCGTCGCGAGATTCTCCCGACCGACCGCTATATAAGGCAGGGCTCACAGGACCCCGCAATACTGTCCCATATACCTCCAAAATGAAGACTCTGTTTGTCCTTGCTGTCTGCCTCGTCGTGGCCCAGGTGAGTTCCTGACCAATTTTTTTTGTACCACGAACATTTTGTTCAAATCATATATTTTCCTTTTTTTCGACCTGTATTTTTGGTTACTCGATTATTTTTTTTTCGAATTATTTACTAATTTATTTTGTTTTGGTCACGAATAAAATTAAGCTTCCATGATAGATTATTGTCTATTATTATCGTCACGTTATCCTTCGAATTTACTAGAGTTAATGTTTGTCTTTAAATAATTTTGTCATGTCTTAGTTCTAAAAATTATTCTATTACAACTCTAAAAAAAAATATCTAACTTCCACATTTCTATTATCTACCTCTTTAGTGATTGGCCTGGGTGTGCCATTGTCGTCAATTTTGCAAGTATTATAACTAACGGAATCTTTAATGAGGATCGTTTGAAGAATCTTACTCAGTTAATTAATACCCATTGAATTTTATAAAGGTCCTTTATCATCAGAAACTCGTTAGCTTCTCCAAATTACCGAACTTTTTGTAAAAGCTATTTGTCGTGGGCAAAGATCTTTGATCCAGATACCGCTTCTATGTTAATATTTAAGTTAACTTCATCAAAGTCTGAAAGGTCAATTTTGTACTGAACGAAGAGAATCAGATAGATACTTATTACTGGTTATTATCCAATGTCATAAGGTGTAGTAGTGTGCTGTACAGGGTGTCCCAGAAAGAATGGGTAATCCTGAAACACCTTATAGTAGAGCTCTTGGGGACTCAAAATAAAAAATTAAAAAAATATTTCTGAGGTAGTATCCAAAAGTTGATATTTTCCATACTGCTGTGCGTTTCTAGAATATACAACAGCTACAAATAAATGAAATCCATAGGCTTTTTGGTGTTATAATATTCTACATGGACTAGTAGCTGCCAACAGTAGTGACATGTGTGTTTGTGAGACTGGAGATCAAACAAAATTATTGACATTGAATTTTAAATCTTATATACCCAGAAATTATCTTAAAATATTTTCATTCATCCTTTGTTGTAGTTTTAGTATGGAATATCAACCTCATAATACCTTAGAGTGATGAGTGCAAGATTATGGAATGTAAAGTGTTGGATGGTTTTTTTAACTCTAGAGTTATATAACAGCTTCCGTGGCGTAGTGGATGATGTGCATGGCTCCGAAGCGTGAGGTTGTGGGTTCGATTCTCGCAAGAGGTTGAACTGTAGGTAATTTCACTGATTCACTGTGTTTCTTTAGGTTTAGTGTTTTATGATTCTTTAGGTATTCCTAGTTAGGGGCCAGGATCTATGTATTATATCGTGACGCGTTATTTGGTTATCTAGTAGAAGTAACTTGATTAGTATGTATTCAAATGCTAACTTGAATCATTCTGTTGAGCCTTGTTCTAACATAATGTTTGTTCTTCTTTGTCAATTTTATGTGTAATACCTACCAAACTTTCTATGGCAATATAAATTCATTTATCATTCATCATTTATCATTCATCATTTATCATTTATCATTCAAATTGCAGGCCTTGTCTGACGAACAAAAGGACAAGTTGAAGAAGCACAAAACCGAATGCATGACCGAGACCAAACCGGACGAACAACTTGTCAACAAGCTCAAAACTGGTGATTTTAAGGTTCGTTCCCTTTGAATTCCACTGTTCATACGAAGGTTTATGTATTACGTGTGTTTATGTATTAAAGTTCCTTTGGCGCATCTTTTAGCCTTAATAAGTTCTTGCTTGTTTATCGTTTGGGACTTAAATTTGACCCGTACGTACCTGTTCATGTGATGGTGAGTTCAATGGAAATCTTCTATATACTAATCCTAAAATATGACCAGCTCTCAAAGAATGTTGACGGAACACATCGGCAATGGCTAGCAACAGGTTTTCTACTTCAGGAGAGCTAGATTAGGTGGTCTCTTATTACCATAGTTGATTGGATAATGTTCCTTTTTCTGTAAAAGCTGCTTAATGAGAGTAAAATTACACAAAAAAATCAGAAGAAGTACTAAAATTCTCACAATTTTTTTATTTGCAGACTGAAAATGAACCAATCAAGAAGTACGCCCTTTGTATGCTTATGAAGTCGGAACTGATGACCAAGGACGGCAAATTCAAGAAGGATGTGGCTCTTGCTAAGGTGCCAAATGCTGGTAAGTACTGCTTCTTCTAAACATTTTTAATGTAGGCGAATAACAATTTAAAATTAAGCATGACCAAGTACTACACTTTAGAATTGAATGCCCAAAGAAATTAAAACTGCCTTCTAGAACAATAAAAGAGGATTTAGCCAAATTTAATGTTACTAGGGATTCAGTAAACGATTCTGATTGTGATTGGGATGAAGTCTAATGTTCTATATTATTTTCAGCTGACAAACCAACAGTAGAGAAACTGATCGACACCTGCCTAGCGAACAAGGGAAACACTCCCCACCAGACTGCTTGGAACTATGTCAAGTGCTACCACGAGAAGGATCCTAAGCACCCCATCTTCTTGTAAATGTGGACCTCGCTCCATTCAAATTCCATCCAGTGACATAACATCCACCTTCACTGTTGCTGCAGAGGCATTAAGGATATTTAAGAGCAATTCCGTTATTTGAATTCATAGATCTGAATCATGCGTTTTTACAAATTCCATTTTGTCATTGTGTGTTCTTGCGTATTTAGACGATGTCATCATTTTTGTCGATTACTCTAAAGACCACTGTTTGGGAGAAAGTATTTTCAAAGAATGTGTCAAAAATCATCATTCATTTTTAAAGGTTAATAACAACTAAATATTTTCTTCAAATTGTGAGAATGGAGGTTTGGTATGAAAAATGAAATGTAATGAATATTTGGTTTATGAATCAAAAACTTTAGCTAGTGCATAGAAATTGGTTGAACACATACAGGGTCTGTTAAGAATGAATATTTTTGAATTACAGTGTAAGTAAGTGTAAAATTTACTGCCTCAACGAATTTAATTTTGGATCACAAATAAAATTTTAAACCACAGTGAACTTGTCTTATTTATTAACAACTCCGAACTAGACTAGAATGTAAGATTAAAATTCCCTTTTAATGAAAACATCCAGGGTAACATAGCAATCTATCTACGAACCAAATGTCATCCAAATCCGTTCAGTCGTTGCAGAGGGAACCAATACACAAACTTTTTTTTTATTTGACTTAGTAGAGTAACGAGACGAGCTAGTCATTCACCTGATGGTAAGCGCCACACTTGCTTCTAACATTTACAGTGCCACCCAGAATAACATTGTATAATCTTGCGCGGCACTGCACTGCGCTCGTCACTCTGAGACAAGGCGGTTCTAAAGTCTCAACTTTCTGTATTCGATGGGATTTTGAACGCCCAGTAATTTTGCTGGAAACAGTAATAATAGGTAGTAATGATCATAATATTAGTGTGATGTCATCAGATTCTTCTGTCTGGATTATATGAGAATTGTTTTTAAAACAATTTCAATCATCCATTGAATGACGTTTAGTTATTACTCTTGGCTTCAGTAAATAAACAATATAGTCCACTTCATCATTAGTAACTGTTCTGCTTACTTCATGGTTAGTGTGTGATGTCCTTTAATAATTAAAATGATTAGAATAATATTAACCGTGAATTCTTTTGGAGTGTGTTTCGATAAGGTACTATATTTTTATTAAATAATAATTCCTAGTTCTTCGCAGTTATTTTTTTCGTTATTAGCTTCTTCTTTTTAAATAAATGCAGATTCCAAACCTTTTTTTTTCATATTTGTTATATTATCATATTATCCAATGGTGTATGCTAGTTTCCCTATTCGTACATTAGTTGTGTTTTCTTTTTAATGTTTTAGTTGTATAAGAATATTTTTCTATTTCAGCTTCTTAAACACATGCCAAAAGTGGGAGTATGTCTTATTGTTGGATTATGTATTCCAATGTCAGCTTCCCCTTCATTTTACGACATGGGGGAGGAGGTGAGGTGACTTTATTTTTACCTTTACGTAATAATATAAGAGCTACTTTCATAATACAGATCTTATTATTAGACTAGCTGCTCCCGCGGTTTCACTCGCGTTAAGTCCTATGCCGAAAGAACTGTTAATTTTTACTGGATAAAAAGTATTATAATTATATTTAGCTAATAAACTAGCTATGTGCCGAATTTCATCCAAGTCCGTTCTGTCGTTTTTGCTTGAAACAGGAACAAACATCCATCCATCCATCCTCTAAATATTCATATTAAATTTATAACATTACTAGCTGCGCCCAGCGGTTTCACCCGCGTAGTTCCAGTTCCCGTGGGAATACGGGCTACATAGGCTTATAGCCTTTATTACTTGCTGATAATATAGCTTTCCATTGGTGAAAGAATTTTTTAGATCGGATCTGTGGCTTAGACGTGAAAATTTTTCCTATCGGAGCTGTGACTTAGACGTGATAGCGTAACAAACAAACAAACTCACAAATTCACTTTCGCATTTATAATATTAGTTAGGATTAAGTAGGAAGAGGGGTAGATAAGAAAACTGTGACAATGTTCAAAACTATAAATAAGGAATTTGTGGCCATAATCTTTGATGTAAATGGTCAGCATGACATAAGAGACTGTGTCTTTTAACATCTTAAGTTACAACCTGGGAGTCATCAAGTCACGAGTTATATTATTTTTAGGTAGGTGTGATAGTGGTAGATAATTATAATAATGATAAAAATATGTGGGTTCAACTAATGAATTTGTCTTATTCAAGGTTGTTGATTTAGGTTCTACTAAATTCAATGAGAAGGAACCTGCTATGTCAATGCTAGAAGAAACTTCTACAGAAGATGAAATGAAGTTGAAAGATTTAAACCGGGAGAAATGTTTAGAGGAGACACACATTCTGCCAAAGAAGGTTATCGCTTACATGTCTGGAGTGGGTTGGGAGGTAAGTACTCCAAATTAGTTAGTTAAAGAGAGAGTTGCAAAGAAGAAGAACAGAAGAGAGAGTGAAGTAGATGAAGTTATTATTCCGATACCAACGATAATTGTAAGTGGAATGACGGTTAAAAATTTGTCTAAGCAGAAGCACTTATAAGTGTGCTGGTTCTAATTTTTTTATATATTTTTTTAATACATTTGTTAATTCCAGAAAGATGGTGATGTCGAATTTCAAGATTGGTTGCTATGTGTATTGGTGAAAATGGGATTGATGTCAGAGGAAGGGGTGTTCAAAATGGATGTGGCAATGGCCAAGATTTCGTCTAAAGGTGAGCAATATCTTTGCTATAATGTTTTTTTTTTCACTGAGTTACTATGCAAGCAAGTCGTGCAACTGATGGTGAACGCTACGCCTGTCCACAGCAATTAGAACGGCACCCAAAACTTTGCATTGCATAATCTTGCGCAACACTGCACCGCCCTCGTCACCCTGAGACATCGGTTCTAAAGTCTCATATGCCCAGTAATTTTGCTGGAAACTGTCCTTCAAACTGGAGCACAGTATTAATTTTACACAAAATAGTAATACAAATTGTTGTATGCCAACAATATAAAAAAATAAAATAAAAAAATGTGTATTTTTTATTTTTATAAATATGTATAGTTGTTTTAATTGATGGTTTTTTTATTGTAATTTTTTATTTCAGACGCAGATGAGGTCGAACTTTTGATTAACGAATGCTTACCTACCAAAGCAATGCCCCCTCGCCAAATAGCCTGGTACTACGTGAAGTGCCTCAACACAGGAAATTGGAATTACACAGCAATCAGCGTTTTTTAAGTGGCAACTCTAGCAGGAATGTCTATGTTACCTATAATAAAAATTAAACTAAAATTTAATTTAACATGGTACCTAAAATAGTTCAAACAGCCTCAACAGATGGCGTTAAAACAAAGAGTATTTTATTGTACTTTAATTTTATACTTTGTTTTTTTTTGTACTTTTACTGCCTAAAAAATTCGCACTCCAAGTTTAGGGAACTTAAAAGACGACAGGAAGTTAGCAAAAAAAAACTGGCATTGAGAAAAATATAAAAATAAATCAAATATGATCTACTAAACCAATGATTAACTGATTATGGTTTGAGTTTGAAAAAGGACATTTCCCTTTCAAGTGGTGACTCATGCCTGAATCTCGCACAGGAAAAGGAAACTCCATTAACACTACTAGTGATTCGGAAATACGCCCGTCGGAGAAGATAGCACCAAGAAACTCTACGGGGATGTCATTTTTTTAAATTTTAGTTTTTTTATGCCATTTAAGGTTTAAGAAACGAGATAACACAGGAGGATAATAGGAACGAGAACCAACAAGTCCTCAAAGTAACCGGGCAAAGTCGCGCGCTGCAACTAGGCAACCTATAGTACCTTCTACACAATAGTAACATAGAAATGACGTCAGACAATGATTCGCGAACAATTCCTTTCTTATGATTTGTTTATAAAATATTTGCAAAACTCGATTGAATGGCGTTCAGATATTACATAAATAAAAATTACTTAGCGACCTATTTCAGTGTTAGTTGCTCTCGCTTCTAGGTTGGTTGTAAAGTTTTAACAATAGTATTATACAATGATTAGAATATTATTATACGAGATTGGTACTCTGCTGTGCTTTATAAAGGTAATTAATTTATATTTGGTTTTATATTTGTGTTCATTATGGTTTCTGTCAATTCTGTCATTTATATTAATTTATGCTGTGGTTAATTTCATTTTATTTTTCAGTATTTTAATTTTCGTAAGCATATGTCAAAAGTAAAATTATGCCTTTTGGCTGGATTTATTGTTCCAATTTCGGCTTACCCTTCATTTTACGAGATGGGAGAGGAGGTAGGTGATGTGGCTTACAATTATTATTTATTTCGGGTAAGCGTAACCTGGAATACGCGTAATTAGGTTTGCGTAACCTTTTTTTTTTTCCCCTGGAAATGAATTAGGCATACCACCCGGCCCCGGGGGGGGGGGGGGGTTATGTGGGACTCCCCCGCCAGCAGGTCTGGCGGGGTTTACCCACTAAAACCCCGGGGTGTTCTCCTCTCCGCATTATGGAGGTGGTTACGGGTTCGCACGGCGCTTCCGCGACCACCTCTGCGGGCGCCCTCCCGGGCTCGCCACGTGAGGCTTGGGCCTCTATCTCCGCTGGGTGCGTCCTGGAACACACGAGCCGCACCTTTAGCTCGGGACTTCTAACTTGGGCGTTGGACCCCCGATCCGCGGCCCAAAAGTCCCCGTTATTGGTCCCTCGCTGTGCCCCCTGCTGATCAGAGGGACACGCGAAGGACCTCTTCTCGCCAGTTTATTTGCTACGGCCACCAATTCCCCTAGGATAATTGCTGACCGCACCCCAGGGTGCACCGTCCCAGCTGCTGCCCTTCCCTCCGGATGCAACGCATCAAGAGGGACGAACAACAGCCGGGCACTCGTGAAGGTTACCTGGCCCGCAACCCAGGTTTACACGTAACCTGGAACGTCCACCACGAACCACTCTGTATATGCAGCTACGTCTGTACGCACCAAGCATGCTGATATAACGCCAAAATTTTTTATTTTATTTTTAAGATTCTAGATTTAGAATCTAAATACGACAGTACTATATACAAAGTACCTCTGACGACAGAGGTAGCTGTTCCAGACGAATGGAAGTTGAGAGGCACCAGCCGAGTTAAATGTATAGATGAGACCCACATCTCGCCGCAGAAGGTGTTGGATCTTCAATCTGGAAAGGGTTGGTTGGTAGGTACCCATTCCAATTTCTTTGTTGGCGACATGACCGAGAGAAGGGTGCAGACCGGTAGGCAGACCACCAGCCCGCTGGTCGAACGACCTTGTCAAGTTAGTCGGAAGGCAGTGGATACGTCTCGCACAGGACCGGAATAAGTGGCGTGAAGGAGAGGAGGCCTATACCCAGCAGTCACATTATGTTAATTGTATCGAATTATTATTATTTTAATTATTATAGACCGCCCATTGTGGCACTAATTGTAAAATTTGTTTTGATCTACTTTTTAAGTTTTCTTTGTTCTGTGGTGTTTCAATAAAGAGTTTATCTATCTATCTATCTATCTATTATTACCTTATTATTATAATTATAATTATAGTTATTTCAGCACGACGACAGAGATGTTCAAAAGTGGGTGTTATGCGTTTTGGTAAAAATGGATCTTATGTCAGAGGAAGGGGTATACAAAATGGATATTGCAATGTCTAAAATTAATTCAAAGGGTGAGTAATCTGTAGTAGGTACTGGGCTTGTTTGAAAAGATTTGTGTAAATACCTAGAGGCAACATCGTTAAAGATTTTTGCATATCAAATCCACTAGTCAAAACCTTTGCCATATATTCATACGCCAAGCAGTACTGCGCAAACATTATTGTCTTCCGGCTTAAAGGGCATTGTTTCCACCGAAATTACTGAGCCTAATATGAGACTTTAGAGCCGATGTCTCAGGGTGACGAGCACAGTGCAGTGCCGCGCAGGATTGTTTCAATTTGCGCAATTCAGGTTTATGCAATGGAAAGTTCTGGGTGGCACTGTCATGGGCAGGCGTAGCGCTTACTATCAGGTGAACGACTTGCTCGTCTCGTCACTCAGTCAAATAATAAAAAGTACCTAATGGAGAAACTGAATTAAAAAAAACCGCGTTTTTTTTTATATATGTAGTAGGTATCTGCTAAGAACCAGTACCTAGTCTATCCTAAAAAGGTCTAAAAAGGTAAAAAAAGGTAAAAGGTAGCCAAAAAATGTGGCCACAATATTTGTAAATATTTTAAAAAATATGGATATCTATGGGTTTTACAAAAGCATAAGCGAATAACAAGTTTAAAATAAAACGGATTAGTAAGGTTTAAAAACTTTTTCACGTTGACTGTACCTTTTAGAATTAAATTGTATAAAAAATGCCTAAGCAAAAAGCTCGAGTTGAAGAATCTGGGAACAAAATTATTGACCTACTCAAACCTAAAAACTGATTTTGCAAACCAGTTACATCTTTATTATTGTTTCAGATAAGGAATTTGCTGAAGCCCTGATAGACAACTGCTTGCCGAAGAGTGCAATGAAACCTCACCAGATAGCCTGGCATTACGTGAAATGTCACAACAGAGCTAAAGGGAATTTCACGGCCATCAGCGTATTTTAAGTGGCAACCCTAGCGGACGTCACTCACCCAAAAAAAAAAAACAAACAAATAATAAAAACAAACTAGCTTTTGACTTTTCTATTTTATAAAGCGTGTTTAACTTTTTATTTACATAATACTTTTATGTTATTTTTATTTATATTTCACCTTTCCCTTGAAGTTATAAAAATTTTAGTTTCTAAAACCGCTACCTTAAAATATGTTTTAACGCCATCTAACGGCATTGAGTATCACTACAAGGTGTGCTAGCTCGCTGAACGCATGTCCAATCTGTTTAGCTATGGACTGACGGTCACGGTTCTTAACAATTATTATATCATCTTTGGTGGTAATGACCGAGTTCTATCATCTTTGTGTAGATGTCACCGTAATAAATATTGATTTAAATATCAATTCACACAGAGGCTTTTTGTCAGATCTATAAAGAAAGAGAACCATTATCCATACCTAGCATCTAGGTTACCAGACCTATTGTCGCGCAAGAGGGTTTAGTGGGGACGCTTAGAAATACTTTTTCCTAACTTCCCCACTAAAAAACTTATCCCCACTGGTGGGGCGGTTAGTGGGGACGCTGGGAATGTAATACACAGTTTTTAGTTTTACCTACGACTGTCAATTTTTCGGAAGCTGTCAGTCACAATGAGCACAGACGCTTCCAACATCTTGGGCTTTGGACTTAGCAGCCTTTGTCTCTGAAAACACCTTCCGTCTAGACGAATGACAAAAACATAATCGATATAATCGAGTTGCGAGCCAACTTATCAGAAAATGCTTCCCTTTAATTATATCGATAGAGCGCAGGATAAAAAATAACAATCGATAGAACAGAGTAAGTTGATTCTGAAAAAGGTTCTGCAGAGTTTCTTGGTCCTTGTATTTTTTGTTAGCATTTTGGCTGTTGCTGTAAGTTTACTACTTTAAAATGTAAATAATCAAATAAATCAATGACGCTTGAGTGCGCCGGGCGTTTTAAGAATTACAAAAAACGATTTATTACACCATCTCGGGATAGATCTTGTCTGGGTTAACCGATATGATACTTTAGTATTTAGTTAATACTTTAGTATTATCATCATCATCATATGCAGCTCATCCAACCCACTGCAGGGCATAAGCCTCCTCCCCCTGACGCCATTCATCCCGGCTTTGGGCCGATCTGGTCCATGTATTGCCCAACAACATTTTGATGTGTTTAGTATTATACCTATGTCTTAATCCAGACAATCTAGACAAGCAAGTTTTAGTGGCAATACTTACAACTGATTTCGTTTAATTATTTTCCATAATACACACATTCAAATGTATGCCAAGTACGTTGCATAAATCTATGCCAATGAGCGCTCCAGTCTCCAAAATACGCTTTGGTTCCGTTGAAAACTGTATTGACCCCTAATTTTATACATACGCAGGCAGTATATAATTGTAGTTTTTAATTTTTTGTTATTTAACTATTGATTGAACCTATTGTACGTTCTTGGAATAAAGCTTAACTTCCTATACGGTTTCATAGTCAATTAGGCAATTATTTCGTCTAGTCTAGAATATAAGGTGAGACTGTAATAATTACATGAAGGCTTTGTGAAGTTTGTATGGTGTTTTGCCTATTAATTTCTTCTCTATTGCCTGTGAAACCGCCTGGGGAAGTCCCACATCTTTGCCAGATATTCATCCGCCAGTTCTGCTTACAATCGACATTGCTTGCCAAGCATGAAATGTGTTTGACGCGACGAGCGATGCGTTAATGGGTCATTTGGAAAGTTAAAGGAGACCGGCAGCTTTATACAACACTAGATGCGCCCCGCGGTTTCACCCGCACAATTCAAGTTTTCCCGCAATAACTCTCTTAAAAGCAATATATTTTCCCCGTTTTTGCCACATTCCTCATTGATGCTCCGCTCCTATTGGTCGTAGCGTGATGTTATATAGCTTATAACCTTCATCAATAATAAATGGACTATTCAACACAAAAAGAATTGTTAAATTTTGACCAGTAGTTCCTGAGATACTAGCGTTCAAACAAACAAACTCTTCAGCTTTATTATATTAGTATAGAGTACTAGCTGTACCCTGGCACGCTTCGCTGTGGCACATTCGCACATTCGCTGATATGTCACTGATGCAAAAAATAGATAAAAACAATCCTTGATGCGGATTATATATATCATGCTAAAATTTCAGCTCGATCGGTGCGGAACTTTTTGAGTTTTTGAAGCGTACGCAAACCAACATAACATTTTTATATATATTTTTATATATAGAGTATAGATTAGGTCTGAAATGAATAGCAATGGTTTGTTTTAGAATGAGGTTATATTATTATTATCAGCCATGGTCGTCCCAGTGCATGGCAAAGGTCTCCCTACGCTCTTTTCTAGAGCTCACGGACTTCTGCGGCCAATCCTTCCAGAAGATGTCCAGCTCGTCCCATTATCTCCTTCTGGGCCTGCCGTGACGTCGTCATGAGGTTTTAAGCCGCATTAAATCTGTCACAAAGCATTTTATCGTAGCGCTTAAGATTTTCTAAAGCGCGGTATTATTTATTACACATCTCAGGCCAAAATCTGGACAGCTCTTTTCCTATTTTATTTTTCATTTAGGACCTTTTAATCTGTCGCGTTTCAGTTAAAACCTTTTCTTTCCTTTTGTTTAACCTGTGCGCTCGACATTCGAGGGGTTAAGGCTTCAAATACCGCCTGATCCAATACCTACCATTCTCCGACACTTACCACCTACCTCATGCACATAGTACAAACGGGGTCGCCGCAATTATGGCAATCTAAACTGCCATCGCTCAATGGCGTCCCTTGGTACATGGTATGGGTGTACGTTGTACCACAATTATTGGTATGATGGTGGATATGGAATATGTTTATTTATTTATTTATTATGTTGTGGGATTGTTCCTATGATGATTGGCTTAATGTCTAGGTGGAAATTTATTGACTTGTCCATTAAGCGGTGAAGCGGTGGTGGCCTAGTGGGAGAACGTCCGCCGTCCAATCAGAAGGTCGTGAATTCAAATTCCAGTGCAAGCACGTGCCAATGTGTTTCTGTAAAACTTATGTGCGTAATTATCACACGCTTTTCGGTGAAGGAAAACATCGTGAGGAAACCCACATAGCTATCCGAGAAGATACAAAACGCTGGTGGTCACTCCACCGAAAAGAGAAGGCCACATTAAGTGCTCCACCGGTTTACTTTTAAGGCACCTTTGCGAATCTTCACACAACTTGTGCGTTTACTGTTCACTGGCTTTGTGTCGTAACCAAACTCAATCAGCAGCGCACACAGCTGTTGTGTTAAAATTGACAATACAGCAGTGCGGGTTCGAACGCCAGGCGTGTTTTCGCTTGCCGTAAAATTATAAAAACACAGTCTGTTTTCAGCAGTCAGTGTGTTAAATAAAAAGAAAAAACATCAAGGATTAATAGCGAAATAATAATAAATTTTTATTTCTCCAATATAACCGCAGCATAAATTACTCCAGTATGCTCCGTACCTAAATAGGTGCATTATATTGATACATATCTTTTGACAATGTATTACAGTTATTAGCTAAAAAGGATTTTATTTTGCCATTCAATAAGGAAGATTGTCATATGAACCGATTTTTATCGGGAAACCGCTATTGTGAAATGTATGACTGAGTAATTAGACATTAATTGTCATCATCATCATCAAATTATGTCAGTTTACTGATGAGCGAGAGTAAAGAGACAGAGAGAGAGAATCTCTGAGAGAGACTCTCTGAGAGAGTCTCTAAAGTAGGTCTCTAGGCCTCTAGGTTACTTCTAGGTAAGCGTGTACCATAGTAGACCACATTTTCACTTACCATCAGGTGAGATAGTAGTCAAACGCGAACCTAATTATTAATTAAAAAAAAATCCGTGAGTGGGATTAGGCTATAATCCACCACACTTTCCCGGTTGCATTGGTGTGTCACATACCACCACAATAATTCTCGGGTTTGCTCAAGAGGTTTTCGTTCAGAAATTATTGTGATGAATAATAATATACGTTGTAGGTATTGTAATAGAAGCTGCATTCGGATATATGAAGTTTCATGATAATTGGGAAGAAGTAGGTAAGTGGTGATAGCCTAGTGGGAGAATGTTCGCCTTCCAAGGGAGGAGTCGTGAGTTCAAATCCCAGTGCGGGCATGTACCAATATCACTCGATTTTCGGTGTAAGAAACCAACATTTCCGAGAATTTATTTTAGATATAGTGACCCACCAATCTGGACCGGGCCCCGTGGTGGATTATGGCCTAATCCTCTTCACGAAAGTGAGGGTAGAGTCGTGCTCAGCAGTGCGTTGATCATGATGATGATAGTAGAAAAGTCCGTTGGTAGATTAAAAACAAATTTATAATGGTAAAACTGAATTAATATATCCAGAATTAACTATATCTACACAAAAAAAGTCTTAGATAGCCAAAAAATGTGGCCACAATATTTGTATAGATTTTAAAAATTTTATGGATATCTATGGGTTTTACAAAAGCATAAGCGAATAAAAAATTTAAAATAAAACGGATTAGTAAGGTTTACAAACTTTTTCATGTTGACTGTACCTTTTAGAATTAAATTGTATAAAAAATGCCTAAGCAAAAAGCTCGAGTTGAAGAATCTGGGAACAAAATTATGGACCTCTAAACCTATTTCTACTAAAAGCCAAAATTATGGACCTACACAAATAATCCTTAATAGTTCTACAAAACCACATAAAAGGGAATTATAGTAATCTAATCTTAGAAATTACAAAAATTTGAATCAAAAACAAAGGGGCCTAACTCCAAAATTTCAGAAATAGAACACGCTCGGCTTAAACTCTACAAAGAATGTTCAAAATTTCAACATCAAACCTATTTGAACACAGAAGTCATTCGCACCGCCCATCCGGGCCACCGGATTGGCTACTGGCAACATTGTAAACTAATAACACGGAAACATATGCGTCCCACTCTCACATACGGTAATCCACCGCATTAGGGTCACACCTCTCGCTCTAACCTATAGATTTCTACTGAACAAATTGCAGATGGCTCACAGTTTTTCTACGTGCATTTTCGTAAGTAATCAATTTTTAGGGTAATCTAATATTTCTCCGGCGTTCAACTTTCAATCGTAATTTAAGGCCACTATGACTGACATTGGCGTAACATTTGACGTGGAGTTAAGTCATTACGTAGAGCGATTATTATAATTTTTAACACAAACTTTTTTTCGCCAAATGCCGCAATGGTAGTAAGTTGTTTTAATGGCGGGTGCTTTCATAAGCATTCTGAAACATTTCCTCGTGGGCTGGTGCATGCAATTACTCGCTTATCAAGATTATAGATAAGGTTGTTTTTACATTGTTTATTAGTATGGTGTCCTTCCGTTGCATTTGGAAACATTAATATTGCATTGCATAATGGAAAGAATAAATTATCCGTAAATATGACTTATTTCCATTTTTTATGAGCTTTGGTCTGCTACTGTTTATTAATAACTTAATGTTAATTAATTAATTTTAAAATTAATAACCTCTTTTTCTTGAAATAATATTCATAAGGCTTAAAGGACTTGGGTACTCTTACAAAGTTAGGTACTAATCATAGATGTATTAAATTGTAATAAAACCGGACTTTTCTAGCATTCATTTTAGTGCCAAGTTTTATCCCACTGCTGGGCAAAATTATTTCTAACTATTTAGCCATTAGAGTCTTAAACTCCTGAAACTTTTTACCTATGAAATGGTCTAAAAATAAGACCTCACCCTTTTGAATGTTCTTACTTAAAATTATGAGCTTAACAAATCGTGTTTCCAAGTTCCTAAAATGTCTAACTATGAAATCGTAAGTCAAATTATTCCCAGAACTAATAAATAATGAAACAAAAACTACTACAATAAAAGTAACCTAAAAAAAACCGACCATAGTATAATAAACAACCTCCAGTAGGCAAAGTTCCCAAAATGGACACGATGCCATAGCTCTTTCCTATTTCATCCCTTAATTAAGTTATTGTACGTCGATTTTTAACGTCAAAATGTGCATTCTACAACTGCATAGTTTTTCTTTTTTTTTATTGAGTTTTGTTTATTAAATTTTTCTACTCGATATTGATATTAACATATTATAATATACCCAAACCCGTGTTTATCTATTTTATATTGTACTAGCTGTACCCTGGCACGCTTCGCTGTGGCACATTCGCACATTCGCTGATATGTCACTGATGAAAAAAATAGATAAAAACAATCCTTGATGCGGATTATATATCATGCTAACATTTCAGCTCGATCGGTGCAGAACTTTTTGAGTTTTGAAGCGTACACAAACCAACATAACATTTTTATATATATAGATTTATTAGTCTATTATACAGTTATATATTTAGTTGTATTATAATAAAACATTCTATTACATAAAAATATCTTTTAAATACATTTTTCTTTACTCTCTTGTCTATGCCACACAGCCACCATTTTATTCAAACTTCCAGGATGACTGGTAGAAAATGCTACTTAGCATTAAGTACTCCTTGTGCATTTGTATTGTGTGCTATAGAATAAATAAATACATAAATTGTAAGTAATCATAATTAGATAATCGTATCTAAACACAATTATTTCCCTCATTTCACCCAAAAAACCAAACACGAACCACTTAACATAACATTCAACTTACGTTACGTTACATTCAAACTATTAATTTCAATTCCGAACTAACCTTTTGCAAAGCAAATGTCCGATTAGACTTTATTAATGGGCCCAATAGATGAAAATTGCAATTGCAAATTGCAATATGGCATGAGTTATTAACATTAACTTGTATAGTGGTTATGCTCGCTCATTCCTTAAACGGTTGCCTGATTAGAAAACGTATAAGTGAGTTTTTGAGTATTTCAAGTTGGGTTCCGTATACATAATGCAATGACTTTTTAACGTTAAATGTTTTTTTTACGATAAATTCTGATGTATACTTGATGTTAATACTAGTGAATTTTAATTGAAACATATCAAGGTACTATGCTAAAAATAAATAAAACTATAATGTTACTGAATGTGTTTGCCTAATTCAACAAAATAATTTTGCTGAATTAGGCATTCACATTCATTAACAACTTATTTACTGATTATAACTGATTTAACAACTGTTAATTATTAACAGTTGTTAAATCACTACTTTAATCAAAAATTTCCATATTAAACATAAGTTTTTGTAGCAATAACGATCAAATTCCAGTATAATGTAAGTAATGAAGTAGGCATTTTCTGCAAGAGTCCGCCTTGAAAATACCACACCTTTGCCAGATAGGTATTCATCCGCTAAGCAGTAGTGTGCTAACACTACTGTGTTTCGTATTGAAGGGCACTGTTTCCAGCGCAATTACTAGAAATTTGAGACTTTAGAGCCGATATCTCAGGGTGACAAGCGCAGTGCAGTGCCGCACCAGATTTTGTAATGGAAATTTATGGGTGGTCCTGTAGCTGCAGGCGTGGCGCTTACCATCAGGCGAACGACTTACTTAGAAACATAGATAGATAAACTCTTTATTGAAACACCACAGAACAAAGAAAACTTAAAACTAGAACAAAACAAATTTTACAATTAGTGTCACAATGGGCGGTCTTATCGCTCAGAGCGATCTCTTCCAGACAACCATGCACGGAGAGGAGTAATTAGTACATCGGACGGTGGCTTTCCTTATATACATAGAATAAAATAAATAAATAAATAGATACATATACACAAAATAAACTTAAATACATAGTAAAGTAATAGATAAACTTAATATATACCCTACTATAATAAACATACATACTAATACAGTTACATTATATTATAACATATATATTTTTTAATAATTCTTTGACAATGTTCCGCGTTCCATTATTCCAACATTGAACCCTACAATTAGCAATGTAAGCAACCGTTGCATAGTATCGGAGATTTTCTCTTTATCTATAAAAAGTCCCACAACATGGCACGCGCGTTCAATACCAGGAATATTTAATAATTATTGCCAATAATTTGCATACTAGCTAATTATAAATTACTATCGGACACAATCATCGCGATGCGATCGCATCGAAGATGTTGCAATTGATTGACTTTGAATTTTTAATTAAAGTTAATATCCTTTTTTTATTAGTAATTAGATTTTCCTTTGACCACTCTATCATCTGATGTTAAGTGACAATGTCCTACTGTTATAAATTTAGTTTATTTTATCTATTTTGTAATTATTATTTTTTATTCATTCTTATTCAACTCAAAAAAATCAAATTAGGTAATTATTGTAACAAGGTAATAATATATAGATAAATTATTTATTGAAACACCACAGAACAAAGAAAACATAAAAACAAATCAAATTTAACAATAACTTATTATAAGTAGTGTCACAAAACAATACAGCACACGCATTACAAAGTTTACAGTGTGTTTATAACCAAACACATACCAATATTTAACACAACTAAATTAATGAGAAACTAATTATAGTTAACACTTTGACTACTGAGCCGTTTTGTTTGTCTAGCCACGGGTCCGGCTCTGCACGCGCCATAGTGTTTTCCCATACAACAAACACAACAGTTGTGTTTGCCGCACTCGTGGCAAGTTATGACAAACACGACAGTTGTGTTTTCAGCAGTGAACGTGTTAAGTAATTGACAATAATCACTGTTAGTTCTGTTATTATTTTAATTTATTATTACACGTTCTGATAAATGACATTCTGAAAGGCAACACAAGTTATTCATCTGACAGTAAGCGCCGCACATACGTGCTTATATATTTCCGCATACATAATAAATATATTAATGTTAGAATTTATTATTTTAATCATTTATTAAAACACTATTTAGTTACTACATTAAAATAATGTAACGGAAATAGAATAGAATAGAATAGAAAACTTTATTGTACACCAGAAACAAAAACAACAGCAAAACAAAACAAAAACAAAGTAACAAACCAAACAAAGAGGAACAAACAAACAAACAAACAGGGAAATAGGTAAAAAAAATTACAAGTAATTTTAAACTAGTTAATGCAGATATCTGCAGAAATAATACGTAATAAGATAGTAAATTAAAGAATATTAATCCCACATGGCCTATTTACATGCATTATATAATTATTACCTATTGAGTCATATAATTACACTCCAAGAGTACCAATTGCGATCCGTTTGCTTTTGTCTGCTGCACTTGTGATAATTATTTGAAGGGGAGTGAGAAGTCTAAGAATTGCATGTTTTTCCAATAATAAATACCCTTTGATTATTATCAGAGGTCGATAATTATACTGGTCTACATTTGAATTATTTTTTCCATAAAAGTATGCAGTATTTTTTGTTATATAAAGTTAGACATTTGAGATGTGAGCCGCCCACAGAGCTGTGTCGGTTACATCTCTGGAAGAACTGGAGACATACCATGACATCTTATAGTGATTCAATTGAAGACCTAAATTGGAGACCCTTATTTTTTATATTGCTGCCATTTTCAACCTAAACTAAATCCAGTTTAGGTTGAAAATGGCAGCAACATAAAAAATAAGACGTCACGGTACGATTATGCGACGCGGTTCAGTTTAGGTCTTCTATTGAATCGCTATAAGATGTCATGGTAAGCCCCCCGATTAAAAATAAATAGTATTTATTTTGCGTTAAGATATCTAAAAAAGGAATACAATTTTAATTTCACTGATAAGCGCATTTAACTACATTATTCAATTAAGCATTTTGTACAATAAACTATAAAATAAATATATATCAGTAACGGTTATTTTAATGACATTTAAACTTAATAATTTAATTAATGAAGTCCTCGATTATACAGCAACATGAGAAATGCCGACAATCGAAGAAATAGAGCAATTAAAAATATATAAATTTCATATCAAGATAATAGCAAGTCGTTAATAAAACAAATGCTATTACGATTGCGTTAAAATTTAAGTAAACAAATATTTTTCAATGGGTTTTTATTAAACACTAGGTAGCGAAAAGAAATAGATAAATTCAAATTGAAATTACTTTTCGTGTGTGACTACTGAACACGCCTAAATAGATTAATCTTTGGCAATTGTTTATTTTTATTGAAATAGCTAGATAAAATGCAAATATTATTACCCCCTTATTTGTATATCTAAGCCTCACCACGTAAAATCCACCCAGTTTAAGGCCTTAAACTGAACTGCCCTGCTAACTGGCACCACCAATATCGCCCAGCGTTCATAAGTCGACCAGAGACATTTATCCAAAGAGATCGGAACAATTTGTTTGTATTTATGGAAGTTTATATAGCTCCATCTCATTCTCTGTCTCTCTCATTCTCTGCAGTCTATTTTTGAGTGACGTCACGTCACGATTGTCATTTATGAGTGTGTGGTGCCAATCTAGGCCGTTCTGTTTAAGGCCATAAAATGAACTGCATGGAATAAGAATAAGTACGTGGTTATCCCCCTGTTCTAATATAATATCTACATAGCTAAGTACACTAATGTATACCTCCAACTGATCTGAATTATTGTTTTTTTTTTCAATATAGAATAGAATAGAATAGAAAACTCTTTATTGTACACCAGAAACAAAAATAAACACAGTACAGAAAAATTACAATGGGTAAACAAAGGTAGTACAATGGGCGGTCTTATCGCTGAAAGAAAAAGAATGAAAAAACATTTATTCTGACACAACTGCACACAACAGCGAACAACGTACTTATTTAGAGACAAGGCAAGAAAATGAAAACACACGATGAACATAATAGTGTACGCAGATAGCCGGCGCGCAGTGATGTCAGACAAGGCCTGAGCTCAGCATAATGCTGTGGTCAAACCACAACGCTGATTTTCAGCTCTTGCCTTTGGTGACACACGGACTTAAGAAAGACTTCAAAAAAATGTCGTATATATAACATATTTAGCGATTTCTTCCTCACAACCTTTGGATGGACCTTTTATTATAAGTAATTCCCCGGGTTGCGGGGAAACGGATTGCGCGGGGTGGAGAGTGTTCAACCTGAATGTGGTACCAAAAACTATGTATTATTTTGTGTCGTCTGTCGGTTATATATAGCTTGTACATACATTAACATTAAACATAGCTTAAAAACAGGTCTCGTTTATTTTTGAAGTGAAACTTATAATGCGACTTCCAACAAGGTTGCGTTTAAACGTTTAACGCTACCATGGAAGGGGTATGAAAGCACTGTTGCGTTTGAAAAATGATAATTAAAAGATGCGATCAATTGCGAATTGTAAGCAATGATAACAAAGTTTGTCTTATAGAAACAATATGATTTCACTAAAAATCAATTTCTACCCCTTCCTATTTTCATATCCAGATTACGAAGTTTCACTTCTTCCGCTTTTTCTTTTTTTTTTTCTTCTTTTTTTCTTCTATTTCACCAGGATCGCAATTTTCTTTCTGGGTGGTAAAAACTCTATCTCCGGAAACGATACGAAATAAAATGATACGTGTGGCGGGCGATGCATTTCGTAACGGTCAGTGGCATAACTTACCATCAGGTGGAATGCCAGCTCGTCACTTGCGTAAAAACACTAGCACTTGCTCCAATTAATAAGATAATAGGACGTCGGTATCTTTGACTATTTGACTTACTCGACATTGGTTCATCCGACCAGTTTGTATAGAACTCTGAATTTTCTATGGTTATTGTGATACTGGGAATGAAATATCTGGAAAAAAAATTGTCGCAATAATAATTGAGGATTTATAATAGAAATACAATTAAAAAAAATTGCAATTGAAAAAAATAATCTTTTTTTATGTTAAATGAAAACTCTACTGTAAAACACCATTTGCGATGTATCTCAAATCGACAAATTTATCAACTTATTTTAATGGAGGGTTTAATAATAATTGAATCTACTCATATTATAACTAGCTGGGCCCTGCGGTTTCACCCGCATAATTCAAGTTTTCCCGCAATAACTCTTTAAGAGCAATATATTTTCCCCGTTTTTGCCACATTCTTCATTGATGCTCCGCTCCTATTGGTCGTAGCCTGATGTAATATAGCCTATAACCTTCCTCGATAAATGGACTATTCAACACAAAAAGAATTGTTCAATTCGGACCAGTAGTTTCTGAGATACTAGCGTTCAAACAAACAAACTCTTCAGCTTTATATATTAGTATGTATAACTTATAGTTTCACTGTTAAATCAGGACTTGAACCATTTGAGAATTCTTTTTTTTTGTGAGTCATTATGCCATTTTGACACTTGGTCCTTTTGAACCCCATATTATGCTATTTTGAGAAATGGGTAGTCTGCACCTTACCCGATTTAAAAGACATTGTCATGTGGGAATCTCTTAATTTACGTTTTTTTAGTAATAGAGGTTTTTTTTTAGATGAATATAATAATTAGTTAAAAGAATAGAATAGAATAGAAAACTCTTTATTGTACACCAGAAACAAAATTAAACACAGTACAGAAAAATTACAATAGGTAAACAAGGGTAGTACAATGGGCGGTCTTATCGCCGAAAGCGACAGAAAGAAAGAGATAAGGTTATTTATTGTTCTTGAATAGTAAATTTTTGCCTTTGATTCTATTTCAGCCCACTGACTTCGATTATTTTCATTATTAATGTCAAGTTTAATTAAAATTGCTTTCTGTGATTTCCTACTAATATTATAAATGCGAAAGTTTGTGAGAATGGTTTTTTTTTTTTTATTTATGTAAAGGACTTTGTCGCTAGGCGACCACATCGTCCTGTATAAACAATATACAGAGATTAAAAAAACAACAAAACAGTAACAAAATTAACAGTTATTTTGTCAAGGCTAGATCTGCTAACCGATACAATATTTTGGCTTCTTCTGATGTGGGACAAGACAAAGTACTGTTCAGAAGTCCAATGTGCAAAGTTCTATGTCCACCAAACATTGATCTCCTTAATGTATCGTTCCGGACACATTCCATCAAAATGTGTTGAACATCTTCAAGTACTCCGCATTCGTTACAATTCGGCGACGAGACTTTTTTCATTAAAAATGCAAACTTGTTTGATGGAATGTGTCCCGAGCGTGTGAGAATGGATGGATGGATGTTTGTTCCACTTTCACGCAAAAACTACTGAACGGATTCATATGAAATTTGGAACACAGATAGTTTATAACCAGGATTGAGTAATATGGTACTTTTTATCCCGATAGTATGTTCCCGTGGGACAAAACGCAGACTACGTGAGTGAAACCGCGGGGCGCAGCTAGTTATTATAATATTTTCGGTAAGTTTGATACAATTTTCTGTGTACAGTGTTACGAAACATCAGCTTATAAAATTTTCTTAACAATTCCAAGTGTCAAGTTACACTGGCCGTCTTAATATCACTAAACGAGTGGGACGAATCGTTCAGCGCGGCCCGTTTGATGTGTGATGCGGCGAACACAAAGGACTTTGTAATTGGCCGATTGCTTTTTGGGTTCACTTCGTTTTGGTGAGCGGTTCTGTAGGTTTTTTTTGTTGATTGCTTGATTAGTTGAGAAATTATTTAGCTAGAAATTATAGGTTTTATTTATTATTTTGTAGAATTTAGGTAAAAACATGAAATGTATATAGCGATGCAGGCTTCATAATGGTAGCCCAAAATATGAATATGGTTGAATTAATATAATGAAAATATGAATATGAATATAAAATATGGTTACTTAGTAAAGAAGGCCAGGCGTGGCGCTTACCATCAGGTGAACAACTTGCTCGTCTCGTAACTTAAAACATAAAAAAAAACGTTCCCTGTAATTCTGAATAGGGAACAAAATATAGCTGCAATCCAATTTTCATAGAATAACATTCAAAATCGTCCAGAAATACCAAACATGAAATTATATCGCAAAAACACGCCAATTATCATCGGATAACCAAAACCCACCGGGCACCTTATCATAACATCGGACGATTCGCGCGCAAGCTGACAATGTGGCTAAATTACAAACACACGTACAGTTATGTTTTTGTATTGCTGAATATTATTATTATTTTTATACACGGAAGAGGCGGTGTCCGTTCTGTTTTATTATTGTTTGGAGGTATTTCGCTTGGCTTGTTTGGTGTCATCAGCATTATGGCAGAAGAAGCGTGGAAGTCATATTAATGCTGTGGAAATGAGAAGTATTGTGTGTGACTCGGATGGACAAAGAGAGTGGAGTGGAGAGTGGAACGATGTGGAATAGTGAAGAGGTAGTGACAAAAATGGAGAAGTGGATGTTTAGATGGCTTGGACATCTAGAGAGGAAGGATGAAGGATGCTTGACGGAACAGATTTATGGATCTAGTATGAATGGGCCAGCCGATATGATGAGCTTGTATGAACTAGTAGTGGGAGGCCTCTTCTGCAAGAGACCGTCTGGGGAAGTACCATGCCTAGCCAAATATTCGTCCGCCAAGCAGTAGTGTGAAAACAATGCTGTGTTCCGATTTGAAGGTTATTGTTTCCAGCAAAATTACTGGGCATATGAGACTTTACAGCCGATGTCTCAGAGTGACGAGCGCAGTGCAGTGCCGCGCAAGATTATGCAATGCAGGGTTCTGGGTTGTACTGTGATTGTTATGGGCAGGCTTAGCGCTTACTATCAGGTGAACGACTTGCTCGTTTCGTCACTCAGTCAAATAAAAACAAAAAAGTAGGGAAACCGGGGGGCGCTTCGGATATAATATATTTATATCAGTAAAGAATAGTACCATTATTCTTTATCTCATAATGGGGAGCTTGTAAGTGATTACGTGCCATATTTTATGTCGTAGATAAGAAACTGGATCAAAGCGCGGTAGGTGGCTTAATGGTCGTAGGTGACCTTTAAGACACCTAGGGTACCTATCGACCGGACGCGCAGTAAATTAACTGTAGGTCATGAGTCAGGAAGCAAGTTGCCGGTTTAGTCAGTTAACAAATAACGGAAACTGAAATGAAATGATTTATTTTATTCAAAAAACCGTTTTTTTTCAAAGTATTTTTTTTTGTACTTAGAGTTATGAAATACATTACATCTTTAAAGTTGATGGTTGACAGATATTTATCCGCCAAGCAGTAGTGTGCAAACATTACTGTGTTCCGGTTTGAAGGGCACTGTTTCCAGCGAAATTACTGGGCATATGAGACTTTAGAGCCGATGTCTCAGGTTGACGAGCGCAGTGCAGCGCCGCGCAGGATAACGTAATGCAAAGTTTTAGGTGGCACTTTAACCGTTATGGACAGACGTAGCGCTTACCCTCGGGTAAACGGTTTGCTCGTCTCATCACTCAGTCAAATAAAAAAAAAACACTTTAATAAGTTTTAGCGTAAATCCAAAAAATATGAATTGCTTGGTAACAGCTCCAAGAAATGTTTTGTTTTTTTGATTGTATTTACGTGTGCTCCTTTGATAGAAGGCATCATTGGATTCGTCACAATAACTACAGTGACATAAGCTAAAAAAAAATTGCAGTGTATGGAAACCCTTACCCTCAGTATTGGGTATTAATGATAATGATATATTTATCATAACAATTGCATGTTCTTTATCAATATTTAATACTGTATTCTTTTAATTTAATCGGTTTATGCAAAGGTGAGCTAATTTTATGTAAAAGCATTTTCTTATTACGTATAAAGTGTCTATCTGTCTATTAAACTGTCGAATTCCGCAAAATAAAAGTATAATAACATAGAACTTTATACAGATAATATAAAGATAATACAGATATACAAAAAAAAAGCTAAAGATTTGTTTGAATAATGAGCGGTCTTATCGCAATTTATTCCTATTTTATTTATTAATATTTTTTATTTAGTATGGTCGGTGTGATACTCTGTCATTCTACCACAAAAGGTGCCAAAGATAAATGGCCCTTACAGACGATACGGTTAAGGTCAATTATGATATCCGAAGTAACACCACAAGTATTTTAATTTATTGTTTTTACACTATATATTTTATGTGTTGTTTTTGCGAAATCATTTATTGTTTTCACCAAATTATTTATTGTTTTTACGAAAGTTTAAAAGTCAAAGAGAATTTGAAATTGAAATTTGACTGGTTATTTATTGTTTTAACCGTTCAAAAGTACAGGAAATCGACCCGGTTTTGTGCGGCAGGCACCTTAACGTAGTGGCAGCAAAAAAGTAAGAATTATTATTTTAAAAAAACATAAGGAACAATGAAGATGGCTAATTTTAAAAATCAAAAAATAATATTTTACATTCATTCAAAAACAGAACAGTTATTGCAACAGCTGGCCAGAATAAGGATCCGTGAAATACTGGTGAACAGATACAAAATGGAAATAATATTATGGCATTATCATTGTATTCCAAATGTATCCTTTCTATAAAATTTATTACTATTGTATGAATTATGCAACCGTAGCTTCATTTTTTTTTAAATAAACACTGTATAATATCCATTCACTATAATATATGAAATTATTATTTTAATCCAGAAATCAAAAAGAAATCTATATTAATAATTAAAACAGAGACAATTCTTTAACAATAATTCCTATTTTAATCTAATCCTAGCATATTTTTTGCAAAGTTTTCGGTGGCACTGTAACTGTTTTGAGCAGGGGTGGGTGGCGCTTTAACATTAAATTATTCAATGAAATTACCAAAAAAATTAAAAAAAAAAACTTGTATCAACCTGATTTTTCTGCCATCCCTACTTATAATTTAAGGCAGTATCATTTCGCGAGTTCGCAAACTAAGGGACTAATTCAGCGGTTTAAGCTGCCTATCAGTCAGTGAGATAAGCTACCGCCCTTTAAAACAGCCGACAAAGACGCTTTACACCTGTGACCCTTATAGAAGCCAAAAATTAAGTACCTATGAAAAATAATTGAGCTCTTTAATAATCTCCTTCGAATCACACCTGGAGTTAACTGACGTTTGGTCGAAGCTGATTGAAAGAACTGAGAACTGTTATGGGCAGGCGTAGCGCTTACCATCCGGTGACCGACTAGCTCATCTCGTAACACAGTAACATATAAAGAATCGAAAAACCGATTGAAAATATTTATTTGGATCCTCAGATAAGTTAACTTAACTCGACTTGACTTGTTAGGTAGAATTAACATTTGCTATATAACTAGCTTTACCCCACAGGAACTGCTACTTTTTACGGCATAAAAAGTATCATCATAATCATCAACCCATAACGTCCCACTGCTGGGTCTCTCCTCACTTTCGTGAGGAGGGTTAGGCCATAAATCATAATGAAACACATTGGTACGTGTCTGCACTGGGATTTGAACTCACGACCTTCTGATTGGAAGGCGGACGTTCTCCAACTAGGCTACCACCGCTCCGCTATAAAAAGTATGCTATGTGTTTATCCAGACAATAAACTATATTTGTGTCAAATTTTATCCAAATCCGTTCAGTAGTTTTTGCGTGAAAGAGTAACAAACATCCATCCATCCTCACAAACTTTCACATTGATATAATAGAAAAGGTTCGAATGAACACGTCGAGCTAGAAATGGTCTATTTTAGACTGCCAAAACATGTTTTGCTAGAAAGCCACTATAGTTAGAATATTAAAGACATTTCACCATAACTTCAAAATGGTAATAGCATTATGTAGTGTAAGCTATATTTAAAAAAAAAAATATACCTTGAGTAAATCAAGTTTATGCACTGAAAGAGCACACCGGGATACTTAACAATATAGAAGTGGTAGATAAGTTAAGATGTCATATTAAATAAATAAATAATGCTTTGACAGCATTTTCTTCAAGCCATTTTTTTTATTTTACTGAGTGACTAGACTAGCAATTTCTTCACCTGATGGTGAGCTCTACTCCTGCCCATAACAATTACATAGTTAGTTACATTACATAACATAAGTATTAAATGTATTGTGTCTATTAAATACTGTAAGTTCACCACCCACCGTACTATCGAAAAATGTTTTTTACTGTCCATCCAAAGGTTGTCTGGAAGAAATCGCTTTCAGCTATAAGACCGCCCATTGTACTACCCTTGTTTACCTATTGCAATTCTTCTGTAGGTACTGTGTTTATTTTTGTTTCTGGTGTACAATAAAGAGTTTTTCTATTCCATTCTATTCTATTCTACATTAGTTGTAGCTAAGCACTACGTAGCATTTCATTACATTTTTTGCAAGTTACAAAAGAATTCAATGCTTCCATAGCAAATTATGCAAACATTTCCAAGGTCTAACAAAAACATGCTAAATTAACATTCTTTATAAAGTAATTTGAAATTCTAAGAAACTGAAAAAAAATTGCGGCTAATCTTTCCTCGGAAAACTGAGGTAAGCTTTAATTGCGGACATTTTCTTTTTACCTCTACTTTAGTTAATTATTTTTATAAATTAGCAGTTTGCCGTATGACCGGGTATTAGCATAATTACTGTGGGCTTAAATAAAAAGTCCTGCAAAGCATGTAGTACCTAGTTACCTACTCATATTACTGATAATACGACGAAACATTGTAATAAAAGGTTTTGAAGAAATCAAAAATTACATTTGTATTTGTTATTTCTAACAAAACCTTTATAAAAGTTTTTTTTTTATCTGACTGAGCAGTGAGACGAGCGTGTTCTTTGTTGGAATAGGATCTATTTGGTTGTAATTGATAAAAGAAAAATGTACTGACGTTTTGTTCTTTTGTTACTTCAATTTATTATACTTTTCAGAGCACACGTTTTTACTTATTATTTACTATCCTATTGTGTTCCTCACAAGGGTTATGGGCCCAGGATACGTTTAATAAGTATTACGGAGGGCGAGGGAATCACCGAAATGGCAACGGGTAGTGTAAGAATTGATTTGTTGAACAAAACGAATTATGAGAGTTGGGTCGTTCATGCAGAGGCTCTCTTGATAAAGAGCGATGCATGGGGGTATGTGACCGGCATGCTACCCAAGCCGGTTGATTCGGAGGCTGCACGGTTGTGGATGTCAAATGACTCGAAAGCAAGAGCAGACCTCATATTATCGATGAGTGCGAGTGAGTTGCGACACGTCAGAGGGTGCGCAACGTCAAAGGAAGTATGGGATAAATTGAAGTCGATTTATGCTTCGAAAGGACCAGCCAGGAAGGCAACCCTGCTGAAGCAGTTAACAATGGCGAAGTCTGAAGATGACGATGACGTCGAAGAGCATGTCATGAAGTTCTTTGATATCAAAGATAAGTTGAATGCTATGAATGTGGACATTCATAGTGATCTTTTCTCCATTATGCTGTTATACAGTTTGCCTGCAAGTTTTGAAAACTTCAGATGCGCAATCGAATCTCGTGATGCAATCCCAGATTCAGAAGCATTGAAAATAAAGATATTGGAGGAAAGTTGCTCGAGACATCAACCGAAAACAGATAGAGCTATGATTGCGAAGGGAAAGTCGGAAAAGAAGAAAAGCACGGAAAAACCAAAGGGTTTTATGTTCAAATGCTTCAAATGCCACAAACTAGGGCACAAAGCGTCTGAATGTCTAAAAAAAAGGAGATGCGAAGCATGTGTCAAATAAGTGTGATAGTGATGTACATAGGGCTGTTTTTAATACCGGTTTTGAAAATTTTAACTGTTTTTCAGATGAATGTAGAGCTGTTCACGGTGGAAAGGAAAACTGGATCTTAGATAGTGGATGTACGTCACACTTATGTAATGATGCGAGTAAGTTTGTAAATGGCATGATACCTGCAAGTGGTAAATTGAATTTGGCATCAAATTCCACTACAAATGTGCAAGGTAAGGGTGTAGTCACGTTGTCTGCATGTAAGGATGAGTCTAAAACAGTAGTATCTTTGTCAGACACGCTATTTGTTCCGGATTTACGAAGTAACTTGATTTCAGTGGCAAAAATTACGGATAAAGGTTCCGTAGTGACTTTTAGTCAGAATAAGGCTGTAGTTACAAATAGTCAAGGTGAAGTTCAGTTTTTCGCGGATCGTTTAGGGAGCTTATACTATGTTCGAGAGAAAACTGATTCTGTATCTGTTGTCACGAACAGTGATGCGTGGCGGTGGCATGAGCGTTTAGGTCATCTTAATGCGAAAGATCTATCAAAAGTGTTAGTTCGTTCGGGAATTAAAACTGGATCAATAGACAACCGTGAATTTCACGATTGCGATATTTGTGAGAAAGGGAAAATGAGCGCGTTGCCATTTTCTAGAACAAGTGGACCGTGCGACGATATTTTAAAAATCGTTTATTCCGACGTAGTCGGACCAATGCAAACCGAAGCGTTAGGAGGCGCAAAATATTTTGTTACTTTTATTGACGACTGTACACGTTGGTGTGAAGTGTTCTTGTTAACTAAAAAGAATGATGTATTTATGTTTTTTTAAAACATACAAAAATTTTGTAGAGAATTTGACTGGTAAGAAGATAAAATATTTACAAACGGATAACGGAGGTGAATATTGTAACCGGGATTTCGATGTATTCTTAAAGAATGAGGGAATATCTAGGCGACTGACTGCTCCTCGAACTCCGCAACAAAATGGAGTTGCAGAGAGGATGAATAGGACACTTGTAGAAATGGCTAGATGTATGCTGATTTCATCCGGATTGTCACCAAGTTTCTGGGCTGATGCTGTAGTGACAGCGTGCCACGTGAGAAACCGTTGTCCATCGAGTAGTCTTGGAGGACAGATCCCGTACGAGAAGTGGTACGGAAAACCGGTCCAGCTACACTACTTTCAGAAGTTCGGCTCCAAATCATATGTTTTGGATAAGGAACAAAAGGGTAAGTTTGCCGCTCGGAGTGTGGAAGGTGTTTTTGTCGGATATCCTAGAAATGCAAAAGGTTACAGAGTCTGGATTCCTCAAGATAGGAAAGTAGTCATATCGCGAGATGTTCGTTTTCACGAACATGAAACTTCTACGAAAAATCTCGAAATTGATCCGTTCAAAACTGATCAACTTCATTCAGGTATTAAGGTGGATGAACCCAAATATATTGAGAAGCCAAAGGTTGCGGAAATAGAAATTATTTCAAAAGTGCACCTTGAAAATCAATCGAATAATATGGGACCAGATGGAGAACATCCAACAAGTCCACCTGAAGCTGAACCATTGACAGAATTGAGGATGGATGCTGGACCATCTTATCATGGAGCTGGCAGTGGTGATTTTGGCACACGATCCGTTGAAGAGGATTCTACGCATCAAGAGGAGGTTCAAGAACGAGTCATGAAACGGGGGCCTGGAAGACCACGTGTAGACAGAAGTGGCGTAGGTCGTCCAAGAAAAGTTTACCGAATGGTAGAGGTGGAACCGGACATTCAAATAGAGGAAGAAATTGATGATTTTGCAGATTGTGATGATTTTGTAGGTGCAGCGGAGTTAAGTTTGAAAGAAGTTCTATCAGGAAATGAAAGATATGGATGGGAGCAAGCCATCATGTCGGAAGTTAAGAGTTTACTGAAGAATGAAACATGGGATATCGTAAAGAAACCGGCAAATCGTACCGTCGTTGGTTGTCGCTATGTGTTGACAACGAAGGTAAATGTCGATAAAACCGAGAAAAAGAAGGCAAGACTTGTGGCGCAAGGTTTTAGTCAGCGGTATGGTGTTGATTATCATAATACTTTTGCTCCTGTTGCAAGACTTGATACTGTCAGATTATTGACAGCACTTGCGGTTGAGCTTGATATGGAAATCCATCAATTGGATGTTTCAACGGCATATCTGAACGGTTTTCTCGATGAAGAAATATACATGAAGATCCCTCAGCTGTTGAAGGACTGTCTGCAGAAGCTAGTCAATCTAGGAGATGAGGATTTCGCATTGAAAATCAAAGCGAAAAAGATGTTGGAAGATCTTGAATTAGGAGGTGATGTTTGTCGATTGAAAAAATCTTTATATGGATTGAAACAAGCTGGACGTCAATGGAACATATTGTTGGATGAAAAGCTGAGGAAAATGAAGTTGAAGCGTACTGTAAATGAACCTTGTCTTTATTTTAAAGACATTGATGAACATGGTACGAAGATATTCGTTGTGATCTATGTTGACGATATTTTGATTGCGTGTAGTCAAAGAGGATGTATTGAAAACTTCAAACGGGAATTGTCCAAAGAGTTTGAGTTGAAAGATTTTGGACTGGCAAGTTATGTTTTGGGAATTGACATTGTCAAAAAGGGAAATGTCATTAAATTGTCACAACAAAAGTATGTCAACGATTTGTTGAAAAAATTTAACATGGTAGATTGCAAAGAAACTGTTTCCACTCCGATGGAGGTGGGACAGAAGTTTGGAATTGAAAATGGAGAGGAATGTGGAAAGGACGAAGCAGAGTGGCCATATCGTGAGTTGATAGGGAGCCTTCTTTATCTGGCCACGGGCACCAGACCAGACATAGCAAATTCAGTAGTCAGGCTGGCACAGTTCGCGAATACTCCAAATATAACATGCTGGAAAGCAGCAAAACGTCTGTTGCGATATTTGAAAAGGACGCAAGAATATGGACTCGTGTTCAAGAAAACTGAAAAATCAGTTGTAGGTTTTTCTGATGCAGATTGGGGTAATTGTCTTTTGGATAGGTGCTCATATTCTGGATATGCATTTATTTTAGGCGGTGCATGCATATCATGGAAAAGTCAAAAGCAGAAAAGCGTTGCGACTTCCACATGCGAGGCTGAGTATGTCAGTCTTTCGCAAGGGATGAAAGAAGCTGTCTATCTGCATAGTTTGCTCACTGAAATCGAGTTGCACAGGTATGCAAAAATTTCTTTACATGCAGATAATCAGGGCGCAATTTCTCTAGCGAAAGATCCAGTTTTCCATTCCCGATGCAAGCATATTGATATAAGATGCCATTTTATAAGAAATGTGTTAAGGTATAATAAGAATATAGAGTTGAAATATGTTTCAACGAACAATATGTTGGCGGATGTGCTAACGAAGCCCCTGCCGAAGCAAGCTCACTACATGTGTGCATTAGGACTAGGTTTACATCAACAGGGCTAGCATTTTGTTTTTTCAAGGTATATTTTTATTTTATATTTTAGTGTGTTTTCTTGTATCAATTAAGGGGGTGTGTTGGAATAGGATCTATTTGGTTGTAATTGATAAAAGAAAAATGTACTGACGTTTTGTTCTTTTGTTACTTCAATTTATTATACTTTTCAGAGCACACGTTTTTACTTATTATTTACTATCCTATTGTGTTCCTCACATTCTTCACCTGATGGTAAGCGCTACGCCTGCCCATAACAGTTACAGTGCCGCCAAGAACGTTGCGTTGCATAATCTTGCGCGGCAACTTCGCTCGTCACCCTGCGATTTTGGTTCTTAAGTCTCACACGCCCAGTAATTTCGCTGGAAACAGTGCTCTTCAAACCGGAACACCGTGTTGGTGATCGAAGGAACACAGTAATGTTTTCAAACTACTACTTAGCGGATGATTATTATTAAAAAAAAAAACTTTTAATATAATAAGCGCAATATTACACTATGATAATTACTTTAATAACATGTAATAGAACGATCACCTGCCGATTTTAATGAAATAGTGTTGGAGCTGACAGCTTAGAAATAACCTGTCTTCATTTTTAATTTAGCTTAGGATATGTGCCTGGTAATCATTGCCAGTTATAACATATGATATAATAAGAGAGGGTTAAAATCCCACGCAGGCACGTATCAATGTAATTCTTGTGAAACGTATTATGTACGTAAATATCACTCGCTTTTCGGTGAAGGAAAACTTTATGAGCAAACCCTATTTACATCATCATCAACCCATAACGTCCCACTGCTGGGCACGGGTCTCTCCTCACTTTCGTGAGGAGGGTAAGGCCATAATCCACCACGGGGGCCCAGTCCGGATTGGTGGATAATATACCTACCTCCGAAATAATTCTCGGGTAGGTATGTGGGTTTCCTCACGATGTTTTCCTTCACCGAAAAGCGAGTGATAATTACGTACATATGTTTTACAGAAACACATTGGTACGTGCCTGCACTGGGATTTGAACTCACGACCTTCTGATTGGAAGGCGGACGTTCTCCCACTAGGCTACCACCGCTTATTTACATACCCGAGAATTATTTCGGATGTTGGTGAGTTATCCACCAATCCACCAGGCTCGTGGTGGATTATGGCCTAATCCTACAGTCCTAATTAAGGAGGAATCCGTGCTCAGCAGTGGGCCGATATGGGATGATGATGATGATGATGATGATGAGGGTCATATAGCCTAGTTTGTAGAACGTCTGTGTATGTAAAATTTGGGATAGAAAAAAAAATCTAAATTACACAATGGTTTTAATGGTGTATCTTTTTTTTTTCAAATTATTTCTATTGTCAAATGTTTATTCATCTTCAAAGCATCAAATTTTTTATTGAACTTTTTTTTATAGAAATAAAACCAAAAAAAAAATGCTTTGGTCACAACTTAAATACTTTTCCATAATATAAAATACATTTAAATTTGAAAACGATTTTCAACTCTTTCCAAGAATTTATACTGCAATAAAATACCTTTATTTGCAAGGAATTCACTACGTATGCTAATAAACCCTTAGCATCAATTTCTGCATAAAAAAACTGGAAATAGTATTATAATCCTTATTCAATTTAACGAAAACTTGAACACCTTAACTTTACATTAATAATTTAAGGGCCCGTTACCCTAATGTTGTATCTTGCGAAACATTTCTAAGAGTTAAATCACTATGTAAATTTTATCAATCTCAGAAAAACTATATGTCATGCCTTGATCTTTGTTTATGTGACATTAAAATTTTAAAACACGATATATTGTACTTTATTTGGTTGAAAACATAATCCAAAATAGAGCCAATTTCTAATCCAAAAATCCTAATTAAAGCACAAATTATATTAAAATTGTATTCGTACTACAATTTATTAGTATAAAAAAAGGTTAATTTCAATAAACATTTTTTTTGATTGTATTTTTTTAAAACGTCTGGCGCAGCCACGCGTCGGTCCCGCTCTCTAGTAGGCCAGATGAGCGAGAGAAAAATCTTAAGGTAGCATGCCCTTAACCGCTCGGAAAGTTTCATTTTTAAATTCCCAACGCGTATTTTCGCAAGCATCTGCGCCTGCGACGCTCACTTGTCACTTTGACACTTTTATACAAACTACTTGCGCGCATTCGGCCCTTGTCGGCATTATTTTTTTTATCTTATCTGGCTGCAAAGGTCATGTCGGTCTGCCAGCTAATGCATTGCTACTGAATTTATGATATCGATAAACTTTGTTTTATTTTATTTCAGCCATTAAATTGTTCTTTGTTGTAGGAACCCCGATGGTTTTGTTTTTAATTAATTTATTGTGTATAGTTGAATTTTTTAGGAGCTTAAGTATAATTTATGACATGAAAATATTTAAAAAAAAGTTTATCAGGATTAAAAAAAAAACTGAAAAACTGGCATCAAAATGAAAAAGAAAATAAACGTATCTCACTAACAATAATAATGTAATTTAATATGTAATTGAACACATTTTTAGTACCTACTTTTACTATTTCGTTTTCTGTGTTTTATTCCTTAAGGAGTTAAAATATTTATCATTAGAGCTAGGATTTCAAATTATAAAGTTTAAATCAAAATTAAATTAATTAACTTCAAAAAACCAAATATTTATTGACAGAACTTAATAAAAGGAAAACTAAAAAAAAAAACAGGCCAGACATTATAAATAATTTAAATAGTAGTAAATGCAATAACCAACTTTATTTAAGGCTAGAAATCCTTTTATCGACTCATTATCAACCTTTTAACGTATCGTAGGCTTGTTAAATAGTTTCTCCATTTTAAAATAAACGTGGATATAATCATTAATCAGTTAAACATGAAATACCAAAGGTAGGTGGATAGAAATTCTTTGTTTCACAAACGACATTATAGGTTGACAGTTGAACTTAATGCTACAAAGTAAACCTAAAGGTAGTCGTATAAATGAAAACTAAATAATTTATCCACCCAATAAATAATTTAAGAACCCAAGTAACTTCAAAATATGACGAAGGTAATTAAATAGCTTCAATAAACAATAACTGGAGTTACGACATTTTTGTCTTTTAGTTTTATATTGGCTGTTTTTTTTTAGCCCGTATAAAAATAAATGACAGAAACGTTGTAACTCTAATATTATTAAAACAAAACATAGCACACAAAAAACCCGCTTTTGTCTAGTCTGTATGAATACAATTTGCGATTATTTTATAAAAAAAAAAACTATTTCTAAAATTTAAACTTTTTTTTTAAATTGCGTACATAAATTACGGACATTAAATACTATAAAAGCATAATTTGATAACATGTAAACTTATGACTAGTAAACACCAATTTTCACCCACTTTAATTTTTTTTTTATCACTTTCGTGTATAAAACCCAAAAGTATTACAAATTCAGGGCGCGTATGAAGCACCTGCTATTCTGCATGCGCATTTTACCTTCATATTCAATATTACCTACAGTACGTAGTAAAACTTTATTACCTTACACCTCAGTCCTTGATAAATTGCATAATAATTTCAAAGTTATTAGTAGTTTTTATTATATTAATAAGAGCGAATAAATTTCATCATTATTAAGTATACACGTTTATAAATAACTAGCTTTACCCTGCCACGCTTCGCTGTGGCACATTCGCATATCAGTGATATGTCACTGATGAAAAATAGATAAAAACAATCCTTGATGCGGATTATACATCATGCTAAAATTTCAGCTCGATCGGTGCAGAACTTTTTGAGTTTTTGAAGCGTACACAAAGCAACATAACATTTTTATATATATATATATATATATATATATATATATAGCGAATCTAATCCTAATAACGCTGCAATATAATTCTTTCTTTAATTTTTTTTCGCATTATAAAAATAATGCAAAGGTAATGCGCGTAATTCCATGCTATGCATGTATATGGGGACAATAATTTTCCCTTGTAGGTATATAATGACATAATTCCTATGGAAACCCCATCATCATCATCATCCCAACTCCCATCCGCTCACTGGTGGACATGGGCTCATTTTTGTGAGGAGGATTAGTCCATAATCCATCACGAGGGCCCGGTCCAGATTGATGGATCACACACTTCAGAAATTATTCTCGCGCATATGGGTCTGGACACATTTGTGTCCGTTACAGTTTTTTTTGTTTGGCATTTGAAAGTCTAAAACCATTTTTTTTACATTTTTGTTTTAATCTTATTAATTATTTTATTTAAACAACGGTGTTGTTGAACAAAAACATATATAATTTAGATTTGATGTCAGATTTTTTACGAGACAACGTCCATACAAATTTCTATATTTTTAGGCAAAGTACCAGGCGCGCAGAAACCAGCAGGAGATCTCAATCAATTAGCAACTCCACACATACACATTACAACACGCAGCCCTGTTTTGTAACTACAAAGTAAATTTAAAATGAAGTTCTTTTGTCATTTTTCCCATATTAAAAACGTCAAATGAATCCCATTTTCATGTTCATTGGAGTTACATAACACGGCCACGTATAAAGCCGTATATCCTGAGCGTGTTTTAGTCGACATACTACACAAAAACCTCTAAACAAAACATTGTCATATTTGACAACATTTAAAAAAAATATAAACAATTCTACACACTACACATAATGTGTAGACTAAAACATGTGCAGGAGACGGCTTTATGCATGCATACGCTTCTTTGTATTCGATTTACGTAGAAGCCGGCTTATTGTCGTAAATCAACGGTAGTCCGTGTAACTGCCACTTGGGATCGGTGTATGGAATTATTAATTACCTGCCTAACTCTCATTGCAAAACTTGTATTGTGCCGCTGGTAGTTGATTAAAATCAGTTTTTTAATCAAACGTCCTCGAAAATCGGTATCATCTGTGGATTCGTCTGGCGCAGGACCGAAGAGAATGGCGTGCACATGAGGAGACTCATACCCAACAGTGGGTTGATGTGGGTCGAAATAGAATAGATAGATTATCTGTTAATTCTACATATATAATAGATAGACAGGCACAAATAGAAACACAGAGAGTTGTAGTTGTGGGTTAGTTACACTCAGTTTTTTTTTTCTGATTCATGTCGGATAACCACAACAAGAGCAGACCCAGGCGGAGTTGGCAGAATAAGTTGTTCTCTTTTTGCAACGATTGAACCACAAAAGCTCCAAACCATGAGGACTGGGTGGAGGGAAGCGACGACTCTGCCCTGCAGTGTATGACACATACGGCTAACGTAATAAATAAATGAAAATCCAATGGATGTGAGTGTGGGTGTATTATAAACACAACACAAATGCACACACTGCTTCGCGCTTGAAATATAAGCAAAAATATGGTACTCCCGCAGCCCGACTCTTGTAGGAGAGGTCTAACATGACAGTATGCAGGTAATGTGAAAACTGACAGATACTCACACTATTACTGCAACATATTGTGGATAAATAAACTCCAACTTTCATGAAAGTAAAATGTTGGCTATTTGTAATTAAACGCATAACTGCACTTTAATTGTTCAGTCGGGCAAGTATACGACCACTTCTTTGATCGCGAAATAACATAAAAATTATAATTGATAGATTTTAATGCAATAACTGGGATTTAACAATCAATTACACGCTTTCAATTTAACGGGTTATTAATTGTGAAATGCTAATGTACCAACTACTTATGTCACGCATGTGATATTCAGCTACTTTAAAGCAAATAGAATTAAAACATGACCCTCTTTCTTGCGCAGTCGGGTAATACAATAAAAGATGTTTTCATTAAATTAGTTTTCCTAATTATTCTAAGAGTTTTTCTATTCTATTCACGGCTATATTTATGTTTGGTTAAGGTCCCGGGGTAACTTAACATACAATACCGAAAATAATAGCATACCTACATAAAAATAAATATGGGTATAATTACAAAGCATACCACTTAGCAAGCACTTTTACAAGTCAAACAATTAAGTCTGAAATACATATTAATAGAGAATGATTAAAAATAAATCAAATATGATCCACTAAACTAATGATTAACTGATTATGGTTTGAGATTAAAAAGGAAATTTCCCTTTCAAGTGTTGATTCATCCTGAATCTCGCACAGGAAAAGGAAAGTCCATTAACTCTACCAGTGATTCGGAAATACGCTATCGGTTCTCAATGCGTGTACAAAACATCAAGTTCGGACGTCTTGATATTGGTGAAATTTACGTTCAAAAGTTGTGTTACATGGAAAGATACCTTAACAAAAGCGTGTTCCAAAAGATAAATAATCAAAAGAGATTTGTAAATACGCGTCTTGACGACAGTTTGAAACCTCCCTTTATAGAAATACAATGTCTTATTTATTTATTTATTTATTCGTTAGCACACAAATGGAGTACAAGGAGTACTTAATGCTAAGTAGCATTTTCTACCAGTCATCCAAGTTTTTCAGTCAAGTCATGTCTTCGCGAATACTAAGCTTATTTCGATGATAATTGCTTCTTTTTCTTCTGACAAGAACACGATGTATTTAGTAAACGACACACGTTTTAATTTATTAGTTTTTGACGTTATAAAGTCATAAATAACATTAAGTAAGTTGCAAGACATCTGTGGCAGTGAAAATATTCTTAAAATTATCATAGCTGTTAGCATCATGGCAGCTTAAGATATAGTTTCGTGTGTAACTGAAAAGGTGAGCTTATTTGATAATACGCTTGCGAAGAGAATACCTAGCCGTAGAAATATCTAGCCGTATTATCTCTTTTTAACTGACTTCGTTAGCTTTTGTTTTGTGTGTTTAAATTGATAATAATATAACTGAGAATTACAAAAGAATTAAAATTAGAAAAGCTAAAATGACTTGGTACAGCGAAATTACTGGGCATATAAGACTTTAGAGCCGATAACTCAGGGTGACGAGCGCAGTGCAGTATCGCGCAAAGTTCTGGGTGACACTGCAACTCTTATGGGCAGACGTAGCGCTTACCATCAGGTGCACGATTAACTCGTCTTGACACACAGTCAAATAAAAAAAAGCTTCCTAGGCTTGATTAACGACTTGGTTGTCTAAGTACTTAGTAACACTAACCCTCTCTCCTTCACTATGGGCGGTTGACTGGTAGAAAATGCTCTTAGCGTTAAGTCCGCCATTTGTACTAGTTAGTTAATATGTGCACTAAAGTATTAAATAATAAAATAATAACTAAAAAAATGCCTGTAACAACATTCTGTCTTCGTGTACATAGAACCCAACACTAACTAGGATGCTGCAATGACCCAAAATGAGTCTTGACCTCTGTTAATAAACTACCATTTCGGTCTGCCTTGTGCTACCTCCTACCAGTCCTTTCCTACTTCATCTATCCACCGGTACCTGGGACGGCGACTCCGCTGTCCCAAGTACGCACATCCAATCATCTAAAACCTTTACCCTCCGCCGCGGTCGGTTCCGATCGCGTGACGGACGCGGCATGTCAATTTACTTATTTAGCCTGATTAGTTTCACGGAACCAAATCCGTCCGGTGGCTGGACCGACGGACAGGAGATGCAAGGAGTAGGAGAGAGATTTTTTTTTATTGTTATTAAATTCCAGGGATAATAGAATAAGGATAGATGGTGGGGAGAGAAGGAGGGAAGGTTATGGGGACAAGGATTTCAGGGTGTAAGGTTTTTTTGAAGTAAAAATTCTTTACGCACGCTTGACTTGGGGAGTAGGCTGGTGAATGCGTTACGAAAAATGTGATTGAACGAGGCGAACGGACGTTGAGAGGGAGATATAAATTAGTGGATATATAAAGAGAGACAGTTACGTTTCGTATATGTTTCAAAATATCTTAGATTTTTTTTTATAATTTTTTAGTTAAGTTTTACTTCTACTATGTGTCCCAGCATACATTTTGTTTTTTTTAGATATAGTATCTGCCTATCCCAAAGAGAAAAAGGCGTGGCTGTATATATGTTTTAAAATTCAGATTCATTAATAGAAAAAAGACTACAACTAAACGTAAACAGTTAAATATGGAAGCCATGTAAAAGTACCTAACAATAATAATAATTGTTAGTTTTAATGAAGCTGAAAATGTTGACGACTTCTGATTTAAGCTCTACATTAAAATTACAGGTGTTTATTGCAGGTGAAAAAATACACTGGATTTGGGTGGAATTCCTAGCATATTCACGAATGAAGAGCTAAACCTACTTTTGGGAAGACAATTGTAGGTATTTTGAATGGAACTGTCAACTATCTTAGCTTAATTATTGTTTGATAAATTATATTAGTTGTTCAAATGTTTTAAGGTATAAAAGCTCTATCATCAAAGACTTCAATTAAACCGCTTCCCACTTAAAAGTGTTTTTCGGTTATCAATTCCATACACAATTACACAATAACAATCTTATAGCACCTGGTGTTATCACAGAATATGACCAGGTAACTAGATAAAAAAATGTTTGGAAAGAGACACCTAGTTAATACCTTTCAAAGCGGTTACAGTAAAAAGAAAAAAAAAGGAGTCAGAAAAACAAAAATTTAACCACACTAAGTCGTCTCCACACCTTTAAAATAATCCCAAGCCAGTACAATATTTTCGTCTCATTACGATGTCAATATAAGATTAGGGATAAGACCAATTTTTATAAAAAGAACCAGCCGATACGAGACTTTTTTACCTCTAGCATCGATTACAAAACACAGCCGCAAGACGCAATTAGCTATTATAAAAAAGAAAACAACATTCGGAATTCAAAAATGTATTTCTTTTAAACAATACCCGAATATTATGCGCCCGTTTGATTGACAGTTGGTTCGGACCGAGAAAAAAATTCGGACAATTCGTCGATTCGAACGAATTAGTGATTATTATCGATGAATTTAACGTGGCATATGTTCGAAATTAAGTTTGTGGTTTGGTCAGAATCAAATTGTCGGTTCAGAGAATGTAGAATAATTTAAAAGTGTTTTTGAAAATGGTTTTCGTTGATTATTGCTGTTGCATTTAGGAAAATACTTTTAAAATCGATTTCGATAACTGAATCGATATTAAAAGCAATTTACATAGCATTAGCAACGCAAAACGCTCATCAGAACTACATTGTAAGTCATTTATGTTACCTTTGCTTATGTTTGAATGTGTGGTCGAACTGGTCGAAAGTGACAACCATGTTGAATATAACTCTGAAAGACTAAGTACTTTCAGAGAGCTTTATATCAAATGCAATATCTGGCAATTGGCAAATTCTACTTAAACCCAATTCAAATAAAAAAAAAACCCAAATAAACTGATAGTTACTCTATATTCAATAAGTTTTACTTTACATTATCATTTTGAATTCAACTACGTACAATAATCACTCAACCTTCAAGCAAGCTTCAAAGGATAAAAGCCCCTCGGACTTTTCCACGAATGGATATTGATTTTTTTCAAGTAAGAGCGAAACTGTACCCTGATGGCTTTAGTAAAGTTGAAATGTTGTTAAGAACGTGTTGCGTTATCTTGTAACCAGATGTCGCTAGTCGTTTAAAAGCGAAAACAATAATTAAGTATTTCTAAATTAAAAAAAAAAATTGGTATACTTTTTGTGAGAACTAACTGATGAATCACAACTAAATGTTTATACTACACGGTAGTAACTAGGCAAGCAGATAATTCATCTGATAGTAAGCGCGCGTCCGTGTCAGTTGCATAGCCATCTAGAACTAATATTAGATAAATATTTTACAATGATTTTCCTAAATTCCATTCAAATTTATTTTATAAAATATTGATTCTTTTTTATTTATTTTTTCTCATTACAATGCGTATAAATAAAGCTGTAGTTACAAGTATAGTATGAACTGACTGAAAACGAGAAGGTTGTAATTTTGACTGTACCTATTTTTTCAACTCTCAGACTGTCATTCTAAACAGGTCTTTGTCCAGTTTTCACAATTGCCACTAGATTTTTATTGGACCTAAGTAGAGTCTATATGCTCCAAAATATATAATTCAGAATATGACATCATGCCGCCAAAATTTAATATTTTTACAACATTGAAATAATAAAAAAAATTATAACGACTTTTATTGCCTCACTTGTGCCTAAAAAGTTTACTACTTGCTATGAGGTGCAAGAGAAAAGCTTCTGTCAAAGTCAATATATATTAAAAAAAGAAAAAAATATATGTTCATCGATAGATATTATATAGATAAAGTCTTTATTGAAACACCACAGAACAAAGGAAACTTAAGAACTAAAGCAAATCAAATTTAACAATTAGTGTTACAATGGGCGGTCTTATCGCTGAGAGCGATCTCTTCCAGACAACCATGCATGGAGAGGAGCAACAAAAAAAGACCGTTAGTAGTTCAAAAATACAATAGTTATGATGTTCCCATTGATAAATACTAAAGGAAACACTGTTATTTAAAATTCTAGTTAACAGCTTCCATGGCTAATTGGCTGATTAGTCGCCTATCAGGCGTAGGTTTGCAGGATCGATTGCTACACAGGGTAAATATTTGTGAGAGCAACGATATAGAGCTATAGTGCAACCCAGAACTTTCCATTACAAACTCTTGTGCTGTGCTCTGCGCTCGTCACCCCGAGACATCGGCTCTAAAGTCTCATATACCTATACCCAGTAATTTCGCTGGAAACAGTGCCCTTCAAACCGGAACACAGTAATGTGTGCACACTGCTTGCCGGATGAATATCTGGTAAAGGTGTGGAACCGCCCCAGGCGGACTGGGCATATGAGACTTTAGAGCCGATGTCTCAGGGTGACGCACGCAGGATTATGCAATGCAGGGTTCTGGGTGGCAATGTACCTGTTACGGACAGTAAAAAAAAATTACCCACCGCTATCTGCCTCTAGCTTATGCCCCACACTCCGAATCGACACAGACATTCAAAACGCGTGATTTTGGGCAATTCCCGCGTGATTTACAATGGCGGTGTCATACCGGGGTGCGGGGACCGCGGCGCGTAAATCAAAACGTTTCATATTTATACAAATTCGGGCTAGGCGCGTTTGTTTACAAATTAATGTAAAAGAATCTTCTTTAGAAGCAATATAATAATTTTTTAAGCAATTATTTCCTCGTTTAGTCGACGCCTCTGGTGACAAGAGGGCTGGCTCATGTCTCGCACAGAGAATAGCTATTGCTATTCAACGTGGAAATGCAGCCAGAGATCTTGGCACCATGCCTCATGGACACCTTATTTTTTTAGATTTTAAAGTTTTAGTTTTAGTTAGTTTTCTATTTAACTATTGTTATTTAAGTTGTGTCAAATATATATAATAGTAAAACATTCTTATATAAAAATAATGACTTCATTTTTTTTAAAAGATCAGGAATAGGTTTCCGTACAATGATAGTGTACTTTGCCAGATATTCACCTGCCAAGCAGTAGTGTACAAATATTACTGTGTTCCGGTTTGAAGGGCACCGCTTCCAGTAAAATTACTGGGCATATGAGATTTTAGAGCCGATGTCTCAGGGTGACGAGCGCAGTGCAGTGTCGCACCAGATTATGCAATGCAAAGTCCTAGGTGTCCTAAGTCCTGTATCTGTTATGGGCAGGCATAGCGCTTGCTATCAGGCGAATGGCTTGCTCATCTCGTCACTCAGTCAAATAAAAAAGGCGATAAAAGGCCACAAACAAAAACGAAAGATCTGGAAACTTCTTCCTCCATTTCCGATAATCGTTTCTCGGACTTTATTCATAAAAAAATATTACTAACTCCATTTAATACTGCGCAGTACAATAATATTGTTTGCAGTTCTGCAAAGATAATATAATTTCAATTTAAGAAAAAAATATTTTTGTATCTTTTTTTATTCATAATGCGAAAGTAACTCTGTCTGTCTGTTGCTCTTTCACGCCTAAACTACTGAACCGATTGTAATGAAATTTGGTACAGAGATAGTCTAGAGCCTAGAAAAGGACATAGGGTACTTTTTATCGCGAAAAAAACATTCTAAGGGTTTGAAATAGAGGAGGAAAGTTTGTATGGAAGTTTCGTCATTTTTGAAGCTAGAAGCTTGAAATTAATTTTTTAGGCTTTTGATTACATATAAATAAATTTGGCATTCAAGGTTTGTAAAAATTTACCCTTGAAGAGGTAAAATAAATATAGGGGACGAAAGTATGTATGGAAATATGTATAGTTTCGGCTAAACCACTGCACCGATTTAAAAAATTATTTCACGAATGGAAAGCTAAATTGACAGCAAGTAATATAGGCTATATTTTATCCCCATATTCCTGCGGGAACAGGAACTACGCGGGTGAAACCGCGGGGCGCAGCTAGTATGATCATAATCATAACTTTGTGTAAATTTAACATGGTAAATTATTAATTAAGTATATTTAATTAAAAAAATATATCTATAGTTACTTAGAAAAGCCAATAAATATGCCCATAGCGTGCATAATGTAAGAAGTTAGACCACTGTAAAAATACTCCTTGCTCAAATTACTTCTTGATGAGATTAATCAACGATATATAAAACATATTATGTGCAGTTTAACCTTTAAAAAAGTTATTAGCATCGCTTTACAATGTCGTTAAGGCAGAGGTGTATCTATGTACGAAAAGGACACTCTCCACCCCGCGCAATCCGCTACCCCACACCCCTACTGCAAACGGGTGGACAGTTGGGAGGACAGTCATTATTACTCGCCCAAATGTAATAGGCAAGCGGTTTGTTGATCCTTTATACCAGTGGGCTAACTTTTTTTGTCGCTAAGTATGTTTGCGTCCTTATAGACTATAGACCAACTAACCTTTGCACGCACATCTGGCGTTGAAAAACGTTGCCTGGTGTTGTCCGAAAGTTGACTGGAATAGATGGCTTCTAGCGATAAGTCTGCCCATTGTACTATATTTATTTCAATAAGTTCTATTCTTTATGTACCTTGTTTATTTCTGTGTAAATTTTCTATTCTATTCTCTTCTATTCTATTCTGGCGCGTCTAAAAACGCCATTTGTATTATTGAGTTGTCAATCAGCTTAGTTGTATGAAGTGTCCGGGATGTGGTTAGGGTCTAGTTTCGATTGTGTTTATGAATTGCCTTGTAAGTTCAGTAGTGTTTTGTTTTTTTTGGTTTATGTTCCGCATTCAGTTGTTTATTTGTGAATTGATGATGGAATGGTTTTGGAAATCCAAATGTTGGCAACTTTTGGCCCCCTTTGTAAAATATATTATTAAGTCAATTTGTTTGTTATCAGTTGTTATTATCGTAATCATACATTCATACAGTCACGCCTTTCTCCCGTTAGGATATTTTTTTTATGACATTTTCTAAAAATGATTCCTAGCTAGATCGATTTATCGCGCCCGAAACCCCCTATATACTAAATTTCATGAAAACACAGTACAGAAATATTACAATAGGTAAACAAGAGTAGTGCAATTGGTGGTCTTCTCTGAAAGTGATTTCTCCCAGACAACCTTTGGATGGACAGTAAAAAACATTTTTGATAGTAGGGTGGGTGGTGTACTTACCACCATGGTGGTGGTGCCATTTTATAAATACCATAAATAAGGCAGAGGCAGAGAGGCAATACATCTTTCCACATGCTACAATGCCAGCGGAAAGCAGTACGCCAACTCTCTGACACCCTCTTCGGGTTCAATAAGTAATTATTGTTTTTATTATATTTGTTTGAAGGATTTTATAGACCATAGATCATTACCTATGTACGAATTCTATTTTTAATATCAAATTTTCTATTCTCGCCATTACAAGAAGTTATAAGAAGGAGATTCCTACGTTTTTGAATTTTGTTACAGATTGAATTTATAGCTAATATTAAAAAAAAGAATCATGACTATTAAGCATTTATTATTATTTTTACTGTCCACCTTATCGAGAACATATTGAATATTAATAAGCTATATACCTACCCCCAAAAACATAAAATAGTTTCACCCTCTGTCATAAAAACAAATTCTACTTCGATTTAGTACGAAACCATAATGTTTAATGCGGGCAATAACGTTTATTATTCGTTATAGCGTTCAACTGTTTTGTTTTAACTGTGCAGTAAAAACGTTACTATAACGTTTTATATAACGTCTCTGCTTACCTGAGATTTATTCGACAGTTACAATAAAGAAACAATAATATTTCTGTTACAAATTTGCTTTTAATTCGTTTTTTACTGTTGACTGTTGTGCTGATAAAATAGCTCAAGTTATTCTGGTTTTTGAGAGTCTTCGCTAGTCACCACTTTATAAAGATCTCTTCCTGAAGTATATTGGTGACATAAATAACTTAATCTAAGTGATCCAAGTTGGAAAATAATGGTGACTTTACTTTTTTTTCCTATTTTCCATTTTCTACTTTGTCATAGTGGCAAAAATAAGTTTGATAAGAGAATTAATGTTCAACACAATGCCTTAAATTGACTTTTATGCTGGTCTTACTCTTTTTTTTTAAACTTTATCAGACTTGTGTAAGCTTTTGTTTACTTTATAGGCCCATTTTCAGATATACAGATTGATACAAAAATATATATAGCAAAACTGCATCTATGCTCAAAATATATTATTTCCTGGGTCTACTGGAAGTACTCTATAGGTTTTGGTACACTTGGTTTTGACAGACAGATATTACGGACACCGAAGTGATACTGTAAGGGTTCTTCTCTGAGGTAAGGAAGAGAGAAACGTAATAAACTGTTTTTTGGCGTGATGTTTAACATATGGTAATAATAATATCTTAAATTATCAGTTATAGAAACAAACTTACTATAGAAATCCCTAAAATGTAAGAACCGAAAGGGTAACCAAGAACTTAACAGTAATTTCTAACAAAGGGTAGCATTGTCCGACCTCGCGGACGGCCGAGGGGAAAATGCGAAAATGTCGCCCTTGCGGCGGCCATGTTGTGACGTCATCGATAACGGCGCGGGACGGATTTGGGCGCTGTGCTTGTTAAAAAATACAGCAAACCTTACACAGGAAGAAATAATAGATTGAGATTTTAAATTGAAACTGAATTCCCAATGTGAGCCTTCTTATTATATATTATTTTAAGAATTTTTGTATTATATTTTAAGATAATTATGTATGAATATGATTGTAAGAATAAATTAATAAGCCCGGGCTAAAACTACCAACTTGAATTTGAGTAGGTACTAATTTGTTTGAGATTTGATTAAATTTTCTTTCTAAATCACTTCCTGCAAGCATTTCAGAAATTCAAAGTTATTCTTCCCGTAAACACAGTCTAGCTGACTCATACCTTAATTCAACGAAAAAAAACACAACTATTCCCAAGCAATGCACTTTTAAAATGCCAACTATCCTGCAAAACGTCAACATCGCAACTGACAATGTACAAAGTCTGTGCAATTTAAAAATAAAACCGAATTCCTTTTATAAAAAATAAAAATCGACTTAGTGCGTCCCCGTGCGGCCTTCGATACAAGCGTGGGCTGCGATTGGAGGGTTAGGTGCGAGGGGCGTGGTGGACACAAGCCCCTCCCACATCAGTTAGGGTGTTCGAAGATAGAGATGCCAAACGTATCCCGGCGCTCGCCGCTAGCGCCACGCGATCAGAGTCCCATCACTTTAACCTCAAACGCACGTGTTCTGTAAAAAAAACTGACACAAACATGAAGGGACAAAACAACCGTAACTTTTAACCGACGGTTAACTACAATGAAGGTGCGACTCGGTTTCCTGAAATAAACAGTGGTTTAGTGCATCTGAAAGTGACCTCTGGTGGCTCAGTGTTAAACAATGGTTAGATGAAAATAGTGAAAACTGATACTTCCATTTAGGATTTTCCATTTATTGTTAATTAAGCTCAAGTGAATTCTTCCAAATAGTAATTTGAATTAGCATAGTTTTCGCGGTAATTAAATTAAGTGTATCGTCGAGTCATTTTAGGAAGTGTTTTTATAATTATAGTGCAATATTTAAACAAAGAATTTTAAAGTATTTTTTGAAAATTAAGTGTATAATTATAGTACCTACCAAGCAATTATTATAAAATTATATATTAAAAATTTAATGGCAAAATAATTTAATAAAATAACACACAACAACCTATTCAAAATAAACTCAGTATCGCATTTAACACCTGGTTAATTCAACCGGATGAGTTAATTGGCAATCAACACTTAATATTGGAAGGAAGATCTGCGAATCAAGGCCGATCCAATCGAAATCAGTTCAAGAATTTTAATCATTTATTTGAGAAACTCGGTTTAATCGACGATTAGTTTTGTGAAACTGAACAGTGGAGGGACGCGTTGATGTCTAATCGATTGAAAAATTAAATCGGAAAATTGAATCGATACTAGGTGTGACAATATAAGTGCATAAAAACTGTTCTAGATATAACTTTGCATAGTATTGGTGAAACTTTTAATTAACAAAGTTACATTGATCCTGTATTATTATTTTTATATACATATTGTGCTTTAAAGAAGAAAAAATATTCAGACAATGCTATTGAAGTAGTGAACAGTGATTCTAAAACAGTGATTTATCACTCGTCAAAATTACCATCGACCAAGAAACCCCTAGACAAGACATGCCAACCATCAAGTGAAAAGTGTTAAACTGCCGTGCACAGCTAGCGCATAAACTCGCTCAATCGCTGCAGACTAAAATTTAGACATGCTATCGATATAGTGAAAAGTGAAAACTGTGGCACTTTTTGACGCCTCAGGCATTTTTTGACGTACCGTGCCGCAAGCCGTCAAAATAGCCACAGAGTCGAAGCTGCAGTTGTGCGGCTGGGGCGGGCAGGGCTACGCCATCGAGGGATGCGTGGACGCTGGCCTGCTTCGGCCGCCGCCGCAGCCGCACTCAAGCCAGCTCGGTACTGTTTATGCTACGAAGAGAAGAAGGAGGAATGGGAAAAGGTAGGTCTATTTTATTTTTGGTCGGTGCTTCAGGCTTCATTGGGTTTTACAAAAAATTTTTTACAATTTAGATACAAAATTATTTACTGGTGCCGTATTTTACAGTATTCATTATTTACAATGAAACCAGTAGTTTTTTTAAATAAAACAAATATAATAAAATTTCAGGTGCTAAATAACAATATAAAATACCTAAGATTCACATTGCATAAATCGGTTAATTTTTTTATTTAATTCTAATGTAACAGCAACTCTACAGAATAACTCTGTTATTGAATTTATCTATGGTTACTATTCTTTAACCTATTTATGAGATCACAACCTTAGAGTGTAAGTAACACGGTCCGTTAAACAAAAAAAAACTACACATTAATAAGCGACAAGCGGCCGGTTAAACTTAAACCATGTTTAAATTGATACCATTGAATAGTTATGATACTAGGTTTGCAACCAATTGCCTTATGTCATGGGCAGTGCACATGGTTCTCCCAAAAACACCGTGAATCCCTCGTAATCTTTTCTTTAACGGTTTAATAACCGTTGTTTGGTAACCGGCTTTACTTTGCGTAGTTTTCCCGCTTAATTTTTAACTAAGAAAAGGTTATCAAAATCTTTAATACCGTCGGCGGCTTATTCAAATTCGTGCAATAGAAACCTGAAATTGGAGTAACAAATTAAAAAAAAAAGAAATGATTTTATCCGCATGTGAATTTTCAAATATCACGTGATCCATTTGAGATTATGTAGAAAAATTACAGTCGATAAAATTTAACTAATTTTTCTTATTAAATTTGTATGTATTTCTAGATAAAGCGGTTTGATATAAATTTTAATTTTAAGGTATTTAATAATTAACTCAACATTATAAACACAATCATAATCAAATTTTAAAAGTACTGGTCCACACGCTTAATGACTCGCTTGTTATCAATAAAAAAAAAAAGAATAATATTGGTATAGTGATTCCTTTATCCAAATCCATTAGAATTATGTCAAATCATAATTATTTTGTGTGACTGTTTTGGTACCGATTAATTTTATAATATAATAATAAATATTTTTATTGGAATCAATTATACAAAATATTTACTAGGTACTAAAATATCCAAACGTATCAATTATATGATAGAGAAATTGCCAATAATATAACTCGTTTATATATAGTTATATTTTATTTTCAATATTTTAAATGTTGGTCATAAAAAGCCTATTCCCAATTTTCAATAAAATGCGCACACAATGAGAGGAAAGGTTTAATAACCGGATATATGAATTGTAACAAAAAATCGTAAGACAAATCGTAACAAATTGATTTAAAACAATTAATGATTTTAGTTACTTTCCACGGTTCATCTTTTACTTGAGGTAAAAGATTTTTAGTCACTATTTTATTTTTCTTCTTTTTTTTTGCTGTTAAGTTGTCTTTAGATAAATTTGAATTGTGCCAATAATTAATATCTAAATAATAATACAAAAATGTACCTAAGCATTTACATAAAAAAAGGTTTTATGTCAAAATTTTGACACATTAAATAATTTGTTAGAAACCGTGATACGTAATAAAAAGCATTGACAATTTAAAATTAAAAAAAAGCTCAGAGAGTAAAAACGCTGATAATTTTTTACATCTTCAACAATGCTTATTTTTAGATACGACAGCCAATAAAAAAACCTATCCACATTTAATTACTAAATATAAAAACACAATAAAACCTCAGTCACAATCCACACCTGTTCTGTTCCAGCCAAATTTCTACATCTGTTACACAGCGTTCAAAAACTCCGTTCCAAAATTAGTCACAACCTATTCCACTGATTCGATTAATTTATTAGGTGAATAATGACTCGATAACCACGACCGTGAGATGATTGATAAATCGAATAACGGAAACGCCGATATCGATTCAGAAAATCGACATTGGAATATCGATTTTCGAGATTTGCGATGACGCGCTGTTAATTTGTTAGACTATGTTTCTTGACTCGTTACGGTTGTCGCTGTAGGGTGTTGTTTTAAAGCTCTAGCTAGAGTTGTAAAGTCCAGCTTTACGATTTACGACGTTACAATTGCAAATGTTTTGTATTCATCCTGGAGAGCTTATGTTATACGCTTCGAGCTTTAAGCAGCCTGATTATGTATAAAGTAAAGAGTGCGGTTGAATTCGGTTCAGTGAATAACCAACAGTACCTAGATGACCGAGCTTTGCTCGGTAGATTGTTTATAAGCGTTTTTTTCCAAGATCGTTTAGGCATTTTTAAGTGAACACGTTAAGAAAACACAAATAATATAAATAAACAATTAATTTTCTTAGTCAGGAAGAGTCATATTTTTCTGTTTAAATTTGGACTACTCAAACGCCTCCAACGCTTTGTTATTTTTCTTCCAAGTTTATGTTTAATTTGATATAACACGAATAAAATGACATTTTCTAAAAATGATTCCTAGCTAGATCGATTTATCGCCCCCGAAACCCCCTATATACTAAATTTCATGAAAATCATTGGAGTCGATTCCGAGATTCCAATTATATATACATATATATACAAGAATTGCTCATTAAAAGATATAAGATAAGATAAGTAGGACTTCGTTGAATGTCAAGAATTAATCATTTGGTGCTATCTCCAGTATACTGTTCAGGAAACTTACCACCACCAGGAACCCTCACCACCACCACACCACATGTGTGGTGTATGTACTGTTAGAGTTACTTGTTACTTTTTTTTATTTGACTGAGTGACGAGACGAGCATGTCGTTCACCTGATGTTAAGCGCTACGCCTGCCCATAACAGTCACAGCACCACCCAGAACCCTTCGTTGCATGATTCTGCGCGGCACTGCACTGCGCTCGTCACACTGAGACATCGGCTCTAAAGTCGCATATGCCCAGTAATATCGCTGGAAACAGTGCCGTTCAAACCGGAAAACAGTAATGTTTGCACGCTATTGCTTGGCGGATGAGTATCTGGTAAAGGTACTTCCCCAGGCGGTCTCTTGCAGAAGAGGCCTCTCACTACAAAACTTACCAGTAACTTAGGTGAAATTAAAACTATACATTTTAACTCATATAACTGTCCATCATCAAACATTAATTCGTGGTGTCATTCTGTTAATCATTTCGGAGGTAGGCATGTTATCCACCAATCCGGACTGGGCCCCCGTGGTGGATTATGGCCTAACCCCTCCTCACGAAAGTGAGGAGAGACCCGTGCCCAGCAGTGGGACGTTATAGGTTTATGATGAACTGGCCAGAAAATTGACCGCGGTTCGACAAGATTACATTTTTTTTTCTGCTAGCGCGACCCCATCTTGCAGAGGACTGCTCACGGGGGTTTTAGTGGGCTCGAGTCCCACACACCCCCTCCGTTACCCCCGTGGCGGAGGGTATAGCGCGACGCCATGTCATCCCCTCGAAATAAGACTACATTTTGACTATTTAAAACAAAAACCAGCACTTAAGCTATTTCTCTTTAGATAAATACAATAATCATGCGAAAGCAAACTCTAAAGAAAAAAATGAGACAACATGTCAAGTTGCCAACAATTATTATTCACGGTTAGGTGATCATCCAACCTACCATAAGCCTACCATTTGTCGTAACCCGTAATGCAAACACCTTGACGGACACGTAACTTAATCATTCGTTGTCCATAAGACGTTTTAATTCGAGGTTTTATAAAATTAACTATTACTTTGAGGAAATGTTTTATTGAGTTGTCATCAGAGAAATTATATAGGTGTTAGAATTATCATTGGATATATACCAGTGGTTTTGTTTTTACTTAAGTGTTTGTTTTCATTTGACTGAGTAACGAGACGAGCTTGTCGTTCACGTTTAGGTAAGCGCCATGACGCCCATAACATTTCATTATTTACCTACCTAGTTGGTAGTTTCGGTGAAGGAAAACATCGTGAGGAAACCCACATACCTACTCGAGAATTATTTCGGAGGTAGGTATGTGATCCACCAATCCGGATCTGGCCCCCGTGGTGGATTATGGCCTAATCCTCCTCACGAAAATGAGGGGAGACCCGTGCCCAGCAGTGGGACGTTATGGGTTGATAATGATGATGATGATAATTACATTTATGAATATGAATTTTAGCTGTAACGCCTGTACTTTACAATTCTTTAGTTAAATTAGAGTTAACATGAATGATGTTCACTACCAACCAGACATTGCTATCAATTATTCAGCAGCTGTCGCTTCCTCATGCAATATTTGGCATTACAACTGTCGCCGTGAAACTGTTCATTACTAGCGATTACCACCACCAGCTGATCGAACTTAAACCACGATTTATCAACTTAAACGCATCATAAATTATAATTAGTTAGGTATAGTGATGTGGATGTCCGGCCATTTTTGCTATAATGTCGGATAATGGTGTTAACTAATGCTAATTTATTTGCTTTGGTCACACAAGTGATGTAATTTTTTTTCTAATAGTAATTCTTAATTTATATATTTATAGCCAATTAATCCAAATCCATAACTCAAATCATTTATTGCCAGTAGGTAAAAATATTCCACTTTTACAAGTCGAAAACTTACGTCTCTTATACATAGAGAAAAATTAAAAACAAGTCAAAATATGATCCACTAAACTAATGATTATTTAAATATGGTTTGATATGGAAAAATAATTGGTAATGTTCATAGTCTTAGTTAAATACTAATGAGTGGTTCGTCGGTATATATTTTTTTATAATCAGACAATTTACGCTTGTCATGGTTAAATATGTATGCGAAGACTTTTAGAAAGCTGCAGAAAGCAATCACTTAGCCAATAATAAAGTAATTTTCCCCATGATGTTACTTTGGTTAAATTAAGCTATAGCCATCGATTTTAAACTATTTGAAAAAACCGCATCTAGATGATGTTAAAAGTTTTTATGTAAAAAAATTGCTTTGGCTAATTATTTTCTCTCTCTTCTGCCAGATCATACACAAATTTATATGCCAAATTAATATTTAAAATCTCTAAGTGACAAACATCAGATAAGGATAATGGCCTGGACCGGTTATTTATTTCATAGCATTTAACATAGGCCGGGTGTTTGTGACCATAACCGGCATAATAATATCCGGCATAACTTAACACTTACAGCTCGAGTCCAGAAAATCGTGTACATATACAAATTTCGCATGCCTAAGAGTTCAAATGGCAAACGTGGAGTCACCTGCAAAAATTCCGAACCTGCAAACCAATGTAGGTTTTAATAATGGACTGATAAGGGTTGAAGTACTGCGCAGGTGTTTGGTTGACTCCGTCGTCTGTTAAACTGCCGAACCTGCAAACCAATGTAGGTTTTAATAATGGAATGATAAGAGTTGAAGTTCTGCGCAGGAGTTTGGTTATTCTGTCATCTGCAAAGGCAGGTGTAAGTACAGCGCTATTTTGTAATATTCCTTTATGGTTTCTTCGGTTGTTGTTGAAATTGATTGTATAAGACCTCCACGGGGTGAACTTTAACTTTTAATTGTTATGGGATGTATTGAGGGGTGAAAATGTTATTCATAACGATTAAGAAGGTTGACGTTTGGTTGTGATGGTTTTTTTTAGATGCTTTTTAATTGCTTATCAATATATCGTAAGAGATAACACGTTCTTGTAGTAAAATGAACGATTTGAAACTCTATATGATTATTATTATTTTTATTTGACTGAGTGACGAGACGAGCAAGTCGTTCACCTGGTGGTAAGCGCTACGTCTACCCATAACAGTTACAGGGCCACCCAAAACTTTGCATTGCATATTATTGCGCGGTACTGCACTGCGCTCGTCACCCTGAGATATTGGCTCTAAAGTCTCATATGCCCAGTAATTTCGCTGGAAACAGTGCCCTTCAAACAGGAACAAAGTAATGTTTGCACACTACTGCTTGGCGGATGAATATCTGGCAAAGGTGTGGACTTCCCCAGTTGGTCTCTTGCAGAAGAAGCCCCCCACTATCTTCTACTACGGGTTGTGATGGTTTCTTCTATTATTTATGTTACAGGACAATACATTCACTGTAGTAAAATTTTCGGATGTTTTATTAGTAAAAAATCCGCAACAGCTGACTCCCCAAACAGCCTTTAATCGATTAAGGGCACTCGTCCGCAAATTGTCGTGTTCGATTCAATTATCGCACCGATACGATGCGATTAAAGCGCGTCGCTCGCGGCTATCGACCGCGCACGACTATCGGGCGATAATCGATGTTTTCATCCATTTATATAATCGATACATTATGATTCAAGTTCTTTGGTGACTGATTGTAGTGTGTATATAATCTTGAACACTATTGTATGATAGATTTATAGATAACTAGCTGTGCCCCACGGTTTCACCCGCGTAGTTCCTGTTCCCGAGGGAATATGGGGATAAAAATAGCCTTTGTTACTCGCTGATAATGTAGCTTTCCATTAGTGAAATAATTTTTCAAATCGGTGCAGTGGTGTAGTTTCATCCCCTATTTCAAACCCTTACAATACTTTTTTCGCATTAAAAAGTACCCTATGTCCTTTCCTAGGCTCTAGACTATCTCTGTACCAAATTTCATTTCAATCGGTTCAGTAGTTTAGGCGTGAAAGAGCAACAGACAGACAGAGTTACTTTCGCATTTATAATATAAAAGTAGGGATTTATTGACACCAAAATGTAAAAAACAGAGATTAAAAAAAAATACATAACCTAATAATTATTAATAGGTACAATGGACGGTTTTATCACTTAAAGAGATCTCTGCAAGACAACCTATGAATGGACAAGATAGAGAGCAGGAGAAGGGTACAATTACTTGACATTAGTGACAAAATATCAATACACTACATACTAATATTGTAAGTTTTTTTTGTAGTACTATTTCTGCTCATGTTTTGCTCATATATTATTAAGTATACAACTAAGTGCAGGTCGACAGCCTGATAGTAAATGCATGCCTGCAAATTTTGTTAAATATCAGCTCGTTTTTTTATTCATACAAATGATATTATACTTAGGTCGTTACTCATCTTGTCTTACAGGTAGATTGGTATTTATTATATTTGAATTTTTTTTTGTTTAATTTATATCCAAATCTTCACGATTATAATACAGTGTACTTTGGACTCTTAAAAAAATTACTGGATTTATTTTAGCATAATTCAAAACCAGTACCCAACGTCACGCGAAATAAAAAAAAAACAATATAATTTAACTAAACATTTATGGAATAATGAGCTCATTTCTTTTCTAATTAAGTTTTTAATTGGGTCCGACACATTGCGCAACAAATTACCTGTACTTATAAAAAAATAATAATAATAATCGCACTATCGTTACACCGTTTATCAAAGATAATTAAACTTCAAAGGGTTGAAAATATTAAAAGATTTTTTAAACGTTTTGCGCAGGAGTTGCTTTTGAAGCAGATGCGCTCCGTGGTCCGTTTAAGCTGGCAAGTGCGACGAGCGAGTGCAAGGGCACGATATATTCCAGTGCATATTCCAGTAAAGAGCCAATTATTTTTATTCCACCTTGTTTTGAGGATCGTGACTCCGTCGAAGATTTTTGTTTTATAAATTACTAGCTGCGCCCAGCGTTGAGTATTATCCCAAAGGAACAGTTATTTTTTACGGTACCATATTAACATCATTATATGTGGTAATCTAAGTAATAAACGTTATGTGTGCTAAATTTCATCTAAATCCGTCCAGTAGTTTTTGCAAGAAACCTATAAGCTAGACCAAATTGCGCGCTGAAAAGCAGCGCCCTGTGGTTTCACCCGCGTTTTTCCTGTTCCCGTGGGAATACGGGGATAAAATATAGCCTATGTTACTTGCTGATAATGGAGCTTTACATTGGTGAAAAAATTTTTATAATCGGGTTAGCTGTTTAGACGTGAAAGCGTAACAAACAAACTTACATTCGCATTTATAATATTAGTAAGGATTCTCTGTTCTTACGTATCCGTCTAAATGCACCTTTATTTTTGATACCTGAAAATCTTTGGAAATTTTGCCTATTTGATTATATTATTTATTTACAGAACAAATATTGAAATAACAAAGTAATTAAAAATGTATTAATTATTATCTAAACCTCATATAACAAATTTCTACCAGTAGGCATCGCAAACAAAATTATCGCGTAAATAAGTATTTTTTTGTTTATTCGATTGTTACGTGATGGATACAAGATTGTACATCGATAAGTCAATTACATTATTTGAATTATTTGTTATATTCATTTAGAAAAGAAAATAAGACAGTATTTAATATTTTTAAAGATTTTCCAAGTAGCTTTGTTTGTCACAACTACTCGCTTAACAAACTCAACCGTGTAAATGCAGCATCGTGGTTTTCCTTGGACTTCGGCGCAAGTGCACGTGACCGCCATTTTAATTACCCTAATTAGATCAAAGGTGACACCGACGTTACAACGTAAAACAGTAAGTATGTTCTATCATTAGTAGTCATTAGGCTTGATTCGAAATAAATCATATAGACTTGTGTGAAACTTGGAAATTGTTGTCCAATACAAACGTGTTGTAAACAAGCGTCTCTTTAAGTTCCGAGTTCTCTATGATACCCATTCACTCTCCTCCATATCGATGTTTTTTTTTTAATATTCCACAATCCCCCTCTAAACGTTATTAGTCTTCGTTTTGTTACACAATAACTATAATCCTTATCAATTATCTTCTTTAAAAATTCCACAAACAATGTCCTTTTTAGTTATTTTATTATTTCTAAAGTTCCAAAATCTACTCCATAATGACCTCCTCTTTTCAAGTGTTTCACAATCAATCTCGTCTTATTGATTTTCTTTTTTCAAATGTTCCAGAATCACTCTTTTCTTTGGTGATTTTCCTGGAGATGGTGATTCCTTGCCGAAAACGCGTGATGTGCGCCTTAAACGCGTCGTCATGCGTCAAAAATTTATTTTGACCAAAGGCACTAGGTTTCCGCACGTTATGTTGACAGTTCAATTACTATTTCAAAATAAGCGCATTACGACTCGATTCTAGGTGGTCATAGCGAGTAACGAGCCAGATCTGTGTCATCATCATCATCAACCGATAACGTCCCACTGCTAGGCACGGGTCTCTCCTCACTTTCGTGAGGAGGGTTAGGCCACAATCCACCACGGGGGCCCAGTCCGGATTGGTGGATAACAACCTCCTACCTCCGAAATAATTCTCGGGTAGGTATGTGGGTAAATCTTTGTATCTTTAATTTATTGTTTTGAAAACGTGCTAGTTTTCTCTTAAGTTGCAATACTGTTTCAAAAGCTATACTGTCACAGTGACAATGACACGTACTGAACCCATGATGATAAGTTACAGTCACACTTTGCAACTTTACGATGTAGAATGACCGGGTTGACGCCGTAGGTGAGTTTAATTGATTATCGGAAATGCCTATCGAGCGGCTGGGTGATATTGATAAGAGATAAGGTGACAAGAAATGGTAATTGAGTGATGCGAATGGTTGAATGATGCTAATGCAAACAAACGTCCTAAATAATTTAATGCCGTTATGTTAATATGCTTGCTAGGTAGCTTTTTTGAGATTCCTAGACTATTTATATTTCTATACAATAATATAAAAAAAACAGTCGAATTGAGAACCTCCTCCTTTATTGAAGTCGGTTAATTAAACGCTGTTCGTTAGTTATTGCATCACTTGTGAACTGCGGGACCGAAATGTCAATTATTTTTATAAAGGTTCGTAATAGTCCGAATTAGTGTTTATGAAAGAAAAAATTGAAATGTCGGCAAGAAAATTGGAAAATTAGAAGATAGGTTATTTTTTCCATGGGATTTTTGTATGATCTCACAATTTCCGATTGACATTTAAAAAAAAAATAGCGCGTCACGATCACATATATAGATCCTGACCAAGGACTCCCTCATCCATTCATTTTTTTTTTCTCATTTATCGTTTTTTCATTTGTTTTAACTTTTTTTTCGCTGTCTTCAGTTGTTTATTTTCAGTTGAACTGTGATTATTATTTTTAGTTAAATGATTCATTATTTCCATGTCAATAACCCGGGAAATGCGGAAGTCTTACGGCAGACTTGAAATACGGGGGTAATACCACGGGGCGCATTCTATAATATCATCCATGCAGAGATTGTCTGTCCTGTAATGCTTCATTATGTGTATTTATTGTATTACTCTTGTTTACCTATTGTAATTTTTCTGTACTGTGTTTAATTTTGTTTCTGGTGTACAATAAAGAGTTTTCTATTCTATTCTATTCTATTAATTGCGATCTTGATAATATAACAGTTCATAATAACAATAATAATGAGAGTTGATTGAAATGTTATAGAAATTTCCACTGTGATTAAATTTTAATTATCTATTAGAAAAACTTTTCCGTAATAATGATTGCAATTAAAGTGAAGGCATTCTTTGCTAGATTCTTTGTGTTAGAATTATGATGTAATTAGTCTATGAAGTGATAAAATCGACCTTAATAAAGTTAACACTAATAAAAACAACATCAAAATATGAGCAGTCCTTTTTGGCTACATCTTACTTATAAAATAAATTTTGAACGTTTGCGAGTTTTAGTAGTTGGATATTTATTATACAACAAAGTAACATTTAAAGTGCAGCAAGTCATTGAAATGATGGTAAGCGCCGAGTTGCCCTCAAAAGTTTCATTGCCACTTAAGCAAAATATAAGAATAAAAACATCGCTTTTTAACTTATAAAATACATAATAAAATTATAGAAGTTTACCAGTTTTGGTATTGTTGGTTTTGTATAAAATAAAAGTAACGAGACAAACAGGTCGTCCATCTGAAGGGGTACGCCAAGCTTTCCCATGACAGTTGCAGTTTCGTTTTAAAACACAACACCATAACGGCTAAACAGATTTTGATGGGGTCTTAAAATATCATAATAATAATTATGGAATAGGTAGGTAAATTACAAAGGGGGGGGGGGGGGGGGGGGCACAAGTTGGATGGCAAGTTGGTGCGAGTCGCGGGGAGATGCTGGATGCGAACAGCTAGCAACCGCTCGTTGTGGTGTTCTATGGGGGAGGCCTATGTTCAGCAGTGGACGTCTTCCAGCTGATGATGATGATGATGAGGCTGATGATGATAAGTTTTTATTTTATTCGCCTGATGGTAAACGCTATGCCTGCCTATAACAGTTACAGCGCATCCCAGAACTTTGCATTGCATAATCATACGCACACTGGCACTGCACTGCGCTCGTCACCCTGAGACATCGGCTCTAAGGTCTCATATGCCCAGTAATTTCGCTGGAAACAGTGCCCTTCATACCGGAACACAGTTATGTTTGCCCCCAAAAAAAAGGTAATTTCTGCAGAAATACGGGAAAGAGAATATAAAACAGCTGATGCAGCTAGTTACAAATACCTAACAAAGAAACATAGTTCTAGCTAATTTACACAAAACATTTCCAACCGAGCCTACAATTTTCGCCAAAGACTAAGGAAGTGCCACAGAAGCGACAAACGAGACGCCAACAAAAATGACACCTTCACACACGATAATACACCAGCCAATTTATGTGACACTTGACACTATAAATACAGCTATCGACAGAACACACGATAATGTACCACACAATGCAGTAGAAATAGTATGTATTGTGACAAAAAAATGATAGAAAACTCACACGGCCGTGTGTGTACGGATAAGGTTTTGTTTAGCATGACAATAACGAGACGATCAAGTTGTATACCTGATGGTAAGCGCCACGCGCGCCCATAGCTCCTACAGTGTCGACGAGAACTTTCCATCTCTAAATCTTGAGCGGCACTGCACTGCGCTCGTCACCTTGAGACATCGGTTCTAAAGTCTCATATGCCCAGTAATTTAGCTGGATTTGTTACGATTTCGCATAAAGTTCCATCCGCATAATGTCTACGTTTGATACATAACTAGCTGCAGCCTCGGTTTTACCCGTTTCCAAAATACATAGGTAAACTAAACTTTGACAACCCATTTCAACGGAATTATTAATAATTATAATTATGTTACCTTACGTTGCAACCTCAAAATAATAGTATATTTTTATACGAAATAATAGTATCATCCTTAAAAATAAGATATAAATCACATATTAGTTTTGTTTTGAATTAAAACGAAAAAGTCTAAACCAGTTCAATTCTTCTAAAATATCAAAGAATAATATAATTATAATACAAAATTAATTACTTTCAAAACAATTATATAAACTCTAATGTTAAAAATTAAGTTTTAAAATTTAACCTTACATATGGCACCTTGTTTACAAAGCGAGCTAATTAACTCCCAAGTGATGTTTTAGCCACCAGTATGCACACACCTTAACAAAGACTTGTCGGTATGCACACCATGTGGTTGTCACTCTTAATACACTTTTTCCACTTCTAATTAACGATTGTCAGTACTCTATGATGACTTCATACATTTATGAGACGTAAGATAATTACCGGATAATATTGATAGGTAGATATTTTTAGTTCGAAATGTTGTAAGTAGCAGGTGGCATGTCTGAATTTTGACATCTGTGGTTAATGACAGTTGTCACCAACCTACCCACACCTTTGGTTTTAAATAGGGCTGTTCTTCAATTTGTTATTTAATTAAGGGTCTTTGGAAATTACGATATTGACGGCTTCCGTAGCGCGTTGACGAGCCTACTGCAACAGAGCGTGAAGTTGCGGGTTCAACTCTCGTGCTGATCAAATATAAACATAGCTGAGAACGACATATTTTGCTCAGAGTTAGAGGGTTTAATTTATAAAAATACTAGCTGCGACCCGCGGTTTTACCCACAATGAATAATTATTCAACATCATCATCATGAACCCATATCGTCCCACTGCTGATCTCGGGTCTCCTTTCCCTTTCGTGAGCAGGGTTAGGCCATAATCCACCACGGGGTCAGATCCGGATTGTTGGATACCTACCTACCTCCAAAATAATTCTCGGGTGGGTAATTTCTGTGGGTTTCCTCACGATGTTTTGCTTCACCGAAAAGCGAGACAAGAACCACCAGTCGAATTCATTTCGATTCAGCATTGCCACTCTATTATCGCAAAATTAAATGATTTAGTTTCCTATAGTCAAAAAAGAAAATACTTTAGAAACCGTACATTACGACCCAGCACATTCAAGCCATTTATGACAGCGCAAAAAAGCTTAACTACGGTTTAAATGCTTTTCAAGCTTAACGGTAAGCGCAAATCACTTCGCTTCACCAGTGATTTTATACCATTTTATTGCCAGAGACAATGGTGAAGTCTAGATATATGGTAATTTCATCTTGTTAGAAACATGGGGATGAGCGAAAAGTGGTGTATGGCGAGATGGACCCGTAGGAAATGTATTGTTTATTGATCTAAGGTTCGCCATTTCGGATTTCATAAAGCATTAGGTATTATTACATATATCTTAGTTTAATAAATTTTTTACTATCACTTTACTACTATCGAAAAATGCTTTTTACTGTTCATCCAAAGGTTGTCTGGAAGAAATCGCTTTCAGCGATAAGACCGCCCATTGTGCTACCCCTGTTTACGTATTGTAATTTTTCTGTACTGTGTTTATTTTTGTTTCTGGTGTACAATAAAGAGTTTTCTATTTTTCTATTTTATACTTATGTGTTTTGTTGGGAATCAAAGTCAAAATCTTGTCATGAGTTTTAATATTTAATGATTTTGCCGTTGGAAGTCGGAAGTTTATACATTAAATATAAATCTTTTTAGAGACCCTGGAGTTGGCGCAAATAGCTAAGCTGTCGCTTTATCTTATACGTATTCTGTCTAGGCTCCATATAAGTAGGACTTGTTAAATATGTACTTCTAGTAAAATCCAAGCAAATTGATTTTCAATTGAAATCTGAGGTAATTCCCCCGTAGCTTCGCAACTTATTTATTTTGCTGAGTAGAAAGCCAGGTGGGCCAACACTGCTACTGTGTGGACGCCTGGAGACGGACAACGACGCCAAGCCAGGCCCAGAAAGCGATGACGAGACAATTTGGACGCTGTCTTGAGCGACTGACCACAAAAAGTAATAGAGCCAAATCAGTGGAAGAAGATGGGGGAAACCTTTGCCCAGCAGTGGGATCAGACAGGTGAAAGAAAAAAAAAACGAGACGAGCCATTCGTTCACCCGATGGTTAGCGCTACGACTGCCCATAACACGCACACGCCTCTTCACTTCCGCTTCTTTTATTTTCCTCATTCACCTACACCTTCCTTAACTATGCAAAAATTTCAAACAAATACATTTTCACTGACAAATAGCTATGCGCTTAAAGATACCATCTAACACTGACAACTGATTACGAAATACCAATTTCCTTACGGATCCCTAACAAAAACAGTCGCATTAAACGCTCTATGAAGCTATAGCTTCTATAATGGCTAATAAACATCATTACGGGCCTTTGTGTTCAGCTCTCAAGACAATTAAAAATATTTTTCCACGTGATAGGTTAAGTTTTATGGTAACACTGTAGGTGTTTGACGGGTGACTGCCGTATCGATATGTGTGAGGGAAAAATTGTTTTTAATTAAGCTTTTTAACATTGAGTCGTGTGGAAGCATTCTCAATATGTCCAATCTAAGCTAGGTACAAATGAACCGATGTAAATAATGCTGTTTTGCGTGCGTTCCCAAGACAAAACATTGCGCTCAGGGATCAGTAATATCATTGCTGCTCTCTATCTTGTCCATCCAAAGGTTGTCTGGCAGAGATCGCTTAAAGTGATAAGACCGCCCATTGTACCTATTATTAATTTAATAATAAAATAACTATTATTTTGCGTGTAGTAAGATATCACGTGTTTTTATTATTTCGTCAAACGTGCGATTTATTAACCGAAAAGCGGCTATTCTTAAAATAAAAAAGATAATAACTAACAATATTAAGACTCTTGTAGTAGGTACTAAAAAATTCACGTGATTTGGGGGGAGGAGAGGGGGTTAGTCTTAAACTTTACCACGTATCACCAAGGAGGAAGGGGGGGTAAAAAATGCTAAAGAAAATATCACGTAATTAAGGGACGGCCCATAAAATAATTTTATATTAAACTAGCTGTACCCTGCCACGCTTCGCTGTGGCACATTCGCACATTCGCTGATATGTCACTGATGAAAAAAATAGATAAAAACAATCCTTGATGCGGATTATATATCATGCTAAAATTGCAGCTCGATCAGTGCAGAACTGTATGAGTTTTTGAAGCGTACACAAACCAACATAACATTTTTATATATATATAGATAAGTAGTTTTTTTCATGGATACCTTCCAAAACCAGGTGGATAGTTACGGTGCCACCATATTTGGCTACCTGTCCTTCAAAAAGTTTAAAATTTGAAGTCAATTAAAATAAAGGAGACGCGTCGATACCCACTTTAGCCTTTTAACTTAAACAATGAGCTATCATGTTTCATTCATACCATTATCACATGCAAAAAGCGTTAAGTGAACTTATGTCTCTAAATGGTAAAGAGTGTTAAGTGGCCTTTTTAAGGTAAAACGCAGAAAAACGCCATTTCTGACTGAGCTGTCAATTAGTCATGTCTAAAAACTGTGACAAAGAAACTAAAGACCTTATAAAATTGTAGGTAAACGCGTTTAATATTGTCTTTTTTTGCTACTATTTTTTTTTTTTTATAATAATAATTGGAATCATGCGGCGAACTCTTCAAGTCATTTTTGCACGAAAAAAAAGTTGGCAGTTTTTTGTTTTATATTTTATATCACACGCAGTAAGCTTAGTAGACAATTTCACTTTTCTTGGAAATAAAAAAAATATTTTTTTAAAAATATGAGACATAGGTTCTAAAGTCACATATGCCCAGTAATTTCGCTGGAAACAGTGCACAATAATGTTCGCACACTGCTGCTTAGCGGATGTATATCTGGCAACGGTGTGGTACTACCCCAGGCGGTCTCTTGCAGAAGAGGCATTGCTTCATTTCCATTTTCGCCCATAGTGTTGCATCCGCGTACAGATGCGTCATGGTCCAAGGGAAACAACGGTGGTGCGCATTGGATTTGATCACGTTGCAAATGTGAACAATGCGATGCATGGCCGACCAATGGCAGTGCTTTACACCGTTTGCCAGTTATATTACCGCCAAATAAAGTCCATAAAAAACACTATCTAAGGACTTCCAAAAGATTTAAATGATTACACGACTTGCGAAATTAAGTCGAGTAATAATAGAAAACAACAAAATAAGTTATTTTGTTTATTATGTTTAACATAATCATAAAAATTACAGTAAATATATGTTCTTTTTACGCATACAAATGCATTTTAAACTTACGGATAATTATATTGCGATTGCTAGTTCACACTACGTTGACAAGAGCATTTAATTTTCAAAACTAAGTGTGTTATTAGCGACTAGAAGGGAAATGAAAACACTTCCACTCACTCACCACACTCACACCCACTCGCTCACACTTTCACTTTTTTTTTATTTAATTTTTATATGTCAAAAGTTAAAATAGCGAACGGCTAAATGTCTTCTTTCAAAATGCCTAAAATCTAAATAGTGCACGACTAAGCCGCGAAGTTAATCGGGAAAACCGTGTATCTATTATAATTTCTGTATTTTTTAAAAAGAAATAAACTACATTGTCTTGCATATTGATTTAGAAAACAATGTATTACCAAAAAAAAAACATATTTACGTGAATAATAGAAACCAACAAACAAGCTAAACGTCAGCTAACACATTCCTGGTCGTCATAAATCATCGAGATTTCCTTAAAGGTTCCCTCAAAGAAACAGGTGGAAAAAACTGCAACTTTCTTGGTGATTCATGCTACATGGAAAAGTCATGTTTTATGGTAATAGAGTCCAGCTATCCATGTAAGGAAGTTAATGGGTTACGCATTGCGATTTGTCTATTATGACGATGTGATGATATTTTGTTGCTGGGGTCGGTAGTTCTGGGGGGTAACCACGCACTTTTTTTTATTCCATGCAGTTCATTTTGAGGCCTTAAACTGAACGGCCTAGATTGGCACCACACACTCATAAATGAAAAACGTGACGTGACGTCACTCAAAAATAGACTGAGAGAATGAGAGGAAGCTATATAAACTCCCATTAATGCAAACAAATTGTTAAGATCTCTTTGGATAAATGTCTCTGGTCGACTTATGAACGCTGAGCGATATTGGTGGTGACAGTTAGCAGAGCAGTTCAGTTTAAGGCCTTAAACTGGATGGATTTAACTGTTCGTGGTGAGGCCCCTGTACACAAGTAGTGGGAAACGTCCGACTTGCAAGCAGAAGGTCATGAGTTCAAATCCTAGTGCAGGCAAGTACCAATCTGTTTCTTGTAAAACATATGTACACAATCATCATTTTCGGTGAAGGAAAACATTGCGAGGAAACCCACATACCTACCCGAGAATTATTTCGGAGGTAGGTAGGTGATTCAACAATCCGGATGTGGCTCCCATGAATTACGGCCTAATCCTCCCCATGAAAGTGAGGGGAGACCCGTGCCCAGCAGTGGGACGATATGGGTTGATGATGATGAAGACTGAATCAATAGCTTAAAGGAGTAAAGCGAGTGAAATGACTTAATCTTGATACTTTCACTGAAATTTTCTTTAAAAACATCTCCACCGTTTTGATTATTTTAAAGATTAGCTATAATCAATTTTTTATGACTTCAAGACTCATTGTTTCTTGACGTTGACTGATCGCCCCTCGCTTCCCAGAAACTCCCATAAGAATTTTATGTTGTGTCAATAGATTAAATTAATATTGCAACTGAAATTACTTGCACCATTATTGCAATCTAATGTTTTTTCTATTTCTTTTTCGACTTTCTAACTTGGTCAATTTTTCTTAAACACTTTTGAGCGGACATCTACTTTACCGCAACAGACACTGAGTTGAAATTTGACTGTGGAAACAACTTCACATAGAGCAATTTAAGTACACAACAAGTGCAAGAAACATTAATCATACGAATCCGAATTGTTTTAGATCAATTTTGAAATTTCACTCGAATTTAAACTCTATTACGGGACAGATAAATTTTACATTTGAACGGAAAAGCTTAGAAGTTAAGGCGCAGGGTACAACAACGCCAAAGATTGACATTTAAATGCTTAAGTGGAAGTGAAAGGCTGAGAATACGATATTTTTGATTAAAATTGGAATATAATTGCGTCTCCCACGTAGAGCCTTCTCGTAATAGTAGGTAAGTTGTTTTTTGTCGTTTAGTTTCGGATCGACTGCTACTAAACATTTTATATCCGGAGAAGGTTGTTCCCAGACGTTTTTTCTAATCTAATATACTTGATACTTGTAAGATATAACAAATTAGAAAATTCACCATGCTTATATCTCACCAAATAGGCATCTTCTTCAAGAGACCGCCTGGGGAAGTGCCTTTGCCAGATATTCATCCGCCAAATAGTAGTGTGCAAACATTACTGTGTTCCGGTTTGAAGGGCACTGTTTCCGGCGAAACTACTGGGCTTATGAGATTTTAGAAGCGATGTCTCAGGGTGACGAGCGCAGTGCAGTGTCGCACGTGATTTTGTAATGAAAAATTCTGGGTGACGCTGTAGCTGTTTTGGGCAGCCGTGCTTACCATCAGGTGAAGGATTTGCTAGTCTTAATCATATAAATAAAACGATATACAATCTATATATGTAAAAATTTTATGTTGCTTTGTGTACGCTTCAAAAACTCAAAAAGTTCTGCACCGATCGAGCTGAAATTTTAGCATGATATATAATCCGCATCAAGGATTGTTTTTATCTATTTTTTTCATCAGTGACATATCAGCGAATGTACGAATGTGCCACAGCGAAGCGTGGCAGGGCACAGCTAGTATCTACATATTTTATATCCTAATTCCTAACTAGGAGCTCATTAAGAACCAACTAAGAAACATTAAAAAAAAATGTTTGTCTGTAAAGTTGGTTTACGGACGATATTTGATAATATAGACCTTGTCACGTCAAAAACTTCTTACTGTTTTGAAATCAGTTAAAAAGGGAGTTAGTAAGTAACTCTGCAACTTATTAGCGATGCGGTCAGCAAAATAATTATAAAAAGCTAGATTTCCACCATCATGCAAATTACAGTCCGAATCCCCCCTATCCCCCCCATAACAGTACAGTTTACATTCCCAACCATATCGTATCAATTAGTGGCGTATCCATAAGCAGTCGTAATTACAACCAACTGTAACAGTACGTTTATAAATAACTGAACAACTGACCATTGCAACTGGACCCCAATGGCATCTATCTCGTCGTACTTTTATTCAAAAACCGTTCAGTTAGAAGTGTCAGAAAACAGTGGTTGGTGTAGCTAAAGAAATTATGATGCTTGACCAAGCACAGAGTATTAATACACAAAAAAATCTAATTTACATGTTTAATGTAAAATTGTTTGTTGTTTATTAATATTGCGAATTATATGATTGGCTTATTAGAAGTTAGCTGTGTGAAAAGAAATTATTCTCAGAATATAACAGTAAAAAAAGAAGAAGAAACGAATTTGTAGATATTATAAATTAATTTAATTTTGTTTTTGCAAAAAATAACTGATGGTAATTTAGTACTCAATTCATTAAATGATTGCTATAAAACTGGGCAAGTGCAATTTTAATTATTTTAATAATATTATATTAATTTCAAAAAACATAATATTAATAACTCATTAAACTTAGCACCTTTAGTTTAAGTAAATAAATTTATTACGCCATTATGAAATAAAACTACCATTGGCGAGTCTCCTATAACATGGTTTAATGTTTTAATTCATACATAAAATAATTGTATAAAAAATGGCGGATAAATAAAAGTTATCTGACATTTAAAAAATGCGTTTTGTACAGGTGTCCACGATCGGTGGGATTAAAAATGCATTTCTATTTTATTTACATTAATAAAACGCGTGTGGTCTTAAATAAAATTCAAAATAAAACACTTAAGTCCCGCTCTTAACAATAATTGACCATTTCATAGGTTTTGGAATGGATATTTACTTAACTAGTCTGGCCGCAAGACTCTTGCATAATGTACGTTAAAAAACATTTATAACTGAATATATTATCGTTTAAATAACATTATGTTCTCATTTATTTCGTTTTCGTTTTCATTTACTTTAGTTTTTTCTGTGTTCCGGTTTAAAGGGCACTGTTTCCAGCGAAATTACTAGGCATATGAGACTTTAGAACCCATGTCTCAGGGTGACGTGCGCAGTGTAGTGCCACGCAAGATAAGGCAATGCGAAGTTTTGGGTCGCACTGTAACTGTTATGAGCAGGCGTAGCGCTTACTATAAGGTGAACAACTTGATCGTCTTGCTCCTCATTGAAAAAAAAAAAATTACTACGCCAAAATTGTCTAGATGTCGCTATAAGCTATAAGACCGCCCATCGAACTACTCTTTGTTTATCTCTTGTTATTTTCTGTATTTTGGTGCACAATAAAGAAGTTTCTATGCTATTTTTACTCTATTCTTTCTTTGTCGTTATCCACAGAGCATTAGAGTTGTGTATTATATTACGTTCTGAAAACTTAACCCCAAAAATAGATATAAAATACAAGGACATGAAAAACTCTTTCAATTTGGTGTATCCGATATAACCATAAATACGATATTTATGAAACAGAACTTTTTTCATAATTGACTCTTATTATAGCGCATCAAACAAATGTTTCGGAATTTGTTCCACGAAAACACGGGTACGGTCGGCAACAAAATTACGCTGAAACGCTAGTAATCGCATCAATTATAGTTAATTATGTACAAAAAAATATATATTTTTGAACCACCTCTATTATTTTATTTCGAATTCGGTTCGAGTCTTCTGCGGTAATTTTCTTGTCTTGCTGAAGAGATAGGTTTTATTATTTCGAAAGTAGTTAAGTTTGCAGTTTTTTTTTATTTCTGCGAACTTGTTAGTGGTAGAGCTGTAGTTTAAATAGTTATTATACCAATAGAAATATGCACCTTAAATAATTTAAACTGTTAGATAATGTGTTAATGTCATTTATTCTATTGTTGAAAAATATAATTATGTATCTACACGCATGCTTTCTATTATTATTTTTATGTCCTAAAATTTTCATATTTCAAATTTCATAAATTTCATATACACAGCATTTTTTTTTTATTGCTAGCATAAACAAGACAAGCACATAAATACAGCAGAGTATATACGCTGGAAGCAAGCTAGAACAGTTGGGCTACTTATAATCCTAGCAAATAATGACAGGTTGTCCAACTGTTTATGTCATTGTGATGGTAAGTTAGTTGGGTCTACACACACATCAACAACCCATAACGTCCCACTGCTGGGCACGGGTCTCCCCCACTTTCGTGAGGAGGATTAGGCCATAATCCACCACGGGGGCCAGATCCGGATTGGTGTATCACATACATACCTCCGAAATAATTCTCGGGTAGGTATGTGGGTTTCCTCACGATGTTTTCCTTCACCGAAAAGCTAGTTAAAGTTGGGTCTGGTAATGATAATAATTCATACAATACTTGAAGACGCTGAAGATGACGAGGTGGGCCAATGTATGATACCTCGGACTAATTCTTCGCAGGTACTTTTTTTTTAATTTTAATTTATTTTAAGGACTTTGTCGCTAGGCGACCACATCGTCCTGTAGAAACAATAAACAGAGATTAAAAAAACAACAAAACAGTAACAAAATTAACAGCTATTTTTAATTCGCAGGTACTTGGAATGCTTAGTTCTAAACCATTCCACAAACGCGCAGGATTTTGCTATAACCATTGAGCTTCCAGCGAAATTATTGGGCATATGAAACTTTAGATTCGATGTCTCAGGGTGACGAGAGGAGTGCAGTGTCGCACATGATTATGAAATGAAAAGTTCTAGGTAACACAGGGCAGGCGTGGCGCTTACCATCAGGTGAACGACAGACTGATCTCGTTACTCAGTAACATAAAAAATATGTAAACTTAATAATTTCACTTTTTTTGCTAACCTTACGGCCAGTATAAAGCCCACTACACCCGTACCGCGGGCAACATTTAAATGGCTTATCATTATGTAATTATTATCATTGTCTACACACACACATACACATAATTTATAAACACACACAAGCGCTGTCAATCATAATAAAGCGAACGCTTTTCGGCGAAGGGGTTAATAGATAAAACGATTTACAGCTAAGTATTCAATTGAATTTGCTGAGTCGCAATTTTTATGATTAACGAAAACTATGATAATAAAATTTCGTTTCTGTAACATATATTCTTTTATCTATTTTTAACTGACTTCAAAAAAGGAGGTGGTTCTGAATTCAGTTTTAGTTACAAGCATGTACTTTTAGATTGGTCCCGTAGAAATGTCATCAAAATCGGTTCAGTAGTTTGGTTTTTTAGTAAATACATATGAAGTCGGTTTTTCGTTCAGAGAATTATAATCTGGTAATTCATTTAATCTTGTACTGTAGGTAATTATAATAGATGTCCGTTTTTTATATTAATTTTAATAGTGAACAAGAAATGTATCTGATTAATTTTTCTGTGTGCCGAGTTTTTGGACTACCTGCGCCCCATGGTTTCGCCCGCGTAGTTCCCGTTCCCATGGGAATACGGGGATAAAATATAGCCTATGTTACTTGCTGATAAAGCAACTTTCCATTGGTGAAATAATGTTTTAAATCGGTTTAGTAGTAAAGACGTGAAAGCGTAACAAACAAACTCACATTCGCATTAAAATTTATAATGTTAAGTTAGGATTTAGGATAGCGTGGTGTACACTGTTTCACTGTTTCACTGCTTACTGTACACTGTTGGCGTATCATAAATAAAATAATAAAAATAAGGGCATTGTTTCCAGCTAAATTACTGGGCATATGAGACTTTAGAGCCGATGTCTCAGGGTGACGAGCGCAGTGCAGTGCCGCGCAGGATTATGTGATGCAGTGTACTGGGTGGTGCTGTGACTGTTATGCGCAGGCGTAACGCTTACCATCAGGCGAACTACTTGCTCGTCTCATCACTCAGTCAAATAAAAAAAATATAGATTAAGCGTATTCCAACAAAAGAATGCGTTAGCATCCTCTCCTCTACTGATACGGTTAATAAAATAATTGGAAGTAAGCAATCTTGATGGTAAGTCGCTCGAAACGTTTTATTATACAATGGAGCCGCCTTCTAAGAATGATTCAAGTGAACATTATATCGTTACGGAATAGGGTGATTGTGGATGAGGTTGTTGACACTGATTTTGGGCAGTTTCAGAGTTTAATTAAGTACCTTTTATAAAGAAAATAAAGAGATAAAGAGTTTTTCTATTCTATTCTTTTATGGGCAGGCGTAGCGCTTACCATCAGGTGAACGACTAGCTCGTCTCGTCACTCAGACAAAGTTTGCTAGTGTATTTATCAGTAGGAGGTAATTCTCGGAACTAAAAATCTGAATCTGGATTTTTTATTAGGAAGCTGCATTATATCATCATTATCATCAACAACCCATAACGTCCCACTGCTGGGCACGGGTCCCCCCTCGCTTTCGTGAGGAGGATTAGGCCATAATCCACCACGGGGGCCAGATCCGGATTAGTGGATCACATACCTACCTCCGAAATAATTCTCGGGTAGGTATGTGGGTTTCCTCACGATGTTTTCCTTCACCGAAAAGCGAGTGATAATTACGTACATATGTTTTACAAGAAACACATTGCATTATATAGTGAGTGCTATAGGCACAGGATAAAGAAGGCTAAAGGTTATGTTGTATCCCGAGAAAATGAATGCTTCTTGCGGGAAAACGGGACTGAGCTAGTGTTTAGGCGCCAACGCCTATATAATAAACCCCTTTATATTATTATGAAACCTCTTTTGAAGATTTAGTTCCTAAGTTTAATAACAGATGGCAGGTTGACTTGAGCGACAAAATCCTGAATCGCGCAAGCGTTTCGTTCCGCGAAAACAATAACCTTATTAAAGTTTTTTGAATATAGAACTCATACTTTGCACCTCGATCTGTGTTTAATTTGGGGGCTTTTTTTGGGACCTCGCACAGCTAGAAAAAAACTAATTATAATTAAAAAAAACAGTATCATATTGCAATTAATGCGTCCGAGCCTAGAACTAAAACCTTAAACGGTCGTTAAATGTTAATGATAGCAGCAAAAAGAAGATAATAAATAAGTTCAAACTCATTACTCTCAAACGGCGGCAGTCGGTTAATTTAATTGGGTAGGTATTGTACTTTGCTATCTCCTGACGCTTTCTTATCTTGGAGTGAGGAACAAGGAATGAATAGAGACAAAGTCTTAAAACTTTTTTGATAAATATAAGCTTCGATTCTGGTAGTTGTTTCTACAAAATTAATTATAGAACAGAATAGAAAACTCTTTATCGTACACCAAAAAATAAACACACCATAGAAAATTGCAATAGAAGAAATTAATAAGGTATTATTTTCCAGTTACGCTAGGATTATAAAAAAATACAGTTAATAGCTGCGTGGCAGAATAATTTAATTTGCTCAATCAGATTATTGATTTGTGATAGATTTAGAAATTATTGCAGGATCATCTAGAGGTAAACCAAGAGGCCTTTGAGTCTAGAGGGACTTTTTAATTAATAAAACAACACCATACAAATATTTTCTAGAGTCTGAGTGTAACTTTTTTTTTATAGAAAAAAAAAAAAACCAAAAAAAAGTTAAGTAAGGTACGAAGAGTCCAATGTATCAAAAGTAGCAGTGTATCAGAATGGTCTCATATAAAAGAGATCGCACCAAGAGTAGGTGCCTGGGGTGCGGGCCAGGTAACCTCCACGAGTGCCCGGCTGTTGTTCGTCCCTCTTGATGCGTTGCATCCGGAGGGAAGGGCAGCAGCTGGGACGGTGCACCCTGGGGTTCGGTCAGCAATTCTCCTAGGGGAATTGGTGGCCGTAGCAAATAACCTGGCGAGAAGAGGTCCTTCGCGTGTCCCTCTGATCAGCAGAGGGCACAGCGAGGGACCAATAACGGGGACTTTTGGGCCGCGGATCGGGGGTCCAACGCCCAAGTTAGAAGTCCCGAGCTGAGGTGCGGCCCGTGTGTTCCGGGACGCACCCAGCGGAGAAAGAGGCCCAAGCCTCACGTGGCGAGCCCGGGAGGGCGCCCGCAGAGGTGGTCGCGGAAGCGCCGTGCGAACCCGTGACCACCTCCATAATGCGGAGAGGAGAACACCCCGGGGTTTTAGTGGGTAAACCCCGCCACACAAGCTGGCGGGGGAGTCCCACATAACCACCCCGCCCCCCCCCGGGGCCGGGTGGTATGCCTTTCCTGGTAATGCATTTCCCCGGGAAAAAAAAAAAAAAAAAAAAAAAAAAAGAGTAGGTGCCTGGGGTGCGGGCCAGGTAACCTCCACGAGTGCCCGGCTGTTGTTCGTCTCTCTTGATGCGTTGCATCCGGAAGGAAGGGCAGCAGCTGGGACGGTGCACCCTGGGGTTCGGTCAGCAATTCTCCTAGAGGAATTGGTGGCCGTAGCAAATAACCTGGCGAGAAGAGGTCCTTCGCGTGTCCCTCTGATCAGCAGAGGGCACAGCGAGGGACCAATAACGGGGACTTTTGGGCCGCGGATCGGGGGTCCAACGCCCAAGTTAGAAGTCCCGAGCCGAGGTGCGGTCCGTGTGTTCCGGGACGCACCCAGCGGAGAAAGAGGCCCAAGCCTCACGTGGCGAGCCCGGGAGGGCGCCCGCAGAGGTGGTCGCGGAAGCGCCGTGCGAACCCGTGACCACCTCCATAATGCGGAGAGGAGAACACCCCGGGGTTTTAGTGGGTTAAACCCCGCCAGACCAGCTGGCGGGGGAGTCCCACATAACCGCCCCGCCTCCCCGGGGGCCGGGTGGTATGCCTAATGCATTTCCCCGGGAAAAAAAAAAAGAGTAGGTAACCTAAGTATTTTTTAAGCTAAAGTATTTTTTTTTGTGACTTTCAGCTCTACGTAATTTCTGTTCCACTGGCCGGTCGCACCGCACTCGCTAACCAACCGTTTGACGTACGATGAAGGAGCCGCTGATAAGGTCCTATGGTTCGCAGGGCTCGCTAAATAAAATTATTGTTTGGTGAAAGTACGAGTAACACTGGCCATGGCGTTTATTGGTTTAAAAAATACAATTATTTGCTTTGTTCATTGTGGTTTCATAAACATAATTTTTTTTTTTAATATGTTTAAATAAGTGACTCAAAGGGTCAAATAAAAGTTTTAGTAACTCTACAATGTAGTCAATTAATTATTTAATGCAGCCAGCGTTCTTGGCACCATGCCTCATGGACACCCTATTTTGTTAGATTTTTAGTTTATTTTCTATTTAATTATTTGAAGTTGTAAAAAAATTGTATTTGACACTCACACTTAGAACAAATAGTAGCATCAAATTATTTATTAATTTAATTAAAAAAAAAAACTTTTTTACAGAACACAACAACGAAATGCATGCGGTAACTTTATCGATAATTTTAAACGATGGTTAAATCACACTGTTTCCAGCGAAATTGCTGGGCATATGAGACTTTAGAGCCGATGTCTCAGGGAGACGAGCGCAGTGCAGTGCGGCGCAGGATTATGCAATGCGGGGTTCTGGGTGCCATGCTCGTCTCGTCACTCAGTAAAAAAAACAAAACTTAAAATTTATTTTAGACCCAATTACGCAAAATCGTCTTCGTTCATCTCGAAAAATGGCTTAACGCGATTTGACGTACAGACGGTAACCTGCCTAACCATTCGGAAAACACTTCGGTTTTGTAACTCTATATTTTTACACCTTTATCACCTCTATCGCAATCAAAAATGTACCTTCCAGCTTCAAAAATAGGACTTCAAATTGGTCAGACCTTGATGTAACGATGTTACAATCAATTTTGGCACGTATCTTGTAATTAATAAAGATAGTTTTACTGTGAGTTTATTTTGACATTTATGCAGAGTAAATAAGCTACCGCCGTTTGGTATCGGTTTACTTGTAATGGGTTTCGATGACCGGGATTCGATTCTTGGACAATTAAACAGGTTATTAATATTCGGGGAACACGAAAATCCATGTGCTAAATAAAAGGAATACGTTTAAGAGATTTTGAATAAGATTATACAATGATAAACGAGAGATAAACCTATTAAAACGGTTGAAATCGGAGTGGGTTGACAAAAAAAATGTTTTCAATTTTTTTTTTAAATTTCATCAGTTTAAGCAATCTCAAAAAACACAGAAACGAAGATTAAAATAAAAATAAATTAAATTTGACAATAATAAAATAGAATAGAATAGAAAAATCTTTATTGTACACAATATTGCCGTCCCTTTCAAACTTTATGAAAACGAAGAGCACAGCAATACATTTAGAGCTGACAAATTCGGCCCTAGTTCACTTTAATGCATAAAATCAACCTTAAACATAAAAATCAGATTCAAAACTTCAAATTCACCACTAAACTAACATAATTTAAATTTAAACCCACCGAACGAAATCTTTACAAAATTTATGTTAACAATAAAATAAGCTAATATTATAACGAACACGATCACCGCATCGTTAATTACAACACCAACTTTAAATTATAGAAAATACCATTTATTTATTGGTTTATTTCCAAAAGATAATAATTCAAAATGCAATAAAGTTACCGGCATTATTGAATAGTCTCCCACTGCGCGGGCGCATACCCTCTGAGTATAATTAAGACATATTTTATATTATCAGAGGGCCGGGAGGCACATCGCCTAGCTTGATTTTTATGTGCAAAATTTCGAGCGATAAATATTCCAACTGGTTTCTAAGCTCTAGTACTTATGGCTTTACTTCTAACTAAAGGTTACTGACTGATTCTTTTTGAATTAAATTGTCAAAACATACTTAAAATCGATTATAACCTTATTACTGTCGATTTTCGAACAAGTCTTAGTGGAAAGCAATTTCTTAACAATCAAGCTAAATTATAATTCGTCAAAACTGTAGTCGAATAAACTAGATTCAAGTGCGTTAAGAATGTCGTCGCATCAGTCACTTTCCATACAAAGATTACTTTGAGTAATATACACACACCACGTAGCGTGGAACAATTCCAAGAAGCTTCTAGCAAACCACTGTAGTCAATTCACGAATAATCTAGATTAAAGTGCTTCAAACATGTCATCGCACAGTCACTTTCCCTACAAAGAGTACTCTTCGCGTGAAGCTCACAGGTCAAGCACGAATCTCAGGCGAAGCGTATGTTCACGAAGCTCTTAGTAAGCTATCGCAGTTAATTTTACCCAATAATTCTATTATATTAAAGTATGTGAAACATGTCATCGCACAGTCATTTTCACTAAAAATACTATTCTTTGTCTGGAGTCCACATATAAAGCACAAATTTTAGACGAAGCGTATGTTCAAGAAGCTGCTAGTAAGCTATCGAATAATCAAGATTAAAGTGCTTCAAAGAAGTCGTCGCATCAGTCACTTTCTCTACAAGGACTATTTCTTGTGTAAAATCCACGGACCAAGCACTAATTTGAGGCGAAATTTTAGGCGAAGCGTATGTTTAAGAAGCTGCTAGTAAGCTATCGAATAATCAAGATTAAAGTGCTTCAAAGAAGTCGTCGCATCAGTCACTTTCGCTACAAAGACTATTGTTCGTGTGAAATCCACATGCCAAGCAGTATTCCGTCGCGTGGCGTACGTCCAAGAAGCTCCTTGCGAGCTTCAGGCAATGCGTGCGTGCTTGCGTGCACAGTTACGTACAACCACGTGGTTTGGACACGCGAGCTGACGTCGTGATAACAGTGTCAATGGATAGCGTGATGACCGCTGATTTTTAATCATGGAATGGGATCTTCGCGTGAGTGATGCTTAGTTAGGTCCACTGAAAACTGTAAAGTACTGGCGTGGCAGGAAGTCTCGCGTCAGCTTTGCTGACTTGTTGGCCGTGTGTGCCTGTCACAGAATATGATTGTATCAACTGCATAACTGTGTGTGTGCGTGTGTGATTGTAAACAGACTTTGACTTTGTGCCGTTGATTGTATTCGTGATGTAGTAGCGATAAGCAAAACCTACATAAAATAGTAGTTGCGCGATTTAGACTCAGCGAAACTGATGGCTGTTCTAGTAATCGTTGTTGGATTGTATTAGAAATATCTTAAGCGGAGATCGGACCGTATCATCATCAACCCATATCCGCCCACTGCTCAGCACAGGTCTCATCTTGACGATTAGGACGTAACCCACCACGGGGATCTTATGCGGATTAGCAGAGACAATTGATATCTTTGTTATAAGAAGTTAAATATAAATCTCTTTTGAAGAGCGTTCTAAGAAAAAGATGCATGAAGCCAAATCATCAAATATCTAAAACATTTCCGAATAACCAGTAGTTACCAAGCTATGCCAAATCAAAACAAAAACCCGTGCCCTTTCGGTTAAAACCCCGATCAATCAGGCATTAACCTTATCCAAACCCTAAACCTTATAATGAACCAATAACTGCATCTAAGCGTGGTTTTCACCAATGTTTTGACCACTGGTTAATCTACAGTTAACTCGAATTTGGCATACCTAAATGTATCAACTTAACCAATGTTTAACTCGTCTAAAATTTGGTTAACTCCATTCTAATGGTACGCTATACCAGACTTCTTTAAATTTGCATACATCATTGCCAGTTGCAAACTTTATAAGCGGTAATTTCTGACCTTTTCGTACAGTTTTTGATACCGTGTAATGATTATGAATGGGGTATTAAAGATTTCTTGCTTTCTAATTTTTGTTATGGTTTTTAGGGACCCGTGCTTAACCTCCGATTAAGCTTTCTCTTTGTCAAAGGCGTTAATCGATTGATTGGTGAAAAAATGATGGAACAAATTTGATGTTATTGTACCTGTCGTGTTGTGTCAAATTGCAGGTTGAACTTTAATCGGCGATTTTGGCGTTAACGAACGGTTACATAAGTTGGTGGTTAGCTTAGTTAGTTAGTGATAGTGGCTGTTATGTATAATTAACCATTACTAGTTGTATTTTAAAGCACTGTGTTAGATAAGAAAGGTTCCAAGCAGAGCAAAAGTTTTTTTTTATTTTATTTGTATTGTATCCAAAAACGACTGTGTTCCGGTTTGAAGGGCATTGTTTCCAGCGTAATTACTGGGCATATGAGAATTTAGAGCCGATGTCTCGGACGCACGCAGTGCAGTGCCGCGCAGGATTTTGCAATGCAGGGTTCCGGGTGGTGCTGTGACTGTTATGGGCAGGCGTAGCGCTTACCATCAAGTGAACGACTTGCTCGTCTCGTCACCCAGTCAAATACAAAAAAACCGTTTGTCAATTGTCATTTGGCCGTGTAATATTGATTGACCTCCCGATTTGCCTCCGGATTGTGGGTAAGCGGATCCCGGGGTAGTGTCCATTCTGCATGTAGTACTATATGTCTTCTATGGCATAATATAAACCGGCCTTATTAAGTAGGATATATCCGACCTTGTTCCCCTAACAGATCAAATGCGCTGGTATCACGATACGGTCTGTACTCGCGTCAGCTGACGGTTCGAAGGGGTCGACATATTGCACTGACCGTTGGCTAATGTGGCAATATGGTTATCTGATGGTCGAGATGGTAGTTACGGACAAATGGTGGACGACCCCTCTGAATGAAGGAATTTTTGACGTTAGAACGTAAAAAATTTGTAAACGTTACATTACTGCTAGTTGTAGTTGTATTACTGGTCATATGAGACTTTAGAGCCGATGTCTCAGGGTGACGAACGCAGTGCGCCGCGCACGATTATACAATGCAAAGTTCTGGGTGGCACTGTATCTGTTATGGGCAGGTGTAGCGCTTACAACAAATATTAAAAAAAAAAACGGAAGTTGAAAATGTATGAAATTCAGAGTGTTCTCTTTATATTGCAATTACGCATTTATATCCTTCACGAAAGTGAGGTTAGACCCGTATTGGCGGTGAGCCGATATGGGATGATGATGATGCTTTTAAGGCTTTAGTTTCATCATCATCATCATCAGCTTATATTGGTCCACTGCTCGACGTAGGCCTTTCAACTACCTACCTGCTTCCTAACCCCACCCGAATAGTATTAAGTGCAAGCTACAATACTAAAATATAAATTCTCCATTCCAATTAGTGCAAACCATTTTGCCATAACGAGCACCTATCACTGGGAATCGCACTGCAGTGCTCGCCCGACACCGTTGTTTATTATTATTTATCACAGTTTTTCCATCGGCTTCACCCTCGAGTGCGTTCAACTCGGGAATCGAACCGCCACCAGCGGAGCCGTGGCCCGTAACGCCGCGGCTGTTGGCTTAAAGCTCTGTGAATATGAAATCTTTGTAATTTGTAATTATAAAAATGGTTGCGAAATTTCACGATAACATTTTGAATGGACTTCAAAAATTTTCATTATATAGCAAATAGTTATACCCAAAGCTTTGGTATATGCGAAAAAGACTTCAAAGTCCAAGGCGAATAGTTAATTGGCGAAAAATTTATAGTTTCAAAATTGCAGTGGTAGTAAATACAACCTGACAATAAGCCACTTTTATTACATCTGGCAGCTGGTACCTAAGAAATATTTCAACAGGTGACATAGTATTATATAAGTATATCAGTCAGCACTGTCTATCCAGACGCCGGGGCTGATGAAACTTTTATTCCCACCGACCCCAGTACCGTAACAGGGCCATCGGGGTCAATGGGAGCAAGTCTAGAATAAGGCTTTTTCAACAGTTCGCGTTTGACCACTATCTCACTTGATAATCAATGACAATGCAGTCTACCCGCAGAGTCTTCCAAATTGCACGCTTACTTAGAAATAACTTATTCATTCCTTATTTGAAGAATTCTACGTTACCATATTGCAAGCTTACCTAGGAGAAACCTATTCGTAACTTCTCGTAACTTCAAGACTGCTAGGTTGTTTACTTCTGTAAGCAACCAATTCACTTGTGACTCGGAGACTTTCAAGTTGTAGACAACCCATTCATTCGTGACTTCTAAGCTTCTGGCAGTAAACTATTCACTCGTGACTTCTAGATTTTCTGGCAGTAACCTATACATTCGTGACTTCTAGACTTCTGGAAGTAATTTATTCACTCATGACGTGAAGACTCCCAGTTGTAAACTTTCCATAAATAGTTTCAACCTTTGTCTGAGTCATCGATCGACATCATAATCAGCCCTATATGAATGGACAGGATTGCGTGACCGGTAATTATCTCAGGCATTACGAAACTAGGGGTGTAAAGGCCACGTTGGGGACTGCAGCTGGGGGTGGATATGTGTCGGAGAAATTAAAGCTGTCTTTCAAAGCAGTCTGATAATAATTTAATATGAGAAATATTTTGTTTCACAAAATCAAGCACAGAGTTTTAGCTCTTCGTCTTTTCTGAGATCGCTCAGTTTCTTGTGGATATGGGTTCTGATGACGATGATGATGATGCTGATGGTTGTAATTTATATTTATATCTGTGTTATAAACTCTGTGTCTCTGTGTCTTACCCAAAAGACCGTACAGATCCTTATAAAATTGGCAAATTAAAAACTCGAAATGGTTAATGATAAAACAGGAGCGTATATCGATTAGTTGATCCCCGATTCTGACTTAACTGTTGCAGTTGCTAGCCAAAACTATCCTCAAGACTTTCAACTCATAAGGTCCATTTCAGCATAATCAATTGTTGAAACAATTTGTAACGAAAACGGTAATAATCACGATGAAACAAAAACAATTGTAATGCCTAACTAGAATTATCTGTATCTAGGGAATCAGGTACTAAAGAGGAGACTAGAGAGAGGTACTAGAGAGTGAGAGTGAATCTTTGAATGTGTATTTTGTAATATCTGTATTCTCCTGTGTATTGTGTAATCGATTGCTGTAATTGGCTGCGGCCGTTTCAACTGAATAAATAAATAAATAACTTTTTATTGACACTAAATTGAATAAAAACACACACAGAGAAAAAACATAACTTAGTAATAAAACAAACACAATATATATAATAAATCATACAAATATTTGACCCCGGGAATCAAACCCCCAACCTGATACTTAGCAAAAGTCTCACACACGCCACGGTGGACACCATGAAACAAGAGGAAAATGTCGGAAGGATTATAATAAAATTGTCTAATAAAAATATACTTTTGCGTGATGACAGAAAACAAATTTAAATATTGTCCACCCTCCTCTACCAAAAAAATCAAACAAAAACCTTATTTTCCACCAATCTAATTCCACCAAAAAGGCACGTGCAAGCCAATTACTAACCCCTGCGGTACTTTCACCCTCTAGGGGTAGCTACCCTTACCCTCTGAGCTAAGAAAGGGGGCGTGGCTCATAGGGTGGTGTCTTGCATCTCTTTCTAAGCTTCGCTTTTCTTTTTCAGGATTTGGTCGATTTACACTCGATTAGATGGTCTTGAAGGTTAAATTGTTTGTGTGAAGAATTGGATGTTGTATAACTGCCTTTAGTTTTCTTTTATCTGTATTGTATGATATACTTAATTAAAAATAAATTAAAGAGTGCATAGATCGTGATCTCTAACTGTGATTTTCTGTATCTAGAGAATCAAGAACTACGAAGACCAAGGTCTCAAAAACACCCAGACTAGGTACAAATAGACCTACGTATATTTTCATTAATTAAAAAATAGAAAATTAATGTTACGAAAGGTTCTTAACCTGCAATAGCTTTAGACTAGTGTAATTTACAACACATTACTCAAATAAAATTAATAGATACACAATAAAAGACCATCACATAACAAACACAACCAAATAAATCATTCACAAACACGATCCTCGACTTACTAATACACACACTCTAATTACACGAACCACTCAAGTTTTTCTATTGCCAAAACTGGTCAAGCCATAAATCAAACCGACTATAATAATTTAATTTTCTAACCAAACAATATCAATTAAAATACAATCAATCAATTCCAATTCATGACAAGAAAATATAAAGAGATCTATACTCATTAGGTAAACATCGCAACCAATAATTATTCATTTCTATTCCAAAGCATTTTAAGCATGCAACTTTCTCGAGAGAGATAAAAAACGCAATTGCCCATCTCACTCCCACACTGTGACGGTAGAACAGTTTTTCAGCATTAATTAGTTTATTAATTATGTAAATTTGTATGCGAATTCGCGATGTTTTATTCTGATTAGGGGATATAGATTTTGCTAGCGATAGTGGTCGGGAGTTAAGGTGTAGGCGGCGGCGGTCGCGTGATCCTACCTCGCGTGGAAACATGACCATCGATTGTAAACAAGACATTGCGAGGTATATCGGTCACGGAAAACGGTTTCATTCATCTGCGAGCGCTGTTACTATCATAACTACGTTATACCATACTACAAAGCTACTTTGCTTGGATTACAAACGTTTTTCGTTATCTCTGACACCAGCGCGGACAGTTCTAAATAATATTTGACGGGTGCCATCCGCCCCTGTAAACGGTAACGCCGGGGCTGATGTCATTTTAAAACAGTTGCTCCCATTGTCCCCGGTGGTCCTACCCCGGTACTACTTGAGTCGATGGGAGGAAGTCAATTTTTTAGTTTTTTGTCCAATAGGGACCACTGCTCTTCAAACCACGGATCGATAGACATCCGTACATTATTAAGTTCTGAAATTAAATTGGTATTTTATTTTTGGTAAGAACATAATGTTCACACAACTACATTCAGTTTTTTTTATGAATTGAGCCAGGTGGCTTGCGTAAATCATTGTCGCTATCGCCTATTACTCAACCCACACTACAAATTGGTGTTTGCCCGACATTAAGCTGCTTATGACTTTATTGCCAATTGCATTCTGTATGCACAATGTCTGCTTACAACGCCCTACTAGACTGACGTGTCATGAGCGGTATTGTAATTGAATGTCTGTAGTAGACTGGTTACATGTCATCATCATCATCAGCTGGAAGACGTTCACCACTGAACATAGGCCTACCCCATAGAACGCCACAAAGAACGGTTGCTAGCTGTTTACATCCAGCAGCTCCCCGTGACTCGCACCAGCTCGTCTGTCGTTCTATACTACGTATTCCGGTCCGTGGTCGCCACTGGAGAATATCTCTTCTCCAACGGCCGTCAGCTCTACAAGCTACATGGCCTGCCAACTGCCACTTCAACTTGCTAATTCGAAGAGCTGTATCTGTGACTTTAGTTCTTTTTCTTCTTTCCGAAGCTCGTTGTCATCATTGGCCTATATTCGTCCACAGCCTGACGTAGGCCTCTGGAAACCCAACTAAGACCTACCATCAACTCTCCTCATCTAGGCTCTGCCAGCCAATTTTCAACAGTCACCATTCTAACTACTCGGTTAGTCGTAAATGACCGAATTATCGAGAAATTTAGTACAGGATTTATTGATCAGAGTTCGATCGCATTAGGAGTCCTCTGCAATATTTTGTTTGTTATCACAGTTTTTGATAGATAACCTTATTAACGACTGCTATTGATAATAACAACTGTAACCGGGCGGCGGATTAACGTGCCCATCGAACCATGGGAGGTTTAAGTGGTTATGCCGCTAACCGGTCACCCATCCAAGTGTGTGACATTGGGGAAACTATGCCACGACCAACAGTGCAGTACCACAGCCTAAAACAGGGTGCGTGTAATAGTGTACACATGTAAAAAATGAAACTATTCCTTCTTATATATCTCTCATTCCAACACCTCAATGTTCTATGTCGAGGCCTTGTTGACGCATAACGAAAGTAGAAAAAACATGAAATACTCTTTTGATTATATTTAAAATCTGTGGTCAAACTGAGAACAGGGGGCCTACCATGACGTCTTATAGCGATTCAGTTGAGGACCTAAACTGAGCCGCGTCGCATAATCGTACCTTAACGTCTTATTTTTTATATGGCTGCCATTTTCAACCTAAACTGTATCCAGTTAAGGTTGAAAATGGCAGGAACCTAAATTGAGCCGCTAATAAGCCATTTTCAACCTTAACTGGATACAGTTTAGGTTGAAAATTGTAGCAACATAAAAAATAAGACGTCACGGTACGATTATGCGACGCGGTTCAGTTTAGGTCCTCAACTGAATCGCTATAAGACGTCATGGTAGGCCTCCTGAGAAGAAATGTCAATATAAAACCTTTTTAAACCTCTGCATACTCCATGATGACCTTTTACTCCCTAACTCTTTGTTTTATTGCAAACTTCTTTGAATAAACCGTCATGTGAAACTGACAACTTTTACGTGACGGTCGAGCATAACAGGAAAGTGTGTCGATTGCTATAAAATGTGTTCCATAGGTCGATAAAATAGTTTCACTTCAAAAACCCTCCATACACTGTGGCGGTATCAAGCAAAACTTAAAAACAGGGTCAATAGAGCCCTACAAATGTTAGAGGAAGGTGTAGTTAGGGAGCCCTAACTAATATTATAACGAAAAGATGTGTGAAAGTCTTAACTTACTCTACACGCATGGTCATCTAGAAGATATTTTTCTAAGCGATAAGACCGCCCTTGAAACTCTAATTGTAAAGAGTATGGTTTTTGTTCTAGCTGTTTTGTTTGTCTATCTTATTACGCTGATTTTGATTTCATTAAGTCCTGGAATAATACGTTCTTATTATAGTACTTTCATAGAAGCCGGCACGGTTGAAGGTTGAAGGTATTTTATGTTTACAAAGTTACCATCAGATTGATCTCCCACAAGCTTGAGCCTAGTCATTGTCAGTCACAACAATTTATCGATAAATCGTTAATTGATTCGTAATTGCAAACATTGTTCCGATTCTAGGTCGCTAAGTTTTTGCTGAAAACAATACAAAGGTATTTATTCAGTGGACGCGGGACTTCGGCCAACTGTGTCAGTAATTAAAATGATTAGGTATGAGGTGGGGCCAGTGTGGAAGTGAGAGCATTAGCGTAGCGGGTAGCGGGTGGTGGTGCGAATATTTCGGTGTCTGTTATAGCGGGAAGCGGATATAAGAGAGCATACGATATATTTAAAATGAAGTTCTGGTGTCGACTGTTTTTTTACTAATACGTATTAATGAATTAACTCTGTTTGAAAATTTCATTTTTAAACAGCTAAAAAATGTTGTTAGCCAATAGCTCAGTGAACATAATGCAGTGCCGTGCAAGATTATACAATGCAATGTTCTGGGTGGCACTGTAACTGTTATGGGCAGACGTGGCGCTTACTATCAGGTGAATGACTTGCGCGTCTCGTAACTCAGTCAAATAAAAAAAAGCTCCAAAAATTGCAAATTACTAACTAACTAGCTAATTAGCTAAACTAGTTCGTTTTTGGGGCAGTTTGCGTAACGTTTTGTAGTTAGTTGACCGTGTAGTAGTGCTTTATAGAGACGTTACGTGTCGTTCCATTTTAAGGCACACGCATGCGTTTTAGCTGTCACAAAACACACATGTCAAATCGAATGAAAGTTCATTCAGACATGTTATTATTTGTCATATAAATGTGGTCACGTAATCATCTGTATCGCTTTCCGTCAACACTCGCTTATCGCTGAAAGCGTGTGCAATCTTCGCTCTTAGCCTTTCGAATTTCGTCTATAAGCTATGCTCATTTTATGGCCAAGCCCGATGTTAAAAAACTCACGTTGACCATCCGCTCTAACTGCAACCGCATCCAGCTGTCGGACGATTATGAATTATGGAAATTATAAACGTTAAACAATCCGAGAGATTGTTGATGCGATGCTAAAAAAAATACGTCCCTCCATGCTTGGCGTGGCACTCATTAAAATAATTAGTTTTTGTGCGGTTCTCCCCGTCTGCTTATATGTATGCGGTTGCTCTATCATTGAATGCATTTGTACTTTCAATTGCAGTGCAAATTTTATGAGACAAAAACGGGTCTATTCACTCAAAGTATCATCATCATCATCACAAACAGCTCATTCCACCCAATGCAGGGCATAAGCCTCTTCCCTCTTACGCCTTTCATCCGGCTTTGAGCCTATCTGGTCTGGTATTCGTGGTGTGGTGGCCAGACCGTTTCCAGGGATTCTTAACACCCTCCGCCTAACCGTTTCCATGCGCTCCACTTTGTCCGGGACTTGTGGGGACTGACTGAAGGCCGTGTCTTATTGGCGTAACTAAAGACTATCCCCTTAATGAATCAACCTTCAAATTTTTTGTATAATATAATTATATAATTCGCTTAAAATAATTCGAATTCGCTCATCACTATAAAAGCTCCTTGCACCATCAATCTCTGTGAACTATTGGTAAATATCCGATTTAGTTTATCAAACTTTTTTAAATATATATCTACATAATATCACCAGACAATTGAGCAAAATAAATAAACCCATAGAACTAAATCCTTTGAGCCAGGCCGTACCTTAATTCAATCAGCGGTGGCAGCTAATCGAATAAGCCGCATTTGGCTTTGCAGGGAAAGGTTTAAGGCGAACGCTCACTGAGGAGGGAAAACGCTGCTATAAAATTTACGTCAATAAAGATGTGAACTATGTATTTTAATACATTTTAAATCATATGATAAAGAAGGTAAAAAAACATGTCTCTCTTTGTCATTCGCTTTCCTTGCCTCTTTGTCTATGACAATCTCTTTCTGTCTCTCTATGTCACTCTTTTCATATTTTGATGATAAAAATAAGCTGTATGTACTTATCTGCTCTGTATATATAACCCACACTAACCAAATTAGTCCATACCTCACGTAAGTGCAATACATTTCATCGACAAGTAAAACATTTGCCAAGAAAAACAACCGCACTGAGCAATTTTATATGAATTTCACTGCAGCACACTCGATTGCCTACTAAATAATTTATGAGCTTTGGTTTCAAACTTCGAATACCCTCGCAAACAACAATAAAAAGTTGTTTATTTGTAGAAACCATAGCGAGTCGAAATAAGTTATAGGGAGGAAACGCTAGCGGTTTTTTGCAGCGTTTCTCTGTTTCAGTGTACGTTGACCTTTAATAGTGCAAGTGCATTGCGGTAGCGTCGCCGTCGGCGAATCCAGTAGGTTTTCATTTATTAAACCCTTTATTGGTTTAAATGGATTTAGGTAGGTTTATAGCCGACCGGTTACCGACTGTGTGGTCGGCAGTGTTATTTGCTGTCTATTCGTATTGGCTGTTCGGTTACTAATGTTAAATGAAGATTTGTTATCTGGATTTGAATTGAATCTATTTTTCATTTACGATATTAGTCAGTTTGGCTTTTAGTTTTCAATACGATCAAGATAACATTAAATTTTTTGTGTATTTTTTAGCAATGACAATGCATGTTTTTTTATTAAATATAGCATTTAAAGGGTCATAAAGAGGGAGGGAGTTTAGTATTAGGAAGATTATGCAAAAAATAGTGAAAAAATTGAAATCGACATCATTTAAGACATTTGCAGAAAAAAATTATACCAATGAGCGTATATCTTATGCATCTAATAATCGAATGATGCAACATAAAACGGACTTTACAATCGATTTTCCAAGAATTAAGATGACTTCCATCCTTGTTAAAAAGACTCATTATAACAGAGAAAATTCTAGGCGACGTTTTATATAAAAAAAACGTAGGTAATCCTTCTAAATACATTGTAATTTGTACCAACAGCCCTACACGTCGTACATGCCACTTGTAGCGCATAGCCTTCTGCATTGACGCCTCTGAAACCCAACCGGCCGTAGGTGTGGCTGTTAACACGATTTAACACTAATCCTCTTGTCTACCACCGCTTATTTGACACAAGTGTGACTTTTACTATATCTACACACATCTTTACACGACGTCCACGGGTTTATACTACAGGTTTTCCACCTATAGACGAAGGAAAACCACGCCTTACGCCGACCGCGGATGACACTTTTCTAACGGTTTTAATTATATAAAATATGCCGTTGTCATCTGTATTACTAAAGGGTAAAGTCGATATTGGAATGGGGGGATTTATTATGCGTATTTTTGATCCAATTATCTACTGCCAATGGTGAAACGGTGGTGAAATTTAGCTGCCAATCGTTGTTGGTAGCGCGGAACAACCAATGAAGTTGACGTGGAAAACGCATGGCAAAGGTTTATAGAAATAGTATAACTGTAGCAGTGAATCTAGAATCACAAATGGATGTAGGTAAAAAAGAGCATTCACAAATCAAACATTCTAGGCTTAATTTATTAACTTCGATCACGTTGTGGTAAGTGAAACCAGGTGAAATTATGATCAAACGTTGCCCTATCACTTATAGATAGATAGATAGATAAACTCTTTATTGAAATACCACAAAACAAAAAAAACTGCCCACACATTTGGTCTCTAGATCGCCAGATAGGAACACACATACATAAACTGATAAACACAATACCTTCCTTTGCGTCGCTCAGTCAGGTAAAAAACTAGAACAAGCAAACTTTACAATTAGTTTCACAATGGGCGGTCTTATTCCTCAGCGAAGGAAAACACCATGAGGAAACCTATATACCTATCAGATAATTATTTCAGAAATAGGTATAATACGTATATGTTATCCACCAATCCGGACACCCATGGTGAATTATGGCCATATCTTCCTCACGAGAGTGCGGGAAGCCCTGTGGTCAGCAGCGGGACGATATGGATTGATGATGATGAAAATGAATCATTTTTTGCGAAGATAGCCCAGAGTCCATCCCAGACTTTGGCTTCGTCAGAATTAGCTTGCAATCCAAAAAGAAATACCTGAACTCTCGAAATATTCCGTTTCAAACATTCATTCTTCCAAATTTCCTATTCGCAAAAATTACATCAGTTTATTCTTGTCTTGCATTTCGTTATTTCTTACCTCACCACGCTAAAAGTGCTTAATCGATTACATTTCTGTTTTCACTATAATCTAGCCCAGAAAGTAACTCAAAATTACATCCGCAAACATTAATTAAAACCCAAGAAAATCCATTCACGACCCCTTACAATAACGGGTGACCTATTTTCTGAAATCACTTGACTTCGCCGCTGTGGAATTCGTTGAAGCTTCGTTAAACTCTACCTTGGCTAGAGTAAGCTTACAGCGAATTATTCCGTTGCTTTTTATCAAATCGATGGCACGCATGCGCTGTTGCATCTAAGGCTACTTACTGATAGCAGTCTTATTTGAGAAAGGGCAAGTTAAATTGAGCTGTGTTATAATCTATATTATTTTTGTAGTGGTAGGCCCCTTCCGCCAATCAAGGGCCTCACCACGACCAGTTAAATCCATCCAGTTTAAGGCCTTAAACTGAACTGCCCTGCTAACTGTCACCACCAGTATCGCTCAGCGTTCATAAGTCGACCAGAGACATTTATCCAAAGAGATCGAAACAATTTGTTTGCATTTATGGAAGTTTATATAGCTCCATCTCATTCTCTTTTGCTCTCATTCTCTGCAGTCTATTTTTGGGTGTCGTCACGTCACGTTTGTCATTTATGAGTGTGGTGCTAATTTAGGCCGTACGGTAGTAAGAATAAGTATGTGGTGACCCCCAGGGCTCTTATTAGCTATGCCTGGGAGTCTTCAAGTCACGAGTGAAAAGGTTACTTCTAGGTAAGCGTGCACCATCGTAGACCGCATCGCCTTAACATCCGGTGAGATATAAGCCAAGCCCAAACTTATTCGGTAAAAATAATAAATAACTATAAGCGCTGGTAGCCGAGGGGGTGGACGTCTGCATTCGAAGGAGAAGGACGTCAGTTCAAATCCCAGTGCGGGCACGTACCAATGTGTTTCTGTAAAGCATATGTACGTAATTATCACTCGCTTTTCGGTGAAGGAAAGCATCGTGAGGAAACCCACATACCTACCCGAGAATTATTTCCGAGGTAGGCGTGTTATCCACCAATTTGAACAGGGCCCCATGGTGGATTTTGGCCTAATTCTTCTCACGAAAGTGAGGGGTGACCCGTGCTCAGCAGTGGACGATATGGGTTGATGAATAAATAACTACAAAAAATCGTTAATAATTACTGAGATCAAGTTTACCCTGCTTTCCGAAGGATGGGGCGAAACACACACACGCATACAACACACATACATAACTTGTGTAATTCAGTAGCGAGGCCGAGGTTTTGAACCCGGTGGCATCGAGTTACAAAGCGCGCAGATTCTCTGGACCGCCAGTAACTACCGCTTATTAATAAAATAAACAAAGTGATCTATCAAAAACCCGGCGTTAAATATGATTAATCATGAAAGGTTCAGCCGAGTGGACTTCGTTCGTAGAATTCTGAGATATTTGTTTTTGCTGTAAAGGAGTTTGCTAACTGACGAGTGAATGTTGCCACTGTACAAAAAATTGTTAAAAAAAATATTGTGCATTTATTTTAACGTTTTTAATATTTTTTGGTTATTTTGATCACGTTTGAAATGACAATGATCTTACTCTGCGGCCATCTTTATAAATATTAGACACGATAGAAAATAATTATTAATTTATCATTTATGAATTTATTTTGATAAGGTAGTTGGTGGTGCGTTATAAATGGCGCAACACTCTATCATATAAAAAAATCACGCCCATTTAAAACTTGCATTTAAATTAACAAACGTTCATTTAAAATCAGCCACATTAATCTCCGTTCACACCATCAAGCATCCGATCTGGACCGACCTAAGCCAATTTTACATCCGTGTAGTGTGCAATCTCCCTAACCCATCTACGTATCGAGTTGCGGTATGAACTACTGTTTTGCCCGACTCCGTTTAATACAAGCTTCGTCCGAGCCGCTGCCTTATTACGCAAATCACGACAAGCTCGCGAGTCGTGCGACAGACGTTAATCTTGCAATATTCGCAGTCGAGTCACTTTTGAAATTTTAAAAACAGTCTTTCTTTCTTTATGTTATAGACTTTAACGGGCTTAATTAACGCATAGATTAATTCAAGTACAATTTTAATAAAACTCGACGCGGGAAGACAAACAATTATTTTTTTTTGATTGTGTGAGGAGACGGGCAAGTTGTTCACCTGGTGGTAAGCGCTACGCCTGCCCATAACAGTTACAGCACCACCCAGAACCCTGCATAATCCAGCGCGGCACTGCACTGCGCTCGTCATCCTGACTCAGTCTTTTATGCTCGTTTATTGTATTCCTGTCCCTGGTAGCACTATAAGGTTTGGATAAAATACATTTTACGACGGAACAGAAGACGGGTGTCCTGTAACATTTTGCGATCGATATTTGCTGCTGTCGCTTCTGCAAAATTATTCGTAATCAGGCAGCCGGTCTCGTTCTTTTCGACCTTTTTTTTGGTATCTCAAATCGAGCGTTACGAACTGTTTTCTTCTATTTTTGCACTTTATATTATTATTTGCACGAAATTAAGAGGAAATAATTAAGGGCAGAATGTCACGGTGTTGAATTAAATGTTGTTTTGTGGACTAATTAAAAATCGTGTTTCTTACCTTCGCATCGCGCTCACAGCTGTTGAGTTTTATGGTGCATGCGTTCTTTGGTTTTGCTCGCCTTTTTGATATAGTTTTTTTCATTGACGATCTTTTGTTTATTGGTAGACATGTATGCGGCTCTTTAGGTAGTCAATTAAGTGAGAAAAACAATAACATTTAATCTGATTCATAACTGGTTAATAGAATCTTAGGCGTTACTTTGCGGAATTCCAAAAGGGTTCTTTTTCCATCAAAAAGGTTAGCTAGAAGGGTGGTTTTTCTTAGGTAGCAAGTAGGATTTAGATATTCAAATGGAAAGATTTACCGCAGGGGTTAGGTCATCCAACAAAGTCCTATCGTACATTCATCTGACAACTTAGGCGGAATTGAGACTATATTATACTAGCTGTGCCCTGCCACGCTTCGCTGTGGCACATTCGCACATTCGCTGATATGTCACTGTTGAAAAAAATTGATAAAAACAACCCTTGATGCGGATTATGTGTCATGCTAAAATGTCAGCTCGATCGGTGCAGAACTTTTTGAGTTTTTGAAGCGTACACAAACCAACATAACATTTATATATATATAGATTTCTACATTTTCTTATTAATTCATCAAATTATTTATTGCAAATAGGCAAAAATAATGCACTTTTACAAGTCAAACACTTAAGTCTCACATACATAGAAAAAAAAAGTTAAATATGAACTAATGATTAACTGAATATGGTTTGAGTTTGAAAAAGGACATTTCCCTTTCAAGTGGTCACTCATGCCCGAATCTCGCAAATTAACATGCGAACAACCCAGTTTTACGTAATTCTTTCTACTGTATAAGCAAAAAGATAGTCTCAGAAAAATAAAGCCAATTTTCTCTATTTCGTTTACCAAAATCACTTTTAACCCCCCGCTGCTCGCGGCACTGTTTGTTTCCAAGCGAGCGGTTACACAGACCGTTCTACATTACCTAGTAACATAGTTACATACGAGAACGCTTTCAATTACGTGCTTGCGGCGTCAAGTTTTCCGTTTAATAGAGTTTAAAGATTTTTCTTCTCGTTTAAAATGTTCGCTGTGGGGCCATTTTTCTTGGACTTACATCCAGTGCGTATCTTTACGGCGTGCGTATTTTGTTACTAAAAAACACCAATATAAAATAATTGCTTGAAACTCTACCATTATAAACTTAAATAGATGCTAAAGTTTAATTCAGTTAAGAATTTTATGCTCATTGAAAAGTTAACATAGCTCAGAGTGTGGGCCATAATCCACCACGGAGGACCGTCCCGGATTAGTAGTAAGATACCTATCTACGAAATAATTCTCGGGTAGGTATGTGGGTTTCCTCACGATGTTTTCCTTCACCGAAAAGCGAGTGATAATTACGTACATGTGCTTTTTTACAGAAACACATTGGTATGTGGGCACGCATTGGATTAGAACTCGCGATCTTCTCCTTGAAAGACAGGCGTTCTCCCACTAGGCTACCACCGCTGCACATAACTTAATAATTACAAATCTCATAAGTTCTGTGCGAGTACTTTTCAAAGCATCTTTCTAAAAGCTTAGAATCGATTATCCAAATCACGCGTTAACCCCCCGCTGGTCGCGGTACTTTAAAATGCATTGTTTCCGCGCGTGTGGTCACTCTGACCGCTGACTATTGTGCGGTAATAGTATAGTACTGAGGGTGGGTTACCTGTTTGAAACTAATCGGTGGACTGTTGTTTTTATATTCTTCTGTGTCACTAGTGGCGCTGACGATGAGTTTTACCTATGAGTGTATATCTGACAAGTTTCAGCCACGAACTAGTATATTAAAACAAAATTTACGTCAAAGTTTATTATTCTTGTCATAATTATCAACCCATAACGTCCTACTGCTGGGCACGGGTCTCTCCTCACTTTCATCCACGGTCCGGATTGGTGAATAACATACCTACCTCCGAAATAATTCTCGGGTAGGTATGTGGATTTCCTCACGATTTTTTTCGAAGTGGTGGTAGCCTAGTGGGAGAACGTCTGCCTTCCAATCAGAAGGTCGTGAGTTCAAATCCCAGTGCGGGCACGTACCAATGTGTTTCTGTAAAACATATGTACGTAATTATCACTCGCTTTTCGGTGAAGAATTATTTTTGTACTTAACTTAATTTATTGATTAATCTAATTGTAATAAAATGGTTGACATTGATTTTAATTATGAAAAAGAAAACGTACAAAGTTTAATGTAGATGAATAATATTTTAATCTATTTTTAAGCGACTGTAGCAAAGGATATTTTTTATAATGATACATATTTTTATGAATCTTATTTTTCATTACCTTACATACAAAGTCAGCAAACAATAATAATATACTATTCACAAATCCAGGTGACACTACCACAATTTACAAATACCCTACCTTCTTAACTCTTCAGCAACGACCAATGTCAATATTTTCTAGTACCTATCACAAATACAATTACTGGGTATATAAGACTGTAGAGCCGATATCTCAGGGTGACGAGTGCAGTGCAGACGCAGGATTATGCAATGCAAAGTTCCTGGTGGCACTGTCACTGTTATGGGCAGGTGGAGCGCTTTCCATCAGGTGAACGACTACCTCGCCTCGTCAGTAGAATAAAAAAAAATGAAAACGCGAACAACCTCTTAGAACTCGGTCAACTTCATAATCCCGCTATTCCACCTGACCCATCATGATTACGCCTAACCGTATCTGTTTAACTAAAGTATCGTAATGTCATCTACCAGTTAGCCTAGTATAAACGCAGGGGACAAAACTGGCCAATTGTGACAAATTACGGCGATTTATTGCAATCAAACCTACGGTCATTGTAATATTATGTCAACTTTGCTGTGGACTGATGGCTTTGGCATATGGTCGATTATGTCACAGTAGTTGAATGACTCACTTCGAAATGTGTGCAGTTCATTTACGTAGAGCCTTTATTACGTTTGTGAGTGGGTGTTCTTTTGCTGTTAGCAGTACTGTGTCTATACAAAGTCAAAAATTCGATCTAGGAGATCCGTTCAGAGTATATGTCACATTGTTTTAGTGTTAATAAAATCGGCAGCTTTTAGTCATGACGTTTTAAAGTCGCGTAGAAAAAAGAGTTTGAATAAGTGTTTTTTTTTTTTGTTTTGATAATATTAGAGTTTTTAAAAGGAAAAACTATCGCCAATGCTATTGCAGTCTATAACCTGTACCGTAAATTTTTAAATTTTCAATCTTTAAGTTTTAGTAGATTGATAATACTATCATATCATAAATTACTATAAATTCAAGCATGGGTTCCAAAAAACTTAACACAATGCATACATTTGTATGGTATCTTTGTATTTTTTTTTACCGAAATGGTATTTTTCACAGTCAGACTCGTAAATGGAGCAAAAAATCATTACCCGCGTCATTGCTCCAAACTGTGATTTGGACAACGTTTGATGACGTATCATTAAGAGCAATAAGCCTGGAGCGCACTTAATTCTATTTTAATAGGTGCACCTCGCCTCCTGCTGATGGCTTAAAAAAAATTGTATTGTTTTAGTATTTTTTTTTATAAGTGACAAGAGTATTATTTGTCTGCATACCGAAGTTGATGACCCTGCCACTTCTGCTTTGACTATTGCAGTGCCTCCTAGAACTTTAAAAAAATCTTACTTAAGAGTACAATGGTAGAAACATTGAGATAGAGAAGCACCAAAAAGATTGTATTTAAAATCATAATAATTGTTACAATAAAACCTCACCCAGAGCGACTTCTTTCAGACATCCATTGTATAGATTAATACAAAATAGGATGAATTTTGACTCGTTAGGTAGGTACTAGTAATTTACTCACCTGTAGTTAAAAATCAACAAAGATTTTAGAAAACAATATAGCTACATTCTATCTCTTTAAGTAACCGATGCACATTGCATTCACAATTTCTTTCCAATCCACTAATCTAAAACCACAAAACAATTCAATCGAAACGCATTCTGAACTCATTCCAATATCATTAACCCTGCGACGGACAATACGGCACACGCCAGCCCCTTTAGGGGTCCTTTGTACCACTGACAGGGCCCATTATACAGGTACGGAAAGACCCTTGTATTAACTCCTGTCACAACACGAATGGGGCCTCTTTGTCCCGGGACATTGATACAGGGGTCGGAAGATATCGCGAGCGGCTTAGGGTTGGGCGTGAAATCGGATTATTGTCGGCAATTATTTATATTAGTGGTTATTGGTTTCGGATAGAATTTGCTGAGTGTAGAGTTAGAGATGGTCCTTTACTTCACAATAGTTTTTTTTTCACGAGAAGGTGCTGTCTGTATTAGTCATTTGGTCCTTCGAGCCGCCGCCGCTCTGTATTGCCATTTATTTTTGAACATTAATTTCAAAAAATAAAAATAAATGTCATTTATGTTTTTCTCAATATGGGCGTGGTTTTAAGCTTGTTTTCTCTACTGACAGCTTTATTGGGTACCTACTCTTCTGTTGGTTTTCACAAGGATTCCAATCTCTGAAGTGGATTAGAGTTAGTAGCTGTACAAAGTAAAAATTATTGTAAGGGAGATCAAATGGTGTGGGAAATCTCGTTAATCAAAAATTATCAGTAATCATCGTAAGAGAAACTTTATCTGGGCCAAGTTCTGATTGGTGGAAATGCGCAGTATATCCTACGCAAAACGTCATTATCTTGAAAAATCTCTAGCTGGAAGAAATATAAAGTACCCATCAAGCAGTTACACCAAAGTCTTAACTTAAAATAACCTTTTGAATTACCTAACTTGGCTGCATCATACGTTCATACTTCCTCGCCTAACCTTGACAGAAATAGAAAAGTACATACGTACGTACGTTATTACGAGAAAAATTGTCGGAAAACACTCATTCCGCCGAAGGCTGTGCGCGATCAAGCGAGAACTATGATATTGGCATACTTAATTTTACTTGGCACACTTGCCCATCCAGCTATAAAACTTTAGATTCAACACATGACAAATCACTACAACGTTCCAATCTGATCTTTACACCACCAGTGGTAAGATTCCAAGTTGAATCTAGGTTGGAGTCTTCTACGATCTTTTTCTCTTTTATTACTCCAGGAGTCATTGTCCTCATGTCACTTGTTTGATAATTTTATAAGTTTTAATTGCACTGTAAATTGCATTATGGGATTTGCGATTTCTATTCTGGCGTTCAGATAGGATTCTAAAAAAAATTATGTCTACTGTTTTATGTTAAGACGATTTCTAATCACGATACAATGATTCTAATCACACACGAACCTATGAAGATTGGAACCATGAATACGTACAATAATTTGTTCCAATAAATCCCATTTCATTCCAATGTCATCTAACAGCAGCTCATCTTTGTGTAAATTGGTTGAAATAACGAAAGAAGAATATATTATAGAATTGAATAGAATAGAAAAACTCTTTATTGTACACCAGAAACAAAAATAAACACAGTACAGAAGAATTACAATTGGTAAACAAGGGTAGTACAATGGGCGGTCTTATCGCTGAAAGCGATTTCTTCCAGACAACCTTTGGATGGACAGTAAAAAACATTTTTAATGATACTGATACTTTTATCAGTATCACACAGTATTTACCTACATGATTTTGAATCAATTATTCAATTTACATCTTTATTATTTTTTTTCAAGCAATACCAATTATGTGTAAAATTTAAAGTTTTTAACACATTCGTTCTAAATCTTCTGTCTGATTGTCCAATTAAACTCAAGGCTAACAATACCTAGTTACTGCATACCTATTGTTTGCAGAATTATTTTTTATTACATCTGCCGATGAATCGCTGATTGTGTTGGCGTTACAGGTCGGTGAGCATCGGTTTTTATTGGCAGTTAGTATTTTTGTTAAGACGAGTGGACTGTATCTAGGGGTTGTTGAGGTTATGAAGAGGAAAATAGGTTGGAAAAAAACTCACCGGTGGTCGGCACTTAACTTCCTTTGGAGGCGTCGTTGGGGGCCCCCTTTTGCTAATTGTTGATGGTACACTGATGGTTATTCACTGATTATATTTTATTTCATGTTTTTGATGGAGCGACGCACCGTGTCGGTTCGTTAGAGTTTTGGAAGAGTGTCAAAGAATGAAAGGGATTGGTAGAGTGAATGTGTAGAAAGGACTGAACGTCCATAATGGGAACGAATGAAAGGGCGGGAAGGTTTTAATTTGGAATGGTTGAATAAGAGGCTTTAACATTTATCTTCCCCCCCGCTGGCGAATTGATGAGACAGAAAAGTCTAAAACACATTAAAATTTGTTCACAACCACCAATGCAAAAATCTTGACATATGATAATTGTTATAAAATGATGTCAAGTGTTATTATGATTTAATGATCTGTTTTGAAATGAACTTAATGAATAATTGCTATATTTTCACACACAAAAATAATAATAAAAATTAAAAAAAATTATGAAATGATGTCTACACAAACTAGTCATTATTTGGTAGAGGACACAACTTCACAAGAGGTCGATCGAAAACACCTTGTGCAGTCCTGACTGAGGCAGATCGAGGGATACCGTCACGCCCAGGATGTAGTTTAATTATTCTACCAAAATGCCATCGCAGTGGGTGAGTAGTTTCATTTTTTATGATAACGAGTTGATCAATGTTTACTGGAGGTGATGCTTTAGTCCATTTCAATCGCTGTGATAAAGTGGTAAGATACTCACTATGCCACCGAGACCAAAAGTCTTGGTGCATTTTTTGCAACAGTTGCCACCGTGTAAGTCTGTTCATGCTTATGTTGGAATAATCAAGAGATGGCACTGTTGTGAGAGGCGCTAATGTTAAGAAATGTCCTGGGGTTAAAACTGAAACATCTGAAGGATCTGAGCTAAGTGGACAGAGGGGCCTTGTGTTCAGGATTGACTCCACTTGAGTCAAAAGCGTGTTAAGTTCCTCATACGTTAGAATTTGTGTGCCAACAACGCGATACAAATGTGTTTTTACGGACTTAACACCCGCCTCCCAAAGTCCTCCGAAGTGAGGTGCTCCTGGTGGGTTGAATTTAAACTCAATACGCTCCGTTTCACACGCGGCGCGCATGAGGTCTATCAGTTGCGACTGTGCGCCCTTAAAATTCGAACCACAATCGCTGTGGATCACATTACACCGACCACGTCTTGCTACAAACCTGCGTAGGGCAGCTAAAAATGCTTCTGTTGATAGGTCAGAAGCAAGTTCTAAATGTACTGCTTTGGTAGCGAAGCACACAAATAAGCACAGATACGCCTTCACAGAACGCGTACCACGATAACGTTGAAAAGTTATGTTAAACGGTCCAGCGTAGTCACAACCTACAGACTGGAATGCTTTGATCTGAGTAACACGAGAACGTGGCAAATCTGCCATTTCAGGTTCAAAATTATGGGGCTTTACACGAAAACAACGGTAACAATTTGATATAACTTGACGAATTGCTCGTCTTGGAGACAAAATCCAAAAATTTTGAAGTAGTAAGAACTGCATTGTTTGTAAACCAGGATGAAAATTTTCGTTGTGAGTACACTGAATGATAAGTTGTGTCAAACGATGCTTGCGAGGAAGCAAAGCTGGGTGTTTTGATTCGTAGCTAAGATCTGACTGAGAGAGCCTACCCCCCACCCGCAAAATGTGATTTTGATCCAAAAATGGGTTAAGTTTTCTGAATGATTTTTCAAATGATGGTGGTGATTGATCACGAAAGGGCAAGTTAACGATGTATCGCCCAGCAACATCCCGTTTATGAGTTGATTGAAATATATCTTCACATTGAACATCTTCCACGGAGTGAGATTGCTTGTTATCTCCAGTAGGTATGTTGTCTAACTCCCAAAATTTCTGAACCGCAATGTCCAGGTTGGTGTCCACTGACACATGATTGATTGATAAAGGAGTGGGGAATGATGAATTTGTCAACGTTTTTCCCATAAGAATAAATCCAAAGATTGTATTGATAGCCGTCGCAGCATGATGTCCACCGTCAATTTTTCCTGGTATTAAAATTTGTGGGAATATCTCACCACCAATGAGGATATCCACCGGACGAGAAGAGTGGTAATTTTCATCAGCTAGTTTCAGATTTGCTAAATGTTCAAAGTTTTGAACATTCACCGGATGGGTGGGCATGTTACCACAAATTTTGTCTAAAGTCACTGCTTCCGTTGTGAATGTGGGTTCCACTTTTCCAACTGGTCTAATTTCCAGAAACACTTTGCTTGTAGAACATGCAGGAACCTCACCAATTCCAGACATAGGTGTTTGAGTCTTGTATTGGGACAAGCCTAAACGACGGGCACATGTTTTGGTAATAATGTGACTTTGACTTCCTGGGTCCAGCAGGATGCGCACCTTTTGGAAAGTACCTTGGCCATCCTTTACCTCCACCTCTGCAGTCGCAAGCATGACAAAATGACTACCTGATGATGAACCTGAAGACACATTTGACAATGATGTAACTGGAGTGATCACACCTTCCTTGACATTAGAGTAGGATGACGAAGATGTTTGATGGTAAGCAGCACTTGCTTGTTTATGTTGGGGGTTGACAGGACCACCAGTCTCTGTCCTCTTAGGAAAATGCAACAGACTGTTATGTCGCTGATTGCATGTCTTGCATGAGTGAGTTGAATTGCAATTTATTGTTATATGATTTGAACGCAAACAATTGAAGCACAATTTGAATTGTTTAATCACTTGAGACCTTTCTTGTGGGGTCTTTGATAAGAAGTTTGGACATGAGTAAAGAGCATGGCTTTCTTTACACAAAACACATGATTGATTGTTTGATTGAACCAAAAGCATTGTTGGTGTTGACTTTGGTTGATTGGTTGAATTCACACGCTTGTTATGATAATTATTTTGTTGCTGAACTACTGATTTGTTATTCTCATTTGAGAATAATGAGCGTTCTAGTGCACTGCATCGGTCCAGTAAAAATGATTTTAATTCATTAAAGCTTGGGAAATCTTTGCCTGTGCTAGACAACTCAAAGGCTTCACGAGATGCTTTATCTAATTTTGTTAACAACGAATGAAATAACACAAAGTCCCATTCTGAAGTTGGTAATCCCAGTGAACTAAGCATCGCTATGTTTTCACCGTAGACATCAAGCAAGTTCCGCAAGCTCTGGGCTGAACCAGAAGGCATGGCCTTTAAATTATTAATTTGTTCCCAACACATGAATGCTAAATACCTTTTGTTGTTGTATCGATTCACTAAAGCTTCATAAGCGCTCATATAATTAGCCTCAGACACATGAAAAGCACGAATTATATTTATGGGTTCCCCGGACAATGTTGTGATTAGGTATTGAAACTTTTCTATGTTTGTTAAATCTGTTCGCTGATGAACAAGTGTGTTAAAGAGGTCAATGTACCCCGGAAAATCTTTGAACTCACCTGTGAATGTAGGTAATTTAATCGGTGGAAGTTTAGTCTTTGGCTTGGGTTGATGACACGGTTGAGAAGGAGAAGCGAACTCCACTTTTGATTCTTTCAAGTATTTACGTTTTGCTTCGAGTACTTCGAAATACATGTCATCAGCTTGCTCTTGGAACACGGACTGCCCTTGCAACTCTTTATCATCTACACCGGCCTTTTGTAATTCACAAACCAAATTGATGTGGGCATCGTTAAAGCCCTCCAAGATAATGTCTAAACGGGAACACCATGTCTCTAACCGCGTTATAAGTTTCGGTTCGGATTCACAATTACGTGCACACAAAAGTGCATCGCTGAGCCGCTTGTGCGACAGGCTGCGTTTCGACTCCCAATGCGCAATCACGGTCTCACTCATTTTGAAATTTGATAGTTGTTATCACTTTTAGCAGAAATTTTACGCCTAAACTTAACTTATTATCGCGCAAACTTTTATAAAACACACTTTACGAAAGTTTGATAGTTTTCAAACAGAAACGAACACGAAACTGTCACTTGTTTGTCAAAAGTCACAGCATAAACACTATGAGAATGACCGTATGAAATGATCGAACGAACATCGACGAATTTGATTCGGTTTGTTCGTATTGCCGGCACACAAACGCAATTTGTCGGCACACAAACAAACACAATCTTTGCTTGAGTTACTTAGGCGCTGTATGTTACACGTAAGTATTAACACAATTGTTTAATGATTTATCACGATAAGCTGTTATTATTAAGTGTCGCATGTTACACATAAAACAACGATTGAAATGATAATTAATGTTCAATTTCACAAAATTGAATACACGAACACAAATGTTTTGATTAAATGGACTCTCCCAATGACACGATATGAAGTTGGACTCACCCACAGAACGAACACAGGTCAATACTTCCAACCTACCTAAACTCCAGCGCGTGTGCGCAGATCGGTGAAATACAAAGTGTAGGTATTTTTACACCAACTTTTTGCAAAGTTCCTCACACAAAATGAATGACTGAGTTTGTTTGATGAATTAAACACAAAATATGATATGCGTTGTGATCGATATGTTGATATGATGCTAATAATTCGAATTATAGGTTTTGCAATTTGGTTGTTGTGTGCAAATATGGCGGCTTGATGACGCTAAAATTTTCACAAGTTGAAACGAGTTTACGATTTGAGCATAGGAAACCGATTCTAAGTCGAAATCCGGTTCGACGAGGACCAAAAATGATGTTAAGACGAGTGGACTGTATCTAGGGGTTGTTGAGGTTATGAAGAGGAAAATAGGTTGGAAAAAAACTCACCGGTGGTCGGCACTTAACTTCCTTTGGAGGCGTCGTTGGGGGCCCCCTTTTGCTAATTGTTGATGGTACACTGATGGTTATTCACTGATTATATTTTATTTCATGTTTTTGATGGAGCGACGCACCGTGTCGGTTCGTTAGAGTTTTGGAAGAGTGTCAAAGAATGAAAGGGATTGGTAGAGTGAATGTGTAGAAAGGACTGAACGTCCATAATGGGAACGAATGAAAGGGCGGGAAGGTTTTAATTTGGAATGGTTGAATAAGAGGCTTTAACAATTTTATTGACAGCTGATTGACAATTAGCACCAACTCTACCAGCGATTGCACCGCGACTTGTGCTGATGACCTATATGAATCAAACTGCACATGATAGATAGATAGATAGATAGATGAACTCTTTATTGAAACACCACAGAACAAAGAAAACTTAAAACTAGAACAAAACACTACTACTTTTTCAGGAGGTGGTTTGAGGAGAGGTTTTAGACGAACGAAACGCTCTGTACCGCAAGACGTGACATCCTCACCGAGTCTCCACTTTCATGTTCCCCAAACCACTTGGGGAAGTACCACCATATATTCATCCACCAAGCAGAAGTGTGAAAACAGTGCTGTGTTCCAGTTTGAAGGGCACAGTTTGCCGCGCAAGATTATGCAATGCAAAGTTCTGGATGGTTCTGTAACTGTTATAGGCGTAGCGCTTACCATCAGGTAAACGACAGGCTCGTCTTGAAACTCAGTAAAAATGTTCGCCGAGTGTCTACTAAAAGGCACGATGTTTGTTCACTGTTTGTTTTAACACCAGCAGATGCAGTTATTGAAGCGTGCAGTTGAAGTCGCGTTACGCTAGCGAAATTCTTCGTATCTTTAATATTACCTGACTATAGGAGAGCAAAATCGCCGCGATACAATCGCTCGTTGAGATGATGCCTTATATGTAAATTTCGCGTTAAAATGTACCTTAAACGTCTTTTTTTCCAAAGTTATCTACTACAGCACAACTGTTGAAGATTGGAATTGTTTTAAGCTTTTTTGTTTTAAGACGTGTAAAGAGACGAGCAAATCGTTCACCTGATGGTAAGCGCCACGCCTACCCATAAAATTTACAGCGCCACCTGCTACTTTGCATTACATAATCTAGCTCGGCACTGCACTGCGCTCGTCACCCTGAGACATTGGTTCTTAAGTCTCATACGCCCAGTAATTTCGCTAGAAACAGTGCCCTTCAAACCGGAAAACAGTAATGCTTTCACACTTACTTGGCGAATGAATTTATCATATATGTCTTCTACAGAGGATAGCTTCTTTTACATTTATTTGTAAACGAACTAATACTCCCAGTACATACTGATCTATTCAATGACACTAGAACAGTTATTCTCATCTATCTTGCCTCGACACCAGTCACTGAGTAACCATGAGCTACAGCTTTCATAGCGCTCAGGATTTCGTTCACATAATAAACAAATTCCATGTCAAAAATTAGCAGCCCCTACCATGCACATCTCGAGCATGGCGATAGCGAACTATACTAAGCCAGCCATGCATGCATGCGATACCTCGAAAATAAAGAGTCATTCTCAAAACAAAGCCTCCACACACGGCCTTAACCCTCGTACGTTGACCTCCTAATACATTTATAATTATAGCGCACCACCCGCCACATTTGTAAACATAGGGTCTGTGACGTAACGTAACGTACTCTCGTTTTTTTTTTGTTTTTGGGCTATCGGTGTTGGTGGCAGAGTATGTTAATCAGTTACTATTAAAAATAGATTTGTCTTTCGTTTCACTGTGGCTTTAGAACGGGACAATGCCGCAGTTATCAGTATCGAAATGGCGTTTGCCTGTGGAAGTCAACGCTTGCATTAAATTATTATGAGTATCATCTATGAGTAATCTATCTTTCTCTCCTTACTTTCGAGAGGAGAACTAGGCTACGTAACCACAACTTTGCATTACACAATCTTCCGCAAGATACCGCCCGCAAATGTTACTGTGTTCCGGTTTGAAGGGCACTGTTTCCAGCAAAATTACCGGGCATATGAGACTTTAGAGCCGGTGTCTCAGGGTGACGAGCGCAGCGCAGTACCGCGCAGGATTATTCAACGCAAAGTTCTGGGTGGCACTGTAACTTTTATGGGCAGGTGTAGCGCTTACCATAAAGTTAACGACTTGTGAAGTGAAGTAAAAAAAAAAGAAAAAAAAGGAAAATTAGTCACCTTTACTACACACAATTCACTAAACACGTTAGCTAGTAAATGGCTAGACAAGATGGCATGCCGACACAACGTCTTGTCAAAGAGATCACGGCATGTATCGTGTGACGCAGCAGTATTACTGACGTCACTCTCTCAAGAGGAGTGTAAACGCCCATTGAATTAGCCGTTGAAATGTGCGGCTTTCCGTGATGACATGCGAGTCAGGATTCTGCTGGAGAGGATGTGACGTAGCGCTTCGTGCTGGTTCCGATTGATGGAGATTTAAAGCGAATGAAAGGGAATCTTATGCTGGTGATGGTATCAGCGTTTTTAAATTGGCTTGCGTTAAGTGGCATCGTTTTTCAAAATCAGGTCGTGTTTTTTTTACTGAATAACGAGACGAGCAAGTTAGATTTATGGTAAGCCCCAGGCCTGCCCATAGCAGCTACAGTGCTACGCAGAACTTTGCATAGCATAATCTTGCGCGGCACTGCACTGCGCTCGTCATCCTGAGACATCAGTCATCATCATCCTCATACGTCTAGTAATTTCGCTGGAAACAGTGCCCTTCAAACTGGAACACAATAATGGTTGCACACTACTGAATATCTGGCAAAGGTTTGGCACTTCTCGGCGGCCTCTTACTAAAGAGGCCTACCTAGAAGCTTGGATGGAATATGCTAAGATCTTTAGAAGATGTAGCGATGCAGTCTTTTTATCGCTAGGGGCTTATCAGTGCCTATAAGTAGAAAAAATATAAATTCTTCTATATACAATTTCGCTTTAATTGATGAAACCTATAACCTATATGTTATAAACAGGACCCAAATAATTAGCTGTATAAATGTAAATCCATTCAACCGTTATAAAGCCGAGTTGGAAAAAACACAATTTTCACGCACTCATAAATTATTTCTAATTATTAGGACTAATTGAAGGAGTAATAGCATGAAGTAAGACACGAGGAAGAAGGCCGTATTTAACCTCATACTGATGGTCAGTACTGTAGGTCGTAGATATTGCTACGAAAACCGTGCGTGCATTAAAAAGCAAAGCACTGACCGCGTCCACGATAGCTACGGATGGCCAACGTCATTACTGGCAGTCAAAGTAAGACTAATACTGTAAAAGTAATGTAGAAGAATGTTGTATTCTTCTAAATTCAACACTTTAAAGGCACTGGTGAGCTTCAACCAATAGCTTGCTGCGAGAAATGCCACCCAAGCGTCTTTGTAACTATGTTACCATCGCTGCATTGTTTAGGCATTCTACCATAACTCGTAAGAGCTGATCCTTAAGAAAAATGAGGAAGTAAACAGTAGTAAACCTCTAAAAGGCCAGTGGTTCCCACTAATCCACCGATCGAACCTTGACACGGCGACCCCGGCGTCTCGTTTTCGCTGGATGCGTGACAACGTGGCTCGCATGTCAGCACGACACCCATTCAGTAACCACTGTTCGTTCCTTGGCCGTTGACTTGTGGAATAATTACCCGGCTCTTCTTGAGATATGTGACGTCATAGTCTAGTTTTCACCTTCATTTGTTAGCATTTCGATTGATTGCAGTTCATTATTCCCATTCATATTAATTTATTGTTCTGTTTCCCCATTTTTAAAATTGACTGAGTGACGAGACGAGCAAGTCGTTTACGTAATAGTAAGCGCTACGCCTGCCTACAACAGTTACAGCACCACTCAGAACTTTGCATTGCACAATCCTGCACTGGACAGCTGAAGGATCTGTTTGTCTAGTCACTTTGTCCCATAACCCAGTCGGCAGCGTACCTAACATACTGGTGGCATTACCGCGTTAAATGGCAATGTGAAAGATACTTGTATGGGACAAAATCATGATTTTAACATTAAAAATACAAAAATAAAAAATCTTACTCAACTCAATTAAGACACGTGAAAATTCATTGTTCACGGCCAACGGTGTCTTATTCGCGTAAAATTAAGAATTGATATAAAAGTAATAAAATTGATTATTATTTTCATATTTTCTATCGCTTATTATCTATTCGATACGACTTGTGGCTTTGTAAAAGTTTTACGTATTTTTTTATATTGGATTGTGTTTTCGCATTTTGGATCGTTTTTTTTATTTTTTGGAGTTTGTAAGAAACTTGCATAAGTGAAAAACTAATTATCAAACATGAAGTTGAAAATCAAACTTTCAATATAATAATATTATGTAAAAAAGTATTCATTCAAATAATAATTTAAAAAAACCTGAAATTCTATCACTAAAAGAGGAAACTAAATTATATCTGAGTGAACGAGGCGTGATTATCTTAGACTATGTTTTCAAAAAATGCCATGTTATTGCGGGAAAATTAAAATTCCGTGGAAATACGGTGACAATAATAATATGTAACCCTTAGAACTGCCGAATCGATTTGGAAAATAACATTATTTCACTGATAGAAAGTCGAAAGCTACGCTAAGCTATTTTATTCCTAAAAAATGTGAGTTCCTGCATGAAAATTGGCAGACCGCGGCTGAAACCGTAGGGCATAGCTAGTTATTACTGTACAATTTAACAGTTCAACTAACTTTTAAATACGGCTCTAGTAGGCAAGAGCTGCGCTTGCTATCATGTGAATCACTTGCTCGTCCCCCTTCGCAATAACAGAAAATAAATTGAACAAAAAAAATCGATTTTAAACGACTTTACGATTAAACACCACTGAAAAGTTACTGGAAAGCAAATTACCTTTATACTATTTTGATTACTGAAGTGAAATATTTTTTTTAAATTAAAACTAAACTCCTGAACCGATTTTGATGAAATACCTATGGAACTAATCTGAAATTACATAATTATATCCTTACAAATAAATTTAAAAAAGGCTTTCCAAATCGGTTGACAAATAACGGAGTTCTGAGGTAACAATCATTAATAAGGTCTAGACCTAGCATAGGCAGTCTAGATAAATAATCTCTATTATAATATAACGACCGAAATTGCTCACTACACAAAGACCAAATTGTCGATCGAAATCATTATAAACTGTACTACGAAAAACGGTTTTCACATCATTTAAATGTAATTCCTCGCCTTCTAACGAACATTTAATAGCAGTTTATTCCAGTTAGGTTTTTGTTTAACTGTTTCTATATAAACTGACCGCTATGAAATGGTGTTTTTTTTTTATTTGACTCTTTTATTTTTTTTATGAGTTATGAGACGAGCAAGTCGTTCACCTGATGGTAAGCGCTACGTCTGCCCATAACAGTTGCAGTGACACCCAGAACTTTGCATTGCAGAATCCTGCGCGGCACTGCACTGCGCTCGTCACCCTGAGACATCGGCTCTCTAGTCTCATTATGCCCAGTAATTACCCATCACGGAGATATAAAGGATGCAGGGAACGCTTTGGAAGTGTATGATGATGCCGAATACCTCCACTCCACCCCAATAATCCCTCATACAAGGATCGTAAAGGATTGAAGGATTGGAAGGCCTCTTTTGCAAGAGACCGCCTGGGGAAGTACCACACCTTTGCTAGAGATTCATCCACCAAGCAGCAGTGTGCAAACATTACTGTGTTCCGGATTAAAGGGCATTGTTTCCAGCGAAATTACTGGGCATATGAGACTTTAGACCATTGAATAAAAAAATTGTCAAGGTACCTTGAAAAGTTCAACTGCACATGACCAAATACGAGGAACTTTTGGAGGGATGCTCGAGGAGTCCTTCATGGAGGTCGAGTGGAGGGAATATGAACGAAATAACTAACGATACCGTTCTTAGACAGCTCTTGGCAGTCAGTTTTATGCTTTTGGGCAGGGCACTGCAATGCTGTTCAGTTACTTATTGGCAGTGGTTTTGGCAGTTTGCCACTCCCGACTGCAGGTGTCTGCAGTTGACATTTGGTTCGGTTATTATAATAAAGTTTCTATGCATAGTTTCGGAATTTTCGCTTAAGATTTTTCCGTGAAATATTTTTTTTTTATTTCTCATCTGACATTAACCTACGATAGAATATAATTTTACTTAGAATACTTTTTGTATTGGTCGTTATCTACGTTTGACTATTATCACACCCAGGACACTTCATACAAAAGCTTATTTGACAACTTACAGAATATTGTAGAAAAATCTACTATTTTTGCAAATTCCATTCTCATTTAAATTAGTTACCCAGTCTATGAAAAAATAAAACAGTTTAAAATTTGAATTTACCACCTCATCGTTTCACCTTAACCAATTGTGATGAAAATAATACTGGCTGGTAACTCTCTTGAAAAAGGTTAAAGGTTGAAACCCTTATAAATTACAAAATAACAAAATTAAAGAAAAAAAAAATCGCACACCACCAGGAATGCACTACACACGCACTTAAATTATAGCTAATATCGATAAAATACAACCTATCACAATCGACCATCGATTATAACTTAATCGAGTTACAATTTATAGAAATAATCGGTCATTGATTTATTCGATACCTGTACTACCAACAATATCGTACTTTATTAGGTAAGTGTTAAAGTGTATTTTTGTATGGAAAAATTGTATGTATGAGTACAAATTGTATGGAAGTAATATCAAAGGGCCGAGTGTGCGCCGTTTGATACTGCCTTTGAATAAATCAACAAAATCGACGGGCGGTGGTGAGTAATAACCTTATATTTTGGACAGAGAAGCAGTAGAAGTGCAATTTATATATTTTTTTCGCATTGTAAACATTAAAAAGTTATTTTCGATATATGAAGGCCAACCCAGACATACTTAATACCAAGACCTACTAAAGCAATTTTCAATATTAACCCTTTCATTTTGCTATATTCCCAACGGACCCACTAACTGGCCTACCAGTGGGGCTGCTGGGAATACTATTTCCCAGCGCCCCCACTAAAAATGTTAGTGGGAGACCTCAAGACCAGGAACATGACCACCTAGCATAATAGAACAACAAGCCTAATGTCTCAATAGCCCATCGCTGTCAAAATTGCGGCTCTTGGCATTATTTTTTAAGCAAAAGACAATAATTGTATAAATCAATGACTTGAGTCCCAGTTTTATACGTATTTTTTTTCTAAATAATTTTATTGAAGGTAGATAGCAATTATTGTTATTGGAAGATGTAGCTCAAACGTTAAGTTTGCATTTATAAAAAAAAATATATATATATTCTCCACAGATTTCTTTGTTCGTAACTAAATTAAACTTGTGGTGCAATACACAAATTAACAAAAACCAATATACACTTTCGGATGTGAACAAAAATATAATATCTCAACTAATATGGACCATTTTCTACATTACCTGTAATCGATTTATCGATTAAAGACTTATGTGTGATATTTATTAATCTTAAATTATTATTTATATGTAGAAGAAAGCTCTATTATAATACACTTAAAATAACGTGCTAGGGTATCTTTTTAGTTATTCCCAATACGTCCCCTTATCAAAGCGTCTCATTCTCAAAATGTCCCATTCTCAAAACGTCCCATTCTCAAAAGGTCTCATTCTCAAAGCGGACAATTATCAAAACGTCTATTCGCAAACGAAAGGTACAAAACACAAACGCAGTGGCAGCAGCGGTGGTGCCAGCAGCAAAGTGGAAATAAAAAATTAATCGTCATAAGTAATAATTTTGCCACCACAGTCACTGCCAGCCACCACGTTAAACTGTTTTTACAAAAATATCAGGTTAATTTTTTGGCTTAACTTAACTTCAATAATTAAGACTGTGCATTATTTTTCACATTCTCACTTAAGTAGTAACTTAATGACCAGAATAATATTAAAACTCTCCAAAAAAAAAAAACTCCCCCAAGCTTATCACAACCGAAGCTTATCAGCGAAAGCCACTTTATTATTCAGTCGACGAAAAAAATAAACTAAGCACAGTTTCAAGTTGAAAAACTAAGCACAATAATGCAGTAAGCTCGCCCCTTATCCGCCGTATAAGTTATGCTAACAAGCCAGTTCGCGTGACTCGGTTCTCGCTAGGTCACCGAAACGCTACCGTGTGGACTAGCCTTAATCTGACGCGTCATTTCGAATAGCCTCTTAGAATTATGAGTGATCTGATTCTGAATTGTAGAGGACTGTTAATAAGGTTTTATTTAACTAGGTTCCTACCTATAACCACCTGCCTGATGGGCAGATGATAGAAAATTGGGAAATTTAGAAAAATTAAAATCTAAAATATTTGTTAATTTAATCAGGTGTTACTTTGCGAATTAGGGATTTCGATATTTAACGTAAAGGCTTAGGGATTCGGTATTCTTTCAATAATCATGTTATCTTACATTCATCTGATAACTTAAGTGAAATTGTGTTCCGGTTTGAAGGGCATTGTTTCCAGCGAAATTACTGGGCATATGAGACTTTAGATCCGATGTCTCAGGGTGACGAGCGCAGTGCAGTGCCGCGCAGGGTTATGCAATGCAGCGTTCTGGGTTGTGCTGTGACTGTTATGGGCAGGCGTAGCGCTTACCATCAAGCGAACGACTTGCTAGTCTCGACACTCAGTAAAAATAAGTTATTTTTCTTAAATTTTTCGCCATATTCAGTGGGAAGATGTAGTCTCTGCCTATCCTAACAAGAAAAGGCGTTTATGTATCTATTATGTATGTATGTATGTATGGCCCAGTATGCAGACTTATCACCTTGGTTCTTTGTAAGCTTAAACGATTACCTCACTACCAACGTTATATGATCGACTTTTCTACTAGTTAGTAAACTCCCAATCTCCGATCATTTGAATCGGTCTTTGTTTTTTTTAATCAATGATAAATAGTGTAATGTATCTTCCTTACTACCGCGCTCCCTGTCGGAATTAACAGGTTATGTTTTTTTATTAGGTAAAAAAAAAAAAAACTTTTTCTACAACCTTCCCTTCTTTTGTTGCAGCATCAAACCACCCTCAAAAGACGGCGTCACCAAGAGCAATCCCAGCAAGCGCCACCGGGAGCGACTCAACGCTGAGCTCGACACCCTCGCCTCCTTGCTGCCCTTCGAACAGAACATTCTTAGCAAGCTGGATCGCCTGTCCATCTTGCGGCTGTCGGTCAGCTACTTACGGACTAAGAGCTACTTCCAAGGTAAGTCCTTTTAATAGACAGCTCTCATAATGCTGAGGGCAGATGCTACTTTGCACAGGTACTCAACCTTGCATTGTGCTATCCACCCCGTTAAAAAAAACCATCACCGAAGCCCGAAGCCGGAGTTTTATAGTGGGAGGCCTCTTCTGTAAGAGACCGCTTGGGGAAATACCTTTACCAGATATTTATGTTATCCACCAAGCAGTAGTGTGCAAACATTACTGTGTTCCGGTTTGAAGTGCATTGTTTCCAGCGAAATAACTGGGCATAATTGATACTTTAGAGGCGATGTCTCACGGTGACGAGCGCAGTGCAGTGCCGCGATTATGGCAGGATTATGCAATGCAGTGGTCTGGCTGGTGCTGTGACTGTTATGGGCACGTGTAGCACTTACCATCAGGTGAACGGCTTGATCGTCTCAACACTGAGTCTTAAACCTCACCATTTATCTCGGGGGGATGGGGGATAACATCACGTGAGTGAAAGACGGCCCCCAAATAGACACGGAGCGGTAACCTAAACGCTTTGCAACCCGTCGCTACAGGGGTAGATCCTCGGCTAGGAAAAAAACCTTTTTAAACTCAACCCATACTCATTAGTTTACTTGATCTTTATTTTTTACGTTTTCTCTATGTTAGTTAGACTTAAGTTTTTGACTTGCAAACCTGCATTATTTTTGCAATATTTGATTTGAGTTTTGGTTTTTTGAATGCCTTGCTCCCTTAAGTTACAAGTAGGGAACATGAATAGTAACTTCTTACTTTACTAGGAGTAGTATATCCCAGTTAAGTCCCATAAAAGTAACTTCCATTCAAACAGTATCAGCTTACAAAATATTTACTCAACAAATAATTATGTTGAAATAAGCCCATTACCACTAATTCTAACCGCAGCTCCTTGTCGACTATCGTCTAACAAAATCGAATAAATCGATTTAGTATCGAGAGGATGTATTCGATTACTTATTAATGTGCGTACCGACACTTATTTAGCGCTGTCGGCCAATTTTATTGCATTCACTCGTATTAATATATGCGGTGAGACGTGTTCTCGATCGCGGCGAATCGATATTTAACTCGATTTTTATGTAATTGGTTCTTTAAATTACATTTTGCATTATTGTTAAGGGCAAATTCGAATAAGTTAATAATTCTATCAATAGAAGTCACTCGAAGTTATTTTGTATGTTTGTTTGTGTGATTCTCATCTCCAAATTACTAAACCGAATTTGTTGAATTTCTTTCAACAAATTGAAGTTGAAATCAACATAGGTTTTTATGCTAACCAAACGAGAATAATGCGAGAGTAGTCGTATGCCGCAACTAGTCATTAAATTTACCACTTGTGTGTCTCATTGTTATTTTTTTTTTGTTTTAGAACTCTTGAAAGATATAATAAAAGACATTCTACGTAACGCGTACGCGTTCTTCGTACGCAATGCAGTGTTCTCGGTGGTGCTGTGACTATTAAGGGCAGGCGTAGCGCTTACCATCATGTGAACAACTTGCTCGTCTTGTCACTAATCAAATAAAAAAAAAACGTAATAATAACCACATAATGCTCGTGGGGTTGAAAACAATCGACTACAAAAAGCAAATAGTTCTCATATTGTATTCTTTCTTTCATTCTTTCTTTGTTGATTCCTTTTTATTGTCATATAATGAAATATATTGAATAGTATTAAACCTTAAATTTGTCCCTATAAATTGAAACAATAATAATTATTCTACATACATTTAAATGTTCAGAAATTCGATACATAAAAACCGACCCAATTACCATACAAACTAGCATCAAACCCGGCTTTTCCTCATAATTGGCCGCGTAAATCTTGTACAAACATCCATACATCATACACCTTCATATATCAACATACATATCCATACTCAGGCATTGAATTATCGATGCTTCTTATAATTTTATTCAGGGTATGGGAGATATAAAAATCGGTGGGGGGTGAGTGCATGGTTTATGGCACACTGGGTTGTATTGACGGGTAATGTTGAGGCAGAAAACTTTAGTGCGGACCTTTATCAAGAAAAAGTGAAAAAAAATAGCTTTATTCCGCCTGAGTTGTCAGATGAATGTGCCATAGATTTTTGTTAAAAGCCCTAACCCCTTTTTTGAGGGGGGAAATGCCGTCGCACTATTCCTTCCGACAGGGGGGGTGAGGGTGGGGGGTGTGTGGGATATGAACCCACTAAAACCCCCCGTGAGCAGTCCTCCGCTGAGGTGGGCAAGACGGAGTCGCGCTAGCTGTAACCATCTTGCTCCGGCAGAACATGAACAATGGAAAAACAAAACCCTCCTTCTCTGTGCAGTGTCGAAAAACCAGTTTTAATGTCAATTTAAAAAAATATGTCTGCGACAGTACCACAAAAAAGTCGATAATTCTAATTAAATCGATTGTTGAAGCATCGATTACACCGGTTATAATAATATCGATTCGTAAAGATTTCGGCCGCGCCGCAGGGTGCTACCGTTGACAGTTAGACATTTAAAAAGTTATTTTCGAAATGGCGCGCAGTACCAGTAGCTATTAAATTACACTACATGTACACTGGGATTCTTAGAAAGAGTCGAACGTTGTATGATTAATGCGATGAAAATGGTAGCTTTTTTTGTATGGAACGAGAACGAACATGAACCTATAAAAATGGACGACGCAATGCCAAATACGAAAGTAGGGCTAAGCAATGTGACGTTGATGAATGTTGTTAGGGTGGTCAGGAAGCACTTTTCTTCTTCAGAGAAAAATGCAGTAAAAAGGAAAATATTTTTACTGCCAAAACTCAATTGGAAAGCGATTATCGTCTACGATGTCATTTGTGATGAAATAATTGAGATTAACTGAAATTTTGACTTCTATTTTTATTTTTATTTTATTTATTTGATGCACAAAACAAATTACAACCGTTGTAACTTATGAGCTAATTAAAGTAGTTTAAAATCTGGAATCTGATTGGCATAACCTGATGCGAATTCTTGCCTACTGGCGTAACTTGAGTGCTTCAGTTTTGTGTTTAGTGCAGTGCTGTCCTCCGTTAGTTATTTATTAGTTCATGGGTATGTACCCCATTAAAAGGTATCATAATTTATGATAATTACTTACGATTGCGTCTGTAGACTGACTTAGAAATAACTTTGAACTATTTCTAGAATAGTTTCGTTCAAAATATTCACTGAAAAGTAGAAATAATAATCTATATTAAAAATTTCTTAGAATCATTGCATAGGTAACTAGATGCCGCAAGTATTGTTGCTCAAGAACGAAATAAAATGTCACATTTCATTAAAACCCATTCAGCCGTTACAAATGAGTATTTTTGGAATATATAATACATTATTTTTGCAAAAAAGCTTTTATAAACTAAATAAGCAGTAGTGTGAAAACATTACCGTGTGCGGTTTAAAGGGCAATGTTTCCAGCGAAATTATTGGCCATTATGAGACTTTAGAGCCGATGTTTCAGGATGACGAGCGCAGTGCAATGTCTGTTTATATTATATAGGTTGTAGTTTAGAAATCTCCTAATCTAAATGTAGTAGAAAATAATAACAAAATGTACGAGGTATAAGTTTTACGTTTCATTACGTGGTTATTTACCCCATCCACGTCTCAACTTTACAACGCTCACCTTATTTACCCACCCTGCCGCCCGGTACCGGCCCGTACCGGCCCCGTACGGAAGAAATTATTGATTGTATGCTAATCCAATGCCTTCCCAACTTTATTGATGGCGAATCGACCCCGCTTAGACCTGCAATGGTTTAATAGCCTTCTAAAAATGTGATTTAGGACGAGATAGGGTATAAAAAATGGAATATATGACGCCGTAAAATGGATGATAATTTTGTGAGTTATAGTCCTGATTGTGCCATTATTTTCGGTTGTGAATCGTCTGGCAAATTTTTCAGTTTTACAGGAAACTATAACAAATTTTTAACAACTCAGATATTTTTTTACAGCTCTGATATTTTTTTACAAGCAAGATATTTTTTAGAATTCTGATATTATATTAACAAGCCAGATATTTTTTACATGTGATATATATTTTACAATCCGAATATTTTTTTACAAGCAAGATAGTTTTTTACAAGCCAGATAGTTTTTACAAAAGTCGTTGTTTATAAGCTCGGTGTTTTCTTCTAAGATGCAGTTCAGTGTGCCAGTCTTTCGGACATTATTAGAATCAAATGGTAAAATTTTTGAAAACGCCACTTGGAGAAGCTCCTTTCTCGCAAGATGCTGAGGAAATTACGAACGGTGATGGATTGTGAATCACCACCATAACAAAATGTACGAGGTAACATCACCACTGCAGCATTCTCCAGCCTTATCATGACCATGGTCCATGTAACTTGATTCAAAACGCTAATGGCATGCAAAAGTTACGTATATTAGACATACATGTCTATTACCTAATTATACAAAATATTTAGTTATGGTAGGCCTCTTCTGCAAGATACCGCCTTTGCCCGATATTCATCCGCCAAGCAGTAGTGTGCAAACATTACTGTGTTGCGGTTTGAAGGGCACTGTTTCCAGCGAAATTACTGGACATTTAAGAGTTTAGAACCGATGTCTCAGGGTGACGAGCGCAGTGCAGTGCCGCGCAGGATTTTGTAATAGAGAATTCTGGGCGGCACTGTAGCTGTTTGGCCGGGCGTAGCGCTTACCACAAGGTAAACGACTTGCTCGTCTCGTTACTTAGTAACTTAAAAAAAAACAAGCCACTTATTCATCACAAGCTGTGTTTCGCTAACATGGAATGAATGAATGATGATTAGAATGATGATTAAAATGGAACTAAGAAGCGATGAAGAGAAGCGGTGGTAGCCTAGTGGGAGAACGTCCGCCTTCCAATCAGAAGGTCGTGAGTTCAAATCCCAGTGCGGGCACGTACCAATGTGTTTCTGTAAAACATATGTACGTAATTATCACTCGCTTTTCGGTGAAGGAAAACATCGTGAGGAAACCCACATACCTACCCGAGAATTATTTCCGAGGTACTGGGCCCCCGTGGTGGATTATGGCCTAATCCTCCTCACGAAAGTGAGGAGAGACCCGTGCCCAGCAGTGGGACGTTATGGGTTGATGATGATGATGATGAATTAACTAAGATTAAAAATCTGGTCACCTGAAGCTTTAGCGTCATTGTTATAAAATCTAATTTAGTTCAAACGTCGAGACTAATTTAGCGTGCTTGAACCATGAGTCAGGACTCGTAGGCGATGAATGTATAAATTGATCTGATAAGACCAGGGTTAACATCCTTTGGGTTAAACGTACGAGTAAATAAAAGGTTTTGGTTGAAGGTAGATAATCAGTAGTTACTGTGTAGTAGTGTTCTGTAACTGCAGGGTTTCTTCGTAAAAGACCTTCTTTAAAGGTCAAATAAGTGATTTTTAATCAAATAAAGTAATGAATATACTATTGTATACCATTATAAAGTATTTTAAGTTCTCAAGTATCTCCGTTAAATTTCATCATATCTCGTTCAGCCGTTTCGGCGTGAAGAAGAAACACACACACACACACACAATTACTTATAGACAATCTTTGGATTGCAAGGATTTTGATGTTGCTATGTAGTAATTATTCCAGTAATGAAATAAATATATTGATACATCAGATATTATAATAATATTTTATTATTAACTAGCTGTGCCCTGCCACGCTTCGCTGTGGCACATTCGCACATTCGCTGATATGTCACTGATGAAAAGAATAGATAAAAACAATCCCTGATGCGGATTATATATCATGCTAAAGTTTCAGCTCGATCTGTGCAGAACGTTTTGAGTTTTTGAAGCGTACACAAACCAACATAACATTTTTATATAAATAGATAGATTGGGTTGATGGTAATGATAATGAAGATATAATGGAATTGCAAACTATTTTACAGCGCATATACCTAATAACGTCGTTTATAGGCAAGGTAAAAAAGTACGCCCCAGCCAATTTTAATTTAATAAAAATAATTAATGGGCAATTAACTGTGCGCATTAGCCTCACACAAAACACTACCCGTCGCGATGATGGATCACCGCCTTATCGGGAAATATTGTTTTTCGTAAAAACACCCTGTAGGTAAGGAGGGGACTGCTAAAACTTTTACGTCGTTCTTATATTTGAAAATCAGAATCAGTTGGTTTATCTGATGGTAAGCGCCATGTCAGACAGGAACAGTTGCAGTGCCATCTAGCAGTTTGCATTGGTAAAGCTTACGTGACACTGTACTCGTCATCGTGAGGCATTCAATCTTATGTGCAGTAATTACGGTTCAAATTTGAACACAGCAATGTTTGCACACTACTGCTTGGTGCATTAATATCTGGTGTGGTACTTTCTCAGGTAGTTTTTTGCAGAACAGGCCTATCAATGAGATGTAATACAGTTTTAAACTTTTGTTTTAGTTTCGTTTCTGTTTACAGTTTTTTTCCATTCAAACTGATATTATAAGACTGTAAAGTCAGTTCACTTCATTGTAGGAAGTAATATTCGAAACTATAGATCTTGTTTTTTTTTCTTTTTTTCACTTAAACTCAAAATTCAATCATTTGTTGCAAGGAGGCAAAAATATTGCACTTTCACCATTTAAAAACCTAAGTCTCATAAACATTGAGAAAAATTAAAAATAAATCAGAAATACCTACTAATAATCCTTGAGTGCTATAAGGTTATGTTTTATCCCGGAAAATGCAAATTTCCTGCGGGAAAACGGGAATTACACGGATACAGGTACACTTTCAAAATGTGTAGCAACTAAGCTTTTCAGGCGTCCACCGCTTGGTCTACCCTTTGAAAGTAAAAAAGCTAATTTGTCACATCGAGCGAGCTTATCGCGGCTTGTAGTTGATTTCAGAATCTAAAAAAATGTCGTGATAAGAAATTAATTTCAAGGAGGTGTGGTAACGTGTGGGGAAGGCTTGGTGTAGGGCTTAATTGCCCTTATGGGAAAGGCATTAAGAAAATATTTACTTGGCAGTTTATATATAGCATTTATATATGGCAGTTTATATAGGACCATCTCATTCTCTTTTTTCTCTCATTCTCTTCAGTCTATTGTTGAGTGACGTCATTTACGAGTGTGTGGCGCCAATCTAGGCGTCCAGTTTAAGGCCTTAAAATGAACTGCATGGAATAAGAATAAGTACGTGGTTACCCCCCAGAGAGTCAATATTATGTCGTAGGTACTCAAGTGAAAATGAGGCCTCCGTTAGTACTGTACAAAGGAACCGAATACATAATTCATAACCTTTCTACATACAAGTAGGTACCTAGTAAAAGCTCGAGGTTCAGTGCACAATAGCGCCCCGACCACCTTGCCGCTTATTTATATTTAAAGCGAGGGCGGGCGCCGAGCCGCCGCCGCCGCCCTAGTTGTGAAGGGCGGCAAAATCGAGTCATTAATAGGTTTCATATTTTGAGTATTTCTTTCTTATTTTTATGGTGATACATTTGGTAACACTATAATGTATTTTAGACGATCTGCACGGTTTAAGTGGGTGAACCGACGTAGGCCGACTGGGTTATTTGAGGTTGCGGGTTCGATTCCCACACAGGGCAAGTGTAGGTGTGCTGTTTGTTATGAGTCTTCTTCCAATATTTGTGGATTTTTAGACGCAACACAAAGGGAATATTTTTTTAATGAGATCGTGACGAACATGTTGAATAAAGTATAATTACCCCCAAGTCTTTCATCTAGTGGTAAGTGTTATTTTAGCCAATAGCATAAATTGCAATGCCAACCGCTCAAAATGCTTGTGGACAGAATGTCGTAGAAATGCACTGCGCTCGTCACTGACACACATGGTTAACACAATTTTTAGATTTTTTTATTCCAAGTAATACTTATAATCGGAAACATTTGCAATTTTTTTATATATTGGCTCTAAAGTCTCATATACCCAGTAATTTCGCTGGAAACAGTGCCCTTCAAACCGGAACACAGTAATGTTTTCATACTACTGCTTGGCGGATGATTAACTAAAAGAAAAAAATGACTACTTGGCAAACTTCTACAGTAATCGGAATTTCAATTTCCGCTTTCTAATATTAAGATATCTATGTATATATATAAATATATATATATATATATATATACATTTTTTGAAAATTGGAAAATTGGAAATTGAAATTCCGATTACTGTAGAAGTTTGCCAAGTAGTCATTTTTTTCTATATATATATATATATATATATATATATATATGAATTCCATTTACCTTGATCACGCCATACTAGTAACTTGAGAATGACTGGACCAATTCAGTAATAATTTTTCAAATATTCGTTATAGTCTGTGAATATGAATAGAAAAATTGGAAGATAAGCCCTAAAAATTGAAAAATTTGAGAAAACAGATTTTTTCTATGTAGTTTTTCACAATCTTCAGTTATTCCTAAATATCGTGGTAGTTTTTAACCTGGGGAATGCGGAGTTATTGCGGGAAAACTGGAATTACGCTGGCGAAACCGCGGAACGCAGCTAGTTTTGAATAAATATGTTTTTCTTAGCCCTAAATAATATCTATAAAAATCAATTCACTATTTTATATCCAAACAAATTCACAATGCAAGCTGTAAAAAACACAATATGTCCTAAAAATCCCTACATTCAACCAATGGGATTCGCAGACGCACCCCTCCAAGAATGGTCGCCTCTAGGCACTGTCAAAATATCAGGGGTAGTTTGTAAAATTTGCCGACTCCTCGGAGGGTAGAGGGGCGGATGGAAACAACCCTTAATGGCGCAATCGCGTGATAGAATTTTAGTAGTGACCCGCCGTGGCCCGTGAAAGTGAAAATATCTGCATAGAGTTGTTGAAACGATATTTTTTTTATCTTAATAAAATTATAAATGTAAAAGCATGTGTACTCAAGTGTGTATGTGGATTTTGATGGGTACATAGAGATTTTGGAAATAACGCATAGATCATTTTCATCCGTGAGTAAAGCCACGATGCGCGGATAGTTGGTTATATGCCTGGTGTTAGGTTAAGTATGATGATAAATAACATTTTTTTTAAATTATGAATTTTTAAAATATGTAAACATACAATAGAGTTAGACTCGTCGTTTTGAAGTTGGTTAAAAATCGATATTTAAAATCGATTTGAACTTTACGTGGATAAAATATCAACGTTTTGCTAAAATACAGCCCAAATAAAATAACGTGAAAATCGGTCGGATCGGTATTAACAACTCTGTACAGATCATTTATATTTGAACGCGGCAAGGTAAATTTTATTATAACCAAATTGTAAGCAATATTTTGGTAAATATTTTGGACCGAAGCTTGTTTGTGTTCTACGCAAACAGACATAAATATCAACCGCATTCTCTATAAATATGAATTAGGTATCTTGGCTTATTTTGCAAATAGTTTCTAGTATATAAAACCGGATGTACAGACTACTCAGCTCGTGATCTGGAATTCCGGATTGAAGGACATTGTTTCCAGCGAAATTACTGTCCATATGAGACTTTAGAGCCGATGTCTCAGGGTGACGAGCGCAGTGCAGTGCCGCGCAGGATTATACAATGCAAAGTTCTGGATAGTACTGTAACTGTCTCTCACTTTCGTGAGAACGGTTAGGCCATAATTCACAACAGGCCAACATCCACAAAAAAAAATTAAAAAAAATGTAATAAAATATATATAAGACAGACTTCATAGCTCGAAATATTGGCTTCATAGTCAATGCGCAGGAATGATCAGAGAGTGAACAAATTCATAATTACTCATTTAACACTTTGACTGCTGAGCCGATTTTCTTGTCTAGCCACGGGTATGGATCTGCACACACCGTTGTGTTTTCCCATACAGCTAACACCACAGTTGTGTTTCCCGCACTCTCGGCAAGTTGTGAAAAACACCACAGTTGTGTTTTCAGCAGCGAACGTGTTAAATGTGGAATATCAACCTAGTTATTCAGATAACTAGGTAGGTAAGAAAATGTAGAAATATATAGTTTTAATTCCGATAAGTTGTCAGATGAATGAATGTGTGATAGGACTTTGTTGGATGGTTGAAAGCTATATATTTCTATATTTTCTTATTGATTATGGAGTTCCGCAAAGTAATACCTGATTCTATCAACTAACTAGCTGTGCCCTGCCACGCTTCGCTGTGGCACATTCGCTGATATGTCACTGATGAATATAATAGATAAAAACAATCCTGGACGCGGATTATATATCATGATAAAATTTCAGCTCGATCGGTGCAGGAATTTTTGAGTTTTTGAAGCGTACACAAACCAACATAACATAACATATAAACTAGGTACGCATATAAGATTATCGCTGTATACTAGACATAAACGTTTCAAAGACTTATACCTACTGATATAAATATACAGATTTAATCTAAAATACCTACAATGATTAGTTATAAACGACTGAATCAGCAACGCTTACTATGATTTACGTTGTAAGTAAGATCGGATAGACATTTGCGTAAATATCTATTTGGTTGGAAATACGATTAATTTAGGTAATAAATATTGTTGTAATGATTGTAAAGAGGTTTTTTTGTAAATTAAGTGCCTTGTTTCATGCGACAAGTGATAATAAAACTTAAAGAAATACATATTAATATAATTTCTAGATACTTGACAAATTGTATTGACATTTATATGACACCACTATCGCCACCAAAATCCACACTAAACACCACCCATATCGGTTTAGGAATCTTGAACATTTTACACTTTTTGAGAGTAGTGGGAGGCCTCCTCTGCAAGAGACCGTCTGGAGAAGTACCATACCGCCGCCAGATATCCATCCGCCAAGCAGTAGTGTGCAAACATTACTGCGTTCCGGTTTGAAGGGTATTGTTTCCAGCGAAATTACTGGGCATATGAGACTTTAGAGCCGATGTCTCAGGGTGACGAGACGAGCGCAGTGCAGTGCCGCGCAGGATTATGTAATGCAGGGTTCTGGGTGGTGCTGTGACTATTATGGGCAGGCGTAGCGCTTACCATCAGGTGAACGGTTTGCTCGTCTCATTACTCAGTCAAATAAAAAAAAGTAAAGGCTTTTGAGAGCCTAAAAGTGAGTCAGTTTAAAAATTATACTTTTCATAACAACTCGGAACTAAATTGAAAGTGTTAGAAATTAAATTAACCCAAATAAAATACAACAAAACAGGAATGTACGCACCCTAGAGGGCGCAGGCTTAGATAATTTTTTATTACAACATATCTAAGTAATTTATGTTCAACATACTTCGGCCATAATGAGTTTATGGTAATCAGTATAAAAGTGACACCATGTTTGTAAATTAAGTATGAATGTGTCTGAATTTAATTTATTAGATTCAGCCGGGTTGTATTAGTTTAGCTTTAGAGTTATTTGTTTCGTTTTTGCACCAAATTGTGTATTCTTCATGGTTGAAAGTTTTGTATTTTTTTAAATACTCAATAATACCTATTTTAATTTCACTCAATTTTTTTTCCAAAGTTAAAAAAATATTTACAGAACTTAAAAAAAATTGGATAAAATTAAATATAAAACTAAAACTAAATCTTAACCTTACCAATTTAATTGGTATATTGTTTAATTGGATTTTGAATATTATCAAGAGTCTTCCGGTTTTTTTGTTAACTTTTATTACTACCCATTATTTTATTATTATTAATATGAATATCATTAGTCGTTATATAAAATCAAAATTAGTAAGCAAACGAACAGATTTTTCATAGATAGTAAGAGTTAAAAAAAAATTCATTAAAAAAAATAATAATTGCAAAAACAAAAAAAATATAGCAAAAAAAAAAATTTGCAAAAAAAAAAACAAAACAAAAACAACTGCCCTAAACAATTGCAGTCACACCTATGTCAGAATTTATGTACTTAATATAGGTAAACGGTAAATACTAGAGCTCTTAAGCAAATGTTAATGTTTCACCTCAATTCAAAGGTCAAAAATAACCACTTCCCTTCACTTGTTAATAAAAATAACCACTACCGAACCTAAAACAATTTTAACATAATTACTCTTCTCTAGTCATCTATATACATACCTTATAGCAACAAATACTAGGCCGTGGACGTAGTGAGGACTTAATTTGGGGCGAGATTGAAAAATCATAATACAACTAGCTGTGCCCTGCCACTCTTCGCTGTGGCACATTCGCACATTCACTGATATGTCACTGATGAAAAAAATAGATAAAACCAATCCTTGATGCGGATTATATATCATGTTAAAATTTCAGCTCGATCGGTGCAGAACTTTTTGAGTTTTTTAAACGTACACAAACCAACATAACATTGTTATATATATAGATTAGTAAAAATAGGATAATTTAAATAAAAACTATTTTAAACTTTGAACTGTGGTATAATACTTATTCGCTTTGCTAGCTATTGGTAAACATGATATCCGTCTTAGACAATATCTTACAGACAGTTATCATTTTCAAACTAAAGTGTGTCAAAATCGTCTTATAAACTAAAAACAATCTTGACTTGTTGATTTGAATTTAGATCGTTTTTAAAACAACTAAAGGTGGGGGGCTATGCCCCTTTTTTCACTTGCTACGCTCCTGCGCCGGACTATTTATAGCAACGTCAATTTATACGATATAATGCATACGAGAACGCTACCAAGTGTCGAAGTGTGATTAATACTCCACAAATATGGTGTTTAAACAAGAAAATTCTACTTTATTATGTACGGTCAAGGTTTGTTTTTGAATGGTAGAGTAGTGTTAGGCTTTTAGCTTGAGTTTAAATAATTAACACAGGGTTAATCGCGGTCACGTTTGTATGAAAATGGTTTAGAGGTGGGATTCCAAAGGATTATCTGACTGTTACTCGAATTAATTCAACAGTTGTTAAAACAGTTTCTACTACATTTTTTGTGTTTTTAGCGGCCTTATAACAAATATTTGTTATTTGTTATTTGAGTTTTGTTGTTTGTTAGACTGGGTTGGATGCAGAGAAAATTATTAAAAAAAAAAACAACCTAAAACTAATGGCAATAGCTTAGTAAGATAATATTTAAATTGACATTAATTAATAACAAATTAACCGTTTAATTTATTAAAATTTTTTATTAATTAGCTTTCATAGTCTCGCCATGATTTGTTTCCCAATTGCGTCACACTTTGTTTACACTCTGCCCAAATGTTTTATTTTTATTTGACTTAGTGACGAGACGAGCAAGTCGTTCACCTGATGGTAAGCGCTACGCCTGCCTAACAATGCCACCCAGAATTTAGTATTGCATAATCATGCGCGGCATTACACTGCGTTCGTCACTCTGAGACATCGGCTCTTAGTCTCATATGCCCAGTAATTTCACTGGAAACAGTGCCCTTTAAAATGGAACACAGTAATATTTGCACACTACTGCTTGGCTTAATTTGGTATGCAAAAAACTGTTTTGAATCGCATATCTATCTACATCTCACGTAACAAAAAGTAGAAAGTGCAAAATACTGTTAAAGTTAAAGTGAAACGTCAGTTATCTGCCAGGATCACCGACGAGTATATGAGTCAGTGGCACGTCACGCTATGTGTTTACTCTAAAGACACCTCGTTGTAACAACTCTATGTATTTCCTAGCACGTGACGGATAGGTTACGGTGCAGGGGCCTCACCACGAACAGTTAATTCCATCCAGTTTAAGGCCTTAAACCGAACTGCCCTGCTAACTGTCACCACCAATATCGCTCAGCGTTCATAAGTCGACCAGAAACATTTATCCAAAGAGATCGGAACAATTTGTTTGCATTTATGGGAGTTTATATAGCTCCATCTCATTCTCTTTTTCTCACATTCTCTTCAGTCTATTTTTGAGTGACGTCATGTCACGTTTGTCATTTATGAGTGTGTGGTGCCAATCTAGGCCGTTCCGTTTAAGACCTTAAAATTAACCAACCAAGGTAGGTATATGTTAATAAGTGAAATATTCATAATCCATCATCATCATCATGAACCCATATCGGCCCACTGCTGAGCACGGATCTTCCCACACTTTTGTGAGGAGGATTAAGCCATAATCTACAACGGGCCCCGGTCTGGACTGATGGATACCTCTGAAAAAATTCTCGGGTAAGTGAGTTTCCTCACCATGTTTTCCTTCACCGAAAAGCGAGTGATAATTACGTACATATGTTTTTAAAAAAACACATTGGTACGTGCCTGCACTGGGATTTGAACTCACGACCTTCTGATTAGAAGGCGGACGTTCTCCCACTAGGCTACCATCGCTTAACTGTATGATAGATTAATTAAATAGACACGTTACATTGCACAGTTTTTACTTATCAGCGAAGTCCATACTCTTCATTTAACGGATCATAAAAGAGATATTGCGGCCACGGCCCAATAATTCTTATACTGTGGTCTATAGGATCGAAATTTAATTGGACTTCATTCATGATACTTTCATTCTTTTTTATTCGTTGTGACGATGATTGTTGCCTGGGAGACTGAGGCTGATACAAGCAAGGTCGTTAAGTTAATTTTTGGTATAAATAAAAATATTTTTTAATTAAATATCTTAAAAAAATCTTACTCTGTGACAAATTTAACGTCACTTCTGACAGAAAAATGAAATCATAGAACTTAAACATTTTCTCAAGATACACACACACTTATACACACAAAGATACTCACAGACAAACAACAACAGAAGAAAAAACAAATAAGGCAAAGATTTGTGTGAACCACAGGCATTTGTTCTGTCATTGGATGTTTGTATGATGATAGTCTTAGTTCCTGATACAAGGAATCCTAGTTTAGTAACACGATCAATATGTTATCGTGACGAAAGAACTATCAATTCTCATACAGTTTAACACGTGCACTGCTGAAAAACACAACTGTCGTGTTTTTCATAACTTGCCACGAGTACGGCAAAACACAACTGTTGTGTTTGTTGTATGGGAAAACACTATGGCGCGTGCAGAGCCGCACCCGTGGCTAGACAAGCAAGACGGCTCAGCAGTCAAAGTGTTAAACTAACAAACGATTCGAATGTATTTTATTAGAGAATTCAAAGCTACATTATGCCTTATTTGATCTCAGTTCGGCATCGAATCATTGTTTTCTGTTCCCTAAGTTTAAACACCTTAGCCTAAATGACCGCTAGCTCTCCTTCCACTGTATATAGTAATTATGTTAGAAAGCATGCATGACTTTTCTTAGGAGAAAACTGATTCAGATATGGTTAAGTCAATTATGTAATTATATTCCTGTCGGTGTTGTGGTGATCTGAATGATAGCTTCGCTGGAGAGCTCGTAATATTGTGTTGACATGTTTTGTTGGGAAGACAAGTTCAACAAGTTATTGTCTAGCTTTTTTTAACATGTTCAGTGCTGAACCGTTTTACTTTTTTGGCTCTTTTGAGAATCTTCACACAACGTGTGTGTTTACTGTTTACTGGCGTTGTGACGTAACTAAACTCAAAAAGCAGTGCGGGCGCACACAACTGGTGTGGTAAAATTGACAATACAGCAGTGCGGGTTCGCACGCCAGGCGTGTTTTCGCTTGCCGTAAAATTATGAAATACAGACGTGTGTGTTTTAGTGGGAGAACATCCGCCTTCCAAGAAGAGGGTCGTGAGTTCAAATCCCAGTGCGGTCACGTATTAATGTGTTCTTGTAAAACTTATTAGATGTAAGTAATTATCAGTCGCTTTTCGGTAAAGGAAAATATCGTGAGGAAACTCACATACGTACCCGAGAAATATTTCTTGAGCTACGCCTGCCTATAACAGCTACAGTGCTACCCAGAATCTGTTGCGGCACTGCACTGCGATCATCACCCTGAGATACTGGTTCTAAAGTCTCATAATGTCTAGTAATTTCGCTGAAAACTGTGCCTTTATTTATTTATTTATTTAAGTATTTTTAGCACACAAATGGAGTACAAGGAGTACTTAATGCTAAGTAGCATTTTCTACCAGTCATCCTGGAGGTGTAACTGAAATGGTGGTGGTGTGGCAAAACGAGAGAGCCGAGAAAAGTATATTTAAAAGATATTTAGTTATAGAGTATTTTATTATAATACAACTAAATATATAACGTTATAATAGACTAATAAATACAATATAAAATAAACATAGATAAGGATATATTATTCGAACCTTTCAAACCAGAACACAGTAATGTTTGCACACTACTGCTTGGCGGATGAATAACTTTGCTACTTGATGGTAGTTACGAGTCAGGCAGACCTTTTAACACCTTACTTTATTAGGTTTTCCTCTTCATTTGAAAATCATTAGCCTAATTAATTTACCATAAAATATTTATTATTCCGTAACAGTCTTAAATTCCAAGTCTACATTAAGACCGGACTAATTCCGTAATGCCTCAAACATATCGGAAACTGAGTGCCGAGCTCGGCACCTTATCAGTGACTTTGCCGAGCGCTACCTGTTAAATATGGTAGAGGTCCGACTGTATTGCACCTTATACAATCCATAGAACTGGCAACGTAATTATGAAGGTGAATCTACTTTCTTATTTATCGGTTTTAATAACAGGTTTGCACTTTTCACCTTTGCCAGATATTCATCCGCCAAATAGTAGTGTGCAAACATTACTGTGTTCCGGTTTGAAGGGCACTGTTTCCAGCGAAATTACTGGGCATATGAGACTTTACAGCCGATGTCTCAGGGCGACGAGCGCAGTGCAGCGCCGCGCAGGATTATGTAATGCAAAGTTTTGGGTGGCTTTGTAACTGTTACGTCTGGCGTAGCGCTGACCGACATCAGGTGAACGACTTGCTCACGTCAAATATAATTAAAAAAAAAAACTTTTACCATTGTAGGTACATTTCTATAGATATTTACGGGTAAAGTGCCAGATAGTTAATACCAACAAAGTCCTATCATACATTCATTTGACAACTTAGGCGGAATTAAAACTATATATTTCTACTTTTTCTTATTGGGTAAAGTACCATTATTTATTCTGTGCTGACATGGTGAGGGAAAAACCGTGAAAAAAAAACCCCTCACAACCTTTTTTTCAGATTAAAAAAGTAGCCTTTGTCCTTTCTCAGGCTCTAGCCTATCTTTGTACCAAATTTCATTTATATTGGTTTAGTAGTTTAGCCGTGAAAGCGTAACAGAAAGACAGACAGAGTTACTTTCGCATTTATAATATAAAATGTAGGCATCTTATAAAAAAATGGCCACTTCTACTACATTTACAAGTCTACCTTTCAACGTCTTACTCATCGAGGTGCCTTCATAAATCTCAGCTCATTTGAATGTCGATTGTGATCGCTGCGCCGGCGCAGCCACTGTTTTATAGCCCGAGAACCACGATCACGGGGTGGGAAATGACGTGGAACAGTAAAAAAAAAAACGTGATCTTAATGGAAATACTAGGTTATAAGTTTTCAAACGGTTTCTATATCAACAAAACTTGAGAGTCTCCTTAACCAGTCCAAAAAAAAAAGTTGAAGTCTGTGATTTTAACACGTTCAGTCTTCGATCGTGGATACGAAGCGTTCACTGCTGAAAACACAACTGTTGTGTTTTTCATAACTTGCCGCGTGTGCGGTAAAACACAACTGTTGTGTTTATTGTATGGGAAAACACTATGAAGTGTGCAGAGCCGCACGTGTGGCTAGATAAGAAAATCGGCTCAGCAGTGAAAGGAAGTCTGTGATTTTGTAGTAATGATGCCAACATATATGGCTGTATAAGAGAAGAGGAAAACGAGGTCTAGAGAGTAGGAAATGAATTGATATCCATTCAAGTGTGGCAAGTGTCCATGGGCGGTGGTAACTGTTTACCATCATGGGCCATCGGCTTCTATCATATAAAAAAATATTAAATCCGCTATTTATACGATCAAAGCTATTTAGTTCTTAGAAATTTATTCTGATTTTTAGTATATGGATTCTTTAGGTCCTGGAAAAGGAAATTTTAAAAGAATCCTACTCTTAGTAGATATATAAGTAACCTCTATATTGCAACACCACTGAATGAGGAAAACTTGATAGAGAAAAATCGTACCAATTCGTTACACTAAAATATATCTATCTATATATATAAAAATGTTATGTTGGTTTGTGTACGCTTCAAAAACTCAAAAAGTTATGCACCGATCGAGCTGAAATTTTAGCATGATATATAATCCGCATCAAGGATTGTTTTTATCTATTTTTTTCATCAGTGACATATCAGCGAATGTGCGAATGTGCCACAGCGAAGCGTGGCAGGGCACAGCTAGTATATTATATTTTTTTAAGAGAACCTATCTCTATTTTATCGACGTAAGGGAGAAATTTTATAGCTATCGTCACACTTTTCTGTTACGCTCGTAACGCTCATACGTCGCGTGCCCTGATGTTTACCCAACGAGTGACGTCGCATGTTTGACGGCTCGGAATGAGACACAAACAAACACAAATATTTCACTTCTTACGCATGTACTGTGTACTTGAACACACCTTTTTTTATTTGATAGGTTTTTTTTTCACTAAAAATCTTGTCTTTTTTAATCTTTTGTTTTTAAGGACTTTTAAACATCATGTTCTCGACAACTCCATAGAGTATTAACCTCAGAGGCCTTTATAGAAGCTTACAAATATTTACAGCATAAACGCAAACCTAAAAACCTAACCTAACCTTTAAAATATAACAAACTCCCTAATGATTCTAATTCACACCCAATGCATTTCATTCCCGGTCGATAACAATCCCTCACACCCAACTCCGAAAACAAAACAAAAAATAAAAAACAAAGGAAAGACAAAATCAGTGCAACTCACGACTTGGCCGGTCGGTGACAAAACGTTTTTACGCCTTGGCCTTACAGTTGTTCAATTTTGTTTTACCTTCTTTTGTTTTGCTCACTTTTGTTTTACCCATTTTTGTTTCATTCGCCCATTCTTGTTTTGTTTGTTCTCGTTATGGAGATTTAATTAAGTTTTAATTTTATCTCGCGGCTCCCGTTTTTTAATTGAGAGTATTTTTTTAGGTTTTAAACCTTACAAACGTATCGGAAGAAATATTGTTCTTTGTTAAGGTTTTAATTGTTGGTCGAGTTATTTTGAGAGCAGCTGCATTACTTTAATTATTGATCAGGGATATAATATATATTGTGAGAAATCGTTTTTAATTAGCCTGTATTTAAATTAATTTAGGCATAGGTATATATTGGAGATTGCAATGAGTCATTTGCAAATTAGATAAAATATTTCACATATTAATTAGAAATTATAATTATCACAACCAAACCACTCCATCTATTTGTATTATATGTTCTATTCTATTAAGTAATTGTTTATTAAATATTTTTTCCATAAAGCTTATTGGATTTTTTAATGATGATTAACCTAGATAATAATGTTGACATTGGTTTTTAACATTATTCTAATAGTTATTATAATATATTTTTTGTTTTTTTTTCGCAATTACCTTTAATCTGGTACCTTTTATAATTATTATTAATTACATAGTTATGTTTATTTAACCCTTTGTTAAGGGCACAACGTTAAATTATTCCCTTAAAGGTCAGGAATTTAAAGTGTAATTAGCAGTTTGCAGTGTTGTACTTAGTTTTAATTATTTCAGATTACAGTTTATCGCAGGCAAATGCCTGCGCTAGGTTAAACTTAGACGTTTGAGCGGCCATTTTAATATTAAAGCTGCGCCGCGGTTTCACCCGCGTTTTATTATACCACAGGAACCGTTTAAGTCTACGGGATCAAAAGTATGCTATGTGTTAATCCAGATGATAAACTGTTTTTTTATGTTGTTAAGTAAGGAGATGAGCAAGTCGTTCGTCTGGTGGTAAGCGCCAATCCTGCCCTTAACTTCTTAATTTATTGATTAATTTCTTTTAAATCCGTTCAGTCGTTTTTAACAAACATTCAAACATACATTTTTTTGCGTTATTATACTATAGATAATGTTAATCAGTAATATTATTTTTTTATTTTGTGGTCATAGATAGGTCTTGTCTGCAAAAAAATGTGTGAGAAAGCCACTTTTTAGCCTGATATTCTGATATATATTGAACAATTGTGAAAGTTTGTGATGATGGATTGACGTTTGTTACTCCTTCACGCAAAAACTCCTGAACGGATTTGGATGAAATTTGACACACAGATAGTTTATAACCTGGATGAGCACATAGGGTACTTTTTATCCCGTAAAAATTTGCAGTTTCGACGGGACAATACTCAACGTGGGCGAAACCGCGGAGCGCAGCCAGTTGCCGATATAATTGTAGCCGTATCAATTACAATTATCGCGTAGTAAAAATTCTTCGCTAAAAACGTTGAAAATTACTAACTATCCACATTTGTTAGCAATTAAAATACATTGCAGAAGCTAACGGTCATAATGAGCGGTAATAAGTCGAGACAAATGATTGGAAAATGTGTTTGTTTTCTAAACATTTTTCATCTCTCGATGATTTCTATTATAGCTACCACTAATTACTATATATCGACGCTAGAAAGCGTAAACGCTGTAACCCTTTGAACGACCCGAAAATACTTTTTTTACATATTTGGAAACAAACGCTGTAACCACATTTCAACGTCCCCTAGGAACTTTAGGATATAACCAAGGTAGCAGTATTGTAGCTTTGTATGAATCACACCAAATATCCAAAATTTACGTTTTTAGGTCGAGTAGATATTGAGTTATGATTTTTTTTCAACAAAAAAAAAAGTTTTTTGGCTCTGGTGAACAATTTTGCGTTTCAAGGTTACAGCGTTTACGCTTTCTAGCGTCGATATACCACTAGATGCGCCCCGCGGTTTCACCCGCGTAGTTCCTGTTCCCGCGGGAATATGGGGATAAAAATAGCCTATCTTACTCGCTGTTAATGTAGCTTTCCATTAGTAAAATAATTTTTTAAATCGGTGCAGTGGTTTAGCCGAAACCTTACATATTTCCATACAAACTTTCATCCCATATTTTTACTTTACCCCATCAAGAGTAAAATTTTTACAAATTTTGAGCCCTCCTCACGAAAGTGAGGCCCGTGCCCAGCAGTGGGACGTTATGGGTTGATGATGATGATGATGATCAAAAGTTTTTTTTTTTATTTCACACAATTACTGTACTCCGTCATAATACCTAGTATAATAATTTATATATAAATAATTTTTAATACTTAGTTACTGAAGAAATAGACATCTGTTTAAAAATACAATAAATGTGATAAAGGTGGTCCTGCACTTACATTAAATTCTCCATAAATAGAGATGTCATCGAATAACAAGTAAATAAAAAATAACAGATGGTATTACTAATTATTTAGCAGCTACAAATAGTAGTATCAAACTAACTATTCGGAATTCTATACAATTCTATTTTTAACAGAGTAGAGATGTAGCGAATATCACTCTTCGTAACTATGCCGGATTACGGTGGTTAGATTCTGTTATGGCAGGAAATTGAAATTTCAAACGGTTTTTTCGTTTTTAGAGCTACACCGGGTCACTAATATAAACGACGCTGTATTTTGCGCCAACCTTAAATTTTTTTATTCGTTTTTATGTTATAATATTTAGCACTAATGTACTGTATCGCTCAAATATGTTGATAAACACTGAAATCACCAGTTTGACGGTTTATTGACATATTTGAACGATACGGTGCATTAGTGCTAAATATTTCAACATAAAAATTAAAAGAATGATTTACGGTTGGCGCCAAATACAGTCTCGTTTATATTAGTGACCCGGTGTAGTATTTAAAAAAGAAAAAACTGTTTGAAATTTAAATTTTCCGCCATAACAGAAACGAACCTTTATAACCGAAAATTTTGTATAATAGGTATAAAGATTTTGTATGGAAGCCGGCAAGTTATGTTTTGCAAGGGTTAGAGGATAGGAATGCTTGTAAGCGCGAATGAAGTCGCGGGCACAGCTAGTGGACAATAATATAATACGGTAAACACCGCAATCGACTGACTAGCACGTCCCTACAATAACGGATAACTCTATAACTCTTAAAAGGATTGGATAAACGATGATAAAAATAGTTTATAATTATTGTTTAATTATAACACTTTTAAAACGTATAATGGCTTTGAGGACACGAATGCTTCTTCGTATCGGGAGTTAATTAGTGATCTTACACGACAGGTTTTAATGAAGATATTAAACATTCTGTATAATTATGAATATGTATGGTACTTTCGAAATTAACCAAATTCGTTTACGGTTCGTAGACAATTCTTTTACGATCTGTACTTGTGTACCATTTTGTAATTGGTACACAGTTTTTTTACATTTGGTACACTATTTTTTACGTTTGGTACACTGATCATTTAAAATTGGTACAATACTTCTATTAAAAAAAATTAAGTGGTTTTTGTCTGCCTCTTTGCTTTGACTTATCGCTGCGTAAATTCTGAGTTTTGAATATAATGTAGCTTTAAAGGTATTGATTCATCGAGAGAGAGATGCTTATAAAAATGGAGCCTTGTTCAAATTAAATGGAAGCGGTGAACCCAATTATCGCCAGGTGTATTCAGTAAAAACATTGAAATTTACCAACAGGACAGCCGTATAACCCAAGCACTTGCAATTATAATTACATGTCCTGTAATTAGTAATTAGGATTTGAACACCGGGCCTGTAATGGGGCCTGACATTGATAGTGATAAATAATTGGGCAAAATAAAAATAAACGGTTGGGTTTGCATAACGTTGGAAACCAAAAAAGCTTTAAGAAAAAATTTGAAAAAAAAAATTGTGTCAAATGATTCCAATTGTTTTGATATTTCATCATCATCATCAACCCATAACGTCCCACTGCTGGGCACGGGTCTCTCTAACTGGTGGATCAGCACCTTTTCAATGATTATTCGGTTGACAAAAAATCAATATTATTTCTATATTTTGGTATAATGTAAGGGGGGGGGGGGGTCTCTGTAATTGGTTTAGAGTGACCAAATAAACTACAGTGTTTCGATTGAGTCAGCGGCCTCCATGGCTTAGGCGAGTGACGAGCCAACTGCAAAGCGTGATGTATCTGTTTCGATTCTCGCACAGGGCAAAAAATTGTGGGAAATACAGGTATTTTGCGTGTTGTGGAACCATGGTCCTCGTAGTTCCTGATTCTCTAGCAGATAAGTCAGGGGTCTGGATCTATGTATGAGATTTTGATGCGCTATTTATTTTTTTATGATTGTCTTTATGTACTTCATACTCAAATGGTTTTCCGTGGCCAATTGATAAAACGCCATTAAATTTTAAAATCACGAACCCAATAAGAACTTTTGATCTTAGAAGCGTCTGATTATTATTTTACGATTAAATAGCAACCCTAAGAACTATTACATCACGGCACATAACTGCATAATCCATAAACAATACACATTACCTTCTAACATAAACAAACAAGAAGCAGTAAACATCTTACTACCATATTACAATAAGAAGAACTTTGACTCCTGAGACATAAAAGGCAGTGTAGGTTTTCTCTACTTTGACAGAGTACGAACGTATTTATGGCTTAAACAATCATGATTAGGGTTGTCAACTCTAGATTCAGAATACAGTTTTTAAAAAGTACCATTTGAAGTGAAAAATTTCAAATATGTTTATAGGTCGGTATATTTGAAAGCGCTTCACAGTGATATAATTTTTTGTACTTTTAAACAATGCAATATATTCTTCTTTCAATTCCTGCCAAGTAAAGCCATAGTCTCGTATAGACGCGATAACTATAGCAGTAGTTAGGCCTTAGCTGCAAATAAATTGAAACAACTTAAATTACAATAAAAAACTAACAAAAATAAAATAGAAACTAATTAAAACTTGGAAATCTAACAAAAGAGGGTGTCCATGAGGCGTGGTGCCAAGAAAATGCTGCAAATTCAATTTTTGTTTTTAAGTTAATTGAGTATTGTCTATCAGAGTAGCTCTATAAAAAATTCCATCTCAATTATATTTTTTTAAATGTTGACAACTAAGCAACCTTTATCATGGCAACCCTAATCAAGAGCAAAATTGAAGCGCGTTCGCTCCAAGCGAGACCGAGCGATATTTACGATTCGCGAGCGAGCAATCAATGAGCGAGATATTTTGACGTTTCATTAAAACGGTCGACATCTTCATACGGTGCTTGAGGTTATTTATGTACTCTGTGGTCAGCCATAGGGCATCTACTAGGGTTGATCGGTGACAAAAGTTTTATCTATTTTTAAATGGAACTAATCGATTTGGTTCACATTAATCATGTGAATGAGAGATATTAAATTAATATTTATTGAAAACAGAGAAAAAATGCAGATTGCTTAGGCACCCCTTAACTACTACCGATACTACAATAACAGTTGACTAAAAAAAATTTTTTTTTTTTTAAAGTAGCAGTGTTTATTTATTATTCACTTTTAAAAATAAGTAAATAATTTAATTATTAAAAATAAAACTAAATAACAAGAAAGATAGTGTTATTAACTCTGAAGGCAAGGAGGCTAATATATTTTAATTATTAAGTAATCATAGGTACTTAAAATTATTGATATTAATCGATATTCATAAATTGTTATCAATATAGCAAAAATCTGTGTAAAAATGACCTTTATCGACACTATGTTATCCCTAGTTTAAATAAGCCCAAGATTTATTTTAACTGTGTAATAAACAGCATAAATAAATATTGACAGGTTTATGACAGTTCCTATTCTATTTGCTTAGATTAAAGTCAAGCAATGCAAAATAATAAACAGCATTAAAATATTAATTAATCATGTTATAATATTTTATTAGAGCCATCAATATTTAATATTTATCAGCCGTTAAGGTGTTAACTGTATGGGTAAAATATTACACACGATTTTATAAAATATAACTCAATCATTGAGTAACAACTGTGTTTACAAATCGATTAAATACTTCGAAATCGAATATAAACCCGTCTAGTATAATTATTGTTGGAACCTGTCCATTAGTAAAATTTTAGTATTAAAATAATAGATACCTCTATTTTTGTTTTAAAACATTTTCAGTAATGGAACTTTACTTCGTAGTTATTTTGCAAAGTTAGGCATTTATCAAAATAACATATCTTCATTTTATTTAGGTATACCTAATTATAGTAACTTCTTTGACACAGTACGACCTGATAATGGAGTTGACTCTATAGTTGATTCCATCAACAGTACTTTCTGTGTCGACCGTTTGACACCTAATTCAGATGGACCTCTAAAAAGGTAACTAACAAACTGAGTACGTACTATAATTCTGAAATAGTTTTTTAACAGGGACCAAGTTTAATGCGATAACTGTAATGTATATTATTATCTTATTGATTTACATAACTTTAAAAAAACAATAATTAGATAAAATTAAATAGAAAATTAAACAAACTTAAAAATTGAATAAAAGGGGGGTGTCCATGAGTTATGGTGCCAAGAACACTGGCTGAAATGAGCCAGCCCTCTTGTCACCAGTGGCGGCGACTAAGCGAGGAAATAATAGCTTAAAAAATCGAACTGGGACCACACAGATTATAAATATAAATATAGGTATTATGAATAATTTATTCAATAGATCTATACCTCTTATGCTAAATTAATCTCAGAAGTTATGACATAATTAATTATAAAAAAAAAACAATAGTAAAGAAGGCTGTGTGAAAATAAATGCAAAATATTTTTATTAGTTAATAATATTTTATTAATTATGCAATCCGTTAAACAACCTCATAATAGTACTTAATATAAAATTAAAAACAAAATATATTATAAGAATGGACTATTAAAAAATAACCAGTCATTTAACGAATATAAAATTCACAGCTTGCATTCACATGCGCCATTATCGATTACAATCGTTTTAAATCGATTCTGAATAATTCCGATAGTAATTGAGCGCACGCGCACAAAAAGCCGTATCCGCGGCATTCGAATAGTTTTATCGATATTTAATGGCCGAAAGTTGCGATAATCGCAACCGTATCGGAGTTAAAATCGGTAAATTACAGTTTCTAATAAGCATCACTATCTCTGGGCGAGAGTAGGACTTTTTTGTAGGATTTCAACTGATATTACATGCTTGGAAAATTAGTTTTTTGTCCAATTTTCAGACGAAGTTTTATAAGACGTTCATTTATAAAATACGTTTTCGGTACTCCATCTGCTAGTCGATAAAAATAAGCTGAAACTCCATCAATCTACTGTTAGTCACAGAAGAGTTCCGTGGTCTACCTGCCGTCTCTATCAGCAGATCAGCTCGCTGACACCATAATATTGTATTGTCATTGGAACCGCTTAACATAACATTACTGGGCATATGAGACTTCAGAACCGATGTCTCAGAGTGACGAACGCAGCGCAGTGCCGCGCAGGATTATGCAATGCAAAGTTCTGGGTGGCACTGTAACTGTTATGGGCAGGCGTAGCGCTTACCATCAGACGAACGACTTGTTCGTCTCGTCACTCAGTCAAATAAAAAAAAACAACAAGAACTGAGTAAAAATGTACTTGCAAGAATTAAATCAAAACACACATCCATCCATTTATTCATGCATCCATCCATCCATGCTAACACAGTAAGTGAAACAAAATCTGTTAAATTAATGCAAGTTGGTGTACAGTTTTTTAATCTTTTGCAATGCGATATGCGATGCAAAAATTTGTACCTATTCCTCTATACGAGTACATTGATGATGATAAAAAATTGGTCTGAAAGACTTCAAACTAAGTCATAACAAGAATACAATTATGTCTATCTATTAGTTTCCGCATCACATAAAACTACTGAACCGATTAAAACACGGTATTCACCGTTTCATAGCTTAGAATCTAACTTAGAAACTTACGTTGCATTCAAATCCAATGCAAAGAAGCCGAGTTATTGATAAAAAAACACTAATAGGTAGCGCGCTGGCATAGGTCACAGGGATTTGGTAGGAAACTAACTTACCAACGAGTATTTTTATTTTTATTTATTTATTTCACAAAAAACTTTAATATAAATAAATACTACGGCAAATTAAGGCGCAGGTACAGCTAGTATAAAAGCACTACCAACATGTGTGTGGGCAACCTTAATTCCCTCTCTCAATCCAAGAAATCACCCAGAAACCGATTTTAAGATCATCTACTCACATAAATACACAAAACTCTGACAAAAAGGGTTTATAAAGTATGCCCCGGTACCAGGAGTACATCAGATAGTAGGAGGTTTTAATTGAGCTACACTGGTCTTTCTGATTTATGTTACTGCCGCGCCAAAAGTCATTTTAGTTTCGCGCCTGACTTTTTTCACACACGGCCGTCGTGTTAACTGCACAATAACGTTACTTGGTTAACAGAATCCGGCGTTACTTTGCAAATATCTATATTCAAATTAAATTTCTTTGTATTTAATATAATTATAAGTCTAGCAAAGACATATATACAAATATCCTGGCCCCTAACTTTGATTTCCTGTATCTAGGGAATCAAGAGCTAGGGTGACCTTGATATCACAAATGACCAGATTCAAGAGTAAATACTTTCTACCTATGCTTGACACAAATAGAAAAAAGGATTAGAATATAAATGTAAGGATATAGGGTAGACGAGTAGGAAGTAGGAAGTCCGAAGTCTAGCTGGAGTGCCGACGAAAAATGGCTGGCAAATGAGAAGAGCCGAAGACCGGGCTCAGTGGCGTTCACTAGGAGAGGTCTACCGTCCAGCAGTGGACGCATATGGGCTGATGATGATGATGCTAAAAAAGATAAACGTGTAGTTTACATCCCGTCAAAAATCTTGAAATCTAAATCTAAAAAAAAAAGTACTAAGTTATTGGCACACGGCACACCGGCCACTCGTCACGGCCACACGTGACTCGCGTCACTGGTGAGACCACGTCTTACACTTTTCATACACTTTGTTAGGGTCACCACACACTTGTGTCTAAGGGAAACCAAATGATATGACAGTGGACACCGTAACTGAAAACAACCGACACTTGCCAATGATGCGCTACAGCAAGTGGAATGGATAGCAAAAAACGATAAAGGGGGTTTTTTCTGTCTTTTTGAAGTAAAACTTCTTTACGCACGCTTGACTTGGGGAGTAAGCTGGTGAATGCGTGACGAGAGCGTTACGAAAAGTGTGATCGGGCGAGCCGAACGGAAGTTGAGAGGGAGATTTAAGTTAGCGAAGATAGAGAGAATAGCGTTTAGTATATTACTGTAGGGTAAGAGAGAGAGGCGCGAGCAAACATTTTCTTTTTCTCTTTCTCTCATAGCCAGTTACGTTTCGTATATCTAAGACACAGTGCACGCCTATTTTGGTAATACGTGTCACCAAGCCAAATTACAAGCGCAAACTTTTTTTCTGTTTCAAAAATCATGGCTACTGTCCACTTGTGTCATTACTAGTGGCCGCCATATCGCCACCACTAAACTGTCACGTGAGACTTAAAGAACCCGACCGTTTGTTGTGTAGCCCGTGTGGGGTGGTGTAAGTATAGATCACATTTGTAAGGTAAGTCGCAGGCTTGCTCGCTTTCGCTTCCAACCGTATGTCAGGCACGTGAGATCCCCCGACTGATAAGTTGGTACTCCCAGCCTCTTTACAGTTTGTTTTATGTTTCATTTTAGCGAATAAAGCATACTACTGGGCATACCTCAGCAATCTGCGCGACTGTGGTGCTGTAACTGTGACTGTGACGCGTCGTCACAGAACACTATTTTACCACAGCTAGCGGAGCGCGTTGCCATGATAGGAAAACAGGATCTGTAGATAATGTGACCCTAATATGAAAAGGTATTATAAAATAAGCAAACTACTAGACTGATTTTGATGAAATTTCAATTGGACCAATGTGAAAGTATATACTTCCAAATGAAATAAAATTTTCTAAACCGGCTGATAAATGATAAAGTACTGATGATACTAACATAAAAAAAAAAAAATATAATAAATCAACCGAAATGAGAACCTCCTCCTTTTTAAAAGTCGACTAAAAACGGACTTACACGTAATTTTTTTTTTCATACGAGCATATGCGCTACAAATATTGATGACAGTCTAGCGAGCCTCAATTAATGTAATGTAAAATGACAAAATACAATATATAAAATATACAATAAAATACAATATATTAGGATTCGTCTCTACACTTGTCGCACCGCTTAAGCTTTAACATTGCATCTAACAATCCTCTTTATGGCGCAGAAGGGAAAAAATAATACTTAAATAAAGATGTATCCAAGTTTATATTAAGAAAAATCATTACTTCAAAATAAAAATATTAAACATAAGATCTAAGCCGAGACAACTTAATTATCAAAATAAATAAAAGTAAAACTAACTAATAAATAGACATATCATACTAATAAAAAAAATATGTCAAGTACTGTCACAAGCGTGGCCGACCAGTTTCGCGTCACAGACGTTCCGCAGTCGCGCAGGTATCCGCGAAACCGCCGCATTATTCAATTTATATTGAACTTTCATCACCTCCAGGGTTAGGCGTGATACCTGTTCATCATTCTGCCAGTGATTAATATCTTACTTGATTGTTATAAACTTGATTAAGGATCAACGCTGTTTTTTGAATATGATTAAAAACTGTTTTAATCAAAATCATATGCATTGCCTAACGTGGCAATGCAGTCAGCATTTTCGGAATGTTACCATTGATGCTGTTAGATTGTTTAAATTTAGTTTCATTGGTGTTTTTAATAATATAATAATATCACAAGTAAGGAAATATTTAATTTTAATTTCAATATATTTTTTTGTCACGGATTGGTTATAAAACAAAAATCATTTTGCTCCAATAATAAAATGATACAATAGAACCGAATAGAGAAACAATGGTAGTATAAAACACGATAAACAAACACACACACACACACACACACATGATGTGTATTATAGTGATAAAAATGTGTTTAGTACGTTAAAATTTACAAAATATATTATTTAAGACAATGTTTCGTGTAGAGGTTTTTGTGTAGTGTGTGTAGATCAAAACACGCGCAGGAGACATGGCTTTAGACAAACGATCCTCTCTTATATAATTCAGACTATAAAAAATATTCAAAACATAAAATGACATGCATTAAAATGCAACTAAATTAATAAAGGCTACTAAGCGCATCTGATGCGCAGCACAAACTGTCGACATACTTTAGTTTGTGATATCTGGACACTCTTTTTGTTTCGCGCCGTGACCAGTCAGGACTGGCGACGTAGAGTGGTTTACATGAAGGCATTTAAAAATGTGTAGTTTTTAATTATTTTTTTAAACAGACTTGAAAAGTATTTATTGCACACCAAAACGAAAAAAATTGATTTCTGTAAAAAAAAAACTAATGTCAAATTTTCAGTTTCCCGCCAAAACTCGTTCAGTTTTTATTTCTTCATAAAAATGGCTATGCCATTTAACAGGTTTAGTTCCGCCACAGAATATATTAATATTATACCACAATAATAAATAGAATACTACTTCCGCGCCATGTAACTGACTTCGACAGCCGGCACACGCGGTGTGAAATCAGCATTCTGATAAAGCTAACGACCGTTCCTTACTCGGATTCCTTTCGACGTCGTATCAATTCAACGAGGACGCAATCTCGCCACAATGGATTCAATAATAATTAATTGGATCAACGGTCACAACGATTCTGGCAACACTGTGAATTCTACTTTATCTACATTATAATATTAGTGAATATTGGTATGATAAAGTAAGAGTAAAAATCGGAGTTCCAGAGATTACTTCACACATTCGTCCTCTGCTCTTGTATAGCCGATGTCTCAGGGTGACGAGCGCAATGCAGTGCCGCGCAGGAATATGCAATGCAAAGTTCTGATGCTGGGTACAGACCAAGCGAACATAAGGGAGCGAATGCCTCAGAACGAATGCAAAAACTAGTGTGGACGTCCTGGCGAGAGCGAGCGAACCCAAACGGTGGCTTTCGCTAGCCCTGGCTTGCCTTCGGCCGTGCTCCTGCTGGGTACAGACCAAGCGAGCACGCGCGAGTGAATGCCACCGAGCGAATACAAAATACTGGTGTGGACGTCCTGGCGAAAGCGAGCGAAACCAAACGGTGGCTTCCGCTAGCCCTCGCTTGCCTGCGGCCGTGCTCCGACCGGTTGTCGGTACATCAAAGAAAAATGGAACGTACGAACGAGCGCGGTGTGTACGGACAGGCGAATGCTCATTCTGTCGCGACGGTTGCACTGAACGGACGTGTCGTGTTCACAATAATTTTGATTTTTATACTACGATCGCGATGGAATGGCCTAACTCAAAACTGCTGATGCTCATAAATGATAGATGCTGATGTATAAAAGCAGAAACCTAGGTTACAGGGCCTAGTCAGTGGGATATAATATAATAATTACGAGAGCAACTTGAAAATACGCTTTTTTGTTTGTTGAGATATCTTAATGATTTTGGTGTCAAATCAAAGGACTAGGTCTAAAACCATTTTATCCATTTGAATCATGTATATCGGTACACGCGTTTAGGAGATACTTAAGGATTAATTTGGAGGAAATATAAATCACCAGATTTTTTTATGTTATTGTTTTACGACCTTTTTAATAATAATTAGTACCTATCTAGCATGTATGGCTCTACTATCCATAGCATCTAGGTAACCTAAATATTAAAAGTTTGTTTTCATTTGTTAATTACAAATGACTAGTAGCAGCTAGTGATGTGAAAAAACAACCAGTCGTTATTCAAATAAAGCATTACTATCAATTTTTCAAAACGATATCTTTCACTTTTTCACTCACTTGTTAATGTACGAAACGGAACCATAGTTGTTATCAAACATTTGTGTGTTATATTTGCTGACGATGCAACTATTTACATGAGTAAATTAAACCTAAGTCCGAATGAGTTTGAAATAGAAATTAACAAATCTATCGAAGCAGTTGTGAGCTGGTTAGAAAATTTAAATCTAAATGTAAATGTTGATAAAACGAAATTAATAGAATTTAGAAATTATAGACTAAAATCATTACCGTTAAATGTTCTTGTTAAAAAAACAAAAGTCGATATTGTTACAGAAACCAATTTTATTGGAGTTACTATAGACACAAATTAAATTGGAAATCTCACATTTCTAAATTTAACACAAAACTTTCTCAATACATATATGCTGTTTCAATACTAAAAAACGTATCATCAAAAAAAATTGCTATAAACACGTATTATGATTACGTTTATCCTCTTTTAAGCTATGGGATTATATTTTGGGGTAATTCTGTAGAAGTAGAAACTACTTTTCTACTTCAAAAAAGATGTCTAAGATGTATATTTAATTTAAATAGTACTGAAACACTTCGTAATGTTTTCATAGAGAATAACTTCCTTACACTTACTTGTATTTATATCTATCAAATTAGTATATTTGTCGAAAGCAATTACGAGTACTTTTATAAAACAAAATCCAACCGATCCGAAATTCTAAGGACCAAATACAAGCATAATATTTAAATACTTCAGGCCAATAACACGTTGTATCATAAGAGCTCTTACTTCACAGCTATTAAAGTTCATAACAATCTACCTCTTGACGTTAAGATGCAAAGTGGACCAGATTTCAACAAAAAGTTAAAATTTTGGTTGCTAACGCAAAGTTTTTATAATTTAAAAGAATACTTTTCTATATAATAACTACTTTTTTAAATTCCTAACAATTTATTTAAAATATGGTTAATTGTTTTGTTTTCCAATTTTATCTAGTGTATAAGTAAGTTAATTATTGTGCGCCCGAAATGGGCAAATTGTTGAAACTTCTTATTGTAATAACAACAGCATAATGTACACAATTTATACAATAAAAATATTCTGATTCTGATTCTGATATCACAACGCTATAATAAATCTCAGTTTACTATAAACTCTATGGAATGGCCTAACTCAAAACTGTAGACTCATAGAGCTGTTTAAGCAGAAATCTAGGCTGTGGCAGTGAGATATAATAATTATTATAATAGGTACCTATATAATTACGAGAGCAACCTGAAAATACGATTTTTTGTTTGTGGCGATATATTAATGATTTTGATGTCAAATAAAAGGAATAGGTCTAAAATTATTTTTAATTTATTGGCTCTACTATCCCTAGTATCTAGGTAGCCTAAATATAAAATTTCACTAGTTCAGTTGAATTTGACAACTGGAATAAACAGCGGTCTTGATTTGTTCTAGCAATCGCAGAAATGCAATATAAATATCATGATAGGTGTACACGAAGAAAAGTTTAATAACGTATAGTTACCGACTATAATAATCGTTTCAAATCGTTTGGTTATTAAGCCGTATGGTAACGACACATCACTAGTTCGCCGTGGTTCGCCCAACTCTGCATGCGTTCGTTTGGTGTGGACACAACAGCGAAAGTGAGCGAGTACGGTACCGATCGGTGGCCACCAATTGATGGCCATTCGTTCGCTTATGTTCGGTTGGTCTGTACCCACTGCAACGGTGTGACTAGTAGCAACTAGTGATGTGAATCAAAAATCAGTCGTTATTCAAGTCATTACTATCTATTTTTCAAAACGATATATTTCACTTTTTCACTTGTTATGTACGAAACGAAACCATAGTTGGTATCACAACGCTATAATAAATCTCAGTTAACTATAAACTCTATGGAATGGCCTAACTCAAAACTGCTGATGGTCATAGAGCTGTATAAGCAGAAACTTAGGCTGTGGCAGTGGGATATTATAATAATTATTATAATAGTTACCTATATAATTACGAGAGCAACCTGAAAATACGATTTTTTGTTTGTGGTGATATCTTAATGATTTTGGTGTCAAATGAAAGGAATAGGTCTAAAATTATTTTATCCATTTGAATCATGTAAATCGGTCCACGCGTTTAGGAGGTACATAAGGATTAGTTTAGGGAAAATGTAAACCACCAGAATTTTTGATGTTTTTGATTGACGAACTTTTTGATTAGTTATTCTATTCGCATCTAGCATGCATGGCTCTACTATCCATAGTATCTAGGTAGCCTAAATATAAAAGGTTTGTTTTCATTTGTTAATTACAAATGACTTTAATATTCATTGTGTATGTAATCAAATCAATAATTCATACGCATCAAACATAAGATAGATTACGTGGTCAAGTGCCCCTACTTGACCACGTAATCTATCTTATGTTGTCGCCCTGGTATCCCCCAAAATAATACTCCGTTTACTTGAGAAAATAATTTGTATTTTCTAATACGAAGGTTTATGAACGCACTTTACAATTATCTTGAACGCTACTTAAAACGACCTTAGGTAGGCGGGACGGCTCATTTGACGGAGCCATCTAGCGGGTGGCATGTGAACTACGATGACTAACATTGATCTCAAACAGGCATAGACGATGGATATTATACCTAGTAGCAGCTAGTGATGTGAAACAACAAGTCGTTATTCAACTAAAGCATTACTACCTAATCTATTTTTCAAAACGATAATTTTTCACTTTTGTTCACTCACTTGATATGTACCTACGATAAGAAACCATAGTTGTTGTCAGAACGCTATAATAAATCGCCGCTAACTATAAAGTATCTACTTGAAGTTGTCAACGTAGCTGGAGAAAGTGAATAAGCCAGATAGAGCGTTTTGATGCGTGCGAGTAGGAGGGCTATACTCCATAGGCTACAATAATATGTTCAGTTGAATTTGACAACTCAAATAAACAGTTGTCTTCATTTGTTCAAGCAAATTAATGCAATATATGTTAAATGTCACGACTAATTGAAAAACACGAAAGAAAGTTTTAATCCCATGTATTCGAAAAGAGACATTTTGCTTCTGGATAAGTGCGAGCAAAGTGGGTCATTCCCGGGCACTTCATTTTTAGAGTTTTTTCAATAAAGAGTGGTAATAATATAAATGAATGAATCAATAAAAAGGAAATTTATTGCCGAAAAAATAAAAATTAATTATAAATAAATATTTTATTTGCTTTTCTTTTATTTTGTTTTCTAAAATATTATTCACTTTTTTTTTATTATATATTTATATTTTTTTATTTTTTTTTCGTATGATGGTATTAAAATTTTGTTTTCTTTTTGATACTTTTTATTAAATTAAATTAAAGTACTCAAATTTCTAAAATGCAAGAATAATTAACCTGTCAAGAAGAGAAGAGAGATAGATGCGGCACAAGCGTACAATGAGCGTAACGGGACAATGTGTCAACTTTTTCGGCTGCATACCGGCGTTCATCGATTTATTAGACGTTGTCACGTCAAAAGATTTTTTCTCGTATGATGAATATTTTCTCATAGCTTGGGATGAAAAGTATCGTGTACCACACGGTAGCAAAATTATTTAAGCTCGAGCGAAGTACTTTGACTTCTACTACTTCTACTATAGAATCCTTCGCTTCGCTCTGGATTCAAAAATCGCTCTCGCCGTAATTACATTATTTTGTTCCCTTGTGGTACAATCCACTATTATCGTATAGTTGTTACCTACTACAATAATCGCACGGTTTTGATAGTTTGGTTATTAATCCGTATGGTAACGACACATCACTAGTTCGGCGTGATTCGCCGAACTCTGCATGCGTTCGTTTGGTGTGGACACAACAGCGAAAACGAGCGTGTACTGTACCGTTCGGTGGCCACCAATTGGTGACCATTCGCTCGCTTATGTTCGGTTGGTCTGTACCCACCATGAGAGGCACTGTAACTGTTATGAGCAGGTGTAGCGGTTACCATCAGGTGATAGACTTGCTCGTCTCGTCGCTCAGTCAAAAATAAGGACCTATTGTATGATTCTAGAAATTATTTCACCAATATGAAGCTGCAATACGATCCTTGAGTGTTAAAGGCTATTTTCTATTTCTGGAAAATGCAGTTCCTGAGGAAACACGGGAATGACGCATGTGCAACGGGAGGGTTGCAGTAAAGAAGGCGCCCTAATATTACACTATTTTCAGTAGTAAATTTAATAGTACAAATATAATAATTAGTATAATGATAATTATTATTAATGTACAAACAAACAAGTAAAACAATCTTCTACAGCAAAAAAGGGCCGATGAAGTAATAGGAGCAGTACAAAACGAACAAGAGATTTAAACTTCGCAACAATTAAAAGTAACACTTAAATTAATTAATTGCTTCACGATGGTTGACTTTTGACATCTATTTTGGTTTAACAACTAGAATCAGTTTAATTTAACCTGCCTTAGTTCTAAAATTCAATCACAAACCGACCATGTCACTTTTAATAATAAATGAATACAACCAATTTCCACATCCACACGTCCACACTCCATGACATGCAGACATCAAATGAGGTAATCTGCAAGTCTCTCTGACGTCTCGTTTAACGCTACTGACGCTATGACAGTTGGCGTGAAACGCTGTCACCGAGCTGTCAAACGCAACGGTTATAAAGATTGACCCAATTATACGTAGGTAGTGAGTTAAATGAATAATAATTCATAAATTGTTACTTATAAATTATTGATTAGTAAGGTCTAGTTTAAAACATTCAAACAGTATATTATTATACGTTTTTAATAGTAGGTAGGCTATTATTCTTGCTAAATACACTATTACGAAAATAAATATTGTAAAACAAGCTTAGAGATAACCTTATTCCAACAATAGAGTTCCGATTTCAAATATTTACCTATACTAAGTCTAGTTTATACTTCACAAACACTCAAGAGACCAATAAAGCGGCGTTCAAAAATAATTCCAAAATCGAAATAATTCGAAACATTTACAAAATTGTAATTTTAAATATAGAATAAAGGGTCTTATAACTCTTCGGGGTTCCCACAGAGAGCGTTGACAGCCAATGATTTAGAATCTCATTGCTCCTTAATTAATGCGCAAGGAGGAACTGCTGACATCTCCCTCTGGCCTATGCGTTCCTAACAGTAAGTATACGTTTGTCCTTGTCTATCGGTTGGTAAAATTGGCTTGTTATATTGAGACATCTTCCTTTGGAGTGATTTATGCGAGAATGTCAGTGGATTTTATCGATTTGTTTACTTTAGGGATTAGGGGTAAGTAAGGTACGTTTCGTATGGTAATTCGGTGTTGGTATCGTACTGTATATTGAACTCATAAAGTAAACTGCCTTTTAGTACCGTTTAGTTTACGAGCTCGAGTGGTCAAGGTGTGCAGTATCCTCTTGTTAAGATTTATGACTGGTTTAACAGATAATTAAACTCGGCAGACCATCTCACTAAAATAATAAATGCGAAAGTTTATGTCAACACACAAACAAAAGTTTGACAAACACACACTTTCGCATGTATAGTGTTATTCATTACTTGTGAAGCATCAGGTTGGGGGTTCAATTCCCGTGCAGGGCAAATATTTCTGTGAGCTGGTACAAATATACAAAACATGTTTTTGCTCTGATTCAGGAATTTCCTTGAAGTTAGCAAGCGGTCTCAGCGGTATTTTCCGCATTTTTGTAATAGTTTTTCACAATCATAACGCATTCTAAATTTGTGTGGCGCTCCATTTTTAAAAATCGGAATACTCATAGGTGACAGCTGTCAGAATTCAGAGTTGCCACTTGCACGAAAAAAATACGTACTGTGATACCCTTTAATAGGGATGTGCTTTTTACCGTGTTTTTTTTATATTTGCTACACTGTAGCAGAAATAGCCAATCAAACTACTTATTCCTATTTATAATTCCTAATCCTGAAGTATACATAGGTACCTCTTTCCATGATAGGCGACCCAAAACTCAAATCATTTTTTGTAGTGGGCAAAAATAATCCACTGTTGCAAATCACTTGAGTCTCATATACATACAAAAATTAAAAATAAATCAAATATGACCTACTAAACTAATTATTAACTGATTATAGTTTGAGTTTGAAAAAAGAAATTTCACTTTCAAGTGGTGACTTATGCCAGAATCTCCCACAGGAAAAGTACAAGCGCCATGAACTCTACCAGTGCTTCGTAAATACGCCAGTTTAAAAATGTAATAAAAGTAAGCAGTAAAATTAACAAAAAAAACCAGCCCCAAAACCGTCCTAATGACCCAAAAACAACAGATCAGCTCATAACTCACGAGAAACAATTAAGTACAACGTACGGACGACCACCTGGACGTAACCGTTTCACAATATGGCACGTGGCAGGCACCCTCGGTTGTGTCGGACACCGCACCGTGACGAGTGGGGAACTGTTTGTTTTGGTACAAATACGTACTGGCTGGAAGAAATTTGGCAAACTTAAACAGAAAAAAGAAAATAGATGGGCCGCTGTTATTCGCTATGAACTAGATTCGTGTTTTTTTTTTTCATTTTGTCTTCGCATGGTTTTTGCATTTAGCTAGTGTCAAGTACCTACATAGTCATTTACATGTTTTACAAATATATTTTCAATTTACACAGTCGAATTGTAGTCAGTCGGTAGTCTAGTCAAAACCAAGAGTCATAGTCACAATACAATAAAGTTGTGCTTTATTGAAACTTCCTGGGAGTTTAGGTCAGACCACACAATGGCGCGTTTTTTGTGTGTTTATCATTTGTTTATACGTTAACACGTAATGGTTAATATTGCACCAGTATGAAACATTAATATATAAAGAAACACAAGTTAGAAAAAAAAATTACAAATATTATCTACGACAACTTTACATTTTCGGTTTCCCGCCAAAACTCGTAATGCGCTCGTTTTGAACTGTCAATTGAACTGTCAAAATAAGCTAGCGGGTTTATAGGTATTTGAACGTTTTATTCACATCTAGCTAAACAAAGTACACGAGAGTGAGTGAAACAAAAAACTTCTCAGGGTTTTTATTATCTTAAGTTTGATCCACAAATTAGATAGGTCAGGTAGTTTTTGAGGTTATCTATTTGCAACCAAGTTAAGTCATGGCTTGGAAGCTTTGTAGACGGTTAAGTGAACAAAACAAGTGAACTAATGACAAGTTGTCGATTTAGTATAGATTTCCTTTTACTTGGCATGGCTTTGCGCATATACCCTAGTTTATTATAATAAAAATCCCATATAATTATAATTATATGCACAAGAACAACTTACTTACTATAACAACTTAGCAGGCAAGTTATATCGACTAACCCAAGGTTAAAAAACCCCGCAATATTCGCCAACACCTAGAAAAGCTTTTAGTTAAAAAAACACACGGTCTAACAGCTGATTAAGTCTGTGTATGACCATTACTTCACCCTCACTACCCCTAACGTTATAGTATGCCGACACGAACACCTAGTTGCGGTCACCAGGGGTGGTTATTAACCACCTCTTAATAATTATGGGGTTATATTGCTATAAGTTTTTTTTTATAACGTAAATTAATGAGTGAAAGTTGACTTTATTGTAAAAAACAGTGTTGCTAAGCTTGGGTGGTTAAATTGATCTTGATATGTCTGGAATTCTTGCAACTATTCTAACTTACCATCAACTGAATGAAATTTAAAAAAAAACATTAAAAATGTAATAGGCAAAAAAAATCTTTAAGTGAGCTGTTTTTTTTAATATACTTACTAAACTTATTATCTAATCCGACGAAAAATAGAAAAAATATCATTTATTGTAATTATTTTGAAACGATGTTTCAACCATTAGTCCTTATACGTTTTGTTAATGTTGAAACATCACGATGAAAGGTAATCTAATAAACTGCAGACGTCATCACACACAGGGCACACCGAGCGTTGTTAGAATCATTGAAATCGATTTATTAAAATGCCACTCGATATACAAAACGCCGCTGTTTTGTATATAGGTCAAGTGGACACATCTTTCGATCAGTTAAAAATTAAAATTGATAAACACTATCTCGTCAATAATCGAAACCGATCTAACTAGCTAACTGTTATTGTTAATAAGCTGTAGGTAATAAACAAAAATAAAATAAAAAAACGTCAAGCGCGAGTTCAACTTGTCTATGGAGGGTTCCAAATTATTACAATGGGCTAGTTAATATATTTTTATCCCTAAAAGCCTTAATAATTGAGATGAAAATAGTCAAGCTGAGTAGATTTTTAATTCAAATAATTATTATTGTTGTCTGTTACAATAAAAACTAGCTGAGCCCTGCAGTTTCACCCGCGTTATTCTCCATCCCACAAAAACTATAAATTTATACGGGATCAAAAGTATTTTATCTGTTAATTCAGGTTATAAACTAACTGTGTGTCAAATTTCATCTAAATCCATTCCGTAGAAAATATCGGTGTAGCTAAAAATAATAATCGCAGTCTTACAATTTTAAAATTTCAAACAGTGTTGTCATTTCAAACGTACAATAATTGTTAAATTTTGGCAGCCTATCCAGCACCCTGAACAAACCCAGCTAAGAGTTCCATTTTACTAATTATCCCAATACGGAACCCTAACACTGAGCACGACAATTACAGGTGGTCGTCATAATTTGCATTTAAAACTTTGCATTTAAATATTCAATCGATGAATTCATAAAAACATGGGGTAAAAAATACTCGGGTAATGAGCGAGTTGGGTAATAATGTTACCCAGTAATGCTTGTAAGTTGCAAATGTAGGCCTCCGTGGTTGTTTGTGTATGAATGTGAACGTAATGAAAATAGATTGCTTATTATTATAATAATAAAGTATCTATCTTAGGACTTATATAATACTATTATAATTAACTATTATATAGTAGTGGGAGGCCTCTTCCGCAAGAGACCGCCTGGGGAAGTACCACACCTTTGCCAGATATTCATCCGCCAAGCAGTAGTGTGCAAACAATACTGTGTTCCGATTTGAAGGGCACTGTTTCCAGCGAAATTACTGGGCATATGAGACTTTAGAACCAACGTCTCAGGTGACGAGCGCAGTGTACGCGAAGTATTATGCAATGCAAAGTTCTGGGTGGCACTGTAATAGTTATGGGCAGGCGTAGCGCTTACCATCAGGTGAACGAAATGCTCGTCTCGCCACTTAGTCAAATGAAATAAAAAGTATAATGCAAGCGTAACCGTGGACAAAGCTAGTATAGACTAGTTACTGTAATACATTTCTGATGCCTGTCCTATTAGCAAATTCTTCGTCGGTTTTGTCTGTTTCATTTCGACTTAGGCATTTTAAGCCGACATAAATACTAGCGTGATGATCAAAGATACCTAATTAATTAGAGAATTTTAATTATTAGGCTCAGAATACGAGTATAACAAGCGCTTAGAAAGTGCAATGTACACGTTCTCAACAAATGGGACGATACTGTAAAGCTAGCCTTATCTAAAAACAGGTTTTATAATCACTACGTATATATAAATTTGCTTACAATTTTGCAATGGAATAAAAAAAGAAAAATGTTTAACGCGGCACAACCGCATTTACACAAAAATGTTATATATTGTACTAGGCCTCATCTGCTAAGGACCGCCTGGGGAGGTACCACACATCCGCCAAGCAGTAGTGTGCAAACCAAACTGTGTTCCGGATTTTAGGGCACTGCTTCCAGTGAAATTACTGTGCATATGAGACTTAAGAACCGATGTCTCAAAGTGACGAGCCCACTGCAGTGCCGCGCAAGATTATGCGATGCAAAGTTTTGGGTGGCACTAATAATATCCCACGGAAACCGTTAATTTTAGAGATTAAAAAGTATCCCCTATTCTATTCCAGACAAAAAAAAATGCAATTTTAGAAGTCACCACGCCTCATACATAAACTTTCGCATTTAGGGGCCAGATCCGGATTGGTGGATAACATACCTGCCTCCGAAATAATTCTCGGGTAGGTATGTGGGTTTCCTCACGATGTTTTCCTTCACCGAAAAGCGAGTGATAATTACGTATATATGTTTGACAAGAAACACATTGGTACGTGCCTGCACTGGGATTTGAACTCACGACCTTCTGCTTGGAAGGCGGACGTTCTTCCACTAGGCTACCACCGCTTTAGATAGTAAGATTTACCTACACATAAAATCATATGGAAACAAATCACTCGTACATCAAAATTTCATAAATCTATGAGATTGGAATAATAAACGGCCTTTTTATTGTCATTAATGATACGGAACTCTCTCCCCAATCCAACCCATTCCCGCCCGGCATCGATGATTCATACAAACAAACAACGTGGAAACTAACGTAACGGTCAAATGGTTACTGTAACTGTATTATTACCATCATTTTCTTTATTAAAATGAATGCTGATATCATTATTTATTATTATGTATACAATTTTAATCATTACAAATAATTTATCATACAATTTACTTGTGGTGTTTTTCGCTAGGTTTATAAATTTTTAATATACATTTTGACATGCTATTTCAACCTTATTGGGATTTTGAAAATAGAAATAATATCTATATAATAATGATAATAAATAATATTATGCTAAGTTTAGGAACATGATTTATATAAATTCTATATTATGCCTTAACTAGCTGAACGTCCGTGTTGAATAGCAATAGCTGTTTTCTATGTGAGAAATGAGCCAGCCCTCTTGTCACCAGCGGCGTCGACCAGCCGAGCAAATCATGGCTTATTTATTTTTACTATAAATAATCGACCTTAATTATAAAAAAAATGCATAAATACACCACAACAGTTTCCGTCTGAAATTTAAACTTAAATTTGCCTCTGTTATCGGTAAGACGGTTGTTTAAATTTCCAAATATTTGAATTTTCGAAATTTTACCTTTATAAAACTCCTAAGAAATTTACCCAAAATAGTATTCCAGGTGTGTAAAACGAATTGGAAATGGACAATAATGTTCAGAGACTTCAGTTGTTTACCTTACGTGAGTTTTACAAAAAATATTATTGTTATGAGGTGCTCAACTATACATAACTATTTTTATGAACAATTAATAATTATACAGTTTACTTTGTAGATAAGCGTAACGTCTTTATTCAATTTGTGATACAGCAGTAGTGCAAATAAGTAGATAATTAAAATTCGTCCCAGGAACTTCCACAGTGTGTTCGCCAAATATAGACGATTAGCATCAAACAATGTATGAAGAATGTATGAAAAAATGCTCTAAATGCTAACGAGGCATCAAGCTGTCAGCAATCCAGATTTATGAGTGTAAGGAATAATGTTCATACATTCAATAAATTATCGACAATATGGTCTATGGGATAACTCTTTGGCTATAATTTTTTAGATATTTTATGGATCATTTTCACCAAGATATTATATTTAATTTCATTTCTGATATGAACAATAAAAAGTATGGTTATGTGTTTTTTTTAAACGTAGAAAACTATTAAACCTTATGAAGAATTGAAGAGGCCCTGTTATTTTTTTCCGTGACGTTCAATAATCGATTTCCAGTGGCTACATTTTTTAGTTGTACATATGTAAGACCATACGTCTTATTTTGCTTGAAAATATAATATTTAAAAATGCAATAACGAACTAAATTTCTTTCAGGCCAGATAGAAATGGAGATAGTACAAAAATGGTACAAAATTACAGGCGGTAAACAATTTTGATCGGTATTGTATTTTACATTAAAATTGATTTGAATTTATAGATAATGGCCACATTCGTAGAAAGTTCCATTCCTCCATACCTACTGTAATCTGATGAATTTTCATTTTCAATTTAGAACGAAATAATAAAAAACCTATCCACGTACAGAAGCTATAATGACGATTATAAAAGGGTGATAAAACCGCACACTCTCGATTAGTGACGTAGCAAAGGACGTTATCGATAAATCGTTTCGATTGCGACTCGCTATCTTGATCGAGCGCGCAAAACAATAACTTTACCTTCATTTTGTAAAATAAAATTAAAAAGTGAGAAGTTATTGCGAGGAAAAGTAACGAAATGATATATAAACGGTAGACAATGCAGTTTCAATATTTTGCGGTCTTTTTTAATCGTGTGTGTAATTTTGCTTGTTATGATTCCCTTATAACCAGGCTATCGGGCTAAGCTATACCTATTTTATACAGTTTGGCAGAAAATATTTGTCAAGATAAAAATCCAACTTATATAACAAAAACTCGTGTTAGAACATATACCAAAAACAGTAATTCAATTTCAATATTTTCTACACTGTCCCGCCTTTACTGTAAAATGTCATGCGAGTCCGAATGAGACGATAACCTGAAATAGTTAACATCGTTCGATTACAATCGATATTATTTATCGATATTTCTCATTAAATAAGTTTAAAGAATATAGAAATTATGTATTTTTTACGTAGGTAAGTAATTAAATATCTTATCTGTTTATGATTAAGACCTAAACTGAACCGCGTCGCATGTACCGTGACGTCTTATTTTTTATGTTCTTATTAGCGACTCAATTTAGGTGGCTGCCATTTTCAACCTAAACTGGATCCATTTTAGGTTGAAAATGGCAGCAACATAAAAAATAATCGCTATAAGACGTCATGGTAGGCTTCCAGTACTTGTTTTTGTCGCATGTTGACACATATTAATATAACGTACGTACATTGACTTAGTAGAATTAGTAGACACATATTATGATCAAAGAATAAAATTACCATCGATAAGTTCTTTTATCGATACGGCACCCATCCCTACACACCATATGCTGTCTCCCACAACAGAGGGTAATTGGCTAGCTCGGTATGACCATACCGGCCATATTGTCTGTTTACCAGTATAAATATTATTATTACCTATACGTATTGTTGTTATCTTTATAGGAATACGCAACAAGGTGAGCAGGCCGTTTGTCTGATCGTAAACGCCACACTTGCTTATAGAATGTAATGCTACTCAGATCCTCAAGGGAAAACGAATTTATGTTTTGTAGATCTTTTTTTTCTTAAATAATTTTGTTTTGCATTTTTTATATATCACCACTGTTGATTAACCAACATAATATTAATCCAGTAATAATTTTAATAATTTTAAAAAGGTAGGTCGAATTCGTGAACATTTTAATTAGTGTAAAAATATAATTTTGCCAAATCTCGACCACAATATAAACGTTTCGACACAGAATCAACCAAGGAAGTTTTACTAAAGTAAAAGGAATCCGCACTAAATAGGCAACTCGTCACTAGTTGTTCACTAGTTTTGTTCACCAAACAGTTTATAAAGCCTTCAAGCCATAACATAATATAGTAGCAAATAGACAACCCAAACACAACCGATAAAATATATATATATAACCACAATATATCTTGTGGACCATACTTGAAAGTTTTTGACCATACTTGAAAACTCACCCTCGTGTACGCTACGAAACAGCTGTTGTCTTTAATCTTCCTTCTATAGCTTGTCCTTATTCTGTGGAATAAATATGATGCTCTTTCGATCAAGTTACATTGATCGTAAACTATAAAAAGGTAAAAAGAGGTATAAAGAAGTCTATAAACGTTAACAACTTTACTCTTAATATAAATAAATTTCTCACCATCTTACCTATATAAACAGCTCAGAAAAATCTGAACTTCCGTATTTTACGGTCTGAATTGTCGTATTTTAAGGGAAAAACGACTAAATTTCCGTATAATATTGTTTATTTTGATCAGTCAGGTAAAAATGGCTATTCATCGTTTGTTTCTTCTTTATAAAGTTTACCTTGTTTAGTTTCCAATTGCCGTATTTTGCCTGCCGTATGTCGTGTTTCCTGAAAAAGGGTCTTGGATTGCCGTATAATACGGTAATTGCCGTATCAATAACAACACTGCAGCTCGCTGCTTTGCAAATAACCAACTCCGCAAATAGCGGGTGCTTGAACGATCATGGGCGTGGCTACGGGGACAAATCACATTCGGAGGGATGCTGGGTGTGTTACGGTAGGGGGTGATTACGCAATGGGGTGAAATTGCGTTGAGAAAATACAGGCGTCGCTTTTTATGTATTGGTAGATAGATACACTTATTATTGATCCACCAAGATGCAACCCTATTATGTAACTCTGATGAAATGAGATTTATTAATGTTTTTGGTATTTTTTTTTTGTTTGACTGAGTGATGGGACGAGCAAGTCGTTTACCTGATGGTAAGCGCTACGCCTGCCCATAATAGTTAAAGTGCCACCCAGACCTATGCATTGCATAATCCTGCGCAGCGCTACACTGCGCTCGTCACCTTGTGACATCGGCTCTAAAGCCTCATACGCCTAGTAATTTCCCTGGAAACAGCCCTTAAAACCGGAACACAGTAATGTTTACACTCTAGTGCTGGCAAAGGTGTGGTACTTCTCCAGGTAGTCTCTTGCAGAAGAGGCCCCCCACTACAAAATGGTATGGGAGAAAGCGCAGCCCAAATGGCAAGTGAACCTCATTTTCATTGCAGTGACAAAAGAAGACTGCTGATCAGGGCCTCCGTGGTGGATTATGATCTAATCCTCCTCAAAGAAAAGTACAAAGAGACCCGTGCTCAGCAGTGGGCGGATATGAGTTGATACGATTTTTTTTATTTACTTTTATTAATGTTTATGTAATGAATTCTCTTGTTCCAGTTGTCATGCACAAAGAAAAAGAAGACATCCACGGTCACCGGCGGGAGCACTCGCCGTACGACCACGTCATGCCGGACGGAGAGTTATTTCTTCAGGTAAGTCTTAATCCAGGTAAACAATTAAAAAGAACGGGATTGGGAAGGCCATGTAACTCGAATGCACCCCACAGATGGGCCAAGATCGTCACACAATGGATGCCTGAAAAGGGGCAAAGGCGCCGGGGCAGGCCAAGTAAACGTTGGCGTGACGATCTTGACACATACAAACCAAGTTGGTCCGACGTGGCGAACCATCGCGATACGTGGAAAGAGATTGGGGTGATCTTTGCCCACCAGTGGACAGTATAGGTTATTAAAAAAAATAGATTTTAGAAGTGTACCTGTATCAAATTCATATTTAGTATGGCAGGCTGATCAAACCCAAAAACCATCAAACCTCCAGTTGGCCATTGAGGAGTTCCGTTATCAGCCTTCCCTGTCTATCATCAGATCAGCTCGTAGCCTGAATCTTATAATTAATACATGTTCGGTACGGCAAGCTAATCGAAGTGATGTATATGGTTCACTGCTGAAAACACGACTGTCGTATTATTCATAACTTGCCGCGAGTGCGGGAAAACACAACTGTTGTGTTTGTTGCAAGGGAAAACACTATGGAGTATGCAGAGACGCACCAGTGGCTAGACAAGAAAATCGGCTCCGCAGGGACTTGAGAGAGAAAAAAAGCGCGGGTGAAGCCAGTAGCTTATAAGTAGTATTAGTAGTACCTAGTAGGTATATTATATCTATATATATAAAAATGTTATGTTGGTATGTGTACGCTTCAAAAACTCAAAAAGTTCTGCACCGATCGAGCTGAAATTTTAACATGATATATAATTCGCATCAAGGATTGTTTTTATCTATTATTTTCATCAGTGACATATCAGCGAGTGTGCCACAGCGAAGCGTGGCAGGGTACAGCTAGTAGGTTTATAAAAAGCCGAACAAAAACGGTGACTCCAAAACTGTGAATTCCACCGATCGCTCCGTACTTCCGTACATACGGGGATATAGCTCAAATTGCTGCCGAAGTTAGGAAAACTTGCTTTTTATTGCAGTTGACGTACAATTTGTGCGATAGGGGGAAGGGGAGGGGGAAATGACAGGGGACATGGTTGGAAAGCTTTGATTTACCAAAATAGTTGGGTTGGATTCAATTTGTTTGTGTCGCGTAGAAATGGAGGAATTTAGGCTTGGTTAGTTATTCATTTTTTTATTCGGTACACAATGTCTATTTTACTATAGGTATTTGCATTTATTGTTTAAATAACTGCCTACATTTAATGTTTTTAGAAAACATTAGTTCTTTTTTTTTACAACATTTTGGCTGAAAAACTTGTGAACAAAAATAATTTCAAAAGGAGAATGGGCATCAATGCGTTTACTTTGGTCCACTTACACAATACAAAAAAAAATATAAGCCCAAGAAACTCTTGTAATAAATACTCTTTTTGTCTTGTCAATAAAATTGTAAGCTATTCAGCTTTTGGTGATTAAAAAAAAGCGGTTGATGGCCAGTTACCACCGTATATCTTTTCAGCCTTTTATATCACTACCTTTGATTTTTTAGAACCATTTTTTCTACAGCCGATGTTTTTTTTTCTATCTACCTATCTATTCAGTGCGTATCCACCCACTGCTGGGTATAGGCCTCCTCTGTTTCTCATCATTTCTTCCAGTCCTGTGCTTGTCTCATCCAGTCTATCCCGACGTGCTTGGCAATGTCGTCCGACCATCGGGCTGGTGGTCTGCCTCGCAGTCGTTGCGCTTCTCTTAGCCACCACTCCGTTATGTCTTTTGTCCACCTTTGGTCTTCCCGTTTTGCCTTTTTTGTATCATATAATATTTGAACATTGTTTTGAATTTCAGGCCCTCAACGGTTTCCTGATGATCCTGACGTGCGAGGGCGAGGTGTTCTTCGCCACGCACAGCATCGAGAGTTACTTAGGCTTTCATCAGGTAAGTATGGCTTGCAACCATCCCACAACGGCAGACATTTCTTATCATTTTTATATTATTATCAGTAAACTGAACATAAGCCGTGGTAGCCTAGTGGGAGAACGTCCGCCTTCCAATCAGAAGGTCGTGGGTTCAAATCCCAGTGCGGGCACGTACCAATGTGTTTCTGTAAAACATATGTACGTAATTATCACTCGCTTTTCGGTGAAGGAAAACATCGTGAGGAAACCCACATACCTACCCGAGAATTATTTCGGAGGTAGGTATGTTATCCACCAATCCGGACTGGGCCCCCGTGGTGGATTATGGCCTAACCCTCTTCACGAAAGTGAGGAGATACCCGTGCCCAGCAGTGGGACGTTATGGGTTGATGATGATGATGAAACTGAACATGACCCTCTCAAACGTTTATTGTTGACTATTATTTTTGATATAATAAGGTTGGTGTAATGCGTCCCATTAGGATCTTAGTATATGGGAAGATATAGTCTGTGCCTATTCCAACGGAAGAAAAGCGTGTCTGCATGTACGTATATATGTACGTAAAATTACAGTAATAACCCAAAAATAAATCCAATCACAATCTAACAAACAGCTACCAGTAGGTAACGTCTCAGATAACCTAGTAGTGGTAATGTTCTCAAATGCTGACAGCATTCCTTTAGAACACCACGATGGCAATGCTAAAATAAAAGCCAGCATTTTCATCACGTGTTGCTTCGAATAGACGCTGATTAAGTCGTTGTTCAAATAATTAGTCTATAAAAAGCAAAATATGCATTTATAGATGTCATAATTAGATTATTGCAATATGTTGAACAAAACTTGGTTCGTTTACAAAGCATCTGACCAAAGACTACCAAAGTTATATCACATATTTTGTATACCTACGTATACGTCGTTTATTTGCATAATTCCTTTACCTTTCAGTGGGACCCAAATATATTTTTTTTTCTTAATCGTTACCAATTAAACAAACAATATAAAAAATAAGCATACCTTCAACAATATTAGGTACTGCATAAATACATAGCCAAAAAACGTTATCAAAATACCATAGCCCTTCAAATAAATGACTTACCTAATCTCCATTAATAATTACCCTATTTTCATTATAAAACGCGACATTAACCTTATTAATAGCTAAGAATTAAATTAGATAAGCGTTTTTAATATTGCTGAAATAAAAAGTTGAGTAAAGATACATGTCCTCTGGGTGCTAAGCTATAAAAATAACTTAGCATAGTATAGCTTAGTACTAAGTGATTTTTGAATAACCGTCTGTATTGGTGTCTTTGCTTTATTTGCCACTATCGTGCGAAAGGTTTAATTTGGATTTTATAGAGACATAGATAAATGAACTCTTTATTAAAGTACCACAGATAAAAAAAAAAAAATTCGTGCTCTGTATTAGAAAAGTCTAATAAATTATTTATCCTATGATATAAGTCTATGTGGCAAGATAATATGTGTGCTCCTGTATTATGTATAATCAAAATATCTAATAGAAACAAAAATTAACGAGATTTAAACTATTAAACTACTGTTTTTTTACTGTCACTGTTTTTTTTCAGCGATAAGACCGCCCATTGTACTACCCTTGTTTACCTATTGTAGATAGATAGATAGATAAACTCTTTATTGAAACACCACGGAACAAAGAAAACTGAAAACTAGAACAAAACAAATTTTACAATTAGTGTCACAATGGGCGGTCTTATCGCTCAGAGCGATCTCTTCCAGACAACCTGTAATTCTTCTGTACTGTGTTTATTTTTGTTTCTGGTGTACAATAAAGAGTTTTCTATTCTATTCTATTCTAACTGATAATTTAGTCAAAATGACAATGACAATGACATTGAATAGACATGACACAATTATGACATTTAGTATAGACTAAAACATGTGCAGGAGACACGGCTTAAGCTAAGCTAAGCTTTTGTTCGCAGTGGATACCAAGCTTTGAATATAGAGTCGGGTATATTATGATTCTATGGTAGAATATAAAAATATTAATTAAGAGGCGATAAGCTGAAAAGGCTTTAGGTTTTATACTTTTATAGAGTTAGTCCACGTTATCAAGCTCGGATAAGGTTTATCGAAGTCGTTTCGGGTGAAAATAAAAGGACTTTTTGTACTTCAGGTAGAGCTTTATGTATAACTGGGTTCTGTATAATTAGTACCTAATTAAAATAATTTAGAGGCCAGATTAATGTTTTAAAAATTTAGAAATAATTTTGAATTTAATTTGTTTTATATTCTCTGGCAAGGTGTAAAAATGTGGTGACTCTAGGTACTTTTGGATTACGAAATAGATCAAAAATCTAACGCTATTAACACGTTCACTGCTGAAAACACAACAGTTGTGTTTTTATAGCTTGCCGCGAGTACGGTAAAACACAACTGTTGCGTTAGCGGTACGGGAAAACACAACGGTATGTGCAGATCCGTAACCGTGGCTAGACAAGAAAATCGGCTCAGCAGTCAAAGTGTTAAATAGAAAACAGAATTCAATATAATTTACTTACTACAAAAGTACTGAACCATATTTTATGATATTTATAAAGGAAAATGAAATTTACCACTTCAAGAAAGAAAAAAACAGTCCAAACCAAACAAAAAAACACCGGAACTGGATTTTTTTTCTTTTTTTTATCGAACTAAAACTACAAAGAATACTTATGGTACATGAAGAAGTACCAGCATACGTTTAACTTGCCGTTTAATAAATGTCCTTCACATTACTGCTAATAAAGTTTCCAGTGAAATATAGCTGTCAGATGTAGAATTAGGGTTGTCACTTACAAGTCTTATATTTTTTACAAATCTTTTTCTTCTATACCGACTAAAAGACAACTAAAAATAATCAAATAACATCGTTTCTAAAGGTGGTTAAAGAAGAACTTAAAATGTGAACTTAAATAACTTAACTTATCAACTTTAATTTCTCATAAAACCCGGCTTGCCGTTTCTAGAACTCTTTTGCACGCTATTTTATCCTGTCTGATAGTCAAGTTAAAGGAAGTGTAATTTTTTCACGCATTTTTATTTAGTCAAAACCAAGACCTGGGTTCAATTATTATAGAGCTAAAAAGCGAATATACGGCAGCCATCTTGAATTTCTTAGTCTGTATTTACCTTTAAGAACCTCGAAATGTGTGGTTACATATTTTCAATTTAACACATGAACTGATTTCCATAAAATATTTATTGATCCAATACACTTTAAAAACTAGCTCTAAACTTTATTACAAAGTTGAATAAGAATTAAAATTCTAAATACAATTAATATACAGTTAAGTTAAGTACGTTAAATAAAAAAAACACCTTGGCAACCCTAAGTAAAACCCCCCAATTTTACCTCAAATTCGACCCCCGCCATAAAAGTTTCAGTCTACGAATAAATTCGTTCACCCTACGCTTTTGTTTTGTTTTAGCAGGTAAGGAATGATTCGGTTACTTACCCGAATTACTTTAGAGCATAGATAAATAATAATTATCTATACAACATGGGAAATGAGTTTCAAAGCACTTTATAATTATATCTTGTAATATCAAGAGCAGATAAGATATCTTTACTCCAAGATATACAAGTAAAATACAAAAGAACGACAAAAGTCAAAGCACTATCTTTCAGACAACTTTTACACCTTTTGTAATTCAATCTTAATATACTGGCTACTTTTGTGAAAATAGTAAAATTAAAATCATCGCCACCATCATCACGGCCAATATCCACCCACTGAGCACAGGAGGCCTACCATGACATCTTATAGCGATTCAATTGAAGACCTAAACTGAATCGCGTCGCATAATCGTACCGTGACGTCTTATTTTTTATGTTGCTGCCATTTTCAACCTTAACTGGATCCCTCCTGGTCTTTCCTCACTTCCGTGAGGAACATCACATCACTACTCTTCACCCAGAGGGGTTGTGATATACAAATAAATGTAGGCACACAATCGACAGTGGCGCCTCTCCTCACTCCCAATCTGTCATGCAGAGCGGGCGGTCGTCTCCTCTGAGCGTGTGCCTACTTACTGATAATCTGGTTGTTTTACTCTAAACCCAAGCCCTAGATTAGTGAACACAACATTGGCGACGAGAAAAAGCGCAGTAAGTAAAATTATCGCTCAAATTATGTGCCTGTTAACGGAAATTGGTCAGTAGGTAATAAAATTCAAATTTCACAAAAAACAAAGGAATAAGTGACGAGTAGGTTTACTTATTTTAAAAACAACACAATTTCGGTGAAATTGAAGACTCAAAAGATGTTTAAATATGTAATATACCTAGATTATAGTCCGATTGTATAGTAGTTATTGCGTTCTAACACGCAACGAACGACAATCACAACATAATTAGGATTCCTTGTATCTAAGGAATCAGAAACTACAGGGACTATGCACAATCTCACTGATCTATAATCTGCATCGGCGTTCAGCCGAGAGATTTGCTAAATAGATCGAAGATGTCCAATTAAGTCACTAACTTACCTACATAACTTACGTCATATTACGGTTGAAGATCGTATGTATATCTACCTAGCTTTTCAAAGTTCGGGTTAATTAAGGAACGTTTTGGTCCAAATGTTTTCATCTATGTAGTAAGTAAATGCCAGTGGATAAACCTGAGTGATCGATCAGTGATCACAACACAAAGCAGCGCCAGCGGCACGTGTTCCTAAGAAAGGAATAGGCTAAAATGATGGCACGCTGTAAGCAAAACCACCACATTTGTTACTGCACTATTGGTTATAAACATAATTCTGGAATTATACGTCATGAATTGATGTAAAATATTGTATAATCTGCATGCGTGCGGTGTGCTATCGTACATCGTACGTAGTGTTAGGGATATAATAATCTCATGAGCAAATACTTTCCAACCACTTTAATTTTACGCGGCAAAGCATCCTCATTTTGGTGGCAAACCGAACTATCAAGTTCCCGCCGCAGTAGGTATGCAATATACGCAATACGCCGTAACAGTAGGCATGCAATTATTCTCATACGATACGTTCCATTTCACTCATTAGTATTACTAGAATTTGAACGAAAATAAAATATTGCTAACGAATTATTTACGAATCAGAATCCGAAAATATATTTATCGTAAAAACTGTGAATACAAAATGTATACAAAATTACTAAAACACTGTATTAAACGAATTCAGCCATAATAAGAAAAACAAAAAAAAAAACAATACCACGTATTGAAATGTAGATCTATGAGGGTGACATGTTAATGTTAATGACAAAACCCTCTATAAATAAATAAAGAAAAAAAAAAAAAAAGAAATGTAGATGACCATGAATATTAACCAATTTTGACCAATTCCGTTTGCAAATATTGATACCTACCTATCAATAACAAAATGTACCAATGAACAATGTGTCATTAATTACCTGTTTAAACCAAATTACACTTCAATAAAATTGAATTTATGTTCCAACGAACATAGTGTCGTCAATTGCCTGTTTAAACCAAGATACACTTCAAAAAAATTGAAGTTAAGTTCCAACGAACATAGTGTCGTTAATTGCCTGTTCAAACCAAGATACACTTCAATAAGATTGAAGTTTTGTTCCAACGAACATAGTGTCGTTAATTGTCTGATTAAACCAAGGTACACTTCAATAACATTAAAGTTTTGTTCCAACGAACACAGTGTCGTTAAGTACCTATTTGAGCAAAGTACCACTTCAATAACATTGAAGTTATGTTCCAACAAACAATGTTTTGTTAATTATTGGGCTTAAAAAGTACATATTCAAAATATTGAAGTCATATAATTATGCTATCGTTACAACCGAAACATGTGCCATAAAATCCGTTAAAGGCCAAGTACTCAATGCCTTCAATCGCAGCCTCATTAATGCCCAACTGTATGTTTACGTGCTAGTAAAAATAAAACAACACAAACGAAAAAAAAAAAACAAAGATGAATCAAGCTAATATTATTCTTATTTAAGTAAAATCATATTTATTGACAACTTAAATAACAATTTAAATAAATTAAAAGAAAACTAACTAAAACTAAAACTAAAATCTGGCAAAAGTGCGTCCATGAGGTGTGGTGATTACCCAAGTATACAATATACAATATACAAGTATACAATAGTATATACGGACCAAAGTTTTACGTTGCCCGACGTACCAGTTATCAAATTGTTCTCAAGAATAAGAATAAGAACTTTCAAAGTTCAAAAAATTACAAATTGTAAAATATAAACAAGTTAAATTGTACCAATCTATAGATCGAAAGAACGAACGTGGCATTATATCATCTACCAAGCGAACTGCTGTATCCTTGTTGGTGACTGCACCTATTTTATGAATATTTAGAATCAGCCTACCATATCTGAAAATAAATACGTAGCAAATCATAAAAATACCCCCTTGATGAAGAAATAATACAATTCATTTATTAACAATTCATCTAAACATTAAAAACTGTTATCATTATTAGTGCATAATCACGTAAACAACTGTTTGAGATCAATGTCAGTCAAAGTAATTTACATGCCATCCGCTAGATGGCTCCGTCAAATGAGCCGTCTATTCCTACATCGCGGTGACAAGATTCTCCGCCCCACACACGTCCCACCTACCTAATGTCATCTTAAGTAGCGTTCAAGATAATAATTGTAAAACACGTTCACAAATCTTCGTATTGGAAAATACAAACAATTTTGCCAATTACACGGAGTATTATTTTGGGGGGATACCAGGGCGACAACAACAGCTTTCCATAAAGTTTAATTACTTCACTATAACCAAACAATAAGATTCTGCTTGCAAATCGCATCACAAGTCGTCACTGAAAATCAGTTCCGGCAAATACCTATTCAAACAATAACTGAGTTATTGGTACAAAATAAGCACAATCTAAGAAAATATAGCCTAGGAGGACGTCGGCCTTCCAAGGAGATACTCGTGAGTTCAAATCCCAATGCGCGCACGTACTACTGTGTTTATGTAAAAGCATAATAATTAATCCATAGAGTGCCTTAGACACCTTAAATGGATCAATGGTTGGAAAGCACAACCTACCAAAATTCATAACAATTAATCCATTGAGTGCCTTAGACACCTTAAATGGACCAATGGTTGGAAAGCACAACCTACCAAAATTCATAACAATTAATCCATTGAGTGCCTTAGACACCTTAAATGGACCAATGGTTGGAAAACACAACCTACCAAAATTCATAAAAAATAATTACAAAAAAAAAAAAAAAAAAAAAACTTAAATGAACTAATCGTTGAAACGAAACGAACCAATGCAGCCCATGGGGATAGTTGAAAGGCAATGTTGCCATCAAAAAAAAAAAGAAAAAAAGAAGCAAAATTGCTAGCAATGGCTAGTTTTGTTACTGTGTAATTTAATGTGTTCACCCACATTACTATGAACTTGTTATTTTGCATCGCTGTTGTTTGATACAGATACTAAAGGCTGGTTACAATAAATTGTCAGGTGAATGAGATTTACCTTAAAATGGATATTGATTCTGTTGTAGTCGTACTATGTAGTAGATCTTAAAAATAGATAAATACTAAGCCCTATTAAAAGGTCCATTAAACCTCTTGGGTAAAGAAACTCCTACCTCATTAGTCCTTGATGTTTATTCTATTGAGCAAAATAGTAAAACATTTAACGGAAATTGCCTTTATTAGCAAAAAGTATCTACTACAATCTAAAACCAACTACTGCATATAGCGGTTAAACATCCTACAAACCGTTACAGACTCATAATGCACCCAATTGTTCTTACTCACTGTCAGCTGGCAGCGTACCTAGCATGCTAGCAACATTCCGCCTTTGAGTTATAACGCTAATACAACGAGCCTAATACGTACCAGCATTTTGGACACACTCAAAACCCCAAGTTCAAATATGTTTGGACACACTCAGAACCCCAAGTTAAAAGATGTTTGGTAACCAATCAAAGAGTTCACTAATCACAATTGACAAAACAGTTCCTCCAGTTCGTTAAGTTTGATCACAATTTTTTTGGAAAAACAATGAATCAAAATATACAAATATATAGACGAACTAACAAAATGGACATCAATGAACCTGTAAATAAACCACCTTCATTGGTTTTGAGTCAAAACTGCAGCGAGATCCTTATAACAAAGGTCTTTCATGTGTCTGAGCACCACTGTATGTTCAGTTCGTGCAATTTATGACACGGGTACGTACATACGCAAAAGTTTAATAAATCAATCTTAGAAGCGAGGTACACAACATAAACACCATATGCAAACCTAAAATTGCAAAACACCGCGTTGTACAGCAACGCTGGTACCAAAGCCAATCTCTCTAGATGGACAATTAGACATAGGTACATACATAAAAAAAAAAAAAAATAAAAAAAAAAGCGTTTTCTAACAAATGATATTAAAGTCTATGACAAATTTGTTAAGACAATATCTAAATTACCACAAGCAAACTTTATTTTAATCAAATGTACTTTGCTACTAAAAGCTTATTATAAAATAAATGACTATGACAACGACAAAGATGCATAGAAGGAAACTGCTCAAGTACCTCCTGGTGACTAACTACTATAGAAAGGCAGATATCGAACACTGGAAAATCAAAATAGTAACATATTTACGTAATCAAAGCACCAAATAGCGTAAACAGTTATGCAACTGCTAAATCCCAAATCGTGGCAGTTCGAGTAGCAACCCACAAAGGACATTTGGTATTGTTAACACGAAAAGCTGGACTACGTTCTACGTACAAGCTTTGGCCAAAATAAACAGAAAAGAAAAAAAAAATAAAGAGAGGAAAGAAGAGGTGTAGACTGAAAGACAAGAAATGGTGTGTGAAGTAAGAAAAGGCGAAGAACTTAGTAAAAGAAAATAATTTACTGTCAGAATTAATTCAACACCTCAAATCACTATCGAGAATTGAAAAAGTCATACAATTATTATAAGGTACGAATATGGTACCTACACCGAAATAAAGTTGAAGGTCAATGGAAGTCGTCCATCATTGTTAAAATAGTTAGCATGTAAGCTTACTATTGTAAACAAGATTAATAAATATATAATAAATCATGAATAGGTACACAAGTTATTAAGAAATAATATTATAAACAAATGATTAAGAAATTGTTAATAATAAATTAATAGATAACTAGCATATAATTATTAAATAATCAATAAATGATTGATAAGTAATTAATCTATAAGCGAAAAGCATCTGATAAAGAAGTTACTTGGATATCGATTTATTTAAATATAAAATATAGTTAAGTTAATCTAGAAGTAATTATTGAATATAAAACAATTAATTAATTCTATAAAAAGGAAGAGATGTGATATACAAATAAATGTAGGCACACAATCGACAGTGGCGCCTCTCCTCACTCCCAATCTGTCATGCAGAGCGGGCGGTCGTCTCCTCTGAGCGTGTGCCTACTTACTGATAATCTGGTTGTTTTACTCTAAACCCAAGCCCTAGATTAGTGAACACAACAGGGGTAACTAGCGATTAACCATTTCGATTTTGGAATCATTAAATCGGTGAAAGTACTTGCAACTTCCCATAGACGAGGGTAGGTAGGAAACTGGCACGTGCCAACCGACCGTACGCTCCGTTTGGATTTGGTTAAATATACAATAATTGACAGTTTAATTGTGGCCGGGGTAAGGGTAATTTAACTTGAAATTCCCATTTTGATTCGGGGAAACCTTGGGGAATACTTTAGCTTGTTCTGGGGGATTTTTGTAATATTCCAACAATCCCTCCAACTTCACAGTACCTACATTTTCACAACTGCATTATAAAAATCGAAGTGAAATAATTTTTTCGTACATATTTTTTATCACATTAATAAACGCTTCCTATTTGCAGTATAATTACCACTTTTATCTTAAACAACACATTACCGCAACATTTTATTTTAACAATAACTTTAAATAAGATTTTTTTAAATAATTCTACGTGATCTTTCAGCTCTAGTATAAAAATCGTTTCAGCTATTAGGTACAAAGCCTTTCTAACATTAGTATTTATTAACACTATAAATAGAAGAATTTTATTACTATAAAGGCGACGATGGGCAACTTCAAAGTATTTTAGTGGAATGTTTGGATAATTCAAACATCTATAAAATACACCTCGTAATAGATAAAAAGAAAGCAAACCCCCAATCTATCTCTGAAACTGTGACTAATGTGCCTATCTTCCAACCATCAGTCTCACTAAACCGGGGGTGGGTAAATTGAGTCAAGCTTACACACCAGGTGGCGTATCGATCTCACTCCTGATGTTAGTTAGTCCAGGGGTCTCAATGAACGGAGGGTTGGTGCATTTACAATCAGTTGAATGTAGGAAAGTATTGAATTTATTATTACGATGCATTTGGTTAGCTGGTAGAGTAATGCAGTTCTTCTAGGTTGTGAAACCTCTTTTTTTGAACACAAGTAATATAAGTTTTTTTGGTGAAGTGGATGCTGTTATATCTTGAATAGCTACTTATAATGTAGTTGGGATAAACTGAACCAATACTAAATTAGTTACTAAAGCTACTTTCAAACTTTTGTTATCAGAAGGTTTAATGGAATGTGTTAGTAAAATAATCCAAAAGCTAAATTATGTTTGTGACAATAATGAAATTACGGCATCAATTATTATTGCCATTCAAAACTAATACAAAACCCTTAAATACTTTAGTGCATGGTACAGAAGACAAACTATACCTTCCTTTCGTTGACATTCTGCAAGCGGAACTAAAACTAGCTTAGGCTACAAACAGACACAAAGCACCAAGAAATGAATAACATAAAAAAGAGTTCCTCGTACGAGTGACAGTTGCGCTATTTGCATTGAAGTCCATGTAAAAGTAAACAAAGGTTTATGATCTAGAGCCGGTATTTACGACGCCTTCACGCATACACATAGTAAAAAAGTAGTCAACAACAAAATACGTGAACATTTCAATCCGAACGCAAACAAAAGAATAAAAAAACAACATAAAACATCGGCACCATCAATCATCGAAAAAGAAACCACAAACGCAAGGAACTATTGCCAAAACAATAGCGTATCAACAAAACATTTAGTTACGTAGCAACCCCCCGAATGGAACAAAAACCAATTACCTAACAAATCATCTTCTGACGTTTTATGCCATCGCAATATGTTCGTTCACTACCATCCCCATACAACCCCGTGCACCTTTCGTATCAGTTATGATTCATTTTTACATGTACGAATAAGAGGGGTCCCAACCCGAGCCTTGACGAACTCCATTGATTATCAATTAGTCTTGTACTTGGATCATTTTGTTGGCGTATTATCCACAGTATTTACACGGTCTTTCATCATTATGACATGGTAGAAATGAATATAATTGACGGTAAGCTAAAATAGCCTTTATGGCATGGTAGACAAGGTTGTCAAAAGCTTGCGACGTGTCGAGAATTAACACGTTAGTCTTTGTTACAGACGATCCTTTAATGATCGAGCTTGAATCAATTTTAGGGTTCGCTTTGGTTTATTGATTTACGATTGGATTATGACTCGTTCATTTTGCTTTTGTAAAACATTTATTTGTGATCTGCTGATTATCTTGTTAGACTGATTTAATAGTAATAATGTTTTCTTTTTCAAAACTGTTTAATAATGAAGTGTGAAGACTTTACTAACTTAAGTTTTCACAACAAGATGTTTCCATACTCTACTAGTCATATGAATTTCTTGCCCCTTCAAAATGGAGCTGCGCCATTGCAGTCTATCTACTAATTTATCCATTTCAGCCTCTTAAGTTATTGTTCCTTTATGATCAATTGTAACCCTATTGTCTTTATTTCCAGTCAGACATTGTCCACCAATCGGTGTACGAGCTAGTCCACTCAGAAGACCGTGAGGAGCTGCAGCGGCAGTTACTCTGGAACTCTTTCCTTCCTCCAGAAGTCAGCCAACTGAGTCTTCAAGATGTGCTGAGGCCAGAAAGAGCACATTTGCTGGAGAGAAGCTTTACTGTTAGATTTAGGTGCCTTTTGGATAACACTTCGGGGTTCTTGGTAAGTTCGATGTAGAAGTAAAATTACTTGATTGTTATATTAAAAACCTTTATTAGTCTCACGTGTTTTCTTGAAATATCTTATGGGTCTTTCACTGGAGAGCAACGCATTAATAACGTTCATAATTAGGTTGTAAACTGCTTGTATGTCTACAAAATTTGATTGATTTTACGTGATTTTATGTGATTTAGTTTACATGATTCAGTTTACATGATTTCCCTATCGTTGAATGATAATTCTCTTCTCGTTTCTCATGAGCTGTGCCCTCTTTACATTACCATTTTGTATATTTGGGATACAACCAGCAATTCAATTGAAAATCACTTATAGAAAATAGATAATCATGCAGGTTACATAATCTACTACTGACTGTATTATATTCAATATATGGTACCAATATTATTTTAGCTTAGTAAGTCAAATGATATAACTTTGAACGTCACTCTTTCCAGAGGTTAGACATCCGGGGCCGGATCAAGGTGCTCCACGGGCAGAACAAGAAGACGGAAGACCCCCCCTTGGCCCTGTTCGCGATATGCGCTCCTTTTGGCCCCCCCAGCCTGCTCGAAATCCCGCAGAAGGAAGTCATGTTCAAGAGTAAACACAAGCTCGATCTCGCTCTAGTCTCTATGGATCAAAGGTTAGTTTTGTGTGTGTGTGTTTGTTTGAGTGAAGATATTTCGCTTCAAAATCAATATTGGTCACTTCGTCTACCAACGATCCCTGGACCTGAGAAGTCTACAAACATTTCCTATTTGGAACTACAATGTTCATGACTGTATCATGTTTGTGTGTGTGTGTGTTATCATTTAATTTTTCAATTATTATATTTGAAAAATTAATTAATTTTTAAAAAAAATTAATAAATTAATTTTTAAGATATCATTTATGAATATTTTTTTTATATATATTTTTTTTTTGAAGTTTTACTTTTATGAGTCCCAGCATACTATTCGTTTTTATTTATTTTTCATTATATAATTATCAACTTGACAAACCTCGACGTTTCGACCAAGTTACATGAACCGTGGCAGCGAAAAAACTCATGATGTCATGGTTTTCTAGCGACCACTATCTAGAAATAGACCCGCTTATTTCTAGTAAATCTGAAATCTATGCTCCATATGGGATAATAGATTAAACCACGGTTAGCTATTTTATGTTCCTTTAACAAGAAAATGGCGTACCAAATTCAACTTGCGAATATTGGCACTTAAGCTGATTTTATAGACAACAAAAAATATATCGTTAGGCTCAAATGTTACATTCATACAATAACAACCGAAACAGATTACCGCATTTTTAACTAAAACTTCAGAATACCGGCCTGGCCCAATATTTTACTAATAAAAACGCACCGACCATATAATAATAATAATATAATTGTCGATGAAGGTAATACTTGGAGCTTTAAGAGTCTATGTGAAATTGATAATTGACAAGGCGAGGCGAAGCGAATCGTATTGTTCACAAATAGGCACTTTCACGGTTTCGAGAAATAATATTGAGATATTAAGGAAATAAAGGTATATATTTTTTTTATTTGACTGAGCGACGAGATGAGCATATCGTTCACCTGGTGGTAAACGCTACGGCTGCCCATGACAGTCACAGCACCACCCAGAACACTGCATTGCATAATCCTGCGCGGGCATCGGCTCTAAAGTCTCATATGCCCACTAATTTCACTGGAAGCAGTGCCCTTCAAACCGGAACACACTACTGCTTGGCGGATGAATATCTGGCAAAGGCATGGTACTTCCCCAGTCGGCCTCTTGCAGAAGAGGCCTCCCTATTTGGAAATATATCGCATGTATCTGATATTAGAATGCTGTGAACAGTACCTATAGCTCATTAGGAAACGTCATTGAAAATGGTGGAACGATTTCTTGCATCATGATAAGATTAGACAAGATACAACAAGATCATTGTTTTTGAGTACTAAAATTAAGAACTTTAGAGAATTACGTATAACGTGTCGGTCTGACTGCGTCATTTCCATTTATAATAATGATTATATCAATACGATATGGCAGAGATCGCTTTTAGCGATAATTCCACCCATTGTACTTTAAATTTAGCCTTTTATTTGTGTGAAATAGCTTGCGCATATTTTAACTGGTCTACAATAAAAAAAAACTATTCTACCCTTCTTATTTCTATTCTTTTCTATCCTGTTCTTCTTTTTATAACTGCATCTATGACATTATGAAAGAAAGGACTTGTTGAGTTTTACTTAAACTCACTCTCGCACACGCTCTTTCTCACTCTCTCTTTCTTTACTTGTTTCATACTTTTGTTTTTTTTTTTTTCATTTTACGTTTAATTTAAGATTACGTTTTTAAATGATAACATTTTTAAATGGTCACGTTTACTTTTCCAGGGGTAAAATGCTGCTTGGTTACACAGACGCAGAACTGGGAAACATGGGTGGCTATGACCTGGTGCATTACGATGACCTGGCGTACGTCGCCAGCGCCCATCAGGAATGTAAGTAGATATGTAAATAAATATAGCATCACCATCACACACTTTGGTTCTGGATATACATATATCCTGAACCCAAACTAGGACTCCCTGTATCTGGGGGATGAGGCACTTCGAGCGTCATGGTCCTACAATCCTGAGACACTGGGCTAATACCTGTGGTTCACACAAATCTTTGTCCCGTGCGGGAATCGAACCCCCAAACCTCACGCTTCGCAGTTGGCTCATCACCCACTACGTCACAGAGGCCGTCAAAAGCGATGGTTTCTCTATACGTAAAGGAAACTTCCCTTCCAAGTGTCTATGGGTATGCCTGAATCTCACTCGACACGAAGAATGAGATGATTAGATTAACATGTAAATCCTCCTCTGCAAGAGAACACCTGGAGAAGTACCACATGTTTGCCAGATATTCATCCGCCAAGCAGTAGTGTGCAAACATTATTGTGTTCCGGTTTGAAGGGCATTGTTTCCAGCGAAATTATGCAATGCAATATTCTAGATGGTGCTGTGACTTTATCAGGCGAATGACTTGCTCGTGTCGTAACTCAATCAAATAAAAAAACAATACTAACGCTATTCTCAATTTTGTTCCAGTACTAAAAACAGGTGCTTCCGGCATGATAGCATACCGCTTCCAAACCAAGGACGGGCAGTGGCAGTGGCTGCAGACCTCTTCGCGGCTCGTCTACAAGAACTCAAAGCCAGACTTCGTCATCAGCACGCATCGACCGCTTATGTGAGTAGGATGGTCACTTCTAAAAAGTTATTATCTCCTATCATTGATTCCTTCATCATCATCATCAGCAGCTGATTCGATCCGCTGCAGGCTTATGTCTTCTCCTTCTGATGCCGTTCATTTCCTTCTGAGACAATATGGACCAGGTCTTTCCAAGATAAGGTTTAATTTTGTTAAACTAATAAATTTATTTATTTATTTTAATATGCAGTGCCTTAATAGGTATTTCCAAAGCGATTTCGTACTTACATGTAACTAAGAACTAACATATTTAAGGGCAACATCCGTAAATGTCACCAAAGAACATGTAAAAATGTCAAACTCGTTGTGCTCAGCGCAGATTCGATTCACCAATTGAAGAGCCCTAGAATTCATAAAGATGGCAAGCCATTTTAATTTTGTAAGCAAATCAAAAATCAAAAAGAAAAGATTTCTCAGGTCCAACGCTTCTTTTCCCTGAAAAAAATAATAAATAACTTAAATCTTCTTCGTTTCAGGGAAGAAGAAGGTAGAGACCTCCTCGGCAAAAGAACAATGGACTTCAAGGTCAGCTACCTCGACACTGGCCTTACGAGCTTATACTTCTCCGAATCGGAACAGCTATCCGGCTGTGAAACCACTGTCACCACGCCACCTAGAACTGCGCGGAGATACAAAACTCAACTGAGAGACTTTCTATCCACGTGTAGGAATAAGAGAAGGGTTCCAACCACGCCTGCTCCTCCTCCAGTAGACTACTTAGCAGCAGACGCAGTTGCGGCAGCGTATACCAATTTAAATGGAGCTTACACTGCTCCATATGGGGAGTACCCTCCAGCCCCAGCTTTGCATTACGCTCCTCCGCCTTTGGATGACAGATTTCTTACCGCGGACAATCTGTTCCATCAATACAAACCCTTGTCTTACCATTATACTCCGTACGCGCCGAATGGCTTCCTCGAACCAGCTCCGCCCGGTTACGAAGTCGCCCCAACATATCATAGACCCCCTTCAAGGGAGTACACGTATGTGGATAGCAGTGGAAGGTACATGAGCCCCGTGACAGGGGAGAGAAGGTCTCCCAGCGTCGTCCCAGGGCCTAGTCCAGCTGGTTCCAACGGGTCGACAGAGCAAGAGCGGATGCAGCAGAGCCAAAGTGCGGAGATGCCTCGGCAGACGGTCCTCATGTGGGGGGCAGGCGGCGCGGCTCAAGAGGTCCCAGTGGAATACTCCCCACCCCAGGTTTGGCGCTACCACCCATCACATTACCACACTGCTGAAGCGACGCAGTAACAGCTTTTGTGCAATTTATGTTTAGTTGAAATGAGCTTAAGGTTTTAGTCAGTTTCTTTTTTTTTCTTTTTTTGGTTTCGGCTTAGAACGACCTTTTTGGACTTTTTGTAGGTTCCGGATTCTAAACAATGTTCTTATCTCGGTCCAACCTATAAGTTTCAAGAAAATAACAATGGTTGGCAAATTACTCGTCATCAGATTCTGTTATATTTTTTTAATGTGATAGTTTTTTTTTAAATTCCTGTTAAATTTTTTTGTAAGAAGAATCCAACCTGCAGGCAGCTCCGTAACCTATTTCAAACCACTTTGTTACTATTGTCTTTTCTAATAAAACTACCTTGCTCAGTAATTAGAAAGGTAAACCTTGAGTCTTCGAACAAAAATTGGAAAAAAATTGTGCCGAGTATAAGTTACTATAAATGTATCTAGTAGTACTTTAACAGGTGCCAATAATACCCACTAAACTTTGAGAACAGAGGCATACCCGAGATCAAAAAATTACTTTAAAATACCTGAGAATTATATTTTCATCGAACTGTTTCAGTCGAACTGGCGACCCTCCACTTAGACAGAGCATATTTTATCATCTTCAAAAAAACCATTCAAGTCATCCAATTCGCTGATCAATAAAGAAAATTGTTCGTGTTGATCATTCTTTCCCAATTAATTGGATTATTGGGTACTATCTTTTCTTATTGAAGCTCAAATTCAATCACGATTTGTGGAAATACTACCTAGGTAGTTATCTAGGTCTTGTTAGAATTAAACAGGGTCCTTCTTATCATCTTTGTAGATAATTAACTGTAAAGTAATTCCAGAATTCTATCCAAATATTATTCAAATGATAGTCGGTTTTGTAGCAAATATTATAAATTAACTTTTGTATCATCATGATGATGATGATTAAGAAATGTCAGATACATTATGGTATCAATACTGTTGTAGCAAACTAGTCTACATTTCAGTTCAGTCTGGTTTAGTCCTGTCAAATATGTTTTGTCTCTTTTCAACCGAATGAAAATAAAAGGGATGGCAATAACTTTAGAACCGTCAAGTTGAGTTTTAGTTTGTGCCAACAGAATTGGTACCATTGTTAAATAATAATTTGTAAATATTAATTATTATGAAAATAGTTTGAGAGCTTTGGCTTTTTGTAGAAGTTGGTATGCTTGGAGTATGAACGCTTATGAAATTTGGGGCAAAATGAGTAATAATTTATATTTCTACGAATTTAAACGTCATCGTTAATGATAACGGTGTTCAATGTTCTGATATTAAATTATTCAGTTTTCTATACCTTTTACCTACATTTTTTTAATTCAAACTTTAAATTTGTATGTCGTTCACGTGTCTTCTAAAGAATATCACATATCGTTAAATATCTTGACTAAAAAGCACGCATGGTATTAATCACACACTATACACAGTGGTCTCTATAAAATTAATAAATTAAAAAAGTTTTTTTTGTAAATAAATATAATTTTTTTTTTTTTTTTTTTAATAATTATATTTCCATTTTCATCGACTTCTTCAGTTCATGTCTGAATAAAATAAATAAAGATTATAAAAAGGTTTATTTAAAAAATAAAAAGTCTTGTTATTTCTTTCAGAACACATTTAGGACATATAAATTATATCAGGGTCCAAATATTACTTATGTAAATTTATTATTAATAATTATGCATATTTTATGGAGACCTCTGCCAATTTAAAAGCGCACAGCCTTGCCAACGCCAAATCGCATTGTAAATACACATATAATATCGTGCCTTGACACATATCTCATATACTTCCATAAATATTATTAAATAAATATAAAAATTATAATAATTATTTTTCGTTGGTGCAGTGAGCGACGTTGGCAAGGCAGCACCGAGTGGCTATAAGAAAAAATATTCTTCCTAAATATAAATTAAGGGTCTATTGAGCAATATCCGAATTAATGACATAATAATATGGAATTAAAAAAAAAGATATTGTTTAAAAAAAAATAAAAACTTGTAAATGTAAAATCACAGCTTTACTTTTTAAGCTCAAAACAATAATTGTTAATAAATTGTTATTTGGAGCAATAAATAATTCAAGTTTTTTTTTTGAAATGTACCTTCCTACTTACTAAGCAGAAAAACTTAACAATGTTTTATCGAGTCATAAAGCTATAAATATAGGACTTCCAATGTAATAGTCATAATAAATATTTTAGTAATAAATATCCATAATGTCAGTCGTGGAAATAGTGTACTTAATATTTTTTTTTTATTTATTTCCAAATCAGTGACTATTTTTAATGTAAAATTGTTTTATAAATACTGTGTTCAAAGCGCAAAATTTTAATTTATGATTATGTATCACAATTTTTTTATATTATGTATTTTATAATCGTAACAAGGAATTTGCTCTAATTTATTAATTAATTGTAAATAAATAATTAGGTTAGTCGCTTAATTATGTATTATTGATTGATAATTATTGAAATGAACATATAAATAGATAAGGTAAATATAATAATATTATTCAACTTCTGTATTTATTTTAGCATATTATCATAATAATTATGTAATTAAAAGAAAATCAATTAAATTTTTCATGCCACTGAGTTATACTTTTATTTACTTACTAGCTGCGCCCCGTGGTTTCACACGCCTTAAGTAATACACCGCAAGAACCATTTTTACGCGATAAACGTATCCTATGTGTTAATCTGGGTAATAGTCTATCTGTGTGCCAAATTTCATCCAAATCCGTTCAGTAGTTTTACGTGAATGGGTGACAAACCTCCATCCATTCATCCATCCTCACAAATTTTCACATTTAAGATTAGAATTAGTAGAGTATTCGTAACATATTTTTGCAAACTTTTATTTAACTCACAGTGAGTTAAATAAAAGTCAGTTTATGTCAATATGGAAAATATCCATTTTGACCCAGATATAATTTTGACCCAGAATCCGTTGTTTCACCCTAAACGTCCCACTGCTGAGCACGGGTCTCCTCTAACTTTCGTTAGGAGGCTGAGCCCATACTATGAAATATCTTACTTATTACAAGTATTTTTTTTAACTTCTGAGGATAATAAATAATAATAATTATATTTCACAAACAAACATCAAAGTTCTACAAATAGAAAAGCAATAAACTCACCGGAAGTTCAAATCTAGACCAATTTGATTTTAGATATTATTATTACTAAGTTATTATCATTTTATCAAAAGTAAATTAACGACTGCACGATTTTATCATATAAACGCCATCTAGCGAAGATTAAACGCACTAACAAAATACCACAGCTCGCTAAACTTGAGCTCACTATAGAACGTTGAGAGTTAAACAATGTTCCATCAACTCGAAAATGTTTGTTTAACTTACTTGTGTGAACGATCGCTCTACAGAGGCAGGACTGAAGGTACGCTGTCAATAGTTCAAACCAGATGAAGTAGATGGCGCTATAACAAAATTATAGTTATAATTTTAAACTAAAAAGCATACTTTAATAGCAAGGTAAACTAAAATATAGAAAAATAATTAATTTAATGGTTAAACAAGTGTAAGGTACTTGTTATCTAAGGTTAATTATAAATATAAAATAAAAACTTTTTAGTTCGACTTGCTATTAAACCGTGTTTTTTAGTGTTTTGTTAACTATGATTTATTTAAAATAAGAAAATGTAGAAATATATAGTTTTAAATACGCCTAAGTTGTCAGATGAATAACACTGTCACAGTTACAATTTGACGAATGGCTTACCTGATGGTCACTGGTCCTGTAGCTCATTTGATATATTTTTTTTTGTTTATTTTTTTTTTTTTGTTTATTTTTTATTTATTTTTTTTTTTTGTTGACCAGCTGACTATGTTGTTTAAAAAAAAACATACGGTCCATTTGCGAACCTACTCCTCTTTTAAAGTGGGAACTACTAATTCTTTAGGTATCAACCCTGAATTTCTTGCCCGGTCACCGGTTAAAGGTGACGAATTAATTATTTTTCTCTATTGTTCGATATAAATACTGTTTGTAATTTTAAATGTTATTGTTTATAAGAGTAGTTGGAAATAAACAAAATGGTGAGAGCTAGTAATGCGTGCCTCGATTAGATACCATATTTGCATAGAGTTGTTAGAACCTCCTTTTGTGATTATTATAAAAGGACTTTTTAAATTATATCTCTAACTTGGTACCTACATTTGTGTACACAAAGTCGTTTTATTATGTGTGTTTTGGCATACACACTACACAAAATCCTCTACACAAAACATTGTAATTTTTGTATTTTTTTTAATGTTTGATGTTATTATCTAATATGATATTATGTTGTAAAAAATGACAATGTTTTCTATAAAGATTTTTGTGGAGTACACTAAGACACGCGCAGGAGCCACGGTTTAACTTCATCAAAATCCGTTCAGTGCCGTTACGTAGCTGGGAGATATTATAATAATTAAAAAAAAAAAACAACTAGTTTCTGATGGAATTTGCTAGAATTATAGGTACTATCATTAAAGTGCCATGTTTCATGTTAATAAATTATGTTAACATATAAATTTATTTATATTTTCTTAGTCGCAAATAATTTCAACACTGAATGCGTTTTCGTTGAATCTACAACATCAAATAAAAATATTCCCCACACGCAACTACAGTACAAAAAGGTGCATTCCTGAGAACCGAGACTCATCAAAGAAATCATCCCGACTTAACGGGATCGCACACAAAAGGGACTTTCGGCCGCATTCAAACGCAAGCCTAACCTAATAAAAAAGAAAAAAGATTTACCTGCCGGAGACTCGGAAGGACTATTCTTGATGCCTCTGCAATTCCAATCCCGATTTCAATTATTTTAGCGCCAAAGTGGTTTAATAGTGAAGTAACTGTTGGATTAACTTAAAATTGATTGATTTAAATATTATTGACTTAATAAATTATCGTTATCTATATATATATAAATGTTATGTTGGTTTGTGTACACTTCAAAAACTCAAAAAGTTCTGCGCCGATCGAGCTGAAATTTTAGTATGATATATAATCCGCATCAAGGATTGTTTTTATCTATTTTTTTCATCAGTGACATATCAGCGAATGTGCGAATGTGCCACAGCGAAGCGTGGCAGGGTACAGCTAGTTTTTTTATAAATTCCGTTATTACTCATACAGGGTTTAAATTATTGATACCTTCAACTATAACAATGAAATTTCCAAACTAAGATTTTTCTAGAAATATGGAGGACCATATTATTTTAAACTGAGATTGTGAATCGAGATTGGAATCAGGATCGGAATCGGAGTGGCGTTCAGAATAGTCCTGCAGGACCCCAAGAGTAAAGGAGAAAGTGGTATCACCATCTCTGTATATTTCCTTTACACTTGGCTAAACATCAGTAATCTCTAATTCTCTAGCTATACACGCACTAGCTACTCAGCTTTCGAGTTGAGAACACGTATAGTTTAAATTGTTTATTTTTTTTTTATATATTTGCTTATTAGGTGTTGTGAAAAATGCAGTTCCGGGACGCCTTGTGTTATGCACTTTTGACGGTAAGTTTTTTTTTAAATATAATAATATTATTTAATGTCTACAATTATTATAGTAAGTAATTTTAATTAATAGGTTATTATTTTAATTAAGTACGTGTAGTAATATGGTATATAGCTTTGGTTGAAATATCAACAAAAAAAAAATATTTTCTATTTGAAATACTTTTCGAAATTGATCGAAGCTGTACATAAATCAAAAAAATATTTTTGTAAAGTTGTTAAACAAATAAATTACAATTATGTACAGATTCTTGGGTTTCTGTCGTCTCTCCTTCACTATGGGTGGTTGACTGGTAGAAAATGCTCTTAGCGTTAAGTCCGCCATTTGTACTAGTAAGTTAATCTGCGCAATAAAGTATTAAATAAATAAATAAATAAAATAAGTAATAAGATACGCCATTAAATTTAAAATTAAACTATGATAGAATTTTTAACACAGTAGGATATTGAAAGGAAAAACGGATCATCTAAATTAGATACTGGACTATAGTTAAATAGTTACTTAACAATAATTGGGATAACACAGAATAAATTAATAACAACATAAATTGTGAAGTTACAGGTTCGATTCTCACACAGGACAAATATTAGTAACGAACCACCGCTATTTAGTCTGAGTCTGGATGTGTTTGGTCGCTCCTGCATCTAGATTCACACGCAAGACCATGTGTCAACAGCCTAAGTTCCAAATTAGCTTTTCTAAGTACTCGAATAACTCTCAAACTCTAAGTACTCGTTCTAAGCGGTGGTAACCTAGTGGGAGAACGTCCGCCTTCCAATCAGAAGGTCGAGAGTTCAAATCGCACTGCGGGCACGTACCAATGTGTTTCTGTAAAGCATATGTACGTAATTATCACTCGCTTTTCGGTGAAGCAAGTGAAGCAAAAACATCGTGAGGAAACACACATACCTACCCGAGAATTATTTCGAAGGTAGGTATGTTATCCACCAATCCGGACTGGGCCCCCGTGGTGGATTATGGCCTAACCCTCCTGACGAAAGTGAGGAGAGACCCGTGCCCAGCAGTGGGACGTCATGGGTTGATGATAATGAAGTACTCGAATGTAACCTAGAATAAGTCCCTACCTAAATAATTATGTTCATTGACTTTCGTCGCTGACTGTACTCTCATGCATAATCACTTATTCTCTACCCAGTAACTTCTAATCCAGTTGTTCATTGCTATGGAAATTTAACTGTACAAAACACAACGGTTTTTGTACAAATTGCATTATGTCACTCTATTGTAAGTCTTATTGTACCGACTCACTATTAAAGGCTTAAGTTAAGCTCCAAGTTAATAATACCATAGACAATAAAACCGCAGCCTAACAAATTACTTCCCTTTTTAATGAAATAATGCTTTCAATTAAATATAAACTAAATGTTTAAGCATTAAGTATAATAAAACCATTGTCTCTCAACTTAACCCGTTCGTTGTTGTCTCGACATAGCTTTGAATGCTAACCTAACACAGAATATACACTTAAGTTTCAATAAACAAACTAAAATTCACCAACAACAAACAATAATAAATAAAATAATAAGTAAATCAAAATAATAATGAAAATATTATGAAAAGTAAAAATAAATAATTGACTAATTACATTATATTAAAAATAATGTTTATTATTGAGTATTGACTTACAATAATTATTTATTGAACACCATGAAATTTAAGTAAAAAATACCAGATAAATAATCATTTTTCCATAATAACTAAATGAAGTTATGTTATTTAAGCCGAAAAACATGAATTCAAATAGATCTTATAAAATACTATTAAACCAATTTTGGTACAAAATATATGAGTTATAACCGGAATTAAAAAATGAATTCGAAAATACCTCACATAGTTTTCATAACAAGCAAAACATAACTTTCCAATATTCCAAGAAAATGCTTTCACAGATTAATAACTCATAAAGATTATCCAAATTTTAATCTAATGGAAGTAAGAAAAAAATTTATGTCATAATATTATTTTTAGCCGAAATTCAAACATGTTTTACGAGCAGCATAAATCATAAAAGATAACTACAACACATTAGCATAACCACTAAATAAAACCACTAAATGAAGCTCGTGATTACGTATTCTGCATTCGTGTTCGCATTCATTTATCGTCCGCGTTCGCATTCGTTCGTCATTCGCATTCGCATTCATTCGTCGATCGCGTTCGCATTCATTCACCTTTCGCGTTCGCATTCATTCGTTTTGTTCAACATTCGTCTTGATATCATCAGAGAAGATAATTTAGAGACAGAGAGCTTTCTAGAGTGTCGTTTTAATAAATTCCATAAAATTCTAATAACGTCTAAACTGATCCTGTCACCAAAATAATCCACTGCAAGGTATAATGGTTGAAACATTCGCACAAAAAAGAATTCAAACAATAAAGCTAAGCAAATATAAATTTAAGTCAACTCAATACAAGCACCGACTTAAGAGTATCTCTTCGAAAAAAATACCTAATTCATTAGATTTTTTACTGACTCTTTCTAACAAATATTGAATTTAATGGCATAAGCATTTAGCACTAAACGGTTTTAGTTGGCATTACACAATAATAACTAAATAGCCATTCAGTACATTTAAGATTTTTCAGTTGTAAATTTCTTTTGTCACACATAATTATGATACAAAAATGAGAAATAGGTAATAAATAGACATTCCGGCAGCATTAATTAAAAATATCTACGACCTGAAATTCTGTGGGATATTCTTTTTTCTTGCAGAAAACCATATTTCCTTCCTTTTTTAAGATCATGGATTAATGCATTGCTCTCATGCATGCAAAAAAACCTAGCGCATGAGTATAAAAAGATTTTCTAGACCACGTCCATTAATTTAACGTACATTTTCTCCGTCTAACATTACGAATATGAAATGGACCCGAATCAGATGTCATGGTATAGTCATGGTCAGTAAGATGCCACAGTTTACACACTAGTTACACGACCCACATTTCCTCTGTCCGCGAGAAAATGTCATAGAGAACATAATAGCAAAGAATTTAGACTGCTAAGTAACCATCATTACGAATACTGCATTATATTAATCTCGAATTCTACACAGTTTTCAGCTGAACTTTTTAAGATAATTTTATGCCAAATCCGTTGATGTAAAGGATATCATTTTTAAAGATATCGAAATTCTAAATATACCTTTGGATAGAGCGAAAAATTTGCCATTGAACTGTAAATAAAACTCCATTTCGACAAATTGTCCATTACGTTAATTCGTATTTCCGGTAATGAACTATCTTATCTATACTTCTTATGCCCGTTTTCACTAATCCAAAGAGGCACTTACATTAGATGCTTAAGTGACATGTAACGACATAGGATGGTACCAAAAGTTACGACACTGTTTCGGTGGTGTGTAATGGCCCTAATGTTAGATTACAAATAAGCAGTTACGAGTATTTATTGATTTACATAGCCAACCTCTGGTGCTCCATTGTTTCTCTCCATCTTAAAGTTGTCTGGAAGAGATCGCTTTTATCGACAACTCCGCCTATTGAGTAAAGTTTATCTTAAGTGCGTTGTGTACTTTGTAAATTGTTGTACAATAACATATTTTCTATTCTATATAATAGAACTACAACACATAGAATAAACAAAAAAAAAAACAAAAGACATTTATAATCGTAACATCAATACCGATCGTGTCGTCGTCGTGTCCTATCTGTCAGATTAGTGACACACAGCAGTTTGTAATCACGATGCGATGTTACATTACGTGTAAGATTTGACATAGGCTGACTAGAAACTATAAATCGTGTAAGGTAATTATCCCAATTAGGATTCGTTTAGTAAAAATTGATTGGTGAAACGCAAGATGGAGCTAAAACTTAATCATGGGCTTAAATTTAGCAATTCTTAGTTAGGTGTCAGCTGGTTCGTGCTTAGTGAAAACGTGCATTAACGCTATTACGACTTTTGTATGGAGTGCCGTTAAATCTTTGTAATCCGCGGTAGTTTAGATATTTTGCAATTTTCAAGTGATTAGGTTTCTATTCCGGTGCTGTGGATTTTTGTCATAATAGATACAGCTACTTATTATGGTGCGCATTTTTTATTTTTTACTTAGCTTGCGATAATGCAGTGTGGCCCAGGTTGGGCGGGTAGACTTTTTTAGAATCTTAGGGGTTGATTTATCATAACGACACTTGTACTTCTTGGGGGGTTCTATCTAGCATCCCTACCCTTAAGCAGGGGTCACTACATTCTTGGTCTACATTCTAGAATAGAATAGAATAGAATAGAAAACTCTTTATTATACACTAAAATTAAACACAGTAGAGAAAAATTTCAGTAGGTAAATCTTATCATATCGCTAGCGATTTCTTCCAGACAACCTTACTTTCTAGAATCGTATAGGTACTTAAATTTAATTTGTATTTAATTTTGTGAAATTAAAGACGATTCATTATTATGTATTGCATTGTGGATTAAAATACATAGTAACATGTCAAAATTTTAATTAAAATGAACAACGCCTGTCTTTCCTTGTACCAACTAATTCATCATTTACCCACAACGTCCCACTGCTGGGCACGGGTCTCTCCTCACTTTCGTGAGGAGGGTTAGGCCATAATCCACCACGGGGGCCCAGTCCAGATTGGTGGATAACATACCTACCTCCGAAATAATTTTCGGGTAGGTATTTGGGTTTCCTCACGATGTTTTCCTTCACCGAAAAGCGAGTGATAATTACGTACATATGTTTTACAGAAACACATTGGTACGTGCCCGCATTGGGATTTGAACTCACGACCTTCTGATTGGAAGGCGGACGTTCTCCCACTAGGCTACCACCGCTTCTAATTACTATTATTATTCACCAACTAATTAGTGAGTTAAATCTCAGGATTAATTATTTTAATTTTGACCTCATTTTTACCCGTAGTTTTTGAAATCTATATTAAAGTAAGTAATTTATAATATCACTAGCTGCGTCTCACGGCTCCACCTGCGTTCAGTAAGATGATTAATCGTATCCTATACATTCCAGGACCAAAATTATATTTAATATTAATACCAAGTTTAATCAGAATTCGTTCAGATTAAAATTTTAATGATTAAACACAGCAACTTTCGCATCTCTAAAAAAAGCAGCATAAAATTTTTCGCATGTTTTAGGTAAATAAGGATTAACAAACCAAGTTGTAAATCAGCAGTAAACTTCTTAAAAGCGAGTTATCATGTCATTCACTAGACGATAATTATCCTAATGCAAAACAATATAAAAGTTGTGAGATACTCTCACGATATCTAGAAACGTAACAACGATAATTATTTTAACTTTTCTAGACATCTTACTCCGGAAGAGTTTTTAATCGAAACTATGGGAATGTGAAATATTGAATCTCAATATTCTCGTTATTCTCGTTTTTACTTTCTCGTAAAATTCTTGTAAAAGTAATTTTGAGTAAAAGGTTGAAATTGTGAGCAAAGGCGCCGCTCCTCGGAACTAAATGGTGGATGCAAGGTAATTAATGATTGAATACATGTAAAGAAAGAGGTTTTTTAGTTTTAGTTAACTAAAAAGTAATTTTTGAAGTGAAACTTCTATGCGACTTCTAACAAGGTGCGTTAAACGTTTAACGCTACCATGGAGGGTATGAAAGCACTGTTGCGTTAAATGTTCAACGCTCTTTAGTTATCACAATCCCATTGTAAATGTTATAGATTTGGATATTTTTCCATTCGAAAATTGTAATTAAATGATGCGTTGTGTGATCCGTGATGCAAATCAATTGTGAATTGTAAGCAATATTAATAAAGTTTGTCTTAAAGAAACAATACGATTTCCATAAAAATCAATTTCTACCCCTTCCTATTTTCATATCCCGATTACCAAGTTTCACTTCTTCCGCGCGGAAGGACTCCACGCACTATTTTTTAATGAAATATGTAGAGATATAGTTATGTCGAGTGTTAATATACAATCATTATAATACAATGATCACTATTACAATCCATATTGCCCACTGCTGAGCACGGGTTAGGGTAGCCATATTCACTCACTTTCACATTAATTCACCACGGGGGCTGGGTCCGCATTAGTGGATCACATACCTTAGAAATAGTTCTCAGGCCATGTGGGTTTCTTCACGATATTTTCGTTTACCGAGTGATAATTACGTTCATATGTTTTACAAGAAACACATTGGTACGTGCCTGCACTGAGATTTGACCTCAGGACCCTCTCCTTGTAAGGCGGACGTTCTCCCACTAGCATAGATAACTTATAAATAAATACTATGTTTTGGTCTCATAGATAAAGCTTTATAATTTAAATGTTTCATTGTCAGTTTTCATAATCCATGACATGGTGTCCTATTGCAAACATGTTCATACACTTTCGCTTTTTAAACCATAATGCTTGTTATACCGCTATAATGCCGGTCGTTTGTGGATATTGTATGACACTTTTATTGTATGGTGTGTATGATATGTTGGCTCGTTTGTAAGGATCAGTGTATGGTTGGATTACAGGTTTTTTCTTTTTGGTTTTGCATGTTTTGTGCATTTATCCAGTATCATGTATAATCGTATTTCAGGTTTTTACCTGACTGCGTGACGCAAAGGAAGGCACTATGTTTATCAGTAGTGTCCAAACATTACTGTGTTAGGGTTTGATGGGCACTGTTTCCAGCGAAATTACTGGGCATATGAGACTTTAGAGTCGATGTCTCAGAGTGACGAGCGCAGTGCAGTGTCGCGCAGGATTATGCAATGCAATATTCTGGATGGTGCTGTGATTGTTATGGGCAGACGTAGCGCTTACCATCAGGCGAACGACTTGCTCGTCTCGTCACTCAGTCAAAATAAAAATAAAAGATATAAACCCTAGCACTAGCGGAAGTGGAAGCTTACTCGTAAGTCAGCGCAGGAAGTGACTTACCTACTAACTTGAAAAGCAACTTGGCAAGTTCAACAGCCTCGTTTACAACCACAGCGACCTGATCACTTGCTAGTCGGGTGAGCAAGTGGTAATAGTAAATGGTACCTTCCAGTGATAGATCAGGCTGATGGAAGAAAGTACCAGGAGAAACTTTTTTACATTACCATTAATTCACTTTACACCACATACTGTATCAAAGTTGGTTTAGGTAAAATCATACAAGTCTTGATTATTTCGTTTCTATCAATGTATTTTTCATTTTGAATGCCTGTTAAGTTCCGACAACCATATGACATTTTGTCCTGATTTTAAGCCTGATGGTAAGCGCCACGTCTGCGCAAACAGTTACAGTACCACCCAGAACATTGCATTGTATGATCTTGCACTGCCGCTACAGCCGTAGCGTTGCCACAGTTGTTTCCGTCATCAGAGCTGTGCGCATGATCAACCAGTTAAACGTAGCTGTTAATCATTGTTTAAGCTGTCGGTATTCACACTTTCGATTAGTGAAACGGATCACAGGTGACCTGCCCACTTAACTAACACATTTGCTATTTGAGTAACGGTTGGTTAGCTAGCTGATTATGAAGTGGGTTAATCGGAGGTTTATGCATTGTCTCCGTCAGTGGGCGACAGTGAAACTCAAGGTTTGTGGGTTTCTCTTATTGCTTCTGTTATAGCTTGTCCTGTATTAGTCGATGTCTGAAAATACACCATTTCTAAAGCGTTTTCGCTTTCATAAATAAATAACGCCTCAAAACCAATGCAGACAGCTCAATTATACTCAATGGCAGACAGGTGGGGAGCTCATCTCCCAAGGTTAGATCCACTTCTGGAGCAACGCTGTCGGGGCTGCGGAAGACATTCTAAGTTCCCGTAGGTCCGACAAAGGGCGTCTCAGAGGTACACCCTGGGGTTTAGGGGGTATACCGTCAGGCAGCTGGCGGGGAGTCCCACATAACCACTTCCCCCAGGGTCAGGAGGTATGCGTAATGCATTCCCCAGGTAAAAAAATATCTTGTTTCATTTTGGCCATGCCACAGTAGTAAGAACTCCATGCGTTCTACAAATTTTGTCCCCAAAAATTGAAATTCCGACCGAGCCCTCCAAGTCATTGTCATGTCATCTCCATACAGTTTCACAATCACTTTCATAACTTGCTTAGTATTCCAAAAACAACAGAGTAACCCCTGGAGATCAGCATTAGCATAACAGTGAAAGCATCACGAGTTTTGGTTTAGCAATGAAGGTACAGGTGTCCGTCACTCTAGGACCCGCCTCTAAATTACTCTTCTCAAGTTAAAATATTTTTATATAAGTGGCACCGCACCTAGATACAGTATTTCCATTGTAAAAATTTTCAAAAATAATTCTTGGAACTGAAACAGCAACTTTAAATGGCATGCCATGTAATTTTTTACTAAAAAAAGAATCATCAAAATTGGATCACCCAGTCAAAAGTTATGAGGTAACAAACATAAAAAAAAAAAAAATATACAGTCGAATTAAGAACTTCCTCCTTTTTTGAGGTCGGTTAAAAATAGGACTTTTGTTGTTCTACGTAAGATTATATTTACTTACTAGGGGTGCGGGCCAGGTAACCTCCACGAGTGCCCGGCTGTTGTTCGTCCCTCTTGATGCGTTGCATCCGGAGGGAAGGGCAGCAGCTGGGACGGTGCACCCTGGGGTTCGGTCAGCAATTCTCCTAGGAGAATTGGTGGCCGTAGCAAATAACCTGGCGAGAGGAGATCCTTCGCGTGTCCCTCTGATCAGCAGAGGGCAGAGCGAGGGACCAATAACGGGGACTTTTGGGCTGCGGATCGGGGGTCCAACGCCCAAGTTAGAAGTCCCGAGCTGAGGTGCGGCTCGTGTGTTCCGGGACGCACCCAGCGGAGAAAGAGGCCCAAGCCTCACGTGGCGAGCCCGAAAGGGCGCCCGCAGAGGTGGTCGCGGAAGCGCCGTTTGTACCCGTGACCACCTCCATAATGCGGAGAGGAGAACACCCCGGGGTTTTAGTGGGTAAGCCCCGTCAGACTGCGATCTGGCGGGGGAGTCCCACATAACCACCCCGCCCCCCCCGAGGCCGGGTGGTATGCCTAATGCATTTCCCCGGGTAAAAAAAAAAAAAAAAAAAAAAAAATATTTACTTACTAAAAAAATCGCACCTAATTTTCATTGAAATTATGTTTGTTCTTGATGGAAGTATGTAACATAGAACCTTCTTCATTAGGAAGTAGACGGATTATTTGTCATGTAGTGGGATACTCTCACATGTACGATGCAGAATGATGATTTCACTAAGTAGAACTTTTTCCAAATATCTAATGAATCTCATAATTAATTATTCTCACTTTCAGATAACAATGGCAGCCACATGCATCCAGGCAGAAATAGAACCAGACGAACGTGAAGAAAGAACTCTGGAAAGAAGGTCTAGCAGAAGAGTCACCACGCTCTTCGCAGACGGCACACCTATAGAAAGCATGATCCGAAATCCATCTAAAGTGATTTACAAGAGATTATCAAGAAAAAGACACGCTCCACCGAAATCTTACTATGGACCAGCGCGGCCCAAATATGGAACACGTCCGGTGAAGATACCGGGGAGGAAACCAGATAGTAAATATAGAAGTAAGCACAATATGAAGCGTGGTCGTCCCACCCACCAATCGAAGCGATCTCCAAAGCCCAGATATGGGCCACCCAAACCTAAACCGAAGCCTACATATGGACCTCCAAAACAAAAGCGTAAACCTACCTCTTATGGACCTCCTAAAATAAATGCTCATCGACCGCACAGCCAACACGACAATTCAGGTTTTGCAGAACCTCCGCCAACCTTCACCTACAAACATCGGCCGAAGAACAACGTCTACTACCAAGATGACTTCAATAATGAATCACCTAAGGAAAGTTATGACAATTCCAACGTTGACTTCACGGTGAAACCAAATTTTGGGCACGATTTCTCATCCCCGGGAGGCTATTACTTCCAGGACAAGCCGCTTGATGAAAGTTCCCAACTGAAACCACAGTTCAATGACTACCAGAACCCTAAACAGGACTATGGAGAACCACCAGTGGATTCCTATGGCGCTCCTATCAAGCCAAACCTGCACGACTTGACCTTCCCTACCGCGCAAACCTTACTAGATTCTTCAAGCCACTTCTACAACAACCACAATTTGGAATCAGATTCTGTACCCAACTTCACCAAAAATATTCTGAAGTTTTCCCGACCTGACGAAGTTTATGTCACACCGCTCCCGGCAGAAGACCAAAACGAGGAACTGGATTTGAACTCCTACTCCGACATCTTCAACTATAGAGAAACCAAAAACAAGATCAAGAAGAATAAGGGAAGCTATTACGAAAATGTTAAGATGGTAAATCGGCCGTGGAAAAATAAAATGAAGGACGATTCGCTGGAAGACATCATAGTTGGTGGTCAATACGCTGAACCTCCAGCGAGACACGTTCCAAGCTTCCATCCGAACGCACCGATGCACATTCGTGACCACGATAACGGCGCGGATTCTCCACCATTAATTTTCTCAAATCCCGACTCCGTATCATCAGCCACTATCTCCAGTTATGTCAATTACAAAAATAGCAACATGGCGTTTAGTCCCCAGAATCTCAACGATGTTTTTAGTATAGTGGACAAATGATTGCCAGTGAAAGGCGCCAATTAGTGTATTTTAGAAATTCCGTTTCTTGGTATCGTTTTTCTGTTGAAGCAAAAATATGCATTGTAAATTAGGGTCATAATACACGGGCGGTTCTCTCGCCGCGTTAATCCACTCCTGAACCGCGCTAGATAAAATTTTATATAAAAGTTGTAAGGGCCATAGTACACGAGCGGTTTTCCCGCCATACACACTTTTCATAGTAAATTGTGTCTAGTGCTGTTCAGCGGGACTATGCAGCAGGGTGCGGATGAGCTTGAGTTCTTTTCATTCTGACATTTTATTACCACGGGGCTCGCCATTACAATACGAATGACAAGCCCCGTGGCAATCAAACGACAAAATGAAAAGAACTGAAGCTCATGCGCGCCGTGCTGAATAGCCGCAGGAGCGGATTCCCGCGGCGGGAGAACCGTCCGGGTAGTATGCCCCTTAGCTCTAAAAGTATTATGTAGGTTTATAAGTCAATTTAGCAAAAATTTACTCATATTTCTTTTTGGCTGTGGGGCATGGAGTATTACACGATACAATGACACGCCATTCCAAAAACTAAATGCATCTTGTGGTGTTTCAGTAAAGAGTTCATCTATCTATCTATCCATCTATCTATCTATCTATTGACGTATTTGTGACAATATTCAGTCACCTCACTTATTAGTGGGTACAATACAGAACGTCGCACAACATACACCAGTCATAGATTGCTCTATTCATAGACTATCCATTTAATAATCATTACTTCCACCCAGCTTTTTTTTTTATTTGACTGACTGACGAGCAAGTCATTCACCCGATGGTAAGCGCTACGCTTGCCCATACCAGTCACAGCACCACCCAGAACCCTGCATTGCATATAACTGTCCTTCGCGACAACGCACTGCGCTCGTCACCCTGAGACATCGGCTCTAAAGTCTCATATGCCCAGTAATTTCGCTGGAAACAATGCCCTTCATACCGGGACGCAGTAATGACTGCACACTACTGCTTAGCGAATGAATAGCGGTGTGGTAGTTCCCCCAATACTAGAAGAGGTCTCCCAATACTGGGGATAATGATAAACGGTTAAGATTATAACAATTAACCATGATTAAAGCTCAATAATATTTTGTTTTTTTTAGTTACCTACTTGTCTGGTTTTGGTAACTTTGCAATAGTAGTCTCCATACTTCCTTACAAAGAGTATTAGAAGTGATACCTTCTAATACTCTTCCCCATTTCTTACCCCCACGATAATACGCGTGGAGAACTAAGAAAAAGTATTTTTTTTACTTTTAGCCATAAGACGTAGCGAAAAGAAATTACCTATAACTATTTTAAGATGTACACTCCACCTTATATCTATTTACTTATGATATAATGATTGATTGATTTGTTTGCCAATGCTTGAATGCAATTCAGCCTAATATCCACTGCAAACAAAATGCACTCGTAATAACTAATAAGTTTAAGTAGCAGTTCATAAAACAGTAATAGATGTCAAAATATATCTTCCAAAATTCCTGTCGCAGAAACAAATTAAATGTTGTTACGAGTAAATATGAGAAACATTTAACTTTTGCCTGTGGATATTCGGCCTTATAGTTATAGCGTAGCCAATGCCTTAGTATAAGATTTATAATAAAAAAATAACCAATTAAAAACACAACTGCAGTTTTATTATGTTACATTACATTCTAAAACTAAATTGAAAAGAATCTTACGCAGATATAAACACGTCTTAACATAGAACTATATAAAACTAAAGTAAATTAGGTTAGTCTAAAAGTAATGTCAGTTCTTCTAAATCCACATAGTAATAATATATTCTTAATAAAATTAGAAGTTTCTAACCGTAAGGGCACAGACAGACATAATAATTTAAGAACTTTTAGAGCTTGCGAGAAGAATTACGCATCTACCTATAGACATTAATCAATATGTAGATACAGTGTTATGAAAAACTACATTATACAATATCTTTTACCTACCTAGTAATTTGCATTTAAAGGTCAAAGAAAGTTTAGCAACAATTAACATTCTTATTGGCATAACATTAACTGGAAATAAACCGGTATTGAATAATTTTGCAATTCAAATATTGTATCGGATATGACTGTATGCTGGATGCAAAATAGGCACAGATCGAAAAAACATGCTTACTGGGGAAACAGACACTAATGGAACATTTACGGGGAGTTCCAAGAAATATGGAACAAACGAAAAGGGGAAGCCCCCATTTACGCGATTTTTTTAAATTTTCGTAGTTTCATTTTTTAAATTTCGATAACTGCGTAAATATAAAAAATCGCGAAACATATATGTAGTGATTTTGGTAGGCCTTGGGGACTCTCCGCCTCCAAACCGAAAGGATTAAAGGGCTTAACTTTATTAATAAGAATAAATAATAATTATAAAATTAAGCCTTTTTAGTCTTCAGAATCTACAAAATCGGGTTCACCACGCCACATTTGCATCACACGCATACTTTTTCCTCCTTTGTATAAAGGCGAGTTTTCGTCAAGGCATCAAGTCTCCAATAACCCGCATTCAGTCAACCGATGAAGTCATCCGACGAAAGACTTATGCGTAGTTTCATTGCTGGAAAGCCATTGCTGACGCAACTAAAGCGTTGATGCTTACCGGCAACATTTCTCACTCTCCTGCCTAATTTTCTATAGAGCGCTACTAAGATCGATTTGGTAAGTTGGATCAATTTTCAATGGCCTTGACAGGTGTCCTAATAATGAAGTCACAGCTTAGAAAACTAGTTACTGAATTTAGGTCATAGCACAGTATAAGTCAAGTCACGGTACCCCTCAATTCACAAAAGTCGGAAAGTTTTCGAATCTGATTCCGACGAATTCATTCCCGAACCGATGCATTCGAAAAACTTAATTCACAATTACTATCAGAAAGTCGTTTTTAGAATGCGTTGGATCGGGAATGAATTCTTTGAAATCAGTACTCATCTGTACTCTATACGGAATCAAGTGGCTGGCATACGACAGAAAACTATAGAACTACGAAGAGATACAATTCGGATCCAATCCTAAGAGGTTTAGCCATAAGTAATAAAATTTCGTCTCTGACAGGAGCAGTAGCTAAGGTCGAGCTAGGGCGTGTTTCTTTCGCCTGGCATTGCCGCAAGCTGCCCTGGCAGCTTCGCAAGCGCAATGAGCTGCTTGTTTAGTTGCAGCGCACTCTGTACACGCGCATTGCAGCTTGTGCTGCAATTGCATTAGTCTCGCCTTTGCTTCCGAAAGTGCGTGGCATTTTTCCTGGAGGCCTATTTTTGTCTTTTCCAGGACGCAGTGAGCTGATTTCTCAAGTTGTGCCGCCAACTGAGTCGCTTGGCTTAGTACCTTGAACTGTGAAACGTAAAAAGGGTTAAACAAAGGTAAACTGCTAAGGTTATTCTATAAGTAGCTGCACCCAGAGGCTTTACTATAGAATACATTGGATAGTATCTTCGTATTAGCTCAACAGGCGACCTGAAGTTTGGAACTGTCTTAGCTTGAAGATATCTTGAAGATAGCTTGAAGTCATGGCAGTCAGTATATTCATTCGATGATAGTCTACTTCTCATAGTGCTTTTAGATCAGGAAAGCTGGTCAAAGACAATGAAATCTGCTTGGACACACGGCGCAAAGCGTTGCCAGTTTTGGCGGAGCGACGCCGATCGCACCGCATTAATGTACGTCAGCTCTTATTGTAAAAATTGACAAAAAATATTTTACTGGATAAAAACAAAAAATTGCGTGAAAACTTTATTATTTTATTACGTTTATTTAACTACAATAATTTTGCTGTTATCCACCATTCTGAGAAAACGATTCACTTCAGCAGACAGTTGAGGATTTTGGCAGAATCAACCATTCTAAAGCAAACTGGGAAGCATGCCAAAACTGATGCGGCTCCAATGAATGCACATAACGATAAGCAAATCATTTTGGAATAACTTTCAAGTTTCAATCTCCAATTTCTTCAGACCCTTTGGAAAAAGAGAAAGCAAAGTTTTACAACTGAGTTTTAGAGTTTAAAGGAGGCTCTTCAACAATCACTACCAAATATCAATTTTAGAAAAATATGGTGTTTCAGAAAAGATTTCGAATAAATGGTAGTAACCGTGTAGATTTTGTAAAACTTTGTTACTCTTTTATGCTTGGGTAGAAATTGTTGAAGATTGAAAAAATGAAAATGTACCTACGCTTGTGTGATGCATGATGTTGTGCAGATGGGCATATGAAAATATGTCTCAAATTATTGTAGATTGGGCACCGAAGTAAATAGATGAAGCTTACTATTATTGTGGTTAGAAAATCATGGGCCTATGGAAAGAACTCTCTTTAACTTTATATAAGAATCCAACATAGGTGTACATTGTACAATATGAAACGCAGCTGGAAGCATCAGCATAATTATCATTTCAACCTTCGAGTGCAAGTAATAGGACTGTATTTCACATTGCTACATCAAGAAAGTTTAGTTGCCTCATTTCAATTTTGTTCGCAGTTGGGTTCCTTTAAACATATTTTAAGTACATACATTGATACATTGGTTCTAATGTCATACACCCAGTAATTTTGCTGGAAACAGTGCCCTTCAAACTGGAACACAGTAATGTTTGCACTTTACTGCTTGGCGGATGAATATCTGGCAGATGTGTGGACTTCCCCAGGTGGTTAATGTATAGTGATGAATCTATCTAGAAATGTTATCTAAGCCCAATTCTTCTGAACCACTTGTGCCACATCAAAACACAAATCAACAATTCTGAAGCTGGTGAAAGACGATTCAGCAGGACTGGAGCTCAGAACTCTACATGCACAAGAATTTGAGTCATAATGGCAATGACGTCCTTATAAGAAGATCCATGCTTTACAGCGATGCAGCAGCTGATTACTCAGCTTAGAAAATGAAATAACTAATTTAGCCCCATTGGAAAATGCCATACTGTCATGTTACAATCTATATATATATAAATGTTATGTTGGTTTGTGTGTACGCTTCAAAAACTCAAAACGCTCTGCACCGATCGAGCTGAAATTTTGGCATGATATATAATCCCCACCAAGGATTGTTTTTATCTATTTTTTTCATCAGTGAAATATCAGCGAATATGCGAATGTGCCACAGCGAAGCGTGGCAGAGTACAGATAGTTTCAGATAAATTTAAACGAAACTCGCTCCTAAATAGTAACAGAAAATGATTATATTATTCAAAAATAAAATTGAAAACTTTGCTAGCGCAAAGTCTCAAAAGAACTATGGAATCATCTACGAAAAGATTAGCTTGGACTACACTAGGAATGTTTTGTTCGATACCGGTTTCTAAATTTATACCGTTACGACTCAAATTATGCAAATATCCAGCAGTTCTCTCACCTCAGCCGTAGCTTGCTGAGCAGCTTGCACCGCCGCGTTCACCGTGCTCTGCTGTTGATGAACCGCCGCTGTATTTTCAGCCACCACAGCTTCAGCTTCTTTCACTTGCTGATGGAGCTGTTCTACTACAGCTTGCTTCCCTGCTAAAGCTGCTTCAGCTGCTTTTGCTGCTTGCAAAGCTCTCTCAGCTAGCTGGGTCTTCACCTGTACGGGAATGTTTAGTTTTAATTTAGGTGGCCAACAGTATATTATGCAGGATTAGGTATATGTTCTTTCTCTATGGTATTAGGTTTAACTAGAGCTCAGGACATTTAGTAGTTGTGCCAAAAAGTTGACCCTACTTTCTTGAATTTGTGTCACATAAGAATTGACTTAAAATTTTAGGTAGGACTTTGGATCGCAACTTAACCTTCTGAAGCACGGCTCTAAGATCGTAACCCCAAATTATTTGGTTTTGCAGCTTTGTTAGTAGAAGTATTTTGTACAAAGTACTCTTATTCTTCCCAGATATATATAAATAAAATATAAATACAAACATAGAAGAAAATTTTAACAAGTTTTTTCCACTCGTATCTCTCTAAGCATTTATAACTTAATCAGGAAATCTGGAGTCTCTAAACACCTTACTCAAAAAGTCTAGAAACCACACACTATTGTGATGACCTTTTCGTATCAGTAGTTACAGTGTTACTAACCATATGAGCAGCTTGAGCGCCGGCCGCATTTTGCGCTGCCTGTGCTGCCTTGGCTTCGGCTGCGGCCTTCAGAGCGATGGAAGAAGCACTCTTGGGCTTGCAGTCTCTAGGCGCCTCTCGGACTTTATTTTCCACTCTTTGCAGTTGGTGCAAGTGTGGTAATTCAGACTGGGCGTCCCTTTTAAAATGCACCTTATGCACCCTCTTATCGGGAAACCCCCAAACTGACACTAACGTCAGAGCTAAAAACACAAGTCTCATTTACACACACTTTTGGGTTCTAATTCACAATAATGTCGCTCAATTCTTGTCAAAGAATTACGCGGTCAGTTAAGGTTTCTATTGTTATCAATCATTAGTTTCTTCGATAATTATTAATCGTAGAATGGTGGATAGGTTTGATTTAAAAATAAATTCACTAATTGTCTTTCATATTGACGTTTATTCCTTTCAGAAGAAGAAAATGTATTTGCAAGCAAAGAAGGTCTTTATTACTCTAAGTCTCACTTGTTTGTATTAATACTCTTTGAATTATTTCCATAAAGTAAACACGAGGAGTCTTGCCTTCTGGCAGGAAATAAAAATCATGACAGAAGAAACAATTTCAAAAGGACTGTCAAGCAATTGCCATGGATCAAAATTATTGTGTAATTTCTAAAAAAATAAATTATGTGTTCGAATGTTGCATTTAGTGCGGCTGTTTACAACAGATTCCAGGTGTAAGTGGTAGCTTCAAATAAACTTTGGTTTTGGACGAAGAACAAGAAGAACTACTTATTGAGGAGTTCCGTCAATTTTAGAGGTAGGTCATGGGGTGATTGAAAGTAAAATGTCAGTACGCACGCCTCGGCATAGTGTTTATCAATTTCTGCACAGCAATCGACAGAATATACACTAGACACTCAAGTATAAAGCTATGAGAGACCAAAGTTACTATCTCACCAGATACAAACGGTGGAGCAGGTGTACGTTGAACAGCCTCCTGTCGCCTTAAAAACTAGATTATCTTGGGGACGTAGACGCAGAAAAATTACTTTGAGTGCGTGATGAAGTTTGAAATAAGACAATTGTTGAGAATAGTAGACATGTTGATGGAAATGACTATGCTGTACTGATGAAAGATTTTGCCTGGACAGTCATTCTATCATCAGAACTCCTTTGCTTTTGCATCCTAAAACTCATCATCATATCATTCTATATTGAGACCGTGTGTTTTTTAGACCATCTTTCTGACCCTGTTCCAATTTTATTCAGACCGTGCTCTGAAATGAAACGTCATGTTCGGTAGTCTGATTAGCGACTTCTCCTCGGAGCCATGTTAGGGCAACGTCTTCTAGTATTATATCAACGGTCATTTCCATCTACACTTGCTCTCCTTTTACCTATAGTAATAGGAGAGCGCTCTCCAGTTACGATGTCTGACGTTTACACATCTTCAACTAATTCCACGTTTGGCGTCCAAAAGATGCCTAGACTTTTCGCTACAGCTAAGGATACTGTTTCCAGCGGAATTACTGGACATATGAGACTTTAGAGTCGATGTCTCAGGGTGACGAGCTCAGTGCAGTACCGCGCCAGTTTATGCAATGCCAAGTTCTGGGTGGCACTGTAACTGTATGGGCAGGCGTAGCGCTTATCAGATGAACGACTGGCTCATCTCGCCACCAAGGCATTTAAAAAAAAAATTGCCCTCATGTTGCAATATTGTTTTTTCCAGAACCGTCACCAGCAACACTGCTGTCCCACTAGAAAACGACGGGGCTTCACTCGCCATTGCACTAGAAAAAAAATGATTTGCTTCTCTCTCTACGCCCTGGTCGCCTCAGCCACAATCCTCGCTTGCGTCCCCGTCTGCTACCGGCAGTTCGAAATCCATAAGTTTATCAAGTGTCTGAAGAGGTAGAAGAATGATTATCTGTATGACTTGCCTGACTGCACTAGTAGCTGCCGGCTGCATCTCCTGCGCTCCTATAGTTCTGGAAGCGTATTGGCCGTACAACAACAAGGGCGGTGGTTCGGCTCCGGTCTGCAAGAGGCCTTGTTGCCCAAAACGCACAAGTAGTACTAATAATTGAATAATATAATAGTCGAATAAATTTAATAGTAGACTAAAGTATGTGATGTTAAAATACAATTATTGTTTTAGATCATATTGTTGTTTTACTAACGTCCTTCGTTTTATTTAAATACGGATGACGAGTCCCGTGGCAATTAAATGTCGAAATGAAACGAACTTGAGCTGATCCGCACCGTGCCGCATAGCCCCTCTGATGGAGAAGCTTTCTGACCCAAACTTTTGTTAAAGACTAGCAAATCGTTCCCCTGATGGTAAGCGCTACGCCTGCCTATAATAGTTGCAGTGCCCCCCAGAACTTTGTATTGCATAATCTTGCGGGACTGCACTGCGCTCGTCTCCCTGATACATCGGCTCTAAAGTCTCATATGCCCAGTAATTTTCTGGAAACAGTGTCCTTCAAACCGGAGCACAGTATTTGCACGCTATTTGCACGCTACTGCTTGGCGGTTGAATATCTGGTAAAAGTGTGGTACTTCCCCAGGTGGCCTCTTAAAGAAGAGGACTCCCACTGCATAATTAATATCTGGTTGATGATTGCTTGTATAAACTTAACCCAGTAATGTCTGTGTCTTTTTAATGTGTATACCTGGGCCATTGTCTACCTAATGAAAGGTTTTTAAAAAGAAGTCGGTAATAAACAAAAGTTTAAAGTATCTTGATAAAGGTCTGGTATGGTACCACAAGCGGCTAATAGTGACAAAATAGAGTGTAGTCGGTTATATTTTGGTTATACTTTTTTTTTGAGGGAGGGAAATGCCGTCGCACTGTCCCCTCCACCACGGGGGTGACAAAGGGGGGTGTGTAGGACTCGATCCCACTAAAACCCCCCGTGAGCAGTCCTCCGCCAAGGTGGGGCAAGATGGGGTCGCGCTAGCAGTCACCATCTTGACCCGGCTATAGGCCCGGGTGGTGTCCAGGCCTCTACGCCTGTGGGGAGGTGACCTGGATCACCAAGGCCACCTCCCTGGCGTATGGAGCCGTGCAAGCCGGATAATTTGGTTATACCACCTCGTCCTTTTGTACTAGAAACCTTTTTACTCTTCTACCAAAATTCACTGTCACTCATAAAATTCAAAATTGGAAATTGACCGCCGTACATTTTGACTGTCACCCCACAAACATTTTTGAACTGAAACATTATTTGGTGATTTTTTTAACAAAACAATATGAGTGTTAAATTGTTGTGGAACGTTGCACGGATAATCTTGCTATCAGGGTTGTCCTTCGGCATTTAGACCCCGATGGTAGAAGGTGCCCGGGTCTGCCAAGTAGAGGAAGCAGGACCGTAAGTCTGATTATGAATTTTGGGGATCCTTACGGACCGCAGCAGTTAAGACCAACCATAACGCAAAGGCGCACAAGACGTGCAGTCATCAGCTAGAGCCAAAAGCAGTTGTATGTCTTGCAAGGGAGACTGTAGTTTTCTATGCAGTTGCTGCGTGAAGCGGTCTGTCTTAACTGCTTCTAACTGTCCGTGTATAGAGCCTTTAATACAAGCGTAAGGTTGGCAGGGCAGCGGGGCTATGCAGCACGGTGCGGACGAGCTCGAATTCTTTTCTTTTTGACATATTTTAGACAAAAAAATTTAAGATTCCAAGGAATCTGAATACATTTTCTTCAAAAGTGTGTTAATTGCTATTTGTTTAATGGAAGAACTGCAGGTAACTAAAGCTCTTTACATTTTAGTACATTTTTGAATTGGTTTATCGTTTTCCCAATGAACTTCGATTATTGTTTCAGGTATTATGTGCTGTTATTCACTGGCTGGCCTCCTGTACGCAGCGGCGCTGTTTGCTTGCGTTTCTGTTTGCTGGAACAGGATCTCTAAGCCTAAGTGTGCCTGCAGCGCTACACCTCTTCCCTGCCGTGAATGCTTCTGAGTGAACATTTCGTAAGCTATTTTTTCTTCATTTTCACTGCCTATTATCACTCCGATCTACTTAAGTTGACACAAATATTAGTACCTATTAAAAAATTAAATGAAATTAGTAGAAAAATATATTATTTTACATTTAGATCACATGAAAATAGACTGGACAGCAATAACTTAGAGCTTTAAAATTTTGGTTTCACGTTCTTTTATGGCCTAAATTTCATCTGTTGATGAAAGTTTTAATTTTTTTTCATCTTATTTAATTAACAATTAAATTTTTTGCATTTAAGGAGCTGTGAAGGACTTAAGAATTTTGCATTGGAAACATTTAACGAAAAACGTATTTTGTTTAGTTGGTATTTCGCCATTTTTGCAGGCGTCATAATGGAATGGGAACCAATTGTCCTGCTGAAAATTAGTGGGTGGGTCTTTTTTCTACACCATTTCCCAAGTGTTTTTTACGGTCGATATTATCAAAAACATCTGTTGCCTCGTTATTATGACGCCTGCAGTGGTGCTGGAATACCAGGAACTCAAATCATACTTTTAAAATATCATGATAAAATGTAGTTTTCATTAATAATACTAGTTTTAGTATTATTACACGAAATAAAATAGTTTAAAATTTACAACGAATAATAAAAGTAATTCCAGTCAGAAGGTCGTGAGTTCAAATCCCAGTGCAGGCACGTACCAATGTGTTTCTGTAAAACATATGTACGTAATTATCAGTCGCTTTTCGGTGAAGGAAAACATCGTGAGGAAACCCACATACCTATCCGAGAATTATTTCGGAAGTAGGTATGTTATCCACCAATCCGGACTGGGCCCCCGTGGTGGATTATGGCCTTACCCTCCTCACGAAAGTGAGGAGAGACCCGTGCCCAGCAGTGGGACGTTATGGGTTGATGATGAGTAAAAGTAATTTAGGTTACCGCCTTATTTATTGTTGTTTTTGTGAACTTGTTTAATTTAAACAGTAATAAAACTCTAAATTTAATTGTTGTTTTTGTTATTTTTAGAATTTGGGATACTTTTAGATATGTTCAATTCTTTGATGGGACCGAGGGAGTGTTTTTTAATCCCCTGTTTATCTTGTTTCAGGTAAAAAGGCTATGGTGTGTGTGTCACTAATGTGGATTGTTACTGGAACTGTTATCTTGTTTTCTATGCCGTACTGCGTGACTAAATTTAAGAATTTATTAAAGCCTAGTTGTACGTGTAAGCCGTCCAGACACTGATCTAAGCTTCCGGTCGGTTTTAATTCCAGTGTTGGATAGACCATTAAAATTATATTCCAATATGATCTGCATGACAATAGGCACTGCTATCATGGCAGTAGGGTGTATCGCGTGCGGTCCTGTATTGTGCGAGAGAATATTGAAATGTATACTTAAAAGTAAAAAGTAGTTATTGGTAATGGAAATTGTGTGGAAATTCAATAAATTGTTCAGTTTTTATTAATCGGCTTTCATTTCAATTATTTATTAGATGATCTGACTTTGTATTTGAATTGAGCTTTTCCATACATAATGTATGTGATGTTTTATTTATTCCAAAATATTAAAATATGGACTTTTAAAAATTACATAGCTTTCTTTGACAGATTTGGTTGCTTCGAAAAATAGCATTAACATTAATTTGGCGTAGCTCTATTTATTTAGAAGGGTGGTGGTGGAGATGATATGGGGATAGAATTGGTCTCCTAATTAGGCCAATGAATGGGCATTGCAATTCAGCCTGGCAATGCAGCCAGCATTGTGGGCACTTTCCCGTCCGCTATAGATTGCTCAGTCGATTCCGTCTTTAGATCACACACCGCTGAACGTAAATTGGAAACCAGCCAACCGTTGTAATGAACATGAGCTTCCGATGAAGGCAAAACATCGTTAAAGACCTTATCAGTACTAAGGGTTAGGGTATTGTAATGTCCTCTAGGCTAGCCACCCTCACTCTTTGTTGCCAATCCTATCTTGGTATTCTGACGCCACCCTCACTCTTTGTTGCCAATCCTATCTTGGTATTCTGACGCCACCCTCACTCTTTGTTGCCAATCCTATCTTGGTATTCTGACGCCACCCTCACTCTTTGTTGCCAATCCTATCTTGGTATTCTGACGCCACCCTCACTCTTTGTTGCCAATCCTATCTTGGTATTCTGACGCCACCCTTACTCTTTGTTGCCAATCCTATCTTGGTATTCTGACGCCACCCTTACTCTTTGTTGCCAATCCTATCTTGGTATTCTGACGCCACCCTCACTCTTTGTTGCCAATCCTATCTTGGTATTCTGACGCCACCCTTACTCTTTGTTGCCAATCCTATCTTGGTATTCTGACGCCACCCTTACTCTTTGTTGCCAATCCTATCTTGGTATTCTGACGCCACCCTCACTCTTTGTTGCCAATCCTATCTTGGTATTCTGACGCCACCCTCACTCTTTGTTGCCAATCCTATCTTGGTATTCTGACGCCACCCTTACTCTTTGTTGCCAATCCTATCTTGGTATTCTGACGCCACCCTCACTCTTTGTTGCCAATCCTATCTTGGTATTCTGACGCCACCCTTACTCTTTGTTGCCAATCCTATCTTGGTATTCTGACGCCACCCTCACTCTTTGTTGCCAATCCTATCTTGGTATTCTGACGCCACCCTCACTCTTTGTTGCCAATCCTATCTTGGTATTCTGACGCCACCCTTACTCTTTGTTGCCAATCCTATCTTGGTATTCTGACGCCACCCTTACTCTTTGTTGCCAATCCTATCTTGGTATTCTGACGCCACCCTTACTCTTTGTTGCCAATCCTATCTTGGTATTCTGACGCCACCCTCACTCTTTGTTGCCAATCCTATCTTGGTATTCTGACGCCACCCTTACTCTTTGTTGCCAATCCTATCTTGGTATTCTGACGCCACCCTTACTCTTTGTTGCCAATCCTATCTTGGTATTCTGACGCCACCCTCACTCTTTGTTGCCAATCCTATCTTGGTATTCTGACGCCACCCTTACTCTTTGTTGCCAATCCTATCTTGGTATTCTGACGCCACCCTCACTCTTTGTTGCCAATCCTATCTTGGTATTCTGACGCCACCCTCACTCTTTGTTGCCAATCCTATCTTGGTATTCTGACGCCACCCTTACTCTTTGTTGCCAATCCTATCTTGGTATTCTGACGCCACCCTTACTCTTTGTTGCCAATCCTATCTTGGTATTCTGACGCCACCCTTACTCTTTGTTGCCAATCCTATCTTGGTATTCTGAACGTAATCCCACTCTCAGCATATTTGCCACCTTCAACCACTGAGGGAGTTAGTAGACGTAAATGGATGATGAGCCGACTGCAAAGCATGAGGTTATGGGTTCGATTCCTGTACAGGACATAGCTTCGTAGAACCATGGTATTTTTATGATTCCCTAGATACAGGGAATCCCAATTAGGGGTCTATGTATGTAATCGTGACGATTTTTTTTTTATTACTAGTATATTAAGTATAAAATAAACAGTTTTCTTCATAACAGTATTATACTAGGTGTTTGTAGAACTATGGTTCTCGCAGTTTTTGATTTTCTAAATGGAATCCTAGGATCAGGATGTATGTTTAAGATTGTGAAGCGCTAATCATTAACTTCCTTTGTAATGTAATTAAATCTTAGAAGTAAATGTTGATCTATTTCTAATTTTTATTTATAACTTCATTGTTATCTCCAATTTTTTGTTCCAGAGACACCCAAGAAACCATAGAGTGATCGCATGATTTGTTTGTCACTTCTAAGTCTGTTCACTGCTGCAGCAGTGGTGGTCTGCCTACCTATCGTATCAAGGAACTTGCTGGAGAGAAAGTGCGCATGCCCCCCGGTTCCCATCTGCTCCGACTGTGGATTGCCTTATTAATCAAGGGTCAAGTCTTCAAACGAAAATCTGCTTAGATGACGTACAAATGCGTGATTCTAAACCAACTGAGGCTGGCCAAGTACTTGTTCTTTAGAATGTACTCCGATAAACACTACGATATTTTAATTCTCAATTTCAAGCCAGCCGTTTGTTGAGCATAGTTTTTTTTTTTTCATTTTGACAATGATATGTATTACCTTGTGTACGCTGTTCACGGCAGCCGGCTGTATTGTATTCTGCCCCTTGCTAATAGAAAAGGTTAGGAATATTTTAAAAGAGACTGTGTGTAAGTGATTTTGATTTCATTTTGCTTTTAAAATGTTTAATTCTGTTATGAGGTTTATGCGGGTCCCAGACAAACAGTTACGCTCTAAATTGTAAAAATTTCGATTCAGGTCAACTCAAATTTTGTTTTAATCATGACATATAATAGTGAAGATCAAAGTAAGAATAAAATTTATTTTAAAAATTTTAAATTTTAAAAATAAAAACTATTTGGAACCCTCCATTTTTTGTCGGTACCGGCTCATGTATGGTCCCAACTGAATTAATACTTTATTGGCTTTTTTTAATAAATTATATTGTGAAATGTGAGCATTAATTATGACAGAACAATGTGAAATAATGAATAAATATAAATTATTGAATGGTCACAGAGCAATGGTTGTGGTTTTATTTCGAATTTTTCATAGCGTTGTGTTTTCATAGGCCTGTTCAAAGTATTCAAGGCTCATTTTTAGAACTATAATAATGTTAATGATGTTAATAAAAACATAGATAAGAAATTAGGAAATTTATTATCTACACAACTAAACATACACCGTAATATCACTTGACTGTATATAACTAGACTAAACACCATAATTGAGCAAATACGCATACATTGTCCTAGTCACGTACTTGAAGAAATAAATAAATTAAAGGCGTTATGACACTTACATAAAGTTATTGACTAAGGAATTTATTTGACTACGTTTTCTCTTTTAGACTCGTGTATCTCTGCGGCGTCACTATTGTCACTGCTTCTTTCTTTATTCTCTTCCTCCCTAAGACAGCTTCGTCTAATATCGCTATAGTTGCTACAGGGGTGGCGAATTGACCGACCAATCTAGCCACAGGCGTAGGTCTCACTATTTGCACTTTTTCATTATTCACTATAGCCATTTCTTTGTCTTCCAGTACTCTTTCTGCACTGGATCTGTAAACTCTTTTCACTTCTGGCAAATTTTGGGGGAAATCTGTCTTGAATGAGGTTTCCAGTTGGTCTACCAACGTTTCCTGTTTTACTACGCCCAAATTTTCTACAGGCTGTATTTCTTGTTTGATTATCTCTACCGATGATGTAGTCACTTCTACAGGTCTACTAGTAGTCATAGTAGGAGCAAAAGGTGTGCTAGTAGTAGTAGGTTTAATATTAGTAGAGTTGCCGAATCTAAGTGTCATTCTTCTTCTGTGCTTTTTGTCTTTGATTTCAGAAGAGGAAGCATTAGTATTTTCTGCTGATGTAGTGTTACTATTTATTTTCATATCAGCATTTAGAGTGATCAATTTGAAGTCGGATTCATTAGATTCCTGTGATTTAGAATTGGTGTTTATGTTTCTTCGAGCGTCAGTTCTATAATTGGTGTGGTTTAGACTTCTAGCTCTGTATACTGGAGAAGGTTCAGTGTTAAAATCAGCGTTCTTGTTGTGTCTCTCATCAATGAGTGGTTGGGGTGTTATAATTTGTATGTTTGTGGGGCCATTGCTGGTTTCAGCTTTGCTGGTGTCTTGGTTTTCTAAGATGGATATCGCTTCTTTGATTCCGACCACATCTTCTGGGTTTGTAGGTCGACCTGTAATTTTAATATTGTTTGTGAGTCTTGATAAAAGTTTTAATTATTTGCTGCTTTTAACAAAAATGTACGACCATTTTGAAATAAATTTGATAGTAATTCAATTTGTAAAATTGCTTTTTAGCATTGTTTCTTTTAATATTTTGTTGTTGCTATCGGACATTTTTTTAGTCTACCTGGAGAGTTCATACTGTTTTATCTTCTAGGCAGTTAGGGACTTACATTAAATCATCAAACTAATAATCAATATCATCTGGAGGCATACCATGGCTTATTAGCGACTCAATTTAGGTTGCTGCTATTTCCAACCTAAACTGGATCCATTTAAGGTTGAAAATGGCAGCAACATAAAAAATAAGACGTCACGGTACGATTATCCGACGCTGTTCAGTATAGGTCTTCAATTGAATCGCTATAAGATGTCATTGTATGCCTCCTGTACTTCCACGTGAAATCATTATGTTCTACCAGTATATTTGTTTCAGTCTGATAGTGCTTGGCTCATACCAATAAATAGCTTTTTCGATAACGTGAATTTGCCTAGAAGATGCAGTATCTTCTAATTTTATTAAAGAGTAAGAATATTTTTATCATACCATCTTCCATCTCCTTCTTGTACGATGAGAAGAAAGTCAAAGCCTTCATGAGCTGATAGCTCTTCGACACGGGGATGTTGGTGTCATAGAGTTTCCTCGTGTTCTTGCAATCGACGTAGAACCACCAGTTGCACTTGAGTATGGTCTGGTCGAAGAGAGTGGACTCCGGGCAGAGGAACGACTTCATGACGAGGCCGTCGTCGGTGAGGGCGCAAACGTGGAATACCTGGAATTAGAAGTAAAACATGATTAAAAAGACTTCATGTTCTGAATGGTGAGATATGAGCTGATGAACTGTGAACCAAAATCGCCACAAACGTCCTGATACTGCAAATTGACGTCCAGCAGACATTGGAAATGATGATGGGACGAACTGGACACTATTAAACAAAGACTGGTCAAATTTAGTTCTTAATTACACTATTTGGAAGGATGTTAGAAACTTTTTGCCCAGCAATGGGACAATACAGGTTTATTGTGATAGTCATAAGAATCATTCTGAATGGAACTGCAATCTTGTTTAGCTAATTAAAGCTCCGTTTTACATTACATCATAGCCTTTTCTGTGGTCCATTGTCCTGCTTGCCATGTTTCTCTTTCACTTCTGGAAGACTGTAATTGACTGATGACTTTATTCCAAAAACAACTTTTTTTTTTTAACTTGTGTTTTTAGCCTTTACGGAACGAAGTACCTATGCCAAGTGTTGTTAGCTTTTCCTATCTATAAGGAAAAGTATTTACCTACTTCCCAGGTCATTTTTCAAATAAAGTCTTCAATTGTTGTAGGCTGATATGGCGCTTACCATCAAGAGTATGACCAGCTCGCGGTTCATCATTGAGTTGTCTCAAAAATTAAGCTGTTCACCAAAGTTCTTGCACTATAATTAACCATAGACTCACCATGCAACCAAGGCTCTCATCTCCATACAGTCCAGGGAAGTACTTCTGGTCTCCGCAATGGAAGGTGGTATCTGGCAGCTCAACCTTGGACTGGAATTGGTCATCGAAGTTCTTTTCGTAACCCACCGGGTAGTACTCTCGGGGGGCGTTCATGACCTTGCCGCCTGTTGGTACTCTGGTCAAAAATAACATAAGATAAGTAAGATTATTAGTAATGCCAACAGTGACGCTGATACTACAAGCTAATAACACACAGAAAGTCTCGCTTCAGACCTTCTAGCTTTCATTCAGAAAGCTGTCGTCTGCAAGGAATTCTCAGATGGTCTCAAAGGAGATCAGGCGCTACGTTCAAGCAACACCACGTAGTCTAACCCACTTCTGAATGACAAAATTATATTATTTTGTGCCGATACTGAATTAGACGTCGACATCAATGCCGACTCCGATACTGACGACGATGCTAACATCGGCACTAAGACCGACACCGACACTAATCCAGACGCATACGCACATTGGATAATTTTTATCACTGTCCACATAAGTGAACCACAGTGTGCAGCTAGCACGCATAGTAGAAACGTTTATACCTCTTTTAGTAATTGCTGTGAAGCGCATGTTAAGTAAATAATACCCATCATCATCATCATAATCAGCCTACATTGGTCCGCTGCTAGACATAAGCTTCTCCAAGAGAACGCCACTGAACCCGACCTTTAGCTCTCCTCATCCAGTAGAAATATAAAACATGGCTAGGAAAATTAGCATAGCCGCACATTTTCCCGGCATGTGAAACTGGAATACTAAAAGTCGAAACCGGTAAGCATTAACTTGATGAAGTTGCACAACGTAAAATCATCAAACTAGATTGTAGAACTTGTGACATCTAAGTAGTTAATTCCACCATTCACTAAAGGATCAGATTCATCCACGTCAGGACAGTCATCAATCACAAATTGCGATACAATAAGATTCTGTTGTAAGAAATAGATGAGATGTTATTGCTTTAACTTATTAGCTTATGGTATCGCTATATCTACTTAACTTAGATTTTCTTTTTAAAATTTTATAGCTTTACGCGTGAATGATAGTTGTGAAAACTACGTGGGATTGAAAATGGTACTTCCAAAATCTTACTTTTAATAAATAAGCAAGATGTTTCTGAACCTAGAGAAAATGTTTCCAAGTATGTAACATATTTTCCTATTTGAAACCTTTAGTAACCAGTTGCGATGTGGGAAATAATTCTTTTAAAAAGTTTTCTTCATAAAGGACTCTAACACAAGCTCTAGTGTGGACGATATGGTGATAATTGAAATTAAATCTGTTTCGAATACCTTTTTGGCTTCTGTGGCGTTTGCACCACGATCTCCGGCTCAGGTTCTGGCTCGAAGACCACCGGCCGCTGCGTCGTCGTCGTGGTCGTCGTCGTCGTTGGCAACGGCAAGTTCGCGTATTTGTTCAACAACTGCTGCTGTCTCAGCGCAATCGCTGCTTCAACTGCCTCCATCGAAATGTTACCGGCTTTGGCTATCTCCGCTATTTTGGCAGTTATATCTTCCTTGTTGAACTTCAGGACTGTATCGTCGCTGTAGCCACTTATAGTATTGTAATCATCGATTTTCTTAGTGTTGTAGGCATAGTTGCTGGCTATATCGTGGACCTGATGAGGAACGGGATCTACAAAAGAAGAGGGATTGGTTTGGAACGTGTTGAATGGCTTAAAGGTGGGTGAAGGTATGATCGAAAGTCCTCGAGTCGGTGGAGCTGATATAGGCATAGGTACAAATGGATTAACAGTTGTGGGTATAGAGTAAATGGGTTCTACTATGATGGGGTTAGGTGTGATTCTTAGCGGTGGACGGGTGTGTTGTTGGTATTGGTTCTGTTGGCCATACTGCTGGCCGTAGTTTTGACCGTGCTGTTGAGCGTAATGTTGGCCGTACTGCACGGCAGTCATTTGCGACACCATTTTCGATATTTGGTTGTGTGATTGAGGATATATCTCACTTTGGTAGGCGAGTCCTGGTCCTTTAGACTGCGGGATTTGAAGTGGGGTGTGTTTCTTAGATGTTAGAGGTTGGACTTTGAGCTGTTCTTCTTTGGGTGGCAAAGGTCTGAAGGCTGGAACTCCCATGGGCATCGGTTTGGCCATGGTGAGCGTTGGTATTGCTCGAGGGAGCGTTGTTGGAGCTTCGACGGTGGGTCCGGAGACGATTATCGGGTCCATGGTGCTGGAAACTCGTCGGTGTAAGCTGCTTAGCTTGTCCATGGCTGCTTGGTTGGGACGGACGACTGGTGGCGCCACTGGACGCATCATGATTCTATTTTGCTTGCCTCGTTTCTGGAATGGATTACAAGTTTTGGTGAGAACTGATGGTAAGATGAGGAGGAATAATAAGAAATTTACGTTACGATATTCATTATTTAGACACGCTTCTGCAAGATACGTATTCAGCACAGCATCAGATCAGCTCACTGATCCGTAAATATACATACATAGATCCATTTCCACTATCAGGTTCAGCTACATAAAAAAAAGCTTCTACGAAGTAAGTAATTCTTTTGCATTTAATTATGTTTTAATACTCTAGAATTATGGCGAATACGTAATTATTGATTTTGATCTCGGATCAGATACGTTACTACATTAAATCCAACAGTATAATAAGAATTCTAATCAACAAGTCAAAAAATAACTGATTCGTTAGTATGTTGAGAAGCGCTTATATTGAGAAGTGAACTTTGTATGTCGAAACGGTCGCATGGAACCTAATTAATGAAGATTATACCCAAATTGCTTTCCAAAGTCCAAGGTTTCATCAACTTACTTATTTATTTAATAATGCTTTTATTCACCTTAATAACTACTGTTACGAAAAAACGTCTTCATAAGGTTATTGGCATAAAAATGGCTGACCTAATCCACATTTGGGATTTTGAATGTCAAATGCTGACCACTAAAACGATTCTGAACACATTGTGGTTAATGATACACTTATTTTCGTCGTTTTAGTTTTAAGTGCCACTACAATTTTATTATAAAGACCCATGACCTATAATGTCTACCAAATTTGGTAGTTAATTTCCTAATTAGAAATCGCTCATATACTACCATATTAACGTCATCATCATCATCAATCCATATCAGCCCATTGCTGAGTGCAGGTTTCCTCTCATTTTCGTGAGGAAGATTAGGCCATAATCCACCACAGGGGCCTGGCCTGGATTGGCACATAACATATAACATGGCCTTCTTCTTGGAAGGTGTACGTTTTCCCACTAGGCTATCACCAAATTTTGCTAATTAGTAAGCTTAATAATTGGTTTGCTAAGTAGGAACCTAAACATTATCTTGATTATTTCAAACCACAGGTAGCCTTCAACTGCTTTTCATCGTTTGTGATTTCCAGTCTAAAAGCGTTTATCATTTTGGGGTCATTTCATTTTATATGTTTAGGGTTCCGACACGAAAGTAAAGCGGACTGCATTTAGTCTAGTTTTGTATCTTCCAGTCTGCTCGAGCTAAGGGGTTTGACTCAGAGCGTTGACATTAGGCATGGTTCGAGTTTATAAGGAAACTTTTTTTCAATTGTTATTAAGTAACGTGTCGAGCAAGACGGTCACGTGATGGTAAGTGCCACATCCGCCCATAACAGCTTTAATGCCAACCTGAAGATTGCGTTACAAAATCTTGCGCGGTACTGCACTGCGCTCGTCACGCTGAGACATCAGCTCTAAAGCCTCATACGCCCATTAATTTCGTTGGAAACAGTGCCCTTCAAACTTGAACCTGTGTTCCAGTTTGAAGGGTTTGTTTTCACACTGCTGCTTGGCGGATGAATATCTGGCAAAGGTGGTGGTACTTCTCCAGGCAATCTCTTGCAGAAGAGGCCTAACACTACAGAATTAGAATGCAAAACCCACACGAGGTTACCAAAATGCTGCCATGGCACGGAACACTCTTTTCACTGGGTCTGACTTGCGCTTGGTTACATTTTATTCGCAACTGTATAAAGCTATATCCATAAGATTGGCCAATTCTTTGTAACCTCGATTAGTGTAAATTTACTCACATTTAATAAATAGCTTACATTGGGATTAAAGCTACTGTTTTATTTACTGGAACTAGCTACGCCCGCGGTTTCAGTTACGTAGAGTATTATCCTATAGCAATAATTCATTTTTACAGAATAAAAAATATTAAATGTGTTAATCCAATGTGAGCAATCCGCCCAGCAGTTTTTGAGTGAGCGCATAAAAACTGCTGCTATACAAACTTTCATATTTATGAGGAATTTTGGCACTAAAGGTAGAATTCCGTGAGCTGTGGCTCAGGCGACTAATGCGCGTGACAGATGCGTGTAAGATGTCAAATGTAACGCGCCGCTCACGAGTGCCATACACTTGTATTGCCGCGCGTGAGTCACATGAGTCGCGACCCACGAAATTCCACCTCAGCCCTGTTTTAATAACTTTAACTTTCTATGGATAGTAACGTAAATTAATTTACAATTAAATAGCCTTAATAGGTAGATAGAGGTCCTAAGTAGAGAAGATTCTCACCTCTTGCTTCGCGTTTATCCTTGAGGGATCAGCGACGAGGTTGGGTGGAACTCCAGTCTTGACACTGACTGATCTTCTCCGACTGGGGTCCTGATTCGTCAGCGACTGCTCGAAGCCCAGCTCGTCTCCAAGGCTGAACCCTGGAATTGAGAATGTATACAATGGTTAAAGTGCCCATACATTGTCGTACAGCTGCGAACCTTGAATTTGAAATAGTTAAAGAAAGAACCGGCTTGGAAGAAAAATGTAGAAAGAAGCAAAAGAAGACTTCTTCAGTTATGCAGCCCTTAAAAAGTTGAATTTTTGTCTATGTTTTTTTATTAATTGTTTCTGAAGTACGAGATCCATTAATGTGGGCCCCAAAACATCCGGACTTCCGGATCCTGATCTTCCTTGTGAGAGTGAGGGGAGACCTATGCCCAGCAGTGGGCCGAATTGGGATGATGATGTTGATGAAAGATGATAAGTCTTTAATAAGTCAATTTAAAACTTTTTGAAACGAAAGTAAACTCTTCATTGTGCCTATTTATCCCATCAACAGGTGAAAGGTGTATCATGTGAATGGGAAGACGTTTACTGTTCTTATTAAATGAAACTAGTGATGGGCGTGTCCGAGTTGTTTTAGTCGATTGTTTCGATTGTTCAAACATATCGATTGTTTTCTATGATTATCTCTCGCAGTATTGTACAACATTCAAAAAGGAATAATCGCGATCGATGTTTTTTTTTAAAAACGCAGCCTAGAGTTAGCAGAACAATTGAAGATCATCTTGATGGTTCAGTCGGGAGCGATATGCTTATAGACTCGACTCGATATTTTATAGAATCGATTGTCGAAACGTCTCGGCCTTGCCTATCGCTACCTGTATGAAACCCTCTATTATTGAGAAAGTTCGATAGAAAGCTTTGGGCCGTTTGAGTTAGTAGATCGTGTATTAGTAATTTGAGTAAACGGTTTGTAAACTTGAAAACGTATAGATGTATAAATAATAAATAAATATAAATATTAAAAGAAGACTTTTTCTTAAGTTTTGAAGCCCGAAATTCAAAAAGTTTTTATCCATATTTTTTTTTATTAATTTTATAAAGCTATTGATTAAATTTATATGTATCTACGATATTGTCACTCAATTATTCCACTGATATTATAATTATGAAATATTTTGCGTATGTGTGTGTTGACCTCATTCCACGCTGCAACGGCTGAACAGATTTTGATGGAATTTACGTAGGTATTTATTGATTTTTGGTTTTTAGTTTCTGCATGCTGATTAACTTCGACGTTTTACCGTATTAACTTACCTATACTGGCGTGTGCTTTAAGACCTCCAAGGTTCCGTACCCTGAATAATCCAGACTTCTTGAACGCGCAGTTTATTTTGAATCCAAAATCTGATTCCAGCACGCATAATGGCTGCGCAATTTCTGAAAAGAAGGAAAATTTTGTTGTTATTTTTTATTTTCGTAATCGTTGTTAAGAAAATTAAAGGAATAATAAGAAGGTTTATTTGACTGGGTGGCGCTGCAAATGTTATAAGCAGGCGTGACTTTAATAATTAGGTTAATGATTATTATTTTTCGTCTTTTTACTCAAGAAGATACACAAATAAAATAATGTACAGTTATCTAAATGGATTATTAATTATAGAATCCAATTATTATAGGACTGTAAATGATTGCTTAGAGTTTATTGATTACTTTTGTATGATAAGAATCAATAAAAAACAACTCAATAGCAATTATTGTTTTACAGACAGCAACACCCATTATAAATTTATAGATGGAGCCTCAATCCATATAGATTGTACCACGGTAGAATGTAATAAAAAGACAAATTGCAGCCACAAAATATTTGAAGAACAAAAAAGTCGGATGCCAACGTAGTCTATATTATTCTATGACGAATCCAATGATAGATAAACACATAGATAAACTATTAAAGAAACACCACTAAAAACACTTTAAACTAAAAAAAAAAACTTTTAGTGTCACAATGTCTTATCGCTCAGAGCGATCTATTCCAGACAACAATTATACCTCATTTATCAAAATCTATCAAGCCGTTTTGGCCGTAGGACGGAAGGAATATACCTACCTACGAAGAAAAAGCATTAATCTCATTTGGGCAGTCGGTTAAAAAGTACTGGGTCGGTCTGATGCGAAGTACTTAATAAATCCTAGTCATTATATTATACTTGCTGCATTAAATAAAAAAAAAACTGTAATTAATGTTATATTCAGTCAGAATAATATAAAGCACGTAATTCAATAATTATCTATAAAGACCGAGGCTGTAACCTCAAGGCTAAAAGGTGTCCGTCCATTCTCTTTGGCAAGTTCAATGCTCTACCATTTCCTACATAAATCATTTTTTACTATTTATTTATAATAATAAATATAATTCGAATATGTGTTGAATAAACTAGGCGTTCAAGGGCTAATAATTATTAAATATATTATTTCTTAAAGGCGCTACCTGTGCCTTAAATTTAAATGTATTTTGTAATACGAGGGTGAATCAAAAAATTCTTGGAATCAATATTAAAAAATGCAAAGATTTAAATAATAATATTTTATTTTTCTACATAATCTCCCTCCAATGCAATGCATTTAGAATAACGCGTTTCTAACTTCCTTATTCCTTGTGAAAAAAAAATATTTTCTTGACTCTCGAAAAAGTCCTCTACGGCAGCTATAACCGCGTCATTATCGTGAAATTTTGTTCCACGAATTTCCTCTTTTAATTTTGGAAATAAGTGAAAATCACTTGGGGCTAAGTCCGGAGAATATGGTGGGTGGTCAAGGAGATTGAAGCCAGCACAGCGGATTGCGTTGAGCGCAACTTCCGATCGATGAGCAGGAGCGTTATCTTGAAGGAACAACACGCCCAACGACAGTTTTCCACGACGTTTTTCTTTAATCGCTTCACGCACTTTCGGGATTAAATTTGCATAATAGGGTCCAGTAATCGTCTGGCCTTTTGGCATGTAATCAATAAAAAGGATTCCTTCACTATCCCAGAACACAGAGGCCATAACTTTGCCAGCGGTAGGAGCAACTCGAAATTTCTTAATGGATGGAGAGGATGGTCGTTTCCAAGACATGCTTTGTCTTTTAGTTTCAGGATCAAAATGGTGGACCCACGTTTCATCCATGGTGACAAGACGACGGCAAAAATTATCCGAATCACGCTGGAACATTTCGAGATTACGCTTGGAAATTTCCAAACGTCGCTTTTTGTTTTCGTCGGTTAACATTCGTGGCACCCATCTTGCAGACACTTTTTTGAACCCTAGTGAATCAATTAAAATGGATTGAACGCTACCAAAAGATATCTTTAGGATCTCAGCTATATGTTTTATAGTCATTCTTCTGTCTTCCAAAACCAGATTCTCAACCTTTTTGACATTTTCTTCTGTAACGGAGGTTGAAGGCCGCCCAGAACGCGGGTCATCTTTACAGCTTGATCTACCTCTTTTAAATTCAGCCACCCAGTACGCAACCGTAGAATAGGGTACAGCATCACCCCCTAATGTCTGCTGAATGTCCAAAAAAATTTCCTTCGTAGACATTTTTTTCAAACTGAGATATTTTATCACCGCACGTAACTCACTTTTATCCATAATTATGACTTTTTAGCAACTCGTTGCACAAAAAAATTTATTACATGCGAACGAACTGACAAAAACAAGTGACAGTCTGCATAAATATAGTGTGATAGACACTCTTTAATTTGAATATCGAACTTGATCCAAAAAGGTTTCATATATATGCACTTCTAAGAACTTTTTGATTCACCCTCGTAGATATACAATTTACAATTCAACGTTATAATTTTATAATAAACAGCTATGCGCTCGTTGAGTTTGCGTTTTAAATTAAACAATTGATTTATAGCATCTGTTATTCCCACTGATCTCGGTTCATCCCATGTCTATGCGAAATTGAAGATTGATTGTTCCGGTATCGATGGTTCCGGTTCACAAAGCTGTAATGTTGAAATTTTGGTGTACAAAATGGAACCAAATTATAGCTTATTGCCTGAATATTTCACAGTTTTAACAAAAGAAAACAAAAGATCATAGCATACAGGATAACTTCCTGGTCAAAGGCAACACACACACGAGCGCAGTGCAGTGCTGCACCAGATTATGCAATGCAAAATTCTGAGTGGCACTGGCACTGTAACTGTTATGTCAAGTGAAATAATCATTTCGTTACACAGTGAAATAAAAAAACATATTGATAATTAGTAAGAGATAGAGATAATTATGTGACTAACCATCACATACCTAGATCCTGGAGCCTCACCACGAACAGTCAAATCCATCCAGTTTAAGGCCTTAAACTGAACTGCCTTGGCAACTGTCACCACCAATATCGCTCAGCGTTCATAAGTCGACCAGAGACATTTATCCAAAGAGATCGAAACAATTTGTTTGTATTTATGGGAGTTTATATAGCTCCATCTCATTCTCTTTCTCTCTCATTATCTGTTTCTCAGTCTATATTTGAGTGACGTCACGTCACGTTTGTCATTGATGAGTGTGTGGTGCCAATCTAGGCCGTTCCGTTTAAGACCTTAAAATGAACTGCATGGAATAAGGATTAGTATGTGGTGACCCCCTAACCCATAAATAAAGTTATCTGTATCTAAGGAATCAGGAAAAACAAGAACCACGCTCTCACAAGCAACCGAACAAGGCTTCCTCGTAGTAAACACTGTAATTAATTATTATACTATGGCTATTGAATACTATTGTGGCTATAAATAATTGCTTTGAAGTGAGAAAGTTGTAACAGATTCAAACTAAACGAATTTAACTGTAAAACAATTAGCCAAGTTCTTTACAGTTATTGTCGAAGTTTTATTGTAACTCTTTAATTGGTTTAAGCCAAAAGAAGACCATTCAACGGCATTGCATAAAAGATTCTAACAATAAACAATTATGAATGAAAATAATATTGCAATGTAAGTATGAATGGAATTATGCACCGGTTAGGTAATTTTGGTAAGTTTGCGCAATTTGTACATAACTATTATATTATAATAATATTTGTGTGAAAATGTGGAAGAATTTTGGGGCTAAGTTACTACAAGTTTCTTGGTTTAAAACGTGCTAAGTACGAGTTTATCGGCATGCCGAGTTCTCGTTACGTCGCGTCTCTTTTCAACGCGCTTCGGACGCGTGTCTGACTCGTTATCGGCACTAATTACTATTGCGTTTTTTTTAAACTGTCTTTTTGCGTGGGATCTGTTTAATAATGTCTGTTTCAGCATAGGTTTTACTTAAGATTTTAACCGTTTCAAAGTTTACCACATCATTATTTAGACTACATGAAAATAATAGTCACATACAGCATAATTATAACGCATAAAAATGAAATGTGTGCTGGGACAGGTAGTAGAAGCAAAACTTCATCAAAAATGTTATTAAAAACAAAATCATAAAAGATATATTAAAAAATATACGAAACGTAACTATCTCTCATGCTATCTTCCGTAACTTATATCTCCCTCTCAACTTCCGTTAGCCTCGCCCGATCACATTTTTCGTAACGCATTCACCAGCCCACTTCCCAAGTCAAACGTGCGTAAAGAAGTTTTACTTCAAAAAACTGGAACTCACTCTGGAATACAATTCCATTTTGAATAAACCGTTTCGAACTGAAAATAGAAAACCTTGCAATTCCAAGCGGTCCAATTCCGATTTTGTTTATAAGTAAGCCCATAGAGGTGACTCCGCCTACCAGTTGAGTCACCTTGCACGATAGGACTAGGTGAAATCTAGGTCGGATCCGCATACTAATATCCTGCAGATAATCTGTTACATCACCGGATAGTACCTACGGCTAATCAGTCAGATAATTGAACAGATCCGCTTATAGAGAGACTGCTCATTTTCTAGCCACAGTTTGCTTTGTTTTGATAGGCGTCACTTTATACCAGAGGTTCCTAGACATTTTTCCACATACACTACTTTCAAAATTTAGCTGTGTCCGGTGGACCCCCTGCAGAAACATTTATACCATATTTCTATTTATTTCCTACCATGTATTATTTTTTGTCACGCCAACGTAGACCCCCGTCGGGTTTTTCAGTGGACCCCTGGGGGTCCACCTGGACCGCTTTGGGAACTAAGGCTTTAGACGATGATAATTATAGAAATTATTCTACACAATACATGCATACAGTCACGGCTTTCTCCCGTTGGGATAAGCAGAGACTACGTCTTTCTAAATACGAAGACCCCAGCGGAAAGCAGTATACCAACTCCCTGACTCCTAATGTTTTTGGGAACTCTAGACCAATAGGAGGTATAGGGTCCATTATTCTATATTTCCATATATTTTGTGTTCTGACAATTAGTTCCATGTTCTATTTTGCAGAATAATCCACCATTGTATTTGAATTCAATAGTTTAATTAAAAATGCCTGAACTTTTGAATTCATTTGGATTATACTTGAAGTTGTATTAGGGTTTGGATTTCTTGCCATTTCGATTATAAATAATTCCATAGATAAAACATAGTTACGATCTAATAACAAATCACAATACAAAGATTTTAAACCTCGTACGAGGATCCCTTGTATCTAGGTAATTAGGAACTATGAGGACCTCGGTTTCACAAATCACCCAGACAAACATGTGTGGTTCACGCAACGTTTTGTCCTGTGCAGGAATTGATTCCGCAACCTCAAGCTTTGCAATCTGCTCGTCACCTAATTATACCCCACTGCGACTGTCAAATAAATCTTATCAAAAGTCATGTCTTTACCATATTTATTGTAGCTTTCTCTTGTTTAGAGCATTATTCCTTATCAAAGGCGGGTGATGTCATGCGTCAGTAACGGTGAATCAGATATTATGGTCAGCGTCCAGCCGGATGCTTTGGAGAAAGGCTGCGCTTACGCAGGTCAATGTATTAGCAGACATATTATAAACAACTTGTTCATTCAGTTTTTATCAAACTACGGCAAAGGCAAAAGGAATGGTTAGGTTTTTAGCACGTTCACTGCTGAAAACACACACGTCTGCGTTTTTATAATTTTACGGCAAGCGAAAACACGCAAAGCGTCCAAACCCGCACTGCTGTATTGACAATTTTATCACATCAGTTGTGTGCGCCCACACTGCTGTGTTTAGTTACGACACAACGCCAGTAAACAGTTAACACACACGTTGTGTGAAGATTCCTAAAAGAGCCAATAAAAGTAAACGGTTCAGCAGTGCACGTATTAAAAGTCAATAGAATTACGCTTACCAAGAATTAACCTATTTACTCGTGACTTGAATATTATAAGTTGTTGAATAGATTGCCTTCAACAAAAGAATTGACAAATGTACCTTAATCATGATATAATCATGACTGTCTCGCTAATAATTAAGCTGTATTTGTACCTAGTACTCGCGGCGTTTCGAATATTAATTAAAGTTCATATTGGAAGATTTTCCGAATTGGTAACTGCAACTATTGAATCACACAAAAAAAGTTAATAAAAACCTTGACATAATCCTTCACAATACCACAATAATATTCCGAGTGATTTCACACCGCATAATAACTCTCGGATATGTTTCCGTAAATTATTATCAGCTAGTCATTCGATTGGTGATTTTAGAAGGTTACGAGATCCCGTCGGTGACTTTACGAATTCTCAAGTGTCAGAAAGGTCCAAAGTAAGGCAGCCTGGGCAGACCATAGTTTTGGACTTCAGTTTTTAGTAGTCCTAAGTCTGGTTTTAAGGTTGCTTAATTGTTTATTTATCTATTCGGAAGAGCAACAGAACTACTTGAACGCAAACCATCCATAACGATATTTTGACAATGGGAAATGACACAAACTCGCTAAGTTGCGTAAGAGTAACATGAGGGCTGACCCCTATAGGGACCAAGCTTGGGGACGACCAATAGATGTAATAACCCAGTAAGACACTCCAATAATAGAAGGCATCAAAGGGTAAGTTAAAGGCAACGATCTCTATAATATAGGTCACTGGTTAGAGGTCCTCAATTCTACAGACATTACATTCAACAGCTTGACAATGTCATATCTTTTTTTTACCATGTCAAAATAACAATTATAATACATGCAATTATAAATATCATTATCAAAGAAGCAAGTTCACTGTCCAAACCGGATGTGAAGAAGGTTGTACTACTTTAACCCATTAGTAATGGCAGATTTGACACCAAGGCTGTTAAATTTATGTTGGAGCTTTAATAACCTTTGTTCAGCTCGGCTGCTACATTACCATGTGTATAACTTGTTCATAGTTAGCAGTTAAGTTATTCCAGAAAGGCTGTAGAGTTTTTTGTGATATTTGTCACATATGTGTAAGCTTTTAGCAATGTTCATCTCAAAGGTCATCTGACCATTTGCGTAGATATCTAGGTCTTCTGAGTGCCTGTATATACCCAAAGTTTGGTCTAGACCTCGTATACATCCAAAGTTTGTTTTAGAGTTTTTGTCTACTATCATTTTTTCCGGATCTGTACTAATCTTATTATCAATCTTAACTTACTTAGTTGGTTAAACTTCTTCTTTTTCTTCTTAAGTGCCTCTCCATTTTTATGAGTCTCTTCATACAAGCTCGCCGATTGTAGGAACTTTTGACTTGGGTTCTTCAGAATTTCCTTGATTTGATCTCGGTACGTTAACCTACGTCGACTTCTAACGGTTGATCCATTGAGACTAGATCAATAAATCTGATTCGTCAATCTTCCTTGATTCATCCACTGTAGATGTCCAAACCATCTAAATATCTCTTTATTGATTTTCGTCAGTACATCTTCTACCATTCCACATCGCTCCCTTACCACCCTGTTCTCCGATTCGTCCATCAGATTCCCTCCTAATATATTTCTCATTTCTGCATTCACTTTACTTTCATGCTTATTCTGCCATACTGTGTAATCTACACGCATATTGTAGTAGTCTGTATCAATATCTATCATTATTGTTTCGATGGAAAAGTGAAATTAATCATTAGTGTGGCTAGCGGAGCGCGGACGGTAAACACGGTCCTGTGAAAATATTTGTAGTATAACTACTACATTCATTATTGCGAACCTGGTCATTACTAAAAAAAATTATAAGTATCAAGAAATAAATAAAATAAAATATAAAAGTTTCATGTTCGTTTCTTTCTTAGTCGACCACGCTAAGACAGATTTCAACGAAATTTGGAATTAAAATCTCACTAATATTATAATATCTGGAATAAAGGTACATTTTTAGGTAGAATAAGTTGACTTTTTTATATTTGGGTTTTGGGTTGAATGTTTGGGAAGAATAGTTTAATTACGACTCAAACAGAGAAAGAGTAGAAGAGAAGAAGTAAAAGAGTTGTCGAGAGAGGTAAGAGAAAGAAAGAGAGAGGAAAAAACGTACAGGTAAGTGTCATCTATCTCTAATATACGTTACCTACAAGAAAAACAGACAAGAATATTGGAATACGGATTGACATTTCTAATAAAACGCAAGTAGAATCTTATTAGTACGTCTTATGAATAGAATTATATCGCACACAAATAAGTGACGCACCATCAATTCACCACGCACTTGATTGATGCCGTCACAGTAACGAGGTAATAGGAATCATCGCGGTCAAATTGCCGTTAAATCACACGATTGAGCGACGTAACGCAATTGAAGAAGTTGTCGGTATTGTTCGCATTGTTTACGGACATATTGAGATAACAGGGGAAAGTGAGGAGAGAACACCAATTTCATGACATACAACTTGTCAAGTTATGTCATGATTAAGTGTCGCTTGTTGGTAATGAATTAGGTTTAGTGGAGAATATACTGACATGATTGATCAGAAAGGTCGATTCACATTATGAAGACAGCGTACGTGGTAGACAAGTGACAGCACAGATGCAAAGAAGATTAAAGCTATAGATGATAAAGAAGATAAAGAATATAAAAATGATAAAGAAGATGAAACCTAACTAGGATTCCTTGTATCTAGGGAATTAGGAACTGTAAGGGCCGTGGTTCCACAAACACCTAATCATAATCTAAATTAGGCACATGTTTGTAAGCATTTCAGGTTTATAAGTACCAAATTAATCTGCTGTTTAAAACAGAAGCTTGCAAAATAGCTAATTTCTCAAAAGCCGAGAGTTGTCTTATTATTTGAGCGTAGATGGTAATTGAGTTTGCTGATTGCAGCAATTACGGCTAGGATTTTCTTTGGTTGATAAATAACTGGAAATCTTAGTTGAGTTATAAACCTATGAGTACCGTAATTTACGATTTGTTTAAAATTTTACCTTCAATACCACCAAATCTTTCAAAGTGATGAACGCAGTTCGCGTAAGGTTTTGTAATTCAAAGTTCCGAATGCCACTGCAACTATTATGAGCAGGTTGGTTGCTTGCCATCAAGATAACGACCTGCTCGTCTCGTTACTGAGTAAGATAAAAAAACCACCCAAGCGAGAGCCAGTGGACGTTGCCAAGCTTTGGAAATCGGTTAAGATCAGTGAAACCATAAAAATTTAATTAGTTATATAGCAGTGGTCTGAGTCATCGAATGCTTCAGCCATTGACTAATGATAACCGCGAGTAATGGTATTTCAATCCCCATAATTTTCGGCCATAAACGAGCTCAAAGTTTACGGTGACCATACTAATAGCATTGGTAATCGCGTTTCACGGTCCCGGGGCCCGTGACATTCGACCGCGCTCTCGCTTTCAAGTAAAATGGAAAGTGGAATCCGGTATTCCCGCTTTGGTGGCGAGCTGTGATACGCATGGGCTATAGGTGGCGACTGATGCATAAATTATACTTCAGTCAGCCAAAACGTAAAACATATAACCATCTTTCTAGCGCGGTCGGGTAAAATTTGCGTTTTTTTTCGGACTTTTTATCAATCGCAGTTTTTTTTCGTTTCGGCATCGCACTATTTTTGCATTTAGGTTGTGTTCAGTAAGTAAATCGTTTAATTTTTAGGCGGGTACAAGGTACTTTGCGGTATTGCCACTTAGAGAACTTTATAATACTCTAGTCAAACTTTAAAACAATTGTTTTGTAAGGAATTAAGTTCTTTTGGATACAAAGATATCTGTTGTTACTCTCAGTACTCACACTTAAAAAAAGAACATGAAATAAATCTAAATCATGCTACAATCAACAATAAAACTCATTGCAAATATTTTATTCCCCTTTTCTACGAAAAAATAAAAACTAATTGTGACATTTGAAGCCGACTGTACAGAGTTCTTTTTTTTATTACTTACTAGACGAGCGTTTGACCACTGACCTGATGGAAAGTGACGATGTGGCCGAAGGTGAAGCTCGCCCACCTAGGAGGTACCTATTCACTCTCGACTTGAACAACCCAGGGTTAAATTTAGACGGAAACACAGACGAAGGCAAAGCATTCCATTCCTTTGCAGTTCTTATTAGGAATGAAGAAGCATGACGCTTCGTCCTTCATAAAAGGATAAGAAGCAGGAAGGCAACACAACTAAAAGTTTTTGAAATCTCTTCATGTTTTCTACCAAATAGACGCAGTATCACAATGGGCACATAGCACATTATACCCATAAATAATATGGACATAACTGTTTCCCACAGCGACACCATGTAACAGCCATGAACTAGCGTGGTAATTGCGATTTCACGGGTTGCAAGTCCAGTGACAATGTACGTGACTCTTAAGCCTGCCACACATAACAGCGGCAGCGCACGGCCACGGACAGGAGAAACTTTTTAAATTAAACACGAATTAAGCAAAAGTAAAAAAAAAAAAATATTTGCTTGAGTGACGAGATGAGCAAGTCGTTAACCTGATGGTAAGCGCTAGGCCTGCCCATAACAGTCACAGCACCACCCAGAATCCTGCATTGTATAATCCTGCGCGGCACTACACTATTTGATAAACAATCTTGGACTACAGGACGTCAACAATGTTAGCTATTGAACTGCATTTTGCTGCTGTCAAAGTCACTGATTTAGACAGTTTTACATTACTCAGACATTAATGTGTTCAGGTTTGAAGGGAATTCCAGCGAAATTACTGGGCATATGAGACTTTAGAGCCGATGTCTCAGGGTGACGAGCGCATAATGTGAAAATCGTTACCCCACACTATAATATTCACGAGAATATAATAATTAGACTAATATTCACTCAAAGGTACAACTAAGCATGAAGTTATCGATTCAAATTTATCTTTTCATACAATCTGTTGTAAGCTTTGATACTCACAATGAAGCAAATTTTATGGTAATCTAAAAAAACATCAATCATGCCCTGCAATGACCTTTCTATATTGCAATAATAGAGTTTAACCAACTTGACAGCTTCGGTGTCGTAAGTTGGCAACACTCCATCTTCGTAATCATCATCCTTGTCATCATCATCATCGTCATCATCATCATCGTCATCATCATCATCATCATCATCATCATCGCCATCATCGTATTCATCATCATCATCAACTCTTATCCGCCTATACTTGGAAGGCAGACGTTCTTATATCTTAGTAGTGATTACTTGTCTCTCCACAAATTGATCCTGTTAATTCGCAAATGGAATATAAACAACTAAAGACATCAATTTGTTCTGCACTTGACCCTCATTGCGCAACACACCATCATGGCACCATTACGGATCATTACCGTCTGTTGCCCTCGTGATCTAACGGCCGCAAAGATACGGCGTCGTTCTAATGTCTTTCTGCGTCCACTTACGCCTGATCTTCTTGTTTTTTGTGGTAGTACTCGTCAGATCCGTTTGAAAATAAACCAATGTCTCAGGGAAATAGCCCAACGGTTGCAATGCTTTTTTTTTGGTTGACTGAGTCAAGTCGTTCACCTGATTGTAAGCACTACGCCTGCCCATAACAGTTACAGTGCCACCCATAACTTTGCGTTGCATAATCTGGCGCGGCACTGCACTTCGTTCGTCACCCGGAGACAAAGTCTAACGGTTCTAAAGTCTCATAAGCCCAGTAAGTTCACTGGAAATAGTGCACTCTGCACGGGAACAGAACCCACAGAGTCACGTTTTGCAATCGACTCATAACCAACCATGCCATGGAAGCTGTTTACAACACGTGGTGAAATACGCTAGGATGCCCTACAGCGATTAAGCAACAGGTCGCAAAATGTTACACCTTTCCTAGCCGCAAACGTTTATCCAAAAGACTGCTGCACGCCGCGGTTTCACCTACGGAATTTCTGTTTTTGAACACGAATTCTGCATTTTTCCAAGACGAAACAAGGCCAAGGCGATACTCAAGAAAAATTTGCTTTGGGTTAGTGGAAGAATGTTCAAAATTGCAGCAGTAGTTCCGGAGATTATCTCCTAAACTCTTGTTACGTAGCCGTCCGGTCTCGTAATCCACACCACGACGTGCGGTGAAAGAGCTGATCGTAGGCGCAGGAAAAGTGTTCCGTCCCTGCATATTGTCATCATCATCCTAATCCTCAACCCACACTCGTCCACTCCTGGACGTAGGCCTCTCGCAGTGAACGCCACTGAGCTCGATCTTCGGCTCTCCTCATCCAGTCTCTGCCCGCCGTTCTCCGCAAGTCGTCACTCCACCTTGCTTGCGGGTGACATACACAATTTGTCTTAAAACACGGTCTCCATTCTATAACACACTTCTGAGAAAAAAAATAGCAATAAAAATAATATAGAAAACCCTACCAACCCTTTTTTTTTTTTTTTTTTTTTTTTTTTTCCCGGGGAAATGCATTAGGCATACCACCCGGCCCCCGGGGGCGGGGGGGTGGTTATGTGGGACTCTGGACTGGGTAAACCCCGCCAGACCAGCTGGCGGGGTTTACCCACTAAAACCCCGGGGTGTTCTCCTCTCCGCATTATGGAGGTGGTCACGGGTTCGCACGGCGCTTCCGCGACCACCTCTGCGGCCGCCCTCCCGGGCTCACCACGTGAGGCTTGGGCCTCTTTCTCCGCTGGGTGCGTCCCGGAACACACGGGCCGCACCTCAGCTCGGGACTTCTAACTTGGGCGTTGGACCCCCGATCCGCGGCCCAAAAGTCCCCGTTATTGGTCCCTCGCTGTGCCCTCTGCTGATCAGAGGGACACGCGAAGGACCTCTTCTCGCCAGGTTATTTGCTACGGCCACCAATTCCACTAGGAGAATTGCTGACCGAACCCCAGGGTGCACCGTCCCAGCTGCTGCCCTTCCCTCCGGATGCAACGCATCAAGAGGGACGAACAACAGCCGGGCACTCGTGGAGGTTACCTGGCCCGCACCCCAACCCTACCAACCCTAGCAAATTGTAATTCTTGTCATTTAAGGTGACTTCCGTACCTCAGTTTGGGGAATTTACAAACTTTTAGGTTAGGATTTCGACATGTAATATTTTCATTTTCCATATAAATAGCAGTTTACGCTTAAATTTTGACATTTCATTTAAAATCACAGACAAACACTCCAATTTTGTTACTGGTACAGATCAGTGATTCCCAACCTTCTATTGACTAGGGACAACTTTGATTTATTTTTTTGACGAACCACCATATTTCAAAAACGTCTATCCGAAAGTAAGCGACGCGGCCAGCTCCCGCGCTTTCGCTCGGTGCGCGGCGATGCACCGCCCGCAAATTTTGTAATCGTTCGCGGGCCATATTTTGACTCCTGCGGACTACAGTTTGGGAACCACTGGCACAGACAGTGTAGATTAGTATCAACTTACGAGTACAGTATTAGTCAATGGGGTCAAGCTATGCAAGTACTAAATACTATGTGGCGTAATATTTTAACGTTGAGCATTGTTTGTACTTCATGTTATTATTCCGCGGTTCAGGCGCGGGGTTACCGGCACAAGGTGTTAAGTGTTTTGCAGACACTGTGACCACAAAATGTGTTTTACAACCTTAAGCTATCCAACCACAGGACCGCGCACGCACACGCTTACCCCCTCTACCAAAGTTATATGATCAACTGTTCATACTACGAGGGTGAATCAAAAAGTTCTTAGAAGTGCATATATATGAAACCTTTTTGGATCAAGTTCGATATTCAAATTAAAGAGTGTCTATCACACTATATTTATGCAGACTGTCACTTGTTTTTGTCAGTTCGTTCGCATGTAATAAATTTTTTTGTGCAACGAGTTGCTAAAAAGTCAAAATTATGGATAAAAGTGAGTTACGTGCGGTGATAAAATATCTCAGTTTGAAAAAATGTCTACGAAGGAAATTTTTTTGGACATTCAGCAGACATTAGGGGGTGATGCTGTACCCTATTCTACGGTTGCGTACTGGGTGGCTGAATTTAAAAGAGGTAGATCAAGCTGTAAAGATGACCCGCGTTCTGGGCGGCCTTCAACCTCCGTTACAGAAGAAAATGTCAAAAAGGTTGAGAATCTGGTTTTGGAAGACAGAAGAATGACTATAAAACATATAGCTGAGATCCTAAAGATATCTTTTGGTAGCGTTCAATCCATTTTAATTGATTCACTGGGGTTCAAAAAAGTGTCTGCAAGATGGGTGCCACGAATGTTAACCGACGAAAACAAAAAGCGACGTTTGGAAATTTCCAAGCGTAATCTCGAAATGATCCAGCGTGATTCGGATAATTTTTGCCGTCGTCTTGTCACCATGGATGAAACGTGGGTCCACCATTTTGATCCTGAAACTAAAAGACAAAGCATGTCTTGGAAACGACCATCCTCTCCATCCATTAAGAAATTTCGAGTTGCTCCTACCGCTGGCAAAGTTATGGCCTCTGTGTTCTGGGATAGTGAAGGAATCCTTTTTATTGATTACATGCCAAAAGGCCAGACGATTACTGGACCCTATTATGCAAATTTAATCCCGAAAGTGCGTGAAGCGATTAAAGAAAAACGTCGTGGAAAACTGTCGTTGGGCGTGTTGTTCCTTCAAGATAACGCTCCTGCTCATCGATCGGAAGTTGCGCTCAACGCAATCCGCTGTGCTGGCTTCAATCTCCTTGACCACCCACCATATTCTCCGGACTTAGCCCCAAGTGATTTTCACTTATTTCCAAAATTAAAAGAGGAAATTCGTGGAACAAAATTTCACGATAATGACGCGGTTATAGCTGCCGTAGAGGACTTTTTCGAGAGTCAAGAAAATATTTTTTTTTCACAAGGAATAAGGAAGTTAGAAACGCGTTATTCTAAATGCATTGCATTGGAGGGAGATTATGTAGAAAAATAAAATATTATTATTTAAATCTTTGCATTTTTTAATATTGATTCCAAGAATTTTTTGATTCACCCTCGTATTAGTATTCGGTCTTTGTTTTTGCAATCACTAGTGTGAGGTGTATTTTGTCCGCCGCGACCCTCGCTAAAACGGTTTCCAGTGTTAGATACGTGCCCGGTCCATGGAATATACAAACGTCCTTGTTTACAGCTTATGAAATTAGTTTTGAACAAACATTCGTTGTTTTACTGTTGCTTTGCATAGTTGGGTAAGAGTTTAACACCTTAAACCTAAAAGCAAAATAGGAATACCTAAGCATCTACAGCTTGTGAAATATTTGACGATAGCTGCTGCTTGCAATTTCAATGACTGTTAATCTTTTTGATATTGATATTTTAGGAAAAAAACCTGCCGCAGTCGCTTGCCCTAGGCCATGTTCTGAACATGGCTTATTTAGGCTGACCCCACAGTATTGGTACATTCAAAAATATATTATCAGGCTGTGGTACGGGCAACAACAACAAAATTTGTAGCAATAACTAGAACTACTGATCCGAATTTGAAAATTCTTTCACCAACATGTAGCGATATTATACCTGTCTGTTTTAATTTATGTTTTATTTCAGGAAAATGGGAATTGCGTGGAGTGCAACTGCAGGGAGCCGCTCGCTATTACCAAGAGTATAATGATACTTGTAATTGTAGTAGTCTCATTTGCAACAAGAATGTGCTATCTTACGTTCGATATGTTAACACTTTGACTGCTGAGCCGCTTTTCTTGTCTAGCCACGGGTGCAGCTCTGCACACACTATAGTGTTTTCCTATACAGCTAACACCATATTTCCTATACAGCTGTTGTGTTTTCCCGCACTCGCGGTAAGTTATGAAAAACACCACAGTTGCGTTTTCCCGCACTCGCGGTAAGTTATGAAAAACACCACAGTTGCGTTTTCCCGCACTCGCGGTAAGTTATGAAAAACACCACAGTTGCGTTTTCCCGCACTCGCGGTAAGTTATGAAAAACACCACAGTTGCGTTTTCCCGCACTCGCGGTAAGTTATGAAAAACACCACAGTTGCGTTTTCAGCAGTGAATATGTTAAGGAGAAAATACGCTCTAGTCACAAATGAGCAATTTTGTCATTCTTACCCAACATACATTGTATACAAATTTAATGGCGATAACCTTTGTAGCACTGCTTTATTGATCATAAATCTATAGATGTCCAGCAAATTAGGCAATGTGTAAAGCAATCCTGTGTGGTCGAGCGAGATGCGACGGAGTTGCAATGCAATGCATGTCATGTGTTATGAAGTCTCGCAATTGGTGGCGTCATAATCTCATTTGTAGTTACAGTGCTGTCCATGACGGTTTAGCATCTAATATATCAAATGAGAAAATAGTTAGGTTACATTTATATAATTGACATGAAAAGAAATATTAATTTGCCAGAATGTAGGTAACAGTAGGACCAACTGAGGTTTTTATTATATCACCATCATCAATCCATATCATTTCATTGCTGGTCTCCCCTCACTTTTTCAAGGAGGTTTAGGCCCTAAACCACCACGGGGCCCGGTCCGGATTGGTGGATCACATATCTCCGAAATAATCCTCGGGCGTGTGGGTTTCCTCACGATATTTTCCTTCACCGAAAAGCGAGTATTAATTTCGTACATATGTTTCACAAGAAACACATCGGTACGTGCCGCCAGTCGAACTAGGATTTGAACGCACGACCCTCTCTTTGGAAAGCGGACGTTCTACTGAGGTAATAAGGCAATAAAAATGCCAGGGTTCAACATAGGGTACTTTATCCGAAATGAAATTTGTCAGAACGTAATAAAAATGTAAGCCAAGTCACAGGTCATCGTTTACAAATATATCATCACATTTAATTTGCAAAACTACATTTTAACTAGCACTTAGATTATTGCATTAAAAAGTCACGATGCTAGTTACCTGTCGATTGGAAATTAAATATTTACCATGCTATTAATCAAACTACAAAGAGTAATGACGAAGCATTCGTTTACTAAATGATTATTTAAATATTTCGGTTGCTACCACGCTATTAAATCCTAGTTAATTGTGAATACCATAAATAACCAAGGCATAGCGGATAAATTAACACAAGTTTACATAACAAGGTTAAGTTAGATATACGAGTTGTTGGTGTAATATTTGAAAGGTTTTCTTACGTCGTGATCTTAAATTTAACCTCTCCAACGAGAATTCTTTGGTCTGCAAAATTACTTTACTAATTGGATTGACTAAACAACTGCTAAGCCAATTTTCATTAATTTTATATTAAATCACTTTGAAAGCTCATTTTAAAATACTAAAATAATGATTCAAATTGGTTAAGATATCCTTGAGATATAATGGAGAAAAAATAGAATCGGATAGAGAAACTCCTTGTTCTTGTATATTGTGGTTCGTAAAGATAATATTGTGGAGCGTGTAGTGGGAGACTTCTTCTGCAAGAGACCGCCTGGGGAAGTACCCCACCTTTGCCATATATTCAACCGCCAAGCAGTAGTGTGCAAACCTTATTGTGTTCTGGTTTGAAGGGCTGTTTCCAACGTAATTACTGGGCATAATAAGACTTGCAGTGCCGCGCTGAATTATGCAATGCAAAGTTCTGGGTAATTTTCATACTCGTAATACGCACGCGGGCGATCAGCGGTTCTTAGCTAGGTCTCGCTTCTAGAATTATAATTATGCTCTTGATTTCTAAAATAAGATCCCTGTTGCCCTTTTTCCATACGCAATCAACAGCAAACAATAGAATAATATTCACGTTCATTTCGCTTGTCTGGGAAACAAACCGTGCGTTATTAAAATCGTTTCAGAGATTTGCTTATGAACCGTGCGCTTATAGATGGCTTAGATTAAGCTATTCTTTATTAGAAAACTTTCGTTTTTTTTATTTTATTTGACTGAGTGACAAAATGAGCAAGTCTTTCGGCTGATGGTTAGCGCTACGCCTGCCCAAAACAGTTACAGTTCCACTCAGAACTTTGCATTATAAAATCCAGTGCAGTACTGCACTGCGCTCGTCATCCTGAGACATCGGCTCTAAAGTCTCACATGGCCAGTAATTTTGAAAAAATAAAAAAATTTAGATTCTATGTAGGTACTAAAAATACGGTTAGCGGTGGTAGCCTAGTGGGAGAACGTCCGCCTTCCAATCAGAAGGTCGTGAGTTCAAATCCCAGTGCAGGCACGTACCAATGTGTTTCTGTAAAACATATGTACGTAATTATCACTCGCTTTTCGGTGAAGGAAAACATCGTGAGGAAACCCTACCTACCCGATATTTACCTACCCGAGAATTATTTCGGAGGTAGGTATGTTATCCACCAATCCGGACTGGGCCCCCGTGGTGGATTATGGGCTTACCCTCCTCACGAAAGTGAGGAGAGACCCGTGCCCAGCAGTGGGACGTTATGGGTTGATGATGACGATGATGATGACTAAAAATACACGTGATATTAGAGGGGGAGGGGTGTATTCTTGCTCGTCACTCAGTCAAATGAAAAAAAAATGGACGGCCCCTAATAAGAAAATTACTATCACGAAGCTGTTGTGATGAATGGAGATTAACAGGTCTTCACACTTCAGCCTTCACTTTACGTCTTAGCCTGTATTAAGTTTGAGTCCATTGAAAGATAATTGCTGAATGGCGTGTTGGATATTAGTAACTATTAATGTGACTTTACTGTGGTAGTGGGAGGCCTCTTCTTCAAAAGACCGCCTGGGGCAGTACCAAACCTTTGCCAGATGATCATCCACCAAGCAGTAGTGTGCAAACATTACTGTGTTCCGGTTTGAAGGGCACTGTTCCTAGCGAAAGTACTGAGCATTTAGAGCCGGCGTCAGGGTGACGAGCGCAGTGCAGTGCCACAAAATTTTATAATGGTATATTCTGGGTGGCATTGTAGCGTTTTTGACGAGAAGTTGCGCCTAAAATGTATTTTACATAAGACTGGATCAATTCATATTTTTACAGAGACATAATTTAGGTTGTTGTTGAAATCATTTATTATTCAGAATAAAAACATCATTTAGAATTATTTTTTTAGTAATGCCGTTTATTAAAATATGTAATTAATGACACAAATATCCTATTTCTCACAAACGGTGCATAATTGCAGTTGCTACTGGTTATTCCAATGTCAGACAGCCCATATGTTATGCGATATCTTCGGTATGCAATTAATTCTAGGTGGTAATTATTTATTTAAATACGTTTTATTAATTAGTTGTACACTTGCGTTGGCCACTATTTCAAGTGTTATTATTTATTAATTTTCATTTTTGCGACAATAATGGGTATTCTTACGTTAAAATTTTTTTTTATCTGACTGAGTGACGAGACTAGCAAGTCGTTCACCCGATGGTAAGCGCTACGCCTGCCCATAACAGTTACAGTGCCACCCATCTATAAATATTTATTGGAAATAACAACGTTATTTCATAATGCTTTTGAGATCAAAGGGAAGGTGTTTTTTTTTCTTGTACTTACTCAAAGCTGAACATTCAATAAAAAAAAACCTTCATACTTTAGCAGTGCTTTGAAAATACACCCTATTGTAGAACCTAGCATCAAAGAAACTCCTTGTAAATAACATTTATTTTTCCCTGTCGCAATTTTTTCACTAGATTTAACTTGACTGTTGGCAACACTGATTGATTGATTGTCAGATTGAAAGAGACTTTCAGCCCAGATATGTTACGAAATAAATAAAGTTATTACATTTTAGAAACCACTGAGTAGCGATGGTTGTATGAACACACACACACACTTCATACATTTCGCAACCATAGGAGGCCGAGGCTTGGCCTTGCACGTCCGTTAAATTATAATTCGTTTTCACTTCCTACAATTTGCTTAGTGTTTAATATGCCATGCATTACAAGGAGGAAATGGAGCCAAGTCGGGCGCTTGAGCATTGTATGGTTTACTTGCTACGGCGCGGCGGCGGCTTCACCCGCTTTGACAATTATGAATGACAGATAATAAAAGTTTACAATGAAGGAGAGAGAGAGAGAAGAGAGAAGAGAAGAGGAAGAGAGAAAGAATAAGAGCGGTTGTAAGAGTTATCCATCTATGTAGCAAATTTAAGTCATCATTGGTAGTCATTATAGTACTTTTTTTTTTGTCAAAGACAAATGGTCGAGAAGAACGCATTAGTACAGATAAGTTCTGGAAAATATTCTATTAATTGCATTAGATTCAAATTCAGAGACTCTTCCCTATCTGGATCTGTATTCACGTGGACCCAGCAGGCCCTCATGATCATTATCTGACGCTACCACTGTATTCGGAACATAATACACTCATTCTTTTAAAAACCGACCAATTCGACAGTTAATTGCAAATTCTTCCATAATATTATGTCAAAATACAGTATTAAGTAGCAGTAGTGTTAGTTATTACAGTATTAATTGGTGTTAACACGAATTCACATTTCTAATACAAAAACAAAATCGAAATCGGTTCATTCGTTCGGGACCTGCGATGCCACACACACACACACACACACACACACACACACACACACACACACACACACACACAGACAGAGAGAAAGAAAGATACGTCAAACTTATAACAACCCCGTCGTTTTTGCGTCAGTTGTTAAAAAATAGTTCACGCTTAGCAGTCTCTCTCGACCTTAACCAAAAATCTTATACAAAAGACATCAACGCGTGCCACGAGCTTTTTAGTGACCAGCGGTATTGATAGCATTTATAAATTAAATGTGACATCTCACTAAAATACATTATACGTGCTATCTTTTTAGTTTTCAAAAGATAGATAGATAGATAGATAAACTCTTTATTGAAACACCACAGAACAAAGAAAACTTAAAACTAGAACAAACAAATTTTACCATTAGTGTCACAATGGGCGGTCTTATCGCTCAGAGCGATCTCTTCCAGACAACCATGCAAAAGTTTAATTTTAAGTTTCTTTACAGATATTTATTTTACTCAAATTATTTATTTGCTTTGAAATCCATGACTACGACGCGATATATGAACAATGCATTAAACACTGAATATGAATCATCTATTGTAGTAATGGAAATTCTCATAAGCTATGAGCTGAGTCACTATCGTTGTATAGTTCTGACCACAACCTGGGATTCCCTATATTAGAAACTACAAGGACCACGGTCCCACGCTTGGACCTTGGAACTCCGAGCGCTTACGCAATTACCACAGTGTAAAGACTTCATCATCAACCCATATCGTCCCTCTATTGAGCTCGGGTCTCTCCTCACTTTCGTGAGGAGGGTTAGGCCATAATCCAACACGGGGGCCCGGTCCGGATTGGTGGATAACATACATACCTCTGAAATAATTCTCGGATAGGTATGTGGGTTACCTCACGATGTTTTCCTTCACCGAAAAGCGAGTGATAATTACGTACATATTATGTTTTTTTACAGAAACACATTGGTACGTGCCTGCACTGGGATTTGAACTGACGACCTTCTGGTTGGAATGCGGCCGTTCTCCCACTAGGCTACCACCGTTTTAAGTCACATGTTTAAGTGCTCTCATCTATTGAATCTCTAATCTCACGATTTTGATAGACGAACGAACGGACAAACCTTTTTACACATGCATAGGGTATCGACACACTGAACTACTAACTTCAATGTTAGAGACCATTAGTGCAATGTATAAATATTGCCAGTAACTCAACTTTAACAAAACACTGGCAAGTGTTGAAATAATTATCATTAATCGAAAGCCCGTTCTAGAAGCTCAGGTCGTTTACTATCTTCGACGAGATCTGCACCTAGAATCAGATGAGATAGAGCTTTTACGTTAGTTTTGAAATAAGAAAACAATTATCTCTATATTACTAGTACAACTACTACTTTTTTATGCGGTTCGTTAATTTTTATAGCAAATCTTATTGGAAGCTTTACATTAGCTTGTACATTTTGACCAATTCAAGTAGAGCAAAGTAAATTGAATTCGAAAATTCGTTGTAATAATCTAAAAGTACATAAATAAACTTAATTTCCTTCAGAAGTTATCTGGTCATGGCTTTTCTAAACCTAAAAACATTACTGATTAATAAAAATAATGTCTTAACTTTAGCTTTATGCACTCGACATACTGAATTTACTCGTCAAAGTTTAAAAATGATCGGCAACTTTTCTTGCTGGCTAGAGTTGAGGTACTGTTTCCGTTTCAATACTACAGCCCGAGTTCTGATAGATTTTTTGTAATGTAGCCTAGATTATCGCTTTTTGTTTGTATTGGACGCAAGATGAAGCTGTGGACGGATTCAATTAAAGTAAAAAGTGGGGCATGCGGAGTCTATTAGTGGAGTGTTCACTTAGAACCCCCCGCCCCCGGGTCCCCTTGTTTTGATGGGGAAATGCCATTGCACTATCCCCTCCGCCGCGGGGGTGACCGAGGGGGAGTATGTGGGACCTACTAAAACCCCACGTGAGAAGTCCTCCGCCGAAGTGGGGTAAAATGGGGTCGCGATAGCAGTCACCATCTTGCCCCGGCGGACATTTAGAGTCCTTCGTACATTACAGATTAAGCAATCGGTGGATAGCTCAGCTAGATTCTAATCAGTATGAATATACCGCTACTACTGGATTGTCATCATGTGTGCAGTGGTGCACAATTTTTTTATTTGACTAAGTAACAAGACAAGCACGTCGTACACCTATTAGTAAGCGCTACGCCTGTCCATAAGTTACAGTACTATTAAGAATTTTGAATTGCATATTCTTGCGCGGCACTGCATTGCGCTAGTCACCCAGACATATTTGTTCTAAAGTCTCATATGTCCAGTAGTTCACTGAAAACAGTGCCCTTCAAACCGGAACACAGTATTGTTTTCACACTACTGCTTGGCGGACGAATGGTACAAAACAGCGACGCTACGAAGCGCTAAAAAATACTTGGCAAAGTTATGGGTGGCAATTTAACTGTTATGGGCAGGCGTGGCGCCTACTATCAAGTGGAAGACCTGCACGTCTCACTACTCAGTAACATAAAACAATAAAAAAAAACACTTACTCCAAAAGAAACAAGTGATTTGTATGCTAACTCATCATCCGCCATTATGACTAGACAGCGTTCATTTATTGCAAATAGGAATCTAAATACACTGACAGTAAGTGTTAATTTATCATGTGCATTTGTTACACTTTTTGAGCGTAAGCTATTTGAAGTGAAAGTGATTGAGTTTGTAATTGTATAGTGAAGATGTTTATAGAACGCTAGTTTTAATAATAACACGTCACGATCACGTAGAATAGAATAGAATAGAATAGAAGAAAATAGAATAGAAGAGAATACTCGTAGAATAGAATGGAATAAAAAACCTTTTATTGTACACCAAAAAAAAACGCGGTATAGAAAAATTACAATAGGTAAACAAGGGTAGTACAATAGGCAGTCTTATTGCTAAAAGCGATTTCTTCCAGACAACCTTTGGATGCACTGTAAAAACATTTTTCGACAGTACGGTAGGTGGGTTTCTTATGTAATTTTATAAGCACTATACATTAAATATATACGTCATAATAATACACATACAACATATTACTGGGCATATGAGACTTTAGAGCCGATGTCTCAGGGTGACGAGCGCAGTGCAGTGCCGCGGAGGATTGTGCAATGCAGTGTTCTGTGTGGCGCTGTAACTGTTATGGGAGGCGTAGCGCTTACCATCAGGTGTACGACTTGCACGTCTCGTCATTCAGTAAAAAAAAAACTAATAAGTGTAAAATATATATACGTACATATATCTTAATGAAAAACATTGATACTTTTGTTAGAGGCCGTCTGACATAACCTTACACCAGAGGCTGGTACCACTTCTTGTATTTCACCATTACACTTATTCTCTCAGTTATAAATTGAAAGTGCACAAAGCATAAAAATTTCCATATCATAGAAAGAAACCGGAAGCCAGAACCGTAACAAAAATTTAAAATAATACTCATTATGTGTGTTAATTTAGTTGTATAATGAAGTAATTACTTAACGCCTAGAATTCACTAACAATTCTTGCTACAATTACATTAGAATAGGTTTTAATAATAATTATACATTATAATAAAATCGTCATTTGTTAACTAATATTTTGTAATGAATAAGTCATGAAAATGGTCCAGAATAACTGCACCAGTGATTTCACCTGGGTAATTAGGATTTTCACGCAGGAACTCTCCATTTTCCCGGGATAGGTCCGGGAATATGGCCCACTTATTTCATTTGGGATTGTGTGGCTTACCTATTGTCTGGGACTCGACATTTTGACTATTACAAAAATAAATAATTTTAAAAATTGCTTATACTTGACACTAATCGACGAAGCCACAACGAGAGAAAAATATCTAAAGCAGTACGAGTCACAAAACTGGTATAAAATTAATCTATATAATATTAGCTGCGCTCCGCGGTTTCACTCGCGTAGTTTCCGCTCCCGTGGGAATACGGAGATAAAATATAACTTATGTTAATTGCTGATAACGTCGATTTCCATTAGTGATAGAATTTTTAAAATTGGTTTAATGGTTTAGGTGTGAAAGCGTAACAAACAAACAAACAAACAAACTCACATTTGCACTTACAATATTAGTTAGAATTTACTAAAACTTTTTCATTCACCAAACATACGCGTAGAAGTTGACCACTCGACATTGACCACTCGGTCAAGGCGCTACAATCTAGTTTTATAGTTTATTAGATAGCATACTAACTCACAGCAAATGTAAAAATTTGGAGTCCAGCGGACCGTCGCGTCGTGCGGTTTGTGTCATCGCCACAAGTATAATCTGATTTTGGGTTTTTTAGCGACCTTGGTGGTTTTGAAACATGAAGTCGGATTGTTTATCTTTGAATTTTCATAGAAACGTTTGTAATTAGGAAACTGATCACGATATCAGAAGAATTATTGTAGGTCTTACCGCAATCGGTTTCTACGAGACGATTAAATCATGCGATTATTTTTTTTACTTGACTGAGTTACGAGACGAGCACGTCGTTCGTCTAATGGTAAGTGCTACGCCTGCTCATAATAGTTACAATGCCACCCAGAACTTTGCACTGTATAATCATGCGCGGCACTGCACTGCGCTAGTCACCCTGAGATATTGGCTTTAAAGTCTCTTAAATATCCACACCTTTGCCAGATATTCATCCGCTAAAGAGTGACGTGCAAACATTACTATGCTCCTGTTTAAAGAGCACTGTTTCCAGCTATATTACTGGGCATAGGCGACTTTACAGCCGATGTCTTAGGGTTACGAGCGCAGTGCAGTGCTGCGCAATATTATGCAATGCAAAGTTCTGGGTGGCACTGTAACTTTTATAGGCAGGCGTAGCGCTTACCATCAGGTGAACGACTTGCCCGTCTCGTCAATAATTCAAATAAAAAAAAATGTCTCCTGTGATTTTACCTAGTTTGCCATCAATGGAAGCTCATATCTGAGTAGAGAGAGAAGTTGCTAGAGTTCATATCTGTTGCTAAATAAAATTTACCATTTAGTTTGTTACTAAAGCTACTGCAATAACGACGGGTGTACAAACAGTGTTCAGAAGATATTAATTGCTATACAAACAATGTTAAGTAATTTCTGAATAGCCGTATTTATGTACAGTGTGTGCAAAATTTATCTATCTGTAGTCTTTGAGCAACTGTTTCTACTAGCTGCACCCCGCGGTTTCACCAGCGTAGTTCCCGTTTTGTCCCTCGGGAACATACTATCGGGATAAAAAGTACCCTATTACTCAATCCTGGTTATAAATTCTTTGTGTTCCAAATTTCATTCGAATCCGTTCAGTAGTTTTTGCGTGAAAGAGGAACAAACGTACTTAGAGTTCGTACTTATTTATTCTGTGGCCTTACGGCGTGTGATTTGAAGACGGAACCAACTGAGACATCAGAGCCGGAACGCTGGCTTACACATTTAAAAGTAAAATAGCGAGTTAACTTACGAAACTAGCGAGTTAAGTCCTTATGATCGCTTGGACAGAACGTTGCATACGACTTTACTGGCTGTCTATCGAAACGATTATAAGGACTTAACTCGCCGCATAACTAATGAAACTGAAATAAATCATCCTATAAGGACTGAAAGTTAAGATACTGCTCACATCATTTCTAGTGTGTGTGCGTTCACTCTCACCGCGACTCTCTATTTGTAAATATTGACTATTGTAAAAGGGGAAACGGTGAAAACTCACAATTTCACACACAATGTCAAAAACAATGCGCTGTGACAGCGGAGAAATTATGTTTTTATGTTTAAAAAGTATTTCATTATGACCTTTGTTTTGGCTTAGAAGTCATGGTCCTCTTAGCTCTTGAGTCCCTACGTACAGTGAATCCTAATTCGCACAATCACTGCTGAGCCGATTTGCTTGTCTAGCCACGGGTGCGGCCCTGTGCGTTCCCATACAACAAACACAACAGTTGTGTTTTCCCGCATTCGCGGCAAGTTATGAAAAACGCGACAGTTGTGTTCTCAGCACTGAAAGTGTTATGGGTCAAGATGTGATCGTGACGCGTTAATTTATAATGGTAGGCCTCTTCTGCAAGAGACCGCCTGAGGCAATACAGATCCGCCAAGCAGTAGTGAGAAAACAATACTGTGTTCCGGTTTAAAGGGCACTGTTTCTAGCGACATTACTGGGCGTATGAGACTTTAGAACTGATTTCTCAGGAGGACGAGCGCAGGGCAGTGCCACGCAAGGTTATGCAATGCAAAGTTATGGGTGGTACTATAAATGTTATGGGCAGGTGTAGCGCTTACCAACAGGATAGCGACTTGCTCGTCTCTTTACTCAGTCAAATAAAAAAAAACTTTGACAAGTTTCCGTTGTTCAGTGTATTTGAAGTGTATCATGCAGTCAGTTTCCGATTGTAATAAAATTATTATTGAGACGACGAGCTGATCTGATGATAGAGACGGAAGGTTGGCAGTGGAACTTCTCAGTGGGTAACAGTAGATTAGTAGTGTTTATTCACATTAAACTATTATTGTTAAAACAGTTAATTCTTTTACAGTTGTAAATCTTATTTTTGTTGCAAGAATGCTGAATAAATGGCCACAATATTACCAAACCTTTAAATCAATTTGTACTGCTCAGACATTCAGTACAACCCTGGCGCTTAATTCTGGGAAGTTATTCTTTTTATTACGAATTGTGGTCAATTTGACCGCAGTCTCACCTGATGGTAAGTGAGGACGTGGTCGACGGTGGAGCATGCTAGCCTAGAAGATACCTATTCACTCTCGACTTGGAAACATGCAGATTATAGCTCTTGGGAAACAAAAGACGATAGTAAGAGCGTTCCATTCCATTGCTGTTCGAATGAATAAGATAATGTAAAAATATATCGTTTAAATTCCGTTTTTAGATGAATGTATGATAGGACTTTGTTGGATGACCTAACCCCTATGGTAAACCTTTCAGTTTAATTATCTAAATCCCTTACTTGTTACCTACGAACCTTGTTACCCCACACCCTTCTGGCTAACCTTTTTTGTTTGAAAAGCAACCCCTTATTTATCTAAAAATCCAAACAACCCTAACGTACCACCCCGTACCTAAATTAATCTGATGGAATTATAAACGTAGATGCAAATCGCTTTGTGAAGAAAGGAGGAGTATCGACTATAAAAACCGTTGCCGTGTTATTCGAGCTGTTAGATTTTGCAATTGTGCATAAAACCGTTGCATCTATTACAGTGTCCGAAGAAATCACACAGGTCATCGGTAGGTCACTTTAAATTGAATGTATTTCAATGGCATTGCAATTTTAATGAACCAACTAAGCTGCACATCATTATAGGCAGATTAGCAACTAATTTTGATTACGAAAAACGTCAAATTATTTCGCATCTGAAAAATGAAGTAGGTAACCTTTTGGTGTTACGTTAGTTGAAAATTCCAGTGGCATTTATAATGAGATAGATTATTTGTCGAATTGCATGTAATTGGACAATATATTTATTTTATTCAAGGTGCCTGAATTATGTTTAGCGCTGGACAGTGCGAAATGCGTGTCTCAGGGTGACGAACGTAGCACAGTGTCGCGCGAGGTACAGAAATGCAAAGTTCAGCAGCAGTGCTATTGTTGCAAGGCGCTTATTGTCAGAAATATTGTTTTTAAAAATAAATAAAAAAATCTTTAACGTAATATTTTTTATTTTCTGCCAAAGCTTTGAGGCGCCTATTTATTAAATAACGTGTTTAACTTTGTTGTTATATCATACTAGCTCCGCCTTACGGTTCACCCATATTATCTGTTACCCCCGGACACAGTTCAATTTTTTACGGTAGTATTAAAATTACCCTTTTTACCCAGGACCTGAAGTAGCTATGCGGCAAATCTCATCGAAATCCGCTACACTTTTGCAGCGTGAAGATGAGACAAATACAACACTAACGCACAAACGCACACACATACACAGACACACAAACATACACACATACACACAAACACACACACAGAGAGAGAGGATCTGGAATGTCGTGGTAACACTACACAACACTAGAAAACGGTTGCCTACTAGATTACAAAGATTTCTTGTAATATGACCGGTATAGCAAGTCTTCGTATGCTGAACAAGATCCGTTGGGTTTATTGCATTGCGTACAGTCCTTACTCCGTATTGCACAAATGTATTATACAACACACAATACATGTGCAGAATAATTAGGTTTTTCTCGAATAAAGCTGCATTTTCCGAATGCCAACCGAGAGTTCTGGCGCTATCTTTTATCGCAGTGCCTATTTTTCAAACACTGCGTGGGACGAAATAACAAGCTTTCAAACCATTCTTACTTGGGCTAGAGTGGCAACCTAGGGGGTCACCACGTACTTATTCTTATTCCATGCAGTTCAACTAAACGGCCTAGATTGGCACCACACACTCATAAAATTAAATGACAAACGTGACGTGGCGTCACTCAAATATAGACTGCGCAGAATAAGAGAGAAAAAGAATGAGATGGAGCTATATAAACTCCCATAAATGCAAACAAATTGTTACAATCTCTTTGGATAAATGTCTCTGGTCGACTTTCTTCGATGTTCGATGTTCTTTTCAGCTGTCCCACCACTTCAAGTAGACACATTTTCAATACTAATTATTATTTACGTGTAGTTATTTCTTCAAATACCTAACGCGACGGAGCGCAGTTCGAGGCTATAGTATCGTGTGGACAATAAAGTCACCCGCAGACGAGCTACTAGCCACGGCCACTAGTGGTCGGTTTCTTGAAGTCAGACGCGGTTATTTTTGTAGCTAAATGAATAAGATTCAATGTTACAAATAGATACTTAAGTAAGATATAAGATAACAACTTTTTATTGAACTCTAAAAAAATATATATATAACTTGAAGTACCTTATCGCAAAGCATCGGCCTTATTGCTAAGCGGCAATATCTTCCAGGCAACCTTTGAATAGAGAGGATCAAATAAAATAAATAAAAATAACGAATATACTAAAAACTTTAAATATGTAACTAGCACTTCACTCTTTTTCTTATGGTTTTTTTGTTTTCTAATTCTCATATTCAGCGGATTAAACATGTAACAGCCACAGGTGGATTATTGTGGCAAATATATTTATTTATTTTCAAAATCAACGGCAGAATTTACAGCAAAATACGACTTAGACGCGATCACGGCTAACATCGAAAAACCAAAAATATATAACCACTTTAACCTTTGACACGTAAGTGACAAACTTTGTATCTGTATTGCATATTACTAAGATGCCCACAGTCGTAGCGTGTGGTCACCAAAGGGGTATAACCATAGTAAGCCGCGACTCGCTAGCCACTAGTGGCGGCCACTAGTAGCGGCCACGACATCAGTAGCCCATGTGCAGTGTCCCCAACCAGGTATTTTACTATTAAGACATGTCTACTATGTGGCTTTTATTTTTTATGCCCCTGGAGTTTTGTCACGCGAATCTTGTCTCGTAATCTTTGTAATTATTTTGTCACTTCGCAGAATTGTTATATTTAGTGTCTTGTTGTACAGTCAACAACAAAACTAAATGGTGATCAGACAAGTTTCAAAAAGTATGACCGGTAATTAGTGCAAGAATGACTTATCATATTTATTTTTAGTATAATGTGATTCTTTAAAAATGATATTAGTCCCTGCTCTTTTTTTTCTACAGGGTTTTTTTTTAATTATACTTAGTGACGAGACGAGCAAGTCGTTCACCTGGTGGTAAGCGCTACGCCTGCCCATAACAGTCACAGCACCACCCAGAACCCTGCATTGCATAATCCTGCGCGGCACCTGCAGTGCCCTCGTCACCCCGAGACATCGAGGGTCAACAGGATTCAATGAGGGGGTCTTTACATTTTTAAGGAATTGATTATATTGAAAATAATTATGACAAGCGTCTATTGCACTAAATACCGATCATGTTTTTTTTAACTTCTCTGATAATCATTTACTTTTGATGTTGACTGTACTTGGGCTCTGAAGTTATGACATTTTAAATCATTTTTGACCTTAATCGACGTGTTGATACTTCCTTGAATTTCGCATTGGTTTATTTTTGATTTTGTTCGACCATGGCAGTGGGACGGGAAGCGTGTTTTTTCTCTATGTAGCCAGTATTTCTGTTTAATGAGTAAGACATTTAATTTTCTTACTAGCTGCGTCCCGTGGTGTCTACCGCATGGACAATGATGAGTAGGATGTTCTATGTTATTTTCTATGTTCTGTGTTGTTGGATGTTTTGATCTACACACTTCATAAAATAGTACTAGTGATAGTAGCGGTGGTAGCCTAGTGGGAGAACGTCCGCCTTCCAATCAGAAGGTCGTGAGTTCAAATCCCAGTGCAGGCACGTACCAATGTGCTTCTGTAAAACATATGTACGTAATTATCACTCGCTTTTCAGTGAAGGAAAACATCGTGAGGAAACCCGCATAGCTACCCGAGAATTATTTCGGAGGTAGGTGTGTTATCTACCAATCCGGACTGGGCCCCCGTGGTGGATTATGGCCTAACCATCCGCCCGAAAGTGAGGAGAGACCCAGGCTCAGCAGTGGGACGTTATGGGTTGATGATGATGATGACTCCACAAAAACCTCTACACAATATCTTGAATCAATATCTACCTTGATTAATAGTAAAAAAGCAAAGGATTTTCAAAAAATTCAGTCGTAAACTGTAAATTGTGAGTAGTCACAAACACACATACGTACCTATTAATAAATGGGAAAGTTTGTGTTTGTGTATGTTGTCTCTTCTTCACGACACAACGGCTGAACTAATTTTGATTAAATTTGGTATATAGATAATTTAAATCAACACATAGTACACTTTTATCCTTTATTATCTTGTACCTTTAGTATACTTTAGTGAGGGGAGACTCATGCCCAACAGTGGGACGATATGGGTTGTTGGTGATACTTTTTAATGGACTTCAAAAAAGGAGGAGGTTATCAATTCGACTGTATTTTTTTTTAATAGTTAACCCGGGTGAAATCGCGGGGCGCACTTAGTTTATAATGTAGATAGATAAATCTTTGATTTTATATCCTTAGAAAGTTATTTTTTTATGATTCTAATCTTATACACTTTGAAGATGACCAATTTAAGCTATTTTCTAATTTACGTTCTCATCAACGTATGCAAATGAAATTCAATAATAGTAAATTAATGACCCACTGTGATTATCATAAAATGTCAGCAATACTATGAATTTGTTATTATCATTTGCTAGGCAAAAATTTTAACGAGGACGCAACGTCTAAAGAATTTTGAAATATTAACTTAGTGGGTGTGATTTCTTTTTACAAGTTTTTAGGGCAGTTGGTATGTTAGTTTGTTTATTAGTTTGTATGTTAGTTTGCATGTTAGTGTGGATGTTTGTTTAGGTAAAATCTTGCAAACCTATTTCGACCCGATTTCGATTTCGAGTTGAAATTTTCCATGCTTTCCAAGTTCCGATAACAATACAATATTTATGATGACAGCAAGCTGCTCTACCAGTGTGTCTATCTCTAGATAGACGGTAGACAATGGGCACTGCAACCCAACAGCAAAGGGTTTGAAACCTCGCCCTCGCACAAATGACTTAATTGGTTATATCCGGTTTTGCATCGCTGCGTGATTGGGACGGTCCTGATTGTTATCAATTGATTCGTGGGTGTTCGGAAATCTGATACGAAATACTGACACTGCCTCATTTGATAAAAATAAAAAAATAAATTCCTTTGCCAGATATTCATCCACCAAGCAGTAGTGTGCAAACATACTGTGTTCCGGTTTGAATGGCACTATTTCCAGCGAAATTACTGGGCGTATGAGACTTTAGAGCCGATGCCTCAGGGTGGCGAGCGCAGTGCAGTGCCGCGCAGGATTATACTATGCAATGTTCTGGGTAGCACTGTAACTGTTATGGGCAGGCGTAACGCTTACCATCAGGTGAAATAATCACTCGTCTCGAAAATCAGTGAAATAAAAAATTAAATAAAAAAACAAAGAAGCGGTAAGAAAAACGTTATACTTTCATAAGTGTTAAGGTGGGTTCTGATTAGTATGCTGATAATGAAAGTCCAGCCCAACCTTAAGCAGCACCTTTCACTCGTTCTACAGTGAAAGTACTCCATTATTGACTAAAACAAAGTCTAGAATGTTAGTGCTTATGGGAAATTTACGTCAAGACTTGTCAAAATGAATTTGTCAAAAAAATAGTTTTAAAATTAATCTCTGCGAGAGTCAGACTCGTCCATATCTAACCTTTAACGGCATATTAAGGAGATAATACGTTATTGTTGCAAATGAGCGATATGAATTAAGGCGGCTTTGCAGTTTGTTACCGCAATCGATAATTAGGCTAATACTGTGACACATAGAGTCGCATTTAACACAATGTCACAATGTCAATGTACAGTGTTTCAGGTTTTATTTATATTATTGGTAGGAATTTGCTTAAAATAAATAGTTCTATGTATAGGTACAACTTTTACATGGTTTTGTGATAGATTTGCTTCGTAATGTATATTATATTATGACTTTAAAAAAAAAAATGACAAAAATTTAAAATATGACATCGCCGTAGAGTTTCTTGGTGCTATCTTATCTAACGGGCGTATTTCCGATGCACTGGTAGAGTCAATGGAGTTTTCCTTTTCCTGTGCGAGATTCAGGCATGAGTCACCACTTGAAAGGGAAATATCCTTTTTCTAACTCAAACCATAATTAGATATTAACCATTAGTTTGTAGATCATAATATTTTGACTTATTTTTTAGTATTTCTATACTTATGTATAGGATATTATTTTTGACTTGTAAAAGTGCAATATTTAGCCTATTTACAATAAATGATTTGAGTTTGAGTTTAATGCGGACATTTTTTAGTTTCACCTTTGATATCTATTCTCATCGAGCCGATCATTCTAAAACCCGTTTGCATCTTCATAAATTTCTTGAAAGTATGTTAAATTTAATCAAAATTGGTTTATTATTCAAATTTTTTGAATTATTAGTAGATTTACAGAAGTATTTATATACATAAAGCTACGAAAAAACTGCAACCTCCTCTTAAGCTTCGTGACCTTGATCTTTAATTGCTTTAATTGGAGATTTGCGAAGAAGAGGGTGATTCAGAGGTGGGGAAACGGTCTACAATTTGGTTTGATGCCGAAAACACGGTAACTATTTTTTGTAATGGCAATGTTTTTAGAACGAAACGTAAAAATACATAATTATGTAGAAATTTCTTTGGTAATTACAGTCTATTAAAGCTTTCGGTGTAGCAAATAGTGATTATTTAGTACTAAAATACACGTACCTATATAATATATCTACAAATGTATAGATTATAACAGTTATTTGAGTATATTTTAATATAGCTGAAGAAAAAAAATCTGTCGGATGGGGTTCGAACCCGCGATCATATGCGCGAATAGGCGGCACATGCTCTGGTCAACCTGAGCGTAACTATTAATGTAGTACCAACAAAAAAACTAAAAATTAAGAAAAAATGACAAACGCAGGCGCTAATTACTCAAAACCAAAACAAAAAATAAATAGTCAGATTTTGTAATAGTATGCCCAAAGCTTATAAACATAGAAGTCACTTTCGCTATAAAATATCCATAACTGTATGATTGCGAAACAATAAAAACTAAATCACTTCGAAATGTGAAGGTTAATGCATTGTAAATTTCGGAGCAGTTGGCGCATCTGCATTAGTATCTTTGAATAAAAAACATTGAAGATTGCTTTATTACAATTTTCCATCGGCGGCAGACAAAAATGAGCCCTAGGGGGATGATTTTTTAATCCCACCGGGTGACAAAACCAATGGCCGATCTCGGTGAGAACCGGCCTCTTTGTCGTTCGGTGAGATTTAAAAATCGGCTCCCAGGTGGTCTGCTCTACAAGGAATTCTAGTTGGAATTTATTATTAAAAAAAGTCGTCATGGAAATAATTAAAACCGCTTCAAAAGTATCTAACTTTGTATTTATTCTCCTTTTCGGCCACTTACGGTGACGAACAGCCACTCATCCATATGATACATGTTACAAACCCAGACACTATAAAAGTAAGTTAATCTTACAACTCACACATAATAAATGTATTACATGAATCAAATGTACGTGTAAGTAATAACAAACATTATACGCGACCAAAACAAAGGACAGCTAGAGAGCTGTCCTTTGTTTTCAAAGGACGTTCTTTCATTTCAAACTAGAGAGTTTGAAATGCATACAAACAGTTCGTGTATTAAATTTAGTCGTGTAATTTTGACTGTCCTCCCAATTTCCCACCCAATTGCGGGTAGGGAACGGATTGCGAGAGGGGGGAGTGGCCATTCTGTATGTGGTACATACTATATGTTATGTCTTCTCCGCTGGCGGTACCTATTGGTATACACGCTGCTATCGGTCACCTCTTCACCCACATCTCACGGCTTACCATTTCCCTCACGTCTGGGAGAGCCGTCCCACATTTCGTCAGCAGTCGTGTGAATATATCGACCGTGAACAATACATTAGACAGGTCAAGAGTAGATATTAGTATGTAGACTTTTATACATGGTTTGGCTTCCATCGAACGTCAGAAAAACGCGAATCATTCTATGTAAGTAGGCTATAAAGGACTTTTACAAGTCTATCACTGCCTACTATCGACAAATGTTTTTTTGTTGTCCATCCAAATGTTGTCTGGATGAAATCGCTTTCAGCGATAAGACCGCCCATTGTTGTTGTTGTTGTTTACCACCCTTGTTTACCTACTGTAATTTTTCTGTACTGTGTTTTTTTTTGTTGTTGTACAGTAAAGAGTTTTCTATTCTATTCTATTATTTCTGAAAATTTAAATTAATAAATTTTTAATTTTAATTATTAACAATTAAGAAGTACAATTTACCCGCCTGGAAATTTGAAAAGCTATAGATAATAAATATATTCAAAACGTGCTTTATAAATCGATCCATACTGTTACGTGAAATTTCTTTTTGATGTGATGGTTTTTAAGTAAGAACATTAATTAATACGAAAGGTGTTTTTACTGGAGTTGATTGGAATTGAAAAGAAAGTTATTGGTAGGTATACGAGAAAAACAAGTCTCATCCAACGAAATATTTCGATTTCCCAGAAGCTATAAGTGGTAAATAACTTGACAGTCAGCATATTGAGTTGTCAAACATGATAAGTTTTACTGACTTTCTTGGAATAAATAGGAAACTTTCTCTACTGAACGATGCACAAATTTTTTACTGGACACTTGAAAATAACGAGAAAATAACTTTATTTTATAACGAGCTATTTTCTATAAATAACGCCGCGTCTATTTAGACAGGCTCCACGACGTAAGACTTAAGTCTTATTTAGCTAAGCTTTTTTATTTTGTTTTGCACTTGCTAGTGTCAATAGAGAGTTATCTATCTATCTGTAGTGGGAGGCCTCTTCTGCAAGAGACCACCTGGGGAAGTACCACATCTTTGCAAGACATTCACACGCAATAGTGTGCAAACATTACTGTGTTCCGGTTTGAAGGGCACTGTTTCCAGCGAAATTACTGGGCAAGCTATGAGACTTTAGAGCCGAAGTCTCCGAATCCGAAGTAGCGGGTGCCGCGCAGGATTATGCAATGCAGGGTTCTGGATAGTAATGTGACTGTTATGGACAGGCGAAGCGCTTACCATCGGGTGAACGTCTTGCTCGTCTCATCACTCAATCAAATAAATAAAAACAATCAGTTAATCTCTGCATAGAGATCGGCAGATGTAACCAACTCTTTAAATTTTTAAATTCTATCGATATAATTTTCTTTCGATTTTTTTTTTTGAGCTATGGCATAGTAGTCGTCACTGTGAATTGGTACAGGACCAGGGTTTAAACTTAGTGCCATATGTATTTACAGCACATTATGTCACTGCTCAGCAATCGCCGCTCTTTTTAAACGACTTCAAAAAAGGAGGAGGTTGTCAATTCGTCTGTATTTTTTTTTGTTTGTTACCTCAGAACTTTCGACTGTGTGAACCGATTTTGATGATTCTTTTTTTGTATGAAAGCTGGTGCTTCCCGAGTGGTCCCATTTTAATTTGGTCCAGTTCTGAAAATAGCATCCCTGAGAAAACCGAATCTTAAATTTGCATTAAGTATGTCCGCGACAAATGGTCGAATAACCAATTATTTTTCCATCGTTAAATATTTTAAAGCGCTTCTATTATTTATTATACGTAAAGACATTTCTGCAAACAAACGCACGAGTCTCTCAAATAGCCGTACGTAAATCACTGTCAATGTCACTTTTTCTATAACAACCTGTTTGGAGCCACACATTTCCCTTATCTATTCCGTGAACCCAAAGGCATAATTATGGGGAAACTCAGGTAGCCACAGCCGGGGTTATTGGAGCGGGTGAGTTAAATTGTGCGTTAAATGGCGGTATATCGACAATGGTGACTTCTCATCGACCGTGGCCGCCATTACGGATGTTTAGCCAAAGCCCACACCGCACAAACTTTATCGCACCACAATTTTTATTTACTTAATTGAGTGACGAGACGAGCAAGTCGTTCAACTGATGGAAAGCGCTACGCCTGTCCATAACTGTTACAGAACTTTACATTGCATAATCCGGCGCGGCACTGCACTGCGCTCGTCACCCTGAGACTTCGGCTCTAAAGTCTCATACGCCCAGTCATTTCGCTGGAAACAATGCCCTTCAGACCGGAACATAGTAATGTTTGCACACTACTGCTTGGCAGGTGAATATCTGGTAAAAGTGTGGTACTTCTCCGGGCGGTCTCTTGAATATAAGCTGATGATGATGGCGGAATTGTAGGTGATGCACAAACAAATAAGCATTTTATTTAGGTATTAAAAGATTTCATAATCACGTGCTAACATTTACGCTTGTTGTAACTAAAACAGTGGAATAGGTGAGAGGTGTGAAAATGCAACGACATCAAATTGATGAAGTAATGTGCGTCCTCGTCTTATTCACCTGTATACGCTAAATACGTTGATTACGATCGTTATGCTATGTATTGGCAAATGCTAGCAACGTTTCTTTACAAGATGATAATGTGCAATTTTTTTTACTTTCATAACTTTGGTCACAGTAAATATTGCAGAGTGGTATCTCTATGGTTTAACATCTTTGTTGAAATTCATTGCGATCAAGAGCTATGGAACTTAATTTAAAAAAAAAACTGTCACTATCATTCTATTATGCATTTGAAGAAACTGCTAATTTAAAAAGCCTTTTGGTATAGATAGAAATAGTAAATACTTACTTAGAAGTGGATTTGGATTTAAAAGAGTTCATCTAACACCCACAGTGATTTTGAAATAAGGTTGATGTCAATTAACGTACCTGAAACAGAAAAGACATCGTTACATATCTAATTTAACAATATTTTAGAACGTCGTATGGCCGAAAAAACCTTAACTATAGTATACGAATGGTTACACATAATATCGGTTGTTCGCGCCACTTACATTGGCACTCATAATACCTTCCTACCTTCCTATTCCTATCATTTCTTGGCGACTATCTCTGTCGCTCATATCGTGGTATCCACGAGAAAACTGCTTGCCGCCGCAGGTAGTCTGCGATCGACCCTCGTCCTTCGCGGCTGCCGCTCTCGCCGAATCCAAAGTACTGGATCTGCTGCTCCTCTGTGGTGGTCCACGTGAATTCGACGCGAAAATATAAACAAAACCCGCTATAAACCCGCCGCGTAAACGCTCCTTGCCGACACGCACCAACCGCCTAAAATACAGTCCACTACATCGAACGTCATAACATCCTGAAGGAACAAGCAGCTTGGAGACGGACCCGAACCGAGGTGATTGCAGTTGCATGGAGACCAGGTTAGTCGCCAAGTTCCTTTGTACTACTCTTCTACCAGCCATCCTTCCCCCGCCATTGGAGGCGCGCTCAGCCTATACAGCTTAGCTGCCGCGCTAACATATTGTTGGTCCTTCGAGCCGGATCTTCTTTGGTCCTCCCGCTATTCTCTGGCCCCTCTTAGGCCTCATATAGTCCTCTTTATAACCGCCCGCAATTTTATATTGGTATTTTTACCAACGATAATTTCCTATAATTATCGTGTTCCCGCCCGCAATTACAGTTCAGATAGTACCCTGTACTATCCTACTACGCTCTTATATACTTATTTCGTGTATTCCGCATTCCTAAATAGTAAAATAACGATTTTTCCGTAATTCTTAATTTTTATTAAAAAGTGAAGGTATTCCTAACGACCGCCCGTGCGTCTCCACGTGGGTATTCAATACGCCGCGCACGCGGCAGGTAAATGCTGTAGGCAGTTGCAGTAAATTAGGAATTTCATACTTTATCTAGTTTTTTATACTTTGTTAAGATGGCTATGGCTACTCGTTCAAAAGACAAAGATAGTGAAGTATACGAGGACGCAAAAGCGCTCGATACGTTACAGGTCGAACGTTTGACCTTGATAGGTAAACGTGACATTATATTTTCTCGCTTACAAGATATTTTTAACCGATCTTTAAAGGCTTTCACTGATGATACTGAGAAAGATTTATTTCTATGTGGAATGATCTCGTTAGACCGCTTACGCTCCGATTTCAATGAAATTGTGAACAAATTAAATGTCACCGAGTTGACTCTCAACGCTTCGTACACGGTAAACTACCAATCTATAAACGTCTTCGAAGATATGTTTTGCCGTTGTCAGTTTGTTTATAATAAACTTAACCCGCCTTTAAAAACCGCTGATTTCAATGTTGCCCCGCAACGTAAATCCATCAGAATTCCTGAACTCGATTTGATGGTCTTCAATGGAGATCCGATGACCTGGAGGATATTTTATGAGTCATTCAAACGCACGATTCACGAAAATCCCGATCTCACTGATCACGAACGCGTCCAATATTTAATTAATAAATTGTCAGGCCGGGCCCTTGCAGTTTGTTCTGGTATCGTACCTAACGGTGATAATTATCCGATCATATGGCAGACGCTCGTCGATAAGTATAACGATAAACGTAACCTAGCCTCCGCTTATCTTGATCAAATGCTTGATTTTAAATCTTTTAACACCGCGACGAATAAAAACTTAGAATTATTTCTAGATAAATTCTGCACGGCTGTGTCAAGTTTGAAGTCTCTCAAGCTCGATAACGTGTCTGATTTTATTTTACTATCGCTCGCTTTGAAGAAAATAGATTCAAGTACTGCACGGTCGTTTGAAATGCACATGCGAGGTAAATCTATGCCTACATACAATGAACTTTTAAAATTCATCCGCGAACAAAGCAAAATATTGGAACGCACTACGACCGATTCTCTTAGCCGCAGTGATAACAGGCCGCGTACTGCAAGGTCTACGCAGTCTTTTGCAGCATCATGCGTCACTCACTGTCCGCTTTGCAAACAAGCCGATCACGCTAACTTATATAGATGCCCTGTATTTGATAAGCTTTCTATCGACGACAGGTACACTTTTGTAAAACAAAGCAAAGGTTGCACTAATTGTCTAAGCACTACGCATATAAATACTGCTTGCAATTCTAAATTTAATTGCCGTTATTGTGGATGTAAACATCATTCTATGTTATGCCGCAAAGTATCATCTTCCCGTGAAGACAATCGCCCGTACCCTAGCGCTCCGTCACAGGCGCACGCGCCGCCTCCGCGCGCGCGAACTGGCAACTTCTCCGCCGCCGGGGATCACATGCCGCCTTCGGCATCGCCGCCGCCCGTCGCGGGCTCCGCTAGCGCTCAGCTGACGAACTTACCTACAACTGCTTATCAGTCATCACAACAACAGGTGTCGCTGTGTAATATACGCCCCGCTTCGCAGCCTAATGACACTACTTGTTTACTGGGAACCGTACAAGTTTATGCTACGGATTTAAATGGTCGCCGCCATGTGGTACGCGCCTTAATTGATTCGGCTTCCCAAAGTAACTTTTTAACTTCAAAATGTTGCGCTAAATTAAATTTAAAATGCAATAAGGTGACGAACACCGTTGTTAAAGGGATAGGTTCCGCATCTAACCCAATCAAGGGAGCAGTTTCTGCTACTTTATCTTCCCGCCTAAATGATAATTTTATTGCAATTGACGCCTATGTTATCGACCGCATAACAGACAATTTACCGGCAGTGAAAATTGACGTATCCTGCCTTTCATACCTGAACTGCCTGCCTCTGGCAGACGACAGTTTCGCTTCGCCTTCCGAGATCGACATACTTATAGGCGCGCCGCTCTTTTCTGAAATATTGCTATCAGGCCGCGCCGCTGGTCCGCCTGGTACTCCAACCGCTTTTGAAACCATTTTTGGTTTTATCGTAATCGGGACCGCTCCCGTTACTCCCGCTCATGTTACTCCCGCTCATGTTACGCCCGCTCATATTGAAACCGTTGTTTCTATCACTGACCCCTTGGTTGAAGATAGATGCCGCTCTCATATTTCCCTCTGTACCTTTACGGAAGGACCACGTTTAGATAATCTTGTCCAACGCTTCTGGCAGCTTGAAGAGGTGCAATGCACGCCGACTTTGAGCCCAGACGCTATAGAATGTGAACGCATTTTTACAAATAACGTTTCCCGCGATCCTACGGGACGCTATTCTGTAGCGTTACCTTTCTCCCGCGATCCCGCGACCGCTCTGGGTAATTCTTACCCTATCGCTAAAAAACGCTTCATGTATCTCGAACGTAAGCTCGCCGCGACACCTGCTCTGCGCTTAGAGTACGATGCTATAATCAAAGAGTACATTCAGAAGGGTTACATTTCACTGATTGACAATGATAGTCCTTTTACTGGATATTACGTGCCACACCACGCCATTGCGAGACTACAAATAACAACAACTCGATGGCGTATGGTGATGGACGCCGGTGCTGAAACTGACTCAGGCCTCTCCTTGAATCAAGTTTTATATACCGGGGATAATTTACAAAACGATCTTTTTACAATCCTCTTGGATTTCCGCCACTATCCAATCGCTTTTACATCCGATATTAAACAGATGTACCTACAAATTTTGATAAATAAGGACCACCGCAAATATCAAAAATTCCTGTATCGATTCGATCCCGTTTTTCCGCTTGATACCTACCAATTCAACCGCGTTTGTTTTGGTCTACGTAGCAGTCCGTTCCTTGCGATGCGAGTGTTGCGACAGCTGTGCGCCGCCGACGGTGCCCGCTTCCCACTCGCAGCATCTCTTATCAGCGACAACACATACATGGACGACGTGTGCTACTCCATGCCTACTCTGTCTGCTTGTTTACAACTCAGAGACGATCTCTGCGAGTTGCTCAAGGCCGGGGGCTTCGATCTCGTCAAATGGGCTAGTAACTCACCCGCGCTCCTTGACTCCCTTCCCATCTCTGCGTTAACGAAATGCGTTAAAAATGCGAAAAATGCGTTAACGGATCTTTTAAATTCCGACGAATATAATAAGTCTATCTCAGGTGAGTTATCAGCTAATCACATACACTGGAAATTCAATTCACCGCGAAGTCCTCACTTCGGGGGGAATTATGAAATATATGTGAAAGCGTTTAAAAGTCGTCTTCATAAAACGATCGGTTCACAGTTACTCACCTATGAGGAAATGTTAACCGTACTCACACAAATAGAATGCGTTATCAATTCTCGTCCTATAACGTTATTGAGCGAAGATCCGTCTGAGCCGACCGCGCTGAGTGCTTCACATTTCTTAATGACCGCACCGCTGAAGCATTTACCCGCTTGCACGGTTCCCGATGAACCTGGACACTTATTGAAACGGTACGCTTTATTGGATCAAATGGTACAATCATTTTCCAAACGGTGGAAGTTGGAATATCTTCACTTACTTCAATCTAGAGGAAAATGGAATACACCTTCGAATCCCATTACAATAGGTTCTATTGTTCTTATTATCACTGATAATTTTCCCCCGCTATCCTGGCCTCTCGGCGTCGTCGTGGCCACTCATGTCGGCGGCGATGGCATCTGTCGAGTAGCGTCAGTAAAAACGGCGACCGGCGTCCACCAGAGACCCGTCGTCCGTTTATGTATCTTACCTACCCAATAATTTAACCCCTTGCTCCCCGGTCAACCGCTATGTTATATTTAACCCGTTGACTGCTTAAGAGTTTAACTCTTAATTTTATTTTTTTTATTTCCCGCTTTCTTTTAAAAACCAATGGTTTTTAGGCCGGGGGCAAATGTTCGCGCCACTTACATTGGCACTCATAATACCTTCCTACCTTCCTATTCCTATCATTTCTTGGCGACTATCTCTGTCGCTCATATCGTGGTATCCACGAGAAAACTGCTTGCCGCCGCAGGTAGTCTGCGATCGACCCTCGTCCTTCGCGGCTGCCGCTCTCGCCGAATCCAAAGTACTGGATCTGCTGCTCCTCTGTGGTGGTCCACGTGAATTCGACGCGAAAATATAAACAAAACCCGCTATAAACCCGCCGCGTAAACGCTCCTTGCCGACACGCACCAACCGCCTAAAATACAGTCCACTACATCGAACGTCATAACATCCTGAAGGAACAAGCAGCTTGGAGACGGACCCGAACCGAGGTGATTGCAGTTGCATGGAGACCAGGTTAGTCGCCAAGTTCCTTTGTACTACTCTTCTACCAGCCATCCTTCCCCCGCCATTGGAGGCGCGCTCAGCCTATACAGCTTAGCTGCCGCGCTAACATCGGTAATTAAAAATTTGTATGTTTTAGAAGCTCCTACAAATACTTTTCTACTAGATTTAACCATTATTATTGGTTCCTTTACTATAGATCCATGGAATTTCACAATTTATTTGATTAAAAAATATTTAAAAGATAAACAGTCTTAGGCTGCATGCGCACTATGCGTTACGGACAGCCGGCCGGACGGTTGCTATACACACTACACGGATAATTTGTGCTTGCCTTGCAACTGTATCCTGCGGCCAGCGGCTGTCCGTAACGTGGATTGCCGCTCAGTGCGCACGTGGCCTTAGCCCAAAGTTGAGCTTCTCTACATTTTGCACTGTGTCCAAATACTAGGTTAAACACACACGAGCAATTGAATGTCCACTTTGAGCAAACAAGTGTGGCATTGACTTTCGATTGTTTGTCCGAGTTGTTCATACCTAACTGTAGCCTGCGAAACTATCGACGCTTGCATAAGTTATGAAAATAATATTATTTAGAGCCGTTCATTATTTAAATCGTTTAAATATTTGCTTGTTATTTTAAGGAACACACTTGAACATGAGTATTTACGAGTACCAGAGCATAGAATGGCGTAAGCTTTAGACACAGTGTATAGATCGAGTAATTATTTGAGCTGTGCTTTAGGTATGGTTGAAGCAATATAGCGCTGCCGCTTACGCCCACTGACAATCCTACTTATATATATAAATGCGAAAGCTTGTGAGTACGGATGTACGTTTGTTCCTCTTTCACGAAAAAACTACTGAACGGATTTGAATTAAATTTGAAACACTGATAGCTTATAACCCGGTATAAGTTATTTTTAAAGCGAAAAAATGGTTGTATGGGGTTGAAATAGGGGATTAAAGTTTGTATAGAAGTATCGTCATTTTTGTATCTAGAAACTTGAAAATAATTTTTATAAATAAATTAGATATAAATAAATATGACATTAAGAATTTTACCCATAACGGGGTGAAATAAAAACAGGGGATGAAAGTTTGTATGGAAATATGTAAGCTTTCGGCTAAATCTTGGCACCGATTTTAAAAATTCTTTCACTAATGGAAAGCTACTTTAGCGACTAATTATCAGCGAGTAACATAGGCTATATTTTATTTCCGTATTCCCACAGGAACGGGAACTACGTGTGTGAAACCGCGGGGCGCAGCTAGTTTATTATAAGTGTAAGGTTTTTACACTTTTCATAATATTATATTATATATATATATATATATATATATATATATATATATATATAGATATATATATATATATATATATATATATATATAGGTGTCCAGAGTTACAGAACCTTTACCTTATCATATTTAAGGCACAAATACTAACTTTTGCAAGTCCATAATATCAGGATCCAATACCTGCAATTTTTTTATTTCTATAGGATATCTAAAATATATAAATTTGTCTCCTGATCAGATTTAAAAGTCAGTGCCCAGATAAAGATCAAACATACACCAATCGCATTAAAAAACGCACGCTTTCATAAGCTCAAATCTTGATAAAGCATTTAGATAGATCTATTGTCGATACAATCAAACAATAAAAAATATCTGTCAAACTGTAAGCAAATTCAACCTTTGATCTCGGTTGTCGTAGGATCTATCTTTGAAATATCTAATAACATTTTCATTCAAGTTTTCGTCATAGTTTCTCAACAAGTTGGTCAACGTGAGTGATCAATAGTTTGGCTACTAATGTGTCAACCGTGGGAGGTCGCTGTTGCAACTATAGTGGCTTATTTACCTGATAGATATTTTATGATGACTTTTTTGCAACATTTCGTTGATGGTAAGTAGATAGGTACACTAAATACAAGACTAAGACAAGCTTTGGTGAAAAACTTAACAGTAATATGAAATCAGGGTATAATGCAGGGTTCTGGGTGACGCTGTGACTGTTATGAGCAGGCGTAGCGCTTATCATCAGGCGATCGACATGCTCGTCTCGTCAGCCAGTCTAATAAAAAAAATCTTTATAATTGGTATTCATAACTTTTTGGAACAAAATAATGAAGTACTCTGTGAACAACCCAATCCAAGCATAAAAGAAAAAGAAAATCATTAAAATGACATCTCCGTAGAGTTTCTTGGTGCTATCGTCTCTGACGGGCGTAATTCCGAATCACTGGTAGAGTTAATGGAGTTTCCTTTTCCTGTGCGAGATTCAGGCATGAATTGCCACTTAAAAGGGAAATTTTCTTTTTCAAACTCAAACCATAATCAGTTAATCATTAGTTTAGTAGCTCATATTTGATTTATTTTTTGGCTTATAAGAGTGTATTATTTTTGCCTACTTACAATAGATGATTTGAGTTTTTCAAACGACCCAAAATACACTCTAATAACAAAAAGTCACAGTGGACAAAACGGCTGGTAACAACTCGTTTAGTATTTAAGTGCCCATGCTAGGTCAACGTAGGTGTTTATTTAGACAACCATTGAAAATCTATTGCCTCTGTAAATGACACATACAAGGGATTAAAGAACTAAGTCCTATAAAACTAGCCAAAAACAACATATCCAAGGTTCTTAGTATGTCAACCCGTAAAGGTCGGATTGGCAAGAGAACGTGTCTGATTGCTGACAGGCCTATTATTGGGAGGCAATGTAAATTAAGGGTAATCAAATACTACCTGACGAGTTTTGTGAAATGTAAAGGTAAGTGACGTTCGATACAATAAATCAAAAGATTTGTAATTTTTATTATTAGCTATAGAATGTGGCAATGCGATAACAAAGCAGCAATTGTATTGACAGCCTCCAAAGCGTAATTTGGTGAAGAGCTGACTGTGAAGCGTGAGGCCGCAGTTTTGATTCCCGCACAGGACTAAGATTTGTTTAAACTACAGGTATTGGTCCTGGGTGTTTGTGGGACGATATCCTCGTAGTATCTGATTCTGTAGAATAGTGAATCCTAAATAAGGAGAGATAATCAGGAGATCAAAATATTAATTAAAGCCACCGTCCGATGTCCTAATTACTCCTCTCCGTGCATGGTTGTCTGGAAGAGATCGGTCTGAGCGATAAGACCGCCCATTGTGACACTAATTGTAAAATTTGTTTTATTCTAGTTTTAAGTTTTCTTTGTTCTGTGGTGTTTCAATAAAGAGTTTATCTATCTATCTATCTAACGTGTAACATAATGCAAGCTGATCAAAATGTGTCCACACAATCTACTGTTAGTCAGTGAGGAGTTCCGTTGTCTACGGAGGTACGATTACGGACAACGCAAGCTTCTCTATCGTGGAATCAGCTCGTTGTCGCTATCATATTGTATTACTGCTAAAACTTGACAGGCATGTCAACTTTCAAGACGATTTCGACAACTGGGTTGCAGGATTTGACCTGAACACATCGACTACTTGACATCGACCACTAATGCACCGTATTGAATTAAATAAAAGCTTGAAGAAACTCTGCAAAAGTCACACCTACCAGCTGTCAGCTAAACAAATAACAAAAAAAAGAATAAATGCCAAATCATTTTATATTTTATTATTAAATCCTATTTAAATTTTATTGCGTGTCATTTAACTGCTTTACGGAAAATTGCGTTAAGGTTCTTGTGTCCTGTATAAAAGAGTGAGAAAATACGCAATAACTTATCCTTGAAATATGCGTTATGCTATTTTAATACCAATATAAGTACGTACGTATTTAAATGGCCTTTAAGTAGGCGTCACGGTCAAATAACTAAATGAAATAGGCAACTACAATGTTAAATGTAATTAGTTACTTTACATGTTTAGGTATCTGGACCGGGCCCGCGTGGTGGATTAAGGCCTAATCCGCCTCATGAAAATGAGTGGAGACCCGTGCTCAGCAGTGGGCCGATGTGGTTGATGATTATGACGTCATGTTTAGGTAGAACGACCCTAAGTAGCGAGACGTGTGATTATAGCTTATACTTTTTAGAGCTATTTTATGACAAAATAGTACAAAATAAAAAAATAAACAAATGTGTGTTGGGACACTAGAAGTAAAACTTCAACTATAAAAAAAAATTCAAAAAAACAGTTCATAAAAGATATACAAAACGTAACTCTGTCTCTGTTTCTATTTTCCGTTCGCCTCGCCCGATCACACTTTTCGTAACACATTCACCAGCTGTACTCCCCAAGTCAAGCGTACGTAAATAATTTTTACTTACTTTAGTTGAAGTGTTACTTCTAGTGTGTGTCCAGCACACGTTATTTATTTTCCTAATAAACGGTTGCTTGCTTTTAAAATCAATCAATCAATCATCAACAACCCATAACGTCCCACTGCTGGGCAAGGGTCTCCCGTCACTTTCGTGAGGAGGATTAGGCCATAATCCACCACGGGAGCCCAGTCCGGATTGGTGGATAACACCTACCTCCGAAATAATTCTCGGGTAGGTATGTGGGTTTCCTCACGATGTTTTCCTGCGAGTGATAATTACGTACATATGTTTTACAAGAAACACATTGGTACGTACCTGCACTGGGATTTGAACTCACGACCTTCTGCTTCGAAGGCGGACGTTCTCCCACTAGGCTACAACCGCTATCTATATTTAATTTGCTGCTTGAAAGTGATCTGTTTAGTTCAGAAACGTATTTACAAACTTAAATCATCAAATTGACTTAACGCTTTCATTTCAACTATCCCCGGGGAAAGTCATACTCGGTAAGTACCTACCTATTTGAAATTGAAATAAAAACAGACTTGACTATTAACAAAAATGACGAAAAACAGTGAAATGACAAACAAATACGTACCCGAACATGACGAGCACAGAGAAATTGTAAACAAAACCCGATAATTATGCTCTTTACACACTTGGATGGGAGAAAGTGATATGTCGGATTTGTTTTTATGAAAAAGAAGTGACAAGTGAGTAACTTGAATGTAAAATGCAGTCTGAAATGAACAGCTTTTTGGGTGTGGTAACTTGATTGTTAACAAGTTGAAATGCTCGTCAAGGCTATTCGCTTACGCGACTTTACTTGATTCGAGCGAGATATTATTGTATTTGTACAAGAAACAGTATCTGTAAGAGGTTTAGTTAAGATATAATATAGAACTACACACAGTTACATAACTATGTCTTATGTGGTTCAAGTTTTTTTTTTGTTTTGTCTTCGCGCCTCCATTGTGTGGGCCTCTTCTGCAAGAGACCACCTGGGGTAGTAGGTATTCATATTATATCCAGATATTCATCCACCAAGCAGTAATGTGCAAACATTACTATATCTCGGTCTGAAGGGCACTGTTTCCAGCTAAATTACTGGGCATATCAGACTTTAGAGCCGATGTCTCAGTGTGACGAGCGCAACGCAGTGCCGCGTAAGATTATGCAATGCAAAGTTTTGGGTAGCACTGTAACTGTTATGGGCGGGCGTAGCGTTTACCATCAGGTGAACGAGAAGCTCATCTCGTCACTCAGTCAAAAAAAAAATTTGCCTGAGTCAAATATATTTCAAGTTACTCTAAACAGTCGGTCAGTAGCGGTCAACGTAAAAATCTAAGTCAGTAAAATTGGTGATACCTACTCTACTGAAAAACTTCTTGGGAATTGTGAAGAGAAAATGCATCACATTATTTTGGGTTTCATTAATATTCCACCAATATTAAGACACAAAAAAGTGATCCTACGAGGGTTCCTTTTTCCTTTTAAGGTACGAGACCCTAAACACAAAGACGCGATAACAAAACTATTGGCGTTCCTTCCCTATATACTTATAGCAATTAGCAGTTAGTTCGAGTTTCGTTATAAGCGGTAGCCTAGTGGGAAAACGTCCGCCTTCCAATCAGAAGGTCGTGAGTTCAAATCCCAGTGCGGGCACGTACCAATGTGTTTCTGTAAAAACATATATACGTGATTATCACTCGCTTTTCGGTGAAGGAAAACATCGTGAAGAAACCCACATACCTACCCGAGAATTATTTCGGAGGTAGGTATGTTATCCACCAATCCGGACTTGGCCCCCGTGGTGGATTATGGCCTAACCCTCCTCACGAAAGTGAGGAGAGACCCGTGCGCAGCAGTGGGACGTTATGAGTTGATGATGATGATGATGAAGAAGGAAATAGTTGTTTTTTTGTCACTCTACACAACACATTTGTTACTCGTTTAGTTGAAATTGTTCGGCACATGTATGTACTTATAGTAAAATTACTTTTACCAACCATTCATTAGATGATTGATGAATGAGTCAAAAGAAAAAGTAAGTAGGTAGGTATCTTGATTGTTCACTTGGCATAGTTAGCATTGTCTGGCGTTCGTCAACCGCCGAACCGGCGGTTTTAGAGACGTGGTGGAAAGTTTCGTTAATTACCTATAGTTGTTAACAATCTTTGTTTAGGTGACCTGATTACCTGACAATAGTTCTTTGATTGGTTAGATGGACCACGAGTTCTATTATCAGACGACTAGAGGTTATGCATGCATCATCGATTACTAATTGACAAAAGATATTGGTCGACTATATAATTAGGATCTGGGATCGTCTGTCGGTCGAAGCCTTTTTCTTTCGATTTCTTTCCATCATCGAAAGACAGGACACAAAACTTTGCATTCTCCATATTTTAGGGTGGACATCTCTGTTCGCAGCCGCTTTGCTTTTAACTCTGTTTGGTTTGCCTTACAACCTTTATCTATCATCCACGCGTTCAAGGAGTAGAGCTCTAACTAAGCCTTATTCTATTTATATTTTTCAAAAGTATTTCTAGATCTGTGCATAGGTACTCGTAATATCTCAGTTATAATAATAATAATAATGTATTTAGTTATGGATTCCTGCGATTTATTAATTTACTTAGCAAAACCCAGTTTCTTTGTTTCATCAACCCATATCGTCCCACTGCTAAGCACGGGTTTCCCCTCTCACTTTTGGGAGGAGGGTTAGGTCATCATCCACCACGGAGGCCCGGTCCCAATTGGTGGATAACATACCTGCCTCTGAAATAATTCGCGGGTAGGTATGTGGGTTTCCTCACGATGCTTTCCTTCACCGAAAAGCGAGTGATAATTACGTACATACTTCACAGAAAAACATTGGTACGTGCCCGCGCTGGGCTTTGAACTAACGACCTTCTCCTTGGAAGGCAGACGTTCTCCCACTAGGCTACCACCGCTAACCCAGTGTCAAGTATTAATTCCAGTTATGTTTAACATAGTCATAATTTCGAGTCAATTGCCACCACCTTCGCAAGAAGCAATACTTTTCTGTGGTCACCACGCATTGCTATAAACTTGATATTCTGTCGGCAAACACTAAAGCGAAAGCCGGTTTCGTTTTTAATAAAGTCTTGTGACCGCAGTTTTTTTTTTTTGTGCACATTTAACTTAACATCAAGCACCCTACCATTACTCGTGATGAAACTCCTTTGTCTGCGCTATTTGGAGTTATTACATTAGATTTCGTAAGCAAGATGGGATGTGATGACCAACAAGCCGAAACAAATTGGAGCTAAACATTATAATGGCCGTAATGGGTTGGTTATCGTATTATCATAGCACGGCCAGTCAGGTACAAAATACTTTTAGATACTACTTTGCCCTAAAACCTTCGATAGACATTGGTATAGAGATTTCGTTGGCAAGAATGTGCGTCCTAGTCGATGAGCAAGTCGTTCACCTGATGGTAAGCGCTAAGCCAGCACATAACAGTTATAGTACCACCCAGCATTGCATAATCCTACGCGGTACTACACTGCACTCGTCACCATGAGACAACGGCTCTAAAGTCTCATATGCCCAGTAATTTCGCCGGAAACTGCCCTTGAAACCGGAACACAGTAATGTTTGCACACTACTGCTTGGCGGATGAATATCTGGCAAAAGTGTGGTACTTCCCCAGGTGGTCTCTTGCGGAAGAGGCCTCCCATTATACTATTTTCCACTATGAAGACATGAGTTTTTCTAAGCAAGTCGTGCTCCATCGTCGACCGCATCGGCGAAACCTATCAGATCTGTGCATACTCGTAATATCTATGTTATAATGTAATTAGTAAAATTACTATAGCATGAGGTTGCATTTAGACATATTAAAATTAGGTAAATATAAAACACGGGCAGGGTCACCGCTCTGGTTGTTGCGTGCGTCTCGCCGTGTCCAATGACGCGTGGCAATCGAGGTGAGATCGCGCACTAGTGTGACCATAACCTGAGCGGTAATATTCTACCATAGTAGCAATATCAGGCCAATCTTTTATAAGATAGGTACTAGCTTTCCGTCCGCGCAGAATATCGTTTATCGCGATATAAAGTATCCTATGTCCTTTCCCAAGATACTATATCTCCTTGTCAAATTTCATTACCAGCGCCCCGCGGTTTCACTCGCGTAGTTCCTGTTCCCGTGGAAATACGGAGATAAAATATAACCTACTAGCTGTGCCCCGCGGTTTCACCCGCGTAGTTCCTGTTCCCGTAGGAATATGGGGATAAAATATAGCCTATGTTACTCGCTGTCAATGTAGCTTTCCATTAGAGAAATATTTTTTTAAATCGGTGCAGTGGTTAAGCCGAAACTTTACATATTCCTATACATACTTTCATCCCCTATATTTATTTTACCCCTCAAGGGTAAAGTTTTACAAACTTTGAATGCCAAATTTATTTATATCTAATCAAATACCTAAAAAATAAATTTCAAGCTTCTAGCTTCAAAAATGACGATACTTCCATACAAACTTTCATCCCCTATTTCAAACCCTTACAATGCATTTTTTGCGATAAAAAGTACCCTATGTCCTTCCCTAGGCTCTAGACTATTTCTGTACCAAATTTCATTTCAATCGGTTCAGTAGTTCAGGCGTGAAAGAGCAACAGACAGAGTTACTTTCGCATTTATAATATAAAAAAGTAAGGATGTTACTCGCTGATAATGTAGCTTTTCATTGGTGAAAGAATTTTTAAAATCAGTTTAGTGGTTTAGGCGTGAATGCGTAACAAACAAACAAACTCACATTCGCATTAATAATATTAGTTAGGATAGGCCTGCAAATAACCTTAATACGTGCTATATACTATACCCAATAAAAGCTACCCTTTGATCACAATTTTGCCTGTTATTTAATGAGGAATGGTCCATGATAGTAAGTAAGCATAGAATGGAATTGATTTGAGAAGATTACTGTCGGATCTTCCTGAACTTGGATAAGGAATTAGATAATAAGGAGTTAATAACGCGCAATTGTTTAAAAAATAAAATGATTACTGAAGATCAATTGTAAATATTCCGTCTCTAAGCTGTATTTCTATTATTTATCAGTTCAAATAAGGTAACAGCAAACAAAAAATAAGTATCGTTGTGTTTTCTAAAGCAGCTTCCTTGTTGCTGATTGTGGTTTCTCAGTGCATTGTTTCAACAAGGCCCTGTTCAAAGGAATATCCTAGGCTTACACATCACTGACCGACTTCACGTCATGAAGTGCGCATTTACCTGAAATTACCAAGTCGGAGATTGCTCGCGTGTCTGCCACCCGATATGCCAACAGTTGGGTTTTCTAGTTCTCACTTTCGATAACGAGTTTTGTGTTATTTCTATTTCAGTCCTCATCTTCATGCAATGCTTTGGTAATTATATCTGTTTCGGCAGTTGGTCGTTCGACTTCTTTTTTTTTTATTTGACGACCAAGTCGTTAACCTGGCTGTAAACGCTATGCCTGCCCATAACAGTCACAGCACTACCCAGAACACTGCATTGCAAAATCCTGCGCGGCACTGCACTGCGCTCGTCACCCTGAGACATCGGCTCTAAAGTCTATTTTTTTTTTTAATTTACTGTGTGACTAGGCGAGTCTATTATAATGATATCTGTTTCAGCGGTTAGTGGCCCGGATAGGAATCCAAATTCCCAGCGTCCCCGTGGTGGTCCAGTTCGTGGATTTGTTGGGAACATACCGTTTAGATACGTTTATTTTTAATTTATTGATCTTCTACCATAGTACTAAGTCAGTCAACTATGCTACCTACCACAGAGCTCAGATTTACGTACATTTACTATCTAAATATAAAATGTATGTGTCTGTGATTTAAAATAAATACTAAAATGTTAATATACGGGTACCCATGAGATGCCTTACCGTAAATAACCGTTTTTAGAATTTTTGTCTGTCGGCCTGAAGTTTGACTTAATTAGGCTCCGAAACGGTTCAACAGATTTTGATGAAAATTTTAGGGGTTAAAACGGAACTATTTACTTAAAATTTAGTGTATGTTTCATTTCGATATCTTGCAGAGCTTACACAGTACACAGTTATTTATATTCCTATTAAGACCAGTGCCGACGACCACCTCACCACCTGGGGAAGTCTCACCACACTTTTGCCAAATTTAGATCCGCAAAGCAGCAGTGTACCGGCTTGAAAGATATCATCATCATCATCAACCCATAACGTCCCACTGCTGGGCACGGGTCTCTCCTCACTTTTCTGAGGAGGGTTAGGCCATATTCCACCAAGGCCAAGAGGCCCAGTCTGGATTGGTGGATAACATACCTACCTCCGAAATAATTCTCGGGTAGGTATGTGGGTTTCCTCACGATGTTTTCCTTCACCGAAAAGCGAGTGATAATTACGTACATATGTTTTTACAGAAACACATTGGTACGTGCCCGCACTGAGATTTGAACTCACGACCTTCTGATTGGAAGGCGGACGTTCTCCCACTAGGCTACCACCGCCTGAAAGATATGTTTCCAGCGAAATTACTAGGCGCATGAGACTTTAGAACTGGTGTCGCAGGGTGAAGAGCACAGTGCAGCGCCGCGCAAGATTATGCAATGTAAAGTTCTATAACAGTTATGGGCAGGTGTAGCGCTTACCATCCGGTGAACGACTTGCTCATCTCGTTATTCAGTCAATTATAAATACTAATTGATACTCAGTATCCCTACAATATGGTCTGTAGCTGTCCGTAAAGATAATGTAAGCCATATTTACTAATTAATGACCAATGACCATGATCTCTTTGTCAAAATTATTCCTAACACCTGTGAATCTATTTCGGCGGGATACTAATTGCAATTTTATTAATGTAACGTATCAAATCTCGCATAAATAATAATAACAAAACGAAGGCTACCCGCCGCTACTGTTGAGAAATCAATTTCCTCTACGATTAGATCGCTACTTTTATAAATACCAACTATAATTACTTAATTTCGTGTTTCCTTCGCTACTGATTATATTGTTATCAAAATCTGCGGATCTTTAGAATTTTATCTCCATAAACTATAAAAACTTAACTTTTTTTTAAATGCTATTTTATCAAGGCTTTTTTTTTATTTGACTGTGTAACGAGACGAGCAAGTTGTTCAGCTAATGGCAAGCGCTACGCCTGCCCATAACAGTTACAGAGCCACCCAGAACGTTGCATTGCATAATCTTGCGCGGTACTGCACTGCAATTTTGACATACTCAAAATGCTGGCAGCTGTTGCTAATAGAATTATTATTTTTTATGTGTTTAATTAGATTGTATCTCTAAATATGTTCGATTAAAGGCAGACAGCCTTTTATAAAGCAGCACTTTATAAAGGCAAATGTTCAATTATAAAGCGGGCAATTCACTTACGGTCTTGCCCGCGGTCATGCCCGCAGGGAAGTCCGTCGGACAGACCTAGCTGCTAAATTTTGATTTACACATGCATTAGTTAAATGCCGAGTTAACTTGCGGAAATTGCGAGTTACGTTCCTTATCATAATTTGGTCACCAATTTCCCTGTTATGCACCTAGTAAGTTATCAATTAAGTAATGGCTGTCCAAACGATGGAACTTAACTCGCCAGTTTAGAAAATTAACTCGCTACTTAACTAATTAATGTGTAAATTAGCTTTTATCGCTGTAAATTAGCTGCTGTCCAATACTAAACAGACACAGGGCTGATCTATAGAAGTAAGGTCCGGCGGACTTGCTTGCAAGCATGCTCGTGAGCAAGTCCGTAAGTGAATTCCCCGCTTGATGTAATTCAGAACGGACAAGGTTACTCAGTTCCAGTGATATGGGACTAAGAACTGGTTTTGGCGATTACTTGCTGCTTATGTTGTTATATAAGAGATTATTCATGTTGAATACACAACTTTATGTTCAAACAAACTTTGATAACAAGGCGTTGATGTAAACTGATAACAAAAATGTGTTGGTATCATGAAAACAAAATATGCTCAAATCACTTATCGAAAAGTAGGCAACAAATAAAGCACTTTCATATGTGAAACACGAGAAAAATAAACCAAATATTATGATCAACTAAACAAATGAGAATGAGTAACTGATTGTTGTTAAAGTTTGAAAAAAAAAACATATAGTCGAATTGAGAACCTCCTTTGTCTTAGTCTTAGTAATTTTCTACGTACAACTATGCTATATACACACGTACCAGCTGCGCCCCGCGGTTTCACCAGCGTAGTTCCCGTTTTGTCCCACGATAACATACTACCGGGATTAAAAGTGCCCTATTACTCAACCCTAGCTATAAACTATCTGTGTTCCAAATTTCATTCGAATCGGTTAAGTAGTTTTTGCGAGAAAGAGGAACAAACATCCATCCATTCACACAAACTTTCGCATTTATAATATTAGTAGGATAATATTATGCCTTATTTAATACACAATTAATCTAGATGGGTGTATTATAATAAATCGGACTAAAAGCAAAAATACTTTAAAAAAATAAGCTTACGACGACGATGCCCGGGTTGAACATATCCGTTAACGGTACAGACAGATCCCTTGTGTCTGAATTCCGTGCCAATCCGGAACCGGGTCAGGTGGACCAAGTTGGATCAGGTGGTACCGTTAGAGTTTTGATTGGTGATAAACTGTTTTCTTTACCGGACTACTGCGAAGTAATTTATAAGATAAGATAAGATAACAAACCTTTACCTTTTCCTCTATCTCTCTTTTACTCTTGCTTTTCTCTTTTTCTTTTGGAATTATTATTGTTATATTGATAACCTTAAAAGGGGAATATCAAAGAATGGTTCAAATAAAAAATATTTATTATTAATTATGTAATTATTATTTATTTTTATATATTTTAATTGAGGTAATGGTAGGCCTCTTCTGCAAGAGACCGCCTGGGGAAGTACCACATCTTTGCCTGATATTCATCCGCCAAGCAGAAGTGTGCAAACATTACTGTGTTCCGGTTTGAAGGGCACTGTTTCCAGCGAAATTACTGGGCATATGAGACTTAGAACCGATGTCTCAGGGCGACGATCGCATTGCAGTGCCGCGCAAAATTGTGCAATGCAAAATTATGAGTGGCACTGCAACTGTTGTAGGAGGTCGCATTAGGCCCCCCAATGCGACTCCCGCTGAACTAACAGAGTATTTATTTGAAAATCATAGACGGACACTGCAAATTTTGTTATTGGTCTATATAGATAAATTCCTTCACTTCGATGACAGAAGCATGTCAGGTCACCAGGTGCACCGTTACCAGCATTAGATGCAATGGTTACAAATGACAAGAAATGTACCGCTATGGGGTAAGGTCAACTAGTTAATGGCAATTCGAAAGACAGGTCGGTTTAGTCTATAGGCCACAAGTTAAAGAAACTGCAGTCAATGATTACTGTGTTCCGGTTTGAAGGGCACTGTTGCCAGCGAAATTACTAGGCTTATGAGACTAGAGCCGGTGTCTCAGGGTGACGAGCGCAGTGCAGGGCCGCGCAAGGCTATGCAATGGCACTGGAACTGTTATGGGCAGGCATAGTGCTTACCATCAGGTGAATGATACGCTCGTCACGTCCCTCAGTCCAATAAAAAAAAACTCAATCAGCGGTTGCAACAGCTCGTTTCTTCACGATAGTAATGTTGGCAAATAATTTTAAAATTTAATTTTAATAATCGTTTATAGGTAGGTAACTGCACTTTTTAGATTGACGTGGTTAAATAGCAAAATCACTTGGCGGTGGCTATTACCTTATTTATTCTGTGCTTAACTGCCTATACGTCGACTGTGGTTCGTCAAGCGTAAATGCGTCGTGTTTTTACATTGCGTAATTTTGTCAAAACACAATGCGTAAGGTCTTTAAACGCTATAACGTTATTTTCTTTTCCCTCAGCATATTGTTTTGTTTTAGCTTGTAACGTAAAACAAATGATACAGAAATTTTGTTTCCTTTTTATTTAAAGGTAGAGGTGCGTGCTTCGAAATCCCCTAAGGAAATATTCATATATATGTTTCCTTTTCCTGTGCGAGATTCAGCTGTAAATTAGCACATGAAAGGGAAATTTGGCTTCTTTTTTTCTTTTTAGCTTTGCACGATTGGTACATTTAATCGGTCTCAAGTATTAAAAATTATCAAAATTTTTAGATGCCTATTAGTCTAAATATCAAGTTCCAGTCAATCCAATACGTAAAAAATCATGATTCAGTAAAGTGGTGGGTGCTTTACTGAATCTTATTGGGAGTTTTGTAGGAACACATGAGGATTTTACTTATTCCGCCAATATTAGATGTCTTAGAAAGGAGTTTGAGAAAAAAAATCAACGTCACATTTTCACTTTCCCGCCAAAACCCAGATGTCAGAGTTTATTAGTCCACCCAAGGGCGTCTGACGTGTTTGACAACTGTTGCCAATTGATAGCGGAGCGACAGAAAACGGCACTAATAAAATGAAGAAATTGGTGCTCAAAAGAGGTTTCGAACACGATATGGTTTTTCAAAGCGCAGTTAAGTAGGTACCTCCTTGGTAAATATATCTTACTACGTATTATTTTATGCACTGGTGACAACTCCACAAGGGAAACCGCCAGACCGGATTTGGCAATGTATTTATTGACATTCAACCGGTCCACTTTCACTCTGCGAAAGCACCGGCCAGTTATGCATTTTTTAATTTTACGACGGATGGACGGCGGGTACGTAAACTTTAATATTATGGGTTATCCATTAATTGATTTTGACACTAGCTAGTTTTTTTTTTAATTCTTTGGCCATGGTGCGCTTTGCACATTATGCTATTATTAAGCACTAACTAGTAAGCCTATTCATATTTCCTATTGGGATCGATCTATTTCAATTTGGAAAAATTATGTTCAAAAAATAACACAGACTTTCCCTTAGCTTAATCTCTGCCAAAAAAAGCCTAAAATGCTCCAAATATTGTGTAGGAATGCACTGATTTCATGGCCACTTGATATTGAAATATGAACGTAACGGCATCTCATAAATAAAATCACCACTAACGAAAGAAATAATTGTAAACTCATGTACATAATCGTAAATTGCTACATTTTCTATGCAATCATTGCAAAATATTAGCTGCAGCTTTTTCTGCTACGTTCCAGTCATGCAATTATTATTTTCAACTTACCAATGCAAACGGCCAACAATAAAATGCATCCTAACCACCGTGAGTGTGCCATTTTTTAAATTTGCAAATCCTTTACACTTTCACTTGTATAAAAACACTGTTTCACTGCATTACTTAAATAAGCCTAAATCAAAAATTAGCACTTAAAAACACTCATTATTATTTACCACAACAAAATTCCATTGCCTTATCTGTTACGAAAAATTAAAAAGTTAACTCGATTTGCCGCCAATATTTTTGACAGGTCGTGGTTTTTCGCGCGCATCGGGCGTGCTCGAAAGTCAAGCGCGAACTGCGGGGCGTACTGGCCACCGAGACAGGTGTGCCGTGAGGTAACGAAGCGTGGATAAACCCGGCGAATTGAAAGGTAAATTAATTAGCGGTGGCGCTCTTTAGTTCTGTGGCGAGTCGAATGCATCGGCTAACGTTTTTGTTGGTGATGCTTGAAGTACAAACACAACCGGTTTGAAGGGCAGGGAAACTATAGTGAAACTAGTCGATTGATAAGAAAGGTACGGATCTATGCTTTCCTCAATCTAGATTGGACCTACTTACTTACTCGCTTTTGCTACACAGTTTTTTTTTCGGGTGCGATCACTCATTATTTCAAATGACTTTATAAAGATTGTCTTATCCTAGAGAATACCCAGAAGTGGGGTAGTTTGATTGAAACCTTTGAAACGGCATGATTAGTTTGCCAGTACAAAAATAAAATGTTGAAATATAATTAATTATACATAGTTTTAATTCCGCCTAATTTGTCAATTATTATATTGTCAAGATAAATGTATGATAGGACTTTGTTGGATGACCTAACCCCTATGGTAAATATTTCCGTTTGATTATCTAAATCTCTAGGCAACTCTTTATTTATAAGAAAACTTAAATATTACCTAACTATCTTTGCCAGTACAAAAAAACAATTTTAAACGTAGACTGCTCAGCGGGGCTATGCAGCACGGTGCGGTTGAGCTTAGTGCTTAGTACATGCCAGGATAGTATTTAAGTACGTAAAGAGGGAGTTGTAAAATAATAATTATAATCTCTTTCATCTTCATTCATATTAAAGGAAGAGATAATTATTACTTATTAGGTACCTAGATACTTACTTAGATTTAGATCATTCAGTATTTTGTGAAGTAAAGTCGAATTGTGCCACTCGCCTTTACTGACACTCTTCAAGCGCATTATTTACCAATGGAATGAGAGCGATTTTTATACATAAAGGTATCCTGCTTTATACTTAATAGCATAGACTACACTGTCCACGTTATGCTCGAAGGTGGAATAGTTATGTATTTTCTCAAGCCTATTCATGGAACTGGCTTTCAAGGACTATGCTGCCTAAACAGCCCGACAGAGGCCATTAATTAAAATTGCCCTTAATCTTTTTGTCAACGGCAGACGGTTTTTTTTTTGTTTTCCAAAAGACAACTACCTTAAAAGGTAATTTAATAAGTGACTTTAAACATTAGTTCTACTTAATATTATACTGGCTCTGAAAAATAAAACAATTCTGTTCTTAAATAATTCAATTTACTCTGTAAAAATAGATATAATTATATAAATTTATATATCTTTGCCTTTTCTTTTATTTATTATTGACATCTAGTGTCAAATGGTAGAACTAATAAACTGGTCTTCAAGTAATAAAGATGGAGTTCGTGTAATTTAAGCGCACTGGGAATGTTTCTTAAGTTTACACAAAACGCGATAGATGGCACTGTCTCAATTTTGATGGTTGCCAAGTGACATATTTACAGATGGCGCCTATTTAAATATAGTTTCGTTAGACGAGACGAGAATGTCGCTGGTAGTTGTTTTTTTTTTATTCTTGCATTCTTTTGGCACATGACATAAATAAAGGGTTTTAAAAAATCATAAGAAATCGATTAAAAATCGTTGCAAATTAGCTGCTAAAATTCGCAAGGAAGGAAAGCTGAAATTCAGCCATAATTTTTTATCGAAATATCCAGCAGTCGATGACGCCATCGATAAAATTCTGTAGACATTTGCCGAAGGTTGTTCGCCAGTTTCTACGTCGTCGTTGGCAGTGAACGGAACGAAGTGTCGTCGTATAGATCGCTCGCTGGCTGGCTGAAAATAGTGAATCAAAGTATGAGTTTTCAAAATATGTTCGAATAAAAAGTGTTTAGTGAGTGACTGTCATCTAGCAAGATGGTTGATGACGTGAAAGATATTACCGAAACCGCTGAAAGTAAAGGTATATGTGCAATTATATTTGAAAATGTGTTGTTCTAGTGTTAAAAATGTGATTGAAGAATAGTCTAACCCTAAACGGTGTCGTGGCCCCCACGTCGGTGTTTCGTGCTCAGCTTTCGAGAATGTCCGCAGTGTTACCGCTGTCACAATCCTGTGTTTTGTTTTTTTAACTATATTTGGACGTCTTTTTCGCGTCGTGGTATGTTCTATTTATAGCTAAACGCTCGCCAGACGGTAATAAGTGTCCAAGAATGTGTCCAAAAATGCCAGACAAAGTTAGCCGATAGAACTGTCATCGTCAGATGATACGACAATTTTCTCTAAATTTCGTGTCCCTATGGTCTTTTTCTTATATTTCCAACACAAGTAAAGATTTTACCTGTAATAATTTCCTTTCGGTGACGTAAATAACATGGTTTGTTAACCGCCTGCGTTAGTACTCTTGACTCACGTATGATTAGCAGTCTGACGTAGTTATTTGTATGTACATAGCATATTTTGCACATTATGTGCACTTAGCTTTCTAGCCTGTTATCTTATCGGCGCTATCTGCGTATTGCTCGCAAATGCAGCAGGTTTTATTAAATATTTCATCAGGATAACCTAAGTATAGCCCCTAATCTGTAGCTGATAGGCTTGCTGTAATACCGCCAGTCAACATAATATCTATAGGTTTGTAAAAAAATGTTAAACGTTTAAAAATGCTAAAAGTTTGTAAATAGTCACTTGATCGGATCAAATGATGTCATTATAATCATCATCATCGCAAACAGCTCATTCGACACACTGCAGGGTATAAGCCTCCTTCCACTAACACTCTTCATCCCAGTTTTGAGTCAATCCAGAGTGTTTCTCCAAAGAGGTTTTCAATCCATCATTGAATAGGTCGTTGTCATTTTCGTCAACATAATACAGCAGCGTTATTTAACTAATAACTTTTAAAACGTAAAACTAACTAACTCCAACAGTTGGACAAGCTACAAATCCTTACACCCTCATAGGTAACTAAAGAGTTCTAACCCAATTCCATTTCCCAGTGTATCCAACATGCTGGAAGTATTGGCCCATTGAATTGCAATGCCATTATATTGAGCTCAGTAAGTACCAGTATTTTGGTTAATTACCTCAAAACATGGGAGGAAACCCACATACACACCTGCAAATTATTTCGGAGATATATTATGTTATCCACGAAACCGGGCCGGGGCCCCCTAGTGGATTAAGGCCTAATCCTAATGAGGCAGTGCTGGCAGAATTTATTGCGTTGCTTAAGGGCCTCTGATGCGCCTTAACAATCATTGTCAATCGAAAACAACTGGAATCAACAGCTTTATATGCTCCCCGAATCACGGAGCTTGTACTTTACTGTGTGTGAGAATTTTCTGTAAACTTAATCGGGATGTGAATGTTTCAAAATCAAACCCTTTGGTTTTGCTTGGCCGTAGTCAGGTAATTAACCTATTCCATTTCCTTTTTGTCAAAATATACTCAAAATTATGAATTGTCACAGACTAAAATGATTTCATCTCATTAAAATTCCATGTAGGAGTTAAATATGATACAACTAACTTACGCAATCATTGGTGAATCTGTTGAAGTAGAATATTAATTATCACATTCATAAAATAACTTTAACATGACCTGATTCCCTAGATAAGAGGAATATTAGTCTGTTACTATAATTTTAACACTGACTGCTGAGTTGATTTTCTTGTCTAGCAACGGTTATTGATCTGCACACACCATTGTGTTTTACCGTACCGCTAACACAACAGTTGTGTTTCCCATACTCATGGCAAGTTATGAAAAACACCACAGTTGTGTTTTCAGCTGTTAATTAAAAAAAAAATGTATTTAAAAATTGGTAATAGACTAAATGTGACTTAATTTTCGAATGCACTAAGATAAAGGACTATTAGGTTATTGATGGATTAGGCACCACCACCCTCCAAAGGATTTTATTTAATTCATAATTTTTATGTCTTTTTAATAAATTTCGAGACCAAGTCTAAGTTAATGTGCGTATGTGAGTTTGTGTGTGGTTGTGTGAATTTGTGTGTGTGCGGATGTATACATGTTAATAATCTAAGCATCTTTCTACAGTGAACATGTGAAATATGTTTCAACTTGTTTACCTACCGCTAATTATTCCAAGAAATATTTGGTTACTGAATATTGAGACTTGAGAAGAGTGACATGTGGACATTTTGTATAATTTTTTGCGGAATCATTGGTTTAATGTTGAATATTACGTTCCATTTGTGGAAACAATAATGGTTTCTATGTGTGAGATGTTAAAGTTAGTTTTGGCTAGCTCCGGCTACTACAAAAATTTCTCTGAAGATTCTATGATACTTGTTGAGTCTAGTGGCTGCGGAGTTGTAACTGTTAAAAGTAAGCGCAAATGTTGACTGTGTACTTTAATAAAGAGATAATGAAAACTTTCCAATCTATATATATAAAAATGTTATGTTGGTTTGTGTACTCTACAAAACCGCAAAAAGTTCTGCACCGATTGAGCTGAAATTTTAGCATGATATATAATCCGCATCAAGGATTGTTTTTATCTATTTTTTTCATCAGTGACATATCAGCGAATGTGTCACAGCGAAGCGTGGCAGGGTACAGCTAGTATTATTATATAATTTATGAAATCAAAAACTGGCTGAAAATGAATTCACTCAAAATCTATAGATGTAGTTGAAAACAAAAATAATTGACATTTATGGGACCTTAAAGTAGTGTTGACAGAATCTTAAACAAAACAAAAAAAAATTTATATATTAGAGTAGAAAACTCTTTATTGTACACCAAAAACAAAAAAACTGCAGAAAAACAATAAACGCTAAAAATAAAGAAGTCTAGTACAATGGGCGGTCTTATTGCAAAAGCGATATCTTCCTGCCAACCAAATTCTTTCTTCCATTTTATAGCACAATAAAGGTTGTATTTTTCCTTCATCTTTTTCTATTAATTAGTATAAAAAAGAAAAGCCGAGAGGAAGTCTGTAAGCCTAGAGGAATGGAGGGAGGGAAGGGATGCCTTTGCCCTGCAGTGGGACGACCATGGCTGTTAATTATAAAAATAATTCTAGACAACATAAGAGACTGAAAAATAAACTGCTATAAATATAATTATATATATATATAATATACGAAATACTAGGATCAGGTGTCTTGTCAACATCAATGTCAAACACTTTTTGTCCACTAAACATTGTTTTTTATCGTTTCCATTATCAAATCATTACAAAAACACTGCTTCGCCATGAATCATTACCACATGGCCTTGTAGTCCAATCAACTTGACCCGTACAAAACACAAAACATACCTTAAGGACTATAGTCCCTCCCACACATATCAAAAGTCAGCGAAAAACAGATCTTATGTAGCTCAATGATAAAGTCCACAAAAATTACGTAGGCGCTGATTAATTTGGAATTTCGGATGTAACCTTAATGGTTGCAAATGAAAGATGTTTTGAATAATCGCGCCCACGGATTAGATTTCGACAGGTCCAATCTGACACCTACTGAAACTCACAATGCAAGTTTTGACAGGATTTTGCAAGAGAACTGAAAATTATCATATTATGTATCTCAAAATGTTGACTTCTACTTTCAGAACCCAAGACAGTCTCACCGAAGTGCATATTATATTACCTCTTTGTAAAACACATTCACCACACAAACACACACACGCGCACACGCACACACACACACACACATACACACGTACATACACGCCACACACACACATTATATAAGTTAACTTGGTAGTAGTTGATAGGTATTGTTATCCATTGGAATTTTTTGCTATCTATCTGACTATCCCAAAGTAATTCCCATTCTAAGCACCATTGAACGAAATCCAACTGCATTGGTAAAATCCATCTCGAAACGTATCGACATGTGATTAATCAACGATGACTTTCCTACGACTGTTTAATCGTTTAATCGGTCAGATGATCTAATTGGTGTTTATCGAATTAAGACACTTACCGTGATCTATCAGTATGAACGTAGAACAGTTGTGTTTGCGTGACACATTCAGCGTACGCCAGCAGAATCGGCTAATCTACAGATAAGATATAAATCTAAGACCAGTCGGTTAAGTCGCGATATTGTGGAAACGGATGCTGCGCTATTTTTTATATTTTTAAACGTACGTGATATATTTTTCCTTTATTATGCCTTTGGTTGAATATACGTGAAAACATGTGTGAAAATAAGCAATATCAGCGAAATTGAGGGGTTTCATTTCAAAGCGAAGTACTCTGTAGAACTCGGTTGCGTCAAAGAATACTTCCTCGGGATCTCTTTCCTCAACACATTGACTGCTGAAAACACACGCGTTTGTGTTTTTTATAACGTTGCGGCAAGCGAAAACTCGCCTGGCGTACGTACCCGCACTACTGTATTGACAATTTTATCATAACAGTTGTTGTGTAGTTACGACGCAACGCCAGTAAACACACACGTTGCGTGAAGATTCGCAAAAGTGCCAGAAAAATAAACCGGTTCAGCAGTCAACGTGTTAAACCGATTCAAACCCTAATGACCCACTGGGTGATTTTTCTTTTTGTTCAGAGTTGGATCACTGTTCTCTTGCGATGTCTGATATGATAAGTGATAAGCGAACAGCATTGTTTGTGTAAACATTATCGCTAAACCAGCCTAAACTCTTACGTAAATGAAATGCATTCCTTTTGAATCTCTCGCTTATCTGAAGTTACATGTAATAGATCTTGTTCAACGTTGTCAGCCTCGAAATCAAAAGTACTAGTTCGTATGTAATTTCTGTACCATACTAAAGTACCGTACTGTACTATACTGTGTATTTTACTAAAGAGCCAATATCTAGAGCTATTCCTAACAAGTCTGAGATCCGAGCAAATTTTCACATGCTCGAATTTTATCCCCTTCCGTAATTATAAATGACGCATCGATTCCTACCCTAAGTTTATTAAACCGTTTTCACCGTGACTCATTTTGCATTACATTTACATGCAATCACTTTCACGCAATTGATAACCAAAAAGTATCTCTACAATTGTAATTTCAGTTCGACGTCATTTTATCGATTGAACGTTATGCGTCTGTAATACATCTAGAATGAACAACTTTACCAAAGCTACAATTTCTGTCATTACCACCACCAATACTTTGCTTTTTAACTGTATTATACATATTCCTGCTACACACTTCATTGCAAGTCCATCAACTTTTAAATATTTATATTTCAATCGTAATCGGGCCAGACGTCAACTGCTTGAAGTTCAAACGCCTTCTCTATTAATACCTTGAAACTGTTTGACCTTGGGAACTGCACCGCTACTTTTTGCTGAAGCCAATTTTCTATCAAGTTTATTTAGACTTGCACTAGACAGGTCTGACGTTCAGCTTGATTGATCATCCTCGTGTGATATTTGAAAGTACCGTGATGTTTGAAAGTTAGCGGGTGATGAACCTTTACGGCATGTTTTAAGGTTAGTTTAACCTGCAGCACCTTTGACACTATTTGTTTACAAACAATAGCAACTACTGCAATCGCTACTTTTTTCAATATATCTCCAGAATCGTCTTTACGAAAGTCAAGTTCTGGCTGTTGCGTCGAAAAGCTCATAATTTCGATTCTGGTCAGCTTTTCCTTTCTTTCTTCTTTCTCTCTTGTCGTAGTACGTGTTCTTTCGTTAGTGATTTGATCTTAAATTGAATTGTTGATAAAAGCTCCGATTAATACTTTGCCAAGAGTTCTAAAGACATGCTGAATCACAAAGGGGTTAGACAGTGGCTTCCTCATAACATATTCAACATACTCGCGTCAGACGCTAAACATACTGAGTCAGTGTGAACATTCCTTTATGACCCCTACACAGGAAGGCCATATTAGTCAACTTGTATATTAAATGACATTTCGATACTTATTAGCTCAACGACTTATTGGAATGAATGGCTCATTATAGTGATCCTCATCTCGAGTCTGTTTCAGTGTATGTAGGTACTGCCTAAGACCAATTGACTGTTCTCTATCTGATCAGACACCTAAATTCGGTTCTCAAATGTTTATTTCTTTTATTTTGTCAAAATTTGAGTGCAATAAACTACAATCGATTTTGTGCGTGAGTTCAACCTATGTTTTTTTTTAATTCCTTCATACCACTCCTATTATTTTTGACACTTATCGAACTCTCCCCTAAAGGTCAGGCTCGCGAACGCATGACCTTGCATTAAAATCGATACCTAATTTTGTCACTGTCTGCGATGCGAGGTAAACAACCTCCGCACAATGATAGAACATCCCACAAAGATGATTCAAAGATCTAATTGAAATGAGACTATATTTGAGACACCTCATTTGACTCTTAGTTTGCCATATTCTCTATTTGGGCATCGGTTTTCGTCATCTCTAACATTGGATTCAAGGACTGTCGGCTCGGTAGAATTCACAAATATTTGAAAGGTCAATAAACCATGATAAATTCCTTCGAATTGTCGATTTCTTCATTGATGTTTTTCATCTTTATTCGGCCATAATTATTATCCATCGTTGAGCCAAGTTATCATATTATTACACTGATAGAGCTGGCTTCGAACCCCAAAATGTTATGGCAAACAGTGTTCATAAATATTTTTGGGTTGAGTTTCTTCCACTAGTTGGTTAAGGAAATGATAATAGAAACTAATAAATAGAGAAATCTACTGCTTCGGCTACAGTCTACGAGTAGTCTTTTTTGCGGTAACCTCGAGTCATTTAAAATCTAGTTCTACTTTAGACGACCGATGACAAAAACTGTTATTGTGATGCAGGAAAAGTGGCTCGAATGTGCCGGAGAAACCTTGTGCTCTCGTGATTTTCATATAATATTACCAGTTGCTATATTACGATCAAACATCACGCCACGCAATCCCGCAGACAAGTGGAGTATGAATCGTAACTCTTTTCATGCATCGGATTAAAGTTCTTCTTTTATTTTTCTCTCTAAAATCCGGATTCCGAATTCAGATTCTAATCCGCTAACGTATTCTAGTTTTTTTCTGCTTGATAAATAAATCATTCAACTTAGAAACTAGCCAGAAGATGTTTCTCAAATGTTCATGTTTACTTAAGCAGCTTCACCTTCGTCAGTCATCAATCTAATATTCAGCGGGTTCTCACCGACCGGGTCTAATTAATATTAGCTTTTGGATACTCTACTGCAGTGTATTTCCAGAGCAGTCCATGGTCAAATATGAACTAGCTTGCGTAGCCGTACAAATCTAGAAACATCCATCAGCTGGAGAAAGCTTTGGTAGTTTTTTTTTACATGACCGAGTGATGAAGCACCTAACTGTCAAGCAACTTGCTGAGGACATTTCGAAATTGTCTTTTGCTTCGTCACGGTGAGACGTGACGATGTCACGTTTGACCTGATAAACCTAGTGATTTCAACCATAACAAGGGCCAGTCCTTTCTACTCTGCTGTCTTCTATGCTGTTGCTATTCTGAAACAGCAGGGCAGGATGTTCATAGAGCGACACCAATCTCCAGGTTTCTGGAGTTTTTAATCGATTGAGCAGGTCTTTCGCTTTCTCTATTTCTCCAATTGATTGATTTCTTAGTCTGTCTCCAGTCTGCGTTCAACCATAATATCCACTGATGTTTTTGTGTTGTAAATGTTAATCAGTCGGGCGGGTCTGACTCATATGCTTTTAGTATTGCAGAATTCAAGTTTCAAGACTCTATGTTCTAGTCTGAGAATAAATAAAAAATACGTTTTAAACGTAACCTAATAAACGGCAGGTGGAATGGCGACATTCCTATCTCATGACGCTGCAATATTTACCAACTACACACCTATTGAGCTGTATGTTCATTGAAATGTATGGAATGGGCCATTCAGTGGTTATTGATCAGAGTATGCCGGTTGCGTGACGGAACACGTGGTCGGTACGTGCTTGGCATTAATTGGGTCATAGGTTGTTTAAGGGTTAGTGGGGTTTGGGAGTGTCTTATCGTGAACATTGGTATGGCGAGACTAGAACTTTCCACGCTTTGGTAATAGAATTAGTTTCCTTCCAACTTGTCTTAGTTTTTGAAACGGTTGGAACCTTCCTTAAATGGAACGCACCTTCGAGATCAATGTAATGCGAATGATATTAAGTAGTCATGGCTCTAATAAATTTCGTATATAATCTTCAGGTTTATTGATGAAAGATGTGAGCTACTTATTTAGGGAAAGTAATCGTTATTTCTTGGTTGTGGGGAGTTGCCCGGTTGGAAATTCAGTTATATTACTAGCCATATTTGTTAGTCTCGAGTTAATTAATGAGGCGTCTTGAATTGAGACTAACAAAATCGATTTGGCAATATTATTTCCAGCCTTATTATGCCATTAACATAATAGGAGTATGTTCTCATCTCTCAATACCATAAACTACATGGAGTCGATAAAAGCTACATCATAGAATGCAGAAAGAAATGTATGGTATCTTATTAACGTCGAGCGCCACTAATTGGTTAGATTGGGTTGGTTAACTTACATCATGGTTACGCGCTTCACCTTCTCTCGAGTCGGCCAAACTTCAAATAACATTCAACCGCCTGTTACCATCGAATTCGACATCTCCATTAAAACGAAAACTACAATAAAACCGTGGAGATCATGTCTACTTTCACTCACATGTCGGACGTCAATAAAATGCGTTTCGTTCATTAGTTTATGGGCAGTAAATCGGATGTTCATAAGCGTACTGGAGAGAGAACGGCTTCTTACAATGCGGTTATGATGTGCTTGAACTTGGAGAAAGGGGCCAGTGCATTAAACAAACTGGAGCAGTTCTGTGGAGAGCTTAAGGCTATATTACGATCGGTAGTTAAACAAGACACGCAATGTACAGTAACCTAACAGAGGTTGTTGGGAGATACAATAATCGTGGCGATTCTGATTGGAAAGCCTAGCCTAGCTGCTATGTCTAAGAAATGAAACAAAAGTTGTCATTCATCTCTAAAATCAAGACATGCCATATCCTTGTGCAAAATATGCTAGCAAGTCGTTCGCCTGATGGTAAGCGCTACGCCTGCCCATAACGCTTACAATGCCACCCAGAAATTTGCATTGCATAATCCTGCGCGGCACTGCACTGCGCTCGTCTCCCTGAGACATCGGCTCTAAAGTCTCATATGCCCAGTAATTTCGCTGGAAACAGTGCCCGTCAAACCGGAACACAGTAATGTTTGCTGCTAAATGGCGGATGTATCTGGCAAAGGTGTAATATAAACTTAGACATCGCATTTTAGGGTACAAACTAAATCCTTTCAGCTGTTTGAACAAATTCATTTGAACACGCGTACTGACTCCAAGTTTCCTCCCGACAGCGTCCCAAGAAGTACTAGACAGAGCGAGGCTAGCACGCGAGAGACGCGAGGCGGAGCAGCGGAAGCGGCTGGATGAGTTGCGCGCACACGCGGCCGCTGCGCAGGCGCAACGGGAGAAGCGCGACGACGACCGGCGGCGGCGGCAGGCCGAGCAGCGCACACGCGACGACGACCGACGGCTACAGGTGACCAATGCACATGTATAACCAAAATATTTTTTTTATTTTTTCGTTTTTTTTGTCTTTGGTTTTGTCCGTGTGGCCAGTGTTGTTTTGTTTTGTTGTGTACTTGGTAAGGGGACCTCTTTACAGTAGCCTTTAGCATAGTAGAGGAGCTGCATCGACTAATCTGGACCTAAATTCCCTTTAATTTCATAAGTAAACAAAATTAATGATACTTGATTCAAATTTTAATTTTATTATTGTTTCGTTTTGTCTTTTGTTTTTTCCTGTTATTTGGATTTGTACTTTGGATTGGGACCTATTCCCAATAGTCTTCAGTTTAGCATTAGAGAACCCACATCGGGCAGTTTTGGTCCGATTGTAACTTTTTTTTAAGTAAAACCACATTTTACGAATGTATGTTCTGGGACAAATAACTTCGAAACTATTGATTTAGCCATAGGGGACTTTGACCCTAACTCCCTGTCACTAAAATGGCCTGGGCTCCTATTCGTTATGCCACATGAGATTATGCAGAAAATGCGTGACGCCACAACGCGCTTCTAACTTATTTTGAACCTTAAAACTTCTGGAAAAGCGCCTGTAACGCACTAGTTTCCCGCACGTTATTTTGACAGTTTAAAACGAGCTCTTTACGAGTCTAGGTTGTCATAGCGAATAAGAATGTTTAGGTAGAGTGTCTTAGATAATCTTTTACAGTAAACTATTATTAACACGGCCTCCATACACTTAAATTTATTCTGCTAAATGCTATAGTAAAGTGGTCCAAAAGTAACAATAATTTCCTTTTGTGTCTTGTCCGTATTTACCTGTTTTGCTTCTTTTTATCTATCTGGTAACTGTTTATTATCTTATAGAGCGTATTTTTTTTTTTAATAATTATCACAGTTTAGTAAATTAGGTCATTAATTATTGCGAGCTCTAGGGTAACGGGTGCTTTGAATATCTTTGTGTAAACTAAGGTTTCCTGTTGTTTCAGCTGGTTTAAGGGAATTTTCTTTTAGGAATACGTTAAACTATCGTCCTTTATCTATAAATATTTATTGTTATTACTGTCGTTATGCACATATTTAGGGTAAAGTAAATCTTCCTGTCTTGTTTAGGCGATGTCCCAATCGACTCGGTTTCCCGCCAGACTTGATAATTCCTGACTGGCTATATATTTATTTTTCCTGTCTGACTGATCCGAACTCGCCTGGCTGTGGCAAATCTTCCCGACTGACTTGGAAATTCCTGTTTGACTATATCTATTCATACCGCCTGACTGACTCTATTTCACTTAGCTGTGGCTATAATTTTGAACCCGCCAAGCTATCCCGATTCTACCCGCCAAGCTCGACAATTCCTATCGCTCGTTGCTTACGCTATATCACTTGTCCGACTGCCAATTCTTCCCACCCGGTTGTGCAGAATTGCAGATTCATACCGGCCCATACGTCTAATTAGCACCTCTTGAGTCGCGACGTTCGCGTCAACACTAACACTGCGCGTCGCTTTTGCAAATCACTCGGGAAGTGATTGTTCTAAAACGCCGGCTGGTGCTAACACGTTCGCTCCAGAAGGCAAGCGAAAAAACGCCTGGCGTGCGAACCCTCACTGCTGTATTAACAATTTTATCACACCAGCTGTGTGCGCCCGCACTGCTGATTGAGTCTTGTTACGACACAACGCCAGTAAACGGTGAAGACTCACGTTCTGTGAAGATTCGCAAAAGAGCCAAATAGTAAAACGGTTCAGCAGTGAACATGTTAGTGTGGACCCACGCGGGGCGTATCATCTCCACATGACCGATGATACATAAAAGGTAAAAGTGATAACCTCCGCAGCGTAGTGGGTAAGGAACCGACTGCGAAGCGTGATGTTGCGGGTTCGATTTCCGCACGGGCAAAGATTTGTGTGGTTTACAAAGTAACCGCGGTGTGGATGCACCTTTACAGTAACATTCCACGGCTATGATACGCATTGCAACAACGTCGGGTGAGTAGCCGCGCGTGTAATCGTACCACCATTACGTTACGTATTTTGGCACAGTGTCACCAACGCCGCGATCCCGAATAGTACGTGACGGAGTGACGTTGTAACGCGTTTGCGTGTTACGTTTTGTCTGGGTGTGTTCTAGTTTTATTGTCAAAACTCAAATCATTTATTGCAAGTAAGCATAAAAAAAATACATTTCCAAGTCAAACATTTAAGTGTCAGAAACACCTTTGCTAAAAGCAATGTTTTAGAATAGTCTCCCATCTTATCTATAGCGAAAAGTGGTAGGCGGTATTGCTTTTCTATTCCCTTGACTCGACCTCTATTGAGGGCCCCTCGAGCGTCCCTCCAAAAGTTCCTCATGTTTGATATGATCAGTTGAACTTTTCAAGGTTCCTCGACAATCCTTGTATCGGTGTGGAGTGGAGGTATTCGGCATAATCATACACTTCCAAGGGGTTCTCTGCATACGTAATATACCTCCGTGATGGGTAATAGAATAGAATAGAATAAGTTTTTTGTTAAAAACTAATTACTGTTAATGTGTAATTGTACACACTGTCATCAATTCATCATAGACGTAATTTATAAATTCTTCGAAACCCTTTTCTAAAGCCATGTTAACACGAATAATCGTAGACGCGGGCTCGAGGAATCCTTAAGGTAGATCGCGAGGTATCTTGACGTGACAGACGGTTTGCTTCCCTCGTATGAGGATTTTGTTGAGGAAAAACACGGATGGAGGAAATTTTAACGACTAAAAGTACCGAAGCAGGCTTGTGGGTTTAGAGTGGGGGCAAAAAATCTGGAATAATGACTAATGATACGAGGTTTATTTTGGGTCACTGCACCCTAGTAATAGTTATTGACCTTGATTTGGTTTGGGATTACCTTATGCCCTAAATAAGTCCTGCACTAGCAAATACCTATATCTATATTAAACCTGATAACACTATCGAAATTGCCGATCGATATCTAATCCCATATATATACAGTAAAGATGAATGATTGCATATTAGTAGAAGTGGGATTGGGCAAACGTTGGATAAACTACGGAACCTCGGATCCGCCGTCAATCCACAATCCATCCATCTGTCCGTCTGGAATCACTTGGCCCTCACGAAAGTGAGGCGAGACCCGTGCTCAGTAGTGGAGTGATATGGGGTATTGATGATGATGATGATATGGGCTAATTTAACCACAAAAATATAGAAACTTTATTCACGAAATAAAACTTAACCACAGATAAATGCAGATAGTACGAAGCCGAAACAGAAAAATAAAGTTTTACAGTACCGATACGGGTCGTGTATCGCCGGCCGTTCGGCCAGTCGGCACATCCAGCGCAGTCCGTCGGCTTCACTTTCACCGTTCGAGTAAAATAATAGTTACGTTAATACAGCGGACGGTGAAAATTAGAAATTACAACGCGAAAACAAAACTAGATATGTTTTTAATTGAGTTACTGATACAGTCGGCAACAGAAGTATAATGGCTGAACTGAACATGTCCCAATTTCCAATTTAATTTTGCTCACGCACTTCATATTATATTAATATCTCTTGATCGAATAGGAAATTGAAGTTACGGAGATGTTAGCTATTTTTAAGTTACTTGTGCAAAATAGTTTTATTTTTTTCGTAGAAGTTTATTTCGCGAGGAAACCCACATACCTACCCAAAAATTGTTTTGGAGGTAGATATGTTATACATACCCCAATCCGGACCGGGCCACCGAGGTGGACTAAGGCCTAATTCTCCTTACGAAAGTGAGGTTCTCAGCAGTGGATTGATAATTTGAAATTATGGAGATAGGGTAACTACTGAGGCTGACTGTACTGGCTGAAGATTGACCACAATCTCACACTTAGAGACCGCGATGTAAGAGCGTATCATCTTAAAAGTGATGTAATCTTATGTTTTCTAATACACTTTTTATGATGTTTTTGTTCTGAGGGTGAATATCTCCAAACTTCCATTAGATTAGATTTACAATAGATTCTCAAAACTCATCGTCGTTTATCAACTATGTGTTTGATAGATAATAAATATCTGTTGATGGAACTACGATATTATCGTATAAATTGATCACAACAGAGGTATCTAGTTGTTACCTCTAGAATTGATCAAGTGACGCTCGCTCTGTCTGCATTGATCAACATAAATACAAATGTAACAATATCTTAAATTATGAACACTTAAAACTGATTTAATGTTAAATGTTAAAGTTGCCAATCGAAACGGATATCTTTTTTAACCAATTACTTCTCACCTATCTATCTATATTTATCTATATTTTCTTAAATCACAGACTATTTTACGATTCAAGCTATTTTTGCCAACGTTTTGGTAATTTTAGCACGGCTTTTCAGCATTCGTTGACCCCTAAAAATTCCTTACAATGGCATAAAATACAACTGCCTAAAGGTATTCCAAAGCTATATATGCCTTCTCGTTTAAAATACGCCAATTTGAATGCAAATTCTAAAAGGCTGATTCAAACAATTAAATTTATGATGGAAAAAAATATACAAATACTGAATTTTATAAATAAATAGGATGTATAGTAGACTGAGGCGATTCAGATCACTTTTTACGAAAAGAGTGGTCCTCTGGGAAGCGTCGCCTAGAGTGCACCATGAGGCAATGTTAAGCTAAACCATTCTCGGCTCGTCCAGGTGGATAGAAGCAATGTGTTGCGCTGATTGGTTTCAGTTAATTAGCCGCGGATTTAGAAATAAGAAATGATCCCGAACCCTAATCAGATTCGCCTTGCTCTACTATATTGTATTAAACTGAGCCTCAATTCTGTTGGCAATTGAACCGTTGAATTGAGCGTTATCGCTGTCAAATTAGGTTAATTAATTACTGACATACTTGAAGCCCTGTACCGTTCCAATATAGAAGAGGCTAATAAAATTACTGACAACATAAGTAATAGTTTACGTACATACAATTATACTTACTCCGCCTTAAACCCCCCAATAACTAGAATCTAACGAGGGAACAGGCGCTATCCATCTCTGTATATCTCAGTGACTTCACGTTAATAGCTAATGAGAATCTTTTAATAGACAATTGTACTCTATCTTTAGCTATTGCGCTTTCTAGAAGATCTGATAGTGTAATGCTATTGTGTAGTAAAATAGTTACGATACAATCAGAGATGGGGCCATAAAGTATTCTCGGAGATGATCATACCTTCAGCGCTAGATCGAACTGTCTCCGTTGGATAAATGGCGTCAAATACTTGGCATTTTATCGTCTTCGTCCATTGCCTTTGGAAATGGACCTTATTGTGCTCATGCCGCCCCTATATTTCATTTAAATTAAAGTCCGCCATTTAAATATGCAGTTCAAATCAAACGTGAGCCATTTGAGTCGACAACAAAAGTGGCCGAACATCCCAACTACAATTACACTTATGCACTTGAAAAACTAAAATTGGCATATGATAGCGATAGCTACTTACAAAGATTAGAAATATTGAAAGATTTTTGTTCGTGACTGCTATCTGACCTTTTTTGTCCTAACGGCTGGAGATCCATATCGTAAAAGGTTACACCCGATTGCTTTATCCTGGGATTGTCAAACCCTTGGATACGAAAAAGCAAGTTTCACGATTTCATTATTACCGTTCAATAAATTCTGATACTTTTAGCCGAAATAAGTACCAGAGTGGAGACCGAGGGACGTTCGTGGGACCTATTCATGAGAGGGGGAAAGTGGCATATTCAACAACTCGCACTGGCTTTGCGTTTTTGGACCTTTACTCAAGGTGATTCCTAGGTCCGAACCTAACTGGAGGATCGTATGCAATACCCGCCCACTGCTGAGCACCGGTCTCAGTCTCATCTCACTTTTGTGAGGAAGCTTAGGCCATCCATCTCAGGGGCCCGACCTGGATTGGTACACCACATGCTCCGAAATCATTCTCGGGCATGTAGGTTTCCACACAGTGTATTCCTTCGTCAGTGGCGTCAGCTGAGACCAAATCAAATTCTGCCGTATTAGCGTATTTACGAACATTCTCGGTGGAAATCATATTTTGTTCTTATACATCCGCAATCTAAAGCTTCCGTCATACCCGTATTTAGCCACTCATTGTGGTCGTTAGGTGCTCGGCCGAACGAAGTTCCGGATCACGTCTCGCTTCATGCAGCTACTAAAAAGAAGGACGCTACTACGCTAAATATGAAAGCGAGATTGCAATGACGGCGACATATGGTCGACTGACACAAACCTCTTTTAGCGGGATAAATGCTGTAAAACGAGATACTTTGTTAAATAAGACGGCGATTAATCAAGGGAGACGTCCTCAGTTTCATGTAAATGGTGGGAAAGAAAATGTCGTTCAGCATAACATGATGTGAATGTGTGCGTGAAGCTTTATGTACGAGCGAACCTACAATCGCGGCTGCTTCACTTTCAAATTTAGCGTTGTGGCGGCATCCTGCTCTTGTATAGGTTCATGAGATGCAGTTTGTTTTTTTTTACTTTTTCACAGCAGCGCTTGGCAGATGGCGCACTGCGGATCCATAATATTGTTAAAATTGTAAGGCCGTTGAAATACTTTCACGTCACGTTCTGTATTAAGGCATCAGAGCGGATGTCTAGAATGTCGAGGTTTTAGACTTATTTTATAATGGCGCCATTTTAATATTTAATACTTGGTTCAATTACACCCTACAGTGCTAATACTAAAAACATCTCAATTACATCATTATTGTAGTCGTGGTAAACAACTGTGGAACTGCGAAGACGCAACATTTGAACGAACTTTCATTTACCATTTGGCTACAGTTTGCCTTAATTAGGATCTCTCGATTAGCAATTAGCATGTTTTACTCGCCTTGCATTGCAATTTCCCGATTAGTAACTTTTACTAACGCTACCTCACGATTCGTTGTATCATATTCTAGAATCGTCTGATTCGCGTTTCGCCTATCTTGATCTAGGCTCGCGACTGTAGGCAGCTGGTTAATATATGCCGGTACTTGTTTGAAGGGCGTTGTTGTTGCATTCCTAAGGTGATTTGCTGCTACTGATACATTAAGCTTCTCTGTGTCTGTTTTGATCAATTTTATTTTCATCCATTGACCATTCAATTGAGGAATTACATCAGATTAATTATTTGTTTAAAACAAATTCTCTTCATGGATGGATGTATTCCGATTCCGGTGGTACAGTCTGGTAACTTTCATTACTTGGATTTTGAACCGTTTAGGTAGATTTTAGTTAGGACATGACAATATCTAATGACAGGTTTCTGTGATGCCGTATCATTTCAACTAAAAGTTGTTCATGTCACTCTTGACTTCTTGCCTTTTACCTTATGTTGGTTTGATAACTTCAATATTCCATCCATTATTATCGCATACTTTCCTTTATTTATTCCATTTCAACGTATTTATTTTTGCCTTCAAGCGAGCTCTCTTCAATAATTCTCCACACATTTACAAAGAGAGACATTTTTCTAGGCACGCTTGATATTATTTCATATATTTCCATTGGCTATGTTAATGGAGTTGGTTTTACATAACTCGTCCTTGCCGGCATGATGTCATTCCGCTGCTGGACATTCCCATTATATTGTTCTAAATTAACAACAGATTCGTCATTAGCTGACACCTGTATTTAAAATTGTTTAATCTTTTTAGGAGAGTCAATGTTTGGCATGTCATTATTGCGAATAAATTATTAGTGTTATAATTAAAAAAAAACTACAGAAGTAACCAATTAACAAACTACTTTATCGGTGGTTATGATTCATGTTATATTTTTGCGTGAATAATCATTTACAATTCCAACGACATGAAGATCTGTTATCTTCGAATAATAATTAACATTTAACTAAAATGTGTGTATAACTTCTATTTGAAAAGTGTGTAGTGGTAATCGTTTATTTGATTAATTCTCGATAGTCTCGATGTGACATCCAGTTTATTGGTCTATTCAATACATAGAATCTTCCAAAACATGTTCTTCAATGCCATCAATGGATGTGGAGGTCTTGAATGGAATGGGGGGCGGATGTGGTAATATCCCTGGTTAATCTCTGTGTCTCGAACCTTGCTCGATGAGTGTTGCCTTGTATTTGAATTAATTCCTACCTATCTCCTATAAAAATATTTTTATAAATAAATGTATGATTTATCAATCTCTTTATTTCATCCTGCGTGGGAGAGATGAGCAGATCGATCGACTGATGGTAAGCACCACGCCTGCCCATAACAATCGCCACTCAGGGCCGCTGTTGGCTTTGACCACCGAGTCATGTAACGCGCTCATTTGAAACTGTCAAAATAAGGTGCGGGAAGCTAATGCTTTTTGGAAAGTTTGGTTCAAGATAAGTTAAAAGCGCATTATGGTATCACGCGTTTTCGGCAAGGAATCTCACGTGGGATAAGGGCCCAGAACTGGATTGCGATATCTTGCGCGTAACTGCACTACGCTTGTCACCTTGATATTGAGACATCGTTGAAAATCTCTTAGGTATTGAATCTAATTTAAATATAGGGTGTTTTAAATACCTAGGCGTCATCCGATTAGCAGTGCCAATTCCAACACGAATTAAATTCGAATCTCTCAAAATCTCTCACAACGCTGACAATGATGACGCCAAATGACAATACCCAAATCGCACATCAGATGAACACAATAGCCAGGTTACCGGGTCAGTAGTTACATAACTCCATTACTGAGTATCGGTGTTCTACAGTACTCAAGCTTGCGACATTTTACTATAAAGATTAATAGAAGGTAGTATTTACGTACGCGCCTATAAGAAAACAGTTGGTAATCCAAGAGGTAACTTTGGAGACTGAATATTTGTCATATATACGTAAATATATACCATCCTAAAATTGACGATCTCAATAACCAAAATATACCAACAATAAAACTGAAATGTATGTCTATTATGTTCAAAATAAATGTCAAAATTAAGTAAAAGCTAGTTATTCGATGCCGAGCGACAAATGGTCTATCTGTATATCTCAGTAAGTTTGTCTTGAATTGGCTCCGAAACGGCTGACACTTTTTAACAACATCGCTTCATAGATAGACATTCCTTACTAAGATTTTGTTTTTTTTTTTTTGTTCCCTTCTAATCTGTAAGAAGTCTTAATTGCGTGAAATTAGAACCTCAATCACTGTGTTCCAGTGCACCCCCATCCTCTATTGTAGTATATGAGGTCATGCGATATGGTCCTTGACGTGCGTAAGCGCAGGCGTATGTTATTGTAGGAAGTACCATCTCGTAGGCCCGCGAATATGTCTCATTATTTCTCAGATTTATGATTGATCAATGTTAGAAATACAAACGATGATAAGTGTATGACTGGGTAACAAAATTAAGTTGAATTGTTTAATGACTTTTAGTCATTCATGATGGTGTTGTTTATTAATACAAATTCTTCAAAAAAAGAAAAAGTAAATTTGCAGAAATATTTGAATCGTATTAGGAGAGTCGAATTAAAAACAATTTTCAACGATTTATTTATTTATCCGCATTAGATAAATCCCAATAAAATGAACGCCATAGCATAATCCCATTAAAAAAATATATATATTGACAAATATCCTAAATGTGAAACATTAGTGACCCGGTGTAGCTCTAAAAACGAAAAAAACTGTTTGAAATTTAAATTACCCGCTATAACAGAAACGTACCACCTTAATAGCAGGAACTACTATAGATTAATTCTCGATATTAAATATTAGTGGAAGCATTCTTTGATGTACCAGATCTTACGCCGCTGTGACGTCAGCTAGGCCGACGAATAGGTATGAAGTAAGCCTAGGAATGCGTGAGATTATGCAAAGAGCTATTACTATATTATTGCTCTAGCTAATGCCCGCGACTCCGTTCTCTTTGGCCAGCGTAACGGAAGTTATAATAAATCTCTAATATTTTGTATTATATCCGTGTTGTGTGATGGAAATCGTGAATAAAAACACCACGCAATGATTTCGAAAATGTATGTTCTTTTCTCACATTTCATTTTCTTCACATTCAGCTCATCTAAAGGTTCTTCAAGGTCCAGGTCTTCCTAGACCTAGGCCTGGACCAGATTGGCTCAGAGTCGGGATGAATGGCGTATGAGGGAGGAATCTTATTGGTTGATTGAGCTGTTTGTGATGATGATGATCATCATCATCTAAAGGTTGTCTGTAGGAGACTGATTTTGGCGATAAGGTCGCACGTTGTATTACTTTTTGATATGCAAAAAGAGTTATTTATCTTTCTATATTTTCCAAAGTGAAATCTCCACTATAATTTGCCGATTACGATTAAAAAACAAACAGACACCACCAACATGTAAAGTCTCAGAAATTTTAGTGCAAACAAAGATGTAGGACAAGTTTTAGCTATTACGTATCCTAAATGCAATTGCATAATCCGAGCTGTTATTTGGAAAGTGCTAAATCTTATTACTGCATGAATATACGGTAGAGGCATCGCGTATTTAATTTCTTATCAAAGTCTGTTCTTCCCATATTCCTTTCACTGAGCAACAAGCCATAAACTGCACAGATCCCAGTTGTTTGTCGGATGAGGTAGGTCCGACATCTTGTGTCAAAGATTATCAGGCCGCCCAAGGGCCTCTGTTATCAATCGATAACAACCGAGACCGACAACTTAACCTGCCCTATTGAACGATAGGTTTTGGCACACGGAGCGATAGAATTGAGCACGTACCTTTCGAAAGTAAGACGTTGGGTGCGAAACGAAGATCGAAGACCAAGAATCGGGTTGCAAAGCGCAAAACTTACCGCTAGGTCCCAATCTTACAAAAGATAGGAAAGGACAGGAAGAAAGAAAGAAAAAAACACATTCGGATAAGACGTGTGTGTGTACACAACAAAAAACACATACAGCCTTGCACTCACGTCTCCCACTCCACTCACAGACTGCCTTGCCTTTCGAAAACTCTTGAATAATACAATACTACCAAAAAGTTACTTCCCAAATTCACATCATCCTCAACCATTCCAAACTTGCCAAGTATCCACAGAATTAACGACATATACGGAAATACTCTCGAACACCGTTGTAGTGCATCAAAAATATTTAAAATTAACTCGCGCGCAGCGAAGGAGCCGCGACAAAAATAACGGGGGCACTTCCTCCAGGATCCAAGCCGATACGGACGAAGCTCCCGATCATAATGAAAGTGTAAAATGTGAAATAAGTGAAATATTTGAAATAGTTTATGATATTGAGTGTGATATTAAAGTGGAAAATGGATCTAATCGAAATAGGAAGAATGCAGGTGAGATATTGCGCTTTGCTATAGTAATTTCTAAACTGGACTCTCATTTTAATGCTAACGAAGTTAACTAAACTAAGAATCATTGTACAATTAATGTTATCGAGTTTATTGTAATATAGTTTATGTAATAGGTGGTTAAAATAAAAATATGGAAGAAGATACTGATACAAATTTGCCTGTTAATCGAATTAAGAATAATAATGTAAAATATAATAATTACAGTAAAAAAAATGGATTTATGTGATATAAATGATAGAGAGAAGTCAAACCTGACTACAAAAAAAATAGAATTACATTTTTTGGAGTGGTACGGAGGTTTGGCAGAGGACAGTTGGCCAGTTATACAGATGGCTTGGCAGCGGCCCATATAGGCTTGCAAATTGGTCTACAATAAGTAGCAATAACAACTCTCCCGTAAATGGTATATACTTCGGGTTTCTCCTAAAGAGACAATGCTAGTTTTGTAAAAAAATTAAAAACTTATATTTCGTATAGAAATAGGTCCTTCTTTTTTTTTTTTTCAAATTCGGTTTTTTATACATTTTCCTTACTAGTAAGTAAGGTTATTAGTATTATCCACCTCACGAAAGTTACAAGAATGAGACTCTTGCTCATCAGTTGGCTGATATGGGTTGATGATGATGGAGATGATAACATTATATAAAGAAAATCTTGTAATATATATATATATATATCATTATATTATAATTATTATAGCACCGTTTTTTTGCATGATGATTGGAGATAAGTATATATATATATATTTATATATATATAAAAAACCGGTGCACAATTTAGCACAGAGTCACCAGAAGATAAGATAAACCTAGATGACGATCATAAAGAAAGTATTTCAAGGATTCCAAATATTGTTTTTGTATTTAACTCTTTATCCGTTTTGTGAGTCAAATAATTCTTGTTTTTTAAACAAATGATTGTGAATCCCAACTAAAATTTAGTCACCGTTACAATTTGAATAGTGCTATGAATCATAGATCGTCTCCATCTCTCTTCCTGTAAAAACACTTCCCGTTTGAATAGACTCGAGGGGCTTAAGACAGGAACCTCCATAAATGGCGACTTAAATCGATAATTTTAGACATTAGTAGTGTCTTATAGATGCCTAAGAATGTTTTATAATAGCCAAAAGCTTGAAGAAAAATATCATATAGTATATTTAATTACTTCAAACCGAAACATATTTACGTTGCGTCGCTAGAAAATGACAAAAGCTAGGACAATAGCTGGTTCGCTTCAGCCTGAAATGTTTACATTCCATTGTGCACCTGCCAATGGCATCTTTCTCTTTGATTACGAGTCGGTATACTCACATTTGATTAATGATTTCTGCTTGTAAACACTGACTTGGTTTCTGAGACGCTACGATTTGATTTCTGGGACATTCGCTTATACTAAATTTCTGGGGTGCTTCGACTTAGTGAAACGAATTGATTAGATTTCTGTTTTTTTTTGGGATGCTGAAACTAGCTTGCTAAGAGTGCCTTATTCATAAAAAAGTAAAACGTCCTGAAAAAAATTGTGGAAAGATAATGTTTTGCCTTGTGTTGCACTTTAAATTTCACTAACCAGTTTGCAAAACGTTTCGTTAACTATTTGTATAAGGGTTCATAAGGATAATTTCAGTTGAAATGATCCAGGGATTGGGAAGGACATCGTCTGCTATGCTATACATAGATAGGAACCAAGTATAAAGTATTATGGCCCAAGTAAGCTACGGCTTGGTCCTTTGTTTTGTCTTCTCGTTTGAGAATTTGGCTCACTGCCATAAAAATAATTAATATCAAGACCTTTCTAATGTCAGGGTGGCCGCAATGACGTAATCCCTTAATATAATTAGTATAACAACTATATTTACCTATCTTTGTACTATATTCCTATCTCTACTGAAGTGTATGTGACTGAGCCATGTGTGAATAAAACATATTTTTGCAAACATAACTGGATACGACTATTTAAAGATCACTGACTCTATAGCTTTAAGTATTATGATCTGTTCATTTGTCTATTTGTTTGTTTGTACGTTCTTGTCGCAAAACTTGCTTTTTTTTTACTTGACTGGGTAAAGAGACGAACCAGTCTTAACTAATCTACTGAAAGGATTCTAATTGGGGAATCAGTGCTTGGTAGCTTCTACCTCAACCTCTGGTCAAATTATTTTTGATGCCGCCGCGCATAATTCCTAGTAGTACCGTGTGTGTAGTATATTATTATTCTTGTCGTATTTATCCAGTTTCCGACCACCGTGCGATAATTTCCCCATGTCCAGTATTGCAAGGATTACGGTTCCTATGGAGTAGTATAGAATCTACATCAAACGCGATTCGTTCACCCTTCTCAGGTGGGCGGTGCAGTCTGACATCCAAATAGTTCCCTCGGTTGAATCCTCTTGCTTCGGAATCATAGTTCTAATGTGAAACGGTGCATCTGAATTCAGAACATGGCAAAACAAAAAAAGCTATCTAGTACTTTGTCTCAGATAATATTGAACGTAAAACAGAAAATGTTTACTGTTAATACTGTGCACAAAAACTGCAGCGCAGATTAGAACGGGGCTCGCGATGCCTTGTTGTAAAAACTGTTCTAAACCTTCAGTTTCGTTCGTGTAGTTTATTCTAAAGCACCGTTTGTATGAACCCAACAATCATCAACGAAACGTTTACGTGTGAATGTTTCCCTTTCGTTGGGCAGAAGCCCAGTATATACAGTGTTATGGCTATTGTCTGATAGAGGCGCCAAATTGCACTGCCCACGTGCGTCCACTCAGGAGTAATTTGGTTTACTACTGCCGCATTGCAGTCCCGTTGAATGCCCAGCGGCCTTTTACAATGGAGGCGGGAGTTAATAGAAAATATTTTCCAACGCGTTTTTGATTTTCGTTTTTGTTAGGCAAAAATCTTCATGGCCGGCTCGATATTTTCGTTCACACTGATTTTTGAGACACCCATGTTAAATTCGACTGCACGTGCGGAAAATCAATAGTCGCGCATAAAACAGCCCTGTACGATAAAATTACCATAAAGAACCCCTTCAATATAGTTATACTTGTTTGTCTGGATTTTATTGTAAAATGTTAATACTTTATTATTTATACTCCAAATTTAATCTCAGGCTGCTGTTCTCGAAGCCTTATATAATAAAAAAAAAAAACAATACAAAAAAATTTATATATGTCTATGAATTCACTTCACTACTGCATATCGCATTAAAACTATTCCAATATGAATTTTCAAATCATTTCAACCATCTAAAAGCTTTTCATAATTTACCACTTTCATAAACCATTTGGAATCCAAACAGTTTCGATCCAAATGTAGAGTTTACTTCCTGCTTCCACGGCACTTTCATAGCTCGAAACGTGAACGGTTCATTCATTGAAATACGTCAGCGTTCTAAGATTAGCCTTTCGCCGGTGGCTTTGCGTGATTTTAACCTGTTCAACGTCTCTCCCTTATGATATTGTTCAACTAGGGACTATGTACTAGGGATCAAAACATTGGTCTATCAAATATTTGACAACTTGTAGAGAAATTTAAAAAATGGGTTTAACAGTTTGTCGCCGGCTGTTTTATAAAAGAAAAATATAAAATAATGTCAAATGAAAATTAGTAACAGGGTACTGTTAGTACAAATTTTCATCTAAATTCATTCGCTTTTTTCGCTAAAGACTGTACTTTCCGTTAACCTGGGAGAGTGAATATTTCTATTCAGGTGTATCTACCATGATTGAATACACGATTAATTAGCATTAGGTGAGATAGTGGTCAACCGCAAACATATCCTTTTAAAAACATACCCCTTTGGACAGTCGGGTAAAAATGTATATATTACAGCCTGATTTGAATGTTGAGTACCGAATCATCCCCAACCTAAATTATAAAAAATAAAAAACGAGTGTGCTTTGACCACACGACCGAAGTAAAACTTCGCTATGGGAGAAAGGGAGAAAGAAAATGTGTGCTTGCACCTCTCTGTCTTGCCCGTACAGTAATACGAAACGTAACTCTTTCTCTTTCTATCTTCACTCACTTCTATCTGCCTCTCACTTACGTGCGCCTCTCCCGATAACACTTTTCGTAACGCTCTCTTCACGCATTCACTCCGTTACTCTCCAAGTAAAGCGTGCGTAAAGAAGTTTTACTTCAATAACCATAGTAAAAGCAGTTTATCCATGAAGACGTTACATAATGTTCAGAAAAAAAAAAACCATGAATAATTCAGCACACGTGGGCATGGGTGTATTATGACGGAAGCTCGTGACACTGACACACTTGGCAGTTTTATGTGGGGTTGCGAAAATAACACTCGCTGGCGGAATCTGTCCCGTAAGTCGCTGGCCTTGTGAAACGCCGACGTTTATATCAAACGCGTGAAAGTTTAGTACCTCATGCTAAATATTTGTAGACTAGCTGCGCCTCGCGGTTTCATCCGCGTTTAGTATTATCCCGCATGAACTAATCATTATTTTTTACGGGATAAAAAAAGCTTGTATGGAAAAAGATAACTAATGTGCAAACATTACTGTGTTCCGGTTTGAAGGGCATTGTTTCCGGCGAAATTACTGGGCATATGATGCTTTAGAGCCGATGCGATGTCTCAGGGTGACGAGGCAGGGTTCTGGGTGGCGCTGGGACTATTATGGGCATGCATAGAGCTTACCATCAGGTGAACGACTTGCTCGTCTCGTCACTCAGTCAAATAAAAAAAAAGTTTCAAATCTCAATACTATTTATCGCCCTGAAATTCATTGACGACTATTCAGACGGATGTAAGGTTTTCGGCATAATTAACTGGACACTTTAATCCTCGGTTATTATCAATTGATAACGGAACAGTTTCTTAAACCACTTTAGACCCTTGGGCAGCCTAACAAACTCTGACCCTACCACGTTCGACAAAACAAAATACGTAATCATTCTCATACAAAACGTCTTCCAAGCATTTATCTCACAAAAGAGGAAACGGCCAATCCCTTTACCTTCTCGTAAAGTGATTTATGGGACAACCACGCTCGAGATTGACATTGGCCGTACGGAGAGGTAGGTGATTAAATTACATTATATGTGGGAGAATTAATGTGGTACTGGCAATGACGTTTTTTATAAGTCATTAGGTATTTGCAATTGGATCGTTTTGATCAAAACTCTTCAAGAAGAGTTAATCTTTTTATTTTGTTAAGTATTTTACGGGGTTTTTTTGGCGGTGGCTGTATTATTGATGGCTTAGATTTCCAGGGTGTGTAGAACGATTTTTAATAACAATGGAGGTTGATACATTAAAATGGACAACAATATCTTACACTACTATTTTTTAAATTAGGTACCTACTAAATGACGTGATGAGCAAGTCGTTCCCCTGATGCTAAGCGCCACGCCTGTCTATAATAGCAACAGTGTAATTCAGAATTTTCCTTATAAAATCTTGTGGCACTGCACTGCGCTCGTCACTCTTAGACATCGACTCTAAAGTCTCATATGCCCTGTAATTTCGCCGGAAACAGTGCCCTTCAAACCGGAACACAGTAATGTTTCCCCGCTACTTCTTGGTGGATGAATATCAGGTAAGGGTACGTCCCCAGGTGGACTCTCGCAGAAGAGACCTACTACTACAAAACTAATATTATAATGCGTAAGTTTGTGTTACCGCTTGATGTTGATGTTTGTTACCACTTGGCTCTGAAACAGCTGTACGGATTCTAACGACATTTCGTGTAGGTATGCAATGTTGTACCGCTAGTTGAGTTAAGTTATACAACTGTTTCAATATTAACAGATTCAATTATAATAATAAACTTTTCTTAATCCTTACTTATATTATAAATGCGAAAGTAACTCTGTCTGTCTGTTGCTCTTTCACGCCTAAACTACTGAACCGATTGAAATGAAATTTGGTACAGAGATAGTCTAGAGCCTAAGAAAGGACATAGGGTACTTTTTAATGCGATAAAAGAATTTTAAGGGTTTGAAATAGGGGATGAAAGTTTGTATGAAAGCTACATTGACAGCGAGTAACATAGGCTATTTTTATCCCCATATTCCCGCGGGAACAGGAACTACGCGGGTGAAACCGCGGGGCGCAGCTAGTTATTTATATTTCGATTGACATTAAAAGTAAAATGATTCAGGGATAGCTACCATACATTTGACATTATATGAGACTATAATTGGATGACAATACGACGAACGCGACTTGCCATTTGTTCATTTTCGTTTGAATGTCGTTTCCTTCCTGTTCCATTCATATTGTATTTTGATTAATTGTAGGCGTTTTACAGTAGTTACTGGCCATAAATATTTATAACTGGTTGGTTTCAGCCACGTAAAACTATTAACCCACAATGACCGTGGATTTTTACGGGGTAAAAAGTATTCGATGTTCTATACCAGTGCTTAAAGTATGTATGTACCAATTTTCGCCAAAATCGGTTCTGCCGTTGCGCCGTGAAAAGAGGACAAATAAACAAACACACTATCTTTCGTATTTAAAATATTAGTCTGATGTCAAAGATAATTTAATGCCAACCACGTCACAGAGGTTAATAACAATCGGGTATTAGTTGTCATTTATCTGCGGTAGCGGTGACAGATAAATTAGTGATCCTCCATCGAGAAATTGCCCATTATTTGCATTCACGGTTTGCAATAGATTTTTATTTAGACATGTTTCTTCGTAAACGTTCTTTTTGCGAGTTTTTGGACTTTGATAACAAATTATCCGCGTCTCGCGCTTCGCAGCGGTTTATTCATCTGTATCTGTTTTCTTATGATATGGGTCTTCCCCAAGAATCAAAAGAAGTACCCTTGCCATATATTCTGTAAAGGCTGGCTAGTCGCATTGTCGTACGTTCCAATAGTTTATTTTCCGATACATTTTCGAGTTCTTTTTCTCCCGTACAAACACAATACCATATGGCTCCTCGCCTACAAGATACCACAGCTTTACCTTCACAAATCACGTTATTTATCTCGCTTCACAGATGTTACTCGTGGTCGACCAAGCCGAACGATATACCGTGTTGCGTGCGAGTCACCTCCCTAGTCGGTACTTCCTTATCTGCCTAGCCCTTCTGGATGGCTTATCTCGCTAGATTCGGATCCATAATTCGTCATGGATTTGTGGGTGTACTGAACAGTGTGATTTTATCCATCTGAGAGTATCGCAGCGAGAACGCGATGTGCTTTGCGGAAACTCTTCATGATCGCTATTCTCGCATCGATGCTGTGTTTTGCGAAACTTGTATTAAATTTACGCGTATTCTTGGCTAATGGAGGTCCTGTTCAACTTCCAGATTCACACATCACTCCTTACACCAAACTTTTCCAGAATGTTCTGTCTTTAACTGTGCTTATGGCATCTGGTAACTATCGCGCAAGGACATCCTTATTATCCAAGATTATGGAAGAAGTGTGTTTGTCGCGAACTTAAAATAGTCTTTACATATCTATACTTATCAACGAAAGCTAGCATACCGGGCAAGAGCCTCCGCAATCGATAACGTTAATTTTAAGAACGGCCGGCGCTCCCATGCTGTTCCTGTCACCACGACAACCAAAGCTGCCAATCGCAGGGCCAATTGGTTGAAATATCGATAAGAAAAAGATTGATCATAATCCTTAATCGTTCCTTCATTGTTGAGGATTGTGACCCCTTCCAACTACGTCCATAAGTGGTCTTCACCTGCTCCGATCTTCGGCTTTGCGAAGTGCCACGTTAACTGGCAATTCTAAGTGGACTTCTCGTCTACCTAGATTTTACTGACGTCTAAGAATAACTAGGAGTGTACTGGCTTTCTATTCTACACTGTGATGCAATACACGTGAAAGTTGGTAAAATAATGTGCAAGCAGTTTTTGTGTCTATTGTGCAATGACCATCTCGTGCCGGATGACAGTTATTGATGGATTACTGATTATTTATTTATTGGTAATTCTCTGTAATGTACATGTAGACACATAATACTTAATAGTAATGTAGTTTTGATGATCGCGATACTTCCACTTGTTTTATTTGTAGCTTATTCAGTTTATTTCTATTATTGTAGTTTTCATTTGCCAGGAATGGCAGAGACGAACATCTTGTCCGACATCCTGTGGAATTTTCCCGAGCAACCTATCGCTTGCCCGCTTCGCTTCTGTGAATTCTTGGCTTTGCAGTATGTAATGCTCTTAGTTATTTAATCATATCTAACGTCCTACTCTTGTTGTTGCAGGTAGAAGAACGAAAACGCGCAATATGGGAGGCGTCAGTATCGCGGCGCGAGGCGTTACTGCAACGCGAACGCGACCGCACCGAGCGGCTCGAGCGGCAGCGAGCGGCGCGCTCGGCGCCGCGGCCAGCGTTCGCGTTCGGTTCGTCCACGCCGCGCTTGCTCGAGCCGCTGGATTCAGGTGGATTCTTCTGGGCCGCGCGCAGGTGTGTGTTCTGTAACTGTGTTGCGCGACGTAACATGCTAATTTTAATAGGAAATGTTAGGAGGAAATCGCGATGTCGATTAATAGTCCTGTCAGTTGCCACCTTCACACAGTTCCCACCAAGGTAGGCCACCTTGGTGGGAAGTGTCATGTTGAATAGCTTTTTTTAAGCGTATCTACAAAGTTGTGGTACGTGAACTACCAAAATATCGATGTTAGTTTTATTTTATAATTTCCACAAGGACGAGTCTCGTTGAGATTAATCTGGACCGCACGTATTCGTGTTGCTGTACCATGAAGTGAAACATGATGTTGCAGAGCAACTTGTTACAGTCTGCTTGTGATGGTACAACTTAAAAAAGATCTTTAAAGTGACAATGCTCTTTTGGGCTGAATATAATGTGGGATAAAGTTATGAATTGTACTGATGATTAACTTTTATGACATTAATTACATATTATAATTATATTAAGATGAGTTATTTTAGGAGTATTTTTTCACTTAGTCTTTTGAATCAGCACATTTTTTTAGTACTTGTTTTATTTTATGCTTAGCTTACTATTTTGGGTGATGGTCCCTTTCAAGTAATTAACTTTTGGAAACCCCGAGTAAATAATAAGTTTTATATATCCCTTTTTCTTTTATTTTACTAATTTTGTGTTTCGTTTTTTCCACCACCAGTACCAACCCCATAGATCAGATGAACTTTTTTGAATCGCTGTAAGCAGTTTTTATTTTTTTTTTTTCAGTTTATATAATGTCCATACTAATTTTTGTTTTGCTGTATTTTGAACTGATCAAATTTGACTAATTTTGTAGATAGTTTTATGTATATAATAAATAGTAGTTGAATGGAGTTATGCATAACATATTTGTTGCTATTTTCGATGCATGCGTGTAGTTGGAATCTTTAAGACTCGTGTCTTTCCCACGAAGTGCCCTTGGTTTTAAAACATCCTCGTTCTTAGTTTCGCCTATATTACCGCTTAGGCCCTTCGTACTTTAAGCGACGCAAGTATCCGATACGTATGCTATATACTCACGTCGCAAAGATTTTGTCGCACACGCTTCGTACCTTACCAATTGCGTGACTCGCGTTGCCTTCATCATCATCATCAACAACCCATAACGTCCCACTGCTGGGCACGGGTCTCCCCTCACTTTCCTGAGAAGGATTAGGCCATAATCCACCACGGGGGCCAGATCCGGGTTGGTGGATAACATACCTGCCACCGAAATAATTCTCGGGTAGGTATGTGGGTTTCTTCACGATGTTTTCCTTCACCGAAAAGCGGGTGATAATTACGTACATATGTTTACGTTGCCTTACGGAGCTATAATTCGCGCGGTCGCGTTTTGCGGTACTGACGCGAGTGACAGATGCGCGCGACAATATAAAGTTTTCACATTGTGCGCGCATTTGTCGCGCTTGTCATCGGGTGAGTTGCGATCTCAGAATTCTACTTTCAAACATGCTGTTATAGTCGCCATGCTACTCGTGTCGTCGAGTATCGGATTCTTTGCGTCGCGTCGTGTACGAAGTTCCTTACATTTTATATACAAAGCGTCCTTTTCCCAAATTATCTTATAATTCCACGTCCACTTTTTATGGGACTATAGGCATGCATGTCTTGCTTGTTATGAAATTCATATTGTTTTATTTTTCGTTGCTATTTACGTTCAGTGGCGATGAAACTGTAGGTACGTTATCTTTGTTTTATCGATTGATGAACGCGTGCACGTGCTTCGATGTGAATACGCATTAATGTTAGAAATACTACATGTGCCACTAATTTGCCGTGCGCGGGGATCAAACGCGCGATCTCATTGCGCAATCTGCTCCTAGCTAACTATGCCATGGGCTTGGTTTAGTCATTTTTAAAAGCTATTGACACCACCTACACGCGTTAAGTTTGGGTTTTATGACGCATCATAGATATTTGACAAATTATAGGCAAATGATGTCATAATAATAATCAGTCAGTAATAATTTAGTAGTGGGTGGGCCTCTTCTGCAAGAGACCGCCTGGGAAGTACCACACCTTTGTCAGGTATTCGTCTGCGAACCATTGGTGTGCAAACATTACTGTGTTCCGGTTTGAAGGGCACTGTTTCCAGCGGAGTTACTGGGCATATTATGAGACTTTAGAGCCGATGTCTCAGGGTGACGAGCGCAGTGCAGTGCCGCGCAGGATTATACAATGCGAAGTTTTGGGTGGCGCTGTAACTGTTATGGGCAGGCGTAGCGCTTATCATCAAGTGATCGACTTGCTCGTCTCGTCACTCAGTCAAATAAAAAAAAAAAACTACATGGAAAATATCACAATATAATAGCAATATTTATCAGTTTTATATGTAGTTGACAGAAAGAAGACGACAATTTTTTTTATGGATTTATGGGTATAAATCCATAAATAATCCATAATCCAGAAATCCATAGAATAGAATAGGAAATTATGTATTGTACTTCAAAAAGAAACGATACAGAGATACAACAAGAGGTTGATATAAGGTAGCAGCCAGGGTAGGGCGGGGGGTGCGGGGCAGGATAGTGGCGGCCATGGCTGTCTTTAAAAGAAAGAAAATGCGTGTTCTTGATCAAATCGATATATTCGATGTGGAGCCAAGAATCGAACCTGGTGTCATTAGGTTGAAAAGCGCACAAGCTATCGCTCGGTCACCATATCTCCTGTTAGTGAAGATCACACACACATAGGCACAGAGCCGCGCCCTTGATAGTGATAAGAAAATGCAGTATCATCATACATTTGCTGTGTAAAAGGTTCACCTAATCCATCAGCTGATATGATTATGTTATATGGCGATTCAAATTGAACAAGGTATTAATCTAGATCTATTGCTACTTATAATAAAGCAGTAATGAGCAAACAGTCTTTTTTTTATTTGACTGTGTGACGAGATGAGCAAGTCGTTCACTTGACGGTAAGCGCTAAGCCTGCCTTTAACAGTTACAGTGTCACCCAGAAGTTTGTACTGCGTAATCCTGCGCGGCACTGCACTGCGCTCGTCACCCTAAGTCACGGTTCTAAAATCTCACATGCCCAGTAATTTCACTAGAAAAGTAACCATTTAAAATCTTCAAAATCACCGACACAAACGAAAACCCTTCACTAACTAGAAAAGATCTAATTATCTTCAAACGTCTGAACAGATTTTCTTGAATCATTGCTAAGAAACTCACCGCTAAATCACGTTTTAAACAAAAAAAACTACATCAAAATTGGTTTATCCGTATGGGAGATGGGTACCACAGGCTGGTACACAAATACACAAATAGTTTAGAAGAATTATAGGTATGCCCATGGATAGCAGTCATTAACACGTTCACTGCTGAAAACACAACTGTCGTGTTTTTCATAACTTGCCACGAGTACGGCAAAACACAACTGTTGTTTTTGTTGTATGGGAAAACACTATGGCGCGTGCAGAGCCGCACCCGTGGCTGGACGAGCAAAACGGCTCAGCAGTCAAAGTGTTAAACCACGTCAGATGCCCTTGGGTCGCCTGACAAGCTGCGACACCCGAGTCAAGTACCTCATTCGTAAAAAAGATCAGTACTTTTTAGACATTTTAGACCTGCCAGCTGCCCATTTGCACTAAGTTATTTGTAGTGGGAGGCCTCTTCAGCAAGAGACCGCCTAGGGAAGTACCACGCCAGATATTCATCCGCCAAGCAGTGGTGTGTAACATTACTGTGTTCCGGTTTGAAGGGCATTATTTCCAGCGAAATTACTGGGCGTATGAGACTATAGAGCCGAAGTCTTAGGCTGACGAGTGCAGTGCCGTGCCGCGCAGGATTATGCAATGCAGGGTTCTGGGTGGTACTGTGACTGCTATGGGCAGGCGTAGCGCTTACCATCAGGTGAACGACTTGCTCGTCTCGTCACTCAGTCAAATAAACAAAAGGTCCGAATAGTGCACTTTCAAAACTAGAAGCATTATAAATTACGACATTATCACTGTCATAAATAAAAATAAAATTTCCGCTGTCGATATCTCCTACCTATCTTCAAATCTTTGATAAGATACAATACAAAGAAATACAATCGGACTTCTACTGAAATTACGAAAATAAGCTATTGCTTTCATTGTAATGAACACTTATACTTTGCGCGACAGACCGACAGGCGGACATCAGCGTTTTTGCAGATATATAGGGTTGTTTTTAGACCCTATGGTTACCAACAAACTGAAACTTTAAATAAGAACCACAAGTATCTTCTAGGGTTTCAACTTCAACCACTCTGCCCGAAGATTTTAGGTTGAAATGATTAGACTTTCGACTCAATTAAAAGGCTCCTGTCCCATTCTAGACTTCAGTCATTATAATAAGGCAGTAAAGGACAAAAAGTAAACACTGATAATAATGATAATATATTAAGGAAAAAGTTGAGCAAACCCGTTAATTATTTCGGAGTATAATTATTCAATAATATATATATATTTTTATTATTTAATTATTAATATCACTCGCTTTTCGGTGAGGGAAAACATCGTGAGAAAAACCCACATACCTACCCGAGAATTATTTCGGAGGTAGGTATGTTACCCACCAATCCCCCCGTGGTGGATTATGGCCTAACCCTCCTCACGAAAGTGAGGAGAGACCCGTGCCCAGCAGTGGGACGTTATGGGTTGATGATTATGAATTATTCCACCGAGGTGCCGGCATTATGGCCTAATACTCCTCGAACCGTGCTCAGCAGTGGGTGGATATCGGTCGTGATGATGATGACGATGATGCGCGATTAACACCCAGTTGTATATGACCATCATGCCCACACTCGTCCACTGCTGGACGGAAGCCTCTCCCAGTGAACGCCACTGAGCCCGATCTTTGGCTCTCCTCATCCAGTCTTTGCCAGCCGTTTTTCCCAAATGATCTCTCTAGTTACCTTGCCGGCGGACGTCCCACACGTTTGCTTAAACGCGGTCTCCACTCTATAACTCGTCTACCCACCCCATCGATTGTCGATTCTGCTAGAGATGAGACCGGCCCAGTGCCGTTTAAGCTTGCTTATCCTTTCAGCTATGCTTGAAGTGTACAGTAGTGTAGTTGGACAGGATCCGTAATGAGGAGATCTTCTGCTCCACATCTCGCACAGTCTACGGTCAGTCTACCACAAGTCTGCCCCACTATCGTGCTACATTCTTCGCGTGCTCCAAATTCCTGTTTATTTTTATCCCCTCAACTCTGACATTCCAATATCTAGACTGGAGCTAGCTCATTTAGGTCATTCGCGTCTGCCTGGGCTGTTGGCTCACTAGTTATTCTGTATGGGATGAAATAGCGGTCCGACCTGGAACCTTAGTCAATGTTATGAATGCGATCGTATGTGTATGTTTGTTAGCTAATAATGGAAAGACAAATCTATTACAAGATATATTATTAGTTTGTTTTTAATACGTTACAAGATACAGATTTATTTATGGCTAAAAACACGTGTAATTTCACAACAAAGAAACTAAAATAAAATATTCTAAATTTACCCAAAAATTTATAGATAAAAAACTTTTTTTCTGTTTCTATAGATGAAAGCTATATTTTTAATTCTAATTTCTTATTGTGTTCTGGTCACAGAATAACTCATAGTGCGTTGTTTAGACTTCAACTTTTAGCAGTATAATAAATTAACGTTACGATGTTTGTCATTGACAGATAAAAAACTAATGTAAACAAAACAAAAAGTTAAAAAAGTTACATTAAATTAAAACTAATTTATTCTGCGAATTCTAGGTATGCATTCTTGATAAAATCATGTTTTTAAAAGCATAGATACATTTGACATGGCATCTATTTGATGTAACTTTAAGGTTCAAAGTAGCATGATCTTTTAGAACTAGGTTGTAGGGTTGCATGACTCATATTAATTAAAATGCGTGTAGTTTTCACTGTTCTATTTAGGGTTGTGCTTATAGAGTTTTTGTAACGGATTCGGAAAGAGAGAAATATTGAAAAAATCGAGTAGTTACTTTTGGGTTTTTTTTTTTTCAATTGGGTAGGTATCCGAAACTTTCGGATCATTACGGGAATGCATATGTTCAATGGGTTTTTTCTCATGCATCACGGAAAAGTACTATAATATACACATAGCTTTTTGAAGTTCTTGATTGATAATTGAATAATTTTAAACACTTTGAAATCAATTCAAATAGGACGTTTGATATCCGAAAGTTTTATATCGATTTTGGATATCTTTTATTCGGTTATCCGATAATTTCGGCTACGGTTGTGACAACCCTAGTTCTAATGTACTGCATGACCTTTACAAGGACTGTTTTGGATGAGGCTTTGAAGGACGTGGCATGTAGACTGCGTACTAATGTAAAGTGGATTGGCACGTAAAATATTTGAGACTGTGAAATATTTAAGGTAGTACCCGAGCAAAATACACCGTAACGTCATTGAAATAACGTTTGTAATATTATGTACCAACCGGGTAATTATGACAAAATTGTTTTATAATTAAAGGCTTTTACCTAATTCACCGTGTGTTAGTTTGCATATTGGATATTAGTGTGAGTGGATAGAATTATGTTTGTTTCGATTAAATCTTGAGGAAATTTTGACCCAGTTTCCGTTGTTGAATTCGAACAATAAAAACTGGGTTAAACTTTTCAATTGAGTTGAAAATTAGCATGCATTGTTCCGATGAAAATACAATATCATGTCGATGTAGGCTGATGTGATAATAAAGATGAAGGAGGTAGTTAACTGAACTTTTTCCTTATACATACGCCGGTTAGAGAAAATAGCACCAAGAAACTCTACGCTGTGATGTAATTTTTATAAATATTTGTCATATTTTTTTTACCTATTTAGGAGTCAGACTCTGGTAAGATCTAAATAAATGTCATATTGACTCGTCATTTATTTATTGTTTATCTTTTACAAAGTATCAATTAAGTAATCACAATTGGGCCATTAACCGTTTCGCCCCCACTTAATCCGCTATTCCTTAAAGGCGCTTACACTAGCCACGACTGCGGTTTCCGCTCTGTCAACATTAAAACAATATAAACAGTAAGGGCTCTCCATAAACGGGCTTAGAACGGCCAGTGTACTCATAGCTTTAGGGTGATACTCCAATGATTTCCAAGTGCGATTGGCTCTAAAAGACGCGCTAATGTAAAACTGCGGATTTTCGGACGAAAATAGCAAATTTCATTACAAATGTAATTAACGTCTAACTTTGAGGATTTTTCCCTGTGGTGTCAATTTATCTAGATTTACAAATTAAATAAAAAATACAAAATGTCTTAGGAAAATTTCGTTCAGCCATTACGGAACTTAACACCTAATTTTTACCTTTTTTTATTGTGTCACAGTACACTTTTTAATCGCTTTGCTCTGGCTTATCCACAATAGAAAAGCATAAAAAATAATACCCACCAAAAGTCGTAGTCGAAGTCGAGACTGAATGGGTATCTTCTAGGCAAGCATACTCCACCATCGACCGTGTCGACACTTACCACCAGGTGGGACTAAAATCAAATGCTTGCCTATTCTGCAATAAAAAAAAAACAACTGCCCTTACTGTATGCACTGTTATTGTGACAGTGCCGAATGACGTCATCTTCCTTCCTATAATTATTCATGTGCAGCCATTGTCTCGAACACAATCGCCATTGCCGATTTGTCAATCGAAATTTTGAAGAAAATAATTATGCAAGGCGGGGTCGGTGACCTTTGCATAATTGCCAGACAGTTTATCTGCGTTCGAATGTGTTATCTTGAGGAGCAGAGTAATTAAGACCTTATGTTTTACGGCTTTAGGTTTGAATTATGATATGCACAGTACAGTCTTGTATTTTTTTTATGAGGTAATTTATGTTTATATCGAGTTTATTGTTAAAGTAAATTGGCACAGATCCACTTTCTGAGCACTCTCGTAATCATGATCGCTTTCATTCCTAAAGGTTAACGAATATAAAAAAAAAATACTTCAAATATCGTGAAAAGAACGACTGTGACACGTGAAGGTCTTTTTCGTAATCCAATCCTGAAAATGATCCGTAACATAACTAAATCTTAATCCAGTCCATACAAACTTATAAATAATCCATAGAGCTTATTCATCCAATAGCTAAAACAAACTGAAAGGCTGTTCTTCTAATAAATGGGAAAATGTTGGATGTTTCTTTGTTATTCAATCACGCCAAAACGGACTTAAATGACATTTAACCCTAAAAAATACTAAACTGGAACAAAAAAAAAGCACTTTTACCAAGTCAAACACTTAAGTCTCCGACATAGAGAAATACAGAAAAATAAAAAATCTGATCATTTAATCTAATGATTATGGTTTGAGTTTGAAAAAAAAAACCCTTTAAGTGGTGGTTAATGGCTGAATTTCGCACAGGAAAAGGAACAAAAAATCTAAAATAGACTGTATTTTAATTGAAAGATAGAGTATAATATTCTTTATCCCAAACATCTACTGTTGTAATTAAGCTAAATACATAATTATTTACATAAATATTGCATGCCATTAGATTACCATGTAGATATTGTAGGTAGTAACATAGATTTGTTTTTCATAATGCACTATGATTATTAACTCCATGCTAGTTGGCGCTAAAGTAATTAAATTCAACTTGTGCATGTTATTGTTGAATGTATACTTAGATATATAAATTATCTTCATAGTTTGTTAAAAACCGCACCAGTTTGTTACTGAGAGCGTTAAAAATGCGGACTTTTCTGATAACACATCTAGTATAGATAATAAAATAATTGGAAACAATGTTGTTGAATGGTTTGATTTTGTTTTATAGTAGTTGAGCATATTGCAAACTGTTTTATAAAGCGTGCTGTCATACGATTGAGTTGAAGCAAAACGTGAAAAATGACGTCACGAGTAACAATTCAACATCTAGAAATTAATAAATTACAACAACACCAGATGAGATCATCAAGATAAACAGATTTATTTCCATTTAATATATATATATAGTTTTTAAATTGATATGTGACGTCACGAATCGTATCACTCCTACCCCTTATAACACTTCCTCTACTCCCTCCTCCTGCTTAACACGTTCAGTGCTTAAAAAACAACTGTGCTGTTTTTCATAACTTGCCGCGAGTGCGGGAAAACAACTATGGTGTGTGCAGAGCCGCATTCGTGGCTAGACAAGAAAATCGGCTCGGCAGTCAACGTGTTAACCTGTTACGTAATTTGTGGATTGGCCATAGACAACTATATATGGCTATGTATGTAAATTTATAAATTTTATCAGAACAGTTCGTCAACGCTTCGCATCGTCCAAAACTAACCGTCGCATTCTCTCTCCAGTCAGTGTGTTAAAGGTACATTCGGTATGTTCCAGGGCGGCATCAACGACAAATGTGATGTTCGCGTCTGCGCCGCTCACGAGGCGCGCCTCCGCACTACAGTTGGACTCCTCAGACACTGACAATAAAGGTAAACAGCGCAGGGGCACAGTTAAAACAGAAGAGTAAGCTGTCTTCATAGATCCGTACCTGACGCGGCTTCTAGGGTATGCCTACGCACACAAGGGCAGTTACTGCGAAATTACTGCAAACAAACAAACATACAAATTTACATACTTCTCTTTATTTCCCCAAGTGGACTCTTACGCAAAAGGCCTAACGCTACAAAAACTTTACATCTACCTCAGTAACTCTATCTACCTGTGAACATATCATGCTAAAACCAAATTAATTTATATTCCACCCACAACCCATTAGCAATCGTAAGTCCTTGAAAGTTTCGAAGGTCAGTAAACTAGGTGGTATAACAGTGGCAATGTCCTTGATTCGGTGTCCACTACGATCGCCAGCTATTTATGCACTAGGACGTAATCTGTAGCCTCTAAACGCACCTTGGCTCGATAGTCCGTTTGTTTGTGTACTGTTGGTGACTTTCTTTTCATTATTGAAGTGTTACGTAATAAAAAAACATAATAAAAAATTATTTAGTGTAATTGGAACTGCTTGAATTTGAGCATTTGTAGGGGAGACCGGGTATGGTTGACACACGAGTTGGTTGTCACAGCGGCCATAACAAAAACCTGCGGGGCTACGCAGCACGGTGCGGTTGAGCTTGAGGTCTTTTCATTTTGACGTTTGGTTGCCACAGGGCTCGTCATTCGTATTCTAATGACGAGCCCTGTGGCAATCAAACGTCAAAATGAAAAGAACTCAAGCTCAACCGCACCGTGCTGCATAGCCCAGCTGAAAGAACGAATGAGTTCGATAGGTGATCATCGATCAGCCTATCTATAGTTCGTTTAGGTGTTTGTTATGGCCGCTGTGACAACCATACCCGGCTTCCCCTATACCGAATTAGATGCAAAATGACCCGTATATTGGTACAAGATACTATTATGTACTGATTTGCGAGAGTGATTGCGTTCTTCTGAACCGGGTGGCAATTGAATTTTGAGCCTAGAAGTGTAATTGGAATACCCATTTATTTTTATTGAAGTCTAGAAGTGGGTTTGATTATATTTTTATAAGAAAGCTCAAGATTTGGCAATGCCATACAACGTGGCAATGCCGCTATCATTTTGGGAACGTTGCCAACTGGTAGCGGTTTATTAAACTAGTTTGGCGTTTATTTAGTTTATTATTCTAATTGCTTTTTTAAAAAGGTCTAACGGACAATATGATTGGTATTTAATTTATTATTGTATTATGTTTGTTTTTCTATTGTTTCTAACTTAATATTGTTTTAACGCTGCCAACAAAGGAGTGATGTTCACAAGTCTGTGTAAGTATTTACTCATATGCATATTGTAAAGAAAAATTCTCCACATTCATTCATTCATTCATTCATCCGTTCATTTTTTCTTTTTTTCTTCTAATTTTTATTCCGTCTCTCCGTCACTATGGGTGGTTGACTGGTAGAAAATGCTCTTAGCGTCAAGTCCGCCATTTGTACTAGTTAGTTAATCTGTGCAATAAAGTATTAAATAATAAATAAATAAAAAATAATAATAATATTTGGTAAACATATATTTTTCCTAACAAGCTTTTCTAACCTACGTATTCGGTACGGTGAGCTGATCGAAATCCAAACACCATCAATGTACTGGTAGTCAATGAAGAGTTCCGTGTCCACCTTCCGTTTCTATCAGCTTGCTGCCACTATAACATTGTATTGTCACCGGAACCTGACAGGCATGCAAAATTTCAACATCGGGAACTTTGTCAAGATGGATTTGCAAAAATCTAAGACAAATTAAGTTAAATAAAAGCTTTTAAAATAACATAATTCGCGTTTACAAAACGTAAAAGGGAATGTCAGCGTATTTATAATATCACGTTTCGTATATCCTAATTCCCTCGATATAGGGAAACCTCGATAAGCTAAAGCGGTATGTTAATAAATCCATTTAAGTGTTCCAATACTAGTTTTCCTCATACACAGCCCATACAATTTCTTTTGTCACGTAAATATTATAACGACAAATACGTCATGCGAAATGTTAAAACACCTGTGTTTATTTTCACTGTGAAATGTTCAAGTGGTTGTTGGGGAATTAAATTGGCAAAACTGTATAGTGCTATTGAATTTATTTACTTCAAAAAATAAAGTTAAAAAAAAAGCTGAAATAAAAAGTAGAAAAATATTAAAACACGCTCTTATTAGCTTGGTTTGTATGTATCTATGTATGTAACGGAATATTTGAACGTGATAAAACGTCGGATTAATTTGAAACTTTGCATACTCGTCAAAGACCAATGACAATACAACAAAAAAATAAATAAAAAAGCACACTTTAATAGCAAGCCAACTAAAATGTTGAAATCATAATTAATATCATGGTAAAAACGTGGGGAGCTTGATATCACAGGGTAATTATAAATATTTAGAAAAAACACCTCACGCTTTTTTACCATAACATTATGTTATTGCCTAGTTTAGCCCTGCACGCCATGTCAAAAAGTTCAGTTGCCTGAGGTGCCGCTCTGCCATTCCAGACGAGCCGGAGCGGGCGCCGGCGCCGCTGTGGTCGTCGGTGGCGCGGCGGCGCACGGACCTGGTGCCCACGCTGCCGGCGCCGCGCGCCCCAGGTAGGGCGTACTCCATGACGCGCCTCGACCGCCTGCCGCCCGCGCCGGCCGCGCACCTCAGCCGGACCCGTAAGGATGTCTATTCCGTACCTTGCAGGCTTGGGCGCTTTCGGCAGTTCTCTGACGCTTCTTGTCTCTAACCTGCAGCAGGGCTTGGTGATTTCAAGACGTGTTCCATTTGTCCCATTTGTCTACTATTTCTTGGGGACTGTTAACGGTTTAATGTGGGGCAGCTAGGTTTGGGGCGCTTTTGGCAGTTCTCTGACGCTTCGTGTCTCTAACCTGCAGTCTAAGTCTGCAACAGGCTACATGATTTTAAGACGTGTTGATTTTGTCTAGCATTTCCCATGGAGTCTTAACAGCTTCATGCGGGAATTAAAAGGAAAACGTGTCGCATTTGTCTCATAGTTTTCGGGGACTCTTAATAGCTTCGTGAGGGATAGATGGGGATGGGCTTTTGGCATTTTGGTTTCCTTTCGTGCTTCTTGCCTCTTTGAGCTTGGTGTGGATTGACGATTTTGAAGCACCTTACTAAACCAAAATTCCAAAACGAATGAGGGAATGTCCACGTTTAGTACTACGTAGGATTGGGGCGCCAGCTTGGTGGTTTGAAGATGCATTCCTCTTTGTCTCATTGGCCTACCGTTTCTAAAGAACTCTTGACAGCTTCTTGGGGAAGTACTTCCGAAATATCGAAAAAAAAGTTTCAAGTTTCATTGTTACAATATCGAGTCCCAATTAGTCAGTATCAGGAGTCAAGTCGCAATCAACGTCACGATTCACTATTGCAGAGAACACGAAATAATACGTTTTGAATTTGAGAATTGGTTTTGGGGTAGAATTTTAAAGGTAACGCTTGTTAATTCTAGGTTCCTAAAGCTTAATTTCCCTCGATTAATTATCTAGCTCAACTACAGTCGCAAACTTGGGAATTTATTTTGGGATTTTGAGACCCTATTCGAATTCGTATCGCGGTCGTTGCTTCCAAAACTATACATCGCTCCACTCGGCGAGTCTTATTTACTTACGTAATTGTTTGAACAAGCTTATTACGCAATTGAACTAAGCTGTTAAACCTGTGATTTCGGTATTGTTAGCTTTAGAGGTTCGTAATCAGTTCGAATACGTTTTGGACCGGCACAATACGTCCGATTTTTTCCATTCGATAATCTGACCCGACTACCGAAACGCGTTCGTTGCATACGTTTGTTTGAACACGTCCGATCCGACAATTGGATCGGACGTCCGAGTCGGAAGCAGCGCCAAGGCGTACGATCCGATAGTCTGATTAGACAATCGGAAAGCAAATCGGATGTATATTGCCGGGCTTAGGCAGTAACGAAACGGGCTCGATTTATGTCGTTTGTCAGGATAGGGAAATGTCTCTCATTATGAGATTATGATTGTTAGTGTCGATAGCACAATTTCATGTAAAAAAAAAAAAAAAAAAAAAATGTCTGAAACTCGTGTCCTTTGTTCTGATCCGACTCCATTTTATCTCAAATCAAATTATTAACACTTATAACCTAATTTAATTACTCAGTGCCATAAAAAAAAAACAATAATTTGGAAAAAAAAATCGTATGTTTTGTGAAAAAAGTTTCCTTTGTATATTTTTTCTAAATTAATTTTTAAAGTCATAATTTACATACAATTTTCGCCATTGCATTTGTGGAGGGAAAAAGGTAAAGGTATCAGTATTTTCTTAGGCTAGCTTTCTTCCATCATGTATCGTAATGGTGTGGGTAAACAATCTTCACAAGGTAAGAGCTCCTTTCAAACCCTGGACCCTTGGACGCTTTCCACTGATGAAGGTATTTGGTCTTTCAAGCACTTTGTTACTAACATGATTATGTCGCTTACTTAATAATTTTTGCCTTTGGTTGTTTTTGGCATTTTAATTAGCATATTAAACATAAAAAAGGAACTCCGTCCTAATCTCTATACCGAATGAAATAAGCTTCAAAATAGACATGCGTCTGTTGTTTTTTTCGTTAATGTGTCGAGATTGAACCATGCTTTACTACTTAAAATTGAAGCAAGTAAAAAAATAAGTAATAGACAAAGTTACTTTTAAAAAGTTACTGTTAATTTTCAAAGTAGATAATATTTTTTTGAAAAATTATTTGTAACTATCAAATTGATGCAAAAATGGACATTTTCCTATATCTACAAAGGCGTAAAGACAACGTTTATGATAAAAATAACTAAATTGGCTAAGCCCACTTTCTGTGCCTTTTACTTAATCAAGAAAAACGATGACACTTGCCACGTTCGCGCCACTACTTTATCCATTGTACGTGGCCTAGACCTAATCAGTCGAACTAACAAAATAACGTCACCGCTTGCTGTGCAAACTGTAACTAAACCCGTTCGCAACAGAGACCCGAAGCGGAGAGACGACGCCGGGCTCCCGGCCCGGCAGCGCGCTCTCCGCCGCCGGCGTGCTGCGCCGCCCCGCCTCCGCGCCCCGCAAGCCGCGCCCCGCCTCCATCGCCGGCACCGGGGTCAACACTCCCAGAGGTAACGGTGGGCCTCGCTCCCGGCTGTAACGCGACGTAACACTGCCAGAGGTACCACGGCATATCGCTAAACTGGGGTCGCCACTTTCAGGGGTAACATAACACTGGAGTTAACATTCGTAGGGTTAACACAACATCAAAAAGAAAAAGTTTGCAGAGGTAACATGACATAACATACAATTAAGGTTGACACTTCCAGGGGTAACTGGTATCGGTCACCCACCCACCCACCTTATTTATTCTGTGCCGTATTCCCCAGGAGGCGCGGGCGACACCCTGGCGCAGAGCGCGGCGACCACGCCGTCCGTGTCGCGCGACAGCACCATGGTGGGCTGCGGCGACGTGCCGCGCCGCGCCGCCACCACGCCGCGCCGCCCGCGCCCGCAGTCGCTGCACGGGGCGGCCAAACCCGGTATGTGTCACGTGCCGCGGTGTCGCGCGACACGGTGGGCTGCGGCGACGTGCCGCGCCGCGCCGCCACCACGCCGCGCCGCCCGCGCCCGCAGTCGCTGCACGGGGCGGCCAAACCCGGTATGTGTCACGTGCCGCGGTGTCGCGCGACACGGTGGGCTGCGGCGACGTGCCGCGCCGCGCCGCCACCACGCCGCGCCGCCCGCGCCCGCAGTCGCTGCACGGGGCGGCCAAACCCGGTATGTGTCACGTGCCGCGGTGTCGCGCGACACGGTGGGCTGCGGCGACGTGCCGCGCCGCGCCGCCACCACGCCGCGCCGCCCGCGCCCGCAGTCGCTGCACGGGGCGGCCAAACCCGGTATGTGTCACGTGCCGCGGTGTCGCGCGACACGGTGGGCTGCGGCGACGTGCCGCGCCGCGCCGCCACCACGCCGCGCCGCCCGCGCCCGCAGTCGCTGCACGGGGCGGCCAAACCCGGTATGTGTCACGTGCCGCGGTGTCGCGCGACACGGTGGGCTGCGGCGACGTGCCGCGCCGCGCCGCCACCACGCCGCGCCGCCCGCGCCCGCAGTCGCTGCACGGGGCGGCCAAACCCGGTATGTGTCACGTGCCGCGGTGTCGCGCGACACGGTGGGCTGCGGCGACGTGCCGCGCCGCACCGCCACTAAGCTGGCAGTATATGTTATGTCCCGTGTCACGGCACCAAGTCTTTGAAACTCAAATCTCGGGTATAGTAACAGTCACTTCCAAACATTGCGCGAGTCGCGCGCGTCACTGACGTTTTCAGGGTGTACTTCCGTGCATTGGAGCCACGCGATTGACGCGCATGACTGATGCGTGCGACAATACAAATATACGGCGCAAGCGGCGCTATATATCTGACATTTCGTGCATTTTGCCGCACGCGTCAGTCGCGAGAGCTGCGATGAACGAAGTCCGCTTTTTTATCGGAAACTCTCCCACGTGAAATTATGTCCTAATGCAGGTCCATCATATAGCGGAAATGTGTTCGCAAATGAAATTTGAAATAATAATTTCGATTGTAATGTTCCAGTCCCGCCCGCGGCGCCAGGCGATGGCAAGCCGCCGCTACACAGAAAGCCAAAGCTATCCAAAGATCACGATAAGGTATGTGTTGCCATATTATTAAATAATCACGTTGGACTTTTACGAAAATAAAATATCAATTTGTATTTTCGCGTAGGAGTATTGAAATTGTGATTTTGAGACGGTATCCAATCTCAATTACATTTTCATATTAAAGTCTAGGGTAATTACCTAACTTCATTGCGCATCGAATTTCACAAAACCCAGATAATAATCAGTAATTTTTCTATTGATCGCAATTTTTTCCGATCAAAGTTACTTAATCGCCCAAATATGCCCATTTTTCCCTGGAAAGTAGTTAAATAGTTCCCCTTAGCTAACCAGTGACTCCCCCGCAGTCCTTGCGCGGCGCGCCCCCCGCGGCGTCCCCGCCCCCGCCCGCGCGCCCCCGGGACGCGCCGGACAAGGATCGCACGCACAAGGTAACTAGAACGATTATTTTGCCCCAAACATTCAAATTCCTTGAGTTTCAAAAGCACCTGTCTCACAATGAACCCTAGTTTTAAAAAGCCCCTCTTCCGAAAATTATCCCAGGTCAAGAAAAGCTCTTTTCTCAAAATGTCCTCAACTTTGAAAAAGGCCCCTTTCTCAAAATGATCCGTTTCCCAGCATTTATTTCTAAAATTACCCTTGATTTAAAATGTCTTCCAAATGTCGATTTGCTAAACAAAAATAACCCTCATTGCAGGTGATAATAGAGCCGACGCCTGAGAAGAGCCAGGTGAGCGCCGCGGAAGTGACGCACAAACTGGAAGCGCTGCAGATACAAAACGGACACGACCACGCCGACGACAACGTGAGTAGAGATAGACATTCTGGGAAAGTAGTTCCCGAAATATCCCCCATTTAGTTTCAAAAGCGGCGGTTGCCTAGTGGGAGAACGTCCGGCTTCCAATCAGAAGGTCGTGAGTTCAAATCCCAGTGCAGGCACGTACCAATGTGTTTCTGTAAAACATATGTACGTAATTATCACTCGCTTTTCGGTGAAGGAAAACATCGCGAGGAAAACCACATACCTACCCGAGTATTATTTCGGAGGTAGGTATGTTATCCACCAATCCGGACTTGGCCCCCGTGGTGGATTATGGCCTAACCCTCCTCACGAAAGTGAGGAGCGACCCGTGCCCAGCAGTTCATTTAAAAAAAAATACCGCTACATTCAAAAAGTTACTTTGTCAAAGTAATCCTTACTTTTAAACAATTTCCCAAGTGTCAGAAAGAGGGGCATTCTGAAAATGGGGATCCCAAAACGAACACTAGTTTTCTAAAGTTCTCACATAATGTCCCCTAGTTTCAAAAGGCCTCTTTACCATAGTGTCCCTTAATTTTAAAAAATCATTGATCCAAAATGTCCCCAAGGTATCAGGCCGAAAATGATCCCTCTTTCTTTTTCTCTGTCTGTCTCTGAATTGATTCCCATAAGTAGCTATGTGATATTAACCATTTCAGCAAACAACCGAAATTCAAGAACCACTAGCAGATACACTTGAAACGAAACCCGAAATACCCGAGAAACCGATAGAACTGAAACCGGAAACGCAGAAGGAAGAAGCGCCTAAGCCGATCGAGAAGAAGGAAGAAGCGCCCAAGCCGATCGAGAAGAAGGAAGAAGCGCCCAAGCCGATCGAGAAGAAAGAAGAAAAGAGGGAAGAGAAGAAGGAACCCTCGGTGGAGAAGACTGATGAATTTGATATGTCAGGTTAGAGAAATTTGAAATTACAGCAGAAAATAGTTTACTAGCAAATTTTTACTATATTTTATGTAGAAGTCGGGTTGCTATAGAGATTTCGTCTCTCGGGGCAAGGTGGTGACTGTTAACGTGGCTCCATCTTGCCCATCTCAGCCGACTGCTCACGGGGGGGATTTAGTAGGTTCGGGTGTCCCTGTCCCCTCAAGTCACCTGTGGTGGAGGGGATAGTGCAAACTAACAAATAAACAATAACATAGCTCGCTACGCTAAGGCGTGCAATGAGAATACGTTGAATAGTCGGCACGTGTCCCGCAGCGTCCATGTCGGCGCGGCGCATCACCACGGAGGAGCAGGCCAAGGCGGCGCTGGCCGAGCGCCGGCGCCGCGCGCGCGAGGAGCTGGAGCGGCAGGCCGAGCTGGACAGGCAGAGGTAACTGCACGGCACTGCACGGTGCCATACCGCTAAAGGAAAGAGGAAACCTTGTTGGATTACCTTGTTGTCCGTCTGGTTTTTTTTTTAAGATTCTTAGTTTGCACGATTTGTGCATTTGGGACATAATTTAAAGTTACAAATGCTGTTCGTCACAGACGCAGTATTTTTTATGAAGTACTATGTCAACTTTTGACTACATTCTCAGCTGATGGGAAACGTCGATATGGCCCAAGGTGAAACGCATGGGTCTAGATGATACTTATTCAATTTTGACTTAAACACACCGATATTGGATTAGCTAGGAAGTTTCCTGTAACTGCAAAGAATTCTTTGCAGTTAATCACAAACGAGGTTCGTCACACACTACGTAACGAACTAGGTTTGCGCCCAATATCATTATGGTGCAAGTGCTTTATATGTTGTTGACTCCAGACTGCAGCGCGAGGCCGAGGAGGAGGCGGAGCGGCAGCGGCTGGAGCGCGAGCGCGAGGCGCGCGAGGAGCTGGAGGCGCGCGAGCTGGCGCAGCTGCAGCGCCGCATGGACGAGGAGAAACTCCGGAAGGCCATCGAGGTGACTCCACAACGCACCAGAATGCCCGCACTACCCTACTCGACAACTTACGAGAATGCCCCCACTACCCTACTCGACAACTTACCAGAATGCCCCCACTACCCTACTCGACAACTTACCAGAATGCCCCCACTACCCTACTCGACAACTTACCAGAATTCCCCAACTACACTACTGGACAACTTACCAATATGCTCCCACTACACTAATCGCGGGTGACCCTATACTTACGCACACAGTTTCACTTGTTGTTAGTCCTATTCGGCTATTTGTATGAAAAAGTGTCTAGAGTACGACTTTCATGACTGGAATGGCACTTACCATCAAGCGAAAGTCCTGCTCAACTCGTATAATTTACTCATTCTAATACAAAACCTTTTCAATGTTCCAGGCCCAACAACAACTAGAACGCGATGAAGCGGAGCGCAAGACGCGCGAAGAGGCCGACCGCCAGGCGAAGCTTAAAGAAGAAGAAGAGAAAAGAAAGGCGGCGGAAGAGGCCGAGAAGCTGAGGAAAGAAGAGGCCGAGCGAGAAGAGAAAGAACGCATCGCGAGGAAGCAACGGGTCGAGGCCATCATGGCGCGGACTAGGCTTAGGAAGGTGAGTTAACTGTATTCCCCCAGGAACCGTTACCCCATTATTCATAAAAAGTTATGTGACGTTTCATAAAATCGCGCACTACAATTTTGTACTGCGCAGTACTAAGTGACGTTCGATAACTTTTTATGAATAAGGGGTATAAGTTTAATAGTTATTCTGCAATTCGAAGCGGAGAATAATCCAACAAATCAAATATCATGAACATCGGTCTAGCTATTCTTGAGTTATAAATAGTGCAACTAACCCGACTTTGTGTTTTATTTATGTAAAGCTCCAGTTCTGTAATCTCACACTTTACTTTCGTGATTAATTGATAACTCTTTATTAACACCAAAATTACAACACACACTCACTGACTGTAATTTGATATTTATTAAAATATCCATATTGATTATTTCAGGCCGAAGAAGACAAAAAGCAGCAAGACACCAAACAGCCTCTCCCCAACCAGGCGGCGCCCACAGCCGCGCCCGACTCAACGGCGGACGTCACAGCAGTACCCTCTGATAACGGAGCGCCCGCAGCCGACAGCGGAGCACCCGTGGTCGACAACGGAGCGTCCGTAGACAATGGAGCGCCCGCGGTAGACAACGGGACTGTAGCGGCGGATAACGGAAATGTCGCCATTGACGATTTACTGGGATTCACTAGTCAGGTATGTGTAGTGCTTCTATTTAACAATGACATGATTCTCACTTCACTATGTCAGGATTTTCCCTTCACTATGTCAGGATTCTCGCTTTAATATGTCAGGATTTTCATTTCACTATGTCAGGATTCTCCCTTCACTATGTCAGGATTCTCTCTTCACTATGTCAGGATTCTCGCTTTAATGTGTCAGGATTCTCATTTCACTATGTGAGGATTCTTACTTCACTATGTCAGGATTCTCTCTTCACTATGTCAGGATTCTCGCTTGAATATGTCAGGATTCTCATTTCACTATGACAGGATTCTCACTTCACTATGTCAGGATTCTCGCTTTAATATGTCAGGATTCTCATTTCACTATGTCAGGATTCTCACTTCACTATGTCAGGATTCTCGCTTCACTATGGAAGGACTCCTATTTCACTATGGCAGGATTCCTACTTCACTATTGCAGCATTCCTACTTCACTGTGGCAGGATTTTTACTTCGTTTCGGCAAGATTTATCACTATGTATGTCGTGGGCTCCAACGTCACTATGGCAGAATTTCTACTTCTTTACCGTGGGTATTTCACTATGCATGTGCCGGATTCCAATTTCACTATTGCAGCATTTCTACTTCACTGTGGCATGATTTTTATTTCATTACGGCAGGGTTTTTCACCGTGTATGTGGTTCACTGTGGTAGGATTTCCGCTTCATTTTCCCATCTCAGCAGTCAGGAGTCGAGTGGAGTAGATTTTTACTGTGATGTCCGCCATACACTAAGCTTGTCTCCTGTCCGTGTCCAGGCGGCCGCGCCCGCGCCGCCGGCCGCCGCGCCGGGCGGAGCGGCCGCGCCGCACAACAACGGCAACCTCACCGCGGATCTACTGGGACTGTCCCAACAAACTATTGTGAGTGCATGTTTACATTATATACTTATTCATTATTACAGGAGCCTTTCAGAGTGATGTTTTTTATTGAATAACTCTAACTTAATTTAAGTATAAAAATAAGAGAAAGACAGGGGGAGAGAGAGAGAGAGCGAGTATAGAAAAGAGTTAAATGAATTTTCATACTAATATTATAAATGCGAAAATGTGTGTTTGTATATAACTGTGATTGTCCTCTCTTCGTGCCAAAACGGCTGAACGGATTATGATGAAATTTAGTAAACATTTACTTTAGGTCTTGGGATAGAACATAGTATACTTTTTATTCCTTAAACTTTTACGTCAGCCCTGTAGCCCATGGCCCTCGCAGATCCTAATTCCCTCGCTACTGGGAATTCTAGTTTGGAATTATGTACGTGATCGCGAAGAAAAAATAAGAATTTCCCTTTTCCTCGAGTGTAAATGTAAACATAACATATTCCAGAGTGAGGACACAGTGGTGGAGCAGCCCGCCACGAAGGCAGCGACAGTGGACAACAGTCCCGCCCCCGCGGAGGCCAACAACGGCAACGCGCACCTCCCCGCCGCCCCCGCCCCCGCCCCCGCGCCCGCGCCCGCCCCGCTGTCGGCCAACCTGTCGGCCAACTTCATCCAGAACGAGATCGCCAACACCGAGTCGCAGACCAAACTGGCCGACAATCTCCTCTCGGACGATTTCACGACGCACAACGGGCACGGTGCCCTGAACCATCCGCTGACGTTGCAAAACGCTATCTAACTCGCTTAGGATAAGGTTGGAATTGGATTTCAAAGCTTATATATTGGCTGAGATTGATTCGCTTCAGCTGAGAAAAGATTGGACTAGTACGCACACGGTTTGGGACTCGAGACTTTGCATTGATCATTCTAAAGTCACTAGTTATTATTTTACTGTAACCAAACGGCCTCTTACATACTTACATAGATACAGCCACGCCTTTCTCCCGTTGGGATAGGCAGAGACTACATCTTTCCACATGCTACGATCCCAGCGGAAAGCAGTACACCGACTGCCATAAGTGCTGAATCTAATTAGGTTCTTCATATTATGATTGGTATCCTCTGAAACTAATTACTTGAACAAGAGTTTAAAACAACAAATCACCTCAAAAATTTACATAAAAAAGCCTATACCTACATCTAATTTGGCGTTGGAAATTAGTTACAAATTTTGATCAGAAAAATTACGCTATTCGATGAAAAAAATGAATTCTGCATGGATATCCTTTTAATTTTAAGCAGACTTTAAAAGTGACATGTACGTAGGTGCCTTTATTATTTAACGTTATCGGTGCTACGCCTGACATTAGAAAGGTATTTTCTAAATTCCATGCGGAGTCAAAAATTTAATTTTAAAATATACCACCAGAATTTTATACTTAAAGCATTAAATCTGGTGAAGTAACCTTAAATTTCCAAGAAATAATTTCCATGTTATTTCTAAAAACTGCTAGACCAATTGTGATTAAATTTGTACTGGACCACCTGGGTAGTGTGTTAAAAAAAAAGATTTTTGCTATCGGTTAACTCAGTAAATTTCTGATGGAAAATATAGAACACCCGCGTTTACATGACTCGCGATAATTAATTGACTAATCTATAAAATAAGGCGATCTATGATTAGTTTTGAATGTGGTTAAAAAACGCCCACAAATGGATGTTTTAGTGGTACTTATAAATATTATTCACAAATGTGTTAATAGATATTTTTTTAGCCGCCCTTAAGAATTTTGTTTCATTGTCTATTATACAAATTTCAACTTAATTCCTTCGGAAATAGGCCTAATTTCCGAGTGATAAAAGTATTTAAAATATTCCAACTCCACACTAGTTTTAACAGAAATTGCGCTTTGTGTATAGATGAATAAGTGTTCTTATCGCAAAACCTATTATTCTTCCACTCGTAAAACAAAGCTTTAAATGCCGCGACTACAGCCAATATGTATGCATTGAAAGTGAACGCTGGTGTCTACCACTCTGATCCTTATGATAATACAGGGTGTTCTATTCATAAACGTCCCTCTGATCGGGGATAACTAGGGGTAACTTCAATTTGATCTTTGAAGGCTTCCTTTTAATAAACCAACATTCGCCGGTTACCGAATGGACGTTGATTTATTGAACACTAAAGTTCACATTTGAATGAGATTTCCATATGCTAATATTCAACATAATTGATTATTCTAGTGTTACGCTCCTTACTGGGTGGACGTGGATTTGTGGAACACCCTGTACATAAACCGGAAATGTCATATATTATTGAATGTTTACTCATTTCGACCACATACTAGGTTGACGAGCGCAGTGCAGTGCCGCGCAAGATTATTACAATGCACACTTCTGGGTGGCACCGTAACTGCTATGGGCAGGCGTAACGCTTACCATCAGGCGAACGGCTTGCTCGTCATGTTACTCAGTATCGGTTACTTAAAGTTGACGCTATCGTAAAACTGGCAACGACGACGCGCTGCAATATCGTACACAGTACAGGAGGCCTACCATGACGTCTTATAGCGATTCAGTTCAAGACCTAAACTGAGCCGCGTCGAATAAGCGTACCGTGACGTCATATTTTTCATGTTGCTGCCATTTTCAACCTAAACTGGATCCAGTTTAGGTTGAAAATGGCAACAACATAAAAAATGAGACGTCACGGTACGATAATGCGACGCGGTTCAGTTTAGGTCTTCAATGGAATCGCTATAAGACGTCATGGTATGCCTCCAGGGCTGTAATGAGGATTATTTGTTTGATTCGTTGTTAAACTATTAAACTAACTAATAGTCAACATTTTTATTGTTAAGTATGTCTATTAGTTAGAGCCGTTGGTGAAATATTTATGTAAAATGAAAAATGACCGTATTATTTTGACATTAAATCACCTAAGAGTGGTAGATGGTATGTTAGCATTCGTTGGGAAAAGATCTACACACTACACATCACTGAATCCGTTCAAGTATCAAAAATCGAGAATTTGCGCTTTCACAAAGACGTTTTATGTATACTCTATGGACCCGGCACGCATCCAACTCTGCAAACAACAAAATTCTGACACATCAAGCGGGGTCGCGGGCACGAGCAAATCACATTACACTAGTGATTGCGAAAAACAAAGACCGATCAAAATGTTCGAAGATCGCGAGTTTACTACCTTTATACGAACAGTCGATCATATAATTTTGGCAGAGGGGTAAGCGGGACCGTGCGTGGTCCTATGAATAGATCGTTCAAGACAGAGCTGACGGACGGTGTGTAGAATGCTTTAGACACTAAATTGATAAAATTTCTTATAATTATTATGCATTTATTCGGCAGCTGAATTATTTTCGAGTCTGTAATGGAAAGTTTATGGTTTTCGCTATTCATTGTAAAGAATGGAGCTTTATTTCTAAACATTATCAACCATTGCATAATACATGAAAACATAATTTCAAATTCATTAGAAATAACATTATTTTAAGAATTTAGCTACAATACAAGTCTTACGGAATATAAAACAGTTGTTAATTGTATGTCTTACCACTTAAAGGTGTCTCTACCAGACGCATTATGGATATCAAGATTTACCTGGGACTTCATATTTTTATGTATTTTACTTGAAATAGTTATATTCCAAATTGTTATCTGTAAAGTTATTGTAAATAGTACGAAATACGTTAAAAAAATGCAACAGTTCTGTCCCTTCGCCTAATGAAGTATGAAATAGTGTTTAAAAATAAAGACTCTGTATATTACAGTGCCTGGCCAATACGACACGTCACTACACATGATCTTATTCAGTTTCCCATGTCTTTGTGATTGCGTTACAAAGAAGCCTTTTCAAACTAGAACAAATTGCATCTAAATCGGATGTGCCATAATATTTGGCCGGCATTGTAATTTCGTAGTCATAGCTTCAAATCGCGTCATTATAAGCAAAATAAATATTTTTTCATACAATCCAATACGTGTAGTAGTTAATTATTGTTAACAAAATAATAATAATAATTAATTAGGCTTCATTTAAATAATAAATAATAAAATAATACAATAATTTTTGTAGTGAATTTTTCATTTGGCGAACATTAGGTTGTGTAACGTTAAATTAAGTTTTATTTATTGTGATTTTATAATAATTATTTTTTTATAAAGTTAATGACGATATGGCGGAAACATATCATTTTCGCTATAGCATACTACTGCCCCAAAAATATTGTCTGGAAATACAGAAAATGTTTTGTAGTCGATAAATGGTAGTATTTATTGATCTTAAAATAATTGAATTATTTTCAATCTAAACTGTTAAAGATCTCTATTGCTTAGTTTATAAAGTTGAAATTTGTATAATTTTTCGGATGGTATTATGCTATAGTATAGAAAAATATCGCGTCCAATACTTCTTCGGAAGACCGCGCCACTGAGTCCAGACAACAACAATATTTTTCACTTTCTTAGTAAAACGAGACAGACATACGAGAAAGTAGCCGAGTGCGAGCGGGACAGCTTACAATCTCAGCGGCTTTCGCACCGGCTGCTGTACTTACGGACTGACGTTGCAATTGCGACCTTCACATCCAGGGATGTAAGGTTGCGATTGTGGGAGATTGTTGACATTCAAGTGAATGGCAATACATTGATTTGGGCTAGCTTCCAGTAGCCAATAAGAAACCGCGATTCGAAATAAGAACTATTTCAATTTCAATATGGTGGAGCTGATATCGATTGTGATTGGTGAATTTGAGGGTTTCAACATAAAAAAATAATTCGCAATTGGCAATTGCAAGGATAGTTTCAGCCTTTGGTGTCAGATGGACAGTCTAGCCTCTGACGTGGCTTAACGGCCTATTAGTCGATGACAAACGAGGCATTATGCTACTGGAAACTGGCCTCGATAGGTTTTATTAATATATATAAATCTACATGCTGTGAGCCTTAAATTAAGTGCAATCACTACTAGAGCTACTTAAGAGTTCCGATCCGAACTTTAATTGTGTTTTATACTATACACTATGAGGCCAATTCTGTTGTTACGAACTATACTAAATTATAGTTCAATCTTTTCAATTTGTTGTCCCGTTCCAACTTTATAGAAACGAAAGAGATGGCGTTATCATTAGAGTTGATTTAGGAAAATATACGTTTGTCCAACAGAATTGGCATCTGTTACTAGCTTACGACATTATGCAACAAACAATAGTTTATTAATTATATTAATTTATTTAGAGACTTGCATAAAATTATAATGTATTATAAGTAGTTAGCGTTCAACTAAATAATTATTAATCAAATATTATATTGTTACGCCATCAGATGAAAAAAACAGTCGACATTATTGTCTTTTGTAATTTGATGCCTTAATAATATATTCTTATTATGTTTATGATGTCTGTATGTTATTTAGCCGTCTTATTAATTACATACTTTTTTATGATTTCGTTTTTTTTTTTTCTAGGTTATCCAACATTTGTAATCTAATATTGCAGTATATCTTCCAAATCAATTAGATCGTATTATTGCCTGTAATAATAAACTTGAGCTTTGCTAAACATTGGCGGATGTTATTGTGTTTTTTGTTTATTAGGTATTATAACAAATTGGACATTTATAATGAATGTAGCAGCGATGTCTAAAGTCCTCGATGTAGGGTTTGTGAATGAAGAGTTTGTCGTATGGTTCGCTAGATAGCTGTTTATATTACAATTGTTCTGTTACTAGATTCGTTACGCGTACATGCTTGTTATAACGGTAAGGGCTCTTTCAGACAAACCACTTTTTTATTTAACACGTTCACTGCATAAAACACAACTGTTGTGTTTTTTTAACTTGCCGCGAGTACGGGAATGCTACTGTTGTGTTAGCGCAGCTTACGTGCCGGCTGTGCGGCGAAACACAGACGTGTGTGTTTAACGCGGTGCTACTACAGTGCGGCTCACACAGACGGCACGCCATTGCTGGAAAACACACACGGTCCGTAACGGTGCCGAAATTTAAAAACCGGTTCAGCAGTGAATGAGTTAAAGACGGTGGTTGGATAAACCACAAAGCGGTTATAATAAACCACTGAACAGTGGTTGGGGGACTCAGGAAGTGGTCCGTCTGATAACGTCCTTGAAAGGCAATGGATGCCGTACTCTTGTATGTTAAATATTCCATAAATGTCACCTAAAGTTGATACGACGTATTTCTATTTTTTTTAATTTAAGCTCATTAAATTCACCAGTCATAATCATATGATAAAACATTAAACGTTTTGATAAATGGGTAATTTACGCGCGAATTCTAACATTCTTGAAAGGTGACAACTTTGTAATAATCATGCTATTTTACACATAAAAGTTGTGTGTTTGAAACACGAAATGTAAATGTAATCAAGAATAATCGATAATCGAATAATCGATCGATTCATAAGCCACGTCAGTCGATCAATTCATAATGAAGAGCACAGATGGCATAATGAAAATTTGTTTATAATATGATGTTATTAAAAACGTGGTGTTAGTATACTATTCCAACTTTTGACATTTATGCTTGTAGGTAACCATTTTTATTTTTGTTAATACATTGTTGCGGTGGCCCTCGGGTGTTGTGACCTGCAAATGTTTCATGTCGTTTTGCCGTGAGAGAGTTCGTTGTATTGGGTTCGAGTGGATGGCATAGTGATGTTTTTAGGGGACGGGACGGTAGTTTGAAAAAGAGATATTGACAAGGAATGCCTTGTTCGGATAACTGGTGTACAATATTTATTTCGTTCGGGTAAAAATTAATGAACACGTCCTCACAGTCATTGCTCCGTTTCTAATAATTTCGCAATGATTTTCTACTGTGCCCTGTGTGTATAATTTTATATTTTTCATAGAATTATACTTTGCAAATCATTTTTGATGCTTTTTGATGATTTCAGGCATGTTTTTCTTGCTAACGTCCCGTCACATTAACCTCGGTTTTGTGTGGATGTTCCATACGTGGCAAGGTTCAGCCGTCATACATTCAGCGACATTTACGTGTATTTATGTATATCATATTAAGACATGGCTTCTTTATATACGTTCTATAATATGTTAGCAATCGATGGATTTATAAGGAGAAGTTTTAATAAAAAAATATTATGAAATTATTTTAGTGTTTCATTTGTAATCCTTTTATTTACAGCATTCACTGCTGAAAACACAACTTTTGTGTTTATTATAACTTGCCGCGAGTACGGGAAACACAACTGTTGTGTTAGCGGTACGGGAACACAACTGTTGTGTTAGCGGTACGGGAACACAACGGGGTGTGCAGATCCGAAACCGTGGCTAGACAATAAAATCAGCCCGGCAGTCAAAGTGTTAACACGTTGACTGCTGAACCGCGTTTTACACTTGGGCACCGTTACGGACCGTGTGTGTTTTTCCAGCAATGGCGTGCCGTCTGTGTGAGCCGCATTTTAGTAGCGCCACGTTAAACACGTGTCTGTGTTTCGCCCTACAGCCGGCACGTAAACCACAACAGGTGTGTTTTCCCGCACCCGCGTAAAGTTATAAAAACCGCCTGTTTTCAGCAGTGAACGTATTTATAGCTGACACACCAGTTACGATTAGATAACTAGATCTAGTACCTACTTATAAATAAAATAAAACCAAGATAACATTTGGCAACTGCGTTTATTTATACATATACCATAATCTATTGTTAAATACTATATAATACAATGAAAATATATTACATTTTGCCAGCCTTTACAAAATGCATTCAACAAAATGGTTACTTAACTGAATAAATACAGAATATATTTAAATATTACAGTAGTAGGTCTCTAGGAGTAGAATTTAATTATAAGTAACTTAATAAAATTATTCAGAATATATTTAGGTATTATAATAATTTTATAACGATTGAAGCTGGCTACTAGTTAATTATTATACTTTATAACAATAACACTACATCAAGTAGAAACGTTGAAGTTTTCATTAAACGTTGTATTTCGAGGGTAGCAAGTACATAAGTTTCTTATATCAACAATTCTTATTAACCTTTTACATATATGTAATTTCACTAGTCAGGTAATGCAAGAACTTTTTCAATAAAATTGTTTACTAATAGAACTGGAGGCATACCATGACCTCTTATAGCGATTCAATTGAAGACCTAAACTGAGCCGCGTCGCATAATCGTACCGTGACGTCTTATTTTTTAGGTTGCTGCCATTTTCAAGCTAAACTGGATCCAGTTTAGGTCGAAAGTGGCAGCAGCATAAAAAATTAGGCGTCACGGTGCGACTATGCGACGCGGTTCAGTTTAGGTCTTCAATTGAATCGCTATAAGAGGTCATGGTATGCCTCCTGTTGTACATTTTTATTTTGTACGTAAATCGGGAAGTAACTAGGTAAATTTTACTAGAATATAAGAAGATTTTATTCAAGGTTTCATTAATAGAAGTATATATTTCGATTCAATTCAAAATACACTTTTAAATGAAGCGTCTCTATTGTTTAGAACTTAAAACATAATTAATATAATTGTGAGAGACGACGTAAAGAAAACGATACTTCTCATATACGATTACTATTATAGTAAATAGTAATAATAGTTATTATAGGTTGGTAGGTATATTAGAATTCATAACATTCGTGAAATAAACGCTAAAATAAGCCTCTTATATTTTATATACGACAGAAACATCTTACATATAAGATATGTCATAGAAAATAGTCTCATAAATAAATAGGTAGGTAGGCGAAGTTTTATGAATCCATCAGAAAATTCAATTGGGAGTATCCATCTCGGGGCTGGAGACTGAAACAAAGATTATTGGTGTTAATAGCTGAATAATTAAGCAATTATTTTCAAAGCGAGGATTAATAAGTTCTTAATTAACTTTTTTAACATTTTTGCTAACGTTTATTTCGTATTTTTTGTTCGTTTTTTGCGCCCCTAGGGTGCGTGCTGCCTGCGCGCCCCCCTCCCTAATTTAACGACGGACTCCCTTAAAACTAACTGCTGAGCCGATGTTTTCCCATACCGCTAACTTTTTAACACGTTGACTGCTGATCCGGTTTGTACATTTGGGCACCGTTAGGAATCTGCACACACCGTGTGTGTTTTCCAGCAATGGCGTGCCGTCTGTGTAATTCGCACTGTAGTAGCGCCGCGTTAACACTTTCAGTGCTAAGAACACAACTGTCGTGTTTTTCACAACTTGCCGCGAATGCGGGAAAACACAACTATTGTGTTCGTTGTATGGGAAAACTCTATGAAGTGTGCAGAGCCGCACCCGTGGCTACACAAGCAAAACGGCTCAGCAGTGAGAAGTAGAAAATCTTGGTGGACCAAAAGTGGATCACCAACGGTGGTGCATCTTGGTAGATCTTGGTGGTTGGCAGACCGTATTATAAAATTCGATTAACCCAGTCTCTCGGCAACTATTATTTGAATAGTAAACATTAGTCCTCGAGACCTCACGTACGCAATCCTCTAATCGGAGTTGTTTCGAGTTGCCAATGTCCCATATATCTGGGGAAAAGTTATATTTCCACGTCCTGAACTACCTCTACTCACAAGTCACATACACGTGATAGTAAGCTGAGAAACTAATCTTGTGTGTTGGTTGTTATCTAGTTTTTAAAGTAGGCTAGTTTACCACATTAAAAACGGTTTTACTTTTCCTTGTAACTGACTATTATTAAAGCTGTATTTAATTAAAAGTAGTTCGGAATTTGGATTGTAGAGATATAAGTGAATAATGCTAAGAAGGCAGGTACAAAACTTGAGAAATATTCTTCAAAACTCAGCCTATATAAGAATTAATTAAGAACGCTTTTTAATTAATGAAGAACCTTTAATTTACAGACTAATTAAAAGCTACGTTTTTTGTGGCAATATCCAGTAAAAATAATTATAATAACGTTTATTAAAATGTCTCACCATCATCGGTCCACTTCTTGCCGCGCATTCCAATGAAGCCCATCTGACCCTTCCTTTTCGGCAGCGGCGCGTTGTCCAGCAAAAACTTAATCTCCTGCGCCGCGCCGTTTTTCAGATCCTTTTTGCCCCGAACTCCTATGAATTTCCCCCTGAAACTTACGTCGGCGAGGCGTTTGTTCACTGACTTTTTTCCGCGAACGCCGAAGAATTGGTGGATGCTGGCCGCACGCTTCGCGATTTCATTAGTGATTCGTTCATCTTCGCCCGACCCGTTGGATTCGTTCGAATTCTGCTGATCTAGATACTGGCGCTCATTCATATAGGCCTTCAAAATCTCGTTCAGGATTGGAAAGTCTATGTTATCGTTGTCGTTAGCGGAGTAATCGATCTGGCCTATCAAAGAGCCACCTTTCTTGGGCAAATAGTCGAAACTCTCAGGGTAATATGCGTCGAAGTCGTCCTTTTTCCCACGCATGCCGACAAAGCCCATGGGGGCACGTTTATAGAAGGAGTACATGTCCGGAGCGCCCATGGCCTCGTATATATTCTTCTTGCCTTTGACGCCGACGAAGAATTGTGGTTTTCGTTTGTAGAACTGTTCAGCGGAGTCGAACTTCTTCCCTCGCATGCCGAGGAAGCCCTGAGGGCCTCGCTTCTCCATCTCCTGCGCCATGATGACGGAGATCAGGTGGATGGTGACGAACAGGATGCAAGTACGAGATGGTGCGCCCATTGTTGTGACTGGAACAAAGAGAAAATAATCATGAATCACAATGTTTTAACAATGAATAAATGATGTGAAATGTTTGTTAGATTTAACAGATGGATGGCATCATCTTTTGGATCGTGCATTGTTTAGTAAGTTTTACCTATAATATTATAGTATTGCGTAACTAATAGTGAAATTGTATTGTAATATCTGAATCTGCGAAACACCAATCTCAGCTGTACCAATTTCCATGGTTATGGGTTTTATCAATTACTAGCTGCGCCCCGCGGTTTCACCCGCATAATTCAAGTTTTCCCCCAATAACATTCTTCATTAATGCTCCGCTCCTATTGGTCGTAGCGTGATGTTATATAGCCTATAACGTTCCTCGATAAATGGACTATTCAACACAACAAGAATTTTTCAATTCGAACCAGTAGTTCCTGAGATCCTAGCGTTCAAACAAACAAACTTTTCAGCTTTATATATTACTATAGATAGATGTTATTTAGAAACATTTAATATACATATAAAAATGTACTCTGGAGCTGCTTATAAATGTATATCTTCCACTCAACAGGGAAACGGTTGAGAACCTTCAGATATGTTATATGACAAAACGATCAAAGAAATAAGTAATAAGCAGAATAGAACAGAATAGAAAAACTCTTTATTGTTTATTGTACACCAGAAACAAAAATAAACACAGTACAGATGAATTAGAATAGGTAAACAAGGGTATTACAATGGGCGGTTTTATCACTGAAAGTTATTTCTTCCAGACAATGTTTGGATGGACAGTAAAAAAACATTTTTCGATAGTAGGGTGGGTGGCGTAAGTATTACCCTACATACACTTTACACCTAACTAAGCAAGGTAATTCAGTCGCCTTTCAGTGCGTCCCACACAACAGAGCTACTTAAATATTCCCGCTGGTATTACGCAAAGGCCGTCCACGGTGCATCCCCAGGGACCGCACAGTGTGCAAACCGCCTTAAGTCACGTGATCATCGCATAACTGCTGTGGCCAGAATAGTAATGTCCTGGGTTTGTAGTTAACATGTCCAATTGGAGGTAACGATGGATCCAGTCTTGAGGGATTATATAAACCTAACTTTGGCGCCCACTATAGAAAGTGGCAAGAAATTAAGACCCAATTAGATGCCGCACTAGTAATTTGTAATGGTAAGTGCTGGCACTATAGCTGTTACAGGCAGGCGCGGCGCTTACCATCAGCTGAACGACTACATAAAATATAAGATTTCTGAGACAGGTGATACTGCTTGAATCATTTCTTTTAGGTTGCTTTGAATTTTTGATTATATTTTTATCTTTATTTTATTTAGAGCTTGCCCTGCAAAAATAGACACATATAATAAATAATTTAACTTTAAACATTATGATAAGTTTCACATACGTCCAAACTGACCTGTACCGAAGTAAGGCTTAAAAGGACTTAGGAAACAATATTTTGAACCTAAACATTGGTACCTAAACATTACCTACTTTCTAAAACTGGAATAACTTTATAGCTTTATAATACCTTGTATACAAATTTTGGGAATATTTAAGTTGTATTCATCACAAAAGTTTATAAACCCAACCGTGGGCGGGCGTGTATGTTACTGGGTGCTTACTCGATGGAGCTCGATAATGTATTGGCTACCATGTGACATCATGTGTAAGTGTGTGTGCCAAAAGTACGGACGTGTTTATAAATTTGGAACAAAATTATTGCCTAAAAAGGTAAAAATGTCTAAATTGGAGAGTGATTCTACGTTAGCTGAAGTTGTGAAGAAAGTAGCAGTGTTAGCAAGTAAAATTACAGCGCAATCGACCATAATTGAGGCTCAAAACAAGAAACTCGACGATCAACAAAAGGTTATTAATGAGATGTCAACCAATATTATCGATCAAAAGAGGGTAATCACAGCTCTTTCAGCTAATATCGATACACTGGTTTCTTCGATGTGTGCGTCGAGCGGCGTCACGAAGTCTGGCGAGGTGAAGCTAGCTGCGGAACTGCCTCCGACCCGACTATCGCCGAGTGTGACTGAACGTGCGAAGAGAGCGACAGCACGCTCAGATAATAAAGCAGGTGCGAGCGGGTCCACGGACGTCGCCAAGACTCGTCGACCGTCACCGATGGCGGCGAAGAAAGAGACACCAGCTGTCAAGACTTTAATCGTGCCTAACGTCATTACTTCTCCGATGCCGGTAAATAATAACATAACGGAATTGGATAATGAGGATAAATGGACTATCGTTGGAGTTAAGGGAACTGCGAGGAAAGAAGAACAACGAAAGGAAGTTAAAAAAGGTGGAAATTTGGCTATTAGCTCGATTGCGGCGATAGAGAAGAAAAAGTACTTACATGTTTGGTTTTTGCATCCTGACACAACAGTTGATAAAATAAAGAGGCATGTTGAATCAATTTGCAAATCGAACGATATTAAGGTAGATAAAATTAAACCCAAAATTACACGGGAGTACTCATCATTCCTGATTGGAGTACCGGAAAGCACCTTTGATTCTTTGTCGAAGCCGGAAGCTTGGCCGGTACACGCCGAGTTCAGTGAGTGGGTTTGGTTTCGCAAAACCGCAGCCAAAGCAACACCTGTCCACTAGATCTATTGAGATTTTTTATCAGAATACGAGAGGTTTACGCACAAAACTAGATCGGTTTCTGAACGGTTTATCTTCGGCTACTGAAGACTTATTCGCAATCACTGAAACTGGGCTGAATGACTCCATACACGACGGCGAGTTTATACCTAAAGGTTTTAGCATACTACGTTGCGATCGTGTGGATGGACGCAAGCACGGAGGAGTACTGCTGGCCGCCTCGCCGCGCTTGCATTTGAAGCGAGTGGCGCTAACTAAAGATGTTGATATAGACACTAGATCGTTTGAACTGGTTTGTGCGACGGTTTATTTTAATGTAAATAGTACACATTGTGCGTTTATGTGTGGCGTTGTTTACATTCCACCAAAAAGTTCTGACAATGATTATATGGTTTTGTTCCATTTAATTGAGAATATATGTATTAAGTATGATAGAATAATTGTAATAGGCGATTTTAATTTGTATTCAGCATCGGTAGAAGTTAATAATTACTATGAGTACTTTCTTTCATTTTGTGGGTTTGAGCAAAGAAATCAAGTAGTTAATTGTGGCAATAGGCAACTTGACCTGGTATTGACCAATTTTAGTTATAGTGGTTTGATTGTAAGGCCTAGTTCAGATTCTATAGTAGCGATAGATCCATATCACCCACCGCTGGTGGTGCACATTGGTACTAATGACATAGACCTTTCTGGCAGTACAACTACATTTGTGAACGAGGTGCGGGAGGCTACAAGCACTAGCGTACGTCCGCAGTGGAATTTTAGGAAAGCTAACTATACAGCGCTTTATGTTGGTATAGGATTAATAGATTGGACTAGATTGTATGAAGTAGAGGATGCAATAGATGCATTAGAATATTTTTATACTGAAATTAACACAATTTTAGATCATTGCGCTCCTAGAAAAACGCATAAAACAGTGCCCACCAGATACTGTTATCCGGATTGGTATGATGCTGATATTATATGCGACATTCGGGATAAGGCTAGGCTCCATAAACAGTTTAAAAAAAGTAAACTGCGGTGTGATTACGAAAAGTTCTCCACGAAAAGGGCTCTCGTTAAGTCTAAAATTGCTAGTGCGTATGACGCCTATAAAGATAGATTGCAAATTCAATTTTCAAAAGATCCCCTGTCCTTTTGGAGTTTCCTGAAGTCTAAGAGATCGAAACACAACCCCTCGTCGATTACCAAAGGTGGTCGAGTGGTTGCTAATGAGCGTTGTGCACAAGAATTTGCAAATTATTTCCACTCTGTTTATAGTGATGCACCTCCTAGGTTGAATGTGGCAGAGGCAGTGGAAGCGGCTGCAGCGGAGTGCGGCACCAATTCTGCTCGCGTGCACATCTCTCTCCTCACGGTTAAAGATGTTTGTGCAGCTGTTAAGCGCATAAAGCCCAAGCGATCTGCTGGCCCGGACGGAATCCCAGCGTTCTTGGTGAAAGATTGTGGCCAAGTTTTGGCAAAGCCGCTGCAACATATTTTTAATTTATTACTTAGGTCACACACGTATCCGGAGGAATGGAAGCTCACGCGCGTGATTCCAGTACCCAAGAGTGGGTGCGGTTCAGACGTTGAGGGCTACAGGCCAATAGCGGTGTTGTCATCGTTCGCGAAGGTCTTCGAGACTATCCTTCATCAGAGTATTTACTCTCAAGTAGGTGCCCTGTTGTCAGACGCCCAGCACGGTTTCCGTCCAGGCCGTAGCACGGATAGTAATTTGCTATGTTTTATGACGTACGCTGCTCCTGCTATGGATGATGGAGTGCAGGTGGATGCAGCGTACTTTGACTTTAAAAAGGCCTTCGATACAGTCGACAATGATGTTCTTTTAAAGAAGCTGGCGTTGATGGGATTCACTCCAGACTTGTTAAATTTTTTCTGCAGCTATCTCCGAGGAAGGCGGCAGTATGTTGAGTATGGTGGACATGTTTCGGAACCATATTTCACGAATTCAGGAGTAAGTCAAGGTTCTAATCTTGGCCCTCTTGAATTTGTGATCTTGATTAATGATTTACCGACCATAATCAGGCACTCATTATGTCTACTCTTTGCTGATGACCTCAAGCTAGTCCTAAGGATTAAAGGTAGGGAAGATTGTGAGCGGTTGCAGGAGGACATTAATAGCGTATTCAGGTGGAGCCAGACCAATAAGCTATACTTCAATGTATCAAAGTGCTCTGTCATGACGTATACTAAAACTAAAAGCCCATCTATGTTTAGTTATACCGTGAATGCAGCGGATATGGCTCGCGTCACATCCGTGAGAGATCTCGGCGTGCAGGTAGATTCGGAGTTAACTTTTCGTAATCACATTGTAGTTACTTGTAAAAAAGCATTCAAGAACCTAGGCTTTGTACTTAGGCAATCACAAAGCTTTCAAAACATTAATGCCATAAAAGCCTTATACAATGCCTTGGTGAGAAGTAAGCTGGAATGTAGTGCAATGATCTGGAGCCCCCATGAATCTAAATATAGATCCATGGTGGACAAAATACAGAATAAATTTACACGTTTTCTGTACCTAAAACAGTACGGGGTTTATCCTTTCTATCCATTGATGTATCCTACTCTTTTCGTCCTGGGAATGGTAGGGTATTACAAGTTGGAAGTCAGGAGGGACCTCGTATTAGTTACGTATATTTTTAAACTTCTACGAGGTTTTGTACACAACCCACTTGTACTAATGTGCTTGAAGTTGAACGTGCCTGACAACTATTTGCGCGCGCGACGCCACAAATTGTTCGCGGTGTCAGTCGGAAGAACCAATGCGCTCCACCAAGCGCCTATTACTAGGGCTCTTCGATTGTTGAATAGAATCTGCGCTGAGCACAGCGAGCTGGACATTTTTACATGTTCTATAGTGACATTTACGGATGTTGCCCTTAAATGTATTGGTTCTTAGTTACATGTAAGTACGGTGTCGCTTTGGAAACACCTGTTAAGACACTGTATATTGAAATAAATAAATAAATAAATAAATAAATAAATCATCATCAACCCATATCGTCCCACTGCTGGGCACGGGTCTCCCCTCACTTCCGTGAGGAGGGTTAGGCCTTAATCCACCACGGGGCGCGATCCGAATTAGTGGACAACATACACAGTTACACCTTGTTAAAAAATACACAAAAGCGTGTAGTAGAGAACTTCCCACCTTTATAAAATAAATTTCAAAGTTAAGTAACTCTTACCAATGAATTTATATAATTGACTCTATTTTAATATTTTACCACTCTAACTGACTACACTTTGACGCCGAACCGACTGCAGCTGGATAAGTCTTTAAACCATACTTTAAAATTTCCTCCGCTTTAAGGTAAGTAACCATTAAGTATGAGCTATTCAGCACAAAAATTCAGAGGTCACAAGCGACCACACATTACCAACTTATAACCACAGACTGACAAATCCGACTGGACCAGACGGGTTTTACCTCTTAAGTCCAAAAATGTTCCTTCCCCTTCCCCTAAGACGCAATAACTCCTCATCATGCAATCCCTTATCTTGTGTGTCGTGACGTCACAACGCCCCCGGTTTATGAAGCTTATATTATCTATTATATTATAGTAGGTAGTATTTATTATCTTTATGTATACATAAAAATGAAGGTTTGTTGATTTGTGTGAACCACAGGTGTTTGCTCTGAGTCTAGGCGTTTGTAGGACCATGGTCCTCGTAGTTCCTAATACCCTAAAACTCTCAAAACTCAAATAATTTATTGCAAGTAGGCAAAAATAACGGAAGACAAAGACTTAAGTCTCCCATGCATCGAGAAAAATAAAAAAAAACAAATATGATCTACTAAACTAATTAACTGATTATGGTTTGAGTTTGTAAACGGACATTTCCCTTTCAAGTGGTGACTCATGCCTGAATCTCGCACAGGAAAAGGAAACTCCATTAACTCTACCAGTGCTTCGGAAATACGACCGTCAGAGAAAATAGCACCTTCATCATCATCAACCCATAACGTCCCACTGCTGGGCACGGGTCTCTCCTCACTTTCGTGAGGAGGGTTAGGCCATGATCCACCACGGGGGGCCAGTCCGGATTGGTGGATAACATACCTACCTCCGAACTTATTCTCGGGTAGGTATGTGGGTTTCCTCACGATGTTTTCCTTCACCGAAAAGCGAGTGATAATTACGTACCTATGTTTTACAGAAACACATTGGTACGTGCCCGCATTGGGATTTGAACTCACGACCTTCTGATTGGAAGGCGGACGTTAGCAAGATAGCACTTTACATACAGGGAATTATTATCTAATAATGTCTCTGGATCTTTGTATGTAATCGTGACAAAATTTATATATTTTTTGTGGGCGAGTTGAAACTGCTGAAGTAAATTACCATTACATTTGCTCAGTACCTTTTTGTTAAAGACAGTGTATACAAAAATATATTTTACGAAATTTTTCCTCTAAGGGGGTTAATGAGGGGTGGAAATTTGTAAAATGCGTAATTTTGAAGATAAATCCCTGAAAAGTATATTACCATTCAGCCTAAGTGCCTTAGATTAGAAATTAAGAATGAAGTGTTCCATTTTTCATTGTAAAATATTTTTAAGGAAGTGCGTAAACGTTTATTATGTAGATACTAAGGGGTGAAGTCACTGACATATAACTAGCATATTTATATATAATATCTTGTAGTTACTTTGTCGGATATAGTCAAGCGATAACTTTATTTGGGCTGCGATATTCGAAAGATAACTTGTACCGTTCGTGCCAGATTTCACAATGTGGTATGTGGTATAACATATGACTGCTGTTTATTATATCAGTTGCTTATTGTTTCTTAAAGCTTGCTGGTTCTATTTCCGTATATTTCTGAGATAATAATAACTTACAATACGAAATAGGACAATTACTGTGTAATACAATATTATTTTTTTTTTATCTCAGTTTCTTTTTTCCGCCGCTCGTTATCGTAGCAACTATGAATTTTTAGGTATTTGACAACGGTTTTCTACAAATTCGTAGCGTTGCTCTACGGTCTTCTGCAAATTTGTAGCGTTGTGTTACGGTCTAATAATATTTGGTAGTGTTGTGCTACGGTCTTCTATGAATTCGTAGCTTTGTGCTACGGTCTATTAAGGTTTCGTAGCGTTGTGCTACGGTCTATTAACGTTTCATAGCGTTGTGATACGGTCTTCTAAGAATTTATAACGTTCTGCTAAGGTCTATTAAGGTTTCGTAGCGTTGCGCTACGATCTTCTGCAAATTTGAAGCGTTGTGTTACGGTCTAATAATATTTCGTAGCGTTATGCTACGGACCTCTGCAAATTCGAAGCGTTGAGCTATGGTCTATTAAGATTTCGTAGCGTTATGCTACGGTCTTCTACGAATTCATAGCGTTGTGTTACGGTCTATTATGAATTCGTAGCGTCGTGCTACGGTCTTCAACGACTTTGTTCATAGTTTATTCTGACTCACAAGGTTGTTAATTTTTCTAATACGTACATATTATTTAACAAATAACATACACAGTGGACAAACTAGTTCCAAGGTCTAGTCCACACTACGTGCTTCTAAAAATAATTAGAAACTTAACCAACCAACCTCTGACGACTCATCAGCGCACTAACGTCGAGAGGACCGTGCGAGTGAGACAGTCTTATAGGGCAAACGTTAGCGAGTAAAAAAGACAGATAACATGCTAATGAGCGGCCGTGTGTACCCTCGTCAAGGCTTTAAAAGCCGTTTTAAAGATGCGCCAAGTTTTCTGACAATTGAACTGTGTTCATACATAATTTATATGCTTTTATGGAAAGTTCATTTTTAAGGTTTTTTTGTAATTGGGTTTTTATAAGCTTAAATTTAACTCATTGTGTTAGTTACCTAAGTAATATGCTAGTAAATATAGATATAAGGACAAATCTGCATGTAAATTTGTCCCCGGTTTTCTTTGTTAAATTGAGTTGAAATTTTGCATCCCTATCAAGTTTGTATAACCTTTCACGACACACTCATAAGTCCTGACCCCAAACTAGGACTCCCTGTATCTAGGGAGTTATTAACTACAAGGACTGTGCTCCCACAAATACGCAGACTCAGAGCAAATAAAATTATGGTTCACACAAATCTTTGTGTGTGGGAATCGAACCCGCAACCGCACGCTTCCCAGTCGCCCACATACGCCATGGAGGCAATAGAAATAATACACGACGGTAACCTAAGTGAAACACATATAAATAGGCATTTATATATTAATCTTTTCCTTTTTATAAGTGCGGTTCAATTACGTGTATACAAATATATTTCATAAAGTTTGGGTAACTTACATACCAACTCGGGTAACTTCCATCCACAAATCATACCAATTTACTTCGGGTAATTTTATTTTCATATATAATATATATTCTTTACTGTTCACATTGAACATAAATACACAGACTTTCATTCCAGAAAAAAAACCATAAAAGACATTTAAAAAAATATACGAAACGTACCTCTCTCTCTTTCTATCGTTACTAGCTTACATCTCCCTCTTAACTTCCGTTCACCTCGCCCGATCACAATTTTCGTAACGCATTCACCAGCTTACTCCCCCAGTCGAGCGTGCGTAAAGAAGTTTTACTTAAAAAGAAAAACCCGACTATTATACTGCTCAGAATTGAAAATCGAATCGACCCCCAAACCATTTAACTGCACAGAGACAATACTTAAAAGCTCCCTTCCACCCCAATGATCAACCACTCTCCCAAAGCTCGTTTCTAAACCGGAAATGCATTTACCCGCGTAACCGACGCGCTAGTGAATGCAATATGTCGGACACTACCAGCCTTTTAGTTACGTTTGCACTAATGGTTGATACAGGAATATTCTGCTTTACCAGGTAGATTTACAAAACAGCTGGGGACTTAATAATGGAAAACCCTTAGGCGGTGCATTTCTAATCTATACTAATAAAGCTGAAGAGTTTGTTTGGTTGAACGCGTCAATCTCAAGAACTACTGCCTCGAATTGAACAATTATTTTTGTGTTGAATAGTCCATTTATGGAGGAAGGCTATAGACCATATTTTATCTCGCTATTCCCATGGAAAGGGGAACTACGAGGTCGAAACCGCAGGGTGCAGCTGGTTATGTATATTGATTGGGTGGTAGGCTAGTGTGAGAACGTCTCTGCCCTCCAAGAACAAGGTCGTGAGTTAAAGACCCAATACGGCACGTACCAATGTGTTTCTTTAATACATATGTACGTAATTATCACTCGCTTTTCAGTGAAGTAAAACATCTCCCAGATAATTATTTCAGAGGCAGGTATGTTATCCACCAATCCGGACCGGACCCCCGAGGTTGATTATGGCCTAACCCTCCTCACGAAAGTGAGGAGAGACCCGTGCTCAGCAGTGGGACGATATGGATTGTACAGTACAATTCAATTAAAAAATAAGAGATGTATGATATTTATTAAATTGGATATTTCATATAAAAAACCTCTTTCAGTCTTAATTTTTATTTTAGATATGTTAAATTTTCTGTACTGTCACTATTTCTCAAACGAAAAAAGTAAAAATGAGATAGCTTCGGTAAGTCCAATCAAAGCAAAGTAAGATATCCGTAAATACGAGAACAGGTGACGTTATAGACCAATTAAATCTTCACGGGTGGAGGCCGATGGACAATTAGCGGAGCCCTATTTCGACCCCGCGCTGTGGTCCGGAAAATACCTTTTTACACTTCTAACGAGTGACTTTAGGTGTCGACTGTATAAACACATAAGTCTTTTGTGCAGTTGGTTACATCTTCAATTTTGATTGTTACCAAACGGTCCAAATGATAATATATTACAAATACAAATCATAATCATAGTATTTTTTTTGTATTTTTTTTATTCTATGTGATTTATCGTCATTTTAATTTGATTGTATGATTCTAGTTAATCTAAATAAACTTTTATTGTTATTATTGAAGCGCATTTTAGTATTTCTTATTATCAAGTTTCCCCAGAAAATGTTAATGAGGCCAAAAAATTCTCGCCATGAGGCCGATCATATTTTTTTTTAATAAGGCTATAATTATATTTTATCGAGACCTTAATTAACACGATATCTTCATATAAATAACCCAATGATACTTCATTCATATCAAAATCCATTGAGGACGCGAGGATTGTAAATACATACAAACGTCCAAAAAACTTAACCTTCTCTCTGAGCAGCATAGTGAAAATTGTATATTTTTTTTAACTCTGATTCGTATGAGAAAATTCTCGCTTGTGCGTAATAAACGTCACAGTAACCCTGAGTTATATAAATGATATTAAGAATCACTCATCATCATCATCAACCCACACCGTCCCACTGCTGAGCACGGGTCTCCCCTCACTTTCATAAGGAGGGTTAGGCCATAATCCACCACGGAGACCACTAGACAACTTAAAAGTGACTGCCAAAATTTTTGTTCAAGCTAAAATAAATCTGCGTCACACCGCGCCAACTGTTTCATTTCCAGTCTCACTTTTACACGTTCAAATAATAGAAAACTTTAACATGCAATATAAGAGTTGTAAAGTAATTGGTCGTCGCGGCGGAGGCACTTCTACACGTTATTGCATATTCTACGTCACTTCCGCAGTAAAGATACGACTGAAACTTTTGCTTGTCCTGAAACATTTAACCGTTGTTTCTAGAGGTAGAATATAATAATAAAAAGGTTTTTATTGGTACATATATTTTTCTTGTCAATTTTTGTAAAAAATATGTAATTATAAGGATCAAAATGAGCCCAAACATTAGCAATATACTGTTCGTCTACCTTTCGCCTGGTCATTAGATCAATTTCTTATTTAACTAAGTAACGAAATGAGCGAATCGTTCACCTGATGGTAAGTCCCACGCGTGCCCTTAACAGTTACAGCGCCACCCAGAACTTCGTATTACACAATCTTGCGCGGCACTGCACTGCGCTCGTTATCCTGAGACATTAGTTCTAAAGTCTCATATGCTCATATATTATTACACTGATATATATGTATATATATCGCTATCCACCCACAACTTTGTAAAAATAACAAACCCGTGTGTATTTTATTAACCATTTGAGTTCATATACCGCAATAAAGTTCAGACGGATACGAAGGTAGTTCTGTACTCCTCACCTTGTTAAAAATGTCTTATTCACAAATTCACCGTTTGAAAAATGCAATCTATATATATAAAATGTTATGTTGGTTTGTGTACGCTTCAAAAACTCAAAAAGTTCTGCACCGATTGAGCTGAAATTTTGGCATGATATATAATCCGCATCAAGGATTGTTTTTATCTATTTTTTCATCAGTGACATATCAGCGAATGTGCTAATGTGCCACAGCGAAGCGCGGCAGGGTACAGCTAGTAGATAATATAAATAAACTCTAACGTCAAACAGTAAGTGAGAAAACACGTTTGGAAGTGAGAAACAATGCATGCTAAAATAAATAGCCAATCAAAAACACTGATTCCAGTCCGTGCCCGATATGCCATGATCCAGCTTTGTAGGTAATCGAAACATGCGTTGTACACTACAGGCCAATTACTGCCAAATCCTGGGCCAACACTATACACAAAATTGGACAAACAACTGTAAAACTAACTGTAAAAATTCACGAGCGCTTCAAGTATATTGGTTAGTATATGAAAAATCGATTTCACTATTTTAAAGACGTCAACCATATCTTGGTGTGGAAAACTGCATCGTCGCAGTCTATCAAGCTAATTTCGTTCATCTAATTTTTATTTTCAACTTTAAAAAAAAGTATTCTAATTTTTCTTAATCGAATCATTTGAATAAGGTTATTTTAGTATTTGCTTTTTGGAGGCTGTTTATATAAAAACCTACAATTAATAATTAACTAGCTGCGCCCCATGGTTCCACCCTTGTTACGTATTATCCCACAAGAATTATTAATCTACACGGAATAAAAGTATTCCATATGTTAATTCAGATAATAATCTATCTGTTTGTTAAATTTCATTCAAATCCGTCTAGTATTTTTTACGTGAAAGAGTAACAAACATCCATCCAAGCTCACAAACTTTCACATTTAAAATATTAAGTGGGAAGTAGGATTTTCAAACCACAAGATACTTTAATGTTTTAACTACAAAGCACGTTAGGAACGGACTTAAAAAAAAAACCGCAACTAGCCTAAAAAGGCGCCAAACAAAAAAACTTACACCAATTCGCACTCCAAACAATCGCAACACTAGTGATCGCCTCTAATTACGACGTCTGTGATATAGTACAAAAAGCAATAACGTCGCAGTCCATTGATAGTGATAAACTGTCCACTCCACACTATCCACTTAACCACCATGAAGCACGGGCTTCGATACTACAGTACGATACGGTATAGCCACGTAGAAAAGCGTTCGTAGGGCAATTCATTTTTGTTTATTATATTGATTAATCCAATGCATCATGCCCACTCGTAAAAGATAACGAAGCTGATATTAAAAATACGATACAACTATCTTATAATAACAGCTTTTGTTGGTTAGAAAGCGCACTGAATTAAGGTTTTAAATAACATACATTTTTCATATTTAAGGAATCTTGGTCAGTGAAATTTATGTCTGGTTAATTTTAATCAGTAACTTTTTTCAATAGTCAAATCATTTATTGCAAGTAGGCAACAATAATGCACTTTTACAAGTCAAATACATGGAGAAAAACACTAAAATAATCAAATATGCTCTACTAAACTAATGGACAAGAGTAAAAGGTAGTGTTTAGGTAAAGTGTTAACTTGAAACGTGTCTTTATTAATCTTTGGTCATAAACACTTCTTTATAAACCAAAAACAATTCAAACATTCAACAACCTTATAACTCGACGATACAATTCACAGGTTAGGTAACCTACTTGGTTTTCACTACTAGCGGCAGTCCCCAAAGACCGCCGCGTCTGTTTTTTTTTGTGATTTATGATTGAATTATTGCCATTATTTTCAGCCGACGACAACAAAACTCTTTCCCACCAACCAGTACCCGATAACCAATGTTTGGTCAGTATCTCGCTATCTTCCATATCGGCTCAGCCGCACCATGCTCAGCAAAATAAACTTGTACTGGACTTACAAAAGTAATGGAGGGTAGAGTGGTGTTCAAGTTTTATCAGGTTTTAATGAGATTATGAAGGTACGTGAGCTATCGCTAATGTGTCGGCCGATGAGGGCATATTGGACTTTGAAGGTCATGTCGGCACGCGGCGGTCACTTTAATGTCATTATTATGTCGTAAAAACCCTGCGGCGATTTCCGAATCCTTCAAAAAAGGAGGAGGTTCTCAATTCGACTGTATTTTTTTTTTATGTTTGTTACCTCATAGGACTTGGCTGGCACCGACTTTAAATGGATGAGTGGGTAGCGCTTTTAATAATTATATTAATTAATTTTTCGCTTTTGAGTGCCTATTTTTTGGTTTTTGTTTGGAAGGCGGTTGTTTTTTTTTTTATTGAAATCTGTGGTAATAGTCATGCAGTTTTTTTTACATTTAGGCGTTCAAATAATCTTGTAATAGATCTAGCGGCTACATCTAATAATTCAGTAATAGTAAATAATGTTTACTATAGCTATAACTCAAACAGGGTTAGTAAAAATCTCGACAGCAAAAGGACGACAGGTGAAACATTTTAACATCTTTAGGGAATGGCTACAGTGCAAGCGGGCGCGGGAGCGGGTGCGATTGTTGTCCTGGAAATTGGAAGCTGGAAATTGGATGTTTTTGAAGGTAAGTTTTAAAAAATATTCTGTAAATTATTACCCTAACTTTCTAACGTAAAAATATTGTGTAAAATTACCCTAAGTTTCCAGCCTAATGCACACACTGTATCTCCAGTCTCAAATAACAATGAAGGTACCCAAACTTGATATGTCTGCACAAATTCTTGACTAGCTAAAGTAACCAATCTAAACTAAGAACGAGTGCCGTATTTTCGCAATTATTCTTGACTTCAACGAAATATAATTGAAGGGTCCAGTTGCAGAAGTCCCTTAGTCGTTTTAAGGAATTAAAAAAGACAAAAAAATATATAAAACATATTTGAAGTCTCAGTTATTTAAAAAAAAAATTAAGGCTTTTTTGCTTTGGAGTTTAAATTTTTTTTAATTTAATGATAAAGAAGAATGAAGAGGGACTCAACGTTCACTTATCTCCAAATAAATCCACTTTTTAAGTGACAGATTTAAATTAGATTAAACTGTCCCTAAATGCACCTAGAGACTTCTAAAACCAGGCCCTTCAACTGTAATCTCTTGGCCAAGACCATTCTAATGAATAAATCGCTGATCGTCGCCACCCTAGCCCCGCCTTTCAACTCTCGTCTACTTACAAAATGACAATAAAGTGTCCATAAAGCAAAATGCCAAGCTGCAGATGATCGTCACTGATGGCTTGCATGCCGTTTTACAGTCGCCTTGAGTAGTTGTCACTGTTGGTACCTTTAATTGTTGGACCTTTATCACCACTTTGCAGTAAACAGTTGCCAACCTCGACGACCTTTAGAGTCACAGTCTGAACAAAGCGCTCCTGTTTCATCAAGTGCCTAGTTTTAAAGAACATTACTGTAGTTAAACTTTTTTATCGACGTATGGGAGAAATTTTATAGCAACCATCACATTTTTTTGCTACCGCGACCCTCACTTAAGAGTTGATACTTTGGCATGAAGGTTTATTGATAGAAGTTTGAAATAAGACAAAGAGTTAGGGAGTAAGAGGTAATCATAGAGAATGCAAAGGTTTAAAAAGGTTTTGCTTTGACATCTCTTCTCAGTTCTAATCTGTGATTAAAGAGGTATTATAGCCTTTGACAATAGAACCTTAACAATGTTCAAATTTAATAATTTTGACACCTAGGCAACCACTAGTTAAATTATAGCCCTAACCGATTACGCAGCGCACGTAACAAAAAAGCTCTTCTATGCAATATTTTTCCCCATTTTTACCACATTCTTCATTGATGCTCCGCCCCTATTGGTTGTAGCGTGATGTTATATTATATCCTATAACCTTCATTGATAAATGGACTATTCAATTCGAAAAGAATCGTTCAATTCGAATCAATAGTTTCGGAGATTATCCCGTTCAACCAAACAAACAAACAAACAAATAAAATCTTCAACTTTAGTATAGATTACGGACAGCCTCATTACTTACTTACTAACTTACTCCCTGAGTTTACTTAAAAACTTCGCTGCTTCCAATCCCTACAAATAACTACGGCATCTGAAGTGCATTCCGGCGAATTTTCAACTCGGTAACTGGTAACAGGTGTATTAAGTTAGAAAAAAGTAATGCAACAAGCCACCAAGTTGTTGGCAAGTTAAGCGCAACGCTAAGCAATCAAGTGGCTAAGTTAATTGCGGTCGAGTGGGAAGTGGTAACCTTTCCGATGGATAAATGCAATATTTAAAGTTACATTTTATAGGTTAACACCCCGTTTGTGTCAATTACTTTTTAACGTTACTGAAATTACAAATGCAACTTGATCAACTACTCGATATTAGATATTCAAAGTCGTTACTAAGTCAAATAAAAAAATGTAAATCTTTGTGCACATTTTGATGTGATTTTTTTTATCAACGTATATTTTATTTTTAACCTCCTCACGAAAGTGAGGGGAGACCCGTGCCCAGCAGTGGGGCGATATGGGTTGTTCATGATTCATGATATTTTATTTATACAATATTTATAAAATTTTATATCTATTTTATATTTTATTTCAAAAAATTCACCCAACGTGTGGGAGAACTTTTTGAAATAAAACAAAGAGTTTATTAGAAATAAGAGGCCATCCATAGAGTAGTCAAAGATTTAAAAGATTTTGCATTTCATTTCTTCTCAATTCTCAATTTGACCACAGACTTTTAACCCTAATCAAAAGAGTATTTCATGAAAGTTTTTTCTACTTTCATTGTGCCTCGACAAGATTTAGTCTCTGCCTATCCCAACGGGAAAAAGGAGTGACTGTATGTATGGTTAAAATTATGATCGTGTTCCCGAGGCAATTAATCAGTAATAAACTAATCAGCAATAAACTTTCACTGCATATTGTTGAATTCTTTCATCCATCAATCATTTTAAATTTAGACAGTTTAATTTATAAATGAATCATCTTAAATAACTTTAAATGTATTTATTTCTTGACAAGCTGTTGATAGGTAATTCGAATCATTAATTATAAAATTGATAAAGGTTGCCACACAACTTTGAAATTGTTACCTGTACCTATCGGATTGATGATGACGTAAGCCGCCAAGCAGTAGTGTGCAAACATTATTGTATTCGGGCATTGTTTCCAGCGTAATTACTGAGAATAATGAGACTTTAGAACCGATGTCTCAGGGTGACGAGCGCAGTGCAGTGCCGCGCAGGATTATGCAATGCTGCGTTCTGGGTGGTGCTGTGATTGTTATGGGCAGGCGTAGCGCTTACTATCAGGTAAACGACTTACTCGTCTCGGCACTCAGAAATAAAAGAACGTCAATGCCTCAAATTAAATAATAATACTAACACTGATATCAACTCACGATACTGACACCGATGGAGGTGCCGACTCCGACAAATAATAAAAGCGATTCCAAAAAGAATACTTTACATTAGCAGTATAGCTATTATGATACGATTTCTTTCAACGAAAGTTTAATCGGCTTAAAAAATAGCTGACCATGCTGCTGCTAATTTAATTTTGCACACGCTAATTTCTTTATTTCTCGTAGAATGTGAAAATTCAAGAATTAACATTTCCAGACACTTTTTACGCTGACCGTACCAATGTTACCTACATACAGGACTTTTAATCTTTTTTTTATATTCAAGTTTTTTTTTTTTTTCATACTTTTTTTGTATTTTTCATACTTTTTTTTCTTTTATACGTACTGGAAGTTTTTTATTTCAATCTATTTTGTAGATACTTTTTTCACTGAGTATATCAGCCCCGTCCACATTAAAAATAATTTCTAGAATACAACAATATCGTGGATTATCGTAAGTTCTATTGCAATTTTTATCCGTACTTCTGTTGTATTACATGCTTAAAGTCCATATTTCACAGCGCGGGCGGCCAGCGCCGACCGCATCCAATTCTGGGCGCAATCGACTCGCTCCACATTTCTCACTGTCACTTTTAAATCAGATTTTGTCCAGAAAGGCGGTTTGTACAGTGACCTACTGTTTTTTGCAGCATTGACGTGCGGATTGAATATTTTATTTCATCTGTGACGTCATAGGAGAAAATATTTTGGTATTCACGAAATATTTGTTTTGTATTGCTATTTGAAATTTTGAACTGGCTAAGATCAAAACCATACACATTTCTTAAAATAGTTAGCGTTTTGGTTGTTACTGTAAGATTACTAATGGTAATTGTTTTTTTTTATTTTTGCTGATTTTGATCATTAGTGCTCATAGGGTTATGTCCGCCATTTGTACTGGCTATTTAAACTGTGCATTAAGGATTAAATAAATGACACAATATTTATTGACACAACTTGAAAAACAATATAAATTAATTAAAAGAAAACTAACTAAAACTAAAACTTAAAAATCTAACAAAAGAAGGTGTCCATGAGGCATGGTGCCAAGAACACTGGCTGCATTTCCACGTTGAATAGCAATAGCTATTTTCTGTGCGAGAAATGAGCCAAGCTTCTTGTCACCAGCGGAATCGACTAAACGAGGAAATAAATTACTATTTTAAACTGTAAATAAAAAAAATCATAAAGAAACTGCCACCACGGGCTTAAAATAAAAAGATTCTTTAGTAATTTTCCTAATTAGATACCTACTTCAAACAATTTTATTACCAATAAGTACCCGCAAAATCGTCAAACAAGTAAAAACTACTGACCAAAAGTAGGTAATATCCGGTTCTAATAACCGGTGTTGGCCGGTTCGAACCGGTTGTGAGAGCGGCAAATGGTCCAGAAAAGCATTCATGCCGCATGCTAATGGATTCGTAAAGGAATCCTCTATGGCACTTGTTGTGCTAATATGCTTTCATATTTTCAGTGAATGTTGAAGAAGAAATTATTTTACGTGGAATTTCTCTTCAATCTGCTGCTATCATAATAATGGAAAACATATTTTGTATATAACCTATACTTACCTAATAAAAATAATTAATGATTTTTAATTTTAATTTATTGAATAACGGGACGAGCAAGTCGTTCACCTGATGGTAAGCGATACGCCTACCCATAATAGTTAAAGTGCAATCCAGAACTTTGCATTGTATAATCTTGAGTGGCACTGCACTGCGCTCGTCGCCCTGAGACGTTGATTCTAAAGTCATTTTAGGTAGTGGGTAAATACATACTCGTAGTTTTGGTTTCATACACGCTAGTCATGATTATATACATTATTTTTTGTATCTAGGGCTTTAGAAGACCATGGTTCTACCAACACTCAGACTCAGAGTAAAAAATATTAAGCTACTGTTATGATGTATTTAAGTGTACTCAGAGTAAAAAGAGTCGAACGAGTCCGCAACGCCGAGCCGCGTTTAAAAACTAGCATCACTGACGTGGGCCAAAAAACTGCCAGGCTGAAGTGGGATTGGGCGGGCCGCATCTGCAGGAAGCATCCAGAAAGGTGGGCCAACGCTGCTACTCAGTGAACGCCTAAAGACGGACGACGAATCCGAGGAAGCCCAGAAAGCGGTGGCGAGACGATTTGGATGCTTTCTTGAGCGATTTCTAGCCACAAAAAGCAATAGAGCGGGATCAGTGGAAGGATGGAGTGGATGGAGGTGGAGACCTTTGCCCAAAAGTGGTATCAGACTGGTTAAAAAAAGATAAAAAATTATGATCTGTTGTAAATTTTGCAGACTACCAAACTCAATGAAAGTAGTAATTGAATTTAAATTCCATCGTTTAGCGGCTAGGAAGAGGCCCTTGCCGATATATCGATCATTTAAAGCCACATACAGGATATAACATGGCAAATATCCCGATTCAAACACATTATATTGAACAAAATAGTACGCAAGTAATAGTAGTCTTTGATCGTTGTACAATATAAACCCTCCGGGCTACCCTGTACCAATTAAAAGTAGCCTACAGCTGTCAGGACCGGATTTCCTACCATTCATCCGCCTAGCCCCATATATTCTGCAAAGTATTACAAAACGGAATCCAAACCTGACCCTTTGATTTATAAAGGATTTTAATAATGATCCGTTCGGGTAAAAGCGTTTGGCGACGCTGTATTATAATTTATAACATATGAGAAATAGAGTTTAATATTATTTTTAACCCGCGACGTAAAAACGACGGGATGCTGTAAGTTTGATGTGTCTCTGTCTGTGGCATCGTAGTCTCTCTCTCTCTCTCTCTCTCTGTGTGTGTGTGTGTGTGTGTGTATCTGTGTGTTTGTGTGTCTAATTGTGTGTGTGTAGCTCCGAAACCAATTTTAATTTTATGTTTTTTTTTTAAACTAGGAGTATACTTAGTTTTGCAATTAGATGTTTAAGTTTTAGTTTTGGTTAGTTTTTAAATTTTATTATATGTATTTTTTGTTTTGTGTTCTGTAAATAACATGTTTAATAATTTTTTTACCGAGGTTTTTTATTTGAAGTATTTTCACGTTTTTTTTTAAAGAAGAGGTTTATGTCTTTGACATTATGTCTAACAGATGACTTTTACCTGGCAATGAACAAAGAGAAGACAAAAAATATTATCACCCGAATAAGTAGGTACTTAGTAATTAATTATGGTTTAATGTTTAATGGAATGTGTTTAAAGTCACATCCATTGACTGTTAGGCGGTACGGAGCTCGTCGAGACAGCTAGTATTATATACTAGACTAGCTGCGCCCCGCGGTTCCACCCGCATAATTCAAGTTTTCCCGCAATAACTCTGTTAAAAGCAATATATTTTCCCCGTTTTTTCCACATTCTTCATTGATGCTCCGTTCCTATTAGTCCTAGCGTGATATTATATAGCCTATAACCTTCCTCGATAAATGGACTATTCAACACAAAAATAATTGTTCAATTCGAACAATTAGTTCCTCAGATCCTAGCGTTCAAACAAACAAACAAACTCTTCAGCTTTATATATTGGTATAGATTAGGTATCTCTTCTTAATAAAGCTGCGGCGGTAGGAATGTATTATAAAGTATTCATGAGTATATCAAATATTATAAGTACGTCATTACGCGAAGTCTCGTCGTAAAATAAAAATAAGCTGTGCAGGGAGCGCGACTTTAAAGACTTGTCAAGTCACACACTTTGGTATAAGCACTTTGCTTCACAAACATTATTGAGGTAAGAACTTTTTGCATTAGAGAACCAATTTTTATTACTGTTTGCTGGAAGCCAATTTATTGTAACTTTGTCTTGTTCTTTTTTTTTCTTTGTGAATGAGTCTTATTGAAAACTTTGAAATGCGTGGGTGCTGGTTTTGTTAGTGTATGGCCAGAATCTTAAGGTGGAATAGAATATGTTAGCGCGGCAGCTAAGCTGTATAGGCTGAGCGCGCCTCCAATGGCGGGGGAAGGATGGCTGGTAGAAGAGTAGTACAAAGGAACTTGGCGACTAACCTGGTCTCCATGCAACTGCAATCACCTCGGTTCGGGTCCGTCTCCAAGCTGCTTGTTCCTTCAGGATGTTATGACGTTCGATGTAGTGGACTGTATTTTAGGCGGTTGGTGCGTGTCGGCAAGGAGCGTTTACGCGGCGGGTTTATAGCGGGTGTTGTTTATATTTGCGCGTCGAATTCACGTGGACCACCGCAGAGGAGCAGCAGATCCAGTACTTTGGATTCGGCGAGAGCGGCAGCCGCGAAGGACGAGGGTCGATCGCAGACTACTTGCGGCGGCAAGCAGTTTTCTCGTGGATACCACGATATGAGCGACAGAGATAGTCGCCAAAAAATGATAGGAATAGGAAGGTAGGAAGGTATTATGAGTGCCAATGTAAGTGGCGCGAACATTTGCCCCCGGCCTAAAAACCATTGGTTTTTAAAAGAAAGCGGGAAATAAAAAAAATAAAAATAAGAGTTAAACTCTTAAGCAGTCAACGGGTTAAATATAACATAGCGGTTGACCGGGGAGCAAGGGGTTAAATTATTGGGTAGGTAAGATACATAAACGGACGACGGGTCTCTGGTAGACGCCGGTCGCCGTTTTTACTGACGCTACTCGACAGATGCCATCGCCGCCGACATGAGTGGCCACGACGACGCCGAGAGGCCAGGATAGCGGGGGAATATTATCAGTGATAATAAGAACAATAGAACCTATTGTAATGGGATTCGAAGGTGTATTCCATTTTCCTCTAGATTGAAGTAAGTGAAGATATTCCAACTTCCACCGTTTGGAAAATGATTGTACCATTTGATCCAATAAAGCGTACCGTTTCAATAAGTGTCCAGGTTCATCGGGAACCGTGCAAGCGGGTAAATGCTTCAGCGGTGCGGTCATTAAGAAATGTGAAGCACTCAGCGCGGTCGGCTCAGACGGATCTTCGCTCAATAACGTTACAGGACGAGAATTGATAACGCATTCTATCTGTGTGAGTACGGTTAACATTTCCTCATACGTGAGTAACTGTGAACCGATCGTCTTATGAAGATGACTTTTAAACGCTTTCACATATATTTCATAATTCCCCCCGAAGTGAGGACTTCGCGGTGGATTGAATTTCCAGTGTATGCGATTAGCTGATAACTCATCTGAGATAGACTTATTATATTCGTCGGAATTTAAAAGATCCGTTAACGCATTTTTCGCATTTTTAACGCATTCCGTTAACGCAGAGATGGGAAGGGAGTCAAGGAGCGCGGGTGAGTTACTAGCCCATTTGACGAGATCGAAGCCCCCGGCCTTGAGCAACTCGCGGAGATCGTCTCTGAGTTGTAAACAAGCAGACAGAGTAGGCATGGAGTAGCACACGTCGTCCATGTATGTGTTGTCGCTGATAAGAGATGCTGCGAGTGGGAAGCGGGCACCGTCGGCGGCGCACAGCTGTCGCAACACTCGCATTGCAAGGAACGGACTGCTACGTAGACCAAAACAAACGCGGTTGAATTGGTAGGTATCAAGCGGAAAAACGGGATCGAATCGATACAGGAATTTTTGATATTTGCGGTGGTCCTTATTTATCAAAATTTGTAGGTACATCTGTTTAATATCGGATGTAAAAGCGATTGGGTAGAGACGGAAATCCAAGAGGATTGTAAAAAGATCGTTTTGTAAATTATCCCCGGTATATAAAACTTGATTCAAGGAGAGGCCTGAGTCAGTTTCAGCACTGGCGTCCATCACCATACGCCATCGAGTTGTTGTTTTTTGTAGTCTCGCAATGGCGTGGTGTGGCACGTAATATCCAGTAAAAGGACTATCATTGTCGATCAGTGAAATGTAACCCTTCTGAATGTACTCTTTGATTATAGCATCGTACTCTAAGCGCAGAGCAGGTGTCGCGGCGAGCTTACGTTCGAGATACATGAAGCGTTTTTTAGCGATAGGGTAAGAATTACCCAGAGAGGTCGCGGGATCGCGGGAGAAAGGCAACGCTACAGAATAGCGTCCCGTAGGATCGCGGGAAACGTTATTTGTAAAAATGCGTTCACATTCTATAGCGTCTGGGCTCAAAGTCGGCGTGCATTGCACCTCTTCAAGCTGCCAGAAGCGTTGGACAAGATTATCTAAACGTGGTCCTTCCGTAAAGGTACAAAGGGAAATATGAGAGCGGCATCTATCTTCAACCAAGGGGTCAGTGATAGAAACAACGGTTTCAATATGAGCGGGCGTAACATGAGCGGGAGTAACATGAGCGGGAGTAACGGGAGCGGTCCCGATTACGATAAAACCAAAAATGGTTTCAAAAGCGGTTGGAGTACCAGGCGGACCAGCGGCGCGGCCTGATAGCAATATTTCAGAAAAGAGCGGCGCGCCTATAAGTATGTCGATCTCGGAAGGCGAAGCGAAACTGTCGTCTGCCAGAGGCAGGCAGTTCAGGTATGAAAGGCAGGATACGTCAATTTTCACTGCCGGTAAATTGTCTGTTATGCGGTCGATAACATAGGCGTCAATTGCAATAAAATTATCATTTAGGCGGGAAGATAAAGTAGCAGAAACTGCTCCCTTGATTGGGTTAGATGCGGAACCTATCCCTTTAACAACGGTGTTCGTCACCTTATTGCATTTTAAATTTAATTTAGCGCAACATTTTGAAGTTAAAAAGTTACTTTGGGAAGCCGAATCAATTAAGGCGCGTACTACATGGCGGCGACCATTTAAATCCGTAGCATAAACTTGTACGGTTCCCAGTAAACAAGTAGTGTCATTAGGCTGCGAAGCGGGGCGTATATTACACAGCGACACCTGTTGTTGTGATGACTGATAAGCAGTTGTAGGTAAGTTCGTCAGCTGAGCGCTAGCGGAGCCCGCGACGGGCGGCGGCGATGCCGAAGGCGGCATGTGATCCCCGGCGGCGGAGAAGTTGCCAGTTCGCGCGCGCGGAGGCGGCGCGTGCGCCTGTGACGGAGCGCTAGGGTACGGGCGATTGTCTTCACGGGAAGATGATACTTTGCGGCATAACATAGAATGATGTTTACATCCACAATAACGGCAATTAAATTTAGAATTGCAAGCAGTATTTATATGCGTAGTGCTTAGACAATTAGTGCAACCTTTGCTTTGTTTTACAAAAGTGTACCTGTCGTCGATAGAAAGCTTATCAAATGCAGGGCATCTATATAAGTTAGCGTGATCGGCTTGTTTGCAAAGCGGACAGTGAGTGACGCATGATGCTGCAAAAGACTGCGTAGACCTTGCAGTACCCGGCCTGTTATCACGGCGGCTAAGAGAATCGGTCGTAGGGCGTTCCAATATTTTGCTTTGTTCGCGGATGAATTTTAAAAGTTCATTGTATGTAGGCATAGATTTACCTCGCATGTGCATTTCAAACGACCGTGCAGTACTTGAATCTATTTTCTTCAAAGCGAGCGATAGTAAAATAAAATCAGACACGTTATCGAGCTTGAGAGACTTCAAACTTGACACAGCCGTGCAGAATTTATCTAGGAATAATTCTAAGTTTTTATTCGTCGCGGTGTTAAAAGATTTAAAATCAAGCATTTGATCAAGATAAGCGGAGGCTAGGTTACGTTTGTCGTTATACTTATCGACGAGCGTCTGCCATATGATCGGATAATTATCAGCGTTAGGTACGATACCAGAACAAACTGCAAGGGCCCGGCCTGACAATTTATTAATTAAATATTGGACGCGTTCGTGATCAGTGAGATCGGGATTTTCGTGAATCGTGCGTTTGAATGACTCATAAAATATCCTCCAGGTCATCGGATCTCCATTGAAGACCATCAAATCGAGTTCAGGAATTCTGATGGATTTACGTTGCGGGGCAACATTGAAATCAGCGGTTTTTAAAGGCGGGTTAAGTTTATTATAAACAAACTGACAACGGCAAAACATATCTTCGAAGACGTTTATAGATTGGTAGTTTACCGTGTACGAAGCGTTGAGACTCAACTCGGTGACATTTAATTTGTTCACAATTTCATTGAAATCGGAGCGTAAACGGTCTAACGAGATCATTCCACATAGAAATAAATCTTTCTCAGTATCATCAGTGAAAGCCTTTAAAGATCGGTTAAAAATATCTTGTAAGCGAGAAAATATAATGTCGCGTTTACCTATCAAGGTCAAACGTTCGATCTGTAACGTATCGAGCGCTTTTGCGTCCTCGTATACTTCACTATCTTTGTCTTTTGAACGAGTAGCCATAGCCATCTTAACAAAGTATAAAAAACTAGATAAAGTATGAAATTCCTAATTTACTGCAACTGCCTACAGCATTTACCTGCCGCGCGCGCGGCGTATTGAATACCCACGTGGAGACGCACGGGTGGTCGTTAGGAATACCTTCACTTTTTAATAAAAATTAAGAATTACGGAAAAATCGTTATTTTTACTATTTAGGAATGCGGAATACACGAAATAAGTATATAAGAGCGTAGTAGGATAGTACAGGGTACTATCTGAACTGTAATTGCGGGCGGGAACACGATAATTATAGGAAATTATCGTTGGTAAAAATACCAATATAAAATTGCGGGCGGTTATAAAGAGGACTATATGAGGCCTAAGAGGGGCCAGAGAATAGCGGGAGGACCAAAGAAGATCCGGCGGCGGAGGACCAACAATATGTTAGCGCGGCAGCTAAGCTGTATAGGCTGAGCGCGCCTCCAATGGCGGGGGAAGGATGGCTGGTAGAAGAGTAGTACAAAGGAACTTGGCGACTAACCTGGTCTCCATGCAACTGCAATCACCTCGGTTCGGGTCCGTCTCCAAGCTGCTTGTTCCTTCAGGATGTTATGACGTTCGATGTAGTGGACTGTATTTTAGGCGGTTGGTGCGTGTCGGCAAGGAGCGTTTACGCGGCGGGTTTATAGCGGGTGTTGTTTATATTTGCGCGTCGAATTCACGTGGACCACCGCAGAGGAGCAGCAGATCCAGTACTTTGGATTCGGCGAGAGCGGCAGCCGCGAAGGACGAGGGTCGATCGCAGACTACTTGCGGCGGCAAGCAGTTTTCTCGTGGATACCACGATATGAGCGACAGAGATAGTCGCCAAAAAATGATAGGAATAGGAAGGTAGGAAGGTATTATGAGTGCCAATGTAAGTGGCGCGAACAGAATAGAACCATTTATTTGCTTGAAATATGAGTACACAATAAGTTGTTACAATGAGAAGGTTCTAACCCATTTGGCTAATTGAATGGCATGCAAAATTTTGGAACGTTTCGCATATGGTGGGAAATGTAAATTTCAAACAGTTTTTTCGTTTTGTGGAACTAGACCGGTTAACTATACTTAATAATATTAGAATTCGCCACAATCCTAGAGTACTCTTCACGTTAGTACGTTTTTTTTTGTATTATTTTCTGATTTAGTCGGTGCCGCTGGTGACGAGGGCTGGCTCATTTCTCGCGCAGAGAATAGCTATTGCTATTCAACGTGGAAATGCAGCCAGTGTTCTTGGCACAATGCCTCATGGACACCCTCTCTTGTTAGATTTTTAAGTTTTAGTTTTAGTATTCTATTTAATTTTTTTTAACTGTTGTTTTTTTAAGTTCCGTCAGTAAATTTGTGATTATCTGAGGTCATAAGATCATGTTAACGTGAGAGACAGACCTCGTCTATCTAAAAAAGGATAAAACGTAAACAAACTAAAAGATTTTTTAATAAAAATAATCAAAAAAATGTAATCATAGGGCAAAAAATGTACTGTAAAATATTTCAAAAAATGCTTAAATTTACTTCATAGTGCATTTAAAGGTTAAGTTATTTATTCATAATTGGAAGAAATAAAACTCAATTAAGGCCAAGCTTCACGGAGGTACTTAATCTTAAAAAAAATATCAATTAAAATGGTGAAAACTGATGCCCTGGAACTCGTTTCGCAGTAATGCAATGAGCGAATCGCCCAGGTGGACGCCAACCTCATTAACGGCAGAGATTGCACCCCAACCAGACTCCACGAGACTGTGGGCGTAGGTAACTAACATAAATACTTACGGATCAACGAAACTGACTATTAGTGAAAAGGCATAGTTAAATAAATAGATAAACTCTTTAGTTAATAGAATCTGGCGTTATTTTGCGGAAATCCATAATCAATAAGATAAAGGAAGGAAGGAGTAAATCAGGGTTTTTTTTTTTTTTTTTTTTTTTTTCCTGTGTAGGAAGACAGGTTGGAGTAAAATAAGTAGATAAGGCCGGAGGCCGTGTCTATTTATTTTACGTTAGGTCAATTTAAGTACGGGGGACACGTAAGGGTTGTTTCGGTCTTCAGATAAATTCAGGGTTGCGTAGAGATTAAGATTTTTAAACGGATAGATTTGTCAAAGGGGTTACGTCATCCAACAAAGTCCTATCATACATTCGTCAGACAACTTAGGCGGAATTAAAACTATATATTTCTACATTATCTTAGATAAACTCTTTATTGAAACACCACTGAACAAAGAAACCTAAAAACTAAAACAAATCAATGTTAACAATTAGTGTCACAATGGGCCTATACTAAATAATACTCAATATCTACAATTATTAGAACTTTATTTAATTACTAGCTGTTTATGTTAAATGGAACATACTCGAGAATTTAAGTTGTTTTTTTTTTTTGTCTTTCGAGCCTTTTTGGAGTTTTGAGGTAAACTTATCAAACAGTGAAAGTCGATTTTAAGTAGGTAATGCGATAACACAGATAGACAAAGAGAATTTTCAAAAAAGTTGCATTTTTTTTCGTTTTTAGGGTTCCGTACCCACAGGGTAAAACTGGACCCTATTACTAAGATTCCGCTGTCTGTCAGTCTGTCCGTCTCGGTCACCAGGCTGTATCTCATGAACCGTGATATAGTTAGTTGAAATTTTCACAGATGATGTATTTCTGTTGCCGCTATAACAACAAATACGAAAAAATTTAATAAAATAAATGTTTAAAGGAGCTCCGCTCCATACACCAAAAGTGATTTTTTTGGCTCGTTTTTACTCGATATTGATAATGGCAACAGGTAGACGCTTGAAATATTCACAGAATATTTAGTTATATATTCACTTTAAAAATAAATACTTATATTAAAATAATTTTGCTGTTTTTGTAGATAATGGTACGGAACCCTTCGTGCGCGACTCCGGCTCACACTTGGCCGGTTTTTTATTTATCAAAAATTTAGAAATAGACTCATAAATGTATAGATTTCATATGTTTTAGTGAAATTTCTATACAAACAACGTATCGTTTACAAAAATAACAGTTGGTAGAGCATCGACACCTAACCAAACAATAACATTTTACGGGGATTCCCTTATTTGCTATAAAAATAGATCGGTGGAAGGTGCTACAAAGTTATCTCTTGCCGACCCGATTTGAACTCTATTGCTTCTATATTAAATTTAGTTTTCGTAGATGCAAAAACAAATTATAAAAATAGTGATGTATTTAGAAGATATCATGAACTGTAACATTAATGTAAGTTATTTTAAATATGAAGGCAATGAATAGGAATATTATGCCAAGATGAAATTAATATAGTTTCACAGAACGGTAAAGTTACAATCTATTTACTTTTTGGTAATATAAACATTTTAATACTTAAAAAAATGCACAGACGAAACAACCAGTGCAATTGGCGGATTTAATACTGAAAGCATTATCTAACAATCAACCACGCATAGTGGAAGAAAGAGGGGTGAAGGCGTGCATCAAAATGAAACTCCATTTTGATGCTGGTGTTTACAAATTGGTAAAATATAATACATAATTTTCACTCATGTTTTCCCTTGTTTTCGCCAGGAAATTTTTCTATTGTCATTTTATGTCCATTGGAAAATAATTCAATTTAAGGACCGCTGTTGCCCGAGCGTGTAATTTTAATGACAATGCGTGAGTGCGGACCCCCGTCATGCGATATTTGACGCGTCGCCACAGAATATCTAGGAGTTCAAGTTGCCGTCTCAATAACGGCCTAGCTGCTAGTAGGCATTCATATTGTTAGCATCCGGTCTACAACTGACATTATTTTCGAACAAACTAAAAATATATTAACTAAATTTAAAAAATAATCCTTATTATATTATAAATGCGAAAGTAACTCTGTCTGTCTGTTGCTCTTTCACGCCTAAACTACTGAACCGATTGAAATGAAATTTGGTACAGAGATAGTCTAGAGCCTGAGAAAGGACATAGGGTACTTTTTAATGCGATAAAAGAATTTTAAGGGTTTGAAATAGGGGATGAAAGTTTGTATGAAAGCTACATTGACAGCGAGTAACATAGGCTATTTTAATCCCCATATTCCCGCGGGAACAGGAACTACGCGGGTGAAACCGCGGGGCGCAGCTAGTAAAAGAATAAATACGAATTTTACTAACAATTGGGACGACATCCAAGCGAGAAAAATATTAAAAGGAACAAAAGAGAGATACTCACGATTGGCGGCCGCCATGACAGTAACAAGAAAAACAAAAACAAGAGAGCGGAACGCGTGCGCAGCGCGCCCGATACAGGATTTGAAAGGAAGAAGAACATTCAACAGTTACGAAGTAGCAGCAGTTTCACACTGAGGATAGAAGACAACACCCACAGCGAACGTGTAAGCACTACCGTCCAAAAGGGGTAAGAGATTTAACAATATCATTACACATACATAAAACATGGACCGTTGTGTGTGTTCCTTAAGACCAAAGTCTTAAGGAACACATTACAAGTTCACTGATTCGTCTGGCATCAGTTGTCAGTTTTGTAGTGGGAGGCCTCTTCTGCAAGAGACCGCCCGGGGAAGTACCACAACTATGCCAGATATTCATCCGTCAAGCAGTAGAGTGCAAATATTACTGTGTTTTGGTTTGAAGGGCACTGTTATCAGCGAAATTACTGGGCATATGAGATTTTAGAGCCGATGTCTCAGGGTGAAGAGCGCAGTGCAGTGCCGTGCAGGATTATGCAATGCAAAGTTCTGGGTGGCACTGTTACTGTTATGGGCAGGCGTAGCGCTTACCATCAGGTGAACGACTTGCTCATCGAAAAATAAAAAAAGATTTTTACCGATTTTGTGGCTTTTTATGGCCCATCGTGCCCCTAGAGAGCCGGGCGCCTGGCCGCTGTCTGCTCTGCGTTGGTTTGCCAGAATTTAGTCCACAATGCCGTGCAAGGCTAGTGAATGCGCGTACTGATAAAAACTTATTGGTACGTAAAATAACGTTAAATGTTAAGAAGGCATTGAAGATTATCCTAACTAATATTATAAATGCGAATGTGAGTTTGTTTGTTTGTTACGCTTTCACGCCTAAACCATTAAACCGATTTAAAAAATTCTTTTACCAATGGCAAGCTACATTATCAGCAAGTAGTATAGACTATATTTTATCCCCATACTCTTACCGGAACGAGAACTACGCGGGTGAAACTGCGGGGCGTAGCTCGTATCCGTCCAAAACTTTTATTTTTTATATTTCTGTACCTTCTGCTCGCTTTATGTGCTTTGTACGAGTTATTTCAATTTAGAATATACTTATAATAATACGAGAAATGGACCACATACTTATGTGATATTTTTACATTTAGATACGGATTTTTTTAAGTTTGACTAAAGGCAACACAAAATTGATGATGTTTTAAAACGAAACAAACATTATGTTTGATTAAATGTGTTTTTTATTTTAATTGTTTAATAAGGTACGAGTAATTATACTGTTTCCCACATATAAAAACCTATATGTTTGAACTAATTTTCATGATTATTTTCAATAGGAATGATTTATATTTAAAAACGTAAACCAAGACCTCATACGAATCTAATAAAGATTAGAATCGTTTTTTTTTTCAATTATTTGTCTGTTTTATTGTTCAAAAACGTACTTATACCCAATTTAATAAGTCAATAGAGATCTAGGACGATTTATTACAAGAAAATAAGTACTTACTGAAATCTCAATGTACAAAATCAAGCAATCGCCTAGCAATACAGCGGTAAAATGAAATACTATCGTCAGAGGGACTCCGTTTTATACGAAGGTTTTATAACCCTCCTCGCAACTCGACGAAATATTTATTGGATCCGCGATGGAGTCGGCGGTGGCGGCAACCGATAAAAACGGTAATTTCTTCATGTTTTCAGGTTTATATTTCGGTTTAATTATCTCCAGTTTACAGGTGAGAATTTAACTTTACAGGGTGGTCTTGGCGGTGAAAATAAAATCGTTACAATAAAAGGCTGAACACAAACATGTTTACTTTTTGTTTTGGATTTGTTTCTAAATTAGATGTGCAGGCATTTGTTTATGTGGTTTTTTTGTTATGTTTATTGTATTGCACAGATTAAATATGTAAAACAAAAGTCGGTCTTGATGTAACAAGCATTTTCTACCAGCCAACCAGGCATAGTTAAAGAAATAAGGGTGTAGGCATGCATCAAAATTATAATACTTTAAATTAAAATAAGAGGAAAAACACTTACTTCGGAACACTTCTAATAATTTTGGAAAATTTGCCTAATAAAGCGGTTTTTTAATAAAAACCGCTTTATTCTGATCCCTAAAATGGATTCCCTGTATTTAGAGAATCAAGAATTACGAGGCCTGTGGTCCAACAAACATCCAGATTCAAAACCAATCGGTAGGAGCTTGTTTTACACAAATCTATTTATTTTGGAATTAAACCTGCAGTTATAAGCTTCGCATTCGGTTCACCACCAACTGAGGCTTTCGGTGGCTGCCTAGGTTTAATTTAAATTTATTCTAGATTGTATTATAATATTTTTTTATTAAGATCCCTACTTTAATATTATAAATGCGAAAGTAACTCTGTCTGTCTGTCACGCTTTCACGCCTAAACAACTGAACCGATTAAAATGAAATTTAGTACAGAGATAGTGTAGAGCCTGAGAAAGGACATAGGTTACTTTTTAATGCGAAAAGGGGCTGTAAGAGATTGAAAGTTCGTACGGAAGTTTCGTAATTTTTTAAGCTTGAATCTTATTTTTAAGGCTTTTGAGTAGATATAAATAAATATGACTGAAATACGAAAAATTAACATGTATTCCAATCGATTCGATTATGGTAATCGACAGTAGTATAAATTAAATCGGAGCCGCAGATTAATTGTCCTGAATAGAAGTCAAACATCTGTTAGTAATACTAAGACTTGATTTAATTATCCCTTAAACAATGGTTAAACAAGAGTTAACTGAGTGCCTAATTGAACTGCGATTTAACCACGGTTCGTGATTTCCACCCCAGGTACTAAAACGCAGTTATTTCGCAGTTAAAGTTCGATAACCTTTTGATGTACAAGGAAGTTCAATTTTATTCGACAAAAGGAAATTATACGGAAATCACGTTTTGAAGACAAATTATTTGTATTCCTAAGGTAATATGTATTTACAGGAAGCGCAATTGAAGAAATATGGATTAGAGTAGATAGAACCTATTAGATACTAGACTGTCAATAACTTAAGGTTATGCCATTCTTCGAAATTGATAGTGAAATTTAAGGTGGTGTAGATCAAAACTCATGATGTTATTAGGAAAGTACGTTCAACTAATCTTGGTAGATATAATTAAGAATAAGTGCCAAACATTATTTTTTTATTTGACTGAATAACGAGACGAGCTAGTTGTTTAACTGACGGTAAGCGCTGCCCATAATAGTTACAGTGTCACCCAAAAATTTTGCATTGCATAATATTGCGCCGCACTGCACTGCGCTCGTCACCCTAAGACACCGGTTCTACAGTCTCATATGCCCAGTAATATCGCTGGAAACAGTGCCCTTCAATATGAAACACAGATATATATGCACACTACTGCTTGGCGAATGGATATCTGGCAAAGGTGTTGTACTTCCCCAGGCGGTATCTTGCAGAAGAGGCCTCCCACTACAAAACTTACCTAAGCAGAGTCTAAAACATTTGTCATTACGTTTCTCAACTTAATTTGCTAAAGTTACCCCGTTACATATATATGTCGGCCATTTCTACTTGAAGTTACCTTTATTAGGGTCAACTTGGGAGAATCCGTAACTTAGTTGCCTGACCGTTAAGTTAAAAAGATACAAATCACAGCAAAACAACTTTTTGTTGGATTTACGTGTATTTTGGGAACCGGGTTTTCTCGGGATGTTTTAAGTTTTCCAGGAGTAGATAAATTTATGCCGTTTGTTAGTTTTGCAGATTAGCTTTATGAAGTTTTTGACAGTCATTATTTAGTCTGAAACCGTTACGTACATTTATTTATTTTATGTAAGAAAAAAGAAACAGTCGACTTTTGAAAAAAATATATACAACCCGGTCAGAATATCTGTGCACCTCGCTGGAATGCGGCGCCTCGCTCTCTCTCTCTCGCACCGGGGAGTGCGAGAGAGAGACCGCCGATATGACGTAACGAGGCCAGGTGCACACATATTGTGACCGGGTTGTAAGTACAGTTTGTTATATGTAAAATTATTTAGAGTATGTTTGCTTGCTTATTCTACTAATATTATAAATGCGAAAGTTTGTGAGAATAGATGGGTGGATGTTTGTTCCCCTTTCACGTAAAAACTACTGAACGGATTCGAATGAAATTTGGAACCCAGATAGTTTATAACCAGGATTGAGTGATAGTGATATTTATCCCGATAGTATGTTTCCAACGACATTCCTGGACATACAAGACTTTAGAGCCGATGTCTCAGGGTGACAAGCACAAAGCAGCGCGGCGCAATATTATGCAATGCAAAATTTTTGGGTGGCACTGTAACTATTATGGGCAGCGCTTACCGTCAGTTAAACAACTAGCTCGTCTCGTTATTGAGTCAAATAAAAAAATAATGTTCGACACTTATCCTTAATTATATCTACCAAGATTAGTTGAACGTACTTTCCTAATATCATCTTGAGTTTTGATCTACGCCACCTTAAATTTCACTATCAATTTCGAAGAATGGCATAACCTTAAGTTATAAATTTAATTTAAGCCGGACGGAGTTTCCCGACTAAGCACTTGAGCAATATCCGTCAGTTTACTGATGCTAAGGATTGCTTTCCATGAAAAATTGGCTGTTTTTAAGTGTCCGCCTGGGGAACTATTAATTTTTTTAATTGTTTTTATTAATTTTATTGTATTAGGGCTTACCGCTTTCATTACAAATAAGTTCACTTAAAAAAAAAAGAAAAGCCATTAACAAGCCTCCACCTATAGTGAGAAATTGATACTCATCAACAACCCATAACGTCCCACGGCTGGGCACGGGTCTCCCCTCAATTTCGTGAGGAGGATTAGGCCATAATCTACCACGGGGGCCAGATCCAGATTGGTGGATCACATACCTACCTCCGAAATAATTCTCGGGTAGGTATGTGGATTTCCTCACGATGTTTTCCTTCACCGAAAAGCGAGTGATAATAACGTACATATGTTTAACAAGAAACACATTGGTACGTGCCTGCACTGGGATTTGAACTCACGACCTTCTGCTTGGAAGGCGGACGTTCTCCCACTAGGCTACCACCGCTTGATACTACTTGAAGTGATACTAAGCATAGAAAAATTTACAAGAAGATTTTAAGCGGACAAACATAAACCCGATTACCAGGAGTACACAATTATTAGAAGTTAACTTTTGAAAACGTCATATGTATACCAGATAATTATTTACCAGACATACAGCCACCCAGACGTAGTGTGCATACTTTAGGCATTATATTCCAGTTGGAAGGACCGTACGAAGTGACTGGGTAAAACATAAAACACCAATGTCTTCTCAATACAGGGCCGCGAAATATTTTGCAAGCAGTTCTGTCGAAGCTCTGACGGACATTTCTCGGACATAGCAAACAACTGGACTGTACCCTCAAACTGAGAGTAGGGTTAAAATAGGGCTGTCGCAAATTAGCCATTATCTATGGCTGCTGGTGCCACGTCGTCCGGAAGAGAACTTTAGTGCGATGTCCCTACCTAACGGGTCAAAATTGACGGGACTTGCTCAAACTGCCGTAAGGTGCCGTATTGATTAGTTTGGGTGCCCTAGGCTTTGGCATTTTAGGCTTGAATTTTGAAAGTAGCAGAACAAAGTAGGTATATTATTGTGGAGTTTAAACGTACCTAAAGAAATCTATACCAATAATAATGTTGAAACGTCTGTCTGTGAGTACAAAATAAGTCATCATCATCAACCCATATCGTCCCACTGCTGAGCACGGGTCTCCCCTCACTTTCACGGGGAGGATTAGGCCTTAATACAGCAAGGAGACCCGGTCCGGATACAAAAAAAATACCTTCTAATTATACGATGCCGATTAAGAAAATACGGTATTTAGAATTTTAGTCTGTCTGGAAGTTGGTCTCGAATAAGGTCCGAAGCGGCCCAATAGATTTCAAATGTAAGTGTTAGCACAGAATCGAAATCTTGCAGGGTTCAGAAGATGTGAATAAAATTATTTGTAAGCTCGAAAGTCGCGAACTCAGTTTCTAGTTAAAATTAAAAAGACTAAATAAGTAAAACCTACTAATTGTCGATGTCAACGGCACGTCAGCAATTTAGTATTCCAAAGGTTGATAATAAAAGTCATAGCTTATTCATTTTGTACCTTCGTCAATTAGTTCACAGTGTTAACGCTCTGCCTACTCAAAACTGTACCAAGTTCAAGCGGAGGTGGCTAAAGGGGTATACCCATAGAAGAATTAAAAGGTAACTAAAGTTGGTAAAATATTATTGAACAAAAATCACGATAAGTAATTTTTTTTTTTTTTTAACAATCGTTAGATTCTTTATGTAGCAACGTGAAATGGAGCCTTAGGCATTGAAGTTAGAAAAAATCTTACTAGTATCTTAATTATAATTTTATGGTTATGCATCTGAGAGTCATCTAATAATTAATTAAATTGGATTCATTATTGATCATCCAGTTTAACTGAAGATAATCGCATCAGCATACCCCGGCTATATTATCTAGGGAGATTTTAGACGAAACGATGCATTGCATTGGCCAGTGACAATATTGCAAAAACACCTTAAGGGGTCTTTCTACTTAAACATGTTCCGCGCCCCTCATAAGTCTTTAATGAAAACTTACAGTAGAAGAAACGAAAAAAAAATTTGATCAGTGATTGAGAAAATAAAAATTAATTAATTATTAATGATTTAAATGTTATAATACATCATTTTCGACTTATTTTTTTTTGTCAATAAGTACCTTATTCAAACTACGTGGGATATGTAATAAATTTTACTATTACCTTACAGCGCAATGGTTAAACATTCGAAATAAAAGAAGAAAAATTAACCTATAAGTTTGGAGGTTGTCAGCTTTTTTAACACGTTCACTGCTGAAAACACAACTGTTGTGTTTGTTGTATGGGAAAACACTATGGCGCGTGCAGAGCCGCACCCGTGGCTAGACAAGCAAAACGGCTCAGCAGTCAAAGTGTTAAGAGATGTCCCTAAAGTAAAATTAAACATAAAGCAAAAATAGAAAAGTTAAATTGGCTGTCTATAGTATTTAAAATACTTTTACCCCGTGTTAAATTAACTTTATGGAGTAAAAAAATGTCGACATTGAATCGCATCGTGTAAGAATTGCCTTAGCGCTTCAACCTGCGCTGAATTATTGAATAGCTGCAAGTCAAGCGCTTTTAGTCAAATGTAGCGATTGGGGGGTATGGGGTAGCGTTTCACTATTTGAATCGCTTTCTACCATAATATACATTGTGACACTAATTGTAAAATTTAATTTGTTTTAGATTTTAAGTTTTTTTCGTTCTGTGGTGTTTCAATCAAACTCCAAAAATAATATCTTATATATAAGTATAGAAATACAAAAAAATAAGTCAAAATATTATGATCTACGAAACTAATGGTTAATATCTAATTATGGTTTGAGTTAGAAAAAAGATATTTCCCTTTCAAGTGGTGACTCATGCCTGAATCTCACACAGGAAAAGGAAAACTTTTGGGCTAGTTTTGGTATAGTTTAGTCTTAGTTTTGTCTAGTTTTTGTTTTTATTGACATTTCATTGCATTGTTTGAGATTAGGCTTCTATAAGTAGTACTACTAAAAAAAACAAAACTCAAATCATTTATTGCAAGTAAGCAAAACTAATTTACCTATTGTAAATTTGCCCTTTTTTACCTATTGTAATTCTTCTGTACTGTGTTTATTTTTGTTTCTGGTGTACAATAAAGAGTTATTCTATTCTATTCTAATAAATAATCACGACACTTCTATCGAGTCACATTGACCGTGATCACGAACAACATGAATTGAATTCAAGAAAGCGAAAAACTTCAATCACCGACTTATCCAAGTTGATTTAAAGAAGTCGCTTTACTGAATAAGCTATTACGGTATCTAATTGCGGAACACCTACGCTACACTCTTCCCATATTCCGAGAAATCAATAAATTCATTTCATTTTTACAAATGAAAAATTGACACAGTTTTTTGGGGTCCCGCAACGCTGTATCCGAAGCTAATACAGAATGTGATTGCTGATTGAATAGATACGTAATTGACATCTGACCTCATCAGGTGCCATTTTGATTTATGGAACTCATCGGAAAGGTCGTCGGTTATCAATGTGGATGAAAAAAGGTATATGACAAAAGTATTTTTAATTCGTATCGGATTTGCTAATGGTTTTTGAAACCATTAATCCATATAGTATTTTTTTTTAAATCACGAGATGAGTTAGCTTTTTTTTTATTCGACTGAGTGACGAGATTAGCCAGACGTTCACCTGATGGTAAGCGCTACGTCTGCCCATAACAGTTCCAGTGCCACTCAGAACTTTGAATTGCATAATCCTGCGCTCGTCACCCTAAGACATCGGCTCTAAAGTCTCATATGCCCAGTAATTTCGCTGGAAACATAATAATAATAATAATAATAATAATAATAGCCTTTATTCAGATACTACAATAATTATATGATAAAAGTACATATAAAACTTAATTTAATGTAAACCTTAATCTACTCTCTTAATTGAGTTTTACTAATTTTTTGTAGATCTGTTTGCCAGTCGACAAAGGCCTCCTCCAACCTTTTCCACTCATGTCTTTCTTGAGCCACTCTGTTCCATGTGGCGCCCGCCACTTGCCTTATGTCGTCATCCCATCTTTTTTGTGGTCTACCTCTTTTCCTTTTACCGTCTCTAGGATACCATCTTGTCACAATTTTGCTCCATTTGTCTTTTCCTCTTACCATATGCCCTGCCCATTGCCATTTAAGTCTTCTTATTTTGCATGTTATGTCTATAACCTTTGTTTTGCTTCTTATTACACGGTTTCTCAGTCGGTCCGACTTTTTCACATTCATCATGCTCCTTTCCATTGCGTGTTGGCATGATGCAAGTTTGTTAGTCGTGTTTTGTGATAAGGCCCATGTTTGGCTACCGTACATTAGAATTGGTAGTATGCAAGTGTTAAATAGTTTGCTTTTGATATTCATATGAAGGTTTTTATCTTTCATAATCTCTTTTAAACCCCAGTATCTTCTCCAGCCATTGGTTATTCTTCTTTCAACTTCTTTGCGCATCGGATTATCATCTGTTATTAGCTGCCCCAGGTAAATATATTCATCTGTATAATCTATTTGGTTTTTTCCTAGGTTTATTGTAATTCTCTCTCCATTTGTCATTACTCTTGTTTTTTCTGGGTTCAGTTTTAATCCTACCTTCTCGCTTTCCGTTGCCAGTTCGTTTATCATTTTTGTTATGTCTTCCGGGGATTTTGCAAATAACACAATGTCATCTGCAAATCTCAAGTGAGTCAATGAGACACCGTCTACAGTGATACCGAAATTCTCCCAATTTAAACGTCTGAATATTGATTCTAGTACCGCCGAGAATATTTTTGGTGACAAAGGATCTCCTTGTCGTACGCCTTTTTCTACTCTGAAAGGTTCACCTTTCTTTTCTAATTGGATTCTCGCAGTACTCTGGCTGTAAACATTCTTTATTAGACGGATGTATTTGTGTTCAATTCCCTGTTCTTTTAATGACTCCCATATCTTTTCGTGAAACAAAGAATCGAATGCTTTGCTATAATCGATAAATGCAATATAGTAGGTACATTGGTATTCTTTATACTTCTCCATAACTTGGCGTACTACATGAATATGATCGATCGTTGAATAGTCTTTACGAAAACCCGCCTGCTCGATGGGTTGGTGCTCGTCTAATATTTTTTCAATCCGATTAAGTATGATTTTGGCAAATACCTTGTATATGTTGGACATAAGGCTAATAGGGCGGTAGTTCCCAATGTCATATTTGTCGCCTTTCTTGTATAGAAGAATAATGTTTGATTCTGTCCATTGCCGTGGGATAATTTCGGTATTTAATATCTCGTTAAACATGTCAGTGAGGACTGGTGTTATAACTTCTTTGCTTTCTTTCAGAACTTCGTTGTTTATACCATCGGGTCCTGGTGCTTTGTCTCTCTTTTGACTATCTATAGCTCGTATTACTTCTGTCTGAAGGATGTTAGGGGTAATTGAGGTTTTCATTAGATTATTTTTGTACTGAGCGGTGTTGTGTTCATATATTTTTTTATAATAGGATGTGGCGATTCCTAGTATATTTGTTCTGTGGTAGTTCCATTCTCCCCTGTCGTTTTTAATTTTTGCGATCCAGTCTTTTGAGTTTGATAATTCCTTATGGGCTTTTTTAACACCTCCCGTTTTGGCTACATGTTTTTCGATAATTTCCATTCTACTCTTTTTCCTGTCCGTTCTTATACTTTCTTTGATGTCTTTACTAATTTTCGTTAAGTGCCTTCTTCTGTCTTTACCTTCTTTTGCGTTGATTATCTGGTTTCTTTGCTCTAGTAACATCATGGTATTAGTTGTTAGCCATTTTCTAGGTTCAGATCTGGTCTTAGCAATGTGTTCTAATTGAACTTTAATAGTATTCTCTATCCAGTTGTATTTTTCCTGTGTTCCCATGATATTTGTGTTCTCTTTGAAGTCTATGAATTTATTTCTTAGGGTGAATACTAGTTGATCCATCTGATTCCTGCTGAGCTTGCTAATTGCTAGTTCCTGTCTCGGTCTAGGTTTCTTTGGTTGTATTGTTTTTATTTCAGCTCTGATCAGTTTATGGTTGGTATTGAAGTTAAATTTACTAATGATGTCAAAATTTGTAAAGCAGCTGTTTTTATTGGTCATTATAAAATCGATTTCATTCTTTGTTTTCCCGTCTGGTGAAATCCATGTCCATATTTTCTTTGTGTTTTTTTTGTATATTGAGTTTAAAATGGTTAATTTGTTTTCTAGTGTGAAGTTTATAAGTTTTTCTCCATTTCTACTTCTAATTTTATTACAGTGGGTGAATGGTCCTAGTACTGTATCTTCTCCTGGGCGCTTAGCTCCAATTTGGCCATTGAAGTCTCCCATGACGATTAGGTTTTTGTGGGCATTTTCTTGAATAGTGTTATTTAGGTCAAGGTAGAATTTCTCAATCGTTTCTAGGTCTGATTTTTCTGTTGGTGAATATATTTGTAAGATAGACCATGACTCTTTATATCCCGGCAACTTTAAATTCATCATAGCAATGCGTTCCGAAATTCCAATAAATCCTTCTATAGATTTTTCAAGGTATTTTTTGACGATGAAACCAACGCCATGGTGCCCTGGCGTCGTTCCAATATGGTACAGTAAGAAGTCTGGTTGAGAAATAATTCTTTCTCCCATTCTTCTTACTTCACTGAGGCCGACGATATCCCATTTAATTTTTTCTAATGCGTTTGTTAGTTCTATAAGATTTTCTTCATTTTTTAGCGTAAGTACGTTAAGGGCTGCGACGTATACTTTTGTTTCTTTGCAGTTGTTTTTCTGTCTTGTTGGAGGGTTGTGGTCTTTATCCCCCACGAGGACCAGTCGGCTTGGGGGAAATCGTATTTCATCTGTTTGTTTGTTTTCGTTCTTTGTTTGGGTTTCCCGTTTACCGGTTAATTGCTATTGTTTGTTGGGTGTAGGTTTGTTGGTAAAAGAGTTCGATCTGGGTCTCATTACATCGAAGGCATTTATCCTGCTAACTTTGTCAGAGCATAGGATTTGCTGTTTTCTGGGTTGAGTATTAGAAGGTGACGGTGAAGTAGTTGGTTCTCTTTTTCTTTTTTCAGTGTTGGATTCTTTGACTACCAGTTTGTCGTAAATCAGAAAAGCTGTATTTCCCTTTTCTCTTTCTTCTTTCAACTGTGGTAGCAGTGATTTTCTTTTCTCCAAAACTTCCTTCGAATAGTCCTCTGATATATAAATGTTCTTAAAGCACTTTCTATTTTTCATAATTTCATCTTTTTTCCATGCATTTGTAAAAGAACATAGCACCGGCCTTGATTTATTCTGTACCATATTTTTTCCCAAGCGGTATAATTTATTTATTTCGGAACTCGCTATATTTATATTTAGGTCTTCTTTGAAGGTTACCGTGATACTTTTCAATAGCTCCGATGTCGAATTTTCTCCCTCTTCTAGCCCGAAAATAATTATGTTGTTAGCTTTCTTTTCCCTTTTCAAATATTCCATCTCTTTCTCTAAATCATTGACTTTTTGTTTTAAATGTTCATTTTCTTCAATAATAGGGGTAAGTTTTTCATCCATCCTATCCATTAAGTTCTTAGTAAGTGATTCGGTAAGTTCAGCTGTTTGCTTCTGCATTTCTCTCTTCATATTGTCAAATAATAGTTGAAATTGTTCCTCCATATTTTTGTGCAAAGTAACGTGAAATGGAACGTAGTGTAGATGGTAGCTTTTATATTGGTAGATATTATTTTCATGTACTGGCAACACTGGAGTCAATGCCAACTTAACAGACTGACATTAAGTATTCTATTTGACAGATTTTTTATTTGAATGTTCTAACCTCAAATGTTGTTGTGGATTTTCTTCTGCACTTTACTGGAAAGATCTTGTTTATATCCCAGAGCTTTATTTCTTCTGCGTCCACCGAAGTACTAATTATGTGGTTTATAATAGTGTTGACGAATAAAGTAACTTGTAACTATTTTTTTAAAACGATTTTTTACGGATAGAATCACAGTGATGTTTATACTTCAACGACCGGAAACGGACGTTTTTTGGGGTCCCGCAACGCTGTATCCGAAGCTAATACAGAATGTGATTGCTGATTGAATAGATACGTAATTGACATCTGACCTCATCAGGTGCCATTTTGATTTATGGAACTCATCGGAAAGGTCGTCGGTTATCAATGTGGATGAAAAAAGGTATATGACAAAAGTATTTTTAATTCGTATCGGATTTGCTAATGGTTTTTGAAACCATTAATCCATATAGTATTTTTTTTTAAATCACGAGATGAGTTAGCTTTTTTTTTATTCGACTGAGTGACGAGATTAGCCAGACGTTCACCTGATGGTAAGCGCTACGTCTGCCCATAACAGTTCCAGTGCCACTCAGAACTTTGAATTGCATAATCCTGCGCTCGTCACCCTAAGACATCGGCTCTAAAGTCTCATATGCCCAGTAATTTCGCTGGAAACAGTACCCTTCAAACCGGAATACAGAATGATTGCACACTACTGCTTGGCGGATGAATATCTGGCAAAGGTGTGGTACTTCCCCAGGCGGTCTCTTGCAGAAGAGGCCTCCCACTACAAACTTATCTCGTAGAAAGCTCTGCCTGCCCATAACAGTTAAAGTGCCACCCAGAAACTTTGCGCGGCATTGCACTCGGCATCGGTACCCCTATTACGAATATTTCTTACTACAGTTGTAATAAAATGTGTTTAAAATCAGTCTTTTACGTGTAGTTACCACTAGGGGTGCTGCACTGTGTCCAGAAATTTCGCTGAAACCAGCACCTTTCAAACCAGAAACCAATAACATTTTGCGTTTAATTTTGTTTCTGGTGTACAATAAAGAGTTTTCTATTCTATTCTATTCTATTGGCACAGTAGTTATATTTACACCAGCGAAAGTGATACTTCTTCAGTGTTTCCAGAAAAAACGAAACTATCAAACATCCCAACAAATACTTATTTTACAATAGCTGATCCTAAACAAAGATCAGACAAAAGGTTGAGCACACCTGACATCGCCCATGGTTCCTGCAGGAGTGATACGTTCACGAGACGAGTGTTGACAAAGTACTCCTAAGACGAAATGTTGGGGCCCCTGAACTAAAACCGTTTTACTTGTGCCAACAGTTGGCGAGCTCTGTCTTGTAGGGGATGACTACACTGCTAGCGTAGAGCGGTTTTGAGTTTAGGTTGTCTGAGTGGTGGTTGTAAGTATGAATCTAAAAGTGGTGAAAAATATAAAAAACCAGCCAAGTGCGAGTTGGACTCGCGCACTGAGGGTTCCGCACAAACAAAAAACCGCGGGCCGCTGCTAATCCTACTTAATATTATAAATACGAAAGTTTGTAAGAATGGATGTATGTTTGTTCCTCTTTCACGCAAAAACTACTAAACGGATTCGAATGAAACTAGGAAAACAGATAGTTTATAACCAGGATTGAGTGATAGGGTACTTTTTATCCCGATAGTATGTTCTCGTGGGACAAAACGGGAACTGCGCGGGTGAAACCGCGGGACCCTGCTTATAATAAATATAGCCTATGACACTCACAAATAACGTGGCTTTCTATTGGTAAAAGAATTTTCAAAATCAGTTCAGTATATCCATAGATTACCTCTACAAACTAACAAACTTGAAATTTATGTAGATAAAAATTTATTAACAAACCTTAAATAACAATAATTAAATAGAAAACATCGTGAGGAAACCCACATACCTACCCGAGAATTATTTCCGAGGTAGGTATGTTATCCATCAATCCGGACTGGGCCCCCGTGGTGGAATTTGGCCTAACCCTCCTCACGAAAAGTGAGGAGAGACCCGTGCCCAGCAGTGGGACGTTATGGGTTGATGATGAAATAGAAAACTAAATAGAACTAAAACTTAAAAATCTAACAAAAGAGTGTCCATGAGGCATTGTGCCAAGAACACTGGCTGCATTTCCACGTTGAATAGCAATAGCTATTCTCTGTGCGAGAAATGAGCCAGCCCTCTTGTCACCAGCGGCGTCGACTAAACGAGGAAATAATTGCTTAAAAAATTTCCTCATGCTTGGACCCCATGGACCAAAAGTTTTATTATTTATTATTTCATTTAGAATTGCAATACTCATTTAGTTAAGTGTTAATGTGTATCATGTGGCTGTGCTATATCTATATATATAAAAATGTTATGTTGGTTTGTGTACGCTTCAAAAACTCAAAAAGTACTGCACCGATCGAGCTGAAATTTTAGCATGATATGTAATCCGCATCAAGGATTGTTTTTATCTATTTTTTTCATCACTGACATATCAGCGAATGTGTGAATGTGCCACAGCAAAGCGTGGCAGGGCACAGCTAGTTAATAAATAAATGTATAAACTCACAAACTTTACTTCTCTATAATATGAGTATAGAAAGATCATGACCCGATCATAATCGTCCCCTAATTTGGGGACAACACTGATTAATAGACAAGCAAGACATAATTATAGGATATTATCTTTTATTGGGGCTATTTGACAAGTATTTCGTACAGCCACCACAGATAATTAATATATTTCCTCTGCACCAATCAGAGGCCTCAAGAGGTGTAATCACTCAAGCGCTGAGTCTATCCAGCGCCATTTCCGGTCGTGGTGTGTGACATCACAGCCTAATGGCGTCACTTCCTTACCTGTGGTGTTAATAGTTTCATAGGAAGTTGGTTACGTTAGTTTTTTTTGGACTTTTTGGACGATTTTTTGTTGTTTTTATTTTTGTTAATAGGCCTCTTTCATGGTGTAGTGGTTGAGCGTCTTAAGAGTTTGAATCTCGTAATTTATTTAACTTATATAATTATATTTAATTTTAAATAGTTACATGGTACAGAATTATTTCGGAGGTAGGTATGTTATCCACCAATCCGGATCTGGCCCCCGTGGTGGATTATGGCCCAACCCTCCTCGCGAAAGTGAGGGGAGACCCGTGCCTAGCAGTGGGACGTTATGGGTTGATGATGATGATGATGATGATGAAAACTTATAAACTAAACATAACCGTAACACAGGAAAAAAAAAGTTACTCGAAATATTGACGCAAATTACGTTGATGCCCTACGCCGTAGACATGCTACGCCGTAACAAGTTCTACAAAAGCGCGGTCATGTAATATTTAACGAAGGCAACGAAACGGACATTCAAGAGGTTTGGACACGCTCCAAATGAAAACAAACTTGGAATAATAATTATACTTCTATGAAAATGTTAAATTAAGCATTTTAGGATTCAAATTGTGATGAAAGAAGTAAATGATATCGCTTTGTCTCCGTTATTTCTTCACATTCATAGATCCTGAATTACTGACCCCTAGCTAGGATTTCTTGTATCTAGGGAATTAGGAACAACAAGGACCATGGTACTACAAACACCCAGACTTAGAGCAAACTTTTACTTGTACCACAATGAGTTTTACTAAATAACGAGATGAGCAAGTCGTTCACCTGATGGTAAGCGCCACGCCTATGTATAACAGCTACATTTCTCGCAGATCTCTCCATTATATAATCCTGCGCGGCACTGCACTCATCACCCTGAGACATCGGTTCTAAAGTCTCATATGCCCAGTAATGTCGCTGGAAACAGTGCCCTTCAAACCGGAACACAGTAATGTTCGCACACTACTGCTTGGCGGATGAATATCTGGCAAAGTTGTGGGACTTCCCTTGTGGAAGAGGCTTACCTCTACTAAGTACTCGTAAGTAAGTTGTATAAAAGATATTTATTGTTAGAAAACCCCAAACGACAACCCCTACAGCTTTTCAAACTATTTTATTTCCAATCCTGTCATAGATTAGCGAAGGGGTGATTTTTACCCGTTGAACTAATCTCCGACAGGCGACGTAGCTGTTAACACCCTCGGTCCCCTGAGACACGCGAGGGGTTATTCGTAAAAGCCAGATCGGACGTTGGTCAGGTCCTCAGGAATCTAAGGATTAGATGACGTTATATCTTGACCTTTTCAAAAAGCATTTACTTCTATGGAAAAGGTGATTTTGATGTTTGGGGTACTAGAGCGGGGGTTATAGGTTACTTTATATTATTTTTTTATTTGGTAACTAGCTGCGCCGTGCTGTTTCACCCGTGTTAGCTATTGTTTCTGTTGCTGTTTTGGGCAGGCGTGGCGCTTACCATCCGGTGAACGACTTGCTCGTCTCAGAAATAAATGACAAAAAAATAATTTTTTAATCTACAATTTTTTTTTTGTATTTTTTTTTGTAAGAATCAGGATCAATTTTTTTTTGATGTGTTCTTTTATTTTTTATTTTTATAGCATAAAAGTATTTTAATATATAATATTAGAAGCGGCGGTAGCACAGTGGTGGCGGCAGACAAAAAATTAAAAAAAATATATATTTGTAACGTTTTTGTCGTAAAGTTTGTCTTGGAGATCATTGACGCACGAGCGAGTGATGCTTTGGAGATTCCAACTTGTCGTCAGCAGAAGTTTTTGATAATTTTGTTTAATTCAAACAATTTCCTATTCCGTAGGCAGCACAAGATGTGACGTATGAAGGAACTCATGAAAGTGGAAGAAGCGAAGATGTGTCAGGATCGTAGCATGTGGAAAGAGGTAGTCTCTGTCATCCCCAAGAAACAGCCGTGACTAACAAAAGAAGTATGTGTTAACCAAAAAGGCAGTTGAAAGGTGATTGCAGTCCATATAATGCAATAAGTGCGCAATAATTTGTCATCTTCAACTCGGAATTTCTCCTTCTGCAGAGGTATTTTCACCTGAATTTAATTTAAAACGGAAAATTACAAATAGAAATAATTTCCCTTAAAAAGTGTTCCATTTATAATCTCAACTTCCTACAGTTCACTTAATTTTTAACCCTAACCGACTTTTCTAGCAACAATTTACCACACAGTGTTAAATGTTAAATCTGCAATTTCATACTTAACGCTAAGCGGCAGCGGTAGTTGGTAATTGGATGTTGGAGGGGCCTTAACCTCACTTCATTCAATTATAACTACTATTTTATAGGCTTTGGAAGTTATGTATAAGTAAGGAGAACGAGTCCTTGAGATTTCTCCATCATCACCATCATTAGCAGCTTATTCGACATAAGTTTCCACATCTAAAGACTAGCTTTAATCATTGATTTGGCGAGTTAAGTCGATATTATCGTTTGTACAAAGAATTGACAGCTAAGTAGTAAGTTGACCATTAAGTAATGCGTATCTAACGAGGATAAGGATTTGACTCGTCGCTAGTTAATTCGGCATTTAACCAATCGGCCTTTAGGCCAGCCTTTTGTCTGAGTCTGGGTGATTGTAGGACCATGGTCTTCGTAGTTTCTGATTCCATGGAGTCCTAGTTAGGGGCAAGATCTATGTATGCCATCGTGACATGTTATTTCGCAGATTTTTTTCGATATCATCGATCCATTTTTTCCTCGGCTGCGCTTACGACACGTGGCCATTTCTTCAGGTATCTCCACCTTTTCCTGTCAATCTCCTCATCTTGCCGACTTGCTGAGTCGACCCTCAGCTTAAAGATTGATGATTTTTTTTTTGCTCTAGGCAAACTCTACATAAGTTACGTTTTGACGTCACATCTTTGCCTAATGCTGTCAGCCGAACTGATTAGTTATGAATAAATTAATTCAGCTAATTGTACTCCAATCTCAAGGTATAGGAGCTATCGAGGTGTTTCATTTATTGGTGACATCAATTGAAAATATTGATCAAATCATTTCCCTAAGGAAGGACACGACAAGCAATGAATTAGTGTACTAATTGAATTAATCTAGGTATTCTACTACCGAGTTGAGCAATGAACCATTGGAATTCAACCGAGCAATGCCACGAGCATTTTTGAGGCACTGCCAATTTGAAGTGGATTAAAATACTTGAGCTTTTACCTTTACAGTGCTTTATAATGCTTTGTAGGTTGTCCAACTCATGTATCATTAGTTTTAAAACTAACAGATCCCCGCCAATTAACTACTGAGATCTAAAAATAGTCAGCGTGACATCTAGCGGTGCTGTGAGGTACATTGTTCAACAATTTACCTACAAACAACAGAAGTTCTGGCACTCATTGTAAGGCATTGAATGGTGTCAGCCGACAACTAGCGATGTTGCGACGAGCACTTTCTAGAACTCGTCTAAACTTGCACTGGACGTGTGTTGCTTTGTAATCATGTTATCCTGTGCTATGACATCAGAGTTGTGAATTAAAATTAAATCGAATTGTCGCTTGAAGTTGCCTTTTGTTGCTCTGGAACCTGATAATGTTCCTATACCTTTGTCTATTGAGCAATAATGTGTGGTAATCTGTATGCTATAAACCCAAAGATACCTAACACTTGAGAGGGAAATTTCCTTTTTCAAACTGAACCATAATCAGTTAATCATAAGTTTAGCTGATTCATTATTTTTCTCTACGTATAATGACTGTGTTTGACTTGATAAAGTTCCTACTTACAATATTTTTTTTACTTAAGTCAGGTGAACACCTGATGGTAAGCGCATATGCGCCCAATATGCCTGCCCAAACAGTTACAGTGACACTCAGAACTTTGCATTGTTTGGCTGGAAACAGTGCCCTTCAAACCGGAATACAGTACTGTTTTCACACTACTGCTTGGCGGATGAATATCTGGCAAAGGCGTGGTACTTCCCCAGGCGGTCTCTTGCAGAAGAGGCCTCCCACTACTCAAAATGATTTGAGTTTAAAACCTTGTCCTCGTATCAATGACTTATAACTTACATAGTATACAATACGAGCAAATTCCCTTAATAACATCGAGGTCCCATAGATCCCTTGGTGCGAGACAATATCTAAGTTTGTTGCGTAATTTAACATCGGCCTAGATACTCGAGGACGTAGACCAAACTTGATAAAACCTAATTATTGAACTTATTCTGTAATAATGTAAGCCCTCAACGCACCTTCCCGATCGGCTGGCCTCCATCTTATATAGTGTTTACAATTTGCATCTAATTTAGCAGAACATATATGGAATACTCAGGTTCAATGCTGAATACACACACGTCTGTGTTTTTTATAAAGTTACGGGCAAGCGAAAACACGCCTGGCGTGCGAACCCGCTCTGCTGTATTGTCAATTTTATCACAACAGTTGTGTGCGCCTGCACTGCTGATTGAGTTTAGTTAGGACAACGCCAGTAAATAATAAATACATAAGAAGTATGAATATTTGCAAAAAAGCCCAAAAAACGGTTCCACAGTGAACGTGTTAACTAACCGAATTTATTAAATTTAATCTATTTAATAATCTGTATTTCTGATGCATCTGTTAGTAATCATGTAACTGCTGAATTATTAGACCGATCGAGGCGTATTTCCGAAGCACTGGTAGAGTTAATGGAGTTTCCTTTTCCTGTGCGAGATTCAGGCATGAGTCACCACTTGAAAGTGAAATGTCCTTTTTCAAAACTCAAAGCATAAATCAGTTAATCATTAGTTAAGTGGATCATTTATGACTTAATTTTACTATTCTCTGGGTTTATGTTTAAAAGACTTAAGAGCTTGAATTGCATTATTTTTGTTAAAAAATTATTTGAGTTTTGATGTCAATATTCACACATTTTTATTTCAAGATTGTTTTTGCATAGCTATGCTAGGATCCAATAGGCGAGAAAAGGCAAAACCACTTCTGGCGGACCAGCTTACTAGAATAGAATACTCCATTCCATTTCGTGTGATTATGAATCTATATATATATAAATGTTATGTTGGTTTGTGTACGCTTCAAAAACTCAAAAAGTTCTGCACCGATCGAGCTGAAATTTTAGCATGATATATAATCCGCATCAAGGATTGTTTTTATCTATTTTTTTCATCAGTGACATATCAGCGAATGTGCGAATGTGCCACAGCGAAGCGTGGCAGGGCACAGCTAGTTCTATAAATTTATGAATGTGAAAACGAAACAGATCGAAACTTTTCAACGAAGATTCTTATCTCATTTACATTGGTGGTCCAACTTCAGAAGCGTCACTACATCTCGGATTCGTAGGGAATGTTAGATATCTTTTTTAAGGGGCAAAAGAGAGGTAAGGGTCAAAGCTTTGTAGATATGCAGCCCCGATACGCCCAGTGCCTTTAACTCGATTGGACCTTGTAAATGTCACGAGGGGGCAGTTGACATTTTGAATCTACACGTCAATATACATAAGCGCACCGGAATGGTCATAAATTTAAATCTTAGAGAGTTTCGTGTGGGTGCCTAAAGTTAGAACTTGATGAAAAAAAAAAAATTGGTTTATCCGTTCGGGAGCTACGATGCCACAGACATATACACAGAGAGAGAGAGAGAGAGAGAGAGTCAAACACGTCAGACTTATAACACCCCGTCGTTATTGCGTCGGGGGTTAAAAAATGTTAAATTTTATACCGCTCAAAATTTCCAATAAAATGTGCTAAAACATTAAAATCAAAAAGGCAACGAAATAACACGTATTCATATGAAATGCTCAGCATCCATTTATTTAATGTGGATACTAATGCCTTTTGAATACTTACTTTGCAACGCGTATATCTGAGCGTGAGTCGGCATTAGCACTTAGGGATTAAATTAATTTTAAAAATATACTTTCAATACCGTAAAATGTTAGTTTCGCTCATTGATTTGGTGTACCTATAAAGGCACGTTTCATGCACGTGTTTAGGTCTACACACTACACAAAAACCTCTACACATAACATTGCCATTTTTGACTGACTACATCATTATCTTGTTTGATTGTCAAAAACACTGTCAAATAGTTGTCAAAAATGACAATGTTTCGTGTAGTGGTTTTTGTGTAGTATGTAGACTAAGACACGGCGTTACATACTTCAATAATTTCCTCAGCCAGTTACTATTCAACTAAACCCAGGAACTCTATTTTTAAAGAAAATAAATGACAGGCCGTAAAAGTGACATACTACTACAGTACTATTGTCTTTAAAGTGTAAAAAAAACATCAAACTAGTATAATAATATGGAAAAAAAGATGTTGAAAATTGATCCAAAGATTTATTCTGAGATTAAGCTCCTGCTGTAAACCTAACATACAACATTTAATTTTATAGACAGCAAATTATTATAAGCGGTGGTAGCCTAGTGGGAGAACGTCCACCTTCCAAGCAGAAGGTCGTGATTTCAAATCCCAGTGCAGGCACGTACCAATGTGTTTCTTGTTAAACATATGTACGTTATTATCACTCGCTTTTCGGTGAAGGAAAACATCGTGAGGAAACCCACATACCGACCCGAGAATTATTTCGGAGGTACAATCCGAATCTGGCCCCCGTGGTGGATTATGGCCTAATCCTCCTCACGCGAGGGGAGACCCGTGCCCAGCAGTGGGACGTTATGGGTTGTTGATGAATTATTATAAACTCACTTAACTATATGAACTCACTAGATTTCAAATTATCTTTAGGCTTGGCAAACTGACACCATAGGTTACCACTGCACCTAATTCGACATATAACCAACAGTACCTGGATGACCGAGCTTTGCTCGGTATTTAATAATTTTTTTTATGAAATTTTCTAAAAATGATTCCTAACTAGATCGATTTATCGCCCCCGAAACCCCCTATATACTAAATTTCATGAAAATCGTTGGAGCCGATTCTGAGATTCCAATTAATATATATATATTCAAGAATTGCTCATTTAAAGATATGCTTTTTTTAGATAGGTAAACTTAAAGTCGGCAGTACTGGTGATCAATCAGAGAACTCAGAACGAAAATAGCCATCAAATGTAGACATAACTGTCAAACCGCAATAATGCCTACATTTTACAGTAAATACAGTAACACAACTTCATACAAAAAGTGTCAAAGATTAAAAATAACAGAGCCGTAGAGTTGAATGGTACTGTTAGCAGTATAAATGCTATAATAATCCCTAAGTTACAAGTTACGTTAGGTTCAAACAACCAAACGTGTAACAACCTAAGATAAACAAACAACTGTAAATTAATTTGAAACTTCTATGGCATAATGCCATGCTAGCAGTCTCATAGTTATTATCAACCCATAACGTCCCACTGCTGGGCACGGATCTCTCCTCACTTTCGTGAGGAGGGTTAGGCCATAATCCACCACGGGGGCCAGATTCGGATTGTTCCTCCGAAATAATTCTCGGGTAGGTATGTGGGTTTCCTCACGATGTTTTCCTTCACCTAAAAGCGAATGATAATTACGTACATATGTTTAACAAGAAACACATTGGTACGTGCCCGCACTGGGATTTGAACTCACGACCTTCTGATTGGAAGGCGGACGTTCTCCCACTAGGCTACCACCGCTTCATAGGCGCTTTAGTCTCATAGTAACTTAAACAAATAAGAATTTATTGATTAACTAGTTTAATTGATTAGAATCAATTAAACTAAACACAACAACATCATAAAACACACACACACACACACTGTAACTGAATGACATATTTCGTCTACAAACCCAATGCAGATGCAGTTGGCTTGCTTCCCTCTTACTGTAAGTACTGTGATCAGTAGGTGTTATTCAAAATATTCATGAGAACATCCTCCGACCAGCGGCGACGACGCAATTCGAGGTCCGAACCGCAGGCCGGCTAACACAGAGTCGTGTTGACCCGACCCAACCTAATATTGCATAATGTACCTGGGAATGTATTGGCATAAAATTAGAGTGTATTGGGATTTATAGCGAGGTCATAAATGTAGCTCTACTCTATTAGAGCTATAATAGCTAAAACATCCGTGATAAAAGCTCTATGCAACGTTAACTACGACATAGAGCACTATATGTATATTAATATGGTTCAATTATGAAAGTGCTGATCAATACAGAAATTATTTTATATTCTGTTACAACTACACGCTCAGAGTTGAAATATAAAATGAGTTCTTTCATACATTCATACACTTTTGTCAGATATTCATCCGCCAAGCATTAGTGTGCAAACATTACTGTGTTCCGCTTTGAAGGGTACTGTTTCCAGCGAAATTACTGGACATATGAGACTTTAGAGCCGATGTCTCAGGGTGACGAGCGCAGTGCAATGCCACGTGGGATTATGCAATGCGAAGTTCTGAGTGGCACTGTAACTGTTACTGTTGTACTATTGGGCAGGCGTAGCGCTTACCATCAAGTGAACGACTTGCTCGTCTCGTCACTCGATCAAATAAAAAAAAACATTTTCAATAAAAATAAATGTATGTAGTAACTAAAGAAAGAATTAGAAGAGAAAAGATTCTTGATTAACCAAAGAGAATCGTTTAAAATAAATCTAAATTCTCATAGAACTCTAAACTTTATTAATCTTATCAATAGAAATGCATGAGTGTCTCAATAGTATTTCTAGCCTTTGTGATTAAAAAGATTTAAAAAAAGGCTACCCTTATAAAATGTCTAATACTTCTAAAATTAACAGTCGCTTTAAAATCCAGGAAGCCAATACGAACTCCCCTGGGCTTCAAACAGCAATCAATGTCGAATACTTTCAAAAGAAACGAGAGAGAAACATTTTGTTTGACCCTCCTTAATCTATTTGTCCTTTTTGTGCAAATACTTTTTTTTTAAGTAAAGTACCTGCTCACAATTTGATTTGTAAATACTTGGCTATGTACATAATGATCTTCGGACTTATTTGAGTCCTATTTATTCATTTGCTTAATTTAAATTTAAACAATGATGAAAAGAACTTATCCTAAGATTTTTGTTTTGTAGTAGAATGACCTTGTCTAATTCATAATTACTCGATATAAACAGAAGGTCGTGAATTCAAATCCCAGTGCGGGCACGTACCAATGTGTTTCTTGTAAAACATATATAAGTAATTATCACTCGCTTTTCAGTGAACATCCTGAGGAAACCCACATACCTTTTACGGTGTGACCCACCTATCTGCCAATCTAGACCATGGTGAATTATGACCTAATCCTCCCAACGAAGGGAGCGGAGACCCATGTTCAGCAGTGGGAAGATATGGGTTGATTATGATGATGATGAATTTGCGCACAGATTAATATCAAAATATCATTTGATCTGCCCTCGACGTTTCGATCATTGACCGTGGTCATGAGAAGACTGGAGAATGGGAGGTTCACCGTCGAGAGCGGCAGATGTCGATTTCCAACTGTCCACGTTTGATCTCCCTCTCTTCCTCTCCTATTGTGTTTGCTATCTAATTGTTTTGTCCAGTTAGTAAAGAAAAGCAGTAATCGTAACTCACCTGACAATAGAGGACTTCCCCAGCGATTATAATTTACTTACAGTTGTCAAGATAAACTAAAATATGGGCCCTCATAACTGTCCGTAAGCCTCAAAGTAATCTTGACTTACTATTGATTAAAATAGAGATTTATTTACATTGGGTCTCAAACTGATTATAGAGGATCAATGCGTAAGAATAAATGCTTTTCGGGACCAACGTTATTTAGTGATAGCTTACTCGAAGATGCCAGAATAGAAGTCAACCTAGAAAGGGTTTTAAGTACAAATTTAGAGATATTATGAAAGTCCAAGTTGAGTGGTTTCTCTCCGTACAAGAGCTGTCAAAATATAAAAACCCTTAACATGTTCACCGCTGAAAACACAGATGTTGTTTTATAACTTTACGCGGTTGCGGGAAAACACACCTGTTGTGTTAGCGCTTACGTGCCGGCTGTGTGGCGAAATACAGACGCGTGTGCTTAACGCGGCGCTACTACAGTGTGGCTCACACAGACGGCACGCCATTGCAGGAAAACACACACGGTCCGTAACGGCGCCCAAATGTAAAAACCAGTTCAGCAGTCAACGTTGTAAAATGTTGCCACTCAATTAATACAGCAATAGGAGGAGTAGAACAAACATTTTATGCACCCACACGCTTTAATTACATGTTATTAGTCTGAGAAAATAATGTTTTGACGTTTCATCTTCTCTCGTGTAATTTGTTTGTTATTTCAACAATGGCTGAGAATAAATAATGACGTAGCAATTTCTGCTAAGATCGCTATCTTAGCCATTAGATTCTCAGTAGATTTTCAAGCTTTTATTTTGCTCAGTGTTTCAAATGTACATTAACATTAAAAGATAAAAAAAAAAAAAAAAAAAAATTGTAAGTTGTCGAAAATAATGCACTTGCAAGTCAAACGACATACAATTAAAAAACAAACCATGGAATATATAAATAACTAAAGCACAATATAACAATACAGCAATCTAGCATATAAAGTTTCATTTCGATACGACAAATTAGACGTAGTTAAAATTTCCATCTAAGACGTGAAACGTTTACATGTGAAATTAATAAAGGCCTGTAAACATAAAATTAAACTTCATTTGACAGTTTGCCAATATTAAAAACGTCAAATGAAGTTCAGCTTCATTTTCACTGCGCACACAATACGGTATTTAATTTTGTATCACCAAAAGTCATTAATAAACGGCCAGAAGCTAGATTAGGTATGTCAAGATTTCAAAACAATAACGGACCATTTTACATAAGAATCTCTATTCATAAACAATGAAGCGGTAGTAGCCTAGTGGGAGAACGTGTGCCTTCCAATCAGAAGGTCGTGAGTGTGTACCAGTGCAGGCACGTACCAATGTGTTTCTGTAAAACATATGTACGTAATTATCACTCGCTTTTTGTTGAAGGAAAACATCGTGAGGAAACCCACATACCTACCCGAGAATTATTTCGGAGGTAGGTAGGTGATCCACCAATCCGGATCAGGCCCCCGTGGTGGAATATGGCCTAACCCTCCTCACGAAAGTGAGGAGAGACCCGTGCCCAGCAGTGGGACGTTATGGGTTGATGATGATGATGATGATTCATAAACATGACTATATTAGAGCGCATGAATACACAAGGCTCGTCAATTTGACAGTTTTGAATTGAAATTCTATACACGCTATTAGCTAATCTGTGGACACGCAACCACTTAAGTATCACGTACTACTACGGACATGAGCAAGAAGATATGTTGTGATTTAAAAAAAAATACTTCTCTTTATAACAATATTTTTCTACCATAAATTCAATTCTTTTTTAACCAAAAGCGGTTGTAAAAGATGCTATGAAAGAAATACTTCACTGTATCTAATTCGTTTGGTCTTTACAAGCGAGATGGCCTTGTATGGTAATACAGTTATTTTCTTTTCTCTTTCCAGTTTATTCGTATTTTTGTAAGATAATATACGATATTGTATAATAAATGTTGTGGGTTATTTTTGTGACAAACAAAAATACGTTCACTACGCATTTTATTTTACTATTTTGACTGCAAATAGCTTTCTTGACTGCGATAGGCTCAACTTTATTAGATTTAACTTTAACCCATATAATATTTTTAAAATTTTAAAAATGTTGAAAATAAAAATTTGTATAATACGTTATCTTTTTTTAATTTTAAGTATAGCCGCTTTTCGGTTTAGAAATCGCATGTTTGACGAAAAAATAAATACACGTGATATCTTACTGCACCCCCTCCCCCTTGTGATATTTCGTGATTTTTGCTAGACCCCCCCCCCCCCCCTTATAAGGCTCACGTGATTAATGGACGGCCCCTAAGTGTACAAGTTTCCAAGTTTATCGGACCTCTTGAACTTGGTGTCAATTACTTTGAAAAATTTCGTTTTAAACCAACATATAGCTAAGTTACAGGGTTGTCATACCCGTAATACGTTCGTTTTTAACTGTCACTTGAACTGTCAAAATAACTTGCGCGTTTTGACAAATTTTAAGGTTCAAAATAAGATTAAAGCCATAACTCATCATTATGACATCACACCTTTTTAGCAAGGAGTCTCATGTGACAAAGCGAAGCAGGTCAACAAGCTAATAAGAGCGCGTTAAAAACTATTACTTTTACCCATTTGGTCGCAAATAAATACTATATTCCATTTCTTTTTTTTCTTCACCACCGGTTCCTGAGTAAGTGGCGGCCGTGTTCATTTATAACCTTTTATAACTTGGGCGTTGGAAAGTTTTTGACAAACCCGACGCGAGCGCGTCACGCGGTGTAAAGCGCCAGATAGCGTCTCCGCCACTCTCGGATTCGAGAAAACGTAAAATTTTAATGCCGCTGTCACATTCAACTTGAGAATACTCGAGATAAACTTGATGAAAAGGGCTTGGAACTCAGAATGATAACAAGCTGTAGAAGGAAAAGTAAAGGCAACAGCTCTCTTATTCGCATTCTGTAATACAGCGGACACGAGAGTAAGTGAAACAAAAAACTTCCCATCATCATCATCATCAACCCATTTTAGTCCCACTGCACGGGTCTCCCCTCACTTTCGTGAGGAGGGTTAGGCCATAATCCACCACGGGGGCCCGATCCGGTTTGGTAGATAACAGACCTACCTCCGAAATAATTCTCGGGTTTCCACAAGATGTTTTTCTTCACCGAAAAGCGACTGATAATTACGTACATATGTTTTACAGAAACAAATTGGTACGTGCCTGCACTGGGATTTGAACTCACGACCTTCTGATTGGAAGGCGGACGTTCTCCCACCAGGCTACCACCGCACTGGGCTATTATGATAATTAATACCTTGAGTCAAGGTAGAGTCAAATTTTCCTGCGCACTCAGGAAAACTAACCAACTTCAGAAACACTTAAAAGGAATAAAATGATTGGGGCATAATTCGTACTTTGAGAATTATCGTATTTTACATTCACCCTGTTGACTGGTGCGAGTCGCGGGGAGCCGCTGGCTGGCAACAGCTAGCAACCGTTCGTTGTGGCGTTCTATGGGGGAGGCCCATGTTCAGCAGTGGACGTCTTCCAGCTTATGATGATGGTCCAGCCCATTTACAAATAATACCTATTGGGGGTCGATTTTTTTCTAACCGTGCAACCAAATGACCGATTTTCACCGATTAGTTTAAAAAATATGTTATAAAGAATGGAATTTTGTCACCAGGAGGCCTACCATGACGTTTTATAGCGATTTAGTTCAGGACCTAAACTGAATCGCTATAAAACGTCATGGTAGGCCTAAACCTTTTCAACCTAAACTGGATCCAGTTTAGGTTGAAAATGGCAGCAACATAAAAAATAAGACGTCACGGTACGATTATGCGACGCGGCTCAGTTTAGGTCCTGAACTAAATCGCTATAAGACGTCATGGTAGGCCTCCTGGTCAGAAAAAAATAAACTATAGGCAATGAAATACGTTAAAGTCTGAATTTAGGTTTGTCAATCACGCTGTGATTGCATATTCAAATTCAAATTCATTTATAGCATTATATATATATGTTATACAGGGAGTTGTTATATTGATTTGGGTATGACTAGAAATAAGGTCATTAAAATGCACAATTGCTATGGAAAAACGATTTAATTGTAACAAGAGCCGCAGGGTTAAACTAGTCCACTTTGACTGCTAAGCCGTTTTGCTTGTCCAGCCACGGGTGCGGCTCTGCACGCGCCGTAGTGTTTTCCCATGCAACAAACACAACAGTTGTGTTTTCAGCAGTGAACGTGTTAACAGAAAATGTCGATTTTTCTATGAAGTCATGCGCGCTTACCATTAAATTATACTTAGAGGGACTGAAAAACGTTAAATCTTTGGATTTTTTTTTCTCCATCATGTTGTAACGAGTTAATAATGTATTAGGGCAAGACTACAATGGCACTTAAAAGCACATTTTTTTTTGGGAAAATGACTCTTATGTAACCGGAGCTGTGGGTAAAACTAGTGCAAAGGCAAATAACGTCGAAACGGCATCGATCGTCGACAATTTGGTTACAATCTCATCAAGGACTCTGAAGATTCGCTCCGGAACTCCTTAACTAGGTAGTACCTACAAATACACGTATCAAGCGATTACCAACGTCTGGGAGAGATTTCTCGAAGCTTTAAGTTCGTTGTGTGTACCTAGTTACCGGGCTACGGCAAAGCCAAAAGGATGGGTTATGTTTTTAGCAGCCTATGTATGTGTTTGTATTTTTTTTTATTTGACTGTGTGACGAGATGAGCAAGTAGTTAAGCCGATGGTAAGCGCCACGCCTGCCCACAACAGTCACAGCACCACCTAGAACCCTGCATTGCATAATCCTGCGCGGCACTGCACTGCGCTCGTTACCCTGAGACATCGGCTCTAGTTCAACTTGAATTATTCAGTTATTTTTGATAATTTGTTTCGGAACTTTAAGGAAAAGGGTTATTTTAAGAGTATTGAATATTTAACTCTTCTTTGAAAGTTAGCACCACTTAAGTATTTTGAGTTTAACCCTCCGAGAAGTCAACTTGCTACTGATTAAAGCCTGGTTAGTAGAACTGTTTGACCGAACTCCTTTTAGAATAGGACTGGCAGCTTTTTATATTCGATGACGATATTTTTGAAATTTGGTCCTTCGTCGTTTAAATATGTCTTGGCTGGAAAAAGAAAAAATAAAAACGTGTCGTCTCGTTGCGGTTAAATGCTATTTGCAGTAAAAAAAAAAGAAAATCGGGCGTTATATCTTTAATGGTACCTTTTAACGTTAATTATCCTTCATTTTTTTTCTACATAATTTGGAATCGTGTATCGGCTTTTTGGTTAAAAATATTAAATGAAAAAGAGGTTTTGTTTCTTCCGTTAAGGAGGTAAGGATATCATTGTTATTTGAACACTGACACAATCAAACTTTTATTATATAAGTATAAAATAATTATCTTTTAAACGCTTGTAACTTGTCTCAGCTTGACAGGCATTCAATTTCCTAAACGAAAATTAGATTCTCGATTGCTTTCGGAGCACCAAACATTTTATAAATTACAAATTATATTCTAATGAGACGCAAAGTATTCTGTAGCTTACATGTCATATTGAGGACTTCCGGAACATCCGGGGCTGTTAGAACGTAGGAGAAATTACGTCGGCTGAATAATGTGTAAGGCACATGCCTAAATCGTGGTTTAAAAATAACAACGTTGCGTGTTGCCTTCTTTATTTCTAATCTTCCTTTTTTGATAATTGATTTAAAAATATTTTAAAGCATGTCTAATATAAAAAATTTATATAAATACAAAGATTTAAATAGTTACAAATAAAAATAAAATAATAATCTTGTGATAAACATTACTAAAAAACAAAAATGACATTTTTTATTAAGAATTAAAATTTGCCTTTTCTTTCTCTGAAATTTATGAGTGAAAACAGCAAAAATGACAGCAAAAACATGAACTTACATTTAAATACTGCAGCGAAGGAACAAAACAGCAACCGCTAAGCACTCTGCATAACTTCTCTTGCGATACTTCGCCTGAAAAATGTAACGCGCGAGCTTGTACTTCGCGCGGGAAAGTTGTGGACAACTGATAGAAAGCGCGCGAAAACTCCTCTACTTACGCTGACAGCCGGCCAATGACAGCCGCCGTACGCCTCCGCTCAAACCCGCCGACCAATCACGGTAAAGGGGAAACACTTAAAAACTTTAATAGGTTTTTCGTGTTGACACTATTGAATGCTTTCAAATCATTGGAAAATTATCACTATCTTTCTATGATTAACGATATTAGTGTGTGGGTGAGTGCGAGTTTTTGCAAGCGGTAAAGCTTTTGAGGAAAATCTATGGTAATGAGTGCATTACATGGATAAATTACAATGGTGCCGCCTATGCTTGGATACTAGTACGTAGTTACCCGATAAAATAGTACTTAAATTGGGTAAGTATCATCATCAACAACCAAAACGTCACGTATTACGTAAATTCTCAGAATACAGATAAAAAACAAACGTATCCAAGTTATACTTATAAATAAAAAAATTCAATTAATTAAACGCCTACTAAGGACCTAATTAGTAAGTTGACGGTCACGTTCCTATTGTCTTGTAAGAACGTGCTCAAGTTTTTTATTTATTACAATCGCACATTTTATTTAATACTTTCTCTGTGATCTTACGTCCCACTTACATCCAGTGACCTTTTAAGAACTCTTTAAGATAAGTACACATGGGTATTATAACAAATAATTAGCTTTTTTTAGTTTTGGCTTCGTGCATTTGGCGAAAATAATTAATTATGCCGTGTATATTGTGTGTTGGCAATGTTACACAAATTTTACTCGAATGCAGTAAAAATGTTCTATTTGTAATTAATTAATTAATTGCGTACACTATTGGTAATATGGTGCGGTATAACCACAGGCTATAATACTTAATTAATATTTTCATTTTTTAAAAGGTGAGCTAACCATTATTTGCCTTCCTACAATTCTCTTCATATTTCCGATAAGTAGAGGACGTGATCAAATAAAAGCTTATTACCACCCAAGCTCTCCGTTTGCCCTAGACAATATTCTTTGAAAGTTGATTGAAAAATCACATGCTGTAGATTTGCAATGTCTTTGTCATGTCGACTATGCTCCGTTAGTTACTTTCGCTTTTAAAATATTAGCTGGATTTATATTAAGTATAGTAAGGATAGGGTAGAGTTTTGGCGGGAAACTGAAGATGTGTACTAACGTTTTTTTTTTTATTTGACTGAGTGACGAGACTGGCATGTCGTTTACCGTTCGTACGTAGTTTTTTTTTTCTAAATACTTATGTTTCTTCGTGTATTATGTGTTCGTTAACGTGTACGAGTGTGAGCAAACGATACGAACCCAAAAAACGTGCCATTTAATTCTATATAATGTTCAAATCTCAGTGCGGGCACGTACCAATGTGTTTCTGTAAAACATATGTACGTAATTATCACTCGCTTTTCGGTGAAGGAAAACATCGTGAGGAAACCCACATACCTACCCGAGAATTATTTCGGAGGTAGGTATGTTATCCACCAATCCGGACCGGGGCCCCCGTGGTGGATTATGGCCTAACCCTCCTCACGAACGTGAAGAGAGACCCGTGCCTAGCAGAGGGACGTTATGGGTTGATGATGATGAATGTTCTCTCCTAAAATCCCAAGAATTTACAGTAAGACACCCACTACTTTACTGAATCATGACTTTGACTAGACTATCTACTGACCAAGACTTGTCTCTTGACTACTGACTCTATGATAGAACTTGAAATTTTTAAATAATTGACACTGGCTAAATCGTACATAGCCATAACAAAAAAAAGACGGAATAAAAGGGCTGGCTCTACCTAATTTTCCTTTTATTTTCACAACTAGGCCAAACCACATTTACGGGCACTATAAAGCTGTCCTTGAAAATTAACCACACAGCACTATCATGCTCGCCGCTGTTTTGTTATTCAACGCGCGGCGCACTTTTGTGTAAAACTGCGATATAAATTTAGTTTTATGTACATTGTGGAAAAATATGTTTGTAGATTTAATTTTGTATTTGCTATTTAGTAACTCGAAGCGTTTGTTGCCATAGTTTGTCTGGGGATTTTTACCTATGCCACTTATATAAAAAAAAATTAACAACCTTACGGGTACGCACTTGGATGGGTGACCGCTTAGTGGCAAAGCTTCTTAGAAGCGTTTCTGTGCTTTGGATGATACGGGTTGTTATCGATTGATAGTATACGTTAAGCCATGTCAAGAAAACAAAAGAAAACAATCCAATTAAAAAAGAAAAAATATATAAAATTTATAATAGAATCATTGATTCTCGAAAACTATAATCTGGAAGCCTTCAAGGCGAGAGTGAATAGGTATCTTCGAGGCAAGCGTGTTTCTTCGTCGGACGCGTCGACAATTACCACCAGGTTAGGCTGTTTATGTGTAGGTACATCGCTTTTAATATCAAATTTACCAAGGTTTTTCCGTACATTTTATTATTCATTTCTGAACCACGTTAAAGACACAGTTAGCATTAACATTTTCAATTAACTCCGGCCACCCATCCCACGCAAAATTTGACTGCGTCAAATGTCATTTCCTAACGCACCCGATCATTCCATCGGCATATTGATTGATGTGACATTCATTAGTACAATATGCTCATTAGTTCCACCTACTCACGGCAACGAGAACATAGAGATGAGATAAAAAGTGGGCTAGCCGGATTTGAGAATCCTCCGGCCGAATTATCCGGCCTGACTTAAAATAGAATAAAAAAAATTCAATTAAGTTTTCTATTTTTTTTTATTATTGAATCTTAGTGACCAAAGGTGAGTTTTTTAATAAACATAGACCCTGACCCCTAGCTAAGATTCCCTGTATCAAGATAATCAGGAACTACGAGGACCATGCTCCTAAAAACACGCAGATTCAGAGCAAATATTTGTGGTTCAAACAAATGCATACAAATTCAGTATTATTTATTATGGACCGTGTTGTCTGAGAATAAAGAATAGTCCTACTAATTTTGTAAACGTGAAAATTTTTAGGATGGATGGATGGATGGATGGATGTTTATACGTCTTTCACGCAAAAACTACTGAACGGATTTGGATGAAATTTGACACACAGGTAGATCATTATATGGATTAACACATAGTAAGTACACTTCACTAATTATTAAATTTATTTGTTCTACTTTTTAAATTTTTCTTTCTTCTGTGCCGTTTCAATAAAGAGTTTATCTAATCTATATAATCATTATCTATAGGCGATAAGACCGCCCATTGTGACACTAATTGTAAAAAATTTTTTGTTCTAGTTTTAAGTTTTCTGTGTTCTGTGGTGTTTCAATAAAGAGTTTATCTATCTATCTATCTATACTTTTTATCCCGTAAAAATTAACGGTTCCCATGGGATAATACTCAACGCGGGTGAAACCGCGAGGTGCAGCTTGTAATAATAATTCTAATAGTGGCCGGAAACCCATCCGGCCACTCGAGACCTCTGTCTCCTTACTAAAGAGAAACAAAATGCTCGTGAAATGTTGGTGGACTTTCAACTAGCAATAATTTTGTTTGACAACTGCATTGCCTCTGATTGCCCACGGTGAAATGGTGCCAGTTACCTATTCGAAACACCTATGCTTTGGTTACACAAGCAATTTTGTAGCAAATACATTTGTTGGGTATTCTACATAAATTTATCAATGCCATCTCTTGCTCGTTTTCGCTTCGAGGAAGTCTTGGCTTAAATTGCCCTGATGATAAGCGCTATGCCTGTCCATAACAGATATCATTATCATCAACCCATATCGTCCCACTGGTGAGCACGGGTCTCCCCTCACTTTTGTGAGGGTTAGGTCATAATCCACCAACAGCTATAGTACCCAAACCTTTTAAATACACAATCTTGCACGGCACTGCACTGCGCTTATCACCCTGAGACACTGTTTCAAATTATGCCCACTCATAAAATATGCCCAGTAATTTGACTGCGAATAGCGGAACTTGGTGATAGTAAGTTGGCACACTACTGCTAGACGAATCTTCTACTATAAGAAGTCTGCCACATTATAATAATTATTCTAGGATTGTTTATACAGTTATTACAGTAAATAATATAATTATATTCTATAAGATTTAGGGAGGTCACCCACGGCTACCTTTTGCCGCTATTCAGTGGCACATTACGCTACCGCGCGTCTGCATCGCTACTTTTGCCGTCTGCCGCATTTGCAACGCGTGACTGCATCGATGCTGCATCGCGACTGCATCGATGCTGCATCTCAACGGTGAAGGTAGGTATACGGCACCATCGCGACTGTATCGCAGTTGTATCGCAATTGCACCCTACAGAAAATAGAGGGTGACTTCTCATACGGGATACAATTACAAATTTCAACAATAATGTTCAGCACAGTGTACACTGCACATATTGCTACGGTTGTCGCTTGGTACAAACAAACTCTACACACTACCCATTGGAAACCCAAACCAGTAATTGTAAAGTGCACTCGGCAATTAAATCGGGCTGTGTACACGGACCAGAGTAATTACTGTCGTGTAAACCCGTCTTTGTTTGTAGGTACCTAGTAATATAACTAGATTTACTCACACTGCACCTAAAGTTTGCAATGTACCAATTTTAGAAGCTAACAAGGAATACTTAGGTACTACGTGTCTAAAGATGGATTAGAGATCTTGATACGCGGACGCACCCATCCTGAGAAAACAAAAATTCATTTTCTCAAATCAATGAGAATAGCTACTAACGCCATCTTTGAAAAGCCAACTTTGGAAAAACCCACCTTTCGAATTTAGTTAAAGTTTTCCTGAACATGAAACATTCATGACAAACGTACTTAGTTATCAGCATTTTCGCTAGATGGCAGGGCTAGGGCTTAAATAATTATGATTTTTTATAAAATATTATTTAAATATGCGACATCTATTGATCGGACCACACACTTCCCTACTAGATGACAGGTTAATTTTTTGTTTTGGGTTTGAAGGTACCGGCTTGTATTATCAATCATTAGTACTAAACTGTCAACTAATAGACGGCTGTCAGTGTCAGTCACCGTGTCACCGAGAAAAAAGAATTGTTAAACAAAATTGGCGTCACGTCAATTGATTTCTGGGTCGATAATTTGTTCGCCTTTTCGTAAAATATTGTTAGTAGACCGTTATTATAAATATTTGTGACTGCTTCAAGAACGACTAAGTTACTAGGTAAGTTAATACCAAAGTTTTTCTAACATTGTTCATACCATAAGAGCGTCCCATTTATTTGTAGGTTATTGATCTTCAGAAGCGTTTTAATCGCTTATCCGTGTTTTTATGGTGAACAAAGTTGTAATAAAGACAAATAATCCACAAATCAATCAACTCCTTGCTGTAATCTTTGCAATTGAAGTGCTAACTTTCAAACTTTCTATTTTCTATCGGGTCCTTATGCTTAGTTGTAAGTGTCCAATGAACGTTCCACGCGATCAACTCGCCAAAACTATTCCAGAATGTCAAGTGTAGAAGAGAACGACGCACCGCTGCCTGAAGGATGGGAGATGCGGACCAGCCGCTCAACCGGCATGACTTACTATCTCAACAGTTACACAAAGAAGTCCCAATGGGAGCGCCCCGACGCACCTGCGAACGCAGGGGAGGTCCGCTGCTGCCACATACTCGTAAAACACGTGGACAGTCGCCGGCCGGGTTCTTGGCGCGAGGAGAACATAACACGGACCAGAGATGAGGCTATGGAACTCATCAAGAACTATCGTAAGCAAATCGTCGCCAGCGAGGCCTCTTTCGCCGATCTCGCGAACAAATACTCTGACTGCTCATCGGCTAAGCGTGGCGGAGACTTGGGCCACTTTGGCCGAGGTCAGATGCAGAAGCCATTTGAAGAAGAAGCGTTCAGACTGAAGGTTGGCCAGCTCAGCCAACCTGTGGAAACTGACTCTGGTATCCATATTATCGTAAGAACTGCTTAAATCAGTTAAATTTTCTCTGTTCACTGCTGAAAACACATATGGCTGTGTTTTTATAATTTTACGGCAAGCGAAAACATGCTTGGCATGCAAACCCACACTTCTGTATTGTCAATTTTATCACACCAATTGTGTGCGCCCACATTCTTGATTCAGTTTAGTAATGACACAACACCAGTAAACAGTAACAGTAAACAGATTCGCAAAAAAGCCAAAGAAAAATAAAATAGTTCAGCAGTGAACAGGTTAACTTTTGTTCTGATTGATTAACTGTTGTTTTAAGTGTGTAAGAGAAGCTTTTCAATGTTTTATGAACTATTTCAGTAAACTTATGTTTAGCCTACCTTGTTATAATACCTGAACTTGTTTACTCTTCTATTAATTTGATTTGTGATAAATTCCATTGTCATTTTCAACAATTTACGTAATTGGCGACTTTGCATCGCTAATGTAGTTCAGTAGCTAACAGACTTAGGCCATTAACGTTAACACTTTGACTGTTGAGCCGATTTTCTCGTCTAGCCATGGTTACGGAACTGTCACACTGATCACTGTTGTGTTTTCCTGTACAGCTAACACAACAGTTATGTATTCCTGTACTCGTGGCAAGTTACAAAAAACACAGCAGTCATACATAACTTACTATCAGGGTGGCTACCCAGCTAATATTCCCACCATGAGATGAGCATATGTTAAAATGCAGTTGGTTTCTGTTACCTTGGAGTATTACTAGAAGGATTTCTTTGTCCATATTGTATCCGTATAGTTCTACAATAAAATGTTTCGTGAAACTGTCTTGTATTCTACTTTCAGCATTTACTTTGAAATTATATGTTTGTGTGAGCTATAATACTTCATAAATTGTTGTAAGGTTAGAGCCTGTAAAGTCATGTAACATCAGCCCCACACATGTTAACACTTTGACTGCTGAGCCGATTTTATTTTCTAGGCTCCGGTGCTGCTCTGCACACACCATAGTGTTTTCCCAGACAGCTAACACCACAGTTGTGTTTTCCCATACTCGCGGCAAGATACGAAAAACACTACAATTGTGATTTCAGCAGTGAATGTGTTAAGTAGAAAATTATACAAACATTGTAGAAAAAGATGTCAAAATTATATTTGATGTTCATCAATCTAGAACAAACAGTCACAATAGGGGCAAACTTTGAAACACCTCCTAAAGTTAAGTAATTATAGTTTGTATTACGCAGAAGTAGAATGAAATTTGTCAATTTATGATGCGTTTACAAATAAGGCCGCTAATCTCAAAAAAAATAGGTAGTGTAAACTCTTGATATACCATGTGGCACCTTTTTCTCTTCCTAGGCTCGGTATCAAGTATGTAACCCCTAATGACCATCCTGACATGACCATGTCCTTTTGATATATGGATGAACTACTTATGTGTGTTTTAACTACCTTAATTTTACTAAACCTCGAAAATGTAGCTTTATACCTATCTATAACCTATTGTAAGGCCAAACTGTTTTCAAATGAAGCCAATGGAATTATTCAATAAAAAATGTTTTTTGTCATATAAGGTTTGTAAGCAACATGGTCACCATGGACATCATCATCGTCATACTAGATGAATACTATGACCTTTTGAATGGTCGAGACCAATCTTATTCTGTATTATTTTTTTAATTACTTAGGTACATAACATACAAGCCTCGTGCATATTCAATTCATTAATTTCTTGTTATGTAAGCATATGACATTCATCTGTAGTAATCAGGCCCTAGATTTATACATAAAAGCAGATTTATACATAAATAAATAAAATAAAAATAAATAAATAAATCTGTATACATTTTGTATTGTGATTAGTTTATCTATTCATGTTAAGCCGCTCTTGGAATAGTTTTTGGTGCCAGACTTTCTTACCTACGTCATATTAAGTGATCTGTGCTTATGTACGTTATCTTATTTTGTACAGCGACAGTTTTGTATAAAAAGTCGAACGCTGTAGTTAAATATGTGTATCCTAACGCGATGTATGAGCAATCAATATCAAAGCTGGGTTATACGACTCCAGTTTTAGCAAGCAAACTTGTTAGCGATATAGCCAATGTTTAACTATGTTCGTGGGGAAAAATAAAGGCATTTGTTTCATGTAGTTATCATATTTTATTACTACCTTTGTTCACCATAAAACTATGAGAAGTTATAAAGATTTAGCATAACAATTCAATAACCAACGATATAAATGTAGAAAGAATCTGGTCGGTACGTCTTTGGCGATCCCAGCCATCTCGCCAAAGACATGGAGGTAAGATATGCCAGCGCAAAATAAGTATTAGCTACTTTACTTATCCTTGTTTACTATAAGATAAAATTTCGGTTTAGCTTAGAACAAATGCGGCGCATCGGATTGAGTGTTTCTTGCGACATCATAATGTATTAGAATACGGGATGATACGTAGCCGCGTTTGCCGTGTTATCTCATACTCCTTGTAATTTTCATATACTTAATACCACGTCATCTTCAAAAACAATACTAAGCCGAAATATGTTCTATGATCCAACTTCTGTTGCGCCGATGGTCTCAATTCATAAAGCTTAACAATTTTTCAGCTGACAAACTAATTCTGAGTATAAATTGATATATCCATGTTGGTAATCGGTACAACAAGTATGATTTATATATAAACACGTCCATGAAATAACTAACGTATGATCTTGTTAAAACAACTAATATTTGTTGCTATTGCCAAGTAATCTTGAATAAAAGTTAGTTTTGTTAGTCTTATAACTAATCAACAAACGATACAACAAGGACTGCATTCGCTCTTACAATATTAGCTGTAAGCAATATTAGGTTACCTGAGTTCCTACACTAGTTTCAATCGATTAAACTTTTTATTTAAATATTAAAAGTGCTTGTAACTTTTTGCTCAGTCATATGGCACTAATAAGAACATACATCTACGAATCTAATTATGGAAACAAACTTCTTTGGTAATAAGTCGGGACTGGAAATAAAAATTGCGATCGTATTCCATTTATAGTATCTGCATAGCGTCGTTCTTCGGTTTATTCTTGAGGAACAGTATGGTGTTGAGGATATTGTCCTGGACGCCGTCGTTCGCTGGGGTCCAAATGGGGCCGATGATGGGTGGGGACCGCTTTCCTCCCCAAATGCTGAACTTCATCTTCCTCTTGCCGTCTTTCTTCAAGTCCACTTCGCTGTACGGATGGCCTTGTCTGAAGATGTTTTTAATCGGTTCCATGAATTCGTTGAAGGGAAGACCCTCGCGCATCGTCCTTTCGTCCAAGCTGCTGCTCATGGCCAGGATTTTGATAGGGCGTCGCTTATCCATTCCCGGGACAAATTGGAAGCCTGCTAAGCTTAACCGTTTCCCATTAGGCAAATAATTCGATACTATGCGCGTCAATTCTGGAAAGGAGGACGAGAAAATGATCTTGGAGCCTTTGTATCCCGGCTTGTAGATCATCTGTCCGCTTCGTTTTCCTCCCCAAGGGCTGAATCGGACTCGCTTTGGCATGCTCGGCTCCCGGACGCCGGAACGCTTCCATGACCACATGTGCTCGAAGGTGGCTTGTGGTCCATCTCTCTTGCCACCCCAAGGACTGAAATTCTTCTTTTCCACCTCCGTGTTATTATCATCATCGTGGTATCCAACTATGAATGGAGTAGCGACGCCCTCATTCTTGAGATATATGGTTTTGTCGGTATCGACCAGGTTTGGAAGCCATCCTTTCACATCTCTTTGGCTAGGAGCTCGTCTCTTTCTCTGCAGCTCTTCTTTGTCCGTGTAGTCCCGTTGAGCGAGATTTTCGTAGGTCTCGACATCGGATGGTTGGGTGAAGTACTGAGTGTCAGCGAAGGGGTAGTTCCCATTAGAGCTGGAGACATCGAGGGTGGGGTCGATGGAGCCCGTGTTTATGTATTGCAAGCTGACTGGGCCGAACCACGAGAAAGTGAAGAGAAGCCAGTGGTGCGACATGATTCTGTAACAAATATATATGTTAGATATAAAAAAGGAAGTAATTTGTACGAATGTATAGTTGTAAGAGTTGATCTACACTGGTTTGACAAAAGAAAAATTTGCCCAAATCGCCAATGCATAGGCATGCTTGCGCGGTATCGTTGAAGAACTTTACAAGTGTAGGCTTTTGTAGTGGGAAGCCTCTACTGAAAGAGACCTCCTGGGGAAGTCCACACCTTTGCCAGGTATTCATTATCCAACCAGTAGGGTGAAAACAATACTATGCTCCGGTTTGAAGGGCACTGTTTCCAGTGAAATTACTGGGCATACGAGACTTTTAGAGCCGATGTGAGAGCGCGGAGAGAGATGCCGGTGTCGCGCCAGATTATGCAATGCAAAATTTTGGGTGACACTGTAGCTGTTATGGGCAGACGTAGCGCTTACCATCAAGTGAACGACTTGTTCGTCTCGTCCCTCAGTCAAATAAAAATAATACATAATAATAATTAAAACCCAAACATTATTATTGTTTCCGCATGGGCACCAAGAGGCAACATTGCTGGAACCTATCTCATGCAAATTATTGCTTTTTACCATAGATTTAAATGGTTCCATGGTGTTACTAATCGCCCTACAAAAATTTACTATGTAGAGTTAAGTGTTTAACCTAATTTAGTTAACCATATCGAATTCGTCACTACAAATAACATCCCGTTTCATTTAAAATCCAACGCGACAGAGACGTAAGAATCAAACGGTGTAACTTGATTAGTTAGGTACCTATTTAGTTTTGGGTTGGACCTGAACAAACAGGGATACCCTATCTTGGACAGCACCACGCGGCTTAGGAAAAGATTGGACAGTATAGTCTGTCGACTAATTTGGTAAAACAATAATGATAGAAGTGGTCGCTGGTCGTTTCCCGTAAGTGTGTGTAGGAAAAGATATTATAATTCGAAAAGCGAAGAAGGGACTTGGCGTGTTTGTTTTCTAATAGTTATAAGTAGGTAATTAGGTAGCCTTCGGAGTACCTATCTATTAGGCAAGTGTGCTCATATCTCCGCTGTCGGACCACGTCTTCATTTATTTACCATCAGGTATAAGAGTAAGGGCAGTAAAATGCTTGAGAAAATCTGAGAACGTATCATAATACGATACGATGATTGGAGTCACGATTGTGCTTTTTTAATATGTATGTATAATATTGCACGCCTCCTAATACAATGTGTAGAGACATTTCAAAAACCGTTGTAGTGCGTCATAACATCATCATCACCAACCCATAACGTCCCACTGCTGGGCACGGGTCTCTCCTCACTTTCGTGAGGAGGGTTAGGCCATATTCCACCACGGGCCAAGTCCGGATTGGTGGATAACATACCTACCTCCGAAATAATTCTCGGGTAGGTATGTGGGTTTCCTCACGATGTTTTCCTTCACCGAAAAGCGAGTGATAATTGCGTACATATGTTTTACAGAAACACATTGGTACGTGCCCACACTGGGATTTGAACTCACGACCTTCTGATTGGAAGGCGGACGTTCTCCCACTGGGCTACCACCGCTCATAACATAACCATACAAAAAAATACTTAAAGAAATGTCGCAAAAACGCCTATAAGCGGTAAGCGGCGGTAGTGTGGTAAGCTTTATACCGGCAATATACGTCGATCTGATAGTCTGAACCGACTATCGGAAGGCGTTCGTTACATAGGTATATTTGTTTGAACACTCAATACACGTCCGATCCGATAGTTGGATCGGACGTCCGAGTCGGAAGCTGCGCCAAGGCGTACGATCCTACAGTCCGATCAGACAATCGGAAACCAAATCGGACGTATATTTCCGGCCTTAGTGTTATTATTTGACCGCTTCGCTAATGAAGAATAAACCGGGTACAATAGACATTCTTTAAGTTTGTGCCTAGTCTTACGCAATCAGTTTATTGTGAATGAAGCAAGAAAATTTATTTATATTTGCATAATTTCCTTTCATGGATTAGAATAATGACGGAGGAGATTTTCCTTACCCATTAAAATTCTATCTTGTTGGTAAAACAAACCTCTAATCGAAAATTGATCAATAGGCCTTTTTGTGGGTTCGCTCGGGACATCTGCGCGCACAAAGCACTAGGGCCCGACACAAAAAAAGGAGCGCGACGTCGCAAAAACTTGCGTTGCGGTATACACGGTTCCGTTGGCGGTGCATCACATCCACTGCAGCGCTTTTACATCTATAATGTATCGGGCCAAAGGCTGGAACTTCACAGGAAATATCTTGTAGGTACGGTACTAACTCGATTGTAAACCGTATGTGGTAAACCACGTCATGGGTTGAATTTTACGGTTGACAATCGGACGTGTGCAGAGTTCTTCCATTTGAACATTTCGGGGAATCTCTAGTGAGTGGAGAGTGTAAAGAGTTGGTTTTGACACGATATTTTTCTTCAGCCTTGTGAGTGAATGCATGTCTAAGAATCTTATTCTAATTTGCGCGTACTCGTGCACGCTAATTAAAACCTACAGGTTTATATTCCAACGGGAGTTTTACAGCTTTCTGCCTAAACCACAGAGGTAAACCTCAATAGGTGCAAATGGTTGTTTCGTACCTACATGGAAATTCACTTGTGCACAACACAATACACCCAAAGACAAAGCCATCGGTGACCGAAAATAAAATATTGATATTACATCGACTTTGACGTCCAAATCTCATCCCGGCTTTTTCCATCCTTTGTCCCTTTGCAGCTGTAAAGTATTGTACTGTGCACCGTGGACTATTTCTAAAATTCAATAACGCCCACAAACGCATATTTGTGTTGGGACCAATTCTTTGTGATTGGGAAGGCGGGGGTTGCAAATTGCAATGCCGTTATTGTGTGGACTTCCTATAGGTGCCAGTGCGTTTTTCTCTTATGAAAAAGGTACAATAGAGATGACAATATTGAATATTGGTTTCAAGGAAAAATACCCTATGATTACGTACATAATTACTGTAATGTCACCAAAATGTAGGTTGGTAACTAAAGCACAGACGAAACTAAACTTGATAATAAGTAGGTAAAATGGACGCTCTTTTCGCTCTTTTCGATCTCTATCAGACTATTTGGTTAGATATTTGTGTTACATCAGGACTTAAAGTATCTTTTTACCAAATTAAGTAAGTACATCTAATTAATTAATATTACCTAATAATTGTTTTTTGAGTTCTATAAATAAATGTTTTTATAAAGAAACATCCAGATGTGGATTTCTAGTACATCTAAATCCGGTCAGCGGTGGAAGCGGTGAATTTATTCAAAGTTTTTTTGTTAGAAAATAGCCCCCAGTAAACGATGAATATCTCATACTTATCAGATATCGAGAGCCTCTTAGCTCGCTTTATTTTCGGCAAAAGTTCATTAAGAATATCCAGTTCCTTAATAATTAAGCTTCTGATTGAAATAAGAGAGAATTCATTAAAAACACAAATGACAAATCTGAAGTGACATATGAGATTAATTCTATCGTATTGAAACTTGAAAAGCGTCTGTCTAATGACTGGAGTCTTTGGAGTCTCGTTACTTGAGGATGTAGGTATCGATTTACCTAATTTTAGTAGAAATATGCCTGTTATGTTGTCAGAGTTTTTCAGGCCATGTAAAAGTCTCTGACGAGGCTTAAACACTGTTTTCGTCTGAAAACAACTGAGGTCGACAGTGGTGGGCCCTCCGAAGCAAGGAGCGATGGAATTCTGCGCATAACTTATGAAAATTAAGTACGTCATTGTTGCGGGACCGAGGATTGAACCCGTGTTGCGAAGTGACATAGATTACCACTCGGCCACTATCGCTAACGACAATCAAACGTACATTTGAACATTGGCTTCTACAGTAGGACCAATGCGATGTTTCCTAATTTTGCGCCCTCTAGTTTCTCTCTCATATTGCCCCGGAAAATTGCCCTTTCGACCACTATAATGATATCTTCTCGTTATTTGAGAGAAATAAAAAATAATCAAATGAACAGCAGTACCAATTTTTTTTTTCACAGAGGCCGGTTTTGCAAGTGTGCGATAAAAATTACCTAGAAATGAGGCTTGGGTAGGTTGACAACACCTTATATCGGTCTAGGGTGGGTGATTTAAATAAGACTTTATGTCTTTTCTACTAACACCCTGTAGAAGGTACCGTAGTATAATTTTATTGGGACTTTAAGACTCAATAAGTGTTCTATTGGAGGTCAGGTCTTCAATTTAGTTCAGGTTGAGAAGCGTTTTTGAGAGCGTTGAATTTCTTTTACATTTTTACTCGTAGTATTTTAAAATTAGGTCTATGGAAGTCCGTTTTTGTTGTAAAATATTTACTTTGCTATAAAATTGTTTGATTCCTTTCCTTGTTATTATATAATTTATGAATGAGAGCAAAAAGGGAAGAATAATTTAGTAGACGGGACCTACTTACTTTCATTATTGCGTTAAATATTTCGAGAGCTTGTCCGCTGGGATTTCTTTACACTACTAAAATTATTTCAAGGCGTTTTTAAAATAAATTTACTCATGGTCACTTAGATTCCCTGTAACACAGTTAATACTAGTGCAGGGAACAGGAGCTCACTTACTGAGATATGTTTCATAACTATAATTTTGCTCCTATAAAATTTATGGAACATTATACTTAACTAGGATTTTTGACTTCCGCACATAGCAAATATTTGGATAACTCATCACGATTACATACATAGATTCTGATCACTAACTAGGACCTGTATCTAGGGAATCGGGAACTTCGAGGACCATGGTCCCACAAACACCCAGACTCAGAGCAAATACATGGGGTTTCCCAAATTTTTGTCCTGCGCGGGAACCTCCGCACTACCTCACGCTCGGCTCATCATCCACTTGCGTCATGTTGGACGTCAATTTTTATTTTTTAATGTATGAACTGGTACAAGTGTTTGTTTTGAGGTATCACAGGTATTTGCTATGCCTGTGTTTGAGGGACCATGGTCTTCGTAGCTTCTAATTCCACAGCGAATCCTAGTTAGGGGTCACGGTCTATATGTGCTCGATATAGCCCCCTATGGTGGAGTGATTGCCTGGCTGTCTTAAAAATAGAGACGCCGGGAGAGAAACGAGGGAGTTTTAGTAAGTACTTATACAGTAGTAAATGGAAATTTTATGAATTGTATTTGCGAAATTGTTAAAAAAAAAACATTTGAAACTTACAATTTCTAAAGATATTGGAAGATTTGTGTCGAAGACGTTGTTTTTAGATTATCTCTACTTTCAAATAAGATACTAGGCAAGTAAGTAGGTACGTAGGTAGACTGATACTAGGTAATGGGCCTATGGGAATTTACCAAATAAAGTCCCCAGGTAATAATTACTGTAAACACATCTGTGGTGTTTTTCATAACTTGCCGCGAGTGCGGGAAAACAACTGTGGTGTTAGTTGTATGGAAAAACACTACGGTATGTGCAGGGCCGCACCCGTGGCTTGACAAGAAAATCTGCTCAGCAGACAAAGTGTTAATATTTTATGTTAGGCATACAAGATTTACTGCAATTTACTTTCACACCCACAATCCTGCTGTTATGAAACACAATTTTCAAAAGGTACCAACAAAAACCAACCCATAAGGTAAAACCCAATCAAAATCCATTTTATCACACCACACATGCAACTGACCTAGATAAACAAAAACTATAAAATTAAAAAAAGAACAACGGTCTTCATAAAAGAAAATGAATACTGCAAACTAAAAAAAAAACATTAAAAATATGTCACGTCGCGCCGCGTGCCGTCCTACAAACAAAATTAAAAAAAAAAAACTCTTAAATTCTTACTTACCAAATCAATGCAACTACAGCATAACACCAAACAGGAATCACTTGAACTATGTCACTCATATGTTTTAATATTTATATGTGTTATATGTGATGGTTCTCGCTTGACAGTTGGACGTGTTATGGTGCTGGTGGATAGGTACCGCGCCTTATATAGCGGGTGCGGAGGCAGGGCTGAAGGTACGGTGCGCAAAAACCTTTGAAATAAAATGTTACTTCAATATTCGAAGCACGAACCTACGATGGGTAATACTTTTTAAATTCGGTCTGTAATTTGAGACAGATGTAGAGATATGTCTCTAAGTGTCTTTTTTTTAAGAATGTTACCTAGTTTTATGTCAGATATTTCAATGGCTCAGACGAAATAAACAATAAGTCTCGTATAAATTTATTTTTCATAAAGTTTCGAAACTACGAATATCGAAAGCGTATCCCCTTCCAGACATAGTCGCAGCTTTTATTCTTTATAAGTACAAGTCATATTTTTTACCTTCTACATTTTATTCTCTGGAAGACGAATTAAACAATGTCTTTTTACGGTACTAGTTAAGTTTTATGGTAAAATTGTAGATAATTTACGATTTATAGTAAAGGCGATAAAAATGTAGCAAGCGTTGCGTTTCCTGCGTAAAAGTACGAGTTTAAAACCCTCTATAAATGTAAAACAAAATAGTATCCTATCTAAAATACACGATCGTCGATTTCATCACCATCATCAGCTTATATTCGTCCTCTGCTCGACGTAGGCCTCTCGTAGTGCACGCCACTGAGCCCGAATTTCGGCTCTCCTTAGCCATCGTCGAATTACGCGGACTAAAACGGACTGAGCCTTTTTCTGCTAACCCTCCGCACCAACTGTTGAATTGCAACGAGGCATCTCGCTACCCCGTAGGTTGTAATGCCTCGTTTGCTACCCTGCACTTGTTTGTTGCCGGTGTTACCAGCTTCTTTATGGCAGGAGGATTCCACCTCGGCTCCTAATGAGGAAGCCTAGGACGCAACCAGCCTCGAAGTGCCTCGAAGTCTATATTCGTATCTGAAAATCGTGATACCATGTTTTTGTATCAACATAATATTATCTTATTTTATGAAACGAGCTATTCTTACATGACTCTAATAACTCTTGTTTAAATAACGAGTTTGTTTCTATATTTGTATAGAAAACAAAACTAACGAGTTCTGCGAAAAACTCAAGTCATTTTTGAAGTCTAGAAATTGATCTGTCTCTAGTCATCTTAACGCGTTCACTGCTGAACCGTTTTACTTTTTTTGCGAATCTTCACACAACATGTGTGTTTACTGGCGTTGTGTCGTAACTTAACTCAATCAGCAGTGCGGGCGCACACAACTGGTGTGATAAAAATGTCAATACAGCAGTGCGGGTTCGCACGTCAGTCGTGTGTTTGCTTGCCGTAAAATTAAAAAAAAACACCGACGGGTGGGTGCTATTTCAGCAGTGAATGTGTTAATACAATGTGAGACCCTTTACAATGGTTTAAAGAGTAATTTCCAAGTGTTGAATCTTTTTATAAAGACCGCAAGGGTGAAGTTTTGAAAAGTTGCAGCTTAAATCCGCGGAAAACGCCCCCGGAGACGTTTTTATTAAGGAACGCATTATCTTACCTTCGTTCTAAATAGAATATATTGTCAGGCAGTTCTCGCTTGGTTCCGGGCGAATATTTTGATTAATAACGCGTCACGATCGTAAATCTTGACCCTTAACTAAGATTTCTTGTACCTAGGGAATTAGGAACCATGGTCCCGCAAACACCCACAGATAATAAGCAAATACTTGTGATTCTCGCGACTATTTAATTTACCATACCCAGGAACCGAACTCACACCTGACAGTTCACATTCTGCTCATTACTAACTTATGCCTGGTCTTCTACATACTTTATCATGATACTGTTGAAAATGACATTTAAAATTATTCATAATATTATTTGTATTTTATTTTTTTGCAGTAGTTTGTATCTTTTGCAAGTCAGCTCTGAAATAATTCTCAAGTAGGTATGTGGGTTCCTTCACCGAAAAGCGAGTGATAATTTCGTACACATATGTTTTACAAGAACACATTGGTACGTGCCCGCACTGGGATTTGAACTGTCGACCTTCTCCTTGGAAGGCAGAGGTTCACCCGCTAGGCTACCGCCGCTTCTTTAGATTATAAAGACTATGAAATAACAAGAAATTCTCAAGAAAAGATTACAAAACCAACAGTTTTCTGTTTGTCAATATTTCTGCGTTGCCGCGAGAAAGAGCGCTGTTATGTAAAAACGGGAAATGTGTAGCATTGCTGCAGATCACATATTTAACGATCTACTAACATTTAGATACACGTAAGTTTTACTATTTATAGATAATAATAATATCAAACATGTTAATTGGAATGTTATAGTCCTTAGCTAAATCCCTCCCAGTGTTCAAAACTATGGTTTCTAAATATTATTTATGTACCTGAATAGTATATATATTATATTATAATGATGTTTGTAGTATATTATGATTATTTTATATTATTTATTAAGTATAGTGTGTATGTGTATTATTAAAACGTATCGTGTTTATTAATTACTGCAAACGTACGCCACCCACCCTACTATCGAAAAATGTTTTTTACTGTCCATCCAAAGGTTGTCTGGAAGAAATCGCTTTCAGCGATAAGACCTCCCATTGTACTACCCTTGTTTACCTATTGTAATTTTTCTGTACTGTGTTTATTTTTGTTTCTGGTGTACAATAAAGAGTTTTTCTATTTTACTCTATTCTTATACAAAACTAATTGATAAACATAATAAAAAAAGCAGAAGGACGGAACAAAATATTAAGTTTTCCGTAAATAAAGACTCCGTGCCTATCCGTAATCAAAATAAAAGTTTCGGATGCAGTGTATTTTAGTTTTGTAGTCTGTTTTTACTTTTGCTTGTATGTCTTAAAGTGCAATAAAAAGTTGTTATCTTATCTTATCTTATCTTATCTATCTATCTATACATCGACGCTAGAAAGCGTAAACGCTGTAACCCTTTAACCGACCCGAAAATACTTTTTTTACATATTTGGAAACAAACCCACATTTCAACGTCCCCTAGGAACTTTAGGATATAACCAAGGTAGCAGTATTGTAGCTTTGTATGTAACACACCAAATATCCAAAATTTACGTTTTTAGGTCGAGTAGATATTGAGTTATGATTTTTTATTCAACAAAAAAAAAGTTTGGTGAACAATTTTGCGTTTCAAGGTTACAGCGTTTACGCTTTCTAGCGTCGACATATAAGTATAATAGGTAATTATATAAAAATGAATCCATATATCCCTTGGTCATTCTTTTTTTTGTTTTTGTTATTAGCAAAGGGTTCTTATGAAACAAAAAATCAAGAATATTGCTTACAAAATTGGAAATATGGGTAAAACTGAAAATTATTTTTGCATGAACTCAAGATCTGACATTTGATTTTTTGCAATTTTCAGCTATTCTTTATTAACATAGTGGTTTTTATCCTGGGAAATGCAGGAATTACGCGGGTGAAACCACGGGGCGCAGCTAGTTCTATATAAATATGTATTTTATTGAAACCTGAGCGTTTTATACGTAAGCATGTTCCATCATGAAGAGCTGCTAATGATGCTGGACGGAAAGTTGTTTGTTTTGAACACGGCAGCAGTAAGGCCACAGTGAAGGTAAATACTGATTTATTAGGCTGTGTTAAGAGTTATGCCTTTATTCAACACTACTTTATGCCCAAGTGATTGGTCGACTTACAGATTAACCACAGTGACTGAGTGTCTTATTCTGGTTGAAGGTTTCAACTTAAGTTTCCATCTGAACCAGGGGGGTCACCACGTACTTATTCTTATTCCATGCAGTTCATTTAAGGGCCTAAAACTGAACGGCCTAGATTGGCACCACACACTCATTAATGACAAACGTGACTCAAAAATAGACTGCAGGGAATGAGATGGAGCTATATAAACTCCCATAAATGCAAACAAATTGTTCCGATCTCTTTGGATAAATGTCTCTGGTCGGCTTATGAACGCTGAGCGATATTGGTGGTGACAGTTAGCAGGGCAGTTCAGTTTAAGGCATTAAACTGGATGGATTTAACTGTTCGTTGTGAGGCCCTAGTTGTCATACTTTTCTGCTTCTGCTGTGGTAAAGGTTTTTATATCAAAACGGTAAAAATGACAAACCCTGTGTATTCGTGCGCACTATACGACCTCAAAGTAACGTTTGTAAATATAAATAATATGATATAATACGGGAGTTAGGCTCAGTAAGAGTAAGCAATTTCTTTATGTTTGGGTTTTGTTATAAAGGTGACATACTTTTGTTCAAAAACATTGTTTGAATATTAAGTCGATTAAAAAAAATTGAGGAGGTTTTTAACTCAGTTGTATTTTTTATGTTTGTTAGCTCAAAACTCTGCGACATATAAACGAAATTGGAAAATAAAAGACCAAGAAGCCGCAGTCCGAAACGTTGGTCTGGCCAGGAGTCACAACAGCTGGATATTACGGTACTTACATATACCAAAATGATATTTTTTTGAATTTTTTGACTGTCTGTCTGTCTGCCAGCCTGTTTGTTCCAGAGATTCTGGAACGACTGGACCGATTTTGACGGGACTTTCACTGGCAGATAGCTGATGTAATAAGGAGTAACTTAAACTACTTCTATTTTAGAAAAAATCTAAAATTATTAAACCCACGCAATTGAAAAAAAAATGCCATCTAGTTTCTTGCCAGTTCTTCTCGATTGGATGCATTCCAAATCCGGGGGTACAGTTAGTGAACTTGGCTTTGACTTTGATGAAATTAAAAAGCTTAATTAACAACATGCTAAAAAACTAAGCAGGTATGTTGCGCATTGGTATTCTAGTCTTGATGATGATGATGATGATGATTCTAATCCTAACATGTTTATCACTTTCGAACACATCGTCACGAAACCCTATGAGCACACGATTAGACATACTACATATTAATGGCTGATGAATATTAATTGACATATTCAAATCACTTGTTAAGAACGTGTTACGAGGTAAAGTTTAACCCATTACGAGTGTTATACACTAGCTGCGACCTGCGGTTTAACCTACAGTGCCTATATTCCACAGGAACCGTGGGTTTTTACGGGTACAAATTATTCTGCGTGTCTTAATCTAGGTCCTATATACCAAACTACATCAAAATCCATTCAACCGTTGCAACGTGGATAGGGTATCAACACACCCACAAACTTCTCGGTTTGCCCAGCGGTTTCACCCTCGCTAAATGGGTGTACACAGCCTTCATTACATATAACAGGGTTCTCGTTACACCGTGAATTATATAAAAATATGTAAAACATGAAACCGGTTTCCAAGTATGAAATAAAGTTTAAGATACGAATTTCTTAACTAATGTTTAAACTCAAATATTCTGCTCGAGTTAAACTCGAAAGGTTACCCCTGTTTTTAGAACGTTCTCAAGAGTTTTTGGCATATTATTACGATGTTCGTTAACATAATAAAACTAACAAACGATAACACGTTCCTACGCTAAGAAAGTTACGATACTGAAATAATAAAATGTGGTACAGTATTTTTTTTGTCTCAAACATGCTCGGTTATGTTTGCGTTCTTGTGCGACGACTATGTATCCCTTTATTTATTTATTTAATTTCACTAATTGACGAGATGAGCAAGTCGTTCACCTGATGGCAAGCGCTACGCCTGCCCATAGCAGCTACAGCGTCACCCACAATCTATTGCGGCACTTCACTGCGCTCGTCACCCTGAGACATCGGCTCTAAAGTCTCACATGCTCAGTAATTTCGCTGGAAACAGTGCCCACAGTTGAACTGTTGATTGCAGTTAATTGACAACCAACTACAAAAGTAACTACATGGTAGGAATAGGTAGTAGTTGTACCTAGAAGTAGTTTATAGTAGTTTATTCCCAAAAGTGTAGGACTCTCAGAGATAATCTGAAATACACATAAATCTTTTTACTATGAGAAGTGTAGGCAGTCAGAATATTAAATATGCTAGGATACTACACATTACGTGATAACGACTATTGTTTTATTTTAGCTCGAGGCCGTAATCGGCTGAGCACCCGTGACAAGACGCACTAAGGGGTCGCACATTACTCAAGTGATGTTTTTAGCAATATTTCAACCATGCCCGTCAGAGAAGATAGCACCAAAAAACGCTACGGAGATTTATATTTTTTTTCAATATCAGCATTTTTTTTATGCCACTTAAGGCGCAATTATAAAAATAATCTATTCTAATGACAATATTATAACACCTTTGCCAGATATTAATCTGCCAAGCAGTAGTGAGCAAGCATTACTATGTTCCGGTTGGAAGGGCGTTGTTTCCAGCGAAATTACTTGGCATATGAGACTTTAGAGCTGATGTCTCAGGATGAGGAGCGCAGTGCAGTGCCGCAATAGATTCTGGGTGGCACTGTAGCTGCTATGGGCAGGCGTAGCGCTTGCCATCAGGTGAACGATTTGCTCGTCGCGTCACTCAGTGAAATTAAAAAAAAAAATTATAGGTGCCAATAAGATGTCTCGTAATAATAATTTTACCCCTCTTTCCCTCACCCTGGCTCCGTCCACAACCCTCGGAATCGCGAGATAATAATAAATATGTCATCCTCATATCCGTGGGCGCTTTTATTTTTACAGGGTAATGGGGATGAAGCGACAATTAGTATGAAAATCTAATAAAATTTATGGCGATATGTAAATCATATTTAGGCGAAACCTTCAGTGAGATCATGGTCAAATGTTTGCTTAGGAGATGATTTGCCACTTTTTTATTTAACACTTTCACTGTTGAGCCGATTTGCTTGTCTAGCCACGGGTGAGGCTCTGCACGCGCCATAGTGTTTTCCTATACAACAAACACAACAGTTGTGTTTTCCCGCACTCGCGGCAAGTAGTGAAAAACACGACAGTTGTGTTCTCAGCACTGAAGGCATACCATGGCATCTTATAGCGATTCAATTGAAGACGTAAACTGAACCGCGTCGACCAATAGGGGAAAAATGCTTTTAAGAGCTTTTGTTGCGTGCGCTGCGTAAATGGTTAAGGTTACGCAAAAATTATGTATTATGATAAAGTTCCCCTTTAAACGTTCTAAAAATCTTTCAATTATTTTTTAACATAGTTGTTATTAACCCGGGAAATGCAGAGTTATTGCGGGAAAACAGGAATTATGTGGGTGGAACCGCGGGGCGCAGCTAGTTAGTATATATTTGCTGTTAGTGACTGAGGCGTGAGGAGATCCGTTGGTGACCTTTATTTTCCGTCAGTAGATCAGCTCGCTGTCTCATTAATATTGTATAATCATCAGAACTTGACAGTCCTGCAAAATTTCACCACGGTCATCATCATCATCAACCCATATCGTCCCTCTGCTGAGCACGGTTCTCCCCCCACTCTCGTGAGGAGGGTTAGGCCATAATCCAACACAGGGCCCAATCCGGATTAGTGGATAACAGAACAGAGAGTGGATAACAGAAAATTTTCACCGTTTTCTGCGGACTGCTACGAGTCTACGCCGTAGCCGTAGTGGTGGCAGCGTAGCTACGCAGTCTTGTAGCTACGTAGCTGAAGAAAAATATTTTCACGATAGATAACGTTCAATCTTTTCTAATATGTTTCTCTATTTTTATTAGTCACTAGCTGTTCCCTGGCACGCTTCGCTGTGGCACATTCGCACATTCGCTGATATGTCACTGATGAAAAAATAGATAAAAACAATCCTTGATGCGCATTATATATCATGCTAAAATTTCAGATCGATCGGTGCAGAACTTTTTGAGTTTTTGAAGCGTACACAAACCAACATAACATTTTTATATATATAGATATATTAGTCTATTATAATTTTATATATAATATTTAGTTGTATTATTACTTTTTAATACATTTTTTAATTTTGCCACACCGCCACCATTTTAACTGCACTGTCCTCTCACTGTCGTCCGGAGAATTAGGCCATAGTCCACCACGGGGGCCTTAACACGGCATAAAATGTTGTTATTTACCTATTATCAAAACATATCGTGGTTACAGAAATTGTCAGCTAAATTGCAAATGCAGTCATTCCTAACAAACCTAACATTCTGTCCCAGTATAACTTAACACGTTCACTGCTGACCGTTTTACTATTTTTGGCTCTTTTGCGAATCTTTACACAACGTGTGTGTTTATTGTTTACTGGCGTTGTGTCGTAACTAAACTCAATCAGCAGTGCGGGCGTACACAGCTGGTGTGATAAAATTGTCGATACAGCAGTGCGGGTTCACACGCCTGGCGTGTTTTCGCTTGCCGTAAAATTGTATAAACACAGACGTGTGTGTTTTCAGCAGGGAACTTGTGAAAATGTCAAAATCTAAGGCTCTAATAATAATAATGTAGACTATGAAAATACAATTTGCTACAGTAGCTACATGTTACTCCTACGTCCATCTCGAGAATGCCAGTTTCCCTCAGAATTTTCCGAATAAACTCCTTCTTAAATTGCCTCAGATCAAGGGTGAATTCATCCCTTGTTAATAGATTAGACATCTCCGTTTGTTATCGTTCCATCGCCTCGGCCACTTCGTAAGCATCAGGTGGTAGGCCTCTACTTCTAGCTAAGGGCGGGGACCCACTAAGCTCAAAGTTTGTGGCTTGCTTGAAATATTTAGCACTAATTAAGCGGTTATTATTGACATATTTGAGCGATACAGTGCATTAGTGCTAAATATTTCAACTTAAAAACGAAATGAATTATTTACGGTTGGCGCGAAATACAGCCTCGTTTATATTAGTGACCCGGTGTAGTATTTAAAAACGAAAAACTGTTTGAAATTTAAATTTTCCGCCATAACAGAAACGAACAACCTTAAGATAATGCTCAGTACTTGATTTGTCTGTCTATCTACCTCGGACTAAAGTCAGCTAGCCACCACCTCATCTAGTGTGTCTGCGCCTTAAGCAGAGTATCTACGCACAGGCTTTATATAGATACGCTTTGGCAATTGGAGCTTTGTCACCGTTTCACTATAAGGAAGTTGTTTTGGCTCTCATAAACTTAAATTTGGGAAATACACTATATTCTGTATTGAATACGTACGATAGCGAATTACCTACGAGTATTTAAGCCGATGGGACTGGAGTTTTGTGACGATTTTCAAAAAAGACAAAGTTTTTTCAGTCTACCCTTCGGGTATGTATTTTTTGTCTACATTAAAACCTTGCGACTGTTTTTTTTTTATTATTTATTTTAATTTGTCTGAGTGACGAGGCGAGCTAGTCGTTCACCTGATGGTAAGCGCCACGCCTGCCCGTAACAGTCACAGCACCACCCAAAACATTGCATTGCATAATCCTGCGCGGCACTGCACTGCGCTCGTCACCCTGAGACATCGGCTCTAAAGTCTCATATGGCTAGTAATTTCGCTGGAAAAAATGCCCTTCTAACCGGAACACAGTAATGTTTGCACACTACTGCTTGATGGATGAACATCTGGCAAAGGTGTGGTAATTCCCCAGGCGGTCTTTTAAATTGTGGTATCATTTTGCTTTTAACCCTCGACGCAAAAATGACGGGGTGTTATAAGTTAACGTGTCTGTGAGTATGTATGTGTGTATGTGTGTGTGTGTGTGTCTAATGTCTAATGTCTAATGTATGTGTGTGTCTGCGTGCACCGTAGCTCCGGAACGGATGAACCGATTTTGATTTAGTTTTTTTCTATGAAGGAAAATACGTAGCTAGTGCTATATGAATAGAAGAGACTTAATTGGAATAAATCTTCTAGGCAAGCATGTTCCACCGTCGATCGCGTCTACAGTTATAATCAAGTGTGTCTGCGATCATCGATACTCTCTCCCTTCTATCTTCTTATTCATTCTTCTCATTTTTTTTAATTTCTTCTTTCTTCATTTTTAATATTTGCTCTGAACCGGTGTGTTTATAATAAGACCATGGTCCTCGTAGTTCCTGATTCCCTAGATACAGGGAATCCTAGTTAGGGGTCAGTTTCTTCTTAGTTCTTCCTTTTTAATTAATCGGGGTGTTTATAGAACCATGGTCGTCGTAGTTCCTGATTCCTTAGAATAGAATAGAATAGAATAGAATAGAAAACTCTTTATTTCTCCTCTCTCTTTTTCTTCTCTTTTTTTTTCATAGATACAGGGAGTCCCAGTTAGGGATCAGGTTCTCTATATGTGTTCTATTTTTCTGTACTGTGTTTATTTTTTTGGTGTACAATAAAGAGTTTTCTATTCTATTCTATGTGATCGTGACGCGTTATACGATACTTGCAATTCAAGAAGGTTTACGTCTCAGCTGTTATTGCCTGTAAGACGCCATCGGTCAATACGGGCCATTATGCCGTAGCAAGGATTACTGGCCTAACTAGTAATAACGCAGGCAGCTACGATGTCAAGTGCTTGAGTATCCGTAGATAAATAATCTGAGGCGGTGCTCGAGGAAAGCGGGAATGTAGAGAATATGTATGATGAAAAACTACCAACCTATTCAACTTTGTACAAATTTCATAGACCCTCACCCTTTACTAGGATTCCTTGTATCTCTTTTCGGTGAAGGGAAACATCGTGACGAAACCCACATACCAACCCGAGAATTATTTCGGAGGTAGGTATGTTAACCACCAATCCGGACCGGGCCCCCGTGGTGGATTACGGCCTAACCCTCCTCATGAAAGTGAGGGGAGACCCGTGCTCAGCAGTGGGACGATATGGGTTGATGATGATGATGATGAGGGAATAAAGAACTACGAGGACCAGGCTCAGAGCAAATATTTGTGGACCACACAAATCTTTGCTCTGTGTGAGAATCGAACCTGCAATCACACGCTCCGCAGGCGGCTCATACCCACATACGCTAAAGAGGCCATATTGCTGTGCAAAGTCCTAAAACATCTGCCTGTTCAAATTTTCGTGAATTGAAGCTGCAATGTTAGGCCTCACAGTCAGCTCACAAATGCTTTTCTTTTCATAACAAAAATTAATAAACTAAGTGTAATCTCTCTGGTTTTCGCTGTTCCTAAACCCCCCGCCCACTATCCGCACGTCACGCATGCTTCACGGCCCATGTAGCTCATAGGGAGATAGTTGTCACTCATATGCCCATTCCCATGTTAATGTTACAATGTTTGTTACAGATCGCTTCGTTTCACTCCGCTTGTTAGAATGGTAAGTGTCGCTGTAGAGATCTACTAAATTTGGGAAGGTCAAAAGTGGGAACCTCTAAAGTATTTGTCGAAATTAAACGGCTTAATAACCGAACCATTTAATTAAGTACACAAGAAAATAAGTTAAATATAATTTAGACAGATAAAAGCAAACGGATAATTTTATTTCACTAGCACGAGACGAGCAAGTCGTTCGCGTTCAGCTGATAGTAAGCGCTACGCCTGTCCATAACAGTCACAGCACCACCTAGAATACTGCATTGCGTAATCTTGCGCGGTGCTGCACTGCGCTCGTCACCCTGAAACATCGGCTCTAAGGGCCCATATGCTCAGTAATTTTGCTGGACACAATGCCCTTCAAACTGGAACACTGTAATGTTTACACACTACGGCTTGGCAGATGAATATCTGGCAATGGTGTGGGTGGTACTTCCCCAGGCGGTCTCTTGCAGAAAAGGTCTCCCACTACTAAAAAAGTTCATGGTATTCTTTCACCTTTTACCTGCCTATCTCAAATTCTCAAATGTACGTCACAATAATATTATGTATTAGTTACATAAAAAAACTCGGAACCAATGCTTCTCTGAACTTCCAGAAGTTCAAGTTCTGCGCTGATGGCGACTGCCCGCTCTGGGCCCTCGCAGCTCTCCATGCCCTGGGCAGCCTGCCAGCGCAGCTGTTCCGAGCGCTGTTGCAGCGAGTGCTGGATGATCAGCCTGTAAGTCAATTTCTAGAAATTATGCTTCTGAGCTCTTCCCTTAATTCTCTACAGGATGTCATAAGTATAATTAACTAAAGAAAAAACCCGCCTCCCTCCTTCTCCGTCATCCTTCCTGTTACTTTTTTCTACATTCTCCTTTTCATGAGCAAATTTTCATACGAATTAAGAGCTGTTATTTATTTATTTATTTATTCTTTAGCACACAAATGGATTACAAGTACTTAATGCTAAGTAGCATTTTCTACCAGTCATCCTGGAGGTGTAACTGAAATGGTGGTGGTGTGGCAAAACGAGAGAGCAGAGAAAAGTATATTAAAAGATATTTAGTGATAGAGTATTTTATTATAATACAACTAAATATATAACGTTATAATAGACTAATAAATATAATACTGTTCAGATATTTCTAAAACCGATTGTACCCACTGATCTAATTAGTATCTAAATGCATAATTAAACTGCTTTCTGTGCTATAAGTAAACCAACTACATACATACATTAATGATTTCTCAATAATAAGTTACTGAAACTATATACACGGGTGGCAAAAGGTTTTAACCTTTAGCAATGTCTCGATACGTCGTGCAAAATAGTCACGTAGCTTCAATTCTGTATATTGACTTACACAAAATTGAATTTGATACTTGTCAAAACATTTTCAAGACATGTCGTCTACTTAGAGCAGTATTTACTAGGTAACGGAATGCAAAAGTAATCGGTTTCCAATATTCTATTATACTTATTTTAGGGTTACGTACCCAAAGGGTAAAACGGGACCCTATTACTAAGGCTCCGCTGTCTGTCTGTCAGTCCGTTTGTCATCAGGTTGTATCTCACAAAACTGTGATAGTTAGACAGTTGGAATTTTCACAGATGATGTATTTCTGTTGCCGCTATAACAACAAATACTGAAAAACAGAATAAAAGAAATATTTAAGGGGGCTCCCATACAAAAAGTGTGGTTTTTTTGCTGTTTTTATATATAATTGTACGGAACCCTTCGTGCGCGAGTCCGACTCGAAGTTGGCCGGTTTTTTCTATGATTGGACTGGCGTTTTTACTCTAAATTTAACCTATTTTCGCCGTGTGTTTGTTGTCTATAAATAAGTACATAAATAATTTACTGTATACTCTAAAAAGTGTGACTATTTTTAGTTTATAAATAGTTAAAATGTACTAGTTACTCCAAACCTATTACGGAGGACATAACATGATTACAATTCCTTTGAAGCCACATTCGGCCTCTTCGCCCACTGCTCTTTGTGACCCCTCTGTACATTTGCTTTGTACACTTATAATCAAATGCCAGTAGGGCTTACTATTAGGTGATGAGATAATGTGTTGTTTGGCTCACCCTTACAAAGGTTTCACATTTCTCCGGGACATGGAAAATGGGATATATTCCACGTACCTAGTTACACAGCCGTGCGTTCGTGGCGTAGTATCAGCCAACTGCAAAGCGTGCGTTGCGGGTTTGTTTCCTGCTCAGGATAAAAAGTCATGTGCACCATATTCGGTCTAAAACTGGATATTTGTCGGACTCTATGGTCCACTTAATCCCTGATTCGTTGAATACATGGAATATATATATTATTATTGTGACGTGTTATTAATTTATCATTATATAGTCAACATAGAAGAACTAAAAGTACAGAATGTCCACAATCTGTCATTCCACCAGGCAGGCCCCTAGCTAAGTAAAACGAGCAAAGCCGCGGCTGAAAGCTAGTAATTCCAACCTAATTTTTTTCGTACAATTATTTATAATATTTACCAACATTACACCTCTTTTCTCTATTAATATACTTCAGAGATCTATCTTGTAAGCAGTGAATTCATATTAATTTATTTAGGAGCAATTTATGTGCTAATATTATGTTGGTGGATAAACAGGTACGATGTCTCGCCAACGCTACGTCGTAACCACAGAAATATATATATAGGTCAATACACAAAATGTACACGTGTTTTTTTTATATGACTGAGTGGCGAGACGAGCAATTCGTTCACCTGGTGGTAAGCGCTACGCCTGCCCATAACAGTTACCGTGCCACCCAGAACTTTGCATTGCACTACGCTCGCCACCCTGAGACATTGGTTGAGACAAACCGGAACACAGTAATGTTTGCACACTACTGCTTGGCGGATGAATGTTTGGCAAAGATGTGGTACTTCCCCAAGCGGTCTTGCAGAAGAGGCCTACCACTACCAAACTAATTGGATTGAAATGCAATATGCTGTGGTGTTTCAATAAAGAGTTTATCTATCTATCTATCTATGATTAACAAATACATTATCTAACAAACATCGTATATCGTTTTGTTTCTGGTGTACAATAAAGAGTTTTCTATTCTATTCTATTCTATATTTCGCATTTATTATATAATGTAGTAGAAAATTAGTATTTAATGAAAGATAATAAACGGATTCTACCAACTTGTTCGCTGAAATAACATCGTTTGTTACAGGACGACGGGATTATGGAGGTTCTGAAGGACACGAGCTTAGGTACGTAACTCAAGGGAGCGAGGTTATTCAGAAACTATTCGGGCTTTGTCGATGCTATAGTGTAAGAAAAGTGGAGCAAGTTTTAGTTTTCAGTAATTACATACACAGACATACATACCATTGTGACACTAATTGTAAAATTTGTTTTGTTCTAGTTTTAAGTTTTCTTTGCTCTGTGGTGTTTCAATAAAGAGTTTATCTATCTATCTATCTATCTACATATTACACTACGCCACGAAGGCCGTTGATATGATAATACACCTTGCAGCGTCTCGCGAGGAGTGCGCCCGGGCCGCCGCCGCTGTCCGCTGGGTGCTGCGCTCGGCCTGGGCGTGCGCCTGCCCCGGGGCGCAACTGGCGAAGGACCTGGCTGTGCTGGGAGTGCCGAAGGCACACGCCACGGCACTGGCCGATGCGGCGGAGCAGCGCAGGCAGGCGTACGTAGACAGCGTGCAGAGTAATGGTTTCACAGGTGAGTAAAATAGCACCACTGTCACTTTTGACTTGTAAGCTCATGGCTCTTCATTTTGGGCAGAAACTGACACGGTTTCATACAAAGTACTCCATCGCCGGGACAGGCGCCGGCGTCATTTGGATGCACATGCAACATCTTAACCGATCAGGGTAGCATCTTACCCGATCATGTAGTACCTTACCTGATCAGGGTAGAAGTTATCCGATCAGGGTAGTAGGTAGGTAGAGATTTTTGTATGAACTCACGAATTGTGATTTTAATTTTTTTGCAATCTTTAGCTATAAGTACCATAGTGGTTTTTGATCCTAGAAATGCAGAGCTATTGCGGAAAAACTGAAATCATGCGGGTGAAACCGCAGGGCGCAGCTAGTTGTATATAATAGTGTACGTAGCCGTAAACATGCGCCGCTATGTGTGGCAGGCTTTATACTTCTGTGTTGTGGTGAAGTGTTTAAACCTTTGCCGTGGACAGTCAAACCAATTGGAACCCCTAATAAATACCTCCAAACTACCATTATTGGCATCTTCCTCCTTCCTTTCCATAACTTCATTCTTTAACGTCAGTTTTATCCCTTCTTCTACAGTGAACAAACTCACCGACATAACAGCATCGGCCGCACCTGCCGGCACCATCGACGCTTACAAGCTCACTTTCCATTCAGACAACATAGCCGGTGAACAGAAAAGAAGAGAACTCCTCATTGAGAAGTCGCAGGCTAAGACTCTTCTAGAAGAACTGAAGAAAGCGCACAAGAAAATTGAAGAGTTAGAGGCTCAAGGCTAAGACGATGAGATTGGGGAGTCTGCAAATATAATAATGACGCGTCACAATCACATATATACGTAGGGGATTCGGAACATTTCGATAGCTCAATTTTATTATCGATGGATTCAGTTGTATATTGTTCGATTAGACACATTTTTAATTCACAATAATTGAAACTTGAAACTTGTCAACGTTGATCTCGAATCGATAATCGAATCGTCATATCATTCGATTACAATTACAGTAACGCTATTCACAACGCAGTATCGAACAAAATTTCCGAACGTAATATTATTTTCTTCGGTAACTTATCGAGTTACTTTTGTACTGCAATCGAAAGTAGAATTTTCCTCTCGATCATTGTCCAAATATCTCGAAAATTGTACTTTCGATACGAGCACGATATCGAATCGAATCGAATTGGTTTCATATAGAAAATTTCTGAACCACCGTGAGACGTCTCGTATGTCTTATTATTTCGCTGTCGTTTCAGCCTTTTTTTTGTCACTGTTCAAATACGGACGCATCTGAAGTCTTTCGACGCCCGTGAGCCACAATCGGTGACAGCCTTAATTTTTTGTAAAGATTTGCGTTTTTTGCAGACGTATGATGGGAAGTAAGATTATTACATTCCACTTTATTTAATACTCTTAAGGGATTAATTATACAATTTTAGTTATGCGTCTTGATATCTATTCATTAAAATAAGCATTATAATAATCTGATATCGAAAAAACGTACGATTCTTAAAATATTTTGTATCTCGTTTCAACAAAATTATATCTTAGTTTAAATTTTAATGTCATATATATAAATTTGTAATAAGATAACTATACCTACTTATATTATAGGCTCAAAAATGAATAAAATAAACGAAATTCAATCCAATAAATCTATTTATTTATTTTTAGACAACAAATCAATGATAACAGTCTCAACGAATTGGGTACACACACTTAAGTATTAATTATTATGAAATAAAGCAAATTCTTGTGATCTTTATATTTAAAACGACAAAGCTCTGTCCAAATTTGTACAGCATTACGTGATACATGATGGACCAAAACCCTAATAAACCACAACAACAATGTACTTACATATTCCCGCTTATTTGCATAGTAGAAACAATTAAAACAATAACACGTTCACTGCTGAAAACACAACTGTTGTGTTTTTTAAAACTTGCCGCGAGTACGGGAAAACACACCTGCTGTGTAAGCGCAGCTTACGTTCCGGCCTGTGCGGCGAAACTAAAGTGCGGCTCACACAGACGGCACGCCATTGCTGGAAAACACACGGTCCGTAACGGTGCTTAAATGTAAAAACCGGTTCAGCAGTCAACGTGTTACAACAAATTAAATTGAGAAAAACATTTTTTTTACTTACTTAACTATTGTATTAATTTCCCGAAAGTTTAACAACTTCAAATACAAATTATTAATATCTTTACATGAAAACAGAGGGTCTTTCTGATTGATAACAAATTGATTTTATCATAGAACTGATTTCGCTAACACGAGGTGCGTTCACGTAGAATTCTTAGAATAGAACAAAACACCTATATTATCTATTCTCAAAAATAGTGTAATCTGTCTTCATAACGCTCTATATAATTTATATTTAATTAATTTACATTTGATAAGTTTTAATACACCTATAATGTTAAAAAAAAGGCGTGTGTAATAGTGTACATACGTTAGAAGTGAAACTAGTATTTCTTATCTGTCCCCTCATTCCGAACCGTCAATGTTCTATGTCGAGCCATAATTAAAGTGGAAAAAACTTTCGTGAAATACTCTTTTGATTACGGTTAAAGTCCGTAGTCAAACTGAGAACTGAGAAGAGCTGTCAATACAATACCTTTTTAAACCTTTGTATACTCTATGCTGACCTCTTACTCCCGAACTCATTGTCTTATTTCAAACTTCTTTCAATAAACCTTCGTGTAAAAGTGTCAATGATTTTGTCATGGCGCGTGACGGTCGAGCTTAACTGATGTTTACTGTATTATATCTGGAGGCCTACCATGACATCTTATAGCGATCCAATTGAAAACCTAAACTGAACCGCGTCGCATAATCGTACCGTGACGTCTTATTTTTTATGTTGCTGCCATTTTCAACCTTAAATAGATCCAGCTTAGGTTGAAAATGGCAGCAACATAAAAAATAAGACGTCACGGTACGATAATGCGACGCGGTTCAGTTTAGGCCTTCAATTGAATCGCTATAAGACGTCATAGTATGCCTCCTGTACTGTGTATTGTTTTTATTGTGGTGTACAATAAAGAGTTTTCTATTCTATTCTATTCTACATAAGTTACACAATAGGTTTTACATTTTACTGGTAAAGTTGCAACATCAACATTTGACTACGTCAAAAAGTTCTAACTACTTATACGCTGAGCACAGGTCTTCCCTCCCTCACTTTCGTGAGGAGGATTAGTCTATATCCACCGCGGGGGCCCGGTCCGGATTGGTGGATCATTTAACTATTGGTAAATTACATGATTAATCTAGGATGTCGCAACGACCCAAATGAGTCCTGGCCTTCCATAATAAGATGCCACTTTGGTCTGTCTTGCGCAACCTCGCGCTAGTCTTCCATCTGGAGGTCGCTCGAGTCCTTCCTTATTTCATCAACTATATTCACCATATACCTCATCTACACAAATAAATAAAATTGAAGTGTCTGTTTGTAATATTAAAATAATCGCATTTAGCAATTTTTTTTACAATTTTTGTCTGTCTGTTTGTTCCTACTAATCTCTGGAATGGCTGGACCGATTTTGACGGGACTTTCACTGGCAGATAGCTGATGTAATAAGGAGTTACTAAGGCTACTTTCTTTTTTTGAAAAATTATTGATTTATTTAATTCCACGCGGACAAAGTCGCGGGCACAGGTAGTCTTATATATATTTGGATCATATACCTCCGCCATAATTCTCGGGCGTGTGGATTTCCTCACGTTTGCCTTTTATGATACTTAAACTAGTTTATAATTATTTATAAAATGTGACGATATGAGCATAATGTATAATATAAAATAAATATTACTAATTCTAGGTGCTACATTAACACGGTTTAGGCGCAAAATGCACGATTCTCAAAATGGCATATGAGTCTTGAAAGAACCAATTCTCGAAATCGTCAATTCTCGAAAGGAGCAATTCTCGAAATGGCCAATTCTCGAAAGGACCAATTCTTAACTGAATCAATTCTCGAAATAACCAATTCAAGGGATCAATTCTCAAAATGGGCAAATCTTTTAAAGGCCAATAATTTAAAATAAGGAAATATAGGCAAAACTTACAATCAATGGCATGTAAAATAAAGTTGCACTAGAAATGACAGGTAACTTAACTACTCAAAACGGTACAAACTACTGTAAAAAAATAAGAGCGATAACCCATGGCGATACACGGACTCAGTTACATCTTCGATTTTTCTTTTAATTATATAATGGCTAGCATTTGATCACAATTTCAAATGAAACTGAACTTGTTTTCCTACATCGAAGCGTCGATTCCTAAATGGGCAAAGAATTGTATGAACGACAGGAATTTGCTGAGTCTGGCAGTTTGCGGAGCATGGTCCTCGTATCTCCTGATTCCCTAGATACAGGGATTCTAAGGTATCAGGATCTGTGTATGTGATCTTAACGCGTCATAAGCACATACATAAAGTCGGACCGAGTCGCTTTATCTCGCTTGTTAGAGGTTAGGTTTGGATTAAGATTTAAATTAACTAATTTGCTGCTTAATATTTTCAAATAGCTTCCCGATATCCTGGCTCCCGGAAGGCGCCGTAGGTCTTCTTAACTTGTGCTTAGCAGTCAATTTAGGCACTAGGCTCTTGACTGCAGGCCTTTGCGGCACCGGAAACGTGTCCGGCTTAGAATGGCCGCCGAGGCCGTCGTATGAGACGTCGAGCTGTGACGCGGAGCTTTGGTCGCAGGGGTCGTGCTTGACTGGCTGCTTTTTGTGGAATATGCTGAGGGGTCCGTTTTCGGTTGCTTTTTTGAGCGCGTCGAGTCGCGCTGCGTTTATCATGGCGAATTCTGATGGCTGGAACAAAAGAACATAAGTAAGGTAGGGAGGTATAGAGTATTAAAATGGACATAAAGGAGGAAAAGGATCCATCAGTGGATTTTTACGGTGGATTTTAGCGGACCGCGCGACTTTTTGGATTGAATCAGTAGCGCGTTTCGTTAACGCGCGTCTACGTCGCTTCTATTGGCCGTTGGTCGCATTTGCAACGCGCGACTGTATCGACGCTTGTCGCGATGCAAAATCGTGGCTAAACACACATCTAGTGGGCGAAGCTAAATGACCAGCGACTGAATCGCGGTTGTATCGCTACTAAAACTAGTCGTGAGCGATCTCCAAAATGTGGTAATATATGGCGTAAATTTTAAAAACCGTTTTTTGTTTCAACTCTTTGACTGCTGAACTTGTTGTGTTATCAGCACTGAACGTGTTAAAATGTATTTCAGAGCACCTTTTAATAGACGTTAATAATAAGATTTCAACGAAATAAATCAAAAAAATGTCCATTATATTATATTTGTTCGATGAATTTGATATATATAGTAAGGCTCTTGGAATATAACATAGAATACTTTTAGCTGTATGGTAAAACACAACTGTGTGTCCAGATCCGTACCCGTGGGTAGACGAGAAAATCGGCTCAGCACTCAAAGTGTTCAGCTTTTATGCTAATCATACCTTTATTCGCTTCTCAGGGCTGTTGTCAGGGACTCGGTTGCGAGTCAACGCAGACAGCGCCAGGCAGCCCTGCTTCAGACTTAGGTACGGAGAGTTAGAGTTCTCAATCTTTTTCAGCATCGAGTTCTGTAACAAGCGGCACAATCAGTTACTTCTTTTTTTCTTCGTTTTGGCTTCGCACGATTATTGCATTTAACCAGTGTCAAGTATTACTAATATTGAAGTTATAATGATTGTAAACAGTACAAACGTCATGTTCTCGGTTTCCCACCAAAACCCAATCACACACACATCGCACAAATCACAGATCACAACCGCAGGCCAATGTGATTATGTGACAATCACACATTGTGGTCACAGACATAGTATGTTGTTATATAGTTGTTATTTACAAATTATAATGTTGCAATCGCTGATATTCATAGGTAGTTAATAACTTACAAAGCTAGTGTTGCTGCTATCTGTGAGTATTGCAGTGTTCAGATCGATCAGGGACGACTGCCTTGATACTTTGGGACTGGTGTCTTCGGCAGCGCTGCTGGTATTCATCTCTGAAGCTTTCCGCTTCGTAGCTTTGTATTTGCGCTTGGTTTCAGCTAAGCGCTCTTCTAATTGCCTAAAAAGCATAGAAGCAAGCATAGAATAGAATTTAGTTCCTCGGTAATTTAGTTTATCATATCCTATGTTTTTATTCTTGATTAAGGCCTAGTCCTCCTCACAAGAGTGAGGGAAGACCCGTGCTCAGCAGAGGGCCGATATGGGTTAAAGATGATGATGACGATGTTTCCATTCTTGTCTGTGTTTAGGAAACTTCATTTACTGGTAAAAGTGCATTATTATCGTCTAGTTCATAAAGGTTTTAAATTTTACAAGTTTTGTTTCAATTGGGTGCAGGGCAAGGAATTGTACGAACCACAGGTATTTGTTCTAACTTTGGGTTTTTATGGGAATCATCCCTCGATACCAATGTGTTTCTGTAAAACATATGTACATAATTATCACTCGCTTTTCGGTGAAGGAAAACATTGTGGAAACATTCGGAGGTAGGTATGTTATCCACCAATCCGGACTGGGCCCCCGTGGTGGATTATGGCCTAACCCTCCTCACGAAAGTGAGGAGAGACCCGTGCCCAGCAGTGGGACGTTATAGGTTGATGATGATGATGATGATCCCTCGATACAGGGAACCATAGTTAAACATCTGCATCTATGTATAAATCCGTGAAACATTATTAATAAAATTTGGATGATAGCACAGTTTCTTACAATAACTTGGCCTGCAAGTCTGCCACATTCTTCCTTTCTAAACCGAGCTGCTGCTTGGTGGCATGGAGTCTGTCTCGACACTCGTTCTTCTTTGACTCAGACTCGCAGAGTGCTCTGAAAATTAAGACATTTCAATCTTGAACTATAATGCCGAACTTAATTTTTGTTACATGTTGTAAAAACAATCAGGCGGATAACATTTTTAGTTAATTTTAATTTTAAGGTATATTGATTGTTCAGTAGCTTTATCCATCTTAATAAAGATGTTTGTTTATAGTGATATTTACATTTACATGTTCACTGCTGAAAATACAGACATTATGTTTTTTGTAACTTAATGCAGGTGCGGGAAAACACACCTGTTGTGTTGGCGCAGCTTAGGTGCCTGCTGTGTAGATCTATGTTTAACGCAGCGCTACTACAGTGCAGCTCACACAAACGCCATGCCAGTGCTGGAAAACACACGGTCCATACTGGTACCAAAATGTAAAAACCGGTTCAGCAGTCAACATGTAAACATACTTTGTGGAGGATGCTAAACCAGGTTCAAGCTTAAGCAGAGATAAGATTAATTAAATTCTAGGTTAAGTGAGTCAGTGCAACCTGCCCTGTGTCTCCTTTTACAATTTTTGAAAAGTACAATATTTGCCATGGTTAGATTATTTTATCCATTACATGCTTTGTTAAAGTACAGATTGATAGAAATAGACATTTTGTTTACCTTTTCAATGCTGTAGCGAATATAGCTATGGTCTTCAGATCCGTGTAGCCTTGAAGCATGTTTTCCACATCGTCACTAGTGGCATTTAGTACCTTCTGCAGGCTGTAATAAAAGCCAAATTCAGTTGTAAAATGGTAACTGCAAGCGAAACTCAAGCACAAATTCACATGAATGCACAAATAGACATGGGGCATGTGCGTGTCAGGCACTCAGTTTAGGGTTTCAGATATAGCTATAGTATTTTAAAATTTATTAACATAATATCACGTTTGAATGGAACAATTTTCGTAGTGTCTAATTATTACTGGAAGTCTAACTTTTTAAACTTTAATAAATGCTTTCCTTACGCAGTCAAAGTCTGTAAATTCTTCCTCAGATTCTCATTTTCTTCCCTAAATTGGTTTGTCTTGTTGTTCTGCATCTTCACGTACTCCAGCTGCTCCTTCAGAGCTGATACAGCCGAGTCACGGTTCACCAGCGTCTTCTCATATGATTTCAGCAAATCTCTGTAAAGATACAAATTGGTATTTTTTTACAGAATAAGAATAAGAATAAGAAGCAGAGTAATTAGAACTTCTAGTGATTTATCGGACTTAAAAATAATAATTATAATTAATTAGTAGTTGGCATTCAATACCAGTTTATTTTTTAGTGGCTCACACAATTTGTACATAAAAGTCAAGTTTTAAAATAATTCAAGTATTTCATATTTACAATGTGTTTTTTTACAATTTGACTCTAATTTATCTCCCTTATTACCTCATGATTTATATAGATAACCTTATAGTTTCATAAATAACTACAAAACTAGATTTTATGTTAACCATGTCGGAATATTTTTCCTTTCTGATTTCAATAAATATCTCTATAAATAATGAAAAGCTAAGTAACATATTTTAAGTACGGTATTTGTTATTCTAAATCACTATACCTCACTGCTTTTCATCTCAGGCCTACGAATGTATGGGAAGCTGCCGGTCTCCTTTGGGTAATTCAGCATTTTTTCAACAACATGGTCTTAACTTACTCATTCCTCTTCAAGTCTATATTAAGCGCAGCAAGCTTGTCTTCTTTCTCCTTAGACCAAGTCTTCTGCTGGCGCAGCTGCAGCTGGGCATCGTCCAGCCGTGACTGCAGTGTGGCCGCGTCATCTCCAGTGGTCTCGTTGGACACTGTGGGGTACAGCCGGAACATCCACTTCTCTGTCACTTTGTTCCGGCATTGCGGGCAGGATTTTGATCTAATGAATAATTCAGTTGCATTTCTAAATAGGTTACCTTAATGAGAATTCAAAACACTTATAGAGATTCAGGCATGAGTCACCACTAGAAGGGAATTATCCTTTTTTAAACTCAAACCATAATTAGATAATAATCATTAGTTTCATAGATCATAATATTTTGACTTATTTTTTTGTATTTCTTATGTATAAGATATTATTTTTGAAAGTGTAATATTTTGCCTATTTACAATAAATGATTTGAGTTTTGAGTTTTATATTATTATTATATAGGGTCCAAGAGGGTACACTTGAAAGTGAACTGATTTTCTCCAAAATTTGCATGCCTAATTAGGCAAGACACTACAACTGGGTTAGATTAGTTCTAATTTGAAAGAAAGAAAACATTTGACTGACCGTTCTATCCACTGGGACAGGCAATGGTGGTGGAAGATATGGCCACATTTGGTCACGTATATATTCTCCGCTTGGTTCACCAGGTCACTGCAGATTGTGCATAGGATGTGCATCTTCTAGAACATTTACATTGCACTTATTATATCAGATTTAGGTGGAGGTATATTGTAAGTTATTTGTATGTGAATCAATTAGGGTTTACATCCCTTTTAGAGTGCAATGTGGATGTGGATCAAGGTGCATGTGGATAATTCAGACAAACTTACCCTCTGTTGCTAATATTTTGGTAACTTTTAGATCATGTTACAAACTTTGTGTGTTAGTTGTGTGGATTCCATTCAACGTTTACAATAATTAAGGTATCGAGCCTATCATCAATCAACTACTAATTTCCTTTATTTAAGGCCATAGATTAGAATTATTGTTTAATTCAAAAAATTGTTAAACATTGAGCAAAGCACAACAAACTAGATTACTAGATCCATCCATCCATACATGCTAGTTATATGTTGCCAACATAAAATTAAATAGTGCATCCTCTTTTTTTTTTACGTTTCGACTTCAAATGATTATTGTATTTATTTTCTGCCATCTATTTCATGATAACTTGACGTAACTTTATATTTTCAAAATGTCAAGTCCCAGTTTGAGTCTGTCTCGAAGTCAGTAGTCTAGTCAAGTCACATTCATAATTCTTGTAGATATACTACTTCGATGTTATCAATTACTTTCAACGATCATTGTACATCCTTATGCAGACTTGACTGACGGTTTGAATTTTCTGTGACAGTTTTGACATTTCATGTCATGTCGTGGTCGTGCGGCGAGTCGCCCTTTCATATTTTTATTTATAAAATCTCTCCAACTATAAATAAACTGAGATAATACTTTTAGACTATCGTTTAGAGACGTTGGAGGTACTCTAAGGAGCAGTGTTTATAGAACAGCCGCGAAATTACGCGCTGTAAAGTGCGAAGCGTCGCAATCGAATAAATCGAATTGTTTTCGTTTCGTGAACCAGCATTTACTTGTGAAAATGATACTAAAAAGTCTCTATAAACGAATGAACTGTGCAAGAATAACTATACGACCCAGTTCCTAACTAAATAAATCAGTCAGCTCTCTCATAAAAATCAATGTTTCGATAAGATATCAAAGTAATATTTTTCGGCTGATTAGAGTGTCCTAAGTGATAATACTGCGTGAATAAGGTGTTAATATGATTTAAATACGCCGCTAAAGTATTGTGTCTACATCGGCTTGAATAATTTGTGTATTTGGTAAACTGTTGGGTAAATAGTTTGGAAGATGCCAGGGAAAATCAAGGTGAAAGTGTTGGCAGGGAGGAACCTGCCCGTGATGGACCGGGCGAGCGACACCACCGATGCGTTTGTCGAGATAAAGTTCGGAGGGGTCACGCACAAGACTGATGTGTGTAGGAAGTCATTGAACCCGCATTGGAATAACACTGAATGGTATAGGTTTGAGGTAAGAGTCAGTTTCAATTATTAAAAGAAATATAAATTAATGTTACATTCACATACACAGATGGGGTAACTCTAAGGGTAATTCTCAAAAAATTCCAGTTTTTCGCATACACAGGTTAATAAGAACAATTACAAACTTAAATTTGAGTTCTCCACCTTTCTTTAGCATTGTGTAGGATATTGGCCTCTTTGTAGCTAGTCTCCTTCCAACTATCCTAAGAGTTACTTTGCCCTAAATCGGAAAACAGATTTACCACTACTTAAAATTATTCAGGCAGGTAAATTTTTTGAAAAGTATCCCTAACTAGGGCCTCCTTTCTGTAGGCAGTTGGGAATTCTGACTGAGCGAATGTTGGTTGTTGACACAAATAATAAAAAAATTATCATCTCCATTAAATTGATTTCCTTCTCTGAAAAGGGAGTGATAAATCTATTATTATATGATTCCAAGTAGGTTTGGGTTTTTTTTTTCAATGTTAATTAAGTAAAGTCTTACTCTTACTTAGTTCTTAGGCACCCATAACCACTGACAGGCTTGAAATTTAAAAAAATTAAGATCAAATCCAAAGACCATACTTCAGCAATAAGGCCTTTGAAAAGAGATTGTTGTGTAAACAATAAGAATTGAAGTCTATATCACTAGTCTCAATTTAAAGCAAATATATCAGATCATACTATCATATACTTAGGTGGGCGCCGGCATAATCGTTATGCAATTCAGAAAGCAGAAGAAGTAGTGTACATTACACTGCCCACACAAAGAAAGGACATATTTCTTAGTGTCACTGAAGCAACAATGTCCCACTTGCACCCGTACGCATAAATAACACACATAATGCGAATATCAAGGTTGAATTTTTCATAATAATCACCAAAATCTTGGCTCCGGAGCAAACTGTCACTTGCCATGTGCGCCGTATTTATATATAAAAGTCTGGCGTCCGTCTGCGAGGTATTTGTTTGTGTGTTTCCACAATGTGGCCGTATGTTCAATCATTTGGCTGTTTGGGACGTTGCCAGATGTGCTCCGATGGAGACTGTTTGGTTCCTAATGGTTATTTTGTACGTAATTATGTCATTATATCTTAATCTGAACCTATTTGATATTGAGAGAAGGTCATCCAAAATTTAAAATAGAGCTAGGTTTATGTTTGCTAAATAACTGAGGGTATGTGTAAATTTTTTTAATATCTGTTGATCAAATCTATGTTTATTTTAAGCTGACACGGATTCTAAAAGCGTTTCATGTTTGTTTTATTACTTTGTCCTTGCCTTATTAGAATTTATTAATCCTCTGAGACTTTCGAGACTCCATCACAGAATACTAATATATTAGAATAGAATACTGTACATAAGAAAACTAACAGATACATAAAATATATTTTTCCTTTCTCCAGAGGCACGCTTTGTGTGCCATGTGACTCCCATGCCCAATAGTTATGCAAAGACTTAGCCAAAACTTGATAACATATATTAGGCAACCTGTCAATTCATGATTGACATTAGAGCCTCAAGTCTGTTAGCTGTTGCACGATGTTATTGCTGCAGTCAGTCTTGTTTGTAGTTTTTTATTTTTAAAGTTAGGCTAATTATTATTGGCAAAAGTAATGACCAAACATCTTCTCACAGTACATTCTCCTTTATTGGGCATATCCATATTCTAACACGACACTGGTAAAATTGTAGTTGTACCTGCAGAAGCCATTTAAAGCAACTTGAATTGAATTAAATTTAAAAATAATGACTGTACTTTTTTAAGCATGTATAATTTCTTTAGCTTCTTTTTATTTTATGTTACGAAGTAGAAATATGAGCAAGCATAACAGCTACAGCACCACACAAAATTTACCATCATAAAATCTTGTGGAACTGCACTGTGCTCGTCACCTACAGACATTGGTGCTAAAATCTCATTTGCCCAGTAATGCCCCTATCTTTGTCACCCTAACTATTCATTTGTATTAAATAGATTTAAAAGAAAACATTAATTTCTTACATGTATGCATATATATATATATATATATTCAGAAGCAACATTTCTCTGCAGGTAGACGAATCTGAGCTGCAAGATGAGCCGTTGCAGCTGCGTCTCATGGACCATGACACATATTCGGCCAACGATGCCATTGGCAAGGTGGTGATCAGCCTGGGACCACTCCTGGCCAGAGAGGCCAACAACGTGAAGGGGACGGCTGGGCCACCTGGCGGTAAGACCTGCTCATACAATAATGATAAATTCTTTGACAGACACAGCCTGTTCCCAGACTGTACAGACAGAAATAATATTGATTTGATGATGAAGTAATAAATCTTCTAGTTAGGTCTACTTACGCGCCTTTTGAATCCCCAGCAAAAAAGAGATGTGCTTATATTTGTTTGTTTGTGTGTCTGTCCCATGGCATCATTGGAACTCCAAACCGAAAGAACCGATATCTAAGGCTAGTGTTACAATAAAAAAAGGTGCACTTCGGTTGATAATGCCGGAGCACTGAGGAAACAAGAATTAAAAAAAAACAAATTGAGAATGTTCTGCTTCTTAAAGTTGATTAAAAACGAATTGTACATACATATTGATTTCAAAATGTCATCATCCTTTTTACTTTCTTTAATTTTCGTTTTGTCCAACCAGGCGCAGTAATGTCCGGCTGGATCCCAGTCTTCGACACGATGCACGGCATCCGGGGTGAGCTGAACGTGATCGTGAAGGTGGAACTCTTCTCGGACTTCAACAAGTACAAAACCTCCAGCTGTGGCGTGCAGTTCTTCCACTGTGAGTTTGGGTTTACGTTTATTGGGCAAGATATGGCGCCACAGGTTCCATGGAATTTGTAGATTCAACATCAATAATAGTCCATGATGATCAAATAAGCTTCAAAAACCATGATCGGATCGATGACCATATTATGATCGATTTACGTCGGCATTTTTTTTCAATAGAAGAATTAAAAAAACTACAGGAAAATAGTCCTTATTTTCCACCTCTGGTATGAAATAGGTTTGTGTTTTGCTGTGTTTGTTTTCACAGTTTAGAACCGGTCATAAATCAACCGGCGTAAAAGTAGTAAAGTCATTAGGGATCGATACATTGGCGCTGTTTAGGTTTCTAGCGGTAGTAAACCCGTGTTTACTTCAGAGTGACGTGCCGCGCTATTGTGTGTCTTATTGTCCATCGTTGCATTGTAACTCGAAATAGCGGTAAACATGTCTGGTTTATACTTTAAACACGTGTTGAACATAGTTCTATGAAAACACAGACACATAGATAGACATATAAATATATATATATACCCGTTATTGAAACACAACAAAAATAGAAAAAAATTAAAATTTAAAAAATTAGTGGCACAATGGGCGGTTATCGCACAGAGCGATCTCTTCCAGACAATCGTGCATGGATAGGAGTAATGGGGAATTTGATACATTCTATTTATTGTCGGGGCAAGAGGGTGACTGCTAACGCGACCCCATCTGGCCTCACCTGGACATAGAACTGCTCACGGGAGGTTTTTGTAGGTTCATGTCCCGCACACCCCCTCCGTCACCCCCACAGTTGAGAGGAAAGTGCGACGGCATTTCCGTCCCTCAAAAAAATTGGTAATTTTATCATTTTTTAAGAATAACTAGCTGGTTAATTCCATCAGGTCCATCCATACCCCCTGGGTACAGAGCTAATTCAATCCACGGATTCGTCGAGGAGCTAGTCGTGAATGACGACCCAGAGTACCAGTGGATTGACAAGATCAGGACCCCTCGGGCTTCGAACGAGGCTCGGCAGGTGGCTTTCATAAAGCTTAGCAACCAGGTAAGGTAGTGGTCAAAATGAAGCTTGTCTCTCTTATTCCATCTTCATCCTACTAATATCATCAATTAAAGTTTGTAAGGATGGATGGATGTTTCTTACTCTTTCACGCAAAAACTCTTTTTTTGACTGAATGACGAAACGAGCAAGTTGTTCATCTGATGGTTAGCGCTACGCCTGCCCATAACAGTCACAGCACCATCCAGAACACAGCATTGCCTAATCCTGCGCGGCACTGCACTGCGCTCGTCACCCTGAGACATCGGCTCTAAAGTCTCATATGCCCAGTAATTTCGCTGGAAACAATGCCCTGCAAACCGGAACACAGTACTGAACGGAATTGTATGAAATTAGGTAAACATATTATAGTTTATTACCTGGATTGACACATGCGCTACTTTTTATGCCGTAAAAATTAACGGTTAATACTCAATGCGGGTGAAACTGCGGGGCGCCGCTAGTATTATTAATGTGAAAGTAACTCTGTCTGTTACCTCTTCACGCATAAACCCCTGAACTGATCTTGATAAAATTTTATATGGAGATGGTTGGCATTCCGAGGAAGGACATAGGATAGCTTTCATCCCGTAAAAAAGCGGTTCCTGTGGTATAATAGTTGATGCAGGTAAAACCGCGGAGTGCAGCTAGTTGTAGCTAGTGAGCGGAGACCCATGCTCAGCATGATGTGGGTTTCCATCACCGAAAATCGAGTGATAATTACGTAGGTATTGTTTACAAGAAGTACATTAGTACATACCCGCACTGTGATTTGAACTCACGGCCTTGTTGTCGGAAAGCGGACGTACTCCCACGAGGCTACCCCAGCTTCAATTCAAATTACTAACTCTTGTTTATTGGTACATCTAGGTGCAACGTCTAGTTGGACTGAAGGCGGCAGAGCTGGGTGCTAACGCGGTCGTGGGGTACCAGCAGGAGTTCGATTTGGAGGGAGAGGCAGGCGTCGTCGCTAGAGCAATTGGTAAACTATTATATTCTATATCCTACTCTATTTTTGAAGTAAAACTTCTGTAAGCACACTTGTCTTGGGAGTAAGCTGGTGAATGCGTTACGAAAAATGTGATCGAGCGAGGCGAATGGAAGTTGAGAAGCAAATAATTAAAAAAGAAACTATATGTTAATATATCGATAAGATAAAAAAAAAGTAACAGTTACAGTGCCATCCAGAAATTTGCATTGCATAATCCTGCGCGGCGCACTGCGCCCGTCACATCACATCCGTTCTAAAGTCTCATATGCTGGAAACAGTGCCCTTCGAACCGGAACACAGTATTGTTTTCACACTGCTGCTTGGCGGATGAATGTGGCGTTGTGCTTTCCCAGGCGGTCTCTTGCAGAAGAGGTCAACCACTCAAAGGTTACTACAGTTTAATTTATTTATTCCTCTCAGGTACTGCTATAAGCATAACTCCATTGCCAACACCCAGTCAACCTATGAACATACCGCCATGCACGCAACAGTGAGTATGAGTATACAAAATAGAACCTTATCACAAGAACTTTGAGTGTATATTCAATCGATAACATTATGAAATATAAATCTTTAGTTATTTTTCTTCTAGAACGTGAGATTCCAAAGCAAAATGTAATTGAAAATATTACTTCTAACGAAAAAGTTTCTTATAGTCTGTTTTACCGCTCAAAAGCTGCCAGCTTTAAATGTGCTGAATGTTGTCCGGTGTAGTTGGAACTTTTCTATGAAATACTCATAAATATATGTTTGCATGTTGTGTTGTGTCGTGGCATTAATAAAAACTTAGACAATTAAAAAAATGCTTGGACATTTTGGCAACTGACGACGAAAGCGTTACCGATCTGAGTCAATACTACCAGACGCATCGGGAGGAGCTTCAGAAGATGATAAGCATTCTCGATCCTAAGGATCCGTCGATGCTCGATGAACCTGATGTGGTCGATGACGATGATGAGAAAGTGGAACAGGGTGGTCGCTTAAGCATCCACAGTTTCACCGGATCTATGTCACTGTTCCAAGACGACTACATGTCGCACAGAAGTCTCAGACATCTGTCTGAAGATCAAATCGATTTAAACAAACTTCTGAGTAGAAAAGACGATGACGAGGAATCGGATTCTTCCGATGGTCCCATACAAAAGATAAAGAAACTGAAAACCAACTTTTTCACGAAACGATTCACCAAACGCAAGGGCAGCAAGAAAGAGAAGCAAGATGATCAAATATCTATAAAGTCTAACGCGTCGGACACTTCTCGTATATCGTTGGTTGATATTAAGAATGAGTTGAAAAAGAGATTGAAGAAGCCACGTAAAGTATTTACTAACCCGGACGATGAAGGTGTTGGTATGGCGTCGATTTTAGCTAGATCCGTCATACACGCGCATACTAGTCTTGCGTGTATAGCCGAGACGCAAGACTCTGAACATTCAACGCATGAGACAATGCGACGCACAAGCGAATCTGACCCTAATATAAATGCGTCTGATGATGAAAATCCTAGAAAAACAACTGTGGATAGAGTTGGCGATATCAAAATCGAAATAGAAGGAAAGACTGTGCCAGAAATACACTTTTCCTCTCTCAAAAATATGAGTTCTGGAGAACCTATACCTGAACGCGTAAGGAAGATATCAGAGTCATGTCCTACTACCCCTATTATGGACAGAACCGAAAATCTACTTAAACTGCCTGGAGATAAAGGCTATTTTGATTCAGTTTCGTCTGCGCTTTCCGGTGAAAGCTCTGATATATACTCTAGTTCTGAAGAAGACGATGAAAGTTCTGATGGCAAGACTGAATCAGACGAAACAATTGAAACCACAACTTCGATCGTGAATTCAGTTTTGAATCACGAGGTCAATCCGGCTTTTATCGCTCAAATGGAAAGAAAATTAAGTGATCTTGAGAATGTTCACCCACCAGCTAGCGAGGTTATCCATGCAGCTGTTATACAGGAAAAAGAAGAAATTAGCAAACCTTTCCAAGAAGAAACCAAACAATTATTGGAAAAGGACGATCAAACTGATGAGAAAACCGTACAAGATAACTCTAAATTATTGGAAAAAGAAATTAAAAGTGATGAAAACAAACCTCAAGAGAAAGTCGAAATACACGAACCTTCAACATCTGCGCAAGTGTCCGATAAGTGCGTATCAAAACCCAATATGCATCACATCAAAATCCACAACCCTTTTGCTGACAAAAAGCCGTCTAAAAGCTTTAGTGCTCCTTCATCGCCAGTAGAGAAAAGTAGCTTTGTATATCGCTCATCAAAACGTATCAAACATCAACTTGCAAAACTGTCTAAAAGCAGCATGATCAAGAGTATCTCCCATTACTCTCTTCTACCGAAGAAAAAAGATGACACTAAAAGCTCCAGCCGAGCAGGATCTTCCTCAAATGTTCCTTCGAGAGCTCCCAGTGATACGGTTTTGGGATCTCTCTTTTTGTCCTACTCTGACTTGCTTAGTTTAGACAAAGAGAGACTTCAAGCTTCAAGTAACCGAGGAATTTGCAAGAGTGAAGAGTTCGGTCACCCAAAAGTTTCAATGTATATTGGTTCTGAGCCTGTATCTAGAACATCACTCAGCGGACCTTCATTTCCTTCCCACCATAAAGATGAGCATGATCATCATAGTAGTCATAGTAGTAGAAAACCGTCTCTCAAACCCACTGGCTTAATTCATACAGCTATGGAAACTATCCTCATGGATAAAGTTGATACTTTACTTCTACCTACATCTCCGGATCCTGTTTCTAAGAATAATAAACAGTTTTTTGATGATGTCAGTGAGAAGTTGGAGGAGCATAAGAATAGAGGATCTTCTGGATTGGGAATGATGAAGATGGGACAAGTTCAATCATCGACTGGTTCCACGACCCCAAGAATTGTTGCGATGACTCCAAAAAGATTGTCTGATGACTTCACTGCACACTTTAAAGCTCACGATAACAGAACTTTTGTTTCGGAATCAAAAGGTTTGGTTCACACTGCTATGGAAACCATGCTTATGGATAAAGCAAACGTAATTCTACCTGAATCTCCAGAAAATACTTATCAAGGAAAGGGGCCTTTCCATGATGATGCTCATGATAAACCAAAACATAAAGATCACAAAGACTTTTTAAGTACGCTTAAAGATAAGGCACATCATTTAGAACATGTTTTTGGAATGCACCATACTAAGAATGATAATGATTTGGATATGAAATCCGGAGGCTTAGTTCATACAGCTATGCAAACAATGTTGATGGACAGAGCGCAATCTATGATTCCTGATACACCTGAACCGATCCCAATAAGAACGGAACTAGTATTTGATCGTCCTAGTAGATCTCGAAAAACGTCTGAGACTCAAGAATCTAGTGGTTTAGTTCACAGCGCTATGCAAACGATGCTGATAGAAAAAGTACAGGCTGTACTGCCTAATACTTCTGATCCTATACCAATACATCTTGATGAGATTGATACAAAATCAGTAAAAGGAACTGTAGAGTCCAGTGGATCAGTTCACAGTGCTATGCAAACCATTTTAATGGACAAAATTCAGGCGGTACTGCCTGATACAATTGAGCCAATCCCTATTCACTTAGATAATAAGGATACGATATCAGTAAAGAAAACTGAAGCCTCTACAGAAGGGTCTAGTGGATTGATTAACAGTGCTATGCAAACCATCCTAATGGACAAAGTTCAGGCAGTACTTCCTGATATAAGTGAGCCAATCCCTGTACATTTAAATAATAGGGATACGAATTTGGTAAAGGAAATCGAAGACCATAGGAAAGGGTCCAGTGGATTGATCCACAGTGCTATGCAAACTATTCTTATAGACAAAGTTCAGGTAGTTCTTCCGGGCGCAAGTGAGCCAGTGCCAATACATCTAGGGGACGATACAAAAACTTTAAGTACTGCCGAACGAAATGATGTCAAATCACAATCTGAGAAATTTGTTGACACTCACAGTCCTGAGAAAGATTCTAAAGGACTGCTTCATACAGCGATGAAGACTATTTTAATAGAGAAAGCTCAAACTATGTTCCCCGATTCAGCAGATCCAGAGCTTATTACTGATATACCCGTTAAAGGAAAACCAGTTGACAATAAAGCTTCGAGAAAGCGTGAAGCAGAAACTTTAATAGAAAAAGTCCAAAGTTTAGTCGACACTGACAATTCTAAACAAGAAATAAAACCATTAGCCGTTGAAGATCTCAAATCACCAGGCTTAGTTGGCACTGCTATGCAAACCATTTTCATGGATAAAGCACAGTCTGTAGTCCCTACTAACGCCGACAGTGTGAACCAAGCTCAACCTGAATCTGCCTCTAAACCAGAAGATCCCCTACGCGACGACGACAGGAACATAAAAGAGGAAACGGCCAAGTCCAAGAAATTGATTCGTCAAGATAGTATTCACTCGATAACGGACGCGAAAGAGTCCACAATGTCCGGCGAAGATCGACCAAACAAGTCACCATCGACAGTCACCCGAGCACCGGTGTTGCAACACTTCCATCCTTTACTTAGCGGGCTAGAGACCATACCATCAATGTCAGAGAGCAGTTTCGAACGTAGCTTAGACGGTGAGAGTGCGTTTGAGACTAACAGCGCTAGTGTGTGTGATAACTCGCATGCAGCGTGCGGTTTTGGCAGGAGCGAGAGAGATAGAGATAGGAGCGAGAAGGACAAGGGGTCACCGCGGCACGCGCGGCACGAGTCCTGCGGCGGGAGGGACCCCGGCGCCGCGGCCGCCCCGCCGCCGCCCTCAGCCTCCACGCCGGTGGGCATGCACCGCCGCTCCTCGGATTCCGATCTAAGTGTAACGCCTAAAGGTAAGCACCTCTACTGTTTGAAGTGAAAACTTCTTCAGGAGCGCTAAATAGGTACTTTATTTTGTGTGTACTGAATGATACTGAGCCGTCACGGTCGGTTATGTAACGTTCGTTCGGCTAAAGTCGGTTCGAGTCGACTAAGGGAGCGAGAGAGATACAGTCAACGCGTCACTGCTATACTCGCTCAGCGCGCGTTACACGAGAGAGCATGACGCATCAGTCGTATTCAGTATTGACACAAAAACGGCATGTGCCGTGCCAATACACTACACTCAATACGTTATTTAATATTAAACGCGTGTGTACATAATATCTAAATAAATACTTGTATTTCGTATTATTAACCTCGCCTTGATGAAGTTTTCACTTCTGTCGTGTGGTCTTTAGCACTCACCATTAATCTTCTTTGTAAGTTAAAGAATTTATTTTAAAACATTTAGCACTTGAATAAAGGACTTGAGCCTATTTTTGTGTACAGTCAGGATCTAACTGCACAATGCACATTAATTTAAATGAAATCCAAAATTATACTGCTTTCAGTTTATGCCTGCAAGCAATATTCACAATAATCGCCACACCAACGCCAAGTCACGCAACGCCAAGTCACGTGATGACGGCGCTGTATTGATTGGTCAAAATTCAACCAATCAATTTAAAAGTCAAACATAGTTTTGAAACTACCTACGTATTCTATTGTTTTGCTTCAGATTTTGTATGTATTAATCCGGCAATATACGTCTTTTTTGGTTTCTGATTGTCTGATCAGACTATCGGATCGTACGCCTTGGGGCTGCTTCCGACTATCGGATCGGACGTGTATTGAGTGTTCAAACAAATATATATAGCGAACGCCTTCCGAGAGTTGGTTCATACTATCGGATCCATCTATACTATGGAAAAATCAGACTTATATTGCCGGCCTTAACCTTTTAGAATTGCATTTTTGAGACGTTCTTGAACGAAAATGTTATCCGAGCATCGAATTATAAGTGTAATGCAAGTTCCCAATTGTAGGCGGGTCACTAAACACATCAGCCGGTAACGTTGGCACCGGCGGTGGCGCTATCTTGCGGCCGTCAATGAACACTGACAACTTGGACATGTTGGAATACCCCTTCTTGACCATGGCTGAGTACCCGCCAGGGTTTATTGTGCACATTGGTGAGTTTAACTACTATAAAACAGTTGTTATTTGCACGAATTGTTTATTTAGCCATCCACGTAGAAGACGTCCACTGCTGAACATAGGCCTCTCCCATTTTCTTCATTGTGTCGATGATTCAAGGCCAGACGGTTTCGGACCAGTATTTGAGCAGACATTTTTCGGCTTTATTGCTGTCTCTTTGTTCCTGCAAAGTTTTACGTAATCTGGATGCTGGTGTATAGGTCGCCTAAGTATCCTAACTCGCTACCACTTGGCAGCGTGCCCAACATGTTATCGACATAGCCCCATTGAAATCGTAATGTTAATTTGATGAGCCAAAACAAATATGCACTAGCGTTTTCTTCGTCCGTCCTAAAGGTCATCGCTCAGATAGGTATTTGAAAATACGATGAGTTCCCGGTCCCGGATTTAGTGTTTGTCTCGACTGTTGATGGTGCGCATGACGCCACTCTCGTACCTACAGAATGGCGTCGGTTTTTAAAAAAGGCATCGATGGTTAACAAACGCCACAGCGTTTATACAGTGGGAACCTCAGAATTCGCGAGGGGTTTTTAACCAGTCCCTGCTGTGGTTGCGAGATTCAACTCCAGTAGATTACGAAGATTCTTGGAATTCACACGCGTTTTTTTGACGGTGGCAAGGGGTGTGCGTGGTTCTCGTTGCACGGCCTGTTGTGTCCCCCAGGCGGCACGGTGTGCGCCCGCTCCGTGAAGCTGGTGGACGGCGGCGGCGAGAGCGCGGCGCGCGCGGCGTGGTGGGCCGAGCTCCGCACCGAGCTCCGCGCACACGCGCGGGCGCTGCGCTGCAACGCCGTCATCGCCTACAGCGACACCTGCTCCATATGGTGAGTGGCTCCGTGGTCAGCCTCCTCTAGCGCCAGTGTCCCAGGTGGCGTCATCGCCTACAGCGACACCTGCTCCATATGGTGAGTGGCTCCGTGGTCAGCCTCCTCTAGCGCCAGTGTCCCAGGTGGCGTCATCGCCTACAGCGACACCTGCTCCATATGGTGAGTGGCTCCGTGGTCAGCCTCCTCTAGCGCCAGTGTCCCAGGTGGCGTCATCGCCTACAGCGACACCTGCTCCATATGGTGAGTGGCTCCGTGGTCAGCCTCCTCTAGCGCCAGTGTCCCAGGTGGCGTCATCGCCTACAGCGACACCTGCTCCATATGGTGAGTGGCTCCGTGGTCAGCCTCCTCTCTAGCGCTAGTGTCCCAGGTGGCGTCATAGCCTACAGCGACACCTTTGATTTGGTTAATCATTTATTCAAGAATATGATTCCTTCTCAACGAACAGATTTGGTTTTTCAAAGAATTGTTTCCGTTGCAGTGAGGACGTGTGCGTATTATCAGCTTCAGGAACCGCTGCCGTCATCAACCTCGACTGCGATTATAACGTGGACAACGACGTTCCTATCACAGGTAAAATATTCATTCACAAAAGTCCTAGGAAAATCTCTTTTCTATAATTTGACCACGACCTCACATGATGGCAAGCGACGATGTGGCCGAAGGTGAAGCACGCCGGCCTAGAAGTAACCTCCAACATTAATTTTTCATTTAACTTTATTTGAGCAGATCTATACTTTACAGTGCTATTTTTTCCAGTGTCGACCGGCATCAAACCTACATCGGAAGAGCCGGAACAAGAGATATGTTCCATGGCACACGTGCCGTACTCACCTGGCACCGGCCCCTACCGCGCCGAGCTGGCCACGTGTGGCGGGTGCAGGTGCGAATGGATTCTCGACCTATTTTCACTGGTTTCTCGTCATATTTTTTTATTCTCGGTGTTCGAAAAGGCTCGGATTTTCGAGGCATTCCGGCTCCATATATTTGTGTTCAGTCGCACCACGGAAATCAACCATTAAAGTTTAAAGTAAACTTAAGGTAGACTTCCGTAGATCGCGACTGACGCTTCCGACACTACAATCGTATGGCTGCATACATTTGACATCTCGCCCGCATCTGTCTTCGCGGGCACGATCTACAGAACTTTACCTGTATCGTAGTATAATTATAAATGTGCCATTTCGTATCCTACCCAAAACTCCCAGTAGGATTCACTTTACTGAATCGTGACGTTGGCTGCGACTTGATTAGGTTACTTAACCTTACTAACTGGAAATTAACAGTTTTTTTTTTGTTTACAGACGAGCTCGCGTCCCAACAGTATTATTAGCTACATGCGCTAAACCAAACCGATTAATGGCATACACTAAAGCAGTAACGCTTACGGCAGTTGGTAAGTGTCTACAATGTTTATCCTCATCATCATCATTCACAATTCGTATCCGCCCACTGCTAGCACGGGTCTCGCTTTACATTCGTAAGGAGCTATAATTCATCATTGAGGCTCGATCCGGATTATATACCTCCGAAAGGGTTTCCTCACGATGCTTTTCTCCATCGAATACGTTAATGTGTATTGTATTTTGTTCTCGCTCGAGGTGTCTCTGTCTTCTTTTGTTTTGCATCAAAATAACATCGTTTTTTTCGTATATCGATCCATGTAGTCGTCATAAGCGCCGCGGTGGAGCGCGTTCTATTTCCAACTTTATCTCTATTGGCTTAAGTCAGATATTTGAAATTGTGTTTTCCCCCCCTCAGCGGCCCGCGTGCGCCGCGCGCCTCCCGCGGGGGAGCCTGGCGCGCGGGACATCTCGGACCAGCTGCCCTTCCTGGAGTACGAGCTGCACAAGCTTCTGCTGGCCAAGCTCCGGATGCAGGTGAGGGTCTCCTGTGGGGGTGAGCGAGGGGGCGGAACCCGGCGCGCGGGACATCTCGGACCAGCTGCCCTTCCTGGAGTACGAGCTGCACAAGCTTCTGCTGGCCAAGCTCCGGATGCAGGTGAGGGTCTCCTGTGGGGGTGAGCGAGGGGGCGGAACCCGGCGCGCGGGACATCTCGGACCAGCTGCCCTTCCTGGAGTACGAGCTGCACAAGCTTCTGCTGGCCAAGCTCCGGATGCAGGTGAGGGTCTCCTGTGGGGGTGAGCGAGGGGGCGGATCCCGGCGCGCGGGACATCTCGGACCAGCTGCCCTTCCTGGAGTACGAGCTGCACAAGCTTCTGCTGGCCAAGCTCCGGATGCAGGTGAGGGTCTCCTGTGGGGGTGAGCGAGGGGGCGGATCCCGGCGCGCGGGACATCTCGGACCAGCTGCCCTTCCTGGAGTACGAGCTGCACAAGCTTCTGCTGGCCAAGCTCCGGATGCAGGTGAGGGTCTCCTGTGGGGGTGAGCAAGGGGGCGGAACCCGGCGCGCGGGACATCTCGGACCAGCTGCCCTTCCTGGAGTACGAGCTGCACAAGCTTCTGCTGGCCAAGCTCCGGATGCAGGTGAGGGTCTCCTGTGGGGGTGAGCGAGGGGGCGGATCCCGGCGCGCGGGACATCTCGGACCAGCTGCCCTTCCTGGAGTACGAGCTGCACAAGCTTCTGCTGGCCAAGCTCCGGATGCAGGTGAGGGTCTCCTGTGGGGGTGAGCGAGGGGTCGGAGCCCGGCGCGCGGTACATCTCGGACCAGCTGCCCTTCCTGGAGTAGGAGCTGCACAAGCTTCTGCTGGCCAAACTCCGGATGCGGGTGAGAGTCTCCTGTGGGGGTGAGCGAGGGGGCGGAGCCAGGCGCGCGGGACATCTCGGACCAGCTGCCCTTCCTGGTGGACGAGCTGCACAAGTTGCTGCTGGCCAAGCTCCGGATGCAAGTGAGGGTCTCCTGTGGGGGTGAGCGAGGGGGCGGAGCCCGGCGAGCGTGCTATCTCGAGTCTCTTGATTAGCAAATCGAACCTCTCAACGAATGTTATAAGTATTAAATTGTTTTGACATATATCTGAAATGTGTCATTTTGTTCCAGGGTGCCAACGCGTTGTTCTCCCTGCAGACGCAGATAGCGATCGGAGAGAGATGTGTGATGGCACTGGCGAGCGGCACTGCCATGAAGCTGACCGCACTGCCGCCACCGACGCCGCCTAGAATCAAGGTAACTACGCCAGGCATTGCATTTTTGCAATGCCACCACTGCAAGAGTCAATCAATACTTAATAAAGCATTTGCCTCAGAAGTGTGCAAACATTATTACAATGAAACCTCTTTTTCAACATACTTTAAAAAAGTTCTCAATTCGCTTGTATTATTTTTGTTATCTCAGGCCACAGAAAATGACAAGGACGCACTGGACATACAGAAAAAGTTATGGGACTCCTACACTGCCAACAAAGCTGCAAATGAATTCGATATACGTAAGTTACATTGTCTTTATTTTATGTGCCTATAGTTTAGTTTAGAAGTCACTTACAATAGAGGTGACTGGCTAGGCAAGACACTTGCCATCCCTAGAAATATTCTCGAAATTTCTTGTAAGATAAACGGTAATATTATTTCGTTTTGGCTTCGTACGATTGGTGCATTAAGCCAGTGTCGAGTATTATTATTATTTAGCCCAGGCAATAAGGTAGTCAGTACTCAGTAGTCTTGTTAGGGTCACGATTCAGTAGTGTGGCGGATGTTTTAGTGAATCTTCTTTGGAAACAACGTCACAATTTCAGTTTCTGGAAATAGTTCCACTACATGTCACTAGGTGGCGCTATTTTAAATGCCAACTGACCAAAACTAATTCGTTTGTTGGTTCTAGCGGGTGTCGAACCCGCTGCGTGCGGTGCGGTGCCGGAGCTGGAGCGCGAGGAGGCGCCCGCGCTAGACCTCTGTGCGGACAAGGACGCCTGCGTCCTGGAGCTGGACGAGGCGGAGGACGTAAGTACTTTTGGATGGCCAGGAGGCGCCCGCGCTAGACCTCTGTGCGGACAAGGACGCCTGCATCCTGAAGCTGGACGAGGCGGAGGACGTGAGTACTACTGGAGCGCCAGGAGGCGCCCGCGCTAGACCTCTGTGCGGACAAGGACGCCTGCGTCCTGGAGCTGGACGAGGCGGAGGACGTGAGTACTACTGGAGCGCCAGGAGGCGCCCGCGCTAGACCTCTGTGCGGACAAGGACGCCTGCGTCCTGGAGCTGGACGAGGCGGAGGACGTGAGTATTACTGGAGCGCCAGGAGGCGCCCGCGCTAGACCTCTGTGCGGACAAGGACGCCTGCGTCCTGGAGCTGGACGAGGCGGAGGACGTGAGTATTACTGGAGCGCCAGGAGGCGCCCGCGCTAGACCTCTGTGCGGACAAGGACGCCTGCGTCCTGGAGCTGGACGAGGCGGAGGACGTGAGTATTACTGGAGCGCCAGGAGGCGCCCGCGCTAGACCTCTGTGCGGACAAGGACGCCTGCGTCCTGGAGCTGGACGAGGCGGAGGACGTGAGTATTACTGGAGCGCCAGGAGGCGCCCGCGCTAGACCTCTGTGCGGACAAGGACGCCTGCGTCCTGGAGCTGGACGAGGCGGAGGACGTGAGTATTACTGGAGCGCCAGGAGGCGCCCGCGCTAGACCTCTGTGCGGACAAGGACGCCTGCGTCCTGGAGCTGGACGAGGCGGAGGACGTGAGTATTACTGGAGCGCCAGGAGGCGCCCGCGCTAGACCTCTGTGCGGACAAGGACGCCTGCGTCCTGGAGCTGGACGAGGCGGAGGACGTGAGTATTACTGGAGCGCCAGGAGGCGCCCGCGCTAGACCTCTGTGCGGACAAGGACGCCTGCGTCCTGGAGCTGGACGAGGCGGAGGACGTGAGTATTACTGGAGCGCCAGGAGGCGCCCGCGCTAGACCTCTGTGCGGACAATTTTTTGTTTTGGGTAACTTAATAAGTTATAATATTAATAGCTAAAATATTAATTAAAACTCCATTTCATATGAATCGTACAGACTAACATACATAATTATAATAAATTAAAACTAAAGATTTCTAAAGATTGTTTTAATATATTAAATACTTTTTTATTTAAATTGAATGTACCTATATTAAATTTCCATATAATTATATATCTAATTCAGCCACAACGCCCGAATTTCCTAATCCGGGGAAGACTGGACAGATTGACGATTAAATATTTCTATAATCGGTAAAGTTTCCCGAGTGCCCTCTCGGGGCCCCGTGGCAGCAGACGGTAGTGTGACGCGGAGTGCCTCGGCAGGTGGAGACAGCGCGCATGCTGTGCCGGCGGCGCTCCGCCCCCGCCTACACCGCCGCCCTCCGCGCCGACCCGCGCCGCCCGCCCTACGCCTTCGCACAGGTTAGCATACGTACATACATACATTTGCAAAACTTTTTCGAGGAATAAATTCACTGATCACAAAACAGCTTATATTGAAAAGGAGTCGCTTATTTCGAATATTTTTGAATAAATATGGTTGACCTTGATTTGCCGGTGATGACGTCAGCGTTGGCATTATGTTAAAGTTTACCCTAGCGGGAAGCATGTCTTACTCAAAAAAAAGTTATCTGATATATGTATAATTAAACCACAGATAAAATCTATAGTTTTATTTTGCCTGCGACTCTAAATGGTATGCTGATATTAGTGTAGTCGTCGGATTGAAATCTTTAAAAATAATTAAGCAAATAACTATCTCACGTAGGACCAAAATATTCAAATTAGTTTTTTAAGATGGTCTATATTTAAAGAAAATGACAAAACCTACGGATCAGAAAATTTGAACAGTGCCCAATGATTTTTAGCAGGAGCGCCTGTTAATTTCTGCCGTTAGAGTATTTATTGGTATTAGAGCGTGTAAATTGGAACCTTTGCACTAGTTGCACTACGCGAAATTCGCGGATACTATAGATAGCGATTTAGGTATAAATCAAATAAACTCTTCGTGTCAGTTCTAAAGTAGGTTATAATCTGTGCCGCGTTGAGTAAGGTAACCTCGGATCGCGAACGAAACAGATGCAGAGGCAAACAGCGGCATCTAGTTACATTTCAAAGCGACTTTGCACTAGGCAATTCCCGGGAAATCAGCTGTTCTCGTTCCCGGGAACGAGAAAAGTCGAGAACTCGAGAAATCATATCGAATAAAAATATTCAGTTATACACTATTAAATATTGTAATAATATAACATTTGTACCTCAATCCATTGTCTTATACTGCGTGGTGGCGGCATCCTTTGTTTTGGCACCGACAAAGTCGGCACTGCACCACTCGCCACTTTTTTTATTTATTTTGTGTTTTAACTCGCGCCTTGTTTCGGACCAAATCATGCAAGCACAGTGAATAGTGCATAGTGAAATTAGTGAATATAGTGATACAATATACAGCCTAATTCAACTGAAAATGAATTAGATTTTTCCATGTCAGGAAATGTGGTCAGTAAGATAAGGAGTTGCCTGTCTGATAAGGCTATTAATGCCTTAGTGTATTTAAAAGCATATTTTATTAGAAGAAAAAAATAGATTTACTACAACTAGAGCTATTCCCAGGATGATAATATAGAAATTATGCTGCTCAATCATTGATTTATAGTTGACTGCAATTTTATATATTAAAGGTTTTTTCCGTTTGATTTTAGCTTATTTTTAATCATTTGACTTAAAGTTATTTTAATATATGTTGATTTTTATTCTTTTTAAATATAACTATGTACAATGACGTCATTTTGTTTTATTTATACAAAAATTTCAATAAAAAGGGATTTTCTCGAGTTCCCGGGAAAACCCGAGAAATGGACCTCGAGAATTCTCGAGACCCGAGAAATGAAATAGGTCGAGACACTCCTATCATACACGTTACTTAGCACTGAGCAGGCTGTGTCCCGCGCAGGTGTCCCGCGGGCGGCTGGCGCTGTCCCACGCGGGCGGCGCGGCGCGCGCGGCGGCGGAGCGGCACGTGGCGCGCGCGCTGGACGGCGCCGCCTACAAGCTGCGCCGCCTGCAGCCCTCCGCGCTGCACACCTGCTTCCACCTCGAGCTGCCCGAGGTAGCCGGGCCCCGGGAACGTGTGCTGGGGCACATAGTTGAAACAAAACTTCAACTAAAAAATGTTCAAAATTTTTTTCCTAAAAGATATTTATAAAAATATACAACTCGTAACTCTCTTTTTATATCTCCCTCTTAACTTCTGTTCGCCTCGCCCGATCACATTTTTCGTAACGCATACACCAGCTTACTCCCCAAGTCGAGCGTGCGTAAAGAAGTTTTACTTCCATAAACAAAACTAGAAACATATGTCAAACCATGAGTTTATACAAATATCACATATTAAAAAATCACACTCAGTTTTCCTATATTCTAATTTTCCGGACAACTCTGCATAAGAACTTTCCCCGGACTTCAACAAATATTTAATGAACGAACTACTTTGTCCCCTACAGGACGAGATCCAGCTCGTAGTGTTTGGGACGGCGATCCCCCTTCTAGACTCTTCGAAAGCTGACGCGGCTAGTGCTGAGAACGGGCATGTCTCGCAAGGTGAGATTCAAACCGTACCCCTCTCCCCTCCCTCCCTCCTTCTCCCCACTTCCTCCCCTCACTTCTCCTCGACTTTCACAGTGCACCAGCGGTGTATCTTGTAAGCTGGTGTACAATAAAGTATTTCATAATCTATCGGTTGATAACTTTCACGACCCGACCAAAACACCACGCACGCTAATTCGATTTGACAGGAACTGAAGCTTGATTTTTAAATTACTGTAAAAGACTGATGATGATAAGGATTATCTTCCAGGCAACTCAGCGGTAACCCATAACGGCACGGGCGACGCCGAAGACGACATTTTCACCCTGGATGAGGAACAACTCGTGCGAAGCCAAACGCAAGAGTTAGTGGAGGACAAGGCTGCGCCTAGTGGACAGGTGGGTCGACTTATTATTGTTTAGTATTCAACTAGTATATAGGAGACTAGCTTCACCCGGCGGTTTCACCCGCGTAGTTCCCGTTCCTGTGGGAATACGGGGATAAAATATAACCTATGTTACTCGCTGATAATTAGTAGCTAAAGTAGGTACCGATCAGTGAAAGGATTTTTATATCGGTGCAGATGTTAAGCCGAAACCTTACATAATATTTCCATAGAAACTTTCCTCCTCTATTTTTATTTCACCCCCATAATGGTAAATTTTTTAATGTCATATTTTTTTTATCTAATTATTAGCCTAAAAAAAATATTTTCAAGCTTCTAGCTACAAAAATGACGTAACATCCATACAAACTTTCATCCCCTATTTCAAACCCTTACAACCCCCTTTTCGCTTTTAAAATAGCCTATCACTCAATCCAGGTTATAAACTATCTGTGTTCCAAATCCCATTCAAATCCGTTCGATAATTTTTGCGTGAAAGAGGAACAAACATCCATCCATTCATCGAGTTCGGTGGCCGAAAAGAACGAAATGAAATTAATGAATGAAATAAACGAAATGAACAAAATAAATGAAATGAACGATACGAACGTAATGAACGAAGCGAACTTAAAGAACGAAATTAATGAAATTAACTAATTGAACGAAACGATCATAATGAACGGACGAACGAAAGGTACAAAAATAATGAAAAGAAAGAATTGAACGAAATGAACAAAATGAATCTTATAAACATAATTAATGAAATAAACAAAAATAACGAAATTAACTTAATGAATGAAATGAACGAAACGATCTAAATAAATGAAATGAACGAAACGAACGAAATTACTAAAATAAACGAAATTAACAAAATGAATGGTATGGACGAAATGAACAAAAATAACTAGATGCCGAAAATACTAAAATGAACGAAAGGAATGGAACGAACGAACGAAATGAACTTAATGAATGAAATGAACGTAATGAATAAAATTGAATGATATAAACGTAATGAAACGAAACGAATGAAATAAACGTAACGAAAGAAATGATCGAAAGTAACCAAATAAATAAAAATAACGAAACGAACGAAATGTACAACATGAAAGAAATGAACGAATGGAACAAAATTAACGAAATGAGCAAAATGAACTAGATGGCCTAAAATAATGAAATGAACGTAATGAACGAAGCGAGCGTAAAGAACGATATTAATTAAATGAACAAAACGAGTGAAATGAAATGAACGAGAGGAACGAAATGAATGAAACGAACATAATGAATGAAATGAACGATTAGAACGGAAGGAATGAATTTCAATAAAATAGATTGAAATAAAAATTAATGTATGTTTATTTGTGTGATAAAACCGTAGTAGAGTATTTTAAAATTAGTTTTAGTCGTGTGTTTATTGCCCGAAAAATATACTTAAAAAAAATAAAACACTTGGTCGGCACTGGCAGGCGGGAGGCGCGGTGGCGCTGTCGACGCTGGCGACGGTGGCGCGGCGCGGGGGGCGCGGGGGGCGCGGCGCGCGCCGCGTGTGTGCGCTGCGCCTGCTGTTCGTGCGGGAGACCACGGCCGTGCGCGAGCTGGGCGGCCTCAGCGGCTTCCTGCACACCTTCACGTGCGAGGTGCGTCCCTAGTGCGGGGGCGGGGGGCGCTGCGCCTGCTGTTGTGATGCATAATGATTATTATTTGTTTTTTATTGTTTTCGTCCGCACGATGTATTTTTATTTTTCTCGATGTATGACACTTAACACTCTGACTGCTGAGCTGGTTTTCTAGTCTAGCCACGGGTACGAATCTGCACACGTCGTTGTGTTTTCCCGTACCGTTAAGACAACAGTTGTTTAGCAGTGAACATGATAAGTGTCCCCCTGTGCCCCTTGGCAACAGCTGGCTCGAGTGTAGACTAGCGTGCGCGTTGCAGGTGCTGGCCATAGCGCGCGCGTACACGGCGGCGCTGGGCGGGAACGCGCTGACCTCGTGCTACGTGCGCCAGCTCATGCTGCAGGACAACGCGCACAAGAACCAGGTGCGCCGCGTCGCAAGGACACAAGCTGAACACGAAACGCCACCTTTGCCAGATATTCAGCGGCCAAACAGTACTGTGCAAACATTCCTGTGTTCCGGTTTAAATGGCGTTGTTTCCAGTGAAATTACTGGGCATATGAGACTTTAGAGCCGATGTCTCAGGGTGACGAGCGCAGTGCGGTGCCGCGCAGGATTATTCAATATTCAAATGTGAACGACTCGTCACATAGTCAAATTATAGTCGAAACGAACGAACATTAAGTTTTTTTTTATACTATTTCTTGTTTTGTCCACAGGGACAGTGCCTGCTCTCGGTGGGCGGCGACATCGTCCACATAACGTATTAATTAACACAAACATGACATATCTGTTACTAGCTGTGTTTTAGATCTAGTCAACTCGATTATCGCTGTCATCGCCACAAGTTATTTAAGTGGTGGAACGTTTTGCATATGGCTCAAAATTTAATTTTCACAAAGTGTTTTTTTTTTCGTTTTTAGAGCTAATTAATCCGGATAACTAATGTAAATGATAACGTAATTCGCGAAAATCGCACAATTTTGGCTAATTTTGAAAATATTTTAATCATATGCGTAGAGAGACTGGTTGAAAATAAAATCTTAACATATTTAATAACTATTGGTGTTGTATATTTTTTAATATCTATATGTACTTAGACTATTGGTCTGACAATGAATGTAATTAATTTGCTATGTAGATTATAGAATTTGTATTAGAAATTGTAATTGATTGTGTCTGTGTAAAATTGAATGTGTCAGTATTGCCAGCCTGGGAAATTTCCCTGACGTTTTTTCAAAGATGAAAGTTTACATGTGTTTCAAACATATAATATCCGGATATCGGGTATAGGTTCCCTGTCACTGCCGAATTCTTAAAATTATTCTAATTCCTAAATTTAAAGACAAAAATTTTTCAAATAATTTTAAAATCCATGAATGTTTTACAAGTATTTCAGACTCCTTATAAAATTCGAAAATTGAGCATAGGTTCTCCGCGTCAACCAAATTCTTAAAATTATCCTAAATTAAATCCTAGATAGATAGATATATAAACTCTTTACTGAAACTCCACAGAACAAAGAAAACTTAAAAACTAAAACAAGTTTAACAGTTAGTGTCACAATGGGCGGTTTTATCGCTCAGAGCGATCTCTCCCAGACAATCATGCATAGAGAAGAGTTACTAGCAGATCGGACGGTGGCTTTCCGTATATACATAATATAAAAATAAAACTCAAAAAAGGTTAAATATAGGGCTGATCTATCCATCCATCTATCTATTTATCTACTTTGCCCAGTGATTATAACTGTCTTCGTAAATGTCAGATAACCGACCGCACTGCTGGTTGTATGACGATGCGTTCGAAGGTGATAAAATCATGAAAATCTTGCCATAACCTAGAAAATAGCTGGTTCCTTTTATTTTGATTTTGCCTATGTAAGTCATTAAATATAATATTGTAAGTGTATGTGGTGCTATATCATATCGTGTTGGTTTTTTTTTTTTCACTTTTGTAATGGTCATAGCGCATTTGATAATATAATATATTAAAATTGGTATATTCCCAATGGGCCCACCAGTGGGTACGCTGGGAATTTAATTCCCATCGGGCCCACTAACCATTTGAACTGTGGGGACCCTGGGAATTCGAATTCCCAGCGTTCCCATTAAACTCACACGATACTCACTTTCGTAACAATTATTCAAAAGGCAAAAAGGACTAACGTCAAAAGCGGTTCATACGTTTGGTATCTATGATGTCACAGATATGCACTTCAATCTTTCCCCTCTTTTTGCATCGGGGAAAAATATTTAATTAAAGTACCGCTGTCCCCGTTAGACGGGGACACAGAGTCCGGGGACAACGGGAATACACCAAATTCTTCGTTAAAAACTGAGTTAGCTGTGAAAACATTCAATTTTCTTCGCGGGTGAGAATGTCTCCTTAATGTGAAGATCTAAAGTATATAAGTATACATCAAATTTCATCAAAATCCGTTCAGACGTTACGATGGGATGGTTTCGCTGAGCAGGCATTGTTGGTATTCAGACAAAGAAAATTTTCACATAATTCAAACACAATTTTTTATAATATCGACGTTAGAAAGCGTAAACGCTGTAACCTTGAAACGCAAAATTGTTCACCAAACTTTTTTTTTGTTGAAAAAAAATCATAACTCAATATCTACTCGACCTAAAAACGTAAATTTTGGATATTTGGTGTGTTACATACAAAGCTACAATACTGCTACCTTGGTTATATCCTAAAGTTCCTAGGGGACGTTGAAATGTGGGTTACAGCGTTTGTTTCCAAATATGTAAAAAAAGTATTTTCGGGTCGGTCAAAGGGTTACAGCGTTTACGCTTTCTAGCGTCGGTATCTTTATTCAAGGATCTACGTATGTGATCGTGACGCGATATTTTTTATTTACTTTTTTCTAACACAGAATCCGAATTTAATAAGAAACTGCCTATTTTGCCTTTTGACTTTATATATCGAATTTGTACTTATAAAATTAAAATCATTAAAAAATACCTTTTTGAATACAATCAAAGACAAAAGTCAATTAACATATAATATAATTTAAACTTACCGATTTCTCTCCAAGCTCAGATGTTTTATATTAGACTTACAAATGAAACTATTTAGCTTGTATACCTGTTTTGACCTTCAGTGTATTTATACTGTGTTATTTATAAATTAATGTGTGTAGAAATATACGAAAATTATGTGAAATGTTTGGTATTTCTTATATCCTAACTAAATCCCAAGTACCCCCCAGTCGTCAAGGTACCACCAATCAGATGACTTAGGATGAAGAACGCAGTGCAGTGCCGCGCATATTTTAATACCTACTTAATTAACACATTGACTGCTGAACCGGTTTTTAGGCACTTTTGCAAATCTTCACACAACGTGTGTGTTTACTGGCATTACGTCGTAACTAAACTAAATCAGCAGTGTTAAAAGTTCTGAGTTGCACTGCTACTTACGTTACGCATACTATCAAGTAAAAAACCTGCTCGTCTCAATACTAACACATACTATTATCGATTGGTTAAGGTTTTGTCTAAATTTGATAGTTTAAAAGGCAGTTAAGTGGTGCCTAGCTGTTGAATTTGAACGTACTTTTAATGAATTGCCTCATATAAATTTTATTACATGGCAGATATTCAAATGCCTGATCTAATGGCTCGTTAAATTTACGATATCAGCTCAAACTTAAAACAATTTGTAAAAGCAATTTCTATACAAAGTTTTCACATTAATTACAAATATAGAAGGGTTCGTCGTCAATAAAAATCAAAACGCTTGTCATAAATATGTCATTTATTTAAAACATTATAATAATAATTAAATAGTCTTATACTTATCAAATGAAATGCCACAAAAATGTTGACAACAAGATCGTTAATTACACCACTTAAATACTATTAATACTTTCAATAAGTACATTTCATTTATAAGTCTAATCTTATTTTAAATTTTTGAGAGAGGTTTAGAGAGACGTGCGTTCTCGTCCGCGTCTCGTGACTTAATGATTTTAAAAAAGGAACTTTTGGACGAAATAACTTTAACAGAAATAATTAAGTAGATATCTAATTAGCGCGTGGTCGAGCTGTGTCGCTGCGGTTCGGTTGCGTGGGGGTTGCGTGTGCGGTGCGTGTGCGCAGCGTCTGCGGAACGCGTCAGCGGCGGCGACCGAAACGCAAGAAGGAGTGGACGACGTCCTGGCGCTTCATGCCGGTGTCGAGGAGTTGAGGGTAGTCGCGGACCAAAGCTGTGGAACAAATAATGGTCTGTCACTGTATCATAAAAGTGAAAACATTTTTTAAATCGGTTTAGTGGTTTAGGCGTGAAAGCGTAACAAACAAACTCACATTCACATTTATAATATTACATAGGATTGTAGCACTTTACTTATCTCTGGACAATCTTACATCTATACGTGAAAACTGTTTATGGAACCGATTAGTCTATTCATGATATAGGTATATAATAAGAACCAATCCGATGTCTCTGGGTGACGAGCGCAGTGTAGTGTCGCGCAGGATTATGCAATGCAAAGTTCTGGGTGGCACTGTAACTGTTATGGGCAGGCGTATTGCTTACCATCAGGACGACTTGCTCGTCTCGTTACTGAGTCAAATAAAGAAAAAGAAAAGAAGTAAATGCTTTTTATGCAAAATAAAATAATAAATCCCTGGCTCACCTTGATACTCCGGCACCTGCTCGCCAGCCGCCTCGGCATAGAGCTCGAGGAAAGTGTTGAGCGCCTGGCAGAAGCGCGCGGCGCGCGGGTCGTCGTCGCCGGCGCCCGCGCACAGCTGCGCCGGCGCGCACTGCGCCGCCGCGAACAGCGCCACCAGGCAGCACACCACCGCCACGCGATAACTGTCGGATCTGTGGATGAGAAGCAGGGATCAGCACACGCACCGCACTGCATACGTCATCTGACGTCACTCAACATGCACCAGCCGGAAGACGTCCACTGCCAAACATAGGCCTCCCCCAAGACACGCCATAACGTGCGGTTGCTAGCTGTTTGCATGTAATGCATAATATGTAATGTACCGATAATGTAAAAAAACGACGTAAAGTTAGTCATTAAAGCTAATAATACGTTCCTACTTCTGCGACAAAGAATAGAAAAGAATAGAATAGAAAACTCTTAATTGTACACCAGAAACAAAAATAAACACAGTACAGAAAAATTACAATAGGTAAACAAGGGCAGTACAAAGCCTTGTCTTCTCTCAGAGACAGAAAGCTTGGCTCCGTGGTTCGAACCTGATGCAGTTTCATTGTCAAGCGTACAATTTGGCCATCATAACTTAACGCCTATGAGTATCGAGCGGAGAAACAAAAGATTTATCATAAATATGACACGCGACGAGCCCAGATAATTATGTAAGCTCCTAAATAAAGGAAAGCTTACAATTCGTATACGAGTAATAACCAGGGAAAACTCTATCAAAAAGGTCTTAAATATCTATCAATCATAATGTGTTTAAAATTTCGACCCTGAATACTTATTTGAGGGCTCGAGTTACCACTGGATCTTTGTAAATATCTTGAGCTGTAATAATTCCGACACGTTCCACTTTTCATGTTTACGAGGCTTTAAGGGTTTCAGCTTAATCAGCGACGCAGCGCTTTCTTGGGTACTTGTCTTTATGACGTTAATTTTTGTTTCATAAAGATTTATGATGTTCTTGTTTTCGTCAAATAAATATGAAACAGTCAGCCACAAAAGTCACACACGCCACACACTGCTGAGCCGATTTTCTTGTATAGCCACGGATGCGGCTCTGCACACTACATAGTGTTTCTCCATACAACAAACACAACAGGTGTGTTTTCCCGCACTTGCGGCAAGTTATGAAAAACAGGAGTGTTGTGTTTTCAGCATTGAACGTGTTAAAGAAGATATCACCACGAAACTCAACTAACTAAACTTAAAATTTTCTTCGCTCTTTTTATTCGTGTATTTTACAAAAAAACAGCTCTGTTTTTAGTCTTCCGTGGCTCTGTCTAATTATTACCCGTTGCTATCCCAAACGTGACAACGTGCCATTACGACAAACAAACGTAGTAAAAGAAGGAAACGCACGAAATGCGACTTACCTCGTTAAAACCCGTAACAAGATAGTAGTCACAAAGGCTCTACAAAGAGGCACGGTCTTTGCTGGGAACATCTCCCTATTAACTATTGTAATCAGATACGGGGTGAGTAATGCAGCGGGGTTAGTGTGGAATATGGGTTGCTTGGATAGTTCTGTGGGAGTAATATGACCTTTTGGCGTTGAAATGCGAGAGTTTTTCCTAGCAGTCTGATATGCTTATGTTATTGCTGGTAATGCTACTACTACACAACTGTTGTGTCAGCGGTACGTGAAAACACAACGGTGTGTGCAGATCCGTAACCGTGGCTAGACAAGAAAATCGGCATCAGCAATCAGTGTTAAAGGGAGTCTTAATTCTTAAGCACTGGCAGTGATAACATGGTACTGCATAGCACTGGTAGAGATATTAGAGTTTCCTCTTCCTGTACGAGATTCAGCCATGAGACATCATTTGAAAGGGATAAATCCCTTTTCAATCTCAAACCTTAATCAGTTATAATTTAGTTTGTCACATTTTAAATATTTATTTTTCTTTTTTTGTATATGAGGCATAAGTGTTTGACTTGTAAAAGTGCTACATTAATATCGTCCGCTTCCAATAAATGATTTGAGTGTATGGGTCCCACTACACAACTTTCATAATTATTAAATTGTATCCTATGCGGTTCAGGAGCGGACACCCGCGCCGAGAGAACCACCCGTGCAGTATCATGGCTATTAGTTTTGACTTCGTCACAAAGAAAGTTACATTAACTATGTGATTTATTAGCATTGACAGGCATTGACATAACAAACTAACCCCACGTTTTGACACGTATGTTGTTTTACTAAATAACCAAAGGTTTCCGTATACCCATGCTATCAATATTTTGAGAATGAATTATACAAACATTTTCGAATTCGAATTAAGGACTATCCGTCTCGATTTAATCCATTTTAGTGAGTCCAGACAAACACAGCAACCATATTTACAATTTAAGTTAGGTTATGTAACCCTCTGATTACATAACCTAACTTAAAATGTAAATATGGGGTCCAAGTACGAGGAAATTTTTTAAGCAATTATTTCCTTGTTTAGTCGACGCCGCTGGTGACAAGAGGGCTGGCTCATTTCTCGCACAGAGAATAGCTATTGCTATTCAACGTGGAAATGCAGCCAGTGTTCTTGGCACCATGCCTCATGGACACCCTCTTTTGTTAAATTTTTAAGTTTTTAGTTTTAGTTAGTTTTCCTTTTATTTATTTTGTTATTTAAGTTCTGTCAATAAATATATTCTTTTACCCTCTGATCCTGAACTCATATCCGCATATTCTGTGGTTTCTTTCGTGTAGTTTGTTCTGCATTATTTTAAGCAGCCCACACTGATTAGGTCTAATTTGGTGTTGCGCCAGACGCGACACGTCTCCCAGACGCAATTAGTAGGAATGCGCCAGTTTAGTGTACAGTTTATTGTACTATGTTTAACTTGGACTGCGCCTGGCTATATTAAGACAACGCGTACATCTGTGGAGCTATTTATTAACTAACAAATTTAATCATCATTAAGTTTGAAGCAGAGACTTATTAATCTGCGCATGTCAAGCTATTTCGTGAGGAAAAATGACAATAATTATGGAAAATCGAAAATTGGAACAGCAAAGAGCTGTGAGTTAGATACTCACCTAACACGGGCACTGCTGAAAACACACACGCTGTGTTTTATAATTTTACGGCGAATTAAAACATGCCTGGCTTGCGAATCCGCACAGCTGTATATTTTCATACAAATGACAAGCGCGACCAACGACGTACGCAGTGACGGCGGTCCAGCACTAAAACCGGCCTAAACAACTACTAGTGAAAGTAGATATTAAGAAAAGAATGCCTTGTAGAGCTTAAGTAAGTAGAGATATGGTTTAAAGTTCCATCAATACTACAACTGTGTATTAAATTCTTGCGGTGGCTCTAGAACTCTATATAACTATAAACAGCTTGGAAATCCGAATCACTCACGAAATCTGTACTTAAAAGACACACAAATATTTGGATTGGTAGCCTTTTTCTCTGCGTAAAACATGTGTTGGAAAAGCAATAAGTGTAATATTACAAAAGGAATGTGGCATTCCGCTAAGAAATCTAAGGTCGTATTTTGAGGGCAAGACCCCTGCATTCCAATCCCTTTTTTGTTCTCAGTTTGGGTTGAAAGGAAAGTAAAGGAGGCTTTTTCCTGCTAGTTAACACGAAACCGAACCGGTTTTTTTGCGCACCGTTACGAACCGTGTGTGTTTTCCAGCAATAACGTGCCCTCTGTGTGAGCCGCACTGTAGTAGCGCCGCGTTAAACACACACGTCTGTGTTTCGTCACACAGAAGGCACATAAGCTGAGCTAACACCACAGGTGTGTTTTCCCGCACCCGCGTAAAGTTATAAAACACAACCGTCGGTGTTTTCAGCAGTTAACGGAACATATAAATTAATAAGAACGTGTCACGATCACGTATATTCCCAGATAGATTTATTCCCAGTATCTAGGAAATCACGAACTACATGGATCATAGTCCCACAAACACCTAGACTCAGAGAAAATATATGTAGTTCACACAAATCTTTGCCCTGCGCGGGAATCGAGCTCGCAACCTCAGGCTTCACCCACTTTCGCCACGGAGGCCGTCAATTATCTACGTACTTACCTTCTTTTTCTTCTAGCTTTATGTTTTCTTGTTGCTCAATAAAGAGTTTGCCTCTATCTATATTATATAAGATGAAAGTAATGTCACCAGACGCCTACGCCCGCAGTAACTTCCCAAAAGCTTCAAGTTGATACAGGCTCGTACAAAAGTTTAAACACTTTGTGTCGACAGATTACGGCGCTCCCCATAGCTCGTTTGCCCGCTACGCCGTGTTTGCTGGAGGATTTGCGATCATCCGAGGACGTTTTTTGAGGAGTTATCCAATAAAAGTCTTATATTAGACTTAATCACCGCATTGTGAGTTGTTGGACTAGGATTTGAGCTGGCTTTGAAAGTATGTACAGTGACGGATATGTCTATATGTACAGGGTGGTATTTTCGGTCATTGGAGTTGAAGCCGAATTGCAATTACACTTCCTGTCCTTCCTAACTTCCTAACATTATAAACGTTAACACGTTGAATGCTGAACCGGTTTTTGCATTTGGGCACCGGTACGGACCGTGTGTGTTTTCCAGCAATGGCGTGCCGTCTGTGTGAGCCGCACTGTAGTAGCGCCGCGTTAAATATACACGTCTGTGTTCCGCCGCACAGCCGGCACGTAAGCTGCGCTAACACCACAGGTGTGTTTTCCCGCACCCGCGTAAAGTTTGTGTTTCCAGCAGTGACCGTGTTAAAGTTTGCGAGGATGGATGGGTGTTTGTTACTCATGTATTAATATATAGAAGATTATTGTCCCAACTGGGAAAAGGCATTATTCTACAAATATAATTATGCAAACACACAATAAATATCTTTAATTGAACTGTGGGTTGATAAACGGTGAGGTAGGTGTAGATGAAGAAGAAAGTAAGGCCGAAAGAATGAAGATTTATGATTGAATTTAGATGAATTGTATATTTCCGAAAGCTAATAATAAATACAGAGAAAGATAGATCGAAAACTACGAAGCGAAACAATAATAAGCAAAGCGCGATAATAAAGTAAACAATAAGCAGCGTAGCCTATAGCGGTCAGTAGCGGACTGTCTGCGCGGGCGCGGGCTGCGACTCGCCGAGCCAGCCACAGACACGGTAGCAGTTACTATGCGCGGTCACCAAAACCGGTAGTCTAAGGAGTTGGCCCATACTCATAAGAGGGAGCGATTTAATCGAATTGTAAGGTGTTGGCCCAACTCAATGGAGTAGCGATTTTGGTGATGTGATGAAGTGTGGCGGAGCACGCCACATATTCCCCCCGGCCAGACCGTGACTACGGTTGATAATAATTAGGGAACCGGACTCTTCTACCGCTTCGGGTCTTCTTCTCAACGGGAGGTGGTTCCGCAGGTAGTGCCTTCGGGGGTGCTGGACGAGTCTCCAGCCTTTGGGCAGTAGTGGCGGGTGGTACGTGAGCTTCTCTAGCCATATACGCCGGTTTCAGCCTGTCGACAGTGACGTTGACTTTCTTGCCTTTTACGTCAAGGGTGAAGAACTTCGGCTGTCGCTGTATGACCAAGTAGGGGCCGGCGTAGGGTGGTTCGAGTGAGCCGCGCACGTGATCTTGACGCAGAAATACGTGAGATGAGTCTTGCAGATCACGTGGGAAGTAGAATGGCGTCGAAGTATGCCACGCCGTCGGTTTGGGTGTCAAGCTCTGAACATGGGCTCGAAGACGAGTTGCGTACTGCGTGATGTCATCTGACGAGAAGTCGTCGCTCGGCGACAGGAACTGTCCTGGTAAGCGTAGGGGCTCACCATACACCAACTCGGCAGCTGACGTTTGTAAGTCCTCCTTCCACGCGCTTCGTATTCCAAGTAGTACCAGTGGGAGGGCTTCGGTCCACTGCGGGGTAGCGTGACACATGATTGCTGCCTTCAGTTGTCGATGGAGCCGCTCGATGATGCCGTTTGCTGCAGGGTGATACGCAGTAGTGTAGAAATGACGCGCACCAACCAAAGCAGCGAGGGATTTGAAGAGGTGGCTCATAAATTGGCGTCCACGGTCAGTTGTCACACGAAGAGGACAACCGAATCTGGCAATCCAGCCAGATACGAGGGCAGCAGCGCAGGTTTCTGCAGTGATGTCTCTGAGTGGTATCGCCTCAGGCCATCGCGTAAATCTATCGATGATAGTGAGACAATATCTGTAATCAGAAGACGGGGGTAAAGGTCCAATTATGTCGAGGTGGATATGGGAGAACCTCGAGGAGGGGGTAAGGAAAGAGGAAAGGGGGGATTTAGTATGTCGGGATACTTTGGATTGTTGGCAACGTAAGCATTGCCTAGCCCACTCTCTACAGTCCTTACGAATCCCTGGCCATACAAATCTTTGCGTAACCAGTCGTACCGTAGCTGTACATCCTGGGTGATGTAGACCATGTATCGACTCGAAGACTTGTCTGCGAAGCTGTGGAGTAATGAATGGACGTGGTTGTCCCATTGAAATATCGCAGTAGACTGGTAAACGACTGTCGATTGATTCCATCTTCTTGAGTTTCAAGCTGGAACCATGTAGAAGAAAGTCTTGCAGTTCGGAATCTGTCTTCTGAAATTGTGCAAGAGCTTGAAAATCGATACCAGCAGTTATCTCCTCTACACGCGACAAAGCGTCTGCGACGATGTTCTTCTTTCCGGGAAGGAAACGTAGGTCAGTGGTAAATTGAGCGATGAAGTCTAGATGACGAAATTGTCGTGGAGAACACTTTTCTTTGTTCAAAGAAAAGGCGAAAGTCAAGGGCTTGTGATCGGTGTATATAGCGAAGGTCCTAGCTTCCACCATGTGCCTAAAGTATTTGATGGCTTCGTACACAGCGAGTAGTTCTCGGTCATAGGGGCTGTACTTAACCTGGGCACCGGAGAGCTTGTGCGAGTAGAAGGCTAGTGGTTGCCAGTCCGTACCTTTGCGTTGCTGTAGAACGGCACCGATAGCTGAATCAGATGCGTCGGTAACTATAGCTAACTCTGCTGTAGCATCTGGATGAGCGAGTAAAGTTGCCTGTGACAGAGAAGTTTTGCAGTCTTCAAAAATGCGCATGAGGTCAGGAGTCATCTCGACAGGGTGAGTACTTTTTACCTTGGGTCCAGACAAGATAGCGTTCAACGGCGCTTGAAGTTGAGCTGCATTTGGAATGAAGCGACGGTAAAAATTCATCATCCCTAAGAAGCGTCGGAGCTCTTTGATGGTTTTGGGAACAGCATAACCCTGGATAGCCTGGACTTTCGTAGACAGCGGTCGAGTACCAGCAGCTGAGACGTGGTATCCCAAGAAATCTACTTCTGACTTGCCTAGCACACACTTCGAAGTGTTGATCAATACACCATACTGCTTAAGTCGGTCGAACAGCTGACGCAGATGTGTCTTGTGTTCTTCTATAGAAGAAGAGAAGATAAGTATATCATCAATATACCCGTAGCAAAAATCAAGGCCTAAAAGAACTTCATCCATGAACCTTTGGAAGGTTTGAGCAGCATTCCTTAGTCCGAAGGTCATGTACTCAAATTCAAACAATCCGAAAGGTGTTGTAAGTGCTGTTTTAGGTACATCGTCTGGGTTTACCTTAAGTTGGTTGTAGGCTTTGACGAGGTCAACACTGGAGAAGACTGAACATCCTGAGAGCTGGTGGGAGAAATCTTGAATGTGACGAATGGGGTACCTGTCTGGTATGGTCCGGGCGTTGAGTGCGCGATAGTCGCCACAGGGTCTCCATCCATCATCCTTCTTCTTCACCAGATGTAGTGCAGACGACCATGGACTCTCAGAGCGTTTAGCTATGCCGCTTGCCAGCATGTCTTCAAACTCCTTCTTGGCTGCTTGCAAACGTGCTGGGTCGAGACGTCTAGGCTTGCTAGATACAGGAGGGCCTGGAGTTGTCCTTATATAATGGAGCGTGTTGTGCTTGGGACTTGAAGGAACTCCTGCAGGTCTCGTAATCTCCGGGAATTCACGCAGCAGTTTATGAAAGTCCGACTCACCTGTGATAGTTTTAATGGATGCTATGTCGTCAGGTGAACCAGTGCAAAGGGCGTTCACTGAGAGTGAGGTGATTCCATCAATCAGACGCTGGTTCTTGCAGTCTACGAGCAATCCATAGTGGCTGAGGAAGTCTATACCAATGATGGGTCTAGAAACATCAGCGATCGTAAAACTCCAGGTGAAAACTCGTCGAAGACCTAAATCCAGCTGCAGTTGACTGAGACCGAATGTGTGTATTACCGTATTGTTTGCAGCTGTGAGATTAAATTTCGACTTGAAGCAGGGCGTCTTAACAGCTGATCGCGGGAAAACACACAGGTCCGAACCAGTGTCTACTAAAAACTGCATTTTCGATGCGCGATCTGTGACAAAAAGACGGCCTGTTGACGAAGGGCAGTCGTGGGCCGCTACTTGCGACCGCCCTGAGAGTTTTCCGAAGCAAAACTGCACGGCTGCTTACATTTTCGGGCTTGAGATCCGTGGGTAAAATGATAGAAACAGTGAGGGTGATTCGGTGGTGGTTGCCTTGGTCGTGAGCGCGAGTGTGAGCGAGAACGAGCACGATTATCTCTTCGGCTTTGATACTGCGGGCGAGAGCGTCCTCCACTGGCTACTTGATCAGCCAGTTTCGCTACCTGTCTAGTGAGTTCACAAACTTGCCTTGTCAGCTCGTCGTACGACGGTGATGATGTAGAAGCAGCGGTGGCAACTCTAGACGTGCTTGCCACCTGCGGAGTTGAAGGGGCTATCTCGTGTACCTTGTCTGCTATGTCAGATAGCTTTTCCAGGGGAAGGTCTATCTGCGAAGCGATTACCGTTTGGATATTCGCAGGTAGTCGGCTTGACCAGATGGTGGTCAAAAAATCCCTTGGCACAGCTGGACCTGCGAGGCTCTGGAGGTGGCGCAGGAACTGCGACGGCTTCCTATCGCCTAGCTCCTCATGCATCAGCAGTTGCTTAACACGCTTCTCCTGCGATGCTGAAAGTCGTTTAATTAGTTCTGACTTAAGTTTAGCATATCTATCAGTTGGTGGTGGATTAGTAATAATATCCTTAACCTCTGCAGCATATTGATGATCCAGTTGAGCAACAAGGTAACAAAATTTCGTCTCGTCAGTAGTAATTTTAGATAAAATAAATTGGCTTTCCACTTGAGCGAACCACAAAGCTGGCTCCTCAGGCCAAAATGGTGGAACCCTGACGCCTACTCTTAGCACTTCTGGGGTAACCATTGGCTGAGCATCCTCAAAATTAGAAAAATCTCTCGTTGCCATCTTAAAAAAAATAATCGCTCACCGCTTATGACTTGCACCACACCCTTACTTGCAATCCTTTATGCACGTTGCTTTCTCGAACGTTCCGTGAAGGTCAATCCAAGGACGGCGTGCACTATTGTCAGATCCTGGCGGGGTCACCACTGTAGATGGGGTCCAGGCAGTCTGAACCTCATACTAACCAGAACTCTGTCTCCAGATCAGAAGGTTGATGTGGGTTGATAAACGGTGAGGTAGGTGTAGATGAAGAAGAAAGTAAGGCCGAAAGAATGAAGATTTATGATTGAATTTAGATGAATTGTATATTTCCGAAAGCTAATAATAAATACAGAGAAAGATAGATCGAAAACTACGAAGCGAAACAATAATAAGCAAAGCGCGATAATAAAGTAAACAATAAGCAGCGTAGCCTATAGCGGTCAGTAGCGGACTGTCTGCGCGGGCGCGGGCTGCGACTCGCCGAGCCAGCCACAGACACGGTAGCAGTTACTATGCGCGGTCACCAAAACCGGTAGTCTAAGGAGTTGGCCCATACTCATAAGAGGGAGCGATTTAATCGAATTGTAAGGTGTTGGCCCAACTCAATGGAGTAGCGATTTTGGTGATGTGATGAAGTGTGGCGGAGCACGCCACAGAACCCTTTTTAGCGTTTGACTTACGCAAGAAAACGCGATGTATATGTAATTATTAACACTAAAACCTCTGAAGTTGAAGATCGCATTTGGATTTCGATTTCCTTATTAATAACTCTGTGATGTTTGTCTCCATAAATCTTAAATAACTTTAGTGATTCTACACCATTCATAACTCAGCGCTAAAAAAATCAAGGTTACTTTTTTCTAAAAAAATATGATGCAATAATTTGTTTTCGTACCGAATTCCGAAGGATCCGAGTCAACCATAACTCAGTCGTTTAACTAACCGGTTGAGCCTCAGAAGGATTTGTTTTTTTATGGGGATTCCCCACGTGCCATAATAGAGGGAAACATCGAAATGAAATCAGTTAAAACTTTCTCTCAAAACCATCACCTACTTTGCTACAGCTGGGACACTCGGGCATATTCTTACCTTCCAAACATATTTATAACCATCACCATCATCAACCCATAACGTCCCACTGCTGGGCACGGGTCTCTCCTCACTTTCGTGAGGAGGGTTAGGCCATAATCCACCACGGGGGCCCAGTCCGGATTGGTGGATAACATACCTACCTCCGAAATAATTCTCGGATAGGTATGTGGGTTTCCTCACGATGTTTTCCTTCACCGAAAAGCGAGTGATAATTACGTACATACGTTTTACAGAAACACATTGGTACGTGCCCGCACTCGGATGTTCTCCCACTAGGGTACCACCGCTTAAACATATTTATATTCAACTTAAATTTAATTCTTGTTTATTTTAATCACCATCATCATCGTCAAACCATATCAGCACTGCTGAGCACGGATCTCCCCTCCCCTCCTCTCCCCGAACTTTAGTGAGGAGGATACGGCCTATAATTTTTTAAGGATATTAGTTTTTAACAGTACTTATTTAAAATTTAAATTATTTAATATACTTACTTAATAATAAAAACGAAGCTATTAACACTTTCATTGCTGAGCCGATTTGCTTGTCTAGCCACGGGTGTGGCTCTGCACACTCCATAGTGTTTTTTTTCCATACAACAAACACAACGGTTGTGTTTTATCGTACTCCCGTACCGCGTACAAGAAAATTGAATTTATTTGCAATTATTCATAAAAAAAAAACAGTTTTAAAACTGTTACAGGTTTACTGATAGACCATAGTCACTAGGTTACTGGTCAAGTTGGGACCTTTCTGACCAGGATAACAAAAAAAAAATCGATTAAATATTCGACAATAAAAATTCTGAAATGAAATCTCTCATCATTTTCCCCTTTCTACCGAACTACATCAGCATACAAACTGCATTTTTCCTATTATTGCGTGGTAACGACATAAATATTAAAATGAGATATGCCATGAGCTTTTTATTAACCTTCCACATATTCTCTATTAATGTAGTAGACTGTACAGTCACTTATAAGAACATTCTACACTCGTAGAATGCATACTGAGTTATTAAATACTCAATATTAGTAAGTTTATTACAAAGACTTAGAAAAATACAGAAACTAACAAAAATACAAAAAAATACAATATTGACAAGTTTACGGAAGCTCTCTATATAATTAACAATAATAATTCTATTAGCACTGTGCTGTTAGTGTCCATCTGTCAGTCCTCATAAAGAGAAGATAATATATCATCTTAATTAATAAACACATTGTCAGGGTAGATAAGCGCCGAGTAACTAAAGACCTACTTTTGCACTTTCATTATTCTTACTAAGTATTACGAATTACGTATGCCTTATAGAGACAGTAAAATATGTACCTATCACTATGATTAAAAAAATAAGAATGAGGAAAATTAGCTAAATCTCTATGACAGAACAGTCCGAACATAATCTTAACTTTCAATTTAGCTTTACGCTCTTAGTGTTTTTCTTATAGTCAGCTACTTTCGTTAGTGACTACGGAGAGAATTTTTATTCGTGGATTCAATTCTCTCGTATTTTTACAAAAAGCTATCTCTTTGTTTAACGTTAGCCTGTGGAAACGAAGTACCACTTACTTGATAATCAACATGAATCCAACTATAAAACAGCTGTGACAACGGGAGTTAACAAAAGGTCACGTTTTTCCTTTTGCTGTACGCAACCCTAAAACACTTCACATGAATACCTAATTCACAAATTCAGTTTATAAAACTTTAAAAACTTCTTTCACAAATATTATCTAACTTTATTTGAAAACAAAAATATTTAGAAACTCACAAGTAACACTTTAATGGATAAGAGCGATTCCGCACATTTCACTAATTTATCGATAGTTCAAAACATCGATACTGTGTCGATTAAATGTATTATTTGAACGAACGATGCGTCCACGCGCAAGTTCATAACATGAATGCATGCGGCCTGGTCGGGAGGCATTGATCAAATGAAATCACGAACAATTAGGTACATCCGACAGGAAGTGGTTCATTTCATCTCTCTAGGATTACAATGTTCTTGGAATATAAGGAGGTACATGCGTCGTTTCCGTGCTGTCGTGTGACTTCACATATGGCCCCGAGGGAATATGAGCGCTGGTTGGAATGTTTTGCAGCAATTAGCATATAAGCATAGCAACTTTGTTTTTTCTGTTTTATCGCTAGTTGTTTGCAGATAAACGTATATTTTTCTTTCTTTCCTTGAATCATTGAAAATATCTAGGGCTTGTCGTACCTCTGCTCATAATTGAGGTTTTAGATACGAAGCGGTTTGATGTTTGTGGTCTTTATCATTGTATAACGGTCACGTATATACTGTAAGCCACCTTCCATCCAAAACCTAAGATCATCTGTACGTAGCAGTAGGTTTATTTTATTTTAATTGGTTGTTCATATTTTTATTATTTTTTATTGTGTGTCAGGGAGTTGGTGTATTGCTTTCCGCTGGGATCGTATCACGTGGAAAGACGTAGTCTCTGCTTATCCCAACAGGAGAAAGGCGTGACTGTATGTCCGATATGTATGTACCTATATTATTTATTAAAAATGTTGCCAGTATTGTAGTTAACTTAAAGAAATCTGTTTGTTTTCCTCTCCCTTGCATTAATTCCATTTAAGACGCTTGCCAAATCCAGCCAAGACATTTTCACCACAACCCCGTAAGCTCCCCTCGACATATACAAACCCAGTTACTCGCTGTAAGACTAATATTCTGGCTAACAGAAATTTATCTATACTTTTTAATGTTTAAACCACCAGTGTTTACACAAGAGCATTAAATCCGTTGAACAAACAGCGCAGTAAAAGAACTCTAAAGTCTTGTTAGCATAGCGGTGCCCAGGCAAATGGCGCAGACCCTGGAGGGTCGCAGATATGACCAGACCAGGACCAAGTTTCTGGTTATGCTTGGTAGTTAGTGCCATACATATAGATAGAGCTTCCTGCCTGGGTTTTCCCGTGCTTGTCTTAGTTTTGAAGGCGTCAGGGCGGGGATCTCAAAAAATAATTTATTTACCACTTTAATAATGTCATTAGATTGGTTTATTTTTATATTCTACGTTATGTTACATAAAAAATTAATGAAAATTAAAAAAAATATGTCGCCGTGGGGTTTCATGGGCTCTCTGGTGGTGGTTCTTTGACGGGTGTATTTCCGAAGCACTGGTAGAGTAAATGGAGATTCCTTTTCCTGTGCGAGATTCAGCCATGAGTCACCACTTGAAAGGGAAATTTCCTTTTTCAAACTTAAACCATAATCAGTTACTCATTAGTTTAATTGATCATATTTGATTTATTTTTGTTTATGTAAATGTCTTTAAACAGTGTATTATTTTTGTTTGCTTGCAATAAGTGATTAGAGATTTTAGTTTTGATAGAAATAGCTAAAATGACGCAGCTATAAAAGCTCGCATCGGACGTGTGTAAGAATAGTCGCAGCACGGCTTGTTAGACTAGGTTCCAATTAAGTCGGTCGGGGACGAGAGGTCCTGGCAAGCCGGAGAAACCTTCTGCGAAGAGGTGATGTCGCAGAAGGAGGCTGCAGAGCGGGAACGGGAGATCACCTCCGAACTTCCCCTCCGCAGCCGGCGAGCGGGGCGTCGAAGAAGAGTATTCTTCAACGCCCTGCTCCGGCCCCCATAACAGAGGCTTGGGCGGCGGACCGGGTGTACGTCCGCCGCCCACTCGTATGCCTCGAGGCGGCGCGCGCGGTGTTCCCGCGCGCCACACTCACAAAGTTAGACGGAGTGGAGCACTCCTCTCCACTCCTGCAACGGGATGGGGTTCTCCCTTGAGGACCAACGCCGTCGGGGCCGCGGAAGTCCACTCTCGCACCCGTTGCCCCGACAACAAAGGCGTCCCGGTGGAACACCCTGGGGTTTAGTGGGTATACCCGTCAGACTGGCGGGGGAGTCCCACATAACCACCCGGCCCTCACCCGGGTCTGGTGGTATGCGTAATTGCATTCCCCAGGTAAAAAAAAAAAAAAAAAAAAAAGGTTCCAATTAAGTCACTGTAAGCCGCAGTCGCAGATAGCGGCGAATGTGAGTTTAAGATTTAATTGGACTAAATACTAGGTAGTGTGGGGTTGGGGTGCGGGCCAGGTAACCTCCACGAGTGCCCGGCTGTTGTTCGTCCCTCTTGATGCGTTGCATCCGGAGGGAAGGGCAGCAGCTGGGACGGTGCACCCTGGGGTTCGGTCAGCAATTCTCCTAGGGGAATTGGTGGCCGTAACAAATAACCTGGCGAGAAGAGGTCCTTCGCGTGTCCCTCTGATCAGCAGAGGGCACAGCGAGGGACCAATAACGGGGACTTTTGGGCCGCGGATCGGGGGTCCAACGCCCAAGTTAGAAGTCCCGAGCTGAGGTGCGGCCCGTGTGTTCCGGGACGCACCCAGCGGAGAAAGAGGCCCAAGCCTCACGTGGCGAGCCCGGGAGGGCGCCCGCAGAGGTGGTCGCGGAAGCGCCGTGCGAAACCGTAACCACCTCCATAATGCGGAGAGGAGAACACCCCGGGGTTTTAGTGGGTAAACCCCGCCAGACCAGCTGGCGGGGGAGTCCCACATAACCACCCTGCCCCCCCCCCCCCCCCCCCCCCCCCCCCGGGGCGGGTGGTATGCCTAATGCATTTCCCCGGGAAAAAAAAAAAAAAAAAAAAAAAAAGGTAGTGTGGGGTTCGTGGAAGCGCAATCGCGAGCCCGCGGCCACCCCAACATGCGGAGAGAGAACATCCCGGGGTTTTTAGTGGGTACACCCAGTCGGCGCGCATCACTAGGATGCGCACTGGCGGGGGACCCCCACATAACCATCCGGCCTCCCCCAAGGCCGGTGGTATCAATAAGGTAATTTCCCCCGGGCTAAAAAAAAAAAAAAAAAAAAAAAAAAGGTAGTGTGGGGTAACTTTAATTAGCTGCAGACACTTGATACGCGTGAGAATGTGTGGAGACTGCTCCACGTAGTTGGTTGATTGGTTGGTTGAACCGAAGTGCAGCCGTTTTGTTTAGCCAAAGCTTTGTGAATTATGACAGTGCATTGCGTCTTCAAAGGTGGCAAGGTTTAATTAGCAGTGCAAAATAAGATAAGTAACAGTTTGTTTAACAAAAAAACTCACTTTTTTTTTAAATCGAGTGTATCTTAGACCACGCGACAGAAGTAAAACTTTGCTATGAGAGAAACGGATAAAAAAATGGGTGCTCACACCTCTCCTTCTTGCCCCTACAGTAATAAATAAATGAAACGTAACTCTCTCTTTCTATTTTCACTAACTTATACCTCACACTTTTACACTCACACCGATCACACTTTTCGTAACGCATTCACCAGCTTACTCCCCAAGTCAAGCGTGCGTAAAGAAGTTTTACTAAAATAATATCTGAGCAAAGTAAATTTACATTAACCTGCAATGCTGACGATTTTTTCGGTAAAAAAAATCGTATCAATGCAAAAGAATTATTACTACAAGTTTTTGTCAAAATTCAAGTTACTACGTAAAGTTAAAAGCTTCGTATCCTATAACTAAGCCTCAAGAGGTGTGTCATTAATGGAAAAAATATTGCATTCAGTTCGTTAATCCCATCGTCACATTTACAAAGCCAAAGGTATTCAATATATCTGACGTCAAAAAACCAGTTGGGAGATCCTCTACACTACCGTTGATGTTTCTTCGTGATTCATAGGACAAAGACCTTGCCTTGAAAAAATAATTGGAAATGAGAAAAAAAAATGAGTACATTTTAGATTCTTCTGATGCCGAATGTACCTACCTTTTTTTTATTTGACTGAATGATGAGACGAGCAAGTCGTTCACCTGATGGTAAGCTCTACGGCTGCCCATAACAGTTACAGTTCCACCCAGAATTTTGCATTGCATAATCCTGTGCGTCACTGCACTGCGCTCGTCACGCTGAGACATCGGCTCTAAAGTCCTACCAAACTTATAATAGAAAAAAGAAACAAAAGAATTAACACTTTCACTGCTGAGCCGGATTTGCTTGTCAAACCACCGGTGCGGCTCTGCACACTCCTTAATGTTTTCCCATACAACAAACACAACAGTTGTGTTTTCCCGTACTCGCGGCAAGTTATGAAAAACACGACAGTTGTGTTTTCAGCAGTGAACGTGTTAATAATAATTCCGTCCTGTTATCCCACTAATGGTAGATGTTACCCGACTGCCGAACTGTTATGCTATTTATTTGCTCTCTCCCCGGTACGGGGGTTGGATATTGTTCAAATACGTGTTTTTATTTAATTTACCTTAACAAAAGGCTGTGTTACCCTGGCATACCTACGGCTTTATTTGGCACAAAAAGGGACTTTATAATTTTGTGAGAATTGTATGAATTGGTTTGTTTTTTAAATTAACGTTACAGTATTACGTATACTTATTGCAATTCAGAGTTCTCGGTCGCGCAGCTGCACGGGAATCAAACTTGGAACTTTAAGTTTTACAGTCGGCTCGTCACCACCATGGAAACCAAGCCGAGTGGTAAACTCGGCGCTTTGCAAATCAACGTCACCGGGTTCGATCCTCGGCCCTGCACCTGCACTTTCATAAGTTATGTGCGGATTTCCATCGCTCCACGCTTCGGAAGGCAATTCCGGTTATCGATTAATAGCAGCTGTTAAGCCACATCAGAGGTCCTTAGGCCTGACAAACTCTGACATCAGAGGCTGGAACTATCTCATTGAACAAACAAACAAAGAAACAAACAAATAAAGAAACAAACAAGTACGTCACCTAAGTTCTAAGCTCTAAATAATGAACGTCCTAAGTTCTAAGTTAATGTAAGCAAGAATGAAGCTCCAATGTTCTAGCTTAGCCAGAAAGACCCGAATCTTAAAATAGTGTAGAAATAAACTTGAAAATCCATCCATTTCCCTCAAAGCCAATTGAAACTAAACACACCTCCACTTTATTGCATTGCGCTGATTTAAGATTCCTTCAGCGAACGGCCTGATGGAACCTTTGTCACTATTACAGTAGACAGGGCAATAATTATGTAGACGGATTCAGACAGCTCACTATTGCTCTTAAAGACAAATAGTCTATATGTTGGTATTACGGGGACGTTAAATCTGGGAGGCAATTCTCAGCGATACAGGGGACTGTTAGTACCTTTGTGGGTATCTAGTAGTCTATAGATCCTGTCCCACGCAAGGGCCATGGACCTCATGCGGTCCGCTATAAGCGCCTACTCCTGACGAGTTTTTTATCTCACAAAATGTATTTTGTACAACATTATCCATAACGTTAATGGACATAGACTGTTGTAGCAAATATTTTTTTTTCTATTTTTATTTTCATCATCATCATCAACCCGTAACGTCCCACTGCTGGGCACGGGTCTCTCCTCACTTTCGTGAGGAGGGAGGCCATAATTCACCACGGGGGCCCAGTCCGGATTGGTGGCTACATACCTACCTCCGAAATAATTCTCGGTGGGTTTCCTCACGATGTTTTCCTTCACCGAAAAGCGAGTGATAATTACGTACATATGTTTTACAGAAACACATTGGTACGTGCCCGCATTGGGATTTGAACTCACGACCTTCTGATTGGAAGGCGGACGTTCTCTCACTAGGCCACCACCGCTTACTATTATGGAATCCCAAATAAATAAAATAAAAATGTATTCCTATGCACTCATTGTTTCTATAATTTTATTATACATGTAAGTAAACATTTTTGCGCTCGCTTCGCTTACGCTATTGAATTACTCCCTGCTAAGTATTTCTGAACATCATTTTAAATTATGTTTCATTAAATAAAAAACTCTTATCATTTATGACAAGTCGGCAAAAATAATACACTTTTACAAGTTAAACATCCGAGTCCATAGAGAAAACAAATCATATCATAATATGATCTACTAAACTAATAATTAACGTGGTTGAGTTTGAAAAAGGACATTTCCCTTTCTAGTGGTGACTCATGCCTGAATCTCGCACATTTACCACTCTCATAGAAAACGCTAAAAAATATCACGCTTGCTATGCTCGTGCTAGAATTACTTAGCGTGGGGGAATTACCAAAGGTGGAAGAGACAGCAGGCAGACAGTTGGTACAACTGTTTTATTCAGAACGGAAATAGTGACGAAGTGGCAATAAAGTGGTGACTCTGTGTGTTGACGCTTCATATTCTTGAGTCATTGAGGTGGAATGCTGCAGCTAGCTTTATGGAAACTGATTCATTTAGCTAACTCCTACTTATTAGCAACATAAGATGGTTGTTTTCATTACTAAATACTTTACGCTTAGGAATACTACTACCTTTTTTTTTAAATTAGTCGCAAACAGCACGCGGCCCGCTGATGGTAAGTGGACATCCACTACACTATTGCCAATGCGTTGTTCCATATTCTTTTTAATTTGAAAAGGACCGCATGTGTAGTTGTTTAAATGTATAGTTTTACTAATATGGACTTTATTATCACGTGTAATTTTGCAACTGTAAAAGACACTTAAAAATGTTTTTACTAACGAGTAATTTTCCGGCTACCGCAGAATATAATAATATCTAAGAACAGGGTTCCTATAAAAGTAATTTAAACGCGCTTTTGGGAAAAAATAATACATAAACGCAATTACGCAGGCACTTCTAAAAACATGGAATTTTTATAGAGTTCTTGTAAAAATGTTATCTTTGAAATGTAAATCCTGCGGTAGGCGTAATTAAGTCAGAAATTAAACTACAAGTGATGAGATGTCAGACGGTTGTTATACTGGGATTTAACTTAAAAGTGGCCTAGAGCTGTGTGGAATTTCGGCTTCTTAATTTCCGTTCCGGTTAATTCAAAAAATACCTGATTTGTTTCAAACCTTTATATTGAGATACATTGAACGATGCCTCCATATTTCAAATCACACGTTTCTTGGGTTTAAATAATTTGCTCTTTAATAATTAAATAATGTAGTAATATTATTTAAATAATTTGTGCGAAAAGAAGTTTTACGTCAAAAACACAAAACAATGTCACATTTTCGATTTTCCACCAAAACTTTTATTAAATATCTATATAAATCTATATCTATATCTATATATCTATATATATTGTATATCTTTTATTAAATATTTATATTTTTCTTTTATTAAACGTGAGTTCCTCAAACCATCTTTCTGATATCATATACGTCCTTAATAGAGAAAATAAGAAAAGTGCTATTAGACTCATTCTTAGTTAAAGACAATTTAACATATTAAGTTTAAATTAAATTACTTATACCCTTATTTACTGTAAATTTTCTGTACTGTTTTTTTTGTTGACATTAAAGAGTATTCTATTCTACTTATTAGCCATATTCAAGGCTAGATTGTAATAATATTAGGGCGCACATTTTTGGTGCTCTCTAGAACAAAAAATTGTACGCGAAGTCATCGATAAAAAGTGTCGATAACTTTCCATCCCTACTCTGCGAAAATCAGGAACGTTAACCTGTAGAATGCCGACGCTTCTTCCCGATAACAAATAAAGTCAGACCAGACTTTCCGGTAACACGACAGGCAAGAGGAATCCGATGTGGGTCTGGGTATGTAATTTGTTGTAAAACAAAGAATGCCTGAGGGCCCCGGGGTTTTTACGCTCGGACCCACCGCATCCGAACAAACATAACTAAAGTATGCCTTTAGCTATGCAACGTTTGTACCTACAGCGGAATTCGGATTTTATAAAGTTCTGTTGATCTGTCAATTTAATTACAAATATTGATAAAACATTAAATTGACTAACGGTTACTAATACTCACGGAAGATGCGATTCCGGTGAATTTATCTTAATATCTAGCCGATGTATAGGTGATTAACAGTTTACCAAATATGTATAATATTGGACACATATTATGACACTTTAGAGCCGATTTCTCGGCGTGACGAGCGCAGTGCAGTGCGCAGGATTATGCATTGCAGGGGCATTGCATAATCCTGCGTCACGGCACCACCCAAAACCCTTTTTGGGTGGTGCCGTGACTGTTATGGGCAGGTGTAGCGCTTACCATCAGGTGAACGACTCATCTCGTCATTCTGTCTATCTATCTATTCAGACCGTATTCACCCACTGCTGGGTATAGGCCTAGTCTAATAAAATTAAATAAATAAATATATTAATGCCACTGTTTATTTCCAAAGAGTCCCAATACTTACTTTATTATGCTGTTAAAAAAAACAAATGAAAGTAAACAAAAAAAAAAACGAAAGCAACACAAACTGTTCACAAATCTAGTGGCTAGTCTGTGGTTCACAAAATCGCACACAGATTCAGTTAATTGCGTTCCATTTTAAAACAATATGTAAGCTTGCAACGGTCATTCCCGGTTAATTAGTTCAGTCAATGTTTGGTTTGTGCGTTCGAAAACCTGATTAGGAGGCAGCGCGCGCTTTTCCAAAAAGTGACAGTTGACAGCGGGCTGCCATGATGGATCCCTGAATTATGCAACGGCACGGGCCGCGCACAGCCTAGTTAATTACAGCGCTAGCCACTAATTACTTTTACTGTGTACTTAAATGAAAAAGAAAAAGTTTAGAGGCAAAGATAAAACTACTCTAAACAAAAAATTCCGGGCACTGCTGTTTTGGTCGCAACTTTTTGACGCTCTATTTTAGCGAGTTTAATTTAAAGTTTGTACATCCTTAATACTGAACATATTTAGACCGAGACGAAACTAAAACTTTTCTTCAACCTGAACTTCGTAACCTATTTAGACCTTCAAACCATAATTTACAATTTACGATACAAATGTAACGCCACCGCGCCGATGTAAAAAGTGGCAGTTAATGGGTATCAGGAAATACCAGTGGGAAAACTTTTTTTCTAGGCCTTATTCTATACCTAACACAATACAGGGTACCTAAAGGTTCGAAACTATAGTTAAATTACATAATCAAAAACCCTTCCTCACAGTAGAGGTGAATTTTCATCCGTCAAATAAGTAGGTAGTCAAGTTTCAATAACTCACCCATATCAACACTAGTTCGCATTGTCATTCATCAACCCGTGATTGCCTACAGGCGTCTCCTGCGCGTGTTTTGGCCTACACACTACACAAAAACCTCTACACATAACATTGTAATTTTTGACAACAATACAATACAATAATCATCAACCCATATCGTCCCACTGTTGAGCACGGGTTAGGCTATGACCCACCACGGGGGCCCGGTCCTGATTCCGAAATAATTCTCCGGTAGGTATGTGGGTTTCCTCAAAAGCGAGTGATAATTACCTACATAAGTTTTACCAAAAACACATTTGTCCCCATACGTGCCCGCACTGGGATTTAAACCCACGACCCTCTCTTTCCTTGGAAGGTGAACTTTCTCCCACAAAGCTACCACCGCTTACTTTTACTTTATCGAAATTAAATCCCAGCACCCACTTTCAAGCAAACTGAAATACTTAGGTATTTGTTTCATTAAACCCGGAGCGAGTCTACGTATCGAAGCCAAACCAATCTCATCGCGGATTTCCTCGGGGAGGCTTGTTTGATTGTCGTAAAGCAAACAGCAGCTACCCAGCGCTATGAAAATCATTTATAATAAACGTACTCGTAGGTACAAGGTATTATTTAGGCATAGTTTGAAATATACTCCGATTACATGGCAGGCGGCTTCAGTAGAGATACAAGCTCGGCTTAGTTCCGAAGCACTGGTAGTGATAATGGAGTTTCCTTTTCCGGTGCGAGATTCAGGCATGAGTCACCAATTCGCCAGAATAATATGAGAAGGAAATATCCTTTTTTAAAATCAGACCATAGTCAGTTAATCATTAGTTTAGTAGATCATATTTCATTATTTTTCTTATTTTTTCTATGTATATGTGAGACTTAAGCGTTTAAATTGTAAAAGTGCATTATTTTTGCCTAATTGCAATAAATGATTTGAGTTTTACGTAAAAACTCTGGAGATATTATTGTAATGTAAAAATGACTTCACAATTTATTACAGTTGTCCTAAAAAATTTTAGTAAAAAAAAATACTCGTGACCGTGTCAAAATTAACAATTATTTAATCTGTGGTAATACCTAGGCACTGAACAATGCTTTTCAGACACACCCGCGTGAATTGTTAATCATTATTGTCGGATACAAACAGCTCTCGGTAACATTTTAAAAATGAAATAATTGCACGAAAGCAAACAAAAGTAGTTTTTAACACAGACAATGCACATCCATTGCCATTGTTTCAATCATATTGACATGTCAATGTCGTGTCATTTGCAAAAAACACGATCGGTAATGAGCACTGAGGCACGAGGGTTCAAACGAAATAAAGCTCAGGACACACCGAAAGCGAGTCAAGGGACCAAGCGCACCATAAGTCTAAATCTAAGACTATTGCTCGCCTCTATGAACTTTTCAACTGGACTAAGGGTCCAAATGCGCGATAGAATGATTAGTCTATATATATAAAATGTTATTTTGGTTTGTGTACGCTTCAAAATCTCAAAAAGTTCTGCACCGATCGAGCTGAAATTTTAGCATGATATATAATCCGCATCAAGGATTGTTTTTATCTATTTTTTTCATCAGTGACATATCAGCGAATGTGCGAATGTGCCACAGCGAAGCGTGGCAGGGCACAGCTAGTTTTATATATAAATCTTGTCTAAGGCGGCCAGGAGTCTTGAACGTGGACTTGCGTGAGATCCCTTGACTTAGCCGACCTCGTGCGAGCTTAACTATACGAGTGCTAGCAAGACGATGCCATTTATTGAATTGCATTTATTGTAGACCGACTGACTGTCTGACTCTAGTACCTCGTTAAATGCTCGTGCGATTGAAAAAAGGTGATGTAAGATTCACTGTTCTCATTTATTGCATGCGAGCTATTTATTGGTTCTTACTGAATACCAATGATGTACAGTAAATGCGATGCCAGTCGACGAAGCCGAAAAGCAAAGAGGTTTGGAAAACGAAGTTAGCTATGTCAGCTTTACTCGCTGTGTGGCCTGCGCCTAACTATTAATATTATATAATACTCATTAAAATGAGTTGTGAAATATTAAGTTGGTTAAATTTATTACAGAAAGATGATGTTGAATCGAAATATAGAAAGAAAGAAAATTATTGAACATAGAAAGCCGACATTAACTCTATTCTTGGCACGGTGGATAATTTGACACGTTAAAAGTTTCCGGAAATCTAGATGTTTTTTTATTATGTTTTTTTTTTATATAGTAAAGTAGATCATAATTATTCCAAATAAAAGGTCACGGCATCTTTCAATAGCCAGAGGTAAAATTGAAATTATCAGCGAAATGAATCGTTTGATGCCCACGGGAAGTGGAGAGGGGTAAATTAAAAAGTTAATTAACCAGAGTTTCCGATGATTTCTTTTGAAACAAAGGTCGGAATTTCGATTAAAATCCACCGCCAGTATAAATATGTAACCAGTAAAATATTAAAGGGCAAGAAAAAATAAAGCTACTGCATATCACAATGTTTTTTTTGACTGAGTGACGAGACGAGCGAATCGTTCACCTTATGGTAAGCGCTACGCCTGCCCATAACAGTTCCATTGCCACCCAGAACTTTGCATTGCATAATCCTGCACTGCCTGTCCTGTTGAGTAAACATTAGTGTTAAGGACATTAAAATTAAAAGCTTTTAGTGTTTTTGGTGCCCCATGAGTCCCTATTGCATTTTTATTAGTTTTGGGTGTAAATTATATTCCTTTATTCATAAAAAGATATATATGACGTTTAATAAAATTGTGTTATACAATATTGTACCGCGCAGTGTCATGACGTTTAATAACATTTGTGAAGAAAAAGTTTAACTATGTTTTGTTAAAAGTGAGCCGTGTTTAGGGTCCGAGCTAACAACCTCTAAACCGAGTTTAACTTAGTTCCAACGTACGTACCAACTATAAGTAGTTTTGTCACACACCTTTGTAGTTCCAAACTTTAAACTCCTTGGTTGTTTTATGCGTGGAATTTTAAACTTTATGGCCCCCGAGGGACCATGGATCTTTGACAGAGGGTAGGCAGCTTAATCCGATATCCGAGGGATAATTAAGAGTACCTTATTATGAGAATTTCAAAGAAAGATGGCGGCCGAGCAGTGATTTCATCCTTGGACAATAAATAAAATGTGTTACCAATTTTTCTTGTTTTTCGCCCATTATTGTTTACGTAACACAATTTATATATATAAAAATGTTATGTTGGTATGTGTACGCTTCAAAAACTCAAAAAGTTCTGCACCGATCGAGCTGAAATTTTAGCATGATATATAATCCGCTTCAGGGATTGTTTTTATCTACTTTTTTTCGAATGTGCGAAATGTGCGAATGTGCCACAGCGAAACGTGGCAGGGTACAGCCAGTATTAAATAAACTAAATCTTACAACTCTAATAAAACTGTGTGTCCATGAAGCTTGATGCCAAAAACACTGGTAACATTTACACAATAGGTAGGTACTAATCTATGTTGTTGTTAAGACGAGTGGACTGTATCTAGGGGTTGTTGAGGTTATGAAGAGGAAAATTGGTTGGAAAAAAACTCACCGGTGGTCGGCACTTAACTTCCTTTGGAGGCGTCGTTGGGGGCCCCCTTTTGCTAATTGTTGATGGTACACTGATGGTTATTCACTGATTATATTTTATTTCATGTTTTTGATGGAGCGACGCACCGTGTCGGTTCGTTAGAGTTTTGGAAGAGTGTCAAAGAATGAAAGGGATTGGTAGAGTGAATGTGTAGAAAGGACTGAACGTCCATAATGGGAACGAATGAAAGGGCGGGAAGGTTTTAATTTGGAATGGTTGAATAAGAGGCTTTAACATTTATCTTCCCCCCCGCTGGCGAATTGATGAGACAGAAAAGTCTAAAACACATTAAAATTTGTTCACAACCACCAATGCAAAAATCTTGACATATGATAATTGTTATAAAATGATGTCAAGTGTTATTATGATTTAATGATCTGTTTTGAAATGAACTTAATGTATAATTGCTATATTTTCACACACAAAAATAATAATAAAAATTAAAAAAAAATAATGAAATGATGTCTACACAAACTAGTCATTATTTGGTAGAGGACACAACTTCACAAGAGGTCGATCGAAAACACCTTGTGCAGTCCTGACTGAGGCAGATCGAGGGATACCGTCACGCCCAGGATGTAGTTTAATTATTCTACCAAAATGCCATCGCAGTGGGTGAGTAGTTTCATTTTTTATGATAACGAGTTGATCAATGTTTACTGGAGGTGATGCTTTAGTCCATTTCAATCGCTGTGATAAAGTGGTAAGATACTCACTATGCCACCGAGACCAAAAGTCTTGGTGCATTTTTTGCAACAGTTGCCACCGTGTAAGTCTGTTCATGCTTATGTTGGAATAATCAAGAGATGGCACTGTTGTGAGAGGCGCTAATGTTAAGAAATGTCCTGGGGTTAAAACTGAAACATCTGAAGGATCTGAGCTAAGTGGACAGAGGGGCCTTGTGTTCAGGATTGACTCCACTTGAGTCAAAAGCGTGTTAAGTTCCTCATACGTTAGAATTTGTGTGCCAACAACGCGATACAAATGTGTTTTTACGGACTTAACACCCGCCTCCCAAAGTCCTCCGAAGTGAGGTGCTCCTGGTGGGTTGAATTTAAAACTCAATACGCTCCGTTTCACACGCGGCGCGCATGAGGTCTATCAGTTGCGACTGTGCGCCCTTAAAATTCGAACCACAATCGCTGTGGATCACATTACACCGACCACGTCTTGCTACAAACCTGCGTAGGGCAGCTAAAAATGCTTCTGTTGATAGGTCAGAAGCAAGTTCTAAATGTACTGCTTTGGTAGCGAAGCACACAAATAAGCACAGATACGCCTTCACAGAACGCGTACCACGATAACGTTGAAAAGTTATGTTAAACGGTCCAGCGTAGTCACAACCTACAGACTGGAATGCTTTGATCTGAGTAACACGAGAACGTGGCAAATCTGCCATTTCAGGTTCAAAATTATGGGGCTTTACACGAAAACAACGGTAACAATTTGATATAACTTGACGAATTGCTCGTCTTGGAGACAAAATCCAAAAATTTTGAAGTAGTAAGAACTGCATTGTTTGTAAACCAGGATGAAAATTTTCGTTGTGAGTACACTGAATGATAAGTTGTGTCAAACGATGCTTGCGAGGAAGCAAAGCTGGGTGTTTTGATTCGTAGCTAAGATCTGACTGAGAGAGCCTACCCCCCACCCGCAAAATGTGATTTTGATCCAAAAATGGGTTAAGTTTTCTGAATGATTTTTCAAATGATGGTGGTGATTGATCACGAAAGGGCAAGTTAACGATGTATCGCCCAGCAACATCCCGTTTATGAGTTGATTGAAATATATCTTCACATTGAATATCTTCCACGGAGTGAGATTGCTTGTTATCTCCAGTAGGTATGTTGTCTAACTCCCAAAATTTCTGAACCGCAATGTCCAGGTTGGTGTCCACTGACACATGATTGATTGATAAAGGAGTGGGGAATGATGAATTTGTCAACGTTTTTCCCATAAGAATAAATCCAAATATTGTATTGATAGCCGTCGCAGCATGATGTCCACCGTCAATTTTTCCTGGTATTAAAATTTGTGGGAATATCTCACCACCAATGAGGATATCCACCGGACGAGAAGAATGGTAATTTTCATCAGCTAGTTTCAGATTTGCTAAGTGTTCAAAGTTTTGAACATTCACCGGATGGGTGGGCATGTTACCACAAATTTTGTCTAAAGTCACTGCTTCCGTTGTGAATGTGGGTTCCACTTTTCCAACTGGTCTAATTTCCAGAAACACTTTGCTTGTAGAACATGCAGGAACCTCACCAATTCCAGACATAGGTGTTTGAGTCTTGTATTGGGACAAGCCTAAACGACGGGCACATGTTTTGGTAATAATGTGACTTTGACTTCCTGGGTCCAGCAGGATGCGCACCTTTTGGAAAGTACCTTGGCCATCCTTTACCTCCACCTCTGCAGTCGCAAGCATGACAAAATGACTACCTGATGATGAACCTGAAGACATATTTGACAATGATGTAACTGGAGTGATCACACCTTCCTTGACATTAGAGTAGGATGACGAAGATGTTTGATGGTAAGCAGCACTTGCTTGTTTATGTTGGGGGTTGACAGGACCACCAGTCTCTGTCCTCTTAGGAAAATGCAACAGACTGTTATGTCGCTGATTGCATGTCTTGCATGAGTGAGTTGAGTTGCAATTTGTTGTTATATGATTTGAACGCAAACAATTGAAGCACAATTTGAATTGTTTAATCACTTGAGACCTTTCTTGTGGGGTCTTTGATAAGAAGTTTGGACATGAGTAAAGAGCATGGCTTTCTTTACACAAAACACATGATTGATTGTTTGATTGAACCAAAAGCATTGTTGGTGTTGACTTTGGTTGATTGGTTGAATTCACACGCTTGTTATGATAATTATTTTGTTGCTGAACTACTGATTTGTTATTCTCATTTGAGAATAATGAGCGTTCTAGTGCACTGCATCGGTCTAGTAAAAATGATTTTAATTCATTAAAGCTTGGGAAATCTTTGCCTGTGCTAGACAACTCAAAGGCTTCACGAGATGCTTTATCTAATTTTGTTAACAATGAATGAAATAACACAAAGTCCCATTCTGAAGTTGGTAATCCCAGTGAACTAAGCATCGCTATGTTTTCACCGTAGACATCAAGCAAGTTCCGCAAGCTCTGGGCTGAACCAGAAGGCATGGCCTTTAAATTATTAATTTGTTCCCAACACATGAATGCTAAATACCTTTTGTTGTTGTATCGATTCACTAAAGCTTCATAAGCGCTCATATAATTAGCCTCAGACACATGAAAAGCACGAATTATATTTATGGGTTCCCCGGACAATGTTGTGATTAGGTATTGAAACTTTTCTATGTTTGTTAAATCTGTTCGCTGATGAACAAGTGTGTTAAAGAGGTCAATGTACCCCGGAAAATCTTTGAACTCACCTGTGAATGTAGGTAATTTAATCGGTGGAAGTTTAGTCTTTGGCTTGGGTTGATGACACGGTTGAGAAGGAGAAGCGAACTCCACTTTTGATTCTTTCAAGTATTTACGTTTTGCTTCGAGTACTTCGAAATACATGTCATCAGCTTGCTCTTGGAACACGGACTGCCCTTGCAACTCTTTATCATCTACACCGGCCTTTTGTAATTCACAAACCAAATTGATGTGGGCATCGTTAAAGCCCTCCAAGATAATGTCTAAACGGGAACACCATGTCTCTAACCGCGTTATAAGTTTCGGTTCGGATTCACAATTACGTGCACACAAAAGTGCATCGCTGAGCCGCTTGTGCGACAGGCTGCGTTTCGACTCCCAATGCGCAATCACGGTCTCACTCATTTTGAAATTTGATAGTTGTTATCACTTTTAGCAGAAATTTTACGCCTAAACTTAACTTATTATCGCGCAAACTTTTATAAAACACACTTTACGATGGAGTTTGATAGTTTTCAAACAGAAACGAACACGAAACTGTCACTTGTTTGTCAAAAGTCACAGCATAAACACTATGAGAATGACCGTATGAAATGATCGAACGAACATCGACGAATTTGATTCGGTTTGTTCGTATTGCCGGCACACAAACGCAATTTGTCGGCACACAAACAAACACAATCTTTGCTTGAGTTACTTAGGCGCTGTATGTTACACGTAAGTATTAACACAATTGTTTAATGATTTATCACGATAAGCTGTTATTATTAAGTGTCGCATGTTACACATAAAACAACGATTGAAATGATAATTAATGTTCAATTTCACAAAATTGAATACACGAACACAAATGTTTTGATTAAATGGACTCTCCCAATGACACGATATGAAGTTGGACTCACCCACAGAACGAACACAGGTCAATACTTCCAACCTACCTAAACTCCAGCGCGTGTGCGCAGATCGGTGAAATACAAAGTGTAGGTATTTTTACACCAACTTTTTGCAAAGTTCCTCACACAAAATGAATGACTGAGTTTGTTTGATGAATTAAACACAAAATATGATATGCGTTGTGATCGATATGTTGATATGATGCTAATAATTCGAATTATAGGTTTTGCAATTTGGTTGTTGTGTGCAAATATGGCGGCTTGATGACGCTAAAATTTTCACAAGTTGAAACGAGTTTACGATTTGAGCATAGGAAACCGATTCTAAGTCGAAATCCGGTTCGACGAGGACCAAAAATGATGTTAAGACGAGTGGACTGTATCTAGGGGTTGTTGAGGTTATGAAGAGGAAAATTGGTTGGAAAAAAACTCACCGGTGGTCGGCACTTAACTTCCTTTGGAGGCGTCGTTGGGGGCCCCCTTTTGCTAATTGTTGATGGTACACTGATGGTTATTCACTGATTATATTTTATTTCATGTTTTTGATGGAGCGACGCACCGTGTCGGTTCGTTAGAGTTTTGGAAGAGTGTCAAAGAATGAAAGGGATTGGTAGAGTGAATGTGTAGAAAGGACTGAACGTCCATAATGGGAACGAATGAAAGGGCGGGAAGGTTTTAATTTGGAATGGTTGAATAAGAGGCTTTAACAGTTGTATTTGTTTCAAAGTTTACACGTAAAATAATTAAGTTGAATATGCATGATTAAACTTACAAGTAAACAAATATCAGAATTATGCAAATACCACAGCAAAATTCAGTAAATACCCTAATCATCATTAGCATTAAGCATATCCCCACGGCAAAATTATCTATTTCAATCTACCTCTGGAACTGTACTGCCTAGATATTAAGTTTCTCGTAACAATGTAGCCATCGCTAAACATTCATTAACATAACTGCCAATTTGCTCCCAAATGTTAGCTTGAATTTCGGAACACCTTGCAGTAAATTGATGCCAGTGCTAATTCGGCAATTCCCCCTTCCCTTGTTTAGGGAGAATTTCGAAAGTTTAAATCGAGTGAAATGCTAGGTTTTGGAGAGACTCTATCACACCGAAGGTCTGTTTAACTTTTGCTAGGTACAGTCAGTAACAATGCCGCTTAACAGGTCCTGACATCCAATTTACTATTTTCAAATATTTTCTGCTCAAAACACAACTGTTGTGTTTTTTTATAACTTTCCGCGATTAAGAAAAAACTCAACTGTTAGCGCCGTTTACGTGCCGGCTCTGTGGCGAAACACAGACGTGTATGTTTAACGGCACGCCGTTGCTGGAAAACACAGACGGTCCGTACCAGTGCGTGGGCGTAGCTAGAAATATATACTATTACTATACTATCAATCTGGATCTGGCCCCCGTGGTGGATTACGGCCCTAACCTTCACGAGAGTGAGGGGAGACCCGTGCCCAGCAGTGGGACGTTATGGGTTGATTATGATGATGATGATGACTATACTATTATTACATACCACAGAATCTAACTAAACTTATAAATACTCAAGTTTGTGTGTTTGTCCTCTCTTCACGCCGAATCGGCTGAACGTATTTTGATGAAATTTTGTTTAAAGATACTTTAGGTCTTAGAATAGAACATAGGATACCTTTTGATCCCGTAAAAATCAACCGTTCCTGTGGGATAATAAATAACGCGAATGAAACCGCGGGGCGCAACTAGAATTATACAATAATACATACTACCGACACCTAAATTGTTGAAATACACTGTATTTTGTTAGAAACAGTGTTTTTACAAAGGCCCAGCTTTTAAGCCCCAAAATGGGTCAAAATTTAGTTAGCGCCAGGAGTCGGGTAAAGGCGATTTCGGAAAGTTATTTATTTTTGTTTAATAGCAATTAGATTGTCGGGAGAGAGGAAATTGTTCTCTTTGCCCTTAGTTATTATTTTGGAAATAAAATTATGAAATAATTATGAAAACGTCTCCCTTTGCCGTCTTTGAAAATGATGTAACTCTGTTTTTTTTTATAAGTTGGACGTTGCCCGCAGCCTTTGTCTTGATAATCTATAGATAATTTAAAATCTCTAGATTTATGGATGGATCTATCTATCTATGGTATGGATTATGGCCTAATCCTCCCCACGAAATTGCGGGGAAATCCGTGCTCGGCAGTGGCCTAATGTGGTGATGATGGATGATGATGATTATAAATTTAAAATCTAAACAAATATTTTGTCAAAATAGAGGTAACATTAGACTTGAAAATCTAGATAGATCTCATTATATTGCTCGTCGCTGTACAATTATGGAAAGTATTATTTACCCACATACATAAATTGTTTTACCCCAAGAAAACTTTGCAAATTATGAAAACTTTAACAGCTTCGCGGAAGAGAAGTGTTATTTCTAACAACTTGTATAAACCGTGTGTGGTAAACTTTCTAAAGCTTTATTTTCAATATCCAGTTTCCACCCTTTAGGGGTTGATTTTCGAGAAAAATCTTGTTCGGTAGACAGTTATATCGAAACTACCGGAAATGTTATTTCATCATCCATCACCAACATCCAAAACCCTTATCAGCCCACTACTGAGTACGGGTCTCCCCTCTTTTTCGTGAGGATTATTAAACCCTAATCCACCATGGGGGCCCAGTGTGGATTGGTGGATACCTCCGAAATAATTCATAATATAAAATTGTTATTTTATAATAATGTTATTTAGTCAGTGATTAAAAAGGGTATTTTAAAATTAATTAATATGTTAACGACAAAGACGCAAAGGGCTCAAGTGCCTCCAAGCGACCACATATCGTTATACTTGGTTTTAAAAACATTAGTGTATTAAATAACTAGCAAAAATCTTTTTGAACAAAAATCCCCTCGATTTTCATGTCGGTTCTCCTCGAATTAATGTATTCTGCAGAGTGAGAATTATATTTCATGAGTGGATTGCTTTATAATATGTCATTTTTATATGCCATGTTTCATGCAAATAAAAAATTTCATTGCATGAGATCCCTGTTGCGGCCCTGTGAATCAAGGATTTGGATTTTGTTTTTATTCCAGGCCCTAGTCCTACCCACTACGATCAAAATTGTCGGAAAACTTGCCACTAATCTCAACGTTCATTGCAAATGTGTAAGACCAAAGCGGCCACGTTACTTAAGTGGACACGCGGCTTTACTTGACTTTTCTGCTTCGTTTAATCATCTGAGACTGGATATTACATTTTGAATGATAAAAATATAAATAAATAAGCTGTAGAAAAGAAAATATGCCGGAAACGTTAGAATTAAATTAAAAATAGACATATAATTACTTTGTTTACGAGATACTGAGCTTATTCTGGAAGTAGATTCGTCCTCTACGTGAAACAATTAATTAGTTATGGTTTTGAGAAATCCCGCCCCCGGCGGGAAGTCATAGCCTTCACAGTTTGTCAAAAACGTAGGAAGGTATTATAAAACCATCGAAACAAGAAAAGAAATAATCATCGTTCGTTTGTTTTAAGCCGTGTTAAAAGTGCATTATTTTTGCCTACTTGAAATTAATTATTTGAGTTTTTAGATTTGATGTTACAATGATGTTAAGTTAGGTACATTCACACTAGTTCAAGTTAGGTCTTATCTCGAAGTAAAATTGGTCTCTTCTGCAAGAATCCACCCGGAGAAGTACCACTTTGCCAGTAATTCATCCGTCAAGCAGTAGTGTGCAAACATTACTGTGTTCCGGTTTGAAGGGCATTGTTTCCAGCGAAATTACTGGGCATAAGAGATTTTAGAGCCGACGTCCAGGGTGACGAGCGCAGTGCAGTGCCGCGCAGGATTATGCAATACAGTATTCTGGGTGGTGCTGTGACTGTTATGGGCAGGCGTAGCGCTTACCATCAGGTGAACGACTTGCCCGTATCGTCACTCAATCAAATAAAAGAAAAAGCAGTAGTATCCAAACATTACTACGTTACTGTTTCCAGCTAAATTACTGGGCATATGAGACAAACGAACGTAACAGGGTGATGCTATACCAATGCAATGTTCTGGGTGGCACTGCAACTGCTATAGCCGTGGCGCTTATCATTAAGTTAAGCCCCTTGCCATTTAATTGTGTAGATAAATTAAACAAAGTCTTGAAAACGTTTGATTTGATATTGGGTTCCTCACATTTTTTAAGCAGAACTTCAAAATTAGTATTAAAACATAGTCTCTAGGGGCTCTCTAGCTGGATACTATTCAATTATTTAGATAAAATTAGACGGTTATCTAACAAATATTGATTTGGTTTGGTCTGTTTTAGTTTTTAAGTTTCCTTTGTTCTGTGGCGTTTAATAAAACGTTTGATATTAAAAAAAAACGTAAGTTACATACAACATTATATGCTTCTGGAATGCGCGTCCAGTGACGATAAGACAAGCTCAAACACTCTACTTTTAAAAGCCGAGTCAAAGAGCTTTACTTCGGTAGGGAATAACTGAAATTCCCTCCGTATCTCCTAATTATTATTTATGTTTATTTACGTAGGTATATATATTTTTATTTTATTTATCATATAAAATATAATTTATGTATAATTTATTTGAGGCCAACCTTTGACGCTCCATTGCTTCTCTTCATCCAAAGGTTGACTGGAAGAGATCGCTTTTAGCGATAAGTTTGCCCATTGTACTATATTTAATTCAATGTGAAAGCGACATGAACCTCTTTAGTATAACAAACCTTTTTTGGTTAGGAAAACCTTTTTAGTTTGAAAGACTTTATTTTTGCAAATAGAAAAAAGAAGAATAGCTAAAAAGGCCTTTTTTCACGTAGTTTTTAGTTGTTGTTTTATTTTCGCCAAACTAAGTTGTTTTTTGATTATATATATATTTTACTTCCTGAATAACCAGTTTTTCATTCGATAGAGACCTGCGACTTCTACAGAATGAGTTCTATTTATATGTTACTTGTGTTTTTATTGAACGGGTGTATAATAAAGTAATTTCTATTCTATTCCAAAATTTTCAAGTACTGAAATTAATATATTAGAATAGAAATTATTTATTTAAAGTCGCTTAAAAACTATCAAATAATATTTTAAATCTATATATATAAAAATGTTATGTTGGTTTGTGTACGCTTCAAAAACTCATAAAGTTCTGCACCGATCGAGCTGATATTTTAGCATGATGTATAATCCGCATCAAGGATTGTTTTTATCTATTTTTTCATCAGTGACATATCAGCGAATGTGCGAATGTGCCACAGCGAAGCGTGGCAGGGTACAGCTAGTTATTTATATTTTATTTGTATTATATCCATTGTGACACTAATTGTTAAATTTGAATTGTTTTAGTTTTTAATTCGTGTTCTGTGGTGTTTCAATAAAGAGTTCTTATTTATCTTTACACAAAAATACAATAAAAATGAACACATTAAATAGATGTTAAAATGCAGGCTTCCAAAACAAAATTAACTGACCATTAGTAGAGTCATTAACATTACAGGGTAAACAGTTTAATTGTAGGAGGCTCCATAAAACTTAGCCTGGGAATTCATTCTGGATACTTGGCGGCAATTTATTTTTGATTACATTCAATTACGGTATTTTTTTAAACTACAGTTAATTTATATAAAAGGCAGTTAATGTTATTTAAAAAAAGATTTTTTCTTTTAAAAACTTATTGTCTTGAATAACGGTTTTGACGTGGATTTGACACGTAAGCGGTATATTAAAAAATGTACAATAGCTTAACAGCTATTTCCAATACGTTATTTCAGTAAGTAGGTAGGGATATAACCAGAATAATTCCGCGAAAAATAAATAATAAAAAAAAAATTAACACGGCGAAGAAAAAGCAACGCCATATTTTTTAACAGTAAAAATATGTTACAAAAGTGTAATTTTAATTAAAAAATAACTAAGGAAAATGAATAAAAAAAGAAAGGAAAAGAGTTTCCTGAAATATTTTTTTTTTTAATTAAAAAAAATCAAACAATTTACTAGAAAAATATCAAAGAATAAAACAACTTACCCCATCACCATGTTTGCTTCGTACTCGTTGACTTGTGCTACACCGTAGTGGGTCTACACTGCTACGCTGCTTGCTACGCTTGTGCCGCCGAAGGCTGCTACGAGGCTTTATATGCTTGGGCGGCGCCCACTGATCCGCCCCCCGCCCTACATATCTATAATATATAATACTAACGTCCAACTTCACTTAATTGTCGGTCTGTCCGTCCGCTGTTTTCTCGCAGATAAATATTTTGATGAAATATAACGATAGTTATATAAAAAAATGTTGTTTGGTGTAAAATATTTGAGATTCCACCAAGCAGTAGTGTGCAATCATTGCTGTGTTCCGGTTTTCAGTGAAATTACTGGGCATGTGAGGCTTTAGAGCCGATGCCTCAGGGTGACGTACTGCGAAAATTACTGTAAAAGTAGAGAATTATTAATATTTTAACTTGGCTATATAAACTAACCAAAATGGAAGCAAAAACATATATACCCACTATATCCAGTTATAGAACTAATAACTCAAATGGTTTAATTACCACGGTACGGGAGAATTTATTGATTTATTTATTAAGGTACAAATATTTAAAAAAAAATGGTATAAATAGAAAACAGACATTTAAAAAAAAAATTACGAACAAAAATCACAAAAAAAAAACAAATAAAATATTAATGCTAAATGAGATAAGGCGAGAGAAGCGGTAAGAGAAAACCAGTCAATACACACATCACTGATGGAGATTAACTGCTGTTTATTTCGCGCTTTAAGTAACGGAAGTCGCTTCTGCAATTAAGGTATCGAAAACGGTACTATGGGGGTTTCAGACAGGATTAATGATTATCGCAAGTCTAGAGTACAATGCCTTATACTACCTTATATATTTTACCTATGCTCTCTTTTGTCTGATTGCACCTCCAGGATGACTGGTAGAAAATGCTACTTAGCATTAAGTACTCCTTGTACATTTTTTTTTTTTTTTTTTTTTATATTGTGTGCTAAAGAAAAAATAAATTTATAAATAAAAGTTCGGTGAAGGAAAACTTCGTGAGGAAACCCACATACCAACCGAGAATTATTTTGGAAGCAGCAAAAATTATTTATCCACCAATCTGAACCGGGCTCCCGTAGTGGATTATGGCCTAACCCTCCTCATGAAAGTGAGGGGAGACCTGTGCCCAGCAGTGGGACGATATGGGTTGATGATGATGAACAAATTATCCATTCTATTCTATGTAAGCATTAATTCATTTCGTAAAAGGAAATAGATTTTTTTAACTTTTGTTTTTTGTCTCAGCATGACGAGTGCAGTGCAGTGCCACGCAATATTGTAAAGTGAAAAGTCCTGGCACTGTAACTATCATGGGAAGGCGTAGCGCTTACCATCAGGTGAACGACGTGCTCGTCTCATTACTCAGTCAATAAAAGAAGCGTCCGCATCTATAATATTACTAGCTGCGCCCCGCGGTTTCACCCGCGTAGTTCCTGTTCCCGCGGGAATATGGGGATAAAATATAGCCTATGTTACTCGCTGTCAATGTAGCTTTCCATTAGAGAAAATTAAGCCGAAACTTTACATATCCCTATACATACTTTCATGCCCTATATTTATTTTACCCCTCAAGGGTAAAGTTTTACAAACTTTGAATGTCAAATTTATTTATGTCTAATCAAAAGCCTAAAAAATAAATTTCAAGCTTCTAGCTTCAAAAATGACGATACTTCCATACAAACTTTCATCCCCTATTTCAAACCCTTACAATGCATTTTTTGCGATAAAAAGTAGCCTATGTCCTTCCCTAGGCTCTAGACTATTTCTGTACCAAATTTCATTTCAATCGGTTCAGTAGTTCAGGCGTGAAAGAGCAACAGACAGAGTTACTTTCGCATTTATAATATAAGTAAGGAAAGTAAGGATTATATAATGATTATTTTTTATTTATATGTTCATAATAATATCCTATGTAGGTATCCAGGTAATAAACTATATCTGTGCCAAATTTAATCCACATCCGTTCGGTAGTTTTCGCGTGATTGAGTAACAAACATCCATCCATCCATCCATCCACACAAACTCTCACATTTATAATATCACAAAGAAATAGGATATTATATAGTAGGATTATATAAACTTGGGATTAATTATTTGATCCCACAGATAATAAACAGGATAAAAAATGCCTTTGTTATTTTAGGTCAAAATGATATTTGATTTTCCAAAAATCCCGCATTGCCGTTATTATGTCTCCATAACAGGATATTGTTTCCGCGCAGTGTGGTACAATCAAAATGTCGTTCTAACAAAAATATAGAATTAATTGACCGCTGGGTGCGTCTGTTGTTTTCCGTTATTTTCTCATGATCAACCAATCAATCATGGAGGAGAAACATTGTTTGGAAATCAGTTTATCCAAAATTCTTAGGGTGTTTAGTATTTCTATTTAACAGAGCGATGGTAGCCTAGTGGGAGAACGTCCGCCTTCCAATCAAAAGGTAGTGAGTTCAAATCCCAGTGCGGGCACGTACCAACGTGTTTCTTGTAAAACATAATTATCACTCGCTGAAGGAAAACATCGTGAGGAAAGGTTTTCTCACGATCTTTTCTTTCCGTATGTGTGTAATGGTGTTGGTATATGGGTAAATACATACCCGAGAAATATTTCGGAGGTAGGTAGGTGATCCACCATCTGGCCCCCGTGGTGGATTATGGCCGAACCCTCCGCGCGAAAGTGAGGGCAGACCCGTGCTGAGGACGATATGGGTTGACGATGACCTCTTCTGCAAGAGGCCGCCTGGGGAAGTACCTTTGCAAGATATTCATCCGCCAAGCAGTATCGTGAAAACAATCCTGTGTTCCGGTTTGAAGGACACTGTTTCCAGCGAAATATGAGACTTTAGAGCCGATGTCTCAGGGAGACGAGCGCAGTGCAGTGCAGAGACGAGACGAGCAAGTCGTTCGCCTGAGAGTAAGCGCCACGCCTGTCCATAACAGCTACAGTGGTCAGTGGTCACCCAAAACTTTCCGCTACAATAACTGATCAGAATACAACATGAGAAATGATTAATTGTAAATTAGTTAGCTAAAGAAAGCCGTAATATCAAATTAATTGATCAAATGGTTCTACAACTCATATTCCATAAATGCTGTGTGTAAGTAACCCTACCCGACTTCGCATCATGATAATTATTATGATGAACATAGAATAGAATAGAAACCTCTTTATGGTACACCAACATAACATAACATAACATAATTAATAATATAATATAACATAATATAATTATTTTATTTAATCCGATATATTCTCTAAACGAAATAACAGCTGGTTTAAAACTAGGATTAAATTAGACTATAGTTTCTCTTTTAATTGCATTTTGAATAATTATGTTTTTTATGTATAAGATACGTACAATAATGATGGAGTTCGGAGTTGTTGAACGAGTGAACAAGGTACTTCTAGAGAAGCATGTACCATCGTAGACCGCATTGTCACTTACCATCAGGTGAGATAGTGAGTTATGGAGGCCGCAGCCGGAGGGTGCAAAGAAACACCAAATGTTCTTAAACTAGGTTTATTATAATTAAAATACTACACACCTAAATCTTAAGCTAAAGTGTGTACGTTCGGTCCGAAGTTAGGAGCCGAAGTCACCTAAAATTACGGGGATTGCAGTATATAGAGACATGGGACAGTTCTACTGCGTCTGCGTTTCGCTGTATCGCCGCCGGTTGCACGGTGTGGTGTGGAATGCGGTGTCATCATTCTCGTCATCGGACGGCTACATAACAAGTGATCAATCAAAGTGGACAATCTATTTACAATTTAAAAAAAACCGGGTTTACAAACATTAAAAAAATTACAAGCTCCTGTTGTTTTGTTAAAATAGTCTTAAAGCGATGTTTTGCAGTAACTTAAGAAAGCCATTCGTAGACCTTTGTATACGCCAACGCATTTTTCTTTAGTTCTAAATAAAACAGGGGTTTCAATACGTGTTGATGGAAACAAATTACTGCGGATCACCTCTTTTTAGAGATCTGTAGGAGAATGACAAAAACTATTCCGTTTTTATTGTAGTTTATAAGAATATAAGGAGGTCGTGAGTCCAAATCCCAGTGCGGGCACGTGCCAATGTGTTTCTGTTAAGCATATGTACGTTATTATCACTCGCTTATAACATCGTGAGGAAATCCACTTACCCGGGAATTATTTCAGCGGTAGGTATGTTATCCACCAATCCGAACCGGGCCCCAGTGGTGGATTATGGTCTAACCCTCCTCACGAAAGTGAGGGGAGACCCGTGTTCAGCAGTGGAAAGATATTATGTCGATATGGGTTGATGATGATGACAAATATGTTACTTTAAGAACTGCTATTTGTTGTTGTTGTTTGTTGCTGAGACGAGCAAATCGTTCAGCTGATGGCAAGCGCCACACATGCCCATTACAGATACAGTACCCCACAAAGCAATAACCTAAAACATTGATTCTAAAGTCTCATAATTTTAGCCCAGTATTTAACTGGGAAAAGTGCCCTTCAACCCGGAACACAGTTATGTTTGCACAGTACTGCTTGGCGGATGAATATCTGGCAAAAAGGTGCTAGTTTTTCAAACTTAAATAGTTTCAAATTATAAGTTTAACGCGTTCACTGCTGAACCGGTTTACTTTTTTTGGCTCTTATGCGAATCTTCACACAACGTGTGTGTTTACTGGCGTTGTGTCGTAACTAAACTCGTGCTAAGTACATCTAGCTAGGTGACTGGTTCTCCCACTGTACCTACCATCCAGTAAATTTCCAACCCGCGTTTTTCACGTTATAGGGAATTTTACATATTTTCCACGCGAATATTTTGCGAGCTATTTACGTCTTACCTTTCTTGATCAAAAGGGAGTAGATTTTTGTAATAAGCAGTGAAATTATATGTGTGGGGAAGTGTGAAATTACGTGTTTCTGCAGGTTTCTTTAACTGAGAAAAATAGCTGTTTTTAATGTTATCTACTAAGTACGAGAAGTATTTCACCTAATTGTAAGCGATACGCCTGCCACAGTTACAGCGCCACCCAAAACTTTGCATTACATAATCCTGGGTGGTACTGCACTGCGCTCGTCACCATGAGATCTTGGCTTTAAAGTCTTATATGCCCAATTAATTCGTTGGAAACAGTGCCCTTCAAACCGGAACACACTATTGTTTTCACACTACTGCTTGGCGGATGAATATCTGACAAAGGTGTGGTACTTCCCCAGGGGGTCTACTGCAGCAGAAGAGGCCTACTGCTACTGCGCTCATCACCCTGAGACCTTGGTTCTAAAGTCTCACATGCCCAGTAATACCTAGACTAAATGTAAATTCAGATAAAAAAGTACTTATTAAAGTTTCGTAACAGCTCCTGTAACAGCTAACGTTGTGTGACGTGCTCCATGCTAAACTTTTTGCATTCCAACTTCACAACTAATTACGTTTGTTTGATCTTGTGAGTCCCAACTATGGAATTATGAATATTCACACTTCGCCCAGCGGTTCTCAACTTTAATAATATCTATAGTATCTCTTTACATTATTTTAATTTTTATACAGTACCTTACGTGGTATAAAAAAATAGAGGACGTGAAATTTTTTAAATTACATCCCCGTAGAGTTTCTTGGTGCTATCTTCTCTGACGGGCGTATTTCCGAAGCATTGGTAGAGTTAATGGAGTTTCCTTTTCCTGTGCGAGATTCAGGCATTCGCTACTTGAAAAGGAAATGTCTTTTTTCAAACACAAACCATAATCAGTTAATTATTAGTTTAGTTGATCATATCTGGTTCTTTTTATCGATGTACCTCTAGGAGACTTAAGTGTTTGACTTTAGTGCATTATTTTTGCCTACTTGCAATAAATGGTTTGTTTTTAGAACAAATTATCGGATATTTATTACTTCCTATCACTATTACATTGCACTGGAACAGGTTTTCAGTCCAGTGCTGTTTATTAAAACTACTTAAGTTTAGGACAAACAATTCAGTTATAAAACCAACATCATAAATCAAAAACTAAAAATCTTTCAAAATTTCACCAAAAAAACTCTCTCAACTTTCAGCGCCACAGAGTTGAAACAAGTTTAATAAGCGAGCAGATCTTATGCATAATAAATGCACAAGTTCCAAGAATTAGTCACGACGACGATCATCCGTCAAAAGTTAAGTAATTAACTAACAATAACTGGGGTGGACTGGTTAGCTCTTGTTAGCTCAATCACTGTAGCCACAGTAGAAACAGCACTGTAAGTTACTGTAAGTTTGCATAATCGTGCGCGGCACTGCACTGCGCTCGTCACCCTGAGACATCGGCTCTAAAGTCTCATATGCCCAGTAATTTCGTTGGAAACAGTGCCCTTCAAACCGGAACGTAGTTATGATTGCACACTACTGCTTGGCGGGTAAATATCCGGCAAACTTCCCCAAGCGAGAAGAGATAACACGTTCTTGTCGTAAACGAGCGAACTGCCATTGTGTCCGTGCTTTCTGCGTCCGTAAAGAGCGCACATGCATACAAACAGACTGCATTTGGAACCCAGTGGGTTAAATAGGAAGATGAGAGCGGTGCCCACGCACAAGGCGCAGACTATAGAAGGGTAGTTACAGAAGCTCGCACCGGACGCTTAAAAGACTACTTAGTTACCAAGTTGGCTGCTGAAAACACAGACGTTGTGTTTTTTATAACTTAACGCGTGTGCAGGAAAACACACCTGCTGTGTTAGCGCAACTTACGTGCCAGCTGTATGGCGAAACACAGACGTGTGTGTTTAACGTAGCGCTACTACATTGCAGCACACACAGACGGCATGCCATTGCTGGAAAACACACACGGTCCGTAAGGGTGCCCAAATGTAAAAACTGGTTCAGCAGTCAACGTGTTAAAGTACTCTTGGTAGCGTTCTATGAAATTAACTTACTTTTTTGGTTCCACTATGCTGTAACTTAAGGCAAGATTTCAGAGAAAATCATTGACACGTCCTACACTAGGCATCTGTTCAAATAAATAGCTCACAGTATACAGGAATATAAATATTTTCTTCGTGGAATAAATACTATCACCCATTTTTAATCGAATATGGAATTTCCCCCTCAGGTGAAATATCGCAACTTTATAATATTGCGAGTTTCTCAGATCTCGAGTATTCGATAACGTTTCAAACACTCCCAGCTATTTCTCGGTAACGATATGAGATAATATTACAAATTCTTTGACGTTCTGCACTGGAAAATAAGTATGTATGATATAAAATTAGATTAGGTACGTACGTCTAGGTTTATTCGAGTAAAGCCTTTCTCATAATATAGTAGGCTGACAACTTACAGAAGAATTTACTAACTAAAAGCATATAATCAGAGTTTCACCTACCTATTACATTTTTGAAGTAAAACTTCTTTACGCAAGCTGACTAGGTGAGTAAGCTAAGCAGTGAAGATAGAAAGAGAGAGAGTTACGTTTCGTATATTTGTTAAAATATCTAAAATAAATAATATAAATAATATCTAAAAATTTTATTTAAATAATTTTATAGTCGAAGTTTTACTTCTACTATGTGTCCCAGAACATATTTCGTATTTTTTTTAATGTTCCGGCTTTGTACAACCTGTGCATTCAGCCAGTATTGAGTATTCAAGTATTGTTTTTAAAATATTTGAGTTCCAGTAGGTTGTCAGTAGTCTGGTCCAGTTGTAATCAACGTCACGATTCATCAAAATGGCAAAAGCTTAACTGAAACTTCTGAGGCAGCTTATTAAAGGACTCGAAGCGACATCTTCCACATAGTTTTGAGCATGATAAAGACTTAGTATACTTTTTGCTATGGTTACGGAATACAGTATGTTTCTTTCTTCTTTTCAAAATATTACAAACGAACGTAACGCGTTTTACAATGTTATGTATTTTTATCAGCCTGTATTATACAGGCTACATACTTTTCTACTAAGTAGGTAATTTGTTTTGCCTAACTAGGATTTTCATTATAAAAATGCCTGTAGCGTCACGTTTCGACATTATCTACCCAAACTCTAAGCTCTACCACTCGACCTAACGGACAGTCAATTAATGTTTATAGATTAACTTACACTTATTAACCGGCGGTTGTGATTAGGCCCCTAATGGAAACTTGACGCTGCCTTGATTACAGCATGGACTAATGTTTTGTTTTATATCCTGGGGGGTAACCACGTCCTTATTATTATTCCATGCAGTTCATTTTAAGGCCTTAAACTGAACGACCTAGATTGGCATAAGACACACTTAAATATGACAAACGTGACGTGACGTCACTCAAAAATAGACTGAAGATAATGTGAGAGAAAGAGAATGAGATGGAGCTATGTAAACTGAATAAACATAAACCTTCATCTTCTTCCTTCTTCCTTCTTATGCCATCCTAGTACTTCTAGTAGACATTGATGGTAGCTCCAAAATACACGGCATAAGAGGTGAGGACTCTTCGAGTGAAGATTATGGGTAAGCTCGTTTTCGGAAAAAGATCATAAACCCCCCGAAAGGGGACAATTTGGTGGGGGTTCTGGGAATAAACGTGATTACCAATAGAAAAAGACAAACAGCGACGCAGGGAGGCACAGCTAGTCATACTTGCGTAAACGTGAGAAGTTATTCTCACCATCATTTCACACATGATTAAATTCCATGCATTACAGATATGTATGCTACCATAACTTTCCATACAACACGATCAAAAAGTTATAATAAACCATCGGCATTCAATATAAATGTTAACATGGCAAGCTGGGGGTAACCATACTGTCTCACTTTTTGTACAGCTGAGTGACGAGGCGTCCAGGTATTTCACCTGAAGCTGCGCGCCTGTGGAATGCGCTTCCATTGCTGATTAGACAAGCTCAAACATACTACTTTCAAAAGCCGAGTCAAAGAATTTTATCTCGCTAATGAATAACTGAAATTCTCTCCGTACCTCCAAATTATCATTTATGTTTTATTAGGTATAGGTATTTTTAAATTATTTATTTGATACAAATATGTTATAACATCGTGAGGAAACCCACATACCTACCCGAGAATTATTTCGGAGGTAGGTATGTGATCCACCAATCCGGATCGGGCCCCCGTGGTGGATTATGGCTTAATCCTCCTCACGAAAGTGAGGAGAGACCCGTGCCCGTGAGACAAAATAGTTAATGTAGAAACGTCGAGGGTAGGGATGTTACGGAGGTGGTTCCATCGAAACCGGAGTCGGAGTCGGAGGTGGTGGTAGAAGAGAGATGTGTTAAGGGCAGGTCTCATAAAATAAAATAGTGCAAACATTATTTAACCAGCCTGTTTAATTTCAATTAAACTATAATAAACTTACTTGACATGAGCAAAAAATATTCATGTTTTAATAACAGTTAGCAAATTAAATCAAATGAATTGTTTATCAAAGTAGCAAGACCTATTAAAACCTCTGATTTAAAGGTGTCAGAAGTGCCGACTTATCGGAGTCGGAGTCGAAGTTTCGTAACATTCCTAGTCGAGGGCACTCAAAATTATATTCTGAAGCTCAAATTGGATCCGGTTTAATCTAGAACCCTCGGGCCACCGTGGTGGATTATGGCCTAACCCTCAAGTGAGGGGAGACCCATGCACAGCAATAAGACGATATGGGTTGAAGATGATGATGAGTCTAGTAAATATGTGTTCATCAAGTCTTCACCCGATCAATACTCGCGTAGCCTGTCTTTACTAAGAAGTTCATATAGCCACGGAACTGTCCGAAGCAGGGCGGACGTATGGCGACTCCCGCTAGAAGTCAAAGTTCATATAACCATACGATTACTTCATGTTAATATGGTGTACCGATTTATGCGGAAAACAAAGGTTTTATTATAGACTAGAGGTCAAGATGAGGCGATGTGGAACGGAAATAGATGACGATAGTTTAGATAAAATTAAATAAGACACTGGTTTTGAGCATTGAAGTTCAAATATAGTTCGTGATTTTAGTATCATTTTAAGTGTTAAAAACTAGAGGTGGTCAGTTTTTGTGTACCTATTGTTTGTAATGGAGTGGAATTCCAAACCGAGGTGGGTTTCGAGAAGGCTTAATTTTTTTATAAATAGGTAGTTTTATCAAATAATTTTATGTCAGCTCGTATCTCTGTGATTTATGTTTCAATTTGGATGATTGACTTATATTATCAAACTAACTGTACCCTGCCACGCTTCGCTGTGGCACAATCGCACATTCGCTGATATGTCACTGATGAAAAAAATACATAAAAACAATCCTTGATGCGGATTATATATCATGCTAAAATTTCAGCTCGAACGGTGTAGAACTTTTTGAGTTTTTGAAGCGTACACAAACCAACATAACATTTTTATATATATAGATTTGAACGTAATCATATTTTAATGTGGATGAATTATTTCAAAAAACGATATTAAGCTATTAAGTTTCCACACACACTCGAACCTACGTTTATTAGAAATTTAGTCTGAAACAGCAAGTCCCGTTTAGGTAAGAACCCCGTAAGCCAAATGAGGTATTCCATAGTCTCTATCAGGTACCTACCACATCATCAACCCATAACGTCCCACTGCTGGGCACGGGTCTCTCCTCACTTTCGTGAGGAGGGTTAGGCTATAATTCACCACGGGGGCCCAGTCCGGATTGGTGGATAACATACCTACCTCCGAAATAATTCTCGGGTACGTACATACGTAACACGTAGGAAACCCACATGGATTTCCTCACGATGTTTTCCTTCACCGAAAAGCGAGTGATAATTACGAACATATGTTTTACAGAAACACATTGGTACGTGCCCGCACTGGGATTTGAACTCACAACCTTCTGATACCTACCAACTTAATTTAAATAGAAAATTGCTCATTTCAGGATAGCATCACCCGCTCCAACAGTCAGCGCAAAGCGTCTTTATTAAAATTAAAAATTCCCGCGAGTCGGATCTATTTTACATAGAATAATAAGTCACCTGCCTTCAGAAAAGACATCATTAATTTTTATCCATTTCAAAGACTTTCCATTAAAATAAAACAAAGGATAGTTTTTTAAAATCAGAAATGTAACAGTAATAAGAAACCGTCTAATCTTAAGTTTGAAAGCCGAGTTGCTTTTCTCAATAAAATCCCTGTATGCTGAGACTCGTGAGTACAGAGTCGTTTTGTCGAAGTTCTTTCCACTGACGACACCTACTAAAAGGTCTCTCCCCGGCACCTCTGCAGGATCCAAGGTATATTTGCAGGCCAAGGGACCTCCAGAGTCACCGTTGGCCACGTCACTGATAACTGAATCCGTACAAATAAACTTATCCATGTTTAACTCCCACACTGACGAGCATTTCGATCGCGGCATTACGTTTATCCTCGCTTGGAGCAGCAGAACGGCCATTTTGGCCTCTTTTCCAAACCCGGTCCTGCCGAAGCCGGTGGAATAGCAGCTAATAGGATAGTCCGTGGTCCTAGTCGCCGTAACAGCGTAGTTTACGTTATCCGTAAATTCCCACGGTTCGTCGACAATAATCAATGCTAAATCGTCATTTGGGAAAAGAAAATCTTTATGCAAGATCACGTTTTTTATCCTCCGCCACTGGGCCTCCGGACTGGTCGTCGTTTCGCCGGAGCTTAGCAGTTGGTTCTTCAAGTTACCAGCTACCAGTCTCAAGCCTTCAGGATGTTTAGCGTGATAGAAGTTGTTACTTTCAAAGCAATGGGCAGCGGTCAGTACTTTCAATTTGCTTATAATGGTACCCCCACATAAGTTGGTCCAAATGGTTTTGAATTTGTTGATTTTACGGAATGGATCCTTTATGGATACCAGGTAGGGCATCTGGCCCCGGGCCGCGGGTGAGCCGTTCACAATAGTCGGTACCACTTGGAGCTTCGAGTACTTTAACGTGGTTATAATTCTTTTGTCATATTCGCACATCGTGATTTTGAAGAGAAAGGTAAGTAAGATGAAGACTTTCATTAGAATTTACCGATATTTTTGTCCGAAAATTATCCAAAGAAGAACTCATTGTTTTGCTAAAACTGACACTGACTTTATCTGTACTAATATTATAAAGAGGTAAAGTTTGTGAGGTTGGAGGGGGTAATCTCTGGATCTACTGAACCTATTTTGAAATTCTTTTACGAATAGAAAGCCACGTTATTTGTGAGCGCCATAGGTTATATTTATTACTAGCAGCACCGCGCAATTTCACCCGTGATAACAATTATACTGGAACTGTATATTTTTACGGGATAAACACTTTCCTATGATCTTTTCCAGAACCTGTCTCTGAATACTGAATTTAATCAGTCGTTTTGGAGTCAAGATAGAAGTTAACGCGGGTGAAACCGCGGGCCGCTGCTAGTAGTACAATAATGGCGAAAGACAACTAAATCACTATGACGAATTCCATCATTAGGTACCTTTATGTGTTCTCTTGTCTCAAAGTCAAAGTCAAAGTCAAAAATGTTTATTCACATAGGCCCCAAGAGGGCACTTATGAAAGTTCACTGACTCGACCGCCAGATTCGGAATTACATCCAAACGAGAAGAATCGGCAAGAAACTCGTTCGTTTTTTTTCAATTCTTAGTGTCTATTTATCACATTTTTATTTTAAAACTAAGTAATATGGTCGCCAGGAGACGCTTGAGCAGGTTGCCTCCATGCATCTTTGTCATTAATATAGTCATTAATTTTATAATATGCTTTTTTAACTAATATAATAACTAATATAATATTGTCTATTACAATACCTAGGTACTATCCTCTGTTTACCAAGCTCCGACATACCAATAATGGATTTTGTTAGAGCTCTAAGAAACCTCTCTACGCCAAACGGAAAACATTGCGCAGTTAATTAATACAAATTGGCACGCCGATAATCCCTCTTTAATTATAAAGTTCTTTATCAGCCTTTGTCGCCGCCGCCGGCCCTCCTTTTGCGGCGAGCGCGACCGCGAGCCAACCACCATCTGTGTAGTAAAAACTGTTTAAGAGTATAGGTAGACTACGATAATACGAATAACAAGAACAAAATATACTTTATTGGGCAATAAAACAATAGGAGAGAAAAAAATTAACGCGTCGTGATCGGGATCAAATTCTACTTAGATCCTACTACCTCCTAGATCCCACTTGGATTCCGCGTCTAGGATATCAAGAACTAGGACTATGGTCCCAAAAAAACCACTAAAATACAATTACAATTATTATCATTATGAGCGTGCAAAGAGAAGTTAGAAAATACTCAGATCTCTCCCAAAAATTTATATGGGTAAGGCTTCATTGCACTTTATAAAATGTTGTCACAACGCTTATAATTTGGTGAAGGAAAACATCGTGAGAAAATTCCTCTTCACGAAAGTGAGAGGAGACCCGTGCTCAGCAGTGGGACGATATGGGTTGATAGACGAAGTAGAATTTATTCGGGGCTGCGTATCATCGTGGTTTATCTATACCTACTATTGTTAAAGACTCGGGTGACTTTGTTTTCAATGATGGGGGAGGAAGGAGAGAGGATTGCGTGTTCTGAATAATAATAATGAATCTTTCTTTCGGGTAATATTTTGTGTATATATTTTGATAATCTATACTTAATATATAAAGCTGAAGAGTTTGTTTGTTTGAACGCTAGGATCTCAGGAGCTACTGGTCCGAATTGAACAATTCTTTTTGTGTTGAATAGTCCATTTATCGAGCATCAATAAGGAATGTGACAAAAACGGGTAAAATATATTGCTTTTAAGAGATTTATTGCGAGAAAAATTGAATTATGCAGGCGAAACCGCAGGGCGCAGCTAGTCTATACATAAACATAAATATTAATTAAAATAAAACAAAAAACTCGACTGCCAACAAAGCTGAAACATGAAATGCATTCGGAGGCATCACCGTTTCAACTTTTGACTGCAATGCCTATGCATTTCTCATCTGTTTTGTTTGTAGGTGGGTTCTTGTATTTTTGTAATTTCCTTCTTCAGCAAGGGTTGTTTAGGTATGTGTTATATATTTTTCAAATGGTATTTCAAATAACTCTACAGTGATACCTCACTAAATAGAAGGTATAGCTACTACAATAAATATAGAAATTAAAAACACAAATAGCTATAAAATATTTATTCATTTAAAATTTAAAAACAATAAATGGTTTTATACAAAACATATTCTGGCATCAAATACCATAATTATTATGAATGTCATTATATTATATTGATTTTACACAACACTTATCTGATTCATAAGGGCAAGATACATATTTAATTACATATATAATTATATACCAAGGGTGAATATGTGAAACGTGTGACTTTTATTAAGAAAGTGTACTTTTAATAATACATAAACTTTAGAAAAACATCATATCATAGTCAAATAATTAACAAAATACAGATGAAAATACTTTTTCGTCAGTTCTTCGAGAAAGTGTTAACCTTAGTTTAACTTTTGGTGTAGATACCTCATTTGGGTACTAAAACATAAAGAAATAAGTAAGAAAAATATTTTTCGAAATTTTAATAATCCGAAAACTAGAGTTTTATATTCGTATCTGTAAGATATCACCGATACTAATGTGTTTACTTCGTCATTACATACGCCCTTGAACATGTTCATATTGATTGGATCCCAACTGAACTATCGGCCGATCGTTCAGTCTGTCAAATGTCTGTGTGTTAAATTAAATTTTTTATATATATTCACTGTTAATGATAATTTCGTGTATAAACTATGTGTTTAGTTAGAGGTAGGTATGTATCGATATTTATACTTTAAAATTATAAACAATTAAACATATCAATTCAAAATGTAGTTATATCTCAATACTTAATATTAGGCGATATCATTTTTTTTTTCAATTCACAATTAATTCCGTTAGTTAATGTTTATTCATAAGCTTATTGTGCTCTTATAGCTACATATAGTTGTTTTGTAGACAGTTTAACTCTGAGAGAAACAAAATTTAAGAAAGTTCAAAAATAGCGAAGCAACCACCGTTTTGTGTTTAACATAACATAAATGTGGTTCAAAAGAAGCCCCAGTAAAGTCATAAGTCCATTATTGAGCAAAACTATTTAAAAAAAACATGCAGACGAATTGAGACCCTCCTCCATTTTCAAGTCGGTTAAAAATAGTGAACTTTTCGATGTTAACTTCATGTTAGTCAAATGCCCCGTTTTCGATTTGTGGTCCGACTTACAAGTCCAGTGTGTCGCTTTTTTGACAAATACATAGTTATTTAATCTATGCATTTTCATTATTTTTTATTGAATCACGGTTTTTATTAATAAACAGGTTCGCGTTTGACCCCTGTCTCACATGATGTCAAGTGACGATGGGTCTACGACGGTGTTCCCTTACCTAGAAGTAACCTAATCACTCGCGACTTGAACTAAACCACTGTAACTTTAAACAAAATATTCCTACTGATTTTTGTTGTAAATAAAAATAATTGCGAGTAAATAAATAGGTAATTTATTTACTCGCAATTTAAGTAAGAAATAGAATATTTGAACGCGGGAATAAAATGACTCATCATACTCGATTCTATTGTCTCCCTCTACTTCTCTACTGAAACATAACATTAAACAGTTTTATCTAATATATAATATTTAAAGTAAATTGCATTCATTTAATTCAGTAAAATATGATCATGGAAGTCTTTGAATATAACATTTATTATTTTATACTAACACGACTGGGGGATAGAATACCTGCTTCTCTTCTCGTTATTTCCCTCTATGCATGGTTGTCTGGAAGAGATCGCTCTGAGCGATAAGACCGCCCATTGTGACACTAATTGTACAAGCATTATTTACCACAACACAAGACAACATCCGCATTCACAAACATTATAGACATTTTTTTTTTTTTACATACATATAGATCCAGACTCCCAACTAATATTCCTTGTATCTAGGGAATCAGAAACGACGACGTCCCGCAAACAATCGGAATCAGGGCAAATACTTATGTCCACACACACCACCTGTGGTTATGGCTGTGTGGTACCTGGAATCGAACCCGCAGCCTCACGCTCGCTGTCGGCTTCGCTGTCAGCTGATTCTCGTATAAGGTTTGTTGATATCTCTTTTGTTTTATTATATATTAATCCGACTACGACGAAGCGAAAAGGAGGGTTAAGATGGTGTCAACTGTCTACTGTCAGCGGTAAACATTGAAAAGTCAAGAGACTATGTACTCTATTCCCCCAGTCTTAAAGTGTACATTCGAACAGGGTGATAGGAATGTAAAGCGGAGCGCACACCGGCTCACTTGTCCTGCAGTTGCACGTAGTTGGCGGGGAACAGTCCGTACGCGCCCTTACACAGGCCCTGCCACCAGCCCTCGTCGATCTGATGGGATAGAGGGGTTAAAAACATTAATTTAATAAATAAACAATATATTCAATATATATATAAATATTTTTTAATTTATAATATTTAGTATTTTTTTTTCCTTTTTTATTTAGTCGTTTAAAACAATTGAAATAATATTCTATAGCAATGACTTTGTAAAATCTCAAAACTAAAATAATTTATTGCAAGTAGGCAAACATAATGCCTTTTTACAAGTCAGACCCTTTTTTGAAGTTATACTTCTTTTGGCGCGATGGAGAAAAATGATGAGAGTGAATTTTTACGAGTCGGGTTTTCCTTCCTGACGCTATAACTCTAGAACGCACGAACCGATTTCCACGGTTTTGCATTCGTTGGAAAGGTATCGGGCTCCGTGAGGTTTATAGCAAAGAAAATTCAGGAAAAATTTCAACAGAAATTTCTCTGCTCAGTTAATTTCATGAGACAAACCGGTATTGTGTTCACTGTGAAATTGTGAAAAAAAAGTAAAAAAATTAAGTTATATAATGCTTGGTAAGCCTTTATTCCTCACCACAACATTATTATAATAAGATTTACAATATAAAACAAAAGAAATTGTGAGTCAACATGCAAGCCAGCAACAAGTGTATTCACAGAAAAAATTGCTAAAGAAGTACTAGAAAGTACTATGTTGTCCACTACTTTAAACGGATTGAGTTTCAGCATCGTGGTAGTCCACATGCTCATACACTACTGTGGTTAGCTAATGCTCCATAGGATGCACTCGACAAAAATAAATTAGATGCTATCAAATTAATTGATGATTTAATATCTGTCTCATCTTAAGAAGCATCAAACAATATTAAATTACAAACACACAAGCATACGTTTACATGCTACAAAAAAATTGTTGCAAATAAACCTCAACAATGCAGATTTGAAGCACCTTTCATGCCTAGTAGATCCACTACAATATTATCACCGATGCAAAAAGATGAACCAAATTTTAAAGAACATGCTCAACGTTATAAAAATGTTAGAATTAACCTTGAAAATAATGATTACTCTGATATAGATTCCTTTTATAAACATAACAATATTACTTGTGATGAAGATTATAACAATATTCTTCGAGCTGGAATTAAACGACCAAGAGTGTTTGTCAAACGTCAACCTAGCGAACAGTGGCATAACCCCTTCAATCCTTTTGTATTTAAAGAAGAAAATAATATAATAGAATATAATAATAATATAATATATATAATATAATTAGAAGTATAACTTCTAACGCGTGTACATAAGTACACACACTCTTTTTTTTTATTTGACTGAGTGACGAGACGAGTAAGTCGTTCGCCTGATGGTAAGCGCTACCCCTGCCCATAACAGTTATAGCGCTACCCAGAACTTCGCATTGCGTAATCCTGCGCGGCACTGCACTGCGCTCGTCACCCTGAGACATCGGCTCTACGGTCTCATATGCCCAGTAATTCCGCATGAACACAGCCGTATACGATGCCGAATCAAATAAAAGACAGCTTTTAGAATGTTTGTCTGTGAAGTTTGTCTTAAATAGGCATTGAAACGGCTCAACGGAAGAATTCAATAAAAAATTCTAAATAAAAAACATCGGTTTTTAATTTCGATACCTTACAGCGTTTAGAAGATATCACGCGAACGAAGTCGAGGGCGCATCTAGTAAATAAAACAATGTTATCGAACTTTCGTGGTAGCGGCGCTTACCATCAAGTGAACGACTCGCACGTGAACGTCCCGCTACTCAGTAACATTTCCTGTGGTGCGAGCCAAGGGATAGTTCTATAACTCACCATGACAATGTTGGTGATGACATCGTCGGGGTCGAAGGAGATCTCGTCCGGCGCGGCGGCCTGGTAGTCGTAGAGCGCCCGCGCCGTGTACCCCTCCTCGCCTTCCTCGCCGCCCTCCTCCCCCTCCGCGCCCTCCCCCTCCCACCCCACCGGGGAGACCACGATCGTGGGCTGCCGGGTCAACTGCGACAGGATAATTTACAGTTAATCTATGAAGATTATGACATGTAAATTGTACGAGAATTCTACGAGAATTATTGAATGATATTGTAAAACGGTGATGATAAAAGTAAACTTCAAATGTTAGAAACAACTTACCTCTTCCTTCTCAGTCCCATCACCCACTCTCGTAACATCAGGTAAGTTCACCAGCTTCTCCTCCGCTTGCTTAACTTCCTCTTCCAGCTCCGCTTCTTCCGCTCGCTTCGCTTCGATCACTCGCTTCGCTTCCTCAGCTCGCTTCGCTTCTTCCGCTCGCTTCGCTTCCTCCGCTCGCTTCGCATCTTCCGCTCGCTTCGCTTCGATCACTCGCTTCGCTTCCTCCGCTTGGCTCGATTGCACCGGTTCTTTTTGTTGAGCCTCGAACATTTGGCTTCGTAGTTTCGTTGGTGTGTGTAAAGGTGGTTGTTCTGGTGAAGGTGAGCGCTCGACCTCTTCCTTGGCTATTTTGTCTTTTTCCTATAAAAAAATAATAATAACGCGTCACAATCACGTTTACCCAATTTTCAATGACGTTTCGGCTAGCTTTAACCGAGCACACGGGGTCCTACGTAAATCTTGATTCCTAGCCACAGAATAAATATACTATTGGGTACAGAATGGACAGTCCACCCCGCGCAATACGCGCCTCTACCCGCTATTGCCAAGAAAGTCAATTTTACACGCTCAAATATAATGGACAAACGGTTTGTATGAATCTTCATACCAGCACCGGGTTAACTTTTATCTCGGTCGCGTAGTTTGGCGCGTTTAAAAACTTCATTCATTTTTGTGAGTTGTTAAATCAACTTATTTGTATGGAGTGTCCGGGTGTGCCTTAAGCCCCAATTTTGTGATTAACCCCTTTTACCTTCTCGGACAGGTCCTTGTCGATTTGTTGCCTCTGTTGCCTTATCATCTGAACGGATTGCTGCGCTTCCTGAAAATAAAAATCAATACTTAATTTCTAAATAAATTTATTGTAAATATACACCACAGCTTAGTATAATAAGACCGCCCATTGTACTACCCTTGTTTACCTATTGTAATTTTTCTGTACTGTGTTTAATTTTGTTTCTGGTGTACAATAAAGAGTTTTTCAATTCTATTCTATTCTATAATTTTGTATCCACTTTGCCCACAACTTAGCATATTAGTTATATGTCCACTTTATCTCACCTGTTCTTTCTCCTTGGCCATGTTCTCGAACTTGGCCCTGATGGAGGAGGGCTTGGCGCCGCCTATGTCCGGCTTCTGCTTGGTGTAGTTTGTGCCAACCTTGCCCACCTCGTCGAAACGGTGCGCCGACTTGTCCACGCGGTCGGTCTCAATACCAAACTTGCCGCCGAAGCCCTGACAAATTGTATCTGTTTTAGTATTACCATTAGAAACAGTCGAGAATGATTTCGGAGGTATGTGATCCACCAATCCAGACCGGGCCTCCATGGCGGATTATGGCCTGATTCTCTTGAATGATGAAAGACCCGCGCTCGGCAGTGGTCATCAGACCACTGCCGAGCCACTTTCCAATCATCATCAGATGATGATGATTGGAAATGGCATAATGCAAATATCATAATAATATAGGTAAACTGAAGACATAACTGAGGATGTCCTTGAAGAGCCCTCATTGTTATGAACAGTCCACAGACCTGCTTATTTTACCAAATACAATCATCAATACGGTCATATCCTCCCGCTGCTGAGCACGGCTGTTACCTCACTTTCGTAAGGAGGATTAGGCCATAATCCACGACAGCGGCCCAGTACGAAAAAGCAATTGAGTACATATCACAATTTACCTTCTTGTGATCTACTTGACTAGCGTGCGCGGCCACCTTCTCCTGGTGGTCCCAGCCGAGAGCCGACGCATCCTGTCGGTCCGTCTGTATTCCATATTTACCTCCAAAACCGATCGCATAGTCTAATAAAAAAAAAGAGTATTATTGTTTTGTTGAGTTACGATACGAATAGATCATTCACCTGATGGTAAGCGCTACGCTTTCCTAGAACTTGGTATCGCATTATCTTGCACGGCACTGCCGGCGCTCGTCACCCTGAGACATCGTGTCTAAAGTCTCAAACGCCCAGTGATTTCGCTGGAAACAGTGCCTCACTTCAAACCTGAACAGAGTAATGTTTCACTGCCGCTTGGCGGATGAATATCAGGCGGCGGTGTGGTGCTTCCGCAGGCGGTTTCTTGCAGAAGGGGCCTACCGTTATGGTACTTTTTTTCACATCGCTTTTTTTTTAATAAGAGTTAGTGGGCACGTACCCGTCTGCGACTCGTGCGCCCCGGCGGCCTCGCGGTGGTCCCAGCCCGCCGCGCTCTGCGGCAACATAATAACCTCATTATGAACTGGCAAGCTCTGTCTCTACAGCATATAGGGCCCCCGGCTTACGTAAACTTTTACAGTAACATAGAGACGGCAATCGAGCCGCATAATGCCAATCGACCTCGTTTTTCCGAGAAATCGCTTTCCTATTGTCCTGCCAAAATGGAGGTTAGCCATAGATACTAGCGCCATTAGCGACATGACTGCGAAATACGGAAATTAATTAATTTTTAAAAGTGACTCGTTTGATAGAAAAGAAAGAAAGATTTAAACCTGTCGCGAGGTTTGTAATAAAGCAGGAACGTCGCTGGGCCTCATCTTATCGCCCCTATCACTTCACTTCGCTAACTCTATCATTAAGGCTGGCGCACTCTATACTTTACATATAGTACACCGAGCGCCCATCGCAATGATATTACGTAGGCGTCAGAGAGATGAAGTTACGTGATGGAAAAAGAGACGACTAGGGAATTAATAAAGTTATATTTATACCACGTTGGACGCACTGCATTGCCGCTTTACTGCATTGAAGCCCATTTCTTCTTGTGAAATGTCTTTACAGAGTCAATTATTTAGTATTCTGTGCTATCCCTTCCCTCCCCCCTCACCTTGTCGACGCGGTCGGTCTGCACGCCGAACTTCCCCCCGAAGCCCCTTGAGTAGTCGGTCTGCGACTCGTGCTTGCCGACGGAGGCGACGTAGTCGTGTCCGACGGCGGACGCGTCCATGCGGTCGGTTTGCACGCCGTACTTACCACCGAAACCTAGAAAATGGTAAGCAATTGACTTCAGTTGTAGATTTACTGTCACGAATACCGTTTGGTTATGGATGTTCTATCTTACAAATACCATTTTAGGAATTTAGGGAAAGAGTCGTTTTGAAAAGGAGACATTTTGGGGAAGGGGTGCTCTGAGAGAGGGAAATTTAAAGAAAGGGACATTTTGGGAAAGGTACATTTTTTAAAAAGCGACATTTTGGGAGAGGGACTTTATGCACCTAAATAATGTGTTCTGTACTCATCGCTACTACAGAGGTTGGTCAATATTTGAATCCTGCTTAATAAAAAAGCCAGAAAATATTAAATCTGTGAACAATTTTTTTTCACAGTTTTAGTCTCATCTTGGGGTCATTCATCTTAACCGTAGGCAGTTTTTTAAACCCTTTTTTTATTCACCTTGACAGTAACCTCGGGCTCAAAACATATTTTGTGCCTCGATTGCCTTATGATTGATGACAAGGTGAGAGCTTGCCATGGGTCTAAATTAATGGGAGGCAAGACGAGAAAGTTCCGAGTTGGAAAAAAACTGCAAGCAGAGGCCTACCTTGTGAGTAATCCTTCTGTGACACATGCTTCTCCGTTTTGCCGATGTAGTCGTGACCGACAGCTGATTTGTCCATTCTGTCCTGCTGTACACCGAATTTGCCGCCATATCTGTGAGGGCACAGAACACATCACTCATTTCCGACAAGAACGTGTCATCGCGAGATAACACGTTATTGTTGCTAATGAATAACATATGTATGTATGTAGTACGTAAGGGTAAAACTTTTAGATTTACTGAGTATTTTATTAATTACTAACTGCGCCCCGCGGTTTCACCCGCGTAGTTTCCGTTCCCGCGGGAATAAGGAAATAAAACATAGCCTATGCTACTCGCTGATAATGTAGCTTTCCGTTAGTGAAAGAATTTTTAAAATCAGTGCAATGGTTTAGCCGAACCTTACATATTTCCATACAAACTTTGATCCCCTATTTTTACTTTACCCCCTTACTAGCAGGCGGACGACATACCTATTTCGTTACTAAGTCATAAAAAAGTGGCATCTCTATGACTTACCCAAATGAAGACTTTGGCCCGTCTTCATACTGTTTCTGTTTTGATTGTTTATCTGCTGCAAATACTTCCTCCCTCAGCTTAGCCATGCTAAAAAATATACAAAGGGATATGTGTTAATTATCTAGTTATAAAATGTAAAATCCCTCCTATTTCATTTTTTTTTGCTCGCTGCTGAGCGTTGTGATTTACCCAAACAACTTTTTTCTGTGTGACCTTTCTTTAATTACAATAAATAATACTTAACATGTTCACTGCTGAATACACAACTGTCATTTTTTTCATAACTTGCCGAGAGTGCGGGAAAACACAACTGTTGTTTGTTGTATGGGGAAACACTATGGTGTGTGCAAAGCCGCACCGTGTCTAGACAAGAAAAACGGCTCAGTAGTCAAAGTGTTATTTGAATAATAGCGAGATAACGGGAGAAACACAATTGGTACCATTAAAAAGATAAATTTAAACAACAAACCGTGACTTTATTTGAATAAACAATTTCTTTGTAGTGCATTATGTATGACTCGTATGCAAACCCACCCACTGACTTCCTTCCTCATATCAAATGAGTTAATACAAGTAGTAAACAGTAACTTATTTATAGAATAATGTGAACTCTCCATTCTAGTCAAAATAACAATGGAGGGTTATCGATTGCATCAATCACATCTATATTTAAATATCTATTGAGTTTGTATGACACGTGACTGACAATGATCTGGTTATAGTGATGGCTAGTGATCTTTACAAGTATTGCAGCTAATTTTAGGTTCTGTGACATCTAATATGTAACTGTTTCTTATATCGAAGAAACAGTTACATTTTAGATGTCACAGAATATATAAGGATAATCATTGCATGTAATTCAAATTTATTTATTTATTCATAGACGTAAAGCATAGATGCTGACATGTTAGTCATAATTGTAACAATTCTTAAAATGTTTTCTTCGTAGTTGTAATTGGTGGTGGCTGTTTCAATTGAAATAAATAAATGTTCACATCACACACTTTTGTAAAAATGATTTTCAAATTAATGCCTTTTAATTCTTTTTTGGATATTATGATTTCATTGTTATTACATAAAAAAAATGTTGTTTATACTTTAAATGGAAATAGGCTTGCTTTTTGCCATTACCTTGCTTGATGGTAAACAACTATATCGTCTACGAGATGAGTGTTCCAGAGCATTACTTTATAGGGGCTGAACTCATAAGCATAATTGCAGCATGATCATAATTAGAAAGCATAGATATTAGAGAAGTACCGCACTTTTCCAACATAGGACCCGATTGCAGACCACCTACTGTGTATAATAATTGTGAATCTAAACCATCCAGGGATTCACTCAAACACACAAACTAAATTTAATGAAAATCAGTCCTGCCGTTTAGGTGATAAACACACATACAGACGAATTATATAGTATATTAAGATATATCAATGCTAGTGGGGGTTTCCAGAAAATCTTCAGCAGACATCTTGAGCAGACAGGAATAGCCTATAAAATACCAACACTTATTCCAGACTGAACAATACTTACTCTATAGCCTCAACATTTCTCCCGCCGGGCCCCCATCGCTGCTCATGCTCTGTGACATCATTCATGTAGTCGGGGTCTGTCTCCCAGTCATCTGCCTCCGCCGGAGCAGCGGCCTTCACGTCTGCTGATATAGTTGATTTCCACATCTGCATCAAGCATTGGTGTTTACATTATAATTTCTTGTAGGTATCAAAAAGATCCAAAAGTTATTCTTTATAAGAAGGAGAATTACTTTTTAATTTTCCTAAAAAGGATTATTCATGATCATTAGCCTATATCGGCCCACTACTCTATCTACTATCTACTCTATCTATCCACTGAGGAGGATTAGGCCATAATCCACCATATGGGCCTAGTCTGGAATGGTGGATCATATACCTCCTAAATAATTTCAGGCGTCTGGGTTTATTTACGATGTTTTCCTTCAGCGACTACAAGAAAGACATTACTATGTGCTTGCACTGGGATTTGAACTCACGACCAACTCCTAGGAAGGCGGACGTTTTCCCACTAGGCTATCACCGCAAGTAAGAGTTATTTAATAGCAGGAAAATTCTAAATATTTAGGCAATGAGCTGTATGTGATTGTGACCAACGTTTTGTTATCAAACATTATCTGAGATAACAATGACTCAGATAATCCTTATTTCTAAGCTTCAGAAAGGGCGTGTGTATTCACTCTATTAATTCCTGTATTATAGAAAGTTGTTTTAAATAATTTGTGACATATATTCATAAAATAAGACTTAGAAAACTTACTTTATATACGCCGGCACTTTGTCTTCACGTAGAACACTTTCACGAATTCCTTTTTTATAACTTACACATATCATTAAACACAATTTTTCTTTGCGCTTAAATGTGTAGTGTAAACATTCAGAAAGATCAAGGAACGAGTACAATTTTAATTTTGAAAATAATAGCTATCGCTATCGTACGCCTTTGATGCGTCACTTACTTACAGTTTAACAGGACAAATGACAGTGACATTAACTGACATTTTCAGTTGAGACTCGGGTTTTTTTTTAATTCAGTTTGTCTACGCACGCCTTGTGCATTTAGCCAAGTACATAATAATTTTAGTTTTAAATAATAAATATTATATTTTCAACAACAGTCAAACAACAGTCAACTGTCAACAGTTTCAAACAACAGTCAAATCCTAGTCTGTTGGTAGTCTAGTCAAAACTGAGAGTCCAAGTCACGATTCGGTAAAGTTGTGGGTGCTTAACTGGAACTTCCTGGGAGTTTTGGACAGAACACGAAATGGCACGTTTTTTGTGTTTGTATCATTTGCCCACGCTCGTACACGGTAACAAACACTTAATGGTTAATATTCCACAATTAGTACACATTAACAAGCTAAGAAAAGAAACACAACACAAGTACAAGAAACAAATAGGTACATTCGCGCTTAAGCTCTGCTTTTTTTTGTCTGATTCGTAATAAATTGTCTTTGGTCTCCGCAATGTTGCAGGAAATGAAAAACCAGCAGCTTTGTAAAACAACTATTTATTTCATACTAGACAAATAAAATTTATCACATACCTATACTTAATTTATTATTTTTGTTCTCTGTAAATTTTTCGCATAACACCAAAGTACCTATTGGTTATTATATAGTTATTACACAGGTAATTTATCTCTAGGTGCTCGTGAAATTTAATTATGTAGGAGGCTCAGTAATATTTGCTTTTGATAAGGTTACGTCACAATTATAATTTATACTTTTTAAATTATATAATTACTGAAAAATCATCTGATATTTTGCAGTTTCATCCATAACGCACTCATGTATTAGGAATACTTACAAGTTTGTAAGTGAAATGAAATTGGTACACGTCACGATCACGATAATCACGATATTAATTACTGTTACATAGATTCTGATATAATTCTAATTAAGAATTATAAGGGCCATGTTTAAATATTAAATATTATTTTTACATATAAGTCATTGAACGATTTAAAAAAATACTGTTTATGCGGTGAAATTGTTTTTTACTACAGTAAAATATTAGTGTTTTACATCCGTCGATGCCCTCTACGACCTTCTGAATAATAATATGTAAATAAAAAATCGCGCATTGTTAATCGCCTGACTATTAAAATACGTTGTTTCACTAAGTAATGACAATGCTATTTCTCCGTTATATTATGACATAATGTAACTGATGCAAGCTGTTTTAGGTCACTAGAGAGTTAACATTTACGTAATTTACAAAACATTTTTTTTATGGATATACAGTCATTACATCATTATTTAACGTCGGAATATTAGAAATTCTACATTGTCATCCATATAAAAATTATGAAGGTATGTTATGTGAGGTTATACCAAACTTAAACACATTAGGAAGTTATCCTGTAGGACCTGTAGGTTCTATTTCATGACTTTTCTATTCCATTTCGTCTTATATACCTAATAAGTAATTAAAATTTTCTCGAAAAGAACGACGACATTGCCCAGGTAAGAAGCCAAGTGGATTAGCCGTTTTTTAATTTTATTCATTTATGTCAAAAAACTGATTTCAAAAACTCTAAAGCTCTGGTAATTTCTTTGTCAATAAAAATTGCGAAGAAATACTTGTAGCTACCCAAATATTTTATCAGTGCCAAAGTGGCAGCCTCACTCTTCGTAGTCACCTCATCAACGTTATTAGGTATCCACCCCATGGATGCTGAAATGATGATGTAGGCGAAAGCAACTTTCAATTAATTTACTTAAACTACGTACCTACATTATTTAAACCGCTATCTCAACTTTATCATCCGTGGATAGTAAAATTAACAAAATAAATTAATAAGTACAACATTGATTAACTTCTTAGATTTCTGGATCCGGGGCGTCAATAGCATAGCCTAACTTCTGCAATGCTAGTTTTATCTCTCCGAAAACTGTGGGGTCTTCAATCGTTGAGGGTAGTTTCACTAGTTGGGACCTAGCGAGCTTAGCAATAGCCCCTCTAAGGGCCTTCCCGGACCTAGTGCGGGGTAAAGCGGGCACAGCCACGGCTTTTCTGAAAGCTGCAATCGGACCTATCAAATGGCGCACTAGAGCAATCAGTTCTTGTGTCACCGTGCTTTCTGTGACGATTTCTTCATCTGCAATGAGGAAATAAAACATATCAGTATGATAAATGGTGAAAACAGACAGCCGCACAGTTTTTTTCTGGAGTTACTCTAGAAAGGTCACAATAATTTTATTTGTGCAATATGACATTGTGTGACATTAAAATATTTCACTAAGTACCTACCAAGGATAGTTATTTTGATTTTACATAGTTCATAAATTAGAAATCATTATCTTGTAGTAATGAGGATGAATGTTGAAACCAGCCCTTCAACTGTCAAAATCTGGTCATGTAATAATTTAGAGAGTCAAAGGAAAGCCTAATGAAATTTAACGAAAGATGGCAAAAGATTTCACAATAATACTAACCATCCTGTGGGGGCCGCATGACGTACAGACACAGCGGCACATCTCCCTTCGTCTGGTCGGGCGCGCCCACTACCACTGCATCAGCTACCCGCGCGTGTCTCAGCACCACGTCTTCCAAAGCGGCCGTAGAGAGCCGATGGCCCGCCACGTTGATGACGTCATCGGCGCGGGCCACCACCCACACGGCGCCTTCTGAGCTTATCCAGCCAGCGTCTTGGGTGTCGTAGTAGCCCTAAGTTTCAAGGAAATGTTCTTAGGTTTTTGCACAATTGACAGGAAGAAAGTTCGTAAAATATAGTAAGTAAAAATAATGTATCAGATAAAGGTAGCTAATAAAAAAAAGTACTAACACAGTTGATTCTTGGGCCATTAACAGGATAATACTATTTGCCTTATCAATTGGCAAGTATCCTCAACTAGCAAAAATATCATAATATTTTTTTCTTGATGTGATGTTAATGTTCTAGGGTGGTAAAGACGCCGAACTTATGATTTGATACAATTAATTAACCTGTTAGTATAACTTTAGACTTACCGGATAAGTTTCAAAATAGGTCTTCTTAAATCTCTCATCGGCTTGCCAAAGCGTGGAAGCGAATCCTGGAGGAAGCGGCAGCTTAACTACAAGCCTCCCGACTTCACCCGCTTGGCATTCAGAGCCATCCTCTCGCAGCGCTCGAACTGAAAAAGGAGTTGTATAATAAAGAAAGTACCAATTTTAAGTGTTTCAAACATTTAAAAGAGAAGAGAAAATATCTATTATACTAGTCATGAATAAACAATTTAACTGGATTAATCGACTCCAATCCAGATAAATAAAATAATTAGATGAAGTAGACCTATTTAAAATGGAGGCAGTGTCCAAACTAGGCATACTACTGACACAACTTGGTACTCTAAGCTGTATTAAGTATTAACCGGAGAATCTCACCGTCGTAACCAGGCACAGGATATCCGGCCGAATGAGGTGGGATTGCCTTCACGCCATATCCCACACACGGTGCAGTGATCGGGGATCCGGACTCAGTTTGCCACCAGTGATTTAGTACTGGCACGTTGAACACACGTTCGGCCCATTGCTTTAGATGAGAGAAAACTTTTTTTTATATTTGTTTCAATCACACACAGCCGGAGCCAATTACCATAATCAATTAAACGTCGAGTCTAAGTAGCATTAAATAAAAATTATATAAGTTGGTACCCACATTCAGCGACAAGTCACTGAACTTGCCCTTAATTTAGCAACTCATATGCACTAATCGCTATCACATTTCACATTCAACAACCAACATAAAAAACTTAAAATCTAATGCAAATTTTAACTATCTATGACTTGGTAATAATTATGTAGTGTGCGATTTCCAGCTGACAAAATCTATGTACGTAAAAAAATTAATAAATGTTATCACCCATACCCATATACCCATTTCTGGCAGCATGTGAAACCAAATGTTATTGTTCTAAATCAATCCATTCTGAAGCTAGCGTAGCGCTCATTCTACGTAGTCAAGGGTCAAAAGTAATTGCGGACCGTTGAATCGCATTTCCATAAATAAATCATTGTTGTCAATTGTTCCTTCATTTGCTACGAATACAAGTGAAACCGTTGTTGTATTATACCTAGCATGACAATGCTAGCAGTAGTGTTCTAACCAGCGATTTTACGTAAAGAAATTATTACATAGTCGCCAACTAATTAGCAATTCTTTCCTATCTAGCTGCCTTGTGCTATTTTATCAATTCTGTATGTTCAGCACAACTTGTGTTGTAGGTTTCTGCATGTTAAGACACCAAACATTAACGATGGTAAGCGGTAAATATCTAAACCCACTCATAATTACTCACCCTCGTATCCTGATCACAGTGTTCACCAGCAATGAAGACGGTTTTCAGCGAGTTAGCGCAGTACCGCCGCGCGTACTTGGCAGTAGGGTCAGCTCGCTTTAGTACGCGGAAGACGGTTGGAATCGTGAATACGGCATTGACTCGGTGTTGTTCTATTATTCTACAAAATGCACATTTTCATATAATTATTGCGTCATGATCTTAATTAGGATTTCCCGTTTCTAAAAAATCAGGCGCTACGAGGACCATGAATAACATTGACACCCAAGCTCAAAACATAATATTTGTGGTATACACTAAATTTTACCTGCACGGGAATCTTACTCGCATTCTTAGATTTCGCAATCAGCTCATCGGCAACTTACGGTACTGACAAAACAAGAGAAAAGAAATCCCACATAATTACCTGAAGTATTGCCCAGGATCGGGCGTCCTGTCAGGCTTCCCTTCATATAGCACCGAGGTAACACCCGCCAGCAACGGCCCGTAACAAATGTACGAATGGCCGACCACCCATCCCAGATCTGAAGCAGCCCACCACACGCCTTTCTTCAATCCATAGACCATGCGCAAGCTCCAGCATAAGGTAGCCGCGTGGCCACAAGGTCTTTGGATGCCTTTAGGAGCGTCTGTTGTACCTGGTTTGAATATGAAAATATTCGTGAGAAGTTCATGAAAGTTGAAATAAGTATATCTATAAATAGAAAGTACCTAATTTGTAGAAAGAGTTCAAATAGAAAGTATTAGTCATTCATTAAATTAAAGCGAATCAAAGGTCGAAATCCTAAAAACCTAAATTCAAAGTGTGTAATGTAAGTAGGTCGGTACTCGTAGCTAGTAGCTCATACATACTTACTTCAATTATTAAAAGCTAAGTATATTCAAAACTGCATGACATTAAACTGTAATGAGAGAGGTATAACTCGTAGAAATTGGAGATAATTTCGAAAACATGGTTATATCTTCAAAACACAGTCATTATAATTCTGCATTTAGGTAATAAAGGTGTTACTTTGTGACAACCCATACCTATTCAAATAGGTAGAGATAATAACTTTTTGATTAACTATGTAGTTATCAAAATTAAAGTGCGTGTACTTTAATTTTGATAACATAAGCACAATTTTCAGTTTAATTCATTGTCTTGTTGCAAAACCACACAGTAAAATATGCGTATAGGAAGGCTTATTTTGTCCGGAAAAGCAACGATGCAAATACATGCAAAATAGCAAGCAAAATAAAAAAAACACCGAAGTTTCATATAAAATAAATCTTTGGATAAAATGTGAAAAATAAACTAAGTAGGTATACAAGAATAAAATCTAATGATTACCCACCAACTAAAATTTTATAAGATAAAGTAAGATAAAAACCTTTACACTCTCTATTTACTTTTTTACCAACCTGATGTATACAGAATGTACAAAGGCTCGTTAGCTTCCACTGAGACACAAGGCACAGGGTCGACTTCCAGCGCTTCCTCCCACGAGATATCCCTGCCTTGCTCTAGAGGACATTCTAGGACACGCCGCCGTTGATATATGATGCAGCTGTTGGGCTGGTGCGTACTATGGCTTAAGGCTTCGTCTAGTATGTCCTTGTACCTGCATCCGAAACAAGATTTAGGCACCATTATATAAAACATTTTCTCAATTCCTATGCGTAGCTAATTAAAATTATTAATTATATTCAAACAAATGAGTAACGTTCCTAATAATAATAATTATATAAATAAGTACCTAAAATAAGGCAGATTAATATATTTGATTCGTTGAAGACGGTGTTTCTAGCATTAGGTAGAGTATAATTTACTTTAAAATCGCCAGTGATAACCTACTTACTCAGAACATAGATTATATGTAAAAATATTGTTTGAAATAATCTATGCAAAATCAGTTGACTCAGTTCAGTGAACAGAATAGAATAGAATAAAAAACTCTTTATTGTACACCAGAAACAAAAATAAACACAGTACAGAAAAATTACAATAGGCAAACAAGGGCAGTACAATGGGCGGTCTTATCGCTGAAAGCGAAACACAAAAACAGTTGAAAATTCATAGCTAATATAACATTATAATAGCTATTACATGAAAATCCCTATTTGCGTAAGATGGCTACAGCATATTTGTCTATGGTTATTGCTCCCTTAGCATAGAAAAAGGTTAGCTTTTTCTTTTTTAGCTTTGCGTGTTTTGTGCAACTAGCCAGTGTCAAATGCATACTTTTACTTTAATCTTCTGAGGAGTTTTAAAAGTAGACAAAATTTCAAGTTTACGTACCTTCTTAATTTTCAGCCAATATTCGTTCAAATGTTACATACCTTATTATCTTGTTCGGTTCGACACCGCAGCTTGCAGCGATGATAACTGTAGGCTCTGCGTGTTCAATTCTAGTTCTTAGTTCCCTTGCAGCAAAACCTAGAATGCAATTGACCGTATTATAACCTAGGCAACCTATGTCTTCTTAAACCTACCTAAATTATTTCGGTATGTAATTCGATGCGTTAAAAAAACCTACAAATTTAGTTAGGTAAGTCATAATTCCTTTATTATCCTCGTACTTACCTATTTATCAAAAACATCTGATAAATCGCAACATCGATTTGTAAATACGCGTCTCGACGGAAAAAGAGGCGTGGCTTCCACACAAAAGTTAGATGAGAAACGTGCCTTAGTAGAAAAGGAAACCTGGTAGTTCTACAATGCTCGCCAAAGAGATGCCGTGCTCAGCAGTTGGCGAATATGGTTTGGGTGGACTTCGTAATGAGGTGGTCGCGGAAGCGCCGTTCGTACCCGTGGCCAGTTCCATAATGCGGAGAGAGAACACCCCGGGGTTTTAGTGGGTAAACCCCATCGGACTGCGTTCTGGCGGGGGAGTCCCACATAGCCACCCCGCCCCCCCGGGGGCCGGGTGGTATGCCTAATGCATTTCCCCGGGGAAAAAAAAGGGTGGACTTCGTAATGGCTCCGTTCTCACAGGGATGGAGCATCAACATTACTCACCTCCGAAGACGACCGAGTGTATCGCACCGATCCGGTTCGTAGCCAGCATGGAGATGATAGCCTCAGGCACGAGCGGCATGTAGATGAGCACTCGAGAGCCTCGCGTGACACCGAGGGACGCCAACTTGCCGGCCAAGCGAGATACCTAAAACCAGAAACTGTGGTTCTTAACACTTTGACTGCTGAGCCGATTTTCTTGTCTAGATTGTTCTAGCCTTGTTCTAGTCTTGTTCTAGCAACAGTAACGGATCTGCACACACCGTTGTGTTTTCCCGTACCGCTAACACAGCAGGTGTGTTTTTTCGTACTCGCGGCAAGTTATAAAAAACATGACAGTTGTGTTTTCAGCAGTGAACGTGTTAATGGAGCATAATCTACTAACATCATTATCATGTATGGCGTATCAACTGAAAAATAATTTCAGCAAATTTTGCAGATTCCCGCAATAAAAAAAAAAACTTTATTTCAGACCATGTAGTTCGTAGTTGATATTAGTATGTAGAAAAGGTAGTTTCTAATGCGAAGATAACCAATACTGAGCGAACCTTCATCCAGTGCAAAGAGGTCCCATGTACAAGAAACTTGAATTCAAGAAGTAGGTGCGTTTGTAAGGACTACAAAGTAAATCACTACGCAGTATGTATGGAACTATGGACCCATCTGATTCAACCTATCTGTTAGGACTCAGCTGATACAACTCATCCGTAAGCACTTGGGCACTAACCTGATCATACAACTCGTTGTATGTAATCTTCCTCACGGTGTCAGTTACGGGGGAGTCGTGTATGAGAGCGACTTGGTCACCCTTCCCCCGAGAGATGTGTCGGTCGACTGCGTTGTAGCAAACTGACATCTCGCCGCCTGGCCACCTTTAGACCAAACAGATTGTCGAATCAAGGGCTTTTAGAGTTACGCGCATGCAAAAGGAAAAACGTATAACCCTTATAAAATCACACACTTATTAGCTGTCCGTAAATTATTATTATGTCAGAGTTCTTTCCGAGGTTTGTTTGCAGGAGGTAGGTAATCTCTGATACTACGAATCCGATTGTAAAAATTATTTCACCAAAACAAAGTTATATTATCCTTGAAAGCTAAAGGCTATGTTTTATCCGGAGAAATGCAGCGTTCTTGCAGAAAAGCGGGTAACCGCAAGGCGCATCTCGTCACCTATAATATGTCACACTTTCAAGTATTTCTGTACCATTTAGTAAAAGGCGGGTTACTGTGGTCCAGTACGCGATCCCAGGGCTTGGTCCATTCCAGTTCATGTCCGACTTCGCCCCAGAACCCTTCGGGGTCGTTCAGCGAGCGCTGGAGTGCTTTCTGGCATTCCGGCGTGATGCCACTTTCACCTGGATCATTGGTGAAGAAACACTATTAAAACTTTATGCTATGTTAATGTGGTATATGTTATTTATAAATTTGTTCATAAAACTGCTCTCGCTATTCGGGGACGAGCCTGCACGTATCCGCCTTATTTTAATGTCACATATAATAATAGTAAATCTACCTTACTAAGCGTATTAACGAGAAATTCTAAACGGTATATCCTAACTGCGAATTAAATAAAAATACTACAAGTAAGTATAAAATATTGTTATTATTTCTTTCCAAAATCACCATAGCGATAAAAAGTTGTGTGAACCACAAATAATTTGCTCAAATTCTGGGTGTTTGTAAGACCTGGGGAGTGTCGCGTTGGAAAGGCAGTCAGTAGTAGCGGGAGGCCTCTTCTGCAAGAGACCGCCTGGGGAAGTACTTCACCTTTGCCAGATATTCATCCGCCAAGCAGTAGTGTGCAAACATATTACTGTGTTCAGGCTTTAAGGGCACTGTTTCCAGCGAAATTACTGGACATATGAGACTTTAGAGCCGATGTCTCAGGGTGACGAGCGCAGTACGGTGCCGCGCCAGATTATGCAATGAAAAGTACGAGTATATGGAGTATATGGGTGGCATTGTAACTGTTATGGGCAGGCGTGGCGCTTACCATCAGGTGAACGAGGTGCTCGTTTCGTCACACAGTCAAATAAATAAAAAAAATTTTTTAACGAACTGTGTCCGACGCGCGACGGGTAAATTGATGGTAGTAATCCAAACGTAGGTATGTGGGTACTTACTGTAGCTCTCTATATCGGCAGCAGACACAAAAGTTTTTTTCTTCAACTCACTGATTGAAGATTCGAACTTATTCTTATCCAAATTCCTAGAGACATTCTCACTCTCCTGGTACATATTGACTGAACCGATGTGAGCGAGCAAAATAAATATAGCCAAATAAAACCGAAAATACTGAGATATATCTCTTTGAAACAGAAAAGGAATTTACAACAGAAATGTTGTCCCTCGTGAAGCAACAACAGGAACTATCTGTGCCGTAAGTCAAGCCAGTAATGCATTACATTGCTTATTACAATTATTCCCGTATACGCATAATAATGAGGACCTATGAACCCACTGAATTATTTAAAGCGTACTGAAAAGCTTGACGCAGGCACGTTGCGTATATAAGTGCGCTGTTAAAAGGAACGATTGTTGAATGGTCTTTAGAAATTCTCGCTTTGTATTCTATCATATCTTAATCTACCATCGATGCATAACTTATTTAAAGTGAAGCCAGTACAGTCGGTACAAATAACGAACGGAATTTCATAGAAATTGTCGTCGAAAACAAGCCCTGCAACGTGGCTGTATCGATCATCGCTGTGGCCTAATATTGAGAAAAAAAAAACTAATTTGTACAAATATAGGTACATACATTTACTATCAATAAAAAGCTTTCAGCATTGATTAGGTAGCTAGCTGCTAGACTGTTTCTCTAAATGACTTGTGAATTGTGATACATATTGACTTTGAAAGATCTTTATAACTATATTGCCGGCACGTTGACCTGCGTTTTAATAATAATTACTTTGCATAAAGGTAAGGTACGGGAAGTAAAAGCGGCCAATCGTCCCAGATTCTGCGGGACAGCACCGGATGGGCATGGTCAATCCCGCATTTCAATACCTAGTCCAATAAATAGTAATCGTATAAAACCGACCTACCTAATCATCTTGTAAGTGTACCTGCACTCGTGCTTGCAGACTGCGCCCGAAAAGACGTCATACAATGTGTTTTTTTTTAACTTCTGACTCTAATGCCTAGGACTGCAATCCACGTTGGATATACGCTATAGAAAAAATATAACCTTCCTACTGGGCAGTCGGGTTATATTAGAATAGAAAACTCTTTATTATTTTCTTTCCTTTTTTTTAATCTTTTTTTTTTATTATAACCAAACATCTTCTTTATTTCGTAATGAGAAGAATCGTTATGCATTATTGAATAGGTATTGTTGCAAACATTGTAAGTACATAAAATATAATACACAATATAATTTTATATCCCATTTACTGATAACGTTTTCACAAGACTTGTTATTTTTAAATTTTGGTGCGTTTTTCAACAAAACGAAATGTTTCGGTTAATACTGTTATATTTTTGTAAGTCGAGATAAAATTGTATGCAGTTTTATTCGTAAGAATTTTTCACGTAAAGGAATAAATGAGTGGTCTTTTACTTACGTACTCCTTGGGAGCAGCGACCAGGAGTGGCTCTTGGCCTCCGACATAAGAGATGGCCACTGGTCTTGATGCCGTGTCTCACGCCAGTCGGTGGTTGGTGCTCGTAGGTCTGTCTCCACGGCGTAAATTCAAGAGTATCTAGGCGTCCGACTGGTCTACGATCAACTGTGACTTGACAAGAAACAACTTCTTCACACTGTGACCCTTAAAAGTCCTTTCTATATTATGTGGCCAAGCCAGTCTGTGGGCCTTTATATCTCCCTAGATGTTAAGCTCCGCTGTGGTTAAGGGGATATCTGGACAAAATATATAAGACTCCATCGCGGGTTATTTCTAGAACAAGTCCTATTAGTGTAATGTCAGAACAAATACATAATAAAACATTCAACCATCGTTAATCCGAATAGACGCGACCGATAATACGGTCGACGATTCCACTAGATATGTGCCGACCCTCAGGGTCGGTACATATCTGGCGGACTAATGGACGCTTTGTCAACGCGATGCAACGGTAAATCCCCAAAGTCACAGGTTCCATTCCAGCTGCTATGTATTCGTGTTTTGTGTTCGTCGCTACTACTTATATACTTACGTAGTAATACTAATTAATTGTTTTCCTTCCAGTTTTCCAGCAATCTCAAGCTTACGGAGTCAAGGTCCAAGGGAAAATGGACGTCGGCGACGAGCTAGCCCGAATTTTTCAGGATGTCTTCGATAGATATATTGAGAACGACCAAGGCGGCCGTAATGAATTGAACCTTAATAAACTGTTTAAAAGTTTGAGCGATATTAAAATCAACGGTTCTTCAGCAGTAGCAAAGAATAATGAGAAAGTAGACGAAATGAGCTTTTCTGTGGGTGAAAAAAAAAAGTAGACGGATCCGGAAGAAGTCTCCGGGAAAAATAACAAATCTACGATCACAAGGATAATAATTAGGTATTATGGAAGATACCATCATTGCCTTGCAATAATTATATTATATATTGCCTTAGTAAAATAGGCCAAAATACATGTAGTTCATTTTTAACACCTTCACTGCTGAAAACACAACTGTTGTGTTTGTTGTATGGGGAAACACTATGGAGTGTGCAGAGCCGCACCCGTGGCTAAACAAGCAAATCGGCAGTGAAAGTGTTAAATAATAATCATCAATAGCTCGAGCCTTAGTTTGAGTTTGAATTCTGATATTGGAGTTCCCTTACAAGTTACAACTCTACATAATTATCTACATAACCCAGAGTTTATAAAATGATAAACAAATAGTTTTTGTATTCACTTTATTTCTTTACAATAAACGATTATTCATGTGCCGTACAATGCGTTAAGAAAACTGCGTCGCTATTGTTATATTCAAATGCGGAAACGTATTTACCTAAAAAAAGGGTTTTAATACATGCCACATGTTTCGAAGTAACCTAAAAAAGGTGTAAAACTGATAAAACCATTTACATCAGATCAATTTTTATACGTCACATCGATTTTGTGGAAACTTCTGAAGCCGAAGGCCGTGATCATTTCCTACGTTAATACAAAGTCATGATAGTTAAATTTAATTGGCCATTGCATTCCTCTAAATGGCAAAAAATGCAATGAATACACTATTTTTATATCGTCCAATGTTCCCCGCCGGCGGTGGAGTGACGACTTGCTGGACAGCTGGCGGAGACGAGGAGAGCGGAAGATCGGAATCAGTCGCGTTCACTAGGAGACGCCTGCGTCCAGCAGTGGACAAATATAGGCTGCTGATCAGTGCCGGATTAAGCAAGCGAGAAGCCCTTGGCATATTCTTTCAAAGAGCCCTGGATCCACTATGGGTTCTTAATTATAAAGTGGTAAAAAAACAATTGTCTTAGTAGGAAAAGTTGTAACGTTTCACGTTTTTGTGATATCGAGTAAATTCAATATACCACATCTTAATAAGTTTCACTCAAAAAATTACGCTCAGGCAGAGATGAGATAAAACATGCGGAGCCCGTAGCGATTGGTACTCTTGCTACGTGGTTAATCCGGCACTGCCGCTGATCATAATTATACAATCCCGACACGCATTCCTATATGGAGCTAGGTGATATGTTATCGTGGACAATTATTTCTACTAATCGAATTATTATCGAGCGTTTTCAAAACCGGTGGCATGCTTTAAAGCCGCTGTTTTCGAAATTTGTTAGCCTACTAAGGCAAATCCCTAAGTTAATGAATACCGTATAATAATTATGTTAGAAGTCGTCCGATTACCATACAATTTAACTAACGTCACACACCTCACGTGCGTGGCCTTAGACCCGTCGCCCACTATAGTAACACGATTGAAAATTTAAAGCTAACGGTTAATTTATAATGTGAAGATATAATTATTTTTATGTGAGCGAACGTTTATGTTTTTTTTTATATTATAAAGGGTCGAAAGCATGCGGCATGGAATCACAAACTTGCTTTACATTTCATCAAACTTATATATATATTAACTACAAATCGCATTATCTTCTATGGACAACAGGCCTAAGCAGTTCGATACATCAGTGACAAAGCCCTTTAAGTCTATAAAACATAAACAGGATAAAACAAATACAAAAATAAAATTAATATCAATATAAAATTTATTAAAACGAAACAAAGACAAATATTTACAACAACAAAATAAATTTAAAAAATCAAAATTTTAATGTTTTATAGAAAAAAACATTATTTTATTAATTCTAAATGAGAATAGGCCCCGATTCCAAACCGACGATTTTTACTTGGAAGAAATTATGTAACGCATTAGGGCGGGTGCAACTGTATTCGTTAACAGATTGTTAAAATTGTCTTTATCTATCTGCTAACTCATGTTAACTTTGTATTTAGTAAAGATTAACAGGTCTAACTAGCGCTAAGTCTCCAGCCTTCTCGAGACCAATGTACCTTGCTCGAAACATCGAAGCAGTCAAAATCATATTTTGATATTAACCTGAGCTCGAATTAGATCAGGTTATATCTAGTAAATATGACTTCAGTTCGTAAAACCTTAAGAAATTCACGGTAAACTTCGTTTAATAGTTTCTTAGGGCCAATTGTTTAATTCCGAGTTACTAAATAAAATTTAATATCTATGCGAAAAAACATTATATGGTTTTTATTCAAACTGGGCAACTTTCAACAAACATTCGATCACGAGAACCCAATTTATACTTTGCTTAAGCTTGAACGTAGCTTAACATTTTTCACGACGCCCGTTTAGTGTAACTCCCGGTTTAAGCAAACGTCAAACGTGCCTGGTGACAGAGTTAATCCAAGTTTAGCCGTGAATCTCGAATTAATAAACATTAGATTTAAGGGATATTAGTGCAAATGGCCCTAAAGGTGACTAAACAATGGTAGTGGCCATAATATTACAGTTTGTCTAAACCCGCCTTTAACTATTACATCAGGAAAAATCTAAAGGGATATGAACAATTTCTATAGACAATAATAATTATTATAATGATAATTCTATCGAAGAAGCTTAAGTTAACATGACATTGCATAGATACATAAGGATTATTTATATTCCAAATGATTGCATAGCAATTAAACCACTAATGAATTACAATAAATTACAATTTAAACCGACATTTTTTTTCTTGAATTTCAAACTCGCAACTCGACATTTTGTTGTTGTTTTTTTTTTATGTTACCGAGTAGCGAGACGAGCAAGTCGTTCACCTGATGGTAAGCGCCACTAGTTATAGTTACAGTGTGATAAGTCCGATAGTGTGACTCTAGGCTTTATAATTAAATTATTATTACTAGATGAAGGTGATTAGACGATTCTCTAACTAACGGTGGTTACATGGATCATTGTATGTAACACCGCATCTGTGATCGTAGACACTGCGTTATATCCCACGCGATATATCACAAAATGTAGTAAGGCCAAACACAATGCGATAACATTATTCATACTTAATATAACAATTTGTTTTGTTTCCACACGTTAGGTCTTAACCCTTAAATGGACGATTTTTGTTTCATGTTTTAAAAAAATATATTTGTGTAATAGACATGTATTACTTACTGTCTAGGAAAAATGAGTAATGTATAAAAATATTGGATAGTGCCAACATTAAAAAATAGTACAAAATTTGTTCAGAAATAAGAATTAGTTGTCAAAATTAACAAAAAATTAAAAGAAGGTCAATTTTATCTGTGATGTTTAGTATGTTGTTTAAAAACAACATTGTCCATTTAAGGGTTAACACGTCGACTGCTGAAAACACACACGTTTGTGTTTTTACAATTTAAAAACACGACCCACACTGCTGTATTGACAAATTTATCACACCAGTTGTGTGCGCCCGAACTGATGAGTTTAGTTACGACACAACGACAGTAATCGGTAAAAACACACGTTGTGTGACGATTCGCAAAAGTACCAAAAAAGTAAAACGGTTCAGCAGTGAATGTGTTAAGATAATACAGTTTGGAAATCTTACAACATAGAACCCTGGTGGGCACTGCAGATTTTTTGTATGAGGGTAGGACATTTTAATTAACACACATTAATATATAGAAAGAAGACAAGAGGGACCGGAAAGTAACATAGTATAAAAAAAGAAGAATAAAAAGTGCAATTAAGATTTATGTTTATGATCGAAAAAGTCTTATATTGAGTAATAGCATTTTATTGAGAGATGTGTGTTAATTGGTAAAATTTTGACCTTATCTTAGCCCGGGCGCCCACCAAAGCAACATGACTTATGATCTGACCAAGAATACTAACAAGTCACTAGTATTTTCACTTATCAACTTTCATAGCAAATCGGATAACACTCCACGTCACTTAGGTGGGCGCCGATCTTAATCATGTGCACGCCATCCAGAACTTTTCGCACCCATTACAATATTCACGTCACAATCAAAACACAAGCAACCATATCCGTTTAAAGAGGCTTAATTGCTATAACATTTTTGATGATAATTTTGCGTCATTTTTTTTTCATTCACGTACTTTGCACATATGCAACGATATCCTACACTCACACTACTCCCCTCTAGCGTCGAACACGAACCATTTTAAAAATACTAGAACGTCTGTCACATTTGACAACAGGTTAGGTTTATTGCTATCTTTATCGAAAAAAAAAAGAATGACTAAAATTAAAAAAATGACATCGCCGTAGAGTTTCTTGGTGCTATCTTCTCTAACGGGCGTATTTCCGAAGCACTGGTAGAGTCAATGGAGTTTTCCTTTTCCTGTGCGAGACTCGGGCATGAGTCACCACTTGAAAGGGAAATATCCTTTTTCTAACTCAAACCATAATTAGATAATCATTCAATCATAATCACTAGTTTCGTAGATCATAATATTTTGACTTATTTTTTTGTATTTCTATACTTATGTATAAGATATTATTTTTTTTTATGTGTAAAAGTGCAATATTTTGCCTATTTACAATAAATGATTTGAGTTTGAGTTTATCATCTGTTTAGTGCGAGACAAAGACCGCATTAGATTCACGGCGATTTTCTGGAACGAACATTCACAACAGTCTATTGCCGTCTTTTTCTGCCACTAAGCAATTGATAGCGACAGGCATATACTAAAACTTGTTGTCAAAGATAACAAACGTTCCAGAAATCCGTTGTAAAAGTTAGCAAGCGTTACAGAAATAAAAAAAGAGTGAATTAAATAAATTAATAAATAATAATAAAAATAAAGGAACAGGGACATTTCCTTGCTAAACGCTAAACATTACAAATAAATATATACAATACAACATAGCTTGTCAGTTTTACTTTAGCCGTGATAATTAACCAATACCGTAGTAGAAAATAAAAAGTAAACCATATTCATATAACGGCACCCATCGCGGCTTGTATATATGTGCTCATGCACACAAGGACAACTATGTCTTACAACCAAAGAGTAAAGAGACGAGGTCGTTCACCCGATGGTAAGCGCCACGTCTCCCAACAACACGGCCAAAACAAAACCCACATTATTATTACGAATAAACATAAATTAACGAGTACATTATCCAAAATAACATCGGACAGTGTTCTTAGCGTAACATGGAACGTTCCTACCGAAAGGTATGATTTAGATATAACAGGTGATACCTCCTGCCTAGGGTTCCCAACCCTCCCGGATTGCCCGGAAGACTCCAGTAATAACAGTTAACCTCCCGATCTCCCGGGGTGCAATAATTTCTCGGATTTATCTAGAAATTAATGAATAAAAAAGAATGGTCACGTTCGTTATTTCCATTGCCGCCTCTAACGCTTCTTGCGAGCGCGTATTCACCATGATGGAACAAGGGTGGAGCAAGGAAAGAGACCGAATGAGTATTCCTTTAGAAAAAGCAGACTTAAAAGTACCTACTAACAAACTTCGATATTTATGAATTTGTGGTGAGAAACCGACAAATATTACACGCTGCTCGAAAGCAAAGTAAATACAAAATTAAATGTAAAAATTAATAAATTATCGCAGTTTTCTTTTTACCCCCCAATACACGATTTCATAAAATTCCCCCGGGTTGGTCCTTTCGACAGTTGGCAACCCTACTCCTGCCCTTACAATGGCTCGTATATCAACTATTTATTGAATACAAGAACATAACTTTGTTGCACTATTGAAGAAAACTGAAGACTTAGCTGACGACAGTGTTTTCACAATTTTGGGGAAATATATAATTTTTGGGGACACAAAAAATTTGGGGAAATTTTTGAGGAATAAAAAAAACCGGTTGATTAAGCTACATTACATTTTGCCATAGATCACTAGATATTGCCCGTTACTTGGTCTGTAACTACATAATTATCGCGATAAGGAATCCCATGTCCTTTCTAAGTGTTCAAACTATCTCCACACTAAATTGCATCGAGATTTATTCAGTTGTAGAAAGGGAATGAACAGATAGAGAGGGAGTTACTATCTCTTCTGTAACAATAAGAAATAGTTAGAAATAGTATCAGACATGACAAGCTTTATTTAATTTTAATCTCTCTTGTGATACACAATTTTTCAGAATTTTACTAAATTTGAGTTTTGTGGATCGTTACATTAGCTTTAGTTTAAATTTAGTAGGCTCAATATATTAAATAAACATTATAATATAATTTGCAACATTTTTTTTTTTTAAACTTTATTGTACAGATAAAATAGCTAGTACAAATGACGGACTTAATGCTAAGAGCATTTTCTACCAGTCAACCAGTGACTTTCTAACAGTGGAGAGAGGGGTAGGCGTGCATCAAAATACTTTGAATTAGTGGAAAAATAAATAAAAACAATTGTGTTATAATAATGTAAAAAAATATTAAGTTATTCCATTTACTGAGTTTTGCCACACGCTGTCCGACAATTTGAGTACAAAGTACAAATTCTACTAGACGACTTAATAAGTAAATAATAATTATATTTTGACCGTAATGTGGTTATATGCAAAACTAAAAACTAGCATTGAATTAATATATTGATTTTTTAACTCGTCAAGTATTAAAGCGATTTCTTCCACACAACCTGACAACAGAAGACATCATTTTACGATAGTAAAATTTGTATTTATTTATTTATTATTACTTTTTTTTACGAAAAGACATTATTATTTTCACCTAAACTGAATTGTTTTCCACTGAAACTGACACCAAAATCAGTAATTAAAGTTTATTCATTTACGTTACTGACGACGAGACGAGCAAGCCCTTCACTTGGTGTTAAGCGCCACGCATGCCCATAACGCTTACAGTGCCACCCAGAACTTTGCATTGCATAATCCTGCGCGGCACTGCACCGCGCTCGTCCCCCTGACAAGTTGAGACGTCGGTTCTAAAGTCTCTAACGCAATCTTCAACAGTGTAACAAAGCATCCGGCCTTAAAATTACAATGAAGTAGCCATGAAATAATCTATGTTATGATAAAAAGGGGAAATATAACTATACCACCCGTCGTCGCTTGTTCCGTATTCAGTTGAGCAGTGTCGCTGCAGACTGCAATTCCTTGATGAGTTTGTTGCTTTAAGTAGTTTTACCTGTGACAAGAATAGTATAGAATATTAGGAGACACCACGGTCTTGTTGTAAATGAGACATGTGTGCCTTCTTGGGGCCCAACGTTAGTAAGTTAAGTTCAAAGTAACTCACAAGCGAGGACGGAGTAGCCGAAGGTGCTCAGCGCAGGTCGGGGTTGTCGTTGATCTGCTTCTTGACCCGCACCAGCATGGTGGTGTACCACTGGTCGAGGCGCGATATGCTGTCGTACGTCTTCACTGACTCGGTGAACGCGTCCACGTTCTGTTCCTCCAGGTGCTCGATCAGCTCCTGCGGGGGAGAGGGTGGTGAGGACTTCACTCGTGGAGGATGGCCTGGGACTTTAATCACAGATGACACCCCGGTGCTTCACCCGTGGTAGACAACCCAGGGTTTCACCCGCATAGGATACTCCAGGGGGCTTCCTCTAAAGACGATACCACGAATATCATCCCAGGAGTCCACTTCCGAAATGATGTCAAATCTTTAAACTTTGATGTTAAACTTTAAAGTAGAACGTTTGCGTTTGGCGCGAAATTTAAATAATTTTTGACAAGAGTAAAGTAATCGTTCTTTACGATATGCTGTAGAGATATCTAACACTATTAAGCTAGATTGTTAAAATAAGTCCGACCTAGTTTCCAAAACGAAATAAAATTTAAGAACACAAAATTTCCCGCTTTAAGCGAAACGTACCTTAAGTACAAATATCGTTTTTACGTTAATTAGGCAAAAGTTAAAATCGGGTATTTTTTTTGACATTTAGGTCAGTCAGCGGTTACCTTGACTAGCTTGCACTCCCGGGTGTCCCCGAAGGCGGGGTAGAGCGCGGCGTACTTGTCCAGCGCGTGTTGCGCGTTGAGGATGTCGACGCAGAGGTGGCACAGCGCGGCGCGGAACATGTACTCCTTGGCACTGTACTTGAGCAGGCTGTTCTCCAGGGACGACTTCGCGATCTGCGGAGACACGTGAGGGGTCATGAATCGACGGAGAAATAAACTTTATCACCGTTATCTCTCTCAAATCGAACATGTAATTAAATCTCCGTTAGGCACGAATAGAGTCCACCTGGGGAAGCAGATATTCATCTGCCAAATGGTAGTGTGCAAACATTACAGTATTTCGGTTTGAATGGCACTGTTTCCTGCGATATTACTGAGCATATGAAGCTTTATAACTGATGTATCAGGGTGGATAGATCAATTAATAAACAAAAGATGACGAAGACAATAAAAATAATCTAGTAATTTAAAAAAAAACAAGGCTCGAGCGAAGCGAGCGCAAATAACCACGGCCATTCACGATTATAAAATCAAGGGTGATGGAGCTTATTACGATATTAAATTAGCCTCTAAAAAAATAATTGCGAATGAAATAAGCTCTAAAACCTTACTATTTTCCAGGCGTAGATTAGAAACATAAACAACAATCCATCATCTCATAAAACCATATGAGATAGCGGTCTAACACGAGCGAAAGGCAAAAAAAACAATTGAGAACAAGAGCGAATCGAGCGAGAAAAACACCAGGAAAATAAGTTTTCGCTCGCTTCGCTCAGGCAGCGCAGGCCCGGCGACGCACCTGTTCGTAGATCTGTATCGCCTTGTCGTAGTGCTCCAGCTGCGCGGCGTACTGCGCCAGCTTGAGCATGCACTTGTTGGCGGAGGAGGTGGACTCCTCGCCGCGGAAGTAGTCCGCCGCCTGCTCGTAGTGCTGCATGGCGCGCGCCAGGTCCACGCACTCCGTCTCGTACAGCTCCGCGATGTTCTGCGGCGGGAGGGGGGCATATTGCATTCCACGGTCTAGCTGGGGCGTGTACAGACAATCAAGCCTGTGCTTAATGAGTGCGACGGTCAATTGGGATTGTCAATTGTCAGTGTTGCCTATTTAGAGCTAAATTAGCTCGGCTCCGACATCAATGTGTGTGTGAAAACGCCCTGTCTGCGCTTGATGTATTAATTTATGTTGTTTGCGTCTCAGGTCGTATATAATTGTATCCTGACAGTCAATACTGACGTCTGTTTTCCGTAGCTATCGCTATAAAAAACGTGCGTGCATTTAGCAACGCACCGACCGCGTCCGCACGGTTTTCATAGCGATAGTTACAGACTACCCGACCTCAGTTCTGACCATTAAGATGAATGAGGCACAATATTTCTAATGCAGAGAATATTTACCTGATGCTGCTTGGCAGCGACGGTGAACCGACCCATGTCGGTGTAGATCTCAATAGCTTTTAGAATGCAGGAGACGGCCTCTGTAACAAGGTATATTACAAATCAGTACCGGATCGGCATGATATAAATTTCCATATTATCTAAAGTTAGGATTTAGATTTAATGTATAGTATTCGATAACTTAACTTATCTATAGTTTTATCTAGTCTTAGCTACTAAAAGAGGAATATAGCGTTCCAAACGATTGCAGTAGATTTTCAGTGACACGGTAACAAACTGGCATTAGTTTTTAAATAATATTCTCGTTCAGTACTTTAATTGAAATCTCCGAGACCATACATTTTACAAATTTTCATTTAACTTGTAATGTTTGTATGACTACAATACACATATAGATAGATAGATTATATTTATAAGCATTGATTGATAGATATAGATTACGAGGTTGGATTTTAAAATGGCGCTTGCAATTTCATCGTAATTCACATCCAAAACCAGACAAAATCTTACACTATAAACACCCGGATGATTTGTTTTGATCATAAAAATACCAAGTTCAAAATTCATGTAATAAATGCAGATAAGCAGTACAATAATGATGTATTATATCGCTGGCCTTGAGTGCTTGATAAATATTTGGATTCAGCTAGGTATACCTATCTGATAAAGATGAAGTTGAGCCAATGATTATCTCAGTGATGCAATAATCCGAGGCGTTTTGGAGATAAATTCAAAATGTGACGTTGATTTTTATCATTGTCTCAAAAGATACAATTTTTGTAAGGCCGAGGCTATGTATCCCAGTGCTGGTATATACCAATATGTTTCTTGTAAAACATATGTACTTAATTATCACTCGCTTTTTAGTAAAGGAAACCCACATACCTACCCGAGAATTATTTCGGAGGTAGGTATTTTATCAACCAATCCGGACTGGACCTAATCCTCCTCACGAAAGTAGAGGAGACCCGTGCTCAGCAGTAGGCCCTTATAGGATGATGATGATGGAAGAATATTCGCTGACTGGTAGGTAGACCACAAGCCCGTTTAGTTAGACGACCTTGTGAAAGTAGTCAGAGAGCATTGATACATCTCCGGAAAAAGTAATATGAAGGAAACCTATTATACCCAACAGTATTTTGACACAGATTGAGATGATGGGGTGTGTATAATCGGCCGACTGTATTACCTCCCCCCGCATCGCAGTTACCTCATACTCCACCACCGGTTTAGTGCACCTATTAATAGTCAGGTGATTCACTGCCAGATATAGAACGATGGCTGAATGTCAAATAGTCTGATACCCAATTCGATGAACTGTGAACGCATCGGTTAACGCGTAATTACTACAGTTGTGTTCAAATTTTAGGTCAGCTCCAATTAGGTACTTTTATTCATGCCCAAATACGACGCGCAACGTGCAACGGACCTGCTCGAATCCAACATTTCGGAGCATTGATTGATAGAGGTTATTAAACCTTACATTTATCAGAGATGGGTTTCATATGCGTTGTGTTTCCGAAGCACTGGTAGAGTTGATGGAATTTCCTTTTCCTGTGCGAGATTCAGGCATGCATCACCGCTTGAAAGGGAAGTTTCCGTTTCAGTTTCCAGATCCTTATTATTTATTATTATTTCCTACTTGAAATAAATGATTTTAGTTTTGAGTTGGTCCACAACCCGTCTAGGAGCTAGAAAACTCCAAAATCAAACCGGAATGAAATCTCCCATAAGCATACATAACGTCCTACCGCCAAGCAGTAGTTTGTAAAGCGTTACTGCGTTCCGGTTTGAAGGGCAATGTTTTCAGTGAAATTACTAGGCATATGAGACTTCAGAACTAATGTCTCAGGGTGACCGACCGCAGTGCAGTCGTCAGTTTTTTATCTACTAAAGCTTAACTACTGATCAAAAGCAAACGATTACAAACAAAATATAAGCAAAATCGTACTGATACTACATTATTAAAGCGTTACCATCGTTACATAAAAAGAAGAAGACATATGCGGATCGCGAACTGAATTTTAAAAGGCTGTGTTTGGCTCGTCGCCAAAAAGACATTTTCGAGACAGGAAATGAGCCAGTACATACTGAACATGTGGAAATGAATGCCTAGACTTGTAGACTAGTAGAGTTGAATGTACCGGTGACACAGTTTGTGATAAGACGCCGTCTCCCGATTACGTATGGAACTGAAGGCGGCATTGTCACAAATTAAATAGTTGCTTAAAACGTGGATTAATTACCACCGCACTGCATGAACACCCATGAAATACAATACTCTTTAATTCAAGTGGAACAATGACATTTGGCCGAATGTAAAGGCGTGCAGTAGTGTTAGAGGTCGCTTATGTTAAATTACGGGCATTTGATTTGTCTGGAATGACAACACAAGTAAAAAATAACTCACCATTCGGATCGCACTTCTTATAGCAGTTGGATGCGTCGACAAAGTTTGTCGCTGCGTCGTGTCGAACTCCAGCCTTCAGGTGGAGCTGCGCTGCGAGACAGAAGGCCTGACCAGCCTGCGCCCACTTCTTGGCCATTTTGAACAGGTTGGCTGCTCGGAGATAGCAGTCCACTGCCTCTTCAACTTTCGATGAGCCGCTACATTGAAAAGATTTATTGGCATTCTTAAATATGATAAGTAAAATATTCTAGGGTCCTAAAACTACAGATTCAGAGAAGCGAAGACTTCGAGATGCTTTTATGACAACATTCCGTCCTTTTTTCTCTTATGAAAGCATTAGTTTTTGCTTAGCCGCATCTCTCAATGTACACTTAAATCTGTTAGTTATAAAATTAAAATGTGTGGGATAATAGTTAAACTGGGGGGTGAAACCACGGGATGCTGTTGGTAACCTATATTAGCAGCTAAACAAAATTGAGGCCCTAGCTAGACTTTAAGGACATCAACACTCTAGACATTTAGGTTTCCAGCTTGATTCTTCCAGAATGAATCATTTGTAAATTACTTAGTATTGCAACACAACAGGGCTATGCAGTCAACATGTTGGGTAGATTGTTAATTAATTGCCAGTTCACTAGAAAACTTGGGTTACCTATAGCCCGGTTACATTTGCTCAACTGTTTAATATAGTAGATTGGAAATGAAGCCCGAAAACAGGTGTAATGATATGATTATATGATTATGTATGACACATGTTTCATATGTTTCTTATCCATACAACTCTTTTGAGGATGATTCACTATTTACATTATTGTATATCTGAATGATGACAGATAAACCTAGTTATACATACAACTTGGTTAGAAAAATCAATCCAGAATATTTCCATAATTGAAAACACTGACATCATCTCTGTCTGTGCTCGGCAATAAAGCTTTGAAACACCATTGTGTATTCCACTTCAAGATAAAACTCTCCCCTACTCATTCCTCTCGAAATGTGAAATTTGGGAAAACCAAAACCATGTCTAAAAATGTGGCTTACAGTGGGTATTACTGTATGCCATCCTTCCTACTATCCTACTAATATTATAAATGTGAAAGTATGAGGATGGATGAGTATTACTCTTTCACGCAAAAACTTCTGAAAGGATTTAAATGAAAATTTGGCACACGGATATTTAATTACTTGGACTACCAAATAGAATACTTATTATCCTGTAAAAATTAAAAGTTCTTGCTGGACAGCTCGTGACAGCTCTTATTATCAGAGGCCAATACTTTTTTTTATGTCTGAGAAACGAGACGAGTAAGTCATTCACCCGATAATAAGCACCACACCTGCTACAGTGCCACCCAGAACATTGCATTGTATAATCTTGAAGGGACTGCACTGTGCTCGCCACCCTGAGACATCGGCTCTAAGGTCTCAAATACCCAGTAATTCAATGACTAGTTCATTAAAATTTTGAGAAGTAAGACTGAAAGCATAGGAAATTAAATTTCTTACTGAACAATAAACATCCCCACGCACCGCAGTCAAAAATATTTACAAAAGTCTGCACAAAGGCCTTGTATAGCAAATCATACTAAAGACAAAAATGAACAGCAGTTGTAGTGACTCCAATACATTTTCAGTACAAGATGTAGAGTTTAATTACATCAATAATTGAAGTGCCTCACACCCTTTCTAAACATTTCATTACTTAATAACCACATGTATGTCCTACTATAATAGTACTAACATAGTTTGGAAGCAGGGAGAAATTTAATGTTCAGGAGTGAAAACCTTTTATACCTAGATTTGTTAATCCCTGAGGGTTATTGGTCCGTGCCAATCATTGTTGGTCCAACAGCCAGGTTAATGAACCCGAGATACCAAGGCATGTTATTTCGGGCTTCAAACAATAGAAATTAAATTGGGAGTGGAGTCTGAGTAATTGTTTAGCGCATTTAGTAACTGATAGAGACTCAAGGAACAATGTGCTAAAATGTACGTTTTCAATCAATAGTTGATGAAATATTGATGTAGGAAGTGGGAATTGTATGCAGTTTAGTTTAACTACCCATGGAAATGATAGTAAGGGATAAATATTGGATAGTTAACGAAGAAATACGGTAATTCTCATTGTTCTTACCCGAACAGCGATCCTAGGAACGATTTCGATGAGTTTAGCTTCTTCTCCGCCTCCGCCATCAACTGCATAGCTTTCTGTTCGTTATCAGCCATATTTCTGGCTTTTTTAACACTATTTCACAAGAGAAAAGTCCCGATTTCTCTCAATTTTTACAATTTATTGACAAAATGTCGTCAGCGACCCTGTGCGAAAATCCGTCGCTGTCATCGATTTATTTCGTGTTGCCAGTCGTAAAAACCCATGTTGTTAGGATGCATTCAAGTTTTAAAACCAAATTCACTGACCGCCAATAGTTGGCTGATTTTTACGAAATCTACCTAAGAGATTTCATTTCATTCCATTTGATATTTTTCTCTTGTAGTGTCGTTCATGGTCATATTATAAAATAATAATTAATAATTTCACGGAAAATAGCTTAGATGCTCTATTTTTTACAGCTCGCCTAAAAGCCTGTAAAATTGAAAAAACTGGCCAAATGCGAGCTGGACTCGCGCATTGAGGGTTCCGTAGAAACTTGAGTCTTAATAAAACATTAATTTCTCTAAGAAACTAGGTTATAGGACTAACTTAAATTTGCCGTTCGAGCCGCAGATAATAAGTTTGTAATAGTTAATTAGCTTTGTTTTATTATATTACGAGTACATATTTACGTGAGGGTCTTGACAGACAGACGGACAACAAAGTGATCCCTTAAGGGTCTCTTTTTTCTTTTGAGGTAGGTACGGAACCCAAAAATTTAACTAATGAAGGCCTTATACAGCTTGTATAAAGTTGATGGCATTTGCCATCAGAGGTTATAAAATAAAACAAAAGATAGGTTTAACTGTTAACTTTATTGTGTTCATAGATACGGCAGATCACCAACTATTGCAAAATTGATAAACTTTCAAAGCATTTTGTCTGGAGCTTATCCTCATGCAAATCTTACGATTATTTGATGGTATGGGAAATAACTCCTAACAAAAATATTATCTCAAAAAATTGCCGTTTTTTTCGAATACGCGGGTTAATTAGATAATTCAACTACAAACTTAAGTTCGAGTTCTCCACTTTTCTTTAGAATTGTGTAAGATATTGGCCTCGATGCAGCTAGTATCCTTTCAACTATCCTAAGAGTTACATTTCCCTAAATCGAAAAACAAAGTTACCACAACTTAAAATTTCAGGCAGGTGAAAACGGCAATTTTTTGAGAACTATCCATTATATCCAAATATCATGTTGCAATCAACGAACTCACTGCAGTGGCGGTGGCGACGAGGATTTACAGCTAAACCACATTATGCAGTAAACAACTGACTGCGCTCGCGACAGCGGTCGTATCACCATCGCCTGCACTGGTTTATTGTTTGATTGCAACAAGATACCTATTGGTTTACAATGTTCTCCAGCTAGATAATTTTGCTTTCAACAGTTATACAATATATCCTTTATAGACATCTATAGGTAGTGCTACTAATACTGTGTCACAATGAATATAAATATGAATGCTAGGTTCACTGAAATAGCTTTACCTAAGTCTATTTTAGTTAATTAAATATATGTAAGTATATTGATTGCTACATCATTTGTGATAGTATTGTCATTTGAATGAGAGGTAAATATAGATAGAATAAATACATCGACATTAAAGGGATTACGCATAATTATTATATATTTGTAGTAAAATTAATGGTATTTGAACTAATAATTTCGATTTAGAGACTTGTACTGGACCCATGGATGAAAACAGATAAAAAGGGCAAAAACTTAAAATAAAAAAACAAAAAATAATATTAATTGATTTATTTTTCATAAATAAACTAAATTGGATATCTAAAGACGCCATAAATCTAGCTAATAACATAGCAGATGATTATTTACATAAAACATAATATTGATAAAAATAGAAGAATAAAATGTACAACTTAAAAATTTGAAGGATATGAGAACTAAAATTAATTCATAAAATGTGGTAAACCTAATATTTTTCTCATATAAAATGAATAATAGTGTAAAACTAATGCGAATTCCACTATTTGATAGACATCAGTCGGATCCGCCACGCATCACAGCATTTATTTAAACAATTAGTACAGTATGGCCAACTAAATAACGTTACGAACGACTAAACACTGGATTTCATCTGGCAAGTCCAATTAGAACAACTTTTCCAGCAGTGTTGCCATATGAATTAAAGATTACAAACAAAAATATTGCACAAAAATACTAGCGATCGAAGAAAAATCAACCAACAGATCTCATACAAAACTGCAAATGATATTAAATATCATTAATTTGGACTCTCAAACTAGTTCTTAGACAGCACAAAAAGCAAACTTAACCTTTACGACACCTTCACGCCATCTTTATACAACTCTAAGATACATTATTGCGCCTATAAAGGTGTCCAATAAGCTACGACACACACGTAGAGTTAAATTAGCACTATGTACTATGTGAACAGACGTATGTATTATCAATTTATTTACAATCTATTGATCTACACTGATGCATTTTGGACTCTAACTAGTTATAGAATAACTTGTATAATTTCCTTAACATTAAGTGTTTAACCGCTACAGATTTTTAATGTGAACATTACATTTAATTTTATTCTCCTACACAAAACACATTAAGTGCAGCGTGGATGCTGCCAAATGATCACATTAACTACAAAAACATTTATAATTTTTAAACGTGACAAAATGGCAACACTTCTTGTTTTACAATACTTTGTCCAAACGGTAGAAAAATATATTTATGGTTCTTTTTTCTTTTAATATAAATAAAGCCTACTTTTAATACTTTGAAGAAAAAAAAAATACAGTCTTTCGAAATCAAAATATCACATGAAATTAATCAATATTTTTAACTATTACATTTGTACAAAGTATTGCTATTTCTCATAAAGGAGAGTAAAGAGCGTAGATTATAATGAATAGTTGTATATATTTGGCAATATGCAACTGCGAAACTTCATATATTTTGTACACATAACTTTCAAATATCTTCAATGAACGCATACTGTTTTCAATAGATTACTTTAACTCAAAAACTGTCTGTATTCTGCCAACACGGTAGCAAAAAAGCTTGTGACCGAAGCATTTATTTGTCATTTTAAACACCACTTTATTATTATAAGGCAACAAAGCTTTTTATCCTTTCAAATTGGATCAAAATCTTGCAAGGATCAAAAATTGGCGGCATGTTTGTTAGTCACATGAGACAGGGCATTCAAGGACCTATATAAATATATTCACAACAGCAATAATATAAATATACACACACCCGTAACACCTAATTTTCATAACAATCTAATGCGATAACCATCTATACATAATAGGTAACGACGATTACATCTTTACATAAGGTTACTTTGAAAGCGGGATAGATAACTTTTGTTCTAACCACAAAACAAAAGCTGTAATTAAGCCGTTGAAGTGACGAAATAGCGATTTTTTAATTAGTAGTTATCGTTAGGTACTCTATTTCATTTCTACGTAAAGCTAATCATAAGTCAAATTAAATCGATTACGAGGATTATTGGAGATCAACATTTTCTAGAAGTTTCAAGATCTAAATTTATAGTGTGTTTATTTATCAATACGTTTTCTGTATTTTTTAACTAAAATATTACTTATACAGAACAGAACCATGATACAGGATGATGTTAACCGTGCGTTCATGTAATTGTTATGAAAAACCTTAATAGACGCGTTCATAAATAGTGGTATTCATAAGCAATGAACTTTTGTACAAATATAATATGGAATGTGATGTGCACTATATTATTCAGAAAAGAGAAGAAATAAATAGGTTACAATATATTCATAATAAAATTTTCGCACCGTTTTCATAAGAATTTCATTTAAATTAATTTGTAAGTCAAAGAAAAAAAACCCCTTTCCTTTAAAAAATCTAATTGTAAATTGAATTTGTTTCCGAATAAATAAATGTATAAAATATGGCCCATACATGCGAAAATAAAAATCTATGTTCTATAGAACATACCACTAAACAAAGTGGTAACAATTCCCTCATTTCAAATAACTAACTAAAATTTGACTAAAATTATTATACTCCAAACGAAATGACATAATAATTATGTAAATAAGCTTTGCATCGGACACCAATCCGTAATTCCATTATTTATATAAATTGATAACTGAGTTCAACGTATGTAGGTTTACTTTAAGATGGCTAATTTTCGTATTGATAACTATATATACGATATTATCGTATACAAAAATAGGTGATTATGTAAACTTCATTCCGATTCCGAAAAGGTAGATTTCGAACATGGCTGACGCGACAATTTTTAATTTCATAATTTTTTACATTTTGTAACAATAGATTACATTTTGTTACATCATATTTTATAACAATACAGAACGTTAAAGTAGGCGCAACATACAGTTTTATTACACTTGCAACATCTAAATGTCATCACTCACAAACATAATGCCTCAATCCGAAATTAATCATTCGAATTTAAACTTTACTTTCCACTATTGCGATATTATACGGCAAAACAAGAACATAAGGTGGCGTCCTGCGATATTTACGCTAATTACTTATATCTGCAAGCTAATATGAACTGTATAAACTAGTAACTGAAGTTAAAATTCAATAATTAATTTCAATTTGAGACGTTACCGAGACGGGGCTAATGTTGACCACTGTCCCCAAAGTTTGTAAAATGACATAACTCAGTAACTTAAGCCTGTTTCCCCACTTGTGAATAGGGTGTTTTCCGACTTGTGGATAACGTGTTCCCCACTCGTGGATAACGTGTTCCCCACTCGTGGATAGCGTGAATCAAACTGTGCGAGTCGTGTTTAACTGAACTGGTTGGTTGCGGGTTGCGGTGGCATGGCAGGCCGCATCGGAGCCTGCATGCCCATCGGCATAATAGGCGCGCCTTGCATGCCCATTACCATGCTTGGCTGTTGCTGCAAAGATGGAGATGGGGCGATTCAATGGCTGTCGGTTCGTTGATTACAGTGGAAAAGGTATAGTTGACACATTTTTGTATTATAATTTATTTGCAAGTTCATAGAATTCAACTCATCATAATATAAACATACGGGTAGGGGGCGTCGTAGTTTAATATTTTATTATATTTAGTTAGTAATTTGTTTAAATAGAAAGAAATAGGTCACGAGTCAGATTAGAGGCGAATGAAGCGAACTCATTTCATTACTCCAAGAACAATAAACACACTGAAAACAACTAGAACATGCTCGAAAATCCATTCACATCCATGCTTGAACACTATGGCCCAGTTCATCCTTACCTTCCTCGACAGGAGCAGTCTGTACCTACGAGAGAGTGTACTAACAGTGGGATCTAAAGCATCTACGAGGTTTCAGGAAGAGGGTAGTACTAAAACTAGAGCAAATAATAAAATTAATCATAGCGGCAACTTACCATTACATAATGCGGGGGGTGGTATGTGTGTGGCAAAGTATGAGGCATGGGTGGTATAGTCATGCCGGAGCCCTGCAAAACGCAAATTAAACGAAGCATGCTACGGGAAATAATGCGACGGGATGGGAGTTGAGCTCTATGTCTCAAGGCATAAAGTAAGTTTTTACTAAAATAATTGAGGCAAATGGTTAGGGTTTTGGACTCGGGTAACTTTTTTGCATGTTTATACAGTGCAAAATAGATTATCAGCTTTTTATCTTTTAGCATAAAGATTATTATTGCGTTAATTAGAGTAGAGAATACAAATGAGATAGGATGTTCAAGTTCTATACCAAGATACTTTTTGCAAAAATAAGGTGCTGGATAGGACTTTGAGTCCTATGTAAAACTGTAAGACAAATGCAAACAGCACAAGATTTGCAGATCTCTCAGATCTTAAAGACTTAGCCATAGAGTAACATTTTGCAAAAATTAAGGCAACCATCAAAAGGCTCTCAACCCCTCACAGCGAGTGCAAATTCGGACCGCTAAAACCGTTACAAAAAAAGGCGTAGGCATAAGGTATATTTTTGCAAAAATAAAGTAAGAAATAAAAGTGTGGGAAGATAAGTTTTAGCGCAACGTTAATGCAACATATAAAGCGATAGCTTGGGAAAAAAATAGGTTTGTGTTTTAGATATTCACAGGTCATTTATATAATACTGTTTGAGAAATGTACACTTTAGTTGTGTATCGAAATTCGAGGTACACCTAAATTGAAAATAATTATAGATTTTTTTGTATCGTGGCAACACTGAAATAAAATTAATAGCAAGGAAATGTCAAAATCATCGTTGCATAAAAAACAGTTTTTATTGTTTCTACACAAGTTCAGTTTTATTTTATCACAAAAACATTTTTATATGATTTTCATACATTATTTCTGCTTTTCTACGGTTTAAATTTGATGTCCAATTTTTAGAGGGATTATAGACTAACTTCTCTGAAATAGACGGGACGGTTAATGTTATTCACCTAAGCTTGAAGGTAGAAACAAACTGGTCCCACATATGCAACGAACGGAACATTTAAGTTTTTGCTAATACACCAGAAACGGAAACTCTTGATTTATGGCATCAGCTAAGACGCGAGAAAATAATGTCACAGGATTATTAACACCTGACACACGAAAGTTCGTCAGCCAAGACAAATTGAATAATATCACTAAACTGTAGTGGTTAACATATTCTACTGAAATTTTGAGACAAGGTGGTAGAGCATGAGCCAAGACGCGAGAAAATAATGTGACCAATGACTGCTTAGACACACATGTAAATGACGTTTGCACACGCGCAAAATGCGTGTGTATTTACGTAAATATATAACGTGACGAAAACAAAAGACTAGTCTATTGTGTCATTTGCCATTTGGGCGTTTAATACTGACTGACCTTCAATTTTCCTCCGGATCACGGAAGGTGCGGGAAGGGGATCGCGGGGGGTGGATAGTGTCCTTTCTGTATGTAGTATGTCTTCTGTGACACGGTAGAGCATCATTCAAGACGCGAAAGAATGAAGCAAGATTATTAAACACGACCCATTAAGTATTACGTACTCGTCATATTATTATGCGCATGGATTACGTTTTTGTCTGTGTAAAAACTTAGTTCTCTTCTCGAAGCGTACGCGGGATCAATATTTCCACCTCTAAGGTGTGTTCACACTACGTACCATAGGCCGGTACCCCGCTCCGGTCGTCGCCTGCATCGGCTGCGGACTCCACGTGGCGCCTGGCTTGCTTGCGTTCTTCGGAGAGTTCCATTGCATCGGTCTAGTCGAGAGACGTCGTCAGGTTGGTATAGCGGGCGTGTAGCAATGGCGTACAGATATCATATCTCAGGATGACACATTCCTTTTTTTTTTTAATTTATAATTGTAGCGTGTGTAACTTCGGAATACAAAGGGGCCGAAGCCCGAAGCGTTGTACTGACGAGCAGCCCTACTATGCAATTCAAATTAAAATGAAAATGAGCTTCATTTGACGTTTTGAGTATGGGTGAAATGTCAAATGAAAACTATTTTCATTGGAATTACACAAATGGCTTGCGGGTGTGACAACATCTAGAAATGTCAGTCAACATGGCATTCCACAAAGTCGAAGATCGGAACAGGTGGTGATAACTTATGGAAGAAGTCACGATCCTCAAGCAAGCGGGAGAGTCAGTGGACTTTCATGAGTGCCCTGGGGCCCATGTGACTAAAGATTTTTCACACAAGATTCAAGTTATTTTTTTTTTCTTTTTGTCTTTGAACAATGAGGGAATGATTGAGGGGGAAGCCCAGAATCTCTCAGTTACACGCACATAGGTTAATTTTATTTGACGGTACATTTGAGTTGTAGTACACTCTGAATGGTCTTTGTGAAATAGCATATCCGCGACGTGAATGAGAGCTGGCGAATCTAGCTGTGCTGTACAAGTTGACTAGAGGCAGGACTATTTCCTAATTTATCCGAAACTAGTATAATAAGAATTAGAAAAAAAAAAAAAATATTCAATGCGCACTTAGATGTCTGTTAATTTGGATTTTGTTCCAATGACTGGAGTGATTCGGTATTAGCATGCTTCCAGCGTTGAAAATAGATGGCGCTTCGGTTGAATTGTTTCAACTGCATACTGCCGTTTTCTGTGTGGCACTATAGCTGTTATGAGCAGGCGTGGCGCTTACCATCAGGTGAACGATTCGCTCGTCTCGTTAATTTCATTACTTAGTAAAAGAACACTTAGAAAGAAATTGAAATGCCAACAACAGCACTTCAAGTATTTAATAATCATTTTTGTTTTTTTTTTTATTAAGTCTGCATTACAATCCGTTTACTCTGAACTATTTAAGAAACAGTTACACTGTTTTAGGAAATACTCCTGCCAGTTTTAATTAGGTGTAAAAGAATCTTTAAAACTCGTGCGTTATATAGACAAATAGTTGCACTATTTGCAGGTACGAAAACATAAACCTCCTTTTGGCAGTCGGTTCATAAAACAATAACTTAAATATGACATGAGCGAGAAGTTTTTTTTTTTACTCAAATATATTTTGTGCACGATCGATCACAATAAAAAAACACTATAACAGACTTTCATTCACGTTACAAACTCTTGGCTACCCTTTTTACTTCGGTCATATTAAAAGGGTAACCAATTAAATGGAATAACTGTAGATGAAAATTAAAAATTTCTTTTACGTCTACTTCTCAAAATCACACGCTCAAACTTCTACCACAGTAGAAAAAGGAACAGTAAGTAATCTTCATTGAACGCTATCAAACGCGTCTTGTATGCGCCCGCACACAGCGTCAATTATTCTAACTTGCGTTGCTACAGGCGCTCAAATAATTGTACAACTTTTTCTGCCAGACTTCCGGTGCCTATTTTTTTTTAAATAAACTTATAAACTCTCAAACAACTTATCAACCTAGCTACACGTAAAAGAGATCTTTAAAATAACTGATACAAAACGTTTAATGATAGTAATCAAATCGGATATACAATATAAAATCTATCTAATTCCACTCCACAACTGGCATTAAGTTCCGAGCATAGTTGCTGGGAGCTTGTCAAACTTTTAACTACTTCACATCACTGAATATTGGAATGGATTATAAGAGAGGGTAGATTTTCTACTTCACGTAAACATAAAAGTAAGTAATCTTCAACTGTACCAAAAACGGACAATTAACATTCCCACTTCCGTAATCACAGGAGCAGGAATAATTTTCTTTGTGTGTGTGGTATATGTGTCCGCACAGGGCCCGCACATACAAGCCGCGTTTTGGTGCCGTAATATGAAGATTACTTACTTTTCTATTTCTACTATGGTAGTCGTGTCGTGTCAATAACGAATCAACACCAACTCGACTCAAAGCATTGTGAACTCTAATCGTATTACGCACATCACATTTTACTTAATGTAATCAAAGCAGAGAGTAAATAAGTAGTGTGTAATTTTTTTTGTAAAATGTACTGTACTTAATAGGGTTAAAGATTAAATTTCATTGACTCAAGTTCGAGTTGAATCGTTGTAATATGCGAGAATCGTGCCTGTGTGCGTCTTCGTTAGAATGATCTTACGCACACTAAAACAATATGTTGGTTGTATGGTTTTCGTAAAATAGAAAATCTGACTATAGCCGCTTAAAAATAACTTCATTCAAGCTGATAAATACTATCTATGGAATGCTATTGAGTGATTTGGATACAATTAAAATATTGATATTTTTAAAGTTGAAGCAGGTAAAATGTTTTGTTATCTCACCAAGGTGGTCCTTCGAGCCGGATCATCTAAATAAACTCATACAGCTTGTACATTATGTAGTTTAGTACCCTCAAGATCCAATAAAGTCAAATTCCAGTTTCCTGCCTATTCCACGATTAAAATACAAAAAAGAATACTATATAACTATGATTAAAATAGTACAACGACTAATTTAAATAAAAAGGTTTTTATCATTTTCTTTGTTATTGAGAAACACGACTTGTAAAAGTGCTAAATAAATGGCCACTTAAAATGGCTTATTCCAGACATAATAGCTACTACCCCAGGAAGGAGATAATTGGACAAAAATTCCAGATATCTTTAACCATTTTTTTGTTTTCATATTTGAATTTCTAATACAATTTCCATCGTATCCAAATCAGTCCATAGAAAAAACTTAGCGATCAAAATTATTCTACTTCAGAAGAAGATACACTCACTTCTGAGCGGAGGCTGTCTTGTTGATGCTCAAGTTGTTAGCCAACTGAGCCAGCGAAGAGTCCAGGTCACCCGTGAGGACCTTGCCTTGCTGCTGCTGCTGTTGCTGACCTGGAGAATTAACCTTGTGAGTATAAGGGGTTAGGTTGGAGTTTGAGTGATAGCCCCTACTGCTCTGAGTAGAAAACAACTAGTTTAATATTATTTGACAGATGCAGTTTTTTTAACGAAGAGTTAAATCACGCGATAGTTGAGACTCAGATTGACAAGCCGAAAATTGGGACTCAGCTTGACAAGCCGAATATTGGGACTTGGTTTGACAAGCCGGAAATCGCGACTCGGTTTGGCAAGCCGATAAATGAGACTCAGCTTAACAAGCCGCAAATGGTGACTCAGTTTGACAAGCGAGCCGCGGAGACAAAATCATTGGTCGGCTTGGTTTATTTTTCGGTCGTGACCTTTCCGTTTTCTTTTTAGTAATTTTTCTTGGCAGTTCACTAGCGTGAATCCTCATACTTGTTTTCAACTCAAGGCAGCAGAGTTATAAAGGTCCGCGATCGAAGGAATGGAAGCGTACCAAACGTATGGGTATTTCTGAAAATGGCTGGTCGCTTGATATAAAACATCTAAAATTCTAAAGCATGAAAAATGAACGGCATAATTGAAGTCACAATTACAGATGAGGGATTGAATGCCTCTGAATAGTATAGAAACATTAACATTTTAATATGTAGATGAACAGGTGAATAATTATGTGAGGGATTTGGTTCACGAGCGAATGTAAAACATCTAGAACACTTAGCAATCGAGAACAGATGCGAAAATATCGAATAACAGATGAACAATGTTGCCAGAAACGAGGCACTGGCCACGCACCTAAAGAAAAAAAAGTAGTAAGCTAAAACACTGAAACGACACGACACGAAAAATTAAAAAAAAAAAAAATTGCCATGCTATAAACTGAAGTGTTAAAACGAAAAAAGAAATAACAAAAACTACAGCGTATATTTACAAATTAATAAGGCAAAACATCTATAGTCTGTGCACATCTGTGCACTGTGTGGGTACTACGAAAAAGAAAAACAAAGCACACTGGCAACTAAGAAACGGCCACTTTCAAAGTTCGAACCGGTCGGCATCATCGGTTGTCGGGCCGGCGAGCCGAACATCATCGGCTGAGACATCTGCATGGCCATGACGTCCCCGAAGGCCTGCGACGCCATCGGCTGCTGCGTGATCGGCTGCGGGGCCTTCGCCGGGGAGCCCCCGAGGGACATGCGCATGGCGTCGTCGAGGCCGTCGAACGCGGACTTGGGCTGCGGGGGCAGCGCGGGGGGAGGGGGGCGGGCGGGGGACGCGGACATGGGCTGTGTGGGGTCTCCCATACCCATGAATGGGTTCGCGGCAGCTTGCATAAGAAACGGACATTTTAGACGCCTTCAATTTACATACATACAATAAATACCATCACCATAAAGGTGGACTACCGTTGGTCGCGGCCGAAGCGACTGACGCACACGAAAGATTTGCGCGAGATGTCAAATGTATAGTGGCACTTCCGACCGCCAGAAAATTGTCACGTGCATATCGAACACACACGACAGTCGTCACGACCCACGTAATTCCACCTTAAAGACAGCGGCCCATTGCAGCAGATACTTAAACACATTTATATAAGTATCTGATAAGATACGTGTGACTTCAAAGAAATAACATTAGTAGCTATTACGAGGCGCTGTAATGGGCCGACGCCTTAATTAAATAGTACAGAGTTCCAATTACAATTTAAAGCTATTCTGAGAGAGCACGTAAACAAAATAGATGTCATAATTTAATTTTATTCATAATTTTTCTTATCAAAATAGCTTTTGAAAAATCAGTTTATTTAAAAAAAAGAAAATTATTGAGATAATTACAAAAGTGGTCATGTGATATGGAAACAGTTTGCTAAAGTAAATAATAAACATACTAATGGTAACACTGGTAGCAAATTGTGTCACAATATCACATGGCAGCACTAAGCCATAGATAAATAGACGTGCTTAGTACTTTTTCAAATAGATGTTCATTCATTTGTTTTTCTATAAGATAGACTATAACGCGCCTAAGATTTTAGAGCATCGATTCGTGCTTATATGATTTGTACCTTATCACATGTATTGATAAATCACAAATTACCTCGTTCCCTTGCGACAGGAGCAATGCGATGCAATTTGACATTTACTAACGTGGCATAAGGTTCAAATAATAACATAAAGCAGAGATTGGTTTTAATGAAAAGTGACATTTGAACGATATTAAAGCATCGTCTATTGATCACGGCCTTAAGGCGAGAATTCATTAAAGCGGAGATGTGCAGAGATCTGGACATGGACACACGATGCTAATGTCGATCTGGGTAAGTATAGCCAGAGTTCCGCTAAGCAGTAGTGTGCAAGCACTACTGTTTTGGTTTAAAGGGGAATGTTTTCAGCGTAATTACTAGCCATATATGAGACTTTAGAACGAATTTCTCAGAGTAACGAACGCAGTGCAATGCCACGCAAGATTTTCAAGGTAGCACTGCAACGGTTACGGGCAGCTGGGGCGTTTAGCATCACCAGAACAACCTGTAAGTCTCATTTGAAAAAAAGTGTGAAGAAAAAAAAAACTCTGCGCACATCCGCTTTAGTGGGTACTCGCCCTCAGTGCGGTGCGTCTGCGCCTCTCACCTGCCGAGTCAGTGTTATCGAATACGTTAGAGAAGTTAGCCTCGGGCACGAACGCGTTGGCCTGCTGCGGCGGGAACGCGGAGAACCCGTTGGTGGGGGGCGGAGCGCCCCACAGCGGCGCCTGCGCCGGGGCGCCGGGGGCCGGGGACGGCGCTAGAACGCGGGTAGGCAAGCGGGTGAAGGTTAACTTTTAACCCCTTTCGGAGTATTCCGACTGTTAAGACAGGAATGGGGCTCACCACCAGTTGAACGATTTAGAATTAAGAGATTTTGCGTAGAATTTTATTACATTGCTGTGTAAAAAAATATTAGGTTAGTGTGTTTATCATCTATGAACACAACGTCACTTAACACCAGGAAGGCGATTCAGAACTTTTCGATAACTCGTTTGTCGATCGTAGGAGTCGATTGTGAATCGATATTGACGTCATACCTTTTGATTCTAACTATGGTGAGATAGAGGTCAATAAGCAATTTAAATAATTAATTCTGTAGATATATTCGTCATTTTGACATTCAATAGGTTGAGGAGATAGCACATTCTTGCCGCAAATGAGCGATATACATTTATTGGAATTCAACTTGTTCAATATTTATATTTATTTAGCAATGTATTGAACACACATTAGTCCTAAGTATCTTGACAGGATTATTTTACTTTTACGTCCAATTCCTTATTGTTTGCTTTAAGTAAAACTTTTTAAATCACAACTAGGTGTTTACTTTACAAATAATTTGTAGTGAATTACACGAGTATTAGGTATAAGAGTATAAGTGCATTAGTGAGTTTTGCGGTTATGTGCTGTGGTTACCCATCCCAACTATGCTAGGGATGTGCTTATGTACATTTATACAGTAGTTTCATAGTGATGTGTGTAAGGTGTTAATTGTTGAAAGTATACAAAGTTATGTAGCTTATAGCATGTTCTTGAGACATATTGTACTTCGATTTATAAAATTAAGTTTTATTGACAGTTGTTTAGTCGATAATGTACAATAAATCGTTTGTTTTCTAATTCCAGGCGTTTATAGGACCGCGATCCTCGTAGTTCCTGATTCCCTGGGAATCCTAGGTCAGGATTTATGTATCTGATCGTGACGATCCATTTTTGATTTAAACGTTTCACGCGACTTACTATCATAAAGACAATAACGGAACTATTCGCGGACCATGATCAGCCATCATCATGATCAGCTGGAAGACGTCCACTGCTGAACATAGGCCTCCCCCATAGAACGCCACAACGAGCAATATAAAAAACAAAAACACTTTAACAATGACCATTATTTAAGGCACTTACCACCAAACATATCAGCGAAGGGATTCCCCAACGACAGTAGATCGTCGGACGCCTTACTAGCATTAGAGGCGGCGTCGGTGGGCGCCGGCCCGAACAGGTCCACTATGGACTGCTGGTTGTTGGGCGCCGCCGCCGACAGGAACGGGTTGTTGGCGGCGTTGCTCGGCGACTGCACCTTGGTCTGCAACCGGGGGAGGGGGGTGAGTGGGGGGGTGAGTGGTGGGGGGGGGGGGGGGGGGGCGTCACCGTCACCTTAATCGCATTTGAGAAGCTTATTGCAGCTGTTTAATTATAAGCTCTGCACTTTAATAAGGAAACAAAATCACAAATGTTCATATAAAAATGAGATATTGAAGATAGAGAAACATAGACAAGTGACATGGTACAATTTAGGAATAGTAAACTTGTTTGAGCGCTTGAATGCAATGCGTCAACCAAATACAAGTACTTCTTTGGCTCATTGAGTAGCATTCCGATTCAACGGGGCGATGCCATTGGCCTTTGTGGTTTTTGCTTCTTGACGACTGAGTTATATGCATGTATGGCCAAATAATGTACATGTAAAAAAAACAGAACCAAAAAATAAAACAAAATGAACCATCTCCTTTTTGAATTCAATATACATAATTATAAGTACACACACACTGTCACACATTATAATCAAAGATAAATAAATCATTATTAAAATACATAATAATATTAACGAGCACACAATATATCATAGGATATGACAAACACACAGTATGATAATGGCTAGCACCCGACAAAACCGCTATCCCGAAGCTGAGATGACAATTGACAGCTGTCAAATGTGACAGCTGTCAGATAACTCTGGTTGCCTTACAATTATCTCGGAAACATCCTCTTCGCCGGTCCATTCTGCACCTTGCAATAAGTGCACCTGCGTTGAAATATGAACATGCTGTGAGTACAAGCTGGAAGAGACCACGGATTAGCGGTAAGGCCGTCGATTCTACTACTTCGCTGTTATTGAGTGTGAGGGGACTGAGGAGTTAATAATAATCAAAATATGTAATTACTTTACATATTTTTACACACTTACGGAAAGCAGTACACCAACTCCCTGACACCGTCTACTAGGTTTCTGGAACTCCAGAACAATAGGTAGTGTAGGGAGCATGCATGTAGCTATTTCGTTCTACGTCAAAAGTATGGCAACGAGCACTTCTGCAAGTTACCTCGCACTGAGACAAAGTATGCCATCGAGGACTTCTACGAGGGCTTCCGTAATACCTTGTACTGCGTCATGGCGGCCTCCTCCTCCGCCAGCGCCTGCTGCTTGAGCGAGTCGTCGATGAGGAGCGCGCCGTTGCCCGTGCGGTCGAGGCGGGACGACGCCGCCGCGTTGCCGAACGATGATGACGTGGACGACAGCGCACCCATCACGCTGGCTACGTTCTTTTGGGCGCTGGAATTTGTAAGAACAAGTTATAATACACTAGCTGTTAAATGTGGCAGAACTCTTGTAGTGGTAGGCCTCTTTACATAAATGCGTTTAGGAAAGTACCGACCACACCGCCGCTAGATATTCATCAGCCAAGCGGTAATATGCAAACATTACTATGTCCCGATTTGAAGGGCACTGTTTCTAGCGACTTTAGAGACGATGTCTCGAGCGCAGTGCAGTGCCGCACAAGTTTATACAATGCAACGTTCTGGGTGGCACTGTATCTGTTATAGGCAGGCGTGACGCTTACCATCAGATGAACGACTTGCGCGTCAACAGAAAAGTTTTTCATTTACACATTTGCCCCTTCATCAAGCATCGGGCAGCTCATCAACCTTAGTTCTGACTAGTCCAAATTTCTCAAGCTCAAAAAATGAACGCGCTTGACAAGCTATTTTGAGCCATTGTCTGTATTGTTGTGTTATTTTACCTCGCGGTCTGTGTAGGAGTGTTGGCGGCGGATCCCTTCTTCCCCTCCAAGGTGGCGAGGTGACCCTCCAGGGCGTCCAACAAGCTGCTCGGCGCTTTGGTCAGATCGGGAATGTCACCTTTGTCGATACCCACGTTTTCTGCTACCTGAAATATTTAAGCGATATTTTAGAATAGAAATACGTTTTATTTTGACTTCGCACGATTTCTGCATTCAACCAGTGTCAAGTTATATTATGTTTCAAGATTTTGTTGGTAATAGTCAACATTTAAATTCTCAATGAGTGATGTAGTCTTTGCTGAAAGTTCCTGGAAGTTTTGTAAAGGAAAACAGTGATGACTCGTATGCCCGGAAATCATTTCGATTTTGGGAACCAGCAATCCGGGCCAGATCCCCTGGCTAAATATGGTCTAATCCTTTAATATGGTTAATTAAGCAAGGTGAGACACGTGAACAGCAGTGGGCCGATATGGGGTTGTTATGATGATAATGATGATGATATATTATGTTACCTTCAAGAACTCTCCGACTCTATCCATTCTGATGAGGAACTTCTTATAGAGGTCGAGAGCGTCGCGGGCGTTCTTCTTGTTCATGTCGAAGTACTTCTCGAGGAGGTTGATGATGCCGTCGTTGTAGCATGCGAACAATCTGGAGAATTAGTAAATGTTTGTGTTAGGGAGAGATAGAGAGGGGAGAGACAGATAATAGTGAGAGTGAGAGGGGAAAGGGAGAGTACAAGTAAGAGATAAAAAGTGCAGAAGAGAATTTCTCGAGTAACATAAGCTGTGTTCAAAGTTGTGTGTAAAGCAAACTAGTTAAAATATAAGATTTCGTAAATAGACTTAACTTCTCAGAATTATACTAACAGTTCTTTTGCCCCACCATTGAAAGCTTTCCTCACCTGATAAGGTCTCTGAAGAGCAACATGAAGCACATATTGATGACCCCGTTAGTGAGATCGTTGGCTGTGCAGTCGAACTCCAACAGCCCGTCGAGTTGGGCTTGGAGGACTGGCAGGGTCTTGAGCAGCTTCTCCGCGTTCATCATCCGGAGGGAACCTTCTTCCTTCCTGGATTTAATTGAAATTAATAATTAATAACTCATATGGCCCATGAGAAGTATAAGGTTCCACACCCAGAATCAAGAGCGGATATCTGTCGTTTGCACAAATATGTGGGAATTCAACGTATCCTCACATTTCGCAGCCGGCTCATCGCCAACTTACATCACAGAGGCTGTCCATGCAGCTGTGATGTTTTAATTAAGTGATCAGAATGGGCGAAAGGATAGAAGGCACACGGCTTTTATAAGTAGGCCATGACAATCATGTACTCACCCCCTTTTCACCTTGCAGAAGTCGAACGCGACAGTCCTGTAGGACAGCGCCTTCTCGTTCAGATACTTGGCGTAGCGCCGGATGAACGGGGACATGTCATATCCTGGACATAGGAGCACGTGTCATGGAACTGGTATGCTATAGGCGTACCGCATAACTGAAACGGTTACTGAGGACTGATGGATGCGGCAGTTACGACATAATGAATACAGAATTAGACTCCACTTGCGTGCACTGAATCGCATTTCTTTGTCTATCGTCCAGAAACATAGAGCGAGAAAGAGTGAAGCTTAGGAGCACTAATCGGAGTCCAGCTCTAAGTCAGTAATATCGTCCTCCTGCACAATTCAGTTCAACAGGAATCGTCTCAGTTAGGCGGTAGTCCTTCCAGACTCACGGCTGAGAAGGTTCGAGTACATCCGAGAATGCAAGCTCTCGGCTATTCTCCATTCGGAGTCAGTTTCTGTGCCGCTTTTTTCAAGCGAGAAATAATACACTATCCACATTCCTAAATTCAGTATGATATCAGAAGTGGCCGAGATTTTAACGTCCATTTCACGTCAGGGCCGTACAGGTTATAATCTGATAAAAACTGAGAATATGGAAAGTGGAGAGTCGATCTCTGCTCTAGTTGACGAGAAATTTGGGCGAAATTTCGTCGTGAGTCTGGAGGAGCTTTTAGAAGACAGGAAGATAGAGGAAGACAGTTGATTTTACTGGTAATACCATAAGTTTGCGAGACCCTTTTTAAGCTGTGGATGCCTGGCGCCGTCTACCAGTTATATGCAAAGGATCCGATCATCTCAGTCCAGGTTCTTTAGTATCAAACCAGATAAGTGTAGTCTTAGCTTTATTCAAGTAACTTACTATTTGCTCAATATAAGTGTGTAAACAACACTTTTACATTTGGTTTCAGTTGATAGACCATTTTAAGTAGAAATATCGTCTATCTGGTAGACAAATTAGGTCATGTATCGTAACGGTCGAATTAATTGGATACAATATAGGGTCACCGCAAATTCGAGATATTATTGGTAAAATCAGTATCGATTTTAAACTACAGCGACATCGATATAAGCTCAAAAATTTGCCCATCGATAAAACTGTACTAGAATTAAACACACAACAATAAAAAAACATGCAAGTTTTAGTTCTTTTGCATTACAAAATTACTTGTTTATGTAAACATTTGTACACTACGTAGAGAGGAAAATGGCACGCCAATAATGAAAAAAATACATTTCATTAATTAGCATATAAATTATGCAAACGAGTGAAAAGAAAAATGTACACATTTATGCAAATGTGTATTTAACGTGCCATATTTCTTAACAGATAGTGTACAAATGTGATTTATGACAAACGCCTACATTGTGCATACTAAGGTGACTCTAACTACTAAACCAGTTGCACTCTCGACCTTTCAACGAACAAGGTACAATAACCTCTGATAATCAATTTATCATCATTAATGCAGTGAATTAAACCTTATGATTTTATTAATAGAGACTTTCATAACTTTGTCTCTTGAAGCGACTTCTTTTTATGAAGTTTTAACGATTTCATTTATCAGATCTTAAGTATTGATTAGTGACACAGCGATAAGCGATAATATGCATTGTTTTAATATTCTGTCACAGTCTTATCTCACTACCAAGACGCTATGGGTAGTTAAAAGAAAAAAACAGTATTAGTTAGCGATTGTAATTGATGAGTATCAATTAAAAATATGCAATACATGATTAGCCATTGCATTTTCTTGCATCAAGTGTGCGTTTTAATGAAGTGCAATTCTGAATTAAATTTTACTACAATAAATTCTATCTATTTCTAGTGTTTGCTATTACTGTGCATCTAGTGGCAACATACGATAAAATTAAATACAAATAAAAACAGTGCTGTGGACGTAAACAAAAAGCGTGCGATAACTCCAATGAAAACCAAAAGAGAAATACTTAAAAATGACAACTCATACTTTATATCTCAGCTAACCCAATTCGTGAGATTCGTGTTTTCTTGCGAGACCGTATCCGAGAAATGGTACTGCAAGCACATAGAATCCTACAACACAGACGTAGGTCACAAATACGAGAGAAATCTGTGTCACGGAATGACCATTTTTTCTGGCCGGCACTGTATTTGACAGGGGTAGCAAAGTGGTTATTGCTGACTTTTTGTCAGAGAAATTAAATGTTTCGAGGGATTTATCCTCGGGATATTTAATGTGACACTTTGATGCTTGAAAAAACATTAAGTACATTATTTTTAAGGGTAGCCTTTAGCCTTTTAATTAACCAATAAGGACGTGCCATTTTGTTTGCGGGAAAACGAAGCGATTTTATCGATGGGTTTTTTCCAATACTTCGCTGCAATTTTGTGGACAGTCCTGGAATATTTGGACACAAAAAAAAAACGAAAACACGCATGAAAAAATAAAGCTTGAACATCACGTGCAAAAACGACACTAATGCATTGCAACCACATTTATCAAAGCGTGTTTTGCTAAGTGCAATCAGACGGACAAAAAGCCGCCATTTTGTGTTTTTCGACTCACCAATCCGGGCACCGGCCGCGCCTTTTAGTTAGCGTAGGAAATAAAGTGAATCAGTAATTATGAAGTAACAGCCATAGATATTATGAGTACCTTTCTATTTATTGTATACCATATCAACAATATAAATAAATTAAAAAAATGTTTATTCGTTTCCAGGCGTTCATATCGTCATTCAGTTCAGTGCAGAAGTATAAAATAACTACCTAGATCGGGAATCGAACCCGCAACTAGTGTTTTATGCTGACTTGCTCAACCACACGACATGGACAGTAAAAATATTTTACAGTCCTAGTCCACGCCTAGTTTCAAAACACAATTAACAGGAAAATAACACATTAATTTATATTAGTATAATAATATCGTTAATTCAATTAAAGAAGGATTAATGGAATATCAACGGACCTTTATCGAGTTATTAATTAATCGTAGTTTAAATTGTTATGACTTCGATAATGGATGTTTTTTATTGCTGCAAATGAAATTATGTTGTTACATTGTATTTGTTATAACTAAAAATAAATTATTTATTTATTTATACTGAAAGCGGATAAAAGTAGATAAACAAGATATATTTTTACACATTAACTTTTATAAATTTAATATCCCTATTGCTGATAAGTATGAGCCCAAACGTCAACAATCTACCTAGGGGGTAAGATGGGGTTATGAGATTATTTTCTATTTTGATACTTTGTTATTGAATTATGTTACATAATGTCCCTTTATTAACTGTAATATAAAAAACTGATATCAAACACGATAACTAAAATCGTACTAATATTATAAATGCGAAATTTTGTGAGTATGGATGTATAGATATTTGTTACTCTTTCACGTAAAAACTACTGAACGAATTTGGATGAAATTTGGCACACAGATAGTTTATTACCTGGATTAACACATATGATGCTTTTTATTCCGAAAAAAGGAGAAAAAAAGAGGTTCCTGTGGGAGTGGGATAATACTCAACGCGGGTGAAACCGCGGGGCGCAGCTAGTATTAACTTATTTAAAACTATACTAGCGGTAGTGTTATTACACTATACTAAACTGTTTTTTCTGTACTGTGTTTATTTTTGTTTCTGGTGTACAATACAGAGTTTTCTATTCTATTCTATTCTATAGCCCGTCTTGCCCCCTCTTCCTTTAAAACTGCCAACATTTTTGAATTTCTTCGGTCTTGATCTATAATTTATACATGTGATAGTGATGCGTTATTATTTGTTTTATCTTCGTAAAGATAATGCAATACCATTAATTATCTACCATTATCTAATACTCTTGTCTCATACCTGGAGGCCTACCATGACGTCTTATAGCGATTCAGTTGAGGACCTAAGCTGAGCCGCGTCGCACAATCGTACTGTGACGTCTTATTTTTTATGTTGCTGCCATTTTCAACCTAAACTGGATATAGTTTAGGCTGAAAATGGCTTATTAGCGACTCAATATAGGTTGCTACCATTTTCAACCTTAACTAGATCCAGTTTAGGTTGAAAATTGTAGCAACATAAAAAATAAGACGTCACGGTACGATTATGCGACGCGGTTCAGTTTAGGTCTTCAATTGAATCGCTATAAGAGGTCATGGTATGCCTCCTGTAGTTTGACATTATCAGGTGACTCCCTCAATGACGTCATCGTTACAACGTCCAACCACAGAATATGTATTAGTACATATAACTTTAAACCATCAGACGGACAGAAACGTGATAACGTAAAAGTTAGATTATAAAAATTAATTACTTTTGTTTGTAATTGCACGTGGTGATGCGTTAATCAACAGACACCATTTAAAAAATTAAGAAAATTAAAAAAAAATGCTATCCTATTTTACTTTCATAATTTGGTTTTTTTTTTTTGTTTCAAAGTGTGTCCTCCTTTCGTCCCATATCCGAAACATTTGAACTCCGATCAGTAATTCAGCGACACTTCAATGTTGCATCGAAATGTGGAATAATTTGTAGTTATACTATGCATCATCCGATTAAATGGTGTCAAGGATCCTAGGTGGCCAGACAGGACGGGTAATTGAACTCGGCGTGCTTTAGTGATGTGCAGTTGCCAACCGCAGTTAGGTATAACATAATATTACATTTATTCTGTGGTATTACACACTATAAGCATATTATATACATATTATAAGCGGTGGTAGCCTAGTGGGAGAACGTCCGCCTTCCAATCAAAAGGTCGTGAGTTCAAATCCCAGTGCGGGCACGTACCAATTTGTTTCTGTAAAACATATGTACGTAATTATCACTCGCTTTTCGGTGAAGGAAAACATCGTGAGGAAACCCACATACCTACCCGAGAATTATTTCGGAGGTAGGTATGTTATCCACCAATCCGGACTTGGCCCCCGTGGTGGAATATGGCCTAACCCTCCTCACGAAAGTGAGGAGAGACCCGTGCCCAGCAGTGGGACGTTATGGGTTGATGATGATTACATACTACTACCTTTGTGTGGTATTACATACCTTTGTTTACCAATTGTAATTTTTCTGTACTGTGTTTATTTTTGTTTCTGGTGTACAATAAAGAGTTTTTCTATTCTATTCTATTCTACTAGCTGAGATCCCGCGGATTCATCCGCGTAACTCTTAATTTTCCAGATAAAAAACTGTCGAACTATCACGGTTCATGAGATACAGCCTGGTGACAGACGGATAGACAGACAGTGGAGTAGTAATAGGGGGTCCCGTTTAACCCTCTGGGTACGAAACCCTAAAAACTATATCAAGGAAATATTTAAAAAAAAAAACATTGGTCTAAAGGGAATTTAGAATAAACTCCTGACTTAATTTTTTTTGGAAATATCATCTATCTGCTATTACATACAAAACTATTTCATTTTTATCATCTAGTTATCTAACCATTATTCGAACTCTGGAAAAGATTGATAAATTACCTACCGCCTCGAATCTACCACCCACAAAGTAATTCGTCCGCAATCAAGTTACATTTTTGTTCCCATATTTTTTGTACGCCGTCATACAAACACCATTCAAATCCGCGAGCGAAACCATACAAACAATCATACATGCACGCCAGCGTGTTATTGACCGATGACCTCGCGGGTCGACGACACGCCGTATTTTTGTCCCCATATACAGTTTTACTCTACATGTGGGTGTACTAGGTACCACAGATAACATATATTATGACAAGAAGTGTTCATAGATAGCAGAGATTGAATGAACACCTGTACTCATATTCACAAGTGTCGAAAAGTTTTAGAATCCGAATCCGACGAACTCATTCCCCATCTGACGCATTCGAAAAACGTCCTTTTCAATTTATATCGGAAAGTCGTTTTTCGAATGTATCGGATCGGGAATGAATTCGTAGGACTCGGATTCAAAAATTTGCCGACACTAAACTTGTGAATAGGGATACTGATCTGAGGAGGTGTGTTTGACGTAACAATCTTGTTGAAAAGCGTGCTGACTTAGGCGTTTTTCAATTTAAAAATATTAAGGCGTAATATATCACTCTTTCATAAAAAAAATCTATATAAAATAGTTTCGATGTTTCACATTTTCCACGCGTCCGCGCCGGGTAATTTGTTTACTCTACATGTTGGCTGGGTAGTGTACTCGATAGCACAGAAAAAAACTATACAAGAAGGTGTCGACAAGTAGACATTGAATAAACAGCTGATTTCTAACCCTGAGGTTATCAACTTACAAACAAAAGCGTACAATCAACATTTTTATTTCGATATATCAGAATTACTACTGCTTTTACCTTCAAAGATATGTTCAGAAATTTTTCCCACGAAAAAAGTTTCCTTTAGATAAAAATAAAATATATCAACAAACAAGACAGTAGTTACATCACACAATTAATTATCGTAAGATACGAAAACTACCGTCACTGTTCTATCATTAAATCCAACAACAACGTAGTAAAAGACGTGCCAAGTAGATCGCAAAAAACCCACCCCATTTTAACATGGCATTTGTCTATTTTCATAGAGCATTGCCAAATAGGCGCTCGTATTATTTGTCGTTGGCAGACCTATCGCATTATACGACTAGACTCGAGTAAGTCTACATGTACTCAAAATGTATATCGAATATTTCCCCCACTGCTATGAGATAGCCTAAGTGTGGTGACGCAGAGTTATTGCATGTGGACGCGGCTTAATAACGTAGGGTGAGATCGTACCAACATTTGTCGAACGTGAGTCATCACTGAGCTTTTGAATAACCTAGTCCGTTATATCAAATACTAGTTGTCCGCCAGCGACTTAATTTGCATGGGTTTACAAACGTTAAGGCACCCCCTTTAAGGAAGGATTTAAAAAGAACTGTAACAGGTCCATTTTCTAACCAAAAGGCTAAATAGAAATGTTCACTGATCTATAAAAAAAACAGCATTTTTTTATATAACTTTACCCGTCAGGGGAGAAATTTCATAAAATATTTTCTTAGCGAATTCTTACGTAACAAAAGAAAAATGCCAACATGCCAACAGCCGAGCCAAACTTTTAAATATTTATACTTCAATTATAATATTGTGACCTATTTTTCTTTGGTGAAAAGCTGTCACTGTCTTTCCCCTGATTAAAATGGTAATGGTATGCTGATCGGTGTTGGAAAGTATAACCCCAGGTTTATAAGTTAAAGTGGCTCGCTAGCACTAAGGGGTTAAGAATTAAAAGGGGTGTTAACTTACAATATTCTAAGGGTTTTAATAGTCTTCAAAAGATATCCGGTATCACAGGTCCTACGAAGGTTTTATTTAGATTTTTACTATGAATAGGATGTGGACGAAGCCACAGAATAGCTCAGGCTATTTATATATCTATCTATTATTAAAACAAACGAGAAAAAACATGATTCAACAAGTTACAAAGCAATCAAGAAAACAATACGTTAATTGCTGTCGAGACAGACTAACGGCTGGACACCGCATTACTCGGAATATCAATTGAAAGTGCAATTATGTAAAATTGTAAATAGACGATTATTCACAACACAAGCCAACGTACTCGCGGTAATGGCAGTTTTACTCCATTCACAGTTTTTCCTGAGTTTATTGACTGAGTATTAAAGATTTATTTATGCAATGGACAGTAATTGCGGTTAATGCTCGACAATCATACACATGATGCGGTCACGGTGTTAAATCAAGGCCTGCAGTCCGATTTTCGTTTTATTGAGCCGATAATTATTGTATCAATTAAACCACAGATTAAATGAAAATCTCTACGCGATGGAGACATTCTCGAACACATTTGCAAGAACGGATCATAAGGTTTACTAGACGGTCAAAGGAATTTGACTTCGCTACATCCAACTAACGTAATAAACGCGAAAGTTTGAATGTCTATTACTCAATTGCGTCAAAACGGCCTAGCGGATTTAAATTATGTTTATTACAGTAGAGTAGTAGAAGTAGTGTTTAGTAGTAGTCGTACAATAATCAACGTTTAAAGCCTGCGCAGACGAGGGGTTTCAGCCCGAGGAGGACAAAACTCCCGAACTTTTCTTTAGGTGAATCGTTTTTTGTACAAGTCACTCGTGTGCGTTATTCGATGCATTTGTAAGCTATTTTCACACCGAACCGTTTGTGATTTAAACTCGGGCCTATCACTGGCCGATAGCAAGTGGTAGGGGAAATGGGCCGAGTTTCATATCCGCCCCGATATCCGCTTTGCATCAGGACTTCGTATGTTCCGTCGTATATAAACATCATTTCATATGCAGCAATTTCGAAAACATCACACGATTAATATGACCAACTGTTGATCTTTACATATTTGGTCACATTTAGTTACTTTCAAATAACAAACACAGTGACAAAAAATAATAAGAATAAGACGTGACAAGTGGTATTAACTCGTTGGGTTTTATTGTTACCTGAATTTTTAATGAAAGTTTAAATTTAAGTTTGACCTTGTTAACAACTTGGGCACAATTGAATCAGCAATTTTGACGAGTAGTTATATATGTCGTTGAAATATGCGACGCGTTCTCTTACGAAAATAAAGAAACGTGCATGTTTTATTCCAAGTTGGCGACATAATTTATGTGGCAGGCAGGTGTAGCACAGGTGCAAAAAGTTACCAAATTCCCTTCGCCATGCGTCGAGAGTTAATCATAATCCCGATCCCTGTCATCTTAATCACGATTACTGTAATCGTAATCACGATCAGTGTCATCGTAATCACGATCACTGTCATCGTAATAACGATCACTGTCATCATAATGACGACCATGACCACTAACTTGTTCATGCTTTCGATTATATCGGAGATCGTGCCCAATGCACCAAATGCTTTAATTACAACTGATGTGTAAAGTGTATGGTATATTATAGTTCTGTAATCCTGAAAATGTATCACACCTGATGGTTAATTTGAAAAATGCATTTCAATTTAACCGTTGACTAACCATTGGTAAATAATGAAGACCACACTTTGTCTTATCCCATTTTTTTTTCAGGGGGAAAATGCCGTCACACTATCCCATCAGGTGATGGAGGGGGTGTATAGGACTCGAATCCGCTAAAACACCCACGTGAGCACCCACGCCGAGGTGGGGCAAGACGATGAGAACTGGATATACTATAGACTTAGAATAGACTTGTCAATTAACAGCTAGTTATAATATCAGGAGACACATACCTTGCACCCCGCTTTTATCTAGAAAATTACTTAGTTGAAACGTTGAATTACTCGACGCCAGGTATTGTGTGAATCTCTGAAACAAACGAAACAAACCTATTAAAGTCTGACAAGTTCAGACAGTGATTGAAAAGGGTCGGACCAAGAATGTATGAAGCTCTGTTTACCGTACATTAATAAGTTAGAGATCAAATCCAAAGGTTCACATTTACATTTTTCAGTAATTATCCGCGGCTTCTTTTGCCGTGTTACAATGGAATACTGTATTTCCCAAATTCTTCTTGTAGCCAAATTTCATTAAAATCATTTCTGTAGTCTTTTCGCGTAGATGCTTCTACCAGCAATCCTCCATTCCACGAATATTCAGTTGATAAATATTTTAGTACGAAATTTTGTATTTTCTAGATAGTTCTCACTATCCAATTTCACGCAACTCAGTCCAGTAGCTTATGAGTATAATTCAGTAGTGCTCCATTGGCTCAAATAAAAATAACGACGCAAAAATATTGAGTCACAAAATATCTTCGTAATTTCAACACAAAAATATGGAATCATGTGGAAATTTAATTCAACACACCACTTATTGACACAAGTGGTGATGACAATTTATTCATAGCACTCGATGTTTGCCTTGCCTCATGAGGTGTTAATGAAGTAGCAGTTCAATAACTACTTATTACATGGGTGATAGAAAAAATATCAGAGGCTTAGAACTGAACCCGGTTTAAAGGCCGCCTTCCTCTGAGGGCGGGGCAAGATCCGTATACTCTTTTCTATTAATAGTATCTAAGCATCATAGAAACTAATTTGGCCAAATCCTGACACCACAAATAAAAACGCCATCATAGGATACAATAGTCGATACATCGAGACAAAAGAAAAACTTCACAGAACTGCTTCCACCGCAAACGAGTGGAGATCAAAACTCAAATCATTTATTGTAAATAGGCAAAATATTGCACTTTCACACGTCATAAATAATATCTTATACATAATTATAGAAATACGATAGATCGATGGAATTGGAAGCTTTACCCTAACCCTTTCCCACTCACGACCCTTTCGCAGTGGAAGGCTGGAAGTTAGAAGCCACAATTTTTCAGGTCAACAAGTAGATAGGCGAACTTAAAGCTAATCAGCATTATGCATCACTGTTCATGATTCGCCTTTGCTCGTTCACTGCTTATTCCTTTTAGAATCTTCCAGTCAATGGTCAACTAGCTTGCGCACATCTTTGATCCTACTAGTGGACTATAAAGTTTTCCGATTCGATATTTCACAAGAACACGTCTCTTCATTACGGTTATTGCTTCAGCTGTTCATGTTATCAGAATCTAGCTGTACTTGTGTTTTTGGATATCAGGCTCTTCGTGCGCTGAGCAGTCGGAAACTTTGTTAAATGTGATAAACAGTTACTAGATTTGGAGATTCGAATATATAGTACAAGAAGATGCCAAATCATGCATAGATTGATATAGGGTATATTGTTTCTATGGTTAATTAGAATCAATAAAATAGCAAATAGCAAGCAACTGATCGTTGTGGTGTTTTATGGAGGAGACGCGTTCACTATAGACATCTTTCGGCTGATAATGATGATGATGGTTAATTAGAAAAGATTCGATGCTGTTATAAATAGCAAAGACATGAAATATCTAAGACTTAAATTCCCAACCATTTTGCCAATTAGTAGTTTGCTGAGGGCTTGATAGTTTGCGCCCACAGCTACAAATTACGACGATTGAAACAGCTTTTCTGACCCCAATCTCATGGGCATTCTGTAGGTTTCCATGATTAATTCCCTGCTATTGTCACAAATACCTGGCGACAAGGTTCTCTGATTCACTTCAAATAATTTCGTCTCGAACATTCTAACATTAATGACGTGATGTAATTGCTCGATAGCGGCTGGTAAATTAATATTTGATAAGACTCGAGGAACGTGTGTTGTAGGTATGGAAAACATGGTTTTGTCGTATTTCTCAGCCATTTTTGGTTGTAGGAAAATTGTCCTGTGGTTTTGAATTGGAGGGGTCTTATTTTATGAGCAGGCTATTATTACAGACCTGCGCGACGCAAAGGTTTATATTATTTCAACTTATTAAAACGATTGTCGTAAGATAATGTTTAACAAGTATTCTTCTTTCTTTTTCCACGTCGATTAATTCCTACTAATATTATAAATGTGAAAGTATATGAGGATGGATGGATATTTGTTACTCTTTCATGCAAAAACCACTGTACGGATTATGATGAAATTTGTCACACAGCTGGATTACCACATCGGGTACCTCTTATCCCGCAAAAAAATAACAGTTTTTGTGGGATAATACTCAACGCGGGTGAAACCGCGGGGCACCGCTAGTACCTCTATAAAACAAAAAAAAATACATTTTGAAAAAATTCTATCGCTGGAATTTATACAGAAAAGAAGCCCATAACTTAAAACAGGAAAACATAAAATCAAGCAACGTCCGCTCGGCTTCTAAATATTTTTGCAGCAACTTCAATTTTTTGGCAGCTACTGAGAACTTGGCCTTCCGCATTCGTCACAGCCACATTTTTATCACCAAGTGCCGTGGGTGTGCATGACCCAGTGTCTTGTGCCTAATCTGCGGCATTACGTGCAAGACACGCCTCTGTTACGACACAGTCCGATAGTGCGGAGTAATTAGGTGATTGACCGACGGTCAAGAGCGTGGTTTGACCCCAAGGGTCCTATATTGGCTGTGATTGTCACTTGGTGCTGGAGGGCTTAATTGGTCCAAGTGTTGTGATTGAATATAGGCGGCATAGTTAGACTTGATGGCGCGGCAGCAGCAAAGAATGTGGCTGAATGGATATTTTATTTAAAGTAAAAAAAAAATGCTATTTTAATCTATCATTAATTTTTAAGCCAGATTATGAGCTATCAAATGAGACATCCAGATTTCAATCGGTTCTGTAGTTTGACGTGATGCCAAAACAAACAAACAGACGCCATTTACAAAAATGTTATATTATAATATCTTGTTCAGTAACCAATATATGAATCGTAGATTATTTCATTTTTTAAAATATATATATATATATCTTTTTACCTTGGTTCTTTCCTGCTTTATTCCAAGTATAGATAATTAAATGAGGTGTACGGTCGAATATCGCTATAAAACCTGATATCGTCATCATAAGGGAGGGTAAGGGAGCTACCCTTTTAAAGGGGTCTTTTAAGTGGGGTATTCCAAGAATGTCACAGTCGAGTTACCACCCCACTTTCGAGAGGTTTACAGACTATGAATTTCAATGTTTCAACGCAACGATACAAATTAAAGAAAAAGCGCCTTGAATTGATAACCTCCTCTAAAATGGATTACAGTCGGAATGGACTCTTTCAGAGTGCAACTAATTACTTATAAACAAGCCTATGCAATAAAGCTTCCTATTAGCGAAAGAATTTTACGAATCGAATCCGCATTTCCGGAGACGACCTTCAAGCTTTGCCTCTTAAGTGCATCGAATCAGGCGTTACTTTGCGGAAATCCATATTTAACAAAAAAAAAAGTGGAAATTTATATAGCTTTAATTCCGCCTAAGGTGTCAGATGAATGTAAGATAGATCATTAAAAGAAGACTTAATCTCTAAGCTAACCATTTACTTTCAATATCGAAATCCCTATCGAAAAACCCTTTCTAGCTTCTAGCAACCTTTTTTGAATAAAAAAACCACCCCTTATATTTATCTACAAACCCAAACAACCCTAATGTGCCACCCTATACCAAAATCGAACTAACGCAAAACAACGTACATACATATTTATTCCCACTTCTCCTTTACCTATTTATTTTATAAGATAAACACGATCACTGTTGAAAACACAACCGTTGTGTTAGCGAACCTTACGCGCCGGCTGTTTCGCGAACAGAGCGGCTCACACAGACGGCACGCCATTGCTGGAAAACACACACGGTCCGTTTCGGTGTCTAAATGTAAAAACCGGTTCAGCAGTCAACGCGTAAAGAAATTCCTCAAGCTACGTACCTCATTCCCATATGCTAGTAGATGGTGCACTGTTATTAGGGATTTATACACCACCACCCAATTGGTGTTTTGTGTGCGCTCCACGAGCAGGTTGGCGAGCTGCGGTATCGACACATTGGGCTCGTTTGTGCAGTGGACTAGATCTGAAACAAAGGGATAGGGTGAGCATGTGAGATTGTCTGTAGAATTCCAGGACAAATATTTGTGTGAACCATGGGTTTGCATGCATTTGCTTTAAGTCTGAGTGCTGGTAACATGCTCTTCTGACGTTTCCGATTATCATGGTCACTTTGAAGGACTCGTTAAGGTGGCTAGGAGTGAGGGCTGGATTGGATAAGGTGAGTAGGTTAACACGTAGTTTCTGATTCCTTAGACACCTAAAGGGAATCTTCAGAGATCAGAATCTAAATATGTGATCCCGTTGTTATCGTAACGCGCCTTTTGCAGCTGCTAATTTAGGTCAGTTAGTTTCTAGGTCAAATCATGCAGGTCAATATTGGCCTAGTTTCCGTCGTTCGATTGAGTTAAAATTATGCACGCCTGTCTAGTTTCAATGATACAATATCGTGGTGACAGCGAGCTGATCTGACGATAGAGACGGAAGTTAGACCACGAATCTCCGGAGTGACCTTCTAAGTGATCTTCTGACTCCTAACTTACTAGCCATGGATCACGACTCGACAAAGGAGAAGAACCTACTGCAAGTCGCTTAGGAGTCCGTTGTCTACCTTCCGTATCAACCAGTAGATTGACTGCGTTTGGACTCTTGATGGGCTTTGAGTACTAAATACGTATTTTACTAAAAGCTCTTAGAAAAAAAAACAAAAAAACTAATTTTACTTTGAACCACTTAACAAAATAGAATTCCTATTCGAAACTAGAATCCCCATGGGAAAAGCGTCACGGAGCGGATGTGACGTACTTTTACCATTAATACCATTTGGCTCTGGGTTTTTCTCGGCTAATGTAGCTAACCTACCTTTGATATCTACGTATTCGGTTTTGAATGGAGTCTTATTGGGAAACACTATTTTTTAAATCAATACATTGGTCCCGGGCCCAACTATTTTCGTGAATCCACGCGTCATCTGCGTCATCACAGACGCATTGGAAAAATGGCCAATGTTTTAAGCTCAGAATATTGCAATGCAAGGCAACTAAATCTATCTTGATTTTGTAGTTTAATTAAGGAGCCTTAAAATTCCCGTCACGTACCCGATTTTCGACTTCCGTACCCCCTCGACACAATCGGAATACGTTCTTCACAATTTCTATTGCAAAGTCGTTATTCGAATGCATGTGATCGTGAATGAATTCGTCAGAATTGGATACGAAAACTTTTCGACACTTGTGAGTTTTTGTTTTTTTTTATAGTTATAAATGGTAAATGTACTTATCTAATAAGCACACAGTGAACTATTTCTACTTTCTGTAGAAGAAGCTCTGCATGTTATAGTTACGACGAGGAGACTCATTCCACATATTGCGGTACGTGGAAATAGGACAACGTAAACCGGGGTTTATGTCAGTTCCACGTATCTATATTTATGTAGCTTCCACGCTCAATATGAGCAATATTAACTAGGTACTGATTTAAGATAGGTGACGTCTTTCGGAGATGTTGATTATTATTAATGGAACGTAACCTACGCTACGTTAAAAGACGTCAGATAACAACGTCACAGTAGAATGTTTAGGCTAATACGTAAGTAGGCGAATGTAAAATTTGTTGATTTCAACTGGCACCGACCGAAATATCGTGAAATTTCTTCAGAAACATTTCTTTGTTTTATAAATACTAGCATCGCCCCGCCGTTTCACCCGTGGTATCTATTATCCTACAGTTAGTTTTGACGGTTTAAAAGTATCCTATGTTCTATTCCAATACCTAAAGTGTCTGAATATTACATTTCCTCAAAATCCGTTCAGCCGTTTGGGTTTGCACATACTTTCGCATTTATATTGGTAAGATACATAACCTAAGAAGGTCGCTGTCAGCTAAGGTGTGATATGTTTAGTTTCCTCAGTTATTTTCCATCTTTCTTTAATGTCAAAAGTATGTCACCCATTGATTCCTGTAATGAGTATATGTCACATTAGATAGCAGACAGTTTCCTCATATTGAGACCACCACACCAAAACAAGAGTAACCATTGTGTATTTTAATTATCTTACCATATTAGTTACTATTGCCGCCTACAATTGAACACGTAATCCTAATTGTGATAAAAAAGCAGATGTGAAAACGCTGTTACCGAGTGATAAAATTTGGATATAATTGTTACATAATTCTACACCAGCCCACCATACACACACAACTACTACATTGTAGTTTTTTTATTAATTTGACTGAGTGACGACACGACCAAGTCGTTTACCTGATGGTAAGCGCTACGCCTGCCCAATTCAATTTAATTTAATAATTCTGCGCGGCGCTGCACTGCGCTCGTCACCCTGAGACATCGGCTCTAAAGTCTCATATGCCCAGTAAATTCACTGGAAACAGTGCCTATCAAACCAGAACACAGTCATATTTGCACTCTACTGCTTGGCGGATGAATATCTGGCAAAGGTGTGGCACTTCCCCAGGCGGTCTCTTGCAGAAGAGGCCTCTCACTACATCCTTCTGATGATCTTTTTGTGATATTTTAGTAAGTTAATTCCTATGATCCTAATAAGTTTTGGCGTACCCTGTAACACACAGTCTAACTCTAATCCCAAGGATCAATGCTTAGAGCATCGACATCGATGAACAATATTATAATATAACTCTCAATATTACTAGAACAGTAAATATTTAATCTGCACATTCATTTAAACATACATCGAAAAGTTAGTATATGCAATCGAAATAATTACAAAACTTTTACCTCGAGCATCGCAAGAGTAAACCGCACCTTCAAATTAGAAGCTTCAAAAAATCGCTGTGTCCGGCCAAACAAGAAATCTAAGCCACCAGAGACGATAAGCATCTTTTTCCAGAAGGGTTTACTATCGACCCAGTTCACGCGACCGGCTATAGGCATCTGCATTCTGCCAGAACGGATGTAGCCGCCAGAGAGCTTACCGCCTACGTAAAATTTCCATTGATTATTATTTTGCTACAACATACAGTACGGTAATCAATTTAATTACTGGCTGTTTGGTCGTAAACATGTATAAAAAAAAATAAAGCTCTTTTGATGGCAGTTTCTTAAACTTGGAATGCTCGTGACGAAACTGCTTTGCGGTCGTAACTAAAACAGCGCCGGCAATACTAGGGTTCCTGCTTCATGCGAAATTACAATTTAGTTTTTGCTGTCTATCACAGCGTAGACTAAGTAAAGATTTGTTGTTCTTTACACTGTGCGTTGGAGGGCACGTCAGCGCGTCGCTTTTGTTATCGATGGTTAGCATTCCTTCAGTTCTCTGCTGAAAACACACCCGTGGTGTTTTTCATAACTTGCCGCGAGTGCGGGAAAACACAACTGTGGTGTTAGCTGTATGGGAAAACACTTCGGCGTGTGCAGAGCCGCAGCCGTGGCTAGACAAGAAAATCGGCTCTGCAGCCAAAATGTTAAGACTCCCTTCCCTTGGCCACGGGCACAGATTAGGGAGATTTGAAAATCCGTCGCCATGCTCAGTTCGGGGTGTTCCGGAATTCTAGTGGAAGTCCTCGAGAGGCAGTCCAATTCTTGGCTTAGCGGGACTATGTCGTCACTTAAGGTATCGTGTCACTTACCGTGAAAATGTGAAATGCATTATGTGAGAGATCGCGTGACACGTTAGGGATTAATACTAGGTGAGATAGAAGTCATAAAATATATACCATCAGCAAATTAAGGACGGTACTGTGCTTGCTTTACCAATACCACCATAAGCAGTGGTTGAAATACAAGCTTTACAATAAGTCGTACTATTTGCAAGATCCAACACCTCGATTACATCAAAGCGATTGCATCAAAACAAGTTATGCAAGTTATAACAGTTTTTATTTTGTAGACATTACTATCTATTTAGAGACTGGACATCGCCGATATGACCTTTGGATTCTGTGGCAATATAACAGCTAACATTTGCGGTTCTGTTTGGGATACGCCCACTTTATTGGTCTGTAATGTAATTGAAATTATAGAATAGAATAGAAAAACTCTTTATTGTACACCAGAAACAAAAATAAACACAGTACAGAAGAATTACAATAGGTAAACAAGGGTAGTACAATGGGCGGTCTTATCGGTGAAAGCAATTTCTTCCAGACAACCTTATAATTGCAAGAATGTATTGATTAGAACCAGTATCTATGCTATCATTATAAGCTAGTATTTGATTTGTTCACTGATTAAAATCCCCCGCGATCCCAACTTTCCTTCGCTATTGTAACTTTACCGCATTAAAACTTTTGACGTCATTAGTGGGAGGTTTCAACAGAGTATTGTTTGTTCCATTAACTTCCATAATTCCAACACAATCGGTGTTGATGTACCTATATGTAAAGGTACACACGTATACGAGATAGCTTCGCTTTCATTTCCATAACCAAATCAAACCAATTGAGTAGCTTCGTTTTGCGAACTGGGAAGAATTTGAAATCCCTGCCAGCATCTTATTTTACGAATGGAACAGTATAATACAGTCTCGTTTTACAATCTGGTATCCTTTAAGTGAGCTGGTGTCCATGACCGTACCGCTTACGAGTACAATCAGGTGAATTAGCGGTCAAACATGGTATGACATTTGCGATACAAAAATATCCGACACATGTGTATATGATCCACTGTTTTTGGCAAAGATCTTTATCATGATATGGAATAGTATCGCAGGAATGGTTACATTCAGGTCTGATATTCAAGGCCTATTGTATAGGCCCTGAATCTCGTCTATCGCTGTCAAAATCGGCGACTTTGACAGCGATTAACTGGTCAAAAACGACTGTCTACCATCGAGATTTCCTCTAACCTTGACACAATCACTTTCTACCGTCTGCACAGGCCAGCCTTAGCAATAAAAAAACCTGTTTCTCTCATTCACGGCATTGCAGCTCATTATTTTCAAGTTAACGGGTCAAGTGCAAACACAGAACAGTGATTTTGTTACGCCGCGTTGTTTGTGACCTCTCTACCTCTACGCATTGTAGTGGCGTAATTGCCTTGTTTCTCTATTGCTTTGTTGTCGGCATTCGAACTGTCAAAACATCGCTGGTTGAAATCTCACGAGTGCGAAAAGCTATGAATATTTTTTGTCTGCAATGGCATTTTTGGCATCAAAGCGTGACATAACTTTTATTTTTGTCCGTCGCTAACCTCTAAATCGGGTTTTAGCAAAACCTCAATTTAATCCAAACAGCTACACAACTTTAATAGTCTTGGTTCTTAAATTAATCATGTTTATGATAGCTATGCAATGTGACCAGATTAAATTAATTAACGCAATTCCAATGACCTCGAAAATAAACTAATAAATGCATTACCAAATTTCATCATCATCATCATCATCATCAACCAATATTGTCCCACTGCTGAGCACGGGTCTCCTCTCACTTTCGTGAGGAGGGTAACGCCTTAATCCACCACGGGGCCCCGGTTCGGATTGGTGGATAACATACCTACCTCCGAAATTATTCTCGGATAGGTATGTGGGTTTCCTCACGATGTTCTCCCTCACCGAAAAGTGATTGACGATTACATATACACATGTTTTACAACAAATTGGTACGTGCCCGCACTGTGATTTGAACTCACGCACGTCCCTCTACTTGGAAGGTAGAAGATCTTCCACTGATTGATGTTATACGCGACAGAGGCTACGTCCCAGCAGTGGACGTAATAAGCTTATGATGCAACGACTCTAGTAAGTACATTCCTCAAGTCTATGTTCGTGTGAATGTACATTTAACTTTATGGCACTATTATGAGAGATTTTTTGTAGCGGTAGGCCTCTTCTGCAAGCGACCACCTGGGGAAATACCTTTGCCACACCTTTGCCAGATATTTATCCGCCAAGCAGTAATGTGAAAACAATACTGTGTTCCGGCTTGAAGGGCACAGTTTCCAGCGAAATAACTGGGCATTAAGACTTTACAACCTATGTTTTAGGGTGCCGAGTGCAGTGCCACGCAAGATTATGCAATGCTAAGTTCTGGGTGGCGCTGTAACTGTTATGGGCAGGTGTGGGTGGCGCTTACCTTTAGGTGAACTTGTTCGTCTAAATACTCAGTCATATAAAAAAAAGTAATATGGATGTCGTTACGTTAGGTATTTCCGAGTGCCTGTCGACCGCTTGTAGAATGTAATCAATATTCCCATCACAGCACGAGCGTGATATTTACGTATTGAATGAAAATTTTTTTGTTGAATGGAGCTTTGGGCTTTTGGATTGCTATTTTAAACGATAGATAGAAAATGTTATTTACGGATACGGATATTGGAAAAGTATTAGATTTTCAAAGGTTATTAAAGGTCGATGGTCTCTATAAGAACCGACAACCGGTGGGGTGACGATTTCTAGAGTGGAGACCGCGTTTGGACAAACGTAGTGTAGGACGCCCGCCGGCAAGGTGGAGTGACGACTTGCGGAAGACGGATGGCATGGACTGGACAGGAAGAGCCGTAGATGGGGCTCAGTGGCGTTCATTTGGAGAGGCCTACGTCCAGCAGTGGACGAGTGTGGGCTGATGATGATGATTAAAGGTCGAAAAATGTGTGCCTGCATCAATATTTTTTGTATCTCCGATTCAAACATTATGTCGCTGTCTTGGTTGAAACACCGCGGTAGCAAGATTACCGAACGAACTATAGCTTTGCTTCGTGCGAGAACTTTCGCAACTATCGGAAGAAATCAGCAGAAGTTATTATGAATGAAACAAATATATAGATAAAAAACTGTTTGTACCCGACGCGGTGGCATAAGCTACTACTAGCCTTTGTTGGGGAAACTATCTCTATACAATTAAATAAAACCAAGTCTCGGGTAATAATAGCTAATAATACAGTTGAATCAAATTACGTGAATTCTTCATGCAATTAACTGAACGCGGTTTTGGTCCATTAACGTACGAGAGTGACTTTGGTAACGTCGGTTGCCTATATACAACTCTACACAAACCAAGTAGGTATTCACTATACAACGATACGTCTTGTACAGTCAGCGCCGAAAGTCTTTAAATATGTCAAAAATTTCAACGTAAAATTAAAGCAACATTTTAATTTTACTCGCGTAAGATTCTAAGCTCCAAAACACAAGCAGCATAAGAGGTGAGGCCTCCTGATGCCCTGAAGGCGCTCGCCCTGTACGATCCACCACTAGAAAGTTGTCAAGAAAAGCCTAAATACCTTTTTCATGTTGCCTGTACTGTCGATTTCTTGAATGTCTTTTAGAATTAAATGCCTTAGAAGCCAGAATCTGTGAATCTGGTTGGAAACAAAACTACGAACCTATGCGAACGACCCATTCTGATCTAGAAGCCAAGATTTGTTCAGGCAATTTTGTAGCTAACTGTACAGTTAGTTATTCCGTGGATGACGTGCACAAATTGATTAAGTGCTCTAGGCTTCGTGGAGCCACTTGTTTATTGATGGATGCACCTTTCTGGATAGTTACGTTGTTCCCAGGGTCATGGCTGTAGATTCTGTTCTAGCATTTCTAGAAACAAAACAATTAGCAACTATGATTTTAACATAGTATGGGTGTCCACCAATTCACCTACCAATCCGGGCCGGGCTCCCGTGGTGGATTATGGCCTAACCCTCTTCACGAAAGTGAGGAAGACCCGTGCTAAGCAGTGGGACGATATGGGTTGTTTATGATGATTCATGAGTATTGGTGTTTGTTTTAATAAGACATCTCATTTATAATAATCTGTCAATGGCCACTGGATGTTTAATTCGGGTAGTTTGTAAGCGGAACATCTTATAAACGGGAGGACCTTGATCGCACGTAAAGCCATTAAATTAACGCTTGCAGTTTTTATGACCGCTTGCCGACGCGATACCTACTTGAATCTTTCAATTTTCATCAGCATTTTTAAATGGTTAGGTTTTCGTTCTAAGAGGTAGCGAAGTAATCTCCGAACGTAGGCGTAAAACTGATGATACAAAATATTTTTTTTTTATCCAACCAGCTGACGGAACGAGCAGGTAATTTCCCTGGTGGTAATAACCGCTTTTATAGGTTCATGGAGCTATCCTGAATATTTGTTTACAATACCTTCATGCATTATTGTGATGTCCTGTAATTTTGTTGGAAACAGGGTCGTTGCCTGGCAGAGATCGCCCTAACACTTTCACTGCTGAGCCGATTCTCTTGTCAAGCCACGGGTGCGGCTCTGCACACTCCAGTGTTTTGCCATACAACAAACACAACAGTCGTGTTTTCAGCACTGAACTTGTCAAGTGTTTTTTTTCTCTTTGTTTTATTACATTTTGGTATTGCACATTGGGGCGTACCAATAGAGGTAGACCTACTTACCCCAACTTTTAAAATCACCGTGGTCTCGACCTACCCCAATAAATAAAATATGAGTGTGTCGTGCCCTAATAAGTATAAGAAAGTGTCAACATCATAACGATAGTAAGACAAGCCGTATAAGGCATCGTTCACAACATACGCATAGTTAGACAGTACGCAGACAGACTGACCTTTGTAAGAGTATTGACATGACGCAGGTTAAATGTGAATGCATAGTTAAAAATGTATAGAAAATTGGCACATGTGGTGGCTGACAATAAGTTTGGTTGTTACTGTGAATTATGCCTTAGGTGTAATCACTGCCTATTGCAACGCCATTCAAGTTATTTTGAAGTAAACTAGGGATGTTACGGAGCTTCGACTCAGACTCCGATGAGTCGGTTGATATTACTCCTCCGGTTCCGACTTCGGCTCCGACACATTTAAATCGGAGATCTTGCGACTTTGATAGACAATTCATTTGATTTAATTTGATAACTGTTATTGAAAACATGAACATTTTTTGCTCATGTCAAGTAATTTTATTATTGTTTAATTGAAATTAAACAGGCTGATTGAATAATGTTTGCACTATTTTATTTTATGAGGCCTGCTCTTAACACATCTCTCTAATACCACCACCTCCGACTCCGACTCCGGTTCCGACAAACCAAATTTAAAAACTCCGACTCCGACTACGGTTCCGATTGAACCACCTCAGTAACATCCCTAAAATAAACCACGCAACAGTGTAATACCTTTACCACTCAATAATGCAATTTCATCTCGTAAACTTGTGAAAATATAAATACCTACTCTCTAGAAGATATATTGATCGAAATTCCTATCTAGATGCCTAGGGCGAATCTAGAACTTTTCAGACGGTCTAGCGGTTAATTTGTATGGAGGCTCTAGCTTTTTACGATTTAGGTCAAGCTCTAGAATTGAGAATAGGCGAGTACTATTTGAGGCCATCAATATCAAACATTAAGAGTTATCTATTACAAATAAATAAAATTGAAGTGTCTGTTTGTAATATTAAAATATCCACTTTACTTCATGCATATTTAATTTTTATTTTATATATATATACAACAACAAACAGACAGACATATATCATATATATATATATATATCTGTCTGTCTGTTTGTTCCGGCAAATCTCTCGAACGGATGGACCGATTTTGACCGGACTTTCACTGGCAGATAGCTGATGTAATAAGGAATGACATAAGCTACTTCTATTTTAGAAAAAAATCTTTGGTTAAATATTCCACGCGGACGAAGTCGCGGGCACAGCTAGTCATACAATATAAACAGGAAAGGTTTATCATATTGGTATTAATTTGGAATAACGGAAACAAAATTATTGCGACTGCACTGCACTAGTCACCCTAAGGCATTGGTTTTAATGTTTCATGTCCAGTAGTTTCCATCGGATTGGTGGAAAACATACCTACCTCCGAAATATTCTCGGCTAGGTATGTGGGTTTCCTCACGATGTTTTCCTTCACCGAAAAGCGAGTGATAATGATATATACTTATGCTTCTTATATAAACACACTAGCTGTGCCCTGCCACGCTTCGCTGTGGCACATTCGCACATTCGCTGATATGTCACTGATGAAAAAAATAGATAAAAACAATCCTTGATGCGGATTATATATCATGCTAAAATTTCAGCTCGATCGGTGCAGAACATTTTGAGTTTTTGAAGTGTACACAAACCAACATAACATTTTTTTTTTTTTGTATGTGCCCGAAAAATTATACAGATGCTTAAATAAAAGCTTCTATCACATTATTATTATAAAAGAGACCCGAATCCAGTGGTAGAGTCAGTGGACATTCAAGAGTGCCGTCTTGGGGCTCACATAAACTTTTGATTTCGGCTAGACAAATTTCAAATAAAAAGAGACGTTAAAACAAGATCTCTACTTCACAGGGGTTATACCGTCGGATACACAGTACATCATCCTGATAACACAGGAAATGGGTCTGTCATGTTATCATATTTAGTTCCAATTACACATACACATGTTGTCTCTAAGCAGACACTCGGCAACAATGTTGCCAGATGCATTGGGATGGTTCAAATAGGCGATTACCGTGCATGCCTGTTGATAACGTGTTAACAATTGTTTTTTTTAATTGACTTAGTGACGAGACGAGCAAGTCGTTCACCTGATGGTAAGCGATACGCCTGCCCATAACAGTCACAGCACCACCCAGAACACTGCATTGCATAATCTTGCGCGGCAATGCACTGCGCTCGTCACCCTGAGACATCGGCTCTAAAGTCTCATATGCCCAGTAATTTATCTGGAAACAATTCCCTTCAAACCGGAACACAGTAATGTTTGCACAGTACTGCTTGCCGGTATCTGGCGATATCTCTATAGTAGATATCTGTTAATTTTGTAGGCTTTTTTTTATTAATGTCACTTGGACACCCCCATTACACAATCTATTTTCACAAGTGTTAATTCTGAAATCTCATTAAAACATGAAAATAAATTAGTAATTTTATTTATATGATTTAAGTGGAAGATTCTTATTTGCTAAAAGTCTATTGGATTTTTAATTATTTGTGTATGTATAGGCAGTTTAGATTTTGTTGTCTTTAAAACTGAACAACTATTTTTATAGTGATTGAATTATATCTTTTATTATAATAACTCTTAGAAGTAGTCAATTAATATCGTAAATTATGATGTTGCTACTACATTTTAGGAATACTATACGTACGTATGTCTTTTTGCATCATATCTCTAGAGGAAGTACATTCCATTTTGATCCTGTAAAAATACCTCCGTATCTCCCAATTTCGGGCGATGTGTCCAGATACTATAGTAAAAACCACGATAGTTGGGGTTGGCATAGCTAGGCCAAGTTCCAAGCCCCTAAAAAAAAATATATCTCGATTCCAATAAACTAACACAACAATAGAAAACACAGTATTTGCTGTGTTCACTCAATATCATTTTATCCTACTGATATTATTAAAACTACAGTAACTGTCTGTTGTGTCCTTTTCACCGCTATATGGCTAAAAGGATCTTGATAAAATTTGATGCGGAGATAGTTTGAACCCTGGGGAGAGGCATAGGATACTTATATCACTATAAAATTTTTTTTTTTGTTTTTACACGGACAAAGTTCTTGTCAAAAGCTAATATACTTACAATAGACATTGGTGATTACACAAACATGGCCATTAAACAACGGCTCAGACACTGTGATGACTCACGATTAAAAGGAATCATGAATATTAAATGATATAATATATATATATATATATGTCAAATGAATTAATTGACGGAGTTAATTGGAACAATTTGTCATATTAAGCTTTATGATTTTTTTTGTTTATAAATAGAAATGAAATGACTTCTATTTCTATGTATAGAATGCTTTTCAATTTATTTCTATAAAGGGCAGTGTTATTATATTGTATGTATTTCGACATGGTGGGGTCGAGCATCAATATATCTTTCGCAGATGCTGTATAACTTGTAGGCTGTGTATTAACAAATACGGCCAAACAATTAAAAAAATCAACTGTCTATGTAAATGCCGCATGGGAGAGATTAAATAATCAGCAACAGACATGTGAGGCCATGAATATATGGAATTGTATTGAAACAAATATAGCTGTTACATGCAACTTTGCAGCTATATTTTAGAAGAGATTTTACACCACACCCACCCCAGGCAAGCTACGTTGCTTGGTTGTGCTGAAGGGTTCAGATAGCGAGGTGGGAGGTGGTGAAGAGCAGAGGTGTGTAAGGGTGCTATGGCTCATGCAGCATTTGGAGTGACCCTTATAAAGTTTTTATTAAATAATCAGATTCTACTGGCTGATTTTAGATACAAAATTATCAGTTTTCAAGTCAGATTTACAAATATGTATAAATCAATAAATAAATTTATAATTACATGAAAGAAGTAATGGACCTATTTTCTGTACATTATATAAATATAATTTGGTCTTTAGCATTTACAATAAGCTACTGTTCCTCAATATATTATGTATATATTTGTTATTATAGTGTCTGTCTGTTTATTTGTTTGAACTGATAGAAATGTAGTTTCCACTGTTCAATGGCTCAGAAGCTATTGATAAAAGTGGTGGTAGCCTAGTTGGAGAATATCTGCCTTCCAAGGAAAACATGTGGGTTCAAATCCCAGTGCGGGCACGTACCAATGTGTTTAGGCAAAAAGTATATGTATGTAATAATCACTCCCTTTTCAGTGAAGAAAAACATTGTTAAGGAACCCACATACCTACCCGAGAATTTTTTTGGAGGTAAGTAGTATGTTATCCACCAATCCAGACCGGGCCGTCGTGGTGGAATATGGCTTAACCCTCCTCACGTAAGTGAGGGGAAACCCATGCTCAGCAGTGAGACAATATGTTTAGATGATGATGATGATAGGCAGCACACTACTACAAGACCACTGGCCTTTTGTGAGAAATCTTATATTTATTTAAAAATACTTGTGTGATGGAACATGGGAATAACAGCTAGTAAATAAACAGCTGTTTATTAAGTCAAACACAATGAATCATTTATTCCAAGTAAATAACCGGTGTACCAGTTAGATTCTTACATAAATCTTAGACAAGTGGGTAGTTAGGAATCAGGTTTTATTCGAACAAACACGTTTTTATTTCAATCCTCCACTGTAACATGACATAACGAAATGTATGTCAAGAGATCGGTTCTAACACAAATAAGAGACGTTAAAAATTTCTCATTACTCTTTAGCAAAAAACTATGTTTTAAATTATATTCTGTAAGACGACGGCGAGTGAATCAAATTAAACGCGCGATCGTTTGCTTGGGTGTTCAAGACCGTAGAAATGTTATCGACCATTGACGGTCAATTTGTCGTGGTGGCGACTTCGTCATTTCTTTTCACCCAACGTTAACAGCTCAATACGAAGAAAACTACAGTAGAGATTAGAGGAGAAAACAATACTTACAATCTAAATGTTTCTTTTTAGGAGCTATCATTTCTTCAGTGGTGGCTTTGCAGACGGACTTGGCTAATCCCTGCCCGGCTATGCTGTGACGGGCGGCTAAGAGCCTATCGTTTATAGTCTGACCCGCCATCCTCACGTTCAGTCCTGACATAAACTATTTACACAGCGAAACAACACTGATTTTCGCCTTTTTTCAACAAATTCACAAAATTACGACGATGACGGGTAAAATAATGTCACCGCCCCCCCGACTGGCACAATACTAAATTCAAGATGGCGGAAGCAGGCAATCGGGTTAAGTGTTGCACTATTAAAAAATAAATGCCAGCAATATTGGACCGGCCGGTTTTCCAATACACGGCTACCGGTAAATTGTAATTAAAATACATTCTAAATTAATTTTATTGCCCGCTTCTGAGGGATTAACATTAATAATTACTTACTATGATTTTAACTAAGATTTTTTTGTACGAAATTATTCCGGAATGTTTGAAATAGCGACACAAGAGATAAAAATAGCACATAATAATAATGCCTCCTTCTGACCTCATTTCAAAATAAGACAAACCGTGTATGACCAAAATAATGATTAGCCTATGATTTTACCTAAGATTTTATTGTATTAATTAATTCCGGAATGATTGAAATAGCGACACGTATGAAAAGCATTTTGTACATAATAATATTGCCTCCTCCTGACCCTACTTCTTTCTCTAAAAAAAAAAGAAAATAAGACAGGCTGTGTATACCCAAAATTAATGATAACCTATGATTAATAATTCCAGAATGGTCGAAATAGCGTAACTAAATAGCAAAACTTTTTTTTTTTTTTTTTTTTTTTTTTTTTTTTTTTAACCCGGGGGAATCAACCTTATTGATACCTCGGCCTTGGGGGAGGCCGGCTGGTTATGTGGGGGTCCCCCGTCAGCGCGCATCCTAGTGATGCGCGCTGACTGGGTGTACCCACTAAAAACCCCGGGGTGTTCACCTCTCAGCGTGTTGGGGTGGTCACGGGATCGCTCTCGCGCTACCGCGGCAACTAAATAGCAAAACTTAGCGTAACTTACGCTACCAATCAGGTACCAGTACCAGTGAATGTTAAGACGTCAGCCATAATGTTTTCTGAAGGGCAAATAACCAATAATTTTTAATTTAATCACGTAGGTAGGTACCTTAGGACGCCCATCGTGAATAATGTTTTAGTTGATAAAGAGTTCTTTGCCTATTACATATTCCCAATTTTGCACAAATGCATTTTCCCGTGAAACGTCAACTTAAAATCTTGAGGGTAGATTTCGCACAATTCAATGGTTATCGATTAATGATAAAGCAGTCAAGTTGGTGGAAACAAAACATTTTTGACAGTACATTACTGTCATTATGTCATAAATAAAAAATGTCATTTTTTTGTCTATGGATAAAAAATAAATATTGTTTTCTTTGTTTATAATATATTATTGTCTATGACATGACATATGTTCAAGCGGCCATATTTTCTTGGGCGACGACTAGAAAATCTTCGTTTTGGACTTTCGCCTTTTAATGGAACTAGATATAACTAATTCCATAACTCGTAGTTATTTTAGAATACTTTAGTTTCCGTGGTAAATAATTTTCTAAACTAAAACAACTATGTAGTAATACCAAAATGTTGGCGTGATCGGTTTTGTATCGTTGGCAACAAGAAAAATAATTGCATCGGAGTTGGGTTCGTTCGTGAGGTACTCAAGTGCAGGCTACTTGATATAATTTCGTAAAACAAAATGGGAAAGAAGCGACCTAAATCGAAGGTACCCAAACAGCTGCCTGGTCAAATTGCTACGACTGAGAATTACTCCAGCGAATGTATAGCAGATGAGATGATTGCCGCAGCAATGAGTTCAGTGCCCCCTCAAACCGTTCTCATGAAGGTCTGCCGACTGTGTGAAACCAAAGATGGTCCGTTCCTCAACATTTTTGACGCTGATAAAGTGACTATCAAGAAAATTGAGGAGGTTATGCCGTTTGGAGTAAGTTTCTTCAAGAATTATTGTTTCCTAATTTTGCTGTTTTCCACTGTTCTAATAAGGAAGCCTACAATGTGTTGTTAGAAGAAGTTACATACATAGGTATGATATAGGTTTTGCAGCCAATGTTCTTGGTATGCCACCAATAAATAAAACTGCAAAAGTATGTTTGTTAATTATTATGTTAGTGTCACACCCATTACTTTGAGGAATCAAAGTCGAGTGTAATTCTATAATTAACACCTCTTAAACCGGCACACAGTCACACCACACACTTCACACACATCACTTGCACTTCACACACATCACTCGCACATCACACACACACACACACACACACACACATTTTGTAGTGGGAGGCCTCTTCTGCAAGAGACCACCACACCTTTGCCGGATATTGTTCCGCCACGCCGTACATAGTATGCCAACATTTCTGTGTTCCAGTTTGAAGAGCAAGGTTTCCAGCAATATTACTAGGCATATGAGATTTTAGAGCCGATGTCTCAGAGTGACAAGCACAGTGCAGTGCCGCTATATTTTGATATTAATTCTAACACACACATACACATCACACCCACATCACTTCCACATCACAATAATTTCAGGATAAAAATAAGCTGATTAAACTGTAGCTGCACAAGTAAGTAAAATGGATGCCGAGTTCAAAGTGAACATTATTAAAGGTTAAATCATCTTAAAGTTAATCATTGACTTGTATTGTTTTAGCAAAGGGCAGCAAAATACAAAAATTACTTATTTAAAATGCCTATCAGAAGTGTAAAAAAATACTAAATGGCAGCTGCAAGCTGCCATATTGGTTTTGTGGTGGATTTAAAAATGACCCAAACCTTCAAGTGAGATATCATAATTCAATACATGCACCTATGCATAGACACATAAATTGTGCTGTTGTATAAAATAAATTAATAAGTAAACCGGTTTCATGGCGATAAGTTTTCCACCAAACTAATATATTTGAAGATAAATTAAAAATATATTTAACATGTTCACTGCTGTAAACAAACATGGCTGGTGTATTTTTAATAACTTGCTGCGAGTACATGAAAACACAACTGTTGTGTTAGTGGTATGGGAAAACACAACAGTGTGTACAGATCCGTAACTGTGGCTAGACAAGAATAATGTCTCAGCAGTCAAAGTGCTAAAAATTATAAATCCGATTGCAAACTAAACTGAAAAGAGGCAAACAAGCTTAGATTCTTCATTATTTTAGCATTGTGAAATGCAGTCATAGTCCTTGCAGTTGTAACATGAAGAGAAATGCATAATGTGTCTTGCCTCAGCTTTAGATGTTGAATTTCCACATCACTACTGCTATGAGTTTTTGTGTTCACTTGGCTCACTCCATTAGTATTATGACCTGTTTTCGCATACCCTTGTTAAGCAAACATCTTGAAAAATTACCTCGACTGCATAATAGCTGTTTTTTTTTTACTTTTGAGTCCGCACCTCGCCCCTGACACCATGCCATACCAATGATTTGCAGTTGTTGCCACACCCCAGACATTTCATACAAATTAGCTGATTTGACAACTCCCACAAATAAATGACGTTTGTACACGCACCAAATGTCTGTGTAAATACAGAAACATACTGTGCGAGCAAAACAAAGGATTACCTGCTAGTGCGAAAGTTCATACAAACTGTTTGTCTATTAAATTTGAGCGTGTAGTATTGATAGTACCACCCAAGGAAGTGTTAGAAAAGTAAAAGGAATCCATACTAAATTAGCAACTTTTTACTAGTTCACTTGTTTTATTCATTAACACGTCCACAAAGCTTTCAAGTCATGACATCATCTTTATGGCTTAAAAGCTGTGTTGTCAGCTCTAAAAACTTGTGTTGAGCTCTATAGCTGTATTGTTTTTAACACAATTTAAGCTGTTTTTAGCTTGTTTTGGTATATCCATGAGATGAGAACATATTCTTAGTACTACATGGGATATGTGCCTAAAATAAACCATTATACTTAGTTGTAATTCCGATATGAATGACTTTCTGAGGCACTGTTTCAAGATTTGGTAGATTGAAAGATTTTTCATTAAAATTTGCTTTTGATTGCGCATTATTTTTTTGTCAGTGAGAGTTAAATAATCCCAGTGCGGGCATGTACCAAGGTGTTTCTTGTTGAAACATTTAAACTTAAATAGAAACTTTTCGGTTAATTACATAATATTTACGTAAAACATGGCTTTTGTTTCAGATTGCGGAAAATGATGATCTGCCACACAAAATTTGCTTCCGCTGTTCAGCTAAAGTGGAAGAGCTTTTTGAATTCATCCAAAAGTGTGTCAAAACTCAACAGAGTTTGCGAACTGCTATGGGTAAGGAAGGCCCTCTTGTAACTAAAACTAAAACTCGAGCACTGTGGGAAGAAAAGCTAAATAAAACCAATTTATCAAATGAAGATATTTGCAATGCATTAATAAAAAAAGCAATGGAAGGAATCAAAAACATTCCCTTAAATACATTGCCTTTAGAAGAAGACAAACTTCAACAACCATCAGCCAGTAAACAAACAAAAACAAACATAGAACTACAAAAGACATCGAAAAAAGACAAAGAACTAATGTGGATGTCAAGTAAAAGTAGTATCACATATCTATCTGATGATGATCCGGATGAGGTATCTCTCAAGCAGGTTAAGTTAGCAATTGATAAATGTGACGACAAAGTTCCATCAAGTAGATCATCGCGATCTAAAAAAATGGATACTTTACTTGACGGATTGCCTGAACCTGATAAAAAATTTAAACATTACCCAACTCGTAACTCACAAAATAAATTTGAACCGGCACCTGTAGACATAGAATCTACTAATGATTCGAAGCTAAGTGAAGATCAAAACACAAGTACGGTTGTAAGTGATAATAGGAATAAAGAGAAGTCTGGAATCAGAAAAGATAAGGCTAAAGATGAACCAGCAAAAGTAGAAGAAACTCTAGAACCTATCAACATTATGGATCATGTGAGTACTATAAAAGTGAATCATGTGGGTACACTGTTCCTTTGTAAACTTTGCAACCGAAATTTCTTGAAGAAAGATGTTGTTATGACTCATGGTTGTGCTAAAAACAATGTACCTAAAGACAGCTTCTTACAAAATCATGTACCTCGTCCAGATGTACCTAAACCGTCTACTGTTAAGTATATAAAGATGGATAAAGATTTTAAAAAGTCGATTGTATCTGAAAATAAACCTGTTGACAATAAACGTGCGTCATCTGATTGCATACGAGTAAATATTCCTGTACAGCCGGAAGCTAAATTAAGGCCTAGAGCAGGCCCGGCTAGTAGAGTGAAATTACACAGACAAGTTTCTGAAGAACCCACACCGCCGCCGGCGCCTATAGGTACATATCCCCCTACATTTGCACCTTCGGCTGTAGCTAAGCCAAATATTTCTCAAACAGATAAACTCGTAATTCCTTCAGTTCAATTCCCGAACATACCAAGCTTGAATTCTCGTTACAAATTAGTGCCTGGCCCAAATAATACTTTTACGTTAGTCGAAGATTCTGATCAGCAAAATTTTAAAAAACCGTCTGTGGAGTCTATTCATGCTGAAATAAAAAGTAAAAAAAGAACAGCCACCAATGCTAAGAATGTTGAAAACCCTAAAGATGCACCTACAACACTTGTTGATGAAGTGATTGATTTGGATGATGGCATTCCAAGTCCACCACAAACAATCATGCAACCTTACCCGGTTGGGCAACCTTATCCAGTAGGGTTATTTCAAACAGTTCCACACAATTCCGGAGTTTTTGCATCTAAGACACATCCGCAACCACCAGCATTTACAACACCTGCAATGAAAAAACAATCTTACACTATTGTTAAAACTGGAAACCCTAGTAAATTACTAATATCCACCAAACCTCAACCTGTCCATGAAGAACCTCCGCTAAAAAAGCCGAGAAAAACTAAACTAGAAGTAAGACAAATTAGCAAAGAACTTAATAACGTTGTAGAAGACAATCCCCCACCAAAAGATGGCGGTTTCTTTACCTTTATCAATGTAGATCCCTTAGTGCAACCGTCATATGTTTTGCCTACAGATAATATTATTCAGGAATCACAGATCTCTACATCCACTCCTGCGTCGAAGGCGATCGTAGAAAGTAATGAAAAAGAAAAATATGGATGTAACATGTGCGGAGAAAGGTTTTCCAGAGAAAAGAAATTATTATCACACATACAATCGCATTACAACCAAATGGACGAAGAAGATCAGTTGAGAGCAGAAAAGAGTGGCCCTAAGAAAAAAGTACGATAATTGTAAGCTCAAACATTTTGATGGTACAGGCAATGCATTTATGGGGTTTAGGCTCGGAATGCCCAATTCTCCAAATGGCATAAAATATGAGTCTCAAAAAGACCAATATTCAAAATGGTCAATTCTAAAAAAGATCAATTTTCAAAATGGCCAATTTTGTAAAAAAACAATTCTCGAAATGGACTATTCTAAAAATGGCCAATTCTCGATATGGACTATTCTAAAAAAGACCAATTCTCGAAATGGACAATTCGAAAAAAGACCAATTATTAGAAGGACCAATTCCTATTCGCAAAAGAACAAATTCTCGTAATGGCCAATTATTCAAAATTAAGAAATATGAACAAAAACTATTTTTATTTATTTTTATCCCTATATTTTTTTATCTTATTTTCTTAATAAGGACTTAATAATTATTATTGCAAATAATAATAAAATAGTAAAGAAACGTCGATGAACATCGGTTTCGTTATTTGCAAGACTAACAAATAAAATATGACTGTATTCAATATTTTCTTAAAATAACTTGGTCGTTTTGCGAATGGCCATTTCGAGAATAGGTCCTTTTAAGCATTTTTTTAGAATTGGGAATTTGGAGAATTAGTCATATTGAGAATTTGTCACCTTGAGAATTGTCCATTTTGAGAATTGGTCATGTTGAGAATTAGGCATTTTGAGAATTGGTCATGTTGAGAATTAGGCATTTTGAGAATAGGTCTTTTTGAGAATTTTCCATTATGAGAGTTGTGAATTTTGAGAATTGGCCATCTTGAGAATAGGTCCTTATGAGAATTATCCATTTTGAGAATTGGCCATCTTGAGAATTGGTCATATTAAGAATTGGCTGTTTTGAGAATTGTCCATTTAGTGAATTTGTCTTTTGAGACTCATAACCCATTTTGAGAATTGGTCCTTTTGAAACTCATGACATTTCGAGATTTGGTCCTTTTGAGACTCATGACATTTTGAGAATTGGTCCTTTTGAGACTCATGACATTTCAAGAATTGGTCCTTTTGAGACTCATAACATTTTGAGAATTGGTATTCTGCGCCTAAACCATTTATTGTAAGTGTTTGATGTGTTAGTATATCAATATAAGATGTTAATTGTTTAATTTTAGTTTTATTTAAGTTTTAGTATAAAGCCCTCTTAGACGGTCAACACAGTTTGTCAAATAGTGAACTACTATGAAATTTTCATTTGTTACCATATTAAAATTTTAAACAACAAAAGTCTTTAACGCTTTTACTGCTGAGCCGTTTTGCTTGTCTAGCCACGGGTGCGGCTCTGCACGCGCCGTAGTATTTTCCCATACAACAAACACAACGGTTGTGTTTTGCCGTACTCGTGGCAAGTCATGAACGACACGACAGTTGTGTTTTCAGCAGTGAACGTGTTAAAGTGCAACAAGGTTTCAGGTTCAAGGTTTATTTCAATTAAATTTCATTTTCATACATAATGCTAATTAGCAAGAATTATAAATGAAATGGAACGTCAATTAAAATGCCAGTTAATTACCCATACAGGTAAAGCGAATAACGCAGTGACGTATTAGTGACTAATCTATAACGCGTGTATTTTGAAATGCAAGTGTCATAAATTATTTTTCCATCTGTTTTATGTTGGGTTACAAATTAGATTAATTCTCATTAAGGTTAAGATCTTTACACTAAAATAATAAGTAAAAGACATACTCCCCCTTTCACATGCTTTCTGTTTTGACGGTCTATAGACGGCTCAAGCTGTAAAGAATTATTTGAGAAGATTGCTGTAACACTCAGGCGCGTCAGTTAATGCAATCTGTACTGTGTATCGGTTGCTAACTAAGCTTTAATTGACTTCTCTGAGTGGGGCAAGATAACTGTAAAGTGTAATTTAAGTATTAGGGTATACATTCTTTTGATTTGACTGTCATTGTAACCTTGGTATTTGTTGAAGTGTATAAAGTGCTGTTTGGCTGGTGATTAGGTTTAGAATTGAGTTTGTTATAAAATTCGTGCTTAATAATTGACTTTAATTACTATTGTGGACTTCGAGTACATAGTCTCCTGTACTATTTGTAATGGAAATGTTTGGTTGTCTAATTTTTGTTTTGTTGATACATTTTGTATCAGTTCTCACAAAATATGTATATAAATATAATAATATTGTTATGTTCAAAGTACTGTTCGTTGAAAAGCTTTAATAATTGTTAAGCTATTACCACACGGGTGCGGTATTATCGGTCGATATTGTCATAGACGAATTTGCGATATCTGTTTTGGGTACAATTTGTATGGGAGGCTTTAATAACGTCACGATAATATCGCCCTTGTGAGTAGTGGCCTTTACCTTTGACGTCATATTCTAAATAACTCCTAGTCTAGTGGAGTTGGTTGTAGTTAAATAATATCATACTAGTTAAACATCTTAAAATAATGTATGTACTTATTAAAACTTTACTGCCATAATTTACTTAACCCTGTTATTCATAAATGTTTACACACCCTATTAGACAAAAAATAAGGATAATAAAAAACTATTAGATAGATAGATAGATAGATAGATAGATAAACTCTTTATTGAAACACCACAGAACAAAGAAAACTTAAAAACTAGAACAAAACAAATTTTACAATTAGTGTCACAATGGGCGGTCTTATCGCTCAGAGCGATCTCTTCCAGACAACCATGTTGTATTATTAGTTAATAATGCAACGATTATCTCAGTGGGTTCGTCGAGCGTTTGAAAATGGCACCGTTTTTTCATTTCCGCTGATAATGTACACATACATAGCATATAATAAAAACCCTTTATATATTTTTTTTCACTGGGTGGCGAGACGAGCAATTCGTTCACCTGATGGTAAGCGCTACGCGTTCCCATAACAGTAGTAAATTATACATTTATTATGCAGTCACGCCTTTCTTCCGTTGGATAGGCAGAGATTACATCTTTCTACGTACTATTTATTATGGTATTATTGATAGAAACGTTTGATTTAAACTTTACCATTTGCTCCATTAAAAATCTAACACGGCGGTTCGTTACCGCTCATGATGGTTATCTTTAGATATGGATAAATCTAAATCCATGAAATTAGACGTTATTCTACGGTTGAAAAACGTAGTAGGTACCAATACAGGTAGATATTCCAATTCCATGGGGTAGATCCTATGTTACTTTCAAGGCGAATCAAATGACACCACATTTATCAGAATCCATCAAACATTTTCTCGTGGACTGCTGAAAACACACCTGTTGTGTGTGTACGTTCCGTCTGTGCGGCGAAATACAGACGTGTGTGTTTAAAGTAGAAGATTTACCCCCTTATTTATAAAAAGTTATCGAACGTCAATTAGTACTGCGCAGTACAAATTTGTAGTGCGCGATTTTATGAAACGTCACATAACTTTTTATGAATAAGGGGGTTAGTATATTAAAATTATCTTCCTCCTTCCTCCCTGAGAATTTTACACTCAATAATAATTATAATACGATGTAGAGTTTCCCAGACTATTCTCATAGACCACTATCAAAATGTATCTGGTTCCGGTGGACCTGCAGTTTCATTTCTAGCATATTCCTGTTTATTTCCTACCATAAACTAGTTTATGTCACGCCAACGTAGACCCCTTCGAGTTTCCCGTGGACCCCTGGGGTCCACCTTGGGATCTATTCGATAGGTGCTATTGACACAGCATCGTCATAATTAAACAGTTAGGTATAAGTACCTGGATGACCGAGCTTTGCTCGGTTGTTTTTAATTTTTTTTATGACATTTTCTAAAAATGATTCCTAGCTAGATAGATTTATCGCCCCCGAAACCCCCTATATACTAAATTACATGAAAATCGTTGGAGCCGATTCAGAGATTCCAATTATTTTATATATATATATATACAAGAATTGCTCATTTAAAGATATAAGATAAGATATATTGGTATTAGTAAAAGAACCATTGCTGAATCTACCGTACCACCGGCCAGCATGGTCGGTGGTACGGTAGGTAATAATTTTAAGAACTACGATCAGTAACTTTGTGGGAATTACGTGAATAAAGCCGGCAATATACGTCCGGCTTGGTTTCCAATTGTCTACCGGACGGTACGCCTTGGGGCTGCTTCCGACTCGGACAGTCGATCCAACTACCGGATTGGACGTGTATTGGGTGTTCAAACAAATGTATCTAACGGACGCCTTCCACTAGTCTGTTTAGAATATCGGATGCTAAAATCGGACGTATATTGCCGGTCTAAATCGGTAGTATGAAAAATAATGCTCCCACCTAACTTTATTTATGACATAGTTGGTTGTCAGTCGCTTCACTACGTGGCGCTAGCAGTACTTGAAATTTTAAAGTTATATCAAAATATGTCTTTTAGTCAATATTCATAGTTTTTCTGCTTTTTATTATCACACCACTACTGAAGAATGGTATAAAACAATTATTAAACAATTTACTTGTATTCATATATTTTGTACATAATTATAGTAAGATAGAACTATAAATTGTAATATACCTATACATAATAATTACTCTTCTTAATGTTTTATTGACTTATAGTTATAATATTAAATTATGATAAAATGGTAAGGTTTTTAAATAAAACTCGAATTCAAGATTCCATTTATTGGTTTGTCATAGAACAATAAGCCATAATTTTATACTTAGATAAAACACATAATATATCATCTAATCAGAAATCGAAGTTCCAGAAAGTGATCTGGCGCAAGTTAAAAATTAAATTGATATGGTATTTTTATAAATCGTCTTAATCTACGTACTACCTATCTAATAATTAGGTAAAATAGTAATTTCAAGAAATTCTACTATATTGAGTATATTATACTAAGAGAAAAACTTTTATTAGACGGTTCATTTCCAAGAGCTGTGGGTGGTTAAAATCTGTGCATAGGTTTAGCACAATATTTCTGGGTTATTCTTAGACAACCTTTACAGTCGATAGCTTAAAACTTGCTTACACTAATTTGTTTCGAATCTCACAATCGTAATGGGGATTTGGCAAAAGGTGTAATTGATATCCAAGCAAGTAAAAGGTTGTCTCTGAATGATGTAGCCCAGAAAAAACGGCCACATCAATTAACCATTATTTTTTTAGTAATTTGCCTTGTTGAATGCAAATATTTGAATGCTGTATTATGTTAGATATACTTAATTTCATATTCGAAAATAATTCAACGGCAATGCTATGCTAAATCCTATGCACAGGTGTGTCCTCTACCCTCAAACAGCTCTTGACATATGGTAAATACGACAGGTACACATTGAAACATTGTGGTATTCGGGTATTCCAAGGCGTGGCTACAGAAGGTCAGAAAGTTATATTTTATAGACTCGAGGGTAGATCCAAACAACTTCTGGCAAATACAGGCTGCTCCCCAAATCAAAGTAAATACAAACCATTTAATAAACAAATTCGTAACAATAAAAACGACCGTAACGAAATAAATTGAAAACAATGTGGTCATGCCAGCCTCTTATGATTGAATGTGATGAAAAATTGGGGTGATAATAACGATTCATAAGATAATTTACGATTACTAAAGATACGGTCGTTTAACATTAAGATGTGACTGTATTATACCATTCATTTCTTTCTTCACCTGTTGTTTCCCAATATAACACCATGTACCTGACACATATTAACTTTACACGATAATTCGTTGTTTCCATAGCCCGCATTTGACAAAAGTTTAATATTTAAACACATACAACAACTAGTGTAAGGAAGATGAACAAGGACCGATAGATATGACAATGGAGAGAAAAACACTAGTTAAGATAAAATCTCTGCCTATAATATTAATCTTGCTACTACCTTAACATTAATAAACATTCAATAACTCTAATTCTAACATTTATTTAATCACATAATTTTGATATGTTTTTTTTTTCATCTAACATTTATTTAAATCACATAATTTTGATATGTCTGGATGTGCAGCACCGTCATACTATGCTTGCTTGATATATTTCAAAAACGACGTTTAAAACTTCTACTAAAAGGATCTATAAAATGTTAAACTACAATACCGATCATAGTAAAATAATTATACTTTATTAGCTACGGATTAAATCTATGATATGTATTTTTAAACCTACAATTAAGTTACAATGATATGTCTCCGTGGTCCTATTCTGGATTTTTCCAAAAGCCAGATATAAAGCGCATGCATTCTTTTACATAACGATTCTTATTCTCTTTAATAATCTAAGGACTTCAAATCGACCAGTTTTAGCTTTATATCTCGCTTAGAAAGGACGCTTACCGTTTCAATCATTTCATTTTTCATCATGGAGCCGCCTCTGGTATTCGTAGGTCATAGGAAGGGTAAGGGCGACATTCATTCATCACTCATTATTTTCCTTTCTGTTGTCGAGGCTACATTCAGGGCTATAACAAATTGTGACGGGAAATATTAACCGTACTTTGAGCATTTCTCGATGACAAATCACAAGTTCTCATGCTACAATATTTCCACGTCGACAGTTCGTGAGACGCGAGAATCAGCCCTGAAGTAACCTATACTAAACATAACTTTCAAAATGAAACCAAGGTTTACAAAAATATACTTATCTATTCTACACCGAAAATTAATATCATCTACCCAGCCGGAGCTGTGAGCTATTGAAGAAATGTCCCATGAGTTCGGTTTGCTCAGTGGCCGGACGCAAAGCCGATCTCAGAGTCATTTCTGTCTGCTCAGTCATATTCAACATGCATACAGGATTGGAAAGTGGAATTTAGGAGTTACTTCCTCCTATATTTAGTGGAGTCGTAGGGAAGGTAAGAGTAGAAGGAGGAGCTTAGGGGAGCGAATTGGACGATGTAGTAATCTGAGGCAGACTCCGGTGCTATTCAGTCGAGGAAACCGGTGTTCACCAGCTTCTCGAGGAAGAACTTCACATCTCCGAGCTCCGAATCCTTGATGCCGAGGGATTTAAGCATGCCAAGGTCTCCATTCTCGACTGCCATAAAGACAGAGCGGAGGTGCTCCAGATCAGAACGCATCAGGTGCAGCGCAGCGCCGAAGTCTTCGATCGTTTGTGATTCTGGGAAGAATAAAATGTCAGATATAAATTGGGGATCCCAAATTCCCAACAACAATGCTCATGGGACTACGCCCACGTTGGGCGCCACTATGTGACAATTATTATTATGGTTCAACACCAGAAAAAAGTAGTTCCGTGTTAGAAACGCAAGTAGAAGTGATTGCTTAGGCATTAAATTCGTATCAATATTAAAATTTATTATATCTGAGAATTTTCTTAGGCTTTTGGACTAAAATATTATCTCAAACATATAGTATTAATTACAAAAATAAGCAAGTAACTATGTAACAGCTCCATCTACCGGAAGCGTCCTGTATTACCTGATAGAGCTATGGCCACCTTTTCAACGCCACCTAGCGGCTCCAACGCGTCTCTTGCTTTGCTCCCGAACAGTTTCTCGAGGTAGTTGGGACCGTGGGATGCCAGGAGAGACTGAAGGAAAGACGCCGTCTCCTCAACAGGGGGCCGTTTTGCTGAAAACGGAAATTGTGGAAAGTTAAAACCAAGTATTGAATGTAATCTGATGTGACTGTTTTATACGGGGTTAAAACTATGGACAACGCGTTGTAAGTTGATGGTGGACTTGGTGGGCTATAAAAGCGTTAGAATCCTCCAATACCAACGTCTATATCTCCCTTGTTGTTTTTATTTATTACTTTTCATCCTCCATATCCACCTAAGTTTTCATTTTTTTTAAATCCTGTACTGTCCCACTGCTAGGCAAAGGTCTCCCCGGTTACTTACACTTCTCCGATCTTGGGCTAGTTCCTTTCAATCATTTTTAAAAGTGTCAAGGTCGTCGGGCAACCCTTTGTTTATTCTCTTTACGCTTAGTCTTACTAGCGACCGTTGAGACCAATACCGCATGAGTAATTGCTACCAAAGTAATCAGGTTACCCTACAGTTACCTTATGTACCAGTTACCCTGTGGGTTTTACGTAACAGCCATGTCATGCTTATGGAGTTAGTAGATTAGATCATAGGCTACAATATTAACGAAGAACACGATGTATAAACTAACATAAAAGTAGGGCGCCTATTGTGGAACTGTTTATCCCCAAGAGAAGGAAAAAAGTGCTATTTACCCAACTAAAACTAGCTAGGCTTGTTTTTCTATTGAGCTGAGGTAGTAGGGCGGCTCTGTAGAAGCTCTACGCAATATGGGTAGGTACCTACCTATCATAAAATGTCAAGAGGCTAACCCTCTATCGATGGACTTCGATGCCTTTGACGGAAAAATGGGTCATTATCACCTGTGTTTACAGTTTACATCCCTTTTATCTATCTATTCAGCCCGTATCCACCCACTGCTGGGTAGGCTTCCTCTTTTTCACGCCATTTGTTCCAACAAACATCATTGTCATTGTCATTTGTGGTGACAATCAGTAACAATCTAATTTGCCGTTCCTAAATGTCGCCATCGCGAGTAGTGGCAGCTGGAATACTTGAGTACGTAGGAAGTATGGCCTAGTACCTTAACACGTTCACTGCTGAAAGCAACTGTCGTGTTTTTCATGACTTGCCACGAGTACGGCAAAACACAGCGGTTGTGTTTGTTGTATAGGAAAACACTACGGCGCGTGCAGAGCCGCACCCGTGGTTAGACAAGCAAAACGTCTCAGCAGTCAAAGCGTTAATTCTTCTACAATTATTATAGGCTCTTGGGAATCAGGAAGGAATCAGGAATTAAGGGAATTAGAATCAGGGAAAGTCTAGAGGTGTTAAAAACCTAGAAAGAAAGATCACGATTTTTACAATAGTAGTTTCTATTTTCCAACCACCACCGCCTACTGCAATTTCCTCATGTTACGGGGAGATATTATGGCCTACGAACTTACTTGGGAAATCCGTCGATGGCCTCTCGGGTGTGTAATCAGCGCTGTCTTCGGGTTAGATGGGGGATGATGGTGTACAGAGATATATCCATAGGACGCCGATAGGGCGGTTTCTTCTGATCCCGTATCACCTTCCTCCGGGATAGAGGTGTGATCAGGCAATCCACACTACACTTAATCCTGGAGCTCGTCTCCGAGGATGGGAATGGCGTCCACGAAATGGAGCTACCGGTGAAAGCTCAAAACACCGCGACGCGACAAGTGCTCGCACGCGCATTTGAAGGACGACTGACTTTTCGTTTGGCCAACCCAAAGTCGTGGGCCATAATAATCTCGTACCAACACAAAATATTAAGCGGAATAGTCTTTGTGTAGTTACGTTCGAAAATACTCAAAATAAAAAGAAAAGAAATCTGTTTCAGTACGAAACATGCCGCTCACCTTAAAAGACTGTAAGTTCTTTTAACACGAAAACTCAATGAACAGAAAGTTATTCAATCTATAAACTTAAACTTGATCTAAGGTTGTTGTAAACAACTAGTATAGGTAATTAAAACTTAGGAACTAATTTTACGAATTCGTAAACAATAATCATTCTAAAGGCAGTTTACAATATTTACGATCGCTCGTTTGAATAGACTCTTGCCCGTTTGCAAAGTCACAACCCGGATGGAGTGTATGAACACGAGCAAGTTTCCATTGGAGTGGTGGAAGATTATCGTCGCATACCACAACAATGTCGCCTACACAGATAGGAGCACCGCGGTCCTTATACCATTTGCCCTGTTTCAAGGTTTGATAATTCAAAGCACATTGAACAGAGTCATTTTTTAAAAACTCGTACGAATCTCTCAAATAGTTATGACAACCCTGGAAGTTTCCGCAATCAGAGTAAATGTCGCTGCACAAACCTCTGCGCGATGTAAATCGGCGCAGGGCTGCTAAGAACGCCTCAGTAGATAGCTCCGATACGAGCTCCAAGTGTATAGCCTTCACACTCATACACACGAACACGGCGACATAACATTTGATGATTTTAGCATTACGAACCCTATTAGCTCGCATGTAAAACGGGCCCGCGTAATCAACAGCTGTTTTCATGAATGGGCGCTCGGGTCGCAGCCGGACCGCTGGGAGCGGCGCCATCGCAGTCTGTAGACGTACCGGACGCACACGGAAGCAGCGCACACAACGAAAGATTTGTTTACGTATTATATCTCGGCTAGATAAAATCGCATATTTTTGTAAAAGTAAATATTGAACGGCTTGAGTGCCCGCATGAAGATGCGTAATATGGGCATCGTCAATTATTAAAATCGTAAGAGAGTGTTTTTTGGGTAAAATTAATTGATGTTTTGACTCGCACGACAAAAGGGATTTATGTAGACGTCCGGAGACTCGCAAAAAACTCGAATCATCGATAAACGGATTAAGACGTCTCAATTGGTTTGAGGGCGGTTTACCCTGTGAAATGTTTTTAAAATCTTCGTGAAACACTTGGTGTTGCACTAAATAAATCAAACGATTAAGCGTGAGTTTATACTCGTGGACTGTGATGTAACTAGGATAGGAACTCTTTTCCTTGTTGACGCGAGATTTAAGAATATTGTAAAAGCGAAAAATATAAGAAGTTATTCTCAATAGTTTACTCAAGGTTGAAAACTGGTTTATGACCTCAACATCGTCGATCAGCGTAGCTGATGCAGACGCGACCGGTTGATTACGTTTCTCCTCACCAGTGCTAGGGATACTTTTAAATACTGGCCACGCCGTAGGATCCTCACGGAGCCATGCTGGGCCGTGAAACCACATGTCGTTCTGTAAGAATGTGGAGGGTAAAAGTCCCCTTGAGTCCCTTATTTTGGGTTGATGGTCATGTTCCATGGGAGCAAAGGGCACCTCTTCCCGCCGCTCACCATGAACCTCTGGCGCCTGAACCGCGGCGAGTATCGCCGGCGAGTTACTGTGCCATTTACGTAGTTCAAACCCAGCTGATTTGCAAATACCTAACAATTCCTGTTGTAGTACCAGAGCGTGTGATTCATCGCTCGCGCCCGCGACCACATCGTCGACGAACACTTGGTCGGTTAAAACCTTTGCCGCTAGGGGAAAATTAGATGCTTCGTCACAAGCCAATTGCTTAATGGTACGAAGAGCTAAGTAAGGGGAAGTGCTCACACCAAATGTTACCGTCCGCAGACGATAATCACAGAGGGGTTCATCGGGCGACGTACGCCACAGAATGCGTTGCAAGTCCCTATCAGATTCTTGTACTAGTATATTTCTATACATTTGTTTAAGATAGTCCTGCAAGCACGCGTGAGACTCAATTTTAAGACTCGGGTTCCGTTGTAAACGTTGCTCTAATTTATGGAACCGAGCGAGGACAATATCTCGTGATTCACCTAGGGGCGTAGCATCAGGTTTACGTGGTAAAGCTACTGTGTATCGTCCCGTGACGTCACGATAGTGTGAGCGTTCAAATATGGATTCACATAGACGTTCCTCGGGGGTGAGTGCCTTCACCTCAGGCACTGACTCCAGTTCCCAAAATCGTTTCAAGTCGCCGTCATCGGATAATGAGCTAAAACAAGCTTGAACTGAGGATGGAGTCGGAGAGTTGAACGCTATTTTTCCCAACAACAAATAACCGAAAACGCTGTTCATAGCGATCGGCGAACCGGGCGAACCCGTTATTACGTTTCCTAAAATTATGTGAGATAGTACATCTGCACCTAACAACATCTCCACCGGCTGTGGAGTGTGAAACAAAGGATCGGCTAAATTTAAATTTTGAATGTGTGCCCACCCCATATGAGGCAGTGGTACACTAGGCATTTTAGGAATAAGTTTCGGCAATACTAAAACTTCAATCGGTATAGAAGGTTGAAGTTCATTTCTCGGGGTTATGCAACACGAAATCTTTCCCTTTGGTCGTACCGGTTTGGTGTCACCTATCCCGTAAACAGGTACATTCGCATAACAACGCTTTATACCTAGCCGCTGTGCGCACGATTCCGTCATGAACGAAGCCTGGCTTCCCGTATCGATAAGACACCGGACAGTCGAACGCTTTTCATTACCTACACATACATCGATGAGTGCGGTCGAAAGCAACACAGTATTTGTTGTGCCAAAAGGAGCATTGAACGACGCGCAATTAATTTGTGTCGCTTGACTCGCGGACATAGCGTGCTGAGTACAGGTGCTCGGAATGTTCTCTTCCCGTTCCTCCGTGAGCGGTAAAGAAACACTTCTCTCACTCGCACGGCTAGTATCACCTTCAGAAGTAAAGTGAATCAATGTATGATGACGTTTTTCACACGAACGACAAACAAAACTCGACTTGCATTGAGAAACGTTATGACCTTTGCGTAAACAATTGAAACAAACATCTTTATTTTTGATAAACGCATACCTATTGCTTGGTGACAAATTCAAAAACTTATTACATTTTGTTAATGGATGTTGAGCATCGCAACATACACAATTCTGGTTCTTGCGCGTATTGACAGAAGGTTGAGAATCGCTCGCACCCTGAGTCGAAGTGCGGCTGGCCACGCCGGCAGCCAACGCTCGACGGAACGTTGGAGCGACGTACTCTTTCCTCTGACTACCTACATTTTGAATATTTCTACTGCCAGATTCAACTATTTCGCTGGCGGTTAATTCTCGTTCTAAAAACTCGATTAACAAGTCGACGTTGGGTACATCGGATGGTTTATGCAATGTTAACTCGAATCGCATCCGAATGGAAGTAGGTATTTTACGTAGTAAAATATTCAACAACAAAAAACTCCACTGATTTGTAGGAAAATGCATTACTTGTAACGCTTTTATATTCTCATGGTAAATATTCAACAAATTACGCACACTTTGATTTGATTTCTCGGCACAGGATTGAATATCCAGAATACGATCAATATGTTGAGAAGCTATGACTCGTTTGTTCTCATATCTTGAAATTAAAATATCTAACGCGACGGTATAATTTTCGTCCGTGATAGGTATCGATTTTATTAAGTTATAGGGCTCGTTTTTCAAGGTAAGAAGGAGATACCTAAACTTCTCGTTATCTGTGTAGGCGTCATTATTATCAACCATGGAGCGAAATAGGTCATAAAATGGTGGCCAATCGGTCAATTCTCCCCCGAATGACGGCAACGGAAGATTCGGTAACCTACTACTACAACCCCCGTGAGTCGGTTGTATTGTATTGTTAAAGGAAACTCGACTCATGCGCCTACACTCCTCATCGTTTTTCTTCAGAACTTCGACATGGCTGACAATTGCGTAATAAATATCATTGAATTGAGTTCGAATACGTAACTGTTCCTCTCGGTCAAATGTTGACAATTTCATTTGTGACTTCTCAATTTTAGTTTGCAATTTAAGGAATTTTCTCTGAATAGAAAGAATATCTTTTGCTCGCGCTTTAAATTGCTGTTCATTGAGTTCGTAAAACTCTAAAGTACGTTTGACGTCGTCAAGTATAACTTCTCTTTCGAAAATATCTTGTTCCGCCATTTTTAATGGACACGTAATGTCGCACACAAAAAATCAAAATCGGCAAAATCAAGATGAAAAACTGGGAAATATTGTCGGGACGCGTAACGCCGCTACGACAAACACTAAAATATACTCGGATGGTTTCCAAAAATGGGAAAATATGCACTAATAACGGGATTTGGACAACGTGACTACAGCAAAGAAAATCCGCAGATCCGGCTCGAACGGATCAAAAATGTTACGGGGAGATATTATGGCCTACGAACTTACTTGGGAAATCCGTCGATGGCCTCTCGGGTGTGTAATCAGCGCTGTCTTCGGGTTAGATGGGGGATGATGGTGTACAGAGATATATCCATAGGACGCCGATAGGGCGGTTTCTTCTGATCCCGTATCACCTTCCTCCGGGATAGAGGTGTGATCAGGCAATCCACACTACACTTAATCCTGGAGCTCGTCTCCGAGGATGGGAATGGCGTCCACGAAATGGAGCTACCGGTGAAAGCTCAAAACACCGCGACGCGACAAGTGCTCGCACGCGCATTTGAAGGACGACTGACTTTTCGTTTGGCCAACCCAAAGTCGTGGGCCATAATAATCTCGTACCAACACAAAATATTAAGCGGAATAGTCTTTGTGTAGTTACGTTCGAAAATACTCAAAATAAAAAGAAAAGAAATCTGTTTCAGTACGAAACACCTCAAATTGAATAGATATGAAAATACTAAGAAAACATGATTAAAACGAAGAACGCAAAGATAGTTCGAAATAGTAATTAACGGACGAGAACCGCTTTCAACACGATGAGCTATAAAATTTAATTAGAAGCGAGAAGCAATGTTGCAGCGCGCTGTGTCAGGCGCTGAATATTTCAGACTTCAAACGCGCCTAATTGTATTTCAAATCATTATTTTCTAATGGCAATGCAAATGCCTTTGAAAAGGGTGGGATACAAATGCAGATGAAAGGATTTGCCTACAAGGAAATGAACATGTCCAACATTTCTAACGAAAACAAGCGAAATAATTATATGCTTACTAAGACAGTTTTTTTTCCTACAAATGACTGACGTTGACTTCTGAAAACAGACGTTTGTGTTTTTTATAACGTTATGGAAAACACACTTGTTGTGTTAGCGCAGACGTGTGTGTTTAATGCGGCGCTACTACAGTGCGGCTCACACAGACGGCACGCCATTGCTAGAAAACACACGGTCCGTACCGGTACCCAAATGTAAAAGCAGGTTCAGCAGTCAACGTGTTTCCACAGTGCTTGTTTCAATAGAATTTCGGAAGTTACCAAAAAGTTCTGAACGAAAATAAATTACAAACAGTTACATAACTGTTGTTTCACAGTTATGTAACGCTGGCGGGTAAATTTGGAAAATCTATTAAGTAGACAATCTCCTGAATTTATGTTACCTACAAGTTGCAAAAGATCAGTTTGTTAAAGCCTCTTATTCAACCATTCCAAATTAAAACCTTCCCGCCCTTTCATTCGTTCCCATTATGGACGTTCAGTCCTTTCTACACATTCACTCTACCAATCCCTTTCATTCTTTGACACTCTTCCAAAACTCTAACGAACCGACACGGTGCGTCGCTCCATCAAAAACATGAAATAAAATATAATCAGTGAATAACCATCAGTGTACCATCAACAATTAGCAAAAGGGGGCCCCCAACGACGCCTCCAAAGGAAGTTAAGTGCCGACCACCGGTGAGTTTTTTTCCAACCAATTTTCCTCTTCATAACCTCAACAACCCCTAGATACAGTCCACTCGTCTTAACATCATTTTTGGTCCTCGTCGAACCGGATTTCGACTTAGAATCGGTTTCCTATGCTCAAATCGTAAACTCGTTTCAACTTGTGAAAATTTTAGCGTCATCAAGCCGCCATATTTGCACACAACAACCAAATTGCAAAACCTATAATTCGAATTATTAGCATCATATCAACATATCGATCACAACGCATATCATATTTTGTGTTTAATTCATCAAACAAACTCAGTCATTCATTTTGTGTGAGGAACTTTGCAAAAAGTTGGTGTAAAAATACCTACACTTTGTATTTCACCGATCTGCGCACACGCGCTGGAGTTTAGGTAGGTTGGAAGTATTGACCTGTGTTCGTTCTGTGGGTGAGTCCAACTTCATATCGTGTCATTGGGAGAGTCCATTTAATCAAAACATTTGTGTTCGTGTATTCAATTTTGTGAAATTGAACATTAATTATCATTTCAATCGTTGTTTTATGTGTAACATGCGACACTTAATAATAACAGCTTATCGTGATAAATCATTAAACAATTGTGTTAATACTTACGTGTAACATACAGCGCCTAAGTAACTCAAGCAAAGATTGTGTTTGTTTGTGTGCCGACAAATTGCGTTTGTGTGCCGGCAATACGAACAAACCGAATCAAATTCGTCGATGTTCGTTCGATCATTTCATACGGTCATTCTCATAGTGTTTATGCTGTGACTTTTGACAAACAAGTGACAGTTTCGTGTTCGTTTCTGTTTGAAAACTATCAAACTTTCGTAAAGTGTGTTTTATAAAAGTTTGCGCGATAATAAGTTAAGTTTAGGCGTAAAATTTCTGCTAAAAGTGATAACAACTATCAAATTTCAAAATGAGTGAGACCGTGATTGCGCATTGGGAGTCGAAACGCAGCCTGTCGCACAAGCGGCTCAGCGATGCACTTTTGTGTGCACGTAATTGTGAATCCGAACCGAAACTTATAACGCGGTTAGAGACATGGTGTTCCCGTTTAGACATTATCTTGGAGGGCTTTAACGATGCCCACATCAATTTGGTTTGTGAATTACAAAAGGCCGGTGTAGATGATAAAGAGTTGCAAGGGCAGTCCGTGTTCCAAGAGCAAGCTGATGACATGTATTTCGAAGTACTCGAAGCAAAACGTAAATACTTGAAAGAATCAAAAGTGGAGTTCGCTTCTCCTTCTCAACCGTGTCATCAACCCAAGCCAAAGACTAAACTTCCACCGATTAAATTACCTACATTCACAGGTGAGTTCAAAGATTTTCCGGGGTACATTGACCTCTTTAACACACTTGTTCATCAGCGAACAGATTTAACAAACATAGAAAAGTTTCAATACCTAATCACAACATTGTCCGGGGAACCCATAAATATAATTCGTGCTTTTCATGTGTCTGAGGCTAATTATATGAGCGCTTATGAAGCTTTAGTGAATCGATACAACAACAAAAGGTATTTAGCATTCATGTGTTGGGAACAAATTAATAATTTAAAGGCCATGCCTTCTGGTTCAGCCCAGAGCTTGCGGAACTTGCTTGATGTCTACGGTGAAAACATAGCGATGCTTAGTTCACTGGGATTACCAACTTCAGAATGGGACTTTGTGTTATTTCATTCGTTGTTAACAAAATTAGATAAAGCATCTCGTGAAGCCTTTGAGTTGTCTAGCACAGGCAAAGATTTCCCAAGCTTTAATGAATTAAAATCATTTTTACTGGACCGATGCAGTGCACTAGAACGCTCATTATTCTCAAATGAGAATAACAAATCAGTAGTTCAGCAACAAAATAATTATCATAACAAGCGTGTGAATTCAACCAATCAACCAAAGTCAACACCAACAATGCTTTTGGTTCAATCAAACAATCAATCATGTGTTTTGTGTAAAGAAAGCCATGCTCTTTACTCATGTCCAAACTTCTTATCAAAGACCCCACAAGAAAGGTCTCAAGTGATTAAACAATTCAAATTGTGCTTCAATTGTTTGCGTTCAAATCATATAACAATAAATTGCAATTCAACTCACTCATGCAAGACATGCAATCAGCGACATAACAGTCTGTTGCATTTTCCTAAGAGGACAGAGACTGGTGGTCCTGTCAACCCCCAACATAAACAAGCAAGTGCTGCTTACCATCAAACATCTTCGTCATCCTACTCTAATGTCAAGGAAGGTGTGATCACTCCAGTTACATCATTGTCAAATGTGTCTTCAGGTTCATCATCAGGTAGTCATTTTGTCATGCTTGCGACTGCAGAGGTGGAGGTAAAGGATGGCCAAGGTACTTTCCAAAAGGTGCGCATCCTGCTGGACCCAGGAAGTCAAAGTCACATTATTACCAAAACATGTGCCCGTCGTTTAGGCTTGTCCCAATACAAGACTCAAACACCTATGTCTGGAATTGGTGAGGTTCCTGCATGTTCTACAAGCAAAGTGTTTCTGGAAATTAGACCAGTTGGAAAAGTGGAACCCACATTCACAACGGAAGCAGTGACTTTAGACAAAATTTGTGGTAACATGCCCACCCATCCGGTGAATGTTCAAAACTTTGAACATTTAGCAAATCTGAAACTAGCTGATGAAAATTACCATTCTTCTCGTCCGGTGGATATCCTCATTGGTGGTGAGATATTCCCACAAATTTTAATACCAGGAAAAATTGACGGTGGACATCATGCTGCGACGGCTATCAATACAATCTTTGGATTTATTCTTATGGGAAAAACGTTGACAAATTCATCATTCTCCACTCCTTTATCAATCAATCATGTGTCAGTGGACACCAACCTGGACATTGCGGTTCAGAAATTTTGGGAGTTAGACAACATACCTACTGGAGATAACAAGCAATCTCACTCCGTAGAAGACATTCAATGTGAAGATATATTTCAATCAACTCATAAACGGGATGTTGCTGGGCGATACATCGTTAACTTGCCCTTTCGTGATCAATCACCACCATCATTTGAAAAATCATACCCAATTGCGCTTCGTCGCTTCGTGCAGCTGGAAAAGCGCCTCCTGGCAAAACCGGCATTTCATGAAAAATATAAGCAACATGTCATGGATTATTTGTCGAGTGGGCAAATGGAGAGGGTACCTGCCAACGAGTGTCAGTCGTCGACTGCATATTACCTTGCTCATCACGCAGTTTTAAAATCGGACCGGGACTTGCGTGTAGTGTACGACGCAAGTGCCAAGGATAACAAAGGTCATTCATTGAACGACACTCTTCTGACAGGACCCAAGCTTCAAGCCGATATTACCAACATTCTTTTACGCTTCAGACTCCATGCCATCGTGTTCACTGCTGATGTACGGCAAATGTACAGGCAGATTAGTGTTGCAGAGGAACATTGTGATTTCCAGCGGATCTTGTTCAGATGTTCCCCTGAAGAATCAATTCTGGAATATAGACTTAACCGTGTAACATTTGGTGTCTCATCAGCTCCCTTTTTGGCCATACGTGTGCTTCATCAACTAGCTCATGATGAAGGTAATTCTTTTCCAACTGCAGCCCAGGTGTTGCTCAAAGATATCTATGTGGATGATGTTGTCACAGGTTGTCTGAACCTAGAACAGGCAATGGGTCTACAGCAGCAACTCATAGAAATCATGGCAGCTGGGGGTTTTGAGCTCCGAAAGTGGTCCAGCAACCATCAGGCTGTACTTCAGAACATACCTGAAGATCATAGGGCGGTGCCGAACGTTAATCAAACATTCGACTGTGATGGTCTATTTGTGAAGGTCCTCGGTTTAGCCTGGAACTCGCAAGAAGACGCTTTCAACTATCAAGTAAATCAAATCAATCGAGAGTGTACCAAGCGCACCATGCTATCAGAGCTAGCTCGTATTTATGACCCCATTGGTCTTCTAACACCATTAACATTTTTGGCAAAGCATTTGATTCAACGTTTGTGGCTTCTTGGTTCATCGTGGGACCAATCAGTGCCAGAGGACATTAATCAAATTTGGTCGAAATATGGTCAGCAGTTACCTCACCTATCCAAGCTTCAGATACCGCGTCGCATAACTTCAGATGATGCCGTGTCCTACCAACTCCACGGATTTTCAGATGCGAGCGAGGCCGGGTATGCCGCCGTCGTGTATCTTCGTTCCACTAATCATCATGATCAACATCAAACAGCTCTTGTCAGTGCGAGGTCACGTGTCTCTCCAACCAAGCGCAGAACCTTACCAAGGCTCGAGTTGTGCGGCGCTCTATTGCTCACGGATCTCATGCGGCACATCGTGAATATTTATAGCAAAATCTTAAGCATAGAGAGTGTCAACTTGTGGACGGATTCTATGATAGTGTTGTCATGGATCAAATCAAATTCAACAAATTTCAAGGCCTTTGTCGGCAATCGTATATCAAGCATTCAACGCAAACTTCCAGAAGCAGTCTGGAAACATGTTCCAGGTAAACAAAACCCTGCGGACTGTGCGAGTCGTGGTTTGACGCCCGATGAGCTCATCAATCATGACCAGTGGTGGACAGGCCCGAAGTGGCTGTCATTGGATCAAGTACAGTGGCCCAGAGAGCCCCAAGATTCGAAATCGATACTTCAAGCTGATCTTGAAGTTGACGGTGAAATGCGCGCCTGTGTGCTGAATGTCACAGATACAGCGGAGACGCATCCGGTCGATCGTTTGTTAGACAGACATTCATCATTGAGAAAGGTCCAGCGCGTCTTAACATATTGTTATCGTTTCATTGCTGCTCTGCGCAAAAACAAACGTTCAGGTCATTTTACCGAGCAAGAACTTCATGAAACCCTTATGGTTATCGTTAAACACATTCAACAAACGGAGTTTAGTGAAGAGATAAATATTTTGAAATCAAAACGTGTTCTGCCAAAATCATTCAGAAAACTTAACCCATTTTTGGATCAAAATCACATTTTGCGGGTGGGGGGTAGGCTCTCTCAGTCAGATCTTAGCTACGAATCAAAACACCCAGCTTTGCTTCCTCGCAAGCATCGTTTGACACAACTTATCATTCAGTGTACTCACAACGAAAATTTTCATCCTGGTTTACAAACAATGCAGTTCTTACTACTTCAAAATTTTTGGATTTTGTCTCCAAGACGAGCAATTCGTCAAGTTTTATCAAATTGTTACCGTTGTTTTCGTGTAAAGCCCCATAATTTTGAACCTGAAATGGCAGATTTGCCACGTTCTCGTGTTACTCAGATCAAAGCATTCCAGTCTGTAGGTTGTGACTACGCTGGACCGTTTAACATAACTTTTCAACGTTATCGTGGTACGCGTTCTGTGAAGGCGTATCTGTGCTTATTTGTGTGCTTCGCTACCAAAGCAGTACATTTAGAACTTGCTTCTGACCTATCAACAGAAGCATTTTTAGCTGCCCTACGCAGGTTTGTAGCAAGACGTGGTCGGTGTAATGTGATCCACAGCGATTGTGGTTCGAATTTTAAGGGCGCACAGTCGCAACTGATAGACCTCATGCGCGCCGCGTGTGAAACGGAGCGTATTGAGTTTAAATTCAACCCACCAGGAGCACCTCACTTCGGAGGACTTTGGGAGGCGGGTGTTAAGTCCGTAAAAACACATTTGTATCGCGTTGTTGGCACACAAATTCTAACGTATGAGGAACTTAACACGCTTTTGACTCAAGTGGAGTCAATCCTGAACACAAGGCCCCTCTGTCCACTTAGCTCAGATCCTTCAGATGTTTCAGTTTTAACCCCAGGACATTTCTTAACATTAGCGCCTCTCACAACAGTGCCATCTCTTGATTATTCCAACATAAGCATGAACAGACTTACACGGTGGCAACTGTTGCAAAAAATGCACCAAGACTTTTGGTCTCGGTGGCATAGTGAGTATCTTACCACTTTATCACAGCGATTGAAATGGACTAAAGCATCACCTCCAGTAAACATTGATCAACTCGTTATCATAAAAAATGAAACTACTCACCCACTGCGATGGCATTTTGGTAGAATAATTAAACTACATCCTGGGCGTGACGGTATCCCTCGATCTGCCTCAGTCAGGACTGCACAAGGTGTTTTCGATCGACCTCTTGTGAAGTTGTGTCCTCTACCAAATAATGACTAGTTTGTGTAGACATCATTTCATAATTTTTTTTAATTTTTATTATTATTTTTGTGTGTGAAAATATAGCAATTATTCATTAAGTTCATTTCAAAACAGATCATTAAATCATAATAACACTTGACATCATTTTATAACAATTATCATATGTCAAGATTTTTGCATTGGTGGTTGTGAACAAATTTTAATGTGTTTTAGACTTTTCTGTCTCATCAATTCGCCAGCGGGGGGGAAGATAAATGTTAAAGCCTCTTATTCAACCATTCCAAATTAAAACCTTCCCGCCCTTTCATTCGTTCCCATTATGGACGTTCAGTCCTTTCTACACATTCACTCTACCAATCCCTTTCATTCTTTGACACTCTTCCAAAACTCTAACGAACCGACACGGTGCGTCGCTCCATCAAAAACATGAAATAAAATATAATCAGTGAATAACCATCAGTGTACCATCAACAATTAGCAAAAGGGGGCCCCCAACGACGCCTCCAAAGGAAGTTAAGTGCCGACCACCGGTGAGTTTTTTTCCAACCAATTTTCCTCTTCATAACCTCAACAACCCCTAGATACAGTCCACTCGTCTTAACACAGTTTACTTAATTTACTTGCAGGAAAAGAAATTATGAGAACTGATCAGAAATACGTTTTATCTGCAGCCTTATTATATAACACAAATGGAAATGAAAATCGAACGGTTGCTAGTCAGTATTGTTTCTAAACTGAGTGAAATTTAAGTATCCTGTAACATATCTATTTAATTATTCTAGATCTATATCCTGAACCCTAATTAAGATTACTTATATCTAGGGAACTACGAGGACCATGGTCCTACAAACGCCCCCCCCCTCCCCATATTGTACCTTACCAAGGAGGATTTTTTCAGATTATTGCAAAACATTTCCCAATTCAATTTCCTCCACACGGCAGTGCGACGGACAGGCGTTGGAGTTTCTTACAATCAGTAGCGTATAATATAGTTCATAGACTGTAAGGCACCTGCAGAAAATGTACGAACCTACGTATCTGCCTATATCTAGATACTCTGTGTGCATATCGATATTCATTCCCAAACAAATTTATTTCCATTTCCACTAACGAGGGCGTGGGGATATAAAGGAATAATAACCGTTTTTATTCATGTGGATAACTACGGAGCATTGGCTCCGCCTTTATAATGTCATGTTTCATGAACCGCGATATTGGATTAAATGGGTACTGGAACCGTTAAAAATACTCAGCAAGATATTTCGTTATACACATTTTTGGAGATACAGTCGTAGAGGCGCTATGGCGCGTAGTACTTTTAACTACAAACCTCGTAGATCTTATAGACATACTCTACGAGTCATAGAATAAGACTAGTATCGTTAGTAGATTGTGTGAAACAGTCTTTAGCTATTCATAAAGACCCGTTCACGGCCAAAAGGACGCATATTTCATTACGCGGCGAAAACTTAAGATGTTTTAATTAAATGAACATATTGTTCCGATAACATAATCTGAGCTCGGAGCTCAGTTCGAGCACGCTGCGAAGTGTTATTAAATGTTAATGTAGCTATAACGTGACTGTCGGCTTCAAAGCAAAAGGAAATACGATTTCGTTGCCTTTATGAGAGGCTTTAACTACAGACTCGAGAGTTTAATACAGTTATGCCTTGTTGGAAACTCCGGTTACATTGATTTTATGGTTAAAGTTCGAGTTGGGATTAATCTGGGAAGCGTTTCACCCTTTTCTATTTAACAAGCTTCTCTGGAGGCTTAGAATTTTGAGAATAAGGTTTGGATTCTCAAAAACTTGAGCGTCTTAATTGAAGTTGTTGTTTCGTTACTGAAATGAATTAGTCTTGATAGCTGTTATGCTTTCTTGACAATTAGATTCGGGGTCGAGATGTTGAATAGCTTCTTTGGAAGTAGGTATAGTAAGATCGGCTTTTGTTTATTTAGGTATTTCTCTCCAGTCAGAAGAATTCCGATCACATAGTACGTTTAGTTGTCGAGCGAAGTGCAGTGGTGGCCATGCGGTAACTTGAGAGCTTCATAATCCGACAGCGTCCTGCTCTAAACCTATAAAAGCTATTTGCAGATTTGAGTACCATTGCTCAAACGTTGACGAGGAAAAACAAATTTTAAGACTCAATGAGGTCTTGATGGTAGTGCGTTTGTCTATATCTGTTGGTTTCGTAGTCCAGGCGCGCATATAGACACATTTAACTATCTGTAGTGCTGCATACGACATCCTAGGCTAAGCAGTCTTCGTGAAATCGTTTACCTGTTACATCTAACCTAACCTGAACTGCAGCGGGTCAGCTGACCACGCCAGTATAGATTATTTCTCACGCTATCTCTGAAAAGCCTATAAATTAGAAGCAGTAAGAATGACATAGATGTAATGTTAACTTTTATAAGTAGGAAACTACGACACGGTGGAGACAGAAATAGCGTAAAAGTTGGCATTTTGTATTTTTGTACATTTTCTATTATTAATAAAAAAAAGTTATAGCCCAGTGTTTTATGAACACCAGCAAATATAATAGGCTTGGTGACGTAGGGGAATCAGATCCTGATGATGGACTACGAGCATGTCCTCGGTGACCATAAACACTGTAAAGACGGTTCTTCACGTGTGGATGTACTTATTCCGAATCCGGTGGTAGAATCAGCGAACTGTCAGCGTGTCTTGGGGTCGAGGTCAATAAAGATTTTTGACCTTGACTTTGATAGGTTACTCACCAGCAGTGCACAGCTTCGAGTCCTCATCGTATCCGTCGATGCAGTCAGGTGCGCCGTCGCACAAGTATTGGATCGAGATGCAATTCCCATCCACTGGACACTTGAACGGCTCATAGGGGTGGCAGTATTCTGGAATAGAAAGTACTTGGTTAGGACCCTGATGCGCAAAACAACAGACCCTTTCTTCCATAAATTATTCTAGGAGTTTATTCTACTTTAGATTGTGAAATTTTGAGGTATGCCAACAGCTGATAAGCTTAATATCACGAATTCTGCGTGTCAATGAGGAACTCCGACGCCAATCTAGCTGCTGAGAACATGAATAATTCAATAATATTCTCCTTAATTTCGTTATTCGCCGAATATTTCAGAGGAGCAGTGAGACGACGACGCTAATTAATGCAAAGGCGTTCCTTATTAAACGTCTCCGGCGCTGAAATAAAAACATAAAAAGCGTTGGAAAATTCCGCCATTTTGAGCAAAACATTAAAAGCTCTAATTTGCTGAATAAAATTATTGGCGGCAATTAAGATTGTAGTACGCCACAAAGAAAATAACAGTACCTCAACTTGGGGCAAAATGTTTGGTGCAAATGGTGTAATAGTAATGTAATCAGGTAGATAGAAAACAAACGTAGCGTGGCTTGATAATAATTATCACCGGTCAAAAAACCGGTCAAGTCTAGGTAGGACCATGCACTTGCTTTTCATAAATAGCGGATATTGCAATACCTTATTAACGTATGTAGTCCAAAACAATTTACATTTAACACGATGACTGCTGAACTGGTTTTTACATTTGGGCACCGTTACGAACCGTGTGTGTTTTCCAGCACTGGCCTGCCGTCTGTGTAAGCCGCACTGTAGTAGCGCCGCGTTAAACACACGTCTATGTTTCGCCGCATACCCGGCACGTGAACTGCGCTAACAGAACAGGTGTGTGTTTTCCCGCACTTGCGGAACGTTATAATAAACACAAACATCTATTTTTTTAGCGGTAAACGTGTTAAAGTATCGGTTAGTTACAAGTGTAACGTGCAACGTGTGTGAATGTAGTGTGTAGCGTGTAGTTTTGTGAGTGTAGTGGGTAAGTGTGTGTGTGTGTGTGTAGTGTGTAAGTGTGTGGGATTCAGGATCTTTGGGGACTCGATTTGAATGTTACAGAAGAGGATGAGTATGAAGAAGATTGGAGCTTACGTCATTACTCTACCGTCTATTACTTAGACCAGTTCACCATTGAAATATTCCGATGGCTTCCATGCCGCCTAGGATAGCGTATTATTTTTAAATGGACTCGTAGACATTATCCGGGATAACATCGTTAAAGCGATATTACTCGCATCCCTTCGGCTCTTCCCCTTTTAGGGCTTAATTACTGTCCCCAACGGGGCCTAGTTAGTCCAATTAGAGGGGGTTATGGGGAAAAGTTAGAATTGTTAAGAAACTTGGGGGAGGGGGGGTGGGACATTAGGATTTCTTTTGTTTAGTACTTGTGAGTTTAGAGCGGGCATATTTCATACGAGATTTTTTTTATTTGTCTGATGGTCTACGCTTGCCCATAACAGCTACAGTGTGACCTAGAACTTTCCATTACAAAATCTTGCGCGGCACTGCACTATGCTTGACACTCTGACACATCGGTTTTAAAGTCTCATACGCCCAGTAATTGCGCTGAAAACAGTGTCCTTCAAACCGGAACACATTATTGTTTTCAAAGCTCGTGCTGTAACTATATGTATAATTTAAAACGCAACTAATGTTAACTAAAATTGCATTTACTTAGTATTCTTTGTCAGACATTTTATTTTAGATATCTAAACTAGACTATTATATAATTATATCAACTTATAATAACTGCATGAGCTTCCTTTTAAAAATGTAACAAAAGGTGGGCAAGATATGAATTACGGCCTTCGTTTACGTCATGCCAAGGGAAGTTCCATGGCTATATTAACTAGACCTCATTTCGTTAACAAATCGGGTCATTTATTACGCCATCAGTCATAACGAGAGGGCCTCAGGAAGGTTGGTTTATGTTTGACAAGCTGTCATAAGGTGGAGGGACCGATTGCTCCAATTCTTTGATGGAAACAGGTCAGGTAGGTGGATTTATGGATATATTTGATTCCATCAATAAACCCGTCTGCGCCGCTTTTAGGACAGCTAGGTGAAACATTTTTCTTAGGATTCAACTTAAATTCCAGAGAACGATTGAAAATTAAGAAAGCTGTTGATGTTGATTAGATTTCTTTAAATTATAGCAAAAACCCTCTCGATCAAGTCACAAAAAAACAGAAAATCAAAATCAGTAAATCGTTTCAGAGATACGGTGCCACAGACAAATACTCAGAAACACACACACACGTTACTTTCTGTTTGTGTCGGGGACAACATAAAATGTAAGTTGTGTTAAAATTCAACTCTTTCATTGAGAATTTTCAAAAGGCGAACAACACCAAGCTCGTAGTTCCCAACTTTGCAAACCGATCAGAAAGTTGAACTTTGAACTTTTCACTTACTGACGTTTTGCTCTACCCAATAGTTTTAAAACTCTCACGACCGTCACATCGCTCATGTTTAGATTGAATTTTGCTAAAGAATTTTGTCTTTTAAAGTATCTGTTAACTGGGTTCTGAGTTTTACAGTTTGATACATATTACGAAAATATCGTAGTTGAATAAGTTGAAATATCAACAGTGAGGGTAGTACACATTTGCAAGATATTCATCCGCCAAGCAGTAGTGCGCAAACATTACTGTGTTCCGGTTTGAAGGGCACTATTTCCAGCGAAATTACTGGGCATATGAGACTTTAGAGCCGATGTCTTAGAGTGACGAGCGCAGTGCAGTGCCGCGCAGGATTAAGCAATGCAAAGTTCTGGGTGGCACTGCAACTGTTATGGGTACGCGTTGCGCTTACCCTCAGGTGAACGACTTGCTCGTCTCATCACTCAGTTCAATAAAAACAAACAAATTGTTGATAAAATTTCTACTCAGCAAATGTTGAGGGTAGAACGAAATTTTTAACATTTTTGCTTTCTGATAAGAACTTTTAGGTATATCCGCAAAGTGTCGCGCTTTAGTGCGATTTTGAACAGTCCCTGGCGGAGTTATTCAAATGAGATCCTTAATTTTGTCTTACGTCGTCGCTTCTGCTTTTAGCATAATATCTTTTTGGATGCCGTCGTTAGCTGCTAATGAAGACAGTTAGCGCTCGTTACTCAGTCCGTTTGTTCACCACTCGTTGTTCGTAAACGTTTTAAATTAATTATAACTGTTTCACAGAATATTGTTTTTATTATCTTTTAAAATAATAAACAAACTTAACATAAAATATGTCATTGCATACATTTATAATGCTAAAAAACTACTGAATAAAATAAAATATAAAAAAAAAAAAAAAACGTCTAAAATTTGTCTAAAACCGCTCTAGAAGACTATCTATAAACTACAAAGAAACATCCAATTCGATTTAGAAACGTTTTTATTTAATTATTATTTTAAATAAATATTTTGTTAACAGAACTTTTAAAACAATTAATTATAAAGGTTTATATTTAGTTAGTTTCAGTATTATAAATATTTTTATCTGTGTATTGTTTTATACATCATTTTTTTTTCACCAAAAGTTACGAAGTCAAGTGGCACAAATATGTAGTATAATTCTTATAATTACATAATTATATAATTATAAATTCTGGAGAACTACATACAACTACATAAGTAGTAGGTCGGTAGGCACACATAAAAATCAAACTCTCGTTAGACAGTTTGATTTTTTAAAGAAACTATTTTCAAACTTGGTTAATAGAGTCACCACTTAGCCTCTTAGAAGTAATAACGTTTTTTTTTATTTGAGTGACGAGACGAGCAAGTATTTCACCTGATGGTAAGCGCTACGCCTGCCCATAACAGTCACAGCACTTAAAGAGTAAGTACTCAGCATTGAAGCACCTAGAGAGTGAGTAATGTTTATATCCTAAACTTTTGCCTTACCAGGTCCCAGCGGCCGTAGTTAATCATCGTTAGCTAGCTGAAGGGTCCGTTAGTGCGTCTAACACGATCACACACTCTCTCGGCTTTCATTAATCAGTCACACGAAAAGAAAAGGCCAAAAACGTGAATGTCAGCTTTAAATAGCAGTTTGCATGTTGAACAATTTTAAAGCGTTCGTGTAGGTGCAGCCACAGAATAAATAATAGTAGGTAAAGGTAATACGGCTTTGTAGGTAACTACAGTAAATTGCTGAGTAGGCGTTTCAATATAATTAAAAATATAAAAAGTATCATTTATGTGTTAATCCAAGGAATAAACTATGTGTGTACCAAATTTCACCAAAATCGGTTCAGCCGTTTTTGCGTAGTAACAAACGTCCAAACATACAAACATTCAATTTTTTTGTGAATTTGTAGGAACAAAATAAAGAAGCTAAGTGCCTTATTTTTGTTTTATTTACTATTTATTTTGTGAGTGACGAGACGAGCAAATCGTTCACCTGATGTTAAGCGCCACGCATGCCCATAACAGTTACAGTGCCACCCATAACTTTGGATTGCATAATACTGCACTGCACTGCGCTCGTCGCCCTGAGACATCGGCTCTAAAGTCTCATACGTATAGCAATTTTTTTGAATTTTTTTTTACCTACGACCTACATTATCTGCTCGAGTAATTTAAGACTAACGTAAGAACAATTTGTCTTTAAGTACCTCACGGCAGACATTAAGGTCAAATAACGGGCGCTTTTAATTCCCCACGAGACCGAGGAGTCAAGAAACCCTACTTCTTACATAGTACAAACAGAAAGGAGAGCAAGAGGCTTGGCTCATTTCTCGCAAAGAGATTACCTATTGCTATTAAACGTGGAAATGCAGCCAGTGTTTTTGGCACCATGCTTCATGGATACCCCCACTTGTTTCATTTTAGTTTTAGTTCTCTATTTAATTTAATTTAATTTAATTGTTGTTTTTTAACATAATAGTAAGTTATCTTCATACAAAGGTAGATGATGTAAGTAAGCCACGCACCCAACTATAAAAAATATTTTTTTTACTGTGTTTATTTTTTTGGTGTATAATAAAGAGTTTTCTATTCTATTCTATTCTATTCTATTCTATTCTAAAGGTCCCAAAGGCGTGTGTGCACTTCAGACTAAGGACAAGCTATAGAAAGAAGATTAAAGGTAACAGCTGTCCCACAGCTTTCGTATTCCCATCTAGTCATCATCATCATCATCATCAACCCATATCGTCCCACTGCTGAGCACGGGTCTCCCCTCACTTTCACATCTAGTAATAAAGTACAAATTGTGTTCAGAATAGCAGTTACAGAGTATGTAGGTACAAAATGGATTGAACCATCTACTCCTATTTCCCAGAATATTATATTTCAAAGCCCATGTTCACTCTATTCCAACGTTTTTTGTAATATTGAATTTCCGATACAGCATCCTAAATGTACCTACCACGATCAAATAGTTCAAAGCTCACGTACCCGCTCCATTTCAACATTATTATTTTTACCGTACCTAATATTGAATTTCTGAAATACCAATACCTAGACAATAAAACATTTATGAAACCTCATGATAAACTCACTATTTAGAACCATTATGAACCGCTAAAACCTCATGATAAACCCACTATTTAGAGCCATTATGAACCGCTAAAACCTCATGATAAACCCACTATTTAGAACCATTATGAACCGCTAAAACCTCATGATAAACCCACTATTTAGAGCTAGAAGTCTAATAAGTATTTTTTATTTTATTTGACTGAGTGATGAGACAAACAAGTCGTTCACCTGATGGTAAGCGATACGCCTGCCCAAAATAATAAAGGCAAAAAAATGTGAAATGAAATAAAGGTAACTGTAAGGTAAAGGTAAGGTAAGGTAAGGTATAATTAAATAAAAGTTTAGACTTAAAAGACCAAATTCCTAAAACGACACCCAAGGTATGCTGGACCACTCCTACGCACAAGCCTCGAGCGTATATAAAAATTATGTTATGCCGGTCGTTACAAAAAAAACCTCACGACGTCACGCACGGTAATCGCTGACTAACTTAACTTGAGCTGTAAGTAGAAACCTATTTTTACTGAATTCCCTCTTAATTAATAGGGTTAATGTAACCACTGTCTCACACACACCAGTCACCTTTCCAAGTTTTCTATTTGACATAATGAAACTCTATTCTCTTAAAGCCGCTCGCCCGCTGCAGCATGTTAAAAGTGAACAAAGTGGCTCATAGCTTTCACGACTCACATCCGCTCAGTTCTAACGTCTATTTTCTCTTATAATATCAGAACTCCGAAATACCGTCCTAGAATATCCAGCTTGGCATCAATTTCACGAACCAGCTGTTCTCGAAACGGGTCATGCTATTTCAATTTCGTTTACAACAGATATTTTAAAGTCGGGGGTTGGAATTTTGTATCAAATATTCTAGAATTTTCGATGTCTGGCTTGGTTCCGAGAATATCTGTAGCCTAGTTCCAATTTGGGGGTCTGATGCTACATGGAATTGGAAAAATGAGCACGTTCACAGGTTAAACATAATTTAGGTATATCCAATATCGGATTCGAACAAAGGTGTTGCTATAAGCTTATTTTAGCGTGTAAATTTATTTAGGTCTAGCCTAATAAAATAATATTACATCATTACAATACTTAAATACCAGCAGTAGCAGAGCAGAGCTCCATTTGTGACTTTCTTATTCCGTATAGGGTGCCACAGGCCAGTATTTTGGGCCCAATATTATTCCTAGTTTATAAGAATAATGATATGACCTCAAAATGGAAAATGTCTTGTTCGCTGTGTTCGTAATTATGTTTATGGTGGAAATATCTCCTTCCGAAGCGTCATGCTTCTTCTTTCTTAATAAGAACTGCAAAGCACCGAAATGCTTTGCTTTCATCGGTTTTTTCGGTTAAATATAACATAGTTGTGTTAAAGTCAACAGTGTTCTGGCGTGCTTCACCTTCGGCCAATTCTTCGCTTCTATCAGGTGAGATTGTGGTCAACGCAACCTATAAAGTAATATTAATAAAAACATCGGTAGAAATATGCATAAACTTGTCGCTGTCATTTCTAACATTAAAACGTAAAACTTTTCCAAATCAAAACTCAACGAGCCACCATTATATGAATCTGTACAGCCGCTCTCATAAATATGTAACGAGTTTTTAACTTTTTCGCATTATGCATGTTTGCCAACGACTGAAAGTATGTTGGCTTTTCCTTTGGTTATACCAAGGAGGTACTTTCAGTACCTAAATAAAATAAACTTCACTCGTTCGCGACTAGATCGTGCTATCTCCTTAACACGTTCATTCAAAGACGTTATGTTTTTTATAATCTTACGCGGGTGCGGGAAAACACACCTGTTGTGTTAACGCAGTTAACGTGCCGGTTGTGTGGCGAAACACAGACATGTGTGTGTAACGCGGCGCTACTACAGTGCGGCTCACACAGACGGCATGCCAGTGCTGGAAAACACACATGGTCCGTAACAGTATAAAAACCGGTTTAGCAGTCACCGGGTTAACAGTATATTGAGGAGTTAACACTTTCTTGTTGCAAATTAGCGATATGTTGTAATATTTATATAAACTAACCAATCTAACCATACTTAACTTAGGTACTGTATTTTTTTGTTTGTAATAGAAGGTTTCTTGTGCAAAAGACCGCCCGGGGAAGTAGTACCTTTGCCAGATACGAGTATTCATCCGCCAAGCAGTAGTGTCAAAACATTACTGTGTTCCGGTTTGAAGGGCACTGTTTCCAGCGAAATTACTGGGCATATGAGATTTTAGAACCGATATCTTAGTGTGACGGACGCAGTGCAGTGCCGCACAAGATTTTAAATTGGTAAGTTCTGGTTTTTACTGTAGCTGTTATGGGCAGGCGTGGCGCTTACCGAAATACTCGTCTCGTTATTTACTAACATAAAAAAATAGGTAAAAAGGCTACATTTAGGAAACATAACTGTGACAGGGTACTTAAATTCTGCATCGTTAGGTAACTAACATTACAGAATCCACTAGCAAAGCCCGAGTTAATGATAGCCCTATCTCGGACTTCGCGAGGATCGCAATAACTTACAGTGAGGTGCGGTATCTTTCAACAAAGGTTGGGGGTGTGGTTCAATTCATAAGAGCTGATCTATAGCGTTGTTAAAATGATCTTTTTTTTTCTTTTTTATCTTATAGGGTCTTGGTGGGATGGAAGCTGTAGTAAAAATAGTGGATATGGAGAGAATGTTGTAAGGATAAGATAGGTGTTACAGTCTGAGCTGAAAATCAGCGCTATGGATTTATTCACAGCTTTTTATAACACAACTAAGGCCCTAGGGCGGCCCTGACATACTGTGGATAGCTGTAACTGTCAGTATTTCATTTGACAAATAAACCTCTATTATTTTAATTTCACTCAGTTTGTAGGAATAAATGGTTTTATTTTATCCTCTGAGCTCGCCTAGTACGTAATAAAAAAAAACTACTATCTGCGCCCCGCGGTTTCAGTCACGTAGTTCTCGTTCCCGTAGGAATATGGGAATAAAATATAGCCTATGTAACATACTCGATAGTAATGTAGCTTTTTATTCGTGAAAGAATTTTCAAGATCGGTTTAGTGGTTTAAGCGTGAAAGCGTAACAAACAAACAAACTCACATTGGCATTTATACTTAGGATTAAGAGTAAAAACTCGAATACGTACAACAATTATAATTATTTATAACGCTCATCTTCACTAAGCCCAGAAAACGGCATGTCTTAATTAGCTACAATTTAGCTGATTCATTTTCAAAATTCAAAAATTCAAATTTAATAATTAATTTATCAGCGTTGGCCAGTTACTTGGAATGGCATTCCCAGATTCCCATCTATCTAACAACCAATCGCTACCTCCTGCTCTTTGGGTACTCCTCATTATAACATCGGAATAGAAAACGGTTGTGGCGTTTGAGATAACCACGACCCCAGGAGTGCTCGCGGCTCTGCGGTGCAAGTGACGGCTAGAATATTACTGGGAAATAGGTCTGTGGCAGCCGCATTCTCAGTAACTGTATCTATTTGCGTAAATATACTATTCAAATGCATATGTGAAGATTGCAGAGCAGACTCCTTATCTGATATAAGTTTTAGGTCTACCACGTCTCAAAAGGGGTAGTAATTGGTAATTGAACAAGGTAGTCTGACATCCTTTGGTATCTGTCAATAAGATGGACTTACGGAAACACGGCATCGGTATACGGTTGGTATTCCTCCACTTTTATAATTGAAACAGCGAAGGAATGGAACACCCTCCCAGCGTCTTTGTTTCCCGAAGCTATAATATGTTGAGTCTAGTAGAGCGTCGAATTCCACATTCAATAGGTATGTCCTAAGCAAGCATGGTCCACTGGCGACCGCGTCATCAATTACCATCGCTTTACGCTCGTTGATTGAACGAAAATTTAATTAACTTCCAAGAAACCGGCTGTTCGTATCATAATATTAAACGAATTAATGAATTTTCAATATTTCACTTCAATTTATGACTATTTAATAATCATCTTTTGAATAATGGTTAAACAATTCCACAGTAATGTCCTAACTAATATTTAACTTTGAGGCAACTCTAGCACCTAAATGTTATAGCAATATAAGTTATGCTAATGAATTTGAGATCCAATTAGGAACATTACAATCAACGAAATTTGCTTGAGAGATCCTATTCAACATTCCACTCATAGGCAGTCTGATTTGAGAGGCCTGTATATTATACACGTGAAGTATACGTCAGAAATTATGTAATTATCGAAATATTTGAAATAATTATCTTTAGATGTTGACTTAACCGGTCATGTGTCACAGATATTTGGCATATTTCGAATTTATTTATTTTGATCATTAGAACAGGTATAATAATATAGGTATAACAATTAACACCAACGTTAATTATACGCCTTAATTGAACCAACATAAAGTATACAGAAATATCACCAAGCAGTAGTGTGAAAACAATACTGTGTTCCGGTTTGAAGGGCACTGTTTCTAGCGAAATTACTGGGCGTATGAGACTTCAGAACCGATGTCTCAGAGTGATGTGCGCACAAGATTATGCAATGCAAGGTTCTGAATGACACTGTGATTGTTATGAACAGGCGTAGCGCTTACCATCAGGCGCACGACTTGCTCGTCTCAGACAAATAAAAAAAAAACTAAAGAAATCTTATCCATTTATTTGACGTTTAATGTTACATCACAAACTATAATTTAATCTATCATTAGTCTGATTAAATGATAAGCTTTTCGAGAATGTATTTCCATAAAGTAAAGGCTGGGTCTATTAAATGTTGATTTACTAAACCTATAAAAGCAATAAGAGATTCTGTAGCTATATCTCATTGGCCTAAAATAACAATTGAGAAAGGGCCTATTCCCTTTACGCTCGCAACTTCTCTAACTTCGTCATTGGTACATACGTCATAAAAAATGTCGATAGAATAAAATTTCGCATTTGTTCCACGGGGATTCGGTCCGAAATATTATTAGCTTCGATTCCGTGTACACCAAACTAAACTGAAATTATATTTAAAAGCTTTATAGTTACAAATGCCTTATTATTTGTTAGATCTCTAACAGTTTACACTTATAATGGTGTGTTTTTAAAAATTGTGGTTTTCTAAAGAGGAATACGTGGCTTTGATTTTAATTTACATAAAAATCAATGTCAATACGAACATATTCATCGTTATCCTTAGCTCGTTTAGTTTCCACTGAGACACAGGCTTTTTCGGCAGGGTCATAATCCACCAAGATGGGAAGATGGCTGGTGGATGCCACAATGTTTTTGAATTTTTAGGTTTGTGGACATATCGGGTCGTACCCATCGCCATTTTTGAGAAGAAATCCTCGCATAAAATAAAATATTGGTGCAGAGCAAACGAACGTATTATTTGGTTAGAATCTCATATGGCTACAAAATATTTGCCCTCGAGGGTTGTTACGTGAATATTTTCTAGAGTAGGTAAAAATAAAGAAGCATTTGACTTTGCAAAGCACTCTCGCCTCGTTCACATTTATCATTCCCCACACGAATTCGTAATTTAGCCGTCTCTTTTTACTTTTAAACAAAGTAAGTTCATTATCAGCATGTTAAGGGTTACATTTATATTCCTAAAATTAATTGATCAAAAATTGCCCACGTTTATTTAAGCAATCTTTATTGCTTATACCACAACGGGTAAAGCTATAAATCCTACCATGATCTTTCACAAACCATCCCGAAATCCTAAAAGCTATGATATACAACCAAATTTTAAGCGAAAGTAACGATATCACGTTTCTACAACGTTAGAGAGGGACAAAAACCAGGCTTCGGTTATCGTCATAAATAATTCAGGCAAGAATTTATGCGGGACACATTTTAGGCTGAAATATAGAAATGTTTCACTTCCATTAGTCAATTTTGTTACAATAACAAAAAATAAATCCCATTTATTAGGTAGAAAGTATTTATTGTGGGAATTTGTCTGTTCTAATAACTTGAGCGTAATTGGAAAAGACGGCTTCTTGTTGAAATCGTGGTGTTGGCTCAGAATTATATTGGATCCTTGTGTCGATTGAAATGGAAACTTACGTTTAAGTACTTAAAAGAACATTTCAAATTGTGAAATAATTGCTGTCTTTGAATTCATGTGTGTTATTTTCAGCACATAATACATTATAGACCAGAGTTTGACCACAATCTCGTCAGTGTGTGTAATGTCTTTTTTACTTTTTACTTGTATGTCTTTTAAGTGAAATTTCAAGTTGTTATCTTATCTTATTCTAACTGTGCCCCGCGGTTTCACCCAAGTAGTTCCCGTTCCCGTCGAAATATGGAGATAAAATATAGCCTTTGTCGATAAATGGACTATTCAAACACAAACAGAATTGTTGAATTCAAATCAGTAGTTCCTGAGGTTGTCAAGTTCAACCAAACAAACAAACTCTTCAGCTTTATTATAATTAGTATAGCTTCATTCCACTTGCCCTAACCACCAATTTCCTACTGAAAAGTTTGAGAAGTTTCCAAACCTACCTACGAGTACATAGTAAGTTACTATAATGTAGGTAATAGTTACTGTCGCCTATTATTATCCAAACTACAATTTAAACCCAACCTTACACAGAAAAGTTGAACCCCGTTTATCGAATTTAGTTATCAGAAATTCAATCAATATCGCAAACTTTCGGATAACTTCCACTAAAGCAGTATAAGCTAAGGCTACCTAAAGCTTTAAGTGCAGTAACTTTATACTTTAGCGGATATCCTATATAGGTGAGGAGTTAGTAACGTGGATGGCTCAGCCACATTTGGAAGGATTAAGTTCAACGTTCGCGTTTACAGTTTAAGCGTATAAATCTGCCAGTTGAAACTGGTGTATTCCGTCGACTAATGGAAATATATCATTAGAATCTAGGTTTAAGTTTAATGTTATACGCCTTGTAGATTTTTTTGTAAATATAGGTAACATGTTAATATCATAGAAAAAACATGTATAATAATTCAAATTAGTACGAAACTAATTTTCTTTTTAGCTGTTTACATCAAAAATAAAAAGGGCCCTAACACTGACCCCTGCGGTACCCTCATTTTAATTCATAACCCGAAAGATGTAACGGCAAAATAAAAAGTATGTTTGTTGCCTATCCGAAAAACATTGTAGAACTATATATTACAAGCATCACAAAGATGATAAATACCACTGAGCACGTATCAGTGTAGGATGCTCAACCAAATCGAAAGCCTAAAAGAGATCACAATACACATTCATTCCGCTCTCACAATCCAAGTTGTCGGCTCAATACTTGATAAATTTTCTTGAAAATACCTTACAAGTCCAGATTGGCACCTCCAAGCCTATCTAAAGTGGATTTCCTCCGTCACTACAAATAAAGTACCTTTTTAGTATCGAATATAGAGCACATACGTAAATTTGATAGCTCCCTATTGTGGCTGTACAATATAGCCGTTGTAAACAAATATGGCTGTGAACGGTTCGATTCAGCCGTTAACTGTGGGGAGATAATATTTATTTGCGTTTCAGTTTCAGTGCTATTAACTTGTTTATAGCTGTGGCTATGTATACAGTAGTGTTCATTTTGTGATAACTATTTTATGATTTCCCAGGAAATATAGTTCGTGATCCGCCAAGTTCATAGGAAATACACGCATACGCTAAATCAGCTTTACATCGAATTATTCTTGGCACTATCGAAAAAGTGGTTTGATTTGGAGACTTACATAATACAAAACTATATAATTTAAGATTCTAACTTTAGATATTTATATAATGAATAAAAACTTGTACACTTTGAACCCTTTTTAATACGTTTGTGTTTCCGATCAATAAAAATTTGCAGCATTAAATGAGTATTACTACTAATAAGAATAAGGTATATGTATATAGACCTCTGAATATGCGAGGCAAGGTTCACAACTTGGTGAGTTTTATAATAAAGAATTCTGTCTGCAATGTGAGTTTAAAATTTTTCTATAACAACTTCAACGCTCGTAGTGAAATCTCGGTAACTAAACTTGTACCGTACTCCCAGCAAAGTTTGGAAGTAATATATTTCGCACAAGAATTCACAATTTCTAATGCATTAAAATTCAAACTGCAACGTCTGCGAGCAACTTGGCAAAACTCGCGTTGAATATATAGTGAGATGGGAGTCTAATAAACTGTTTTACATAAACCTTGATATTTCTCTTTGAAAGTCATCTGTAATTATCCACTACGAGGTACTAGATGTATATATAAGTCCATTTGATGCAATATTGGTTGTAATATTATGATTCATATTATCATTGGTAACGTTATCATACCTAATGTTATTGACCATGTCACTTTCAAACCTAATTATTGTTCCTAAAGCTCCAATTTCAATATTTTATTTATGAAAATAACACGAAAACACCTTCCATATTCAGTAACCTTCAATTTAAATAATGAATTTGAGTGAATTGCTGAAACTATAATAATATACAGCTGACACTCACGAGACATTTATTAGTTCTTGCACTAAATGATTTGCGTTTTGAGTTTTTGAGTTCAAAGTGTTATCACCTGGTGGATAGGTTTAATTTTTGCTTCCACAAATATTGTGAACTCTTTTGCACAATCAACAATCCATAACGTTCCACTGCTGGGCACGGGTCTCTCCTCACTTTCGTGAGGAGGATTAGGCCATAAACCACCACGGGGCCAGATCCGGATTGGTGGATCACATACCTTGCTCCGAAATAATTCTCGGGTAGGTATGTGGGTTTCCTCACGATGTTATGTTTTGCACAAGTTCTGTTAAAACCATCTGTCATCGTCGTTAATCTCATCGAAGTCAAACATAAAATTTTAAATTTTAGCTCGCTTCGCTCAGATCTTTTTTCAGAACCGCTCGTTTCGCTCCCATGTTTTTATCTTTCCGTGTGTGATTCTTTTGTTACTCATGGTTGGAATACTTACCGGAGCGCTTGGTGTGGTGTCCGTACAGACGGTTGAGGTCCAGCGCGTAGACGGTGTGCGGCAATGCGCAGCAGACTGCCGCCAGCGCTGCCACGCACGCGGCCACTCGGCACCTCGACATCTCTGCGGACAAACAGACAAATGTTTATTAAGTATTTCAAAAATAATAAAAACGGATTGCTATGAGATTATAGCCTGATAGTATGTGTACTAAACCAAAAATTGCGCATTCACTCTTTTCTTAAAAATATCTGAATCATACGAAGCTTGAAGAACTGTCGCCGGAAGTGAGATTCAGTTCCACCTGAATTATTGTTCCGACTTAGAGTCCTCTGTCCATTTTCACTAATCCTAAGCAACGCCTAAATGACCTTTAAATTATCAATTTATACGGCCTGGTTGTTTGAGATGTCACGGACTAAAACAATGTTCACGAAACACCTAACCCATTTCACAAACGTAGGTTACTATTCACGGACGAGCTTGTTAAAAGTTCCACCGGACCGTGTTTCAACTTTCATCGAAACGAGAACTCATCCGCTGTAACCTTGGAAGTCTAGAAAAGCCAATTTATAAAAGACTAGTATTTACACGCGGTTTCGCCTGGAATGATATAAAGGTACCTATGAATAAAATGTATGACGAAAATTTAAAAAATGACACCCCCGTAGAGTTTCTTGGTGCTATCTTCTCTGACGGGCGTATTTCCGAAGCACTGGTAGAGTTAATGGAGTTTCCTTTTCCTGTGCGAGATTAAGGCATGAGTCACCACTTGAAAGGGATATGTCCTTTTTTTCAAACTCAATTCATAATTAGATAATCATTACTTTAGTAGATCATATTTTGACTTCATTTTGTTGTTTTGGTCTGTGTATTACTTAATTATTATGATTAGATATTTATATTTATGACGTGTAAAAGTGCAACATTATTGCCTATCCTTACTTCCTTACTTATATTATAAGTGCGAAAGTAACTCTGTCTGTTGCTCTTTCACGCCTGAACTACTGAACCGATTGAAATGAAATTTGGTACAGAAATAGTCTAGAGTCTAGGGAAGGACATAGGCTACTTTTTATCGCAAAAAATGCATTGTAAGGGTTTGAAATAGGGGATGAAAGTGTGTATGAAAATATCGTCATTTTTGAAGCTAGAAGCTTGAAATTTATTTTTTATTGATTTGATTAGATATAAATAAATTTGACATTCAAAGTTTGTAAAACTTTACCCTTGAGGGATAAAATAAATATAGGGGATGAAAGTATGTATAGGAATATGTAAAGTTTCGGCTTAATTTTCTCTAATGGAAAGCTACATTGACAGCGAGTAACATAAGCTATAATTTATCCCCATATTCCTGCGGGAACAGGAACTACGCAGGTGAAACCGCGGGGCACAGCTAGTTTACAATAAATGATTTGAGTTTTGGGTTTTATCGAATCACAAGATGTAAATCTTACCATTTGAAGATTCATTCAAATAGAAGATGAATAGGTAGTTACCGATGATTATCGATTCGCCGTGACAAGAGACATCTCGAGTGGCGATACTCTGTTGTGACGCCAGATGCGGCTGTGAGTTGACAGTTCGGTTTGCCGCCAAAAAAGGAGGAAGCTTGGCCGCGTAAAATTAAAGCGAGTGATAAAGTATTTGCTCATGCAATTATATTCTTAACAGTAGATTAACTCTTTATTAAACACCGCATAGAAAACAATTAGTTTGAAACTACATTACTGCAGCTTTTGTATATTCACTCCTGTGTGATGGCAATACCTTTTCAACCTCTTTGGTTTTAAGTTTTGGCTCCGCACCTTTTGTTCTTTGCATGTATTATTACATTTTGATCAGCGATCGGATTCGATATCCAAATATTGTCTATTCAAACAGCGGCTCTGCGCATTCATGAATCGCTAACGAACCGGTTAGACCTTGGCACCTGAGTCTGTCGCGAACTACAACCGACGCGTCCTAGACGTAGCTGAAAGAGGATTGCATCGAGACTTATTCTACATAAGCTCTACGAACCTTCTTGCTATTGGCACACCCCGGACACTGTACAAATAAGCTGATTTAACAATTGACACATAGAAATGATGTTTGTAAACAAATTACGGAGTCCGCGGCTGGAAGACACAAATAAACCACAAATGTGCTAAAAACTAGATATATTTTAGTTAAAATATTACACATCTAAATCCTAGTCTAAAATGGTCCGGTCCGAAATAAGGTACTGAAATCATTTAACTAGTTCGCTGCTGAATACACAAATATTGTGTTTTTCATAACTTGCAGCAAGTTCGGGAAAACACAACGGTGTGTGCAGATCCATAACCGTAGCTAGGCAAGAAAATTGGCTCAGCAGTCAAACTGTTAAGTTACGTGGATTAGGGTCATTGGATTCCTTTTGCTGCGTCGGCGATTCGCGTTTTATGTAAGTAGGTGACGTCATTTATAACGCACGGGCACTAATATGTAGGAACAGGAACACTGCGCGATAAAAACAATAGACAACTCGCTAGTATAGAGGTTCATACAAAACGTTGGTCTATTACATTTGGGCATATAATATGGACTGTCCTTCCGATTGTCCAACGATGTTAGAGGCCGCAGCCGGAGGGTGCAAAGAAATCCCAAATGTGCTTAAACTAGGTTTATTAAAGTTAAAATATAATATTACTAAATCTTAACCTAAAAGTGTGTACGTTCAGTCCGATGTTAGGAGCCGAAGTCACCTAAAACTACCTGAAATATAATTATCGGGGACATAGGACTTTTGCTGCGTCTGCGTTTAGCTGTATCGCCGCCTGTCGCACGGCGTGGCGTGGAATGCGTTGTCATTATTCTGGACATCGGACGGTTACGTAACTGAAGTAAGTACACGAACATATTACGAGACCAAAACAAAAGACAACCCGCACATTTATCCGTACTTGTGTACCAAAAACAAGAATATTTCCTTTCCTTAAAAGTTATTCTCAGGGAAAAGCATCGTTGATTCAGACAGAATCCCATTAGACTCAAGGTACGTTCTTACTGGGAAAGTCCGCGGAGCCCGGAACTCCCTTGACGGGGTAAATTTAGAGCCTCGCGTCGGGGCAAAAAGATGGCAGCCCAAATGGAAAGCGACAGTTTAATATGTTAAACTTCGTAAAAGGAAGTACCAAGTAAATGCAGCACCTTTCATTAGACGTTTGAGTGATTGAAGTGGTTACGCACGGGACGATGCGTTACGTCACGCGAAAAGTACGCCGAAATAACACATGATATATGGCACTAATATTATGAATGCGAACGTCTCTCTGTGTGTGTGTTTGAAAAAAGGAAGAAAGTAAAATATTTATGCTAAAAAAAGCAGCACAGAACACGCACACATCAAAAAACAAAACAAAAAAATGATTATACAATAAATATCGTGTAAGCAGATAGCCGGCACGCAGTGTTAGAAGCTCAGAGCCTGGGGCCTCACCATGAACAGTTAAATCCATCCAATTTAAGGCCTTAAACTGAACTACCCTGCTAACTGTCACCACCAATATCGCTCAGCGTTCATAAGTCGACCAGAGACATTTATCCAAAGAGATCGGAACAATTTGTTTGCATTTATGGGATTTTTATAGCTCCATCTCTTTTAAGTTAAGTAACTTAACATACATATAAAGAAAAATAGACATTTGAATACGCATTCAAGCAGATTTCAATTACAAAAAAAAAGAACAGTGGCCGTCGTTGAACAAAATAGACCAAAATATACCTATACCACACACGGTCTATAACTGTTACGGTTTCGCTACATCTGCGTTATTCAGTTATCCCTTGCTCGAGATGCAGTTGGACCAAACCGCCTTCGCCCTGCTGTCAAACAAAACCCTTGATCCGCCACTGGGTACTAGGTAGGTCTACGTCTTGCGTCGTTTTCTCATTCGGCGGTTGCAGCGGTGACTTGACAGGTAGGTAGGTCGAACTTAACTCGCGAGTTTTGCAAGTAAACTCGCTACCTAACAAATTTTTGTACCTTAAAGTAAGAGCGGTAAATATGCTTTTTGCGAAGCTGTGTGAGACTTCATGACCTCATTAATGTTAGCTGACAGCTCGAGAGCTAATTCAACTTGGTTACAGTTCTTCAAAGATAAACCGTTCATGTGCTCCTTAATGTGATTAACTGGCTCTGAAACATCTCGGATTTTATTACTTTAACATAGTTTAAATTAGTTTATTACTATGTTGAAAGTTTGGTTACAAGTTTGTTTAATATCAAACAGTGGTTTCAAATTGAACAAGTTACGTTATTTTTTAACATTTTTCAGTAATGAGACGACCAGGTCATTCATCTGATGGTAATATTCATACCTGCCCATAACATTGGCAGTACCATGCCACTCAGAACATTGTATAAAAAATTATGCACTGCGCTCGGCATTGGTTTTATATGCCCAATATTTTCACTGGAAATAAAAAAAAAAACAGTCTTCACACCGCAATAAAAAGAACGAAATATTCCTCTTATAATATACGTGCGTGCGACGCGCGTTAATACAATAAAAAACCTTTCTTTATCTTAGACAGGTCAACAAGTTACCCTGTCTCGTGCAATATATTGAAACGAACCTAACATCTTGTTAATATGACTGTCTAAAAGTCTACATTTATCTCCCCTCTCAAGAATGAGTGTTATATTTCACAAGTCTAGAATATTTTATCTTACACGTGGATGGTTAGAAGCTAAATCTTTTGGGGGTAGTTTAATACGGGCCATAAAATTGCTTTCTGCCTCATTTCGGCAGGGGATGAAACCGCCCTTTGTACCGTGAAATGCTGTTACGCTTAGATATAAAAAAGTTTGTGCGTTACACACAAATAGCAATGCAGTCATCTAGAATGAGTGGAAATAAACAGCTTTAGTTAACGCTTTCGATATTAACGTAAAGGTTTAGCTTAGGAATTTGGTCTTCCCACATGCCTCTCACTGACAGGAGTGGAACACTCCTCTCCACTCCTGTCAACGTCGTCGGGGCCGCGTAAGACGTTCTACGTTACCGTAGCTCCGACAAAAGGCGTCTCTATGGAACACCCTGGGGTTTAGTGGGTATAACGTCAGGCTATCTGGCGGTGAGTCTCATATTGTCACCAGAAACTACCCTGGATCCCGGCGAAAAAAAAAACTAGGTCTTCTAACAAAAATCTTATTGTTCATTCATTTGACAACTTATGTAGAACCACTAACTAATCATAACAAGCCATTATTTTATTTAAATTAGCTTTGATTTTAATTTCATTTTAAATTTTCACGTAGTAGTAAATTATACAGAAGAAAAGTTATGCGGTCTGTTTAATAAATTGGACTAATATAATAGAAATTCATTACAATAACATTTTTACTAAAACATTGTTTGATATAATTTTCTTATGTTCTATTTAATTGTGGTTTCTTTGATAAAAAATAACTACCTACGTTATTTTACAAATTGGCTGCCTGAATTCGGAGAAGTCACGTTTTCTTGTAATATCAATAACGTTCAAATATTTTAGGTAAATAATATTATTCAATTACGAACTGTTCATATCTTGGAAAAACTTTATTTTTGTATTGGAGAAAGAAATTGATAGGGTTGATTCAATGTTTTGGATTCAATTTATTTTGTGAAAGATATTTCTATACAATGAATATTTGTTTTAGGTAACTATTTGAATCATGAAAGCCACTCGTATTTGCTTTATATTCCAAGAGCAATGGGTAAACGAATTTTTAAGATCTGTTTAGGAATAAGTAGAAATAATAATGGTGACAGTGCGGCTGACAATTTTTTTTTTTAATATTATACTGGTACTTGTGTTAGTAAGGACTGGTGGTAGACTAATTTAACTTTCAAGAGTGCCCTCTCGAGGCTCATGTGAATACAGATATTTGAATTGAATTGAACATCCACGCAGATAAATCTTTGAATATTAAACACCTGAGTATCCATAAACTCCCAAAGGTTTACCTTATTACGCCTACGACGGAGAATATTCGTATACAGTAGAGACAGTACTCTAAGTCCCGACTTTGTAAGACCATCTATTGGATAACGATTTATAGCCTAGCCTTCTCAGAATTTTGACGTGAATACATCTACAAATGAGATGTCATGTACAAAAACTTATAGTGAACTATTCACGGTCCGCGGTTTGATCCGCGTTGAGTATTATGCCACAGGAACTGTTAGTTTTTACGGGATAAAATGTATTCTGTGTTCAATTTCAGGACCTAAATGTATACTAAAACTCATTAAAATCCGTTGAGTCGTTGGAGCGTGAAGAGAGGACGAAAATACAAACACACAAACTATCGCGTTTTTTTTTATTTGACTGAGTGCTGATACGTGCACGTTGTTCACTTGATGGTTAGCGCTATTCCTGCCCATAACAGTTACAGTGCCACCCAGAACTTTGCATTGCATAATCTTGCGCGGCACTGCCCTGCGCTCGGCACCCTGAGACAACGGCCTTAAAGTCTCATATGCCCAGTAATTTCGCTGGAAACAGTGCCCTTCAAATTTAATTTAAGTGCGTTTGTAGTTATAAGATAAATTGTACACGAGGTTGTTGATTCAATGAAACGGTTACGACCTGCGCCTGAGGCGTGTATTTCTAGCCTTATTTCCTATGTGTCTACATCCCACATCAGACCGTTTACAACAATACAAAGCTCCTTCTCTGTAGACCACGGCACGGGGCTACTCAATGTAAGAATAATAAATTTGGTAAGATACACAGCCCCTGGGCACACGACGATGTGAGGCATTTTCTTTGTGTTTTTCTAAGCGGACCTTTTTGAAGTAGCTTTCTTGGTGCTGAAACAACTGTACATTTTCAGTTGAGGGTGAAATTGTGAGCAGTCACGAGCACTGAACAGAAGATGTGCCGATGTTTGTCAACTCTACATTATGTTAAAAGCAAAATGTTGTACCCATACAGTTTTATCAATAATAAGGTTCACCCTTATATCAAGGTACAGTGAACATCAAAAGTAAATTTTGCTCAGACAATTGTTGCTCAGTTTCAAAAACCATATCCGGCATTTGAGTGCATTAACGCTTGTCATAATTATTTTCAATGTAATTTAATTTTTGAACACTGATTTTTTTGTCTATCCACGGGTGCGGCTTTGCATACACCAGAGTGTTTTCCCATACAGCTAACACTACATTTGTATTTTCTGCAATGAACCTGTTAAAATGTCGCAATTCCCTATCCGTCACTGAAAACTGTTTAATAGAGGAATAGAGAGGAAGGAGATATTATAAAATAAAAAAATAAACATTATATTGAAAATAATTATGATACGTCTTTAATGCACTAAATACCAGTCAAGGTTGTTGAAATTTGTCTCATCAATATTTACTTTTTATGTTGACTGTACCTCTATTTTACACAAATACGTTTTATTTAAACACTTAACGAAGTTTCTTTCACTTATTTATGCAAATTTATATTGTTTACATAAATTTGAATATATTTTTACCTTACAACTGTGACTGTTTTAAAAATTAACTTATCTTAAATAGGTGTACCACAATTCTTGGTTTCTGCTATCTCCGTCCTTGGTGTTTCTACAGCCTAATAAAGTGACATTTATTTGTGTTTTCTATTTGGAAAACTTTCGGTTTCGTGCTTTGGATAAATTAAAGGGAAAGCAAAAATTTAACCAGGAATAGAACCCGCGGCCTTCGGAACGCATTTTCATATAAATCTCAAGTTTCATAGCCGTGCTAGATCCATTATCTTATCACTATTTGTTTCCCTGCCTGATGTTTGGCAGATTTTGAAGGACAAAATTAATTACGCCTGGCCTACATATATGCTTCATCTGCTGAGATATAAGCTCATACAGCTCAGACAGGTGCTGAGGTCAAAAATATGCTTTATTTGCTGAGCAATATGCTTAAGCAGCTCAGATAGGTGCTGAGGTAAACATAATTATACTTTATCTGCTAAGAAATATGCTTAAACAGCTCCGAGAGGTGCACGGGTAAACAATATGCTTTATCCGCTGAGCAAAGATAGGTGCTGAGATAAACATATTATAGTATGCTCCATCTGCTGAGAAACATGCTCAGATAGGTGCTGAGGTAAACAGATATGCTTTACCTGCTGAGAAATATGCTTTGAAAGCTGAGATTGGTGCTGAAATAAACGCTTCATCTACCCATAACAATTGCAGTGGATATCTTCTTATTCAGCAAACTGTTTCGAGGGTCAACCGAGTATAACTTCCTCTTACAGAGCAAGTAGGCTTAGGCAGTTTATTCTCGTGCACTGTAGTCAAACACAATTATAGTAACAGGAAAACTGTGAAATTACTTAGACGCTGTATTTTGTTCCTTCCAGAACAATTGGTAAATTAATATTGTAGCTTTCGGCATGGATAACTAATAATATGGTAGGTGGTTAATTAAATTTATTTGATTGGAGTAAAAAACACTACCCCGCACCTACTCCCTAGTCGGCTCCTGCCCACGGGGCCTAGTCTTTACCCTGGATCCGCTACTGGTAGTAGTTACTATATACATTAAGAAACAAGCAACGACTTGCTTGCAGTGCAGCACCGCGCAAGATTATGTAAGGCAAAGTTCTGGGTGGCACTGTAACTGTTATGAGCAGGCGTAGCGCTCGCCATCAGGTGAACGACTTGCTCCTCATCACTCAGTCAAATAAAAGAAAAAACTAGTCGTCGCTTGCAGCTTGTAACTTGTTTTCTTGTAGCAAACTATTATAGCTATTATATTGATTAACTACTATTGTACAGTAGTTAGCAAAGTAGCAAAGCCTTGGACAAAGAAAAAAGATTTAATATCGGTATAACCTGTTAAGTTATGTAATAAAAGAAAATTAAAAAGTTTAATTAGTTTCATGGCGGGTTTTATGATAGCGTTGCAGAGTGCTTGATAATCATAAAAAACATAATCAACTCATTTATGTTTATACTTTCAAAATTTGACAGCTAAAGTTTTGAAACTTGTGACATTTAAATTTAACTTTTGTGATTTTTGAAAGTAGCTTTTGACACCTTTTCATTGCAAACTAGCTGTGCCTTCCACGCTTCGCTGTGGCACATTCGCACATTCGCTAATATGTCACTGATGAAAAAAATAGATAAAAACAATCCTTGATGCGGATTATATATCATGCTAAAATTTCAGCTCGATCGGTGCAGAACTTTTTGAGTTTTTGAAGCGTACACAAACCAACATAACATTTTTATATATATAGATAGATAGAAGATAGACAAGCATTCGACTGCAGTCTTACCTGATGGTAAGTGATCACACGGTCTATGATAGAGCATGCTTGCCTAGAAGACACCTATTCAGTCTCGACTTGGAAACTTCCAGATTATAACAGCTCTCGGGAATCTTAAATCTAGTTTCCAGACTTAAAAGTTATTGAATCACATTTCACTAGTTGAATTTGACTAAATTAATTAAACTGAGGACCGACCATCCCGTAGTTAGCGGAACTAATTAGATAAATCCTAAGTTAATTTAATAAGCACCCTGTGAGTAGGTTGCCCCGGGCTGAACGTAGGGCTAATGAGTTTCAGTAGTTACTTAGTTACCCAAGTAGTTACAACATAATTAAACCTAGTTCTAGGACATTTCAGGAGTAAATAGTGTTAATACGGACAGGAGTAGAGACGCTGTGGGTGGACAAACCTCTATTTGATTTAAGTTTGAAACTCAAAATTTAAATTTGAAATTATTCATTGCAAGTAGGCAAAAATAATGCATTTTTACAAGTCAATTAAGTCTCATATAAATAGAAATAAAACTGGCCAAGTGCGAGTTGGACTCGCGCACGAAGGGTTCCGTACTTTGTTGTATGCGAGCCCCTTAAATATTAAACTTATTTTAATTTTATTATGAATTTTTTTAAGGTAATATATATTAACTAAATATTCTGTGAATATTTCAAGCGTCTACATGTTGCCATTATAAATATCGAGTAAAAATGGGCAAAAAATCACGTTTGTTGTATCGGAGCCCCCTTAAATATTTATTTTATTCATACTTTTAGTATTTTTTGTTATAGCGGCCGTAGAAATATATCATCTATGAAAATTTCAACTGTCTAACTATTACGGTTCATGAGATACAGCCTGGTGACAGATGGACAGACAGACAGACAGCGAAGCCATAGTAATAGGGTCCCGTTTTACCTTTGGGTACGGAACCCTAAAAATCAAAGAACACCTGAAAAACCTATCAATATCCTGCAACATCGCTCCATTCGGGCCGCAAAGGCGAGTCGGGGGTAGTGAGACGAAATAAATTCTACCTCACCGCCCCCAGGGGGTAGATGTGGCTCAGTAATGCAGTTACCATAACGGCTATCCGCCCCCGGATTACGTAAACATTTTGTAGTAGCAGAGCGACAGCAATTGACTTTACAAATGTCACTAGAAACCATTATTACAGAAAAAGCCCGCCTGTTATCCCGGCCTGTCGCAGAATACATTACTAGCGACATGACAGCAATGGATGGTCATATTTTTTTCTTATTTCACTGAGTAAGGAGATGAACAAGTCAGTAACCTGATGGTAAGTGCTACGCGTGCCCATAATAGTTACAGTGCCACCCAGAACTTAGCATTGGGTAATCTTGCGCGGCATTGCACTACGCTGGTCACCCGGAGACATCGGCTCTAAAGTCTCATACGCCCAATAATATCGTTAGAAACAGTGCCCTTTAAGCCGGAACGCAGTATTGTTTTCACACTACTGTCAAATTAATGGATTTGTTTTCATTACTATTATAAAAGTGTTTCGTTTGAGTAGTAGTGATTCACCGGTTCTGCCTCACCTCTTGAGTCAGAACCGTCTGTTTGAGTCAGAACCACCTCCTAAAAAAAAAAAAAAAAAAAAAAAAAAAAAAAAAAAAAAAAAAAAAAAAAAAAAAAAAAGTAAATCGGCCATGCCCGATCGATCTGTGCTATCAGATTTTTGATATCTCTTACGGATCATGAGATAGCTTTCAGGTTTCAGAAGCCCCAGTACCCCTAATTAAACCTAGTCTAATTGTCCTATTGTTCCTAATGACGGTTCAAGCTCAGCTACTACCTCAGTTGTTTGCTCAGACTAATTACTATAATATTGCTAATTACGGTCACCTATTGTATTGCTGGTATTCACAAAGTTCAATAACAACACTTCTTTATTATTTCGTTACTCTTTATTTATCAATAAAATGAGACTTAAACATATTATAAAGCAATATATCATTGTACAATGTTTCCATATTGAACAATCTTATAAAATCAGACATTGTATTACCATTGTACTTGTAGTACAAATACAATAAGCAGTACTCGCCACATACCGAAGTCCAATCATTTTGTAACCTATACGTATTGAAATCCCATTGCCTTGAATTCTTCTTTAAAAATGTTTGGTGGTAGCCTTTTGGTGGGCGACCATACGAATCAAAATATTGTCCAAGACCGTTTATATCAATGTGTATGGCTACCCAGTGAGATCCCGGCTTTGTGTCTGGATCTAAATTGCTTATTATATATGTTGGATTCTGAGTGTATATTGGCAATCGATTTGCAGCATATACATTATATTGCAAGCTCGGATGAATTGTATTTAAATATTTCTGTAACTCTGTTGTATCCATAATGCATACAAAAAACACTTCTCTGTACAAATGATCAGATGCAAGTGTTAAATTGAAGGTAATAAATTGGTATTTCAATTAAATTTAATTGTTTTATCAAAGACCACATTCTTTGAGACTTTGATCGTCATTAACATAATTTGGATAATTAGATTAATGATGGTTACACAATAATTATGATAACGGAATGCAAGTGGTATATAAACTCCGAAATGTATAAACATCCACGGTTTAAAGTAACAATAAGTGAAGTGTCTAGTCGTGTTTAGTTATTCCACCCTTCTAATCTACTACTCTACAATGGAGGTAAGTCAGTTTACAAAATAGTTATTTCTGTAACCGTACCTTGTGTTAATTTGATATATTCTTTGTGTGATTCTTATTTTGATTGTTTCTTATAATATTTCAATGTATGTGTTCCAGAACTCATTCAAGAATGCCATCGATATCAATGAGGAAAATACTTATAAACAATATTATTATCCATTGTCTGATTCTACGATCGATGAATTAACAATTAAAGAGTCACTTAAATCCAAACAAACAAAAAGAAAGCGAAACCAAACCTCACTGGAGAGTTTAGATGATTTGTTTGAAGCGCCACAAATAAAGAAAAAGAAGCTATCATCAACGGTCTCAAAAGGTCACGAGGAGGGCGGCATAACTTGCTTATCTACAAGCGTAGATGATAGTTCGACTCATTTGATAAAAATAGAAATATATGATCTGAAAAAGTTGGTGAAAATACCTCAAACAGAACACTGGAAAAACGCCGAAATAAGATTAAAATACTATACAGATTCAGAAAATAGCAACTACATGGATAGTAAAAATTTAGTATACAAAATTGCAAAAGAAATATCTAAAACTGATAACTGTAAAAAGTATTTTTTTAATAACAAATAGAGTGCATCAGTATAATTATATTCATTGTTCACAGTCACTATTCAATAACATACTTTCATAATTATCTATTACACTAATTACCCAATTATGTACCTATGTAAATAATTTATTTTTAGCTGTATTTTATTAAACTGTGAACAAATAAAAACATATTTTTCAACAACATGACTTAGTTATTTCAATACCCTTAAAAGATCTACACGTGTATTTAATAAATAATGTTTCAATTTATTCATCCATTTACCACTATAGTTGCAGGTCCAAGTGGTTGTGGAAAATCAAAATTTGTAACAAATTTTATTAGTTACATTACAGAAATATGTAGTAGAAATTTTACTCAAATTACTTGGTGCTTCGATGAAATGCAACCTTTGTACAACTTACCAAATGTAAACTATTGTCAAGGTATACCAGATCTTAACATGTTTGATGGAAAGGATGCAAACCTTCTAATTATAGATGATCTTATGAGAGAATCTGATGGTCGAATTGTTGATATTTTTACCAAAGGTAGTCATCATAGAAACTTAAGTGTATTCTACATTACACAAAATTTATTTCATCAGGGTAAAGGTCAAAGAGACATATCTTTGAATTCTAACTATATTATATATTTCAAAAATCCACGAGATAAAACACAGATTCGATACTTAGCACGTCAAGTATCACCAGAAAATCCAAAATTTATTGAAGATGCATACAGGGATGCTACCAGTGAGGCACATGGATATATAATGATAGATCTTAAGCAAGGTACTAGTGACATGTGTCGAATCAAAACGAATATATTTCCTTCGGATAGATATTGCACAGTATATATCCCTACAAAAAGCTTTAAATATGCTAAGAATCAACAAATTCCTATCATTTACTAATAATGCATCGGAGTCTCAAGACGCATAAAGATTTCCTAAATGCACTGCATACACTTAAACCAAAATACCGACAAGCTCTGCTAAAAACGTGTGATAAAGAAGAAATACAATGCATTTGCGAGTGTATTCATAACGTTCTTCAAGGTAAAATACAACTCAAAGAAAAAGAAAAGAATAAACTTAAAAAATTTAAAACTATACTGCGTAAGTTGTTGTGCAAGGGGGCAACTAAGATAAAAAAGAAAATAATTGTTCAAAAAGGAGGTGCATTTCTACCAATCATATTAAGTTCTATTCTGAGTGGATTAGTTAGTTCACTGGTTTAAAATGGAACATGCCAAAAGAATGTTGCTCGTTGAACCAAGCTTAATAGAGAAATTGAATCAAAACATCAATCAACACAAAAATGAAAATCCTACATCGAGGCTAGATGCTGAAATGCAAAATATTTTAAATAGTACTATGGATGACAGAAAAAAATGTATTTTATACTTGCAAATATTACAAAGATATCTACACTTTACTGAAGAGGATCGTCAACCTTTTAAATTACCAATAATTACTTCCAACATTGATACTGCAGGGAACACTGAAATAAGTAAAGTTTCTGATATAATTAAAGACATGAATAATAAAGATTTAGTCGTAACTCAGACATCGAATGAAGATAAAGTCCAACAAAGTATTGAAACTACAAGTAGTCCTCCATACACAAGTAAACAAATTCTAAGTTTGATTCCTAAAACATATACAAAAAAAGGTGAGTTATTACTAAATTTGATGTCATTGAGTAAAAACAAAATCCATTGGGATAACAACGGTACAGTTATTATAGATAACACAAAAATTCCTGGAAGTAATATTATAGATTTGGTAAACGACTCACTTAGACCATTGAAAAAAAGTGATCCAATAGGTTGGGTAAGCTTTGCTAAAGCATTGAAGGATATTAAAATACCACTAACTTACATTGGGAATCCAAGCAGAAGTGATTATATAAGTAAACTATATATGAAAGATCTTGGGGAGCTCTCTGCTGATGAGGAAATCTACACTACACCAACTAACACGGATAAGTATCAAAAGAAACTGAAGAAAAAAATTGAATGGGAAAAATGGACTCCCTACTAGAAATTAATAAAATTTATTATGATGCATCACATCCTGCTGGTTATAGTAGTATTGATAAATTAGCGAAAGCTATGAAAGGTAAGATGAACAAATCAGAAGTCAACAAATGGTTGCAAGCTCAAGAAACATATACACTCCACAAACCAGTTCACAGAAAATTCCCTCGTAATAAATATATTTTATCTAATCTAAATGAACTTTGGCAAGCTGATTTAAGTGACATGAGAACGTATTCTAAGTATAATAATGGTTATAATTATATCCTTTGCGTTATTGATGTGTTTACTAAATATGCCTATGTAAGACCAATGAAAAATAAAAACTCTGAAACTGTAAAAAAATGTTTTGAAAGTATATTTAATGAAGCTGATACTACTCCAACCCATATACAATCGGATAAAGGGACCGAATTTGTTGCAAAGGATGTACAAAAATACTTTAGGAGTAAAAATATAAACTATTATACAACAAATAACCCCGACATTAAAGCTAGCATTGTAGAAAGATTTCAAAGGACTCTCAAGATGAAAATGTGGCGTTATTTTACTCATAAAAATACGTATAAATATATAGATATTTTACAAAACTTGGTACATGCATATAATCATAGTTACCATTCCAGCATTAAAATGTGTCCTTGTGATGTAAATTCAAACAATATCATGATCGTTTGGAATAATTTGTATGAAAAGAATCATCGTAGTCTAATACAAACCTCATATAACCAAGTACCAAAATTTCACATTGGTGATCATGTGCGACTTACTAAATTTAAACATGTATTTCAAAAAGGTTATGAATCTAATTGGAGTGATGAAATTTTTATAGTATCTTCGATAATAGATAGATCGCCTTGGGTAGTATATACATTGAAAGATTTGCAAAATGAGCCAATAGTGGGTACTTTTTATGAAAAAGAATTACAAAAAATTGATTATAACCCCACTTCCAGTTTTAAAATAGATAAAATAATTAGCAGCCGTTACTCTGGTGACAGAAAGCAAGTGTTAGTGAAGTGGAAAGGTTATCCAGATAAATTTAACAGTTGGGTTTTAGCTTCTAGTCTAAAAGAATTATGATGAAAGAAAGTTTTTATTTGACCCTACTTAGTAATAGTTCAATGGTATACTTTCCTGAAAACACAACAACTCTTTTTTCAACTAAATTACCAAAGTCCATCAAACTGGAAGGATCGTGGTTGGTTGGTGTTGTTGAATTCCAATATCCATGCACAATGTTTACGGTTCAAGATCATGAAAATGTAATTTACATTAGTAAATGGATGAAGATGCCTCATGATGAAAAACTATCGCTAACGTACTACAAAACACACATACCAGCCACAAACTATGACAATATTAACCATATTTTATCTGCATTAAATAATATTAAGGAGCAAGTTAGGTTTCGCTATGATGAGTTATCCAAGTTAGTGTCTGTTTCTGTTATGGATGAATCAATAACATCATTAACATTATCACCTAAGTTGTGTCTTCAACTTGGATTTGAACCCAACAGAAACCTTGTAACTAAAGGTATTGGAAAGTGTCCAGCGAACTTACATTTAGGATTGCCATCTCAGTTATTTGTTTATTGTGATATAATCGAACCACAGATTGTTGGAGATGTAATGACCCCTCTCCTCAGAATAATACCTTTGGATCCTGCAAAATATATTTATGGAGCTAATAAAATGCATGTTTTCTCACCGCCTCACTACTTGAACATCATGCGTAGAGAGTTTGATACAATTGAAATAGATATAAGATCAAGCACTGGTCAAAAAATACCATTCCAGTTTGGAACCGTGGCCATTAAACTACACTTTAGAAAATTATAATGTATTCTCAACGTGATAATATAAGTTGCCCCTATGAACATTATTACTCGCATCAAGCTGGATCGGGTATTGGAGTCATCTATAGAGGAGCGCCATATCAACGTGGACACGGAATCGGTAGCTTTCTAGGGGGCTTATTTAGATCTGTTTTACCATTACTATCTAGTGGAGCTCGAGCCATTGGAAAAGAGGCTTTAAATACAGGTGTGGGTCTTTTATCAGATATGGTTAGTGCTCGTCCTATGGAAGATTCAATTAAGGCGAGGTTAAAAGAAGCTAGTACAAACTTGAAAAGAAAAGCTGATGATAAAATAGATCGCTTGAATATGTCTGGGTCAGGATATATAACTAAGAAGAAACATCTATCTTCATTCATTCCACCGCTAGCTGCTAAGGTGAAAGCAGCTAACAAGAAATCAAAGTTGAAACGTAATAACATCAACGATATATTTTCTTAAAAATAATAATTAAATAAATTCAACCATGTCGTTTCTACACAGTCATTCTTGTGAATGCATTAAGTCAGAATTAGACTTATTTGCGTTACCATCTACACAAACAAGTATAGAAAATGGAATGTGGATACATTATAAGCCTATTTCATCTCTTGCTGACGATGGACCAATCGAATTTCAAGTACCTGGAACTGGTGATGACTACATGGATTTGTCTCACACTTTAATCCACATTAAAGCTAAGATACTGAATCAAGATACAACAAAAGTGAATGCATCAACAATAGTAGCTCCAGTTAATAATTGGTTACATTCATTGTTTAGTCAGCTTGATGTTTATTTGAATCAAAAACTTGTGTCTCCACCAAATAATACATACGCTTACCGTGCTTACGTAGAAACATTGTTGAATTATGCTCCTGCATCTAAAACATCGCATCTAACTTGTGCTCTTTGGTATGAAGATACATCTGGTAAAATGAATTCAACCGATGAAAAAAATGAAGGTTTCACTAAAAGACAAGAATTAACATCTGAAAGTAAAGAAATAGAAATGATTGGACATTTACACGGTGATATATTTAATCAAGAAAAGTTTTTGATTAATGGTGTTGAAATGTCTGTTAAATTAGTTCGGTCTAGAGAAACTTTTAATTTAATGGCTTCTTCAAATGATTTAAAATTTAAAGTATGTATTACTGATGCAACACTTATTATTCGTAGAGCACGAATCAATCCAACAGTTTTACTTGCACATCAAAAAGTTTTAGCCACTACTACAGCTAAATATCCTATTACGCGAGCTGAAGTTAAAGTTTTAACAATACCATCCGGAGTTCAGGGAAAAACACTTGATAATATTTTTCTGGGACAAGTTCCTAAAAGATGTATAGTCGGATTTATTAATAACGCAGCATTTAATGGTAGTCTCACTAAAAATCCATTTAATTTTGAAAATTATGACATGAACACATTTTGTTTATATATTGATGGTCAGCAAATTCCTTCCAAAGCTTTACAACCATCATTCGAGAATAATATTTTCACTTCAGCCTATCATACACTATTCTCAGGAACGGGAATACATTTTCTTAACGAAGGTAATGGGATATCTAGGGAACGATATGCTCAAGGTTATTGTCTATTAGCTTTCGATTTAACACCTGATTTATCAGCAAACTCATCAGGTCATTGGAATCTTATTAAACATGGCAGCGTAAGATTGGAAGTTCGTTTTGAATCAACTCTTTCACAAACTATCAACTGTATTGTGTATGCGGAGTTTGATAATGTTATTGAAATTGATAAAAACCGTAATGTGTGTGTAGACTATAGTAGTTAAGTGAAAGTGTTTATCTATGTTATTTGAATAAAATATGATTTATAACATGTACTTACCTTGCATTAATTACACGACCCCCGTCGACTTGAAATACCAATTTATTACCTTCAATTTAACACTTGCATCTGATCATTTGTACAGAGAAGTGTTTTTTGTATGCATTATGGATACAACAGAGTTACAGAAATATTTAAATACAATTCATCCGAGCTTGCAATATAATGTATATGCTGCAAATCGATTGCCAATATACACTCAGAATCCAACATATATAATAAGCAATTTAGATCCAGACACAAAGCCGGGATCTCACTGGGTAGCCATACACATTGATATAAACGGTCTTGGACAATATTTTGATTCGTATGGTCGCCCACCAAAAGGCTACCACCAAACATTTTTAAAGAAGAATTCAAGGCAATGGGATTTCAATACGTATAGGTTACAAAATGATTGGACTTCGGTATGTGGCGAGTACTGCTTATTGTATTTGTACTACAAGTACAATGGTAATACAATGTCTGATTTTATAAGATTGTTCAATATGGAAACATTGTACAATGATATATTGCTTTATAATATGTTTAAGTCTCATTTTATTGATAAATAAAGAGTAACGAAATAATAAAGAAGTGTTGTTATTGAACTTTGTGAATACCAGCAATACAATAGGTGACCGTAATTAGCAATATTATAGTAATTAGTCTGAGCAAACAACTGAGGTAGTAGCTGAGCTTGAACCGTCATTAGGAACAATAGGACAATTAGACTAGGTTTAATTAGGGGTACTGGGGCTTCTGAAACCTGAAAGCTATCTCATGATCCGTAAGAGATATCAAAAATCTGATAGCACAGATCGATCGGGCATGGCCGATTTACTTTTTTTTTTTTTTTTTTTTTTTTTTTTTTTTTTTTTTTTTTTTTTTTTTTTTTTAGGAGGTGGTTCTGACTCAAACAGACGGTTCTGACTCAAGAGGTGAGGCAGAACCGGTGAATCACTACTACTCGTTTGTCATCAAAGATAGCGAAATTTACGCCTATCGCTAGCCTGTCGTGTGATTAGTAATAAGGCAGCGGGTTTTTTAGTGGTTAGATTATTTCACTGAACATTTTTTGAGGTCAACTATCAACAAATAGGTAAAGTTTATTTTCATTTAACTGGTGATTAAAGAAGTACTTTCGTCTCCTATAAATACATAATATACACTCAACACAATATTTCTAATGGCAAATAAGCTTATAAGCATTTATAACCGTTATAAAAAGCATTCACGATTTACCATTCAAAACCCGTATTTCCTTATTAAGGGTAGCTACACAGTTCTGAACGTCGGGTAGCTTGGGTCGTAATTCTCACTCAATAGACATTAATGTCGAACGCAATATCGGCGAAACAAAATGGCATCATATGGTATAACTTTCTTCTACAATCGGTTACCTTCGTAACAATAGATATCCATACATTATTTTCACAACAAACTTTTTGTAGTAGGGATAGACTATAATATGAAAGTTGTTTTTAATAAACTTATTTGTTAGACAAAAATAGGCCTACATATTTTTTTATTTTTCATTTGACTAAGTGACGAGACGAGCAAGACGTTCACCTGATGGTAAGCGCTACGCCTGCCGATAACAGTCACAGCGCCACCCAGAACCCTGCATTGCATAATCCTGAGCGGCACTGCACTGCGCTCGTCAACCTGAAACATCGGCCTGAGACATCATAATATATTTGCGATAAACTTCGAAGTAAGGTGGTGCTTTCAACTACTCGCCTTTTATCTTGTGATAACCGTTACAACACACAACACCAACAATATTTGCAGACACAAATGAATAAAATCGCGATACGAACGATTCACAATACTATACAAACGACAATCAACCTATTTCAATCGAAACATTTTACTGTCGAATTTGACATCATGTCTACTAAGTGAGAATCGGGCCCCCAGCGTTCCAACGAACAGCGGAAAACATCCCTACATCACGTTGCATGTCCCAAGCGACTGCAATTAGGAAAACTTGTATCAAAGGCGTACGAAACCTTCCAAGTAGCGCGCCAAAAGGAAATTTGTCGATCGAATTGGTTTCCTTCTTTTACGGGAAATGTTACGGGTGATAAAATGTGTCTTCTTTGTATTTTTAAGCGCATGATGTGTTATTTGACTTAATAACCATCACATCATATCACATTTGTAATGTAGTGTGTGTGTGTGTGTGTAAAAACTCAAAACTCACAACTAAAATTATTAATTGCAAGTAGGCAAAAATTTGTGTTTGTGTGTCTCTCTCTCTCTCTCTCTGTGTGTGTGTTTATGTGTGTATGTGTGTGTTGTGTGGTGGTGTGGGTTTTCGGATCACTTCTTGTTTGACACACACGAAAACAGCGGTCCTCTGGGAAGCGTCGTCCAGACTGACCCTTGAGGTAATGCCAAGCTAAATCATTCTCGGCGCGTCCAGGTGGATAGAAGCAATGTCTTGCGCTGATTGGTTACATTCATTTAGCCGCGGATTTTGAAACATGGCAGAATTTCTTATTGTTGCTCCCCCATTCACCCCCTGATCCGATTCCTTTCAGTCTATTACATAGCTACTTTAGTTCCTGGAACAAGATAAAGGATAGCCGTAACAAATTAGCGGTTACCTACTGCGGGATAAGCAGTGGGACGCTGCTAGCACATACATATAAGCGATACCACCAATATAATCGTAGGCACTAATTTGTTCTATCGTCTGTCCATTTCAAAGACGTATATAGGTGCAATTTACTGCTACCTAAACCCATTAGAGAAAATGGATGTAAAAGAACGGCTCACGACTAATCCCGGATCAGCCTAGAGGATCACGAAATAATTACTGGAGTAAATCAGCGGAGGCGTTCCAGATAGTAGAATTATTTTACACTAGCTACGCCCTGCGGTTTCACCCGCATAGCTCAACTTTTCCAGCAATAACTTTCTTAAAAGCAATATGTTTTCCCCGTTTTTGCCACATTGTTCTTTGATGCTCCGCTCCTATTGGTCGTAGCGTGATGTTATATAGCCTATAACCTTCCTCGATAAATGGACTATTCAACACAAAAAGAATTGTTCGATTCGGACCAGTAGCTCCTGAGATCCTAGCGTTCAAACAAACAAACAAAGAAACAAACTCTTCAGCTTTATATATTAGTAAAGATTTTAAATGAATTCCACATAAATAACAAAGATATGGTACAGTTAATGTGTTTGAACATTTAACTAAGAAGATTATTCTAAGTCATAATTTATTGCATCATCATCATCATCAACCCATAACGTCCCACTGCTGGGCACGGGTCTCTCCTCACTTTTTGTGAGGAGGGTTAGGCCATAATCCACCACAGGGGCCCAGTCCGGATTGGTGGATAACATACCTACCTCCGAAATAATTCTCGGGTAGGTATGTGGGTTTCATCACGATGTTTTTCCTTCACCGAAAAGCGAGTGATAATTACGTACATATGTTTTACAGAAACACATTGGTACGTGCCTGCACTGGGATTTGAACTCACGACCTTCTGATTGGAAGGCAGACGTTCTCCCACTAGGCTACCACCGCTTCGCAATTTATTTATTATATCAAAAACTAGGAGTAAAAACAAGAGTGAAATAAAGTTCATTAGTGGACCTTAATTAGGTATTTACTTTTCAGAAGTTTTGTGTTATAGAGGACATAAAGTACTGGTGGAAACAAAAACTACGCTTATATTATAGCTAGAAAATTAAGATACAAGTAAGGCTAAATATTGTTAATTTATAACCATTATAATTTTTTGACGTGACAACGTCTAATAAATCGATGAACGCCGGCTGCATGCACGAAAAAGTTGACACATTGTCCCGTTACGTTCATTGTACGCTTGCGCCGCATCTGTCTCTCTTCTCTTCTTGACAGGTTAATTATTCATGCATTTTAAAAATCTGATTACTAGTATAATTTCAAATATTTATTCTTTTATTATTTAAAAAAATATTAAATTTTATTCTTAAAAGTATGCAATAATTGTATCAATGTTTTGTTATGACGTTGTCACGTTAAAATATCGTCCGTAAACCAACTTTACAGACAACCAATTTTTTTTTCTAAATAAGTTATATTTTATTAAAAACCACTACCACTTAAGACTTATAGTATGTAGGACTGCATACCACAAAAGAATAAAAAAAAAGAAATGATCTTAATAATTTATAAGTGTTTTGAATAGGCGGTCTTATTATTCAAAGTGTTCTCTACGAGACAACTGATTCGGTTAAGTTAATATTGTTATATTATTATTAAGAGCCTGTAATGTCCCACTGCAGGGCAAAGGCCTCCCTAACCTCCCTCCATTACTGCCTGTCCTGAGCTATGGCTGTCCAATCCTTCAAGTCTTCCGCATCGCCGTTTCCTATTATGTGGGGTCCAGCTGGTAATGGATGGTTTAGTTAATGCATATCTTATATTATAAGTTGGCACTGCCCCGCTTTTACATATTCGATACACGTTTACCAAACAAAGTTTTACCAAATAAAATTTAAAATAATTTATTTAAATTATTTCCAAATTAATGATCCTTTGTCTACACGTAGCCTCATTAAAACTAGCTTAGTTAGAAACATAGTTTTAACAGTTAACAGATCATTATCAGAGAGGGGAGATAATGACGAGCAGACCGGGCGGCCTCATAATAACCGAGCCAGCGGCCATTTTGTTTTAATCACTAACACAAGCTACATTAACAACCAAGTCATGTCTTCAGATCACGTGACCCTTTCAGTTAACTTTTTTTTAATTTCAGGTTCTAGACGTTTTTTGTTTGAGTAGATATGATTCAGTAATAACTGGACAGGTCAAAACTTCCAATTTTCCTATCTAAGTACTATTTCAATTGACTATTCCATCAAACATTAGTTTATCATCTAATTTAATCGCTGACTCTACCAATTGGAACGCAGTAATGGCACACTACTGCTTGGTGTATAAGTATCTGACTGGTATGGTACTTCGGAGCGGTCTCTAGCAAAAGAAATCTATCACTGCAAGAGTTCTGACCACATATTTCGGGTAGAACCCTACGTGTGACACGTAGTAGAAGTGAAACCTAAACTAAAAAAATATTTAAAATAAAGAATTGAAAAAAATATATTCAAAATCTTTTTTTTTTATTTATTCTTTTCGCCAACCTTTTCTATCCTTCTGCGCTGCCGCCTCTTACCACGCGATATATCGTCTACCCCCTCCACGCGGCCGTAACGCTTTTTCGTGACAGAAAAAATTCTAATACCCCCCGTCTATATAAAAGTTTCACTTCAAAAAAACCGCATCGCACCCAACCCCAGTGGAAAGCGGGCTTTATTATCTAGCTGGGCACATAGCTGGGTAGTTAAAGTTAACCCTCATTAACAAACCGGACAGTCTGACCACGCGCGACCGCAAATTCGCAGTCACATCACGTTACACAGGATGTGTTTAACCGAGAAATCGGGGTGGATGCTCATCAAGGCGCGAGGGAATGTCAGAAAACATCAGCAATATAATGGCTGAAAATAACCCCGTAATGAAAATGTAAACGCCTGTATGAAAAACTTATTGCCTTCGGGCGGGAACTGCCGCTTTGGTATGTAGTTATTATACAATCATGCTGAATACCTATATTACTGTTTTCCGCATTTGGATGTAGACGTGGGCGTTGAAACAAGAAACGTTTTAAAAAATGTGAAATAAAATAACCGCCAAAGCGCTTTCGAAAATAAGCTGACTTCGTTTAAACATTGTTTCATACTATTATGACCATGAAAGTGACTTAATTTCTACAGCAATAAGGCCCATTATAAAGAATCTATATTCAATTCATTTGGATAGAAAATTTTATTTTTGTATACCTACCTTATTTCCATGTTGGGATCATTTACCGTATTATGCGACTAAACTATTCTTCGTGGCATTCGTCGTGGCAGACTGACAAAGACGCACTTTTTTGACGCGTGTTTTTCGTTTATTTTGGTTAGTACGCTTTTTAAGCGTGCTTACAAAAAAAGCGCAACGCTTGAACGTTATGTCAATTTAAAGCCGTTTGTCACATCTTTGTTTAAATTTACTCGTCAATAAACGGAAAATGCATCATCTTTTTATGAGCCGCTACTCCTACAAATCCTCACGTTCATGTTATTGTAGTAAAGCTTCTTTATGCACGCTTGACTTGGGGAGTAAGCTGGTGAATGCGTTACGAAAAATGTGACCGGGCGAGGTGAATGGAAGTTGAGAGGTAGATCATAATTATATAATAAAATAATAAATAAATGATAGCTAATAAAGGGTAAGGGGGTAAAGGGTAAGGGGATAAGGTGGTGAGAGGATGAGGGGATCAAGGGGTGGGGGATGAGAGGATAAATGATAAATGATAAATAAAAACATTATTAGAAATAAAAAAACCATAATAAATGATATATCGATAAAATAAAAAGAGCTAAAGAAGTTTTACTTCAGTCGTGCGTGTGGTCTAAAGCAGACTCGTTTTTTTATACTTAGGATCACACGCACCAAGTGTAATGAGTTTAGACCTTAACCTGAACAAAGGTTCACCGACGAGCGAGGCTACAGTGTGTTACAGGCACATTTAAATGCATTGCCTGTTCTTTCCACATCGCTTCTCCCTTGATTAGGTCTCATTCAGGTCTTATAAGTAAGTAGCCTACCTATCAGGTTATATAGGTAGGGCGGGAAGCCAGTGCTAGTTTTTTAGGAACTACTAGGGTTTTTGGAATGAACTCCGGTACCAGATTCGAAGAAACAAAAAATCTGTAATGAAAAATTAAAATGGAAATATTTATTTTGAACAAGGATTCTTGGGTACAATGTAAAGTTAACGGAACATCTTTACTCCTATCACATGAGTCGGAAAGTTTACGAATCCGATTCCTGCTAATTCATTTTTTATTTTTTTTGACTGAGTGACGAGACGAGCAAGCCGTTCATCTGATTGTAAGCGCTACGCCTGCCCAAAATAGACACAGCACCACCCAGAACCCTGCATTGCATAATCCTGCGCGGCACTGCACTGCGTTCGTCAGCCTGAGACATCGGCTTTAAAGTCTCATATGCCCAGTAATTTCAGAACAATTCTAGCACTTGCTACATTACCCAAGTCAAGCTCATCTGTCATACATAAGGAAAACATCGTTGATCATAATTATAAATAAGGGCTTACTTCAAATGAAATCTATCTATATATATAAAAATGTAATGTTGGTATGTGTACGATTCAAAAACTCAAAAAGTTCTGCACCGATCGAGCTGAAATTTTAGCATGTTATATAATTCGCATCAAGGATTGTTTTTATCTATTTTTTTCATCAGTGACATATCAGCGAATGTGCGAATGTGCCACAGCGAAGCGTGCCAGGGTACAGCTAGTTATTCATAGAAGACCATTACTACCTACAATGCTTTTAGCAAATAAAGGTAATGGAAACCACTCGGAAATTCAAAACCTAGAGCGGACGGATCCGTTTCACCATTTGACGTTTCTAGGTCATTTCGTGTGTTATAAAACTAAAGTTAAAAACGACCTTCTGTTACAAATTGTCAATTTCGTTTTTCGAATGCGTCGGATCGGGAATGATTTTGAAGTCGGAGACCTCTTCTGCAAGAGACCGCCTGGGGAAGTACCACACCTTTGCCAGATATTCATCCGCAGCAGTGTGCAAACATTACTGTGTTCCGGTTTGAGGGGTAACTGTTTCCAGCCAAATTACTAGGCATATGAGACTTTAGAGCGGGTGACGAGCGCAGTGCGGTGCCACGCAAGATTATGCAATGCAAAGTTCTGGGTGTCACTGTATCAGGTGAACGACTTGCTAGTGAAGTCACCTAGTCCATTGAAAAAAATAAAAACATTTTCTCCACATTAGTCCCGTTCTAATTCTAGACCTAAAGTCCGGCAAAATTAATCTAGGTATGTACTTAAAAACAGCTTAGGTACTAAATAATCTCACAAACTGTAGGGCAGGTATGTATTTAGGTTACCTAAGCCTGGCGGACGGATCGTTACCGTTTTGCCTTGAAGTTTTTGACGTCATATTCGATCCATTCTAGGAATATTACTATTCTAGGAACTACCTACACAGAACAAATTGAACGTGGGCTGTGTATGACGCTGACACTTATTTGGCTCTCGGAAACAAAAGGTACAACCCGGTGCCTGATAACGTAAAACTTAGCGGCAGCTAAGCGACAGCAATCGGTCGCTAAACCTTTTTTTTGTGACGAGACGAGCAAGTCGTTCACCTGATACAGTGTCACCAAGAACTTTGCATTGCATAATCTTGCGCGGCACTCCACTGCGCTCGTCACCCTGAGACGTCGGCTGTAAAGTCTCATATGCCCGGTAATTTCGCTGGAAACAATGCCCTTCTAACCAGAACACATTAATGTTTGCACATTACTGCGGATGAATATCTGGCAAAGGTACTTCCCCAGGCGGTCTCTTGCAGAAGAGGCCGCCCACTACTAGATTAGTCTATGAAGCCCCAACTCAAGCCTTAACTCAGGTAAAACCGCGGGTTGCAGATAGTCGAGTATATAACAAAACGTCCTAGCTACACAATAATGGCATGACGTCACCTCGCCCAACATTCCTAGTAATTCAGCGCACATAGCCGTGCGTAGGTGGGGAGAAATCATTTGTCTTGCCTACGCGACCCGCCTACGTCAACTGCTTTGTTTGTACCACAGATATAGACAGATTAGATTACGCAAAAACGTTACAAGAATAGAAAACTCTTTATTGTACACCAATAATAAACACAATACCTTCCATTGCGTCGCTCAGTCAGGTACAAATAGGCACAGTACAGAAAAAATACTATAGAACACACGTAAACACATACATACAAAACACACAATAACCTAAAAAAAACACACACACAGACACATATTTAAATAGGGTGTTTATTAATAAAACTATGTGTTAAAAGTCGTCATACATGTCAATAACATACGACAAACAATTAATTGCATCTAAAATTATAGCTCAATGATTGAATTTGCAACCGCAATGGTGGTGATTATTAATATTATGAATCTGAGCAGTTGTAACAGGTTGTTTATTTTGTAGAAAACACTATTAAAAATACTATAATTTAATAAATAACGTGTCACGATCACATATATAGATACTGATCCTAACTAATGAAATTGTTCTTTGTAAGGCAAACACAATATCAAGTAAAAACTAAGCAGGTTGAAACAGAATTAATTTTTATTCCTATTTACTTGTATATTATAAATATATGTATATTATTATTATTTATTTTTATTTTTTTATTATTTATTGAGTAAAGTGTGTATGTGTATTATTAAAACATAAGTATTAAATGTATTGTGACTGTTAAATACTGTAAGTACGCCACCCACCCTACTATCGAAAAATGATTTTTACTGTCCATCCAAAGACGTCCATCGAAAGTCTGGACGAAATCGCTTTCAGCGATAAGACCGCTCATTGTACTACCCTTGTTTACCTATTGTAATTCTTCTGTACTGTGTTTATTTTTGTTTCTGGTGTACAATAAAAAGTTTTTCTATTCTATTCTATTCTTGTAGGCGGACAATGTGGATTGAAAAAGAATGATACGATCTAAAACAAGAATAATCGGTGACATTATAAGCCTACTTCTAAATATAATATTTCAATTATGCGCGTAATCCTCCATCCTAAAGCTTCAAGTTTCACTCTCATCATCTCAGTAATATTATTAATGCGTAGTGGGAGAGCTCTTCTGCAAGAGACCGCCTGGGGAAGTACCACATATTCATCCACCAAGCAGTAGTGTGCAAACATTACTGTATTCCGGTTTGAAGGGCACTGTTTCCAGCGAAATTACTGGGCACATGAGACTTTAGAACCGATGTCTCAGGGCGACGAGCGCAGTGCAGTGCCGCGCAGGATTATGCAATGGAAAGTTCTGGGTGACACTGTAGCTGTTAAAGGTAGGTGTGGCGCTTACTATCAGGGGAATGACACGCTTGGTTCGTCACTCAGTCCAATACGAAAAAATCCAAAAAATGCGAAAGTTTGTCCGCTTGTGTGTTTGTCGTCTCTTCACGCCGAACCGGCTGAACGGAATTCGGTGAAATTAAGTGTACAGATATTGTAGTGATAGGGTTCTGCTGCAAGAGTGTATGGGAAACCTTTGCTAGATATTCACCAAGGAGGGAAAGGACATGCTCGTCTCGTTATGTAGTAACATAAAAAAAAACGTCATCATCATCATCATCAACCCATAACGTCCCACTGCTGGGCACGTGTCTCTCCTCACTTTCGCGAGGAGGGTTAGGCCATATTCCACCACGAGGGCCAAGTCCGGATTGGTGGATAACATACCTACCTCTAAAATAATTCTCGGGTAGGTATGTGGGTTTCCTCACGATGTTTTCCTTCACCGAAAAGCCAGTGATAATTACGTACATATGTTTTACAGAAACACATTGGTACGTGCCCGCACTGGGATTTGAACTCACGACCTTCTGAATGGAAGATGGACGTTCTCCCACTAGGCTACCACCGCTTAAAAAAAAGAGTGTGTGTACTTATGTACACGCGTTAGAAGTTATACTTCTTTGGCGTATGGAAAAAAAATAACTAAAATGCAGTAGTGATTAACGATAAATATTAAAAAAAAAAAATTTTTTAGATAATAATGTAATAATTTTTAATTAACGATGTAAATTATACATACCGACAATTAACCTCAAATCTATAAATGCACTCAAAACAGTTTATTCAAATCAGTTTTATCACTAATATTCAATATATATATATATATATATATAGATATACTAATAAATAATAAATTATTAGTATCACCGTCGTATATGAAATTGATTTAATAAAAACACCAAAATAATATTTATTTATTCACACTGTTTAATTGTACCCTTACGAAACACGTGTTCTACATATAAAAATACTAGAATATACAACTTGAACATAGTTATCAATTTTCATACCACCTAGAACTAACTTCATGCTGTTAAATTTAGGTGTCGGTGTGCGCGCGCATCGTAAAAATTCACTCTCATCATTTTTCTCCATCGCGCCAAAAGAAGTATAACTTCAAAAACATACAAAATCGTAAAGAAAATCTTGTTGTATCAATTTATTCGTATCGCAGCTTAATACGCCAACCGAGCGACACCTCATTTACATCGTAATCGAATCGGCGCGGATGGAATCGATACACGTTCGTTATAAACTCGAGATACGAGGGTGAGAGACAAACTTTGTACTTAGATTAACTCCTCGCATGTCTCATTTTCATAATACGCTTTACGCAGTAGACAAAAGATTCAAACTACAGTTTTATACATACAGTTATCCCTTTCTTCCCTTGGGATAGGCAGAAACTACATCTTTCCATATAACACACACATACATTACATTAATTTTTTTATGCATAATAAATAAAAGAAAACTGCCACCACCAGCACGTACCACACCTTTGCCAGATATTCATCCGCCAAGCAGTAGTGTGCAAAGATTACTGTGTTCCGGTTTGAACGGCACTGTTACCAGCGAAAGTACTGGGCATATGAGTCTTTAGAGCCGATGTCTCAGGGTGGCGAGCGCAGTGCAGGATTATGCAATGTTCTGGATGGCACTGTAACTGTTATGGCTAGGCGTAGCGCTTACCATCAGGTGAACGACTTGCTCGTCTCGTCACTTAAAACTTAAAAACTAGAACAAAAGAAAAATCATGAAAGATCATATCTCTGGAATATTCTTCCACGTTTTTCCCCCCGAAGCACACGGATTGTTTTAGAAATGCTCTTATTTTCCATTTACGTGAAATCGTGCCATCCGCCGCCATCGGGCGCCATCTTGGAGTGTCTTTAATCCAATGGAAGTGCTATTCTGCAGGTTCGCTCGGGGCGGCTGCAAATATCAATATACTCACTGAGATATGAAGCTACTACCGGTTTACGATTGTAAAATAACTATGTTGACTTTACTAACTAAGTTCTCTATCCCTCTTTCTCTCTCTTGTCTCCTCTTAAGGGCGACGAGCACAGAGCAGTACCGCGCAAGATGGAATGCAGCGTTGCGGGTGGCACTGTTAGTGTTATGGGCAGGCGTAGAGCTCACCATCAGGTGGACGACATGCTCGTCTCATTACTATATTAAATTAAAAAAAACTTTTCATGAAAAAAAATTACATTTTTAATTTTAAATTTTAACTTTTGCCGTCGTTTTAATTTTCAGCTCTGTAACTATGACTAAATAAAAAAACAAAAATCTTTGTAAAAACTGGATGGCATTACAGACTGATTTAACTGTTTGTTTTTACCCCGCAAATGATGACAGCATGATTTTGTTTTATTTTTATAGTGCAATTTTGTAATTTTTTTTTTATTTAAAATAAATTATTATATTTAGAAACCAAACAATAGTTGCCCGTGCGCTACGAAGTGCTACTAGAAGCTACGACGCTACGAGACTACGTGAGGCTACGAGGAGCTACGAGTCTACGAACGTAAGTCACTTCACTAGAATTAAATTGGATTCCGCCGACAAATGTTAGTTTAACTTTGGTTAGTTTATTTACGTTTAATTTCGCGAGTTGGTGAGTTTCCATTATTACGAACGAGTTATGTGGGTGTGGAATCGATTGTGTTGTCTTTGGGTGATTGTTCAATGTGTTTTGTATTAATTGTACTGCGCAATAATTCAAATTTGTTTTTGTTTCATATACCATTCACTATTGTTATATACCCAATTATAATGGAGAAAGGCCCGTTGTATTAAAAATTTCGTTTAAATAAGCAAATATTTAGCGTTTCGTTGTGTTTACTCTAAAAAATCTAAAAACAAAATACTTTGTTCATGAATTCATGAACAAAGTATTTTGTTTTTGTTTATACTTTTTTGTGAATTCTGATGTAATTGTTAAGCATATTTGTAATCAGTTTTTAGTTATGGAATATAGTTATGGAGATGGTTATGGGCAGGCGTAGCGCTTACCATCAGGTAAACGACCTGCTCGTCTCCTACTTATTCAAATTAAAAAAAAATACTCAAAAATAAAATATTTTCATTTTTGTTATCGTTTTCATTTTTAACTCTTTTACTATGAAAGCTCAATACCACGTTCCCATAACTCTCCCACCACGAACATTCCAACCTTGCGCCGATGTAATAAATTAGCTTTAAATAATTAGCGGCGATACAGCAGGCTGTTCCGTGGAATCGCTAATGGCTTTATCCAACAGTTATTTGTTAGCGGAATTCTAAATTGAGGGTATTTTGCATAAAATGTACGCTGAGAGGAGTTCCTATGACTGTACTAGGAGTATGTATCGTCAACACGCTCACTGCTGAAAACACAACTGTTGTGTTAACTGGCTCGAGTACGGGAAAACACAACAGTTGTGTTAGCGGTACGGGAAAACACAACGGCGTGTACAGATCCGTAACCGTGGCTAGACAAGGAGATCGGCTCAGCAGTCAAAATGTTATCACTTGTGTTATTAACACAACAGTTGTGTTTTCAGCACTGAAGATGTTATGGAAAGTCGCCCACGGCTACTATAGACTAGTTATAAAGTCTTGTTTGAAGAACACAAGATAAAAAAAGAGTGGGCTTAAAAGTGTACACACGTAAGAAGAGAAACTGTTCCTTCTTATTCGTCTCATTCCCGTCCGTCAATGTCCCATGTCGAGGCCTTGTCGAGGTATAATGGAAGTAGAAAAAACTTTCATAAAATACTCTTTAGATTAGTGTTAAAGTCTGTGGTCAAACTGACAACTGAGAAGAAATGTCAATACAAAACCTTTTTATACATTTTCATCCCATGTATTCGAAAAGAGGCATTTTGCTCCTCGATAAGTGCGACCAAAGTGGGTCATTCCCGGGCACTTTATTTTTAGAGTTTTTCAATAAAGAGTGGTAATAATATAAATGAATGAATCAATAAAAAGGATTTTTTATTGCCCAAAAAATAAAAAATAATTATAAATAAATATTTTATTTGTTTTTGTTTTATTTTGTTTTTATAAAATATTTTTCATTTTGTGTTTATTATATATTTATTTATTTTTTTATTCTTTTTTTTATTATATTGATATTATATATTTTTTTAAATTTTGTTTTTTTTTTGTTTTTTCTTATTAAATTAAATTAAATTACTTGAAATTATACAAGAAATCAGATTTTCAAAATGCAAGAATAATTAACCCATCAAGAAGAGAAGAGACATAGATGCGGTGCAAGCGTACAATGAGCGTTACGGTACAATGTGTCAACTTTTTCGTACATGCAGCCGGTGTTCATCAATTTATTAGACGTTGTCACGTCAAAAGATTTTTTTTATCGTATGATTAATATTTTCTCATAGCTTGGAATGAAAAGTATCGTGTACCACACGGTAACAAAATTATTTAAGCTCGAACGAAGTACTTTGACTCCCTCGCTACGCTTAGGATTCTACTCTAGAACCCCTCGCTACGCTCGGGATTCTACTATAGAATCCTTCGCTTCGCTCTGGTTTCAAAAATCGCTCTCGCAGTAAATACATTATTTTGTTCCCTTGTGGTACAATCTACTATTATACATTTGCATACTCTATGCTAACCTCTTACTCCCGAACTCTTTCTCTTATTTCTAACTTCTTACAATAAACTTTCATTTCAAAGAGTCAACTCTTACGTGACGGTCGAGCGGGACAAAAAAGTGCGACGATTGCTATAAAATTTCTCCCGTACCTCGATAAAAAGTTACACTTCAAAACGTTCTCATTGTTGACAATTTTTGATGTAGAATAATGTTATTTTAGTCATGAAATAACAATAATTACGTAATAACGTAATAATTTCCGACTATTTATGTCAAAAACACTGCCCAATCGGTCCCAAATGAGCTCTCATGAATGATAATGACGTTGCGCACGGTTTAATCAACATAAGGTTTCCGCCCGCGGTTTTTCATGCATGATTTCGGATTATGACACAGGATGTGTGACGGGTTAACAATGCATGTATGTGTCAGATTAATCCGGATTACCAATTAAATGTTTCTGTTTATTTTACAGGTATCAATAATATAATTATTAATATGTAACATATAATAATAGTAGTGTGCAAAAAGTACTGTGTTTCGGTTTTAAGGGCACTGTTCCCAGCGTAATTACTGGGCATATGAGACTTTAGAGCCGATGTCTCAGGGTGACGAGCGCAGTGCAGTGCTGCGCAAGATTATCCAATGCAGGGTTCTGGGTGGTGCTGTGAGTGTTATGGGCAGGCGTAGCGCTTACCATCAGGTGAACGACGTCCTCGTCTCGTCACTTAGTCAATTAAAAAAAAATGTAACGGTGCCTTGCGATTTCGCCTTTGTCAACTATTTCTTTATGGTTTCCACTTTTGTGATAAAAGAAAACGAAAAACGTTTTATTTCTCCAAATATTAAGGGACTCTTTTTTTATCTATCTATGAACAAATCACAAATAAATTAAAAAGTAATTGACCGCGCAGAAATTAATATCAACCTAAATTTTTCCACGAGCCTGCCAATAAATCGAGGGTTAACAGATCAACCCTTATTTAATGGTTCATAAATAACGGAAAAATTGCAAGATTAATATTCGCAGGGTGTAGGGAAATGAGATGAATTGCACCCCATTTTCCACCCCCGGGACCAACTGCGTACTTAAAGCCATTCATATTCAATGCTGTCCGATTAAAATCCTAGAATCGATTTTAATCGGTATTCATATCAGCTTATATATATAGGTAATATTATAATAAAAATGTGGTTTGGAATGCGATTTTTTGGGTTGGTATAAAAGTCGTACCTAAAGGTAATAAATATGTAAAGTTGCAATTTATGTGTATGGCTTTACGCTTTGCACGCCGACAAAATATGGTTTCTTTTAATTTTGTTAACCAACTGCCGGAAAGAAAGATTATGTTGTACTGATTCCGAGCTCAAAACTGAAATATTTTATTAAAAGTAGGAAATAATAAATCTTTTTTATAAGTCAAACACGTCAGTCTCATATATAGAGAGAAATAAAAAAAATATGATCATGTTAAGTTATAAATTAATTAATTCACAAATAAAATTATTGAATAAACTAATTTATTTAATCTCTACCAACTCGAATTGTAATAAACTGTGTAGAAAATGTTTGATTTACAAAAATAAATATATAGTTTCAAAGAAAAGGGTCCCGTTATTTTTTTATTTCTCTCCTCGAGTATACCTTTGAACTAGCATTATAATATTTTTTCAAAGAAATATGTTTTTGAATCCGATATCTCAACCTAGATATTCGCTACAGAAATATCAAGCTAGTAAAAAAAAAAGTAAAAAGAAAAAAGTAAAGTAAGTAAATTATTCAGCAAAATGTAAAAACAACATTTTTCCAGCTGTCCGTTTTTCAGGAATAACGAAATGAAAGAAAGGTCATTATTATTGAGACTAGTGATGTGTGGTAAAGGGATTCGCCGAAAACCGGAACAATCCATGGCTAAAACAAAGGAAATAGAAGTGATTGTTCTTAATGTTTTTCGGTGAAGGAAAACATCGTGAGGAAACCCACATACCTACCCGAGAATTATTTCGGAGGTAGGTATGTTATCCACCAATCCGGACTGGGCCCCCGTGGTGGATTATGGCCTAACCCTCCTCACGAAGGTGAGGAGAGACCCGTGCCCAGCAGTGGGACGTTATGGGTTGATGATCATGATGATGATGATGATGTTCTTAATGATAATGTGATAGTCCCACATCGTAAATCTACTATACAGAAAATACACTTTCATCAACATTTGGTTGTGATGGACGTGGCCAAGTGGTAATCAGTGCGCTTCGCAATTCACTGGGATCGAAATCTCAATCCCGCTCCGGTGACTTAATTCGTCGTATTTTTTTTATTTACTTCTAGCTGCGCCCCGCGTTGACTATTATTCCATAGAGACTGCTCATTTTTACAAGATATATATTATTGTATGTATAAATCCAGGTATTAAACTAACTGTGCGCCAAATTTCATCCAAATCTGTTTAGTAGTTTTTGCGTGAAAGAGTAACAAACATCCATTCATCAATCCACCTATACATCCTCACAAATAGGATGAAACGAAGGATTTAAGCCGGTTATTGCTGTCACAGCTGAGAGACCCTTGGGCCATTTATTTTATGATCTGAAAAATAAAAACTTACTTCAAAAAGACAAAGAATTAGCCTAAACAAACACTAAATCCTTCTACTTTGAACAAACATTGTGGTTGAATTCATCGATTGTGATTAGAACAACAACTTATGCGAACCCATTGTAACTTTAAACACACTAGTGTGCGATCTGAACTCGGTTCGAATGTTTTTACAGAATATTATGTAGATTTTATTCCAATTTTGACCATTGGTTACTTCCACAAAATAACATTTGAGTGGCAATAGAATTTTCGGAATAGAATAGAATAGAACAGAATAGAATTTTTGTTACGCTATGAGGTGGAAAATACTATTACTATATAACGGATTGCTAAAAAAATACTGTGATATCACTTTTTAATAAATAAACAACTGACCCTTAAAATTATCTGTATCCAAAAAAACAAAGGTCTCACAAACATCTATGCTCCAAATAACTGTGATCCACACAAATATTATTTGCCCTATGCAGGGACCGAACTCGCAACCTCCCATATCGCATACTCCTTATCTTCTTATCTATCTTCTATCTACCTTATCTACCTTCATAATTATAAGAAGAGTAAAGAAGAAGAATAAATGAGTAATAATTGTGAATGTTCTTGTTGTGTTGCTTAATAATTATTGTTGTATCCGGATATGCCGAATAATAGGATACTGTCCGGATATCCAGCACATCACTAACAAAGACTACTATGAGGGTCCGCATTTCTGATAATTCACATAATTATTCGCTTCCGGCTCAAAAACCTTTCCGCCAATGTTTGAGATTAAAAGGTGCTTTCGTTTGAATGGGCTATTTTTCGTTCGGATCAGTAATTTTTCAATACGATAACTTATTTTTCGTACGGATCACTTGTTTTTCGTTTGGATTGAATATTTTTCGGATCGTTGGTTTATTTTTTAAATTAGGGTTTCTTTAGCTAACTGTGCTAAAGTTCAGAACTGATTTCTTGGTTCTAGCTGAAATGTTAATTTCATCAATATCGCTCTATTTCGGCTAAAATACAGATTTCCGATAATTTACGTTAAAATTGCTTAAGAAAGTAATAAAATTTATAAAATACTAACTGTACCCTGCCACGCTTCGCTGTGTCACATTGTGGTTGAATGGTTGAGAAATGAGAAACAAACCAAAGCATACATTTCATATAAGTTCATATGACATAAAAAGAAAAAAAAAATAGAATAAAAAAATACATAAAAACAATCCTTGATGCGGATTATATATCATGCTAAAATTTCAGCTCGAACGGTGCAGAACTTTTTGAGTTTTTGAAGCGTACACAAACCAACATAACATTTATATATATATAGATTACTATTTTTGTTTTGCGAATGCTGGTTCAATATCTTTTTATAACAGAGGAAGCGATTTTTAATTTTTTTTACTTTGCCTAAAGAGCGTCATCGTAATTTTATTGAATTATGTTACGATTATTATTATTTTATTAATTATTATTTTGTTTCTGGTGTACAATAAAGAGTTTTTCTATTCTATTCTATTCTATATCCTTGAATTATGTATAAAATGGGTAATTTAACTTTTGACTTAAACTTTGAAATAATCTTTAACTAAGTATGTTTTCAATAGTATTTCGTTTATTGTGTCTATTAAGAGACATGTCTCATGCGAGAGGCATGCCGTACTATTTACAGAGACAATACATTTTTAATTGCTAAAATTAAGACCTTGTAGAATTTTATTTCATTGTCAGTTCCAAACGATATAAAAGATAAGAGTACCTATAAAGTAGGTATTAATTAATTGGCGGTACGTGATTATCTCTAACAACAGATATTAAGTTAGGAACTACTAACTTAATTAAGCTACATGTTACTAAGTCGTAACTTACGTCATGTTCAGTGTTCCCAGAATTCACTTAGAACTGTTGTCTAAGTTAGAATTGCCTTTGTTACAATCAAGTTATCTTTAAGTGAGACAGACAGTTGCGTAACAGCGTGTGTTTTGAATGTTTGTTGGTGTTTGTTGAATGAGGCACTTCTGGCATCTAGTGTCAGTGCTTGTCAGGCGGCCCAAGGGCTTCTGACGTAAGTCATGGAGCTATGGGAATCCGCAAATGACTGAATGTTTTGAACTCAACGTCTTTGGGCTACAAAGCACTCTAGTAAATTGATATTATTTTTAAAATAGGATACTACATTTGGCTAAGCTGATATAGGTGACTTTTCTATTTTTTTTAAATCTAATTTTAGTTAGATTTCTGCCGCCAATTTTGAACTGATTTCAAAAGAGGAGGTCTCAATTCGGTTTATTTTGAATTTTTGTTACCCCAGTACTTTCTTTATTATCTGTGGAGTTTTTTTTAATTTGAAAGATTATAGGTAGTTTGGTTATAGAATCAAAATACTTAACTGGAAAGAATATGACACTGAAATTGCTTATTTTGCTTTCCTGTGAATTTTCAGTGACGTTTATTAGTAAGTAAATCAATTTAATTTTTTTTTTTTTAATAATTATCGATTAATAAAACTTGATAGATCACCTATAAAGCCTCTCATAAACACAGACAGTAAAAAAACCAAGTGAAATTATACACAAAAACATGATAAAGCAACCCATCCGGCTTGGTTAAACCAGATTTCCACTGAGCACAGAAATAATCCTGTGTAGTTCGCGAGCTACTGGTAATTTTAGTTACGAGTTAGGGGTATAAGTAATAAGCTAAAATATTATATAAATTACACACAAGGCAAAAATACGCATTTTTTTTACAAAGTTGTCTCATTGTCGCCTAGGATAGCATAGATCTATTAGTTAATAACCTCCTGTTTAAAGGCAGTTTTTTAGAAGGATCAATTAAATTTCATAGAACCATCATCACCATCATCATCAACCCATAACGTCCCACTGCTGAGCACGGGTCTCCCCTCAATTTCGTGAGGAGGGTTAGGCCATAATCCACAACGGGGGCCAGATCCGGATTGGTGGATCACCGACCTACCTCCGATATAATAGAAAACCGTAGAACAATACCTACATAAAATTATTGCTCCATTATTATCGTAGCTATATAATCTAAATCTAATTATTTTCTGAATTACAAAAGGAAGAAATTAACAGTTATTCTGACTAGACTGTAACAGATACATTATTTAAATATCAATCAAATGAGAACAGAAATATAACCCACCATGGAATGATTACGTGAATGCACAATTATACGTACATACACTGACATACAGTCACGCCTTTTTCCCATTAGGGTAGGCAGAGACACAACGCACATACTCGTAGCTGGAAAGCAAAAAAAAGCGGATCAGGCTTCGTAACAAAAGTACCCAGCAGCTCCTAGACTACTCCTAAACCCTGAATAATACATAAGGGCTCACAGGACACAATAACTAACGAACACAATGGCACAAAGGCCGAGGATTACAGCGCAGTGCTCACGTATCACGTTCCCTTTTGGATCATCTTCGTAATACGATGTGGAGTCCCGCCTTTACATGTACTGTCGTGTAAAAATATAATAATGCTTTGCATCTGACTAGAACTTACTTTATACGTATACCCGTGGTACGTGGTGAAGGCTTATATGAACGCTTGGTAATCCAACGTAACCGGATGGAAATCTTATTGGCATTTCATAAGTTAGGTGCGGATTTTCGTGGCTTTTTTCATCGAAAGGCACGTTAAGGTACTTAGATTTAGTTGTTGTTAGATTAAGCTGGTGAACGCGTTACTAAAAATGTGATCGGGCGAGGAGAACGGAAGTTGAGAGGGAGAGATAAGTTAGTGAAGATAGAAAGAGAGAGAGTTACGTTTCGTATATTTTAAAAAATATCTTTTATGAATTTTTATTTGTTGAAGTTTTACTTCTATAATGTGTTCCATCACACTATTGTTTTTTTTTAATTTTCTTTGTTCTGTGGAGTTTCAATAAAGATTTGATGTATCTACCTTTATGTCTCAGACAGAGCAATGTAGCGCGCAGATATATAAGGCTCGCTGTCAATTTGACAGATTTTGTATGAAAAAGGTATCGAGCGACGTCATGCATCGCGCCGCATGCCGAACGCCGCACGCCCCGCGCCTTTTCATATTGGCTTGCGGGTAGTTCTATATTTTTCTCTATTATCATTTAAAATAATTACCCAGTCATGTGCCTAAAACCAAAAACCTTGAATTCCCGACATTAGCAAAACCTTAAAGTCACACCTACGCATGGCCCAAAAGATAATCCGTGTATTGTGTATCCTACTCAGTCGACTACAAAGTATCTTTCGATGGGGAAAATGGGGAAAATCGGTGTAAAGGCCAAATTCTCTTTGATCTCGAAGCGTGGGACCGGAGGAGGATAGTGATACGTTGAAAGGTGATTAGGGACCGTAGGTGGGTGACAAAGGTCAAGGAGGTCTGGTTAACACTTGGGTTGAAGTCGAGTTGATAAGCTCAACTAATCGAGAGTCAGAATGGTGTCAACACTTCTTAAAGTACCCGAAATTGTGTTTGATACTTTGACCACAAAATAGGGAGTGTGTAGTGGTAGGATTCTTCTGCAAGAGACTGCTTGGGGAAGTTCCACCTTTGCCAGATATTCATCCACCAAGCAGTATTCTACAAACATTACTGTGTTCCGGTTTAAAGGGCACTGTAACCAGCGAAATTACTGGGCACATGAGACTTTTAAGCCGATGTCTCAGGGTGACTAGTGCAGTGCAGTGCCGCGCAAGATTATGCTCAAAGTTCTGGATGGCACTGTTACTGTAATGGGCAGGCGTAGCGCTTACCATCGGGTCAACGACTTGCTCGTCTAGTCAATCAGTGAAATAGAAAAAAAAGGTAGGTTAATTTGTGCTTTGATACAATAAAGCGTTTAGATGAAGAATTTCACTCGGTGAATCGAGGAACATGGCGATCATGCGTTTGTTTCATGCCGAGAATACGCAGTGTTTTTGCGGGAAAAAGAGAATTCCAAAGATGAAACCACGGGGCAATAATTTGATTCCGTCGTCAGTTTGCTGGTTTTCTTCAAAACTAAATTAGATTATACCTATAGTTCCAAGTACATTGTAGGTTTATACAATTAACTATTTAAATTTATTATCAAGTAATATCATCACATCCCGGTTCTCTGATTCTCGACATTTCCGAGCACCGGAAATTCAGGTAAATCAAATAACGGCCATTGATTAGCGCAGCGAATGTGTTGATTAAACGCGGCCGTTATACGTGACAAACATTGGTTGTTGTGATTAAGGTGCCTGTGATTCTGTTAAAGTAAAAATTTGGGATAAAAATGACTAGAAAAAATCGGGGTGAAACAGAAGTTCCCTGAGTGGCGTCCACAAATACGTTGCAATGATTCTGAAAACATACGGTGCGTCCCTAACATCTAAGCTAATCCTGACACTAGAATAACATGAACAAAGAGAAGAATGAAAGCATAAAATATTATTTACTTAACTAAATTAATGCGTATCTCACTGATACTAGGACATATTTGTTATCAGAAGTATTACATAATAATATAACATAACATTTCATATTTTTATTAACACTTTCACTGCTGAGCCGATTTCCTTGTCTAGCCACGGGTACGGCTCTGCACGCGCCATAGTGTTTTTCCACACAACAAACACAACAGTTGTGTTTTTCCGTACTCGCGGCAAGTTGTGAAAAACACGACAGTCGTGTTTTCAGCAACGAACGTGTTAATAAAGAGGTTCGGGTTTTAGCCCTATGTCACCTGATGCTAAATGACAATGCGGTCTACGATGGTGCATGCTTACCTGGAAATAACCTATATAGTATAAAAAGTATAGTATATTTCGTCAATTTCCCCAATACTTTATCTGCGAAAACCTAACATAATGGTCACAGTACAATAGCTGAAACATTCAAGCTCACCTCTGTGTTCACGCCGAAATCAATAGTCCCTAACTATGTATGCAGTTATGTGCGTATGTAGCAGGTATGTGTGTTATTTGTGTGTATGTGTGTGTATGTATGTCGGTGCGTAGGCCATCAGTTAATTAGTATACCCTTTGACGTGTTTGAGCTTTCCGCTCCAATGCGGTTGGGACTCCATTTGGACAGAGAGACTCGGTGGTGCTTTATAATGGTTTTCTCATAACGTTTTCCTTCGTCGTTTTTTAAGCGATTAAAAGGAACTTATTGAGCGAGCGTACGAAGCGTCTCTGTTTTATTTCTGCCTGAATTCGCTTTTGTATGTTTGTCGGCACTTCTCTACTGGTCGTATTTTATAACAGTTCTGGACGAACCTTGGTATAAAATTTCCTTTTTCAAACTCAAACCATAATCACTTACTTCTTAGTTTATATTATCATATTTGTTTTTTTTTATTTGACTGACTGACGAGACGAGCAAGCCATTGCCTTGATAGTAAGCGCTACGCTACCCATAACAGTCACAGCACCACCCAAAATCCTGCATTGCATATTCCTGCGCGGCGCTCGCCACCCTGAGACATCGGCTCTAAAGTCTCATATGGCCAGTTATTTCGCTGGAAACAGTGCTCTTCAAACCGGAACACAATAATTTATAATCTATATATATAAAAATTTTATGTTGGTTTGTGTACGCTTCAAAAACTCAAAAAGTTCTGCACCGATCGAGCTGAAATTTAGCATGATGTATAATCCGCATCAAGGATTGTTTTTATCTATTTTTTTCATCAGTGACATATCAGCGAATGTGCGAATGTGCCACAGCGAAACGTGGCAGGGCACAGCTAGTGTTATATATAATTATTCATGGATTTGACATGTAAAAGTTATTTTTTTTTGTTTTATTTCTATAAATAAAGAGTTATGAGTTTTTAGTGTTTAATGTAGCACCAAGGTTTTGAATAGGGCTTCGTTGGATTAAATATAAAGCGCTACCTATGCTTTGTATCACAAAGGCGCGCTGCTCCGAAAATTCTAGGAAATAATTCTTCTCAAGACTAGAACCTCACTTATTTATAACTTACCCAGCCCTTTTCTTCAGTAACGTCCTGTTTCCATAAAACGTCTTACCTGTAAAGATAACCGGTGACTAGTGACATCAATATACATTTTATTGCTAGCCGTACTAAAGTTTAAGTGGCTGTTAATCGGGGTTCCTAGTAAGGTTGCATTAGATAACAGCTTCGGTTACGGATAAACATAGATTTATTTTTTCTATCGTTTAACGGATTTTTTCGGATAAAAGGTGACGTATATTTATGTACTTAGTTAACCAATGAAACTGCCCATTGTTCCTTGTGATTTACTGTATTTAAATTTTATGTCTTGGAGTGCAATAAATGTGTAAAAAAAAAAGTGTGTGTGTACACGCGTAAGAAACTATTCTGAAACTATTCCTTCTTATTTCACTCTCATTGTGACCCGTCAAATATGTGACGTCATTCGATTGGGAAACATCATAGCGCATGGCGGTCGAGCGTAAGAGAAAACAGTGCTTTCATACCCCCTCCACGGTAGCGTTAAACGCTTAACGCAACCTTGTTGGAAGTCGCATTAGAAGTTTCACTTCAAAAGGCCATTATTAACCACAAAATGCTTAATACTTCTATTGTTAACAAAGAACTGAGATTTCAGCCACACGATATCCGTAACCATTATTTCAATTTCAGTTGGAGATGAAAATATTTGTCATCGAGTATCCGATAATTACGGTTACGGGTGGATATATCCATAACAATCTTATTACCTAGTAAGTGCCCTCGTTTTGTGTTACGATTATTGTCGTAGTTTGTTGTATCAATTTCGGATTTTATTGATACGGCCCTATTTTGAAATCCCTTTTGTTAGAAGGGCGTAAAGTAGGGAATTATTGTAGCCGCGTCATTTATGTGTATGAGTACCCTGTTCAATTGTTGTTTTAAATATTAAAACACAAATTATACGAAATCTTAGATTTTAAATCTTGAACTTTGGTAAAATACGGTTAGCGTTTATTATGGTTACTTTTTTAATTTGTATGTATGTCAGTTTGTGTATTAATTTCTTTATTTTTTCTGTTTTTGTAGTAAAACTTCTTTACGCACTCGGGGAGTAAGCTGGTGAATGCGTTACGAAAAATGTGATCGGACGAGGCGAACGGAAGTGAGAGGGAGATATAAGTTAGTGAAGATTGAGAGTTACGTTTCGTATAATTATTTTTTGAAATATCTTATGTGAATTTTTTATTTTTAATATTTTTTAGTTGAAGTTTTTCTTCTACTACTATGTGTCCCAACACCCATTTCGTTTTTATCTATTGAACACATTTATTTTTAAATAAAGAAGGAATAGAATAGAATACACAAAACCTTTATTGTAAACCAGAAAGTAAAGGAAAACATCGCGAGGAAACCCACATACCTACCCGAGAATTATTGCGGAGGTTGGTATATTATCCACCAATGCCGGCCATGCCCCCGTGGTGGATAACGGCCTAATCCTCCGTAAGAAAGTGAGGGGAGCCCCGTGGTCAGCAGCGGGACGATATGGGTTGATGATGATCATGATGATGAAGTATAAAGAGTGGATTTATCTAAAATTATATTTATAAGGTGTATCGCATATAGCGCCATGTGGATGCTCGGGTGGGCATTTTATTTACTTTATCTGGGATTCGATCCCGTAACCTAAGGATCATAAATTCAGTTTTACACCGACAAGTTACGAGTTATCGCCGTCCTAAAATATTCAATCTAGGTTTTTATTTGCTAATAAAACATAGGCATTTATTTAATGCTGTACTCAAAAATTCTGACTGAAAATCTTAAAATTTTATCACCTGATGGTAAGCGCTACGCCTGTCTATAACAGTTACAGTGCCATCCGACATTGCATTGCACAATCTTACGTGGCAGTGCATTGCGCTCGTCACCCTGAGACATCGGCTCTAATGTCTCACATGCCTAGTAATTTCGCTGGAAGCAGTGCCCTTCAAACCGGAACACAGTAATGTTTGCACACTACTCCTTGGCGCATAAATATCTGGCAAAGGTGTGGTAGTTCTTCCCCAGGCAGTCTATTGCAGAAGAGGCCTAACACTACAGCTACTCACTTGTTTTGTAAAAACGATGAAAAGTTTTCTGTTTCACTCACTCTCGTGTACGCTGTATTATTAGACGTGAATAAGAGAACTGTGAGACAGCTGTTGCTTTTAATCTCCCTTGTATAGCTTGTTCTTATTCTAAGGGGTATATTAATTTCTTGCTACAAAATTTCAAAGGAAGGGTGACAAAAGACTTTTGTTTCAGCTGATTATAGCGCTTTTAAACTTTCTTGGAACCATAAAGAAGTTTTTCATTAGAATAAGAAATAAGATTAATTTTCCAGAAATTGCATTAAATAATCTTTTTTATTACAAAACCTTTAAAAGAGATGGTGGACACTTTAGCTATAAAATAGGTCACAGGGTCCATGTTACAATAAACAAATGACAATAGCAATGTATTCTAGAGTAGGTAGAGAAGATGTCTCAGGGTGACGAGCGCAGTGCAGTGCCGCGCAGGATTATGCAATGCAGTATTCTGGGTGGCACTGTGACTGCTATGGACAGGCGTAGCCGTACCATCAGGCGAACGACTTGTTCGTCTTGTCACTCCGTCAAAAAAAAATTATCAGATACAAGTACACATTATGACCCTTATCATCACAAGGTAAGACTATAAATTTTGATTGCGAATTAAACTACCCTATACCTGCGTGACAATGGACAATATCACGTCAACAAATGCATGTGCAACGAACATTATATTAATATGACGAATAACAGACATTTTCCACTAAAACGACTACGTAATTGTGATGACCTTAGCATGTTTGATAACGGACTAACAATAAAGGCGACTGCAGATATTCAATCCGAATTTTCATGCTAAGAAAAGGGTAGATTTCATATCTTCGCGTCACTGTCAGGAGGACGCGCGCGTCAGTGACGCGTGGGTCGCGCGTGTATACTCTGCACTATGTAGTATGAGGGGCGTTTTATGTCACTCAAGCTACAGCAAGCGCGTTTCTGACGCTATCTTTGGAAATTTGGAAACGGCTCTAAAGTCTTACGCTGTTATTACGCTGGAAACAGTGCCCTTCAAATCGGAACACAGTAATGCATAGTGTATGAAAGCCGCTCCGTCTCATTTCAATAGTGTTAAGTAGTGTACAAACACTACTGTGTTCCGATTTGAAGGGCACTGTTTCCAGCTAAATCACTGGGCATATTACGGTACTTTACAATCGATATCTCAGGGCGACGAGCGCAGTGCAGTGCCGCGCAAAATTGTGCAATGAAAAGTAGGTGGCGCTGTAACTTGCTCGTCTATTCAGTCAAATTCCTTTCTTTACTTCAATTAACATTAATGTCAAATTCCCTAACTAAGATCCCCATTTGGTACACCAGTTCAATCAAGGTTCAAATTTGCATGGAAAATGCATGCTAAGTACCTCAAAGCGAATGCGAATGTATGGTATAATAATAATGATGTCGCAGGAGGATTACATAACGCGTAACTTGACATAAAGCGAGAAACTCCGCAAAAAATGGATTATCCCGTAACGAGACTACCTTTGCGGGATCGTAAGGAAAAGTTTGATGGGCTACGTAACAGGTAGGGGATAAATTTATACATCTACAGAGGATTATGGGCTATAAAATAACCTACACTGTAGTTACTATTATGCAAGACTAGATATCACTATTCTAGGCCCCGTCGGAGTAAGTCTATTAAATGATAAAACATTACTTAACACGTTCACTGTTTTTTAATTTTCTTTTTCTCATAGAAAATCATGTATTTTAATATAACAAAGTCGCTCGCTCGATTCCAATTTTACAATGCCGCACTGACATACATTCCTCCTTTTTTCCCTTTTTCTTTTCTTCCGACTAAGGTCCGACTACTCAACCAAAAAGTTGTCAGCATAAAGAGGTATTAAGTAACTATTTAGTTAATGGATATCGATTAATTGTTACAAATTTACAAACCCTAACAATTATAGGACTTTTCTGATAGGACTCCTGTGACTTGGTTCTTCTTGGCCTATAGCATAATTACTAGGATATCACCTATACTACAATCAGCCGGAAGGCGTCCACTGCTAAACATAGGCCTCGCCCATAGAACGCCACAACGAGCGGTTGCTTACTATTTGCGATAAGACCACCCATTGTGACACTAATTGTAAAACTTGTTTTGTTCTAGTTTTTTAAGTTTTCTTTGTTCTGTGGTGTTTCAATAAAGAGTTTATCCATCTATCATCTAGCAGCTCGTCAGTCCACCTCGAGGAGGGTCGTCCTACGCTACGTCTACCAGGCCGCGGTCGCCACTCGAGAACCTTTCTTCTCCAACGGTTATCGGTTACTATAATAATCACGTCATAATTACACCTTATAATATTATGACCTACCAACAGCACTCAGCTTCGTCGCTGTCAATTTCGTAAGCATGACAAACACATCATCATACGCAGCCTTTATCTTCTAGGAATGGAATGCTTTGCTTTCGTCTGTGTTTCCGTCTAAATTTAACCCTGGGTTGTTCAAGTCGAGAGTGACTAGGTACCACCTAGGTGGGCATGCTTCACCTTCGGCCACATCGTCACTTTCCATCAGGTGAGATTGTGGTCAAACGCTCGCCTAGTATGTAATAAAAAAAAAAGATTGTAAAATAAATAAGAATTGCATTTACATCAATATTTACATAAGAAAAGAAAACGTAAAAGCGGTCTTCTCCTCTACTATTTTTAAACAACAAACATCCGGTTTTCGTGACGTTACGATAACTATCAGAACTAACTACGTGCTTCGCTCCGCCAATTATTATAAAAGTCCAAAAAAGTGTTCTACTAACTCCACCGGTGCCCCAGTGTGCCTAAGAGTTACTTGCACGCATATTGTCGACGTCCCTCGAGAAAATATATTGTTTGCTATTCATTAAAAACTGAACGCCAGCTGTAGTTGGGATGGTAGACTTCGAATTTTATTGAAATCACTTTAAAGTAAAAAAAAGTAGGTTGCTTATTACCTTATATCTACAGTTAACCTTTGATATTAAGCAGCCCATACGTTTTTTACCATAAAGTTATTATTTTTCTACATTTTAGTTCGGTTTGCTGTTAAAGCGTGTTAGTTAGTAATTTTTTTTAACTATAATTTAGTTTTTTATATTTATTTTTAGTAGATATGAACTTTTTATTATTGTAGCGTCATCGTTTTTCAATACGTGTACAAATTTTCAAGTTAATCGGACGTCTTGAAGCTGGTATATTTACGTTCAAAGATTCCTTTACAAGATACATACCAAGCTAATAATGATATGCGTGTTAAAAATTACATCCCGTAGATTTTTTTGACGGTATCTCCAACTTGATAATCATCTACACCAATCGTGGCGTGAATTGCGTATTAGTAAATTCATAAATTTCGTGAAAATGTCGAATGTCTCAAAAGAGAAATCTACCTACGACCTGGACGTCCAGTTAAACTCTATAAAGTTTGCGCGCCGCTGGCGTCTCGTCGATGGAAAAACGGGAAAATTCGATATCAAACGTCGACGCCAGCACACGGAATAACAAGTACTCCTAGCCGGGCTTTGTAGTCGCTATGGGAAGTTTTAAAGGCATGGCTGCACTATTTTTGGCTTATATTTCATGCTTCAGATCTTTTGGTCCTTTGTTGCTGTTGACATTTTGTTTGTGTGTTTCGTCATTCTTTTTCGTAGGTTTTATCGTAGGCCTTGATAGATACATGGATATATCGACGCTAGAAAGCGTAAACGCTGTAACTTTGAAACGCAAAATTGTTCACCAGAGCCAAAAAACTTTTTTTGTTGAAAAAAAATCATAACTCAATATCTACTCGACCTAAAAACGTAAATTTTGGATATTTTGTGTGTTTCATACAAACCTACAATACTGCTACCTTGGTTATATCCTAAAGTTCCTAGGGGACGTTGAAATGTGGGTTACAGCGTTTGTTTCCAAATATGTAAAAAAAGTATTTTCGGGTCGGTCAAAGGGTTACAGCGTTTACGCTTTCTAGCGTCGATATATATAAATCTTTATTGACACTACCATGATCTATATACTAATATATAAAGCTGAAGAGTTTGTTTGTTTTAACGCTAGGATCTCAGGAACTACTGGTTAGAATTGAATAATTCATTTTGTATTGAATAGTCCATTTATCGAGGAAGTTTATAGGCTATATGACATTACGCTACGACCAATATAGTAATATATAAAACAACTGATCAGTTGTTTTATACATCTTGAACCGAACCAACTTCTAACTGCAACTTTTTTCTAATTGAACCGATGTCTTCTATGAAAATGTTTTTTTGGAATCACGATTAGAAATTGATGATGGTGCTGCAGTTCACTATAATTTATGAAGCTCTTCTAAGATTATGACGGTACTGGATTTGTTTGAAAATACTAGGTAATTTGAATTTTGGGTGAGGAGATCAGGACCAGGACTTATGGTGGAGTATGGCCTAATCCCTAAAGTAAATTAAGACTCATGTTCAGCAGTAGGCGGATATGGATCGTGATGATGCTGAGATTGGGAGAAAACTTGAACAATCTACTTATTTGGTACCTTTAGAATTTTCATTATGTTTTCAACAAAAATGTTTTACAACCTTCACATAAAGGTCCCAGCTTAATTTGCCGCCGTTTGCGAGCTTGTTGTATTTTAATTAAACGTCATCGGCAGCGAATCGTTACCGGTGTTCGTTAACCGTCACTCGGTATTGCGTTACTTTCAATCCTGATTAGTTATGTGTCGTTGGAAAACAGTTTATAAATTGTTATTTCATTGTTTGTTTAGCGGTCGTGTTTGCTGACAGTTCATTGAAATTTTATTTATTTATATTTTGTTTGTTTTAATAATTTTTTGGTTTTCATTAGTCTCTGTGAATGTGGATAGTGGTTTTCGTGTTAATTTATAGATTAAAAGGGACACTATTTTAAATATAGTCATACTTTTGATGTTATTTCTATTTAAAGATTATTTTTTCCTTTTTTTTCAAACACTGGATATATAAAATTAAAAAAAAGATAAAAGAACGGTTCTGTTGAGTTGTATTTTCAACATGGCATTCGATGGCGTTGATTAAAAAAATGACCAACGAAAAACGCAGTGCAGACCGCAATAACAAAGTTCAATATTATAAATGCGAAAGTTTGTGAGTATGGATTTATGTTTGTTTCTCTTTCACGCAAAAACTACTGAGCTTATTTGAATGAAATTTGGAACACATATAGAATAGAATAAAATAGAAAAACTCTTTATTGTACACCAGAAACAAAATTAAACACAGTACAGAAAAATTACAATAGGTAAACAAGGGTAGTACAATGGGCGGTCTTATCGCTGAAAGCGATTTCTTCCAGACAACCTTTGGATGGACAGTAAAAAACAGTAACATATAGTTTATATCCTGGATTAATACATAGGACACTTTTAATCCCAATAGTATGTTTGTAACGTGAATTATGCGGGTGAAACCGCAGGGCGCAGCTAGTATAAAATAATTATATTGCCAAAAATTTAGTACAATAAACTAAGACAACTCAATATTCAAATCATTTATTGTAAATAGGGACGAATATTGCACTTTTAGACGTCAAAAAAAAAACTCTAATCAATACACATAATAATGAATACAAAGACTAACACAACAAAATTAAGTCAAAATAATAATAAGATCTACTAAAGTAATGATTATCTAATTATGAATTGAGTTTGAAAAAAAGGACATATCCCTTTCAAGTGGTGACTCATGGCTGAATCTCGCACAGGAAAAGGAAACTCCATTAACTCTACCAGTGCTTCGGAAATACGCCCGTCAGAGAAAGGCACTAGGCCATGCCTGTCTCGCGGGAGACCGTACCTAAGTTTCTAAGCTTCGTTAATTCAATTCCCTCCCATACACAGCCTATCCAATTACATCTTATTTGGGAAAATGTATAAAAATGTATCCTAAGCCGTCCTAAGTCGTAAACTGGGGTCCTTCCACTGACCGCTTTAGAAATGTAATTCGGTCATGAGAAATGTGGCGAAAACACTTTATGTAATGAAAAGTGTCGGCCGTCTGGTCTGTTGCCTTCGCATGATCTATTACTTTGAGTACACCCCTGTAATTGGGTTTCGAGGAGTGGCATTTAATAACTTGCAGGGCTCTATCGTTGACAGGGATGGAGCAGTTTATTTTTTAGGAACGATTATTTTTTATTTATTTTTTACTAGCTGCGCCCCGCGGTTTCACCCGCATGGTTCCCGTTTCCGCGGGGATACGGGAGTAGAATATATCCTATGTTACTCGCTGATATTATCAGCTACATTGTAGCTTTCCATTAGTGAAAGCATTTTTAAAATCGGTGCCGTGGTTTAGCCAAAGCCTTACATATTTCCATACAAATTTTCATCCCCTATTTTTTCTTTTAGGTGTGGTACTTCCCCACGCGGCCTCTTGCAGAAGAGGCCTCCCACTTATTATTAGAAGTAAAGCATGTACGGTGGATGTAGGCATAATATTAAAGCCTTTACTGATATAAAAATACCGAAAGTCACTTAGTACTGCGCGGTACAAAATTGTAGTGCGTATTTTAATTAAACGTCACATAACTTGTCAAAAACGTACAAAAGTTGTTTGGAAGAAATCGCTTTCAGCGATAAGACCGACCATCGTACTACCCTTGTTTACCTATTATAATTGTAAAGTGTTTTCCATTCTATTATATTCTATAACTTTTCATGAATAATGGGGCCAGTTTTGTCTTGAATGTTAGTTTGGTTGTATAAAGTTTTTTCTATATAAATATTTAGCGGACACGGATTGATGATATTGGTAAATATATTCCCCTTCGGTATTCAATTAACACTTTCAGTACTGAGAACACAACTGTCGTGTTTTTCATAACTTGCCGCGAGTGCGGGAAAACACAACTGTTGTGTTTGTTGTATGGGAAAACTATGGAGTGTGCAGAGCCGCACCCGACAAGCAAAACGGCTCTGGAATCAAAGTGTTAACGATGAATAATGGTAAATATACTCCCCTCCGGTATTCAATTAAGAGTTTTTCTACTAATCCTGTTTATTCACAGAGAGCTTGAATAATTCGAAAACTCTCCAACAAATTATTCGTGGAACACAACCGAGGCTCTAGATCATTCGAAACTTTCCCAACCGATCGCTTTATTTATTCACGGCGATAGCAACTAGACGAATTTCATAATTGAAATACGGGTACCTAAGGGTGACCGCGCACCTCAAAGTCTAAAGAAAATATGCAAATAAATGCCTGTTTAAAGATATGATAAGTTTGCCATTGAAGAATTATAATCTCTTCCTTATGAAATCACACAAATCTCAATACAGTCAGTTCAACAAACAAATAAAAAAAACAAACGAAACGGCGCACTTTCTTGAACTAGTTCTGTGCTAGGCCATATTTTAGAACATGGTTCATGGTGGTAGGGCATATGGTGGATGGCAATGGTTGCTGTGTCTTCATAGCCCATGCTCAATTGTAATTATTAAATACTCGATTGTTGAATTTTTATTATTGCAACATTAGAGGAAGCGGTACGATGTGATACGATGGATAGATAAACTCTTTTTTGAAACACCACAGAGCAAAGGAAACTTAAAAACTAAAACAAATCCAAAGCTAAATAAGCTCTCTCTTTGTCTTGCTTCGTGACATTAGAGTATGATCTAAATTATAAAAGATTTGAATTTAGTGTTATTTATTAAAGCCATCTTCAGTGATTATAATATACGGTCCACACTCCTACATGGTCCTTCGAGCCAGAAAGATTTGCATTTTTATAACTTGGTTCACAGAATAAACGGTAGTTACTACTGATTTGAATTAGGTCGTTTTATTTTTGGGAGTTTTTTTGACAACGGTACTCCTAGGTGAATAACAGTGGTGGTGATGACGATGGTCATTATTATCAACTCCTATCGATCAACTGAACACAGGTCACACCTCACCTTCGTGAGGAGGGTTAGGCCGCAATCCACCTCGGGTGCCATGATGGTCATAAGGGTCAATTTGATCAGCTTGCTTTTCCGAATGCGTATTATTAAAAAAGCTTGAGGCTCCTGCTGAACCACGTTCAGTGCTGAACCGTTTTACTTTTTTTTCGTCTTTTGCGAATCTTCACACGTGTGTGTTTACTGTTTACTGGCGTTGTGTCGTGACAACTTAATCGGCAATGCGGGCGCACACAACTGGTGTGATAAAATTGTCAATGCAGCAGTGCGGGTTCGCACGCCAGGCGTGTGTTTTCAGCAGTGAACGTGTTAAGAACGAAGCATCATGCTTATTCGCTCCTAATAAGAAACACAAAGGAGTAGAATGCTTTGCCTTCGTCTGTGTTTCTGACTAAATATAACCCAGGTATGTTCTAGCCAAGAGTATGTATCTTCTAGGAAGCCGGCCTCGCCTTCAGCTACATCATCGCTTCCGATTTTGTTATTAAAAAAAAAGATTGGCTAGGATATTTTCCAACAAAGCTAATCTCACGATATTTTTAATGGCTTCTAATATTATATCATCAACAACCCATAACGTCCCACTGCTGGGCACGGGTCTCCTCTCACTTTCGTGAGGAGGGTTAGGCCATAATCCACCACGGGGGCCAGATCCGGATTGGTGAATCGCTTACCTACCTCCGAAACAATTCTCGAGTAGGTATGTCGGTTTCCTCACGATGTATTCCTTCACCGAAAAGCGAGTGATAATTACGTACATATGTTTTACAAGAAGCACATTGGTACATGTCTGCACTGGGATTTGAACTGGCGACCTTCTGATTGGAAGGTGGACGTTCTCCCACTAGGCTATCACCGCTTAATATTATATACCGTCATAAAATCCACAATAAAAATCGCAGAATATTGTATGTTAGTTTTCCAAATCTCGGCTACAGAACGCGTGTGCGGAATCCCGCTCCCGGGTTTCTAGATCTTGTTAAAAGTTAGGGGTCGTGCCGAATATCAAGTGGGTTTTTTCGCGAACCCAGCCCCGGTATGCCAAGGCGTGGCTTGGGAAAGTTCTCTTGTTACTTCTTTACGCTTATATTCTTAAACCTCATTATTTGTTCCGGCGATAAAAGTTTTATGTGGAGCGCGGTTGCGTGGTTGGATAACCTGCTTTAGTTATTTGAAATGAAATAACTATAAGCCCATGAAATATGGCTTGATGGATGCTAACCCCTCTCAAATTACTGGGCTTATGAGACTTTAGAGCGGATGTCTCAGGGTGACGAGCGCAGTGCAGTGCCGCGCGGGATTATGCAATGCAAATTTCTGGGTGGCAAATGTTATGGGTAAGCATAGCGCTTACCATCAGGTGAACTGCTTGCTCGTCTCGAAATCATAAATTCAATTTTTTTTTCTCCTTCGCAATTGGATTACTAAAGCAGTTAGGTAAGGTTGTAGGATCGATTCCCGCGCAGAGTAAATATTTTATTTGTTCTGTGGTGTTTCAATTAATAGTTTATCTATCTATCTATCATCAGATTTTTTAGTATTCGCTGTATGAAACAGGCTGTTACGTAAACGTTATCATAGTTATCATGTTATAGTAGACCTGCTAGGCCTGCAGATTCCACTAAACCTTGATTGCAGCTTGCGATATTACAATTTAGTGATGAGAACACCATACAAAACACTTACAGTAACTCACCTTCAAAGAAACCGTTGGACAAACACAATCGTAATAACAAAGATTCTGGTAATTTTTTTCTGAAACAAACTGGACATTCCTCTTCTTTTAACATTAGATACATGTACAAAAATAATAAAAATGCAATAATTGAACGCCATACTCGAGGTGAACATAACATGCAATACTAGTATTTCACTCCATTGGCACAATATTAGACGCTACTTATTAAAATAAAGAAAATAATTTGTAGTTTATGTTACACGATAAAAATCATTAAACCAATTAAATTCAATTCTTTTTTTTTATAGCATAATAGACAAGCATTTAACCGCAGTCTCACCTGGTGGTAAGTGTCGACACGGTCGATAACTCTTGACGACTTTCAGATTATAGTTTTCGGGAAACACAGACGCTGGTAAGGTGTTCCATCGGTAATCATTTATTTTTAAAGACAAACTTTTATAAAATACGTGTAAAGCAAGCTGATCTTTATAAGTACAAACACCATCAGTCTACTGTTAGTCATTGAGGAGTTTGAGCACATCTCACAATCGAATTCCGTTCGTTCCAGTTTTTTTTATTTAACAGTTTTTGTTTATCAAGTAAATTAAAAAAAAAAACAGCTAATTTCGGCAATTGCGTGAAGCTGCGTTACTGAAATAACAATTTGCTTGTGCCCGATTAGAACATTGACAATTACATCTAGCAAATTTTCCTAGTTCTATAAAGTTGAGTTACTGAAGTGACTATGTACGTCGTTGTCCGATGTGACAGAAAGCCATACTTCCGGTCATGGCGGAATTGCTCACGGAACCGGATGCTTGTTAACAACCCATCGGGCGAGATTTCCACTCGCCTGGATATCGGCTTTGTAGGCACTGATTGGCTGTGGAAATACGCGAGAGTTAGTTCAAGCTGATAGAACGCGGTGATAGCCTAGTGGGAGAACGTCCACCTTCCAATTCCAAGGACAGGGTCGTGTTCGATCCGGGCACACCTATGAATAAGTTTAGACATACGATGGGTATGTAGTAACTTCATTTGTAATCATCATCATCATCGTCATCAACCCATAACGTCCCACTGCTGAGCACGGGTCTCCCCTCACTTTCGTGAGGAGGGTTAGGCCATAATCCACCACGGGGGCCCGGTCCGGATTGGTGGATAACATACCTAATACATACCTGGTGGATAATTTATCTTTAGATCTAGTTTTAAGGGTGACATAATCTGATAGATAAAACGCTGGATAAATGATAAAAAAACGAGAGGTGAGTTCAAATCCCAGTGCAGGCACGTACCAATGTGTTTCTTGTAAAAACATATGTACGTAATTATCACTCGCTTTTCGGTGAAGGAAAACATTGTGAGGAAACCCACACCTACCCAAGGATTATTTCGGAAGTAGGTATGTTATCCAGCAATCCGGACTTAGAATCCGGATTAGTTATACTTCATGAAAAATTATATGTTCCCAATTGGCTCACTAGCTGACCCGCCAGTGGAACGCTGGGAATTAATTTTCCATCGTCCCTATAATCTTGATCACATTTTCCTGGCATATTTAAAAAAAAAGGTTTTTTATGGGCGGACTATAAACATTATCAAATTTCCTCTTAAAGTCCCTTCTAAGAAAAAAGTATCACCAACGACCTAAAATAACAAAACAAAAAAATACGTTATTAAAACTGTACAAAGAGAAATCATTCCCTTTACGGAACAATTCACCCACATTTTCCTTATTTTAGGATCTGCGGGATCATATTTTATACAAAAACACCCTTTTAGGGGAGTTTCTGTATTATGTTACTTCACAGCCGAGGGGATTTTAGGGTTGGTACCCACTAAACGGATTATGCCGAGAGAAAAGAAATGATATGGAGCAATTAGTTTCTTCTATAAGCCAAAATCGAGATATGTACTTATATATTGTATGTATCAGATGACTAATACATATGGAAGAGCAAGTCCTTAACCTGATGGTAAGCGCTACTAGCCCATAACAGTTACAGTGCCACCCAGAACTTTGCATTGCGTTATCATGTCCAGAACCGCACTCCGCTCGTCACCCTGAGACATCGACTCTGAAGTCTCATATGCCCAGTAACTTCGCTGGAAACAGTGCCCTTCAAACCGGAGCACAGCAATGTTTGCACACTACTGGTTGCTGAATGAATATCTGGCGAAGGTGTGGTACTTCCCCAGGCGGTCTCTTGCCGAAGACCTCCCACTACCCACAGAAGATTGGTGCTGTTTTGATTAGTTTCCAGTACCGAATAAGTTAATCTATCTATATATATAAAAATGTTATGTCGGTTTGTGTACGCTTCAAAAACTCAAAAAGTTCTGCACCGATCGAGCTGAAATTTTAGCATGATATATAATCCGCATCAAGGATTGCTTTTATCTATTATTTTTCATCAGTGACATATCAGCGAATGTGCGAATGTGCCACAGCGAAGCGTGGCAGGGTACAGCTAGTTAATTATATTTTCGTGAATAGGTTTGCGTTTGACCACTGTTTTACTTGATATTAGGTTACGATGCGGTCTATGATGGTGCAAGCTAACCTAGAACCTATTTACTCGTGACTCGAAGACTTCCAGGTTGTAACTATCGGGAAACACAGACAAGGAGTTCCACTCCACGCATACTGAATGTAGAACCAAATCGCTTCGTGGGCAGAGATGGAATGTCCACCATTTAACGGAGGCGCATCGCAGTACGTCTGGTTGTTCGATGATATAATAGGCTTTACTAAAACAATATATTTTTCAACTACATTTTTTATTTAATCTTCTCCTTTTAACTTGTTATCCGCTTTGATGGATACTGGGCCTTACTTTATGCTCTGTACGTGAAGGCTTAGAGATTTTATTAAAACTGGTACGTCGTGCCGACAGTAAGTGATATTTGTAGCTAGATTAGATTATCTTGTTACGTTCTATTTACGGTTAATATGATTTTTATGATTAGTTATTATTTGTTGGTAAATGTTTCACTTGTCTTTTTGCTTAATTGAGTGGGATAGTGGCAATTCTTTTTTCACCATTCAAAACCTTTGACTGCTGAGCCGATTTTCTTGTCTAGCCACGGGTGCGGCTCTGCACACACCGTAGTGTTTTCCCATACAGCTAACACCACAGTTGTGTTTTCAGCAGTGAACATGTTAATGGTGCCCCGTGGCTTCATTCGCATTATTTTTTTATTATTTAAATGCTGTTAGTAATAACATAATAATAGCATTAAAATGATAATAAAATAACGTAAATTACAGTTAGGTACCTGGTTAGTTCCGATGACTACACAATATACTATGGAGACAGTTACTGATCTAAAGATAGAAACTGGTTACGGATTTTTTTAGTGAGTAATGTCGAAGAGTCGTACCAAAGACCCGAGTGGCCTGGGTTAACCGTCTAAAGTAGATAAACAAACATAAAACAAATCTATAAAAAGGAACTCATCAAACATTCATACATTTTCCAAGACAACATGTGCGCAGGACCGTCTTCAATGACTAAATAGCATATATCAGTAACCCTCCGTCCGTATTCACTTGAGATTCACACAAAATATAAGAGAATTTCATTGCTGTCACATCTCTAGGGCTTCAGTACCGGCATTATAACAATAAATTATTTCTCAGAAGTTCGATTAAAGATATTTCGCTTTTATTTGAAAGGGTACTGTTTGTTCGATGAAGAATTCATTGAATCGGTAAACAATGATAAAGTAAGGTCAACCTTTGTATTACGTAGCTCTGAGTTGATTCGTTTTTGATGCGAGCTACTGCGATCTCAAAGGCTATTGAAATATGACCGATTTTCTTATTGGTGATCCGATTCGTCCCAGTCTACTTACTATACTTAAGGGAGAACATCCGCCTTCCAATCAGAAGGTCGTGAGTTCAAATCCCAATGCGAGCACGTACCAATGTGTTTCTGTTAAACATATTTACGTAAATATCACTCGCGTTTCAGTGAAGGAAAACATCGTGAGGAAACCCACGTACCTACTCGAGAATTATTTCGGGTGTAGGTATGTTATCCACGAATCTGGACCAGGACCCTGTGGTGGATTATGGCCTAACCCTCCTCACGAATGTGAGGGGAGACCCTTGCTTAACAGTGGGACGTTATAGGTTGATGAAACACAAACGTATTCTACTATCTCCTCCTACTCCTCTCCGTGCATGGTTGTCTGGAAGAGATCGCTCTGAGCGATAAGACCGCCCATTGTGACACTAATGGTAAAATTTGTTTTGTTCTAGTTTTAAGTTTTCTTTGTTCTGTGGTGTTTCAATAAAGAGTTTATCTATCTATCTATCTATCTATCTTAATTTTTTTTACAATGCCCATATTTTCTTCCGAAATCTTGCTTCACAACTTTACAACACCACAACGCCTCATTCCCTTTGTAAAACACCGCATGCCTACAAAGATGATTTACGACAATATTACTTTATGCGTTCCCAGAAATTTCAAAGTTATTAAAGGGCGCCTTCCATAAAACTCCCGCGGCTTTACATTACTTGGAAACAATCCAACGCGCTACGTTACAAGACTTAACATGTGTAGAACAAAGGCTCTAAGTAATGTATAACACATTTTTCATACTAAGCTATGAGAGAAATTCATCATACCAGAAAAATACTTTTTTTTTTATTTGGATAGCCAATGCCGCGTCGGCACGCGCTGTTTTTTTATTGCTGGCCAGGAATTTATTGAAGCGAATTGCGTTCAAACTTTTTGGTTAAACAGTGTTCCAGATTCAAAACTCATTTCGTCGCTGTTATTAAGTGTGCTGGAATGACCCACTTTGTTCGCACTTATCGAGGAGGCAAAGGCCTCTTTGCGAATTAATATATGGGATGAAAAACATTTTATATTTTGTATTATCTTTCTAAAGTTCGTTTTTTCAAGACAAGCCTTTATAAAAATAGCATTTGATTTTGATACTTCAAACTGATCAAAATGATGCCTGACGTTCCCTTGTATATTTCCCATCTCTACCATCAGATCAGCTTCTTATCACCATTACATTGCATTGTCATCGGAACTTGAAAGGCATGCAACATTTCAACTCAATTGAACTACTGAAATTGGGTCAAAATTGACTTGCAAGGTTTGACCTAAACATAAACCATCCATTCATCCATCCATCCCAACAGTGAGTTAAATAAAAGCTTGTAAAATACTGATACTCATGCCATTTAACAAAAGTCTAATGAAACACTCCGCCACACGCCCTTGGCCTACTGGCCTACCAGAAACACAACACAGTATAAGGATAAATCAGTATGCCAAGTCCATCCGCAACAATACCCGCGCACATTAATGAGAAATCCAATTTTACAACCTTCAACATTGAATATTGATGGCGTAGCGCTTTTATGTCTGTAAATTGCCGATTAAAGTTTGATGTCAACGTCAAAAACAATAACCTCAAGTAATTTAGTAGTCATTTTTGATAAATAATGGTTTCGCGCTATCCAACCAAAATGTCAGAGCTATTTCTTTATTTAAATCTTGCATGGACGAAAGTTTGTAACTGTAGTTGGTACCATATTGGAACTACTTAGTGTTAAAGTATTAGAACCTTGGGTACAGAACCCTCCTTGAATTTTTAATAGATACTTGTCAGAACAGTTGGTTGTGCCAATGCCGAACAGGGCAATGCTGCCAACATTGCGACGCTGACAACTGGTATTAGGTGGTATGTGTAAATATTACGGTAGGTAATCTATAGATCCTCCTATCTATAGATAAATACAAAACATAGATTAAGCTAATTTAATTTTCGATGGTAAAAGTAAAAAATTGTCCTACTGTCTCACTTTATACTGTAATGAAATTGAGAAGGCGTGGCCATAAATATTTAAACAGGTGGTAACAGGCGTATAAACGGTAATTAGGGTGGTATCGATGTATTATAACTTAGCTAAAAAAGAAAGCCAAAGGTCTTAAGGTTGAATTTGAATGATCCATTAAGCTATTTTAGATTAGAAATTGTTGATGGCTTAGTTAGAAGTAAGTATAGTAGCAAAACCAAACTTATTACGTGAACAAGGAGACTTAGTGTTAAATCTATTAGCTTAATTACTATTTATTTTTACCCATAAACATCTAAATTCAAAGACAAACATTAGTGAGTTTTAGCAATCCAGACTTTATGCATAAAGCTTACGAAAAACTCTTAGAAGGCAGTTCTAACTTAACTCACACTTAATCTTACATACTACACCATTCTAACTTGAGACAGTTCCAGGCAATTCTAACTTCAGACAATTTCAAGCTGTTCGGGCAATGACGTCAGAATCTCGTGAATCAGCACGTAAGTGCGCACTTACTTAGCACTTTAGTGCTTCAAGTAATGACCTAGGGCATCTAAGTTATAAATGCTTCGCACTCAGTTTTATCTGTTCGCTTTTTACTGTGCTTGATTTAAGATAGGCAAAATTGGATTTTTTAAGATACAAGTATACGCTTTGTTGCCTTTCTGAGTTTATTAATATCTTAGTCTGAGATTGAATTTTGGAACAAAAACCTTTTATGTTTGTACGGTATTAAGATTAAAGCTTGTTTTAGTAAGCCAGAATATCTAATTAAGTGAAATTAAGGGGAATTTTAAGTGAAGTATTCCTAATAATAATTCATGAAGTTCATGTTTGAATTCACAAACGCTTTAAATTTTAAATGGAGATTTGATTAGCGTTTCTGTATACGATTTTCAAGGCTTAAATATTTGACTAGATTTCGAATATTTAGGCGGTGTTCAAGTATTCGTGCGTCAGTATTTTTGTGGCAACGTCCAACTTGGAGTTTTCCAAGCAGTTAGACTTACTTATCTTGTCACCAAAATGCTTCAACCAACAGTCCATATCAGGGTTCAAACGTCAACACGAAGAACAAGAACAATTATCAAGAGAAACTCTATTGAAGAAACTTTATTAATCAACTTGTAAATTCTTAACTAACCTATTCAATCGAAAATGGTGGAAACTACGTGTCAGCCCGCCACGGCCAGAAATAGCTTCTGGCAGTCGTAACTATCGATTTGTGGTTCATACAATATGCATGAGTGCCATGAGCTCCGTCTACACATTTGAAAATAACAGTAGTACAGGAATTACAGCGCGTTGTTTCTTGTATTAGGAGCTTGTAAAACAGGACGAGTTGGAAAATCGCGTTTTTATATCGCGTCATGAACACGATAAAAAATAAATAACGCGTCACGATCAGATATACGATTCTTATCCTTGACAAGGATTCCCTGGGTCTAGAGAATCAGTAACTACGAGGACCATGGTCCTGCAAACACCCAGACTCATAATAAATTCCTGTGGTTAACTAAAAAATCTTTGCTCTGTGCGGGCATCGATACCAAAAATTTATATTTTTAAATAATTTCTTGTTGTTTCCATTCGAAAAACATCACCCAAATATTTATTTTAATACACACAATCCTAAATCCATTATAAATGCAACCTTACTCACCCCTTATTTAAACCGACATTAATAAAGCGTGTTTCGCGTCTAGCGTCTAAAGCAAAAAGCAAAGACTAATAAAGCTCTGAATTTACGTAACATTTCGGTCTAGATCGAGGAACAGGCCGGGCAGAAATAGCTATTGATCGACTCACTTCAGTAGCTTTTGTATTGTCTGAAGTCGATACCTAACCATTTGTAACGGGCCGTTCTTATTGCATACTATTATTAGGTACTAAGTTTTATGTGTTAAGTGGTTTTTGACGTGACAACGTCTAATAAATCGATGAACGCCGGCTGCATGCACGAAAAAGTTGACACATTGTCCTGTAACGCTCATTGTACGCTTGCGCCGCATCTATCTCTCTTCTCTTCTTGACAGGTTAATTATTATTGCATTTTAAAAATCTGATTACTAGTATAATTTCAAGTATTTATTCTTATGTTATTAAAAATGAGTCAATTTTATTCATAAAAGTATGCAATCATTTCATCAATGTTTTGTTATGACGTTGTCACGTTAAAATATCGTCCGTAAACCAACTTTACAGACAACTAATTTTTTTCAATTTGACTGTGTGACGGGACGAGCAAGTCGTTTCTCTGATGGAAAGCGCTACGCCTGCCCAGAACAGAGACAGTGCCACCCAGAACTTTGCATTGCATAATCCCGCGCGGCACTGCACTGCGCTCGTCCCCCTGAAACGTGGGCTGTTTTTAACTTGGAAAACGCAGAGTATTGCGAAATAACTGAAATTACGCGGGTGAAAGCACAGGAGCGCAGCTAGTTGAAAATAAAATTACTTTAAAAGCTGGTAAATATCATACCATAACAAAAAGGGATACCCCGCTACCCGCGGCATCCCTAGGGGTGTGCTTTTACTCGCCCATGTAAAGGGTTTCCTGATGACGTCACTCGTCTACACTAACTGTGAGTAATTGCTTTACTGGTCTACACTCTACACTATATGTGTAGTTATGACGATATCTGTGTATGGTGTTACAAGCTTTTAATTAACTTACTGTGTTAGTTAGCATAGTTTAATGTTTAGGTCAAAATAAGACCCGGTTTTCGAGAAGAAATCTTAAAGCTATAATAAATAGGGTACCTTTCTGCTGAACGTGATCTTTTTCAAAAATTTATGTGAACCACAAGTATTTGCTCTGAGAGTATGTGCTCTGGGTGTTTGTAGGACCATGGTCCTCGTAGTTCCTGATTCCCTAGGTACAGGGAGTCCTAGTTAGGGGTCAGGTTCTATGTATGTGATCTCTTTATTATTAGTACCTGGATGACCGAGCTTTGCTCGGTATTTTTTTTTTTATGACGTTTTCTAAAAATGGTTCCTAGCTAGATCGATTTATCGCCCCCGAAACCCCCTATATACTAAATTTCATGAAAATTGTTGGAGCCGATTCCGAGATTCCAATTAATATATATATACAAGAATTGTTCATTTAAAGATATAAGATTTTATACTTTTTATTTTCTCTCGTTAAACGAGGAAAATTAAAATTTTCACCGGCTTTTGCCCAGACGAAAAACTGATTATTTTCAATGGTTAAGTGGCAAGATTTTTGGTATAACACGATTAGTGTTTAGGATGGTTGCTTTTTGAATTTGTAATGTCAGTTTGTGTATTGTTATTAATTTTTATTATTTTTAATTTTTCTATGTTTTCCCCTTTTTTTTTAATATTTAGGTACTTTTTAAAATTATTATTGATCTATTCTCGTCGCCACCATCATTATGGTGACATCGCTTTATCAGCCGTTGCTTTATTTAAAATGCGCCATCCTCCTGGAGTAACTCCACTCACAACCAATTAATTTTAATAGCAATTTTAAACCTTCAGGCAAAGGACTCTCGGAATGATATAGAGCTCGTTAAATTTTCAATACCTACGTGCTTGGCATTTCATTTCGAATAACTCATTTTTTATTCAGACCTGCTATCATAATTATTATAAACCTTGCTCGTTTTTTTTTATTTGACCGAATGACGAGACCAGCAAGACGTTCACCCGATGGTAAGCGCTACGCCTGCCCATAACAGTTACAGCACCACCCAGAACGCTACATTGCATAATCCTGCGCGGCACTGCACTGCGCTCGTCACTCTGAGACATCGGCTCTATGCCCAGTAATTTCGCTGAAAACAATGCCCTTCAAACCGGAGCACAGTAATGTTTGTGCACTATTGCTTGGCAGATGAATATCTGGCAAAGAATATCTGCTTGGAAGCATAACAGTCCAAGTTAAATAACTCAAAGTTTAAACGAAATCGGATTAAATCAATTGAGTTTTGTCCGATAGAAATACAAGTGCTCGGAATTCGATCAGCTTCCGAAATTGAAAGCTCGATTATTGGCGTTTGGGGGAAGGAGACAGAACCGAAGAATGCTCCAATCAAGTCCTTAATCGAATGCTTCTTTTTTTTTTTTCTTAATCTGAAATATCTTTGGCCTTAATCCAATTGAAAATTGGGACTTTTCCTTGAGTTTTTATTGATTCCATTTCTAAGCTATTCTCAAGATGTTTTCTCATCATTTTATATTCTTCTCGTGTTATATTTTTTGGTTAAATGTGTTTTTATGTATTGTAGGTATGTTAAAAATAGATAAGGAACAGGATGTACAGTTTAAGCCAATCTAGATCGTCAAATATTGCTCTTAAAGCAAAAGACAGATCAATGCAAAGCGTCGTGCGGCTTGCAGCGCGGTTTTGTCACTTTAATCCAATTTGTATGATTAAGATGTCGAGGGGTGTCAGGCAGTGCGCCGCATGCCGCATGCCGTCTTAGCGACAAGCCCCACTGAACAGGTGTGGCGCCGCTGCATGATTTTTCATACTAAATTTGTAATGTGACAGCGCTGCGCAGCGTGCGGCATGCGGCATGCGGCGCGCTGCATGATGTCAATCGATGTCTTTTTCATACATAATGTAACACAGCGACAGCACACCGCAGGTATCCGCGGTACGCAGCATACCGCGCCTTTTTTTCTAGCTGGGTGCTTACGCCTAAGTCTATGTCTTTTATTTTATGTCTTTTCGTATTTTTTATTTTATTTGACTGTGTGACGAGACGAGCAAGACATTCACCTGATGGTAAGCGCTACGCCTGCGCATAACAGTTGCAGTGCCATTTAGAATTTTGCATTGCATAATCCTGCGCGGCACTGCACTGCGTTCGTCACCCTGAGACATCGCCTCTAAAGTCTCATATGCCCAATAATTTCGGTGGAGACAGTGCCCTTCAAACCGGAATACAGTAATGTTTGCACACTACTGCTTGGTGGGTGAATATCTGGCTTCCCCACTCCCACTACCATACAAATTAAAATGCTGTTTAAAATACTGTGCTCTTTATGCCGCTGCTCTCTCCATATAGCAAAGGAAGTAAAATTCCAGATAAATTCGAGACAATGTTCCCAGCAAAATTCCAAAGCATATGAGAGTTAAGAAAGAAAGGCCAGGAGGCCTACCATGACCTCTTAACATAAAAAATAAAACATAAAAAAACATAACTTAACATAAAAAATAAGACGTCACGGTACGATTATGCGACGCGGTTCAGTTTTGGTCTTCAATTGAATCGTTATAAGAGGTCACGGTAGGCCTCCTGGTCAAAAGTACCTATAACCGGCGAGAAGGGAAGAGACTTATGAAAGTAGAAGAGGCGAAAAAAACGAGTGTGCTGGACCACACGACTGAACAAAAACTTAATTAGCTCCATCTACCTATATGACGCATGTATATAACTGGCTATGAGAAAAAGAGAGAAAGAAATGTGTGCTAGCACCTCTCTCTCTTGCTCCTACAGTAATATACGAAAAGTAAAACTCTTTTTCTATCTTCACTAACTTATATCTCCCTCTCAACTTCCGTTCGACTCCCCCGATCACACTTTTCGTAACGCTTTCGTGAATGAATGCGAGCACCACTTAATCTCCAAGTCAAGCGTGCGTAAAGAAGTTTTACTTCAAAAAGGTGTGTCAGGATCGTAGCATGTGGAAAGATGTAGTCTCTGCCGTAACGGGAAAAAGGTATGATTGTATATACACCCTGTATAGCTCTCATACGTACAAAAGTACGTACAGCTACAGGGTGATGATTGACGAACGCAGTGCAGTGCAGTGCCGCGCCATGTTTTGCAACCCCTTGTGGCACTTCAATTAGTACCTCAAAGGTTTTTCACAACGGCTGCCTATATTAAGGGCCAAGTTTATCAACTTTGAATCGGTTTTTATCCACCACAAAACTGATACATTATAAATAACCTTTGTTTGATGACCGACTTCAAGTTGAAGTCCTTGGTTCTAAGTAAAAAGGATTACCGCTAAATTTGCCGTTATATGCTTTCTTCCGTACGAAAAATACCATAAAATTTGTATCCGAAAAGTCCGCGAAATGTGTCAAAATTTAAAATACATACGTGTGTTCATAAAAGGGAACAAAATCCTTCTCTACTTGTTGATTAAGCGCAACAGATACGTAATTCCTTTGTCCGTGAATTTCGGGATTTTAGGGACTATAAGAGAAATATTATCACCCTTTTTATGATAGTTATCCCATTTCCAAGAAGATATTTCGGTCGTTACCCCGATATACAAATGGTTAGAGATATAAACGACGATTTTGTATACTGAAACAAAGGAAATGGAAGATAAAAGAAAATAATTAAAAAAAATGCTTGCCTTTTTAAAAATTATTTCTCTCTGAAATAAAAACCCGCGCTAAACTTTTCCAAATTGACACCTTTTACTACTCCCAAATTAAAGCTAACGAGCGTCTTTGTTTAAAATAGATTTATTTCGAAAAAAAAAATAACGACGAAGAAAAATTAAAATAAAAAAGCAATTTTAAGGCTCTTACCTTAAGTTCTGCAGTTACAGGCAACGGGAACCGATTCACAATATATTCTTTTTTAATGCATGCAAGTGCTCACTCCCAGCGGACGACCGGTCGGTTGGGCGGCTCGGGAGAGACTGAACAGACTTCACCTTTACCTGTTACTTTGTAGGGCGGGGGTGGTAGTGACGTTCCGGGTACGAGTACCGAGTCGCCACGGTCAATAGATAATAGTTACTAGGGGTGCTACGATACTTGTATGGAAGATTGAGAAGATACGATCTACAAACTTAGACATGATTAGCAATGTATTATGGGAGAAGCCACTGGCTCCCGAACCACAGCTTATGCTAGTTCAGGAACCTCTATGGATTCAACACGAACTTGTAAAAAATAAGAAAAAAATTAAGTAAATATAAAAAAATATGCAGTCATTTTTTTAAATTACTAATTAATTAGTTATTTTTATTATCACTTCAATCAATATAAGCGTAACTGAAAATAAAGGATAAACTATATGAATGAATGAACAAATGAATTGCTGAATGAACGAATAACCGAATTAATTAATAAATGAACGAATGAATAAACGAACTAATGATTGCGTACATATGATTTTAAAGAAACACATTAGTATGTGCCCGCATTGGCATTCGAACTCACGACCTTCTCCTCAGAAGGCACACGTACTCCCACTAGGCTACTAAATACTCGTTTCTAGATAAATACTAGTAATAAAGTATCACCTTTCGAGCACATTACTATCACTGTTCATTAACAACGCGATTCTATCATTTTGGCATGCCGTCTGCCGAGCCATATTTCTACGCGTTACAGTCCACCCCCCTTCCCTACAGACATAGCTCTAGCTCCCTCTCACCACGCCAACTTCCATTATGAGCGAGGGGGATAGCGATAGGTTTCAGGTTATAATGTCAGAAAGAGTTAGTTTTGCCGTTATTACGTATTTCTGTCGTTTTGATATCTGATTTGGTTTAGTGATATACCCCAGATGCTATTTAAATAATTATTTTATGGAGATGTTTTTAGTAAACTATAGCTTTTATTATTTCGTTTTTTTTATTATAGGGAATTTAAAAAACAATTGAACAAAATTGTAAATAGAACTAAAACTAAACAAACATCTAGTGGAAGTGGTATTCCTCTTCAGCAAGAGACCGCCTGGGGAAGTACCAGAGCGAAGTGCCTTCGCCAGAGATTCACTACCAAGCAGTAGTGTGCAAATATTACTGTGTTCCGGTTTGAAGGGCACTGTTTCCAGCGAAATTACTAGGCGTATGAGACTTTAGAACCGAAGTGACATGGTGCCGTGCGCAGTGCAGTGCCGCAGACGAATGAATCAATTCAATGATTGGTATTTATAAAGATTAATTAACACGCCGTATTTATGTGAAGGAATTGGGGGAGAAGTTTTACTAACAGTGAGACAGTGACAGTTTACTAACAGTGATTTAAATAAAATGTATGTATGAATGTAATTCTATATCAGCTAGGTTTTTCATCACTACCTTACCACGTCGTCGACTACAGAACCGGTTTTTACATTTGGGCACCGTTACGAACCGTGTGTGTTTTCCAGCAATGGCGTGCCGTCTGTGTCAGCCGCACTGTAGTAACGCCGCGTTAAACACACACGTCTGTGTTTCGCCGCACAGCCGGCACGTAAACTGCACTAACACTAACAGGTGTGTTTTCCCGCACTCACGTAACGTTGTAAAAACACAAGCGTCTGTGTTTTCAGCAGTGGACATGTTTAGTGATGATATTGTCTCAGCTAGAATGAGGCTGGCTCTCGAGGACTGCACCCGGAAAACCTCAAAAGGTTCTGACGTAAAAAGAGGTCAAACACAATCCCCAAAACTTCCTTAACTATCTTAATAGAACACGTATATCTCTAAAACTTCTTTAACTATCTCTGAAATGTTTTCCTAAACAAGCTCCTTTGTTCCGAAGTTTTCTCTAAAAATAGAGGATTAGAAAACTTTCTTAAATATCCTGAAGCCATAGCACGTGGAGATAAAACAAGATAAAGACGGAAGCTTGGCAAACTCCATTCTACTTAGTTTCTTTGCAACTGGGTTAAACCCTTGTTTGTTATGATTTAACCGACCTTTTTCAGCTTTATCGGTTTTACACGGCTTCTGAGTTTTTTTTTATCTGTACTTATCGTTATTTACTACTTAAAACACATTAAAAGAAAAAAAAGCCACATTAAATGGCGAAATGTGTTGCTGAACTCGAGAGTAACTGAACCAATTCGGCAATTTTGTTTTTTCATATATTTGTTGAAGCCCAAGGCAGGTTCTTATGAAGAGAAAATTTGGGAAAACTGTCAACTGTGAAACTTAGAAAATTGGGGAAACCCTTAAAATGTTTTATTTCCCTAAACATATTATTGTATTTATTTGTTTTATTGTTTTTAATGTTTTTTTTACCTTTGAGGAGCCTATTTTTCGGCGTTCTCGGTGAGGTTTGACTTTCCACTTCTAACATGGCTGGTGGGGCTTCACTTTAAAGTCGCAGAAGTTCATAATGATGGTAGTTAATATCGTGCTAATGGGCTATTATACTAAGACCGCTGGGATCAATGCCTGGGATAATACCTTCTAATATTTCATGGTTGCCTAGTCCCTAGAGCCTTTGTGGAGCTCATGATTATGATTTATTATTCTTGTTGCTGCTACTATAATTGGATTTAGATTTTTTTTATCTATAACTAACACTTCTATTTCGGAGGTAGGTAGGTGATCCACCAATCCAGATCTGGCCCTCGTGTTGTATTATGACTAAACCCTCCTCGTGAAAGTGAGGAGAGACCCGTGCCCAGCAGTGGGACGATATGGGTTGATGATGATGATGATGAACTAACGCTTAATAGAGATCGCTCTGAGCGATAAGACCAGCCATCTTGGCGCTAATGTTTAAACTTGTTTCGTTCTAGTTTTTAAATTTTCTTTGTTCTGTAGTATTTTAATATAGAGTTTATCTATCTATCTATCTTAACAAAACTTCTTACAATATTAGCGGATCTACTTATAAACGGAAACTAAAATAAAACAAAATTATCTATAGATAGTATTTTTGAGATTAATAAGCGGATCGCATTCATAATGTTTTTATGTAGTTCACCTGACGGTAAGCGCCACGCCTGCCCGTAACAGTTACAGTGGAGCTCCTGTCTCACACCGCTAGCTATGAGAACAAAGCTGAGAACAAGAGAAAAAAAGTCTAAGCCAAGGTTGGGTAGAAATAAATAATTAATACCAACTATTTATTAGTAAGTTATATTGTGATAAGAAAGGTTATGGTCTACTGCGATATAATATACATGAACATACGGCAAAACTATCAGCCCAGTCCTAAATAGTAGCTAAGTAATTATTATGCTTTTTTTTTTTCCTGTCACTTTCACATCACTATGCTATAAACATTTAAAGACAGACTGAAACGATTACTTTAAAAGCTTATATTTAAGAATACACACGCCTTCTTCTTCTTTCTTCTTTAATCTTCTTTCTTATTCTTTTGATATTAATCGTTTCGCGATCTGTGCCTAGTAAATATGAATTCAGTTCACCAAAGTGTAAAACATCTTAGAATACAGTTAAACCTAGTTCAGACGATGTGTCAGAATTTTACCTAAATGTATATTTTAAGGTCTAAAGGTCTAAGTCGTGCGCAGATTAATGTCAAAGTATAATTTTGACATACCTCGATTAAGTTACATTAACTCTAGTAGTGGTTGCCTTATGTAGTTACCTGTCTAAGGAAATAAGATTTTTTAACACTACTTAATTTTAATAATATAATATAATTAATTATTATCCTAAAATTTTATTAAATAAGCTGCTAGTAATACAGAAAGACGCACAAAAACAATTTTAATACGTAAAAAAATTACATTTATGTTAATATCTGAACCGATGTTAGTACAATGATTATTTATGTTAGATAAAAAATCCTAATTGAATAATTACAGTACAATGAGATATATACAATCTTTATAATTGAAGGGTTATTTACAAAAATACATAACTGATGATTTTTTTATATTTTGTGGTTGGTATCACTATATTTAAACAGGCTGTCGAAAAATATTCGAAAAGAAATTTCCTTTTTCAAACTCAAACCATATCCAGTTAATCACTAGTTTAGTAGATCATATTTGTTTTTTTTTTTATTTTCCTCTATATAAATGAGACTAAGTGTTTGACTCGTAAAAGTGCATTAAGTTTGCAATAAATGATATTTTGCAAAATAAATTTCAGATGTTTTATGTTGTGTTTGTAAATAACCCTTTTAATGTTAACCTATGCTAAGGCTGGCGCTCACTGTCATGTCATCCGATACGCACCGCAACTAACTTCTAACTTCTATCTACATAAGGTACTGACGTAGCGCTGTTTTGCTTATAATATTGACATAGGGTACTATGTTACAATTATCCTTTATCCTATTACGAGAATATGGAATGTTAGTATTACCATGATAAATTATGCGAGCATTGTCAGTTACCGATAATAACTTATTAATTTACCTACTGAGTGACGAGACAAGCAAGTCGTTCACGTGATGGTAAGCGCTACGCATGTCCATAACAGTTACAGTGCCACCCAGAACTTTGCATTGCATAATCCTGCGCGGCACTGCACTGCACTCATCACCCCAAAACATCGGCTCTAAAGTCTCATTTGCCCAGTAATTTCGCTGCAAACAGTGCCCTTCAAACCGGAACACAGTTACGTTTGCACAATACTGCTTGGCGGATGAATTTAACTGTAGAAATAAAACCACAAGTATACCGAATCCTAACTAATATTATAAATGCGAATGTGAGTTTGTTTGTTTGTTACGCTTTCATGCCTAAACCGATTGTAAACATTCTTTTACTAATGGAAAGCTACATTATCAGCAAATAACAAAGGCTATATTTTATCTCCTTATTACCACGGAAACGGGAACTACGCGAGTGAAACAGCGGGGTGCAGCTAGTCTAAAATAAATTTGGTACAGAAACATACATAGAATTAACACAAATTTACCATTAATTTCAAAATGAAATCCTTATACCATTTTCATCAGTATCATAAAATTAATGATAAATATGTTTTTTTTTATCAGATCAGAACAACAGAGTAAATTTTAATAAGTTATCGATACTGACCAAGATAATAACATCTCAAAATCTATCATGGTTACATCGCCACCCTGTATTTTGTTATGACATATTTAATACTGACATCAAACCTAAGCTACAAGAACATTGAAACAGTGGTTACATATAGAATTACTGGATAGAAACTTCGAGAAAAGATTTCGTATTATGATCCCAATTGACCGCACCGAACCGCATTTCCGTAGCTCTTACGCGACTATGTTTCTCGCTCAAACGAACGACGTTTCTTAGCGCCAGAAAAGGATAGAGCTACGGAAAAATGTGATTCCACACGGACAAGAAAGAGGATTAAATATTCCCTTAGATCAAAAGCACAGTCGTACCTATGCAGATACTGCTAACTAAATGACTCACTCCAGTTGTTAACTCAGTCAACCTTTATAGCCAGTCTTTTTACCTTTGCATTTGACAGTCACAAACATCGAAAAACGTTAATAAATAAGCTATTTGATTTATTAATGGCGTCTTCGTGCTATTGGCTTTAAGAGTTTGAATTGTTTAAAAGTGTTGCTTCACAGCTATGTGATTGAGCTTAAATAATCTAAAGGACCACGCACGCTTATTACCCACCCTCTGCTAAAATTACATGACCGACTGTTCGTTTAAAAGTGGTACAAGTATTCTCCGACCATTTTCATAGGTCTTCGTTTTTTTGTAATCGCTAGTGTAATGTGTTTCTCGTCTTCTACGACCCTTGCCAAAACTGACAGATTTTTTGATTGCAGAGTCTGATGCCCGAGACTAATTTCAGAGGTAGGTATGTTATCCACCAATTCAGACTGGGCCCCCGTGGTGTCACCCATTATGTCTAACCCAATCACGAAAGTGAGGGGAGACCCGTGCTCAACAATGGGACGATATGGGTTGATGATGACGATGGTGACGCGTGCCGGGTCCATAGAGTAAGTTTAAAATGTCTAAGAATTTTATCAAGACGAGTGATGTGACGGTGATAAGCAATACAACAGTATGTAGCGAATGCCACCGTTTTGATATGAACGTACATTAAAGCTGGACAAGAAAATCATCATAGTTGTGAGAGACAAGTCCCTAATGAAACCAACCAATCAGATCGCAACTGTCAAATTAACCAACCAATCGCATGCCAATTGCGATGCGTATGCTCCATAAGGCGCGCACGCGAAGATATTCACAGCTCTGTGTGGGTCGAAGGAAACTTCTTCAGAACTGCGTGGTAGAGATTATAGAACGCGTAGACGGACACGCTGACGATGACCAGAAGAGTGCCTCCGAAGACGAAGCTGAGGAAGTTCCCGTCTATCATCGTGGTGCCGCGGAGGCTCCTGGCTTCTCCATGGAACAGGTCCTTGGTTCCTGATCCGGCTGCTTTGCGCTCCTCCATCATTTTCTTCATGGATGACAGCCGCTCCTTCAGCTCGTCTATCGACTCCATCATGTCTTCTGACACTGCAAATCAAGGGATATGTTAGTTAGGTTTGTGTTGTTGGCACATGTCTTTATTGCGTGGAATATTTGCTTTTGTTTAGTTAAAACTGTACGCGGGACATTCGAAGCGGGATTTAAATAAGATCCCAACAATAATGTATGTTGGTTTGTCAAAATATAATGAGGTTAGTTTTTTTTTTATTTGACTGTGTGACGAGCCGGGCAAGTCGTTTACCTGATGGTAAGCGCTACCCCTGCCCATAAAAGTTATAGTGCCACCCAGAACTTTACATGGCATAATCTTGCGCGGCACTGCACTGCGCTCGTCACCCTGAGACATCGGCTCTAAAGTCTCATATGCTCAGTAGCTTATTTCGCTGGAATCAGTGCCCTTCAAACCGGAACACAGTAATGTTTGCACACTACTGCTTGGCGATTACTTGGCAATTCTATGGGTCGATTAAAAAGAGCGTTTATTGATATTTTTAACCGATTTCAAAAAAAGGTGGAAGTTCTCAATAAGGATGCATTTTTTTATGTTTTCAACCTCAGAACTCCGTCATTTAAAACCCATATAGATTTTTCAAGATTACTTGGGTTATTCTTTTTTAATTTTTAGAAAAGATCTTTTAGATTACTGCCATAAAAATTTCAAAATCGATTCAGCAGTTTGGTTTTAGTAGTATGAGTATATCCAAATAAACTCGGTTTGTTAATTAAAAGAATTACTGTAAATACCAAACCAAAAACCATCTGAAACACAGGGCTTTTTAAAAGAAATCATCAACAACCCATGACGTCCCACTGCTGGGCACGGTTCTCCCCTCACTTCCGTGAGGAGGATTAAGCCATAATCAACCACGGGGCCAGATCCGGATTGGTGGATCACATACCTACCTCCGAAATAATTCTCGGGTAGGTATGTGGGTTTCCTCTCGATGTTTCCCTTCACCGAAAAGCGAGTGATAATTACGTACATATGTTTTACAGAAACACATTGGTACGTGCCCGCACTGGGATTTGAACTCACGACCTTCTGATTGGAAGGCGGACGTTCTCCCACTTGGCTACCACCGCTTAATCTTAATTTAAAAGAAATACCACAGTTTAACTTCATGGCTTAACCTAATTCCCGACTGTGTACTCAAACAATTGCTCCAAGTTGGAACGGACTAATTACTTCGTTTCAGCTACGTGTCTTGATATATCTAGTGAAACTAGGCTCTAACTAAGTCTGGGCTCTCTCGTGATTGCCTAAGAAACCCTCCTCCTTTATTCATACTGATATTAGTATGTAGGTATCTATCTTATATATATATAAATGTTATATTGGTTCGGGTACGCTTCAAAAACTCAAAAAGTTCTGCACCGATCGAGCTGAAATTTTAGCATGATATATAATCCGCATCAAGGATTGTTTTTATAAATTTTTTTCATCAGTGACATATCAGCGAATGTGCGAATGTGCCACAGCGAAGCGTGGCAGGGTACAGCTAGTATATTATATGAAGCAAAAACTTGTGATCGCTTTTTACGAAAATTGCGCGGACGGAGGAGTATGAAATTTTGAAATTTGAGATACTATTTTTTTTTATTAGACTGAGTGACGAGACAAGGAAGTCGTTCACCTGATGGTAAGCGCTACGCCTGTCCTTAATAGTTCTAATGCCACCACTTTGCATTGCACGTTGCCTTGTTTCCGCTTTGTATTGCATAATATTGTGCGGCACTGCACTGTGCTAGTCACCCTGAGACATCGGCTCTAAAGTCTCATATGCCCAGTAATACCAATAAAAAAGGAAGGAATAGGATTATTCATCTTTCTTCTGTTTTGTTTATAATATTTATTAGACAAAAACGGGTCTAAGTACCTACACGACAGTTGAATTTCTTACAGAGTTAGAAAAAGACATACATTTATTAGAGACCGGCATTTTCAACTACTTTCTCGATCAACAGCCTTACAATGACCTACCCCACCCCTGAAACGGCGGCCATTAATTCTAAACAACGTTACTCCATGTACAAATAAAGCATTAATTATATATGTAGAGACCTATGACAATGCAATTTGAGTTAACTAACTAATTAATTAATTTAAACGTTGTGTTATTCGAACGTTGAAATATCACTCTTGCAAACATTAAACACTTTAAATGATCACCTACATGTATAGTATATAATTACCACCATTAACCACCACAGGTGGTTACCAGCAGGTGAACCTGCTCATCTTGATACTCTTTGGTATAAAAAAAGAGCTAATCTTTGGAGCAATTTAAACTTCCTAGCCTAATCATTGTTTTAATCCACATTATATACGATAAACTCTTTACAAACTGAATTATTGAGCAGTGCTTATAGTAGCTTAGTTGTTGAGGATTAGCTTATATCAGACATATCATATTCTATTCACAAAATCAATAACCGGCAAAATTGTGGCACCGGGAACTAATACCAATGCGGAGAACAACAAACACGCAATACAACACTAAGTACATATAAAAAACGGAGACTTACCATCATTCTCTCGTTCTGGACTCATTTTTCACACGAATTCGTTAAGCAGCAGGTTATATCAGCAGGAAACTCTTTGTTTTTGGTTCCCGTATCCCGTATTCCCGGTTCTGAGTGCCAAGGCGCAGGCGCGGGAAGCTGGCGCGCATTGGTGGGAAGATATTGATTTTAGCGGGACTACCTAACTCAAGTCTAGTGCACAAAGGGCTATTGTGAGCTTGTTATGATGAACGTCAATTTGTACATTCTCGAAATCTTGCTTCCTTAATAAGGTTTTGTTTTTAAGTAACATGGTCACTACAGCTGGTCCATTTGAGACTTTTGCGGTATTGAGAATTCGACGTTATGCGCCTGTGGTCCTATACGGTTTAAGCGATATTATATTCCTGTAAATAAATATATAAGACTATAATTAGTATTTGCCCAGTGGTCGCAATTTGACCATAAATTCATTTAAATTTTAAGTTTGAACGCTATTAAGGTTCTATTGTCAAATAAATTAGAAGTTAAAATTAAATTGCACGGCCTTGTCGAGGCATAATGAAAGTAGAAAAAACTTTCATGAAATACTCTTTTGATTAGTGTTAAAGTCTGTGGTCAAATTGAGAACTGAGAAGAGACGTCAATACAAGTAAGGCTTCGTCAAAGAAACTATAAGATCACTGGCCTTTGTATACTCTATGCTGACCTCTTACTCCCGAACTCTCTGTCTTATTTCAAACTTCTTTCAATAAACCTTCATAAAGGATCAAGTCGTATATTAGATAGATAAATAAACTCTTTATTGAAACACCATAGAAGAAAGAAAACTTAAACTAGAACAAAACAAGTTTAACAATTAGTGTCACAATGGGCGGTCTTATCGCTCAGAGCGATCTCCTCCAGACAACCATGCATGTATATTATACTTTTATATCATACTAGCTGTGCCCTGCCACGCTTCGCTGTGGCACATTCGCACATTCGCTGATATGTCACTGATGAAAAAAATAGATAAAAACAATCCTTGATGCGGATTATATATCGTGCTAAAATTTCAGCTCGATCGGTGCAGAACTTTTTGAGTTTTTGAAGCGTACACAAACCAACATAACATTTTTATATATATAGACTAGCTTTCCCCACTTTTTTTTCCATGTAAACTTGAACTGTGCCAAATTTCATACTCCTCCGTCCGCGCGTTTTTTCGTAAAAAGCGATCACCAGTTTTTGCTCCACGTATTAAATAATGTAGATAAACGCAATAATACAATACAGAGTGTTTTAAACCAACACAGTACAAAGTAGTCAATTCAAGACTCCTTTATTTTGGTTGATGAACAAAAACTAACACGAAATAGCGTTATCAAAATTCTAGTAGCGACAGCAGCTCAAAACATTGTATTATCATTAAGCAGTTAGATATAGACCAAATTATAGTAGATAATATCTAGAATGCCTGCCTTACATACTTACAGATAGCAAATAAGCTAATCCCAATGAGATAAAACAATAACATTCAATTATTTTACAAATTGTAAGGGTTCTACATTTTTGCCAAACATATTTTGTCCATACGTAATTATTTTAGTCGCTTTTCGGTGAAGGAAAACATCGTAAAGAAACTCACATAATAATCATCATGACACCATGTCGACCCACTGCTAAGCACAGGAGGCCTACCATGACGTCTTATAGCGATTTAGTTCAGGACCTAAACTGAGCCGCGTTGTATAATCGTACCGTGACGTCTTATTTTTTATGTTGCTGCCATTTCGAACCTAAACTGGATATAGGTTAGGTTGAAAATGGCTTATTAGCGACTCAATTTAGCTTGCTACCAACAACAACAAAAACTTGCAGCAACATTAAAAATAAGACGTCACGGTACGATTATGCGACGCGGCTCAGTTTAGGTCCTGAACTGAATCGCTATAAGACGTTATGGTAGGCCTCCAGGTCTCCCCTCCTTTTCGTGAGTAGGATTGGCCCATAATCCACCAAAGGGTCCGGCCGGATTGGTGGACCACATTCCTCCAATGTAGTTCTCGGTTGTTTGGATTTCCTCACGATGTTTTCCTTCATCGTAAAGCGTATGATGAATGAAGTACTTTTATGTTTTACAACAACGCATTGGTATTCCCGCACTGGGATTGGAACTCACGACCCTCTATTTGGAAGGCGAACGTTCTCCCACAAGGCTACCAATATGCGCGAAAGTTATTTTGGACGTATGTGACCCACCCGTCCGTTTATAGCCTCTGGACATGGGGCTATTTTTTATTCTACTATGTACGGTACCCTATAAGACGACAAATCTAATTAATACCTATCTCAATGAGCCACTGTATATATTGCTATCGGGAATACCCAAAAGTAATCTTTATTACCATGATTAAGGCAATTTACGATCTATAAAATAAGGATATTTTATTTTTTTAGTCAATTGTCGATCAAAATGGAGGCGTTCAAAGTGGTGGCTCTCGTTCTGCTGGCAGGTAGGTTACTTTTTTTAAGAATACCATAGTTTTCCCTTTAGTTATTTCAAAAAAGTAAACTTTTTTGATGATTATCGACTGAATAACTTATCTATCGGGAAACATAACCATCTGGTAGCTTATCCAAGTGCTCACTTAGGCGCTTAGACCCTGACTTCCTAGTCTCATATTCCAGTAATTCTGCTGGATCCCTGCCAGCAATCAAACTGACAGACACCCTACTAACGTTTGCAAATAATATTAGTAATATAATAAGTGATTTTTTTTCGAGATCAAAGAGCTGTGGAGCTAACAAATAGCCTTTCGCCGTAGAGCCGTTTTTGAGAAACCTGTGGTTTTCAGGTACTGCGTGTACTGCAGCGCCTAATCGTATTGTGGGGGGCGCCCCTACCACTGTCGACAAATACCCCTCCATCGTGCAGGTGGACTTCCTGGGGGTTTTCAGTGGTACCTGGGGCCAGTCGTGCGCTGCTAGCGTCTTAAACTCACGCTACGTTGTATCTGCTGCTCACTGCTTCGAGGGCTGGTAATTATTCTCTATAGTCTAAAATTGCTTTCGGCCACTTGGTGCGCCAGGTTCCCTTCTCTCCCTTCCGCGTGATTCAGTGCTTTGCATATTTAATTAAGATTGCGTGATTTTGTACCCGCGTCTGCTATAAACGGTGAAGGACTGAAGGAAGACTACGTAAGGAAAATAGACGCTACTCAAAATTCAAGGACAAGTGACATCCACTTATCTGTACGAAGCCAGAATCATGGTGAATCACGACTCAATGTGCTCAAACTCTTGCTCGCTGAGGCTTGTGTCCCAGCAATGATGATGATATTGGTTATAATGAAGCTTCTGGGAATCCAGATTTTCTCTGGGAGTGAGAGAGAGAGTATAGATCATCATTTCGTTAGATTAGAAAAAGTTGGCGCAGTAAGCGAAAATTTTTTAGATCCATGTAATCCAAGTGATATTTTTAGCAACGCTGACATTTTCTTCCGGCTTAAAGCGTTGGCACATTCACACATAATACTTGGAAGCATTATCTGCCAACTCCGATTTACTGGTAAAATCAATCGAGCTTTTACCAGCACCAAACGTGCTACCAAACACGGCTGGTACGACGGCGGAATCACAAAGAACCTAGTTGAAGCTTTTAATTGTTGATGTAACTGTAACTATGCCATTTATTATATCTAAGACTTTTGCAACATACACACATTACTCATACTCATATTCTCATCTTCTCCTCCAATTATTACTAAAAGATTGACAGTTTCTACCAAGACTTTCTCTATTTCAGGACTTACACACCTAGCCATCGTCGTATTCGTGCTGGTGCCACCTATCGCAACACGGGTGGAGTTATTAACAACGTTGTTAGAGAATTCAACCACCCATCGTACGGTCAATCGGGTTTTGATGGTGACATCAGTGTTATCCTCCTGGAAAACGCTCTGTCCTACAGTCCCGTGATCCAGCCAGTGACTGTCATCAGCCAGGGATCCGCTATCGCTGATCACTCGCCAGTCGTGCATGCCGGTTGGGGCGCAGTCTCTGTAAGTTACTTAGTTACTTCTAGCAGAAAATACCAGCACAATTAGCTTAGCCGGTCGCCATGCCTTAGATTCTTCGATGGCTCCTTGATTATCTGAAGATCCCGAAGAACACTAAGGGACGAAAAGTTTTTATCTCACTGCTCTAATTACGTTTGCACAGATGAATGGTTGTGTGGGTAAAGATATGGACAAAGATGGTACATTTTGTTATGGTGCAATGGTATGTCCATGAATAATGTACCTCAGTTGAATCACTGTTGCACTAGGAATAAACCTGTGTTCTGGGTCACAAAGCCCTTTCTAGGCGTCAGGATTTCAAACGTCACAGGTTAATTTTGACCCAGTTCCCGTTTTTGGATATGATGAAGATGTGTATTCCTTGATCAGTTAAATCAACACACAATTTATTATCTCATTACAGCAAGGCGGTGCCGCGTCTCCCCAACTCCTGGATGTCACAATCTTTAAAGTTAGCAGAGATATCTGCAGAGAGCGCTATTCGAGCTCCTCGATCACTGACAACATGATCTGCGCTGGTATCCTGGACGTGGGCGGCGCGGACGCCTGCCAGGGTGACTCCGGGGGTCCCTTGTACTATGGAGACATCTTAGTCGGCATCGTCTCCTGGGGTCAGGGCTGCGCTCAGGCCAACTACCCTGGTGTCAGCACTCGTGTTTCTTCCTACACTGACTGGATTGTGTCTACCGCTACGTAATTGAATAAACTTCTTACGATAACATTGCCTTCTTTTAATAAATACTAGATCGATGCATTAGTCGATTAGTCGATCAAAATTCATCATCATCAACCCATATCGTCCCAAAAATAGTTTATAATCTGGATTGTGTGATAGGCTACTTGTTAAAGCAAAAAAAGGGTTTTTAGAGGTTGATATAGGGGATGAAAGTTTATATTAAAGTTTCGTAATTTTTGTAGCTATAAGCTTGAAAATTATTTTTGAGGTTTTTGTTTAGATATAAATAAATATGTCATTAAAAATTTTATCCTTAAGGGGGTGAAATAAAAAGGGATGAATGTTTGTATGGAAATATGTGAGGTAAACCACTACACCGATTTTAAAAAATCTTCACTAATGGTAAGCTATTTTAGCGACTAATTATCGGCGAATAACATAGGCCATATTTTATCCCCGTATTCCCACAGGAACGGGAAATACGCGGGTGAAACCGCGGGGCGCAGCTAGTATACTATATTTCACTAAAATACCTGATTCACCTACGATGATAAGCGCTACGTATGCGCATAACAGTTACAGTGCTACGCAGAATTTCGGCAATGTACTGCGCTCGTCACCCTGAGACTTAGGTTCTTAAGTCTCACATGCCCAGTAACTGATTTCACACCACTGCTTGCCGGATGAATATCTGGCAAAGGCACTTCCCCAGGTAGGTTCTTGCAGGAGAGGCTTACCACTACTCATAGTGAAAAAGAAAGTCTTCACAGATATCTTGAAGTCAAACAGTGCCAATTGTACAAAAAAAATCACTTATGTAAGTTTAAGCTGTGGCATAATATTTTTTACAAGGCATTTCAAATCTTAGCCACGTTTGGAATTAAGTCTCGCTCTTACTTGACACACTTTTAATATTGTAATGAAATCCGCGGAAGTGAATTTCAGACTTAGACAAGTAGTTGGGATTCACACAGATGTTTGCCCTGCGCGGGAATCAAACCCGCGCAACCTCACGCTTTCCAGTCGACTTACACTTACGCCACGGAGGTCGGTGGGTGGGAAGGAGGGGTCAGGATCAATATACTGATCATGACGCGTTGTTTTATTTTAAATAAAAAAGTAGAATACATATATAATATGAAATTTCCGTATAAGTCCCGATTGCTGGTAAAGCTTATCGGGGATTTAGTATTAGATTAAATTTAATTCTAAACAGCAGTAAAATATAATATTTTAAACAGTAGCTAAAGATAATATATTAAATAATCAATATATCATATTTCACTACTGTTTCAAAGATTATCTTTGTAAGCCATAGCTTATTGATAAAGCGTAGAAACTTAATCTCGCCCTTTAGTCGTCGGTATACCTAACGTAAGTGATTGCCTTATCAAAAGCAGTTAATGATGTAGGTTTTGTAGTGGTAGGTCTCTTCTGCAAGAACCCGCTTGGGGAAGTACCACAACTTTGCCAGATATTCATCAGACAAGCAGTAGTGTGCAAACATTACTGTGATCCTGTTTGAAAGGCACTGTATCCAGCGAATTTTCAGTATTAGAGACTTACGAACCAATATCTCGGACGCGGGACGCACCCAGCGGAGAAAGAGGCCCAAGCCTCACGTGGCGAGCCCGGGAGGGCGCCCGCAGAGGTGGTCGCGGAAGCGCCGTGCGAACCCGTGACCACCTCCATAATGCGGAGAGGAGAACACCCCGGGGTTTTAGTGGGTAAACCCCGCCAGACCAGCTGGCGGGGGAGTCCCACATAACCACCCCGCTCCCCCCCGGGGCCGGGTGGTATGCCTAATGCATTTCCCCGGGAAAAAAAAAAAAAAAAAAAAAAAAAAAAAAGGCGAGGATACCCAGGGGTGCGGGCCAGGTAACCTCCACGAGTGCTCGGCTGTTGTTCGTCCCTCTTGATGCGTTGCATCCGGAGGGAAGGGCAGCAGCTGGGACGGTGCACCCTGGGGTTCGGTCAGCAATTCTTCTAGGGGAATTGGTGGCCGTAGCAAATAACCTGGCGAGAAGAGGTCCTTCGCGTGTCCCTCTGATCAGCAGAGGGCACAGCGAGGGACCAATAACGGGGACTTTTGGGCCGCGGATCGGGGGTCCAACGCCCAAGTTAGAAGTCCCGAGCTGAGGTGCGGCCCGTGTGTTCCGGGACGCACCCAGCGGAGAAAGAGGCCCAAGCCTCACGTGGCGAGCCCGGGAGGGCGCCCGCAGAGGTGGTCGCGGAAGCGCCGTGCGAACCCGTGACCACCTCCATAATGCGGAGAGGAGAACACCCCGGGGTTTTAGTGGGTAAACCCCGCCAGACCAGCTGGCGGGGGAGTCCCACATAACCACCCCGCCCCCCCCCCCCCGGCCGGATGGTATGCCTAATGCATTTCCCCGGGAAAAAAAAAAAAAAAAAAAAAAAAAGGCGAGGATACCCAGTACTTTGCATTGCAAAACCTTAACCTTGCGCGGTACTACACTGCGCTCGTCACACCGAGGCATTGATTCTAAGGCCTCATATGCCCAGTCATTTCGACTTGATTTAGCCTGGATTGTTTTATTGTCTCCATCAGCATAACCTCGTGCTATGTTAATCTATTCGTCGATAGGTAATAAATAACTTAACTACTTGAGGAATTAACCTTTAATTAGATGTTGTAAATCAACAGATAATTGATAAGAAATCGGTTATAAATATAATTAATTTTCTTTGGTGCGTTTGTTTCGTAAGTGACAAGATGAAATTCACGTGGGCCTTACTCTTAGCAGGTAGGAAATTATTTTTTTATCTCTCGAGTGTTGCGCGGACAGTATTAAACGAAAGAAAACAAAAGTTTCTACATTTTTTGGGAGAAGCGACGCGTTGAGTTTAGACCACTGGGTCAGAAGTCAGAACCAATAGGTGAAGCAATACAACCCTCCATCGCGAAGACTGCTTCACCATCGGAGCGGTCAGAAAATCTCTTCTAGGAAGCTCGATGCAGTGGTGGTGAGATCCGAACAAATTGAAATCAGCGCCATCTACCTAACAGCCATTGAACTACTTTGCATTGCGTAAAATGATATTCGCGTGGCTACTGGCGCCGCAAAAGTCCCGCGGCAAAACTAGGAACTAAAATCAATAAGTCTGTTTCCCGGTTCAAACAACGTCTCCCTGGAACAAACTTCATAGATCGGCGACTGCAGCGCCGCGTCATCGGGACTTTTTTGTGGCGTTAACTTCCAGTGAAGAACGTACGTAGAGATGTCTCCAGCCTCGGCTAGGAGTATCACAGTAGCTTATTGATTTTATTCAGTAGTATTAAGGTGTCACAATTTGCGTATTTGGGATCAAAGTTTTCGAGATGGAAAGTATGATAGTGATATGGAGCGAAGGGTATTGGCCGAAGATCAAACGAATGGGGCACTGCCTAGCTTTGTAAGCAGTCAGAAAGTGTCTAAAAAGCAGGCCCGGATTATCCATAAGGCTGATTAGGCAACTGCAAGAAAAACTTAGTTTTATGTGAAAAAAAGCGTGGTGTTTAGGCATAAGTCAGATATATGCAGCGCGCCGCATATACCTACAGCATGCGGAGCGCTGCATGACGTCACTCAATGCAAAAAAAAAATGAGTTATTGTATTCAGGGCACCACATGCCGCATACTGCGTCTCTTCAGTCTAGAAATAGAAAAAGAAAGAAGGAAAGAAAACATTTATTCTAACACAACTGTACACAACAATGAACACGTTCACATCGGAAGGCAAGACAAAAAGATGACACACGGCGAAGATAACAGTGTACGCAGATAGCCGGCGCGCAGTGAACTCAGAAAATGCCGAGCTCAGCATAATGATGCATAATGTCTGGCTTTCCGTTTAGGCTGTTGCTCTAAATGTTCATAGATATGATGCATAATGTGAATTATTGTGTATTCCAGCTGCAGTCTGCAGCGCCGACGCGGGCCGCATCGTGGGCGGCAACCCCACCACCATCGACCGGTACCCCAGCATCGTCCAGGTGGAGTTCAGGACTGGGATCCTGTGGAGCCAGTCGTGCGCAGCCAACATCATCACAAACAGATACTTGGTCTCCGCCGCACATTGCTTCGAGGGCCTGTAAGTTTTAAATATAAATTACATCCAACCTCCATGTTTAACGTAGCATGTCACAGAGTCACATTTACAGCTGGAAGAAGGTGAGTTAGAAGTAAGAAGTCTAAAGGTTATTTCTTTGCTCATTCCAGCCTCTTCTCAATAAACAACCGCCGCATCCGCGCTGGCACCACCAACCGCAACTCGGGCGGCGTAGTGGTCTCACTCAGCCGTCGCGTCAACCACCCCAACTACGGCAGAAATGGAATGGACGCAGACATTTCCATACTGCAAACAAGCAGCACCTTAACTTTGTCCAATACTATCCAACAAGTACCAATCCCGCCTCAGAACTTCAATCTGCCTGATAATCTACCAGTGGAGCATGCCGGATGGGGTACCACTAGCGTGAGTATCATTCAAATCAAGTCCGAGAACGAGTCACGAGGAAAAGCTTCATGATGGGAAACGGCGTCATACTGACGAATGTAGAAACTTGAATCTGCACAACCAACTACGATATAAACTGTCCAACGCTCTGAATATCTATGAATCAGGGTCTTTCTAGGCGGCTTCCATGGCGTAAAAGAGTGATGAGCTGGCTGCGAAGAGGTTGCTGGTTCGATTCCCACACAGGGCAAAGATTTGTATGAGGTATGGATATTTGCTCTGATCTTTGTCTGGGTGTTGTCTAGGTCCGCAGTTCCTAATTCCTTAAACACAAGGAATTCTAACTAGGGGCCAGAATCTATTATCGCGTTACCTATTACCCCACAGGATCCGTTCATATTTACGGGATAAAAAGTATTCTATAGTCTATTCCAGGATTAATTAGGGGGTTGATTATGATTTATCCACAGCAAGGAGGATTCGCTTCAGCCGTGCTCCGCGACGTGACAATCTACACCATCAACAACCAGTTGTGCAGAGAACGCTACGCTAGCCTGATCCGACCTGCAGTGGTTACCGAGAACATGATCTGCGCTGGTATCCTGGACGTGGGCGGCAGAGACGCCTGCCAGGGCGACTCCGGCGGCCCCCTGTACTATGGCGAGATCCTGGTCGGCATCGTCTCCTGGGGTTCAGGTTGCGCTCAGGCCCGCTTCCCTGGAGTCAGCGCGAGTGTATCTTCGTATACTAATTGGATTATCGCACAGGCTGTATAATCGAATAAAAGACTTGTTTTATGTTTGTTTTCTGATTTTGAATAGTAACATAAATAGTCTAATTATTATTCTGCAAATAAAAAAAAACTAAAAGTTTTGCCGAAGGTCGCGGGGGATGAGGAATAGAACAGAATCTATATATATATAAAAATGTTATGTTGGTTTGTGTACGCTTCAAAACCTCAAAAAGTTCTGCACCGATCGAGCTGAAATTTTAGCATGATATATAATCCGCATCAAGGATTGTTTTTATCTATTTTTTTCATCAGTGACATATCAGCGAATGTGCGAATGTGCCACAGCGAAGCGTGGCAGGGTACAGCTAGTAGAATATCATAATTATTATGTTATTTAGTATTTATGCTTCGTGAAATGTTTTCTACTTAGGTATATATTTTTGGAATGGCTTTTCAACTATCTGTACATTAATATCTCACTCGATGTGCTTTAGTATTTTTGTGTTATCAGAAATTTGATATGGCTGCTTACCTATGATTCCCTGTATCTACGGAATCAAGAACTAAGAGAACCATGATCCCACAAACACCGACAGAGCAAATACATTGGAAAGTATTGGGAGGCCTCTTCTGCAAGAGAACCCCTGGTGAAGTACCACACCTATGCCAGATATTCATCCGCCAAGCAGTAGTGTGCAATCATTACTGTGTTCCGGAAGGGCACTGTTTCCAGCGAAATTACTGGGCATATGAGACTTTAGAGCCGATATCGAGGACGAGCGCAGTGCGGTGCCAGGCAAGATTACTTGCAATGCAAAGATCTGCGCGGCACTGTAACTGTTATTTGCAGGCGTAGCGCTTACCATCAGGTGAACGAATTGCTCGTCTCGTCACTTAGTGAAATTAAAAAAAACCTGAGATTTACACAAATATTTGTCCAATGCGAAACCTCACGCTTCGTAGTCGACTTGTTAATTACTTATTATACAATGAAGTCCATCATGGCCTTCGCTTCTCCACGTTTCAACAATGAGTTTACTTATCAATCTACTATTTAAGATCACGTGAAAATCACACGATCAGATTTAATGAGTAGTACTTAATAAGTGTTCAGTATATTTTACATTTTTATTTTGGAGGTAGGTATGTTATCCACCAATACGGATCGGGCCCCCGTGGTGGATATGGCCTAACCCTCCTCACGAAAGTGAGGAGAGACCCGTGCCCAGCAGTGGGACGATATGGGTTGTTGATGATGATCATGATGATATTTTACATGGGCTTTGTTTTACTATGGTGGTAAAAAGCTTTGCTTAGAAACTTAGGTAGCGTTTTTAGCCCCCGAAATAGAAGGGTATTCGGAACGGATGAACCGATTTTGATTTAGTGTTTTTTGTTTGAAAGATGACTTCATCAAGAGTGTTTTAGCTACTCCGGAGATCAAGTCCAGATTGGTGGTACACATTCCTCGCGATGTTTTCCTTTACTGAAAAGCGAGTTATAATTCCATACACATATATTACAAGAAACAAATTGGTACGTGCAGCTTTAGAAGGCGGACGTTCTCCCACTAGGCTATCGCCGCCTTTCGATCACATCAGTCCTGTCCTGTAGCAAATCTAATGTTAATAAGCCTGTGGATCTCCAATTTTATACACAAAAAGGATCATATTGATTAAGCAATCATATAACAGAGTTATAAAGATTAATACTCAGTACAATTTTGAGATAAACTAATATCTAGGCTTATAAAAGGTATAATAACATTGAATTTAGTACTGTTTAGTCATTTCGAAGAAGCAAAATGTCCGCGAAACCGGTCTGGGCCTTAATACTTCTTGCAGGTAAGAATTGTAGTTATAGAATAGAATAGAATAGAAATTGCTTTATTGTACACCAGCTAAAAAAAATATATTGTGAAGAATAGAAAGTTTGTGTATGTTTTTCCAACAGTTCCCCATTCGAAAACGTATAAATAAACTAGCTGTACCCTGCCACGCTTCGCTGGCTTTCAGCCACGCTTTCACATTCGCACATTCGCTGATATGTCACTGATGAAAAAAATAGATAAAAACAACTCTTGATGCGGATTATATATCATGCTAAAATTTCAGCTCGATCGGTGCAGAACTTTTTGAGTTTTTGAAGCGTACACAAACCAACATAATATTTTTATATATATAGATAGACTAGCTGTACCCTGCCACGCTTCGCTGTGACACATTCGCACATTCGCTGATATGTCACTGATGAAAAAAATAGATAAAAACTATCTTTGATGCGGATTATATATTATGCTAAAATTACAGCTCGATCGGTGCAGAACTTTTTGAGTTTTTGAAGCGTACACAAACCAACATAACATTTTTATATATATATAGATGACGCGTCCCGTTCACATGGGCACATAGTCTTACCCCTAACTTGGATTCTCTGTATCTAGGTATTGAGGAACTACGAGGACCATGGTCTATCATAAAACACAACTAACAGGAGGCTCTAACAGGAGGAAAAGACAGGCAGACGTCAGGAAGAGTTAATAAAGTTTATATACTAAAAACATGAACTGTACCGTTACCGGTACTGAATAAAAAGTATCAAATTTGTTTTTGGTAAAACATAATTATTATGTACGTAATTAAACTCGCTTTTCGGTGAAGGAAAACCTTCACGAGGAAACCCACATGCTCGAGAATTATTTCGGAGGTATGTGATTTACCAATCCGGGCCGGGCCCCTGCGGTGGATTATGGCCTAACCCTTCTCGACTCAGACTTCGAGACTCGTGCTCAGCTGTGGGCCGATATGGGTTGATGATGATGAACTCATAGGATACTTCTCTCGCGTAGGATTCAGTTGTTATTGGTTAGATGTTAACCTTGTAAATAAATGTACTTACTTACATGGATAATAAAATATCTGTTATTGAAATCTATTGATAAGAATCATAAATATTGTACTACCGTTGTGATAACCTATCGGCTTGTTATCTAGATATTTCGAACAACAGTAAATCCTTTAATTGCTTTGCTGATATCAAATTTGATAGAAAGTAGATGCAGAAGTTTTGTCAAGATAAAACTGCATAAGTAGCAACGCCCTGCGGTTTCCCCCGCGTTAACTAGTCGCTTTTACAAGTCGAATATGAACACAGATTATGCAAGCGCTTACCATCAAGTGAATGGCTTAATCTCGTAACTTAGACAAATAATTAATTATATTAAAAAAAACAGAGAGAAATAAAAACATGAAATATAATCAATTCTAAATCAATTCTGGCTTGAAAAAGGACTTTTTCCTTTTAAGTGATGATTCATGGGTCAATCTCCGACAGGAAACGGAAACTTAATTAACTCTACCAGTGCTTCGGAAATGCGGCCAGTAGAAAATAAAAACTGAATGCTAAGTAGGAGGACTTAATTCTAGGTAGCATTCTCTACCAGTCATCCTGGAGGTGCAGTTTCCCATACAATAAACAACAGCTGTGTTTTCCCGCACTCGCAGCAAGTTATGAAAAACACGACAGTTGTGTTCTCAGCACTGAAAGTGTTGATATCAGTAGGTGAAGAAAAGATTAAAAAAATATGCAGTGAAAGAATTCACGAAAAGATGGTACCAAGAAACTCTACAAGGCGCAGGGTCAGGGTTTTGAACCGAGTGTCGCTACATTTTGAAGCATATATGTAACCGCTCGGCCACCACTGGTCAGTCCAGAAGTTTCAGAAGTACCCTAAACAATTTGACCCACATTTTCAGGAGCTATCGCTTCGGCAGACAGCCTCGGCTCCGTTACGGATATCCAGGAGTTCCCGAGCCTCGCCCAGGTGGAGTCCAAAGTCGACGTACTGTGGGTCCAGCACTGCCTAGGCAGCATCATCACCAACTACCATATCCTGACTTTGGCCAGCTGCTTCTCTGGGCCGTGAGTGTCACTTATTTATTATCCCACGGGAACTGTAAATTTTTACAGGATAAAAATCCTATGTAGTAATCCAGGTAATAAACTTTTAATGTGCTAAATTTCACCTAAATCCGCTTAGCAGGTTTTGCGTGGAACAGTTTTTTTATCTTTATTTATTTGACTGAGTGACGAGACGAGTATTTCGTTCACCTGATGGTAAGCGCTACGTCTGCCCATAACAGTCACACTTCCACCCAGAACACTGCATTGCATAATCCTGCGCGGCACTGCACTGCGCTCGTCACCCTGGGACATCGGCTCTAAAGTCTCATATGCCCAGTCAGTATGTCTCTTGACCCAAAATGTTATCATTCCAGGGACGAAATACCGGAGCACAGCCGCGTCCGAGTGGGGGCGTCCCAGCGCGGCAGTGGGGGCGAAGTCGCAGACGTCTACAATATCTATAAGAACCCTAACTTCGGGCTCTTGGGTCATGATGCTGACATCGCGGTGGTCAGGCTGACGTCCGCCTTGACCCTAGGGCCGACGGTGCAGCAAGCCTATATCCTTGGAGAAGGCATTGAACTGCCTTTCGGTATGAGGGTACAGAATATCGGATTTGGTACCACTGCTGTAAGTATTGTTTTTGATGTTTAATGTGTGGTGTGCGTAGACCGCATTGTCACACATCAGGTGAGATAATGGTCAAACGCGAACCTATTTATTAAGAAATAAAAAACTGTGGTCTCTGCGGTCATAGATTATCAGGATTAATAGCTGCTATAAATAAATAAGAATAGCGCATTACCACATTTAACAAACTATAGATAGTTTATTTGATAGCAAAAGCTTTTTAATGCCTCGTGATTACGTTGCATCGATAAATTTCACAGGCGCATATGAATTATTCGCTTTCGCTCGCGTGAACTATTTAGTAGTAGTGGGAGGCCTCTTCTGCAAGAGGCCGCCTGGGGGAGTACCGCATCTTTGCCAGATATTCATCCGCCAAGCAGTAGTGTGCAAACATTACTGTGTTCCGGTTAGAAGGGCACTGTTTCCAGCGAAATTACTGGGCATATGAAACTTTAGAACCAACGTCTCAGAATGACGAGCGCAGTGTGGTGCCGCTTTAGATTATGCAATGCGAAGTTCTAGGTGGAACTGTAATTGTTATAGGCAGGCGTAGCGCTTACCATCGGGTGAACGACTTGCTCGTCTCGGCACTCAGTCAAATAATAAAAAATCGCGGTTACGTGGGCGAAGGTACACGACCAGCGACAGCATCGCGGACGTTTTGCTATTGTATCTCTACTGAATTGATGAAAGAAGTAGCTGGAAGCGACCTTCCTTAGGATTAGAAGTTTTTAGAATCGCTGAACGGTATACGACTCTTCTATCTACAGGAAGGCGGCGAAGAGTCCAACGATGACCTCTACAAGCTTGACCTCTACGTCAACGACAGCGAGAGATGCTTAGAGCAGTATATTTACGACCAAGAAATAACAGAAAACATGGTGTGTGTTGGCCTGGGCTATACGCAAGGACGCGACTTCGATTTGATCGACAGCGGTGCCTCGTTATTCTACGAGAATACGCTGGTCGGGTTACTGGCTTACGGGAAAAGTTCTGATGATGAATACCCGATTGTCGCGACCAATGTTGGATCTTACACTTCCTGGATTATAGATACCACCGGTCTGCCAGTGACAAACGTGTAGCCAGTGGCTATGGTGACGAAACCCTGGCTAGATGGACAAAGAACGTGAGGCGATTTATAAAAAAGTGTAAATACTCTTAATAAAACAATTATTAATAGAATACAAATACTTTTATTTTACCAACCAACATATTGACTTATTAACTTATTGTATTGGGAGGCCTCTTCTGCAAGAGACCGCCTGGGGAAGTACCACACCTTTGCCAGATACTCATCCGCCAACCAGTAGTGTGCCGACTTTACTGCGTTCCGGTTTGAAGGGCATTGTTTCCAATGAAATTACTGGGAATATGAGACTGGTGCCGATGTCTCATGGTGACGAGCGCATTGCAGTGCCGCACAGGATTATGTGATGCTGTGACTGTTATGGGCAGGCGTAGCGCTTACCATCAGGTGAACGACTTGCTAGTCTCATCACTCAGTCAAATAAAAATACACAAACCATAGAATGTAACCATAGATACCCATAAACATGCGTCACTTGTTGTTGTAATGTCTCCAACTACCAGGTAAAGACATAAAATTAAAAAAAAATTAACAGATTAATTACTAATTTGGTACATAATTTAATAAAAGCGAAGTAGTTTTTATTGTCACTGATTATAATCAATGAAAATAATCTTGTCTTATAAATTCCCGTAGATAAGAGATAAATCCTATTTTACAGTTTATTGATTGATGGCCTACATTCTTATCTAAGTCAGGTTCATGGACACAATTATAAGTAAATTATATGTAAAGAGTTAATAAATCAAGTCCTATTTATATTTCAAATTAATAACATAAGAACACAATATAAGCCACTTATGAAACACGCTTAATTTAGCTCTTTTCAAAATCGAACCTTCATAGTTCTTCATTTAATAACACTTGAAATCAAAATTTTCGTTTATAAATTATAATCTGTTGATTCAGTGGGCTATAATTCTTAATCTTTTCTATGTTTATGAGACTTCCTATCAAACCTATTTTTACATAATTAAAATACATTAAATCCAGCATCTTTTGCAAGAGACCGCCCGGGGAAGGATCACCCACACCTTTGCCAGATATTCAGCCCCCAGCAGTCACTACTGCTGGGGGCTGAATATCTCCCTTCGAACCGGAACACAGTAATGTTTGCACACTGTGCAAACATTACTGTGTTCCGGTTCGAAGGGCACAGTTTCCAGCGAAACTACTGGGCATATGAGATTTTAGAGCCGATGCGATGTCTCAGGGTGACGAGCTCAGGTCAGTGCCGCGCGTGATTATGCAATGCAAAGTTCTGGGTGGCGCTATACCTGTTATGGGCAGGCGTAGCGCTTACCATCAGCGAACGATTTGCTCAACTCGTCACTCAGTCAAATAAAAATAAACATGCATACAGTCACGCCTTCTCCCGTTCGGGTAGGCAGAGACTACATCATTCCACATGCTACGATCCTGACACACTTCATTCGATACTTCCTCTTTCATAATACGACCGTACTCAAGATTGACATAATATGTACCTAATTATCGCTGGCTTTTCTGTGAAGGAAGACATCTTGAGGGAACCCACGTACCTACCCGAGAATTATTTTGGAGATAGGTATGTTATCCACCAATCCGGACCGGGCCCCGTGCTGGATTATGGGCTAACCCTTCCCACGAAAGTGAGGGGACACCCGTGCCCAGCAGTAGGACGTTATGGGTTGATGATGATGATGATAAGAGACTCAAGTTTTTGACTAGAAAAAGTGCAATATTTTAGGCCACTTGCAATAAATAAATGATTTCAGTTTGATATTACGAGAATTTTGATTACTTACAAAGGTTTTTAAGTTTATGAGAATATGTAAGGTAAGAAACTAATATCTTCTCTTATCAGTCATGTATTATCATAATCAATTATTAAAGAGTTAAGGAAAAATTTCAAAGAAAAACACATTAAACCTAGTATTAAAACCAAGAAGATAATTATGTTTTAAGATAACATGACATGTACATTTAATACCTACTTAGAACATTTCTATTTATTTGACATAATAATAAAATAATAATAACTCATCACGATCACATACAAAGACCCTGACCCCGAACTAGGATTCTCTGCATCTATGGAATCAGGAACTACGAGGACCATGGTCCCACAAACTCCCACACGCAGAGCAACCACCTGTGGTCCACACGAATCTTTGCTCAACCCCACGCTTCTCAATCGGCTCATCCCCCACTACACCACGGAGACTGTCTGTGTAATGTTTCTGCATTAGGGCTCCCCAACAAGAGCCTGCTTGGGAGAATTCACCCGCCAAGCAGTAGTGTGCAAACATTAGTATATTCTAGTTAGAAGGATGCCGTCGCCAGCGACATTACAGGACATATTAGGGCGATGAGCTCAAGTTCAGTGCCACTTACTATCACGTGACTGACCTGCACGTCTCAGACTTACATCTTGTGCATGACCCAGATACATAAAAAAATAACGATGACAAAATTTTATAACAGTAAAATAATAAAAAGTAAAGAACTAAATAAGCGGTGGTAGCCTAGTGGGAGAACGTCTGCCTTCCAATGAGAGGGCTGTGGGTTCAAATCCCAGTGCGGGCAAGTACCAATGTGTTTCTATATAGCATATGTACGTAATTATCACTCGCTTTTCGATGAAGGAGGAAAACATATTGAGGAAACCCAAATACCCAACCGATAATTATTTTAGAGGTAGCTAGCCATGTTATCCACCAATCCGGATCGGGGCCCCGTGGTGGATTATGGCCTAACCCTCCTCACGAAAGTGAGGGGAGATCCTTGCTCAGCAGTGGGCTGATGACGAAGACGACTCGCCTACGTTTGCATCGACGCAGTTGCGCGTTGTAAACACGACCAACAGCCATAAGGAGCCATAAGGAGCAATGTAGACACGCTTTAAGAAATGAATCGCTGAAAATAAATAACCACGGCTGACATCCCTTAGATTAGTGGTCTTTAAATATCATTCCAAACAACAAACTAATACCTTTACGATACTATTTTTAAACTTACTATCTCAATTTTATCAATGGCTAACTCCAAGCATCCGGCGTTTTGTAATGACGTCAAGTGATATTTTATTATATCTCGATATATATCATAACAACTATTGTACACAATTTATGTGTCTATCTACGACGTATTATTTTTCTATTTATGTATATATAAATTGCCTGTCTGTCAGCGCATTGAAATAATCAAGTACATTTTTAATTTTATCCTTCTATAAATATGAAACTTGGTGAGGTTGGATGGATGGATGTTTGTTACTGTTTCACGCAAAAACTACTAGGAACGGATTTTAATGAAATCTGGGACACAGACAGTATGATCTCATATTTTAAAAAAAATATCTGAATCTCCTCCTGTCAAATAAGAAACACGAGAAAAACAGCCGGCGAAACCTAGTCGCAAGCATAATTATTATGATATCACTATAAATCCTCCGATATGTTATTTGTTGCATTTGTCGTCAACTAGATAAGGGTTGTATCCACGATTGTCAAATCTGGTAAGCACTCACGCCATATGGAAATATTTAACTAATCTAGGAAGGTATTGAGATATAAGACTGTAGCTACCACATCTGGCCACCTGCAACTCAGAGATAAAGGAAAACCGCCTTTTCCCAAGACACCTAGCTTTATTACAATATTATTTTAGACAATAAAGAGTTCCGTATAATATTTTTGTAATTGTTCTACTCGGATTTGTTCTTGTTGATTATGATTGAAGCCTGAATGATCTGTGTCTGGGGAAGGAAGGAAGGAAGCCTTATTGATCTTTGTTTTTAAGAAGCGTCCGGAAAAACCCGGGTCGCCGTAAGGCGTCTATGTATAAGATGTAAAGGCTATTTAAAGAAATAAAAGAAACATTTCTAAGTTTTTTCTAGTGTCCGGGGAATTGCTACGATTTCGAAAAATGTACGGCGTTGTTTAATATATCTTTCCGGTGTTGGAAATTTGGGTAACGGCAGCTTAATACGTAACAAACTTTGTAAAAAGAACAAATAATTAAGAAGAAAATTTAGAGTTCCTTCGGTAATAACTGAGGGAACGGGTGAACCCATGGGCGCAGCTAGCATTAAATTTATGTTTACCTAAAGCTATTTTTAGGTTTTTTAATTATTACCTTTTCCTTTTTTATTCTGTTTTTCTTTTTTTTTCTTATATTATTAAGTTTTGGATTTTAAAAAGTCGTTGTAGAAGTTTATAAACGTTTGATTTATCGACCCATTTCAGTTATCGAATAACAAATGAAGTTGTCACTACATAATCTATTTACTAAAGACTCGATAGCTAAGGTGAACGTTTTGTTGAGTGATAGGTACAGTTTCAGACAGAATTCCTGACAGGTCCTGATAAATATACGAGTACATTAACGCACGCAAGCTACCTACTACAAAGCTTAGGAGAGAACTTCTAGTTTCAGGGGCTTGAGAAACTTGAAACTTTAATGGAGCTGGGCAAGACACTTGGCCAGGCGAAGTGACGGCAGGTGGAGTAAGGCGGTGACTGAGTGGTAGCCGAGACAGGGGAGACAAAGCGTCGGTTGTCCAGCAGCAAGGTGGGCCGACGATGTAGCTACAATCGCGGGTCGAACCTCGATCCGATTGGCGCAGGACCAAGACAAATGGCATGGTAAAGGAGAGGCCTATGCCCAACAGTGGGAGAATAAAGGCTGCGGATGATGATGATGATGATGACAATAGTGAAGCTGGTATCAAGATGTAATCTGAAGGTAGAGCCGGATAGTAGACACGTCATTAACCCATATCAGCACGCTGGTGAGCACGGGTATTCCCTCGCGTTCATGAGGAAGATTAGGCCTTAATCCACCACAAGGGTCCAGTCCAAATTGGTGGTCACACACATCCGAGATAATGTTCGGGTATGGGTTTCCTCACGATGTTTTCTTTCACAGAAAACAAGTGCTAATTGTGCTTATTGTGTACATAGTTTACAAGAAACACATCGGTATGAGCCCGCACTGGGATTTGAAGTCACGACCCTCTCCTTGAAAGGCGAATGAATGTTCCCCCACTAGACTATTTTCGCTTTATAATAATAATAAAAATATAAGTAAAAAATAAGTATTTATTAAAAATACAATAGGGCATAATAATAATATAGCAGTTTAAAACTAATTATAAACATAATACGACATGATAACTGGTGAAAACGATTCAGAGTACTGTCGTGCCTGGTACGCGACTAGACAACTTGTGATCTGTCGAAAGGTCTTGCGGCCGCTTTTATACCACGATCTGTTTGTCAGTGGTGGGGGAACTCAGTAGTCAAATGCACCACTGTATCCAAACGGAACTCAAAAGAAAAAAAACTAAATTATTATAAAATCACGTATTTTCTCGCCCAAATAAAAACATGGTTTCCTTCCTAGTGAACGCTCATAATCATATCGATCATCTTAAAATCTTTGGAGATACGTGTTTTATTCGCATTTGTCCACTACCTATCTAGGATTTGATGGTAATACGAGCACAGTACCTTATGCCGACCGATAGCTCAAGCAGTTGATCATTGAAGCCCATACACAGACCGCCTGAGCAGTCTGCAGCTGCAACTGCTGCAACTGCTTCAAGGAGCTGGCATTGCTTTTTACTGCCGAATAGGTCAGCATTTGAATGCAGTCCCACCTAATACCATTAGGTGGGACTGCATTCAAATGCTGACCTGAGCAACGACGCAGTCGACGGTGTAGTATGCGTGCCTAGAAGATACATATTCACTCTTAGCTTGAAGACTTCCAGATTATTCATAGTTATCGGGAAATTAAGACGCTGGTAAGGCGTTCTTCGCTGTTCTAATTTTATAAAGGTTAATGCAAACCGTTTTGTGCAGAGTTGAGGAATTTCAACCATTTACGGTTGCCGTGTTTCAGTACGTCTTCTATTCAGTTCATCTATAACTACCATATAATAAAATGACTACCATAATTATGATAAAATGTTAATCAATAGAATTTTCCATCAACGGCTTACTATTGCGCTGATAGGTTGTAAATTAAATATGGATCTCCAAAATGACCACGTTACCTATCAGTGTCTTCAATGTTTATCTTTGAATAAATTTAATCAATTTTGGTGGTATTAATACTTAAGTCATTGATAAATAGTAGCAATGCACCCCGAGCTACCTAGTATATAAGCTGTGGTAAATAGAAGGCCGGCACATTCCACTGCAAGCTGGTCGTCAAGATGAAAGCGGTCTACTTGTGTTGTGTTCTGCTCCTGGCAGGTAAGTCATCACAATAATGAGAGGATCTCAAGTTAGGTTTTAAGCCAGACGAATTGTCGAAGATGTTACTATTTTAAACCATAGAGTGTCAAATGTTTAAGGAACAAGAATTTAACGATTGGTCCTTTTTAGTTAATTTTTTTTTTATTAAAAACCTATGTTACATTTTTAAGACCCCATCTTTTATAGTGAATTCAATTAGACTTCTTATCTTACAGGCTCGGCCTCCTGCGGCCCTGTCGAGGCCAATGACATGAGCTTACCTCAATTGATTCCTAACGTCACCATCCCTGACTGGATCTTGGACCTGATCGCTGCACTTCCTGACTCCATCCAGACGATCATTGACAGACTTCCCGAAATCATAGCTGCGGTCCCAGACATTCTGGAACAGATTCCTGAGATCATAGCGGCAGTTATCGACAGGATCCCCGAGGTCATTCCTATTATTCTCGACAAGCTACCAGAGATCATCGCTCAGATCCCAGCTCTCGTGGACAGAATCCGCGAAGTCTTAGAACAGATTATCGACAAACTGCCCGAGCTCATCCCCATCATTCTCGAGAAGATTCCTGAGATTATCGAAGCCATTCCTGGTATCATCGACAAGATTAAGGAGGCTTTTGAAAACTGGGAGAAGCCCGATTGGTTCCCTGAGCTGGAAAAGCCTGAGTGGTGGCCAGACACATGGCCCGAGCTCCCAGAGCTGAACCGCCCGATCCCCGGAACACTCACCAACGTTAACGAGAAACCTAGTATTGTTCAGGTTGAAGTTGGAATCGGTCCCATTTGGTCTCAGGGTTGCGTTGGCAGTGTCCTGACTAACTTCCACATATTGTCTTCTGCCCGCTGCTTCTCTGGAAGGTAATTATGATTTCATTTATGCACAGACAGAAGAAGGCTTTTTCGGTGGTTGCAGACTCATTGAAATTTTAATGTAGTTGTCACATACCTAGTTTTTTTTTTTCATTATAATTTATGTATCATCAATTCAGCATCATTGCTCAATTTGCCTTTAAATTTTCATTGGGGATAAAGTCTTTAATTTGAAGACTAAACTGTACTATTCTTTGGTTACCTAACAATAAAATTAAACCAAATGTGCGTAGTTCATCTGCCAAGCAGTAATGTGAAAATATTACTGCTTTCCACTTTGAAGGGTCACTGTTTCCAGTGAAAATTCTGAATATGAACAGTTTTAAGATGTAAAGTCTCAGGATGAAGATCGCAGTGCAATGCCTAAGCTCTGTGTGGTCCGGTAGGCAAACTATATCTATAAGGACCTTACTGTATAAAAAAAATCAAAGCTGTACTTAAAATTTTGGTTACTTTCCAGAACCTATAACGACCGGTTCCGTCGCATACGCGCAGGCGCCTCCACTCGCTACAGCAACGAGGGTATGGTTGTGAGCGTCGATCGCGCTGTCATCCATCCGGACTTCGACGCCGGCGACTCGTCTTCCAACAGCGACATCACTGTCGCCAGGCTGACCACCGCGCTGCTGCTGAGCTCTACCATCCAGCAGACCCCTATCGTGCCCAACGGTTTCACTCTGCCCGATAGCTTCCCCGTGACCCTTGTGGGCTGGGGCTCCACTGCTGTAAGTAACCTTTGTTTTGATTATTTTTAGGGTTCCGTGGCCAAATAGCATAAACTAAACACGTATAAACTCGTCATGTCCATTTTTGTGTCACAGCTACTTTATTTGAATACGTATGTTTAAAAAGGAAAGAAAAAACTTGCTACTTGCGTGCTTGGTCTTGTTAATCGGTTGAATTTTCTTTGTTACTTTTTAAAGATCTGAATATTATAATTATACCAGTCTTTTGAACTTTACAAACCAGTTTGCTTTGAAACTACAACATTATTCTTGTTTTTCAATTGTTTCAAACTATATAATGGTCATCCACCCCGATATTCACACAACGAGTTGGAAAGTTTCCGACAAATTCATTCCCGATCCGATACATTCAAAAAACGTTCTTCACAATTACCACCAGAAAGTCGTTTTTCGGTACTGATTTATAGCTATTGACGGAAGGTAGAAAACGGAACCTCTTTGTGACTAAAAGCTTGAGCTAGGGGTCACTTTCATTCCGCCAGGGCAAGATGGTGACTGCTAGCGCGACCCCATCATACCCCATCTCGGGGTCATTTTGATCAACAGCTCCAAATACGAATTGTATAGAAAATTACACTTTTAATAAAGAAACATATTTTCTCTTCCAACAGCAAGGTAGACCAAGGGCAGACCGCAACCTTTACCAAATAGATTTGGTCACTGTCAGCAATGCTGCCTGCAGGGAGACCTGGGCAAAGATTCCCGTTTTCTCAGTTGGAAATGACGTGATCTGCGTCGGCACTTCGGAGACTGAAGGCCGTAACGGAGACCTCCGCGATATTGGAGCCCCGGTCTACTACGACAATATTCTTTTGGGAGTGCTCAGTTTCAGCGTCCCTCTTGTTGGTAACGAACAGTTCCCAGCTGTCGCAACTGCCATCGGAAGCTACACCAACTGGGTTATCGAGAACGCCGTCTAAACTTGGAATGTCAGAACTGTTTTTATTAAAGTAGTATTTATATATTTTGTTGGTTTTCTTTGGATGGTTTTGGAGATGAAGTGTTAGGTCTGAATATTTTGTTCAGTTTTGGAATAAATATAGGTTCAAATAGTAGACCGGTTGGTCATAATCTATACCCATTTACTATTATACAGTATAGAACAAAAATATTGATTATTGATTTATTATAAGGGATAGGACGGTGTTTGCTTGAAACCACACAATGGAAGTGAAAACTTAATCAAAACGAAATTATTAATACAAAATACAACCAATTTATTACATAATGTACACAATATAAAACAAATATTTTATTAAATAAAACGCAGAGGCACGGCACATAGATTGTTTACGTCGATACTGAATGCGGCTGATGCGTCATGCTCTCTCGTGTAACGCTCGCTGAGCGAGTATAGCAGTGACGCGTTGACTATATCTCTCTCGCTCCTTCAGTCGACTTCACCCGAACGAGCGTTTCACAGCCGAGCGTGAGGGCTCAGTTTCATTCAATACCAAAGTGGTCAAAGAAGTTTTCCCGTCAAAAATGGTCCAGGAGACTTCTAGGAAACTTCTACCTGGGTTTTCATCCGTCTGTTTGTTGTCACATAAAAACCACTAAGCCGATAGTAATGCAATTTTCTCTGTTTGATAGCTAAGAATCAAACTCAAAAATTAAAAAAAAAAACGAATCATCAAATTTCAACGCAAAGTCGGCAAGCTATTTATAAGAAACTGTGTGTGCATACCAACATTACAGTAATAGTAGTAAAGGGTAGTATTTGTGTTAAGTTTAAAAAAAAAAGTGTAAATATATGTAAATATAACGCGTCACATTCAAATACATAAATCCAAATCCCTAAGATTCCCTATCTTACCTTATATCTTTAAATTAGCAATTCTTGTATATATATATATATATATATATATAATAATTGGAATCTCGGAATCGGCTCCAACGATTTTCATGAAATTTAGTATATAGGAGGTTTCGGGGGCGATAAATCGATCTAGCTAGGAATCATTTTTAGAAAATGTCATAAAAAAAAAATACCGAGCAAAGCTCGGTCATCCAGGTACTATCTAGTTAATTAGGAACAACGAGGACCATGGGTACCACCAACATTCAGACTCTGAGCTAATCGCGGTACACACAAATCTTTGCCCTGTGCGGGAAACGAACCTGTAACCTCGCGCTTCCCAGTTGGCTCATCACTCACTTATGTCGCTTAATTGTTGATACTTTATTAAACACTCGCGTTATTGAGGCAAATCTAATGATACCTCATTTATCAAAATCGGTCAAGCCGTTAAGGCGTAGACTAGACTAAGGATTAATTATTATTATTTTTGTTAGGTCGTGACCAACATAACCCTTCTTTTAGCAGTCGGGTAAAAAACAACATCATTTAAACACTACGCATTACATATTTGAACCGCACTTAAATTATTTACTTTAATTTAAAAGGCGTTTATAAATATCGCCAATGATAGCGGTGTGCCCTTTATCCAAGCTGATGGTAAGCGCCACGCCTGCCCATAACAGTTACACTTACCATTACAAATCTTGCGGCATTGCACTGCGCTCGTCACCCTAAGACACCGGTTCTATAGTCTCATATGCCCAGTAATATCGCTGGAAACAGTGCCCTTCAATATGAAACACAGATATATATGCACATTACTGCTTGGCGGATGAATATCTGGCAAAGGTGTGGGTGGTACTTCTCTAGGCGGATTCTCGCAGAAGAGGCTGCTACAAAAAGTCCGAAATATTCAATAATTATTGCACTGTGTTGAGGAGGGCATGGGAATCCGTTGGTTTATTATGTATTGAAAGCAGTCGCTAACACGTTCACTGCTAGAACCACGGCTTTCATAATTTTACGGCAAACGAAAACACCTGGCGTGCGAACCCGCACAGCTGTATTAACAATTTTATCACACTAGTAAGCGGTAAACACACATGTTGTGTACAAAAAGTAGATAGGTTCAGCAGTTAACGTGTGCCACGTTAGAGGCCTTACCTACTCCGACACTAAAGGCTGACACTACAGCTGACCCCCTTATTCATAAAAAGTTATGTGACGTTTCATAAAATCGCGCACTACAATACTGTACTGCGCAGTACTAAGTGACGTTCGATAACTTTTTATGAATAAGGGGGTGACACTACAGCATTTGATTAAAAACACATTATCCATTTCTACCAAAAGATTAACCTCGGGTATCCCAAAAGATAAATTTAATCATGGTAAATTACCATTATGTAATTATCGACTTCAGGTTTTCCCTTTCGGTGGTTTTATATCTGATAAAAGATATTCATACAGTAAGGAACCTCTATATAAATATATCTTGAACGTATGGGTCAGTTATAACTGAAACAGTGGAACAATGAAGTTCACCTGGGTTCTGCTAGTTGCAGGTGAGTTATGACTAAAAAAGTAGAAAAATAATTAATTTCATGGGGAAAAAGCGGGCAGTGCTTGAAATCAAAGGGTAATTATAAATATTAAAACCCCACGCTTTTTTTACGATAAAATTAATGATATATCTACTTTTTGCTTCGGCTTGCTATAAATACGTGTTTTTTTAGTATATTTTAGCTGTAATTGCGGGTTACGTGTCTTTATTGGGATATTTTTTTTCTGTTTCAGCTACAGTCTGCCATGTGCAAGCTGGTCGCATCATCGGCGGCCAGCCTACCACCATCGAGGATTACCCCAGCATCGTCCAGGTGGAATTCAATATCCTCGGATTCTGGGGCCAGTCTTGTGCTGCTAACATTCTGAACAGCAGATACGTAGTATCAGCCGCGCATTGCTTCTGGGGAATCTTTGGGTGAGATTTTCTTTCCTACCTCTTCAGCTTGATGTTTGTGATCGGTGCGACCTCAATCGTGTAGCTTTACATTTTGTCTAGAATCAAAGTTTTTGGACAAAGAATTGAACATATCAAATTAATTATTCAGTAGTTCGTTTGCTTGATGATAAGCGCTAAGTCTGCCGATTACAGTGCCACTCAAAACTTTAGTAGCAAAATCTTTCACGACACTGTATACCTCCTCATCTTGGGGGCCGTCCTTTAATCACGTGAGGCTTAAAGGGGAGGGGGAGGGGTCCAGCAAGAATCACGAAATATAACAGGGGGGGTGTAGTAAGATATCACGTGTATTAATTTATCGCGATTTCTAAACCGAAAAACGGATATTCTAAAAACTTAAAAAATATTGTATTCTAAAAATTTTAAGATTCTTGTAGGTTCTAAGAAAGACACGTGATTTGGGGGGGGGGGGAAGCATGATAGTCTTAAACCTCACCACGTATTACCAAGGGGGAAGGGGGGTTAAAAATGCTAAAAATGGACGGCCCCTTGTTAGCGTTAATACGCACCACCTTGAAATTTGAATATTTGCCACCCCCTCGTACGTACAGCATACATACGTACGTATATCTTTGCCATATGCTACGATCCTGGCACACCTCATTCGCGGCTTCCACCGTCATAAGTCCCTTCACATATGCTCACCGGTTATAGTTACTCAAATGACTGTGATTAATTTCTATCGTTACATCCCGCAGTATTCTCAACATTAACAACCGCCGCATCAGGGCTGGCTCCTCAATCAGGAACTCTGGTGGGACTATCGTCTATGCCACCCGGCGCCTGAACCACCCGTCCTACCTCACCAATATAGCCCTAGGCGCAGATGCAGATATATCATTGGTGGAGCTGACCTCTCCCCTGACTTTTGGAAGTGCGGTGCAGGTTGTTGGCATCCCTCCGCAAGGATTCGAGCTGCCCGATGGTCTGCCTGTCGTGCATGCCGGATGGGGAGACACTGTTGTAAGTTATCCCTTTCTTGTCATCCCTGAGTGCAATCTGGTTTCTCATATTATGTTTTGAAACATATTTATTTAACAAAACTCAAAAAATGGCATCGCCCTATAAGGAGACACTATTGTCTTGGTGCTAACTTCCAGCACTAAAAAGGGAAATTTCCTTTTTCAAATTCTAACTATAATCAGTTACTCATAAGTTTAGTTTTTTTTGTTATATATCTGTATCTATCTATATCTATATATTAAAATCCATTTTCCTTGCGCATATTGTACGTCCTACAGCTAGGCATGTTGGTTCAATGGACTCTTTAATATGTTTGTTCATGATCGTTTTCTTTTTATTACCAGGAAGGATCTACGCAAGGCTCAAATGTGTTACGTGACGTGACCATATTCACCGTCAACCGACAGCTCTGCGCTGACCGTTACGAAGACCTGGGGCGTGGTGTGGTCACTGAGAACATGATCTGCGCTGGTATCCTGGACGTGGGCGGCAAGGACGCCTGCCAGGGTGACTCCGGGGGCCCCCTGTACTTTGACGGCATCCTGGTCGGCATCGTCTCCTGGGGAGAAGGTTGTGCCAATGACACGTACCCTGGAATCAGCACCAGGGTTAGTTCATACACTACTTGGTTGGTAGAGAACGCAGTTTGATCTGATGGCTTAAAGTAATTTTGTTATTTTAATACTTTATTAATAAAGACTATTAATATAAAGCCTGGTTTGAATTTCTTGTCCTATATCAGCTCAGAAAAGTTCCATACTGGGTTCCGAGCATCAACCTCTAACCAGACGTACTATATATCAATACACTTCATCTAACGAGGCTGCTAAATACAAATCTCCAACCCCCTTCAACCCCATATGTAGATTTCAATTTTCACTGCATTTTTTCGTCCTTTGAATTCTAGCTCAGTATTTTATGATATAAAAACGAGGATCGATAGCACCCACACAACAATCTCTCATCCTGTCTTAAATAATTATTACATTGATAGTAGGCGCCACACCTGCCCATAATAGCTTCAGTGCCACCCAGAATCTGTTGCGGCACTGCACTGCTCTCGTCACCCTGAGACATCATCTCTAAAGTCTCATATGCCCAGTAATTTCACTGGAAACAGTCCCATTTAAACCGGAACACAGTAATGTTTGCACACACTTACTGCTTGGAGGATGAATATCTGGCAAAAGTGTGGTACTTCCCCAGGAGGCCTCCCACTACAAAATACCCGCAGACCCCCCCTCTCCCTCCCAGTATATGAATTAAGAAGACAACTAACTAACTACTACAGAATCGAACACTCAAATAACGTTCCGGGTCGTTATGTACATTATGAATGTCTTTAGAAGTGATTAAATCGCGCATCCATCTGATTTATTCAAGTGCCAAATGTTGGAAATAGAACGAATGGCGCCACGCCTGTCACGGGAGAAATTACTATCTCACTAGCTGTTTCCTGTCACTTTGGTCGTGATTTTAACACGTTCACTGCTGAAAACACACGTGTGATTTTTATAATTTTACAGCAAACACACGCCTGGCGTGCGAACCCGCACTGCTGTATTGATAGTTTTATCACACCAGCTGTGTTCCTGCATTACTGATTGAGTTTAGTTACGACACAACGCCAGTAAGCATTAAACACACACGTTGTGTGAAGATTCGCAAAAGAGCCAATAATAGTAAAAAGGTTCAGCAGTGAACGTGTTAAAACCTGTCAAACAGTGAAACTCTCATTCCAATCGAAACCTTCAGAATTTGACCAGCCAAACTTTCAACACAGTTATACAACGCGAACTGGGTCAAAACTGACGCAACCTAAATAAACATCCATCCATATATTTATATACATTCATACATCATGATTCTGTTATTATTCAAAAAATCGGTACCTATTTATTTTCCACCCGATGCATTGTAAAAATCAAAATAATTAAAAAAACTACGTACAGTAAAATTATTCACCATACAATTATTAGCACTCATATAATTATATAATTACCAGCCAGTTAATCCCATAAGCGCAGATTGCTAAAAGAAATGTTTTTTAGATGACTGTTTACGTAAATCTAATACACTTGCTTATAAGATAATTATGTGTCATTCGCGTTTCGGCCGAAAACATTATTTAAATATTGCTGACCTGAAAATCTCTGAAACTAACTTTCTTCAAATCCCGCAATTAATCAGTTCAAATGTCATCTACAATAATAACTGAGACGTCCCAAATTCGCGCGGAATGCGTTACTGATTGAGCTCAAACGCATACTTGTATGACACGCACGCATTAGCGACGTACGCACTTAGTTACCTGCGCAGTCGGGAATAGATGCTGGGAGCCAACGTGGTATGCGCAACTGACGTGGCACTGCGACGCGGTAGGACAGGGTTGCTTCCAATCAACGCACACTTGTATGACACGCCTGCATTAGCGACGCACGCAACGTTATCTGTGCAATCCGGAATAGATGCAGAGAGGCGACGTTGTATGCGTAACTGACGTGGCACTGCGTCGCAGTAGAACAGGCTTGCTTCCAATCAACGCATACTTGTATGACACGTGTGCATTAGCGACGCACGCAACGTTACCTGTGCAGTCCGGAATAGATGCAGAGAGGCGACGTTGTATGCGCAACTGACGTGGCACTGCGACGCCTTAGGACAGGGTTGCTTCCAGTAAACGCATACTTGTATGACACGCTACGCAACGATACAGTCAGGAATAATGCAGGGAACCAAGGAGAAGAATGCGCGACTTTTTAAAGTTTATTTTTTTTTAATATAATTATTAATGTATTAGGTTTACTGCGACAACCCTATAAAGAGTAATTAGTTGTTATTTTCAACGCCAGAGTAAGGTACCTGATACAAATAGATACATTCACGTATCAATTACGCAGGTCTTTTCATTTTCTCTTCTACTTACCTATTTAATAAAAAACATGATACAGATATTGTGAAACCTCAGAAAATCACTTATGCAGACAAGATTATAAAAAGTTATACCTTTCTTTGGCGACAGCTTGCCAGCTGAGTGGATTTTTTTTAATTTGACAGAGTGACGAGACGAACAAGTCGTTCACCTGATGGTAAGCGCTACGCCTGCTCAAACCTGTTACAGTGCCCTCCAGAACTTTGTATAATAATCCTGCGCGGCACTGGACTACCCTCGTCACCCTGAGACATCGGCTATAAAGTCTCATATGCCGGCTAAAACACTACACGGAGTAATGTTTGCACACTACTGCTTGGCGGATGAATATCTGACAAAGGTGTGGTACTTTCCCAGGTGGTCTCTTGCAGAAGAGGCCTTCTTCTTCTTCGCTTCTGCTTCTTGGAGGATCTTGAGGGAGAGATGGTTCATGATTGGTTGCCTTAAACAGGAGCCACGGTTCGTGGGATAACTTATTATGCTTATAAGTCTTGCGTAATGCTACCAGCATGTTGGGTTGGCTGAGAACTACTTAGATCGTACATACCTGTAATAAGTACTTAATTATATACCACTGGAGCAAGGTGGTGAACGCCAGCGCAACCCCATCTTATCCCACCTCGGCGGAGTACTGCTCCGGGGGGGTTTAGCGGGTTTGAGCACCACACACCGTCACGTTTAGTTCAAGCATTATTTGAACGTACCAAGTTTATAGTTTTTGTTTCCAATAGTCACAAGGTCCAGGCCCAGTCAGTGAGGTAGTCAGCAGTCAAGTTCCAGCCAAAATCACGATTCAATAAAGTGGTGGTCAAAAACCTCTACACAAAAAAAAAATTAAATGATTGATGTCTTCATGTCAATCAAGAATTTTGTCAAAAATGACAATGTTTTGTGTAGAGGTTTTTGTGTAGTTTTGGAGAGAACAAGAAATAAATAAAACGTAGACTTAGTTTTAATTTGTTTCATTACATCATGATTATTTCTATTCTTTATCAAAATGCTTTTGTTTCGCTAAATCGCTTGAGCTTTAGTTCCTACAATGCTAACTATTTGTCAGTGATAACTGATAAGCAAAATTCGGAGGTATTTCGCCAGATTACGATGTTTGCTTTAACAGCATGATTACAGTGGTTGTACCAGCGAAGTTTTACTATTGTAAAAGGAATCCATACTAAATTGATAACTTGTCACTAGTTGTTCACTTGTTTTGTTCACCCAACCGTCTATAAAGCTTTCCAGCCGTGAGATAATTCGAATCTGTCTTGTAGACCACACTTGAAATAATAACAACCATGGAAAGTTTTCTGTTTCTCTCACTCTCGTGTACGCTGTATTACTAGATGTGAACCAGAGCTGTGAGAGCTGTGAGACAGCTGTTGTCTTCTTGCCTGTTGCTTGTTCCTTCTATAACCCGTTCTTATTTTGAGAGTTGTACTTAATAAGCATCACGAAATTAAAAAAAAAACAATGTAATTAGTAATCCAAATACTGTGTTAAATTACAATAATATCGTTTTTTTAACTAAATAAACAAGAAAAAATACAGTCGAATTGAGAACCTCCTCCTTTTTTGGAATCGGTTAAAAAGTGAGTACAATTCGATATACCTACTTATAAAAACCAAATTACTTGTCAAATTTTAATCAAATTTCTATGGGACCATTCTGAAAGTTTAAATTAACTAAAAAGTCTAATTATTTAATCAAATTGTTGATCCACCAATCTGGATCTGGCCCCCGTGGTGGATTAAGGCCTAACCCTCCTCACGAAAGTGAGGGGAGACCCGTGCTCAGCAGTGTGACGTTATGGGTTGATGATGATGTCAAAAACTAGTCTAAATCTAAATTACTTACAATTTTAGTTAGTTTTAGTCTTGTCAAATATTGAATCAGTAGAGCTATAATAGCTGTTTTATCTATTTCAAATTTACTTTGCGCAAACAAAATGTACAACAGTTTTGTTATTTTGGAGTAACATTAATAATTGAATAGAATAGAAAAACTCTTTATTGTACACCAGAAACAAAATTAAACACAGTACAGAAAAATACCAGTATTAAGGAAAAAAGTAAATGCAGTTTATTAGATAATATCTTAATATTAATTATATACATTGGTAAAAGGCTCAATATGACAACACAAAGTTATAATCTCAGTTAGGTGTTTGGTACTTTATTTAATTTTTGCAACAAATAAAGGACAAAATCGTCTCTCAATAAAAATTACATCTATTTCAAAACATAATTATAATGTACTAGCTGTACCCTGCCACGCTTCGCTGTGGCACATTCGCACATTCGCTGATATGTCATTGATGAAAAGAATAGATAAAAACAATCCTTGATGCGGATTATATATCATGCTAAAATTTCAGCTCGATCGATGCAGAACTTTTTGAGTTTTTGAAGCGTACACAAACCAACATAACATTTATATATATAGATAATGTTTGGCTAAGGACTGTTATCAATTAGATTTATTCAAATAAAGCGTTTCTACAAAACAATGATTGAATCTAATAATAAACTTTACTTTGTTTTACTTTATATACAAAAGAATACCCTGATCAAATTCTAAACAATTATTATTATACAATTCAAACATTACCCACTTGCACCGTCAAAATGAACAGTTCCTGTCATAATATCACTTGCATCGTCAAAATATACAGTTCCTGTGGGATAATATAAAATTTAACGCGGTAGAAACCGCGAGACGCTGCTAGTAACACTTGAGTATACAGTCCTTGGTGACATTAGTCGTCAGGCTTATATGGCCGATGCCGCACTCTTCTTTAATGACTTCGATAAAGGAAATATTAACCCAGGTATGTTTATAAAACCGGGATGAATGGCGTAAGAGGGAGGGGGCTTATGCTCTGCAGTGGGTCGAATGAGCTGTCTATGATGATGATGTATGGAAAAGCTATTGTCAGCAACCTAGTGGATATCGGAAACACTACTTGAAAAGAAAACGGGAGAGTCTGAGTAAGCTGGAGTAGAAACATGGGTAGACTTGTTAGGCATCACGTCGGTAAATTTGAAGAAATTGTGCAGCAAGGTCTGCTGTTCCATCAGGAGGGTGTTCAGGTGCCTCATCTCTTGGTCTATCTTTTTCAAGTTGAAAGTGGTCTGGTCCAGCTTCTCCTGCATGCCTTTCAGCTCAAAATTGAAACTGTGATCGGGCGATTGAGGTTCGTTCCTCAGTTTCTGGGAATACTTGTTCTTGTAAAGGATCTCTTTGACAGATTTTGGAGATTTCACCTTGTTCAGCTGTGCTAGCTCGTAAGCTGCCATCATTATGTCAGTTGGCAGCCTGTTCTCTCGTGGATTCAGAGGTTTTACGCTCAATATGACTTTTCCAGCTTCCGGGGATACTAAAGCAGTTCTGTAAACGTATTTGTGTAGGCATTTCGGTAGTAGAGCACTGAACATACCCATTTCGACGAAGAGGATCAGCTTCGTTTGTCTCACTAGTTTCGATAGTCCAGCTGTCTTTCTGAGCCCTTGGATGTCGTGCACAGCGATACCAACCAGCAAGTTCATCAGGATTATAGTGACAAACATCAAGAACAGAATGAAGATGATTTGAGATGATAATTCAAACATTAACGGAGGATCCTCCTGTATAACTGGATCATTGATAAGGATGTTCAGATTCAGTTCTCCGACCATCATTGATAGAGTGCTGATGAAGCCCATCAGGGGATTGGAGAACATCTCTTCGTTTGGAAACACCACGCAAAAGCAGATGGCAAAACCGAGAAGGAGGCACATGTAGGCAAGAAGTAGCTTGAGAAATTCCGTCAAAACTTTTTGGTACATTGCGACGTAGTCACCGAACATAGGAAGCTGCCCCATCATGAGCATAAGATTCGTCCAAGCTCCTAGCACAGCATAACCACCCACGTGGTTCTGCCAACTGTAGTCGTTGTGTATGTTGTATAGCGAGAAGACAGAGAGAAGCACAAACCATTCCATCAGATTTTCAAATGTAGAAAAATATTGGTAAATACTCGAATAACCAGTTATACCTGTCAATTTTCGAGTGATTTCAAAAGTAGTGATCGCAATCAACACCCATCGTTCAAATTCAATCGGATTATTCTTCAACATTCTACCCAAATATGATTGGTCTTGGCAAAGTTCGTTCGGAACTCCATACTTCCATGAGTGCTTTCCCTTGCACGTTTTCACGACAGCCGTCAGCACGTAGATTGATAAGAACGTCACAAACAGGAAACAAAAAATTAGCCTCGCCAAGTAAAATTTCCTTATCTTGCGCCACTTCATGAACAGAAACGCCGAGCACAGCGGATGCAACAGTATGTCCTTTTGTCCCTCATCAATCAAACTATTCAAGTAGGTGATCTCACGTGGATATGAAAATTTCAATAGCTTACCAAAGTCAAACTCAATCTGGACTTCCTCGTTGCTTTCGATACAGCGACTGAGTGATATTCCACTATCCAAGTTGTGTCTCAAAATAGCGAGAGATTTCGGTGTTTTCCTTGCGATGACACTTAATGCAGTATGTCCTTTCTTTGTTTTAGATGTCACGTCAGCCCCTAAAAAGATCAAGGTTTCCACACAAGGTATCCGACTGTCCATCGCGGCAAGGTGTAATGGAGAATAACCATATTCATCTTTTTTATTGACTTGAGCTCCCCAGCTAACCAACATATCGATGATGTCACATGACCGCTCCCAGTGGCTGATTGCCGCGTGAAGTGGTGTTCTTTTATCATAGTCTTCTGCATTTGGATCTGCATTTCCATCACGAAGTAGCACTTCCACGGATTCCAGGCTCGAACACCTAGCAGCGAGATGGAGAGCGGTAAAGCCTCTATAATTCTTTGTGTTCGACTTTGCACCACCAGACAGCAATAACTCGATACATTCGGAGTAACCTCTAGCCGCCGACAAGTGTAGAGCCGTGCATTCCTTATCTCTTTGTTTGGTCATGCCATTCACGCTTATCTTTGTCTCTTTCAGCAAATATGCGAGACAACGTGTGGCTCCTAGTTCAGCAGCTAAATGTAAAGCGTTGAGGCCTCCAGATGTGACGTAGGCTGGGTCTACTCCTTTCGCGATGAAGAGTTCCATACATTCTACTGCGTCGGTTCTGACTGCGCAGTGGACGAGATTGTCTTCGCAGCCGGCTCGTTGAACGACAGCGTGCAGTGACGCTCCGTGGGCTATTAACACTTCAGCCACTTCCAAAGAGTTTCCAAACGCAGCGCAATGAAGAGGTGCGAAGTATTTAGGGGCAAAGTCTACGTCAGCACCGCGAGAAAGTAAATAAACAGCGGCTCTACCTGCACCACTGAAAGCAGCCATATGAAGAGCAGTCAACCCAGCCGGCTCCGCGTAGTGAATATCAGCTCCGGTATCTAAAACCACCGGTAGCAGTTCATCTCGTGCTAGAAAGGTAACCCACAGCAGCGTCAAGTTTACTACCACTTCGGGTGCTGAACAGATATGCTCCTCAATATTATCAGCTGTGATCAAGCCGCATTCCACGTCGTCGAAGAACCGCCCAGCGCCTAAGCTGTGGGCTTTTTCACACAGTCCTCTTCTCACAGATTCTTCGGTCAATCTGGCGTCCGGGTCGGGCGCGAGAATGTCGAAGCTCTGGTACATATTCGGAGCATCTTCAGCGGGTGGTGAGGGTCCTACGAAGAGATATTCCTTAGCTTTGCTCGGCTCCCGCGCGGACTCAAGCAGGTCGATACTCCTGACTTTGTAGTTGTTGAGAGGGAACTCTTCCGGTTCTCTCGCTCTGGATCTGATGCTGCTCGAGTACCGGGAGCGCGTCGGCGTCTGCGCAGGAGTCTGCAGGGGAGACGGCCACCCCATCTCGCGGTATCCGAAATTGTCCATGGCCCGGGCGCGACTGCGCGCAGCACACACCACCTTATCTTATCTAGTTTGTTTAAGAGCTGAAGACATCTAAGACGTTTGTTTGTCGACGTGATTTATTAAGCTATTTTTATTGTTGTGCGCAATTAAGGATACGTAATGATTGTGTTTAGTGTTTAAGTTTACTTTTTCATCGCTGCGTGCATTCATGTACGAGTTCAGATGCTTTGACATATCTATTTTATTAATTATTCTTGTAGTACTCGTATTACTTTCTAACTGTTACTCTTGACTTGGTTCACCGCGGCAACTATTTTTATATGGATATTAGAAGCCAATTTCCTTCTAAAGCTTGGTGGCCCATACCGTTGTTTTTTATTTGCTCGGTTTCTTTTCGATGGTTTTAGATGTATTATCATGGCTTAAGTTAGATTATACGCCACTAAAAAGTGGAAATCGCACTGCAATCGGTTCAGTAAATTTTCCGCGATGCAAAAGCAAACAAAATTGTGTCTATAAATTATAAAAATGTTATATTCTTGTTCAGTAGCTTATTTAAAGTCTCCTAGGCCGTTGATTTCTTTACTATCTTTGAAGTGCTAATAGTTGGAACCTATCTGATGTCTAGATTTTCGCAAAGACTTGTTTCTCATATTTACATCATCATCATGAACCCATAACGTCCCACTGCTGAGCACGGGTCTCCCCTCACTTTCGTGAGGGGTGTTATGCCATAATCAACCACGGGGGCGAGATCCGATTTTGGTGGATCACCTACCTATATCCGAAATAATTCTCATATTATAAAATCGAAATTTTCTATCTAAGGCCACGTCAAGATACGTTAGTTGAATTAAAATGACACAGGTATACTTTCTTATCGCTGACACGATAGCAAGCAAACGAACAAACAGACATCAGCGTGGTACCCTTGTTACTGTTTTTCTGCTTTGGCGTGCTACCTATGTTAATTTTAATCCTCTTCAGCGTTGTACTAATGTTAATGTATTTCTAATTTAGCGTGGACCTAATTTTTATATGCTTTAGTGGATAATATGATAATAATTTATTGAAGTGAAACTTCTAATGCGGCTTCCAACAAGGTTGCGTTAAACGTTTAACGCTACCATGGACGGGGTATGAAAGCACTGTTGTGTTTGAAAAATGATAATTAAAAAATGCGACCAATTGTGAATACTAAGCAATGTTAATAAAGTTTGTCTTAAAAAAAAACAATATGATTTCACTAAAAATAAATTTCTACCCCTTCCTATTTTCATATCCAGATTACGAAGTTTCACTTCTTCCGCTCGGAGGGACTCCACGCACTATTTTCTTTTCTGGCTTAGTCACCAATACAGGCCAGATATATAAGTCTTAAATGTATTAACGTGTTATGTAAACAAAAAACTTCAAAACTTTACAATCTTATGCAGTCAATGCCTCATTCAATGAACCACAACAACTTGTAAATTATACCTACACTAGCTGTACCCTGCCACGCTTCGCTGTGGCACATTCGCACATTCGCTGATATGTCACTGATGAAAAAAATAGATAAAAACAATCCTTGATGCGGATTATATATCATGTTAAAATTTCAGCTCGATCGGTGCTGAATTTTTTGAGTTTTTGAAGCGTACACAAACCAACATAACATTTATATATATATAGATTATTTAAAATAGTAATGTAGATTTCTAGAACCAGGGTGACGGTACGTCAACCTCAATACAATGATATTGTTTGCGGCTAAATATTTACACGCGAGCTCTTGCCCCACGTCTGTACGTCTGTACAATGTTTATACTTTAAATTAATGCTCTTTATTACTTTACTATGTTACGTCCCATCACTACTATTTTATTTCAGTATTTTCACTTACAATACTAGCTTTTTCCAATCATCCTTACTTATATTATAAATGTGAATGTAACTCTGTCTGTTGCTCTTTCACGCTTAAACTACTGAACCGATTGAAATGAAATTTGGTACAGAGATAGTCTAGAGCCTGAGAAAGGACATAGGGTACTTTTTAATGCGATAAAAGTATTGTAAGGGTTTGAAATAGGGGATGAAAGTTTGTATGAAAGCTACATTGACAGCGAGTAACATAGGCTATTTTTAGCCCCATATTCCCGCGGGAACAGGAACTACGCGGGTGAAACTGCGAGGCACAGCTAGTCGTCTATAATATTATCTACAAACGACCTAGGACTATTGAAGCTATAAGACTTTTAGAAAGCAGATGACATCGTCCGCATACTGGGTCAAACGTGGGGAAGGAAAGCTCAAGACCGCAAAATTTGGCGCAATAAAGAAGAGGCCTATGTCCAGCAGTGGATCGATAGGGTCTGATGATGAAGATGATGATGATGAGAAAAAAAATTGACCAATCAAGCTTTTAAAATGAGCCCAAAACAATCAACTGTTATTCATTGAGGAGTTACGTTGTCTACCTTCCGTCTCTATCACTAGATCGACTCGCTGTCACCAAAATATTGTATTGTCATCAGCACTTGACAGGCATGCAAAATTTCTACCCAATCGGTAGAGGAAAGAGGATCTTCAAAGTTGGGGTGCAAGATGCCACCAGAACAAACACAGCTTGTGAAAAAGATGAAACTAAATAAGAATGATTCTGAAGCATTTATTTGATGAGGGCAATCAATACGTAACATTATTAATACAGTTATGATAATGTCAAATTCGTTTTTAACGAAGAAATTTATCTACTTATCATTAGAATCACACTTTCCCCAATCTTCCAAAACATAAGCAACACCCCTTTCCCCTATCATTATCGTAGGCGCATTAGTGTTTCCCCGAGTTAAGTTTGGCATTACAGACGAGTCTATCGTCCTTAGACTTTTTACACCCATGACCTTCAATCGGGGATCAACGACCGCCCCTTTATCCCCAACAGGTCCCATCTTACAAGTCCCTGCTTGATGGTAAGTGGTGGCAGTGTGTGCTCTGGCCATGCAATAGATGTATTCTTCTGTACCCCACTCATATGCCTCACAAGGGTGAAGAGGTTTCTTATAGAAATACGCTCCTCTTTCTTTAAAAGCTTTGGTGTTTTCCAAAGTCATCATGAATTTGACGCTTTTGATGATAGTAGTCATATCTTCAATTTCACCGAAATAGTTCATGTCTATGATTGGCTCAGCATACGGATCGGTTGCATTAAGATGCATCTGTCCTCTGCTTTTGGGCACTACATTCATACCTCGAATAAGGATCCCATCATAGTAAGCATTAGAGAATATCATAGTTGATTTGTAAGCTGCTGGATCTTCAACGTATTCTCTCCAAGACGGCACAATAACAGCTTGGTACTGGACATCTGGAGCAGGCAAGCTAGGATCAGTTTTTATAAAAGCTACAGAATTCACTGGACCATTGCCGGATAGAGGTCCTCTCTTATTTTTCATTATTTTGTATTCAATTACATCATTCAATTGCTGGTTAACATCAACTGTAGTAGCTATGCCATCTGGTAGAATCACAAGCATACCGTCAAATGTGACATGGTCATGTAGATTTTTACCTACAGGCAAATCTTTAGTCACTTTTATTCCTACATCATTCAAATGATCTTTAGGTCCTATGCCGGATAGCATAAGTAATTTTGCAGAGTTAATTGGTCCCGCGCTTATAATGACTTCTTTTCTAGCAGTTGCATTGCATAATTTATCGTCTTTTAGATATGTAACACCATATGCTTTGTTGTTATTGTCTATAAGTATTTTCAATGCAAGTGATTCTACTCGGACAGTAAGGTTCTTGAGTTTGTAGCGTATGGGTTGTATAAACGCGTTGTTGGTTGATACTCTCTGGCCACAATCGGCAAAGGCCTGAGCTTGCATGGTGCCTTCTTGGTGTTCACCGTTGAAGTCCCGCATTGGTAATCCGCTTTGGTTGTATGCTTCTGTCAACATCCTTGAAGGTTCGTCGATGCATGGATACTTAGATATAGTTAAGTCGCCTCCAACACCGTGGTATTTGTTGTCGTAATTAAGATTGTTTTCTGACTTCTTGAAATATGGTAATATCTGTAACAATTACAAATAAAAAAAATATACATATAAAATGAATTTAAAAATAGAATTACAATATCAACAGTTGAATTCTATTTAGTAAATGATTGCAACAAGTTGATATCAGGAACAACTAGAAAGTTCCAATTTGCATCGGTATCACTGTATTTTAATAATGAAATGGACTTTTTACACATTCGCATTCACATGAACATTTACTGCATTTACATTTAATGCATTCTAAGTGAGCAAGGAAGATAACTTAGAACATGGTGTTTACTGAACACATTATTAGAGTTAAAGAACACATTAAAGTGAGGGGAGACCCGTGCTCAGCAGTGGGACGATATGGGTTGATGATGATGATGATGATGGTTATGATGATGATGATGATGATGATGATGATGATGATGATGGTGATGATGATGATGGTGATGATGATGGTGATGATGATGATGATGATGATGATGATGATGATGATGATGGTGATGATGATGATGGTGATGATGATGGTGATGATGATGATGATGATGATGATGATGATGATGATGGTGATGATGATGATGATGATGATGATGATGATGATGATGATGGTGATGATGATGATGATGATGATGATGATGATGATGATGATGATGATGATGATGATGGTGGTGATGGTGATGATGATGGTGATGATGATGATGATGATGATGATGATGATGATGATGGTGGTGATGATGATGATGATGATGATGATGATGATGATGATGATGATGATGATGATGATGATGATGATGATGGTGATGATGATGATGGTGATGATGATGGTGATGATGATGATGATGATGATGATGATGATGATAATGATGAAAAAAAATTGCCAGTGAGCTTTTTGCCAGTTATTTTTAAGTAGACCAATTCCGAATCCGATGGTAGAATCAGATTACTTTCATATTAGATTCGGGGATTACTTGTAATTCTGGCAAACAAGTTTCCCCGCGTCATAGAACAAATATTTAGACATACAAAAATCTTCTGCATAATCTAGAGTTAAGAGGGAGTTGAGTTGAGTTGTTTAAGAGTTGTTATCTTATCTTATCTAGGCCTAACCTTCTGAAACGCTGAAACCATTTACTGTGCAACTGTTTGTGAAGAACTCTATCTGGTTTATTTTCGGAGACAATCCACCATCGGCTCTCTTAATGGCGTCAACTTACTTCCTCATAGCTCCATCCATCATTGCCCATGGCGGCCCAAGTGTCGTAGTCTATTTTATTTCCCCTGACGAACACTATTGAATTCGTTGAGCTACCGCCTCCCATAGTGTAACCCCTGAAATAAACCATATAGCACTAAGCATTTGTTTAAAAGTATATTTTGTCTGGTTATTTTTACTTCACGTAAAAATTACTGAGCTGATTGCAATGCAGTTTTTCCCGTTTCGTAGCTTAGAATCTGACTTAAAAACTGACGTTAATTACGCTTAAATTAATTTGGTTATTAACAAAACTGTTTGTGGTGGGAAACTGTCTTCTAATATCGGTATGCAATTATCATTGCTAACGAGTTTACGGGTGACAGCTAGTCTAGACCTCTTACTTTTTTCTATTATTCAGCCCGTATCCACCCACTGCTGGGTATAGGCCTCCTCTGTTTCACGCCATTTGTTCTGGTCCTGTGCCTTACTTTTTTATTAATATCAAATTTATATTATAAATGAGAAAGTAACTCTGTCTGTCTGTTGCTCTTTCACGCCTAAACTACTAAACCGATTGAAATGAAATTTGGTACAGAGATAGTCTAGAGCCTGAGAAAGGACATAGGGTACTTCTAAATGCGAAAAAAGCATTGTAAGGGTTTGAATTGGGGGGTGAAAGTTTGTATGGAAATATGTAAGGTTTCGGCTAAACCACTGCACCGATAAAATAATTATTTCACTAATGGAAAGCTACATTACAGCGACAGCGAGTAACATAGGCTATATTTTATCTCCATATTCCCGCGGGAACAGAAACTACGCGGGTGAAACCGCGGGGCGCAACTAGTATCAAATAAATACACGATCACATACACAGATCCTTCTCTCTTATTTCCGTATCTAGGGAACTAGAAATGAGGATTACAAAGATCGAGGCCTTTGAAGAGGACCATGGGTGGTACTATAGAACAAAAAAAAACTTAACTTAATTCATCACTTACGAAAACAAATTGCACCTCTTGTCCGGTTGAGCAAGACAGTTCTTTCCGTCAACCACAGTTTTGAAGTTGTGGACTATGTTGGACTGTAGCAAGCTGGCTGCAAACGCTGGGACCAACGTCACACTTGGCTGTTCAGGCCCGCGTTCAAGGAGAAGCACCTGTTTTTTTTTTACGAATATTACGGTTAACATAGAACTTTTTGGGGTTGGAGAGTGCCCAATCTTTTTAGTATAATACTATAATTCTTCTGTGCTGATTAACAGTTTAGTTTTCTGTGCTTCTACTCCGGGGCAACGGAACTGTTACCAAAACACTATGAGAAACTTACCTTATACCCGCAATGATGTGTAGCCAACCTATTAGCAACCACAGACCCTGCTGCGCCTGCTCCGACCACAATGAAGTCATATTCTTCATCATTATCCATTCCACGCCCTTTCGTCTCTCCATCTCCATCGTCACAAGTATGAGCATTCTCGTCTTCTCTGCCGTATGGTTGGCTCATTTTGAGCCGCTCTTTGTACTTCTTCTCTTTTCTCTCATGTTCTAGTTGACTCTGTATTTTTCTGTCAACGGAATCTCCATACAGGTCTACGATTGTCTTCATGTAGAAATAGCCTACGAATGAACAGGCTGCGAAATGGGGACTGGCTGGGCAGATTTTAGTCAAGTCTGTTGGTTCCCAGATCATAGTTGCGCTGGAATCAGTGAGATTATTCAAAAGTCACATTTTAGTATAAAAATAATAATCTACAGTGTACTTTGAACTACACTAAAACCACAGAATAAAAACTCTACACTTGTAGGCCGCGGGGACTTGGAGAATTTTAATATTTTTTACAGCACAGTATGACTTGAATATCCCTTTTAAGTCACAAGTACTAAAAATAGTATATAATACTCGTGACATAAGTTGTCTATTAATGCACGGCGTTGCACGTTGCGTTGTCTATTGTTGCACTGCACGCCGTGCAACACGCGATGGCGACCTGGTGCGAGTCGCGAGGAGCCGGTAGATGCAAACAGTTAGCAACCGCTCGTTGTGGCTTTCTATGGGGGGGCTATATTCAGCAGTGGACGTCTTCCGGCTGATTATGATGACGATGATGATGATCCCTGAGTATTTATCTACTTACAAAGCTTACTAGACTTGTAAGGTTTGACGTAAACAAACCGATTTATCAACTTACACAAAATATAAAAGCTTTTTATAAGCTTGAACACTATAAAAAAGTAACTTTGAAATCTATTCAGAAATCCCAGAAATATGAAGAACATACACATACAGTTGCCAGATATTCATCCGCCAAGCAGTAGTGTGCAAGCATTACTGTGCTCCAGTTTGAAGGCCATTGTTTTCTAGCGAAATTACTGGGCATATGAGACTTTAGAGCTGATGTCTAGGGGTGACGAGCGCAGTGCAGTGCCGCGCAGGATCATGCAATGCAGAGTTCTGGGTGGTGGTGTGACTGTTATGGGCAGGCGTAGTTGAAGATTCTTGCATTTCGAAATAATTGATAAACTTTTAAAATACAGTAGACTTAGATAAATGCTAAGTATACTCACTCCAGTTTCAGATATCTTCAGCACTTTTAACTGTGGCAGGAGCGTACGTGGCAGCTACTGTAGCTCAAGAGAGGATAGCTAAAACACCCTGGGTACCTAAATACTAGCAATTGCATGTTATTTTTCGTTTTTTTAAGCTAATTTAACGGCTTATCTATCTCTGAGAGCTCCAATAATCGCCAAACAGGTTTCGATTGGCGCTTTCTTTCAAAGATTATTGGAACAGAAGGCAACATGCGACGCGCCGATTTATAAGCCGTCTGTGAGGAGATGGTTTAATGGAAAATGTTCAGTCAAGGTTCAGACAATTGTTAATGCATTCTATAGGTATCAAGTAACTACCTGTTTCTCAGATCTGGATATTGGCATCATTTAGCGTTCAACAACACCCCCCCCCCCCCCCCCCCTCTGCCCGCGATAATTCAACTGCCGATTTCCCGTTTTCCCGAGTGAGTTTCGCATTTCCCGAGTTTAGTAGAGTGGCCATTTTAATTATTGAAATAGTTTTTTGATTCGAATCAGTAGTTACTATGTCATACGTATGTATGTGTGTGTGTGGTTGTAGTGTGTTTTATTATTAGTACCTGGATGACCGAGCTTTGCTCGGTATTTTTTTTTTTATGGCATTTTCTAAAAATGATTCCTAGCTAGATCGATTTATCGCCCCCGAAACCCCCTATATACTAAATTTCATGAAAATCGTTGGAGCCGATTCCGAGATTCCAATTAATATATATATATATATATATATAAAAGAATTGCTCATTTAAAGATATAAGATTAGAATCATCGCTTACCATCAGGGGCACTGTTTCCAGCAAATTTACTGGGCATATGAGACTTTAGACCCGATGTCTCAGGATGACGAGCGCAGTGCAGTGCCATAATGGAGCGCCAGTTCTGGGTGCCACTGTAGCAGTTGTGGGCTTATATAAACTTGCTCATCTCGTTACTTAGTAATTTAAAAAAAAAACTAACCCGTACCAATTAAAAAAAACTAGGCATTTAGCCAAACGAATTTCGTTTCCATTTCTCCCTGTACACATCATCATCAACCCATAAAGTCCCACTGCTGGGCACGGGTCTCCCCTCACTTTCGTGAGGAGGGTAAGGCCATAATCCACCACGGGGGCCAGATCCGGATTGGTAGATCCTACCTCTGAAATAATTCTCGGGTAGGTATGTGGGTTTCCTCACGATGTTTTCCTTCACTGAAAAGCGAGTGATAATAACGTACATATGTTTTACAGAAACACATTGGTACGTGCCCGCACTGTCCCTGTACATCGACGCTAGAAAGCGTAAACGCTGTAACCCTTTGACCGACCCGAAAATACTTTTTTTACATATTTGGAAACAAACCCACATTTCAACGTCCCCTAGGAACTTTAGGATATTACCAAGGTAGCAGTATTGTAGCTTTGTATGTAACACACCAAATATCCAAAATTTACGTTTTTAGGTCGAGTAGATATTGAGTTATGATTTTTTTTCAACATAAAAAAAGTTTGGTGAACAATTTTGCGTTTCAAGGTTACAGCGTTTACGCTTTCTAGCGTCGACATACTCCATAATATTGACTCCATAATCTTTGGCAGCCACCCCACCGCATATCAATGTCAAATGGATCGCAGCGGTAGTGCATGACAGTAGGTGGCCTATCGGCGACCAAATCCGACGGGACTGCCCGACCGGGGAATCGAACCGGCGGCCCAGCAAACCGGTGCCACCACTGCGTTACCGTTAGTATGTTTTGATATTGTTTGTTGATAAGATGGCGCCTAAAGCACAATACATGTTATCAGCAGTAAGGGCAGTTTGACGATCTGTCTGACAATATCGGCGCATACTTAACAAGTCATTATCAATTATTATTATTAACTATACCCACGTTCAGGGAGTTGTGAAAAATTATGTAAGCTGCCCTTTTGTAGCGGCGGTCTTCTGGGACCGATTTTTATCAAACATAGCTAAGAACGCTCCTCGCCAATTCGCCTTTCAAACAAAAAAACAGAATCAAAATCGGTTCATCCATTCGAGAGCTACGGTGCCACAGACAGACACACACAGGCACATAAAACTTATAACAGCCCGTCGTTTTTACGTCGGGAGTTATAAAAGAATGGATTTATACTTATCTACTACTAGAATTTCCTATATCTAGGTAATCAGAAACAACGACCCACAAACACCAAGACCCAGTGCAAATGTAGTTCCGACATATATTAGCACATATAAACTATAAATATAAACCGCCACCTCACGCTTCGTAGCCGGCTCAACGACCCGGCAACCTGATAGGCGCCCTCTGAACGCTCTTACTGTTACCACAGTGCGTTGCGGTACATCTTAAAAATCTTATCAGTAGACAAAGTCATGTTCATACAAACACTTACCTACGTTATATCGACAAGTCGATTAATCGTTTAATAACAGCGATTACATTTGGGACTGACAACGTGATCAGTGACATCTATCTGTAGACATAGTGTAACATTACACGAGAATCTATACAATATCATATTACCACTCTATGTGATTGTGATGTTGTGATATTGGTGATAATTTCATTTTCCTACTAGTAGGCGTATTTATTTCACTCCAAGACGCAGGCATTTAGGCACAATGCCTGCGTCTTGGAGTGAAATAAATACTAATAACTAATAATAATCCAACTAAACACAACATCTAACATAACTAATAATCCAAACTAGTCAGTTTGGAACTCACATTAAATGAGTTAAAACATTTTTAAGGAAGGCAAGCGTTTAAAGCGCTCAATGTAGTGCTAGGCATTTTCTGCAAAAGGCCGCCTGAGGAAGTACCACACCTTTGCCAGATATTCATCCGCCAAGCAGTAGTGTGCAAACATTACTGTGTTCCAGTTTGAAGGGCACTATTTCTAGCGAAAATACTAGACTTATGAGACTAGAGTCGATGTTTCAGAGTGACAAGCGCAGTGCAATGCCGCGCTAGATTTTGTAATGGAAAGTTCTGGGTGACACTATAGCTGTTATGAGCAGTGGCACTTACCATCAAGTGAACGACTTGCTCGTCTCGTTACTTGGTAACATAAAAAAACGAAAATAAGTCTTTAGGTGCGGACCGAACATCGAGCCCCGTTCGTTGAAATATTAGGATCTGCGTTGGCCTTAGATTATTTGGTTCACAATAAATAGTTTATTCGTCTTCATTGTGTTTTCTTCAATAACAATGAAAATTCACACTTCACTACACTTCTGTACATCCAAGAAAAAATTCGTTTTTTGTCATTTCGACCATTTAACAGAACCGACGACGGTTGAAATTATTTTAATTTCCCTTCACTTGAAATTCCATATTATTTTATTACAAAAATAGTATTCTTTCAGAGAAATGTTCCTGCTCATGCAAACCTGATGACGGACAGGCAATAAAAGCCACAAGACAGCATTTATATGTACGAGTGTACAAATGTGACATTTCACGTAAATAAATATATGTCCGTAAAATGATTGCATTGTATGCTTTTCTTCAGAAATGTTATTTATTCTTACGCTCAATGTACTGTTCGTTACATCAGCGGTAATGCCGGCCATACGCGGCCATGCTTATGGCAATTTATGGACAATATCATGGCATAGATAAAAAAGTATCATAAAAGTTATTTTAAGTAATATACGAAACGTAGCTCTCTTTTCATCTTCACTAACTTTTAAGTATGCATGTACCTATATAACTGGCTATTAGACAAAGAGAGAAAGAAAATGTGTGCTCGCACCTCTCTCCCTTGCCCCTACAGTAATAAACGAAACGTAAAACTCTATTTCTATCTTCATTACTTATATCTCTCTCTCAACTTCCGTTCGGCTCGCCCGATCACACGTTTCGTAACAGTCTCGTCATGCATTCATCAGCTTACTCCCCTAGTCAAACATGCGTAAAGAAGTTTTACTTCATAGAGTGTAACTATTTGGTCCACAGGTGGGTTTTGTAGGACCATGAACCTCGAAGTTCTTGACTTGCCGGACGAGCTAGGACATTCGTCATAATATGAAATTTCTAGGACTCTACCTACCTCTGTGAAGTAGGTATCCTATCTATATTTTTCAGATATTCAACTGCCAAGCAGTAGTGTGCAAAGTAACAAACAAACTGGTTTTAAAATGAATGTTTCCAGAAATAAAAAAAAACAGTGACCAAGCGCAGGGCGGTTCCGCGAAAGATTTCAAAATCTAAATTCTTTGTGGCACTGCCATTTTATAGGAATGCATGGTACTTACCACCATGCAAATGACCTGCTTGTCTCGTCTTCTAAAAATGTTCTAGTCCATGTATGTTAGAATGTAGATAAAGCCACGCGAGCAGTAGTGTGCAAACATTAATGTGTTCCGGTTTGAAGGGCACTGCTTCCAGCAAAATTACTGGGCATATGAGACTTTAGAGCCGATGTCTCAGGGTGACGCGCAGTGCCGCGCAGCATTATGCAACGCAAAGTTCTGGGTGGCACTGTAACTGTTATGGGCAGACGTAGCGGTTACCATCAGGTGAACAGCTTGCAAGTCTCGTCACTCGGCCAAATAAAAAAATATATACTTAAGACATTAAATTCTGTAAGTAAGTATCACCTACCTACTAGGTAAGTAGGTAGGTTGGTTGGAGTATATAGGTAGGTAGGTCTTAGTTCTAGGTTAAGATAATCTATAGGTGGTCAAATCAAATCAGCTCAGAACAAGCTAAGCGTTTATGGATTAACTGCGCCAATTCAGCCTAGATAATCTATCTTTAATTTATAATTAACTAGCTGGGCCCCGCGGTTTCACCCGCGTAGTTCCCGTTCCCGTGGGAATACGAAGAAAAAGGACAGCCTAAGTTACCTACTCGCTCATAATGTAGCTTTCCATTATTGAAAGAATTTTTTAAATCGGTGTAGTGGTTTAACCGTAACCTAACATATTTTCATACAAACTTCAATCCCCTATTTTTATTTTACCCCCTTTAGGGTAAGGTTTTTTAGATACTTTGAATGTCATATTTATTTATATCTAATTAAAAGCCTAAAAATAAGTTTCAAGTTTCAAAAATGACGAAACTTCCATACAAACTTTCATCCCCTATTTTAACCCCTCACAAACTTTTCTTTGCAATAAAAAGTAGCCTATGTCAAGCTCTAGACTACTTCTGTACCAAATTTCATTTAAATCGGTTCAGTAGTATAAGCGTGAAAGCGTAACAGACAGACAGACAGAGTTACTTTCGCATTTATAATAGTACTAGCTGTGCCCCGCGGTTTCACCCGCGTAGTTCCATGTTCCCGCAGGAATATGGGGATAAAATATAGCCTATGTTACTCGCTGTCAATGTAGCTTTCCATTAGAGAAATATATTTTTTAAATCGGTGCAGTGGTTAAGCCGAAACTTTACATATTCCTATACATACTTTCATCCCCTATATTTATTTTACCCCTCAAGGGTAAAGTTTTACAAACTTTGAATGCCAAATTTATCTATATCTAATCAAAAGCCTAAAAAATAAATTTCAAGCTTCTAGCTTCAAAAATGACGATACTTCCATACAAACTTTCATCCCCTATTTCAAACCCTTACAATGCATTTTTTGCGATAAAAAGTAGCCTATGTCCTTCCCTAGGCTCTAGACTATTTCTGTACCAAATTTCATTTCAATCGGTTCAGTAGTTCAGGCGTGAAAGAGCAACAGACAGACAGACAGAGTTACTTTCGCATTTATAATATAAGTAAGGATAAATGGAAGTAAAATTGGAAATTTATGGCTTTGACATTTCAAATTCTTGCTAGGTCACAGTATAACCGGGTCTAGAAGTCTAGATTAGTTAGCAGTGGAATTTCAATACAGAATGCAGTATGGCCTTGGCACTGCTTTTATTATAATATGATGTTTGTTTCAAAGGAAGAATTATGTTTTAAAGCTTTTATTTCACTTTACGTGTATGTCCAGGAATTTTGCAAAGTCAATTTTTACAAGAAAGTTGGTTCCTCCTGTCACACGACTGACGTTCATGGATAAAAATGGGGGAGATATTTGCCCAGCAGTGGGACCCATAGATATTAAAATTTTGTAACCTTTTTTTTTAATCGTAACAGCAAAGTAATCCTCTATGGGTTCCTTTTTCCTTATAAGGTACAGAACCCTAAAATATACCGAAATATATCGACGCTAGAAAGCGTAAACGCTGTAACCTTGAAACGTAAAATTGTGCACCAAACTTTTTTTTTGTTGAAAAAAAATCATAACTCAATATCTACTCGACCTAAAAACGTAAATTTTGGATATTTGGTGTGTTACATACAAAGCTACAATACTGCTACCTTGGTAATATCCTAAAGTTCCTAGGGGACGTTGAAATGTGGGTTTGTTTCCAAATATGTAAAAAAAGTATTTTCGGGTCGGTCAAAGGGTTACAGCGTTTACGCTTTCTAGCGTCGATATATCGAATTGCGAACCTCTTCCTCTGTGCAGTTCATTAAAAACAAGAACCACTCGTTTGAAGCCGACTAATAAAATATTACTCGTACCACCCCCTATCCTCAATCATGGTTAGCTAATATCAATTATTCTGCCATAGTTCCTGCATTAAAAGCGTTTTAATACCTAGTTTTACCTTACGTTTATGGCAGTTTATATCCTAATGAAAATCTACCTTTAATGGTATAAATCACTCTATTTTAAACGCTTCTTAGTATCTTCCCATCCATCTTGTTTCCTAGACGATGGTTGAAAACATGATTTCCTGTCAGTAGGTACATCTATATAGAAAAAGTCAGGTCTGTATCGATGCCGATTAATTAAAATATGCGAAAGGCAGATGTTGAGAGACAATGGCGCTCAAACTTTAGAGAATTGGTCAAGTTTATTTGGATCGATAATAAAATTTGAATGTCTCTCTATGATTTCAATATAAATGTAAAAATTTTAGTGGGAACCGCTATTTATAAGATGCTTTATCATAAACTAGCTGCGCCCCGCGGTTTCACCCGAGTAGTTCCTGTTCCCGCGGGTATATGGGGATAAAAATAGCCTATGTTACTCGCTGATAATGTAGCTTCGAAAAAGACGAAACTTCCATACAAACTTTCATCCCCTATTTCAAACCCTTACAATGTTTTAATCTCATTAAAAAGTACCCTATGTCCTTTCTCAGGCTCTAGATTATCTCTGTACCAAATTTCATTTCAATCGGTTCAGTAGTTTAGGCGTGAAAGAGCAACAGACAGACAAAGTTACCTTTGCATTTATAATATAAGTAAGGATTCATGTTACTTTTTTAATTTGTGTCTGTCTGATCTGAATGTTTGTTTCTAATAGGCTTTCAAAACGGCGCAGCATATATGAGACTTTAGAGCCGATGTCTCAGGGTGACACCCTGTTATAACTGTTATGGGCAGGCGTAGCGTTTACCATCAGGTGAATAACTTGCTAGTCTCGTCACTCATTGAAATATACAAAAAAACATGTCAGGGACGCTTATTCCAGAAATCCCCGGTGGCTATCCTCCGCGGTAGGGATTTCTAGACTTTTTATTTGAAAATCCCCCGTGCGTACGCCTTGTGCACCGGAAGGCATCAGCCATTATTTTCTATTAATACATTTTTTTTTAATGATGAAAATGTTCTTCGTTACCTTTAGGTACAGTTTGCATAAAAAAAAAATGAGACATGTTATTCACATTTACAGTTTGCATAAACAAAAAAAATAACCGCGTCTAAAGCAAAATTGCTTGGTTGAGAAACGTAGGGCACAGAACAGATGGTACTACTACCTTGGGCTTAAAGGAATGCTATAGGTTCAAAGATTTTAGATAGTCGACAATTTATAAACACGTATGTATGGTACAACTAAATATTAATCTTAAAAGGTATATAAAGTACTACTTAATATAAATTAATATTATTTATAACTAGGTACTATTGAAAACAGCAAGTTTTACCCTTTGAGATAGTACTTAACATTTGGTAACAGTTTGCCGTCGCGCGAATTCCCAAACCTGACTGACAGATAAAATGAAAAAAAATATATTGAGTATATAAAATATACAAAAGTAACATAGCTACAATTTCAATTCATTGCTATTAGAATTTTTGTAGGCACTGGAATTTAATTTTTTCTTCAAAAATTTAAACATCTAATTTAACAAATTGTGACTGACATTAAAACCAATAAAATCACAATTTCCCTTGTTTCCTTATTCTCGGTGTAGTTACAAGGTCAATGCCCTAGCCGATAAAGATAAATCTGTACATTAAACACGGAGCCAGAAATAGACTGTTTACATTCATACAGGATACGTAAATATAAACTTGGATGTACCTATTTGAATGCCGATAGTTTATTGTATTTTGTAGAAAAATCCTGCTTGTTTTTTTTTTAGACTGAGTCACGAGGCGAGCACGTCGGTCATGCGACGGTTAACGCCACGGCTGACCATAACAGTTACAGCCCAAAACTTAGGCGGCACTGCACGGCGCTCGTCACCCTGAGAAATCGGCTCTAAAGTCTCATATGCCCAGTAATGTCGGTTTTTTTTAGTTCGATTTTTACAGTTTTACCTTATTATAATTATGTTGGTTGTGTTGGCATTGGCAGTCAGGTCTTTGGTTTATATCCAAGTTTCAAATGAGCGGTTTTAGTTGAAATAGGTAACCTATGGGTACTAAATCCGGTTTGGTGGATTGGATCACATACGTACCTACGAAAGAATTCACCTTCAATTAAAACTCCTTAACTCACTAATAAAATCTAGAGGTGTAGAAGTTCGGGTAATCGATTATAGGGCAAAGACCCCATTTAGTAAAGAAGCGATGAAACCTCTCTCCCACACTGTTTACTAAAATCTGTTTTGAAGAGAAATTGTGTATACATGCCCTAGATTTACAAAATTGCTGATTGAAAACAAAGTTATGGGATTGTAAAGAGAAACCTACATGCAGAATACAAGGAGGTAGGTACTGTGATACCAGTCTCTCTAACATTGCCCCAGTTTAATGAAAGGACCTGATGGGAATCCAAATTTCCAGTGTCCCCACTGGTGGGCCAGCTAGTGGACCCGTTGGGAATATACCTTGGCGACTCTATTTATCCAAAATGTATAGGAAATTTTTCATCATCGTTATCAACCCAAATCGGCCCACTGCTGACCACGCTCGTACTGCCTAACTTAAGATAAGAAGATTAGGCCATAATCCACCTTGTTCGGTTTCTTTTATTAGACTGAGTGACGAGACGAGCAAGTCATTCACCTGATAGTAAGCGCTACGTCTGCCCGTAACAGTCACAGCACCACCCAGAACATGGAGATGCATAATCCTGCGCGGCACTGCACTGCGCTCCCTGAGACATCGGCTTTAAAGTCTCATATGCCCAGTAATTTCATGTTGAAGGCATAAAATAATGTGGAGTTGGTTATACGAGTACATTTGAATTTTTTTTCTTTTGTGTGACTAAGCGAGTTTTCACGCTGACTGTACAAACCTACACGTCTGTTTTTCCTTTTATGTAGGTATTTTAAGCAAATACCTACAAGTGCATCCTGAATGCCAAGGTCCGCCCACGCGCAAATGACCGCATCATTTGTGACTCAGCAATGTCGCGTTTCGCAAAACCAGTTTGCAAATTCCAAAATCATATTTTAAATCAGTTACCGCTATCAAAATGAGTCAAAAGGGCTTTTTACCTTATTTTCTTAATTTTCTTTTTCATTGTTATTGAACTTATTATCGTGTATGAATTATTGGCTGTAAGACCGCAAGCCGCGACTTTGGTCGCGCTTGTTTAAATCTTCTAAACACATTTACACGAAAATTTAGGCAAAAAATCCTGTTTTATATACATAGAGTCACGCCTTTCTCCCGTTGGGATAGGCAGAGACTACATCTTCCCAGCGGAAAGCAGTACACCGACTCCCTGGCATTCTCGGTGCAGAACTTTTTGAGTTTTTGAAGCGTACACAAACCAACATAACATTTTTATATATATAGATTAGGCGTAGTATAAATAACAATTTTCACTTTCACTTTGCCATTTATTTTGCAATCACAGGTAGACACTTTACTTTAATCAGTAATAGGTTTATATTGCTACAGATTATTAACTTATGTGTAACTATTTTTTATAATTTGCTTTTTTTGTACGTCATCATCATAGGCAGCTCATCCAACCCACTGCAGGGCATAAGCCTCCTCCCTCTTACGCCATTCGTCCCGGCTTTGGGCAGTTTGTACAACATTTTTTTTTACCTACCACGGGGTTCATCATCATCATCATCATCAACCCATAACGTCCCACTGCTGGGCACGGGTCTCTCCTCACTTTCGTGAGGAGGGTTAGGCTATTATCCACCACGGGGGCCCAGTCCGGATTGGTGGATAACATACCTACCTCCGAAATAATTCTCGGGTAGGTATGTGGGTTTTCTCACGATGTTTTCCTTCACCGAAAAGCGAGTGATAATTACGTACATAATTATGTGTTACAGAAACATGGTACGTGCTTGCATTGGGATTGGAACTCCCGACCTTCTGATTGGAAGGCGGACGTTCTCCCACTAGGCTACCACCACGGGGTTAAACAAAGAAAACTGTCGCACCCAAGTCACTTTCCGGTTATTCTCAGTTCTTCAAGGCCGGTTTATTTCTTTCGCAATAAACTCAAATAAAAGTACCACACATTACTGCGGATTGGCACGTGCTTTTAACAATGGGACTTTATAGGAGCAATTGCGGTGACAGCATGCCTTTCACACTTGCGCGATTTGTGGCTCGCAAGTTGCCTTGAATCGCTCGAGATGCAAATCTGTAGACGACACAGGACAAACTCCTTATTTCGTATTCAAAATGACAGGATATTTCTTGACGTACCTAAATCAAATTCTTGATTCCGATTTCAATGTAAGTTTTTTTTTATTAATTTTATCGCTTTTTTGGTTTAACATTGCGTGTCCATTAAGAGAGGCAAATGCGATTGGGGCAAAGTTGGAATGAACAAAAAATACTCTTGGCGCTTTTGTGACTGCTTATTTAGCAACTTAACAGTGTGACAGTGTAACAGTGTGACAGTGGTTTACCAGTGGGAAGACAGTACTACCAGTCGATAAAGTGGTACCAAATGTAGCTACAAAGCAGCCCCAATGTGAAAGTTCTAATCTACTAATAACAACAAAGTTTATTTGGAACAACAATCGCGACAAGAATGCCGTGTTTGATTGCGATTTGATTTACAATCGATTGTTTGTTTCAACAACAGGGCCGATTGCCTGCTTGCTGCCGGTTGCTCTGTATACGTTGCATTATTTACGTTTGTTGTGACGCACTTACGTTATGGCACTTAAGTATAATAGTGAATTTATGCTTTTTTATTATGGTAAGAGAAAAATACGCCAGGGAACTAAAATAAGTACCTACATAACGTTTTCAAAGAATAGCTGTACCAAAAAAAAGAAAAAAAAAAAGGCTGTATCAAAAAGGTTAGCTAGAAAAGTTACCATAGAGGTTAGGTCATCCAACAAAGTCCTTTCATACATTCATCTGTCAACTACGGAATTAAAACTATATAATTGCTACGTGTTCTTATTGTTTAACAGCTGTACCAATTTTCGTGTACTTAGATAGGGACAACAAAATATAATAATTCTTAATTGAACACCATAAACCTTAAGTAAACACAATACAATATACAATTAACAAACAGGTAGGACAATGGGCGGCCTAATCGCTTAGAGCAATTTCTTCCAGGCAACCTTTGGATGGACAGGAATTAAGTCCTTCCACAGTCCTTGACTACAAGCTAATCCACGCCGTAACAGATAAGGACCCAGGGTACGTCACTGCGGGTTGTCACTTCTAAGGCTTCGCCGCACTATTCGGAACGCCTATCCCCTTACTAATTCCGGTAAGGTTGGCAATATAAAAACGAATTTGAATAGCATTAAAAAAAAACAAATTTCTAAGAATTTTGTATAAGTAGGCAACAGTAATGTAGTAATTAGCACTTTAGATACAAATCAATATTAAACACCTGAAATGCTGAACCGGTTTTTTTTTTTCATTTTTGCGAATCTTTGGCACTGCATGTATTAGGATGTGAAGTTAGTATCGCAATAAACAAAGTCCAGAGCACACATTTGTTTACTCTCTCTAAAACCACAGCAACCAATCCCAACCTTATTACCGGAACATAGTTTTTTTTGTTATAATTGCACCGCACCTTTCACGACTGTCAACGCCACACTGAACTAACTTCACAGGGTTATAATGAAGTGTCCAGGTACACTTTTTTTTCTTTTTATTAACCTGTCTGATCCCAAATGTCTCCCTCTCTCCTTCCACTGATATCGCTCTATTGCTTTTTGTGGCCAGTCGCTCAAGAAAGCATCCAAATCGTCTCGCCATCGCTTTCTGGGTAATCCTCGGCGTCGTCGTCCGTCTCCAGGCATCCGCTGACTAGTATTGAGTAGGTACACTATTTGGGTACATAAAAATAATTACTTCTCTGACACTACTAGTGCATCGGATATACGCCCATTGAGGAAAATAGCACCAAGGTTATCTACGGGGATGCACAAACGAGAGACTTCTGTCCGCCAAGGACAAATATCTTAAAGCTGTGTGTAGACAAATCCCTTTTTGTACGTGTGTGCGTTGTACCAAGTTGTAGCGTCTATTTTGACGTACAAAAAGACCCCCGAGGATTGTCCCTCGTCTGTACTGGGGACAATATTTTTTTCCTGCCCCTACATCTAAAAGTACCTAGGAAAGGAAATGGAGTGGGAGGAAGCCTTTCGAATATAACTTTGTCTTTATGACGTAGTTTTATTGTGATTCATATGCCTACTATAGAATTAAAAACGAATAGGTTCTCTATTAACTTTTTTTTGTGTATACTGGGACAGAAGACGGACGGAGAAAACGATCAATTCATATAAAGTGTCCCCTTGCAAACTCTAAAAAGTCAAAATATCCAATACACAATCAAACATCTTTAATTTTTTTATTTCATGAAATTATGAACGTTTTCAGAAGATATCATGGTATTATAGAATCAGACGTAACTTGTAATCCAACTACAAAAGGATAACGGTAGTGCGTGTAGTGTAGTTCCGAAATAAGAAAACTACATTTCTACACGTAATTATATATTTTAAACCCATATTAACATAATATTTGAAACTTTGACAAATCAAGAAATAAGTTGAATATTGAAAACTAATCCTTAATAGCTAATCCCCTATACAATAATATCATCATCGGAATATATAGTGGCTTTACCCTGAACAAAATCAGCACCTTCTGCCAACAAATAATTGCTCACGAAATGGTTTTTAGAAGACCCTTTCATTATTAACTCAATGAGAACTTTTACTTCTTCCCTAGTTTCTCGATTCCAGTAATGCTTAACAACTCTTACAGCTTCATCAAAAAAATCTCCCCATAGAGCATAGGTACTTCCCAGTTTTTTTGTCACCCAATCATTCATTCCTTTCTTTACAATGTTAAATTCAGTAATGAGATATTTATATCCCATGATCTCAAATGTTTTGTCAATCAAGTCTATTAATATCCTGACTGCTTTTGTGCTATTGTTTATTTCAATATTAATACTGTGAAACATTTTAAATCTGTTTTTAATGATGCTTATGACAATAGAAATAAATTCACTAACTTCAGGCAGACTATTAGCAAGAGATTTCAATTCAGTGCTCATGATGATTGCGACGTCGTCATCCATAAAAGTTTTAAGTAACTTCTCATGTGTTCCAACAATTTTATGCAACATCTTAACTGTTATCATGAACTTATCATCTGGTAATAATAACATTCTTTTCAGTAATCCAACAACGTGATCCGAATAACCTGGAACATGCCTGCAGACGTATTTGTACTTACAAATATATTTTAAGCCGTCCTTCTTATCGTCCGCAACGGCCTTTTCTATTGTTTGAACCATCATTTTAACAAACGTCCTTGTTACATTAGATGCGTGAGATCTAGAGATCATATAATTATACATGAATTTTGATGCCTTAGAAAGTATATGGTTCGATGACACAATTATGTCTAACATGATAAATTCTCGGTCTATTTCGTCTACAACCTTCTTTTTACTTATAAAATTGAAATATTTGTCGAGCTCAGCAACATACGTCTTATCGGTTTTATGTAAGACACGACTTATATTTAAAGTTGAATTCAGATTTCCATGTATTATATGCCCCAGCAATTTTAGTTTGAGACCTCCTGCGTTTATTACGTATTTTCTTATGTCATCAACGAAATCTTCGTCTTCGTCTACGTCAGGAATGCTGTTGTCCATGGTCATATTGTTTGATTCGTTTGAATCATCAAAATCTTCAGGATGAGGTTCAACAGGGTTGTCTCGTTCATTATATTGTTCTTCACGGGCTAGGTATTTCAGTTCGGTTAAGTTAACCGCTATGCCATCAGTATCATCAAGTCCTATGGGAACGTCTTTATCGAGATCACCGAGTATTTCATTTCCAAATGATAATATGTTCAAATTAATTGGTATAGTTTTATTCTTACCTTTCTTCGTATCATTGTGTACACAACAAGAAGCTGTGATTTCTAAAAGAATATCATTATATCAGAAAGTAAACTGACCATAATTTTAATTAAGATAATGTGCTGTGTTTTCATAATACAATAATTATAACATCATCAAAACTTACGGTGCAAAAATGAAATGCTAAATAAGAGTAATATTTTGAAATTCATAGCCGATTCACTAAATAACGTAACCAAATTAAACTTAGAATTATGTGTTTATCAAGTAATAATTGTTTTTAGAGCCAATTAAATTAACGAGGGAGATAAAACGATTCTACAATAATAATTCTTGCTTCATAAAACTGGATGAATATTTAGTACCCGAGTATTTAAGTGCTTTATTTATTAAAAAAACCTAATAATTAAAATTCTTTAGATTGTTTGTTAATGATGATAGAATAGTTGATATGGTTGATAATTATTGAGACGTGGCAGCAGTGAGGGCAGCTACCAAATGCTAAACGACCGAAATCATTGTAGCTACAAGAAATAATTTCAAACCAACTACAAAAACCACTACATCTGCAATTTCAGCATTCACACATTTTGTGAAGAAGCATTTTAGTCAGCAAGAGACAGGAGATTTTATAATGGTATCAATCGAGATATTCCAGATAACTTAAAATCGCAACTTAATCAATCCATGATTAGTTTACAGTCAATAGCCAAAGAAACAAATCTTCATCTTATCCTTATCTACGTTTATATTTAATTCTATTTATTGCTTTACAATATAATGTTATTAAAAATAAGACTACACCACTTATAATACTTTATTTATTTAAGGAATTTGATAGTTTTCATGAAAAATATTATTGGATACATTTAAAACGCTGAAGTCTGGATCTTCATTGTGAATATTTACATATGTGGAACCTTTAGCCAGTAAATCATCAACTACAATATTATTTTCTGAATTACCCATAGCGACAAGTTCAGCAAGGACTTCGACTTCTTCCATTGTTACTAAATTCAAATTAAATTTTATTATATTTGCAGAATATTTGCAAAAGTCAGTCAATACCTTTCGCATATCTAATTCTTGCCGCTCGCTTTTTGGCCATGCTTTTAAAACTTCTTTAACATTATCAAATTTAATTTTATTTATAGCTTCACCTTCCATTTCAAACATTTTATCTATCAGTTCAGTCAGAATTTTTACTGCCATTGTCCTTGGTTTCGTTATATCTTCATCACTTTTATATGTTTTGTATCGATGGGTGATAATTTCTCTCAGAGTTGATAATGCTTCTCTCTCACCTCGAATACAAAGGTGTTTTAACATTGAATTTATTTTGTATACAATTTTCCCGTCTATAATAGTTTCGTAAAAAGGAGTCTTTATTACATCAACTTCTTTTAAAAAATTGACAATGACATGAAAATTTGAGTCCGATAGTTTTAGAATCTCAGTCAATAATTCAGCAACGTTATCGAAAAATGATGGAAAATTTCTGCAAATATGTAAGTTTTCACAGATATATTGTAAATTATCTTTCTTTTCATCGATAACAGCTTGATCCTTCTGCTTCGTGAGCATTAATATGTCGATTTCTGATGCGGCGTTATTCATCAGAGCATTGATATTGTCTAATAACCTTTTGGATTCGTTATGAAATATTTGGTTTGAAGTTTCCACTATATCTAAGAAATAAAATTTCTTATCGATTCCCATTTTAACTTCATGTTTACCCATAATATCGAAATATGTACCTAATGCGGCAATATATGCATCAGTGACATTTTGCAAATCTTCAGATATGGTGAAATTTGAATTTAGAATATTTTTATATAAATGTCCCAGGGATTCTAGCTTAAATATTCCTTCTTTTGACACATGGGCAAAAACCGAATTCCTTTCTATTATATCTATGTCTTCATCGTCCAATGTATTATTTGCTTTGATAGAGGTATTATATAATTTATATTGTCTTGTTTTTATTTTCATATTATTTTTTACTTCTTTTAAATCTTGTTCTACTTTCGCAGCATACTTAGAAAGCTTTGTTAAAGAATTCCCATGTAATTTCACATCCGCTTTAAAATTGAAGCACCAAGACATTGACAAATCTATAAAAAAAAACACAATTATAAATGGGTTATGGCAAGTCGTCATACATATCAGGTTCCTTCGAGCGTTATTTAAACATAACACATTCAATACTTACTACAGTATAAAAATACAGAGAAAAACAATCCAATTATACTCATTTTCGAACACCACTCACCAAAGCTTAAAGAGAAATAACTGGTAAAACTCTTAATAATATTTAATTAACTAAATCTTTACGAGAACTTAAAATTGATAAAATATTCACTTAATTAAATGTAGTAGCGAGTAATTAAAGAACCGTAAGAGATAAGACTATTGATAGCTTATTTGGCACAGCGACAGAACAGCATTTTCTTATAACTTCAGAACTTTAACAATTTAATTATAGGTTGAAGTTAAATGGTTTCAGCTGGTTTAGAATTTTTAATAGATTTGCAATTTTCCACCAAATTCAATAAAATAACAGCATCTGTAACTACAACTAAGTGAAGCTAACACAATCTAAGCACCGGCCATCACCAAATTCTAAATGCCTGTACTGCAAATGTCCCCAAATTCGTTGAAAGGGTTGCAGTCCTTGCCAGTTTATCCCCTACTGGCCAAGAAACTGAACAGGCCGAAATTCCAAATGTCCTAGACAACCGGTTGGCTGGAGGAAGACTAAGAGAAGCTACGTTCTTTCTATAGAATGACGCTGGATTCAGTGAACCCTAATATTGTATTTATGTAGGTAGGGTTCCTACAAGAGACTGTTCGTGATATAACCAATCTTTAAGTAGGGCTCCCGACAGAGTCTGCCTTTGCTATTATATTTATTAAGCAATATAGTTCAAATTTTACTAAGTTTCGATTTGAAGGACGCTATGAAAACTACAAGATATAGAATGATTCATTGCTGATTATTTATTTCGGATTCTCGGACAAATTTTGAGCCCTTGGTGAATAAGTCATCACGCTCAAGAGTAACATTTTCTGACGTTTCAGACATAATAACGTTATTGAGGATCTTTGCTTCTTCTTTTGTATCGTGATTCCAATGAAATGTAAGCACGTCTTCAATGGTGTTGCAAAAATAAGTTAAAATCGTATGCAGGTCATTGTTTTCACCTATCGCCCATGCTTGAAGATTTTTTATAACATTACCAAACTCAATTTCAAGAAAATCTTCACCACGTTTTTCAAATGCAGTGTCAATCATATCAATAAGTATCCTAATAGCTTTTGTTTTTATTTCTCCGTTTGCCTTTTTAAACATTTTGTATCTTTTAACAAGAATTTGTTGCAGGGCTGAGAAGATATTTCTTATCTCTGGAAGATTATCAGTTAAAGATATTGTTTTTAAATGTATATTGAGTGCAGTTTCGTCATCCATGATACTTTTGATGAGTGGCTCTTTCTTTTTTGCAATTTTCCTTAATTCTTGTAAAATTGCTCCAAATTTAGTCTCCTGAAGTTTTAACATCTTACCTAGTAATACAGCTAAGTAATCAGAAAAAGCTGGAAAGGGCTTGCAAATTCTAAAATGTTGACAAACATACTTTAAATTATATTTCTTTTCAGTTACAATTATCTGTTTTATTTCTTCAGATAAGTATGTATCATCTACATCCTGCTTCTGATTAATTTTCCCAGCTATTGTCTTTATATCTACAAATAACTTGTGAGATTTAGTTGAGAATATTTCGTTTGCTGATTCAATTACGTGTAGTATATATAATTCTTTTTCTATTTCGAATTTCACTGTCTCGTTACTAATCACATGGAAATATGTTTTTAGTTCAGTGTTATAACCCCGAGTAACATCACGAAGAAGTCCAGCTATATCTAATGTATCACTGAAATGATTTTTAATCATATGTCCGAGGGAATTCAGACTCATAATTCCTTCCAATGATATCTGTGTCTTTAAGCCCGCAACTAATTTCTTGACATGGCTTGCGGTATTTAACATAATATCCGTATGCCTTTTTTGCAAACGTGTGCTTTCATTTTCCATATTAGCTCGAGCCTCGGGAATATTATCTGATGCTAGGTTTCTCATCTTTATTTGCAAGTCCTTGATTTCATTTGCTTTTGTATCTTCGAGTAGGTTTCTTTCAAGTCTTTTCTTGAAATCTTTTCCCAAATTGATCGTCCCTTCAATTTGCAGATCATAGCACCAATAAATTGAACATTCTGTAAAGGTATAAGTAATTCCTGCTCTTAATAATATCCATGAGGATAAATTTTCCGCATTGGTTACAAATTCAATCTGATTGTCTTTGAGTCTGATTTCAAGTTGGTGACCAATCCGGATTGGGCCCCCATGGTGAATTAAGGCCTAATCCTCTTCGCGAGAATGAGGGGAGATCCTTTCTCAGCAGTGGGCGATATGGTTAGATGATGATCCAAAACATTCTCGGATACTTATAAATCTTGTACACTAGCATACAAACAAACACAATGAGCAAGATAACTTGAATACTTTATAAGACGTATGCCCATTTTCCCTAACCTCATCAGCGTTGACAATATTAAAAATTATTCTGTGTTCTGTGCTTTACCTTTCAGTACCTAAAGAACACAGAACATAGAAAAAAAATAAAAAAAAACTAATTTTATTATAATCTGTACAGCGTTCAAACACACATACTTACATACGCCACGTTTTTTACGTTGCTTTGGTTAGAAATCAGTTAAATCCTCTCAGAAATATGAAATCTGAAGAAAACAGATATTTTTTACCAATAATACTTACGATGTACAAATGCGACGGAAAATAATAATATTAATCGCATATTAATTATTCACAACCACCCAGGCAGTAAATAAACTGATTATTAAACTTACATAAAAGTGGTATTGCCTACTGTGTAATCTAAAAAAAAAACTTACATATCTTTTTATAATTATACATAACACCAGTTCTTACTTACTCGGTTCATAAAAATTAATGAGCAAAAGTGTAGGCAAGTAATAAAAATTTAATAAAAAAATTCATTCAGAATACTTTTAACTTGGATTCGAAAAATTTTAAAAAGCATGAAGGGAAATTTTTAAACGTCAAACGTACATAACAGAGTAAAAAGTTACCGGATGTATTGCAACACTCTTTGCTGGTACCTACTTTTGGGGGGTCAGAGTGGAATTAATAAATACAACCAATTAAGTATTCTTCTTATAATTTTTTTTTAGTTTTAGTACATATGTATTATAATTTTATTCCCAGCAATTCCTCAACAGCCTTCGCTCCCCGCTGCCTGTCGCGCTCCATATTCAACCTTTCCCGTCCTTTATTTTCACATAGTTATAGATGGCGCCACCAACACCCACTACCGCGATTAAAAGAGATCGAAAATGCATCACCTATTTATTCTGTGGCATCAGACAAATGAGATATTGCCAGGTATAGTTTATTTATTTATTTATTTAATACTTTATTGCACTGATCTGATTAACTAACTAGTACAAATGGCGGACTTAACGTTAAGAGCATTTTTATTACTAGTATGAGCTAACACTACTGTGCATTCAGTTTGTATCGTGCGTTTGATAAATGCAAGTGGCGATTAGTTCGCGAGTCCTGAGGCGAGCCTGCGGCTGAAGCACACTGTAAATCACTCCCGCTAGTTTCGGACAACGGCCGGATAGTTAGTAGTGGCCTTGGGTGTTTTTAGGGCTGATACGAAGAGAAAACGTGTATCTACTAGTTTTCGATGAAAAGCCCGCCTGGGGAAGTACCTTTGCCTGATATTCATCTGCCAAGCACTAGTGTGCAAAGATTACTGTTTCCAGCGAAATTACTGTGCGTATTAGAACCGATGAACCGATGTGACGGGTGACGAGCGCAGTGCAGTGCCATAATGGATAGTTGCTGAGTGGCATTGTAGCTGTTATGGGCAGGCGTGGCGCTTATCATCAGGTGAACGAGTTGCTCATCCCGTTACTTAGTAATATTAAAAAAAAAAAACAGAAATCGATTGCAACAAAACAAATAGTATTGAAAAAAGAAACTTTTGGTATATCATTATTCCTTATTGTTATTTTCTTGAGATAAAAGAGGAAACGTCAAAAATAAGACCAATACCTACAAGAAGTTTCTAATTAATATACTCGAGTAATTTTTGATAGTTTAGCAGCCCTGTCACTTCTAAAATTATAATAAAGGCGTGTGCGCATTGTAAAACCGGCTTATGTGCAGACCACACCTAATGCGGAACAGTGTGTCCCGTTCCTAACGGATACTGAATCTACTTTACTGATTTTGTTATTTTTAATAATGGGAGATAAACTGGTGCCATCTAGTGTCCAATTGAGAGGAAATTCAGACTAAAGAAATTAAAAAAAATTGAAAAATATAAATTATGAATGATTATATTGGTTAAACAGATATAGCATAATATAGTAGATTCAAAATATCTGAGCCTTACTAAGACTTGCGAAATAATGCAAACCAAAAAGTAAGGTGACCGAAATTGAAAAATCTGAAATTACCACCAAAGCTCGGTGGCCACAGTAGATGGTAAGCGCTACGCCTGCCCATAGCAGTTACAGTGCCACCCAGAACCCCGCATTGCATTATCCTGCGCGGCACTGCACTGCGCTCGTCACCCTGAGACATCGGCTCTAAAGTCTCATCATCAACCCATATATTAACGTCCCACTGCTGGGCACGGGTCTCTTCTTACTTTCGTCAGGAGCGTTAGGCTATAATCCATCACGGGGGCCAGATCCGGATTGGTGGATCACCTACCTGCCTCCGATATAATTCTCATAAAGTATCATATTGCCAGTAATTTCGCTGGAAACAGTGCCCTTCAAACAGGAGCACAGTAATGTTTGCACACTACCGCTTGGTGTATGAATGAATATGTGGCAAAGGTACTTTCCCAGGCGGTCTCTTGCAGAAGAGGTCTTCTACTACAAAGGTATAGAAGAAAAAGAACTACCTATCGATAACACAAGTAGCAAGTAACTCAGTCACGGAAACGCATCATAGATTAAAAGGCCAGATAGCGTCCAGACGGTACACATCCCTCAAAGTGCGCAAGATTCCTGGCGTGCCTACGTTTACAGTTAGCGTGTCGTCGCCAGGATAATTCCGCTGTGATTCGCTGCGATGACGGCGATATGCAGACGGAGTGATCGCGGATTATGCGTGGTGGAAGTGATGGGACATTCTCAACGACAATCTGGATCCCCAAGACAAAAGACCTCCCATCATCTCCATGACGTCTCATCATAATGTGGATCTGATAAGACCGCCCATTGTGACACTAATTTTCTTTATTCTGAAAAGTTTTCTTTATTCTGTGGTGTTTCATTAAATAGTAGTGGGAGGCCTCTTCTGCAAGAGACCGCCTGGGGAAGTACCACACCTTTGCCAGATATTCATCCGCCAAGCAGTAGTGTGCAAACATTACTGTGTTCAGGTTTGAAGGGCACTGTTACCAGCGAAATTACTGGGCATATGAGACTTTAGAACCGATGTCTCAGGGTGACGAGCGCAGTACAGTGCCGCGTAGGATTATGCAATAAAAAGTTCCAGATGGCACTGCAATAGTTATAGGCAGGCGTAGCGCTTACCATCAGGTGAACGACTTGCCACCCGACACCAATCTGAAACTACAACCTTGATACAATCACTTTTGATAAGTTATGTGCTGATTTTCATAAATTATTAATTAAGGCATCACGATCACGTGCAGAAATCCTGACCCCTAACAAGGATTCCCAGTATCTAGGGAATCGGGAACTACGAGGACCATGGTCCAACACCCAGACTGAGCAAATATTTGTGGTTCACATAAATCATCGCTCCATGCTTCGAAGGAGATGGTTGGAAATTCTTTTGTACGTAATCCTTTATTTTATGATCTTGGGCACAATAACCTAGTTTTCCTTTCCAAGCCCTTGATCATTCCGTCAGTCTGCAATGAGGAAACATCATTATCATCATCATCATCATCAACCCGTAACGTCTACTGCTGAACACGGGTTTCCCCATACTTTCGTGAGGAGGGTTACGCCATAATCCACCACGGGGACTCGGTCCGGATTGATAACATATGCTCACTTTCTTTCTTGCTTGCTTTCTTTCTTGCTTTCTTTTTTTCTTTCTTTCTTTCTTTCTTTCTTTCTTTCTTTCTTTGTTTCTTTGTTTCTTTCTTTCTTGCTTGCTTGCTTTCTTTTTCTCTCTCTTTCTTTGTACTTATCCGATTTCCTCTAACTCCATTGCCTTGGACCAAACTAAATAAGCATTATAAATCAGGTAGTTGCCCTATGAAAGGCTCATAATACGACGGATGCATAGCCCTTCTCTCATTGTAGGTACTTTGTAATAAATTAAGCGCATTCACGGCTATTTCAAGACTATGCTATTAACACTGTTTCCTTTATGTAGGGTCGTGTGTAATGCGCTTTACAAAGTTTACGATTTTAATGTAATGTACAAATCAGCGGTATAATTAGGTATATGGTTACAAATTTGCAAGCACAATTGGTTTAATACGAGGGTGAATCAAAAAATTCTTGGAATCAATATTAAAAAATGCAAAGATTTAAATAATAATATTTTATTTTTCTACATAATCTCCCTCCAATGCAATGCATTTAGAATAACGCGTTTCTAACTTCCTTATTCCTTGTGAAAAAAAATTATTTTCTTGACTCTCGAAAAAGTCCTCTACGGCAGCTATAACCGCGTCATTATCGTGAAATTTTGTTCCACGAATTTCCTCTTTTAATTTTGGAAATAAGTGAAAATCACTTGGGGCTAAGTCCGGAGAATATGGTGGGTGGTCAAGGAGATTGAAGCCAGCACAGCGGATTGCGTTGAGCGCAACTTCCGATCGATGAGCAGGAGCGTTATCTTGAAGGAACAACACGCCCAACGACAGTTTTCCACGACGTTTTTCTTTAATCGCTTCACGCACTTTCGGGATTAAATTTGCATAATAGGGTCCAGTAATCGTCTGGCCTTTTGGCATGTAATCAATAAAAAGGATTCCTTCACTATCCCAGAACACAGAGGCCATAACTTTGCCAGCGGTAGGAGCAACTCGAAATTTCTTAATGGATGGAGAGGATGGTCGTTTCCAAGACATGCTTTGTCTTTTAGTTTCAGGATCAAAATGGTGGACCCACGTTTCATCCATGGTGACAAGACGACGGCAAAAATTATCCGAATCACGCTGGAACATTTCGAGATTACGCTTGGAAATTTCCAAACGTCGCTTTTTGTTTTCGTCGGTTAACAACCCATCTTGCAGACACTTTTTTGAACCCCAGTGAATCAATTAAAATGGATTGAACGCTACCAAAAGATATCTTTAGGATCTCAGCTATATGTTTTATAGTCATTCTTCTGTCTTCCAAAACCAGATTCTCAACCTTTTTGACATTTTCTTCTGTAACGGAGGTTGAAGGCCGCCCAGAACGCGGGTCATCTTTACAGCTTGATCTACCTCTTTTAAATTCAGCCACCCAGTACGCAACCGTAGAATAGGGTACAGCATCACCCCCTAATGTCTGCTGAATGTCCAAAAAAATTTCCTTCGTAGACATTTTTTTCAAACTGAGATATTTTATCACCGCACGTAACTCACTTTTATCCATAATTTTGACTTTTTAGCAACTCGTTGCACAAAAAAATTTATTACATGCGAACGAACTGACAAAAACAAGTGACAGTCTGCATAAATATAGTGTGATAGACACTCTTTAATTTGAATATCGAACTTGATCCAAAAAGGTTTCATATATATGCACTTCTAAGAACTTTTTGATTCACCCTCGTAGTTAATTGGTTGGTTTTGAAGGCTATTAGATGAAAGCGGGAAGACCTATAGCTAGATAGAGAGACGACAAGATTGCATTCCGAGGGTAGGCAGAAAAGACCTTACCAAAATGGTTACAAGTTGAGATAGAATAATTAAAACATTGAAATACCTTACAGACAATCCTATCCTACTAATATTATAAATGTGAAATTTTCTTCGCCAGATTATCATTCAGCAAGCAGTAGCGTGCAAACATTACTGTGTTCCGATTTTAAGGGCACTGTTTTCAGCGAAATTACTAGGCATATGAGACTTTAGAGCCGATGTCTCAGGGTGACGAGTGCAGTGCAGTGCCGCGCAGGATTATGCAATGCAAAGTTCTGGGTAGCACCAAGTTATGTGTAGCTGGGTTTAGGTGAAGGACTTGTTCGTCACGTCACTCAGTCAAATAAAAAAAAAGAAAGCTGTCAACTTAGGCGAAATTAGAAATATACATTTCCACTTTTTCACTTGTTAAAGTAGATTTATTTATTTGTTTGCGGGAATAATTCCGATTAGTAGTGTACCTCTGGTACTGTAAAACTTGACATTAGTATATGAAATGCAGTCGCTTAATGACTAGCTATTTACGTAATCTTGCGTCGTTAAGCATATAGGTTATCTAAGGCAAATTGCTTAGCTCTACATTATTTAGTTAAGCTAGCATGCACTAACTAATAAGTAATTATACCATGGTTTATTTATTAGTTACCTAGTTACATAGTTTAATTAAACTTCACTTGTTAACCAGTACGTTTGTATAATTGGGGACAAATGTTGTACCTATGTAAATTTTACCCAATTTCCGTTGTTCGAATGATTTGTAATAATAATTATAGTTCATTTGTTTTTTATTTGTTTTAGCCTCTCGAGTTCTAATTTTCGGTAATCTGCTAAACCTTCCGAATAAAAATAAAAGAAAAACAAAAAGGGGGTGTGTAATTAAATAATGTACCTACACACGTAAGAAGTGAATTAATTCTTTTTTATTTGTCTCTCATTCTGTTAAGAGATGTCAATCAATACGAAACCTTTTTAAACCTTTGTATACCTCTTACTCCCAAACTCTTGGTCTTATTTCTAACTTCTTTCAATAAAATTTCATGTGTGTGCCATTTATTTCATCATGGCGCGTGACGGTCGAGCGTAACAGAAAAGTGTGACTGTTGCTATAAAATTTGTCCCTTACGTCGATAAAAATATTTCATTTTAAAAAGAATAAAGAAGAAATTGAAAGTAATAGAAACCCAAAAACAAAACACGAACGAATTTAATAGAATAGAAAATAATAGAAAAGCCACAGCTTAGAATCTATCTGTCCACATACTCAATTTTAGTAATGGGAGGCCTCGTCTGCAAGAGACCGCCTGGAGCGCAGTGCAGTGCCGCGCAGGAGTATGCAATGCAGGGTTCTGGGTGGTGCTGTGACTGTTATGGGCAGGCGCAGCGCTTACCATCAGGTGAACGACGAGCTCGTCTCATTCAGCCAAATTAAAAAAAAACAGAGTCCTCTGAAGATAATTCTATGAGCAAATAACAATAGCAATGACATTACTCTCGTTAATAAGGTCGGCGTAATTTAATTCCCATTTTATCGTAAGTCCGCTGCGAATATGCCAAAAAAAACAAAAACAACCGGGAAGTGACGGCCGACCTTGACTGTCACTGTCAGTTGTCAGTGACTTGTGGGCGGGAACATTTGTCGCATGTCGAACTCGAATTGCAAGTTGGATTGGAACTCAAGGTAGCGTTGTATGCACCTAATGTACTGAATGTCTTATACATAAGGGTTGGCACATGTCAGGAGGAAAATGCGTCGACCGTATCATCGGTCGTGTCTATTCGGACTGGTTGAATGGTTTATTGAAGTAAAACTTCTCTACGCACGCTTGACTTGGAGGGTAAGCTGGTGAATGGGTTACGAAAAATGTGATCGGGTGGGGCGAACGGAAGTTGAGAGGGAGATATAAGTTAATGAAGATAGAAACAGAGAGAGTTACGTTTCGTATATTTCTTAAAATATCTTTTATGTTTTTTTTTGAAACATTGTATTTGAAATTTTTATTAGATTAAGTTTTATTTCTACTAGGTACTAGGTCCTAGAAATAATTAATGTCATTTTGAGAACTGGTCCTCATATTATTAGCCGTTCCTCACTTTGGGGAGGTATTTGACCTCTGTGGTACAGCCCGTGGCTCGGTCTCGATTCAATTTCGAATTACCTATTATGTGTGAAACTTCGTGATTTTTTTATGCTATAGTTTCCCATGATTCTCTCTTTATAGGGGTTTGCTGAGGTAAAACGTTTAGAATTTTATTACAATAGGAAATTTTATTATACGGGCGACCCCACAAATTGCTTAGTTTTATATTAGGAGGATGTGTTTTATATCTATCGGATGTGCCAACCCTAGAGGTTTTATGAACTTAGTTGGGAAATACGCGAACTATTTTTTATGTTTTGGCTTCGTAATATTATTACATTGATGCGGTGTCAACGCAAGTATCTATTAGGTTACCTATACCTATTCGTGTAGTTAGTATTTATTTAACACGTTAAGTGCTGAGAACACAACTGTCGTGTTTTTCATAACTTGTCGTTTCAAAACACAACTGTGGTGTTTGTTGTATGGGAAAACACTGTGGAGTGTGCAGAGTCGCATCCGTGGCTAGACAAGCAAATCGGCTCAACAGTGAAAGTGTTAAAAGTCAATAAAAAAATCAGTACTCCAGCCAAGAAATAGGCCTCCGTGGCGCAGTGGGTGATGAGCCGACAGAGAAGCTTGAGGTTGCGGGTTCGATTTCCACACAGGGTAATGATTTGTGTGAACCGCAAATATTTGCTCTGAGTCTGGGTGTTTGTATCTAGATTCAAACAATCAGGTTCTATGAATGTGATTGTGATGCGTTATTATTAATAAGTCGCAGCCTACGTCACGATTCACCAAATTGGTGGATGCTTTACTGAATGATTCTTTATCAGTTTTGGAAATAGTTCCAAATTACTTACCTACAGGTTTTTTATATTTGTATCATTTTGCCTACACTCATGCATGTAATTAACGACCAATATTATAGACTAAACTTTGAGATAAAATTATCTACAGAATCAAGCACGTCTTTTTTTCATACTTAATATTTTCATACTTTCGGGAATCAGACAAACCAGTCAAAATGCATCACATAGCAAGACAAGACGCGTAGGTCGCCTAGGTTTTTTTTTCATTTGACTGAGTGACGAGACGAGCAAGTGGTTCACCTGATGGTAAGCGCTACGCCTGCCCACAACAGCTACAGTACCACCCAGAACTTTGCATTGCATAATCTTGCGCGGCGCACTGCGCTCGTCACCCTGAGACATCGGCTCTAAAGTCTTTTTATTATGATGCCAAGTAATTATCCAGGTTTATCGAATTCAAGTCATTCCGTTCGCTTTGCAAGGTGATCCACCTAGTTTCTTATTAATATCTCGTTTATCTGTCTAGATTACGAACTGAGTTATATAAGTGCGATTAAGTGGCCTTGGGTTGGTTTCAATCTAGTGGCTATGAAAATACTTGCATTTTTATCAATCCAATTAGGTAGGTATATCAATGCAGAAGCAATAGTAGCCTGGTGGGAGAACGTCAGCCTTCCAAGACAAAGGTCGTGGGTTCAAATCCCAATGCAGGCACGTATGTATAAAGCATAATTATGTACGTAAATATCACTCGCTTTTCGGTGAAGGAAAACATCGTGAGGAAACCCACATAACTACCAGAGAATTATTTCGGAGGCAGGTATGTTATCAACCAATCCGGACCGGGCCCCCGTGGTGGATTATGGCCTTACCCTCTTCACGACAGTGAAGGGAGACCCGTGCTCAGCAGTGGGACGATATGGGTTGTTGATGATGGATAATCTATGTAGATAGCAACGGTTTTTAAAGCTCACTGGGAAGAAAGAAGAAAGTAAAATATACCTTTTTTTTTTTTTTTTTTTTTTTTAACCCGGGGGAAATGTCCTTAGCATACCTCGACCTCGGGGGAGGCCGGTTGGTTATGTGGGGCTCCCCCGCCAGCACGCATCTACTGACGCGCCTGACTGGGTGTACCCACTAAAAACCCCGGGATGTTCTCCTCTCCGCATGTTGGGGTGGACGCGGGCTCGCGATTGCGCTTCCACGACCACCCCTGAAGTAAAATATACCTAATTAATAAGTTGTTAACTACTTATAATTTAAAACTTACTAAGTTTTGCTATGTTAGCTTTGCGTAATATTACATAATAATTTACCATTTTGCAAAATTTTAGGTATTAATTATATAACAAAATTATGTACTTGAATAGTTGAATATAAAAATGTTGACCCTGGCTAAATGCAGAAATCATGCGAAGTCGAAACGTAAAGAATAAAACTACAATCTTAGGTTTTACCTACTCTTTCACGATTAAATAGCAAAATTTAGGGGTATTTCTCCAAATCAGTCAAATTTCATCCGCATGAGTATGAGTGGATCCTATTAAAAATATGTCTCTCTTTGTCTAAAAACACGACGACGAAAGAGTCACAATGAAAAAATTATAAAGAATTGAGAGCAAAGCTTCAGGAGTCTCCGGAAATGAAATTTACTGTTCATAATCATTATTTTCTAAACTTATAACAACTTGAAATGTCTAAACTATTACCATAGAATAGTTAATAGCCCAGCGACCCCTCCGCAGAATTTACCTATACGGGAGAGGGGGATCAACCGATGACGTTTCGTTTCGTCCGCCGCGCGCCGCTCATGCCGCGCCGCGCCGCGCGCGCTTGCTTGATGCTTGCCAGTTGCCAGTCCGCCGCGTCGCGTCTCATAGGTTGTACGTGTGTCAACGCTCGTCGCAGTTAACTCAAAATCCGATCCACCGCATTGAACTCAACAGTGAACACAACAATCAACAGTGATCACAAACCTAGTGCGTCTATAGTGGACTGAACCTTGTGCATTGTGCTCCCGGACGAAACCAATCTTTCTAACATCTCCGTGCGTTCTACACCGCGTGAGTACCATTTTAAAGATATTTAACTGTACTTTGTCGAGGCACGCCGGTTCTTAGAGTAGTTGCAGGTATTCGCGGGAAAAAGTTGTGTTCAACACACGTTTGACTTAGGAATAAATATATAACTGGGCCGCAGAAATAAACCAGATGTACCTACGTGGTTATATTCAGCCGTGCATGAATCCGCCCGCGAAGTCTCCTAACAAATGACGATCGCCTGTTAAAAATTTCTTTGATTCCGTCTTTGGATGTTCATAATTACAGTGTTTAGAAAGTAGGTAGATATATCGTCTGCCTAATAGTTTTAGGCATAGCTTTCGATACATAATGTCTGCCTATGTTAGGCTGCCGGTTGCCGGTGCAGAACAAGCTTACTTTCTGTGAGATCTAGGCTACATAACTATCTGGATCTAACCTAGGCAGCTATTGCTGGAATCATTATTCTTCTATGGTTAGAATCTTGTACCTACGGCATCAATATTTAGACTGACCATCACGCGAGGAAGTGTTAACAGTCACGAATTGTTTCGTCTAAGCGCTGGACCGTTTCACCTGACTACGGAAAAGCCAAAAGAAATGGTAATTTCAATAACACTTCCAAATCCTATACATAGATCCAGAGACCTAACCTTTAACTAGGAATCCTTGTAACTAGGGAATAAGAAACTACGAGGACCAAGGCTTCCATAACACCCAGACCCGGAGCAAATACACCCGTATCTAGTTCACACAAATAGGTAATTGCCATGTGCGGGAATGACGCCCGCACGTCAAAGTAAATAGTTGACTATTACCTCATCATCATCATCATCATCATCACCATCAACCCATGTCGACCCACTGCTGAGCATGGGTCTCCCCTCACTTTCGTGTAGAGGATTAGGCTTCAATCCACCACGGGGACCCGGTCCTAATTAATTGGTGGACAGCATACCTATCTCCGAAATAATTCTAGGCTTTCCTCACGATGTTTTCCTTCACAGAAAAGCTACACAAGTTTATAGAATACATATGTTTTTTTTTTACATGAAACGTATTGGTATATGCCTACACTGGGATTTGAACTTACGACCCTCTCTCTACCACAGAATAGATGGTACCCTCTACCTGGAAGGCGGACGTTCTCTCGCTAGGCAATCATCGCAGTTATGAATATTTTTTTCTAATTCTGACAGTGTTTAATAAAGCCGAAGATGATATCTAGCGCTTAGCACCCTAACCGGTAACATTAGCATTTTAGTAGTCAAAACCGCCAGCTTTTTGCTAATTATGTCAGATTCAGAGGTGCTTGCCCCCAACTTCGTCAGTTTTGGGGCAATTTTGTGGGCACGCATCAGTGGGCAGGCGAGATGGAACAGCTGTCGATACTCATAGATTCGGTTGTTTCTTTTAATGCTGCCATCGGTTCTACCTAGGTTTATGTAATGGTTGGCCTCTTCCGCAAGAGACCGCCTGGGGTAGTAGTACCTTTGCCAGATATTCATCCGCCAAACAGTAGTCTGCAAACATTACTGTGTTCCGGTTTGAAGGACACTGTTTCCAGCGAAGTTACTGGGCATTTGAGACTTTGGAACTGATGTCTCAGGGAGTTTGCGTTCCCTATTGAATAGACCAAGGTTCAAATTTGTCGGTTTCCTTGCGAAATAACTTGCTAAAATAAACAAATTCTTTATAAATTTCTCCTTGACACGGCGCATGGCGTGCTGCAATCTTCATTGTGCAACGTTGCATTTGCAATGTTAATTTTTGATACCATTTTAGGAAACACTGCATAAATTATAATTCAATTATTTTTCTTACTTGAATGTGGCTACTTTTTCTAAATGTGGCAAAAGGAAGTTACAGAGGATTAGGGGATAAGATAGTCTATGTAACTACCTGTCTAGGTACCTCTGGTGATTAATAATCGAAACAAAAGGCCTCACTAATCATTGGTTTAAATAGTTTTGTGGAAGAATGAAAAACGTCCATAGTTATCATTAAACTTTGTAAAAAAAAAAAACTTCTACTATCGCTTTGATTCGATGACAAGCTATTCTTCTTTTAGAAACCACGTTGACATAAAAGAGCTAATTAGGAAACGAATAAAAACCAACCAAAACAGATTTGTGAGAGGCGTTTGACTTAGTAGACCATGGCAAAATCGTCTATTTTCAACTTTATCGCTATTGTTTTAGAGTTTTAAAAGAACTTCACGAACTTATTCAGTATATTTTTTGCGTAGGAACGATCTGTGCATACCAAAGTACTAATAATATTATCAGATTAGCGTGACTTCGTAACAGGATTACCTCAAGGACGCGCTCTAAGCCCCTTCCTTTATAGTCTCTTCAAAAAGTAAATTATACTATTACATAAAATTGATTTACGTGACTAGTTAGGATATTACCTATTACCTATGGAGATAGTATTTAGTTTTTGCAACAGCAGCGACGATTCTACGATGGTGATTAACTTGCAACATGAATTTAAAAACTTCATATTTCTCCAAGAATTAATTAATTTATTTATTTATTTATTAATATAGCACAGCCACATCGTACACATTAATACATAATTAGATGAGTATGGACAAGGTACAATTCTGATGTGTACGACAAGTACGGCGTACATTACATTCACCGTGGGTGCTCGACGAGCCAAAAACAAGTTTCAATATGAGTAGTACGTAGTTTAAACAATAATAAGGAAAATAAGAAAATTAATGAAAAAAAGAATTTAAATTTTGTTAATTACAAATAAAATAAAATAAAAGAAAAACTTAAATTAAACATATTTGTCTTCTGGAGGACTTTGTAAGTATGGACTGAAGTGGGTTAGAACTTTGCGCTTGAAGCTAGGTAAAGAGAGTCATGGAAAACATCGAGATCAGGTAATTTGTTGGCTAGTTCATTGTATTCGTTGCAGATACGAGTTGAGGGGTTTAATATCAGATTTGAAAGGAAAATAAACAATGTCAAAGGCTTTAACTGGTGTAATGCAGTAAATGATTGTAGTGATTTATTCAAGGTGAATACCGGCTTTGTGAGCCGTAATTAAATACAAGCTGAAGAGAATGGAGCCGCGGATAGGTAAATAGAATGCCCACGCAGGTTGACAGATAATACCATGTTGATATTACTGAGTGAGTTTTTCAACGGGGCTTGGAATGCCAAATCCGACACTATAATACGCAATAAACGAGTCATTTTGTTTATTTCACACACACTCACTGTCACATACACACATGCCTTCAAATATTCATTGACGGCGTGTCCTTATATTCCCGATTCGCAGAATGAACAAATCAGTGTTATAGGATAAGTTTATTCATGGAAGGAGTGGAACACTAACCAGCACTTGTGGTTTTATCGAGAAAATTATACAGATCTCTTTCTCCTGAGTTTTCTCTATTTCCTATTTTGTTTTGTTACTTCTCACGCTTCATAATTTATCTCTATCCTAAAGTTGCGGAAAGAGATCAGTTTTAGCGATAAGTCCTCCCATTGTAGTAATTTACACGTAAGTAGTTGTTTATGTTTGTGAAGCTACCTGGGGAATTTGCAACTGTTAAGCAATAAATCATTTTCTATTCTATGCTACTATTTCTAGAAAATGCCTTATGCGTAATTGCCTACTATTAGTTATTGAAAATGACTGGCTTATTAATATTTTTTGAAGTCATAAATAATGCAGTCCTTACTCATTATTCTAGCTGCCTTGATTAAATAACCTACTTGGTCGTCCTTTATCAGAGTACCTACTGGCCTCTTACTTATTTTATCTTGGCATTTCGTTCGCAAACTCCATTGTTGTGAGTTTTTGTCGTTATCTTTAAATCTTAAATGTGCCGGACCTTTTTGTTTCTTTGTTTTTATGAGTTTTTTTGTACTGTCCTTGGTCAGTTCAGTGGACGAACTTGCAAGGTCTTGAATTTCTAGCATTGTTCTCGACACCTGATTTGTCAATATTTTCACCGGGCAAATCTTGTTTGTAGGATTCTGTCACCTGTATCGAAAGGATCCAAGCGAAACTTTTTGTTTTGAGAGCTTTGTCAGCGATAAAATCACCTATTTTACCTATTATTACGTTGTCTTTTCTGTTTTATTTAAACATTGCTGTGAAATTGGCAATAAGGAGTAATCTACGTATATCTCTATCTATCTTAGTCTGTATGTCTGTCTGTCTATTAGTCTCTCAAAGGTTATAGCTATCAAACTCGTAAACTTTATAACAATAGTTATTATTATCATCAGCTTATTATACGTTGCCACTGCTGGAACACAGGCCACCTCTCAGAGAGAGAGCAGTTCCATTATTTTCGCAAGTTTATTACTGTCAAATAATTCTTCATTTTTATTGTTTCACAGAACTATACGCTTAGAAAGTTTAAAATTGGTAGTCAAGGCTTCGTGGCTTTCAATAACTATTATGCCTACTATGTAATTACTAACTCCAGTATACAAATAACCCCTGAGGCCAATCTTGTCATTGTTTTTAAAACCGGAAGCCGAGGCGGACCAAACCAAAAAGTACCACCGTGATTTATGCCAACATTAATTGATACATCAATATATTCGAAAATATTTAAAAATATGCTTTCTCCTCAGATGTCATATGACAACATACAATTAAATGCAAATTTCGCTATAGGCCGCGCTTTTAATAACAACGTACGTTATTAATGAGTATATTCTGAACATCATATGACCCGGATTCTCGTGGTATTTAATGCAAAATCATGATTGTTTCGCGCGCCAGAGAAATTCCATGTACTCATCATAAATACCATGTTACTGGTTTCTCACAAATATAAAATTTCTATCTATCCATCCACTGTTGGGAACAGTAAAGGCCTCCTCTATAATGTAATATTAAGTCTTAATTGAGGAAGCTTTCTTAGTGTAAATTTCTAGGATAAGTCGGTCAAGAATGCTAAATTGTCCGTCAACAGTCATTGATTAAGTCTCCATTAAATCTAGCCAAATTATACGTTGTGTAAGACTCATACTTATATTATTATCTTTGTTAATACCTACTCTTTCTTTGACTATATTATGTACACTGACTTAGTTATTTATCACTCCATAAATTCTTGTACAAAATTCGTCGTTGATAAGATCAGGTTATTTATTTGCTCCAGATTTCAAAGTCGTTGTGAGAAAGCTCTTCAAAACAACGTCACACCATGCCTATAAACTTCCAGCGAGTAATATTATTATATATCTTGTAACTGTTTTTAATATTAAAACGTCCTTAATTCCACCAGAAAGAGATCACTTTCGATGTTAAATACTATAATGGACTTAATCTCGAAACTGAGGAGAATTTGGGTCAATCTTATCAGCCGACTTATTAAATTGATACCCTTGGGAGAAAGCACAATAGATTTAATCTCATAGTTGACAGTTACATTACCAAGAATGCAAGCTAAAATAGCCTTTACAGCGTCACACAGATCTAATTTGAGTCCGTGATTGATCTAGTCTTCAAGTTTAACAACCAATTAATCTTTAATCTCGGTTCCTACATTTGAATGACAGTTTTTGCATACAATATCTTCTACTTTCACTTCGCCATATATCATCGCTTTTTTAACACTTTCCTTGTGGCCGTTCCTATCTGATCTCTATCCGATTTGGACCTAAATGCACAGTAGCTTTGTTATAAATCACTTATGAATCTATGTCGATATTTTCTGTACCATACGTGAGCACGTCTCGGACGAAAGTGTTTTCTTCTGCGCTGTTTATTAAGTTTAAAATTCATTGCATCGTGAGAATTTCATTTATGTTAAGCGGTTCATAGAAATTTAATTTGCAATCGAGGTATGTGCAATGCGGTGGAATATTCACTTTTTTATTGGACTGTAATCTTTTTGATCGTCAATGTTGCTACTCTATAAATTGAATCATGCAAAAGTAATGTATTAAGTAACGTGTTATAAAATTCTTGCTAATCCGTTTTTATTTACATTTATCTTAGTTGTTTTGATTTCTTTTATCTTAAATTGAATACTTTCATTACTTTGATCTTTAAATCTGTCTGCTTCTGTAGTCTATATCATCCTCTTTATACCTTACCTTTCAATAGTTTCATTTTCATTAAGTTTCAGTTCTTCACCTTTGAATTATATAACACTAGCTGCGCCCCGTGGCTCCACCCGCGTAGTTCGTGTTCCCGCGGTGTATAAAAATAGCCTATGTTACTCGCTGTCAATGTAGCTTTCATACAAACTTTCATCCCCTATTTCAAACCCTTACAATTCTTTTATCGCATTAAAAAGTACCCTATGTCCTTTCTCAGGCTCTAGACTATCTCTGTGCCAAATTTCATTTCAATCGGTTCAGTAGATTAGGCGTGAAAGAGCAACAGACAGACAGAGTTACTTTCGCATTTATAATATAGGTAAGGATTTTTTTCTGAAACAACTGTTAATTAGAATAAAACAACGCTCACCTTTGTCCTCGCCAGCCGTGTCAAGGCACCACCGCCTACAGTGATTATCTCATCGGGATGTATCGAGTCAGACGAATTTCTCTCGATATTGTCTTATATGGAACGCTTACTCATGCTTAGGGATGGAGGTATATCGATATCGTCATCGCAAACTGCGAAAATATTGTTATTATTGGAAACAATCGTTAATGGTGACCCAATTTTCTTGTAATTACTACCATGTTGTAGTGTCATTTAGGTACCGTTATAAATTATCAAGTAGATGATGCAAAATCATATTTTCTAATCGTCATCTCATACATAAGCTACGATAAATGCTACGCTAAACATTATATTGCATATTTTATCGACATCGTTCCATTCGATATCAGTTCTCCGATATAAATCGATTCATCCCTACAACTTCCTTATCTGTGTTAACGATATTCGGATCATTCGTTTCAGAATCGAGATCTTTATGTCCGTAACGGTATTGATCTTGTACATTCTGATATAATTGTTTTTACTGTTTGTTTTCCTGTGTCCTGTGTTTTCGCGTATGTTTTAGAACTTTCCTTATGAGAATCGTAACTTTAATGGGTCCTTACCAAATCAATTCTCCTTCGTACTAGAAATTAGTTAAATACAGCATAATTATCCAACTTTCTTTAAGTTAATGCATTATTATTACCGTGTATAGTATTGATTGGAAACTGTAGGCCATAAATTTAATTATAAACAGCTGACCCTTGAGCCGTCTTGCCTTTAACTTTTGAATCTATTTTTGAATCGCGCTTACCATCATGTAAACTATCTGTTAGTCTCGTTGCCCTAAAAAGTTATTAAAGAATTTAATAGAGGTCACAATATCCAACACCAAACCGGGAGAAGCATTTGTTACAAAAACAAAAAAGCGGCGCTTACCATCAGGTGAACAACCTGCTCGTCTCATTACTCACTTACATGTTATTAAATAAGTTAATAGGCTTCACAATGTCCAACAGCAAACCTGGAGAAGCATTTGTTCTGCAAACAACAGAAGCATTGTCAGTGAAAATTAACACCGAAGGTATGTGGTACAGTCGGCCTCAAAGGTTGTTAAATTTCCTATTCTAAAGAAAAAAATAATTGCATCTGTAAAATGAAACCATTAGTTAGGACGTGGTAACCTACTTCTTAGGCCGACTGTAGGTACGTTTCTGATGACGTAACCAACTGCTCAGCAGTCAGGTTACACTGTGGGAACAGTGTTTGCTTATCTTGGCTGTTTCGACACCATATTGTGGTATGAACAACTATGATGTCAGGCAGATGGCAGCATAGACTACTGTAATTATCCTTTCAATCAGTGACGAAGCCTCGTCCCCAGAAAAAGAAACATTAGCTACAATAGAAAGCAGAAGATGAAACCTTCGGTCAACTTTGCAAAACCATCAAAGAAGGGAAGGTATAAGGGAAGAGAGGAAGGCAGAGCTAGCAGGACATGCACAGATCAAGTAAAAGAGAAGACACATATCATGTCGTATATAATAGGGATGTCAAAGCTTTGGCTGAAGGACGTTCGTGGTGACTCCACTAACAAGAGCTGAGCTCATAAGCAAGAAGAAGAGATAGTGAAAGAGTTTTCAGAATTGGATCAGTAGGTAGACCGCAGACATTTTTGTGGTCTTTTTGAGGGCCTTCGTGGCATAGTGGGCAATGAGGCGACTGTGAAGCGAGAGGTTGCGGATCCGACTCCTGCACAGGGCAAAGAATTGTGTGAACCACAGGTATTTAGTTGTGGTGTTTCTGAGAGCACGGTCCTCGTAGTTCATGATTCCCTTGATACAGGGGAGCCTAGTTAAGGGTCGGGAATTCGGCATCTTTCAAAGATCCCGAATCCGCTTCCGCCTTCTCCAATTTGCAAGAAAAAAAAACTATTGTTAAGAATGAGGAATAATAATTGGGGCCATGCTGTTGATAAGGCTGGTATGTGTAGGTATTTTCATTGACTTTTTCTTATCAACGAGTACAGGTTAAATATTCTTGATTGAATCGATATAATACAAGTGCGTAGTTTGAAGGATATTGTGGTTGTTAAAGGTTCCGTTTCTTAGGGGCCACTTCCACGAGCTTTAGTTTCCTAGATTTATTAAAGCAAACAATTTTTATGATTATCATCCCATATCGGCCCACTACAATTTCGCGAGGAGTGTTAGGTCATAATCCACCACAGCGGCCCGGCCCGTTGGGGTAAGATGGGGTCGCCTAAACAGTCACTATCTTGTTCCGGTAGCTCCGGGTGGTATACGGGCCTCTACGCCTGTGGGGAGGTGACTTGGCTCATCAAGGTCACCTCCCAGACGTGTGGGGACGTGAACGCCAGCAGGGAGTCCCCACACTCCCCACCTGACCACAATGACCACCTGTTTACCTAACTTTACTAAGTACTTTAAACTTTATCTAATTCCAGACAATATTTTAACATTTACGACCAAAACAATAACCTTAAAAAACCCATAAAATAACTAATAGCCGGCGTTATCAGTCTGAACCATTTTAAATATCAATGGAAATTAATTTTTACAACACATTTTAGCGATTAAATTTGTCACAATCTTTAATGTAAGACATTTTAAGAGAGTTTTATGTAATCCTATAAAATATAGCGCTCCTTATCCTCGTTGGGTTTATGCCTTTATGTAGTCATTTCAAAATGGTGGATTATGAGCGCGCTATAAAATAGAGGTTAAAAAAAGATTTTAAATTGTTACGAGAGGTTTTTGAACCCGTTACCTTATTACGAATCTTTCGATAGGCTTGTGACAAGCGTAAATAAATAAAAAAACTTTAAATAAATAAATAATAAAAAACGTCTCACAAATCGTTGCCCTGTGCGGGCATCGAATCCGCGATCTCAGGATTCGCAGTTGATCTCGCCAACATAGCTAGCTGTCAACGTCACTTTTATAAAATGCCAAATAAAAACTATCAATTTGTTTCCGTTTATAGCCGTCCTGTCGCTTGTGGCGCTAGCATCTATGGCCAAAGTGAATTTTTAAAAGAGGGATAAACAGGCCTGTGAAATGTTTCCGTAATATTTATTTAGTGTTTCAGTTTGAAACCACGTTTAGAGCGGGTTTAGTGTCCCCACTGCCTTCACTGGTTAGTAAGCCCATTAGGAACATACTAAATTCTCCGACCAATCGCGCGGTGGTTGCTATCGCTTTGCTGCAAAGTTTTACGTAATCAGACTGCGGTTCCCAGATTACTACAGTTTGTGAAAGAGATAGTTTATGTTTACTTAGACTGTGGAGATAAAATCTCGCTTAAAATTACGGTCTCGGCTAAATTTAATTTTACAGTCTGACATTGCTAAATATTGTATGCGTGTGAACTTTGCATGTTGCATGGCTATTTGCTAAATATTTCTCGTTATTTCCTAAATTGTGTCCAAATATGAACCAGTAATTGACCCTCTGTTGTGAACAAATACACAACTTTCCTTAGGCCGTCAGGTTAATATCTTCTTACAGTCCCTGGTAAACTGGGAAAATATCAAATCTGTCTAGGAATTATGGGAGTCCAACGCTTTGCCTACAATTCAGCTGATGAGCAGAAATTTGCGAAGATTACTGTAGTGGGTGATCAGCCGACTGCTAACGCCGAGGTTCGATTCCCTCACAGGGCAAAGATTTGTATAAACCGCAGCTATTCGCTCTGAGTTGGATGTTTGTAGGAGCATGGTCCTCGTAGTCCCTGATTCCCTAGACACAGGAGGTCCTAGTTAGGGTCAGGATCCATGTATGTGATGTGTTATTAAGGCTATCATTATTTTAAACAATAAATATAACTCGCCAAGCACGTCGGGATAGACTGGATGAGGCTGGCACAGGACCGGAACAAATGGAAAGCCTATACCCAGCAGTGGGTGGATACGGGCTGAATAGATAGATATAACAACTATGACCACATTTGTTAAAATAGAGGACGAATGCTGAAGAAGAAAATTACAATAGTAAAAAAGTAGCCGTAGTGGTAGTGGCATATAATATAACAAAGAAAGAAAACATTACGCAGCGCCAGAGTCGACCAATTCCAACGCCTAAACTTTCTCTGATGTACTTTTCGCTAAATGGTAGACAAATTAGCGGCTATTAAAGCGGCCTATTTCTGTAACGAACAAACATTTCAATCAATGTCTGGTGGTTCATGGCAATCATTGGGCCGCGTATCGTAAGAATTTTAAATGGCAAGTGGCCCGTGATTTGTAGCTACCATTAATAGTGCTATCTTGTCCATTTGTACTGTAATATCATTTATGAATTTTCATCTAAGGGATACTATTAAGTTCATCGCCTTGAGAAATAAGTCATTAAACCTTAACCTGAAGCCTTCACAATCTTATACCGTATCCTCGTTTCACACCAATGCCTCTAGTAGGGATATTCTAGGCGCCAATCTTGATTCCAATATCAATCTCAAAATAATTATATCAATCTTAATTTCATTTTTTTTTGTGCTTCTAGAAGGCTTTACTGTCCTCTGCCACAATGTCATATGGCACCAGTAGGATTGTTCTTGACGCCCCGATCTTTATTCCGATATCAATCTCAACTCAATAGCATTTCAAGTTTCTTACGTTTAGAAATAATTTGGATCAAAATTGTAATTCGCTTTGGTCTATTGTTTGTCTCTTTGACGGTTGGAAAAGTTCGTTGTTAAGAGTAAAGTTAGCTACAACTTACAATAACTCCGCAGTCTGCAATATTTTAATCACAGCACTCAATTAACAAGCTGTTAATATCTTAGATAACAATTATTTTACCCCAATCGCATTTTTCGACGTCTAGTCTAAATGGCTGATCGTCACGCAATAATAAACCAATATGGTGCTAAAAATATTTATAATTTACTGAGATTGAGATTGATATTGGAATTAGAAGTAAATTTGGCGGCGGCAAGATTAGGCCTGCGCGCGAGATTAGTGACCCACTCTATTAGTGACCATTGCGGAAGTAAACCGAAATTGAATTAAAATAAGAATTCCATTGCCTACTAGTTAGAGAACGTTGCCAGGGCTCCGCCATAAATCACGCAACCTAAACTATTTATACCTTAAAAATCAGAGTCAATGTTTCCAACGGCGCGTTCCAGCGCCATTCGCGGCTTGTTTACGGCAGGCGGCGCCAGGTGGCGCTAATTATAGCTGCGCCTGCGCTCTCGCCATAGTGGAAACAGCAACGTAAGTAAGTAATCTTCATAGACCAGTACCAAACGCGGCTTGTCACCCCCCCAATGCTCTCCTTTCTCACTGAGCAAGTGCCCAGGGCCCCTGCGATCCATGGGGCCCCCTAATTCCTACACAGATCACTGTTTCATTCACCACTCACTGATAGAAATAGCTAAAAACTTAAGCGCTCGCTCCGTTTGCGCTTTTGACTTAATACTGCCTGGTAATTTTTTTAGCATACCTACTCCTTTTACTTGTTAATAAAATAGTACTCTGTCATATTTTATAATCATAGTCATAGGTTAAAGACGGCTCAGAGACAATTATTGTTAATGGCGCTAGCCACAGATCCGCCAGAACAATTCAAAATTAATATTGAAGAGATTTTTGAAGTAAAACTTCTTTACGCACGCTTGACTTGGGGAGTAAGCTGGTGAATGCGTGACGAAAAATGTGATCGGGCGAGACGAACGGAAGTGGAGAGGGAGATATAAGTTAGTGAAGATAGAAAGGGAGAGAGAGATTTTTTTTAAATATCTTATAAGAAATTTTTTTTTGATTATTTTTCTTAAATAATTGTTTAGTTGACGTTTTCTTTCTACTATGTGTCCCAGCACGTATTCAGTTTCACGTTCTTGTCAAATGAGTGAATTGTCCTTCTGTCGAGTGCTATATTCGCGTATATTACAGCGACGCGACGTTTGATACCGTGGAGATAGCTTACTGTTCTCTTTTTACTATGCCCTCGCGGCGAGCTTCCTGGACCATCCTCGGCACACGTGTGTAAACATCGGTCGGGTGCATCAGATGATTCAGATGAGCTTTGTATTTGAATGTGAATGGATTTTAATTGAATCGTTTGTAAATGTATTTTAGGAAATCGGGTCCTTTGTTGAAAATTGGATAAAGATTCAGACAGTCTATGATACCTAGATATAGACAGCGGAGCCATAGTAATATGGTCCCGTTATACCCTTTGGGTACGGAACCCTAAAAAAATAATAATTGTATTTAAGTATAAAAAAATGTTTTGTTCCGGTTTGTTTGTTGTCTGTCTTCCGGTTTGAAGGACACTGTTTCCAGCGAAATTACTGGGCATATGAGACTTTAGAGCCGACGTCTCAGGGTGACGAGCGCAGTGCAGTGCCGCGCAGAATTATGCAATACAAAATTCTAGGTAGCGCTGTAACTGTTATGTGGCGTAGCGCTTACCATCAGGTGAACGACTTGCTCGTTTCGTCACTCGTTCAAATAAAAACAAATATGAGCTAAAGGTCGCATACCGAACTTATAACAAGTTAGTTATTTGAGTTATTTGAATATAATATTTCAATAGCGTATTTAAAACCGACACTGCCGTTCAAGCTGATTTCATTTACACTTGATCTGTTATTAATCACATTTTCATGTTTATGGATATTCTCTGCATTCCATCGCACTGTACTTGTGTAAGCAGTGACTAAGCTCCGGCTTTTCTAAAAGGATTCATAAATGTACTAGCTGGCCCGCGGCTTAAGCTACGTTGTTTATGTGTAACTTGTATGACGATAATTAATATGCTGTGGATGACGAAGAATAGTATATTACGTGTTATTCGAATAGAATCTAAATTTCATCAAAATCTATTCAGCTGTCGGTGATATACCTACATACATACAAACTTAAGAAGGATAGAACAAGCTACTCAAGAAACTGCTAAGCGGATTGCGATGTGGTTATCACCGTTTGTTAGCTTAGAATATGTTTATACTTTGCATGTAAATCTAAAAAAACTACACACTGTGACTCTGATCACAGAAATATACTTTGGTAGAAAGAAATACCAAGAAAGTGGTCATGGATGCTGGTGTTGTGGAAAGTGGTGGCCTTGGTGGCCATGAAATGTTCGGAAATTCAGACGCAGACCACCTGCCCGATGGTCAGACCTCTTGGCCTCTTGCCAAGAAGTGAAAGCAGCTTAACAAAACTGCACACAATAACAAAACCGAATACATAAAAATTGACAAGAAAATGATACACAACGTAGGTAAGGAACTGTCTTCTAAATATCGTCATCGAGTTTTCGGTGCTAATTGATTAAGTTGTCCAAACTTAGTTCGGATATAGAGGTCTTTGCGGAAGGGAGAGCGGACGTGGTGTATCCCTGGTTAGTCTCTGTGTCTGGAACCTTGAATGGGTGTTGCCTTGTATTTGACTTAATTCTTACCTTTCTTCTGTACAATAATTATTCTTATGAACAAGTGATATCCCGTTGGACATAAGTCACTGTTTCACAGTAAACTTCTGATTGTACTGGAGTGAGAGGTAGACTATAATGGCAAGGTCGCAGTACCTACTGCTAAAGGTATAGCCTGTGGTATATTATTAGCTAGTATAAGTATAATATAAGTACACGCCCACATGCTCGCTTATTGGAGTTTGTAAGGTGGTTTCTGTGCTGTGGTATTTTGTTTAATCGTGATTTTCACCTTGAAGAAACTGGCATGAAATTTACAACAGTTTTTTTTAAGGCTATAAAGTCCCTATTACCCAAATTAACCGTAAGGTTAATTAAATAACAAAGACTAAACACAATAAAATAAGAAAGAAGGCTATAAAGCCTTCTTTCTTATTTTATTCTGATATCAAGAACAGGGGTTAATATAAATTAATCTGGAAGTTTTCAAGTCTATAGTGAATAGGTATCTTCTAGGCAAGCATGCTTCAGCGATATTTATCATCAGGAGAGGTGATCGTATACTTGTCTTATACGAAATCAAAGAAAAATAAATACTTACTTTGAATTATCAATACTGTGTTCCGGTTTGAAGGGCGCTTTTTCCAGCGAAATGGCCGGGCATATGAGACTTTAGAACCGATGTCTCAGGTTCACGAGCGCAGTGCAGTGCCGCACAAGATTATGCAATGCAAAGTTCTGGGTGGCACTGTAACTGTTATGGGCAGGCGTAGCGCTTACTACTAGGTGAACGACTTGTTTGTCTCGTCACTCAGTAAAATAAAAAAGAAAAGATACGACATGAAATAACCAGGATTTTGAAGAAAATAGCTGCAGTAAAAATTCAGTAAATATGTTTAAAAAATCAGCAGGAATAGCCACAGCAATATGGTCTTTAAATATTTCCACAGCTGTGCAAAAATTTAAGCCTCCATTCCATACTTAGAAGCAAAGTAACCTACAAACATAAACACTCCCTTGTACCTTGTCACAGTGAAAAGAATTACATGGCTGACCTAATCGAAGGGGCTTTGTCAAAACGTTACGCTGACAAGGATCTACTGTTTCTATGGTAGGCAACTAAACCGGTGTCACAGAATAAATATAGAACCAGTACGGCCAGCCCCAGTGTATTTAAGTTATTAGGTAACTGGTACTTTTGGCTTATGTCACAGAATAGTTAATCAAGTTGTCATTCTAGATCGATGGTTATTACTTTGTAGGTAGGCGTAATTTGTATAAAGTATATCTTTAGCAGCTACTCGGCTTCGTTCGAGTATTTTTAAGCCAATAAGCTTCTAGGGTTATTAAGTTAGATAGTACCGGAACATAGCATACTTTTCTTACCACTTTGATTGCTGAGCCGTTTTGCTTGTCTAGCCACGGGTGCGGCTCTGCACTGTTTTCCCATACAACAAACACAACAGTTGTGTTTTGCCGTACTCGTGGCTAGTTATGAAAAACACGACAGTTGTGTTTTCAGCCGCGAACGTGTTAAAGCCTACTACCACAGAATAGATAGACTGCACTACACATATATCCCACCAAAAACATAACCCTCTTTTGGCCAGTCGGGGAAAAAGGAGTATTCATTACGGTTACGAATATTTAAATAAAAAACCGGCCAAGTGCGAGTCGGTTTAAAGTGAATAACTAAATATACAATTCTTTGAATTCAATTTCAATTTTCTGTGAATTTTTCAAGCGTCTACCTGTTACCGTTATTAATATCGAGCAAAAAAATCACTTGTTGTATGGGAGCCCCATTAAATATTTATTTTATTCTGTTTTTTAGTATTTGTTGTTATAGCGGCAACAGAAATACATCATCTGTGAAAATTTCAACTGTCTAACTATCGCGGTTCATGAGATTCAGCCTGGTGACAGACAGACAGATGGACAGACAAACAGCGAAGTCTTAGTAATAGGGTTACGTTTTACCCTTTGGGTACGGAACCCTAAAAAACATATTTAGAATTATTTATTACCATAGCTCCAGTTCGGTATCTAATCAGTCAGAAAAAACATTATATTAAAATTGACACCGACACCGATGGACGAAACTTCTGTCATTATAAATTTAGATTTTCACACCTTGTGGTTTGGGTTGTTTTTTTAGTTCTTGCGGTTGGCGCAAAAAAGGTTGTGTCCGTAAGCAATAAAGTTTTTAGACCAACACGGTATCCGATATCAGGAAGAACAAGGTTGTAGGCCCCAAAAAATAACCGTGTTGGCAAATTATTTATTTTTGATATTTTAGCGGCGATAGCCTAGCCTGTGCGTAGTGTAGGACGCCGCCGGCAAGGTGGAGTGAGGACTTGCGGAAGCCGGCTGGCATGGACTGGATGAGGAAAGCCGAAGATCGGGCTCAGTGGCGTACATTGGGAGAGGCCCGCGTCCAGCAGTGGACGAGTGTAGGTTGATGATGATGAGCCTAGTTTGAGAACGTCCACCCTTCAGGGGTCATGTTTAAGTCCCAGTGCTAGCGCGTGTTAATGAATTTCTAACTCTTCTAAAAGAACATTGATATTAGTTGGTAGGCAAAAGAAAATGGAGAACTTACAGACGTGTTAACATCATAACACCTGCGTATATATATATATATTTTTAATTTATTTGACTGAGTTTTGAGACGAGCAAGTCGTTCAACTGATAGTAAGCGCAAAGCCTGCCCATTACAGTTACAGTGCCACCTAGAACTTTGCATTGCATAATCCTGCGCGGCACAGCACAACGCTCGTCACCCTGAGACATCGGCTCTGAAGTCTCATATGCCCAGAAATTTCACTGGAAACAGTGGCCTTCAAACCGGAACACAGTGTTTGCACACGACTGCTTGGCGGATGAATATCTGTCAAAGGTGTGTTTTTCCTCAGGCGGTCTCTTGCAGAAGAGGCCACCTCAGTTCATTAGCTATTCATAACAGAGGCGATAAATTTCGATCTCGCCAAATAGCATCCATAAAAATCTCTACCGGTATCCACTTGGAGAATACCGCTGGTTTTGTACTCACCATAAAATGAGTTAATAAGTAGGTGTTACCTAGTGTCAGGTTACAGATCAGTTACCTTTCCTTTCTGTTGATAAGGTCATTGGCTTACAGTTATCTAGTAGATCAGCAATTTTGGGCCTAATTTTCTACCAACTAAGATATAATTTGGAGGATCCGAACAGATTAACAAGTTTATGGGCTGTTTTGGTTTTAATGAAGTTCGTATTTTTTTTATCTTGCTTGGTTTAAGAGATGTTTAACTAATCATTGTGTGTGCCACTTGGGGTTATTTTATTGGAATTTAAAGCGGGAAATGTTTCCATTTAATTGAGTCCTAAAAACCAATTTCGCGAGTGTTGGGCCAGTATGGTTCTGAAATTTTGCAGCCCATATTCTAGTCTATTCTATTCCTACATATTCTAGGTGGCACTATAATTGCAATGGGAAAGGCTGCCCACTATAGCTTCCATCGACACAAAAACCTTGGCTCACACTTTGCCACCAATCAGCATCCTGCATCAAACAGCCTCTTAATTTAGTAGAATCGCTTCAAAATAATGGCTAATTCGCCAAATCAGCTCGAGTCGTGACTACGAACCAATTCAAAAGGATCCAAATAGAGATATAACACGTAATCCAATTTTTTACAGTCATTTACAAATTACACCACATCCTATGTATATTCCCACAGGTTAAAAGGTAATCACGGCGGGGAAATGGTGGGGTCGCGTGGACCGTCGACCACTTCATGTAGACCCCCGATGAACTATGTAGTTTTGAAAAAAAAAAACAGCTGGCAAGCGACAATTGTACCGTCAAACTAAAGTTGCCACTAACTGGCTATGAGAGAAAGAGAGAAAGAAATGGTGTGCTAGCACCTCTCTTTCTTGCCCCTACAGTAATATACGAAACGTAACTCTCTTTCTATCTTCACTAACTTTTTAAATCTCATTCTCAACTTCAATGCATTCGCCTCGCACGATCACACTTTTCGTAACGCTCTCGTCACGCTTTCACCAGCGTACTCCCCAAGCTAAGCGTGCGTAAAGAAGTCCTAGACTACGTTTGCCTAAACGTGGTCTTCACACTAGAACTCTTCTACCCCATCGGCATTTGGTTCTTCTAGAAATGTGAATGGCCCCACTGCTTTGAGCTATGTCGGTGACTTCAGTTCTTTGTTGCATATTTGCCTAGAAGTTATCCATAAACTCCAGACTTTCAGACATCCAGGTTTTGTAAATTGTGGTTGTTTATTGTTTAGAGTGCAGTGGGGATTCTAATTTATCGTCCGTTCTTGTCAAAGTCCGAAGCGATCAGGTTTCTTAGAGGTTTTCTTAAACTGGTCTCTAAAACCAGTGGTCATTAGACCGATGAGCCGTGCCTTCCTGGCCATTGTCTAACAGTTCTCACATTAATGACTTATTCAGATTGAACCCTCGATTGCCATTTGCAGCATTGCATAATGAAGCAAACATAATGCTGCTAAATTGCTGCATCTGCAACTTTGCTAATAAGTTCTGTATGATCCAAAAAGCACGTTTTTCCATACAAGTTTCTATATAATTTGTAATTTTACTGGCTGATCAAAATTACCCAAAACCCCATCAATCTACAGCAGCAGATTTGTGTGAACCAGAGGTATTTGCTCCGAGTCTGGGTTTTAGTGGGATTTTTATTTCTCTAGAATAGAATAGAATAGAATAGAAAAACTCTTTATTGTACGCCAGAAACAAAAATAAACACAGTACAGAAAAATTACAATAGGTAAACAAGGATAGTACAATGGGCGGTCTTATCGCTGAAAGCGATTTCTTCCAGACAACCTTTACACTTTACCTTTACCTTTTTTCCCTAGATACAGAGAATGCTAGTTAGGGGTCAGGATCTGTTCTATAAGACCGTGACGCGTAATTTATTTTCTATTTGAGCTAGCTGTAATCATCATTATCTAGATATTTTCATCGGAATTTGTACAATTTCTTTCAATTCAACAATGGAGACAAAGGTCACAATTGACGGGCAAGATTTGGCCGAAACATACTGAATAACCAAAATGGAAGATAAAGTAAGTCTTGTCAAATATCATTTGTTCAATACAAACTATACTTTTCTTCTGTTAGTTAAAGGAACTAATTGTTGGGAATACGTTGAAGAATGCAAATATCTTGGATCACCAGTAATTTTGTGCGTAAATCAGCGATGAACGCACGCACAGCGATAAAGCTACGTGTCAATTGCGGTGCGTCATTATGGTCATGATGCGTAGCTATATCAGTGTTATCCGTGCGTCCAATAATTTATAGTACATTTTTTCGATTTGCATCCACGCCGAACCTTTGAACATCACTTATTTCTAGAACTTCATATACTGTCGTTGCTTCACTTCCTACTCTCAAGCTTTGTATTTTTTTTTGTGGTGTGACGTCCTCATCACAAAGGTTTCCAAAGGGTCCTTTGTTTGTCCTTGGCGTGTTAACGAAAGCTGTAAAACAATGGTACTTACTACCAGACAAAACAGCTGTTAGGCACGTAGGCTCTAGATTATCTGTTATTTGAGTATCAACTCTGAAACAAGGGCTCAGAGTACATTTTAGTTGCGCGTCTTCACGGCCTTTTTTGTAGCTTTAAGGGATTTTGAGTCATATTTTCCAGGAATTTGGATAGGTTTTACCTGAGGGGTAGCTAGATTGTTTTCCTCGTCCTTCCTGGAAGAGGGATTGCGTCTGGCTGGGGTTTGGATTAAAAATGTCTGTCTGAGAGCAGACAGACGGGTCGATAGTGGATACTGCAGCTGTAGGTATGTTATTTTCCATTACCATGCTTACTAAATGGATTAGCGTCTGGGTTTTCTTTGCCTTGCAAATCATATTATGAATGGCGACATAGGCTTTAGACAAAAAAAATACGTCGTTAATATCCCATATCCCGGTTCTAACACAAATTCTTGCCTAGACAATATTTTCTAACCGTCTGGTAATTTTGATATTTTTACCGTAGATTACTTTGGGATTACAACCGAAAGGCCATTTATATTGAGTCATGATAAAAGGATTGCTAATTTACTCTCTGACCTCTTTGAAAACGGACATCCACCCAAATCTTTATATCATCATTAACTGTCCTCCAGGCCAGATCGTTTATCATGCCATACAAGGAGTACAAAGATTTGCACTTCCTTCCATTCTTATCAAGATCAAACGTTTCCTCCATCATTAACGTCTTCTCGAAGAAAAGAGTGACAAATCTCTAACATAAAGGCAACATACATGTCAGCATTTGCAATTACTTACTCCGTTATTATGATGAACTTGTCATGCATGACTTGGAAGACACTCTTCGCAACACCAACGGTAGATTTACCATCATCAAAATCAAAGATAACCTTTAAAGGCATACAAATAAGACCCTTAAACTCATCTCTGGGGTCTTTTCAACATTTGGCTTCACCAATATGTCCTTGCAGTTATTGATAGGGGTAATGACTCGTACTGCTTTAGAAATAGGAGTCAAAATGTTGATACATTTTTAAGGATGTAAGGACATGTTTAAAGGCTGAAGAAGAATGCATAATGATGGATTCGCCAGTTGCATTGCTAATGTACCTTATAATATGGCTATTGTGTGCGAGATGGCGATATGAATATTGAACGGACCTGAACTAGGGTTCGGTGATACTTTCGACTGCGATACCTGATACTAAGTATTCGATACATTGTTACTGCTAAGGTTTCAATATCAGGAGGCCTACCATGACGTCTTATAGCGATTCAGTTCAGGACCTAAACTGAGCCGCGTCGCATAATCGTACCGTGACGTCTTATTTTTTACGCGGTTCAGTTTAGGTCTTCAATTGAATCGCTATAAGAGGTCATGGTATGCCTCCAGGTTTGATACCGCACGAGTACTAGTTAAATCTTAACAGGTGAGGTGGTGAAGTACGAGGATTCCTTCTAAATTGTATAGTGTGAAGTTAGGCGCAAGACTGTCAAATAGCAAATCTTAGATGGAAACTGGCGTGTTGGAGAGGTGAGAAATGCGCCAAGCCGCATGAGCCGCGCACTTCACTAGCGTCTCACTCTATCTACTTTAAACTAATACCCAGTACTCGATATTTATCAAATATTACCGTTTTTTTAAGTATTTGGAAACGACCGATACTTCAAACTTCGGAGCAGTGAGCTAAGTTAATGACTTTTATTTCGATTGGCGACATCTTGTGTACGTAGAAACGCCTGCCTCTTCATGTTTCATGAATATGCATGAATTATTTATTGTTGTGGTGATATGCCTATTGTTGTGTGGTAGGTAGCACTTTATATCTATTCTATTGTCTTCTGCCTCGTCATTAGTTTATCAATTATCTATTCCAGGAGCAGAGAAAAAATAAATGTCGGTTTCCGGATCTAAACTATTTTACTCAAAGTTCATAAGTTTTTGGTCTATGATTAGGTTTAATCTTATTAACTGTTCAGGACAAAAGCACTAATAACTCGTCCAATTGGCGTGTACAGATAACTGTGGTCAGAAGCGCCTTTTCTAATAAAACATCAGTCACATCATTAAAAATTTCAATTACTTTTTATTTTCTTTTCTCTGATGAGAAAGATAATAGCTGTTGTTACTTCTTATTTAAACACAACTCCAGAGCGTTGTAAAGTTTTCAATTACAGCCGTAATATGGCGACAATTATTTCATGTCCATAAAAACTCAAATCCAAGGTTCGTATATTAAAATTATTTATCCAAACATTAACTTCGTCAATTTATTTACCTTAATCACCTCCGTGAAGCAATCAGTCCGTCTAGTTAATTTGTTTTCATCACTGATCGGGAAATATTTGGATTAACTGGGCGAGGTCGTCGGAAAACTCGTCGAAGAACATTAATTAAGAAGTCTTACTCAATCTCCGAGCTGGTGACCTTCACCCACTGGTTTTCGGTCATGTTTCTCGGGAAATTGGCAATTTGACAAGTATGACTCTTTCTACAGTGAATGAAAACATAAAATTCTACATTTTCTCAGTTGCTAATAGATGATACGTCAATGTTATGTACTATTTTCATTAGCAAATAGACATTAAACAAACATAGTAGACAAGAATTACATATTAGCAAATAGACGTTACAGCGGTTTCAGTAGACAAGTAAATATAACAAAGATTACTAGAGAGTAATTAGAGTTTAATATTATGTTTAACATAAAAAGCTAAAGCATCCCCGTGGTGAATTATGGCTTAATCCTTTCTCAGGAGTAGATCGATATGGCTTGATGATGTTAATGTCGAAGAAAAGGTATTGAGTGAATGTAAAGGACACTGATTCTAATTCTAATTTTTCATCTAAAAAATTAGTAAGATGACGATTCATCTCAGCAGACCTCAACAGGTCTTGATGCTTCAAAAACGGTAGTAACAGTAGAACGAAATACTGCCACAGAATTATTAATAGAACAAGACACTAATTAGGCCGTCGTAGAGACTGACAACAATTAGTAGCAGAACAGATCCAATCCGGATATTTTATAACGCGAATTGAATCCACATTGTTCCAAAATAATCACGTCGGATCCAATCATCAATAGGCATTGTTTCTGTGTTGACAGTTACAACATTTAATGAACTGGTTGTCAGGAAAACCGAAAATAAATTGTTGTAGACGCTCCTACTTAAATTCAATTAGCTGTAATGGAAAGTATTACCAATCTGTGTCATTTATACAGACTAATAAAATCGGTTACGGACGGAAAACTCTTGATCCACCCAACTGGCTCAGTTGGGTGGATCAAGAGTTTTGGCTACAATGGATGGTGTTTTTGGTGCTAGTAACGGTAGTCTAGTTGGTTTCGAATTAAAGCATAATATATGCCAAGTGGTCCTTGATTCTCGCGAGATCACTCCCATTCCTAACCGACTATTTTCAGAAAGTATGTATAACATTTCGTGAGTAACTGATCAAAAACATAGTAGAGCTGATCAAACAAATAAGAATAATGATGAAGGAAATCCATTTACAGCAAGTACTACGATTTCTTCTCAACCTAGACTGACGTCAGTTTTCAAAAATTTACATTTTGTGGAAGATCCCTTACCCTGCCAAAACGGTAGACGCCGCCGGCGACATCGCTGACAGATTTATGAAAGCAAAAGCACACAATCAGAGGTTCATTACCACTACAAGGCCGCTGACATTTGGCAGGCTTGGAGACGCTAATGGAAGATTGAAGAGATCGTCCTGACACGATGATCTGGTTTATTTCATTGTGCCGTTTACTTCGTGAACTGGGTCGTTGATGTTTGGATAAGATTTGATGGAACAGTACGAGAAATCTTTAATTTGTGCTCCAGAATTCCTTAAAACTCGAACTCAAATAATTTATTGTAAGAGGGCAATAATTGAAGCACTTTTTTACAAGTCTAACTGAAATATCCCTCAAGTTTCCTTCAGATTTAGATTACTTTTCTAAGTGTTTTTCACATCAATGCTATGTTAATCATTAAGCACGTTGATTTATCAGATCCTTTCTCTTCCTTTCAATTGGTTCTTCGTATAAGATTCTACATAGACCGACGAGATTTGACATTCCTCGCAATTCTCTCATATTTTCAATATCTTATGTCCACTAAAGACATAATGTTCAGGCGTTGTTCGTTATTTTGCTTAAAGTAGTATAGATAAAATTAAGAAGCTGTATAGTCATTAAAATCTCATATCTAGTCACGCGTGACTAGGACTTCTGTATAAACTGCGTCTAATTATTCACCACAACCGGAATCCGAACTGTGATCCGGTACTGCTATTTATTAATTAACAAATTCTTAGACTACACACAAAAATTGTGATCGTAAAACTTGTTTGTTTATAGAATTGGCATTGGAATCGGCATTAGGTTGTTTGCTATTAACACTGACGTCATCATCATCCATATCTCTTCCACTCAGACACGAACTAAATACACCCTGGTATACGTGCAGCAATTCCCAATAACAATCGTCTCGTCGTCGAAAAACTTCACGTAGATTGACCCATTCTTAAAACGTCCTATTCTCAGAATGACTCATTTTCAAAACGACCCATTTTCAAAGCATACTACTGTTCAAAAATGGTACCGTATCCAAATCAGTTCAGACGTGAGGTTCAGGGTAATGGTGGCATAAACATACATACCTACATACGAAGAATCGCTGGTGTAATAAAATTCTTATCGTATCGCCCATGTAATTAGAGATGGACAATGACTATAACATATTTTATGACCTAAATATGAAAGTCCAGATATTGAACTCAAAGTTTTATTGTCAGCTTGTTGTTCCGTTACTTTTGAAGGGGGACAAGAGTTAAAAGGTATGGTTATTTCTACTTTAATTAGCAAGTAAAGCTGATTAGAGCTGATGAGCTTCCTGCTTGATCTGGGCTGAAGTAATATTAATTGTTGGATTAATTTTAAGCGTAAACGTTTTTGTAATTAGTATATATCTTCATCACTGTCACGGTGTACATTGTATTGCTATTCTTTGTGACGGTTCTAATGTTAATTTTCGTTAGATATTACAATGGTCATTATTGGAATTGGTCCTTTTGAGAATTGGCCCACTTTATTACTGGTCTTTTTGAGACTAGGCCATTTTGGGTATTGATCCTCAACACTTACATACCATTTTGAGGATTGGGCATTCTGCGCCTAAACCATTATAAGAAAAAAAAAATAGTTTATTTTTTTATTGGTGTGACGTTTTGGTATTAAGCTCGTTATGATGATGATATTATTTTCCAGAGTAAAGGGTTTGCATCAAGCAATAAAGTTTTTCATTGTGCGGCAGAGGTTTCCAACCCGCTGTCGTTGCGTTGCGAACCGCACAGATGAACACTGCCACCTCACTGGTAACTTATACCCTTTCTCTCAGCTATCTCCAACAATATTTTCTTAAAGCATTATTTACGCAACCATGGGCATGCTAATGAAGTGAGATACACTTTCTCAACGGATATAATTTCAGTGGGTTTCTCCCTGTACCTAGATTTTTAATCTATGATTAGTAGAGCAAATTGTTTATCGTTTGGTGTCATACCGAGTTATGTCTGCCCGATGGACATGTGTGTCTATGTGTTTGAGTCCACTTACTATTTAGCATACTGTGTTGAGACGGTGGATGTAGCAATTTTTATGGAGTATTGTGTATGGACAAAAAAAAACAAAGCCGCTAGCCTTAAGTGGAACTGGGCTGGTCACATCTGGCGCATGTCAGACGATCACTGGGCCCAAACTACGACAATGTGGATGCCACAGAACTTCAGAAGAGGTCGCTGAAGGCCCAGGCGGAGATGGTGGGACTAGCTTGACTCCTTTTGCAACGACTGGACCACTAAAGCTCTCAACCGTGAAGAATGGAAAAAGGGAAGAGGCCTTTGCCCTGCAGTTAGATTATCACGGCTAATAATAATAATTGTGTATAGTAAATGTTTACAGTTAACTCTATTATCGGTTGATAGCGCAATGCCATGTTAGAAACCTGGGTTGTTCTCAGAGATCCATATTGATGATGACCAGATCTAACTAACTCGGACACCCGAGGATGCTACTTCCTCATTTGAGATCAGTCGACTGTATGTGTTGAGGCAAGCGTGTCAAATCTTAGACCGCATCATCGCAAAACATCAGAAAGGGACCAGACCAAAGCAAAAAAAACTCAAGACGAAAAGCCAACCATCCCAACATAACCACTACACTACGAGCGAAACAAAGACCCTCTCATCTTTAAATAAACAAATGCAGATTAGTTTAAACGCACAGAAACATTAATTTCACAAAAATAAGAATGTTTTGACTACTGAATATTAAACCATCGTTGGACATGCAAATCAACTGCAAATATTTAGCCAAGCCTAAAGAGAACCATACTAAACCAATAAACCATCGAAGCAAACACTAAGATAATGACACAGAAGACATGGCACTACATAATTATACTGAAAGCAATAAAACGCTCTTATAAACGAGTTATTGGTAGTAGACTCCTCTAATGTCAGATTATGTCAGGCCGCCTAAAGGCCCCTGACTTTTTTCTTGGGGAAATACCGTCACACTATCCCTCCACCACGGGGATGACTGAGAGGGGGGAAGAGGGACTCGAACCCACTAAAATCACTCTGACGTGGCTTAGCGACAGCTATCCATCGATAACAGCCGATTCCGCCGAAACGTGGCCTCCGAAACATGGAAGCGCTCAGATGTAATGCCATAACACAGTCACGCATCCTGTATGTGCCGCTGAAGAAGTTGCTTACGATTGGTCAGCGCCGCCATCGGTTAATACTTTCTAGCGTTGGATATCTTATAAAATCGGATGAAGTTAATTCCCATCAAACCCCTTTGCAATTAAACTCGGTGCGCCGAATATATGTCTCAACACAAGAGAAAGTACCAAAGCAGGTAAGCAAACGCCGCGGCAGAGTCGCTCGTGTAAATAATGCCTTAATCTTGATTAGTTTCGTTCTAATTCGTCCGAGAATAGATTACCATATTTTACCGAGCAACCATCAATCTTACGATCACTTAATATAAGTTGACACTTCGTCGCCAGCCGCGATGTCCCACGGTCTACAAACCCACCTCATTATCATAATGTATGAAGATGATACGGCCTTACTGATCCTTAATTATAGCTTCCAGGCAAACCAGTATCTGCAATTCTAGAGTATTTTATTACCTCTAGGACTTCTGCTTTTGAATGGACCACTCGTTTAAGTTAAAGCCGATGAAAAGAAAGGCGGCTTCCGTTTGCAAAAACTTGTGATCGATAAGAATTTAAGTTAATGGATAGGTAAGTGGAACTGGGTCGGACCGCCAGCACGTCTTCCGCCAAAATAGCTGTGGACTAAAATCACCAATGAATGGAACAAGACGACCCTGTCGCATACGAGAAGGAATGACAGGGTAAAGCAATAGACCGGAACTGTTGGAAGTAGGGAAGAGACAGAGGCGTTCGCTCGGCTGTAGACCGATACCAGATAAGCCTATCTATAAAGAATTAGGCAGATTTCAATAAAGCTCAAAGTTGGCTGATATGGTCCTGGTCATATCTCTCGAAGAACCGACCACCGCTGGGGTAGACGAGTTCTAGAGTGGAGACCACGTTTAGGCAAACGTAGTGTAGGACGCCGCCGACTAGGTGGCGTGACGACTGGGAAAACGAAAGGGCTGGATGAGGGGAGCCGAAGTTCTGGCCCAGAGGCGTTCACTAGAAGAGTTGGGAAGTAAATAAAAGAGTTCGAGGTGACTTCATCATCAAAACATTCTTCCGGTTTATAATTAAACCTACGTTTATTAGCACACCGAGAAAAGACACGAACAACAAAATGTCACAAGTATCTTAACAGATTTTAATGTCAAACGCATTACCTTACTTTCAGTGGTTCTAACAAGTCACGATTGACACGAGTTGTGACGAGGTAAAAAAGCTAATTATTGAAGTACTGCGTCGTTCGTGACGGTTTTTGCGGCTTCTGGCAACCCTGATGTCATCGCGCTCCTGAGCTTAATTGGGCGGCTTTTGATTTTGAGATAATTCTAGGAAGTTGGAATTGATCGATTGTAGTATATTTCTTAGAAGCATCAAGATTGTTTTTTTGACTCTCGCGTGAGGAGAGACCCGTGCCCAGCAGTGGGACGTTATGGGTTGATGATGATGATTGTCTTCTATCATAGTAGAAACTGGTAATATAGGCAGGAACTGTTATATTTTAACGGATTTTTCTACTCAACTTCATCAAACCCCGTTCAGCAGTTTCAGTGTGAACATTGCAAAATTATGCAATTTTAAAGTGATTGTGGTTCAAACTTATTGCCAGTATTAGTCATTGGTCATTAATAACGAAAACCAACCATTAAACTATACGTATCAAATTATAATACAAAATTAAAAAATTAAAACCGTTTGCTATTTTTAATTTAAACTTTAATATTTGACTAACCTTTCTAGGCTAAAAATGAATTAATTAACATTTTATTAAATTTATTAAACAAACAGCAAAATCGGCCTTGATTTTTACTTCGAAATAAATTAAATAGCTGTAGTTAACTACTGCTACTGACGTCCGTTATAGATCACCTGATCTGGCGATATAAATACTAGCAAAACTAGCTATGCTTTTTTTATTAAAAATAGCATAACTACGTGAATCGTAAATCTTTATGGAAATGATTGACGTATGGTTTAAGGTAGACGAGGCAGCGGTAGCGGTAGCCTTGTTTCCTAAAAATAACTACATCAGACCAAAGATTGGGATTTTTTTAATTTAAATAAGTGAAGAGTTGTGCAAGTCGTTCACCTGATGGCAAGCTCTACGCCTGCCCATAACAGTTACAGTGCCACCCAAAACTTTGCATTGCATAATCTTGCGCGGCACTGGACTGCGTTCGTCACTCTGTGACATCGGCTCTAAAGTCTCATATGCCCAGTAATTTCGCTGGGAACAGTGCCCTTCAAACCGGAAAACTTTAATGTTTGCACACTACTGCTTGTAATATCTAAATGAATGGATGAATACACGTATTTTTCGCTTCGCAGTCGTGTCTGAGTCGAAGGTGTCAAAACATATCCCAACGCAGCAGTAAGAATCCTAAAGTTGCGAAGTATCCCGCAGTCTACGTAGACTGTGATAACGTCAAAACACGAATATCTTTCACGACGCCAGTATTTTTCGGATGGCTTAATCGCTACAGCTTCTCCAGCGAGCCTCCAGCTGGTCAACGTAACCAGGGCGGTGGGGCGGTCGTGCGGTGCGATTCTCCACGCACATTGACCTACTGCCGCGCGTGCCATGGACCAACCATTATCGCAGACCACGCAATGACGGCCTCAGTGTTGCTACATCGGAAGTAAAGGACTGTGTTCGTACATTTAAAAAAAAAACAGTGTATGCCACACGTCAGAAGTGAAAACTTAATCAAGTCGAGGTTGATAATACGAAATACAACTATTTTATTACACATGTACACGCGTATAAATAAAATGTATTGGCACTTCATACACCGTATACCGTGTTTATGTTGATTCTGAATATGACTGATGCGTCATGCTCTCTCCTGTAACGTCCGTGTAACGTAACGTCTCTCACGTAAGTGACGCGTTGACTATATCTCTCTCACTCCCTTAGTCGATTCCAGCCGACTTTACCCGACCGAGCGTTACATATCCGGGCGTGACGGCACAGTCTCCTTCAATACCCACAAAATAAAGTGCTCAGTGCGCCTAAAGAAGTCTTCAGTTCAAAAACTAAAGGAAATATACATTTTGAAAAGAACACAAGGAACTTTTTGTATAAAAAATCAGTAATATGTTTTTTTGAAAATTGTTTCGATTACTAAACTTGCTCTCGTTTCTACGAATTAGTGGTTGGACTTCACCAGCTCGCGACTAATCGCATTTCCTTCTATCCCTCTCTGCGGCTCAGATAAGTTGTCCGCTAGAGGGAGATGCAATGAAAAGTGCGGCCGCATTCTGGATGCGATCGCGTGCAGCGCACTTCTTCGTGGTTCTGCGCTCCTGGTGGATCGGCAAAAATCCCTATAAATTATAATAAAATAACTAACCAATTGAACATGTATTAATTCGGCTGAGAAAAATCGAATTTGCAAGTCATACATATAGACTTTTAAGACGATTGCTGGCAACACTACGATCGAGTAATCAAACCATTAGGAGTTAGATCGATACGAAATTGACTACTGGTTAATTACTCAATTAAATCGCGAATCTCCTTTCGTCTTATCGATTGCAATTACGTTTACTTCTTTTCGATTGACCAATCGAATTGGAGGTGATGAGAAGGGACCTCATCATCGACTCATATCGTCCCTGCTGAGCACGGGTTATGGCCTAACCCTCCTCATTAAAGGGGGGGGGGGGGGGGGGGGTAGTTACCCAAACCCACATACCTACTCGAGAATTATTTCGGCGGTATGTTATCCACCGATCCGGACGATTATGGCCTATAATCGATTATAATCTATCGATATATATGGATTATAATCATCCGGATTGGTGCGGATTGGTGAAAATCGAGTGATAATTACGTACATATGCTTTTTACATAAACACATTGGTACGTGCCCGCACTGAGATTTGTCTTTCTTCTTGGAAGGCAGACGTTCTCCCACTAGCCTACCTAATGTCATTCGATTGCAATCCGTGATTGCAGTTTTGTCATCGATCCAATTTTATAATCCGGATACCATTATGAATGACTTTGTTTTGTTTACTATTGCGTTATGCTCTTCATAATAACCTAGGCGTCTGTGCTCTTGCGTGTCCAAACGGACTTCAAATAATGGCTGCAATTAACAAGTGATTGCAAACACTAATGATTGTCTAGAATTTGAACGTTTAGACACCCAGATTATTAGCATCACGATCTTTAATAATTACGGCAGTTATGTCATACATCTCAGCGTCAATTATAACTAGGGTTGCCATCTCTATGATTTGGCAACCAGGACAAGATGCCGGATTTTAGAGCCTAGTACCCGGACATGTCAACGGGTTTTTTTAAACATAGTGTAATAAAAAACAGTTGGAAATCTCATAAATCACCATCACTATCAATTTAGCGAGTCTGTTCGTCGGTAGATCGCGGCGTGCGGGCAAAGTGTGCATGTCGCGGCGGCTCAACACTTTAAATTTTTAAACCTGAACTACAAATGAAGCCCCACTTGGACGCTCCCCGGATGCCCTTTTAACTAGGACAAATCCGGGGAAACCTGGATGATAACTGTATGAAACAGTTTGATTTTGATGCCAGTTGGCTTATACATTAGAACTTTGCCCTGAATTAAGTCAAGTATGTCTTATATTGATCCATTTTATGTGTTTCTGTCTTATGCTCTTAGACTTAACACTGCCAATAAACACTGCAATTCGTGTAAGATTCCTAAAGAAACTTGTGAAAGTGAACTATAGCCCATCTACATATATTATATAGAAGAATTTGGCATAGCAATTTGCATTCCATCTCTTGACTCTTCCACAGCTACTTTAAATGTACATTGGACCTATTTAAAGTATGACCTGGTAATGTTAGTTATTATCTGCTATTTGAAAGATGCTTCCATTTATTTACGAGTTAATCTACCATTGCAAAAGGAAGAGACTCAAACTTTTCCAACGCACATTCTAGCGTACAGAATTCTCCGGGAACCAGGTCAAATGTTACTCGTATATGGGTATCCCTGCATTCTTCGTGACCTCTCCCATAATTGTTGTTCACTCTCGCTATCATTAGCTTAGGTATTGCTTCGTTGCCGATAGTTTTTCCTCCGTCCTTATTTCTGTCAATAATTGGTTTGTGACTCCGGGTCAGCGTCATCGATCATACGCTCGTCTTTGAATTGAAAATGGAAAGCATTCATTCAGACGATTAATTTTATTGCTTCCAAAATAAGCTGCTCTTGGAAGTAAAAACGCTTTGGACCGTGGTTTAATGTTAACAATGTCGTCTGGAAATCTCATCAATAATCGGTTTACACAACTTTGACACTGTTCATGTTTATGTCGTGTTCATCGGTTATAGCTTTAAAATTCGGCTATTCTGGTTGCCTTCCAGTTCTTGCCCCCACTGAGAGTTGGTGTTCAGAATACAGATGAATACGCTTAACATTATATGATTGCGTTTGTCATCTTGGCCAACCTCGATAGAATGCAGCCAAACGCATATAAGGTTGTCCTGGAATCCTCCCATCGTAACCTCTCCCACAGTTTTTGCATCACTCTCGCTGGCCCCAGTGGCTTACTTGTGCCACTGACATCTGTCGTTTTTGCCATCTCTGTCGGTGACAGCTCTCGTAATTGGTTTAATAGTCTCAGATTGTGCGCATCTCTGTTTTGTGGGCCGCCTCCCGGACCTTAATGATGGCTGTTGGCTGGTCGAATAGTTTTGTTACTGTGTCATCATATATTTTATTTTATGTTATGAATTTGTATAGTTTTTGAATTGAATTTATTTTAGATGAAGCTTGTCTTGGTTTGACAAATTGCCTAGCTTCCTTAATACGTGAGACTATGTGGAATTCCAAATAATTTGGTATGTTAATGTGTCTCAATTTTAAATCTTTCGAAGATTGATTGCATTCGAGTGTCTTAGTAGGTTGTTTAGATTAATTTGTGTTTGAGATATTTATTATGGTAGCTCTATTTAAATAATTTGATACAACGACTTCCTTAAGTTTCCAAAAGCATTCCGGAGAGATTCTCTATCTGCGTGTTTGGCAGTATCTATTAAATGTTCTATGATATTCGACTCAAATCACGTTTCTGTGTTGAAAATTGCAATAATTTTCCTTAAATGGCTATTTTAAATTGTAGAAATCATCAGGCACATAAAATGTCATATCTCATTTCACCATTGGACAGCTCTCTCTCTCATCTTGTTAGAACATTTTGGTCAAATCGTTACAGTCGTCATTATGTGACCATTATATTCATATTTGCTACCGTCATGACTGTTTCGCGTCTCATCTGCGTCCACAAACCTACATATAGTAATGTCATTCACCGTAGCAAATATTTTAGTTACGGACAGTTTGTCACGCGTTCAAATCAACGTTCATTCTTGCTTCGAATAAATATTAAGATGTTTTACTTAATGGATTTTCTGCGAATGGATAATGTATGTTTTGTAAACAAGTTGTTGGTAGAATTAATGTTCGACTTCCCCGAACTTGGCTGTTAACTACCCTTTTGCTGTTTCAATCTGCATTCAATCAATTGATGGAGCACCTGTCCTAAATGAATGCGCATGCTTATTTGTAAACACTCGTGAGTAAAGAGGTAACTCGTCCGCTCCCTGGCCTTGTACGTTTTCAATTCAATGCCATAGATTTCAACTAAATTGATGACCGAACCCAAATCGCTTTAAAACACGAATGGACTAACCCAATTCTGTTTAACACAGTTACAAGCAAATCGATTACCATGCAAAGTGCAATTCAGAAACTAATTTGAATTTTTCTTTCACAGATGTCATTGGCCTGAAAGATTTACTCTCTAACGGTAAGCGCTAATCTATTGTTGTCTCGATTATTGTTTAGGCTAACTAAACATTTGTAATGTGTATTAATCATTTTGACAAGTGAAACTAATGTTCCACTATTGTCATTTTAATTGTTGTTTTGTTTAACTATTTCGATTGTCTTATTTAAGTTGCATTTGTTTGTTCATCTTACATTAATGAGTCTGTTATCTTGTTAGTCTTATCTGTTCGTTGTTTTGTGAGAATTGTCACGCTTGAGCAAGGACGTTTCATATTATAATACTCTATGGACCCGTGACGCATCTAACTGTGCAAACTAGTGCTTGTGAAAAACCAAGAGAGAGAGATTATCTTATTCAGATATCGCGAGTTTACTACCGTTATACGAACAGTCGATCATATATATAACTTTGGACGAGGGGTTTGTGTGGTCCTTTAGTTAGATCGTTATGTGAGTTGAATTTTGAATTGTAAATATGGGTCTTTTACGGTATTATTTACTTTCAATGGACGCATCGGCTCACATAATTCGCGCGTTGTTATAAAATCGACGACATTCCGTCACACCGGCGAGATGTCACGTACAGTACAAATACGCATAACATCCTAGATTACTGTTTTCAAGAGGCTGTCTATGTAATAAGCTGATGGCGACTTGAAGTGTACACGTATTTTTTTCGGAGTCTGTTTAAATTTGATGTTACGTCACAACACAGACAAAGTGTAACAGGTAAATTGGGATAAGGCTAAAAACCATGTCTCAGTGTGGCGACCGCAATTCAGGACCGCGCTAGATCTTGCAGTATAAAGTTTTGAATGGCATTGCAAATGTTATGGGTCGGCGTAGCGCTTACCAGCAAGTGATTTACCTAACCCTGGCAAGCTATTTTAATACAACTGTAAAAGTGAAAACATCGTGAGGAAACCCACATACCTACCCGCGATTTATTTCGGAGACAGGTATGTGATCCACCAATCCGGATCTAGCCCAAGGGTGGGTTATGACCTAATCCTCCTCATGGAACTGAGGGGAGACCCGTGATCAGCAGTGGGACGACATGGGTTGACGACGATGATGATGATGATAAAAGTGAAAGGCAAAAGCAGCCTCTGCTGATAGACCTTGGATGGCTGAGTGCATCAACATGTTGACAAAGACTCCACAGAAGAATGCTAGAGTAGATCTCAAACTCGATCGCTACAGCCTGTGACTCCCGCCGGTCCCGGTGGCATACTGTAGCGGGCATGCGCGCGCGGCGACCCAAATACTCGCTTCTAACGGTGCGCGTCCAGTGCACGCCGACCTTTTTGGCGGATCTGGCGTACCGCTGGACGCTATCTAGGGTGGGCCCTCGTCTATTTATGGATCAGACTTGGAAGCTTAGAGCAGAGACATGGAAGGGTCATTAGCGTCCACTAAGGTCCACTGTTAAACAGGCCTCTCCCACAGAACGCCACCACGAGCAGTTGCTAGTGTGGTGCATTCAGCGGCTTCCCGTCGATCCATCTCGCTCTTGGAGGAAGAGTCATCTTTACTATCATCATCAGCCGAAAGACGTTAACTGCTGGATATAGACGTCCCACATAGAAAGTGGTTGCTAGATGTTTTCATCCAGCGGCTCCCCAATATTTGCAGCAGGTCATTTGTCCATCTCGCTATTATATTACGCTACGTCTTCCGGAAGGCAAATATTACATCACACCCTCACCACATTCTTAAATCTTTCACATCTTGTGTACGCTGGACTTTCCCTTGGAGTAATTAGAAATACCGTTGACCTTCTGGTCTGTTCTGTGTTGTGAACATCAGTTGTTCTCTGCACTTGTTTGGGTGCATAGCAAAGGTTTCAACCACTACCAAGAGAGGTTACCTCTGCGGTACCAATTATCATTACGACTGCGTGGAACTCGTGTTCCGCAGACTGACTTATCTATGGTGGAATACCTTTATCAGCCTTTATCTGGGGCAATAAGCTGATGACCCTTGCATTGGGTTAATTTATTCTGGGAATGAATATGGATACGACCTTGTCAGGTTTTGCATAATTAATTAAACCCTGCATGTGTATAAATAGGTCTTGTTTTACGCCAACGTGTAACGAGACGGCGAGTCGTTTGCATGGTAAGCGCGATGCTTGCCTATAATAGATGCAGTTCCCGTCAGAACTTCAAAATCTCGTGAGGCGCTGCACTGCGCTTGTGACCTTGTGGCTTTGGTTTTAAAGTATTTATAAGGGCCTGTAAAATAGTTGATTTTGAGGAGCAAGATTGGAATCTGTTGATGAAAAATACTGTACGGTGTTTTTCAGCGATGTCATGGTTAGTTCGGTTACTGAAGTCTTAATAATTTATTGAGAACCTTCGAGTAGAGACAAGATTTTTATAGTCCAAGTCTCAAGCAAAAAGTTCTTGCTCTACTAGATTTTTAGTTAACAAAGAATTCTCACTTTCTGCCTTTAACGATGATCAAGCACAATGCCTGCTACTTCCTGCGACTTACTTTCAATGGAGAAAGCATTTTGTTCACTGTGTTAATTCGATGTTAATCCGAGCATAAAACTGTGCGAGAAGGGGCCTTAGTTTGTCCAATGAAAATTCATACTTCCTCCTTTAACCGTTGCTGAACGTCGTGATGCACCAGTACAACTTTTTCCTTAACACGTTCACTGCTGAAAACACAACTGTGGTGTTTTGCATAACAAGCCGCGAGTGCGGGAAAACACAACTGTGGTGTTTGTTGTATGGGAAAACACTATGGAGTGTGCAGAGCCGCACCCGTGGCTAGACAAAAAAATCGGCTGAGCAGTCAAAGTGTTAATTAAAAAACTTTCTTTACCATACTTACTTATAATTTAATCATTCGTTGAAGATTCTACTTAACTATTAATATAAGGCAGTCAATCTTCTACTACCTTTTAATCTCTACTTCAAAATGATAAAAATATCATTAATATTCATAAGGTTCCCTGAAATGAAATAAACTGCAGTATATTGCATAGATTGCTACCTATACGTAATAAGGTTTATCCAGGGAAAGCTGTGTATGTGATGATACTGCTGATAGTAAAATTATGGATGTCTGGATACAACCCGTTATGATATAGCCAAAAATTAATCACATAGCTGTGACTTCCACACAACACTTCCGAAACACTTCAAAACAGCCGACCTACCAAGCACACCACCAAAGTCACTAGGCCATGGTTAATTGAAAGGCTAACTATGACAATGTACCACAGTTTACTGTTTGTAACGGTTGCGGTCGCGTATAGACCCTAATTAGTGGCTCTTTGGTGAGCCGATAATGCCGCCCAGTAAGTTATGGACGCAGTTACTGTAAAGCGAGGTTATTTTGTAGATTAATAGATACAGATTGTGAAGGAAAAAGGTCCACGTTCTACTTTCGCGTCGATGTTTTGATCCTTGAGTTTCGTTGACTACCTTCTGTCTCTATCATCAGATCAGCTCATCATCGTCATCATCATCAGCCGGAATACATCTACTGCTGAACATAGGCCTCCCCCATAGAACGCCACCACGAGCGGTTGCTAGCTGTTTGCATCCAGCGGCTTCCCGCGACTCGCACCAGGTCGTCGGTCCACCTGGTGGGACGTCCTACGCTGCGTCTTCCGCTCCGCGATCGCCACTCGAGAACCTTTCTTCCGCAATGGTTATCGGTTCTACGAGCTACGTGGCCTGCTCAATGCCACTTCAACAGATCAGCTCGCTGTAAATATAATATTGTATTGTCATCAAAACTAGACAGCTGTGCAAAATTTCAACTCAATTGAACCACAGGAACAGCGCAAAAATGGAGTTTGAAGATTTGACCTAAAATCGAAATTAAAATAGAGCTTGTAATAAGGTTAGCAACTATAGAGAGACAGACAGATAGGAAAACATTTCAAAGTAGTCTAAACACCCTCGCTTGCCGAAAACCCTTAAAACAAACTAACGTACACTAATCCATATATTCAACCAATATTTCATAACATTCTTTCTACACCCGAACCACCGGAGCATGGCAGGTTTCAACTCAAAAATTCACCAGTTCCGTTAAACTTGCCAAATAAGAATAGGTGATTTTATCAAGAATTCAAGACAAATACGGCGAGGCAAACAGCTAGATCATTAGTATTAAAATCAGTGAGCCATCAGATGAAGCATCCGTTATGGTAATGATCTGATTAGGCATCTGAGGTGTAGTTATGGTGTTGCTGATTTTATAGCAGATCTTGTTAGATGACCATGCAATTCAAAGCCATTGTAAATCGGCTATGAGGTCAGATGGTAAAGCAGTGCTTCGGACGATCTCGGATGACGTAGCGGTGTTCTGGTGGATCAGGTCGTAGCTGGAGGAAAGAAAATGTCGTTTAAAACCGTGGTGATAAAGTACAATATAGTGTCCACCTGGCTACGGAGCATTTGCGCTGAAAGTCTGTCGTCGGACTCCTTTCGGGGTTTTAGCAGTTCTACGCCTTAAGACCACATAGTTACCTATAAGGTGGCTTCAGTACTCTTCAAGCGAAGCAATGCTTTTAAACCCGAAACATAACGATTGCATACCATTGCTTGGCTTATGACTACACCTAATTCAATAGAAGTGCAGCCTGACCAACTCACAAAACCCCTAATAACGATCAATAACACACTTTACTCAACAAAAAAAGTCTAGTCTCGATAAATCAGAAGTGAGAACGACTCAAAAACCGTACCGTGAAAATGATACTATACCTAGAGTCTAGAATCTAGAGCATTAACCCGTCAAGGGCACCAGGATAAATAGAGAAACGATACACACTACTGCTTGGCATATGAATACATCCAAATCAACAACAGATGTTCAGTCAGACCAAGACATAAAGCTCCTAATACGGCTCAATAACATTTCACTCTCGATAAATCAGGAGTCAGCGACTCGTAAAGACCGTAGCGTGAAAATGCTACTCTACCTATAGTCTAGGTAGAGTCTTGAATCTAGAGCACTGAGCCGTCAAGGCTTCATGACAAATCGAGAAACGATATTTGCAATTCATTCTCAGATTTATTTATTACGGTTTTAGATCGGGCTCTGTAATGGTATGTATTAAGTGACGACTTGTAGCGATCTTTAATAATAAAAAAAAAGAAATAAAGGTGACTTATGCTTTTCTTCTTTTCATAGTCTACGAGTAATTATGGCTATTTATTCAGTAAAGGCTTATAGTAAGCCACTAAACAAGCATAGGTATAAATTTTTTGTAAATGGTAAATATCTGATTGTTTTCGCATCACGATTATAAAAACTATTGCATTGTGGTCTTTACTGTTTAGCTACCAGGCTTTGGTGGGAAACTAGATACCATTATAAATGAATTGGGGATAATAGTGTAAATGTATGGAGAAATGGATGTTACTTCAACCACGGATGAAACAGTAATCCTAAAAGTGGTGATTAACCGCCCCCGCTTGTCACTCACATCGTCGAATAAATCAAGGAACGCGTGACGGGCGCTGGTGACCTTGCCAGATGCCGTAAAACGTACTCATGTGCAAACTAGAGCGGATATTAATGCTTGTTATATGCCGTTGCAAAGTGGTGGTATTTAGTCACTGTCCACGTGACTGGGTATCAGCAAGAGAGATGGGCCCAGTATGGCACCCTGTGGTACGCCGACTTGTAAAGTCAGCTTTATGAGTTTATTTGATATTGCATTTTATTGCTAGTATGTAAATTGCACTGCTCAGTGAGACTTTGGAGTACTTAGCAGTAAGTAGAAGGTAGTATTGATTATAGAATTATGGCAAAACTTTATTTAGGGTTAACCAAATTCTGGAAATAATTTGTTAATGAAGGAAATGAAGGAAAGGTTCCTGAGGCATAATTGGTTACGCTGGTGAAACCACAGAGCGCAGCTAGTTAAGATATATGAAATCACTATCGCAATATAGAACAACATTTGGATCTTGGAAAAATTTAAAGCGATTTATCTCGTTTTGGTTTTGGGTCAGCCATATTATACAGTTCAATGGAATAGTCATAATTATAGGTCAAAGTGAAACGCAGTCGTGTAATCTAGAGTAAGTCTGTTTGTTAATCTTTCTGAGAATCATATAAATGTTGATTCTGGTGCTATCGATTTTAAATTGTCTTCGAGGAGTCTCCATTTATAGATTTTGGGCCATTGAAATTTTCCTTAATCACTTTTACGCTTTTCCCGGTTACGGACGGTGTTTATCTTTCATCAACTTCATGGCGAACTTGATGACGATTAAAGTGTAAAGCTTTCTATTCCCGTGCTGGGCAAATATCTGTGTGAATTTCAGCTGTTTGCTCTGAGTCTGGGTGCATGTGGATGATGGTCCTTCTAGTTAATAATTTCTTATGTATATCCGTGTGTGTCTGTTCATGTGAGTCCTAGCCTTTTGCTGAGCTCAGGCCTTTTCTGACATCTTCGTTGTGTGTCATTTTCTTGTCTTGTTTTCTTATGTGTACCTATGTTTTTGTTGTTGGGTGCAGTTTTGTCAGAATAAATGGTTTCCTTTCTTTCTTCCTTCCTTCATTCTTTCTTTTCCTAGTTGGAATCCTGACTCCCAGTTCAAGCTTAGATTCATCTACGATATCGTGCCATGATAGTATTATATTATTATTAATGGCTTCTATATAAAATTCAGCAAAACATATACTGTCCTGTTTGTCATCCGTCAAAATCTGTCTTAGCCACTTTGTACCATCCATTAGCTACTTCATAACCGATCGTGATTGATTAGTTAATGTAACGCAGGTGAAGTTAGCATTTCTCCATTTTAATATAACATTTCGTACCAGATGCTAATAAATAATAGTTCGTACTTCGGATCGAATACTTAGTATTCATTTGAAATGAAACCAAAGAGTATTTTTAGAATTAAAACCAGAGTAGAGTATTCGAAACCTGCACTGTATTGGGTTATTTCAACTAATAAAAGTTTAAATCAAATTAATCATGCTCACGTTAGCTGTAATTTATAGGTGTCCAAATGTAATGCAATAAACAAAATTCACCAGTAAACTTTATCAGCGTATGACTTTAAATGAATTTCGGCCTTTTATATTCTAAACGTTGTCCTTATTCTCTGTTCTGCGCAACTTCCTTCCACTCAACTTCTAGTTTGTTGGGATTGACAGTGTCAATGATATTATATTATCTTTCAGTAATTATAGTTAATTTAATAAGAATTGCGACATTTGTAAACAACCGGAAGGATTTCACACAGCCGTGGAACAGTATAGTTGAAGAAACAAAATCACACTCCAGGGGCCTCACCACGAACGGTTAAATCCATCTAGTATAACTGAACTGCCCTGCTAACTGTCACCTTCAATATCGCTAAGCGTTCATAAGTCGACCAGAGACATTTATCCAAAGAGGTCGGAACAATTTGTTTGCGTTTATGGGAGTTTATATAGCTCCATCTCATTCTCTTTCTCTCTCATTCTCTTTAGTCAATGTTTGAGTGATGTCACGTCACGTTTGTCACTTATGAGTGCGTGGTGTCAATCTAGGCCGTTCAGTTCAAGGCCTTAAAATGAACTGCATGGAATAAGAATAAGTACGTGGTTATCCCCAGGTATCGAAAGTATTTGATATTTAAAAAGTATCGAGTACTCGATAGCAGATACTCAAGTATCCATAGTGAGTCCCAGTTAGCATTCTTGTGATTGATGGGTGCAAAAGGTAGCTCTATAGACTAGACGGTGAAGTATTGGAATCGAGTCAAAGGTTTCCGTACTGGGAGTAATGAATATTGATGTCAGATAAATTGTGGAAGTCCATTTGTTACGTTTGAAGTGTACGTGATGCTTTTGGAATGTGGTCTAGGAATTCTCGCAGTTATTTTCCGGAGTTTTTTTGTATGTAGGCATGTACGTAGTTGTAATATGAAAGCGTATGTCTTGAAAGTGTGGTTACTTATTTGTTTTCGTATGTAAAGAAATTTTGGAAGTTTCAAAATAATGATAACACCTTCAAGTTGTACGCATGGGTGGTACACTTAAAGAAAATGCAGGTAGTAACGGAACATAACTGTAGAGAAACACAGCAGAAGTGTTTAGTCGACACCACTCTTGAGAATGGTACTGAAAATCAAAAGCTGACCACTGCCTACTAACGTGCAGAAGTAGGATAAATAATTCTCCACTACCATCCACGGGTGGTTGCCACGGTACTGCCACCAAGCAGCCAGGTGTGACTTCAAGAAGCTGACCACGATACTACACGCTTATATGTGTGTGTGCCCACACGCAAACGTAAACACCACTCTTATAAAACTAAACAGCAAAAAAAGTCTAGACATCTACAAAGTTAACATATGTTAAAATAATACTATTTGTTAATCATAATTTATTTTGAAACATAATCAATGTTTTTTTAATGGTATGTTAGTTAGCGAATAAAGTATAAACTAAGGAGGCTAGTGAAAAATCGGGACATTCAGCGCTCCGATGAAAGGCAAACCGGGACGTGTCATCAGACTCCCAAAAAACGGGACACCTGGCAACTCTAAGCGTCTAGCAACGTACGTACAGGCGTGCACACATATGAGAGGTGCTTAGTATCATTCTATGAAGTTAGCTTACTTTCCAGTTTTTACTACCACTAGTTGAGTTATGGTCCGTATGTCCGTCCATTCGTCATCGCAAATATTGCTGACAGACTGTTAGTATTCCATCTCGCCTTGACCGACAAATCCTTATCAATGACTCCAAATGCTTCAGCAAATATTTTGCCATTAACACGTAAATGCATTAGAACATTTAGTGAGTTCTTATTAATGGTGGCACAATGCGCCTCAGGTCGAAAGTGACTTACGTGGGTGGTGATAATGTGGCCGAAAGTATTTTTAATGCTAAATAGTCATAGAGTGGTGTGTTACCGTTATCTCTCTTAAAATATGAAATGGTGCTGTGACCCAGGATTAGTAACAAGTAGAGCTGCCGCCTAAATTGCCGAGACTGGGCAGAGATTCGAAAACCCCGGACATTTGGTCGAAATTGGAATTTTTCACCGGAAGCTTTTTTAATTTTAATTTTTGCTTTTGTATTTTTTTCTTAGTTTATTAAAGATACGCGTCACCGGACGTCACCGGATGCCTCGCAAAACTAGGACAAATCGGGGAATCCCGGACCATTAGTTACAGGCCACCACTTCCAGCAACTTTATCTTCGACTTGACCAGCTCGCTTTTTTGACCCTAGTTGTAATCGGATGGTATGACGTCAATTTCAACTCGAGATCTATTCGACAGGTCCAACGTTGAATTGACCATTGTGAATTAAAAATATGTCAAACCAAATCGGTCCATAACTGAGTTATCCAAAGGTTCTGAATCGCCTACCTGGTATTTGACGATGTGATCAAAGGTGGCAAACACGCTAAGCCTCGAATATCGGTCTCAAGGAACATTGGTGGAACACCTTAAAAAGAGTTCTTATCTTATGGTGTCTGTAACCGGAACACAGTATTGTTTGCACAATCACCGCTTGTTGGATAAATATCTGGTACTTCCCCAGGCGGACTCTTGCAGAAGAGACGTTCCACTACACATTTCTTGTCTAGAACACCATCCAACACCCCAAAAAGAGTGTTGGTCACACTCTTTTTGGGGTGACTTCTGACTTCTCAGTAATAATTCAAGGTAATGAAATAGCTAATAGTTATTCTTACCCCAAACCCTACTTCCTGACCACACCTCATCCAATCACATAAATAGCAGTGCCACTACACTTCAACTTCTCACGTATAGTAGACAACACAATGGCACCGCTCTTAATGCCCATTCGATTTAGGAGGACCAGTGTTGCCGCTTTAAATAGTTTACCGCTAAATATGGGAGACAATTTCCTTAGTGGGAGAATTTATATTTTAGTTTGAGTTTGTGAAAGGGTGACCTCTGATTCTTCTGGCAAATAATGTCGATGCTGTCGATTTATAGTTAACCATAGGTTATTGAAAAATATACTCTATTGGACTTTTCTGGCTAATCAAAATTAAATTAAAACAAATGCAATACCAAGGCCGCTACATTCCAGGAATGACACAATATAAAAAGCTACAGTCGAATTGCAAACCCCAGTAAGTGCTGATAATTTTATTTATAAACACTATTTCAAAAGCAACACATATTCGACCAAAAAAAAACGATATAATCTCTCTATAATCTTTAGCTTAGAAATCCATTTGAAATTATAGGCTTCCAAACTCAAGCATTCTGCAATGATTGATGAAACTTCGCCAACAAATTCGCCAACTTCTTGGATAATTTCAATGGACTTTTTAATAGATCACTGGCAACACAGAACCGTTTAAAATAAGCGCAACCCATTAACGTATCGGGTTCACATGCACTGGCGCATACTACAGGAACATTCGTTGGAGATGAGCAGATCTGTGGAAATATTACTGCTTACTTTCCAAACAAATGTGACGTCAATCTGAAAGGTCAAACGATGTGTGAAATTACAGACTATTGCTTTAACTAGTTCTTGAAATCTGCCTTACTAAATAGCAGATGGTATTAGCACATTGGGACCACCTACGCGTTTCTTTTTTAATTATTTGATTGTAAGCGCTACGCCTGCCCATAACAGCTATTGCACCACCCAGAATACTGCATTGCATAATCATGCTCGGCACTGCACTGCGCTCGTCCACCCTGAGACATCGGCTCTAAAGTCTCATATGACCAGTAATTTCACTGGAAATATGCCCTTCAAACCGGAACACAGTAATGTTTTCGCCCGATCTCATTTTTCGTAACGCATTCGCCAGCCTACTCCCCAAGTCAAGCGTGCGCAAGGAAGTTTTACTTCAAAAAGGTTGTAAATGGGTATTATTTCGTTTCTAACGTTAATTAGCCGAAAATAAGCTAATAAGTCTTATAAGTTAGGAAGTAGAAACGAATACCAAAACATGGCTGAATGGACGCGCTGCAGTCGAAAATGCTACATCGAAACAAACCGCTGTAGAGTCATTTGATAGAAGGCGATGCACTACGTGATTGCTGGGCGTTTCGTTTATTTAACTTCAACACATGTTGGGGATAATGTCTTTGAGACGAAAACTCCCCTTCATTTCCGGTCTAAGCGGCAAGCCACACAGAAGACTTGTGACGCGCTGCGTAACTTCCCTTGATGCCTTTTTCGTACAAAATGTATCAAAGCGCACGCCACGCTGCATCGATCTGTCTTTCACCTAAGGCGCAAGCTTCACTGCTAAGACCTAGGGCGCATACAGGGCGCGTTTAATTCAAAGATCCCGGACTTATGGAAATAAGGCGCAATTTCCGACACACCAAATGTCGGCAATTGGGGCGCGTTTCTTGCCATTCTCAATTGTGCATTGTTTGGATAAAATTTGAATGGAGCGCCCAGGCGTCCTACGTTTTGTCCATTAGCCATGTGGCTTGCGCCTAACTTAGCAAACCCAAACACGAGTTTTAACAGCATTTTATAAACAATCTTTGATGTTCCACTACTTCCAACTGTAGCTCCCTTCAGCATTGTAGGGTACAGTTACAGTAGACGTCAAAATAAACTCTCAAGGGCATTGCACTGGGCTCCGGCGCGACTGAGAGCTTCTATATTAAGGAATCTATTACAGAAGCGTATTTGCATTTAGCAATACTTCAGTGTTTAATTATAACGTTGGGCGATGTTTCCGATAATCTATTTCTGTGCAGAATCAAGGGTCTGCGGTTGAATTAGATCACTTGCAGGTCTCTATTTTTGGACGTCGGACAGACAAAACGGATGGCCTAGGTATCGTTGGATTATCGCTATTGGCAGAGGCACTAGTGCCTACAGACCCCAGTAAGAGCCTCAGTAAGGCCTTTTTCAGTAAGTCCCTTTTACGCCAATGAGCTTTGGCTTTGTCAAGACTTTCATTGGACATCTTCCCATCGTTGCATTGGTCTTCCAGAGTGCATGATGGATCACAATAGTTGAGAATCGGATCTGCAAAAAACATGCCAATTGTCATATTGCCTGTGATTCTACTAAGGTGTCCTATGCTTAGTCAGCAGTATCCTGGCTTAACTGAAAATCTGTAGCCAATTTTTTTTATGGTTAAGAGACGAAGCCGATCGTGTGTTTTCGGGATATTCCAGCGTTTCCCTGTTGGCTGTGATGCTACTGAGGAATCTACAACCCTCTAGGAGGAAATCAATCGCCTTGCCTTTTTCGGAGTGTCAATTAAGCATATTAGAATCCTTGGGTCCCCCGAGGTGGATTATGGCCTAATCCTCCTCATGAAAGTGAGGTGAGACCCGTGCTCAGCAGTTAGCGGATATGAGTTCATGTTAACCATCCTTGAGGAAACCACTGAAAGAACTTGACTTCAAAGAGTGTGAAAGCGCATCTCTTCCCCTCTCTCTCTACCGGTTTTACCATTTTTTGCTCTATTTCATATTCCTCATAACAGTTCCATAGAAATTCAGCATGTAATGTAAGTTATCCGCGTTGCATCGTTTCATGTAACTTACATGAATATTATGCATACGAAGATGCATACCATGTAGTAACTACGAACACAGTACAGACAGAAAAGTAAGCTATCTTCATACAACTGTATCAAACGCGGCTTGTAAGCACGCACACAAGGACAACTATATTGCCGGTCGTAGCTACAGCAGGCTGCGCAAACTGTGTTCGGCACATTTCTATGAAAACAGCTTACTTTTTTTCTTTATTTGACGGAGTGAAGAGACGAGCAAGTTGTTCACCTGACGGTAAGCGCTACGCCTGCGCATAACAGTCACAGCACCACCCAGAACCCTGCCTTGCATAATCCTGAGCGGCACTGCACTGCGCTCGTCACCCTGAGACATCGGCTCTAAAGTCTCATATGCCCAGTAATTACCCTTCAAACCGGAACATAGTAATGTTTGCGCCTTCCTGATTGGCGGATACTTCCCCAAACGGTCTCTTGCAGAAGAGGCCTCCCACTACAACTGTTCCTACTGTGTCATGACTTCATGAGTATGTAAACTGGTTACCTTTTCACATATCTGCAACTCACCCGAGTGTTTCTTCAACTGATAAACAAGCTATTCAGGTCACACCGGAAACACTAACTATGTAGTTTAGAATAACAATATACGAACTAGAAAATTCAACAAACATGCCGAATGCCAGGTCGTTGAACGGAAGGGTCGATCTAGTTAACAGATCGCTGTTTTTTTCACCATTCGTTGACCTAATATATTCGCCTTTTCTTCCGTGTTTTTACCCGACTGCGTCAGAAGGAGGGTTATGTTTTCTGAGTGTATGTAATGTATGTTTTGTTGGACATTCCATCTGTACGCACGAAGCGGTTTGCCTCCACATTTATTATGCGCAAAGGAGTTCCACTCGTTGCCGGAGTCTGTGTTTCCCGAAAGTTACAACCTGGGAGTCTTCAAGACACGAGTGAATAGGTTACTTCTAAGTAAGCGTGCACCATCGTAGACCGCATTGTCACTTAACATCAGGTAAGATAGTGGTCTCGCGAACCTATTTATTTACTAATAGAAAAAAATAAAAAAGAAATCTGTGGATTTGTGTACGTTATTACCACACGCTTTTCGGTGAAAGAAAACATCGCGAGGAAACCTACATACCTACCCGAGAATTATTTCTGAGGTAGGTAGGTGATCCACCAATCCGGATCTGGCCCCCGTGGTGGATTATGGCCTAACCCTCTTCACGAAAGTGAGGGGAGACCCGTGCTAAACAGTGAGACGTTATGGGTTGATTATGATGATGATGTGGATACTTTTTTATCCCGTAAAAATCAACAGTTTCTGTGGGATAATAGTATACGCAGGTAAAACCGCGGGCGCAACTAGTGCATACTATATTTATTTATACATATAAAAATAGGCTGCTAAAAACATAACACTTCCTTTTGGCTTTACCGTAGTCGGCTAAACATAACACTTGACCCACTTAAGGCGCGTAGGTTCAACCATAATTCAACATAGATTGTGGACGAATTTGGATGTACACTGCTCTAATCCTCTATCCACGAGCTCCGTGGGCGGACCACGTATGGGCTAGTGTAAGAGTCACCGGTCAACTTATCAAAAGTTCTTTGAATCTTTCAAATGTAAATTAATTAGACATTTAAATTTTTTACTTGTAAAAGTCCATTTTTTTTTCCTTTTTGCAATAAATGATTTGAGTTTTGAGTTTGCAATGAAGCTAATAGATAGTATGGTTACTTCTAGGTAAGCGTGTACCGTCATCGCTAACATCGGGTGAGATAGTAGTGAAACGCAAGCTAATAAGAATATTAAGAAAACCTAAATGTATACTAACAAAATGTTTAAGCTCTCAAAAAAATGTCATTTAGTGTTCGCGTTCATCTGTTTACCGTTTTTTTCTTTCTTTTTATTATTGAATTCTCTCATGACGAAGAAGATACAAACATTTGAAAGACCATGCAACGTTCATTAATTTCCATTTTGGAGTTTATTATTTTTGATCTTTTCAAGGAGTAGTCTACAAATATTGTAGAAGTAAAAACAGTCATATTTCGTGACTGTGGCATTGAAATACAATTTCCTAGTACCTCCTTTAACGGACCTTTGCAAGTGAGACCGCGAGCTCTCCTTCTATGATCTTAATAACGACCAACCATTCTAAATAATGTGTTACTAACAGACAAAGCTGTAGAACATTGCATTGTATGCTGTAATAACGTTCTGTGATTTAACATTATGAGTATTATGTTTAGTTTTATTAAATTACTGTAATAATATGGTCGTGATGAAGACTTTGCTTTATGTTTTTTTTTATTTCATATGTTTGGGCCCTTCGAATAAGTCCATGATTTTGTATGTAGCTAGATCCAAGGCTATTAGGTTAGGCTTATCAAAACTTAGAGTAGTTGAGCGGTAGCTTTTATGATTCTAAGTAACGAGATGAATATATCGTTCACCTGATGGTAAGCGCCGCGCCTGCCTATAATAGCCACAGTGCCACCCATTTCCATTACGAAATCTTGTGCGGAGCTGCACTGCGTTCGTCAACATGAGATATAGGTTTTAAAGTCTCACATTCCCAGTAATTTCGCTGGAAACTGCTCCATTCAAGTCGGAACACAGCTGAACACTACTGCTTGGCGGATGAATATCTGACTAAGGTGATGCTACTTCCCCAGAAGAGGCCTACGACTACAAAAAACTAATGCGAATTACAATCCAATGCCACTGATTCTTAGCCCTGCACTAAAAGAGGTCAACAGTACAGTTTCTCATATCTTCAAGCAAATTAACCTCTGACATAACCAAATACTCTGACATAAAAAAAATAAGCTTAATCAGATTAAAGTTTACAATTATCGACGAATTGGAATCGTAATTATTACTGTGCGGTTAAGAATCGAGTTAATTCGGTTCAAATTGATTTTGTATGTCGTTAAAGCCGAATGAACTGTGCAAATGAGGCTTTAAAGTTTAAATTTAACTGTTACCTAACTTGTAGCTTACGCAAGTCACATACATACGTTGCCTCCTTGCTTTATCCGGTCTCTGTGTAGACCGAGTTTTTTGTTAAAGCAAAACCTCCCTTCCCCGTTTGGCGTCTCATCTCGAAGCACACCGAGGAATAAAAAAAACCCGGCCAAGTGCGAGTCGGACTCGCGCATGAAGGGTTCCGTAAAAAACATATTTTAAAAACTTTCGTTCTAAATGAGCAATTGCCTTTATTAACTAATGTAATGACTAACTATTAACTAACTAAGTATAATATAACTAGGTACTACATCCTACTATTATTATAAAGGCGAAAGTTTGTGCTTTTGTGTTTGTCCTCTATTTACGCCGTAACGGCTGAAACGATTTTGATGAATTTTATTATACGGATACTTTAGGTCCTGGAATAGAACATAGTATACTTTTTTAACACGTTAAAATTAACGGTTCCTGTGGGATAATACTCAACGCATAGGTAACCCAAGCATGACCCAAATGTTCTAATTCCGTACCAGTTGGCTGCATACTCAATAAGCTGCAATAATCAACACACTCAACATTGACCCGTTAAATTGCATTGCTAATACCATGAGCTAAAGATGAAAAAAAAATTACTGAGTGATGAGAGTAGCAAGTCGTTCACCTGATGGTAAGCGATACGCCTGCCCATAACAGTTACAGTGCCACCTAGAAATTTGCATTGCGTAATCATGCGCGGCACTGCACTGCGCTCGTCACTCTGAGACATCAGCTTTAAAGTCTCAGCGTAATAGTAATTTCGCTGGAAACAGTGCCCTTCAAACCGGAACCGGGTTCGTTTGTTCTAGTTTCTAAGTTTTCTTTGTTCTGTGGTGTTTCAATATAGTGTTTATCCATCGACTCGTATAACTTCAAACACGGACGAACGAACATGACTAATTCATCTTATCGTTTTTACAAATTGGCTACGGAACCCTAGAAACATTAACCCTCTATCGGAGCAGTTGGGTAATTAAATCAGAACCTCAAATCTGGTTCAGCAAGTCTGATGCCGAATCCAGCGGCTGCCATTGTCGGTTACGTAATAAATACTCCCGTTAGCTTTTTACTAAGTACACGTGTTTCGTACTGAAACAGATTTCTTTTCTTTTTATTTTGAGTATTTTCGAACGTAACTACACAAAGACTATTCCGCTTAATATTTTGTGTTGGTACGAGATTATTATGGCCCACGACTTTGGGTTGGCCAAACGAAAAGTCAGTCGTCCTTCAAATGCGCGTGCGAGCACTTGTCGCGTCGCGGTGTTTTGAGCTTTCACCGGTAGCTCCATTTCGTGGACGCCATTCCCATCCTCGGAGACGAGCTCCAGGATTAAGTGTAGTGTGGATTGCCTGATCACACCTCTATCCCGGAGGAAGGTGATACGGGATCAGAAGAAACCGCCCCATCGGCGTCCTATGGATATATCTCTGTGCAACATCATCCCCCATCTAACCCGAAGACAGCGCTGATTACACACCCGAGAGGCCATCGACGGATTTCCCAAGTAAGTTCGTAGGCCATAATATCTCCCCGTAACATTTTTGGTCCTTCGAGCCGGATCTGCGGATTTTCTTTGCTGTAGTCACGTTGTCCAAATCCCGTTATTAGTGCATATTTTCCCATTTTTGGAAACCATCCGAGTATATTTTAGTGTTTGTCGTAGCGGCGTTACGCGTCCCGACAATATTTCCCATTTTTCATCTTGATTTTGCCGATTTTTGATTTTTTGTGTGCGACATTACGTGTCCATTAAAAATGGCGGAACAAGATATTTTCGAAAGAGAAGTTATACTTGACGAAGTCAAACGTACTTTAGAGTTTTACGAACTCAATGAACAGCAATTTAAAGCGCGAGCAAAGGATATTCTTTCTATTCAGAGAAAATTCCTTAAATTGCAAACTAAAATTGAGAAGTCACAAATGAAATTGTCGACATTTGACCGAGAGGAACAGTTACGTATTCGAACTCAATTCAATGATATTTATTACGCAATTGTCAGCCATGTCGAAGTTCTGAAGAAAAACGATGAGGAGTGTAGGCGCATGAGTCGAGTTTCCTTTAACAATACAATACAACCGACTCACGGGGGTTGTAGTAGTAGGTTACCGAATCTTCCGTTGCCGTCATTCGGGGGAGAATTGACCGATTGGCCACCATTTTATGACCTATTTCGCTCCATGGTTGATAATAATGACGCCTACACAGATAACGAGAAGTTTAGGTATCTCCTTCTTACCTTGAAAAACGAGCCCTATAACTTAATAAAATCGATACCTATCACGGACGAAAATTATACCGTCGCGTTAGATATTTTAATTTCAAGATATGAGAACAAACGAGTCATAGCTTCTCAACATATTGATCGTATTCTGGATATTCAATCCTGTGCCGAGAAATCAAATCAAAGTGTGCGTAATTTGTTGAATATTTACCATGAGAATATAAAAGCGTTACAAGTAATGCATTTTCCTACAAATCAGTGGAGTTTTTTGTTGTTGAATATTTTACTACGTAAAATACCTACTTCCATTCGGATGCGATTCGAGTTAACATTGCATAAACCATCCGATGTACCCAACGTCGACTTGTTAATCGAGTTTTTAGAACGAGAATTAACCGCCAGCGAAATAGTTGAATCTGGCAGTAGAAATATTCAAAATGTAGGTAGTCAGAGGAAAGAGTACGTCGCTCCAACGTTCCGTCGAGCGTTGGCTGCCGGCGTGGCCAGCCGCACTTCGACTCAGGGTGCGAGCGATTCTCAACCTTCTGTCAATACGCGCAAGAACCAGAATTGTGTATGTTGCGATGCTCAACATCCATTAACAAAATGTAATAAGTTTTTGAATTTGTCACCAAGCAATAGGTATGCGTTTATCAAAAATAAAGATGTTTGTTTCAATTGTTTACGCAAAGGTCATAACGTTTCTCAATGCAAGTCGAGTTTTGTTTGTCGTTCGTGTGAAAAACGTCATCATACATTGATTCACTTTACTTCTGAAGGTGATACTAGCCGTGCGAGTGAGAGAAGTGTTTCTTTACCGCTCACGGAGGAACGGGAAGAGAACATTCCGAGCACCTGTACTCAGCACGCTATGTCCGCGAGTCAAGCGACACAAATTAATTGCGCGTCGTTCAATGCTCCTTTTGGCACAACAAATACTGTGTTGCTTTCGACCGCACTCATCGATGTATGTGTAGGTAATGAAAAGCGTTCGACTGTCCGGTGTCTTATCGATACGGGAAGCCAGGCTTCGTTCATGACGGAATCGTGCGCACAGCGGCTAGGTATAAAGCGTTGTTATGCGAATGTACCTGTTTACGGGATAGGTGACACCAAACCGGTACGACCAAAGGGAAAGATTTCGTGTTGCATAACCCCGAGAAATGAACTTCAACCTTCTATACCGATTGAAGTTTTAGTATTGCCGAAACTTATTCCTAAAATGCCTAGTGTACCACTGCCTCATATGGGGTGGGCACACATTCAAAATTTAAATTTAGCCGATCCTTTGTTTCACACTCCACAGCCGGTGGAGATGTTGTTAGGTGCAGATGTACTATCTCACATAATTTTAGGAAACGTAATAACGGGTTCGCCCGGTTCGCCGATCGCTATGAACAGCGTTTTCGGTTATTTGTTGTTGGGAAAAATAGCGTTCAACTCTCCGACTCCATCCTCAGTTCAAGCTTGTTTTAGCTCATTATCCGATGACGGCGACTTGAAACGATTTTGGGAACTGGAGTCAGTGCCTGAGGTGAAGGCACTCACCCCCGAGGAACGTCTATGTGAATCCATATTTGAACGCTCACACTATCGTGACGTCACGGGACGATACACAGTAGCTTTACCACGTAAACCTGATGCTACGCCCCTAGGTGAATCACGAGATATTGTCCTCGCTCGGTTCCATAAATTAGAGCAACGTTTACAACGGAACCCGAGTCTTAAAATTGAGTCTCACGCGTGCTTGCAGGACTATATTAAACAAATGTATAGAAATGTACTAGTACAAGAATCTGATAGGGACTTGCAACGCATTCTGTGGCGTACGTCGCCCGATGAACCCCTCCGTGATTATCGTCTGCGGACGGTAACATTTGGTGTGAGCACTTCCCCTTACTTAGCTCTTCGTACCATTAAGCAATTGGCTTGTGACGAAGCATCTAATTTTCCCCTAGCGGCAAAGGTTTTAACCGACCAAGTGTTCGTCGACGATGTGGTCACGGGCGCGAGCGATGAAGCACACGCTCTAGTATTACAACAGCAATTGTTAGGTATTTGCAAATCACTTGGGTTTGAACTATGTAAATGGCACAGTAACTCGCCGGCGATACTCGCCGCGGTTCAGGCGCCAGAGGTTCATGGTGAGCGGCGGGAAGAGGTGCCCTTTGCTCCCATGGAACATGACCATCAAACCAAAATAAGGGACTCAAGGGGACTTTTACCCTCCACATTCTTACAGAACGACATGTGGTTTCACGGCCCAGCATGGCTCCGTGAAGATCCTACTGCGTGGCCAGTATTTAAAAGTATCCCTAGCACTGGTGAGGAGAAACGTAATCAACCGGTCGCGTCTGCATCAGCTACGCTGATCGACGATGTTGAGGTCATAAACCAGTTTTCAACCTTGAGTAAACTATTGAGAATAACTTCTTATATTTTTCGCTTTTACAATATTCTTAAATCTCGCGTCAACAAGGAAAAGAGTTCCTATCCTAGTTACATCACAGTCCACGAGTATAAACTCACGCTTAATCGTTTCATTTATCTAGTGCAACACCAAGTGTTTCATAAAGATTTTGAAAACATTTCACAGGGTAAACCGCCCTCAAACCAATTGAGACGTCTTAATCCGTTTATCGATGATTCGAGTTTTTTGCGAGTCTCCGGACGTCTACATAAATCCCTTTTGTCGTACGAGTCAAAACATCAATTAATTTTACCCAAAAAACATCCTCTTACGATTTTAATAATTGACGATGCCCATATTACGCATCTTCATGCGGGCACTCAAGCCGTTCAATATTTACTTTTACAAAAATATTGGATTTTATCTAGCCGAGATATAATACGTAAACAAATCTTTCGTTGTGTGCGCTGCTTCCGTGTGCGTCCGGTACGTCTACAGCCTGCGATGGCGCCGCTCCCAGCGGTCCGGCTGCGACCCGAGCGCCCATTCATGAAAACAGCTGTTGATTACGCGGGCCCGTTTTACATGCGAGCTAATAGGGTTCGTAATGCTAAAATCATCAAATGTTATGTCGCCGTGTTCGTGTGTATGAGTGTGAAGGCTATACACTTGGAGCTCGTATCGGAGCTATCTACTGAGGCGTTCTTAGCAGCCCTGCGCCGATTTACATCGCGCAGAGGTTTGTGCAGCGACATTTACTCTGATTGCGGAAACTTCCAGGGTTGTCATAACTATTTGAGAGATTCGTACGAGTTTTTAAAAAATGACTCTGTTCAATGTGCTTTGAATTATCAAATCTTGAAACAGGGCAAATGGTATAAGGATCGCGGTGCTCCTATCTGTGTAGGCGACATTGTTGTGGTATGCGACGATAATCTTCCACCACTCCAATGGAAACTTGCTCGTGTTCATACACTCCATCTGGGCTCCGATAATAAGGTGCGAGTTGTGACTTTGCAAACGGGCAAGAGTCTATTCAAACGAGCGATCGTAAAAATTTGTAAACTTCCTTTAGAATGATTATTGTTTACGAATTCGTAAAATTAGTTCCTAAGTTTTAATTACCTATACTAGTTGTTTACAACAACCTTAGATCAAGTTTAAGTTTATAGATTGAATAACTTTCTGTTCATTGAGTTTTCGTGTTAAAAGAACTTACAGTCTTTTAAGGTGAGCGGCATGTTTCGTACTGAAACAGATTTCTTTTCTTTTTATTTTGAGTATTTTCGAACGTAACTACACAAAGACTATTCCGCTTAATATTTTGTGTTGGTACGAGATTATTATGGCCCACGACTTTGGGTTGGCCAAACGAAAAGTCAGTCGTCCTTCAAATGCGCGTGCGAGCACTTGTCGCGTCGCGGTGTTTTGAGCTTTCACCGGTAGCTCCATTTCGTGGACGCCATTCCCATCCTCGGAGACGAGCTCCAGGATTAAGTGTAGTGTGGATTGCCTGATCACACCTCTATCCCGGAGGAAGGTGATACGGGATCAGAAGAAACCGCCCCATCGGCGTCCTATGGATATATCTCTGTGCAACATCATCCCCCATCTAACCCGAAGACAGCGCTGATTACACACCCGAGAGGCCATCGACGGATTTCCCAAGTAAGTTCGTAGGCCATAATATCTCCCCGTAACAACACGTAATTAAACGCGTCGGATCAAATTATATGCTTCTTTTATATTTTTTTTATTTGACTGAAAACGTGACGAGCAGGTTGTTCACCTGATGGTAAGCGCTACACCTGCCCTGTTATATGTAGCTATACGCGCCATTTCATAATGGTTCGAATCACCCACGAAATCATTTTTTTTTAATTCGTTAGTAACGAGACTAACAAGTACTAACTTATACAATTTCAATCATGTAATTTAATAGTTTGATAATGATGTTATATCATAATATTGTCAGTAGAATAGTTTATATTTATATTGTATATTACGGCTTAAAAAAAATGAATGACGAGAATTTAAAAAATGGCATCGCCGTAGAGTTTCTTGGTGCTATCTTCTCTAACGGGCGTATTTCCGAAGCACTGGTAGAGTCAATGGAGTTTCTTTTTCCTGTGCGAGATTCAGGCATGAGTCAACACTTAAAGGGTAATATCCTTTTTTTTAAACTCAAATCATAATTATATTATAATCATTAGTTTCGTAGATCATAATATTTTGACTTATTTTTTTTGTATTTCTATAATTATGTATAAGATATTATTTTTGACGTGTAAAAGTGCAATATTTTGCCTATTTACAATAAATTATTTGAGTTTTGAGTTTTTAACTAACTAGTAGATATGTATAAAAGTCGTTAAAATCTACTTAACTGCATTAACAGCCTCGAATTAAGTTATTTAACATTTTATTACCACGAAATCACTGCGGGTTGTGTCGTAATCGGGTTTTTACTTAAGTTATGACTTATATTAACTTGTAAGTAAAAGTCATTTTAGACGATTGTTTTATCCATAGCAACAAATTAATATCTATATTTTTTATATAATTGTATGTAAAAATAATATGTAGTTACTGTTACTTTTGTAATACATATTGAATTCTGTTAAAAATGAGTTCAAAGGATTAGCTCTAAGCCAGGGGTGGCCAACTTGATATGACCCAAGATCTGATTAGTGACTTAACCCTGTGCGGTCTACCAGTTACATACTTGTTACAAAAAAGTGGCATCGAAGGTAAACCTGCGGGTTATTAAAAAAATAAATAAAGGAAAGTAAATTAAGTAAACTAAAAACGATAAAAGTAAAAAGATTATATATTAGTAATTTATAACTTAAATCAAATATTTTAAATATTAATTTTATGTACATTTAACTTGTATGTTTTTGCATTGCCACGATCTATTTGACCACTAGCCGCGATTGACTTGTTTATCACGATCGGCCGGTTGGCCACCCCTGCTCGAAGCTATTTAAAAAAAGTCAAGTATATTATTTATCCTATTCTACTAATCCTACTTAATATTATAAATCTGAAAGTTTGTGGGAATGTTACTATTTCACACAAAAACTAGAAATCGGAAAAGAAGTCGGATTTTGATGAAATTTGGTTGATGTTTTTTTTTCTAGTCTAAAAAGAAGTGTTGCGGTTCGGAGTTCCGTCTACTTGTCTGTGGGTTTCTTTATGATATTTGCGATGCACTGACTCAGAAGCCTCGCATGTGTTATCAAGTTATCAGTGTACTAATTATTTTCTTCATTGTTGCAGGTACGTTGACCTTACGCAGATAAACGGCTTTGTAAGTCATCCTTTAGATAGATTTTTTTTTTCATTTTTCTCAATGTATATATATGAGCCTTACGTTTTTTTTTATTTTATTAAGTAACGAGACCAGCAAGTCGTTCACCTGATGGTAAGCGCCACGCTTGCCCTTAACAGTCACCCAGTCAAATGAAACAAACAAAAAAGTGTAAAGTTTTTGACTTGTAAAAGCATTATTTTTCTTATGTCCAATAAACGATTTGAGTTGGTGATTCCGCAACCGTTCCGATATCTTGATTTAAATAGAAACTGAACCCTAACAGTCACGATTTGTTAATTAAATAGAGGGTATTGATTGCTTCGTATAGAGATTAACAATTCGTTATTTATTATACAAGAGCAAGCATAAAGTAGAAAAATGTTCCCGCCCAGTGTAATTCTTAAGCCATGTCTTAGTTTTTTTTTATTTGACTGATTGACGAGCTGAGCCAGTCGTTCACCTGATGGTAAGTGCTAACGGCCTAGAACAGTTACAGGGCCATCCAGACCTTTGCATTGCATAATCCTGCGCGGCACTGCGCTCGTCACCCTGAGACATCGGCTCTAGTCTCATAAGCCCAGTAATTACTACCTGCAATTATAAATAATAATTATATTAATAGACACACTAGACACTGAGATATCCTGTATCAAGAGAAACAGGATTTACGAGGACCATGGTCCCACAAACACTCTGAATCAAAATCAAAATTAGTTTGCTTCGCGGTTCCCCATCATTTGAACAGGAAAAGATATCTGGTCACCCATCCAAGTTTGTGTCGCTGTGAAGGCTGCTTCACCTTGTTGATCGGCTAAGTTCCCTCAGTCAACAATAAGTAAACAAGTTAAGCAACAAGAGTGTGTTTATTAGATCATGACGTTACGCAAACTTCATTCATAAATTATTTAATTTAGCTGTAGTAAGTACTTGCACAATTTGAATTAAGTTTTTTGGTTAATCCAATTATTTACCATTCAAAATGTGTAACTGTTTGGATTTGGATTGATTTTTCTTAGAATTTGGGATTCAATGAAGCTGTAAATATCTATTTTCATAAAAACGACTGCAAATGAATTTACTAAAAAAATAAAACTGAACAAATTTTCATACAATTTACAGACCATCCTGAAAGTACCCATCCAAACCCTCCTCACCCTTCGCCCCTACATTTATAATATTTAAAAAAAAAAACTATCCAAAAATCTCGAAGATATGTAGAAATATACAACCAAACAAAATAAAACAAAAATATAGATAAAACCGAGCGCAATAACTAGTGTCGATAAAAATCCAATCAAACCTACACGTTTCCTCTCGTGTTGTCCAACCATTTATCACAAAGATCAAAATATGGATACAAACGCAAAGGAAATGGCTTAAATAAACATGTCTGCTACATAATCTATACCAATAATAAAATTGAACTGTCTGTCTGTAACTTCAAAATAAATGCCAAAAAAGTTACAGTGCCAGTAGAACATTGCATTGCATAATCCTGTGCGGCATTGCACTGCGCTCGTCACCTCGAAACATCGGCTCTAAAGTCTCACATGACCAGTAATTTCGCTGGAAACAGTGCCGTTCAAACCGCAAGACAGCATTGTCAAAATGAAGGTAATAAAGCTTTTTTACATGAACTTTTTGTCATACCATACAACGACTATTGAACCTATTCTTCTGTAAAATTATAAAAACACAGACGTGTGTATTTTCACCAGTGCACATGTTAGACTTTCGTATATGTTCCATTTCGATATCGATATAAATGTGAAAATTTTGGTACTTGTCCTCTCTTCACTCTGAAACGGCTAAACGGATTTTGATAAATTTAGTATTCAGATGCTTTAGGCCCTGAAATAGAACATGGATACTATTTATCCCGTAAAAACTGACAGTTATAATTATCGTGGGTGAAACCGCGAGGCGCTGCCGGTATGAATACAGATATTTGTAAGCGCGAACCAAGTCGCGGGCAGTGTTACTGCCACGGCCAATGTGGTAATTTATTCGATCCAGTTTGGTAAGATCTAAATACCAAAGCTTTATGATTAAAAAACATCCTATGTCGATGTACAGTTAAAATAATATTTTAAACATATTTAGGAACCTTGTCAAAATAGATTGTTAAATAATGTTCGGGTAGCCTCCGTGGCAACGTTGGTGAGACAAGTGGTAAGCGCAAGGTAGCGAACTCAATTCTCGCGCACGGCAATTTTTTTTGCGAACTTCTGATATTTGCTCATGGGTCATGTTTCTCGTAGTTCCTTGATAACAACGATTTAAATCACATTTTGGTACTAACTCAAAGGTCAACATCACAGTCACGTTAATTTAAAAAAAATCGTATACTATAATATAATTGAATTCCACGTTAAAAATAATTCTTTACAATCCTCGCATTCTTTACCATCAATACCAAAGGCCACTTCCTATCTAATTTGTATAGAACCCTAAAAATGTTGACGTTGACTGGCCACGAGACGTCACGGCCCGCTGTGATTGGCCGGCTCGCCTAGCGGCAGCGAAAGCACAAACGGACAGAGGTGGCCAACCGTTGTCAGTCGTCACACTGACTAACTTAACTAGCCGCTGTGACGTGAATTTGATACAGCATTGTTATCCACAGACTCCACAGTGGAGGTCACTCGGTTTTTATACAAAAAAATGTTTCAGTTATGGAATGGTGATTTTATTTGGGTAGTAGGTTTTGCCGAAAGTACGTACGTAATAGGAAATCGACACGCTGACTTTGCTTGTTTACTTAACGTTTACTCACGCTTTTTTTGGGGTTTTTGATATACAAATCTTACGCATGGTTAAGTTTAAAGGTAATTAGGTGCTTCCTATTTCATAATACTATCATAGGAGGTCAAGATACAGAATAAATAATTGTTTTAACTTGGCCAAGAGCTAGTTTGTACTTCGTTCTAGTAATTTGTTGACTTTTGATGTTCGGACACAGTTTTTGATTTAAAATGTGTTTCTTTAGCTTTCTTCCTTTTTGTGGTACTTAGGCAGCTTCCGTGGCTTGTTTGTTGATGAGCAGAGTGCGAAACGCGAGGCTGCAGTTCGATTCCCGCGCAGGGTGCATTTATTTCTTATTTATTTCTATGACTGTGTAACGAAACGAACAAGCCGTTCACCTGATGGTACGCGCTACGCCTGCCCATAACAGTTACAGCACCACCCAGAACATTCAATTGTACCCTATGACATTAGTTGAAATTTTTGGGCATTGTGTGACCTGGGTTTTTGTAGGATCATCATGATTGTCCACTTAATTTATGATTCTTTAAATACGAGGAAATCCTAATTAGGAGTCGCGATGTCAATGTTATAAAGTATGTATGTAATTCATTAATTAATTATATCCAAACTACTGCAAAAAACTACGAAAACCATGCGCACAAAGACCTAGACTCAGAGCTTATATCTGTGTTTCTAACAAACATTTACCCTGTGCTGGAATCGAACCCGCGACCTCCACGAAGGCAGTTGAATTCGTAGAAACACAGAAAGCAAACAAAACACCAATCATAATTTTCCAATCCGGCGACAGTTCTAAAGGTTGAGAGGTTATCGTGACGTATATGGTAATGGAACTACAGCTGCTTGCGGCAAAATGTCGCGTTGCACAATTTAAATTTGTAGCAAACTTGTTCCACTGATAAGTGAGACCTTTCACACGAAGTATCGCAAACTGTATCTCACTGTATCGCAAAGGAAAGACACGGTATAAGCACTAGCTTTGTTGATCTGGAATGTAAACGGATTGAAATGCAAGTGGTTTGCGCTCTTACTCATCATCATCAGCAACTCCAGCCCACTGCTGAGCACGGGTCTCCACTCACGTTCGTGAAGAGGATTAGGCCTTAATCCACCACGGGGCCTGGTCCGGATGGGTGGACAACATACACAACTCGGGTAGTAATTTGGTTTTCCTCACGATGTTTTCCTTCAACAAAAAGCAAATGATAATTACGTAGATATATATATGTTCTTACCAGAAACACATTGATACGTGTCCGCACTGGGATTTGAACTCACGACCTTGCTTGGAAGGCGGACGTTCTCCCACTAGGCTACCACGGCTTATTATGTTGTTATTAAGGGTCGAAATGGCTTGTCTTGTTTGAATGTACAAAATAAATAATTATTTGAACCAAAAGCCGATATCAAATGGATTTACTAATATGTACCACTCAAGAGTCGCAGCAAAGCAAAGTACGCAATTTCGGTTACTCGGATAACATATTTTCCAGTTATTATAAATAAAAAAAGTTTTTTTTTTGTTTTTTTTTTTTTATTTTTTTAGTTTTTCTTTTTTAATTTCCATGATACCAACCAGACAGGAACTAAATCTTAAAAAAAAACTAGATTGGTTGACAATTAACGGAGTTCAGAAGTAATAAACATTTTAAAAAATACAACCGAATTGAAAACCTTCTCCTTTTTTGAAGTCGATTAATAAGTTGGTAAATTTATTAGTTTCAAATTTTCCACAAGGTACTCGTCACTAACGATAACCCTTGCATTAACTGTGTTAGAAAATTCCGTTTTACTGCTACTCTAGAATTCATGGAAATTCTCCAGACCATAGTATTGAAGTCTGTTGCAAGTTGTTTTGAAATCTACGTTGCGATGTCAAAGTTAATTAATTTGTTTGATTAATTAATTATGCAGAACGGCTTCATTTTGCGATTATGATAATGATTGCTAAATCAATATTTGTCATTTAATTCGAAACATCTCTTGCGTAAATAATTAATCATCTGTTATTTTAATGAGAGGTTAACTCTACCCGTCGCGCGTCACACTATGGAATAATTTTTTTAATTAATCGATCTGGGTGGCACTTGAGGGGTTACGACTCCTCTTTGTCTTTAGCTAATAATTACAAATGATCTTAATATTTTTGTTTTAGTTAGGTACTTACGTAGTTTTTCAGTTTATTTGTAAGGTATTGTGTAATGTACTCAAACACCGCTCTATATTTTACTGGTACTTATTTTGTTGAGTTGTCTGTAAGAAATCGCACGGTAAGACCTCCTGCCGCTATATTTTTTATATGTTATGCAATATAAAGAAATGTCGACGTGTCGTTCAAACCTCATTAGCACTAATCAGTATTTATACGTGTCGATGAATTAAACAATGATCAAAAGTTAATTGCTACCATTATACTATGCATGTTTAATGAGTTTAACCTTTGAACTCTATTAATTTTAATGGCTTTTACTAATGTCAGCATTGCCAATAGCTTTTGACAGTAGCTAAAAGCAAAGTCAGCATGGCCCAAAAACATTTATTTTTGTTTTGGGACCGCATGATTAGCACATGTAGCATTTGTCATATATATTTGTTTTACCAAACATGCCCTGGAATTTTATCAAATATGCCCTGGAATTTTATGAAATATGCCCTGGAATTACACCAAATATGCCCGGGAATTTTATGAAATATGCCCTGAAATTTCACCAAATATACGACCGATTCTACGACACAATACAGTATAGGAGCCTACAACACAAATTGCAACATCTTGCAACGTGCAACAAATGTCGTAGGTCAGTCCCGGCGCCGCGCTCTGTTGCGTCAACGAACTAATGACCAGAGCGTGTTAATTTATTTAATGACATTATTTACTGACCACACTAATTTAACATTATTTGACCTTTACATAAATCACTCGCGGTAAAACGTGCGGGATTGCTTGACGTGTGAAATCGGAGATAAATCAAATGTACCAGGAAAACTGTTGTATCCAACTCTATTTTTATTTCTTTGTAGAAAATCCTTCCAGTCAAAATAAAAAGCGTCCTAAAGTATACAAATTGATGGTTCTTCATCATCATCAAGAATATTTGTAGGTAAATGATGGCTCGATAAAACTGAAATGAAACGCAACGCAATTAAGAAAACTTAAAATGTAGAACAATCAGTGTCATAATGGGCGGTCATATCGTTCATAGTGATCTCTTCTAGACAAAGGCCAGGAAAAGGAAGATTGGTCGCTAACGCTCAGTTTGCGCTTAAGTCGTGATTTCAGTCTTCATTAAAGTTAATTAATATTAATTATTATGACTATAGAGAGAACGCGAAATACGGAAATTGCACTTCGGAATATTTGCAAGCACTATAGACTGCAAATATTACTTCCCAGTACTCGTATTGTCTGCGAGCGCCAATAATATTTCAGTATTAAAATGTATGGTGAATATTAACTCTACATACTTTTAGGGGTCAGAGTGGAATTGAGAAGCACAATCAATTTACTCTGCTTCATATTGATCTATTTTATTTATTCACCGAAACACCAGCACCACTAAAACAAAACCACCGCCAAAACACCACCACCACGACCTAAAGAATCACCTATTTATGCTGTGGCCTCAGTCAAACGAGATATTACCAGTTATAATAACTAGTATGACCTAACAATACCTATTTATCCTTTCTCATGGTATCCCTTTCTTCAAACCCATGTCTACCCCAGCCATTATCCATTGCAACACGCCAACCGCACAATAGAGGTCCGATTGTGAATTAAAGACAATTGTGCTGCTAAACGGCCCGAATATCGCTATGATTTCGGCCCATTGTGAGCTTGGCCGGTATTATGTCTGTCGGAATGAATTACCACTCCTGCGTTGGAATTCCGTTTTCTTGTGAAATTGGGGTGGTCGGTTTCGTAGATTAAGTTCACTGGTCACTGTTCAACTGGACAGTGTGTGATTGTGTTGATGTTTAGTAGTGGGAGCCCTCTTCTGCAAGAGACCGCCTGGGGAAGTACCACACCTTTGTCAGATATTCATCCGCCAAGCAGAAGCGTGCAAACATTACTGTGTTCCGGTTTGAAGGGCACTGCTTCCAGCGAAATAACTGGGCATATGAGATTTTAGAGCCGAGCAGGGTGACTAGCGCAGTGCAGTGCCGCGCAAGATTATGCAATACAAAGTTCTGGCTGGCATTGTAACTGTTATGGGCAGGCCTAGCGCTTACCATCAGGCGAACGATTCCGAGGTCGTCCGATTATTATCGTTCCAACAACCACCAAACATCACACGTGGTCGAAAAGAATTTTAACTTTAACTGGCGACACTAGTATTGTTTTTAAAGTATTAATTAAGTAAAAATATTAATTAATTAAGTAATAAAGTAAAGTAAAGTAAAGTATTAATTAATTAAGTAATAAAGTAGTATTTATACAAAAGATGTTCATTCCGATAACATACAGCGATCCATGCTAAACGTGATCGTCAATCGCCATCAACCCACTTGTGAACCAACTAAATCGCCATCAACCCACTTGTGAACCAACTAAATCGCCATCAACCCACTCGTAAACTCTTATCACGAAGGTACAAAAATGCGGCACTAAAATCGCCAATCGCCTATCGCTCACGTCGAATCAAATAGTGTATTATGTCATGTGGAGTAATGAACATGTTCGTATTACGATTGCGTTACGTCACTCGAGTGCTGTCGCAACTGCTCTAGTAACAAAACGCAAGATCGCGATCGCAGTCGCACCGATCATAGTAAATTTATCGTACTGTAATATAATCATAGAAGGAAAGAAAGAAATTAATAAAACATTTATTGCGACAAAGCCGTGTACACATCTACCTATCAGAGTAACATTATCTTATTGTATACTAGCTGCGCCCCGCGGTTTCACCCGCGCAGTTCCCGTTCCCGCGGGAATACGGGGATAAAATATTGCTAAAATGGCTATTAAAAATAGGGGTTGGTGATAAAAGGGTAAAAATTTAGGGTTGTATGTATTTTTTAATGCGACATAATAAAAAAATAAAGAAATTAAAAAAATGTCTAAGAATTAAAGAAAAATGTTAAGAATGGACAACCCTTATCACTAAGGGGTATGAAAAATAGATGTTGGCTGATTCTCAGACCTACTCAATATGCTCACAAAATTTCATGAGAATCGGTCAAGCCGTTTCGGAGGAGTACGGGAACGAACATTGTGACACGAGAATTTTATATATAAGATAATCATAGAAAGATTGGAAACATTTATGGCGACTAAACTACAGTAGTGTCGATTTATCTAGGCAATCGTGAAGTTAGCCGCGGAATAGAGATGCGTCAAAGTATTCGTATTTTGGAACCGAGTTAGGGTTGGTCGCCTGGCGTTTCCCACTATTTCCCACCTACTGAGAAAAAGGCAAGGCACACCTAAATAGTTCTTCAACAAACTAAACTAAAATAGTTCTTCTTCGCAAACTTTCCGACGGCCTGTGTTCACGTTGGCCTAGATCCGTCGTCACTTCACTACACTTGGTTGATAGCAATAAGAGTAAAATTATCATACTGTACATAATCATAGAAAGAAAGAAAAAATAAAATATTTATTGCTACAAAACTGTACACATCAATACACACACATACATAAAAAAATTGCATTTATAATATTAGTGTAATGTGTTGTGATTCAGTAAAAAAATAAAACTAAATGAAATACGTCAGTTTATCATTCACTCGTAATACACAACTGTAATAGCATTTAAACTAAATGGACCGGGCATATTAATAAACGGAGTCAGGCATGGTCTACCATCCATTCATAAACGAACACACATATCTACTCGGATAAACTATGCCAGCGGAAATCAATATTTCCCATTGTCATCTCTACTAATGTAGAGATACAGTCAGTTAACAAAGTCGCTTTATTATTATTTTCTTCAGTTTTGCGTAGAAAAGTAAAATTCGTAGAAAAGTACATAATCTTGGTCGGGTCAACGAGTCACCCAGAACACTGCACTGCAATCCTGGTGCTGTGACTGTTATGGGCAGGCGAGCGCTTACCATTAGGTGAACGACTTGCTCGTCACATCAGTGGAAATAAAAAAAAAATTCTGAATTTGTATGACTATAGCTTTGGACCAGAACGTGCCAAATCCCACCTACCTACCAGATTAAGGTCCTGTGTTGTCCATTAGTTGGGACAAAACGGGCCAGATTAAGAGATGCCACATCGTTTCCACGACAGCGCCGCAATCACATACCATCAAGGCATCTCACTAATGAACTTAAAATTAAACTCAAAATTAGCTCAAATCGGCGAAATTCCTAATCCGCAGTGATAACGTGGTTCAGTAACTTACAGACTAAAGACACCCTTTTCTTGAACGGGGAAATGCTCTATCCCCTCCCCTCTGCCTCGAGGGTAACGGAGGGTGTGGGTAAGGCTAGAACTCGCTAAAACCCCCCATGAGCAGCTGCAGTCCTCCGCTGAAGCGGGGCAAGAGTCGCCATCTTACCCCGGTGGACATACTTGAAGCCCTGATTTGATATACTCCAGCAGATCAAACCCCGGCACAGCACTAAATAGGGGATTTCCTAACTGACCTTCATATCCCGTTAAAAGAGTTGCAGGAGGTACAGTGTCGATCAGGTTGGACGGTTTGGACACGACTGGACATTTTCTACTGCTATTAGATTGTAAGGTTGGACTTTTTCAGCTACTTTTGTTGCTGACTGTATCTACGGTATATCTACTCTTCCACCAATATACTATACTTAGTATTTAAAAAAGAGGTGGAACAAACATCCAAAGCTGGCAAGTAGCGGGACCGTTTCCGACTGACAGATCCGAGACATTTCCTGTCCGTATGATTGTTCTCTCAAATCTAGGTCATATTTCGCCTGTGATAAGTGTCATTTTAATCTGTATTTTATTTACGACTCATTTCCACTAAGCCGACGCTCTTTGGCAGTTTTAAAAAGGCGTTTTAATCACGCGCCAAAGTTAGCAGCGTTCCCAGCGGCACTTTTGGACCGTTTGATCAGTCGTAACTATTATTTAATCTGTGGTTTTGTGGTATTTACACGATCACTGCTGAACCGTTTCTTTTGGCACTTTTGCGAATCGTCGCACAACGTGTGTGTTTACTGTTTTACTGGCGTTGTGTCGTAACTAAACTCAATCAGCTGTGCGGGTTCGCACGCCAGGCGTGTTTTCGCTTGCCGTAAAATTATAAAAACACAAATGTGTGATTTCAGCAGTCAACGTGTTAAGGAAGTGCTTCGATTCTGAGCTCTATATCGGATGGTTATCCCCACTATACGACGATCTCCCACGATACTGTTTCGCTTTGAAGGGCACATTTCTCAGCAATGTGTCAAGATGCAATGCAGTAAAAAGCTGCACAGGATTGTAGAATTCAAAGTTTTACAATTATTTTGATATGAGTGCTTACCATCAGGCGGCCGACCCGCTGTTCTTGCCGCACAGTTGAACAAAAGTCGCAACCAAATCGCTAAATGATTTTGACTATTTTATCTGCAAATATAAAGACGTAGCGTTTACCATCAGGCAAACGACCTGTTCTAATTACCAAACAGCTTAATAAAAGTCGCAACCATTTAATTTTGACTCTTGTTTCCAAATAACGCCTACTTAGAAAGATCCATTAGTTGGATATTAATCATATTCTCGCATATTATTAATTATTATCTATGTAAATATGTATGCATAATTAATTTTTATTTGTATGCAGTTTCACCATCTCTGATTAATTATATGTGACAGATAAAAACACTTTAATCTGACGCGTGGCGTCACTGTAGTTATTTATAATCATGTGTGTGCGTTGTTCATTAAAATTGCAAGTGACATATTTTGTTTCAAACTAGACTAAATTTTAGTTTTACTAAACTGTAAACGAGAGGGATGGCAATAAATTTACAGCTGTCGAATTAAATTATCTATAATTATCATTTATTCGTAATTGGTAGAAATACTTATTCACAAACTGCGTGTTTTTTTTTATTAAACCGCAATGAATTGCGGAAGTTGGAACATCTAACCCTTCACTATAACTAAAAAAGGTCACACTAGTAACTTCCGCCGTTGCATAACAAACCTATCTGTCAGATACCATTTAACATAGAATTGCGAAACAAATCCTTTATCTCGGATTTCTTCACGATTCTTATGAATGAACCGATGCAACAGTTAGGTAAGCGGTTTTAGTCTTCATGTGTGAACATGGCAAAGATTAAGCACTAGTTACTGTGAGGATATTGAGACACTGCCACGGACACCTACTAGCTACCTTATGGGACACTCCTGACAAATAAGTTGATTGACAACTCACACATTTTACATCAGTAACACTCATCATCATCATCAACCCATATCGGCCCACTGTTGAGCACGGGTCTCTCCCTCAGTTTCGCGAGGAGGGTTAGGCCACAAAGGCCCGGTCCGGATTGGAGGATAAAGAATTCTCGCGTTGGTATGATGGTTTCTTCACCATTTTTTCCATTATCGAAAAGCGAGCGATAATTACGTTCATAAATATTTTAATAAAAGAAACACATTTGTACGTGCCCGCACTGGGATTACATGCTGCGCTACCAAAACAAAAGACAACCCGCTTGTATGGAAATTAATACAAACCGTTTGTCTATTACACTTGGTAGCATTGACTGTCCAGCGATGCGGGCTCGCAGAATGCGTTGGTTGGAGTGTCCCTTCTGTATGCAGTGCAATATTTATTCTGTGGCGGAGGTTGATACCATGCCACAGATTAAATAGTAGTGACTGCGTTGCATAGGAATCGCCGGCGAATTCCTCACAGTTTTGAAATAGAGGATGTTGCATGGCTGCATTTTGGAATGTTGAACTATGTATTTAATATTCATTAGATTGTAAAACTTTGTTTCAAGCTGTCTGCGAGGGCTTTTAAATATTAATTTACTAGGCGCCATCTCCACGGGGCTCTTTCGTCGACAGTATCTATGTCCTAATTTTCTATTAACCTAACAATTTTTTTTTAAGCGTTTTCTTTGCAGTGATTTTCAGACAACCTCGACAAGTATGGGGGTCAATATGGGTAACCCTTAAATACATTTTTTTATTAACATCCCACTGCTGGGCAAAGGTCTACAGATGTTTTTATTATTTACAACAAGCAATAGTAAAACGCGTATCGCATATGGGCAGATTATTGTAAATTGGGACAAGCGAAATGATACCCATTCCCACCATTGGGCAAAAGAAGGCTGTTAATTATGATTTTCTAACTAGAGGCCACCATTACGAAACTAAACTTCTTTAGACGGTTTTAATATAAGTTACATGTCAAATTTATTTCTGTTTGATTTTCACATTAAAGCCCCAGAGTTTTGTTTAAATGTATTAAGCTCATAGATTAATAACGAAATTTATTTTCTTTCAGGTAAGTTGAAAGCGTTGAATATCTTCAAAAGTCACACAAGAAAGGTAAAATGACGGAAGAATCTGAATTGAAATAATAATTTACGTAATTATTCGAGATAATCTTGACTTCAAGATTTAACTAGCGATTTATCCTCAATCTTCTCTAATTCAATTTAGAGAAACCAATAGTAGGTTACCATTCGTATTCATCACCATCATCATCAAACCATATCGTCCCACTGCTGGGCACGGGTCTCCCCTCACTTTCGTGAGAAGGGTTAGGCCATAATCCACCACGGGGGCCCGGTCCAGATCGTTCGATAACACACCTGCCTCCAAAATAATTCTCGGGTACGTATGTAGGTTTCCTCTCGATGTTTTCCTTCGCCGAAAAACGAGTAATAACCATGCGTATCAACGAATAAAACATTGGAACTCCATATCGCAATATTTCGCAGTCTTCTAACTTATGTCTGCGATAAAATATTGAAATTGGCAACATTCCACCGCCATGCAATGTCATACAAATTAATTAAAACATAAAACAAGGAGTTGTGAGACTCATCGCTATGCAGGAATGGGTTTCAACATGCATGGAATGGACAGCTTCTGGTCTAACACGTTGCGATGGGCTCAACAAGATACCTATACAAGATACCAGTATACATATATTAGTGTACGTTATAGTTTTTATCTGGGGGAAAGGTCCGTAGCTATCCCCATGAAACTCATGCGTGAATTTAGCAACGCACTGGCCATTGCCACATATTCATCCGCCAAGCAGTAGTGTGCAATCATTACTGTGTTCCGGTTTGAAGGGTAATGTTTCCAACAAAATTACTAGCCATATGAGACTTTGGAAGTGATGTCTCAGGGTGACGAGGGCAGTGCAGTGCCGCGCAGGATTATGCAATGCAAAGTTCTGGGTGGCACTGTAACTGTTATAGGCAGGCGTAGCGCTTACCATCAGGTGAACGACTTGCTGGTCTCTTCCGTCAATCAAATAAAAAAAAAGTCAAATAATAGAGAACCGATGCAGTAGTCGCAACTCAATGAAACTTTTCTCCCAATTAAGATTATATTACTGGAATATTCCATTACACCAGCTAAACGAATAAGCTACCGGATAACGTCTGATACAAGTAAGTTTCATACACGACGTCACACCCTGGACATTCCACACAAAAGCTTATTTGACAACTCACACATACAAATGACGTCTGCACACGCGTCAAATGAGTGCGCAAGTAAATAAAAAAAAACTCAAAAATACTACCAAAACAAAAGACAACCCGCTAGAAAGGAGGTTCATAGTAACCCGTTTGTCTATCGTCATTTGTTATTTGAGCGTGTAGTTATATTGATGGACCTCCCGATTGCCCTCCGGATGGCGGGTAAAGGTGCGGGGCTGCGGATCGTGGGGGTAGTGTGTCCTTTCTGTATGTAGTACTATAATGTTTTCTCTAACCACGTTTGCCTAGATAGCGTAATGTTACGTGTTATCTTACGTGGATGTTTATAAAGTACGTGATTGTGAGGAAGGTGAAGGCACTGATTATGCTGTGACCTGGATATTAGTGCTAAGGTCTTTAGGTGCTGTGATATGAAGATACTAAAGTCTTTATATTCCTGATTGTACATAGATATAGCATATTTACAGAGACATCGCTCCCTACTTATATTATAAATGCGAAAGTAACTCTGTCTGTCTGTTGCTCTTTCACGCCTAAACTACTGAACCGATTGAAATGAAATTTGGTACAGAGATAGTCTAGAGCCTAAGAAAGGACATAGAGTACTCTTTAATATAAAAAAAGCATCGTAAGGGTTTGAAATAGGGGATCAAAGTTTGTATGAAAGTTTTGTCATTTTTGAAGTTAGAAACTTGAAGTTTATTTTTTAGGCTTTTGATTAGATATAAATAAATATGACATTCAAAGTTTGTAAAAATTTACCCTTGAGGGGGTTAAATAAAAATAGGGGCCGATTTCAAAAATTATTTCACTAATGGAATGCTACATTGATAGCGAGTAACATAGGTTATTTATATCCCCATATTCCCGCGGGAACAGGAACTACGCGGGTGAAACCGCGGGGCGCAGCTAGTTCAAAATAAATTAATGTATATAGGCGACCTTAACACTTTGACTCATCCGCTACTTTTATCCTCCCACTGCTGGGCATAGGCCTCTCCGCCATTTGCCTCGGTCCTGTGCCAATCAGATCAAGGTTTGAACTGCTATCGTAGTTACATCGTCAACCCATCTTGCCTCTTCCAGAGATTCTTGGCACCCCCCTGCCCCACGGTTACCGAGACCGCTGCCGTAGTCTGGAATAGTGGGGCCGCTGGGGATTGAGGGCCTTGGCGTAGTTAGCATTTTCATAGAGGAGGGGTTAAGGAGGGGCCAAGCTGGCCAGTGCGTCTTGGCGAGTTTTCTTCGTCCTGCTACATAGCCTGAGATAAGTAATACAAAAGCTGAAGCTGAACTGACTTGCTGACTTGGACTGCTGAGCCGATTTTCTTGTCTAGCCACGGTTACGGATCTGCACACACCGTTGTTTTCTCGTCCTCGCGGCAAGTTATAAAAAACACAACAGTTGTGTTTTCAACAGTGAACGCTTTAACTCTATGAAGAGTTTTTTTTTTCAGCAAACCGTAAGTTGACACCAAGCTAGCGGTAAAATCTACCTAAACTCGGATCTAGGCGAAATAACCCCAAGAGCTATCAATAGGAATATAATACCCCATTAAAACCCTAGTTTACACCTTCGAGTCAAATATCGTGCGATATTCCTATAAGGTTCCATAGTTTACGGCAATTCCCATAAGGATAGTTCATGAATTCGAGATATTGTAACGGTATTAGAAATTTGCAAAGGAATTGTTCAATAATGAAGTTCTCCTATTCGAATGGCCCCGATTTGAAGATATCGTCAGGGCAGTCTGCCATTAGGCCTGTTTTTAGATTGTAGTGTTTCTTGGCTAAGGGCTAATAATATTGTAACTTAGGCTAAGTGCGCACTACGAATTTTAATCGTTGCGAATAATAATCGCCCATCTATCACCCAGCGTCTGTGTTTCCCGAAAATTATAATCTGAAAGTCTTCAAGTCGAGAGTGAATAGGTATCTTTTAGGCAAGCATGCTCCATCATCGACCGTGTCGACACTTACCGCCAGGTAAGACTGCGGTCAAATGCTTGCCGCAGAATCCGCAAAAAAAAAAAAAACAAAAAAAAAATTTACCTTGGTAATTCATAAAATTGTATAAAAAATTAAATAATTAATCGAGTATCTTTCTAGAATGCCACCTGATCTTGAACGCAACGCGGAAATGCAAATAGCTCCTATTTCGATATCTGACTCTTGAACTTTCAAGTCTCATTTTCAAATTCTAATACATATTAAACATTTGACATTTAACAGTTTCAAAATAAATCGTTTTGACCTCAGTCCCGAGATATATGTTCCGCTGGTTTCATATATCACTATAGTGGAATATAGTGGGAGGGCAACAGGCGAATGTGGCACCCCCACGCTCCTTCGATATCCTTAGTTACACATATAAGGACAGCCATACACGGGCAGCTGGAAGCAGTCAAGACTGACTGCTTCAAGCAGAGACTGCATAGCAAACTACAGTCTTTCTAGCCTGGAATTAGAATCACTAAAAACGCATTTATTATAGAATCAGAGAAAACACCCGGCACGATACCACTTTGTACCCCTGCCGACTGCTGCTAGCCCTTAGCTCAATATTACTAACCATACCTGGAATCCTTTTATTTTATTCCCGAAACCCAGGCGAAAAAAGACTTAGGGACCTTCAAATCCTATACGAGACTAAATATATACATGAACCGATGTCGAAGGCTGTGGATATATTTAATGTGATGTCTCGACTTCCGCATTTTTTTGTCTACTGCCTGAGCGGTCTCGTTTGTCTCGATTAACAGTTCGAGCTGTCGGTGTACGGCCGACCAAATTGTTATAAGATAGGATATCCATGTACTTGCCTTATTTGGATGGGTTTCATTTCAACAAGCAGTTAATTTTCAATAGAGATTGTTCGTGTATATTTTAGTTGTTTATCTTTAATGTAGAAGGTAACCTAAATCCAGTGTTGGTCCAATTTCCTTTCATATCTATTTGTTTCCACACCCACATTATCAGTACTACATATATAAGAGTTTTGGAAACTACTGCCTGTTTCGGAATTGTAATTTCCGTTCGCGGCTTCGCTTGCAAATAGAAGGTAGTCCCGGACCCAGGCAGGTCTTAGTTAGGTATAACAGGTTCAAAAACTCATCTAAAACTGTTCATTCGAAACTGAATGACGATAAACTTCCTCATCATCATGAACAACCCATATCGTCCCACCGCTGAACACGGGCCTCCCCTCACTTTCGTGTAGATTAAGCCATAATCCACCATGGGGCCAGATCCGATTTGGTCCATCACATACCTAGATGCGAAATAATCCGGCAGTGCCGCGCAGGATAATGCTATGCATAGTTCTGGGTGGCACTGTAACTGGTGTGGGCAGGCGTAGCGCTTACCATCAGGTGAACGACTTGCTCTACAAATGAAATTTATCACTGAAGACTCGCAGTCACTGTCATTAAAGTACCGTTGATACCTAGAAACTGTCCATTAGAGTACAGAACAGCCGCTTAAAAACATCTAAAGACATCGCCGATTTTATTTTGACATTTATATCCTACTTAAATGAAGCTATTTAAGCTTAACTTTTACAGCTTTTATGCTTCATTAGATTTATATCTATAACGCCTACTGTCTTTTATTAACACTAAACAAGATGTCGCCAGCTCTTAACTATACTTATGTCGCAATGCAAAATTCCAATTTTAATTTCTTTAACTCTCGAACCCGCGACGGAAGTTATAAACCGTTTAAAAAACTGCTTTTACAAAGGGATAAGGATAAATAATTCACAACATAATAATGTCATAAACTTTAAACTTGAGTAAATCCAAGTAACTGTACCTTTATTTCCCGAGGTCAGGCCAGTAACTCAATGCAAATGTAAAAGCTTGGGTCAATAGGATGTATAAATAATGATGAGGACTTATAAATATAATAGCTCATTAAAAATGCTTTATCCCAGAATGCTTTTCACAGAAGCTACAACCAATAAGTTATTTGGCGAGAGCTTTAAGCGGTCGTATGTTGTTCAGTCTGATGGAAATCAAGAAAGACACGAATCGAAAGGAGAAAAAAATCGAGAAAGAGAGATCCGATTTGTCTAGTAAATATGAAATGAAGAAAGCTCTTTGAATCCCATTTATTTGGGAAAAGAGATTTATAGTAGGGGAGCCCACGATGCTAAATGGGGATTTACTCGAGCGTCGTAGAGACCTATTGGGATGCAAAGCTTAGATGATAAGAAGAAAAAAATGTTATATGATATATACCTTTACATCGGTGGGGGAAGCGGCTATAGATTTTTAAATATGTAAAAAAAAACTGTTGCATGGACATCCTCGAGCGCGTCAGATATTGATAGCATCAATGTCCTACGTATTTTTAATAATGTACGTATGTTAATCTGATCGTTTGCATGATGGGGGTGGTTGTATTTAAGGGTTGAAAATGAAAAAAAATAAAAATTAATCGAGCGCGTCAGATTTTCTAAGGGAGTGTTAAGTGCACCAAAAAAAAGCTCTCATTCACTAATCTGACGATTTCGATGGGACGCAAACTCGCGGCCATTTTCATAATGTGCAAAAAAAATTCGCCATTTTGAAATACTCAAGCGCGTCAGATTAAGATATATATGGTTCATCTTTATGTTCTAAACGTACTGTCTCATAATCTGATGATTATCTAGAGGGATTTGCCTGATCTGACAAAAAAAAAATTAGAAAAACGGTTCACCTTAAAGGCCATCCCTGCAACTTCCCGCTAATTCCATTCCTGGGTGCTTAAAATTGTACTTATGACATTTCTGAGCTCAGACAAGGAATCAACAGTACCATGTGCTTCGGAACACTCTCCAGAATCAGGAGCATGTGTTTCGGAGCTATTTCCCGAAACTTCCGGTGTATTGTCATGTTCCACTACACTTTGATCTTGTAAATACTGAAAGTCTCGCGGTATTTTAATTGCAGTAAATAATTTATAGCACTGTGCGTGATATAAATCATTTAATGATGATTCCATCGATAATTGGAGGTTATCATATGTTCCTCGAGACTTTCGGATAACCGGCTTGCTCCGACGATATTCCAAAATATATACACATTTCTTTAATGTTTCTACCGTAAATTTGATTGTTTTTTGTAAGGTACTTTCACCACAAAATACACATTTTAAATTAATATCACTCATATTAAATATTTATAAACTTTAATTCACACAAATAATATTAAAATAGCAAAAAAAGCCAAAACGTTGGAAACACGTTGTAAACAGTATGCCACGAACGAGTCTTTATGATCAGCTGTGATGGCGTCATGGCAACAGAAACCAGAGTGGGGACGGAGTGAGAGAGTAATAGATAGAGAAAGAGTGAGAGAGGAATAGAAACGCGGAGAAGGAAATGTAGGCATCACGCAGCTGCACGCATTTAACTTTATCGACGAATTTTTGTTATTTCGGCTTGCGGAAATCGTCAGATTTTATATTTTTCATTATTCTTGAATTATTTCCTTCAAAATAAAAAAAAATTTAGCTACGCTCGAGAATGTCGAGATGACGTTTTTTTTTACAACTTTGTTGCCCTCCCCTTTTTTTACGTCACTCTCAAATTGTCAGATTAGTGGAATATACACTTTTTAGGATGTAATTAACTCACCCTACCTTAATCTGACGCGCTCGAGAATTTCTGATGGTCAATTTTTTTTTACTAATCTGATCCTGTATCCTTCACGGGCGGCCTTATATATGGGCCTCATGTTTTGTGGAGGTACTTAACCGGGTACAAGGTATCCCCCTATATATTAATCTGCCGCGCTTTAGTAAATCCCGAAATCCCCGCTTGGGCTCCCCTACTATTATGCCGATATGCGCTGAGCCCGACGATAATGAATCTTCAAAACTTTTTAAATTGAAAGTTCTAGAGTGACATGTCTGATATGCTTCGTGGGCCAACTTTAGACAACAAGACGTACGGAAACACGGCACCCATACAAGATTGACATTCCCCCAATCCGCACCGATTTTTATAATTAAAACAGCGAAGGGATGGAACGCAGTACCAGCATCCTTGCTTCCCGATAACTATAATTTGGAAGTTTTCCACAGTGAATAGGTATCTTCTAGGCCACCGTCAACCGCGTCGACGCTTACTTAATACTGCTATAAAAAAAAACTCAGCTCTGCTGATGCTGGATTTTCTTTTGAACTATAACAACTGTGACATGTCCTTAAAATCTATATAACCTTTAATGAGCATCTAGAAGCTAGTGACCGTTAACAATGCTCGGACAACCGATGCTCCCATATAGGCAGAATCTAATGAAAAGCTAATCAACCTGGTCTGGTACGTATATGGACGGCTAGAGTGGCCAGACGCCTACGGGCTGGTTGTTATGTAAACCGGCGATGACAAGTTGTAATCGTGACATATCTTCAATAGAAACCTTGTTAATTTAGCCTGAGAAGGGAAGGCCAACTTTGTTAACAACTTTCAAACAACCTATTGCTATAAAATTGGAGAAGTTAAGAAAGAGTATACCTGCAATGATGAAGAATACATCACTATTTCTATATTCTATTTCTATATATATATATATTTTTTTTCTATTTCTTTTTTTTTTTTTATTTTGTTTTCTTTGTTCTGTGGTGTTTCAATAAAGAGTTTATTTATCTATCTATTGATTCTTGTAGTTCCTGATTTTGTAGATACATGGAATCCTAGTTAGGATCTATCTGATATAAACGAGTTACTTCTGAAGAATCCGGATAGTGCTGAAGCACTAGTTAAAAGTCAAGTGGCCTTAGTGGTGGTGGCTTTTGAGTCAAAAAGCAGGGAAACCTCATTTACCTTTGACAGAAACAATTCCTTACCTAAAAGGGATGTACTAAGACGAAACGTTTAAGTCCTTTCAAAACTCTTTACAAATCTAAATTCGTGTTTAAATTTTACAACACATTATAACAATGCCTCGTCTATTAAAATTTAAGTATTGCCTCTGATTTCAGAAGTCAATTTAGCATAACCAGTCTTGCGATATCTTTGTCCGATTTGATCTCTCAATCAATAGTCTCGATCAAAGGTATTGATACAAATCTTGAATCTGACGCTTGCTTGAATTTGACTGCCACTAGGTAGTTAGAATTCAGAATAGTAGATTTCGTTCTAATTTCGCAATCGTAGCTGAATCATTGTCATTTTGGAATTGGCTTAAAGTTTTTTATTTGACTGAGGGAAGAGACGAACATGTCGTTCACAGTGCTACACAGAACTTTGAATTGCATAATCATATATCATCATAACCAAGGGTGTCCGGTTCTTATTCTTCTTCGTCGCGTCGACGATCCATGGCTAGACCGTTTTGGAACAGTAATTGGCTACTGTCACATCGGGGAACAGAAGCCAGAGCTCGGTTAAGATGTTAGGGCACTGAGGGCACGACAGCAAATGCTGCAAATAATCCTTATTGTATTTATACAAATCTACCTTAATTATAATCAACATACTAAAGCTCAGTTGCAAATGGAAACCAGTGACGCGTCGCGAAACAAACTATCAAATTGAAGGCTTTTATGTGTAGACACGCTCTGTTAACTACAGTCTATGGGTATAGTCTATGGTCGAATATGGTGGGCAAGGGCATTGACCCCATTGTAGGCGAAAACTAACATTCACTATGGTTGTTCCACCGTCATTACGGCAGATCAAATCGCAAGTAATGGCAATTTTCGATTTGAAATACGTTTAGTTTTCTTTGAATGTGAACTGTTGTTTTTGGATTGATAAAATGAGCTTTGTGTTTGGTTATTTTACTTACCTCCCAGCGTCTTTGTTTCCCGAGAGCTATAATCTGGAAGTTTTGAAATCGAGAGTGAAAAGCACGCTCCACCATCGACTGCGTTGTCGCTTACCATCAGGTAAGACTAACATTTTTTTTTATTAGACTTAGTCGAGATTAGACAAGATGACCAAGTCATTCATCTGATTGTAAGCGCTACGGCTGTCCATAACAGTCACAGCATGACCCAGAACCCTGCATTGTATAATCCTGCGCTCGTCACCCTAGAACATCGGCTCTAAAGTCTCATATACCCAGTAATTTTGATGCAAATACCCTTCAAACCGTACAGTAATGCTTGCACACTACTGCTGGGCGGATGAATATCTGGCAAACGCCTGCCTATTAACTAAAAAAATAACTTAAAGCTAAAATACGTGTGTCAGTAATAGAACAGTCTAACTGATTACTCTATATTATTTACACTGTGGTAAGTCAGTTAGTACGTATGCATGTGTGTTTGTTGCTACTCAACTCCGTAAAGGTGGAACGATTTTTTATGTAATTTATTATAGTATCTTAGATTGGCCTTGATATAGATCGATATTATGATAAGTATCATCCGCGGGTCGAGCCGTGGGGCACAGTTAGTTGTTTATATATTTGGGGTATCGTTCCTCAAATTCACTACTTTTGGATAAAACCTGATAATGGCTAAATGCAAAAATAAAACGCGTCATGTTGAAAAAAAAAATTGAGGGGCTGGCTGAATAAATTTTAAAAATAGAAAGAAAATTTGGCGCCATGTTCTTGCATTATAAAAACTGTTATGAACTCTGTGGTAAAACTGATTGTGGTTTCCAGTAGCTGAATCGATTACTAACACCTGCCGCTATCAATGCATTATATCATTGAATCTTTCGAATCCAATTTGGCTTAGCTAATGATAATTCTTTCCACATCTCGAGAATTAAACTTGGAAATGTAAAGCCTCTCGGGCTTAGTAGAAGAGACTGTGTCTCCTTTTATTACGAGTACAATTATGTTTTTTTTTTATGGTACCTGGTCAGGCTATCGTTTTGACAAGCCTATGATGGGACTTTCTAAGTGTTAGTCAAACTAAGAAGTTCATCATCATCATCATCAACCCATAACGTCCCACTGCTGGGAACTAAAAAGTTATTTAATTTTAGTCCCTGTTCTGAAAGTACCATAATAAAGAAATGGTAGTGAACTATTTACTCGGAGTTCTTTAGACTGCTGATAAATCTATTTAAAAAGACTAAGTCGATACTTATACCTATTAAAACTCTTCAAAAACACCCCACCTTTAACACGTTCACTGCTAAAAACACAACTGTTGTGTTTTTTATAACTAGCCGCGAGTACGTGAAAACAACTGTCGTGTTAGCGGTACGGGAAAACACAACGGTGTGTGCAGATCCGCAACTGTGGCTAGACAAGAAAATCGGCTCAGCAGTCAAAGTGTTAACATAGATTTAGTCAAAAGTCCGCGACCACTCGTAACCAAACGAAGCATTTCTCCTTCACTACAAATACATACACGTTTAATTTACCATGGCCGACAGCCTATAATCATGACGCATTGTACTCAGCACAATTTGTAATCTCTAAAAATCGCCGGGACCCGTTACAAAACTGTGCCACCGTTTGTATGAGAGCAAACAGAACCATGCCAGTATTTGTATGGAGATTCATGTACAAATTGTATGTCTATGCCCTTTTTGACCGTTACGTGTGGTAAAAAAATCTCCAATTTAGTCCGAAATGAGCTTTGCAACTTGGCTCGTCGGAACTAAATGAAGTGTCAATTGCATTTCTATGAGCTTTTGTGGAATACACTGATGTTTGCGTATTAGACAGAACCATACGTGTAGAGTAGCTATATCTTTGCATATATCGGACTGAAGTTTGATTGTAATCCTTGTTAGTTTGAAGGCATTAATACGTTAATTTACCAGCAATTACTACGCGATCAGTCGCAAAATGTCTTATAAATCAGCCTATCGCAAGCCTCTCCTGAGATTCATAAAGGCAGAAAAGACGTAATTTATGTGACTGGAGGTATTCTATTCTATTTCTATTTTTCTGTAGTTTACATCTACATTAATAGAAAAACTATATAACTATAATCGGAACCTCAAGCTGCTATTCTCCTAATAATCTTAGCCATAGATGTCAAGGGTCAAAAATTCCATTCAAATCCACCTTGAACCAAAAAAACAAACAAAACCAAATTCCCCAATCGATCGCAATTTCGTAAGTTGCATAACTACCACGTCACTTGCAAAACCTCCAAGTTCACATTCTCGAGGACCGGTTGTTTTTATAATGCCCATTTGTATTCAGGGTACGCAGATATCACCAGAGCGACTGGTGACGAAATGCGACGCAAATGGCAACTGGCCCGAGGAAACGAATCTAGTACATTACAAGACCCTTGGAGATGTTATCATAGTCATGTTAGAAACTGGACTTGTAACTAGTTGCTATGATACGAAATTAACCTTAGCTTATCTTGCTGGTGAGCGGGTGAATACTTTTACAGGACATACTAGACCAGTAGGCAGACCACCAGGGTCGCAATTCTCATATTTCTTAGAGCAACTACTCTTAAAGTTACTCCCTTTATATCGAAGGGGTGGGGGATGTCGTTCATCGTCATTCTTTTTCCTCCGACACGGGGATGACGAACGAGGGTGTGTGGGAGTCGAAGTCACTAATACCTCCCGTGAACAATCCTCCGCCAGGTGCAAGCATGCCTTTTTGTGTGCGCGAGCAGGCAAGCATTTCACCATCATGCTCATAGCCGCTGCTTCATGTGCGGATAAGATCTTAAGATCTGTCCGAACTGAAGGCAGAACGTGGTAAAGATTGGTTCACGATAGAATAGCAAGACACTATAAAGAAGAACCCTATACTCATTAAATTTTCGTCGTTGATGAATCAGTCAGTCAGCCAGCAGAACATCTTATTTTATAGTGGATGGAAACAGACAATGAAAAAAAGAAAGCTCGGCAGTGGAGTCCGGGAATCTTTTTTCCAAGAGGTTAATTTTACAGTGATCATGCAAGATTCTGTTGACGCCTGGCGGGTTTGTAATGTTATTTGGAAATAGTTCATCGACTTAGCATCTGTCTATTTCGGCAAATGTTTCCTCATTTAATATTACCCCATCATGATAACTTATCATTACACCAATTTTAGCATCAGATACACAATCAGCAGTGATATACAATCCTCTAATTCGTTCACATGAATCAATTTCAACACAAAAGGGTCTAAAGTGCCCTGTTCGAGTTCAACCATTAGTAGAGACTTGATATTAGTTATTCTGACCATTAGGTTTAGTTTCGCTTCATTAACTGCATTGTCTACAAATATTTATGCGCTGGTAATGATCTGAGCTAGACGTTGCGATATCTTATGCTTTATTCGTGCCGATTCTAAAATAGCTTTTGATTATAGACTCTAAGAAATGTTCTAGGTTCTCAAATCATTAGCGATGTGGGTATAGCGAAGTGGATTATAGCTTTGGTTTCGGTCATATTAATCATGGTATCTTTTGATCGTTATTGTTAAGTTTTTTTGCAATAGTTGGTATTATCTGTTATTTGACCTTTTTCATGTAGAACGATATTGATCATTTTACGTTTAAAATCATTGTCTATTTTTGTGAAATCATCGTCTCCAGTACGTTTCATAATCATAAACAATGATTTTATTTCGAAATACAGAATTTTCTTACAAAAAATATTGAACTCCATATCTGGCAATATTTTGACATCCAACAGATTTAACCGTTTAACGTTTTTGCAAGCTCATAAATCACATTGCGTGTGCTACCTGCTGTACCCGTTTGGACCAGTTTTTTATTATCCTTATCGCTTGGTTTTATGCAAATCATAATATAGAACGTTTAGAAGCGGCGCCGGCGTCGTATAGCAGGACATGTGGTGCAGCCGTAGATGGAATCAGATTTACTATCTTTGCTACTGTATCCATCCTTTACTTCAAAATCATTTGTTTTTGATTAATAGAACTATTTTAACTCACGTTATGACTTCTAGTGACGATGGAGCATTTTTGTTTAGACTGGTAGTTACCTAGTCAGTCTTGCCTTCAAGAGTTATTTCATTCTATCTAAATCATGCATTGTCTTCTTCTCTTGCCTTGAGGACTCCGAAATCATATTTGTCGGGAAATAGACGCTAGCAGAGTTAGTATCACATTGTGGTCATTTGAAATTCTTAGAGAGTGTACCAATTCTCTGAAGGCAATTCCAAAAACCCACCAATACCATTTCGAACTTGATGTAAACAAATCTTCTAAAATTTCAATGTGTCACCGAACTGATGATTTCTATTCTATACTAGAGGCACTTGAATAACCTTAAGTAACTTGTTGTCTTCGGCCAATTTATCTCTTGAGACATTGCATTAAGATTATTAAGTGATATCTTTGCATTCGAATATTTTACTTATTCCACCACATATGGGAGCACTTGTCATATTCATCAGTGTTATCTATCTGCTCTCTATCCGCCCTTTTCTTGTATCTATTGAAGTGTTTCCTAAGCATGCGTGCGTACGAAATATTCGTTTCTATGTTCAGAGGATTGTGAACCTTAAATTGTCAACATAAAGGTGATAATGTTCCTATTATTCAGTGTATTTCAAGGGTTGTGCATTGAATTTGAAAGCAATCATGATAGGAATCAATGATTTACGCCGAATTTTATGTGTTTTATTTTATTCGAAGACAATGATTGAATGTCAATTTTAATGCTGGTCGTGTAATGTTTTTTGATTGGTAGTTATGTCGTGTATTGAGGTGGCATTTCCATTTTAGAATAAATAGTTTGGGATTTGGTGAGTTATGTTAAGTGTGTGTGATGATTAAAGTTCAAATTTACTACAATAAGGACTTTAGTACTTTGATTCCCAGCCAAACTGATAGTTAGAACGCGTCTTTCCCATAAGTTCATGATTTTGTTTCTACCGAAATTCACAGTTTTTTCTAAAAATCTTTGACCAGTAGTAAAATTAGACTAAAAATGAAATCGGCTCCAAGAATCCTTATCCAAGAGTACTTAATTAAGCCGAATCGGGGAATGATTTTATCTCAGCGTTTTAACAACATTAGAAATATTAAGATATGCAGTTTCAATTCGGTGAAATTGGACATCGACGTTTTGATAAATCACGCTTTTCATATTATAAAGAGAGAGAGGCGTTGCAAATAACTTATTATACATAATTAAGAGCTAAATAAAGTCATAAGGAATAAAAAGTCGTGCAAACCAAAAAAGTTTCACATCAACATACATAACATATCATATAACACCGCGGTATTATCTCAATCGAAAACTTCGAATGTGGAGCGCACACAAGTTATAAATTATACTTGCACGCTCTAATTGGAACAATTATACAATTTTAGTGAGTGGAAATCACGGTTATGTATCTATTATGGTAAATAGCGGCCGGTTCGAGTAACAGTATAACTTTTGAATCCACATACCATTATAATAACCGCGGGCCTATGACTTGACCCTGAGGAACTCCAAGCGGAAAAGAAAACACGCTAACATTTTAAGTGATATGAAAGCAATAAAACAACGAGTATGCATTAGACCACACGACTGAAGTAAAAATTCTTTAGCTCTTTTTTATTGTATCGATATATCATTTAATATGTTTTTTTATTTATTATATTTTTTTTTTATTTATCTCTTTGGCCTTATCCCCTTACCCCCTTACCACTTATCATTTATTTAATTATGATTTACTTCTCAACTTCCATTCGCCTCGCCCGGTCACATTTTTCGTAACGCATTCACCAGCTTACTCCCCAAGTCAAGCGTGGGTAAAGAGGTTTTACTTCAAAAACAACGTCTCTTTACCATGCACGTATAAAAGAAGGACGAAGAAAGAAGAAGGGCGTAGAGAAATACGCAAACGCGTATTTGTCTATTTTGACAGACAAATCAGTACAATTGGGAACTGTACAACTGTCGCTTGTCGACGGAGGCCTCTACTATGACATACGCAAGGTCACGTTCGAAGCGTACAAAGGTAATAGAGTTGAATAATTTCACCACACACTGTCGACCATTCAAAGCTTTCTCCCATCATAAATATCTACACTAAAAGACTGTAACTGAGCCGTCTGTACATTGGAAGATTAGGTTTAACTAACTATTTAAAGGAACATGCAAATGTGGTTTTATTATTTTTTATGTGTTTGTGATTTGTTCTCACCTTGAAAAGCACTGGAGGGATTTTGATGAGGTTTCGTTATTCTGTCGTTTCGGTTACACATGACATGAGGCATGTGTCATTTGACTCCTGGTTACAGAGTTGTGAAAAGTGAACGTTTTCCGTTCTTTTTAGGGTTTCGATATTCTGTAAAATAAATAATGATGAAATGCGTAAAGAAGACTGGTCATATGGGAGACGTTAGAGCCGATGTCTCAGTTGGACGAGCGCAATGCAGTGCCGCACAAGATTATGCAATGCAAAGTTCTGGGAAGCACTGTAACTGTTATGGACAGGCGTAGCGCTTACCATCAGGTGAACAACTTGGTCGTCTCGTCACTCAGTCAAAAAAAAAACAGTTGCGTCATAATAGTCCACGCGTACCAAGTCGCGGGCTAAAACCACTTTCAAAATAAAGTTACTATTGAGAAGTAAAAGTTAATTATTCTTAAACGCCCATCAGATAGATTGATAGGTGCGGAAGGTGCGGCGTAAGCACTAAACTTGTCATATACTATTACAGCATAGAATTCATTTATGCAAAAATTTGCATGGTAAACGGAACTCTGTCATGGCGTACATGCGTTATCTCTTACCGCTGTCTATTAATAATCAAGTTTACATAAATACTACAACAGGGCCTTAATGTCGTATCGTCATGCCTTTTCTGCAAGAATGCACCTAGAAAAGTACCACCACAATTTTGATAGATATTCATCTCATCTTCATCATCATCATCAACCCATTTCGGCCAACTGCTGAGCACAGGTCTCCCCTCACTTGCGTGAAGATATTCATCATTGTAATACTTGTTTTGTTCTAGTTTTAAGTTTTCTTTGTTCTGTGGTGTTTCAATAAAAAGTTTATCTATCTATCTATCTGCAATACATTACTGTGCTCCGGTTCGAAGGGCACTTTCCAACTAAATTGCTGGGAATAAGTCTTAAGGGAGTGCCGCGCAGAATTTGGATAAGTGAAGTACTGGATTGCACTGATGCTGTTATGGGCAGGCGTGGCGCTTACCATCAGATGAACAACCAACTCGTCTCGTAATCCGTACAATCTTAGAATGTCAATCCAAATTCAGTTACAGATACTTAAAGTGACATTAGCGAAAGAGACATTAGTGGCAAACAATGAACCATAAACAATTGTGGCCCAGATACAGCTTTTAGTAAAAACTGTTCATACCCTAAATTGTAATCTTAAATTGTGCATTACAATAAGAAAAGTAGTATACGATGAATTATGTTCGCGTATTGATGCCTTGTAAATAAGTGCTTACAACACAAAATCGCGTGTACCTCAAAAACACCAACAAAGGTACTCCAAATCAAGGGCCCCGGAGACCATCGATCAAAACACGCCCCAAAAAGTGGTTCTACAAAAACAGAACCGGCTCCACATACCATCGCAAGAGCAACACCCGCCATGTGGCCTACAGTAAAACCCAAGGTCGTTGCTGTACCGCTGTACAATCGTATTCCTCTCTTTTTTGTACCTTTCTTCCTTCCTAAATAATCAACGGCCTAACCAACTTCATCCGAGGTTTTAACTTCAACTCTATCACCTTCACTGTTCAGTTCAATCTCCATTGTTAATCGGATCACATTGGAATTCCAAAGGTCGTCCGGGCCATATGTTGGGTTCTTTTTTGCAAAAGCTTTTTCGAATGATAGGTTCAGCTAACTCGTTTCTTGTTCCTAGAAGCAGATCGCTCTAATCTGCGTTTGAAGTCACCGTTAGATCCTGTAACTAGATAACGACGGACTATGTTACCGGATTGATAATTCGAATAACCTTACTATTATTATTTATACCCCCAAATTTTTTTTATAAAACACGTACATAATTGATCAAAAAACCCAAACACCATGAAACTGCTGTTAGTCATTGGGAAGTTCAGTCTTTTATCTCTATCAGATCAGTTCGCTGTCAAAATAACATTGTATTTTCATCTTAACTTGACAGCCATGCAATATTTCAACTCGATTGAGAACTGGGTCAAAATTCACCTATAAGATTTGGCCTTTTTTAACATCCATCAATCTCAAATTTCATAACAATTTTGTAAATATTCTTAAATCTTGAATTTCCAGTCTGACCTCACTTTGTATAATCTCTTACTTACTACCTACATTGCTGCAAGCTGCCACAATTTCACGACAGCTCCAGCTATCTGGTTAGAGATCTTGGGCTCTTAACCATTCCCGCATTAAACCCGAGTTACTACTACATGCTCCGTTGAGTAGTTCCATTCCATCTGAGTTAGTGCTTCCCCTGGCCATCTGTCACTGGATCTAATTTCGTCGAGATACCGGATGGAGGGCTTGTGCATGCAGATGAGGGACTTTAATCTGCGTAAGACCAACATTCCCGAATGCAAGGTACATTAAGTCACTCGTGTCCGATATTCGATGCTGTTGTAAGCGATCTATTTTGATGAGCAAAAAAGTACCCCCCTGAGGACTGTTCCTCGTCTGGTCAGGCTTATGGTGGTAATGCAACGCGGTTCGGTTTCGCAAGCCGAGGCACGGCGGGAATGTGGACACGCGCTTTATTTGGTGAGTTTTTAGGACCACTTCCAGTAGTTCTAGTTGCTATGCCGTTACTAGCTGACTAGTTCTCGGCAATGGCTCCAATTAAATTTGAGGTGAGAAACTTCAGTTTTCCTTTTTGCAAGATCGGCATTTGATCGCATAACCTTTCTTTTACTTTTATCGATGAAGTCCCTAGAACTTGTATGTTGACATTGACATGACATTTTGTTTTGTGTAACTAAAGAATAAATTAACATTTTGTTCCAATATTCCGATAACGCTACGTGACATTTTGATGTTAACGAATACAAAACTATTTGGAATTCCAAATCTTTACAAAGTGAACTATTGGCAACAAAACTGTAAGCGCCAAAAGACTCAGTCTTCTAAATCCACACTGCTATATCGGAAATAGTGTGTCCGAAGACGTGATCTTTTCTATTACAGTTTTATTAGTTCGTGCGGTGGCAATATATTCTTCGCTATGACCACATATTAATCTATTTTGAAATCCATTTTCCACATTTCCGTATATAAGACAACGTTTATAGACGTTGTTAAAACCTCATCTATGTACAATATATTTAAGGTTTTCTACCACGCCTCACAGATTAGAATCAAAGCTTAATGATACCTCTCATTAAGGGCCAGAATCGAAAGTTTCAGTGTACTTTCCTAATTAATAGACATTCTTTGTTTTAATTCCTATTTAAATATTAAAAGACGTGTCAGCGTGGGTCGAGTTTATGTTGATGCTGTTAAAATCTCTATTGTAAATTTAAATTAACCTTCAAGAGTTCAAGTTATGGCCTGTTAACATCCCACTGATGGGCAAAAGTTTCGATAATATCAAAGAATAAACGGTCGATCGTCACGTCATTCGGGAATTTATAAATGCATTGAAAATTAAAATAAATATTCGATTCATGTGAATAGAGATTAAGATTACGTAAACTTACATAATATTTATTCATTCATTAAAATAAAGAAAACTATCTTGTGAGCTTCTAATATTTCCATTTGCCTCGGAGCCGTAAACCCATATCAAAAGTCAGAAATCTTTTTTTAATTTTAAATATTACTATTTTTGACGTTCACATTTAAGACTCTTTGACATTTGACAGCCAGAAGGAGTAAGAAGACCCCATGTTTTTTTTTAAATGTTACGAGACGAGCAAGTCCGTGCCATCCAGAATCTGCAAAATCATAAAAAAAACATCCCAATGTGCAGAATCTCGTCCCAACGCTGGAAATATTTATTCAAGAATACCTTTCATTTGGCAGTATATCTTCCAACACGACAATGTCAATCTTATGGTGCCTACAGAAGCCACTTCAAAAGAAGAATCCTTGAGTTTCCCTCATTGGCAAACTTTGCAAGTATTGCCATAAAATATATCTCAAAGTTATGGAAAGTTGTCACACCGAGTGTTTCTACAAGTTGTTCTATTACAGTTTCGTTTTCATATCTGAGTCATGTCACAACCGCCATTATATCTACGACTATCATTTTCACCGTTTCCCTTGCCGCCTCACGTTTTCTACATAACATAGTTAATTAGTTAGGTAAATGTGTGGACTGTGCTTGTAGATTGTGGGGTCGGTGCCCTTTTCGCTTTCGACGGAATTTCTACCAGTTGACTATGAGACAGCGTATACTTGTCTACGTTAGGCTCTTTTTAACACGTTTTTATTGGCTTTATACGTATGGTAGTATGTAGGTAAGGAAAACTTTGAACATGATTTTGACCCCCTTCCAAACGTCTGATTAAGGGGGGAGCCTGCTTTAGAGGCTTCGAAAAATCGTTTTTTTTTTTTTTTGCATAAATGTCTTCCCAAACTATCCAAGAATATGCCCCTAAAATTTCAAAAGCAAATTCAAATTATTTTCGGAGCTACAGAAGAAATAGTGAGCAAGCGTCAAGCAGGTATACGAGCGGCCGAAAACTTTGACGGGCGATTTCTCGGTCTTTCATTTTTACGATTTTCCCGAGTTGGCGGGAAAGATAGAAAAAAAACTAAACGTCCTATCGAAACGAGACAAAATTGGTTGTGTTCGGGATAAAATTCTCTTCTAGTTGAACCTAAAAAAACTTGAAAAAGTCATCATTAACCATTTTTTTAAACAATCTAAAGTGAATTTTTTTTTCCAAAAAATGAATTTTTTTTTTAATTTGCGAAAAATAATTGAATTTTTCACTTTTTTTTTAATTTTTTTGGTTTAACTAGAAGCTATACTATTGAAAATTAAATTTTTTTTTGGTTTTTTAGTTTCAGATGAAAATTGCGACCTGCATCTTTCCCGCCGCACGACACATGCATACTCGAGGCGCCTCGGCGAAATGCTTGTACCACGCATAATATGACATATATTTTGATGAAAAAATTTGAGAAGACTCTTGAAATACATAACAATAAAACCTGAAAGTTTCGTTTCAATCAAATATTTCTTTCCTTCCCAAAAAAATCCTCTAAAAAATCGATTTTTTTAAGCTTCTAAAGCAGGCTCCCCCCTTAAATTTAAATTATGCACATTTATCAAGGATCAATGACAATACATCAATAAAAAATGTAGTTTAAAAAAGCTAAAAAACACGACACACATTTATATGGATGAATGTTTAGTGGTATCAAATCTGAGCGTTTCCATCCAATAGCCCGTTCTAGTTGTTATCAATTGATAGCGGTTATCAGAAACCCCTGAAAAACTTACTACCAGAAGACGTCATAACAACATTCGAGATAGATCAAAGTTGTTTTTTTTTTTCATAAAATTAGTGGCAAACAAGCATGCGGCCCACCCTATGGACATCTGCAGCGCCAGGGGCATTGCCAGTGCGTTGCCTACCCAAATACATTACCAAAAACTCTACCATCAGCCACCGAGATAGAAAACCTTGTGCCTTCCAAATTGAACTAACAAAGACAGCGAAAGTCCCGGCCGCACCACAAAGACGAATGTCCAAATAGTCACTAAGCGTGCGACGAAGATGTCCGCAAGTCAAAATAGCTGTACATCGAGCAAAAACGGTGTAACGGTGCGCAGCATGGTCCACGGTAGACGGTAGATGGAACTGCGGGCGACCGCTGTACCATAGTAGAAACGGAAAAGTAAGTTAACTTCATACAGCGCCACCAAACCTGCACAGAGACATACAGCACGCACACAGGTGACAATTATTCTTACTGGCGTAGCCACACGCGCCCTACGAGTAATATACAGGGTGTCCGGTAATGAGTAGATAATCCTGCAGGTGCGTGTGGGAGGGGTCAAGGCCGAGTAGAAAAAAATCAGACACTCGAATAACGCGTTTCGTATCGTTGTAGATAACTTACTGTTTCTACTATGGCTGTACTAACGAGCCTTTTTATCGCCATAGTACTGTATGTCTTATGTTGACTACGAATCGGAGCAGCCTGTTCTACTTCACCTATTCATTATCATTGATGAAACTTCTGCACTAAAAATATACGAGCTCGTAATTTTTCGACTACCAATTTGTTTGCTTTATGTAAATAAGCTTAACTAAGATGATCAGCTACGTATCGTATCGTATTCGTCCAAATTCTGTTGTTACATTCTTGCCCACATTTTAGTTTAGTTGTATCAAATGACAAGTTCTTATTTTTTAATAAAAACTTAAGGGATGACGGTTACCTTAAAACTGTCAAAAAAGTTAGGTCCAGTTTGTGCCAACAAAATTGGTTCGTTATTATCGATGAAAGTCCATTGTAATTATAGGTATTGAAAACGTTGGTAATTCTTAGACGACCAATTTAATGGAATTAGTGCAAAAAGCTAAACAAAAGTGAAACGAATATTGACTAAAATCGATTAAACATAAAACCAAAACAACATCTAAAACTCGATTAACAAACATTATTTCACCGAAACTTTTAGGCCATGCGATGTGATTAGCTGACTTGTTGACGCCAAAAAGGGATTATTTCAATTTATTTTCATAGTTTTTATAATGCCCTCGTGGATATTCGAGAAGCTTCTTTCCATAAACCCCTATTCAACACTAACACAGGATACACAGAACACTAAGCGGTAACTAGTTATTTTAATGACTCATCAAGACCAAGGAAGTTAAACCTTATTACCGCTGACGTAGACTTTTTATTCCGCGTCAATTACCACGTGCGTCTGCGCAGACAGTGTAAATATGTCGAGATTTCATATTATATATGAATTGTAATTAATAACGGTTGACATTTAAGGAATCTCGGTGCAGGAAGGATCGAGGCCGTCTACTGACATTCCGTTCTGACTACCCCCCTTCAAGGATAGATCTTTATGTGTTTTTGAAAGGCCGTCTGTCTGTACCAGTTTTCTTTGTGGTTTCCAATGACATATTCAAAAGCTTTCAGTGTTCAAAACATAGATGGCGTTACGCGTTTTGTGGCTTTTAAGTATCTAAACACACTACGCCGAAGGTACGCGACCGAAGTTCCGTGGCTGATTGTACGTTCCGACGTATTCGGCTGATATGACACCATTAGTGCTGAAATTAGGCATTAGGCAGAAATTCAGTTACGCACCTTTGTGTGTTGCCCCCCGCTGCCCCCCGCCCCCGGATTCGTCAGCAATCGAACCGAACTTCGGTCGCGTATAATGTGCGCTCTACTAAATAAGTTGACGCTGAACTTATGCCCTTCCGAAGCTAGGCTGTACGCTATAACGCAACGTAATTTCAGCATAATGTGTCGTCAGTAATTCAAATAGAATTGCAAGAGCAATCATGCCGAACTTCGGTCGCGAACTTCGGTATAGTGTGGTTAGACACTTTAAAAAGTCTTTCCACCATGGAAGTTTAGTTACGACACAACGCCAGTAAACAGTAAACACACACGTTGTGTGAAGAGTCGCAAAAGATCCAAAAAAAGTAAAACGGTTCAGCAGTGATCATGTTAATAGGAAATTTCTTAGTATTTCATTCGTATAAGGGTCGATATTAGTACAGCTCTCGTTGAGCGGTTTTGATTGGAGTAGCGCCATCTTAACCCGTCGCGACGAGATCACAATGAACTTCCGCAAGGTTACTCTAGCATTCATGAATTAGTCGGAATTTGGAATCGTGAATTGAATTTCGTGTCGTTTTCGGATCAGGAAATTCGGTTCTAAGAAGTCTTCCTCTAATCATAAGTATTTATTATCGATTGTTTATTATCCGTATCGTTAAAATTGTCTTATTTTTGGTATATCTATTATAAAAATAATTATTTATGTAATTATTACTATGTATTGTTTTGTTAACACTGATGTCAACTAGTAGTGTGAGGCCTCTTCTGCATGAGGCCGCCTGTGGAAGTAAGCCAAGCACTACTGTGTTTCGGTTTGAAGGGCATTGTTTCCAGCGAAATTACTGAGCGCATATGAGACTTTAGAGCCGATGTCTCAGGGTGACGAGCGCAGTGCCGTGCCGCGCAGGATTATGCAATGCCAAGTTCTGGGTGGCACTGTAACTATTAGGGGCAGGCGTAGCGCTTACAATCAGGTGAACGACTTTCTCGTCTCGTCACTCTGTCCTTTTTTTATTGCAGAATAGGCAAGCATTTGACCGCAGTCTCACCTGGTGGTAAGTGTCGACACGGTCGAGGATGGGGCATGCTTGCCTAGAAGATACCTATTCACTCTCGACTTTCAGATTATAGTTTTCGGGAAACAGACGCTGGCAAGGTGTTCCACTCCTTCGCTGTTCGGATTATAAATGTGGATGCAAATCGCTTCGTGCCGATCGGAGGAATATCAACCATGTACGGATGCCGTGTTTCCGTACGTCTTGTTGTCCGATGGTGGAAAGGAGATGGAGGAATTAGATTGTGAAACCTACTTACCTACCTACCTTATATGATCTTAATCCAGCGGTTGGAGATATTGAACCATTGCATTGCACTAATACACCATTTCCCCATCATCCTGTATGAGTTACCGAGCTATATCGAACACCGATTACATAAATCTACAAATTGGACCATTCGCCGATTTCTCCCGAAGCCCTTTGTTTGAACGATTAGGGTTGGACACACCAAGTTAAAGTTGCCAGTTTATAATAAAGTTGCATTAAAAGCTCAAAACTTAAATATTTTATTGCCAGTAGGCAAAAATATTGCACTTTCTTACATAAAAAACTTAAGTCTCATTAACGTAGTAAAAAATTAAAAATGATTCAGAATTATGAGATACTAAAGTAATGATTATGTGTCCTATTTTCTATTCTATCCTATATCTGTATACTAAATTTCATCAAAATCGGTTCAGCCGTTTCGGCGTGAAGGGCGGGGAGGACAAATACACAAACTTTCTTATTTGTAATATATTATGCCCCCGTGGTGGATAAAAGCCCAACCCTCCTCACGAAAGTGAGGAGAGATCCGCGCTCAGCAGTGGGACGATATGGGTTGATGATAAAAATGACTATGCTCGAATAATTCAGGTAGCGGAAATATGTAATAGAATAGAATGGAAAACTCTTAATTGTACACTAAAAAATAAACAGTAAAGTAAAACACAGTACATAGTAAAGTTATGGGTAGAAGATACACATCTCTTCGACTTTCATTTTCTACCCACCACAAGAATGATCAAGTGAGATTGACAAATCACGATCAAAATACTCTCTTGCTTCTGTGTACAGCGACCCTAACAATGCCCTAAACTTAACTATCTCCAACCCTATATCTCACAAAATACCTCTGCGATTTTAGACTCTATACCGTAAACAATAAGGGTGTACATTTCCATTGTATTAAAAACACCAAATCTTACAAAATATCTGCACAATTTCAAACTCTATGCCATTCAAAATAAGGGTGTGCGTTTCGATTGTATTCAAAACGGCAATTTCGCCGTTATCTGTGCGCACGCGCCGTAGAAAGTGTCCCATTGTGGGGCGGCCATGATTCAGGATTTATTAGGACAGTCCCATTTATGCTGATTTGTTTTATTATGCCAATAAACTTTATTTATTGGCTTCGCTAAACGCTTCTAAAACTTTTTCGTTACTGCATTTGTAAAGTTAGATACATTTATTTCGGTCACTTGGTATAATTTTTTTATTGATTTATTCTAATTGCAAATATTATTAAGTGTTTACTAATATGTTCAGTATCAAAGCTGAGGTTAGTTCTATGATTTATTAACCTTGACATTAGGTTTACGAGCTCAACATATTTTCTGCTTTAATTATACTCGCTTAAGGCACACAATTGGATGACAATGTTGACATCATTCAAAGACATTTTTATCTTATGATTCATTTAAAATAACGCGAAATTACGAAATACAAATACCATTAAGCGGAATATAAACAGTTTTTTTCTCATGTCCCAGAGGTAATCAAATATTAGTAGCATTGTGTGACTTTTAACCGACGGTCTGCAGCTAAAATTGATTCACTTGCGTGATATATTTGTCCAAAAAAGGGTTTCTTTAGAAAAAAAAAATGGATTTTGTCTACAATTTCCCACAGCTGGGCCGAGATCACCAAATCCTTATTTAATTTATTTTGCTGATTTTCAGCAATCGTTTTAGAAATATAGTCAAAAAACTGTTATACAAAAAAAAAACATGTAACTACCGTAAAAAATTACCGTACAGCTAAATGTTATAAAAAATAAAACGAAATATTAAACTACTAAAATTATAAGTACATATATCTTGATGTAAAATAAATATTATAACTAAACTGTTACCGCTACAGATAAACTCCAACTCTCAATACTCTATAATTATAATACCTTAAAACTACAATTGTTAACATTGTAAACTCACTCTCATCTAGTTTAATTATACTGTCCCCAATACCACTAAAAGCTAGCCACAGGCCGTCACAATGCCGCCATTTCTCCGTTGTCACATTGTCACAGAGTTCATCGTGTCACGAATGTAATTGATCATAGCAGAACTGGGTCTGTTAGATCTGATAGGAATGTGGAGCATAATAATAATAATTGGGATAGTATATGACTTTTCGGACTTGGTTATGATGACAGATGACAGCTACTTTGACATATGTAGTGTTTGAAAGAAATCTTTGAACCTCGACACATATTAGCCAAGACAAAGTAAAGAGATTGACATCACTATTCTAAAGGTCATAAGAATAACAACTAGGAACAAGGATTGCAAAAGCGTACCAACTTCCAGAACTAGGTAATAACTTATTTTCTTCAGTATCACAAATCTTATAAAACCAAATTAAAGAAGGCTTGGATATAATTATCTATTATAATAATAACAAAAGCAATCAAGAAATTATGGCAATACCGATAAAAGATAGAATCCGACAAAAACGACACATTCAATACAAAATAAAATAGTGTTGTGCAAAATAATATAACCAGTTATCGATTAAGAAATGATATTTTATCTCAGCCGATCCGGCAGCGGCGGTGGGTCGGCGAGCGAAGGCGCGCCAGTGTCGACCGCGGTCTCGCAGCGAGCGGACGTGTTACAACACCGGCTATTCGATAAAATAACCGAGCGATTGTAAACTTTATTGCACTAGTGTTATTGTTGGAAATTGTTCACGCGCTGCATTCAAGTGCTCAGGTAATTAGCGGATTCCATTGTTATTATGTCCATGCGAAAATTTGCTACCTTAGCAGCCATTACGAAATAATTGTTTTTGTGCTGACTACCTACTTCTCTTCTATACTGCAATGGTATATCATTTCGTTATGTAGTTTGGTTAATATATTACACAAGCAGTGTTTCATATTCAAACTTTATCTAATGTATATCACAGTGATAAGACTTGTAACATTTCTCTAGTACATTCGCAACGAAATGCCAGCGCTGTCTGTATTATCTATATCCAATCTAACGCTTCGTTTTTATGCGCGCTACCTGAGACTCGAGAGATAGCAGAAAAAAAGAAACAGACCAGGCTATCATTTTGGGGAAAAAAAAAATACTTGCGGCTTCGTTACCTGCCTTTGAACCTTTCGGATTTAGGAACACAGATTTGGTGGAATCTTCTCAAATTATCCAGCAGCTGTTAAGAATTTTAACATCTTAGATTTACTCAACTGTTTTGTTCCTGATCGATGAACTCTTTTAACTTTCAGTTCAACAAAAGTGATCATGATCATAGCTTTTGCACCTCCTTCGGATTCTGTATCAACTGTGTATTTCCGAAATTGATCAATCGTTTCTTCTATTTCAGATAAATGGGACTCGAGATGGACCGAGCATCAGTGTGGTGGTAGTGTGTGTACAGTTGAGTGTTAATATGTGAGACTGTGCTGTGAAGTGTCGACATGCCTTCAGACAGCGGATCGGCGTGGTCGCCGCCGGCGTCCACCAGCGAGAGGAGATTGAGTAACTCTTCGGATGGCAGCGCGGGCAGCGGGTATTCTAAAGCTGTAAGTATTGCTTCTCTGTCTTGGCTTAGACATTCATCTGATCCAATGTTAGCACTGTATTTCCCATCTTCTGATATTGTGAGATTGCAATTCAAGATATTGGCATTTTGATTTAGGGTATCACAAGCATCATAATAAAAGAGCCTGATTCTAGTAACGCATAGGGTTGTAATTACTAAAATTTGGCAACAAGGACAAGACGCGTAAAAACCTTGGATTTTAGAGCCCAGAATCCGGACATGTCAACAGGTTTTTTTAAATATAGTCAATGTAACATGGAACAGTGGCACAGTGCGTCTGATTCGGGCGGCCCAAGACTTAAAATGTCTAAACCCGGACTATAAATTAAGCCCCACTCGGACGCTTCCCGGATGTCCTCTAAACTAGAACAAATCCAGGGAAACCCGGATGGATGGCAACCCTAGTTACTCAAAACAGCACAAAGGGTAAATTTTGCCATCGAAAGCCAATACCCATTTCAAGTCACTCCGCCAGCTAGTTATTTACCGTAGCTTACCCACTAGTATCGCATAAATGCTTGTCTATTGTGGTCATCTTATCTTTACTAAAGTGAACCTCTAAATATTACATCAAAGCGACTGACAAATAGCAAAAAAACTATGAAAATCTATGCAATAGCAGATGTGTAGTAATAGTAATCGTCGGTCGGAAGTAATTTAGTCAAAACCGTGGAGTAACCGAGGCTGCAACATGTTTCTGTAATCTTCGACTTTTTGCGCTCATTTGACTAATCACATTCTCTTTCCTTTTGGAACATTGAACAAAAACTAGAAGAAATCTTTTTGTAACTACATCCACTGATTATCTAAGAAAATTAAGAAATTTATGGCGGTACCAGTGTTAATTAGTTATTTGATCAAGTTAGGTAATGAGAAATAGAAATCAGCGGAATTAAAGTATTCGATGACAACCTTCTGTTTGTCATTACGGAGTCCACGCAATTACGAAAGCAGCTGAAACATAATCTTCTGAATACATTCGAGCCTTTATCTGCGTAACAGCAGCGAGTGTAAACAGTTTTATTTTACCACCACCCAATTGATTATCGACGGTCCTATCCAACTAAACCAATATTTAATTTGAAAATAAAGTTAAATCGAAATATAAGCAGCCACTGAGGCGTTAAGAGAAGGCTTTCACTTTTAACGTTGTCAATACAATGTTAACTTTCGTTATTTTCATACATTTTAAAAATATTATCCAGTCTCTTTTGTCGTGTTCAAGTTGCCTTGAATATCTAAGAGAAACAAGTTATGAAATTGTTGCAACCGTGTAGGTTCTAACCGTTTTTCAAGAATCAATGAAATGTTTTGCAATCCCGTTAGTCATAGATGCCGAATTATAAGGAGAAAATGCAAAGTGTTAGAATTGGTCGACTGAAGGTTATTTATATTTTCAATTTCGACGCTGTTCAGATTTTAGGCGATAATCAGAAACACAGCCTCACACTAATGGAATAAATAAAAATAAACTCTGAATTATTAACAGCACCAAGCGATTAAATTATGCATTTTTTGCCTTTAAATATGGAATAACATTGAATATTAGAAGAATTACTTGATGTTAAATGTAATTTATATGGTAAAGATGTCACAAATCTAAATTGATTGCTATGAATAAAACATAAGACCAAATGTCCTGAGGAACTGTAAACTGGTGACTCAGACTTGAATCTACACCTGACATTGAATACTAATAGTTGTCCAGTTTCAATTTCTGTCTCACCTTGAGGATTACAATTCCTGTTACCTTAACAGTTAAGTTACCTGCATACCTTCAATCGCACGCTGACAATATTTCTAGTTTACTGGAGACCAATTGTCATCATTGTGTCCGACTGTGGCTGGGCTTATAGTAGTTTTAGATTCAAGTGGTACAACTTAACTTTTTAGATTCTCCCGTGCATTTTCAAATCATATATCAGGATTAAACAAAAAATTACACTTAGGGGTATGTGTCCGTATAGAGTTGGCACCGGTGTTGTCTTATTCGAAATCATCATTGCCATTAAAGTCTTCCGTTTCGTCAATTCCATTTCCTTCGGCAGCACCAAAGACCGACACGATAAACGAGAATCGCGTAGGTATGCGATATCTTTTAACATTGTTCTTAATAGCAGCAATCATAACAATAACATCCATTGTTTCACTGCTGGCCGTTCACCTTCAACTCTATCGCTGTGACGATTTTGATGATGGATTGTTTCTTTTCCTTATCCGGCACTTGGAGAACCAATATCGCCGAATATATTTATCACTCTTTCTTTCTCGTTTAACTCTTTTGTAGTACTTTTTACGTCGAGAAGACGCTTAAATGCTTATTTTTCCTTGTTTACCGTTCTATCTCTACCGTTATCAGTATAAGACCAAATGTTGTCAAGTTGTACACAAAACCGCGTCATCGAAAAATGCAGTTGAGTGGGACTGAACTTAACCAGCGCGGCACTGCAGCCAAGTGCGATATAACTCGTACAATTTCTCATAAAAGTCTTCTGCTGCACCGCTTCGCTAAACTCCTCGTCTGTAAATATTTCAACACGACCTAAAGATCTCTCGTTGTGAGGAACACAAATCACTTCCAAAGTACTCATTTCCTCTCTTTCCAATTGCTGCACCGCCTCTCCCGTACTAAGGCAATCGCTTACCACTCGCCGGTCAAACAAGCTCATGGAACTGTATCACTGACTAAGTAACGACGGACGTGTCCAATCAATCACAATTAGCATATCCCTCATTTCTCACGGTGAATGAGTCACCGTTCATTAGCCTTGTGTGTATTTACCAGAAGCAATAGTTGATGTGAGGATGCTGACTGGTTCAATCAACTTTTTTACTACATCTGAACTAGGTTTTATCTAGCACTTGGCATATAATGACCCTTATTCTAATCTTACCGTAGAAGGACGTAATGGTGAGGAGCACAAAAACCCTCAAGCTAACATTCAAAAAATGTTTATTTGAATCTATAAAGCGACTTTAAATAAACTCCTAACACTTTGACTGCTGAGTCGGTTTTCTTGTCTAGCCACGGGTGTGGCTCTACACACACCGTAGTGTTTTCCCATACAGCTAACACCACAGTTGTTTTCCCGCACTCGCGGCGAGTTATGAAAAACAACACAGTTGTGTTTTTAGCAGTGAATGTGTTAAATGATTACTGAACTAATTTAGGTCTATGAAATTTTGAATCTAATTAAAATTACCGAAGAGCCGGTAAAATGATCTAATATACAAAATACCTGACTTACTAATCTTTTTATTTTTCTCTATGTATAAGAGACTTAAGTTTTTTTACTTGTAAAGTGCAATATTTTTGCCCACTGGCAATAATTTGAGTTTCGACCAAAAATTACGAACCCACACTTGAATAGAAAACCTATTTTGCTTTTCTTTGTATGCAATACATTTGACATAATTTTATAAATAGGTTATCTAACTCAAGATAATATTGGACTTTTATCGTCGTACATTTCTTAGTAAAAAGTTCAAGTTTCCGTTTTAGTTGTTAATGACATTAGTTAATTAATAGACTCGTAAACAAATATAAAAGAAAAAAAAAGAGAAACTTAAAATGTGACAAGATTTTATTGAAAGCAAAATGCGAATATGTTATTAAAAATATTTCCTGCAAGTATATGATGGAAAAATTAAATAGAGATGGTAAATTAAAATAATATACCAATAAATAAATTTATAGCCAAACCCTGGTCACCCTACGGAAATATGTGAGGTCAACCAGTCGATATTGTCGCTACGAATACCTTTCGCTACAAAATTTACGCCACACACGAATAAAGTAGTTTTTATTTTGTTTTTTTTTTTCAACTTATAAAATTCTATACCTTAGATTCTGGCAATAATTCATGATCCATATTTAGCAACCATAAGTGGTCACTTAAAGGGCGTATTTATCGCTTATACAAAAAATGCCTTTTATTAATGTCAAATCTATACTCCACACTACTCTATAGTACCATTGTAAACATTATACTACAAGGTAGGTACAGTCCGCTACAAAAACTGCTCATAACATCCCAACTACTAAATTAGTTATACTGTGCGCATAGTACTTAAATTTTGCCTTTCACTGCTACGCTCTATTTCTTGTCTAGCCACGGGTGCGGTTCTGCACACCCCATAGTGTTTCCCCAAACACAACAGTTGTGTTTTCCCGCACTGGCGGCAAAGGTTTGAAAGCGTTCGAATTTGTTCGTACGTAATCATCAAATTCTGTATTAATTAATTGACTCTATAGTATCGCATCACTCTATCACACGCATATTATAAATGTGCAAGTTTGTATACGTGTGTTTGTTATGTCTACACTGCTTAACATTTGAGCGGAAATTGATGAAATTTGGTATATTTGGATATGGTTCTGGCATAAGGATACTTTTTATCACGCGGTAGAAAAAAATAGCACAGATAATAGTTTAAATAAGCATCTAGATTATAGTCTATAGTCAAGGGTGCAGGCGTTACGTTACATAAATACAGTCACGCCTTTCTCCCGTTGGGGTAGGCAGAGACTACATCTCCCCACATGCTACGATCCCAGCGGAAAGCAGTACACCAACTCCCTGACAACCTCTACTGGTTTCTGGAACTCCAGACTGTGTAGGATCGCGTGGTGTTGCAAGTTATATCGCTTGATAGAACTACACACACAAGAATCACATGATTCCCTCCAATCACTAATTGATCGGCTGCCACAGATAACCCACTAGTGTGTACGTGCAATCTTGTTAGCTATCCACCATGAGATCGTATTAATGCCTTCATTCCCACGCCCAGCATCAAAATCCATAAAGCATGCTACGACTACAATATACCTTCTGACATCTATTGCAATTAGGGTTGCCATTTCTAAAATTTGGCAACCGGGACAAATACGCCTAAATTATGGGTGGCAGGCACTGCAATCGCAATGGACCAAAGCTTACCATCAGAAAAACCACGTCGACTCTTTCAGTTGCTTAAAAAAAGCCGCCCGATCTGTTCCTTTGTAAGGACCTAAAATCTAAAGAGTAAACAAAGAGAGTAAAAATATATGAGTCAATAAATAAGTTTTTACTTTTAAATATTCAATGGGTTTGCGTTTGTCTACTTTGTCTATCATAACCGGTTAAGTGTCTCAACTATACACAATATTCCTCTGTGAAAAGAAAATTCTATGTACAAATGTGATTTTTCCTACAAAACTGTGTGGTACATACTATATTTCTTCAATGACAAAACTAGCAATTCCAAACACCTATTATGTCTTGCATTCCCACACCACGCCCAGTCGCAGACTATACAAAACGTGAGCTATTCCGCCGCACCTGTCTTTAGCTGACATTTGCGACGACCTTCAAGAACATGTTGATATATCAGACAGACGTTTATGTCTAGTTTAATCCGACATAACTGTCACCTGAGTTAGGCATTAAATTCTGTTTTCCACTGTACATTTTCTGCTGTTATTTAAGGACCTACCGATAGGGATTGATAAATTAAATACGTAGATAAATCCAACATGTAACTGTCCAGTGCATTGATAATGAATTGGGGGTTTTTTATTTGACTGAGTGATGAAACGAGCAAGTCGTTCACCTGATGGTAAGCGCTACGCCTGCCTATAACAGTTACAGCGCCACCCATAACTTAGCATTGCATAATTTTGCGCGGCACTGTACTGCGACCCTGTGACATCAGCTCTAAAGTCTCATATAGTCAGTAATTTCGCTGGCATCAGTGCCACTCAAACCGGAACACAGTATTGTTTGCACACTACTGCTTGGCGGAAGAATATCTAGCAAAATAAATTCCTTTGCACCTGAAAACCAACACAGACTATCGCATAGTTCCACCAGCCTGGCATTTGCAGTGACCTTCGCAAGCTAATGAACAGGTCTGATACACATCGGTCTCAAATGCTAGAGGTCAGTTCTGTTGAAGTGGATTCCGCTATGAGCCTGATTTCCTTTGTAACCATCATCCCACGCGGTTTGGACTTCTAGGGGTGTTCCAATTATTACTATACTTCGGACAGTCCATAGAATTGAGCTAATTTGAAAACACATATTTAATGACTTTTGTACACACCCCAAATGTGTGTGTACACAAACTTACTACGCGACTAAAACAAAAGACAACCTGCTAATAAAAAGGTTCATACAAAGCTTTTGTCTATTACATTTGGGCGTGCAGTATTGAATATCCCGCGGGTAGAGGTGAAATGACGCAAATTACAATGATAACCAGTGAAGGTTAGTGTCTCCATAGTGTGTCTTGTACTTTAGTATATGTCCAAACTGTCCGCGAGCAGAATAACACTGGCACAGTAACTCTTTTCCCATCAATTCGCTGAAACAATTGTTCCCCGCGTGTTTCTTCGTCGAAAAACTGTTCGTCGAACGTTCGTCGAATAATTTCTTCATGTATCATTACTGCGCTTACTGCCGTAACTTTCCTCATAACAAGCTTTGCGATCTGCAGCTAGCGGGGACTTATCTGTCGAGGCGTTTCCTATCCACTTCTTTTCGATATTTAACATGCTCTCCGACGCCCAGAACAGACTGTCGACACGGCATTCTTTACTGATTTTCAAGTTATATAAGCAAGTAGCTTCTCGTAATTTTTCTTATAACTTGTTTGCTCAGTGGTCCTAAAAAAACATCTCTACCTATCATTTGCATAATCATTTGAATATGTAACAGAGATAATGTTAGTTGTATTAGGTATCGTTATCTACACGTCAAAACTGTAGGGATGTCCGTTTGTCAGTGTTTGTGACACAAAACGTGTAAACGCTCGAAACGTGTAAAATCCAAAACGGCCTGAGAATGTTCAAAAAAGCACCCACAACTTTATTAAATCGTGACGTTGACTGCCTAGCTGTGTGGACTCGACATTTTGACTATCTGAAATAACCTTAAAATTATAACGATAATTGACAAAGGCCAAATGCAAAAATCGTGCGAAGCCAATAAAAAAAGTGGTGTGTGTAATAGTGTACACACGTAAGAAGTGAAACTATTCCTTCCTATTTGTCTCATTACGACCCTTCAATGTTCTATGTCGAGGCCTAATGAAAGTAGAAAAACCTTTCATGAAATACTCTTTTGATTAAGGTTAAAGTCTGTGGTCAAACTGAGAACTGAGAAGAGACGTCAATACAAAACTTTTGTATACTCTATGCTGACCTCTTACTCCCGAACTCATTGTCTTATTTCAAACTTCTTTCACTAAACCTTCATGTCAATTTGTCAACTCTTACCTGACGGTCGAGTGTAACAGAAAAATGTGATGATTGCTATAAAATTTCTCCCATACGTCGATAAAAAGTTCCACTTCAAAAACAGCACCCCAAAATATTCCTCTGAGCACCATTATCAATTACAAGCTAAAATGAACACGAGCGCAGCCACGTGCAAAAGTGACTATACAATTATTAAATGCGTGATCTAACAAGGTCCCTTTCTACGAACCGGTCGGAAGAAAGTCGCGTGGCAAGTTACGTCACACGTCTCGCATTCTGCCATCCAATATCCATACACGATTCAAATAACTGGTTATCTAAACAAAATGTTAATATCATATTTTGTCAGATATTCATCCGCCAAGCAGTAGTGTGCAAACATAACTGTGTTCCGGTCTGAAGGGCATTGTTTCCAGCGAAATTACTGGGCATAGTAATTTATGAGACTTTAGAGCCGATGACCCAGGGACGAGCGCAGTGCAGTGCCACGCAGGATTATGCAATGCAGGGTTCTGGCTGGTACTGTGACTGTTATGAGCAGGCGTAGCGCTTACTATCAGGTGAACGACTTTCTCGTCTCGTCACTCAGTCAAATTAACAAAAAGTTGGTGTATGTTATGTATGTGTAATTTGTTTTTGTATATTTTTTGAATGTGGTTTTTTCAACCTTCCATACAAATCATTTTGCAACAAGAAAAAGTTCAAATAATATAAGATTAGATATTTTTTTTAGTTTATTTTGGATTGTTAGCCGTAACTACAGCTATACAATTCTACTTCTTGTTGAATTATGGAATTCCGCAAAGTATCTCCTGATTCAATTAACTAAATGAGTTTGCTCTCTGCACCAAATTGTCTTATCATTTAAATACTGACCTAGTCATTGACATAGACAGCTGCTATCTAATATTAATAACAATTAAATCTATATCCGGACCAGTTCCATTAGAACCAGCTGACCCGGCCTCTCGGCCTGTTTTTGGTCAGGAAATGAAGTCTGTAACAATATCTCCTTGAACCCTATTGTATGGTAATAAGTCTTAAGGTTGCTTAAACTATTGTTTGTATAGGAGATACGGTGTAATTCAGTGATTAAGGTTCGTACAATCGGATATGACACGAAATAAGCGTAGCTGGATCTTTTGTTTCATAGAAATAGGCAGATTATAATGGTTTCTTTTGAATATGTAAATTAATTGTTTTTGAAGGTGGCTTCGTAGTGCATCGGATCTTTTTTATGAACTCGATTTCCTTTCTTATCTTCCAAATGTCGCAATTTTGCCGTATCTTTCAGGAGAGAACGGAAATCGATGTTGGAAAATCGATTTGGAATTTCAAGTGTATGTGACAGGTGTAAGGATGAAAGATCGATTTCTTAAAACGCAAGTTCTGAAGGTTTCTCTTCCAACTTCTAACCTTCATTAAAATTTTATACGTGTCTTATATATTATCTACTTATTTTAATTGTAAACAAAGTGTTGGCTAATTATGTTCTCGTGATTAGATCGTTTTGTCGTGGTCAGGCTTTTGTAGTTAACATAATAGCCATTTTAATAGTCCACTCTAGGGAAACGATGGAATAGGCACATCACGTCTAAAATATCTTGGCTTCGCTAAATAATCCGTTCAACCTTTATGGAGTTGACAGGCAACAAACCCTGGTACTTACACACAAAATACTGTCAATATTAGTAGGATGTATTAGTCTGTCGATCTCCAAAATCTGCGAGACATTAGATACTGTAGTAAATGATGGGATTGTCGCACTTGACCTCAAAACTTCAGGCTCTACTTTCAGCTGACAAGCGAAAGTGGCCGTTATTTCGAATGCCATAAGTTACTGTTAAATGCACTTTATCGGTCGATTGAATTTGCATGCAACTTATTAAGCCGTCCCCCCCAAGCAATACTAACACTTGAACAAAGAGAATATGGTCCAGTTTGGATTGTAACAGTTTTTGCGCTAACTGAAATCGAGATTTGAGATATTGCTCGTTGTTCTGGTCGTTTGCATATTTCTGGGCAGGAAAAACAGAAGCATTAAGCAAGTTTACGGTACTGACTTGCCTTCCTGAAATGTTCGTTCTAGAAATGGTGTCTTTCGACGGTATTTTATTTCTATGTTTTATATATTATTTTTTAAATATTTGACTGAGTAACGAGAGGAGCGAGTCGTTCACCTGATGGTAAGTGGTACGGTAAAAGTACCTACTACCGGCGAGCATGCACGAAGGGACTCATGAAAGTGGAAGAAGCGAAAGAGTTGAAAAATAACTCAAATCAGTTATTGCAAGTTGGTAAAAAGTCTCGCATACATAGAGAATAATAAAAAAACCAAATGATCAACTAAACTAATTAGTAACTGATTATGGTTTGAGTTTGAAAAAGTAAATATCCCTTTTAAGTGGTGGATTCATGTCTAAATCTCGCAAAGAAAAAGAAAAATTCATTAACTCTACCAGTGGTTTAGAAAAACGCCTGTCATAGAAGATAGCACCAAGAAACTCCACAGTGTGTTGTCAGGATCGTAGTATGTGGAGAGATGCAGTCTGCTTACCCCAGCGGGCAAAAGGCGTGACTGCATATATATCAACCCATTTCGGCAACTCCATTTAAAACTAAAGCGAACGTGAATACGTTCCGTCCGCCAGTCGCTTCTTGAAGCCTGTAAGACAGCGTAACGCAGTCAAATGCGAATCTAGCGCATGCTTCACTTGTTTTGTTCAACGTTTAGCGTCAAACTGGAGCATGTGTACTTGCCTTAGTTCCATGAATAGAACTGTTATCATGGAATAAGGACACGAGTGAATAGATGCTTTGAGATGCTAGACCGGTTTGCCTAAACGTTCGGCTGAATAGAAAAAAAAAAGAAAAAAGAAAAGAACTCGGTTGGTTTGGAACTTAGATCATTTCCGTGGTTGGGCATTTTCAGTAAAATTAGTATATTCATCGGCCAATCAGTAATTAGCAAACATACTGGTTATGTACTTTGAGGGGCACTGTTTCCAGTTAAATCACTGAGCATATGATACTTGAGAAATAATCTTCCAAGATGGCAAGCGCAGTGAAGTGCCGTGCAAGATATTGCAATGCAAAAATATTGGTGGCACTGCACTAATTTGATTAAAATGAGGTTAACCGTCGAATCAAAACTTTTTGTCATAAAACTGAATGCAGCCTAGATTTAGCTTGAATTGTGTCAAGCTACAGTAAGTTAAGAACAATCAGAATAGCACGTTTCGAGCCTATCGTTCCAATAACCACATAAAAGCCTTGAAATTGAACCACAATGTCCAATAAGAAACGCAAAAAACGTACCGAAGCGTGCGTGTCTAACTTTCAGTCGTCGCTTGCAGCCTTAAACGATCTAACTGTAGGACCGCGCACACTCACGTTTAAGCCCCCGACCCCCCTTTTCTGCCAAAGTTTGATCGAATGTTCGTATAATAATTCTATACTATCTATAGTTTTTGTTTTTCGCAATAATTATACAATACAATAATAATAACTCATAACGATTACATACATAGAACCTGACCCCTAACTTGGATTCTCTGTATATGGGGAATCAGGAACTACGAGGATCATGGTCCTACAAACACCCAGACTCGGAGCAAACATTTGTGGTTCACACATATTTTTCCCTGTGTGTAAGATACGCACACACAATTGTATTTCGTCAACACATACATAAAATTTAATCATCGAGAGATTGAAACTGGATGGGCTGGACTAATTAGAAAGAGATAAACAATTAATTGATATCGCATTATTAATTATTATCTATGTATGTTTAGGTATGTCGCGGGGTGATAAGGGGGGACATGTGATAAATTGATAACTCATTTTGTTTCCTATTTATTGGAATTAATTGGGGGCTTCACTTGTTAGTATTTATGTACTGGTGATTGTATCGCTAACAGTTATTATGCCGTATCTTTTATGGATTGTGATACTGTTCTAATTTCGCTGGAAACAGTGTCCTTCAAATCGGAATACAGTATTGTTTGCACACTACTGCTTGGCGGATGAATATCTGGCAAAGGTGTACTTAATTACGCGCATAGACATCCTATTTCCCTACTTTACCCTAAAAATAAAAATAGCCCTACTCACATAAATTACTCTACTTCCCTCCTTTACCCTACGCGTAGGGTAAAGGAGGGAAGTAAGGTAATTCAGGGAAGTAGGATTAAATAGTGATGCTTGGTAAAGAATGGTAAACTATGGAAGGTAAAAGTAAGGTAAACTTGGGAAAAAGGGTAACTAAGTCCTGCACTAGACCAGTACAATGCGTTATATAGATCCATCATGTCTGCCAAATTCTAAAACAATGTCAGCGTCACAGCTGTTGGGACTTAATCATGATCAATTAATCACGATCTATGTATATGATCATCATGTATCATGGTTATTACGTATAATGACAGTTCAGACTAGGTAGATGTCATTTCTTGAGTGTTAAACAAAAGAGAGGCAAGGTGGGTTAATAATGTCACCGAGTTTTCCCCTCCAACGAAACAGTCTCATTCATTCCCAACTATACCTACCACTAAGCCACAGTAGAAACGAAACAGTAAGTGATCTTCAAAGAACGGCACCAGAGGCGGCTTGTACACACATATGATAACATATAACGCGAGCGCAAAGACAATTGTTATACTGGCGTCTAGGCGAAAAACAGATCAATGAAGCGCGGCGCTGTCACCTGGAAACAGTTTCTATGAAAGTGCCGTTATGCAGCGCGCAGCATCTCTTCAGTGTGGCTTGCCGCTATGACATCATCATAATAATAATTGTCATCTTGTGTGCGTAATGAGTGCTTTACACACACGCACCACAGGATAAATCAGGTGCACAACAGTACACTTATTTTAAGCCCCATTTAAGTACTGTTCTATGAAGATACCTTACTTCGCTGTTTCTACTGTGACTAAGCATAACATAATGACTTAATAACACAAAGACATGACGACTTATTGTGCAATCGTGTGAGATCATTGCCATTGTTGTATGTGCATTGCAATTATTGCAGCCATCTTGGTGATAAAAAGATCTCACTGTTTATAAATTCACTTTCTGTAGTCTACATTGCACTGTCACATAAAATCTAGGTTACGGCTACAATAATTTTTGATCTAAACTTTATTAAGTCTACGGAAGCAAGTGGTCAAGTAATTCTAAAAACGACTAATAAATCGATCTTCATGATTCTGAAAATAACGTCAGCATCATATTAATTTGCTATGAGCCCGGGTGTTTGTAGGACCATGGTCCTCGTGGTTCCTGATTCTCTAGATACATGGAATCCTAGGGTTCAGGATCTATGTACACATCTATGAACATGTCACAATATTTTTTATCATTTTGGCATCGCAATGTTGTCCAATCTAGCCTCAAAAATCGCATACTACATTCGATTACCAAAAACTATCAAATGACAAAAAAAATAGACTTATAACGAACCCAACATTAAAATACATTAAATTTCTTTAAAGCATGACCATTCAGGAAATTGCCAAAATCGTAATAAACATAATGGTACAGTACAGTAACCCAAAGCAGGTAAAACTAAACTTACTCAAGCATTCAAATAACTGAATGGCACACGCAAACCTTTATAACAAATTCGTGCCGGAGCCTATTCCTGTCAGTAATTAGTAATTAGCCTAATCACTAATTACATAGGATGATAGGAGCCAATTAATACCTACTACCTATGTTAGATGTAATTACTCGAACACAAATTCTACGAGATGAGTATGGTCTCTTATAATGCCTTCTTGTCTCCTATGTTATGCTACCCTGATACTTCTGGTATAATTTACATTAGCACAAAAATACAGTTAAAAATAATAATAATAATAATTATTATTGTAGTGGGAGGCCTCTTCTACAAGATACCGCATGGGGAAGTAGGGAAGCCAGGTATTCATTCGCCGAGCAGTAGTGTGCAAACATTACTGTGTTCCGGTTTGTAGGGCACTGCTTCCAGCGAAATTACTGGGCATACGAGTCTTTAAAGCCGATATCTCAGGGTGACGAGCGCAGTGCAGTGCCGCGCAGGATTATGCAATGCAGGGTTCTGGATGGCACTGTGACTGTTATGGGCAGGCGTAGCGGTTACCATCAGGTGAACGACTTAATTAGTCAAATAAAATAAAAAAACAGCCATGGTCGCCTCAACTTCGAAAAACTTGTCATTAGGGCCCTCTACACACGTTTGGTAGATTGAGCAACATCCTACAACATTAGTGAAATGTTCACGCAGCGGCCGATCAACAAACACGAACAAAAGAACCAGAAAAGACAACGAAAAACTATTTGAAATTTAAAAAAAGTAATTGACCAACAATGCCACATGTCATTTGCTAATAGAATAACAGAAAAACAGACACGCCACTCAATAAAATGTCAAGAACACGCACCTAATGTACCTAACTCAATTTACTCGTGACTAACTGCGAATGTACAGAGGCGACCATCTAATTTGTGCCACAATGAATCCTCTTTGTGTCCCAATTAACTTCACTTGTCTCATTATTCGACAGATTGTTTTGCATTTTGCATGTCTATATTTTTATAACGCATAAGTCCAACCCCTGTTATAAAGAACTGCTTAAAATGTAAATGAGTAAAGATGGGATGATTCATGTATATAATTGACAGTTTAATTACATTTTGAGTGGGATCTGTCCAGTGGGACGAAAAACAATCATGCTCACGACAACAAAATTATCTCACGTGTATGAGATAACATTTGGAAGAAGTGTACATATTTTGTATTGCATGTGTACAAAATTTACAATTCACTAAATTGTAATTTTTGTAAACTTTATTCACTGTCACATTTTGACTTGGGAAGTTCCTCATAATTATTTTACTAGATTTTATTAACATGTTCAGTCCTGAGAACACAACTGTCGAGTTTTCACAACTTGCCGCGAGTGCGGACAAACAACTGTTGTGTTTGTTGTATGGGAAAACACCACGGAGCGCGCAGAGCCGCACCCGTGGCTAGAAAGGTAAAACGGCTCAGCAGTCAAAGTGTTAATGAATATTGTATGTTCCAAATGGACAGACTGTCGGAACATACCTAAAATTTTAAGTCATGAATTACTACTACAGTAGACAGCTTTTTTTACAATAGAGTATTCATATTTCTTCTACCATATTTATTTTCTAATTAATCGCTAAAATAAATAAACCAGCTAACAATGAAATCGAACACTAATTTGATCCTAGTTGGATTGTTACGAAAGTTGCACAAGCTGTAAAATACGTTTATCTCTTGCAGTATCTGACACGATCTAAACAAAACATGCGATGTTTATAATTATAACTTTACAACGTTTTGCAACGACCTTCCTGTCAGTTCGTCTCTGCACCCGTGACTGATTGATATTCTATGGCCTGCTCCTGGCAAAATGTGATTAATCATTTCAAAACTCGTCTATTGTGTTGCTCACTTCAGTTGTTTGCTTTTAGTCATTCAAATGGCTAATTTTGTTTGTTATTGAATCGTCCTGTTGTTTCGTGACAGAGATTCTATTTTTTTTTATTTGACTTTTGACGAGACGAGCAAGTCATTCACCATAAGCCCATAACAGTCACAGCACTTCCCAGAACACTGCATTGCATAATCCCGCGCGGCACTGCACTGCGCTCGTCACCCTGAGACATCGGCTCTAAAGTCTCATATGCCCAGTAATTTCGCTGGAAACAGTGCCCTTCAATCGGAACTATTAGTTAGTTGGTAATACCGATTGACACAGGACCGAGGTAAATGGTATGGTTAAGGAGAGTCCTATATCCCGCTGTGGGAGGATAAAGGCTGCGGAAGATTATTGAGTTTGCTAGGCTGCCCAAGGGTCTCTGATATGGCTTAACGACTGATATCCATCGGTAACAACCGGGACCAACGGCTTAACGCGCCCTCCGAAGCACGAAGCGGCCGAGGATCGAACCCGATAATCGGGGATTATACCCATACTAAAAACGTCAAAGGAATCTGATTTTTATTGGAGTTATATAAGCTCGCCGCTGTCAATAGGCAAAAAAAAAACTCAAACCATACAAGTTAAAAAGTACGTATGTAACAACTGACAAAAACAACGACCTATTCAATTACCCACGAACAGAACAGCCAATAAATAATGCTATGTCATAAATTACCTAAGGCATGTGGTAACTGGTTTCCAACAATGGATTGGACAAAAAACAACGAGGAAACTAAAACAATCTATTGTACCGATCAAAATCTGATCTGATGACATTGTAAATCACAGTACAGAAGGTCAAATATCAATTAAAAAATTCTTGTAATGAGTGGGCGCGCTGTTTTTTGATAAACTGTGAGATCGTGAAGTCTTTTTATTGTTTGTGGGTTCACTAGTGTTTTTAATTTGTTTGTGGTTTCAAGATCATCATCATCAACCCATAACGTCCCACTGCTGAGCACGGGTCTCCCCTCACTTTCGTTTATGGTTTGTGTGGGGTAAAAACAAACTTTTGTCTATAGATATCTAGGTGAATTTAATTGTTTTTAAGATCGTATCAAGAACGAATTACTCTTGCGGAGCCTATACACAAAAATACCTAGTTTTTGTTAAACTTTTTTTGTATACGCAGCGGTCGATAATTTAAAAAAAAATATTCTAAATGAATACGAAGTTGCAGTCATGATTTAATAGCTATAATAAAGGTAACATTCCAAAAGATACACGTGCAAAGATTTCTTTTGATCATTGAAAAATTTAATTACGATCCTGCTGACATTAAAATTTCTGCATAAATAATTCCTTAACATTTGAAACTGATGTTGGGTCGTTAATAACATTTTAAAATATTTCGTAAACAGCGTTCATCGAAGTTTTGACAAAATTATCTATGTTCAAAACGTGTCATGATTGGCAATCATGATTGCAAAGCTCGACCACAGATTAAATATAGTAGACACTACATACGAGCCTCGACCCGAGACTACACATGCCATAGAGTAAAAAAAAGCTAATCAGACGCGAGCCCATCAATGATTGCCCAAAATAATTGCCTACGGCTATCTTCCAAACATGATTAAAATTATAATACCCGCTGTCAAGTGCCAAAAGGACCCAAGGGCGCTGAGCTGTCATCTGCTAGCCATTAGCTAGATAATGATTTTTTGAGCAACCACATTAACAGACAATGCAGTTTCGTGACTGTACCCATTGGGGTAGAGGCCACCATGATTAAATGCTTTTTGGGGTCCGTAGGTGTGAAAATAACAAAACCTTTGATGAGTTTAGTTTTTAGGGCAAGGTCGTTTTGACTTATGTCAGTTCAGTAGGTGGCAGGATTTTTAGTCATCATCATCATCAGCCATTGCCGATCCACTGTTGGACATAGGCCTCTTCTTTATTGCGCAAAATTTTACAGTCTTGCATTTTCCTCCCCATGCTTGACCCCAGTATGCGGACGATGAGATCAGCCCATCTGGCAGGTGGTCTGCCAACTGACCTCGTCGACCCTTTCGGATACCACTCCGTTATCTTACTTGTTACTTGGATTTCTAGTAATGTCCAATAAATAACCTGTATTGTGGCAAATATGTGTTAACATATGTTGCGATTCGGTCCTTGCAACGAAAGGTTAATTACTGCTTTATGGTTTTAAGTCACGTCTCCCAATGAGTATATTTCAATATTTGATACTGAACCTTCAACTCTAATTAGGTTCGCTCTTGTTAATTTTCCATTAACAGATGCATTGGAGGAAGCATTTAATTTATCCAATTGACATTGTCGGTTGCCTTCAAAGCTCGCTGTCAGGCCAATTGACTTTCTTTCTGCGCTGTTAATCTTTGTACTCACGAACGTAAGAAAACAAGGCTTTAACTTAATGTTAAGTAAGCGGGAGAAGTTAAAAGGAACCTTCAAGGAAGTCATCAATAATGTAGGAGCAAATAAAGAAACATTAATCGTTAACGTTAATCGAATTAATGCCGAGACTTGTAAAAATCAAATAAATAATTCAAAACTGAAGGATGATTCGGTAAAAAAACAAAGTGCCAATAAGGATAAGGTAAAAGTCAGAATAAAATTTAAAACCAAAATAACACGGAACAAAACAACAAGAACATCAAACGGATATGTGGGACATCAGAATAAAAATAACACATACCAATTACGGGTACAACTTTTAAAATATCCAAACATAAAAATTTTCATTGCTTCACCAATGCTCGTTATAAAATTTCTCCGGGTCGTTATTTTATAAGATTAATAAGTGAAATACTCTCCCGATCATTCATTCAAAGTTAAAAGTTGTTAAAAAATCATGAGAGTGAAATGCGCATTGCAGATCCAGTTTTACTCGGACCATCGTCCATTACTTGCCCAATTCGAGTCCTAGGTCGACGGGACCAGTCGAATTCCACTTTTACCGTATCATGAATTTAAAGGTACAATATGTTTTTAAGTGCAGTGCTCTTAATTAATGAATTTGGTCAATGGTATTTTAATAGCCGATGTGGAATTCGATAATGGTGAAAAAGAATTGGAAGCCAGAGAAGGTGGAACAGGAACCAAGGAAAATATTGATCAGAAAGCAGAGCCTGTACCCGAACAGAATACACGTAACCTGCCTATCCAAGTATTACATATCCTACTCTAATATAACGCAGAAAACAGCAGATTGATACAAACTAAAGAATGCTAAAATTTGATAGTGCTAAATAAATAAAAGAGCAAGCTTAAGTTTTTTATGTCTTTCCTATTTTAATGATGGCTGAATACCCAGATAGAAAGATGTAAATTGATAGAATAGCCGAATACCAAATATCAACAACAGTTTGTCGAATCTAAAACTAGTTTAACAACAATAAAAGAAACAGCTGCAATTGAGCACGAAAACAAATAGCAATAAGTAAAATGCCATAAGAATACTTTAAATAATCATTTTTTAATTCTGATAGATAAATATAAGCAAATCGATACATTAGCACAAGACATTAATGACGCAAGTGCTAAAAATACCAACATTAGATGCAATGCCGGAATTCCTAAGCGGTCAGTTGAAGCAAAGGTCATGAACGGCAATAAAGATCTCGTTTATTTCGGGGATCGGTTCGATTGTAACAAAATTAATGGGATTGACTTTGACACTTGTTTCGGTTTAGTTTATAATTTGTCTGTAATATTTTGGTTGAATATTGATTAAAATGATTTATTGCTTGCGTCACTTTGACTCTGAATTGAGAAGTTCCTTCCAAATTAACGCTACTTCTTGCTTTAGTGGTTCTATCAATATTCGTGGCACTATTTCGATCCAAACCTCTTTTTCCTTTAAATACTTAACCACAACCATCAGTATTTATACTATTCGTCGCGTCCGTCTAATTTGCTTCCATACATAAAATTACTTTAGTCACAAGGTTTTCCCAAAAGGTGTCATTGCTTTCAATGCTCTGTTTCATCATATTTATATTGCTATTGTAATCGGTTACCGACTTCTTAATTTTCATAATCGCTTACCTGCTCTTGTGCCGGCTTAGACACAGTAACCTGAACAAATATATATAATGAAATTATATTAGCGCCATCTGTGTCTACTGTTGTTATATGGAAATTAGTTCACGATGTCAAGGGAACAGCTGGGGCTCATATTTGATCAACTGCTGCTGTGGATTATGAAGAAATATGTGGAGAAACTTTGCTGTCGCTGTAAATAACAGTTTGTGAATGAAGCTCTGTTTTAATGAGGAGTATTTGTGTTAGTGTATTCCTCATTCAGATTTGGTGTTTTTATCAGATCATTGCGAGATTCCAATTCATTGAAAAGATTTTCAATATGCTATTCCTCATACGCATGATTTTGTATATATAGGTCGCCGTTCAGACTATCTCAACCGTATGACCAATAAAAGCTATCATGTATGTGTGTTTCTTTCGTGTTCTTCACTTTTCTGTCGTCAATTTTCTTCCATTGTCATCGTCATCATTATTAGCCTTTACTGCTCCTGCGACTGGTACTGCTGTTGTGATAAGCCACTGCTTCTTTGTTGGCACTTATTAGAGAACCTGTCGTCGAACAACCTAAGGCCGTTATAAGTCTTATCTTGATGGTCAGTACTACTGACCGCCAGGATTCAGTACTGACGTAGGTTGTCCGTAGCTATCGCTACGAAAACCGTGCGGGCAAGGTCAGTCCGTTGCTAAATGCATGCACGGCTTTCATAGCGGACGACCCACATCAGTACTGACGGTCAGGATAAGACTAAATACGGACGTAGACGTACTTGTGCCCATAACAAATCTATCGCCACCGCTTCATCTCTCGTCACAAATGGACAATGACCACCGTGTCATAGTTTCCAGAGATTGATGGAAACGTCGCAGACTTTCACCGTCCAAGGTCGTCGGATTGTGCATTGTTTCCTTTATGCCATTGTTTAGCCATGGGAATCTACATGGTACCATGGTGGTTGGTAATGTTGGTATGGTGGTAGGCAGTGGAGTGTATGGCATGGCACGGAGAATGGTCACGATTGTGGTATGCCATGTGTGGTAATGTTGCCGTCGTAAGCCATTGCGTTGCGAAATGGAAGTATTTCGAATTTACTTCCAAAAAGGAATACTTACTTGGCATTTTTATGATGTTTCTTAGGTGATTTGAGTACAAACAAAATCTTATTATTTTGCTTGAAGTGGTCACGTATTTCGACTTTTTAAACCGTTTCACACCTTTTTTGTTTTAGTGGTATTATTTTAGGTATATCTACTAAATTAATCGTGAATTGATCTGACCTCTAAGCTCCGCTTCTTGTGCTCAAGTTAAACACCGAAAATACCAGGATTATGTCAATTTATCTCCTTTCTGTCCCCCAAAACTTGACAAAGAATAAACTTTATGCAAATGAAATAGCCTTCATTTGTGACTCAGAAGTCATTTGTTTTACAATTTGAATAAATAACGCGTATCTCAAGCAAAAGCGTACGAATGCATTGCCGAAATATGCAAAAGAGAGCAAAGGTCTCGGGTCGCGACCGCCGCTGTCTCGCTTCTTTTCCACACTTATTTATGAATGCTTGTTTCTTATGTTAACAGTTTTTTTTTAAAATAATAATGTAATTTGCAAATAGGACGTCTGCAGTTTCGAATGCAGCGTCTCGTCTCGTCGTTTATTCTAAACTTAATCTTAATTAAGCTCCGACAACAGTTTTCACTTAAATTTTTCGTTTATTTCGAAATCACAGACATAAATTTCAATTTTATTATTGGTTATGTAGATCAGTTATTCTATGGCCTTAAAGACAAATCCCCTAAGCCTATAGAAAGTGTGCCACGATTCAGTGACAGTGAGCTATGGGAATCAGAAGTCAGAAGTGGGGCAGATTGTGCGTGCGCGTACAGCGGTACTGTTATTCAGATCGGTTGTAAGTTGTGACTTTGAATTTTCATAGTCAGTTGTTTTTTTAATTTTTTATTTGATGAGTGTCGATACGAGCAAGTCGTTCACCTGAAGGTAAGCGCTACGCCTGCCCCTAACAGCTACAGTGCCACCAGAATTTTGCTGTGCATAATCCTGCTTGGCACCGCACTGCGCTCGTCACCCTGAGACATCGGCTCTTAAAGTTTCGTATGCCCAGTAATTTCGCTGGAAACAGTGCCCTTCAAACCGGAACACAGTAATGTTTGCACAATACTATTTGGTGGATGAATATCTGGCAAAGGTGTACTTCCCTAGGCAGTCTCTGGCAGAAGAGGCCTCCCACTACTAGCGTTCTTAGCGACGATTGCAATCAGAGGCCTTTAGCCTGACACCTCTGACAAGATGACGTCATTACCTCATTCGCCAAACAAACAAACAGATTCGTTTCAACCTAAAGGCTACTAATTAAAAACGAACCATCAAACAAACGGTGGCGGTGCCCACTGACCGTCACGCGAGGCCCTACAACTGTCCGTAATGCCCCGTAATTGGATCCACCGTGGTACGTGACGGCTGTCGACCGTTCACGTGTACGGTACACCGTTGTGGGTAACAGTAAGATAGTAAGTTCCGCTCGACTGTTGCAATAGTGGCTCGGTGCATTCGGAATGCATTGGACATGGGCGATCGGCGCATTGTGTAATTTAACCCCCGTTCAGTGTATCTTTCGGTGAAGGAAAACATCGTCACTTTTCTGTGTTATTTCCGCGTAATGTGATGTACCAATCCGGAGCGCACCCCCGTGGTGGATTATCGCCTAATCATCCAGGAGGAAAGTTACTATCGTTATTGGGACGTGAAAAATTTTTTTAGCAATTAAAGAATAATAAGTCATTTTTCTTTTCTTTGAACATTTTGTTAATTAACAAGTCCAGTGCGGTTCTTGGTAGTGTGGAATGGTGTTATAATTATAAAGGAAGGTTTTGTCTGATGGTTATATAGACTGCATTGGATGTGGAAGATCAAGGTGAGAAATCAAGCATTTATTCCTAATAGTGTATAGCTTACTTGTTTTTCCACTTTTTAGATTCTAACAACTATGTACCATCTTATTGACGTATCAACTTTTTTTTATGAAATATGTTTGTCTGAATATTATGATCACAATTGATCAATTGTTTTAGAATTTACAAGACCTATGTACACTAGAGAAAACTAAAAAAACATAATAGTATATATTTATTTAATACTTTATTGCACAGATTAACTTACTAGTAGAAATGGCAGACTTAACGCTAAGAGCATTTTCATATTTCAATTCATAATTTTTTATTTTTTTTTTCATATTTTCAGAACATATAGGTACTATTTGTTGGAAAATTCACCTACTTACATTAAATTCCACTGTAACGGAAACGCGAAGAAAACACGTGTTTCGTGTAGTATTAATAAAACTGTTTCGGTACCGTTGCCTGTCATAAATATAAAAATAAAAATTACACATGGCTTCTCGTACTATCTTTCATACAACTCGTATGTATGGAAGCCCATTCATCAACACAAACCACGCTTATCTCCGACTTGTCATAAACCTACACCCATACACTAGAAGGCTTGAAAGAAAGCTTTTATACGTCAAAAGGTAAAACGAAACGATTTCTACTATCCACAATTCATTCATGAACACATCAACAAAACTTTACAACTTTGTCATAATAGAACTATCTTTTACTACGTCTAATTCCAATAGTAGAGAGTTAATTCTATATGTGACAATGTCCTAAAATATTCGTTAATGCATGATTTATAATGCCAGATGTTTTGGACGTTGGAACGCGTAAGATAAAGCTATGAATGGCAGCTTTTGTAGGTTTTATGTCATTTGGAAAGCTTATCGCATTGGGTTGGGTGATATTGAACAAGGTTCGGTTGTATGAGCTATGGTTTCAATAAAAACATTGTCATTTATACGGTTTTAATTAGCAGACCATGAGGATAGTGTAGGACGTCCGCCTTCCAAGGAGAAGGAGGTGAGTTCAAATCCCAGTACGTGCCCGACGCACCAATGTGTTTATGTGAAAACAGTACGTAATTATCACTCGATTTCGGTGAAGGAAAACATCGTTAGGAAACCCACCCGAGAATTATTTCGGAGGGAGGTATGTTATCCACCAATCTGGACTGGGCCCCCGTGGTGGATTATGGCCTAGCTCTCCTCACTTTCGTGAGGAGAGACCCGTGCCCAGCAGTGGGACGATATGGGTTGTTGATAATGATGGTGAAGTTAGTAAGTGCATCGTATTGCGTTTTCTCTTCGATTAGATTGGTTTTATGTTTTGGCTTCGCAACTTTTGCATGTCGTGTTTTTTCTTATGAAATGAAGTTAAGATGTCCCAGTCAGTTAGTCTGCAGTCAGTATATTAAAAACTAACATACTAAATCAACGTTCTCCCGCCAAAACAAAGCTTCTGTCATAATAAACTTTGAAAGCGACAGAAAAAGTTGAAAATGAAATTATTTTATCTCACGAAAATAATGAGTTTATAACAAGGTCTTAACATTATAATCAGTCCTTTTATTTCGCATTTAAAAACAAAACACAAAGAAATATACAAAAAAAAAAAAACAAAAAAAAGTAAATATACAAACATATAAGATCGTGTTTATCAAATACTGTAAGTACGCCACCCACCCTACTATCGAAAAACCTTTTTTTTACTATCCATCCAAAGGTTGTCTAGAAGAAATCGCTTTCAGCGATAAGACCGCCCATTGTTTACCTATTGTAATTTTTCTGTGTTGTGTTTATTTTTGTTTCTGGTGTACAATAAAGAGTTTTCTATTCTATTCTATATAAATTATAGAACCAAAAAATTTATCTGTTCAATAAAGTATCAAATAAATAACGTACTAAAATCTACAATGGCCAAGTTAATGCGAATGGAAATAACACCACTCAACCAACCACTAAATCCAATTCAAACTATAAACGTGCCAATAACGTTATTTACAATAGCAATATCAACATGACATAATGAAAAAAAATATCAGTCGCAATACCCACTTACCGTTGTAATTACTACAATCAATTGAACATGGGCTATACACGGCAATAACAACATTGACATAATGTATCAGAAAGACAGTTAAAGTTTTAACGCGTGTATTGCGTAAGGTAATGTACTAAAATTAGTGCAAATTACATTTACAGATGTATCATTAAATGTCCCGCTTCCGTTAAGCGTAACCATAACTACACACTAGCTGTAGTCTTCCATTATCCTCGTATTGACATGTTTACGATTGGCCGCGGCTTCACCCGCGTTGAGTGTTATCCCTTGGAAACCGTTATTTTTTACGGGGTAAAAAGTATCCCAAGTGTTAACCCAGGTTATAATCTATCTGTGTGCCAAATTTCATACAAATCTGTTGAGTAGTTTTTGCGTGAAAGAGTAACATCCATCCATCCATTCTCATAAACTTTCACATAAATTTATAATATTTGTAGGATAGTAGGACCTAACCTATTTAAAGAAAATATAGCTTTCTGCACTTCTTCTCTATATATAAACTTAACACGTTCACTGTTTTAATTTTTTTGTCTCATTTGCTAATTTTTACAACAACGTGTGTGTTTACTGTTTACTGGCGTTGTGTCGAAACTAAACTCAATCAGCTGTGCGCACACAACTGTTGTGATTATATTGACAATACAGCAGAAATACGCACGCCGGGCGTGTTTTCGTTCGCCGTAAAATTATAAAAAAATAGATCTGTGTTCTCAGTAGTGAACGCGTTAACCGTGCCAAATCTCATACTACTCCGTCCGCGCAATTTTCGTAAAAAGATATTACAAGTTTCTGCTTCACGTATGAATATATAGATACATAATAATGAAGGTAACTGCCGAAATGTAAGCGCCAGCTACCGGTCCGCCTACGTAACACGACAGCACATAATGGTTGGTCGCAGCGGACGGTGACCTAACATTGCCCAATGAGACCTTACGGGAAATGTCGGTGACAGTGAACTTTGACCACCGGTGGCTTAACTTTATTGCTTATTGACGTCGTTGGCTAACATAAAGTAGCATTTGATGAAGTCTCTTGAAAAATTAACTTTCATATGTTACTGTGTTCCGGTTTGAAGGGCACTGTTGCCAGCGAAATTACTGGGCATATGAGACTTTAGAACCGATGTCTCCTGGCGACGAGCGCAGTGCAGTGCCGCGCAAGATTTTGTAATGGTAATTTCTGGATGAACTTGTAGCTGTTATTGGTAGGCTTACTATTAGATAAACGACCTGCTCGTCTCGTTACTTCGTAATGTTAAAAAAAAAGTTGCCTCGAGTTCCACGACAATCTGATAAAAATAGAAATGTGATTATGTTCCTTAATAAGCGCATCACTTAGGAACGGCTGGACCGATTTGGGTATTTTTTGTTCCAAAACGTTCGCAAAAGCTCGTATCATGTTCTTAGCGAACAAAAGTTAAATATTCAGTCCTGAAAATTGAGAAAAACTGAATTAACTAGGTCTACTAGTTTCAGATTCTCAGCAGCCATTACATTAACGGAGTTATTTCATTCATTGACTGTGAGGAAGTACTCGACTCATGCTAGATAGGTATTCCTGCATTAAGGAAGTATTCGTATTCAATTGAAGATAATATGCTAAGTTAGTGATTGTAACGGCGGCGCAATCTGTTGCGAGAATGTAGGAAGAATTAATGTGTATCCATGTTCGTATATAAATAAATCATCATCATTATTAAATAGAAAAAGAATAGAAAACTCTTTATTGTACACCAGAAACAAAAATAAACACAGTACAGAAGAATTACAATAGGTAAACAAAGGTAACATAGGCGTAGGGGTAGGTTTTCAAAAATCCTTTATTAGTGGATGTTTACATATCACCAGGAACACCCCTCTGCAAAATTTCATGTCTGTAGGACCAGCAGTTTTGGCTGTGCATAGATAGGTCAGTTAGTCAGGACTTTGAACTTTATATGCATAGGTAATGCCCATTGTACTACCCTTGTTTCATCATCATCATGAACCCTTAACGTCCCACTGCTGGGTACGGGTCTCTCCTCACTTTTGTGAGGAGGGTTAGGCCATAATCCACCATGGGCGCCCAGTCCGGATTGATGGATAACATACCTACCTCTGAAATAATTCTTGGGTAGGTATGTGGGTTTCCTCACGATGTTTTCCTTCACCGAAAAGCGAGTGATAATTACGTACATATGTTTTACAGAAACACATTGGTACGTGCCTGCACTGGGATTTGAATTGACGACCTTCTGATTGGAAGGCGGACGTTCTCCCACTAGGCTACCACCGCTTTTTGAAGAAAATGAGTTTATAGATGAAATTGAGTAGTTGCCTACATAAAATAGTCCTAGGATAACAAGATACATTTTATTAATCCTCCCATCCCCATCTTCATTTCCAATTTTTTTACGTGAATTTAGTTTTGTGTCAGTTTTATGTGATTGTGACGCGTTATTTATTTATCTCGTAAAAATTACCGGTTTCTGTGGATGTCTACGTAGATGAAAATAATGTTAGTATTCTCATAGATCGCATTAGCTGCGATGCACTGGTGAAGGCTAGACTTACAGTCTAGAGCATCGCCGTAAGGTTGCCAGTTTATCAGTTTTCTATAAGATACATTTCGGAGAGTGTGCGATGGAGTTGCACAACTTGATTCCTCCATCTCCTTTCCACCATCGGACAATAAGACGTACGGAAACACGGCATCCGTACATGGTTGATATTCCTCCGATTCGCACGAAGCGATTTGCATCCACATTTATAATCCAAACAGCGAAAGAGTGGAACACCTTGCCAGCGTCTGTGTTTCCCGAAAACTGTAATCTGAAAGTCTTCAAGTCGAGAGTGAATAAGTATCTTCTAGGCAAGCATGCTCCATCCTCGACCGTGTCGACACTTACCACCAGGTGAGACTGCGGTCAAATGCTTGCCTATTCTGCAATAAAAAAAAGAATATCCAAAGCCCATTCTATTGCTATTCAAGTGGTAGTTACTTACACATCCTTTGTCCAGCAAGAATCCTTGTTAAGCTCGCATGCCATTAGCATTTTAAAAAGTTAACCTACTCTACATTCCCTTTGTGCAACTGTCGGGCTAGGCTAGGCTAGCTCCGTTCCTAGAAGCGACAAAACACCTGCTGTAACAAAAAGTGACCTTTTCCACTGTTTTCCATCACCACATTCTAGCCGCTACAACATACAAAGCACTTTTATTCTGCGGATACAATACACTTATATAGCCTGTTCCTCGCCGATAATGTAGCTATGCATTGGTGAAAGATTTTTTTTAAATCGGTTTAGTGTTTTAGGCGTGAAAGCGTAACAAACAAACAAACTCACATTCGCTTTTATTATGTTATATACCCGACTGCCCAGATAATGAAAAAAAAATCTCTTTTTTTTAAGTCTATAATTTTTTTTTATCAGCATTGAACTTAAGTCTCGCCGCTGCAAGTTACCTCAGACATTGTAGACTACTTTGCTCTGGGTATACATATGCAGCTGAGTGGGTGGGGTCAACGACTTCGGCTATCGGTCAACCGCTTGTTTGATTGCTTGATAACTGGGGGAGCAAACGTGAGAGTTCTAGATGTTAACTGTAGTCATAGAACATATTAATAGTACCATTACTATACTGTAAGCACTGGTAACACGTTTGCTGAAAACACACACGTCTGTGTTTTTATAATTTTACGGCAAGCGAAAACACGTCTGGCGTGCGAACTTCTGCTGTATTGTCAATTTTATCACACCAGTTGTGTGCGGGCGCAGCTGATTGAGTTTAGTTACGACACAACGCCAGTAAACAGTAAACACACACGTTGTGTGAAGAGTCGCAAAAAGAGCCAAAACAGGAAATGTGAAGTGAACGTGTTAACGGAGTTTCCTTTTCCTCTGCGAGATTCAGGCATGAATCACCACTTGAAAGGAAAATGTCAATCAGTTAATCATTAGTTTAGTACAGTATATCTGATTTAATATTTTATTTTTCTCTTTGTATTTATGAGACTTAAGTGATTGATTTGTAAAAGTGCATTATTTTTGCCTCATCATCATCATCATCAACCCATATCGTCCCACTGCTGGGCACGGGTCTCCCCTCACTTTCGTGAGGAGAGTTAGGCCATAATCCACCACGGCGGCCCGGTCTGGATCGGTCCTGGTCGGTTTTTCTTACTTGCTATACATTATTTGAGTTCTGTATACTTTTGGTCTAAAAGCGGTTCCGCACTACGTCATATCCGTGAAAATGCGTTTCTGAGTAGTCGTAAAGATTTTCCTCCATTAACACGTTCAGTGCTGAGAATACAACTCGTGTTTTTCATAACTGGCCGCCAGTGCGGGAAAACACCACTGTTTTGTTTGTTGTATGGGAAAACACTATGGAGTGTGCAGAGCCGCACCCGTGGCTAGACAAGCAAATCGGCACAGCAGTCAAAGTGTTAATATAACTTACTGTGTAACGAGACGAGCAAGTCGTTAACCTGATGGTAAGCGCCTCGCCTGCCTATAACAGCTACAGTGCCACCTAGAATCTGTTGCGACATGGTTCTAAAGACGCATTATGCCCAGTAATTTCGCAGGAAACAGCGCTCTTCAAACCGGAACACAATAATGTTTGCACACTACTGCTGGCGGATGAATATCTAGCAAAGGTGTGGAACAAAGCGATTTGCATCCGACTTTATAATTAGAACTGCGAAGGGATGGAACACCTTACCAGCGTCGTTGTTTCTCGACAACTATAAACTGAGTGAATAGGTATCTTATATGCTAACTTGCTCCTCCGACAATCGCGTCGACGCTTACTATCAGGTGAGACTGCGGTCAAATGCTTGTCTATTCCCAATAAAAAAAGTAAGTAGGTACCTTGCAATTTCGTCAACAATGCTTTATATTATGGAACAATATTAGGTAATAGATAAATTGGTATTTATGACGTTTGTAAAGTTAACGAAATTATACACAGCTTTCATCCACATACTAAACATGCAAGACTTTACCCCCATTTAAAAACAATGCTCGGCATTGCGACACGATTATCGCACGCGCTTACCATTCTGCCCACGTCCCGCTCACCGTAATGTAGATGGCGATTATGTCGTTACATCGGGAAATTCGTCACGTTTTGGGTGAAAGTCGGCCTCGCGATAGTGTCGGCGATGTGGCGGACTGTGACACAGTGTGCGACAGGACTTAGGACCAAGCCCTTGTTTGTTGACAATTAGATAGTATTAAAAAAAAAACTGTGGTTTAACAATTCTGTTTTATCAATTTTGGATCAGATCGGTGAGTTACAAAATGAAAGCAGTCGGACTGCCAACAGAAGTGAACACTTAAAACTATAAAGAAACGGTTGTTACTTTTGGATATCGAAATTATTTGTTTGATCTTAAATTAAAACTGCTTACATCGGATTTTGACATCTAACGGCACTCCATAGTAGACAAAAAGTTCTTATTACAATTCTAGTTATTTGTGAACTTACTCCCTGCCCATACCTTCCTATAAGTTTGCACTTCAAAAAATCTAAAAAAAAAGAGTTAGAAAATTTCACTTTAGGATCAAAATGGTGAGTCGTATTCGCGTTGCTTTTCAACCACTATGCGTCAAGTCAATAGTTTGTGTTTTTTTTTATTTAACTGAGTGACGAGACGAGCAAGTCGTTCACCTGATGGTATGCGCTACGCCTGCCCATAACAGTTACAATGCCACACAGAACTTTGCATCGCATAATCTTGCGCGGCACTGCACTGCGCTCGTCACCCTGAGACATCGGTTCTAAAGTCTCATATGCCCAGTAATTTCGCTGAAAACACTGCCTTTGAAACCGTTACCTTAATGATATTATTCGAAATCTAACGTCGTTAGAAGAACCCGTGGAAATTAACTGTTAGTTTCATTTAAATTAAAACTTTCAAATGAAAGCTAACGTAAAAGTAAAAAAGCGCATATTTCTATAAATTATGTAAAAACAGTAGTATTAGCTCATTATAAAAAACGTTAATAAAGTTATCCAGAAAACTACCATAAAATTACTTGTTTACTTACTTGTTGGCGCACGCGTATTTCATAAAGATTATGATTTGGTACAATGAACTTGCATTATACTAATTATACTTATTCCACATTGTCTTTTCTGCACTATCATAATATAGGGCGTGTTCAATGTAGTTTTATACTGTACTAGCTGCGCCCCGCGGTTTCACCCGCATTAATTATTATGACGCAATTCATTTTACGGAATAAAAAGTATCCTATGTGTTAATCCAGGTTATAAACTATCTGTGTTCCAAATTTCATCCAAATCCGTTCTGTAGTTTTTGTGTGAAAGAGGAATAAACAAACATCCATCCTTTCTAACAAACTTTCGCATTTATAATGTTAGTAGGAAGTAGGATTAGTAGGATCTATCTAGAAAGAGAAGCTGTGACATCTTAGTTAGTGCCGGCCCCTGGTTCTGAGGTTAAAAAGCCGCCCTAGGGCCGATAACAATAGAATTACAACCAAGACCGACAGCCAGCGCACTAGGTGACGTCTCGCACTGACACTAAACCAAGTATCATCATAATCCAACACTCACTTTCGTGAAGAGGTTCATGTCGAAATCCACCACAGGAGGCAGGTCCGCATCGATGTATCACATGCCTCCGAAATACTCTCGTAAGTAACATACCTACCTATATATTTAAATACATACAAACAATCTAATTACAAAATGCTACAACAAAAGCTAAATGTTACCTTTCTAATTACACCCTCAAGTCCGTCCGTCCGTCCGTCCGCAACCACAATTGACATTCAACGCCGAATGTCATAATATGTCACATTACATAACGTCTTACCGGTGTTAGCTGTAAATTGTTTTGTCTCGTACTAGTAGTTTTTATGATATTTACAACACTAAGCATAAATGCCAAAAGTTCCTAGCATTTTCACTTAGTTCGAAATTTGAAAACTATTCGATAATGATCCAAGATAATTTGACTGTCAATCGTGTTACGGATCAGATAAATTAAGGCAAGTTCTTGGCAAGTCAAGAACGTACTTATTTCTTTAACCATTATTTATCGGACCGACAAAGACACAAGCTTTCTCCCGTGGAATGATTTAGTTTTGGAGAATTTTTCTAGGTTATGATCCTAGGAATAAAATTTGAACGTTACAAAGAATTACAGATTTCAGACCAAAAATCTACCAGCGCAATTCCAAAAAACTATGACGATCCTATCTTATATTGTACTGATGAAAAAAAGAAGGAAAAACGTGGTGACATACGATGTGACAGACAACAGATGCAGAATAATGTATTCACCTCTCAAACGTCAAGCCAACACGCGCGCTTAACAGTGAACCGGCCGTAAATCGCAGTTATATCTTACTTATCAATTATGTTACACGCTCACAACATTTCCACAGTAAAAATAATGCATTAATTAACGCAACACGTTACTTTCCCCTCTCTCGGCGTGGAAAACCGCGAAAGTTAGTTCTCCGCGAACAGTTAACTCGCGCGCGCCCATCTACAATCTTGTCTGCGTAGAACGAAACGTGAAAACATCCAACCGAAACTATTCAAATATAGAACTAGCGAGTGACAAACGACAGTGTCGAACAGTGAACTAAGTCGAGTTCCAATTTTAAACTCGCATGCCGTACGGAAATTTAGAACGCCCAACGGATTGCACGTTCTATTTTTAAGTTCGAGTGCAGCTGCCAGTGTGAACTTTGTCCGTAGGGATTCCGCTTTCTTTTTTTTTTAAAGCGGTTCGTTTTACGGACGAGTTGTTTATAGTATCTACTTTCGTCAGTAAAAGTACGCATATGTATATCGGTCGTGATCTCGAGGCGTGGTTAGAACGATTGTTTTGTAATTGTCAATGACAGTGAAAGCACCGTTTTACTTATAGAATTGAAAGTGTTTGACAGCTGTCCTCGCGTCGTAGGTAAATATTTCCGACGATTATTTGTCGGGCATTATACCCTTGATTTTGTCATTACTTTCACTATTTTGAATACATTATTATGGGCCCGTGTTGGCCTGAACCGGTCTTGGTTTAATTGACACTGACTTGGATGCTTACGGATTATTATCGAAGAGTTATCGTTGAACTTCCTATTGTGATTAATTTCTCAATACACAATGTTAATGGTCATCAAGGTCACCAATTAAGTCACAAAAAGTTTAATCTGTGGTAAAGTAAGGGTCTACCATCGCATACAGTCTCTATTGTCTCTACTACTTCTTCTTTTGTTCTTTCTTTCTTTTGTTACAAACTAGTCTATGTTAGTCCAGTTCTGTCAAATGATCATTTGTCACTTTTCAAGCTTACGAAAATGAAAGGGCATTAACTGTAGAGCTAACAAATTCAGTTTTACTTTAGGTTCTGCTAATAGAATTGGGACTAATATCGCTTTTCCTAAAAACCATCTTTTACATAATTGACGATGATAGTGGACTTGTTGACTTCAAGACCATAACCATCATCAGAATAAAACTCAACATCATCAAAAACTTGCGTGCGTTTGCGTCACGAGACCGCAGCATTGACGCAACGATCTGCGGTAAACTAACAATCGGTGACGTTTGAGCCTTTAGCGGTGCGCTATGTGATTTGATTATAGGTGTTGTTCCTTTATTTGTTTCCTGTTCAGGTGTTTAGAAAGGCACTAACTCATCATCATCATCATATTTATCAATATCATCATCGACTTCATCGATATCATCATCATCTTTATGAATATCAGTATCGACTTCAGTATCATCATCGTCTTCATCGTCTCCACCCATATCAGCCAACCGCTGAGCACGGGTCTCGCTTCAAATTCCAGAGGCGGATTAGGCCCTACCTACTTATATTTGGCGACTACCTTCTACAGTATTGACAGTCTCTTAAGCTGATGGTTCTGTGCTCTGCTCTCGGCTGCTGACCTCAGTTGTGAGCCGACTGCGAGCGTGACGTTACGGGTTCCATTCCTGAACAGGGCAAAGAATTGTGTGACCACTGGAATTTGCTCTTACTCTGGGTGTCTCTTAAAGCATGGTCCTCTTAGTTCCTGAGACTCTTCCAGTGTTTTGTCCTACTGCCCGTTCGGCCCAATCAATGGGACGAAACACTGAATTTGGTTCCCTAGATATAGGGAATTTCGGGTTATGATCTACGTGTATGTGATTGTAAGAATCTGTGTATGTGATGGTGACGATGAAACCTTTTTTTTTAAAGACCCTTTCTGTGTAATGATCCTAAATATTCTATGGTAACAGTAATACATACGGAATTAACTGCCTAAAAGAAGGGCGTACATTAATTAGTGATTAATGCTAACCAGACCGTATTACTACCGTTAAAATTTTGAGTTCCACTTTTGCACTCAAGCGAATAAGAAAATTAAACTGAAGGTGCCTATTAACAAAATTAAACGGTTTTTCTAATGATCAAAGCAATTTGTTAATTTCTAAAGAGGTTATTATATATTTTCTAAATAAGAGTTTCACTTATGCCGTTATGGTTTTAAGTTAAACTTAGTTCTGGCGCCCAACCAAGGAAAAAGCGAGAGATCTAAAAAAAAAGTTAATCTGCATTTTCATAGCTAATGGTGACCCGCCACGTGTCTTAGGTGGGTGCTGGCCTTAGGTTAAAGTATGACATGCACGAATGCATCAAATTAAAAAAAACTCTTTCGATTTCGACATACAGTCAGCCTCAGAAACCGCTGAACATAATACAAGCCAATGTCTCGGGCTGACGTGCGCATTGCAGTGCTGCGCAGGATTATACAATGCGCTGTTCTGGGTGGTGCTGTGACTGCTATGGGCAGGCGTAGCGCTTACCATCAGGTGAACGAAAGTTCTCGAGCCTAGTGTGAGAAAGTGGTTAGTTTCATAGTGTACCCAATAACCCGAATAAAAATTTCATTAAAAATAATCAAATACAGCCGCATCCGCATCCGCTCAACGTGGTTAACTATTCCTTACATAACTTTCATCATTACGCTGTCCACGCAACGGGGTGATCAGATTGCGTAAAACAAATGTTGTTCACTTAAAACGCAATAAGTTGAGCTTGCGTAGTGTCCGGCTTGAGAGGAAGCGAGTCATTACTACGCGTGTTGTCTCACCCATATTGTCACAGGATTAGGGTTACCAAAAGCCAATAAAAAGTTGACAAAACATAGTCCCAATCTACACTTAACACTGACTGCTGAGCCGTTTTGCTTGTCTAGGCACGGGGGCGGCTCTGCACGCTCCATAGTGTTTTCCCATACAACAAACACGACAGTTGTGTTCTCAGCACTGAACGCGTTAATCTCATCAGCGTTCATCAAGTTTTACTAAAGTAAGAGGAATCCATACTAAATCAAAAACTTGTCAGTTCACTTGTTTAGTTCACTAAACTGTCCACAAAGCTTTTCAAAACATGACATAATTTAGTAACAAATAGACAACCTGACAAATATATCTCGTGCAATATTAAAAGCCACGAAAAGTTGTCTGTTTCACTCAGTCTCGTATACGCTGTAGTACTGGATGCGAATAAGAGACCTGTTAGGCAGCTGTTGCTTTTAATTTTCCTTCAATGGCTTGTTCTTATTGAGAGTTAGTGTCAAATGGTGTTCTCCTTAATTTTTGTCAACGTCTAATGCTTACGGCACTGTGAAACGTAATGTGACAGAAATTTCAGAATATTTAATTTGTAATATCACTACAGAATGGTCACTCCCCACCACGCGCGATTTCCGCCCCGTACCTCACCCCGCAATCGGGAGGTCAGTCAATATCACACGAGTGTGTATGAACATCCATTCTAGCGGGCGGATTTTGTTTTCGTAGCGTAGTACTTTTTTTTTTTGTTTTTTTTTGTACACCAACAGTGGCTGTATGCAATAAATATCCTCTTAAACGTGACAAAAACTAAAAAAAAAAACTAAAATTGCCCGACTATATCCTGACACGTCAGAAAAAAACCTGTAGCCTGTAACCCTAGATGAGATTGACAGTGACATAACTTTTGACATACCTTCTATGTGTGTGTAAACAAACATATTCAATTTGCATTGCATGACCTCTATTGGGGTCAGTTGTTTCTCTGATACTATCTTGATCTGTAAGGTGCATCTTACACGTTCAGTCTTGCGTCAGTATTGGTAACCAGCGTTACTAAGGGTCTTTTGTTCCGATTTCAGATATTTTTGTAAAAATACGAAACAATTTTGGATCTTTTCACGTTTGACTGCAGGCATTGATTGATTTGATGCAATATCGAACGTGCGAGGTCTCCCTAGTTGGGCCTAACCTAAGAGGCGACAGTAAAATTTTCGGAGAAGACAAAAAATCTAGGCGTCCACGTGAACAAAGCCACGGGTGAAAGCTAGTAAAAAAAACCTAACAAAACTTGTAAAAAAAAGTTAAATGTCAATAACCTCGAACCTCGAGTCCATCTACGTAAATACAGCGATAAATCAATTGATTAACAATCCGCCAAACGTGAACACGCGAGCTTGTATGTACAGTCAGCATGAAAAGTCGGTGACACCATCTAAAGTGTCAGAATAACAAATAACTCATCCGAAATTTCACACATATAAATAACGTCTGTACACGCGCCAAATGCGTGTGTGAGAACTCAAAGATACGACGCGACCGAAACAAAAGACCCGCTAGTATGAAGGTTCAAACGAACCCGTTTGTCTATTGTCATTTGGGAGTGTTATATTGGATGACCTTCCGATTCCCCTCCGGAATGCGGGAGGTGCAGGGAAACGAATCGCAGGAAGTGTCTATTCTATATGCACAACTAAATGTATTCTGTGGCTTAGGTTGAATTACATAAATAAACATGCAAAAGTAAGTGACATAACATTTTAATACAAATTTTAATGTATACTACCTATTCAAGATCCGAAATTCCATGTAAGTAAAAATTTATAATAGAAAAAAACTATTAATAAAAAAAAATTATTCATTTATATTGCACTAGATAGAATAGAATAGAATAGAATAGAAAACTCTTTATTGTACACCAGAAACAAAAATAAACACAGTATAGAAAAAATACAATAGGTAAATACGGATAGTACAATGGGCGGTCTTATCGCTGAAAGCTATACCGGTTAGATACCGGTCATGGTTTTTGAAACTTGGTCATCATTTACTTTTGATGTTGACTGTACATAATTGTATATGATTGTAAGTCTGTTTCTTTGGTTCCATCGCATCACTTTCGGTTTCGTGGATTCGTGCCTCAATAATAATCGTGATGCTCTAAGTTAGGTATACATACGTACTTAGAACTGTAGAAATTACGATACAATATTCTTACTCGATTTTAGATAAAGAAAAATATCGCGAGAAAACCCGCATGCCCGAGAATTATTTCGAAGATGTGATTCACCAATCCGGAACGAGTTCTTGTAGCGGATGATGGGCTAATCCTTCTTGCGAAAGTGGTGATCAGCAGTAAGCGCGTATGAGTTTTGATGATGAAAACTATGTAACCTCTTCATCACTTATTCTATGCTCAGTGTGGACTTCGGCCCTTTTATATAATACCAATAAATTACAATATAATCGATTCAAATTGTACGAGGTTCAACTCGAGCCGCGCCGGCAACTAATCTAGGTTTTAACTATCCATTAATAATTAATTTCCAATAGACGGATGACTTTCTTAATTCGCGAACTGTTATTTAACTGTTTAATTTGCTAATTGATTAAATTCGAGTCTTCGTTGGTTTTGGTAACTTTCTATCTGATTTAGAGGCGATGAACGTTAATTATTGGAAGTATAAAATTTCGGTTTAGATAATAAATAACACATATGCCGCTAAGTAGATCTAAAAACTTAATAATTTGAAACATTGGTGTCTGGTGGAATGTTACCAATATGCCTGATAGCCAAAAACAATCCATTGTTAACGTTTCGTCTTGGTCACGTAAAGCTATTGCTTTATTAACATATATTGGTTTTATTACATTAATCTGTTATATTAAATGTCAATAAAACAAAAAGCTTCCTAATTTCATAAATGAAATAACTTCTGTTTATATTATCATACCATTTCACTTTCCCAGTTTCGTGTCAGTTCCACTCTACCGTTTGTATTTCGGTATGTAGTGCCAACTCCATTTAGTGCTATAATGTATTCTGTGAGTTATTCGTCATTCCTGAGTCCTTCGTCCTTCTCAGAACACAGTGAAACAACATTCGAGCTTCCCACTTCAAATTTCCATAATCTGACCAAAAGGTTCGAAGGACCAAGCAACTGAATTTGACAATATTCCTAAATATTTGCTCTCTTTTTTACAGACAACAGACAGTGCGGACTTCCTCGCGACAAGACCGCACACCGCCGGGGTAATCCCCGGCAAGCCGGCGGCGAACCCGCTCCAGTTCATTAAAGTAGGACCCGCAGACCTCGGCAGCAGAGCCAGGGAACAGCTCCGAAGGGCCGAGCTAGCGAAGCAAGCTGAGCCAGCGAGGAGAGAAAGGCAGGAGGACTGGCAGTCGGTGAGTACACCATCAACTTCTATTCGTCTACTGGCGTAGGCCTGGCTTAAAGACCGATCTTCAGCTGTCTTCATCCAGTCTTTGCCGGTTGTTCTCCACCAGCCGTTGCTCCATCGCCGTAGCTGGCGGGCGTTCTACACTACGTTTGCCTAAATGTGTTCTCTAGAACTAGGCGAGTAATATTCCTGATATACCGCCTGAAACTGCTGTCATGTAGCAATCTGACAATGGAATTCGTATACAAATATCCCCCAAGAAGAATATGTGCCGTTGTCATTGCAACCTGTAACAACAAAACTGGTTCGACTCGCACAAATTCAAACGGAATGCCGATTCTTCAGATGATAAATGCAAGTGATGCATCCAAAACTATCCCAGCCATCGTCATAATAAAAATTCCGGCACGCCCGAAGCGCCAGACGTTTTGATTTCGACATCTCCACGCGGAAGCATTAACGAAGTTTCTCCCATCGTCAGAAGCGCAATTAAAACCCAGCCCAGGCTAACGATTTGTAATTTTTTTAACCCTAATTGCTAGGTTTCCTCGGAACCTCTCCTAACCAGGTTAATTGGAAGTTTTCTAGACCTTTTCCCGAAGAAATTCTCCACTCTCTTGATTTATTAGTGATTTCATAATGTGCGTTTAATGTGGTCTATGGACTCGTGTGGGTATGGATTTATGCCTCGTAAATATCACGTCGAGATACGCTCGTTTTAATAATTTGTTTTGTGATATATGAGGCTAGGGCCCCCGCACGTTGCAGATTATATTATCGACCGACAGTTCAATGCCAAATGCAAGTATGGAAGTGAACATGTTGACCGATACAATTCGGTCACCAGACCAATATGTACAAGGATTGATTTATTATTATAAACCTATACATCTCAGAACAGCTTATATTCATTGAAGCCAAATCAACATAGTCATCATCAGTGACATTTCATTCCACGGTCTTCAGGGCGTAGGTTTCCCATCTCTTAGCCAGGTTGTGAGTCATGGCTTCCTTGAATAGAACTGTTTTTGCGTGCCTAACTACGCCATATTCAATCAGCCAATTCTTCATTCTGCAATATACACGGGCTCTTAGCCGAAGTGATTCGTTCCATTAATCTGTCTTATCTCTGTTCTTATATTTCTATTAAACTAGCCATGCATTTAAATTTTATTGAATTAATTGATGTTGCTACTGGATTGCCCAACTCCAGCGATAGTTCTATTCTTAATTTCGTTATCTCGCAACGTAACTTAAAACTTTGTTTATCTATTAACATTCTTTAGAAACCAGTTTTGAGTAAATATTCTGTGGTTTAACTAGCCTCAACCTTGGTTTTGGAGTTGACGAGACAAACACGCGAACATCCATTTTCAATGCAGAAAGCTATATTGGAGGTGTCATTGGAGACTCTTATCATGCCAGAGACCCTCGGGCGGCCTGACAAGCTCTAACACTAGAGCACACAAGACAATAGTATGTAGCATTACATACAGAACTCTCCACCCACCACAATTCTCTTCCCTCTACCCGCAATCGGAATGTCAATATTACACGTCCAATTGTAATAGACAAACAGTTAGTATGAACCTTCATATTAGCGGGATGTCTTTTGTGATCGCGTAATATGTTCGTATCCTTACACACACATTTGGCGCGTGTTCAAAAGTCATTTATTTGTGTGAGTTGGAAATTCAGCTTATTTGAGAGTCCAGGTTGTGATTAAAGCCCAGCACTGCCTCAAGAAGAGACAACAACAACAAAATTGAAGACCCCTCATTTGCGTCAATTTTAACTGTACCAAAATGGTTCTCACAAAAAGCCTGTTAACGTATTCCCGATGTAGCCTGGAACGGAAATACGCCGCGTTCGGCGCATTCAGAAGCCTGTGGAATGCGCCGCGCTTCCGTTTTTGAGTTTGTTTGTTTGTTTTTAGTAACGTTTAATGGTTGGTAGGTATGGTTAATGGTTGTCGCTGTACGATCGCCCTCATCTAGCTTGTCAAGCGAGGTTGGGATTCCATTTCATTCGCGAGTTATGTCTTCGTTTATTTTCCCTACGGTTTCCATGTGTGGACTTCAAAGCCTTTTGGCGTCAAGTCTTTTTGATTCGTCGTTATTTACGTTAATCCCATTACTGGGTTTGGCGTCTCCTCCGCTGCCTCTGAGAAGTATTTTCCGTCCCTGCTATGGTTTTCGATCCGAATCTCGTCATTCTCTAACATATCTTCGTTGGCGTGGTATACCGATTTCGAGCTTTAGTCTCAATTTTATGCTCGTTTCATTTCGTCCTGATCATCAACATCTGAACCTTTCAAAGCAATGTTATATTTTTTAATATTCAAAGCCATCTCTATCTTAATCTCTCGCACGAGAACAATTAAATTACTTTTACCTTGGCATCATTTAATGAGTCTATTCCGCAGATTAATCAAGATAATTGTCTTCAATGAAAATAGTTACGGTCATCATCATCATCAGCTGACGAACAATTAAAGCAATCAGCAATTAAATCCGTTCAGTACTTGTCACAATTGTTTCCTTTATGGCCACATAAAAATACTTTGCAAACAAACACTGGAAAGCTGTTTACAAGTTACAGCATTTCTGTGTATCGTAACGTTGTTGCGAATGTTACATTACAAATAGAAATGCGAACATTTCGTTGAACAATTCGGAAGTATCTTGAATGAAATGTTTTATAAAACTTCCAATAGATTTACCAAAAAAACTTCTCGAACAATTTACATAAATTTTATACGATACCGTCTTAGAGGTTTATGTGTGTACATAGTATGTGTTGTATTTACTGTACGTGTAACACCGACGCGAGCATCGTTCTCTACCTTTGCTTCAATAAACTGCACACTAGCCCCGCTCGATGTTATCCACGAGTCAGTATCCAGAGTATCCACCATACATTCACCAGCATTCCGCACTATATTTTTTTCAACATTATCCTTTGTAGCCACTACCGACATTGCGCGGTAGTGGCTGGGATTAGCCATCGTTAAGCTGCCAAGAGCCGCATTGCGCAATCGAAGTCGCTCTAAAAATACATCTGTATTTGTGCTGTGCCGATGTACTCAATAGGACTATTAAGTTCTAGAGAAGTATTTGGGTTGGGCCAAGGTATGAGACACAGCGGTACCAATGCCTGATCCATCGTCACTGAAGTGGGATAGACTACGTAACTGTCTGTCCTCCTTTTGGCGTACTCACAATTGTGATATTGAGCTTAATTATCATTTACATTAGATCTCTTTTTCCGAGCTTTTATTTATCTCACTATGTTACTTTAGTATGTTGGTATGGCTGTTTTTTTTTTATTAATATCATGTCACAATCACATACAAAGATTCTAACTAGATTCCGTGTATCTAAGGAATCGGGAACAATGAGGGCCATGTTTCGACGAATATCCAGACTCAATGCAAATACTTTTAGTTAAGACAAATCTTAGCCTTGTGCGGGAATCTAACCCACAAATTGACGTTTCGTAATCGATTCATCATCAACGCCACGGAGGTTGTTTGTTAAGGTTAAATCTTGGGAGTATATTTTGACCCAGTTCTCGTTCGATTGAGTTGAAATTTCCCTTGCCTATCAAGTTCCAATGGCAATAAAATATTATTGTGATGAGAGACGGAAGATAGACAAGCCTGGAGACATGATAGCCAAGTCTCTTAGCAAAATATTGTCAACATATAGTTCCGATCACAGACCAAGGATCTGAAATCTATGGTTCCGATCAACAATCAAACGTCCAGCGCTTACGGCATTGTGAATCTCTCTGAATGTGTAATTTTTATTCAATTCACAATTCGTTCTCGATCAACTTCAATTCTCATTCCTTCTCATTCATCGTTCAACTTTCATTAAATTTGTAGTATCGTTAATAGAATTGCCCTTCTGATGCAGAATTCAACATTACACGCAGTCAAGGTTGAATTCTAGTTACGTTATTTTGTATAAGCATCATCTGATAACGCGTTCATGGCAACAAACATTACAGTAAACAAAGGGTGATGTTATCTAGGTGTATGGTTAACAACAGTCTCTTGAACCACTACGTTATTAAGGTAAATGTTGTTGAGATTTTGCTTATCTATTGTGGTAATTCCTGTATTACATCAAGGTCTATCATTTATGACTGGTTTTGAGGTTCGTAATGAGCTGATTTCGAAGCTTTATCAGTGGACTGCGAAGCGTTGATATTTGTACATCAGAGGTATATATTTGCTCTGATACTGGGTGTTTGTTGGACCATGGTCTTCCTAGTTATGATACTGGGTGTTTGTTGGACCATGGTCTTCCTAGTTTCTTATCCTCTAGATACAAGGAGTCCTAATTCGGTCAGGATCTATGCACGTGATCGTTGTGAGGTATAATACCAGCGTTCTTATTCCAAAATTTAAGTCTTAAATACAATTTAAAACCATATTTTTTTGCCTTTCTGTGTTCAGTTTATTACTCCCGTTTTCTCATAGTTTGCACCAAACGAAATAACAGCATTTATCGGAGAGCGTCGCCGAGGGAGATTGGTAAAAAACCATGCGCCTGCGCAGCACGCGATGCGGCTACGTGTAGACGCGCAACATTGCATTCAAATGTGAGCAAACAGAATCGATGGCTTATCTATAGATCTGTCATCTGAAAGATGAGAAATTGACTAAATAACTAGGGGTAGTCCTTCTCACGAAAGTGAGGGAAGACCTGTGCTCAGCAGTGGTCTGATATGACTTGATGATGATGATGAGATATATTCGCTGATGGATGATGAAATTGAACAATGTAATCAAAGGACCCCACTTTTGCCACCATGCAATTTTGTATGTTTTTTGTTTTTTTTTTTTTTTTGACTGTTTTGTTCAAACCCCTGGACCCACTGAAATATGCAAGATCGGCAGTTTTTATAAATATTGTCTCAATACAAACTTTTTTTTTATGTTACACTGGTTTATCTACACGTGAGTAATTTTCCACTCCCACGAAGTAGAACGATTCTTTCATCCAATGACTATTACGTAAACCATCCAATTGGATACAATAACCTCGCTAAATGCAACAAACGACTGATCCGAATACAGAGTATCAGGCAAGCCCTGACCTGATCTGTTCAGCGATTGCGGTAAACATGGCTGCAGACAAATCGGCGTCGACATCTGATGCAGCTGTGCTGTGTTAATCACTTATTTAGCCCATTGCTGCCCAGCAGTGCTATGCCATTTTCAAGGTTATTTATTGTCCTGTTGAAAATGGCACTATCTTTAAGTGCATACAAACATCGAAAGCACTTGTTAGAATCTTCAAATTTAACTTGAGATTGAAATTCTGAAAAGTTTGAATTCGTCTTAGTTGATGTTATTATACTTTTCGTGTCTGTTCAATGATTGTGTAAGGATTATAATATGAAATGAAGCGTAAGTTTTGTCTTCTGATATTTGGATGGCGACTTAGACTGTCACTGTCTGTTGACTGTTCATGCGACCTCTGACAACCGACACCAACGACCGTGGACGATCGTAGACATAGAACGGTGCTTGACTTTTTATATTACTGTATAAGCAAGCATTTGACCGCATCTTACCTGATAGCTAGTGACGATAGGGTAGAATATAGCTAGGCTATGATAGGAAGATAGCTCTCCCTCTCCGCTTGAAGACTTCTGGATTATAGCTGAAGTCATCAGGCATGTTAAAGATACTGTGGAAGTAGCCAGGCTCTATCTAGATCCAGTGAATATTCGCGTCATGTCAGAACTGTTCAATTGTTATTTTCAATTGTGAACTGTTACCGCTCCAAATACCTACAGAGTTCCATGACCTATTCAACAATTGCAGCAGTGCACACGACAACAGAGAGATTGCCATCGAGGACGGCCGGTGCATTTTATTGATGCATGAATCACGAGAGACTTTGTTTTGTGTGAAATGTGCGAATGTAACGATGAATCCAATAGTTCCATCAATTGTGTATTCAGTCTCAATGCGATAGCGCGGATTTGAAACCAGCTAAGCAGAAAAGAATAGCATTAAACTCCTATGTTGTTGTTGCCCTAAAGCAAACGATGTCCCACCTGCTGATATGCTCCTCGCGCCCCACATCCTGCATAATAGAGGACCTTTCCGCAGCCTCAGACAACGCGGTGACGTTGGCTACGTCTGTAGCCAAGGTGCTATAAGTCCGGATTGTCTCGAAAATAAGAAGAACACTCCCTATGTAGGAATAGGTATATGTTGTACATAATAAACACGTTCGTGGTGGCACTATAATGCTGACGAATGAAAACACGATGTAATTAAGATTTAGTAACAAATTCCAAAGGCGACAAAAGCGAAACCTATGGAAGTATACAATAAATACTCAAATTTAAAAACGTTTTGTAGGGGACCCGTTAAAACGTAGAATCGGATGCATGGATTTACATCGTAAATGACCCGTCTGTAACGTTAATACCTGTGTTACAGTTAGAAATGTCACCTTTATTCTACGACAATTCGATAATACGCGTATTGAAACGTGCTTTAAAGCAAAATAGGTGAGGGTCATCGATAACTGTCAGTTTTAATTTCACGGCTGACCGGCTTACGGCTTCAGTATCAAGGTTACTGACGCTACAATACGTAATCCTCTATCTGGCGCTGGTTCTAAACTATTTTTCCTCATCCTCATCATCATGTTCAACTAATGTTACCTACCCCTCTGGTTATAACGCTATTCTTCCCAATTTCTTCGCTAGCAGCCAAGCGCTCGTCTTTCTTCTTGAAAATGTACATTAGATAAATCGCCGTCAAGAAAAGAAGAATGTACTGAATAAAGAACTCCTTTTTCAGAATCTTGACAATTGGAAGTCGTCGAGGCGGAAGCGCGTGGAGCACATCATAGAGCGGTGCGTGGAAGTCAAGCAAATGGAGAACACACCCTGCCAGCCGCGGGCCAAATCTAAGACCTTCAACGAGATGCTAGAGGAACGGTGAGTCCAGAAACTTAACTTCTAAGGTTGTAAACGATTTTAGCATCTACTGGGCTATGATGTGAGCTATTTTGAGCGCATCGTCTTGTTTAGGAATTTCTGTTTCGCCGTTAGTTGTTCTAAGAATTGTCCAACATTGCAACATGTGCTATTGCATTTTTCCATTGAATCAGTAATTGCGTGCCCATGTTTATTGGCTTCACACGTACTGGCTTGCAGCCTGTCGGATTTAGACTGACTAATTTAACCGAAAGTGTGTAAAATGGCACACAATGATCCCCCTGTATTCGTTCCATGAATTACATAATTAAAAGGGTTTGGCAAAAACTCTATAAATAGTAAAGTGAAGCAATAACTTAAAAGGATCCTCGATGTCTAATACATTTGTAACCGTATCATGTTAATTTCCAATAATATTCTCATTAAAACCATTTGCAATTACTTGAAGTTTCCAAATGCTTCTGTGGAATCACTACAAATTGGAATATTATTGCAACGGGGTTTGTACATTGGAACTATCTAATCAAATTATTATCGGTCATTATTTTCGAATTAGAAATAATAACGATGACGCAAACTTAAATAAATCTAATAACTTCAAGCGACCAGTGGCATTGCTCAATTTACAATAGCTCGTCTTATCTTGAGTAACACACTTATGCCCTATTGTTTATTAATTAATTTGATTTCGTAATTAATTATTGTTATATTCTCTTCGAGAGTCGTATGTAATGTGCCGTGAGAGATTGGGCACGAATAAAGAAAACGAAGTATTGTTAAGTATGGTCATTCTGCCTATTGTTAAGAGTAGGAGATACGCTTTTGTTTCAATCCTTTGACATTTCCTTACAAATTTTGATTCCATAATGAAGTTGGCTCAAGGACGTTTTTATACAACGAGAAGAAAAGGTCGTTCAAGTGGTGGTAACCTCATAACTATAGCATTAACAGTGTCAACCAGAACTTCGCGTGGCAATAAAATATCATGAACATGTTTAGTCGATGTTTTGTAAGTTATTCGTTTTATCTCGAAGTACATTCGATCATCTTGAAAAGGTCTTTAATATGATGAGTAGAACCTCTAGGATTCCCGTATTTCTTATAGTCTTTCAGCTAGATCAATTGTTTTCAACATTAGTTGAACCAACAAATGTCCATCCCAAAATTTCGCAAATGTAATTTTTGGTGTTTAATTGAATTATTAGAGTATTGAGTCGAATAATTTTCTTATAAGTAACATTAACATTATAGGTCTTGGTTTTTTCTTTATGTGACTGAGTGACGAGACGAGCAAAATGTTTACCTGATGGTAAGCGCTACGCCTGCCCGTAACAGTCAAGTGTCTTAGTGTCAAGTGAGGTTCTGGTGGGATATGTAGGTACTAGGTCACCATAAACAAGTAGGAGTAGATACAGTCAGCTACTCAGTTGACAACAGAACAGCAAATTGTTGCTTTTGAAACTCTTGATGTGTGTAATTGAATTAGAGCACAGTTTTGGTGGGCTTCCTTCAAAGTAAGAGGATTGGGGTCTTGGTGTTAAGTGATGCTGTCAAATATTACTGGTGGGCTGTAGGTACCAGGTCACCATAAACAAGTAGGAGTAAATACTTAGTTGACACCAGAACCGCAATTCTGCGTGACTAATTGTTTTTGATTCCGGTTCTTTGTTTTAAGTGAGGCTGTGGGGGGGATATGTAGGTACCAGGCCATCATCAACGAGTAGGAGCCGATATAATTCGCTAGCTAGTTCACACATGGTAACGTTGCGGTGGGGCGGTCACCGATTCCCGACGCCTGTAACACTATATCGATGTCATTGACTTCGGTGCGAGTGTAGTGTTGCATAGATCTTGGGCTATACAGGGTGTTCTGATAAATGTGGCAGCTGGAGCTAAATTATCTGCAAGGAATTAAAATGGAATTCTCAATGTTGTTTATGTTTTTGGAATGGGAAAGAGGGCGTCTCGGCTTTAAACGAAATAGTGATAATCCTTAACAACTGGGTTATACTCTTTTAAAGTTTTGACCCAGAATGTAGTAGTGAAGTGTGCAGATAGATTAACGTGTTTGTGTGCGTCCTAGCTGTGTAAACATGATCTTACGCACAATAAAGCAATGTTCATACAACAAAAAAAATGTTATTTGTTTGATTCGGCCAAAATGATGGTTCTTGATTTGAAATTGTCAGTTTTGGTGGCGGTGGTTAAGTTTGTGACGACCCGTGACGATTTTTTCGATGATTTCGTGAGACTTTGTGACGGTTGCGTGATATTGTGGGTACGATTCTCGCACAGAGTAAATATTTGTGTGAACAATGGGTATTTCTGAGTCTAGGTGTTTGTGGAAGAATGGTCCTCATCGTTCCGGTTCTAAGGTACAGGTATCTTTGTATGTGGTCGAGACGCGTAATTTCTAATACATACTACATGTGTTTTATGAAGCATCCTGTATATTATAGTCCAAGAGCCGTTGCCGCCGGAGGTCGGTTTAGTAATGGGATTGTGTTCGGTAGTTACGAATGTCTTTACCTTGTTTTAATGTTTTCACACTTTTTACTAGCACTAGGAATTACGTTCATAAAACAGATAGGCGTGCTACATTTATTTAGTTACGCTCTACATTTTGTAAGAAGTTTCTTTGTGAAAATGTAAATTTTTGATGTCTTTTCAAGGCCATGTTACAACTGAATCGTCAGTGTCATCGGTCCATGCAACATTATGCGATTTTCCGCTGCATGTTCATTATTTTCGCTGTCTTTCTATTATTTGTACGATGTTATCTTATGATAACACAAACAGATTTTGATGAAATTTAATATGCAGAAGCTTTAGGTTCTGGAATAGAACATAGAAAACTTTTTATCCCGTAAAAATAAAAGGTTAAGGATAAAACAATTTACAGTTTACTTAATACAAGATAGAGCAGTGTAGAAGCGAATGTGTAGATAGATATTCTAGGTCGTGATATTATATAATGGTAATACGTAATCCTACATTTTATGCAAATATCGCATTAAAGTCTAGTAACATTACATTTTATTTACAAAGTAACTTAAGCTTCGACTCAAAAACTTGTTAAGTAGGATTAAAGTTTTATTACAACGCTCTTGGCGAATAGTCAAGCATAAACTTCACTTACGATGATATCCCTTAAATTTATTGTAATAACTTAAGGTGGTTCGTTGCGTTTATGGTGGGGAATTTATATTCTAATATTTTTTTCGTAACTCATAATGGAATATGCGATATTTGAGGTTCAAGTCGATTTTACAGCGTAACCTTCTTGTTCTTCACAAAATAGTTGTACCCATCATTAATGGCTGTTTTTTTTAGTTACTCAATTAATTATTATGTAGTCGTAAGACTTTTTAAGCTTTTTCCCTTTAGTGTGGGTAGGACATACACTTACAGATATCAGTCACCCTACACAACCACTATGCCATGAAAGCTTCCAAAATGATGTAATGAGCATAGAGCACCATCCCATTAATATGATAAATTCAAAAATGTGTGTGTGTATGTCAGTGTGTGCGTGTGTTACCGGCGCCTATGGATGGACACCTTCGAAAAAGAACGGAACCCAATCGTTTTCTAGACGAAATTTAGATTGGCAGATTAGAAGTTAAACAGTTCTTTTCATCATCCCCGTTCGCATGACCAAACAAGATTCACCATGGTCAGCCATTTAAACCCACATCTCGTGAGTTCATCGACCATCCACTCTCCAAAGGAAATCTCCGTCACGACACCGCACCGGTGTGGGTTACGTCCGTCGCGCTCGGCGGCCGCACGTCGACTGATCGCCGATCGGGTTTCAGTGCGCGTACGCATTTATTGATTACACCATTTAATTAATTTAAGAGATGGTTGTGTGTGTGTGTTCTGTTTTTGACATCATGCTCTTTATTGATGCCAAATGGGCCTGCGTCTTCTACAGTTCGGTAATATGGTCAGTAGAGTTGACTTACATTCTCCTACCAAGCGGTTAGCCTCTACGTATATTTTTTTAAATATTACCAAGTAACGAGACGAGCAACTTGTTCATCTGATGATAAGCGCCTGCCTATAACAGCACTCCATTATGGCACTGCACTGCGCTCGTCAGCCCGAGACATCGGCTCTAAAGTCTCATATGCGCAGTAATTTCGCTGGAAACAGTGCCCGTTAAACCGGAACACAGTAATGTTTGCACACTACTGCTTGGCGGATGAATATCTGGCAAAGGTGTGGTACTTCCCCAGGCGGCCTCTTGCAGAAGAGCCCTACCACTACCGCATCGCGCGTACCGCAAGATTGGAACTCCTTTGAAGGTAGATGATGAAAAATCTTAATTTTGACAACGTGTTTTTTTCTTAACAATATATTGATGAGATAACACGGTCTTGACGAAAATGAGCGAAATATAAAAACCATAACAGTAATAAGTACGTACATCAAATTTAATAAGTACATTCAATTTGATCGATTGTAACAATGTGGGTTAGCTCTAAAGACCTGATTCAATCACTCAAGTCTAGACCAAATTAATACACTATACACCTGAAGGTCGTATTCACGGATATCCGCCTAACGGCCGCTCTATAATTACACACCTCCATTGTAAAAGTCGGCTAAATCGATTTCATTACGCAATCAGATAGGAACAATCGCTTGTTTGTTTGTCAAATGTCGGCGCCATTATTACGAATTGCACGACAGGTTGGCGACAGATGTAAATCTCGCGATCGTTTCTCTTTTATTTGATTACTGCGAAAATAAAAAGTGTATTGATTTGTTTCCATCTAATGCAGGTCTTGTTGCTAATGGCGGTAGTATCTATCGGCGTATAGGCGGGGCAAAAGGCGAGCGATTGGTTTCCGTAATAATGATTTCTACTGACATTTTCCGACCGATCGCGTAGTAATTGCTATCGCTGGCACTGCAAAGTTTTACGTAATCAGGCTGCCGATTACAATAGTAACTTAGGAATGTTGGTATTTTAATTGGTTGGGGAACAAGTCAATAGATTTGTCTCTACGATAAATATCTTTGTCAAATCGATGTTTTGATTGAAGCTAATCTAGTGTGTTTATCTAATTGTAATTGCTATGCCCATGTTTAGACTGATTACTTAAAAGTGGAGAAAACTCATAGGTTTGTTAGCAATTTGTTTCTTTTGTTCTCGAATACCAAAATCAGGGGTGATTTGAATAAAATGTAACTTGAATTATCCTGTTGTTATTTAATTACTTTTAAACTGGTGATGATGGTCCGTGTTTTTATACTAGCTTTTGCCCGCGACTTCGTACGCGCGGACAATCTTAATGTGAACCCGGACATGTCAACAGGTTTTTTTAAACATAGTGTAATAAAAAACAGTTAAAATGTCATAAATCACCTTTTTATTTATTTTATTTTTAAACCTGGACAACAAATGAGGCCCATCCTGGACGCTCCCCGGATGCCCTCTAAACTAACAAAAACAAAACTTTCTCCGTAGAGGTTAATCTATGACCAATTTTGTTTTCGCTGACATTTGATGGTTTTCTATGACAAACGAACCGCAACAGCAAGCTGACAACTAACGTATGGTTTTCCTATTTCGTTTACACTAGAAACCACATCCTTTGGTTACAGCTCCACGAGAAACAGTCTCACAGCTATTGTTAAGACTAAAATAGGTACTTTGAAACATTGTTCTAGTGAAAGCACTGGGAATAGGAATCTAAATACCATATCCTCAGGGTTGTGATTGCGAAGGCTCTGCAAAAAAGAAACCTTGTTATAAACTAGCTGCACCCTGCGGTATCGCCCTCGTAATTACAGTTTTCCCGCAAGAACTCTGCTTTTTCAGGAAAAAAACAGCCCGTGTCTCACATGACAATAAACAACTGAAGATCGCAAAAAAAAAACAAATAAAATCGTGAGTTCATACAAGATTCAGGCAAAGAAAAAAGCGCGTTTAGTTTTTCCCCAGTTTGAAATTTTTATCGGGGTACTTTTCCTATGTTTCTCGACATGCGAATCTTTCTCGCACTTCAACGAAAATAAAAAAAATATATCCGTGTTAGTAAAAAAAAAATTAGAGTACATATTCCACAGTACAAGTGCAATATCTTAAGATAAGTGTGTCACTCGCAACTAGGTCATAATAAAGTGTACCTATCACAGTGTTTGATCTCGTTACTCGTATTGAGTGACTGTACTTATGTCATTCTATACGGCGCAGTACTGGATGAGTCACCGATTACGGTCTCCGAGGAGTAAGTAGATGATGAGATGATTGCAAAGTGTAGGATTGTAGGTTCGATTCCCGCGCAGGGTAAATATTTGATGGACTACAAGATGGTCCTCGTTGTTTGAGATTCCCTAGTTACAAGCAATGCTGGATAGGGTCGATATTTTTATTGCTTTTTTTAAAAGTCTGAAGTGTTTATTGTTAAAGCACTTTCAGTAATCAAGCTTGTGCAAAATAATACTTTTAATTGATCTATGTTACTTCATATTTTGAGTTTGAAATGATTTTATTCTTGATCTTCGGTATATTCAAAGTAAATTAGTCACGGAAAATGCAATCCGCCAATAAGGCTCAAATTAGAATCGTAAAATTTCAGACATATTACTTAATAAATTAATTTCCAAGATATTTTAATAACATCAAAGGCCTCTACAATTTACATTACAACATTTTATAACCAACTATCATTTCGCCAACATCAAATAGCTATGGTTAATAAATTGTCTACGTTTATCATATTGCAAGTACGCTCGATCTTTTGCTGTAGGTACGCTCGCGATGCAACTTTTGATTACCGTATCCAGTGTGCTCTAGTTCTGTTATAGTCAAAACGCACTGGCCTTTTATGCCGCTGTTATATTAAACAAAATTCTGTGAAATATTACGACTGTTAAAAAAAAAAAAAAACATAAAATTAAAAAGCGTGTGCCAATAAAACTGGAAAAAGGCGAATGAGCTATGAATTCTCGATTTAACAAAATCGATAACGGAACTTTTCAAAAATTTCCGCTTTTCGCGATGGACGAATCCAAGAGGTTTAAAAAATATTGTGCCACATGTGTCGTGCGAGAAACTCATCGAAAACTATCGAGATTTTAGAACAATCGAAACTATTGAACTACATCTCGGATACCCATTATTAATATTTATTATTATGTGAGTATCCTGATGAGTTTCAACCCTAAATTGACAAGGAAATGTTGAAATTGAATAACTCCGTGATTCCGATGACATAGATTACATGAAAATGATGGTATCAGATACCCTGTCTAGCGGCTAGTGAAGTGAGATCTCCGCTGCCATATTACTTAGTGTTACATTAGGTTCCATCTAAAGAGGTCAGCAAGATAGGTCACCAGTGTTACAAGATCGGTGTCGTTGTAGTGAGTTTATTGAATACGCGTCTCATTGTATAATGGTTATCTATTGTAATAAAATGGTGTAATAGATTATTGCATCACTAAATGTGGCACTTATTAAAATTTATTCCACGACGTTTTCATGAAAGGAAAACTGACATAGTGTTGACACTGTAATAATTATTTTGACGCACTTTAACTTTCTATCTTCACACCCAATTTCATATAAATCAGTTCAGCCGTTTCCTTGCATTTTTTTTTTCACACTGGAATTAAATTGGTCGATGTTTAAGGAAGTTCCTCGAGCCCTTCTTACCTGTCAATCTGACAGATCCAAGTAGAAAGCTGTGCGATTATGTAGACGGTTTAATCTCGGCCCATCTGCCCGTCTGTCTGTCCGACTCGCCTTGTAATTCGCAGTTTGATTTACTTAGAACTTTATTCAAAGTAAGGGAATTAACACTAATACATTCGAACTCTTCAAAATAAAATGTTATAGTATCGCCAGGTTAGCTACTAGCCAGATATTCATCCGCCAAGCAGTAGTGTGAATACATTACTGTGTTCCGGTTTGAAGGGCACTGTTTCCAGCGAAAATACAGTGCGCGTGAGACTTTTCTAATTTAATAATGCAAAAGTCAACGCCACAATGTCAAATTTCTCAAATCCGCACAGAGCTCTACATTTCTTATCAATTAAACCCCAACGCCGCAAAACTGTATGTCCCGATAGCTTTCTCCCAAACACTATCATTAGCCGGGCCGCTGTGGGGTGAACAGAACTGCAATTCTGAGATAACGTAGGATACACTTTCTCCCTTCGCTTCCTGGCTGTGTGGGTTGGAGCCATTAGCAGTTTACTTGCACTAACGCCAATTAGTAGCTAGTTATGCCTTGTCACCTTCGGCTACACACATACACCCACTTAGCTAAACTAATTAGGAATTCGCAGTACACCAAAATTAGTCTTAGTTTCCTATACTTAAAGTCGCCTTGTTTCTATCCCTACTCAAGATTGAGTTTTCATCTCCTCTTCCACTTCAGCGTTCCAAAGAACAACCATTTCCCTATCCATTTCTAACAAATCGTTTTAGATTATCATTCGGTGGCTAAATCTCGTCGCTTGCCCATGATTTATAAATTAATCGGCCGTGAAGTGTAACGTAGTTGTTAAAAGTTTGATTTACATCATCATGTCAATGACTGAAACTAGGCAACCTCCGTAGCATTCTCTGAAAAAGTTTGATTAAAACCGCATCCCCATAAGCCTAGAGTCCCAGGGTAGGATGTTATCCATTTTACTCATGGTTTTAAAACTTGAATTACAAAGAATGCCCAATTTGGCATCACTTAATTGCTTGCTAAATAGAATGTAATTTATATTTACAACTTCCATTTCCAACTCTCGTTTGCTTCACTGATATCCTTCCATTGTTTCTGACTCAAGGCTCTGCAATATTGATTTGTGACCACAGGATACACTTTCTCCTCAACTCCACTTCCCTAAGCGTGGGTTGCTTAGCTTGCAGCCATATGGTCTAATGAGCGCTAGAATTCTATGCTTTTACATTACCGCTTTCATAGAAAATGTTGTCGGTTTTGGATGCTTCAAACTAGATTACTCTAAAGCTATTGCCGTCACTTTCAAACCTTATGCAACATAAAAGGGATGGCAATATTTTTTAGTAATGTCTTTCAATTCTCGACCTTGAATGAGTAGGGCGTTCTTTAGTATCGGATTTTGTGAAATTGCTTTAAGGCTTCTGGCAAGGCGATTACTGCTTGCTGTCAATCGATAATAACTGAGGCTGCCAACTTATCGTTTCTACTGAAAGATCAGTCAGATGGAAGACGTTGATTTACTTCGGTAATCGGTAAAAATCCTTCAGTTAAAACGTTCTAAACATTGTCCTCTTCATTATTATTAATGTTACCACGTCATCACTGACCTATTTACCTACATCTGCAAGAGATTAAGCGCCGCCCAGTAAAATTCATAACAATTACTCGCGCGGTAATTGATGATTAAGTTTAATGTGCGTTCTGATAGTTCATGTGTCGTCATAGTAATACAAAATTCACCTACCTCGCCTACTTACACATCATAGTCTCGTGTGCTAATCTGTCTTACGCTGCCTTTTTTCCCACACGGCTTTTCTTCAATTACGTCATTGGCCCCCACACCACGTACTCAATTTATGGGTTACACAGCTTCACCGGCAGTTCTTACGTGTCATTCCACTGCAATACTAGCAGTGGTTGCAATCTGTGCTATCATGGCATTATGATTGTTGACCATATAGGGAGCAGTTCATGCCCTTGTAAGGTCTGTGGTTGGTGTAAGAATTGGGTTGGAGCGAATTGTAGACAGATTGTGGTATTTATAATTCATGACATTTTTGTTGATATGTAAGAGAATTGTTGTTTCTCGTGGTAACTTGGGCCTATTTGAATTCAATTGAATTTTTGCAGTAATTCGATAGTTTTAGTTACTTTTTACCTACTCTATACTAATTAAATCTGTGGTAACGTTCACAAACTGTGTAAACAGGACTGTCTAGTTGTCTTTCTAAAACACTAAATCATGCCAAAAATCTAGATTTTAGATGTCACTCAGATAAAACATATTATACTGCTAACTGTACGTCTTCGCTTTGGACCACGCCATCCTTCCTTCCTTGTCCCTCGTCCAATTACCTCCATATTTGTACAGCACAAAACCAACGACTAGATCACGCAGTATACCATCATCAGGGGCGACTGTATATCGCTTCATACTGCAAATAACTCCGCCATAATATTCTATACTGACATGAAATATGTAGAAAGCCATGATAGTAATAGTTTTTGTAAATATTTGTTTATGGACAGGCTCAGTGTACAGATCGTGATGTTGGTCATTTGTAAGTTAAACAGGCGCCTCGGAACGTATAACGTTTTTGTTATTTTTACCTTATACTAGAAAGTGAACTAGTTCTTGCTCATTGGTGCCAATTCTGTTGACACATACTAGTTTCAATTTCAGTTTAATCCTTTCCAATAGTTTGACTGTTTCAAACCTTTTGATATTAAAATGGATAGCTATTACGTTAGAACCAAGAGTATTGTAGTTAGGGCTAACATTATTTATTACGTTCTCTTTCTTTAATTTAATGAGATTAAACTTTGTTTGTTAATTTTCCTACAATTTATTCCACTTTTTACTATCAAAAGATGCTAAAACTCCACTAGGAATATATTAATCAAATGCTTTGTCTGTTTCTGTGTTAAATGTACTTCTATAAAAAGACCCCATAACTCCATCGTGTTTCTTCATTTTATATTCATCCAGCGTTCCCTCTTGTATTTCCCAGCTCCCTACCAATTCCCTATGCAAATAGTTATACCACCTACCAATTTATCAATTACGTAGTTACATACGGTTGTATAGGTTATACATTTTTTCCATCCAGTAGCCGCCAGTAGCAACTTACCATGTGAAGCTAATTCTGCCGCACGCAACTAAGACTGAAAACTAGCTTTCAATTTTAAACCTTATGCCAATGAAATATGGTTTAATGGTTAATTTATAATATGCATTGTAATTATTATTTGAGAATTTAGCATTGCTTTGGGCTAAAAGTAAACTATAAGTCTACATTTATTAGGAAACGCCTGCAGGAAATAAGCGGGTTCCGGATAGTTATTAACAAGATACAGTTAATATATAACTATTCACTTAACTGTAGAAACACGGAAAATAGTGTCTTTAGCACAGAAATGAGGTACTAGATAGACTACTGTAATTGCTCCGTGGTCTTTAATAAGTCAATGATTAAAATAAATAACACTTCGGATACATATTTATTAAATTACCTAGATCTCTGGTTCTGGGTATTAAATTCAACATCCTGTAAGGAGCCAAAGCGATTTTTAAAGTGAAATCGAAGGTAGGTCTATTAGAAATATATGTATGCGATGATCAATCAATGTACGACGTACGTGAACAAATTCGCAATTCTCATTATAGCTTCAAGAAAAAAATTTACTTCAACCTTTGAAATTGCTAATACATTTAAGCTCCATAACCTTCACCTTTCGTAATTGGGCACTTGAACAGAAATAAATGCATGTAGGCGTCACTTTGCACTGTGTGGTCGATGATTGGCTTCTTGCGTCATTGTAGTACGTGGTATTGGTTTATTTTAACGTTAATTTGATTTTCTTCCTTTACGTAATTTTTATAGATTTCAGATTCCTGTGCTTCTTTCTTGTCGTAGTTTCGACTATTGTCTCCTCAGATGGGTTGTTTTAGTTGAAACATCGTAGTGTTTGGTTCGGCAGCTAGATGTGATGCTTCCCGTTTTAACTTAACTTAACCTTTAACCTGTTGATAAAATCAGCTCCGCTACGAGTGCTTTCAATACTATTTACTGCCTCTTCCGTTTCGTTTCCATTATCTTCAACTGTTACTAAATTTTCTTTTATTACGCACTCAACTTTATTGCTATCCATAACATAAATCTATTTTCCGACGCCATTCTAACCCATATCTTTGTAACTGTTATCTGTTTTACGACTCCCAAGTATTTATCTTTGTTGTCAATCAAATGTTGACGTTTGCGCATGTTGCATGCATCGCATCGAGTACTATTGTCATCTTATCAGTACTGTTTGCCTTATCACCATTGTCTTGTGAAAGCACCTGATGTTGGAGTACTTTCTAGATGTTCCTGCATGTGAGAGATTACGTAACTAATTTAAGTGTTTTGGTACAGTTGCTTCGTTGAAGATGCTGTTCCGTTTTCTACTAAACATAGTAAATATGAATTAAAATCTGCCTATTCAATGTTGCTTGTAGAAGTAGCTTTTGATATCGTCAACAGTACGACATTCAACAACCACAATCTAGAATACACAATTGGCAACAACAACCATAATGAACCAAACAAATGTACATTTATATACAGATTCTGACCCCTAACTAGGATTTACTGTATATAAAGAATTAGGCACTATAACGACTGTTGTCCAAACCCCAGACTTCAGACTCTAACTAATACCTGGGATAACAATCTTATTCATTATTTAGGTTTTTATTATTAATGAAAATATAAAATAGAATAGAAAACTCTTACCCAAACTTCTTATCTCTTCTTTCTTCTTTTCCCTTCTCTCTTCATTCTCTTCTCTTAATATATCCATTACATTACACATCTTAATATTGCATTATACTCTTTATTATCTGCATATTCATTTTTGACTCCATTTGTCTCATTGATGTAATCAAACGCTACTGTCTCAGGTAGCTTGAGCCTTTTTCCTTGTCAAATATAAAAATGTTATGCGTTACCGTTATCAATCTTATCACATTGCATTACAGTTTGGAATGCCATTGTGAAATCCTTATCAGTATGATTAATACCAACACCGCCAGCGTCTGTGTCTTCAGTGTTGTGTCATCGGGGAACAAAACTTTATGTCCAGCGTGGGCTTTGAGTAACGACTAGTCTTTTATAACAACATGCGGGAGATAGGGTTACCGAATTAAAAATAAAAGATCTTAATGTACAAGATAAGGCGGACTTAGCAAACGGTCGTTTTCGTATTAAAATTACGTCTTGGCATAATCTGAGATATAAAGTGAATATATTTCGTGTATTTAATCATCTTTAATTTTAACCTGTTCATATTGCCACAGCTTAATAAATTATCTTCTATACACTGTGACATTACTATTTTTAATATGACAGTGTCATTTATTACAGTAAGTTGACTGTCCATTTCATCATTCTCAACCCATCTCTTCCTGATAATCAGGATGTTATCATATAGATGCTCTACGATCTCAATACATGCATTTTCTTAGAATTTTTGAAAGCCCTAGCTAAGCTTAGTTTTCTTTTTGACAACCCTGCTCTAATGACGTAGGTGTTCCTTCAGCACCACATTTAGTTTATCATTGTTTTACTATACCATGGTGTAAAGCGGCTAATACACGTGTTTTGAAATTCTTTTTAAATCCACGTACAACGTGGTCATTATTACAAAAGCACTCGTTACAATGAAGGTTAAAATCGCAATTTGTAAAAGCCTCAGTAACAAGAGCGTCCGTCGGAAAGGTAGATTTCGATACAATGGAAATCGTTGAAGTAATATGTAGCTTAATCTAACAAATCTTATTCCGATCTCGAGTATGATTCCATGTATCTCCTATTTTTTATCTTTCAAACAAAATAAACTAGAAATAGCGTATGGGTGAGCTTTCTTCTTAAATATAACGTTACCTGGGCAATATTTCGGTGCGCAGTTTTGCTAAGCATTATCATTTTGTAATGTACAAACTAGTGTGTGAAGTTTGCATGCCATCGCAAAATCTACCTTTCAGTTCGTTCAACGATTAACAACCATCACTAAACCAAAATTGGTTTCTTATAAATCAAATGTACAATACAATAAGCTTTTATCGATCACCTTTGAATTGCAATGGTGTTGGCGATCATATGGAAGTTTTTATATTAGCTCTTTGTATGATCAAATTTGGGTTATTACAATCGAAATTGCTCACGGCGATTCTTTCTAAAATATTCATTGTTACCTTGAACCCTTTTAACTTTGTGTATTATTTCTCACATTCATGTTACGTTCTGAATATTGTGATATAAAAGTCTTGCTCATCGTTTTTTAGAGTTGAGTGCGGTTCATTTGTTATTTATTATTGTAGACCCCAAAATGTTGTATCGCAAAGACCTTTCCCAATGCTGGAATCGTTTTGATATGCTATCACTAGACCTCCCTCCAAAGATAACTAAGGGTTCTAGACATTTGAAAAAGTCAGACTATCCTCAGTAATTTAACTATCCACAAATTCGTTAGTGCCTTGTTTCCGTGCACTGTATCTCCACATATTCAGTAAACAGAAATTCTTCCTTTATTTGTCCACCTTCACATCCAATTCTCCTAAATCATTTGCTTTTAAATTGTTGATTGTGTCTCCTAACATTTCAGCTTTGGTATCATGTACTTTGAATGGTATTCATGTCATAAGAATACTGGAGTCAAATAACGTATCTCTATCAGCTATATCTGACATTCCATCCTTAACTTTACCAATATTCTCAGTGTTCCTGTCCACATTTGTCAAGCCTGTCACCGTATCCCTTATTTCTTCACAATTACCCAACAAACCAGTACATGTCAGAAACATAGTTGTACCACAGAAGACATAGGCTGTAACATTACATACAGATTACCACTCTCCAACAAGCGCAATTGCCCGCACCTCTACCCGCAATCAGGAGGACAATTGGGAGGACAATCAATATGACTCTCCCAAATGTAATAGGCAAACGGTTGGTTTGAACCTTCATATTAGCAGGTTGTCTTTTGACTTGGTTGCGTAGTATCTTTGAGTATCAATACACGCATTTGGATCTCTCGAAAATATACTGAATTTGAAAAGGTGTCTCTGCCTGAAGAAAGGCATGTTTGTATATATGTAAGTGAGTTGTCAAATCAACTTATTTGTATGTAGTGTCCGGGTTGTGGCAGTACTACGAGTATACCCAGTTGGTGTCCGATTACAACTGGAGTTGACAGCTGTCGCGACAGTGGTCCAACCTGTCCGCACCCGATACCGGAGACATAGGGTTCTGGGATTTGCAAAGTTTGTAAAAGGTTATTAGGCAATGGGGACTTGTGATATCGTATTTCGGCTTCCGTGGCATAGTTGTTGATGAGTCGATTGCAAAGCGTGAGGTTGTGAGTTCGATTCTGGCGCAAGACAAATATTTGTGCTAACCACGGGTATTTGCTCTGAGCTTGGGTGTTTGAGAGACCATGTTATTTGTAGATTCTAATTCATTAGATACATGGAATCCAAGTTAAGGTCATGATCTATCTATCTGTGATGGTGATTATTTTGAAGATAAAAGGTTAAACATAATTGATGTAATGTATGAATTAATAAAAACTGTACTCAGAGATAATATGGAAAAATATCTATGTTCGTAACAGGCGGAAGTGCAATATGACGAGATTAATGAATATTGATAAAGTGAGAGCGAAATGAATGATATTAAATAGACATGCTCGTATTTGTGATATGTCAACGAAAAGTGATCTCTACAGATTATTCTAAACAAGATTCTTATCAAGAAGATGTTTTCTGGTTCCATCACCATCCAGCCTCAACAAGAAGGCCTCTTCTGCCAGAAACCGCCTGGGGAAGTACCACCTTTGCCAGATAATCATCCGCCAAGCAGTAATATGCCAACATTACTGTATTCCGGTTTGAAGGGCACTGCTTCCAGCGAAATAACTGGGCATATGAGACTTTGGAGCCGATGTCTCAGGGTGACGAGCGCAGTGCAGTGCCGCGCAGGATTAAGTAATGCAAAGTTCAAAGTGGCACTGTAACTGTTATGGGCAGGCGTAGCGCTTACCATCAAGTGAACGACAGGCTCGTCTCGTAACTAAGTCAATTAAAAAAAATTCAATATGCATAAGTGGAAATACATAGTTTTAATTACGCCGAAGTTGTCACGTGAAAGTAAGATAGGATTTGGTTAGGGTTTTGCGTTGTTGTCGGTACTTACTGGGACTTATTAGGTACTTACTACTAGTGAAGTAAAACATAGCTTTCGAGCCAGTCGACGTAATAGGTAAGTTGTAGCGACGGGAAGCGCTGGGAAGACGCGCGGCTTTTTACCTACGTTCCAACAGTCGCAGTCGGCTAGTTCGAGGAACGGCTGCTCAATATTTTTATCGATAGATGGACGGCTACCGTTATGTGCGTTAGGTATGTGGATGTTGAACTGCGGATAACAGTGTTGTATTATCCCTCCCTTAAATTTAAAATAAATTTAGATTTTTTTGTATTTTTGCTATTTTATTATTGTGCTGTCATCAGTCCTTGATAGTGTGCAAAATTTTGATTTAATCTGACTTTTTGGAGGGGGTCAAAATCACGTTCAAAGTTTCCCTTGCATACATACTAACATACGTTTGAAGCGTGTTAAAAAGCGAGTTTCTTCATGCTTTCTTCTCTGACGGGCGTAATTCCGGAGCATCTGTCAACTTTATCGATATATTTAATCGATTATCGACCCTACCATCCCTATGCAAACTGGTCGAAAGCCGTTTGTCCCTCGATCGGTCCTTCATTCAGTCGTTCCTTGTCTATCTCTGTTTTTGTCTATTTGTTTAATTATTCATTGCACCAATAGAAACGGTGCTGTCTTTACTGAACACTTTTTGTCTAGAGACTTTTGGTCGGCTGCCTTATCACGTCAAACTTAATGGCAAAGCGACAGTTATTACTAAGCCATCGGTTCAAAATGTCACTAAAATCATACGATCGATGGATATTGAGATGAGATGCGTGCTCTGTATCCGTGACTGTAAGTCACTGACCTTCCGTCTCTATCATCAGATCAGCTCACTGTCATCATCATCATCATCATCATCAACCCATCAGTCCCACTGATGAGCACGGGTCTCCTCTCACTTTCGTAAGGAGGGTAAGGCCATAATCCACCACGGGGGCCCGGTTCGTATTGGTGGATAACATACTTACCTCCAAAATAATGTGTAATCCTCATGATGTTTTCCTTCACCGAAAAGCGAGTGATAAATACGTACATATGTTTTACAGAAACTCATCAGTACGTGCCGGCACTGGGCACTAGGATTTTAACTCACGACCTTCTGATTGGAAAGCGGACGTTCTCCCACTAGGCTACCATCAGTATTACCATACTAGCTCATTGTTACCATAACTTTATTGTCTACGAAACTTGAAAGAAACTCAGAAATTCAACTCAATTAAACATCTGAAACTGGGTCAAAATTGGCTCACAAGATTGGTCTAAACTAACCTCCGTACTAAACAACACAGTAACTTAAATAAGATCTTGTAAATTGGTGCTTCTAGATACTCCACTTTCAGCTCCATATCAGGCAGGCGATATTTCATTTACAGCCTGCTAAGTGGCGAACAAGATACGCTTGATAACGCTGAATTTCAATTGGTAATTTGTTTGGAAAGTAAATGTCCCTGATAACACTAATTGCTGGTTTATTTGCACAAGATACATTGTCAGTGTTGAGGGGACGTTCGGTTTCGGTCTATTTATTAGGAGGCTGGTTGCTATAATTTCTCTGGAAAAAAAATAATACGTTCCCAGTGGCATACACTTGGATGGGTAACCGTTTCTCACCATAACATGGTTGAATCTAAGCGGTGTTAGCTTAGTGTGAGAACATTTGCCTTCCAAGGAGAAGGTCGCGACTTCAAATCCCAGTGTAGGCACGTACTAATGTGTTTATTAAAAAAGCATAATGTTTCGGTGAAGGAAAGTGTCACATACCCGAGATTTTTTTCGAATATGTTATCCACGAATCCGGACTGGGCCCCCGTGGTGGATTATGGGTTAACCCTCTTCACGAAAATGAGGAGATACCTGCCGTGCTCAGCTGTGGGACGATATGGGTTGTTGATGGTGATGATGGCTTATTTGCTTCGGCCGGCAGGTTAAGTCGTTGGTCCCTGCTGTTATCGGTGGAGAGCAGTCTCTCCATCGCACGTCACAGGCTCTTCATCATTAATCATCACCATTTCCAGCCTTACTCTACCCACTGCTGGATGTAGGCCGTATTAGGCTGTTGCCATGCTTTGGGAACGAGTGTAAACCTTATCCTTGTTTTTCCCTTTAATCTAATGAGATCAACGCTCCGTCGCACCGTTGGCTACGGCCCTTAGGCCTGACAGACTGACACCAAAAGACACCACTTCCTCTTTTTTTCTCTGTTCTGTGGTTTTGGATCGGTTTCACCTAAAATTCCCACAAGTGAACAAATTGTGAAATCGATCGTGCATGTAATGTGACACTACAACAATAGGTGGATTCCGAGACATGACAATTACGAATGATGCGGCCTAAGTTAAAAGCGGAAGCGGGCGCGGCTGAACGCCATGATCTATTTAATAAGCTGAAGCGATCGTAACCTTTTAGTAGTCATTTCGACGTCTAGCTACTAAAGACTTTCCAAAAGACAATGATAAAAAATTAAAATTTTGAAACCTTGAGATAAGTTAGGAAAACTTATAGGAAGAAATCAAGTATGAATGGTTTTCCAGGATATGCAGTCTGAGATGAGATATAATACCTAGAATTAAATAATTTTTTTTTAGTTGGTTAGAGCACTACAGCTATTAAGGTTGAAATATGGTAGTGATCGAATCAACCAGCGGGGCTATGCAGCACGGTGCGGATCAGCTCGAGTTCGTTTCATTTTGACGTTTGATTGCCACGGCACTCGTCATTCGTATTGAAATGACAAGTCCCGTGGCAATCAAACGTCAAAATGAAACGTACTCGAGCTGATCCGCACCGTGCTGCATAGCCCCGCAGACCGATCGCTTTGCAATATCGTGATCTACCCGTATCAAGAGCTTTTTTGAAATTTCCAAAAAAAACAGTACGTCACTCGATAATTCTTATCTTTGTTCTCAACCTCTCTACCATTCTGGTATTACTTTATCCTGTTCTTTCATCACTGTTATCCCCGATACGTGAAACAATCCCAGATAGTTTATCAGCATGATCGTCGTCGCTAACACTGACAGTGGCACCACTCCCATTGATAGACCTGCGGAGTACCGCTTATCGCCCGCACCGGCACCGCGCCCCATTCACACACGTGTGGAATGCGCGCAAGTGTAGCTTCGTGCAAAAATCCACGATTTGTACAGTTTACGTGAACTTCGTGCTACCCTGTCACGTACATACAGATCTACCACGATAGCATGACGCGTCGACCACTCGAAAATACTAGAATAGAAATGGAATAAATTGAAGATATTGCTTTGCTTTTTTTCTGAACCCACAATGCGTTGTTTGTCAGACATTTACATGCTTGACAAGCTTTCTTGGTTTAGCTTGTGGGATTGGTCAGATACACAGGCAGTTTGCCGCCAAAACTACATATTTTTTTTAATTATTAGACGTAGGTTCGCGTCTCGTTTGATGGTAAGCGACGTACGGTCTACGATGGTGCACGCTTACCTAGAAGTAGCCTATTCAGTCGCGACTTGAAGACTCCCAGGCTGTTACTATCGGGAAGCAGACTCAGGCAAGAAGTTACAATTATTTGCGGTACGCATTTGTGCATATAAATATCATTGGGTAATTAAACGTACTGTCAATGGAAGTTAAGTTGACATTTGTACAATTCACAATACAGCAAATTTCCGCGACTTAGTAGAACAGAGTATATCAAGGTGTTATGTAGGCGACGCATAGAGAAACGAACATTCAGTTCACCTGTTATATTGCCCCCCACCCATAGAAGACAGCACTACTTACAGAATGGACACTGTACCCCCGCGATCCGCTTTCCCGCACCTCTACCCGCAATCCGGAGGGCAATCGGGAGGTCAGTCAATATTACACGCCCAAATAACAATAGACACAGGGTTTAGTATGAACCCTCATACTAACGGGTTCTCTTTTGTTTTGGTCGCGTAGTATCTTTGAGTACTTATCCACTCATTTGGCGCGTGTAGAAACGTCATTTATATATTATCATCATCATCATCACCAACAACTAATATTGTCCCACTGATGAGTGGGGGGTCTCTCCTCCCTTCCGAGAGGAATAATCCGCCACGGGGGCCTTGTCCGGTTCATATATTATGTGAGTTGTCAAATCAACTTTTTGTATGGAGTGTCCGGGTGTGTCTAAACTGTATTTAATAGCTCACCTTGCCCATCTAACACCCCTAATGGTGTCCACGTCCCATGGAGACGTCTTGTTCAGTTATATTGATGCTTCACTATCTTTATAGGCAGCCACTGTTCAGCATTCAAATTGTGTCCAATGCGGCTGGATATGCCCAATGCCCTTATGTGGTTTAAATGCCAAGTGGGGCCATTTAATAAAGAGGCTTTCGCAGTTACCAATATTCTCGAAGTGGCTTAAGATTCGCCTAGATTTTTGTTATATTTCTAAGATTATGCCGGTTCAGTTTTTAGCTTGCTCCAAATGTTTATAGTTTTGATGATAGAAACGGCTGTTGCATCTGTTGGTGTAAGAGTTGCAGCATTAGGTTCTCATATTCAGTTCAGTAACTTTGGTTGGCGTCTAGCGTCCTAGTAACACCTAAAAGATAATCTGGGAAAATTAAAAAAAAAAGCTTTTAGCTAGGGATAGTGAACCTGGCAGTAGGTACCTACTTTCTGTTCTTGTAAGACAATTTTATTCTCAAGATGCCTGTAGGCACGCATACAGCACGCACACATGGCCAATTACTATCGCAAACGCAGCCATAATCGCCCTTGTTGCGCGAGTACAGCACCGCGTTTGATACCCTTCAATGGAGATAACTCACTTTTCTGTTTCTACAATGACCATAAGCTCTTCAGATATAAATCTAAAAAGTACCAGGCGAACATGCGGAGCCAAGAACTTTCTATTCAAATGCTAGCGAAAGTGACACGACAGATGGCCCGGCATGTGTCTAATTTGTGCGCATACGCTTGCATCATCAGATTATGCTTAATTTTTTGATGTAATAAGCATAAGTGAGCCGGTTTTGTTTGGGGTAGACAGAAAGTTGACTGCTTTTAATAGCTACTTGAAAAGACATGAGATGAGCCGTCAAGCTAATGTACAAAAGAAAATAAAACTATTCGGCGTACCACGCGCCACGCGACCATTTAATTAACTGACTTCAAAAAAAAAAAAGGAATTGCACAATTCGAATGTTAAGATTAGATAACAACTCATTATTGCACTCCAAGACATACAAGCAAAAGTAAAACATCTTATATCTTCTTCTTCTTTCTATCTTCTTGTATCTTCTCATCTTGTTTTTTTGTTTGTGTATGTTTGTTACCAATTATGAATTGGTTTTGGTGATGCTTTTTTGTTTGTTAGGTCATACTTACGAGGTGGTCACATATTAATTTAAAAAAGAAATGATTTAGATTTATTTGATAATATTAACTAAAACAAAAAAATATACACAGGTGACGTTTTGGTTCGTGGTTCGCTTCGACAAAAGTTTTTGAATTTTATTTTTTTGTGAAAGGGTCCACTAGAAGTGGTCAATTGTCAACAAGTTAGAATTTGATGATCCCATGGAAATCGAGGAAAAAAATAAAATTTTATACCAACTTGTTGACAATTGAATTCGTATAGATACTTAACTAAACACTACATTACTAAATACTTATGTAGGTTTGTACGTACATTTTCACGAAAAATAAAAAAAAATCAACCGACTTCAAAAACCACAAAAAGGCACTATACTAAAACACGAATAAAATAAAATTATAATTGGTATTTGCTACTTAGTGCTCGGTCTGAAGTGTTGCTGCCATCAGGCTAGTATAAAAAAAGCTTCCATTATATAAACTTAAAAAAAATTCAAACCCATAAAATCATGTTATGGTGTAAATAGCTCCGGCTGAACCATAAATCATTCCTTAAACCGATCGGGTATCAACGCTTTCCTAATCACAAAATTTATACCCGTATCAGTCGAATTCGTCCGCCGCCGCCTCGCGTTAGAGTCGATTTATCATACGTTCTCATCCGTTTTCACTTTCTTACGTTATATAACTATCGATAACTTTATATACATCCAATTTCGTAATGCGACATTCACCTTGAAATGTTGATTTTGTCGCCTAGCGAGCATTGATTAATCTGTGACACAGTATAAGGAAGCGCAGTGACTCAAGTTGCCACATTTGATTCACACGTCACAATGTAAATTCAAGCGTTTTTGTAGTGTGTAATGGAGGTAACCAAGAGTGCGATTTTTCTGCCTATATTTTGTCAAGTATAGGCAGAAAAATCGCACCCACCCATATCAAAAGACAACTTTATTGGGCCACAATGAGTTAATTTAATATGATAGTTCTATATTATTCATTTTACTTTACACTTTTTCAGAAACAATTTTTACAAGTATCCACCGTGGTTATAGTCAAAAAGTTAAAGATTACCTATACCTCCACTCTCCAGCGAAAACAATTACCCTTTTTGGCCCAATACACAACTATAAACAACAATTGCATATGCCGTGACTCCGCATTGTATGAAGTTGACTGCCTCCTCAATCGTTCCCTGTTCGTTGAGGGTTGTAACTCAATCCACCACGCCCGTAAATTTGCACCTTCGATCTTTGGCTTGTGGAGTGCCACGTTGATTGTCATTTTTGTTTTGTGACAACTGATAAGGCAAACGTTGAAGTTGATCTACTGCATTTACATTGTATACCGACGTGTCCAAACTGGGCGGATCCCCAACTAGCCGCCGCGTGGGAATCGCCGGAGCTTTCCAAAACGAATAAAGCGTGATAATGCGTTATGCTGTTTTATAATTTTATAGCCATTTGGATATCGATGGCGTTTAGTATGCAAGGTTTAAAAATGCCCTACCCGACAAATTTTAATGCCAGACGGAGGGACTGCAGAATGAAAGTGGTAGCGCCAGTTAACTTTCATGATTACTATCTCATGTGAATGAAGATAATTGAAAGTTCCAAAGAAAATACAGAAAGAACGAAGTTTATTTATGGATAGATTCTTAGAGAGTTTAAAAACATGATTAACTATACTGATAGAGCGAGGGATGGAGGTTATGGTGTCGGCAATGCTATTTAGGTGACGAGTGACGCAGTGTACTAATTCGCTATATTCAAAACAGTCATTGATGGCGAGTGACTTACCGACCACTCAATAGTTGGGTAGCAAAATAAGATTCAAATAATATATAGTTAATATCCCGTACAGCCACTCAAGGGATAATACTTGGAATGGAATTAATACGACCATGCCTCGGACGTTCCATCCCGATTCCCGAAACGCCAATCTCGTCCCGCCTCGTCGACTAATGAACGGCGTTTTTCAAAACACTTGCGGAATTGTTCACTAACAGCCTGGGAACGTGCAATCACTCCAGGGATCGTATCCCTGATCACGACCGCGCGTGTTGTCGATCACGATCCCGGTACGATCCCACTTCTGAGATTGAAAGGGAATTCTGAGATTGTTAGGAATGCGCGGAAGTGATGCTGGTGTGTGTTCATTGTAGTTGCTAATTTAGTGTGTGGTTAGGTGTCTTCATTCAGTCAGTGGTCGGCAGTCGTCGCCCCTGTCTCGGCCACAACTCAGACACCGCGTTACTCCACCTGCCGTCACTTCGCCTGGCCAAGTGCCCTGCCCAGCTCCATTTAAATTTCATGATAGTGGTATTAAAGTCCCGAACTTTTTTTTTATTAGACTGACTGACGAGACGAGCAAGTCGTTCATCTGATGGTAAGCGCTATGCCTGCCCATAACAGTCACAGCACCACTCAGAACCTTGCATGGCGTAATCCTGCGTGGCATTGCACTGCGCTCGTCACCCTGCGACATCGGCTCTATAGTCTCATATGCCCAGTAATTTCGCTGGAAGCAATGCCCTTCAAACCGGAACACAGTATTGCTTGCACACTACTGCTAGACGGATGAATATCTGGCCAAATATACATAATTTAAAATCGATTTATTTTATGTGCCAGCATGAAACATTTATAGACATTTTAATCGACAGAAACACATAGGAACTGTCTTGGAAAGTGTGCCAATTGCATTTCCCTAACAATTTGTTTTATGACATGTAAAATTGAGCATTCTCGATAGTTAGAGAATCGTTTGTGGCACCGATCCATCGGATCGCTGGTAGAACTAATCCGAAGTGTCTGTTACAGTCAGGTATGGCAATGTACTCGTATCTACGTTTTACGATACATAAGCGATTAAAATTAAAGATCGATTGCTTAATTAATCAAATGATATTTATGTGAAAGCTGTGTGGTTTCCATTAAATTATTTGCCAATTTGCACCAAATGGCTAGTGACCCAATTTCACTCGACATGTGAATCTGAAAATTTGTTACCAAAATGCCCTGACCCGTTAATTCCATATACAATTTATTTATTGCTTAGCACTTTCACTGCTGAGCGGATTTCCGTGTCTAGCCACGGGTGCGGCTCTGCACACTCCATAGTGTTTTCCCATACAGCAAACACAACAGTTGTGTTTTCAGCACTGAAGGTGTTAAAGTAGTGGTCACTGGTAACAATTTATAAAAGACTGCGTTAGTACTACTGTTACCATTGCAGTCTATCCCTCAGTAAAAAAATAAAACAAATTCAAAGCTAAGCATGAAGCAATTATCCCAAATCAATTAGCGCACGCATGAAATTGTTGTCCATTTAATTTACACAACACATTCGAATGACACGAATCAATCGAATACAAAACCGTAGGTCACATGGGTTAATATTAAACTTCAATAACACGTTTTGAAAAGTACACAGTACATACATGAATTTAGTTGTATTATAGCCATACAAATAAGGTACATATTAAGTTGATGTCAATTGTGGCGTGACCTCTTGCGTGCCGACCGTCGATGGTGAAATTAAACATGTGTGAGGGGCAGTTAGCAAAGGTACCGTTGGAATCGATCTAGAGGAATGTAATAAAAATATAATATCTAATAATACATTCAAAGCTCATGAAATTATTACGCACAGTATCAGTTAGCGAAGCGGTGGTAGCCTAGTGGGAGAACGTCCGCCTTCCAATCGGAAGGTCGTGAGTTCAAATCTCAATGCGGGCACGTACCAATGTGTTTCTGTAAAACATATGTACGTAATTATCACTTGCTTTTCGGTGAAGGAAAACATCGTGAGGAAACCCACATACCTACCCGAGAATTATTTTGGAAGTAGGTATGTTATCCACCAATCCGGACTGGGCCCCCGTGGTGGATTATGGCCTAACCCTCCTCACGAAATTGAGGAGAGACCCGTGCCCCGCAGTGGGACGTTATGGGTTGATGATGATGATCAGTTAGCGATCTACATATTATTGTAAATCTTCTATGCAAGGTGGATTTTCGGACCAACGCGAAACGAGTCCATTTGATAGCGGAGTTGCAGTCAAAAGCTTACTACTATAATTACAAGGATCAACTTCAATAACGGTAGTTAGAAAGTTGCTCGAATCAATATTAATAAGAAAGAGAAGAAGAAGTTCTTTCGGTGTTTCAACCGGTCAGTCTAATTAAAGATCGAGAGGCAAGGTACAAAACGTTGAAAATGGCAAGACCTAAATAGTTGATGGAAGGAAACGCAACTATTCACCTCTTAACTATGCGAGTTTACACCCTATTCACGCTCCCATTTCCCACAATGTAACATAATACAAACATCCACGTAAGACGTCCATTCCTAAGTATGACGTGGTGGCCTGACTCAGCTACAGACACTATCCGATAATAATAGCGAGGAACTGATTCACTCAAACATATAGAAGTAGTAGATGCACTGGAACTGTAGCGGTAGATCTGGATTCAGGAAGTGGCCTCCTCTTGTGTCAGAGTTTATCAGGCTATCAAGCACAACTGACATGGCTGAACGACTGCTGTCAATCGATGACAACTGGGATCGACGGTTGACGTGCCCTTCGAAGCGCGGGAACCCTCAGATGTTATGCTATCAAACGACCACACAGCCTTGTCTGTATCGTTTGCGTTGCATAATTTTGGTGATCTACTATTGCTTTGGAAAAGCCTTCAACTGAAACTTAGATAATAGCAAACTGGAGGTACTGAGATATCCTAATCAAAAAACTTGGAGCCGTTTCCAAAGTGGGTCCACGTATCGTTGAGGCAGTGCTAAAATAGTCGTACCTATAAGATTCAGTTTTTGGGATGACATTGTTTAATTCCATCTCCAAGTGACAAAATCAGTCCCGTTTTGCCAGTTGCATGATATTCGTGAGAAGCAACAACAATCGAATTGATTTGTTCACCTCCATTGATTAATCTAACTGCAGGAATTGTAGGGCAAGCTCTTCAATCAACAGCACGTTTATTACTCTGCATCAATTAAAATACCTCAATATTAAATGTGTCACTGTTGAATTATCCAGACCTATGGCCAGATGGCACCTCTATCGGTCTCAATCATACGTTCTATAATTACCGGTGCATTTATATCTCAACCCGAATAGCCAACACCCGTGACGCCGGAGGTCGGGCGATGACTCCACACGACAATCTGAATACCATTCTATCCATAGACCTGGTCAGTGGTCACAATTAGCTCTTCGTAAATAGACGGTCAGCCTCATTACCGTAATAGGTGGTGAAAAGTGACGGCTGGTTGTTGACTTGATTCTAATTGTAGGATCATCAGTTAATTTAACTTATTGACTGGTACTAAAGTCATGCTGTCTTCATGGAGAGATAATTCATCGCCGTTATGGAGGATTTAAATCAAATTAATATCCAAATTGAAGATCGTTAAGTTGAGGTTACTAATAAAGACTACATGGTAGTTGGATTTAATACCAATAAAATTGGTGGCAATTGTAGGTGCATTAAGCTAATCTAAAATGTATCTAACATTATTGATATTCAGAACGTTTTTGTGATGTTTGAAAGCTATGGCAATAATTTCAGAGCTTTCAAATTTCATTTTACTTTACTCGGGTGCATCTAGAATTGACACTATTTTAGACTCCTCTAAAAACGCTACAATTTCGCTCTCTCATTGGTCTTTCCAACTTGGATAAAGATTCTGAAGATCTGAGGATCCAAAATAAAGAATCTTTAATTTCAGTTCTCAGCATTTCTTAATGTTTATCTTTCTTTGTTTCCAGAGCGGGCAGGAGAAGGCGGAATCCCCTGGCACTGTACGCAGATGACGATGGACACGACCTGAGCGACCTCGGGATTGGCACATCCAGCACCAAATCCAGCCTTAGCGAAGACTGCGACACGCACAGCCTTGCTGTAAGTACGCCGAACATGAATTTAAAGAATTTTATGATCGATCCTACATTTGATTTTACCGATCCTACATTTGATAAAAGTATGTGCAAAACAGATTTAAAAAATCTCTACAAAGGCGCAAAAGAAAAAAAATATCTACAATGTTCATGCTCGTGTGGAAAATGCTTTGAGAAATAAGAGCGCCCGTTGTTACACAAACATATTTGTAAACTGTTTTTTTTTGTCATTTGTAAATCTGGTCTAATCCGCTCGGAGAAAAACAAAAACTAAAATTCAAAGGATTAGACACATTTCGTAGTATGGTAGTTTGTATTACTCAGGTTTTTCGTCATTTTCTTTATTAGTTTGGTCCGTATTAGTTTTAGTGTAGATGTTTATAGTATTTAATAAATATATATTGTATTGTATAACGATATGTTTCAGAGTGACGGTATGGACCTAGATAAAAACCACTCGGACGTCGACAACATGTCAAACTGCGATACTAACCGCAAACTGGGCTCCAGTGCCAACGAATACGACACCTGCACGACCACGACCATCAGCTCGCCCGAGCCTGAGGAGTACACCTACGAGGGCGCCATAGAGGGCTACAAGTCCCGCATAATATCGCAAACCAACAGCAACATCGTCAAAACACTTGTCAATAACAACAAAGAGAAATCACCAGAGAAATCGGACATTAACAGAATCAGAACGACAGTTAGCAACAAAATAGAAGAAAAAGTCTCCTCATTCCAACAGGAAAGGGCAAATGACACCAAAAACAACAACCAGAAGAAAGACTTGCCTAAAGTTGACATACACAAGCGACGAGAGCAGTTTGAAAGAGAAAATTCACAGGAATTACAGATAAGACCAAAATTGCCTGATATTGCAAATAAGAGATCGATTAAGGATAGACTGTCTAGTTTAGAGAAGTTCACTGAAGAAACTCACGTGCAGAAATCTTCAAGTGACCTCACGAAGTTACCTACCGAAGTCAAGCCTTTGAAAGAACGTTTGTCGTCTCTAGAAAAAGTTAAATCTGCTTCCGCAGACCCAGATAAAACTAAAAGGCTATCCAATGGAGATCTTAGCAACGCTAGATCTCTAAAAGAACGACTCTCAAGTCTCAAGTCACAAAAATCTGAAGAGGAAGAGAAAAAAGTCACAAAAGCTGAAGTTAAAGAAGTATCCATGAGTCTAAAAGAAAGATTATCTTGCCTTGACGCAGCTAAAAATAAAGATATACCCAAGATTTCGGTGGAAGAAGAAATTTCCCGATGTGAGAAAATTGAAACCATAATTGATGATACGAAAGACGATATGAAAGACAATTCACTGAAAACTAGCCTGTCGGGCATTGAGACTCAAATGCAAAGCTTCTGTCGTTCTCTTGATAGTCTTGACATCAATGGTCAGTCATCACCGACCTCTTTCGAAAGAGTTCAAAGCCTTGAAGATTTTGATTGCTCCGAGATGCAAAACAATACTGTCCCAAGTGACATTGAAACAGAAGACAGTGGGATACACACAGCCAGAGATTCTGCGCCGGCTGACGATATTGCGGACTTGACTCAGGTTGCATCTCCGATAGGAGAACCTTTAGTTTCAGAGTACGAATCTTCGAACGAAGATGGCGTGGCCATGGAACATAAGATGGAAGAGACCATGGAAATGGAAAAGTTTCCTGAACCCATGCAGACAATCGTTCAGGACATAATTGTCGAAGAAGCCGAGGAACAAGACAGCAAAGCTGATGATGACAGCGTAAGTCATTACGCTCAAGCTGTCTCTCAGCCTGAAGAATTTAGTGTCACAGAGGAAATTACCGAGATACAGCTGGACAAAGAAGATGAAGATACCCTTAAAAGTTTGGATAATCAAGACACTAGTGTAAGTCTGAATGAACCTGTTTCGACTGCATCAGAGGGCGATACAGTAATTTTTGAGGGGAAAATGACCATACACTTGAACTTGAGTGAAATATGCAACCAAATAAATGCTGGTGCTGGGAATACTAATCAAATAACCAACGTATCTACTAACAACAAGAGCATGCCAATGGTAACTGTTTCTAATATAACTACCATTACTAACATTTCACCTAAAAATTCCATTAAATCGCTAAAAAATGATAACACGCTTAATAAGATCGCTGATGTAACATATCAATCTGAGTGTTCACTTGTGCAATGTGTAGATAATAACTCATCTAATGAACCTAGTAATGTTAAGATTAATGACGTCACTCAAAGTCGTGATATTGCAGCTCCCAAAGGTGACGTGGCAGTGAGTAACACAAATACCTCCCAAGACTCTAACCCGTTCTGGCAGAAAAGAACCAAACGTTGTATAGAACCGAATAGAAGAAAGACAATACTGTTTATTAATAACAAAGTAACAACGAAAACAACTAATTCCAATACTGCTACAAATGATAAAGCCTAATAATTTACTCAAATTTATTTTAAGTCCATTGATTTCTCATAAATTGCTACAAAAAGCAAGTTAGATGAGAAATTTTATTTTGGAACGATTTTCTAGAATTTTTATGATCTATTGATCTCACCCACCATTCTTATCCACCAATCACACTAAATGTAACCTGATTATAAATAGTAAGATCAACATAAACTTTACCACTCATTTTTTATATCAAACTGGTAAAAAACGGATAGTTCTGGTTACGCGTCTAAACAGTTTAAATATGGTAAATCAGGTTACATTCCCATTAGATCAAAATAATCGTAAGTTTGGCAATGTTTACCTGATTTTCCGTATAAACTGACGTCCTCCAGGCTTATCCATTTTATATCAGTTGATAGTAGATTAAATGGGAATATATTCATAGTGAAATTACTAATTTTGTGCGTAACATTGATGTCCCGTGTAGTTTCCAAGCTATGTATAATCGTTAAATTCCTAGCACTTAGCTCATACATTCGTCATTTTACTCGTACAGGGATTCTTGTATTACCCAATTAGAGAATCGTTAATGTATACAAAATCCTCTTCATTTACAATGTCATTTACATCAGTTCGTGTAGTCTTCTAGTAGAATATTTATTCATAAAACGTGATATCTGTAAATTCATTATATCGAAAAATATATGTTACACTGTTACTTGTATGGGTTTTATTTACGTTGTTATGTTACCAGTAACATCATTAGTAATTATTCACATTTCTGCCATAGTAACTTTATCATGTATAAGATGTTTTAATAGCCCTTTCATTTTAATCATGTTTATTGTTTAATTGACTTTCCAATATATAAAATTCCAAAACTTGATTAGGGCCATTTTCAATACTAAGTATAGAAATAAAATCAGCACATTGTTATCTAAGTCGACCGTATCTTAGACAAACAAAATCTTATCTATTGTGAACTCTGTTAGTCAGATAAAGTCATTGGTTGGAGTACGGGCCTCTTTGGTGCTTTAGTCTTAAAATTAAATATTCTAATTTTAATTAGGAACTGTTACGTCAGCTTGTGGTGATGGGCTTATAAGGTAAGAGAAATCTGTGTAGATGCGTTTCGCTTCATTTATTCTCATTTTGGCTGCATGGTCTTCATTTCGTTTGATTGCATGTTTCTTCTTCTTTATTTTATATTTTCTTGTGTGTTTTTTATTGACTGTTTTGGTTTTAGCTGATTAAATTGTTTTTAACTTCTTTACAGTGCAAATTTAATTTTGTTCGTAACGTCATGTGAACAGGGTCTTAGTTTGGAGTGCTATTGTCTCAAGATGTTTGTTTAGTTCAGTTTATCTAGATAGCACTTGTTGCCTTATCCTCGTTTCATTGAAATTATAATGCAATTAAAATTATAATAGCAATTCAAACGTCTAGACCTGTGTAAATGTTTGTTTTACTGTTTTAATTTGGTTAGCTTATTCTGATTTGACTAGCCTCTGCAAAAAGTTAATTTATATGTCAACAAAGTGATAAATATTAAATTGATCTAAATCTTCAGGTGTTAGATGCCCTGGAACTGGCATTCCAAGAGCTGGACTCTGAAGACAACATCGGTAACACTACAAACATGGAAGACGTTGAGAAGGCAGGCGAGACCAAACCCCATTCTCCCACAGAAGACCCTGAGGTCGAGAAGAAGGTTTCAGTAACACCGCTGTATGAGAACATCGATATATTCTATCAGAACAATGTGGAAGCAGCTGATGCGTTTCCTCTTGATCTTCCGACAAATGTTTTAGAACCTCCAAAGGAAAAACCTCCACCGCCACCGATGGAAGATAATCATGATGATGAACTTCTTGGAAATGTAAGTAAATTCCCTTCTTTTTTACATCATCATCATCTCCATCATCATTATCATTCCATTATTCGATCACTGCTGAGAACAGGTAAACCTCACTTTCAAGAAGAGGAGGTTTTTCATGATGATGTTGTTATTTTGTCAAATGAGGTAATGTCAGCTCCTGTTGTCAGAGTGTGTCAGGGTTCTCTGACGTGGCTATCAACCGAAAACAACGGAGACAAACTGCAAGACTTGCCCTTCGAAGAGTCATGTTATTGGTGCCAAGACGAGGTTTCAAATCCGTTGTCGTTGAGTACCAAAGAGTACTGATTATCATGGCCATCACCAGTCTTTCACTATTATATCATCTGATGATAAGCGTTATTGCGGTCGACGATGACTGCTGATTTCTATCAAGACACAGTTTATAATAAATGTGTAAACCTGTTGGATTTCTTAATAGTAGATATAGTTGAGATGAGTCCTGCATTCTGCGAGGTTATTCCTCGGCCTCGACTTGATTAAGCAGATTCAGAAAGACCATGATACATCATTTTAATATTATTTCTCTTATATTAAGATAAGATAACAATTTCACCTATAATGGTATGACGCCTTTTGTGTTTTTGTAGCATTTTAAAAGAGTCCGCAAAGCAAAGAAAGGGGTAACGTACTATTTCTATATGTACCTTTGTGTGAACCTTATCTCAAAAGCATACGTTATATTTTTGTTTGTATTATTTCATGACTAAAAACCTTAGCATTATCCTCTGTTGCTAGCTAAAACCTGGTTACAATATTAAACATTACTAATGCATATGCGTGAATAAATACTTACCTAAACTGCAATTCAATACGCGAGTCAGCATTTACTGCAGTGCATTTTCTATATAATCTAATTCGCTGAATAGAAAAACATTTGATACCTATAATGCGATAGTAAGTTACATGAAGAACTGTGTTGTATTGTCAATCTTTATTCCACCTTTGTTCAACTTGGATCTATCCTCCATCATCATTCCATTTCAAATTCATACGACAATAGTCTACTTGTGTGAAAGTGACGCAACGTTTCTTCCTCCACTAGGGTAACTTCAAACACACCAGTTCAACACGCCGTATCAAGAAGGAGATTAGGAACAAACGTAGCTCATTCCTCGGCATCGAGGGTCAGGATGACTCTTACCTTGACGTAGACCTTAATCTGGTCCCGCGGCCAGACATCACGTCTTTCCTCCAAGTAAGTCAGTAATAAAGCAGCATGGCGAAGCACGAGAACTTGTGTCAAGCTTGAGTCTTGTGTGAGAGCTTGCGAGTTACTCATGAAGGATATTGGATGTAGTGTTATTGCAATTGTAATGGTTCATGCTCTGAAGTACAGACAAATAGTTCCTGATAGTAAATGATCCGTTTCCAACAGGCTTATCCGTACCTCTGCCAACATGAATGAGAATTCTATTGATAGTTTTCTTATTTTCTTTTGTATTCTGTAGTGCCTGATTGTGAACTCCATATTATAAACAGTAGAAAATGATACGTAATTTTGACAAGTAGATTTCTCTTGGTTATGCTGTTAAAAACCCCCATGATACAGAAAAGACACGCACTGAATGTTGAGTCTCATCTGGTGGTGACAGTCGACGGTAGACCATACTTTCCTAGACGTTACTTTTTCGCCTTTAAGTCCACTCAAATGATAGCTATCAGGAACTAAGGAGGCTGGTAAAGTGTTCTATCCTCCGGAATCAGAAACATGCAAATCTTTTTATATTTGCAGGAAGAAACTAAAATCGAGAAGCTTCTTTACAAGAAGACTCTGTCTCACGATATGGACGCCAGGCTGCGAGAGAGCCGGGACTCTGGAGTGGACGTAGACAGGGGTCCATCTGCTGAGGCCTGGTACAAGGGCCAGTCGTCTCCTGAAGCCTCCAACCCACACAGCAGACAAAACAGCGAGGTAAGGCATGAGGGTACTACTGTAGAAGGTAACAGATGGATGATACAGTGAGAGGGACTATTCACAGGAACAAGAAAGTAACTGAAGTTGCATTCAAACTGAATACAGAGCAACGAAGTAAAGAAATACCAGAGGGCAGAAGACATTTGTATGCTAGGGTGAGATTTACTAAAGCGTGGTTTAGAAGAGGTCCTCCTTCAAAAGGAGCCCTATAGATATTAAGAGCGTAAAGTGAAAGAGAGCGTGCACTTTTGTGGACGTGGAAAGAGGCTTATTGGGTCTCTGATATGGCCTTTCCGGGAACTGGAAATAAGACTGCCCTAGAAAAGACTGACCAAACACCAAGTCTTAAGGTCCTCTTGATTCGTTTTTTATGTCTCTTCTACGTAAGGATGATAAAGTAAAAGTTAAAGCGGCCTTTTACAATGATTCACAGTGGCGTTACTGAATTACACATCTAATGGCGATAAAGTTTAGATTGTGTTGATATGGACGTTATCTTCTTTTAACTAGAAAATTATTTGTTCAATATCTATAGGGAAAAAGTAGGTAAAAAACAAGCGTGCCATATTGTGTTTTGTCCAGAGGAAACACAACTCTGTTACGAAAATAATAGGTACTATTTTTCTGGTTACCTTATCATCATCCACGCCATTAAGCTCGATCTTCGGCTCTTCTCATCCAGTCTTTGCCAGTCATTGACAGTCGTCACTCCACCGCCGGCGGCGTGCTACACTACGTTTGCCTAAACGTGGTCTCCAGTCCAGAACTCGTCTACCCCATCGGCTGTCGGTTCTTCTAGACGTGATCGTCCTACTGCCACTTCAGCTTGCTAATCCTTTGAGCTGTATCGATTACTTTGGTTGGCTATCAGATCACCAGTTACAATTCCATACATCCACCTATTAATACTAAAGCTCTCTTCTTCCAGCCCTACACCCACGTCACCCTGACATCAGACGAAGAAGAATGCAAGCAGAAAGAGCAGAATTTCTCCACCAACCTGAGCGCCAAGCTGAGCGAACTGAGCGAAGCGAGCGACGACAAAATAGACCACCTTGACAAGAAGTTACAGCATCAGCAGGTAACGAATTAGAGCACGAGGCTTGACTTGCACCTGAGTACAAGTTGGATTATGATTTTGTATTCTTAGATTTGGTAGGATTTGGCACTACTTAAACTTAGATATATGGTTAGAGATTACTTAGATCAGAAGGCCTACCGTGACCTCTTATAGCGATTCAATTGAAGATCTAAACTGAACCGCGTCGCATAATCGTACCGTGACCTCTTATTTTTTATGTTGCTGCCATTTTCAACCTAAACTGTATCCAGTTAAGGTTGAAAATGTTAGCAACCTAAATTGAGTCGCTAATAAGCCATTTTCAACCTAAGCCGGATCCATTTAAGGTTGAAAATGGCAGCAACATAAAAAATAAGACGTCACGGTACGATTATGCGACGCGACTCAGTTTAGGTCCTCAACTGAATCGCTATAAGACGTCGTGGTAGGCCTCCAGTACATACCTAGTTTAAAGAATTATACTGTTGGATTTATTTAGACAATTTTAAGGATATTCGATATTATTCGCTTATTTGCGTGTTATCTCACGTTTAATACGTTGACGAGATAACACGTCCTTCTTGCAAATGAGCGTCTTATAGAGTCTATTGTTGTCTTTTCCTAACACTAAACGAAGGACAAGGATAGCAATAGACTTATTCTGTTTTCAAATTTAACTGACGTTAGATTAGGGTTAGGGTGGATTACATAAACGTTTGTTAACTAAATTAATTGATTTAGTATATTTCTGTCTTTGTCATTTCTTTAGTGATAGACGGAAACAGCAATAGACTAATGGGTTGTCAAAGTAAATACACGTTTCAGAAATCCGTCGAAGTTAAGATTTTGTGTAAAAAACCTGTCCGCGTTTTAATAAGTAAAATCTGGAATTGCTAAAGGCATGTTGTCTAGTAAATAATTTAATATAATATTAACTAAAAAGAGGTTAATATAAAAAGTAGTGTCAAATCAGTAGTTTGAGGCTATTTCTTTATTATATTTTCTTTACATTTCTTCATTGAAATGATATAATAATAGAAGATAATTATTTAGGTTGGTTATTATCTTTATGTTTTAGTAGAATATTAAAGTAGTTTAGGCTACAATGTTAAATTAAATATTAAGTTGCTTAAATATTTATTTATTATAATATGGCCACCAAAAGGTGTGTAGATCTCGTAGAAATTATTTCATAAAAAGTTTTTTCTCGAAATACATTTTTTTTCTGTAGAATTATTAATATCTGTTACATATTGATTAGAGTTGTGGTCACTTCCTTTAATTACTGTAGAATGTTGATAAAAATAAGTTGTATCATTTATTAAGGCTATGGGTAAAAGCTATTCATATTTTTATTGCACTGTTAAATGCTTTGAAGCACTAGTAGCTAGTATATGTATTGGATAAGGTACAATATATGTATGTCATTTAATTTACTTTAATTTTAAATACCACTTATTTCTAAATTTAAAATATATATTATTAAATTGTAAATTAAAAAGAGTGGTGTTTAAAATATTCCTTGTAAAGCTGCCATATTAACCAAACTTCTGCTTTCTAATGCTTTAATTGTACTTTTAAATATTATATTGTAGAAAAAATTAATTACACCAAATTTATTTATATATGTAAGAATTAGTTTATTCAGTTCAAAATGATAATAATTAGAAGAAGCATAGATGTGGTAAGCTGATTATATTCTTATGGTATTACTTATATTTCATATACTTAATTAAATAAATTATATATATTTTCAATCAATATCTGACTTTCATTTCTGTACTGCACTGGTAGCTTAGTAGATATTTTTTTAGAATATGCACTTGCATGAATTGAGTAGTTTCTAGAATATATTTTTTCATGAATTTCAATGAATGCTCTTTTTAATCAAAGCTTATTTTGATAGCAATTTCGTACTTGCTGTATCTACCCACATTTTAATTAATGAAAATTATATATAATGTAAATATAGATAATTATGGCCTATAAAATTTTAATTGTCACCTTAACTTTTCATTTGCCATTTAAGCTTGTTTTAGGAATTTCAAAAATTGAGCTAGTGCAATTTATTTTCAACTTTAAATCCTAAGTCCAATATTTTCGTGAATAAAATCCATAATAACTAACTCTCTAACATCAACTGTCTAAGTTCTAACCTCATTCCAAGCTAATATTTTGGCGCCAACTCATCCGCCATTTTGTGTCGTGTAAATAACATTAACAAGATGGCCGCCGGAAACTTTCAGGCGGGTCGCACTAACGAGGATTGGCCGGATGGGCACTGTGATGACTCACACACGAAGGTGATACATGTTTTATCATTATTTATACGAGCACCTTTTGGATTACATTCTAAGAAATGTTGAGGTCATTTTTGTATAATTATTATCACAACATAATGTAAATGACGACTCATGAGTCGTGAAACGATATTTCTTTTATTAGTATTAGCTCATAAGCTATACTAATAAAAGATATATCGCTTCTTTTATATGTAAGTAACATTATACCTGGAATTTTACGGTCTATCTATTTAAAAAATAAAGAATACTTTTAAAGTCTATAGCGATGGATTATGACAAAAGTCAACATGGCCAATAAACACTTCCAGCACGAAATCCTGTTTTTTAGTAAATGGAAAGTTCGAATATGGTCAACGTCTTGTCACTGATTATACTATTGGTATTTTGAGTGAGAAATTTGTGCTTTGACATTATTAAGAATTATGATAAATTAGAAAAGGACGAAAACCATTAAATTTTCGTGAAAACAAATTGCTGCCGCTATTTTTTTTTAAATGTGACGGTCCGTAATAATTATGAAGATAATTTTTATACATTGTGACGTTTTGTTAACCATATTGTACTTTTTATTGTACGACACAATACCTAATGTAATCCAAGACTGCTGCTGTACTTAATACCCCATTAAATAGAATAATCCACAATATCCTAAGCCTTGCACATAATGCTAAATTTTCTCACATTAGTTTACACTCCTTACTAACCCAGTAACCTAAAAATGGGATATTAAATCAACTTGATTTTTTTTTGTACAATATGTTAAATGAATTGTAAATTTATTACATCGTCTTAGAGTTGATTTTACTATCACCGTTTTTCCTATTAATTTTTAAATCCTTTGTCAATCTAACTAAAAAATCTTATAGATCTAATATATAATAAACTGTCTATTTCACGAAAATCTTTCAGCATTTGGAGTTTTATTGGCGTGTATATGGATAAAGGTCGTCGCTCACCAAAACGACTCAATACCAACTCGACTCAAAGTAAACTATTGCAAAGTAAACTTTAATCATATTCAATACAGTACGTTTTACTTAATAAAGGTTATTGGGCGACTCACAACGCTCCACTACTTGCATTAGATTTAGCGAAATGGGTTGTAAAGAACACTATTAAAGTTCACATTGCAATGGTATAAAATAATTTTGAGTAGAGTTGAAATTGAGTCGTTACAGTGCGTAACGGCCTTATGCGTGTGTGTGTTTTACGCAGACCAAAACAAAATCCACGTACACATAACCACAAAAATAGCCAAACCTTTTCGTGAAATAGAATATTACATTACCTAACATAAAGTACCAACCAGACTAACTCCAATAACTGACTCAACTTTTAAAACCAGGAGGTGCTTCGCTTCGAACGCGAGCTCTTACAATTGGAGCAAGAAGAGTTACGCCGACAGAGAGAAAACCTGATCAGAGATCAGAATAGAATAATCCAGAAATCTGTCCAAGATATATCTAGCGTAACTCCTGAAAAACCTCCTTTGAATAGACCGAAGAACAACAGCTATAGGCACTCAATGCCCAATCTACTCATAAATGAAAGTCTCGTCCTCCCCCCTCCAGTTCCCGAAAGACCAGTCTACGATGAGAACCTGAAAAGAAAGCCTTTCGTATCAGAAGAACAGCTCCAAAGACATTTCGGAGTTGAGGAAAGTAGAAGAGTCTTATACGAAGAACGGAAAACTGCTGAGGAATGCAGAAGGATTCAGTATGAAGAACGGAAAGGGGTGGAGGATAATCGAAGGAGTGCTTATAAAGGGGTCGAGGATAACCGAAAGGGTTACGAGAGAAATGGTGGTGATGACAGAAGAGTATACGAGGATAGGAAAGGGGTAGAGGATAATCGAAGAGGTATATATGAGGAGAGGAACGGGGTGGAGGATAGAAGAGGGGTTTATGAGGAGAGAAAAGAGGGAAGGAGTGTGAGGCTGCCTGTTCAGCCTGTGTTGCCGCCTAAACCGAAGAGTAGAGAATCTATTGAGAGGGAGATTACTATGAGGTTAGTAGAAGTTACGCATATCTATCATAGTTTCGAACTTACATAGATACTCGATAAGCCACGGGACTTGTTTTTTTTTTCACTTTTGTAATTATTTTCAAAGCAACCACCATCTCTTGTTGTCTCATGTATTTAACGGTCTCTTTCAGGAGTAGCCGTGTACCATCAGCTGTGGAATACGCCAATATAGACCGTAACGGGGTACAGTTGCGTTCAAAAGCCAACGGCAATAATGCCAACTACCACCCCATGACGAGGCACACTCTTCAGGTAAAAAGCATTTTAGATTTTAACACGTTCACTGCTGAAAACACAGACGTTGTGTTTTTTATAACTTGAAGCGGATGCGGGAAAACATACCTGTTGTGTTAGTGCAGCTTACATGCCGGCTGTGTGGCGAAACACAGACGGCACGCTTCTGCTGGAAAACACACACGGTCAGTTACGGTGGCCAAATGTAAAAACCGGTTCAACAGTCAACATGTTATTGTTAAAGCAGTAACTGACAAAAAGCGTGTACATGGAAGATATAAGTAAATTAATAATATTGGTGTTTATAATTAAAGAAGTTGACGGAAAAATGATGTCTGTTTTTATCAGTTTTATCAGGTAAATCCTTCTGAGCAGATAGATTTTCGTCAACACGCTGAGTAGGATATAATAGAATAGAATACGTTTATTGTTAAAAACTGTGTAGGTACAAAACAATATTGTGGTCTTAAAATTTAAAAAAGTTCCAACAGCCTGTCCATAGGTAACACGATCTTGTTGCAAATGAGTGATATGTGACTTTTGGAATCATTCAAATGACTTTGTGTTTGTTTTTGTGTACAGTTTTATCAGAATAAACGTTTTCGTTCATTATCTTTCTTTCTCTCTTTCTAAGTCTCTCATTCTCTCTCTCTCTCTTTCTCTCTCTCTATCTTTCTCTCGAAGTCTCTTTCGCTCTCTATCTCCCTCTTTCTCTTAAGGTTTCTCTTTCTCTCTCTCTCTAATTCTCTCTTTCGCTCTCTATCTCCCTCTTTCTCTCAAGGTCTCTCTTTCGCTCTCTCTCTCTCTTTCTATCTCCCTATTTCTCTCTGTCTCTTTCTCTTTATCTCTCTTTCTCTCGAAGTCTCTCTTTCGCTGTCTATCTCCCTCTTTCTCTCAAGGTCTCTCTTTCGCTCTCTCTCTCTCTTTCTCTCTCCCACTCTGTATCTTTATTGCTTTCTGAATCAGGTGTGTTGCAGAGCTATTGTTAAAGAATTTTTTTTATACGTACTAGTCGAGCGTTTGACCACAATCTCACCTGAATTTAAACACGCGCTTTAATGGATTATATAAATTCCAGGCGTTAAGTGCTGCACCTGCGCAGAAAATGATCTCAAACACCGAGTGGATGCAGACGCGGAACGCGGCGCGCAAGCCGGCCAACTACAACCAACACTGGCTCATACAAGTACGTCACTCACCATTCCACCGCTAAACAACCTATACCACCAATCAACCAATAGAACCAGTGTCTCGGCAGTGCAGTGCCGCGCAATATTATAAAAAATTATGATAAAAAAGTAATAAAGTAAATAGTAATACAAAAAAAACTAAATATGTGCTGGGACACATAGTAGAAGTAAAAATTCAATTAAAAAAATATAACAAAATATAATTCATAAAACATAATAAAAATATACTTATACGAAACGTAACTCTCTCTCATTCTATATTCACTAACTTATATCTCCCTCTCGACTTCCCTTCGCCTCGCCCGATCACAATTTTCGTAACGCATTCGCCAGCTTACTCCCCAAGTTAAGCGTGCGTAAAGTAGTTACTTCAAAAAAGTGTTAAATAAAAATAACAAAAAGTTTAAATAGGATAATATTGAGCGTGTAAAGGTATCTAGAGATAGCCGTCTCTAACGTGTTCCCAAACTGTTCCAGGAAGCAGAACAGCGCAGGATAGAAGAGCAGAGAAGCAAACAGCGCGCGCTGCAGCGCCACTCCTACCACCAGGACATGGCGCCTCCCACCATCCACAACATGCTTCCTTTGAGCGGCAGGTGACATTACACTTATATCTTTACATTACCCTAAATAATAAGAAATAAAATATTGCTCGAACAATTGAGGAGTTCCAGAACAAAAGCCGCTAAATCCTTGCTGCAACCGATTTTTTTTCTTCTACTCATATTTCTCATACATAGATAGATAGTTAGATAGATAGATGGATAGATTGATAGATAGATCCACAGATCAAAAAAACTAAAACTAATCTGCGATTTACGGTGGCCTGTGTTTATTTCTGACGTGTCGTGGGCATACGGCACGCATCCTCCTTTTTCTCTGGCTTTGAAGGCAGACGTTCTCCACTAGAGTCTAGTGACTAGACTATCAGTCACTATCCACCGCCTTGATTAGTGTTTGTACTTTCAGCCAGCAACACTTAGTGACAGAAGTGAAGATGCCGCTTCGCACCGACCAGCGGGAGGACAAACTTCTGACCGTTAGTGGCAAACGGAAATGCTCGCACTGTGGAGAGGAACTGGGTAAGTCTATGCTGTTATTTAAAATTGAGATTGATTGATTGTAGTAGGAGGCCTCTTCTTCAAGAGACCGCTTGGAGCAGTACCACACCTTTGCTAGATATTCATCCGCCAAGAAGGGCATTGTTTCCAGCGAAATTACTGGGCATATGAGACTTAAGAGCTGATGTCTCAGGGTGACGAGCGCAGTGTAGTGCCACGCAGTGCACTAACAATGGGGACGCTGGGAATTTGGATTCCCATTGGGCCCACTTACCACTTTAGCAATGGGGTCGTTAGGAATTTTGATTCCCATCGGGCCTTCTTACCATTTAAGCAGTGGGGACGTTAGGAATTTGGATTCCCATCGGGCCCACTAACCATTTTAGCAGTGGGGACGCTGGGAATTTGGATTCCCATCGGCCCCACTAACCGATTTAACAGTGGGGACGCTGGGAATTTGGATTCCCATCGGACCCACTAACCACTTTAGCAGTGGGGACGCTGGGAATTTGGATTCCCATCGGGCCCACTAACCACTGGCATTGGGGACGCTGGGAATTTGGATTCCCATCGGGCCCACTAACCACTGGCATTGGGGACGCTGGGAATTTGAATTCCCAGCATACCCACTGGCGGGTCCGTTGGGAATGTGCCCGCGCGAGGTATTTTTTTTAATTATTTTATTCGATTGTTTCGGGTTCCAGGTCGAGGTGCCGCCATGATAATCGAGTCCCTCTCCCTGTGCTACCACGTGTGGTGCTTCACGTGCTGCGTGTGCGGCGCGCGCCTCGGCGACGGGCGCGGCGGCGCCGACGTGCGCGTGCGCGGCGCGCGCCTGCACTGCCGCGCCTGCAAGCAGGGGGACGACGGCCGCAAGTACTCCGCCGTGTAGCCGGGCCGGGCGGGCCGGCCGGGCCGGGCGGGCCGGGCCGGCGGCGCCGACGTGCGCGTGCGCGGCGCGCGCCTGCACTGCCGCGCCTGCAAGCAGGGGGACGACGGCCGCAAGTACTCCGCCGTGTAGCCGGGCCGGGCGGGCCGGCCGGGCCGGGCGGGCCGGGCCGGCGGCGCCGACGTGCGCGTGCGCGGCGCGCGCCTGCACTGCCGCGCCTGCAAGCAGGGGGACGACGGCCGCAAGTACTCCGCCGTGTAGCCGGGCCGGGCGGGCCGGCCGGGCCGGGCGGGCCGGGCCGGCGGCGCCGACGTGCGCGTGCGCGGCGCGCGCCTGCACTGCCGCGCCTGCAAGCAGGGGGACGACGGCCGCAAGTACTCCGCCGTGTAGCCGGGCCGGGCGGGCCGGCCGGGCCGGGCGGGCCGGGCCGGCGGCGCCGACGTGCGCGTGCGCGGCGCGCGCCTGCACTGCCGCGCCTGCAAGCAGGGGGACGACGGCCGCAAGTACTCCGCCGTGTAGCCGGGCCGGGCGGGCCGGCCGGGCCGGGCGGGCCGGGCCGGCGGCGCCGACGTGCGCGTGCGCGGCGCGCGCCTGCACTGCCGCGCCTGCAAGCAGGGGGACGACGGCCGCAAGTACTCCGCCGTGTAGCCGGGCCGGGCGGGCCGGCCGGGCCGGGCGGGCCGGGCCGGCGGCGCCGACGTGCGCGTGCGCGGCGCGCGCCTGCACTGCCGCGCCTGCAAGCAGGGGGACGACGGCCGCAAGTACTCCGCCGTGTAGCCGGGCCGGGCGGGCCGGCCGGGCCGGGCGGGCCGGGCCGGCGGCGCCGACGTGCGCGTGCGCGGCGCGCGCCTGCACTGCCGCGCCTGCAAGCAGGGGGACGACGGCCGCAAGTACTCCGCCGTGTAGCCGGGCCGGGCGGGCCGGCCGGGCCGGGCGGGCCGGCCGGGCCGGGCGGGCCGGGCCGGCGGCGCCGACGTGCGCGTGCGCGGCGCGCGCCTGCACTGCCGCGCCTGCAAGCAGGGGGACGACGGCCGCAAGTACTCCGCCGTGTAGCCGGGCCGGGCGGGCCGGCCGGGCCGGGCGGGCCGGCCGGGCCGGGCGGGCCGGGCCGGCGGCGCCGACGTGCGCGTGCGCGGCGCGCGCCTGCACTGCCGCGCCTGCAAGCAGGGGGACGACGGCCGCAAGTACTCCGCCGTGTAGCCGGGCCGGGCGGGCCGGGCCGGGCCGGGGCCGGGGCCGTGCCGGGCCGACTCGTGACGTCCAGTGCCGCGCCACAGCCGTGTCGCACCAGGGCCGAGTCTCATCTAGTGTCGTTCACTGAAGCCGAATGCGATCTCTAGTGTCGCACTGAAGCCGAGGCTGATGTCTAGGGACGCTCCGACGCCGAGTGCGAAATCTGGCGCCATGCCGGGGTCAAGCACACCGTCTAGTACCGCACCAGGGCCTAGTTGCGCCATTTAGTGCTGCACTTAGACCGAGTCACACCGTCTAGTACCACACCAGGGCCGAGTCGCGCCATTTAGTGCTGCACTTAGACCGAGTCACGCCGTCTAGTACCGCACCAGGGCAGAGTCGTGCCATTTAGTGCTGCACTTAGACCGAGTCACGCCGTCTAGTACCGCACCAGAGCCGAGTCGCGCCATTTAGTGCTGCACTTAGACCGAGTCACGTCGTCTAGTACCGCACCAGGGCAGAGTCGTGCCATTTAGTGCTGCACTTAGACCGAGTCACGCCGTCTAGTACCGCACCAGAGCCGAGTCGCGCCATTTAGTGCTGCACTTAGACCGAGTCACGTCGTCTAGTACCGCACCAGCGCCGAGTCGCGCCATCTAGTGCCGCACTAGGGCTGAGTCACGCCATCTAGTGCCGCACTCCGCACCAGGGCCAAGTCTGTTAGCGGTTGAACCGCGTTATCTCGGCAAATTGCTGTCAAAGTCATCGTTTTTGTGTACATAATCTGTCACATTCGGTAACTTCAGCGATTTGCCGCCACAACGCGGTTCAATACTCCACACTAGGCCATATGTGAAATTTGATATAAGTTATCTCATTGTAACGCGACCTTTTAAACGTTTAGTTGGTTTGAAAAAATGTACAGAACCCCCGGCAACTATCTAAACTAAAAAGTTGGAAAATGGTACCCATTCGAAAGGACATAAGTGTGAATATAACATCTAATAATATAAATTACCATTTAACCATACTGAAAAAATATAAATCTACCGTTTCAGGTCGTAATGGGTAGATTCTATAATAATCTTAGAATATTACATGTTATATGATTATGAACATAAATTGTCGAATATGAACAGAAATCTCTATCGTATCAATATTTGAAAACTTCTCGCCAAATAAAGTTTGTAGATATATTGTGTACTGCCTAATATTGTTAAGAATTATACGGTTATTGCATAAACACTAGATTAATATCTCCTTGTATAATAATTATTTTGCTTAAACAAAGGAAATGTCTTATTATTTTTAATAGAAATGTTGAAGTTCAAATGCAGTAAGATATTTTTGTGTATTAACTCTTTATTCGTGTGAGCATTGGCAGAAGCGAGATAACCATTATCACGCTTTTCGTCGAAATGCGTTTATTTCTATGACGTAGATTTCGAATTTTACTTATGGCAACATTTTAAAATTCTAAAGCTACGGGTCAAAACGTCTCAACTGCTCAGCTCGGAACTGAGTGGTTACTGCACGCTTTGTTTTTTTTCCATCTTTATATTCACTTTAAATCTAAATGGACGTGAGTATTGCAAGATTTTGATCTTGTTTCTGGTAACCCAATGGTGTCAAAATCATGTCAAAATAGCCTTTAAATTCTTGTGACACTGACAGTAAATTGACCATGACGTCTAATGGTATTTTGACATCATTTTGACAGTAATTGAACAGCAGAATTGGGCTTGGTTGTTCAGAATTGAAACCAACAAGGTTACAACTAAAGCAATCGAGTTTGCGATCACAATCGAGTTCTACTCGATTATAGCTTAATCGATATCATGAGTTTGCGGAACTTATGCAAGACTATAAGTCAGTTTATCGTTTCTAGCTACTTTATTAGGAGATTGATGTTTAGAATTCGATGGGTCTTAGTGACTTGGTTTAGAATTTCCATTGCTGCATTTGCAACCCTGTTAACTTGCGCCCTTTAGGTTGAGAAGTGAATCCACGAAACATTCTTTCTTTTTGGTCTGTAATGTGCCATTTCATGTTGTTTTCTATATAATAATCTCTAAGTACAGATTTCTATAAGTTCTTTAAAAATATTATTGAAGGGAAAATGTTTGTAATATTTTGTAAATAGATATTAATTTATACTTGTGTTACTGTTAGCTTTAATAGTTATTATCCTAGTTTTATATGAAACATTTAATCCAAAAATGTGTACGATTATCTTAAGTGTAAATGTTATATTTCCGATACCATTTTTTTTTGTATTTTCACAGCACTCTAACATCATACGTTTTTAATGGGAGTAACTTCTTTCTAATAACAACAAAAATTAATGGTATTTAGTATAATAAAGTGTCTTCGTGATCTAATTTCTATTTAGTTGTTTGTAATTATGTTGATTATTTGAACAATATGTACATTATCTGTGTTTATAAGGCCCGAACTGTATAACAATAAATATTTTCAACTATTATTTGGTTTTATTCAACCCTTAACGGGTCATCATCATCAACCCATAACGTCCCACTGCCGGGCCCGGGCCATAATCGACCACGGGGGCCCAGTCCGGATTGGCGGATAACATACCTACCTCCGAAATAACTCTCGGGTAGGTTTCGTCACGATGTTTTCCTTCACCAAAAAGCGAGTGATAATTACGTACATATGTTTTACAGAAACACATTGGTACGTACCTGCACTGGGATCTGAACTCACGACCTTCTGATTGGAAGGCGGACGTTCTCCCACTAGGCTACCACCGCTTTTAACGCTTAACGGGTCACTATCACATATATATGTTAGACCCTGACCCGTAGGATTCCCTGTATTTAAGGAATTAGGAACTATGAGGACCAGGTCTAAGAAACATCCAGACTCAGAGCAAATACTTGTAGTTCACGCAAATCTTTGCCGTGTACGGGAATCGAACATGCGAACTTACACTTAAAATGTTTAATACTGACTGCTGAGCCGTTTTGCTTGTCTAGCCACGGGTGCGGCTCTGCACGCTCCATAGTGTTTTCCCATACAACAAACACAACTGGTGTGTTTTCCCGCGCTCGCGGCAAGTTATGAAAAACACGACAGTTGTGTTCTCAGCACTGAACGTGTTAATAAGGTAGGGTTTAGGGGGTAGGTGGAAGGTGACAAATGACATATTACAATGATATGAAATGAAATGAAAAATAAAAAACAGGCTAGCGAGAGAGAGGTGCGAGCACACATTTTCTTTCTCTCTTTCTCAAGTTTTACTTCAATCGTGTTGTCTAAAGCACACTTTTTTTTTTGTTAACACCTTCAGTGCTGAAAACACAACTGTTGTGTTTGTTGTATGGGAAAACATTATGGAGAGTGCAGAGCCGCACCAGTGGCTAGACACGCAAAACGGCTCAGCATTCAAAGTGTTAATACAAAAAATCCAGACAAGTGGCATTCAAGATCACAAGCATAACCCTACCAAAACAGGAAGTCGGGTTAATTAGGTCTCAAAAGGTCAAGCCGCAGATAAAACCCCAGTTACTAAAGCCTATTACAGGCTATCAGACCGGTAGTTACTGAGAATATCCTAACAATGCTAACCTTACCTAAGTAAGACTGAAGATGTACCATAATGGTGCACTTCCTCTGTGTTATCTGGGGCACGAATCTTAAATTGGAACGCTAGATTGTACCGTGGATGCACTTGGAAGGAAAAATGTTTTAAATGATTGGTCAGTTGAAGGGTTATTTGCATAATAATAATTAACATTATAATAATAATAACGTATTAAAACACAAAAAAAACATCGAAAACATCGAAAGAAAAATGAAAATCGAATCGGTGAAGGAAAACATCGGAACCCTATATACCTATTCGAGAATTATTAGAGGTAGGTATTATCTATCGATCCGGATCGGGCCCCCATGGTGGATTATTGCCTGATCCTCGTTACGAAAGTGAGGGGAGACCCGTGCTCCAGTCCGGATTGGTCACACCCATATATTTATGTTATTCCTTCCAATCAAATTGTCTTAGGTCAGTCGTGACGTCGTGTGATCATGATAGGAAAATACCTTGTTTTTACCCGACTGCGCGACGCAAAGGAGGGTATTGTGTTCGCGCGATTTCTAAACCGAAAAACTGGTATTCTAATATAATTAAAAAAAGAAAATATTCTAATAATTTTAAGATTCTTTTTAGGTATTAGAAATACACGTGATTTAAATAGTTTTCTAGGCCCCTAAAGGCCTGTAAAGTAATGTTCGCTTCAAAATATAAGTACCTAGATAGGTACAACGGTTGTCCTTGGATCAATGATTCTCAGAATTCACAAATCAGCATGCTAAGCCCCACCTAATTTAATACGCCATGGACTTTGCACGGCATTGTGGGGACCATGAGAGCGTTTCCTCCATTCATGGTATCAATTCATCACATTTTCGATTTGTTACGGAAATCGATCACATTTACCGTGATCATTGGACCTCACTTCCGGTGGAGCAGTATTTTAAAATGACTGCAATATTTTACAAATTAGAATATGTATTGATGTTCACATTTTATTCTGAATAATTCTTGTTTTTTCTGAAAGAATTGTGCGTTTCCCAGGTTAAAAACAACCCACGGCACTTAGGGGGTGCTCCACAGCCCTTAGTAAAACTTTCATACATTAGTTCCACTTCGGCTTCTATTAAATTAAAAATTTATGATAGTAAAATTATTATTATTTATGAACGACCTGACAAACGACGATTGTTACTAGAAACAAAATCAGATTAACACGTTCACTGCTGAAAACACAACTGTCGTGTTTTTCATAACTAGCCACGAGTACGGCAAAACACAACTGTTGTTGTTGTATGGGAAAACACTACGGCGCGTGCAGAGCCGCACCCGTGGCTAGACAAACAAAACGGCTCAGCAGTCAAAGTGTTAAGAGATTATACATTTAAACAGCAAGTTTTTAAATGCAATGCAAAAGCAATGATAAAATCAGGCAGGTTCTCGGTAAACCAGTGATTTATAAGGTAATTTGTATTCAAAATGATGGTAAGTAATTCATTTTCCACAATCACAAAGCGAGGTCGCCGGTTCTTCGATTAATGGCATGAAATAAAGTGCATTAGGTTGTCGTAGTATTATGTCTGGATAGGTCATGGTGTCATCCTAAATTGTTAGCAAATACAAGTGTCTGATTGTTCATACGACTACAGTATGTATGCCTTATACTACAGCTAAGGTCATGACCACTCATCCTCCCAGACCATCGATACACATCGTATAGATAAACATATTCAATATTTCATCTCGCCCATGTTTTTTTTTTTTTGCAATTATGCATCTTTTCCTGACATCATTGAAATTGCTATCTAGCCTGTAAGACTAATGAGAAATTTGAGTTTAACATAACTTGCTAAGTAGAGTTATTGCTAAGTTTGTGTCCATTAACATATTTCTTACTGTCTTTTGTTAATGTGTTCTTTACTAGTAGATTTAACTAAACTACACTGTCATATCACTACACTAACTCCAAAGGTTTTTTTTCCTTTTTAGGCTTCTTACTATATTCGTGTTGTCGAGGAGCTGGATAGCCTCCATGTTCAAGTGGTGATGGAGTCGAAACGAAGACCTTCATCGGGACCTAAAAGTGGACTTAGTCTCAATTGTTATTAAAAAGTTTGCCGAAGCTCATGGTAAACATAGACTCCACCACCTCGTCCATGATATAAAAAAAATACTGAAACCGATTTCTATCCGAGGTCAACCCGTTTCAAAAGAGGCGTACCGTCACAGCTACCGGTATGTAATGTAATCGGGTGCCATTCGAGTTTAGAAAAAAATAATAGTCAAGTGTACGGTCAGCTTTATGGCGAAAAAGGTGCGCGCGATTCGTCTCTGCGCGTCACAATTGGTGCACAATAGCGATGGTCCGCGCGGCGCTCAGTGCCGCGCCGCCGCCCGCATGCCTGCCACGCGCCGTATCCTCACCCCGCGGTGGCTCCGCTCGCGCCGCTCCCCACACCCCGAGGAGCTCGATGACGTTCGTCCCAGGACCCTCCCGCGCGACATGGACCGCAGGCCGCGCATCTCTCGCGTGCTCAGCTCGCCCGCCCGCGCCCAGCCGCCGCATCCGCCCCTCGATGAGGAGTCCCTCGAGAGGGCCTTCCCTTCTATGGGGCACCTAGAGTACGTCCTCGCCGGCTCCTCGCCCCCGGCGGAGAGCGCACCCAACATGTACGACAGCTTCGAAGAACCACCCCTCGACTTAACTGCGCACATCTGCGGCGACTCGTTACGTCAGAGCGCCCATGAGCAGATGCGAGCCGTCGGCGGCCGGTTGAGATTGCTCGATGAATTGGAGTCCGGAGCGATCACTTCCGATTCTATCGCCAGCACGCTAGCGACGGCCTCTGAAGCTGAGAAGAATGTATGCCTATTCTGGACGGCGTTTCTTAAACTTTCCAACCTTCTTCCGCCTCTGGTGGACGCCGGCGCCGATCCTTTGTACTTCGATGCCCTAGGATTATCACCTCTACACGCTGCGGCGTTCAGCGGATCGACGGATTGTGCCACTTACCTACTTTCGTGCGGTTCGGACCCTAATTACATGCCGAGATGCTTCGCTCCTCTTCATTGCGCCGCGTTCGGGAATTCTGTGCAAGTGGCTAATTTACTAATCAGCAAAGGTGCATCTGTGCACGCGGCGGTGAAGTACGTTAACTGCGAAGGAGGCTTGCTGCATTGCTCGGTCAGGGCCAACTCGGTGGAGTGCCTGAAGTTGTTTATTTCTCACGGACTCGACGTCAACTTGATCGAGCCAGGCGGTACCAACGCCATTCATCTTGCGGCTGATTTGGGAATGATTCAATGCCTCACGATACTTTTGGAGACTGAGGGCGCTGACCCCAATGTGAGAACGCGAGTTGGCGATAGAGAATCTACCGCTTTGCACCTCGCCGCCGATGGTGGATTCATTGAATGTATTGATCTGCTGCTGTCGAAAGGTGCGGACGCGAGCTTGAAAAATCATCGCGGATTTACAGCGCTCCACCTCGCCGCGCGGTCGTCCAGCCTAGAATGCGTGGAGTCCCTTCTGAGAAAAGGCAACGCTGAACCGAACGCTTTGGACTTTGATTTGAGAACGCCATTGCACGCCGCTATTGGGAAATCCGATTCTGCATGCGATATCATTGAAACTCTAATTAGTTGGAGCGCGAATGTAAACCAAAAGGACGAATACGGTTTCACTCCGCTACACCTAGCCGCTCTCGATGGACTATCTGCATGTGTCGAAACGTTAATTTATCACGGCGCTGACGTAACTACGAGGTCTAAAAAAGGAAACTCGGCTCTTAATGTAATCGCAAGAAAAACGCCCGCCTCGCTCGCGATGATAACAAGAAAATTGGACTGCGCTATTACGCTGCATCACTCCCAAACTACCAATAGAGAAGTCGAACTCGAACTTGACTTTCGTAGTATCCTGCAGCACTGTTATCCTCGAGAGATCAGCTACTTGAACACCTTCGTTGACGAAGGACAGAAGGAAGTTCTGCTCCACCCTTTATGTTCAGCCTTTCTCTACATCAAATGGGAAAAAATACGTAAATATTATGTGGCCAGATTATTTTTAAGTTTTATTTTTATAATGTGTCTCACTTTGTACGTCTTAACAGCACTCGCGCACAATTGTTACAATGGGAGCAAAGACATGGAAGAAACCATACAAGAGCAAGAGCTTTGTCAAAAACAGTCTATTCTCGGAGATCTGTTACGAAAGAACCCGTTCGTTATTGAAATGCAGTGGTGGGTTTTGGCCGGAATCACAATATTTGAAATATTTAGAAAAGTTTACGGCATCGCCGGCTATTCAACCGTGAAACAATATCTAATGCAATCGGAAAATATTATTGAATGGTTCGTGATTGTTAGCGTCTTCCTGATATCGTATATTTACACAAACATTACGTACACCTGGCAGAACCATGTGGGCGCGTTCGCCGTGCTAGCCGGATGGACAAACTTAATGATGATGATAGGTCAGCTCCCAGTCTTCGGAACGTACGTGGCGATGTATCAGAAAGTGCAAAAAGAATTCGCGAAGCTACTAATGGCTTACTCCTGTATATTGATCGGCTTCACTATAAGTTTCTGTGTCATATTTCCTGACTCATCCTCTTTCGCTAATCCGTTTATGGGTTTTATTACGGTGCTGACAATGATGATAGGTGAGTTGAATCTCGATTTGTTGTTAAACGAGCCAGACGGCAACGACCCGCCAGTACTGTTGGAGTTTTCTGCTCAGATCACATACGTGTTATTCCTGATGTTTGTCACAGTCGTGCTTATGAACCTGCTCGTCGGTATTGCGGTACACGACATTCAGGGATTGAGGAAAACCGCCGGTCTCTCCAAACTAGTGCGGCAAACCAAACTCATATCCTACATGGAACTGGCCTTATTCAACGGCTATCTACCGAAATGTTTACTCAAAATCTTACATTCGTCGGCTTTGGTCTCGCCACAAGCTTACAGAGTGGTTTTAAGTGTGAAACCTCTAAATCCTAGCGAGAAGAGACTCCCAAGAGACATAATGATGGCAGCATACGACATAGCTAAAATGAGGAAGCAGTACGGCCATACGATATCATCGAGCGGTTCGACAACGGGCGCCTACTCGTGTTTCAAGAAGTATGAGAATAACAATGATTCGAGTTACAGAGAGTACGGGTACTCCTCAGGCTTGGGAAGCATTCAGTCGAGGCTGGACGAGACGTCGGAAAGCGTGAAGCAGCTGACGCAGGAAGTGAAGGAGCTGAAGAAGCTAATAAGCGCCCAACAGCTCGTTATCCAACAGGCCCTGGCCGGCGCGATGGACGGTTGATGATATAATGGCCGACCGTGCCATTTAGCTTCAATGCCAACGGTACACAAGTCAACAAACTACAAGCAGCGTGAATGGTCATACGTGTACTCGATCGGGTCCCTCGGTGGACACCACGGACTTAAATTTAGAGCAGTGATATTTTAGTTGGGCATAAGATGTAGTATAATTGAATTATTTGTATAGTTTAAGAGACGCAAGACGCACCAGATACTGTGATTGTAGATAGAGGGTTTACGATAAAGTCTTTGTGATAAATTATTAATCTTGACAATAAAATGTTTGTAATGATTTTTATATTTTTTATTTAATTAGACGAGTTTCAGATCTATTGTACCTGTCTATATGTCAGTATTTGTATCTGATTTAATATTTGTATTTAGTACATTTTACGGTAGGAATTTCCCAATTGTTAATTCAAGTGTTCTGAACCCCAAAGTTCCGTTAATAATAATTATAAAACATGTTGTTGTGGTAGGTAGGTAAATTAATGCTATTAGAATAGTCTTAAATTTTACACAATTTTATTTTTTGAGTAACTTCAAAATCTATTATTAATTTATTACTTAGGTATAAGTAGGTAATTACCTAAATTTTAACGAAATCTATTCAGTCATTACTCATTACAGAAGAGAAGTGGGCTGAGCGAAATAAAAGCCTTGCACTGTCAATTGAACTGTCAAATGAAATGTCAAAATAACGTGCGGGAAGCTCGCGTGTTTCAGGCGCGTTTCGACATTTTTTAAGGTTCAATATACGCTTAAAGTGCGTTATGAATTCACGCGTTTCGGCAAGGAATCTCACGTGGCAAATAATAATGGCTCAGCGAAATTAATTATTACCTTTACATTGGTAATAGCATAGAATTCTTCCTTAAAATTACATAAATGCGTTGTGCATTTTTATTATATAGGGTAGGGATAAATTAAATTATGAACTTAGTAGCTAAATCTTTAACAAACAAATTCTCCAAAGGTAGCAAATTTAAAGTAAAAGTATTCTGTGGTTCAAGTTAAAAAATACTTCATCATAATTTTACCAATTTTCGCATCCCTAACCCGATTCCGCCCTGACATGCGCACTTCACCCTCCCGCCCTTGGAATTAGAACAAGCTATAGAAGGAAGATTAAAGCCAACAGCCGCCAACAATACAGCGTACTCGAGAGTGAGTGAAATAGGAAACTTCCCACGGTTCTTATTATTTTATTTATAGTTTACACGATTTAGGTTAGGTTGTCTTTGAGGCTGTCTATTTGCTTCCAAATTATGTCATGGCTTGAACGTTTTGCGGACGATTTGGTGAACAAAACAAGTGAACAACTAGTGAAAAGTGGCCAATATGGTACGGATTCCGTTTATTATAGTAAAACTTCCTTGCTCCCGCAGACAATTTGACGTCCCGTTTTGACGTTTTCGCTAGATGCGCGCGCAGTTTCGTAGCAGAAGCGAATCGATCAATAGTTTGAAAAGGAAGGGAAAGTCTAGATTTAGGTCTCATCTCTTTCGCCCGGCGTTTGAACCTACCTTTTATCGATTGTGTTCATGATATCGGTGGGTGTAATACGGCAAGCCAATGCAGGGCAGCTTCAAGATCCAACTCATAAACATGGGGACGCGGGCGGCCGCTTGTGAGTAATAAAATTAAGAAAAATACAGCTTTATAACGCAAATTGAATTCTTAAAAAGACGCTTGCATGTTGTTTAAAGTCGTTTATTTTTCAGAGTTGTAAGAATCCGGCCGTCGTTGGTAGGCAAAGCTTTTTATGTTCTAAATGCAGCCCCCATACGATATGCAGACATTATACGCCGAGCCGTTGTATCAGAAAGGTGAACTACAGTCGCGTTTGCTGTTCTGATTGTCGCACGAGATGTCCCTTCTATACACAGTGTCTTTAGAGAGATCATCTTCAAATTCACTCTTCTGAAGTGCTTCGCGCTTTTAATGACGTAAGCTCAAAGTTTTATGTCGGCTATTGAACCTTTTATCTGGCATTATTAGGGTTGACTTTTGCAATCAGTGAAAATTTATTGGAACTTTTTTGGACAAGAGTGACTGCTGAAGATGGTCTCCTATTTTTTAAAGTTTACCTATACTGTGACTTGCTTCATTAGTAGGGTTGCCATCTGTCTGGTTTACCCTCACGACTCCCTAGAAATAGCAATTTTGTAAATTTGCATAACCCTTCAAATTCTTCTCTATACTTAACCCTTAAAAAAATACTTTATCTTTTCACTCAAATGTCTGTCTTTAGTCAGTGGAAAAACTTCACTGACCCAAGCGCACTTTTGGAATGCAAACGCTCTGAATAAGCATGTAGAAATTTTGCCTACTTACCTTGTTTTAAAGAGAGTTCGGTCTAAGTCTAAGGTGACCTTTCCTCAACCGTTGAGCTGATGGTAACCCTAAGTGTTTTAGGTTTGCAGCTATTCCTGTCGTGATCTGTTGACCCTGCTACCAACTTGTGTTAGTTTAGACCTCGATGTTGGCCACCCTGTGATTGTTTGATTGATGTTTTGATTAGCTATTGTTTGATTGAATACCCTCAACATATCCTCTGTGGTACTTTCACTTACGGCGGGAAGTTCAAATTTAAAATAGTTTTTTTGTTTTTGAACCTATATTGGGTTACTAATTTACTTGATAATGAAATCTGCGGCAATAATTAATCTATATTTACAATATTCTGTAGATACATTTAATACTATTTCAGAAGATTGCTCAAACCACTAAAATGATGACAAAAAGTGTTTATTGAGTTATTGGATAATTCAGCTATATTAGTGTCAGATTTATCTATAGAATATCGTAATGAATTATCTACTACAAAATACAGTCACGCCTTTTTCCCGTTGAGGTAGGCAGAGACTACATCTTTCCACATGCTAAAATCCTGACACAACTTTCGCTTCTTCCACTTTTATAAGTCCCTTCATACATGCTCGCCGGTTGTGGGTACTTTTGATTTATTTGCTGCTGTCGCAAATTCCATTATAATTTAAATTAGTAACCCGGTCTAGCATTAGCAAAGAAAAAGCTGTTTAAAAAGCAATCCCGCTTTAAGCGAAACGTTTTCCCTTAATGTGCTATGAATGATTCTGCTGACTCGATAGTTTCAATTCATATAATAACTATAATTATAATGTATGTATTCGATAAGCGGCGGTAGCCTAGTGGGAGAACGTCCGCCTTCGCCTTCCGTGAGTTCAAATCCCAGTGCGGGCACGTACCAATGTGTTTCTTGTAAAACATATGTACGTAATTATCACTCGCTTTTCGGTAAAGGAAAACATCGTGAGGAAACCCTACACCACCCAACTTACCTATCCGAGAATTATTTCGGAGGTAGACAATGTTATCCATCAATCCTGACCGGGCCCCCGTGGTGGATTATGGCCTAGCCCTCCTCACGAAAGTGAGGGGAGACCATGCCCGGCCTTGGTTCGCTGTGTCTCAAGCCGATGTTAATTGACAAGAAAGAATTTCCCGTTTCCGTTGGAATTTCGGGTTAAAATACGACTAAAAACACTCCTTTAGAAATGCCAGGTGATGTTAAATCTTTTAAATCAATCCATCGGCTACTTACAAGATTTGAGAACAGAAATGTCCGGATGTTGATATTTTTATACGTGTGTATAGATTTGATTGGGATAAATCAGCGCTTTTTTATTTGTTAACCATAACTTGCAAACCGTTGATTTGATATTTATGAAATTTTGTAGTTTAATAGTTAATGAAAATACATGTTTTATGATTGGGAATGAGCAAATCAGTCCGGGGCGAACTCCTGGTGTAATTCGTTATTTTTTTGCTTTTTCTTGAAAATATACTTAGGTTTATTAATTAATTTTAAAATTCATATGTTGGAAGGTACCTGCACGTATGTACATAATTAACAAAATTACAGGTGTATGAGGTAAATTGCTTTGTTATTGTTATATTATTTGAAGGTGCAGTTTAATTGGCGGTGCAGTTTTAAATACCTGGCTTTAGGTTGGTACTTATTTAATTACAAAAGGCAGTTTATAATTTCAATTAAATTGCTCATGTAAATAGTTATGGAATCTTTTGACTGACTTCATCAAGTTTTGAGAATCACAATTATTGTTTTTATGAGAGTTGCAGATTAGGCTCTATGGTAGTAGTTATAGGGGTCACTAACGCCGATAACTCCGATTAGGAATAATAATTATTATTATTGGCATAATAATGGCCTAAACGGATATATTGAAGTCTTCAGCACATAGTATGAACTAACTGATTAGGTACCAAATTAATTAGTACATAACTATTTTGGTTGTTTTATTTCGATAATATCTAATTTATTATTGTGGAGAAGTTAGCAGAATCGCATCTTCTGTGTATTACTGTGTGTGGGCTCACCTTTCTTCAAGATATAGGCTTTGTATGTCTATCTCACTCCATATTTCTTCTCCCTTTCTGGCACTTAATTTCCATGTTTTTAGAATAAAATTATGTGAAAAAAATACAGTGATTTGGCTTCGATTATTAAAATAATAAATGTAATAAAATTATTATATATTTACGTCATTATAATGTAATATGTTGAATATTTATTGCAACCTATGTAAACTACGTAATACTGAACTGATTTAGTTTTTTTAATAGCACATCTAACCTAAGCCTAAAATTACATTAAAAAAAACTTCTTTTTCATATTTATTAATTTTATTATTTTCATAATTTATCTCTACACAAGATGTTATGTTGACTACACAACAAAAAAAATGTTTTCGTGTAGCATGCCTTACCCTTTATAATGCATAATAAAAAGTATAGAAATACTACTCTTAAAACCTGTTTTATGCCCAGAGATTATAATTAAGGTCAAGAATTTGTTGAGAAAGGTTGGCTGTTGATGTCTACCATCGTTGGATTAATTATCAGGAATAAATTGCCAAGCGCTTCCTAGCGTCTTATTGGTGGGGGATACTTTATCAATTTCCCGCACCCCTTGTTTGCATAACTTTAGTGGACAGCTAGCCTTATGCCGACCACCTACTGAGGTGGAGATAACTCTTGAATGAACTGTCATGGATTTTATAAGGCTTTATTACCATCAGCCTATATTCGTCCACTGCTGGACATAGGCCTCTCCTAGTGAACGCCACTGAACCCAATCTTCGGCTCTCCTCATCCAGTCTTTGGCAGTCCTTTCCTATTCCTGGAAACGAAGGACCCTGTTACTCCTCGAGAGTCGAACGTTCAGTATTAACGAAATAAAATAAAAGAAAACAAGAGAAAACAAAAGGTTTCACATAAGAAATGCCACGGATTCCAAAGGTTTTTTTAACAAAATATGTATGTCCACCTCAGTAGATATAGTCAGCCTCGACATATTTAACACCCTCGCTAAGTCGACAGTAAAACTCTGATGCTTTCCCTGACGTGGTCTAGTCACAGCGAAGATCCGCAGCCTCTACGACTGCCAGTTGCGGCTGATGCACAACATTCAGCCGTTACCATCGGGCGTCGATATCGGGAACACGGTTAAATACTTCTCGCAGACGCTGTTGAGTGAGTACCCCTAAACAAGTTATTGAATATATATTCGAAAACAACAAAACCTGACTCTATGATTCCTAATTTATTCTTCTTCACCCGCAGGCGTCCTCAAAGATGTTCCCCGTTCTCCACTCGAGATGATCCGTGATGCCGACAACGACGCGGACCGTATGTCCTTATACCCTAATCTGGACTACAAGGGGTTGTTTAACGCCATTTCACAGCTCGTCGATTCAGCGCCGCATCTTCAGTATGGGATACAGGGTAAGCTTTTTCCAGCCATTGCAGGGGGGGAGCTTCCTCCGTCTTACGAAATTTAAATTAACAAAGTACAGCCCCGTAGAGTTTTTGGTGCTATCTTCTCTAACGGGTGTATTTTCGAAGCACCATTAGGTTACTATTACAAAAAAATTGAGCTAATCTTTAGCAGGTTTCATGACTTTGCATTGCAAAATCTTGCACCGCACTCCACTGCCTCGTCACCCTGAGTCATGGAACCTTATGTCTCATAATTATGACCAGAAAACAGTTCTCTTCAAACCTAACTAGGATGGCGTAATGTCCTTAACTGAGTCTTAGCCACCGACAATAAGAGTCACCACTTTGGTCGGTCTTATGTCACCTGCCAGTAATAATGTTTGCCCATTACTGTTTGGCGGATGAATTCATATTTGACAGTGGTTCTTTTTTGTTCTATTCTTTCAGCGTTTGGGCAAGCTGTCCTGCAATGCCTGGGGTGTCTACTCCCGTTCCTGGAGTATGATATGATCGACAACCTGCCTTACATGGTGGCCTACTGTGTCGCCGTGTTCCCTGTGGCATTACACCAGGAAATACTTAACCTACTGTGTTATTATATACTGCCGTTCACCATTAGTGAGTACCTTTTACTTCTGTGTCAAACGCTGGAAGTTAAATTCCTTCTGGCCTACTGTTGGGGAAATAAAATAGCCGAATTTTGAATGGTTTTGGATCAAGACCCGGCCATCTTCACCGTATTTTTTTAGGTTTACCAAAGTAAACTAAAATTACAGACAGTTCTAAAACTATTGCCGTCTCTTTTAAACCTAACGAGAACGAACAGGATGGAAATAATCATGCAAGCTATATAATTGAATTTTTTGCATTTATCAGCACGGAAATATCAAGGTCAAGAAGAAGAGAGTCAGGCGTCGCAGTCAGTAGCAGCTATAATCATGATGGTCTTCCAACATTCCAGCAATCCAGGTAAAAACACAACCAGGGGTCTATTTCGAATGAGTTAGAACTGCTACCCAATTCATTACAGTTTTTTAATTTGACAAGTGGAAAAATATATATATATATATATATTATTCTTCTGCCAGCTCATCACTGCCAGCTCCTGGAATGCCTGATGTCCATGAAGCAGTCGGTGGTGAAGGACCTGCTCTGCGTGATCGCCTACGGCACGTGGGGCGCTCGCCTTTCCGCCGCCAAACTTCTTTTTTACTACTGGCCGCCGTTCGACGCTAAACTATTCGACAGGAAGGGGTTGCTATGCAAGTTTTCCAGTAAGATTTGTATGGTACTTAGCATGCTAGCTTGCCGGCATGTGAGTATACACTAAATCGAAGCCCATGGAACTGGTAATACGACTCATTTTTCTATGACAAAACGGACCCATAACCACCTTTTATCGCAGTTGACTTCGGTCAGGAAATTACTGAAGAAACACGTATTGTAAATACAGATATACATTAATTTAAATTCACGGAAACACTCCTCGAGTATCACTCATTAAGTGTAAACAAATGATGTCCCAACTTGAGACATGCGACAAGTTAAAAGTTCTAACAGCTCATTCAATCTGACGCGTTGCTCGAAATGGAATGACATAAGACACTTTATTTAAATCAGCGTTTGAAATTACAAGCTACTGAAAATATTATCATTGCAAATAGTTGTAGTAAACTTAAAAAAAAAATGTGTTAATTGGACAATTTTGAAATGGCTGAAAATACTATAACATAGACTTCAAAAAAAAACTTTCTTATTGCTGAACGTCGACTGCTAAAAACACACACGTTTGTGATTTTATAATTTTACGGCAAGCGAAAACACGCCTGGCGTGCGAACTCTCACTGCTGTATCGACAATTTTATCACACCAGTTGTGTACGCCCGCACAGCTGATTGAGTTTAGTTACGACACAACGCCAGTAAACAGTAAACACACGTTGTGTAAAGATTCGCAAAAGTGCCAAAAAAAATGAAAAGGTTCAGCAGTGAACCTGTTAAATTTAAAATTACCACCGGCCTGTCTTGTGTTTTGTATCTCCAATATTCAAGGGCCGTATTACTTCTAGTTCTACAGTATTTGATCACACGTTATTACTAAGTATACATTACCACTTGCCCCGACAGCTACGCAAAAAGGGCTTTCATCACAGATTTCTTCAACTTAGGTAAAACTGTAAACCACCAAAACAGTATCAGTCATAGACGCAACTGCATAGTTGCCAAGATCATTCCTGTTCTAGGCAAAGCATGCTTAGAATCCCCGACTGCATCACCACTTAGGATAAACGCTAGCCTATGATAAAGAAAAGGTCGACGCGCGCACACGGAAGTATAACTGGATCAGTGTTCTTCTGCAAGAATTTAGTGGCGTATGTTTGGCCAATTAACAAATCTTCCAGCAAATTATTTGGCTTGGTAGTTTTGGGATATCAGGATTATATTTTTATCCAATCCCTTTCGTAAAATCCTACTGTGTAGGGTTCATTATCAGCAACTATTCTTCCACTGCTCAACGTAGGCTTCTCTAGTAAACGCCAATGAACCCGATCTTCGGCTCCCCTCATCCAGCCGTTTTCCACAAGCCGTCCCTCCACCTAGCGGGGGTCCTACACTGCGTTTGCTTAAACGCGGTCTCCAATCTGGAACTCGCCTTCCCATCGGTGGTCGATTTTTCTAGAGATGTGACCGGTCCACTGCCATTTCAGCTTGCTAATCCTTCGAGATTTGTCGGTAACTGTGTAGAGTTGCCAATTAGAAATAATGTCCGATGGAAAGCCCCGCATCACATGCCCACAGCATCTGCCCATTCAAATCCAAATCGCAATCTGCAAAGCCAGTTCCATTTATGATTCTCAGGTCATTATAATCACCTAATGATTTCGCTGGTAATATTGAATCGGCATTAAGTAAAGCATGGTACCAATTTACAACCAAACAAGCATGACGTAGATGCCCTTCGAATACTTCACCGTTTTTGGTAAGTCTCAAGCATGTAGTAGTTTTCGTAAATTAGGAACCTACTCACTGATGTGAGTAGTATAAAAAAATTTAAACAGCAATAATTCCTAACAACGTTATAGGGGAAAATAACTGAACAATTGACACGCGACTGGACATCCAATATAGTTTGAAAGACAGTTCCCAACTAATGGATGTCATTCTCGCGTTCCTCCAGATGACCTGGTCCCGTTCTTGTGCCAGCGAGACATGTGCCCTAACGCGGGTTCGGCTGAGGCTGCCAAGGTGTGCTACGACCACTGCATCAGCGTCACTTTCGCATCTGACAGTCCGCCGCCGCTGTATCTGTGCATAGAATGCGCTAATGAGATCCACAGGTGAAATATTTTACATACAACTATTATTACTTCACACTTTGCCTATAATATGCAATTATAATCATTATGTCCAGTATTTATACACACTACTGCTTGGCGTTTTATAAAAACATGTCAATTTTTTGTAGGGAACATCCGAACCAGCGATTTTTCGACATTTTACACCCACAGCAACAAGTGTCTATGGTTTGTGAAAATAAGGTAAGTTTTGATAAATGTCTCATGAAATAAGTAAAAGAAATATATTTTCCTTCGAGATATATTGTTAAAAATCCAAATGTCTCTGGCCAGATACTTCTGGCCAGCTTCTTCAAGGAATATATATGGATATATAAGGAATTCAATTATATTCTTATATTGTCAGACCCGTATAAGGGCGAACCGGCAACAATCCTCAGAACCAGCGCCATTCTATACTAAGCGTTTTTACCATCCACACCTAATCTCAACATACTAAAATATGTATTAACAAACTTGTCTAATCTCCTAAATATCCAGATAGAAATGTGGCCCCCTCATCTACATTAACAATAAAAAAAATTAGCTGGAATAATAAAACAGCGTAGCTAAACATGAAGACTTATTTTAGAACTGCCGGTCCGCAGACAAAGCTGCCTACTCTATCTGCTTCTCAAACGAATGCGCCAGCTACAACGGTAACCATCCAATCAGGTGAGGCTAAGCAAGACAAGAGTGTTTTATCCCACCCCAAACCGTAACGTAATACCACATTATTCAACATTACTGCTCTTCAGCAGTTTCAGTTCTCGTTTTCGCTTTCGTTTTCGTTTTATTTTCGAGGTTCGAGGTTCTGTTCAACAAAAACTCGCATACAAACGACCGTTCCACGATAATAAAATGTTTAACCGCGTGATTCTTGATCGAAAATAATTTCTGAAGGAGGTTCACGCTAGGAACCCCGAGTACGTTTTGTCAAATCGATTACCATGATTCTGATAACCCTGGGCAGCTGCTAAACTTCCACAGTGTGTCTGTGGCTTGTGTCCATTGTGTTTCAACAAAACCGATCTTCTCATAGCGTATTGCTTAAAATAGCGATACGAAATAACGTACATAAGAAAAGGCTCCATTTTTTGTTCCTGATTCGGATTATTTGTCACAGTTCTCACGATACCACAGAACGTGCGGGATGACAGGTTGATGTTTGAACTTAAATGTCTGACTTTACTATTTGATAAAACATCATATTGGCATTTGATTTAGAGTTTAATTTCCCCTACAATATATCATTTTGTCATCGTTGACCGGTCTCATAGTGAGGACAAATCGATGATTACATCCAGGCTCGAATAGTTCTCAAACCGCATTCACAGGCATATTAGCATAACCTTATTGTCCAGCTAAAAGGTTCGTCGTAAATTCGCTATAGTATTGAATACTTAGTTGAATACACAAAGCAGATACCTATTTACGATTGAATGCTTTGTGTTATATGTTCGATTTGTTGGTATACTGACTGTCCGGTCGTCAATAAATAAGGTCAAAAAGTTTAGCGCCCCCTAGTTAACTCTTTGTCTTATTTCAAACTTCTTTCAATAAACCTTCATGTCAAAACGCCAACTCTTTCGTGACGGTCGAGCGTAACAGTAAAGTATGACCAATGCTATAACATTTCTCCCGTACTTCGATAAAAAGTTACACTTGAAAAAGAAGAAAAAAAGTTTTATCGTATTGGATTGCAAACGAGGATACGCAGTCGCTCTAAAGACCACCACCGCGTCTTCGTCTCAAAAGCTGTTTAATAATATGGTATGCAAGCGGTCCTTGTCGACTGGTGACGACCTTCGGTTCTGCTGTTAGGTACTGCCAGCAATGCCACGGGAACCGCCACAACAGCCGGCGCGGCGGCGACCACGTCGTGCACACGCGGCTGCCGCGCGCCTGGCAGATGGACGCTGACATGCAGACCAACCTCGTCGAAGCTATCATCAGGTAAGAGATACTAAAGGCAGTTCCACAACTGTCACAACTGAATACGCAACCACTACAACTATGAGGGCGGTTTCCGGAACCAGCTTAGTGAAAAAAAAACTGGAATTTGCCCTCGTGGAGACGGCTTAGGGCTATTTGCGGAATAATCCAATCCGCTGACTATGTTTAATTCTTTGTCGAATTTAGTTTTGCCACGATCTAACCTAGTGTTAGGATAGTTGGTTGAAAATGGAAACCCGTGGGTTCGATGGACTGGTGTTTCGTTTCCAAAGTCAATACCATGTTAATGACCATGTTAAATCCAATCCTTTTCCAAACTGCAGTATGCTAAAGGAGGCCAAGCCGATCAACATGGAAGACCCGGATAGCTCCGCAGAGACCCTGAAGCCACCTCTCAGCGTCGAGCTACCAGACCCCATCTCCGTTGAGGATCGGCAGCTGCTTGGGAGGTAAGCGTCGCTGAGGAAACAAGGAATCAAAGCCAATAAACATGGAGCAATGAATATTGAATATACATAACTTTATAAATCGTAAAGTTTCTGCATGTGTGTTTATTCCCTTTCCACGTCGCAATAGCTAAACGGATTTGGATGAAATTTGGTGTGGAGATAGATAGTATCCTGGATTAACACTTAAAAGACTTCTTGTTCCGGGAAAACTGGGAGAAACTGGGAGTAACGGCTAGTATGTACTGTAGTTGAAGAGTCACCAATACCAATCGACCAGAGTCTGAAAGAGTAAGGTTTGCAGGTACGGCGTGTGGCTGATGGTGGGGCTGTGCACTCCCAACCCTGACACCCCTGATGAGATCCTGGGGCGGCTGCTATCGGTGCTGTTCCACTGGTTCCACGTCACTTCCTTTGCGTATACTGGTACGTAGAGTTTAACCTGTCGCGTGTTCCAATTGTGTAGAATCTTTTAATATACTATTGACTCTTGTGATTGCGCTATACAAGATACAGGCGTAGTGGGGCCCACAGATAAGGGCCGGCGCCCACTGTCGGCATATCACAGCACGGCATGGCAAAGTATTTTTTTTTTGTGGACAATTATAACAAATACAATAAATGATTTGGGTTTCGAATTTTAGGCTTTATTTAGTTTTCTATTCGATGGCAAAAATATCAGAAATACGAACTAGAACTAATCTGAGTGTTAAAACACGAATGTAAAGCAAAAATATGTTTTGCATAATGACCGGAGCTGAAACTGAAGTCTTTACAAAACATTACGTTCTCCGACACATTTAGTGAATCGTATGACGTCGTTACGTAATGAAAAGAAAAATATAGATACCTATCTTCTAAGCAAGCGTGTCTCAGAGCAAATTTAACCAAGACAGTTTTTATAAAAAATAATAAAAGTGAAAAGTATGTCTGCGATATCAATATAAATGCTAAAATTAAGGTCAAAACTGTTATATCATACGACGCCTAAATAACCTTTTTGATTAAATTTTATTAAAATAAAAAAAAAACAATTTGAATAATAACCTAAAACTAACCTAAAATAAAGTGTGTAGTCTAATACAGCGCTATCAGTTGGCAACGTTTGGCTTTTAGAATTTTTATCAGTCTGTCAATCTCTCCGACTTTTTTTTGTAACTTTCTATCTGTCTCCATTTTTTTCATCTTAACTTTTTTACATCATAGGTGAAACAGCTGCCACAGTTGAAAAGCTGAAAGTAGAGCATGTATGCGGGTGGGTGCGGTCGGTGGCGGAGACGCGCCGCTCCGTGGCGGTGGCGTGCCTGCTACCGCACCCGCCGCACTACACGCGCCACGCGGGACACTGGGACAACCTCGCTTCCAAGACTAACCACTTGAAAGACGGACTCAATAGGTAACTAGCTGCATATGCAAAGAGCTCCCAACTGATATGCAGTTGTAAGGATATTGTCTGGCAGGGTCGCCATGTAAGGTGGTCAGCTTGGTTGCTGATGATGTTTGAATGAAAGAGTGGAGTCAAGAACGCATGTTTATTGCTAATTGCTACGCGTATACATGATAACTATCTATTTATTCAGCCCCAATGCGCCCACTGTTGGGTATAGGCCTCTTCTGTTTCACGCCATTTGTTCGTTCCTGTGCAAGTCTCATCCAGTCTGTCCCGGCTTGCTTGGCGATGTCGTCCAACCATCGGGCTGGTCTGCCTCGCAGTCATTGCGCTCCTCTTGGCCACTCCGTTATTTCCTTTGACCTCCTTCGGGCTTCCCAACGTGCCAAGTGTGCCACTTAAGCCTTGCTATACGTACATACGTCTTCAACTTTAGTGCGATGTAGAATTTCGACGTTTACGAATCAGAGCAGATTATAAGTTCGCAGTCTCGCTAATAATTAAATCGCCATCGGAACTAGACAGGCATATAAAATGTTCGACGGAACACGAAAATTACTAAATTCGGCCAAGCTACTTCAATTAATTGGCTAATTCTTTATTTTGCAGACTGTACTGCCTTATCCCGTATGGAATAATCACGCAGTCTATCTGGGATTTCATCATGCCTGCTTGGATGGAAGCTATATGCACGGATGTCCCTGAAAAGGTAAGATAATTTGGTTAAACAATTAAACATTCATCATCATAATCATCAACGGGTTTCCCCTCACTTCCGTGAAGAAGATTAAGCCTTAATCCACCACATGGGCCCGGACTGGATTGGCGGATCACTTACCTCTGAAATAATTCTTGGGGTATTAAACATTTATATACCCGTTCAAAACCAGTTGACTTCAAAAACTTTGCATGGGCTTTCAATGTAGGAAAACCTCGTCCGAAACCATGAGAGTGGAGCACTATAGTGCCCTCTGTCCACTAGGCTGACTATAAAGAATCTGTCACCAAACTCCTATCAGGCTGTTCCACCGCTGGTTCTTGAGAGCCAGCTCCATTCCATACTTAGCACGTTTACCACCTTTGGCTGCATCGTCATTTACCACCCCGTGAGGTTGTGGTCAAACCTTTATCTGTAATCTAAGAAACTGTTCCAGGAACTGATAGAGCTGAAGGTCCCCCTGGCCAAGATCCTGGAGCCAGACGGGGCCATGCTCGGCGTGGACGAGCGCAACCTGTACCAGTTCGCATCCGCCCGCGCCACAGATGAGCCTACGCCAGAGACAGTGCTACCAGTGCTGGAATGGTTCCAGGTACTCTATTGGGAACTGGGACTCGCAAGATGTGCTCTGAACAAAAATCCATCCATTATCAGCCTACCTTCCTCTTTTTTTTTAAGAAAAAAAAAATACTATGTTTGATCCTCAGCCTATGTTTCGCTTGATAGCGGTCGTTAATTCGCATCAGAAGCCCTAGAGCTTTACTAGTAGCTGATTCCTCTTCCCCTTTCCCAGACGGTGTCCATGCTGGACGTGCGCGTGCCGCTGGGCCAGCTCTTTGACCTGTTCAGTCACTGCGTCGTGCACATGCCGGAGAAAATCTTCAAGCCGCCTAACTCGGGTAGTTGTAATTTTATTGTTGAAAAATATATTTTTATGGCTAAGCTCTCATTGGAAACTTGATACAGTTTGAAATTTGATACAGTTAGCTGATTATAATGAGCAAACCACTATCTATCTACAGTAAGACAATGTGGCGTGGATAGACGGAATCACGAAGATGATGGAATTCATTAATGCCATGTTTATTTTTATTTTACTTGTATGTCTTGATCTCCAATAAAGAGTTAACTCATTTTATTTCTCAGCGGACGGCACGAAGCCCAAAGACGGCAAGGAGTCCCCGTGCGCCAACGACAAGGAGAAGAAGGACCGCGACGACCAGATGCGGCCGCAGAACCTCACTTGCTGCATCCTAATGCTGGACATCATCTTGAAGCAGGTCAGTGTGTGGGGAAACAAATATCCATGGCCAGGCTCATGATATCTTGGCCTTCCGAAAATCTTTTCTGTGGAGTTTCTGTGTAGGTATTTAGATTAACCTTCTCAGTTCTTCGTTTTACACTTCCTCTCTCTACAGCATTAACTTTCTCAATCTCAATAACAACAATCTCAAAAACAGTCTCAATACTCAGTAACATAGACAAAGGATACAAACGTGCGAAGGTTTAGGTAGTCTGGCGTCCAACTTCTGGCAAACCTATTTCTTTTAGGCTGTCACTTGTCAGGTCGGTACTGATATAGCTCCCGTTTCACGCCACAGATGGAACTGCAGCACCGGCGCCTCAGCGTGCAGAGCGTCAGCAGCGAGGCCACGAAGCTGCTGCGACTCATGCTCAAATCCAACCAGACCAACACCATCGAGCACGGTATGTTTCTCGTTTCTATATGGTGGCATCTTAGCTGGTTTGGTTCTCGTACAGTTCGCATTTGTGTGAACCGCAGGGTCCACAGGTATCTCAAGTGTTTGCTCTGAGTCTGGGTGTTTGTGGGGCCTTAATAGGTCCCGATTCCTTAGATACAGGGAATCCGAGTTAGGGGCCAGGATCTATGTGATCGTGACGCATTATTATTATTTGCACCAAAAGAGAATCACATCGACCACCACAAGGCTGTCTATAACAGTTGCAACCACCTAACCTTAAACCTCGTTATTCTGAGAGATTGATCCTAAAGTGTCACATGTGAATTTTGCTGGAAAATATGCCCTTCAAATTGAAACACAGTGATGACCTTGGTTTTCCGATTCCAGCTGTGTGCTTGGCGCAAGGTGCGTGTTCGTACTGCGAGGCGGCGGCGCTGTGGCACCAGCTAGCGGTGATGGTGGTGCGCTCCATCGTACCTGACAAACCCAAACCCAACCCTGAGGTGAGTCTAATATCTGTACTTTCCATAAGTTTTGCTTAGATTTCCATCACTACATGCTTCGAAGGGCCAATTTGAAGGGGCTTGAGGTAAACATCACATCGACCGAAAATTTAAATGCATTCGATAAAAGATCTATCTACCTTAGACATGAAAGCAGTAATCCCACTTGACTGTCCTTCACAGCCCGTGGTGGAAGACCCGTGGCCGTCCCCAGGTGGGCGAGGCGAGGAGGGGGGTGCGAGTGGTGGCGGCGGCGGAGGGGTGGAGGCGCTGCTGGCGCTGGCTCATCCGCCGCCCACGCAGGCCAGCGTGGGCGGCGTGCTCGTGCACATGCCGCATGTACGTACATATAGCACTAGAGGGGGGGAGAGGGGGTACTGGTGGAATGTGCACTGTGTCTTATTATGGAATTAAAAAGAAATTCATACAGACGAATAGAACCTACTTTTTTGAAGTTGGTTTGGATAAAAACAATAAATACGGAGATAGTGTGATCAATTGACCTACTTTTATGAGGCTTATGCTTCTTGGTCCAAAATTGTATTCAAAAAGAAGAAGTCAAATGTATGAAAGAAATGGTTACTATTTTTTTAAGTGAAACTTCTAATGCGATTTCCAACAAGGTTGCGTAAAACGTTTTACGCTACCGTGGAGGGGGTATGAAAGCACTGTTTCGTTTCAAAAATGATAATTGAAAAATGCGATCAACTGTGGATTGTAAGCAATGTTAATAAAGTTTCTCTTATTTCTATATATTTTGACTCTTACTACTGATGTATGAAGGATGACGACGACGTATGTAGGAAGCTTTTAGCGATAATATGTTATATCTACCGCTCTTTGTGTAGTATTAAAAAGTACAAAATAATTTAATTGTTATAAAAACTATCATCAGAGAAAGTTATGGACTTCGAAATTTTATAAAATACATTCATATCAGAGACATTAGAAGCACATTCTATCAGAAATATATTATTAGCGTTAAATTTAAACGTGATTTTGATTTAGTTTTTGATGTGAATGTTTGGACATTTTTTTTTTTTTTTTTTTTATCGGATCGTCTTGCATGTTTTATCGATATTATTATTTTAATCATAATTATCTCAGTGTATAAAAAAATAAACTGAGAAATAACTAGAAACTAGAATTTTCAAATAATAATATTTTTTACTGATGAATTTGAGAAATGTTTGTCCCTTTGTCGTCAATTTTAGTTATCATTTTGTTGTTTTTACTTTGCGATTTAAGCTTTCTGTGTTTTTACATGTTTATTCTTTAGATTTAAACAAATAACTAATAATGTCCCAATTTTTTTTTACATGTGGAATAACTAAATGGATTCAACTTAATCACTGGAAATTTGTGTACCTACTTGCCTTATTCGTGTATCAGAAAAAAAACAATATTCAATAAAAAAAAATTTTATTATATATATATATATATAATTATAGTATAATATTTAACTCTTTGTATGCATAATTACACCCGTACATTCCGTACAAATATAAGCTGATTTAACACACGCATATAAATCTAGTTTATACATGCGCCAAAATGTGTGCGTAAGTTCCGATACATACTACGCAACCAATCCCCTAGCATGAAGAGTCATACAAACCGTTTGTCTATTAAATTTGGGCGTATTGACTGTCCCAGCGATTCTCCCAACGCGGCTGATTGCGTGTAGAGGCGCGGCGGAGTTTTCATTCTGCTTGTGCAGCATATTTGTTCTGTGGCATAATGTAAAAAGAAATGATTTTAAACTATGCACAAATTTTCAAGTGTTAACTAACATAAATATTAAATGTTCACTTATCCTTCACTAGAGCTGTCCTTTCTGTGTTTATTAAGGTGCGTTCTCACTGAAATGTAACAAACGTTTGATCCGAGCCTGAGCCTTAATCATGTTCACTCATTGTTCACTCTTTTGAAATTTTAGTTCATTTTCTATTCTAAGAGATTGGATATGTTAAGCGGTTTTTTAATAACTGTTAAAGATAATAATTATTTACACATCTAACATATATATCTCGAGTATCAAATAATGATTGGAAAAATATTTAATTTGTAATTCGTTTTGTATGTGTCGGATAAAAATGAACGAGACTAGGTTTTTAAGAGTAATATAATTTATAGTTCCTATTTTGTTTTCAATAATAATTTACCATTAATTAACTCCATCGCCATCGCCGGCTGAATCATCGACACGATACGAAGGTTCACTCATCTTCACTTCATCACGTTCATTCATTCACTCACATTACGTTTCATCATTTCGTTATCTATGATCCAAAATAGTGCCAAAAGGACCCTGACTCGGTTCATTCAAATGTTCCTCTAAGTGAGAACACGGCTTATAGATGAAATAAAGTTGATTTCGTTACGTGACATAATTTTATTTCATCTTATACAGGGTGACTGCTACCGTGCCCTTGAAAATAATAAGAATGAACATTGTATAAACAAAACTTTAAACGAGACTTTGTGTTCATCAATGCATTGGATTTTTTAATATTAGGAAAAAAAAGTACCTACAAAATATACATAATTAAAGAACTAAGAATATTTAAAACTCAATTCAAGTAGAAATAAAATCTAAAGAGGTTTAGTTTTTGTAAAAATGACCTCAATACATTTTGAAAAATTTATATTTGTCTATTATATTCCCTTAGTCCATTTGTCGTTACTAGAATAGCTCAGTAGAGAAAGTTCATTACCTCATTTACTTAGAAATATACCTTATTACGATACATTTTACGACTGTATCTTCAATGTCGAATTTATTGATGAACTCAGAGTCTAATATGTTGATGACCAGTGTCCCCTCCCTAGTCGCCCTGTATAATAGTTGTATAGTTTGTACATTTCATGCAACTGTCACTCATAAGCGATGTCGGTTCGGACGCGACTACAAAATCCTCCGTCGATACGCAAGTATGTCTGTCTATCTATTCTCTATTTTATAGTTAGCCCCTGTTTCACCACCTCTTGATAAGTCAACATACTTGAGAAGTAACTTTATGGATTAGCCTAGGTGAGCGACAAAAGTTACAACCCGAAGCGATGCGACGGGACGCGATGTGAACGTAATAATAAGTCATAGGTGCATCAAGACGTGGTCTACTTTGTCGCGTGGAACAGCTGGCGGTGAGATGTAGTTAACTCGTAGATACAGCTATTGTTTGATGTTTTTGCAGTGTTGCGTCGCGTCGCATCTCGTCGTGTATGTCGCTCACCCAGGAAAAGGGGTCAGTCAACAGTCTCTTGTAAATTTAAGGTCTCAGTGTGATGTGTGCAGTTCAGTGCAAGACTTTGCAATCCAAAGTTCTGGATTGGAGTAATTGTCACGCTTACTATCAGGCGAAGGAATTGCTCGTCTCATCACTGAGTCATATTAAATGATCGATATTCTGTGTGTGTTAAAACATCTCGGAGAAAGTGGGAAAAGTGTCCAATTTATTCTCCGTTATTTATTTATCAGCAGGTGGTGAAACAGCCTTTTTTATTTATCTGCTGCTTTTTCGAGTTTGTGTGTCACGTGGTTTTTATTTGTCGGTGTTAGAAAAAGGCCAGTTTTGCACAGTGAGTATATCTTTAATGCTTGCTCAATTTCTGCACAAGACAAATTTTGTATATTTACTTAGAAAGAAAAAAACAGTTTAAAGTTTGCTTTGATCTTGCTCCAATCGTCCCCTCATTGTTGAGGATCGTGACCCCTTCCAATTACGTCTTCTTCCAATTATAAATTGTCTCCACCTGCTCCGATCTTCGACTTTGTGGAGTACCACGTTGACTGGCATGTCCAGTTGTGACATCTGGTCAGACTAACGTTTTGAACTGCGGTTTTTAGTTAGTAAATAGATTAGATAGCCTAATTAAAAAAATGGATTTTTGGCAAAATTAACAATTGGATTGCTGAATTTCTGTTTCCTGCATGATTGCAGATTTCTTGAAAAATCAGTGTTACATTATTAATGGTGTGTAATATCGGCCTTATTTATTACCTTTATTGGCTGACAAAATATTCCTGTCGACAGTAAAGTGACCGCCACTGGCTTTAGTTGTTTACTGTTTTGTGACTGTTAGTTATTTTTTACTCCTTCAATGTAACTTCCTAGTTTAGTCGTACTTTTTTAAATGTTAGTTTTTTAGATATTTTTAGACTTTTTGATGTGAAACTAATAGGTTACAATACAAGTAAAATGCTTATTCTTTTAGCTTTTTAAACAAAATAACAGCTATTAACTTTGATAAATTCAATTTATACATTTTTTTAAGGCGGTACGTTTTGCTTATGGCGGGAAATTGATTTTTAATACAGTTTTTTTGACGCTAGACTGGGTAAATAATTTAAATGATAATATAATTTGCGACAGTATTAGATCATTCTAAGTATCGTTATGATATTTTGTTCACATATATTTTGACAGTAATGCACCAAATTGCTTAAATAAACCAATTAACGGCTCAACTAACTACTGAAGTGTTTTTTCGACTTATTTGAGTACTCAGGTGCATATGGTGTTAAATATTATAATACTATGAAAGAATAATAATATGCAAAATAAGTTTAGGTGTTAATCGCAAGTTCCATTACTATTTAAATTAGTTACCGGTCTAGCTCCAAAAACGAAAAAAAAAAACTGTTTGTAATGGAATATTTCCGCCAAAAACGAAACGAACCAACTTAAGTACACTTTCTAAATAAAGCTTTTTAACATCAGTCATAAGCTTTTTATTAAAAGACAGTTCAGTAAAGCTATTTTTTACGTTGACATCAGTCGGTCTAAAATCTAAATGATGAAAAATTAAATTTCTTGCTAGATGTTATATACACGTAGTTGTAGCTTACAATATTAATTTACAGCATTACTTATAAATGCTTCTTAAATTAAAGCTTAAGTTCTGGGTAGAACTTAAATGGCATGCTTAACTTTAAAATAAGTTTATAAAACCTCTAGTTAACGCCTAGTTTTTTTCTTACAAGCCTTTTGGACTTTAGTTTAACGGCACCCTTAAAATCTACTGACTCTTTCCATCTCTCTTAAACACTTAATGCATGAAAGAGATGCAGATATTGCGTTGCGATTCAAAGAACACTTGGCTTTGGAAGTTTCTTATCTACTTTGCTTTATTTTGTAACAGTAAGCATTAATACATTTTTGTACTGTGTCAATATAAAATACACAATATTGTATTATTTGCACTTATGAATCTGATAAATAGCACAGTTTAGCTTTTCACAGGATAGGTAGGTAAGCTATTCCAATTTATTCTCAGGTGTCATTTTACTAGTAATGCATTGTCACTGTCATTATATTTAATTTTGCTATCAACTTACTATGACTTTCGAAACCATGAATAGGGGTTATAATCCAAATAACATCTACTAAAGGGGTGTTCTATAAACCAATGCGTTCTCAATCAGGGATGGTTGATCAGAATTTAACCACTTGATTTCTTTGAAATTTTTAAATTAGTATTCTGCTTCATAAACGCACTACCACACTATGACATTACTGGGCATATGAGACTTTAGAGCCGATGTCTCACGGTGACGAGCGCAGTGCACTGCCGCACAGGGTTATGCCGTGCAAAGTTCTGGGTGGCACTGTAACTGTTATGGGCAAGCGTAGAGCGTACCATCAGGTGAACGACTTGCTCGTCTCGTCTCTCAGTCAATTTAATAAAAAATCGTTCAAATCTGTGACGAGCCTTTCTTCACTTTTTATTGCCTACGTTGTCATATCAGCCTTCTTATTAAAGTTAAGGCTCTAGGGTTAACCGGATGCATCATCTGCTGTCGGATTGCCGTTGAGTTTTAGAACATAGTGTATGACAGTGGCAAAGCATTGTAAGTGATCACAGCCTACCATAAATTCCAATGCTACGTGCAACAACGTACCCACGTCCTCGTTAAAAGTGGTATTGCGCCCAGATAATGACCGCCACAGTGGAGACGATAACGGAACAGCTCGACATGGCCGTGTCGCTGCCACCCTCCGACGCGCCCCCCGCCGCCACCGCGCACTCACACACGCTCACCGACACAGACGTCGCTACCGCCACTGCTGATGTAAGTACAGACGGATTAACGAGATTCCCACTGTCCTTACCTGTTATCTATCGAAATCAAAAAGCAAAGCTGGCGGGAAATATCGCACCTAAGTAAGTAGTGTGGAAAGAAGAATAGTAAGTAGTCTATGGCCTCTATGGTGATGGTGTCTTAAAAATCTATTGTTGGCTGACCATATGAGTAATCAAATAGTTAACAATACAGTCAATACCATGCGGTTCTATAATCTCTGCTTATCTTCTGTTTATATTTTGTTACATTATGTTTTTCCATACAATTTTTTTGCAAAGCTGCTATGATTTATCTAATCTTACTAGTTCTGTGATTCTTCCCCGGCAGGTGTCGACGCCACACCTTGTGTGTGACAACGAGGGCGTCCAAGAGTCCGTAGAAGAGGATATGACTAACTTTTGGCCCACCTCTGCGGGGAAGTTCCACTTCTGCATCGAGGAGTTACCCCAGGAGTTGCAGTACATTCATCAGCTTCTGCAGGTTTGGGAGTGTTGTTCTCATTGGAAATGTTAAACAGCTAGTGCTTATGGACCTACAGGTTTCTAAAAATGTATACTGATGCAGTGTTTTTTTAATTTATTTTATACTAGCTGCGCCTCGTGGTTTCACCTTTGAATTCCCGTTACTGTAGGATTATGGAGATAAAATATAGCCTATGTTACGCATTTATAATATTATTTAGGATATTACCTACAGAGAGTCCTTAATGAGTACTAGAAGTAGTAGTACTAGTACATAAATAGTGTTTGAGCTCATTTCGATCAAAGTATCTATCAAATATATTATTATGTATATTATAAAACCTTGTTTTATATTCTCAGCAAAAATATTATTCTTTAGATATTCGTAACCTTATTAATAACGATTCTGAATGCAACTATAGAAATATAGTTTTCTAGGGTTTCTATACATCTTATACTTAGCGCGTTGCTTTGAAATCTTTAGTTTTCTTTTATTTAAACTGTACTGTAGTAGTTTAACGATAGGTTAAAAACTTTCTTGTTTTAGGAGCTAAAGAACACCTCTCGCCCGGATGTGCTGTACCATCTCCTGCAGTGTCTGCAAGTGCTGGTGCTGAATGCTGACGCGCTGGCAGATCACCGAGGCTTCCTAATCTGGTGCCAGGAGAATCTGCTTATCGACAAGTGAGCAATGCAAGAAGAAATAATATCAACCATTTCCATAAAAAGTCATTGCATTTCAGATTTAAATTTTTCATGTAACTTTCTTTTTTTTTAATCAAGTTTCAGTACAAGTTCCATTTCAGAAGAACAGCTGTTTCTGATAGGGCTTTAGGTGCTGAGTGACGTTTTTATATCTTCCTGCTATCTTGCCTTTTAAGTTTTTTTTTTGTATCAATATAGAACCATAGTCTTAAGCGATCCGTGACCATAGCCCAAGCATTCGTCTGATATTCTTCCTCATTTAAGACTCTTGGGGCATATGTGTAATGAGTAATCACAAAGAGATCTTCTCAATAATGCCAATAGGTCACAGAAGAGGTAGACAATTTACTATATACCCTCATTTTCTAGCCTATGGAACGTCTGTACACTCTCGGCATCGCACATCAGCTGCGTCGGAGTGCCCGTACTGTTACACTGCGTCACGTTAGCCGGCGGGGCAGACGTCTTCTGTGCGTTGGTCAGAGACCAGTTCCAACACCAGGACCCGGCTATACGGTTTGCCGCTGTTGAAAGAGTGGCTGTCATTATAAGGTGAGATAACAACATCATCGGGTAAAATAGTAAAGACAACGGGACATTCATCAGATTTCATGGTGACATCTGGTGAGGCAGTAAAATCATTGGAACAAATACTTACATCATCAGGTAAGACACTGGCATCACCTGGTGATGTAGTAACGTCATGAGGTAAGATAGTAACATCATTGAGTGAGGCAGCAATATCATAAGGTAAAACAGATACTTCACCAGGTGAGATAATAAAATCGTCAGATAAGATAGTAAGATCATCAGATGTGACAGTAACATCATAAGGTGAGATGTAACATAGAAAGTGCTATTTCCTTTATAGGTTCATGGACGGATCTCCAATAAAGACGAGCCTGCCGCTACAAACGGCGCTGGCGACCGCGTTCTGCTACCTGATCTGCAGCATGGATGATACTTCAGTCTATGTGGCGCAGAGAGCTACTCTGTACCTTGGGACTATACACGATAATGCTATAGATGTAAGTATTTTTTTTCCGAAGTAACGAGATGAGCAGGTCTTTCACTTGTGGTATCGTCACGCCTGTCTGTACCAGAGTTCTCAAAGTGTTTTATTTGCAAATAAGTTTAAGTAAATAGCGGCTCTTGCAACGACGCCATAAAGGGACATATTTATTTCCAAGGCGCCTCTACTTGTAAAGCGGACTTCCATCTCTTCTGACGCACGTGCAGCATTAGTGGCAAGTCATACTGAAGAGGTGCTGCGCGCTTTATGACGTCACTAACAGCCTTTTTCATATCATTTTCTTTTCTTTACCAGTAGAATAGAATAGAATAGAAAACTCTTTATTGTACACCAGAAACAAAAATAAACACAGTACAGAAAAATTACAATAGGTAAACAAGGATAGTACAATGGGTGGTCTCAGTATTTACTCCTAGGTAGGTACCTACCCATCACTATTATTCTTCTTTTGTGAATATTGACATTTTTAATTTAAAACCCTGTCCGGTGCAGCTGCTGCTGTTTTGCTTGGAGAGCCAGTTCGACCTGGTGATGGTGGACCGGCCCATGGTGCTGCAGTGCGTCTACCAGCTGCACAACTCGCTCAGTGACCGCAGGATCCTCTCCTGGCAGTTCTTCTTGAACAGGTAACCATCACAATTATTTATCAGCACTCGTGGCGGCGACTACTTAGTTCCGTCTTCGTTTCAACCGCCGCGGGGCTTATGTTCAAAATAAGCTGACGCAAGCGTAGGTTGAATAATTGCGTGGACAGAATCGATGTGGAATTATTTTTCTTTAATGTTTTGTCATCGACAGATTCGAAGCACTGCTCCTGGAAGCGCAGATACACGCCAACAACAACGTCGATTTGCATGCTCTACGAGGTATTTGCAGTTTGTTTTATTCAATTACAATATTGTAATCTCAAATCATTTAAGCACAAATGAATTTCCGAATATCATTTGGACTAATCAGCTAATTTTAGAGTGAGATTAATACAGTGAAACCTGGTTAAGTGAGACATCAAGGGACCTGCAATGTCGTTTCACTTATAGAGGTATTCCACTTACCCAGTGTCTCAGATATACAGGTATAAGTGTTGGGACCTCAGCATGAGTTCCAGTTATGGAGGTTTCTCACTTATCCAGGTCCCACTTAACCAAGTTTCACTGTATCTCACAAGAGAACTGATTCTTACCAGTTCCAGTGTAGAAATAATGGTGAAATTTTGTTTGGTTCTGTTTTACTTCGCTGACGCAGTGACATAAAGTGGTTCCTGGCCACCAACATAAATGGCAAATCACTGTCGGAGAGATAAAAGTCCAAAGACTTTACTGGCTTAGCTACATACAGAAGAACGGGGAAGATCGTAGTGTCAAGATGACGTTTCTCAAAGGCCCAGTTGGGCGACAACCAGCCGGATGGTTCAGATCCCACATTATGAGCTAAGAAAACACTGTTTCCCACAGAGCTAGTGAGCAGCGACACCAACACGGAGTGGTTCCTGCACAAGGTCCGCTGCGCACAGGAGGCGCTCAGCGTGTCGGCGCGGGACTCCGCTCACTCCCTCAGTGCAGCCCTGGGGGCCAAGTGGCCCTACAAGCGGACCATCTCCGCGCCCGCCGCCGTGCCGCCGCATCATGACACGAGACACGGTGAGTGGCGTGGCATGCCGCCTGGATAGATGGCTAGCTGGCTGGCTGTCTATTTGAATGCCTGGCTGAATGGCTAACTGGCTTTTATAGGTGCTGTCGAATCAGTCTGAAATCCTAATGGTTTCGCGACAGATTATCGTTGGAGACTGATAGCTACACACTAACACTAACTAAGTTAACAGTAACCAACTGAACAGCTAACAGTCACAAGATATTATTTTATTTATTGACAGAGCGTGAGAAGGTGTACTCCCGCCAATATTCCGCCCCCCTCCTGAAGCGAAAGACGTCCCGCTTCGGCCTGGGACAGCTGCTCACAGCACCGCAAGCTGTCGGCAACTCGCAGCGGACAAACAACACTCATGGTAATTACAGTACAACAGCCAATAAAATTTCAAGACAACGATAGAAACTACATCTCCATGACATTTTTTAAACCAAGATCTAAGATTTTGATATCAAGGCATTCAGACTTAGGTCATATTATTTGTTTGGCCTTAAAAAAATAAGTGATATAAGCCAAGTTTTAGACCTTTAAAATATAGAGCTCCTGCCAGAAAACGGAAATTAATAAACCTTTTTATAGAAGGAATCTACTCGTTGACCGGCCGTTCCATCGAGGACACCCTGGCCCTGATGCAGCCAAAGACGGTAGACCTTGAGGAGACGGACAAGGAGACCACAAACCTCCTGGTATTTCTGCTGATGCAGTTTTTATCCAGGTAAAACACTTCATAATAAAAGGTAAAACGTCCACGCATGCCTGAACAGCAGACAATTGAATTGCTTGACTAGTTACAAAACATACACTTCGACTATTTCAAACTGTCGACAACTCTGACGTCTCATTTCGACCCTGGTTTAGTTATTTTTTTGCTGACTGCTCGAGCAATTGAAAAGTGCAGACATTCTAGCAGTTCATTATCGAATTGATTCATTCTAACTTTTCCAGGTCCGACCAAGCGCACCCCGTCGAAGACAAGGCGCAGGCTAAGCCCCAAGAGCTGGTGCTGAAGCATCTCTTCATGCTGCTAGGGTACAACTGTACTGAGAAGTACTTCCACATGGCTCCATACACACTCAGGTAAAAACTACATCATTGTCGTATGTCGTAGAAAGATAGCTGTTTAAGCGAGTTACGAATCTTTGCAATCAAAGGGGATCTGTCTAGAATGGGACAGTTGCGTCAAGATGACGTTAACCGTATCTTTACCGTCTCTTCCCAGGCAATCGTCGATCTTCAACGCCTTCATGGCCAACTTGCCGCAAGTTCTGGACCAGAACCACGTGATGGGAGCCAGCATTGCCGAGCCCACTCTACAAGTCCTGCAGGTACCTTCTGTTCTGTATACACAGGTTGCGCCATCTCTATGACATTATAACAACTCCAGCAGTTGAGAAAGCGGTGACTTGTATTTCGAGATCTGAAGACCACACTAATGACAACCACTTATTGATATAAGCCTGGTGAGTCCAGTTCGCTGATGACAGCCATCCACATCTTATAGAACAACAAACTTCTGCTGTTCTACTAATATAGAGAACAAAAGAAAGACGAGAAGATGGACTTGTTTGATTTTTGAAGATTTGTGTGAACCACAGATATTTACTGAGAGTCTCCGAGTCTGGGTGTTTGTAGGACCATGGCCCTCGTAGTTTCTGATTCCCTATATACAGGAAATCCTAGTTAGTGGTCAGGAATTCAGGATCTAAGTGTGTGATCGTGATTTAAAGTATAAGTAAAATGCAGAAGTATAATGTGGACATGTTGTCCCGAAAGTGAATTGGCAAACTGTAGCGAATTTGCGGCAACAATCATGCTTTGGGCCGTGTCCCAGCATTGAGATAGTAGTGGGCTTGTGATCATATAAAAACAATGGTTCGCAGTACTGTAGCGGCGCTGGCAGTAGCTCCGGGAGTGCCACCGCTACACACTCGCTGGCAGCGCTCGAGCCTCACGTGCGCCGGCACTGGCTGATGGCACTGCTGGTTGTCTTATATAAGGTAAGATAAGATGAGATGGGAGAATACAGAATCAATATGTTTGAAAACCCCCAACTGAATATTGTGTACAGTCAGCAATAAAAGTCGCTGAACATGGCTTACAAGGTTCTGTCATTGTCTCTGACTTTAGTATCAGCATTGGAAACGGGCCCCTGTGTCATGTTTGGTTTGAGTTCCCGATATACGGTACATACATCAATCATGGCTTACCTATTCATTTAGACGCACGCGAAATACTAAACAATTTTTTAGGACATCGTGAAATTTTTAATTTTCAACTCGCTCAACCAACTCCTCCTTTAGGCTTTATCCGTGGCTGCGTGAAAATCGTGGAATAGTAAATTGTAGGTTTAGGGATGTTTGAAGACTTCTGTCGCAACTGTACTAAAAATGGCATATCGTGTGTCCAGTACCACTACGGATCCGGCACGCTGTGCAGTCAGGTGCAAGCGCTAGTTAAGATAGTGCTGAACACGGTGGAAGCCCAGTACCATCAGTGCAAGAGGATTCCGCCCATGATCGTCATGTCACGGCCGAGGGGTGAGTCACTCACCATCTACTCTTTGAAACTTTTAAAGGATCGCATTTTCGAAAATCTCTCCCTATTGCATCTCCAAGGGTGTCTAATCAAAGAAGGTTTCCTCCAAATTTAAAATTTCTAGGCAGATTATTTTATTGGTATAGAAATTATCTGACTGCAAACCGTATATGAGACAAGGTCACAAACTATACTTGATTTCCTATAAATTAGGATCAAGAGATGCCTCGTGGCGCTAGTGATTAAAAGTACTGCAGTTGACTTCCTTGACTTCGGATTGCACTCTATGGCGCCGTGGTTAATACCACGAACAATGAACAATACAATTGCAATACAATTACAATACAATTATAGTCTAGTATCGATAATGACAATGTATCAAATGCGCATCTCTGGTAGTGCGTTACAGATTGCGGATTGCGATTAATAATTATTGTAAGATGGATTGTAGTGGTAGGTCTCTTCAGAGACTATTCTTTTCTTTCGATTCTATTCTTTTCTTCTTTATTTTTTTATATTTTTATTTTTCACATCTTCATTCTTAAATTACTTTAATCACACCACGGTAACGATTTTTCCAGACCTCAGCCAGCCGTCTCTAAAGACGGAGCAGCAGGAACAGGTCCGGCCGGAGCCCCCGGCGGCGGCGGCGTCGGGCTCCCCGCTGGCCGCCACGGCCGCCAAGCACAAGCTGCAGCACAAGTCGCCGGCGCACATGCACACGCACTGGGAGGAGACGCACAACACTAGCAAGTATGTGTGCTAGCTTGGTAACTGGGCAAATTCGCTGCTTTTCAATTTTCTTCTCTCGTCTTCTCTTCTTTAGGTCACTATAAAACTCTCCTGGTTAAGAACAGGTGACCTTGTTTTCAACATGTCTTTTTAATATCTATATCCTCTGTATGGGTTATATGTTGAAATTACAATTACAAATTTCTAAGCAATAGAAAATTATTAGATAGAAATTCTATCGGGCGTTTTGGAAGCAGTGCTTATCATCCCTATTCTAAACCTAGCGTGTTCATTACATTCGAACATAACGACACAAAAAATAAACAGAGGCCAAACGATAAACAAAAAAAATTTTTTATACAAAAAAATGGTTTACGGCTAATTTTAATTTGTTTCAGATATCAGCAATGGAGCTTAGAGCAGGAATCGTCGGAGAGCGAGTTGATAGCCATCCCGGAGACCAGCGACAAATCCGACACCACGGTCCATGGAAGCACTGCACCTGTATGTATTGTATAATCGATCCCGCCACGCCCATTACGTTACGTTTCGAACAATAAGTCGTACGATGATGTGCCCTGTTACCTGTTATATTCCATCTCTACGCATGAAGACATTTGCGTCTACATTTCGTGTTGGCGTCGATATCAGCAATGAAACGGCAATGGAGTTTTTTTTTGGATGAGCAAGGTTCTTTATCTGATCATCTTTGTAGCCATTTCTTTTATTAAATTTAGTATTTAGATGGTTGTTTCAAACGAATGCTTGTATTTCAGGGATCATTCGACGATCCATCTCACTACGAAGACCCGCCTAAAACTGAAGCTACAGCTGGTTTCATTGCGCATCCAACTCTTAACAAAATGGTAAGGTTTCCACTTAGGGTTCTGGTTTGGTTTCTGTCAATTTGCATAAAGGCCTGTTCAAAATAAGCGATACCGTAGATATAGAGATAGTACTAACCAGGTATTCGCCCAGGAATCTACGTAGCGCAGACGCAGTTCCACGTGTAGTTAATTAGTGTTTGAAATTACTTGCCTTATTTATGCAGCCTACAATCGGATCGCGTTCTGGGCAGCAACTGTCGACCAGTTCTTCTGTATCTATCGGCAGTGATTCTTCTAACCTGTAAGTATATTGTTGTCTTCTTCCTTCGATGTTTCAAGACGCTATGATGGCCGAGGGGCTACTAATGCTCTTAGCTACCAACGACATAAAGTTCAATCCTCGACGAATAACTTCTCGTAAATTATGTGCGGATTTCCATTGCTCCGTGCTTCGGATGACACGTCAAGCCGTCAGTCCCAGTTGTTTTGGATTGGAAGCAGTCGAGCATTCGTTAAGTCAGATGCTCTTAGGCGGCCTGACAATACATGACACTAAAGGCCTAGTCACTATCTTATGACAAACAAGATGCTATAACGGGCTGGTTTGATTGAAATACTTCTACCATGATCTGTGTCCATGTGTTTGTGTGTATCGACAAACGACAGGGTTCGTACAGAAATTATTATTACTCGCAGGAAATCAACGCCAATGAGCGGACAGTCTGTAGAGATTTGGCCAGACCAGCTGCACGGACACCCTACCTCGCCGCGTGCCAAGATACTGGGCAAACAGAAACGCATCATTGGTAATCTTGAAAATATTTTTTGTAGGACTGGATAACGATTGGAATCCAATGGTACTCTCTTGGGGCTAATGTCTGTACACGTCCGGGTGGTGAGCCGACTCCGAAGCATGAGGTTGCAGGCTCGATGCCCACGCAAGGCAAATATTTGTGTGAATCACAGGTATTTGCTCCTGGGTGTTGGTGAGATCCTAGTTCAAAGAAAATACGAAATTTAAGTTAGGGATCCGGATCTGTCTATGTACTTTGTGATCCTGATGAATTATTTATTAATTATAATGACTAAATGGCTACCTACTACTACAATAACTTTACATTACTGTTTTTTTTTTCTTTAATTGTAAAGGGGGTAAACCCTTCAAATTATAACCAGCTCAGTAGGTCTTTGGTAAATCAATTTCAAGTTGGGTCCAGCAACATGATTGATCATACGAGTCTTAAATCTATCTCCAGTGGGTAGCAGTACTTCCCCTGACACGGCGCCATCGTCCTGTGCTGAGCAGGTCGCGCGCTCGCCTACTCACCACCACATCAAGAGTCCCGGTATGTTCGTTTACATAAAGAAGAATTTTGATTTTGCCAAAGATATTTCGGTCTTTGAGCTTCATAGGTGATCTGCAATTGAGGGCCGCCGGCGTGGACAGCTAAAAGAAAAACTTAAAAAATTGTAAAGAGTTTAGCCAAAAGTTTATTAAGGTATTCTGCATCATCATCATCTGCAAGAATATCTTTGCCAGATATTCAACCACCAGGCAGTCGCGTGAAAACAATACTGTGTTCGGGTTTGAGAGCACTGTTTCTAGCCAAATTACTTTGCATATGAGACTTAAGAACCGACGTCTCACGGTGACGAGCGCAGTGCTGTGCCGTGCAAGATGTTGTGATGATACGCTATTGATATCCATCTCTGGCTCACCGTTGTATTAAAGAGTTACGGATCTAATTAACATATATCAAAATCTTCAGAGCAGAAATTGTACTCAATTATTTTGGCATAATGTGAGTTTCCATCAATGAGCAGACAGGCAGACAATCGCAGACTGAACTCGCGTCGGCTTTGACTCCAATGAATTGGCGACCTTGCAACTCATCCACTATTATATCAATAAGCTCACTTTATAATACCATCAGCTAAGAACACATTGTTAACTCCTCAGTGAAAGGCGTAGGGTACACATACGCGTCGCCTGAGTCTCCACTTTCCAAGATGGAGGTGGCGTGGCATCCGGCCCCCCACCACCACGCGGCGCCGCACCAACCCTTCCACATCCCACCACAGGAGAGGTACGATAACGATGGTGATGATGATAATGATGATGATGATGATGGCAATAATCATAATGATTATGATGGCTTCCTTGTCATATTCTACAAAGGTGACGTTTTTGTTCGGTTCTTAAAGTGCGTCCTGATAAAGCTCGCTTGACTAATCCTAGTTTTCAACATGCCATCACAAACGCGGCAGTAGAGCCCATCAGCACTCCTATATGAGTAATCGTAGTATATAGTACTGTACAAGTGTACAGTTACCCTGAGAAGTAGTTGTCCATGTTTCAATTTACAATTGATTTTTGCACCCGCGAACAATGCGACTCCATATTGACAAACGTGTTTATTATTCCAGGTTGCTGCCAATAGGCCCCAAGCCCAACAAGGAGCAGTATCCCGTGTTCAACGCACTGGTGGATCGAGTGCGGGAGGCACTGAGCTTGCCGCCAGGTCATATAATTTATCTACATAGCTTACGCACTACTTTACTTAACGCATTTCTCCACAGAAAGCATCTCCGTGCTCAGTTCACGTCCACACTGATCATGCTAATAAATCCTCCATCGTTACACTTGCTAATGATGGTGTTATATCGTCGATGTATGTGGTATTGCAGACGATTTAACCGACAAGACGGATTCGAGCCGGTCGGAGCAAGAGCCGGCGCCCTCGGCGCGGCCGCAGGACTTGCGCAACAAACTGCCGCCCGACGGGACTAGGTTCGTTGCATACAAGTCTATTAGCGTCGCTTCAATCGGAGGCCATGTCTAATGTGACAACCCCGCGTATGTCCAGGTCCCGCGGCGTGTCCCCGCGGCGGCTGGCGCGGCAGGCGGCGCAGATGGGGTCACCCCCAGCCCCAGCGCAGCAAACTCCAATCAGCAATGGTACGGCTTATTGAGCAATACAACTAATCTCAGCTTACGTCACAGATGCATCGTCCTGTAGAGTTTTAAATCATTGGAGAACATATTTCTCTGGCGTTGAATTAACTCGTCGAATTATTTATGAAGACCTTGTTTCAGAGAGTACGTGCGAGACAAGCGGCGCCTGGTGGGAGCAAGAATCACGTGAAGGGCGCCGCGCCGCGCACGCCGGCACGGCTCCTCGCCCTGACACCACGCTGTGCTACAGATGTAAGTGATGCTTTATGTCTTCGAGAAATCCAGTCACGAATAGTCCATCGCCATAGTTGACTGCATCATCTCTTTACGAAAATTCCCGTTAAGTCACTCCGCCACACTTATCTCCAATATTATTACATATCAGTGGATCATGCCCTAAAGTATTAACATTTTAAAGGTGGTGAATGTGGAACAGCGGTGGAACAGTATAGTGATGAAGAATTAGGCTTGTGCGTAATCACACTTGCCACCTTCGTACACCGAGAGCCAGCCGCCGCCGCGCCGATGTTGCCAGCCTTACTGCACAATGTTACCAGGTTAGAAACATAAGTAAAACGATTGATAAAAATACAACTCCAAATTGCATACTTAGCTATTTTAACTCATAAACAGTTAACCCTCACGAAACATCTCAGCCCCGTCTTGTACCTTAGACCGTTTTCTTGCACCTCAGACCCTGTCTATCACCTCAACCTGTCATACCCCCCCCCCCCCCCCCCCCTCTTTCATTCACTTTAGCCTCCTATTGTGCACCTCAGTTCCCTGTCTGCCACCTCAGCCGATTATATAGCTCGTTCTGGAAGTTTATTGAAAATGCTTAACTCCCCCAGGGTTGTCCAGCTCGGGAACTACTCGTGGCAGGCGGAGACCAACACGCGGCTGCCAGGCAGTGCCGTGTTCGTGGCACATCAGTTCCTGCGCTGCGTGCTGCATCAGCTCGCACCCAACAATGTCTTCCTGCAGATATTCCTGCAACGGCAGCCTGGTACGTCGTGCTAACGGAGTATTCAAGGTGGCTTTCTTAAAAAGAACTGTTCCAAGCCTTTCTATACTACACGTACACTTATAAGTCTACTGTTCAGAATGCCACGTAGGGTACGTGGCAATAGAATCATAAATACGAAATTTCGTTTTGCCAGCCATTTGCGCTCTCGCGAGGTTTTAACAATTAACAAGGTTCGCCGTTGACGGACACATCAAAGAGGACATCATCATCAACTAATAATTTTATATAAAAAAAACCACTCACACTAAAAAAATATCTTGCATATTGGAATCTAGGCATAGATACTTGCACATTCTATAATACTCCTAAAAGGTCATTCGAGAATCAATATTTTTTTTTATTTAAATCTTTTCTCTTTCAGAAAAGCAGCGTCAGATGTTCTTCAAGAGCATCGCGCAAGCCTTCGTAGACTTCAACGAGCTTTACCCCTGCGGGCCCCTGCAACTAGTGGTGGAACATCTCAACAGCAAGAAAACCCTGCCCATCGATGTAACCATCCTTAACTTCTTTTACTCGACTTCCCAAACAGCCAATGTAGCTTACGTCGCTCTCGTGATTGTGCCGAATATAATGATGAACATTTATCAAAATTCATCAAGCCGTTTAGGTTGAAGGACGCGCCAAAGGAACATACATACAAACATGTGGGTGAGAAACGTAACATTCCTAAGCGCATTCGAGTAAACAAAACTAATATTACAGACTGATTATAGTCGTATAGTTTTGCCAAACTGGTTTTAAAATTATTAATACCTATAGGATTTTTGGCCGCTATCTAACTTTTTCACTGTCTGTCTTCGTTTATTTTTCTTCACTTATCCATTTGTTCTTCATTTTCCTTATTTATATTCCTTACACGCAAAAACAGTTTTCCATTTTTACGTATTTTTCTAAGCTTATTGGAATTACAGGTTGGCAGTAGAATATCTAGAAAAGGTGTAATGCTCTAGTTAAAGAGACCTGCCGCAACAGAGACAAATAACATTATTTCATCCAACAGCAAATCACCGTGATAGCTGGCAACATCGCCATGTACCTGGAATGCCTGGCGCCCGAAGTCCTAGGCCCGCAGTCCGCGTGCGGAGCCCTAATCCAGCAGCTAGAGACGTTGTTCCGGAACACCGTGCTACACCTGCCACAGTTGGACGACGTTCTACCGCTTTTGCGTGCCGCTACAGCAGCTTTGAAAATACCGGCGACAGCTCAGCATAAGGTAAGCACAGGTTTTGCCATTTATTCACTTCAGGTGCCAAATTCATAGCTCTCAAAATGGCCAATTCTACAGCGGCCTAAGTAGCTCTCATAATCGACGATGAACGAAATGAATGAAATGAACGAAATAAATGAAATGAATGAAATTAACGACATGAACGAAATGAACGGAATTAATGAAATGAACGAAACGAATGAATAGGAAGACATAATGAATGAACGTAATTTTAAGCGGCATGCCGGGTACAGCTAGTTTCCCATAAACGAATTAAAATTGCTTCTCATTTCCCCCACCAGAGCATCTTGGAGCCAATCTCGAAGATCATCATCTACGGCATCCAAAACTTCGTCCTCAAACTGAGCGTCATCTCGGAACTGAGCGTGGCGTGCGTCCGCGTGTTCAGCCGCGACCGCGACAAGTTGCTCGTCTGCCGAGTGCTGGTCTTCGAGCTGGTGCATGCACTGAGGACGAAGACTACAGTGCCAGATGACAACCTGTTCATACTGATACAGTTCGTGCTGCAAGGTAACGCATTTCCCTTATCAAAACATCTTGGGGTTGATCTCAAAACTCATAACCTATGCCGCAGATTCTACGGCATCCACGAACTAAGGACCTCAATTATTACGGTGCCAAACGACGTAGCCGTGGCCATATGCCGCAGTGAGGCTACGACATTATGATACTTAAAAATAAGCACGAAGCAGAGACTGAGCGATAATCTCCCTCTGACAGGTCATGGATGCAACCTCCTCCTGCCCCCTCAGCTGAACACAGGTGACCTCCTCACTGCGGGACCAGCCGGTCCGGAGGCGCGGGAGGTCAGCGCCGGCGCTTTGGAGTGCATGAGGCAGTATTTGCCAGATATGATCGAATTACTACAAGACCCTCATCTGTTGAACAAGATTAAGGTAAAGGTTTTTATAAGATACTAGCTGTACCCTGGCACGCTTCGCTGTGGCACATTCGCACATTCGCTGATATGTAACCGATGAAATAAATAGATAAAAACAATCCATGATGCGGATTATATATCATGCTAAAATTTCAGCTCGATCGGTGTAGAACTTTTTGAGTTTTTGAAGCGAACACAAACCGACAAAACATTTATATATATATATATATATATAGATACTAGGCTAGCCTTTGATCGCTCTCTCTCTATAAAGGATCGGGTGGCGTTACTATTATTGTTATTACTTCTTCTCTTCTCTTCTCTTCTTCCAGGGCTCAGTATCCAAGTCCATAGTAAACCGTAACCTTATCTGCCTGAATGAAGACACCCTCGGCGCCATCGTTAAAGGTGGCATTGCGCAGTACGTCGCCATGGAACTGGCCTTGGAACACGGGGACGGAATCAACCGGGGAAGGCAGGACCGTGGTCAACCGGGCAGGCATCTGATGCCATGGTTGAGCTCTAACTTACCTGGGTAAGAAGTTGGGAACATCCTCACAATAATTATTTATCCGACAGATAACCAGAGTAACCGATATAACTCAAATGATTAGCTATATGAAGTGGTTGTGGGCCGCTTACATCTCAATAAGAACCGCCAAATGAGTTTTAAAGTGGAGACCGCGTTTAGGCAAAAGTAGTGCAGGACTCCGATGACTAAATGTAATGACGACGTGGGAAACACGGCTTGCAGAGACTGGACATAGAGAGCCATAGATTGAGCGTTCACTAGGAAAGGCTTGCATTGAGCAGTGGAAGAATATAGGCTGATGATGACTATGATGTTGCAGGAACCGCGAAGTGTGTGAATGCGTGGCGCGCGTCCGCTTGGTGTCGTGGCTGGTGATGGGCGCGCTGTGCAACTGTCGCGCGAACACGCCGCTGCGGCAGTGCGTGCCGCAGGACGCCACTTGTCACATCACTGACCACATACAGGTATCGTTGTTTGTCAACTGCGGTAGTGCATGGCGGCCTTAAAAACTCTGACACTAGTGTCAGAGTTTGTAAGGCCGGCCAAGGGCCTCTGACGTGGCTTAACGACTGGTATCAACCGGTAAAGATGCCTCCTTCATAAGTACTTCATAATTATATTACTGAAGATGCAGCTGGCTTATTATTATGACCGTCTATCAAACGATAGAAATCGCACTAAATTATTTCCATATATTGCGGTGATTTCGCTAGTGGCGCCAGTATCAATAGCAAAGTGCATTTATTCTGTAACCTCTTTGGACATCATGTTATTCTATGAACTTGTATACCTTACCTTCCAGACCATTATGTCTTCATACGTGGAACAAACCAAGCCAGCTGGGCAGCGCATGAACGCTCTGTTCCATGCCTTCGTCCTGTGCCAACTGTGGACCCTGTATCTAGAACAGCTCTGCAGCATCAGCTCGCCGGCGGGAGACGCGCACAACACTACCGTCTGTGTGTTACTGGACTTCTGGTGCAAGCTGGTGCCTAGCATCTTGCAAGTCACTGTTCAGTCCAAATTGGTGAGGTTTTCTTTGATCACTCACCTATAGAATCTCCTAGGTGATTAAGAATTTTTCGATAAGGAATCGAGTCGATTCGATTTAATATAGTTCACATTTCGAAAGTAAAATTTTCAAGGTATTCAGGACAATTGAGCTGAGGATTCTATTGGATCTCGACTACTCTTGATTGCGGTTAGTTTCTAAAGAAAACAATTATGTATTATTGTTAAGTATGCTAGTGGGAGAACGTCCGCCTTCGGGCACGTACCAATGTGTTTCTTGTTAAACATATTATGTACGTAAATATCACTCGCTTTTCGGGGAAGGAAAACATCGTGAGGAAACCCTCATACCTACCTGAGAATTATTTCGGAGGAAGGTAGGTATATTATCCACCAATTTCGATCGGGCCCCCGTGGTGGATTATAATAATAATAATAATTCTTTATTTCGGACACACGGATCCATAGTGAGACATTTTACAATATAGAAAGAGAATAGTATTAAAGTAAGAATTAAAGTAAAGTAAAAGTAAATTTGTATACACAAAAAAAAAGTAGATATAAAATGTAAGTAAGTACAAGTTATCATGTATCAGGTGGCAAGCTCCACCCACCGTCGGTACGTTGTCGTCAGCACTAGCCTCTCTGCCAAGCTCCTAATAATTACATTTTGGCACGCCTCAACTCTGGACATGAAGGAAGCTATCCTTTTGCGATGGATGGCATTGAATGTGTCGACACGAGCCTCCGCGTACATTTCTGAAGCGCTACAGTAGCGTTTTAAGCCCATCAGTCGTCTGAAAATATTATTATAGGCCACCCGTATACCATCTATCTATCATCCATTATAGCCTAATCCTCCTCACGATAGTGACGGGAGACCCGTGCCCAGCAGTGGGACGATATGGGTCGATGATGATGATGATGACGTAACGTATGAGGTCACGTGAGAACATTCCGCGATTCGCCAACGCAGCAAAAGGAGTCAAATACATTAAGCGTATTTTAGGTGACTTCAGTAACTCACTTCGGGCCAAATGTACACTAATTTAGGTCAGGCTTTAGAAATGTAATATTTAAAAAACTAATTTTACACAATAATTGTAATTCCTAAGTATGTACTTAACACGTTCACTGCCGAAAACACAACTGTTGTGTTTTTCATAACCTTCCGCGAGTGCGGGATAACACAACTGTGGTGTTAGCTGTATGGGAAAACACTACGGTGTGTGCAGAGCCGCACCCGTGGCTAGACAAGAAAATCAGCTAAGCAGTCAGTGTTACAAACAAATCATTATTTTCTTTAATTCCAGCTGGCCGAAACTGTAAACTTGCATTTCCTGAGCTTACTGGAATCGCTACTGGAATGCAACTCAACCGTCCTGAACAAGCTGTTGCCTCTGTGGACGCCTATACTACACTCGCCGCTATTTACCGTTAGTGGTTTTGCCTTTATAATAGTCAAAGGATATTGTGAATATGCAGTTATAGCCTAGTGGGAAAACGTCCGAGTTTCTTCTTCTAATCCCAATGAGGGCGAGTTTTTAATTGAAAAAGTGGACCTCAATAGTGTGCTATATAAAATTGACGGAAAATTAATTAGTATTCATGTTTTTTTTTTAATTTTTTCTTGTCACTTGGACTTCCTTAGATCTTCAAAAACCCTAGCAAGCATAACGGATAAAATATTTGAAAAAAAAAAACAAAAATATTACTTACAACTAGCAAAATCACATTTCATAATATAGTAAGTATGTATAATTATTGTTCATTTTCGCAGATGCCTCGCCACGTCTCGCAGCGCCTGTCCGCGTGCCGCGAGGTCAAACCCGAGCCTGCCGGCGGCATTAACTCCGGCCCTAGCACTGCCATCGGCAGTGCCTGCCCAGCCACTGCCGCCAGCACTGCCGGCGGCGTCAGCGCTGAGGCGCGGCAACAACGGAGACTACATCGACTACTGGCTAAGATGGCGCAATTAGAGCTACAACCACACTCGTTCTACTTTATATAAGTTTGACTATGACATCTACTCTGGCATTGGCATTGCCAACAGCACTGCCAGCGCTGCAACAACGCAGACTGCATTGACAGCTAACAAAGATGCTGGAATTAGAGCTAAAACCACACGCGTTCTACTGCACATGAAATTAAATGTAAAATCGACTCAAGCTTTTGCATTGCCAGCTCGGCCATTGCCGCCAGCACTGCCAGCGCAATGACAGCGGAAGCAAAATGGTGTAGTTAGAACTACGCGCACGTTTTAAATTGAATAAATCTGATGTGACATAAAATAACTCTGGCAATGCCACCAGCATTGCCAGCCTACCGTAGAAGATTACTCCAAAATACCTTTGTAATGATATACAAGTATTTACTAGATACAAACGGGTCTTATTCGCGCACAGATTAGTATAAATATGCAAGTATTCGATATTTCGGTGTTCAGTGGACGAGTGTTTACTAGCAAATGAATGTGGAAGAAATAGGGAAATATTACATAGAAGTCCTAATTACGTACAAACTTACTTAGTATAAGTAGGAACAGAAAAAATATATAAAGCTAGATAGGTCAATTGTGTTAAGTTTCTGTTATATTGTGTCAAATCAATGTGTCAAATGTTAGTAAATTAAAAAGTGGCGGTGATTTGTTATAATATGTAATGAATTTTACTGAATTGTTTTTGTATGATGAATAATATGAATAAAGTGTAATATTGTATGTTATTTTTCTGTTTTTTATTTGCCTTAACGTAGATGGACAATGCAAAGAAGTAATATTGTTTAAACCCGAGCCTAACTATTCCCTATATAAATATTTTGAACTCCTATTTCAAGCATCACGCGTGAACGGCTGAACCGATTTCGTTAATTATTTTTTTTGTAATTTTTATTGTCTGGTGAAGGTTCTTATGAAGAGAAAATTTGGTAAACTTAGATAAAGATAAAGATTCATTTATTTGCATAAACACGTGCGTTTACATGCATAGTTACAGTAATTAAATAACAATGCATGCAAGATCTTATAAAATTCTAAGTAAATGTACAAACATGTTTTGCCTTATTAGGCGTGCAAAATTTTGGAGAGATGGCCGATAAAGAAATATAGATACAAGTTAAAACAAAAAATAAGTATAAAATAAAATAATAATATCAAATGTCATTCGCCACCAAATGAACCAAATTTTATAATAGTATAATGTCAATTTTTAAAATTATGTCAATGTAAATTTTAAATTTATACAAATAAATACAAATAAGTCAAACAATGTAATTGGTCAATGGGTATTAAGCTAATTAAATGTATCGTTTAGAAATTCATTGATATTATAATAACATTTCGCAATTAATAAATTGACAATTAATAAACTTGCAGGGAAAATTGTGAAATTTGGGAAAACTGAAAATGACATTTTTGTTTCTCAGACATTCTCTATGACATTTTTGTATACACTAACGAATTGACATTTGTTTTTTCGCGATCTTCAATTATGGGAAAAACGAAATGATTTCGGGAAAACTGGAATAACACGGGTAAAACCACGGGGCGCAGCTTGTATTCAATAAAAGTGTTCCTAAATAAAAACTCGCAAAGATATTTAACTGCATATTATTATAAACAAGAAGTCAAATTCAATGCTATCCCATCTGGTTATATAAAACTAACTAGCCGATCCTGCAATTTAACCAAACCATTAAACTCAGAAACTACCTAAACCTTAAAAACCAGACAATAAAGTTCAAATGGAAGTCCACGAACGCAGATGTATCGCGGTTTCCGAAGACAGATTATGAATGTTTTGTCTTGCTTTCGATTAACCGCTCAGAGATGAGAAATAGAAACTTCCCACGGTGCGGTCGGTCAGCTTTTGTCTCATCTCGTTGTTCAAACGTGATCGATTCGATCAAATCATTTGTCTTTCGGATAAGTTCAGAAGTTGCAGGTGTATACAACAGGCAGGTAATGAAGCTAGAACAAGATAGGTATAATTATAAGAGCTTGAATACCTAAAGAATAGTGGCCTATAATTACTCGTATGTGTTGCAAAATGATCATTCAAACTATAATCTGAAAGTCTTCAAGTCGAGAGTGAATAGGTATCTTCTAGGCAAGCATGCTCCATCCTCGACCGTGTCGACGCTTACCAACAGGTGAGACTGCGGTCATATGCTTGCCTATTCTGCAATAAAAAAAAATGATTTTATGAAAAACTTTCAGCACATATCCAGTATAGATACAAATAGATTGGTACTAATATCTCTATTTCAATATCTTTTATTCAATTTATTATCAAACTAGCTGTGCCCTGCCACGCTTCGCTGTGGCACATTCGCACATTCGCTGATATGTCACTGATGAAAAAAATAGATAAAAACAATCCTTGATGCGGATTATATATCATGCTAAAATTTCAGCTCGATCGGTGCAGAACTTTTTGAGTTTTTGAAGCGTACACAAACCAACAAAACATTTTTATATATATAGATTAGCTGAGCTTTCATTAACTATCATCTCACAAGAACCTTTTACGGGATGAAAAGTATCCCTTATTGTATGTATCCAGGACCCAAAGTATCTATATATCAAATATCATTAAAATCCGTTTCTGATCCTATTCGGGAAAAACTTTCAGTTTTTAAATTCTAAAAAGGTCAATAAAATTTACGATCAGGCATCGTACATAATATAATAATAGACCTTTCACTCAAATTGAGGCTTTCATTTTGTAATCACAGATAGAAGCTTCAGTTTTATAAATTCGTTTAGATAATGTAACATTACGAATAACAAATTTTTGATCTCATAAGATACCTTAAGTTTAGAAGTATCAGAGTGACGAGCGCAATGCAGTGCCGCGCTAGATTACGCAATGCAAACTAGTGAGTGGCACTGCAAAAGTTATAGGTAGGCGTAGTGCTTTCTATCTGGTGAACCACTGGGCCTTTATTCGCTACGCCACATGACATTCCTTGGTGAAAACGCGGGATGGCATAACGCCCTTGAACCTTAAAACTCGAATCGCGCTAGCTTTCCGCACTTTATTTTGACAACTCAATTGACAGTTCGTAACGAGAGCGGTACGAGTCTACGTGCTTATAGAAAATAAGGGCTCTGCTCGTCCATTACACTGTAGTACAAAGAAAAAAGTACAAGAGCTATCGCTAAACAGAAGCGCTCTAGTTCTTTTTTTGCAATTATTCTTTGTGAGTTTGTATTTTTTGTAAATGGCAATAAATCCAATTCGACTTCGTTTCAATGCACACATATTATTGATTTGATGTCCATATAAATTGCTAATATTTATATCAATTTAGAGTGAAACATAAAAATATGCAACAAAAAATTAGCGGTAACGTATAATTATGTATGTAACCTATAAATAATGGCTATCGGCGCTCCACTTTCTTAATACTCGTAATTCAACTATAAATTGCACCGATAAATTGCAAATATCTAAATAAAGCTTTAAATAATAGCGTGTATGAATATCAAATTGATTGTTTGTTAGACCATATCTATATATATATATAAATGTTATGTTGGTTTGTGTGCGCTTCATAAACTCAAAAAGTTCTGCACCGATCGAGCTGAAATTTTAGCATGATATATAATCCGCATCAAGGATTGTTCTTATCTATTTTTTTCATCAGTGACATATCAGGGAATGTGCGAATGTGCCACAGCAAAGCGTGGCAGGGTACAGATAGTTATATATAGAAAGATAATTGTAAGCAATTTAATTATAATGTAATGTAATGCATACGTTTAAAAGGCATATCAAACGATTTATCCAAGAACTGAAGCAATCATAATAACTACCTACCTATTCAAATAAACTAAAAACTAAACCTAATCTAATAAACCAATACCAATGAGAAGACATATCTGACGTTCTCAAAATTTTGGCTGCATTGCCCCGTTGTTTGGCAATGCAACAACGCGGCACTGCAAAAAATAGTAGTTTGGCAATGCAAATCTTGCATTGCCAAACAAGGTCACAATGCAGCCAAACGTGGCAAAGGCCAGTATTTTGGTCAGATCAGTAAAAGGTAACACAGGAATACTTCTAATCCTAATTAATCCGGCAAGTAAGTAGTAGTGTGCAACCTTTACTGTGTTTGAAGCCAAATTACTGGGCATATGAGACTTTGGAGCCGATGTCTCAGGGTGACGAGCGCAGTGCGGTGCCGCGCATGATTATGCAATGCAAAGTTCTGGTGGCACTATAACTGTTATGTACAGGCGCAGCGCATACCGTCAGGTGAAAGACTTGCTCGTCTCGTCATGAGTCAAATAAAAAATCCAGTACCTAGCTTATTTAGACAGAGATTCGTGAGAAGATAATATCAGATATGGTCCCAATCTCTAAAGTAAATATTACAATACTTCAATTCTATCAGTAAACAATACTCGATCTAGGTCAAAGGTTTGCTCATCAAACTAATTGAACAAAACAATGTTGTAAGGGACATACGTACAGACAGACGGGCAGACGTGGGTGGTGGATGTAATGTTATGTACAGTTATGTAATGGAGCTGAACTAATTGGTCGAAGCTTTCTCAATTCGGTATTGTTCCCAATGAATCATTAATATAGATTAAGATTCAATAAAATAATTAATCGATGCAACTAGCTGTGCCCGCGACACCGTCCGCGTGGAATTTAATATCTTCGAATTTTTCTAGAATAGAAGTAGCCGTAGTTACTCCTTATGTAGTGGGAGGCCTCTTCTGCAAGATACCGCTTGGGGAAATATTCATCCACCAAGCAGTAGTGTGCAAACATTACTGTGTTCCGATTTGAAGAGCACTATTTCCAGCGAAATTACTGGGCATATGAGACTTTAGAGCCGATGTCTCAGGGTGACGAGCGCAGTTGCGGTGCCGCGCATGATTATGCAATGCAGGGTTCTGGTGGCACTGTAACTTTTATAGGCAAGCGTAGCGCTTACCATCGAAACGACTTGATCGTCTCGTCATTCAGTCAAATAAATAAAAAAAAAACCTAAACTTCTCAATTTTTTTTTCTTTTTGCCTTTACTTTATCAGCATTGGAAAGCTCACAAACGGAGCCACAAATAAGCTATATTGATGAGTGACATCTACTAACAATAAAGTTCTTCCCACGCAGGCCAAATAGGTGAAATTGAGCGCAACATCAACAATAGGAAAGAACTAACATCCATAAATATAACAATTTGGCCGCAATGATCTGAAACTGGTTCATTAAGAGCTTCCATTGTGTTTAGCAATAAGGAGATAGAATTGTATTGCTTCTTAAATCTCTTCTCGGTAGTAAGCAGATCTCACCAAAATCAGCTGTTAACTCTATATGATGTCTAAACCGATAATGAGCTAAATAAAAGATGCTCAAAGTCGGCTACAGTTTCTTTAGAGAGACTTTTATTTTTTTTTAAGGAAAAAGTATATAATTATAATCATCATTAACCCATAACGTCCCACTGCTGAGCACGGGTCTCCTCTCACTTTTATGAGGAGGTTTAGGCCATAATCCACCACGGAGGCCCGGTCCGGATTGGTGGATAACATACCTACTTCCGAAATTATTCTCGGGTAGGTGTGTGGGTTTCCTCACGATGTTTTCCTTCACCGCAAAAGCGAGTGATAGTTACGTACATATGCTTTTACAGAAACACATTGGTACGTGCCTGCACTGGGATTTGAACTCACGTCCCTCTCCTTGGATGGCGGACGTTCTCCCACTAGGCTACCATCGCTATTTTAAACATTCAAAATTTCATGGAAGTCGGTTCAGCATTATACTTACTGCAAACAAACGGACGACTCTAGATATTGGCATGGGAGATCCTTGTACCGATGTGAATTCATTAAAGCGTAAAGTTTTAACACGTTCACTGCTGATAACACAAATGATGTGTTTTTTATAACTTGCCGCGAGTACAGGAAAACACATATGTTGTGTTAGCTGTACGCGAAAACACAACGGCGTGTGCTGATCCGTTACCGTGGCTAGACGAGAAAATCGGCTCAGCTGTCAAAGGGTTAACTAAAATGTCGTTGCATAGCACATGCAAATCATTACATCGCTTTCACGTGCAGTCGGTTTAACCACTTGCCGCCGCGTGTTAACGAGATCAGCATAATCCGATGAGATTGTTGTCGTTATATAATGATGCAGTATATCGCATTGTTATAGGTAAGGCGGCGCTTACATCGGGAGATATTGGTGCTCGATAATTAATACAGAAGCCTTACTGTACGTACGGTACGTAACAAACTTTCTGCAGCCCGCGGTTTCGCCAACGTAAATCCAGTCTCCCGCAAGAATTCTGCATTTCCCAGGCTATAAACAGCCCATGTGTGATGAACAGAAATAAAATTAAATATCGGAAAAAATATTTAAAAAATGGCATTTTGAGAGTTTATTACGATAAACCAAAAAAGATTTTATTTTTGTTATCTTCATCATCAGCAAATTAGACAACACATTCAACCCACTGCAGGGCATAAGCCTCCTCCTCCTCGTCCTCATAAGTTTTTAATATAATTAGTATTTATTGTTATCCCATAGAAAAAAAACACTTTTCGGTTTTCCCAATACTCCCACTTTTTTTTATCTGAATCTAGTCCTGACAGTAAAAAACACAACAAACAATTAACCGAATTTATCCAGCCGTTCTCAAATTTTCCACTTAGCTATCTCCACCTTAAAAAAAATTAGCAACACAATCCACCATATCCTGCTCAAAATATTTTGAATCTAGAATTCATTTAAAAAAAAATTACTATCTACCAGTTTACACCAAGCTCTATAAAATCTACAAACCAAAAACCAACTGTGTCAAAACCTCCAGAAAGTCTAACACTGAAAGTCTAAGCAGACACGCGCGTGCCTAATCCAAGCAAACAATACCAAAATCCAATCTGACACACAATGAGCATTCATCCTAACAATGCAAGCTGGTGGAAAAAGCTAACCGCAGCTGCCAGCCGGCGCTTGCGTCACAAATGTCATAATAACCATTATTACAGAATATCTTAAGCCATATAAGATTGACTATGCATGCTCTCGCTTACCCCTCTACACAAATTAGAAAAATAAAAAAATAAAAAAAATAATATAATAAAAAAAATTATAAATAAAAAGTTTCTACGCTAGTAGAGATAAATGAGTTTTCTTTTCCTGTTCGCGATTCAGGCATGAATGAACTTGACTACCTTTACCTTAGAACTAAATTTTTCAAACTCAAGCAATAATCAGTTACTCATTAGTTTAGGTGATGGTATCTGATTTATTTTTTATTATTCTCTATGTTTAATTGTACATGAGACTTAAGTGTTGGACTTGTAAAAGTCAGAGCCGGATTACCCCTATCGGGGCCCCTTGGCATTGCAATTCTCGGCCCCTTTACTTCACCCTTTTCTTAATTTAAATTTTTCTTTCTACAAAGTCGAGTCGATAACCATTCAACCATCTCTTCGAGTTTTGAAAAGAAGAAGTAATGATATTGAGGAAGTAAGTACTCTCAAGCAATAAAATTTTTGGATGTAATTTTTTTTATTCTTTGTGCGTGGCCGGCATTGACGTGGGCCCCTAGGCAGTTGCCTAATCCGCCTTATGGATAATCCGGGCCTGGTTAGTATAATTGCATTAATTTTGCCTACTTAAATCATCTATTCATCAGGAATAACAGGACAAGGAGTTATGACTTTTATAAGGAATCCGATTATATTGAAACCAATGATGACAAGCCCTCCATGCACTAAATACTGTGTTGGTTTTTAAAACTAGTCTGATTATGATTTAGTTTTCACGCCGACTGGTTGGTTGTACAGCTCTGCCGCCGTCTCTGTTGACTAGAATAGAAAAACTCTTTATTGTACACCAGAAACGAAAATAAACACAGTACAGAAGAATTACAATAGGTAAACAACGGTAGTACAATGGGCGGTCTTATCGCTGGACTAGATGTGACTGGCCCACTGATAGGGAAATCACTGCCAATAATTTCCCACATAGAAACGCAGGCGCCTAGCGCCAACCGCTTCTTTATTCACACGTCAAAGTGGATCACCTTTTTAGTGGTTTGGCGTTAATCATGCTGTTCACGCGACATGTCGGCGGCTTATTAATAGGGATTTTTTACCTAAATACGGCACTCGAAGGAGGTTTATGAGTTTAGCGGTTTATTTATGTGAGATGGCTGATAAAAACTGGATGCGGAGAGTCGAAGATCGGGCTCAGTGGCGTTCACTTGGAGACGCTTACTACGAACGGAGACGTTCATCTGTCGCTTTAACTAAATAACTTTTTTTTTTTTTTCCTTATTACTTTTCTAATTTTTGAAGTTATACTTCTTTTGGCGCGATGGAGAAAAATGATGAGAGTGAATTTTTACGAGTCGGGTTTTCCTTCCTGACGCTATAACTCTAGAACGCACGAACCGATTTCCACGGTTTTGCATTTGTTGGAAAGGTATCGGGCTCCGTGAGGTTTATAGCAAAGAAAATTCAGGAAAAATTTCAACAGAAATTTCTCTGCTCAGTTAATTTCATGAGACAAACCGGTATTGTGTTCACTGTGAAATTGTGAAAAAAAAGTAAAAAAATTAAGTTATATAATGCTTGGTAAGCGTTTATTCCTCACCACAACATTATTATAATAAGATTTACAATATAAAACAAAAGAAATTGTAAAGAAGAAAAAAGAAAAAATTCTCAAGAAGCATCAAACAATATTAAATTACAAACACACAAGCATACGTTTACATGCTACAAAAAAATAGTTGCAAATAAACCTCAACAATGCAGATTTGAAGCACCTTTCATGCCTAGTAGATCCACTACAATATTATCACCGATGCAAAAAGATGAACCAAATTTTAAAGAACATGCTCAACGTTATAAAAATGTAAGAATTAACCTTGAAAATAATGATTACTCTGATATAGATTCCTTTTATAAAAATAACAATATTACTTGTGATGAAGATTATAACAATATTCTTCGAGCTGGAATTAAACGACCAAGAGTGTTTGTCAAACGTCAACCTAGCGAACAGTGGCATAACCCCTTCAATCCTTTTGTATTTAAAGAAGAAAATAATATAATAGAATATAATAATAATATAATATAATTAGAAGTATAACTTCTAACGCGTGTACATAAGTATTTCTTATTTTTATTTTTTATTTGACTAAGTGACGAGACGACCGAGTCGTTCACCGGCTCTAAAATCTCATTACGTGTCTCTGTCAATCGCTGTGTGTCGCTGGAAACAATGCCCTTCAAACTGGAACACAGTAATATTTGCACACTACTGCTTGGCGGAAGAAGACGCCATGCTATGAGACGAGCAGGTATTTCAGCTGATAGCAAGCGCCAGCATGCTGAGTACTTTCTGTCTAGTGAAAGAATGTTCGCCTTCCAAGGAGAGGGTCGTGAGTTCAAATGCGAGTGCGAGCACGCAACAATGTGTTTCTTGGGTAAAAAATCGTTAGGTAACCCACGTACCCAAAAATAATTTCGGAGGTATGTGATCCTACTAATCCTACTAATATTATAAATGCGAAACTTTTTGAGAATGGATGGATGGATGGATGTTTGTTCCTCTTTCACGCAAAAACTACTGAACGGATTAAAATGAAAATTGGAACACAGATAGTTTATAACCAGGATTGAGTTATAGGGTATTATTTATCCAGATTGTATGTTTCCGTGGGACCAAACGGGAACTACGCCGGTGAAACCGCGAGGCGCAGCTAGTTATCTATAATTTATAAATGTCCTAGTAACTTCATAATTTAAAGGTCTCCCTATGACATCTGCTACATCTATATATATATAAATGTTATGTTGGTTTGTGTACGCTTCATAAACTCAAAAAGTTCAGCACCGATCGAGCTGAAATTTTAGCATGATATATAATCCGCATCAAGGATTGTTTTTATCTATTTATTTCATCAGTGACATATCAGCGAATGTGCGAATGTGCCACAGCGAAGCGTGGCAGGGTACAGCTAGTAATAAATAATTTACACTTACATGTACAGCGACATTATAAAAATAAACAATTTATTTTATATCTTAAAAGGGCTTATAAACGGCATGACCTTTACAGGGCCTTGTCATACTAACATTTTTTGATTAGGCCGCGCTTACACACCTAAATATTGCATATCCAAGACTTTTAGTGCTTTTACACATTGCCTATTATCATAGAAGAAATTTTATTACTATACATAGAATGGACCCTCTCTATCCCCCGATCCGCTTCTCCACTCCTTTACCCGCATTTCGGAGGTAAGGCGGGAGGTCAGTCAATTTTACACGCCTAAATGACAAATGACGATGGATATGAATCTCCATACTAGCGGGTTGTCTTTTGTTTTGGTCGCGTAGTATCTTCGAGTACTTATTATGCATTTGGCGCGCGTATAAACGTCATTTAGATGGGTGAAATGTCAAATCAATCATTTATAAGGAGTGTCGGGGGTGTGCTATTATTTAGATTTGCAAGTAAATCTATGCAAATATTTTTGCAATACATGATAATGGCTATCGAAACCTCTAAAAGTTTACAGTGGATTGAAAATTGCCTATCAAACATGTAATGGTGTAATTTTATAGCTTCCGTGGCGTAAGTGGGCGATGAGCCGACTGTGAAGCGTGAGGGTGCGGGTTCCATTCCCGCACAGGGCAAGGGTTTGTGTGAACGGCTAGTATTTGCTTTGCGTTTGTATGTTTATGGGACTATGGATCTTGTAGTTCCTGATTCCATAGATACGGGGACCTTCACAGTCCGTTTCTAAACTTAGCACGTTTGCCACCTTCGGCCACATCGCACCAGGGCCTTTGTTCCCTATGATCACCTAGACTTGTTACGCTCTCGTTTTGAACTGTCAAAATAACGTGCGGGAAGCTAGCACGTTTCGACAATTTTTGGTTCAAAATAAGTTTAAAGCGCGTTATGACCATATTCGCGCTCTCTATCTTGTCCATCCAAAGATTGACTGGCAGAGATCGCTTTAAGCGATAAGACCGCCTATTGTACCTATTATGTTATATTTTTCTTTTCTCTTTGTTTTAATACATTTTGGTGTCAGTAAAAAGTTATCTATCTATCTATCTGTCTATGACATCAAGCGGTTTGGGCAAGAAATCTCATGTGGCGGCAAATGAATGGAACTCCTTGCCGGAGTCTGTGTTTCCCGATAGTTATAACCTGGGAGCTTCGATCCTGGGAGTCTTCGAGTCACGAGTGAATAGGTTGCTTCTAGGTAAGCGTGCACCATCGTAGACGGCATTGTCACTTGCCATCAAATGCCATCAAGTGGATAGTGGTCAAACGCGAACCTATTCATTAATTTAAAAGAAATGTGGCATAACGAATAAGGGCTCAAGTGAGATAGTGGTCAGATACTAGTCATTAAAGAAAAAAAAACGTTCATCATGTAATTTTTTTTTTTTTGAAGTTATACTTCTTTTGGCGCGATGGAGAAAAATGATGAGAGTGAATTTTTAATAAGTCGGGTTTTCCTTCCTGACGCTATAACTCTAGAACGCACGAACCGATTTCCACGGTTTTGCATTTGTTGGAAAGGTATCGGGCTCCGTGAGGTTTATAGCAAAGAAAATTCAGGAAAAATTTCAACAGAAATTTCTCTGCTCAGTTAATTTCATGAGACAAACCGGTATTGTGTTCACTGTGAAATTGTGAAAAAAAAGTAAAAAAATTAAGTTATATAATGCTTGGTAAGCGTTTATTCCTCACCACAACATTATTTTTTTCGTTTTGTTTTATTTCTGGTATATTAACAAATTTTATGTATAAATAAAAAAAAATAAAAAAATCTATACTTGTTTATATTAACCTTAAATGCTGAATGTTTATTTTATCTTTGATCTTAACTATTCGTTAAAATTTGATTTATTGATATTTCAATTATTTTTTATTATATTTTTATTAAAACAAACAAAATTTATTAAATAACTCTAAAAATAACGAGCACTGAGCTTAACATGATATATTTATATAAACATATATTTTCAATCTATTAAAGTAGTACTTGAAATAATCAAAAATAAATTCTCATAAATAAACTTAAATAAATTTTGATAAATAAATTTAAAATTTAAGTAAACTTAAATAGAACAATATAAATAATGTTCTATACTAATTCGTATCTATCTACCTATGATCTTTTGCGGGTTTCTCTGAAACTAATAATACTACATGATTAAATTTCAATTTCTGTTTTAGTTTCCGAGATGTCTGAAGATATTATTCAAAGAAATGCACAATACTGTAAAAAATATTATTCACGGAAAAAATCTGCAAATCAGGGGGTAGTGAAAAAAAAACTAACTCTGAGAAGTGTCGACAGTATAGACAACGAAAAAAATTGCTTGCACAACAAGTATAACTTCTAACGCGTGTACATAAGTACACACACTCTTTTTTTTTTAATTTTTTTTACATTCGGGGGGTCTTCGCCGATTTTCGTTACGGACAATGTATTAGATCCTATTGATTTAAAATGAATTCAATTCTTAAGCCGCATCTTGCGACTATTCACATTTTTGCGGTGCGAGCGAGTTGCGACACCGCTGCGTTTTAACTGCGATTTGTCAACGACAAACCTTCCCATAATTTTACAGCTTCACGAGTTCCTTATCTAACAAAATTAAGCCTTAAATTCAATTAGCTTAAGAGTCAACGTGTCAATTTTGTATAACTAAAAACGCTGTATAACTTGGTCTTTAGTTTCCACGTTTAAAGTTCCTTATCTCAAAGTGGTAAGGTCGAATATAAATTTTTAAATGATATTAAAAAGTTTTAAAATTACTGTGATTATATGAAAATATGACCTGAAGAGTCACGAATCTAGGTTTTCAACAGCAAGGACAGGTGTTGCAAGTTTAATATTATTTAGGTAATGATAGTTATTGCTAGTTGCGGTGAGCAGGGCGTCTAATCCAGTGACATTGACGAGCAGACCAACACCACAATTTAATTTTATTTAGTTGGCGTTTCATTTTGAGCTAATTTAGAAACTGGAGATGACTTGATAATAACTGACATTTTGTTTTAACGTTTTTTTGTTTAGGGGTGGGTGTTTTAAAAGTGTTTACGAAAACTTTTACGAAAAAAAATTTATCAATAAAACCGATTTTAAATACGCAATTTAGGTTAAGTACTTCATTTAGATTCATCATCATTCAATTTTTTTTTATCACTTCTAATTTTTATTTAAAAACCAAACTACTAAACCGATTTTGAAGATTTTTCTATGGGACCAATCTGCATTGATAACATACTATCCCATCAAAAAAAAACGAATCGGTTAATAAAGAGAACAAACATACAAACATCCATTTTTATGTATATAGAGTAAACGAAAAATGACAACCATAAACTATAATTAATTTTTCATCATTAATATGTTTTCATCTTTTCAAGCTTCAATTGAATCAAATCTTAGTTTTAAATACCAAAGTATTTTTATTAAGATTTCTCCTCACAATTTAAAATTTACAAAATGCAACTTCAACATTTAATTTTCACACGTGCGTCTTACAATCTTCCTATTTATATAATTAGTTCCACTACAATCAGCCTACACACTACTAGCTTGTCAAACTGACAGACAGGCGTTCGTCATGTGATTACCCATAGATGTTATTAATAAGCAGTTGTCCGTCCGCCCTTGAACTATTGAGAAATACGTCGCCAATTTTATTGTATTGTTAACTTTCATTTGTAAAGTAATAAAATTTTAATTATCACCCATATTTAGTAGAGATGCGTAGCACGGTCGCATCTCCGGACACTTCCAGATTCCAGTTTTGACCGGCACGATCTAGCTGTCAAAAGCAAAACTGAGTTATTCAGTAGCTTCCATGAAACCACAATGCAAAGTTCTGGGTGGCACTGTAATTGTTATGGGCAGGCGTAGCGCTTACCATCAGGTGAACGACTTGCTCGTCTTGTCACTAAGTCGAATTAAGAAAAAACATCACAAACCGTATTTATCCACTGAGCACGGAGTTCACTTATCTCGTGGGGAGGGTTACGCCATAATCCGGCACAGGGGCTTGGTCCGGATTAATGAATCACCTATCTCCGAAATAATTCCAAAGTACGTGGGTTTGCCCGTGCTATAATGGTTGAAACATCGATACAAAAAAGAAATGAAGAGTTCTTACTATCGTTATCTCTCTCTCTCTCTCTCTCTCTCTCTCTCTCTCTCTGTCCCTCTCTAGAGTTCTGAAAACATACACATCAAACATCTAACAAACAAGCACAGCACTTAACGGAAACTCAGCGGGTCGGAGGCAGACAAGCTACGCTGAGGTAGCGCTAGTTGAGTCTGAGATATTTAAACTATCGAAGGAATAGCAATGGTTTCAAAATCACAATCTAACATCAACAGCAAACACAACACAACACAACAAACAAAGACAACAACAACAACAACACCTCAACATCTGAACACATCATCATGATCATGTTCTTTAAACATCTCGCTCGCCGATTGAACTATCGAGACGTTTTTCGATTGTTCCGATCCTACTGATTCACCGCTGCGTTCTTCGCTTGCTCTTTCTAAGCTCGAGTCGGTCTAAACTAGAAATAATCGCAATCGATGGCACTGACTGCAGTAATTTACTGTCGGATATCAAACAGTTCAAATTCACTCAAATTCGACTGTGACAGAACATCATCGAGAACTATCGAGATGCATGAACAATCGAAACAATCGAGTAAAACTTCTCGCTACGATGAGGCGTCCGGCCAGAATCCGGCCATACCGCTGTGCGGCGCGTCTCTAGTCACTTACCTCTAGCACCTATTAAATAGTCCATTGATTATAGTTTCTACACCACATGTTACATGCACCTCTTTACTAAATGTTACTATTTTGTTACAATGACAGTTTGCGTGATCGGTCACGAACATATGCCTACTGTTGAATAAGATTTTATTGTATTTTGCGAAATGATCCGATGACTTCCGTGGCGTAAGCGCCGAAGGGTCGCGGGTTCGCTTCCTGTATTGAGACAAATTTTATTACTCTTAAATACTCTTAATGAATGAAAACATTTTGATGAGCTATTACAAAATGATGTATCTATTTGAAATCATTGTTTTAATTGACTTAAGGTACTGCGATAAAGTTACCTAGCAAAATAGTAGATAAACTGTAGTTAAGTAAGTAAGTTAAGTTAAGTAAGTAGTGTGCAAACATTACTGTGTTCCGGTTTGAAGGGAACTGTTTCCAGCGACATTACTGGGCATATGAGACTTTAGAACCGATGTCTCAGGGTGACCAGCGCAGTCCAGTGCCGCGCAGGATTATGCAATGCAGAGTTCTGGGTGGTGCTGTGACTGTTATGGGCAGGCGTAGTGCTTACCATCAGGTGAACGAATTGTTCGTCTCCTCACTCAGACAAAAAAGAAGTTCTATTACTCTTCTAGTTCACCGGTTCAGCTAATTTTCCCATAAACACCAGCCCACACCCCTGTTGACATCACGTAACGCGTTATCATCGCATCAGCGCTTCTCCTCACGACGCGAGATCCGCAGATCTAGATCTAAACGACCTAGCTATCTAGGCCGCGCGTTATGTAGCAGATGAAAGTTCTTTGAACATTCACTGATAGAAATTGACAAGTAAATCGAGATAATCTTGGGAATTATTAATCCGCAAAGCAAATTCCTTGTACAAAACTCAAAAATCTCATAATTTTTTGCAAGTAGGCAAAGAAACTTTACAAGTCACTTTCAAGGCACTTTTACCAGTCAAACACTTAACTTTTTCTTATTTGACTAAGTGACGATACGAGCTGGTCGTTCACCTGATGATAAGCGCTACGTCTGTCCATAACAGTTACAGAACTTTGCATTGCATTATCTTGCGCGGCACTGCACTACGCTCGTCACACTGAGACATCGACAGTCTCATACGCCCAGTAATTTCGTTGGAAACAGTGCCCTTCAAACCGGAACACAGTTATATTTGCACACTGCTGCTTGCCTTCTCTCATATACATAGAGAATGAAAAAAAAGAAGTCCAATATGATCTACTAATGATAACTGATTAAGGTTTGAGTTTGAGAAAGGACATTTCCCTTGTGACTCATGCCTGAATCTCGCACTGGAAAAGGAAACTCCATCAACTGTACCAGTGCTTCAGAAATATGCCAAGAACATAATATGTATGTACATCATTATCACTCGCTTTTCGATGAAGGAAATCATTGTGAGTGAGGTATTACACGCCCGAGCGTCCGGCATTCGTTAACACATTCACTGCATTATGAGGTCGAATAAGCCACATGACTGACTGATGATGACTTTTCGCTGGTGCGGCAGTCAAAATCTCTATCTTGCACTCTGTACGGGGGACAGAGGCTGGAAAGGCTTTGTGGGGCCGGAAAGACCTCATACATACTGCTAAGAAGTTCAACTTTGCCTCTAAAAGACCTCATACGCACTGGCTGAAAGTCCATGAAAATAGCCACGCAGTGAACGTGTAAAGCCGCGGCAAGTAGTACCAAATTTTATATTGAAACAAATTGCACCCAAGCGTATATCCAGAAAGATGGACGTATATCACAACCGTCGACTGCAATCAGATGCAAGCCAGAACTATAAGTGAAGTTACATAAACGAAATCAATTCAGTCGGCTCAGTTAGGCATTGTATCGATTGGTGAGTCATTCCATCTATCATGAAATGAAATGAAATATCATAACTCGCCTCTTTCATGTCGGCGTCGGGTCAGATCGAGGCATTTGTACCGATGCGAGATGATAATAAAGAAGGTTGCATTAGTGGAATAAACACAAACGTATTGATATTTTGGTTGTGCAGTGCAGTGCCGTGCTAGATTATGCAATGCAAAGTTCTGGGTGGCACTGTAACTGTTATAGGCAGGCGTGGCGCTTACTACCAGGTGAACGACTTGCTTATTTTTTATTTGACTAAGTGACGAGACGAGCCAGTCGTTCACTTGATGGTAAGCGCTACGCTTGCCCATAACAGTGCCACCCAAAACTTTGCATTGCATAATCCTGCGCGGCACTGCACGAACATCGCCTTAAAGCCTCATACGCCCAGTAATTTCGCAGGAAACAGCGGCCATTAAACGGGAACCCAGTAAAGTTTGCACACTACTGCTTGGCAGATGAATATCTGGCAGTGGTTCTTCACCAGGCGTTCTCTTGTAGAAGAGGCCTCCCACTACAAACTCAATAACATCAAAATGGGGGTTAGGATATGGTCAATTGGTCAGCAATCTTTAATGCCGACTGTACCACTGTGACACTGCAGTATCACACTTGATGGAAACTTCACGTCACAATAAGATGCTGATCACATGGCAACATTACTTATCGTTACATTAACGACACATTTAGCATGACAGGGAGATGTCGTACGTTTGACAGTTTGTTTGTGAGAATAAATGGAGCGAAGTTAATATCAAGACTTACGATTATATCATTTACTAGCGTCCCGCGGTTTCACCCGCGTAGTTCCCTTTTGTCTCACGGGAACATACTATCGGGATAAAAAGTACCCTATCACTCAATACTGGTTATAAACTATTTGTGTGCCAAATTTCATCCAAATCCGTTCAGGAGTTTTTGCGTGATAGAGGAACAAACATCCATCCATCCATTCTCACAAACTTTCGCATTTATAATACTCGTATTAGTAGGATTATGATATGGTTTCTATCATGTTCACACGCATGGCAATCAAACGTCAAAATGAAAAGAACTCAAGCTCATCCGCACCGTGCTGCATAACCCCGCAGGTCCGTATTTAAAAGCCGCAAAGAAATCGAAACCGCTTAAAAAAATTCTTATTCCCCGGTGGGTATTAAAGAAGCTTTAATATACTTAAGGTGCAAAACACTTCTAGGTCAGACAGTAATCGATTTGTGATTACAAAACAATTGGAGTGCTTCCGGCCTCGTTACCACCTGATCATCACGAGACCTTGGGCGTAACACCAGCTTTCTTGTACTCTATTTGCTTAATGTAGGTACTTGGGTGGATTGTTGATCGAAGTTTACTTGCAAAGGAATTAGGTTTGTTTTATTTATGCCTCATTGCCAAGTGCAGAATACAGTTTTGGGTTGTTTGAAATTTTTAATAATGCACACAAAAAGTTTCCTATCCTACTTCGTACTAATATTGTAAATGCGAAAGTTTGTGAGTATGGATGTATGTTTGTTCCTCTTACACGCAAAAACTACTGAACGGATTTTAATGAAATTTGGAACACAGATACTTTATAACCTGAATTAAGTGTTAGAATACTTTTTAAAGGAAAAAAAAAGTTTGCCAAGGATTGAAATAGGGGATGAACGTTTCGTCAAATGTGTGTTTGGCAAGGGTGTAGTATGTTTCTTTTTTTTTATTTGACTGAGTGACGAGACGAGCAAGTCGTGCGACTGATGGTAAGCGCTACGCCTGCCCACAACAGTCACAGCACCCTGCGCGGCACTGCACTGCGCTAGTCACCCTGAGACATCGGCCCTAAAGCCTCATATGCCCAGTAATTTCGCTAATAGCCATGCCTTGTAAACCGGAACACAGCAATGTTTGCACACTACTGCTTGGCGGATAAATATCTGGCGAAGGTGTGGTACTTCCCCAGGCGGTCTTTTGCAAAAGAGGCCTACCACTACACGTCACATAACTTTTTACGAATAAAGGAGTTCATATTGATTACCTGTGGTTACTGGTTACAGCATGAGTGTCAGATGACATTTCAGCAGGCACACGATACCGAAATGTTCTAGATTCGCGGAATAGAAAGCACCAACATAACTTCCACCGGCCAATTAGTTTCATTAAACTATTGACTCCACATATCTCCGTACATCCTCCGCTAACGACGTTACGTGAACACCGTTGTGCTCCTAACGCCCACACGTGCACTTCACATGTTGCTAAAACTGTACAGAAGTAACTACATATATGGAAATTTTGATTAGGGCCAAAACTTATAGTCTTCTTATGCGCAATGTAGAAGTTACTGAAGTTTTGTAGTGGTAGACCTTTGCTAGATATTCATCTGCCTAGCGATGAAAACAATACTGTGTTCCGGTTTGAAGGGCACTGTTTTCAGCGAAATCACTGGGCATATGAGACTTTAGAACAATGTCTCATAGTGACGAGCGCAGTGCAGCGTCGCAGCAGTGCATGTGCTTACCATCAGGTGAACGACTTGCTCGTCTCGTCTCTATGTAACGTAAAAAAAAGTAAAGATTAGATACTAAGCGGCAAACCAGATGGAAGAGGCGCGGTGTGCGGCGCCGTGCTTGGCGGCACACGAAGCCTTTATCATACGAAATTAACCGATATGACGCGGGCGGCGGCGCGTTGCTTTGATCTGTCTTATGTCTAAGGCGAAAAACAAATCAATGCAGCGTGGCGTACGGCCATACATTTTCATAGTGATAATGCCGCTCGGAGCTGTCACTTTGACACATCTTCTGTGAAAAAAAAAGCATCGGCTGTGTATGTGGCATTCATTCAGCCACACTGACTGAATGACGAGACGGCAAGTCGTTCACCTGATGGTAAGCGTTATGCGTGCCCATAACAGTTACAGTGCCACCCAGAACTATGCATTGCACAATCCTGCGCGGCACTGCACTACGCGCGTCATCCTGAGACATCAGCTCAAATTCAAACTTATTCGTACTCAAATTTTCTTATTCTCTTGAAACAGGGAACTTTAGTTAAGTGCAATGGTGACGCGTTGAAAAGAATAAAATAAATGAAAAGTTACATCGGTCGCGTGTGTCGGTGCTTATGGAAGCATCGACACCTTACTGTCATCGATTCATAAGCCAAAATTGTTAGAACTATGATCTAATCTATGCCTGCAGTACACAGTGGCACTTGGATCCTCTTAATCATCACCTAGGTTTGCATCACGCTGTCCTTTCCCCGCCCCACCGGGTTACCTTTGCGATGCGCCGCCGCTCGTCGTCAGTCGTAGCCGCGTCGCGAACGCATCCGATCCGTTATTACCGCTCACCGGTATAGCTTATTTTTTTATAATTTGTTCTGTTGTACTTTCAACTGCTTGCTTGGGGTTGAAAAGTTGATGTTAGTTTTGAGATGTGGTTTTAGAAAAAATTAGATAGGATCAGATGTTATATTCTTGATTTTTGAGTTTTAGGGGTTTTTTGTAGGGTGTTTTTTGACGGTGTAACTTTTGGTTTGGTGTAGAGTTTGGTAAGATTTTTTTTTTAATTTTTTTATTAATAAATTTAAAAAAAGTATTTTATTTCATTATATATCGAAGTGTGTGATAAAAAACTCAAATTGAACACATAAGTTGTTCAAATAAAATTTACTGTTAGTAATGATAAATCATTAATTATCAATTACAATTAAAAAATAATAGAATTACAAAACAAAAATTCTCACTTAAAAATATCTCACACACTAAGTGCTTCGTAATCACTATTATCACGATATCATTATGCCAAAGCACAAACTAGAGTGCGTGTAAATTTTTCGTGTAAAAAAATCGACCTCTGACCGAAATTTTACATAACCTTAATCTTATCTGCCTCTCACCAAAACTGACCGAAAACAATAGTTCAGACTTTAATTGTTACGTTTTTCACAAACACTAAGTTCGCCTTGTTAAATATTTGTTTAATGAGCTGGATTTCACGGACAAAATACTAAGCTGTGATTACAATCATGCGACTCAACTATTGTTTCCAATCTCCAGTTAAAAGTTAACCGTAAGTTTAACAACGGAATTTTTAGTAAACAAAAAAAGTTGCACCTATAAGTTTGTGGGTTAAATATCGTCCTAAATTCCGAAGTATTTTGAAAATTGGCTTAGCCATAAGAAATTAGGTCCATTGTCCGAGTGTGTATAAAAAACAAAGTCTAATTACCAGTAGGTAACGTTTGCGCAAGCGCCTACCGTGGGACGCATTGTGATCTGGCTTCCAAGCAGAGTCGCCGCTTTTTGCCTCAAAGTTATGAATCCGTTATACAATATCTAGGAACTGTGCTATCTGACAGGCGATACTTAAATTATTAACATGCTATTTTCATATGCTATTATTTTATCTTACACGCTAGAGAGGAAGATAGCGTTTTTTTCCCGCAAAATTCGCATTTATTTTAGCAGCGTTGGGATTAGTTTAGCATTTCTATTTTAGGATTAAAATCATTAGCTGGGCACAAATACTTTTTTATAAATTTAGATTGAGTAGCTTGCTTTTTTATGTTAGTTTGGGTTAGACATTACTCAAGCAAGTTCTTTTTTAATTGTTTAATTCTAGAATTAGAATTCCAAATGACAGTTCACCTTATTCTTAGACAGTATAGCGTTTGAAAGTACACAAAATAAATTCTAAGTGCTTATTATCCGTCCAGTGACAAGTGACATAACTTTTTTTAGTTAATTGTGTATTTAAGTTGACTGTGAGAAGGTTTGATTTAGGTAAGTGATTACATTTAATTACTTTATTCATTATATTTTTTAAATTGTTACATTGCCATGCAAAGCTGGAGTAATATCATTGTGTAACGGTTCAGCTATTTTGACGTTTCTAAATCATGGTGTTGAAGGGATCTTACTGATATCGTAAACGTGAAAATGTGTGCGTGTGTTTGTCCTCTATTCACGCCGCAATGGCTGAGCGGATTTTGATGAAGTTTCGCATATACTTTAAGGTCTTATATTGGTTACTTTTTATCGCGTAAAACTTGACGGTTCCTGTGAAAAATTATAAAAGTTAACGCGGTCTAATACGCGTGGCGCATATAGTAATAAACTAGTATACTAGCAGCGCCCGCGGTTTCACATGGGATAACTATTATCCCACAGGTACCGTTATTTTTGCGGTATAAAAAATTACCTATGTTCTATTTCAGGACCTAAAGTGTATGTACTAAATTTTATCAAAATAGATTGAGCTGTTTTGGAGTGAAGAGAAGACAAACACACAAATTTTCGCATTTATAAGATTAGTGAGATTTCGTTCGTTAAATTACTAACAAATATAGTAGATATGGCCAAACATATAGATATTGAGAATTGTTACAACAGTGCTTTATACGTTTTGAATAAATCGTAAAATGTCAATTTGGAAACTTACAAGTTTATTGTTTTGCGTCAAGAAAGTCTTCGGCATGTGTGGATTGTGTGGTTACCTAACATATCGTAAAAATGTTTGATGTATCTTGAATACCGTTTATTATGAAAACTTGTGATGATGATGATGATATTATCATGATCATCATCGACCCATATCAGTCCACTGCTGAGCGCGGGTCTCCCCTCACTTTCGCGAGGAGTGTTAGGCCAAGGGGGCCAGGTCCGGATTGGTGGATAACCTACCTACCTCCGAAATAACTCTCGGGTAGGGTAATAACCCACACAGGGTTTCCTCACGATGTTTTCCTTCACTGAAAAGCTAGTGATAATTACGTACATATGTTTTTTTTAAATTAACTCATTACTAAACAATCTAGTATGTATACATTTGGATTGCAAACGAATTCAGTTTTATCATAGCATGTTTTACGGCTAAAGTGGTATACTCAATAGCTGCGCCCCGCGGTTTCACCCGCATAATTCATGTTTTCCAGCAATAACTCTCTTAAAAGCAATATATTTTCCCCGTTTTTGCCACATTCTTCATTGATGCCCAGCTCCTATTGATCGCAGCGTAATGTTATATAGCTTATAACCTTCCTCAATAAATGGACTAGTCAACACAAAAAGAATTGTCCAATTCCAACCAATAGTTCCTGAGATCCTAGCGTTCAAACAAACAAACTTTTCAGGTTTATATATTAGTATAGATTAAAGGACTTTTTAGCATCTTACTGATATCTTATATGTGAAAGTTTGTGTGTTGGTGTGTTTGTTCATTCTTCACGCCGAAACAGCTGAACAGATTTTGATGAAATTTAGTTTACAAATGATTTAGGTTCTGGAATAAAAGACGCGTACTTTTTATCCCGTCTAATTTGACGGTTCCTATGGGATAATAATTAACACCGGTGAAACCTCGAGGCGCTGCTAGTAAGAATTATTTCAAAAATAGTTTTCATAAAAACGGGTTTTTTTTTCAATTCTTATCGTCTCAAGTTTACGTGTTATTTTTGTACTGACGGCATTATTTCCTCATTTTGTTTACTTATCATTTTTAACCAATGTATTCCTTCTTGTCAGGAAGTAGGCCTGAATATGTCGTTGGTGAAATGACATTTGCGCGTATCCTTGGGTGACGTGCGATCATACGCAGTACGCAGTACATTCACCCGCCCGGCGTATTCGCAATAACATTATAATTATATCCTTTATAATATGGTTTTTACAAAATAAATACAATCTAATTAGTGGAGATTTCGGGTCAATATTATAGCTACTGTTTCTATCTGTAGCAATACTTCAAGTATTTTGTAGAAGTAGGCTTCTTCTGTAAGAGTTCGGCCGGGGAAGTGCCAGATATTCATCCGCCAAGCAGTAGTGTGCAAACATTACTGTGTTCCGGTTTGAAGGGCACTGTTTCCAACGGGGCATATGAGACTTTAGAGCTGATCGCGATGTCTTACAGTAACGAGCGCAGTGCCGCACAAGATTTTGTAATGGAACGTTCTTGGTGACACTGTAGCCGTTATGGGCCGGCGGGGCGCTTACCATCAATTGAACGAATTGCTATAGATTGAAAAGCCGTTTCAAGTTCAACTAAACAAATGTTGGAATCCATATCGTTTTCAATAACTTTGAAATCTGACATATTAGAATTTTAAACTGAAACAATATATTGAATCAGCTATCGAAAATTGAATCAATTATTAGTAAACCTAAGTTTAAGCGAATCTTGCTAATATTTATACCTACTACAGACACGCCTTTCTCCGTTGGGGTAGGCAGAGATTACATCTTTCCACATGCTACGATCCTGACACACACCTTTCGCTTCTTCCACTTCCATGAGTCCCTTCATACATGCTCGCCGGTAAAAGGTCCTTTGGACTTGGCCTTTCTTTTAGAACGTCCTCGATTTAATCGAGCAATACCAATACTTATAACACAAAATAATACCGCAAATAGTTAGCCGAGAGTCCCGCGGGCGCTGTGGTGCGCTCGCGCCGCTCACCGCGCGCGTTGAAGTCTTTTTTACGGTATAAACGTACGCATCGGTGCATGCGCAAAATCGTTGTATTTAGGATTAAATTAATAATAACTGCAAATTGCCATTCGCCGTCACGTAATGTTACGTGATATTGCTATTAAGACTATGGCAACATTGCGTTTAGATTGTTGAACTAGGAAACAAAGTTGTACGTGGTCAAAAGAAGACTTAAATAAAGAACGCGTCACTATCACTTACATAGATTCTGTACATGTACATGTTTTTTACTGTCCATCCAAAGGTTGTCTGGAAGAAATCGCTTTCAGCGATAAGACCGCCCATTGTACTACCCTTGTTTACCTATTGTAATTCTTCTGTACTGTGTTTATTTTTGTTTCTGGTGTACAATAAAGAGTTTTTCTATTCTATTCTATTCTGATCCGTACCCGCATCCGCTTACTCTTTAGCACCGGTGGATAAGAGTAATTGGAGTTTCCTTTCCTGTGCGAGATCCCACCATGAAAGGGAAATTTCCTTTTTCAAACTCAAACCATAATCAGTTACTCGTCGGTTTAGTTGGTTGGTTTTGTTATTTTTTATTATTATTCGCTTTATTCATTTCAATACTGAAATTTAATGTTTTTTTACAATATTTCTACAAAGCTAACAATAATATAGTCGGTTTAAAAATATTATAAAACAAACTTAAACCTAGGGTACAACCGGTAGCGAGGTAGGTTAAAAAATTTCAAAATTTCTGGGTGGCGCTGTAACTGTTATGGGTAGGCGTAGCGCTCATCATCAGCTGAACGACTTGCTCATCTTGTCAATCAGTTAAATTTAAAAAAAAAATTGCATTGCATAATCCTGCGCGGCACTGCACTGCCCTCGTCACCCTGAGACGTTGGCTCTAAAATCTCATATGCCCCGTAATTTTGCTGGAAACAATGCTCTTCAAACCGGAACACAATAATGTTTGCACACTACTGCTTGGCGGATGAATATCTGACAAAAGTGTGGTCCGTCCCCAGGTGGTCTCTTGCAGAAGAGGCCTCCCACTACAAAAAGTTCTGGGTGGCACTGTATCTGTTAATATCAGGTGTAGCGCTCACAATCAGGTAAATAAAAAAAACTCGCGGCTGTCCGTAAATTGATGGAATTTTACCGTAAACAATAAGGCATGACCCAGTCATCGGTGGATCAAACTCATAACCTCTTGTGCTTACTTTGTTGTTACATAAGTCAGTCATGTATCTCTTAAGCCGTCCATTCGGCATGCGGCTGCATGAATGATGGTAAATGAGTGTTTTTGCGAACTTAACTTAATTTAAGTTATGTAACTTGTGGCGTGTATGTTGAGTTTAAATTTTATATGGATTTGGTAATAGATATATCCCTCTGAGATTATTAAAAGGAGATTAAGCGGTGGTAACCCATTGGGTGAACCTCTGCCTTCAAAAGAGAAGGTTGTGAGTTCAAATCCCAGTGCGGGCACGTACGTAATTATGACTCGCTTTTCGGTGAAGGAAAACATCGTGGGGAAGTACTGCGCGCTACAATATTGAAATGTGCTATTTTTAACTGACTTCAAAAAAGGAGGAGGTTCTCAATTCGACTGTATATTTCTTTTTGTTTGTTGTCTCATAACTTTTGACTGGGTTGACCGATTTTGATGATTCTTTTTTTATATGAAAGCTGGTGCCTCCCAAGTGGTCCAATTTGGTCCAGTTCTGAAAATGGGATCCACGAAGATTTTTTTTCATAAGTCTTAAATTTGCATTAAGTTTGTGCGTGACAAATGGTCGAATAACTCAATTTCACGCCAACCGATTTCGATGATTCTTTTTTACATCGTTAAGTATTTTGAAGCACTTCTATTTATTCTAAATGTCTTATTGGTTTTGTGGATATGGAGGTAAGAGTTTTTATTAGTATTATTGCATTAATTAGTATTTCTTTGACTATTTTTTTTTTTGAGTTAGTAAATTCCACAAATCTTTTTGCAAAAATATATTGTAAGTTGCATTAGTTTTCATGCTGTGAAATATTACTGCGGAAAATGGCAGCAAGTGATAAGCAGAAGCGGATATTAAAAGCTAATGCTTTATTAAAATTAAAAATCGTATATTTTATATTGGTTTTCTATTTTTACTGTTGATCATATGATTTTGGCATCTTTTGAGTAAAATAGATAACTGTAATAAATATAATTTTGCTAAAATATTGGATATTACAAATTATTATTTGCGCTATAAGTACACTTTTGGTAGATCAAGAAACGCTATTTAAGTAACATAATATTTTGTACAGACTTCTTACTGATTTCAATCATACAATGTCGCTGTATGCACCTAAAGGATGCAATTTTTTTGTTAACTTTTTGTAATTTAATTATTATGACAGAAAATGTAACTATATCAATTATTCACAAAATTTCAGTTCCAAATTAACTTTTTGTGACGTTATCATTCCACAAGATCCACTAATAAAGCGTGTATGATGACATTTATTATCGGCGGTAAAAAATATGTGATTTAGGAGACAAATTTTGAAAACCTTACGTAGCATAATCGCTATCGCTACCGCTTGTCCCTCATGCCACTCCCCATCATAACGGTGATGACTACGTTTCGCAATAATTATGTTTATTTAGCATTGCAGTAGCGAGTAACCTTTATGGAAATCGCCACTGTCTGATGTTGCCAATGTATGGATTTGTATGGCGTTGTATGGATGAAAGGCATTGTGGTGGTCATTACGCCTTTGTGAGGAGGTTATTAGATTATTGTGTAGTTTGATTAATATAATGCTGTAGATGATTCGTGTTACCTTGGATGCGTAAATCAGATCGTGTGGAAAGCCTTAATAAACTAATATCCTACTTACAATTATAAATGTGAAAGTTTGTGAGGATGGATGGATGGTTGTTACTCTTTCACGCAAAAACTACTGAACGGATTTTGATGAAATTTGGTACACATATAGATTATTACCCGGATTAATACATGGGAATATTTTTATCCCGTAAAAATCAACAGTTCCTGTGGGATAATACTCATTGCGATCACATTCATAGATCCTGGCCCCTAACTAGGACTCCCTGTATCTAGGGAATCAGGAACTACGAGGACCATGGCCCTACAAACACCCAGACGCACAGCAAGTGCCTATGGTTCACACAAATCTTTACCTTGTGCGAGAATCGAACCCTTTTATTTCTGAGAAGGTAGCTCGAAAATGTTTTTCTTAGTTTATTTGCGGCAATTCAGTTTTCTAGAATGGAACTGGCTCTTAAGTATTTGAAGAGATGAGACTTTAGAACCAATGTCTCAGGATGACGAGCGCAGTGCAGTGCCGCAATAGATTCTGGGTGGAACTGTAGCTGTTATGGGCAGGCGTGGCCCTTACCATCAGGCGAACGACTCGTTAACATAACTTAGTATAGACAGCTAGATATCCCGTTGACACCTGAATCTCAGTAAAACAATGAGTAAAGCAATGCGTGACTGCTTATTACATAACTGGTAGTAATTGAAGAGTGAATAACTCACTCTCTCGATGTCAATCACCCGATGTGAACGGTGAACTATTTTTCTGCGCGAGCGCATCTGCTCACTAACGATTTAGAGTGCTGATATACTGTCTAGTTTTAGTAATTAGTTAAGTAGTAAATAATTACTAATGCATATGTCTATAGATGTGTTAAGATATTTATTTTTTACTAGCTGCGTCCCGTGGTTTCACCCGCGTAGTTCCCGTTTCCAAAGGAATACGGGGGTAAAAAATATAGCCTATGTTTTTTGCTGATAATGTAGCTTTCCATTGGTGAAAGAATTTTGAAAATTGGTTAAGTCGTTTAGGTGTAAAAGCGTAACAAACAAACTCTTTTTCGCATTTGTAATATTAATTGTTAGAATTTAAATGTTAATTCTGTTAGGGAATATTGTAAGCGATTTCGTTGAAAGTAAATCAATGTTTATCGATTACCGTCACGGAGAAAGCTATTTCAAATCAAATAACCCTAGTAATATTATAAATGAAAAAGTTTGTGAGAATGGATGGATGCTTCTTACTCTTTCACGAAAAAACTACTGAACGGATTTGGATGAAATTTGGCACACAGATTGTTTATTATCTGGCTTAACACATGTAATACTTTTTATCCCGTAAAAATTAACGGTTCTCATGGGATAATGCTCAACGTGGGGGAAACCGCGGGACGCGGGTACTTATTCGATAAATGTAGGAATTGTTGTAACGCTGTAATTCTTTTTGTACGTACTCCTACTGTTGTATGTACTAAACAGTTCTTTAACTTTACGTGGTTTTTATAAATAGGAATTACTTGGGTATCGTGCGTTTTAATAATTATAGAAAAGAAAAACTAATATTTCACATGAGTTGATCATGCGACTATTCGTCCATGATGGCCGGCGGTCGTTTTGTGGAACCATTGCGTCCGCGCCCGCGTCTATATGTTTGCACCATAAGCATCACCAAACACTACAAATTCGAAATTAATGTTCTTTTTCAGAAGTCCACTGAAACAAAGCAACAGTTCAAAGTTAATGGCGAGTTCACGTTGGCTAATACTTCGAGATGTAGATACGTAAAATAGAGTTATTTAGAATCGATTAGCACAGGCCAGATCCACGAGAACGATGTTTCTATGTTCTTGACTTATATTTCGTTAGATTTTAATGAAGTCTTAATACCTTTTTTGCTTAGGTATTGCGAGCTTTTATTTAACAATTTTGACCCAGTTCTCATGGAAAAATTGAGTTGAAATTTTAGCATTTTTGTGTCTGTATGTTCGTTACCAGTCAGCGCTGAAACGGCTGTACGGATTTGGATGAAAATTGGTGTAAATATACGTTAGATCCTTCAATTAGATAAAAGATACTTTTCATCATCATCACCCATAGTCAACGCGGGTGAAGCCGCAGAGCAAAGCTAGTAGGTAAAAGATTCATCGTTAACTTCATAGTAGCCATATTTAGAATAGAATAGAATAGAGTAGAATAGAAAACTCTTTGTTATACACCAAAAAGAAACACAATACTTAAATACAACATAAGATAGTACAATGGAAGGTCTTATCGCTTAAAGCGATTTCTTCTAGACATTTCAATTCGTGAAAGTTTAAAACCTTTTGCATGGACATAAAAAAATACTTGAAATGGTATGGTCGGTGGCGTACTTACATAATTTTTTTATGTTACTAAATAACGAGACGAGCAAGTCGTTCACGTGATGGTAAGTGCCAGGCCTGCCCCTAACAGCCACAGTGCCACCCAGAACTTTCCATATCAAAATGTTGTGCGACATTGCGCTCGTCACCCGGACATCGGTTCTAAAGTCTCATATGCCCAGTAAGATCGCTGAAAACAGTGGCCTTCAAACCGGAACGCAGTAATATTTGCACACTTCTCCTTGGCGGATGGATATCTGGCAAAGGCTATTAAACAGGGCATTCCGATGTTTTTCTATTCAACATCCGGTTTAGTTCCTAACTCCACTTGACATTACACAATCCGAACGACAATTACCCAACTGGAATGCTCTCCACCCCCTATTTACATGTTATTAATACGATATTTACGAGTTCGTACACTACTCGACGCGGACAATTAAATTTTACTCGCCAGTTAGGGATGCATCTGTGATTTTATTAGTGTAATTATTATCTGGTGTTAGATAATAATAGTGCATTTTCTAAATGGCACGTTACGTGAGAGTGAATGCAGTTTGTGGGAGGGTGACAGCTTACAAGTTACAATGTGGAGCATGTTATGTTAATTTAACAGATTTTTATCTTCGTGTAACGGTTGTTAGATTAATTTTAGTTTTATATATGGAGTTGTTTTGGCGGAAATAAAGGCCAGTTGTGTTGTCGCTTGCTTCCGTTTTCTCTAGTATGGATTAAAAATTGGAGGAACGTTGAAAGGACTGGGGTCTCACCACGAACAGTTAAATCCATCCAGTTTAAGGCCTTAAACTGAACTGCCCTGCTAACTGTCACCACCAATATCGCTCAGCGGTCATAAGTTGACCAGAGACTTTATCCAAAGAGATCGGAACAATTTTTTTGCATTTATGGGAGTTTATCTCATCATCTCTCTTCATCTCTTTCTCTCTCTTTCTCCGCAGTCTGTTTTTGAGCACATAATGTTATGTTAATTTTCCTTCACTCAAAATATTGACCGAATACACTATGAAATTAAATGAACCAAGCTATATTTTTGTTTTCTTAAAAGAAATCATTTATTTACATTACACACGGCCACATTAAATAATGGTTTACGTAAAAAAAACAGTCAAGTTATACTATTTTTGTCACAAAAATGATAACCATTAAAGTAAATTTTAACTTCAAAAGACATAATCCAAAAAGTTAAAAAAATCAAGTGTCTAGAGTGTCTACCTTCTGTGACAACTAGTCACACGCACTGTGACAGTAGAGTGGTGGAAACTGCCTAAAAGGTTTCTGCAGTGGGAATGCGCCTTTTGCAACGCGTCATTTCACCTCTTCAAAGGAGTCTAAATATCTTAAAGGTACGACAAAGCTCGATTTGCAATAGGTAATGTAAATTCCTACAATACAGAAATTACAACGACACCGTTGCGCACTATCAATTATACCAGTAATCACCTTAATTGCTTTAAATAATTACGTTTTGCTCAACTGAAAACTTGCCTCTATTAGCCGAACAATAGGGTGTATTCTTGTCTGACTTTTGAAAGATAATTTTCTTTAACCTTTGTCGATTGGGCTGAGGTTTACAAATCACTTGTTTGGTAATGGAAGAGCAAGTGATGGTCGAACACGCACGCCCTTAAGTAGTCATTAGATGTGTGTCCACGTCGGCGTGGGTGACACAATGATTGGAATCATATTTTCAATTGTAGGTGTTTATTGATTGAGAAAAGTTCTGATGAGGTCACGTAGTGTTAATTATGTACTGTCGCGGGCACAGTCTAAAGTCTAAATAAAAACTATGTATTTTGCATTAAATGGCGCCGCTGGCTGACTGCAAACAAAAATGAATAACGTTTATAGTACGTTTTTTTTTATCAACGTTTTTTAATAAAAATCAAAAGTGTCGTTAACTATTTATAACAGCAATAAACCTTGATATAGTAATCTATAAGTCCGATTACTGCTTAGACATTACACTTCATTTGAAAAATGGCGCTTCGAAAGTAAATCTGCAATTTATTGAAAGTAGTATGTGTTACTTGAAACGGCCCTGACTTTTACTTGGGTGGACTTCTTATACCATATTAATTATAAAGATTAAATAATAATATATTGTAGGTACATACGAGGAGTAATCTACTTTCTTGATACTATTTGGGCTTACACGATGTATATTATTTATCCCATTTCAAGTTAAATATATTTCATTTATAATAATGTCGTTAGAATAGATGAATTTTGAATTTTAAATTGTGTACAAAAAAAATGAATGACGAAAATTGAAAAAATTGCATCTTCGTAGAATTTCTTGGTGCTACCTATCTTCTCTGACGGGCGTATTTCCGAAGCACCGGTAGAGTTAAGTTTATTTTTCCTGTGTGATATTCAGGCATGAGTCACCACTTGAAAGGGAAATTTCCTTTTCCAAATTCAAATCATATTCAGTTAATCATTAGTTTGGTTGATCATATTTGGTTTATTTTTTATATTTATATATGTATAATATGAGACTTCAGTGTTTGACTTGTAAAGGTGCATTATTTTTGTCTACTTTCAATAAATGAAATGGCGAACGACTCTCTCGTCTCGTCAATCAGTTGAATAAAAAAAAATTGAGTCTTGAGTTTTTCTTTGTTGAAATTTTTTGATACTTGCTCCATGCCGCGGCATGGGTGACATTTGATAATGCTATTGATACTCTAATTCCAGCATGGTGATGTCGTATTTACAATGATGCGGGTTTTGGTAGGGTTGGCAATAAATACATTAACTTGTTCACCGTTTTTACTAATACTATAGGCCACCTATGTATAAAAGAGTATTGCTAAGTTTTCTTTAGTTTAAAATTGATTACAAATATAACTTAAAACTAATCTAAATATAACTAATGAAACTGTTTTTGTTACTTCTGTTTTTGCATAGTAACTTTGTATCCTTACTTATTACTAGCTGCGCCCCGCGGTTTCACCCGCATAGTTCCTGTTCCCGCGGGAATATGGGCATAAAAATAGCCTATGTTACTCGCTGTCAATGTAGCTTTCATACAAACTTTCATCCCCTATTTCAAACCATTACAATTCTTTTATCGCATTAAAAAGTACCCTATGTCCTTTCTCAGGCTCTAGACTATCTCTGTACCAAATTTCATTTCAATCGGTTCAGTAGTTTAGGCGTGAAAGAGCAACAGACAGACAGAGTTACTTTCGCATTTATAATATATGTAAGGATTATACTTGACCTTCGTGGTGTAACTTATGATGAGTGGGCTGCGACCCTTAATATAACAATATGGTAAAACTAGAGAAAAATATAAAAATGAATCAAATATGATCCACACTAATGTTTAACTGGTTATGGTTTGGGTTCGAAAAAAGAACATTTCCCTTTCAAGTGGTTACTCAAGCCTGAATCTCGCACAGGAAAAGAAAACCCCATTAACTCTACCACTGGTTTGGAAATACGTCCGTAGCTGGGTTAGCTGGTAGCCGAGTCGATTCCCGCACAGAGCAGTTCTTTGTTGTTTCCATTCTCTAGAAACTGGAAATACTTGTTAGGAAAAGGACATTATGTGATCGTGACGCGTTATTGTGGTCAATCGAAGCAACACATTTAATAATAACTAATAGTTTTACTTTAAAACTGACAGGTGGCAACCCTAATTGTGACAGAGTATGGAAATGGTCATGGATTCCAAACAACCTTGAGTTCATTCACGGAGCTGTCCTCTCTCTTAAAATGACAAGCCACGGCAAAAGGGCTGTGTATCGTATATTGGAACAAACGGATCAGATATTTTTTAGCTAGTGTAAAGAGTAAGTTTTCATGCGATGGCAGCCTAGTGGGAGAACGTCCGCCTTCCAATCAGAAGGTCCTGAGTTCAAATCCCAGTGCAGGCACGTACCAATGTGTTTCTTGTAAAACATATTTACGTAATTATCACTCGCTTTTCGGTGAAGGAAAACATTGTGAGGAAACCCACATACCTACCCGAGAATTATTTTGGAGGTAGGTGATCCACCAATCCGGATCCGGTCCCCGTGGTGGATAATGGCCTTACCCTCCTCACGAAAGTGAGAAGAGACCCGTGCCCAGCAGTGGGACGATATGGGTTGATGATGATGATGATGATAGATAGATAGATAGATAGATAAACTCTTTATTGAAACACCACAGAACAAAGAAAACTTAAAACTAGAACAAAACAAATTTGACAACTAGTGTCACAATGGGCGGTCTTATCGCTCAGAGCGATCTCTTCCAGACAACCATGCACGGAGAGGATTAATTAGAACATCGGACGGTGGCTTTCCTTATATACATAAAATAAATAATTAAATACATAGTAACAAAATAGATAAACTTAATATATACCATAATATAATAAACATACATACTAATACAAATATATAGAGATATATGATGATGAAGAATACCTACGTATGGTAGGTTCTATTAATTTTGACATCTCCTCTCGTCCACTTGCTTACGTGTAAATAAAAATCAGCGTTTGTATGACGTATCCTATATTTATATACACGGTGTATTACGTACTGTTGATCTGAACCTCTATTCACCATTGTCAGAAATCGTATCCAATTCAGACGAATTCATTCCCGATGCAACGCATTCCAAAAAAAATTATTCACTAATACTGTCTGAAAGACGGATTAGGAATGAATTCGTCGGAGGCGGATTCGAAAACTTTCCGACACTTTATTTAATATTACTTTGTAACGAGATGAGCAGATCGTTCATCTGATGGTAAGCGTGACGCCTGCCCATGGCAGCTACAGTGCCACCAAAAACTTTCCATTACAAATTGCGGCACTGCACTCGTCACCCTGAGACATCAGTTCTAAAGTCTCATGCTCAGTAATTTCGCTGGAAACAGTGCCCTTCAAACCGGAATAACTTTTGCACACTGCTGCTCGGCGGATGAATATCTGGCAAAGGTATGGTACTTCCCCAGGCGGATTCTTGCAGAAGAGGCCTCCCACTACAGAAAATTGTATAGTTAATGTAAAAATAAACAGTTGCCAGCCGAGGGCCTTTCTAAAATTAGTAAGAAGTTGCTACTTAACTTACAAACTTAATTTAAAATATAGTTCGCATTCTGGCAACCCCGGCGCGAGTCACGAGTGCATCGATTCAAGGCCGTTGACTTTAATCAAAAACGGTGTAATCGTTTTTGAGTTTAATGGTAAGGGCAAATGAGATTGAACTAACAAACATTTTTCCTATGTTACTGAGTAGCGAGACGAGCAAGTCGTTCATCTGATGGTAAGCGCCACACCTGCCTATAACAGTTCTGCCACCCAGAACTTTCCATTGCACAATATTGCTCGGCACTGCATTGCGCCCGTCACCCTGAGATATTAGTACTGAAGTTTCATAAAAACAAAGCCATCATTTGGTTATTACCAATTACGAGTACATATCTAAGTAGCTACTAGCGAGTGCAGTGCAGTGCCGCGCAGGATTATGTCATGCAAAATTCTGGGTGGCACGGTATGTGTTACGGGCAGGCGTGGCGCTTGTCATTGGGTGAAAAGCTATCCCAAATTCCAAGACCTGTGCAGGAATTAAATCCGAAACCTCCCGCTTTGCAGTCAACAAATCCCCCTCCTACGCCATGGAGACGGTCAATGATTAACCATCGCCACCGCCTCGGTATGCTTGTACCCTTTAACGTAAACATTACACAATTACCTCATAATTAAGCTGCGACATTAATTATCCAATTATACTATAACAATCACCTCTTTGCCATAAACTTGGCTAATTTATATAAATCTTGCTTCAAGCTGCTAATGTTAGGTAAAGCTTAAAATATGTCAACTGCCCTTTAATATGCCTATTACAATTAAAACCACATTTGGATAGTTTGGACCTGATGTCTCAGGGTGTCGAGTGCAGTGCAGTGCCATAACGGATAGTTAGCACTGTAGCTGTTAAGGGCAAGCGTGCGTGGCGCTTATAATCACGAGAACGACTTGCTCGGCTCGTTAATTAATAATATATTTAAAAAAACTGGTAAAACTAAGAAGTTTTATCAAATATTGCTCGGATTTAAGCTATTAATGTCTCAAGTCCAGAGGAACGATACTTCAGGCTTTTTTTACTTATTTTACTTCTATGCTTTCTCATAACAAAGGCCGTTCTAGGTACTGTAGGTCATGTTATAGAATTTCATTCGCTTTTTATCCGGAAAAATGGACGGTTCTTAACGCGGGTGAAACCGTGAGACACTGCTAGTACATTATAAAGTGTTGCATTTGTATTTATAAACGCAACACATGCCAAACCACATTAAACACTATAACCTTTGCACGTCTTCTGTATGGAATTTAAATTAACTACGTTTAAGCGTAACCATCAAATTAGCTAAAATTACTAAACGCATCATAAGTAAGTAAATAATTTGACTAAATACCGCATAACTACTCTATAATTTATGTAATTTTCCACACGTTGTGTTTCCCAAGCCGACGGTATCCGGCTATCTAGGCATTTCATGCTAACAAGGTGTGAGAGGGCTGCTATCGTTTAGATGGTAAATGGTAGATGGTAAGTGGTCATAAATCCGTGCCTTCACGCCATTCTTCAGTATAACTAGACGGGCATTGTGTGGATGGTACGTAATGGGGCTTTCAAGTAGTCTCGGAGTCTGTCTGCTCGTAGGAAATAGAATAGAATAGAATAGAATAGAAAACTCTTTATTGTACACCAAAAAAAAAACACTACAGAAAAATTACAATAGTTAAACAAGCGTAGCGCAATGGGCGGTCTTGTCGCTGAAAGTGATTTCTTCCAGAAATCCTTTGGACGGACTGTAAAAAACATATTACGATAGTAGGGCGAATCCGGACTGGGCCCCCGTGGTGGATTATGGCCTAATCCTCCTCACGAAAGTGAGGGGAGACCCGTGCCCAACAGTGGGACGTTATGGGTTGTTCATGATGATGAGGGCGAAATGTTGCTTTTAATCTAACTACGACAAAACTAAAAGCATTGGTTATGTATTAGCAATCTATGTTTGTAGCTGTCTGTGTAATAAAGTATTAAACAAATATAAGCACGCGTAGCGCTTACCATCAAGTGAATGACTTGCTCGTCTCGTTACTCAGTCAAATAAAAAAAAAAGTTGAATATGTAAAAATGGTCTCTGCCTATCCCAAAGGGAGAAAGACGTGACTGGATTATACAATTATGTGTATTTATAGTAGAACTAGCTGTGCCCTGCCACGCTTCGCTGTGGCACATTCGCACATTCGCTGATATGTCACTGATGAAAAGAATAGATAAAAACAATCCTTGATGCGGATTATATATCATGCTAAAATTTCAGCTCGATCGGTGCAGAACTTTTTGAGTTTTTGAAGCGTACACAAACCAACATAACATTTTTATATATATATAGATAGATATTTGAAAAATAAATGTAATACTCTACAATTAGACATATAGTTAGTATCATATTATAATATTAACAAATATTAAAGTGTGTTGGTAGGTTTTAATTATAACTGCAAATCGGACGATTATAGAAACAAACATCCAAGTATTTAGTAACAATCAAAAATTACATAACACTTGTTAAATAAACATCCGTCAAACATTAAGGAGAAAGCATTGCATGAAAGCATGCACTCCGTTTAAGTGGGTACATACCTTTAGATTATCCGCTGGGCGCGTAATTGTGAATCTACGTGTTAAATTGCTTAATAACTGTTAAGTATTTTCAGATTTATATGAATACGTATTAAAATGGTCAATTAATTGTAGTTCCTTACCGATAATAGTTATATATCTTTCTTGTTTTTAACAGCCAGTACGGTGGCCTTATTACGAATCTCACGATAGGCTGGCGACAGCCGTGAGTAGGCTGCAATAGCTTTAAATCTTTTTTTAAGTTACTAAGTAACGAGACGAACATGTTGTTCACCTGATGATAAGCCCCACGCCTGCACATAACAGATATAGCGTCACTCAAAACTCTCCATTACAAAACTAATGCGGCACTGCACTGAAAAAGAGAAGAAAAGAGCTTTTTATTCTATTTCATTCTATGTCGTACGTGAGATAGCACGTTCTTGTTGCAAATTAGCGATTTATTCATTTACCATTGTAGAAGAGTCGAAAGAAATTGTAATGAAACAATCTTACGAAATTGACACAGCAAAATTATCATACAATTTAACTTATTCCTTATCGCCCTCGTGCATCTCTCGATTGCCAAGTGAAGAGTTTACAATTGACACGATCTAGACTAGACCGAGTCGATGCTGTTTCGATATCAAGGAAAGGTCAATCAGAGAACATCGCACAACGTGAAACATCCATTTAGTTTTTTATTCATAGGCCTTTGTGGATCCATTGCTGGTCATGGGACTCTTCTTTATTGCGATAAATTTTACTTTTCCTTCCCACCCCCTTTCTTCCCCCATGTTTGACCCAGTATTCGGACGATGTCGTGTGCCCATCTTTTTTTTTTGCCCGGGAAATGCATTAGGCATACCACCCGGCCCCGGGGGTTATCGGGCGGTTATGTGGGACTCCCCCGCCAGCTATTCTGACGGGTATACCCACTAAAACCCCGGGGTGTTCTCCTCTTCGCATGTTGGGGTGGTCCCGGGTTCGCTATTCGCGCATCTGCCCATCTGGCAGGTGGTCTGCCAACTGACCTCGTCGACCTTTTCGGATACCACTCCGTTATTGTTTTGGTCCACCTATTGTCTGTTTTTGTTGAATAAACTGGTGCTGGCCTCTGGTGTCAAAGTTTATCAAGCTGCCCAGGGGCCTCTGACGTGATTAATAACTGTTATCAATCTATAACAATCGCGACTGACGACTTAACGTGCTCTCCGAAAATCGGATTGATGGAGTTTCGACCGTAACTTATGGAATTCATTAATGCAGATTTTAGAATCGAATCCGGTGGCATTGGGTTGTAAAACGCACAAGTTACCGCCCCATTTCTACAGAAAGACGAAGAATTAAATGTTTTTTTTTTTACAATCTTACAAAACTGAGTCATTTTGGATGAACCAAATAGAAGTTAAATAGCTTCGTTATAGTAACTGCTATCCTTTTCCATTAGATTTTTGAATGTAACAAAAATAATGTAATATTTAAAACTAAATTGAAGTCAGTTTGGTCACCGACAATCGATGGCATTTTGTCCTTCTCATCCTTGATTGTCGTTGAATTTGATTATGCAATTGAATGAATTATTGTAACAATATAATTCGAGCATATTTCTTATCAGTCTCGCGATCTCACGAGTGAAGACGTTCCGACAATAATCGGATAGAGCCACAGAATCTATACCAATAATTGAATTATTGTCTATTATTGAATTATTGTATAGTGCCTTTCTGTGATTTTAAAATAAATGCCAAAATCTAAGTGAAAACTGCTATTTATACGATGCCTAATTATTAACGAACGAGGTTATAAGTTTGACGTGTCTGTGTGTGTGTGTGTGTCTGTGGCATCGAAGCTCCGAACGGATGAACCTGTTTTATTTTGTTTTTTTTTTTTTGTTTGCAAGGTCAATTAGTCGGGAGTCTTCTTAGCTATGTTTGATGAAAATCAATCCAAGATGGCCGCCGCTACAAAATGGTGGATTACATATTTTTTCACAACTCCCTCAATGTGGATATCAATGAAAGGGCTTGACTAGTAGAATAATAAACACTATGATAAATTTCAAATCCAAGATGGCCGCCACCATAATATAGCGAAACTTTTTAATTATTTAGTGTCGGGGGTTTCTTAATTTTTTAATAGTTTAATGCACCGGCATTATGATTTTGAAATTGACAATTGTATTTCATTAACTGTATTTTAAGTCTTAAAATATATATACTTTAAAACTATATGGTTTTGTTATGAAATAGATTCACATAAATAATAACTTAATAACATTTTTTTTTCTTTTTCAGGTGTGATCCAGTTTCAAGAGAAGTGCGTCTAGAAATTAACAGGTAAGCACTATTAAATAAAATAACATAATATTTTTTACATAGTGTTAATAAAAACTTTAAGTTTTTGTCTTTCTAAGTCATTGTTGTCTCTATATACGTCCGAAATGGATAGACTGTTGATTCTATAATATATTTTTTTAATGTTAATAATTAACGAGACGAGCAAATCGTTCACCTGATAGTAACCGCCACTACTGCGATAGTGATATAACAGCTACAGCGTCACCAAGAATTTTTCAATACAAAATCTAGCGCGGCACTGCACTACGCTGAAAACAGTGCCCTTCAAACTGGAACACACACATGTTTGCACACTACACAGTTTTTAACAGCAAATATTAATGTGATTTGGATTCTGAAACTAACATTAAGTTATTTTTGTTATTTTCTCCACAACTGTGAATGCGAATCCGAACATTCGTCATCTTGTTACGCAACCGTGCCGCCATCAATTCTCATTACTCCCACAATGGGACCATGGGAACCATGGAGATGGCACTCGGAATAAATAACTGATTAGCAAGAACAAGCCATTAAACTTGCGATTAGGCAAAATACATAAAAAGGGAAAATAATTAAAATTAGAACCAATTCTAACGACTAATCGACAGCACGGCGGCTTCCGTGGCTTAGTGGGTGATTAAGCCGACTACGAAGCGTGAGGTTGCGAGTTTCGCTACGGGACAAGATGCGTGTGAACATAATAGAAACCATATTTATATATATTACAGACTAACTTAAACATTATAATAAATTCTTAAAACTATTTTTAATTGAAGTCCGTTTTTATTTTCCATTTTTTTTTCCTTTTCTGCAATAATTAACATTATTATCTGCGCTTGTTATATAGCCATTAGTAATTTACTACGGTTGTAAATATCAATATAGATTGACTTAATTACAATTACAAATAAAATTGTGTTACGTTTATTGACATTTAAGATAAACTGGAGCAAGAGTACTAGACGAGTTGGAGCTATATGCCAAGATCACACGTTGGTCTTCGAAAGTGTTAAATTTAATTAGCTAGATCAAACTATATCTAATTACTCTGCGGTTACGCCCGCGTATTTTAAACCCGGAGGAACTCTATATTATCCCGGCATAAAAATAGCCTATGGTAATCAGAACCCGAGAATTATTTCGGAGGTAGGTGATCCACCAATCCAGATCTAGCCCCCGTGGTGGCTTATGGCCACACGAAAAACGAAGTGACGGGAGACCCGTGCTCAGCAGTGGGACGATATGGGTTGATGATGACATATCTAGGTTCAAAGTAACAGGGTCACTGACAAACCAACGACCACCATAACATAAAACACGATAAATATCCCGTTTCCAATGATAATGACATAGAATATAAGATCAAACGAACTTCTTGAAGTGAAGTTCGATCATTATTATATGAGTCGCTTCATTCGAAGATACAGTTTACTAGGTAGTTCCTTTAGCCTACAAGGCATGATCGCACGTTTAGAGAATCGATTTATTAATCGATACGGTTTTTTTTTTTTTTTTTTTACTTGCAACACCAATGCTTGCTCTATGTTCCGGCTAACAGTCACTTCATTCTTGTTCAGAGTTATCTAAATTTGAAGTTTTCTACTTTGGGTTTTGGGTGGGCGGGAACTTTGTATCTTCGAATGAAGCGACTCATATAATAATGATCGAACTTCACTTCAAGAAGTTCGTTTGATCTTATATTATATTTCGTCGCTTCATTCTTCAGATACAGTTTACTAGGTAGATGTTCAGAGATTGGGGTTCAGGATCAATGTATTTAAGTTAATAAAACGTTGAAAGAACTTTGTAGAAAACATTGTATTTTGTAATGAAAAGAAAAAAATATACTTCTTATGTAATCAACATTTCATTGAAATAACAACAAAAAAAAATACACTTAGATGGTAAGTATTTTTGAAATATAATATAATTATTGCTATAACTCAGCTAATGATTAGGCAAATAATAAATCAACACAATCATTAATTTGTGTGTCCATTATCTAATTAGGAATCCCACAGACAGATCGGGCATATATTCCTTCGTCCGTCAATGGACGATTATAGAATCTAGCAAACGTCAGGGACGAATTAGACCAACCGGCTGTCTTCCTTATGGTGTCGATACTAACTCCGGCGGAGGACGCCGCCGAGGTGGAGGCATGACGTGTGCTATGAGCACTGAATACTGTGACGTCAACGCCGCACTCCGCTAGAGTATGTTTTATCCACCTACTAATTGTTTGTGAAGATACTTTTTTGAAAGGTTTCTTGTGGCTCAATAAGAGATTATCTGTACCCTCTGGTCGTAACTTTGATGTTACCAAAATGTAATCATCGAGGGTTGTTGCTGGGCATATGCTTGGGTTCTCAGAGAAATAGGGTAAAAAGAGCACTGGTTGCTCTCGATTAGCTGCAGAGGTTTTTATCATGTCAGATATTGAGATCTTGATTCCTGAGGGAGTCTTATTGATGTTAGTAAGCTTAATAAGCGATAAAGTTTGTACTCGATGAGAAGTACACAAAGCTAATAAAATTGTTAATTTTTTAGAGAGCTTAACTAGACTTAGGTCGCTATTAGGGTACCAGGTGGAAACATGATCAAGTACAATTTTTGGATCCCAAGTTGTGGTATATTTTGGACGAGAAGGTTTCTGTCTGTAAATTCCTTTTAATAAGCGTTTAATGCGTTCATCTGACCCGACGTTATTCCCGAGCAATAATGAAAGGGCAGATCTGTGACTATTAAGGGCACCATACGAGGCTCCTTTATTAAAAAGCTCAACTAAAAACGCTATTACTGATGATAACGGAGCTTCAAAGGAATTTATTGAGTTATCTAGGCAGAAGGACCACCACAACTTATAGGTAGCTGAATATTGCTTCATCGTGTTGTCCGAAATGGACGCCAGCATCAGATCCAGTGCTATCTCAGGAGTATCTAATTTAGTAAATGCTGCCCTGAGAGCGTCGCGGCCCCCAGGGAAAGGTTGCGGTAAAGTCTGTGACGGGATCTGTAATTTGAATGTAAAAGGTTTTCATTAGGTTCAAAGAAAATAATATCTGAGATGAGCATTCTTTTAAGTAGTGGGAACCAAGCTTGACCGGGCCAGTAGGGAAAGATAAAAATCCCAGTAGCCTTATCGTCAATAATTTTTCTCAGGCATTTTAGGATTAGAGCAAACGGTGGGAATGCGTAGAAAAAACTAGAGTGCCAACTAATTGTAAAGGCGTCGATTGTCATTGCATCGGGGTCAGACTTCCAAGAAATATATAGACTGCATTTTGCATTAGTGCGAGATGCGAAAAGGTCAATTGTTGGTTTTCCCAGAGTTTTAACTATCTTTTGGAATGCCCAATCTGATAGTTTCCACTCTGTGTCCACATTAACTTTCCGCGACTCTTGGTCGGCTTCAACATTTTCGTGTGTATTGATGTAAGATGCAAAAAGTGATATATTTCGCTTCTCGCACCATTGCCAGATTGCCTTTGCTAAATTATTTAAGTGCGGGAACCTAACTCCCCCCATGCGGTTAATATAGCATAAGGCTGTTGTATTGTCAACACGTAGCAGTATGGAACAATTAAAATGTGTGTTGGCGAAGCATTTTAAACTTAAGAAAACTGCCAATAATTCTAAATGATTTATATGGAAGGATAGCTCGTCTATTTTCCAGCCACCGCTTGCTCGTTTTCCATTGCAAAAAGCACCCCAGCCGGTCCTGGACGCGTCAGTATATATTTCCATGTCAAACTGTTTGTCTGGTCTCAATATATTGTCAGTTGACATTATGTTTTGTTCCCACCAACGTAAGTCAGGTAAGATAACGTCCGATACTTTGATTTTTGCTTCAAAATCTTCATATTTTAAAAGTGCTAAATATTTCTGACGTTCTAGAGTTTTTGTATATAACCAACCATATCTCACAGCTGGGCACGCAGCCGTAAGCATTCCGATGAATTGTGACAGTTCTCTGATGGAGCATTTGGGCAGTGAACTAAATTTTTTAACGAACTGCAATATACCCTCTCGTTTCTCTTCTGGTAAGCTGAGAGACATATGGACAGTATCATAGATGAAACCTAAGAACCTACAGACTTGTCGAGGTTCGAGTTTACTTTTTTCGTAATTTACCACAAACCCTAGACATTGTAGTAAATTCAGAGTTTTGTTAACGTTGTTCATGCACTCTACATACGTGTCTCCTATACATAAGATATCATCGAGATATATTACCGACCTATAGCCTTTATTTCGTAAATGGTTCATAACCTCTTTCATTAGCTTCGTGAATACTCTAGGTGCCACAGACAAGCCATAAGGCATTGCGTTGAATTCGAAACAAGTTTCATTAAATTCAAAGCGTAAGTATTTACGATGTTCTTTTGCAATAGGGACTAAAAGATAGGCTTCTTTTAGGTCTATGTTTGCCATGAAACCGGTTTTTGGCACTAGTCTAGCCGCTGTTCTATGGTCCTCCATTTTAAAATGGGTGGAGGAAATGAATTTATTTAAAGCTTTCAAGTTTAGAATAAATCGTTTAGTCCCATTGGGCTTTGGGGCTAAAAATATACTCGAAACAAAATCGTTTTTAGATCTATTGCACGAAGAAATAGCACCGAGCTCTAATAGTTTTTTGACTGATTGTACCATCTCCGCGTGGTCGGAACCACGAAATGCATTACGCGGAGCTAAGCCCTGTCTCACTTGCTTACAAAATGGTATGGAATAACCCTCTGAAATCCATTTAAGTATTTCAGTATTTTCGGTAATGTGAAGCCAACAATTGTAAAAATGTTGAATTCTACCAGCGTGTACCTCTATTGTTGACCCGTTGCACGCGGCTGCTTGTTCTGAGCCGGATGTTTCTGTTGGGCAGAGCCTCCTGGCAGGGTCCTCCGACCCACTGGGGCAGCTTGCCTCTTCTGCCCCCCTCTCCCCCCCTTGTTCGACGAGAAGCGAGGAGGGCCCATCCAGTTTCCCTGGTTCTTTGGGCGGCTTGTTGATGGCTGATAAGATGAAGACGTAGATGGCGTCTTTGGGTTTGGGGCTGGTTTCTTGATCTGCAAGCCATGTTTTTCGATCACCTTTGTGGCCTTAATTTTTTCGGAAAGCTTGTTTCCGAAGAGCATTTCGTCTCGGTCAACATCTTGCATAATATTTAAGAAGGCTTTATCCAGTCCTGGTGTAACGAACTTCTTCCTTGCTTCTGTTTCTACGTAGTGTAGGTCGCACAATATGCGACAGCTGTCACTTATAAACTTAATAGCTTGCAGTCTGTCTTTGCCATCATCAAGGAGCAGTTCCAAGCCTTTATTAAGAGCAGCTATACCCTGCCCTAGTTGCAGTTGTACGGCTTCTACTCTTTTGTCCCGAATTCGGGTACCTTCAGCTACGGCGGCCGAAATCTCCGGGTTTAATTTTGGCGCTTGTAATAATGGGCAATTTTCCGGGATAAGATACTCTTTAACGAGCTTCTCTTTTATCTCCTTATTTATTCCCTTCTTCAAAATGGGCGACCAAAGTCGCGATAGTTTTTCGTGAATTTTTGCGCCAAATTTCGGTGTCTCTTCAGTAGTTTCACCTAAGGCGGACAGAATGTCTGGGTCCAATTCTGGGGCAGACTCTGTGTTGTCCTCGGCCTTACTCTCATCGTCTTTATTAGAGATGCCGTCTTGATCAACCGTTACTAACGGCTCTGGATCAACGCCAACGACATTATCGTTATCTAGAAAATAGATGATAACGAAATGTTATTGAGGGTAGTTTTACACCATGTGTTAACACGAGGTGATAAAATAAAGGCCTGGACGACCCGTAATGTAATAAGAGATCGCCTTTGTGAGGATACACGATCCACCTCCCGGCATTACATTAGGTTTTTCTCGATAATTTTTTAATTAAAATCGTCCATTGGATGATTTAAAACTTTCCTTGTGTTAACACACGGTTAACCTCTTGGAATGAATATGTTGCCTTCGTGATGACACGCGGTCAACCTCCAGGCGTTATAATCGAGCACTTATCGATAGTTATGAAGGTACTAACCTGATTTATCTGAGTCTTCTGACGTGGAGTACACAATCCTATTGTGTCTGCGTCGCTTTTCTTCCAGTTTTCTGATTTTGCGTTGATAACGCTCAATTTTTTCTTCGTTTTTCCTTTTCGGCATGGTGATAACGATGCACAGTGGTTTTAAGCACTATATTAAACTATTTTTTGTAAGGCACGTGCGAACGCTGCCTCGCACGAAAAAAGAATGAAGTGACTGTTAGCCGGAACATAGAGCAAGCATTGGTGTTGCAAGTAAAAAAAAAAAAAAAAAAACCGTATCGATTAATAAATCGATTCTCTAAACGTGCGATCATGCCTTGTAGGCTAAAGGAACTACCTAGTAAACTGTATCTTCGAATGAAGCGACGAAATATAATACCCTGTTTATAGATAACAAGTACAGCCCTCGATATCATCTTGTAAATCACACTTTAATGACAGGTATAGGCACCATAATACAACGTATCATGGACTATTGTTTCTGTTCACTATACAGAATGTGCGTGTGTCTGTTTATTGCCCAATAGCGAAAGTTCAAGGACGTTTAGCTGAGGACTGGTGGCAAATAAAGTGGAGTAAAAAAAAAACGGTTTTTTTTAATATTTACTATTTTTTTTTTTTATTTGACTGAGTGACGAGACGAGCGGATCGTCTGCCTGGTAGTAAGCGCTACGCCTGCCCATAGCAGTTACAGTTGTTTTTACTCGACTTAAAAAAAGGGAGATACTCACGAGAGTTAAATTTCAATGTTGATGTACTGAAAATTAAAAGTTAATGCCTACAGGTTATATCCATTCATTAAAATTTCAGGTAAAGTTTGTGAGTTTGTTAGTATGACTTTGTAATAAGCTTATAGCTGGAACAACTGACATAAGACTGATTTTTTTCTGTTAATTAACACGCTTTTGTTAGCTTTACTTGAATTTAGGTATGAAATCTTAGAACTTAAATTTAACCAACTTCAAGATGGCCGACTAACTTGGTAGGCACACATATTGAGGACCATAGACAATAAAAAGAAACATATGACAAAATATTTGCTTACGCCTCTTAAAACATAACAATATAAACAAAAGTAAAAAAAAAGCTAAAAATTCACACTTGAATAGCAAACCGAAACAAAGGTAGAATTTTATGGTTAAAAAAGGTTTTTTGAGGGTTGGGGTGTTTTTTATCAAATTGAATGTCTAGTAAAAATCACACATTACTGTGTTCCGGTTTGAAGGGCACTGTTTCCAGCGAAATTACTGGGCATATGAGACTTTTGAGCCGATGTTTCAGGTTGACGAGCGCAGTGCGCAGAGCGTACCGCGCAAGTTTATGCAGTGCAAAGTTCTGGATAACACTCTAACTGTTATGGGCAAGCGTAGCGCTTACCATCAGGTGAACGCCTTGTTCGTCTCGTCACTCAGAGAAATAAAAAAAAAATTACTTCTTTATTATTTTGACTGTTTAACTGTTTATAACTAAACTAAACGTTATAGCTAAACGCTACACTTTTCTGCGAACGCTCCTTTCGTGCAGTGGCCGAGATAAATGCTGCAAAGGCCATCTTCCCATGTCGTTACCGAGTAACGGGACAGACGGACGGACAGACGCTCCGCGATTATGGTATAAGAGCCAGATGGTCGGCCCAAGGTCGGGCTAAAGCGTTCCAGTGCATACCGTATTTTGTGCTAATCTCAAACTTTAGGTATCTGTAGAGATCTATTACGAATAACTTATGCAAATAAGTCATCTAAGTAAAAGTTTCTTGGTTTTGTTTAAGTTGTGCAACCCACAAATGTATGTAAAGTTCGGGATTTATGAAATACTAGCTGTACCCTGCCACGCTTCGCTGTGGCACATTCGCACATTCGCTGATATGTCACTGATGAAAAAAATAGACAAAAATAATCCTTGATGCGGATTATATATCATGCTAAAATTTCAGCTCGATCGGTGCAGAACTTTTTGAGTTTTTGAAGCGTACACAAACCAACATAACATTTTTATATATATAGATAGACTAGCTGTTCCCGCGGTTTACCCGCGAGTCCCGCGTTAAAATCTAAATGGTATGTCTATATTTATAGGCAGGCATTGCACTTACCATCGGATGAACGACTTGCTCATCTCCTAACTCAGACAAATAAAAAAAATTATATATTTCAATGTACAGTGCCATAACAGGTTTTTCCAAAGCGACACCTTCCTTACTACTTAGGTAATCTTGTGTGATAATTCAGAGTACTATATCTATCTCCACATCAAATTACATCTAAATCCGTTCAGGCGTTGCGGCCTGAAGAGGGACACGCAGACACACCCTATCGCATTTGTGATAATTCTAACTAGTAGTGCCGCGCGTTTTCACCCGTGTTTTGTATTATACCACAGGAATGGTCAAATTTCATGCGATAAAAAGTATTCTATGTTCATTCCAGGATCATAATTACCTGTATATGTACTAAATTTCATCAAAACACGTTCAGTCTTTTCAGCTTTAAGAGGACACCAACACAAACAAACTTTCGCATTTTAACATTAGTGAGATTTGGCGTAATAATATTTTTTTTTTTTTCAAAAATAGGAAAGATTAAATGTCTGTATAGGTCTGAGAAAAAAACACTTAAGCCGCATTTGTATGCAAAAAACACAGTTCCGATCCGAGGTAAGTAGTATTTATAAATGTGAACATTCAGATCCTTCAGCCATCCAATTAAAATGAACAAGCGATCAGCCTTGGCATTCGTTTTGGATTCCGACAACTTAATACCGGATTAAGTACCATTACTTTACCACTTATACTTACAAACTGCTAATGACAGATCAATCCGAAGTAATCAGTATTACCGATGACTACCTAATTTTATTACTGACCATGCTGGCCAATCGACAAATGGTAATCGTTTAAATTTGTCGATTTCAGTATAAAATACTTTTCCCATTATTAGGTCGTGTTTCGGCGGTCGGGGATCTACACCTCGCGGCTTCACCCGCTTATAGAATTCGATAAGAACTTGGTAATTCCAAGACTTCATCATCATCAACCCATAACGTCCCACTGCTGAGCACGGGTCTCCTCTCACTTTTATGAGGAGGTTTAGGCCATAATCCACCACGGGGGCCTACTCCGGATTGGTGGATAACATACCTACCTCCGAAATAATTCTCGGGTAGGTATGTGGGTTTCCTCACGATGTTTTCCTTCACCGAAAAGCGAGTGATAATTACGTACATATGTTTTGACAGAAACACATTGGTACGTGCCCGCATTGGGATTTGAACTCACGACCTTCTGACTGGAAGGCGGACGTTCTCCCACTAGGCTACGACCGCTTATAAACCTGGCAAGACTTACCTATATTAAATTAAATCAAAAGTACCTACCTATAACCGACGAGCATGTACGAAGAAACTTATGAAAGTGGAAGAAGCGAATGAAGTGCGTCAGGATCGTAGCATGTGGGAAGATGTAGTCTCTGCCTACCCCAACGGGAAAAAAGCTTGGCTGGTATGTAACTCCAAGACCTGAGTAATCTCTTCTCCACCAAAATGTGTTGGTGTGCTCACGTTTATGATTACCATTTTAAGTGTGATCAAATCTATTTACGTCCACTGGTTTTAAACGTAACCTTTCTAATCAATCCTATGCTTCTAAAAGCGTCCGGAGTGCTAGCCGATTCCGAAGTTTTCGATATGAAACCGAATCGATCGATAACTGACTTATGGAAATGTTCTACATCTGTAGAATTTGAACCTGGAAATCTATAACTCTCTCTCTCTTCTGATTCTGAATATCCTATCCTACTAATATTATAAATGCGAAAGTTTGTGAGAATGGATGGATAGATGTTTGTTCCTCTTTCACGCAAAAACTACAAAACGGATTCGAATGAAACTTGGAACACAGATAGTTTATAACCAGGATTGAGGTAGCGGCTGCCTCGCACCCGCTCAAGTAGGGAAGCGACTTTCTTGCGAATGATCGCATGAAAATGCTAGCTTTATTTGTAAATAACTTAGCTATATCTACATTATCAAATTCAAAGGTATATTATGTATTTACGTACTTATCATAAAGTTTACATTGCTAACCTTTTTTAATTGTAACATTCGCACGCCCCAAAAATGTTTCAATCATTACATCGTCGTACCAACGTGTTTCCCAGAACAAAGTTATATAACAACGCCATCTGTCGTGGGACCCATTGTTCCGATCGAGATATTGGGACACGGAGTTAACGAAATGTACGAGATTAGAAGTGTTAAATGCTGGCTGTCTCATTTTGTAACGCGAAGGGTTTCTCGCTGTATTTGCAAATATGTTCGTTAGCCCATAACACGCAAGGGTGATTTTCTCATAAAATTCTATTAAGGCTTCAACACTTTAATAAATATCTCAATAGGTGGGCGTTGAATTCTCAGCGTCCCCACTAATATTCTTAGCGATATGAAATAACCGAGAACTCTTTAATTTACTGAGTGACGAGATGAGCTAGTCGTTCACCGGATAGTAAGCGCTAAGCCTGCCCATAATTACAGTGCCACCCAGAACTCTGCATTGCATAATCCATTGCGGCACTCCGCTCTTCACCCTGAGACAGCGGCCCTAAAGTCTCATATGCCCAGTAATTTCGCTGAAAATAGTGCCCTTCTAACCGGATCACAGTAATGTTTGCACACTACTGCTTGGCGGATGAAAACCTTCCCAGGAGGTCTCTAGCTGAAGAGGCCTCCCACTACAAAAAATCTACAGATACGCTTTTACATTTTATATTCGCCAGATAAACGTGGAGACATAACTTATCTCAACAAAAAGCAAACTTACGACCTATGTTAAGACCGCAAACAGCCGCAATACTCCCCCCAGCTATGTCCCCAGGTATAATGTACCAATACACCTCACGAATTACAGATTTGCCATGTCATGAGCTATTGTAACAGTTACAAAAATTGCATTTTACTTTACAATGCGGAACCAAAATAGCAGACAAAAATACAAACGGAAAACACACTGGTAAGTCCGAGATACTTCATAGACCTTTCGCCCCAAAAATGGCCGCTATTGATCCTAACAAAAAGATTTGAACAATAATAAATAAAATAACGAAGCTGTTTAACAACAACTTTAACAAATAGTCTGGTATCTTACCACATAATCTTAGTTATTTAAGCTTTATTATGATATCAATGACTTTATACTTAAAGGTTAAGCTAACATAGAAATGGTTCGATAGTTAACAGTTGTCAAAATATTACGATACCGGTTGCGCCTTAATATTTCTTTCATTCAATATTTTTCTTGTTTTTTGAACACACTTTTGTTTTAATAACAAAAAAAGTTATGGTATTGTTTCATTAAGCTTCTTAGAAATAATTTCTATCGGTAAGATATTATGCAATCACGAAACCTTACCCATAGAAGAATACCGTGTTTCAAGTAATCAATAAAACATTTTTATACAAATACTATACAAATTTAAGAAAAATTGGTTGTCTGTAAAGTTGGTTTACGAACGATATTTTAAAGTGACAACGTCGTAACATAACACTGATGAAGTGCTTGCATACTTTTATGAATAAAGATGAATAATTTTTTTATAATAAAAGAATAAATACTTGAAATTATACTAGTAATCAGATTTATAAAATGCAAGAATAATTAACCTGTCAAGAAGAGAAGAGAGATAGATGCGGCGCAAGCGTACAATGAGCGTAACGGGACAATGTGTCAACTTTTTCGTGCATGCATCGATTCATTAGACCTTGTCACGTCAAAAGATTTTTCTCTCGTATGATGAACTTTTCTCATAGCTTGGGATGAAAAGTATCGTGTACCACAAGGTAACAAAATTATTTAAGCTCGAGCGAAGTACTTTGACTCCCTCGCTACGCTTAGGATTCTACTCTAGAACCCCTCGCTACGCTCGGGATTCTACTATAGAATCCTTCGCTTGGCTCTGGATTCAAAAATCGCTCTCGCCGTAAATACATTATTTTGTTCCCTTGTGGTACAATCTACTATTTTTGCATCTTTAGATTTATAAATTTAATGTCAAAATTTAAGTGTACCCTGCTATTTATAAGATGCCTAATTAACTAATCAAAAATTACAGTTTGCAAGAATTCTTGTCTGATTTTTTTAGTTTTATTTGACTGAGTGACGAGACGAGCAAGTCGTTTACCTGATGGTAAGCGCTACGCCCACCCGTAACAGTCAGTAACTGTCTGAAAGCTACTCCCGAATAGGTTCTGAAACCGGTCAATGGATTCTAATTAGATTTAGAGTATGTATACGTTACATCCTGGAATAGAATATTGGATACTTTCTGTCCCATTGTAGACAACTGTTCCTGTGGGATACGTGGGTGAAACCGCCTTCAACCTTCAACCTAAACTGGATCCAGCTTAGGTTGAAAATGGCAGCAACTTAAAAAATAAGACGTCACGGTACGATTATGCGACGCGGTGCAGCTTAGGTCTTCAATTCAATCGCTATAAGATGTCATGGTAGGCCTCCAGCTCAATCTATAGAGTGAAACTGCACACCTTTTTTAGGAATATATCATTGTTTTTTTTTAGCACACTTGCGGGCAGTATGCCGTAGCTGCTCTCGTATCAGTACACAGACAGGTTATAATATAATTATAATGTATCAATAATTCAATAGAACAGAGAAGTGTTGGAGCACGCATGGACCCTACACAGCCTATCGGTCTGGAGATCCAGAAACCAGTAGGTGGAAGGGAGTTGGTGTACTGCTTTCCGCTGGGATCGTAGCATGTGGGAAGATGTAGTCTCTGCTTATCCTAACGGGAGAAAGGCGTGACTGTATGTATGTTTGTAATAATACTATATTATTTATACCCTAATGTCAAAGGTTAAATTAAGCCATGTTTTGACAAATGATCATGATAGGACATTGTTACATGAGTTGATCATTGGCTGATATTGATCATCTATTGTTGTTCATTGTTATGCGATGATATATAAGGCAGTAGCTGTTTAGAGAAAGCTAGTTTTAATGATCTTTAATTCCTAAGGTTAAGCAATGATGTTCTAAGTGAGTAGGAAATGTAGGCAGGTTGGGTTATGGCAGACTAGCTGCGCCCAGTCGTTTCACCCGGGTTGAGTATTATCCCATGGGAACCGTATTTTTACGGGATAAAAAGTATTCTATGTTCTGTTCCAGGACCTAAAGTATTTACATACCAAATATCATAACAATCTTTTCAGCCGTTGCGAAGTGAACGCAGACGCAGACATACTAACAAACTTTCGCATTTTTAAAATTACTAGATGCGCCCCGCGGTTTCATCCCTATAGTTCCTGTTTCCGCAAGGATACGCGGTTAAAATATAGGTTATGTAACTTACTGAAAATGTAGCTTTCCATTGGTGAAAGAATTTTTAAAATCGGTTTAGAGGTTTAGGCGTGAAAGCTTAACAAACAAACAAACTCACATTCGCATTTATAATATCAGTAAAGATATTTTAGTTATGAGGATGGTAGGATAGATGGTAACCCCAATTGTTGTCTCAACTCTGACACGCGGCTTCTCCTGAGAGAACGCGAAATTTAGAAACTTCCTTGGCACTACGTAACCGCGCTTAACAGTATCAATTCAAATATGAGAATAAAATTATAAACCAGTAAGAAAAATAACACATTTTGCAACGTATTTCCCACGGAACCTAGAAACAATTGTTTTTCTTTTTAATTAGGTAATTAGCTATTTTTCGTCTATGCAGCTTATATCGGTCAAGTACACGCAAATATTTGTTATGATTTTTTTTTAATTACGCTAATGGTTTAATTATGATGTTTTCTGTGGTTTTTCTTAATGTTCTATGGGATTCAGATTTGGAAGATAATAGACTATGCGACAAAGAATGGTAAATATTTCGCAATAGATTTGTTAAACGACCTATTCAGAAAGCAAAAAAAAAAATACTTGCCCTACTTGCTTTTTGTCAGCTCAAAGCAGCTCAAAAAAGGTACGCAATATGTCCACACTTTTAATCATTATTTTTTATTGAACTGAGTGACGAGACGAGCAAGTCGTTCACCTGATGGTAAGCGCTGCGCCTGCTTATAACAGTTACTCGTACAGTGACACCCGGAACTTTGCATTGCATAATCCTGCGCGGCACTGCACTGCGCTCGTCACCCTGAGACATCGACTCTAAAGTGTCATAATATGCCCAGTAATTTCGCTGGAAACAATGCTAATATATATTTATTTTTATCTTATATGCTTGATCGGTAGGAAAACTTGATTGATGAGTGAGGACACGCTTCGCTGTGGCACATTCGCACATTCGCTGATATCTCACTGATGAAAAAAAATATAACAACAATCCTTGATGCGGATTATATATCATGCTAAAATTTCAGCTCGATCTGTGCAGAACTTTTTGAGTTTTTGAAGCGTACACATACCAAGATAACATTTTTATATATATAGATTTATATCGTACTGTGTGGTGCGAATTGAAGCCATTAAGTTTAAGGCCTTAAAATGAACTGCATGGAATGAGAATAAGTACGTGGTTAAAGTGATATAAATAACGCGTTACCATCACATACATAGAACCTGACCCCTAACTAGGATTCCCTGTATTTAGGGAATCAGAAACCACGAGGATCATGGTCATACAAACACCCTGAGCACTAAATTTCCACTTAAGCAGTAATCTTCTATCCGCCCATTGTACTACCCTTGTTTACCTATTGTAATTCTTCTGTGTTTTTGTTTCTGGTGTACAATAAAGAGTTTTTCTATTCTATTCTATTCTTCTATCTTAAATCCATCAATAAAGTCCTACTTAGAGACACCAATTTGCCAATCAATTCACTTAACCTTCTCTCAAACTGTACACTGCGTTGCACGATATTGTATACAACACAATGAAAGGCCGAATTTTCTATCTCGTTTCACGCTCCTTGGCTGATGGTTATCTCTATACAGTGCAAGTACATCCTCTCGATATGTTTACAAGAAGACTAAATAGACTGTGACTTTTTGTTTGCACTGAAGTGTACTCGTGATTAAAAAAAAACAAAAGACTTGCCTTGGCTGCGGAGATTGCCAATTTGATAGGTCGGGTTTGAGTGTGAATTAAGACTGTTCGGTGTTTTGTTTTTTAATTTGATACTTCTTCTGGGGAAAGGGTATTAACCCGATTTGCTTGTCTAGCCACGGGTGCGGCTCTGCACACTCCATAGTGTTTTCCCATACAACAAACACAACAGTTGTGTTTTCCCGCACTGGCGGCCAGTTATGAAAAACGCGAGTTGTGTTTTCAGCACTGAAGGTGTTAACAGACAGGCAGACAGACGGGCAACAAAGTGAGGGGGTCCTGGGTTTCTTTTTCCTTTTGAGGTCATCATCAGCATCAACCCATATCGTCCCACTGCCATAATCCACCACGGGGGCCCGGTCCGGATCGGTGGATAACATTCCTACTTCCGAAATAATTCTCGGGTAGGTATGTGGGTTTCCTCACGATATTTTCCTTTACCGAAAAGCGAGTGATAATTACGTACATATGCTTTTACAGAAACACATTGGTACGTGCCCGCACTGACATTTGAACTCACGTCCTTCTCCTTCAAAGGCGGAGGTTCTCCCACTAGGCTATCACCACTCATTTCCTTTTAAGATACGAAACCCTTAACATTGCTTGGCAGTAAACGTGTTAACATATGTTAACGACTTCGCAGACTCATATGAAATGTGCCAAAAACCATCAGAAGTTAGTTAGTTTTTCTTACTACTGGGTAGGTAGACGTTCCCACTACACTACTACCGCACCGCAAACATAATATGCCTAAAGAGTAACGTCAATATGCAAAAAGAACGTATTATCTCACGGTCAATAATTTTTTTTATTTCCATTATTTTTTTGTTATTATTCCCAGAACTATCCATAATGGCACTGCATTGCGCTCATCACCCTGAGACATTGGGTCTAAACCCTATTACACCAATCACAACTAACTTAAAAACCGATCCATAACTTCCGCCTGAGAACATTTACAAAATTCTTTACTTATCACTACAATCTAACAGCTAAATTTACGCATCCAACTCAAAGGCAGCTGATTTTAAGCTCTAACACTTGAAAATAAGACAGAAAACGAAACTCTTGGTATTCGAGATGGTTTAGGAAGAGGTCACACGCGAAACATGGGCGCAATGAAAGCAAGGCCGGTGCATCTATAGTGGTTAAAAAGTAAATATACAGGGTGTGGTGGGATTGTGTCCGCATTATTCTAATAAGCTCTACTTTTAACAATGTTATTTGAAATGTCTTTCTTATAGTAAAATCTTTAAGCTTCAAAATAAATTGGTAAATTTTAATTTATAAAAAATTAATGGCGATTATATCTGAATAAAAAAACTGTCAAGTAATAACGTGAAAGTTGTTAAAAATTATATTAAAATAGAATAGAAAACTCTTTATCTCGTAGTACACCAAAAAATTAACACAAACTAATAACTTTATAATTGTGGTTTATTCTACTTTTTTTTTCTATTCACGTGTTGCTAATAAAAGCATGTTCAAAACCATAGAGATCAACCTCGCCTATAAAAGGCGATGAGGGCACAGTTTTTTTTAATATCAATAAAAAGAAATAATAAAAACATATTTTTTTTATCATTTTTTTTTAGGTGAGGGGAGACCCGTGCCCAGCAGTGGGACGTTATGATGGGTTGTTGATGATGATGATGAAACAAACAGCAAATTGATCCCCCATAGTTCTAAATGATCAGTCTTGAAGAGTAATGTTTAATGTTAGCACCCTATATTCTAGTTATATCCAGAGTAAATACAGCAATTTGAGGTGTCACGATTTTTTTAAGACGATCCATCATTATTATGCACTTCTAATGTAGATCAATTGATCTAAGTACCTACGTTAGACGAGCAAAGCTAATTTGCTTTGTGGAGGGAGTAATAAGGCTTTGGTATTGGAAAAAAGTAATAATAATTTAAATCTCTCATGTGCGATAAAAACGTCTTATCTCGTTTTTGTAGAGGGAGGCGTCTTCTGCCTAGCAGTACTGTGCAAGCATTACTGTGTTCCGGTTTGAAGGGCATTGTTTCCAGCGAAATTGCTGGGCATATGAGACTTTAGAGCCGATATCTCAGGGTGACGAGCGCAGTGTAGGATTATGCAATGCAAAGTTCTGAGCGGCACTGTAACTGTTATGAGCAGGCGTGGAGCTTACCTTCAAGTGAACGACTTGCACGTCTCGTTAATTAGGAATATATAAAAAAACTGTGAAGACCATGCTTCCACAAACACTCAGAGCAAATATCTGTAGTTCACATAAATTGCCCTGCGCAGATATCGAACCTTGCACCACACGCTTCACAATCGGCTCATCGACAGCTTACGCCACGGAAGCCGTCAGGGGGTTTATTCTTAGGTCATTCGTGAGGTTCTCGCGAGCCTGTTTAAGAACAACAACTGTTATTATTTGAATAATTGAGAAAGTGAAAAACTACAGTAATATTTCGTCATAATAACTCTATCGAGTGTCATATAATATAGAACAAAAGCTTCCATATATCGTTATTTCATGCTTTATCACCATTATAATGACAGCGTAATAAAGGCTCGGTCGTCACATAATATACAATTATGTAGAAATTGGTTCGGTCTCATGTTTGCAACAAAGAGAAGAAAGTTTTTTTGAACCATGTAAGTGCTATCCATTGATCACGGCCGATATTAAATCTGGGAGGGGTAAGTTAGGAGTGAAAGCGATTTGTAAATAAAAAGTAAAGTAATTTTTTTTTATTGATGAGCAGGTCGTTCGCCTGATGGTAAGCGCTACACTTTCCTATAATAGTTACAGTGCCACCCAGAACTTTGCATTATATAATCTTGTGCGGCACTGCACTGCGCTCATCACCCTGAGACATCGACTCTAAAGTCTCATATGCACAGTAATTTAAGAAAATAGCTCCGAACGACTTGAAAAATATCTGAACATCTCCGTATTTTCAATTTCCTATATAGGTATACTACGAAAACAGATATACTATGCTTGTGGAAGATATTTATTTGTTGCTAAACCTCGAACGAACTAAAAGAAATGTACCAGGTTGTTTAAAATATTTTGATTAATATAGTATTTAATACTTATAAACTATAAAATGGGACCACATGGTAAGCACCAGCTTTCAATTGAAAAAAGAATCATCAAAATCGGTTCATCCAGTCGAAAGTTTTGAGGTAACATAAAAAAAATAAGAATAAAAAAAATAAAAAAAAATACCGATGAATCAATAACCTCCTCCTTTTTTGAAAACGTTTAGAAATAACAGAATCTCCTGTCTCTAGTATCTTGTCCGCTCCCCGCTGTGTCTCACGCCACAGAACTATCGAGGGATGCTCTATTATCCTTTCTATTTGGAAAGTCAAACTCATTTTTACATAACTCAGACGTGATGAGTCAAATCTCAATACAGATCATAGCTGTTGAGACGTACGGTGAGCAAAAGCGGAATTTAAACAATCAAGTTGCTCACAGTAGCAATACAATCAAGTTATTTGAACAGTTGCTCACAGTAGCAAAAACACATTCTATCAATCGTCTTCGTCGTCCATCTATCCGCAAAAAAATCAATCTGTGATCTTGCACTACTTAACAAATTAAGTAAAGCACCCACCACTTAACTAAATCAAGACTGACTACAACAAGAACTACTAGAAATTATAATTGATCGCTAAACTAAATAACTTATTTAGGGAGGTAAAATATAATTTATTGACAGAACTTAAATAACAAAATAGATAAAAGGAAAACTAACTAAAACTAAAAACTTAAATATCTAACAAAAGAGGTGTCCATTAGGCATGGTGCCAAGAACACTCGCTGCATTTCCACGTTGAATAGCAATAGCTATTCTCTGTGCGAGAATTGAGCCAGCCCTCTTGTCACCAGCGGCGTCGATTAAACGAGGAAATAATTGCTTAAAAAAATTTCCTCGTACTTGGACCCCATGGACCAAAAGTTTCAAACCCAAGCGAAGCCAAGCCAATAACTAATTTTACTATTTTATAAGTTGAGAGGAGTCGTGACTTCCAAAAGACTAATGAGATATTAATAAGGACAAATACCTGTTGAATGTCCAATTAAAGCTAATAATATTGGGCACCCATTAAACTATAAGCTAAATGCCTTGACCTCGACCTGATTTTGATCTAAAGATGCTTCAATTAAGTAATAGGCTATATTTACTGGTGGCTAGTTGTACTGGTGAGCGCTCTAGGGGTCAAAGTTACGAGTTAACCATTCATAATCAAGGTTTTATCTAATTACCTGGCTTTCTATCGAACTATCGCTATCGCAATGTTTCAATACACACTGTGCTATTTGTTTTCACACAGTTACATACCTACATACGCCCAGTGTAGCTATCTGGTATATCATGTTAGGCCTACAAATATTCGCGGCGATATGTGTGAGTGTGTGGGCCGAGTGACGAGACGCGGCCGGAGCGGGGAGGTGTTCGCTACAAGCGGCAAAGCTAATTTTTTGCGAGTTTTTGATGACATTATTTTTAATGAACAAGAGATCAGTATAAATAGCATTTATGGTAAATTATAAAATTCCGCTAATAATAGAGAGTTTGTTGGTTAATTTGGTACTAAACAAGGTTACTATCTAACAAATCTGTGAATGTTAAAAACTTACTTTATTAGTAATAAGGTGTAGATATGCTCCTACAAACACCCAGTTGTTTAGAAGTTATATTTTCCATAGTTCACGTTGAAGCCCTTCAAACGTGTTTTCCAATTGATCAAGCACGTAGACTTAGCTGTTTCCCAGGATTCGTTTCTAAAATAATCGCAACATCTCGCTTCAGTCGTTATCTCGAGTCGTGCCCGACTATCTCACGGAGTTCACATGGCTTCGCTACTTTTTATTATATTAACACAATTTTCACGCCAGCTTCCTGCATGCGGCATGCACGCATGCGTAGCTATTGTAACAATAATTGCTTTTTTTATTTGACTGTATTTTGTTTAATTGATTACGCGTGGATTAATGTGTTTTTTTACCGTGGCTTTGTGGTTTTATTTATTTAGTTGTGTTTTTTTTATAGTTGGAAATGACCTTAAAATTGCATGAAAGATGTTGTAATCAAAAATGTAATAATTAATCTATTCGATTTGGATTAGATATAGAGAATTAATTTTATATTTTACTACTATTTACCTGTTCACGAATTTACAATATAATATAGGAAACAAAGCCATACATAAGTATATTGATATTTACATTTATTACACAGTTAGTCTATTAAATATACTAAAGCGCGCATAAAATATAAATCAATTTAATCTAGGTACCAAAAGTAAATCATAAGCACATACAAAATCCAAATCGACATTAACCGCAAAAATAACGGTTCATTTGCATTTACATGCAAATGTTCATTACATTGCATAACTGACATAATTCATCTGTGTATCTTAAATTCACTTTCATCCAAAGAACGGTACTTTATAAACCTTTGTTATTAACTCAAGACTAAAATCACCGCTTCCATTTTTAATGTTGGAGTTATGTATTTGTGTTAATAATACACTTCTGTTAACCGTATCAAACAAATGACAGCTTAATAGTACAAGTTCTAGAGTAGCAATTAATTTGGTTCAAAAGTGACATAAGTCGTTATAATGCACCCTTTCTTCTTGTTCAGTGTTTTGTGAAATATAGCTCATGTGTGCTCCGATGCGTGCAGAAATAATATAACTTTCACTATCAAGCAACGGCCTTGACATTGAGCGTGTTCTGGTGGAGAATACGCGAGCGGATAACTGGTTTTCATGTTTGTATGTTTATTGAAAGTTAATTTTGCTTTTAGGTTTCTTGCGTTTAATACTTAAAAGTGCCATGTTTATAGCTAAAACTTAGATAAGGTGTCAATGTATTGTTTGTTTCTTTAACACTTTCACTGCTGAGCCGTTTTGCTTGTCTAGCCACGGGTGCGGCTCTGCACACTCCATAGTGTTTTTCCATACATCAAACACAACAGTTGTGTTTTTCCGTACTCGTGGCAAGTTGTCAAAAACACGACAGTTGTGTTCTCAGCAGTGAATGTGTTAACATTATGAATTATGGGAAATGATACACTATGCTTTCCATAAGTTATATCCAATGTGAATCCATCTCGAAATCTTGCATATCTCATTAAATCTGGCTTTGCTAATATTGACTTTTATGTGCTTCATTTGTTATCCATGTAAATATTTATAGGTGTAGGTACTTTTAGTTGTGTTAGTTTGACCGCCTCCATGGCGTAAGTGGGTGATGAACCGATTGTATTCCCGCACAGGGCAAAGATTCATGTGACCCTCAAATATTTTCTCTGCACCTGGGTGTTTGTAGCACTATGGTCCTCGTAGTTCCTGATTCCTTAGATACGTGGAATCCTAATTAGGGGTCAAATTCTGTGTATGTAATTGTGACGCGTTATTATTATGATTAGTTGTGATTTAGTTATTAAGAGGTAAATAACAGCCCTCATTCATATAAAGAAATGAATACTCCTTTATATAAGGAAGCTCTATCACATTTTACCAACAACAAACAAGATGACGAAGCTCATCAACCTTTTCCAACCTCAGAAATCTCGCAGCCATCTACAAAATACCGCAAATGACCCTAATTAACAAGATTCTTATGCTATAAAGTACTCTCCAGGATTTTCTCGTGTCTCAACACAGGGCGATAACATCAGACGTTACGTGCGGGTGAGGTAACCGAGAGAGTTATGGGATGCTAGATCTTTGGCATTATTTACTTGATACAGTGCCAGGCAGATTTATGAAGGGCTGTCTGCGTATTTTAAACGTGCAAAAGGCACTTTATCTCAAGGCGGGAAGGGTTAAAATGGTCGAGCTTAACAAATTACGTGGGCAATAAATTTCGTATGAAACGTGTGTAAAAGTTTTTGCATGTTATGTCTTCAATACAGAATAGGATCCTTGAGTGCAGCTGTAAAGCACACAACGTGTGGTACGTAACCGAAATGCGAAATATGTATTGAAAGGATCATAAATTGAGCGTGAAGTTCAGAAACATCTGTCTAGAAAAATTACATCAGCGTGACTGATAATGGTCCGTTTGACCCCATTTTACACCTATTTTGAAACCGGCATACGTCATCCCTGTAGAATCTTAACTTAGGTAACAACTGCAAGAAACAAAACCTCATTGTCGAAAACCTTCATGGCAATTTTCTTCTACGAGCACAAAATTAGCTTTCCTATTCATAACTACAGAGTTCCCATCCAATAAGCCACAGCTAAATTAGACCTCCTACAAAGAAACACACATAACAAGCAAGAAGAATAATAACTAGGAATCAGATTCGCTCTCGATTCGAGATATTCACGATGATTGCGTAATGATCGATAAGAGGGTCTTTCTCTCGATAATTGTCGATCTGTCGTCGATCTGCGCCGAGTAGGCTTGTGACGTCATAGGATGCCGACAAGTGCGCTAACCCGAGGTTTGCGTGCGCGCATCTTTCGTGTATGGCGTGAATTACGAGTGTAAGGTAAAGAAATAAGTTCTCACTTCATTATCTCGGTACCTATTTCCCTGATGTCCTAATTTATATATACTTTCTGTAAAAACCCGCTTCTAATGATGCTGATCAGCTAATTAATGTTTTCTTTTTACCAATTTACTCTTTATTTCCCAATGATAAACTCTTTATTTTGTGTTAATTATCGTTTTTGTCTTTCCTTTTAGTAGTGAAATTATTTATTTTTAAAATATCATATTATTAATTGTAATAAAATCGCAAAGCTCCGTCACCTAGAAGTGACACTGGGACTTGACGAGCTAACTACGTCTAACTGATAACGTAATAAGTTACTACAGCGTTTGTTAAAAAAATTTCATTTGAAGAATTTTCGACAGATTTAACAAGTTCTTTTTTACTGACTATAGAGAACATTTTACACTGTTACTTAGTATAATTTGATCACATTCGTGGTTAATTATAATTATACCGTTTCAACAACGTCTACTTCCCCGCTACCGCTCGTCACTCGCACCACGCTCCTACTTTCACTGCTAGACCCGGGATGCGCGGGAGTTGTTCGACCGACAAATATCTATATCTTGAGCCGTGATTTTAATAGTGTCTCCTTCGATACGTCACCTCATGCGCGGCTATGTAACGTGCTCGTCCAAGATACATTTTGGAACCGGTAAACATTTTGGGAAAGGAACATTATAAACCCGGGGGCTCACCACGCACCTACTTATTCTTATTCCATGAAGTTAATTTTAAAGCCTTAAACTGAACGGCCTAGATTGGCACTACGCACTCATAAATGACAAACGTAACAGGTATACTACGCGCATGCGTTCGAGTGCCACGCATTCACTCTCGTTCTGTCTCTTTCTATTCCCCCTCCATTGTAGCGTTAAACGTTTAACGCAACCTTGTTGGAAGTCGCATTAGAAGTTTCACTTCAATAATTATTACAATAATCTTCTTATGCGCTTAATTCATGTCTTCTTAAACTAGCATACTATTATTCAGTTCAAAGAATAATAAGGAAGCTTTCTTTATATGTGTCGAAACAGTTATCTCTAAAAATGCACGAGCGCAGCCAACGAATATGGTCAGCCATGTAGAAATGCCCTTCTATGGCAGAAATGCTTCTAAAATGCTTCCAATTTCACTGATGATATATTTCCAGTCGGAACTATTGAACTGCCACTAGGCACCCCATAAATTAAACGGGCGGTGAGAGCCCGAGGAAAGTGGGTACACTTCTGGTCGTAACTCTCTAGACCCTAAGGATCAAAGTGAGGGTTTTGATATCATCTGTTTTTTTTTTATTTGACTGAATGACGAGACGAACAAATCGCACACCTGAAGGTAAGCGGCCATAACATTTACAGTGCCACCCAGAACTATGCATATGCTTTGAATATTGTTGCAAATGCAGTCATTTTATTTGCCCATTATCGTAACCGCCTTGTTTTTTAATTGTATCAATTTTATTAATACATTTTGAAATTAACAAGTTAAAATCGGGGATTAATGAGTTTGTATTCTCTGTAATTCTTTTTCAAATGTTGTCTATTATATTGCGTACAATTTATTTGTAAATAGCTTAATTGATGTATCTTAAAGAACATTTTTTTAAATATTATCTTAAATGATTGGTTTTTATATAGCCTAAACACATTTTGTAACTACCTGTACTTCTCTAAGGACAGACCTAACGACCGGAAAGTCTGAACCACAGGTCAACCCAGCTTTTACCTCTAAGGGCAACCACACACGGGCAGCTTGAACCAGTCATGGCTGATTGCTTAAGCAGCCGCGACCAAGTTCCCTCGTGCGGTCGAGCCTCTGTAAGAAAGACATTGATTGGTGTCGAATTATTTTTCACAAACTAGTCAAATAAAGTGGATGGACCATGGAAGGCCATTGTAACGATTAAACAGATTTTATTACTTCATTTACTGGATTAATAAAAGAAACTAATTATTCATTTATACTTTGGTTTATTGTGTAAATTTTTTTTATTGTAAATTTAATCACTTTTTGTTAAAATTAACTTTTATAAAGCTCTTCCAAACGGCCTTGCAAGGGCTCCATACAAGGCCAATATTATAAATCAGTCGTTAAACTTAAATCTAGAATTATATTAATCAACTAGTTGTACCCTGCCACGCTTCGCTGTGGCACATTCGCACATTCGCTGATATGTCACTGATGAAAAAAATAGATAAAAACAATCCTTGATGCGGATTACATATCATGCTAAAATTTCAGCTCGATCGGTGCAGAACTTTTTGAGTTTTTGAAGCATACACAAACCAACATAACATTTATATATATATAGAGATATATCCGCTTTTACTAAAATTACATCAAAAGCTGTCGAACGATTTGTTATCTCACTCAAACTCCGTTGAGTGCTGTCGGCTTCTCTGGTTCTTCTCACGAATTCCCGCGACTGCTGTTGACTGCTGACTGCTCGTTGACAATGATTGCTCCAGCAGCCAGTGTACGGCAGACCTAATGCCAAAACGTACACAAGCACAGTTCCTTCCACGGCTACATATCGAATGCAAATCTCTTTACGGGAAGGGAAAGGGAGTTTATGTTATTTCCTAGGCGAGGTTCAGTGATGGAGCTTCCGTAACGGATAGAGTTATAGAATCTTCAGCTCCGATAAGGTTAAATATATTATAGAGAGTGGTTTTAGATACCTCGTGAACTATAAACTTTGACGGGCTCCGTGGCGTAAGAGGGTGATGTGCAAACTTTTTTCCGCCTTATGATCTCCGAAATGGAATTCAGACACTTTTTTCGGCTAATAATCTGCTTTCGACCTGGCTCTGTACAATGTTTTTTTTTATTTGACCAGTAACGAGACAAGCAGGTCATTGACCTGATGGCAAGCGCCACACCTGCCCATAATAGCTACATTGCCACCCAAAACTTTGCATAATCTCGTACCTCAGTCAAATTAAAAAAAAAACCCAAAGCCAAGGCCGTGTAAACAATGAAATAAAGCGTTTGTTCCAAGAAACAATACTATATTGCAATCTTATAATATCCGCTCTATAGCTTCCGAAAATAAACTTTAATATCTATGCATAAGCACAAACGATTATGACCTTTAACCACTTGTAATAAGGCTAATAAGTATGTTGAGAATAGGGTCAAGTGTAAACTCAAGGCTCTTGAAGATTTTGATGTATTGTGTTTTCGTCGGGAATTGATGATGAATAGCTAAATCCGGCAATTTCTCGTAATCATAACTCTGGGACTGTTCCGGTCAATTACCCACAGGTATAGTAGTGTCGACGGATCTAGGCAAACGTGAACACAGGCCCTCGGAAAGTTTGCGCATGCACAGTCACGAAGAAATGTTTTTGTGTGCCTTGCCTTTGTCTCAGTAGATGGGAAATAGTGGGAAATACCAGGCGACCAACTCTAAATGTCCAAATCCTAACTCGCTTCCAAAATACGAACACTTTGACTTCACGATTGTCGAGATAAATCGACACCATTGTAAGTTAGGTTTGGTTAGGCTGTTTAGAGGTAGCGGACCTATTTGGCCTCTTTTGACTTAGCCTGTGGTTTTATCGGATAAGTTCCATTATTGAATTTTAACTTTTTTAACGACGCATGGGATAGCAATCGTCACACTTTTATTTTACGCTCTACCGTCACGTAACCATCATCAACCCATAACGTCCCACTGCTGAGCACGGGTCTCCCCTCACTTTCGTGAGGAGGATTAGGCCATATTCCACCACGGGGCCCGGTCCGGATTGGTGGATAACATACGAGTACTTACCACTGGAATAATTCTCGGGTAGGTATGTGGGTTTCCTCACGATATTTTCCTTCACCGAAAAACGAGTGATAATTACGTACATATGTTTTACAAAAAAACAAATTGGTACGCGCCCGCACTGGGTTATGAACTCACGACCTTCTGATTGGAAGGCGGACGTTCTCCCACTAGGCTACCACCTCTTCACCATGAGCACCATCAACTCCATGATGACGCTTGATGACTTTCGTTGCGTTGTGTGGTTGCTTATTTGTGTTTCCCAAATCGGCAAATTGGCTAAACGCTGCGATTTGACTGCGGCGCCGATTGCCGACATACCGTTCATTGTTTTACCCCTCGTGGCCGTCTTGCGGTAAAGGTGGTGTTCACTGACGAAGGCAGCGGTTTAGGTATTGAAAGCGGGTCAGATCGTAACTTCAACAGAGTTCCTGAATTGAACAATATCTCATCAAGTTGTAAGTTCAATAAAAGTATTTAACCACTTGCCTTTAGAGCTAAAAACTTTACAAGGCGACAAATTGAAAAAGAATTTGAAAAAATGGTTATTAACCCAGCCTTTTCATAATTTAGATGAATATTTTAACACTAATTAATATGTTATTATAGTTTCTATTTATTAAGAATTTAAAGAATTTATTGCTACTTGGGCCTAACTGTAAATTAATATTGCATAATGTTACCACATGTTTAAAATAATTATTGTATGTTCGAAATGGACAGACTGTTGGACCTTTTTTAAATTTTAAGACCCCAGTATTGTTTTGTACCTACACAGTTTTTAACAATAAACGTATTCTATTCTATTATATTCAGGCGTAAATCGTAGCTTTTATAACCCGTCGACACTTCTAGGGGTCCCGCTATTCGGGGATAACTCGACCGACCGTTGTTTCTTTAATTCAGAAGACCAATAAGCCCAATTAGATATTCATCCGCCATGCAGTAATGTGCAAACACGTGTGCTCCGGTTTGAAGGGTGACGGATTATGCAATGCAGGGTTGTGTGTGGTGTTGTGACTGTTATGGGTAGGCGTAGCGCTTACCATCAGGTGGACGACTTGCTCGTCTCGTCACTCGGTCAAATTAAAAAAAAATATAACTCGTCAAGTTCGATATGGATACGCTTTCTAGACGACGGTACGCATTTAGAGCTCTTGCCAGTAACTAAAGAGGTATTTTACTAAACTTTAAGGTAGTAGCAAAATAGCGCAATATCTTATAGCTTTTTCGTGAAACACAAGGCTTCCAATGAGGGTTGCGAAGGCGTCTGCAATTTCACGCCCGTCCACACACAGCGAGCCACTGATGCGATCGCCTGCACGGACAACGGGCATCCGTATAAGACACGAGCAGTAACTCATGTCTATACAATAAGGTTTTGACTAAATTTATGCAGTAATGTGAACATGGTGCACTATTTTAGTGACTTGTAGTGGGAAGCTTCTTCTGCAAGAGACCGCTTGGGGAAGTACCACACCTTTGCCAGATATTCATCTACCAAGCAATGTGCAAACATTACCGTGTTCCGGTTTAAAGGGCACTGTTTCCAGCGAAATTACTTGACATATACCGGTGAAGGAAAATATCGTGAGGAAACCCACATAGGTTCCATCGCGATGTTTTCGTTCACCGAAAAGCGAGTCATAATTACGTACATATGTTTTACAGAAACATATTGGTACGTGCCCGCATTAGGATTTGAACTCACGACCTTCTCCTTGCAAGGCGAACGTTCTCCCACTAGGCTACTATCTTAATATTATTATAGTAAAATACAATGCTCGCTCCTGGTCGTGTTAAAAGTACAACTTTTACGTATTACTTACGTATGTAGAGATAAAAGCAAAATGTAAGAAACTGACTTACTGATTGAACCTCTATACTGTGATGATCGTTTTGTTTCAATTTCTGTGATTTTGCGATAAGGGTGGCGCAAACCATTACTCATTGTATAATCATTAATGCAACTTTAATACGATTGCCTAAATGTCATTTGCAAACGTGTCTACGATTATAGAAATAGTCAGATGTAAATATGTAAGTGCTTGAAAGATAATTAAGATAAGGACGCCTATCTGTAAACTTTTGAAACTGTAACATTCTGAAATCATAAAAAGTTTATCACCTTCCGCCCGGACACTCTGAACAAACGATGGTTTGACAACACAAATAAAATGTTTGTACACGCGTCAATATTGTGTGTGTATGTAAGTACTTAAAGATACTACCACAGCACACCACCACAACTTTGCCAGATATTCATCCGTCAAGCAGCACTGTGCAAACATTACTGTGTTCCGGTTTGAAGGGCACTATTTCCAGCGAAATTACTGGGCTGTGAGTCTTTAGAGCCGAAGTCTCAGGGTGACGAGCGCAGTGCAGTGCCGCGCAGGACTATGCAATGCAAAGTTCTGGGTGGCACTGTAAATGTTATGGGCAGGCGTAGCGCTTACCATTAGTTGAACGACTAGACCGTCTCGTCACTCTATAAAATAATACTACGCGACCAAAACAAAAGACAACGCGCTAGTATAAAGGTAAATGTAGTATTGACAGCCTCCCGATTGCCCTCCGATTTGCGGGTACAGGTGCGGGGAAGTGGATCGCGTAGGTTAGAGTGTGTCCATTCTGTACTATACTATACTTTAACACTTTGACTGCTGACCCGATTTCTTTGTCTAGCCACGGATCGGCACACACCGTTGTGTTTTCCGGTGCCGTTAACACAACAGTTGTGTTTTCCCGTACTCGCGGCTAGTTATAAAAAACACAACAGTTGTGTTTTCAGCAGTCTTCTGTGCGTTAGTCATATCTAGAACTATCTTACTGACTACCTCCCCATCGCTCCTCCCCCGCGTCGCATCTATGGCGCGATGATCGCTTGCGAAACGCGCTGTTCACCGCAGATCTGCTGCTTTTCCCAAGCTTTCGACGGTCACGACTGGAACGCGATAACGAGATCTCAAGATAGTGGGCGCGGCCTTTACTATAATGCCTACATCCTACTAATGTTATACCAGTTCTATTACTCCTCTCGGTGCATGGTTGTCTGGAAGAGATCGCTCTGAGCGATAAGACCGCCCATTGTGACACTAATTGTAAAATTTGTTTCGTTCTAGTTTTAAGTTTTCTTTGTTCTGTAGCGTTTCAATAAAGAGTTTATCTATCTACTGCTGGGCACGGGTCTCCCCTCACTTTCGTGAGGAGGATCAGGCCATGATCCACCATAGCGACCAGATCCGGATTGGGGGATCACATAGAATAGAATAGAATAGAAAACTCTTTATTGTACACCAGAAACAAAATTAAACACAGTACAGAAAAATTACAATAGGTAAACAAGGGTAGTACAATGGGCGGTCTTATCGCCACACACTTACCTCTGAAATAATTCTCGGGTAGGTATGTGGGTTTTACTCACGATGTTTTCCTTCACAGATATACCGATAGTTTTCCAATTGTAATGTGTACTCTATGAAAGGTGAAAAGGCGAACAGTTCTCGTTTGGTCTCGGAACAAATGAAGCTGTAGTTTTTAAGATCGCCCACAATTGATAGCCAGAGATCGCAGCGATAAGTGCGGGGCTAGCTCTATTATTTGTAACAGTGCAGGTCAAAAGTTCGCCCTTCTGCCAACAACGTAAGTATAAAAATACAGACTCCATACAACCTACTTATCTTGTAACGGCTGGTGGCGTAATAACTTAATAAGTGACTTTTTTTGTGCAACTAAGTAACGAACAGGTCATTCACCTGATGGTAAGCGATGCCTGCCCTTAACCGTTAGAGTGCCACCTAGAACTTTACATTACCAGGTTTTGCGCTGCATTCCGTTATTCACCCTGAAAAAAACGATTTTTATGCCTTAAACGCCTTGTAAATTCGCTGGAAATATTTGTCTTTTAAGACGGAACACTAATGCACACTACTGCTTGGTAAAGGAATGGTACTTTCCTAGGTGGGTTTTTTCAGTAGAGGCCTACATAATAGGATAATTACTTCTTATATAACTAAGGTTCCAAAGTTTTAAAGTAACACGGTTATTGGGTTTTGGCGGGTAACTGAATACGAATGAATGTGAAATTGTTGTTTCTGTATTTTTTTTCTCATCATCATCGTCATCATCATCAACCCATAACGTCCCACTGCTGGGCACGGGTCTCTCCTCACTTTCGCGAGGAGGGTTAGGCCATAATCCATCACGGGGGCCCAGTCCGGATTGGTGGATAACATACCTACCTCCGAAATAATTCTCGGGTAGGCATGTGGGTTTCCTCACGATGTTTTCCTTCACCGAAAAGCGAGTGATAATTACGTACATATGTTTTACAGAAACACATTGGTACGTGCCCGCGCTGGGATTTGAACTCACGACCTTCTGATTGGAAGGCGGACGTTCTCCCACTAGGCTACCACCGCTTCCACTTTTTCTCATAGATGTATTAATTTGGAATATTAACCGCTAAGTGTTCATTAACGTGTGCGAGTGTTGGCAAATGATATAAACCCATAGTACGTGCCATGTCGTGGTTTCTCCATAACTCCCAAGAAATTTCAGTGAAGCACCCATCACTTAACTGAATCGTGACTTTAACTAGACTACCTACTAAGTGGGATTTGAGTAATTTTGATTTTGACTAATATCTTCGGAAAATCCGAAAAAAAAGTGTATTTCAGACCACACGACTGAAGTTAAACTTCTTTAGCTCTTTTTTTATTTATCGATATACCTTCATATATTTTTTTTTTATATTTTTTTGTTATTTACCATTCAACTTCGATTCGCCTCGCCCGATCACACTTTTCGTAACGCATACACCAGCGTCCGCATGTCCCCAAGTCAAGCGTGCATAAATAATTTATACTTCAAAAATAAAAAAATAAACATGGTCATTGGTCACTAACATTCAAACTATTATCATTCAAAACGGAATATTTACCACAATGTTTGCTTTAAAAACCTGAAATTTCGGCACTGTTGCAAGAGCAATGGTCACGGGTACATCCTTCTTAATTTAGACTAGATGTCTAGTTAAACGTAGGTACTAGCTAGTTAGTTTTAGATCTAAATCTCCTACTCCATTATAATGTGCAAGTTCAAATGTCAGCGAAAGGAGAACCTATTATAATCAACTCCACGACAATGGCGCCGGAAACGCGGCCATCTGGGAAGCACGACTTCCGGGCGCACCGGGTAGTTAATGACTATATATTGGATTCATGTGTTGTCTATGTAAATTAAGATATTGCTGTCAGTATTACTCGTAAATAATGCTTTGATTTTATAAATACTGTCACGCTTTTCTTCCGTTGGGATAGGCAGAGGCTACACGACGTCCCGGTGGAACACCCTGGGGTTTAGTGGGTATACCGTCAGATAGCTGGCGGGCAGTCCCACATAACCACGTAACTGGGTACTATGCGTAATCCATTAAAAAGGCTGATACTACATGGCTTTGCATGCTTTTTGTATGATAATATACTTTAAAAAAAATACAGTCGAATTGAGAACCTCCTCCTTTTTTGAAATCGGTTAAAAATAGACCTCTTCCGTCACCCGCCGCACTGCGTTGACCTGTATTTCGCCTTACGAGTCGTTAGCTGCCCTTGGAATTTTTTTACCCACCTCCATCCCAACGAAATTCCGTTTCAAACTTGATGAGCACAAATAATGTAACAGTAAAAGCGGTGGTAGCCTAGTGGGAGAATGTCCGCCTTCCAATCAAAAGGTCGTGAGTTCAAATCCCAGTGCAGGCACGTACCAATGTGTTTCTGTAAAACATATGTACTTAATTATCACACGCTTTTCGGTGAAGGAAAACATCGTGAGGAAACCCACATACCGACCTGAGAATTATTTCGGAGGTAGGTAGGTGATCCACCAATCCGGATCTGGCCTCCGTGGTGGATATGGGCTAACCCTCCTCACGAAAGTGAGGAGAGACCCGTGCTCAGCAGTGGGACGTTATGGGTTGATGATGATGAAAAGCTTCAAACTTTAAAAAAAATCTGTTCTCGTACAATTACAAACATAAGACTAAAACAAAAAAAAAATAAACGTTCCACATTTTAATTTTCATTGTATTTGCTATCCTACAAAAATTTGGCATTTAAAAAAAATGTGCATTGCATTTCCTTCTGTGGCTGACTGTCCTCGATGAGCTTCATTGTTGCTACCTTATAGATGCTCTTTAAAATTATTAGCTTATGTAACAATTTCCCTTGTACATTCGTTAGTTATCAGGAGCGAAATCCACCAGGCCTAAGATTTATTTGATAATAAATTTATTTGTTAACTAAATGATACGAGTTTAATAATAATTCAAAGAATAAACGCACCGTACCAAATTGTAGTAATCAAGCATTTCTATATTCTTTGAATCCGATGGTGTAAATGTTACGTACTTTTTCAAATTTTCAGATTAAAATCTTCCCAAAAATGCTGATCAACCGTTTCTATTTTAGTGCTCGTTGGGCATCTATCTAGGCTAGATTACCTTAGTGCAATATCAATACCTTATATATCCGTGATTTTTGGAAAATTTACCATATCTTAAAACTCCCAAAAAAAAACCATTGTAGGATTTTTTCCTGCCTGTAGAGTCATTTGTCAAGCCACCCAAAATATTTTTCGAGTTTTTTTACTAATTATACTGGATTACTACTTACTTCTCACGGAGGGTGATAGTCGATTTAGACCCTCAGGCATGTCTTTCCATCTAAGCTCAGCCATCCGCTTATATAAGAAATAAGATCTATTAATAAGTCGCTGGCATAATGTTATGACGCTACATAATAAGTCGGTACTTTAGTAGCAGCTGATAATTGGTATAATCTGACATAATGTGTATTCAATTAACATAGATTTATAACTTTGCTAGCTGCGCCTCGCGGTTTTGTCCGCATAGTTTCCGTTCCCGTGGGAATACGGGGATAAAATATAGCCTATGTTACTCGTTGATAATGTAGCTTTCCATTGGAGAAAGATTTTTTGAAATCGGTTTACGAGTTTAGACGTGAAAGCGTAACAAACAAACATTCGCATTCCTAAATATCAGCCCGCTGCTGAGCACGGCTACCTCACTTTCGAGAGGAGGATTAGGCCATAATCCACCACGTTAGCCTGGTCCGGCCCTGTAAGTTTATTATTTGTATCGAATTCCTGCTTATCGAAGTTTTTTTTGTTTCAGAATAACCAGTAACCATGCGGTGGAGAGGAAGTTCAAGGATGGAAGTATTATGGACAGTGCTGTTCTTTTCTCTGATGACCATAGGTAAGTGAATTTAGACAAACAAATTTTTTTTTTGGGTAGTTACGTAAACAGACCGGAGAGGGCACATGGTGGCCGGAGACGCGAACAAAAAATGGCTTGGTTTGTGCGTACTATTATTAGAAAGATGCTAGTGTCGATTCTTCTAAATCCAAACCAATGATTTCTTTTTTTATTTGACAGAGAAAAAAAATAAAGATAAAGAAAAAAAAACGAAATGTGAGCTGGGACACATAGTAGAAGTAAAACTTGAAATAAAAATTATATAAAAAAAATATATTTCCTATAAAAAAATACAAAGATATTTTGCCAAATATACGAAACGTAACTCTCACTCTTTCTATGTTCACGAACTTATAACTCCCTCTCAACTTCCGTTCGCCTCGCCCGATCACATTTTTCGTAACGCATTCAAAAAGCTACGGTCACTACACTTCTAACGATTTGTCTACCAAGAGCTAATAATATAGATAGATAAGTAATCATTATTACAAGATTGAAGCTTGCATCTTGACGAGCATACATATGATTATGGATTGAGGAAAATAGATCGGCTTGAGCAATCTAATGCCAAGCCCTTCTTATTTCCTCGGCCAACCTTTTAAAACTATAGCTGTCAGCGATCTGTCAGTGAAAATGACAGCTATTGGAGTCGAAGCGGCTCACGAGGAACACTCTAATCTAATTACTATAGTCAGGATATTCGAGTAAAAGAACCTTTTATAACATCCGATCCGATACCATCACGACTCTGACACGACAAAATTAATTCAATATCTGAAACATTCAAAGATAACCTAAATTTTTTGGTAGGCGTCATGATTACTTTGCCCGATATAGAATGTTAGAAAACGTATCGCAGTTTTCTAAGTTTACTACGAAATTGTGTGGCAAAAACATGAAAACTGAATAATAAGTCTGCAATTTATTGCATTTATATCAGAGTCAGTATTTTCAAATGAATACTATATCAATTAAATGTATTAATCTGTGGTTTATAATAATATTATAAACTTTATTGATTAGAAAATTACTTAAGAATACCACGAAAAACTGCTAAGCCAATTCCAATTTATATATCCTTGAGTAAGTAGCGATACACGAAGACTCTAAATTGTAGACTAGAAACTAAATCAACTACTACTAGAGTCAAAATCGTATCGGTCCATCTAAAATCAGCCAAAGGTTGTTAATTTGCAATGTCGCAAGTTCCGAGATTAGGAAACAAAATAATGGCAATAGAATATAGGCTGGGATATTTCGACATGATTAGCCGTTGGATGATCTCTCAGATGGACTATCTGAAGCAATAGTTTAGGTACTAAAATTACTACTTTTCACCAACTGTCTTATGTGTCAAGTAAGCGGAGTGCTACTATTGAAAACTGTTTTTTTTAATGTCTGAGTGACGAGACGAGTATGTCGTTCATCTGATGGTAAGCGCTACGCCTGCCTACGACAGTCACAGCACCACCCAGAACCCTGCATTGCATAATCCTGCGCGGCACTGCACTGCGCTCGTCACCCTGAGACATCGGCTCTAAAGTCTCATAAGCTCAGTAATTTCGCTGGAAACTGCCCTTCAAACCGGAACACGAATAATATCTGGCAAAGGTGGTACTTCCCCAGGCGGTCCCTTGCAGTAGAGGCCTCCTAGAAGCTTAAAATGTGCCTAATTTTTATTTCAAGTTTTTTTTTAAGTCACTACTTATATTGGTATCCGTGGAGGTTTTAGAACAAATTAAAATTTATTACACACAAAAGATACCACAACACACACACAGACACCTACACGTACGTTGAAAGTTTTCAAATGTTCAGCGAATTTAGTCACTGTGTGAACGCCGAAATTCCCATTCAAGGCTTCGTTTATTTTGTTATTTGGAATACTTACGTCTATCAACAAATACCATGGCTTACCATCTTAGGGACTGTTGAAATTACCAGTCACGGATGGTAGGTACCTATTTGTATTTCGTAACATAAATAAATCCCAAGAGAAAACAACCGCAGCATTTTCACACGTCCCTTGCGATCGGCGAGTGCGCGCCATCAATCACGCCATGGGCATACCATGAGGAGGCTAGAGCATAGAATACTACCAAACACTCAAAACACTGCTTAAATACTCTTTACTTACAAAAGTCCAGTCAAAGAGTTTTACCTCGCTAATGAATTACTGAAATTCCCCCCGTATCTCCTTAATATTATTATTTATGTAGGTATATTTCAAATTATTTATTTTATTAATTAATTTTTTATCCTACTAATATTATAAGCGAAAGTTTGTGAGAATAGATGAATGATTGTTCCTCTTTCACGCAAAAACTACTGAACGGTATCGAATGAAATTTGGTACACAGATAGTTTATAACCAAGATTGAGTATAAGGGTACTTTTTATCCCGATAGTATGTTCCCGTGGGACAAAACGGGAACTACGCGGGTGAAAACCCAAGGCATAGCTAATTAAATAATAATTATTAAATTTCTTATTTGTACCTACCTTATAAACTCATTAGATAAATACATAGATAAACTCCACAGAACAAAGAAAACTTAGAGAAAAAATAAACTTAACAAATAGTGTTACAATGGGCAGTCTTTTCGCACAGAGGAATCTCTTCCTGACAACCATGCATGTAGAGTAAATGAATATCTTAAACGATGGCTTTCTAATAAATATCTACCTATTTTCTTAAAAAGATTCGTAGGAGATCAGTGTTACTTTCCAAGAAAATTTACCTTCTAATATCAGTCATTTGTTGAAACCACTTGAGAAATATAATGGCTTAACTATCTAGCTTAAAATAAATACCATACTCGAACTGTTGGAACAGCAGCGAAAATAAGCAATTTCTCAAGTATCCCGTGAAATATCTTCTTCAATTCACTTACAGCTCGCGTGCTGTGCTGGCATATCTTCCACTTACCATCACACGATTGTCCTCGCACACCATAGTACCTAGTGCGGAAAGGGGTTTGTTTGCGGTCTCCAGCTTTTGAGGTTATAAACCTTTTGTAGCTAACTTTAGGAGTTGTCTCAGAAGCGATGAATTCTCAGTAAGGGGTCTCGCGCGTTACTCCCATAATCTTATTCCATAACGTTTATTGATAGTTTTCGAGCTAATTCCATGTTTTTAACACCTTCAGTGCTGAAAACATAACTGTCGTGTTTTTCATAACTTGCCGTGAGTGCGGGAAAACACAACTATTGTGTTTGTTGTATGAGACAACACCGTGGAGTGTGCAGGGCCGCACCTGTGGCCCAATAGATAAGAAAATCGGCTCTGCAGTGAAAGTGTTAACTGGTAATAACGGATACGGTGGAACTGCGCAAAATGAAGTGACTGTGCTAAATTGAGCTTCCGATAGGAAAGAATATTTATATATTTATTTATTTAATACTTTATTGCACAGATTAACTAAATAGTACAAATGGCGGATTTAACGCTAAGAGCATTTTCTACCAGTCAACCACCCATAGTGAAGGAGAGAGGGGTGCAGGCGTGCATCAAAATATCTAACAATCTTTGGAAACCTTAGTCACATTCATGAATTATACAGTGTGACTTAAACCTAGTCAAGATCTGAAGCCACTGCATTGTATTCGTCACTCTGAGACACGAAATAAAAATAAATGTTTCACTTTTTGGATGTAAACCACAACTATATGTAAATAGACGAACGAACGACGTTTACGAACGTATGTATCACAAATTTTACTAAAATTCTACGATATCAATTAAATACTGTCATTCTCACAAATTGAATGAATCAGCAATAAAAAGCTTTACAAAACTTGGCAAAAATACCACTAAAATTACATAACATTCACCATCAACATTTCAATCTAATATTAACTTTAAAATTGAGGTCTTATGATTTAATATACTTCGTTTTATTTTAGCGACGTATGCAGACAGGTATACCTAGGAACTGGTGGTTTGCGGTGTGGTGAGTTATCGAATGGTAGAACATTGTTACTGCGGCGCGGCGTCTGTGATCTGAACCTATTGAAAATCTCGTATTAAGGAAGACATTTGAACGGTAGAAAACGGGACATTTACGTTGTTCACCTGATGTTACAGTTACAGTAGTATAACAGTTACCAGAACTTTGCATTGCAAAATCGTATCCTGTTTAACCTTGAGACATTGCTTCTAAAGGAAGCTGTAATATGAAACTGTATCTCCCGATGTTATTATCATGAGTTGTAGTAGGAGGCCTTTTCTGCAAGAGACCGCCTGGGGAAGTACCACTTTGCCAGATATTCATCCGCCAAGCAGTGGTGTGCAAACATGTATGTTTCGGTTTGAAGGGCATTGTTTCCGGCGAAATTACTGGGCATATGAGACTTTAAAGCCGATGTCTCAGGGTGACGGATTATGCAATGCAGTGTTCTGGGTGGTGCTGTGACTGTTGTGGGCAGGCACAGCGCTTACAATTTCTTGCTCGTCTCGTCACTCTGTCAAATAAAATAAATAAGTTTTCTTAATTTCCTCCCACTTTGGAAACAAAATTAAAGAAGTAATCACTTCGAAACCTACATCCAACAGTTAGATAGAGCTACCGATGATTATCCGTCAGTTTATCAGCGGTTGTGTTTCCCCTTATTGTGCATTTAACCTCTGAACAGCGCAGTCGTGAGAAGCACCCGGCTTCTGATAACGGACACAATTACTGCCTTGGGGAGTAAGGCTCGATTGTTCGCTGAACACTTTTGTAAATGCTTCGCATAGTTTCGAGCTGGCTTAAAGTTTTGATACCCAGTGGAGAATGCTACTATTTTGAAGTAACTGCTTTACGCACGCCTGACTTGGGGAGTAAACTGGTAAATGCGTTACGGATAATGTGATCGGGCGAGGCGAACGGAAGTTGAGAGGGAGGTATAAGTTAGTAAAGATAGAAAAAAAGAGAGTCACGTTTCGTATATTTTTTTAAATATCTTTTATAAAAAAATTATTGAAACTTTTTTTGAACTGGCAATTTTTTAGCTGAAGTTTTGCTTCTACTATGTGTCCCAGCCCCAGCGCACATTTCGTTATTTTTCATCAAGGTTTAATTTATTTCTCCTATCATCTAATACCACCGTGAACGAGTTGCGGGTAAAGGTGGACTTCCGTAGGTCGCGGTTGACACGACTGACACGCGTGTCAGATGTGCGCTACAATACCTCACATTTGACATCTCACGCGCATCGGTCGCACGCGTCCTTCGCGTTCGCCTCGACCCACGGAATTCTACCTTTACAGCTACTTTATATAGGCCTATTCAGAACGGTCTTGTTATTAGTTAATGTAACTTGTAATGTAACCTACTGACATGTAACATAATATCCAATATGTAACCGTAACATGATTTCTCATCATCTCATGCTGTTACGTCTATCAATTAATTTCATTGTTGTATATAAAGGAGGATGTCGGCACGTCTTAGTCTCGATCATTGTCCGATTCTGTATCGATTGACCGAAGATCGATTGATCGATTTAGATGAAGTGGGTTCGAGATTTGAATCGTGTGTATTTGAGTGTGTATTGTTTGAAATGATGTTACGTGATACGTGTGAAGATGCTATGCATATTTTATCTTTCATAGAATAGAATAGAAAACCTCTTTATTGTACACCAGAAACAAAATTAAACACAGTACAGAAGAATAACAAGGGTAGTACAATGGTTCATAAATTAGTATAAATTAATTTTAGATTAAATTAATAGAATGTATCAGTGACATTTTTCGTCCGGGTAACTATTGATCTTACTTGAACATATAAGCCGAGAAATTCAAAGATAGGGAGAGGATATAATATTAGAGTAGAGATAAATAGAGATAGTTTTCTACAGACTTTAAGCGGGAACGTAATTCTAAATTTTAGTTCCTAGTTTTGCCGCGGGACTTCGCTCTTTCTCTTTCTTTGATTTGATTTAATGGAAGTGATCAAAGTTATGATTGGAATTTTTTATTCGTTTTTTTTTTATCGAATTCCTTTCGTGGCTTTTGTACTAGGTAAATAATCGTGTCTCTACCCTCGTAAAATCATCGAAGACGGTATAAAAGTATATAATATCTACTCAATATAATAAACTATTATCTTAAATACAATGGGACTTGCATCTACTTTCTAATAGGCGATTACCTTATAAGTTCTGGTTGCCGATTCATGGCTTCGTAATGGTGTATGTAAGGATATTATATTTTATGTAATTTTCGTAGTCCCCGAACTGTACCCGTTTTCACAAGTGTCGGATTTTTTCGAAACCGACTCCGACTTATCATTCCCGATCTGACGCATTCGAAAAATGTTATTCAAAATTTCTATTGGAAAGTCGTTTTTCGTCGGAGTCGGTTTCAAAAATTTTCCGATACTTGTAGGTACTGGCCTTAATTATCAACATGATTGTTACAAACTTTTCTACAGTTATTGAATTCTTGTATCGATTATTTACTTGACATTAGTAGAAAGTTAAACAGAGGAGCTTTCCTGAGGGCCATTCATAAATATGTAGTTTGGAATATAAATTATATTACATAATTACTTTGACCATAGATGGAATACTTTCATGATCTTCTTCTTTTGTGTTTTTATTTTACTTTTCATGAGCTTTTTATTTTCATAGACATCGCAGGTGAAACTACTGCGGGGCTATGCAGCACGGTGCGGATCAGCTCGAGTTCGTTTCATTTTGACGTTTAATTGCCACGGGACTCGTCATTCGTATTGAATTGACTAGTCCCGTGGCAATCAAACGTCAAAATGAAACGAACTCGAGCTGATCTGTACCGTGCTGTATAGCCCCGCTTGTGCGGCTAATATTTTTAAGAATAAAACTAAAAAACAATGCTTTTTCTTTCAGGCGTTTGCGACGGCGCTAGACGAACTGCGCAACGGAGAAAGGTATTTGGGTGCAACAGAAAACTGTCAGCCATATTTCTTACATCATTAAAAAAATCTACCATAAAGGTGTTAACACAAAAAATTTGTTAATAAATAACGCCTCTGTTTAACAAGGCCTTTATGGACATCACACCGCATTTTAATTAACAGGCGTGGTTATTAATCAACTATTACACATATCAATAATGTTGTCCAATCACTTAACACCTCAATTAAGGAACTAATCGTAACATAAAGGTGAGTATTTAGGGCTGACTTTATATAGAAATATGCCTCAAGGAAATAATTAAAGAGTTTAAATTTTTATGACCATGTTTTGGAATGAAGACTTAATAAATTACGTTTATGAAGATATTACATGTTACGTTTATGAAGATATTACACCTCTGAGCTAGAATTGCAATATCGATTTTAAGTCGGGTATGTTTGTAGTTATTTGGTATTCATTACACGTAAGATTATTATCAAAGCTTGATATAATAATCGCTGGTCATCCCCTGATGATAAACGTAACCGTGCCCATACCAATTGGAGTGTCACTGCGCCTGTCAATGTGAGATAGAATAAAGATACCTACCCTATCTAATAGATCTGTAATTGTTCTGTAAATCCAATAGCAATTAGCAATGACAAATCTATATCATTTACCTTTTATCTATATTACACTTTGTGGGTAAGTATACGCATGTCATTGGGGAGAAAGTAAATAATCCTTCTACAGCATCCTCATCATCAACCCAGATCGGCCCACTGACGAGACCTCACTTTCGCGGGGAGGGTTAGGTCATAATCCACCACGGGCGCCCGGACTACAGCACCATACTATAATTATTATAGAGCGAACTTTCTCGGGGCTTTTCGGAGAATTGCGCGGGGTGTAGAGTGGCCATTTTGTATGTACTATACCGTCTTATCTATTCATTATGTTGTCACGTGTTTTGAGTACTGCATTGGGACGCAGTGCGAATAGCGCTGTTTATATAGTAACTGTTCTATCCTATATCTAAATTGCGTATTTCCAGGACATATCCCGAGCTCCAGAGCTGTACGTACCCGAACCGAGTCCGGAGAGTCTTCAAGCGATAGCACAGGCGATGGGAGCGGCTGGCTTCGAACATTACACGGAAGGACGAGCACTGGTGAAGCGGCTTATACCTGCCAACTCGCAGCCAGATCTCGACGTTGTGGAGCATCAAGGTAAAACTCAAAACGGTACCTATTTTGGGGGACTGTTTGCTTTTTAGCTATAAAGTCCAGTAAGTTTACTTTAGAATGTAGGCGTAATGGTGTGTCTTAAATTTGAGACTACTGTGACTTAGATTTGAGACCCAGGTCTTTTGATTACTCTTAATTTAGTATATAGTCACATAACTATGCATTTTTGATGGTTCCAGGTGTGATAGGCAGGGCTGGCGTGGACTTCCCAGCGTACCCCAACATTCCCAGCACAGGGTTCAACTGCAAGAACGTGCCAACTGGCTACTATGCTGACCTGGAGACAGATTGCCAGGTAACCCATCCTTACTATAAGTACTGACTGCTTGTCTAGATGTTTTAATGATATAAGTAGACAAATGAGCAATACACGGTCCGCTCGGTAGGTATGCCTGTCACTTTTAAACACTTAACATCTGATACACACGACGTCAATTCGGTGTTGGTCACCTTGCGTTCCTTCATTTCTGCATAAAGGTATAATCAAGATAGATCCTAAAGTGTAACGTGTAACAATTTCAATCATGTAATTTAATAGTTTGGTAATGATGTTATATGATAATATTGTCAATAGAATAATTTATTTTTATATTGTATATTATGGCTTTAAAAAAAAAACAGAATGCAAAAATTTTAAAAATGACATCGCCGTAGAGTTTCTTGGTGCTATCTTCTCTAACGGGCGTATTTCCGAAGCACTGGTAGAGTCAATGGAGTTTTCCTTTTCCTGTGCGAGACTCAGGTATGAGTCACCACTTGAAAGGGAAATATCCTTTTTCTAACTCAAACCATAATTAGATAATAATGATTAGTTTCGTAGATCATAATATTTTGACTTATTTTTTTGTATTTCTATACTTATGTATAAGATATTTTTTTTTTGACGTGTAAAAGTGCAATATTTTGCCTATTTACAATAAATGATTTGAGTTTGCGTTTGAGTTTGATCTAATAACTCGAAATAGGCTACAGCGAATACAATGCACTCACGTACCTTGGAACGCTGCAAGCAGTCGTTGAGCTTCCTTCGGTTGTCCACCAGCCGGTTAGTTATATTGTCTATATGATACACTTAGGACTGTTTAGCACACGCGAAAGAGCTTGAAGATGCGCATTCGCACAGGAAGCGACCGAAACGATGAGTCGCGCGCGGCGTTAGCTTTCACACAATGCTTGAGCTCCAGATTCAACCCGTCCGCGGTGCATAGGCAGTCTATATGCAACTACCCTCCACTGCTGTTTTTCGAGAACAGTACTTCGATATATTATAACTATAGTTAGCTATACGATAACAAAACACAAAGTCAGCCACAGTTTTTAGATGTTTGTGGCCAATTACCTTCCTTTACCTGATTACGGTCTTTTTTTTTAAAACCCTGACATAAACAAATGTTGTAGAGTTAAGCCTATTTACCCTATTTTAAAGTTAATGAGGATGTCTACCTGCGTTTCCTAACAAACGTCTATCAATTGCAGGTATTCCACATCTGCGACACGTCGCGCAAGATCTCGTTCCTGTGCCCCAACGGTACCATCTTTAGCCAGTCCCATCTCATTTGCGACTGGTGGTTCAAGGTGGACTGCGCCTCCGCCCCTGCCCTCTACGAGTCCAGCGCTGAATACTACTCCAATGAGCAGAAGAAGACTCAGAAGGTCACTCAGAGCCTCAGCAAGAACCAGGACTTGCAGCAATTGGCTGAGACCAACGTCCGAGCTGAGACTAGAAGACCAATCACGCTTCCTACTCCTGTATCGAGCACGACCGAGAGGGTATACCGTGGGAGACAGAGAACGCATGGTGATACGCCCTACGTTCCCCAAGCGACAGCTAGGAGTTACCAAGCACTGTTCCCCGATGCTAACTACAGCAATAACAACCCCACGCAAAGGAGCCAGCTGACTACCGCTTTTGAGAAGAGGAGGAAGTCTTTGGTCCAACTTATTTCCAACAACTTCGCCATACCTTCCAGGAGCACGTCACCATCTTTCCCCGAAGCTTCGACCTTGAGGACCGCGCCCCAAATCGCAACCCGTGATTACAGCTTCAAGGAAATGCAGGTTGCTGCTGAAAGCGCCTCGTTTGCCAATAACAATAACAGGCAGTTCCTGCAAGATTACCACACCAAGAACTACCGCCCATACCCGGTGTACACTCCAAATACTACCACTAAAAAGCCAGAAAAAACAAGAGCCAAAACTAACCCTAACTTGACTACTCTTTACGATATCCGTGAGAAGCAGCCGTCTCATAATCATTACACGCATGTGTCTCCGCCATCCACTAAGCGCCCAACCCTGGTTACCTACACGAAGACATACACGACCGTCAATGATAACCCTTACACCAGACCTGGAGTCTCCCTCCTGAAGGGTTACATCGAAAAGGAAAAGAACAGAACCGTAGCTCCTACAGCAGCACCTCGCAAACAAACTCTAGCACCAGAATACACTGAACCTATTGAGATTAAAAGGATCACGATCAAACCCAGAGATACTTTTGAATCTGCAACCAAAATACCGACGACCAGACCCGATGCTACCTACACTGATACAGCCTCGTCTGACAGACACGACGTATTCTCAACTACTAATCACGTTACCGAAGTCACTACCGAGCCTTCTTACAAGGAAAGACGAGATAGGTTGATGAGGAAGTTGAACTTGGATGCGTACGGACCAACAGAAGCCACAGTTCCGACCACAGAGGAGAAGTTTTACGGCGACGAACCCAACAGGCTAGGACTTGTTGTTCCTTCCTCCCTAACACCGAAAACACTTCACAGTCTAGCTATTTACTATGCAACAGCTTTGGATAATTTGTCTACTACTTCGACTCCTGATGAAACTGAAGTGACTACACCAGCTTTTGACGAATACGAGACTATGGAAGAAGCCTTACCAGCGCTGTTCAGTTCTTCCACAATTAACAAGTACAGCAGCCTGTTTGGTCACGGAGCCAGCAATGCTGAACTCTTAGAAGAGATCAAGGCAGACCCTAATGGAACTTACAATGAGCTGATGGAAGACTTAATGGTACAACAAAGTCAGAGCCCCTTGGCCACTTCACCACAAATTAGGGAGCTAGCTCAAGTCTTCACTCACGCCCTTTCTGCTTATCTCCAAGATCCTGTTCAATTCAGAAAGGTTTTATCTGATATTAGACCAACAAATCCCGCTTTCGGAGATAGCTATTCAGATACGGTTGGTACTACCGAGGAGTCATACAATACGGAACCAACTACCACTGTTAACGAAGAGGATGATGAAATCTTGGGATTCTCTGAAGACAACAAAGCGCGGCCGATACAGTCTTTGAGGGAACCAAAGGCTTTAGATTTAGGAACTAAATTCCAGAACATTCCTACTGAATCGAAATATCAGACCATTTCCACTGTTGCTCAGTACCAGACCACTGCCACTGATATATCAACCACACCCAGACCTGCAGAGTTCGTATCTTCCACTTATAGACCAACTACCCCAAGAAATCCTTTCATATGCTGCGGAAGAATATCGGCGTCTTACACCACTCCATCAACACCTATCGCACCGTCGTCCGCCCCTACTTACACAAACACAAACGCCTACAGCATTAACACTTTAGCCAACATTGAAGTGTCGACTACAGAAAACTCAATCCCAAGATACGGTGGGTTCCAAAACAATGCTTTAACTATCAACGATAAACCGTATGGCACCGGAGTAACAGACAGCAAGCCTTTGAGCGAATACGTAGAAGCTACTAACCTTCCAACAGCTTGGGGTATCGACGCAGCTTCCTCAACCTCCACTCCGATAACTGCACAAGATTTTGAAAGCAAAAAGGTCAGATCTACCACAGTCGCACCCACAACAACGACTGTATACTTCACTGAAACAGACAGTGTCGAATTGGAAAACGACGAAGAATTACAAAGAGCGCACAGTCAATCTTTCATTGCGCCGAATGGTAACAGCATACGTCAAGGGAAACAAATCAATTTGGAAGCTGCTCCTGTGAAAAAACCTTCAGAAGACCTGGAAGCGCCTACTTTCCCTGATGCTGAATCTACAACAGTCCAGGCCACCACTCCAACGACATTCAAGCCACTAGAGGAAGTTCTGACGACGACTCCTATCGCTACTAGCATATTCACATCTCCTGATGTAGACCATCAAACCAATCAGTACATATGGTCCACTACCTATGACAACTGGCACAGCACGATGCTTGATCCGATAACTTTAAACGACGGTCTGAGTCATACAGATGAAACAGCTCCAACTGCCGACGATTCCTCATTCACTGCCTCAACGCCCACTCCTACAATAAGCTACGCTACAACCGAACAAGCGATATCAACGACAAACAACATTGAGCCTACTACTGACCTAAATAAGAATGATAATAGACAAGGGAGGGTTCTCAAAGACTTGTCGACAGAACCATCTCAAGACTTATCAGCGATAACCGACACGGTTGTGGAAAAGGCAAAGGAGATCATGGGCGGAATGAACTCTACAACGACTGAAAAATTAATGAACGTTATGAAGAAAACTAAATCAAAAACGGTTAAGAGACTGATCCTTCTTTTAGTGCAAACTTGCGATGATGACCACAACACTACAGCCGAAGCATCCAAAAGGGCGCTGCTGGAAGCTTTGATGGCGGTTTCTCAGAAAGATATGGAGGAAATAGCTAAAGAAGAAGGCCTAGCAGAAACCACGACAACAGATAACGATTCGTCGAGAAGGACAGACAGATATATCGAAAGACAAGAGGTGAGGCCAAGACAGGACAGACGCGGAAAGAGTCTAAGCTTCGATGCCAGCGCGATAAACTCCCTATCAAACCCTACAACGGAAAAGCTCCTGACGGAAGATCAATATGTAGCATCAACGACGCAGGCTCCAGTTAGGACTAGTCGTAGGGGTGTCAGAAAGTTTGGATCGAGAACCACGCCTCTTGAGCAGAGAACCACGAAACCAACTTTCGTCGAGGCTAAACCAACTTTCGTCGAGGCTAAGCCTACTTTAGCCGAGGTTAAGCCTACTGTTGCCGAGGTTAAGCCTACTGTTGCCGAGGCTAAACCTACTTTAGCAGAGGCTACACCTACAATAGTCGACATACCCAGAGCGGAAGCTAGAGTAGGGAAAGAATCTGATTTGAAAACAGCGGCTGATACTAGAGCTTTAGAATTATTAAGGTCTTTGTACACTATAGCAGCGAGATGGGGCTGAAACATTAATATTAATTAACTGGGTAAGTATGAGAAAGATAGAGTTCGAGTGGCATAAATAATATAAATTCTCATTACATTGAGTGTGAAAATAAAACTTACCTTTCTTAAATATTTTATGTAAATGTGATTTTACAATAGTTCCGTTAAGATTTGCTTATAGTTAAACTACGATAATACGACACGTGGATTCAAAATGAAATACATAATCAACATGTTTTTCACAACAATTAATACTGCTACCAAGGCTCATAGTATGGATTAGAAAAATCTGAACAACACAAAAACCAATAAAATATGTTTTTTTTTTTCAAAGATTTTTCGAATTTAGTCACCTATCATGCTTATCGTAGTTAATCTATACCAGTGTTGCTTTTAAGCCCGTATTAATACATCTATCTCAACTCTAAGTCGCACCTTAAGTGCGATCTTGAGATTTCATTCAAATTGAGCGCACCTTAAGTTAATGATTACAAAAGTAGTAGAAATTAAGTAATTGACTTTATAATTGAAATTAATAAGTTTCTGTTACCATTACAATGTTACTTTTTGTAATACTTGCCTTAGCTATAAGATAGTTAATTTATTATGTTTTGTTACCAATACTCTATAGACTTACATCGAATAGTATTACATAATAGGAAAATACTATTTCTATTTTTAGTGAAATCCTTAGAATTTTCTAATGAGTTACCTACTTACTCTAGATTTTATACCTTGTTACTGCCACGATTTTATTGTAATATATTTTTGTAAGTAATACTTAAGTATGGTAGTTGTATTATAATAGTTATAAGGGACATTTTTTATAGTACATTTTTTATAAATAACTTTGCCTTTTATTTAGACTATAATACTTTTAAAAATCCCAATCCCATAGCTTTCTTTCAATCGTATTTCCTTTTCTGCACACGTCACGATCACAGTTATATATCCTATCCCCTATTTACCTGTATCTAGGGAATCCAAGGACCTAGTTCCCACAAACACCCAGAGTCGGAGCAAATGCCTGTGTATTACAATACGTGAACAAAGTCGAGGGTAGGCATATAGAGAACATATAGGCTTCAAATACATTTTTAATTGACTGATTTATTTTTTATGTGACTGAATAGACGAGCAGGTCGTTTGCCTGATGGTAAGCGGTACGCCTGCCCATAACAGTTACAGCACCACCCAGAACTTTGTGCATTATTTTCCGCAGCACTGCACTGCCACCCTGAGACAATGATTCTAACTCTCATAATGCCCAGTAATTTAGCTGGAAACAGTGCCCTTCAAACCGGAACACAGTAAATGTTTGCACACTATTACTTGGCGGAAGAATATCTGGCAGAGGTACTTCCCCAGGCTGTCTCTTGCAGAAGAGACCTATCACTAGATATAAGGACTACCTTACCACCTCCCACAAATAAATTCTGAAAAACAGCTAATTAATAGGTCAATGACCGACAGGATAGAATGCGAAAAAATGCATAGTAAAAAAACCAGTCCATAATACATCATTTATTGATACCTCTTACAAATGCTCAAATAGAACATACATACAGATGTTTTATATCACAATAACCGCGCAGCTTTGTAGTGGTGACGTGTACACTGTACAGACAAACAGAACCTTGCGTCTGTGTGCAGGACGTACACACACTAAATCAATGTGCTACGTAACCACAAGCCTACTCCACACAGGCGCGAATTAACAGTCGAGAATATCGCAGGCGTCACTGGGATATCACTCTTTAAAGCATGCGATCTTGATGGTTATATTTTATCCCCGGAAATACGCGGGCGAATCCGCAGAGTACAGCTAGCCAACCGATAATAACACACCAGTGGGCGGTAGATTTAACGCTGCGATATTATTGCACCTGTGTGAGGTAGCCTTCAAAGCTGAACGGGCTTCGCGACGGACACATCTGCAGTACATACATCTACTTCTTCCCAGCGGTTCTATTGACATACCTCTGCACGTCTTCGTCGGTGACCTTATGTCCTGGCTTGAAATACGCCTTGGTCTTGGGCCTCTTCTTCATCATCACCTTGGAAGCGGCGAGCGCGCCGCGGCGCTGAAGCGACATAAATCGGTCGCGGAGGATGTTGTCTGTAAGGAGAAATTTAGTTGCTAAAAAGAGTGTTATTTATATGAGGTTAGAGGACAATTTGCTGCTGCAACAGCTAAGCGATTCGGTACCTTTCGACTTGAAATGAGACTTTATTTGAGTGACATAAGTTACTTTTTATCCTGGAAAAATTTAAGGTTCCTGTGTGTTGGTTACCGTGGATAGTTGGAAATACGCGGGGAGTTAGAAATACGCGGGTAGTTAGAAATACGCAGGTAGTTAGAAATATGCGGGTAGTCGAAGATACGCGGGTTGTTGGAAATAAAGTGATTCTTATGTACTTACTAGTAGGAGTGATATGTCTCAGGTCCCCGGTGAGTTGGCTGGCCTCCACAAAGTCCGGCTCGGGGAGGGGAGTCTTATGCGCGTTGAGAGTAGGGATGGCGGTGGCGGCCTGCACTACCCCCTTCTCAGCCTTTTTAGTGCGAAGCGTCGCCTGGCGCTGCTCGCGGGTGATAATTGTAGACTGTAGCTTACGGAGCCTGAAAATTATCATAGCAATGACAACTTTCATATTTTCTTTTTAACTGTCTCATACAAAAAGTATATTTACACAAGGCTTATCAAACCCGTAACCTTATTACTTTAACTTTAGATAAGGTCCGACCATTCTGGCCGGTGGCCTTTGTGTCTGTGTGTTCACGCCGCATCAGCTCAAAGGATTTTGATGAAATTTTATATACAGATGCTTTCAGTCTTGGAACTTTCGGTTCCTGTGGAATATTAGTCTACGCGGGTGAAACTGCGGGCCGCTGCTGGTCTATCATAAATGCGAAATTATATGTGTGTAACTGTATACATGTGTGTACGCAGCAATTTTTTTCCCAGAAACATTTCTAGAAAATCTAAGACTTCTGTCTCGGTCACATCTCTAGAAAAACATGCCTTATAACAACAGAGTAACAATAAAATTCAAAATTTATAAAACCCTAGACACATTTGAAGCCTAGCTCACTTAAGTCACCTATCAAACAAAAACCAAATCAAAATCGGTCCATCTGTTTGGAAGCTACTAAGCCTCAGACACACTAAAAATTAATAACTTCCCTTTTTCGTGGGAGGTTAAGAAACACCTACCTGTAAATATCACTAATCTTTTTCTTGTCAACCTTCGCTCTCTTCAGCCTCTCCTTCTCCACCAGCCGCTCCTTCTGTTTCCTTCTCGCCTTGTGGTCCTTCTTCTTGTTCTTGACAGGGGGGTTGATAGCTTTGTACTCGTTGTCAGAGCCGGAGTCGGGGTTATTGTCCACCGCTGGATTGTGTGGGGTGGGCAGGCCTACACTCATTTCCTCGCGCCATTGGCTCTGTGGAATAAGTTATTCGTTATCATCATCTCTCCCCTCACTTCTCTACTAGCAACTCAATTCGAAAGGGACTCCGTCTAGTTATTAGTATCAGCAAAATTGTTTTAACAGCTTTTTCTATGCATTTTTTTTTTTTTTTAACTTATTAGTTAACAATTATATGTCCAAGATTCCGTTATTCAATTGAAATTTCCACGATAAGAATACTGTATGCATTCTCAACATCTGAGACAAGTGACAGTGACAGTGACGGAGAGCTGACCTGTTTTTTCCTGTACCTTCAGAACATCATAAAGGTGTATCTAATCTTATTACTACATAGGCTTGAAAATAGCTATTATAACATGTATTTAAAACTTAACTATAACTTTTTAATTCTCTATCACTACAACAACAAACAACATTGTGATGGCATTCCTGAAGCAATTATACTAATGCAAGGATCTACAATCTAGACTTTGTGTAGAAATTGCCTACATTATGTAGTTAAGGTAGGTGTGGAGTCCACATACCTCTTTCTGCGCGGCGGTGACCCTGCTGAACATGCCGGTAGTGACACGGTGGAGGTGGGCCTCCTTCTTCATCATCTTCTGTTCATGCTGCACCACATCTTGCAGGAGCTCTTGGTGTTCCTGTAACGCAATCATAGCAGTTCTAAATAACGGGTCGCAATTACATAGTTAGATCCTGACCCGGATGCCTAGTGTCATATGTCAATGTTGGTAGTTATTTATCAAGATAGATTTAGCTAGTGTGAAGGTACATTTCTACTTTATTAATAAATAAGGTTGATTATGTGGGTAGTAACAAAACCATATGGCATCCTTACTTTTCTGTAATGGCTACCTAGCTGAATACACGATTTACATTTCACAATGTGTTTTAATTAACTTCAGAACTTAATAGTGGCGACGTTTGGTAAAAAATGTTAAAAATGGACAGTAAAGCAGTGAAATTTGATGAGTTTAACCCGCAAACGGACAATTGGGACATTTATCTCGATCGTTTGAAATTTTGCTTCGAGGCGAATGGCATCGTTTTGGATGGCGCTAAACGAGCTAATTTCTTCACAGTATGTGGTTCGCGAGTATACGAAACTCTGCTCGCGTTGATCACGCCAAAGCGAGCCAGTGATGTGAATTTTGCGGAAATACAAACAATCCTTACGAAACATTTTAGCCCAAAACCGAACGAAATCTCAGTGTCATTTAAGTTTTACAAACCATTATTGGGCATATTTGATCCTAAAAAGCCTATGCCTAATATGTTATCACCGCGATTAACTAGAATTGCCATCGCTTTGACATCTCACAGCTATGAAATAGCATATAAACCGGGAGTGCAAATTGGTTTTGCAGACAGTCTCAGTCGCTGGCCACAACCAGTACCGGAGGAGCCTGAACAACAGCTCAGCGAAATTTTATTAATGGCTGAAACACCGGAGGACTTCCCTTACGACGTGGAACACATAGCAGCTGAAACGAAGCGTGACAAGACATTATCGCGAGTCATCTACTACGTACAACGCGGCTGGCCCGCTAAAGTAACCGACAATGACCTACGACCATTTTGGTTGAATCGTTTGGAACTATCACTGCAAGGCGACTGTATATTGTTGGGCTGTCGTGTGGTGGTGCCTAACTCACTTCGCCAAGCGGTGTTGAGAATGCTACACAGAACACATTCGGGAATAGTTCACACTAAGGCGCTGGCCAGGAGTTATGTGTGGTGGCCATACCTCAATGAAGACATCGAATCTCTGGTAGGCAGTTGCACTAAATGTCTAGCACACCGTCACATGCCCCCGAAGACCACCCACGAATGGATAACACCAACGAGACCCTGGTCAAGAATCCACATAGATTTTGCTGGACCGTTCCACAATAGAAATTTTTTGATTATTGTGGACGCGTACTCCCGTTGGCCCGAATTATTTATGGTAAACAATACCACTTCGGCCACAGTTATTAAACACTTGAGAATGGTGTTTGCTACACACGGGCTGTGTGATGTGGTGGTGTCTGACAATGGCACAAGTTTCCTATCTAGCGAGACAAAACAGTTCTTCGAAGCTAATAATATCCGTCATGTGACTACAGCACCATATCATCCAGCTACAAACGGGTTGGCGGAACGAATGGTCCAAACTATCAAAGATAAACTGCGAAAAATGGACGACATGACATGGGACATAAGAATCCCAAATCTGCTGCTGGGACTTCGTGTCACACCATGCTCTACAACAAATAAGACACCGGCAGAATTACTGATGAACAGACGCTTACGCACACTACTGGACACTATACACCCAGACAATCTGCAACATAAAAGGACTGAGAAACAGATAAACAATAACAGCGAGAAAAAAGCTAGAGAGGCAAATGTTGGCCAGAATGTTATGTATCGGAATTTTAGTACAGCGGGTGCTAGGTGGTTACCTGGCAAAGTATTTGACAAAAGTGGTCCATCAAGCTATAGGATTGAAACAGAGAAGGGTACGATGATTAACCGTCACATCGACCAACTAATAAAAAAGACATCTGCAGAGTCCAGGCCTCAGGAGGGAGAGATAATACAGGCAGATCCAGTGACAGATGGACAAATACAGTCAGACAGTAAATTTGGAAATGACGAGACTAATATACTAGATAGTCAGGAATCAGATATCATTATTGAGATTCCAGATGCTGGCAAATGGGCGGATTTGTTAGGGATACCACCAGAGACACCTTCGACCGCACCAGGAAAAATTAAACATAAGTTAGAGTTGCACTCTAAAACTCCATATGAAAGACAGAAAGATAACCTCTATTTGTGCTAGAGATGTTAGGATATTTATATTGGTATATTAGTGTATGATGATTGAGGAACTACAGTTAAATTACTTTTTGTTACAAGAATATGTATATTATTATATAATTATTGTTATTGATTGTTATATCATACTTATGGGGGAGGTATGTCATATGTCAATGTTGGTAGTTATTTATCAAGATAGATTTAGCTAGTGTGAAGGTACATTTCTACTTTATTAATAAATAAGGTTGATTATGTGGGTAGTAACAAAACCATATGGCATCCTTACTTTTCTGTAATGGCTACCTAGCTGAATACACGATTTACATTTCACAATGTGTTTTAATTAACTTCAGAACTTAATACCTAGGATGCCCAGTATCTAGGGAATCAAGAACTACTCACGCAAAAAGGGCGGGTTGACGGTCTAATTGCGGAAAAGAGCCAACTCACCAAGTACCTAGTGCAGGTCTCCACTCATTTTCATGAGGAGGGTTAGGCCCATTAATCCACTACGGGAGCCTGGTCCGGGTAGGTAGATAACATTCCTACCTCCTAAATAATTCTCCATATGGTATGTGAGTTTCCTCACGACGTTTGCCTTTACGCAAGCAAGTGATAATTATGTACATATGTTATAGGAGACCAGTGCTCGGCAGTGGGCCGACATGTGTTGATGATGATGTTACTTAGTTTACCTTATAAGTAGGATTGTAGCTAACGCCTGGATGAGGTAGTTCAATGGCCGCTCTGGTGGCCACCGTCTTCGAAAGCGGAGGCTTGGGCTTCAGCCATCTCTCCGGCAAAACATTATGAAGCTGAGCCTCCGTTGATATGAAGTCGTCAACCAGAGTTGCAGGAATACCTTTGGCTTCTGGTACTGGAAGTTTATAAAAAAATTTAATGATGAAACATAAAAGAGATTGAAGTAAACTGTGTCAACTATCCTACTAATAAAATAAAAGCGAAAATGACTCTTTATCTCTGTCGGTTTGCTCTCTGTTCACAGATTGGCTGAATAGATTATACTGTTATTTGGTATAGAGCTAGTTTGAACCCTGGCGAAGGAAACTTTTTGTTGCGATGCACTGTTGTTGGTGAGGACAAAGTCACAGGTACAAGCTAGTATTTTTTGGTTTAAGATCGGTAATTTCTCTCCATCAAAGGTTGTTTGGATAAATTAGTTGTAATTCATGCTCTTAAACGTTCAGTTGTTGGACGTTAGGTAAAGCGGGTATACATAAGACTGACATAGGCACATGAATCTTTAAGCTGAGTCCACATCTGTGACCGTAACCGTAACTCCATAACCGTGTCATGGTACTTGCTGCACTAAATATTGTCAAGGGTCTTGAAATTTTACAGACTCTTAGAAGATCCCGAGTGGATCACTGCGTGACTTTGTGATCGTAACTAATAGTGACGAAACCCTGTTCATGGGAATTCATTGCTGTCACAAATGTGGACAAAGCTTTAAGTAATGACCAGGTATATTCAGTCATAAAATATATCAAATTCTATACTCACAACCTTGACCCCACATGTCCATGTCGAATGTCTGTCGAACCTGCTTCGCTTTCCGTTTCTTTGCAAGAGCAATCTTGCGATTGCTTCGAGCCTCTTCAATCTTACGTTGATATATTCCTTTGTCGTGGCGCCTCTTGTCTGTAATTTTGCTGAGGGCAGTAGGAGCCGACCCTTTTTGCTTTACGATGTTCCGTTTTGCATTGGGGTCTGGAACCTGAACAAGACAGGACAGATAATAGGTATAAATTCATTGTAACAATAATAATAACATGTCACAATCACATACATAGATCCTGACCTCTAATTAGGACTCCCTGTATCTAGGGAATCAGGAACTACGAGGACCATGGTCCTACAAACACACAGACAAACACAAATCTTTGCTATGTGCAGGAATCAAACCTTGTGGGAGCTCACAACACCTCACTCAATTACTGGATATATGAATGAGTAGTGCAGTGCCATGTAAGATTATGTAATTTATAGACTTGTGAGGCACTGTAACTGTAATGGGCAGGCATAACATTTGGTGAATGACTTGCTTGTCTTATATTTACTAAACATAGCTCTTGCTTCTTTCTAGCTTGTCTCAGTACTCATTAACATAAAGAAAAGTTATATTTAATATTAAGTTTGTTTAAATAATTATTTTTTTGGAGTCTTGAATAGAACCTAACAAAAAAACATGAAACAAACCTTTGAAGATGGTATCAGCACTTCGAAGCATTTCGGAGTCTCGGTCAGTTTCTGCCTCTTTTTCAACTTGGCTGAAAGCGGTTTCTCATCTACTACGTCACTTACGACCGCATTGTTGCCAGCTGTGTCGAACACAAATAGCTCGTCGTCTGGTTTTGTATCGAATTTGCTGAAGATGGGAAATTTTTGTAAGTCTCACAAAATTATTTATCATACTTTTGGGTTATATCTGGTTATATCTTAGTATATTTCAATTATTGCGAAGATTAACAACTAGGATCTTATGATTACAATATAGCTTACTATTTCCTTATTCTTTATTTTAAGTTTACTTAATTTTGAGTAATTATTATGCTATGCATGGTTTGTAGTGGTAATGTATTTGGATTACTTTTTAGCTAAATTCTAGGATATAAAATAAGTAATCCCTATAAATATGTCTATTTACGAATATTTACTGTAAATTAGGATTATTATACATTAATTTAATGTAAATAGAAAACCATAACATAACCTTACCCAAGTCGTTCTTCTAATCTCTGGTCCTCCAGGAACTCTTCTACGTCACGGATGTCGCAGTGTTTGCGCCAATCTTTCTTATTTTTCTTGGACACATGCTTCTTTTTCTTTATTATCGACATTTTACTAGTAAATAAATAAAATTTATTGCAACATGTGAAACATGTCAATTACACGTTTTGAAAGAAGGGTTCCAATCTACGCTTGCTATCATTATTATTTTTTTAATTATATCAAATCAAATTGTATGCCATAACTAAATCCCTAAAATATTATATTTTATTGTACGTTATTTATCTTTTTACATAATTCATATTTGTACTCGATATTCTTTTAGGATAGACGTGTATATTTATTATGCAAATAAATAGACAAATGTTTTAATGAAAACGGAACGTACTTGGTTTTCGTTTAGGACTTTCGATGTTTCGATGGATTCGTTCAAAAATAAAAAAAAATGGACTAATTTTTAAGTATTTTTTATCTAATTAAAAAAAATCGAAATAAGAATAAATAACAAAGACTGTAATAGAAGGTAGATCGCTTAGGAAATAATTAACAATATTAGGAATAAGAGCTTATATAAAAACAATACTATAGTAATGGCATTTATCTAATAGAATCAGGCGGTGTTGTCATTCACTCTTCTTCGCAATCTTCTTCTTCTTCTTCTTCAGCTTCTGCTTCGGGTTCTTCGTTAGCCACTTCTGCAACATTGCAAATTGGTAGATCCATATTTTAATCAATGTAAACATACGAACTTTTTTATTTAGGTAGCTATATTGTGATACGATTTGGCCTACAATGACCATGGCCCCACAAACATCCAGACTGAGTAATTATCTTTTCACAGAAATATTTGCCATAAGCGGGCATCGAACTCGCAATGCAAGATAACTGTTTGCAGTCGGCTACGCCACCGGAGGCCGTAACAATAATTGGAACCTACACTTAAGCTACTGAGACTTTAACACGTTGATTGCTGAACCGGTTTTTACATTTCGACACCGTTACGGACAGTGTGTGTTTTCCAGCAATAGCGTGCGGTCTGTGTGAGCCGCACTGTAGTAGCGCCGCGTTATACACACACGTCTTGTTTCGCCGCACAGCCGGCACGTAAGCTGCGCTAACACAACAGGTGTGTTTTCCCGCACCCGCGTAAAGTTATAAAAAACACAAATCTGTCTTTTCAGCAGTGGACGTGTTAAGCCTGTATATGTCGATCTTCTGCTGCCTATTTACGCCTCTCAACTTACTAGGTTTTACCAATACCTACCACTTTCCTCTGCGAGGATTACGGTGTCTTTCGACAGGTCCTTGGCGGAAATGAACGTGTTTCTTTCCCTATCATCTACCCAAAAGACAGTAAAGCGTGGTAGATGCCTATACCTTGGTACATATTTTACATAGCTATCTAGTACATACCTATATATAGCCTAGGTAATTAGTATTTTATTGTCAGTATATACTTCACCACGGCTAAGTCAAAATGTGAAATCAACAGCAACTAATTTAGGACAAAATGAAAAGGGAAATGATCAAGAACCTACCTTACAGTAGCTTTTCAGCAATAATTTATCCTACGCTACCACCCGAAATACTGTTGCAGAGTTTTCTGACCATTAGCTTCTACATTTCCATAATCATCCAACTTTACGAAAGTGTCAGGAAAAACTTTGTTTGAAAACCCATTAGGCAAAATCTGCTCTGGTTTCCCTTCAGATGCAAATTGGTGGGCCGATAGAGGCGCCCTAAACTGGATCTCCTCAGTCCTATCTGGTTGAAACTGGTTATCGGCGGATTGAATCCTTCCAAACTGGAACTGTTTAGAGCTTTCCTGCACCAGGTTAGCGTTAGATTGACTCGGCTCGAATTGTGGAGTATTATCAGCTATGTAATGGTTCGGTTTAGAATGCGTTGCCAGTTCGAAGGACTGTATGGTGATGGGTTTATGGGTGAGTTTAGCTTGTGCTGGTTCGTGGGTTAGTCCTTGGGGTGCGTGCAATGTGATGCTGGCATGCTGCTGGCCTGCCCTCGGCTCTGGAAGAGGGAAAACACTCGCTTTACCATCTACGCAGAAAGCCTGTTCCAAGCCCCTGTGAGTTCCCTTTCTGGGGTGTTTTGGCAGCAGTTCTGGAGAGCCAGACCTATAAAGACCTTCGACTGCATCGTCGGTTAAAACCGGGTGAGATTTTGTTTAAACCCTACCGCCGTATAGGTACCTAACTACCACAGCACTACCTAAAAATAATTTTATGGTAAAAAAGCGTGGGATGCTTTTTACTTTATATTTATTACCTTTGACATCAAGCACCCCACGCTGTTTTACCATAAAATGATTTTTTAGGTAAGGCCAATAGAAAACTGTAAAAACCTTTTTTATGTCGACTATGCTGTTATTTTCTTGGATTTCCTTGAGAAATTGTATAAAAAAAGCCTAAGCAAAAAGCTTTGGAACAGGCTGGGGGCAAAATTACCTATGAGAAGAACCCCTTGGCTTGGGAAGAAGAGGGCCCATGTACGATCTCTCTCTCAGCTTTATTTCTTTTTTTTTTTCTTCATATTTTTCATTCTTTTTCGAGGTGAAAGAGGTTTGTCAAGATTGTACCATGTGGAAAGATGTAGTCTCTGCCTACCCCGACGAGAAAAAAGCGTGATTGTATGTATGTATGTGTATGATCTTTCTCTGTCGAGAAAATGAGTCGGTACCTAATTTTAGTTACACAAAGTCTTAGCGTACTGACTTATCTTAATTCATTATAATTTGGATTAAAGCCTAGATTCAGTGTTTTATCTGGGGGTATAGTACTGCCCCCGCCAAATAGAGCAAATAAAGGCAGAGCCGTACCGTCCTTTTCTCGAAGCCATTCAGATCGTTTTCAATTAATTTGACATAATCATATGAAATACTATCTATCTATTCAGCCCGTATCAACCTACTGCTGGGTATAGGCCTCCTCTGTTTCACGCCATTTGTTCCGGTCCTGTGCCAGTCTCATCCATTCAATCCCGACGTGCTTTGCGATGTCATCCGACCATCGAGCTGGTGGTCTGCCTCGCAGGCGTTGCGCTCCTCTTGGCCACCACTCCGTTACTACCTTCGTCCATCTTTGGTCATCCCGCCTTGCCAAGTGTCCTGCCCATCTCCACTTTAGCCTTGCTATCCGTATACCTACATCTTCAACTTTAGTGCGACGTCGAATTTCGACGTTTGGTATACTAACCTATCTACAAATTGCTCATCATACAAGCTCTGTTTTTGTTTTCATGTGGTTTATTTTGCCTTACCTCTAAGATCATACCTCGCGCCTGGTTCCATAAAAAGTGTAGTTCCGTACGGTTATAAGAGTTGATAAATTTTGTATGGACATTGGCAGTCATAGTTGCCACTATATCTTTCAAAATCAAGTCACAGTTAAGGTAAGTAGTTAGTACAGAATTTGTATGAAAGCACGCAATAGCACTCGTTAAGGAATCAGGTGGCTGGCTTATGCCTATAACTCGCCTATAAGTTGCTTTTAAGGACCTGCAAGATGTATTCTTTAGTGTAATGTAATCATATATCGGAATAAGTCGGTAGGTGCACATAATGGGTCGGTTTATTTACACCGTGGATCTTAAAATTAACGATGAAGGTTAGTCAAGTCAAGTGAAACATAAAAATCAAATTAGTCCAGCACAAGTCAAGTTAGTCAACAAGTTAGTCGATAAATATTAAGTGAGATGTCAAGAAGTCGTAGTGAAGAAGTCAAAAGAAGTAGAGTCAGAAACAGTCCGGTCAGTTCACAAAAATAACAATTTATAACAATAACATTATTTATTTCGTATCATTTCATTCATGAGACATCGCACTTAACTCTTGTTAGTAATGTTGCAACATTGCAACGAGACCTGTAACACGTTGCTGTAACATGATATAACATTTAATGAACCGTTACATGTATCGTTGCATGTTGCGCCACATCCAAAGTTGTACTGTAGATTTCGTTTTTGAAATATAACTATTTCATGTTACACAGATACAAAAACCGAAAACTGGTTTATAAATTAGATGTTAATTCGTATAAAAAGTATAAAATATATCACAAGTCGTATACCAACAGTTAAGACGTATTATCTAATTATTTTAACATTTTATAATTATTTACATTGCGTAGACATAATCTACATTATTATAGGGTAACATTAGAATTGGGCATTTCAGACCCAATTTTAATATTACCATTATTTTAAGTTCTGGAGTCTTAAAAGTTTTTGGATGATTTGCCAGGTGGATGGGTCGTTTAAGAATGACTATTTTGTAAAACAAATAGATAATATTAAACAATACATAAAATAAATAAAATATAAAGGAAAAATGCCTGACAAACTTGATTGAAATTGGCTGATGAATGATTTTCTCTGTAAGAATCGCACCTATTTAGTTAGATTATGGCTCAAATATAAATAGGTATATGTATAGATACAAACATAAGAAGGAAAGAGATAATTTACGTAAATTAATTATGCATCAAAAACATTTTAAAATTATATAAAGGTGATGTTACATTCACAGAGCGAATTAAATAGTCCAAGCTTCCTCTTTATGAGAAGACGTGATTCCAATATTCCAAAACAATTTAATGACGAGCCATGAAGATGATGATGATGATGACGACAAATACAACCTTCAAAACTCCAGAACATCACCTAAACTCGTTACTAGTGCTGATAATCCGACTGCAGATTGTAGTACTCCTGACTGGTATCTTCCTGAGGGGCTACCTTGTACTCCTCAAATGCCGTACCTTCGTGGGCGGTATCCCTGTGACTTCCTAGGCCTGCGGCGGCGGCCTTCGCGGCGGCTTCGGCGGCGTTCGCTTGCGCTTGCTGAGCGGCGGCCTGGGGGAAATTAAAAAAAAATTACACTCCAGTATGGTCATAGATACTTTAGCCAGTTCATCGAAACGGGCTACTTAAAAATAATATGAAGTTCACAACGTCACTATAAGGACCGGCACACATTGGCCCACTAAACGCGACTATTGCTGATTGCCACCGGTGGCTGGTCATGACCAACAGACGTAGCTACTTGTTTATACTATAACGTGACCGTAATAACAAGCGCAGACCGCTCCCACCGCTTGTGACTCGGAGGTAGCCACTGGCCACCCGAACTGTCAGTGAAAAATCTCGTCAGCTTGTGGCTGCCACCGGTGGTCGCGTCTAGTAGCTCAGTATGCTTTTACATATAATTACTTAAGTACAACATTTTGTTTTTCACTGAAAACAATAATTCATAATAGTGATCCAAACCGATTTCGGCTACGGCGACTATGCTTCTGTTTTAAGGGTTATGAGCTTAGATGTTTAGCTCATATATGGCTAATTATGCCCTATTTTAGCGATAAATTTATGCGCACAATGTGCACAAGTTAGGGCACCGTTCAGATAATTCAATAGTTTATTAGAAGGCGGTGTCATATTTAGCTGGTCCCGCTTCTCGTCAAGTTCTCGCCTTCTCTCGCTTTCAAACATGTAAATATTACGCTGCATCCCCTAACGCCACTCAAGACTGGTATCAATCTAGGTCGGTAGAAAATTCTTGACCTAGTGAATTTGGCTCATTCCGTTTATCCCCATTGCCAGATAGTATTTCGCGTGGTAGGGAGAAAGGTAACCGCTTTCGCCTATTTCCTTTCTGAATGGCTTTCCCGACTGACCCATTTATTTCAAGGAATCCATAACAGTTTTGAATTTTTCTTTCTGTCCGCCTAAGGGAATAAATAACCCAAATATAAATACTGCAAACTGTATAAAATAAAAATTATACTTCAGAAAGGGATCTGTAAGAAAAGATAAAGTAAAGTCACATGTGTTTATTGACTGAAAACACAAGTATTACAATAATTAGAGTTTCAGTGTTGCCATAATACGTCTAGAAGATCATCGATATATTTATGTCTTCGATTATGTAGATCATAGCGTTCTTCTTTGCTTCCTAAACACGAAAATAAGCTCTGTTTAGTTTCGTTACATAATACAAATGAACGACTACCTTAGTTATTCACTCTTATTGATAAATTTCGACACCTTTATAAAAGAAGGGGTAACTTGTAGACATATATGCTCGAAGATGATACACACACACGCACGCATCATAATACACACACACACACACACACAAAGAGAGCGATATAGCTAAACTTCGTGAAGTATAATTGTTGGAGATTCACAGTTTTAACTCCAAATGGACATTCAGACAATGGGCATAGTGTCAACACTATACGCACACAGACACGCTTTATAAATCTGTACGTCACTATTAAATCCAGAGCTGAACGGTCATCGTACGATAGAATCATCATCATCATCCGCAGCCTTTATCCTCCCACTGCTGGGCATACGCCTCTCCTTTACCATGGTATTTGCCTCGGTCCTGTACCAATCGGATTCAGGTTCGACCCGCGATCGCGGTAACATCGTCGGCCGATCTTGCTGATGCACGACCAACAGATAAAATACTTGTACCTAACTAGATCTGCAAAGATCTATCTTCCTATCATCAGTCATTGAACTCGTCACTTACTTGAGCCTTCCTGGCAGCGGACTGGGTCGCCTCGAAGTCGATTCTGACTCCATGGAGTTGTTCTTGCAGGGTGTTCAGCCGCTGCCGCGCGGCTCCGACCATGGCAGTTTGGGCGCCGAGTTCTCCAGCGGCCTGGGAAGCGGCTTCGTTCGCGTTCTCGGAGGTAGCTTGAGCTGCATTAAGAGCTGCTTGGATCACGTTCACCTGCAAACAGCCGTGATAACGTTTTAAATTAGAAATTTGTTTTTGTAGTGGTAGTCCTCTTCTGCAAGAGTTCGCTTGGGAAGTACCACTCACGCCTTTGCCAGAGTCGTTCACCTGATGGTAAGCGCTATGCCTGCCCATAGCATTTATAGTGCTACCCAAAACTTTGCATTGCATAATCCTGCGTGGCACTACACTGCGCTCGTCAGCCTGAGACATCAGCTGTAAAGTCTCATATGTCTCATAATTTCGCTTGGTGATGGAAATATGCTACAATATTCATTGATAGTTTAATTAATTTATTTATTGCTTATTAAAATTATTTTAACACTACAGATACGATCTAATGCGCTACAATTATCACATTACTGAACCTAACATAGCTTCCTAATGAATAAATAACTTTCTATGCAACCACAGGAAGGAAATGCGTATTAAGTCGATGTTAAGATCAAATGACGCCATGCTTTGAACACCTGGATTCCGTTACAAGCTATGGTTACTTCACTTTTACTGTTCTGTAGTAATCTGATAATAATCAAAATAATTTATGAATTAAAACTTCTTTACGCACGCTTGACTTGGGGAAGCTGGTGAATGCGTGACGAGAGCGTTACAAAACTGTGATCGGGTGCGGCGAATGGAAGTTGAGAGGGAGATAAGTTAGTGAACATAGACAAGAGAGTTACGTTTCGTATATTACTGTAGGGGCAAGAGAGAGAGAGAGAGGTGAGAGCTATGTACATACATATAGATGGAGCTAAAGAAGTTTTACTTTAGCCGTGTGGTCTCAATGTACTCATTTTCCTAGGCAAGTATTTCCGTGATATTGTATTGTCATTGGAATTTAACAAGCATGCCAAATTTCAACTCAATTAAAAAACATAAACAGTATTAAACAGGGTCTCTAAATTGAAAAAAAAGAAAAATAAAATGTAGAAATATATAGATTTGAAAGAAGAAAAAAGTAAAAATGAATTAAATGATTTGTGCTACACATAAATCCGTATCCATACCAACAAAATTAATATAATATTTAAGTTAAAGAAGAAAATTATTTAACTACTGACCTATTGCACTGTCACACTACGAATCATGATTATAAATTTGTATTGTGATTTAACTTAGACAAAAAACTTTGAAAAGGCTAGTTCAAGGACTAATCCTTCACCTAGCGCTTTAAACTGTGTCACTGACCAAGATAAATCACATGATTTTTCCATCTGAAATAATTTAATTTCTAAATAAATAACGTCTCACGATCAATACATAGAACCTGACCGCGAACTAGGATACCCTGTATCTAAGGAATTAGGATCTAAGTACAAGGACCGTGCTCCAACAAACCCTCATACTCCGTGCAAATGCCTGTGATTCACACAAATCTTTGCACTGTGCGGGAATCACCTTTTATTTTTTTTTACTTGACTGTGTGACGAGACGAGCAAGTCGTTCACCTGATGGTAAGCGCTACGCCTGCCCATAACAGTCACAGCATCACCCAGAACCTTGCATTGCATAATCCAGCGCGGCACTGCACTGCGCTCGTCACTCTGAGACATGGGCTCTTAAGCCTCATATGCCCAGTAATTTTACGGGAAACAGTGCCCTTTAAACCGGTTATGTTTGCACACTATTGCTAGGCGGATGAATATCTGGCAAAGGTGTGGGACTTCCCCAGGCGGTCTCTTGCAGACGAGGCCTCCCACTACGAGTCGAGTCATCACCCGCTTACGCCACGGAGACTAAACCAATCGAAACATGTGAAATGCAGAATATTGAAAAGACATTTTCATTGCCAAATAAACAAACATAAGCAAAAAATTAAAGAAAGTAACGACCCAAACCTAAGCGACCTTCAATGTGTCGTAACCCAACTTTATATAAAGGCAGCTGATTTGCGTACATTGCGATAAGTAATGACAAAAAGTTAAGAATACTTATCGCAACAATTGCAATTAGAGCGTGACTATTTAGCTTTGTGATAAACTTGGCGAAAATAAATAAAAGTAAAACTGAAAACAATTAACTTCGTCTATTGAAGTTGCGAATTGCAAACGGTTAAGTAATTAAGCTATAAACCAAACAGACACTAACAATAATTCGTTATGAAACCGAAGTGATGGAAATATTAACGTTTGAATGAGGTATTAACAGAAAAAGCAATCAACATTTTAACAGTTCATGATAATTATATCTAGAAAAAATTTAATGATTGTCGCAAGTTATGTTTCATGCAATATTTCAGTAATTTTTTTGTTTATAATTACATTATTGTAAAACTCAAAAAACTCAAATCATTTATTGTAAATAGGCAAAATATTGCACTTTTACACGTTCAAAATAATATCTTACACATAAGTATAGAAATACAAAAAAATATAAGTCAAAATATTATGATTTACGAAACTAATGATTATTATAAAATTATAGTTTGAATTTCAAAAAGGATATTTCCCTGTAATGTAATGTTTAATAATTGTTTGCATCCAGTTTAATTAATAAATATTCACCCATATTAATTTAGCAAACTAATTCTCTAATTCCATTACTCCACCTGATCGATCAAATCTCGTTACTAAACGCAATTTATTAGATAACGATTACCATTGCCATGATTTATGTCTACATCCAGTAATAGCAATCATTGTGGTCAATTATGGCCACAATTTGGACTAGTCATACTGTCACCATTCAATATTCATGCAACTTTAGCTGTGACTGAAAACGATCGGTCGGTACAAAAGACATCTCACGCGGCCATTTTGTTTTTGGGACTTCCGAGTATATAAATTATGTGATGTCAAAGAATGTAAAATCACTTAGTAAATACGGTAATCTGCGTGCTTTGTTACCCAACGCTATTGGGTTTGATACCTTGGGGCACGCCAATGACTTAAATTCATACTCTATGTGCCATCGATTCGTACGTTGGAGGGCATGTTAAGCTGTTGGTCATTCATAGCAGTCTTTATATTATTTTAGAGGCTCTTGGGGGCTCTGACACGAGACAGTATCTAAATCATTTGATAAATAAACTATGTAAATATATGTATTTTTTTTTTAATTAGCAAGTAAGCTCCCGTCTGTAAACGGTTACCGCCGCCTATGATCACTTGCAAAACTTGGGGCGTTGTTTATGCGTTGCCTTCTCTTTATAGATAAGATATCTAAAATTCAGTGTTTTTTTTTTTATTTGACTGAATGACGAGACGAGCAAGTCGTTACGCCTGCCCATAACAGTTACAGTGCCACATAGAACTTTGCATTGCATAATCTTGCGCGGCACTGCTCTGCTGCAATTATCAGTAACCCACATATTAGTCAATCCAGGAGATTACTAAAAGGGGTGAGAGCCTAGTGGGAGAACGTCCGCCTTCCAAGGAGAGGGTCGAGAGTTTAAATCCCAGTGCGGGCATGTACCAATGTCAATGTCTTTCTTGTAAAACATATGTACGTAATTATCACTCGCTTTTCGGTGAAGGAAAACATCGTGAGGAAACCCACATACCTATCCGAGAATTAATGCGGACGTAGGTATGTGATCCACCAATCCGGACCGGGGCCTTATCCTCGTCACGAAAGTGAGAGGAGACCCGTGCTCAGCAGTGGGGTATAAGTTGATGATGAGGACATAACAACGAGGATCCAAAAACACCCAGACTCAGGAGTTTACAGATATATTATATGCCTTGCGATGGATTCGTTTTCGTATCCTCACACCGCCGCCGCGGGGTCGTAACTAACCACGCCCACGTCGCGAAAGAAGTCTTGAAACTTCAATTCTTTTTTCAGTGTTGTTTCTTATATATTTTGCTCGACGTCGGCCCACAAATAGTGCAACAGCATCACACCTAATTAGCGTTTGGCAACTGAACTCAACTTCGATCTCATATTTAATCAACATTTCAACACGTCATTTGCCACGGACGTTTCTCAAACCTTTTCGCAACGTTCGCTGGTTTTTCTGTCTCTTAGTAAAGTTTCAGTTAGTAAACGTCACAGCATGATTGGTCTAAATCGATTTGATGCTGACGTGTTTGTTTGATCACGTAGTCTGAAGTAATCTTAGTGGTAGGCCTCTTCTGCAAGAGTCCGCCTGGAGAAGTACCATATCTTTGCCAGATATTCATCCGCTAAGCAGTAGTGAGCAAACGTTACTGCGTTTCGACATTTGAGACATTAGAACCGATGTCTCAGTGCAGTGCCGCACAAGATTTTGTAATGGAAAGTTCTGTGTGACACTGTAGCTGTTATGGGAAGGCGTGTGCTTGCCATCGGGTTAACGACTTGCTCGTCCTGTTACTTAGTGGGATTAAAAATAAACTTTATTTATTTTCTTACCTAGACGCAGCCTATTCAGTCGTAGCTAATAACTATCAGGAAACATTGACTCTGTTAAGGACTTCTACGTAGGTAGAAGTCCTTAACAGAGTCAATGTTTATGTGTATTTCGAATATGGTATAAGGCTTTTTTTGTTATTGCTAATTGTTGAGCGAAAATATTACAATTTCTTTTAAACAAAACTAGTGTTAGGACGTTTCTAGCACTAGCTCCACCCGCTGCTTCACTGCCGTTACCTTTTCAAAACTTGGTTTAACTTATATTTTAGAATGCTCATAGTTAGACCTATTGAGTTGAATCATAACTTAACGTAGGCTTAAAACCATAGAATTTTATTCTCCTTTTATAGTCAACTAAACTTATATTTTGACTTAACGAACCGGAGCCAATTACGTAACCTACAAATATTTTTACTGTGGTCTATTGCTTTCTGTTAACTTTCTGTTAACAGAAAAAGACATAGATGACTATGTCTTTTTCTGTCTCGAATACTGAATTTGTATCGAGTACTGGCTGCCGATTTACGCAATCGATTTTTTGTTACTTTTTTAATTCTCTCATTATATTGGTATTACGGTTTGAGGTCTTTATTGTTAACGTTGTTACCCGTATTGAGCGCATTGCTTAATGGTGTAAACTTTATATTATGCAAATAAAGGTTATTTTTTACGTACACACGAAAAATTAAGCTTTGTATTATCGTGTTTGGTTGTTATATTACTTTTAAGAATTAGAATCACATAGTTTTTGTAAGCTGGAAAAAACTAAATTATACAGTTTTGAATTGGTCTTTAAACTACACATTATAAGGTCCTAAAATGGACTTTAAATAACTTACCTGGTGCATAGCCTGTTGCGCTGCCTGCGCTGCGGACTGCGCTGCCCTCTTAGCTTGCTGAAGTTGCATTTCTTCTCCTTGCAGCCCAACCTTGGCATCCCGCACTTGCTGCTCCAACCCCGACAGGATAACTTGCTTGCCAGCCAGCGCCGCCTGCGCTGTCGCACTGGACTGCGCTGCAGACTGAGCTAAAGTATTCTTTGCTACGTAAGCAGCCTGATACGCTGCAGCGGCTTGATTCCCTAACGCAGTCTTCGCTTGATTCGCTGAGCCGACAGCGATGGTTCTCAGTCCGCTGCCTCTGCTGAAGCCTTTCTTTCCTTCACTAGCGGCTTTGACTTCTTGGATATATGCGTCGTAGTGGCTGGCTGATTCTTGAGGTTCTTGAGCTTGGACGGCTTGTGCTGAGTTGTCGTAATCATATTCGTATTCTACGTTCTGTTGGGGAGCATTGCGGGCGGGGGCGGGAACTGGGGCGGCGGAAGCGATGGTGACTGAAATACATTTAGGAATCCTTTAGTTACAGGCTGTTGAGTTGAGTTTAGGTTGATATCTATTAGAGATGATTCGGCTTATTCTTATCTATGAACAGTTTCTATTCCTGAAAATTTATATTATTATGATTTGTCGAAAAACTTTTTTATGCTGATCTTCATTTTAATCTGCATTAGGAAATAATCTATGTGTTCTGTGGAGTTTCAATAAAAAATTTATCCAAATACTGTCTATCTATTTGACAAATTTTACTAGAAGTCATCATTGCTTTCCTTGATGCTCAAGTAAAAAAATAACCAAAAGAAGACAAACGTTAAAAGAAACGAACGAATGCCTCGGCAGCTAAATTCTTCTCGTAACTGCACTAAATAAAAATTTACCATACCATTGAGGTTAGTCAAAATACTATTTACAAAATAATCTATTCACTAGGCCCTATCTTTCCATTATTTTCAAATCTTGAACTCAGAACAAAGTTGAGAGATGGCAAGGCAAAACCAAAAAATAGTTATAATAGTTTGTATTTATTAAGAATTTAAAGAAGCTATTGCTACTTTGGCCTAACTGTAAATTAATATTGTATAATGTTACCACATGTTTAAAATAATTATTGTATGTTCGAAATGGACAGGCTGTTGGACCTTTTTTAAATTTTAAGACCACAATATTGTTTTGTACCTACACAGTTTTTAACAATAAACGTATTCTATTCTAAATTAACGTTAGAAATAGGATGGTTTGAAATATTATTATCGAACCAGTGTAAAGCTAATATGTAACTAAGCATACTAATGAGTATTACGGATTAATTGATGCGTTATAGGAACTATTTATTTCGCGTGCGGAAGGAATAGGAAATGGTCGGCTCTACACTTAAGTTACACTTATTCTATGTAATGGCTTATGTAAGCTATTATACTCGTATTTGTGAAATTGTGAAGTTGTACTTAACTCAATTGCCTTTTTTGTTAAGCTACTTATAGGATTAAATGTTCTATTTGCTGTTTTTGGTCCATTACTCTATGAGGTCACGGATTTGAGCTGATTTTGTAATCACATCGGAAAATAGCTTGGTTAGAAAACTGATTAACTGATACGATTGTCCATATATATTTTTGATATAAGTATTACATCTTATGGGATATATAGGACGTTTTAACTTAACGTAATGTTAAAGTAAAAAACACTAATATTTTTGCGATTTCAGATATTATGGTTTCCTGATTTTTATAGAATTTATATAGATCAATTTTACTTAATTGTCTTTATAGGTATGGAAAATCAAGTACGTAACGTTACTTCTAATAATCATAATCATATATCTAACATAATTATACGTATGTAGAAATGTAACAATTTCAGTTTTTTTTTAAACGTAACTTAATGTGAAATGGCATTTTAAGATAATAAGGTACTTGGATAGATAAAATTTGTATTTTACTTGTTTATCTGGGAATAAAAAAATAATTCTTATTTTATTTCATAACCCAATAAGTAATTGATATTTGGCTTAAATATTTAGTTGAATATTTATATAAATATCCACCATTCCAGACCGGGCCCCCGTGGTGGATTATGGCCTAGTCCTCCTCAGAGTCAATATGGGTAGATGATAATGATCCTTACTTTCTTACTTATATTATAAATGCGAAAGTAACTCTGTCTGTTGCTCTTTCACGCCTGAACTACTGAACCGATTGAAATGAAATTTGGTACAGAAATAGTCTAGAGCCTAGGGAAGGACATAGGCTACTTTTTATCGCAAAAAATGCATTGTAAGGGTTTGAAATAGGGGATGAAAGTTTGTATGGAAGTATCGTCATTATTGAAGCTAGAAGCTTGAAATTTATTTTTTAGGCTTTTGTTTAGATATAAATAAATTTGGCATTCAAAGTTTGTAAAACTTTACCCTTGAGGGGTAAAATAAATATAGGGGATGAAAGTATGTATAGGAATATGTAAAGTTTCGGCTTAACCACTGCACCGATTTAAAAAAATATTTCTCTAATGGAAAGCTACATTGACAGCGAGTAACATAGGCTATATTTTATCCCCATATTCCTGCAGGAACAGGAACTACGCGGGTGAAACCGCGGGGCACAGCTAGTAATTATATAAATATTGCATTACTCACCCATGCACAGCAGGAGTGTCCTATAAGCCTTCATTTTAGCTACAGTCGAACTGAAAACACACCACATAAATATAATTAACACCATTAATTTATCATAATAAATATCACAATATAAATATTTTTTTCTTAAATTATTTTTTTAAAGTTTAAGTTAGCTCTGTCACTTGTAAAACACTTTAGAAATACCTTTCAGTACTTTCACAAATGCTTAATTTTTTTCTGTTTAGGTCGCGGGGGTCTGTACCCCTGGTTCGCTTGTCTGTGAGGCAATGTGCGGACAGACGGGCAGTACCTCTATTTATAGTGGTTGCCACAGTCACAGTATACACGATAGTTACTACGCGAGAGACCGTTCCACTCAGATCTCTATAGAGCAGTTCGTCCATTATTTGATTGTTGTAATGAAAATCATGAAATTGAACAATGTGTTGTTTTGTCACGATTTTATTGATTGTTGGATAATGCAGTATTTTATAGTGTTAGATAAGCTGCTTGAGAAAATTATAGTATAGGTTTTCTATTTAATTGCACTATTGGTTCACGCGGTTTTAAGTAAGAGAAGAGAAGAGGATGGAAAACCAGTCGTTATGGGACCATTTGATATGACATTAACTATTATATAATTAAATTTATTATTAGAATTTCAATGTTTGCTAGGGTTTTAAATATGCGAATGTTTCGGATAAAGGAATAAATTAATCAAAAATTGAGTTTAAACTTTTCAATTGAAGTAACGTTTTTTTTCGATTTAACCACTCGATATATATACTTGCGTTACAGATTTGTGATTTTATTGATTCCAAGTGTATTGTGATTGAGAGCTAAAATTATGTTGTATAGTACTTTTGACACAATAATTTAGAAATAATTGCACATTTTAATATTCATATTGTACTTACTAGCTGCGCCCCACGGCTCCATCCGCGTTGGGTAAGAAGCTGTGTATGATGATGATGATGGTGGTGATTTAAAGTATCCCACGTGTTATTTCAGGACGCCAAGTTTCATTAAAATCCGTTAAGCCATCTCAGCGCTCAGTGATAAACTGATAACAAACATACACACCATACATAAGTGACCTTTGCCAGATATTCATCCGCCAAGCAGTAGTGTGCAAACATTACTGTGTCCCGGTATGAAGGGCACTGTTTCCAGCGAAATGACTGGACATAATTATGAGACTTTAGAGCCGATGTCTTAGGGTGACGAGCGCAGTGCAGTGTCGCACAGTAGGATTATGCAATGCAAAGTTCTGGGTAGCACTGTAACTGGTTTGGGCAGGCGTAGCGCTTACCATCAGGTGAATGACTTGCTCGTCTTGTCACTCAGTATAAAAAAACATACACACACACTTCAAAACACGCTTTAATAGCAAGCCGAATTAAAAATAATCATAGAAAAATAATTAACTTTATGGTATGGCTCCGGTGAGTTGCTGAATTGTTTCGCTGCTGCTGGAGCATCTCCTACAGGTGTCATTGATGAGAAACTGACAGTTGGGGTATCAATTACTTGGTCTTGAATCATCATCATCAGCTGGAAGACGTCCACTGCCGAACATAGGCCCTCCAAGGCACGCCACAACGAGCGGTTGCTAGCTGTTCTCATGCAGCGGCTCCCCGCGACTCGCACCAGGTCGTCAGTCCACCTCGTGGGGGCCGTCCTCCGCTACGTCTCCCGGCAACGGTACGGTAAGGTCTTGAATGGCAACCATGAAAGCAAGAGCTTACCATATTGCAGCCACGCGTCCGACGCCGTCTACTCGACATAATATGGTTGCTGCAAGTCATGGTTGTGTCTTAACACCTTCAGTACTGAGAACACAACCGTTGCGTTTTTCATAACTTGCCGCGAGTGCGGGAAAACACAACGGTTGTGTTTGTTGTATGGGAAAACACTATGGAGTGTGCAGAGCCGCACCTGTGGCTAGACAAGAAAAGCGGCTCATCAGTGAAAGTGGTAAGGTGTCCTTCAAACCGGAACGCAATCATGTTTACATACTGCTTGGTGGGTAAAAAGAAAGAAGTACCTACCTACATCTGAAAACGTTTTATTTTTTTTCACTTTTCATTGGCAGTATTGAATTACAGTTGCAAAAAGGTTATATGCATAAAAACCATAGAAAAACTGTGTTCGTGCGAATAGAGGCGCCTGCACTGCGCCGCGGGTGGCTTATTTCATGCTTACATTGCAATTACTGGCTAATAAAACACGATGCTTTGGCAAATTGATAAATTTGTAAGGAAATGGAAAAGTTAGGTCGTAATGTTATATGATAAAGCCACTGCCACACGGTGGCAAAGGCAATATTGTCAATTAATAAATTTTATTGATTGTATTTATTTAGTAATCTAGTTCACAATAGTTTTTTTTTATTTGACTGAGTGACGAGACGAGCAAGTCGTTCGCATGATAGTAAGCGCTACGCCTGCCCATAACAGTTAGAGTGCCACCCAGATCTTTGCATTGCGTAATCCTGCGCGGCACCTCTGCGCTCGTCACCTTGAGACATCGGTTCTAAAGTGTCCAATAATTTCGCTGGAAATTGCCCTTCAAACCGGAACACAGTATAATGTTTGCACACTACTGCTTGGCGGATGAATATCTGGCAAAGGTGTGGTCCGTCCCCAGGCGGTCTCTTGCAGAAGAGGCCTCCCAGTACAAAGCTTACAGTATGACATTGACGTAACTTACTAATTTTCTTAAGTGATATCCCCAACTGGCTTAATAGCTGACCTTAATAACAAGAATTGCAGTGGGAATGCTGGGAAGTTAGTTTTCCCAACGTTATCAGGAAACGTGGCACGTGGTGTTTCTCCGTCCTGCGTTTTCAAGATACATTTCATACATAATAGGAAGCCTGGGATTTTCCACACGCCTGCGTTAATAACGCTTCATATTACGCCAGTTCTAGAGTGGAGACCGCGCTTAGGCCAACGTAGTGTAGGACGTCCGCCGGCGATGGAGTGACGACTTGCGGGTGCAGTGGCGTTCACTAGGAAAGCCCAACGTCTAACCGAAAAGCGAGTGATAATTACGTAGGTACATTATGTTTTCACAAAAACGCATTGGTACGTGCCCGCACTGGTATTTGAACTTACGGCAAGGCGGACGTTCTCCCGCTAGGCTATTTTAGGACCTGGAATAACACATTTATAATACTTTCATCCCGTTAAAATGAAAGGTTCCTCTGGGATAAAAATGAAGGCGGGTGAAACCGCAGAACGCAGCTAGTCGGTTATAATTTGCCTTTATCACTTACCTTTCCCCATTGCGCAATACTCACCAGCAATTGTGTCAATGTTTTTGACCATAATCAATATCATTCTTTCTCATTTTAAGGTCGTTGATCCTAATTACCCGATATGGCGGACTGTCCAGATTGAGAACCGACACGGGTTAATGAATTAACTAAGTATACGGTAATATTAATTATGAGAGAACCCTTGATTATTTTTCACGTTATTTTGTAGAAATTTAAAACACGTGTCATATGCACGAATAAACCGCATTGCAATCGGTGCAATAGTTTTAATCCACTAGAATAAAAAAATGCATTATAATTTTTAAAATTTATAAATAAAAAAGAGAGTAAACAGTACATTGCGATCGGTCCAGGTTTTTTTTACCGAATGCGCAAAAAACGGATAGAAACACACCATTTCAAAAATATTTTATTCTTGACTAGTGGGTATTTTTATATTTTTTAAATCCTTAGACTGGCCCAGTTGCAGAAGCCCCCAAATCCACGTAGACTGCTGAAAACACACACGTCTGTGTTTACGTCTGTATAATTTTACGGCAATGGAAAACACGCCTGGCGCGCGAATCCGCACTTCTGTATTGTAAATTTTATCACACCAGTTGTGTGCGCCCGCACTGTTGATTGAGTTTAGTTACGACACAACGCCACTTCAAAACGACAAAACGGTTCAGCAGTTGATTCAAAAAATAACTCAAATATTTATAATCAACTAGCTGTACCCTGGCACGCTTCGCTGTGGCACATTCGCACATTCGCTGATATGTCACTGATGAAAAAAATAGATAAAAACAATTCTTGATGCGGATTATATATCATGCTAAACTTTCAGCTCGATCGGTGCAGAACTTTTTGAGTTTTTGAAGCGTACACAAACCAACATAACATTTTTATAATATAGACTTGTATTTGAGATCAAAAAATGGCTTAAATTAAGTGGACTAGAAAGTGGATTTATTTGATAATAATTGAGCACATTTTTTATTATTATTTCGTCAGGATAAACTATCTCGAAGTGGACTTAGGGGCATCTGCAACTGACCCCTTCATTTCTTTTTAAATTTATCTTTTACGTAGGTACAGATTTGGTCCTTGGCTGTTTTAATGTAAGTTTGTAAAGATTAAATAGGTAAAGGTAGATATTGTTAAAAATCCTTACAAGTTGAGACTTTTTATTCACAATTATCGATTTAGTTAACACAGATATTAGTATAGCATTGAACATTCGACATGTTTAAGGTTTTTAGATTAAAGGTACTTAGAGATCTCGCCGATGATAGTCTGAAGAGAACGTCCGCCTTTCAATTAGAGGTTAGGGAGTTGGAATTCTAATGCAGGCCCGAACCTATAGTACCATTAGGGGCGCAGCTTCTATAACACAATATTATTAGATAGATAGATAGATAGAAAGATAAAGATCTTTATTGAAACACCACAGAACAAAGAAAACATAAAAACTAAAAATTTAACAATTAGTGTCACAATGGCCGGTCTTATCGCTGAGAGCGATCTCTTCCAGACAACCATGATTATGACACCATATGCATTACTTATATCCGAATTATAAAACTTATCATCAATTCCTGGGATACACTCCACTGTCCAATGACACCTACCAGTTTCCTACCATTGATATAGTTATAAATAGATCATCATCAACCCATAACGTCCCACTGCTGGGCACGGGTCTCTCCTCACTTTCGTGAGGAGGGTTAGGCCATATTCCACCACGGGAGCCCAGTCCGGATTGGTGGATAACATACCTACCTCCGAAATAATTCTCGGGTAGGTATGTGGGTTTCCTCACGATGTTTTCCTTCACCGAAAAGCGAGTGATAATTACGTACATATGTTTTTACAGAAACACATTGGTACGTGCCCGCACTGGGATTTGAACTCACGACCTTCTGATTGGAAGGCGGACGTTCTCCCACTAGGCTACCACCGTTTTTTTTAAAATAAATAGATATCTCAACTTATTGTAAAAATTCTAAATAAATTGGAAAGCCTCAGTTCGTGATTAACTGACAAAAAGCGGTGACTGGATCGGAAGTAACTAGATCATACTTTAGAGCAAAAAGTTATAGAAATTTTTATTGTCTAAATCTAGGATGTTTTATTAAAGTAAAAAGAATCCATACTAAATTGGCAAATTGCCACTGTCACTTGTTTTATTCACAAACACGTACACACAGCTTTCAAGCCGTGACATTATTTAGTAGCAAATAAACAACCCTAGTCTATCTCGGGGACCATACTCGAAATAACAAAAACCATAGAAGGTTTTCTGTTTCACTCACGCTCGTGTACGCTGTATCACTAGATGTGAACAAGAGAGCTGTGAGACAGCTGTTGTCTTTACTCTTCCTTCTATAGGTTGTTCTTATTCCGAGGTCTGAAGATTCTTTTATCAGGGGTCGGTAAAAGTTTACAGCCATAACTAATGTCTGAAAAAGTTAATGAAAATTGCAACGAAATAATATTAGTTAATCTGTGACAATAAAAATGACGGCTTCTGTGGCGTGACGGTTGATTAAGTTATCTCTGGATTGGAACGCGGATAAATAACAAAAAAAAAACTTCCTAGTAAAAAACTTTTTCTTTGTATTGTGGTGTTTTTATAAATAATTTATTTACCTTTCTATCTATCTAATTCTGGGTGCTACTGAAACTGTTATGGGCAGGCGTGGCGCGAAATAACTGGGCTTATGAGACTTTAGAACAAGTCTCAAGGTGACGAGCGCAGTGCAGTGCCGCGCAAGATTATGCAATGCAAATTTGTGGGTGGCGCTATAACTGTTATGGGGAGGCGTAGCGCTTACCATCAGGGAAACGAATTGCTCGTCTCGTTACTCGGTCAAAAAAATATATAAAAAAAGAATTATCGTATTATGAATGAATTCTTTGATACGTAGTCTTATTGAAAGTCAAACTATTAACTGTAAATAGACAACCCCACACTGAGCCAGCATGGTGGATAATATAAGAACAAAATAGGCCGATGATGAAGTGGACAACTTGTTGACAACAAGCACTTTTACAAGTCTAACATTTTGTCATAAAAAAGTCAAAAATGTAATTCCTATTTCCCTACTTACAATTCATGGTTGAATTTGGCGGAACCAGCTTAAGAATGGTGGTAAACCTCTCCCATTCACTCCATTTAATTTCTAGAAATCTTGGCAGCTACATTTGGGGCTTATTGTGCTTGCAACGTATCTACTGTGATAATCATAACAGTAACTATGTTTTTACTATAACATAAGATAATTTTGAATTTGACTTCAAAAACGACTTAAGAGAAATAATTAACCAAAATTTTTTGCTTAACACAATAGCCTGGCTGTAATTCAATACTTTGTACAAAAGTTAATTAAGAAAAAGATTTTTCCAACTCTACCAAATATAACATCTATCTATAATATCTGTCTTCTATATATATAAAAATGTTATGTTGGTTTGTGTACGCTTCAAAAACTCAAAAAGTTCTGCACCGATCGAGCTGAAATTTTAGCATGATATATAATCCGCATCAAGGATTGTTTTTATCTATTTTTTTCATCAGTGACATATCAGCGAATGTGCGAATGTGCCACAGCGAAGCATGGCAGGGTACAGCTAGTAAAAAATAAATAAACAGGTATCACTTTTGTTTCTAACTGTCCCACGTTTTGACGAAAAATTATTAAAGTTTAATAAATAAGGGAAAGTGGAGTCAAACGCACACTGCGCTGACCAGACCTTGGCCCAGAGACCAAATCATGTTGTGCGCACTGTGCCTCCACTCGACCCACTATGCGTTTGGACACACGACAATTTTTAACGACAATGTTACATTTCGTTTACTTTTACCCGCGTTATAACACTTGGCGGCTATTCCGCCGAGATGTTTGTGAAATAGAGGAAATTTGATATCGCACTTATTCCGTAATTTTAGGTAATACAAATTAACTGCTAAATTACGTTATGTTGAAAAGATAAACTGTGATCTACCAAATACTTATCCAAAAGTACGTCCGAGTTGTTACTAAAATGACGAGACGAAGAATCACCTGATGGTAAGCGCCACCCTTGGCCATAACGACCACGGTGCCACCCAGAACTTTCCATTACAAAATCCTGTGCGGCACTGCACTTCGCTCGTCACCCTCAGACACCGGCTATAAAGTCTCATATGCACAGAAATTTCGCCAGCAACAGTGCTCTTCAAACCGGAATACAGTAATTTTTGCACACTACTGCTTGGCGGATGAACATCTGGCCAAAGTGTGGCCCTTCCCCAGGCGGCCTCTTGCAGAAGAGGCCTACCACTACCTGAGACTTGCTAATGCTTGCTATTATCATCAACATCTCAGCCCGTAACAACCCAATGTTGGGTATAGGCCTTCACGCCACTTATTCCGGTCCTGTGCGACATGTATCCACTGCTTTCCGACTAACTTGACAAGGTCGTCCGACAAACGGGCTGGTGGTCTGCCTACCGGTCTGCACCCTTCTCTCGGCCCCCATTCCGTCACTGTTTTTGTCAATCTGCCGCCATCCCTTCTAGCAGCTTGCTGGAATGCTTGCCTATACTGGTAAAAAATATTGTCCTCAAAAACGAATGACGGCCTACTATCCAATCCAGTGCAACTGGAATCGTGTGGACGGTTGATCCAGTGCCGTTCCAGTGCTGGTGAAGAGGAATATTGTCATTATAGTGTAGGTAGTACCTAATATTCACACTCTAACGGATTTTAAAATATTGGGATAATTTCTAATTATTACTAATTTTTTTTTAATTACCGTAATTGTTGGGCATATGAGACTTTAGAGCCGATGTCTCAGGGTGACGAGCGCAGTGCAGTGACACGCAGGATTATGCAATGCAGGGTTCTGGGTGGCGCTGTGACTGTCATGGGCAGGCGTAGCGGTTACCATCAGGTGAACGACTTGCTCGTCTCGTCACCCAGTCAAATAAAATAAATAATAATAACAATAATTAATGCAGAAGTCATCCAATCCAATACAGCACTGGATTGATAAACTGGATTACTGGACTGGAAAAAGGTGGACCGGGCATGATCTACATAATTTACTTGAATATAGATCTATTATTATTTCCTAACTAGCTACGACGTTTTTCAAAGCATTCCAAGTTTTCTAAAGCGAGGTGAAACTTGAAAAAACTTATAAAGAGAAGCTTAGACCACTAAAACTTTGGACAAAATGATAATGACATTTTACCTAAAAGTTATATATTGCTTGCGAATATCCGTGCATTTATAATTACGGCCCAGTTCAATGCAAGATCTTTCATAACTCCTGAAAATATACCCAACTCCATAGTAATAGGAAAAATCTGTTCGTTTCAAACTTAAACTCAAACTCAAATCATTTATTGTAAATAGGCAAAATATTGCACTTTTACACGTCAAAAAAAATAATATCTTATACACAAGTATAGAACAACAAAAAAAATTAGTCAAATTTTGTGATCTTCTCTCCAGCCATCTAAAAGACATGAAATAATGTCGAAGACCAAGCAGAAAATTGATGCAAAATTCGTGGTTTCGCTGAAAATATAACTGATTTACCAAAAGTAAACCGATATCGGAAAATAGATAGGTACTTCACCTTCACCTTCCATACAATTTAACGGAAACTATCGGCCGAACAATCAATATGACTTTCAAAACGTGTCTTGCGAATTGTAACATCACAATAAAATTACTTTTACCGATTTAAAAATATATTTTAGTCACGTTTAACTCCTTGCCATTTCTAAGGAAACTTTCAATGAATTTTCAACTCCATCTGTAAGAAGATAAGGTAGATAACATGGCGAATGGTGGTTAGTGAGCTAATCGTCACGGTGCAACGATCACGTGACAGTTGGCAAAGCTTTATGAAACTGATGTTCCGTAAGTAATCTTTGAAACAGTTGTGTTACTGTCTTTTTGGCGTGTGCCCCTTGGAGCAAGGTCGTAGCTTTTATAAGTGGATCATGGGTATGGCGACAAAGGGGCCGGCCGTTTAAAAGCTATTGTCAACATCCAGCTACAATCAAGACGTTTTACTTGAAAATGCATCAAATTACTCATTCAATCGAAACAGTCTTGATAAGGCGCTCTCGGGTCAGCCCAGAGACGCATGGCGCAAGGGAAACCTATCCGTCTTCCTACTAATATTAGAAATGTGAAAGTTTGTGAGGATGGATGGATGTTTGTTACTCTTTCACGTAATAACTACTGAACGGATTTAGATGACATTTGGCACACAGATAGTTTATTACCTGAATTACCATATAGAATACTTTTTATCTCGGAAAAATTACTAGTTGTTGCGGTATAATACTTAACGCGAGTGAAACAGTAATCAGCAGTAATAACAAGACTAAAACAAGATATTCCTAATGTGGGTTTATGAATTACTGTAATAAAAGTAATTCTTCTCAATCACATCTGCACACCCGTTGGATCAGGTAATTTCACAGATAGCTAAAATAAAATATCCACAGAGAAATTTATCCAGAAAGACATCTTCAGACACACAGAGGTCTATCTTCAGACAAAAACAAGACTAGCGAATCCCACTGACCACCAGACTGGATCTACGAAAAAAGGTTTTCGCGAGAAATTCGCAGGTTTTTTGCTGGCACGAGACAAAAACAGACGTTTTCCGAAACGATCGGCCACCACCGTTACATAACTATAACACAAATGAACGCATTATGCGTGGCCACCAGACCAGTGGGGAGTGTACTGAATCAGTGAAAAAACTCTAACGATTGCTATAATTAGCATTGGAACGAACGCATGCAAAGTATAAAGGAAATAGAACAAGGAATGTTCGCTTTCTTCTAGGTTAGTTTACTGCCACCTCAATAGTAACTATGTAATGTCTGAACTAACAGAAAATACTACATTTTTGCGTAAACTTGGACTATTGAAACTTTGACTGTACTGTGTTTTGATTCAACAGATGTGAGCCGATATAGTATCAATTATAACGTACTCTAATATAATATTATGTAGGTACGAACTAAAGTTATAGCTTCGCCCTTAAAAAGTAAAGTAAAGTCTACCCTACGGTAGAGAAGTGGTAGGCCTCTTCTACAAGAGTCCGCCTGGGGAAGTACCATAACATAACTGCCCTACCCACAACAGCCACAGCACCACCCAGAACCCCACATTGCACAACCCTGCGCGGCACTTCACTGCGTCACCCTGAGACATCGACTCTAAAGTCTCATATTATGCCCAGTAATTTCGCTGCAAACAGTGCCCTTCAAACCGAAACACAATAATGTTTGCACACTACTGCTTGGCGGATGAATATCTGGCAAAGGCGTGGTACTTCCCCAGGCAGTCTCTTACAGAAGAGGCCTCCCACTACTATTTAGACACAGTTACGGACCGTGTGTTTTCCATCAATGGCGTGCCGTCTGTGTGAGCCGCACTGTAGTAGCGCCGCGTTAAACACACGTCTGTTTCATTGCACAGCCGGCACGTTCGCTGCGCTAACACGACAGGTGTTTTCTCGCACCCGCGTAGAGTTATAAAAACAACGTCAGTGAACGTGTTAAGGAAAGGCCTTTACCAGCCAAAAGAAAATACTTACTTTTTCAACCAATTCGCTATCACAAGCACAAGCGACATTCATCCCGTTTCGTGGCCCCGCTGCAACTGCATAATTTCCGCGAAATAAAATGAAAATAACTCAATATCAGAACAATCTAATTTTCAGCAATTGGGGCCGTAATTCCGACTGTCTATTAGTTTATTTCTTGTTAACAGTTAATTACTAGATATTGGCAATCATGTGAAAGTTTTTCGTTGAAATCGAAAAGCTAAAGAACTATGCAGACAAAACAGAACTATAAAGACCTACGTACCCGGGGACGGTCCTCAAGGGGTACTTTTTGTCCGTAGGTACAAAATAAATAGCTTACAACTGCGTCACTTCATACTTACAGTTAGAGGACTGCGTACAAAAAGGGGCTTGCGTATAGGAACAAATTTGAGATCTTTGTCCTCCGTGGACAAAAATCGGCTCTGAAGTCTCACATGCCCAGTAATTTCGCTGAAAACAATACCCTTCAAACCGGAACACAGTAATGCTTGCACACTACTGCTTGGCGGATGAATATCTGGCAAAGTAATTAATGGAAATGATATACAATTTTTTATTTGCACATTCTAAGTTTATTTACCAAACACAGTTTGTCACCAGTCATAATGGTTATAATTACACTTACAAATTCAAAATCGATACAATTAACACAATAATTCAATAGGCCTTGTAATACACGACATGTAATTGATATTACTTACATAATATCGAATAAAAGCTACAAGATAATTCGATTAATTCGAAATATACCTACGATGTGTCCCGTTGAACCTCAAACAAAAAAACCTTGGGTAACTAGTTCAATTGGAACTATCGACAAAAAGTCTAAAGGGGAGGGAAAAGGGTGTAATAAAAGACATGGCGTTGTAATGATTTTTTAGTGTAAAATACATTTTATATTGAATTAAGATTCAACGAGACGCATTGTATAATGTCAACACACATATTATTTACTGTAAATTATAAATAATTAAGTGCTTTTATATATGGCGGCTTTATATCAAATATTTGAACTAAAAGGCTTAGTGAAAGAGGCATAGAAATATTAATTTGTGGATAAAACAATGTTATAAGAAATACTTATTGGCGCCAGGATTCTGGCCTGATCGTAAGCGCATATTTGACAAAATAATTGGACTGTCAACTAGGATTTCAAAATTAAAGTTTTACGCTTAAAAACGTTTTTTGTTTGTCCATAAACGCGGTTTTTACAAACAATACATTCCGCCATTTTTTTTTTCCAAATATCTAGCTCTATATTTGATCGTGTGCATAATTACTTTGACACATCAAATCTAACATACAATAATAATAATAACTTACAACATACACGTGTCTGCGACATTAGAACACGTTTGTAAAACTGTTGAGGTTAAATACTCGAGGTGCAATACGTACAACTTTGTCGAAAATTTCAGTCAGTTGATATCAACGCCATCTATTATGATCTGCGCGAAGCTTGACCGGTTGAGCAATAATAATAGAAGAGTTTGAATCTGTTTTGATGAAAAGACGCGTGAATCGTGAGGAATGAGTGAGAAAGACATACATAAATGCTTTACATAAGAAAGAGAGAAGACTATGACTATAGGAATGTCACAATCGTCATTTGTTTCCAGAAAGATAAAGGTACTAAACAGAGATGGCGCCACATGTGTGAAATAGATATTTATAAAAATACGTTAGACTGTATGAAAAGTTGACGTATTGCAAATAGTTAAGGGGGTCGATTTCTTTATCTCACCAGGTGAAAATATGGCCGATTCTCATCGAAATTTGTCACTCAATGATATTGAAATATCGGTGCCTTGTAGTTTACAATACTAGTGATCGTATCCAATCTAAATTGTTGATATCAGATGCAAATAACTGACTAGAGAAGCTATATATGCACTTACAATTCCGAATACTTGGTTAAAGATGCCGCATCGTCAATTAAACAAAGTAAAAAACGAGACCAACTAATAAAACTAACATAATACATTTATTTACACAAACAATTTTCAACTAACAATGAGACGAGATCAAATACTTAAGAGATATTTGTCTTTAACGACGTGAGATCATTGCTAGTCAACCCCCAATCTGCAATAAGTAACATTTTCTTCATCAAAATCAATGGATTTTCAATTGAATTGAAATGATTGATTTTTAAGAAGAATCGATGTAAAATTATTGTGTGTAAATAAATTTATTATCGGCTAAAAATCTAAACCTTACGAAAACATCTAAAACAACGACACTTTAAGATCTTTTTATTAGACACTAATGGCAAAAAGGTGGCATAACAGTACTGCACACAGTTGCAATTATTTGTTTTTGTTGTTGCTATGTAAAGTTATAATTATTACCATTTAGAGAAGCAGAATCCCAGCTTCAAATGTCATCAAAATCGAATCGTCTATACTTTTCATTCCATAACTTACTCATTCAGTTTCGTTATGCCATATTTTTGTAAAACATCATTATAAAAACTAACACGCAAGAAAACATTAAAACTGAAGGTACAAAAGTCAAAAAACCTATTTACAATAAAGACTAAGGTCTTCATTTGCGCAATTTTAGGTGCGCTGCTGTCTTCGCGTCTACGATGGCTTTGATTTCTGCATTGGCTACTTCCTTGATTTCCTTAGGTATTCCGATGTTCAAGGGTTCAGGTATGATCCTTCTGGGTATTACTTCTGGCTGTTCGGTTATTGCTGGTGTACTGACTTCTTCTGTAGCTATTTTCGGACTATTGGTGACTTTTTCTGTAACTTCAACTATTTTAGAACTATTGGCAACTGCTTCAGAAAGCTCTACTAATTTGGGGGGTGTTTCTGTATCCACGACTAAGTTTGGGCCGTTGGCAATTTCATCTGGAAGTTCGACTATCTTCGGCCTGTCAATGGTTTCGTCTGTAAGGTCTACTATTTTGGGTGTGTTGCCAGATTTTTCTGTAAAGTCAACTATTTTCGGACCATTGGCGATTTCACCCACAATCTGTAATACTTTAGGTGTGTCAGTGATATCATCTGTAAGGTCGACTATTTTGGGTGTGTTGCCAGTTTTTTCTGTTAAATCAATTATTTTCGGACTATTGGTGTTTGCACCCACAATCTGTAATACTTTGGGTATATCAGCGATATCAACTGTGAGTTCGGCTATTTTAAGCCTATTGGCGTTTTCACCTTTTATTTCGAATATTATGGGCGTGTCGGGGATTTCGTCTATTGTTTCGACTAATTTGGGCCTGTTGGCTATTACGTCTGTTAGTTCGACTAGGTTTGGCATATTAGTCATCTTCTCGATAAGGTCAGCGACGTTGGCTTCTTCATCAGCCCTCTCTGTGACTGTTACTATTTTGACACCATCTCTGATCTCTTCGATAATTTCGGCTATCTTCGGTTGGTTTTTGGGGCTATCTTCATTCGACGAACCTTTGTTGGAAGATTCAATTTCAGACACGTCATCGCTGACCGTGTCGGTGGTAGATTTGGTGATCTCGTCGTCTTTAGATATGGAGTCTACATCGAGAACATTATCAATATCAATTTTATTATCCCCAACCACCTCGAGATCGGAAAGGTTTATGTCGGCGTTGTTAATAGCTTGAATTAGGCTTTCTAAGGTCTTATCATCGACTTTCTCTTCAGTATTGCCTCCAGCTTCTACTTTATCAGCGATAGCTTTTGCCTTATCAAGTACCGCTTCCACTTTGCCTTCGATAGCTTCGAGTTGGTTTGTTTTATTTTTGTCGCTAGTTTCACCAACTTCAGCAATGGCTTCAACTTTAACCTTTTCTTCGGAAGCATTTTCTGTGGCGTTCTCTTTAGCATTCGAGTCGCTGTCAGATGCTTTACGAGCCTCTTGTTTCTTTGATTTTTTGGACTTCTTCTTTGATTTCTCAGGTTTGGGTGTCTCTTCGAGAACGGCGGGTGATTGTGGTTTAGTGAGTACAGTTAGTTGGCTTTGGAGGTGCGCGAGACTTTGTCTCAGTTGTGCGCAGTTTGCGGCCATGGCGTCCACCTAAGATAGATTGTTTCAATTAATTTTTCAGATTTTCTAGTTTTGTTATGTTAGTTCAGCACAAGATTTTGTTTTTTTGTTAGCAACTGATAAGCATGATATAGCAACACCAGAAAATAATGGTAGCGTTTTGGTGAATTCATATTTTATGATCGTAATTTGGAAGTTTAGAAAGTTTTCTTGCATCGGAGAATTAACATGGATAAGAAATGTTATGTCAACTAGGCTGTACGAAAAGTGTATTTCTTGATATTATTGCATATGATCCAGGATAGAAACTTGCACTAACCTTGGCATTAGAGGCAGGTTGCGCGGGGGCGGGCGCGGGGGGCGGCGGGGGCGCGGGGATAGGCGCGGGAAGCGGGGGCCGCTCGATGTTATTCTCCTTTAAGGCGCCGAGCAGGACTGTGCGCTCCGCCTGGAACAAATTGTATGAATTACGTAACTAGAGAGCTATTTTCATGACGAACAGAAAGCAATACGTAATACCACCCAAAACTGAACTGCAGACACTTGAACACGCAGCACCGACAAAAAATCCTATTGACATTTAAAAATGACTACTAATCAATGTGTATTATTATAACTTAAAAGTTATAACAGCATCACACTAACATTATAAATGCGGAAGTTTGTGTATGTTTGAATAGAAAATGCTTTATTGTACACCAGCCCTCACAGACTGTTGTGTGTGTTTGTTGTATCTGCTGTCTTCGTCGTTGTCTACTGTTGTCTTCACGCCGCAACAGTTGAACTGATCTGATGAACACCCCACCCCGTAAGCGGTTTGAGTAGCTCTACAATGTTGCACACACCTGCAGCGTGCGACACAGGCTCTGCATGTTGTGCAGCTGGCGCGCGACGCCGGCGGAGCGCTCGTCGCTCGCTTGTCGCTCGGTGCACATGTCCAGGAGCGCCGCTTGCGACGACTCCCAACGTTTCTTCCATGCCAGCGACTCTTTTTCGAGCTTTTTGATCTTCTTTGACATCTGTGGAGAGAATTGGTGAGGATAAGTTATTGGGATTAACTCATGGTGGCGACGGCAACTAACGCAACGGCCGAGGATCGAGTCTGATGGCGTTGGTGCTTCAATATACTATCCATCATCATTCATGCGGGTGAAGCAAAGGGACACAGCGAGCACTACTAATATTGCTAAGCGTGAAAGTAATATTCTGTCTGTTTGTACCCTTTCCACAGCTAAACGGATGAATCGATCTTGATAAAATTTATGACATATTCGTCGCATTATTTTTTGAAAAGCCTTTATTTAACTTAACTTATATGTCCTGGAACTTGGCATGTCAATCTTGACTCAGTTCCAGTTTTTGAATTGAGATGAAATTTTTCGTGTCATTGTCAAGTTCCAATGACAATACAATATTATGGCAACAGAAAGCTGATCTGATGATAGAAATAGAAGGTAGACACGGAACTCCTCAGTAAGTAGATTGATGGTGTTTTGACTCATTCTGATCAGCTTGCAGCACCGAATACGTATTTTATTTATTTATTTATAGACGAGCATCATAGATGCAGATATGTCTACATCACAGTGTTGAAAATTACTTCAAAAAATTGTTCAATGATTTATTAGCTCCTAGCCAGTGATGTGACGAGTCAGTTTATCGATTTGTTTTTAATGGTGTTGACGGAGGTGGCAGTAACAACATCGTCTGGGAATAAATTCCAACTGTGGACCACTCTCTTACTTTATAAAAGCTTATCTCCTTATCTTGAATAATATATCATTACTACAAAATTTATTTCTCTAAAAAAATTATTTATTTATTCCTCGCAAAGGCTATCAAAGCAAAGTAACAAGTAAAGGCCTAACCTTCTCCATTTCCTCCTTGAATCCACCAAACACCTGGTTACTCTTCACGAGGGCGCTTTGGAACTCATCGTACTTATCAGTGTAGACTGCCAGCTGGCTGCGCAGGCCTGGAACACAATTAACAAGATATCATCATCATCATCATCACCACAACCAGACACCAGATACGACTTCTAAATTCCTTAAAAGAAAACCAAGGGCTATACACCGCATCAGTCCTACCTTGCTCAGTCGCCTGGAGCTCCACCACCCTAGTCCTGTACTGCTGCACGGTGGCCTTGAGCCCCTCCATCTCGGCCTGCAGGCGCTCGCGCTCTGACTGGTGTTCCAGCGCCGCCTTGGTCATCTTCGCATTGTTCAGCTGCTCCTCTAGAGCCAACTGTTTCGTCATTTTATCTATCTGCAAATTAATTTTTATTAAATTATACCCTAGCTAAAGTAAAGGGAAACATTTGAATGATTTTCCCATGAATAAGTGACAAATGAATTATATTTCCATCATCACCTGTTCCTCTCTGATCTGGTACTGCTGGACGATACCCTTGAACTTCTCCGACATGGAGATGTTATCGTCTCGGAGCTTGGAGTTCTTCTCGTTGTTCTGCTGGAGTAGAGCCGTGATCTCCGAAAGGGTGGTCTGGAACTTGGCCTGGGTCTCCTTGCGACGCTCCTCTTCCTCGCGTATCTTGAGGAGGGACTCTTCCTGGAAATTTATGTTTTACTTGTATTTTGTGGACTCACTGATTCCCATGTGGCTAGATCACATCTGTTTTCTACTTGAGGGTGGTAGAAAGTCTGTCAACAAAGTACAGGGTTCTGGCAGGTCCTTGAAAGTCAGTTGCATTGTAGGCTGAAAAAGATGACTTGCTGCACCTTTCAACACATCATCAGCATCACCAAGTGAGATAATAATCAAATTCTGGCCTATTTAGAGTATAATACAATAAAGAGGTGATGTTTCCGAGTTTGTAGGTTTCTACAGGGTTACTTCCGACACTACTGATCCTATTCTGAAATTTATTTTACCAATAGATAGCTACATTATCTCCGAGTTCTATATGTTATGTTTTACCACGGAAAAATGCAAATTCCTTGCACGAAAAAACGAATTTCGCTAGTAAATTATTATGCATATGTTCCAAATTACAGCTTAACAATCAGATGAATTTGGTGGGCAGGGAATGTGTTAAAAACAACCAACCTTAATTGTCTTATTCTGCTTCTGCAGCTCCCGACAGAGGTTCTCCAGCTTGGACTTCACCAGCACCGTCTTGTTGAACTCGCTCTGTAGCTGATCTTTCTCCTTCATTACCACATTGTGCCGTTTCTCCGACTGTTTGATGTAGAACTGCATCTTTTTGTTATCGTCTACCATGTGCGTGTACTTCTGGATGGCTATTTGCATCTTCTCTTCGAGGTTCGGTACAGCATTGAGAGCTTTCATAAACTGTTTTACATATTCATCTTCTTTTTTGTTGCGGTCTTCCCGCTTTGCCTTTTTGGGGGGGTCTGGTTGCGGTACTGGCTTGGCTGGTGGCGGCATGGTGGCCTTGACCTGGAATTAGCAAAAATTGACCTTTCCAGTATTAAAGATTCAATTTAACTGCTTGATTCAATCACACTAGTTTATATTATAAATGCGAGTGTTTATGCCTTTATGTCTGCTTTCACACCAAAATGGCTGTACGGATTTTTAATGGTTTCTATGGGACATAAGTCTACGGGAGTGAAACAGCGGGGTGCTGCTAGTTTTAAAATATATCACACTAGCTTTGTTTTTGGTTGTTTGTCCTTTCTTCATGCCGCAGGGGCTAAACAGATTTTCATTATATATTTGGTATATCCCTCATTTGCAACTAGCATGTATTGTGTTATCTTCTCAACATTTTAAACGTGACATAACATCCGTGGCTAGCAGGAATAACTTGACATGTCTAAAATAGCAATTTGCCAGGGCGGCTGTTTTAAGGTTGTGACTTTGGCTGGTAGATCAGTAAATTAGTATAACGAATATTATTTTTGCTACTGAGTGTAGGTCGATATAACAAAATATCAATGTTTGTTCACAAAGACATGTGAATAGTTAATTTGACATCAGGTTATATCAAGTAAAAGTCGTTAAAATGGGAGATGTCAACAAAGGACTAAAGTCGATTGCTCCAAAAGCTATGTATATTTGGAGCTGTAATTTTTTTTCATATAAGATCTTAATGCGTAGGATTGATAAAGCTAATAAAAAACAAAACATGTGTGTCGACATGTCAATGTGTTCCCTCCAGCCACAGACATGTTATTGTCGCAAACAAGCTATATAATTATAATTATAATTATACACAGTTACAGTCTTGGAATAGAACATAGGATACCCCTAGAAATCCTCCTCCTCCTCCTCCTTATCCCCTAGAAATTGATGGTTCCTGTGATATTTTAGTTTATGAGAGTCAACCCGTGGGATGCAGTTTTAGTACACTTAGAGTTGAATTAACACCTTCAGTACTGAAAACACAACTGTCCTGGATTTCACAACTTGCAGCGAGTGTAGGAAAACACAACTATTGTGTTTGTTGTATGGGAAAACACTATGGAGTGTGCAGAGCCGCACCCGTGGCTAGATAAGAAAATTGGCACAGCAGTCACATGTTAAAAGTTTATGGTTCCTGTGATATTTTAGTTTATGCGGGTCACCCGTGGGATTTAGTGTTTAGTACAGTTGGAGTTGGATTAAGATTGTTAGGATTGGTTGGATCATGTCTTTAGATGGAAAAATTTATTGAAAAACAGTTGAGAACTTGAATTATAATTATTATATTCCAACTGTATTATATCGGAGTGAGACAATTTTACAAGAAATACATTCGCAAATAAATAAATCAAAATAAAAAAATAAATTGTAAATGTGTCACAATCATATGCATAGATCCCTAACTGACCCCTAAATAGGATTACCTGTATCTAGGGAATCAGGAACTATGGGGACCATGGTCCCACAAACACCGAGACTAAGCAAATACATGTGGTTCAAACAAATCTTCACTTACACCACAGAGCCTGTTTATTAAATTTATCTATACCTGTGTGATATACAACTATTGCAAAACCCTGTGGAGAAGTAGGAGATGGGTGGCACAATCACGAAAGGCGACAAACCCTTTCTCCATTGTTATTTAAAAAAAAGTAATAGATACCTACCTACTGAAGAAAATTAAAACTGATATGAATGTCTACAAGAAAATTGTATTGTGGGTAGCTGTAAGTTTAGATGGAAAATACTGCAATAGAAACTTCATAGCTTCATATAATTATCTAATGCTATTCAAGCTGGAAACTTGAGTACTACATAACAAATCATTTCCAAAAATGGTATGGCCAAGCACAACATAGTAACATAGTTATAACATGGTGGCCACTGGGTACCATAGTTACACATTATAATATGTGACTAGGGCATCCCATGGCCATTGAAATAACGTATTGTAGTCGACCATAAATGATGAAACCACCTGAAACGTGCTTTTGTACGGAAATAACGTAAACATTCTCCCAATTTGGCACAATTCCAAGTAACTTTTAGGTTAAATAATTGAATTTTTTCGCCATTATTTAAACTTTAAATCTATCATTTCTAAACAATAATAAGAGATAGATTTATTTCAAATAAAATAGGACGGTTCATTCGTAAATGTACAATGAAATTCCGCGAAACTTTAGCCGACATTCGATCGCATTCTATTTTTATATCGGCTAGGTAAAATATTGGATGTAGACTTACGGCGTTGCTAGTTCCTGCTGGGGCATTATCTGGGCTTTCTTTTTGAGTCTCTTCTGCTACTGCTTCCATTTTATAACGATTAAATTTCTCAAAAATTACTAAACAAACCGATGCTCGACGTTTCCATTCAAATAGTGATGTCGCTCAACAAAAATGTAATGTTCTGACTTACTGTGAGACCATTTTTGAAATCGATAAAGCATTCGAATGATCCTATCGACCTATCATCCGTCCGACGCGATGCACCGATTTGCATTTGGTTAGTGTTTTATCAAATGTTATTCTTCTACGACAATGTTTCATAAAATTATAGTGAGAGGCAATAGTTATCTAAATTTCGTATAATATTACAATAAAAAAAACATAATAATTATTTATACGACATGTTGTGGCTATTGAGTTTTAATTTGCAGTTTTATTCTATATTTTGTACCTAATCTTATAATTTATTATTTTGATTAGAATATTTTGTCAGGCCCAGGATGCATTGATGGTCAATCTAATCCATGTAATTTAATAAATTCGATTTATGTATACACAATCTTTCAAGAAAACTACAACACTAAAGCCGGTTTCTGAAGCGTTTGTTTAACTTTGACAACAGATTAAGTCTATCGTTATTTCTATCTGGCACTAAGAAATGACAAGGATAGCAGCAGGCATAATCTGTGGTCAAAATTAATTAACGTTCCAGAAACAGGCTGTAAGCAGTGCTTCGTTCGTTCAAAAACTAAAGTAGGAGTAACTTTTTCTAGAAACGATGATATATTTTTTTTATATTTAGTGCATTATTTTAGGGGATTTTGCATTGTAATGAATAAACTTAACTGTAAATAAACTGTAAAGTAAAAAACATCCAATAACAATAAATTCATTAAAACTAAAACCCAAGAAAAATCAATCATTGTAAAAGATTTAAACAACCTTCCTCTTGTTCTTGAACGTAATATCCAGTCCAATCTGGTTTTATTCGGATTCGAATCTTAGATCAAAATTGCCATATTTATATTGTTTTTTTCTATTATGGTACTTTTTTTAACATGAATATGAGAAGTAGAAATAGGAGGATGATCTTTGGTTGAAGGTATGCTTAATATTTTGGTGTCCGTGATCCGCTCAGCTGGACGATATTTTAATATTTTAGGGATCTTGAATAAAACACGACTTTAAATAACAAAGTGTATAAAAAGTTTTTATAATTATTGGAAGTTAATTTATTTAATCAAGTGCTTCTTTTTTAAATGAAACCTCATTTGAATGGGCTGCCCACAGAGGTCTGTTGCAACGTGTAGGACGCAATATTTAAAATATTAATTGATGTTACAATATCGTTATTAGATTTATGGAATGAATGTTCTATTGACGTAGAATTTTACTAAAAGAATTATCACATTATATTGTTGGTTCATTGCTTGAACGATTTAATTTATCTTTTCGCAACCCATTCTTTATCCAGATATCGATCCAGAAATTATAAAAATAAATCGTAAATTTTTAGCTATGGTAGATTTCCAGAAACAAAAACTGGCAACATTGACAGCTCCTGTATAAAATTCTTTCTCTTTCTCACGCATTCAGTCCAAAAGAAGGAAAGCGAGTGGTTCTGACTAATCTCATCTGCGCTTAAAAGTAAAAAAATAACCGATACTAATTGATTTTCCTCGCTTTCTACAGCATCTTGCAAGTTTTGAAGCCGCCATCCGGTGCTTCCTGTAAAAGGTAAGTGAATTTCAGCAAACATGTACTAGAAAAAAAAACGGCTGCGGCAGATGTCGGATAAAGGCCGTTATTTTTCAAGATTTCGCTAAGGTCAATGCGCTTTGTCTCGTAGGACGGGGCTCCGGTCTAGCCGGCTTTAGGGCGTGCAAATTTCATATCGCATTTACTCGCTTATCACCGCAATATGTCGGATATATTGGGATGCAGGACAAAAAGTACCGTTAGGACTAACCGCATGAATGGAGGGGCCGCGATATGCGCCCATTTCATTGGAGTTACAGTTAGGTGTCTAAAATAACTATAATTATCCGGCGCTGCATTGTCGTGGTATTTTATGACCGTCTATGGAACTTCCGATCTCTAATTTCGTTCTAGAAATGCACAGATGAGTCGGCATGTTGGAGATTTATATATAAGATTGGACTTATTGCTGCTTAGGATCCAGTTGAGTAGGTAACTACTTAGCATGCGCCTTTGTTCTATGACTAAGGGCCGTTATCGAGGGATAACGTAAATTACTTACACTACCTACCTTATGCCATTGTCTAAAATTGTACCAAAATGATTACCTTAATTATTTTGGTCTTATTTATGTACATAAATGTAATTGAAATATCTATCTGCACTCCAGAGAATATCTAGACAGAATATTAAATATGGATTATCTAGAGCTAGGTAGGAACATTTTTATATTTTATAAGTTTTATCAATCATAGACCATGTTCTATGTTCTAACACATTACTATTTTCAGCTTTGACTAAACACACACACACTACTATGGACCACATATAATATCTATATTAGTGAGATCCATGTCACCCAAGTGAACTACCTACATCGTAATTGTACTGATTTTACATCAAGCAGTAGTGTGCAAACATAATGCATGTAATGGAAAGTTCTGGATGAAACTGCATCTGTTATAGGCGAACCATCCTGATCAGGGAAATAAAAAAACTACTCACATTTTATGCAAATAAAGAATCATCCTAACTCCTAACCCTGCGAAATATCAAATTAAAACATGAACATGAAAATTTAAGTAAAAATTCCCATTTTTATAAAATACAATTGAGCTATTTCAGAGTCTAAGTTTCCGACAGACATAGAAATTCCATTTATGGTAATTTATGATTAGATATCACATACCAGTAGTTTTATCTCCTAAAATTTTATATCACAGACATAGTTCAATTAAGATAAAATTATTTGTAATTATTTTTCTTAATTTTTTTATTGCTTAAACTTTTACTAAAAATAATATAATTTTTTGCCCATCCAGCACCCACAGTGAATATTATGTACGCCATACTTGTCGTACACATCAGTATTGTCCCATATTTAATACTCATGTGATCAACGGTTAAAGTGTACAATGTGGTTGTGCCATTTAAATTTAAAACGAAATAGATTTCCAGTGAACGCGCGGTTCAGTAGCTGTCGGAATTGAGGCCTAGTTTTGCAATATACTGTGAGCAACAGATTAATGAAGCAAGATTTCTATCGAGATAGACATAGTTTTCTGAACAATGGTAGTTAATAGTATTTATGTTCAAAACTGGTTTAGAGTCATTTATCAGGTGGGCTTTGTCTTAATGTTGAGTTTCATTGTCTTTGACCTTAGTTAACATGCGTCCCATTGAAGCGTGAAGATCACGTCTGAACTGTCCCGTCTCAATGTGAAATAGATCACTTTATTACACAGATTTCAAGATTGGTTCACTCTCAATGCGGAACGGTTGAACAATGTTGTTGTGATAGGTAATTGTTTGATCAATCAATTTATTTGGATCTCTTTTTGACTATAGGACTTATTCCTGCAGTTTAACGTGTTTACTGCTGGAAACACAACTGTCATGTTTTTCATAACTTGCCAGGAGTGCGGGATAACCCAACTGTGGTGTTTGTTGTATGGGCAAACACTGGACTGTGCAGAGTCCTGTGGCTAGACAAGAAAATCGGTTCAGCAGTCAAACTGTTAAAATAATAGCATACCCATAATATCGCTCATTTGCGATAAGAATGTGCTATCTCACATTCAACACATTGAGGAGAAACGTAGAAAAAATGAAAATTATTCCATTCTCAGCCACATATGAAAGCGAGTTTTCTTGTTAGCTCTTCACAATTATATAATTTAATCAATTTCATATTCTTTATTGTGGCTTCTACTAGGTTGCCGCACTTACAATTTTATCAGTTGTCACGGTCTTAATATTCCAGCTGGCCACAGGCCTTCTAATAAGTACCTGATCAGTGAAGTTTGGATGTTAGGGGTAAACAATCCATAATGTATGTAACCACAGATAATTATAACCTAGCTGTAGCTGTTGTAGCCTAGTCCAATACCATGTACTTAAATAGTTGAAACTTCCGTTGATAAATAAACCTCATTTTGACCATATTTGACTGTTTGTTATCTGCCCGGACCCGTGACTATGCAGCCAACAAGATTGAGAAAGTGATGTGGACAACTGTAATAATAAAACTTTCTCATTACTGCAACATCTGTGTATCTTTGTGCTTCAGTACAAAAAGATTTCGTGACAGATTGTGATGTAAGATTTGTTATGAATTTGTAATGGAAGGAGGCTATGAATCATCATGCTACACCTAAAGTTTCTAATAAATAGTGTTATAGAATAGATTTTTGTCTCAAATTCGGTAGTTACTCTACTTAACTGGCCAAAGGAGGGTTTTTATTTGGTCGTATATATGACTATTGGTCTGAAGTTCCAGAAACCAGTAGTGTCGGGGAGTTGGTGTACTGCTTTCCGCTGGGATCTTAGCATGTGGAATTATGTAGTATCTGCCTATCCCAACGGGAGAAAGTCGTGACTATGTATCTACCTTTGGCGAGTCCTACTGCCTAACGGGTTGATGGAGTTTGATAAATGAGGTATCATTTTCACAATCTGAAGACTCGAGTAACATAGGCCAGTCATACATTGACAGTCTTAATTTTTGTTTTTAAATTGAAGTGTTCATGCTTTCTTCCACCTTTCCCGATGCATGCGGCAGACGTGACCACCTCGATTCCAATTCAGTCTGGCAATCTTATCGCCCACGTCAGCGATATCAGTTTTTGAGTGCAGTTCGGTGTTGTGACTGTTAGTTTTTTTTTTGAGGGGAGGGAATGGCGTCGTATTTTCTCCGCCACAGGGCTGACTGAGGGGGTGTAGGGAACTCGAACCCATTGAACTCCCCTATGAACACTCGATCAGTCCTTCGCCGAAGTGGGATAAGATGGGGTCATGGTAGCATTCACCATCTTGCAGCGGCTCTGTCAGTTCCTAACCTAACCTTTAGTTAGCATAAAGCCATGTTTTGTGTAGTGTGTAGACCGAAACACGCGCAGGAGACACTGCTTATAAAAATCCTCATTTCCTGCTCTTTTGTCATCAATTTCTAAGTCTTTGATGATAACCATAAAATCAACAGAATGTGTCAATGATATCACGTTCATAGGAAGCGGTGACCTAATTTTGATAAACAATTACTAGTCCTCCGTTATCAGTGAAAGCACAATGACCCGCTGTACTGATAAAAATACTAATTAAATGATTATTAGTATTAAATGACAGCTTTCTTTCATTAACAGAATATTGTATGTTTTAACACTAGCTGTCTTCTGCGACGTTTCTTGGATTCTTACCATATTTCATACCCTCTATTTGCCTGTAAAGTTAATTATTGGTCTGTAAATTCAGACTTCCTCAGACAAATTTATTGTGTGCCAGTGAGCGAGCACCTTCTTTAGTCTTGAATTTATTCCAAACTATCTTTTTCCTGCGGCTTCGTCCGCGAGGATTACAGTTTATCGCGATAAAAAATATTCAATGTTGTTCCCCCAGGTTTCAAACTATCCCTGTATTAATTTTATTTCAAAATCGATTCGGTGTTCAATCGTGAAAAAGGAACAGTGTTATTAGTTTTTATAGTATCAAGGATAGACTGACAGACTTACATACATCAGGATTAATTATTATATCACTAAGGAATTATATTTTTCCGCCACTACATTACCAGCTGAGCCGACGATGTGGTTGAAGGTGGTAAACTCACTAAACTTTCAATGGGACTATATATCAAAGATTAGAAGGAATATAACAAGGCAGCAGCTATTTCACAGCTCTCTTATTCACATCTAGTAATACAGCGTACACGAGAGTGAGTGAATCAGAAAACTTCCCATGGTTTTTAATATTTCAAGTGTTTTGTACAAGACAGATCGGTCAGTTGTCTCTTTGCTATTAAATTAATTCCTGGCTTGAAAGCTGTGTGGACGGTTTGGGGTACAAAACAAGTGAATAACTAGTGACAAGTTGTCGATTTAGTATTTTGGCGCCTTACTCTCGAATATGGTAGCTTGCCATGCGGGCATTAGTGACCACTACAAGTTAAACCGTTGACCTCTACCTTGTTTGTCCAACCGTGGCCCTGTCAGTCCTGTGACTCACTGAGTTAAACAAATCGTTCTTTATCCTGTCTTGTTTATCTGTAGTCTGAAAATAACTTTTGGTGACATGGTTTTAGTCACCCCTTTTCCTTGTAAATAAATTCCTGAATCGTGAGTGTTTCAGTTGCAGAACATTTGTTTTACTGGAAATTGTGGGCGTGTCTGTTTGTACTATGTATTGTGTGATCGCAAAATAAAAGGTATATTGTTGTATCTAATAGGTGTTGTATCCTCGTCCCGAATGTCAGGATGTGGTGACTCCTGCGCGTGTTTTGGCCTAAACACTACTCAAAAAACTACACAAAAAACTTAAATGTTTCAGAACATATCTTGTTTGATATGAAAACATTATTAAAAAAAAAAGACAATGTTTTGTGTAGAGGTTTTTGTGTAGTGAATAGATCAAAACACGCGCAGGAGGCACGGCTATTAGACAGAGAAAAATAAAACTAAAACTTTCCATTACAACACTGTCAAACGTTTGTACTTTTCTATCTATACGTATCGTTTTAAAAACTTGATACATTTTCAACTTCCATTATTCATATCGTAACACAACCCCCCATTGCATGTGAAAGCCCCCACAGAAATTTCCAGAATAATAAATTGCTTAATGGGAAATCGGTGATGTCACCACATCCCCTTGAACAATAGGGCATTGCACCCTACAAACTGCCTGGCAGCAAACAAAAGGTATAATTTGAACGTAATTAGCTCAGGCAATAACTCATGTGAAAAACCCCATTTAAGTATTAGTTTGCAACCCGTCCTTTACGTGTCTAGACAAGACTAGACTTACACACCTTTAAAATGCTGTCTAGCTTTTAGTCAGCTGCTAACGTCCTCTATTTTAACTAGACGAAAGCTTTGACTGGCCACGAGGTCTCGCTGTCGATGGATGTTTTTTCGGACCTATGTATGTTCGTTTCTATTGCGCGTCTGACAGTCTAAACGTATTTTATAAATTAGGTACCTATCACTGGATTGGATTGAATAATCTTCTTTTTCAAGCTTTTTTTTAACCGCACTTTTGCCAGATGTTCGTTCGCCAAGTAGCAGTGTGAAATCGATACTGCGTTCCGGTTTGAAAAGGCACTGTTTCCAGAAAAAAGTGTTTATCAGCGTAGCGCTTACCATCAGGTGGACGACTTGCTCGTCACTTGTAAAAACAAAAAAAAATCTTCCAAGCCTGTATCATGTTTCGTCGCCTTGACAATAGACAATGTCGATACATAAAATATGAACCATACCCTCGCATGTCAATCGTGTCGGGTATTTCCTCCATCGGTAACGATGGCGTGCTGCGACTGGTTACGAGCACAAGTGCGTGTTTGGTGCATTTCCCTCGTACTGTCTGACTAGGGGTGCTTATCGCCATGACAGGAGGGTGGTAGGCAGTAGGCATTTACCTCAACTTAATTGTCTTTTATATTTTGTTGGGGATTTTGTTCCGATCGTTTTGTTTGATAAACGAATCATCTATTCCAGTGGTATGCCTCTTCTATGGCAGTAGGTAAGGGCTCTTTTGAATGAAGTTTTTTAATCTTATTAATCTTTTGGAATTATTTTTGGAGGTGGTTTTTGGCTCTGTCTGCAAAAGAATTGGTACCTACTTACCATCTTAGCCAGATATTTATCCGTCAAGCAAAAGTATGTGTGTTCCGGTTTGTAGAATATTTCTTACAGTTAAATTCAGAGGATATGAGACGTAGAATCAATGTCTCAGAGTAGCAAGCGCAGTGCAGTGCCGCGCAAGATATTACAATCTTAAGTTCTAGGTTACCTTGGCGCTTATCATCAGCTGAACAGCCTGCCTTCACCAGTGCTAATATGAAGTATACTTTGGACTTCATTTAGGTACAAAGTATACCATTTAGCCATGACATAAACAGTCTCAATGACGATATCGGACAACTTCACCATTGATCGCTCAAATTGAGTTTTTCAACTGCTCTCACATAATCTACTGAACAAACTTCTGACCTTTGTTACCTTTGACTGTACAAACAAATAAATTAACTGAATCGCAGTTAGAAAGGTCAAACGTGGAGTAAACAATCTTAATTCTCCGTTCTAATGGGACATACATTTATCATTTAACTCAGTTCAAGTTTAATGCCGAGTTCAGTACTAAATATATCGATACTTGTTAGTAATTGTGGTGGTTAGAGTCCAGCTGACCACTTACATCCAATCACTCCTCTTAGCATAATCAAGTAGCGTGCATTTTGCATTTATATTATTGCTTCAAATAAGGAGCCCTACCTTATGGCGACAACTGTATTACAGTATTATTTACACAGTATGGGTACTTGCGAGTTTTTTAGAAACTGCAATAGAATTGACGCTTGCCCCGTGCCATTGATCTGGAATTTAAAGTTTTGAATTTCGAATAGGATGCTTTTTAATGAAAAAAATACCGCGCATTTACAGCTATAGTAAAGATAGATTCCAGTTTGAATCTACCGACCCCAGATATCAAAAAGTTGAAACGGAGTTTTGAACGCTAACTAAAATCTAAGTTACTGTCATGCGTCAACCATCTTGTTAAAAGCGGCTTCTCAATTCGACTGTGTAACTGTTAGAATTATATAATGACAAACAGACTTTCAGGGGTCCCATTACATTTTATGGAAAAACATTTGGTAGTTTTTTTAGCCAATCCATATTCATGATTTGCTAATAACAACCACATTATTGAATATTAATAATTACTCGTATATTAAATGCCCAATACGAATTCAAAAATTTCAAAATACTCTGTGGATTACGAGTTCCTTACTACTTACGTGCGTGCTGTCGTGTGTGGGTGACACATCAATCCATTTTGTATGTAATGTCCATACTGTTTCTAATTGTTTCTGTATCGAATGACGGCAGTAAGCCTTACACGGTCACCCCACGGCAATGCCGACCTTTATGCCCCATAATAAGTTTCATTTGTGATAATATAAGGACGGTGAACTTAATACGGGGGTATTAATGACTCCTGTCGTGTAAACTGGCTATATGCGGGGATAACCGGATTGTAACAATTTAAAAAGTTATTTGGTTGTAGCATGCCGTATTAGCCGATTTCAGGTGGGTGGTGTAAACTGGTGTAGTATTTTTTTGCTAGGTTTGTGTAGTTATACCTATGCATGTCCTTTACTGATTTATTGTATGTATATGTAAATGTTGCCACTTTTCAATCATAGGAAAACAAAAGAAATGACAATTATTTAGGGGCTGTTGTTTCATCGCAACACAGCACACATCATCATCAACAACACCAACACCAACACAACATCACATCATCATAATCATCACGATCAAGATGGTGTTGTTAGAAAAAGCTCTTCTATTAATAAAAATACTGTGAAAATCTAGTATCAAAATTGTTCAACAGATCTTGAACACCGTTAAACACAAGATACACAACATGTACTCACTAAGAAGTAAAGGTACCGGTAAATTCAGACATACTGTACAAGTTAACAATCAAACATGACTGTCGTATTCTTCAAAATAGATTCTCCAATAGTGTCTTGATTAGCCTTCTTTCTAATTTGCAATTACAGACAAGCCTAGATTGCTAGTTACCTAGATTTATTATTAGAGATTGAGCTCTCAGATTTCCTTTAGTCATAAAATAATAGCAAAGATGACTAGGCGCACCTAGACAGTTGTACCGTGACTAAACGTCTACCGATCGTGACTAGTGATGGGCGTGTCCGAGATGTTCAGACAATCGAATGGATCGGATTCGGCGCAAAATTACAATCGAGTTGGAAACATCTCGCTCTCCGACCGAACCATCGAGATGTTTTTGACTCGACTCTGCGTTCTTCTCTCGCACATGGAATAAATCTCAATCGGTCACGATTATTTCCTTATGCAGATGTGTTATAAAACAACTCTGAGTCACTTATTTCACTGCGAGATATAATAGAACCATCGAGAAGTTTGAACAATCGAAACGAATCTACCAAAACGTCTCGGGCTAGCGCATCGCTTGTTCAAACCGACTTCCGATCGTGACGCATGGAATGAGAAAAGTAAACAAATTTCGTCACACTGTGAATATACTTACCTTGAACCTTATCGGTGTCGATATAGGAACGTTATTATAGGCTATTTTTATAGCCAATGATTACTGAGATAACGTAGAGCGGTGGCGATTAGTTTGCTTTGCACCGGGTTGGAAACAACAGTCCCATGCCAATGACTTCATTTCATGAGTTACCGCCTGACAAACTAAAGAAAAGCAAATATTAGGTTAGTTACCCGACTTCAAAAAGAAGGAGGCTCTCAATTTGGTTGTTGTTTCTTCGTTGGTTATCTCTGAGTCATTTATCAACAGATTTGGATTGGAGAAAATTCATCATAAGTCTTTCTAAGACTTATCAGCTATTTTGATTTAAAAAGTAGTCATCATAAGTCTTTCTAAGACTTATGATGACTATTTTTTAAATCAAAATAGCTGGAAAAAATATGTCGTCACAGCGTGTGTAACCGGAATTGCGCATTTTGCTTTCAGTAGTGGTCAAAGTTTGTAACCGAAATTGTGTATTTTGCTTTTAGCGCAAACCATCAACAGACTTCAAATAAAAGTTTGAAGTCAGTTGGTGTTTTTATTAACTTTGTTATTTCTTCATAAATTCTGATAAATAGTTAGGTCACACTAAGTAAGTAGATGCTACGAGTCGAGTACCTAACTGAATAAATGTTATCACAAGTGGAAAGAAATGTTATTGCCAATTAAGTATTGCAGAATCGATTACTCAAACAATTACGTCTTTCAATAATCGATTCGCGGAGTTATGTGATGGCTTATTAAAATTTGTTTTCATAATTAATTAGAAACTTTTAACAATTGTTATGCTTTCGCTTATTACAGCGTGGTGGGCGTTTTGTCGTGGGCTTCGTTAAACGAGCTCCTCTCATTGCTCTGCAGTATATATGTAATTGTTGTATATATCTCTTTTTTTCTTCTTCTAAAGTTTAACTTAACTGGAGTACATTTAACGGGGTTGCGCAAAATGTTACGTATTCAGGAATCGTATACGTAACTCTTGGTTCGCTGCCAGCCTCCGCAGTGTTACCGTGCCTGCGCTTTGAGATACCTAGTCTATAGTATTTGGCTAGTGCCTACCTAGCACTTTATGTGCTTGCTGTTCTCCGCGATTTAACCCGCATAATTCCGGTTTTCCCGCAAGAACTCTGCATTTACCCGGAATGAGACAAAGCCTATCGCACTCCGGGATAATGTGACTTCTTATTGATGAAAGAATTATCAGAAGTTCTAGATATCTAAGTCACAAAGAGACAAAGTTTACCTCTTCATATTATTAGTAGATCAGAAGATAACTCCCCAACTAGATTTTTATTAACATTTCTGCTTCTCGTTAAATTTAGATGCAATGTATATCAAACATCTAAGCCAGATCACAAGCCATCAAATGGTAAAAACTGCATTGCAATCGGTTGAGTAGTTTTAACTTGATACAAAAACAAATCATAAACATTATTAAAAAATAATCTTGTTCTGTAGCTTATTTAAAGTCCCCTATTTTTTTTTTAAATTTATTTATACGTAGAAACTTTTCGTGCTTATAAAGTAATGTAAGCTCTAACGAAAGTGAACTCTAAACTAATAGCGAAACGGTAGCTTTTAATACAAACTGAATGGCAGTTATGCAGACTTGCTTCTATAAAATAATTATGCAAGAGGATATGCAGACTATCATGGCCAGACAATAATTATTTTTGTGATGGTAATGAGCTTTCTATTGTGCCGGGTCTCTATTGTGGCCGGTGATTCATCATTGTCTGCTATTAATATGGGTGGGAGACATAATTACTTACCATGCTTGAGGAAAATGTTTTTTTGATTGATAATGGAGTAATTATAAAGTATTTATAAAGGAACATGGCCACTAACATTACTCCCCATAAATCCGATTTCCAATGATAATACCATAGCATATGAATAGTACAGGAACTTCCCTCCATTTACTTACCAATCGCCTCTCTTTCTATCGCGTAGCTCCATCGCTCCTTTTTTTTTAACATGGGGAAATGCGTATACCACCCGACCCGAGGCAGGAGCGGATGGTTATGTGGGACTCCCGCCAGTAAGCCTGACGGTATACCCACTAAAACACCAGGGTGTTCCACCGGGACGCCCATTGTCGGGGCTACGGGTACGTAGAACGTCTTCCGCAGCCCCGACGGCGTTGGTTCTCCGAGGAGGACCCCAGCCCGTTGGCTCCTGACGCCTACGTTATCCCTTAAGCCTTACGCATACATTAAGGTGGACGCCCGATGTAGGTAACTAAACTAGGTATACCTAAAGTGCGGAGTTCGGCAGCTCTGATAATATGTATTAAAGCTGTCTTAAGGTTTTGTTAGATTTTTATTCATAAAGGTGTGGCCGTCAATTCCGGTTACCTTTACAAGCTGGTTTTTGGAACTGTGAAGCCGTACCTCTGTGTAACAGGGTATAGAAATAACTTATGGAATGTGGCACTATTCGGTACTCCTGGCTCCGGACCAAATGTTTCCACGTTTCCAAGAAAGTTATTTGGACCTTCAACAATTTGTTGATTCGTTGTTATCTGCATTGCAATCTGGCCGTACCCTTTATGAGTTCTTTGAACGCGAAAGGAGGTAGTTTTATAAGAATGGAAGAAGTTTTCGAACACTTTTATTGGGTAGGTATAGTTTATGCGGCATCTTGTATGTTCGTATTTTATTACCCGGCTTGTCAGGAGCAGACGGACTACGCAGCAATAAAGTTTTGCAATTAGAAATCTTACCGACTTAACACTAAGCTCAATTTATTTTACAACTAGTATAGAGTTACGACGTTTTTGCGTTATATTGTTATTCGGAAATGAACAAAAATCCACATGCCCGAGAATTATTTCGGAGGTATATATTTCACCATTTCAGACCCGTCCGCGTGGATGATTATGGCTTATTTCTAACTAAAGAGGCTTGAGACTAGCGCTTAAAATGGGCAGATAGATGTAGGATATAATGACGATGATTTCAAAAATCCTTTCTCTTCAATTCCAGTTAAATAAACGGTCTCAAGATTGCAAGAATGACTTCAACCTCGATCAACGTCGGACTCGTAGATGGGCCTCGCCTGTCTTCGAGGGTGCTCCGCCCCCCTGGCGGGGGCCACACGGACATCTTCGGTGGCGACCCGGAACCCCCGAGGGGCAGGCGCGCGGCGCCTCCTCAGCCCATCACTAACGTCATTGGTAAGTTTCAATTTGTGTTCTTAGAATTTATTTATTTAAGAATTCGAGCACCTGGATTGATATTTGATATTTCCTAATTTGTAAACTCTTATTTAATTTCCGGAATTGGGAATGAGCCTAAAAGGTAGACCTATATTAACTTATCTTTTTTAAGGAAAACATTGGAAGTAAACCAAAATCTTAAATGTCCATTGAATATGTTACTTCTCCACCAGCGTGCGCCGTTGTCTATCGTATCAGCGCTTAGCATCAAGTGCATACACAAGACTAAACAAAATTGTATATCTTGCGCTGCCCTTCCAGTGTGCATTGGCCTATCTATACTTTCTCTTTTAAAAGCTCTCCTGTTGATTCTAAATTTAACTATGCTTTCGACTTGTCGGGGACTCTATTCGTGTCTTAGTAACCGATCCACCGTTCGTGCCATCTCACTCTATTTTGGACAAGTAACGGAGAAAGTTTGTTCGCGTAGTTTTGTTTTAACACGTTCACTGCTGAAAACATAACTGTGGTGTTTTTCATAACTTGCCGCGAGTATGGGAAAACGTCATTGGATAGAACTAAATATTTTTTTAATGCTACCAAGTTACGAGGCGAGCAAGTCGTTCACCTGGTAGTTAACGCCACGCCTGCCCATAACAGCTGCAGCGTCATCCAGAATTTTCCATTACAAAATTCTGTGCGGTACTACACTGCACTCGTCATCCTGAGACATCGGTTCTAAAGTCTCCTATACCCAATCATTTTGCTGGAAACAGTGCCCTTCCAACCGGAACACTTATGTTTGGACCCTATTGCTTGGTGGATGAATATCTGGCAAAGGTGTGGCAAATATCTTATATGTTATCCAGTTTGTGCAAATAATACTTTAAAAAGGTAGGTTTCTTAGTTCTATTAGATTAGAATCAGGATTCATAAAGATAAATAGTAAGAGCTGTTAGTTTAGTCAGTCTCATTCCGCCCACTGCTGGATTAGGCCTACTTTCGCTTTAGCCAATTTCAGGGTTCCGTACCACAAAAGGAAAAAGGATCCCGTATAGGATCATTTTGTTGTACATCCGTCTGTCTGTCTGCCAAGGCCCTTTTTCTCAGGAACGCGTAGAGGTATCAAGTTGAAATTCATTTCAAATACTACGGTCTACGGTCTTGTAAGTCTAAACTTGTAAGTCAATGCGATCAAAAGATATGATATGACCGTTTATATCGCATGTTTTCGCGTATTTCGCGACTTTACGAGGTAATCAAAACCTACAGGGTACTTCCCCTCGACCTGAAATTTATGAAATTTGATAAGAAGCAATGTCTTACAGCACATGTAGGGGAATAAACCTGAAAACTGTAAATATGTATTTATGAACAACAAAAAAAAAGCTAATATACTACTATCCTGTTTCTGAGGATATGATCAAATAAAACTCCGGGAGTGCAACGTATTTCTTATAATGCTCAAACAACAAATGACTAACATTTCGGCTTTTTGACAATTGACAGTTCGAGGTCCATACACCATATCCCTCCACGACTAAATAAAGAATATTTTACAACTACTACAAATTTATTATTTGCAGTTGGTCCAATAAACGTGTCTAGGGATCGAATGGCAAAGTTAGTTTCTCATTTAGTTAGAGCAATAATGTTAGATGCTGTCTTAAGACCTATAATCACCTATAAGTTTGTACGGAACCCTAGGTGCGCGAGCCCAACTCTCACTTGGCCGGTTTTTTTTTGTTGAGTTGCTAAACGTATCCTGTATGTTACAAATAGCTCCATAATGCCGGCGCCCACCTAGTTGACGTGCGTGTCAATTGTTGTAAAAATTGAGGCTAGCGGCGAGTTACGTGTGGTTCTGTGCGAACATGATATGATATGTAATAGTGAAGGATAAATCCATATTATCGTCATTTGCACAATAACTAGATGTGTTATCCCACAGGAACCGTTAATTTTAACGGGATAAAAAGTATCCTATATTATATTCAAAGACCTAAATTATCTATATACTAAATTTCATCTAAATCTGTTGAGCCGTATCGGCGTGAAGAGAGAACAAATAAACAAACTTTCGCATTTATAATATATAGTGAGACAGACGTTTGACAGCTATTGATACGTTGCCTAGGTGGGCGGTCGGACTAAAACTCCATAATATAAGATTCCGATGAGCCCGCATTGTCTTCCGGACAATGCAAGCCTGAGTTAAATTTGACCAATCTTTGTTAAAGGTGTCATGTTCGGGATATATAAGAAAAAAAACCTTAAAAATGCTTTGCAGGTCTAAACCTCAACTTAAAATCAAGTTTAATTTATTATTTTTGTACTAAAAGTATAACATTTGATGTAAATTATGGGACTATTTTCTTTCTGCATTTAAAAAACACACTTATATTTGAGCCCTACAGTCTCTGTACCTTCATACAAAAAATAAGCAAACGCTGAATATAAAACCTCTTAATTTCTTTTAACAGCAGATTTTTGTTACGTTTCAGGCCAAGGCGACGAGTCGAAACCAACCAACGGGACCGCGGAAGCGGCTCCCCAGAACGGCCCCGAGACCCAGCCCCAGGTCCAAGCCCCTGAGCCGATCCCCGAAGCCAAGCCGGAGCCGAAGGAGAGCCCCAAGCAGGCCGAGCCGGCTGTGAAATTCAACCAGCCTGAACCAGTGAGGTCTGAGCCGCCGAAGCGCGTCCGCGTGCCTCCAGGCGGCTTCTCCTCAGGGCTCTGGTAAGACTGGCCTGGAGGACCTAGAAGCGACGCGTGGCTTACCCCCTTGATATGTTAGGAAACTCGAACCAGTGGTTGCATATAATGGATTTTATTTTCTTTTTTTTTTTAACTCTCAAATATCTACTAGGTGACAGCATTGCAGTGCCGCGGAAGATTTTTTTTTATTCAATTTTTTGGGTGGTATTGGAATTGTTTGAGGTGGCGCTTAAGACATGCGCATCTCACCAGTTCAAAAAATATGTTGAAAGGTTTAATATTTCTTTTTTGAGTAACCCTCACTGGCCAGTCAGGTTAAGACAAACCTTTTTGCATGCAGTTCCTAAAAAAAACAAAAGGCGATGCTATTTCAAGCCAATTTGACTCGTAGCACGTCAACATAAAGTCTACGAGGTCATTTATTAAAGGTCGGTGTGACGCGGGTTGCTGTTAAGGTCAGTTTTATTCGATGAGATTCGCGCTGGGACCAGTTAGGGTTTATTTGGCGGGCACATAGGCGCTAATGCGGTGGTTGTGCGATATTTTTCTATTTAGCTATCACTTCGTTATCTCATCATCATCATCATCATCATCGACATTAAAAAAAGTCATCACTCAACAAAATCATTAACTTCATCCACTCATGGCAAATTTCAAGCTAATCCAAAGATATGTGTACCAATTATGTTTTAACTGTCAACATTGAATTTGAGGCAAATTATTTTTTTAATTTTTTTTTTCTACGTTTACTCACAAATTCACGATTTAACTATCACTGCCAGTGATTTTAGCCAAACACTAGTCACCCTTGATTCACTTATTTGTGCCTGCGTTGGCGACGCATCGTCGATTTTAACACATTTTTTATTCTAGAATTAAAAAAAATATTAAAAACTTTGTGAATTCATTATTAATAATTCTTTATTTCGAACGATGAAGCGGCCGTTTCGCAAGTTTTTTTAAACGGTCTGTCAATGCTAAAAACGCGTTCAAGAAATCTACCAGGAAAAAAATCTATTATCTCTGTAAATGTAACATGCATGGAGTATTATGAGCTCAAACAGAGATAAAATGAGAAAATGCTGTTAATCATCTATATATTTCCAACGGGCCCACCAGAAGGGACGCTGGAAATTATTTTTCCCAGTGCCCCCACTAAGAATTCCAATAGGAAATTACCTACGTTTGGCAGTCCTTATCTATCTGCAAGGACCATGCTCCCACAAACGCCCAGACTCGAAGCAAATAGATTTGCAGCATTTCTTTTACATATTTGAACCATGTTTTTTATTTATCGACAAGCACAGATAAGTGGATTAGTATGTTGAATTTGTTAATTTTGATTCTCAAGGGACGGCGGCAACTAAAGACGACTTGCGAGAGGAGGCAATGCCAAAAAGCGGCAGTTGCAACTAACGACACTAACCAAGGGTTCCTTTCTGAGGACTAGTTAAGACCTCGTTGCCTGATTTCACCAGTGCCAAAAGTGATTCCTTGTCTAACTAAATGGAAACTAAACTCACGGCCGGTTTCTGGTACGTTTGTCTTTAACATCAGATTAAGTTTATTACTGTTTTAGAAATAAACTTAATCTGTGGTCTAAGTTGACTAGTTTCAGTAACCGGCAGTTACGGTAATAAACACTGCTTTATAGGTGCTTCACACAGGGTGTGCTGTGTCGCGGTTTTTGTGTCCATTCAAGTTCTAAATGACCTGACAATCTTCTTCGCTTGATGGTCTATTTTCTATTATCGAAATTTATGCAGTCTATCCATATAAGCCAGAAATATATAGATGATGCTGAGAACAGTGTTGCCAGACCTACTATTGTTACGTTATGTTCATGTACCGTAAATTCGGCATGACAAATATCTGAATCTCACCGTAATACCACATATTTCTCTGACAACAGTGCGCGTACCGAGATGGTACCGTAGTTGTAAGGCAAACATAATTCTGGCAACACTCCGCATTGACTAATCTCATACAAATGGATGCAAAATCACATCGCGCCCGGTGTGTAGTGTTCCTAAAAGTTAAAAACCACTACGAGGAATTAGTTTAAGTACCTTTGGTGTAATTAAGCATGTTTTGCAACTCTGCTTAGCTTTGCTCACGCTACGTCTCCTCTATGCCAAGCCGATGCAATTAGAAAGGCAGATAATTATAGCTTTCGTTGTACGCTCGACATTCTACGAGTTAAAGAGCTTACTGAATGCACAATTTCATATGTGATCAACACGATTTTACAGCACATTTTAATGTTTTTTGTTCCAAAACAAAGTACCGCAATGGCCGCATTTTCTCTCTCTATTTAAACCGCCTGTGTGCCAGCTTTTTAGGGTTTGTTCGTGCCTTTGTTGTGAGCTAGAAGCTAGCTGTTTTTTAGTGTAGGGCTTTGGTCCTAGCTGTTTTGTCTCGCTTATAAGCAAGGATGGTACTGCCCTCGCGAGGACGAGCTCTTATTTACTGAACAAATGTATCCTCTTAGTTTGTATGTATGGTATGATTTACATACCTTAGAATTAAGATTGCTGCGCACGATTACGCTCCATGGGGCAGATTCTACTTATCAACTTATCCTAGTTTGGTCCGGCGTGGGATAAACGTTCTAAACCCACGTGTGCGTGTGTGTGTGTGAGGTGACGTGCGCAGCGGTCAGTCTCGCATTTTTTAATTTCCGCGTCTATGGACGCTGCCAAACTTATAGACTATTGGTGACAGTTTGTCTACCAAATATTCCTCGTATCTTCCGTTAATTTGGACTGTACTTTTTATTATTGTATGAAGAACTGACTTGTGCCTCTTCGCAATTAAATGTTGTACTTAATTCTCGATGTAGCATTCGATGTTTTGCAATTATTGCGGTTTTTTATTGGAAAAATTGACTATTTGTATGCGTCGCCAGCAAACGCGATTATGTATATTGATAATTATTATAATTGTATTTTTATACGAATTACAATATATGAAAAACGTAAATGGGTTTTTTATTTACTTCGTTCTTACAGGTTCTCAGTGTGGTTGGTGTTATCGAATATTTAAAGGTTGTTATGATTAAGAAATGTGATATGAGTTGATGGGCGTGAAATGTACAGTACAATACACTGCTTTGAGAAAATATACCTACCTGTGTAAATCTAAGCGGTATGTATCTATCTATATATACTCAGTCGCCCTTTTTTCCTTTTGGCATAGAATAGAATAGAAAACTCTTTATTGTACACCAGAAACAAAAATAAACACAGTTCAGAAAGAAAAATTACAATAGGTATACAGAGGTAGTACAATGGGCGGTCTTATCGTTGAAAGCGATTTCTTCCAAACAATCTTTGGATGATAGTATAAAAACATTTTGTTACATTTTTTAGGGATAGGCAGAGACTCCATCTTTCCAAATGCTACGATTCCAGCGGAAAGCGGTACACCAACTCCCTGACACCGTTTACTGGTTTCTGGACGTATCTATGCCTATGTAGTGTCACTATCGTTACAATCCATATTGGACCCCTGCTGAGCCCCGTTCTCGTCACTTTCGTGAGGGTTATAGTATAATACACCATGGGGGCCCGCTCCGGATTGGTGGATTGGATTGGTCACCTTACATACAAAAAACTAAATCAAAATCGGTTCATCCGTTTGGGAGTTACAATGCAAATTACAGATACAAAAATTACACATACATAACGCCAAACTGTTTCCGTCAAGGGTTAAAAACGCATTAAAACTCCTTTGTGAGATAGTAAAAAGTATATTATGAAAGTTAGATGCGCCTGTCATGTGAACCTTTGTGTCAATATCCAATTTCATGGCTTTATGTAGGTATGTCGTGAAAATGAAGGAAATTCCTTAGATTTATTTTTTTAGGAACATGGCTTGGCCATTAAAAACCTTTATGTACCGTTCAAACTTTAGCCAAAGTGCCAGAAAGGTAAGTATTATTCGTAATAAATAAATAAATAAATAAATAAAAGTAATCTACTTTTATATGATTTAGTAGAAAAAGAGAATTTGCAATTCTTTTTTACTGGTATGTTGTGTGTTACTGGGCATATGAGACTGGAGCCGATGTCGCAGGGTGACGAGCGCAGTGCGGTGCCGTGCAGGATTATGCAATGCAAAGTTGCACTGTAACTGTTATGAGGGTTCTGTTTTGGTGGGTTATCATTTGCCTACGTTATATTCCACCAGCAACGTCCGCCTTCCAAGGTGACGGCCGTGAGTTCAAATCCCTGTGCAGGCACGCACCAATGTGTCTTGTAACACATACGTACGTAATTATCAGTACTTATCCACCGATCCAAACTGCGCTCCCGTGGTAGATTATGACCTCATCCTCACGAAAGTTAGGGAGACCCGTGCTCAGCAGTGGGACGATATGGGTTGATAATATAATGATGAAGAAATAAGAGGTTTGAGTAATAATTAGTACTTACAGCAGATTTTAGGTTCCCCACTAAAGTAATTTTTATTATTTTTTCAGTGTATAATCCAGTAAGTATTATCTATTCCATGGAGCGCGGCAGAAAGTCGCGGCTGGGCCGATTCTTGAACAAACTGCGGTCCCATACCGGACACAAATATTCCCTGGATAAAGGCATCTCTTTCTGTTCTACTGCGTGAGTTCCTACAGCATGTAGTGGGAGGCCTCTTCTGTAAGAGACCGCCTGGGGAAGTACCACACCTCTGCCATATATTCAGGCACCAAGCAGTAGTGTGCAAATAATACTGTGTTCCGGTTTGAAGGGCCCTGTTTCCAGCGAAATATGAGACTTTAGAGACTATGCCTCAGGGTGACGAGCGCAGTGCAGTGCAACGCAGAGTTCTGGGTGGTGCTGTGACTTATGGGCAGGCGTAGCGTTTACCATCAGGTGAACGACTTGCTCATCTCGTCACTCAGTCAAATAAATAAAAATCCTTGGCCGTAGGTTGGCGATGAGCTGACGGTGCGTTACGGACTCTTGATTTCGGGTTCGATACCCGCGCAGGGTAAATATTTTTGTAAACCACAGGTCGGTCTTCGCACTGTCCCTAGATACAGGAAATCCTAATTAGGGGTGAGGTTTTATTTAGGTAGGTATCAAAGTGATGATGTCGGGTTAATTATTACTATAATACTGTAAGTACGCCACCCACCCTACTATCGAAAAATGTTTTTTACTGTCCATCCAAAGGTTGTCTGGAAGAAATCGCTTTCAGCGATAAGACCGCCCTTTGTACTACCCTTGTTTACCTATTGTAATTCTTCTGTACTGTGTTTATTTTTGTTTCTGGTGTACAATAAAGAGTTTTTCTATTCTATTCTATTCTATATATTATTTTTAAATGCTTTGTTTTTCATGAAAACGTTCAGTATGAGTGAAAGCACGGAGTGTGCGAGTACAGTGGAGAGTACCACGTTCGAAGAGGAGGAAGACTCTGATTCTCCAGCAGTCGCGCACGCTCCGGCCCATTCTGGGGCCTCCGATGACGATCATTTTGCCCCTAACATTGATCTTAGGTTCGTACGCGATCGATTCGAAGCGACACTTTTTTTACTCCAAGTGAATTGATCGAGCGCTTGATGGTAAAAATCAAGCAGCATCCAGAATTCGTTTGTCGATAGAGGTATTGACAGTGTCGGATTAACACTTTCACTGCTGAGCCGATTTTCGTTAAATATGCGGGGCCGGTTGCAATTGCTACACTTACAACTTGGTTAATCCGGCACCGGGTAGTGACAACACCTACGGTCACAGTTTCTCAGGCTGCACAAGGTCCTCTGAAGTCCTCAACTGCTATCAAGCATAATCCGTTGCTGTCTCTCTCTCAAGATCTCACAAACCAAGACTGCCCTATAAGGGCTTAGTGAAACTAATTTTGTCTCCCATTATGTTCTGTAAGGTGACTCATGGACAGTTCATGTGCCCTGCTGCACCAACTGAAGATAAGGTAATTAAAGCAGTCAGCAGCGCCTCCACCCATTTTGCAACTGCAGTTGAACCGTCCGCTGCTCCAGCGCCAAAACGACAGTTTGAACAGCAGATAAAAACGACTTGTAGAGCGGTCCGTGTATTGTCAGCGATCAACAGTTCGAACTGGCTGTGTATGGCTGAAATCAAGTGTTATTCCAGATCAGACAATAGGCAGGCTCTTGTCTCCCTAAAACTTCTTCCAGGCAGTTCCTTCTTACGACTTCAACATTCGCTTCCTTCGTCCATAGATACGGTGGCCAATACATGACACCAGAACAGCTGCCGGCGTTTTGCGACCAGCTCCATAACCTGGTAGAAGTCATCAGGAACATACAGTCGTATGCGCAAGTCACTGGAGAGTATCCCACGTAAGGAGTCCACCTTCATTAGTGTTGATGTTCTCAAATACAGTGCCGTAGTTATGAGCCCGGTGCGAGCTTCTGTAACTGCGCTCTTTTGGTTGGCCCTTTTCAATATTGCGCCGCGGACCTGGGCACTGCTGGCACTGCCCTATTTACGGCACTGCTTATGTAGTGTTGATCTTTCGTCAATAATGTACTGATTAGCTCTATTGTTTGAATCCTTAAGTTGTTTCTTTCTAAGTAGGTACCTATATATATCAAAGTTCACGGAATTCAACGCATTTGGGACGTAGATAAGCTCTGGAATAGAATTTAGGATGTCTTTATAGGTACCATAAACCTTAAAGGTTCCTGTAGGATAATAAACAGCTAATTTATAATATTCATCATCATCATCATCAGCCTATATTCGTCCACTGTTCGGCGTAGGCCTCTCCCAGTGAACGCCACTGAGCCCGATCTTCGGTTCTCCTCATCCAGTCTCCGCCAGCCGTGTTTAGCAAGTCGTCACTCCACCAAGCCGCCGGCGTCCTACACTACGTTTGCGCGGTCTCCACCCAAGAACTCGTCTACCCCATCGGTTTTCGGGTCTTCTAGAGATGTGACCGACCCACTGGTACTTCAGGTTGCTAATCCTTTTAGTGGCATCGTTATCATTGTGCTCTTAGTGAACTAGAACGGCGGCTAGAGCGCGAAGCGCGCGAGGTGGCGGCGCTGGCGGCGGAGACGCGCAACGCACGCGACGTCATCCAGCGCACGCGCGTGCAGCGCCGCGCGCTGCGCGACCACGGCAAGCAGCTGCACGACCAGCTCGCCAGCCTGAAGGATACCGGTGTGTAGAGAAACATCTAGTTAATATCATACAGGTGCGACATTATCGGTTGATGATATCCCAGAATGCGTCCCGCATCCCTTCCACACAGCTGTGTTTTCATCTTCCGATATTTCTAAGGCCCTAATAAATGAGGTAAGTATGCATATGAGGAGCGCCTGATGTATCGTTTTACACTTTGACTGCTGAGACGATTTTCTTGTCTAGCCACGGTTACGGATCTGCACACACCGTTGTTTTCCCGTACTCGCGGCAAGTTATAAATAACACAACATTTGTGTTTTCGGCAGTGAACATGTTAAGCGTTGTTAATGGGTAATGCATCGTTATCCTACTTTATTTTAATTAAAAATTACTACTTGAATTTTTTTTCTTTTCAAAAAATCCTGTTCAAAGACTACAGGGCCAGAGATCTGAGGTTAAAATAGAGTATAATAATTTGTAAACTTTTGTTGTCAGAATAGTTTTTCTTGCAGAAGTGCGCGAGCTAGAAAGCACCATCCGTCTCTCTGATAGAAAACTGTATAAGAGTTGGGAAACGCTGAAGGACGCCAGCGACCCGGCGGCTTTTGAACCTCTGCTTGAAGAAATCAGGGTTAGCTATTTCCTATATTATAGGTATGCCTAATTGTTAACACGTTGACCGTTGTACATATTTTTACATTTGGGCATCATTACGAACTATGTTCAACTCTATTTACCTCCTAAAAAAGCTGAAAAAAGGTATTTTATTCCTAAAACGCTTCCATTGGATATATATGCGTCTTGTTCGACCGCACGAACCAACTCTATGTCACGAATCAAGAAAAAAAAGATGAAATACATAATATTTCGTTTTAAACATAATACAAAATATACCTAAGTACTCATAAAATAGAGTGAAGGTAGATCACTACTCAGTTCAATATTCTAACTCCAAACCAGAGCTCACAACTTCTATTTTCACCTATTTATTAGGTAGATAGGTAAGTTGTAGTATTAGATTTAGTATTTTAACTCTAGAAAAGAAAGAGAAAGAAAGAAAGAAAAAACATTTATTCTGACACAACTGCACACAACAGCGAACAACGTACTTATTTAGAGACAAGACAAGAGAATGAAAACACACGATGAACATAATAGCGTACGCAGATAGCCGGCGCGCAGTGATGTCAGACAAGGCCTGAGCTCAGCATAATGCTGTGGTCAAACCACAACGCTGATTTTCAGCTCTTGCCTTTGGTGACACACGGACTTAAGAAAGACTTCAAAAAATATAAATAACGAATAAATTAAAAAGTTTAGCTCAATATAATAAAAGAATAAGAAAATAATAATAATAATAATAAATGACAAAAAAACTAATTGCAACTAACTATACTAAGAAGGAGAGGGGAGGGGAGAGGGGGGAGGAGGTTGTAGTACATAAAGATATAAAAAAAATAAACTAATAGATAGATTAAATTTACAAAGTTACATGTCAAATTATAAAAATTATTTGCTCTTCACGTTACTTCTATTAAATGAGGGTAGTTTCAGGTCTGTTTTGCAAATCAAGCAATAGTTTTTTGAACTTATATCTAAAACTGAAATTACTTTTAAGTTTTAACTCTAAGCATCCTGTTTCTAGAATAAGCAAACCGCCCTAGAGTGCCTGGTGCGGCTGATAGACGGACGGCGAGCTACGCTGTTGAAAAGCTCGAAGCCGCCGCCACAGCCTCTGCCGCCACCCATGCCGAAAGACAGCGAAGGTATCACCACTGCCGCCGAACACCCTAGCGCAACTCACACTAAAACAGCTTGCATTTAGTACACATAATTATACATAGAGTCACGCCTGTCTCCCGTTGGGATAGGCAGAGACTACATCTTTCCACATGCTCCGATCCCAGCGGAAAGCAGTACGCCAGCTCTCTGACATCCTACTGTTTTCTGGAACTGCAGACCTGGCCGTGTAGGGTCCATGCGTGGTGGTGGTGTCACATACTGACGTGGTATCCATGTAATATACGTACAAACAATAGCTAAAAAGATTTAGAATACTGCAAAGAGTTCCAGTGTTGAGTGTTTCTAGATTGTTCGACGCTGAACAGCGGCGGACGCAAGCGGCACGAGCGGCGCGCCAGCAAGCGGCGCCGCAACAAGGAGCCGCGCTCCGTGCCGCTGTCGAGCGAACCGAGCGTGCACACGCCATTGCCCCAGGTAAGGTTCGATTCTTCCCGACCATTTCCCGCATTTCCCCTTCATCATCATTAACCCATATCGGCCCACGCTGAGCACGGGTCTCTCCTCATTTTAGTAAGGGGGCCCAGTCCGGATAGCATTTCCCCACGCGAATCTCGTATCCAATGCTTCCTTTACCTCTGTGAACTACCCTGACCCTCTAAAAAATCCCGCTTTACCAAAGTGGCCCTCTAAATGCTCTAATACTTCTCTTTTACAAGGCTGACCATTCATTAAAATATTGCCCACATTCCCTAGGTGTCCCCCTAATACTTCCCATTCTACCCCAGTGACCCCTTATACTTCCCCAGGTGACCTTGTACATCCAAGGCTCGGACACGACCGGACGGCGTCCGGGCAGTGTGCCCCTCACCCCCCTCGAGCTGCCGTCGGGGGGGAGCGTCAGGGACATTCTGTTCTTCACCACCAATACAGCTTGAAATAAATCGTTTTGCAGATAAATGTTGTTTTAAAAAAACTTACGGACAGACTGAAATCTATATTTCGATCTACGTAGGTACCTACATAGGACTTAGGCTTAGCGTAGGTTCAAGCTCAAATTGAGGTTATGAGTTGCCATAAATCGGCCTTATTTATTAGTAACGTGTCAAAAAATACGTATTCGGTACGCCAGAATGAGTCCCAACACCATCGATCTTCTGTTAGTCACTGACGGGTACCATTGTCTACCTTCCGTCGCTATCATCAGATCAGCTCATTGTCACCATAATATTGTATTGTCATCGGAACTTGACAGGCATGCAAAACTTCAACTCAATCCAACAACTGGAACTAGGTCAAAATTGAGTTGTAATATTCCACCCTAAAAAACATAAGTTACAGTTACATACCTACATTGTTGTGCATGTTTGGCATGTTAAATCAAAGCTTGTTACGTGTTTTTTGTTTGTTTGTTTTTCTACAAAGCAACGCATTAGCGTGAGTAAAACCGCCGTTTAAGTAATTAAAGAATAATAAAATCACAAAATAAAATATCCATAAACATGCTTTACAGATTTATCTCGTTTATTTTACAAAGATGTTAGGCACTAGGTGGTTATTACTAGATGGTAACATTTTTTAATGGTGAGTGTTTAAGGGAATGTTCCAATAACTGCAGCTATTATATTGATTCTGAGTCACTAATGTGGTGGAGGGTTATTCCTTCTTTTCTTCGGCCTCTGGTGCGGGCGTTTCAGCTTTAGGGGCTTCTGCATCGGTACTAGGCGATTCGGCCTTCACCTGAAATAACAATAGTTAATATTTAAAAAACAAACCTGCCCATGTAACCTATGTCTTTCGTGATAATGATGAATTTATATACCTCCTTCATCAAAGTCAATCCAGCCGTTTAGAAAGTCTAGCGTGCCAAAGGAACATAGTTATATTAGACCGAGGCGAAACTCAAAACTCAAAACTCAAATCATTTATTGTGAATAGGCAAAATATTGCACTTTTACACGTCAAAAAAAAATCTTATACATAAGTATAGAATCGGATCAGGGGTTGAAACGGAGCACTAATAAGAAATTCGGTTTTATTTCAAAATCCATACATACAGTCAGCCTTTCTCCCGTTGGGATAGGCAGAGACTACATCTTTCCGATCCCAGCGGAAAGCAGTACACCAACTCCCTGATACCCTCTACTGGTTTCTGGTACTCCAGACCAATAGGCTGTGTAGAGTCCATGCGTGGTCCAACATTCATCATAGCAAAGTAGCTTTCTGTAGCCCACTCTTCGCTCATACATACTAATTTTCTTCTGTGGCCAAGTAAGAGCTTACGATATATTTAATAAAGTTAGCGATCTAACGTTGGTGCTAAGTGGTAAATCAACTTCCTGTACCATACCTCGGGTATCACGGCGGGCGCGTCGTCGGCGGCGGCAGCAGGTGGCGCCGGCGCCTCATCTTTCTTCTCTGGCTTGTCCAGCTTCTCCTCCTCGGGGAGGGACTCCGACTGGCATACCTGGAACATAGTTCAATGAATCCATAGTCTATGGTAACTGATTCACAACTAAACTGCGAGTCTCATAAACACCCCGAATCCAAGCAATTAGGTAGCTAGGTATCTTATTTTACACAAATGGTTTGCATTTCAAGAATAACAACAATAATTATTAATTTTAAAGATTTTCTTTTCTCCGTTTTGAAATGCAGTTGATTTATTTCACGAAAGAGTTCTACTGGTTGGTAGAGTTAGTTACCTACCGCCAAATAATTTCCACTAAGAAGGAGCCAACCAACCTACCAACCTAGGTTTATTAATTGTGTACCTAAGTTAGGTACCTTAATTTTCATTAGACAATAGTAAAAGTTATTTAAGTAAAGAAAACATCACAAATTTCAAACTAAATTCTATAATAACAACGTAACAAGAGAGGGGACACAAATCTAGCAAAAATAGAAGCTAAGAATAAAAAACATTAATTCAAAATTATTGTACACTGGCTAAAAACAAAAACCAATAATGTGGTTATAATTAAAAGTAAAAATATACCTGCACAGCCACGAACGCGAAAAGGGCAACTATCACTAGAACCTTCATTATTAACCACAAATGAACAGACCGAGACTTAAGCTCACCCTTATTTATAACCACCTAGGAAGCCTAGGTTTCAAAACAATGATTACTCGGTGGATATGGACGGGTGTTTATTAAACACGATTGGCGGAACAATCAATGTTATCGGTCCGAGTTATTGTAATGGAAAACGCGTCATGAATCAGGGTTGTGAAATTTTAATCGTTTGTTTATATATTTTGTGTTAAATGTTCACGTGCGTGATTGAATGTCGTTCTGTAGCGGAAGTAGGCGAGGCTGCGGACGTGCTGAAGATTATGAGAGTTCATTTCAGAGCTTTAACTTTAATGTTATAAATGCGAAAGTAACTCTGTCTGTCTGTCTGTTACGCTTTCACGCCTAAACTACTGAACCAATTCAACTGAAATTTGGTACGGAGATAGTCTAGAACCTGAGAATGGACAAGGGCTACTTTTTCATGCGAAAAATGGTTGTAAAGGGTTGAAGCAGGGAATGAAAGTTGGGGTGCGGGCCAGGTAACCTCCACGAGTGCCCGGCTGTTGTTCGTCCCTCTTGATGCGTTGCATCCGGAGGGAAGGGCAGCAGCTGGGCCGGTGCACCCTGGGGTTCGGTCAGCAATTCTCCTAGGGGAATTGGTGGCCGTAGCAAATAACCTGGCGAGAAGAGGTCCTTCGCGTGTCCCTCTGATCAGCAGAGGGCACAGCGAGGGACCAATAACGGAGACTTTTGGGCCGCGGATCGGGGGTCCAACGCCCAAGTTAGAAGTCCCGAGCTGAGGTGCGGCCCGTGTGTTCCGGGACGCACCCAGCGGAGAAAGAGGCCCAAGCCTCACGTGGCGAGCCCGGGAGGGCGCCCGCAGAGGTGGTCGCGGAAGCGCTGTGCGAACCCGTGACCACCTCCATAATGCGGAGAGGAGAACACCCCGGGGTTTTAGTGGGTAAACCCCGCCAGACCAGCTGGCGGGGGAGTCCCATATAACCACCCCCCCGCCCCCGAGGGCCGGGTGGTATGCCTAATGCATTTCCCCGGGAAAAAAAAAAAAAAAAAAAAAAAAAAAAAAGGGAATGAAAGTTCGTATGGAAGTTTCGTCATTTTTGAAGCTAGAAGCTTGAAACTTATTTTTTAGGCTTTTGATTAGATATAAATAAAATTGACATTCAAATTTTGTAAAAAATTCACCCTTAATGGGGTAAAATACAAACATCATATATTATGGTACTTTTTATCCCGTAAAAGTTAACATTTCCTGTGGGATAATACTCAACGTGGGTAAAACCGCAGGGCGTAACTAGTTACCTATGAAGCACGTGACCTAGAACGTACAAACGTAACATGCATGATCAGCACTGATTAGATACCTAACACTTAATAGTTTCACAATATTCATCTACGTGACTTTCATCATTTTAAATAAGTGTGTGTAATTTTAACATTTGAGCAACCCTACAATTCATTAGGTATAGGTATACTGTAATCGTTTTCTCCAAAGAAATTGCTGCGTAATGAATTAATTAAAGTTGACGCAGCGTTGGATTCACGAAGGCGCGTGCCTAGGTGCGAGGGGTCCCATCTGCGTTCGTCGCTTATTAAATAACCCGCTAGAAAATAAGTTAAAATTACGCGCCTGTTTTGACACGTTGACTTCTGAACCGGTATATTTTCATTGGGTTCTTTTGCGAATCTTTTCACAACGTATCATGAGTTTAGTTACGAAGTAACGCCATTAAATACTTGAATTGTTTTCGCTTGCCGTAACGTTATTAAAAACACAAACGTGTATGTTTTCAGCAGTCAACGTGTTTAATGCAAACATTATTAGTACAAAAAAAAAACCTATTAATCGATTCAAGTTAATACTATTATATAATTGTAGATATTAAGTAACTATATGTACTTATAATTATATTTGTTCTGAAGAACTGAAAAGTCATTCACAAAGGCCAGAAAGCGTCAGCTCATTCCACATCTCAAAATTGCAAAAAAGCGCACCCACATATAATTATAGTGGATTTGTGAAAGTCCCGCACTGTCCGTTTTTCCATTCGTTTGTACGGAAAATTATAATACGGGGCTCTTCAAGAGAAGGGTGAAAAGATCTCCACTGAAGTAGGCAACGTACCGACAACAACGCCCCGAGTCTTGCAGGTGTTAGGCGACAGTAACCGTCTAAACCTACTTATTATACTCTTTGGTAACCGTTTACCATTAGATGGCCCGTCAGCTTGTATGCCACTCGATCTTATAAAATATATATATATATGTAAATATATAAGAAAGCCTTTCAAAATAAATGTTTACATAAAAAAGTGACTTAAATTGGATAATTATGTACCTATCTATTATTAAAAATAAAATACTGCACCTATTTTGATGAAATTTCTATGGAACCAATAGAAATTATAGGTAGGTACCTCTATTATCCTTTCAAATAAAAAAATAGATATCCAAATCGGTTTTTAAATGACGGAGTTCTGGGGTAATAAATTAATAAAAATAACATAGAGTCGAATTGAGAATCTCCTCCTTTTTTGAAGTCGGTTAATTAATAAGTCCGATTCCCATCAAATCGATACTGTCTGTTAATAGGTCTGAAACCGTCACAGCTCGCTGTCACCATAATGTGACATAGAAACTTGACAGATGGTTGCATTGAGCTCATTTAATTTTATTGAACTATCATTAAACGGACATTGGCAGAATTGTGACAACTCTAGTCACAGAGACCATAATCAAGAAGTCAAGTCAAGTCAATTTTATTGAACAAGTAAAGTTGATATGGGAAGTTTTTTCTAAACACACTTACTACCACCGCCCATTGTACTACCCTTGTTTACCTATTGTAATTTTTCTGTAGTGTTTATTTTTGTTTCTGGTGTACAATAAAGATTTTTCTATTCTATATTCTATTCTATACTACATACATAGGTAATTATCATCCAGAACCACACATTCTTTTTATGGTAGGTAAAATAGTACACCTACTTACATAACGCTTTATTTAAATTAAAGTAGGCAGGTACATAAAGATTTTTGTAATTTGTACTGATATTGTATCTTTTTGTAGGTAATTGCGTTCTATGAGGAAAGGCTAACAGAGAAAAAATTGTGATAATAAAAAGGCCCCGGGACTCTCAATACCTAGTTAGAGGCATAGATTTTGTGCTTAGAGGTGTGCTAGAGGCCTTTTATGGTTTAATCCGACCCTGATTACAAATGTGTCGCTGGGGCTAACATGCAATCTTCCTCAGCCATTTGATTTCGTTGAGTTTCGACTTAAATAAATTTAGATAGTTAGTCCATAATAATTATTTTATATGAAAAAAAATATTAATTAATTATAATATGGAGAATGCTTTCATTACACACGAATTAAGAATTGAGAAAACAATTAAAAGGATGACTGGTAGAGAAAGCTACTTAGTATTAAGTCATCCTAGTTAATTTTATATGTGCGCTAAAGTAGAAATAAATTATTTCAGCCACGCATTTTGATAGATATGAATTAAAAATTCTTAAAAAAATGCATGTAAAGAAACGTAGAACACCTTGAAACGTTGGCAGATGTGGCATTTGTCATTTGACAGCTGGTATTTTGGCATCTAGCTTTCGCGTTCGCCAGGAGGCCTGAAACTATGAATTGATCGAAAATACGAAATTCTAGGCCAGGATTCTCTGAATGATGCCATATATTTGAAGTTTGGGAGTTCTAGATTGTGTTTCCTCTTGATTTGTGAAAGAATTTAGTTAGAAAAATGGCTTCACGAGGCGGTGTTATGGTAACAGGATCAAACGGTGGTGACTTTGAGCATCGGGAGAAAATTGCCGTACAGTATCAGCTCAGGTGAGTTTCCTTTCATATACCCACATGTGTAGGGCTCGCTTTGACCTGTACAGGTCCTTGATACAGTCTACCATTGATGGTTGACAGACATTTTTTCCACCAAGTTCCGTCAAATTATTTTTAGACGAAAGCAATCGATAGCGAATTATGTTTCGCGCCAATTATTTAAAACATCCCAATGTACATCACGGCCTAAAGGCCGCGACTTCCTTGTGATGATATCAGAGTTTAAAAACAATCTAAAACATGATGAACCAACTCAACCATATTGCATCTTTCTCTGGGAATTTGTTTCCTTTCATTTATAGCTAGTTATTTTATCCACATCTGTTGATACCCTATTCATATAATAATACCTACAGCTAAGTTTTAGCTAGTAGATAGTCCAGTCTGTAAATAGTTTGGCAATAGCTTCCTAAAATTACTGAATTGAATTATTAATCCTAAGCCCACATTAGGGGTTCCAATAACCAATCCGGACCGGGTCCCTGTGGTTGATTAAGGCCTAATCCTCCTCACGAACCATGAGGAGAAACCCGTTCTCAGCAGTGGGACAGTAGGGGTTGACACTGATAATCATAAGTTAGGGCTTACGATATATTGTGATGAGTTATTTTTTCCTGGGTTCAGAGTAAGACCTGGGACTATTATGACACAGTCTGCGTCTGCTAACTTTGTGGTATACAAGAGGAAAAAACCAGCCTGGAGATATCAACCTGACCAGTGAGTCTGTTCCCAAAGTAATAGTAATGTACTTAACATTTCATTTCCACCCTTTTCAGTGCACTCAACAAGTCCCGTCTCAAGTACTGCGTGTTCTTCCACCATGTGATGTTCCTGGCGATGCTGGCCAAGCTGTCTGCTGATATCCTCGACAAACTGGACATATTTATACTGGAAATTGAGGAGCTGCAGATACCACAGGTTTATTTCTATTTCTTTCCTTTTCCTAAAGAATATTTAAAAAAAGTCTTTAAAAAAACATTGCATGTTTGCACTCTAGTCTTATGGCCGACCAATAACTTGTAGTCTTTACGACTGGACACTACTGGGCCTGATCTGATCTACGGCCTCTCACCAATGACTTCGAGAAAGTATGTGGATGTGGGACTGACCGTTTAACATGCCCACCGAAACATAGAGCATTGGACAATTTCTATTACTATCAAATCGCAATTCAGCGTTTCCACATGTCTTGTTTTCCAACGATGAAAGGGGATGGAGGAATCAAGTTGTGCAGCTCCATAAAAGAAATAATAAATCATTAACACCAATTTCAGCCCCTCTGGTGGGAGTACATCTGGAGCCTGTCCCTTCTACTGTCCTTCCTTGGCCTGTCAGCGATCAAGCGGAACAACATCCGTCACCTTCGCCGTTACATGTACGGGATCACAGCCCTCGGTTACGGACCTCTGCTCTACTGCCTCATCTACTACTGCGGAGATGTGTGGAGATACCTGACGCTGGATGATGATGAAGACAGTAGTGAGATCGATATTGATTTGTGGCAGGTTTGTAGTCTTTCCAATATTTTTTCTGTCTTTTGATGGTTTCGGCGTAAGTTGGTGATGAGCTGGCTGCGAAGCCTGAGGTTGCGGTTCGATTCTTGCAAACCACAGGTATTGGCTCTGAGTCTGGGTGTTTGTGATAACCTAGTCTTCATAGTTCCTGATTCTATCGATATAGGAAATCCTAGTAAGGAATCTGGTTCTATGTAAGTGATCGTGGCTTGTTATTTATTTATAACAAATCCTCCTCGCAAAATGAGGTGACAGGGTAGTTAATTAGGCCGCAGCTGGAGGGTGAAAAGAAACCCCAAATGTGCTTAAACTAGGTTTATTAAAGTTAAAATACTACATGGCTAAATCCTAGGCTAAAAGGTTTGATGTTAGAAGCCGAAGTCACCTAAAATTACGGGGATTACAGTATATAGAGACATGGGACAGTTTTGTTGTGTTTGCGTTTTGTCGTATCGCCGCCGGTCGCACGCTGTGGTGTGGAGTGCGTTGTCATCCTTCTAGACATCGGACGACTACATAACACGCTGACTCTCTATACAAATAAGCTGATGTGACAATTCTCACATAAATGGTTCTTCACACCAAATGGGAGTGTAAATACACAAACATACTATGTGTCCAAATCAAAAGACAACCAGCTATTATGAAGGTTCACACAATCTGTTTGTCTATTACTATTGTCTACTGTAGTAGGCCTCTTCTGCAATAGACCATCTGGGTAGTGCCACAGCTTCGCCACATATTAATTCGCCAAACAATAGTGTGCAAGCGTTCTGTGTTCCGGTTTGAAGGGCACTCTGTCCAGCCTCATTACTGAGCATATGAGACTAGAACCGATGTCTCAAGGTGATGAGCCCAGTGCAGTGCCCCGCAAGATTCTGCAATGTAAAGTTCTGGGTTCTTACCATCAGATGAACGACATGCTCGTCTCGTTACTACTATAAAGATAAAACATTTGGGCGTGTAGTATTCCCTGTCCCAGCGATTGTGGGTACGGATTGGTTGGGGTGGAGAATCTTGTTTCTGTATGTAATACATCTGTGTATTTTTGTATCTGTGTTTTTTATGTTTATGTAACTGTGTGTTTTTTATGTATTCTCTGGCAGTGAGTGAATATTAGTTGTGAGCTTGTAATAATAATGACTTTAACCATTATGATTGATGATATAGTTATTTCTTTTCTCTTCCAGGGATACCCCTACGGCCTTCTATGGTACGCTTTCGTGTTCCTCGCATCACAAATCCACTTCTTCCAACTCTATTTCAGCTTTAACCTACTGAAAGCTTGGCGAGCGCGCGGCGCACTCAGGAAAACCGACTAACAGACAAGACGGATAAGGTTCAACTTGCAATAAACGTTGGTATCTGGTTAGTGTGGCACTTTTGGAACAACAAATGTACGGCTAAAAATTTGCTTAGTAAGTTGGAGTCGAGTTCACTACATATTTCTTAGCCGAAATGACTTCACAACCAATCGGTACTTGTTTTTGGAAAACGTTTAGTTAGGCTTTTATTCAATATTTTTTTGTTAAGTGCTTGTCGGCCTTTAGTGTCAAAGTTTACCAGGCACTCAAGGGCCTCTGACGTGCCTTAAAAATGCAACTAATGAGGCTATAATGCTAAATATTACGTCACTTATTGTTTTTCCGATGGTAGCGCCCTGTTCCACTCTACCGACGAGTAGGTGGCACTTAAACTAGAAACGGTCATAAATTTTGCAATTTCATTCTGGTTCCAATATTGCTAAACTCGGGTCGAAGTGCGAAACAACCAGCCATAGACAGGCACTACAAAAAACAGTCTGAAAAAAAACCTGTTCCCGATGTGCCATGAAATTAGCCAGGTACTGTACCATCTGGATCAAATATCGACATATCTCAAGGAGATTTGGGATTGAAAACGTTTATTGTTGGTTTTATAGTATGGAAATAACAAATAACCGTATATCCACCTTGAATCCGTTGTTCTGATATACGGTGCACCTGTCGCAGCCAAATACTAGAAATCGCCATTTTCCAAAACGGCGCCGTTTTTTATTATGCGGATTACGGTTTGGCGGGATCGTGGTTTAGCCGGATTGTGGTTTAGCTGGACTGTAGTTTAGCCGGATTGTATTACGTCTGGACGTTCGTCCGCCGCATTGTATTCAGCGCTTCACATTCTTAACTACGCCTAGTCGTGATTTAATTCAGGTGAAATACATATAAAATACATACAAAAACAAGAACAACAATAAATACAATACTTATGTGAGATATAAAGATAGATAAGTATATAGATAGATTTATATTTTGTTTTAATATGTATAAATACATATAATTATTTTTGGTCATATACCTCTAAGCGTGCGGCTAAACGTGGTACGCCATATTGTAGACCATAATATCTGAATGACAATCCGGCTAAACGTTGACCCGCCGTAATACAAAACGGCTAGGACTTTGCAACACGGCGAATTCTGCAATTTGGCGTCGACATATCGATTAAGGACGGCAATTAATTGCAACAAATTTGCTACCATTTAGAACTCACTGCCAATAGTGAACATTGTATGAACAAAGTGTTTTGAAAGACCGAGTAAAAGTTGAGCAACATTACTTACAGTAGATATTGTCTGTTATAGATCGATGTTTAGTGAAATGTCACTGTGTACAATTTGTAGGCCAATTTGTAGTGTGCTTAATATCGTACAGTGCACGGCCGAAATATGGCACGCTTGGTAATAAAAAAATGCTTTATGTGAGAAGTACCTTTGTCATATTTTTAAAAGCATAATTTCAGTCGCGTACTGTACAATATTTTTGATAAATAAAATATAAAACAGTCAGTTTATATTAAAAAACTTTATAGAGTCGTCACTTGATGTCTATTTTAGATAATTGTGTACTCGTGTACTAGATATTTAGTAGATTCAAGCACAAATGACAAGTCTCTACCTAAATTATATTTATCAATGTCATTTTAGATAATAAATGTAAATAAATATAAATCTTAATGCTAAAATGAATCTATTTTACTGTACGTAGTTTGTTTCATGTTTAACATCGTTTTAGGAAATGAAGAGACATTAGTGTTATTAAAATAACAGTTTGCTAGTCTGTACAGTGGGAGAAAATAATTAATAGGTACATCTATTAAATAGTTTTTTTCTTCTACTCTACATTAAATATATTCGTATATAAATATACTTAATCGATTGTAGTTTTTTTTTAAATATTGTATCTGACTGAATAGTATGTTGTATAACAGATTTGCAATTAAGTTAAAATAATATATAAACTGTAATGTTGGTTTAATAGTTACATATTTTACTGTAAAAAAATAATTGAAGTTGCCGCTATCCGACAGTTGTATATTCGTAATTTATTTAGTTCAGATATGTTTCAGTTATGTGGACACATACCTAATAAAATTACTTTTATATAGAAACACGACAAACTTGTCAATGTCAGCAATGAAAAAGTAAAAATTAAATACAATTTTTGCTAATTTTAGTTACAGTTACTGAAGGAGTTTGACGCCGTTATTTGAACGAAAAGCAAATAAGTTAAAATGGCATTACAGATTTGAGACCTACGCGGTCTTGGTCTTTTTTGTAAACGGCCAGAGAATAGTTATTAATTAAAAATATCAAATTAAATTTTGCCGCCAGTGTACCATATTTCTTGGCCACCACTGTAACGAAAAAATCATCACAAAACATCACTTCATTAAAATATTTTAGTAGTCATTGGTGCAAGAATGGTGTTCTTAAAGGCCTAAAGGTGAAAAATAAATTAAAACTGTATGTAAATAATATATTTATTTCTGTTCTGTCCGTTTTATATTGGTGTTAAAGAGTTTGTTGTTTTTTGAGGTTTTCCCTTGATTGTTTTTTTAATAAAAATGGAATATTTTTTAATTGGTTTGAGTTTTCTTCTAGTTTTACTCAAAATGCAGTTGCAAAAATAAGTGATCAAATGTTATGCTGGTCGTACACCTAAGACCTGGTTCACATTATGTCAGAGAGACACTTTTGTCGTTGGGTGTTGACTCTAGCTATCCACACTAGGTCGGATCAACACGTTGTCGTTGTCGCATCAAATCGAGTCAACTCTGCGTTTAGGTGGCACTGCAACTGTTATGCGCAGGCAGCTTAATATTAGTTGAATGGCCTACTTGCCTCGTAAGCAAGTGTCGAGTACAGTCCAATACAAAACGTTCTATTAGGCGCCATATTAAAACAAAAGTTTATATTCGTGTCCGTTTTCCTGCAGTATTCGATTCAAGTCCAGTCTTGTGTCCATTCGAGACTACAGGACGCTGTCATCATCAGCTATATGCACTTCATCATCTGACCCATCAGCTGAGGTGGGGGGACTCCCCGCGTCGGCGGAGTCGGGAGTTGTTCTTCGCCACTTGGCACGACGGTTCTGGAACCATGTTTTTACCTGAAAAAGAAACCTTTAGGTTTATATTGGTGGGATTTGTCTACACAGTAGGTACATAGTTTGTTTCCGAATTTGTAAGATATAATTGATTTTCGGTACGATGCTGATTCGATGCTGAATATTATTTCACTAATATAACCTCTTCTTTCCCTACTATGGAAAAATGATTTTTACTGTCCATCCAAAGCTTGGAAGAAATCGCTTTACGCGATAAGACCGTCCATTGTACTGCCTTTGTTACCTATTGTAATTTTTCTGTAGTGTGTTTATTTTTTTGTTGTAAAGAGTTTTCTGTTCTTATTCTATTCTAATAGGAACCTACATTATTCTTTAGTTCTAAAGGCATCCCTGGCATTAAATTGGATAATTCCAAAAATCCCCCGAGGCCGTCCCGCTCGAGGGGGATTTCCGAATATTTTCCCCGGAAATACCCCTAATAAAATCGAGCTACCCCGAGGGGGATATCCGGAAAACAGATTCCTGAAATCCCTCATAGCTTGAGCATTACCGTTTTGGACCTATTACGACTTCTATTGAAACGGCCAACTGTTTTTAGCGACGAACATGCAAACACGAACGTCAAATTTTATACGGACGTAGGTAGGTATTGTGAAAATATATCCTTTTATTACGACTCGAATTGTATGGATTAAAACAAAAGTTAGTCCACTCCCTAAGCACTGCAGCTTGCAAAGCAATAACCACTGTTGCGAACAGTGCCTACTGTGTTCCAGATTGAATGGCTAATTGTAGAATACGAAAAGCGTTTCTTCTCTATCACTTTCAAGAGTTAGTTAGTTCTCCAATCTCACCTGTCTGTCACTGAGGCGAAGCGTGGTCGCCAGCGCGCGTCTCTCATCAGGACTGAGGTATTTGCTAGCATTGAATCGCCGTTCAAGCGCGCCTGTCTGCGCGGCAGTGAACCTCACCTGCCCGCCCTTCCGCCGCCCGCCCACTCCCCACCAGGGCGTGCAACAGTTTGGTGGCACTGAAAGTAAATTATTGATTCATTTGAGTATTACGTCCTAGTGGAAGGCCTCTTCTGCAAGAGACCACCTGTCAGGTATTCATCCGCAAAACAGAAGTGTGAAACAATACTGTGTTCCGGTTTGAAGGGCACTGTTTCCAGCGAAATGACAATGCGTATGAGGCTTTAGAACTAATGTCTCAGAGTTACGAACGCAGTGAAGTGCTGCGTAAGATTATGTAATTGAAATTTCTGGGTTGCACTGTATCTGTTATGGGCAGGCGTAGCGCTTACCATCAGGTGAACGACTTGCTTTTCGTTGTAAAAAACTTAGATAGATAACTCATCACCCGGTGGAACACCCTGGGGTTTAGTGGGTATACCGTCAGGCAGCTGGCGGGGAGTTCCACGTAACCACCCGCTCGTACCCCGGGCCGGGGGTATGCGTAATGCATTCCCCAGGTAAATAGATTGCGTACTATATTTACAGATTAGGACTTATAAATAGTAGGTTGATTACTTCCAATTTACTTGTATTTTTGCCCGTTCCAGTTTTTATTATCACAAGACAAGCCCAACCTGTAAACTGCGTGTTATCATCGTATTGATCGAATATTCGGCTTATTGACGTGATATACAGTTTGCTTATCACCTACCTAATATTATCAACTTAATTCGACTGTCCGTGTTTTTCTTGACAATAATCTTAATCGTTCTAATTTGTCTTGTTATCAGATTTATAACTTTATTTTGTTAAAATGTAAAAAATACATATAGGTACATAATGTTAGGTATTAGGTAGGTATCTACTTCACTTGTGTATCTTTTTTTTATTTGACTGAGTGACGAGACGAGCAGGTCAGTCAGCTGATGGTAAGCGCTACGCCTGCCCATAACAGTTACAGTGCCATCTAGAACTTTGCATTGTATTACCTTGCGTGGCACCCTGAGACATCGGCTCTAAAGTCTCATATGCCCAGTAATATCACTGGAAGCGGTGCCCTTCAAACCATAGCACAGTAATGTTTGCACACTACTGCTTGACGGATGAATATCTGGTAAATGTGTGGTCGTACTGTGGCACCATATTGGGGGTTACGTTGGTGTAACCCAAACACCCTACATGAGCATAATACAGTCTAGGTACTTAGACAGGAAGCTTTTGATAACAAGATTTGTTTTTGAGTTTTTTATTTATTTTTAAATCACATTAACAACTGATAGGTAGGTCCACTTACTATCAGTTATCACCTACTTAATGTGTGTCGAAGTCCAGTGCATCTTTTTGTGTTTTACAATGACTCATGTTACTCTTTATTGATATGATTATAATACATATTTATAAATATTGTTACTTTATTAGTGATGATTTTGAAGAAGAATATATACCTACACCAGCAGATTTTTTTTGGGTATTTACCTAATTATTTAATCTAATTTTGACACAAATATATAGGTACATACGACCTGGACTTTATTTATAGAAATTTATGACTATTTCTGAAGCTAATTATCTATTTGACACTCTTATTTTTCAGATCAATTTTTTAACATATTATAACTTTAATTAATTAGGAAATAAGTATGGTCTCCCTCCTCCTCACGAAAGTGAGGAGAGACCCGTGCCCAGCAGTGGGACGTTATGGGTTGATGATGATATATGCTAAAATAGGCCGAGGCCGTAGCTTATATATACTAGATAAATAAATGTGACTCTGACGTGTTATAAAGAAAAAAAAATATCAGAATATTATAGGTATGACCAGCATTTTCTGGCGAAATCATGATTGCGATAATCAAAATAACAATATAATGAAGCGATAAAAACAATTAATAGATTATCGTTTCTATCTCATACTTATGTTTTATGATATAACAGGAAAACTGCATTAGGTAGAGCCTACTTTTACTTTGAAAATATATGATTCATATCAAAATTATCTAGTCGCTATGCTAAAAGACTAAAGTTGAAACTTTGGTCACTTGGTCTGATAAATTGCTGAACTGATTTTGGTGAAAATTCTGAACTTATAGAGGTTAGATTTTCCAGGAAAATTAATGATGTAGGTGCAGCTATTCTTATATTTTAAATGTGAAAGTATGTCTTATATTATCAATGCCATTAAGTTCCTTTTCGACTGAACGGATTTTGATTAAATTGGATCTATATCTAGGTCTTGTAAAACATAATTAAGATACTTTTCATCATTGGCCACGCGAGTCCAGCCATCCGGCGCAGCTAGTTAAAAAAAAAGTGATTTTATAATCAATTATTAGCATAGTATGAGTACCGTGAGTGCGTCATTAAATTAATCATTATTTATGATAAAATTAAGATAAAAAAACAAAGCTCTTACGTGACTGATAAGATATAACCAAATAGTGATTCAATGAAAGATGTTTTTTTTTTAACAAAACGTCCGTTTAATCGTCATCAGATATGTATTAAATCGCATATCGTGTATTTGTTTAACGTTACCTAAAGGTATTCGATAGCTGTTATCAGATAGTGGTTTGCTGAAAAATGTTGCAATTGTATTAAATATTATTTCAAAGATGGGATAAAAACTAACCTCTATCATATCCATATGCTTGTCGTATCGCAAAGGGATGGGACACGAATCTGTTGGCTGCAAGTTGGTTCCTCAATAGTTGATTAGTATTCAACATTTGCTCGCTGAGGTAGGCTATCCGGGGTTCCATGTACCCTAAAGAGTCTTTCCCGCGGTAGTTCCAGGGGTAGCTCGGCTTCATAGGCGTCGGGTATAAAGGGTACGTGTTCCTACGATGCTCCAAGCTGACCCTGCTCAGTTCTATCTCATGCTGCACTTCTGTTCTGACGTTGAATTTCGTTAAGTTCTCCTCGATAACAGTAGGCATATTAGTGTCAATGGCTTTTTCATAATCTCTGCTATCTCCAGGGTTACTGTCTACTATTTCAGGTCTTTCAGGGGCAACTTTCTTGGTGCAAACCAAAGGCTTTGTCGGTTCATGACTCAGGTTTTTATATGGTTTTTTCTTTGTATCGCTGAGGATGTCTTCGATGAAGAACGACTTCTTCTGCCTACAAGCGCACATGGTGGTGGTTTAGTCGACACTGCCGAAACTTATCGCTTCGAAGTTTATCAGTAATTGATAGCTACTTATTTAATGGTCGCTTATAATCTGTTGTTAAAACACTTGTGTCCGTATCGTGGTACAATTTTTCTATAAAGCCCTGTCCGGATTAGTGAGATAGTGTGGTGGGCCAGCGCTGACATGGAACCACGTGACCCGTAAAGCGTAAGCTTCAGAAATAAGATTTAAGTTGCGAAAATTTTACCTTATCTTATCTATAAGTCTCTACCAAAAATAAAGTAGTAACCATGTTTTTTTTTATTTGTCTGTGTGACGAGACGAAGTTGTTCAGCTGATGGTAAGCGCGACGCCTGCCCATAACAGTCACAGCACCACCCAGAACACTGCATTGCATAATAAGCGCGGCACTGCATTGCGCTCGTCACCCCGAGACATCGGCTCTATAGTCTCATATGCCCGGTAATTTCACTGGAAACAATGCCCTTCAAACCGGAACACAGTAATGTTTGCACACTACTGCTTGGCGGATGAATATCTCGCAAAGGTGCGGCACTTCCCCGGGCGGCCTCTCCTTCTTCTTTCTTGCAGAAGAGGCCTCCCACTACTATGTTTTAAAAATATTAGTACCAATAATAGTACCTAATACCTTGTTGAGTTTAATTCGCGTGTTATAAGGAGCGTATTTTTATATGTAAAGAAAACTATTGGCCTATTTACAGTTATTTTAGCACTTGTAAGATTTACAAGTACGCATCTACGCATCTGCTATCTATCAGCGTCTGTGTTTCCCGTAAACTATAATCTGAACGTCTTCAAGTCGAGAGAGAATAGGTATCTTCTAGGCAAGCATACTCCATCCTCGACCGTGTCGACACTTACCACCAGGTGAGACTGCGGTCAAATGTTTGCCTATTCTGCAATAAAAAAAAAAAAACTTACATGCTTTATGTAAATAGGTACAATATTTATCTCTAATAATCAATCAGCGCTTATAAAAACAGGTGGTGTTAGATGACACACTTAATCAAAATTTGTTTAGTCGATTTTTAACTCAATTTTATCATTATTTTAATATGGCACTGTTATCTAGGTACGTAAATAAAAAACTATGGCATTAATCTTTTACTATACTTACTACAGTATCGGATAAATTTCCGTAAATTATCAGCTGTTCATTGAATCGGGAATTTGAGAATCTGGTTATCGGATCCTATCGGAAACTTTACGGATTCAACAGGTTTCCTAAATTCGTGAATTGAGGTAATACTAATGTATTATCGATGCGTTAATTATAACAAAGGGGTATTTTTATCCGTATTCAAAATAATTGCGTACCATGATTTTTTGAAAGTTTTCTTTGTTCTGTTGTATATTAATGAAGAGTGTAAAGTATGCTGAAAACGGCTGGAGACACTGGATGAGGATGATGAGGGCTCAGTGGCGTTCACTGGGAGAGACGTACGTCGAGCTGATGACGAATATACGCTGATGATGATTTACCTATCTATTGCGGATATTTTTGATCCAATGAGCTTCTCCACGTGGCTTCTTTTTTGCGCCGATCTAATACATAGTGTCATCTGTCAATCGTTGTAGTTAAACACTTGTTTGTACAACCATGATGGGATTAACTTACCTTGCATGGATAGTGATACGTACCTAAGTGGGAGCAGGGCCGTTACAAGGTCGAAACTTTCGAGGGTGATTGCTCAGTATCATCAGCTTATATTCATCCATTGCTCGATGTAAGCCTCTCCTGGTGAATGTCACAGAGCCCGATCTTCCGGTATCCTTATCCAGTCACCGCCAGCCTTTTTCGATAAGTCGTCCCTCCACCTGCCGGCGGGCGTCCTTCACTACGCATGCCGAAACGCGGTCTTCACTCTAGAGCCTCGTCTATCCCGACAGCCGTAGAGATCTGGGGTACACTCTTCTGTAAGAGACCGGATGGGGAAGTAGACACACCGTTGCCAGATATTTATCCGCCTAGCAGTAGTGTGCAAACTAATGTGTTCCGGTTTGAAGGGCATTGTTTCCAGCGAAAGTATACTGGACATATGAGACTTTAGAGCCGATGCCTCAGGGTGACGAACGCAGTGCAGTGCCGCGCAGGATTATGCAATGCAGTGTTCTGGGTGGTGCTGTGACTGTTATGGGTAGGTGTAGCGCTTACCATGAGGTAAAAAAAAATAGAAAATGGTCAATTGTTTTGAATTTGTCGTTCAGGGGATAGTGTAAGCCCCCAAAATCCCCTTCTTAAGCGCCTGTGTTCAACTCATAAGGGGATTAAGTTACTTTATTGATAGGTGAGTGTATTATCACGCTTATCACGACAGATTTTTGTTCCATTAAGTGTCAGAGTTTACAACAATGATAAGGGAAGTGAACAATAAATTGTTTTTTGTATTTATTGGACTGGATTTTATCAGTGGTTTTGTTCCTAATATCTAAGGAATTTGTTAAGTAAAGGTATGATTATTTAATGAAATTAAAAACTTAGTCATATGTTAAATAGAATTTGTACGCTAAGTTGTGAAAATACCCGATGGAAATTACAATAGTATTAGCCTGTGATTTAAATGTTAAAAATTAAAATATCGCAGCTTTGATTTATTTATTATTTATTTACAGTTTAAAATAGTAAGTTTACAATAACAACCATAACGCTAACTATTTTATAAAATGTGTTAAGAATATATCTTCGATGTTTGCACAGACCCTTCAGACCGGAACACAGTAATGTTTGCACACTACTGCTTGGCGGATGAATATGTGGCAAAGGTGTGCTACTTCCCCAGGCTGTCTCTTGCAGAAGAGGCCTCCCACTACTTGGAGCTATCTTCTCTGACGGGCGTATTTCCGAAGCACTGGTGGAGTTAATGGAGTCATAATCTGAGCATAAGACAAGAGCACGTATAATTTACCCAAAATAGGGTATGAATAAGTATTTGTGGGTAATTTATAATCCATTTTACGCGTGGATTAGTTATATAAGATAGTGTAAACAGTATTTAAGTTGATGTTGATCCTATGCTGTCATTTAATCTGGATTAATATTTCACAATCACATTGAATTAAAAAGATAGTGTTATAAAGAAAAACATACGTTATCTATTGTGGAAATAAAAAAAATAATTAATTAAGTGTAACTTAGAGGTTATTAGTATTCATGTCCTAATGAGCAAAGCTTACTTAAATAAATTACGCGTCACAATCACATACATAAAACCTGACCCCTAACTAGGGTTCCTGTATCTAGGGAATCAGGAACTACGAGGACCATGGTCCTACAAACCCCCGGACCCAGAGCAAAAATGTGTATACATAAATCTTTGCCCTGTGTGGGAATCGAACCAGCAACCTCACGCTTCGCAGTTATCTCATCACGGAGCCATGGAGGCCGGTCGTATTTGTGGTAAATCAAAAACAAAATGCTCAAGACAAGAGTGAGGTGGAGGCTTAAATCAAAGGATTAGCAAGCTGAAGTGGCATTGGGCCGGTCACATCTCTAGAAGAACCGACAACCGATGGGGTAGACCAGTTCTAGAGTGGAGACCGTGTTTGGGCAAACGTAGTGTAGGACGCCCGCCGGCAAGGTGGTGTGACGACTTGCGGAAGACGGCTGGCTAGGACTGGATGAGGAAAGCTGAAGATCGGGCTCAGTGGTGTTCATTGGGAGAGGCCTGCGTCCAGCAGTGGATGAGTGTGGGCTGATAATGAGATAATTGAAAACCTAATAAAGTACCTGCCTATTTAGATTGAATCGGGAAACACTCAATTAAAACACCGCAAACACCAAAACAAAATCACAAAAGAAGTAAAACAAAGAACCGACCAATTTGCCAACTCCCGAACTCTGGAATCGGGTAAACTCCCCAATTGTCGACCGTTCAAAGCTAAACGCACAAAGAGTAAAAAGGGTTAAAAATACGCCCAGGCCAATTAATTAGAGACAATTAGCCGCCCTTCCTGAAGCAACAAAAGGTAGAAAAAGTCTCATTAATTACGGTAAACGGGTAAGGGGGAAGGGGGTAAGCTTTTCCTACCCCTTTTGTTTTGAGATCCATTTGAGAGACTAAGGGGAAGTTGCGGGATTTAATGTTTCGATGGTTTTGCGTAATTTTTGAAGTTTATTTTATCTATAATTTGCTTTATATTGCACTTCTTTTGAATAGTTGAAGAATGTGGAGATTGCTACGATGACGTAAACAAACGATAATTGGCTAAGCTATTGCAGTCATCCTTTTTAGTAATATGAACTGGATGTGTTAATATTTAAAGTCACTTTAAAAAGAGAACAAAAATTATTTGTTGCTAGAACAATTTAAGGAACATAATCGAATTTTGATGTTACAATTGGAAGCAGCGCAAGATTATAACCGGCACACCAGTCAGACATGCTAATACCATGTATAGTAAAAAATTGGTTGTCTGTAAAATTGGTTTACGAACGATATTTTAACGTGACAACGTCATGACAAAACATTGATGAAATGATTGCACACTTTCATGAATAAAATTTAATATTTTTTTATAATGTAAGAATAAATACTTGAAATTAAACTAGTAATCAGATTTTTAAAATGCAAGCATAATTCACATGTCAAGAAGAGAAGAGAGATAGATGCGGCGCAAGCGTACAATGAGCGTAACGGGACAACGCGACAACTTTTTCGTGCATGCAGCCGGCGTTCATCGATTTATTAGACGTTGTCACGTCAAAAAAATGTGTAATCTCTGTTTAATATCCAAATTATAAATAAATATAATGGGCTTCTAGTCCATAGGACTTTAGGCGTCTCAGCTTCGACCTTTTGTTTGGTTCGTTTTTTGCAAAAGCTCGTAATAATTACGGCCATGCGTCGTGTGGCCGCCTCACCGCAGTGGGCTGCGTCTCTATAAGGTATCAAATCGGGTACATCGCTTCTAGCCACGTATAGCTACGTGGATACTAGGGCCCTCACCCGATAAATACCGATAAGACACTCCATATCTTATGCCCAAATAAGGTAACGAAAACTAAAGAAGATTATTTTTATTTTAGCTTATATTTCATCAGAATAATAGATGGTGATAACAATGCGTAGAATTATTTGTAGATATATTATAACTATCTTATCTATCGGAATAGGTAATTAATATATTAATCGTTATTATTGAACAAATAGCTTTGAATATTTTTGATTAGATTATTGTAACTACCGGTGGGTTGTTTTAAAAATAATGCGGACTAATTTTTATCTATGAATCTATTACCTAACTAACATAATATTAGGTTATACCAGGTGCGCCTCGCGGTTTCACCTGTGTTAACCATTATCCCATAGGAACCATTATTTTTACGGGCAAAAAGTTCTATTCTATTAAGGTGTCTGTGTACTAAACTTCATCAAAATCCGTTTAGCCGCTTTGGCGTGAAGAAGGAACAAACACACACACACAAACTTTCGCATTTATAATATACTAGCTGTGCCCTGGCACGCTTCGCTGTGGCACATTCGCACATTCGCTGATATGTCACTGATGAAAAAAATAGATAAAACCAATCCTTGATGCGGATTATATATCATGCTAAAATTTCAGCTCGATCGATGCAGAACTTTTTGAGTTTTTGAAGCGTACACAAACCAACATAACATTTTTATATATATAGAAGTGAGATGAAGGTATATTACTACCTATAATGCAGTATGTGATCCACCAATCCGCGCGGTTCTCTGTGCTGGATTATGACCTAATCCTTTTCGCAAAAGTGAGGGAAGACCCGTGCTGAGCAGTATGCAGATATGGGCGATGATGATAATTGGCTAATATAATGCTGTCTTGTACCTTTAAGGATTTTGTAGTTAGAATTTAGATTCGAACCCTATTTAGCTATATCAAAAACAAGTCAAAATGTTTATTCACAGGGGCCCTAAGAGGGCACTCATAAAAGTTGTCTATCACAAGATTCGGTATTACATCCAATCGAGAAGAACCGGCAAGAAGCTCGAACCGATGGAAATTTTGTTTAAAGAAAGGCAGTCTGTCCACAGAAAGCTTTTTCTTCAAATGATCCAACTTTACAATGCTATTTTGAAAATCTTGGGCAATTCCAAGATAAGTTATCTATACTATAAAATATAATATACATAGTTAACTTAGTTGCCTGTTAAAGTGAATTCTATAAACAGTCGTATTCTGAAATATACCTATTGATAAAGCTTTTAAATTCCCTTTTTTTACGTTTATTACCGGTGCTTCCGATTTCTTCGATATTAATTTTATTTTATACCTACCTAATGCTATAATTAAATACAATTTTAGTAACCATTTAAGCATTAGTGGTTCATTAAGAGGAATTAAGAGAAACAATCGTTTTCCAAACCAATTAAGCCCAGTTTCGTTACCAAAGGTTAAGCGATGTTAATATCTCTGTTACGACCGCATTGGAATCGCTGACAACCGTAGTTTTTATCTTGAAACTGAATACATTGCTTCTTTAGTTATGTGTATCATAGTTTTGAACCCTGAACAAGCAGCGGTGGTTGCTGAATGTGAGAAGTTGTGAGGGTAGGAAGTGGTGTCGGAGTAAAGGGCGGTGATTCGTTGGACAGCAGTGAGTTGAATCGATTGAGATAATGGCCGATTACTAAGTAAGCTGACAACCCTAAGGGACTAGTGTTGGGGTATTTTTTGTCGATATCGATATTATAAGTTTTTTTTACGTTTAAACTGATTACATCTGCGAGCGCTGTGGATTATGGAATTGATGATTCAAAATAATATATAATAGAATATAATAGAAATAGAAATAGAAAACTCTTTATTGTACACCAGAAACAAAAGTAAACATCGTACAGAAAAATTACAATAGGTAAACAAGGGTAGTACAATGGGCGGTCTTATTGCTGAAAGTGATACCTACTTACTCTCTTTCTAATAGTTACCTAACACTTTTTTTAAAATAACTGCTTACAAGAGTATAAAAATGATTTAAAAGCAGTTCCTTTACAGATTCAGTTACATACATTTTTACAAATTTTTAAACATATATATGATACGAAAATCTGACATATAGTCAAATTCTTCACGCTTCTTCTTCTTTTATTTTCTTCTAAATCTTATAGTTTTTGACCTTATTTTTAAATAATCTATCAAAAAAGATAAGAGACTCTAATTTTATAATAAAAAAAGGCCCAATTATTATTTTCATCGATAAAAAAAATCGAACCAAATTTAAGCACGTCCCTAAAATATATCCCACCAAGTGTTGTATTGATTTTGATTCTATTTTTATTCGGCCCACCTCTGCGTTGGAACGATGCCTTTTCGAATGTCACCCTAATGGGAGTGTACCTTTACTTCTGCCTACCTTTGTCATCCGGCCGGGTTAAATGGAGATGTCAGCATCTTTGTGACTCTTTTATTTAGATGAAAGGTTGCCGACGATGTGGTATTCTATGGCAGAGATAATTTTACAAATAAATAGATGTTTGTTTTCGTAGAATCTACTCTGAAGTTAACACCTACACTGAAGTAATGTTAAATATTATCATTGATAGATTGATAGATAACTCTATATTGACATCGAGATGAACAAAAACCCAGGAAGGATAGATGCAATGGGCGGTCTTTTCGCGTAAAGCGATCACTACCAGGCAACCAGGTTTGGTTGTATTAAGAATAAGAAGTCAGCAGACAATGGTGCTAATTCCGTTGTTACAAACTCAACCACCAAGCAGTAGTGTGCAAACATTACTGTGTTCCGGTTTAGCGAAATTAATGGGCATGTGAAACTTTAGAGTCGATGTGTCAGGGTGACGAGTACAGTGCCGCGCAGGATTAAGCAATGCAAAGTTCTGGGTGGCACTGTAAACGTTATGGGCAGGCGTAGCGCTTACCATCAGGTGAACGACTTGCTCGTCTCGTCAACCAATAATATTTAATTAAATCTATATAATAATTTTAGGACTGTCAAATAGGTTTTAATGTAGTTTGTACCATTGTGTGCTTATTTATGTGTAATGTGAATTATAAACCCATTAGACATTGATTTCATGGTTCGGAGAATATGTACACGTAGCTTTATAAAATTGCTATCTCCTTTATCAAGGTAAACTGTAAAATGGAGTTATCGGAAGGCGCGACTAGGCAAGGTGGGTAGGTAGATATGTACGACTAATTTGAAATTAGATAAGCTCATTGGTTCTAATGTATTAATAGAAAGGGATCTTGTGTAAAGGTATTAAAATAATTATAATGTGCTGACCTTTATGTTATACCTTTGACAAGTCAACCCTTAAAGATATACCACAGATAAAGCATGGATAATATCGAATTTGCTTTTAATAAACTTGTTTCGAGGTGGGCTGCTTGTCCTCTTGATGGTAACGATGACACGACTTATTCAATCTTTAGTTCATTCATTCGTTCGTTCATTCATTCGTTTGTTCATTCATTATTTTATATAACACTCATGTAGGTACATTCTTCATTCTTTCGTTTACGTGTGAGTAAACGAATGATCCATAGGGTCCAAGTACGAGGAAATTCTTTAAGCATTTTAAAAGCTCTTTAAGCATTTTTTCCTCGTGTAGTCGATTCCGCTAGTGACAAAAGGGCTGGCTCATTTCTCGCACAGAGAATAGCTATTGCTATTCAACGTGGAAATGCAGCCAGTGTTCTTGGTACCATGCCTCATGGACACCCTCTTTTTTTAGATTTTTAAGTTTTAGTTTTAGTTAGTTTTCTATTTCAATATTGTTATTTAAGTTCTGTCAACATTAAAAACGTTTATAAGTATAAACATAAAAACACAACCCTTGTTTGGGGAGTCGGATAAAAATGTGTTTAATAAAAATTTGACCCCCTCCTCGTCCTTGTCGCACAGGTGGTCACATTGGTGACAAAAAAGTGACGTAAAAAATTTACATCTAGAAAATATTTAACTAAAACAACAGTTCCGAAAATCCGATTTATTTACAACTATTAAAAAAAAATATTTTGTAAGATTTTGTAATGTGACGCCATGAGAGTGTATGACTCCTCTCACTCCTTGTCACACTATGTCACACTTGGTCTACCCCCTCCTCCCTTAATGTGTGACGCATTTATGGGTGGTCCCTTATTTGAAACAATAACTTGAAGTCTAAAATGCACAAATAATGCAATTCCTAAACTTAAAGATCATGAAATAAAAACTCCTTCCTACCATAGAAACAAAATTCCCCCCTTCCTAGTAGATATAACAGAAATAATTCAGGCCTAATGGTTTTGCTAAAATTTCGAGTTCCCATGAGGTTTCAGCTTTCATTATAAAAACGGAGCTTTTACCTTAGGGAAATACCACATAGAAGTTTAACATTTCCATTTTATTATATTTAGAGGAGCCTTAAAAGTTTTTGATTTTGATTATAATTTATTATGTGTTTCTTTTTCTACACAGTCTTATGTTTCTAAAACAACGATATATATCATCATCATCATCATCATCAACCCATAACGTCCCACTGCTGGGCACGGGTCTCCCCTCACTTTCCTGAGGAGGGTTAGGCCATAATCCACCACAGGCGCTCGGTCCAGTTTTTATTTTATTTTTTTTATTCTGCAATTAGAAAAAGGAAAACACTGTGAGGAAACCCACACACCTACTCGAGAATTATTTCAAAATAAGGTATGTTATCCGCAATCCGGACCGGGCCGCCGCGGTGGTTTACGGCCTAATCGTTCCCGCGAAAGTGAGACCCGTGCCCAGCAGTGGGTCGATATGGGTTAATGATTATGTATTACATATGGCATCACGCTTCATCATGTGATTGAACTGCTCTCATCTCGTTACTTGGCTATAACTAACCAAAAAAATCTACGTTATTTCTCATTAAACCTATCCCTGAGCCAATTTTGATTGTGTTTTATATGTTAATTGTCCATATCGACAGTAGGACAATAAACTAGAGTGCATAATATACTTCGGGTCCGAATGAGCGATTAAGTCGTTTGACGTGGAGGCACAATAAACAGCGGTTAACGGCCGATAGACTTTATTTATTGATTGCCGGTTAGCGAAGGAATGTGCTGTAAAAACGGCCTCTGCCGGTGACTCATTTTGATGCGATTTGAGGTTGAATCGGGTTTGTTGACAATTTTTTTGCACACTGTACAGTCTAATTACTATGTTACGTAAAATACACGCGAGAAAATCTGTAGTGAGAGGCTTCTTCTGCAAGAGACCGCCTGGGGAAGATTTTGCCAGATATTCATCCGCCAAGCAGTAATGTGCAAACTACTGTGTTCCAGTTTGAAAGGCACTGTTTCCAGCGAAATTACTAGGCATATGAGACTTTAGAGCCGATGTCTCAGGGTGACGAGCGCAGTGCCGCGCAGGATTATGCAATGCAGTGTTTTGGGTGGTACTGTGACTGTTATGGGTAGGCGTAGCGCTTACCGTCAGGTGAATGACTTGCTCGTCTCGTTGCTCAGTCAAATAAAAAAAACAATTATTCCACACAAAATTAAAATGTAGACCACGCAACTATTACGTGATACTTAAACTTAAAAAACGTATAAATAACGTTTAGGAAGCAATAACAAAGAAACTACTACAAAGCAAATATTCCGAGAAACCGAAACGAGTGGAACTTAACGAGCAAATAAAAGTGCGTCATAAAATTTAAGTTATACTTAAGTTATGCTTAATAGTATTTTGGTAGCTATGTTATAAGTAATGTGTAACTTGGGAATGAGTAATATATCGCGTCGAGTATATCTGATATAACTTGGGAATACAGGGTGTTGCCTTTATTTCCTGTTTTTGATATTTATAATATTTATTTATGTTATAAAGGCCAGGCCCTGTTCCTAATATTTTTTATTTGACTAAGTGACGAGACGTGCAAGACGTTCACCTAATTATAAGCGCTAAGCCTGCCCATAACAGTTACAGCGCCACCCAGAACTTTGCATTGCATAATCCTGCGCGGCACTCCACTGCGCTCGTCACTCTGAGACATCGGCTGTAAAGTCTCATACCTATGCCCAGTAGTATTTTCTTTATTTATACAAAAGAATCAAACATATCACAAATAACGCAGTTTTTAATAATAATTTCTGTAGCTAATTAATATTTATTAGTAAGTATTATTACTCTGTTAGCCACATTGCAAGAATTGTTTTAAACAAACTCAAACAATCTCATTATAATATTATAAAAGGGAAAGTTGGTATGTTGGCGCGTTTGTGTGTTTGCCTCTATTCACGCCAAAATGACTGATTATTATAAGATATATAAAGATAATATTTTTGACGTGACAACGTCTAATAAATCGATAAACGCTGGCTGCGAAAAAGTTGACACATTGTCCCGTAACGCTCATTGTACGCTTGCGCCGCATCTATCTCTCTTCTCTTCTTGACATGTTCTTCACTTCTAGCATTTAAAAATCTGATTATTAGTATAATTTCAAGTATTGATCCTTTTATTATTAAAAAAGGATTCAATTTTATTCATAAAAGTATGCAATCATTTCATCAATGTTTTGTTATGACGTTGTAACGTTAAAATATCGTCCGTAAACCAACTTTACAGACAACCAAGTTTTTCTACAACTTATATTATTACAGCACCCTGTACACACTCGACAATAAACCAGCCTATTAAAACAGAAAGCATTAGATCGAGGGACGAATGTCATAATCTCACGATACAGTCGACGTTAAGTTACGACCTCAGCTAAGTGAGGCGTTAACTTAGCCGAGGATTCGCTGTAATTGTACTTAACTTTAACCTCAGATTAACTGAACAAATTCATTTTTAATCTATATTGTATGCGTGATGTCTAGTCGTAGTTGTAATTAGAAGTTTCAATAGATTTTTTTTCATAAATTTATAATTATTGCATATATTTGTATAAATTTAAAATTTACATTGACATAATTTTAAAAATTGACATTATACTATTATTTAATTTGGTTCATTTGGTGGGGAATGACATTTGATATTATTATTTTATTATATATTTCTTTTTCGGCCATCTCTCCAAAATTTTGTACGCCTAATTAGGCAAAACATGTTTGTACATTTACTTAGAATTTTATAAGATCTTGCATGCATTGTTATTTAATTACTGTACCTATGCATGTAAACGCACGTGTTTATGCAAATAAATGAATCTTTATCTTTATTGCAAGTGCACGTGGTTCGCGATTGACAAATAAGTAAAGGGCACCCCACGTTATTTAACCCTATTTTTTTAAACGTAAGAAGAAGCCTGAAAAGTGCATTATATAGATAACTAGCTGTGCCCCGCGGTTTCACTCGCGTAGTTCCTGTTCCCGCAGGAATATGGGGATAAAATATAGCCTATGTTACTCGCTGTCAATGTAGCTTTCCATTAGAGAAATATTTTTTTAAATCGGTGCAGTGGTTAAGCCGAAACTTTACATATTCCTATACATACTTTCATCCCCTATATTTATTTTACCCCTCAAGGGTAAAGTTTTACAAACTTTGAATGCCAAATTTATTTATATCTAATCAAAAGCCTATAAAATAAATTTCAAGCTTCTAGCTTCAAAAATGACGATACTTCCATACAAACTTTCATCCCCTATTTCAAACCCTTACAATGCATTTTTCGCGATAAAAAGTAGCCTATGTCCTTCCCTAGGCTCTAGACTATCTCTGTACCAAATTTCATTTCAATCGGTTCAGTAGTTCAGGCGTGAAAGAGCAACAGACAGAGTTACTTTCGCATTTATAACATAAGTAAGGATTTAATAGAAATCCTTAGTGTTTTCTTCTCTAACTAACGTATTTCCGAAGCAACGGTAGAGTTAAATGTTATTTCTTTTCCTATGCGAGTTTCAGCCCTGAATCAACATTTGAACTTTCCTCTTCAAACTCGAAGTTTAGTTACTTAGTGAAGTTAAGTTTAAGAGTTTTATTTTTTTCATAGCTCGTGAGATTGAAATTCTTGACTTGTAATAATTATTTGAGATAGAAAACCGACATAAAAATTAATTTAATAATAGACACCTCTGAAAAGTCACAGGACAGCAAAATATGCAATTTTGTTTACTTGGATGACACATTTTTTCCATTTTGATTTAAAAATCCAACTAAAAATCTGTTTTTTTTTTCTGATAGGTATAATTGTATGCAATTTTGTTTACTTGGATGACACATTTTTTCCATTTTGATTTAAAAATCCAACTAAAAATCTGTTTTTTTTTTCTGATAGGTATAATTAATTGTATGCAATTTTGTTTACTTGGATGACACATTTTTTCCAGTTGTTTTGATTTAAAAATCCAACTAAAAATCTGATTTTTCTGATAGGTATAATTGACAGGCCATTCCTATGATTATAATAAACAATAAAGAATAAATTAATGCACGCAGTATTTTATCATATTAGTAATTTATCATATGCTAGCAGCGATCCGCGGTTCCGCCTGCGTTAGTTACTATCCCACAAGAACCGTTAATTTTTACGGGATAAAAAGTATCCTATGATATATTCCAGGACCTAAAGTTAGTATATTGTATACTAAATTTCATGCAGTGTAGCCAACCTAAGTTCGTCAGACGTTTCAAAAATAACAGGGACCGATTTAGGATCCCCTTACACGTGTGGCCTAATGCACAAAAAAAAAACACCAGACTCGTTAACCGATCCAATATCGCCGAAGCATACTAACATTCTTCCTATTAAGCTGCTGGATCGTAATAAAAAACTAATCCCCTTTTCAAACAATTAAGAAGGGGCAATTAAAACACCCATTTAGTTAATCGTCTTTTAAAAAAACATATGAAAAAAGCCAAACGGCCCGAAGATGTCTTTATAATGTGTACTTAATTTTTTGTCATCCTGAGACGGGTTTCTATAACATTTAAGAGCCTCTGGGGCTCACGTGTTGTTTATGGGTTGCGTTCTGAGATTGTATTTGGATGTCCAAATGTGGTTTGACGATGCGCATATTTGGATTTGGATGCATGTGTGTCTTCAAGAATGTTCAAAGAAATTTAGTAAGGAGGTTACCTACATAGATAGAAATATTAAACATGACAAACTAAACGTGTACCTAAACAAAATTTCAGCTCAATCGATTAAAGATGTCTACTTCAAAATTGAGTTCAAAGATTCCACTCTAACAAACATACTTACATACATTGCAAGTTAAATAAAAGCTTTTAATATTGGTTCATTTTATTTCCAAGTGTAGCACTTTGCTCATCTCTGGATGGACAATTGTTCTATGAGTGAACACTGTTTAAGGCTATGCACTGTACCTATTATTGAATCCATGAATTATATCTAAGCTGTTAGATTTCCGTGCATAAAAAAAATTGAAAAAAAAAATGAGTTCTTCTTTAAACCATGTCACCTTTTTTTTATTATTGCAGAATTAGCAAGCATTTGACCACAGTTTCACCTGTTGGTAAGTGTCGACACGGTCGATGATGGAGCATGCTTGCCTAGAAGATGCCTACTCACTCTCGACTTGAAGACTTTAAGATTATAGTTTCGTTTTTGTTTCTTTTTTTGTAAATGTATGATGTTTTCATATTAAGTAAAATGTTTAAAAAAATCACAATTTGTGTAGAGGTCTTGGTGTAGTGTGTAGACCAAACAGGGCAGGCGACACGGCTGAGTGTTTTTTTTTTTTTTTTTTTTTTTTTATTTTGTCGTTAACTCATCCCATAATTTACTAATGTTATATATACACATAGCTACTTTAGTTGAAGTAAAGCTTTTTTACGCACGCTTGCGAACGCAAGTTGAGAGGGAAATATAAGTTAGGGAAGATAGAATGAGAGAGAGAGAGTTACGTTTCGTATATTATTAAAATATCTATAATGAACATTTTTTTTGTAATAATATTTCTTTGAAGTTTTACTTCTACTATATGTTCCAGCTCACATTTCGCTTTTTGTTTTCCTATCCGTATATTTACTTATAAGTATTTAAATACTTGGACTGGGCCCCCGTGGTGGATAATGGCCTAACCCTCCTCACGAAAGTGAGGAGGTCCCAGCAGTGGGACGTTATGGGTTGATGATGATGATGATTTAAATACATTATGCCAATCTAGTAGTCTGTGGCTTGTGTATTTTTAATTGGTTTATGTTACAATAAGGCATTCTTTCTTGTTTTTTTTTTATTGACTGAGTGACGAGATGAGCAAGTCGTTCACTTCATGGTAAGCGCTACGCCTGCCCATAACAGTCACAGCACCACCCAGAACCCTGCATTGCATAATCCTGCGCGGCACTGCACTGCGTTCGTCACCCTGAGACATCAGTTCCAAAGTCTCATATGCCTAGTAATTTCACTGGCAACAATGCCCTTCAAACCGGAACACAGTAATGCTTGCACACTACTGCTTGGCGGGTGAATATCTGGCAAAGGTGTGGTACTTCCCCAAGCGGTCTCTCGCAGAAGAGGCTTCCCGCTACTACAGAATACGAGTATATCCATTCTATAACTGTCAGTTTTCTGCCTTCTAAGTAATGTTATATTGTAATTATGTTTTTTTATCTGTGTTTTATACATTTTGGTGTTATTAAAGAGTTATCTATCTATCTAATATCTAAAATATAGACTTTTCATTAAAACATTTCAACCATTTAAATATCAGTTACTTATCTATTAAGTTAAAAGCAGAACTAACCTAAGGACGATCGATTGTTAACAATATATAAAACTCAAAGGTATACTTCTATTTATATCTAATAAAGAACTCAGATTTACTTCCCAAAACTCTCGTAACTGTATCAAGTAGAAATTCCTCATAGCCTTAAGCTCATCCATCTTAAGCAGCTTAAAGGCCGGCTGGAAGCGGCCAGCAAATCAATCAAGCCTACTACAAAAAAAAAAGAAATAACGTAACGTTGTAACGTTTTTACACTGCCACAGATTAAATAACAGTTACGAACTAACACTGGAAGCTCGTTTTATAGTTTTTTGGATGATCAACTTTTTTTACACTTCAACTTGAAGCTTTTAACAACGCGTGAGCCGTATTCCTTAGAGGATAAGGTGAGGGTTGTACTTTTGTCAATTTTATGAGTTGTTTGTTATTGTGGTTTGTGTAAGGGTGCTAAAGTGTTTGTCGTCGCGTTATCGAGAGCAGGTAGGGGTGATAAAAATTAGTATAGGTAGGTATTTTGATATAAGTTGGGATTTTGTACGCGGAGAGAAGGCCTTTATAGGTGAGGTAGAGGGTAAGGTAGATATTCAACGACAAATAGTACTAAATATCATAAAAGGAGGTTTAGAATACGAATGCTTTTTTTTATATGACTGAGTGAGGAGACGACGTAAAGAATTTTTTTTATCAAATATTGTCATTTTAACTATCTGTATGTCAAATTTCATCAAAATCCGTTCAGTAGTTTTTGCGTGAAAGAGTAACAAACATCCATCCATCCTCACAAAGTTTCACATTTATTTTAGTAGGATTAGTAAAATTAACGTTACCAATTTATTTCAATGACACTATAAGTATTAAAAAATGCAAAAATAACAATCAATTAACTTTTTCAGTTAGCACTTGTGTACTAAAAAAAATTGGAAAAAAACATATCGAGATGACTGTAGAAAACGTAGCACCCGTGTAGCTCCTCGCTACGCCGTAGAGGCAATTACGTAACGAAAATCTCTACGCTTGTAACGGAGACAACGCGCTGTTTATTAATAATTCATTAATTTATTTATTTATAAGTTGTTAATAGTAAATAATTTTTAGTAAGGAATATTTTTACTAATTTCTTTAACTGAATAAAACATAAAATATTGTATACAATACAAGTCACTTTTTTTTTTAAAGAAAAAAGTTAAAAATACTTAAGAATTTATTAGATAGGTGTACCTTAATAGAGTTTTAATACCACATAGGATCTTATAGAGAGCTGATTAAATATAAAGTTCAAGCATAGAACAAACTCTATTTTCTCGTCTCGTCACACAGTCAAATAAAAAAAAAAAACTATCTATTATTAATTTATTATATACTATTTTGAAGCAATATTCTAAAGACTTTTAAAGGTTATAAAACTCGTAAAACGTCAACGTGAAACAATGTAACAGAAGCCTAACTTTCTACGAACGCCTATTCCTAAGCACCTAAGGGTGTAACTCATGACGCGTCATAATTCCGTGTCAGTTAATACGCGCGTAACGTTAATATCGGGTGGGTACATAGCAATAGCATTGCGATGTGATGCCAACGCACACAATTAAACGGTGCGGGACGTACGCGTTAGTAGGGTGCGCGGTTAACGTATTTCATCATCATCATCTTCGACCCATATCGTCCCACTGCTGAGCACGGGTCTCCCCTCACTTTCATGCGGAGGGTTAGGCCATACTCCACCACAGGGGCCCAATCCAGATTGGTGGATCACCTACCTACCTCTGAAATAATTAACGTATTTAATATTCTTAAATTCCAATCAGTTCCTCAGATCATAGCGTTCAAACAAACAAACAAACTCTTCAGCTTTATATATTAGTATAGATTATTTAAGTGAAACTTCTAATGCGACTTCCAACAAGGTTGCGTTAAACGTTTAACGCTCCTGAGGAGGGGGAATAGAAAGAGACAGAGCGAGAGTGATAGCGTGGCAATTGAACGCATGCGCAATACAGTTACAATTTGACTTTTAGATTGTATTTTATTTTATTTGATGCAGTTTTTGCATGAAATATTGAAAAAATAGAACTCAAACATTTCGCATCTCACTTTAGTTATCATAATCCCATTGTAAATGTTATAGATTTGGATATTTCTCCACTCGAGAATGATAAGTAAAAGATGCGATCAATTGTGAATTGTAAGCAATGTTAATAAAGTTTGTCTTAAAGAAACAATATGATTTTACTAAAAATCAATTTCTGAATGAAAATAGGAATATTTTCATTCCCACATTACGAAGTTTCACTTCATTGTACCATATTTTTAAGCTTCATCATGGGAATGGCTCCAGTATTCATTTGGAACGGGGCCTTTTGCGCTGCGGTCTGAATGTGGTGCGAAATACTCCATTCAAAAATGTGGGTTGATAAGCACTGCGATTAGACCTGCCGCAGTAGCCATGATAACATTGATAACACAGTTTAATAACACTTCCGGCGCTTAGTTATTTTATTAAGAAACACTGTGTGTAATAGGCCGATGGTGATGATGGATGATGACGAAGCTTGGTGAAAATTCTGTTGCTAAGCTCTGAAGGCTTGTGTCCCAGTAGTGGGAATCAAATAGGTCAATGGTGATGATCGTAAATTGCCAAAATCACTCTTAAAGACTTATATCCTAGCAGTGGGAACGAAATATTTATTTATTTATTTAGGCACACATAACAGAACACTCTCACTCTCATATTGCAAGCATAAAATAGGTACAATTAGTTTAGTGCTGGACAGTGTCCCAAAAGATGCGTACACAGTATGACAGAAATTTGAAAACAGTTAACATCGAGGAAAATTATTAAAAAAGAAAAAAACAAAAATCTTTGAAGATAAAACTATACAAGATTACAATTATGACTTAAAATTATTAATATTAAACTTATAATAAGACAATACAGACGCTGTTTTCACTGCCTCACAGTGAAGACACGCGTTAGTGCATTAATTAATTAACAACATTTTAGCCACCTCTCAGAAGAAAGAATAGCCAAAATTTCTTTTTTAAATTTATATAGGTTGTCATTAAATAGGTCAATGGTGATGATGATGATGATGAGGAATCACTCGTCTCTGCAGTAGGAATATAAATAGGCCGACAACTCGTGTCCCAATAAAAGAAACGTATTAAGCCGCCGACACATTTGTCTGACGTGTCGTGTCGTGATGCATCAAAAAGGGTATCGGTTTCATTATTTATTTATTTATTTATTTATTTATTTATTTATATAATTAAAACGGTTTATACCAATTACATTAATTATTTACATATAATAGTAAAATACAGTACACAATTTCACACAATCATTCATTCTTCTCACAATAATCCAAACACTCCGACAAGATACTCTTCCATCCATCCGCAAACAAACATACATTCAATATGGTGGCGATGCTATGCTATGCTATTGTGGAAGCTCCGATGCAGTGTGTTGTGACGGCTTATGTAAATGTATGACACCGAAACCTATCTGATGCATCACGACACGACACGTCAGACAAATGTGTTTGTAGCTTTATTCTGACGATGATGGCTATGATGAAGATGCAAAGGGGACCAGAATTCAACAAAAAGTTAAAATCTAGGTTGCTAACGCAAAGTTTATAATTAAAAAAAAAAAATTAAACTATAATAATTAGTACGCCCTACCCCTATCTACCCTACTAACGAAAAATGTTTTTTACTGTCCATCCAAAGGTTGTCTGGAAGAAATCGCTTTCAGCGATAAGACCGACCATTGTACTACCCTTGTTTACCTATTGTAATTTTTCTGTACTGTGTTTGTTTTTGTTTCTGGTGTACAATAAAGAGTTTTCTATTCTATTCTATTAGTATTTTAAATTCTTAACAATGTATTTAAAATGTGGTTTAGAATCAGAAACAGATTTTTTTTTTCAACTATTTTGTTTTTATAATTTTATTTAGTGTATAAGTAAGTTAATTCATGTGCGCCCGAAATGGGCAAATTGTTGAAACTTCTCATTGTAATAACAGCAGCTTATGTACACAATTTATACAATTAAAATATTCTGATTCTGATGATAATGACGTTAGCAGTAAAATCTGACGTTTTCGAAGGTTTGTGTCCGAGCAGTGAGAACAAAGCAGGATGACGCCGGTGACGCTTGCTGTAAGCTCCAAGCAGCGCTCCCTGTCCAGCCGCGCAGGCTGTCCCGTGTCCTACGCTCGCTAGTGTGCGCTGCGCCAGTGTGCGTCCTGTAATAGAGCGATGACGTGATTTCCTGCGCTGAGTTATTGCTACTGTACCGCCGCTAAATGGTTCCGGTGACGTAACATTTGCAAGGGGAGGTGGAATATTAGTTTTCGTTTTAATGTTTTATTTTTATTTTTCTGAGTGACGAGCGTGCAATTCGTTCACCTGATTGTAAGCACTATGTCTGCCCATAACAGGCACAGCACCACCCGGAACTCTGCATTACTCCTTTAAGAAAGTTTTCTCTTGTTTTAAAGTTGGTATAATTTATGGTTAGTCACATTAGTACCTATTAACATAGTTATTAGTTTCCGATATCCCGTTCCCAATATTACTGTGTTTTTCTTTCCTCCAAATTGTTTGGTGAAGTTTTCTTGCAATATACATCTAGGCATAAAACTGTATACACTTTTAATTTTGTCCTGCTTATGTAACATTTTTAAAACAATAATTATTAGGTAAAAACATAAAAACCCCTTTGGAGCAATCGAGCAAAAAAAAGTTAAATCATGACGTTGAGCATAACTTTAGTTATAACTTTAAATTGAGCTTAGAAATGTATCATATTTTAGTTTTATTTAATAATTTAGATAATGTTATTGAATTAAGTAAATAATCAATTTGTCGAGAAAGCTTAAAATCTATTGATACCTCAAAGATAACACCTAATGCTGATTTATTTATGAGATAATGATTAGAAACCTAATTAAATAACCTGGTTTTGTGATAGATAATTTATTTCACTTATTAAAAACATTTTCAGTAGATAATATCACTTGCTATTATCTCCAAAATTTATTATATAAATATAATCAAGTAAATCGTCCATGCTATCGATACTAATACATAAAAAATGATAATAATTATTGAACAATTACTGATTACTAGTTGTTTTATCTGCAAATTGACGCATTATTGAGGTCGGTTTTATTGTTAATTGCTTTTTAATATCTAACATAATCTTCTGGGCTTAAGGTGTGGATAGTAATTATGAATTGAACTTCAGTTTCTGTTATAATGAAGGTTTAATTTTTTTTTATAAACTTTAATTAAAAAATAAACTTCGTATAAATAAAAAAGTTTTGTTAAGCTGATTGATAGTGGTAAGATAACTAGCACTTAATTTACTGCATTTTTACTGTTACTTTTTCTCTCAATAAATTTGTTACATCATTAAAACTAGACTAGTGGATGAGTTTAGATGATTTCCAATCATCATCATCATCAGCAACCCATATCATCCCACTGCTGAGCTCGGGTCTCCCCTCATTATTCATTAGGAGAATTAAGCCATATTCCACCATGGGGACCCGATCCGGATTGATGGATAACATACCTCCGAAATAATTCTCGGGTAGGTACGATGTAAATTAGGCAGTTTGGTTATACAATTTCTCGTGATTACAGGAATTGTCCCATAGATAAAAAACATGTAATATAATATACATTTCCCGTGACGTTTGCACAAAGTCACAGCATCCTGCCACCGAGGGGGTGGAGAAGGCAACAACTCATAAAATTAAGCGATTTGGATGTGAGTTAGTCTAACTGCGAGAATCGCCGCGTTAACAACCGATAGCTGTCCTCCTCGCACACGCCCACACGTGAATCTCACCGTGCACACACAAACCCACACACACGCACAACCGTCAAGAGCCGCCAGTACAACGTCATATCGCGAGGAACACGTTCCGTTTTCAAATCAAGGGATCGACATTCGCGCCATAATTTGATCGTTCGAAATTCGAGTGACTCTTCTTTACTTTTTTGTGTTTTTGTGCAGTGACCTCGAAACGGATTTGATACTTTTTGGTAAGTTGATTGTAATTGAGTGTGAGAAAATTTTTAAATGTTTGATTGATAAAAGTTGTTATGTAAACAAAGTGGATAGTTTCGGCTTTTGGGCAATTAACTCGTGGTTCTTGATTGACTGTTGATTTGATTTTAATTATTAATTGGTCTTTTAGTTTTTGGATGCACAGTTCTGTGTAATAAAAATCTAAAAATGTTAACGGATTGCTCTAACCGAACACGTTTCATCTTTTGATTGAACTAATGGGTGTGAAATTCAAGACGGTACATTAAACATAATCGCTAAAAGTGATACCAACCTTTTTTAAGTTGAAAATATTATGATTGCCTTTGACACTGACCACTAACAAAAAAAGAAAGAGTAGTTGCTATGGGTACAGAATTAATAACAATACAAAATGGGCGCGTAAGATTAAAAGATAAAAACTATGCGGTGACCTTTTAAAAGCTTTTCCAAGTTGTTGTTGAAAGTCATTCGGAAAATCGAAAATCGGGATATATCTATATTTTTACTCAGTAAAGTGACGAGCAAATCGTTCGATTGACAGTAAGCGCTACGCCTGCCCGTAAAAGTGACATTGCCGGCGAGAACTATACATTGCATAAACTTGCGTGGCACTGCACCGCGATAAAAAAAAATATTGTAGAAAATCTATTTTTCTATAATTATTAAGTACCACTGAATATTACATGTTTAATAATACGTGTTAATTCAAAACACGTCTCCATACGTTAGAGACACGTTCCCGTGCGTACGTATCTACATGTTTTCTGAAAATTGCTATAATATTGCAACCTTAAGGTGTTACATTTAGCTTATTGCAGGAAATTTAAATTATACGCAGTTTTTTTGTTTTTGGTGCTAGATCGGGAAACTATGGTAAATATTGTTGGAATTTGCGATAATCCTATATCATTGTTCACGTAATTTTGTAATGATATCTAACACATATTATGTCCCCGATTACTCAAATAAGCCAATAAACACTTCAATCATCGATTTAATATTTAATTGACTTATTTGAGAAATCCAGTGCATTAGTGTTTAATATCTCTACAATATAATATCATAAAAAATCATCTATTACTGTCACAAAATCAATTGTCAATTATAAATGAAGGTAACGAGCGCATTGCAGTGCCGCGCAAGATTATACAATGCAATGTTTTGGGTGGCACTGTAACTGTTACGGGCAGGCGTGGTGGCGCTTACCATTAGGTATACGACTTGCTCGTCTCGTTACTCAGTCAAGTAAAAATCAGTACTATGCTCTCACAAACCTAGACTCACAGCTAATACATAATATGGTTCTCACAAATCTTTACCCTAATATTATATTATGAAATAAAATTAACTCCGAGTAGGTACGACATTAGCATTCCCGACACATCTAGGTCTAGATCTAGATAGTCAGGATCTGAAGCACATGTCTGGGTCTTAGAATACGCGGAAGAAATATAGGCACATTTGCTTTAATGTCTTTTTTGGAGTTAGGTGCTAACAAAATTGCCAAAAATCACATTTGTATACCAAAAACTCAAAACATTACGGAAAGCCATCGTCCGATGTCCTAGTTATTCCTCTCCGTGCATGGTTGTCTGGAAGAGATTACAGGAAAAGCACAGGAATCTCGCACAGGAAAAGGAAACTCCATTAACTCTACCAGCGCTTCGGAAATACGCCCGTCAGAGAAGATAGCACCAAGAGTCAAGCAATAGATCTAAATTTCACAAAAAAATTAATGATATAAATATTAAATAGATATCTACAATCTAGACACATATCTATTTCGTAAAATCAGACTAGATTGTATGCAATAATGTAACGTACAAAGTTAACTGATTAACTGAAAAAACAAAACTTAGATAATTTTACTAAGCAATTAATTATGTAAAAGCGGTCGACTCTATTACAAATTATGAGCACTAAAACTAGAGAATATTCCAATATGCAATAAATAATCGTACCGTTAATATAAAGTATCAAGATAAGACTTTCACAATATATATTGATCAATTTCATTATCTTCATAAAACTATGTATAAATAATTAAATACATACACGTTTGTACCGCGCGTCCGCTTGCTTTTATGTTTTGTTATAAGTTACATGAATCACGTAACTTTTTATCACTTTCAACTGTTCTGTAGTAGGCATTTTTAATCGGCCTAATAAATAATTAACGAGCCCTTGCTTATCTAGGTGCCTATAGAAATAAGATAAATTGGTTCCAGTATTGTTATTTCATCGTGTCGATTATATTATAATTAGAATCAAATTATTTCTAACGCAACACTCGAATGTACCATCCGAAATAAAAGAGATAAGGATTTTTTTTTCAAGTAAAAGTACGCACGCTTGACTTGGGTAAGCTGGGGAATGCGTTACGAAAAATGTGATCGGGCGAGGCGAACGGAAGTTGAGAGGGAGATATAAGTTAGTGGAGATAGAAAGAGAGAGAGTTACGTTTCGTATATTTTTAAAAATATCTTTTACGTATTTTTTTTTTAATATTTTTTTTGGAAATCATTTTTGGTTGAAATTTTACTTCTAGGTACTACGTGTCCCTGCATACATTTTGTTTTGTTCTTCATAATTTTTTTTAGCGGGAAATCCAATATGTGACTTTTTTTTTCAAATTTGTATATCTTTGTGTTTTAAAGTGTAATATTGGTGGAATATTAAGCAATAAGTTATTGTTATTATAATTTAACGCGTACGGGTGTAGGCAAACGGTACAAATCCAAATACGCGCCAGTTGGTGTCATCTCCGAAGCTCTCACAAGATTTAACGAACTTTAAGTTGAACTATATCAAATATAGTCGCTAATTTCATTATCATGTAAAATAGTCGCTATGTTTAGGGCCAAAAACAAAAAAAAAACACTTAAAAATAATCATGATATCATGATTATTTCGCTTTCGGGTGAAGGAAAACATTGTAAAGAAACAAAGAGTTACTTATCGATCGAGCCCTCGTGGTGGATTATGGCCTAACCCTCCTCACGAAAGTGAGGGGAGACCCGTGCCCAGCAGTGGGACGTTATGGGTTGATGATGATTATTATTAAATTAATTATAATTGGTAATTAAGTACATGTCAATCTTAACCGCATGCGCGTTCCAAACATTGTTAAAGACCCTATCAAAATAAATTGTTTTGCGTTAGAGCAATTAAAATAAACTGATAAGATATCAATTATAAAAATTATACTACAATTATCTTTTTGTTATTAAAAGTAAGATACACTTTAATTATTAATCGGTTCAGGCGGGTATAAGCGGCGGTAGCCTAGTGGGAGAACGTCCGCCTTCCAAGCAGAAGGTCGTGAGTTCAAATCCCAGTGCAGGCACGTACCAATGTGTTTCTGTAAAACATATGTACATAATTATCACTCGCTTTTCGGTGAAGGAAACATCGTGAGGAAACCCACATACCGACCCGAGAATTATTTCGGAGGTAGGGATGTGATCCAACAATCCGGATCTGGCCCCCGTGGTGGACGATGGCCTAATCCTCTTCACGAAAGTGAGAGGAGACCCGTGCCCAGCAGTGGGACGTTATGGGTTGTTGATGATGATGATCAGGCGGATTTGTTCGGGACTCATCTATATTCCAAGTTATAATACAAATTATAATGGTTCTTTATAATTTAAAGATTTGTGAATATCGGCTGTAGTTTTCCTTTATTAATTTTATACTAATTAAGAATACGGGTCACGATCACATAATTATATAGATTCTGACCCAATTAGTATTTCCTGTAGGTATCTGGAGAATTGGGAACTATGAGGACTACAAATATCCAGAATTAGAGCAAATATTTGCGGTTCGCACATATCATTGTCTTGTGCGGAAATCGAACGGCATCACACTGACTATGGAGGACCATGGAGGCTGTCAAACTAAAAATATTATGTTATAAATGTAGTTGGTTTAAAGATTTAAATCTGTTACTTGGTAACGAGACGAGCAAGTCGTTCCCCTGATGGTAAGCAGTCGCAGTGGCGATGGCGCCCCGAACTTTATATTAAGTTATTTTTATTGTAAGGTACTTATGGTAATCATTTTCGCAGCTCTTAGCGGTGAACCATTTTAGGTACATTTTTAATTAAATAAAAGACTTACATTGTACTTTCTTTAATTACAAAGTTTTGTACATGTAACATACATTAGGATTAACTCAACTTAGGCAGGTAAGTGGAATGATAAATTGATGATTGTTAACTCAATTAACGTGCATGAACTGCAAGACAAGTCGTCGGTTTTATGAATAAAATATCTAGTAATGTTATCCACATAATCAATGCTGAAGAAGATAGCGTAGGAACCATTGATTTTAATTGAAATTGTGTTAATAAGTAATTAACGTACACAAACCCTTTTACAAAACCTGTTACAAAAAACAAAATTAAACCAGGTTAAAATTTTCAACAATTTTAGGATTAGAAGTTTTGATAGGACTCATAAAATTGGAGATTTTCATTATTTTGTCTTAAAGGAGATGTCCCGATTTTGGCCGAGTGTTAAGCATTTTCATCACCACCAAAATTATAAGGTATGAAACCTTGGTGCCAATTTTTGAACCTCATCGGATAACAAAACATCAACACAGAGGAAATTAGACATTTTGTTGAAATATGTCACCCGCAGAGATAAAAAAATCGACCCCTGACCATCAAAGAAAGTCAAACGACGCACGCTTTATGACCTGTCGCCTAGTCGGCCTGTTACATCACTCGTGTCCTGCCAACCAACAATAAAAAAAACAAGCGCGTTCCGGTCAATTATGTCCACCATTGATTATGATATAAACCGATCACGACAGCGGTGGCCACAAAGCACCGGAAGTGAGCCAGCTCAAGCCGGCGACTTGTGTGGGCTTTCATCTAAACTTTATATCGAAGCCATTCATAAAGTCCATTATCTTTTAACATCTTCGGAAACGCGAAAAAGCTAGTTTTCAAAGTTTTCCAAGTGTTAATAGCGGTACATTTCCTTTGCAGTTTCCTTTTTGATCTTGCTTTGATTTCGGTGAATTATTTAACGCGTTTTAATCTGTATTTGATGACAGCTGGCTTCAAAAGAGTTTTATTGGGAATGGTTGACAAGCTGCGAGGTGCTGCGGCTGACAGCTCTTGAAGTATTGCTGCTCTTTCTGGGTGTCCCAATTAGTTGGGATGGAGTAGGTATATCTTATGTTTATTAAGCAACTTCACAAAGGGAAAGGTTGTGAAAATTTTACTGTGGTCTTTGTGTGTTCTTATCTGGGAGCCTCATTTTTTTTTTTGACTGAGTGACGAGATGAGCAAGTCGTTCACCTGATGGTAAGCGCTACGCCTGCCCATAATGTATATTTCCGGGGTTTCAGAAACAATTTTGATGATACTTTTTAAATGAAATAGGTTACTTATAAATTTTATAAAAGTTATTTAAGCATTTTGAGTAGGTATATCAATTAAAATCGGTTTTTGGTTCGCAGAAATATCTTAGACTAGCTGCGCTTCGCGGTTTCACCCGGATAATTCAAGTTTTCCCGCAATAACTCTCTTAAATGCAATATATTCTCCACGTTTTTACCATATTCTTCATTTATGCTCCGCTCCTATTTATTATAGCATGATGTTATATAGCTTATAACAGTTCCTTGATAAATGGACTATACAACACAAAAAGAATTGTTCAATTCGGACCAGTAGTTCCTGAGATCCTAGCGTTCAAACAAACAAACTCTTCAGCTTTATATAGCTGTATTTATTAGAAAAGCTCGTGTACCAATCTGTATAATAATTTATAAAAGACAATATAGAATAAGGAAATAAGGGAACGTTTTAAAAAAAGCGTCTCATCATTAACACGTTCAGTGCTGAAAACACAACTGTCGTGTTTGTTGTATGGGAAAACACTATGGCGCGTGCAGAGCCGCACCCGTGGCAAAACAAGCAAATCGGCTCAGCAGTCAAAGTGTTAAAACTCTAGAACTATTAAATCAAATCCCTTTCATAGCTCTAAAATCAATATATTGCCATAAAATTGCTAGGCTACAATCAAGCTACCTAATCAACTTAAAAAATATAAAGAATGAGGCTGTATATTTAACTTAGTTTTAATTAAAGAGAACACGTTATACAACAAATTATTTAATTAATAGGTATTTAATAAACATTCCATATTCATGGACGAATCAAGCAACTAATTAAAATACTGCTAACTCTTTATTCTTGCATTGACGTCAATCAATCGACCGACATACTTAATTACTAATATCAGAACTAATCCATACTAAACCTTATTGTGGTAGCATACAGTTTAATTTATGGTTTAAATTATTAAAGGAAAATATCACATTTCAAAGACCGCACTAATAATTCGAGAAAGTCAGCGACTCCATCGACTATGCGCTCAATTAATGCTCTGAAAGGTCGATATTAAATTATTATCTAAATATGAGAGATGGTGGTCGAGATGTAACTTGCGAGCTTTGGAACCAGCGACACCGGGTTCGATTCTCGGCCCTGTACCTATGACTTTTCGTAAGTTATGTGCAAACGCACACTGGGCATATGAGACATTAGAGCCGATGTCTCAGGGTGACGGGCGCAGTGCAGTGCCGCGCAGGATTATGCAATGCGGAGTTCTGGGTGGTGATATTTTAAAAAGCATACAAATGTTACTCTCTCTTTCTATGTTCACTAATTTATATCTCCCTCTCAACTTCCGTTTGCCTCGCCCGATCACATTTTTCGTAACGCATTCACCAGCTTACTCCCCAAGTCCAACGTGCTTCAAGAAGTTTTACATCAAAAAGATTTCAAATAAAATATTAAAAAAAAAAATATTTTATAAGTAATTTAAAAAAATATACGAAACGTAACTCTCTCTCTTTCTATCTTCACTAACTTATACATCCCTCGCAATTTTCCATCGCCTCCCCCGATCACATTTTTCGTAACGCCTTTACCAGCTTACTCCCCAAATCAAGCGTGCGTAAAGAAGTTTCACTTCAAAAATTTATACAGAAAATAGCTGATAAATCCTATTTCATTCAAATTTGATGTAGTCAATGTTCAATGCTCTGTAACTGAAGGTCCGGATTCCTCGTTTTTTTAATTGGGGTACGAATACAGTTCAGTTGGCATATGTTTGTATGTATGTGTGTATGTGTGTTTGTTTGTAATCCTCACTCAATTGAGTACAGGATCAAAGCGGTTGGAGCATTGCTCGGTGGAGCTCACGGCACAGGTATCGAAACCCGAATTAACAATATCAAACCCGAGGTTAATAGGCGAGAAATATGAGGGTACATTAATTTCGTTTGTAAATGTTCGCAGAAATACAGATTATCATTACAAATGTTACATTTTATTCTGTACTTATTAAAAAAAACCTCAAATTATTTATTGTAAATAGGCAAAATATTGCACTTTAAAACAAAAGTTAAGTCAAAATATTATGATTTACGAAACTAATGATTACTATCTAATTAAGGTTTGAGTTTGAAAAAGGATATTTCCCTTTCAAGTGGCTATTTATTGGCTTTCTGGACTGGAATGCCTCGGCGTTCATAATTGATGATGATTTAATGAAGTCTGCGGTCCTTATAAATTCATGGTAAATATTTCCCTTTCTATTAAAAAAAGATGTAAAGTGCCCAGAAAAAAATATTGCAATTGCATCCTCACTGGATGCCAACCCTAACTTTACGTTCCAATAAAAATCAATCAGCATGCCCTTATGAGTTGATCCCGTACGTTGATGTGCGTTGATCTCTTATGTGTGCGTAAAGTTGGGTGGCCGAACATAGCATACTGTTATGTTCTCTACTTGTACCGTGGTAGGGTCGAAAATTGTGTTGCAATGGTGTTCTTTGTTTGGAGATATATTTCAGGTTTAGCGGGTGCTTTTTAGATGTATGATACAAATTGTATGTATGATACGAATTGTTGTTAATGGTTTGATTGTTTTAATCGGAAATCGATGGGGTGGACTCGAAATGTAAGCGTGCGAGGAAGAAGCAGTGAAGCGTGGCGAGAAGGAAAGAAGGGAAGAGAAGGGAAGCGTGTAAAGGGGTGCTTCTAAAGTGAAAACATAGTCGGATGAGAATTACAGGTGATTTATCATCATCATCTGTTCCGTCACAAATTTTCGTATTTATAATATTAGTGAATGTGAAAGAGTGTGTGTGTGTGTGTGTTTTTTCTTCTCGCTTACGCGTCTGGACGGATTTTGATGAAATTTAGTATCCAGACTTTAGGTATATATATTCATATTAGGATGCTTTTTATCCCGTAATAATTTACGTTCCTGTAGGATAAGAGTTAACGCGAGTAAAGCCGCGAGGCGCACCTGATTTATAATATTAATGGGATACATTTAATGTTATATACTTAGGTAGAGACTTATTTTGAACTAGCAGCGCCCTACGGTTTCACCCACGTTTGTTATTATCCCACAGGAACCGGTAATTTTTACGGTATAAAAGTATCCTGTGTTCTATTCCAGGACTTAATGTATCTATTATGTTAAATTTTATCCAAATCTCTTCAGCCATTTCGGCGTGAAGAGAGGACAAACACACAAAGATAGTGAGATTATTTTCTGAATTAGTGCAAAAATAGCTTAATTTAATAGCTTATAATATGATAAATACCTCATCGTAACAGCGAATAAGCGATATACTAAGTACGAAGGGTAGTTATCACAGGGAACCGATTGGATGATTATTTATAGATTGCTATAAAGTCCAAAATATATTAATCACCGTTACTTAACACGATCGATACTTATAAATCTATACTGATACTAGCTGCGCCCCGCGGTTTCACTCGCGTTGAGTATTATCTCATGGGAACCGTTATTTTTTACGGGATAATAAGAATCCTGTAAGAAGAGCGGTGGTAGCCTAGTGGGAGAACGTCCGCCTTCCAAGCAGAAGGTCGTCAGTTCAAATCCCAGTGCGGGCACGTACCAATGTGTTTCTTGTAAAACATATGTACGTTATTATCACTCGCTTTTCGGTGAAGGAAAACATCGTGAGGAAACTACCGAAAATTATTTCGGAGGTAGAATAGAATAGAATAGAATAGAAAAACACTTTATTGTACACCAGAAACAAAATTAAACACAGGTATGTGATCCACCAATCCGGATCTAGCCCCCGTGGTGGATTATGGCCTAATCCTCCTCACAAAAGTGAGGAGAGACCCGTGCCCAGCAGTGGGACGTTATGGGTTGATGATGATGAAAAATTGACGGATCTCATGCGATAATACTCAACGCGGGTGAAACCGCGGGGCGCAGCTAGTGGTGCATACTTAGATATGATATTATAGATACCTATCTTTTTAGATTTGTCCAAGGTAACGTGTTTAATTGCGCCATAATGTACTAAAATAGTCATAATATAAAATAATAAAGTAATTAATGACTAAACAATTACTTAATATATAAAGCTGAAGACTTTGTTTGTTTGTTTGAACGCTAGGATCTCAGGAACTACTGGTCCGAATCGAACAATTATTTTTGTGTTGAATAGTCCATTTATCGAGGAAGGTTATAGGCTATATAACATCACGCTACGACCAATAGGAGCGGAGCATCAATGAAGAATGTGGCAAAAACGGGGAAAATATATTGCTTTTAAGAGAGTTATTGTGGGAAAACTTGAATTATGCGGGTGAAACCGCAGGGCGCAACTAGTTTGTGATATAGGACGGCAATGCGTAATCTAATTTTCTTCTTTTTTTATGATTACCTTCTTGAGTTACGTGTCCCTTGTTTACGAGCTGCGCCCTGTGGTTTTACCTGCGTTCAGTATTATCCCACAGGAACCGTGATTTTTTACGGGATAAATAGTATATAGTTTGCCAAATATGCATCCGCTAAGCAGTAGTGTGAAAAAATAACTGCGTTTCGGTTTGAAGGGCGCTGTTTGCACAAAAACACTGGGCATATGAGACTTTAGAGCCGATGTCTCAGGGTGACGAGCGCACTGCAGTGCCGCGCGCAGCTGTTATGAGCAGGCGTAGCGCTTACCATCAGGTGAACGACATACTCGTCTCATGACTCAGTAAAAAAAGAAGTATCCTAGCATAAATTATCTGTGTGCCAAATTTCATCCAAATTCAGCCGTTTTTGCATGATTCAGTAACAAGTATCCAAACTTTCATATATAGTAGATAGGCTGGCGTTTGAAAATGGCTGACAGGTAACTTGTACGCTTTGCAATCCAACGACACCGGGTTCAATCCGCATAAATGCCTAACGTAAGTCGTGTGCGGATTTCCATCGCTCCATGCTTCGGAGGGCTGTCAGTCTCTATTGTTATCAAGTGATACTAGTAATATTAAGAAAGAAAAAACAAAAAAAAAATTAGAAAATTAAAAATGATTGCCAATTTCTTTCAGTGCAGAATTTGATCACGATATTAGCAATAGAATTATTTTTACAATAACCCATTTCCACCTAACTAAAGTACCAACACCACCACCCAACACCCAACAACACACAATTAAAGCCGTTTAACACTCAATAAGACGATCAAATAGAATAAACACCCAATAACCATTACAACCACGCACTAGCCATTAAACACAGAGGTACTGTCCGCTGAAAAAATATGTGGTACTTATCCACCCGCGCCCGACATAAAGTGTCGAATTAAAAAGAAAAGTGACGTAACGCAATCATGTACGGTGCTAGAAACACAAGTTTAAAGACATGCCAAACTTTTCATTATTATGAGGCCATCACTGTAAATCGTCATCATCATCAGCAGCCCATAATCCACTGTTGAGCACAGGTTTCCCCTCACTTTTGTGAGGACTTGACAGTGTTAGACCATAATCTACCACGGGGGCCCGGTCTCTCGGGTTTCCTCAAGATGTTTTCCTTCACTAAAAAGCGAGTGTTATGTTTTATAAGAAACACATGGTGCCTGCACTAGGATATGAACTCATGACCCTCTGTTTGGAAGGAGGACGTTCTCCCGCTAGGCTATCACCACTGTGAATACTGTTCCAATTATCATAATCATCTAAATCGATTGAGAATTATCCCTTACATAATAAGGAGATAATCGAAGCAACGTAAAAAATCGAATAGACAAACCTCCTTTGTTTTGAAATCGTTTTAATCATTACTAAAGCATAGATAACTTAAGTTTCTTGGTATTATAACTGTGTTATCATAGTTATTTAAATTATAATCCTAACATTGTCAACAGTATAAATAGATAACAATCTAATCCGATCACCGCCGACCGATCAGATTATTAGACCAATCATTTTGATGTGTATCATTTGTTTTTTTTATAGCTCACGGGTTGAACACGTAATTTTGCTGCTAACTGTACCCCTATTCTAAATGCTCTGATTCAGACTCAATCACACTCTAAATATCCATCTGCTTGTTACAGGAAGCAACATCAAACGATGCTACATCAAAAGCGATCCCAAGTGGAGTATTAAACGCTAAATCAATCATAAAAGTAAACATGCTATATGTGAAGCTACAGTAACACACATGAGCGACGACAAGAATAGAGACATGCAGACAGTAGTGTCATATGCCGCTGATTTAATAGAAGCGGATAGTAAGCTGGAACATAATGCTAACGACTCGGGCTACGACTGCGACAGGCTCAGTCCCGACGAGAAAATCAACGTCGATGACGACGAGAAAGAAGACCTAGTCATAGACCAAGAAGAATCTCACATAGAAACCGTGAATGTAGAAGAATCCAGCGAAATTGAAAGCAAAGAAGCCGAGTCGTGGCATCCTCATGTATACGGGAAGCCGCCGAAAAAGCCGACACCGCACACTATAGAATACATCTTAGGTCTATCGGTAGAGAAGAAGCCGAAAGTAAATCCGCTGATGAGCGTGAAGAGGTTCGAGAAGCATGTTAGCCAGGAGAAAAGTGCTCTAGTAAATGATGGTAAAAAAGTGATGAGTGTTCATAAGAATAGGCTGCAGGAACAGTTGCTGCAGAGGGGAGTGCGGACTAGTGACAGTGAGTTTGAGAAGGTGTACTTCCGGGAGGAACCTTTGAACCTATCAGTGCCTAAGTCGAAGGACTCGCCGGGCTGGAGTGCTGATGAAGAGAAGAACTGTAAAGGTGAGACTAATAATTAATGTTAAGACCGATAAGACCGCCCATTGTACTACCCTTGTTTACCTATTGTAATTCTTCTGTACTGTGTTTATTAATGTTTCTGGTGTACAATAAAGAGTTTTTCTATTCTATTCTATTCTACACACACTATTATCTTCAGTGTGTGTCATGTTCTTGACATGTCTTTCGATGTGTGCGTGTTCGTTGTTGTATGCACTTGTGTCAGATTAAATGATTTCTTTACATAGATAGATGGATAGATAGACAAACCCTTTATTGAAACACAACAGGAAATTTAAAAACTAATACAAATCAAATTAAACAATTAGTGTCACAATGGCTGGTCTTCTTTCATTCATTGTTTTCTTTGTTTCTTAATTATAGCTCAGTTTCTTTTATAGATTATTTTTTTATGTAAAGTTTTAACTGGTTGTTAATTTAATTCCAACCATAGTCAAAGTTGTTAAGTAAACATTTTATTCCTCTTTCAATTTCAAAGTTATAGTGGTCAAATTATTTCTATTTATTTAGGTCGAAGAAAGTTTATCAGCTCTTTCATCGAACTTGGAGACCTAACTGTGTGATCCTACTAATATTATAAATGCGAAACTTTGTGAGAATGGATGGATGGATGGATGGATGATTGTTCCTCTTTCACGCAAACACTACTGAACGGATTCGAACGAAATTTAGAACACGGATAGTTTATAACCAGGATTGAGTGATAGGGTACTTTTTATCCCGATAGTATGTTGGACGAAACGGGAACTATGCGGGTGAAACCGCGGGGCGCAGCTAATATAATATAATTACTGATGGATTAGTAATTGTGTGAATCGACTGCCTATATTACTATACCAATACAAATTGCAATAGCATTGAAAGTATAAAAGTCTTTGATAATCGTTAGCTTTTATCAAATTGACTATTGAGTAGTATCTATTGCCAAATGGTAGATTACTTCACTATCAGTTTATTATTTAAATGATTATATGAAACAGCGTATTAATTTGATGCTCATTCGCGACCTTCAAGGCCATTAGTAAATATTTTCATAATAATTATCAATATTAACATTATATAATCTGCAGAGGAATCACTGTGTGAGGTTCGGGAATTCCTACACGGATTATTGAAGGCATCAATTATGAGACTATTGCAGCTGTGATCAATGTTACTGATAAAATGGTTTTATCACTGATTGATTCGACTGAAATAATTTGAACACTAAGCCATGCCGTTTCGCGGTTAATGATTCCGTTATCCTCGTCAACCCATATCGTCCCACTGCTGAGCACGGGTCTCCCCTCACTTTCGTGAGGAGGGTTAGACCATAATCCACCAAGGTGGTCGGGTCTAGATTGGTGGATAACATATTATCGACTTCTGAAATAATTCTCGGGTTTTCCTTCACCGAAAAGCGCGTGATAATTGCGTACATTGCGAGCAACACATTGGTACGTGCCCGCACTGGGATTTGAACTCACGTCCTTCTCCTTGGAAGGCAGACGTTTTCCCACTAGGCTAACACCGCTTCCATTATAAGCACACGTTAATTAGATGACCCATGGGGTCTGCATGGGTTCATTCATTCATTCATTCATTTGTTGTTCTGTTTCCAAATACATTGTAAGGTCTTAAGATAATACAGCTTAGAATCTTACAACAACCCTGGTGGGCACTGAAGTATTTTCTATGAGGGTAGGACACATTAATTAACAAACATTAATATACAGAAAGTAGAAAACAAGAGCAAACGTAGTGTACATCCAGCCGTGTCATAAAAGCAATCTGCATTCATTGCCTTTTACTGTTCTACCGCCATCAAACTTCACATACGCCATCAAGACCGTCAGTACCCACAAACACCATCAAACCACCATCAATTAGTCACCATCGCCAGCCACCTCCCACGGGGTGCCGCGAACTACCTATCAACCAAATTTCTAATCACAGTAAATCGTAGCCAGTAGACCAAGTTAAGATAAACATTTATTAAAAAAACAAACCCGATTGATTGATAGCTTATGTCACTTTCATGATGATGACGAATCCAATGATACCCAATTTATTAATATGCGTCACGCTGTTTAGATTATAGGATCATACTTATATATCGCTCATTTGCGCAAATGTGTATGTACTGTACATTGATATGACCCAAAAACACGGTCTTCGTTTGGACAGTCTGATACAAAGGTAAGTCCAAATTCGAAACAATATCGCAACTCAGTTAAAAAAATATCCGTTTTCATCCTAAATTTCACGTTATGTAACAATATTATAAAGTTACTATAAAAAAGCCGTAGAACAAAATAAAAAAACAAACACAATATTTACTCTAACAAAGTTATCAGAGGTCAAGTTAGAGTTAATTTTACAATTTGGTCAAAGAAAGTTATAAAGCTTGGCCGTTTCTCAGAACTATAACCACAATGTATTATATAATATTTTGATATTGCATGCGCCTGTATTCGGAAAAGTTATTGAACTTAGAACTGATACAACATAAAATAAAATATTATGCCTATAGCGTTTGTGAATGCGGATGTTGTATTGTGTTCTGGTAGATATTAAAAATTCATGTTAGGAAACACTAATAGTCAAAGTCAAAAATGTAATTGGTTAATCCTTTTTTGGCCTTATGTTAACTTAGTTTAAGCCTATTTTTAAAATGTTTGTGCTGTTGGATTACTGAGATAAATAAAATAAAATAAAACAAGATATTTAAGACCTTTCTGCGTCTAATAAATAAAACTAGTCCCAACTTGTTCTACTGTAAAACAACTGTGGCACAAACACACCAATACTATAAACCGACCGAGTTGTAAATCAGAGTCAATTAGACGCGAGCTGCGCTATCGGTTTTAGTAAGGTAATCAGTCATGCGGACTCTCGGTGTTATTCCTCCGGGACGGGACAGTACCGGACTGTTTCCGGGCTTCGTACTAAAATCTCGTTAAGGCCCTTAGTCCCGTCAAAAGGGTACTTTCCGAAGCAAACTTCTTCCTCGTGGCTTGTTTTAAAAATTAGTTCAATAAATGTTCGAATTTATCAATTCAAGTACAACATTTCTTTTTATGTTTTTTTCAAATGATGTATTTAATAATATTTTTGTCTTAAGAATCTTTTTATGAGGACTACCAATTGGATTCAGTAACTTTACTTATATCTATGACACTGGATAAATAAACTTGATAGGAATTATATAATTCTTATGAACGAACAACGTAATTGGCTATTGTCGGCGCCTTAAATTCCCGAATAGATTTATAAAATTGTTAAGGTTAATAATAAGATTAATAAGTATTAGATTATTAACTGTTAATATTAGATCTATGAAATATTAACTCTAAAAAAAAATCTCTGAAATCGCTTTCAGCGATAATACCGCCCATTGTACTACCCTTGTTTACCTATTGTAATTCTTCTGTTCTGTGTTTATTTTTGTTTCTGGTGTACAATAAAGAGTTTTTCTATTCTATTCTAGTAAGTAGCTCTTGGCTTTTTCCTTTCCCCCTATATCCTTTACCATATCGCGTCACAATCGCGTATAAACCCTAACTCCCTGAATTTCCTGTATCTAGGGAATCTGGAACAAAAAAGGACATTTCCCTTTCAAGAAGTGACTCATGCCTGAATCTCGCACAGGAATTGAAAACTCCATTAACTCTACCAGTGCTTTGGAAATAAGCTTTCCTGGCGTTCTATCTCGTCCCTGACCCGTCCCTGATGGTGTAAACCGGTAATATATTTTTTACAACCGACAACAGTTGGCTTATGTTTTTTAACGAATAGCCTTACGACTGTTTGGAAGCGGTTTACGGCATTTGGTTAATTTCTGGAATTGAGTGCTCATTTGAGGTTATTGGTTGTACGTAAAGAGGCTATTGGAAGGAGAATTGAAAGCGTAAACAAATTGTTATTACAAGTACTATAATTTTTAATTCTTTCCCATCAAGAACCTGTTGTTTCTCTGTGTTTGATGGAGTATGCTGTTTATTATGTAGCTTCACCCGCGCAGTTTAACCCGCGTAGTTCCCGTTTTGTTCCACGGGAACATATTATCGGGATAAAAAGTACTCTATTACTCAATCCTGATTATAAACTATCTGTGTTCCAAATTTCATTCGAATCAGTTCAGTAGTTTTTGTGTGAAAGAGGAACAAACATCCATCCACCGATTCTCACAAACTTTCGCATTTATAATATTAGTAGAATAGGATAGAAGAATTAGTAGGATTCACAATTACACATACCATCATAAACATAACATGTTCAAAAATGCAAGCCTCACAATGCAGTTCTGTTATAAAGCTGTGAGATTTAATTTCGATCATAACTAATCATGCATATTTGTTTTCAGTTCAGATTCTATTAATCTTCAGTTAAATTATCAGCATAATAACTTAATCATTGTTTAGATAATGCAATTCGCAGACAACGATTCTATAGACAAGTCCATGCCGCATAACATTTGTTCGACTAATCGTTCAAAAATGTTGCCATATAAACAGTAGCACAAGTAGACGTGCCATCTAATCCTGGCAACTAATTGCAGATCGTTAACCCCCGGTTATTGTCCGTCAACCGTCGTCTATTTGTCAATCGCTGGGTTATTCTGGAAGTTCGGAGAAACGATTACTGTTCGGTACAGCTGGGCGCAGTAAGGGACGTACAGCAACGATAGATGGCTTAGGGTTCACAAACGTTAGTTTTATAGTTTCGGTTAGCTGACGGCCTCCGTGGCGTAGGGGGTGATGAGCTGGCTGAGAACCGTGAGGTTGCGGGTTCGATCCCTGCACAGGGCAAAAATTAGTGTGCATCACAAGTATTTGCTCTCAGCCTGGGTGTTTGTAGGTCCTCGTAGTTCCTGATTCCTTAGATACAAGGAATCCTTGTTAGGGGTTAGGATCTAGGTATGAGATTGTGACGCATTATTATTATAATAAAGTTTATGTAAGAAAGAGTGTTATTCGAGTTCTAACTCCTTTTAATGTCTCATTTCCAGACACAATACACAGATTTTTAATTATTGTCTCGTAGAATACTTGACATAATTTACGACTGGTACCGTTGCAATATTTAAAGCAGTCCGTCAATGCGTAATATAAAATGGAATGTCTTGAGTGAAAATCCTTTTAAATGTGAAAAAAAGTCAGTTGCCCATCTCATTAAAAAAGTGATTCATATTCAATTATTAGGTCAAATAGCACAAAACCATCACCTGTTAACTCCTAGGTTTTCCTAATCCTTCTTGGTAAATTTTGCCAATGTATCTTCTTTGACGTAGGAGTCCATACTGCGCGCTTTGTGTACTGTGATTTGATAGCCCTATCCTGCTTCGCATTGCTCTTGTTGCATTCATATCGTTGCGTTTTAATCGACCGTCAAACACTTGCATAGCATTTTGAGTCATTTTGAGCCTTAAGTTAGAGCCGTTAAGTTGGCATCCTTGCAGATTCGATTTCAAATCACGACCGACGTCCATATTCATAGAAACAGCTGGCCAAGATTAGGGCTGCTGCAACTGCCAGCCTGCCAAAGTATTTTTAGATAATAATTTATATGGATTAGCAATGTTAATGCGAGTTTAGTGTTGCCAGTCTCGATAGGGATTTATTCGATCTGTCAATCCAGGGCTGGATCGTTAGGGAATTTAGGTTATGTCTAATCTAATTTAGCAAGCTTACGATTCCTGTCAGATTGTAATATTTACTTACAAAATAATATGCATTTTATTGGTAGTATTTCTAATTGCGTTAATATTGCGTATTTAGATAGATAAACTAGCTGTATTATCTGTTATAGCTAATAAGATAGCGTTTATTATTCGATGTCATGCACGCCGGTGTAATGTGAACGCTAAACCGCGATAATTGAGCAATGTGCTAATTAACTTCTAATATCAGAACGCCCAAAACATGTGCTTAATCGAGCGTATTAAAATTTTAAAACAACGATTGGAAAGATGATTGAGATTATTGCATGATTGATGGCCACAGACAATCGATATTGTATCAATCAATCAAGAATTATCACTGTCTGAAATTCAATATTAACGGAATTCCATGAAGTCTGAACTCACTTTGTTTTTATTTACCTGATTAGCACTATATTCACGTGCTTCTTTTTTTTTTCGAAATATTAGTTTAGATATTGGAAGCTTTACCTGTCTTAATCTAACTTGTAGAAATAATAATATACTTTAATTTTGACGTCACAACGTCTAACAAATCGACGAATGCCGGCTGCATGCACGAAAAAGTTGGCACATTGTCCCGTTACGCTCATTGTACGCTTGCGCCGCATCTATCTCTCGTCTCTTCTTGACAGGTTAATTATTCTTGCATTATAAAAATCTGTTTACTAGTATAATTTCAAATATTTATTCTTTTATAAAAGTATGCAATCATTTCATCAATGTTTTGTTATGACGTTGTCACGTTAAAATATCGTCCGTAAACCAACTTTACAGACAATCATTTTTTTTATAAACACACTCTTTTCTCAAGAGATAATATTTTAGAGTAATAAAACAAATATCTCACATCAAAAGTAGTAGTTAATATAATCAGGCGTTATTTTGCGGAAATCCATAATCAATAAGATAATATAGAAATATATAGTTTTAATTCCGCCTAAGTACTTAGGCTTACTTAAGTACTTAAGTAGTAAGTTTACTTAAGTAGTTAAAATTAAAATTATATTGCAATTTTGTGCCAGCCAACAATTTGTAAAGTTATGTGAGCGTGCCAGCCCTGGCATCGTACGTATTTGCGCACAAGGACTGCGCGAGCGACGATGGCATAATTTGTTGAACCCTGTCCACTGCGCCTTGTTTAGTCTAGGATTAGGCATAAATCGGTGCTACTTCTGGACTGGATACTTGATCTTTGACTTTTTTGCCGTTTTGTCGTCGAGACTTCGTATTATTTTTGGACGGAATCAATTGGTTGAAGTCTGACTAAGTACGTGCACTGTCCAGGCTGGGATTAGGCATAAATTGGTGCTGTATCTGGAGAATGTTTGTCCAATGAGGTAGTGACAGTTTGTCAGTACGCTATTTTTAGGGTTCCGTACCTAAAGGGTAAAACGGGAACCTATTACTAAGACTCCGCTGTCTGTTTGTCACCAGACTGTATCTCATGGACCGTGATAGTCAAACAGTTGAAATTTTCACAGAATATTTAGTTGTGTAATTAATCGCTTTAAAATAAATAATTCAATTAAAATAATGTCGCTGTTTTTATATAGATAATGGTACGGAACCCTTCGTGCGCGAGTCCGACTCGCACTTGGCCGGTTTCTTTATATTTTCTTCATACATTCAGACAGTGTCAAGTAATCGAATCTGGGTATGGAATAGTGTTCATAATGGCAAATCTATTCAAATCGCAGACAACGTTACAATTTAGTAAAGTGATGGATACTTTACTGTAACTTCCTGGGGTAGTTTTGGAGAGAACAAAAAATTACACTTTTTAGTTTTGTATCATTCGCAATTTTATTCTAACACAACTAAGAAACACAGATTTAAAAAACAACGTCACATTGTTGGATTCCCGTTAGAAAAATTCAAAATATAAATCCGCCATTTTGTACCATAGACTTGAATGTTTTGTTTTATCCCTTTCATGTTACCGATTAGCGATGGCCACAAATAGAGACCCATAGTTTGTTTAATGGCGCTATTAAATTTTTATTTGTTTCTTTACAGCTTTATTGGTGGAATAATATTGTTAGGAATCTGGGATTTGGCTTTTTGGTTTTAAGAGCTTTCGCGTGACGTTTATGGTAACGACAGAGATAGTTATTAGTGGAGATGGTACCTACCTAAAACAAGCACGAGTAGGTTTTTTTATTTGACTGAGTGACGAGACGAGCACGTCGTTCACCTGATGGTAAGCGCTACGCCTGCCCATAAAAATCACAGCACCACCCAGAACTCTGCATTGCATAATACTGCGCGGCACTGCACTGCGCTCGTCACTGACCCTGACCCTGACCCACTGATTATTACCATTAGATGTTTCACATCAAACATAAAAAAAAAGTAAGTAAAAAAAAAAAAAAAGTTAAAAAAAAAGTTTTTGTCTTACGGGACCCTAATTCAAACAGCAAGGCAGCTTATTATTAATTATTTACCTAAAACAGTTTTGTTCATGAGACATAGTCCTAAGAACACTGGCTACATTCCCGCATTTGAATAATAAGAAAAGTACGAATGGATGAATTATCGCTAAGAGAAAATCTCTTCCGGACACACTGTTCCTCACTCGTCATATACCAGATATGCTGAACGCAAAGTGATTTACCATTAGTCTTTCTGGCGTACTCCCAGGGGTGACGTCGTGAAGATTAAAGTGGGTATGTGGCAACCCTACGGGACATACGTGGTTATTATAAGGTATATATCTATAGCTACTTGATATAATTAAAGCCAGTACAGTCGGCTTCAGAAACAACTGGACATATCCTAACTTCCATTTTAATTTTGCGCACGTAAAATAGCCTTTTTTCGTAAAATAGGAAATTAAATGTATAAAGATGTTCATATACCTTTTAAAAAAATATTTTAATGATAGGAAAGGCGTGATAGAAAGTCAGTTACATTTTATTTAACCCAATCAGCGATAAAATGACAATCACAACATAATTATTATGTAAAATTAGGAACTAAAGGATTACAAAGTCAGTTAGGTGTTAACGGTAACGTGCGGGGCGGGTGATTGTACGGGAGGAGCGGCGATGACGCTTGACGTTGTCTGCACGCTCTCCCGAGATGGCGCTGGCGGACGCATTATTTTGGCGGAAAGTAACGGCGGCGGCGTGGCATTGGTCGGCTGGTTCGCAGCGTTAGCGCGAAGATTTATAATTGGAGAAAATACTTTAACGGCTGTAAGAGTGAGCGCTACAGACTCCCCCTCCAGGTCGGAAGAACGTCCCGTTTCCGAACTGGAACCAATAATGCCTACAGTTTGATTAGGTTGCCGCAGCCTACCAGACTCCTGGACAGAACAGGAGCAATAGCGAGACCTAGAGTTGGTGAACGTGTAAACGGCGTTAGGTTTGAGCTACGGTACTTTCCTATGAAAGTATTAATAGAATGAAGTCGTAGGACTGACGATACGCTTGATAAAATAGGGTCCATTGCGTTTAGGTATAAATTTACGAGAGATACCTTAGGGAACGTTGCTCAAGTCGTGCGTTTCAACCAAGACCAAATCACCGACCTTGTGACTCAAAGCGGGGCGACGAGCGGCACCAGCTGTCCCCTTTAGCTGGTCTTGACACTGGTCAACGCGTTCTCGGAGGACCTGCAAGCTAATAAGAAATGATGACAAAACGGTGTTGCTCGTAAATCAGCGGCAGAGACCTGAGGAAGATCCAGTGAAACAGAGCAAACATTGCCAACAGTGTCGTTAACACATGCAGGTCTGCTCAATGTATCAACTAAGACATAGGATTTCCCCGGAGAATATTCAATGCGCAGGACATAAGACTGGAGCATAAGGACCCATCCAGCAAGACGGCCACTGGGCGTCTTAATGGTGAAGAGCCACCTAAGCGGCTGAAGATTGTTTTTCACAATATGAGGATGCCCGTTGATATAACTTCTAAACTTTTCTACAGCCCAAATAACAGCAAGAGCTTCATGCTCGGTTGTGGAATAATTCCTTTCAAAGAGACAGCTGGCATACTCTATAGGTCTCTCATCATGGCCTTCTCCTTGAAGCAATGCGGCTAACATAGCATAATTGCTGGCATCCTTGCGAAGGCGGAAAGGTTGGCTGTAGTTGACTTGGATAATTATCAGCACTTGGCATAATTTTAATATAAGGGTGTCAAAGGCACATTTTTGCTCTCTGTCCCATTTCCATAACTCATTTCTACGAGTGAGTTTGGTGAGCGGCTCAGCAATCTTTGCAAAGTCTTGAATAAACTTTCGAAACCATGAGCAGGTTTGCAAGAAAGATTTTAAATGTTTGACATTACCAGGTTCCTCCATGGACATGATGGCATCAATCTTCGAAGGGTCTGGTCTGATACCTTGAGGAGTTATTTCTTTCTTGGCAGGAGTTAGCTCATACGATGGGGCGGAAACTGGTGAAGGGTCACCAGTATCAATGCGGTGCTCAGCATGCGGGGTAGGGGCTCCCCCTGCTTCGAAGATATCCCGGTTCTGATGCGGAAGGTCGGCAAGTTGCAGCTGATGCTCAGGACTCAGCATTACACCTTCATCTTCACTCAGGACATCAGCAGTGGAGACCGTCGTGCATGACCTGGAAAATTCATTTTCCCACGGGTAAAATTCTTTATTGCCCGATAAACTCCATGTTGCAGAAGCAAAGTCGATCACGAGACCCACAGCATTTATAAAATCCATGCCAAGGAGTGTTTCATTACCCTTGGCATCGGGGAATATAATAAATTCCAATGAAACCGTTTTGTCTTTTATTTTGACAACAAGGTTAGTAATAAGAACGCGGCGCGTTCGGGAAGAACCATCAGCACATCTGATTCGCTGAGTCACTTCTTGACAGGGATGGTTCTTTTGAAGTAGTAGGCTGTAGAGAGAGGAGCCAACTACGCTCCCTCGTGCACCCGTATCTATTAAAGCCATACTTCTAGTATTTAATACTTCAATGCCTAGTATCGGCCTTCGATTGTCATGAGAATTTTCATCAATCTCTTGAAGACAATAATTTTTATTAAAAGTTCCAAATGGTTCACACATACCTGGATCAGCGATGAAGAACTCACAGTTTTGAGAGGAAGAAGAAGGTTCCATGACACTTCCGTCTCTCGAAGAATTCACGGACACATTAAGCATCCGGTCGGGATCAAAGGCTGGTAGAACTGGACACGAGGGCGAAGACCTAGAATTCACACAATCAGTAACATTGTCCTGAGGTGCGGAGACCCTACGCTGAGGTAGGTTTGTGGTACGATCACCTGTGACAGTCGAATGGGAATCAAAACCATTAGCTGCAAAAACAGGTGCATGTCCACTAAAATTCACGGTGACCCTGTCTAAATTGGAACAATGTGGCGACTTGTCCCCGGTTAAAACACACTGACTTGAGCAAAAATCCTCTGGCAAAACATTAATAAAGTCGCATGGCATAAAATGAGAAGAATTTGCCTGATAGTTCCGTGATTTAGGTAATCTAGGTGACCTACAACAAGACCTAGGCGCACGTTTACACGTATCAAAATAGCTTTTGGGCAAAACAGCTTTGAAATCAGCTGGGAAATGGCCACCACTATTGCTATCCTGCTCTACGCAAAATAACTGCGGGATAGCTGCCTTAAAGTCGGTAGGTAAATACCTAAAATCGTTATCAGATTCCCTAATCGTATTGACGCTTTGTTTACCTTTTTGTAAACGACTTTTGGAAAGCGTAGACGATCTTCCGACGGAAAGAGAATCTGTAGGCCCGGTATGAACGACAGGACGATGATTTAAACAACTTACTTGAGTCTCTGTCTTACCCGGGCAGAACTGATAAGGGGTTATCGAACTGGTACCAACCAATGCTACGCCGTCGTCGTTAGTGTATTTGATCGCGTGACAACGCGAGTTACACTTTGAGCACTGGGAACGAGTAACTGCTTTTTCACCGCACTCATAGCAAGTAGGCACATTCACGTTTACAATGCTATTGTTCGTTTTCGCGGCTAACTTTTCACACTGATCACGCCTATGGCGTCTACTCTTGCAGTAAACGCAAAACGAAGATGGGTTCGAGGGTCGTGGAACAGGTTCCGAGGAAGTTCGCGTAGATCGGTGAGCGGGCGGCGGCGAGCGCGCGTAAACAACTGACAGCAGCGGGGCATGCGCGGGCGCGGGCGGCGTGGGCCGCGGCGATATGGGCGATACCATAGCCGCGCCGTGAGAGGGCGCTGCGTCTGTCTGTCGGGAACGTATAGTAGGATGACCTTGGCGCTTATCGAAGAAATCTTCTTGTAGATTTCGTGATGATAATGAGCGCGGTTTCGCGACGGTTTTTGTTCTAGCGTTTTCCTGTGGTCGACTAGATAATTCTCGATTGATGCGGTGGTCAAGGCGAGTGCTTCCGAAAACGCGGCGTAGGCCCTGCACGGCGGCCTCCCAGGTGGTGATCGACGCTTTCACACTTTGCCACCAGATAGAGGCGTCGTTAGTCAGCAGCATGGAGAGACCACGGAGGGCGTTAGCTTCGCCGACGTTGGCACATTCCTTAAAGATTTCCACGGCGTCGAGAAAAGAGTCGAGCGACTCGGCGGGCGCTCCGCTGAAGCGAGCCGTGCATGTGGTGAAGTTCCCCGATGCCGACGCAGCGGGCGCTCGAGCCGATGATGATGGAGAACGCGGAGACTCTTGGCGCTGGGTCCCCAGGACGCGATCGAGCACGCGCTCAAGCGTTTCCGCTTGTGAGCGCTGAAGGGACGCCATCATGGCGGCGACGATGTCACAAGAGATATTCGCCGGCTGACCTGCTGGATCCGTTTCTTTGACGGCATCAACGAAGTCAGATTGGTGGCGAGATTGACGGCGTGTACGCGTCATTTTTATTAAATCACTACTATACAGTCCACTCACTTTTACGAACGTTCTCGGCCCCAAAGTTGGGCAGCCACTTTAATGATAGGAAAGGCGTGATAGAAAGTCAGTTACATTTTATTTAACCCAATCAGCGATAAAATGACAATCACAACATAATTATTATGTAAAATTAGGAACTAAAGGATTACAAAGTCAGTTAGGTGTTAACGGTAACGTGCGGGGCGGGTGATTGTACGGGAGGAGCGGCGATGACGCTTGACGTTGTCTGCACGCTCTCCCGAGATGGCGCTGGCGGACGCATTATTTTGGCGGAAAGTAACGGCGGCGGCGTGGCATTGGTCGGCTGGTTCGCAGCGTTAGCGCGAAGATTTATAATTGGAGAAAATACTTTAACGGCTGTAAGAGTGAGCGCTACAATATTATAAAAAAATAAAAAATAAAAAAATAAAAAATAAACTAGCTGGCTGGATAAAAATCTAGGGTTTTTATTTAGATATGTCTACTTGTATATTATTATCTAGGATCTAGACTTTGCCACTCACCGAAATATATTTAAGCAGATCTCGAGTGAAAAGAAAGTGTGAAATAGTAAAATTTACGAGTCATTTACTAAAATTAATTAAAAAAAAATATTGAAATTTATTTACATAATTATTTAGTAATTTACTAAGTATGAAAGTACAAATGTACAGATCGAAAGTTACTGAGCGAAAGTAAAAGAGCGGTTGCGTTTTCGCTTTCGCTTATATGATGCTCATTCAAAGTTAAATTCAAACAAATATGTTATATCTACCATCTTTTGTATTTTAAATTGTACAACGTGCATCCTTATGGGATGGGTATAACGAGTATTGTAATCATGTGTAGAGTACATATTTTTTCTTGAGTCAAAGCGAAACGAGCGATTTTATTTTCGCTTTCAATTATTCAGAGCACACGTATCGTCTGCTCCATTAAATGGTGATTAATATTGTCCTCACTGACTGTCCTCTATCATTTACAAGGAACGTCTACGATCCACTTACCACTCGTACCTAAATTGATTGTAATTGGCCAATAAACGGTATTTAAATATCGTTTTTATGACTCTTTGTGAACGGGCTTTTTCCGGCGGGTTCGCTTGAGTAGGTATACTTGTATTTTCGATGTTTATTTTTATTTTTATTTAAGTGAGTAACGAGACGAGAAAGTCATTCACCCGATGGTAAGCGCTACGCCTGCCCATAACAGGTACATGTAGAACTTTTCATTGCATAATCTTGCTCAGCACTGCACTGCGCTCGTCACCTTTTGAAATCGGCTCTAAAATCTCATATGGCCAGTAATTTCGCTGGAAACAGTGCCCTTCAAACACAGTAATGTTTGCAAACTACTGCTTAGTGGAAGAATAATTTAATTTATTTAAACATTTTGTTTTCAATATTAGAAGAATAGAATAGAAAACTCTTTATTGTACACCAGAAACAAAAATAAACACAGTACAGAAAAATTACAATAGGTAAACAAGGGTAGTACAATGGGCGGTCTTATCGCTGAAAGCGATTTCTTACAGACAACCTTTGGAGCATTTATGCAATAGTAACCCAAATGCATGCAATTGGACAACATGCAGGTCGATCAGTATCGGAACTGTTACGTTTCATAATCGGAATCAGATCAAATCATGAAAACTAAACTATACAGAAACTCTAGAAATCGAAATAAACTAACCACTTAACACTATGTAATATTTAACGGAAATCTTCATCTATACTAATATATAAAGCTGAAGAGTTTGTTTGTTTGTTTGTTTGAACGCTAGGATCTCAGGAACTTCTGGTCCGAATTGAACAATTCTTTTTGTGTTGAATAGTCCATTTATCGAGGAAGGTTATAGGCTATATGACATCACGCTACGACCAATAGGAGCAGAGCATCAATGAAGAATGTGGCAAAAACGGGGAAAATATATTGCTTTTAAGAGTTATTGCGGGAAAACTTGAATTATGCGGGTGAAACCGCAGAGCGCAGCTAGTATATTATAAAATCATGATTTAAGACAATCATGCCATAATCATTACGAAACAAATCCGATTGACGATCGATATTACAATCGTGATATAACCGACACCAATCGTGATGCAGTAATTGGTATTTTACAATCTGTAATGGTGAATGATCGATTTACAAGTAGCGAGTGTTTTGGTGTTACGTAAACTGTGCTTTCGTTTATGATAATCGATTTATATTTGTTTTTAACTTAACATTCTGATTAATATTTTTTGCTAATGACGGTGTTATCAATGTACATTAACAAATGAAATAGTTATTGTCTTTTTTTGTAAGATTGTGATTGCAAAAATATTTCAAGGAATAGACTCACTGATCACAAAACAACAGTTTTTATTGAAAAAGAATAGCTAATTTACAAATATTTTTGAATTAATAATGTTTGACCTTGATTTGCCGGTGATGACGTCGGCGTTGGCATTATGTTAAAATTTATCAAAGCAGCAAGCATGCCTTGCATTGCATTGCACCCGCCCAAAAAAATTAATCTGTCATGTCATTACCACAGATGAAATCTACAGTTTTAATTTTAATTTTGGCAACGGCACTAAATGGTATTATGCTGATTTATTTTTCAATAACTACCTACCTACGGTAAATCAAAATATTCGAATTTGTTTCTTAAAATGGTCTATTTTTGAAGAAAATGATATTAAAACTACAGGTCAGTAAATTTGAACACTGCTCTAACTCTGAAGCGTGCAAATTGCACTCAATGTATGAATCTGAAAATGTGTACCCGAATCACACTATGACCAAAACATCCTTACCCTTTCCGCGAGTAGTAAGTCAATTAAATAAGTAGTTAATTCTTGAATCCCTGATGACAAGAGAACTCTGAGATCAGACCGCACCCATCAAGATAATTGACATCCTTCTCTTCTCAAACACCACTCAACCGCCTTGATAGTCCATCAAAATTAACCAAACACAAGTCGCCATTGTAGGTGGGGAGCCACTGGTAGATTTTGTTACTGATCAGGTTACTTTTATATTGTGATCACTGTAATGGAATACTATGCTCGTAATTTATTTACGTGGAAAAAACTTACAAATTAGATATTCAAGGGAAAGTAATACAATGAAGCAGGTAGGTACTTATGACATATAATTCTGTTAATCTTGACATTTTTCTAAAAACATTTGAGAATAACATTCTACACTAGAACGAATGAAAAAAAAAATTGTGACTGCAGATAACTTGAGTGCTTCCTTTCATTCAAAATTGGTTAATAAAGTGAACAAAAAGCTGTTTAAAAGTTGAAAAAAATTGCCTAACGTTGCATTCTAATACTTTCACAATTTGCCTATCAAAAATTTTAGGTTTCATGTGCAATTGTATAACTTTTAATTTCGATTTTGTGCGGCTCTGAGCAGTGTCTGTTACAGATTTCCCTATAAAAATAATATATAGTAACTTTATTAATTAGTATGTAGTTATCCTTGCGCAGTAGTTATATTAATATAATTTTATAAGCTTATAACATGTATGTTTTTGACGAGCCATAATTATTTCTACTTATCGTTGATATTTTGTATGAAAAAATAATTAATGAAACTATGTTTAAATTATAATAATAACATTAATGTTTCTATTCTGTTCTGTTCTAATGTGATTTTACCGGGTAAACTAATCAACCAGCATCTCCTTACCTACTCCTCGTGGTAGTAAACGGACTCGGTCGAGTTGTAAATTACGTGACAACTTCAAAAGACCACTTCCTGGTTTACAGCGCCGCGGAGATGTTATTTATAGCTGTATTAACTTCGGCTGATGCTTGATCTGTTGTCATTTCTGCATTCAATACATTTCAGTGCTTATGTCAAGCTTTGTAATTGAACATTCTGTTCAATCTAGACACGCTACCGCGAGTTTAGATTGAACAGAATGTTAATATGAAGCTAACATAACTAAACACTATTTCACATAAACATGTCAAATTTGGCTCATAACATATTGCTATGCTTATTTTGAAAAGCAGTGGTGGCCTAGTGGGACGTTCGCCTTCCAAGTAGAGCGTTGGAAGATCAAATCCCAGTGCGGGTACATGCCAATGTGTTTCTTGTAAAACAATGTAGTTTTTTTTTATTTGCTTAAGTGATGAGATGAGCAAATCGTTCAACTGATGGTAAGCGCTACGCCTGCCCATCACAGTTACAGTAGAACTTTGCTTTTCATAATCTTGCACGGCACTGCACTGCGCTCGTCACCCTGAGACATCAGTTCTAAAGCCTCATATGTCCTGTGATTTCGCTGGAAACAGTGCCTTTCAAACGGGAACACAGTATTCTTTTTGCACTACTGCTTGGCGGATGCAAATCTGACCAAGCCGTTTGTGATTTGCCACTAGGTGAAACTATAGTCTCAAATTTCATGTTAAAATATGGGCCAGATGACACACAGTGGGCGCCCGAAGCCTAAAAGTCAACTCCATCAGATTGTCTGATGAATGAAAAATGACATCATTCGTCCACTCGCGTCTCACATCTAAGCTGCCGCAGACTCGTTAATTATCTTTTACAGTTTCCTCATTAAAAAGTTAGAGTTTCCGGCGTAAATCTAGTGAAGTGCCACAGGTGTCCCTCGTCCTTCCAGCTGTCCGGCTGTCCATGCCTTTAAATATAGACTAGAGGTGCGTTCAAATGTATTGGCCGGATTTGCTTAAAGAGCTTTATTCGTGGAGTTTTTTGTAAGGTTGTTTTTAGTGTTAAAATAAGTTGTAATTATTTACAGGAGCACAGGTATAAATGAAATATTTAGAAAACCCACCGACATGAAAACCAAACCCTGATTACTTTCTATCTATAACCCGTTTATTGAGACAATTCCAATGAGCCCAAACACGATACGTCTGCTGTAAGTTAGTGAGGAGTTAGATATCCTGCAGATTACAGATAATTAACATGATTCGGCTATATCATTGAAATAACAGGACCAAATTTCGAATTTATCAGATTTGTGAAAGTGGCTCACATGACCACATCAACTAGAATAGAGTTGATGATTTTAAAGCGATTGTTACCTAGATACAGAAAATCCTAGTCAGAGGTCAAGATCTATGTATGTGGTCGTTATAAGTTATTATTTTTTATTAGTGCCATTTTACAATCTTATGAAATAAAAGAAATGGAAGACTTAAGAGCTATCAAATTAAGTTTAAGTTTAGTTTGCGCCAACAAATTGGTGCCAAGTAAACAATCAATCCATGATTTAAGCCGGTTAAAATGTCCGGACGCAGCGCACGCCGGAAGCCACCGTCACCTCTAGTAGAGATTTATCCATCAGTTGTTTGTTTAACCGAGATAGTATAACCCAAGTATAAACCGTTGTTTAACGTGCACGTGGCGGTTCCCACGGTTACGTTTATACGTCTCTTGCGTTTTATTGACGGGGTTTAATGGTGTTTTATTAATCTATTCGTTCTGGTTTCGGATGTTAAGAAATAGTCGGTAAGTAAATGACTGCTGCACCTATAAGCAAAGTCTAGTAATTGCAAGGTTATGTAGAGTCAACGTCAAAAGTAAGGTTGTACATGTTCAGACTTTAGTTAGTGGTAAGCCTCTTCTGACAAAAGTGAGACCCGTGCTCAGCAGTGGGACGTTATGGGTTGATGGTGATGGTGCGAAGCCTCTTCTGCTAGAGACCAGATTTTCCAGATTTGCCAGATTTTCATCCGGCAGGCAGTAGTGTGCAAACATTACTGTGTTCCGGTTTGAAGGGCACTGTTTCCAACGAAATTACTGGGCATATGAGACTTTAGAGCCGATGTTTCAGGGTGACGAGCACAGTGCAGTGCTGCGCAATATTATGCAATGGTTGCTGGCACAGTATTTCAGGTCATTAAGGCCCTTTTCTGTTATCAATCGATACGCTGGAGCCTGGAGCCTGCACATAACTTATGAAAGTTAAGTCTTTATTGCGTCCTGTGGGGCTGAGGTTTCGCACTCGATGCCATTGGTATGCAAAACGCACAAATTACCATACTTTTCTACCACCGTTAAATATAAGTACGTGTTACAGTTTATACTCGCACGGACAATGTCACAGCTCAATAATATTGAATTACAAACGGTTCAGTGAATGCTAATGGCCACAGTTAATGGGAACGCAGTGGGTGACAGCGATACGTTTCCGCGTATTGCCACTGTGTAATTGATATAATGGGGAGACGTGTGATTCTTTAATTGTGCCTGTCAGCTGTTATTGTTGGCTACGAGCGGAGCGACGAGCGGAGCGGGTAGCGGAGAAAAAGTTTTTTTTTTATATGTTGAGTACGAGCTTGAGTTCAGGCAAATTACTTATGGTAAAGTAAATATTTCAATAGTGTAGTTATAATTGTCTTTTGAAATCCCTCAAATTCTTTGCAAATACCCCTTATTTTATTGTGACTTTAAAAACAGTATTTTATACAGTTTAAGCCTGTTCATTTTTGGTTAAGGCATTCTGACCGTTCGAAGTTTTATCTGTAGGCATTTCGATGGCTTTTAAACTATTTTACGATTAGAGTTTGGATGTTTTGAACGTAGACATTTTTCCTTTAGCCATTTTAACTTTTGACTTTCGAATACGTACGCGTCTACTATAGTTATATTACTTGCTGATTTAATATAGAAGTTTCTTCTTAAAAAAATACCATCAAGAGCCTCGGGGAAGCGTGGTGAGGCCACCGAAAAAGTATTCAAAATAACCACTCATATCGTAAACTTTTGTGTGTCCTCTCTTCATGCAATATCGGCTGAACGGATTTTGATGAAATTTGGTAAATAAAAAAAAAAAAAAAAAACAGTTGGAGATAATAAAATTACTACCCATTAAATACTGGCCTGTCACGCATAATTTTTTTTTATTTACATGCATGATTTGTACGTAATTGCTATCCGCTCGCTTGTGCACTAAACCGCCAGCTTGAACATCAACAATCGAGATCATTCGCCGCATAAGCTGTTCTCACGTAATCGGGTTATGTGTGTGGGTTTTTGTTATACCAAAGTATAGGTAGATAGGTACTTCTTGGGTGCTAATGAGAAACTTTCTTTTATCTGTCTGTTCGCACCTCTTTGGAGGTCTTTATCTCTTCTGATTCAATATGTAGGTCATCATCATCATCTTCATCAAACCATGTCGTCCCACTGTTGAGCACAGGTCTACCCCCACTTTCATGAAGAGGGTTAGGCCATATCCACCACGGAGGCCCAGTCCGGATTGGTGGATAACATACCTACCTCCGAAATAATTATCGGGTAGGTGTGTGGGTTTCCTCACGATGTTTTCCTTCACCGAAAAGCGAGGTACCTAATGCCTAGGTAATAGTGTAGGTAGGTTAAGTACATACAAATTGAAACTAAAAGTTATTGAAAATCATGTACAATATTAAAATAGTGGTTATGTTAATTGCATTCGTATCCATCCATCTATCGATGACGATACCCGTTGGCGCCGGCATCTTATCTATCAATCAATCGTAGATGTTATCAGCCACGCCGCTTCCACATGTGGAAATGTGCGTTGCCAGGATTTTTTATAGAAAAGTAGAAATAATCAGAGCAGTGCCACCAAAAATAACTTAGAAATAAATGAAAAACTTCAAATGGGAAAACTAAAAAAAATTTTTTTTTAGATAAGAATATCTATACTTCTTAGCATTATCCAAATTACGTAGTTGTATAGAAAAATTAACATTATTTCTAACTTATTTGAACTTCTTCTTTAATTAATAGTTACGGAAAACACACAGTAGTAGTGTGCAAACATTACTGTGTTCCGGTTTGAAGGGCACTGGTTCCAGCGAAATTACTGGGCACATGAGACTTTAGAGCCGATGTCTCAGGGTGACAAGCGCAGTGCAGTGCCACGCAGGATTATGCAATGCAAAGTTCTGGGTGGCACTGTAACTTTTATGGGCAGGCGTAGCGCTTACCATCAGGTTAACGCTCGTATTGTCACTCAGTGAAATAAAAAAAAAAGTAAGGAGATTTTCAGCTATATTTTAGACTAATCGTATAGGTAATTACACCAAACGTTTTAAATTAGAAAAATTTGATTCCCTCACTCCACTGAGCTATAAATATTACCACTTGAGTCCCCGCGCGTCCGGCTGACATTTGCAATCAATTCGCCCGCTTAGCGAGTCGGAGCAATTAAAATTGTCGGCCGGTCGCACCGCTGTCGGTTATGGTACGTCCTGCCATCTCTGGTACGCTCCTAAATGTTATTTGATGGTAAAAGAAACATTCCAACATTTGTTTTCTACATTATTAAGTGACGAGACAAGCAAGTCGTTCACCTGATAATGAGCGCCTGACCATAACAGCTACAGTGCCACCCTGGACTATCAATTATGACACTGCGCTGCGCTCATCACTCTGAGACATCGGCTCTAAAGTCTCATATGCCCAGTAATTTCGCTGGAAACATTGCCCTTCAAACCGGAACACAGTAATGTTTGCACTCTACTGCTTGGCGGATGAATATCTGGCAAAGGCCTTTCCCAGGCGGGCTCTTGCAGAAGAGTCCTACCACTACAGATATTATAAATGCGAATGTGAGTTTGTTTGTTTGTTACGCTTTCACGTCCAAACCACAAAGCCGATTTAAAAAATTCTTTTACCAATGGATAGCTACATTATCAGCAAGTAACATAAGCTATATTTTATCCCCGTAATCCCGTGGGAACGGGAACTACGCGGGTGAAACCACGGAGGATAAGCAGCAGTCCACATCGGATACAGTATATTATTAGCGACTTACGATGATAGGATACGTTTTAAACTATAGTCTGCGCGGACGAAGTCGCGGGCGAAAGCTTGAAGCGTACTTTGAAGCGTACACAAACCAACATAACATTTTTATATATATAGATAGAAGTATTTAGTGTAAACTTAATCGTCTGCGATAAACCATAAACCTCTATATCAGTGGTGCCTATTAAAGCCTGGGCTATAAATCAGGCGAAGTGACAGCCCTAATAGCTCATTGTTAATTCGCACCGCGCCATGTCGCACTCGATTGCGGTACCTTCTGCGCTATTTAGATGATCTTTGGCGGTTTAGGTGAACTTAACCAGTGTGGATAAATAATGGGTATACTGAATTCAGGCTGGGTGTTAGAGAGTTGGTGTACTGCTGTCCGCTGGGATCGTAGCATGTGGGAAGATGTAGTCTCAGCCTATCCTAACGGGAGAAAGGCGTGACTGTACGCATGTATTTAAGCTTAGAAATAACTATCGAAAAAATTTATTAAACCAAGCTTATATTCCATTTAATGGACGTTTCATTGAAATTCTTTTAAACTCGCATTTTCTGAAACGTTACACCGAGCGAGGTATATCACGACCTTTGCTGACTTTTTTCTATACAGTTGCCCAAGTGACCACGCTCTACAATATATTATTTATACTATAGATACTTAGTTGGAGATATTTAGCCGTTCTATACTAAACCTCGGCAATTAAACGATCTTTGACAAGATGTAACCTTTACGCAAACGTGGAACATTTAATATTAGATTAGGGTTATTTATTTGAACCGGATTTCGAAAAATTCTAATGGCTCTTGATTAAAATTAATTGATGTTAATCAGCGGACATCAATAAAATCAGCATTTTTTGCTCGAATTCATTGATTTGTTTATTAATAGAGTTAATAGTTTGGACTAATTTTTAAGGTTAACACCTGTTAGCGCGGCAGCTAAGCTGTATAGGCTGAGCGCGCCTCCAATGGCGGGGGAAGGATGGCTGGTAGAAGAGTAGTACAAAGGAACTTGGCGACTAACCTGGTCTCCATGCAACTGCAATCACCTCGGTTCGGGTCCGTCTCCAAGCTGCTTGTTCCTTCAGGATGTTATGACGTTCGATGTAGTGGACTGTATTTTAGGCGGTTGGTGCGTGTCGGCAAGGAGCGTTTACGCGGCGGGTTTATAGCGGGTTTTGTTTATATTTGCGCGTCGAATTCACGTGGACCACCGCAGAGGAGCAGCAGATCCAGTACTTTGGATTCGGCGAGAGCGGCAGCCGCGAAGGACGAGGGTCGATCGCAGACTACTTGCGGCGGCAAGCAGTTTTCTCGTGGATACCACGATATGAGCGACAGAGATAGTCGCCAAGAAATGATAGGAATAGGAAGGTAGGAAGGTATTATGAGTGCCAATGTAAGTGGCGCGAACATTTGCCCCCGGCCTAAAAACCATTGGTTTTTAAAAGAAAGCGGGAAATAAAAAAAAAATAAAAATAAGAGTTAAACTCTTAAGCAGTCAACGGGTTAAATATAACATAGCGGTTGACCGGGGAGCAAGGGGTTAAATTATTGGGTAGGTAAGATACATAAACGGACGACGGGTCTCTGGTAGACGCCGGTCGCCGTTTTTACTGACGCTACTCGACAGATGCCATCGCCGCCGACATGAGTGGCCACGACGACGCCGAGAGGCCAGGATAGCGGGGGAATATTATCAGTGATAATAAGAACAATAGAACCTATTGTAATGGGATTCGAAGGTGTATTCCATTTTCCTCTAGATTGAAGTAAGTGAAGATATTCCAACTTCCACCGTTTGGAAAATGATTGTACCATTTGATCCAATAAAGCGTACCGTTTCAATAAGTGTCCAGGTTCATCGGGAACCGTGCAAGCGGGTAAATGCTTCAGCGGTGCGGTCATTAAGAAATGTGAAGCACTCAGCGCGGTCGGCTCAGACGGATCTTCGCTCAATAACGTTATAGGACGAGAATTGATAACGCATTCTATCTGTGTGAGTACGGTTAACATTTCCTCATAGGTGAGTAACTGTGAACCGATCGTCTTATGAAGATGACTTTTAAACGCTTTCACATATATTTCATAATTCCCCCCGAAGTGAGGACTTCGCGGTGGATTGAATTTCCAGTGTATGCGATTAGCTGATAACTCATCGGAGATAGACTTATTATATTCGTCGGAATTTAAAAGATCCGTTAACGCATTTTTCGCGCCTACGAAGTTCCGACCGTTGTCAGAATACATAAACAGAACAGTACCCCGACGCGCGAGAAACCTCCTGAAAGCGGACAGAAATGAGTTGGTACTCAGATCTGTGGTGAGTTCGACGTGCACTGCGCGAACCACCATACATACAAATATGCATAGGTAGGCCTTTATCGAGCGGACTCCGCGTTTTCTAAACGGAATTATAGATATAGGGCCGGCGTAATCTACGGCGGTATGAATGAAAGGCTTGGCTTCATTCACACGGCAAGCGGGTAAATCTCCCATTAACGGGAACGTAGGTTTAGGTTTAGATTTAAAACAATAGTTACATTTGTGTATAACAGAACGAACTATATTGCGGCAGGAAATGATCCAATATTTCTGTCTGAGTATTGACATAAGCGTAAGCGGGCCAGCGTGACAGTGTCGACGGTGGTAATGTGTAATAATTAGTTCAACAATGCGGTCTTTGCGCGGCAACAGAATAGGATGCTGTTGGTCATAGGACAAGTCAGCATTTCGGAGCCGGCCTCCGACTCGTATGAGTCCGTTAGCGTCTAAAAATGGCACAAGCCGTTGGATTGCTCTTGAGCAGCTGTTATTTGACTTTAGGCATTTAAGTACGTCGTGAAAATAAAAATATTGTAATGATTTCAATATTTGCAATTCTGCGTAGTTAATATCGTCAGCGTTAAAGCAATTAGCACGATGTAATTTTTTAATGAAGCGGTAAATCAAAACGACTATGCGCAGGAGCATTAGCCAGGAAGATACGCGGGCGGGGAGATCTAGCAATGGGTTACAAATCTCATCGATTTTAGGAGTCAAGGGACTCACGGGCAAAGAAATGATTTTCTTTGTCTCAGATAACTCCGAGTCTACTTTAGACGGAGCTACTGAGGTAACTGGCCAATCACTTGGGTCTTGGCGCAGCCATGCGGGACCCGTGAACCACAGCGGGTGGTCCAGCAGTTGAGCGGGCGACAGTCCACGAGACAAGCAGTCACTGGGATTCTGAGAGCCAGAGACGTGCCGGAAACTGTCAGCGGGAATTGAGGTAACAATTTTTGTTATGCGCGTAGCGACGAAAGTTTTGAACCTATGCGGTGAAGCAATGATCCATTGTAGTGCTACCATGGAATCAGTAAAACAGTATATTTTATCAATGGAATGACGTTTTCCATACGTATCGATAACGCGGCGGGCTAGTTTTGACATAAGCAGGCAAGCACAGAGTTCTAGTCTGGCAATTGAAATAGTTTTTAGCGGAGCTACCTTTGATTTGGCGCAAACTAAGCGGGTGACTGGTGAAGAGTTCTCATCAGCCTGAGTTCTAATATAAATAACCGAACCGTAACCGTTCTGACTGGCATCTGCAAAGGCCACAATGGAAACCTTTGAGTTTTCTTTCACGTCTAGATGGCGTTGAAAGCGTAACTTTTGAATACAGGGTAGTTCTCGGGTATAGTTTTGCCAAACATTAGTTATATCTGACGGCGGTTGTTCATCCCAGTCGAGTTTCAATATGTGAAGTTTTTGCAAAATCAGTTTAGCGTATAAAATAACTGGGGCGATAAGACCGAGAACATCATACTGACGCGCAATTAACGATAACATATTGCGTTTCGTAGCTGGACGGTCTTCAATGTTCACTGTGAACATGAATGAGTCACAGCTGGGCGACCACTGCAAGCCTAAAACCTTTAAACTCGTGTCTGGCTCTTCAAAGTTTATGTTAGAGGTGTGACGATCAGAGACGGGAAGGGAGTCAAGGAGCGCGGGTGAGTTACTAGCCCATTTGACGAGATCGAAGCCCCCGGCCTTGAGCAACTCGCGGAGATCGTCTCTGAGTTGTAAACAAGCAGACAGAGTAGGCATGGAGTAGCACACGTCGTCCATGTATGTGTTGTCGCTGATAAGAGATGCTGCGAGTGGGAAGCGGGCACCGTCGGCGGCGCACAGCTGTCGCAAAACTCGCATTGCAAGGAACGGACTGCTACGTAGACCAAAACAAACGCGGTTGAATTGGTAGGTATCAAGCGGAAAAACGGGATCGAATCGATACAGGAATTTTTGATATTTGCGGTGGTCCTTATTTATCAAAATTTGTAGGTACATCTGTTTAATATCGGATGTAAAAGCAATTGGGTAGAGGCGGAAATCCAAGAGGATTGTAAAAAGATCGTTTTGTAAATTATCCCCGGTATATAAAACTTGATTCAAGGAGAGGCCTGAGTCAGTTTCAGCACTGGCGTCCATCACCATACGCCATCGAGTTGTTGTTTTTTGTAGTCTCGCAATGGCGTGGTGTGGCACGTAATATCCAGTAAAAGGACTATCATTGTCGATCAGTGAAATGTAACCCTTCTGAATGTACTCTTTGATTATAGCATCGTACTCTAAGCGCAGAGCAGGTGTCGCGGCAAGCTTACGTTCGAGATACATGAAGCGTTTTTTAGCGATAGGGTAAGAATTACCCAGAGCGGTCGCGGGATCGCGGGAGAAAGGTAACGCTACAGAATAGCGTCCCGTACGATCGCGGAAAACGTTATTTGTAAAAATGCGTTCACATTCTATAGCGTCTGGGCTCAAAGTCGGCGTGCATTGCACCTCTTCAAGCTGCCAGAAGCGTTGGACAAGATTATCTAAACGTGGTCCTTCCGTAAAGGTACAGAGGGAAATATGAGAGCGGCATCTATCTTCAACCAAGGGGTCAGTGATAGAAACAACGGTTCCAATATGAGCGGGCGTAACATGAGCGGGAGTAACATGAGCGGGAGTAACGGGAGCGGTCCCGATTACGATAAAACCAAAAATGGTTTCAAAAGCGGTTGGAGTACCAGGCGGACCAGCGGCGCGGCCTGATAGCAATATTTCAGAAAAGAGCGGCGCGCCTATAAGTATGTCGATCTCGGAAGGCGAAGCGAAACTGTCGTCTGCCAGAGGCAGGCAGTTCAGGTATGAAAGGCAGGATACGTCAATTTTCACTGCCGGTAAATTGTCTGTTATGCGGTCGATAACATAGGCGTCAATTGCAATAAAATTATCATTTAGGCGGGAAGATAAAGTAGCAGAAACTGCTCCCTTGATTGGGTTAGATGCGGAACCTATCCCTTTAACAACGGTGTTCGTCACCTTATTGCATTTTAAATTTAATTTAGCGCAACATTTTGAAGTTAAAAAGTTACTTTGGGAAGCCGAATTAATTAAGGCGCGTACTACATGGCGGCGACCATTTAAATCCGTAGCATAAACTTGTACGGTTCCCAGTAAACAAGTAGTGTCATTAGGCTGAGAAGCGGGGCGTATATTACACAGCGACACCTGTTGTTGTGATGACTGATAAGCAGTTGTAGGTAAGTTCGTCAGCTGAGCGCTAGCGGAGCCCGCGACGGGCGGCGGCGATGCCGAAGGCGGCATGTGATCCCCGGCGGCGGAGAAGTTGCCAGTTCGCGCGCGCGGAGGCGGCGCGTGCGCCTGTGACGGAGCGCTAGGGTACGGGCGATTGTCTTCACGGGAAGATGATACTTTGCGGCATAACATAGAATGATGTTTACATCCACAATAACGGCAATTAAATTTAGAATTGCAAGCAGTATTTATATGCGTAGTGCTTAGACAATTAGTGCAACCTTTGCTTTGTTTTACAAAAGTGTACCTGTCGTCGATAGAAAGCTTATCAAATGCAGGGCATCTATATAAGTTAGCGTGATCGGCTTGTTTGCAAAGCGGACAGTGAGTGACGCATGATGCTGCAAAAGACTGCGTAGACCTTGCAGTACCCGGCCTGTTATCACTGCGGCTAAGAGAATCGGTCGTAGTGCGTTCCAATATTTTGCTTTGTTCGCGGATGAATTTTAAAAGTTCATTGTATGTAGGCATAGATTTACCTCGCATGTGCATTTCAAACGACCGTGCAGTACTTGAATCTATTTTCTTCAAAGCGAGCGATAGTAAAATAAAGTCAGACACGTTATCGAGCTTGAGAGACTTCAAACTTGACACAGCCGTGCAGAATTTATCTAGGAATAATTCTAAGTTTTTATTCGTCGCGGTGTTAAAAGATTTAAAATCAAGCATTTGATCAAGATAAGCGGAGGCTAGGTTACGTTTGTCGTTATACCTATCGACGAGCGTCTGCCATATGATCGGATAATTATCAGCGTTAGGTACGATACCAGAACAAACTGCAAGGGCCCGGCCTGACAATTTATTAATTAAATATTGGACGCGTTCGTGATCAGTGAGATCGGGATTTTCGTGAATCGTGCGTTTGAATGACTCATAAAATATTCTCCAGGTCATCGGATCTCCATTGAAGACCATCAAATCGAGTTCAGGAATTCTGATGGATTTACGTTGCGGGGCAACATTGAAATCAGCGGTTTTTAAAGGCGGGTTAAGTTTATTATAAACAAACTGACAACGGCAAAACATATCTTCGAAGACGTTTATAGATTGGTAGTTTACCGTGTACGAAGCGTTGAGAGTCAACTCGGTGACATTTAATTTGTTCACAATTTCATTGAAATCGGAGCGTAAACGGTCTAACGAGATCATTCCACATAGAAATAAATCCTTTTCAGTATCATCAGTGAAAGCCTTTAAAGATCGGTTAAAAATATCTTGTAAGCGGGAAAATATAATGTCACGTTTACCTATCAAGGTCAAACGTTCGATCTGTAACGTATCGAGCGCTTTTGCGTCCTCGTATACTTCACTATCTTTGTCTTTTGAACGAGTAGCCATAGCGATCTTAACAAAGTATAAAAAACTAGATAAAGTATGAAATTCCTAATTTACTGCAACTGCCTACAGCATTTACCTGTCGCGCGCGCGGCGTATTGAATACCCACATGGAGACGCACGGGCGGTCGTTAGGAATACCTTCACTTTTTAATAAAAATTAAGAATTACGGAAAAATCGTTATTTTTACTATTTAGGAATGCGGAATACACGAAATAAGTATATAAGAGCGTAGTAGGATAGTACAGGGTACTATCTGAACTGTAATTGCGGGCGGGAACACGATAATTATAGGAAATTATCGTTGGTAAAAATACCAATATAAAATTGCGGGCGGTTATAAAGAGGACTATATGAGGCCTAAGAGGGGCCAGAGAATAGCGGGAGGACCAGAGAAGATCCGGCGGCGGAGGACCAACAATATGTTAGCGCGGCAGCTAAGCTGTATAGGCTGAGCGCGCCTCCAATGGCGGGGGAAGGATGGCTGGTAGAAGAGTAGTACAAAGGAACTTGGCGACTAACCTGGTCTCCATGCAACTGCAATCACCTCGGTTCGGGTCCGTCTCCAAGCTGCTTGTTCCTTCAGGATGTTATGACGTTCGATGTAGTGGACTGTATTTTAGGCGGTTGGTGCGTGTCGGCAAGGAGCGTTTACGCGGCGGGTTTATAGCGGGTGTTGTTTATATTTGCGCGTCGAATTCACGTGGACCACCGCAGAGGAGCAGCAGATCCAGTACTTTGGATTCGGCGAGAGCGGCAGCCGCGAAGGACGAGGGTCGATCGCAGACTACTTGCGGCGGCAAGCAGTTTTCTCGTGGATACCACGATATGAGCGACAGAGATAGTCGCCAAGAAATGATAGGAATAGGAAGGTAGGAAGGTATTATGAGTGCCAATGTAAGTGGCGCGAACAACACCCGAAAATGTCGTGGGAATTATAGTGGATAGAAAATCATATTTTGATATTTTAATTGTGCGTTTTCTGGAAACCATGGTATGGCGTGGGCATGGGGTTCTATGGTGGTGTTGGTTTTTAAGTTTTATTGTTCTGTGGTGTTTCAATAAAAAAATTATCTTGTAATTTTTTTTTACACCAATGGGCTGTGGACCTATGGGAATGACAGGTACCAAAAAAACAAAACGTTTTACCCATATGTTATCATTCATTTTCTATCCGCTCTTTCAATCCGCGAATATTTCAATTTGAAATCCACCCGAAAAGTAATTTGGTTTCCACTAACAGCCTACGACAAAGAAGAAATATATACAAAATTGCAAACCGAACACCGCGGTTGCGACCTTTCCGAATGAATATAACAAGTATAAATAAATAAAATACACACTTGGATCATAGCTAAGAATACTATCGATCAAGTCACCTTTCAAACAAAGAAAAGTAAATCAAAATCGGTCCATCCGTTTAGGAGCTACGACGCAACACACATACACACGTAGAAAATTCAATCATCTATATTTTATATCGAGGGTTAAACATTACTTAATTAATGGTTGTCTAACGGTAGATTGATGGTGTTTGGGTGATATTAATTTTTATTTCCTTTATCTAAGTAGAATAAAAAAGATACCCTAATATAAAACATAATGAAAATTAATACATATTTGAAAATTTAATTATTGTCAAAATATACGATAAAGAAGATACCCTATTCTCTTAACAAATTATTGGCAAAATAAACTTCTAGTTCCGATCGAGTTCCGAATCAGAATCCATCTTATTTCAGTCTCAAGATAGCATCTTCCTAAATGGACAATTCAACGTCCAACGCACTGCACTGCGAACTGCGGCACTGCGAATCTAACGTGATGTGCCATTAAAGTCAATTCACATTTCGGTCTCGATAATTCAACTTCCATTCAATTTGGAGTTTAATTTAGAAAATTGCACTTCTGACTATAATGCTAAAAAATTTTAGAACTATCAAAATTTTACAACCAATCCTTAATTCCTAAGCCGCAACTCCGATTGATCTCCAGAATAGGAACGTAAACTACAAACAGAAGGGAACAGTTATTGGAATAGGCAGATTAATAGAACAGGAATAGGTTATGTTACAGCAATCGGCGGCAAAGCGTAAAGTGACGTCAGAGCACGTGTTTCGGTAAAGATGGTAATACGTGAAGAAAATCCGAAATAGTCCCCATTGACTTAATACATTTTCCTCAAACTTGAGTTTCTATTTGGGTGTTGCACTGGCTCAATGAGCAAAAAGCGCAAGCCATAATTTTTTGAATTCTCAAAGAGAAATAAAAAGTTTGGACGATTAAGAAGTAGGACTTTGGCCAAGGTATAGCGACTAGTTATGTCCACATGGTACAAAATCGTGTAAATACTGTTTTAACCAATAATGTTACAGGTAGGTACTTTTATAAACAAAACAAAATTGTTTCGCCGTAACGGTGCGCGGTGGCACCAATGAACCATCTGGTTGTTAATCACGCAGTGACAGACTTTAATTGCGTAGTTATTGTACAGGATGGACGTGAGCGCAATATCGCTTCTGTACATTTCCATTTAAATAGTCTTTGGCGGCCGTGGACTTTAAACGGTTATTTGATTGGATACTGTCATTGATGTTTTCGTAAATGTTGTTCTATATCTGCAAATTTGAAGCGCTTCTTCTCGCCATTTCCATTTTATAAGATACTAGCTGCGCCCTGCGGTTTCGCCCGCATTATTCAAGTTTTCCCGCAATAACTCACTTAAAAGCAGTATATTTTCCCAGTTTTTGCCACATTCCTCATTCCTGCTCTGCTCCTATTGGTCGTAGCGTGATTTTATATAGCCTATAACCTTCCTCGATAAATGGACTATTCAACACAAAAAGAATTGTTCAATTCGGACCAGTAGTTCCTGAGATCCTAGCGTTCAAACAAACAAACAAACAAACTCTTCAGCTTTATATATTAGTATATATATAGATTTTCTGGATAGAGATAGGGAATAGATAGATATAGAGAATCCAGCAGCGTACATTTTGATAAGTGAACGTTTAGTGGCATATCATCTGAGTGCTTCCATACTTCGGAGGGTAGGTTGAACCGTCTCGGTCCCAGTTGTAATGAATAGGAATAGCGGCCTGACAAGCTCTGACACCCTATGGGACGTCCGGACCTCATTCGAGATCGATGAATCAATATTGATACAAAACGTTGACACTTGTAGACGCATTTCCTTTTTGGAACCGCGTAAAACCGCGCCTACAGTATTTGGTTTAGGAGCAGAATTCTCAATTCCATTAATTCTCAAAAGTACCAATTCTTAAAAAGTCCAATTCTCAAAAGTACCAGTCCTTAATGTGGCCAATTCCCAAAAGTACCAACTCTCTTAATTACCAATTTTGAAAAGGACCAATTTTAATTTTTTTTAAAGGGACCCATTCCTAAAAGTACCAATTCTTAATATAGTCGATTTCCAAATGAACCAATTCCACATCTAAGTAAATTGGCAGATAGAGTTGTTCATTTTCACACTGTAATTACAGCATCCGTGGCTAATAACACCTTAAATGAGATATCGCTGCACAGCACTATCTCACACTGATTTACGAACGCATTAAGTTCGATGATGAGCCAAACGACCGTACTTTAAATAGCTACTCTGAGTTGTAAATTAGGTAAGCTATCATTAACTCCAGCTATGAATGTTCCGTTGAAATGGCAAGGGATTGTGACCTTCTTGAATTACCTTCGCAGCTGATTAACTAGAGGTTAGCGATAGCATGGTGTAAAACTGAATAAATCTCTGTATATGTTAGAATACGTAAATTATACTTAATAAAAATAAAAAAATAAAAAATTCAAGCTGAACTAAAAAGTGAAAATATAATAAATTTTATCGTAAAAAAGCGTGGGGTGTTTTTTATTTTATATTTCAAATTATCCTTTGATATCACGAAAGTGAGGGGAGACCTGTGCTCAGCAGCGGGACGATATGGGTTGATGATGGTGATGATAATTAATTTAACCTTCAAACTAGTTTGTAACAAAAATACGCATCATTGTAATATTCTTTCCAAAGCTCCACCAAAAAGTCTTGATACAAACGAAGAACTGGAGGCATACCATGACCTCTTATAGCGATCCAATTGAAAACCTAAACTGAACCGCGTCGCATAATCGCCATTTTCAACCTAAAGGTTCAACCTATATACATTGTGGAGCATATGTCATCGCACAACAAGGCGTTACATGCTGCAGCAAGAGCTCGTGCAAAGGATTTGGGATATAAATTTGTTTGGGTACGCAACGGTAGAATTTTTATGAAAAAGAATGATTCATCTGAACGCATAGTTATTAATAACACAGAAACGCTAAAGGTCTTGGAGTAGTTGTATGACAGATTTTCTATCCTTTATATAGAAATTGAGACTTAATAACAGCTAAGATTTAATTAACTTAACTAATTAGTTTTAGATTTTTATCTTCTTTCTTATTTTATCTTAAAGATATTTTGTGACATTTCATATTATATTTTGTGATATTTTATCTTATATTTTGTGTAAGAAATGCACAATAATTTTAATGTAAACAACGACAAGCTACAAATTTATTACCAGAATGTACGTGGCTTGAAGTCAAAAACATCAAAATTCTATTTAAATATGTCTGTATATGATTATGATATAGTAGTGCTTACCGAGACTTGGCTCAAAAATGGAGTATATGATTCTGAACTATTTGATAGTCGTTTTGAGGTATACAGGCGTGACCGCGAAAGTAGCAAATACTATAAACGAAAAGATGGTGGTGGAGTGTTAATAGCAGTATCGAGACATTTAAAGTCAAACAGATTATTTAAATATGAAACCAGCTGTGAGGATCTCTGGGTTAGCATAGAAACTGCATCCCAAGGACCAACAAAAGATAAGTTGTTCTTGTGTGCTGTATACCTACCTCCACCGATACAGATAGTAACTTTAGATGAGTTCATAACAGGCGCTCAAAATGCAATAGATGCAAATAATAAAACACTAATTTTAGGTGACTTCAATCTTGGAAACATAGACTGGCATACCCAAAATAACACTCAACATGGTCATGCCACAGTCAGTAGAGATACCGATAATGCATTACTTGATTTTATAAATTTCAACGACTTTAAACAATTCAATATAATACCCAATAATAAAGCTAGGATACTTGATTTAGTTATAACAAATATTACTATACACAACCTCAATCATTCAGAAAATATATTAATTGAAGAAGACCCCTTACATCCCTCATTGGTGTTTGGTATATCATTGGGTCCTAGAGACAATAGCTTAAAGCCTAAGCGTAATACCAGACCTAACTTCTTCAAGGCTGATTATTTAATGGTATCGTCTGCCCTGGAAAATATTGATTGGAATATTGAATTTGAAAAAAATTTATCAGTTGACGGAATGGTAACTAAATTTTATGACATACTTAATGACATTATAAGAAAATATATTCCACTAAAAACCCATTGCAAGAATAAACATCCAGTTTGGTACTCTCATAAACTTAAAGAAATGCTTAAAAAGAAATATAAATATCACATTAAGTACAAAAAATATAAAAACCCTTTGGACCTTATTATATTTGAATCATTAAGAGAAAAGTGTCGTTTGCTAACCATAAAATGTTATAACTATTACATAACTAACCTGGAAGAAGCATTAACTAAAAATCCCAAATTGTTCTGGTCCTTTATTAAAGAAAAAAGAAAAGTTGCTAGCTCCTATCCCTCTGAGATGCACTATAACCATGAAACTGCAAAATCAGGTGACGCTATATGTGATTTGTTTGCAAAAAATTTTGCTCAAGTTTTTCACCAATCGGATTCTGATCTAAATAGTTTTCAGCTACCTACATCTCACACAACGGTCACGTCGCTTTGTACTGTATCATTTAGTGTTAATGACATCTTAATCGTATTAAAAACTTTAAATGAAAATAAGGGAGCCGGAAATGACGGTATTCACCCAATTCTTGTCAAAAGATGCGCCAATCTTTTAGCAACACCACTTAAACTAATTATAAACAAGTCAATTAAAGATGGTACATTCCCAAGTCTATGGAAGGAGACACTAGTCGTCCCTATACACAAAGCAGGAGCCAAAACCTCAGTGTCAAATTATAGACCTATCTCAATTTTATCTGTATTTGCAAAATTATTTGAAAAACTAATCACAAACAGGCTATCCTGGCATCTCAAACAACACATTACTGAAAATCAACACGGTTTTATTAAAGCAAGATCCACAGCCACGAACTTAGTAAACTTCACTTCATCCGTGTCCCATTATGTTGATCAAAAAATATCTGTTGATGCAATCTATACGGATTTTGCTAAAGCTTTTGACAAAGTTGACCACTGGCTCTTAATTCAGAAACTCTCTCACCTTGGGGTTGACGGATCCCTTTTAAAATGGTTTATATCTTACCTACAAAATAGAAATTTAAGAGTTGTGATAAATGGCTTTGTATCTGATAAGTATGTTGCTCTATCTGGAGTTCCACAAGGCTCTCATTTAGGTCCAATTCTTTTTAACGTATTTATAAATGACATTACAGACTGCTTCCAGGATTCAGAATTTTATCTCTTTGCAGATGACTTAAAACTAATGAAACCTATAAAATCTCACACTGACTGTACATCACTTCAAGAAGATCTTAATAGGCTAGACAACTGGTGTACTCTAAATAAAATGTCCCTAAACACGGACAAATGTCACTATATACAATTCACCCGAAATAAATCTACTCTTCCAAACACATACAGCATTAAAAATCACCAGTTAGACAGAGTAAATTACATACGAGACTTGGGAATCCTCATCGATGAGAAACTAAAATTTGACACACATATCCTTAAACTGATCCCTAAAGGTTTTCGAACATTGGGTTTTGTACTGCGCAACAGCAAAGAATTCACACAATCATCTACAAAAATTACACTCTTTAATTCTCTTGTACGACCTACACTTGAATATAATTCAGTTGTTTGGAACCCACACTACGAAGTTTATTCTAAACGCCTTGAAAGCATCCAAAAGCGCTTCCTTTATCATGTTTCATATGGTGAAAACTTAGCCAAAAGAATTGACAGCTACAATAGTAGACTAAAACACTATCAGATGAAATCCCTCTGCAGTAGACGACAGATCTCAGAGCAAATTTTCCTACATAAACTCTTCAACGGTACGTTAGACAGCGCAAGCCTACTCAAAAATTTGACCTTAAATGCCCCAACTCGACTACCAAGACTTAAAGCTTATAATCTTTTCAATGTTCCACGAAGTAATAGCAACCTAGGACAACATTCTCCATTGTCAAGGCTCTGTAGGCATTACAATAATCTATCAAAGTCCGAAAAATTAGACATAAGCGACTCACTCACTAAGTTTAAAAAATCATTAACTGATCACGTTGCCTAAGAACATTATTATTATTATTAACAAATGATATGATCTCATTAGTTCTGTAGGTTCCTAGTCTAGTGATACAAACAAATGTTAATGTTAATGTCAATATTAAAAACAATGTTGAATGCACCGGTTACACGTAAATAGATTGGTTGAAACTGTATGCCATGATCTGGTCTCCTATAATTAAAAACAATATATAATACTTAACCATACTTGCAACATACCAATACTTTATAATTATTGTATACTGAAATCTCATCAACTTTGAAAAATTGTAGAATCTTTGTTTAAGAAACATTAACTTATGATAACACGATCTCATTAGTTCCTAACTTCCTAGTATTGTAATTTTAAATATTTGTTGAATATAAGAAAAGCACAGTTAAATAGTACATAATTAATAGTTTAGTCGAAACTGTATTGCATGATGTGGTCTCCTATAATTAGAGAAACACAATGTATAATAGCCATACCTAGAACATACTAATACCATGTATAGTGTAATCTCTGTTGGAGATCCAAAGTATAAATAAATAAATAAATAAAATAAATAAATAAATAAACTGGATCCAGTTAAGGTTGAAAATGGCAGCAACATAAAAAATAAGACGTCACGGTACGATTATGCGATGCGGTTCAGTTTAGGTTTTCAATTGGATCGCTATAAGAGGTCATGGTATGCCCCCGATATTATTATTATTATCAATTTAAACGGAACATTTACCATAAGTATATTATGTTCGTTTTGAGTTCCCAATATTTTTAGGCACACTCATACAGCATCTACTAATGTTACTAAAATATGTGTTTTATTTTAATTTATTGTAGAATAGGTAAACATTTAACCGCAGTTCAACCTGGCGGTAAGCGTCGACACGGTCGACGGTGGAGCATACTTGCCTAGAAGATACCTATTCACTCTCGACTTGAAGACTTTCAGATTATAGTTTTCGGGAATAGACGCTGGTAAGGTGTTCCATTGCTTCCCTCTTCGGATTATAAATGTGGATGCAAATCACTTTGTGCGAAATGGAGGATTGTCAACTATATACGTATGCCGTGTGTCCGCACGTCTTGATGTATGATGAAGGAAAGGAGATGAACCTTTGTATCCAAATCTGATAGTCTACTAATAGCCTTCCATTCCTACAGACCCTTCAAAGCTGATCAAACGGAAGAAGTCCACGGAGGACGTGCGCTCACCCCTCGGCGGCGAAGGGTCCCTCACCAGCGAAGAGGGGGAGGACCCAGGGGTCGGCAGGCGGAAGAAGGCCCGCACCACCTTCACCGGAAGACAGATCTTCGAGCTGGAGAAGCTCTTCGAAGTAAAGAAGTACCTGTCTTCTGGAGAACGAGCTGATATGGCGAAGCTGCTGAATGTTACTGAGACGCAGGTAAGGTTATTTACTATTAAAGACTATTTGTTTGTTTCTCGTGACCATGGTCATTGTAATTTGACGGTAATCAGTGCCGTACGTTGAGGTAGGTCCAAATTTGATTCTGATAAATTAGACGAAGATTTTTCTAGTAAAGATGTATTTAATTATCTATTGTTAGCAAACGTAAAGAGGCCGTTAGGCCGCCTAATACACTCATACGAGAGGCCGGGACCATTTCATTGGACAAGCCCGCAAGCAAGAGAAGATTAGGCAGATAGATGATCCCCCAGATCTCTTTCTCTACCTTTCTACTGTTTTAAGTAGGCCTTTTGAGACCTTAAAATTACGTGCATCGTGTATTGCTACAAAATTATAGATCGATAAGTGGTTTTTTGCGAATCGCCCAAGTGCTATTTTTGAGTGGGCCGTTTCGCACCGTGGTCTTTAAATATATGGTGCGAAATGCCCAATAAAAAGCGATTAGTGGTGCGAAGTTTTATTGATCTTTCTAGGCTTTTCCATCAATTATAGAAAATTCGTCCAAAATGACTTCCAATCACATATTATTGTGAAAAATCCATAAAACTAAGTTAATAAGCCCGCCGATATCGGTCCATATTTTGTTTGAGATATTTTTTCATCGACAGCCTGCCAAAACTGTGACCCACCCACATTCCCGGTATAATTGACTTCCGATCCGGACACGTGTCCCGGTTCATTAGAGTGACGAAAAATGGCGACAAATTAATTAATTCTCGAAATAAGCTATTAGTTTTGTGAAAAAAAGTTAAGTGAATCCGTAAAAGGGCATGGTAGGTAAGCGTTGGCAACTAGTCAATGATTCAAAAGAGAGAGAACAAGAATTTAATAAAAACGTAACCCTCCTTCTGTCGCAGTCGGGTAACGATTTATTGCCAGTATTTTTTCGGAGATATAAAAAAAAATTACTTTCAAATAAGATTACCTTTGATATTGGCTTTTTTTTTAAATTATGTAACGAGACGAGCTGGACCTGCACTTGATATAAGCGTCTCGCCTGCCCATAAAAACTGCAGTGTCACCCAAAACTGTAACATACATAACAAAATCTTGCGCGGCATTGCGCTCGTCACCCTAAGACGTGGTTGAAGTAAAGTCTTATAAGCCCAGTAATTCCTACAAATATTTGCTCTATGCGGTAATCGAATCCCCAACCTCACGCCTTGCAGTCGGCTCATCACCCACTTATACAACGGAGGCCCTAAAATCATAAACATTGTAATTAATGTATCTCTTTAATATCAGGTTCTAGGGTAAAATGCTTAATCGCAGATTAATTTGGTGTAATTGTATATCCTTATTCTAAAGCTTTATAAACAATTCGTGTTCATCTCAGGCCCAAATCTGGACATGTCCTTTGGCAAGATGGTCGAAGTGATTTTTTTTTCATCAACCTACGTTCAAAGGCCGTCCCACCATTGACACGTAGTTATTAAGTCGACCAAACACCACCATTAGGCCGAAGCACGACGCATAGTTTTAATCACTACCGCCATATGCGACGGCTCACGTGGTACACCCCCCGGTTGTCCCCCCACGCACCCTCGCCCTGACTCCTGCCACCTTGGATAGTATAATTATCTCTTAGCGGTTAATGGGGTGGGCCAAGTCATAGGTGGCAGCGAGTTTAATTTTCGCTATGTTCCGCTAGATAAGATCGATATATAGATAACTTTTTAGTGATACAGACAAGTACAAAACAAAGCAAAAAGAAACGTAGTTAAATAATAGGTAGGTAGTTTGTGGGCTGTTTTACACGATTCCCGTTTTCCCGCAGGCGCTTTAAATTTTCCCGGGATTTAATATCCTTATGCCAAATGTAAATAATATGGCTTTCTTTTAGTGAAAGAGTTTTTAGAATCTCAGTTTCAGAGATTGGCTAAATATATCTTTTTCCCTCGCGTTATTAAATTTTTCCCGGAGGAATTTTGAGGAGTTGAACAGTTTAGTTACGTCACTTGGGAATATTGTGGCTTACCAGTGAAATAGTTTTTAGAATGGAAAAGGTGTTTATCTGTAACAAATACTTTATTTCGGTCTTATATTAGAGTCGATCTTCGATCTGGATGTTCCTGATCGAACGTGTATAATATGATTTCGAATTTTGCGTTACATAATCCTAATATTTTTTCCTTTTTTTAGTGAATACTTTTTTTACGAAATACTTTTAAATTTGAAAAACGATGAAACGAGCAAGAGGCAAATACGTACACCAAGATATAACGTGCGAGAGAATGAGATGGAATACATTAGACAGAGTTTCGTACATTTTTTAAGGCTTCACTTCTGTCGTGGGTGAACAGCACACGTCTTTTTTTATAGTATAGACCATGTGAAAATTGTGACCATACCGCGTCATATATTTATTTATGTTATATCTTCTTCCGCATCGATGGATCTCAGACACCGGGAAAGTTTCATGTCGTGGCATACAACAATTTCATAGATGAGTAAACTGGGTTCTGTAAATCGCTATCGCTTATGCCTGGACACTACAAATGTACAATCGCCGAGCGACGTGTGGGTTACAGCCGAAACCGTTTAATTTAGAATTCGTGGAAGACGATGGTCATTAAGTGATTTGTTCCATCGTCTTCACACGTCTTTGGACGTATTCATTAAGAGCCGTTTGCACCGATTGAAGCATCGACCGTTATAGGAATAGTTTTGGGAACTTTATGGTATTCCACTAATAATATAAATACAAATTATTGTAAGTGTATGTGTGTAGTTTGTCTCGCAACAGCTGGACGGATTTTGATAAAATATTAGGTTCTGGAATGACACAGGGTACTCTTTACGCAGTAAAAATTGACGGTTCCTGTGGGATAATAGTCAATGTATTGGTTGCGGCTGGTAGAAAATTGTTTTAGGAACGTTGCCTGCTGTTAGCGCTTTTTACACTGTGGTAGGTGTTATTTTTAGGTTAGTTTTTTAATTGTTTTTTTTTTTTAAATAATGTAAGTATATTTGGAATTTTACATCCGTTTGTTTTTTTTCCGAGATAGGTTTAGGTCATGTCTTGGAAGCCAATTTTGAACTAGTTTTCGTTGTTTACTGAGTTAAAATTTTGCATGCCTGTCAAGTTCTGGTACAATTTTATTATAGTGACAGAGTGCTGATCTGATGATGTAGACGAAATCGGATGAATAGCTGTAGATTGATAGTGTTTGGCCATATTTTGAACAGCTTGCTGTACCAAATAAGTACGTAATTAATGAAAGCTATTTTGAAAAAATCTATTATAGAAGCTAAGAAGACGAGATGAATAAGAAGGAAGGAAGGAAGGAAGGAATGAGGAAGAAGGTATGAATAAAAGACATGTATTTTTAAGAGAATAAGAGAAAAAGTACATAACTTTTTGATAGATCAGTCGGAATAGATGGCACTTGAGTCTTTTGACCTTTCGCTTCCGAAGAACTATCCTTTTCGAAGAAAGGTCGTTTGCTACTTTCGAGGAATTTTGAACGGAACTTTTGGATAGGGTTTCAACACGCACGGTAGAATAGGTTATGGTATCTAAAAATAACGTTATTTTAAGTATTATTTTCACAGTATGTTATTTAGTTCGACTGTTGATTTTAGAGGCGGATTAAAGAGTACAAAATTACTATCGAAATGTTCAAGTAAATAATATAAAAATAAAAGACAAAAGAAAAATTAGATAGATGTACTGTTTTTTTTGATTGATTGTTTTGATTTAATTAATTTATTTATTTAAATTGAAGATAGAATTTAGTAGTAATAACAAAATGAAATATTTTTTTAACAAAAGCCTTTGTCTTTAATAATGTTTTATTGGTGCCTATTTTATCTTCGTTTTTGACTGAAGTAAATTAGTATTTTTTTTTACTTAGAAATTTTTAAAAGGAATTCTAAGAGTCAATTACGAACTGATTAAATCAATGGGAAAACCACTCAATATCAAATTAATAAAAATGAAGAGGCCCCTATTTTTTTTTGTTTTAGTTCTTAATTTGTCTTTGTTCTGTGGTCCTTTATTAAAGAGTTTACTTACCCATGGGGATGATAAAGGCTAATAATGATGATGATGATTATCGACTGACACTGCAAATTATATTATGAATAATTGAAAAAAAAAAAAACAGTTCTAACTCGACCCAACGTCCTCTATGGAATCATATCACCCCTATCTCCCCATCACCATACAAAAAGGTACAAATATAAATATTATTTTATATTTCATAACTACATCACTAATTGACGGTCGACATCGGCCCAAATGGCCTGTCAACGTGCCACACAAAAGTAAGATTAATCGCCTGGGGAATAAAGTTGTTATTTGTGTACATTGCGCGGTTATTGATCTGTGTTGTCCGCTGGGATTGGGATATACAGGATGGGTTAAATGGTCAGGGTATTTTTATGCGGATTCAGTATTTCGTTTTGAGTTAAGTAAATTAAATTTACGTGGATGTATTTAAAATGCGAATGAGATTTAAGTATTTGAAAGCAAAACTTACAGTGCATTGTAATTTAATTATTGTGTAGTTCGTTTTTGGTTCAACATTTAATTGAACTTAAACAAAAAAATATCAATTTAAAAGTTCACAAAGCTTTCAGTGTGCAGGCATATTGTAGATTTAAATGTAATAAATTGAACTAAGTTAAATATAGGTTATTTTTTTTTGTAATTATAAACGTTTTTATAATATAAACAAAATAATCTGAGGTTTATTTTTATTGTTTGCAGCACGCGTTGATGTCTTTTGTATTGATTGTAAAAATATTTCTTTAACTTTAATGAAAAGCTAAAATCTTATTATTTTTGAGCTTCCTATAGTTGTAAATATCTACTAATAGTAAGTGGTACCAACTTTTTTAATAGTATAAAAGATTATTATCTTATTATAACGAATTAAAATATAAACATGAAAAGAATAAGTGACATTGGTTTGAACGCAACTTGGTCAGACCATAAAAGTCGTTAGAATGAAATCACGTAACAAAAACGCTGTCCCAAATTACCTTCATTTACAATTATTTTATCCTACCACTTTGTTCCCTTATTTTTAAATAAATAACTGCAGAGAAAATTTAAATAAATTTTGCAAGCACCCTGTATAATGTCATTCTCACCATATGTCATTTGTTAAGAGCGGCACTTTTTTTGTAGTCCCCCGCGCTGCCACTTAACCAATCCTCTAAACTCTAATGATGCCACGTTTACATTGCCACAGAGTATTGTGCAGATGGACCAGTTTATTTCACTTAATGAGTTCGCCACTCGTCGACGTCACCGTAAATTTTATTGTAAAAATAATACAGTTTCATTTTGAATAGAATGTCTTTCTTTATTGTTCTCGTGTTACTGGGTTTAGTTTAAAAAGTGAAATCTTCTGAATAATGTTACACACATACAGTTATAATATAACTATAGCCACGCTTTTTTCCCGTTGGGGTAGGCAGATACCACATCTTTCCACATGCTACGATCCTGACACACCTCTTTCGCTTCGTCCACTTTCATATGTCCTTTCTACATGCTCGCTGATTATAAGTACTTCTAAATAAACGAGTAAATAAATTATTACTTAGATTAAAAGGGAAGTCACTGCTACACTCGGATAATAATTATGCCAATTGTCTATTGTGAACCAGGCAAGAAACACCGTCGACCGCATCGTCACTTGCTATGAGGTGATATAACGGTCAAATATTTCGAAAAAAAAATAGCAATATACAATCTTTAATTGACGTATTTAAGTATTACAGTGAGAGCTATTTGAGATAAAAACAGAGATAGGAATTTCTTTAGAGTCCTCTAAGAATGCGTTCAAAATTAGGCATCTACACAAAACAACTTGGCATTTCCACTCTGTGACAACAATTCATTATATCGTTTTCTACGTACGGGTTTATGTTTAGCTTGTATCTAGTACCGCGGTTTGCAGCACGGGCTTTTAAAATTATGAACAAAATTAGTGCATCACTTAAAAGGTAGACTTTGGAACTATGCGTCATGTCATGCTTCTTTTGCGACTTGCGCTGATTTGCCGCTATAATTATAACGTATAGCAATCAACAACAAGCACATTGTGAGGACTTTGCTTGGGCAGTATGCACAAGTTTGCACAACAAAGGACACAAACTATGATGCTTTTTTGAGAAACGTTACTGTGTTCCGGTTTGAAGAGGACTGTTTCCAGTGCAATCACTGGGCGTATGAGACTTTAGAACCAATGTCAGAGAGACGAGCGCACTGCAGGGCCACGCAAGATTTTGTGGTAGATAATTCTGGCTGACACTGTAGCTGTTATGTACGTGAACAACTTGCCCGCCTCGTTACTTATTATGTAATCATATGTTACATTAAAAAAAAAGTTTCAATGTATTATTTTTTCAAGTTTCTGTCCTATATCTTAAGAATATCACGAATCGCTCAACTATAAAATCTACCTTTACACTCGCTGGGAGATCAAACGGTGTATTTAGAGTTATTATTTATATTTAATGCGTTATTTATATCGCGTTTGATGGTTAATTAGATAAATGTTTGTGGTATGCTAGATGGGTTAATTTTGGGGTGTAGTTTTGTAATTGCTGGCTTGGTTCTTGCATAATTTTGGGTTGGATCTGTTAATAAATTTCTATTGCTTTTGCTTAGTTGTGAAAGGGGTTTCTTTGGGAAATCGTTTGGTATGATGACAGTGCAGGATTAGCCAGTTAGACTGTGTTGGGGAACTGTTTAGTGTAACCAATTGGGGTTGTTCAGTATTGCTTCGTACCTAATAGCTGTATCCAATGCGCTTTGCAAGCGGGTTCGAATCAATCCTCAGTAGCATTTGGCATTATAAAACACAATCGGCAGACTTTTTATTGGTGGAAGAAGGCTACGAAGGCGCACAAGCGTTAGAGCACTAACGCGCCAAGCGTTACTGTTCTAAACTCAAATCCAATTTGACAGTTAGGAGCCACCTTCATTTAATTTCATAGGGCTCGATGAAAGTGACAACAAATCGATTAACAGAACTAAGCGTACCAACACCGTAATTATTTGTTTAAGTGCCTAAAGTAATATTTTGATATTTTGTGACAATAGCACTTGGGCCATAACACTTATCTATTATTTGTCTACCAATACTTGTAATATGAATATCTAAGGAGAAGCAATTATGACAGTTAAAAAGCAGATGAAAAAGACGTTTTGTTAATTTAGTATTCTGTTATGAAGCCCCATTTATTATGTGACTTGAGCTATGACAGTTTTAATGCGTATGGGCCATACTGCATGGGTGGTTCTCCCGCCGCGAGAATCCGTTCCTGAACCGCACTAGACACAATTTAATATGAAAGCTGTAAGGGCCATAATACACGGGCGTTTCTCCTGCCGTACACAATTTTATTCTGTTAATTAGTACACAAGTTTCGGATAAGCACGGATTTTTTTCAATCTGATATTCGGACCAACTCCCTGACACCCTCTACTGGTTTCTGGAACTCCAAACCAATAGGCTGTGTAGGGTCCATGCGTGGCGATGTCACATCCTTTCCGCCAGGATGCGGGAGAGTATCAGGGAGTTGATGTACTGCTTTCCGCTGGGATGTGGAATATCCCAACGGGAAAAAGGCGTTACTGTATGTATGTATGTCTGATATCGGAAAGCTTCGAAGATTTAACCTTCTGCAAAGTTCACCATCTTCTTCGGTAAAGGGATATCAAAGCATCCTATTGAAAACCCAGCTGAGCAAGCGGACGCCTCACAAATCAAACTGAGATTGCAGTCAGTAAGGTGGCGGTAAATCATACAGTTTGGCGGCAACGCGTCAGGGTTGCCACTATTATAATATTCGATGAAACTACACGTCGTTGGAAGAAATCAATATTTAAAATGTTGGAGAAAATTTAATATATCTTATTGAAAAAACAAACTATATTAAGCTAGTGGACCTAACAGATGTCGTCCTAAAAGGAGGATTTAATATTCACCAAAAAGTTTAAATACTGACCTTATTGACACCGGCTGAAATAAAAAAAAATCGTAGAACCCGATCTCAGCACCATCTACCGGAACTAAACAAGTTAATGATTATGTTTAAAAAAAAACTATCGGGTTCAATTGCGAATCTAAATCATCTAGGGTCTCGCTTAATAAATATAAACGGAAAATTTCATTAAAAACAGTCCAGTCGCTTAGGAGGAGTTCAGTTACATACACAGGGACTGAAGAAATGTATATACTAGCTTCTGCCCACGACTTCGTCCGCGAGCATTGGATCCAGGGAGAAATGAAACGTATTTGAGTAAAAAAAGGGGTTTAAATGATGGTTAAAGTCTTGTGGATAATTTATATTTCTTATTTTGTTCTTTAGTATAAGTAGGGGACGATTTTATAGTTTAGGTAGGCGTTAAAAGATATAAAGCGTAAATTAGTAGGTTTACCAGCTAGAGCGTTCTATATTTTAGGTATGGGTTGGGTTAGCTAGGGAATTACGTCCAAGTGGTGACTGCTAGCGCGACCCCATCTTGCCCCCCACCTTGGCGGAGGACTGCTCACGGGGGGGTTTTATTTATTTATTTATTTAATACTTTATTGCACAGATTAACTAACTAGTACAAATGGCGGACTTAACGCTAAAAGCATTTTCTACCAGAAAATGCAAAAATGAAATGAAATGAAATTTTTTTTTTCTTTTTTTTTAGTGGGGCGGAGGTTATAGTGGCGGAGGGGATAGTACGATAGCATCTCCCCTCTTAAAAAAAGTTAGGGAATTACGTCTATTATATTTTTTCCTTTGGTAGAATTAAAGACATATATTTTTTCTTCAACATTTTGGCTATTAATGGTATTTATTTTGCCGCCCGTTGGATATGTCGAGCATATTATGGTCGGGACGGAAGTGAGCTTATGGGGGATTATATTGGACTAACTGAACCCGTGGCTTGGATTGTTTTACCACTTGGCCCGTTACACTGGTAAAATAAATTAAAAAAATATATAGAAAACGCATGTGCTTTACACACGACTGACGTAAAACTTCTTTAGCTTTTCTTTTCTGTTTTTATATATATTTTTTTAATTGTTTGATAACTAAGTATAATTATAATTTTTATTATATTTATTAGTCATTACTTTTTTATTTTCCTCTCAACTTCCGTTCGCCTCGCCCGATCACATTTTTCGTAACGCATTCACCAGCTTACTCCCCAAGTCGAGCGTGCGTAAAGAAGTTTAACTTCAAAAAGTTTTTCATAAGCGAGATGACAATAAATCTATCTATGTTATTTCAACCCACATCAACCCACTGTTGGGTATAGGCCTCCTAATGTGCACACCAGTCTCTTCGCTCCTGCAAGTCCTGTACTTCCTCCCCTCTTAAGGAATCAACAATTTAATAGTAAGTAATTGTAAGTACAGAAACGTTGATAAAATTTCATTTCACTATAACGTCTTTAACGTAAATAGAAAAACTGAGCAAGCCAAATAAACATCCGAACTCCAAAAGCAATGTAATCTGAAAGCGTATTTTACGTACCAAGTTCACACACACATAATGAAACATTGTATAAAGTTCACCCACACATTAAAATCACGAATTACTGCGCGAAAATTCATAACAATCGCAAATAGATACAAAAATTTATACGCATTTGAGCCATTCACTTCATAAGTTTCGCGCTACCTTACCTGAGTGAAAAACGCAAACGGCTTTCAACCCTGTTTATAAAGAGTTTAGGAGTTACAATCGTATAACTTGAGGCTACACGACTGTAGAACGGAATTTGCTTCCAGGGTTTTCACTTTGCATAAAAAAATATTTCAGGAAGGGTATTTATATGCATAATGTTTGAAAAATTTACTACTAGCGTATTGTTGCATTGCTTGGTTCCTGTATAATATCTAAATACCTTATTTTCATTAAACTTATTGTACCTTTATGGGAAATGGGCAGACCGAAAGAAATACTGCGTCTAATTATGATTTACCTCACTACTAAAAAAATATTCCAAATCTTTTGATCGGCATTTAAATATACCTTGAACCATTGTTATTTAACAAAATCTATTTTAGGCTTCAGAAAAACTAAAAATTAAGGCGTTGCAGAACTTACACCACTTCCGCTTAATTTTAAGCATAATTATTCCAAAATACGCCAAAATACTTAATAAGTAATTGAAGCTCACGTAAACCCAGCGACGGCGCTATATTGAAACAAGAGCACGCAGGGTTGCCAAGCGACAGTAATTGGCTGGAAGCTATACCGAATCCAACCCGCGAGCGGATAATTGAAATTTATTTGAGAACCTACTTTATTGCCCTCGAAATAAGCTTTATATTTATTTGAAGAGGAATTCCTGGAAAATTGAAGATATGTTTCATATTTTAGACGGTTTATTAAACGATGGAATTTGTGTGGGATCGCCAGAGTTGTTTATTTGTAAGTTTGTGTGTGTTGGTGTTACATTTGAGGAGTTAAAGTGTGTTTTGGTGTCGGTCTGAGAGGTTTTATAGGGAAGGAAATAGGGGGCTTATTATTTATATCATTCTATTCTGGTTCCATTCCTTATTTAGAATTTCCTAGACCGTTTTTTTAATTTATCTTTTTATCCTTCAATGCTTTATTAAAAGTAAAGAAGACAGTAAGATAATGAGCTTAGTCCTATGTTATTTTACCTTATAATTTTTCGAAGAGATCATCATAGAGTTTGCTATTTATTACCTAAAGCCGTTTGGATCGATGTCATTTTGACTTATCTAACCTTAATTGTAAATCCCAATACAATAATCAGAGACATTCAAGTTTCTTGACATTAATTTTGGTATCGACAAAAAACGAACCTGAACGGTCAAACGATGGTTAAACGATCGTCCATTAATTTTGATGGATCTGGCAGTAAGCGTTTTGTGACAGCCCTACTGTTCAAACGTGCCGCTGCCTCATTAGCTGCCGAGGGGTAACCCTGGGTCTCTATTAATGTTTTATTGTGTGGGTGAATTATAGAGAATGACAATAGTTTGTATAGCTTTTTATAATCATAGTTTCCGTGTACCTAGCAGTTAATTGAGCATGACATTGAAAAAACAATTTATCCTACTAATATTATAAAAGTGATATTTCGCATGTGTTTATTACTTGGATACTTTTTATCCTGTAAAAGTTAACGCTTCCTGTGGGTTAATAATCAACGTAGGTGAAACCGCGCGGCGTAGCTAGTTCAATATATTTATGCAATACAAAATTTTACAAGACAAAATCGTTTCTGTATCTCAAATACTATAGTTTCTACTACACTATCTTGAAGAATGGCCAACATCATTATTAGATTAATTTTCATTCCAAGAAAATGCAATTAAACTTGGAGAAAATGCAGCGACGACATTAAGTTTCTTTCTTTTACACCCAGAACCGCTGATGCAACATTCTATTTTTTCATTTACTCATTTGCAGATTTCTAACCGCTCTTAAAGCTTTGGCCAGCCAAAAACAAAAATTATAGCATCAAGCACACCTTAAAAGTACCTCAAAAAGAGCAAAACAAAAGAATAAACGAAGCCCCGCCATCAGGGCTCCTATTAACCAAACATAATTAATTTATATTATCATCCGCTCGCGTGGAATCACTTAAAAAGAGCCACGGACGCAAAAAATAAGCCTGCCGTGTATACGCAGTATATCAACTTGGGACAAACAGTTGATAAACGGTTGATTAACATAGGCAGTGCAAGTGTTTATGAGTTGAAACCCTCATCAACCACGTCAGCTGAGACAGATGTGTGTAAACACATAAGTTTGAAATACAACATTATCTCTGCTAGCGTTTTTTCTCTATGTATCAACCTGCTGGGTTCTAAAGGGTCGACTTTGCGTTACGAAACGCGAAAAATGATTAATTTGGTCGTCATCGTTCGCGAATGAAGCAAAATTCAAAACTATGTCGTCATAGGACATAAGAAAGCTCACTTACGAACGACATAAAATTAAACTATTCTGCAATAAACATTAAATCTTCCACATAATATATTATGCGTACCGCAAAGAAGTGAAACTCCTCGCCGGAGTCTGTGTTTAACGATAGTTACAACCTGGGAGTCTTCAAGTCACGAGTGAATTAAGGTTACTTCTAGCAAGCACCATCGTAGACCGCATTGTCACTTAACATCGGGTGAGATAGTGATAGTGATAGTGAATCTATTTACTAATAATAATAAAAAAAACATAGGTTGATAAACTTAGGTGTTCCATCCAAGTGACTGCCGCCGCACCGGTGAGACGTTGCAACTGGCCTTACTGCTGTATTTCTGTATTGCGACAAAAGCTAACGTTTTAATACGCCGAAGCATCCTGTTTCTTCCAACCCGTAAATCCGTTTTGATTTAGCCTCTATTATTTTAGTGGTCGGATCTCCTTTATTGTTTTAACTATGTCTTTAACTCGCATGATTTGTTGGCCCGCCTTACAACACTTTGTAGTTCTTTTTTATGGACGAAAAATATTATTTTTGACTGGGGAATTATTTTATCGGTATTATTTTTGAGTCGTGTATTCTTTTTTTAGGTGAAAGTGGTTCTTTTTGAGTTTGATGTTTTATTGCCCCTGAGGGGTTTAAAAGCTTTGATATAATTGAGAGTTACGTTGATATTTCCTTTGTTCTATGAATTAATTGTTCGATATTTAAGTGTTTATTATGTTTTTGTTAGATCTGAAGTTTCTTTATTGAGTTAGTAATTTGCGGCTGCGCATTTACATTTAATCGTAATTAATTGATACATTTTAATAATATATTGCTTTAGGCGTCATGTTGTTTATTTAATAAAACGTTTATTCCTTCTATCCTTGTTTAAATTAGATTTGGAAGTGTATTTTATTTACGTAAAAATAAGATGCAAAAACAAATATACCTACTGTGAAGGAATGCGTAGAAAAAAATATTGTCCCCTTTTGGGGCTTTTCGCCCCTATTGGGGCTTTTGGGGCGATAAATGTTATTGGATTTTAACAGTAGAGAATTAATAAGTAAAATTATTAAAGAAAAGACTATATTTAGCTTTTAACAAGATGTTATTAGCTTGACCTGTAACTGTGTATGTACTCGCATGTAACGGAATCTTTCAACCTAATTTTCAAAAACTTAAATACGTCAAAAATTGATACACATATTGAAGATGAATGATAAAAAAATTACGGTGTCTTTTTTATTTTTTATTTGAGCCTTATTTATTACATTATTCTATCTCTCTCAAATTAAAAGCTCAGTAGAGCCTCTTTGTTTCACCCTCTTTGTCTGCATAAATCGTGGATTCGTGAAGCAATAATTATAACGTTTAGTCATCACCCTAAACGCGTGACTTATCACAATGTGGGCCCGACTGCTGACTACACTTAAACGGTATAATGGTGTAAAATGGGAAACGACGTCGGGCCGCACCCTGTATTTTGTGGCATTCGGATTTTTGTGTTGCGAAAAAAAATTAACAAGTATTTTGGAAATGGAGTCTGTCACATAAAATCTACTGAACTGTTATAGCAATGATGTTCTTTTTGTTTAGTAAAAACTCGTTTCTACGTAAACTGTATACGTTTTTTAATTATTTTACTTTCATCGTTTTTTTCACGTAGCAAAACTTCTCTCTACAATTTTTTTTTAATATTCTTTTCTTTATGCCTCTAACAATATCGGTAAGATTAAAAAAATAGTATCTCTTCGTATTAAATACAAGTCTGTCCAATTTTTTTTTTCTTAGAGACTGGACGCACTAATAATTTAAAGTCCAAGACCACTGGCCGCCTTAGATTAGATGGCCAGCTGATCTATGGAACAACTTGGTCACTTAGTCCAGTTGCAAGTAGTCCACCAATACGGACCGAGCTGCCGCGGTGGTTTTAGGCCCGTGCTCAGTGGGACGATATGGGCTGATGATGATGAAGTGACCAAGTGCGTGATAGAATGAACAGTTTCATAGAACGTTCTAATCTAAGACGGCCAGCAGTCTTGAACTTGAACAAAAAGTGGGCGAGGTCCCTTAGTTCTATCCTACTTCACGGCTGAATTAATTTATCCGTCACCGACCAAAATAATCAATACAAGTTACTCTTCAGTGACTAATTCTGAATCAGTCAGTCGACCGGTTCATTTGAGCTTCAACGACTCAGTCACTCAATGGTTCATTTGAGAGTCTCCAATAAAGGAAGATGGGGCATTCATTTCCCGTACTTAAGCTGCGAGGAGTTTGCGAGTAATACCGAGCGATATAAATAGCCACGTTTATTTTGCTAGAGATGTTCCTAATATTTATAGAGAGTAAATCTTTTGGGGAAATAAAACAGATTGACGTGGTCACCGGAGTTGTTTTTGGATAAACTATTTTATGTAACTATGTGATAGGCTTTTTAAAATATTGCGATGCAAAATAGCTTTAGACGACGTCGCGGCAGGCCCCGAAGGAGATGGCGGGATGTGCTGGACCTCTTCTGGAAGGACTGGACGCAGAAGTCTGCGAGCCGAGAGAAATGGAAGGAGGGTGGGGTGGCTTTTGCCCTGCAGTGGGACAAAAAAAAAAAGAAAGACTGCCTCCTCTCCTACTCTCTCTCTCTCCTCTCCTCCTATATATATACATATAAAATAGCTTTACAAATAAGTATTGATAAGAATTTAACATAGATTAGATTAAAATATATTTTTTTTATCTCCATTTAATAGATACCTTCTCATCTCTCAGAGAATGTCTGTCTGTCATTTTGTCATAGTTAACAACTGACTTAAACAATTTAAAGAGACAAGTCAACCATGATATCGATTCTAATTAAGGCTCCTCCACGACGTCAACGATCGACGTTAAACCTCTTCCCGACGAATATTCACCAATTCTACACCCCTCATTCGGAGCCCCATAAAATACAATCCAGTTACAACAGAGACAAAACCACCACTTTGCACGGGTTAGAGCGAGACAGAGCCAACAGGATGATGTACGTTTTATAGACGCTATAATGAGTTGAATAGTCCTTTAATAAGCGTCGGGCGATGTCATAAAGTGTTTCGAATAATACTGTCAACTCGCGCAATTGTTTACGGGTTAAATGAGCGGCCAGCGTAGCTTGAGCTCTACGGGTACAGCGTAAAACGATTATCGATGTATCGTTGTAATTATTGTGTTTTTTAATTGTTTTGTTAGGAATTTGGATAGTAACTATGAATTAAATTTTGGTAAACACGTTTTTTTTTTATATATATCAAAAATTTAAAAAACTCCTGCTCCGTAGAGTTTCTTATTGCTGTCTTCTCTGACGGGCGTATTTCCGAAGCACTGGTATAGGTAATGGAGTTTCCTTTTCCTGTGCGAGATTCAGCCACGAATTGCCACTTGAAAGGAAAATTTCCTTTTTCAAACTCAAATAATAATCAGTTACTTATTAGGTTAGTTGATCTATGATCATATTTAATTTATTTTTTACTTTTTTCTATGTAGGTATATGAGACTTAAGTGTTTGACTTGAGTAAGTGCTTTACTTTAGCCTACTTACCATAAATGATTCGCAGTTTTGCAACTTCACGCTTCGAAGTCGTCCCGTCACCAACTACGCACCGGATGTCGTCAAAAATAGAGAAAATACGAATATATCTCTAAGAAAGACAGGGGTCAAATTACACTGGTCACGTATAATGATCTCAATTTAGGATTCAATTAACGAATTGCCGCTATTTTTGGAACTTTTGAAGAGGTCTTGTTTTTGTTACGGTGATTTTGTTTGCTCGTTAACATAACGTTTATGTATTAATTCTTTTTATTTTAACTCGATGTAAACATGTTTCATTATCCATCTTACAATTTTGTTTTTATAATACACTCTCGTAGGTCCTGGTATCTAACTAGGATAAATAGACGGACTATTTACGACATCTGGAACTACAAGCAAAATTACTGTGGCGTATAATATATCGGCGGATAAAAAAAAAAGTTCCTCATTTGCCATTTGAATATGAAACGGTACGGAATCATTCTAACTTAATTATAAATGCGAATGTGAGTTTGTTCGTTTGTTACGCTTTCACGCCTAACCCTCTAAACCGCTTATAAAAAATATTTCACCAATGGTAAGTTACATTATCAGCGAGTAGCATAAGTTATTGTTTATCCCCGTATTCCCACAGGAACGGGAACTACGCGGGTAAACCGCGGGGCGCAGCTAGTTGATAATGAACCCAGAAGTTGTTCAAAGTTGCTCCATCGATCTGAAGCCTATTAGGATTTAAATCGAGTTAACTCCTCAACTAGAAACAAAACATTACATTGGAGGATTAATTTTGACCGATTTATGTTTAAAGTTCATTCCCAATTTAGAGGTGACCCTTCCGCCCCATGCTCCCCGCATGATAAATATAATTTCGGTAAATAATGAAATGCCTTTCTATTTAGATTCGAAAGAAAAAAAAAGTTTTTTATTTTATTCATTCATTAATACCTCATGATGCACGCCTGCACCCCTCTGTCCTCTTTTTAATCTGTGCAATAAATTATTAAACAAATAAATAAAACAACGATAAAAGTTCCGTTTTTAAAAATATGTACATAAGATTTTTTTGTAGTTTTTTTTTTTATAAAATCCTACGCTAGCTTCTTAAGTCATTATTTTTATCGTATCGTTGTTTCGTACTGCTTTTAAACTTAAATCAGATGCAGAACTCGATACTTTATAAAAAAAATAACGCACTTAAGTCATATAAATAAACCTGTATCTGTAGATTCAGATTACAAAGATGACATATCCTTGTCAAAGAACAAAGAAACAGATCGAAGGTCATTCCTCTTTCAATCCCAGAAACAATTTCCATCGAAAACGATCTCGATCATTCCTCGATACAAGACCGAACTCATGTCAACAGCAACAGTTCGCGACGAACGCCATTTCGCGCCAATTATGCTCGTGTCAAAAACACCCAGGAATAATATCCGCACATCCCACTTCTGATATCGACACTAACAACTACGAAATAAGCTTCAATTCAGCTTGATGCGACTTATAATCGACTAAGCTCTAACACAATTGAATTTCACATCAATAGTTATCTCTAATATAATACTACTAAAGTCTACATTACCTTGTCTTGTTGATCCTAGGCTTTATGTTGAAGCGATCGACATGAAACTGTAGATTATTGCGAATGCGATAATATATCGTATTTCAATAGCGTAAGTTCGATGTTTGATTGGGAAATTGATCAAAGTTGTTTTGCAGACGGTATGCGACAATAATACGGATTCGAAAATGGATGTTAGGAGGATGTCTGTCTGCATTTGATTTTGTTTTACGTCTATTTGTGTACTGTTTGAATTGTGTTTATGTCTAAAATTGGAAATAGATACACAATTAATGTAAATTGGTTGTTATTTTAATCTTTGACAGCGGTCTAGTTTTACATTTAATCATAGTATTTTGACCCTTAAGTCAAATGACGCAGTAATCAGAGTTTTTGTTTTAAATGTCAACTTTCAAACATCTATTTCGTGACGATGTTACATTAGCTATTGTGAAATCTGTAAATTTCTGAATATAAATCCCAGATACAGTCTTAGTCTGAGAGGGTATAATTAAAAGATGGAAGGAACAGTATTACTCCGTGGAGGTATTAAGAATAGTTAGAAACTAATCATCATCATCATCATCAACCCATAACGTCCCACTGCTGGGCACGGGTCTCTACTCACTTTCGTGAGGAGGGTTAGGCCACCACGGGGGCCAGATCCGGATTGGTGGATCACCTACCTATCTCCGAAATAATTCCGATTTAATTTTTTTAGAAAATAATATTATTAAAAAAGAACTGTTTAGTAATTAATGTTACTTTTGCTTCCAAACAACAAAACTATTTTGTTTATTCACATAGTTTAATGGCAAAGTCCAATCCCCTACTCCCGTAACAGCTGCGGTAAAACTGAATAAAAAAAAGTTACGCCTACTTACAAGCTAACCAGCAGTCAGGTAAAAACAAACAAATTCAATAACTCAAATCAATCTCTTAACCTCTATCACGCAGCAATTTGCCGCTAAATAAATAATGTCGCCATACCGAGCGCCCCAGCTGGGGCTCGCTCCACCGACCGCGTTTAACTGACTACTACGTAATTACGATGTGTTTCGTACTGAAACAGATTTCTTTTCTTTTTATTTTGAGTGTTTTCGAACGTAACTACACAAAGACTATTCCGCTTAATATTTTGTGTTGGTACGAGATTATTATGGCCCACGACTTTGGGTTGGCCAACCGGAAGCCAGTCGTCCTTCAAATGCGCGTGCGAGCACTTGTCGCGTCGCGGTGTTTTGAGCTTTCACCGGTAGCTCCATTTCGTGGACGCCATTCCCATCCTCGGAGACGAGCTCCAGGATTAAGTGTAGTGTGGATTGCCTGATCACACCTCTATCCCGGAGGAAGGTGATACGGGATCAGAAGAAACCGCCCCATCGGCGTACTATGGATATATCTCTGTGCACCATCATTCCCCATCTAACCCGAAGACAGCGCTGATTACACACCCGAGAGGCCATCGACGGATTTCCCAAGTAAGTTCGTAGGCCATAATATCTCCCCGTAACACGATGTTAAAGGGTTAAACGATGCTTATTTACTTAAATACATTAATTAGGACGGCCTAGGCCACCATGGGCTAACTAATAAAACAACTATTAAAAGTCTATAACAAAGTTTTTTATTTTGGACAGAACATTCTTCAAAGTGTTTTTTTATCCAATTTCATCGCAACATGTTTAGTCAAATTAGGATGAAATTGAATAAAAAGCTACTGTAGGATCTGAAATCACATAGGATACTTATCATCTTGACCATCATCAGCATCCACAGCTTACCACCATGGTCATCACGACTCAAGCCTCCCGCCGTGTTTACATAAATTTGATTATCCATAAGTAGAGCTTGTAACGGTAGCTCGCGTCTCTATTCCTAACTCTATTGATCCGTAAACTACCTACAGCTCTGAATGTACGAAACAAACCACAGAAGAAACATAACAGTAAGTCATCTTCATAGAACCGTACTAAAGGCGGGTTGTGTGTGCACGCTTGTACACGTCACAGTGTTCTGCATTACAGAATACTAGATAGTGAAACAAAGACTACTGAATAAATAGCAGTTACTTTAAGCGTTAAAATTAATATAAACAATACCTTTAGTTATTGGGGCGATCGGTGTTGTGAGTAAGCTGGTTACACGAATAGACGTTGTAAAATACCAAATTTATTAATCAAATTAAATAATAGTGATTTATTAATTAATTATACCCCTTCTGTCAGATGCACAGAGCTATTCGCTATGCCATGAGATTCCTTGCCAAAAACGCGTGATGTCATAATGCGCTTTAAATTTATTTTGAACCCCAAAACTTCTCAAAACGCACTAGCTTCCCGCACGTTATTTTGACATTTCAATTGACAGTTCAGAAAGAGCGCGTTACGAATCTTTATCGAAAAATTATTCGCCTAGGGCTGTTGTTACGGCGGCAGTAAGAATATTTGTCCATGTGTGCGTGCTGTACGCGTGCACCTAAAAGCCGCGTTAGATATAATTCTATGAAGATTACTTACTTATCTGTTTTTGCTATGGTACAGTTGAACCAAACAAATGTGATATCTAGGAATTGCGGCGACGGAAATAGCTCTATAGCTTGCTGAAGTCCTTTTCAGCTAGAATAAATATCATATTTAAGGAGCTTTATTGGGAATAGAATATGTATTTTTCTTTTAGATAAATATAGCAATTCATGCGAAGCAATTCATCCCTCACTTTCATGCGAAGGACTAGGCTATAATCCACCACGGTGACCCGGATAAGTGGATAACATATCCACCTCCAAAATAATTCTCGTGTAGGCATGTGGGTTTCCTCACGATGTTTTCCTTCACCGTAAAGCGAGTTATAATTACGCACATATGTTTTAAAAGAAACACATTGGTACGTGCCTGCACCGGGAGTTGAACTCACGACCCGCTCCTTGGAAGGCGGATGTTTTCCTATTAGACTACCCATCGGTTTAGGAATGGGTTTATAATATTTCTGGATGAAGAAGAATGAAAATAAAACTGCGAGTAAAGCAACAGGAAACCCGACGCGGCGATCCCATAACATATAATAGGGTAACTAAAATAACGTCGAATTAGTGAATAAATCCCAACATTTGATTGGTCGCGTAAACTGATCGGCGAAATCCACGCAGTTCCGACGCACACATTCATGAGTGGAGGTTAATTACACGCAGCCACACACGTTGGGTAGGGCTGTCACACGTGAGAAAAAGTTAAAGACACAAAATTTAATTTTTATTGTTTTTGGTAATAAGTATTGGTAAAATATATTTTTCCAGACAAGCTTTTATCAATCTACTGTTAATCACTGAAGAGTTCCGTCTCTATCAGCAGATCAGCTCGTTGTCACCATAATATTGTATTGTCATCGGAACTTGACAGGCATGCAAAATTTCAACTCGATTCAACAACAGAATCAGGTTCAAAAAAACACTACCGATCTACTGTTAGTCACTGAAGCGGTCCATTGAGTATTTTATGTCTTTATCATAAATAGTCATCGTTTGACAGGCATATCAAATAAAAAAAACTAAAAAATAACGCCACTGAAACTTTGTATTTTTTTTTTTAGAATATTGTGTTATACGTTTGTTGTTAAAACTAATTAACTCGTTAATTGTATACAATTTTTTAAATTATAAATAGGTTCGCGTTTGATCACCATCTCACTTGATGGTAAGTGTCAATTCCGTCTACGATGGTGCACGCTTACCTAGAGGCAACCTATTCACTCGTGACTTGAAGACTCCCAGGTTGTAACTATCGGGAAACACAAACTCCGGCGAGGAGTGTACTAACAAGTGAAGCTGAAAAGCTTCTAAAAAGTGGTTAAAAATCATTACAACTAGCTAAATTACTTTGTACCTCTGTACTAAACGGGAACTTAGTGAGAAAGAATAAAAAAACTTAATGAAAAAAAAATCAAAATGACGATTTGTAAACTATTTAATAGAAAACATAGATTTAGGATTCTCACATCCCTAAAGCACTTTCAAATAAAAAAAAACAGTTATCAGAATGTAAAATTCTGACCAATCACAAATCCAAAAACGTTAAGTCACAGTTAAGATACGACGGACGCGGAATAACAACATCAAGATAATTATTTATGTGTTCATAATTAAACGGGCAAAATAGCAAAACACATAAACGGCACAAGTCCAAACAAAGCGGCACATCCAAGTTCCAACGCACACTCGCACACATCGTCATATGCTATACAAAGGTTAATTACTCACCCTCGCGTGAACAGGGTTGCCACGCGTCACAAAAACATTTTTTATTTTTTTATCTAAAACTTCTTTATGCACGCTTGAATTGTGGAGTGAATGCGTTACGAAAAGTGTGATCGGGCGAGGCGAACGAGTTCAGAGGGATATATAAATTAGTGAAGATAAAAAGACAGAGAGTAACGTTTCGTATATTACTGTAGGGGCAAGAGAGAGCGCATTCATTTGCTTTCTCTCTTTCTCAAGTTTTACTTCAGTCGTGTGGTCTAAAGTACACAATTTTTTTTTAATACTTTTTTATACATTGTACTATTTTTATTGATTTTTTTGTGTACTTTATCCATTCAACTCTATCCGCTGACTAAGAGCTAATTAACCCTTATAAGAGTTTGTAACTATTAAGTAAAAGTAATTATAATTACATGGCGAAATTTCCTAAATTGAAACAAAATTGAAATGTTTTGTATAATTAATTATATTAAAAGTATTTTATATTTTACAAACGATCTTAGAGAAGAAAAAATTGTGCACACCGTACGTATTATCTTCACAAATATTTGCTCTGAGTTTGGGTGTTTGTGGGACCATAGTCCTCGTAGTTCCTGATTCCCTAGATACAGGGAGTTCTAGTTAGGGGTCAGGTTCTATGTACGTGATCGTGACACGTTATTATCATTATTATTATAAGCTATAAACATTTGAAAATCAGCCATCATTCAATCAATCATTCGCTGATATGTCACTGATGAAAAAAATAGATATAAACAATCCTTGATGCGGATTATATATCATGCTAAAATTTCAGCTCGATCGGGGCAGAACTTTTTGAGTTTTTGAAGCGTACACAAACCAACATAACATTTTTATATATATAGATTTATTTATTTTATAAAACAGTGTGACAACCCTACCTCGACCCACGCCTCATCCCACGTGGAAACAATTATCCCTACCACTGTGGCAAATTACGTGAACCAAATTAGCATATAACTATATTAACTACATAATTTGAACTGTCATACATCTGCGTCCACATGAGATTTGAAACGTCTGTGGTAACAGTGTTATCTGAATTGTTATCAGGAGCTTAATTTAAAAACATAAGAGTAACTCGTCATTCGTATTGAAATGATGAATCCCGTGGCAATCAAACGTCATAATGAAACGAACTCGAGCTGATCCGCACCGTGCTGCATAGCCCCGCAGATTATAACAACTCCAAATTAATTAATACATTGTCACAGCTCCCTTTTACAAAAAATCTAAGTTTTTATTGGCATGGACCCCATGAAACTGACTCTTAACACCGAATTCATAATACATCCGAGAAGAACCGGAAATATATATATGCTATATAATATAGATGAATAAGAAAAAAATAGTGTTCTGAAATGTAATACGTAATTTTTTTTTAAACTAACAAGGTAGGTACTATGCTAGGTGGTCCGACTATAGTAAAGGCTTATTTCCTTTCTCCCGACTATCAGGTTAGATGCCTTGCGTTGTGCGAGGGACCGTCTATTAATCATGTGAGGTTCGAGGGGGGGAAGGTTCGGGAATAATCACGTAATGTCACACGGGGGGGGGGGGGGTGAAGTGAGATATCGTCTGTTGTTATTTTTCTTCAAACGTGTGATTTTCTTTAGGAATTTGAGTTAAAGTCAAAATGCTGTATAGTGGGGGGGGGGGGGGGGGGGGGGGAAGCTTTACTGAAACTTTTTGGGAGTTGGGATAGAACACGAAAATTTTAAGATACTTGCTGTTTGCTATAAAAAAAATAAAATATCATACGACAATTGTAATTAAATATTAACGTCGCATTTGACAACCCTACCGTGCTCACTGCGACCCTCGTCCCACAGGGAAACAATTATAACTAGTATTGTGGTAGATTACGCAAGCTACGTAACATAACTATAGCGTGGTATATCTTGCTATAGCTTTATGAACTTACTCACTTTTATTTAATTTTTTACAGATTTGCGGGTACGCTAGATACATTTGCGTGCGATTCCTGTTTTTAGGTCATTATCAAAAGCCTATTTCCAACGGTAGTCGCATCCACATTTAATACGTTGATAGCTTGTGTCAGATATTCATCGGCCAAGCAGTAGTGTGCAAACTCGCAGATTTACTACAACGCACTGCACAATTGGTTTATGATTCATGCAGCACTATATTTGCCGTGCCTATTTGTACCTTTAAATAATAATTACTACCGGTATTTCGATCGGTTAGAAAGAACCGAAATATCGGCTGCAAAGGTTTTGAATTGAATTTCAAATATTTCAGATTAAAACTAATTAAAATTACGCACTCAGTTGAAGCTCAAACACGGAATGGGTCGCGTTATCCAATTAAATTGAATTAATTAATATTGCAGTATCTGACTAAGTAAGCTGTCTAATATCCGTATGTCAGAATTGGCTTATGTTATGTTAAGGTTCTATTTTGTATGCAAAAAAAACGAAATGTGTACTGGGACACTTATAGAAGTAAAATTTCAAATAAAATTTAAAAAAATATACGAAACTTAACTCTCTCCCTTTCTATCTTCACTAACTTATCTACCAGCTTACTCTCCAAGTTAAGCGTGCGTAAAGAAGTTTTACTTAAAAAAAAGACGACTACCTTTTTTTTAAATATTATTTATACTTTGGATTACGCCGCTATATTTTGTGGTATGTATTGCCAACACTGCAAAAACGAAAAGTAAGTAAGAGGTTGATAGGGCAGCAAATGTCGGCGGATCTATGTATGTGATCTTGATGCGTTATTATAATTATTAAAATGGCAACAAAAAGTGTATTTTGGTAAATTAAATGATAAAAAGGTCACATTTTGCAAAGTGCACATTACTGCACATTCGGAACCGAACCCATTCCAAACGGACATAGAGAGCAGACATAGTTGCGATTCACGGAACGCCGCCGGCCTTTATATCCGCCGCCGACATCAGAAGCGGGATGCGACGGGACATCAATCGGTCGGCGTGTTCTCGTATGTAACGCGATCGCGGGAAGCCGACAATTAACGAGACGAGCCACAGCTGAGTGCTGAGGATACTCAGGGACGCAGCATTACTTCAAACTGTTGGGAAACGTAACATTATTGAAGTGAAACTTTTTAATCGACGTATGGGATACATTTTATAGCTATCGTCATACTTTCCTATTACGCTCTACCGAGTTGACACTTTGACATGAAGGTTTATTGAAAGGAGTTTCAATAAAAACGAAAGTCAATCGAGTTAATCAAGTCAAGTGAACTGAAAATCTTCAAGTCTAGAGTTAATAGGTTTCTTCTAGGCAAGCATGCTCCATCCTCGCCACCAGATCTAAGAGACTGCGATCAAATGCTCGCCTATTCTGCAATAAAAAAAAAATACTACAAAGAGTTCGGGAGTAAGAAGTCATCATAGAGCATACAAAGGTTTTGTATGGACAACTCTTCGTAGATCTTAGTTTGACCACAGACTTTTATCATAATCAAAAGAGTATTTCATGAATTTTTTTTCTTATTTCGTGATGCCTTGATTAATTATTAATTCAATAAAATTGTATAAATTCAAATTATTGAGACAAATAAGGATTAGTTTCAATTGTTACGTGTACGTACGCTATTTAACACACCCACTTTCTTTATTACTTAGATTCAGCAACTTGATCTAATGCACTTGGATCACTAACTAGGATGGTACTATGATCCAAAATGAGCCTTGGCTTCCGATAATTGAGCCGTAACGTCAGATTGTCTTGCACCACCTTCTGCCAGTCCTCCACCTGGAGCTCGCGCCAGTCCTTCCCTGCTTAATTAATATGATGAACTAAAATTAAGAGTAACTGACTATGGGTTGAGTTTGAGAAAGGAAGTTTCCCTTTCAATTGCTCATTCAGATAATAAACGGAAACTCTATTGGCTCTACTAATAAGTGACACTTGCAACGCATTTTAAACTAGTCTCTATATAAAACTCCTCGGAAACGTGTAATCACAACAAACACAATCCATTCTCAGAAGTTCGCAACTTCCCAACAATACTTCAGTCTCCATTTCTAAAAAGAATTCACTGAAATCAACTTTTCACAACATCGGAGTTCACAGAATCCGAGTTTTCTCGATAATTTCTACACAGTGTAGAGAACACGAGACAAATCTGTCTCGACGACTTAATGCGCTCTTCGATGAAAGCTGTACTGTTATATTTTTAATCGGTAGACTGAGGTAGGGGTGGCACGGGTCGATTTTGTTGAATATAAAAAGATTAAGAAACTACTTTCTTTTGATTGAAATTAGAGTATTTGTAGTACTTACAGGGTAAAAAATAATTTATTTTATCGTGCTCATTTGGTAATCAGGTTGATGAATTTATATAAAAAAAAATATTATGTTTATGGTAACCAACGTCGGTTAAGAAAAAAAGTCTGTAATTTTTACATTTAGGTATATTTTTCCTAAAGTTTGGACACTAAGAATATTTTTTTATCAGTTCTCTATTTTGGTGCCAGCCCTACCTCTAGCTGACAGTTCGGCAATATGTCGCAGTGTCAGACCGCTGAGTAACGAGTTTACAGGAATTTCCCGAGGCGTGTCGCGGCGCTAGTGTGTTATTTGACAAGTGCTTATTTGGATTTAGTTGGAATTATTCACTTTGTAGTTTACAATTTGAACAATAATCATACAATATGTAAATTCCTTGACAATAATTTTACTGTCCCCAACAAAATGTTGTAACGCTTGTCCTTAAAAATTACGGTGTTATTCAGAACTGTTAAGAATATCAAGTCAAATGCTGCATTAAACTAGAATTTTGAATGAATGTGTTTACTGGTAAAAATGTTTTACTTGTTGAACTGTAACTGAACTGTCTGTCATAATCCTAAGCGACATTTTTTTGACTGATTGATGAGATGAGCAAGTCGTTCACCTGATGGTAAACGCTACGCCTGCCCATAACAGTAACAGCACCACGAAGAACCCTGCATTGCATAATCCTGCGCGGCACTACACTGCGCTCGTCACCCTGAGACATCGGCTCTAAAGTCTCATATGCCCAGTAATTTCACTGGAAACAATGCCCTTCAAACCGGAACTCAGTAATATTTTCACACTACTGCTTGGCGGATGAATATCTCGCAAAGGTTTGTTACTTCCCCAGGCGGTTTCTTGCAGAAGACGCCTCACACAACAGAACACACACAGTTATCTTCAGTAACGGTGAAGTTAACCACACATCTGTTTCACGAACCACACTACGTGTCCAACACATCAATTCTTCTAATTTCAATCCGTAATCCACATTTCGTCGTAGCCGATTAAAACATTAATGTTATTAGCCCCGGCTGTGATTTATGCGATATTTGTATAGGTTTATATTATTTAAACTTTGATGACGGCGAAATGACACGTTACAAGGCAGCGCGGTTTTTATTTATGTGATTTTGTTTGAAAATGTCTTTTATAAACATGTTAGGGTGTGATTTAGTGCACGTCCGATGTGGAGATTAGTGAATAGTGAATTAATATAGGTGAATGATGCCTTTGTTTGTGGAATGCAATTTTTTAGGAGCACGGTGTTTGCTTTTTTGTAAGCCGTAACGTAGACAGTGCCACTCAGAACTTGGCAGTACAAAGTCTTACGTGGTACTGAACTGCCTGCACTGAGTAAGAAAGAAAGAAATAAAAACAGTTATTTTCGACAATACAACAGTAATTAGTCTCACATGCATTGAATATTTTATTTGTCATTAAAAAAAAAGCCCGGGGAAAACGCTGTGGATCTCGTTGAAAATAATATCGTTGCCCAATGGGAAGGAGTCGTTGATTTTTGGAATTACCTACTTTGCAAAGCAGCCACCTGACTCCGTAAGTGCTGTTGAATTGATTCATTTTTATGTATGGATTTGACAGCGGTCAATGTCATAGCAATCAAGTGACAGTTAAGGCCAGTATTTAAATTTAAGTGAAAGCGCTCAACAGACAACATCACTCTACGCAATTAGGCTTCTGTAATCACCTTTCTTTCAAATTATAACGTGTTTATTTATTTATTTTATCGGATTGATGTTCTTTGTGTGAATGAGTCCAGGCGGAAAGGAAGTGACACCACCACACATGGACCGTACACAGCCTATTGGTTTAAAGTTCCAGGAACCAGTAGAGGGTGTCAGGGAGATGGTGAACTGCTTTCCGCTGGGATCGTAGCATGTGGAAAGATGTAGTCTCAGCCCATCCCAACGGGAGAAAGGCGTAACTGTATATAATTATATTAGATATTTAAATCGATTATTTTAGATATGATTTCATTAGACGCAGCTCAATTTTAGTCTATTATTCAAACTCAACCGAGTGTACCATCCCGACACGCGCCCACGGCGAGATTTGTAACAAAAACCCTCTTCATAAATATATCCTTTCCCTTTGGGGTGACCATCAAGCTTACATTTTTTTCCAGTCTCTAGTTTTGCGCCACCAAATCCGCAGCTTATATGTCAATAAATACTTAAGGAATGGAAATGGTTACCGTCTATCTAGCCATTGCTTCTTATTTCATTAATAGTTTAGAATAAGTTAATGATGTAAAGGTTTCAATAAAATTTTGATACTTGTTCTAGCTCCTGGAGGCCTACCATGACGTCTTATAGCGATTCTGTTGAGGACCTAAACTGAGCCGTGTCGCATAATCGTACCGTGACGTCTTATTTTTTATGTTGCTGCCATTTTCAACCTAAACAGGATCCAGTTTAGGTTGAAAATGGCAGCAACATGAAAAATAAGACGTCACGGTACGATTATGCGACGCGGCTCAGTTTAGGTCCTGAACTGAATCGCTATAAGACGTCTCGGTAGGCCTCCTGTTCCGTCCATTTAGTATTGAATTTATATTGTTATGTTTTGGTCTTATTTTAGTGTATTATATATTTTTTTTTAAGTCTAAGAAACTGAATTAATCCTAGCCTCTTCTGCTAGAGACCAGCTGGGGAAGTAGACACACCTTTACTAGACCTTTGCCAGATATTAATCCGCCAAGCAGTAGTGTACAAACATTACCGTGTTCCGGTTTGAAGGGCACTGTTTCCAGTGAAATTATTGGTATGAGACTTTAAATCCGATGTTTCAGGATGACGAGCGCAGTGCAGTGCCGCGCAGGATTATGCAATGTAAAGTTCTGAGTGGCAATGTAACTGTTATGGGCAGGCGTAGCGCTTACCATCAGGTGAACGACTTGCTCGTATCGACACTCAGTCAAATAAAAAAAATCTGTGTTTGACATGTAAAAGTGCATTATTTTTGACTAATGGCGATAAATGATTTGAGTTTTGAGTTTTCATAAGGAAATTGATTGCTATTTTTTTTAATTCTTTTAAATGATGGTAACCCCAACTCTCCCCTAAATCCTAACGATGCAATTGATCTCTGGCCACCCCCGCCCGGGGCGATGCCGCTGTGATAGTCCACGTACAGCTGCCTAATGCGCACGCTGCTGCGAAACGATGGCGCGGTCGAGCCGTTTGGCTGATGAAATTATATATTGGTAATATTTAATTTGTAGACTTTTTTGGAGCTTTTTGTCGGACAATTTTAGGAGTCGATTTAATGTGTCAAAGAATTTATTTGTCTAAAATCTTTAGCTTTTAGACTATTCTACAATTTTAATTGTTGTATTCTAATCCTGTTTGTTTGTTACGCTTTCACGCCTAAACCACTAAACAGATTTTAAAAATTCTTTCACCAATCGAAAGCTACGATATCAGCGAGTAACATAGACTTCTGCAGTCAGCACTACTACTTATGTCCTTTATAATAACGATCCATGTCAAGCATCATTCTAAAAATCAACTCGAGAGTGACAACCAAACAAAAATATAAAAAAAAAATCGACCCTTTTGCATTTCGATTTAACTTTGTAAAGCAAAGGTACATTTTGTCAAGCCAATTAAAGCGCCTCGACAGTAGAATGCATTCAGAATGTCAAATTAAACAAATCCTCAATTAGGACAGGGTTTATTGCCAAACAAGCACTTGAATCAATCACGTCGCTATTCGAGCTATGTCAGCACTCAATATAAACTGGACGTTTTGGTCCCTTGTGCAAGTGAATGACATAGCCCTACCTTCCAAAGTGCATAATCTGTGAAAGCTTTCCACTACGACAAAGTTGTAAAGTGGGGACTTATTTATATTATGAATTTGACTGTCCCGTCGATGGTCCCGATCTTCAAATTTTTGAAGTGTCATTGGAATTTTAGCTTTATTTCTTTAGATGTAGTGGTTAATTTTGTATTGCTGGTTTTAAGGGAGGAATTTCGTTTACAGAGGGGACCGTGTTATCCCTCGTCGTGTTTTGTTAATTAGTATCCTCATTATTATTATTATGGACCTCTAAGTGCTGTGCAAATTAAAGGGATTGCCAAATCTTTGGGAGTCATGAGCATTGTTATATTAGGTAACTTCAGTAATCCATGAATAGAAAAGGCAATTCAAACGTGGTCATAGTTTTTTCTTTTTGAGATGAAGCCTGTGTCCTAGCCGTGGGAACTTACCTACCTAGGCTGGTGATGAAGACGATGATGATGATGATAATGACGATAATGAAGACGACGATGATGATAATGACGATAATGAAGTTGACGTTAATGAAGATGGCTATGATGATAATGACGTTAATGAAGATGAAGATGAAGATAATTATTTTAATGAAGATGACTATGCTGATGGTCATGATAATGATGATATAAAGCATCAGGCAATATATTAGTATCTATAATATGTACTAGACTCTCTTCTGCGTTATGCAATAGATCGCAAAGCTTGGAAGGAAAGAAGAGGGACAGGGCCCAGCAGTGGAACGATGTGGGCTGTAGTTAATTTTAAACTTTACGTTTAATTAGATTCACATTTGTCAGGTGGAAATCATAATAATAAAATCTAAGGTGTCATTACTGTTGTCACAAACTAAACTACAACTCAATTAGATCACACTAAAGTTATTGCCATCCCTTTCGTTTTCATAACACTTGTAAGTGACAACAAATTATTTGACACAACTAAACCAAAATCTAGACTAGTTTATAACAACAGAATATAAACCTGTGAACTAATCTGATATCCCACGATATTCCAAATTAGCTGTCCAGCCGTCGTAACTAATTCTGTTAGCTCACCCTTTGTTTACATGTGACGATTATGTAGCTATCATAATAATATATTATATCGTAAGCGGTAGATTTGCGACGGATGGTTTAGCCGGATGTATGCCTAAATGGATTGAAGATAACTTAGCCAGATAGGTAGTGATATAGTTCCTTGTAAAATGTAATAATCACTCGCTTTTCGGTGAAGGAAAACAACTTGAGGGAACCCACTACCCGAGAATTATTTCGGAGGTAGGTATGTTATCCACCAATCCGGACCGGGCTGTCGTGGTAGATTATGGTCTTACCCTCCTCACGAAAGTGAGAGGAGACCCATGCTCAGCAGTGGGACGATATGAGTTGACGATGAGATATAATAGGTTCAAGCCTCATATGCCACAATTCCATTAAAAAACTCGATTCGTGATTAAATTTGGCTGGAGTTTAGAAAGTTAATTATACTTGCAATGTTAATATCTACCTAGTGTATATCGGTATCATAGATAGATAAGCGTGTATTGTATTTTTATAATTGGGCAGTAAAGCATAAGCAAGCACGATAAAGCCAGAAATTCACCTGCAATGCTAGCTACAAACCGTATTATATCATTGACTTGTGGTTTGCATAGCACGTAATAAGGACAGTCGGCTTCAGAAGTAACTACGGCGGTAGTCACGAGTGGGCACTTATGACTACCATGGGCCCTAAGAATTGATGATTTTTGTGTTTGACTTTGACTTTGACTTGAACATTTCCCATTTTTTTTTTTTTTATTTTTTTATTTTAGCAACGGAAATGTTAGCTGTTTTACTTAATTAATAACCCGAAAATGTATCCAGGTAAAAACTATCTGTGGCTACCTGTATACATTGAAATAAACAAATAAATCTGTAGACCAAATTTAATGATAGTACTGGCAATAAACCATTATAATTTTCATTCAATACAAAAGAAAACTCTAAAGCTCATTATCATAAAAAGATTATGGATGATCACGCGATTCATTCATCTTGTATGCAGAGCTCAATAAAATAAAAATGCTTGATAAAATGCTTATTTCAATAACTTAAAGCTCCGTTTACAACAATACAGCTGGAAGCTACAATGGGTACAGTCGACGACAATTAACGGGAGCGCGGGTCTAATTGTCTCCGGACTTCACAAGTCGAGTACTGGCGAGTTCAAAAGGCATAATAAAGAAATATAAATTAAACGCTAGGAATAGGATGTTGGGCTGGTCTTATCTATTTGATTTGTTATTAAACTGTACGATTTTAAATTCTTAGTTTTCGAATAATAAGAAACGTTCATGTTTATGTATTTGCACCTTAGTAAAAAATAAAAAATGATCAATTTAAAAAAAAAGACGAATAATTAACAAAAAAACAAATGGAGAATGGCAGGCTTCTGAAAATTACATATAAAACAATTAAATCTACAATTTTGGAACTTTCTTTGAAGCATTTATCGTTCAATACAAAACTCTTAACCCGTGAAGCAAACAAACACAACGGTGCACTCCCATTAACAGCATTAATTGCTCAACAACACATCCCACCCATATAAAAACATTTAAAACGATGCCGCGATTAATTAAAACAATTCATTAAAATAATTCCTGAATAATTAATGCGTGAGTTTTGTCGGCGAGTGTACTCAGCGTACGCGATCAATTAAGGCGCGTGTCGCGGGATTTTTATGCTAATATCCCGGCGCGGCGGGGCGGTAGGGTTGTCGATAGGATGTTATTTAATTGGATATCGTATAGCTGACATTGGAAAAAATAGATGCCTAGAATCAAAATGAAATGAAAACAGATAAAACACAGCACAATAACTACAACAACGAAATTCAAGACACAACAATTAATAACAACACTCAAGATTACGGCAGTCAATTTCATCTCGCTTCGCTAATAAATACCTTACTTTCTGTATATTATTTTGCGTACGTTGTCATAACACAATCGTTCATAAAATATTATCCTTTTGCTGTACTTCTGGACAACAACATTAACGAAAATTGGAATATATCTACCTATATAACAGGCTCCAAATGTTTTTTTTTAAATATTTTTGTTTATTTGACTTAGTGAAGGTACTAGCAAGTCATTCACCTGTTGGTAAACGCTACGCCTGCCCATAACAGTTACAATGCCACCCAGAACTTTGCATTGCATAAACTTGCGCGGCACTGTACTGCGCTCGTCACCCTGAGATATCGGCTCAAGTGTCATATGCCCAGTAATTTAGCAAAAAAATTTAAATTTACCAAAATATTTATGATGTGGAGGCAACCCTACCAGCACTGCCGGTGGTCCGCCTTAACCGAGAGTTCCGTAGGAAATCACGTCGCTGCCTACAGATCGTTATCGCAGCTTAGAACGTGATACCATCGCGCTGATTACGAGCTATGTGCACATCTCGAGAAGGTGCTAGAATTTAGTTATTGCTAAATACTTTAGCTTTAGAGAAAGATAAGTTCTACTTTCAATTTTATTTTTCTTGTGTGGTCTGCGCCTTAACTAAAGTTTCCTGCACTTTTTTTTAAGTTTTGTTTTCGCATGGTTTCTACATTCAGTCTATTAAGCGATCTTCAACTAGGCTTAAATATTTTTCATTTTACTTATTTAATTAAAAATCAAAATAATAAAAATCATACAGTGAAACCACACTGAAGTCTCGATTAATCTTTCACTCCTGATGATTTGGAAATTCTGTAATGTTTATTAGCTTCAATAATAAAAATATTAATTTCATTTAAAATTATAATGCATAACAACTATAAATTAATAAAAAAAACCGTAAATGAAAAAAATACAGCCTAAAACCAATAAAAAAGTGCCACAAGATAAATTTGAAATTACAATTCTGTTTGTGTCCAGTGTCCGCCCGTATAAAGGTCCTTCTATACTTGATAACTATTCCCATATAAGGGCTTCATTAGCACTTCGAAACTGTTTTAGACTTTACTTTAATTACTCTCCAGTTATTTTAGGTTACGATTGGTGCAAATAATTCGGTGCGTTTAACTTCTTTGTTTGTTTTAGTATAAGTAAATTCGTTTGTAAAGATTATTTTACATAGTAATACAGTGTAGGTACACTTTAGGGTGAATTAGTTCAGTGTAATTTACGGAAGCGGCTTTTAAAATAAATATTGGATCTTCTTAAAAACATATGGCAAAGCGATGCGATGACTGTGAACACATCCTTATTTCTACACGCATTTTAGTTTGTCTATAACTAACACGAATTGGCTAGCCGTGTTCCAGATGGATCCTACTCATGGAACCATAATTCTATCCCCAGTAAGATCCCACAGCTTTTGCTTAGGCTTGACGTGAACATATAATTTCGGATCATTGTTTGATCTACAGCAATAGAGAGAGCTATACTCGGGGTGTCTCTGCGTGATATGATCAGTAATGAGGAAATCCGAAGGAAAACTAAACCCATAGCACTTCGAATTAGCAAGTTCAAGTGGCAGTGGAAGGCCGTGTAGCTCATAGAACTGCCTACCGTCGGGAAAGAAAGGTTCTCGAATGGCGACCACGGACCGGAAGACGCAGCGTAGGACGTCCCACCAGGTGGACCGACGATCTGGTGCTAGCAACTGCTCGTTGTGGCGTTCTATGGGGGAGGCCTATGTTCTGCAGTGGACGTCTTCCGGCTGATGATGTGATGTGTTTGACTTAAGAAACCTATCGGGTCTTTGCTAAGCATTGCGTAGATGCGACCTGTGATTAGAATGTCTTCATAAATGTCATTCTACAATAAATCTTGTTCGAAACACGAAAGATAAAGAATGTGGCCGGCGTTATGAAATCCGAACTAGTAAGAATAATATTTTACTACCACTTTCTCACACCGGTCTTTGCTATAAAAAACCAATAAATTCCAAGCAAATCTCCGCGACAAACCGAACACATTCAACTACGAGCGCTCCATCTAAAATTCTAAACCATTTAAATGTCATCGCGTCTATTTTAACGTGTCATCCCTGTCATTTGTGACCCCAATAACTTGTCGATATCTCCACTGGTAACACCGGTTCGGATAATTTTTAACACATCCAAGCCACGCCTGTTGAATAGTTGCCAAATAATCTGAACAGCCAATCGGAAGGCAGGGTTACGCGTACGCTGATCGCGGCGTCCAATAGTAGAGGCTATTTAGGCTGCGCCCGCGCACATTTTCGTTTGCAATTCAATGCGGTGTCTAATTGCTTGTTTTGCTTGGCATTGCCGCTTTCCTGTCCATTGATGAAACGTATTTATATTTAATGAGCATCAAATGCGCCTGATTTATGTCGGATACTAAGTTTAATTGGCGCAAATAGAATATGATTTATTTGCTACAATTTAGCGGCTACAGTTCTAGGTTGTTGTTTTGTTGTTGACTGGGCTATTCATAAATTGAATCTTTGATGTAGTTACTATGGTTGAAGTTGGTTATTTAGGTTTTATTTAGGACATTAAACAATTGAATGATTCTTAGAAGAAGAAAAAAATATTTTAAATATATTTTTTACACTACCAAACCAATTGTCATAATTAGATAAAAAAGTGATCATCAAAATGAGTTTAGGAATTACGAATATAATTATGAAGAACATACAAATACAGTTGGATTGAGAATCTTCGCTTTTAGCGATAAGTCCACCCTTTGTACTATATTTATTCCAATAAGTTCTATTCTTTATGTACCTTGTGTATTTCTAAACTGATGTACCTACAATAAATTATTTTCTATTATATTCTTCTCTATTAAAAAATCTGTTAAAACGCTCTAATATGGCTAGTTTTAAATCGCCGAAACCCTATAATCTCGAAAATAAACATTCATTCATTACTGACCAGAATCTCTAAAGAATTGAAATTCAAATATAGAATAATATTTTTGTTCCAAACGAGGTGGTCAATACATGAAGTAAGGTTATAACCTATCCCATCCCTTTCCTCCATTCGTATCTAACTTTCATAGTGTAACAAAGGCATGCAATATCCATGCTTATTTTGATCGCTCGGTCTATTCGCAGCGATCAAATAAAGCATCAGTCCATTAGTGCACAATTTATCCGAGTGCTGCGAAGTGCCGTTTTATTTAATAGGGTTTAAATATAAATTGGTGAGATGCCAAAGTCGGCTCGAGTGGCGTCCGGTGCCAAGAACCGCCGCTGCAGATACTGAGGTGGGATTGGAGAACTAGGGGGCTGGATGAGGCCTACACCTCCTTGCGTGGACAGACATAAATATGTTTTATTTTTTTACGAATAGGCGAGGATTTGAACGCAGTCCCAGAAGACATACCTAGAATATTGATTGAGTTATATTCTTGGTGCTTTCTTCTCTGACGGGCGTTTTTCCGAAGCACTGGTAGAGGTAATGGAGTTTCCTTTTCCTGTGCGAGATTCAGCCATGAGTCACAACTTGAAAGGGAAATGTCCTTTTTTCAAACCACGCGAATGAATGTCTGACGGCCCTAATATGCGTGCAAACATTCGTGCTTTGTACTTTCGTGCGAATGTGCGTGATCGGCATAAAGCAATAGCACTGTATTCCATAGAGTTCGAAAACCAATAGAGTTTTGTTTTCAAAATGTAGAGTTGTAGAGATCTTCTTGGGAAATGTAATGTCCTGTTTTGCGATACTGCCTTACTCTACATCCATGTAATTTTAGCCGTGCATTGAGAATTTGAGATCTGCAACTGTAGCTGGTCTAGGTAGAGTCCCTCGAGCTTTGATGTTGTCAGCTCGGTGCAGTTCGCGTCTTGGATTATTTTATATGTGTCTCTACTTCTGATAGAGCTTGCTAGGTCGTCTCTAGGGGTAGAGAAAGGTTGCCAGCTTCTGCCACAGGATTTGTTGAGAGATTTTCTTTATCTTTTAGTTTGTTTTCTGGTTTGAAGGAAAATGATTATTTGAAGAACCCGACTTCATATGAACTTACTAATAAACTCCACACGCTATTAGATAATATGAATAAGCAAATCTTATCCCACTCACTGCTAATATTGTTGTGTAAATGTGAAAGTTTGTGAGGATGGATGGATGTTTGTTACTCTTTCACGCAAAAACTACTGAACGGATTTTGATGACATTTGGTGCACATATAGTATATTATCTGGATTAACACATAGAATAGTTTTATCTCGGATATATTAACAGTTCCTGTAATAATCATTGAGAATTGCCGACTGCAGAGCGCAGCTATTACCACACTGTAAGGGCACTGTTTCCAGCGAAATTACTGGGCATATGAGACTTTAGAGCGGATGTCTCAGAGTGACGAGCGCAATGCAGTGCCGTGCAGGATTATGCTATGCAAAGTTCTGGGTGGCATTGTAACTGTTATGGACTGGCGTAGCGCTCACCATCAGGTGAACGACTTGCTCGTCTAGTCAAACAGTAAAAAAAGACTTATAATCATTATACTTACTTACATAAACATATATTTATACATAAAACTATAATTATTAGGTAGGTAGGTCTATTTCTAGCTCATCCAGGTCATCAGCTCCCAACCCAGCCCAGTAATTAGTCCGCACAATCAAACAGCAATATAGCATTCGATTCAGTTATTCCAGTGGGTGAGCAATGGCGGCCCACGTGACGTTGACATATGGTTGGTGAATCGACGTTGGGATTGCTTTTGAATTATTATTTGAATTATATATTTCACTTGCACTCGCAGTTTTGCTGTGAAATTCCAGCTCTTGAGGGCCTTCGTTGCGTAAGTCGGCTCATGGACGGCGAAGCGTGATGCTGTGGGTTCCCGCGCAGGGCAACGATTTCCGTGAACCACATGTATTTGCTCTGAGTCTGGGTGTTGTGGGACCATGGTCCTCGTGGACCCCGCTTCCCTAGATACAGGAACCCTAGTTAGGAGTCAGGGCCTATGTATGTGATCGTGACGCGTTATTCACTTTAGTTTTCCCACAAGAACTCTGTGTTTCTCAGGTTGCAGTCTGAGAGGATATGCTTTGAGATTGGAACCATAGAAATTTCATCAAAATCGGCTCGGCACTTTAGTTCTTAAGTTCAAAGAATTTTTTTTTTTAATATGTCATCAACATCATCATCAACCCATATCGTCCCACTGTTGAGCACGGGTCCCCCTCACTTTCGTGAAGATGGGGGTTAGGCCATAATCCACCACGGAGGCTCGGTCCGGTTTGGTGGATAACATATCTACCTCCGAAATAATTCTCGGGTAGGTATGTAGGTTTCCTCACGATGTTTTCCTTCACCGAAAAGCGAGTGATAATTACGTACATATGTTTTACAGAAACACATTGGTAGGTGCCTGCACTGGGACTTGAACTCACGATTCTCTGATTGGAAGGCGGGCGTTCTCCCACTAGGCTACCTTCCCACTGCTTTATTTAGTCCGCTAGATTTAAATATCTATCTATATATATAAAAATGTTCTGTTGGTTTGTGTACGCTTCAAAAACTCAAAAAGTTCTGCACCGATCGAGCTGAAATTTTAGCATGATATATAATCCGCATAAAGGATTGTTTTTATCTATTTTTTTCATCAGTGACATATCAGCGAATGTGCGAATGTGCCACAGCGAAGCGTGGCAGGGCACAGCTAGTAATGTATAATTATATTGTAATAGTTTAATTTCTTTACTGGTTTCCACAATATTTCACCATCCAACAAAGCTCTACAACAGTAGTTAAGTTAATATTAATTAATATTATTAACTACACTCAATTAACCCGATCACTGTGCGCTGGTTCGCAGTCGGCTGAGCCCGTCGTGCCACAGAGTAAACAATACTCCGCGTGTTGAGATGGGAATGTTAACATTTCATATCAGATTTATGTAAACTGTAAAGCTGCCAAAAAGATGTGTCCTGTTTTTTTTCGAAAGTGACCAATCATAACGTCCCACTGCTGAGCACGGGTCTCCCCTCACTTTCGTGAGGAGGGTTAGGCCATAATCCACCACGGAGACCCGGTCCTGATTGGTGGATAACATACCTAGCTCCGAAATAATTCTCGGGTAGGTATGTGGGTTTCCTCACGATGTTTTCCTTCACCGAAAGGCTAGTGATAATTATGTACATATGTTTTACAGAAACACATTCGTGCGTGCCTGCACTGGGATCTGAACTCACAACCTTCTGCTTAGGAGGCGGACGTTCTCCCACTAGGCTACCACCGCTATAGATCTATAAACATGGTATACTCCAAAACCAATCTAATCTAACTCCTTAACACACCTGATCTTATGATCATTCAATCGGCTATGGGAATCTGTCCCCACATCGGGTATCCATCCATTTTCCCGTTCATTAGTAATTTGTTAATTGGGTGCCAATCGGCGCTGGTGGGTTAATCGGGACAGATCCAAACGTTTGGTAACTAATTGAGTTGATACATGGAGTTTGTGAAATTGCGTTAATTATAATATGTTTATGTTAATGGCCAGTGGAATAGAAGTGCTTGAAACTACCACCCTATTACTCAAAGGGGGTACTTTTCATATATCCACTGTCCACAGCCTAGTTTAGGTTAGTAAGATCTTTGTACTAAGTTGGATCATTTAGTAGTGGAAGGCCTGTGCAAGAGACCGCCTGGGGAAGTACCACACCTTTGTCAGATATTCATCCGCCAAGCAGTAGTGTGCAAACATTACTGTGTTCCGGTTTGAAGGGCACTGTCTCCAGTGAAATTATTAGGCATATGAGACTTTAGAGCCGATGTCTCGGGGTGACGACCGCAGTGCAGTGCCGCGCAGGATTGTGCAATGCTAAGTTCTGGGTGGCATTGTAACTGTTATGGGCAGGCGTAGCGCTTACCATCAGGTAAATTACTTGGTCGTCTCGTCACTCAGTCAAATAAAAAAAAGACTTTAGTGAGATGGAGAGAAAATTAGGTCTCTACTCCACCACTTTGCTACAAACTCTGCCCGTCTCATAAACATTCCCTCCAATAAATTAAGATCCGTAATCCGATTGACCGCCACAAATCGCATTATCATTTCAATGTGCCCTCTCTGTCTCTCCCTGGCAGTGCGAGAGGGACAGCTCGAGGATTGATCAGAGGCTCGGCGGCTCTAGATGAATAATTGTTAGATTAAAGAGACTTACTCATCGGGATCGCGGCTGCGATAGATAAGGGTAGTGCTGGGGTAAACGGCTAATAGTTATCGATAGATTTATGAACGGTTTCAATGTCCTGTGAGATCTATTCGTGGTATCCTAAAGTGGAAAGACAAGCTTCATAGAACTCATGTAATTATTTTATGTCTACTAAGAAAACTGATTATATAAGTTTAATATCGATATTATTCTTATAGGATTACGAACTGTTATTGATTTGTCGATAAGAAGTATCTGCAGACGCACGGTATAATTATATTCAGATTTCTAATTGTCAACTAGGAAATTATAATCCCATGAGAAAGCTTATTAGAATTGATAACATGAGCTCATCATCAGCTTATATTCGTCCACTGGTTCACGTAAGCCTCTCCTAGTGAACGCCACTGAGCCCGATCATCTTCTCTCCTCATCCGGTCTTTGCCAGACGTTGACAGTCGTCACTCCACCAGCCGACGGCCGTCCTACACTACGTTTGCCTAAACGCGGTCTCCACTCTAGAACTCGTCAACTAGAACCAGTTGTCGGTTCTTCTAGAGATGTGACCGACCCACTTCAGCTTGCTAATCTTTGCGAAATGAGCGCAACTGTCCACTATTGAGCTGAAATAAAAAGGAAAAAATAAAACAAAAGCAAGCAAAAACAAAACAAATAAAAAAACAAAAAAAAAATACAGGGGCTGCCGATAGAAGGGAAAATTAAGTAACTTGAGAATTGTATCATCGACATTATTTATTAACATTAATATTATTTACGATTTATTTTTGCTTTTCAAAGATTAATATTTAATAAACACGTTGGGCAGCCTTTTTTAACTAGGTTCAATTTATAAGAACTTGATTTGTAATAAGAACTTTTTGTTTAACACTCTTTTTTTTCCCAATTTTGTTTACCCAAAAAGTGCTCAACGCACCTAAAAAGTTTTCACTTCAAAAACTAAAGAGAGCTCTCATCGTCCGTCGTCGAAACAGGAATATTTCTAAATCATTTTGAATCCATCGATATCGACAGTGCCCAGTCATCAATAACGCCCATCTCTAGTCGGCAGCCGAGCTAATAAGGTCGTGTACACGATCCGCGAACAAAGCGACACACCACACCGCGCTATCGATTGGCTTCCGTCAGTGTATAACCGGCCTTATGATAGATTCGTTTTATAGATTTTCCTTTGGGATGTAGTTTTTTTTCTTAAGAATTTTGCTGCTATGGGCTGGAGCTTACCTTCAGTTTAACGACCTGTTAGTCTTGTTATTCAGTTAAAGTTAAACATTGTTAAAATAAGGTTCGAAGTGTGAAAATTATCATAATAAAAACCAAGTTATGATTCCTTTATATATTTTGTTCCTACAATTATTTTATGGGGCGAGAATAAACATGAAAAGAGTTATTTAATAAAATTACAATTTAAACATTTATTTTTAAATGGAAATTCAATTTCATAACCTTTGAAATTTTTTTTTACACGGTTGGCAGTTTTTATATTCCATTAATTTCTTACCAATTCAAAAAACAAAAATTAAGCACAAAATCTTCCATATCTAAAAAATAAAAATGCTATGTAAACAAGTAATAAATATAATAGTAGTAAAAAAAAATACATTGGTCAAGTTACATAAGTCTACAATCAATAATATCTCTAACTAGCTTATGCACATGTTTCAAATTCAATCAACCGCTCCAAATCCTCCACCAAGCCAATATATGTATACAAAAATAAACAAACCTTTACCAATACAAAACATTTTCCCCGCAATATCATTTTTCCAATTTTCGTCCTAATATAATAATTAAGTGTAATTACCCAATGTAACAAAATCCCATATTCCCGTTTGCCCTTTTACCTTCGAGGATTGCCCACGGGGGAATACGTGCTAAGAAAAAACAAAGCCGATCTTTGTACCTAATTAAAATGAAAGCATATGGCAACATTGATGTATTGTTTTTAACCTAAATCAAAAAAGGAGAAAGTTCTAAGTATACGAGTGTTTTTTTTTTGCGTGTTACATCATAACTCCGGCATTTATCAATAGGATTTTTTTTATTTGATAGAATATATTTTCTGTTTCATTCCATAGAATTTTCATCAAAATCGGTTGAGTACTTTGGATTTTAAATCAAAATAACACTTGCGAAAACATTATTGTAACCAAACAACGCGGTTTATTTCTCTAAGCTATATTAAAATTTACCTTGTAAGTAGAATGGGAGACGCGGAAGAATTCTATTACAACCCGGTATGTAATTATAAATAAATACTATATATAATTAAATAGGCACAAAATATTAAAAACTGCCTAACAGTAAAATAAATGGATTACAGTTTCTCAATTATACTTAATGCTGATTACAAGGTGATATAATATTGGAGAAGAGACATTATGCATCTGAACGTTATAATTTACCATAAGACATTTATCTATAAGCCCTATAGTACGATAGCATCATCCTGTTGTCTCACTCTAACACGTCATTGCGTCCCGCTCTCTAATGCGCAATCAATAATAATTATGTTCATGTTTGCAAGCAAGTATATTGCATTGTGGCTATAGGGTGCGAGCAGAATGAGCTCATTTAGGCGATCAAAGTTATACGTACATCAATTTCATAGCTAACTTGTGGTTTCATACAACATTTACGATAAAGCTACTGAAATTTACAGTTACTGACAATGCTTTATTGGAATTGAGTTAAATAGAAGAATAGAATAGAATAGCATAGAAACTCTTTATTGTACACCAGAAACAAAATAAACATAGTACATATGATTACAGATTTTATATATTTGAAGAATACTCCTTCTTTATTAAGAAGTCATGCAATGTTGTAAGGACAAAACCCGTTCTATAAATTGATTTAACAAATGAAGAAAAGAATCTTTTAGGCAAAAATGCTCTACCGTTGGCCGTATCGTTACCATCAGGTGAGACTGCGGACAAATACCTTATCTATATCCATTTAAAAAAATAAGGTTTACGTTTAAGAAGCGTTATTTCAGAGCATCCTATTATATTACTAAATACAACATGGTAGCTTCAAAAGCTCGTATTTAGTGCATAGCTATTATATCAGTCCACAAACATACCTTTGCTATACCAGCTTGTTATCGCAACTGTGTGCGCAGCGCACGAGTCAAATGTCATATGTAGGGGATTAGTCCGCGGCCAATTACACGGCGCTCGCATTGTGCCTGTGATGTACGGCCTGGACTGTAGTCGGGGAGATAGTGCTAGTTGCAGTTACCTATGATACATTGACAAACATTTGTCAAAAATTTAAATTTACAAATAAGTTCATTAACTTTATTTTAAAAATCAATTCAAATCAGTCGATTTACTGCATTTGCATATATGTTTTTTAAATATGCTTGGATTCTGTAACTATAGATCTTTTTATAAAATTAAATGCTGGGACATGGAGACAAATATTTATTTCCAAAGTTAAAGTCTGGGCCAGTCAGTTACTTTTACAAATTGCTACAAGCTGTATTAATTAAATTAAATTAAATCAATTTAATGAATAATTGTTACAAAAAAAAAACATTAAAAGTACCTAGTTATGACACGCAGGTAAGTTTTAAAATAATAGAAAAACAGATTTATGTGACTCGTAATAAAATACAACATTTACTTCTTATTAGACAACTGTACAAGCTATTGCATCGCACAGTATGATATACAGTCGGTGTAATGAACGTGCGCTAATGAGGTCACGCCGGCTGTGATCTGCGATACCCTAGTACTAGTACTAGTACTGTACTATGCATAGTGTACCCACTAGTACATGGTACTAATTTGGAAGGAGATTAATTTGGGATTGGATTGTTTCCTGTGACATGTATGATGTAAGCTCTAGTTATGGTTATTGTATTGTATGGTCATGACTATAAGTTTTGTAGAGGCATAACGGTTGAATAGATCAGCTTAATTACTACCAAAATGATTTGATTTTCAGCGTGGAATTAAGTAAACATGTGCAATTTCACATTTTCGGTGTATTGATCATTTAATATTTATGTATGTTTTAATGTACATAATTGGATTTTACTGTGGCATTGCCCTTATCAAACTGATTTTGAGAAGAATGGTATCAATCGATTCCTCTTCATTACTGCAATGTTATAGTCAGTATATTCTTTTATAGCAAGTTACTAAGAAACTCCGAAGGGTTTTATTATCAACTTACAGCAGCACACAGTTGAGCACGGGTATTCTCTCACTTCTTTGAAGAGAATTAGGTCTTAATCCACCACGGGGGCCGGTCCAGATTGGTGAATAACTTACCTCTGAAATAATTCTAGTGTAGGTGGGTTACCTCACGATTTTTTCTTTTACCAAAAAGCGAGTGCTAACTACGTATATGTATTTTTATAAGAAACGCTATGCGTACCCGTACTGGGATTGGAACTCACAACCCTCACCTTGGAAGGCGAACGTTCTCCCCCTAGGATACCACCACTCCTAGGCTATCATTAAAATTGTGATGATTACTGTCCATCTAACACAGAGACATTATGTATGGATAGTTCATCTGACAACAATTTGCGACAAGTTCAGCGTCACAATTGCTAATTGTCATGGATGTTGTCACGTATTGACACAAATTGATGACATGGAGAATCTGTTAAGCTTACTGTTATGGGTGGCATCGAAACCTATTGCTAATAGACTTCCTTCCCTTCTCAATTGAAGGTATAAAAACGTAACAGCTTTCTTAATAAGCTCCTTAATAAACTAATAAACCAAATGCTAAGTGCTCGTGAACAGCAGTTGTTCAGGGAAGTGTTGCCAATAAAATCAAGTTTCCCCTAAACTAGGGGGATGTTTGGGAGCGCAAAAATAACCGTAAAGTTTATGTGACGATAAGAACTATTGGGGCGAGCCTATTGGGGCGAGTAAGTAGAACTTTCCGTAAATAAGAATAGTAAGTCTTTTATTAATATTTATGGTACTATGAAAACTTCAATAAGCTATTTTACTATCATGAGGCTGTCACACGCAACTTTACAGTTAGGTAAGCTAAGTATTCTTATTTGACGCTATTATGTTTTTTGTGTCTACTGAAATGCGGAGGTTATACATTAGGTAGGTAAGCCCCTATAGCATGAAGCCCGCGATTGAAGAAGTCTCAGCTTCTGAGTGCCTACTTCCCTATGCCTAAGTACGTCCGGATAAATCTATCAGTCCAAAACTGTCAGGCCGCAGGCGGCGCCGGATCATGTGAACCTAATCACTAAGCTGATGGGTTCTAACATAAAACCATAACGAATATAGTTTCATGTAAATCGAATATAGATTAATTTATAGTCAAATATTTGTATTTTGATTTGCGAAATTCACAGTGCTCGCTACGTTTTATTTGTTTTACATTGACATCTTTGACCACAGAAAGTACTGCAGCATATAATTTATCGATGTCGAAGCGAACAGCCTGTCCCGTCCCTGCTCCCGGGGGTTGGGATCGATCAGCCGGTAATTAACTGTTTGTTAACCGATATAGTCTCACCGCAGTGCGCGGCAGAGACTGAGTGTCGCACAAACGGAAGTGACAGGTCATGTACACTAGATGATTCCAACCTTATTATTCAAAGGATCATCTTTGTATATACAGTTTTAACAATTAATATATTTCTGATTCTGATTCTGTTTCTAGGAACTTTACGTGCATGCACAAGCAGCCATGGCTCACCACTAGATATGAAGTACACATATAAGTTAACTAGAGAGAACTTAGCGCAACCAAGTAGCTTGTTGATCACTCTATGTACTCTTTGAAATATCCACATTTCAAATTATTGACCAGGTGATTCTCGCTTTCAGACATGATCTAACTTTTAATAGACATTGTCTATTTATCGCGTCTTTACGTCCACGTCGCTTGGAAATCGAATGTTCTTATTAGATATATGCGATATGAAGTCGAAATAGACAATTAAGTCTTTCAAGTTACGTTTCACGATAAATTACCACCTAGATCTTAGGTACTGCTTGTCTAAAAGTACTGCGCTCTCGCTATGATGTTGTATCAACGCACGCATACTCATGCGAGTATATCTACTAAATAGCGATAGGGAATTGCTTGGAGATACCTACTTGTGCAATGTATTGAGTAATGGAGGAAGCTGCGGTAAGCTAATTACAATTACCTACCGCAGAGATTATTCTCGTGTTAATTATGCACCTACCTATTGGTCAACAGTCAACTAGTTGTGTGAACATTTTGTATTATTTATCATTGAATACGGGATATGTATTATGTTTGTTTTAAATTCCCGAAATGACTGAACCATTGATGCTCCCGCTAGTTCCAATATTTTAGCACTATTTATAATAATACCTACTATAGTAGTAAAACTATGGCGTTTTAAAACCAATTTGGTGGATAACACTCCTGTCTACTTAACATTTGATTAACTTTAGCTTTACAGCTATAAAATTAATAAACAAGAAGTAGTAAACTTCCTTAGTTTTCAACGAGTGAGAACTCCGTGAGAATTAGACAATCAAAAACTTGTTAGTGCTTTAACTTTGAACTACAACATGTAATTAAAATTCCCATTTCTCTTGATTCCAGGTAAAAATATGGTTTCAAAACAGAAGAACGAAATGGAAGAAAAAAGACAACGTGTCCAATGCAGAAGTAGCAGAAATCAAACAACAGAACAAACCAGAAGAGAAGACAGAAACCACCAAAGAAGATCCTCTTGCCATCGACATGTCGAAGAAGAACTGTAACAAAATTCTCAGCGAAAAACTTAAAAGTGCAAAAACCGTGACCCAAGCCCCCCCGCCTAAACCGAGAAAAGTAGAAAAAAGTGTTGTGCTAGAAACAATATGCGATTCGAACGATATAGAAAGTCGAATTTCCATAACTAAAATTACTAATAAGCTGTCTAGTACAGACTTGTCAGGGGAGGTAGGTAAGATATCTGTAAAAAGTTTTAACCCAGACGAAGTTAAGGAATTAAAATTTGACGCGCTAAGTAGAGACGTTGAAATGTAATTTTTTGAATTATTTATAGTATTCTAAAGCCAGTTTTACAAACCAGAATAGCAACTACGGATAAATGTATTGATGCTGATCGACAACCTTATCGAATTCTAATGGAATTTTATATTTAATTTGACATCAAAATTAGTTTTATTCTACCTATCGATTTCAATCAATACATTTATAACTGTCATATCGAAAAATAATACAGTAGTTGCTACAAACTTATGATGTTATGACGTTTTGACTCAAACGTCAAAACGATGTTTAAATAATTGAGAATCTTTTTAAATGGAAGGGAGTTCCATTGATTAAGTCTTATTTATTAGGCGATGAATTATAGAAAACGATAAGTTTTTTAAGCTGATTTTTTTCTTGCGCAGAATTAAAAAATGTGTAAATAAGTAATTTTTGAGTTTGTGTGAAACCATGCCTCGTAGATATTACTTCTGGACAAAAAAAAAATATATAAATGTATGTATTATTGTGTATTTACGTTTTTGTAACAAAACTCGCTTTCTAGTATTTTTACATATTTTATATGTTAGTCATGCTCATGTGTTCTTAGTTGAATTAATTTTGAATCTGATGTGCTAAGTTAAATGTTGTGCAATAGCCATAGAATATAAATAGTTATATTATAATGATACTTATTTGCTTGGTTGCAATTCCTTATTAATTTTATATTTTTCTAAACTCTATCTAAGCTTGTTTTTTATAATATTCATAAAAGAAATCAAGTGATTACATGTACTTATTCAATCTGCTAGGATTTTGAAATATTTATATAAATAATTTACGTCAATTCGTAATTGTAATTGACAGAAGATCCTTGACTAATTATATTGATTTTTATTTTTGTTAAATAATCTACTTGAAATATCCGTTCCTAAATTATAATTGTGCTACTTACCTACTGATTTTAATTTTATTGTTTTAAATAAATGCTTTACTCAAAAAGTACAATTTAGGCTGATTTATTTGATAAGTAAAAGATAATAAAATCAAAGATGTGTGTATACGAAAATTAGGTTTAATATTAATACTTATTAGCAATTATGTGATTCACTGATCAAAATTGAGGTATTATTTTAGCTTGTTTCTATTAGAATTCAATAAAATATTTATCGTTTGTGTACCTACCCATTCTCGAACAAGAGTAGTTTTTAAAATAATAGTTTGAAAAATGAGTTTGACCTAATAAAAACATTTTTACATAACTGTTTTAAACCTGTAAATAATTACCAAATAAATCGATGGTAAAACTCAAAATTGATCAAAATTTTATATTTAAGTTACTTTGAAAAGTGTAAATTAGTGAGCAAGTGAACAAATTAACTTTAATGTAGCTTTAGATAAGAATACCTAGTGAGTTCGTATGAGAAATAAATAGTTTTCCAGTTCATCATCTTTTATTATCCCAATTGATTCAACTCGCTTGATCGCTCGGAATTGCATATTTCCATAGGTCTATCCCTGTCTAGTGCTTTTATAGAGCGTTTGCTAGAGCGAGACCACTGATGACATCTGACCGCAAAGACTTCTAGCGAGTGTAGTCGTAGTTTTGGTAATGCAGAGAACATACTGAAAAATTCAACACAATCTCAAACTTCTTACTATTAAATCAAACGTGCCTAAAAACTTCCGTTTCTCGCCAAAATTTATTTTTCTGGTCTATATAGCTCCATCTACCGATGGTAATTTCCGTTCCCTGCCAACATGTATTCATTATTTTAGTTTATAGCGCCATCTACCGACGAGGACCAAAACTTATAGTTTATAAATATAATAAGTATTTATTTTACTGCCATCTATGAACATTTTTCTAAACTGTCTCGTGTGTTTTTTGTATACTTCGATATTTAGCGCCATCTGTGCAGCGTGGATAGAACTAATTTGAGTCGCAGTTTGTTGTTGCGGCATGCTGAGATTCCAACTTCAAAGTTTAAAAGTAGTGCAACCTGTAAACCATAGATGTCGCTATGTGTCAAAATAAAATGAACAAATAAATTACTCACACTATAAGATTCGAGCACTTACTTAGGTATTTTTTACGTTACTTGAGTTTTATCGACATCTTAAATAAAAAAGAAAGATCATTTCATATTATTCTCTATTCACATGAGCCCATAAAGAGTAGCTATGTAAGTTTACCGTCTCTACCACCAGATAAGGAATAGGTAGTAACTATGTACGTCTATTCGAAATTAATTTTCGTTAGAATGATAAATTTGTAATTTGACATTGGTCTTGAATTCGCTGTTTCTCAAACTTGAGAACTTCGCAACATCTTGACGGATCTTCCATAAATTGTTATTAATTTTATTGTGCTAAAAACAGATGTTATCCAATTAATGACGACTGATGAAGGGCAATGTCGGCCGGTTTTAAAATAAATTGGAAAAGTTACATTTTAAGTGTGCTTCACAACCCGATAGCACCCGGCTCCTCTCGCCAATCACCAACCTCTTATCTGATTTATAGTCTACTGTAGATTTCCCCCGGTGCTATCCAACGATGATGACGATGATGATTAACATGCCAATTCAGAATAATTATCTTTGTATCTAGGCAAACTACTTTGCCGAACTTTTAGACCCTTAACATGTATCAGAATTAAATTCTTACCCTACCTATAGGTGCCTGATGAAGGAATAAACTGGCAAAACTTCAATTCTCCTCCATCCCCTAATTACATCTAATATTTGACCAATCATAAAATTGAAATGTCTGTCAATGGTTTTAAGTGATAACCACTATTTAACTCAGGATTATTAAAAAAACAGCATTTATTAAATTTTTGTCAGTCTAAATGTTTGTCTCGAATAGGCCCCGAAACGGCTTAACAGAATTCAATAAAATTTTCAGGCATTTAAACTGGAATTATTCGTTAAATCTTACATCTAACTTATATAATAAAAGCGAAAGTTTGTGTGTTGGTCTTTTTTCCGCCTAAACGACTGCACGAATTTTGATAATATTTAGTATATAGATAAGGTCCTGGAATAGAACATAAGATACTTTTCATCCAGTAAAAATCAAAGGTTCCTGTAGGATAATAATTAACGCTGCTGGTTGTGTATAATTTCAATATCTTACAGGATTCAAAAGATATGAATATTTTTGTCCAAGCACCTGTAGTACGAATGAAGTCGCGGGCTGCAGCTAGAATCTCAAATCAAACGAATTTATATCCACCAATCAATCACATAAACAAGCGGACGTGAAAGCAACAGATTCTCAGCTTAAACCCGGATAGGCATCGCCCTGGATTACATTTAAGGAGGCATGTAAATGGATCGGGGGTGGGGCGGGAGGTAGAGGGTTGACGCGACAATTTGTCTAGAATAGTCAGGAAAGGCAAACAACTTGAGAGGTGTGTTCAGAGGTTACATTTTTCGTGAATTGATTTTTTGTGAGCTCCGTTCTGTCAAATTGGAATTGTAAGTGAACATGGAATAAATACAAATGAAAAGAATACAATATATTTTATTCTAATAACTGTGCCTACAAAGGTCTTACATGTATTTTTTTTAAGTGAGTGACGAGACGAGCAAGTCTTCACCTGATGGTAAGCGCTACGCCTGCCCATAACAGTCACAGTGCCACATTTTTTTTATTATTTATTTAATTGAAACGGCCGCAGCCAATTACAACAATCGATTACACAAAACACAGTAGAATATAGTTATTACAAAATACATAATAATGAATAATGATACATTGCATAATCCTGCGCGGCACTGCACTGCGCTCGTCACCCTGAGACGTCGGCTCTAAAGTCTCATATGCCCAGCAATTATAATGGTCTCCATAGTTTTCCCATTATTTGTAAACTAAACATTACAATAGTTTATTATCACAGCTATTGGATAAGGGTCAGCAACCGAGACGATAATGAGTGATGAACTGACAGTAAAGGGTGTTGCGTATTTGATTCCCGCACAGGACAAATGTTTATGTGAACCACGGGCATTTGTTCTGAGTCCGGGTATTTGTGGGACCATGGTCCTGGTTCCTGATTCCTTAGCAGGGAATCATAGTTAGGGGTCAGGATCAGCATTTACGTATGTGATCGTAACATGTTTATTTATCGATACAGAAAGAAAATAGCTTGCAGAGCGAGAAAGAGCTCTATTCCACGCAACCATCAACGCAGATTTTCCAAAGAAAACCTTAACCTACTCTTCCAAAACTAATTTCCCGTTTTCACCTGTCGAATATCCAGTGCGATCGTCTCAGTATCCATGACGGATAGCTCCGATTACCGCCATCCGAGGATTAGGCCCAATTTTAAATTGTTGATTACTTTACCCCCTCCCCCCAACGCCCCCCTCCACGCGGGGGATAGCGAAGGAAATGACAGCGCCTTAAATTTTTGTAAAATCTATCATTTCGCTGCGTAGGGATAGCAGAAAAGTATGGGTGTACATGGTTTGTTGAGGAATGGCGTTAACAGGTTCACTGCTGAGCCGATCGTCATGTCTAGCCACGGGTGCAGCTCTGCAGACTCCATAGAGTAAAAAAATACAACAGAAAAATCAAAATAAGCAAAAGAATGGAAAAACAATGCAAGAGAAAGAAGAAATACTTGTATAATATTACTTTAATTTACGTGGAGGCTTGTTAATGGCTTTCCTTAGTTTTTTGAAGTTAACTGTTGAGTAATGATAGATGTAAGCCCATAATTAGTAACACAATAATCTATATATATATAAATGTTATGTTGGTTTGTGTACGCTTCAAAAACTCAAAAAGTTCTGCACCGATCGAGCTGAAATTTTAGCATGATATATAATCCGCATCAAAGATTGTTTTTATATATTTTTTTCATCAGTGACATATCAGCGAATGTGCGAATGTGCCACAGCGAAGCGTGCCAGGGTACAGCTAGTATAAAATAAAGTTCCTAAATTCTCCTGAGTTTTCTGCCATCGGTACTGGCGCCTCATTCGTTCAGTTTATGTGATAATATCAAGGAAACGGCCGCTTCTGAAACGCGAGAAACACTTTTATTAGTTTACAATTTGAAATCCTGCCAATTTGTTTATTTCAAAATAAATTTACGCCATTATATACGCCGGCTTAACTTTCCTGCGATGAAGGCTCGAATTCTGACATATTTTAGGTAGCTAGTTACAGTTTTTTGTTTATAAAATTGACGGTAAATAAGTTCCTAATGGTAAATGATCACAGCCGCCATTGGATATCAGAAACTCCAATAGCATTGCCGGTGCGTTACATGCTTTTATTAAACATGACTCTATCAGCAGGAGTTTACCTGTTACTGGACCAATTTTGATAAACAAAGCTTATGTACGTAATTATCACTCGCTTTTCGCTAAAGGAAAACATCGTGAGGAAACCCAATCCACCCAATCCACCAATGCCCCAAAAATCCACCAAAAATTGTTACCTCTAAACTCCGTCATTTATCACCCGATTCCAAATATTTATTTTTTGAAAAGTTGTGATTTCAGATTGGTCTTATAGAAATCGGTTCATTAGTAGGTTTTTAAATGAAAATAACTGGAAAAATATGTCATCTAAGTAACCGAAATTGCGTATTTGCTCTTCCTGTGACTTTGCAGAGGTGTTTAGTAGTAAATCCATATAAAGTCGGTTTTTTGGTTCAAAGAATTTTCGTATAATTATTTCACTCCTCAGTTTTGTGAATACTCTATTCTATTCTATTCTATTCTATTCTATTCTATTCTATTCTATTCTATTCTATTCTATTCTATTCTATTCTATTCTATTCTATTCTATTCTATTCTATTCTATTCTATTCTATTCTATTCTATTCTATTCTATTCTATTCTATTCTATTCTATTCTATTCTATTCTATTCTATTCTATTCTATTCTATTCTATTCTATTCTATTCTATTCTATTCTATTCTATTCTATTCTATTCTATTCTATTCTATTCTATTCTATTCTATTCTATTCTATTCTATTCTATTCTATTCTATTCTATTCTATTCTATTTGACGGCAATCTGTGCATTGCATCTGCTGGAACTACCAAAACTGTGTGCATGTGGCGCGGGTTCGGTTCCTTTGTATTGAGTTGCGACAATTTGTTGCGTTTGAATGAGTGTAATGGCACGTATCGTTTCACGGTTGTATGAGACGTGAGGCGAGATATTCACGCGATGGTTGTCGAAAATGTATTAATGTTGTAACCCAATACAGTTTAGCTTTTTAACCGACTTTAAAAAATGAGGGGGTTCTCAATTCGGTTTGTATTTGAACTAAGAAACCGATTTCAATTGGATAGTTATGCTAATAAAACCAAAATTACTAAATCAATTTTCATTAAATTTATAAAGGACCAACCTGACACTATATGCTTTTAAATAAAAAAACATTTCTTTTTCAAATTTGTTTACAAATGGCGGAGAAAGCAAATGATATAATTTTTTCAATAGTCGTAATTCTTTTGTTACATTGTCCAACACATGAATAGCGCGCCTTATTCACACCATTTACGCGAATACAATAGTACTGCAAAGGTGCAGTGAGACTCCCCCGCCAGCTAGTCTGGCGGGGTTTACCCACTAAAACCCCGGGGTGTACTCCTCTCCGCATTATGGAGGTGGTTACGGGTTCGCACGGCGCTTCCGCGACCACCTCTGCGGGCGCCACGTGAGGCGCCACCTTATATCGTGCTGGTAGACCGGTCCCAACCCCGGGCAGTGCTCGTTGATATAACCGTCCCCCATGATGAGAACCTCGTGAAGGCCGAGAAAGACAAGCTCAGCAAGTACCTTGACTTGGCTCACGAGGTAACCGCCATGTGGGACGTTGACTCAACGATCATTGTCCCGATAGTTGTTTCGGTGAATGGCCTTGTAGCGAAGAGCCTCGACCGACACCTTAAGAGGCTTTCGCTAGACGGCTGGATTAAGGGTCGGATGCAGAAGGCAGTACTTCTCGACACGGCGCGTATTGTCAGGAGGTTTTCCCCGTTTAGTCGTTGCCGCTAGTGACAAGAGGGCTGGCTCATTTCTCGCACAGAGAATAGCTATTGCTATTCAACGTGGAATTGCAGCCAGCGTTCTTGGCACCGTGCCTCATGGACACCCACCCTCTTTTGTTAGATTTAAATTTTATGTTTTTGGTATTTAATTATTGTTATTTAAGTTGGGCTGTTTAATACAGAGTACCTGGATGACCGAGCTTTGCTCGGTATTTTTTTTATGACGTTATCTAAAAATGATTCCTAGCTAGATCGATTTATCGCCCCCGAAACCCCCTATATACTAAATTTCGAGCCGATTCTGAGATTCCAATTATGTATATATACAAGAATTGCTCATTTAAAGATATAAGATGTTTGATTTTCAAATTTCACATGTACAAATAGATATTAATGACAACACGATAGTGTTACAAAAATATCTGTAGCTGTTCCCAAAGCACGCGATTACCTACACAAACAGGCCGGGGATAAGATTTAGCGGTCACCATTACAAATGGCGGCGACCCTGCAACCCTTGTTTACCGCGCTAATCGACCCCTTAAGGATGGGGTGGCTGGACGTCTCGAGTGCCGCAATAATAGTAATTGAGTGTAAGGCACGATCCAGATAGCGTGTACGTTTTAGAAAATTCCGTACCTTTTTGGTTTATGATGCTACTTAAGTTGAATTTGGGGGCGAAGAGTGTGCCACTGAAAGTGACTTTGCTACCATGAGCAGTGGGAGGCCTCTTCTGCAAGAGGCCGCCTGGGGAAGTACCACACATCTGCCAGATATTCATCCGCCAAGCATTAATGTGTTCCGGCTTAAAAGGCATTGTCTCCAGCGAAATTACTGGGCATATTATGAGACTTTAGAGCTGATGTCTCAGGGTGACGAGCGCAGAGCAGTGCCTCGCGGGATTAGGCAATGCAAATTTCTGGGTGGCACTGTATTTGTTATGGGCAGGCGTAGCGCTTACCATCAGGTGATCTACTCGTCACTAAAAAAAAATGTTGGAGCACGCATGGACTACACAGCCTAAGTCTGGAGTTCTTGAAGAAGTAGTGGTAGAATAAGTTTTAATATTTGACTTATCTATTATGATCTACTCTATATATAAAAAACCTTTCTCAAAGCCACCAAAGCAAACTGTCACTATACCGCCGACTGCAGCCGACTTTGCACCTAAATCCCATTCAGTAATCACGTTTGTGATCGGTAATCGGATTACTTGTAATGGATCGGCATTTGGTTTGCTTTTTCACACATTTGCCCCTAAATATTGTATGTATGGCGCAAAGAACCGTTGCATTGTGTAGTGAAACTGAAAGATATTATAAAGTATAACTAATCGATGACGAAAATTGAAAAAAAATGACATACCCGTAGAGTTTCTTAATGCTATCTTCGCTGACGGTACCGAAGCGCTGGTAGAGCTAATGGAGTTTCCTTTTCCTGTGCGAGATTCAGGCATGAGTCACCACTTGAAAGGGAAATGTCCTTTTTCAAACTCAAACCATAATTATTGGTTTAGTAGGTTGTATTTGATTTAATTTGTATTTTTCTTTATGTTTATGTTGCATTATTTTTGCCTACTCGTAACAAATTATTTTAGTTATGAGTTTTATGACTTTTACACAATATCTTTTCGTCATAAGCTTAAGAAATAAGAAGTCTTCGAGGTTATTTTACTGGTTGACTACAATCTCATATGATGTGGTCGAAGGTGGCAAACATGCTAAGTCTAGATTGGGATTGGGTAAATGATTATCTGCTAGAGGTTGGTACCTAACCAAGTGGATATTACAGTGCCTTACCTCTTTTAAAAAATTACTCATGATTATAGAAATTAAAACCAATTTTCTCTTTTGAAATCGTTTAACATTTTTTGTAAATTTGTAACAATTAATCGATATTAATTAATTAAATAGTTATTTAATACCTCTTTCTGCTGACAACTTTTTGGTTGAGATCTTTTCGGTTGAGTAGTCGGACCTTAGTCGGACGAAAAGAAAAAGGGAAAAAAGGAGGAATGTATGTCAGTGCGGCATTCAAAATTGGAATCGAGCGAACGACTTTGTTATTTTAAAATAAATGATTTGCTATGAGAAAAGAAACAAAAACACTGAACGTGTTAAGTAATGTTTTATCATTTAATAAACTTACTCCGACGGGGCCTAGAATAGTGATACCTAGTCTTACACATTATTATTCTTTTTTGGCCAATTATTATTAGTTATGGCCGTACCTAATATTTCTTTTGTTTTTTTTTTTCGTTTTTTTTTGTGTATTTTAGTCTGTGAGCCAAGAGGAATGCCAGGAGGGTAGGGAGGCTTGATTAAAATATATTTCGCTATGAAATGCTTGTAAAGTAACCAAATTAAACCATCTAGATCATCTCCCTGTGACTGTGGTCAATCCATAAGGTTCACTTTCCTTCGATCAAAATGTGTAAGCGAAGTAATGCTGTGTCCACACTATTGAAATCGATACAATGGAAATACAATGCTATTTTTGCTATTCTGACAGATTGTCGTCTTTTGACAGAATGCATGCAAGTGTCAGATTCTTGATGACGTGCAATATGGCCGGTTGTGTGTAGGATTTGCAATTTCGTGTTATTGGATTACCGACAAATCCTTATTGATATTGTGTGTGGAAAAAAATTATGCATTACATTTTGTTTGCGATAAATAAGCGAATAAATAAAATGTTTTATTTTCGGATATTTACAATAATTGTCAATGGTATAAAGTAAATTTTGTAGAGTTTTTGATTAATTAAATAGAAATGTAAAGTGGATAGACGTTCAACATAATCTAAGAAAGAACACAAAGACTAAATAATCGAAGTATTTATAAAATTTATCGATTAATCACTTAATACTGCGCAGTACATAAAGTAGTGCGCAATTTAATTAAACATTAAATAATTGAATTAATAAACCTTCTTTTACTATTGTAAGTGATAGAAAAAAACCTATCTCATACCACCATCATATTTATATTATTTTTACCCATTCTCAAGTCAACCACAAATCCCATTAGATACTATTATTGTAATTCTTTGACAAACTTCCAGAATAAAGACCTGTAAATAAAACAAAACGCTTATTCGACAATATTAAACGCTAATATATTATCGCGTGGCGATCTGCTTATCAGCATAAAATATGTGCGGCTTAAGGCAATAAAAACTTATTAAATAAATATGTTTGTTTACTTGTGGCGCGCAACGAGCTGGCCTCCGCAAGTGTGCGCTGACCAGGTTACATACAGCCATTTAGGAATATAAACCAAATCTATCTTTATAAAGAACTTTTTTTATTAATAAATAGGTTCGTTTTGAATGTGGTCTACGATGGTGCACGCTTACCTAGAAGTAACCTATTCACTCGTGCCTTGAAGACTCATCGGGAAACAGACTCCGGCAAGGAGTTCCACTCCGGCGGTACGCATAATAAATGTGGAGGCAAACCGCTTCGTGCGTACAGGATGGAATGTCCATCATGTAACGGTGGCTGTAAGTTTTGGTGGAAATTTAAATTTTAAACAGTTTTTTCGTTTTTGGAACTAGACTGGGAAACGATTGTAAATATTGGTAGGAGTCCCGACAATCCTAGATTATTGTCCTGCCGACGTCTCAGGGTGACGAGCGTAATACAATGCCGCGCAGGATTATGCAATGCAAAGTTTTACCATCATGTGAACGACTTGCTCGTCTCGTCACTCAGTCAAATAAAAAACCTCTAAAAAAACTTCAAAAACGTCCCAGTCAAATAAAACCTCTTTTGCCCTGAGTGTTTCAATACTTTTGTTATGTAAATATAAATATTATATTATGTTTGTTTTTAAGAGGCAATAAATCACATTTCATTCCTTTTTTAATTTTTTAGTTACAGAAAATAATTATAGTTAATTAAACAACAGCCTACAGAAAAACTGGGTCTACAGATGGCGGCATGTAAGCCTTTCCTAAAGATTAAGTGAGACCAACTTAATACCTGGGCACGAGGCAGGCATATTTCTCGCAACTTAATTCTGCCTTTTTAGAGAAGCTTATATTTATTTAATGCTATAATAATATAATTCAGGAGCTGTACCTAACCTTATAATTATATATTACGTAGATTAATAATATGTGAACAACATGGTTGCATTTTAAATTGGACGTTCTGAAAAACTCATCATCATCATCATCATCAGCATCACGCCCACTGCTGGGCGCGGGTCTTACCTCACTTTCATGTGGAGTTTTATTTTATTGCAGAATAGGCAAGCACTTGACCGCTGTCTCACCTGGCGGTAAGTGTCGACACGGCCGAGGATGGGGCATGCTTGCCTAGAAGATGCCTATTCGCTCTCGACTTGAAGACTTTCAGATTATACCATAATCCACCACAGGGTCCGGATTGGTAGATCACATGCTGCGAAATAAATAATTAATGTGGGTTCCCTCACGGTGTTTTTCTTTATCGAAAAAAGAGTAACAATTATGTAGGTAAAGTAGGTAGGTATATGATAAATTTGTCCCACGTTTCGGTTGTTGTAGAAATTTTGTGAATGACAAATGTAAGTCAACAAATGCTAATATTAAAGGAAAGTCAAAAGCAACAAACTGTTAAGCTGTGTTAATAATATTATATGTCAATTTACCCAACTTCGTCATTTATAAAAACCCTAGGAATAAGAACGAGCTATAGAAGGAAGATTAAAGGCAACAGCTGGCCAACAGCTTTCTTATTCACAGCTGATAACAACGTACACGAGAGTGAGTGAAACAGAAAACTTTTGGTTTTTGAAGTAAAACTTCTTTATAAATGCTTGACTTGGGGAGTAAGCTGGTGAATTCGTTACGAAAAGTGTGATCGGGTGAGGCGAAGGGAAGTTGAGAGGGAGACATAAGTTAGTGAAGATAGGAATAGAGGGAGAGTTGCGTTTCGTATATTTTACGATTTTTTTTTATTTTTTTATGTTTCGTATATTTTTTTGTAATTATCTTATATGAAATATTTTTATGAAATAATTTTTAGTTGAATTTTTACTTATACTATGTGTCCCAGCACACGTTTCTTTTTTTATTATTTTAGGAATTGTCCATAAGATAAATTGGTCAGGTTGTCAATTTGCTACCAAATGATGTCAAGGCTTGAAAGCGTTGTGGACAGTTTGGTAAACAAAACAAGTAAAGAACTAGTAACAAGTTACCAATTTAGTATGGATTCCATAAATTTCAGTAAAACTTCCTTGATAAAAACTTCTTTAAAATGTTACACATCGGTGCTGTCATTAGTTCCCTGTTATCTTAGGACTAATGTCGTTATGACAGGAAGCTGTCAAGTTGCTGTCACTGTCATCGAGGTGGTGTTGATCTTCCGCTTATGTGGCCCGCTAATTGCCTGAAGTAGGTTCAACGACGAGGTATAAATCTCTATGACATTATTTAAAGTTTATTTCACTGTTTTTAATGAAATTATCAGCTCTATGAGCCTTCGAAACCTCAGAACCTTCTTTGTGACAAGCGCAGTGCAGTGCCGCGCGCAAAATTTAGCAATGCAAACTACTGAGTGCCACTGCAACTGTTACGGAGAAGCCTGGCGCTTACCATCAAGTGAATACTGATATTTCGCCGTCTTCATTGTGAAACATGGTCAGATTGGTAAATTCAGCCTACACATTTATGTAAATCGCAACAAAATCGATTCAGTAGCTTCCGAGATATTATTGAACAGATAGACGCGATTGTATTTTTCTAGATAATGGTCAAAATGTACAGGATGCAAACTAATTATTATCCATCAATATAAAAATGCAAAGCTATTAAAAATCAACCGTATCACTTCCATCATAAACTCTACTTTTAAACACCATCCCAGTGCAGTACATTTCAGCTATTAATCCTTCTTAAACTTCCATAACTAATGACTCAGTACGTCAGTGCTGTCGATAAACCGACCGACACAGCCTCCGGTTTATATAGCGCGGACAAAACCGCAGGACACTCTTTTATTTTCATGGATCTAGGGTTCCGTGAGATTGGTACTGGAGTTTACCTGTTGAGTAGAGAAATTAATATATTTTTTTAATTTGACAGAGTGACGTAACGAGCAGGTCGGTCACCTGATGGGAAGCGCTACGCCTGCCCATAACAGTTACAGTGCCACCTAGAACTGTGCATAATCCTGCGCGGCACTGCACTGCGCTCGTCACCCCGAGACATCGACTCTAAAGTCTGATATGCCCAGTAATTTCGCTGGAAACAATGCCCTTCAAACCGGAACACAGTAATGTTTGCACACTACTGCTTGGCGGTTGAATATCTGGCAAAGGTGTGGTACTTCCCCAAGCTGTCTCTTGCAGAAGTGGCCTCCTACTACTAAATTAGAATTTGTATGTACTCACTCGCTTTTTGGTGAAGGAAAACCCACATGCCTACCCGAGAATTATTTCGGAGGTAGATAAACCTACCAATCCGGATCGGGCCCCGTTGTAGATTATGGCCTAATCCTGCTCAGGAAAGTGACCAGACCTGTGCTCAGCAGTAGGCCGATATGGGTTGCTGATGATGATGATGAAGGTACATCATTGTTAGACACTTGAGGAAGTCTCTGCGATAAACACAAACCGAGCTCAATGTAGTGGATTCCGAACAAATTTTTATCATTTGTACCTACAGAACCCGCTGTGTCCCACGCCGCTCCCGCTTTCCCTTCAATACCGGTAGCCGACAATAGTGGCTCATTTATCAGGCGAGTTATCGCCTTACCCTTTGTGTCGAACCCGCGCCTCGCTACCTGTTACCCACCTAATCAACCAGCCAGCGGCGACGCGCGCCTTTATGTTGTGTTGATCAAATGAAATAGAAATTGAACAGAGGCGTTGGATTGGAATGTTTATGTGACGAATGAAAATCTTAATTAATGCAGTAGGAACTTGTGTTTTTAGCTTGATAATTTTTTGGTTATATTTCCAACGGGCCCGCTCTTTTTATGGTGAAGATACCTTTAAGAACGAAGCGTCATGCTTCTTCATTCCTCATAAGAACTGCAAAGGAATAGAATGCTTTGCTTTCGTCTGTGTTTCCGTCTAAATTTAACCCTGGGTTGGTCAAGTCGAGAGTGAGTAGGTACCTCCTAGGTGGGTGAGCTTCACCTTCGGCCACATCGTCGCTTTCCATCAGGTGAGATTGTGGTCAACCGCTCGCCTAGTAAGTCATAAAAAAAAACTGGCCCACCAATGGGGACGCTGGGAATTTGGATTCCCATCGGACCCACTAAGAATTGTTACAGTAGGGACGCTGGGAACTTGACAGCGTCCCACTTATCTCGATAAGTTATGCATGACCGTCGGTCGTCCGTAACTATCGATTAATAAATTAAAAAAATTAAAGTCCCCGACACGCAAAATAGACCCTGAACATCTATTCGTTAGGTCCATTCCAATGAGCCCAAACACGAAACCTCTGCTGTAAATTGGCGAGGAGTTTACTGTCCTGCAGATTCCAGGCGAAGCTGCAGCATCAGGTCATGGTTACTATGATCTTGTAACATGATTGAAGTAACAGGATACTAAATTTCGAATCGATCAGACCCGTGAACGTTACTGGAGCCCTACCACCAAGGAATCATACTCTACGAAATAAGATAGCGTCATTTTTATATTTTTACATTTCGGACACGCCATACAAATAAGCTGATTTGCCATCTCACACGTGCAAATGAAATTTGCCCGCCAAATGTGTATGTACTTCGCTCGAGGTTAAATAATTTTGTTACCGTGTGGTACACTATGCTTTTCATCCTAAGCTATGAGAAAAATTCTTCACACGAGAAAAAAATCTTTTATTTAAATTTGGATACCAATGCCGCGTCGGCACGCGCTGTTTTTTTTATTGCCAGCCAGGACTTTATTGAAGCGAATTGCGTTCAAACTTTTTAATTAAACTGTGTTCCAAATTCAAAAGACAACCTGCTACTATGAATGTTCATACATACCGTCCGTCTATTACATTTAAGCGTGTCACATTAACTGACCCCCAGAATGTCCACTCGATTGCGGGTGGAGGTGAGAGGAAGCGGATTGCGCGGGGTAGAGATTGGCCTTTCTGTATGTAGTACTATTTATTACTATAAGTCTTCTAAGTATGATTTCATGAAAGAAACCATCCAAAATTCGGTCAAGAAGCTCCATTTATGAATGAACACCAACAAAAGAATGAAACGTGCACAATTTACTACGGAACCGCTTTGTGATACCGGATACGGATCTCTATTGTCACCACACCTTTGTGGAGTCAATTTTACTATGTAAACAGTTTAGTCCCGTGTCACAGTGAGAAAAAGCGCCACATCTATAAGTAATGAACGGGCTGTTGAGAAATTTTACTGTGATACAGTGCTAATAGTGTTTTTTTTTTCTGTTAACTTTACTACATTGTGTCGATTTAATACTATGACACTTTTACGCTATTATGGTGTAGTATCGATTTCCATTCGAGTTTTTTTTTGCAATTGTGACTTTTTTTCTTACGTTAATAGGATCAATTTGGATTTTATTTGGTAAATGGATGTCAGCTTTGATCGAAAATCAACGGTAAAAGTCAGTCCGGGATTAATGTTTTTTTTATAATGTTTTTTTTTATTCTGAGTGACATGCAGAGAGAGTAAGTGGAAATATTACACACTAGCTGCGCCCGCGGTTTCACCTGCGCTGTTCCCGTTTTGTCCCACGGGAACATACTATCGGGATAAAAATTACCCTATTACTCAATTCTGGTTATAAACTATCTGTATTCCAAATTTCATTTGAATCCGTTCAGTAGTTTTTGCGTGAAAGAGGAACAAACATCCATCCATACATCCATTCTCACCAAATTTCGCATTTATAATATTAGCAGGATAGGATAGTGGGCGCTCACCTTAATGTGTGACTACTACCACTAAATGCCAACTAAAATATTAGTTTCGACTAACATATAACATTTATGTTTCGACACTAGACGCTCGCCACGTGATTTAGGTGGGCTCCCAACCTAATATATAGATAAAATGTCAATTAAGACAAACACATCATTATATTTTATAAAGGTAGTTAATAAACTTATTTTTGATACTTTTTGCGATATTTTAACGCGCTTTTATTAGCTTCACACGTGTGTAAGTATGTAACGGAAACTTTGAACATGATTGTGACCTTCAAAATATCGGATTAAATCGAAATTTAGCACAACTATCAAGAACCGGTGACAGTTCAATAATTACTTTAATTTATTTATATATAACGCATATAAACCTGAGTTCAATTTAAAATTCAAATTTCAAAGTTGAGTAAGTATATAGTCTACTTATCATATAGGTTGGTATGATAAGTTGGACAGTATTCAAATCGAAGAAAATAAAAAATAATTCAGGTAAAACATTTATATCTCAAACGTTTCTTCGATTCGTTGACAAAGTTGACAATTTAAAATATTTCTTCACTGTAAAAATAAAAGGCAAAATATTCCACAAAATTGACTTTATCACAAAAAAAACTCCAAATCGGCTCACGCGGCATTTAAACTAGTCGCTCGTGAATGGACTCTCGTCCATTCATTCGCGTCGGGGGGTGGGCAGGGTGCATAAAGCCCTTATTGGTAACACACCTTTACAATAATGCGCATTTCCGCTTCGATTACTTTGTGTCGGATCTACGGTACTGGACAGTTGTGTTTTTTTGACATACTTTATTTGGTTGGTGGCCCATCTGTAGATATATTGAATACAATTAATATGATAAAAATAAAAACACTGTATGAACCTACATCTTATATATATAAAAATGTTATGTTGGTTTGTGTACGCTTCAAAAACTCAAAAAGTTCTGCACCGATCGAGCTGAAATTTTAGCATGATATATAATGCGCATCAAGGATTGTTTTTATCTATTTTTTCATCAGTGACATATCAGCGAATGTGCCACAGCGAAGCGTGGCAGGGTACAGCTTGTTTAACAATATAAATAGCCCCATACTTAATCTTTCCTAAATCATATTATTTTCTTACAAAAAAAAAAAACCAATTAACTCCAGTTGACAGACAGGCATTAGTGTATCTCGTCGACGGAGTATCATTATACCAACAGCTATTTGGGGTGACAGGGGACAAAAAAAAAGTCTAAAATTGGACAAAAACTCCTCCAGCCAGACAGCTTGGCACCGATCAAAGCGCATGCGACGTTTTTTCAAAAAGGTCAGACTGAACGGTGCCAATGGATTTTGAACCTTACGGCGTTTTAATTGGAATGAAGGAAATTTGGGGAGAAGTATTGTGTAAGTTTGTTCCACGTTGCTTTTGTTGGAGAAAGTCAAGACAATTTGAGTTTAAAAATAAGATTTATTGTGGTTGAAGATTTCCGAAAATAATTTCTAGCGGCTAATCTTTGTCTTAGTTCTTGCATTTATTTTAATTATAAATGTTTGTATCTGTGATTTACTCTAAAATAGCATAGTATAACGGTGTTTAAGACTTTCAACCCTATAAAAATCCATTTAGCCGTTTTGAGCTACTCTTGTAGAATGTATCTGTCAAAATACCAAAATGAATTTAATAAATAAATTCTTTAAGTATCTTCTACCTGAATCTACCTCAATCAAATATCTATCTTGAAAACTCTTCAAAACACACCTCAATATAATGAAACTGTCTGTAAGATAGTGGTTTCTAGCCTTATTTATCGTCATCAGAATTAACAGTTCGAGCTAAATACAGACTTTTAAATCTTCACAGCTCGATCTTCAGCTCCATCCATACAACTGCTTCTGTATCCATAGAGTCCAAATTTGAATGCCCCTCAAAACCATCCAAAGCTGTCAAGGTATCCATTTACTGACAGCTACAGGAATGTCATTCAGTAATGGATCGCTTTAGGAAGGAAGTTGCAGGTAAAGATTTCCAAAAAAATCCAAAAAAAATATCAATGGACGTAAGTACGCATGCTAGGGGTAGGCCTCGTGGGTTAACATTTGATGTTTTTATGACATTTTATGAGTTTTGGGTAGTTGATGAGGTGTTTTGTAAGTTGAAAAAAATGGATTTATTGCTGGCTGTTAAAATATTTTTGAAAATAGGTTGTGAATACGTTAAAAAGAAGTAAGCGGATGATCTCACATCAAATTATCCAAAGAAGAGGAGGAGGGGAGTGGAGTGTCCATTCTATATAAACTTACTCGTAGTACTTATGAGTATGTCTTCTGTTAAAATAATAATAAATGAAATTTTTCATTTATTTATCCTCCTCTACTTTTCGGTAATTTAAAGGTGACAAGAGGGCTGGCTCATTCCTCGCGCAGAGAATAGCTATTGCTATTCAACGTGGAAATGCAGCCAGTGTTCTTGGCACCATGCCTCATGGACACCCTCTTTTGTTAGATTTTTAAGTTTTAGTTTTAGTTAGTTTTCCTTTTATTTATAGTGTTATTTAAGTTGTGTCAATAAAGTGACTATAACTTATTTTCTTATTTTTTTAGTGAGTATTTTTTTTAATGTATTGTCATCAGTTCTTGATTATAAGTGTGTAAAGTTTCGATTTGATCGGATGTTTTGAACTGGGTGAAAACCACGTTCAAAGATTCCGTTACATGACATACATACACAATTACAGACAAAGCTAATAAAAGCGTATTAAAAATATGACCCGTCTGCATCATTTCACGATCTTACTCAGAAGCCTATAGATACGATAATCCTTTTTAGCTACCGATTCATACTCTATACAATTTTACTGTACCACATTTTAATATCTCGAACAAAAAGCACTGATAACTTTAAATCTTATTTTTTGAAGCATAAGCATCATATTGACTGCACAACTAAAGTTGCACTTAGATATATTTTTAATTAGTTATAGTCCTTATTTAGTTTAGTGTAAGGGCGATGTCCAGTGCATAGTTAATTTTGTAAATGCCGTTATTAATGCAGGATTTATTAGAGTTTAGTTATATTATGGTGGTATTATTGCGCGTTGGCCGGATGTGGTACCTGGGGATTAATGACCGACTTCTTGAGAGATGACCGATGCAACTTTTGGACCTTTTTGGAAGTTTTATTTTAGGTTAAGCTGTTTTTTTTTTCTAAAATAGTTGGCGAACAAGCATGTGGCCCTCCCGATTCTGCGCTTTTTACGTTATATTTCTACCAAGCATCATATCACGCACGCCCCGCTTTTTTACCTTAAAATTTATTATTTTTTAGTTGGGCTTGTTTTTAGTTTTTGAAGTAAAATTTCTTTACGCACGCTTGATTTGGGGAGTAAGCTGGTGATTGCGTTACGAAAAATGTGATCGGGCAAGGCGAACGGAAGTTGAGAGGGAGTTATAAGTTGGTGAAGATAGAAAGAGAGAGCTGTAATTTTTTTTAATGTATTTTTGTAGTTGAAGTTTTCCTTCTACTGTGTGTCCCAGCACACATTTTGTTTTTTGTTTTATTTAAGTTCTTTTGTGACTTGAAATAATAATATATATCGGAAATAGACTTTTTAAATTCCAACGTTGATAGGTTTACGTTAAAAAAACTAGAGTAAACTCTAAAATCCTAACAAAACAGTTAACGACAGGTCTATGGACCCACTTCCTTTCTCATGGGGCTTCTATTTTTTTATTTGTTTTTCTGAAGAGTCTTGTTGGGTAAATCTCCGATTGCTCGCTATTAGAATGACGTTTCATACTAACCCCCGTATCGTTAAACGTTACTCCAGGTTTTTTGCCTCCACTCCAACCGAAAACTCCCTTAAAAAGTGTGTTTTGGTACTTTTAATGGAAAAAATTTCCTCCATTCGGATTTTTCCTCGACAAAATCCTCATACGAGGGAACAAACCATCTGTCATGTCTTATAGAATTAGAATAGAATAGTTTTTTTTTAATTTACTAACTTTGTTTGATTTTAACTTATGTTCCCTTCTCGTAATTCCCAAATATGAGTCAACGCTATGATGTCGACTCTATCAATCTCCGAGCACATTCCCGCCGCCCCCAAACAGCTCAACTCGGCGTGAAGGTCGTGGAATTATCCTTGGTTATCGGTACCCCGCGCTTTATTGGGTTCTTATAGCTTGTAAAATACAACCTCTACCTCACAAAACACGGACCGGTAGGGATGGGAATAATCCGTAACAGGCAAATCCGGATTTACGGATAACTTACATCATAGTACCTAAGACTAATAAAATTAAAATAAAGTTTGAATTAGAATTGAGCTTTTCCACAGAATTAACAGTGAGGGAAGACCCACGCCCAGCAGTGGGCGGATATTGGTTGATAAAGAGGATGACGATGAGTAGAGACGATATTTAAGTGAATAACAATAGTTACATAATTATAAATTTTCTTATCTGGTAAGAAATCTGTCACGTGGGTTGGCATGAAAACATATTTTTGTTTTTAGCGCGAATATAAGAAATATGTAGTTCGCTATTACAATAGTTGTCTGGAAAAGATTGCTTTAAGCAAAAATACCACCCATTATACAACTAAAACACACTTTTTTACACTGTTTGAGACATCTTGGTGTCAATAAAGAGTCTGGTGGAATAAAGAGTGGTGTCTTGGTATCTATCAATTATATCATTGACAATTTTCATAAGTCGACCAAAAATTTGGAAAATAGACAAACTCTGCTAATCTGCTTAAAAGTTAGCATAATATTAACAATTTGACTCCTCTATGGCATACATTTAATATTGAATGAGTCCTAATTTTCCAAAAGTCCATACGAAGATCGTTCACCATTATTCATGTTGTAATTTTACATGTGTCAATAAACAATTATCCGAAACTATTTATAAATCCGTAACTGTAACCGGATACAAGCCTCCCTACCCAACTGTAGTTCATCCCTAACATCACTAACAATCCGTCCGTCTGTCCGTACTCGTCATTAAATCGCCATCGTCCACATAAATAACTCCGGATTTATTCCTCTATTTATTTATTTATATGTTTTATTTATTTATTGCCCGTCCCTACGAGTCTTTATAGATTTTTTTGGAGTTGGCAATAAACTGTTTTATATTTTCATATTAATTTTGGGAGATTAAAATGCTATTAGGGATATAAGCGTGTGCTGTAAACTTATTCAATTAGAATGGACTTCGGCTTGATGACTGAGATGGATTGGGACTTTTCTTCTTCTTGACTTCTTCTCTAATCAGGAGATGGAGACGAGGAAAGAGGAAAACTACCTAGTGGTTCTTCTGCAAGAGTCCACCTGGAAAAGTTTTCACTACATATTCATCCGCCAAGAAGTTTTTTTTGTATGTAACTGAGTAACGAGATGAGCAAGTCGTTCACCTGATGGTAAGCGCTATGCCTGCCCATAACAGTAACAGTGCCAACCAGAACTTTCAATTCCAAAATACACTGCGCTCGTCACCCTGAGACATTGTTCCTAAAATCTTATATGGGCATCGAACGGGAACGACTTGCTCGTCTCGTCACTCAGTCTAATTTAAAAAAAAAAACACTAAATTAATAACATCATGGTAAGTACAACTGGTACAATCATAAAAATGAACATAATCTTTTTGCTTCAAAAATGTTCAAACATAAATGCATTATAAGTTTATTAATTCTTCGAAATGTCTCGAGAGTGCCGGCACTCTGTACTGGAGTAGGTATTTATTGCCTAAGGTTAATCTATCCACTTTCATCGATTTACTAATCCCGGAGAAAGACATTTACACCTTGCGATATTTCGTTACGATTTTTAGCTGTGCCTAGGCTAGGGATAGCGTATGTAGATTAGAGGTATAAATATGTAATACACACATAAAACTCAAAAATGTAAGTATGTTGCTACGTTTATAAATCAAACGCATAATTTGTAATAATTAATATGAAAATAGACAGATTTAAAACCTTTAAGACAATTCATTAGACTTACTATGTTTTTAGTATGCAAACACCTTTTATTTACTGGGCTGAGAAACCCTTGAGAAGAAAAATCCTTTGTAACTCTACCAGTTCCTTGAGAGTTCGGGAAGATATAGCTCTATACAATCTCATGGAGGCATTAATTTTAATTTTTGTCATTTTCTATTACAGATATCAGAATTAATTATAATAATTTACTTAATATAGATGAGTTCGTAAGTGCCAATAAGATATCTGCATAGAATAACTACTGAAACAAAGAACGATCGTAGTAAGCGTAAATTCTGTCGTACCATGTAAACGTCCTTCCGAATACCAAACTCGCGTCCTAACTCATTTACATGTAATAAAAAGTAACATTTAACGTGACCCCATGATTGATGTCGGATCGTGTCGTAGCCGTTAAATGGTGTTATTTATTGCAGTTTAAACCGCTTTAATATCGGGACAGATAAACTCCGGTGCTTAAAACATCGGATTGTGATCGAGAAATGATGTCGAGTCGGACGGTATAAAACCGATTTGATTGTAAATAGTAGGGATTTGTTTTAGTTTTATTGTCATTTAATTAATAGAGGACGTAAAATCGTTATTTTTCTATCAAAAAGTATAAAGTTTATTGTTTGGTACGCGTACACTGCGATCAAATCTAGGACGTTTTAAAGAAAGGACAAGTCAAAAGTACCTACGAGTGTAACCGGCCAGCGCGTATGAAAGGACTAATCAAAATGGAAGAAGCGAAAGAGGCGTGTCAGGATCGTAGCATGTGGTAAGATGTAGTCTCTGCCTATATATCGACGCTAGAAAGCGTAAACGCTGTAACCTTGAAACGCAAAATTGTTCACCAAACTTTTTTTTTTGTTGAAAAAAAATCATAACTCAATATATATGTTCGCGCCACTTACATTGGCACTCATAATACCTTCCTACCTTCCTATTCCTATCATTTCTTGGCGACTATCTCTGTCGCTCATATCGTGGTATCCACGAGAAAACTGCTTGCCGCCGCAAGTAGTCTGCGATCGACCCTCGTCCTTCGCGGCTGCCGCTCTCGCCGAATCCAAAAAGTACTGGATCTGCTGCTCCTCTGTAGTGGTCCACGTGAATTCGACGCGCAAATATAAACAAAACCCGCTATAAACCCGCCGCGTAAACGCTCCTTGCCGACACGCACCAACCGCCAAAAATACAGTCCACTACATCGAACGTCATAACATCCTGAAGGAACAAGCAGCTTGGAGACGGACCCGAACCGAGGTGATTGCAGTTGCATGGAGACCAGGTTAGTCGCCAAGTTCCTTTGTACTACTCTTCTACCAGCCATCCTTCCCCCGCCATTGGAGGCGCGCTCAGCCTATACAGCTTAGCTGCCGCGCTAACATATTGTTGGTCCTTCGAGCCGGATCTTCTCTGGTCCTCCCGCTATTCTCTGGCCCCTCTTAGGCCTCATATAGTCCTCTTTATAACCGCCCGCAATTTTATATTGGTATTTTTACCAACGATAATTTCCTATAATTATCGTGTTCCCGCCCGCAATTACAGTTCAGATAGTACCCTGTACTATCCTACTACGCTCTTATATACTTATTTCGTGTATTCCGCATTCCTAAATAGTAAAAATAACGATTTTTCCGTAATTCTTAATTTTATTAAAAAGTGAAGGTATTCCTAACGACCGCCCGTGCGTCTCCACGTGGGTATTCAATACGCCGCGCGCGCGGCAGGTAAATGCTGTAGGCAGTTGCAGTAAATTAGGAATTTCATACTTTATCTAGTTTTTTATACTTTGTTAAGATGGCTATGGCTACTCGTTCAAAAGGCAAAGATAGTGAAGTATACGAGGACGCAAAAGCGCTCGATACGTTACAGATCGAACGTTTGACCTTGATAGGTAAACGTGACATTATATTTTCTCGCTTACAAGATATTTTTAACCGATCTTTAAAGGCTTTCACTGATGATACTGAGAAGGATTTATTTCTATGTGGAATGATCTCGTTAGACCGCTTACGCTCCGATTTCAATGAAATTGTGAACAAATTAAATGTCACCGAGTTGACTCTCAACGCTTCGTACACGGTAAACTACCAATCTATAAACGTCTTCGAAGATATGTTTTGCCGTTGTCAGTTTGTTTATAATAAACTTAACCCGCCTTTAAAAACCGCTGATTTCAATGTTGCCCCGCAACGTAAATCTATCAGAATTCCTGAACTCGATTTGATGGTCTTCAATGGAGATCCGATGACCTGGAGGATATTTTATGAGTCATTCAAACGCACGATTCACGAAAATCCCGATCTCACTGATCACGAACGCGTCCAATATTTAATTAATAAATTGTCAGGCCGGGCCCTTGCAGTTTGTTCTGGTATCGTACCTAACGGTGATAATTATCCGATCATATGGCAGACGCTCGTCGATAAGTATAACGACAAACGTAACCTAGCCTCCGCTTATCTTGATCAAATGCTTGATTTTAAATCTTTTAACACCGCGACGAATAAAAACTTAGAATTATTCCTAGATAAATTCTGCACGGCTGTGTCAAGTTTGAAGTCTCTCAAGCTCGATAACGTGTCTGATTTTATTTTACTATCGCTCGCTTTGAAGAAAATAGATTCAAGTACTGCACGGTCGTTTGAAATGCACATGCGAGGTAAATCTATGCCTACATACAATGAACTTTTAAAATTCATCCGCGAACAAAGCAAAATATTGGAACGCACTACGACCGTTTCTCTTAGCCGCAGTGATAACAGGCCGGGTACTGCAAGGTCTACGCAGTCTTTTGCAGCATCATGCGTCACTCACTGTCCGCTTTGCAAACAAGCCGATCACGCTAACTTATATAGATGCCCTGCATTTGATAAGCTTTCTATCGACGACAGGTACACTTTTGTAAAACAAAGCAAAGGTTGCACTAATTGTCTAAGCACTACGCATATAAATACTGCTTGCAATTCTAAATTTAATTGCCGTTATTGTGGATGTAAACATCATTCTATGTTATGCCGCAAAGTATCATCTTCCCGTGAAGACAATCGCCCGTACCCTAGCGCTCCGTCACAGGCGCACGCGCCGCCTCCGCGCGCGCGAACTGGCAACTTCTCCGCCGCCGGGGATCACATGCCGCCTTCGGCATCGCCGCCGCCCGTCGCGGGCTCCGCTAGCGCTCAGCTGACGAACTTACCTACAACTGCTTATCAGTCATCACAACAACAGGTGTCGCTGTGTAATATACGCCCCGCTTCGCAGCCTAATGACACTACTTGTTTACTGGGAACCGTACAAGTTTATGCTACGGATTTAAATGGTCGCCGCCATGTAGTACGCGCCTTAATTGATTCGGCTTCCCAAAGTAACTTTTTAACTTCAAAATGTTGCGCTAAATTAAATTTAAAATGCAATAAGGTGACGAACACCGTTGTTAAAGGGATAGGTTCCGCATCTAACCCAATCAAGGGAGCAGTTTCTGCTACTTTGTCTTCCCGCCTAAATGATAATTTTATTGCAATTGACGCCTATGTTATCGACCGCATAACAGACAATTTACCGGCAGTGAAAATTGACGTATCCTGCCTTTCATACCTGAACTGCCTGCCTCTGGCAGACGACAGTTTCGCTTCGCCTTCCGAGATCGACATACTTATAGGCGCGCCGCTCTTTTCTGAAATATTGCTATCAGGCCGCGCCGCTGGTCCGCCTGGTACTCCAACCGCTTTTGAAACCATTTTTGGTTTTATCGTAATCGGGACCGCTCCCGTTACTCCCGCTCATGTTACGCCCGCTCATATTGAAACCGTTGTTTCTATCACTGACCCCTTGGTTGAAGATAGATGCCGCTCTCATATTTCCCTCTGTACCTTTACGGAAGGACCACGTTTAGATAATCTTGTCCAACGCTTCTGGCAGCTTGAAGAGGTGCAATGCACGCCGACCTTGAGCCCAGACGCTATAGAATGTGAACGCATTTTTACAAATAACGTTTCCCGCGATCCTACGGGACGCTATTCTGTAGCGTTACCTTTCTCCCGCGATCCCGCGACCTCTCTGGGTAATTCTTACCCTATCGCTAAAAAACGCTTCATGTATCTCGAACGTAAGCTCGCCGCGATACCTGCTCTGCGCTTAGAGTACGTTGCTATAATCAAAGAGTACATTCAGAAGGGTTACATTTCACTGATCGACAATGATAGTCCTTTTACTGGATATTACGTGCCACACCACGCCATTGCGAGACTACAAAAAACAACAACTCGATGGCGTATGGTGATGGACGCCAGTGCTGAAACTGACTCAGGCCTCTCCTTGAATCAAGTTTTATATACCGGGGATAATTTACAAAACGATCTTTTTACAATCCTCTTGGATTTCCGCCTCTACCCAATTGCTTTTACATCCGATATTAAACAGATGTACCTACAAATTTTGATAAATAAGGACCACCGCAAATATCAAAAATTCCTGTATCGATTCGATCCCGTTTTTCCGCTTGATACCTACCAATTCAACCGCGTTTGTTTTGGTCTACGTAGCAGTCCGTTCCTTGCAATGCGAGTGTTGCGACAGCTGTGCGCCGCCGACGGTGCCCACTTCCAGCTCGCAGCATCTCTTATCAGCGACAACACATACATGGACGATGTGTGCTACTCCATGCCTACTCTGTCTGCTTGTTTACAACTCAGAGACGATCTCCGCGAGTTGCTCAAGGCCGGGGGCTTCGATCTCGTCAAATGGGCTAGTAACTCACCCGCGCTCCTTGACTCCCTTCCCGTCTCTGCGTTAACGGAATGCGTTAAAAATGCGAAAAATGCGTTAACGGATCTTTTAAATTCCGACGAATATAATAAGTCTATCTCAGATGAGTTATCAGCTAATCGCATACACTGGAAATTCAATCCACCGCGAAGTCCTCACTTCGGGGGGAATTATGAAATATATGTGAAAGCGTTTAAAAGTCATCTTCATAAGACGATCGGTTCACAGTTACTCACCTATGAGGAAATGTTAACCGTACTCACACAGATAGAATGCGTTATCAATTCTCGTCCTATAACGTTATTGAGCGAAGATCCGTCTGAGCCGACCGCGCTGAGTGCTTCACATTTCTTAATGACCGCTCCGCTGAAGCATTTACCCGCTTGCACGGTTCCCGATGAACCTGGACACTTATTGAAACGGTACGCTTTATTGGATCAAATGGTACAATCATTTTCCAAACGGTGGAAGTTGGAATATCTTCACTTACTTCAATCTAGAGGAAAATGGAATACACCTTCGAATCCCATTACAATAGGTTCTATTGTTCTTATTATCACTGATAATATTCCCCCGCTATCCTGGCCTCTCGGCGTCGTCGTGGCCACTCATGTCGGCGGCGATGGCATCTGTCGAGTAGCGTCAGTAAAAACGGCGACCGGCGTCTACCAGAGACCCGTCGTCCGTTTATGTATCTTACCTACCCAATAATTTAACCCCTTGCTCCCCGGTCAACCGCTATGTTATATTTAACCCGTTGACTGCTTTAGAGTTTAACTTTTATTTTTATTTTTTTTATTTCCCGCTTTCTTTTAAAAACCAATGGTTTTTAGGCCGGGGGCAAATGTTCGCGCCACTTACATTGGCACTCATAATACCTTCCTACCTTCCTATTCCTATCATTTCTTGGCGACTATCTCTGTCGCTCATATCGTGGTATCCACGAGAAAACTGCTTGCCGCCGCAAGTAGTCTGCGATCGACCCTCGTCCTTCGCGGCTGCCGCTCTCGCCGAATCCAAAAAGTACTGGATCTGCTGCTCCTCTGTAGTGGTCCACGTGAATTCGACGCGCAAATATAAACAAAACCCGCTATAAACCCGCCGCGTAAACGCTCCTTGCCGACACGCACCAACCGCCAAAAATACAGTCCACTACATCGAACGTCATAACATCCTGAAGGAACAAGCAGCTTGGAGACGGACCCGAACCGAGGTGATTGCAGTTGCATGGAGACCAGGTTAGTCGCCAAGTTCCTTTGTACTACTCTTCTACCAGCCATCCTTCCCCCGCCATTGGAGGCGCGCTCAGCCTATACAGCTTAGCTGCCGCGCTAACAATATACTCGAACTAAAAACGTAAATTTTGGATATTTGGTGTGTTACATACAAATCTACAATACTGCTACCTTGGTTATATCCTAAAGTTCCTAGGGGACGTTGAAATGTGGGTTACAGCGTTTGTTTCCAAATATGTAAAAAAAGTATTTTCGGGTCGGTCAAAGGGTTACAGCGTTTACGCTTTCTAGCCTCGATATATGTAAGTTTATTGTAATTTTCCCTCGAGTTCGTTCCTAACTGGCAATCAGAATGAACTTTGTGAGTAATCTAATGCTTCCTTATAAAGAACCACACAGACCAGAGCGGTGGCGATCACTTACCTTAAAAAACCAAACGACAGTTATCTCAATTTTATTCTTCGAGCTAGTATATAAAAAATAATTGTGATATATTCAAAGGCAATTTTACAAGATTTTAACAATAAATTTACTGACGCAACTTAAATAACAATATAAATAAAAGGAAAACTAACTAAAACTAAAACTTAAAAATCTAACAAAAGAGGGTGGGTGTCCATGAGGCATGGTGCCAAGCAATTAAATTTCAAAGAATTTCATGATATTTGGCATAAGTCACCCAAATGCAACCATAAAGATTGTTATTGAAGTTTATATTGATTTAAAAATATACAGGACAATAACTCAAACGCCGATAAAAACTTTATCAATATGTGTCCAAATCAATTTAATTGTTTTGTCATTCATAAATTGAGAATTATTATCGTCGGTGAGTTATTCGCCCACAACTTTGAAATAGCTTTGCGGTTTGTACCTGGTTCTAAAGAAAACGGTATAATTTTTTTTTTTAATTAGGCCTCCAGCTAAACATATGAATTTTTTTGCGACGATATCGTGTTATCTCATGATCAATACATTGGGAAGATAACACGTTATTGTTGCAAAGGTGTAACCGGAAAAGATGAGCGAAAAGGCATCTAATTAAGTTTAATTTTGTCGAACACTAAATTAAACAGCAAAATAAAAAACACTTATAATAATATATCCCTTATCCATATTCTGTTTTATAAAGCTATATCTTCAATCGATCAACACCAATCTGCGTATTGCTGCGTATTGCTGGATATTGCCAGAGTTAAAGTTATTGCCAATTTCATCAAAATTGATTGCGGATGATGGCTGTAAAGGTATGAATTCCTGATGATATAAATGTACAGTGAAACGGGAGAACTTGTTTGTTTGTCTGTTTAATTTCTTATAGAAAAATGAGTCGAGCAGGTCGTTTGGCTAGCAGTAAGGGTAGACAAATTGCTGTACTAACTAGGACCAAAACATCAATATAAGACTGATTAATGATACGAGCAAGTCGTTCACCTGATGGTAACCGCTACATCTAGCCTTAACAGTTACAGTGCTACCTAGCAATTAGCATTACATAATCTTGCGCGGCACTGCACTGCACTCGCCACCCTGATACATCGGTTCTGGGTCTCATATGCCCAGTAATTTCCTTGGAAGCAGTACGTAGTGTTTCAAACTATTGTTTGGCAGATGAATATCAGGTAAGTGTGGTAGGTACTTCCTCAGGCGGTCTCCTGCAAAAGAGGCCAATCATTACTAGAGCTATGCATCGACAGTGATGTCGAAACATCTATAGCTGTGGATACGCTCAGAATCTTTAACAACTCCAGACCCTAATTTCTTCCCCAAACACCCACGCACATAAAACCGGGAAGCACGGCTAGTGGAGCCTATATGGCAGCTCAATAAACCAAGGCGTCGGCATTTAATAGGTGCAATACAAAGCCTACCACGCAATTAGCAATTCGCGTCGAGCTGAGACGTCGTACCTGCCCTGATAATGCCAGGGGTTATATGGACGCTGTAAAAGGCCTTGCTGTTTAATTGAATAACCTATATATAGACGGGTTGGGAGCTAGTTATAAATAAATAATTCGTCACAATCACATATATAGATCCTGACTCCTAAGCATCATCATCATAATCAACCTTTATCGTCCCACTGCTGAGCACGGGTCTCCTCTCACTTTCATGAGGAGGGTTAGGCCATAACAAACAACAAAACAAACAAACATGCGAACATTACTGTGTTCCGGATTGAAGGGCACTGTCTCCAGCGAAAATACTGGGCATATGAGACTTTAGAGCCGATGTGTCAGGGTGATCAGTGCAGTGCCGCGTAAAATTGTGCAATGCAAAGTTCTGAATGGCACTGTAACTGTTATGGACAGGCGTAGCGCAAACCACCAGGCGAAGGACTTGCTCCTCTAGTCATTCAGTCGATTAAAAATAAACAAATAATCCACCACGGGGGCAGGGTCCTGATTTGGTGGATAACATACCGACCAACTAGGTATAGTTGGTATGTGGGTTTCCTCACGATGTTTTCCTTCAGCGAAAAGCGAGTGAACCCACTAGGCTACTACCGTTTATTAACTAGAATCAACTTTATCTAGGGCACCAGGAATTACGGTGACCATGGAAACAAAAAAAAACCCATAAACGAAGAATTCCTGTTCATCCAAAAAATCTACAGTAAAGTCCATCAACGGTATTGGTTACAGTTGTTTTTACACCATACATTTATACGATTGTGTCGCAAACATTATCGACGACGATACACCAATAAACAACAAAAAACACTAAACGTTCCATCATCATAAAATTAAACATCAAAGACGAAAAAATCGCGACAGTTTCGGAAATCAATCGGACACCACACGGGACGAAATACATCAAAATCATTTTATTCATTTAGTACACTACAGTACATATTCCAGTAGCTCAACTCTCGACTAAATACCACTTCTTATGATACCGTGTATGTGAAGTTATTAGCCAAGAAAAGCTACGGTAAGATAAAAACCCACCTCTTCTCTTGATCTTAGTTTAATTAAAAAATATAGGAAACTTTGAGAACGTTTAATCTCCATTTTCTCCTTGTTAAATGTTAATGTGGTCATTTAGACGACTGCTTTGGTTTTCTCATCACCCGGGCCTCTACTTTGATAGCTTTTTAACCGCGTTACCACTTCAAAGCCACCGGTTTTGGCAGTTACAAAATCAGTTACTTTTACGGCGATAACGTAGTTAAATGCCTGACATACTTGAGGCTTAAACATATAATACATACGAGTATATTTATGTACATATTATGTGTATTCTTCATGTTTAGGTGGAATAGTGATCACACACTACCAATAACGATAGAAATAAAGGATTTGCAAAATTTGCATTGAGAGTGGCTAGACTGTTGCATACAAATGATTTCTAACTTAAAAATTGATTTTTTTTGTTTAAACCTGCACTACTGTATGCTTCGTATACGGTGTCAGCTTGGAGTGTCGTACACTAAATGTTTTATGATCACAATAAAGTGAGATCGGTTCATTCACTCGTGTCCCGACGTTATTGACTCGCACCTATCGGATAATTAGGAGATAGCGAGGGACGCCGCAGGACAATACTGGTTTATGGCCACTGCCTCACTGTGGACGTGCAATTCTGAATAATCGTGAAAAGAAAAAAAGATCAAAAAGAAGAAGTAGAATCAAAAATAAAGAAGACAAGAGACTAGAAGAGTGACTTTAATGATTACATTATTAACATTATAATAAGCAAAGAGAGAACAGAGTTGAACCTCAGAGTTGAAACTAAATTAATACAATTAAAAAGTAGGATTTAATGTTAGTTAAGAGTTAACTTATTCCGGTCCTGTGCGAGACGTATCCACTGCCTTCCGACTAACTTGACAAGGTCGTTCGACCAGCGGGCTGGTGGTAAGTGGCGTGAAGGAGAGGAGGCCTATGCCCAACGGTGGGTTGATACGGGCTGAGATGATGATGATGAAGAGTTAACTGTTGTTTCCCAGCGGGTATATTATAAACGCTTTTGCAGTTAATCCCGCTCTAGACTCGCGCCCGTATTTAGAGGATTTCACCAACATTTCAAAACAAAAAACAACAAGACCAAATATATTTTTATGACATTTCCAAATTGTCATTCAAGCTTCCGGCATCAAAAATATATGGTCTATTACCAATCAGAATCCGCAACAATTACGTCATAAACAGTTCGTTTAGTATTTTTATATATTTGACTGAGTAAGGAGACGAGCATGTCGTTCACCCGATTAATGGTAATCGCTACGCTTGCCCATAACAGTTACAGCGCCACCCAGAACTTTGCATTGCTTCTTGCGCAGCGCTGCACTGCGCTCGTCACCCTGAGACATTGTCTCTTGAGTCTCATATGCTCAGTATTTTCAGTAATAAAGAACTGGGGGGTAGCCACGTACTTATTCTTATTCCATGTAGTTCATTTTAAGGCCTTAAAACGAATGGCCTAGATTGGAACCACACACTCATAAATGACAACCTTGACGTGACGTCACTCAAAAATAGACTAAAGAGAATGAGAGAAAAAGAGAGTGAGATGGAGCTATGCAAACTCCCATAAATACAAACAAATTGTTACGATCTCTTTGGATAAATGTCTCTGGTCGACTTGAGCGATATTGGTGGTGACAGTTAGCAAAGCAATTCAGTTTAAGGCCTTAAAATGGATGGATTTAACTGTTCGTTGTAGAGGCCCCAGGTGTCAAAAGTCTCTTCCTAGTAAGTAACTGTGGTCCGCTTTTATTTGACAACACAGTTACATTGCATCAGATAACTTCAAACTATCAAAAAGTGACCCTCTATCACGGTCGCCTCGAAATTTATTACAGTAACTTGGATCCATGAAGAGCGCCCAAGATCCGATTTACCATCGAAGTGTGGTAATAAAGTAAAATTAATAGTACCCGAACATTTGGACCTCCACCTCTATAAAGATATCAAAAGGATTGATTGGATAGAGACAAAGGCACAAATCAAGCCGGTAACGACGTATCGAGTGACAGCTCTCTTGTTTTGGTCAAAATGTCATGGAAGAAAATTAAATGCAGAAACTATGGTATACAATAATCATATAACGTAGCGTTACCAGTCGTAGTTTTTATCTAAGACACTGTTAAACTGCAATTAAAAAGCTATTATGCTAGTAAAGGAGACAAATACTCATTTACGATAAGGACGTGGTATTTCCTCAACATGTTGCTCTCAAATGCAGGAAATATCTAGGCGCGTGCAACTTGGATGGGCAGCCTTTGGAAAGCTGGACGACGTCTTTAGGTCAAAAATCCCGCAGTGCCTGAAAACCAAGGCATTCAACCAATGTGTCCTGCCCATTTTAACATATAGTGCCGAAACATGGCCGCTCACAAAAGAGCACATCTATAAAATAAGAGTTGCTCAAAGAGCAATGGAGCGCGCCATGTTAGGCATTCGCCTGCTAGACCGTATACCAAACGTCGAAATTCGACGTCGCACTAAAGTTGAAGATTTAGGTATACGGATAGCAAGGCTAAAGTGGAGATGGGCAGGACACTTGGCAAGGCGGGATGACCAAAGATGGACGAAGGTAGTAACGGAGTGGTGGCCAAGAGGAGCGCAACGCCCGCGAGGCAGACCACCAGCTCGATGGTCGGATGACATCGCAAAGCACGTCGGGATTGAATGGATGAGACTGGCACAGGACCGGAACAAATGGCGTGAAACAGAGGAGGCCTATACCCAGCAGTGGGTGGATACGGGCTGAATAGATAGATAGATAGTTGCACGTGAGATAGCACGTTCTAGTTGCAAATGAGCGATATGGAGAGTTAAAGGTGGCTTAAAGGAAAGAATGAAGATTTAGTGGTGGTAGCTTAGTGGGAGAGCGTCTGCCTTCCAAGGAGAAGGTCGTGAGTTCAAATCTTAGTGCGGGCACGTACCAATGTGTTTCTTGTTAAAAATTATGTAGTAGGTATGTAATTATCACTCGCTTTCCCGTGAAGAAAAACATCGTGAGGAAACCCAAGTACCACATAATAATTTCGGAGGTAGGTATGTTATCCACCAATCCGGGCCCCCGTGGTGGATCATGGCCTAATCCTCCTCACGAAAGTGAGGGAAGGCCCAGCAGTGGGACCATGGGTTGATGATGATCACGATGATGAGGGGTGATCCTGCATCACTCTCTATGAGTCAGCCCCATTCTAGGCTTAGCGTGTTTGGCATCTTTGACCGTATTGTCACTTAGTACCAAGTGACGAAGCTACAATAAAGAAAAGGCCATTAAAAAAAATATTTTATTTTAAATGCCGTTTGTTCTCATTATAATTTACTTTATCAAGTAACAGTTTCGCAAACCTCAATACTTGGCGATAATTCTACCATAAATCTACAGTTGAAATCCGCGGTGTTATTCTGATCACAATAAAGCACATATTAATTGCCTCGCGGCCGTGGGCGACGTTGTATATAAATCATGACGGACAGACGGACGGACATATAAATCTGTATGGACGTGAATCACTCACCGATCGATGTAAATGCGATTGAATTATTTCACAATGATTTTTAGTAGTATTCTGGGTCTGCTGAGAAGGTGGTTTGAAGTAGTTTCGATATTGGTTTAGAACACGAATTAAGCAATTTGATTAAAGTTAATAGAAAGTGAACAAAATACACCTGTTCGAGGCAGGTATATTTTAATCAATTTAATAGAGTATTTGCTCAACGTTTTCTCTTAATAATAAAATATAGCACATGTTTACAGACATATAGGTAACGTATATTGTAAGTTTCTGCCAATTTTTGTGATCTCTTGCCTTATCTACGGGTCATTATAGTGGTTAACGCAATATTCCCATAAACAGGCGCACGCACAGTGTGTAGCGATCTTTGCATCGAGCTGTCACTGTCAGTGTCAGTGCCAGTCATTCACAAATCAACTAAGCGACATTACTCGCCCGACCGTCTCGCGATTAGAAGACACGGTTATTCAAATTTTGACGTTTTAGCAAGCGCAGTGGAAGAAAACCGGAAGAGACATATACACCCTTCGACACGTAAGTGTTATTCTCAACAATAGTCACACTGCAACTGTAAGATATAAAAAAAACAATAGGTACAATGTTTTCGAATCGAAAGAACACTGTATCTACCTACTTTTTAATTGTTCCGTGAATTATGATGTTCAGAATAAGCTCGTTTCTTCTCACGTGTGGCCAAACTCTGCAATAGAACAGTAACGCACACACATAAGCATGTTTATGTTACACCAAACATCGTGTAGGACACAGTTTTATTATAATTTTATTTGTACATTTATAGATGACTTAAATGGTCTGTCGCAAACTAGAAACTATATAGCTAGAGAGGGCGCTGAAGTGGCATCTATAGAATAGTATATGTATTAATTAAAGATTTCTTGTATCTCCTTGGAATTAAAAATGTAGGTCTACCTAAAGCCGTGAATCTGCTGCTCCACCGTCAACCTTGTTGTCTTGCCTATTCCGTAATAAAAAAGACAGTTAATTAAAAAAAAAGAGCATCAAATTTCGGTGTTTTTTATATTTTTGAGAATATATTATGATGCATTTTGGGTTATATTTTTGAGCGACATCAGTTTGTTAGTCCACGAATTGACCACGCCGGTGGTTGATGCGCCAAAATATCAATTAAACCACACACCTTTGTTTCGAAATTGACTTTGACAGTTCTATCCAATTTTATGTTTTGATGTTCTCGTAAAATGCTCCATAAACTGCCTGTGGCTTTGATTCTTTGAACCACACACACTTTTGTTTATTCTGTGCCATGGTTTGGAAACAAAGACGTCAGGGTCATAAAAACGTAGTTTTCGTGTGTTAATCACTTTACAATAAGTTACTCAGTGTTCTACCAACTATAGGTATGATTGACTCATGAGGAGGCTGATGGTAGAAGGCTTTCCTGACAGGAAATAGTTTTATTATAACTTAGGAAAATGAGAGCAGACCCAGACACTATATACAAAAAAAAATATATGACATTTCACGCGTATAACTGACATTTGTACACGCGCCAAATGCGTGCGTGATTAGGTACTCAAAGATACTACGCGACCAAAATAAAAGACAACCTGATAGCGTGAAGATTCATACTTACGCGTTTGTCTATTGTCATTTGTCGTGTAATATTGACTAATCTCCCAATTTCTCTGAGGAAGCGGTAACTTCTATAATTATATGATGCATCATGGACACCCTCTTTTGTTAGATTAGTAAGTTTTAGTTTTAGTTAGTTTTCTATTTTATTTAATTATATCTTCTGCGACGACATGCTCTACTGTGATAGTGCAGTCCAGCAGCAAAAGTGCATTGTGACTGGCCAAAAAAAAAAACATGCTTTTATTAAAAAAGAATCGCTAATTTCCAATAACTTTAAATAAATATGATTGACCATGATATGCCGGTGATGACGTCAGCGTAATCATTATGTGAAAATTTACCCAAGCGGCAAGCATGATTGACCCACTCAAAAAAATGTATCTGTCATATCATTATCCACAGATGTAATTTACAATTTTATTTTTATTTTGACAATGGCACAGTGTGGTATTATGCTGATAATGACGTCATCGGGTTGAAAACTTTAAAAGATATTAAAAAATAACTATCCCACGGAAAATCAAACTATTCAAATTTGTTTCTTAAAATGGTCTTTATTTTAAGAAAATTACATAAATACTACAGGTGAGAAATTGTAACAATGCCCACTTGCGTCGGACGTTTTTTTTATAATTATCATAGGGATCGACTAAGCGGTGGTAGCCTAGTGGGAGAACGTCCGCCTTCCAATCTGAAGGTCGTGAGTTCAAATCCCAGTGCAGCCACATACCAATGTGTTTCTGTAAAACATATGTACGTAATTATCACTCGCTTTTCGGTGAAGGAAAAACATCGTGAGGAACCCCACATACCTACCCGAGAATTATTTCGGAGGTAGGTATGTTATCCACCACTCAGGACTGGGGCCCCGTGGTGGATTATGGCCTAACTCTCCTCACGAAAGTGAGGAGAGACCTGTGCCCAGCAGTGGGACGTTATGGGTTGTTCATGATGATGATGATATACCGGTGATGACGTCAGCGTAGACATTATGTGAAAATTTACCCAAGCGGCAAGCATGATTGACCCACTCAAAAAATGTATCTGTCATATCATTAAACCACAGATGTAACTTACAGTTTTATTTTTATTTTGACAATGGCACTAAGTGGTATTATGCTGATAGTGACGTCATCGGGTTGAAAACTTTAAAAGATATTAAAAAATAACTATCCCACGGAAAATCAATCTATTCAAATTTGTTTCTTAAAATGGTCTTTATTTTAAGAAAATTACATAAATACTACAGGTGAGAAATTGTAACAATGCCCACTTGCGTCGGACGTTTTTTTTATACCATAGGGATCGACTTAGAAAAACGTAACCCGGCTCCTTTCCCGCACTTAGTTCTAACTGCAAAACTAACGAACCATAACCATTATCATTCAACGAAACATACTCCACTCCTCCACTCCATCTCACTTATCACCACTCCATTCCCAAAAGCTATAACTGTAACACGTTATAAATCAGGTCAAATTAGCTTTACCCTCCAAGTTTCCCAAAACACGACGCTTTCCCGATACCCGACAGAGCATGCCTCTCGAGATACCCGCCAAAATTACGTAATTCACCCCCCACTTTAAAATGGAGTCATAAATAAAAGGTAGACACCGAACCTTATCGGAAAACCTCAGCGTCTAAAAGCTACAGTGGAACGGGACACAGTGACCTAGGTACAGCGTGGTCGCTCACGCACACATGCATAATACAACTGTTACTGAGAACTGTTGGCTTTCGAAAAACATAAAACGTAACTGTTTCCTGAATGTCTTTTGTTTTTAGAAGAAATTAGTTGAACATTTTTTACATGTAATTATCGTAGTGTAAAAAATATTTTTCTTAATTTTTTTTTTATTATCATGTTTTAAGCTGGTTCGTTGAATAGTACTGCCTTTTGGCTTTTGTACATTTATTGGTAATTTAATATAGTTTTTGGCATATAATTGTAGCAAATAGCGTTGATAAGAACTTAACAAATAATCCCCCGGCTCAGAAGTATACAATTATAATAATTATGTATGTATTTTATGTATGTTTGTGAGTGTGTGTGCCTTATATTTTATTTGTGTATTGTGTTCTTTGGTATACAATTAAGAGTTTTCTATTCTATTCTATTTCATATATGACAATTGATATAATATTACTCAAATCATACATTGTTGTGCAAGTGTTGGACATCAGTTTCGTCCAACGCTGATTCACTGTATTACAGCTGCATCATGAGTAGCCACCCGCCCTCTCTGTCTAACATAAAACTGCTGTTTAACATTTATAACTACAAAGTTCGCCTATCAAACTAACATCAACTCTTTTCCTATACATTAAGGTTGTATTTCACGTGTAGAAGTTACTTCGGTCGTCATAGCAACGGGAGGTGCGTCGCGATTTTTGCTCGGGCACCTCCTTCGATTGCCAAAAGCTTTCTGATCGCATCAATGTGAGGAAGTTACCCTTCTTTGAACCTTATTCTGTGGTAGCAGGATTGAAGCGACCTTCTTTTTTTAGATTGGATTGTAGAGTTCGATCCGATAAATGCGTGGGGTAGGTATATAGGGTTGAAGTGGAAATGGGGATGCTTTCAATTGAATTGTGTATTAAAGTTTTGTATATATCGATGTAGGTATGAGGTTCTTCTTCGCACTGAATTGTGGAGAAATTAAATTCGCTTTTAAGTTTTTTTGTTACTGTTTTTCTTATTTATGGTTTGAATATATATAATAATATGGATTCAATATTTAAGTTCGAGATAAAAAAAAGTGATATTTCACTTACGAAAAATCGAATTTTGACCTACACGGAACAATACGTTTATCCCTAAATAGAGAAAAAAAATTAAGAAATCGAAATATAATTCAAATCGATTTGGTTTTCTTATTGATTTACGATATTTTTATTCGATTGAGAGTTTAAAAAGTCTTAAATTTAGCTTATATTTTTTTATTAATTTTAAATACCAATAGGCAAATATTAACATGGTTATAATTAGTTAGGCTGTGGTAATACAATGCATATACATCTCATCATCAACCCATAACGTCCCACTGCTGGGCAAGGGTCTCTCTTCACTTTCGTGAGGAGGGTTAGGCCATAATCCTCCACGGGGGCCCAGTCCAGATTGGTGGATAACATACCTACCTGCGAAATAATTCTCGGGTAGGTGTGTGGGTTTCCTCACGATGTTTTCCTTTACCGAAAAGCGAGTGATAGTTACAGAACGTTAGAAAAAAAAAAAAAAATATAAAAATATTTTTTACACTACGATAATTACATGTAAAAAATGTTCAACTAATTTCTACTAAAAACAAAAGACATTCAGGAAACAGTTATGTTTTACAGAAACACATTGGTACGTGCCCGCATTGGGATTTGAACTCACGATCCTTCTGATTGGAAGGCGGACGTTCTCCCACTAGGCTACCACCGCTATCGGTGCATATACTTAAATTATTTATTTTATATACATTACACTACAGCTATCTAATAGAGACTTTTGTGTATTGAGTTCAATTCCCAAGGAAAAATTAACTAGTATATAACTATTGTTTCTTTAAAGAATATAAGCACACGAAAGTATTTACCTAGCAATAATTAGTCACAACTGTGAGCTTAGGGCGATTATAAGTCCATGCCGGGACCATTTATTGATGTTATTGTTAAGGAAGGAATAAGGAAGGAAGGAAAAAGGAAGATGTCTTTACTTCGGTTGTATTTTTGCATTTGTTTGTTACGTCTGAACTTCATTATTTTGGATATACTTTTCAACGGGGCTATGCAGCACGTAGCGTAGCACGTAGCAGACGTTTGATTGCCACGGGACTCGTTATTTCAATACGAGTCCCGTGGCAATAAAACGTCAAAATGAAACGAACTCGAGCTGATCCGCACCGTGCTGCATAGCCCCGCAGAAAGGTCCCATAGACACTCCAACAAAATCAGCTTAGTAGAATGGTTTTTGGATCAAAATAACCGTTAAAAAATATATGAAAATGGGATATTTACGATATGTTATAGTTTATCCCGTTTTTATGATAAATTGATAATACTAATACCTTAAATGATCCGCGTGTTTCCTAATTTCCTAAATACAAGAAATCCTAGCTAGGTTAAGATCCATGTATGAGATGGTGACACGTCCAGAATTTGAGCTTACTTTTATTCATTTCACTGAATGACGAGTTTGGTTTGGCCAGAATTAATTATATACCACAACCTGTTAATTATATTGTAAAATGATTATCGGAATGTGCTATTAAATAGGGTAAAATAAATGCAACTATAATATGTTTCTAAGTTTTTATTTTTAAACCACATTATGTAGATTTTCCACACTCTTCGCCCACACTAGATATATGTAGTCATTTAAAATATGGGTTTTTCATATCATATATTATTAAATGTATTAAGTATATGTAATGGTGGGTTTACAATAATGAAGCGTTAACATTGGCTGTATTTTTTTTGATTTGTGCAATTACAAGCATTTTTCTGTAAATTGTCGAAGCTCTTTTACTATTTTAACTTATTATAGATTGCTTTACATTATTACAATAGATTTTATTAAATTATTTTAAAGTTAATATGCGTTAAAAGTTTAATTTGGTATATGTATATCTATATATTTATTTCGTAACGTTTTACAAAATAGTGTAACCTGCGCTATTTTGGTAGATACTTTTATTAAATGATAATTTCGTTGGAAAAATTACAGCGTAATAATAAAAAAATTAAAAAAAAAATTAAATGTAATTCATTTGACGGTTTTACTAGGGGCATTTGAGCGCCATTTTCACTTTCATTAGAGTTCCATCATAATAGTAAATAATAACCGGCTATTTAGTTACATAATTAAAAAATATTTAACGCATATATGAGTTCACAATATATTATAGTTTCTGCGCGGTCAGAACTAGTTGTAATCAAGGACTTAGGTTATAATTACAATAGTTAAATTCGTTTAAATATTTATATACAACGCTTAGCTTATAATATACAATGTACAATATTGCATTGCGCATTTTAGCGGCAACATTAAAATAATTCCGTAAATTTGTTAATATTATTTCTAGATTAATATTTACATTTAGTTTAGAATACTAAATAGATGATTTTGAAGTGAGTTTATAGAATTAAAAATGGAATAATATATTTATTACAATTATTGTACAGTTGAAATGTCATTTAAGCTGGAAATAATCATTTAATTTTTACGAAAGTTATTAAATACCTACTATATTTCAGTAGTATATTTTATAATGTATAATAAACCGAAATTAATTTATCGTTTCGACTGTATTAATACAGTATGTATTATAAATTATTAATTGGCACCTGGAGTTAGCATTCACTCAACATACACTAATTATTCAAGAAGGTATCATGTAAAATCTAATTAATAATAAATTACTTAATCACAGGCTACTTATAGGTACATATTTACAACTTAGCATCTACAGTCACAAGTTAGAAGTGATAGTATGCGAAATTGATCGGCTGATCAACGTTGTTCGGGTCAGTTTGATCAACGTTGTCCGTATTGTGGGCACCCCTATCGCTTCCCATCGACCCACTGGTGTTGGCTTCAGGGTTTGAACCGTTTTGATCAACATTCTGATCAAATTTCAAACCTCTGTGCCAGTTCGACAGGGACAGATCACATGGCACGTCGTCATTGTTTTCCCTACAAAAAGTCCTCGGCACTAAATACTCCGGATAAACACTGTTGAAATAATAACCGCCTACGTTTTCAAAGCTGCGATCAACAGCGGAAGTGTCGGTTCTCCCGTAATTAAAATTAAACTTATCGCTTTTATCAAAGCTTTTATACTCTTCGAAATCTTCGCTTCTAGTGCTAGCACTGTTAATGTCATTGTTTTCCGATTCCACATCGAGCTCTTTCGAGTCTTTTAAATCACTTTCACTGGCGCAGGCGTCGAAATGATCAAATTTTTGATCAAAGTTTTGTTCAAATTTCTGATCGAATTGATCAGAGTGTTTGTTCATTTCGGTCGCTGCGGGGGCGAGTGATCACTGGCGGTGATGCGGCAGTTGGTGGTGGCTGATGTGCTGGTGATGGAGGTCGAGGCGCGGCCGCTTGGCGTCATCGTCATCGCTGCAGGCGTCGTTATCGTGCTGTTCCTGATCATCGCACTCGTCGCCCAGCTCCTCCTGCTTGCGCTTTGCCGTCGCCATTTCGGCGGCGTGCTTTTTTCGCCATTTCGTTCTTCTGTTTTGAAACCATACCTGTGAAAGAGACAATTACGGGTAAGTTTTGGAAAAATAATATTTTATGTTTTTGCTGTAAATAAATCTGCAGTTCCTGCTACCTTAACCTTACATAAAAACCTTTGCCAGATATTCATCCGCCAAGCAGTAGTGCGCAAACATTACTGTGTTCCGCTTTGAACGGCACTGCCCAGTGAAATTACTGGGCATATGAGACGTTACAGTCGATTTCTCAGGGTTACGAGCGCAGTGCCGTTATACTGTTATGTGCAGTAACTGTTGTGGGCAGGCGTGACGCTTACCATCAAGTGAACGGCTTGCTCATCTCGTCACTCAGTCAAAAAAAGGAGATAGCACATTCTTGTTGCAAATGAGAGAAATACGCCGCTAAGTGTCTAATTATTAAGGTAAACGTGAACTGATACAACCATGTAATGGCACCGTGTGTAAAACAACCACTTAACTATTAAACACTCTGAAACCCAAACATGTTTCCTGTAAAATTCGCAACATACACCCGAAAATACGTAACTGAATGCCCTCACAGTGTTTGCCACCAAAAAGCCAAATATAAAGCGGAAACAAACAGTTTCCGGCGTCATGTGAACCTAATCTCCTTAGCAGACATAATAATGCCTCATTAAATACCGCCTTTTAAGTCGCAACGCATACTTGCGCCCGTCTCCCTCGCTCCTACACCGCGACCACTCGCGCGAACAGGATGGAGATAGTAGTCATGTTCTACGGTAATTAAGGGTCGTTTTGCAAATTACACGGTACTTAACCAGCCATATAACGCTCATTAATCACTGAGCTGGGCCCTGCGCTGTCTCTGTCTTTCTTCAAGGGATGGCGTATCTCTGTCTCGCTCTCTGGAGAGGTTTGTAGGTAGACACGCTTTAATTAGGTCATAAATACGTTTTCATGATTAGAACGGTCGATCGTAGGCTCGAGAACAGATGTCGAAGTTATTATAACGGAATCTTCGGCGAATTAGGTCTTGGCGGTGATGCTTATGTTAATTTGGGACAAGGTCTGTAGTCTAGGTTAAGGCTGAAAACGCGAAGGCTTAAGAGGTGCTTGGAAGGGAGAATACCCAGACGTAATTGAACGTATCTTTTTATGAAAGGGTATTCCAAATTAGGGGTAAAGTATTATGGAATGCGAAACAAAGGAGGTCGGTACTCCAAGTAATCGAGATTGAATTGAGAATTGACTAATGATGTCTCTTCATGTATTTCAAATTCAGTGGTAAAATAAGTTAATGAAAAATGTGTTTTAATTATATTTATGAGAAAATAAACAAGTGGGTTGGCACCTTAATAAAATGAAAAATATTGAAAACTAAAAAATTAAAGGAAAATAGGAATTAAAGGAAGGAAGGAAAACATCGTGAGGAAACCCACATACCTACCCGAGAATTATCTCGGAGGTAGATATGTTATCCACCAATCCGGACTGGGCCCCCGTGGTGGATTATGGCCTAACCCTCCTCACGAAAGTGAAGAGAGACCCGTGCCCAGCAGTGGGACGTTATGAGTTGATGATGATGATGAAAAAATTAAGCAAATATAATCAACTTAATTAATAAATAACTGACTATGGTTTGAGTTTGAAAAAGGCAATTTCCCTTTCAAGTGGTGACTCATGGCTGAATCTCGCACAGGAAAAGGACACTCCATTAACTCTACCAGTGCTTCGGTACCGTCAGCGAAGGTAGCATTAAGAAACTCTACGGGGATTCAATTTTCGTATTGTTTTAAGAATAACTTCTTTACGCACGCTTAACTTGAGGAGTAAGCTGGTAAATGCGTTACGAAAAATGTGATCGGGCGAGGCGAACGGAAGTTGAGAGGGATATATAAGTTAGTGAAGATAGAAAGGGAGAGAGTTACATTTTGTATTTTTTTTTCCTTTAAAAAATAAATATTTATTAACACTTTCATTACTAACTAAAAAGTAATTATGACAATAAACTACAGATACATATGACATACATACAATATGAAATAGGAATAATATAATACAATAGGAAGTAGGAAACGCGGTATTAAGAACGTAGAAAATACTAGCGAGTACAGCGGTAGGCAGTTTGTGGTCTTCGAGAGCCGCTTTAAGCTGCGACAATGTAACGGGACTGTGTTAATATCGATTATTAAAATGAGGGCCTAGTGCTGAGATCAAGCGGTAGCGGGAGCGGGAGCGGCTTAAAGGTTTTGAGGTGTTTTGTGGATAAAGTGTCTTTGTAAAATGGACTTCAATATTAGTACAGTAAGATTTATAATAGAAGAACGATTTTTTGCCAAATATTTATCGCATTATGGTTTAATTTGCAAACAGAAAAATTAATCAAAAAAAAAAATTAATCAAACTCTGTAGTTTGATTAATTTTTGTTCTTCTTGTGCTGTCACAAGAAGAACAGAAGAAGAACTACAGACAAGACAAGAAAGGCGTTCACCTGATGGTAAGCGCTACGCCAGCCCATAACAGTTACAGTGCCACGCAGAACCTTGCATTGCATAATTCTGCGCGGCGCTGCACTGCGCTCGTCAGCCTAAGACATCGGCTCTAAAGTCTCATATGCCCATAACTTCGCTGGAAATAGTGTCCTTCAAATCGGAACACAGTAATGTTTGCACAGTACTGCTTGGCGGATGAGTATCTGGCGGCGGTGTGGTACTTCCCCAGGCGGTCTCTTGCAGAAGAGGCCTCCTGCAACACAATAGTTTATAGTGCTGGTGACAGTGTCGCCGCTATATCTTCTCCACTCAGTCCACAGCTCGGCCCACGGATTAGTGTAGTACCAGCAGTAACGACGTTTTGATGGCGGCCGTTAATTAAACGTGGACGAGTAACGCCGCGGTAGAGGCCTAGTCGTAAACGGTGGCTGAGGAATTTCACTCACTGATACCAAATTTGTACTAGCTACGTGCTGCGGTATCACCCGCGTTGAGTATTATCTCATAGGAACAGTTTATTTTCAATAATAATAAAAAATATAGGGGCAAGTTGGGCAAAAGTAATAAATAAAAAAAAAAACAATAATAATTGGATTCCAGTCAATCCATGTTGTTGATCAACCTTCCACGCAAAATGTTTACGACTTCACAACTATATACAGTACGCTCCGTTTTATCACGCAACATATAAAACTAAACTCGATACAGCTATACAGCGTGAGTCATAAAAAAATGTTAGCGAACAAAACAAGACTATAGTAATTCATTCCTATTATTATTGGTACATTTGTTTTTATTAGGGAAAACTTGATGGCCGGAAAAACGGGGATTATGTGTTTTACGTTTGCGCTTACATGCCGTTCGGATTTGGGATGTAAATAGAAACAATGTACAGGGGGATGCGATATATGGCGCGATGGAAGTACTTCGTGGAGCGGTAAGTAACTTACTGACATTATTTTACAAGTGTGTATCTGTAAATGACAGTAATAATGACATACAACTTTTTAGTGATGAAATAAAAAAATGCATGTTTCTAAAAAAAAAAATTTAAATCAAAGAAATAACTGTAAATTTTAAATTAAAAGAAAGGAAAATTTCAATGAAGCCGAAAGAAATGTTTTTTAATTATAAAGTAGCGTTCATGAACCCTGCAGTATCTAAAAATCTATTTAACGTGTCAGGTATACATAATGGTTTAATTTTTCTGTCAGATCGAGTTGAAACACCGTTGTTGTGACCATCACAGTGCAAAGGAGTTGTGAATATATATCTTAATTTCAAGTCGTGTTCCCGATGTCTCAGGGTGACGAGCGCAGTGCAATGCCGCACCAGATTTATGAAGAGGGTTCTGGGTGACACTGTAGCTGTTATGGACTGGCGTACTTCTTACTATCAGGTGAACAACCTGCTCGTCTCATTACTTAGTAACATTAAAAAGAACTAGTAACTCAAAATAATAAACCCCTTTGCAAATCATCACAATATTTTGATAACTATAAGCTACATACAAATATTGACCCTAAAACTTTTAAAGCTACGAACATCGTCGCGCGATCCTTTTACGAGCAACCGAACAACTCTGAACCATTCATTCAACGCCATCTACGTTATTACTTATAATATTATTTTCCATTCTTCCTTCATGCCCCGACTTACCCTAACTCCCTCTATTCAATTACTTAAGTGCTTGACACCAAACCGCGAGACATACGGCGGTCTCCCTTCAACACGTACATTTCGAGTTTTGTTCTGTCTCTCTCGAAAAGAGAGGGTCGGGGTAATTATGTGAATAACTATTATTTTTCACAAGAGAGCGGTGTAATGGCTTGATTGGGATAATGTGCTTTCGGTGGCACTGGGCGGCCATGTTGCCTATCGGTAATTAAGTTGAATGAGTTGGTAACGTCTTTATCCTGTTTTATGAGCGCTACTGGAAGATTTACACATGTGTAATGTACTTATGTGATTAGATTAGCTGGGGGAGGTACTTTGGAACTACAACATTATGACCATTTAGACATATAATGAAACTTGAAAAAATTTATATCAAGTTTCTTGCTAGGTCAGGTCGAATGATTATGCATACCACAACCAGTGTTACGTAGAGACAGTTAAATTTCTTGAAGGCGATGAAGTGACAAAAAATACTTTAAATTTCATCTATTTTGAATTTCAATGTATCGTCGCGTCATTTGAGGTAGCTAAATTTTAGAGATTTTGAAGCCGTTCGTACTTATATAGGTAAACCATAATAATACGACTCGTGTTATTCAGATTTTGAGGCACATCATTTAATTATTGTGAAACTTGGTCTCTTTGTAAATAGTTCTGAACTTAAATACCTTTGAATTAATTTTATCACTATATGATGCGAAGTAATCTGCAAAGAAGCTCACAAGTTGGTGCTAATGTTAAAATTACATCGGTTTGTGTAAATGTTCTAAACGAGAACGATAGATTATTTTATTGGAAATAGCAATATACCTAAATCATTTAAATTATTAGCGTTCTTTACTTTATAGCGCGTAGTTGTATTTACCCAGTTTCAATAACTTCTTGCCCAATATCGCGATCTGTCAATATGTAAAAATAAATCATATGTTTCATCCACACGGTAGACTTTACAAGCTCGCGCGTGCCTCGAAAATAAATAACTTAAATTATATGTTTGCTGCCATGTGTCTATACGAGTATGCTTGGCAACGCACGTCTGGCTTGAGTTATTAGTTTCGAGTCACTGTAGTTGGAAAACACGTATGCTTTTTGATTTATCATTGTGTAAAGTTTAATTGGTTTTATAAGAATAATTGCTAGGAGGCGCGAATACGATGCGTGGTTTAGTGGCGTGACAGAAAGGAATCTACTATAATTATGTCAGATAATAAGAAAGGTTGAAGTGGAATGCATCCAGAAAGATGGGCCAATGCTGCTACTCAGTGGACGCCTGAAGACGGACGACCACGCCGAGGAAGGTACAGAAAGCGGTGGTGAAACGATTTGGACGCTTTCTTGAGCGCCTGGCCACAAAGAGCAATAGAGCGAGATCTGTGGAAGAAGATGGAGGAGCCCTTTGCCCAACAGTGGGATCAGACTGGTTAAAAAAAAACAAATAAGAATGTTTTCAACGTGTATCGTACTCGGATCTACATAATTCTAAATTAAAGCCAGAATTCTTATTATATATTTTCATGTTTGTTTTATTGTAACGAAAGCTAAAATAAAATGTTTGTTAATGTGTTATCTATGACGTTAATCGATGGTAAAATGAGATCAGTCAACGTAGATTGACAGTTGCTTGATCAGCCGAAAGTACCACACCAATCGATCGAGGGTCGATTGATAAATCGACGATCGATCGACTAGTGTGGTAACACCCTAAAGTACTAAGCCACCTATTTTGTTGCACATTTCATTATTATTTATCATTGTTTTATATTTTACATGGGAAGTCAGCTCATTAATCGTCTGTCAAATTAAATTTGTTTTGAACGGTGATATCTTAATCATCATAACTTTTACGGAAGCAAATAATGGCATTGTGACGTCTCGACTGTCACCAGCCACTTTTTTAAAACCAAATCCCCAAAGGTAAATCTCGTGTGATCCCTCTATCCGTAAAACAAAACCCTTTAGCCCAATTCTTCCCCATCCACACGGGCAACACGAACACGGCAGATCGCTAAATCTGGCAACATCATTAGTGCCGTGACGCATCGTTTGTCAAGCGACAATTTGTCACGCGACTTATCGCTGCCCTCCGCTCTAGTTAATAGTCGCGGCGATTTGTCGCGCTAATGTCGCGCCGTGTGTACGGACCTTAATGATTGCCGAGTGACGCGGATTTTTGCTAATTGGGGCATTTGTTTTGTAGACATGAAATATCAATCGGCAAACAATGAAACAACGCGCTTTCACATCATTTCTGAGGGCGCTCTCTATTTTACCTTGTTTCAAATGGGTGACTTATATTTCTAAATATTATCTTTTTTTGTCACGGCATCGCGATTTCGCTAAATCTTTTTTTCAAATATTCGTTGAGATCCGAGACACGTTTTTGTCAAGAGAAAAAATGGAAAAGTTACTCGAATAATTGGAAACTTTGGGAAAAACTGAAAATTATTTTTCTAAAACTTTTTAAAAAAAACACACGATTTGACATTTGGTTTCTTCACCTATCTTCAGCTATTCCTAAGTAACATGGTGGTATATTTCTTGGGCAATGCAGAGTTATTGCGGAAACACTGGAATAACGCTGGTGAAACCGCGGGGCGCAGCTAGTCAATTTATAAAAATAGTACCTACTATAAATTTAAATAGCTTGATAAATATCCAAAGACTAGATTTCACGCAGGTCGCATTAAACAACCGTCTTTTGTATCACACGGGAAAACATTCTATCAATAGCGGCTCATTAAGGTCATACTATTATTATTTAATAGTGAAATAATAATTATTAATAAGCTCTCGCTTCAGTTGCTCGTTAGATGGCCGGAGAGGCCGGAGACCAGGCGCCGGATTACTGGCGGTTCTGTGCGGGAATGAATCGGAGGTTGTGTGGTATAAGTGAAGAGAGAAGGTCTTGCGTGCTCGAGTGCAGTAATAAAGAACGAGAGAAATAAAACAACGAATTGCGACAACAAACAATATACATGTAAATATATACTAAACAAAAAAAAATATCAATGCACTCTACTATACTCTAAGCAAAACTCTTTATCGTACCTACACAAAATGTTGAAAAAAAAAAAAATTTAAAATTACTTAGCCTGTAAAAGCTTTACTGTTCTAAGACATCTAAAATATACATAGGATAGGTGTTACCTAATTTTTATACAGTAATTATTTAAGCGATTTGAAATAATGTGTACAAGGCATGCAATTTAATGTAATATTTTGTAGCATTCGTTTTTTTTTAATAAAATTAAATAGAAAACTAAAACTTATAAATCTAACAAAAGAGGCATGGTGCCAAGAACACTGGCATAATTTCCAAGTTGAATAGCAACAGCTATTCTCTGTGCCAGAAATGAGCCAGCCCTCTTGTCCCCTGGTTTAGTTCAATATAATATACTGTAAGGAACATAAAAAAAATAGCAGCCTCGGATTCCATTGAGTCTAAAATTATCAAACATATTTTATATGTTATTCTAGGCCCTAAACTAAAGTAACACTATAATAAATTAATTTACAGGCTTTTACACTGTATAAATTGCTAAAAGAAATAAAAAAAAATACACGCTTTTTTTTTAATTCGTAACTGATAAACTTTTCGATCTACTCGACAATTTCTTTTAACTTACACCAAACTATTAATGCGCCTACGTAAGCGCTTTTTATTACCACGCTCAATATATCTGTTTTTTTTTTTTATCATAATCAAATTTCGATTGGGTTTAAGCTCACTTGCTTTATAGCACTAATGCAACAAGCTTGTGAATTAGACCGTGGAATTACACAGGAAATCAATATGTTGCTGAATCTGTGTTAGCCTTAATCGTGGCTGGTGACATGGCATAGGCGAACTCATTAACTGAGTGAAAAAATCTCACGTTTCTATGAAAAATTATTTTAATAACTACTGGAATGAAATATGTAAAGTCTTCCAACTAAAAAGATATGTGACGTTTCATAAAATTGCGCACTAGAATTTTATACCGCGCAGTACTAAGTGACGTTCGATAACTTTTTTATGGTAAGTGTTTAGAAGAATCATAGTTCGCGCCTTTCTTTGTCTTCGTTCTTTATTTAATTATTCTTAAAATTTACCGATGCTTCATGTTTTTAATATTAAATTACCCCAGAATTTCATCAGCTTAAAAAACACCCAAAAATGAATGTTATTATTGTTCTGTATTTTTTCTGCATACTTTGTTTCTTTCGCTTCACTGCATCGGCAAAATTGTTGATAAATCTTTTCCTTTTTATGTTTAAATTTATTTTGTCAGCTTTTGAGTGACTTTTCCATTGTTGCCAAACGTTAAATCTATCGAAAATTATTGAGAAAGTTCTCAATTGACTCTAGAAAAATATCAATTGAGATATAAAAGTGACAAGAGGGCTGGCTCATTTCTCGCGCAGAGAATAGCTATTGCTATTCAACGTGGAAATGCAGCCAGTGTTCTTGGCACCATGCCTAATGGACACCCTCTTTTGTTAGATTTTTAAGTTTTAGTTTTAGTTAGTTTTCCTTTTATTTATTTTGTTATTAAAGTTGTGTCAATAATTTTTTCTCTTTTAAAAAATGATCTTATTGTTACAATGGGTATTTACGAAGTTTGGCTATTAGTAAAATATTATATCATAAATAATGACAGCTGCAAGCAGTAAATCCCAGGTAAATACAGTGAAACCTGGTTAAGTGAGACATCAAGGGACCTGCAATGTCGTTTCACTTATAGAGGTATTCCTCTTACCCAGTGTCTCAGATATACAGGTATAAGTGTTGGGACTTCAGCATGAGTTCCAGTTATGGAGGCTTCTCACTTATCCAGGTCCCACTTAACCAAGTTTCACTGTAATATGAAGCTAAAAGCCCCGCTCGCGGTGAACCATCAATATATATTTTTTAATCTTTGTTTGCGTCCTATCGAAGAATTTGTGGCCAGTGGGTAAATTGGAATCGTGTGATAGATCACCGCTCCACTAATGGACGGGAAAAAAGGTTAAAACCAGCGATGTATGCAATCCATTTCATTGATATGCAAAACGGTTTTTTGAATTGTTTATTGTTCCACGTTAGATGGTTTATAGGTGCGGGTTTTGCGGACGTGGATGTATTCGTATTGGCGATTTCTATTTACGTGGAGGGAAATAAATGGACACGCGTTCCGTTTAAACAAAAGCAAACAAAGTATTTCACAAAGAGAGGAAAGTTTGGTGAGACACCATGATAAATTTTTTGGTCATCTTTTCTGTTCCTCTCAAAACAAAGGGTTGAATCTAATAAACAAACCAGTTTAAAAAAAAACTTAAAAACTTCATTATCCGTCAGACGACGCCCGTAAATCATAAAGGGATTAGTAGCCCCCACCCCTCTTCCCCCTCAAGCCTACAAATTCGACGTTATTAAAAAAACTCATTAGCAAATTTGGATAGACAAAGGGATATTAGAGCGATAAACCGAATTATCTTCAATTTGGTCTCTTGGGCGATGAAAAACCAACCCTTTGCGCATTTGGCTTAAGTGGGGATAAAAAAAATTATATAGTCGGGAAGCTAAGCTAAGAAGGGAGTTTAGCCGTTCCGTATACGTAATACTATCTCTTTTTTTTTAAATAGCGTCTAAGGACACGTTTTTCTAAATTACTCACATCTGTTTATAAAAATTAATAACATATTCTTTGTTCACAAAATGTAACAATTCTCAAGTTACTGAGGAAATAGATAAAAAAAGTGCTTCATTTTCATTAAAAAAGGATCTAAAATTAACATTTCCTTGCATTTTAAGTTTATTTCGTGGAAATAAACAATGCGGTTTCCGCACAAATATATAATAAAAAATACTATAAAGTCTCACTTAGACCTTAGAGACTTTAGAAAGCAAGGTTTTTCATTGATTTCAGCCATATAAAAAAATTAAAAAAGTTACAATTCAATAAAAATATGTTAAAATTCTAATACCGATAAAAGCATTCCAAAAAACTTTCCCGATACAAATCACAAGGGGCGACTTCGGAACCGTACAAGTACGAATGCAGCGGAAACGAGCCCGAAACTTTGCAAATTAAGAAAATGTAATTAGTAGCCCCCTCCCGCCTCCCTGGACATAATTAAGGCGAATCTTGTTGTAATTTTGACATTTAATTTTTCCCGCGCAGTCACCTTCCACCCTTATTAATTAATTTACAAAAAGTACCTTTAAAATTTAATCTGTGCTTTTCGGTGACAGTATTTTTTTAATTTTTTTTTTCAAGTTAATGAAACGGCGGAGATTTTTGATAGGAGCCCCGGCGGCGTCGTTCCAGTTGTTGCTTTTTTAATTTTTAACTTTTCTTGCGGCTCACTAATGGTTTCAGCCCACCTTAGTTATTAAGTTGTGTCGCTTTGCTGTTTTCTTGATTAATCAAGAAAGTTGTAATTCTCATTCCGGCGGCGTGACTGTGGTTTCATTTAAATTAAGATGTCTACGATGTTTTTTGCAACAAAAACAAATATAGAAAAGGATAAGATTTTGATAAGATTACCTTTGAAGATGATTACTTTTTACTTGAAACGAGTGAAAAATTAAAACTTTTTTTTATATGAAATACCTATAGATAAACAGCCTCCTATTTCTTTGAAGTCTAGTAAATCTATTTATCTATATCTATGCTAATATATAAATCTGAAGGGTTTGTTTGTTTGGTTGAACGCGCTGATCTCAAGAACAACTAGTTCGAATTTAATAATTCTTTATGTATTGAATAGTTCATTTATCGATGAAAGTTATAGGCTATTTATATAGCATCACGCTGCGACTAATAGGAGCGGAGCATCAATGAAAAATGTGGCAAAAACGGGGAAAAAATATTGCTTTTAAGAGAGTTATTGCGGGAAAACTTGAATTATGTGGGTGAAACCGCGGGACGCAGCTAGTAATTTATAATACTAAAGTCATAATTATGTTTTTATCGTACCACATAGCCAAATTCTTTTTCGATTCCTACAGATATGAAAACGATTATATTTATTGCTAAATAGAATGCTTTCTATTAAAATCATAACCTTTTTGCTTTGCCATAGTCGGGTAAAAATACGAATATAAGTTAGGTAAGCACATTTTAAACATAATTATAAACTTTTTTTTAAACTAAGTAAATCCCTTTACGCTTCTAAATACAAATGAATTTTAGTCTACCTTTATCTACCATAGTTTACACAATTTGTAACCCTTACTTGATCCAAAAAACCAAACACGCGTTCTTATCTATTAGATCTTGAAACTTTAAACTAAGGGCGTGTACACACGGGGCGGAAATCCCGCGTTATCGCATTGTAATCCGGCCATCAAGCCGGTATTAGCCGCTGTTGTGAAACGGCGATTTGCACTGTCATCTGAGCTGGGGTTAAACGCGTGGTGACGTCGCCTTTCTTCATGGGCTGTCGGCTTTTTACAGGTTGGTTTGTAGATTAATTTGCATAATTATTATTTATTCAGTTCCTATTTCTGAAAAAAAAAAAATTTTGTATTTTTACTTTGTGACATCGCGATGAAACTCACACGCCTGGCCGGACCGGGCCCCCGTGGTGGATTAAGGCTCAGCAATAGGCCCATTTGTGTTGCTGATAATGATAATGATGATGAAATGACAATGGCTTGAATTATACAACTGATATTGTGTTTGCTTTAATGTCTTTACTTGGTCGCTATCTCAAGTGATGACAAGTGACAATTCTTTTGAAGACAAGCCATTGAATCTATACATCAATTCTTAAGACTTATAGTTCAGTAACTTCACTCAAAACAGACCCCTCCAAACGGAAACACAGTAAAGTTCGCCCAGTCTGCTGTTGTTCGCTCGCTAAAACAATTTAAAACCAGTACTGCCAAAACACGAGTAAACAGCACACCCATCGCAACTCTAGGTACTGTCAGTTATTCTGTGCCGCTGTTATAATGATGTGCGCGATTCTATCGCATTGGACGGCTTAGATGACATTTAAATTTAAATTAAGGTATTACCGCGGACGGACGCGGCCGCCTTATCGTGTGGACGCGCCTTAGGGTGCATTTTAAAGCTACGTAACATGTTGTTGTTAAAGCCACCCCGTTTAAATGCAGTTTAGTGTAATTTGAGAAGCATTTACTGTTGGTTAAGGGTTGGTTATGTGCTGTAGCGGTAGGTTTCTTCTGCAAGAGACTGCCTGGGGAAGTACCATACTTTGCCATATATTTTTATCTATCAAGCAGTAGTGTGCAAACATTACTGTGTTGCGGTTTGAAGGGCACTGTTTCTAACGAAATTACTCGGCGTTTAAGACTTTAGAGCCGATGTCTCAGGGTGACGAGCGCAGTGCAGTGCCGAGTATGGTTATGTATTTTAATGTTGTGGGTGGTGCTGTAACTGTTATGAGCAGACGTAGTGGTTACCATCAGGTGAACATCTTGCTCATCTCGAGACACAGTCAAACAAAAAAAAAACGCGACGTTCTGATTTTTTGGCGGAACTGAAGCTAATTTATATATATATTATCTGTATTTCAAATTCAATATCTGAAACTATCCAAAACCAATCTGACTAACGTAAAAACCATAAAATGTATTGGTCTCAGTTCAAATTGTCAATTTCATTTTATCTCACCACCGTTCAAAAAGCGTGACCGCGGAACAAGCACTTCAAGGGTTGTTCCCACTAGGCCTCCCCTGGCCACCCTCCAGCTACCCCCGGGGTAACGGGATCCAGATAAAGCCGGCTGCATCCGCAACAAATTGAATAAACTGATAAAAAACCGCTGAGAACGATATTTCATTTTATCGATAGGGTGAGGTCACGTGGGATGTTCGTAGCTCGTTGCGGCTACGGCGTAGCGTCGTAGCCGCTACGAACTGCAAAATGTTTTATGAAAATGTAAATAGATAGCTCCGCCTTGCGGTTTCACCCGCGATAAGCAGTATCCCACAGGAACCGATATTATTTACGGGATAAAAAGTATCCCATATTCTATTCCGGGACTTCCCATTTATAATATTATATTTATAAAATGAGTGAGATTGCATAATTTTTGTTAATGATATTCAGCCATGGTCGTTCCACTGCAAGGCAAAGGCCTCCCAACCCTCCTTCCATTCCTCTCGGCAAACAATTCTCTCGGATCGCATGTAAAATAAAAATGGAAAAGCTCCGTCATCTAGAAGTGACACTGGGAAGCGCTGAGTTGAAAAAGTGACGAGCGCAGAATAATGCTATGCCAAGCTCTAAGTGGCACTGTCATTGTTATGGGCAAGCGTAGCGCTTACCATCAGGTGATCAACTAGCACGCCTCGTCACTCAGTCAGATAAAAAATACTAAGCCAAGCGAGTCCTACAGCTTAGAAAAAAGATTGAAATGAAAGCCACACGTCACAACAAATTTTAAACTTCCAACGCGATCCAATAAGTCAAACAGTGGCCATAAACCAAAAAAGGCGGCAAATCCATTCGTTATCCGGCCGTGTGTATCTCGGCTCCATTAATAACGCGGCTTTATCCGCCTAATCTTCCGCTGCGCCATCGTGGCCTGACTGTTTCTGCAAATTCTTTTCGCGCCAAAAACCGCCGCCATGTTGTCCGAGATTTATTGCCAGGATTAAATAATGATAAATAATAAAAGAGTGCGTATTGGTGGTTTTTTTGTCGGTTGGATTTTTTACACAAATCAGGTTAATTTTCGGTAAAAGATTAGGTGTGTGACGGACTGATAGACGCATTCTGAAATCTCACTATTTATAAATTTTAATAGCTCTACTTTGCACTCTACGATGAGTTTACGAGGTAGGTGGAGCTTACTCACTACCACGCCGGAACACTCCTAGTAATACTTTTAACTTTTATTGCCCTATGACATGAAACATGAGTTAAGCAATAAAGATTCAACTTCTAATAAAGTGTAGTGTGTAGACCAAAACATGAACAGAACATACGCCTTTTTTTATTTGATTGCGTGACGAGACGAACAAGTCGTTCACCAGATGGTAAGCGCTACGCCTGCCCATACCAGTCACAGCAACACCCAGAACCCTGCACTGCATAATAACACTGCGCTGGTCACCCTGAGACATCGGCTCTAAAGTCTCATATGCCCAGTAATTTCGCTTCAAACAATACCCTTCAGACCGGAACACAGTAATGTAAAGGCGGATGAATATCTAGCAAAGGTGTGGTACTTCCCCAGGCGGTCTCTTGCAGAAGAGGGCTCCCACTACAAACAAGTGTTCGAGAAGGCAAACAGCATAGTTCCTTAAACATTGGTGTAACAACAGTAATCTAGTACTGAAACCTCTAGAATCCAATACAAGACAACTGCAGCGTCGCTAACAACGCACCTACAAGCGGAAACAGCGCTTTAAGATTTGCATACAAACCACTGCAGAGCTGACCTCGCGCCAGAATACTCCTAGTCACAGTGCACTAAACAGTAGTGGAACATGATACAAATAAATTAACACGTCACGAATACATACATAGGTGAAAACTACTAGAGTAAATAGTTCTAAGTGCTATTGATTAGGAATACTTTTGATGCTGATGGAATCTGATGGTCGATGATGCTAGAATAGGATACACTTGCTTAAAAGATGATTAATTTCTTTCTTTAGTTATCGCAGATTGTATCTATTGGGAAAACAGATAATATAGGCATTTTTGGCAGAGATTTCATTAGGAATTATTTACATTTGTAATCTTGGTTGCAATCTTTTTTAACCTACTGTAGCCAATGATAGTCACTAAGACCATCATAGCTGTCAAAATTGAATTGTCATCTAACTTTTACTTTTTATCTGGATGCTCGAGGGATATATGACAACTCTCTATTACTGTAGAATTGCTGAGAAAATCTGACAAAATAAAAACAAAAATGTCACTGTCTATTCCCCCAAATTTCCTAAATAATTCAATGACATACTAAATTTTTTCGTTTCCGGAAGTCTTTATAGCGGTCGCGGCTCCCACAAAATCATGTTAAATGTTTTGATTTGTTTAATTTGTTTAAATTAATTTTAGTCGATAACTGGCAACACAATAATTAAAGTTGACGTACTGGGTGCACTGTGTCTAAGTATACAGTGTCCGCCCCGCAGTGGGACATTAAGCGCTGCGCACCGATCGCTACATTGTAACGCACTCAGACACAACTTTTCCAATAACAGCGCGCCAGAATCGGTACACTTGAGGACAATGTTCCTTGCATTATGTTGGACATATATAATAATGATGTTCGAAAGTTTTATAAACTTGAGCATTGCCATACAACGCGGCAATGCAGCTGGCATTTTAGGAATGCAAGCCATTGGTGGTGGTTTGTTAGATTAGTTTTAGTTATAATTATTTAGATATTAGATGGGATTAGTTTAATTTTTTAGTTTGTGTGTTGTTATGAGCTTTTGTTATATCTTATTAATGTTATAATTATAAGTGCAAAAGCATGAGTAAAATATGCTTTTTTATAAGTTTTTTTTTTAATAGGGTTTTTATCAGACATTTAATGTCTGTTAAATATTGGTAGGTATATCTACCAACCAATCGTTGCAGAATTTGACTAATCTCGCTTAAGTATTACTCGAACCTGCCTTAAACTGAGTTTCTTTTAAATTGTTATGTGAATATTTGCCTCCACAAGCAAACTTTAAGATATGCTATACCAATTAAAACTGTATTTTATTGATACTTTAAAACATTAAGTAAACTTAGTACCTACATATTTTATCTATCCTTTAAGTTGATTTTTAAAGTTTTAATATAAACTAAACAAAAACTAAAATACTCTACTCTAAATAAAAAAGGTACCCTTCTCATGTCCCGCACTGTACCGCCGTGCACTGTCGCGGATATTTACAAGTTATTGAATGGGACACTGGCTGTTTCTTATATAATGTACTTTTACACTTCCGAGCACTTCAGACGCGACGCTCGATAGTGTATAGTTTTGTGTGCCATCAACTGTAGTATCATAGTTCCTTTGTGATATTATAGAGCCATTTTAGATGGGTTTCTTGGAAAGCGTTTTAGATTCTTTATACACATAAATTTGCAGGGTATTTACGTGATGGTATGGGCTGTGGACCTATGATAAAAACTAACTTCGCACCAGTACACATTTAAATTGAAATAAAATCTTATTTAAATGTAGCTAGCGTTCTTGGCGCCATGCCTCGTGGACACCTCCTTTTGTTAGATTTTTAAGTTTTAGTTGTCTATTTAATTTATATAATAATTGTTTTTGAGTTCTGTAAATAAAATATTTAATATATTTAAAAAAATATAGAATCAATAATTATGTTCTTTCTGGACCCTTATATGCTATGCCACATAAGACTCCTCGCCGAAAACGCGTGATGTCATAACGCGCTTGAAACTTATTTTGAACCTTACACCTTCTTTTGACAGTTCAAAATCTAGCTAGACTCTATCTAGGTTGTCATATTGAATAACAGCCCTCATTAGTTATATGTTATAAGCTAATTACGAAGACAATTTTGCTATCACATCACTTCCTAACTTTAGGAAATCAAAAGACATAACTCACAATTAAGAGCTGTTAAACTTAGTTGTTATAGCAATGGCGTTAGAGTATAAAATAGAATATAAAATACTTTATTGTCACTAATTTACAAATGTAAACATCAGTAGAGTGTATTGAGAGTATTTGTGTATGTGTGTGTGTGTGTGTGTAGTTAGTAGTGTTAGTAGTTGTGTGGTTATAAAATTGGAAACACTTAGAGGAGAATAAGAGTAAAAAAAGAAGAAGAAAATGAGGAAAAAAGAAGAGAGAAAGAAGAAAGAAGAAGGGAAGAGTTGTTATCTTAAAACTCACTGTTGTCGATTAAAATCGATAATGTTAAAGGCCTTAGACACAATATAGGCCTATAAAGATATTAGACACTGTATGTATGGCTAAACTGTCACTCCATCAAAAAGGTATCTCCCACCGATATCACTAAAACCCTTTCTCCAACATGGCTCGCTCTATAAAAACTTCCATAACTATATCGCGTACATGGAATCCGATGCGCAATCATATCGATATTACGGCCATATCGATTCCGCCCATTCGATACTGGTAGAATCGATTCATGAATACATATTACGCATTTGACGTAACATATATAATATTTGTTCGTCCTGATTGCCTGCCAGTGGCTTAGAGGGTAAGATGGCCGTTTATTCATGAGTGGTCATCTGCTAAGAAAGGAATCAAGGGAAAAGTAATATTTATAATATTTTAGTTACTTATTGCTTTCCCTGTGGAAAATATTTCGCGATTTTTATCATCTACAGTATTTTGGACTAGTATGGTTGTTGCCTGCAACACCTTTGTAGTGGAGGCCTCTTCTGCAAGAGACCGCCTGGGGAAGTACCACCACCTTTGCCAGGTATTCAGCAGGAGTGTGCAAGCATTACTGTGTTCTGGTTTGAAGAGCCCTGTTTCCAGATAAATTGCTGGGCATATGAGACTTTAGAGCCGATGTCTCAGGGTGACGAGCGCTGTGCAGTGCCGCGCAAGATTATACAACGCAAAGTTCTGGGTGGCCCTGTAATTGTTTTGGGCAGGCGTAGCGCTTACCATCAGGAGAACGACTTGCTCGTCTCGTCACTTAGACAAATAAAAAGAAACCCGCTCACGAAAACTCTTATAATAATAATGTAGTTACGAAACAAGGTTTTATCAAAAGCGAATTTATCCAAGACTCAAATAATAAAGGGAATTCTAACAGTCTCTGATATCTGTAGATAGAAATACGTCTGCACACAAACGAAAATACAACTATTTTCATGTTCAAATGGAAAAGAACACTCGTTTGAACAACAACTCTGAAACAAAAACACAACAGAAAATTGAATCACCGAATAAATCCGTATACACACTCCAAATAAACCTATACAGAAACAATAGTAGCTTAAACGACTATCGCGAACATCGACTCTGTGCCGATGTTACAACGATAACAGAACGATAATGCAGCGATACGTATGCGGCTCGCGCGATCTTTTATTATTATATCCACATATTGACTTTGCGTTGTCTATCCCCTCCCTTCCCCCCTTTTGTAGCTCCCGAGTGGGAGGGGGAAGATGTAGTCGCGAAGTAGACACATGTAGCGGATTGGTATTAACAGTAGGGACATTTGAGTCAATACTGCTCACATACACTAATAACACGCCTTTCTCCCGTTGGGATGGGCAAATATCTCGAATATTCATAATTTTACTGCATGAGCTGTGTTAGCGCGGCAAAACGATTCACGAATGTTTTATCCTAAAATAATCGTATTAATTATCGATTCCACTGAGACCCGTAACGGCTTTTGATGTGTGTTTTTACAATTAAAAAGATTAGGTCCAGAAATACTTTTCATCAACGGGTTAAGAACGGAATACAGCTAGTAAAGTCGTAAAATAAACGTCAAGTGTTTACTATTGAAAGGTCTACGTAGAAAAAACAAATCTCTTATAAGTAACCTGATTGTATGTTCCAAAAAATTTTCAAGTAAATGAAAATTGTATCCAACTTTTTTTTAGTATCTTGCACTAGACTAACGCAAATTACCATTTTAACAAATCACCAAATGCGCCAAATATTATTTATACTACTTATGCGGACGTCATGCGGCGCACCGCATGTTGCAAGCCGCACCACTTTTGTCTGGCTTACAGCTTAAGCCCCTAATAGCTTGTACTCAAAGGTTAGCCAACATCCAAAAAAATATTCTTGTTTTTTTTTTTGTGGTTTCGACTACTCAACTCTGACATGTATGTTATGTTTGTGAAATAGTCAAGTTCGGTGTTTCAGATGTAGGGTCCATACTGTTAATGCTGTGAACTTGCAAAGTAGACACATGTAGCGGTTCCAATCGATAGCAGATAATGCGTTTTGGATTGGCTGCGTGCATGTGGCGCCCGAATTATGGAACGCGGTAGTTTCGATTCGATATTAATTGCGTTTTGTTGTCCATTTGCGAGGCTGACCAGGAAGATGATAGCTTTACGGATTTACCTACTTTCTGACCTCTCTTTTCTGTCTCGACCTTCGATCTCGGCCTTCGTTTGCGGCCTTAATTTCAGTTTGGACATCATTGCACTGCTGACCGCGCTGTGATGGCCTGGGGCTGCGCTTTCGGCCATCCTGATCGTGGTCAGTCATTACGACCGTGACAGTCATCATCGACCCCTATCGTCCCGCTGCTGAGCACGGGTCTCCCCTCAATTTCGTGAAAAAGGTTAGGCCATAATCCACCACTGGGGCCCGATCTCGATTGATGAATAACATTTGAAATAATTCTCGCGTAGATATGTGGTTCCTCACGATGTTTTCCTTCACAGAAAAGCGAGCGATAATTACGTACATATGCTTTACAGAAACGCATTGGTACGTGCTCGCATCGGAATTTGAAGTCACGACCTTCTCCTTGGAAGGCAGACGATATCCCACTAGGCTACCACAGCTTATTCACCGCGGCAGTAATTTATTTACGAATATTATTTGCTACAAAAAAGTTTATGCTCTCGAGGTCTACTATTCGCAGAACTACGAGGAATATAATCTAGTAGGTAAACAGCCTGACCGAAAACACTCGTTTCTTTTTTATATATCAGAAAAACCCTTCCCCATAGTCCTGTAAGCCAATAAAAGGCGAATAGCGTGAACATACAACGGCGATATGAAGCGCCGGCGGCACGGGGACACAATCGATAGCACATTATTCATACGACGACGCGCCGCGGGACGACTTGAGTTTGGAACAACGGCGGGGGTGGAGGCGCTATTGCATCTTGCAAGTATTTATATTAATAGAACAACTATTTTTGAAGTAAAACTTCTTTATGCACGCTTGACTTCCGGAGTAAGCTGGTGAATGCGTTACGAAAAATGTGATCGCGCGAGGCGAACGGAAGTTGAGACGGAGATATAAGTTAGTGAAGATAGAAAAAGAGAGAGTTACGTTTCGTTTATTTTTTTTTATAATTTTTTAGTTGAAATTTTACTTCTACTAAGTGTCCCAGCTCACATTTTTTTTTTTTTGTATTACAATTTCATTAAAATAAAACTATTAAAAATGCAGTTAGAAAATCAATTTCATTGCATATTAATACGAATATTTACAAAAAAGGTACAAAGTAATAATGTGGCAATCAATAATTATCGTGATTTTGAAAGTTATGATTATGATTAGCATTTGAACGGCCAGTATTTATCATCACTGCCTTTAAAGATATTTTTAAAGTGTAAAGTCTACTCCACTCGTACCCCTGTCCTACACAACTCTTACCGCCACCCGCGCCATGTCGCGGCGAGACGCGACATCGCGATATTGCACCGTCTCTCTCTATTCTACCGTCTTCAATATACGATAACGATATAAACTATTCGAAGATATTTTCTAAGAAGTTTCTACCTTTTTTTATTTTACCAATCTTTCTGGACTTTACCTTGTCCAAAAAGATTGGTAAAATAAATTATGTTTTGATTTGAACGCAACAATAAGTGTGATAGACAATATGATAATTAACATTTCTCTAAATTACCATAATGATATTGCCTTCTAATTACAGATGATTTAATCTTAAGCTCAGAGTTAGTCATACGCAAGGTTAACCTTAATTCGATAGTTATCAACTTAACTCTGCATAATCGACCTTATGTAACATATCTAAGACATAGTTCAGTTCGACCAGCAAGTAAAATGAACAAGAGACGCAACTATAAAATCAATTAAACCGACGTCTCACTAAGCACCGTGTCCAAACGGTACAATTAACTGGCCGCCAATAATGCCTATTTATCTTAATACCATCTAGATTTAATATATCACTCTCGGGTAGGCATAACACGGCCAATCTGTCGGCCCGTCCGCCTTGACAGATGAGACCGTCACTCCGCCGGAGAAATTAAATACCCTCCGATAATTATCTACGCGTGTAACACAAATCGATTCTTGTATTAACAGCGAAAGGGATTATATTGAATTGACAATCGGATTTTATTACGGACTGTGATTTCGTCACGTTTTAATATCGACGCGTCTTAATTACCGCCCGTGTTCATTGGAAGTTGAACTCGATTCGCATGTATGTAAGATTCAATTTTCTCTTTGGGGTGTTGTTGAAGTTGTGTCATGCTATAGCGTGTAGTGTAGATGGTATGTCAAAATGGTAATGATTGAAGCGACAGGCGGAATGCCGCCGATGCCTTCGGTAGCGGACGGTTCAATAATGTCATTAGTTACGCTAATGAGCTTTTTAATCGGTCGGGAGCTAACGCAAGATAAGACGCGGTCTGTTAAGTGTAATGTTGCGGCTGATCTTGAGGATTGTTTGAGGAAATCTTTGGGTTTGAAGTATAGAAAGAAATAGACGACGAGACATCGAGCTTGGACTTACTTATCGAATTAGTCTTTCACAAATGCACCTTCTATTACACCTAAATAAAAAAAAAAACAGTCTACATCTACCCACTGTTGCAAGCTTCATTACATCATATTCATCTGCTAAGCCGTAGTGTGCAAACATTACTGTGTTCCGGTTTGAAGGGCATGGTTTCCAGCGAAATTACTGGGCATATGAGACTTTAGTGCCGATGTCTCAGGTTCACGAGCGCAGGGTTATACAATGCCGGGTTCTGGGTGATGCTGTGACGATTGTGGGCATGCGTAGCGCTTACCATCAGGTAAACGACTTTCTCGTCAAATAAAAAAAAAAAATACGATTTACGAGAATATCAATCTTACTCCACAAATGAAATGTAAGGCAGATTATTTTGTTGAGAAAATAGAAATTAAATAAAATACAAACTTATGTACTATAACAAAACAATTATAAAACCAAGACCATACACATCATTATTTTATAAAAAAATAAAAATACAGACATCCAAAATACTTCGTCCAAACGACCAGGCAACTTACATCCGGCTGAAAATCCGCAAACTTCACCTACCCTCAAATCAATTAACATTTCCACTACCGAATGTTACCGAATAGTCACGAATAGTCACGACCGCATTACATTCGGCAATTAATCTCGATCACGATCGCGCGATCGACAAAGCGCATGATTGGAGATGGAGCGATAGGCTAATGCGGCCGTGAGAGAACTGCCGGCGCATTCCTTCGGCGGACTCTCGGTAAGGACTTTGAAAAGACAAATAAAAAAGCTATTTTTTTATAAAAACTAATCAAGACAATTATAATGATGTACTTCTTGACAGTGATAGCCTAGCAGGAGAACGTCTGCCTTCGAAGGAGAGCGAGATTTTTGTATGAACTCACAATTTAATATTTGATTTTTGCAATCTTCAGCTATTCTTTAGTAACATAGTGTTTTTTAACCCGCGAAATGCACAGTTATTGTGGGAAAACTAGAATTATGTGGGTGACACCGCGGGGCGCAGCTAGTTAATTATAAAACAAAACACAATGCCCAATTATTCACAAGCAAAATAATTCCCGCCATCCAATCACCCGTTTAATTACAAGATCAATAATAAATGCCTCGTCTAATGAAGTAGGGCCCTAAAAGGGCATTTAACCGTTTCCGTCGCAAACTGCCGGATTAGGCGGTTTCGGTTACATTAATTATAATATTAATTATTAGCTAACTCGTGTCGCCTACCCTTAAGGGACGTGACCGGAATGTACAGTTGGCAACGGAAGTTATCGTTTGGTTGAAAGGATTGCAGGGCTGTCCCTAATTATTTGCGGGCTCACTACACTCTATATTTTTGTTGTTGGCAAGTGCAGTGCAGTGCACTGTTGAGTTTTTAGTTTTGAAATGTTAAGTGGCACTGCACTGCGTTCGATAGCTTTGAATTTTTATCATAATTTGGTAGAGCGCCCTTCACTTCGAATCACAGTGCTATTTAAAAGCTATAAGCTAATAAAATCTATTCGTGAAAATTAAGAGCAATTTTTTTTTCCTTAAATTGTCTAACTCATTTAAATGTTTTTAATAAAACACTGTTTAAACTTAAAAAAATCATTGCCTATTAAAACATTCCATCCAATAAAATATCAATTAAGCACAAAATAACAGTATTCACGGGACAAGCCCATAAAACCATTAAATCTCCGATTGTTTTGCGGACTGTACTTTAAACTCGCACATAAGCCCGAAGACGCAGCGACATCTGCCGGCGTAATTGAGGGATTACTCACATAATTGAAACCGTGCGATAGAGACAGACAATCATATTTCAAGTACGAACGAGAGAGACGACGTGCATCACTCAACGCCGTCTCAAAACGAGACGGTTAACAGCGTGTCTTCTTGTATATTGTATTATCTTACGTTTTATGCCCTATTAATCTTGCTCGACGCGTTCCCTTTCAAATTTACACCTTAAGGGTTTCCGAGTAAGGTCGGTTTCCGCGTGGAAGCGCGTTTGATACAGGGTGGTGCAATAAATAATTGTTTGTTCGCGTAAAACTGAAGTGTTCGCGTTTATTCGCCGTCAAGTCCTGGGTGTCTCCGTTGTTTGAAGACGTAGAGGTAATCTCGGATAACGAGCGACTACAGCGTCGTCGTAAACAAGCCATCGGGTGATGGATCAGCTGATTTAAGGTTCGCCAACTTACTGGAGACTCGGGAGTCGTAGCGGGCGGTAGTTAACGGATGTTTGCTGTGTTCGTAGACGCTCTACGGCAACTTTATTATAAATTTACACGGAATAATGCGTTACGATCACTTTACGTAGAGTCGTAGACCCTGGTCCCAAGAAGAATTCCCTGTGCCTATATAGGGACTACGACTAGGCAACTGTATCAGGAATTAAGAGGACCATGGAAAAATCCAGACTCAGAACCTGTTTTGCACTAATATTTGCCCTGAATCCGTTAATTCAGCGCTTCGCTTAACACTTTGACTGCTGAGCCGATTTTCTTGTCTAGCCACGGTTATGGATCTACCCACACCGTTGTGTATTCCCGTACCGCTAACACAACAGTTGTTTTCCCATACTCGCGGCAAGTTATAAAAACACAACAGTTGCGTTTTCAGCAGTGAACGTGTTAATACTTCCTCTATTTACACCAAAAATGTGATATTTACAAACAGTCACATCTCTCTTCTTTTCTTCCCTTTCTTCTTTCTATTATTTTTGTGTTATTGTTTCACATAACTTCGTTTCGTTTCGTTTCGTTTTTGTTTTTGTTTGTCTTCTTCTTCTTCTTCATCAACAACCCATAACGTCCCACTGCTGGGCACGGGTCTCCCCTCACTTTCGTGAAGAGGATTAGGCCATAATCCACCACGGGGACCAGATCCGGATTGGTGGATCACATACCTACCTCCGAAATAATATTGTTTGTAATGTTTATTATTATTTAAGAGTTAGGATTTTATCCCAATATCAGATAGTGTAAGTGACGAGGTGGTTGAAAGCGGTCAACATGTCAACCTTAGAAATGAGCTCTAAAGAACTACTACCGGGATAATTCCAAACTTTTACTAAAAGTTAGAATGAACTAAACTACATCGGTCGTCTACAAGTCTCATAATTATCTTAACAACCGCAATCAAATCAAAAAGATCGATTAATTCGATGCAAAGTCGATTTAACTGTCGATTCCGACGCCGACTCGATTACAATGAATAAATCCGGAAATGTCACACGCCGTGACGAATTTTAATTAAAAATTATACAGTTACCAGCCATAGAAGTAAAAAAACTATAGAGATCTACTAAGTAATGATGTAATTTGAGATTATATAGGTCCAGCAGTTGCCCGTATAGTCATTTGGACATTTCATCACCAGTGGACCGATTACGTATGCGTTTAGTTGCAATCGATTTCGATCAAACTTTTATGCTATTCAATGTCAAGTGTAATTATTATCTGTGGTCAATAATAGTACAATAACTTTGTTCTACCAATGGTAGATTAGTCTTCTCGATTGCTATTATAGCTGTATACCAGCTCGAGAAATATTTATAGTAATGGGATTGGAAACTTGATGACATCACACTAATATTAATAAAGCGAAAGTTTGTGTGTCTGTCAATGTGTGTGCGTGTGTGTGTGTTTCCTCTTCATGCTAGAGTGGCTCAACAAATGTTGATAAAATTTGGCAATATAGATAATTGGATACATTTTTATAGCGTAAAAATCAACGGTCCCTGCGGGATATTAGTCTATGCAGGTGAAACCGCGGGGTGCTGCTAGTGGGTCCTATTGTTTCAGAGTCACAAACGCAGTTCAAAGTCCTGAACGGTATTGTAATGGGTATGTGTGGCGCTTACCATCGGGAGAACGACCTGGTCGTCTCGTCACTTGTAAGTATATGAAAAAGGGAAAACATGTTATATAAGTTATGCAATGTCTTAGATCTAGAATGGGTTGGATACGCTCTGCTTCTATAGATAATTGGTACTGGATTTCCTATAGATAGAGTTTCGCTTTCTATCAAACAAACGTCCTGCTCTACTGACTGCTAAAATGATAAATAAGCACCTTTTTTGTAACGATACTCACTTATATTTGTACCTTTTTGTATCATTCCAGAATGTTTCAACATTGTTTCAAATAGGGCCACCAAAGTAAGCAAAACCTTTTCAAATCCAATTATTTACATATAATACCATCATCTCAGCGGCGCACACCATCCATACAAATGCCTGGAAACAATAAACGTAGAGATCCCCGGAAATCCCGCAATAATAAGTCGGCCCGTGATTGATACAATGAAATCCCCTGTCGACACCGTCATTTGCATTTTTATGACGCCCGCCCTCGCGCCGCGCCGCGCCGCGCCTCCGCCCTAGAGTGCGTACCTACGTACCTACGGGATAACGCGGAGTGAGTGGGTTCTTCGGTATACATTCAAATGAGAATATGCTTTAAATGACTTCATTTTTAAATTCATTTAAAGTCTTTTGAAGTGAAAACTTCTTTGGGCGCGTTGAGCACTTTTTGGGTAAACAAAAATCATGGAACTGGCGTCATCATCGACGCTTCCCATGAGCTATATGTTTATAGAAGTAAATAATAATCTAATATTTTTGATACTTTTGTTTTTTATATGGTATATCTGGTATATTATAATTGGAATAAATGGTACATTCATTTGGAATTAAAATAAAACTGTTTTTTGTGCTTTATTGTCGCAGAACGTCGTCGTTCACTTGATGGTAAGCGCTACGCTTGTCCATAACAATTACAGTACCACCCAGAAATTAGCATTGCATAATCCTGCGCGGTACTGCGCAGTGCTCGTCACCCTGAGACATCGGCTCTAAAGTGTCCCGATCAACAAAAAAATACGTATTTTTGCAGCAACCCTTGTCTAAAATTGATAGATTACTTAGTTCATACGCTTATACAAAACCAATAAGTTAATCAAACCCACAACTAAACGCGAACATATTGGCGGGACCGTGACCAATCGCGTTACGCGTCCAGCTGTCAAACGACAATACGGTTTGGTCTGCCTACACTGGAGAAATAGGCCCTTGGACGCAGGGCTGTCATCTCTCAGTTTCTTGCATGGATTATACGAAACTACGAGAAAAAAATGTTTATTTGAATAAGTACCTATACTCAAATCTATACCTTTTCCTATCTTGAAGGGTAGGGACGTATTTCATGGCCAACTATATCTGGTATATTTATTGATTTATCACAAGTTGGATGAATTAAATCAGTGGTAAGTACTAACATTGTGATATTTCTGCTTTTTCCCTGCTACATTTTAATTTGTTTATATTTAAATAGATAAAGAAAAAGAGAAGAAAATAAAAAAAAACGAATGGACGAACACATATGTTTATAGTGAAATTCCTCGTTTTTTATGATAATCAAATAAGTTGCACATTTATTTCTGGATGTTTGTGGGACCACGGTCCTCCTGGCTCCTGTTTCCCTAGATCCGAGAAATCCTAGTTAGAAGTCTATATAAGTGATCGTGACTCGTATAATAAGGAAATCGATTCTTAAGGAGTAAACTCCAATAAATAAATAAATTGGCTTAAATAGAAACTGCCAACCCTAACTTCGCCATTTCCGCGGTAAGGCTCCCTCTACACCCGCTGCATTGTGATGTTAATGCAGCGGCAGTTGCGCGGCACGCGGGCGGCGGCGGCGCGGCGCCCCGCCCACGCCTCGCGCACAATGCGAGCGCAGTCGGTTGCGGTAGCCAGTTAATCTTGTAATGGTTGTGTTGAGTAACGTCATAGATTTAGAGGATTTAGTTTTGTAAACAGATTGATTACATTTTGATAAATGGGAGGGTAGTTGAATGTATAATAATTATGACTTTTTTTAAATAATAATAATAATTATGACTTTTTTTAAATAATAATAATAATTATGACTTTTTTTTTTGAGAAATTGTTTTTTAGTCTAATACTACTACTAAATATCATAAAAGGTGGTACTTTAGTAAGAATTTTCAGATTATACTATAGATAGGTTTGATTTTAGTTTTGTTTTTTTTTTATTAAGCATGTTTGTATTTAAGATGAAAAAAAAAAAAAAAATTCTAAAAATTTAACTTATTTATACATATGAAAATTTTCTTCTAAAACTGCCCCATGTTATCCTACCTCCCAACACAATCACAGCTCACAAAACATAACGCAGGTGGCAAATATCATACAATCACAAGTCCCCGCCATTCCCAACTGGACGGGAATAAATTCAATTACCAACAAAACAATATCGAAACAAATTCCATTTTTGCAGATTTGCATCGCGAATCTTTCCTATCAGAGGGGGCTTATCCCAAACTCGACGCAGATGTGCCGGCGAGTGGAGCCGGGGAGAGGTACACAGCGGGCTCGCCCGTCACCCGCGTGCTGAGCACGAGCTTACATGATCGACTAAAGGTACGGATAGACATGCTCGTTACAAGCTCGAAAGCGTGCTTTTTACGAGCATGCTCAATGCATGAGCATTGAGCATACTACCTGATGCGCGGGTGGAAGGGGGCGTGCTTTGACAGCGTCTTTCGCGTCGTCCGTCACGGATTGTTTAGAATGAGTATGCTTTTTTTAAGCAAATGTATATACAGCTGAAAAGCATGCTCGTTTTAGACATGCTAATAAGCATACTATTCTAGTAGCATGTCTATCAGAACCTTAAAGTTGCCCGTGTGGATAAGACGTGTCTTTCACTAAATTCGAAAAAGAGGTGGTTCTCAAAAAGGTTGGTTTTTAAAGTGTTACCTCAGAACTTCTTCGTTTATCAACGGATTTGCATTTTGTTTTTATTTAAATGTATATTCTTTCAGATTGGTCTTATTATATAGAAGTTTCATCAAAGTCGGTTTAGTAATGGCGTTTAAATACAAAATAGCTGGACAAAATATGTCACAGAAGTAACTGAAATTGCGTATTTTGCTTTCCTGTGGCTTTTCAGTGGTGTTTATTTTGGAGTCGATAATTATTTCTAATTTTATCGACTATATTCGCTTGTTAATTAATTCATTTCTTACACAAGACAGTTCTTAGAAATTGATTACTTCGCCTTATTTTGGGTAAGTATTATTTTTTGTAGACAGTGTGATATTCATACAAGATGTGTAACGAGCTCGCTGTTTCCCTAATAGTAAGCGCTACAACTGAAACCCAGGACTCAAAATTTCACTCAAATATTTTATTTAATACAAAATGGTAATTTGCTCTGCACGGGAAGTAAATATAAATTAAGTTCGCGAAAGCTTAAAACCTTTTTCTTTCTTTTTTTTTTATTTGACTGATTGACGTGAAGAGCATGTCGTTCACCTGATGGTAAGCGTTACACCTGCCCATAACAGTAACAGCACCACCCAGAACCCATCCATAATCCTCAAAGTAAAAAAGTAAAGTATTTCATTAATGTTCATTACCATCCCCGACTACATCTGTCAACTCCACAAATATTTACCACCGGCCTATTCGCGAGTACCATCAAAATAATTTATCGCCAATAAATATGGCGAGCGATCGTCACGACGACTACTGAACGCTGGAACGAGTCGTTAACAAAGGCAATTAGGGTCCCGTACAGAAACCGCCCGGGAGGGAGCTGATCAAGAACTTAAGGAGGTGTGTTTGTAGGTATAGCTGCTGGATGCTCATTGGTTGAATTTGGAAATCAGTTTTTTTTTTACTTAGTGACGAGACAAGCAATCCGTTCACCAGATGGCAAGCGCTACGCCTGCCCATAACAGTTACAGTGCCATACAGAACTTTGCATTTCGTAATCCAGGGCGGCACTGTACTGCGCTCGCCACCCTGAGACATCAGCTCGAAAGTCTTATAAGCCGAGTAATTTCGCTGGAAACCATGTCCTTCAAACCGGAACCGGATAATGTTTGCACACTACTGCTTGGCGGATCAGTATCTGGCGAAAGTGTAGTACTTCCCCAGGCGGTCTCTTGCAAAAGAGGACTACCACTACAAGATTATCTCAAATGGATGTATGCCGGGGGTAGAGTCGGTTAATTTAGAGTTCTAGGGCGTTATTCCTTTAAAGATTTTTTATACCACAAAATTCATCACTTATACGGACGGACTAAAAAAGATAGTTTGTTTTAAAAAGCACATCGAAACAACAGCTCATTAATTCTCAACCTCAGCATCTGAAAAATTACTCGCTATCATTATATCGACCAGCGGCAAACGACCTCATCAATCGGCATAAAAGCCCACCATTAACATAGTATATGCAAAATGCAGATGTTTCAATCGATTCAGTACTAATGAGCGGCGATTACCGCTCGCTGCGACCTGTCATCGGCATCGATTGATCGCTTTACCCTACAGCTGTTTCACAATTAAACCTCAACCATACCCCTCAAGCTGTAGAGTCGATTTTCAGTTTCGTATTTGAAGATTGACATTCGAATGTTTTGACGTGTGTGTACAATGGTGTTGAATTCGATATTGAATTGTATGAATACAGTTTTAAGGTTTCAAATTGGTTATTTGGTTGCCAGTTCTAGGTGGGTAGGGTTTTAATGTTATCAGTGTCTGTCAGATAGATTTAGCCGGAATTTAGGCGGATATACGTCATCGAGTTCGCTGTCGGCAGTTTAAAACATATCGATGGAAAACAATCGTTTGACAGCTTTGACAAATGTGCGCGTGTTGACCTACTGGCGGTAGTGGCGGTTGACGCCGGGTATTATGTCACTATGGTTTTCAAATATATATTGAATGATGGATTAATAAATGTCAATTGACAACGTCAAACGAAACGAAACGTCACATTGATACATGTGAATTTTCAGAACATACTACGAAAAACTCCCTTATATTTTTTTTTTAATTTTCTTGTAGATGTATTCTAGTTTTGTGTGTTTGGATTAAAAAGTAGCTTTGGTGAAAATAATTTGTGTTATCAATTCCAAATAAAAATACCTAAATTAATTTATGTTAAAGTCTTAATACAAACGTTTTTTTAATTTATGGACATAGTTTTGAACTAAATTGTGGTTAATGACACGTGAAATATACGCAAATAATGCATCTATGCAAATACCCTACTCAAACTGCTTAATGACACGATCCATCAAAAATGACGCAGCATCATTTAGTAATAGTCAAAGTAAGTGCAACTTAAGGGTGAAATGCTTTGTTATATTGAAGGTTCTGTAGCTTGTCTTTTTATTTTTTAATTGTCACATTAAAATAATGAAACTAATCGTTCACAAAAAAAAACCATTTGTTTTTAATTATTTACAATAACAGGAAACGTACAAGCAACCAGTTTACAACAAATATCACCGACACACACACAGTGGCTGTATTTATTATTTACAGAAACATTTAAAAGTTTAATAATATTGCAAGAGGATACAATAATATTTACGGAAAAAAAAGTTTGTTGCCTAAGAAAAAAAAATCACTGTCATCACAAAACGGTAAAGCGGGAAACCGTTTTAATATTCCATTCCAGGCGGACCCCATTTTACGGTCGACTAACCAAATTACTTTTCAATTGCATTAAAATTTAAAAAATCGCATTCAAAACGCTTTATTTTTATCAAAACACATTAAAATTAAATTATAGCGTCATCTATCAGAATAATTTAATATGCTACCCTTGCAGCCCCTGTACTTACTTTCATCCCCTGTCGATGTACGGGGTAGTTTGTCTTATCTGTGACGTCATTAGGACGATCCTGCTCAATGGAATATAATCTGTTTTTATTAAGTGACGCGACGTTTGCATAATTTTTGAAATGTAATTTTTGTATCTGATTCTGTGAGACTTCATTTAACTATTGTGGGCTATCCCCTTTAGTACTAAAAGAGTTTTATTATAATTTAACATTTTCTTTTATTGCCATGTTACCCTTAGATATAAATGTTTTTGACTAAACGCCATTAAAATTAGATGAGCAATAAAAATATATCTGTACTCATTGTGGGAATGTTGCAATCATTTTTAGTATAATTATATAAGTATGGAGTATTATAATGATAATATTTTTTCATGTCTTGAAGTTTCATGTTGTAAAGAAAATAAATAAATGCAAAATTTCTATAGAGAAATATTTTGATTTTGCTTTTTTATTTACGGTTTTTTTTTTCGTTTTCTGTTTAAATTATTTTGTCGGAATGTAGAGCAGTTTTTTTTTGTTTTTTATCATACATAAAGTATTTGCGTTTCGTATAGGTTATCTCTCAGACCAAAAAAAAAACAACAAAACCTTTGATTTTCAAAATTATATCTTAATTCTTATAGGAAACGTTTCCTTTCACTTTAATATAAGATGTTGCAGTAGTTACCTATCGGTTCCCAAGCAGTCCCGACCAGAGACCATCGTAAAGTTCCAATCTATAAAACCATTATTATACATATTAGGAAATTATTTGTAAAGATCCAGATGGTTATGATTGCCATAAATCATTTGCCATAATACACGTAAGATGCGCCAACTAATGCCAGATTATGCCATAGGATTATAGATTTTATACTTTTATTATGTGATTAAAATTTCGTTTTAGAAAATCATTTTTTTAATGGTCAGTTTCGATATATTATTGGAAATGTAATAAGGTGTGTTTGGGATGTCCAATTAAATGGGGATTATCATGATTTTAATTAATATTGATGAATTTGTATTTGATTTTTGCGTATTGGCGTTAATTTTAAGTAATAATTGTGTTCTCCCAATTTTGGTAAGATATTCTTCAACAATTACTCTAGATTTTATTATCAATGTGTTTTTTGACGATGAAGTTCTTTTACTTGGTACTTCATCGTCATAAAACACATACAAATGACAAGAGCGACCGACGCGGTCGAGTACAGTACTAAAACAGCCTAATCACTTATTAGTTAAATTTAGAAATTATTGCAATCAGCAATTATAGGCTGATGCGATCCGCGGCGTCACATGTGTAAACATGCGACCACCCTCCCAAAGTTAATCTTCTTTTGGATTAATTTTATCGAATGGCAAATGAGGTATGACACGGATTGGGGTGAATTGAAAGAATCTACAACTTTAACTACACACTTCGTTTCACTCCTCTCGGTGGTGGCACAGGGTCGATAATGGTGTGAGTGACATTCCGCGTAAGTTTGCCGGGTAATTGAGCCCCTCGCAGCGCATTGGCTTTTGAGTCCAATTTGTGAATGAAAGCATCCATTCGTCGTGTGATTCGTATTTATCGTTTTAAAGGATTATTGCGCTTTATGCGGACGTTTCAAGGCTCGATAAATCTTTATAAAAGTTGATTTACGGGTCGCAGAAATAGTACCCTTGTAAAGTAGAGCGTGGATTGAAGAAATGCGGATTTAGACCAGTTTCTTTAACATTTGCAATGTTTATTGCGAGGGCAAAGTAAGCAGGTGTGTATCTCGGTATTTGCTAAATTATTTTGCCGAGAGACGTTAAAAGGTAACCAATGACTTTTCCAAACCTTTTCGAATGATTTATAAGTTTTTATCCATTTTGAAGGAAACAAGCAATTGTTTACACCGTTTTTTTTTTCGTTTAAGTATATAATTTACTCACACTCTTACACGTTAATTATTTTTTCCCCTTTGCATTACATAATCCTGCCCGGCACTGCACTGCGCACGTCACCTTGAGATATCGGCTCTAAAGTCTCATATGTCCACTAACTTCGCTGGAAACAGTGCCCTTAACTTCTTAAGAATGAAAGAAAAACGTTATTAGGACAAAAACATGTCAGTTCAAATACAAGCAGCGATGTATCGCCGAGTCGCGCAACTGTTGCGGCCGTCGCTTTCATTAATCTCGTTATTTTCGGTTGATTTACTTCACAACTTTCACTGTTGCCGGCTCCCTAAGTATGTGTTTAGGGTGGCCACAGAATGGGATACCAAATTCTTTAAGGTTGTGGTGAGTTGGCATTTTTTTGCCCCTCAATTGAGGCACAGTTGGAATGTTTATTACATGATTATGTTTGAAGTAGTTTTAAACTGTATTACTATTCTGTGAAAATATAAATTGTAGCAACAAAATGTTTCGTCAACAAAATAGAAAAATAAATAAGTATTACAAAGGTGTCATAACAACAATATTATTTTGGTACAACTTTGTGCCTCCTCTTTCAAGAGTATTTCTATGGTACCATAATCTTTCTTTCCTTTCTCTATAATCTATTTTTTCAGTACATATTTACTTACTTATCTACTACCGAATTGATTGACTTAGTCAAGACTCTCTCTCTCACTCTCTCTTGTCTTTCTCAACTTTGACTTTTCTTTACCTTTTTTTCTCAATCAATTGGTTTATAGTCAACTTTTACGAGATAAACTTTAAGACCAATTATTAAACCATCAAAAAAATACGTGTTCATAATTAGAGATTAATCTTTTAAGCTACAATATTCAAAAAATTACTATTGCAGGAAACTTTTAACAGTTGCTCTTTTAGCGCAAAAATCGCCGAGTCTACAGCCGGCCTAAACCCAGCCCCTACTAAGCTGAATGTATCACTCAGTATAACACAATTTGCACCCTCCGCATGAAACGTTAGCGGCACAGTTTAACTAACGCCTAATGTAGGGGGCCTTTAGTGATGACTCTTGAGTAGCGATGCATTTGTTTTATTTCATTACGCTTTATTAAAATAAATGGATTTTGTATAAGAAGTGGAAATCATTTTAGTGAAGTGAATATCAAGTTTGGTGATTTGGTGACGAATTACTTATACCAAACGCCGTAAGTACATTGTTTCCAGCGAAATTACTGGACATATGAGACTTTTGAGCCGATGTCTCAGGGTGACGAGCGCAGTGCAGTGCCGCGCAGGATTATGCAATACAGTGTTCAGGGTGGTGCTGTAACTGTTGTGAGCAGACGTAGCGCTTACCATCAGGTGAACGACTTGCTCGTCTCGTCACTCAGTCTAATAAAAAAGTACTTAAAATTCTATAGGCTCTTGGACCCTGCGGCCTTAGGCTAGGGGCCCTAGTGTTTAGTCAAGAGCACCGTATGTATAGTTCTTGTAGCTAAAGCAACTGCCGTACTAACCTTATTTTGAAGTCCTGAACATTATTGTTTGTTTGTTACCACGCAATTACGTAACGGCTCTTACTCTAACTCTTTATTGAAACACCACAGAAAACTTAAACACTAGAACAAAACAATTTTAACTGTTAGTGTCACAATGGACGGTCTTATCGCTGAGAGCGATCTCTTCCATGGATGGAGAGGAGAAACCAGAAGATCGATTTCTGTTTATATAAATAAATAAGGTGCTTTAAGTGGTTTTAAATACTGGATAATACACACTGATCATCATTGTACACAGGAGTGAAACCAAAAAGGGCGGATAATATATTTTTTTCATAAATACTTCCTAACTCGAAAACAATAATAAGCAAGCTTTCAGTTTAAATTGCTAAACACCCGTGACCGCGCCGCTTAGGGTAAACGGTACAGTTGTGTCCCGCGTCACAAACCGGCAGACAAAGGCCAGCCCCCCGGTTACCGACCGTTTAACCGGGGTCAATACAAACTACCATATATACTGTCAAAGTTCCATGGTAGCTGTTACCTATTCTGTGGCGGAGGGGACGCCATGTCACACCCTAATTGGTTTGATATAAAAGTGCGCCATTTGACGCCTACTTTATGTGTTTGTATTAATTGAAAGACGGGACGAGTTAGTCCGGTAGTTGCGAACAGTTGTGATGTGCCAACTAATTAGGTATAACCATAAAGCTTAGTTTGTAATGAACTGAAACTAGTTTGTTTAGTTCAGCGGCGACACGTCTTGGGACATGACAAGACTAATTATTAGATTACATGTCAAAGATCCTAGCCCCATACTATGATTTCATGTATCTAGGCAATCATAAACACGCAAACTGAAAGCCATTTAGCAATAACATAGATATTTGCCCTGCGCGGGATTCGAATACACCACCTGGCTTCGCAATGAGGGTATCAACAACTTATGCCACGGATGGAATTACTATTCAAGACATAAAAAATTGACTTTTTTGGCGTTTGACTATATAATGTGTAACGGCATACATTTCCAACCCTGCAAATCTTTTATTGTAAGTAAGCAAACTTAAAGCACTTACACAAATGAAACATTAAGTCTTATATACATAGAGAAGAATTAATAAAAAACCTCTTTCATCAATCAAGGTTTATCATCAATCCGTCAACTAATTTACGAAATTTTGTTCATAAAATTTAACACGCGAATAAAATCTAGTGAAACAATAATATAAAACACAGTGCACATGTCGCGGTAATCCCCGCTACACCGTTTGATGTCGCCGCTGCCGCTAAGTGATTGACTTTTCAATCTATGTAATCGGATTACTGAGAGTCGCACACTGGTGGCTCTTACCCTACTGATGGCCAATTGTTTGTGAGGATGGTGTGCGACTTAATAAGGTTAGGCTTTATTATGTTACGTTTCCTGTGATGGCATTTTAGCTTCTTTTTTATGTGTATCATCTTTTCCAGCAATCTATGGGAGTGATATTCAGTAATGATTAATATACCTTGACTTGGCTCTCGGTCATTCCCAGCGCATACGCCAGCTTGGCCCGCTCCGGGCCGGCGAGGTACTTGGTCTGTTCGAAGGTCTTCTCCAGCGCGAAGATCTGCTGCCCGCTGAAGGTGGGCCGCGTGTGCTTCTTCTTGCCGTCCTTGTCCATGCCCGACTGCGCCGCGCACGCGCTCAAGGCGTTGTTGCTCACTGGAAGAAAGGGTTCTTGTTAATATTTGGTTATGGACTTCACTGAATATATCTTTATTTCTACATACAGTCACGCCTTTGCCCCGTTGGGTAGGCAGAGCCTACATCTTTCCACGTGCTACGATCCTGACACACCTTTATCGCTTCTTCCACTTTCTACTTTGAGTTTTGAGTTCATGTCCATCCATGTTTTTTTATCCATTAACCAATCCATGAATCCATATTCATCCATATTTGTATATCCATGAATCCAATGTGACATGATAAACCAGTCGTGAAACAGTTAACGTAATGCCAGGCTAAAAATTGCAATCCCATTATAACTTTGAAATGCAAGGCTCTTCGTGCCACTGCACTGCTTTGTACTTTAACACTTTCACTGCTGAGCCGATTTGCTTGTCTAGCCACGGGTGCGGCTCTCCACACTCCATAATGTTATCCCATACAACAAACACAACAGTTGTGTTTTCCCGCACTCGCGGCAAGTTATGAAAAACACGACAGTTGTGTTATCAGTACTGAACATGTTAACGTTTACTAGTCTTATTATGGGCGGTAATTCCGCAAGCTATTGATTTGGGGTTACAACTGGAGCTGAGATGTTCTTGCAAAGTACTTGTTAGCTTTTTTAACAATATTATAGGGTCCATTACACTAATGTAACAATGCATAAACATTACAGCGATACCCGCGGATAGGTAGCTTATTTATGGGTGTGCAGAACCATACTCCAAGTGAATTATTTCAATGTATTATGTGCACGTTCTGAATTATTTACAATACTGTCCGATTGTTCCTAATAAATGGCCGAATACTGAATAAATAAGGAATAAAATGAAATAAGGTTCGGGTTTAACTCTTTTACTGACCTTAATAAAATACCCGTGTTTTTGTAAAGACGGTCATTTTTGGGCAAGCTTTTTATTTCTAATTTTAGGAGGCATTTTTGTAATCTCCGTTTCGTTTGGCCTTTCTTGGTCATCTATATAAATAACGCATTACGATTACATACGTAGATTCTAACCCTTTACTTGGATTCCCTGTATCTAGGGAATCAGGAACTACGAGGACCGCAGTCCTACAAACACCCAGATTCTGAGCAAGCATTACTGTGCTCCGGTTTGAATGGCATTGTTTCTAGCTAACTTACTGGGCATATGAGACTTTAGAGCCGATGTCTCAGGGTGACGAGCGCAGTGCGCCGCGCAGGATTATGCAATGCAGGGTTCATAGTGGTGCTGTGACTGTTATGGGCAGGCGTAGCGCTTACCATCAGGTGAATGACGTACTCGTCTCGTCACTCAGTTAAATAAAAATAAAAAAGTAAGCAATGCATGAATTGTATACCTAGAAATGCATTGGTCGCGGCAAAGCTAGATATAACGTGATAAAGACTAGATGGATTTCAATAAACAACCTCCGTGGCGTAAGTGGGTGATGAGCCGAAAGCGCAGCGTGAGGTTGCGGATTCGATTTCTGCACAAAGCATAGATTTGTGTGAGTCTGGATGTTTCTAGGGTGGTATTTGGAATTCCTGATTCCATATTTACAGGGGATCAGGGGTCAGGATCTATGCATGTCGCCGATAGATACTATAACACTACTGTAAGTTACTCCAACTTCTATACTGCCTGCATTCACTTCTACAATACAAACTCCGCCATAACCTTTACCTTCCCTATAACCATGAAAAGTAACGCTTCGCTAAAAGCCTGTAGTCAGCGGAAATATACGACTTTTCATATGACAGATAAAAGTGGCGTAAACCAAGACAAAAGGACGTAGTCGCGGCGTGGACCATCATCGGGGATAAAAATGTTTTGATGAAGCGACTGCGCAGTACAGGTGGGACCAGTATGGACACTGGGGCTGAAACCCTTTAAGGCCCTAATTATGACAAGGGACTTTTTTGTGTTTCGTCTTCGCACAATTACTGAATTTGGCCAGTATCAAGTCTTATATTTCATAGTTTTTCTGGTTGTTAACATTTTCCCAGTTTCAACCATTCTGGCTATTCAAGGTGCATTTTACTAAGTGATAATGTGTTTTTAAAACCACTTTTTTTTCGATTTAACTCCAGGAAAGCAGACGTTCTCCCACTAGGCTACCACCGCTATATATTAGTGTGTGTGTTGTATGTGTGAGTTTTAAAATCAGCTTATTTGTATGGAGCTTCCGCGATGTGTCCTTACTGTTAATTGTGAGCACAATACAGTCGTCGACACAATGCTCTCTAGGGAGCCCTCGGTGGAGGGAGAAAAATGAAAATAATGGTAACACGGCGGTGGAGGGAGCGGCCGGCGATCGATTCCAAATGTTTTTGCAAATTGAATTTAGTTATGTTCCATTTGATTTGGTTGATCCGTTATCACAAATCTTATTGTCTGTGAAAGCGAAAGTAATGTAAGTGAAATAATACGACTTGAAAACTGTGTTTTACAAATTCGTTACAATTAGATTGAAGGCTGTAGTTTGATTATTTTTCAACTAGGCCTCATTTCTGATAGTTTTAATAGTTGCTTTTTTTTTGTTGTATGTTTTTTTATTGTTTCCAGTGAAATTACTGCGCATATGAGACTTTAGAGCCGATGTTTCAGGGTGACGAGCGCAGTGCGGCGCGGATAATGCAATGCAGTGTTCTGGGTGGTGCTGTGACTGCTATGGGCAGGCGTAGCACTTACCATTAGGTGAACGACTTGCTCCCCTAAGTAGCAACCAAGCTTGTACCCCTAAGTAGTAAGTACCTTGAACCCTAAGTAGGATTTCCTGTGTCTAGCGAATCAGGAATTACTAGGACCACGGTCCCACAAACACTCGTGGTTCACACAAGTCTTTACCCTTTGCAACCTCACGCTTCGCATCCTTACATTGACAAAAGAGCCAATGATCTTCAAACGTTAAACCGATTTTAAACAGAACATTCTCTATTCAAACACAGATACCGACATCAAACTTATAATACCCCTCTTTTTGCGTCAGTGGTTAATAAAACAACTTAACTCAATAACATAACTTTTGCATTAAGTTTTCTGTCCTTTAGCAAAGTATTTAAACGAATTTGAACTCATAGGGCTTACACTGTGAGTTCAAATTTGTTTGTCTAACAAACAACTAAATTACTAAACTTAATTCAACCAAACTGCATAGCAAAATTATTCAGTAAACGGACAGTAATCACGCGCGGCCATTCCTGAAAGCTCGTGTTACTGGAACAATATTAGCCGTGTGACCACTACCTAACTATACTGCGGAAAACAACCCGAAACTAGCCTTGTTACTTGCAAATTAAAGTTCATTTTATCATGAACTTGTTAGGGACGCTTGTAGTCAATTCAAATTGAACTTTATTTAGTTAAATGTAAAAGTATTTTCAGCTTACAAGTAAATTTGACTACATGGTTTTGATGTTGATAGTTGAATTATGAACTTTATTTTGAAACGTTTTAAGGTTAAAGATTGTTTTCACGATGTGATGGTTTTGTTTTAGTATGGAATGTATGAATTGTCTGTATTCTGGTAAGTACAAAGGTAATAGAGTTAGCAATGTTTGCAAAACCACGAGAATGTTGTTTTTCTGATGGTAAGTGCAACATTCAGCCTAAACAATTGCAATGCAAAAGCTGGCACTGCAATGCTCTGCGCTCTTCACGATGAGCGATCTGCTCGTCGCTTTTCACTGTTAATAACGCAGTCAGCGTTTTAAAAAATTTTTTTTTTTATTTTCTTTCAAAACATCCTACCAAAGAGTTCTAAACTCAACCACAGTGTAAATGTAACAGTAAACAATATTCCAGTTTTATCATATTGCAATCCGGCGGCGGGCGGCGGGCGGCGGGCGGCATGCATTATGCAGACGGGCAGTCAATATCGGCCCGCGTGCAGGCAGAGCGCAGAATGGTGTGCTGGCATTTGTGGACTTATTGAGCCAATGTGGGGTGGACAGTGGAAATAGTCAAACAAGTTGGTCTGTTTCTGAACCAAATTTGTAATAGTTTTTGAAAAGTTTGCTGGTTGGTGTAGATTCCAAATACACGTCTTTTGCAGGAAGGCTGCGATAGAATTGTACATTTTTCGAAATGTAGGCCTTAAAGTAACCTATTATAGTGAGAAGTTTCGCTTTACAATAATTAAAAACTATGTAAGAAAGCTCAAAACTTTGATCTACATTTTAAGCCCCACTTTTGAATAGAATAGAGTAAAATAATCAAAAAGAAACACAATACAGAAATACAACATAAGGTAGTATAATGGGCGGTCTCATCACTTTACTTTTTTTTTCTCGAATAAACACTTTTTTTTTGTTTTTTAATTGTGATTATTATGATATACTAAAGTATTATTATTATGGATAAGATACCTGAAGTAAATGTTTTTTTTTTTTTGCTGTACTAAATCTGCCAATAAAATATATGAAACCTACCCCAGTATTTAAGGTTTATATAGAGAACTGAGTAGAGAAGAAGTATAGACAGACATACTATAATAATTTTATAAGTTACATTATTATAAATCGTTTCACCTCTATAAACTGTACCACCCTTAGAGCACAAAATTCAAACACCTCTTTAACCGCGTCTTGAATACGTCGCAATTTAGCTACCCGCCGTTACAAGAAAACAGATCACAAAATACCCTTTTATCTGCTTAAATTAAGTACCAACGCTCTCACATAGCGGCCTTATCTGGGAACACATAACAGGGCCGACGACACACTCTACTAAGTCACAGTACATAAGGTTGCAAGTATTCTTATAGCTAGGTGGAATTGACATGAATTGTATTGTAGCAAACACGTTGTACATAAGTATCTAATAATTACCTAATGTAAAAGTGTCTGATGTACTGAACAGTAAGTTTTGCGTTTTATTTTTTTTTATGTACTTGACCAAATCAATTTATTGTAAAAAAATTCTAACAATAATTTGATTCTATTCTAGTGTCACAATTCAAAAGACTGTTGAAAGATACGAAGACGATCATAACCAACCAATAACTGAAGCGTTACAGTCTCTAGTAAGTTCCTAAGTCAAAAACATACTAAATGTAAAGTCCTTAAACACATTTTAAATGCCATAAAGTAGAAAACGATTTAACATAAAGTTTCACCACTGTATCATATCTATACTGCGCACTAGGAGGGTCTAAACCACGCGTTAACGGGCCCCCTTTCGCTCCTCGTTAGCCCTACAAATTGAGACGCTAGGGGGGCCCCGGGTGGTAAAAGTGGGAGGGGGGGACTGGCCCCTCTGGGCGTGCGGTAAAGGAATGCACGGATTTGGAAGGGCTTCACAATTTTCATTGTTATTGTTTCGCGGCGCGCGCTTTGTCAACAAGTACGGTTTATGAGAGGGAAGTTCGCTTTGATTGTGGTATGTCTTGCTTTTACGTGGATATGTTGTACTATATTTTTTATTCTGTGCCGTGGATCGATTTTTTGTAGAGGATGGTATCTGTTTAATACGATTGGTCTATGATGAGTCTATGTTTTCAGTGTTTAGTATTTATTGTTGTAATGATAATTAACAAATTGGACTCTCAATCAGTCTCGACCCTTGGGCGGCCTGACTCATGGTGGCCATACACCGTGGTACATATCATCCAATCGACATGACGTCACAGGTTTGACCCAATCTGCAGTTCTGTCATATACAGCACACACTGACAAGCCAATTCACGCCAACACACGGTCAGTTCTACTTGATCCAAATGGCAGCGTCTTACCGATTGGAAAATAGGCAGAATGGTGTATGGCCACCATTACTCTAAAAATAGCGGTCAACACTACCTTTATTGACAAATCAAAATAATTGGTAAATAGTATTAGTGAACCTGTAAGGCCTTATCTTAGCATTATCAAAATTTACGAAATAAACAAAAGGTAATACTGAAAATAATTAAATTTCTTATGTCAATATTTAAGTACAATAATTTTGTTAAGAATGAAATTACTAAAAAAATATAATAAAACAAAATCATTAATAATTCTTGCAGAATGAAAGGCGAGAGAACTCGTCTAAATGGATGTATGACAAACTACACAAATGTTACTCCAAGATATCACTTCCAAGCAAGCGCAGAACACAATCTTGCAAACGTAATCACGTAACACCACGTAACTAATTCATACCACTGTCTACACGACGTAGAAATCTGGGCTTTATCATCTACAAATAAATCCCTCCATACTTACCCCCCGTTCAACCCCTCACGGGCGAAGGAAGGGGTGACGGGGGGCAAAACCGCATGAAATTTGTTCTACAACTGAAGAACACGTGAAAACGCGCCGAAGTTGTATTATTTTAATTGTTATATGTCATGGGGGAATAAAGAAGGTATGCTCCAGTCCTTCCTCTGAGGGGGGATACTGTCAAACTTGTTTATTGTCAGTTGATTAAACATGTCAGCCTACTGACAGGGGAAATTTAACTATTTGGGAGGCCTAATTTATGGGGCGTGTGAGTGAAAACGGCCTGAAAAACTGTCGAAATTGGCGCTTTGTGCAGGTAACTCGGTGCAATAGCTAATCGACCGAATTTTTCAATATCTCTAGCAATTTTTCTCTAAAATAAGAAACATAATTAGATTTCAAAGTATATTAAAAATATTGACAATTAGTTCCCCAGTTTTGAGCTAAGACATACATTTAGTCATTCATTTTTATTTGTAAAAACGATCAAAAAACCTACCTAACCCACCTACCTCCCTTTACTACTAATCCCCTTTTACCTTACAAGACAACCTTTGCTTACAACAGTTACAACAATAGTCCGACTCCCATCGCCGTCGTAATGAAGCCGCGCCACATGCTCGCAACAGATCCACCTGGCGAAGATAGATAACAGATAAAGCAGCCCGCACACTTGCGATTTGTGTCGTCAACAAGACTGTTGACTTAACTCGTTAGGTTTGTGTGGGCTGTTGCCTGATGCCAGTTAGAATGAAGATTTTGTGCGTTGGCAAACGGTTTGGGTTTTAACAAAAACCCTAGGTTAGGCACGGGTTCCAGAGCGGAGACCGCATTTAGGCAAACGTAGTGTCCGACGCCCGCTGGCTAAGTGGAGTGACGACTTGCGGAAAACAGCTGGCGGAGTCTGGATGAGGAGAGCCGAAGATCAGGCTCGGTAGCGTTCACTAGGAGATGCTTACGTGAGCAGCAGACGAATATAGTTTGATGATGATGATCGGTGGTATGGTAAGGTAGGGCACCTCATGTCCGCTGGTTAGCTACCACATTATAGCAGACTATCTGATTTCCAGCCAGCTCTTTTCGAGTCTCATTCTGAACTTTTCCCACGAGCTGTTCATTCCCAAAATGTACAGAAAAAGTCTAGGTATAAACGCTATAATTTATTTAATTATTTCATACATATAAAAGTAACTTTATAAATGACTTGCCCAAAACATTACAATTATCATAGAGTGTAAGTATCGTATATACAATATTATTAACACTTAAAACGAAAAATTACAAAATACTTAAAAAATAAAACACTGGTCATCATCATCATCGACAAACCATATCGGTCCGCTGCCGAGCACGGGGCTCCTCGCACTCTCGTGAGAAGGATTAAGTCACAATCCACCACGAAGGCCAGTTCCGGATTGGTAGATCACATACCTCACCATCGAAATATACTCACATACTATCTAAAAAACGTTTTTCTGTTCATCCAAAGGTTGTCTGGAAGACATCGCTTTCAGCGATAAGACCGCCTATTGTAATAGTCTTTGTTTACCTATTGTGTTTATTTTTGGTTTACTACAAAAAGTCTTCTTTTCTATTTTATTCTTCCGAAATAAGTAACATTCCAACACCCATTCCGCCCATTGTACTACCCTTGTTAACCTATTGTAATTCTTCTGTACTGTGTTTATTTTTGTTTCTGGTGTACAATAAAGAGTTTTCTATTCTATTCTATTCTATTCTAAATCTCGGGTAGGTATGTGGGTTCCCTCACGATGTTTTCCTTCATCGAAAAGCGAGTATTAATTACCTAAATATGTTTTATAGGAAACACATTGATACGTGCCCGCACTGGAACTGAACACACGACCCTCTGCTAGGAAGGCGGCCGTTCTCCCACCAAGCTATCACCGCTCCTAACAGAGATACTAGTACTGAATCTGTGAGGTAATCTAATGACAATGCATTCACCTGTCGAGTATAGATAACAAGCAATAAAGCGGTGTAATGCAATATGTCAAGTTATTTTTTTTATCACAAATATCACTATGATCGTTCTGATAACAGATTTACGCACCATCGGCGATATAACGATTAACATGGTTTATTACTTGTTTTCTCATTATTTATTCCAACCAACCACGGGTACATACATAACACAAATTTAAAAAAAAATAGATAGATAGATAGATAAACCCTTTATTGAAACACCACAGAACAAAGAAAACTTAAAACTAGAACAAAACAAATTTTACAATTAGTGTCACAATGGGCGGTCTTATCGCTCAGAGCGATCTCTTCCAGACAACCATGCACGGAGAGGATTAATTAGTACATCGGACGGTGGCTTTCTTAAATAAAAAATAAAATAAAAGGTAAAATAGGTTTACTTAAAAGTTTTTTTTTTTAATATAATTACTGAAAACAATATTTTTTTAATAAAAATAGTCAAGCATTTGACCAGTCTCACCTGATGGTAAGCGGTAACCGTAAGCGGAACACGCTTGCCTAGGAAATGTAAAAAAAAAAGAAAATGTATATTTACTCTCGAATTGAAATCTTCCAGATTACATAACTTTGTAACTATTCCTTTTTTGAACGAATTATAAAAGCTTTCAATTAGATTAAAAAAACCATCCCAAATTTTTTTTTTACGTGTCCTTTCAATAAATCGACAAATTTAAGCGACTCAAAAATATCTTTGAGTTAAATTTCACCAACAGTCGCAAGTCTCCACTAAAGCCGTAGCGGTGCTACGAGCGACACATGTTCGTAGCGTGCCCTCGTAGCAGCCGTAACGACATGTGGCGCACGGCGCGATCAAACAGCAGCGATTGCTCGATACTACGTTATCAGAGACACGGTATAAATATGTTAGGCGCTATGAACGGTGCGATTGTGTCGTATCTAACTATACACTATACATACGCTAGTTATTAAATGTTTCTGTGTGTAAGTGATATGCTTTGTATTTGCTTCAAAAAGTCAGTTGGTAGAATATCTTTGTATAAGTAATATGTGAAGCCAAAACTTTCTTTTTAATCCCTTATTAGGAAAATTGTGCGGACGGACGAATATGAAATTTGGGACAGTTAATGTTTTTGTGTTTGATAAATCGAGTTTAAAAAATTAGTAAGCTAAATTCAGCAAAAAAAATTTAAGGATAACATAAACTTCGAAGTAATTGGTGCTCGTAATAGGAAAAAATCAAAACTGATGCGTTGGCTTTTTAATACAGAAATATCTACTTACATGATATTTGGTAAGAACCTAAAAAAGTATAGGAACGGGTAATATAAGACTTAGGTATCATTTTTAACTAAAATACTATCTTGAAATGTCTGTTCCAATATTACTATAGAAACTATATGTATATTTTTCGCTTTACATATATTTATATCTCTATCTTCCCCTCCCTCTGTTGTCCACATTTAAATTCCCCCCCGGCGCTGTTATTAAACTCGCTAACACACCCGGGCCGGCCCGTTTTTGCGCGCGTCTGCCCGATATCACTTTAATAACTTTGCTTTTTGTCCCACACACTGCCCTCGCTGGGCTCATCATAGTTTGTACATTATAAACACAGTGTGAGTATACTAATTAAAAAAAATGGTAAAGCGACTGCTGAATTCGTAGTATAATAATTGGTCATCGGTGCATTCCCACTTATCTTGTCCAGCAAGTGACCGAAAGTGAAACAGCTGTTTGGGTACGCCACCCCGGCCTCCCTAGCTACCGATGTCTCTTCCTCCTCTTTCTTTATTTGACCGAGTGACGAGACAAGCAGGTCTGCCCATAATAGTAACAGTGCCACCTAAAACTTTGCATTGCATAATCTTACGCGGCACTGCACTGCGCTCGTCACCCTGAGACTACGGCTCTAAAGTTTACGACATACGACCAGTAATTTTGCTGTAAACATTGCCATTCAAACCGGAACACCATAATGTTTGCACACTACTGCTTGGCGGATGAATATCTGGCAAAGGTGTGGTACTTTTCCAGGTGGCATCTTGCAGAAGAGGCTTCCCGCTATAAAAGAGAGAAGGAGAGTCTTCCTTCCGAAAGACTGGTATCCAAACCCAATAGTTTCCCTTCCCAATTTCCACATTTCCTTTCTCAAATATATTCCTTCCTTTTTCCTTACCTCTCCAGCAAGCCAGTGGTTGCCGCGCTGTCGGCTGCATGGTTAGGGGCGAGACTAGCCACCAGCGTGCCATGTGCCCTGGGATCCGGCGACCCCAGAATAAGGCTAGCCTCACCCAAGCACGCGGCTCTGTATGGGCGGACCAAATCTTCCCTAGCTACTCGTGCGAATACAATGGCGGCGAAGTGGTTCACTACCCGCCACGTCGCGTTTCCCGAGGGAGCAAAGAGTGGGCTATAGAAAGTCACTTTGCTACAATGAAGGTTGGAGGAGGCATGGGAGATAAGATTGAGGAAGTATGCGAGATGTTGAGTAAAATATAGATTGATGTTCTTTATGAGAATGAGACCAGGTGGAAAGGATGTGACACCACCACGCATGGACTCTACACAGCCTCATCATATCATCATCAACCCATAACGTCCCACTGCTGAGCACGGGTCTCCCCTGCGTGAGGAGGGTTAGGCCATAGTCCACCACGGGGGCCAGATCCGGATTGGTGGATCACCTACCTACCTCCGAAATAATTCTCGGGTAGGTATGTGGGTTTCCTCACGATGTTTTCCTTCATCGAAAAGCGTGTGATAATAACGTACATATGTTTTACAAGAAACACACTGGTACGTGCCTGCACTGGGATTTGAACTCACGACCTTCTGGTTGGAAGGCGGACGTCTGCACAGCCTATTGGTCTGAAATTCCAACTGCTTTCCGCTGGGATCGTAGCATGTGGAAAGATGTAGTCCATCCCAACGGGAGAAAGCCATGACTGTATAATATAAGCATTCATCAAAACCCATTCAAGAGTGACCACATAACACAAACTTACAGACTTAAAAGCACACTTTCGCATTAAATAATATGAGTAAGTTATATCAGAACGCCATGTATTAAATATCGACTCGCTCCACTTGGCCGGGTGCCCGCGAAGGCTATCAAACTTAATTCATTCAAATTATTTTTATACTTTCTCCCTATTCTTTATTGAAGAGTTTATTCACTAAAATATGACGCTATAAAACAGTGGGTCCAGAGATTCCCATGATGGCCACGTTGAGAATTACATTGTAATGAAACTGTAGCAGAAACACGTAGAAGTTAAACTCTATCTATCTATAGTTTTTTTTTTTATTAATTAATAGGTTTGCGTTGGACAACTATGTGACCTGATGGTAAGTGATAATGCGGTCTACGATGGTACACGCTTACCTAGAAGTAACCGATTCACTCGTGACTGGAAGACTCCCAGGTAAGCTACCTATTCTCATGTATTGAAAGATATTTATAAAGTAATTAATGTGTTTGTCTTATGTGGTGGTGGCCGGGTCATTGAGACCACATAATGTACCACAAGGTCTGGTACATAGTTTATATTTTTATAAAAACTTAAAAAGGTGTGGTTTTTTTGGATACTCGTAACATCAATTTTGCTTGATAAATAATAACGTACAAAAAACGGACCGATAACTAACTACTATTTATATCTGCTGTTCAAAGTCGATCAATAGTTATAATTAAACAAAACCGGGAATAAAGGTTCCACTACTTTCGGTTTCGATTACATTTCATTACACCCAAATAGGAATACGATTCGCACAATTCAACTGACTCACCCCAAAATTACAACCACAATCAACAAAACACTCGAGAAAAACAACATATTTCAATAACATAGCGCAATCAAAACAAGAAACTACCATAACGATGAGACCGTAACATCATAATACATTGGCGCGCGTAATGCCATCACCTCATTCTGAAAAACAAAGATGGAGCCGCCCCGGGGCGAGCGGGGGCAAGGGGGCGCCGGGGGGCGCTGGGGCGTGGGCCAGGGGGGGGGGGGGGGCAAGGGCGAAATTATGTTATTCTTAATTTAATTTCATTAGGCTGCGAGATTGTTCAGGTTTTATGTCGACCGAGCTATAATTGCCGGGTTACGCCGCCTGCAACTTAATTGTTGGTGAATTTGTAACGTTTTTGCGTTTCATTGATGTGGCTTTGTGCTGAGATTTTTGTTGTTTCTCTCGAGTGGGATAGTAACCCAGTTTTTAGAACTGTCGCTTTTTATATGAGTCGTTTGTTTTTATTCTCTGCTGTCTATTTTATCACTATCTCACAGCGTAGTAGCTGAGTTATAGGTAGAAATATAACATTTACGAATGCGTTTACTGATTGATTATTAGAATGTTGCTTGATGATGCCATTAAATTTGTCTTTATAATTCATGTTTAATCTGGTGATTAATTAATGAAAAATATTTTTTTATTATAGTAACTGATCCACAGACGTTAAGATGTAAACGAGAGACGTGGTTCGAACATTATGTGTATGATATAGTAAATTATTTTGGAAGATCTAAAGTTCGTACCTTGATGAATTCATTCATATGATTCCCGTATCATGCTATTTCATCCTTGCCAGCTAACAATAAATTAATTCAATTTTAATACCAAATGGCCATAACAAACGTTACGCCAAACCATCCAATTCAAAAAACAATTCCGCAGAGCAGTAACTTCAACTGCACTCAATAGAACAACCACCATCTGCTTTTTGGCACTTCTAATAACCATAAAGTAACCGAACACCGAACCAATTTACTGTGCACCAAACAGAGCAAAAACCTTTGTAAACTTCGGTGCGCCGTCCGCCAACGAAACGAAATTCCAATTGAAAACTGCATCCCAAAACTGGAATTTTAATTCCCTGTAACATATGCCGCGCAGTCCGGTGTCCGTGGGGGCGGGAGGGGGCGTGGGGGCGACGTGCCCACCAGGGGGCACTGTCGTAATTAAAAAAATGTGTCCCACTTCATTCGTGCCCAGTGCGACCGCAGCGCCCCCCTAACTAATTAATAATTTCGAACGAAACGTGCGCGAATGCTCACTAATGGTTTTGGGATTTTAATAATAATATAGCTGTTTGTTTTGAATGGTGTTCTGTTAGATAATGTTTTGGTTTATTTACTTCGTGATTCTGAAGTAACTTATCGTGAACGGGGATTTTAAATATTAAAAATATTATAATTATGTTGACGGTACTCACAAACGTGCGTTCGTAATACGTCCCAGGCATGCACCGTACAGTTTAATAGCAATTTAGACTTAGTGGATGTTTCATTAATTTCTTGCATTTATCTTACGCCAAAAATAATAGAACACCAACTTAACTGATCAATGGTTTATTCTCAAAGCCATGTTTTTCAAATTCACTTTTTTTAACAATTTCAGCCGATGTGGCCTTCTTTTTGAAATCTGTGTTTGCTTTTCCAGCCGATGCGCGTATTCTCTGGTGTCAGACCTTATCAGGTAGCCAAGGCCTCTTACGTAAAAAACAATATAAAAGTAATATATAAATAATTGTGGGGAAATTAGTATAAGAATAGTATCTTATGTTTTTTTTATTTGCTGTAACCTACTAAATTGTAACCATATCGTATCTTTCAAATTACAGGCCATTTTACCAAGCCGCCGATAATATACAGCGAATAACCTTCATAAAAGGGTTAAAACCTTTTATTAATTTAAATATAATATGTACAGAAATACGCAGAGACAAGAATGTAGATGTCCAATTTAGGCAGTTTATACAATATTATACGACTGCGTTATTGACGCGATAAGGACACGCGTGCCTTCCTTCCGACACAAAGTCACCGCACGCTGCTAGTCAATAAACCCCGTTCAAATATGTAATAACAGAATTACTAATAACGATAACACATCACGATTAATCCCTAGCAAATTCAATTAAATCATATTACACGAAAAATATATTAATTATTTTCCACACCATCGCGGCCGTCACGGATGGGCACCGATTTTAATAAAAGACTATCACAGGCCAAGCTTATTAGCTGATAGCTATGATATGCTAATATTGTAACGTTATCGCTAGATAACGGATTAAGTAATAACCTGTTATAACGGTCATAAGCCGTCGGGAACGCAGCGCTCTATCTGCCGCGGCTATGGCGAATACAGCTCGTTTGGAATGTAATCGAGTTGTGCGATAGATTGTTTGCTTTTAATGTTACGAGTAATAAAATTGTACAGATAAAATAGTTTGTTTTGGAATTAGTTGTTTAAAGCTCATGTGCGACGCTCACACGCATCACCCGCTGTGACGTTTCTACCCTTAATCATTCGAATGAATTGTCATGTGCGTTATAGTTTCCATAATCAAATATTTTTGTTATAAAAATTAGCAATTATAACAATAAAGTTAAACTTTTTAGGGTTCCGTACCAAAAGGGTAAAACGGGACCCTATTACTAAGGCTCCGCTGTCTGTCTGTCTGTCCGTTCGTCTGTCACCAGGCTGTATCTCATGAACCGTGACAGTTAGGTAGTTGAAATTTTCACAGATGATGCATTACTGTTGTCGCTATAACAACAAAAACTAAAAAATAGAATCTAATAAATATTTAAGAGGGCTCCTGTACAACAAACGTGATTTTTTGCTCGTTTCTGCTCGATAATGATAACGGCAACAGGATACAATTTCACGCTCCGTGATCTAAAATTTCAAGAATAGTAGAGTTAATATTTAGGTGACGAATTGAAGAAACTCCATCACACCATCAACCCATAACGTCCCACTGCTGAGCACGGGTCTCCCCTCACTTTCGTGTGAAGGGATCGGCCATAATCCACCATGGATGCTCGGTCCGGATTAGCGCATATGATACCTACCTCTGAAAGAATTCTAGGTATGTAGGTATGTGGGTTTCCTCACGATGTTTTCCGTCACCAAAAAGCTAGTGATAGCCTAGGTCCTCTCGTCACTCAGTCAAATAAAAAAAAACCGCTATCATGTCGGATCACATGCTATGTAACTGCACTAAATAGTATCGGGATGACAAGGATTACTCGAGTTGCGTCACCTCACACAGTTTGATGTTTTTTTAATTAAGAATAGAAGGTTCGCGTTTGACCCCTATCACCTCATGGTAAGCGACAATGCGGCAATGTAATTTACTTTCGTTGATTTGATCTCACCTGCATAATTATCTCACTAATACAAAAAACTAGCAGCGCCCCGCGGTTTCACCCGTGGAGACCAATTTCCCACGGGAACCGTACATTTTTACGAGATGAAAAAGTATCCAATGTTCTATTCCAAGACCTAATAGCCTAGCATCTGTCTGCAAAATTTCATCAGAATCCGTTTGGGCGTAAAGAGACATCAGACATAGGAGATTGCATGAAAATAGGTTCAATTTTTTTTTTCGCAAAACCTCTTTGAAGTAGCTTTCTTGGTTTAAATAATTATTAATACGTGTAAATTAGCTTTGATAGGTTAATCAGTAAACTCTCCACCCACGGCGATTGACGAATCAGCTATAATTTATGTTATTAACTCTACAAAAAATGACAGCTCTAACATATAGAATTTAATGACATATTCATCATACCCTCGGGATTTCCTGTCAAATTATAATCTTAATAACTTATTTCCTATCAATCAAAATGTGCCATAAAACGACTTTGCACAAAAAATTGAAAAATCGATATATTTTTGACAGCATCATCCGAGAATTATTAAATAAAATATAATTTATGGAACCAAAAATTATTATAACGCCAGTAGTTAATGAAATAATACTAAATTATTACATATTTATCTGAGTACAAAAATATATTATCACCGCCCAATAACCGTGGATATAATTGAACAGTTAATTAAAATTTGAACATGTCATGATTATAATACCAACAAAATATTATGTAACTGTCTTAATATACAAAATACGATTTGTTAATTTAACTTAAAATTTTAAAGGCATTGAATTATTTTTATACACGAATGTGTAATGGTGTTACTTTTGAAACCTTCCATTTACCTGTTTTCAATAAATTATAAAACAATATTACTTAGCATTAGCCGATGTCTCAGGATGACGAGCGCAGTGCAGTGCCGCGCAGAATCAGAATCAGAATATTTTTATTATATAAATTGTGAACGCTGTGTACATATGCAGGATTATGCATTGCAGGGTTCTGGCTGATGCTGTGACTATTATGGGCAGGCGTAGCGCTTACCATCAGGTGAACGATTTGCTCGTCTCGTCACTCAGTCAAATTAAAAATCTATATTCTCGTCTAATAAAGTAGCAGTGACTTTACTGTCTAAGCAGTTTAATGTTTTGTAGTAATTAGAAAGTGCCATCTTCGTATGACAAGCCTTTTACTCCTTTTTAACCAATGATATTTTTTTTAAAAGTCCTTGCCACTTTATTGTTTTGGACGGGGTAAACGTAGCGCTTACAATCAAGATAAGATTCCTTTCCTGTGTGAGATTCAGGCATGAGTCACCACTTGAGAGGGAGATGTCCTTTTTCAAACTCAAACCGTAATCAGTTAATCGTTAGTTTAGTAGATCATATTTGACTTATTTTTTATTTGTCTCTTATGGGACTTAATTGACGTGTAAAAGTGCATTGCATTGCCTACTTGAAATAAATGATGTGAGTTTTGATAGTTTTGAAAGGTATACCTGCTTCAAATTCCCATCATAACACTTAAACAATCCCTATATTAACCAATTAATTAAACTATTAGACTACTGGAAATATTGTTCCATCCGATACAAAATCAAGACATAAACATCAAGAAACAACCCTTGCTCTACGTGTAACACTTGTAACGCGCCGTAACCGTGTCGTAAACGCTGCGTTAACGCGCCGCAAACGGCGTAGGGCTATAACTCTGCCGACGGAACCGCCGCGCCGCGCCGCGCCGCCGGAAGCCGACGGCGTACGAACGTAACAATGTCTATTCTTACTACCTTTAAGGCATCCACGGATCCATAACTTTAGAAGTTTTTTTATGAATTTTTGAGTTGAATGAAGAGAAATAGATAAATTAAAATTTTAAAATGGAAGTTACTAAAAATAGAAGTGTTGATGCAGCATTATTTGTGTTTTTTTTTATTTTTGGTAATCATTTTGTTGTAAGTATTTACTCACATTTATGGAACTTACAAATGTTATATTCACACACGATAAAAGTAATTGAACGATGTAACCATGTAATTGTTAATATACTAGATAATTAATAAGAAGCACCAAAACATTAAAACAATATTAGATAAAAAAAAATACAGTTTGATAATTGACTTCAAGAAGCGCGTTGATGTCTTTTACTTCAAGAAAATGTTTACCGTAGAGTGCTTTTATAATATTGTGAACATGGTGTATAACCTCTTATATACATATGTACCTACCTCTGATTATCATTAATATTTCTATGTACTTTGTATGTAGGTATGTCTCTTAAATATAGGTACGTATCTAAAGGTAACAACAACTCATATTTGTTAACAGATGAGCTCCATATTTATTGTTGTATATCTTAATACTGCTTTAAACCATAGACAGCATAGAACAATACAGAACAATGACTCCACGTCACTCGAAATAACAAGGAAATATAACTGGAAATAACAAGAATGATATGTGTGAAAACGAAAGCTGAAGAAAACGTGAGCATTTTAAAATAAAAAAGGAGATATTATCGCTCATTTGCGGCAATAACGTGCTATCCCCTCAATATACTGCTAAGGAGTTGCAAATGAGTGTTATGTTAACACTAGAGGCTCAACGATAATGCAAAAACATAAAAAAATGACACAAATACATATGAAAAGAGAATTACTCACTAGACTGCAGTCGGTCGCGCCAGGCCATCGGGTTGGAGACCAAGCCCTGGAAGCCAGGCCAGTACAGCGGCTTGTGCTGGAGGTAATGCGCCATTCCCGCCGCCGCCGCCGCCAGCGACAGCCGCGGAGCCAGGAGCCCGGCGCCCACGTTGGAGCCCACCGCAGGCCGCGACAGGATGTGGTCGATCCCGTGAGGGTTGGGAGCCGGGGGAGGCTGCTCCGCCAAGGAGCTCAGCGCCGCCAACGGAGCCCCGAAGCCATTCTCCAACGACCCCCGAGAAAGAGGCGGCGAACCACGCAGCTCCGACATCTTCGGTATCATACAGTCAGCTCACACTTCACTACAGTCTCACAGTAGTTACGGACAATCCGTAATCGGATCCGTAAATCACGCGGTCATCGTCCGATACCCGAGTCCGGACGAGTGCTTACGGTCGCGACCCGACACCAAATGAAAAGCTCCCGAACGCTTTTGCCGGGCGCAAACAAAAAAAAAGTGAATAGAGAACGCCCAGTCAATCTAAACCTTATATCGGCGTCGCCGCCCCTCGCCGCCCGCCACTTGAAACGTATGCCTCTCTCGCTCCGATGTCTTTGTGAGCGATAGGGAGGGAAGACATGTGGTGTTAACAAGAGAGCGTAGATTTAACGAATCGCTATTTAATGGCGCTTCTTGTCTCTTTATAATTAAGTCGGGTGCAGTTTTTGCGGTGGTCCCCCGCGCCCGCTCCCCCCGCGCTCGACGTTCCACTAAAAACTATTGTGTGTCGAATAATAAGCCAATGGTAGGGTTTATTTTATGATGCGTTGAAACTTTGTAATGTAGGGAAGTGCAAATTATCCAAACCGAAATAATCGAAAAAAATTGCGTAAAACATAATGAACCCCTCGTTTTGAAAATATTCTACTGAGAATTTTTGCCAATTTTGTTGGTGTAAAATCTATTTTGAATTTTATTTTAGGACCTAAATTAAATAAAATATGCTAGAATGTGTGCTTATTTCGATGTTACCATTTTTGTATAAGCATGAGCAATAAAATAAAGCTTTAAGTAAACCATGCTGAATCAAACTTCTAGCTAATAACTCAACACTCACTTATTAGTAAAGCAATCGTCCGTAATTATAAAACGACCGTACAAATCCGTTACTGAATCCGACAACCCTAGCTGACCGGAAGGATCCTCATTTGTCGAGCCACAATTTATGTGACAAATACTATAATAATTGACAGAAGGGACACTCGATGCAGAAATAAAACACCCATACAAGACTCCCATAGAATTAAGATACAGCTGCAGAAGTGACACTCTTTTGAAAACTACCCCTCGGGTGTGTTGTAAAATAGGTCCTTTATGACTTTCGACCTATTTGTCGCTATTAAAGGTGATTAATTGAAGGCATTTGCGAGATCATTTCACGGTTAAGTTAATTTAACTTACAGTTTATGGGCTATTTGGTTTGGAATCTGGGATTGTATCAAAATATGTGGAACCGTTATAATTTAACAAAAAAAATATATAATTTTGGATTTTCAATGAGTACAAAACATTAATAGGGGGATAATAAAAGTTGCTTTGTAGAACAATATTTTTTACTAGAAAAGAGTATCAATGCTTTTAGGCTTGTTTACTTGATTGGACTGTATATCTCCTGAATTAAATTATATGCTTAAAAAAACTGTGGATCTGGTAGTAACAAAACCATGGCTCTATGAGAACAAGCCTATTAAGCACCAGTTTACAAAATGCACAAGGTACCTATTCGTAATAACTTACAAAAAAAATAGCTAGAGTAGCTGGAAGATATCGCTCTGAGCGATAAGACCGCCCATTGTGACCCTAATTGTAAAATTGGTTTTGTTCTAGTTTTTAAGTTTTCTTTGTTCTGTGGTGTTTCAATAAAGAGTTTATCTAAATCTATAAATTACAATGGGAGGACTTATCGCGAAATTTTATCTGTTCCAGTCAACTTTAAGATGGTATATGATGAAAAATATATTAATTACATATACATCAAAATTTCAACGTAAAAAATAGAAGAATTAATTTATTAGTGCTATCAAACGTCCATTGTTACCCAAAAACTATTTTACTCGCCACATCCGGCTCATATCATTAGCGATCTAAAACTCACAACAAACCAACCACCACATTTTATATTATTATAATAAATACCCTTTTTAATCCCGAATATAAAAGCAATTTAAAATTAAATCTCCCTTCAATATGGCGGTGTCATAAACGATTGTAAAAATATTATTATTGTAACAATGGAGGTTCAATTCGGAGTGGGACTATCCATTCTGGAGTTACAGTTTGGCATCCTGTTTGGTTCGGACCTTCCTGTGTTTTATTAGGTTTTTTAATAGAAATAGATAGATAGATAGATAGATAAACTCTTTATTGAAACACCACAGAACAAAGAAAACTTAAAACTAGAACAAAACAAATTTTACAATTAGTGTCACAATGGGCGGTCTTATCGCTCAGAGCGATCTCTTCCAGACAACCATGCACGGAGAGGAGTAATTAAGACATCAAATCGAATACAATTTTAGGAATCTTATTTACAAAGAACCTGCATAATTATTTGAAGTCAGTTAAAAATATGACGATTACTGCGGCTGCCAAGCACCAAAAATCTAATTTTAACATCGACGACAACAATTCAAACACTCATTTCAGCAAATTATGCCATACCCAGGAATTCAATCAAATCATCACCAACTCACGTTACGGGGGTCGTTATTTATACTGGTCATCATCATCATCAACAACCCATATTGTCCCACTGCTGAGCACGGGTCTCCCCTCACTTTCGTGAGAAGGATTAGGCCATAATCCACCACGCGGGCCCGGTCCGGATCGGTGGAATACATATCTACCTCCGAAATAATTCTCGGGTATGCGGATTTCCTCACGATATTTTTCCATCACTGAAAAGCGAGTGATAATTACGTAACATTATTCTGATCTAAACAATAAAATTTCACGTAAGTACGTCTAAAAAAAACTCTGAAATCTATATATATATAAATGTTATGTTGGTTTGTGTACGCTTCAAAAACTCAAAAAGTTCTGCCCCGATCGAGCTGAAATTTTAGCATGATATATAATGCGCATCAAGAATTGTTTTTATCTATTTTTTTTATCAGTGACATATCAGCGAATGTGCGCATGTGCCACAGCGAAGCGTGGCAGGGCACAGCTAGTAATAAATATTAAATTTAATCTTGTTTTTGAAATTAATAAACTAAAAGAACCAGTTAACGAAACTTGTATTACTTCAATTCCAAACCTTACCCTGGTAGATCATAGAATACCAAACACGCATCACGTCAAAGTCAACAATACAACAACTGTTAAATATCCGGACGGGAATCGAACCGGCACAAATAATCCATTTACCGCCAAATAAGGGTAATATTACACAATGCGTACGCGTCGAGTTTGAGCTTTGTTTGCCGTCGCCGGATGTAGCATTATACCCGAGTCAACTGGCGGCTGGCCACGGTGAGAGCGGAAAGCGTTTGTAATCATTGAAAAGCGGTATAATTTTTTTTCACGCTTCTTGGTAATAAAGTAAATCCTAGATGGATGCGACAATAGATAGATAATTGTGAGGTTTTATGTAACACTAGCTGCGCCCCGTGGTTTCACCCGCAATGACTATTATCCCAGAGGAACTGTTATTTTATACGGGATAAAAAGTATCCTATCCAATGTTTTAATCCAGGTAGTAAACTATATGTGTAGCAAATTTCATCAAAATCCGTTCAGATGGTTTTGCATGACACAGTAACCAACATCCATCCATCCCTCCATCTATAATTATAATAAGATTATGTTATAATATAGCTAAACTTGTTTTTTCCATAATGTTCAGTAGTATCACCTACTATGACCTCATCTCACAAGTTTAGATTAAGGGGGAAAAGGAACGCCCTTCCCCAGATTCAGATTATACATTCATACTATCTAAGAACGAAATAACAGTCACAAATTTCACTAGTCTCACATAATGATGGCTAATCCTCACTTATGGTGCAGAAACATACAAACTCACACAAGAAGATACTCACACAATACATATATCACACAATAGAAGTAGCCTAAAGGTCTATGAAAGTCATGGACGTGGGAAACATGCAGAGTTCTACGTGGTGCTGCTAATATTACCATTATGAGGCATTTATTATCAGCTGCTTGCTACTCTGTTGGGAAAATAACCATAAGGACTATGTGAGAACGATAAAATGATTAAATTATTGTATTTATTTGTTTATTTTATTATTCACGTAAGTAATCCAACAGCGTTTTACAATAAATATAAACAACTAGCTGTGCCCTGCCACGCTTCGCTGTGGCACATTCGCACATTCGCTGATATGTCACTGATGAAAAAAATTGATAAAAACAATCCTTGATGCGGATTATATATCATGCTAAAATTTCAGCTCGATCGGTGCAGAACTTTATGAGTTTTTGAAGCGTACACAAACCAAAATAACATTTTTATATATATAGATACAGTAAAATATGTCAGGTATACTGAAGCTCAACCGGCATTCCGGACGCTACGCGCCCCGCTCTATCTCGGGCCGCACCTCGCTCCTGCTTCCCCTCAGGCCCGGCCATTCATCCCGCCGTCAAATTAGCCGACACCTTTGCTTTGTCGGGTTTTACCATACCTTTATTGTACGCTAACATATTGACGTTTGCCTTTCATATCGCTGTCAGTGGAACCACAACCTTATACGCCAGAAATAAGGTACATTGAAAAGCGTGTTTGATTTTTATTTTATGAAGGTATTTATGGATTATAAATATTAAATATAAATTGGAGTTATAAACCGTTACCAATCATTTGGAATATATTCTAAATTCCCACTGTGGGGCTGCCGAGTGGGTTGTTATATGTGGGAAGGTGAAAAATATATTGTAAATCAATTTGTTAAATAGGAGATTAACTTATGATATATTTTGGTGTAAATAAAAAAATTGTGTGAAATAAAATATTTAAGAGCTATACGCGAAATTATACAAGCTGGCCAACTATACTCGTCGGCCAATAAAACGTATTAAACCACTTCGAGTTTTTTCTTTTATCCTCCATAAAGTTCATATCTTTATGAGTTATATCCTCCATTACCAGACACCCGACTAAGAAATAACAACTAGAACAAATATCAAACACATATTCCCCCAAATAAAAATTTTGGCAACATTTTAACTATCTCCATATTCCCTTGGGCACCATAGCTTCAACTTTGAAAAAGCCATAAAAAAATCAACCTACAGATATGAAGAATCGACTACTGTAATCTACGAATTAGAAAAGGACGCAAAGTTTGCGTGATAGAGACGGGAGGTATCCGTGCGTTTCTATTGGTGGGTTCGAATTTGTGCTCCGCCTTCCGTAGTAGTGTCGAGTGGATGTTTTGATGCGAACAGACGAATTTCAGACGCGGCCGCGATAGGACGTCGCGATGGTGGCATGAAACTTTCAGATGTTTACGCTTTCAGGTTGTTTAGGGTTGGCACGCGGTGACAATAGTAAAATAGGCTACGTCATTTCCTATAACAATTTTATTTGGCCAACTAGCAGAGTTTTAATGATTTAGGTGATTTAGAATAATAAATAGTAATACTTAATAACTATTTATTTCGAGTATTATTTATTTCGGGTAACTTAAGAAAACATGATGGAAACAACTAAATTATTTATCTAAGTCCCATATCATACTTATATACCTTACAGAGTAACATAGGTACATATTGTAATTAATTAAAACTATCTTTATATATTAGTAAGACCCGTGCTCAGCAGTGGGACCATATGGGTTGATGATTATGATGATGAAAATATATCTTTTTACTTATACTTGTAAGTCTTGGAGTGCAAAAAGAGTTGTTATCTTAACTTGTCTTATATTATAATATAAAAAAAAAAAAACATAAAATATATTTTAAAAAATATACCTACGAAACGTATCTCTCTCTTTCTATCTTAACTATCTTGTAACACCCTCTCAACTTCCGTTCACCTCGTCCGATCACATTTTTCGTAACGCATTCACCAGCTTACTCCCCGAGTCAAGCGTGCGAGAAAAAGTATTACTTAAAAAAAAAAACATTTTATTTGGCAAAATAAACAATGTCACCAATACTTTTAACCCTTTTAAACCCAACACATCTAATAGACGTAAAACCAATGACTCACACTTACGCTTAAATCGCACAGAGCGGTATATCATCGGAACTGGCGGCCGTTCTAAACAAACGCAACTTAAATCAAAAGTGCCCCTCAAATGCCCTCGGTGGACGCTGAGGGGCCTAATTCGATTTATTTAGGGGCCATATCCCTTATGGGGTAGTGAATGTACCGATAGGCTCGCGTCCTGTGAGATGCGATACGCATGCTAACATTTCCACGATTTTTTTTAATTTTTTAGATTTCCGTGCCGAGACGAGCACTTCGTTCACCTGATGGTAAGCGCTACGCCTGCTCATACCAGTCACAGCACCATTGCATAATCCTGCGCGGCACTGCACTGCGCTCGTCACCCTGAGACATCGGCTCTAAAGTCTCATATGCCCAGTAATTTCGCTCATTTTACCTTAAAAGGAAAAAGGAGCCTTCACTTTGCAGTCCGTCTGTCTGTCAGTCTGTCTGTAAAGACCTTTTTTCTCAGATACATCAAATTGATTTTTATTTTCTTGGGCTGGAAAAATATGGCCCGTTTATTAGTAGACTTCAGATTGGTTTTCATTTTCACAATTTAACATCAATACAATATAGATATTATGAGCATCCAAATCAGTGGATCCCAACCCTAATAACTATAACGCATCCCCCGCGTCCATTGTTATTAAATGCAAGTGTAACGCTCGATTTGCTCGCATTTTGCAAACATCACTTTAATTAAATAGATAACTTAATTTCAGAATTAACTTTCTAATAGCTTCATAATGGGATTTGACTCGGTATTTTATCTTGGTAGCATTTATTTGATAACCAGAATGATAGCAGTGCTGGCAATGATATTTTAATAGTTCCACTGGCTCCTGTTTAGGCCAAAAAAACAGCATTGCTGTTCAGCGTGGCAATGCCGCCAGCTTTCTGGGCACTGGCAAAGGTCCCCGTAGTTCTTGACCCTAGATACAAGCAATTCTGGCTAGGGGTCAGGATCTATGCTTGTTAATGGGTTACACCCATTTTCAAAGTTCAAAATTCAATCGTGGAGTCGATAATTCAATCAATATTGAGTAGTTGGTTTCCATTCGGCTAATTAGAACGGCGTCGAGTCGTAACGCGATAAACAAGGCCGCACAGGTGCGCGAGCTTGTATTGGAAAACTTGCGTGATTGGTAATAGGGCTGTCCGGATTTTGAGGTTATAAATAACTAGCTGCGCCTCGTGGTTCTACCCGCGTTAAGTAGTATCCCATGAAAACTGTAATTGTTTATGGGATAAACAGTATCCTACGTGATTATCCAGGTAATTAACTATCTGTGTGCCAAATTTCGTTTAAAAGCGTTCAATAGTTTTTGCGTGGAAGTGTAACAAAGATCCATCCATCTATCCATTCTCACAAACTTTCACCTTTATAATATAAGTAGGATTAGAATAGAATAGAATAGAAAAACTCTTTATTGTACACCAGAAACCAAATTAAACACAGTACAGAAGAATTACAATAGGTAAACAAGGGTAGTACAATGGGCGGTCTTATCGCTGAAAGCGATTAGTAGGATAGGATAGGATAGAATCTATTAGTTTTAAAGTAGAGGGTGTGGTATCCATCAGGTGAGGCTGCGGTGAAATGCTTAACTATACACAATTAAAAAAATAACACTTACAATACTATGAGCAGAAACAACAACACTAGATTATTTAGCATCTCTTAAATCGTAATTAAATTAAGTATTCAATTTTATATTCTACTAGCTGTGCCCGGCCACGCTTCGCTGTGGCACATTCGCACATTCGCTGATATGTCACTGATGAAAAAATAGATAAAAACAATCCTTGATGCGGATTATAATTCATGCTAAAATTTCAGCTCGATTGGTGCTGAACTTTTTGAGTTTTTGAAGCGTACACAAACCAACATAACATTTATATATATATAGATATATTTGCTCTGAATGTGGGTGTTTGAGAAGCATGGTCCTCGTAGTTCCTGGTTCCCTAGATACAAGAAATCCTAATTAGGGGTCAGGATTTATGTTTGTGATCGTGACGCGCTATTCTTTTTTATTATAGGCGATGCCTAAATTAGTAATAACGAAATAACTAATGTTATTCTCATTTTTTTATATTGACACTGTCACTAAAATTAAAAACAATAAAATACACGAAAAAAAAATATGGCCCGCCCCTAGCGCACAGTGCAACTAAACATTTATTTGATATCCAAGTGATTGGAACAGCCTGATACACCTGAATTAAAAACAATAAATTGTCGCCCGCGAGCGGAACAAACTTTACATTAAAAAAGTTTAAAAAAAATGTTATTGTTTATCGTTATATTTAATGTAAATCATTGGCTGTTATTTGCTGTTAAGCTAATGGAGAATTCTTCGGGAAATTACTTTGGGCTTGTTTAATATCGAACTTGGTTTTAAATCTATAGGTTTCTGTTGCCTGTTTTTGAAGTTGGTATTTTAAGCCATCATAGACAGTCAGCGATATAATTCGCTGATAATATAATAATATCCTAATTTCAAGCTTTTGAACTTCTCAACTAGTGTTTAGGCTTTAAAATACTAAAGCATGTGTTAATTAAAACTGGATGTTAAGCATTAACATGTCACGATCACATAATATATAGAACCTGACCCCTAACGAGGATTCCCTGTATCCAGGGAATCCGGATATACAAGGACCATGCAAACTACAAACACCCAGGCTTATAGCAATTACCTGTGTGTGTGTGTGTGAATGTTCAGCAACTTTTAGTGTCGAATGTGCAATTGGTAAACAATCTGTTGTGATCACTGTATCGAGTTTAATATTTTATTTAAATTTTCATGAATATGCACGTAAATATGTCGATTAAATAAAAACATGTGAAAATAAGATAATTTTGTGTTCTCTTCTCCTCCAGAATCTTCAAGAAATCCTCAAGAAATTTCAGTTTCCTGACTGACTGGACTTTCTTTTAAAAATAGAGCTTGACAGAAGCCCAATGCGCAAACAGTTCAAAGCCAAATTTAAAAAAAACACTTTATATAACAGTGGTATCCTACTCCCACCCATTAAACCACCACCCTCATAGATTTCTGGATTTCATTAGCAGCGCCCCATTGTTTCGGCAACAATAATGAATAACTAAAACATAGAAGCAATTAAAACAATCCGAAGCGTCCCAAACGAGTTGAATGTTGTCGTTGGACGTAAATCTGGACCGCAGCACTCCACATAATGTCCACTGTTTGTTCCAAACGGACAGATAGCTTGGAAATGGGTAAGGGAACGTTCAAGGGGGCATCTAGACTTTCGGTAAACTTAAGAGCCTTTTTTGAAGTAAAATTTCTTTACGCACGCTTGACTTGGGGAGTAAGATGGTGAATGCGTTACGAAATATGTGATCGGGCGAGACGAACGGAAGTTGAGAGGGAGATATATAAGTTAGTGGAGATAGAAAAAGAGAGATACGTTTCTTATATTTTAATATCTTTTATGATTTTTTCTTTAAATAATTATTAAGTTGAGATTTTACTTCTGCTATGTGTTTCAGAACACATTTAGTTTTTTTCTCAAAACCATGATAAGATTTCTGTGTTACTCACTCTCATGTATATGCTGTATTACAATATGTGAATAATAGAGTTGTGAGACAGCTGTTTCCTTTAACAATACAATCCGCTTGTGTCGTGTATGTTACCATGTACCAGTAATCAAATAAAAATAAGCAGAGATTCTACAGCTTAGTAGGAGCACGCTTTTCAAGGAGAGTGTCGTGAGTTCAAATCCCAGTACGGGCACGTAGTCATGCCTTTCTTCTGTTGCGATAGGCAGAGATTACCTCTTTCCACATGCTACGATCCCAGCGGAAACCAATACACTCGCTGTTCAGTTAAGAAAAACATCGTAAGGAAATCCACAATCTTTCTACCCGAAAATCTATTCGGGGTATTATCCATCAATCCGGATTGGGCCCCCGTATTGGATTACGGCCTGACCCGTGCTCAGCAGTGGGCCGATACGGGTTCATGATGGTGATGAATTAAGTACAAAACGTTTATTTTTATTTGACTGAGTGATGAGAAGAGCAGGTCGTTCACCTGATGTTAAGCGCTACGCCTGCCCATAACAGTCACAGCACCACAGAACCCTACATCGCACAATCTGCGCGGCACTGCACGCGACATTGGCACTAAAGTCTCATATGCCCAGGAATTTCGCTGAAAGCAATGCCCTTCAAACCAGAGCACAGTAATGTTTGCACACTACTGCCCCCAACTACCTGTCCTTATACCGTCCCTGGTAGGGTGTCTTGCCGTTTGTCCAGTGTCCGGTCAATTAGCGCGGAGTTGGCAATTATCAGTACAGTTGGCGCGGCATTGTTCCGTCAAAGTTGTTGCTGTAAGTTCGCTAACGAGGCTACAGTGGAAATGGATTGTAATTGTGTTTGCCTTTGATGTTATGGGCATCCCCATTGGCTTGGCTTAGCCTCTCTTGATGTTATAATATTGTCATTAGAATAGAATTTGTAATGGTAGGCCTCTTCTGCATGAGACCACTTGAAGAAGTGTTCAAACATTATTGTGTTCCGGCTTAAAGGGCACTGTTTCCAGCTAAATTACTGGGCATGTGAGACTTTAGAACCGATGTCTCAGGGTGACGAGCGCAGTGCAGTGCCGCGGAAGATTATGCAATGCAAAGTTCTAGGTAGCGTTGTAACTGTAATAGGCAGGCGTAGCACTTACCATCATGTGAACGACTTGCTCGTCTCGTTACTCAATCAAATAAATAAACAAAAGGCTAATTTTATATGGTAACTTGCGGCATAAAAAATACGAAAATTTATAAAATACACACCCGTAGAGTTTCTTGGTGCTATCTTCTCTGACGAGCGTATTTCCGAAGCGCTGGTAGAGTTAATGGAGTTTCCTTTTCCTGTGCGAGATTCAGTCATGAATTAGTACCTCTTTCTTCCAACTGAAACCAAATTGAATTACTTTTTTTAGCGATAATTCCGCCCATTGTATAACATGCTATTTACATTTATCTTGTACTGTTGTTACTTAGTATTAAGATGTTCAATAAAAAAATGTATAGTAATTTTGTCATCATCAACCCATATCAGCCCACTGCTGGCCACGGGTGACCCTCATTTTCGTGAGGAGGTTTTATAATTTAGACATCTATATATATATAAATGTTATGTTGGTTTGTGTACGCTTCAAAAACTCAAAAAGTTCTGCACCGATCGAGCTGAAATTTTAGCATGATATATAATCCGCATCAAGGATTGTTTTTATCTATTTTTTTCATTAGTGACATATCAGCGAATGTGCGAATGTACCACAGCGAAGCGTGGCAGGGTACAGCTAGTCTTATTATATATATATTTTAAATAATTTTATGTTTTTCTTTTCATTTAAAAGTAGGTTAGTGCTACCAACGTGAGTCACTTATTTTTGTTTATTTATTTAACCAAGGTGCATAACAACTAATGACAACAAGGTCTAAATTTCATAGTGCAAGATTCTGCCAATTGCTACCTAACATTTCGGAGATACAAGCCATAAAACACAAAAACTTACTAAAACTAGTACATAGAAAAGTCAAGGCAGTAAGTCACGTTGCTACAATCTTCTGGACTAGTCTAGTAAATCCCAGTTAGTCCTTATTAGTTTGACAACGCCATCTCTTACCGTCGACCGCACATAAATTCTTTCTACACCCATTACTTCCTCATACAATATTGATACGTCGCGTGCCAAAAATACACTTATGTCCTTACATCTTTACAGTTCTACACTTAGGAGGGCATGTATAAAACAGTACTTAAGCTTGTATGTTGAGTAACAAGCGCACGTAGTGTCAGATATGTCATACTGTGTCACTCCTTGCTAACCATATTTTATTTAAGAACCTCCTATTATTTATTATGTCCATATTTTACTCAATTAATTGCTTTAAAATTGTTAATAGATTGTTCTTAAATTCTAATTTCATTTGTTTTCGCTATCTGTATTTTTATTGAAAATAATTATTTCAACAAACATTGATCTTAAATACTAATTAGAATGCCTTGTTTTTAGCTAATTAGGGCAAAATGGACTTTTTATTTTCAAGTTCAAGTCAAGGTTTTGAGTAATTTGTCTTGATATAAGATAACCGGTTGGAACACTGTGACTTATGAATACTATTATCATCAGAACATTATGTTTTTCTTGTTACTTACAAGAGAAGATTTAAAAAGAACTTAATTTGTGTTACTTTGTGGACGTGTAGCGTAGCGTTTTTACTTTGATGAGAATGTATCAAGTGACCGCACTGCGCAGCGCGCCTCACGCCTCATTGGATCGATCTGTCTTTCACCTTAGGCGAAACTCGAAATTGGCGAGAGCTTATGTACTGTCCACACCGCTAGGCACCGTGTTCGCCTCGAAGTGGAAATGGGGTAAATTAGTCGCCTTGTAACGAGGTGGGACAGGAATGTGTGCGGCGTTAAAAGCCGATAGAGTAGAGCTACGGACAAGGAGAACTGACAAAAGTTAGCCTGAGATTCCGAGATCATATCGAGGCTTTAGTATTTTACCAGACTGTCCTAAGAAGGGTTATATTTTGTTGGTTTTTAATCGTATAGTTTTTCCTTTGATGCTTAATATAGGCTAAACGGCTTAATGGATTTTTATAAATGAGGTTTCATTGGATTTGTCATAATCTCGAAAGTGACATAGGCTATCAAGTTTTTTTGTTTTACATGTTCAATAACTATTTTAAATACGAACATAAGTAGCTTCTTAATCTCAACCACAGGAAGAAAATAAAGATTGAACAACTGGCATATCATCATCAACCCATAAAGTCCCGCTGCTGGGCACGGGTCTCTCCTCACTTTCGTGAGGAGGGTTAGGCCATAATCCACCACGGGGGCCCAGTCCGGATTGGTGGATAACATACCTACTTCCGAAATAATTCTCGAGTAGGTATGTGGGTTTCCTCACAATGTTTTCCTTCACCGAAAAGCAAGTGATAATTACGTACATATGTTTTACAGAAACACATTGGTACGTGCCTGCACTGGGATTTGAACTCACGACCTTCTGATTGGAAGACATATTACTGGCATATTAGTCTCAAAAATACCAATTCCCGAAATTACGCCTCTATACTTTCCAACGACTGTGGCTAGCTTGTAGTAGGGACCAATTGTGATTTAGTCGCCGGCGTCTCGGCGCCCGCGGTCAGTAATTGTACCCTAATTTATACTGCCATTGAAGAGATGTGCCATTATTGGCCACTCTAGACTAAGGACATTTGGAAAGAGGTTGTCTCTAAGTTTAGCTAGTGCTTAGATGAAAAAAACAGAGTTACTAATGTTTTTAGTTTTTTTTTTTTTACCTTTGACCACATTGACATGTGACATTGTAGACAGACTGTCAGAAAAAAAGGAACTGGTTTCCAAATCCAATGGTTGGCAGTAACTATATCGCATTGTCAATATTAGTAGTGATTTACTTTGCGTCAGTGCCCTGTTAGGGCTTTTATGAATCAAAATGTATTTGTTTCAATAAAGTTCTGCACTGTGAGATAGCGATATCCCTTCGCTAAGTGCTATCACACAAAAGAAACAGTTGAAAAAAAACATTAATAGTTTTATCCATAAATAACGAATTAGGTATGAGTTTTTATTCCAGCTCTTATTTTTAATAGGAAAACGCTTCAGTTTCTCAATCATATTTTAATATAAGAAATGCACTCAAAGAAAAATCTTTTCCTCTTTGAAAAATACAAAAGAAATTAATAAAAACAGATCACCCAAAATACTGCTTAATTCACACAACCCTTTCAAACTTATCAGAATTACCATCTATAAGCGGCCATTTGCAAAATTGAAAATAGAGCGCACTTTCATTAGTTAAATTCAAAAAAGGAACGCTTATTACTGGCCAGCAGTAAGTGGCTCTAAATCTCGAGATGGCCGATTGCTCATCGACGAGTAAAAACAGCTCATCTACAAAATGGAACTCGAATAAGTCCCAATTCTTGGATTCCAATTTCGAATTGAAACCGTTCCGATATTTATTGGATATTCCGATTAATCTCGCTGCGATCCGTTTTAAAAACGCGCTTATGAGTTTTGTAACGCAACCGATTTTGTACTTTATTGCTACGTACGTTAAGGATCAATTTGATGTGGAAGGGGCTGGGAAAGAAGTAGTAAAAGTGGGAAATATTTATGAGCTTTCGAAGAAAATTCTTTGTGAATGTTTGCATTTATGAAAATATGCTCGAATCAAAAAGGGGCGCTAAGATTGTTTTACAGGATGTTTAAAAATCACAATTGTCTCGCAAATAATAATTTAATTTTAAAATGTTACTAAAATTATCCAAGTAGGTAGTAATTAAGTAGGTATAACCTGTTTAATTTTTGATAAGTCATTGTATTCTTTTAAACCGTGCTGTAGAGATAAAATACAAGCACTATGTGCATTTTTATCACTTTTGCTGTAAAAAAACGTTCCTTATCAGTCAAAGATAAGGAACAAAGTGTAACCGTTGTCGAATGTTTTAAGTGCACATGTAGAGCAATGGCTTGTTAACATTTTGTTAATTTCGACACCAGTGTTATAAGCCTCGGTGGCGCAGTAGGCAGCGCGTAAGTCTCATAATCTTAAGGTCGTGAGTTCAATCCTCACCCGGGGCATATCTTTTTGTATATTTTTACAAAAGTGACTTGTTTAAATAATCGGTAGAATGTTCTATGCTTACTTATCCATAGAGTACATAATACATAATATGCAACTAAAATTTACTTTTTTAAATTTAATTCGTCCATTGGCTTAATTGGCTAACTAAACTACTATTTCACTAATATTATAAACGCGAAAGTTTGTTTCTGTGTATGTGTGTGTGTGTGTATTTGTTCTCTCATCACGCCAAAAAGCTGAACGAATTTTGATGAAATTTAGTACTATTCGTATACCAATTTTAAGCTCTGAACATAGGATACTTTTATCTTGTAAAAATGAACGGTTCCTGTGAAATAGTAATTAACGCGAGTGGAACCGCGAGGCGCACCTAATAACTTATATAAAATATCAAAAATAAAGTTTTATTAATTAAAAAACAAAATGTGACAATAAAAAATCAAAGAAAAGAAAACGTCAAAAATAAAAAACAAAATCAATATCAAAACAACATGTTATTTATAGAGCATCCTATACGCATCAACAATCGTTTCCGATCACGGGGTGTAATTCTCCCGCCCCGGGGGCTAATAATGCACCCGCGCCCCGCACCGCCCCCCACTTACTGAGTAATCGTATTAGCCTTGTTTTTGTAATCTACTAAATGATTCCCAAAAATACAGACAACCTTTTCAAAGGTATATATAGAAATACTAGCTGCGAACCGCGGTTTCACCCGCACATTATACCGTTAATTTTTACGGGACACAAAATAAAAAGTAAAGGATTTGGTAATCCAGGTGCCTAATTTCATCCAAATCCGTTCAGTAGTTTTTGCGTGAACGAGTAACAAACATCCATCCATGCATTTATCTTCGCAAATCTTCATATTTACAATATTATAAGTATAGGAAAGAAATAAATCTGTCTATAATGAATTAGATGACTTGGCAATCAACAGCAATCATCATGGCAACAGAATCTACCTAATTTTGGCTCGTTAGCGCTGTGTTCAGTTCATCATCATCGTCAACCCATATCGTCTCATTTCTGAGCACGGGTCTCTCCTCACTTTCGTGAGGAGGGCTAGGCCTTAATCTACCACGGGGCCCGGTCCGGATTGGTGGATAACATACCTACATGTTCAATGAAAGCAAATTAAAAGAGTACATTGTTTTTACGTGATTTTGTTTGTTTGTTTTTTAACTTTCCAGCCATAATAAGTGAAACGAACCAACTTAAGGTTGTTCGTTTTTGTTATGGCGGGAAATTTAAATTTCAAACAGTTTTTTTCGTTTTTAGAGCTACGCCGGGTCATTTATATAAACGAGACTGTATTTCGCGCCAACCGCAAATCATTCTTTTCATTTTTATGTTAAAATATTTAGCACTAATGCACCGTATCGCTCAAATGTGTAAATAAACATTGAAATCATCAGTTTGACGGTTCATCGACATATTACAATAGGATCCAAATGCCCTAACCCCTAAAAAAAACACGACCGAAGTCGCGGGTAGCAACTAGTAAATACTTATAATAATAAACTAGGATATAACACAGTCATTTAGAATCATATTTTTCCTTATTTATGTATTAACCTGGTACTACATAATACCTTTTCTCAGACAGGAAAATGAAATTTATAATATTAATAAAATTTCAAAAAATATACGAAACGTAACTCTCTCTCTCTTTCTATCTTCACTAGCTTATATCTCCCTCCAAACTTCCGTTCTCCTCCCCCGATCACATTTTTCGTAACGCTTACTCCCAAAGTCAAGCGTGCGTAGAGAAGTTTTACTCCAAAAAAACGCTGTTTAAATTCCAATGCTAGTAATTTCGTTCCAGCTCCTCGAAACACAAATACAAAAGTTAATATCGCAAGCACCTTGCACAGAAACAATCATAAATCTGCTCCCGATATTAATACACAGAAAATCATTCGCATTGCCAGCGCTTAATATTAAAAAACATTATTTTCTGATGGTGTTCGTATACACAGGCATATATGATGAGATTTTCAACTAGTTTCATTTCAAATTCAACCGTAATTTCTCAGATTTAAGGTTCAAAGTTCCAGCTTTCCTTCTCAAAGGAGGTTGGCATCTTAAAGAGGTTCGATTCGTAGAGTTCTTTTAATAAGTGTGGATGATTTACGCGATGCCAAGCGCACTTGCCGCCCTTAATTAGGCGGGAAAAAATGTGCACCTTCGTTGTCGGACATAGTTGACGGCAATTAGTCATTGCTAGCAGTTATTAAAAATACTTGGCATAGTTTGATGTTGGAAAGAGTGGTTTTTAGAATATTTTTATTATAATAGGTTAAGCTGTTATTCTTTTTTTTAAGTAATACTTCTTTACTCACGCTTGACTTGGGAAGTAAGTTAGTGAATGCGTTACGAAAAATGTGACCGGGCGAGGCGAATGCGAACGAAAGTTGAGAGGTAAATAATAAATGATAAATCACAAATATTTCGGAGATGGGTATGTGATCCACCAATCCGATCAGGGCCCCTGTGATGGATTAAAGCCTAATCCTCTTCACGAAAGTAAGGTGAGACCCATGCCCAGCAGTGGGACGATATGGGTTGACGATGAACTAAGTAACGAGACGAGCAACTCGTTCACCTGATAATAAGCGCCACGCTTGCCCATTACAGCTACAGCGTAGTTAATTATCTAATTATATTTTATAGTGACCGTATCAATATTTTATCCTCAAGTTAAATAAATACTAATTATAATCTTTTGAAGTCAGGAAAATCAGTAAATATAATGAACTCATCACAATTTCCTTTGAACTTCAGAGGATCACTGCTCCAGGGTTGTCAACTGTTGACAGTGACGTTGGCAATGTTTTCTCAGGGCTGCCTCGCTTCTGCTTCACCGTAGAGCTGGAGGCACCCCTGTATTGTTGCTGAAATCAAAACACAGGTACAAATATCAAACAACCCTATTTAGTAGGGTAACCAAGGTGGGATTATTTTTATTTTTATATTTTACCACTAGCTATACCCGGCCACGCTTCGCTGTGGCACATTCGCACATTCGCTGATATGTCACTGATGAAAAAAATTGATAAAAACAATCCTTGATGCGGATTATATATCATGCTAAAATTTCAGCTCGATCGGGGCAGAACTTTTTGACTTTTTGAAGCGTACACAAACTAACATAACATTTTTATATACATATATAGATGTGGCATAAAAAACAACGAAACTTGAACTTAAACTTTACATAAATCGGTAAAACTTAAAAGCGGTTACATTGATGTACGTAATCCTAAAATTGTCAATTTTAATTCGTCTCAGATAATCTCTGGTCACCCTAACCTCTACATCGAAACTGCCTCGTTCTAAATAAAAACATTGCTACCAAATCGCTTCTATTTCCCAGGCATCTGTATCTTCCCCCAACATATGACTACTTTGTACTAAAACCATTTTAAACCTTACATCATAAAGATAAGAGCGTGCTGTACAATTTCTGAGGGCAGATTTAACTTTGTGATATTATAGGTATGAGATTGCAAGCAGTCGTGTGTGTGGCAACATTAAGGCGAATAAAATTTAAATATGGCAACACTCGCGCCCGCTATAAAAGAAACAAAACAATATAAAGAGGAATAGAAATAATACAGAAATGGTTTCGGTGTTTGAAATCACCTGGCGACTTTGGATAATGTAATTTTATTTATTTTTATACGTTTCAGTTATGGAAATCGAAGGAAATCATATCAAGGGATCCCTCCCTTACCTTCCTTCGCTTTTCATATTTTCCTCAGCCGATGAAAAGTACCCTTTGCTACGGCAGCGGGCGTAGCGTTGTAGGCGTCTACGAATCTACGACACGTAGCAACGATTATGAAGAAAAATTAATTATTGACAAGGATTCGTTTTCTTGTGATTATCTGGTAGTTTTGTTTCTAGTAGTGGGAGGCTTCTTCTGCAAAATACCACCTGGAGAAGTACCACGCCTATGCCAGATATTCATCCACCAAGCAGTAGTGTGCAAACATTAATGTCTTCCGGTTTGAAGGGCACTGTTTCCAGCGAAATTACTGGGCATATCAGACTTTAGATCCGACATCTCAGGGTGACGAGCGCAGTGCAGTGCCGCCCAATATTATGTAATGCAAGCTAGGTACCATGGTAACTGTTATGGGCAGGCGTAGCATTTACCATCAGGTGACTGACTTGCTCATTTCGTCACTCAGTCAAATAAAAAAACTTACCGAGCTACCTACAAAAAGAGTAAAATTATAAAGAAAATATTCTAATCAAAACCGATCAGAGACGATATTTTCTTAACATCATTGTTTGTAGAATAATAGCGACGGCATCTGGCTGGTAATGGGCCAACTACGAATTTCGAGGTTATGGAAACGTATCCCACACTGAACAAACCAATATGATGTGAGAACCACAGGTAACAGATTTGAGGTATTTTTGGATAGTCCTCGTAGTTCCGGATTCCATAGATACGGAGAGTCGTTATGTTTTCTTTTTATTGCAGAATAGGCAAGCATTTGACCGCAGTCTCACCTGCTGGTAAGTGTCATCTATACATAGATGGTGACGTATTAACATCTATCTTCAAAACTAATACTGCTTCCCACACGTGCATATAAAGTAAATATTTTTGCGCATTACGAGTACATGGGAGTCGGGCAAGGCAGTCGGCAGTCAGCTATAGTAGGTTTTATTCAAATGTGTACCAATAACTGGCATTTACGGCCCGCAGTAAAACTACGATCGAACCGAACGAATAAATATCAGACCTCTGTAACTTATAACCTTGGGTACATTGATCTGCGGATGCATGGAAGCGACGAATTGTTGGAAATAACATTTCCATGTGCTCGTAGTTCTTGATTGCCTTGATATAGGTAATCCTACGGGTCAGGATCTATGTATGTGATCATGATCTGTTAATCCGCGTAATATTGAGTTCAGTACTCACTGCCTTTCTCGAAAACTCTACTTAAAAAGCTTTACTGATTCGATGGAAATTTAAAAATCTATTTTTTTAATGTTTGTCTCCCTTGGCAGCTGGACAGCGATTACACATTGTAGCATCCTTTTTTTTTTTATTCGGGGAAATGCATTAGGCATACCACCCGACCCCGGGGGGCGAGGTGGTTATGTGGGACTCCCCCGCCAGATGGCAGTCTGACGGGGCTTACCCACTAAAACCCCGGGGTGTTCTTCTCTCCGCATTATGGAGGTGGTCACGAGTACGAACGGCGCTTCCGCGACCACCTCTGCGGGCGCCCTTTCGGGCTCGCCACGTGAGGCTTGGGCCTCTTTCTCCGCTGGGTGCGTCCCGGAACACACGGGCCACACCTCAGCTCGGGACTTCTAACTTGGGCGTTGGACCCCCAATCCGCAGCCCAAAAGTCCCCGTTATTGGTCCCTCGCTGTGCCCTCTGCTGATCAGAGGGACACGCGAAGGACCTCCTCTCGCCAGGTTATTTGCTACGGCCACCAATTCCCCTAGGAGAATTGCTGAACCCCAGGGTGCACCGTCCCAGCTGCTGCCCTTCCCTCCGGATGCAACGCATCAAGAGGGACGAACAACAGCCGGGCACTCGTGGAGGTTACCTGGCCCGCACCCCACATTGTAGCATCCTAGTCTATCTCTAAACAAGCGAAGAAAATCGACACGATACCTACATACACCTGGAAAATTTTGAAAACCGGGGAAACCATACAAAGATAAAAAAAGAAACAGTCGATGTGGGATTAGTTTTTGGTGATGGCGACTCAGAATCACTTTGGGCGCAACAAAACCGAAACCTACAAATAACAAGTGAAAATTTTAACAAAAGTGGGTTCAAAGAACTTCCAAAACTTTTCTTTTCAAAATAAACTTTGTTCCTAAAACGTTAGCCAACAAAAACACCCGACTCTTAGGACTCATAACTAAGATCAAACAACAAAAAAACACGAAACATAACTCTATCTATCTCTGTCTTCACTAACTTATATCTCCTTCTCAACTACTGTTCGCCTCGCCCGATCACATTTTCGTAACGCATTCACCAGCTTACTCCCCAAGTCAAGCGTGCTTAAAGAAGTTTTACTTCAACAAAGTCGGTGAATCTGTTTGGGACTGACGATACCACACACAGACACACACGTCAAATTTATAACACCACTCTTTTTACATCGAGGGAGGGTTTAAAAAAACCGTACTGTTACCTCTTCCAGCAACACTAAACCCCTACAGAAGTTATAATAATACAAGCCATAACGGCGTTACGGGGCGCCGTAACCCGAAACGGCTGCCGAGGTTAATTCCGCACCTGTACTTAGCCGCTTTTATACTCCATACCTTAATATGTTGTGCAATATACTATACTTGCTTCAGGGGAGGTTTCTTACCCAATCATTGATAGGTAAGCCTGCAGCTGGACGAGGCCTGGCCGATAAGTTATTGGTAGGTATGCCTTTGTCTTCTTAGGCTGCCTTCTTTATTGCAGAATAGGCAATGATTTGACCGCAGTCTCACCTTATGGTAAGTGTCGACGCGGTCGACAGTGGAACATACTTTCCTAGAAGACACCTATTCACTATCGACTTGAAGACTTCCAGATAAAGTTATTGGAAAAAGGTGTTCTATTCCTTCGCTGTCTGTTGACCGAAGTCTCACCTCGATTCATAATTCGATTTGGTTAATTCACTGTAATCCGTAAACTCAACAAGTACCTAATTACTGCAATCGTTACGACAGTAGAAATTAAATCGAATCTGCGAGTCCATTGTCCTGAAATACTCCAAAACAAAACGATATCGATTCAATTCTATTTCGAAAAGAAAAGTCAACCATCGCTTATCGTTTGGCATCGCTTAGCTCTAGTTAGTGGCGATGTGGTCGTTTAAATGTAATTTAATATACTGACGAAGACTAATGCAGTTAGACTGACTTTACTCGAAATTAAAGACAGTGAAAGTCTTGATTAATTCTAAATTCTTATCGATATCGATAGATATGCTCAAAGTATTTAAATTTACCATCTTCGAACCAATCGTCATTTAACTACAGTTCAACTAATTAATGATCAATGCCAGGGCTGATTCCGGTCAAAACAAAAGTTACCCAGATATTTTTTTACACCTTTTAAAGTTTAGTTAGTTAACTATTTTAATTAGTGATCAATCAATTGACCCTAAAAAAAGTGTCAAAGCTAACGTGGTTTATATGTTGTGTATCCACGTTTCCCGTTTTAACATATACAAGCGTGATAAGAAAAATGTCAGACTGACAAACGGAAAGCTCACAAACTGCCTTTTTTAGTATTAACTAGCAGCGCCCTCGGTTTCACCCGCGTTTTATATTGATGTGGTCAATGTACTCGTATAAAGCGGGTACCTTTTATCCGTAAAAAAATCGGTTTATGTAAAGTTTTTTAGGGATAAAAGTATCCTATGTTCTGTTCCAGGACCTAAAGTATGTGTATAGTTTTCATAAAAATCCGTTTAGCCGTTTCGGCGTGAAGAGAGGACAAACACACAAACTTTCGCATTGATATTACTAGTGAAATTTTATTTATTCATCCAACAGATTACATTAGAGATTTATCCGGTTTTAAGAGCACTGTGTCTAGCGAAATTACTGAGCATATGAGACTTTAGAGCCGATGTCTCAGGGTGACGAGCACAGTGCAATACCATGCAAGATTATGCAATGTAAAATTCTAGGTGGCACTGTAACTGTCTTGGACAGGCGTAGCGCTTACCATCAGGCGAACGAGTTGCTCGTCTCGTCACTCAGTCGAATAAAAGAAAAGTTACAAACAAATAAATAAGAGAACAAAATTAATAGCCCATCATAAACCGCATTCGTTTCCAATACCGCTAAGGCTAAGAATCGAACCGGGCGGGGACATTAGGTTTTATGTCATAATCGCGGGTTCCGTACACATAAAGTTTAGTGCCGCCACACCTGCGGCCGTGCGGAACTCTAAAACTGTATTCATGTGTGCTGTTTTAGTGGCATTGAATTTTTATGCGTGTAAAAACATTATTGGCTGAGCCACTGGTTTTTTTTATTTGACTGAGTGAAGAGACGAACAAGTCGTTCAACTGATGGTAAGGGCTACGCCTGCGCATAACAGTTACAGTGTCACCCAGAACTTTGCATTTCATAATCCTGCGCTGCACTGCACTGCGCTCGTCACCCTGAGACATCGGCGATCAAAAGTCGAAAGTCTCATATGCCCAGTAATTTCGCTGGAAACAATGCCCTTCAAACTAGAACACAGTAATGTTTGCACACTACTGCTTGGCGAATGAATATCTAGTCAAGGTGTGGTACTTCCCCAGGCGGTCTCTTGGTTTTAAATGTTTCAAACGTTTAAACAACTGTTTATTTCTCAATTAAATGATTTATTTGATGATGTAGCAACAAAACTAGCTTAATTAATAACTCAAGGTAACTTTTCAAATATAAGTACGCACACAAACAACAACTTAACTTAGTTAACTTAATTCGCATCAAATTCTCTACTTACCTACTCACACATGCCAACTAATTAATCAAAACTTGAGCTCCCACTTTCCTATTTCTAATACTTACCCCCCACTTACAAAATAGATAAATAATGAGTGTTTGCAATAAATTAACTGCTCACTTAGATCACTTAATGCCGGTAGTTAAGTTGTCTGTTACAACTTGCTAAGTTAAGTTTAAGTTGAGAATAAGTTTTTGCTGTCTTGAGTGTGACACGCAAGTTTATGCGATGAGACGGTTCTCTCGATAAACTTATGCTGATTCTAAGTATAGATAAAATTCTATAACGGCAATATCATAAATGTTGATTGAAAACCAATTTTATTTCACATCTAATTATTTCTGATTATGCAATGCAAAGTTCTAGGTGACACTGTAACTGTTAACTAACTGTTATGGGCGGGCATGGCGCTTACTATCAGGTGAACGACTAGCTCGTCCCGTTACTCAGCAACAAAAAAAAAACATATTATATAAGTAAGTACCTATCTATGAAGAGTTAAAATAGTTAACCATTTTTAAGCTGACATATTTTTGAAAGTTAAATTAAATACTTTTACGTTTTTTTTTTACTTAATTTCTTGTTATTCAGATTATAAACTTTAGAAGTAAACCTAATTTATTACAATATTTTGCTTCTTAGTCTTGCATTAATGTCTATAGAATCGAAATTAGGACCAAAATGACGAGTCCCCATTCTAAACTTTGATTACATTATAATGAGACCTTTACTTGAGAGAAGTATACTTTGGTATAGCTTACATTGAAACTGTGTAATCGCAAGTGATCCAACGTGTAATCGCATTACAATACAACTAATCAAGTATAAAATCCACCCTTTAAAACTAAATAACAACATTATGACTCGTGGTAACCCATTTAACCCTCAACTGCACAACTGTAAACAAGTAAGCCTACCACGCCCACGCCACGTGGCACCCACGCGCCACGCCACGCCACGCCACGTGGCGACACAGCCAGCACGCGACTTCAACTCATCGCGTTGCGTTAGCGACACGGATTACACTATGATTATATTGATGGATGTTGGCAAATTAACGCGTAGTTACAGATATTTGGACAGTGGGTGCATTGTGCATTGTCAGTGTTCCGCTTGTAGAAGAATGCATTATTTATCATTTGTTTGATGTATTTTAGATCAGATGAAAAAATGTGGGGAAAATCGATAGAGAGAGCCAGTACCTACTTAGTAGTAGATACCTACCTACATAAACACGTTAGCCGCGTCAACACGGCACCTAATTCAATGACGATCCAAGTTAATAGATATTTTGAACGCCAAACCGCCAGCTGCAGGAGTCCACAGGAAATCATTCCCTGTACCCCAACGACGGCTACAGAAGTCACACATTATATTTGAAAACATATCGTTCATATGCAACAAGAACGTGTCATCTCCTCAACATAACGCGAGGTAGCGTTACGTACGTACGTACGTTACGAGGTAGGTAACGTTCTGGTCACAAATGAGCCATATCTAAACATTTTCGATACGATATCGACAGCGCATTAAATTTTTTATCAAACTCAAAAAAAAACCGTGGCGTGGGGCGGGCGGATAGTCCTACCGTACCGTACCTCGGAGATTAAAGGGTTGACAATACCACATAAAATTAATCAAAAATATACCTAGCTACTCTAATAAAAGGGATGAGATTGTTATGTCACAGGTAAAAAAGTAAACGCCATGTCCACACAAAAACATTGGCCGCTGTTCGATTGATATTCAATTCAGAATAGCAAGGAAAGATCGCCCCGGGACACCGGCCAATTGAATTTGAAAACAGAACATCACCCTCCCCACCCTCGTGTCCACCCGGAGGGGGAGTCCATGGCTTCGGAACAATACAGACCAGTGAAGAAATACTTACACGTTGGCCAAAATTATCTAAAATGTTTGTTCATTATCATCAGCAACCTATATCGGCCCACTGCTGATCACAAGTCTCTCCCACTTTCGGGAAGAGGCTTAGGCCATAATCCACCACGGGCCAGGTCCGGATTGATGGATAACATTCCTACCTCCGAAATAATTCACGAATAGGTATGTGGCTTTCTTCACGATGTATTCTTTCACCGAAAAGGGAGAGATAACTACCATGATGAAGACCGTGGTTGGCACGTGAAAAGTTCCTATGAGATAATATAACCCTGATCCCAATTTAACTAATTTCCTAACGAGCCATGTATCCAAGCCCAGATTTAGATATTAGGAAGGTAATCTATTATCAAAATCAGAATCATAATCATATTTATTGCTTAAACTGTGTATACAAAGATGGTAACATGTGGTCAACATTTTTTTTTCATCGGAATGCCGTTACTAATGTACCCTAAGTAAGTGCCTAGTAAGTATGGTGTATCTATGTGTGCTTTGAAGAGTTTAATTATTTCAGCACTCTTAGCATATTTCAGTAAAATAAATTCATAATAAAATAAAATAAGTTACGTGTAACTTTTTTTCATATGTGTGTATGAAATTTGGTGGGATGGGAATAACCCTGATAAGAGACATGCCGTTACATAAAATGGGCACAGTTTAATTTTTACTACCCACTTATATGCTTGATAGAAGATATGCGATGGAGGTAACTAAATAAAAACATAGGTAAAAACATAAAATAAACGTAATATTATTATGCCTTGGCCTGAGCTATGGCATCATAAAAATACTTATTGCTAAGAAACTTTTTACACGAATATCAAAGAAGTCATACCAAGCGATGGTCACCCCGCCTGCCCTCTGCCCAGCGCGGCCATTTTCCCGCCCATAGACAACAGTTTTATTGTTTTTATATTTATTTATCCGGCCGGTGTTTTTGCGTTATTCTGCCGTATCGTTTTTGGCGCGCTCCTTTATGACGTAGCAAAGGACGGACTTGCAGACGATGATGTTTTAATGATAAGACAAACTTGAAAATGGCACAATGTGCAAACTGCACCATGGCCAAAAAAGAAAAAAATAATATGAAATGTTAAATCCTCTCACCGAGTTTATTTCTTCATGCCGTCCGGACGACCAGTCTCAAATAATAGAATACAAGATAAGTTTGACTGTACACAAAAAAAAATATTAGAAACACTATTAGGGCGTCTTGGGCTGGGTGTAAGTCTAAAACCTCAGGGCTTTCCCTGAACATTTTCACAATAGATTTTCTTTTTATTTTCACCATAGTTCATACTTACCTCAAAACTCAAATTATACATTGCAAGAAGGCAAAAGTAATACACTTTTAAAAGTTCAACACTTAAGTCTCATGTTCTTCCCCACTGCTGAAGTGGTCTATGGGCACGCTGGAAATTAAAAATCCTATCGTCCCGGCTAGAATTCTTAGTGGGAACGCTGGACCTTAAGAAAAGTAAAGCCCACTGTCCCCTCTTGTGGGGCTGTCAGTAGAGACTATCGACCCCACAGATGCAAGGAGTATACCCCCAAATGCCACATTCAACCTTACCATGATTATTCCTCGATTAGAATAGAAATACATCTATAAATCTATGTCCTAACAATTTTCGTACAGAGACAATGAAAATGCCAAAATCACAACGGACTGCGACCTTTTGACAAACTAGGCACTTGCTCTACTATAAATCCAGTTAAACACAGACAGGTACGTAATATAATTTGCATTATCCATTTGATCTAACCCCACATTAGTTGGCATCAATCCGTCGCGCCGGCTTATCCACTCTAATCCGACAAAGTCAGGTGAAGCGAAGGTCCGACTATGATACGTCAGCGCGATTTGGAATAGCCACCCTCTTTTATCGTATCTATATCTAGACCAACTTATTCCACACCTGTAATAACCAATATTAAACCTTATATAGTACAGATAGGGTTTATATGAGAGTCAAGAGCTAAGATTGTGTCTCGCTGGACGAATCAATTCAATAACATACGCGTTTGATATCGTCGTTCTACAATGTTACTCAAATGTCGACATTGTCTTATGATAGAATGCGAATTTAGGGATTAGATACCTCCAATACTACTACTGTCAGAGTTCGTCAGGCAGTCCAAGGGCCTCTGACATAGGTACCCTAACGACTGCTATCAAACAATGACTTAACTGACAGTATTTCAAAACCCCTAAATTACTGCTACCACACTAAACAAATCTCCAAAGTTTCTTAAATGTCTTTACAAAATCAAATTGTTTATTGTAAGTAGGTATGCAAAAAATCTACACTTTTACAAATCTCAAATAACATAGAGACAAATAAAAGATAAATCAAATATGATCAACTAAACTAATGAGTAACTGAGTATGCCTGAGATGAAAAAGGAAATTTCCCTTTCAAGTGCTGATTCATGGCTGAATCTCGCACAGGGAAAGGAAACTCCGTTATCTTTACCAGTGGTTTATAATATCTCTCCATAAATTTCAACACCCTAATACACATTAGCGCTCGTTGGGGCCACCGGACACAGGACGCCCGTCTCGTCACAAGTGGGGCCGGTTTTTGTCTGAAAACTTCGCTAATTTAGTTCTAGACCCAGTTTGGGCGAGCTGACGACTCGGCCGGGTTCTTGTCACTCGGCCTGGCAGAAGTGGCAGATCATCAATCACTGTTTAGTCGACGCGATAAATCCGACAATTCTAATTTGCTTCTTTGGATAAGTTATTTATTTATTTTGTTCATGTCACTCTTGACATTGTGGTGATCATGGTCATGGTGATGAGGTCATGTTAGTTGCGTAGTACCTACTTACGTTATTTTTTTGTATTTAAGTGGGTACTAGGAGCTATCCTAGTCAGGATAAAGATGTGACCAAATTGCATTTGTTATTGTGTGTGAACAAAATTAAATACTTTACCATACTTGGTACACCTGTATTCTTTCTAACTATATATTTGAGACAAACCGAGACAATTTTTGGGTGTCCTCATAATAAGCTTGGGGTGGTCAGAACTCATGATAAGTCGCATGGGACGACTGGTGTATGTCTCACTCCATGCGCCACCTATGTACAAGAAAGTAGACTTATTCAAGGTTTTAACGGATTTCTCATAGATGTCGCTATTTCTAAAGATATATTTTGATTTATTACTGTGGTTATAACAGATTTTCCTTGTCCTTGCTTGGATTTTCACAATCTTCCTCGACTTGAATAGATACACTCGATCAGCCCAACTAAAACATTAAAATTGAGGAAAGATTCTACTAGACCCACCTCTACTTTTCGACGTTTTCCTTCCAAAACTCCCAGAAAGCTCTAAAAATCTACCAGGTTACTGAATCGTGACGAATGCGGAATCAGAATATTTTTATTGTATAAATTGTGTACATAAATAAGCTATTGTTATTACAATGAGAAGTTTCAACAATTTGCCCATTTCGGGCGCAGACCTATCTAGATAAGACTTTAAAGTAACCCGTTCAAAAATCGAATAAAAAAATGTTTTATGAAAATTTCAAAAAGTAAGGTGAAGTGGTATTATTATAAAAACTGTAGCTGGTCCAATTAAAAAAAATACTGCTGTCTATGTCTAACTGACATGACAGTTGACAGTTTGTTATCCATCCGCTTGGCACCGTCTGATTGACTGCATTTTGTTTGACTGACTTGCTTGGGGCTTGGCGTTAATTTAATTTTATTGAATCGCGCGGCGGACAAGCGACCGGTCGTACACGTGGTTTTGGATTTTTTAATTAGTGTTAATAACTAACATTCCAAAAATGAAGGGAGACCAGAAAATCGACGTCCAGGCCCTCAAGGATATGGCGAACAAGTTGAGAATCGACAGCATTATTGCCACTAATAGTTCAAAATCCGGGTAAGTGGTCTAACCTTAAATGCCGCATTTCGCCGCTTCGTTGAAGGTCTAATGAAGGTTAGAAACGCATTTCAATCGAATAAGAAACCAATAAATCCTATTGAAAACTATTTTGAATCCAGATAAGTAGTATTAGGTTAATATTTTATTCACTTACAAAGTATACTTTAGTGATTTTGGTGTCATTATTTTTAAGTTAGCGGTACCGGATGCGCGAGGTCAACCTCACTCCGCTCGGCGTTGCTTGGCCTTTCATTTAATTAGCCCTTAGCACGGAATTTTTTCAACTAATTCAATTCAAAAAAAAATAATTTTTTGTTCCATGACTGACCGTGACCCTAATCACGTGACTATGTATCAACCGATCCTAGATCCAAAGCATCACAACCTAAAAACATTATGTCAGCATTATCGCATTGAATTACTACACTCCTGTAATGTCTGATTTCAATCTAGACTTTATCGCATTGTAGTAGAGTTCCTAATCGTTTAGCACAGATTGCCGACTAGTTATCAATAGATACTATAATGCTGACTCATGTTTGTTAAAATCACCTGTTTGGAATACTATGACAAGGTGTTAATTAAGCACACCCTGAAGCCAATAATTCATTAACATGTCTATAGCATACATCAATACTTTCGACTAGAACATTATTATTTTTTCACCCTTTTTGTGCAAGCAAAAGCTGTCTAATATTTAACACTGACTGCTGAGCCGGTTTTCTTGTCTAGCTACGGGTGCGGCTCTGCACACTCCATACTGTTTTCCCATACAACAAACACAACAGTTGTGTTTCCCGCACTCGCGGCTAGTTATGAAAAACACGACAATTGTGTTTTCAGCACTGAAAGTGATAATGAATAAATAATTATTATTATTTATATTAAACGTCTGTATATTTCGCTCATCATATAATGTTGTGACTAACAAAACTTTGCAAATAGCAAATAGGGCTTTAGCACCAATTACAAAAATGCCGCTCTGAGATTTGTTTTCTATCATCCAACTGCTGAGCACGGGTCTCCCCTCACTTTCGCAAGAAAGGTTAGGCCTTAAGCCACCATGGGGGCCCAATCCTGATTGGTCCGGATCCAGATTGAGATGTTAATCACGCTTATCGAGAAGTTAACATGTTCACTGCTGAAAACTCAACTGCTGTGTGCAGATACGTTACCGTAGTTAGACAAGAAAATCAGCTCAGCAGTCAAAGTGTTAAGACAACTTTCACACAGACAGTGTCTGAATATGAATCCACTGGTTATTCTATTACATATTTACTGAGATTGTTATTTGTGCAATTTATATGTTAGTAGCAGAGCCTTGCAGTTTCACCTGCACATAAAACCCAAAACATTTCCCTCCTATGAGCGGTAGGAGTAATAAGAATGATTTTAACTCCAATTTAACCTCTACTTGTCTTTAAATTTTGACCTGCCACATCAAATGACCTCATGAGATTGTGTAATGGCCTGTTATCAGCACCGCCTGAGGTATTCTCGGCGTGTTCCGATACACTGATAACACACAGAATGGTATTATGTAAAGTGGCCTTTAGTAGGATACACTACTGGCCATATATTAAGACTTAAAAAATTGGAAGTTAAATAAATTTCATATGGAAACCCTCATGCCTGAGAATTATTTCAGAGTTATTTGATTGACCAATCCGGACTGGGCCCCAGTGGTGGATTATGGCCTAATCCTCCTCACAAAAGTGAGGCCCGTGCTAAGCTGTGCCATGCAAGATTTTTTTATTCAATTTGGTTATATTTCTATTTTATATATTTTTTACCTCAGAAGGTGGTGTTGCTGCATTTATAGAATTAATCTAACTCATTTACATCATTATCCTCCGGTGAACTACTTATTTATTATTATTATTTATTTATTTGAGGTTTCTGTTTTGACTTGCATGTCTGGTTACAAAAAAATGATAACACTATTTTTGTTCTGTTCTTTCCTGCCCATTTAAACTATCTATGTTAATTAATTGTCTGTTGAGTCTAGACTATACTATTACAAGTAGGTATTGATGCTATTTCAAAATTTCATAATGACTACATGGCAACAGATGGGATCCTTATAAAATTTGTCATGGTTGAAGCTTTCTACCTTGTTTTTTTTTTATGTTACTAAGTAAAGAGACGAGCAAGTCGTTCACCTGATGGCAAGAGCCTCGCCTGCCCTTAACAGCTGCAGTTGCACCCATAACATGCCATAACAAAATCTTGTACAGCACACGTCCCCCTGAGACATTGGTCATAGTCTCATATGCTCAGTAATTTAGCTGGAAACAATGCCTACAGTATTTATCTTGCCTACAGTATTTATCTGAGAATATATTGTTTTTTTATAGAATTGGTGGTAGAATCAGTTAACTTTATGTGTACTCTCTTGTGGCCTTTCTGAATAAAGATTTTGTTACCGACGCATTTAGATCTTGGAATTGCTCAAATCTTTTGTGTTCATTAGGTGTCATCTGTTTATTATCCTTAACACTGTTTAACAAAGCATGCATTTTCCTTAATAGCAACTAATAGAAACAAGAACCTGTTACCTTGTAGGTATTAATTTTGTCAAGTATACAATTAATGAATATCCACAACTCTACTAAGATAACTCAAAATTACCAACCACCATTTCTGGTAGATAATGCTACTTAGCATTAGGTCCTTATACATTTTATTTGTGCACTAGAGTATAAATAAATTAATTCACTCATAGATAACATTAAATTACTGAGGTATCAGCAAGGCTATAACTTTCTGTCTGGAACCAGCAACTGTAACTGACTAATTATGCTTGCATAATTGCATACTAATTCATTTTGAATAGGTACAATAGGTTTGTTAGAAGACAAAAACAATATGTTAATCAAGAAGAAAAAATAAAGACATTTAAGTTCCACAATTCAATAGTCTATTAGAATCCGGAACACTTAAATTGCTATATATTGCTGCAGTAATATAAGACAACACTCCTCTATACAGAATGCTATCGAGCTATCACATCATTTGTGCTTATTTGGATGTCGTTGGTTCTTTGGCTTTGGTGTGGAACAACAGTCAAAGTAGAGAAAGTTATTGAAAATTGACAAATATTTCAATAAAAAAAAATTATTTTCTTTTTAATTTTGTACTGAGTACAAAACACACACACAGTACAGTTTTGTACAGCTGTACTATTGCTTTGTTTGTACTTCTTTGCTGTTTCATTATACCAAAGTCCTGAAAAAAATTTCAAAATTTTGCATAATCCTGTCAATATTGCCTACCGGGTTCACTGCTTTTAGGATGAACAATTGAATACTGAATGTGGCCTAAATATATTTTAATATTTCCGTGTTTTCAAAATCAGGCTTCTAACCACTAAACTAACTAAACTAACTTCTAAACTAACTAACCACTTGCACGGATATTCGATTTTCCACACATGTTCAATTGATATGTGTGATACTTCTGTGCATATAGAAATATATGTTTGTCGTACTCGCACCGATACTTTGTCGGCTGTGGCCAGTAGCATTCACACAAATATACTTCTAACTAACCACTGAATTCTGTCTATTCATATCTTCTTATTCAAGCTGAGGGTAGGTAACTTAGCCCTGGTAAAGCTTGCCCTTGAGTGCTTTGTGCATTTCCTCCTGCCACCCTAAATTAACTCCTTTTCTAATTATTTCAATCTATCAATTTATATCAATTTCTGAAGTCCTAATGTTGATTGGTATAACATTTTTGGCTTAAAGATAATCATAGATTGTCATAGTTGCAACTGTCTTCGGTTCGCCCACATATCTCGGTGATTTCTGACCATCTGGAAGACGCCAGCGATGAGATGTCTACCCCTTATCTCCGACTATCTCATGACTATCATTCTATTACTGCCCTAATCCATTTTCTGTCTTACCAAAATTAAATAACCCATCAATCTTCACTTCAGCCTTGCATTTGGTGTTCTCTCTACTCGATTTATACAAAATGTTTTATCCATCACCACTCTTTGATATTTATTGCTCTTCAAATTAGAACAGCTATTTTTACCGTGTCCGGATTTTAAGCTTAATGTTTCGGGTTTCTAGCTCAAAAGCCCGCGTTCCTGGATTATAGCAACAGTTACAGGGTTATCGTTAATGTATTTAACACAAGTTAAAGGCATAATTATGTACAATGTACATGCAGAGTTAATTTATTTCGTGAAATAAGTATAAGGGTTATTTACTAGACGCCACGCGCGTGCGTTGGTAGGCAAAAATATGCGTTCGCACAATGTGCAGACGCATTTTTTGCAGTGTTTTTTGTACCTACGTCATTCACGCGTATCAAGATGAACAGATGTCCCTCTTCGATGTTATTTTCGATGTGTTAAATGACATAGTCCCATGCCGAGTAGCGAATTGATCCCAGTGGGAAACTGATGCTAATAATAACTTATCGCTGCGGCTCGTAAGTTGTGATGTTTGATGCTGTCACAGAATAAATAGTTGATATATTTTTTTATTTGACTAAGTTAACTATATTCTCCAATGCAAAGTTCTCGATGTCGCTGTAACTGCTATGGCCAGGCGTAGCGCTTACCGTCAGATGAATGTCTTGCTTGTCCGACGATCTAGAGCGAGTCGCGGGGAGACGCCGGATGCAAACAGCTAGCGATCGCTCGCTGTGGTGTCCTATGGAGAGTCTTATGTTCAGCAGTGGACGTCTTCCGGCTGATTATAAATTATGCTTGTCTCGTTGTGAAGTAACTATAAAATTATGAATGATTCTGTTTCTCCACAGCCACCCGACATCATGCGCGTCCATGGCGGAGATCATGTCGGTGCTGTTCTTCCACACCATGCGGTACAAGGTGTCCGCGCCCCGGGACGCCTCCGCCGACAGATTCATTCTCTCCAAGGTGAGGATATGGGCTGTGTTACATCTTTACAGACATCGCTTGACTATGGATGTAGTAGTGAGGCGTACAGACATGTTTATGTGTGCATCGTGTCTGAAATCCTTAATGAATGCATAATGAGATATCTGAAATAATTTAAAAAAAACGGGAACAATTGTATTTTTTTAGGATTCAATAATTGCTTACGACGTCGTCCGTCGACGTAGACCAGCTCGACTGACTGGCTTCCATTAGAGTGTTACCACACCAATCGATTGATCGTCAATCGCTAGTAGAATATCAGCCGAAGCTGCCACATCAATCGCCCCATTGGTGTGGTAAGATAATTGACCTCATCAAAGAGACAATCGATATTCCCGTTCGATGGTTCAAGTTCGCTTCCTTCCCCAGGGCCACGCCGCCCCCATCCTGTACGCGGCGTGGGCGGAGGCGGGGCTGTTCCCCGTGGAGGAGCTGAAGGAGCTCCGCAAGCTGGAGTCGGACCTGGAGGGGCACCCCACGCCGAGACTCAGCTTCGTGGACGTCGGCACCGGCTCGCTCGGGCAGGGGCTCGCCGTCGCCGCCGGGATGGCCTACGTCGGGAAGTACTTCGACCAGGCGCCTTATAGGTAACTTATGTTTACTGGAGAATTCATATTTATTTTAAAAACAACAAAAAAATTAATGCCATAGTAGCCTTTGTCACACTCGTGATTATAACAAATCCAATGATGCCTTATTTATCAAATTCCATGAAACTGTTGAGGCTTTATACATAGGACAAATAACATACATAACCATCCTCTGGGTAATTGAATTGAAATTTGGCTTGCCTATCAAGTTACGGTGACAGCGAATTGATCTAATAATAGGAATCAAAGGTACAAAGTTACAAGAGTATTAAGCGAGAGAACATGTACATTGTCAGTCTATATTCGCCCACTGCTCACCGTAGGGCTCTCTCATTGAGCTAGGTCTTCAGATCTCCTCATCCAGAGAATATGTAAATGACTGTTGGCTCTCGGCAGGGTGTACTGCCTGGTGGGGGACGGGGAGGCGGCGGAGGGCAGCGTGTGGGAGTCGCTGCACTTCGCGTCGCACTACAAGCTGGACAACCTGGTCGTCATCTTCGACGTCAACCGCCTCGGACAGTCCGAGCCCACTTCGCTGCAGCACCAGGTCAGCTGCAACTGGGTTTACACACACACACACACAGTTCACTTACCACCTACTGAAATGAACACAAATACATATTGACCCATATCTGCCTACTTCTCAGCACAGGTCTCACCTCACCCCGATTTCATGCCATCAGCATTTATGTACCAATACGACTATTTATAGAACTTGACTCTCATTACTCCATCACATCAAAAAATATCCTTATCACACTAAGAGTTAATCAGCACAATATAAAAGCGACAGCACAGATGTACATTCTGTTGCATCGTAGACAAGTTGTGCTATATCAATGTTGTGCTTGATAACAGATAACAGCGAGATTGGTGCTGTTGTGAGAGAACATACATTGTGGTTATACACCATTATTTATTAATCACCAAACAAAAACAGCAATGTAGAAGAGGTAAGACATTGTAAAAGTGCAGTCAGAATTTTTATGACAAAGTTGTTTTATTCTAAAACGCATACCGGACACGCCGTACAAATAAGCTGATTTGATTATTAACTCATATAAATGACGTTTGTCGACGCGCTCAAGTGTGTGTAAGGACAAAATCATGCTACGCGACCAAACCACAAGACAACCCGCTAGAATGAAGGTTCATACAAACCATTTATCTATTACATTTGGGCGTGTAGTATTGACAGTCGGCGATTGCGGGGAAGCAGATCGCGCGGGGCAAACAGTGTCCATTCTGTATGTACTACTATATCTATTCTTTGGTCATAGTGACACGCTATACATACAATAAAAAACAAAACATTAGACCACATGACGTCACAAATTCAATCACCACATTTCTCTCCCCAGCTGGAAATATACGACGCACGACTCAAAGCCTTCGGGTTCAACTCCGTGGTGGTGGACGGGCACGACGTGTCGGAGTTGGTGAAGGCGCTGGACGGTGCGGCTTCCACTGCGGGGAAGCCCACGGCGCTCATCGCCAAGACCTTCAAGGGGAGGGGATTCCCCGGGATTGAGGATCAGGAGAACTGGCATGGGAAGGCGCTGGGTGCTACGGGAACTAAAATCATCGAGGTAACTTATCTTCTATTTGTAACTCCGAGATTAGTAAGCCATTTACTGCACAGAATCGCATTAAGGCAAGTAGAAGTGTACTCAACCGAGTAACATTTAAACACGTTAACTGAAGTACTCCACTCAAGACTAGTATAATGTAAACACGCTTTAAGGCGTCGCGCGATGCCACCATTTATTATCTAACAAAATTAGCTAAAGCGTGTACATTTTACGTTCTTTCTTGGGTTCGATGGCTGATACCAACCATCTCTCTGTCTCTCATTGCATAGTTGTCTGGAAAAGTTCGCTCTAAGTGATAAGACTGCCCTCTGTGACACTAATTGAAAACTTCGTTTTGTTCTAGTTTATTTGTTCTATGTTGTTTCAATAAAGAGTTTATCTATATATCTACTTTCACATCCCTCTATGCGTTCCTGTTTATGTTTGAAACGTTTGATCTCAAGGAAAGCTCGGTGGGGAACCTGTCGCCCGCAGTGATTGAATGACAATGCGAGCACCAACTTGAGCGACACCCGTTTCTTCCAGCACATCCAATCTCAGATCAAGAACAATTCGTTGTCCCTGGTCCCTCGGGCGCCGCTGGCGGAGGCGCCGCGGGTGCACCTGGCCGACGTCACCCTGTCCACGCCGCCGGCATACAAGGCGGGGGACACGGTCGCTACGCGCCTCGCCTACGGAACGGCGCTGAAGAAGATCGCCGACACCAACCAGCGGTGAGTTCGACCGATCCACCTATTCATCCATCAGGCGTCCCACGTAATAACAATAAAGTTTATATAAAACAATAATAATAAATGATTTTGATGCAAATCTTTCCCACGTGCGAGAATCGAACCCTAAACATCGCAATTCGTAATCGACATCCTCGACGGACGTTGCGGACATCGTCCGCTACATTTGGTGATGCGGATTCAGGTCATGGAAGCGTCGTCCCAATGGGGAGGTCCCAGACCATCATATCTCCGATATGACACTGCCAATCTCATAAATCTACACGGAACCTAAACGTACGATATTTTACTGCTGAGCGTACGGATGTTTGTGACTCTTTCACGCAAAAAAAATGTGAACGAATTTGAATGAAATTTGGCACACAGATAGTTTATTAACTGTATTACCACATAGGATACTTTTTATCCCGTGAATACGGGTGAAACCGCGGGGCGTAGTTAGTATAATTTTAATTATATAGTACATAGTAGTATAAATTAAAATAATTGATATTATCTTCCAGTGTGATCGCCCTGGACGGTGACACCAAGAACTCTACCTTCAGCGACAAACTGCGCAACGCATACCCGGACAGGTGAGGACATAGGCCCCTGAATACTCCCTAGTTACAAGGGAACAAATGACACTGTATTTTACAAGCTTTTCTACAAATGACACTGTATTTTACAAGCTTTCATACACATGATACTGTATTTTAAAAGCTTTTATTAAACTTGCAATATTTGTATTTGACATTTAATTTTATTTGGCATGCCTGTGAAATTCTGACAATACAATATTTTGGTGACAGTGAGCTGATCTGACGATGGAGACGGAAGGTAGACAACGGAACTCTTCAGTAACTTACAATAATTTGATGGTGTTTGGACTCATTTTGATCAGCTTGCAGTATCAAATACGTATTTTATAATAGCTTGGCTGGAAAAATATTTCTTTGACAATATTTTTTTTTTTTACGCTCTAGTCTTATTATTTAGCTGTGTGCTTCCAGTAGCGCATGGCATGTGACGTAGTGCCACAGGATACAGTTTGTCGTACTCACGCGGTACAGGTTGGCCGATGTGGGCAGTAGCAAACGCACATTTGTATTTAACACTTTATTTTATAACAAGCTGTTCATTAGCTGACATTTCTTTTATATTCGTATTTATTTTATTTTATAATATGGACACTTTAGTGGCAAAACCAAATAGTCTACGTCGATAGTTCATTGAAGTGAATAGAAAAAGCAATTGTAAAAAGAATGCAGCAGAAGTGGAAAAGGATAAATATAAAATAAACAAAAAAAATTAAAGCAGCCGAAGAAAAAGCTAACAGCCATTTACTTTATCGTTTATTAATAACTCATCTTTTACTAATCTGTCTTTAATGTCATCTATAGCATTGCACGAGTGAAACTAAATATTTAGCAGTGAAAACCGCATAGCATCTGGTTCAGCAGTTTTGTATGTAATGTGAAAACAAACGGACAGACACTATTTAAAAATTGTTATATTCAGCACCCTATTTTATGTCCTCTATATCATATTTTTTTAATATATTTTGTAGACTTTGCCTTCTATTGTTCAATAGTATAGATTTTTTTTATAGATATAGTTGTGTAGTATACAAAGATAAGGGTCAGCGCAAACGAATGGAGTTTGATGATGCGACTAATTTAGCAAGAATTTGAATTCAATTTAATTTGCTTCTACATATGACTGTAATTAGTTTAGCGAAAGAAACTACTGTAGGCCTCTTTCTTACTCTTCCGTCCGTCTGCGCTAGCCCTTAAGGTGGTCCCCCACTAACCCGGCCGGTCCGCAGGTACATCGAGTGCTTCATCGCGGAGCAGAACCTGGTGGGCGTGGCCACCGGTGCCGCCTGCCGCGACCGCGCCATCGTCTTCGCCTCCACCTTCGCCGCCTTCTTCACGCGCACCTTTGACCAGGTCGGTCCGCTGATAGTCACCGCTTCTCCGATATCAACTAATAAAAACTCTAGATGAATATGCAATTTATAGCTCTGGCCGTCAACTCTTATAAGCTGGCGTGACGCTTACCATTAAATGAACGACGGGTTGTACCTATAATTCACATAAATATTGGCTATTTGCGAATATCGAACCCTCACGCTATCGCAGTCGACTAATAACTGAATAACGTCACGGACAATATTATGTCCCATTGTCCGCTATGTTTGGTGAAACTGATCCCGGTCACGGCACCACGACGCCATCCATCGGGCGAGATGGTACCGAAGCCTCTACTTGTATTTCACCGCTTAGCCTATGCACTTACGTAACGTATATGCCGCCAGAATGTGCGCTTTAAAGTAGCGTTCTACATTTGATAACTCGCCCGAGTCAGTCTCGTGAGTCGCGATGCTCGGAAGTCTACCTTAAGGGTACGGTTAAACTGCGCATGTTAGCGTGAGCCAAGTCAGCCATTTCTCTTGAAGTCGATTAACCTTTCTTCTGCTTTTAGATCCGCATGGGGGCCATCAGCCAGTCCAACATCAACCTGGTGGGGTCCCACTGCGGCGTCTCCATCGGCGAGGACGGGCCCTCGCAGATGGGCCTCGAGGACATCGCGCTGTTCCGCGCCGTGCCCACCGCCACAGTCTTCTACCCCTCGTGAGTACCTGGACTGCATCATCGCAGTCCGTCTGACTGCTCCTGTCGCTGCCATGTTTCTATCAACACCATTCACCTCAAGCACAACGGTTTAAACATAGACACGAAAAATTAATAGCCGTTTTAGTGAGGGAACAATCGGACACATTACATACACATCTCATCAACCCAATTTACTCTTTATTTTTATTTGACTGAGTGACGAGACGAGTAAGTCTTTCACCTGATGGTAAGCGCTTCGCTTGCTCATGACAGTTACAGTGCCACCCAGACCTTTGCATTGCATAATCCTGCGCGGCACTGCACTGCGCTCGGACCCTGAGCCATCGGTTCTAAAGACTCATATGCTCAGTAATTTCGCTGGAAACATGGCACCCCCTCCGCCACCGGGGTGACAGAGAGTGGCCACTAGTGGCGGTAGTGGCGGGTGGCGCCCGGGGCTCCCGAGGGCCCCCGGCGCCCCGGCCTGCAGTGACGGCCCGGCCCCACAGCGACGCCGTGTCGGCGGAGCGCGCCGTGGAGCTGGCGGCCAACACGAAGGGCATCTGCTACATCCGCACCTCGCGCCCCGAGACCGCCATCCTCTACCGGAACGACGAGGTCTTCAAGGTACCACATATTTTCTATTTAATTGCGTCGCAGTTTGGCCGTATAGCCACTGTAATTTTTTTTATATTATATATCATGTTGTTTTGCAAAATAGTCAAAACGTTGAGTCCCAAGCGATCGAATAGTCTGCACGTCCACTGATCCCCTTATTACATGCAAAAGGGATTTCTGCCCTGCCTGAATGAGCCCTAAACTTAAGCTTCCACCTTCACGTTGCAAAAATTTAAAAGCTGGAAATAGTGTTGCTTTGAATTCAACTGCGTGTTTGGTAGTCGCATCGTCGTTTATCTTAGTACGTTTTGATATTGCACAACATTAAAAAAGCTGTCCATGTGTAGTTGTTACATATTTACAAAATACTTTATCAATATGTATGGAAAATGTACAAAAATCAAATTACTTGTGCTTTATACTTAGGTTATTCTGTTTAATCATAGAATGTTTAGTTTGTGACGTGTTTAGTTCACAGGATTTCCTATCTGCTTAAATATACAGTTCATAGAATGTCCAATTCGCGAAATATCCAATTCGTAAAATTGTCACTCGCCACCGACCGACGTCAACGACCTCTATCAGTATATTGCACTATTTCCAGCTTAAAGCTTTGTATTGAGATACTCTTTAATTTTATATTAGAATTATTTTCGCACTAGACGTATTATTTAGCTGTGTGCTTCCAGTAGCGCATGGCATGTGACGTAGTGCCACAGGATACAGTTTGTCGTACTCACGCGGTACAGGTTGGCCGATGTGGGCAGTAGCAAACGCACATTTGTATTCATACATACATACATACACACATATATTATGTTCCTTTATATAACATGACAAATATTTATTGCTTCTGAACCCTGGAAGATATCAAAGTAAAACACACATATATTTAAGACAAAATTTCTGTTTCCGTCTGAAATCCATTGAGCCATCTCGGAGCCTATTCAAGATAAATATTCAGTTAGACAAACAAATACTTATGCTAGAAATATTTATAATTTGGCATCGCAAAAATATAGCAGTTTCCAATTAAATTTTGGTATTTATGTAGTTTGAAATCTCAGACAGACACTTTAATTTTATTATTGGTAGAAAGTCAAATGAGGTTTTCCATACTTGGTTTTTATCTCGCTCACACATCTCACTTTACTGTTTATTTCACTAACGTTAAAAAACTCCTAAATCTGATGCTTTAGGATATTTTTTATACAAATTGTAAATTTATTTATACTTTAGCACATAAATATTATGCGCAAGGGAGGACTTAATGGCAAGTAGTATTTTCGTCCAGTCACCTGGGAGGTGCAATTAAAATGGAACCCCTGTGAAACATTAGTTTTTAGGGGTTTTGCTCTCTATTGTCATTACGTTCCAGTTTCCATGTGTGTGATGAATTAACGATTTATAGGTAAACACTCGTGTTCCGTTCTCAGGTGGGAGAGTCTAAGATAGTCCGGCAATCCGCGGAGGATAAAGTGCTATTGATCGGCGCCGGCGTCACGCTGCACGAGGCGCTCGCCGCCGCCGACCTGCTCAAGGCGCAAGGTACGGAGCCCCTTCGCACTACACTGCACACTACACCACTGACTGGAGGAGATCGCACTAGAACAGACCGGATCGGACTCCAGGGCCGAACTCAATATGGGTGAAATATCGAGAAAGGACCGACAAACGTTGACCCACACAAGAGATCCTCGGGCGGCTCTATGAACATTTTTAATCTTAAGCCGGCGCTTTCTTTGTATGACAAACCGCCCACGGCGGGCGCAGCTAACGCGTGCGTTCCTTGCAGGCGTGGAGGCGCGCGTGCTGGACCCCTTCACCGTGAAGCCGCTGGACGAGCGCGGCGTGCGGCGCCACGCGCGTGCCGCCGCCCGCGTGCTCGTCGTGGAGGACCACTACCAGGCCGGTGAGTGCGCGCTCGGGCCCGAGGAGCCGGTAGTCATATACAAAATATACTTTAATCTTATTGTAATTTAACCTGGACTAACCCGTTGCTCGTCTAACTAAATGCATGACACTCGAGGAGTTAAAGAGAATTTGATTGTCATTCCAGGCGGACTCGGCGAGGCGGTGCTGTCGGCCCTGGCCCTCGAGCGAGACGTCATCGTGAAGCACCTCTACATCCGCGAGGTGCCGCGCTCCGGGCCCCCCGCCGCCCTACTCGACAAGTACGGCATCTCCGCACCCCACATCGCCGCCGCAGCCATCGAGCTGCTGAAGGCCTAGGGGGGACCAAGATTATGCACACTTGTTACGTGATACTATGTTCTATTTCACGAAGACCGCTGGATCTAAGGCGTAGGGACGGTATAAACATTCTTTAACGTGCTTTTTTCATTCGTAAAGATCGTCAGCGCAGTCGCGTGCGTTGAAACCTCATTTTTCACGTCGGATGGTAGTCGCGTCGCGCCGAGACATTACCTCGTGGCGAAGCCCTCCAGACTAGTCTACGTAGTGTTGCAATCGTAGATGTCGAACGTCGCGAGCTTACACACCCTAAAACGATACGCAAGTAAACAATCCCAGGATCGTGGAACGGATTTCGTGAAATAGAACAGGAACGCTCTAGGGTTGTCCCTAAAATACTTATACGTGGCAACCCTTAGCTTACATATCGCACAAAATCGACTGAGACCATAGACCAAAATGTTTAGAACATTCCTAACTTGATCCGGACATTCATTCCTAATCTATGGTATCTGTTTTATCACAGTTTGTTTTTTAAATTAGTTCCTAAGAACGTAAGACAGGAAATCGTTATTCTACCAATTATAGAAGGTTGTCTGTTGAACATTACTGTAGATCTATATCGCAAATTTGCGACCAGAACATTGTTATGTTGAACTTGAGATTCTGGTCGCAAATGAACGAAATTAGCGTTTGTTAGATATATTCTTGTTGAAATGTTGTAACTCGTTGCCTTTTCCTTGATATAAGGCTGAAAGTGGTTTTTGGATGGATTTTGAAGGGTTAGTTGTAAGATTTATTTTTATTATATACCGCTATTGCGATTACATGCTGTATCTCTTTGAATCATAGACAGAGATATGATAAATGCCTTACGAAAAGTTATATACAAAAGGTCGATCCGACCCGTAGTCCTTTATATAAATCGAAGCTCAAAGTTTCGAGGCTTCCTGTTGTTTACTGTTAAATCAGACACAAAATGATTTGGTTAAATATTTAATTGGTACTTTACATTCCTGTTGATTGCATTTTTTTATTTCATTGTTTTTTATCACTGCACCAGTGTTTTGTGAAATAAAATTTATTTGAGTATAAACAATTTGTTTCAATAACATTACAAAACATTAATATATTAAACAGTTTTCTGTTTAGTTAATAACAAACTAAAACTTAAAGTAATGACTAGATATCTCATTGTTTTTATTATGTACAGTAGCTTTCTAATCGATTCTGCTTATATACTTAGATTAAAGTTAGAGGCGTCGAATGACTAGCTTTGTTAGTACATTAAATAAACTGTTCAATTAAAATTTACGTCTCTTCAGGTTTTAGACACTAGATGGACAGACGTGGCTTATCTTAGTTTTGACTGAAGGCCTACGCAGACGAGGGACTTTTGTCCGGGGTACTTTTTTCTGTCAAAATTATAATCCACTTACAGATGCGTCGAATAACGCGCGAGGGACTTAAAGTGCCGTGGACATAAGGGATTTGCCTACAGAAATCTTCAGGGTTTTTCTCCTCCGGGGATATAAGTCTCTTGTCTACACAGGCCTTTAAAGTAGGACTTCATTTATTCACTTGAATTGTAGACAACAGTAGGTAACCTTGTGATTATTATAAAAATACAAAACGAAAAACATTCACACCAACAAAGCAATGGTACGCATTAGGTACATTATGTATTAACTGGTCTCGGACGGAAGGCGAACACACACACCACAGTTAAATCTCACTTGACACAATTTAAATGCATTATTTGGCCACTTCTTGTAATACTTTCATATAAACGCAACCAACGCTAGCTGCAATGTGCAATGTGCGGTTAGTAGCGTTTATGTGAAAGGTATATTATTATAGCCGCCTAGTTCATTTTATTATTACACCCACACATCCGCTCTAATCATAATTGTGCTTAAAATTATTTATTTATCCCTAAACACGTTATTTTTCAGAACAACACTATAATTTTTATTTCTTCATAGAAGACAAGTATTTATAGTTCATGCTATCGTTGAGCTAACGTCAGATACTGTTCGGTAATTTTGGAGACATTTATTCGAGTTCTTTGGTCTTTTGCTAGCGAGGGGCGGAGTCACCCCCACTCGCCCGCCGCGGCGCCGTCGGAGGCCGGCGGCGGCGGCGGGGGCTCCGGCGCCGCCTGCACCGCCGGCCTCTCCTCTAACTCTCCCGGAAGGTAGTCCTTCCAACTCCTAAACAGATATCTGGTAAACTTCCTGAGCTGCCGGAACTTGCAGTACGTCGCCCCCTCCGCCGACTGCAGCTGCTGCGTCTGAATTAGGAATCCCTTCTCCTTAAACGTCTGTTCCAACTTCTCCCTCTGCAGACTCTTTCTGGATTTCCTCTTCTTTTTGCTCAAGTCCTCTTTGAGAGCTTGGCTGTCTTTCGGTTGCGACGCCGAAGGTTCGCCGGCCGCCAGTTGCCTCTGCGCCGCGTCCCTCTGCAGGTACTCGTATCCCTTGTTGCCCTTGTTCCCCGTGCCGCTGTAGTACCGGAAGTTCCCTCCCGAGTCCACGGAGAGCATCTTCTTCTCCTGCAGCGAAGGTTTCGAACCACCCGTGAACTTGAATTTGCAGATGCTGACTTCGGTAGTGGGTGTGGTGGAGTTGGTCTTGGTCGGCATCGGAGGGATGAATATCGCCGACCGTTTTCTCTTGACGGGTCCTTGCGCCGGGTTGGGAGAGGTCCTCTTCATTTTTTGTTCGGGGCTCTTCTTTGAGTCTTCGACTTGCTTGATCATTTTAGGGTCGAGTAGTTCCGAGATCTGTTTGAGCACCAGTTTGTTTTTGGTCTCGTCTACGGAAGAGGCTTCGGTGGAGATACTTTCCGTTATGCTGTTTGGCGTGGAAGGGGTTCGGTTCGGCTCGTCAGTGGCGAACGGCAGCTGGCTCGCCGCCGCTAGCCTCTGGTAGTAGAGCAGCTGCGTCTGCAGCGCCAGGGGGTGCATGTACACCCCGGCGTTGGGCCAGTACACGTAGCCGGGGAACTTGCCGTCCCCGTCCGGGCTGGGCGAGCACTGCGCGGGCTCGGACAGCGCGGGGGAGCCCCGCGCCGCCCGCGACACTTCGGGGGAGCTACTCGCCGTCATGGGCAGGAAATTCGTATTCCTCTGAATCACGGATATGGCGTTGGGTTGCTCAGATTTGTTAGTACCGGGGCTCTCCGGTTCTTCAGTCTTTACTTCAGGTAACGATGTGTAGATGTTTCCAAACTTCTTCTGGATCTGTATCTTCAAGTCGTGCAGATCTCGTATGCACAAGTTGAGAGGTTCGTCGTCGCTGTGCAGCGGACCGGCGATCGTCGGCGGAGCCTCCGGCATCGGCTCGTCGGGGCTGTTGAACCTCGGCGGAGAGAGGTTCTCCAATCTCCTCTTGTTCTCCTGCGATAACTTCCTTTCCAGTAAACTTGAGATTATCTTATTCTGCAAGTCTGTTTTCGGTGTGGTGGCGGGTAGGCTGTCGCGGAAGGGCGGACACGCGGCGAGGGGGGCGAGGCGCTCCGGCGGAGGCTGGCCGGGGACCACGGTGCCATAGTTCTCGTAGATGAGGTGGCAGATGTCGGCCTTCTTCGGCTTGCGGCCCCTCCTCGGCTTCGAGTTGTTCAGCGTCATCTCCCCCATGTACGGCAAGTCGTCGTACGTGACGATCTTGCTCGGCGCTATCGCGGGGTGTTTCTTTTTCTTCTCCTCGGGCCTGGTGGGCGTTTTCGTCGCCATGTTTAGAGCGTTCGGGGCGGTCACTGTTTCATTCTGAAGACTCGCGAGCCTCTGCGCCCAGATTTTGAAGGTTTCGTTGGTGATATTGTTGACGTCAAAATTGGGTTCCGCTTTAGGTTTCTCTGGCTTGGTCGGCTTCTGCTGCGCCTGTCTCGCGTTGGCCTTCTGCAAGCTCTGCTCGTAGTGGTCGAGGTACTCCTGGGGCAGCGCCTGGTGGTGGAACTTGAGCTTCCATCGATTCTTCTGCCTGTTCCGCGAGTGTTTTTGTTTGGCTGGCTCTGATTTTTCTGCGTTGAGCCGTTCTTTACTCGCAGACAGCAGTTGCTGGCGCAGCAGCTCTTTGTTTTCGGACCTGAAATGAGACGAATTTAAATTTAAACGAATTTAATTAATTATTCTGTAGTACCTACCTAAATGGAGAAATTCTTGTACTATAGAAATGTCTTTGCCAGTCGGTTGGTCGAAAATATATTTATGTGCAACTGATGAAAAGTAACTACGAATTAAAAGTTGATCTTTGGCACGAATTGTTTTGTTGGAATAATCAATAAAACATGTATGAAAACAAGCTGTTCATTAGGCTATAATATTAAGTTCTGTACTGTACTTTATAATATTAAGTACATACCTGGTGGTGGTGTTGATTTGCGGGGCAAGTAGGGAGGGCGCGGGCGGGGGGGCGGGGCACACGTCACCGCACGCCGCTCGCCGCATCACTTCTGAAACAAACACACAAGGGTTTGTTAGAAACACCCTCGGGTCATTCCAGTGTTGTTGACGATATGGGAGCGACGCAGGATAAATCTGGATTGACCAGTATCTACCACCCACGGAAATACCCTTAAAGCCAGAGCTAAATAAATAACGATTACTTACAAAGATCCCAACCCCTAACTAGGATTCGCTGTGCCTAGGGAATTAGGAACTACGAGGACTTGTGGGTTGACATGAGCTGAAGATGAGAGGACAAGTTATGGTATTATATCCACAAGTAAATTTGACGATATCGATTCGAGAATTGCAAGGAGTTTTTTTCATTAAACATCCATTTTATTTAAGTCCGTTCACGAGATTTATTGCCTCATTCAGAGTGTGTGCCAAGTACCTACGGTTTATTTTTGATTGTAAAAGTTAAAATAATATTCTTCCGACGGCTTCATCATTTTAATAACCTCTAACTAAAGTTAAAAAAGGTAGTTCCAAAAATATCATACCTCGCTAGAGAGGTTAAAGTTACTAAGTCGGTTAGAAGTTCTGTATTTCTTGTTTTTTAAATGATATGGTGTTATTATTCTTTAAAGTTAGTAGAGGTAAACGACCGCTGCACGATACACTAAATCATAAGTGATGGTTTGTTTACGATACGTCAGGCTCGACGGTTGAATAACGCGCAATCTGATTGTACGGCTGGCATACCGACCGCCAAACATACCGCCTGACTCACGCACGTGGCGTGTCCTCGCCTCGGAAAGGAAACCGCTACACCGCGGGAAATAAGTGTAATAGGTAATAGGTACAATGCGTGAAAACCGCTCAGAATCCGGGATGCAATACCTAGATGATGCTTACCGGGTAGATGTATTGATACCTGCCTACGTAACTAAGCAATCAATGTAGAAATCAGAGTACCTAACTATTGCTCCTCTGGCTTAAGGGAACTTCCCGATCTAGCATGTTTTTTTAGTCATTTATACATATAAATTGGTTACATTGGTTATGCCGTATTAATTAATTAAGTAAATAAATAAATAAATAAAAACAGTTCAGATTTAACTTGAAATATTGACCATTTTGGTTAGAATAGCAGCTATCCTCACGAGGAGTCACTAGCTAAACCCAGCGCCGCAAAAGTTTTAATTTCAGCAGTGACGTCACCGATGATGATAGTATGAAGTTTAGACCGTTCACATACACTCCACGCTTTGTGTGGATTTGCTGCATCCGGAAAGGAAGAACGGAATTCGAATCGGATTTTCCAGTGCATGTGACAGGCCTTTTCGCCTGGAGAACAGAACGGGGCATCCGACAATGATCTCGGTCCCGCGTGAAACCCGAGCGGCTCCCGAAATACACGAGTCCGCGAAAGGCGTGCGCCGCCAGCGCCACCAGCGCGGCTGCACCATTTCGCAACACCTGACCTGCCTCTTGGGTATGCTTACGCGTTTCCACTCTCAAGTGGGCTTGGAGTGGATGACCTCAATGTAGAATTGGAAGAGAGTCCCGAAATACAGTCATGTTATGGCCAAAAATCTTACAAGAAAGAAATAATTAGTGAAGAAAGAAATATGGTCATTCCAATCATGCGAATACAACCCATAAAATATCTAAAAAACGCTGTAGAGCTTTAAGCAGTTTAGCTACCATAATCCAACGAAATAATAACGGAAATTCAATTCAATCGGCAACAGAATTCAGTAAAACTTACTTAATTGATTGGGGTAATCAGGCAGCGTAGGTACCTACATCAATGGCAGCTCACGACAATCTGATCGACTCCGAAGCACCCATTTATCGAAGTTATATTATAGCCCTGGCGCGACTCCAACGAAAATATTCTCAACACCCATACATATTGGTGTCGCAAACCTATTGATGGGTGTTCTCATCAACAGCGTGTCTTCGGTGGCTATTTTGTATACGATGGGATTTATGACGATGACAATGTTACAGTTAAAAAAAGTGAAATGTGGACAGTTACGGTAAGTATTAGACAGATTTTCCCTTCGACGGGTAAACGTTAACGCAGAGCTGTCGCTCCTACGTGCAATATCTGTATCTAGCTACCTACTTACATCTCATTAGAGAGTCGTTAATTTCGCTAACTCGGACACCCTGTTTAATATAAAGCATATCTACCTACTAGGTATACAGGGTGTCTTAACATCTGAAAAAATGATAAAATGTAGGGAGGTTGCACCTAGCTAATGTAACATTTACCTAAATTATTTGAATTGTAGCTCGTATAACATTAGAAATAAAGTTGAAAGTAGCACTCGAAGTTGTCCACAGCCAGCACTTATCCAAATACCTACTTAGAAGTACCGTTTAGTTGATCCATTGTACAATTTGTACACCAACACAGTACCACAGAATAAACAATACAGTACGTTAAGAAACGATCATCTTTTTGCCATTTAAGGTAGGACAGATGAGCTGGTCGTCGCTATAAATATACCATGATTTATGAACTAAGTAGGAAGTCACAGCTTATAGTAACTTGTATTGTTTGTGCATCAGTTTGTTATAATACCAATTAATAATTACGCCATATAAGGTAAAACCCACTCGACGTTTAAAATACTATTTGAAGCGACGATAATGATGTGTATTATTATTACATATAATATACATACATACCTGCTCACGTCATAATGTATATATATCGCGATAACATATTTTTTCACAATATTATTGTATTCAAAGCATTGATAAAATTAGTTATCAAAACAACGAGTACGGCTAGAAATGCCAGACTCATTCGGATATATAATAACTAAAACTATAAGTCCTTGTGAATACACATAGCGATACGTACCGACATTATTTCGGAAAAATTAAGTATCCCGAGCTTGCAATATTTTGAAACACCCATATTATGAACGATGTAAGTAAAAGTCAATTACAGCACCATTACAATTGACCTGCGCACGCGCCCGTCGTGTTACGTAGAGAGGCGCTTGGCGCGTGGCCAGCGGCCGCTCCCGTGACGTCGGCCGGCGTGTGCGAGCGGAGGAACTGGGCTAATAGGTGATTACATTAGGAGATCTACTTCGTATTTGGGAGAAAGCACTTTTGGCATAAATTAGATGTAAACGGCAACGGAAGGAATACGTTTCACGAGTCATTTTATCGTGAAGAAACGCACATGCCCGAGAATCATTTCGGAGTTGTGTGTACAGCCTAAATCTACTCACGAAAGTGAGGTAAGGCCTGTGTTCAGCAGTGCTCTGATAGGTTCTGATGATGAATTTTATAAAACTACTTATGTCCTGAGACAAAATGAACCCTAAACGGCAAGTCAGAGAAAAGGTCCGCGGCGGGCGTGCGGGACTGAACCCTTTTTCATACAAAATGTATCAAAGAGAAAACGCCGCGTTGAATTGATCTATCTTTCGCGTAATAATACAATTACATACATATAATTGCCATATATGGCATTGAAACTATTTTCATTTGGAACGAGATCAAAAAAGTGGAACCGGAAAAGAGATTGCAGTATGAAAGGTCGTTTGAGCGCTTTTTTCAGTAGTTTATAAATACAAATAACAATTTGTCGCATGCTCAGGGTGACATAGATAAATTGATGAGCACGGCGACGCATTTTCGCCTTGAGTGCTTTCCTGTTTACGAACCAAGAAAATATTTTTAACTTCAAATTAATCTAGGACTTTATCCTTAACGTCTAAAATAATTTGAAACGTCAAATGTAGAGCTTTACAAAGGTACTTACTTAGCCCAGTTATCATTACCGACTCATGATCTCTTGAATTTTATTATGGCACGTAAATAGATTAATATACTACTCAACAGCACCAATTAATACGATTGTGTCCAATTAATAATGGACACGGATGACTACTGCTAATTACCTATATAATATTATTGTATGAAGAGTTAAAATTATAACCTTATAATGAATTGTCTTAATTAACTACCTACCACGTTATTTTGGTGAGAAAGTTATTATATTAGGAAGCGAAAAAATAAACATAAACAAGGAATTAACCAAACTCCATTAAAATTATGGCAATAAATAAGTCCCATATCTGTTAATCACCTTAATTCCTTATGACGCTGGACCAAATAAGTCGATTACTCAATAAGCATCGAAAATGACGCAGATTGTCAACAAATTAGGGATTTTAACGACCTATAATTTGTAAAAGGAGAATATTATATCGATGGCTTCCCAAAACTCCGCGTGTAGGCCCCGGTAGGGTCGCCGCCTATTAATTCAAGACAAACGATCGACAGAAAGGGAATGTTAATAGCGGCCGTATAAGGCCTACAGTGAACAGAATGAATCATAAAGGCGTAGGAGATACGCCATATAAATTGCGCTTCTGGTATTGTACCGAAATAAAGGAGAATCCGAACAAATCTTTATGGAATTTACTTTACATAACAGTTGTGGATCGGTTGTTTATAATTTATAAGGCGAACGATGAGTTTCTATTGGTTTTACGAGTGTGTTAATGGATTATGGCGGTGATAATTACATCGGTGGTTAAATGGAGCCCATCTCGAGTGGAGAGTTCATTAGGAGGTAGTTGAGAGGTTAAGATAGAGGGATTAGAGGGCTAGACAAGTACCGAACAATATGCTTGTTAGTGTCGTTTATTGCCTCAATTGCAATTGTTACTTTCCATTAGATAAGAAAGGGTAGTATCATTGTATTTTGAGAATCATGTCATTAATAAGATAATATAGAAATATATAGTTTTAATTCCGCCTAAGTTTATTTATTTATTTATTTCAATATACAGTATCTTAACGGGTGTTTCCAAAGCGACACCGTACTTACATGTAACTAAGAACCAATACATTTAAGGGCAACATCCGTAAATGTCACTAAAGAACATGTAAAAATGTAATGTAATGTTGTCTGATGAATGTATGATAGGACTTACTATATATTTCTATATTATCTTATTGATTATGGATTTCCGCAAAATAACGCCTGATTCAATTAACTATTAACAATCATGTCATTACTTACGGAAGACCGTCTTCCAACGACGTAATGCTTTATTTGGGATTATTCCAGAAATCCCCTTAAATAATCCCCTGCGGAGGGAATTTATCGACTTTTTGTGCCGGGAGGGGATTTATTTATTTATTTTAAGGTGTTTTCTGTTGAGTGGAGACATTTAAAGATCTCCATAGAAATTACCGCTGGCTCCGGGTGACATTGACGAGTGTCAAATATGCCCACCGCACAGCTTCCCAAATCATCGAGATCCAATCTGAATGTTGTTGTGGTTTATTCAACGAGACCTTTCGTGTCTCAAACTCTGTTGTTTTAACAAGTAGGCCATGTTTGCTGACTCCTAGTTAGAGATTGTGAGAAACACGCAAATTAGCTCCCTAAACAGCGTCACCTCGATCTGTCCATAAACGCTGGCGATAACAGAAAGCGCCTCGATTGGTGTTTGCCTAAACAACGGTTTGTGAGTAATCACAGATGTTTGAAATGTTTCGATATAAGGAAGTTACAACAGTTTACATGCACGGTTTACCGCGTGTGAATGAATTGATTTGGATGGATAGGTCCAGGAGTTTCATTGAGCTTGTTATCTGCTTCAGGTTATATGTGGTGATACCAAATTGGTGAGCCAGTTCATCCGCCACAGGCATAGATGTCCACCCGGTTACCACCCGGCCTATCGCCGGGACAAGATAATGAATGCCCCATCTTGCCCACCTTAGCAGGGGACAGCTCACAGGGTTGTTTGAGTAAACCCCATTCCGTATCCCCCCCCCCCTGTGGTGGAGGGGACATAGCAACGGGCATTTCCTCCCCTCAAAAAATTGGTACAATAATGATAAGTGTATTGAACGTTTTGGTAAATAACTTTTTTCTAAAAGCGATGTGAAGTAGGTAACATTTTTCTTGGCAAGCTTTTCATTCTTGGATTCCAATTCAATTCCTAAACTACGTAGGTATGTCTAAAACTAAAGATAGTTTTTATATTGCCTTCCTAGTGGCAAAAAAATACATTTTCACGTGGCATTGCGCGCTCTGCTAACTAAATGTTTACCAATCAAGTCAAAGACAATTTGACACTTGCCATATAGGGGGCGGCCAAGCTTTCTTGCGGTATTCGAACGTTTTGATGAAAAGGACAAACATGACACAGATTGGTGGTTGAATTACATGGAACTGGTGACTGGTTTATTAAAATGGCTGATGTTCATGACTTGTCATATTTACCTATACATAAAGGTTTTATTTTATATCCATTAAAGAGTAGAGCCTAGGTAGAGTTTCGTAAGAACTATTAAAGATCTGTGGTAGTCTTTAAAATATGTGATGCGTGATGGAAAACTTGTATTCTGAAAATGTATTATTGGGCATTTGAGACTTTAGAACCAATGTCTCAGGGTGACGAGCGCAGAGCAATGCCGCAACAGATTCTGGGTTGCACTGTAGTCGTTATGGGCAGGCGTGGCGCTTACCATCAGGTGAATGTTCGTCCCGTTACATAGTAAAATAAAAAAATCTAAGTAGAAAATTATGTGGGAATTTTCGCAAGCTTAGAACAACTTAGCGCAATAACTACCAACTTAGGGAAATGTAACGATCGATGCTGTTAATTGGTGCCATTATTAATTAGCTCCTAAAAATCACGATTACACAACATTCTATACATGAGCTAATAATGTATTTCTCTATCGTCTAAAATACCAAAAGGTGTGAATAAAAACTCAGCACGAATAGAATAGAAGGCGTTCTTTGGAATTCCTTCTGTAGTAGTTATTAGGTTCGTGGATTAAACTGTTTTATTGAGTAACCAAAACCAAATCAATACAACAGTGAGTGTGATAAAGACGTAGGTGCTGATAACGTCCCAGTGCGGTGCGTGCGACTGTCACCCAGTTAGATAAACAGGCTTGTTGATTATACCAAACCAAACAGCATAGGTAGCTAGTTACTCTCGCATATTTCCAGAGAGTTTTTGAAATGGAATTGAATTCAGTTGTCATCAATTAAAATTATTTTCATAGTCGCTATTTCTCGTCAGACCGCTGAAGAACACAGACTGCACCAAAGCGTTTATTAGATTTACTTTCATAATGGAATAGAATAAACAAACTGAATTGATAACGTAAACGTAATTTTGCAAGAACACTCTCCGTAAATAAGCGGATCGTAGAAGCGAATGCCAAAATAATCACCTCCGCCTTCGGGCAGCATCTGTGACATCCAAATCCTTTTTAATAGTGCACTGTACACACGAAACTTTTCATTGATAATGCAGAGTATCACGGCACGTTGGTATCACTATAAGCACTGCACTAGCGGGGTCCCGCGGCGCCGCTCGCTGCAGCCGTTATCAGCGCAGTGCGGAGGTCGCGAGAGCCGCGCGCCGCCGGCTCGCTCTCCGCCGCCGCTGCGCCCGCGCCCGCGCCGCTCTAATCTAAATACAGACAACGCGGCCCCAACCAAAATCGCTCGTATTACTTTCGGTTTCCATACGGCCTAAATTTAGAGGCCGCTCGCAACAGAAATAAAAACGTTTTTTACGTGTTTTTAGACGGGAACAGAGGGCGTTTTTGCAGTGGCTCTGGTGGTGTGCCAGAGACGCGCGCGCGCTCGCGAAACCCGAGATTCGTGCCGTATTTGGCAGCCGCTCGCGCGATCACAGACGGTTTTGGGTATTTAGTTTCGACGCTCGCTGGCGGCGCTCGCTGGCGGCGCGGCGGCGGCAATGCGCGCGCTAATTTCAGTCGCTTCCGTTGCGCTCCGACTCCCAGCACCGAGGGGATGCATTACCTGACTGCCGCATGCCGCCACTCTCCCTCCTTGTACGGCACTCTGGGAACGCGCCACTGCCCAAAGTAACCGACGACGTTTGCAAATATGGATGAGCTCACTCCAATGACCCATTTTGAGTCACCTTTTACGTGCGGAAGCAAATGACGCTATTCCTGGAGAACAACAATTTTGTGACGTGATCAGATCATTGTTGTGTTGCTTGCAAATTGCTACAACCCTTCATAATTGATTAAATTAAATCATAATATTGATCGAAACTACTAAAATTATTCATTACCTAATTATTCTAAATAAGTATATAAGTATCCACCAATCCGGACCGGGCCCCCGTGATGGATTATGGCCTAAACCTCCTCACGAAAGTAAGGAGAGACCCGTGCTCAACAGTGGGACGATATGGGTTGACGATGATGATGATATAAGTAAGATATCTCTGTTATCCACGACTACATTCGCGATGGATTAGGAAAGAATAACCCACCAAAACAGGCGGGGGCGGGTCGCGGCGCGGCGCGCAGGGTCCGCGCGGGGTCGGCCGGCGTCTCGGCGTAGCGCATACAAACAGTTCTTTATCAATGGTTTTTTTACCTGTTTCTTACATTTTAATACAACGTATATCAGTTTTTAAATCATATTCTAAGCTATCAAACAGTGAAAGCTGCATTTCAATCAATTCAGTAGTTTTTACGTGATGCGAAAACAAACGAGCTGACAGACAGAATACTATTTAAAAAATCTTGTAACTTAGCTTATCCTCGGTGTGCCGACAGCGTTTTGTCCTTTCAAGCGTTTAGAATATAATATTTGAACCAAATAACAAAAGTCACAGAAAACTCTAGAAGCTTCATGAAAAGTTTCAGCAAGGCGAGTCGCCTGTTACGCACACCTAGCCTACTAGGTATAGGCACAGATCATCTTTAATAGTTGGCATTGGTACTAAAACGAAGAAGAAGGAGTACTAAATGAAGTGAAAATTTAAACTGATAGACTCTATATTAAAATAATTATACACATCCAAAAAATGGTCTTATGCAAAAACCCTGTAAATAAATAAACGACCAACAATAAACATAATGTTAGACAGGCTTATCAGAAAAAGAATAGGTAATTATTATATTAGTTGATAAACTTTGTCCACTTCCGGTGAAGTGGTCGCTCTTTGTGTTAGCTCCTAGTTAGTTAGGGGTCAGAATCTATGTACCTATGTGATGGTGACGCGTTATATTTTTTTTATTTATTTACATGCAATTGTGTTACACTAGGTGCGCCCGCAGTTGAATAATATCCCACAGGAAGCGTTAATTTTTACAGGATAAAAAGTATCCTATGTGTTAATCAGTGGGACGTTATGGGTTGATGATGACGTGTTAATCCAGGTAATAAACTAAATGTGTAGCAAATTTCATCCAAATCCGTTCCGCCGTTTTTGCATGATTGAGTAACAAACTTTCACATTTATACCTGTAATATTACGTAGTAGGATTACTAATTATAAATCATAAATGAATGGGATAATGCCGTACCTACCTTCATAATTTCACTATACGATACGATATGGAAGACAGTTGAGTGAGTCTCCGCGAACTGCCTAAAAATACAGATTTATTTAAAGAATAGCACGCGAGGCATTGCCGCATCTCGGAAATACAATCAACTATTTATAAGTGCTTTCTTCTTTCCATGATCTATTTTTCGTTTGACGCTTCTTACGTTCTGTAGTTTGTACATAAGTGTAATGCTCTAGCTATGTTCTGAATGGGAAATATATGTCAACAATAATATTCTTTAGTATATTTAAGATTTAGGAGCGATGATGGTCGCTCAAGGCTTTTTGATAATCATCATAAACCCATATCGAGTCTCTCCTGAGCACAAGTTTCCCTTCACTTTCGTGAGGAGTTATTCCACCACGGGGGCCCGTTCCAGATAATTGGATTACAAGCCTATCTTCGAAATAATTCTTGGGTAGGCAAAGGCATACATGAGGGTTTCCTCACAATGTTTTCGTTCACTGAAAAGCGAGTGATAATTACGTACATATTATGTTTTACTAAAACGATACATTGGTACGTGGCCGCACTATGGGTTCTTGGTAATGCATCTCAATTTCAATGGGAGCAAGAAGTAGGACATGGATTAGGCCATCGCTTACCATTCTACATCATTGCGGTTGTATAAAACCATCGATTTAAAAAACTAACAACTAGGTACCCAAGTAAATATCAATTAGGAAGCCTAATCGATCCATGGGTTAAGCTAACTCTGGATTATTCTAGTATTTTCATAGTATTTTTACAGGCATAGGTATACACTCTCTGTCACTTACTTTGATTGATGCTGTAGTAGTTGGAAAGTTTATGAATAGCTAGTAGGTATGTACGCAGTAATTTTTCTAAACATCTCACAATGGAAGGTTTTTCCCATGAGCACATTTTCCTGTAAGTATTTACCAACACAGAATCTGTTTGTACCTTACCTACCTAGTGCCTAACATGGGATGGGTTTCGCGTGCTGGGTGTTTGTGGTTTTTACCAAACTTTACAAGTTTGCTGTTAACAACGCTAGGACGCTGGAATTTAATAAACTATACCTACGTAGGTCTTTTGTATACATATTGTGTTATTTATTCATTTAAATATAATAATTAGAACGGCCTAGGCCAATAACACTAACTAATTTCCTTACCTTATGTGGGTACCTTGTGTATTTCTGAACTGGTGCTCAATAAAGTTTTTTATATTCTATTAAATTTTTGTTACTCTAAATAATTAAAAATCAATTACAAAGCAGGTATGAATAAACCAACATCACAACATAATAAAATCAAATCAAAAACCAAATTAATCCTAGTACATTCAAAAATTGGATAGCAGAATGAATATACATTTTTTGTTATAATCCTACTGAGTACCCCCTGAGGAACATTGTAAATGCACCTTGGTCAATTAGAAATTACGATCTCCATCGGGACCTCAAAGTAGAGTTCGTGGACAAAGTTATTATAAAACATGCCGAAGCTTACGACCGAAGACTTCCTCATCATGTGAATCTCGAGGCAATCCAACTCCTTGACCACACAGACATAGTGAGAAGAGTCAAAAGAACAAAACCGTTCGAGTTAGTGTTTAGTGTTAGTGAGTTAAAGTAATGTAGTATTAGTAGTGCTGTGTTGAGGCGAATGCCGTCGTACAATAATCAGTTCCAGGCCCTTTCCTGCTCTATATGTAGCTACACATCAGTAGAGGCTCCTCTAAGGTGGGTGTGTGCGATGGTTTAATGCATATTGACCAAATGTTGTACACTTTCTTGCAGGTTGAATATATGGGTCTTAACTATTTCAAAACACCCGTATGTACAATACCTGTATTCTCACAAATAAATGATTTGATGTAATTTTACCTCTATTGACCAGTGTATCAAGGCCCCTACTGCGTGCTCAATAAAAGTACCACCAGATTCGAAATAGGTAGGGGCATACATACAACGAGAAGAACCGGCAAGAAACTCGACGGAAATGTTTGTTTTATGTACTTATCGCTTATTTGCGACGATAACGTGTTATTTCCTCGATATTAATTATTATTTATTTATTGTTCACTATATTTATTTAACTTCTTAAATTTAAATTTCTTATTATTTATTTATTATTATGTTAACTGCCCTTGGGTTCCAATAATAGTTGATTGTTAAAGCAATAGAATCAATGGTTTCATAACAAAACGCCTCTCTATTCAAAGTCATAGGTGTTAGTTGACACTTTGACGCGTTCCCAATGCATTTGCTTCATTCTACTAAATGATTACGGCCCTAGTGTCATGTCGACAGTGTCTTGTTAATCTCGCGATGTCGCCCACATCGTCATCTCGAGTCCCACACCGCCGCGCCGCCGTCGCCGCCCGCCTGCACCTGGCCGCTGCTGGCCGCATTTCTGTCAGAGGGCGTGTAGCTACATTCACTGACGACTATTATTTAGTAGTAGCTATTTAAGATTCAAATTTTATCATAAGTAATTAGATGAGATTGTTCTGATCTTTTTGATATCTGGACTAATCGTTGGTCAGTTTGTTTTGGGAAACACTTTCTAATGAAATGGCTAAATTTGTTGACAATTAGTACAGAATTGAGGAATGGATTAGTTTTAGAATTTCGCTTTAATAAGTACAGAGAAATCAGCTTTTAAATCAAAGCCTAGATTTTTGTAGTCAGTACAGCCAGCACGAAAATTTGCGGAGCACCTTCTAATTTAGCTCCAGGCACCCAACATACTGAAGTTCAAACATTTTCATCGACTGTCGCTGGCTGCTTACTAGTGCTTGAGTTAAGTAAAAAAATATTTAAAAACGTTATTTATTTTAAAGTTTTAGTTTTCTATTTAATTTTATCTAATTATAGGTTTTTGAGTTCTGTAAATAAAATGCTCAATTACTCGTTACGTTGGTAGTGGCAGTGCTGGCTAGCTAGATGGAGCTATCTTCAAATATTTGTACTAACTTGTTCTGCACTTTCTGTTGTTTGTCCTTTCACTAGCAGTGGGTGTTTGTTTCACTCGCTGCCATTTGTTAATATTTGCTGACGGAGAAATCATTAGGTACTTTAATGTTTGCTGTTTTGTCTGTTTCTGTCATGGAATAAAATAACGTAGTATTTTTACGTGAAGTGTTTGTTACATCTTATTTAGCTATAACTGCGTACTTGTGCCTAATACTAGTAATACTGTAGGTACAGGTCCTCTGAATAATAACTTACCTAAATATTAACATCAAAATTCGACTCTATCTTCTCTTACATTAAGCGTATTCCGAATTTGTATGTAAAAAATGGGTTACGGAAAATCGTGAATAAATGAGTAAGTATATAATAAAATAATAACTACCTACTACCTACAAGATCTGCATAACTCTGTCTTCTTTCACATGAGTAGATTTAACGTCAGTTAAATCACCTCGATCGTCGTATAAACCACCCACATTGGCCTAATAGAGTAATTACCATTTTACATAAATAAGTAAGTAATCAGTTTGAAACGATTTCCTTGCTTAGGATCTATTTTATGATTAAGGTGTTAATTTATGCGTTCTGGTGAACTAAAGTTCATACACATCATTACTTGATGATTGACCTCTCTTCACAAGCAATTTTTTTAAGGATTTCTGGAAGAATTTGCTTTAAGCTTAATATCCTTTGTATACCTATTGTAATTTTTCTGGACCTGATGTGTTTATTTTGGTGTAAGTTTTCTATTCTATTTTGTACTAGAAACGGCCCGCGGTTTCACCCGCGTTAACTTTTATCCCACTGGAACCGTTAATTTTTACGAGATAAAAAGTATCCTATGTTCTATTCCGGACCCGAAAGTATCTTTACATTAAATTTCATTCAAATTCGATCAATCGCTTCAGCGTGAGGAGAGGACAAACACACAAACTATCGCATTTATTATATTATATAGTTAACAGATAAGATTAGATAGTTATTAGATTGTAGGATCCTCTTCATTACTAACTTTTATAATAAATTATTTATTAGTCTATCATCGATTTGAAATGTTAAAGGGTTGTAAGCTTTCTTTTCAAAGAAATGTAGAAGTACTTTAACTTTTCTATGTTAGGTTACCTATTTAGATTTTATTCTTAGTCTGCCATGTTAATAGATAAGACCTGTCAGAGAACAATGGTCAATTGAATATGATACTCTACCAATTATAGCCCCGTCTTATGGATCGACTTGTCAAAAATCGCCTACACCATGTCACATCACGCCGCATTTACATCCAAAATAATTCTGAAGCTTTGCTATTTTCAACCTTTGTGTAAGTAAATAAGCTTAAAAATTCAGTGACGGAGATTTAAGCTGATTGAATTTGACTATGATAATGAATTGTCAACTTTAATACGTTGTAGTAAAGTCGATAGCTGTGGTGAGATCTCGTGGTGGTTTCCAGGTCTTCGAACCTCCACCCTCGTGGTGCAAGATGTAATGCGATACGACAGTCGACGAGAGCCGGTAGAGGTAAATTGGGCGCCCTAATCGCGTTGATTGATGTTGCAACAGTTACAAACAACTGTGTTTCCGGTATTTAATACTCTACGCAACCAGGAAAATGTAAAATGATAATATAATTTAAAAAGTAAGTGAGTAGGTGGAAAGTATCTGCATAAATTACGAAGTTTAACATTTTATTTGACTATAAAGGAAACGAAAAAAAATCGAGTATTTTTTATTCGAGAACCTGTGAGGGCTACTGCTACCGCGCCTTGATAAAAAAAGCTTTATTATTTAGGTTTTTATTTAAAAGACAGACTGATAAACTGTGTTCTATATTAGACTCACACATTTAGTATTATACGTATCATAATCTTACAATAAATAAATGTTGCCCTTTTTGCTAAAAGCAATATCTTCCCTCTTTCAGGCTATCGTGTGACATCTGTTTTAAAAGAAGTTGTTAAAATTACGCATAGAATAGAACCTCGTCTATCACTTTATAACAACTCTCTATAGAAGCAAACTACGTGAATTCATAATCCAGTAGGCCTACCTGCCGCATGCCGTTCGCATATTTGGCCACAAAGTCACATTAGGACAAAGATGCCTGGCGTGGGATCGTCATTTGGCGGTGGTGCGGCGTGCACACGCTAATGATGACATGACAGCACCATGACGGCCTACGTGACGACAAAATGGACATCGCGTGCTTGGAGCACCTCGTAAACGGTTCCAAATTGGTCTAAGGAAATCGTTTTCATTTCACAACGGTTTGATACTTTAGTTTTGTTTAAGGGATCTTTGTGGGTTTTACTTTACAGCTAAGACGGATGATCTGTCATGTTTTATAATCTTCTGCCGTTCTTAACTCGTCTATCAGATATTCGAGCTCTGCTCTATGTTGTAGCATTTGCATGATAACTTCCCTGCGATCGAACCACATTTCACATACCTATCCTATTTTCGTCGGCCGGCTTCTGCGAACTCATACTCCAACTATAGTCGTAAACCATTTGAAGTAAGTACATACTTACTATCTATATGATACTAAGTATGTACTTACCTATGTTATAAAGAGGCTGAGCAGTTAAATATTCTATCTTTTCTATGCTATGTAGATATAAAATCCCCCGTTACAAGTCAATAAAGAATTCGTGAGAAAACCAACACAAACCGACCTAAAACAATAACTTCTGATGCAAATCGCGTATTTCCCACAGTGTGTCATATACTGAAATTACCTCTACATCAGCTCGCTCCCTCGGCGCTGGTCGAAAGCGCCTTATTCGCGGCCCTGCCACCAGGAACCAATAAATACAATATATTTTAGTGCGCGCCGAATCGGGCCCGCGGCCTCGCCGATATTTCCTTATAATCTTGGTTAAGGTGCGGTCGAGTGCCGGCGGATAGAGTAGAAAACAGTGAAGTAAAAATTAATTTGCGTGGAGTGATAAGGAGAATAAAAATTAATGAATTATTTCTCGGCGTCCTAACTGGCTCGTTACTCGCGAACCGATTATCCAGTCGATCGTTTATCGTTTTTCGAATTAAACTTCCTTTCTGCACTCAACGCTCTCTTGGGTTCCAGTCCTAAGACAGATCTGTTTGTGGATGGATGGTCGAAAATATTGTCTGTTTGTTTGAAGTTTTGTGAGAGCGATGTATGAATGTGTCTTAATGTTATAATTGTTTTGATACGATTATTATTGTTATTAGTTAATATAATTGGTTATGCCGTTTTAATTAATTAAATAAATAAATAAATAAATAAAACCATGATTGTAAAATTAAATTTAAGAGAATACTTTTTGCTACTTTTTGTCATAAGGAATTAACCCTATTTTTCTTACGTCTAAACCTAAACGCCTTTTTCTATAATTATTTGCTTAGTGTAAGCGACATTTTTATGTTTGTTACAAATCTGCGGCGCTTGTCTTTCTGTTTTATTTTTTTATATTATAATATTAAGCGATAACTTAGATTTCTCCAAAAATGTCGCAGCTTGTAAATCATAAAGTTTGTAGGTTCTATACCCGCTATCAGTGCGGCCCCACCCGTCCCTCACTTATTGTCCATACTCCGATATCATTGTCTCCAGTTATGGTTTACAGCGATCGCCATTTCTGCTGACATCCGCGCCGTCTTCGGCGAGTGCCTCATTAGTGCCCAAATCACAAGTACTTTTCAATGGACTATTTCGCAGTAAATTTTATACCAATCTTTTGGTTGGCACTTTGTTTAGAGTTACTGTGACAAGGGACGAGTGGTGCTACATTGGTTTGGTACAAACTGACCCGCACAACAAAGGAACGCAATGGCTCACTCAATATTTATTGGTGTCTACTGCCGTTTATGGGGTTATTGGAATGTAGGCTTTTCTTATCCACTTACCCATGTCCTGGGGCCAAGCGCTATTGACCGAAATAATTTCAAAACTAAATATTTTTTCAGGTAGCACCGCACACCATTTGCGAGAAGTTATCCCTACTTAATAGATATCTCACTTTAAGTAGGCAGTGGTTATACTCTTGGTCAACATTTCAAGGAAAGCTTTTACACGATCAACATACAAGAGGTATCATCGTGTAAGGAACAAAGAAATATTGTCCATTAACGCGTCGCAGTCGTTGAACACGAGTTAGCTATCAGAGATCGTAGGAAGCTTCCATTAATTTTAACGTAGAAAATACTTAACTACAGACAATCAATTTGCAAGCCCACCGCGTTGAAGTGGCGGAACGACCATCTAGGGACGTCGGCTACACTTTGTCGCTTGATTCACTTAATTTCACTAATTAATCAGAGTCCGTTAATTAATCTTCCATCCTAATAGGGTCTTCTAATGGATGTTACAAATTATTCGAATGAAAAAGCCATTTTATTCAATTTGTCAAAATCAGCCCGCGGCTCAAATTACATGCTGCGACCGCCATAATGCTCAGTTAGAGATTATTATACACTTATTATGGACAAATGCGTTGTTTTTATCGCGTTTATTGTAATAATTATTATTAGTGTGGGCAGCACCCACAGCAATATGAATCACGTAGCATGGCTCTGTTCTTCCCAGAAAAGGCTCGTATATTATAATGTCGGGCAAAAAGCGTAGATGATGGATCGATATGTAGATGTAAGTAGTGTGTCTTGTAATTAGGAGACGTCGTCGCTCGTACGACCTTTGTGCGTGTAGGTTTGATCGCTCTAATATCTTTCCAGACTCAATAGGTAGGTACTTAATTATAAGCATTGGTATCTTTCTAGGTAAGGTGGTATGGAAACATAAATCCGCTTTTGTAGTGAATACTTCCCCGTCCTCGTGGTGACCCCGACCGACCTTTTTCCTCACTATTTGGTGCCACCTCTGGCGGTCCACGGCACTATGGACGGCATTGCTCAGATAGTGTTCAGCTGTTCAGATACTTGTCCAGCCATATTTTTGTGCTTTGATCTCTTGGCCTCTTGCCTTCCTCCCCTGTCCTACATTGTGAATACCTGCTTAGATATAAGGACTTGATGTTGGTTTTGTGAAAATGGTCTCAAAATATATTTCACTGTATTTCTCACAACTATAATTACACAATGCAATGTTCTGGGTGGCACTGTAACTGTCATGAACAGGCTTACCAGCGCTTACCATCAGATGAACGACTTGCTCGTCTCGTTACTCAGTTAAATTAAAAAAAAAACTTGGAAAGAATATTTGGTCAAATTGTAATTCATTTGAATCGCTATTATTGTAACAACGTAAATTATTTACCTACAAACAAAATATATTAGGCTATAATTTTTTGTGAATGCAAGTCATAGAGGATAAATATTTCAATTTATACCTACTTCCTTGCATAAACTTTTACTCTTAGGTACTATAAATATAGTATGTAGGTACCTAACTTAAAAAAAAACAACTGCGTTAACAACTAAAAATTATTAAACACTTATCTGAAGGAAGTCTTTACAGCTCAATTCCAATTGAGTAGGTAACCTTACGACATACTCCGTAAAAGCCTTTAGTTCGCCAGTTGGATTGGGCGCTCGGCTCTCGGGGCTTGTTATGATTTGCCGCGTTTGGCATGCCACAGAATAAGGAGCCGGCCCGCCATGCCACCCGAGCCTTACTCCCACACACCACTAGCAATTGCGTGTAAGATCATTTTGTCCGTACTCGATGTCCACTTTGATTATCTCAATATCAGGTATGAAATCATTGGATGTCGATTTGTTGAAAAAATCTTTTGAGAGCGCATCTTTAAAATTATTTTTACCATCAAGCAGAAGATGTGATCTTCAAGTATTCTTGCACTGTGAGGCTAAGATTCATAGTCAAGCACGTTTAACGATCAAATGCAAGTCTTACGCCCAGTTTCTGGAACGTTTGTTAACTTTGACAGCAGATTAAGTCTAGCACTAAACAAATGATTAAGATAGCAACAGATTTAAGCTGTTGTTAAAGTTAACTAACGTTCCAGAGACCAGCCGTTAGCCTGATCCCGCTTTACTTTCAACAGCCTCTTAAGGCCTTAACGTCACGTAGCACGTCATTTAAGTAATTTATGCGCAGTACAAAAATGTAGAGCGCTAAATTTATATGACTTGCTTAACTCTGTGATACTGTTATAAGTGAGGCCAAAAGTCCCTAACCGTAATATGTATTAAAGTTTCTACACATGACAAATAAATAAATAAAGATTGCCCTCTTGTGGTCCCTTTAAATATAAACAATTTTTTTACCTTTTCATGTGGTGGGTATGTTTCGTAGGTAGCTATGTTATTCATCAATCCGGAACGGGCCCCGTGGTGGATTATGGCCTAACCCTCCTCACGAATGTGTAGGGAGACCTGTGGTCAACAGTGGGACGGTATGGGTCGACGACGATGATGATAGTAACGTCTAGGTCAGTTTTCTGTTGGGGTAGGGTTGGTCCACAAGTAATTATCGTAGATATTTCCTCTAAGGACTAGAGCAGCCTAAAGTTTCATATCTTTAATAGAATAAATAGCTATGGGGTGATACGTACTCTCTATGCATATGAAGTCCTGCAAAGTAGGTATGTTCATTGTTGTATTTGTTCTTGTTTGTCGGATGAGGTAGTCTCGGCTATTGCTGTCAGAGTATACCAGGCCGCCCATAGTCTTTTGACGTGGCTTAACAACTCTTATAAATCAAGCACACGACGACGAGACCGACGGCTCCACGTGCCCTCCTAAGCATATATCTAAAATACGTTCATTGTATAGTATAAAGTAGGTAGGTAGGTACTTAAATCCTTGAAAAGCCCAAAAAATTATATTCAAAATAACAGCAAAGTAGGTTAAGCGCGATAAATAGATATCTATAGATAGCCAGGTACCTACGGAGGTGCGAAATGCGAATACACAATTATGCAGGAATTAGGGCATGCAGCGGCCCGCCCTATGCAGCGATCAGATAAACGCGACAAGTTATGCAAATAGGAATAAGTTCACTCCGGGCATTTACGATTATCGGATTATCGGCCACATTTCTAATGGCTCCGTTTGTGCTCAATCGACCGTCGTATCCAAATGCAGTTGTTAAAGGTTCATTTGCAATTGGCGAGATTTTTTATAGGAAGGTTAGGTTGGATCAGTACCGTGAGTGTGAAACTGACAATACCGTTAGATGAATATTGGTACCACAGATCTGTGCTTGGATACTTTTGGATTAATTTATTTTTAATTATAACATAGTACCTATAACCACTACACAATAACTACAAAATAATAACTATACTACAAGAACAACAACAACAACACAACAACTGTACAACAACAACAACAAAAACAACAACAACAACAACAACAACAACTGAACACTGTACAACTGTACTATAATTACTACCACCAATAATTTAAACGCAATTCGGTAGTAGCTTGTCTTAAACCATAGGTTTATTTGTAGTGATAGAGTCTTCTGCAAGAGTCCGCCTTTCCCAGATATTTATCCGCCAAGCAGTAGCGTGCATACATTAATGTGTTCCGGTTTAAAGGGCACTGTTTCCAGCGAAATTCCTGGCCATGAGACTTTAGATGCGATGTCTCAGGCTGACGAGCGCAGTGCAATGCCATAATAGATAGTTCTCAGTGACACTGTAGCTGTTATGGGCAGACAAGCGCCACGCTTATCATCAGGTGAATGACTTGCTCGTCTCGTAACTTAATAATTAAAAAGAAATGGGATGAGAATAAAATTTCTTCAACACAAGCACTGCAAACCTAGAGGATTCTACTTAGACATCTGGAAATTAGGTACGTTATAATATCAAATTCAAGCTCAAAAACTTATACTCGCATGGGTCCCTGAAGAATATTTACTGCCTTCCACCGGATTCGGAATAGATCCATCGAGAAGAACCGGCAAGAAACTGCGCCGTAAATTTTTCCGACATAATATTTGTTACGGTCACTTACAGTTTAGTATCTTCAACACAACCCATGTCATGAGAAGCGTGCAGGGTGTTTGCTCACCGGCCTCGTGTAAGTAAACGGATCATAAACATTGCAGTATATGTACCTAACCTACCTACCTACCTACATATCCTTACAGCAATGATCATAAATGCATAATCTCGCTTCGTTTACGCGGCACGTAGGTTTTAAATGGCTAAATCGACTGCGCTGAGTTTCTGTCTAAATAGCCTTGTTGGAAAAGGACTGTCCTTTGTGCCAATTGGTTTTACAGTAGGCCTTAAATACATGAGTAGGTACCTTCTATAGACTAGGATTAGATTGGCTGCTATAAAGTAAAAAAGTCCTGAAAAGTATTTTTTTAGGGTTCCGTACCCAAAGCGTAAAACGGGACCCTATCGCTAAGAGTCCGCTGTCTGTCTGTCTGTCTGTCCGTTACCAGGCTGTATCTCATGAACCGTGATAGTTAGACGGTTGAAATTTTCACAGATGATGTATATCTGTTGCCGCTACTTACCCAGTCTAGCTCTAAAACGAAAAACTGTTGTAATTTTAAATTTCCCGCCATAAGCGAAACGAACCACCTCCTTGGAATGGTCCTTATTCAACATATAATTATATTAATATACATAGGTTGTTATTCTAAAGTTTCAACTTACGTTTCTCTGAATCCTCCTCGAACTTTCCTCGATGTCCACACATTAGCGGTCACACTACAACTTGCCCCTCACAATAACTTTTTCTCACAAAAATAATTCAAATAATAAATGTCATTCCATTGTAGTTACACTATTTGCCAATATTCACTGTCACTATAATTATGTAGGTACACAGCTAGTTACGTAGGTACTTATTTATATTTATTACTAGATACGTACTAAAATCTCATAAAAAAACTGGTTTCACAAAATGTTTTCAACGGCACGAGATTCAATCCCGATTTCCCGCTAAAAGTTAATTTTTTAAATGCGTCCGCGCCGCGATCGGCGAAGGCGCGCATCGATATACTGCCCGCCACGGAGGCTGCATCGGCGCTTGTGGGTCACCGCCCACAGCCCGCAGTGAGATCATAAAACTGCTTCCAACATAATTCACACTTAACTTGCAACTAAATACAGCCTACTTTGCCTATCAATGATAATAATATGCAAACTAGAAATGCGGTGTAGGTTGGCTCGGATGCAAGAGAATGTTACATTACTTATTATGTCGCCAGTCAATAAGTAAGTACGTACGTAATATGCAAGTAGCTTACGTTAGGTAGATACGCGTATAATCCCGTTCCGTTTAAATAATAATAGAAAACCAAATATTTCACTTAAGTTATGTGCAAAAAAATTCACTACTTGTCCTTCTGTGGCGACAATTCGGGAAATACCCACTTCTATGGGATTTTTGAGTATCGGATAATATGCTCTTCTGGAACGATAAACTTATAAGAAACCCAGAAATCCCAAAAATAGCTACAATTTCTAAAATAAAAAGTAAAATATGTGCAATATGAGATTTTTCGTTTATCACAATTATCAAAAAAAAAAACCTTTTTTTTAATATTATATTCATAAATATATAAGGCAAAAAGAATAAAAGTAAAATAGCATAGGAATTATCTGTAAAAAAAAACAATTAACAAATGGGAAACAAATTCGATGAACTAAAGTATACATACGGGTAAATGAAGAGGATACAAAATTCAAAATAAATATTGGTAACAGCGACATCTGTTATTCGGAAATCCTCAAGCGACGTCGGCTGCCGGTTGTTTGTCTGTGGGCATGTAGTCAAACAGGACTGCCTTCCGGTCGTAGCCACACCGGAACAGGTTCCAGGCCGCGTCCTCCGGCGTCTGGTCGGTGGACTGGTCAGCGCAGTTCTCGAGAATCTGAAAAGCAAACGTGATATTTTACAAGAAAGGCCTAAGGTTTCTTATTGCAACTTATTTAAACTTAGTTATACATTATAATACATCGTCCGTTGACGTCGACGCCGACGCCGCGCCGATACAATCACTGATACCGATGCTGACACTGACACCGCCGCAGAAATTGACAGGCCGACGTCGGTGCTGGCCGTCGCAAAGATACTGTTATGGGCGTGACGTGGCGTTAACCATCAGACGAATAACCTGCTCGTCATGTCTTTCCGTTGTATAAATTATAAATAGAACTTATTTCCTAAATCTTTACGTCATTACTTTTAGGGGAGGCGACACTGCTTGGCGGCATGTAATATCTGGCACTGCTAGATACTTCAACGATTTTGGATCGTTCAAGTTGTTATAGAATCTAGAAGATACATATAACATTTCAGCTTCAACAAGAGAAGTGAGTAGAGCATAAGTACACACACACACGAACCTTGGTAGCGTTCGTCCCGTCGGGCCGCATGGCCAGCTTGCCCAGCACGGCCGACTTCAGCAGCTTGCCGTCCTTCCCCACCACCTTGCACTTGAGCAGCACGCAGTAGACGTGGCGGCGCAGCGCCGCGCCCTCCGCCAGCTCGCCGCGCAGCAGCGCCGCCACGGCGCGCGGCGCCGCGCCCGACTGCGCCAGGCACGCGTCCGAGTGCGCGCGGAACATCGCCTTCTCTGCCTTGCCGAGGACCTGCGGACGGATTCCTAGCGTCGTAGGTCGTGAGGGGAACGATGCAATGTTGTGTCGGCGTCGGCGTCATCATCGATGTCAGTCTGCGTCGGTATCGGTGTCGGCTGGCGACGGTGTTAGTTTTTGCATGGTTGTCTGCGTCGGAGTTGATGTGAGTGTCGGAATCGGTGTCCGCGTCGCTGTCAGTTCATGCATCGGCGTCGACGCAATTTTTTTTCAAGGTTTTTAGTGTCCTTTTGTTGTGTTTGTGTTTGTGTGTAGCATCTACTTGCCCTGAACTTCCAAAACCTTTCAAAATTATCAATTCATAAACTTCCACATAAACCATGGTTTTAAAAACCAGTGGCCTAGCTATAGTGATTGAGCTCAATATTTAAAGGAGAAACTCACCACACAGTTCTTGCATGCTAACACCACCTGAAAAGATTGAAAGTCATGAAATGTGGTAGTGATATATTATTTATACATGTACCTATTCGTTTCCCAATACAAAAAAAAATGCCTCGAACAGCTGATCGACTTTCACGGGTTTAACTTTCTATGACAGGAAAACGTGGAGAAACCCACATATTTACCCGAAAATGATTTCGGAGGTATGTGATCCACCACTCGGTGGAGTATGGCCCAATACCCCTTCATCATCAACCCATAACGTCCCACTGCTGAGCACGGGTCTCCCCTCACTTTCGTGAGGAGGGTTAGGCCATAATCCATCACGGGGGCCAGATTCGGATTGGTGGATCACCTACCTACCTCCGAAATAAACCCCTTACGAAAATGAATTGAGACCCGTGCTCAGCAGTAGGCGGAAAAGGGTTGTGAAGATGATGATGATGATGATGATGAAGTGAACGTCTAGGTTACCTGTAACAAAGCAGCCGCAGCCAGCACAGTCCCTAGGCTAGTCATCGTCATAGTCCGTCCTACGGGAGTAGCAGCGGAAGAGGCAGCAACACCGGAGCTTGTCGAAGAGGGTGCAGCAGCGGTCGCCACCACACTCGCGCGTGTAGTTGCGCTCGTCGTCATTTAAACCGTTGTCCATGTTTACTGCGCGGCCCGCGTACCACGGTGCCGGACGAACGGACGGACGGATTCTATTGGGATACTATCTGTGTTTAAAATTAACAAAATAAAGAAATAAAAACAATATTTATTAACAACAACAAGAAACAATAAAATAGAAAGAAACAATACTGTCTATTGCCAAAAACAGGTCTCGACTCAGCTTACGCTAGGGCCATGGGCATAGGTAATGGTTTTCTGTCGGAACCTATTTATTTTATAGAACGGTAAATAGGAAACCAGGGTCGAATAGCCAGAAAACTATAATAGCAATTGGGGCATGTCAGGGGCCATTCCATGGCTAGTTTTGTAACGCAATGGCTTCCATTGTGGGCCGTTGGAAGTGACCCAAAAGGCTTTTTCAGTTTTGTACCTACTTATAAAAAGCTACGTGTAGAGATTGGAGACAAAAGCCATTTTTAAGCGCTTGCATTTCTGTGTGTGGGCTCTTTAGATCCAAATTGCAGTTATGGAGCCGTGCATAATAGACAAGTCTACCTTCTAGGTAGGTTAACTTGTATAATGATTATTATATTAGATTCGTACACACATCACAAAATTGTCGATAGCCAAAAACTCCTGTAGTGTCGTGGTACGGGGAGGAATTATTATGAAAGGGGACATGTAACAACTGCTTGTTTTGTAAACATGCATCCGCGACGGTCGCGCTCTCACAACAACGACTTGTCAGTAGTTATTCGTCAAATATGATGCAATTTCATATACTTAGGTAGCCTCGTACCTATGCTTAGTTGAAAGTGAGTGACGAAAATGTATGTAGGTAAGTTTGGTAGCTTTTTTCGAGGGTGGAAAATGCGTCGTCCCGCACAATCCTCCCCGCCACCAGCGGTGACGGTGGGGAGTGTGTGGGGCTTGAACCCACTAAAACCTCCCCAAGGCAGTGCCCAAAAAGTCGGGCAGGATGGGTGCCAGTAGAGCCGTTAGTTTACCAGCTAGTCGCGGTAGTGCCCCGGGCCGGGGGCCCCGTCGGCCGCGAGGCGGTGCATGCAGACGCTGGAGGGCGGGCGCGGCGCGCGGCGCGCGGGGGGACACGCGTGCTGCAGCACGCACGGAGACAGCCCCGCCGCCACCGCGCACGACACCAGCAGCGGCACCAGCATGCTGCCCCGGGACTGCGCTACGAGACGTAACACCTTGCGTCTTATGCTACCCTGGTACTTCTGATTTACACTTATAGTAAGTAGGTAGCTCCAAAATAATCGTACTGAACGGTTCAAGAAGAGGCCTCTTTTAGGGGGAATGTGACATATATGATATGGTTTGTCATAACCGGGATTGAATTTCTTAGTGGAGATTGTGATTAACCGTTCTGAGATATTGTCGTAATGCCCTAGGGAGGGACAGTCCAGAGGGATTATGCCAAACAACTTTTTCTCGTCAACAAATAGTAAGTTTACATCGTATTACTTACTGACGAAAATTCCCTAGATGCACCCAAATTGGATGCTTTTGTGATCGTTACGCATGTTTACTTTGCTATAGGTACGAAATAGTTGCTACTAGAAACTAAACCACACCACACGGCACTGGAGTAGGTAAACCCCTGGGTATAATCTGTCTGTGGTAATCTCTAAACTGCGTAAGTACCTACTCGCGCCTACGCAGTTTTCTTTAGCAGAGTATTTTGTCACTTCAGACAGCTTGTCAATTATTAGGTGCTAAGAGTAATGGGAGTATGGCAGCAGGACCAAAAAATACCAACTACAAGACCTGAAGTATAAGTATTTACCTTAATATTACGAGGAAAGAGGCTTTTCAAACAGAGTGGTTTCAAACTGCTTGAACTCATAGTAGTTATTAATGCTGACTGGATTAGAAAACCACGACATTTTAAAAGGAGGCATGCAGAATTAATTTCATAAAAAACTAAAATTATCAAAAATCCTTGCTAAAAAGCAGACAGTTGCTGTCAAACTGTTCTTTATTTAAAGAATTTTCATCATGACATCATGAAATATTCGAAGAGTATCTTATTTGTAAAAATGAAAAGAGGATTGCTTCCGCGCAGAAAAGAAATAACAAAATTTATATAAGAACGTTTCCAGGGGTAAGTGTGGTTTGTATGGATCAGCTTCGTAGTGTGATGTGGGCCCTATCAATGGGCACTTCTCAAAATACATTTTGTTAGGCACTGAAAAACTGATCGACGTATGATCTAGTCAATCATACACATTTGTCAAGATATCGACAACTTAAGTATGGGAATTAAGGTAAAATAAAAATCGATAGTTTAACCCCAAATACTTTTTATATTTCTTTTCGAAGTAAGTATAACTTTTTTCAATTATAATAACTGATATTAAGCGACAATAAGTTAACTAACTAACTTAGGTAAATGTTGTAATTGATTACAAAAACAAATATTCATTTGCAATAGCTATTATCTTCTCTAATTGATTTTATCAAATATAAATAATATAATCGTCATACCCGGATTCTTTCAAATCTTGAATTGAAACACAACTTGAGATAAACGGACAAATTCTGAAAATATAATACAATATTTTGCTATCAATGACTCGATGATTTTTAATTGGTCAATATTAACCAAAGCTAAACTGTACTGTTTTGCGTCAATTTATTTGTATGGAGCAAGGAGGGGTGTATCCGGGTGTGGTTCAGGCAGAATGCCTTGTCTGAGGTCGGCGCGTATACATTTTTAGAGACCAAAAGCGAGTATTACAAATACTACGTGAAAACTAAATGTTACTTAAAGTAGTCACAAACAAGAGGATACATAATTAAAATAAACACATAAATAACAATAAAATAATACATCACTCAAGAGATTACAACTAGTGGAGTTTTAAACAATCACATTAATTAATCTTAATTTTAAGACCTTCGTTTTTATGTGTGCGTGTTTTTTAATTACCATCCGATATTTTACTGTATAGAGTAGGGATATTTTGGACATAAATATATCCAAATATCCGAGGACAAGACTATATCCTAATCTTCTCATATCCGAAATAAAAGTTTCGGATATTTTGGATACAATACTGACGTACAGACGCTTCCGCAAGAGCCTCGAGTATTAGGGTGTTACCACACACTAATCGATCGACCGTCAATCGATGTAATCATTCAAGTCGATCGATTGATGTGGCACATTTAGCTATTGAGTAACTGTCGATCGACGTCGATCAATTGGTGTGGTCGCTTCGGTTAAGTAACTGTCCATTTGATTCTACCATCGATCGAAAATCGATTAATTGTGGTGGTAACACCCTTATTCATGTTTTAATTATAGAAATACTGGATGTCAGTCATTATTTAGCACATATCTGCAAAAAAATACCATCAAAATAAATATTCATATCCGTACGTAACCTCCCCAGTACAGACTCATGAATATAATAGAATATTATTTATCCACAAAAATACGGCATGTAAAGGATGCCCGAGATGCTCAATTGTTACGTGCAGTGTTGCCAATCTAGATATTTTAATAATAATTGTAAAATTACAAAATAAGGCTCGTCGGACATTACTGAATGGTTGCTCAAGAAAGCAAAAACAAACATGTTCGATTATCTATACAATTTATTTTTAATTAATTTATTACCTAATATTCTAATATTCGTTACGTAAAACACGCAACAAAAGCTATGTATACTGCCATATTGCACCTATAGGTACGTAGTATAATTCTAATATTCGAGATTGGTGATTCCAGAAGAAACTAAACAAATATTGCACTTTAATTAATTCACTGGTAAAGTTCAACTGGAAACTGTAAAGGCCGATGTATACATCCATTAGCTAAGTGGCGAGTTTACTTGCGAGTTAAAATGGCCAGGCTTAAAATATTGTACAACTTTAATTAATAAAAATAATATAGGAGGCGATAAATGGGAAATATCTTACGTGTTTATTATTATTATTCTTGAATAGGTTTACGGCAAGTGATCGCTAGAGGCGCCCCAAAAGATTTTTGAGGTAAAATCATTATTTTACTGGATTCTCCTATGTAAAAGGCAAGTTAATACCTTTATCAACATAAAGTTGTACCATTTCATCGCGATGAATACTAAAAAATAGACAAAAAAGAATTATCCCTACTTTTTTTTTTGACTACTGTCAATTAAATTACATAATATTTATGTTTACAATCTTCATGATACTTAGTCCAAATCATTAGAGGAAGAACATTAATTCTAGTTCTTTTCGTTTTTCTGTTGTTGGTAGCTTGACAACAAATACGACTGTTGTCTTCATGATTATAAGGTACATGTTCAAACTGTGGAAGTATGTATTGCTAAAACCTCCCATTCAAGGTGGACTATGCTTAGCTCTCGGGTGTTTCTAATTGTAACTTTGACTCAGATCGGTATAAAACCTACGTTTGCAACCATTTATTACATATATTACATTTATTTATTAGTTTAGGATTCATTACAAAGGCTCGGCCTTCAGCATTTCACAGCATCCGCACCACCAGCTAGAAGATAGGACGAAAGTAGAACGGTGAATGTCGACCGAAAACTAAAACTCGTACATTCGGAATGTTGATCTCAAGATACGTCAACTCCCAGCGAAGGAACGGTAGATATTTAGACGATACTTTTAGTAGAGATTTAAGAATACAGGGTGTCTTTGAGACTTATAGCACTAGCTCGTTGCCCGCGGCGCCGCCCGCTGCCGCCGGCGCTGCGCGTAGTACACGCGTATGAGTACCGCCACGAACACTAGCACGATGCCCGCGGCGCCGCCCGGCGATACCTGGTGCCCGTACACTAAGCACGAGAGGAGGATAGACACCGCCTGGAAAAAAATTACTCGAAGGTTAGCAAAGAGAAGGGGATGGACGGACGACCCACGGGTTCCGTGGGTCGCGGCTCACGCGGCTGACGTACGCGACACACGCATGTGAGATGTCAAATGCATAGTGCCGTTTCCAAGCGCCGGCCATTTGTATCGTCCCGTGCACCCGCCACGCGCGTGTGCCGCGTGCGCCGCCACGCGCGTGTGCCGCGTGCGCCGCCACGCGCGTGTGCCGCGTGCGCCGCCACGCGCGTGTGCCGCGTGCGCCGCCACGCGCGTGTGCCGCGTGCGCCGCCACGCGCGTGTGCCGCGTGCGCCGCCACGCGCGTGTGCCGCGTGCGCCGCCACGCGCGTGTGCCGCGTGCGCCGCCACGCGCGTGTGCCGCGTGCGCCGCCACGCGCGTGTGCCGCGTGCGCCGCCACGCGCGTGTGCCGCGTGCGCCGCCACGCGCGTGTGCCGCGTGCGCCGCCACGCGCGTGTGCCGCGTGCGCCGCCACGCGCGTGTGCCGCGTGCGCCGCCACGCGCGTGTGCCGCGTGCGCCGCCACGCGCGTGTGCCGCGTGCGCCGCCACGCGCGTGTGCCGCGTGCGCCGCCACGCGCGTGTGCCGCGTGCGCCGCCACGCGCGTGTGCCGCGTGCGCCGCCACGCGCGTGTGCCGCGTGCGCCGCCACGCGCGTGTGCCGCGTGCGCCGCCACGCGCGTGTGCCGCGTGCGCCGCCACGCGCGTGTGCCGCGTGCGCCGCCACGCGCGTGTGCCGCGTGCGCCGCCACGCGCGTGTGCCGCGTGCGCCGCCACGCGCGTGTGCCGCGTGCGCCGCCACGCGCGTGTGCCGCGTGCGCCGCCACGCGCGTGTGCCGCGTGCGCCGCCATGCGCGGTGCCCCACGCACCTGCCGCAGCGTCATGATGATGGTGAACACGACGGCGCCGAAGCGCGCGATGGTGCGGTAGATGAGCAGCTGCCCCAGCGCCGACGACGCCGACAGCACCACCACGTCCGCCAGGAACCCGGGGTGCTGCAACAGCGGGAGGGTGAGGGCGGCACTCGCCTGCAGCAGCGCCACGGCGGCGGCGGCACTCACCTGCAGCAGCGCCACGGAGTGCAGCGTGTCGGCGCGGTGCAGCAGCGCGGCGGCGGTGAGCAGGCAGGAGAACAGGTTGACGGCGCACAGCATCTGCAGCGGGCGGCAGCGGGAGCGCGCGAACAGCGCCGCCTGCCACGACGAGGTGAACGAGTCGCACGCCATGTACAGCGCCAGCAGCGCCAGCCCCGACGCCGTCGTCGCCGCCCACACTGCGGCGGAGCGCACACCTCAAGACTCGAGCATATTCGAAGATTTGGACGCGCAGATAGCGAGGTTCGCGGGCAGGATGGAACGTCTGGCCAGAAGGGATGACGGCAGATCGACGAGAACAGGAATAGAAGAGTAGCCGAGATACGAGAGTAGACCAGTAGGCCCCTAGCCACGGCCGAGGCGAGTCGGTGGGGACCGACAGGGAACAGAAAACACGTCGAATTCGAAGTCGACCGCAACGGCGGAGGAGTCGGAGTTTAGTTTTTTGTTACAAATTATTACGGGTCGCTTTAGGGATATCTGGCACGGGGGGCCGGAACTCGGAACGTTGCGGGGCTCGGAGGCGCGGTACCGACCGGGCGCCTGGTCGCGGCTGCCGCACAGGAACAGCACCATGCCCAGCGACAGCAGCGCCGCCGTGGCGTACTCCGCCGCCTCGTACTGCTGGCGCGCCACCGCGCGCGCCATCAGCATCACGGGCAGCACCTTGCACGACTTGGACAGCACCTGCGGGCGCCACGAGCGTGAGCCGGTGAGCTCCAACACTGTTTGGATGAATCCGAACAGAGCCGGGTTCGCACCCGGGACCGGGACGGCGACACTGACCTGCGTGGGGAAGCTGACGTACTTGAGCGCCTCGTACTGGCACCAGGCGCTGACCACGTTGGACAGCGCGCAGTAGCAGAAGGGGTAGAGCGGCGCGGGCAGCGCGTCGCGGCGCGTGCAGCGCAGGCGCGCCAGCGCCGCCAGCAGCGCGGCGAGGCGGTTCACGAACACCAGGAACTGCGAGTCGCGGAACTGCACCGCGCCGCCCGCCGTCGCGTACGTCTGCGGAGCGCCACACTCGGAGCCTCGGAGCCTCATCTCCGCCGTGTCGACCGACACAAGGATGCGCCTGACGACGATATTATCTCGCGGCGCGCATCTGAGATCGGCTGCACTAAAATTGTGCTGGGAGCGCGCCGTGAGATTATTTTGTCGGTGCGAGCGACAGAGACCACTTTTCCGCCCGACGAAAAATTTGCTCTTTTCTCCTTTAAACGATGATGATTGGTGACACTAAATACTTATAAAAACTGACACCCTTTTTCCGATTTGTGACGTCGGTTAAAGTTACTGACTTGCGTCATGATTTTCTCCTGCAGCAGGCCCCACACGAGGTAGGCCCCCATGAGGCCCGTGAAGCAGAACAGCAGCTCGGCCCCCTCGCGCCGCGTGTCCGGGGGGGGCCCTGCGCCCTCCCGCGAGGGCCCCGCCTCTTTGCCCCCACTAGTCTCGGGCAGCCGCTCCTGGGGCCCGAAGCACAATAGGAGCGTGCGGGACACTACCGTTGTGTTACCTAGAAATTCAAAAGGAAAGATAACTCCACTCCGCGCGGTTCGCTTCCCTGCACCTCTATCCGCGATTGGGAGGCTGTAAATAATACACGCCTAAAATAATTGTTACTTCTTATCTCACTAAAATGAAGCTAAATGAAACTGTATTTGATTCGATACAGTTATAACAGCCGGGGAAAAAATTTAGTATCCAATACATAATTAACAATGGCAGGCCAAGCGAAAACAATTTGCATAATTCAGAAAAACAAAACACCTACCACTTGGAAGCTTCAAAATAGTGCTCTGAAATACAATCACAGTAATATTATGAACGCGAAAGTTTGTGTGTTTGTGTAGGTGTGTATCTTTATGGTCACACAAATATTTGCGCTGTACGGGAATAAAACCCGCAACTTCACACTTTACAGTGGGCTAGTCGCCCACTTCGTAAAGGATGCTGTCAACTATTAATATATGTATTTTCTTTATAATTATAACTGGGTTCATATTCCGCTACATATGCAGACATGCAATACTATAACTAACGTTATTTATAAAAGCAGGAAAACATTCCATATTATTATCACATTGTTCTATAATATAAATCGACATAAAAGCGATAAACCAGAAATAACGACCGTGGTCCGACTCACTAATCTTATCGAAGTAATTGGATTTTTCGAGGTACTTGTAGAGGATGAACCCTGGGCCCAGTACTGTGGCGTACCCCGCCAGGTTCAGCATCAGACGAAAGAACCTGGAACAGCACCAAGTACGGATGAATCAACAATTTGATTTGCAACAGACCATACAATAAATCTAACTACATTCCAATAATTCGTAACCTCAGCTGGTAAAACAAAATGGTATTGATTGTGACCTTGGTGAAATTTGCAATATTGTCAGCTGGTCAAATGATCCATCAAGAGTTGTGAGAGCATTTGTCCTAACTGCTGAGATAAGCCGATGATAAGATTAGCCGCGTAAGATGTGAGAGATATAATACTATATATCTCTCACATAAATATAATCTATATCATGGGAGTTTTTAAGTCAGAATCTTTGCTACCCAACAATGAATACTACTGTGGTTTTGATGTGATGAAAAACAAACAGACAGTTTTTGCGAAAATATTATTTCTTGTTCAGTGACATATTTTAAGCTGGGTTTACTCACATTTACGACCGTGACGGTAATTCCGTAAACGTAACAAATACACATAACGAAACACAAATTTAGAAGGATTTTGTGACGCGAATTTGTTACGATCACGGAGTCATGATCTACTGTCATGAAACGATCCCAGGCCCCAGGGGCCTCCTGAGGGGGTCACGGTAAAATGTCACAGCTCTCATCTATATTTAGTGTATCAAGTACGGTGACACAGTCACGGGTCACAATCATAGATATAAACCCAGCTTTATGTCTTTTAGACCACTTTTTGATATATTATCATCAATGTTGAGACTTTTTATCCTGTACTGCTTCATTAGTATAGATTAGAGACCCTAATAGGACAGGTCAACTCAACTTGATAAAATTTAATTTAGTTTTAAATGATTACATAACTTTATGCTCTTAAAAGGTACTCAACAAGATTATACAGTATCAATACTTTTAACAATTACGTAAATATAAGGTCAGCCTTCCACAAGATGGGACTAACAACCTATCGTTAGTCACAGGCTGTCGCTGAATGCAAAAAGCTAGCAACTGCTTGTTGTGGCGTTCTATGGGAGAGCCTGATGTTCAGCAGTAGTCATCTTCCAGCTAATGATGACGTAATGTTGCATAGTTTATAGATAGCATGTTCAGTGCTGAGAACACAACTGTAGTGTTTTTCATAACTTGCCACAAGTGTGGGAAAACACAACTGTTTTTTATTTTATGGGAAGACACTATGGAGTGTACAGAGCTGCACCCATGGATAGACAAGAAAATCGGCTCAGCAGTGAAAGTGATAATTGACTGACTTATAACTCTACTATTATTAAACTACCATGACTAGACTACACCTAGGTTTAGTGTTATTATTAAAAATGGGTTATTACTGTGTTACTTGAAAATGAAAACCACCTAGCCTTTTTCACATTCAGCTTATGACACAATTTAATTTCATTTATACATACTATAGTATTGTGAGCATGAGTAACCTGGAGCGCAGTAGTAAGCATAGTTACCAGGAGTACTCCAGGTCTGTAAGGCTGCCCGACTGCTCATATGCAGTCAGCAGCTCCAGGTATAGGCGGCTGAACAGCCACATCACCGCCACACATAACACCCCTACACCACTGGAAACAACAGGGTTTTCTATACAAACAAAACTGCAAAGGCATAGCGCTTATCATCAGGTGAACGAATTGCTTGTCTAGACACTCAGTCAAAAAAAAATGCAATGTTCAATACCTGAGCAAACACTCACTTGCCATTGGAACATATTAAACAGTAAAGATGTGGCTACCATTTCCGGAAAATACACCCGGTAATTCATGCCTATTTTTTTATCCAATAAGTTATCTTATTTGTTTGGCATTCATTTTGAAAGCTGTGTTACTTTAGTTACTATTAGATGCCGGCAAGAAGAATGAATTATCATACCTGTAGTAACTGTAATGAAACGTGAATGCAAACAATATGATGTGTTCACCAGAGGGCCTACATTAGCGCTCATGATTAGGCTTAGAACAAACACAATTCAACAGTAAGTATCCATGTAAAGTTGACATACAAGTCTAGACCGCTTCAAATGGCTCTATTGCAGGACTTTGGGAGTAATAAGCTACTTGTATTTTATTCCATAAATGAAGCGACTAACAATACATACCCAATTATAAGTTTGGATCGCATTCTTCTGTCTGTAAGTTAAAATACACAACTACAAAACGATAATTTGTATTTATTAAAATATTATTTGATTTGTGCTTCAATGATTTAATTCATTTTCTCGTATTTTTTTAGAAATCCTCTGTAAATAACCCTTGCACAAGCCCGACCCAATCAATTGCATAGTTTGTTGTGTCAGTCAGACTGTCGTCTGTCAGTCAGTCAGTCAAAAACATCTGATTTGATTGATTGAGTAAACTCAAATCTTGGATGACGTTGACAACTTTGACTAACATCACATTATTGCCAAGTTGCCAGTAAAAAAAAATAACTACTAAGCCCTCAAGCTACATAAAACAAACAATGTGAGATACATTTGTTTTCTAATATTTAGCTGGATTTACAAACATTGGCAACGTCATAGTTTTGAATAACATAGTGTTATATTCTCTTTGGTTTTGAAAGCTTGATTTAAAATGTTCAAATGATTAAGATTTTTTTATTTATCTACTCGTGATTTGATCATATTTTACAAGTTTATATATAATCGAAAGATATTCAAATAAATTTAACTCTTAATAATTATCTTATTTCTCCGAGCATGAAAAACAACAATGTGGAGTGACACTATGATGCTTTTGTTAGAATTTTTAGCAGCTATTTGCGCGGTTGCATTGTGTGGCCCATGTTTGCTGGCCTGCGCCAGACGATTAATAGCTGGAGACGAGCTATTACATAGAGGAGATCATACAGTTCATGAAGCTGAGGTCCTAGGATGTGATGAGCCAAACTGCCCTTATTACAAGAAAAATATACGCTATCTCATGGTTCCAGCTGCAAGACGACGAATGTATATGTCACCTACCAGAAAATAAGCTCAGTCTGCAATATGTATTGAGGGGCTTACATTTCGTGTATAATAAAGACTAGTTTGTACATTTTAGCACAATTTAATTTGTAAAACCTAATAGTTGCCTACCCAATACACGAACTTGGTAGGTACCTAGCTGATACTAGCTACCCTTAGATATATCTTTTAGTTATTAAAATAAAAGCAAGTTGGTAATATCTAATTCAAATGACTTTACTGTCAATCATTGTATATATTTATTTACTCGAGGATGAACACCAATTATTTCGCCATCAGAGTGGATATCGGGGTCGCGTTTGTATTTTGGCAGTAGCAAGTCATCGTGGGAGTTGCAAATGACATTGCGATGGTGAAAGGGCTCCGTCGTTGGCATTGGAGATGAGTCGTTGCAGTAGGAATATGGCGATAGTTCACGTTTCTTCATCTGGAAACAATCACAAACATTATGTAAGTTTCATAATATTTATTCTAAATGTTTATTAGACTATTATCGTTAAAGTTTTAACATTCATAAAATATATCGACTATTTCCTAACATAACAGTGCCAAACAGAAAGAAACAAAGTGGCAATAGCAAAACATTTTTAATGGCAATTCTAGTTTCCATCTTTTATGTTTCGGTTTTGCATTAGACTTGTGCGTTTATTTCGCACTATTGTAATACCCGTTTAAAATAATCATTTGGTAGTTATTAAACGTAAAACAACCATTCTTTAGTACTACCTAATACAAAATGCACTGAAAGGAGATAATTGTGGCAAGAACGCCTGCGATATTATCGTCCTATAATATCTTACCTGTGTGGGTAGGCTTTATTATTGAATTAACACCAAGGCCTAGTACTTTTTTAATCGTTGCTGTTTTTTGCTGTAAAGCAAGTAACTCAAGACTCAACTCCAAAAGTAACGCCATGCCCCACTACAGTTTTTAACTACCCTCAGAGATTATGTTATAGCACTACTTCCAGTGCTATTCAACTTTATTGCTAAACATTTTGAAGCAGGCGTTAACTTAAAATTATATAATTCAATAAACTACATTACTAACTATATTTATGGTGATGTTTATAATAAGTAAATTATAAAGAAAACTGTGGCCAAGTTTCTCTTTTCCTATTTTGAGGCAAGTAACAAGAAAATTGGGGTGGGTACTTTTAAATATTTCTTACCTATAAAGAACGTGCATCAAACCGAGCGCGGCCGAGTGAAGCGGGTGGTAGGAATGGGGGCCTAGCTTTCACAAAACATACACTGCCCCCTGGACGTGCCGACGCAGTCCAGTGGGGGTTCAGTGACGTAGCGTGGGGCGCTCACCTGGGGGCAGCAAAATTTCAGAATTTTCTTTCACAGGCCATAGAAAAAGTCTAAGATCCATATTTTAGCGTGTTTGGACCTCGACTTGAGTGAGCATAGATGTATATGGAGATCTCCAATTATTCTCCACTCAAATCATTCAAGTCAAGATTCTGACGGAGCGTTGTTTTGGAATAGAGGCCTTACTGACAAGAGTAAAATATCATTATTATTAAATGCTTATATCACGAATATTATTTATTTTACAGTCATTCCCCAATCGGCACTGCCACCAGGCCCTAGCCCCTGCCCAGGCTACGCCACTGGATAAAAGTCACCCACATCATGCCAGTCACTGTGACTTACATAGGAAATGTCTCTACTGTCTGGACTTAGACCTTGAGAGAGTGTTCGGGTCAAAGAGTATAAATTTTGATGTCCCGCCTGTGAAATTAAGAATCAGCGCCAGGAAAGCAGTCCCGCGGTAAAACTAGGAACTTAAATTAAGAAGTACGTTTTCCCGGTCAAAGTCTGGAACAAACTTCATAGATGCTATCCCTATCATCGAAATTGACATTTTATACGCTCAGTTCATATCAAGAGACCCGGACTAGCTACTTAGTGAGCTGGAAGCATTCTCGTGACTTCGGCGTCGCGTCAGCAGAACTCAATATAATCTATGTTATTTATTTATTCATTTAATCACTGAGTGAAGGGGTAATAAGTTGTGCAGTACCCGCGGCTGCTGCTCCTTTGTTCGGACGTATGCTGCTATGTCGTTGGCAAATTGTATAAACGGCATTTAACAAACGGACGATGCCGACAGTTAGTAAAATGCCGGATTATGTAATATGCCGACGACAGTTAGGAATATCAACTCACGCGCGACTGCGTCCCGCGTACGGCGCGCACGCACATCTGCCGCACCAGGAACATCACCACAGTGAAGAAAGCCGCCAGTGCGTGCAGGAAGTTCACCCCCATAATATGCTGCTTCGACCCGTCCTGCACGTCACCCCTTGAAGTTTTTGTGCTGATTTTTACATTGTCATAGTGTATTTTTAGTTTAAATTTTGTATTTTAAATTGTGGATTAGTTGGAACCCTTGACGCCTTCTTTATATTTGATTGACAGTGGCACCCACTAAGTAGAAATACTTCAGAATACAAACAAACTTCCTTGAGAAATACTACGACAATTACCTACCTACACGCCACTAATCAGAAAACTATCCTAGCAAACTCTTCGATCGAAACTCTTTTGAGCTCACGAAATGAGCAGATATAGCAAGGAGGTCAACTAAGTTCAGCAACTTATAAAGCAATTTTGTACGGAATATAATTTTTATCCACAGCGCTGCTATGAAACATTATTTATTTACCGCTCTACGCCTGCTACGAAGCTCTACAAAATCGTAGCAAGACAACTAGAACTTTATGCACGTGTTTTTTTTCATGAGTCCAATTGTCGACCGTTTACCACTTCTTACAGCTCTCCTAAGTAGGTGAGCACCTAACTATTATCGCCCTGCGTGTTTCGGAGCCATCGGTCCATAAGTCGTGGGTACATCTTGCTCCCAACTGCGTGAGGAAAGCGATAACGCCTTTTAAGGTCTTGCTCGGTTTTGGAAGCTTCCCATATTCTAGCTTGAACGTCACTGTGTCTGCAATTAACGTAATGGAGTCTGCAAGGTCAGGCGTAACCATAAAGGAACTATAAGAAGCTCATATAGATAGGTTAACGCACTTCTACACAAACATTACAGTTAGGAAATATTCCATTTATATTTATAGGACAAAGAAACGAAAATGGTCTAAAGCAATGAGCAAATTCGCAGAAAAGGCAATTTCATCTTTGTGTATTTTAGGAGCCGCCGCCGTGGCACAGAATATGTAATAGTCCAATGTAATAGTAATACGTATGGAATTGCCATCGCTTTTTTTCCATTAATATCGCACTAGGTGGGATCGAAGAATTAGAAACCTAGATCTAGAGATAAAAACGTTCAGCGTAGGATTGGAGCCCATACCCACAGGTTCGATTATATTATTGATAGATATATAATGGTATATTACAAGTAAGTATTTAACTGCTAGTAAACTACCCACCTGTTAACAAATTCATTAGGAAGCCCGGTAAATATAGATAGATAGATTTTATTGACACCAAAATGTATTAAAACACAGAGATTACAAAAACATAACTAAATAATAGGTAAAATGTCTTATCTCTCAGTCTTATCGCTTAAAGCGATCTCTGCCAGACAACCTTTGGATGGACAAGGTAGAGAGAACGAACAGGGTATAATTAGTTGACATCAGTGTCAAAATATCAATACATACATACTAATAGTTACACAAATAAGCGTAAATTAACCAAGCACCACCAACCAGCGTACCAAGCATTTCAAACTGCCGTCTAGGTATTAACTAACCATTACTCTGAGTGACATAGGCACCAACTCCATGTCTTTATATAGGTATATGTGTAAATATCTACGTAGCTAAGGGTATGTTATAATAGGTAGGTAGGTAGGATATATCTTACTCATAGGAATCGTCCCAGCACAGTACCGCTCTCAGTATAATGTGCGCACATGAGAATGAGGCGCCGCGCTTTGGCACGCGTTCAGCAGCCGATGACACCTCAATATAATAGCATATTGTTTGCGATAGTATAAAGAGCTATAAACATGGTAAGCGCGAACCTTTAGGACCCCAGCGCACTGCTGTCGACTCCACAGTGTACAATTAAGAAATATTCTCAGCGGTGTTTCGTATTTATTTATGTTCAAGCAAAATAATGCGCGTAAGCTGAATTTTCGTGGTGTAAAGAGCTAAATCCAAAACTAAAGTATTACATAAGCAGAGCAAGTTATGCTTAAAACAGTCATGTAAATAAATATATACTTAGTAAAATATAAAGCGCGGTGGTAGCCTAGTGGGAGAACGTCCGCCTTCTAATCAGAAGGTCGTGAGTTCAAATCCCAGTGCAGGCACGTACCAATGTATATCTGTAAAAACATATGTACGAAATTATCACTCGCTTTTCGGTGAAGGAAAACATCGTGAGGAAACCCACATACCTACCCGAGAATTATTTCGGAGGTGGGTATGTTATCCACCAATCCGGACTGGGCCTCCGTGGTGGATTATGGCCTAACCCTCCTCACGAAAGTGAGGAGAGACCCGTGCCCAGCAGTGGGACGTTATGGGTTGATGATGAATGAATGAAAAATGTAAATATTATACTTACCTATGTAAAACGCTTGTTTTTTTTATTGGAAAATTAATGAGCTCGATTTCTTGCGACAAAATTTACCTTGTACCTATAGACACAGGTAAAATAAAAATAATTTTTGTAAGTTATTTTTATAACAGAACACTATTTCCGAAGCACTGGTAGAGTTAATAGAGTTTCTTTTTCCTGCACGAGATTCAGGCATGAGTCACCACTTGAAAGGGAAATGTCCTTTTTCAAACTCAAACTATAAATAGTTAATTATTAGTTTAGTAGATCACACTATTATTTGATGTACTTACTTATATTGTATTGTTCTCTATGTATATAAGACAAGTGTTTAATGTGTAAAGGTGCATAATTCTTCCCTGCTTGTAATAAATGATTTGAGTTTTGAATAAGTTATAGTCAAAGGTCATTATTAAAAAAATGATTTTATATTTATTGCATTAACTGTATTTTCAACGTTAGTAAAGTAAAAAGCTTGTGAACTATTATAAAGGCGACTTTCCATCGGATTCGTTAAAAGAGTCACGAGACGATTGCGCACGACAACTCATCAGAGTCATCAATATCAGTGATGTCAGAAAGGCATGTCCACGTTATGATATCATGACGTAAGCACTAAAAATCATTCTACCTACCCCGACCTCTGATTTTCATTGGTCAGTGAACGTCATGTGATCAGTCGAAGGTATATAATATAGAGACGGCGGCAACCGAGACGCTGGACTTATCACCACCATTTTAATTATTGGTTCAACATTATTTAAGGCTGATCCATTTATTCAGGTTCAAATGCTAGTAAACTCTTTAGCTTATCTACCTGAGGCGTTCACTCGGTAACTTCCTATAGGTTCACAGCCCATTGTTCTCCTTAAAAACTGGTAATACCTGACCATATAACCATAAACACGCACTCCTCTGCTGTAAGTGACTATAATTTTTACATTACGTATCCTATTCTCGATTCTCGGCTTAAGCCATTGATTCATTACCACAGATTTTCTGCATTGTTATCCCTTCGTTGACACATCACCGGTAACCGCGTAAGTCGAGAAATAAGTATACTACTCTCTATTCTACTTCTACACCTTGTTCTTAATTTTTCCTTGCTGTGTCTCCTCTACTCTCTCTTCTCTATCTGTAAACTAATAAGAGATATCCTGTAAACTATGACTAATGTCTTGAAGATAATACCGAACGGTTATATCCCTTTGAGCATGAAACTTAATTGTTATTAATGTGACTCCATGCTGAGCGTTAATCTGTACCAAGCCTCTGGCGGTGATCTCAAATTACAGTTATTTTCTAGTCTTTCTGGTGTTCAAATAGAAATAATAGGTAGGTAAAATACCCGAACAACAGGAAAAAAAGATAAACTACCAAACATAAATAAATATTTAGGTGTTTATTTATTTGTTGATAATTGTCAAGTCCTTCTCCGTCAAGTCCTTCTCCTTCTAGAGCGTGCCATGCTCGACATTTCGCCTGTGGACCGGATCTTCAATGCCCAGATTGGATGGAGATTTCAGATGACGTCTCATGGTAGCAGGAAGACAGAAGATTGCCAAGATGTAAAGAGTGGCGTGCACATGAGAAGGCCTATACGCAGCAGTGGGTTGATATAGGCTTTTATTGATAGGGGTGGTTTAAGTGAAAGTCCAGGCAACGTTTGACGAGATATTGGAGGGTGCGTGTTCCGTGGCCACGAATAACTAATATTTTAACTCTTTTTAAAATCAAGATGCTCCGTCCGTTCGGTCCAGTTTACGAGACTACCGACATAACAAGAAAAATATTTTTCACGCGCACCTTCCAATTTCAATTTATTGAGGAAAAACTTACACAGATAAAATAAACACAAGTTTGAAAGGAATACTACTAGACCTAAACACAAAATACTTAGGTTCAAAAATACAATATAGATTTAGGAAGTGCGTCGCCTACTTAGGCTTAAAGAGAACTAAGATAAGTAAATATATCTTCAACTATTTTTCTCGGTAGTCTACAATTAATAATAATTATCAAGCTTTGGAGAGATCTTAACAAGATCTCTCCAAGGTGTAGTAATGAAATTAATATAGGCTACTATCACGAATTGACGGACTAATTAGAGACAATTAATTAGCACAATCAAAGCTTGTTCTCCGATAGAGACCTAGCTATCCTGTCATGGAACTGAACGTCACGAATTGCAGATCAATTCTCAACATTTAATGGCAGCCAATTTATTTCACAAAGAATCTATTCATGTACCTATCATGAATACATTCATACTAAATATTATCATTTCAACGATGAAATGAGATGATATCCCCGACTTCAACGTTCTCTTTGTGTAATACTCGTATTAGGCAACTAATGGACCAGAATATTTCATAGATAGATGTAAATTATAGTCGTCATTGTCCTGTATATCTACTTATTGGTAGGTTCTAGTTACTACTTAAGAGTAAATTTTTTTTACTGCGTGCGTGATCCTAAATCAATCACAATACCATCCAGAAGCTCATTCCCCACAAATACACTTGTAATATAGACTTGTGGAAACGCCAAGCGTGTAAGAAGCGTTACCAATCTTTTCCGACGCTTAGGTACCTCCAGAATGTCGTTACTTCTGCCATAAATCGTTTCATCATTCCAATTGGTGCGGTGGTTGCGGTACCCTAAAAGGACAGGAAAAATCCTACAGACTATCGAGTTAGCATTCAGGATTAATAGTTGGCAAATGAGATGCGGATCTTCATAGATCAATATAACCACTTACCATTTTGGGCCTACATGATTGATCGTCAAAAAAGACGGTCCTAGGTACACTTAATGCCTGTCATCTTAATATTGTCCATGTGTGATGGTAAAAATCAAGACCGCACCTATCTGCCATCAAAGCTGAAGCTAAAGTCAAATAAAACATTAAATAGTCCTTCGTTTATAGGTACACCATTAAAATAACAAACCGCAATACATCGTTCAGTAGCACCATAGAGTTCCAAACACGGCGTCCATCGCCATAACCATAAAGGAAGCGAGCACTGCGATGGGACACCTCGCTCCAAATCGATCGATCTATTGTTCTTATGTAAAGTTCGACTAAAATAAATTGGCATTCTTATACTGAAGGCATGTGCCTAATTATTTGGCTGATGAATTGTAGTGTTCCGAACAAAGACGAGGCTTGGCGAGAGTTGCTGTTAGCGGCGCAGATACCCGGGTGGTACGGACTCAATAGGTACTGTTTACATAAAACCTTCTTGTATCTCAACTTTTATTAAGTACTAGCTGCGCCCCGCGGTTTCACCCGGATAATTCAAGTTTTCCCACAATAACTCTCTTAAAAGCAACATATTTTCCCCGTTTTTGCCACATTCTTCATAGATGCTCCGCTCCTATTGGTCGAAGCGTGACGGTATATAGCCTATAACCTTTCTCGATAAATTGACTATTCAACACAAAAAGAATTGTTCAATTCAAACCAGTAGTTCCTGAGATCCTAGCGTTCAAACAAACAAACTATTCAGCTTTATATATTAGTACTAGATGTATCCTGCCACACTTCGCTGTGGCACATTCGCACATTCGCTGATATGTCACTCATGAAAAACAGTTAAAACAATCCTTGATGCGGATTATATATCATGCTAAAATTTCAGCTCGATCGGGGCAGAACTTTTTGAGTTTTTGAAGCGTACACAAACCAACATAACATTTATATATATATAGATAGAAGTATAGATAGATATTGATAGGAAAAGGACACAAGAAATAAAGACTTCATTAATTAGATTACGTTTTGTCGGTTCCAGCTGTCTTACCATTTCACTTTCATCGAATAAAAAACGAAATTAACTACCTAAAACTCATCAAAATATTCACTTATCTAAACGCCCATGTGTCAGAAATATTTCCGGTATTCATAGTTGTAGTCGCGGGGAATGGTCGGGTCGGATAAGATATTCTATCTTTAGGAACCTACTTATCAATGTTATTGTCCTTTCATTTGGTTCGGAGCAGACACAGTTCCGGACTTCCGGCTGCTCAGGTCTGGATCCGCCAGTTGGGACATGATTCTACTCTAGTTATTCTTCTTACTTAGAAGCTTCGCTCTTGTCGGTGCAGTAATCGCCAGTGTTCTGTCTTCAGCAGAGCGTTGACTTCCTTATACGGCATGACATTTGTCTTTTCTTTTACTTGATTTGTGACTGTTATTCTAGCTCTGCCTCTTTTTTCTTTCCCTTCTACCTTCCCTTCTATGATAGTTTTAATACAGTTGTCATGTCTTATTTAAAGTGGCCAAAGATGCCTCCGCTTCTAATTATGGTAGAAAAATATTATGTGTTGATAAAATGCAAATAAACTGTATAATTATTCCGTATGTTATCCACCAATCCGGACCGGGCCCTCGTGGTGGATTATGGCCTAACCCCCCTCAAGAAACTGAGGAAGACCCGTACCCAGCAGTGGGATGGTATGGGTTGTTGACGATGAGTTCTGAGCAGATTGGGGTGGCCACGTGAGGGAAATAACAAGGAAAGACTAAAACTGGTTGCATGATGAAAAGATCTGACACCCAAGAAAACAAACAAGAAACAAGAACACTTTAAAACATAAACAACAAAATTATACTGAAGTGAGCAAGTTGCATTAAATAAACTAAAAGAATATTTCACTTGTTTCAGAACAATATAATTAATTCTAATTTCGTGCTGGAAGTATTTTTAGTCACTAAATGGTGCTAATTAGGTAGGTAATACATAACTATTATAGCTCTCCGGTTATAACCGACTCATTTTAAGTAAACAGTCGAAACCTATATGTTTGTTTCTCTATGTATCTTCAGGAGCAGTATTATTAATGACTCCTTAATTGTCAATGTAGTAGAGTAATCTATCTAGTATGTCCTATAGGTTACCTATATCATAGTTTTGTTCGTCTGGACAAGACGTAAGAACTGGGTACTATTGCAAAAAACCCAACGGCCTGACATTGTGCCCGCCCTACATTTAGATTAGCTTACGTTGCAACATAGTTATAATTTATTTGAACTCTATTTACTATTACGAACTTCGATCAACAATACACCTTTTCTTATTTAGCTGGTTCTGGAATAACATCTAGATACATTGGTTAGTCTCAAAGAGTAAACAGTAAACACCATTCGTCATCCCTTTGGCCGGTTGTGGAGCTATTTACTTGTCCATTTCAATCCAAGCAGTAAGGAAATATTCAATAGCTTGATCAGCATGTTTATCCTATAGAAAACATAATAGGCGATGGTATTGCGGGCCGCGGGTCCAGTCTGTACGGAATTCGCACGCAGCGCGGTCGGGCGCGCGAAGCCGGCAAAATATTTGAGATCTTCTCTCGCGACTTTACAAAAGTAAATAAACTTTTGAATTAAAAGATAAATAAAAGCATAAACTGGTTATTGACTGCGGCCAACGGACTTCAGTGTTATGTTGTAATTGTAGTGTGTTTTATTTATTTTAATCGAACGGATTTCGGTGAGTTGTTAGAATTTTAATTTATAACATTTTCATGTTATTTTTTCTATTGTCATTTACCAATTGTATTAACCAATATTCAATAAATACTACGTACAACAGTTGAAAAACCTACAAACTATTACACAGGGCTTGTAGTAACACTAACTTGGATCTGGGAAGAACTCCATTCATACAATACATTTCACTATATGACAATATAAATAAAATATTTTAATTAGTGGCGGCCCGACCAACTAAATACTTACAGCAATCTTTACCACAATTTAAAACACTTCTAGGTACTACAAAAATAAGTTTCAGCATAATAAAAGCTCAAAGTAGAGCTTACTGGTGGCTCTACGAGTATATTGCAAAAGTAGTTTTTAGTTTTTTCCCGCAAATTCCTTCATTGACTAAAAACTACCTTCTAATTACTGTGTAAAATAACTAACTACTACACACGAGTACAACGAGTAGGTAATGTTATTATAAGCAGGTATGTACAAGCACGTTCCGAGTACAGGAACAATTTCAGGGAAAACAGAAAGGTTACCGCTAGAATATGGTCCATTGTTTACTTTATTTACAATTTGGGTTCTCATGTAAACAGAAAGGTAAACACTGTATTAAACCAGCAAATTATTGAGTGCCTTATTATTATTGTATGTGTAATTTATATCATACGAGTAAAAGCGGGACGTTGAAGGATTTTGCCAAGACCAGGAACGAAAGGTTCCACCAACGGCCAAAGGGTTAGGTTAGGGCATTTTGATCACAGTGTTATATGGTCACACATTTTCAGATTCATACATGAGTGTTTGGTCACACGGTAAGTTTTATCGAACTAAATATTATTGAGTGATGTAAAATAATCACAACTTATTTAAAACAAAGAACCTATGTCCTGTTACTGTTATTCAATTTGGTCACACCACATGTTGTACCATCGTTAACAAAATCGCCTAGCATTTAGTGTAATGTTAAGTTTGTTTATTTATTATAATAGGTAGTTACAATAACATCTTTTGCGTCGCGTAGTAAGGTAAAAATGAAAGAATTCAATAAATTATTATATTTTTCCAATTAACGATAACGATTCGCATTACTTTGTTCAAAATAGTAGGTTTTTTAATACTCTATATCATTAGGGTTCCATTCCACCAACCTCTCGCGACCAGAGCTATCCCTTGAATTATGCATACACATCACAAAATACATGATAAAAGTGACCGCACGAAAAACCATGGAGGTAATAAAAACCTCAATGGAGCACAAAAGTTCCTAACTAAGAAGTTTGTTTCACCCACAACTAACTTTTTGAAGGATAATAATTTAAGGAGTTTTGGCGGGAAAGAAAAAAAGTGAGGTTGTTGTTTATGTATTTCTTTCTCATATAGGTGGAATACCTTTGCCCAGCAGTGGGACAGTATAGGTTTTGAAAAAAAATAATTGGTGGAATATTATCCATTATGTAAGTGCTCGTTACCGTGTAAGAAAACTTCAAACCTCAATGTGGTGTTTCAATAAAAAGTTTACCTTATATATCTCCTTGGAAGTTTCAATCAAAGCACCCATCACTTTACTGAATCATGACTTTGACTAGAAAGCTACATTATCAGCGAGTAATATAGGGCATATTTTATCCCCGTGTTCCCACGGAAACGGGAACTACGCGGTTGAAACCGCGGGGCGCAGCTAGTTTATTATAAGTGCATAAGTATGACAATATTGTAATATTTTATCAAAACACATTTTATTATCTCTTAAAAATACATAATACAAATAGTCATAATTAAAATTAAACATGACAAAAGCCCTAGAGTGCCTAGTGATCTCCGAAAAACCAATTTAGAAATATCAATTGTTTCGTGTTGTTTACCCACCAAGCGACTATTTTTACGTACGAGTCCTGGAGAGAAATAGGGTGGCAATAGATCATAAATTGATTGACGATATTATTTATAGCATTAATCTATTAGCTACTAGATACCTAATTGTATTGTCGGTGGCTTTGTGAAGCTCGAACGAGTCCCTTATCAACACTCATCGCCTACGCGCCGCCTCGTGGAAAGCGCCTCTACCCACCGTTTACGAATCAAACTCGATAACTGTCGTTCTTTACTTTATAACTCTACTAAAAATATAGAATAATAACCGCAGGTAAAACATTTTAACAGCACCTAAAACATTTTTTTTAATATAAACTTGTTTCAAATTAAAACACATGCGAATAAGGGCATTGAAACATCGATGTACCTATCAGAGAGAAAACGGCCCGTGGTTTAATTGAACCAGGAATTAAAAAACACTAGTAGTTGCACCGATACAGATAACATTGTGATTAGGAGCTTACCGGCGTTGAGCCTAACGATATCATTAGCATGCTATGATTTATTGTACAAGGTAAACCCACGGCAGATCTACGCTGACCCGAGAGCTGGCTAAGCTGCACTCACCTCGCTTCTATGGTGGAGCTACTTAGGTAGACAGTTTCACCTAGCTAAGTTGGACACACACAAGTAGCAAATAAAATTTCGATAAAATTCATATGGAACCTCCTACTCTGAAGTATGACCGACCAAACAAAAAATAATCATCAAAATCAATTTATAATTGGCACAGTAATCGTGTAACAAACCAATCAGAAGAAATGAGAATCTCCCTTTTTTGAAGTAGTTTAAAAAGCAAATAGGTACCTAACAAAAAGTAGACTTACTTGTGGACACAAGGAACCAGCCGGTCTAATGATAACCAGGTTGGGCAGTATAGTTTTGAGTCTTTGTGAAAGGGGAACTGAACCACGATGCTATTTTATACAAGTGATTTGACAGGCTTGTTGACCATTCTAAAGCCGTAGCTTTTGTTAATCTACAATTTTATTATAGTTTCCATAATTAACTTACTTTAAATTATTCTAAATCAATTAAACGTAAGCTTAAAAAGCACCAAAATATATTTCCTAATTAAATAGAGTAAGTTAAAATTATTAAAAAGTCATTAAATTTATTCTTTGTTTCAGGAAAGACTTTAATGAGACATGCTGTTGTCCACATCGCGAAAACAAATGTCTGAAACAAGCCCACAACGAAGATAGAAATAACGACGCGACCATCGATATTGATCACCAAAATGGAGCGAGCATTCACTATGAGTATGGACGTGATCAACGGTTCAGAACTTTTCAACGGTTCAGAACTTTACAACAGCTCAGATCTTTACAACGCAACAGAAGCTTTCGACAGCTCTACGCTGAGTTATAGTTTTTTTAATGTGACAAACGTGACGGCGGCGCCTCCCCGCGCGCGGTTTGGGAATCCGGTGCTCGGATTGGTGTTTAAAGTGGTGTACGTGATAGGGATCCTGGGCAATGCGGCCGCCATCGTGGCGCTGCGGACGGGAGAGCGCCGCGTAAGGAACAGGAAGCATCTGCTGCTGCTGACCTCGCTGGCTTCTAACGACCTCGTCGCTTTGGTAAGTTCCAACTTGAAGTGACGAGAACCACTCCAATAACCACAAAAAAGGTATTCAGAATCAGATATTTTTAATAGCAAATTAACAGTCATGAAGTTTATCCAGAATGCATAAATGAAAATGGAATCCATACTAAATTGGCAACTTGTGACTAGTTGTTCACTTATTTTATTCACCAAACTATCCACAAAGCTTCAAATCGTGACATACAAAGAGACATCCTGACCAATCTATCTTAAGGACCATACTTGAAATAATAAAAATTATTAGAAACTTTCTGTTTCACTCACTCCCGCATACGGTGTATTACTAGATGTGAATAAGATAGCTGTGAGACAGCTGTTGCATTTAATCTTTCCAACATAGCTTGTTCTTAGGAAGCTCTGAGGAAGAAGCCGTGTTGGGTTGTCACTCCAATAAAGACAGTAATGTAGCACAGGCCAAGGCACAGGCACGACCTCTATCCTCCAACGGCTCTCTTTAGCTCTATTTGTCTATTTATTACAAAAGTATCGGCAGTGTACCTGACAGCCGGGCCGTCCACAGGTGGGCATGATGTGCGCGATGGTGGTGGGCGACCACGTGCCGGGCGTGAAGGAGACGCGCGTGTACTGCGCCACGCGCGTGGTGCTGCGCGTGTTCGGCACCGGCAGCGTGTGCATCGCTGTCACCATGGCGCTGGAGCGGTATCTGGCGCTCACCCGCCCCTTCCTCTACCAGAAGGTGAGCATTTGATCCTTCTCAATATAACAAAATAGATTGTTTTTTGCAAAAGGACAAAAGATCGCTCTGTTTTCATATCAAAGAAGAATGATACGAGCATCGGTTCACGTAATGATAGGTACGCGCCACTCCTGCGCAACAGTGGCAGTCACTCGAGCTTTGCATTGCAAAAACTTGCCTTCTTTATAGTACCGACACTATTACCACTATAAGAAAAAAAGTAAGTACTAACTCGTAATCTGAGTCCTCTAGCCGTTTATACTATGCATCTAACCCTTACAGAACATTGGCGGGGTCTCTAAATGTACATGGGGTAGTACCTAATGTATAAAAACCGTATTGGCTTTGATAAAACCTTTAGGTACATTCTGATTAGATATTTGTGCGAGATGAATAAGGAAACGATAAATTTCCTATATAATGCGGTGTACTAACAAAGGCGGAGAGATCCGGCAATAATGCTCGTTGCTGAAAGCTCGATGTACGCATGATATCGCGAAATTCGTGATTTCGTGAATTTTGCGACGACAGAACGTTTCAGGGGAGTGCGGGTACATAATATGGAACTAGTATGAAAGGCACATTGCGTACAATCATTTCAATGTCAAAATATACCTAATATTAGATTTATAGGAACTTTTTTATTATTCTACTAGCTGTACCCTGCCACGCTTCGCTGTGGCACATTCCACATTCGCTGATATGTCACTGATGAAAAAATAGATAAAAACAATCCTTGATGCGAATTATATATCATGCTAAAATTTCAGCTCGATCGGTGCAAAACTTTTTGAGTTTTTGAAGCGTACACAAACCAATTACATTTTTATATATATAGATTAGGCGTCGTATAAATAACAATTTTCACTTTCACTTTGCCATTTATTTTGCAATCACAGGTAGACACTTTACTTTAATCAGTAATAGGTTAACACTTTCACTACTGAGCCGATTTGTTTGTCTAGCCACGGGTGCGGCTCTGAACACTCCAGTGTTTTCCCATACAACAAACACAACAGTTGTGTTTTCTCGCGCTCGCGGCAAGTTATGAAAAACACGACAGTTGTGTTCTCAGCACTGAACGTGTTAATTTTAACCAGTGTCAAGTACATAATAATAATTTTCAAGATTTACATAGGTCATAAGTCAAATCCCAGTCGGTTGGTGGTCTAGTCAAAACTGAGAGTCAAAGTCACGAGTTCAGTTAAGTTTGGGTTTGTACCATTTGTTCAGACTCGTGCACGTTAACGAACACTTAGTGGTTCATATTCCCCCTATATTATACACATTGACATACGAAGAAACATAAGCTTGAGAAAAAAAATACACCAACTTCACATTTTGGGTTTCCCGTCAAAACTCTCGTAGGAACTTCATAGACGAACTACCTAGTTAGGTAGGTAGGTAGTTACTACCTCTATTTTTATTAACCTCACATAACATAATACTTAGTTGCTTTAGCTGTTTACAATATACGTGATTTTTATTCACCTCATTGTCAACATTTAACTACTGTGGTTAATTAAAACGGTGGTTTGAAATTGTACGCCAAAAAGTTATTATACCTACCTAATATTGCACAAACAATACATAAATTGACACATATCTAAATAATACAGATGCTTGTTATAAGAACGTAGAGCTCTATTCTAAAAATGATTTTGTAAAGCCTTTGATACATATTACTCACACTGATATTATAAGAAAACAGAACAAAACTCGTAAATATTATGCAGTCAATAATTCTAGACGATTTGTCGGCCTAGATACGAACATAGACTGGCATGTTTTCTCGATGAGTGTTGTCTATGCCAACAAACATGATTTTAACAAGACAAACTCATACGAGTATAACCTTCCTCCTATACGTAGACACCTCTCTCTGTAAGCTTAAAAACATCAGTTGGGTTGTAGCTTAAAAGTGAGGCCCTTTTCTAGAGAAGTAAAAAAAAAAATATTCTTTTATTTGACGGAGTGACGATACTAGCAAATCGTTCACCTGATGGTAAGCGCTACGCTGTTATGGACAGAACAGTCACAGCACCACTCATAACACTGCATTGCATAATCCTGCGCGGCACTGCTCTGCGCTCGTCACGCTGAGATATTGGCTCTAAGGTCTCATAAGATGCCCAGTTACTATTACAATAATAAAAAAACTTCTTGTACTGTCAGCAACGAAAGTCGTAGTCATTTAAAATCATTCAATTTGCTACATATTCTACTTTAGTAAGTATATTTAGTTTTTAGTATTTTTCTTGCGTAAAGCTAAATTGGAAATAAGGAGATGTTCAACTATTATCACACTTGACTATTACACCTAAGTGCTATCCGAGTATTTCAAATTCTGCGCACCGTACTGTAGCAGCGTTTAGGACTTATCAATGTTCTGCTCCAAATAACATTACCATCATTATAGCAAACATCACTGAGGGCGGCAATGTTCGGTCAAAGGGCAGCCTGCGCCAACTTGTAGCGCGGCTTGTAGCCCCAACTAATCACCGAGTTAACGATCCACGTGATAGGAAACGGCCTCGCAACACATCCTATAAACACACCCTCCTGACTTTCAGTGGTTTGTTTTTTTTTGTTTCGTGAAATTCGGAGCATAAAACCTTTTATGTGATTTTACTCACTAGATTTGACTTTAGTGCCGCCATCAGCTACGCGCTTTATCTAGAACTTCTCGCAATCTTTGTTCTTTCTACAAAATATTTTTTTAACAACTGCTTTGCTTTGGTTACGACTACAAGCTGTTATTCGGTTCGAGAGATTTGGGGTATTAAAAAAACTGAATAGAATACGATTTATTTACACTCTATTCAATTTATTTTAATTTAATATCCGCACTTACGGAGTTCAGACTTCTGAAGATTCAGCAAAAGTCCGAACTCTAGGTGTGCCAGAGAGCCATGGAGCGCAGGATTCTGGGTATCAGACGTCAGATTATGTAAGGAGCACAGCATTGTGCTCCAAAACACAAATCGCCGCTGGTTGGTCACATCTGTCGCATGTCGGACGATATCTGGGCCCAAACCATGACAATGTGAAAGCTACAGATCGTCAGAAGACGTCGCGGCAGGCCCAGGCGGAGATGGCGGAACTAGCTTCACTTCTTTTTCATCGACTGGACCACTAAAGCTCTCAACCGTGTGGAATATAAAAAGGGAAGAGAGACTTTTGCCCTGCAGTGGGATGATCACGGCTAAACATAATAATTCTTACTTTTTACGAAAAATGATCGATCAACCCGAACGCGACGGAATGTGGAAACAGACAGGTTCCCCACTGCACTATTCATAGACTGTAGTATTAATGAAAGAGCTGACCGTTCAATAAGTATGCAATAGGCATAACTAACTATAACAGAACGTCGAAGGGCTAATCGTAGACCTTTCTCACACGCACGACTCCGTGTACAATATGATGGAAAGCTCTGAACCGGAAAAATGGAGGTCAACTCAAAGCGATAAGTAGACAAAATAAATAAATGGAAAGCATTCTCTCTAATCTCGTTATGTCCACTCATGGTGTCCTTTGACCTTGCCGGGACCCATGTCACACTGACGACAGCTGCTCATCGGTTAATCGACAAGAAAATATTGATTCGGTAAACAATGTAATGATCTAATGACTTCTCTACCGATACGAGATTTTTACCCAGTCATTAGTAATTTGTTTTGGTAAGGGTGATTTGTACTTAATCGACTAACGATAACAATATAATAGGTATCGATAACGAATGTCAATGAATTGCTACCAATTCGGTGTTCATTGTTATATAGACGAAATAATGGCATAACGTCAAAGAATTAAGTACCCTTGTTTACCTATTGTAATTCTTCTGTACTGTGTTTAATTTTGTTTCTGGTGTACAATAAAGAGTTTTTCTATTCTTTTCCATTCTATTCTATTCTACTGACTTTATTTTTACATTGTTAATAAAAATTTATTTCCGTCTCAAAATATAGACTGGTAATGCTTTGGGCATTAAAACCGTCCTTGGTTCAACTGAATAAAAGATGAGTAGGGGCCAGTAACTCTAGATTCTCCATTAAATCGTCTGATGCTTTTTAGAATAACAAATTATATAAGTACTTGTGGGATAACAACAAAATATTTTTTTCAATAACTTCGATTTGTCGCTTATTGGAGCGAACGTGTTTTGAGACAAAACACTGAACTGAAGTCGGAATTTTGATAGTCATATATTTGCGAGCCCAGTGCAGTGCCGCGCAAGATTATGCAATGCAAAGATCTGGGGGCCAATGTAACTGTTATGGGCATGCATAGCGCTTACCATCAGGTGAACGACATGCTCGTCTCATCACGCAGTCATATTAAAAACATAAAAATTAGTTTGACAATTATGTAGGTAGGTCCTAAAAATATCAAGAAGAAGAGAGATACGAGTATAAGAGAGTTCGTATCTACTGCTAAGGCTACCTAATCGTCTAGTTATCTGGTACTGTTCTGCTCCTGGTGACAGAAAGCTCTCAGAATACTTAACTTGGTGTACTTAAAAACGAGAAGTAAAGAGTCATCATTATCGTCCACAATCCATATCGGCCGACTGCTGAGCATGGGTCTCCCTTCACTTTCGTGAGGTGGATTAGGCCATAATCCATCACGGGGATCTGGTCCGGATTGGTAGTTCACATATCTCCGACATAATTCTCAGGTATATGGGTTTCTTTAAGAAGTTTTCGTTCACCGAAAAGCGAGTGAGAGTGATAATTAATGCTTTTGAAAGAAACAAATTAATATGGCCCGCACTGTTATGAACTCTCGACCCTCTCCTTGGAAGGCGGACATTCTCCGCGTAGGCACCCACTGCTCTTACAAGTTACGTAATTTTCATCAACAGTGTCCAGCGTAGTGCGTCTTATTCCTTACCCAGCCACGTCCATTACAGCCGAATGGCAATGGCAACTGCTAATGTTGACCACGATTGTTATCTAGATAGAGTAATGGCATATTGTTCTAATAAGTTCAGACCACCTACCTCCTCGACGGTGAACTTTTATGTGGGCTGCAAAGTGAAATTGTAAGATTATAATAGTTTTAGACAAAACTTGCATTAACGCCTTTGTATAACCTTTATATTATTATTATAACCGGAAGAATGCGGCTTCCGGTGTGCGAACTGATAGGTACATGTTAAATATCCCGTTGCCATTGATAAAACTAATAGCATAGAATAAATAGACTCACCTGAAATGGTTTAATGTCAAGGTTCTCCCCAGTTCCGAGAAGCAGGTCAATACGCACCACCTAATCGCGAAACTCGCGCCAAAACAGAATCATAAATAACACATCTATTCAACGTTCGCGATGAAGGATGAGCGAAATCACATTCCATAGGTTTCATATCGGTGTCAGACTCAAGGAGAACCGGAAAATGGAATAAGAAAGCTTTTAAATAATAAGGAAAATTCTTTATAATAAAGTTTGTACCAACCTAGTGTGTAATGCGAAAACGACGTTGTAACAAATGAATAAATTGTAGCTACTAACATAAGAGCACTTCCCTTTAAGGTCGCACTTAAAAGTATTTATAAATCCATGCTTTGTAGAGAGCAACTTACCATGAGTCCATGTTTAGCCATTGAGTCCATACTCAGTGCCACAGAGTTATGGCCCTTGAGGAGTTAATTTGGTTGAAGCACAGGTCATGGTAGTGGAGTGGTGACAGGACAGGAATACAGCTAGACTGCGGCAGCGCAGTTAGTTCAGGGAGCTTTAAGATCTAATTGATAACTGATCTCGAGAAAACTTCGTAATTTTTGTCGTCGGGGTATTTTGGTTGGAGGGGTTTGGAAAAAGTTTGTGCTCGCGAGGTCTCTGTTCCTAGATCTATCTATTCAGCCCGTATCCACCCACTGCTGGGTATAGACCTCCTCTTTTTCACGCCATTTGTTTCGGTCCTGTGCCAGTCTCATCCATTCAATCCCGACGTGCTTTGCGATGTCATCCGACCATCGGGCTGGTGGTCTGCCTCGCAGGCGTTGCGCTCCTCTTGGCCACCACTCCGTTATTTCCTTTGTCCATCTTTGGTCATCCCGCCTTGCCTAGTGTCCTGCCTATCTCCACTTAAGCCTTGCTATCCGTATACCTACATCTTCAACTTTAGTGCGACGTCCTAGATCTACTAGTGCGTAAACACTAATGCTGGATATGCACATAAAATAAATAAAATAAAAAAGCCTTTATTTGTTCTTTAAATCATTATGTTACCTTATTTCTAATTTAACTTAGACTTAAGTCAAGAACCCCTTTGTGGGTAAAGGCCTCCTCCAAGGATGCCCAAATTTCTCTATTTTGAGCTGATATGCACATAATAGATATTAATTCAAATTCAAACTTCAATTTCTATTTTTATTAAATATCCATGTGTTAGGAATGGGTGGATTTAGGAAATCAATTACCTTATTACAACTATAAACTTTATGCGCGTTATTTTTATAACATTTCATTACTGGTAACTATCTCAGTACTTATGTAATCTACTGCGCAGCCAGTGGATGGGAATACCCCTCATTCGCATCGCGTCGAAAACAAGCTCTTAGTGAAAAGTTTATGGTCGTTATAAAACTGGCATCTGTTTAGGATGTCTATCATAATCCTTATTTATTATGCGAACGTCACTGGCTCAAAAACATGGACATTATAAAACACTCATTTGTTAAAATAGGTGCACTTTTAATTTAAAGTTATTTGATTCATAAATAATCCATGAGCTTGAAAGCTTTCTCAGAGACTGTTGACAGAACTCAACTTACCTTTACCACCCCACAGTGCACTATGTCTGCAGTAGACAAGGGTACTTACCTCTTGTTTACATGCAGTGGCGCTAGTTGTCCAGCTGGTGGCGTGCTACACTACGTGCTTGGCATAAGTAGGAAACGCCAAAGAGTTATAATTATTGAGCGCTTGCACCGGAAGCGTCCGAAGCAGCATACCGACATGAAATTATTTAGTACGAGCTGTGAATCACTGTTTACTATACATTTTCATTTTTTTTTATTAGACTGTTTGACGAGACGAGCAAGTTGTTCGCCTGATGGTAAGCGCTACCACTGCCCATAGCAGTAACAGCACCACAAATAACACTGCATTGCATAATCTTGCGTGGCGCTGCACTGCGCTCGTCACCCTGACACATCGGCTATAAAGTCTCATATTAAGTAATTCCCTAGAAACAGTGCCCTCCAAACCGAACCACAGTAATGATTGCACACTGCTGCTTGGCGGATGAATATCTGGCAAAGGTGTGGTACTTCCCCAGGCGGTCTCTTGCAGAAGAGGCCTCCCTCTACCCGCACTATCAATGTGGACTGTGATTCTAGGATCCCTGTTGCAGGCAGGTAGGAACTCTACCTCTACCTGTGTGCAACAGTGGTGGCAGATAAGGCGATCTCAAAATCATATTTTGGCTATTTTGGTTTGTGATTCGAACTAGGTCCTAGTGCGGCCTCTGGTGTCAGTATTCTGCTGGTCGCCTATGGCCGAAACTGCTATTAATCAATAACAGCTGAGACAGACAGCCAAACCCGCCCTCCGAAGGACAAGATCCACACACAGATCACGATAATAAATCATTCGATAAACTTTTGATTCAATTTATAGCAGTAGGAACACCAATGAAGAAAGGAATCCAAATGAAAACAAACCCACGCCTCATAACGCTTCAATAATTCAACGATCACTCATCGAACTAATATAAATGGTGTACCTAAATTTACCAATGCAAAAATCGAAACAACGTTCTCGGCCGTTGATCGGCAAGCTACGTCATCAACGTCGCGTCGGTATCTCAGCTGTGAGCTATCTCGTATATATGCAAAACAAACACATTAAGTGTATTATGAAAATTAAGTCACTGACTTAAATGTTTCTCAATACGTTACCACCATTACGCCTGGTTTATAATTGTACACAAGACCAACAAATACACCTAAGTGGAAAAGTAATTAGGTACGTACCGGAGCCCAACTTAATTTTTATTAGAATCCCAAAGGTACTTAGTTAGGTTAAGCGCAGAACAAATGACTCCAATTGAACATAATTATATAGTTGTAAATGCTTCTGCGTAAGGTGTATTAATGTCTAATTGTACTCAGCAATCTTGAAGTCAAAGAACGACGCATTTTCCTTAACCTGCGTAGATTGTGCAACTCAATAAGTGGGTCGATGTAGAGTTTATCATTGGGATTTGAATTTCTAATTTGTTTTCACCGTTTGACGCAGGTCCGACTGGAAGGTATTGTAAGTAGGTGCTTCACCCGAAAATAGAAATAGGCCTTTGTTTTATTAATGTTTTCGAAACAGGGCTTGTGAATAACTAAGTTGATGCTCTTGTGCAATGACCAAATTGACAGGAAAATCATGGGTCAATTAGATTCTGGCACCACAAGAGGTAAGATAAAGTATTCACAGAATATGCAACACAATTTTTGAAGTACTACATTGCTTTGTTTTGGTGTGAAAGTGAGGAGGGTTGTCTGGTAGAGACCGCTTTTAGCGATAAGTCTGCCCATTGTACTATATTTATTTCAATAAGTTCTATTATTTAAGTACCTACCTGTGTATTTCTGAACTGGTGTACGTACAATAAAGTATTTTCTATTCTATTCTACTCAGTGTGGCCTAATATCCACAGAGAGTTAAGCTCTCGTGTGGGCAAAGGTAAGCCATACGGACAGAGTCAAGCTTTTATGTAGTGTATTCAAAGTTCTACGCATAGAGACTAAGAAGAATGTGTGCGCAGATACCTAGATTTCCTGTATCCTCTAGGTAGCTCCTAACCCTGTTCTCCTGATTGTTCCAGCAAGTGACGTACTACGTGATCCGCACGACGCTGCTGGTGTCGTGGTTCTGGGCGGCGGTGCTGACGTGCGCGCCGGTGCTCGGCCTGGGGCTCTACTACGACGACCATGACCGTCCTCAGTGCGTACGGTACCGCCTCGCCGCCTCCACCACCGACTTCGCCTATGCGGTGTTCTATGTCGTCTTCGGTAAAAACCTTTGATTATATTTCTTTAGATTCTTGGTTGAGCGACTTGCACATAAAACAACTGCAAGCTTGCTATTATGAACTGGATCCAACAATAATCTTCTTTTTTCTTCTTTGTGTCCATGGGGCGGTTTGCACATTGCTGGCCCCATTTTCAAATTGATCTTCTTTAACTTTTGTGGTGATGTTAGTGAACAAAAGACAGTCACTAGAGGAGTATTTATTGATGACCTCTTTTCAGTAGCTCATAAAATAATGACCGTGGTCGTTGATTTCCTGGCTTCTGTCATATCAATTGTGGTCTATCTCAAAAACATGTAGGACTTTCGGGTAATAAGCGAGATCCTACGTCAAAGTCACCCAAATTACTCAGTCATATCTAGCTTAGGTTCTAAGTTACCTAGTGGGTGAGTAACTTATAGCTATCTACCAATGGATTCTTCAGATTACCTTCTTTCAATGGGTTGGAACAGTGCCAAACTGAACACATTGTTGGTTTGGCAGCGACGATCTGTCCACTGCATTTTGATAACAACAAGCCAATAAAACTGTGGGCGTACACGTTTCTGACGACAGAAATGCCGAACTATGCTCCACACAATTCCACGCTTTTTTATGAGAAAACTAATTTTTCAAAATGTATCCAAACAATATAACGCGCTTACCAGCCTTATCTTGCGTACGAACATTTGAGATGAGGTTTCCTCAACAATTTTGGAAACTTATAAGTTGGATCTAAAGAAACGTCTTACCTACCTAACATCTAGTAGGTAATTTTATTATGGCTAAATATCCTGTTGCTTGGACAGAACCTTATCAATAATACGGTAGTCTTAAGTTAAAATGTAACTCTTGCCAGTTCTATCATAAAGTTCCAATTTCCTTCACTTACCGCTTATGACCATCAGTGTACCGGACGGTAGGTGCGCGTTCATTGCATTATCGAGGAGAGCGGTGTACTGACAGGACCGGCTTGAACCGACCTTCGTGCAGGGCTCGGCTTACCTACCCGACCAACTGGGGCTCGCCCGAAGCGGTTCTGTCTTTCTCTTTACGTAACCGAAGCTATTATTTTATTTGCATTTATATTGGTAACCTAAATATGATATTCACTATTCGGCATTTTTGGTACAGTAGACGGTCGCTTCTCATATTGAATTCTGTTTCCGCAGGAACCCTCTTGTGCCTAATTCTGGTGTACTGCAACCTGGCTGTGATCCGCGCACTGTACGCGATCTCGGCGCCGCGGCCGGGCGCGGGCGGCCCCGTGGTGCGCCGCGTGTCCCGCTCCAGCTGCCGCCAGCGCGAGCGCTGCCTCAACTCCGGCAGTGCCAACATGCAGGCACTGCAGCACAACGCCGCCACCGCCGAGGAGGTCGCGTTCAGCCGCCTCATGGCCACGCTCTCCGTGCTCTTCATGATTTGCTGGCTGCCGCAGATGGTGAGATTCTGTTCAATAACTATATTGTATATCGCTGGTAGCTGCGGTGATATTCACCAAGCTCATGTGAAACCGAAGCGTTTCATCTGCGTGTGCGGTGGCATTCTGTTGTTTATAACTGGTTGCGTGTTTCAACCGTTTGTTTTCTTGCGATACTCGAGGAGCTAATGAATTTGGCGGCGACAGTTTGTGGATCTCCATAGTACCTACTAGTTGTTTTAATTAAACTACGCTGGACTCGTGAGTTATCCTCACAGATCACACAAACAGGGGTTATCCTCCTATCTCGCAAAATAAAAACGACGTATTGGGAATCGGGTAGGACATAAATAAGTTTTTCATTGTAATGCTAACTGATTGCCGCGAATTCGTCCAGAAATATCTCTACCGACCGCCATGTGTGGCTACACCCTGCTTAGCATTCCGCAGCGCGAAACTCCGATCGATGGCCTATCTTTACGGAACAATTCGCAATATTGACATGAGAATGGGCTAGTCCTGACATGGGATATTAAATCGAGCCATTTATTTGTGCAAACTATCATCCTACTAAATATAACCAGTAACACAACTTCGTATATTCATTGATTCCTCAAGTTTGAGGTCTGAAGTTTGAAGGTTAGAAATAAGTAGGTACACAAAGTATGACGTCGCCGTAACGGAAATAGAGTTTGAAAGAGCTGAATAGAGTAAGTATAGGGTTTAAAGATAGATACTGCTGCGGTTCAGTTGCGTATAAGTACCAAATTTTGAAGTTTACGTGGCAACCCATAAGTTGTACGACAACTCTTTCGCTAGATGTCGACGCTTGGTCTACGGTTCCGTGTGAATCTGCACCGGTTCGAATGTCCGGCGCCCATTACCGTTTTCATTTTTAAAGTTCACAAATGGGATTCTCAAAACCGATATACACCACCAACTACTACATGAGGTATACTACGCATGAAACCACCAATGACGGAATCAGCGCCGATGTTAGAACAGGCATTATTGTGTCGTAGAACAACATTCAACACAGATAAAACTTCAAACGATTACACTTGTAAGTAGGTATACCAATCGTCCTTACTGTGTATTTAAAAGTGTTTTTTTTTCTATTGTAATGGTGATTTAGACGCCGCTGGCTGTTTGTATTCGCACCACGTTCTCGATTGATCAGCATCGACGCCAAGCATTCGATTTAACATTTAAATTCAACCACAATTGTATTAAACGAGAATGCAAGAGTTCCTCAAACCCAGTGGCCTTCGAGTTCCTTTATCAGACCTGGGATGCGTGAACGATGAATCAGCAGTCCTAAATGGCAAATGAATAGGTACTTCGTTTACAATATACCTACCTACATTATCATTATACTTATTCATGAGTTTTTATGATATACTAACTGCGCCCCGCGGTTTCACCTGCATAGTTCCTGTTCCCGCGGGAATATGGGGATAAAATATAGCCTATGTTACTCGCTGTCAATGTAGCTTTCCATTAGTGAAATAATCTTTTAAATCGGTGCAGTGATTTAGCCGAAACCTTACATATTTCCATACAAACTTACATCCCCTATTTCAAACCCTTACAATGCTTTTTTCGCATTAAAAAGTACCCTCTGTCCTTTCTTAGGCTCCAGAATATCTCTGTACCAAATTTCATTTCAATCGGTTCAGTAGTTTAGGCGTGAAAGAGCAATAGACAGACAGAGTTACTTTCGCATTTATAATATAAGTAAGGATTGTTTTCTCATCCAAGTTTATTTGCCTATGGCCAGAAAGGGGCGGCGGCATTGCAGAGGGCTTTCCATAGTATTTTTCTACTCAGAGAACCACACTTCCTCATTCGAGATCTAACCATCGATAATTATATTATGACTTACTTGTTTACTTTCATTTGGTATCGGTTCCTATTCTATTCAGCGCAGAAGGTCTGAAGGTTAGACACATTTTCTGTTTAAGTATAATTTCTACACAAGCCAAGCAGATTGTCCAAAGAATAATGATTTAATTACTGATTATTCATTACTCAAAATTCTATTAGTAGCAAATCTAATGTATATCTTACAACAATGTTGCTACATCAGTATTCAAGTCAGTGTTCAATCAGCAGTAGAATATCGAATGGGCATCATCGGCTATTTATAATTATTGCACTGTGACGTATGTAAGGGATCAGTGGAACAACATCCGCCTTTATAAAGTTTGTGAAAACACGTTGTATACTCATAACGTAGAGCTGCATTTCAATGGTACCTAATTCATCTATACGCGTTCTTGTATTAGTATTCTTGGTCAGTCAGTTGTGTAGTCGGATGCGGCGAAATCGAGGGTTCAAACCCAACCATCGTGCAAAACAAGCTTGACCTTTTGAACAAAAGCCTCGATATGAAACCTTGATGGTGCAGCTGGCCTCAGAAATGGCTAAACATCTCCTAACTTCCAACTTAGCTTTACGCAAGAAAAATACTTAAAAGCTTGGAATAGTAATATGAAAAATTGCAATTGTTCAGCAACTTTCGCTGCTGACCGTACGTCTTCGAGGACATTTTATAATAGGGTTCCCCGAAGCTACTAAATTTTATTACAAAATCTGTGACCTTAGTCTGATAAGTAAAGACACGAAGACTATCACAAACTTCAAACCATTCTCTTGTTTACGACGATGCGATAGGAACCAAATAGTTTGCTGTAAATCTTCTGTCTCGATGTTGAATTAAACACCACCCGCGGCGGGTAACTAACTGTACGAGATACTGGGACGATAAATTGCTAAATTGCAGTTTGTAGGGCCCGGCGGCAGTCCAAGGGAGTTCATCAACATCACTTCCCTACGACATACGAGTACACGTACCTACAGCGGCCAAAAATATTGAACGTGTACATAGATTTTCTACACCTAGATTATCTAGTCAAGTCATGGCAGAGGTATGATGTGATATATTAATAGTCACCACTATTAATATATCACATCATACCTCTAACGCGTTACGATCACATACATAGATCCTGACCCCTAATTAGGATTCCCTAAAATCTAGGTAATCAGGAACAACGAAGACCATGGTCCTACAAACACCCAGACTCAGAGCAAAAGTTTGTGGTTCACACAAATCTTTGCCCAGTGCCGGAACCAAACCCGCATTCTGACGCTTCCCAATCGACTCATAGTCATCACCAACATACGCCGTGAAAAATATCCCATCAAAAAAATTACAAGTCTAGATACAGTGTTTCCGTAAAAAGTTCTGAGATCGTTTAAGTAGGTTAAACCACGTCTGATCTCGAAACATAAGCGTTGGGGTTTTACTCGAATTAGCGGAATAGAAATGAATAATCTGGGCTAACACAAAGATATGAAGGTCCCACAGTTTAATTCGCTATGATAGCTTTGAGAAGAGAACAGTTTCTAGGTATGATTTAAACTTGAACTCCAATAAACTATTATGGTTAGTACTCCATCAATTGTACGAGTATCAGCGCAACACAATGATGGTGCTGCACGCGGTGGACTCATTGCGTATGCAGGGGCCGCGCCGTCGTCGGAGCGCTCGCGAAATACTTCATTGTCTCGGCTAATGGTCAGCCGGCGTTATAAACAATGATTCAATCAACTCGATCGGGTGGGCCAGCGACGGATTTGCCAGCGGGCTGAACAGGCTAGACTAGAGCTTGGGGCGGCAAATTTGGAGACCTGAATGTTTTTATAATTTATTGGCCACACTCGTGCGCGTTAACGAACACTCAATGATTAATATATTCTTTCTACCCTTCTTTTAGTAGCAGTAAACGCTATCTTGATTAATTTCTTCACATGTGATATTTTTATCTTTAGCAAATGAGAAGCGTCTGAAATTAATAACCATTTACCGATGAACAAAGACACGTTATAATACGCACCTACAATATACCTCGTAGAACCTAATAATAATAAGTTTTCTACGATTAGGTATACCAACTAACCCCAACCACTTATCTAATACGAAAACAGCGGAGTCATAAAACACGCTGTGTTCGTAGAAAAGTCTTTAAATAGTTAGGAACGCATTAACTTGATAGCAATTAAGGTCGATTCGTAGCATGGGCGATCCCTAGGTCTCCCTGACACCTACCAAATACTAATAACAGAAATAATACGGCCTGACTCTACCTATTTTATTTAACTTAGTATATCTATCGTTATGATATGACTGACTATTAACTGGGTAGATAGATTGTGTTCGCAGATTGTGGATGAACGTGCGGTTTTGTCTAAAATTGAATAAATAAAAATCAATTTTAGAAGCTGATGTAGTACAATACAGTAACAATACGCAGGATTAACATTATACCCCATCATTATAATGGATTCCGTAGAACAATCGAGTTTCTGCAAAACGAACATTCATCATCATCATCATCATCAACCCATATCATCCCACTGCTGAGCACGGGTCTCTCCTCACTATAGTAAGGATTACGCCATAATCCACCACGGGGGCCAGATCCGGATTGGTGGATCACATGCCTACCTCCGAAATAATTCTCGGGTAGGTGTGGGTTTCTTCACGATGTTTTCCTTCACCGAAAAGAGAATGATAATTACGTACATATGGTTTTACAAGAAACACATTGGTACGTGCCTGCACTGGGATTTGAACTTACGACCTTTTGCTTGGAAGGCGGACGTTCTCCCAGTAGGCTACCACGGCTTCAACATTTATCAAATTCAAAATTATAATTTTAATCAGGTATGATAATGCTGAGAAAGGGGTATTCTTTTAAAGTTTTCTCTAGATAGGGGATGTTCCCTTTCTTCCCACCAGCTTTGTCCTACCAGTAGTGTATTGTCAGGGTGATGTGTGGAGAAAGCCAATTTTCTTTCTTTCTTTCTCCCCACATCGTCCTGACTACAGGTACTTCGATTTATGCAGTTAATTATTTTAATAGAGTCAGCACAAGAATAAGGGAATTCATCGTGTGTTGAATGCGGTCATGTGGTTCCAGGTAACCTCGGCCTTGTTCCTGTCGCTCGGGCCGGAGTACTGGCACCGGCTGGCCCCGCTGGCCAACCTGTCCGACGCGCTGATGCTGCTCAACTACGTGCTGGACCCCGTGCTGTACGTGCTGATGCGGCGCGGGCGCCCGCTGGCCGCGCTGTGCCGCTGCGTCGCGCGCTGCTACAAGCGGGTCGGTGTACCTCCCTCTAGATATGTGCCACCTGTCTTGTAATGGCGATGGGCTTTTGCTACATCGTTAGGATGACAAAAAATGAATATACGGTTATTGGAGACTCTGGGAAATAAAAATCTCATCATCGTACTAAAACATTAGTGGAAACACTGTGCTTGGAAAAATAATTCCCTGCTTCGCCATTGGCGATGCTGGGGGGGGGGGGGGACACACGCTCTGGTAAGTATGATGATGAGGAAGATGATAATGAGATGATGGTGAGGCTCTGATAAGTATACAACTGACATATATTCCGAAATATTACATTGGACTTAGTAAGTTACATAATTATTATTATTTAAATCCGTATCAATTTAGCAAATAAGTAGTAGATACGTGGTAAAACGTATTATTTTACTAAAATAAGAGTGATTTCAAATGTTCTAATCTAAGAAAATACTTAGGTTAAACTTAACTGAATTACAATCTCTATTCCAGGGGCACAAGACGTCGACGGACTCTATGAAGACGTCGTGCTGCCCGCAGGACACGCAGGTGCTGTCGGACAGCGCGGGCGCCGAGCTGCGCCCGCTGCGAGCGCCGCCCGCCACCGGCGCCGACCACACCGCCACGCTACTCAAGATCGACGACTGAACCATTCAACCATCGGAAAAACATACAAAATCTACCAAGAAATCACAATTAGCTTACTGTGAAAACAGCAAGATCAGCAAGACGACACGACGGGAAGTTTTTTTTAACTATTTGGCGCGCTTTTGTGATGTGACACAAACCAAAGACTAAGTTTTCTTTTATTTTTCGCTCGGATATATGGGTTAGTATTTAGTATGGTGATAATTGTGGCATACCTACGGAGGGAAACGGATTATGGTTTAAAATCTAGAACACAGTCCGCTATCTGAATATTTTGTATTACGGTATTGTTTGTTATTTAATAATCCGTTTTTTGTAGCACTGGCACTTAGTAATAGTATTTAAAATTATACATTTTTATTAAGTACATTAATATAATAATCATTATCACTATTAAACATTAAATATATTTTTTTAACTAACCGAATTGTTAATTATTCATTGAATGGGTATCAAACAAAAATAAAAACTGATACTATTTTATAACAATAAACATATAATCTACTAATTATTATTATCGCTTAAATGCAATCAATTCACTCTAGTCGCAATGTACTAAACTTGAATAAATGAAGTATTTTTTGTTTAACGTTAATTATGAACAAAGAAATAATAGCTGCTCCTTAGAAGATTACCTGATTATTATTGTTATTAGAGATAGTGGTCAAACGCGAACCTAATTATAATTAAAAAAAAGTGTTGTAAACATTTGTGTAAATATAGGTAGGTATAATAAATTAAGCAACGTTACATGGATCTATTCAAAAAATGCTGAACTTAATAAATAACAATATGCGGAACGACCTGAATAATAATTATAAATACTGAGTGACCTACCTACGCCTAAGCCTGTCGCCTATAAAGAGTTTATTTTACTACCTATGCTATTTTTAAATGTACTAGCTATTACACGTAAATATAAGTTTCCTTTAAAATTAAGAAAACATCTTGTAATATTAGTAATATTACACATAAGTATTTATTTTCATATTATTCTTAAAATATTAGAATAGGTAGGTATATATACCTACTTATACTTTTAGATAACACTTCCTAAGAGTATAATCACGGAAAATATTTTTGTACAGTAGGTAACTACCTACCTGGATACTTTTATGAAAAGTGCTTTATATTCGGTACTTATACCAAACGTATTTTTAAAAATAAATGTTGTATTTTCAATCATCACTTTTTATTTTGTGTGAATGATTCCGTATCCTATTGACAATAATTTCTATTATTGTTTCAGTAGTAAAGTTGTATAATATTTAGAAAATGAAACTATTGAAGCTACGCAGCCCCAGCTTAGGCAGGCAGGAGAAATTTATTATTAGTTGTAGTTTAGGCATGCATGTCCTATTCTACACTTAGGTGTTTACCATTTTCGGCGGACCACCTCACGTCATCCTATCCTACTAATTATTATAACAGCGAAAATTTGTGACGATGGATGGATGGATGTTTGTTCCTCTTTCACGCAAAAACTACTGAACAGATTTGTATCAAATTTGGAACACAAATAGTTTATAGCCTGGATTAGGTGATAGGCTACTTTTTAAAGCGATAAAGGGTTGTAAAGGGATGAAAGTTTGTATGGAAGTTTCGTCATTTTTGTAGCTAGAAACTTGAAAATTATTTTTTAGGCTTTTGATTAGATATAAATAAATATGACATTAGAAATGTTACCCTCAAGGGAGTGAAATAAAATAGGGGATGAAAGTTTGTATGGAACTATGTAACCACTGCACCGCTATTAAAAATTCTTTCTAATTGAAAGCTACTTAGCAACTCATTATCAGCGAATAACATAGGCTATATTTTATCTCCGTATTCCCACAGGAACGGGAACTACGCAGGTGAAACCGCGGGCCGCAGCTAGTATGCATATAAAAACAAATGTTATAATTACCTAAACAAAACTCTGTATTCAACTCCAACCATAATCAGTTACTTTTTAAGTTATCCTTTATTTCAATTAAATTAATAAAGATACAATTAGAATATTATGTACTTAAATAATATCTACCTGTACTTTTATATAATACTAGCTGTACCCTGCCACGCTTCGCTGTGGCACATTCCACATTCGCTGATATGTCACTGATGAAATAAATAGATAAAACAATCCTTGATGAGGATTATTATATATCATGCTAAAATTTCAGCTCGATCGGTGCAGAACTTTTTGAATTTTTGAAGCGTACACAAACCAACATAATTTTTTTATATATATAGACATACAAGAAATAATATCCGAACTAAACCGAGTTAAATTGTTTTGACACTAACACTGATAGATCTAAAGACGTTGACATTTTGTGTTCTAACCGTCAAAATTTGGGATCAAGGAAAGCGTCGATCCTAAAATTCCGAGACCAAAGATTCGCAAAATTCTCAGTGAATTCGTGTAAAAATGTTTAATTATTATTTATTTAATCATTAGCGATCATTAATCATAGCTTTTGCTTAAGTTTTGCTTGTTACTGCGACGAGTTCTCAAGCCCGGAATATGTCCAAATGGTGAGTATTGGTGAGTTTAATTTCCATGGTGAATCACGCTTTTATCTATAAAAATAAGCCGTTCATTGTTTTCGTTATGTATTAACTAAACATGCCGGCTTTTTTATAGTTCATAACATACGAAATTTATGCCGTTAAATTCGTAGCATAAGAGACCAGAGAATAGAAATTATAATTTAGGTGCCTACGTTAGTTTTCTTTGCTAGTAATTCGAGGCCGGCGATGCCAAGGTGCCAGGCAGTATGCCTACGCTCTCCATCTCCTTTGGTGCCGATTATTTGGGGTAGTAACATGTCCATATTAATTAAAATATGGACACACGGAAACCAGTAGTGTTTGCAGAGTAAAACTAGTGATGAGACGAGCAGGTTATTTGCCTGATGGTAGGCGCACGCCCGTCTATCACAATTGCATCCAGAGCTTAGGACAGTCTTAATCGTTTTTGCACTGCACTCGTCACTCTGAGAATTAGGTGTATTGTGTGTGTACAGGCAATCGGAGCGGAGTATCCACGAGATGCTGAAGGACACGCCGCCGCTGCGCGAGTCGAGCGACTCCATCACGTCGGGCACAGAGCCCAAGTTCCCCACCTCGCGCTCCATGCCGTTCACCCCCACATATGGTCAGTGAGCTTTAATTGAAGTTAATTGATCCGAATCATATCTAAAGTGGTCTGAATTGGCATTTTGATTTTATATTTGGAATACCTACCTAGTCAATTGAAAGTGAGCTGTGTTTATTGTCGTACTTGTTTTCTCTACAATATCTTGACATTGCCGTTTGTGGTATTGTGATTTTAGGGTTGTCTTGGTTTCCCTGACAGTTATACAAATGAGTAAGATCTCTATTGCGTGTATGGAACTTATAAAAAAACTAAAGTATAGTCATAGAGAACTAAAATAACCGAATTAAAGTTTACACTCATTTAATTGCACAAAAAATTAAGATAAATTAATTGGCAGAAACTAAAAGTAATTCCTTATTTTACAAACTTTAACAAACTCAAACCAAAATAAATTACTCATTAGTTTCGTTGATCATGTTTGCTTATTTTTCTCTAGCGTTTGACTTGAAGAAATGCTTTATTTTAGCCTATTAGCAATAAATTAATTGAGTTTTGACAAACTGACATACAATTTAAAAGTTCACAAACTACAACCAATACAAATAAAACTCAAGATGGAAGAATTGTAACAACTGCATCAAGTAATCCTTATGTGATTCCAGCATCAGATGCACAGAACGGCACAGCTGCCGGCACAAGCACCCTCCTCCGTGCAGGCTCCTCCAAGCTGGAGTCGTTCAAGAGCTGGGGAGTGTCCACGTACAAGTGCACCAAGCAGATACTGTATGAGAAGCTCGGGAAGAGCTCTCGGACTGTCGACACGGGTAAGATACGATTATAAAATCTGTTATTCTAAGAATTGATTGCAGTTTACATGCATTATACACCTCTAATTGACGTGGTGATCTAATTGACACATTAAAAATGATTACCCATCAATGCCATCTTCCAGGCCTACAAGACATTTTTATTAGAAAGAAACACCAAAGACCTTTTCGAGGCCACTAGCATCAAAACATTCAATTTGTGCACCAAGTAAAACAGCTATTCCATACCACTTCCTCAGTTCAATGATTGTTATAAATATGAAGATTTTGTTAAGTGCCTCAGAATTGCAAAGGATGCCGAAACTGCATAATAAGAATAGAATAGAATAGAAAAACTCTTTGTTGTACACCAGAAAGAAAAATAAACACAGTACAGAAAAATTACAATAGGTAAACAAGGGTAGTACAATGGGCAATCTTATCGAATAAGGATGTGTCCGAAAATCCATAGAACTTAATACTTTGAGTGGTGATACAACCAACTTTAAATCTTTGAATTGCCGTCCATTTGCAAATTATGACACGTAATTAGGTTGAAATATTCCACACAAAAGGGCTTGATCGTTACCACACACCACCTACAGAAGCGATGAGGCTGCAATTTGCGGTAGCTTCACAGCTGGGTGGGAAAACTGGTGGGTCAATCGGGGAGAGTCAATACAGTCAAAACTACCCTCACCAATTGCATAAAATAATCCTAGAAAATAAGTCTGCACAAACCATCCTCAAATACTGTCCGTAATTTGTTCATCCGAAAACCACTCAACGCTATCAATAAATTAAAAATAAAAAACGTTCAAAAACGATTATGCGGCTCCGACGATAGAACGAGGGACACAAAGGGACCGTTCTCTAAAGAAGCTAGCGGGTCGTCACGCTCACACTTCTCCCTGGTCCTTCGGCAGAGCTGGAGGCCCAGATCGAGGCCCTGCGCGAGACGCAGCGCAAGTACAACGGCGTGCTGCGGCTGAGCGCGGCGCTGGCGGCGCAGCTCGGCGCGGCGCACCTCACGCAGCGCGCGCTCGGGGAGGCCTTCGCGGACCTCGCGCAGAAGTCGCCGGAGCTGCGGGAGCAGTCAGTACAGTACAGTACACTTGCAACAGTTACAGTTACACTACACACAACTACAATAACTTGGCACACCTACTAAATACATTAATGAGTGTGTGGGTGTGGGTGTGTGAACAACTTACAACAGATTATGATTATACATCCATGCGTTAAACATAAACATCAATCACAAATTAAAATCATCAATATTCAACCACGACTGGTGAGGACAACTTGGTGGGGATTATGGGATTAAACAATTAAAAACTCAAATCATTCAAAATCAATCATTAAATCAATACACACATAACGCACAATATAAAAATCATCTATTCTAATGACAATATTATTTGGTAATAATATGTTACTAAAATTACTCTCGTCTACAAAAAAGTGTTTTTTCTTTTCTATTACATTTGAGTGGGTCCCCCTGTAGCTTTCCCTCCACTGCAGGTTCCTGTACAACGCAGACACGCAGCGCTCCCTGACCCGCAACGGAGAGACCCTGTTGGCCGCGCTGCACTTCTTCAACAGCTCGCTTAATACACTCACCAACAAGACAATCGAAGACACGTTGCTCACCATCCGCCAATATGAGGCAGCCAGGTATGCACGCCAATTGGGAGTTAGTCCCTTGTATCGGCTGTTTATAAGTTTCACCATCCCTTGTACCAGTTGCTTGTTCGTTTGACCATCCCCTCTACTATTAGCTGATTAGATTGACCATCCGCTGTATCAGTTGCTGCTTAGTTTGACCATCTCTTGTAGAAGAAGCTGATCCATTGAACTGACCCCCTAATTAAATTGCCTAATCTATTGTTAATGGATACACATGACATTGCAGAGTGGAGTATGACGCGTACCGCAGCGAGCTAGAGGCGCGCGGGGGCTCCGCCCCAGACCCGCTGACCGCCAACATCGAGCGCCTGTGGAGCCAGTATGACCGTCTGCGCGGGGACTCCGCTGTGAAGCTGCAACTGTTGCACCAGAACCGGGTATGGACCCCAACAAGCAATGAGCTGACTGTATCCTAATAATTTTCCCACCATACTAAACGTACCCTAAGTCCTAGCAGATCGCCTACCAGACTGACTACAAGAAACTACATTTTATTCGCGGGCGCATCACTCGCTCTTCATTACATTGATTTATAAAAGTATCACAATTAGAAATGTCAACTATTCCATTGCAGATAAAAGTGATGAACAAGCAGCTGCTGTTGTTCCACAACGCCGTGTCGGCGTACTTCAGCGGCAACAACGTGGCGCTGGAGGCGGCCGTGCGCCACTTCAACATCCAGCCCCCGCGCGCGCAGCCCCCCCCGCGCGCCCTGCCGCTGGCCCCTGCACCCGCCGCCGCCCCCGCGGACTCTCCCGCCCCGCGCCTCGACCCCACCCCGCAATGATACCCCGAGGGGGCGGCCGGAGTGTCACTATGAACTCTACAGTCAGATCAGTGTTCCAGTCGACATTCTCCATAGCGCTCTAATCTTATATTAGTTATCAACTTCTATAGATTATATAGGTCTCACTGAGTTGCTTTCTGCTATTGTTGAGCCTTGTCCTTTTGAAGTGGGTCACATGATACTCTGTATCTATCGACTTTATTTGCTCTTTATCTTTATTCTACAAATGTAAGTTAGCGATAGTAGAAAGATACTAGACTAGGTCAGCCAATCCCGGCAGAAACAAGGTACCGTAATTCAAACTCGGTCTTGTTAGTCTTGCTTTTGTCTAGCCCCTTATGTATGTCTTATTGTCTTCCAATCTAAGAGGAACCTTCTTTCTGATGGGATGCAGCCGGCACAGTGATTACCGAGATCTCATAAAAATGCCATTAAAATTGTATAAGGCCTAAAAACCTAATGAAAAAAAAATGGTTGGGAGTATTTTAGTGACACTCTAATGTGAACGCATTCGGGAGTCGTAGTCGTAATAGCATTACCTACACTTTAACAGTTAAAAACGTTTACTCTCTTCACACAGTTGGCGACTTTATTCTCCACTGCTAGTTGAATATGTGATTTAAGGCACTCGACCTTCTGTAAATATTATCAACTGTGAGTAGTGTGGTATGAGTGGATGGTGTGTCTGAAGGTTGCCCGGATGTAGCGAGATACTTGATTCACAATAAGTATGTGATAAACGACAAACGACCCTAGCTTATTTTTTTAGTATTGTAAAAATGATCTGCTTTGACCAAATTATATTACTATTTTTAATAAATAAAATATATCTACTTTGTTTAGGAAAGTGACATTTAGAAGACTTATTTAGCCCTAATTTTCCATGTATCATTTCAGTATTAGATTGCTGTCTGCTTATCTCAGTGGTCAATGACTTGTAAATCCTTTTATATGAAATGTTGAAATTATTTTAAGGCGTATAAAATAGCTTAATTTAAGCTCAAACTTATCCTTCCATAGTGACCGCATAACAAGCTTCTGTGTTCAAGTTGAAATGTTTATAATAATTACATGTTGTTACTGTATTGTCTCTCTAATTTTGTAATAACACATTGAAATGTATTTGTAATATAAATTGTATTATCCTAAGGGCCGGCTCAAACCCGGCTAGGCGATGGAAGGTTTCAAATTACAAAATTATAAAATCATTCAGCATTGTAATAAAGCTTTGCATCGCCAGATTCGTACGGGTCCAGGCCTTATTGTTAATGGTTCTGAGATGCAAGTTATTAGCGGGGCTGCAGCCACATAACTTTCTTTACTGTTCTTGTTATTCTGTGGTGGTATGGACAGCAGCACCGTATCCTGTATCCTGCTGCAGAGGTAATGTGGCCATATCCTTGTGGTGGCAGCACCTTCATATTGTTATAACAAAATGACAATATGGTGTAAAGTAATGCATAGAATCTTCTACTAGCTAGTCAAAACGTTTAGTTGAATCTTGGCATATTTATTTGAATAATTATTTTAGAGAAACAATTATACACTTAGGTATAAGTTAACAATGTGTTTAATCATGTTTTTTATGGAGTGTAATATAGATCACTTGCAATTTTGGGATTGTTTAATTTTATAGATCTTTCAATGTGGATGTCATATAACAAAGTTTTTAATTTGGAGCATTATTAATAATAGTGATGCATATTAGGAAGTACCGGGAATAAGTTATAGGTAACCTAGAAAATCCTCAATATTGATTAGGAGAAAATTATATGGCAAGAAAATAAAAAGAACATAAATGGAATGAATCAAACATTTAAATTAAGATCACAGTATCATTCTTAGACCTTGGTTCAGCACTGTTTCGGAGTCCTGTTCCGTGCTTGCATCAGCTCTCATTGAGAACTGGTGAGTCAACCTTTGCCACATCACGTATCTCATGTTTAGACCTTCACGGCTTCCTTGTCCCCATCTTCTTTAATTAATTCCTCACATTCTGCTTTGAATTTTTCCTGTATTAAGAAAGTATATTAATTTTTCATTAATGTATAAGCCAGCCTGTGAGCAATTAGAGTATAGATAGGTACTTAATTGAATAATAGATTAAAACTCAATAACAGCTAATTAGAGCAGATAGATGTATATCGATTTAAATAATGAGGAAACAATAAAAAAAATAAAAGAAATCAGTGATATTGAAACATATTTACCAAGTCGTAGATGATTTTGACCACCAAGGAGCAGCTTGGACACGTAGCCACTTCCTCCCCGGCTAACAATTCTTCCTGCAAGTAACAATAATGCTAATTATGGACGAAAACTATTAGATGGTCGAAGCAGGCAGAAAAGAGGATCTAACCTAACCTTACTAATCTGAAATCTGTCTCCACAGGGGCACGGGTAATAGTACATGTCCTCGTCTTCATCGTATTCAAAGTCCTCAATTTCTATCTCGTCGTGAAATATTGTCATTGCTCTTGAATAGTTTTTCAATATTCAAACAATACCACACTTTAGCGCTCGCTTACTCACATTTCGGCACAATTTGATCAAATCAAATTTGTATTTATTTGACATTGACTGTTGATTTGAGATGACACATAAAATCGAGCACTTGTTGACGTTGACTGCTGAACGTATTAATTTAAAATTGGTAGTGGTAACACATCATGTCATGATCATGACATGACACACGACATGATGAGTCATGTCACTTCTAGTGTTACCACTCCATCTTGAAAGGGACAGTTTTGCGTCTTATTTAAATAATCATCATTTAAATCTCTAATCATTTGTCAACTTTAAACGTCGATTCTAAAGACATTCCACGAATTAAGTCTAGACAATGTACAATTTCTTTAAAAAAAGTGTTAGTTCTAGTTTTTACAAGATCTCATATAATAATTATCTCTTAAAGTATTGTTTAAAAGTTGAAAATCGTCCGTTTTTATTGAGACAATCCGACGAGACCGACCAATGGTACCGACGACGACGCGTCTGTTGTCGAACGTGTCGGTCGGTAGACGTAGCGTAGGAAGCCCGACCCAAATCGGATTTACAGAGCTAGCAATACCGGTCACGTCACACGTCATTTGACATTTCATTTCATTCATCATTTTTGTGGGGGAGGATGATCGCGGAGGTCTCGCCGAAATTGTTATAAAAATATTCCGAAAAGTGGTGCAGTGAGTGAATTTGTGCCCGTGCCGCCGATTATTTTTATTACAGAGAGCCCCAAACAACACAATCATGTTCAGTTGGCTGAAGAAGGAAGGGGAAAAGACCGAAAGCATCGAAAATGTCGTGGAAGGTCTCAAAAGGATTTATAAAACGAAACTGCAGCCGTTGGAGCTCCACTACCAGTTCCACGACTTTCACTCGCCGCAGCTCGAGGATCCGGACTTTGACGCAAAGCCGATGATCCTGCTCGTGGGGCAGTACTCGACCGGTAAGACGACGTTCATCAAGTACCTGCTCGAGCGCGAATTCCCCGGCATCCGCATCGGGCCCGAGCCCACCACGGACCGCTTCATCGCGGTGATGTTCGACGAGAAGGAGGGCGTGATCCCTGGCAACGCGCTCGTCGTCGACCCCAAGAAGCAGTTCCGGCCACTCAGCAAGTTCGGCAACGCGTTCCTGAACCGGTTTCAGTGCAGTACGGTGGCGTCGCCGGTGCTGCGCGGCATCTCCATCGTAGACACGCCGGGCATCCTGTCGGGAGAGAAACAGCGCGTAGACCGCGGCTACGACTTCACTGGCGTCCTGGAGTGGTTCGCCGAGCGCGTAGATCGCATCATCCTGCTATTCGATGCGCACAAGCTGGACATCTCAGACGAATTCCGGCGCAGCATCGAGGCACTGCGCGGACACGACGACAAAATCCGCATCGTGCTCAACAAGGCGGACATGATTGACCACCAGCAGCTCATGCGTGTCTACGGCGCGCTTATGTGGTCTCTAGGCAAGGTGCTACAGACACCAGAGGTGGCCCGAGTTTACATTGGCTCCTTCTGGGACCAGCCCCTCCGGTATGATGTCAACAGACGACTCTTTGAAGATGAAGAGCAGGACCTCTTTAAAGACATGCAATCTCTTCCGCGCAATGCTGCTCTGCGCAAACTGAATGACTTGATAAAACGTGCGCGTCTCGCTAAAGTTCACGCTTACATTGTCAGTGAATTGAGGAAAGAGATGCCCTCAATGTTCGGCAAAGATGGTAAAAAGAAAGACTTAATAAAGAACCTAGGACAGATCTATGACCGAATCCAAAGAGAACAGCAGATATCTCCTGGAGACTTCCCCGACATCAAGAAGATGCAGGAGAATTTGGCCAACCATGACTTCACCAAGTTCCACCCACTGAAGCCCAAGCTGCTGGAGGTGGTGGACCACATGCTGGCCACGGACATCGCGCGTCTCATGGATATGATCCCCCAAGAGGATGTCAACATCGTCTCTGAGCCACTAATAAAGGGTGAGTGCTTGCTTTTTACTATTTTGTTTATTTCTCTTTTATAGATAATATATTCGGTTCAAGTTTTGTCTTATTAAATATTATCCAATTTATCAACATTTTAGGGAATTTTGCAACAGAAAATTTCTCACTAGTAACTCATTCAACTAGGCATGTAGAAAACAGTATTTCACAGGTTGAAAAATGTTACGCTATTAGATATAATATGATAAGAATGTGTGTTGGGTCTGTTAAACACTCATTTATCAGCCGTGATATCTATTACACGGTTCTGTAATTTTGGTATTGGCATCACATTTGGCAAGACTTGCTTTACACGGGACATCTGTGATATCATCTAAGTGTAAATTACACTTCTATATAAGTAAGGAGTGGCACTTATCATATGACAAGGCTGTAGCACCGAGGCAGCGCTCTGCGCCCGACGTAAGAACTTATCTCTAGATATTGACCTGAATAATCATTGTTATCAGCAGTGATAACAGCAGTTGGAATTTGCTGGTGTTACTATTAGCTGTAGTTAGGGCATTCCTAAAATTAGACTATTAAATTATGATGTCTGACTTCATCACTGCTTCAGTCCATTTATCCTTATGTTCTTGATGGGTTTATTTTTGTTCCTTTTCATTTGCAATCTGTCCTGGGTTTTAGTCCAATTTTCCGATTTTCTATTCGGAGGGTAGTTCCTACCGTGTTGACGTATTTGGAGCAGCCAGAGCATTTGGAGGAAAATCAATTGACATTCTTTCTAAATACCATTTCTAATAGTGAAGAAATATTTTCAAACTCTTATCGAGCAATCAATTTGGAAAGGGGAACTATGCAATTTACAGTATTCTTGGATGTCCTAATTAATTTGACATTGAATAAAGTCATAATTCGACTTGCTTATAATTTCCTTTCATAACTATCGATTACAGTTTTATCGCCTACTTTATGGCCTACAATCTGCACTTGACGCAGAAGCTACTGCAACATATTGCCACAATGCCGTGGAAATAGGCTGCCATTGTCGGCGAAAGTGTCGCCTGCGCGTCAGTGTACTGCGGCGTTAGTTCCCGCGCTCCGACTGCACATTCCCCGCACCGACGTCAGTCTGTCCCCGCTCATAATCTTGGAACAAATATTAGCCCAATTCGCGGCACGTCTGATATAGAAAGTTTGCCTATCGTTTGTTTAACTGCCCGCTTCGTGCGTAACACCTATTTTGTAGTAAGCCTCAGTTAAATCAAGGTACAGAACAGTATGCTACAGATTTATGTAATGAGCGTGGGCATTATTCTTTCTGTTGGCAAGAAACGATTGTTTCCAGCGAAACTATTAGGCATACATCATGCCTCAGGCAGGGCAACGAGTGACGAGCGCACTGTAGTGCCGCAATATGCAAGGTTTGCTTTACAATCTAGGTGACACTGCAACTGTTGTCAAATTCAATCATTTATTTCATCGTAATATGTGTACAATTAGATCTTTATAGTAAAATTATAGCGTATTTGTTGGTGGGTTTGGTTATTTGCACACGCCAGCTGTGGACAGCCGTGGACAATACAATCAGGAAAATGTCCTATTCGTATCAACACACATTGTCAGTATATCGGCCGAGTCAGTTCAGTATACAATAAAAAAAAAATAACTACCTACTTTTTCGCCTCTTATGTACATATTTTTCATAACCAACAATGCTGTATGCATATTAATATTGCCGCTGAAGCAAGTTGAACGCAAGGGGTCAAGTAATGACGTACCATACTCCTGTCGTTTTCAGTGTCCTCGATATTTTCACGTGTACTGTTACTGTAAGGGTTATGACCTCTATTGTTGGAGCCGAGCACATGTTTCTCGGTAACGAAACACTTGACTAAATACTACGTGAAACAGTATACCTACAGTCTTATTGAAACAGCCGCATAGCTGTGGGAACAACTCCAGTACCCAACAAACTGTTGTTTCAGTGACACGGTGACACGGTTCGTACATCTGTAGCGAAAATGCCATTTACAATTTTAAAACTTGCTTATATTAAATTAAACATTTGTCTTGCGTAATACTGGAAAAAAATTAGGAGAAACTGAAGTTTCCTGTGATTCATCGTCGGTTTAACTGTCACTTGCTAACTTGAGGTCAGACAACTGACCTCCTCGTCGGCTCCGCCCGACTCGAAACTTTTCTCGACGTCTAATTTATTAACACCTCCGTTGTTAATTAACGAAGCAATATAGATTTAGAGCAATTTTCTTGCATTTCGTTTTGCTGCGATATATTGAGGCCGCGACCTTTGGCCTTTCACTTCTGCTGATACCTACCTAAACCTGCCTTACTGCAATCTAGTAGCGATCAAAACTTCACAGTTGCTCCATAATTCTAACCCCCTGTGACCTAGTTTAAAAAGCTAAGCGCATGCTAGATCCAGGCATTAGAATCTAATGTTGATACCAAAGCTTTATTTTGAGTACAAACTGATGTACGTAGTACTTGATAATATATTGGCATAATCATCCCATATCCGCCCACTGCTGAGCACGGGATTGCCCCCACTTTCGTGATGAGAGTTTGCCCATAATCCACCACGGTCCGGATTAGTGGACCGAAAAAAGCTCGAGTCTGTAACATTATACATATGATGCAATCAAATTGTGAGGATATGCTGTTTGGATAAATTGTGAGGATCCTCTGAACGAGGAGCGCTGATGATTGCGTTCGATAGCGTTCACTAGCAGATGCCTACGTCGAGCAGTGGACAAAATATAGGCTGATGATGGCTGATGAAATTGTGTTTTTGCCACAAAACTTATAGCAATTGTAGATTTAGCTGTTTCTACTGCGGATACGTATTACGAGCATGGACGGTAGAGGGGCTCGGACAAACGCGCTTTATCTGCTGTATCAACTGAGATAAGATCCGAACAAGGTGCATTGTTTCTCAAGTTATTATGACCCATGAAGGCAGCATTTCCCAATTTACTTTCCATTAATTTTTGTTTGGATAATTTAAGTGTTAACGCAATAGTTAGCCGTGTTATTGGTTTTGCAAAAAGGCATTCCATTCGGTTCTAAAACCATTTAAACTTACCTCGAGGTAGGTGTAGGAACATCGAACACTGTTTCACCGCCGCGTTGGTAACTGTACAAGTAAAGTAATATTTCCCGGCCATGCCTGGGACTGGCTCTAGTGGGCCATAGGATCGTTCATATAATTATCAACGTAGCGTGTTTAGTAAACAAACACTCATCAAATCGTTGATTATTTTTTCTGCCCTGTTTCCTGTTGAATCATCACTCAATTCGCTGCATCCTGAAGCTCTTTAGAATCCCGATGAACTCTTTTTGGAACCTTAGTTAGTTCCGTGTACATGAGCCTACACAACCTTTTATAATATTATATTATTCTTTTAACCAAAAACCGACTTCAAATGGATTTACTATAAAAAAAGTACGGAATCGATTTTGATGAAACTTCTGTTACCAACCAAGAGATCAATCTCAAAGTATATCCTAACGAATAAAAAAGAACGGCAACATATAAGTATACATCTGAATAGAGAATCTCCTCCTTTTTTGAAGTCGGTTAATAATAAATTATATATATTTTAATGAACCATTATATACATAAACAATGCCAAGGTCAACAGCAACATTTCCTTCTGCAGTAAACAAGTGAAATTATTAATCGCGTAGTCATTCGAACCTGTTGCATACGCACTTTGAACTGGTCGTGATTGGCCATGCCACGCGTCACGGAAATCTTTGTAAATTCCTTCAACATTCTCCAATATTGCGACGACAACAAACGCGCTGCAATTAACATAAATATGTAGATATCTGCCAGTCTATGGTACCAATAAATCGCTAATCACGTGAACGGCGAGCAAACTCTAATTAAATTGTCTACAGAAAACTGTTAGCGCACGTTGACGATATCGTCATCGTCGCAGATTCACTACTAGTTGATAATGATTCACTGATAACGTAAACCGCACCTTGGGCCCAGGAGGGCGACCTTGTGGTATTGTTGACACTGTGGCCAGTCTACGCTTTATTTGCATTCAAACTATTGTACCGTCTAGTTTCATGCTCTAGAAACTCCGAGCCGACCGTGCTGCCGACTGCCGAGAACTGCTTCTCTCCACCGGCACAGCTGGCATAATCGCCATGATACCAGTCGATTCGATTCCATTGACGTCAATACAATTTCCTTGAAATAGATAATGAAAAGCTCATGGTGCCTTTAGAAGTTCTACAGGTAGAGGAATATTCATCATATTATTTTCACAGGGCAAAGATTTGTGTGAACTTCAAATATTTGCTCTGAATTTGGGTGTTTGTAGAGTCATGGTACTCGTAGTTCCCGATTCCCTAGATTCGGATAATTCTAGTAAGGGTTATGATTTAGGTGTGATTGTGAGGCGTAATTTTAAAATTGACCACACAGCGTAAAATAATCTAAAAAAAATCTCTCTCGCTGTCGTGCGATACTAACTAATTGCCCCCATAAGTGCTCGTAGAACAATAATCTTTATCTAAGCGTTCGTGACGACTGTCTCCTCGTGACTGTGCTGCTACAGCGTACTGTCCGTTGTGTAATGCGTCCGCAATATCGATCACTCTTCCGATACCTTTACTTTTTTAAGTTCATACGTGTATGTGTTCATTTAAGTACTTACCTATATATCATATCGTAGTGTTCTGAATTCAGTCTGAGGATCTGCATTCTTGTTTCATTCAAACGTTGTTATACATCTTTTAACTACAAAGACTAATAACTCTTGTGGTTACTCCATACTTTAATAGTTAATCATGAACTTCTTATTGTATGTTTGTTTGATTTACCAAATTGTCAACTTTATAGCTTAGTTATTTGAAGTCCTACGCATCGATCAATAGTTTTATGAAATCTAGGGAGGTTCACTTATTTGAAGTCTATAAATCCTCCTATTCCAAGATTGGAGCGATATTCAATATCAGAAATTTTAATTTCCATCGGTATACGATTCGCTATGAGAACGTAAAGAGCTAAGCACCTGCATGGCGCAACATGGTTTCCCAGGCAACCGCGGGCTAACAACATGCTCAAACAGCGCTGGTATCGTTTCTCCGAACTCCTCGCCGGCGCCGCGCCGTCGGTTACTCATCGCGCCGCCTCGCCGACCACCGTTACCGACTCGGCATTATCAGCAGTTTGTGCACGTACCGCAGTGAAATCAATTCCATGTAACATATTGTCCGTAGTGTTATCTGTAGCACTGCTGATGTTGACTGATTTCTCTGTAATCGTAGGGAGTGTAGCCAACATCCACTTAAAAGATAACAGTTTGCTTTAAGCCGTGTCTCCTGCGCGTGTTTTGGTCTACGCACTGCACCAAATCCTCTACACACAATATTGTCATTTTTGATTTTTCTTTGAAAATGTTTGATGTTTCCATATTAATCATTATAATTATGTTTTCAGAAATTTGTGCAGAGCTTTTTGTGTAATGTGTATACCAAAATACGCGCAGGAGACACGGCCTTAACCTTCCTTATAGATTAGATCATCATCCGGGTAAGATGAAGTGGTTACATACATCAACAAAATCAAGTGTGCACGCGTTTCATGCTATAGTCCTCGCTGGAGCGGCTGTAATTGACTTTTAAAGATTACTAATTGATAGTACGACATTTACGATCGGGTTTGATATCATAAAACCATGATGAAATAGAAACTGCTCGATAACAGTTACGTTCTGCAGTAAAAAGGTGCGCTAGCGCCATGCGGCCGCCGTTGCCACCGCCGCGCCCGCGCCCGCGCCGCCGCGCACGCGTCTCTCGTTGATCACTCGCTCGTTGCGCTAATCCGGAAACGTAATTCAGGGCACCGGTGACTCGCTAACTTGACCATTTGTCTACCGTTCAGTACCTTTGAATTCATTAGTTTCATTCGTGTCACTCATTGTTTTATATCATCACTTGTCAGCGTTTAAAACTGCAAACTATTAAAATTAGTTCATGCAGCGTTAAAATTGGTTCCAAATACTGCAAATACACACATTAACCTAATTTGACGCACTGACAGCTAAAACATTATAAGAGCCTACATTTTGTCAATGGTAGGAAAACTTATAGATATTCATAATGAACCTTTAGTGGAGTACAATGGCTTTGCATTAGCGCTTATCTAATAACTACACCTTTATCAGGAGAAACCCGTGTCAGAGATATCAGGCTTAAAACATAACGTAAAAGAAAACTCGCTGCTGCCCTGACATCGCGGGTTATTGGCGCCCAACGTCAACCCTTTAGAACAGGACCTTTGCAGCTCCCCCTTCGAGATGGAAGGACAAACTTGACTTCCCACACTAGTAGAATTAAGAGTCATATCATGTTTCTAGGATGTGTTTGTGATTGGACGCGCTCAGAAAAGTTAGTATGCTTAGGAATTTATTTAAATTCAAACTATATTTAGAAGTCTAGCTACACATAAATCTTATTGATAAGATTTACAAGTAGTGCCGTCGATAATAGGTTCGACGGCAATGTCCGCGAATATCGAGGCTCCTACCTCCATAGGAGGAGCAGCACGTTCGGCCCCGGAGCCGGAGCGTTTCAATCACAATCTCGAATACCACTTTCGCTGCCTGCCGGGAACTTGGAAACAATAACGATATCTTTTCCTGCCACTAAAAAAACGCCCACTCTCAAGACTAATAGCGCGACACGAACAAATACATAGATAAGTAGGCCCTCCTCTCACTAGGATTCCCTGTATCTAGGGAAAGAGGACCTACGAGGACCACGGTCCCCCAAACACCCAGACTCCGAGCGAATAATTAGTTGACTATTGAGACAGGCATGAAAACCAGCGAGCATTATCACAGGAACATTAAGGACAAAGAAAAACAAACCCTAACTGATAGCAGAATGACTTGATATCCCTTCATAGTAATGGTGTCAGTATCAAAGTCCAGTCCAATAATTAAACTTGTAAAGAACTTTCTCCGGCGCCAGTCATAACAAAATACATACATATAGTATGTGCAAAGTAGGCATTAATTAAACCACAGAACGTTTAGCTTTCTTTGCTATGAGCCTAGTAATGTGGGTCACTTGAGACCACGGTGTAGCGAGACGGTGCGTATAACTCAGCATTAACACTATCTGAGCATTCTCCGCCCCTTGAATCATACTTTGTTTGGTGGTTCGACCTATTTGCTTAGTATTTAACTCTGGGAGCGTTTAGGCAAGTTCATACAACTACATGACACTTCTTGATCTTGCTTGTCGTTGATCATATTCTTCCAGAGCTGGAGGTATATCTTCTGGCAAGAGAAAGAAAAACTTCTAATATTATTATTATGACATTATTTTGCTCAAATTTGCTGTCTAGAGATGTAGAGAATATCTTAGAGAATGTGTGAGAGCAGCCGGCTCCACCCCGGTGACATGGATCGAATGTCAAGGCTCGTCCCGGGAGCTCGCGCCGCCAACGAGAGCGGAACGGATACTTTCCCCTCCGCTGTGCGCCGCGCACGGCATCTCCAGGCTGCACGCGGGTTACCAGTCACCACGCCACGCCGTTAAAGATGCCTCAGTCTTTAAAATATTATAATACATTACCTGTTAACGGAACCAAATACATACAAGAAAAGCATGCTCGGTTTCGTGGTAAACAACAAAATATTGAAAGTTTGAAAGTATGAAATTGCTTGATGAGCTAATTACCGGGGTGGTTGCCCTCCCGAGTGGATTAGCAGATTAGCACAGAGGTTCAATGAATTGGTCACGCTACTCGTTTCCATGTACATCGTACAATTGCCGATAGTTATGGCGCGTTAGCCTCTTTGTTCCACTTCTAGTTAGGCATAGACGTAGGTAATGGGCGTTGCGCCATGTAGGGCACTGTGCCAGTAATAAAGCGTCTCTAATAAAAGCCTCATGCCATGACTTTGAGTACAAGTACAGAAGCGAATACAAGTTAATTCGTTTTCGGAGAAGAGATGACGAAGGATCCAGGTTACGCGATGAAGATAGTATGGAGTTACCATAATGGAAGTAACTTTTTTGTGATAAATCAATTTTGACAGCGAGTTGTGTCATCACGTTTCGCAAAATGCAAATTCCGTGAGATCACTGACCACGCCGTTACGACATAGGAAGCGGCAATTAGCGATGTAGATCGGCATGCGATAGCGAATAGCGCTGTCATCGAGGATCGCGTGCGCCGAGTGTCGCACTGCGCCGCTGACTGGTGATACAAATTTTGAAAACAAACTCCTCCATCGCCAACGAATAGGGTTCATAATCGTACAGTTGGTTGAAGAGCGGATTCTGCCTGTTTCCGCAGCCGCGGGTTCCACGTCCGCATCGGCCGTGTTATCTGCCGCGCAACCCAGGATGCTTCGACCGCGGCCGCTTCCGAAGCATTTAGAGTCCGAGATCGGGATTATCAGAGAAATAAGTGAAAGTATGTGATACGAGTAGTCGCTAGTGTGCATTATGTTATGTGTTGCCACGTTATTGTTGTCGCTTGATCAGTTCTTTCCGAGCATGTCACAGGCTTCGAACAAGAAGTGCATTATTGACCAACAACAGCAGGCCCCCAATGACAGTAACGGTAAGCTCGGCCCACATGTATCGATGAGCGATCGTCCACGTCCGCTGGCACACGTTTAATTGTGCCGACCATTGTCCCTGCATCCGCTCGTGACATCATGTCCACCGCTCTGGTCCGGCGAGGCTCACCAGCATCCATTGTGGCCGGCCGCCCCACTCGCTGCTCAATGGCGCGCTTTGTGTCCGCATCACGATGACAACTTGCATCGGAATGGGATCGTTTGTTCTTTTACCCATTGTTGTGTTGTGTGACCAGACCAGCGATCACTCGTATCGTTGTGTATTTTTAGATTTGATACGACCATTTCGTTGGTACTTAAACTCGGAGCACAATAGAGAGACTTGATACGAGCCACGTAAGATCACTCATGTTATTGTTGATTTACATTTGAAGATTTGCAGGCACCTCTTGAAGCGTTTAGCGCGTCTCATCTAACCACGTACTGCTCTCAGACTACTATATTATATTGCACTTCTTTCTCCATGAGCCTGATCGCTATAAAGTTTCCGCTCTACAGATTGTACATATTATAATCGATTCGATCAAACGAGATGTGTTCCTAACAAACTGAGTCGGTAATGTCAGCCATTATTAAATTGCCCCATCGTTATAGAGGTGCGAAAACAAAACAATTTAAATCGATATACGCATGGAGTGTCGCAGAGTCGATGTATGTCGCGGCGCGCGCTGAATACAATGAATGGCTGTTGCTGTAGGCTTTCGTTTTGTAGAGTATTCCATTATGACGGTAGCTGCTTCGATAGTTATTTCGTTCATCCACACTTAATGCGCACACGCAGCCGTTCACACAACTAAAGCGTTTGTCGCTTACAGCCGGTGGGTGATACGCCCGCTGTGGGTGGCTCGTCAACTGTGTTCCGAGTATTTACATCTCAATTGCAAATTGTATAATTAAGTGCCTTGACCTCTCCTCTGTTTATGTGATTTATCTTCTGCTTCCTTATTGAAGTTCATCCTGCTATACCACCTAGATTTAAATATAATCTTGTGTTTTACTGTTCATAAATTAATTGTGAAATAGATATATCATTATTTGTCTTGCATGGTTAATTAAAACTATACAAGCGAATTATGAATGGACGGCCAGAAGTTAATCTAAACATAATTATTATTATAACCATTAACCAATCCCAGTGATTAATTGCGCAACCCTACAAGACCTTTTATACTCGTAAATATTTTCCTTCCAAGAATCTTGCAAGGATTAAACCCACGTATCAAATAACCTGTCAGCGATTATCCTCTGCCATTAAAGTCATTGTTCTTCAGATAACGGTCCCGGGTCGCGGGCGCAGGCGATGCGATGCGATGGCGTATGGTAATCGTAATGTGTTTGGATGGAGGCGTCGGCCGCGCGACGTGCCTCGCACGGCCGCGCGCGTGTGCGCCCATTGTCATCTCTTCCTAGTGGATCTGGATCTATAACTATGAACTACCTCATTGAGATGCCCAATTTTATAATTTTTAAGGGTCTGTTTAGAGGTTCTATTGGTTATGTGGGAAGTTCCGATGAGTTATATGGTGTCTGTTTGGTGTATTTCGTCCTCTCTGTTTTGCGACAAATATTAGTTTCAGAACCCTAAATCCTATAGAATTAGATGTTTGCAGTATTCAGAGAAGATAATACTTATATTGCGGCAAAAATAATCCGTCTTCTTATCATGACTTTGGGATTCTAGATTGACGACGCATTTCGTTATCAATGTATGATTTCGAGTGTTATATGGAAATAGCAAACGCCGTTAGCATTTACAACTCCACGCGGCCTAATATTTAATTGTGATTGCCTTTAACTTTCCATTGGAAGTACCCATCGTCGTTAACTTGGCATTTCGAGTGTCTCACATCAACCAAACTGGCTTTGTCTATTGAAATTGCGTTCGCGCTGTAATTTCGACAATCACTTTGCAGCGCCGCAGCGGAGTGGTATTCAACGTCATCAGAACTCAATTTGCATTCGTCTTTACTCGACCTTTCTCTACCTTGATTTATCATTGTGCCCTGTCTGTGACATCGTCGCCATCCACGATTTGTAAACAAACCTCGTCCTTGTCCATAAGTTATTGGGTAATATTATTTGTCGTTTTCGGGCTTGAACATAAAACAATGTATCTATGTCCTTTTATTTAACCTTCTCGTTATCGCCTGGCCTGACCTCCGCGAGCAATCATACACAAGGTGAGCGTCCTTCACGAACCCGAAGGCCGCTGGGCGGTGCAATTTGTCACGTCTTGGCGCTCAGCGGTCAGTGGGCCATTACCAGCGGTGGTCAGCAATTGGCGGCGCGTGGGAGCCGCCGGACGCACATCCTCCTTACGACGAGGATGCAGGTATCCTGCCGTGGCCTGAGGTGTGCCGGCCGGCGAGCGATCCGCGAGGTGCAAGGGAACAGTTTCCTTTTCGGGGTACCCCCTATTGCGCGAAGATTGTTTCTTCCGCTAGTCTCCTTGCGTGTGAATGATTCCAGGATGTGTGGGTTGCTGTGGTTGGTGGTGGCGTCGCTGATTGACTTAGTCTAGTTTTACAAAATTGGTAAAATAATCATATTGATTATCTTCGATTGGGCAATCCTGACTTGCTGCTGCGTTAGACCACGCGCTGACTGCCCACATTTAACAAACATCCTTCGTGTTTAGACCACGACCAGGTGAAGAAGTTATCATATCAATCAATATGGTAGTGCTCATGCCAAACTAATTATAATTTCCCAATGACGCAAAACGGCAAGTAGGTATCACGCGAGCAGCAAACTTGTGGTTCAGGAAGTGCAGCCCTCACATACGTATAAATATAAAGAACGAGTACCGTGTGCAGTGTGTAGTCCGATCACTAATGATACAAATTACAATGTTACGATCCAATCGCAGCCCACCATCTGTCACGGAATGCAGTGCTTCCCGCACTTTCACTCCGCAACAGCCGGCCTGCGTCTGCGCGCTCGCCATCATTGCCCTTGCCACCTGCCACCGCCGCTGATGTACCGAACGGCCCATTCTGATATTACACGATCAAATATTATGAAGCTGTGTACACATTTTGGAGTCGAGCGTCATAGCTCGATGCAACAGATATCTCTGTCTATAATACCACATAATATTATATAGTGGTACATACATTCAATACCTAATTGTATGAATGGTTACGGCTGCCGGCTGATGATGTTTTGTAACTGGAAATCATCATATAGTAAACAAAACTATGATCACAGATATGATATAAAAGATAATATTTCCCCTGTCATTAGTGTTATGAACAGTCCTACTGGTGGTGTTATGTACGAGGGTTTTATTTGTGAATATTCTGCCTGACGCATCGTCTCATATTTTGCTCACAATTGACACGATCCATTTATTTCTTTGCCATTATAACGGGAACTTTGCAATTTTTACAAATCGTAAAACATGTAATTATTTACACACGTCACATAAACTACCGATGGGTTTAGCGTGGAGAGCTGCACTCTAGTGCTATGGCTTATTGAGTTTTTAACCTCTATCTCAACTCTACCATAATAATGATAGTAAACAAACATTATTGTTTGTTTTAATTCTCTCTGACCCGCTATCTCGTGTTACAAGTAATTGCTTGTTATTCGTGTCCGTCGCGAGTGCCGTCATTATGGAAATTATTGTGCATTTGATTAATGAGTCGCTGGTTGGTATTGCTTTACGTCTGCGTTAGAGGTGATGTCAGTTGCAAACTACCGACAAGAACTAGACATTACAAAATTGCCTTCGATAATTTCCTCGGAGATATAGTCAAAATCATGTAGCATAGCTTTTATTGTGACGTCGTTTCATTCATTTGATGCTGTGATGAATATTTAATATCTTTCTAATTTGCCAGCGTTGGTCATATTACTTGAAGCGACTGATCCATTTTTAATGCTTACTCTATTTGTGGTCTGGCGTGTTCAAGCGCTATATCGATTTTTAATAAATTCATTAGCCAACTGGAACTATCCCATGCTCTGAGTATTGCATCGGTTTAGACTTTAGACTCTTTAGTTGGAAGATTAACGGGATAAGTGGTTCAATCGTAATAAAAATCGCATGCCTTACCAATTTGCTACAAAATTACAGTTTATATCAAAGTATTATTGCGGTCAAATATTTGCCTATTCGGCAGTAAAGAAATGCTTTATATCCACTTGTAACGTTACGACTTGCTCGTCTCGTCACTCAGTCAAATAAAAATAAAAAACATTGATTTTCGTAGTTATTTTGGCCGAAAACAGCCCGTCAGCACTTTGACTGCTGAGCCGATTTTCTTGTCTAGCCGCGGGTGCGGTACTGCACACTGCGTAGTGTTTTCCCATACAACAAACACGACAGTTGGGTTTTCCCGCACTGAAAGTGTTCACACTACTTTAGCGCTGCAAATACGATGATGTTATGTTTGAGTGAGATGATTCATGACGTAAGACTCGATACAGGTTGTCTCAACATTTTCCGCGTCGTAAACGCCACGTGGCGCGAGGACACCAATATTGACTGCTCAATTTATTTATAACTGCAGTCGGCTCGGTGTGGCCATTAGCTATCCGTCTCAATGTATCCTTAGCTTAGGAGCGCTTCTGTGCTGTGACTCAATACACTTGATGACTAAGTCGTTTCGTCATATTTGCTGAGTTCTCAAGTATGAAATAAGCGTGGCATGATTATAAAAGCCGATAAATACCCACCACGATTGTAACTAGCATGTTACACGAGGTAGGAAGTTACGTACTTACGTATAGTACTTTTTTAAGCCAGGTAACCCGCTGCCTCATCGATAACGATCCCCAATGATTTGTCTATTAATGGATGTCTTCAAGATTTTCATAGTTGGCAAAATCGGTTCGGCATTTCGCCTACCCATGAATGCCTATGAGCAGGATTCATAGGAGCTTCTCCAGGCGGTATATTATTTAACATTAAAGTGGACACGCAATCTCCTATACATAGATACAAATGGTGCGATTCTCGCATATGAGTAAGGTGTTATTTATTGTTTCCTGGTGTCGCTATTTACGTGACCATTACAATTAAAGTGTCCCTGTACTGAAGTTAGATCATTGTTCTTAAACGTGCTTCAAATATGATTCTTTTATGTCTAATTTATCTAAAATTAATCGTTTATTTTTGTAAGTACTGTTCGGTTCTGTGATTGGTATTTTAGTAAAATGGGCCAGATTTGCATCAGCTTTAAGAATTAAGAAATTGTTAATTAGAGAAGTATTGTGATGTCGATTGTTCGATAAGTCGCTATGCAAGAGTTGCACAACGCCGAGCGGTGTCGGCGGACGCTCTGCCTGCCGACGCGGACGCTGTCGTGGAAGCGTCACTTTTTGCCTCGTCCGCCATTCGGTAATCCAGTGACCCACATCGGTCGATGATTGCGTCGACGGTTTTAATCCTTGGAATGACAATAGGTTGAACTGATACCTTTGTTATTATGAATACTTCAAACATAAAAAGTATTCATCTAATTCTACCGCAATAGCATCATGGTCAGCTACCAAAATGGATCTGGTCACGGTTCCGTACGCTTAGGTTATACCGTTCTTCTTTTCCAATTTCCTAGCTTTTATCAGAATTTGATGCGACTGGAGGTTCGTCTTGGAGTCTATCTCTATTATACTCGGATCGTTTTTTCTGCTCCTCGCCGATGTGGCCCTCTAACAAGATGTATTCTGAATTCTGATGGATCTAGATTTAAAATTTCGTGATCATTTTGTTTAATCTTGGGTACCCGCGCTATTATATAATTATTCATATGATTGTCGGCGTAAAAAAATAAAATGTTCATAGTAGAGGATTCAATGTAAAAAGGTAATGTTCAACGATTTGTAGCGCGGGTCCCCAAAAGCAGGGCATACCAGCGGGCACGGTCCAGCGGGCGCGGTCGCGGGTGAAATGAACAGCCGACCTTGCGCCGCGGCCGACACTCGGCAGATAATGGCCGAGTGCGGTGGGCAGTGGCCACCGCGCGCCCGCATTTATCTCTGTTTTGTTGACTCGCTCAATGAAGTGCAAGGTGAGCTGTGTGCCGCTAGATAATCGCAGCTCAATTACGTACATCTTCATATGTATGTTGGAATAAAATTCTACGCAAGAGATAGCTCCCTCAGAATACTCGGAATTAATACCTCGACGTAATCATGTAGTAGTTTTGTCCAGAGTGAATTCTGTCAAACAGCATTGTGACTCATGGCATCTATATTTTTCTTTATGTTAACGAATTACGGTAGCGCTCATTATTGTAACAATTACAGTTACGTTCGACTTGCGGCTTATAAAGTAATTTTTCACCTGTACTCGAAGTAGAATGATTAATACATAGTTAATTACAAAATGTAAGGCGACGCCGACGATCGCGGCTGGAGTACCGCAGGGGTCGTGCCGTGCTCCTCCGCTGTACCTACTGGTTATTGTTTGTGCTGTCGGACACGAACCGACATTGGTAATATAATATTTATCCTCAAACACGCTTTAACAATAATACCAGCCTTTGAACTTGGCTAACGGAAGCCCGTGTGCTATTCTTACTCATTGTTGCTAAAGCACTTTTTCGCACAGCGTTCATTGTTGAAATGTTTTGTTACTCTTGGTTTCGGATAAGCATTTTGACTTACATAGAGTAATGTGTATTTCTAAATTAGCATTTGCTCATTGTCCGTGTTCTCTGAGCGATTAACACAAAACGTAGCTATAAAGCGAAACGAACCTGTTTCCAAAAGTGACATACAACGAGTCTTTCGATAATGCTGGTTATCATTTATTAGTGCTAATGTCCCATTCGCTGGTTTCCAGGAGGCGCGTTCGAAGGTGTGGAGGACAAGGTGTCTCCGTTCGGGTACGGGCGCGGCGAGGGCGCAGACGCCGGCCACGGCGACCCCGACTGGATCTGCAGCAAGGAGAAGCCCAACACCGACCTCGTCTTCCGCTCGCTCAACCCCGTCGACGGCAAGGTCACCGGCGCCGGTATGCACCCCCCCTCTCTCGCACTAACCCCCGCCGCGGCGCTCGACGTCACGCTCGAGGCCCTGCTCGCGTCTACGAGAAACTCCTCGACCCTCGCCCACCTCTACATGAGCGTCAGGGACGACGAGGATCACGACAAATTGGGCCAAATAGTCGACGCGCTTTCCACCGCGACGCGAAACACCAACCTCATAGCGCAGTTCCTGAACAACGCGCGCGACGGGCGCGACACGATGTCCCCGGCTGTCTCTATTCACAGCTTGGACACGTCAGGGACCGCTAGGGCCGGTCGGCGCGACTCCGTCGGCAGTGTCGACGAGGCGATAGGTTTCAAAGGGTTCGAACGTCCCGAAGACGACAACGATATGTCTCATTTCAAACCCGTGACACGCGCTCCCGTTAATTTCGACAAAAACATTCGTCATACGCTTGAAAATGACAATATCCGCGATGATAACTCTGAAAATTCCGAAATAGAACACCGAGATGATAACAATTTAGTAGTCGACGATAAGCCGAGCTTTTTCCGCTCGTTGTACGACTCGGTGAAGTTCATCGTGCTGGTAGTGCTGAACGCGGCGACGGCGCTGATAGTGCTGGAGGTGCTGTACGTGTCGAGTGTGTTCGCGCTCACGGGCGAGCGCCGCATACGGTTCGCGGTGCACAAGGCGCCGGCCTCCTGGCTCGACCGGGCGAGGGAGGCGACGTTCGGCCCCGAGGAGCAAATCGTCACGATCGATTCCTTTTCCGAGATATTTTATCGGCAGAACATAATTAATATTTTGAAGTATGTCATCGGGCGCCTCCGTAACGACGCGTGATGTAGTCGCCGCGGCGGCGGCGGCCCGTCTCGTGTCGAATGCGATGTCGCCGGTCGCGGCGCCGCCATTGTTGTCTCCGGTGGGACAATTTCACGTGGTTATGACATCTCCGTTGTTCGACAATTAGCCATCTGTCATTATATTTTTAAGTTAATCGTTTGTGTTGTAAGAGTTAACTAACAAAATATTCAATGTTTTTGAGTGATATGTTTTGAATTCTTATTTTGAGCCGCCTTGTGTATAAAGTATTATTATAAATAACTCGCTGTTAATCAGCTAAACGTCGGCGCAGTCGGCAACCGACGGCACAGCAGACGCGCAACATGCGAACTGGCCACTCGCTAGTTCGTGAATAAGATAAAGATATTTAACAAGACACCGAGCGAACCAGAGAGAGAGCAAGAGACGTAAAATCAACAATAAGTAATAGATTTTTTTGGTACTTTTCAGGAGTCGGAAAAAAGTCTCTATAAATGTTTATGGTCTTTTAGTCGCTTCCCTGCTCGGGTTATTGTGGTCCTAGCTCTTCTGGTGTGTCCGTTGTCTCATTCCGTGTCTGGTCTGTGCGGTTGCCGACTGGGTCGACCCCCCCCCTCCCCTGGCTGACGTGCCGTTTGTTCGACAGCGGCGAAGACGGAGATGGTGAAGTCGAAGCTGCCCAACTCGGTGCTCGGTAAGATCTGGAAGCTGTCGGACATCGACAAGGACGGGTTCCTGGACGAGGACGAGTTCGCGCTGGCGATGCACCTCATCCGCGTCAAGACGGACGGCCACGACCTGCCCGTGGAGCTGCCGCCGCACCTCGTGCCGCCCTCCAAGCGCAACTGAACCCGCTCCTAGCCTATGGACGTTGTTAAGGATCGATTTGCTTCTACACTGGCGTGATTGTTGAAGGACGAAGTCGACCGAGGGATCATCCGACTCATTTGGCCGACCGCTTGTGGGCCGAACGACTTGTGCGATTCCTCGGTTGGTGCCGTGTGCGGTGTGCGGTGGGTCGCCCGATGCCGAACGAGACCCGGCTCGCGTTGTAAATACGATGTCGCCCTCCCGGCGCGTTTGTTAATCGAATTGCTAACTTTTAACGTTATTTTCCAAATTAATTGTGCTTTCTCCCGTCGCTCGGGGCTGACCGCCGCGCGGTTCCGCTCCTGGAAGATTTGTAATCGCTGTCGGCTAATGTTCCTACGTCGAATCCGAACACTTCGACGATGAACATAAAAAACGGCCGGTACAATTTCAAATTGTCATGTTCATTTTATTTTTATGTTTCTAAATAAGGAAACGAGCAAGTCGTCACTAATCGAAATAATCGTAATATTAATACAATTTCAGTAGAGGCTGTCCGATGATATAGTTAGTCTATTTTATATCGTTCTCGGAACGGGGATAGATTGAGCGAACGATCGATCACTGTTCGAAGTTTAGGGTTCAGCTCGATAATGGGCGGCGATAATGGGTTCTTAAATAGCAATCGTAATTGCTATTTAAGAACCCATTTTTCATATGCGATTATGAAATAAATATTTATTTAAAAGAAAATGTTAGCAATTATCATTACTGTATGATATAATTCGTCGCCGCCGGCTCAGAGTGGCCCACCGTGGCCACCGTGGCCCGCAGCGACTCGCGACCGACAACCATCGCTGCCGTGTGTGATCGCTGTGGCTCGGTGGTCAGGCGTACAACTAATACAATATAACGTTGTGTCGTCCATTTTCGGTTTAAATTGTCGAAAATGTTGAATACTTTTAAATTATATGTGGAAAGAAAGTTATTTATTGCATTAAATTTTTAAGATTTTGATATAAATGATTATAAAATTATAGTTGCGTTGCATTCGATGTTTAGTATTTAGCTTTATGTTACATATCTGTCTACTTAATGATGTTTACTGTTTGGTGACCCAAAGCTATGTTAATGTTTGTGTGTGTTAGGTGTGGGTTTGTGACGCGCGTCACGTTGTGAGCGGAACGCGCCTCCGACGGATGCGAATGTGAGCTATTCTGTGAACGCTTCTCACGAATTGAAAGTATATAAAGAGAATTAGATATTATTATTTTCGCTTGTTAAGTTGTTGATGTTCACTAAAGTTTATTAGAGTGATAAATATTTTTACAAGGAATATTAGCAAAAGTTAAATTATTAAAATTAATCTATAGCTTTCTCACATAATGATGCAATACACCTATTTTATTTCATTCTAGCATAAATTATTGTTCCTATTAGGTTTTCATTTGGAATAGCAGTATATCATTTTTGTAATGGTATTTCGGAATTGTTGTGATCTATCTCATTAAACCATATATATTATGCATTTCGTCCTCGCAACATGTAAGTACTGTATCTCGTTCACTGCATTTATGTACGAGCTGTATCGATTGCCAGGTGCCTTCCCTGTAATATAAGAGATAAGCTTCACTCGTAGACACCCGTCGTCCCGCGGCGCCTCGGGCGCCTCGGGCGCCCCGGGCGCTCGTGCTAACTGTTATTCGCGGGTTTGTGTAAATACAGAATTTTATAACGGTTAGACATTTTGGATCGCGTTTTGTGCCTCATTTGGCGCGCCCGGGCCTTGAGATTGGAACCGCGGTTTTGGACAAATATATTTCGATGTTTGGAAGCGCGGAATGGGGCGCTGTATCGAACGTTTTTACATTTTGCTACTACATTATGTGTACATAAAGTTATGTAAATTGATTATAATTATCATAAATTATACATAGTGTAATAAATAGATAAGAAAGCAACTGTTTTTTTCACTTTGACCTGTTATATCACATCTGTGCCACTTCCAGCGGGACGTCGTTCGTGCAGAGCGAGAGTAACACACGGGAATCTGCATTAAACAGGAAGTATCTTTACATTTTTCATTCAAAATACTTAAGTATCTACCAAAATATAAAAATAGCTTCAGTAGGTAATTATAGTAAGACGAGAATACTAAAAATAAATTATTTATAACCCTCATTTTGGCGGAGTCGAGTAAAAAAACAATACTCGACATATTTCACATTAGCCAAAACGTAACGACTAATGAGTGTTCCATGGACAGGGGCACATTGGGGAAGGTTGATAATTGCCAAGAGGATGATACCAACCCTAAACCGGCTAAGGCACCGAGGGTTCCGTACAAACTTGTAGGCCTTACAGAAACATTAACATTATTGGGCAAACTTAACTTTGCCGTTCGATCCCTAGACACGGTTATTGCACCAACGCCAAATAATAAGTTTACATACAAACTTCCACATGCTACGTTCCCAGCGGAGAGAAGTAGTACTCATAATATACTCTGAGCAAATGAAACAAAGCGCCCTCCCTTCAACGTTATATTTCCGGACTATATGGACACCGGACACCGGACACCTAGCATCACCTATGCATTACGTATCACGAGGAGTTAGCAAAAATAAATAGTCAAAATAAGTAAATATTTTATTAACCATATCATACCAACACTGTCATACCTAGCTAGATAGAAGTATATTTTTATGGTTAAGAAATAGACAAAACATCTAATAATTGGTTTATGGGCATTATCCCCGTTGGTGGGGACAGTGGCCATATATTTCTCTTAGTTAACACTTTGACTGCTGAACCTATTTTAATATTTGGGCACCGTAACAAACCGTGTTTTCCAGCACTGGCGTGCCGTCTGTGTGAGCCGCACTGTAGTAGCGCCGCGTTAAACACGTCAGTGCTTCGCTGCACAGCCGGCCCGTGTACTGCGCTAACACAACAGGTGTGTTTTCCTGCACTAGCATAACGTTATAAAAAAACAAATGTCTGTTTTCAGCAGTCAACATGTTGACATGATTTTGAAGTACAATACTAGAATTATTCAACAGTAACATTAGCCATCACTGCTACTGCTATGGTGTCTCACTACAATTTCATAACGCCTAGTTTTTTTTGTGATATCTATTATTAGATAGCTATGATAAATATAAATGCAATTCAAAGTACAAAACAGAGAAGAAATAAAAATGAAGCCATTAATTTCAACATTCCAAGATCACTTCCATTTTTTGACTAATAGAAGTAAAAACAAATGTCTGGCACAGACATCATAATTATAACCAGTTTTTTTTTAAATTGTGAATAGACAAGACATCAGACATGAGCCGGTTTGTTTGCCTCGGTGCAGTACCAATAAAGCAACTCCACACATTATAAAAGTATGCATTACTATTTCCATTTACGTACATAATTATTGTGTCATCCTTGAAATCCATAAGAGCAGGCATGTATCCGATGTCTGCTGTGGTCCGAGTCTACGGCCAGTTACTGCTGGGGAGGCTGGTTGGGCCCAGGTGGGCCAGGGGGCCGCACCTGTCTTCGCAGGTGCTCCACAAGGTCTGGGTTGGAGGCCTGCATGTGTTGCGCCAGCGCCTGCCCCGCCTCCAGTAATGCGTTCATACCGCCAGGGACTGGCGCGGCGTCACCTGTCGTGCCCGTGTTCATGAGTCCCGAGATGAGATTCCGCATGTTGGGGTCAGAGAGCATCTCAGTGGCCATGTTGAGCAGCGCCGGGTTTTGAAGTAGACCACCAAGGTCCATTGCCTGGCGCTCGCCGCCGGAAGACAACAGGCGCTCCTCCGCCAGCCGCAGGTTCTGCTTGTAGGACTCGTTGTCGGGCTCTAGCTGCGCTGCGTACGAGAACGAGGAGCGCGCCTCGACATGGCGGCCCAGCGCCGTCAGCGCCAGCCCCAGCCGCCCGTGCGCCTTGCCGTAGTCGGGCTGCAGGGCCAACGCCGCCATGCAGTCGGCCACGGCCGATTCATGCTCTCCGAGCTTAAAGTGCGATGCCGCGCGGTTGCAGAAGTACACGGAGTTGCGCGGGTCGATCTCGACGGCGCGCGTGTACAGCACGAGCGCCTCACGGAAGCGCTCTGCCTTCATCAGCTCGTTGCCTTCGTTTTTGAGGCGCTCAGCCTCGGCACGATCATCGTCGGAGAGCACGGCGGCGGCGCGCGAAACTGCGGCGGCGGCGGCGGCGGCAGCCGGGGAGACGGGAACGCCGCGCGCCCGCACCAGTTGCAGCAGGTCCACGCCGCACGCCACGTCGTCCCGCTCGAGGTTGAAGGCCGACTCGATGCACTGCACGGCCACCTCCACGCTCTCGCGCGACTCCGGGCTCAGACCGCTGCCGTCGATTTGCTGCTTCAAAAAGTTCACTATGCTAGCGACCACCAATTTCACTTCGTTGGCCATGATTATCTTAGGTTGGCGTTCCAGTCAATATATATAGCGACGATCTTCGATTTACTTACAGTTCAGTGTTCAGTTTAATCAATCAATGCTTTACTTTTGTATTCTTGGATTTTTTACGATGATCCACGACGATGACACTGTGAAATGACACTTTGACAACTTAATTTCATTTGAAATTAACTTGACAATGACAGTAAGTTGTTTAACTGACACGACAACGACAGCTACTATTTTTTTTTTCTTATTGGCTTTCACGATTAGTGCATTTAGACAGTGTGATTATAGCAGCGTTTTGGTAAATTATTTAATTATGGATAAATGTCATAATTCGCACTGCAAGAGGCCAGAAATTTTGATTCAAATAGAATTCATTCCATTTCTTCTTCGGAAAAAAATTATAATTTACAACTTAAAAATTATTCTAAACTGGACGTACGCTTCGCTGTGGCACATTCGCTGATATGTCACTGATGAAAAAAATAGATAAAACACACAAACAAAAACTGGCCAAGTGCGCGTCGGACTCCCGCACGAAGGGTTCCACGAAAGTTCAATTTGTTATATAGGAGACCTATAATTTTTTTTTTACAATCTTATTATTTATTCAAAAGTAATTTTAAAACTACATGATCTGTGAATATTTCAAGCGTCTACCTGTTGCCGTTATCAATATCGAGCAAAAACGAGCATATAAATCACGTTTGTTATATGGGAGCCCCCTCAAATATTATTTTGTTGTTTTTTAGTATTTTTTGTTACGGCAACAGAAATATATTATCTGAGAAAATTTCAAAGGTTCATGAGATACAGCTAGGGTTGTCAGACATACCAACTTCTTGGTAAACATACTAGTTTTTAATATCACGTACCATGTACCAAGACTACTCGGTCCTTGTATGCAAAAATACCAAGATTGGCCGTTAATCGACAAAAATACACCGATAATACTGAAAAACCGACTAATTGTAGAGATGCATATGAAAAAAAAATACATTCCAATCAGAAATTAGATTTGCTTTAAGTATTAATAATATTGTATATACTTTGATAATTGTAATGTTTTGGACACGTCGTCTGTAAAGTTACTTTTATATGTATGAATAAATAAACAAATTAATTAACCGCGTTGAGCGATTTTTGGTAGGGGAAAAAGTTATGAGTTTGTGTCACCGATGTCCTCGACATGCCCGTGACGTATTGCGCTTGCGTTAGAGTAGAGACACGTAGTATGGCTGCCAGTTTTTTTTAACGCGTCACAATCACATACAAGGTCCTGACGCCAAATTACCACAATCCACATAGGAGAGGAACTCCTTGTCTGAATTAGTGTTTCTCGATCACAAGAGAGTAACAAGTGAATAGAAGGGTGAAAAGAGCCCTAACTACAGAGTAGGCAACATATCAATCATGGCCCAAGTGTTGCCGGTGTCCATAGGTGGCTGTTAACATTTACCCTCAGGCAGGCTGTCAGCTTGTCTGCCACTCTATTATATCAGTGTGCATTTGTATGCGTTAATAGATATTTTTAAGATCCTAGGTAGATTCAAAGTAGGCGAGTATACAATCAAATATATTTTTTGAAAAAAGCTTTACATCAAAGCCAGCCATCTTAATATCCATCGGCAGTTATAAATATTAAAAATACTTCACTTACAATACTATAAGCCTAACCTAAGCCTAACTTAATCGCGCGGTAAAAATGTGTTTTAGTAAACGATGGAACCGCCCACGGACGGTTCGACGAAGACACCGTTATAACAGATTCCATCGCGCTCGGGCGCCTATCGGTACGGTCCCGCAGCGGCGGCCTCGGGCGCACTAGATGTCGCGCGGCACGGCGCGGGGGGCGGCGGCCTCGGGCGCACTAGATGTCGCGCGGCACGGCGCGGGGGGCGGCGGCCTCGGGCGCACTAGATGTCGCGCGGCACGGCGCGGGGGGCGGCGGCCTCGGGCGCACTAGATGTCGCGCGGCACGGCGCGGGGGGCGGCGGCCTCGGGCGCACTAGATGTCGCGCGGCACGGCGCGGGGGGCGGCGGCCTCGGGCGCACTAGATGTCGCGCGGCACGGCGCGGGGGGCGGCGGCCTCGGGCGCACTAGATGTCGCGCGGCACGGCGCGGGGGGCGGCGGCCTCGGGCGCACTAGATGTCGCGCGGCACGGCGCGGGGGGCGGCGGCCTCGGGCGCACTAGATGTCGCGCGGCACGGCGCGGGGGGCGGCGGCCTCGGGCGCACTAGATGTCGCGCGGCACGGCGCGGGGGGCGGCGGCCTCGGGCGCACTAGATGTCGCGCGGCACGGCGCGGGGGGCGGCGGCCTCGGGCGCACTAGATGTCGCGCGGCACGGCGCGGGGGGCGGCGGCCTCGGGCGCACTAGATGTCGGCGCGGTAGTGCGGGTGGTCGGGCGGCGTGTTGTCCAGCAGGCACACCCAGTCCCGCAGGCGCCGCTCGCGCACGTAGGCGTCGCGCGGCACGGCGCGCGCCGCGGCGGCCTCCCCGGCGCCCGCGGCGGCGCCGCCGGCCCACGCCGTGCTGTTCTCGTGCGCCGGCGCCGTGTGGAACTTGAACTCGGTCACGAACAGTCGGGACCTGGCGAGGAACGGACGCGATCAGCTCGGGGCGTCCTCGACGCGGAGGGACGGGAGGAGAGCGACACGCACCGGTAGGGCTCCTCGGTGAGCAGGTGGCGCAGCTCGGCGGCCAGGCGGGGGCGCAGGCCGGGGAGCGCGGCGGAGCCCCCGGCGAGCAGCACGTTGGCGGCGAGGGCGCGGCGCGCGTCCACGGGGCTGGCGGCGAGGCACTGCAGCACGGCGTCCCCGAGCGAGGCGAGCTCGGCGTCGCGCGCGAACCACGCCTCGGCCGCCAGCTCGCGCGCGCGGCCGCCCACGGCCACGGGCGCGGCGCCGCCGCCGCGGGGCACGCGCGCCGCGGCGCTGGGCGCGGGCGGCGCCGCCGAGCGCCACGCCAGCGCACGCTCTCGGTCGATCACCATGCACGTTTTCACTGCAACCGACCGAGTTTTCCTTTTAGAACAGTGAGACAGCACGAAGATCGCCTTCGTTGCTAACTTCTGGGTGTCAACAAAGGACAGATAGATATGAAAGATAGACGGCGCGCGAGAGACATAGGGACTTTCGAAGCTTTCGGAAGCTTATTAAATTACTTCAAAATGTTTCATTCTGACAGTTTCAGAGAAGACATTCATGCATTCTTGTAAATAGAATTCCCAGCCCTGCCTATCTCAGCTCACCCTTGATGTCCTCGAGCACGTGTTCCGGGAGCCCCAGTGCGGTGCCGTGCTGTTCGTCTAGAAGGCGCGCCAGCTCGGCGTGAAGCGCCCGCGCCCCGAGCGGCTGGGCCTGCATAGCACTCAGCACCACGCACCCGTGCACCACTGGAAGATAAAAACTTTCGTTAAAGTTATTATACTTTGTACAGGAAGTTGTAATTGCTTGTCCACCTTATAATCAATAATGTGTATCTGCATAATGTTGGTACGGCAAGAAACTCACCTGCGTTAACTTCGGCCTCCTCGGCTCCAATGGACACAATGAGCGCCACTGGAGTGCCCAGGGTCAGAGCGCACAGGCGTGGGCTGTCCACCCAGATTACTCCTGATACCTGCAATAGTATTCAGTGGTTTCAAAATGGCAGTCTCCAGATATTTCTAATGCAGGTTGATGATCCATGGGATCCATTGATGGAACTATTCTGCGATGGTAATATTATGACAGTTATTGATGCTATGAAATCATTTGCACCTATCATTGTCCCTAGTTAAGTAACCTTACATAATGGAAACAAACCTCATAATGTGTGAATAACACTTTGGCTAGTGTTTCTCGGAAGAGTGTCGGAGTCAGCAATGACTCCACTACCACCACTTTACGCTCTTTCGGATTCACTAATACGTGCCTGCAAATTAAATTGAGTCAATTTGAACATGACAGTAAATTTAAAAATATTATGCAGACATTCCAAGAATAAGAAGTAAATCCACAAGTCTACACTACATCAAACCGTACAGAGAAAATTAACTAAATCTTGTTTTGTGCATTGTTATTTTTTTCGGAGGTAATTTTTTTAAGGAGTAGGAATCCTGACCGGGCCCCCATGGACTATGATCTAACCCTCGTCACAAAAGAGAGGGGAGTGCGGCTCTACCATGTCAACCCATATCATCTCAGTCTCAGGGGTAAGATGATATGGGTTGTTGATGATGATGATGATGAGAATTTGACTGTAAGACTTTAGTTAGTAATAATTAACACCTTCAGTGCTAAGAATACAACTGTCGTTTTTTTCACTACTTGCCATTAGTGCGACCAAACACAACTGTTCTGTTTGTTGTATGGAAAAATACTATGGAGCGTGCAGAGCTGCACCCGTGGCTAGACAAACAAAATGGCTCAGCAGTCAGATGTGTTAACTATGAAAGAAACAATGGGCCTTTTTTTAGACCGATAAACTCTTAGTTTTCTTTGAAATTCAGCCCAAATGACATTATTTGCTATCAAGATGTGGAATATATATAAAATACCTGAAGTAGAGCAGATGCAGCATGTTGACGAGGTTGTCGTAGAGCTCCTCGGGCGAGGCGTAGTCGTGTACGCGGCGTAGGCGGCGCCGCGCCGGGCACCAGAACTCGGAGCGCACGATGCAGCGCGGAGCCGCCTCGCCCGTGAACCCGAACCTGCAAGCGACCACAGTCACGGCATCACGCCAACGACACAAACAATTTCCTATTCATCAGAACAAAAGAGTACAGCGATGAAAACTTATTAGCCGATTTCTCGGACAGTGTGCTACAAACTTTGATTCTAAAATGAGTTCACGTACTTACGGTTGTTTAAGCTTATAAAGTGAGGTCTATAAAAATTGGTAATATCTTCTGCGAACTTACTTGGTGTAGTCGGTGCCGAGATCCAAGACAACGGCTTGTTTCTCTTGTATAAGAGCAATGCCTTCATATAACGCCATGTTTGACAATAATTTATAGCTGCTTTTATTTAGTATATATCCATTTTAGAGGAACAAAACAACAGAATCACAATAAATTCTTAGGAAAAAAATTCAAAATTTTGATGGATTGGATGATGTCACTCACTATTGCTTTTTGATTTTGACAACTGAGTTCGATGGACTGACAGTCAGTGGTGTTTTTTTTAACACGCTGTTGTATCTAACTATGTATGTATGTAACGGAATCTTTGAACTTAATTTTCACCAGTTTCCAGAAGTCTGATTAATTTGAAACTTTGCATACGTATCAAGGACCAATGACAATGCAATAATTTGATAACAGTTTCATTAAAAAAAAAATGAATTGAATTCTTTTGTTAATAACTTAAACTTTATTATAATTTTATTTTGAGGCGATAAATTCTGATTGATTGTTCGATCTTCTACTACTGTATTATAAACTCTCTGAAATTAAAAATTATTTTCTAATTTTTAGTTCGGTTAGCTATAAAAGCGTGTTTTTTTAGTTTTTTTTTAAACTATTATTTTAATTCAGTGACTGCATGAGTACCGACCGCCCGACCAGTCAGCCGACCGCGACGGTGCGGACCGATCTACCTGACAAAGGTTGCCATTGTTGCCAAGTACTGACAAAACCACAGATAATGAAGAATTTGTTATTTCCTTTCGTTTTGGCTCCGCTCCACACGTTATAATATTTATGCATTTAGCAAGTGTTAAGATTTATTAAGTGTTTTAGATTTTCCGTTGTTGTTAATCAAAATGCCATGTCCCAGTCAGTAGTTAGTCGAGTGAAGTAAAGCTTGTCTGGAATAAATCGCTTTCAGCGATTCGATCGCTTAATGTACTACCCTTGTTTACCTGTTGTAATTTTTCTGTATGGTTTATTTGTTTGGTGTGCAATAAAGAGTTTTCTATTCTATCTTCCGGAAATTGATTTCAAAGTCTCAAACCTTACCTCTTTAATAAGATCGATAGGTAAGTAGGACTACCTATAAGTATTTAATGTACATCCTATAGATTCATAATAATAATATTTACACTTATGATGTAAGACTATTCATTTTCTGTGAATAAGTCAATCAAAACTAGATGTTGAAAGTTTGAAGGTTCTTTAGTTAATTATCGATACCTATGGTTTATTAATTGGTTTTAATTTTCATAAAAAAATATAAAATTTCTTATGTTTCCGTATCGGTCGATGTCACCGCAAGGAAAAGAACATAACTGATGTGTTTAGCTCGTTGTGTGAGCAAAGCAGTACGTCCAGTGCTGCTTCAATGTTTCCCTAGGATCAGTACTCCATCCCGTGCCACTGTCCTGTGTGCTCAGCGTGCGTTCGTCCCCGCGCAGTCTCTGCCCCGCCAGCCGCTGCCCTGCCAGCAGCTGCCTCGCCAGCCGCTGCCCTGCCAGGAGCGCCGCCGTTTGCCTCACCTATCGCGGGCCATGGCGGCCTCGTCGGGCCGACGATGTTGCGTCGGGTGCATGGCAAAATTATTGGACTCCTTCTTCAACCATTATTCGTGATGGGAGGGGAGGTGATGGATGATACAATACAATAAATAAGTTCATTTTATTTGTGGTTGTACTTATTATTATTATTACAGGTGCTTCGAGTTTTACTTGGTTTTACACTAATATACCAGCTAGGTACACTACCTACACCACACGATACTACGTAAGTAGTAGCTTTTATTAATATTTCAGATAGTATGCATATTAGCCTGTATCGACACCCATTATTAACAGTTCTGTGCTATCCTGACGGGTAGATTATGTGCCACCTTACTTTGTGGTGGCAGCCAGCGCCACCCACTTTCAAAGAGGGTGGCGCGTGGTGAGAGCGGTCTGGCTTCTGGCGTGAATTTATTTCAGTAAAGCTAAGTAAATATATCATGTATCCTATTTAATGTACCTACTTCGTTTATAATTGGCCGTGCTACTATAATTATGATAGGTAACTAAAATTTTGAAGTAGGTAATAATATTAATAAGCGGTGGTAGCCTAGTGGGAGAACGTCCGCCTTCCAATCAGAAGGTCGTGAGTTCAAATCCCAATGCGGGCACGTACCAATGTGTTTCTGTAAAACATATGTACGTAATTATCACTCGCTTTTCGGTGAAGGAAAACATCGTGAGGAAACCCACATACCTACCCGAGAATTATTTCGGAGGTAGGTATGTTATCCACCAATCCGGACTGGGCCCCCGTGGTGGATTATGGCCTTACCCTCCTCACGAAAGTGAGGAGAGACCCGTGCCCAGCAGTGGGACGTTATGGGTTGATGATGATGATGAGGTAATAATATGTTATAACTTGCAGTGCGATAGGTAGTTGCGTACAGCCGACTGTGGCAGCTTGTCAGGATAAGGGATTTGTTACACTATTTGAAGGTGTAAATTAAATTCATCATTTTATTTGTTAAGTACATTAATTTATTGTAAATTTCATAGGAATCACTTAAAACGTACAAAATTATAAACAAAATAAAAACCCATTCTTTGATCTACATTAACAAACATTCATAAATACTCGAAGCCAGAGCCACGGCACAGTTATGAGAGCGAATGAAAGTGAAAGAGATGACAATAATTTAACTATTTATTTTACACAAATTCCGCTATAATACATATTTACAAACGTAAAACGAATCGAGAATGTCACGGTATAAAAAGCTTGAGCAGGAACCGGCGCGGCGCCGGCGGCGACGCCGACACTCGGTCGGCGCCGCCGCGCGTCGCCCGCCTCGCGGCGCTCCGCCGCGGCGGCCGCTCGGGCTCGCGGGCCGGCCGCGGCCCCTCCAGCCTCCGCTCCGGCCCGCGCCGCCCGCACTACCCTACACTACGCTAAAGTATTGTCTATGCGCGCGCGCGTTAAATGATGGAGGTGATGAGTCGCGCCTTGAAGTTGACTATCCGCTCGGAGGTCTGCGCGATACGCAGGATGAGGTCCTGGATGAGGTTGGCGATGCCGCGGTTGGCGATGATGAAGAGGCGCGTGATGGGGCCGGGCACGCCCTCCGTCAGGTTGTCTCCCTTGGCGGCGCCCGCGTCGTCGCCGTCGCCGGCGCCCGAGTCGCTCGACGAGCCCGACGAGGAGCCGGCGACCAGCTGCAACACACGCGTGTCTGCGTCAGTCCCGTGCCGTGCCGTGCCGTGCCGCGCCCCCGCCCCTGGCCGCAGGGCGCAGACCCACACGCACTAGGCCACTAGCGCAGCGGCGCGCGGCGAGTAGGTACCAGAAGAGCTCGACAGTACGCGGACAATTTTGTAATTTCCAAAAGTGATGTAGGTACCTAATTTAGGTAGCCAGGTTATTTGCATTGTCTTATTAAAAAAAAGTAAGTAGTACCTATTATTAATAAAATCTAAAAAAAAAATTAACACAAGTATAACAATAGGTACATCATTTGAAGAAGGTATCAGGGATTAAATAATTAGGTAAGGTAAACTACAGATTCTGGTAACGTTATGGACAGTCAAACAAAGCAGGTTAGGTTCTAATCTACATTATCAACGAAATCAACGCCGAACGAGTTACACTAACAACTTTACTAACAATGGTGCAATTATAATACTTACCGATGGTGCAACAACGGTTAACTCTATTGTTACTTATACTTAGTGTCTACAAGAAAGGAAATGAAAGACGGAAAACTATAAATAGAATGGAAGGAACAAGTAGGCAGGTAGACAGGTACCTACACGGAGGAAGGACTGCAGAGGCTTACAAGGGAGGGATAGGTACAATTTGGAGGCACATAACCAACTACTGTTTCTACTCAACTGAACAACTATTTCGAAACTACTGCAGCTAAAGATCGAAGTCTCAAGGTTCGCAGCTTAGAATTTTATATCAAGGTCGATGGACGCCAAGTCAATAATTTTTAATAGATTGCTTCATACTTATCGCGTCATTAAATATGCAATGTCATCTCTCGATCGACACAAATATGATTAGCTTCCACTTCAATAAAATGAATACAACGTAGTAACTAGCTCGAGTAGGCATCTATTAAGTATCCATCGACCTCGTCAAAATGTTCCAACGACGACGTCGTCGGCAGCCGTCGGCGGACGGCGCGGCGGCGCTTGTGTGCAAGCCTACGTGAGTGTAGCGTCATGTGCGTGCGTGTGTGGGTGTATGTGTGTACTTGGGGGTCGTTGGGGTCCAGCGAGGCGACGTGCGAGGCGGTGAGCCCCACGTTGAGCGAGTCGGTCCCCGCGAACAGGCGGAAGGCGGAGCCGGCGGCGCGCGCCATCGCCGCGGGCGCTTGCTGAAACATCGCCGCGCTCATTCGCACCTGTCTCACAGACTCTGCCGCGATACCGACCAGGCGCTAGGCGTCTCCTTGTGCTCCGCGTCTTCTCTTAGAGCTCTGCAGCGCGCAGCGTGCCAGCTGGTCCTCTTCAGGAATCCCGTTTTACACTTCAGCAGGAATGTGGCGGACGTGATGGAGATTTACGAATAGTTCCGTTTGTTCAACGCTGTGTTTTTGTATTACGTCTTGTGACAGCTAATTAGGTAGGTATAGTTATTGTATTTTTATGTATGCTGCAAAGGTGGCAGGCCGCCTAATACCTACTCTAGTGTGTCGTTATGAAGATGCGAACGTACAAGACCATCGGGGAGATACAGTTAGATAGAAAAGTAGAAAGAGAAAAGTGTAGGTAGAGAGGATTGCGTAAGTTTCAAGGGTGTCTCACCCTGACAATGTCGAAGAGGAAGTTGCCCGAGCCGCCGCCGGAGCCGCCGCTGCCGCCGCTGCCCCCGAAGCTCAGGAATCTGAAACATTCATCACGAAATATAGGTAATGTACGTTGGACAGGAGTCATATTCAAGTTTTTATACCTAGTTACGCTACTCGTACTTACGTCACACAAACATTGCAGGTCTTTCGAATTTCGTCGTAGCCTTAATTCATAATTTATGTTTAAGTCCGATCTAGTTGAATATGATCTACGCGTAGAGTTCAATAAAATCTTAATGTTGTACTTATTGTATTTGTTCAGCTAGACCTACGACATTTAACATTTAATATTTACCAGTAAGTATAGTTTTACATTACTTGAAAATGATGGGTGGTTGGTTACCGATGACGAAACCGCTCGCCGCTGTCGTCATCGAGATAGAGATAATAAAGTAACGAGGGTTCCGTCAGTGCGTCTGTAAGCAATCGGCATCATCAGTGCCGCATTACGGCGCGGGCGGCGTCGTAACAGTAATCTATTCCACGCAAGTGTTACATGACCTGCGCTTGCCAGCACGCGGCGTCGACGGCGCGGCGCGGCGGCGCGGCTGCGGCGGAGGCGGCGCGGGCGGTACGCGGCGCTCTCCACTCCTCGCGAATCGAAATCGAAACGTGCGAAATGAAAACTACCTATCGCAAAAAGATCACAATAGAGCGCTCTTACCGTCGATCTATTGTTTGAAACCGTTCGCCAAATATGCAACGACACCGCGGCGCACGCGCAACGCCGCCGATCACAGGCTCGCTTGCGAATTGTATTGTAAGTAGGTACACACAATAGCAAAGAGTTGCGTTACACAATTACCTACATTATCGATAAACGGCAGAGAGATTGATTTAGTTTGTCTCGCGGGTCATAGCCAACTTGCGATTGTTCTTCGTGCGTAACGATCTTTGAAATTTCGTACTGTGAATTGGAATATTGGGGAAGTACCACACTTTTCCATGATGTTCCGGTTTGAAAGGCACTGTTTCCGAACTAATGTCACAGGGAGGCAGTGCCTCGCAGGATATAACAATATTTGCAGGAGTATTACCTCTTATTCCTGTTCTCCTCGGTATCGTCGGTGTCCTCGAGCGTGATCTCGTCGAGGGTGGCGGAGTTGGCGGCCTGGTCCTCGCTGCCCGCGGCCTGCAGGTCCGGCGCTGCGGCGGCGCCGTCGCCGAACGCGACGCGCACCTCCGCTTGCTGCGACTCGGCGCCCGACAGCAGCTGGTTCTCGTCGCCGACACCGACACCGGCCTGAAACACACGGGCGGTCAGCGCGCAGCAGTGGCGCGGCAGCGGTGATGGTGACGTGACTCGGATGTCATGAGTGGATGACTATGGGCGTGCGGTCTGCGCGCGCACTGCCGTCCCTTGGCAGGCTGATGAGGTGCGCGACATGACGTCATACCGGTAGGAAGTATAGCGCGCGCTTGCGCCGCTTCCGCTCGTCTTCGGTCTTCTGCTCGCCTTCGTCCTTCTGCTCGTTTTCGTCCTTCGTCTCGATATCCTTGTAGTCTTGGTCCTTGGTCTCGACATCCTTGTTGTCTTCGTCTTTCGTCTCGACATCCTTGTAGTCTTGGTCCTTCGTCTCGACATCCTTGTTGTCTTCGTCTTTCGTCTCGACATCCTTGTAGTCTTGGTCCTTCGTCTCAACATCCTTGTTGTCTTCGCCCTTCGTCTCGACATCCATGTTGTATTCGCTCTTCGTCTCGACATCCATGTTGTATTCGCCCTTCGTATCGACATCTGTGTTGTTTTCGTCCTTCGTCTCGACGTCCTTGTAGTCTTGGTCGTTCGTCACCTCAATGTTGTCGTCGATCTTGTCTTCGTTTGTTCTAAGCGCAGGGGTTTCAGTTGTAGTGGTACTGGTGGTGGTGGAGGAGAACGCCACCGCGGGCTCATCGTCGTCGTCGTCGTCGTCGTCGTCGAGTTCGACGGTGCCACTACCGCCACCGGTGTTTCCGCCGCCACCGCCGTTCCGGTTGCCGAGGAAGGCTCGTAGGAACACGGGCCCAAATGTTTGCAGCACAAAACTGGTTATCTGCTGTACTTTTTGTTCGATAATCTAGAACATAAGCCCACCTACTAAACACTAATTCGAAGCCTGTGAAATAAAAACAGCAGTCAATCTGTTCCAATTAACTCATAATAGTAATTAATAATGAAATTTAAACAAAAAGGAGGAACCAGCTACCAGATACCATAGTGGCGTAGCGCCTAAGCTTTACACTTTACGTATTCCGCACCGTAGACACAAATGCCTGGTGCCAGACTCGAGGCGATGCTGCTTAAGGAATAGGGTCTAATAATAACCAACCTATAAGTTATGTGGCCGGTTTTGAGTTATGAAATAAGGAGAATATCCAACTTTTGTTCAGCTCACAAACTTGTCATACTTCAGAAGACTTACGAAATATAAAATACCAAATGTGTAACACCAAAAAGACAGTGTTAAGTGAGGATAGACGTGTAGTTGAGCGTGGAAGCTTCAGTCGGATGACGTTCCGTTTGCGCAGGGTGCAGGGAGGTGATGGGTGGGTGCACTGCGCGGCGAGAGCGACCGGACCGTACCTGCGTGAGCTGCGGGAACAGCTGGCGCAGGATGCCGATGGTGCGCTTGTTGCGTTCGCCGAGCTCGGAGCCCGGAGCGCCCAGGTTCAGCGTCGCCAGCGTCTCCTGAAACCGGCCCGCAGGGGGTTAGAGCGGTGCAACTCTTACCTTCAGAATAGTAAAGACACACAAGAGAAGAGACGAGCACAACACTTCTATCTGACGCCAGAGTAAGCCTGCCAACGCAGAACAACTCAAGCGACGAGAGCATGCCTTACATTTAAGCCGTTTGTTGTTAAGACATTATTTGGGTGCAAGGAGCCAGAACCTCATCGTATTTTGAAAAATGTAAGTGTCCGCTCGATGCGACGCGAGAGTCGTGACCAAAACTCTGGTTGATTTATTTGGCTCTTCAAACAAGCGTTGCAATGGAGCAATGAAACTGCAATAAAAGTGCGCAAAACGGGCAGGAACAATCCTCACAGTGTTCAAATGTACCGTACAAATGAGCTGACACGATCCTCGCATCCATCGCCGAGCTTCGCCGCCGGCGGCGGCGGCGGTGGCGACATCTGACCTCCCCAGATTGGCATCCTTGATCTCAACATTAACGATTTCTCTTTTGTCTAACTTCACAAATTAGGGTCACCGCGCATATTCATAATTTGTAAAACGACTTGAGGTCGCGCAGGGTCTAGATTAAAGGGTCAACGCTGAAGCAATACAAAGAGTTGTAAATAAACGAGCCGCCGAGTACGCACTGTAATTAGCCAATCTATTGATGAATTAATAGCGATTAGGAACACGCGATTAAACCGAGAGGTGTCATGTCGGCGACGACCCGAATCCCACTCCGGCAGAGGAGACGGAGCGGGCAACGAGGGGCCACGTCGAAGGGCTACTATATGATATCTACTATAGATACTAAATACAGTTTAGTAGAGACCACTAAGGTTTATTTATAAGCAGTGTGGAGAGCACTCGCGCTGCGATCCTTGACCGTGATTGCGAGATTGAAGAAATTCAATAAGATTCAATATCAATAATTAGTCACAATATAATAATGAGATATTCATGAAGGCAAATGATGTGCCGCATGCACGGCGCGTCAAACATGCAGATTCCTTGCCGCCGCTGCCGCCGCCGACCCCGCGCCGGCGCGGGCGGCGCGGGCGCTGAGGGCGCGCGTGGCTGCGCAATGGGGACAACACTTCAGTTTATCTTTATTGGCCATTAGCGCACGCTTTTCAAATTGCAGGGTTGGGTGCATTCGCTACTCAATTACATACTTTTAAAGTCTATCATCATGTTTGAAGGTTGTGCTCACAGATTTCGGCATAATTTCATAGTTCTTACAAAAATGCGAATGATGACATTTTTTTAACATTCATTACCTATTGTCTTTGTCGAAAAATACATTATTATAATAATACAGCTAGGTAAGAGTGAATAGGTGCGGATTTTAAAGTTTGAGAGTTACTAAATATCGTTATCTATATATATAAAAATGTTATGTTGGTTTGTGTACGCTTCAATAACTCGAAAAGTTCCGATCGAGCTGAAATTTTAGCATGATATATAATCCGCATCAAGGATTGTTTTTGACTATTTTTTTCATCAGTGACATATCAGCGAATGTGCGAATGTGCCACAGCGAAGCGTGGCAGGGTACAGCTAGTTGCCTATAAGTCTTGTTGTGAGTGTAAGTTCGGAGTGTTTTAATTTGGAGATGGTTTTTTTATAATAAATACGCTAATGAAAGTAACCTGTGCGTTGGCAGCGGGCGCTATGATCTCGATGATCTCGGGCCTGGAGTCGTCGCCGGGCGCGGGAGCGGGCGCGGGCGCGGCCGCGGGCTCGGGAGCGGGCGCGGCGGCCGCCACCGCCAGCGCGCTGATCACTGCGACTAGGTACGCCGTCGTCTTCATGCTGATGCGGAGCTAGTGCTGCTCTCTACTTGGGGTGCTGTTCTCTGTCAGTTCTTCTCTCCGTTGCAAACAGGTTTGTCACCTGCGGGGGAAACTGTGGTTAGTCGACTGTCATTCGGCAAGGGTCGGGACGATTGCGGCGGAAGTTTAATATTACTTTGTAGCACTTCTGGTTGGACTCGTTCGGCGATCGAGACCGAGCGGCCGTCCCGTTCTGATCAGTTGAAACGATCATAAAAATATAATTGAATTGAAGCCAATCGCAACATTCAAAGTAATCAAACATCGCATCGCAAATCGTGACCCTCTAAAAATCTATAACAAAAAGCTAAAGCACCAGGTAAGTACCGCACACGTGCTTCAAGTTATGTGTGTTCGTGAGTGAGTGCGTTAGTGTTTGACACTGGGTGTATATCTGTGGAGAGTGAGTCGCCGCCCGCGCCCCCGAGTTACATGTAGGTCTACAGTGCGCGTGGGGCGGCCGGTGGGGCGGCGGCGCGACGGCGCGCGGCGCGGCGCGCCGTGGCGGGACGAGGCGGGACCCGGGCCGCGGGATGATATTTTATTCTAAAGACAGATCGGAACGGATTTAACCCCGTTTGCTAGAAGAGACTTGTTAGTTTTACTGAGTCTGAATCTTTGTTTCGGCTATGTACCTAGATCGCTTTAAACACAGAGGTTTTTGCTTAGATACAAGTAGTTACATTTATCACATTTTCATAAATGTATATCGGTAGCAAGGTCTGTGTACCTGTTTTTTGAATCCTATGACCTTTGTTTAAAGCCTTGTTACCACTTACGACATGCAAAATGACTACCTATAGCTACAATATGTTGTGAAGTTGCATAGTTACAGTTAAACCGATTTTTACGACGACACAGAGTGGATGGCATATTTTAATACGCTCCTTATAAGTGTTTAGGTAGTCTTAGTTTACATGACGCATTTGTTGTTCTCACAATGCAGCGGTTTTGATAAACGAGCCGTGTTACTCAAGCGGCTCATGACTGCATAGTAAAGGCGACCACAAAGTCGTATACTTTACGATCTGTAGCGCTCCAAAGAAACTTGTTGCGGCTGTTGCGCCGCGCCGCCACCGCGCCGCCGCCGCGTCGCCGCCGCCCCTGGCCGAGAGGCGCGCGCGGCACGGCGCGCGGCGCGGCGCTGCAACGGGTGTCAGAGTGGCGCGGCTGGAGCGTTAAATGCCGCCGCCATAGGTTCCGAACCTAATTTCATAATATGTCTGTAGCCGCTACAAGCCTCTATAGCCATTTTTAGATTGATGCTATCGAAGGATTTTTAATTATTTACATAATAAAATAATTTAACTCGTTTGAATAATAATATTGTATTATGAATAATTATTTAAAGGTCGTACTTATTTATGTATGAGCGATTACATAGTTTTGATCGTATTAAAATGTTCCAAGGTGGCTGTAGTGACGCACGCGTCCGTGTGTAGTCCAGAGGTCGCGCGTTGCTCCTCGGTTGGAGGTGACGTTGCAGCCGCGCACCGCGCACCGCCGCGCCGCGCCGCGCCGCGCCGCGCCGCGCCGCCGCTAGCTGCGGAGGCACGACGCGGTATTGTTGTTATAAGAATAGACTATAACCTGTGCGGCGACGACGCGTCCTTCATTGCAGTCGCCAGGATGGCCGCGCGCCACTCACTCTAGTGTCGATCACGGTGTCGTCTCGTGAAATCATCCGTTTATTTCTTAAGATTTCATCTCCTAGCTGATTTACTGATTTAGAATTGGCATTTCAATTGCAAATTAGATGTGGAATGTCATAAGTCCCCGCGTTTGCCCAACATCGACGCCGGCTTGGTTGGGCAAAAATTAAAATGAGTTTTCATAGATATAAGAGGTATCCAATTAACAGGAAGGTGTGAGTTGCGAACGGCGAACTGTGAGGCTGGACCGTGGACCGCGCTCGCCAGACTTACTATTCAGGAATTTCTAACGCACAATAAGTTAATGAAACTGAGGACGGTATTATGATAGCTACAGCATTCATTTTATCGTTCCGATTCGAGGCTGGCGCAATGTTCCGAGTTTCAAAGAATCAGTCAAAACAGAGTTGCGATATTCGAGAAACCGCAACGCGACCGAGACACAAATGAAAAGTGAACCTGTCGGTCGGTCAATATTCTATACAAACAGAAATTGATTGATTGAAAGTGAAATGTGCAAAACTATTAGCAACACTGCACTATACAGTCGTATAATTTAGCACAACCAAGGTTAATGCGCAAAGGCGACTCATTAAATAAATATGTTAAGAACAAACTTTACGATTACTACGAGCAGCACTAGCAAGTCAGAGTTACTTTAATTGCTTGGAAGTTATAAATATGAATGACGAAACTTGATAATCCGAGCGTCGCGCGCACACGGGACCGTCAGCAGTATGTTCAGTCAGAGGATGCTCAACGTACCTTTGATTTTAATTCGGGTGGCATGTGCGGCATTCAGAAAGATTAATCTCATTGTCTCGCGAATTATCTCGCATACTTCCGTACGTATTTCTGAATCGAATGAACTATAAACACAGCCCATGCTACGCAGTACTCAGTACTCAGTATCAGCATCGGAGCCGCGAGACAATTGTAATTATCGGAGTAATTGTGTCAATCAATGTTAGCATTCAATGGAAGATGATTGACTGTCAATTAGTTTAATCATTGTTGTTCCTTTCTGTGTGTGGGGCACGTGTAGTGTACTTCTCGGGTATGAAACAACTCGACGCGAGCAAACAATGCGAAAAATGATTTTCTATAATCGTCAAGATAATTAAATAACTAAGGCAAAAATAGCATTGACTCAGAGCTGCTGATAAAAAACGCGGTGAGCTAGGACGTCTACAGTCATTTTTTATAAATCATGTATGCGCTTAGTATTGAAACAAGTTTAACAAGATTTGATTATGTTTAGAGATCTCATTTAAAGAAGAGAGCGTGACCGGCCGATTGCCGTCGCAGTCGCAGGCGGCCGTGCAGGCCCGTGCAGGTCCCCGTGGAGGAGCGCTGCACTGCTCCGGCGCGCAGCGGCGCGACCCTCGCGTATGCTCAGTTAGTACCGACGTATGCCAACTACTATACGAGTAGTATTCAAGCTACAATGTTAGAACGGCACCAGTTTAAGCAACCTTTTGCAATCACTTCCAATATTTGGTAATAAAATATGCAGCCTCTAATTATGTTGTGGAGCTGTAATACACGTTGCACAGTTGAAGTCGACGCGGTCGGGTTAAATTATACGAACCTCATGATTAGGTCACTTGTGTAACAGTATTTTAGGTGAAACTTTATTTAAGTATAATTACAAATCGAGAGATGTTGTTACGAGCTTCGTTTCAATTCTATTTTATTCAATATGTTTGGAACAAATCGTGCATTTAAATGGGACCCAGATTCCGTTTTTTTGTTTTTTAATTAACTCCTCAGATCGATGGTATTTGAGCTCTCTTTGATCAGCTAAGGCACAGAACTGAATATGTATTTTATAAAACCTTGCCTGGAAAAGTGTTGTTTTCAACAATAACTTTGTTTCTATTACTCGTAGAACTAGCTAGATCTAGATCAAGCGAACAACAGTGTTAGAACCGAAGAATTTAGTTTGCACACGCATCAGTTAGCGCGAGTAATGAGCAACGTTAATTAATATCGCGTAAAGATACCGGTTTCCTCAGAATGCTCCAATTCGCAGGCGGCTTCCCTTCAGCCGCAGGACGGCCGGCGGCGGCGCGGCGGCGGCACGCGGCGGCGGCGAGCGAGCGCAGATCCGGCGCTGGGGCGGACGCGGCGCGCTGCGTGTACGCTGCGTCGCCGCGCCGAATGTGGGGCACCGCCACGATCGATCACCGCCGCGCCGCGCCGCGCCGTGCCGTGGTGCCATTCTCCGTAATAACTCAATAACGACAGTACAGTAATCGATGTGCCAAAGCAAATCAAGAATGCTCTAGTGCTAATTTATGGAATAGGATAGTCAACGTCTTATATTTGTGACGAAATTAACTTGAATTTATAGTTTGAATATCAATTACCAAGGATATCTTCTATTGAATGAGATAAACTCTATAACCAAAGAGGTTACACGTCACACGGACTGAAACCCAGCGGCCAGCAGGCGCGCGACTTCCTGAATAAGGGTCGTCGCGTCGCGGCGGTGGCTCTCGCACCCTCGCATCGCCCTGGTAGAACAGCTGCACGGTGCCACGTGGTATGACAAGTCTTTTGTCAGTCAAACAATAAATTTCATCAACTTTTTTATATTAAATAATTCCTGGGAACTTCAGTTTGCAATGTTTAAATATAATTTAAATTATGTAATCTTAACGATAATTAACATAACTGGCTGGCCATCACGGCAGCTCGTTGGCAGCGGCTCTGCGAGTTGCGATCTCACCGACGCCGACGAGCGACGGTGCCACCGAGTCGGCCGCCCGCGCCGACTGGAGGCGACGATCACACCGACCGGCAAATGCTTCTCATGCTTATAGTTGACTACACGAATAATGTATTTTTTGTCATCAAGAAACCACGAGCACTTCCTTGTTGATCTCTAACATCCGCGATAAAAAAAGAAACCAAATAACTGCACTGTATTGTGTAGGCTTGTACGCACAAATTACTTTGGGATTAGGTGTTAATTTATTTGAATATGTTGTTAACGCAGCCAGATGATATTGGTTACATTGGTTCAGATTGCATATAATGGCTTAACTACACGGTGTCTGCCTGTTAAAACGTTACATTCAATCCTTCTATCCGAGTTTTGTCTACGCATCATTAGCAAATTATATGTGAGAAACTGTAAAATCGTTTGTGATACCTGCTGGTGCTCGCTCTCCCTCTGACCCAACAAACACATACATGACATATATTTAAGCGGCACTATAAAAGTTCTGTTAAAAGTAATAGAGCGTTTGATTTGAATGCTAAGCCGCGGGTGAAGGCGGCGAACTAGCAACCTTCGAGGGCGCGCGGCGCTTGAACACTTCCATTCCATTGTGGGGACTGACATTGACCAATCGGACATTACGAGCGCACAACACCTCCGCGAAACCAGCTCGCTAAGACAAAGTGTTTCCTAAGCAATATCCTGTCGCAGATGGGTTTCTCGTGTCCAGTAGTGGCGTGCGAGCCCCGCGCCGCGCCGCGCCGCGCCGCGCCGTGTTGCATAGGTTGCATACTCAGTTTGGCAACGAGCGAATGTAAAGGGGCCGTGAACACAATAGCGTCCGATGTTTCAGCTCACGGAAGCACGGCAGACGCGGAAAAGCTCGGGCCCTCGAATTATACGTGACACTATGATTGTGGCGGTTACCACACGCCGCTAACAATGGACATCTGTTAAATAACACCATCTTTCGGCAACGCTACCGTACGTTACGTCCCGCACCACGCGCACCCGCACCGCGCCGCGGACAGAAGCCGGAGGTACTACGAGTAAAGTCACAATTAGAACAATGGCGGCCATCAACTGGCACTACTTGTCGGCAGATGAGACCGATGAGCGCGGCAGGCGCGAGACTCGAGCTCACTGCGCAGTGCGCACTGCACACTGCGCAGTGCGCACTGTACTCGTAACACTTGCAATGATCATCGACTCACTAGTGAAAAGTGTGGATGTTTGCGAGCAACGACCGGAAATAAGGTATTCTGTAGAGTAAATGTACCTTGAAGAACGCTTTATTGCCAATTTTTAAGATATTTTCTTCTATAAATCATCGATCTTTCTCTCGTTCTGGCCAACCAAAGAAATGAACGTGTAAAATACGGTAAATTTTATAAAATTAATAACGTAGAGAACTTTTTTATACAACATAATCTTAGGGCAAGGGCGTGCCCCTGCAAGCAACGCCGCTCACCGATTTTTATGGTCGTTTTTTCAAAGCAGATTTTTCATGCAATTGGTTAGAAACCTTAGGATCACTATCATTTTCTACAAAACATTACGTGGGAAAAGATGGAGGAGAAACACCACGTTGGGAGGAGAAGATAGTCGTGGCTCCAGAATGCCTGAGACTGGCCGGAATCACCAGCGAAGAACAGCTGTTTTGTCTGGCGAAGAACAGAGAGAAATATGCGGAGCTGACGGCTAACCTCCAGTAGTAGAGAGACACCGCAAAAAAGGAGGGAGAGAAACCAAAAACACGAGATATATACGAAAGTATGTATGCCTGCGATATACTTTCCATGATCATGCTAGAAGTAGCAGTATTACATTTGAATGCAATTCCTTCAGACGACAAACCTTGGTGACTGTAAATCAGGATACTATAATGGAGACCGGAGTCAACAACGTTTCCTGGGTTGCGAATGTACAGTTCTAAGGCGATCATAAATATAGTCTGCAGTATAACTTGTAAATACTATTCGGATACCAAAGACCAAAATATTGTAAAACAAATAATTTATAAGGCATTTCGTAATACATGACTAATTGATATCTACCCGTAAGTCGGCTTGCTGTATCTACAGCAAGTACTTAGCGCTAGTGGCCTAGCCGGCTAACCTTCAGTTTCGAACAAAAATGTATACCGTGATGATCTTTTGGTTTCGAACAAAACTTTGTTGCGATGTCAACATCGCTCGGGAAATATTTAATTTGGGACTGCAACTTCTCAAAGAGTTAAAATGTAACCGTGATTCGCCCAAAAACTGCCAATTATGAAAAACAGCGATCATTAGGGTAGTTGCGAAAGTACCTACCGCTGCCAGCCATTATGTCGCAGTCAAATGAGACTTTAGGCCGGAGTTTAGAGAATATGGACATTAGCGTATCAGTGTCACGTATGCGGCCGCGGCGCTGGCGCGGGCGCGGGCGCGGCCACGTTCCGTTAACAATGCGCGCGCGCTTACGCCAGCACGTGGCGCAAGCGCCGCCGCCGCCACCGCCGCGGACTGCGCTTAAAGAACATTATACATATTGCCCCTAATCGCAAATTGGTCCCGAACACAGGAACATTTTGTCTCGGTTTATTATGATATTATATTTTGACATCGATGCCGCGCACGGGTCATGCCGCAGATGAGTCTTGCGACGCGCAAACGCTTTTAGTGAAGTGCTTACGGTAAAAGCAAGGTCGGGCTTTGGTTGCAAAGATAGTAAATCTTATTGCGCACCAATTATCAGTAGATCAGCGCGAGGTTACGTATGCACGCTATGATCACGCGCGGAGCGCTAATGTGTGCCATGTGAATGTTGCATTTCAATTCGGCAAGGTAAACTATTTCACGCTTGAAGTAATTCCTTTCCGAAATCAATGTCCAATCGCGATTTGGAAGTCGGAAGGCTCGGAATTAATTCATAACAGCCGTCGGTGTCGAAGCAGAAACAAACAATTACAAAATGTACTGGTACAATCTAGTTATTTGAAATGTTGTAGGAGGATATTTCGAGAACCGGATCACACGTTGCATAATTTGCGCTGAGCATGTTTATTGTGAGTTCCCGCGACGAGAAGGCGGAGGGCAACTTTGCACAACACCCTTTCACCGCGCAGTGTTGACTCACAACGCGCAGGAAAATACCCAAACGAGCGCGCGCGGGCCCTCTGCGGCCCGCGCCGCGCCCGCGCCCGCGCGCCTCGTGCGGCCCTCCGTGCTGCCACGTGCTGCTGACCAGGGCAGACGTTGTAAGCAATGACTGACGTACAGTACTATCCTACTAATAATAAACATAGTAAAGAGTTTACAACTTTGGATGTTGAAGATAGATTAGAAATGTGAGATTATGTTATTCCGGAATATAATGTGGATGATATACAGGTAGAGCGTGCAAAGCCGCAGCTACAATTAGTACGTATTTAAAATTTAGTATAACTAGGAAACAATCAATCAATTAAATTGTAGTTTTTCATGGCCAGTAGGTATTTGTGCAATATTATGAATATTGAAAGGATCCGTCAGGCTCGGCTTGCCCGTACGAATGGAAACTCGTGAGATAGAATGAGTAAGGAACGCGGTTATACATGGCCAGCTTCATGGCCCATCGCGACGGCTAACGCGCCGCCGCGCCGCGGACGGTGCGCTGCTGCACTCGACTGTTACACGATTTATTAACAACTGATACATGATGACTTGTTACGAAGAACCCATCTATTTACAATAACGATACTTTAATCGCATACTTTAATATAATGAACAGTGAAACACATCTCTTGTGTGGTGTGGCACTAACTAGTTATGTATGTGTGGCATTATATCATAGAGGTACCGTTCAGGAAACATTTTGGGTTGAAAATAAATTATTTAAAGTACCTTATTGAAAGTTGTTTTTGACATTATGCTTACTTGTTTAAATGTAAAAGTTTTCAAGGCCTCATCGACGTGGACTTACATTTTATCAGGAAATGTTTTAAACGCAGCCGGTCAAGTATCGGTTGGAAAACAAAACAACCACAAATAACCTCCGCCCGTATCTTTAAAGGAACGATGAACCGCGGGAGTAATGGGAATACTTCCAACGAACCGTCGTGTTGCTTAATGCTATGCTGGAGAGGTGCCGAGTGCGCCTCCGCTGCGCCGCCGCGGCCTTTCTAAAGCGCGAGTAAGAGCAAGGAAGAGATCGTGTCGTCGGCGTCGGTAACCCATACTGGCGTTAGACGGCGTTATGTAACCGGGCGAGGCCGCCCGCGCCCGCCCGGAGGCCAGGTGAGGCTCTTGAGGAAAACTACGACAACTTCTAATTAGGAAGCGAGCATTTTCATGACAAATTTGAAATAGTAATTGGTTTCTATTTTTCCATGTTTTTTTTTCATTTTCCTCATAGTGATATAATTTAATATTTTAGGCAGTGGTGCGTGCGGGTGAGAGGCGCCCGCGCCGGTGCCGGTGAGGCGGTGCAAGGACGCCGTGGGTAAAAGTCAACCCGTTTACATTGGGCGCAGCCGGTGACCACACGCGGCGTCCCGCGCGGGACTCCGTATTCTGTTTAAGGATTATCTTGCCGAACATAAACTTGAATATTCAAAATATTTTCAGTATATTTCCAAGTAGTTATCTACACTTAGTGATAAAGTATTGCGAACTGTAACATTTAATAGTCACATGACACCAACGCTACAGTACTGTACCCACCGCGCCGTGAGAACATATCGATGCAAAAACTTTATTAGTTTTACGCAACGTACCGCGGCAACACTCGCAGATTATCTCGCGGCGGCGCCTGCCCTTATACAGCGACGATCGATTAGGTCTTCCAATAGCAGAAGAGACCTCCAACTGAATCATATAACTGCTATGCCTATCTGTTGTTGCAATGCAAACAATAGCATACATTTGTCGCGAGACAAAGGTCACAGTTTAATATATGCCGACAGCAACTTGACTTAGCGACATCTTTTCATCGTGAAATGTATGGAAATACCCGAAATAATTCAATAAGATGTGAAGTCAATTATAAAGTTTCAAGAGGTTATCGCGGGTCGTTGATCCGACACCGCGCCGCACCGCACTCTGCGTACACGACTGCGTGCACGACAGTAAATAGCGGATATATATATATATATATATATATATGAATATATATATATATATCCCACAGTGCATATCTTTGTTGAACATTCTCATGCAGTTGGTACATATGAATTAAATAATAGTTGGTGGCGCTCGTGGCGCAACCGGCGCGCCGCCGCGCCGCCGCCGCCAGTGTTCCCGCGCCGCAAGAACAGATCTGTCGATTCTGTCGCTCCGTGGAGCGACGGGTCGCGCTCGCCATTCGGTTCACACCCGAATGTGTGCAAACTGTGGTTAATGGACGCTATTCACTTCATTTTTTATAGATAGTCTGTTGTTAAAACCTCTATACCATTTGTAGTGAAAACAATGCTTAAACAAAAATATCATCCTAAAATAACCCACTTGAAAATTCAATAGCATCAAGTAAATGAAAGTCAACTAATCATTGTTTCCCCTTCATAATCGCACCAGCTATAATATATGAACTAATATTCAAGCGGTACTGATTAGCTGCTGGATAATGTCTGAATTCTTTAGCTGCCGTGTTGGCAGATCAGTGCAGTTGCTCCCAAAAAAGACATCAACGCGCACCTCTACGAGTATAATATCCGTAGCGCATCCGTAGTCGCGTGCTACGCTGCTACGTTTCGGTTGCATAACTATGTAGATATCCGTTACGTTTGAGAATTAAATTAGTAACACATAGTAAGTAGCGCGCGTAGCATCGCACGCGTCGCCGCACCGCGCGCGGCGCGAGCGAGAGGTCGACCCTAATGTGATATCATGACATTTGGCCGCTTACGAAATGCTCTTGATATAACGAAGCCTAATTTGCATGAATTAGATGTCGAGTTGACCGACATTTAGTACAAGGTAGTATAAAAATACACGAGGCCATTTTTTGTGTCCAAATATTAATAAAACCTCTTTAGTAGAGCACAAACTTTTTTTTTTCCTAAGCTCTGTTATCTAATTGATATCTTTTATGCTTGGTTTAGTATTATTAACCTGTTTCTGTTGTCGAAACAAGTATCAATGAAACATGTTTGCATACGACAACGTGTGTACGCTACCGACGCGCGGTGCGGTGCAGTCACCTGCCGCCAACCGCCAGCCGCCAGCCGCCAGCCGACGTGAATCATAATGTCATACAACATGCCATCGAGCACATTGTAAAGTGATTCAAATGACTCCCACAGCTGTTGATTGCGGCAGGAGACGCTAATTGTTCAAAGTGTAACTTGCAATTAATTTTGAATTTTATTTAACTTGCTGTTTTGCATTGGTCACAGGCGAGCGCCCGATTATTATTTTACCCACTGATAAGTAATAATGGGGTCAAAGGTAGTAAATAAGGAAAAACCTAGCACGTTGGAACACTGTAGTGGCTACTGGGAACTAGCACGTTGGAACACTGTAGTGGCTACTGGGAACTGTTAGAATGCTAATTAGTTAGTTACGAAAAAACTGACAGAATTGTCATCGAGTTGAATTGTTTGTCGCCTCGCTTCGACTATTACAAAGTGACGTAAAATATTAGAGATGTTAAAGTATGCAGATGTTTTAAACAACGCTAAAATAATAAAGTAAAAAAATAATAAAGAGAATAATATGACAACACACATTACACACAGCGATTGCTAAGTGTAGTGATTGTTGTCGATTGCATTTCGTTGTATTTACGCATTAGGTTGTATAGTGCTTTTTATTTCTGATTTTCAGAACTTATGGAACGGACCGGTAATAGAAATGAAAGTCAACTACTTGTAATTATTGCGCAAGCGAATTGATGCCATTTGCTGCGAGGGAGCGGAGTGCGGCGTGGCTTGCGACGCGACGCGACACGACGCGACGGCGACGCGCGTGTGCGGCATGCGGCATGCGGCATATCACTCAACGTCGCGCCCGGCGCGCGGCGCCCGTGCGACCCGGAGGAGGATTCTCGTTTCTATATTTTCCTTTATCTATATTTTTCTATGTTTACACTTTTCTTGTTTCCTGCGTGTCTCAAGTCAAGTACGCATTGTGGGCAATCGCTCCTTTGCATGGAGAGGTCCGATTGTGAGGCGGTGCGGTTACACAAGAGTGACACATTCCGACGCTGCTTGAAATTAAGCAATTATGTGATTGTAACGTCTCCGGTGACGAGACTTTGAAACGAGAACAATACAGAGTGTGACAGAGGCCTCGCGCATAAGCTACAGCATCGCAACAGCGGTGCGGCAGCGGTGCGGCAGCGCTGCAGCAGCGGTGCGGTATCGGACAATCGGACGCTTGTTAGTTTGAACAATATTGTGTGATCGACAAATGTAACATTTCTTAGTAGTACTCGTTAATCGTAATTTGCCAGGTGTTATAATATATTTAATTAAGTTCGTGGAGCCTGATCTGGTGACACGCGAGGCTCAGCTGATGGTATGTTGATACAGATAGTATTTCATCGATAGGAGTAATACAATTTAGATAGGTTCACGCGAAATCCGGGGCGCTCCGGGGGGCGGGGCGGCGCGCGGGCGTGGGTGTTATGTCACACGTTCGTAACGAGCAGTCGGCGCTCGCGGCGGCGCTGCGCCTGTGTGCGTCCGTGTGCGTCCGCGTGCGCCGATGCGCCTGTGTGGGTGCCCCTTTCGCTCTCCGCGACCTCCTTCCGCCGGCGAAAGTGGCGCGCCTTCGACGTAAACAAACCTGGACACGGTGCCAGTGCAGTGACGCGAGTGCGCGTCACACGACTATTATGAACTTCTTTATTTCAAAGCGCGCGTATTTCAAAGTAGGGCGCTCGGCGGGATCTGGACCGGGTCGGCCGGCTCGTCGTCCAGTAGTCGTCGCCCGCGCCGCAGCGCCGGAGCACGAGAGACACTCGGGCGGGTGCGGCCGATGACTCGCCACTCACAGTACAGTTATAACTTCTAATAGAGAGGCTTGCAACACGGACCGGTGCGGCGCGGGCGACCCGAGTGTGAATCACTGTGAGAAGTTGGTCAGTCGACTGACGATTGAATAATAAGTGAACCGACGACGTGGTGATGATATAACGTCATATTTTTTGTGTTTTTAGTTCCAGTGAAACAGAAGTTTATTCTAAATGTCGCTGCACCCATTCGAGGACAATTTCGTTCTCGAGCGATGGCTGCGGTTGCGTAACGACGTGGCGGTGGCGGTGGCGGTGGTCGCGGTGGCGGTAGCGGTGGCGGTGGCGGTGGTAGGTAGCGGCCGCCACGGTCCATCGCGCGCGCCTCAATGTCATCATGTTATTAAACTTGCTAATTTTTAATTAATGTGTTTCTAGGTCTCGCTTTGCATATTTATACTACGACCCCTGTCGAGGGCGGCGCCCGCGCCGCGCCGCGCCGCGCCGCGCCGCGCCGCTCCTGTGCGGAGTGACATGGGCCGCTGCCCGCTCCTCAACCCACCAAGAGCTTGTCGTATAACTACCGCTTAGCGTGGACAAACCAAAATAAAATATTCAATAGTTCGTGAGATTCACTTGCTATTAAGTCCCAACTCGGATGAAACGATGCACGATGCACGATGCACGATGCACGTATTGTATTCGTGGATGGGATATTCAATTCAATACAAATGTATTCAATATTGCAACAAATTAAATTACTTGTAGGTTAGCATTGTTATTGTTTTCTAAATCCATTATTTCTTCAATATTTAAAAACACTACAAACAAAATTCTCCCCAAATACTTAATAAACAGTTCGAAATCAAAGAACACAGAGTCTGGCGGCCCGATTGTCGTTAAAGAACGTGTTAACCGATCGCCTTGACTCCTCACCTTGATATTTAAGCACAAAATTAAACCAACCAACGGCCTGCGAATATTGAAAGATATTCATTAAAATTATTAGATATTTATTTAAAGATATTGAAATCGTTAATCCAATATTTGAACTCTACTTAAATTCAGGATATGTAACGGAATAGTACTGTTGTCTCACGAATGCCCAACCGATAACATTTTCAATATCAACACAGCGACAAGTAGGTATGTCATAAAATTCAAGAGATTTTGAGTATATACATATAAATCCAAAGAGTGTCAAGAGCCATTTAAAATTTATCTTGCACTTGACTGAATACGAACGTGGCGAGGGCAGAGGGATGGCGTCATGTCGAGCCTCGTGCAAGTGATACTATGAGGCGTGGCGCTGCGCCGCGCCCCGTGCGCTGCGGCGCCGCGCCGCGCCGCACGACAGGCGGGCGGGGACGCGAGCCCTGCTTCAAGGGTTCACATACTTGTTTAACGATTTCGTATTCAGGAAATATTACAATGTTCAATGTCAATGCTCTTTCAATAAACTCTTGACGCAATATAATATTAATTATTTTGAGCGTAGTACAAAACGATGACGACATATTATTTTCGTACACATTTTATCGGCTCGACCTCAATAAATCTTATTTGGTAACAGTTAAACGCCATAAAAGTGAGGTAATAATGTCGATGGTGCGTGTGTGTGCACCGCTGTATTTGTGTGTGTGCGCCAGGATAGTACAAGTGAATGTGATGCAACATAGCAAGCAGTCCGCAACGTGACGGGCCACCGTCGCCGCCGCCGCCGCCGCCGCCGCCGCCGCCGCCGCCGCCGCCGCCGCCGCCGCCGCCGGCCGCATGGTTCCCGCATGGTAGTTGGGTTACTCCACTTACAATAAGTGACATGTTTTATTTATCTACGTTTTAAAATGAAATATTATACTTGTTTTGCTTAGTCAGCGTTATATTAGGCCTTCAACGTATTAACCAACGACGATAGAATTCGAAGTGGTTCGTAATTGGGTTTCCCGAGAGTCCATGAGTGCACTCGACACGTGTCTATTGGCTTGTGTTTGTGTGCGTGAGTGGCATTTGCAAGGACGCGTTATATCACGTGCGCTTCTGACTCGCAACCAAAGTAAATAAAAACCGTGCGCTGCACCCTGTCCGGCGCGCCGCCGCCGCGCCGCGCCGCGCCGCGCCGCGCCGCGCGGACCGCGCGATGGGAATAAAGGTCATCTCGCTGCCCTCCGCGGCCGGCTCACTCGCGTCTACAGTTACGTAAGGACACGTAACAGCGGAGCGGAGCGCTCGAGCGGGCGCGGAGGCAGGAGCGGGCGAGGATTGCACCAGGATGTCGACGACGCAAGTGATCGATGACGCAGGTATACCAACCAGTACATCGCCGCTTATGTAACTGCCGTTTGAAAAGTGCTTCTGCGTCGGACTTCGAATTGCTTGTCATTTATTATGCATTACATGTTTGAATAACTCTTACTATTAGAAAGTAATTAACGGTTCCCGGCCTGTGAACGTATTATTGTATACCATGCTAGGTTATAACTCGCGCGGAATGCATGTGTCAATTTCGTAACATCCGCTCGAAACTGTATTGTGTACTGTGTACTGTGGCTTGGTGAGAGACAATCAGAAAAAGTGCTGTACGTAGCAGTCGTGGCCCCAAATGAAGTGTACGTATTAAGTGAGCATTGTCCGTCGGATGCGCGCGGAACGCCTCACCTAGCCCGTCGGGCGCGGGCGTGTGTGCAATGTGCATGAATGGAATCGTACTCGATCTTGAGCGCTACGGCGCATGCGATAATGGAATCTATTGCTAAGGATGAGAGCTTACACTCCATTAATATAATAATGAGACGTAGAGTGGCCTTGAACTTGGCCCACTCGCTGCATTGTCGCGATGTCGCGAGCGGCGTGACGTCGCGTCGCCGCGCGAGGGACGGCGCCGCGCCCTTCCGATTGTTACCGAGATCTGAGTTCAGCTGCGATGCCACCTGTGTCCTCGTTCTTCGATGTAATTGTGAGTTCACGACAGACATCCGCTTATCTAACGTGCGGTATATCGAACCTGTCTTCTATCGTGAGTTAGACTGAGCCCTTTATGACTAACTTTATAATATAATGAAGCTGGATCACACGAGCAACGATGGCAGCGGCGGTGCGGTGGCGGCGCGGCGGCGGCGCGGCGGCGGAGCGGAGGCGGCGCGGCGGCGGAGCGGAGGCGGCGCGGCGCGGGCGCTACTCTCCCGAACCTTGGCACGTTACAAATGTAACATTCGCAATCGCTTTCCAACGGCTATGCTAGTTACAACGTTTCCAAACTGGCCAGTCGCGGACCCCGACACGTCTATTATTATAGGTCGCGTTGTTGGTAGGTATAAATAATTACGTATTAAATTATTTTCTTTAGCAGATTTGATTTAAATCGAATTAATTCATTAGGACGACTACTAAAATGAAATTGAGCTGAACCAAATTGGGTTCAGTTTATAATATTTTAAGTTAATACCAAGGATATATAATTGTTAGAGAGCGGGCGCCCTTGTCTCGGCCAAAGCTCTAATGAATAAATCCATGTTCACCGAAGTGTACATTACGGCGCGGGTTCCGTCCCGGTTGCTGGCAGCGAGCAGCGCCCGCCGCGCCGCAACTGTACAGCTTCGGCGACTTCACTACTTCAGGCCGCGACTGCACTTCGCTGATGACGCCATGTTACTGAACTTTAGTAGAAAAAGTAAACCGAGCGAAAGAAGTGTCCGCGGAGAACGGCGACCTTTGACTTTAGCCCAGATATGGCACGCAGCCTTTTTGGGCGGTGAAATGTCAAATCGAGCAATTACAGACAGAGGTCGATGCCCTTGAACTCGATACTCGAAACTCGGAGCCAATTTTATTAAATCTCTGCGAGGCGAGGCAAGGCGCGAGGGCGCGGCACGCGCTCTTGTTTGCGCTATTTCATTCGTTTGTACGAATTATTCAAAATCAGCCCGATATTCTTTGACAAAATATAATTGAGCTTCATAAGCATAAAATCCACGAATTCGGGTTTAAGCTTCTGTCAATAATTGATTCCAATTAGTTATTCAATCGATGGTTCAGTCTAGCTAGATATATCCATCGGCTAGGGATCTTCAAAGAACATACTTGCTCCGTTATTATTTTCCTTGACGTAATCTCATCGTAAAAATAACTCCAAGCAGATGAGTACATTGTTTACTGTGGAGTTAGCACTTCTCTACTTGAATAAGCGCGAGCTGGCCGACCGGCTACTGGTCACATTTATTGCGATTCTATAGATTAGTTTGGTGAGAGGGCCGTCCGCGTTCGCGTCCGCGTCCGCGTCGCAGCAAGTGTATCGCTGAAGCTCCTCGGTTGTAATACTCGGCCACGTCGCGCGTCGAGTCACGAGCGCGCGGCTCGCTGTTTGCTCACGCGTTCATGTCTTTAGCATGGAGTTTGCGTCGGACCATATTTATTCGGACGATTTGACCGCAATAACCTATGAATCAATAGTCAACGCGATCGTCGCCACGAAGAGGCTGCATCGGCGATGAGAAGGCGCGGCGACGATACTCAATTTCATACGTCATCTCGGGTCACGGTTTAATAGTTTTTGCAGTGTGGGGCCAACCTTTGTGCGGCATTGTTTGTTAATCGTGTACCTTTGTAATATAATATTATGTCGATGCATGATTGCCAGGGGTGTCAGTGCGACAGCTCGCATATCATCGTTGCGTAAAGCGGTCGCCTGACGCCGCGCTAACACACCACGCCTAATGTTTTCTAACGAAACTTTATTTTTATTCAAATGATGGCTCTAAAATGCTTAATGAGTTTTTAAAATGTGACGTCACACAACTATGAAAAAATAATAAAGTCTTGATTCAAACAGAAATAGTATGTGGAATTTGTTCAAGAGTACTAACTTGGAATGCTATGCAATGTTGCATATAGTTAGCGTTGACCACTGGCTCGTGTTTGGTGACAATGTGGTCGAAGGTGGTATACTCGCTAAGCCCGCAACGGAACTGTCTCTCAAGGACGGAACGGTTGCCGGAACACTTCGAAAGAGGCATATCGACATTTTATTTGCTTCACTAAATTCAATCTTTTAAAATGGAATAGTGTTTTCGTAAACTTTTATAATATTGAATATTATAAAGTCCACATGCAAACAGTTAACATGTTACGCCAGAGGTAATTAAGCAAAGTAATATAAAGAAGCGAGAGCAACAGTTGAACGAGTTTTGTAAGTGGCCGAGTGCAGTGTCGCAACTGCACTAGCGACCAACCAACGGTTGGAAACTGTAGTCTCGTGTTACGAGCTTCTTCCTTCCTCGGCGCACAATGTCAACAGCCAACATAACATAATGTCCGTTCGTATCGATTCAAGGGATAGGGTGTCCTGCGATAGCCTGATTGGGTTGAAACCGAACACGATGTCTTGCTGCCTGAGGCAGGGCGTGCCGGATGTTATTCGAATCACAAGAATCAGTTTATTAAAATGCTATTCGGGAATCCCGGGCTCCCATCTTGCATACATGTTAGCACACACGACACCATAACTTCATTTACACACTAATATCATTGTTTATGGCTTCATTTGAATTTGTTATAATAATATGTTGTTAAGCGAAGTTTGCTTGTTTTTAGTCGAATAGGAGGCGGCTTTTCCTGCGAAACGGCGCTACTATTAGTAGTAAAACAATCAGTAGTTAGTGTTGCGGAGCTGGACGCGGCGACATGTCCGGGAAGGCGGGAGCCTCTGCACGCTGCACGCTGGCAGGAACGGACGGAGGTGCTCATACAGAATATGAATCGGATACATAGCTTGCTTCGACACTTCTGGCAGCGGCACCAGCGCCGAGGGGCCCGCGGTGGCCGTCGGCGATTGCATTCGCTTTCGACTGCCAATGTCGCTCGAATGTTATAATTAATTAAACGCCAATTAATTTTCGTTTTTACGATTGTATTGCATGCGGCAGCCGAGGGAGGTGGAGGCTCGAGCTGGCCTTGGCCGCCGACCCGCCGCGCCGCCGGAGACCGACCGCAGCCACCCGCGGCTTTCCAAGTGCCACCGGAACGAACCGATGCGCGATGGAACCGAGACGTTTACAAACTCTGATAAGGAAATAAATACCGAAAGATACACTCCGAGAACGTGGCAAATATAAAATCAATCAATTGTCGATATAAACGTCGGTTTAAATTCTATTTGTGTAAGTTTTTTCTGAAATGAAGACTTCACCGATTTGTTTGTATCGCGTATCTCAACTTGTTGTTAGCTATCATGTTACGTAATGTAAACAATGTCCGGTACCAACGCACGAGGCGCGGCAGGACGCGGACGCGGACGCGGACGCGGCTCGGGGATCATCTGTTTACCATCGCTGAGGTCAGACGGAGGTGACCTCGCGGTGCACATGTTGGGATGCACGGCACATAGCGGTGAGGTGCGGGGTGCGGGGCGGAGAGGTGCTTCGGGAAATTGATTATGTATGGAGTGTAGAGCGGCGCGCCACCGCCCGCCTCGATGTTATCGAAATCGTTTTCTATCGCAGCTCGTGACGAAACCCGAAGTCGGGCGAGGTTGTGGCGCGCGTGTGGCAACCGCCCCGGGTGCGGTCCGGGAGCGGCGGGAGGCGGCGCGCGGTGGGGTGCGCTCGCGCAACGGGCGGCGATGCGGAAGCGCATCGCTTGCGCAAGCGCGGTGTGGTGGTGTCGGTGTGTGCGGTACGTTACCAGCCGGCGAGCAGCGAGCGGAGAGCGGAGAGCGGAGAGCGGCGAGCGGTAAGCGGGAGGCACTAACGGGAGCGAGGTGCGCGGACACGAGTGAGCGTAGCGGGCGCGCGCGACCGAGTGCCGCAGCGCCGCCGCGAGGTGCCACTCGCCGCCGCCGCCTCCCCACTTCAGCTACACGCGGCTTTCCGAGGGATTTTCCTGCCGCGCTCCGCCCGAGCTTTGGGCGCCTCGCGGGATGCGCTCGTCGTGCGGGAGCTTCGGAGGTTTGCTTAAGGTACGACTCTTTGAAAAACGAGAACTTGGCACTAATTATATTTAATGTCGGTGTCTAGGCGACCAGATACTAAACAACATGATCTCTCAAGCTCTGAGTACCTGCCGACTAGTACATTTCAATTATTTATCACTACCTAAGATCAGAAAAAATATATTATGCTCAGAGTTGAACCGCGTGTTTGGCACACGCTTGGAATGCTCGAGTCGAAACAAGGGCTTGCGGCACAGCTTGCGCGGTGCAGGGTGCGGAGCGTTTAGTTACGTTTTACACTAACGGCACTTTTCAATGAGCTGTTGCCACAACTTATAAGAATCGGGAATGTGTCGAGGATCCACAAGTAAACACCTATCACAGCGGTAATGGCCCAGCGAGGGACCGTTTCCAGACTTGGCCTACCGTGTCACCGTGGAACTTGGCATCCCGTGCGCGGGCGCTTCCCCGCCGCCGGCGCCGGCGCCGGGCCGGATGCCGGCCGGCGGCCCTTCCTGCGGGGTGAGGCGCGCGGTTGACGTCGAGCGGACGAAGGAGGCCGGATGGAAGACCCTGCTGGTGCCCTCTTGTGGCACTGCTCCCACCCTAGTTGATCGCTGATTTGTTATTCAACAGAAAACTATTTTTCCACAATAATAGAAAGCTGTCATTATTCTTATTTCATTTATATTACATATAAACATATAAAACAAACGGCAGCATATTAATTAAGTACCTAAATGCATGGAATGAACACGAGAAAGCCTTGAACAGTTTTCACTTTTAGAACGCCAGTTAGTGTATCCAGCAGTCGCAGTTGTGAAATATAAACGTAATAAAATAATGGTCACACACGGTTTAGTTAGATCAAGAGAAAAAAATAGGACGGCCAATACATTTTGTGTACTTTTTTGGCGTATAGTAAAGAGTTTTTTATTCTTTTCTATTTCATTTACACAGATTATTGATTATTTTGTAATTTAAATGATAAGCCATGACTGTCGTTTGAAAACATTTGATTCGCCACAAATAAGCGCAATAACTCCGTGACGTATGAAACGTTTACTAAAGCCTGCCCTCGTCGTATAACCACCAACCAGGCGCTCAATACATTTTGCGCACTCATTTTTTTTAATATTCCCCAAAAGTCAATGATGAAGTGAAACTTTTTACCCCTCATTAGTGATTGATGCTCGTTCGTAATTCATGACACAAACAGGATTTCCGATTTCCTAAGTATATTATTGCGTTTGATTAACGAACTTTTTGTAGAGGTAGGCCTCTTTTGCAAGATACCGCTTGGGGACGTATCAAACCTTTGCCAGATATTCATCCGCTAAGCAGCAGTGTGAAAACAATACCCTGTTTCGATTTAAAGGGCACTGTTGCCAGCAAAATTACTAGACATGAGACTTTAGAATCAATGTCTCAGGATGACGAGCGCAGTGCAGTGCCACGCATAAATATGCAGTGCAAAGTTCTGGGTGACATTATTACTGTTATCGGCAGGCGTAGCGCTTACCATCAGATGATCGCCCTGCTCATCTTGTTACTCAGTCAAATAAAGAATTAAATAAAAAAAGACATATTAATGGAAATGCTGTGCAAAATGTTAAAATGTAAAGAAACAAATGGTTTCTATTTCTTTTTTGTGTATTTATAATGGAAACCCAGTTAATCGTTAACATACTCGTAAGTTAACCGCATCATAGCTTAGATGGACATTAGCTATTTTTATGTGTTGTTTGACGATCGTATTGTACGTCGTATATTTATCTTTTTCATTATGATAAAGACTTAAGACGCCTTTGCGTACTACGCTCCCGTACTGTACATACGATATGTGTGACTTTGCCTACTGTATGATATGCTGTGAGTGTACACTGTACACTGTACAATGCCCGCACCGCTGCGCGTGTGACGGGTGTGACGGGTGTCGCAGGTGTCGTGAGTGTCACAGGTCACAGGTGAAGGCCCGCCCTCGCGCACACTCCGCTAATTGCCTAATTGCCGACATTTTACTGCTTATCGCAGTTTCTCTTTAATTTTGTCACACGACATAACCTTGACTCACTGGCATGGCTCTTCTCCGCAAATAAACAAATCAAATATCTCCGTCGGCAATGTAGACTAGTGTAGGTTTGAACCGAAGCTGTCACTTGTCACACCGGACGTGGGTAAGCGGCCCTTTCACTCACCATGACAGCAGCAGCTGTCACCGTGGCGGGCGATGCTGGTGGCGACGCGCACGCTCCCGCTCTAAGAAGTATCACGTTCTCCTTATGAATAAATTTAAGGACTAGAAACTAGCGCTCGACATGTAGTTATCTGTCTAAAATAATCTAATTTATTAGTTTTGGAGCATCAGAGTTAGTAGTTACTGTTAGCACAATGTGCAGCCTAGTTAGAGTAAAGCGATTCCTTATGGCGAAGCACCGAGAGCCGTTACGTCACTAGGGTCATATTATGTATCTGTTGCTTTCGAAACCGGCGCTCGGCGGCGCGGCGGCCGCCTCTGCTGCCGCCACAGCGCACGGCGCGCGGTAGGGCGCTTCACGCGTTGTGACCGCGCAGGAACCAAGTGCGGAATGCTATGATATTTTATATTACTTTAAAACTTATTATAATATATTTTTGGCTAAGAGGATAACGTTCGTCTAAAAATACTGTGCATAAGATAGAACACCCCCCTAAACACAAAAGACTCATTAAATCTTGCTTCTCCCGTACACAAAAACTTGACAAATGTATGATCTGAGTAGGATCATAATTTTCGTAGTTGTAGAAACTCGTAACTTTTAATTAGCAATCCCGTCCACCAACCGTCATCTTCTGTAACCATAAATAAATAAGTATTATTTAACTCGTCGCGCATATACGAGTATCTGCACGGCCCGTTGCTTTGAGCCAAGTTCGCTCGCTGAGCGCATGCGTGGACTGTGGCGCGTCGTCGACATCGCTTCCGTAGCTCTGAACAAGGCAATTTGCTTTCAGCGCAGCGAAGCTCACCTTTATATTAAATGTCAATAAAACACCATTTATTTACTTTATTATGACAAATTGGGACACTGTAATGGCCAAAGAAATAGTTCAAAATAAATTTAATTGAAGAAATTAATGTATTTATTATATGTGTTCTCGGTCTAAATCTCTGAAATATATTTAGTTGATTTAATATTCGTTGCTTAAATAAATAAATAGTTATTATACGATGACATGATTTCATGGCACTTTATAATTCACGTTAGGTACAAAAAGTAGTAGTACTATTATGTTATTGTCGTTGTCCTCGTTCTCAGACACTTTGATAAAATAAAAACAATGGATAATTTTTAGAATTTCAAAGGATAGGAGTGCTCGTCATGAACTTAATACGAACGGATGCTTAGTGCGTACTTCCCTTATCTAATAAGGTCTTATTTACAACGCATGAAATTACATGCGAAATTATGATTGTTGCCTACGTTCAATTATTTTCCCGAGGAAGGTTACCGAGCGCGCGCGGCCTCAGAGGCTCGCTTACACCCCACGCACCCCACAGTCGGGGCGGCCAGTTGTCCGTGAGGTACTTCTCTCTCAGTTGGAAGGTGACCCGGCAGCCCGCAGGCCGCAGGCGCGGCGTACTCTATCGTTTTGAACGTAACAAAACAGTGTCATCTACAATGTCCCAAAAACATTCACCTTTAGAAATCCAAAATATTATAATATCTCGAATACGTACATTCTGTATGCATAATCTGTACATGGCTAATACGTTGTCATTTGAATACGCTACGTCGATGTCGCAAGCGCACGAGTTTGAGTGACGGGAGACGTTGCGCGACGTCGGCGCGGCGGCGCGGCGCGACGCAAATGTGTTTTTGTTCATAACATTTACAATAAATTGCTTGTAATACTAGGTACATTGCGCAAATTGCGCATCGATCAGTCCTTAAGATCCGTGTTCGATGTAGTCGCAGCTGCATAATGTCACCGCGTGATGCGTGTGGCGGCTTCGGCCCCCTGCGCTGTGCCCGCAGCTGTCTCGGCCGCGCCGTGCGCCGCGTGCAAGCTTGCGCACTCACTGCAGTCGCCGGTGCCGGTGCGCATATTATGGCGCATACTAGTTTTCCCGAAAATGTTTCACTTTTTATTATTGTATAGGCAGGCCAGTTGTGCCGAGCTGTGTTGCGATGCGATATAACGGGAATATTATTACTCATATAGATTTTTGAGCAGAAAGCCTTAGTGGGTGTCCTCAGAGCACCCTGCAAAGTTTCATCACATCGATGGTTTAGGAACTCATCTATAGATATAGTATAAACATACAAATATTGCCTGGAAACACATTTTCCCCCATATTTGCCGAGATATGATTTTTAGTTTTTTCTAATAACATATTTTATGATTGTAACAACAAAGCCGTAAACTATTTACTTTTTGAATGGTTTGTTTTTCCGTATAGCACATAAATAATCATACTTTGGAAATTGTAAAATAGAGAATGTCCAAATCTGCAAGCGACACGCAAGCAGCCGACAGACTCTGGGTTGTAAAAAACCCAAAGTTCACTTAGCCTTCTAAGTTCTCATTAGAAATCGGGTTCAGCTCGTATCGGCTCGAGTTTGAGTTTGAGTTTGAGTTCAAGTCTCTCACCTGATGGTAAGCGCCACTCCTGCCCATAACAGTAACAGTGCCACGCAGAACTTTGCATTGCATAACCTTGCGCGGCACCGCACTGCGCTCGTCACGCTGAGGCATCAGTTCTAAGATCATTTGCACATTGTTATGTTTTGTGAAGTACTTTATTTAATGACAGAACTTAAATAATAAAATAAATAAAAGGAAAACTAACTAAAACTAAAAACTTGAAAATCTAACAAAAGAGGGTGTCCATAAGGCATGGCGCCAAGAACGCTGGCTGCATTTCCACGTTGAATAGCAATAGCTATTCTCTGTGCGAGACATGAGCCAGCCCTCTTGTCACCAGCGGCGTCGACTAAACGGGGAAATAATTGCTTAAGTACCATACAAACTTAATTAACAAACGATCTTCCAACTCTTTTCGACAATTACTAAAATTCAGACAAAACAAAGACGAATATTGATTTGTTCGGGTGTGAGCACGCGTTGATGTCTTTTGTATCCACAAATCCATAGTGCACAGTGCACAGTGCGCCACGGAACAGGATCTTCGAGACTCAATGTTGCCTTCCTGCCATCTGCGCTCTCCCCTCAAGAGCCGGCAAAGCTCGCCGTTGGCGGATACGTCAAGCGGGACATCATCATGGAAAAATAGACAACCCCGCGCGCTTGTTTGTTGGTGTAATACGTTTGGCAATGATACACGTAATCTAATGATTGTTAATTACCTGCGCATAAGTGCGTCTCATCGCCGCAGTCATTGTCGGTAATGATCGCTATTACGGCGCCGCGCCGCCACACGATGCGCTCGTTACCGAGCGCGCGCGCCGCGGCGTCAGGCGGCGGCGGCGGCGGCGGCGGCGGCGGCGGCGGCGGCGGCGGCGGCGGCGCTGGTGGGCGCACTTCGTTCTGCCGTGTACTCTGATGACTTATTGCTTGGACAACTTTAAGTAAATATGTTTTGACAAAAAATATTCAATACATAACTTTTTATTTTAAATAGTTGAACAGCGTAGAGTAGACAGATAACGATTGTAAGCGCGGTATGCGTCCATTTGAAAATAACAGTTTTCGAAATGTTGAAAAACGTATACGTAAACATTAATCGTATTAGCCTGCATGACCATCAAAATAGGGAAAACAATTAACTCGTTTATTTTATGAGCAGAATAAGAGAATGTAGCCGCAGCGCGGGCGGGGCGGGGCGCGGGGCGCGGGGCGCGGGGCGCCACTTCGTACTTCCTGAACGAGTACAAGATCTGCAGTCTGCAAGGGGCATATTACACTTTATATTACAAGCTTTTATTTAACTTGCAATGTGTTTATGTTTGTATTTATGTATCATCATCATCATCAGCCGGAAGACGTCCACCGTTGTCGAACATAGCCCTCCCCCATAGAACGGTACAACTAGCGGTCGCTAGCTGTTTGCATCCAGAGCGGCTCCCCGCGCCTTCCCGCGCCTCCCCGCGACTCCCCGCGGCTACATTCTCTTATTCTGCTCTTTCTTATTCTTATTCTTAGAGCCATGTCGATATGTGACAGTCAAATCTTGCAAATGAATTTGAAGCAGTTATCTTCAACCGATTGAGATGAAAGTGAACAGGCTTGTTAAGATCCGATGACAAAACGAAGTTATGGTGACGGCGAGCCGATCTGATGATTGAGATGGAAGGTAGGTAGGAACTCCACAGTGACTAACATTAGCTTGATAGTGTTTGGACTCTTTTTGATCAGCTTGCAGTACCGAATACGTGTGTTATAGAAGCTTGTCTGGAATCAACATTAGTGATAAATGATACACCAGACATTTTACTACATTATTAAGCATTATAACTTATTGTATTGTGAAACTATGCACTAGCAAAAACTAATGTCCTAGACCCTAGATTTGCAGCGGCGGCGGCGCGGCGCGGCGCGGTGCGGGCGCAGGCGCGGGCGTGGCGGATTAATTAATATCAAGTTGCGAAACCTTAATCTAGACGAATAGGAGCAATTGGGACAGACCTCGGATCGGGCGATGACGTCAGGAAGGGGGGCGCGGGGCGCGGGGGCGGGTGAAGGACCACGCGGCACACTTATACCTCGCTCGTTTATAAGATCAACCCGCGACAATCGCATTATGCACCGCACAGCGCTGCCCGGCGCGGCGCTGACATGGCGGAGCGGCGGCGGCGGCGGCGGCGGCGGGCGGCGGCGGTGGCGGCGGCGGCGGCGGCGCTCCTTCCTCCTGCGGGGCAGCTTTCTGTAAACTATGAGCTGAAGTATGACTTATTCAATGTGTTTGATATTAACTACAATGCGGTACTCATTCACGCTACGAGATAAACATTTGTCCCATAAACTACTCAGTACAATTTTTTTTTAAATAGAGAAAAATCCGGCCACGTGTGAGAATCGGACTCGCGCACCTAGGGTTCTGTACAAATTTTAAGGTCCAAAGAAAGCATCTTACATTATTGCTCTAATTAAAGGACAAACTTTATTTTGCCGTTCGTTCCCTAGACACAGTTATTGCACCAACTGCAAATAATGAGTTTTCCGCAAGTTTGCTTTCTTTTGTGTTATTAAACTACATATTTACGGTTTTCACAGTTTTTCCTTTTCATATGCTGTAAGACATTGCTTCTCTCCAAATTTTATGACTCTAGGTCAATCGGAAGGTACCCTATAGGTTTTGATTCCCTTGTAAAGCCACGATATAAAATATGCGACATAAACGGTCATGAGTATTGATCGCAATGACTTACAAGTTTGATGTTTTTACAGCTGAAAGAGACCATAGAGCCGAGTATCTATTTGATATAAATTTTAATTTCATACCTGTATGTATTCCTGAGATAAATAGTCTTGACAGATAGACAGACAGACAGACAGACAGACAGACAGACAGACAGACAGACAGACAGACAGACAGACAGACAGACAGACAGACAGACAGACAGACAGACAGACAGACAGACAGACGGACGGACATCAAAGTGATCCTACAAAGGTTCCTTTAGAGCTACGGGACCCTCAAAACAGACGTTTTTTTGTTATTGTTTGTATTGCGGTACAGGCAAGCATTTGATCGCAGTCGGGTGCGGGTCGGGTCGCTCGGACGGGCCCCGGCCGCGGAGCTCTGCACGCGGCCGATGCATTCAACTTATCATTTGGAAATGTCGAGTCGCATAATTCAAATGATTTTATTGAGATATATTGCGCGCTATAAATTGCTTAACTCCGTCATCCTTCTATGGCCCATTAGACATATAGTATAGCTCATTTATTGCAACAGAATTGGTTTTTACTATATTTACGAGCCTGTGAATGGCATTGTTTCGCAACGCAGAGCCGCGCTGCGCCCACTATGCGCACGTGAGAAACACTCTTCGGGAGCGCAGCACGATACCTATACTATGTTCCTGTATGCAGTGATATTGTCTGTCTGGCTGCAGCAGCTAGTGCCTAGAATAGGGCCAAGCAGTGGCAGTACATCTCGTATATATGGCGTGGGAGAGTAACTTGAGAGTGATGCTGACGGTCACATCAAAAGACCTTTTTCTATCTAAACTAATATTATGTATTTGGTTCTCAGACTGGGCGCTAAATTTAAGAAGATGTGAGCGGTTATGTGTAACACGTAGCGCTCGGCAGGTGTCAGCCACCGGTCGACGAAACACGTCGACCTCGTCACATTGTGTTAGGGACGCGAGGAGCCGACGGCGACGCATTGAACGCCGCCGTAGCTCGGATTCGATCCATTTCACTTAGAATTTAGTTCACTAAATATTGTTGGAAAAAACAAAATAGTTGAGGGCATTTTTTGTTTGTTGATATTCATTTCGTATCAAAGATAGTTACAAACTGTTATTGTTACTACATTTCTAGCAGTCGCTGTGACACAGAAATACCCACGTTACCACACGGCGTCGTCTGCGAACGAACAGGAAGTTCCTCGATCTCTGAACGGATACGAGGACACGAGTCAGGGAATGGAAAACCCCGTTTACAGAACTACTGAGAATCCATTCGGTGCATTGTGCAATGGATTTGGGCGCGACCGTGTTTCGCTGAACTAGATTACGAACGCGTTGCGTCAATTATAACTCACTTTAATATGATTATGGAGAACAGCGCAAGTTGCCGTGCGACGTGGGAGACCTTAACGGAGCTATCGGCTGTCACATCCTTTTACGAACCACTATTTCGGATAAACTGTATTTTTTTTATGTTACTGATTAATGAAACCAGCAAGTAATTCTGATTACAAGTACCACGCTTGCCCATAACAGCTACATGCTACCCAGAACTTTCCATTGCAGAAACTTGAGTGGCTTTGCACTGCGCTCATCAACATGAGACATCGGTTCTAAAGTCTCATATGCCCTTACTCCTTACCCCCAGATTAGAGGGCAGCTTGGTGCACAGTTTATAGACATGTCTGCAATTTACAAGATGTACGGAAGGGTTCAGTTGCATGAAGTCAGACCAGGCGCCGCCACCGCCGCACCGCGCCGCGGCGCCGCTGCCGTGACCACTCGACCCGCTGACGGAAGGTGGCTCTGCTGTATCATCACCAGTAATGAACATGTAATAAGCTTCGTCGCGAGTGCCGTTTGTCGCGGCGGCGGCGGCGACGGCGGCGGCGGCGGCGCGTGCGGAAGGCTCGCGGCCGCGGCCGCGGTGGCGGTCACGGCGCGGGCTCGCCGCGGTGTGGTGTGTTGTAACTAAGGGAGAGCGGCTACCCATATATTTTCTTAGAAGAGGGTCGCGGACGGCGATCATTGTTTGCGCCTAATTTGTGCATAGTTTAAGAACGCGAGTTTTGCGCGCAGTGCAGCAGTCGTACACGCTTGCGACATTGTTGCGCAACGAGCAGGAAGTGCGCGTGCGGTCGGCGGCGGCGGCGGGTTCCTCTCGGGAACTACTTTCGTTATGCACTCGGACCGTCTCGGGCTCGCTCCGCTCTTGCCCAATTTCAATTATTCAATCGATAACTGAAGCGATCTAATAAGTTTACACATTACAGTGAGTAGGAAAATGTATGTTCTGATCGTAACAAAAGATTAAAATCTATACAAGATTACAAATAAAATTCTCGTGTGCAATCCGGCTTGCGTCGGACGCGGGTGGTTGCTCAACGCAGCATCGCGCGGAGCGGTGGCCAGCCGGCGGCGGCGGCGGCGGCGCGGGCGGTGCGGGCGGCGCGCTGCTCACTCTCCGACCACGGCTGTTGCGCGTCATCGGTGATGAGGTCGCATCTGCAGCGCTATTCTCTGGAGTCTCATGCGATTTGAAATTTAGAAACGGGCTGATTCAGTTTAGGCAAAAAGTAAACTCTAGGCAGCCCGTGGAATGGCCAGAAATCGGTATCACGAGACAGAGAATTTTCGGGTTAGCAGGACTAAATGAATATAATGGAATGATTGCGGAATCGCTCCGCCGCTCTGTACTGAACTTTAAAGTATATGGCGGCCGACCGACCGGACAAGTTAACTTTCAGTTTTCATTTGCCTTGATGGAGTACCTTACCGTGCGAGTTTCAATAAATGTTTATACCTAGCACTCATTAAGTTAAAGTACAGACTGGTAGATATCATGATAAAGTTAGACACCCGTCGAGCGTGTATAACGTCACTGACGAGCGCCTCAGTGCGTTTACACGAGTACTAGGCACCGTAATAAAACTAAGGGAGAGTGTGCGATGGGCCGCCGATGTGCCGCTGGCGATGGCGTGAGCACAGAGGCGCACACTGCCGTCTATGACGTCACATGTGTTTGAATCACGTGAACATCGGAACCTTATTAAGCCTTTGATATTTCTTAGCTGTTATTGTAGAATTCTCATAACGTAAGCAGTTGTGATTGTTTTGTGTGTGTGTGTGTGTGTGTGTGTGTGTTTGTGTGTATGTGTATGTGTGTGTAGTGCCGCTGGCGGTCGGCGCCACTCCGGTTGTGTTCCTTTTTGTACGCCCAGATGGTTAATGGCTAAGAAACATGTTACACAAACGCGCATGAGGAATGACTCGCAAATATTTCATGTTAATCCGTTGGCGCGGGTGATGGCTATTGGCAATCCGATTACTGCAATCAATTACATAAGTGCTAATACAGATATCATAACGTGACGTGTTGGTGTGCAATGAAAGATCAGCAGGTCAGCGCCGCGCCGGAGAGAGGGCGCCTCGTCCGTGTCGACTCCTCGCCTGCCACTTGCAGCAATGGAATGTACTCGTAAAGTTACTCCTACTGTAACCACGGCTGCCAAAACGTATGCTAACCGAAATGACACCTCCTACCTTTATGAGATGCATATACATCTAATATGTAATTAGATCAATATTTATTGATGAATACATTAAATCGGCTTTCTTTGTAGCAGTTTTGGGAAACCTCTACACAACAGACAGCAAAAGGTAAGCTGTCGGGGGCCCTCCCGGCGCGGCGCGGCGCTCGCAGCGCCTCCGAGCTCCTCGCGAGCCGAGACTACGTCACGTAATGAAATGATGTGCAATTGGAACTTGCTAAAGTGCAAAGATGCGACGCAAGCGACTGCGAACATTCAAATAATGTGATTAATTGCCAAGCATTTATTTCTACGTCAGTCATCTTTTACCTGGATTACTACAATGTTCATTAAAATGTTTTATGTTGCAACCAAACGTACTTTTAATTGCGAGATCACATCAATGACTTCATTTGTGAGTATCCAAATGTCAGAAAATAATGTAACGTGAGATGTTGTGTGTGTAATTCTCAGATGATACTTCGCGTAACAATGCCGGCGGCGCCGTGGCTCGCCCTGATTCTAGTCTCTGCATGTACTCAGATCAAAAGTGCACTTTATTCATTCACCTTACGCTTTGCCGGAGTGAAAGGTTTATGCTACAGATGAATGTGATTCGGAATCAATGTTCAGCATCCCACCGTCATTACGATGCCCCCGATATATGTTATAATATAGTGGAGGCCGCGTCCCTTGCGCCACACCCGTCCCTCGCCCGCCGCTCGCACTCGCAGTGCTTCCTATCTATATTATTATATTATTGTCAAAACTATGGAAGCTGTGTACAGCATCGACGAAACCGCAGCAGCTGGCTGAAGTCGACGCGGCCGCCGACGCCATCTCTGCTGCCTCTGCCAGTCGGCGGCGCGGCGCTGTCACTCGCACGCCGTAGGTTCCCACTGCACACACTGCACGGTGCATTGCATTATCTAGAACCACTATTTGCTTTATCATTAATCGGCTGCTAACCGGAGAGTTATGCTTTACATTATAGACAACAGGAACTTGCTATCTCAAGAATTAGATTATTGATTATGGTCACAGTAAAAAAGCATATTTTATTCCCATTGCCTTAATTAAGACATATTTTTGAATGTGTATAGAAGCCGTCTGTTTCGGAAAATATCGAACACATCGACAATAAGATATCACGAGTAATTAATTGTACCCCATCAAACAACGAAAATGATCGATGAAGATCGATGTCGCACGCTTGTACATTCCCACTTGTGTAGTATGCGGACTGTACAACGGATGCGCTGCTACTGCATTGCACTGCACTGCACTGCACTGCACTGCACGCGCTCCGGCCACGGTCAGGAGGCGCAGGCGCGGGCGCGGGAGCGGGCACTCGCTAATGCCAAATATAAATGTAATCGCAAATGATTTATAAAATATTTTAGTAACATACGTGATTTATTGCTTATCGCTTCAGAAGCGATTTAGAAAGGAAGTTTCCTTGGGTTAATGTGAGTTTGAAAGCGCATGACTTAGCGAGGGGTGCGGGGTGCGGGGTGCGGGGAGCGGGGCGAGGCCTTGCCTCCTCTAATTTGACTTCCACAGCACTAATGTGTAATAGTATAATGTGGCCAATTACCGCCGCCAAGGATACCGCGCCCGCTGAACCTGACGACGACGTTAGCCTCACTTTGCTTACTTTAAATTAAATGGACGTGAAACTCAACCTTGTCAGACAAACTAGCTACAAGGTACCTGTGCCTGCGCCACATGCCCAGTATTGCCCAGTATTGCCCACACCCGAGCGGCATTTTCTCATGATGTTGCACGTTTGAGCAAACTAAATGTCGGCATTTCGTCACGTGTCAATTTGATCAGACGCCGATATGAATATTTATTTTATTCAATCAGCTCCCGGCTCTTCACGACCCCACCACGAGCCTTCAAAAGGCTCAATTATTATATCACTGCCCAAGGGAAAGGAATATGTTATCGCCTTCTAAGGCTCTCCGGTGATTGGGCGCCGCCCGCCCCAGCCTTATTTAGAAGTGCTACCTACAAGCTTCCCACGGCGGATATGCGGCCGCGGGATAACATAAAGGGGATGCTCCGCAGAGCCATTATTGTCTCAGGCTTGCACCTTACAGTACAGTACATTCCTATGTTATTTCACGACTAGCGCCTCCATGCCCATATGAATAATATGTCTATTCGCTGCGAAGCTGAGTGGCACCAGACTCACACGCACACACACACACACACACTGCGTGTAGAACAGAATACGTTCTTATCAGTAGTCAATTGTGTATCAAATGATGCGCAAAATAAGGTTTCATAGCCAAACCAAGATCTTGAGGTATGTGTGTACCTACTATATAAAATATTTTTAGCGATTGACTGATGTGTCTCACTTTATACAGAGATTGGCCGAGTCGTACTAGACTAGGGTCTGCATACAATAAATGTGACACAAAGACAGACAGACGGACGGCCTGATGTGACTAAACTACAATGGTTTCTAGCTAGACAACAACAGGAGCCTTCGAAATAAGTGGCAACAGCTCAACCATAAATGTCCGTACAAAAGACATCAACGCGCTCGACTTGCTTTTTCATGATTTAGGTGTTACATGTCTGTTGTTTTGGTTATGACGGAATCCACTATTATCAGGGATTGTTTATAGTTGTAAGTAGGAAGCATTGCGCAGTCCTGGAGAGGCACGTAGATACGTTGGAGCCGGCGGCGGCGGCGGCGGCGGCGGCGGCGGAGGCGCGCGGTGGCGGCGGCGGCGGAGGCGGCGCGCGGCGGCTGGCGGTCACTCTGCTTAAAAAGTTGCTCTCACGTCACCATAGAGAACTTTGCCGAAATATTTGTCTAGGAGTTTTAGCTTTTCATCAAGTTTGCGGTAGGATTTAGTTTATCTCATATATTTTCTTTTAAGTGCAGATATATTATTATATGCTAGTGGTTATTTTAACTAATATATATAAGTATTAATGTGTAGGGTGCGGAGCGGAGCGCAGTGTTCGAGGATAGTAGACGGTGATACATGTAACATTTTGCAACACAAAGTACTGCATTGCTACTCGTATGAGCAGAGGTGACGCTTACCAACAAACGACGGACCTGATCATTTTCTTACTAGGTATGTAGCACAAGAACATTAAGCTGCAATGTACCTACTTCATATTGTATTAATCTGAAAATGTAATATGTATTATTAAAATTATTATATATGACTACGAACACAAAAAATATGAAGGGTCGATTTTCGTTTTGCATTAATATTGCAAGGACAACAAAGCAAATAATGTAGGTATTCCAGTTTGGATAAGTTATCCGCATGTACAGAGTCATGTATAGCGATCGGGCCGGTGCGGCGGCGGTGCGCCCTTCAGCGCGCTCGGCGCTCGCGCGTGTGTGCGTGCGCCCCCACCGGGCGGCGCGGGCGCGCGGTGGAGCGCGCGGCGCTGCGGCGGCAGTCCTCTCTCCCGCACGATGCACGGCACACGCTCGCCCGCGCTCGCCGCGCTGCTCGCCGCACTGCTCGCCGCGCCGCTCGTCGCGCCGGCGCTGCTGCCGCGCCCCGCCGCCGCCGCCCTCAGCCGCGCGCGCCGACAGCTCGCCGACGACGATGCGCTGCAGCCCATAGAGGTAACACTCCTAACGCCATCGAGTACACCGCCCAGAACCAGAGTGGTTTCTGTAAATCGGTTCAATCGAACATTTTATTACTAATATCGTCCCGCAATAATGGACGACGGTTCGTTGCGATTTTGGTGTGTAACGAAAACGCTCGATTCATCGTTATGTTGCAATCGCCTCCCGCATATGCTTGCTATGCTCGGCCCCGATCCAAATGTCAGGTGCTAGAACTGATACGACTGCAGTCGATAGGCATCTCGCACTACTCGTACGAGCAGGCCGCGGCGCGACCTCTGACCGTCGCGTTATGTCACACGAGATTCGCCCGCTCTGGCCGGACTGACCCACTTGTGACGAGTTATAAGATCTTATCGGTCGACTCGCTCGTTCTTTCACGTGAGATGCACCATTATTGCAAATAATGTGCTCACGGACGCGCCGGTTACTTGCTGATGTTCGGCTATTATTTCCATCCTAATCGAACTTGTGGCTCCATGGCCTCCATTACGGCGGCGAGGGTCTTCAAACAGCATTGTTCACTATTTAAAAACAAGGCCGCAGAAGCGTCCGCCGCCGCCGCCCGGCCGTCCCTCTGCGCAGCGGATGCTGCGGCTCCAGCCCATACCCTGCCAAAGCCCGCTAGTCTCTTTTACAAATGAGACTATTGATTTGCTCTCTTTCGGTATAATGGAGGTCCGGGGACCGTAGCCGTGCTCCTTCAAAGATATCTTCAACATTCAGGCATGACTCAACACGAGTGCTGTAACACGTAGAGTAGATCTCGTACTTTTATTCCGCGGGACTTGCGTAAAGTCGTATCCACGCGTCACGCCTAGGCCCGTCCGTCGGATCGTTCAATAATGATGTTTTAATTTGGTTACCCAATATTAAGATAGCGCCGATTAGTGACCCGCGTGTCATAGTCGGCGGCAGTGAGGCCCGCCGAGTAATAATCATTCATAATGATGACAATTAAGTATGTTTCCGACGGCGGCGAGTGATTACCGAAACGGGGTCATTATTAGCATACTCCTAGAGTACCGACGCCGCACCGCACCGCACCGCACCGCACCGCACCGCACCGCGCCGCCAAGCATGCGTTGTCAAACACAACACATTGTTGGTGCTCCTCGAGAGATTCGCGACCTACATTATCTTAATCGTGCACTTACAAATAGCACTACCTACTATTGTAATCGCATATTTGTAAAACATATGTATTTAAAATGTTTTGGTGCCGACACGTCACTGAGATTCCACAAAAGCGTGTATTTATCTCACTAAAAACTCACCTTTGAGCAAACAATGGCATTCTAATGATTTGTACAAAGAACGTTTTTGTAATGGATCATATAAACAAGGTATGCGATGAGCCAAGGCCGGCGCGGCGCGGCGAGTAGTGCGGACAGTAGGCGGCGCGGCGCGGCTGCGGTGCGGCGCGGCTGCGGTGCGGCGCGGCGCGGCGGCGGCGGAGTGTATACACACACGAAACACGATCATCAATGTTTCGTTGTAATTACCGCCGCGCTCTCAACTATTTCCCTCGGCGATTGCATACTAACTATGGATTATGAATGTGCGTTGACTTCGTTCACATCAGCTTGTAGTGAATGTGAGCAACATGCTAATAGCTCGTTTTACTCGTAGAGCCCTGACCTGACAGTTACTGGGATAAATATTAAACCGAAGTAATCGTTGCCTTTTTAACTGCTTTAACAAATGGGCCTAAAAGGCTTAGTTAATCAAATAAATATAAATTATATTACAAATTACCTGATATGTTCAACAAGTGCGCGGGTGTCTCCGTTGTAAAGATTTTGTTTGTGTCACGAATTAATGTTACTAACAACACGCTATTATTATAAATTATTAACTATGTGTTACTTTAAGGACGTACCTATCGACGGAGTTCATTTACAATGTACGAAGGAGAGTTCAATTATTCACTTATACCGCATAGTCTGATGCATCAGCGCGAGTGCGTTGCGTTCAGGGACATGCGTGCGATGTGAACAGCGGAGCTCTCCGTCCGTCCGTCGCGTCCCTTGCAGCGGCATGCGGCATGCGGCAGCCTCCTCCGCCCTCGCCGGCTCGTGCCGTCAGCCGTGTGCAATGTACATCGCCCTCCGCTTCTCACACTATACCTAACAACACGCTTTCTATAACTACATATTATATATTATATTTATGATTTTAATTTTTGAACACACATTCGAAACTACGAATTCATTCAGTTCGGTTCCGTGCGTCGTCACACAAGTCTAAACTCTTTAAAACTGCTGATTGTCGCGACACGGTAGGTAACTAGGTAATGTGTAATGTGTATTCTGGTCTCACGCCGACCGACGCCGACCGACGCCGACCGACGCCGACGACGCATCCGACGTCGGCACCGTTCTTGCCAATTACCAATTTCATATTCTGTCAAATGATTTGATCAATTTCTTGAATGAAATGAGTTCCCTTATTGATATTTCTCCCACTTACTTCGAACGTATGCGACGGAACTCACGGCGCGGTGCCCACTTATCTAACATACATGATGTGTGCGCCTCGGCTGTCCGGCCGCTCGGCTGTTGGCGATCGAAATAGGCGGCAACAGTATAATGATTCATTACACAGACACAGAGTCTATTGCGAGCGCGTAGCAGTGTGTCACAAATGTATTCTACATGTATCAAATGCATCCTAAATACAAAAATATCAAAACCATAGAAAATGAGAGTTCTTATTGACGAAGTTAAGGAAACACGATAAGTTTGACTGAAGTAGGTATTGTATGTTATGTTCGGATAAAACATTACGACTGAGCTAATAGTTGGTTTGAATTCCCTGGGGGCCACCGCTCCGCGTCCGCGCCCGCGTCCGCGCCCGGGCCCGCTACCGCGTCCGCGCCCGCGCCCGTTTACTTTTCTCGTTGTATATAAGTCAAGTTCGGCTTTCACCGTGACAGCGCGCGCATCCATTATCTAATGTCCGTTCCGTTACGTAAGCCGCGCCCGCGCCGCGCCCGCACCGCACTCGCGCCGCACTCGCGTCGCTGCGTCAAGGGCGAGCGAGCCCTTCTACGCGATGACTAGCGAATCTAAATGCACGCACATGGGCCACCGGCTTACCATTCCTGATATGCTTGGCGATTTGCCACGTCTAATAGAGCGGAACGTTGTTCGCAGTGCACTTTAATAAAACGCGTTGTTGCCTAACTAACTGCAGTAAGAAAACTATTCAATATGCAAGTGCCTTCCGAGTGCAGTGTGCGTGTGGCCGACGCCGACGCCGACTCCGACTCCGAAGCCGACGGTGCGGTGGTTCGGTTGCCGTTCCGTGTGTTTAGCAAGTTTGTGGAGCGCTGCGCAACCGGGCGCGGCTCTACATTGTACGCGAGGTGAATCGACCATGTATTTTTTGATACCACGATTCTCATGTAAAAGAAGCACAGTCTCACGTCCGCTTTAATTGAATTAAAATAGGTACGTTCACTCTAGTAGATGTTGTAATTCAGTAAGTGCTAGTAATTGGCGGAGTCCATTGTCTGTGCAATCTGAATGTGAGATTAAGAGCAGTTTTTTTATGGAATTCGGAAGTGATTTGTAACAGTGCGCGATGTGAATGTCGCTGCGAACAATCGCGAGCGGCGCGGTGCGGAGCGGAGCGGACACCGCTCTGCAGTCAGCCGGGGCCCTTCGCCCTTCCTTGCTAAATAGATTAGAACATTGATTTACTGACATTTTGACTTATTTAACTGAAATTATTCGTTTTTCCAACGTCATTTACGTATTTTAACGTCGAACACGTACTCGCATTATGAAATAGTGATAATTGTGGAAATCAAAACATATCCGAAGACGTGAAAAGGAGCAGTTCAGCTCAAATGTAAGTGATAAATTGGAATATTAACAAACCGCTCCGATGGCGCGAGCGCCCTAATCGGTATTCGGTCAGAGCGCGAGCGCACCGACACTCGCGGCCGCCGCCGACCGCGCCGACCGACCGCGCCGACCGCGCCAACCGCGCCGACCGCGCCGCACGCGCCGACCTCGAGCCGCGCCGCGCCGCGCGCCGCTCACTCGCCTCACGTCAGCCGCACGCAGGGACCGCGCCCGAGTCGCACACACCTCCAAAACTCGAGTTGGCAACATTTTGTATTTTAATTTTAGGTACTTGAGTATTGATTTTTATCATTTATCACGATAATAATGATATTATATTGCAATTATATTTTATAGTCAATTTTTTATGATGTAAAGTATAATTGACATGTATAAATAAAATCACTAGATTAAATAATGTCACTAGAATGACTCAATTAAGTGCGTACCCAACTTAAGTATGGAAAAATGATATTTTTTTTATTTTAGGTCACCACTATATCACTCACCCACATTCAGTATCATTGCAGTAAAATATGTCATACGAATCGAAGAGCATTAAAATATTAGACTGTTGAAATTAATACTATTTCTTACAAAGTTACCGACACAAGCTCACATTTGTTTGACCTAACTAATATAATTGACCTTCGAAATCATTGGAAGCGCCCAGCACCTATGAATATTGACAAACCGGCCATCCGTATCGATTTAGAAACATTCACGATGAATCAAATATGTTTTCAATAAATAACACGCGTTGCCTCATGCAGCGGCTCATCGTCGGGGGGAGCCTCCCGCGGTACTCTCCGCGCTGGCGGCGGCGGCGGCGGCGGCAGCGGTGGCGGCGCCGCGCCGTCGGCGGATCCGGCGAGGACGCTCCGCGAGGGTGTGGCGTCCTTGCGCGTGCGTGCGTGCGTGGTTGAGCAAGCGAGGCGCGGACGCGGAGGTCTCGTCGCTTGCGACATTTCTCCTAAACCTCGCGCCCTTTTCTGCGTCGCAAACGAATCGAATTATAGAAGTCCACTTTGAAAATTTCTTATTTTATTAGTTAAGATAATTTCAGATACGGCTTTTATTCCGTTCATCAAGTAATTACGAAACATTCGAAAGTTTCGATCGCGATTGAGATCATTTAATTATGTTTCTCAGGCGGTATTTAGTTTATGCGCGAGAACAAGCGCCGCTGCAATGATATAATGCATTACGTGTTTGTTTCTCACGCGCGGAACTGTGTGACCGGGTCCCGCGCCGCCGCCGCGCCCTGGCCGTGCCGCCGCCGCGCCGCAGCCACCGCGCCGCCGCGAGTTGCGAATAGCCTCTCGACTCGAGAGTGGGTGCAATACCGTTTAACGAGGCTCGAGACCACCGTTGGAGTCCTAAATAGCGTATCTCAAGCGATGTGTAATCGCGGGCTGCGACGTAAAGTTGAAATGTTACTCAACGCAGGATTATAAACATAACGGCGCGGCTCAATGCCGCGGCACCAGCACTGACCCCGATCGCGCGGCGCCGCCGGGGCTGCCTCGCACGCGACCGACCAACTCATTCTATATTATATGTACACTTTAGCGTAATATGTATTCCAGCTATGCTACTAAACCGCAGAGAGCTCAGTTTCACGGGAGGGGGGGGCGCTCCCTGCGCCAGAACGTATCCTTACTCGGTGGCGGTGCGGTGCGGTGCGGTGTTGTGTCACTGGGCGCTTCCTAGAGTATAGTGGGTGTGGTGCGGGTGCGGGTGCGGGTGCGGGTGCGGGTGCGGGTGCGGTGCGAGTGCGGGTACGATGCGGGCGCGGCTGACAGCGTGTGTTGTGTGCAGGACGCGAGCGGCGCGGAGCAGACGCGCGAGAAGCGCAAGCTGGAGGGAGTCACGCAGGCCAAGTTCGGCATCAAGAACGCCGTGCTCGGCTTCGTGTTCGGGGTGAGTAGCGCGCCGGCGCAGGCGCCGCTCCCGCCCGCGGGCTCGCTCTAACCGGCGTGTTCTGCTCCGTAGAAAATCAACTCGCTGATCGACGCCAAGACGCGGCTTGTGGACACGCTGGACCGGCAGAACATAGAGCTCAACAAGCAGTACGGCATCGAGGCGCCGTCGAGCGACGGGCTGGCCTCGCTCAGCGGGATCGTGGGCCAAGTGATCGGGCCCAAGCTGCAGTTCCTTGCACCCAAGATCCAGGCCGTGACGGGGCTGCTGGGCGGCGCGTCCGGCGGCTCGGGCGGCTCCGGCGGCTCAGGTGGGGGCGGGCTCGGCTCCATCATCTCGCTTGTCACCTCGCTGTCGGGCTCCTCGTCCGGCGGCGGCGGAGGCGGCGGCGGCGCCGTCGAGACCATCGACTCCTCCGAGGAGGACGACTCGTGATCGCTCCTACGCCTCCCCCTCTCCCGCCCCCGGCCCCGCCCCGCCCCGTCCCGGCACGCGCTGCCGTGTCCAGTGCCTCGGTACCGGGCCCCGCTGCCCAGCGCAGCGTGGCCGCGGTAAACGAGCAGGCGCGCCCCTCCCCTTCCGCCCTCCCCTCCCCTCCCCGGTCGCCTGTACAGTCCGCGATCCGTCCTGCGGCGTCCCGCACTCTCTCTATTTTGTATTTATATTGTAAATAGGTTTAGGTGAGCGCTGGTGATATTAAATATTTTTTCTGTACATGTTGTTTTACTGCACGAAGCACCGCGCCACCGCGCCACCGCGCCGCACCCGCCGTACGTACCTGGCGCAACCCACCCTGTGTAGTCTCCGAACGCTTTTTAATTTTAATTCTAGTAAACAAGTGTAGTGTAGAGTTGAGACAATGTTGCCGCACTATGTACATATGGCACACGCCCCGCACCGAGGTAGTGTACGGGGCGAGTCCGCGACAGTGTTCGTTTGTTCCCTAGCTCTAGTCAGCCTAGTCTTCCTTCCCCTCAGCTAGTCCCGCCTAGTCGCCGGCGACGAGGCTCTGCCGCCGCGCCGCGCCGCGCCGCGTGTAGTCGCGCCGGTCCCAGTTGACTTTATATTTTTGAAAGCTTCTGTTATACCTCGTCGCTGAAAATTATTAAAAGCATTTGAACTACCTTAAAAATCATGGCCATTCGAATGAGCGATGCATAACAATCTAGATCGGCGAGAATGTTCTGGCACGTGTAATGTATGCGTATGCGCGAGTGGAGTGTAAATACCGGATTCACGTGTAAGCGGCGCCCGCCGAAGGTGAGTTCCTTTCATTTTGAGGTAAACATTAAGCAACCGCCAAACTGGGGCGCAGAGGTCGGCGCGACCGGTCCGCTGCGCTGCCGTGCCGCGCCGCTTAGCGATGCCTTTTTGGGAAACCGAAGCGGTTTCATGACACGGAAAGGACACTTTTTTAAATGCTATGTTATTTAAAATATGTATAATATGTATTTTGCATTAAACTTTCAATGGTGGCGCGTTTAATTCTCTGTATATAGTATGTAGAGCACGTTACGTTACGTTACGTTACGTTACGACAGAGGTGTCCGTAGCACCGTAGCACTCGTAGCCGCCGCACGCGTAGCTCGTAGCCCGTAGCCTCGGCCGCGCACACTTTCGGCGCGACGCGACGCGACGCGACCGCACGCACACTATACTCGCATTGTACTCGTAGTAGCTTCCATTTCCGCCAGGGTCAACATTTTTGTCGTAATATAGGAAATTATTGGAAGGAACATTTAATACAAACATTAAGAGGCATACTTTGTTTTATGCGGTGTTACATTATTGGTAACCTATCTAAAAGTCCATTTTTTTATTTATTAACCTGTCTTGAAGTTTTATTAAATGATCTGTTGTAAATACGATATGAATGTTGGCGAAGTAGTGTAGTCGGCACGTAGCCCAGCGGAGGGCTGCCAGCCCGTCCTGCACCGAGCCTAATGCCTCGCCGATCCGATCCCCTTCATTCGTATCCACTCAAACCCTTTTCAGCAAAATGTCTTACAGATATTTGGAATTACTTTAAATAAGAATTACATTATATCTATGATATTGGATGTATTTGTGTAAAATTACAATAAACAACGATTTCATTATCTGTTATTTGTCTTTTTTATGTTTTCCTAAAAAATGTGGTAATTTTGGCATTTTGACGTCTTCTATAATATTTCGTATCACATCGGGAATCCTCGTGATTGCAATCGTTTCGTTTCTCTCAAAATTGTTTATCCAACTACCTACTGTCTCGACAATTAGGTATTTCTCAATAATGACAAGGAACACATTTATGTCGACTTTAGTACGAAAATATATTATGTAGATATCGTATCGGTAGGCACACACACACACGCAGTGACGTCACAGAGAGAATTAAAGTAGGTGTTGTCGCAAGTGAGACGCGACCGGTAGGCGTGAGGCGTGAGACATGAGACGGGAGGCATACACATTACACAGCGACACAGCGACACAGCGACACAGCGACACAGCGACACAGCGACACAGCGACACAGCGACACAGCGACATAGCGACATAGCGACATAGCGACACAGCGACACAGCGACACAGCGACACAGCAACACAGCAACACAGCAACACAGCGACACAGCGACACAGCGACACAGCAACACAGCAACACAGCAACACAGCACCACAGCGACACAGTCGCGAGGCACAGGCGACAGGGCGACGCAGGAGGCTGTGGCGCCGCTCTCACCGCCCCGCTCCGCAGGCTGGCACCGCGTGGAGCCGCCCCCGGCCGCCCTCGGCGGCGCCGTCATCGTCGGTGAGGGGCCCTACGAGGGCGACCCCTTCCTCGGCGAGGGACCCTACGAGCCGCTCCCCGCGCCCCCCGCGCCAGGCGCAGGACGACATCCCCGAGTTCGACCGCAACAAAGTCAGCCTGGACTTCCCGGGGAACTTGTTTGGGCCGTCCGTCTCCCTGCTCATCCGGACTACTAAGATCGTCGGCGACGTCATACAGGTCAGCCTCTTCCTCGGCAGTCGGCACTGTCTGGCGGCGCCGGTGCCGGTTCCGCACTGACATGGCGCACTCGACTTCAATGTTATTGATGGGCAGAAAGAAGCTAACGTGCACGCACAGTAATGGTGCGCAAAAATATTTGTGGACCTTGAACTTTTGGAGTTATTGCGACATCTTGAAAAACTTAAAATCCATCAAAGGTTCAAATGTTACAATCGCAACCCATTCACGGGAAGAAAGCTATCTGTTCATGTTGACGGGGTAAAGATACCGCAGTATTCACGAATATTTATGAAAATATAAGATGCTCCAATGCTTTCTGCCCATCCCGCCGTGGGGCGTTCCGAACATCACTGAAGTGCCCGGCCAGTGTATCTCACCCAAAAACTAGTTTAATAAATTCCTTTTTTTACTATTCATATTCCTCATAATTTGTTTAATGACATTTATAATACTGGTGTGACAGAAGTAGTGGAATGGGTAGGTATCGGGCTGTGTCGCCAGCGCGCAGCGAGGCGAGCGGTAACGAGGCGCGCGTGTTTCAGAACTCGGCGGTGCGCTACCAGAGCTTCCTGCGCCTCTTCCAGCCGCTGTTCCGGGGACAGTTCCAGATCAAGGGGCTCGACCCGCCCACCACCACCACCAGCACCGCAGCGCCCGCCGCCTCGGACAACGAAGTGCGGCGCCGGCGCTAGCGCCGCGTCTCGATACGAACAACTCACGCCCGTTTACTCCCGTGGGGCTCTCCTTCCATATCATACTAGAACACTGTTGTTCACAAAATCTATTTCAAATTGTTTGCAATCGCTAATAATATGTTAAATGTATAAAATAATGATGAAATACTAGCAGCAGCGTTGATGGAACGCGAGATGATTTATTAGCCTCGCAGCAGACTCGGCACGCGGCGACGCTCCGACGCATCGACGCATCGACGCACCGACGCGACGCACCAACGCACCGACGCGGCGGGACGCGGACCTGCACGACATATTGCACGTGCAGTCGTATATAATGATTTTATACAATTATTTTAAGTATTATTTTAAGTACAGTCATATTGTACGTAAACGAATAGTTTTAATAAGGAAATACCTAAGTAATAGATATAGAATAGATAATATTGTGGGCGCGACTATGCTGTTACTGAAGGATAAACTGATTTAAATTATAGTCCTAATAACGATATGGCATAAAGTATTAGGAAACCAAAAACTGTTTGTTTCTTCTAAAAATAATTAAGAGTGGGTATTGATAATTAAAAAAAAACAACTCATATGTTGGCAGTCGTTAATAAATATTGGTAGGTCAGTCACCGCGCGCAGCTCGGCGCGGGCGGCGCCGCTGCCTCCCCCGCGGCAGGCGGCCCCGGCAGGCCGCCCTTCACTACTGTCTGTGCGTACTCCGAGTGTCTCCTATCGCCTATCGGCCTGTTTTCATTCATATGTAGGCCTAGTTATCATTTCTGCTGACTGAACTTGACAATATGAATGTTTCAATGTATGGAATTAAAAATATGTTTAGTATAGATAGATGGACCAATAAATGAACCGTTTGTCACGAAGTTGCTCAAATTATAGTTAAAAGTGAGTTTTATTTTTGAAACAATCCCCAACCCAAGCTGGAGCTGATGAGAGGGAACGTCTCGCAGTCGCCGCCCACTGTCCACTGCCCACTGTGAGTGCCGACACTGCCGAGCTCGGCTGAGGATACGCTCGCTCAATGAACTTGCAGTGTTCTTGCGGGACCGGCGCGGCGCGGCACCCGGAGCACTGGTTCTGAAGTGTCGTACTTATTCTATATAGCGGCGGTGCTAATGAAAATCTGATGAATGGCTGCATTACCTATATACGATGATAATACCATAGCTACCGCGGCGGAACCTTTGCGCGGGGATGTAGCCGAAATGCAATCGGTACCTCTGTTACCTACGACTCTATTGTCAAATGTGGATATAGAGAGATAATAATAATATATTCACTAGCTGCGCCCCGTGGTTTCACCCGCGTAGTTCCTGTTCCCGCGGGCATTTGGGGATTAAATATAGCCTATGTTACTCGCTGTCAATGTAGCTTTCTATTAGTAAAATAATATTTAAATCGGTGCAGCAGTTTAGCCGAGACCTTACATATTTTCATGCAAACTTTCCTCTTTTTTTACTTTACCCCATCAAGGGTAAATTTTTTACAAACTTTGGATGCCAAATTTATTTATATATAAATAAAAGCCTAAAAAATAAATTTCAAGCTTCTAGCTTCAAATATGACAAACTTTCATCCCGTATTTCTAACCCTTACAATGCTTTTTTCGTATAAAAGGTACCCTATGACCTTTCTCAGTCTTTAGACTATCTCTGTACCAAATTTCATTTCAATCGGTTCAGTAGTTTAGGCGTGAAAGAGCAACAGACAGACAAAGTTACTTTCGCATTTATAACACTGGCCTACACTCATTTTGGTGTCTAAGATTTTAGACCTGATTTTGGGTATATTATTTGAGCTGATACGAGAAAACTAGTCACATTTTTCATATCAGCTCTTGTTCATGAGAAAGAAGAATAATACATATTTCCGCCCGATCACATTTTACGTAAGCATTACCATCTTACTCCCCAAGTCAAGCGTGCGAGCTTCAAAATAACACGTTTCGTTACGTTACATCCTGACTCCTGACTAGGATTCCTTGTATAAGGGACTACGAGGACCATAATTCTACAAACACCCAGACTCAGAGCAAATATAAGCATAAATCTGACGACGCAGCGCGTCGATTATTTTAGAGTGGCAAGAAACGTAACTGGTAAGTGACAGCTGACGCAGACAGTTGACGTTTCGGCGATGGAGCCTCCCGATAAGGAGCCTGGGGCCTCAACACGAACAGTTAAATCCATCCAGTTTAAGGGCTTCAACTGAACTGCACTGCTAACTGTCACCACCAATCGCTCAGTGTTCATATGTCGACCAGAGTCATTTATCCAAAGAGATCGTAACAATTTGTTTGCATTTATGGGAGTTTATATAGTTCCATGTCATTATTTTTCTTTCTCATTCTATTCAGTCTATTTTTTTTGAGTGACGTCACGTCACGTTGTTACTTTAAACAGGTATAGCCTGCTGTAAAAAGCAGGAAATAAAGTATTTAAGAATCAGATGGTTATGAATTGGTCGCTTTAGGTGAAGCACTGATTAAGACGGTTAAGATGTCGTCACTATAGGATGCAGCACTGATTAAGAAGGAATGATTTGGTTGCTGTCGATAAAGGTACTTGTAGAAGGCGAGTAAAAGATGTGGCCTGCAGGTTTAATGAGGCCTGCGGCAGAAGGCTGGTGACAAAAGGCTGGGAGGCGCTCGTATAGTGGCAGGCCTGCGACAGAGGCCTGCACAGCAGACAGTCGTGGAGTTTGTAGAGGTTCACGGCCTGAACCGTTCGGGTTATAGGGGCTCCGATTATTGGTCTTCAAGACTGTAATAGTTAATTAAAGATTCAAAAGTGCTTGAGGACTTCTTCTTGTAATTTCAAGGTTTAAGATGCTCAGCCAAGAGCCATTCAAGAACTGCCGCATGTCAGAGGTTAAAAACTACCTGATACATAACGATAAATTAAAAAAAATAATAATAATAAGGTATGAAAAATTATTGATCTATAGGAGAATACACCAGTGTTTGGAAATAAAAAAAAAAGAAGTTAATAATTGACAATAATAAAATTTAGACACCTTCCAATAAAGTAATGTTTATAAAACAAAATATATAAATTACCTTACAACCTAGGCCGTTCATTTTTTTTTTTTTTTTTTTTGAATCTTTTTTTATTTGTAAGGAGTTTTGTCATTATTGACAATGCCACTCCCGTAAATTATGTCTACAAATCTAAACTAAACAGATTTCACAAATATTGAGTAGAGTTGGACCAGAATCTCAGCTTCATGTGACATAGGTAAAGCCAAGATGCAATTGCAGCCACCCACATCATTTATATTGCACTGCAGTGTTCGCCGTTGAGCTTCGCTCCGCACACACTCATTCAACACGTGATAGACATCTTCTATGGTGCCACAAACTGAACAATTTGGCGAATTCGACTTTCCCATCAGGTGTTTAAACTTGTTGCTCGGAACGTGTCCAGAACGAAGTCTGAAAAGCGCCACAATATATTCCCTTGCCCTCTCAGCTGCATCGAACCATGGGTAACGAGGAAGTTCACACTGTATTGTCTTGTACCAAATACCTTTAGATCGCGACCGCTCGTCAAAATACTCCTGCCAATTTTCGCGGCACATTTGTTTAACTTTCTTTAGAAGCTCACTTTGTAGTGGTAAACAATCGTATGGAATTCCGTCACTAACGGCTTCCTTTGCCGCTTGGTCCACTTCCTCGTTACCCATGATACCGATATGAGAAGGTATCCACTGGATGACAACAACTTTGTTTGTGGAGCGAATTTTATAAATACTGTCTAATATGGAATAGGCTATCGGGTATCCTCGAAGATTCGAGGTTAGCCGAGCCAAATGTTGGAGCGCACTCTTTGAATCTGATAGTACAACGAAGCACTGTTCATTCAAAGACAGTATATATGACAGCGCTTCAGATATTGCAATTAACTCACTGTGCATTATAGAAATATTTTCGTTTACTCTAAATTTTGCTCTTATGTCTATTTGTGGATCAAAGAATGCAGCTCCAGATACGGAATCTTCTTTAGAACCGTCAGTGAAAATCATGTAAAATGGATCATATTTCACATTTAGATATGCAGTACAATGGTTGCGAAACTCGATTGTACTATACGATTTCTTAGAGGAGCCAATTCCCTCAATGTCGCATACAATACTCTGAGACAAATCGTAACTGCTTATCCATGAGTCTAGGGTGTAGATATGTAGCTTTGGCCATGATTGTACAGATTGATCTTCATATTTTTTGCAAACAACTACTAGCAAGGGTGTCTTTTTTCGTCTCCAGTAATTATTGCCACAACTGAGGTTACTTAACTCCTCTATCACTTTTGTAGTTACATTATCACTAAAAGATCTTGATCTTAGCCAAAATTTACCAGCAAGATACAGTCTGCGAACACATAGTGGTGACAGGCATAGTTCTGCCTCCATAACGTGAATCGGTGTGGTCTTGACAAAACCTCCAATAACCCTCATAGCCTGATTTTGCACCCTATCCTACTTACAGAGATGACTTTTTGCACTTACATCATATAAAAAGTTGGCATAATCAAGTCTGCTTCGAATGATTTATATATATAATCGTCGGAGATGCTTTGGATGAATACCCCAGTTTGAGCCTGCAAGTACTTTAAATAAATTAAAATATTTCAGCGTTTTGTCCCTAATTTCGTTTACATGCTTACCCCATTTTAAATGATTGTCCATCCATAAGCCCAAATATTTCACGTTATCCACCTGTTGTATACATTCATCCTTGAGATTTAAAAGAACAGTACTTGTATTTCTACATCGCGTAAACAAAATAACTTTGGTTTTCCTGTGAGAAATAGTCAATCCTAGTTCCTCCACCAAAGCACTCAATGCATTTAAGGCACTTTGTACCTCACCAACGGCACACGATATTTCTTTACGGCAGCTGTACAGCACAAAGTCATCCGCATACTGCGATATGTACACGTTGTCAATACTTCGACAGATCTTAATAGTTGCGACATTAAATAGTAGAGGAGATAACGGATCACCCTGCGCTATTCCAGTTCCCGTCGTGCGCCTAAGTATAACATTATTACCCAGTTGGATTGTCAAAACTCTTGAGTGGAGAAAACTCCATAAATACCTACATAGTAAGGCTCCTACACCAAGACTATCCAAAATATTTAAAAGACCACATAGATTTACATTGTTATAAGCGCTCTCAATATCTATGAAGCATCCCACCGTGGCAGAACCCTGAGCAAAACCGGCCTGTACATGACTAACTAATCTGGATAAATTATCCAAGCATGATCTAGCACGCCTAAAACCAACAGTCTCGTGAGAAAAGCAATCATTCCTTTCCAAATACCACTCGAGCCTGCGTGTAATAATTGTATGGAATACCTTACATGTACACGAAAGCAATGCTATGGGTCTTATGCCAGATGGCGGACCACCACTTATTCCCGATTTCGGTACAGGAACTATTAAGATATATAAGATTCAGCATTATCACGATCTATATAAGTTCTTGTTGATTTGTATCCCTTGGTTTGGTTTGGTTTGGTTTGGTTTGGTTTGGTTTGGTTTGGTTTGGTTTGGTTTGGTTTGGTTTGGTTTGGTTTGGTTTGGTTTGGTTTGGTTTGGTTTGGTTTGGTTTGGTTTGGTTTGGTTTGGTTTGGTTTGGTTTGGTTTGGTTTGGTTTGGTTTGGTTTGGTTTGGTTTGGTTTGGTTTGGTTTGGTTTGGTTTGGTTTGGTTTGGTTTGGTTTGGTTTGGTTTGGTTTGGTTTGGTTTGGTTTGGTTTGGTTTGGTTTGGTTTGGTTTGGTTTGGTTTGGTTTGGTTTGGTTTGGTTTGGTTTGGTTTGGTTTGGTTTGGTTTGGTTTGGTTTGGTTTGGTTTGGTTTGGTTTGGTTTGGTTTGGTTTGGTTTGGTTTGGTTTGGTTTGGTTTGGTTTGGTTTGGTTTGGTTTGGTTTGGTTTGGTTTGGTTTGGTTTGGTTTGGTTTGGTTTGGTTTGGTTTGGTTTGGTTTGGTTTGGTTTGGTTTGGTTTGGTTTGGTTTGGTTTGGTTTGGTTTGGTTTGGTTTGGTTTGGTTTGGTTTGGTTTGGTTTGGTTTGGTTTGGTTTGGTTTGGTTTGGTTTGGTTTGGTTTGGTTTGGTTTGGTTTGGTTTGGTTTGGTTTGGTTTGGTTTGGTTTGGTTTGGTTTGGTTTGGTTTGGTTTGGTTTGGTTTGGTTTGGTTTGGTTTGGTTTGGTTTGGTTTGGTTTGGTTTGGTTTGGTTTGGTTTGGTTTGGTTTGGTTTGGTTTGGTTTGGTTTGGTTTGGTTTGGTTTGGTTTGGTTTGGTTTGGTTTGGTTTGGTTTGGTTTGGTTTGGTTTGGTTTGGTTTGGTTTGGTTTGGTTTGGTTTGGTTTGGTTTGGTTTGGTTTGGTTTGGTTTGGTTTGGTTTGGTTTGGTTTGGTTTGGTTTGGTTTGGTTTGGTTTGGTTTGGTTTGGTTTGGTTTGGTTTGGTTTGGTTTGGTTTGGTTTGGTTTGGTTTGGTTTGGTTTGGTTTGGTTTGGTTTGGTTTGGTTTGGTTTGGTTTGGTTTGGTTTGGTTTGGTTTGGTTTGGTTTGGTTTGGTTTGGTTTGGTTTGGTTTGGTTTGGTTTGGTTTGGTTTGGTTTGGTTTGGTTTGGTTTGGTTTGGTTTGGTTTGGTTTGGTTTGGTTTGGTTTGGTTTGGTTTGGTTTGGTTTGGTTTGGTTTGGTTTGGTTTGGTTTGGTTTGGTTTGGTTTGGTTTGGTTTGGTTTGGTTTGGTTTGGTTTGGTTTGGTTTGGTTTGGTTTGGTTTGGTTTGGTTTGGTTTGGTTTGGTTTGGTTTGGTTTGGTTTGGTTTGGTTTGGTTTGGTTTGGTTTGGTTTGGTTTGGTTTGGTTTGGTTTGGTTTGGTTTGGTTTGGTTTGGTTTGGTTTGGTTTGGTTTGGTTTGGTTTGGTTTGGTTTGGTTTGGTTTGGTTTGGTTTGGTTTGGTTTGGTTTGGTTTGGTTTGGTTTGGTTTGGTTTGGTTTGGTTTGGTTTGGTTTGGTTTGGTTTGGTTTGGTTTGGTTTGGTTTGGTTTGGTTTGGTTTGGTTTGGTTTGGTTTGGTTTGGTTTGGTTTGGTTTGGTTTGGTTTGGTTTGGTTTGGTTTGGTTTGGTTTGGTTTGGTTTGGTTTGGTTTGGTTTGGTTTGGTTTGGTTTGGTTTGGTTTGGTTTGGTTTGGTTTGGTTTGGTTTGGTTTGGTTTGGTTTGGTTTGGTTTGGTTTGGTTTGGTTTGGTTTGGTTGGTTTGGTTTGGTTTGGTTTGGTTTGGTTTGGTTTGGTTTGGTTTGGTTTGGTTTGGTTTGGTTTGGTTTGGTTTGGTTTGGTTTGGTTTGGTTTGGTTTGGTTTGGTTTGGTTTGGTTTGGTTTGGTTTGGTTTGGTTTGGTTTGGTTTGGTTTGGTTTGGTTTGGTTTGGTTTGGTTTGGTTTGGTTTGGTTTGGTTTGGTTTGGTTTGGTTTGGTTTGGTTTGGTTTGGTTTGGTTTGGTTTGGTTTGGTTTGGTTTGGTTTGGTTTGGTTTGGTTTGGTTTGGTTTGGTTTGGTTTGGTTTGGTTGGTTTGGTTTGGTTTGGTTTGGTTTGGTTTGGTTTGGTTTGGTTTGGTTTGGTTTGGTTTGGTTTGGTTTGGTTTGGTTTGGTTTGGTTTGGTTGGTTTGGTTTGGTTTGGTTGGGTTTGGTTTGGGTTTGGTTTGGTTTGGTTTGGTTTGGTTTGGTTTGGTTTGGTTTGGTTTGGTTTGGTTTGGTTTGGTTTGGTTTGGTTTGGTTTGGTTTGGT